>OZ010793.1:170510898-179738641 GCA_963932465.1 Maratus speciosus
AAAAATATTTTTTTCTTATGTATTTGACCTTTATACAAAGATTCCGGAGCAGTTTTTGTTTCGTCTATATCTTAAAAAATGGCTGAGTTATAGCATTTTGAATTTCTAGCGTGGCTGATATTTTGAAACTTCCTGATATTTGTCACGTGATAACAGGCGTATTTATGAACCGATTTGGATGTACTTTGGTGTGTACATAGTACATACAAATATCTCGACCGAGTTCGTTGGCCAGCTTCATCCGCCATCTTGTTTCAAAATGGCGGCAATTTAAAAAAATTTAAAATTTAAAATAAGATACCGAAATATTAGAAAATGAAAAAGATTTTTTTTTGTATGTGTTTGACCTTAATACAAAGATCCCGGAACAGTTTTTGTTTCGTCTATATCTAAAAAAATGGCTGAGTTATAGCGTTTTGAATTTCTATTGTGGCTGACATTTTAAAACGACCTGATTTTTGTCACGCGATAACAAGCGTATTTATGAACCGATTTGGATGTTACTTGGTCTGTACATAGTACATACCAATGTCTCGATCGAGTTCGTTGGCCAGCTTTATTCGCCATCTTGTTTCAAAAGGGTTGCCATTTAAAAAAATTAAATTTAAAATTTATAATGAGGTATTAAAAAATTGGAAAATGAAAAAGATTTTTTTATGTATTTGGCCTTGATACAAAGATTCCGGAGCAGATTTTGTTTCTGAAAATTTGTTCTTTTGTTTATATCTTAAAAAATGGTTGAATTATAGCACTTTGAATTTCTAGTATGGCTAACATTTTGAAACGATCTTGTATTTGTCACGCGATAACACACGTATTCGCCTATTTCCATGTGAGAAAGCATATGGATAGTATACATCAACATCTCATCCAAATATAAGTTACTTTAAATAAAAGCAGCTTGGATAAATCTGACTAATTTCGTGAAATTCTCATTCATAATGATTTAGTATTGATAAAAATTAGTATTGAATCTCCTATATTCGGTTTCCCCTAAATTGAGCTTCGTGTGTTTGAATAATATAAGTTGGCTTTTTTAAAATAAGGTATTTGAAAGCTACCTCTTCCTCCCGGCACTGGCCGGAAGGACTTTTTTTTCCGCCAGAAATATTTATTATAAATATATATATTTTTTTATGAAACTTGAAATAGGAACATGTTTTTAATTAAAATATAATTAAAATTTTTTTAAAAGAAACTGTTGGACGTTTTTAGCCGTAGTCTATTTCCTAATTATTTTCAGACCATTTAAATAAAAAATATCCAAATTTAACACTGCAAGAGTAATTCCAAGACATAAAATATTTTTTTCGCGAGATATATTTATTATAAATATAATTTTTTTTTAAATGAAACTTGAAATAGGAACATGTTTTTAATTAAAATATAATTAAAAGAATTTTTTTAAATACTTTTGGATGTTTTTAACCTTAGTCTAATTTCCTAATCATTTTCAGACCTTTTAAACAAAAAATACATAAATTTGACATAATAACACTGCAAGAATAATTCCAAGGCATATTTTTTTTTCGCCAGAAATATTTATTTTATATATATATATATATATATATATATATATATATATTATGAAACTTGAAATAGGAACATGTTTTTAATTAAAATCTAATTCAAATTTTTTTTAAAGAAACTTTTGGACGTTTTTAGCCGTAGTCTATTTCCTAATTATTTTCAGACCTTTTAAATAAAAAATATACAAATTTAACAGAATAACACTGCAAGAGTAATTCCAAGACATAAAATATTTTTTTCGCGAGATATATTTATTATAAATATATTTTTCTTAAAAATGAAACTTGAAATAGGAACATGTTTTTAATTAAAATATAATTAAAAAAATTTTTTTAATACTTTTGGATGTTTTTAACCTTAGTCTATTTCCTAATTATTTTCAGACCTTTTAAAATACATATATGTATATAAATTTGACAGAATAACACTACAAGGATAGTTCCAAGACATAAAACCTTTTTTTCGCGGGACATATTTATTATAAATATAATTTTTTTTAAATGAAACTTGAAATAGGAACATGATTTTAATTAAAATATAATTTTAAAAAAATTAGAAACTTTTGGATGTTTTTTTAACCTTAGTCTATTTCCTAATTATTTTCAGACCTTTTAAACAAAAAAATAGGTAAATTTGATAGAATAACACTGCAAGAATAATTCCAAGACATAAAATCTTTTTTTCGATAGATATATTTATTATAAATATATATATATTTTAAATGAAACTTGAAATAGGAACATGTGTTTAACTAAAATATAATTTAAAAAAACATAGAAACTGTTGGATGTTTTTAACGTCAGTCTATTTCCTAATTATTTTAAGACCTTTTAAAAAAAATATATATAAATTTGACATAATAACATCACTGCAAGAATAATTCCAAGACATAAAATCTTTTTTTTTCGCGAGATAGGAACATGTTTTTAATTAAAATATAATGATTTTTTTTTTTTTTTTTTTTTTTTTCCAGAAACTGTTGGATGTTTTTAAACCTTAGTCTATTTCCTAATTATTTTCAGACCTTTTAAATAAAAAAAATATATAAATTTGATAGAATAACACTGCAAGAATAATTCCAAAGACATAAAATCTTTTTTTCGATAGACATATTTATTATAAATATTATATTTTTTTAAATGAAACTTGAAATAGAAACATGTTTTTAATTAAAATATAATTTTAAAAAAATTAGAAACTGTTGGATGTTTTTAACCTTAGTCTATTTCCTAATTATTTTCAGACCCTTTAAACAAAAAATATATAAATTTGACATAATAACACCACTGCAAGTATAATTCTAAGACATAAAATCTTTTTTTCGATAGACATATTTATTATAAATATAATATTTTTTTAAATGAAACTTGAAATAGGAACATGTTTTTAATTAAAATATAATTTAAAAAAACTGATGGATGTTTTTAACCTTAGTCTATTTCCTAATTAATTTCAGATCTTTTAAACAAAAAATATATAAATTTGACATAATAACACCACTGGAAGAATAATTCCAAGACATAAAATCTTTTTTTCGATAGACATATTTATTATAAATATAATTTTTTTTTTAATGAAGCTTGAAATAGGAACATGTTTTTAATTAAAATATAATTTAAAATAAATTAGAAACTGTTGGATGTTTTTAACCTTAGTATATTTCCTAATTATTTTCAGACCTTTTAAACAAAAAATATATAAATTTGACATAATAACACCACCGCAAGAATAATTCCAAGACATAAAATCTTTTTTTCGCGAGATAGGAACATGTTTTTAATTAAAATATAATTTTTTTTTTCTTTTAGAAACTGTTGGATGTTTTTTTAACCTTAGTCTATTTCCTAATTATTTTCAGACCTTTTAAACAAAAAAATATATAAATTTGATAGAATAACACTGCAAGAATAATTCCAAGACATAAAATCTTTTTTTCGATAGACATATTTATTATAAATATATTTTTTTCTTTAAATGAAACTTGAAATAGGAACATGTTTTTAATTAAAATATAATTTAAAAAAAATTAGAAACTGTTGGATGTTTTTAACCTTAGTCTATTTCCTAATTATTTTCAGACCTTTTAAACAAAAAATATATAAATTTGACATAATAACACCACTGCAAGAATAATTCCAAGACATAAAATCTTTTTTTCGCGAGATAGGAACATGTTTTTAATTAAAATATAATGATTTTTTTTTTTTAGAAACTGTTGGATGTTTTTTTAACCTTAGTCTATGTCCTAATTATTTTCAGACCTTTTAAACAAAAAAATATATAAATTTGATAGAATAACACTGCAAGAATAATTCCAAGACATAAAATCTTTTTTTCGATAGACATATTTATTATAAATATAATTTTTTTTTTAAATGAAACTTGAAATAGGAACATGTTTTTAATTAAAATATAATTTAAAAAAATTTAGAAACTGTTGGATGTTTTTAACCTTAGTATATTTCCTAATTATTTTCAGACCTTTTAAACAAAAAATATATAAATTTGACATAATAACACCACTGCAAGAATAATTCCAAGACATAAAATCTTTTTTTCGCGAGATAGGAACATGTTTTTAATTAAAATATAATGATTTTTTTTTTTTTTTTTTTTTTTTTTTAAGAAATTGTTGGATGTTTTTTTAACCTTAGTCTATTTCCTAATTATTTTCAGACCTTTTAAACAAAAATATATATAAATTTGATAGAATAACACTGCAAGAATAATTCCAAGACATAAAATCTTTTTTTCGATAGACATATTTATTATAAATATAATTTTTTTTAAATGAAACTTGAAATAGGAACATGTTTTTAATTAAAATATAATTAAAAAAATTATAAACTGTTTTATGTTTTTAACTTAGTCTAATTTCCTAATTATTTTCAGACCTTTTAAACAAAAAATACATAAATTTGACATAATAACACTGCAAGAATAATTTCTAGGCATATATATATATATGTGTGTATTTTTTTTATTTTTTTTTTCACGAGAAACATTTATTATAAATATAATTTTTTTTTAATGAAACTTGAAATAGGAACATGTTTTTAATTAAAATATAATTTAATTTTTTTTTTAAGAAACTGTTGGACGTTTTTAGCCTTAGTCTATTTCCTAATTATTTTCAGACCTTTTAAATAAAATATATATAAATATAACAAAATAACACTGCAAGAATAATTCCAAGACATAAAATCTTTTTTTCGCGAGACGTATTTATTATAAATATATATTTTTTTTAAATGCAACTTGAATTAGGAACATGTTTTAAATTAAAATATAATTAAAATTTTTTTAAAATACTTTTGGATGTTTTAAACCTTTGTCTATTTCCTAATTATTTTCAGACCTTTTAAAAAATATATATATAAATTTGACAGAATAACACTGCAAGAATAGTTCCAAGACATAAAACCTTTTTTTCGAGAGACATATTTATTATAAATATATATATATATATATTTTTTAATGAAACTTGAAATAAGAACAGTTGGATGTTTTCACCTGTTGTCTGATTTTTAATTATTTTGCAAACTTTTTAAATTAAATATGACACAATAGCACTAAAACAATAATTTCAAGCACTGCAAAAATAGTTTCACGAAATAAAATCGTTTCTGCGTGAGAAATATTTATTATGAATATGATTTTTTTTGCGATGTAAGCACAGTTGGATGTTTTTAACTATTGGTTGTTTTCTGTTTATTTTCAGAAATTTTAATTTATTATTTAATAAAATTATATAAATTTATATTTAATAAAATTATTTTAAATTAAAAACATTAAATTGGGATACATTAGACTGCTATAATAATTCCAAGAGAGAAAATCCTTTTTTCTTAACATGTATTTGTTATTAATATAAACCTTTCCATTATTATTATTATTATTCGAAAAGATATTTTTTGAAAGATTTTTTGCGTTTACTAAAAAATGGAAAACGTCTTTTTATTACATAATTTCTAAATAAGAACATTCCATAATTACGTCATATTTCCAGCTTTATAAATGAAAATACACGTTTACGTAACAACATGAAGTCATTTTCACCAGTGGACATAATTAATTTAGCTTTCTGAAATTAGAATCTATGCTTTTATTCATTTTTATATTATTAATTATTTAAAAGAACAGTATTCTCGTTCTGTAAAATGATCGGAAAGTGGAATGGAGTCACTATAGATTTGTTTTTAAATGGAAACTTACATTTTCATTTATAAAAATGAACTCTAAAATAATGATTACATAAAAATGATGTCATTTTCTAGGCGCATTTAGTTGTTTGTGACGTTTTGTTTACAAAAGAAAAAACTGACTTTGTGTTTAAGGGCCTACTGCAGTCAACTGAAAAGACGCGTTCGCTAATGCTAATCCTATGATAGAAATTTATAAAGCTATCTCGGTCACATTTCAATATTTTTAAATGATTTTTTTTGTATTGGATAATTGAGATCGATCTGTATGCAGACCGTTTTTTACTTTTTCGATTTTGGTTGCAGATTTTTTTTATAAGGATGCTTTTACTTTCGAAACCGGTTCCGAAAATGAAAGTGCCCTCATAAAAAATACCTGTAAAGGAAATCGAAAAAGTAAACAACGGCCTGCATACAGGTCGATTTCAGTTATCCAATGGAAAAAAAAAATCATTTAAAAATATTGAAATGCGACCGATATATCTTTATAAATTAAATTTCTTCCATAGGATTAGCATTAGCGAACGCGTCTTTTCATTTGACTGAAGTAGGCTCTTAATATAAATCGCAGAAAATGTCAGTTTCACGTCACATATAAAAACATTTGATGAAAGCGACGACATCACATTCAGAAAATTATTATCCCCCCCACCCTGAATATATTTTTCTTGAAACCGAAATGTCCGTAGCAGGCCCCGATCATGACTAATTGGGGCCCTGGGCAAAGATAAATTTAGGGGCCTCATTTGAATCGTTGCAACATTATTCAAATAGAACTGACGGTCAGTCATGTGTAATGCATAATTCGCACCTTGGATTTTAAATAGAAGAAAATTCTTAGTTCCGTCAACACTAAATAAAGTATCTTAATTAATAAAACTACACTTTTTTTTATATAGTACACAATGAAACTTAAAAAAAAACTTTAGCAACTTGTTAAATTACTTTAAGATGAATTTAAGGCTGTTCTCGACTGCTCTGCTTTCAACAAGCGCAAAAAGTTTTGACACATTTACAAATTCATTTTTTAACGGAAAAAATATAAAATTGGAAATCCTGACCATGGAAGCGATTTGGAATCGAACTGTGTTTTCCCTTTTTGGATCAATCAATTACCTATTGAGTTATAAGCGATTTTGATCACGTGACACGTCATTTTTCTCCCCTTACTGACCGGATTTTCTTCTTTCGTTCGGAAGTTCAGTTCAAAATGCCAACTTTCACAGTATTTCCAGAAAGATCTATTGCGTTTACAAGAAAACGGAAAAGACAATTCGATGACATAGTTTCTGAATAACAGCAACTTCTAGTTTCATGCATTTCCGAACAAAAATGAATTAAAACTTATGTCAGAAAGTTGACTCTTTGGATTTGAGAACAACCTTAATAACTTCAACTTATGGAAGAGTGTCAAATACTCTAACATGTAAATATGAGTTAATAAAGATCTTTCTTTTACATGTTTTTAAATTGTACTAGACACAACATAATATCAAATCAAATACATTCTATTTCACAAGTCGAAAATGTTTTTTCAATAAATCTAAAAAGATGGCAATTCTGGATTTGTTTTTTATATTTAACTCAAAGTTAAAAGAAAAAAAAAATTGAATATGGAAGAAAATTTATCTCATGACAATTAGAACTGATTATTTTCAACCGCTAAAGTTTAGATATGATAAGGGTGTATTCAGATCCAAACTGCTTATTTTCTGATTCATTTTAAAATTCATTTTTGCTCTTAAACGCATCAAACTGGGAAATTCTCTTATTTAGAAACTATATAATGTGCCGTGCTTCTTAAATTTTTGATAAATGCAGCAAATACTGTAAAAAACGCTGTCAAAGTTGGCGTTTTGAACCGAATTTTCCGAAGCGGGCGATCTGGGAATGAAAAAAATGGTCATACTGAGAAAGTAATTGTTTAAAAATCAAATTCTAATTAATTGAGCTGAAAATGAAATCACACGGCATGTTAAACATGTCTTCAGAAATCACCCCAGCAAGTTTCATGTTTTAACTTTTAAAAATGAGTCTGAAAATGTCTCAGAAAATTTCGAGCTGTTGAGGGTGGAAAAATATTTTTTCGAATACACCCTTAAGTTCATTGCTTTCAATCTATAAAAATCAAAATATTATTTCTTATTTAATAGTGGTTGAGGTTAGCTTTGCGAAATCATTGAGCTCTGTGAATTCAAAATGAAATTTGTTTTTCAGAAAGTTTAGTAGAATCTTTTAAACATAAAATTTGTATCTTGTATTTGAATTTTTTCAGAGTTGAAATAGGGGAACAAAAAGTAAATAGTTTATAAATTAAATATATGGATTTGGGTGCCCCTGGACAAAGTCCTGATTTGCCCATGCGATAATAAGGGCCTGGTCTGTAGGTACTTTAACTCCAAGAACAATTAAATGAAGGTGCTACGTTATTTTAACGCATTTCTAGTAAACAATTTTAATTACATATACGAAAATATCTCATTATCTTCTCTGAATGACGTCAATTTCGGTTTGGAAAATGTAGTGAGCAAATCTCGAATTTTCATTAGCTTATAAAAATATTGTCCATCCGCAGTTTCTTTTTATGACAACAGAAAAGAAATAATTGCATTGGAAAATGGGGGTGGGGGGGATTCTATAATGATAAACTATGGCAGGTGGTTGAAGAAAAAAAGAGGTAAAGAGTGGTCTGATACTTTTGAAATTGACAGTAATTTTACTCATGCTCTAAAATAGGGATGCACAACCTGTGGCCCGCGATGGGTTAGCGTGTGGCCCGCGAACTTCGTTAATTTATAATTGGAAAAAATTGCAATTTCAAACTATAGGTCGCAGGGAAAAAATTAATTAAGCGAATTTCGTCAATTTGCCGCGAGAAAAATTGAAAATTTCGTCAGCTATTTCTGAATCCCGAATTTTGTCGATCAGGCGCGGAAAATTTGTGAATTTCGTTGATCGGGCACGGAAAAAGCGCGAATTTTTTCAATGAGGAGCGGAAAATCGCGAATATTGTCAATGAGGTGCGGAGAAAATCACAAATTTCGCCGATCGGCCAAAGAAAAAAAATGCGAGTTTTTGCGTCTATCGGCCTCAGTAAAATCGCGAATTTCGTTGGTCGAGCACGGAAAAATGGTCAATTTTGTTGATAATGCGCGGAAAAAATCAAAATTTTTTTGATCGGCTGCGGAAAAATCGTGAGTTTTGTCAATCGCGAGAAAAGACCGCAAATTTCGCCAATTGTCCGCGGGAAAAAATCGCAAATTAGTTAGCAATTGCTGATTAGCAAAATCAGTTAGGAATCGCGAATTTCGTCGATCGGGTGCGGAAAAATCGCAAATTCTGTCGATTAGAAGAGGAATAACCTCAAATTTCTTTCATCGGCTGCAAAAAAATCGCATGTTAGTCTGTTAAACGCGAGAAAAAAATCGCGAATTTCGTCAATTTGCCGCGGGAGAAAAATTACAAATTTCGTCAGAGCCAGTTAAGAATTGCGAATTTTGCTGATCGGGCGCGGAAAAATCACGAATTTCGTAGATCAGTCTCGAAAAAATCGCCGATCGGACATGGAAAAAAATGCGAGTTTTTGTGTCGATCGGCCTATAAAAAATCGCAAATTTCGTTGGTCGGGTAAGGAAAAATCGCGAATTTTGTCAATCAGGTTCGGAAAAATCGTAAATTTCGTTGATCGAGCCCGGAAAAATCGCCAGTTTTATTGATGATGCGCGGAAAAATTGAAATTTTTTTGATCGGCTGCGGAAAAATCATGAGTTTCGTCAGTCGCGAGAAAAAACAGCGAATTTCGCCTATTGTCCGCCGAAAAAAATTGCAAATATCGTCAGTCAGTTAAGAATCGCGAATTTTGCTGATAGGGCGCGGAAAAATCGCCGATCGGACACGAAAAAATTCGTAAGTTTTGTCGATCTGGGTCACAAAAATCCAAATTTCGTTGTCGGGCACGAAAAAATCACGAATTTTGTCGATCATGCGCGGAAAATCACGAATTTTGTCTTTGATGCGAGGAAAAATTGCAAAATTCGTTGATCGACAGCGGAAAAATCGTGAGTTTCGTCAGTTTATCGTGAGAAAAAAACCCGAATTTTGTCAATTTGCCGCGTAAAAAAAATTGGAAATTTCGTCAATCAGTTAAGAATCGCGTATTTCGTTGATCGGGTGCGGAAAAGTCATAAATTTCGTCGATCAGGGTTGTGAAAATCGCGAGTTTTCCCGATCGGCCTCTGAAAAATCGCGAGTTTTGTTGATCGGCTTAAGAAAAATCGCGGATTTCGTTTGTTGGGCACGAAAAAATCGCGAATTTTGTTGATCAGGCGCTGAAAATCGAAAATTTCGTCTATCGAGCGCGGAAATATAGCGAATTTCCTCGATCACTCGCGTAAAAATAATGGATTTTGTCGATCATGTGCATGAAAACTACGGAATTTTGTAGATTCGGGCGCGGAAAAATTGAAAATGTCGTTAACCTGCAACGGAAAAATCATGAGTTTCGTCAGTTTATCACGAGAATAAAACGCGAATTTTGTCGATTTGCCGCGGGAAAAAAATTGCAAATTTCAACAATCGGTTAAGAATCGCGAATGTCGGTGATCGAGCGCGGAAAAATCACAAATTTCGTCGATCAGGGTCTAAGAAAAATCGCGGATTTCGTTCGTTGGGCACGAAAAAATCGCGAATTTTGTCGATCAGGCGCTGAAAAATCGAAAATTTCGTCTATCGAGCGCAGAAATATAGCAATTTCCTCGATCAGGCGCGGAAAATACCGAATTTTGTCGATCATGTGCAGGAAAAGTGCGGAATTTTGTCGATCATGGTCGGAGAAATCTCAAATTTCGTCGATCAAATGCAGAAAAATCGACATTTTCGTCTATCAGCCGCGGAAAAAAACGAATTTTGTCGATTGGGTGCGGAAAAATAGCGAATCATGTCGATCAGGCGCGTAAAAATCGCAAGGTTTTTTGATTGAGCGTAGAAAAATCGCGAATTTCATTGATCGGGTGTGGAAAAATATCAAATCTCGTTGATTCACCCCTTCTCTCCTCTTCGTTCATAAAGTTTTCTAAAAATGGTTGTGCACCCCTACTCTAAAAAATGTATATCATGTTTCGTGTAAATCGGTCAAAAACTTTAGATTTGTATAAGTAACATACAAACCAAGAGTGAATATATACTAGTATATAGATATCGATATCATATATATTTTAAATAATTTTTTTTTTTTTTTATGAAATAGGCGCAGTTTGACGTTTTTAACTGTTGCTGTTTTTTCGATTTATTTTGAGAACTTTTAAATTAAAAACATTTAAAGACACAGACACACACACACACACACATATATATATATATATATAATATATAATAATTCCAGGAGATAAAATACTTTTTTCATGAAAACTGCTTAATGTAAATGTTTTAACGAAAAGTTAAATTAAAAGCTTTTAAATACAACACAATGAGTTCCTTTAAAGTAATTCAAAGACATAAAATTCTGTTTTGCGAAAAGTATTTGTTATAAATCTAATTTTTTAAATTATTATTATTATTATTATTTCGAAATAGGTATAGTTGCAGGATTTATAATATTGCTCGTTTTCTATGTATTTTAAAAAAATTTCAAATTAAAACATTAAAACATTAAAAACAAAAAAAAAAAACACTTCAAAAATAATTACCCGAGACAAAATAAATTTCTCGTGAGATGCATTTGTTATGACCATAAATTTTTTAATTAAAATGCTTCCCCACCCCCCCTTTTCTTTTTGTTCAAAATAGGCGCAGTTTGATATACAGTCGAGCCACGATTTAACGAATTTCTCGATTTAGCGAATTTTTTTATGGTCCCGACGAAAATGGAACAGAAATACTTCGATTTAACGAATTTATAACCGCGATTTAACGAATAATTTTCTATGTAAAAAAAAAAATAAATAAATAAAATTGGAAGAATTTCTCTAATATTTATAAAAGATTTTCAATATCCCTTATTGTAATTTTTTTCTGAATCTGTATCTTGTGATTCAGAAATATTTACATGCGAAAATGTACATTACAGCGAGGTTATTAATGGCAGTAGTAGTGGATCGGCTGAAGACGATGAAACAGAGATGAAGCATGCAACTGCAACATTCAAAGAAGCTGTCGGCAGTTTGGATACTTTGAAACGGTATTTGATGGCTCATAATGTTGAGGACATTGTTTTCACAGCTTCAGGAAAAAATTTACATAGAATTTTGGAATAAAAAATCGAAAGAAAGCAAAAATATATCTTATAATTTAGCTATAATATTTGAATAAATGATTTTTTTTTCTTAATTACGATGATTGTGATTTAATAATATAAAAAAATCTATTTTTATAATATAATTTCTTAAAGTAACAAATGTTTAAAATCATTATTAAGGCAAGTGAGCGTTGCTTTTTTATTTTTAGCCATTTTTGAATGTGCTCTGTTGTATAACAAGAATTCCTTTGATAATAGCGATTTAACGAACAAAGTTCGTAGTCCCGAACGATTCGTTAAATCGGTGTTCGACTCTATTTACCTATAGTATGTTTTTTTATATATTTTGAGAACTTCTAAAATAAAAAAGGAAAATAATTTCAAGAGACAAAATATTTTTTTATAAATATTTATTGTGAAAATAAATTTTTTAATTAAATTATTTTATAAGTAAAAGTTGTTTTTTTTTTAATATCTTGTTTTCTATTTATTTTGAGAACATTTTAACTAAAAAGATTTAAATATGATACGAAAATACCACAGCACTGCGAAAATAAGATAACACAGCATAGCGAAAATAATTCCAAGAGAGAAAATATCATTTTTACGAGAAGTGTTTATATTAAATACAACATTTTTTATTTAAAAATTTCTTCTGAAATAGTTATAAAGGCTTTTTTAAAACTTATATTTTCAAATAAAAAGCATTTAAATATTACATAATAGCACATAAAAAATAGTTAAAAGAAGTAATATATATTTTATTTAAAAGTATTTTTTTTTAATGAATATGTATACATATTTTAATTAACAAGTTTATTCTGAAACAGGCTCAAATATTTGCTTTTTACATATTTCTTCTTTGCTGTTTATTTAGGGACTTTTATGATTAAAAATAATAATAAATTGGCTCAACAGCTCTGCAAAAATAATTGCACAGTAGAAAACATCCTTTTCAAACTTAAAAAAGTTTATTCCGAAACAAATGCAAATATTTGATTTTTATTTCTACTTTACTGCTTTCTACTTTACTTTTCTCTTTTACTTATTTCGGGACTTTTTTAATAAAACATAATAATAATAATGGCACAACAGCGTTGCGAAAGTACAGTAGAACCTCTTTTATCCGAAATTCTTTTAACCGAAACTCTCGATTAACCGAAATCCGTTTTTAAAGCTTTTTTTTTTTATATCACATTCCTTGTGTGCAAAATCCATTTTTAAAGCTTTTCTTTCTTTCTTTTTTTTTTTCACTATCATATTGCTTGTGTGCAAGCGGTCCATTCCGGAAACAAGTACATATAAATATTTTCGATCCCCTTCCTTACAGTTCCTTTGAATTTAACTTGAGCTCCCGTAAGCAGGGGAGTTGAACGAAGAAAACGAACAAATTAGCAATTCTGAAGCTTTTGAATGTTTTGTAAAAGGTTTGGCATAGCTGGAGCAGCAGAAAGACTGTGATACTCCTGAATTTATAATATTAAAAACTTCGTGATAGAGTTTCAAAGCAAAAGCAATCGAAACTGCGACAAACAAAACATTGTTTCAAACCCTTGTGAAATATGTAAAAGGTGCTTAATTTCAAAATTAAAATTCAGGTAATTTATTCTTGTTTCTATTTTGTTATTGCTTTATTTTTATTAAGCACTTGTTACGATAATAAGAAATAGCGCATATATTTCTCCTTAATCGTAAAATTAAAGCATCCTCGATCATCCGAAAATTTCGATTTTCCGAAAGAGGGTCGGTCCCAATTACTTCGGATAATCGAGGTTCTACTGGCGAGATAAAATGTATTTTTTTCTTAACACACATGTATATATTTAAACCTTTCGGGTCTGATTTTTTTTTTTCAAGTTTGAGAACAAAATTACTTTTACTTTAATAATGTTAATCGTAGCAATCCAAATGGATTTACGGAAGTTTAAAGATTATCTCATTGTCTGAAATCTAACAAATGTATTTATTTTGTGTACTATTCAATTCATACTTACACTGTAAAAAAAAAAAGAAATCTGTAAAGTTACTGAAGTTTTTCTAGGAAACTGGGATTCTTAGAACTTTTTATGTAACGGCATGCAGCAACAAAAATTCATGTAACAGACACACTTTTGTGCGGAAAAAAAAATCTGTAAGGTTACTTTTAGGAAACTGGGATTTTTTTTTAGGAATGCCTAGAGCTTTTCATGTAACTGCAACCAGGGTTACAGATAAAATTTTAGAAAGATTACTGTAATTTTAGCAGATTCATTTGTAAAGTTACAGATTTCTGTAGCTTTAGAAAAACTAATTTTGTAGATTAGCAGCTTTTTTTGTACAGATACAGATGAAAGTTTAGTAACCATGTAACTTTACATCTGTAGAACTACAGATTTTTTTTTTTTTACAGTGTATATATAATAATAGATTAAGGAAGAGTTTTTTGGAGAAGTCTGAAATATCGTATTGTAACGGAATCGCACACTTTCACAGAAATTGAAGAGATTTCTTGTAGTCACAAATGACTATTATTTCTTGACGCCACGAACATACATATACACATAGACAATAGGACGATACTTGACAACAGGAGTTTCACATTTTTAAGGCTGTTCTTAACTGCTCTGCTCAACAAGCGAAAAACGTTTTGACATATTTACAAATTCCTTTTTTAACGGAAAGATATAAAATTGGAAAGCCTGGCCATGAAAGCGATTTGGAATTGAACTGTTTTTTCCATTTTTTGATCAATCAATTACCTATTGAGTTATAAGCGAATTTGATCACGTGACAAACCCGTTTTTCGCCCGCTCTTGAGTGCGCTTTCCCCCTTCGCGCAGAAATTCGGTTCAAAACCCCCACTTTGACAGTATTTTCTGAAAGATCTATTGAGTTTGCAAAAAAATGGAAAAAACAAGCTCAATTACATAGTTTCTGAACAACAACACCAGCTAGTTTCATGCATTTTCGAACAAAAATAAATTAAAACTTATGTCAGAAAGTTGCCGTTTTCGATTTGAGAACACCCTTAAAGATAACTAACATGTCATTAACACCAAGGTTTGGTGTTTTCGATTTTATTCTGGTCAACGGATGTGGCCGGTAAGCCCTTGGCTAGCTCATAACTGCATATTACAGTTATAAAAAGTTATTCCGTGCGCAAGGAATCACAATCTTTGCGCCCTCTGGCCATGCGGAGAAGCTGCCATAAAGATTCGTTACAATCTAAGAAATAAAGATTTCCTTACAGACAAGCTCACAAACAGTTATGAATATTAGGATCTGACTGGAGAAGCTGAGTTCCGAAAGCACCGCGTAGAAAAACGGTTTCACCAAAGGCAATAGGTAAAAATAATAGCACTGCAATGGACATTGATACACATAAGTTTTACAGTAAAGAATTATAAGAAATACAAGAAAATTTCGGGAATTTAGTAATGGGCTTAAATGACAATGTTCCCTATATCAAGAGAATATTGCAGCAATGCATTCCATATTTAAATTACAACTGTAACTGTGCAAGGGAAAAGTTAATAATGTTTCCACCTGGATATGAGAGACCGGATGTACATGACTTGCAGAGTCAAATAGAAATAAACCAAATCCCAACTCACTTAACAAACCTTTTGCTCATGCCATGAAATTCAAAGACTATTTGGGTCACGCCGTCAAACTATATACTTGTACCTTAACATTCACAGCAGCTTATCTTTATGGCGTTGCATCTAACTAATGAAAGAATCTTATTAAAAATTTAAAAAATATATATTGCAAGCTACAATGAGGGATGATAGACTTAACAGCCTAATGCTTTTAAAATATGAAAGTGAAATAGGGAATTTTATTAAACTAAGCGATGTTATTAAGAGGTGGGCTTCTTTGAAGACCACAAGAATTAATATTAAGTGAAAACTAGTCGGATGTGCCAATCCCAAAATTTTCTTCTACTCCATACATGTTAATGCCTCAAAATTTGCAATCACAGTGCCAAAATTAAATGACAATTCTTTGCCTATAATAACAAACTCTAAAGGTATAGATTTGTTGAATTGTGTGCATTTAAAAAGGAGATATAAGCATAGCATTTTTCAAGAAAATCATTGAATTTTGGCACCCAGCCTCTTAGACGTCTGCAACCAAAATTCCTTACTCAAAGTGCACAAAAGCGATAGCTTTGGATAGTATAGACCCAAACCTAATAAGGATCTATTTATGTGGAAGTGCTACTTATGTGGAATAGGAAGTTTGACTACATTCCGTGCATTAGTTTTTGAGATACAGCTAATGCAAAATCGTGAAAAATACTGCATAGCAGCGACACCTGCTATATGATATACATAAAAAGCTAATTTGCATCAAATTATGTCAAGGTTTAACAGAATATGACGTTTAATCAAATTCCTTGCAATAGTTTTTGAAATATAATTATCGCTAAAATCATGTAAATCGTGAAAAATGCCGCATGGCAGTGCCACCTGTTGGACGATTTACACCAAAAACAAATCAGCACCAATTTTTATCAAGGTACAGTCAAACCTCGTTAACACGAACTGTTTCCAATTGCCTCGTCCAGTTGTATGTAATGTAGTTAAGTTCCGATAACACGATCTACATTTAATACGAACAGAAAAAGCTTCCCCTTGAGTGTTCGCGTTAACGAGGTTCGACTGTATAAGTGAATCTCTAAAGTTTTATTAAATTTCGTGCATTAGTTCTTGTGTTAGAGCGCCCACAAAATTTGTATCACATATAGACAGACAGATATTTTCTAAAAACAGTCGAATCGTGTTCAAGACTTACTAAAACGTATAAATCAGTCTAAAACCGGAAGTCGAATTTTTTCACGAATCCAATACTTTCTTCTTGTACAGATAGAAGAAAGTAAAAAGCGTATTTATTTTTTTAGTAAACAAACCCATAATTAGAATTTTTATGCTTTCAGTTTCAGAATTTTTCTTTGGAAAGGAATTTTTTATGCAAAAGTATCATTATAATTATTACACACGTTGTGCATATCATTTTAATCGAAAATTGGATCAATTTGTTTCAAGTTGGGAAATTTTCGAATTCTCCCCCCCGAAAAAATATCTGTGGCTACGCCCCTGGCTAGATCGTGTACCCTAGATGAAAATTTTGCGAAATTTTTAAGGTGCGGTGTGATTTCAGGAATAAAATTATCATTATCTATCACAGTTCTTAAATCATGCGAAACATCGTCGAGTGTACGCATCTCACGCGCGAACTGCAAATACGTAGCAGTTTGACCTGTAGTATCACACTTTGCTGAATTCATTGCAAACCTAACAGCTGGTAAACGTTCTTCCCAGGAGCCATGGTCATCTCCTGCTAAAATAGCAAGTCGAGGTTTTAAATCTCGATTTTTACGCTCAACAGGGTTCGCTTGTAGATGGTAAACGGGTATTAGACTTTGCTTACTGTCCAATAGATGACATAACTGTTGCATGACATCACTCACAAATTGATTATCACTAATTAATCTTCTAGGTAACCCGTAACATAAAAATATTTCATTGAGAAGTGTTAATGCACATTCCCTAGCGGTAGCCTGTGATAATGCGAATAGCTCCACCCACCGTGTTGCACAATCCTCAACAATGAATATCCATCGTTTTCCAGTTTTACTTTCGGGAAGAGGTCAAAACAAATCTATAGAAATAGTTTTAGCTTTGAGCATAAATTGGAGTTTATGCGAATAGCTCCACCCACCGTGTTGCACAATCCTCAACAATGAATATCCATCGTTTTCCAGTTTTACTTTCGGGAAGAGGTCAAAACAAATCTATAGAAATAGTTTTAGCTTTGAGCATAAATTGGAGTTTGTAGCAGTTTAGCTGGTTTTTGATTTGAGGCTTTATATCTGTTACAATCAGGACAAATTTTAACATATTCTGATATAAATTTTCTCATACCTGTCCAGTAATATCTTTTAAGGCTGTTCTCAAATCCAAAAGGGCAACTTCCTGGCATAAGTTTTAATTTATTTTTGTTCGAAAATGCATGAAACTAGCTGGTGTTGTTGTTCAGAAACTTATGTCATCGAGCTGTTTTTTCCATTTTTTTTTTGCAAACGCAATAGATCTTTCAGAAAATAATGTCAAAGTGGACGTTTTGAACCGAATTTCCGCGCGAAAGTAGAAAAATCACTCAAGAGCGGGCGAGAAACGAGTTTGTAACGTGATCGATATCGCTTATAACTCAGTGGGTAATTGATTGATCAAAAAATGGAAAAAACAGACCAATTCCAAATCGCTTCCATGGCCAGGCTTTTCAATTTTATATCTTTCCTTTAAAAATGAATTTGTAAATGTGTCAGAACGTTTTGCGCTTGTTCAGCGCAGCAGTTAAGAACAGCCTTAATAATACAACGGAAAGTTCCGCGCATCGTGGTTTTCTTTCCGTTCACGGTCCTGAGTTGAAACTAGTAACTGAGCTTCTTCGACTTCAGAGTCAGGAGCATATCGGTACAGTACACCCTGATTCATCAAATAACCTATTTCGGTCCAGTTAACTAAATCCGTAGCAGGGGGTTACTCTCAAAACACTCAATAATTTTCTTCAGCTCTGGGTCTTTCAACTGTTCTTCTCGAATGACTTTAGAACTTTTAGTGGGGAAGTCCACTATAACAGCATTCATCTCACATGAATCTTGTGAATACTCTGGGCGAGATAGCATATCCGCAACCACGTTTGCTTTGCCTGAGATATACTCTATCTTTACATTGTAGGACTGTATCTGTAACGTCCATCGAGCCAATCTGTCTGATGGAGATTTTAGGCTCATCAGCAATCGGAGAGGTTGATGATGATTTCAGAATATACCCTCAAATATACCCTCGAAATTTATTTAAAGCCCGCAGAACGGCTAAGGCTTCACGCTCTGTGGTGGAATAGTTACACTCACCAGAAGTAAGAAGTCTGCTGGCATACTCGATCGGATGTTTCTCGGATACATCACCCTGTAGTAGAACTGCTCCGAGAGCGTATGCACTGGCATCTGTTCGAATAATGAATGGTTTTGTTATATCAGCTTGTTGTAATACAGGAGCGGTGAATATAGACATTGCTTTAGAGTGGCAAAAGCGTTTTCTTCTTCATTCCCCCATTTCCACTGAACATTCCTTTTAGTAAGATTACTTAGAGGACGTGAAACATCAGCAAAATTCGAGATAAACCTACGATACCAGGAACAAGTTTGTAAAAAGAATTGCACTTGTTTAACAGTCTTTGGGGAAGGTATATTCATAATGGATGCAACTTTTTCTTGGTCAACTTCAATTCCTTTGCTTGTAATCCAGTGTCCGAGATACTTGACTCGTTTTACAAGCAAAATGACATTTATCACGGTTAGCATGAAGTTTAAATTTAGCCAATCTTTCAAACACTAAACTTAGATCAGAAAGATGTTGCTCAAAGGTCGAAGACAGCACAATTATATCATCTAGATATGTCAACAGTTTAACACTGCTAAGTCCATAGCGGAATTTATCCATTAACCGTTGAAACGTAGCTGGAGCATTACGTAATCCAAAAGGCATTCTTATGTAACGGAACGTTCCAAATGGGCAAACGAAAGCTGTTTTATCTCTGTCAGCGTGACACACATTAACTTGGCGAGAACCAGACTTTAGCGCCCTCTGGCCATGCGGGGAAGCTGCCAAAAAGATTAGTTACAGTATTACAAAAGAGTTTAACAGATATTACAACATTCTGACGTTTTTTGCGTTTTATCACACATAATTCGTTCAGAAAAGTAACCTATATTTTAAATTTAAAGAGTGAAATATATGTATAAAATAAAAAAATAGCCAACAGTGCAAAGAGAATTAAGCAATTTTATTATTATTATTATTACAAAATGTCAAAACATAAATGAAGTCATAATAAGAAAGATATAGCCATATACTATCATTACTATATGTAGATAATAACAAACGTGATTCTTAAGACAAAATAATACTCGATGAAAAGACATGCACTGTTAATAGTACGCCAGACTCGAAAGGGTTAAATTAAGAAGTTTCTTCCAAAATGGCCACAAATGGATGCTTTTTAAACATTGCTTGTTTGCTACCTATTTTATGAACTTTGCTGTAAATAAAATAAAATAAATATGACAAAATAGCACTGAGAAAATAATTTAAGTGATGAAAAAATTCCTCTTTTAATACAAGTATTTATTCTGAATATATTTTTTAATTAAAAAATTTCTTCTAAAATAGTGGCAAATGGATGCTTTTTCAACATTGTTGTTTGCTAAACATTTTGATAATTTTGAAATAAATAAAATAAATAAACATGACAAAATAATATTGCGAAAATAATTTTAAGGGGAAAAAAAACAGCTTTTTCATTTGAAGTATTTATTTTGAATTTCCAAAATAGGCACAAATGATTTTGCAATGAATAAAATAATTAAATATGACAAAATAGCACTGCGAAAGTAAGAGGGAAAATGGCTCTTTCATTACAAGTACTTATTTTTAATGTTTTTTTAATTTAAAAGTTTCTTTCAAAACAGTCACAAATGGATGTTTTTTAAACGACAGAAATAATTTTAAGAGAGCAAATATCTTTTTTATTAGAAGTATTTATTCTGATATATTTTTTAATTGAAAAATTTCTTCCAAAATAATGACAAATGAATACTTTTTAAATATTATGTGTTTGGTACTCATTTTGAGAACTTTGAAATAAATAAAAATAAATAAATATGACAAAACAGCACTGCGAAATTAATTCCAAGAAATTCAATGATTTTTTTACTGACAAGTATTTAGTATAAATAGGATTTTATTTAATATCAACGTCTTATTTTTTTTTTCTTTTTTTCAAGATGATTAGGTGAATGGTTTTTTTTTTTTTTTTTTTTTTTTTTTTTAAGTTATTTCTGTTGTTTATTTCAAATCCTTTTAAAATTTGTAATTTTATAACACTATTCCAAGAAAGAAATTGCGTTTTTCAGTGTTTTATAAAAAAAAATACGAGTTTTTTTAAAGCTTTTTTTTCGAATGAGCAGAAAGGTGAATTTTTTTAAACTATTGTCACTTGTTTATTTATTTTGGAACCTTTTTAATTAATGTTTAAAGTTTAAATAGTAATTATCAGAAAAATATATTTTTCCTGGAAAGTATTTCATATGAATATAAATATTTTTAATTAAAGTATTTCATCTGAAAGAGACAGGTGTTTGATTTTAGTGAAATAAACAACAAACAAAAACAATGAACTTTTAATGTTTGTTAATTATTTCGAAACCTTTTAAAATTATAATTGATTCCAAGACAAAAATTACCCTTTTCTTGGCTGTGTTTAAGGGTGTTCTCAAATCCAAAAGGGCAACTTTCTGACATAAGTTTTAATTTATTTTTGTTCGAAAATGCATGAAACTAGATGGTGTTGTTGTTCAGGAGCTATGTAATTCAGCTGTTTTTTCCGTTTTTTTTGCAAACGCAATAGATCTTTCAGAAAATTGTGTCAAAGTGGGCGTTTTGAACAGAATTTCCGCGCGAAGGGAGAAAAAACACTCAAGAGCGGGCGAAAAACGGGGTAGTCACGTGATCAAATTCGCTTCTAACTCAATAGGTAATTGATGGATCAAAAAATGGAAAAAACAGTTCAATTCCAAATCGCTTCCATGGCCAAGCTTTCCAATTTTATATCTTTCCGTTAAAAAATAAATTTGTAAATATGTCAAAACGTTTTGCGCTTGTTGAGCAGAGCAGTTAAGAACAGCCTTAATAACAATGTAATTTATTGTAAATTAAAATACTTCCTTCAAAACCAACACAGCTGAATTATCTTGACTATTTTTTTCCTTATTTATTTTGAACCTCTTTTAAATTATAATTTATTACAATAAAAAAATAGAAATAACCTTTTTCCCAGTAGTACTTATATTTAATATCAATGTATTGATTTTTATGAAATCGACAAAGGTGGATGATTTTTAACTGCTTATTACTGTTTGTCATTTATTTTGGGAGCTTTTAAAATAAAAAAAATTAGATGGAAGAATATCGGTGCACAAGTAGTTCAAAGAAGCGAATACATTTGAGCAAGTAAAGAAAATACACTAAGAACAATAGTAAAGACGCGCGAGCGTCTTCAAATGGCTGGCGATCTTTCCTCCCAGAATTGTTCTTATTAATGTACTTTCTTATTTTATGAAGAACAAATTAACTGTCTCTTTCTTCCAACCTTGGTGGTCTAAGGAAATACGTTTTTCCCTCGTAAGAACAAAGAGTATTGCTAGCCTTTCATACAAAGCGTCATTTGAAGCTAATTGGAAAATTTGTTGTTGGTGGGTGGTGGGGGGATCATTTTCATTGCTCCATACATCTAAAATTTTTCAATTCCACATTGGTATGTAACGATTTAAAAACAATGCATTATTAAAATCTAACATATTCTGAATTTTCTTTCACTCTTTGATAGGAAAAGGTTAGAATACTATAGTATTTTATGTAAAATACAACACATGTATAAAATAATGCATGCAAATTGATCAGGGATCGAAAGGAAAAAAATCTACGAACCGGAACCCTATTTCAAAAATATTCTTATCCAAAAACTTTTTTTTTTAATATAGACAGATTTATTTCTAACCATACAAAAACAATTTTAAAATGCATTCAAGATTCTAAATAATAATAAAATAATGAACAAAAGTTACAGCGAGCATAATCAACTATACAGGTTGTCCACTCTCAACGGTGTCCAATGGCTAATTTCTAAATCGTTTGTCATAGACATATACTTCCAGTTACGGAAATGTTTTAAGACTGTTCTCAAATCCAACTTTCTGACTTTTCAAGGGCAACTTTCTGACATAAGTTTTAATTTATTTTTATTCGAAAATGCATGAAACTAGCTGGTGTTGTTGTTCAGGAGCTATGTAATTGAGCTGTTTTTTCCATTTTTTTGCAAACGCAATAGATCTGTCAGAAAATTGTGTCAAAGTGGGCGTTTTCAACAGAATTTCCGCGCGAAGGGAGAAAAAGCACTCAAGAGCGGGGTTGTCACATGATCAAATTCGCTTATAACACAATAGGTAATTGGTGGATCAAAAAATGGAAAAAACAGTTCAATTCCAAATCGCTTCCATGGCCAGGCTTTCCAATTTTATATCTTTCCGTTAAAAAATAAATTTGTAAATATGTCAAAACGTTTTGCGCTTGTTCAGCAGAGCAGTTAAGAACAGCCTTAAATAAGGTAAAGAAATATTTTAATAGCGATTTGGGCCAATAAAAACATTTCTTAAAAAATTACGAAATTAAAAATTTTATATGGTCCCCCGGTCCTATAAGTTATTTTGATAAATTGTTCCTGTTACACTGAGAAGTAAGGAAAAAAAAAAAAAAAAAGTTCCGTTCTTCTACTATTAAAATTGACTGAATAATAGTTGTTTAAAATTGGAGCATATTTTTTGCTGCAAATTTAGTAGAAATATAACTTCGTCAGATATATTAAAATTAACATTGAAATATAAATTTGAATTCTTGAATCATTCTGACATATTAATGCATACAATATACAATTTGTAGTAAGCATAAGGGAAAAAAATAGAACTTTTGTTAAATAAAATGATGAAAATTAACAGCGTCAATTCTTTACAAAATGATACATATTTTAAAATATTATTAGATTACACTAGCATGCAAAAGTTGGGTTATGTCATGTTTTTTAGATTTTGATAATTGATTCTTATGTGTTCTGTACCGCTGAATCCGAAATTGACCTTCATTTTTACCATCACATAAAGATTTTTTGCAAATCGTAAATTTTAAAGTTAAAAAAAGGAAAAACAGCGAACATTTGACACTATAAAATAGATGTGATTGTTGTGCTTTTAACTTTTGATAATTGACTTTTATATATTTTTTACCGTTGAATCCGAAAATGACCTTCATTTTTAACCATCACGTCAGGATGTTTCTCAAATTGTAAATTTCAAAGTTAAAATTGACCTCGTCCCCTACGTCATCGGACCCCTCAGCTGTTTAGCTGTAAGATTCTCAGTATAAGCCAAAAAAATTGAATAAATTATTGAATTAAAAAAATACTTAATCTTATTGAATTAAATTAAATTAAATTAAATTAAAAAAGTTTTACACTTGTTTTATAGTATCAGATTTTCGCTATATTTTAACTTTGACATTTACGATTTGCAAAAAATTGTAACGTGACGGTTTAAAATGAAGGTCATTTTCAGATTCAGTGCTAAAAAGTACATAAAAATCAATTATCAAAAGTAACACAGCCATCTAATCTATTTTATAGTATCTGATTTTTGTTTATTTTTTAGCTTTGACAATTTATGATTTGCGAAAAATCCTGACATGATGGTTAAAAATTAAGGTAGTTTTCGGATTCAGTACTAAAAAATACATAAAAGTTAAAAAACACAACCATCGCAGTCTTGTATTATCTAATCTAAAACTTTGACTTAAATTTCTTGGCGGCAATGCATCCGAAATTTTTTGTGTTATCCTGTAAAATAAGTATAAATGGTAGCCACCGAAAATCATAATATAAAATTAAATTGTCATCGGATTTGCGTCAGTATGTAAAATTTAATCCCGATCGGATAGTTGAAAGTGAGTTAAAGTTTGAGTACAATTTTTGAACTGGAAAAGCATACATACGATCATTGAAGTTAAATAAAAACTTATAAAAATAACATAATTTTTGTTAAAATAGATCATGAAAAGAAACAGTCTTAAAACCTTACAAAATAAAGCATATGTTAAAATACAATTGTTTTAGTCAATCTGAAACTTAATAAAAGTTAACTCAATCGTAATACGTGAAGGATTTTTTTCAAAGCTTAGATACACATGAAATAAGTTCTTCGAATACTTTAAGCACTTAATATATGACCCCTCAAAGCATGATCGAACTCATTTGTGTTGTGTTCAGATGCAGAAAAGTGGTATAAGTCATGCATTTTAAAACTTTATTAACTCGGTCAATTTTGGTCAACTGAAAAAAATATTCTATAATTTCTAACCAGTGTTCTAAACCAAAAGCAATTCTGGGATGAATGGAGTACATAATATTGAAAGAAAGAAAAACGACTTATTGATTTTCTAAAATAATGAAACCTGTAAAAATTATTATTTATTTATTTATTTATTTTGTTTCCTTGTATTTCATGATCACCAACCACAATTTACTGAAAATCGTTCGCAATGTACAGATATATATATATTGTGAATAATTAAGAATCGTGTAAATATCCATGTTTTGAAAAAAAAAAAAAAAATCGATATAATTTGATTGCCAGATATTGGCGAAAAGGCTTTCTTATTTTGTTGATATTATGAAGCATATAAATATATTTTTATTTTTATCGTATACTTTAATATCATGACTGTCCGAAGTTAAAATATTTAATTTTATATGTAAGTGTATTGATTTTCTATATCTATATGCTTGTAATTTCAGATCAACACATATAATGGCCAAATGCCAAATTTATTGAAAATTGTTTGAAATGTACATATATCTATATTTTTTAAATAATTAAGAATCGTGCAAAATAATCGATATACTGAATATGGTGTAAGGTATTAGAAAACAAAAAAAAAAAAAAAAAGTATTATATTTTTTATACTATGACGGTCCAAAATTCGAATATTTGATTTTACAATTTCCCTTAAAATATTTTTTTTTTTCTTTTCTTTTTTTTTTTTTTTTTTTTTTTTTTTTGCTAAACATAATATAAATCTATAATAATAATTATTTTTCTATTTCCCAATACACTTCATCTTCTGTACTTCCAACGTTTAAAAAAATTTAAACAATTGTCTGCAATCAACTTTATGTATCTATATTTTCCATCCGAAGTATGGTGTAAAACTAATTAAATGTTCTAAAAAGTTATCCTGATTTGAGTAGAGTTTGTTTCTTTTGAAAAAGTTTTCGTTAATTTTCTATTTTGAAACTAATAAATATTATAAAAAAAATTTTTTACTGTGTATTTTACGGTCAGAATTCTCAATGTTTCAAATAATCAAGAATTTAAATGTAAATAAAAGTAAAAATTTACTTATAATTTTTGTTTTTGATGTTGTAGTAGAGTGTCAATTAAAATATTTCTAATTGCTTAAAGCATTGGATTTATTTATCTCTAAATATTTTAGTTTTTCCTGTTTATAGTATAAAAAACGCCGAGGAAAAATATACATATAATATATATTTTTTAGAACGCATATACAGGTTTTTCGTATTTTTATATGTAAAAGTAACATTTAATAAGCATTATTTACAGTAGAGAAACTCTATTTACAGTAAGTATTCACGCCATCTGCCAGTGAGAGTAGAACATTAATGATTACGAAACTAAGGGGAATTGTGAAGGCCGTATTAGGCAGGCGATCGAGTTTGGCTGTGGTAAAACCTATGGGCAGGTTGTTTTCGAATTCCTCGTTTAATTTTGAATATTTTTAAACGTTTTTTTTTTCTTTTTTTTTCTTCTCTGCATAGGAAAGCTGAGCTCGATCTTTAATAGGGCCATTGGCCATTTTGTACTTTTTCGATTTTGGTTGCAGATTTTTTTTAACAATAAAACTACCGCGAGGGGTCAAATGGCCCTTTTGGAATTTATTATTATTATTTTTTTTTAATTTTTCAAACTAAAATATTACGAAATTTCTTTATATTTCACGACTTTTATTAAAATATATGATCATATTATTCCTTAAAATGCCTCATCTCTGAACAACTTATTTTGCCCGGAAAAAATATATTTTAGGCTTAACTGCCCCAGGGGGGGTCACATGACCCCTGAATAAATTTATGTTAAATCATAAAGGTATAAATGTTTTATTTTGTAGGAACAATAGTAGCTTTCGTATTTTTGCTATTACATCCTTTATTCTACTGTATTACATCATATTTGTTAACCCTTTGAGGGGCAAATCATTGAAAATGCTTTGTTTCTGTGTTGAAGTAAATAATTGGCACCGGAATTGACCTACAAATTCATTTGTAAATATGAAAAAGGCTATATTTCACATTACATATTAAATGGAAAATATTTTACCAAAATTCTGGTGCCATTGTGGCGTTTGGGAATTAAAATTAAGTGGTTTCATAAACATACCACCGACCCTGAAAGGGTTAATGTGGGATCGTGCAATTAGAAATTGACTTTATTCCGGTTGAGATTCTAGTTTGAACATTTCAGGTTATATCGAGAACGAAATAATCTTAAAAATATGTGGCGAACATAAACCAAATATGCACAGTATTTGTTTATTAAATTTTCGAATTTCTTGAAATAATTGATTGTTTTCTTAATTTTTTTGCGTAATTATAATTTTTTAAACTTTAATAAATAAACAATTTGTAATAATTATAAAAATTTTATTCATATATCAAAATGTATCAACTGGTATATTTTTCGCAAAACATCGTAAAATAAATAACTTTTTATATAGGGGTTATTCGACCACTTTCGGTAGGAATAGGTATAAAAAACATCGGTACGATTAGTGTTAATAAAGGTACTTTCACAATCAAAACCGGTTCCAAAAGTGAAAGTACCTTTATTAAAAAAATCTGCAACCGAAATCTAAAAAGTAAAGAATAGCCATACTGGAGATCGACCTCAGTTATCCTGCGCATAAGAAATCGTTTTAAAATATTCAAATTTAAACCAGAAATTTGAAAACAACTTGCCTATAGCTTTTACATTAGCGAACGGGTGTTTTTAAGTGAGTTAAGACAAGAGGGGGGGGGGGGGGGGCTGGTCACTCAGCTTCGGAATTCTCCGTAATGTTACGTCTATGGACTTTGGATGCATTCGTATATTTAAAATATCTTCTCGGGAAATTCATATTTTTAACACCTTTTTTCTGTGCGCTCTGAAAAGGTACCTTTTTTCTGTGCACCTTTTTTCTGTGCCCTTTCTGTTAAGGGTGTATTCGAAAAAATATTTTTTCACCCTCAACAGCTCGAAATTTTCTGAGACATTTTCAGACTCATTTTTAAAAGTAAAAACATGAAACTTGCTAAGGTGATTTCTGAAGACATGTTTAACATGCCGTGTGATTTCATTTTCAGCTCAATTAATTAGAATTTGATTTTTAAGCATTTATTTTCTCAGTATGACCATTTTTTTCATTCCCAGATCACCCGCTTCGGAAAATTCGGTTCAAAACGCCAACTTTGACAGCGTTTTTTACAGTATTTTCTGCATTTATCGAAAAATTAAGAAGCACGGCACATTATATAAATATATATAATGTTTCTAATTATTATATAGTTTCTAAATAAGAGAATTTCCCAGTTTGATGCGTTTGAGAGCAAAAATGAATTTTAAAATGAATCAGAAAATAAGCAGTTTGGATCGGAATACTCCTTAAAGACTGTCTCTTTTTTTCTTAGTTTTCAAAATATTTCTAAAATTATGCTGTATTTAATATTTTATGTGCTAAAAGCGGGCGAACTGTGAGTAAGATTTTAACACTTCATATAAAATTAAGTCTATACTTCAGAAATATTTTGAGAACTAAGAAAAAGAGAGAGCTCTTTTAGAAAGTGTACACAAAAAATAGAAGTTAAAAATATTCATTTCCCGAGGAGATATTTTAAATATACGAATGCATCCAATGCCAATAGACTTTACATTAGTGAGGGAAAATCGGAAGCTGAGTGACGAGCCCCTTTAACAGCCGTGTGGCTTATCACAGTGATTGTGATGTTAGGTGCTTCACCGCATGTTCTATTCATTTTTAAGGATGAATCTTAATCGGAATGGAAATATTAATGCTTCTATAACAATATGCTTTAATAATTGCACGAACCGGAGCGATATTTACCATAATTGCACGAACTGGAGCAATGTTTATCATAATTTCACGAACCGGAATATCGTTCCGGTTTACTCCGTTTCCGGTACATTTCGAGCCCTGAAGTGATATATATTTTAACCTTTTATGCCTGAACGGGATTCTAAATTCCAATTAAAGCAAACCTGATATAAATGTATTTGAATATATCTATAAATAATAGCAA
Organism: Maratus speciosus; assembly: GCA_963932465.1. Classification (NCBI taxonomy): domain Eukaryota; kingdom Metazoa; phylum Arthropoda; class Arachnida; order Araneae; family Salticidae; genus Maratus; species Maratus speciosus. Next base: position 170,539,885 of record OZ010793.1, read on the forward strand.
TTTTTTATGTTTCATTTAAAAAATTTTACTTTACTGTGTTTACAGAAAACAACCAGTATCACACAGGTGAATATTTTTTTAAATGAACGTTTTCTCAAACATTTACGTGCCAGTAGCTTTTGCGATGTTGTAAAATGTGTGGGAAAAGATTTTTAGAATATCTCATTTACAAATAAAACGACAATATATATATGTTTTATCATTTTAAAAAAGAACTGAGACATTTAAAAACACAAATCGAATTTAAAGGATAAACTTTTTCTAAATTTCCAGTTACTATAACATCATTTCTTTTAATCTGTCTTCAAATATTAAGAAGGGGAAATTATGAATGAGGATATTTTTTAAATCCATAATTTTGTACAAAAAGGGTAAGATAAAAGTAGGGGAGAAAGGAGAGTTCAACCCCAGCAGGTGGTGGTGGTGTGTGTGGATGTGGGTGGAATCCACCTTGTGGGTGGAGGAGGAGGGTGGAATCCACCTGTTGGGAGTCTTATCCTATAGTAGGAGGGGCTAAATGTTGGAGGGGCTTAATTTTTGAGGGGGCTTAATTTTTTTTTTCGAATCGAATTAGAGTAGAGATGGAAATATCATACTATAACATAGGTCTTTTCGAGAGGAAGTATGAAGACACTAAATTTTTCGATGGGCTTAATTTTTGAGGAAGGGGGGGCTTAATTTTTGAGGGGGCTTAATATTTTTTTTCGAATTGATTTAGTATTAGAATGGAAATATCATACTATAACATAGTGAGTTAGGTGTTTTCGAAAGGGAGTTTGAGGGGTCTAAATATTTTAGTGGGGCTTATTTTTAGGGGGGCTTAATTTTTTTTTTCTTCGAATCGACACAGAATAGAAATGGAAATATCATACTATAACATAGAGATGTAGGTATTTTCGAAAGGGAGTTTGAGGAGCCTAAATTTTTTAGAGGGGCTTATTTTTTTTAGGGGGGCTTAATTTTTAAGGGCGATTTTTTTTTTCTGAATTATCTTAGAATTTGAATGAAGATAAAAATGTCTTATATTTTTTTGAAAAAAATTTTTGATGCTGCCATCTGTATGCGGTAGTGCGAATTTATTATTGAAAATAGTATTTTATTTTTGAAAAGTTTTGAGGAAGGTTTGAACCTGCAAAATAGTCTCTTGGCTCGATGATATGTTGAAGACTTAACTAATCGAGCCAAGAAACTATGTCTATATGTTTAGATTTTAGATGTTTCAAAACAAAAAAAATGTATTCCCCCTTCTGTATGCGCAAAGAGAGGTTGGTTTCTTAAGATAACTCATTAATACCTATTTTAACTGCTCACTCTGCGAATTCTTTTAATGTGTATGATTTTTATTTTTAGTTTAACTGATTTTATCGATTTTGTGAATGAGAGTTTAATTATTTTACGCACAAATGTATGATTATTTTAGCAAGCTAAGGTTTCGAACCTGCGAACTCCCATTCAAATTTCATTTTTTGTAACTGATAAGCTATCCACTATCCAGACCGCGTCCCGACAATTACTGAATTACTTTTGATCACTCTATATTTTTAAAAATACCTACCTCTCCCTCTTTCTTATACTAGGAAAGTTAATACAATTTATGTTTAAATAGTAGAAATGATTAATTTTTTATATTTCTTTAATAAGCAACTCATTTTTTAGATCGATTAGAAGGCTACCAAACGTTTTGAATTAAACATTGTTTTCTCCAGTATTAATCCACCTAAGTTTAGAATTGTACTTTTTCTTGTGAACCATATCATATTCATTTAATCGTCTGAAATACACTTCCTAAACCCTCTTATCAACGTTACTCACTATCTATCACAAACATCCGATTAGTCTAATCAGCTTTTTTCAACAGAAAATAGCCAATATGTAAATAATGATTTTAGAAGAGATTATTTCATTTGTTTACAGATTTTAAATGAAAGTTTGAAATATTTGTCAGATTTTCTATTTATCAATTATTATAAATTGAATCAACTCATAGTTTGTTATTGCAATAGATAATTATTGGATCTACACTAGTTCTAATGAATTTTAAAACTACTACTTCAATTCAACTCATTCTTTTATACAGTTTAATAAATTTAGTTTGAATTAAACCATTGGTTTGTCATATATTTCACTGAAATAATAAAATTAATGTGTAAAACCTTAGAATGACGAATTCAAAAACGTAACGTGATGAATCATATACTTTTTAAACATTACATAAATACATTTGGATTGATTCACTTCCTGTGAACTTTCTACACATACTTTTTTATGCCACGTGTTTTTCTGAAATTTTTGCACCAATCATATTACATGATTTGCACTATCGTAATAATTTTTTAACATGCGCCCCCTATGATTATATATAAAATTGAATGAAACGAGACTTTTAGGTAGCTTTCTTTACAAAAAGCTACCTATTGCAGCCGTTCGGAGGAAAGCGGTTTCAAAAAATTTTGGTATATTTTCATCGATCATGACCCCCAGACCCCAAAACCACCCTCCGTTCAAAATTGATATATATATATATATATATATATATCAATATATATATATATATATATATATATATATATATATATCTGACCTATGTCACACTGTAACTCTCGTATTTATGAACCGATTTGGATGTAATTCGGTGTGTACATAGTACATACCAATGTCTCGACCGAGTTCGTTGGCCAGCTTCATCCGCCATTTTGTTTCAAAATGGCGGCCATTTAAAAATTTTTAAAAAATTTAAAATTTGAAATGTGGTACCAAAAATTTAAAAATGGAAAAATATTTTTTTCTTATGTATTTGACCTTTATACAAAGACTCCGTAGCAGTTTTTGTTTCGTCTATATCTTAAAAAATGGCTGAGTTATAGCATTTTGAATTTCTAGCGAAGCTGACATTTTGAAACGTCCTGAATTTTGTCACGCGATAAAAGGCGTATTTATGAACCGATTTGGATGTAACTTCGTTTATACATAGAACAGACCAATGTCTCGAACGAGTTCGTTGGCCAGCTTCATTCGCCATCTTGTTTAAAAATGGCGGCCATTTAAAATTTTAAGAAAAAATTAAATTTGAAATGTGGTAGCAAAAAATTGAAAATTGAAAAAATATTTTTTTCTTATGTGTTTGACCTTGATAAAAAGATTCGGGAGCAGTTTTTGTTTCGTCTATATCTTAAAAAATGGCTGAGTTATAGCATTTTGAATTTCTAGCGTGGCTGACATTTTGAAACATCCTGATTTTTGCCACGTTTTAACAGACGTATTTATGAACCGATTTGGATGTACCTTGGTGTGTACATAGTACATACAAATACCTCAACCGAGTTCGTTGGCCAGGTTCATCCGCCATCTTGTTTCAAAATGGCGGCCATTTAAAAAATTAAAAAAAAATTAAATTTAAAATGAGATACCAAAAAAGTGGAAAATGAAAAAGATTTTTTTTTTTTTTGTATGTGTTTGACCTTAATACAAAGATTACGGAACAGGTGTCGTTTCGTCTATATCTTAAAAAATGGCTGAGTTATAGCATTTTGAATTTCTATTGTGGCTGACATTTTAAAACGACCTGATTTTTGTCACGCGATAACAGGCGTATTTATGAACCGATTTGAATGTAACTTGGTCTGTACATAGTACATACCAATGTCTCGACCGAGTTCGTTGGCCAGCTTCATTCGCCATCTTGTTTCAAAAGGGTTGCCATTTTTTAAAAAAATGTAATTTAAAATTTAAAATGAGGTATTAAAAAATTGGAAAATGAAAAAGATTTTTTTTATGTGTTTGGCCTTGATACAAAGATTCTGGAGCAGTTTTTGTTTCTGAAAATTTGTTGTTTTGTTTATATCTTAAAAAGTGGTTGAATTATAGCACTTTGAATTTCTATTATGGCTAACACTTTGAAACGATCTTGTATTTGTCCCGCAATACCACACGTATTCGCCTATTTCGATGGAAGAAAGCATGTGGATTGTATACATCAATATCTCGACCAAGTTCGCTGGCCAGCTTCATCAGCCATCTTGTTTCAAAATGGCGGCCATTAAATTAAAAAAAAATTATATTTAGAGTGAGGTGTAAAAAAATTAGAAATTGAAAAAGGTTTCTTTCTTAAGTATTTGACCTTGATATAAGGATTCAGGAGCATTTTTTGTTTGTATTTATCTTAAGAAATGGCTCAGATATAGCAGTTTCAATTTCTAAAGTGGGTGACATTTTGAAAAATCTGATTTTTTGCCTGCGACAGCACTCGTATATATCAACCGATTCCGATATGAGTGAGCATGTGCACAGCAATTACTAAGGTCTCGACCAAGTTCACTGGTTAGCCTCATCTACCATGTTGTCTTAAAATGGCAGGCACTTTAAGAAATCGCCGAATTTTGCAGCCAAATATAAGTGACTTTAAATAAAAGCAGCTTGGATAAAGCTGACTAATTTCGCGAAATTCATATTCATAATGATTTAGTATTGATAAAAATTAGTATTGAATCTCCTACATTCGGTTTCCACTTAATTGAGCTTCGTGTGTTTGAATAATATAAGTTGGCTTTTTAAAAATAAGGAATATGAAAGCTACCTCTTCCTCCCGGCACAGGCCGGAAGGACTTTTTTCATTAGTGTTTGCTATTTTTTGAGTGTGTGAAGACGCTTTTTTCACTTAAGATAATATGGCTAGTTTTCAAGATGGACATTCTACTATGTTAAGCGATGATGTATCACGTTTGAATAATCAATATTTTTCATCAAGATTAAATGATCAAGGCATGGGATTAATAGTACAACCTAAAGTAGAACCCGTTTCAGATAATGAAGCGGAATTCTCCTCATCAGAACTGAAGAAACAGAAGCCACCTTTTTTGTGTACTATTTGCAGCAAATCTTTTTCACGAAAAGGCAATTTAAAACAACATTTGATGATTCATTCAGAAGAAAGACCATTTATATGTGACATCTGCCAAAAAGCATTCTCTAGAAAGGCTATTTTGAATCGTCATAAACTATCCCATTTAAAGATTCCTTCCCAACATAAATGTGAATCGTGCGGTGAAGCGTACTCAAGAAAGTATGACTTATTAAAACACATGAAGATCCACAAGTCCTCCAAAAACGATAAATGTATTCAGCGTAGTGAAATATTCAATCCCAACTCCGATTTTTTATATCATTTGAAAACTTCACAGAGAGTTAGATGCAAAATTGATAATTCATCCTCTTTAAAAGATATGTTTTTTGAGAAGGTTAAGCATTTTAAAAGGCAAAATGCGTTAAACATATTTACTAAAACTGTAATCAACTCTAACGAGGAGAATGTTACAGACTTTAACACATTTTTTAATAGTATTCATTCGGACGTTTTAAACGAATTAAACTACCAGATTCAAGTTAAAAGATCGATGAAATGGTATGCAAGTGTACAAGTTGTTGTATATCGTGTAACACAGGAGGGTGTCTTAGAGATTGCCACACCCTATTTCCTTTCAAAAACTATACTTGAATTAACGAAACAAAACTTATCTGAACATGTTGAGGATACCTTTGCAAAAATTATTAAGTCCTATGAGAAGTCCACCAGACGTGGTTTTAATTGGACATTAGATAAAATATTGAATTTAGAACTATCTACCTTTAAAATATAACATGATTTGAAATGTTTATACCTTTTTGAAATATGTGTACCCATGTTTTCACTATTGTAACTATTGAAAACGACGAATAAATAATGTGTAAATGAAAAAGCTGTTGTCTGTTTATTTTTGTTAGAACAACTTGTGATTTTTAATAACTCATGAAGTCGTAACGACTTTACTTACTATTTTTTTTTCAATTTCTTATCAAATGAATAATGAGTTAACTATCTTTTATTAATTTCATATTAAAAGTCTGAAAATATCCATTGAAATAGTTATTTTGCAATATTTCTAATTTATCATAATTATTTTTAAAGTTTAATATATCACTCGTTGTTTGTATAAACAACTGTTATTGCTCAATAATAATAATAATATTATCATTTATTACCATACAATTCTTTAAAAAAAGCATAGAACCATTAACATAATATATATCATTAACCACTTTTTTAAAAACTGTTACCTTGTGTTGCCATTGAATTCTTCAAAACAAAAAAGAATAAAACTAAAATCATTATCATTAAATATCATACACCACTTATATAAAAATTGTTACTTTGTGTTGCCATACAATTCTTCAAAAAAAGAATAAAACTAAAACTATTAACATTAAATATCATATACTGTAAATATAAAAATTGTTACCTTCTGTTGCCATACTATTCTTCAAAAAAGGATAAAACCATTGACATAATATATTATTCACCACTTAAATAAACTGTTTACATATATATTTTTTTAGACGTAAACTAAAATTAATGACATTACAAATTCTTTTAAGTGTTTATCTGTAACCGACACTGATTTTTAACGTATATTAAGGGATGTGCTGTTTCTAAACATTCAGTTTCCAACTGATTTTTGTTCTAACTTCATCTAATGTTACCTTTATTTTTTGAAAATGGGTTCTGTAGTAAATATGTTAAAAAGATCTTCCGACAAAGTGGCTTCTTCTTCAAAGTATCAACGTTTAGAAGAACCTAATGATCCCACTTCCGCAAGTGAATTAAATATACCAAGATTGGAAACTCCTAATTTATTAAACACTGACTATGGGACAATATCACGTGATTTATCCACTACTGATTACTCACCGAATGTGAAATCTGAAATCGATATGAATTTTTTTATCCCTAACTTTGGTGATGATACTACATCTTCCGAGAATTCATGCCAAGAGTCAATTTCTGTCGAGGACTATTTGAATATATTTTTCAAAGACATGAATTTTGAATCCGCTTTAACCTCGACCCCAGCTAGTAACATAATTTCACAAGACGAATCCTTTCAAGAACGTACTATTGACCAAGAGGTTTCTGATTCCCAATCAAGCAACCTTTCTAAAGCAAGTGATGAATTACAAAGCACAACCCCACCTACGAATGTCATTCCACAGTCTAAAACTAGCAAATCCAATCATCCTATTGTATTTCGAGAAGAACTCAGTGACTGTATCTTTTTAATTTTAAAGTTGCATAATAGACAATTTCATATTCATATTCGAGAATTTAAACGCAGTGGGCTTACTAGTGAAGAAATTCTAACGAAAAATGGTATTATTATGGATGTTAACAGCTGGTTCGAATTTTGCAAGAAAATTTTTTCATTTAATTTGAGATATAAAAGTTCCTCATTTGTTTCTAATAACATGATATTAGTGTTAAATTTTAATAATTCTATCATGCGAATTAAAAATTTAAAGAATTATTCTCACATTGACTTAAACGAGTATCAGTTGCTGAAATTAAAAGAAAAAATACATGATTTGAATAAGGAACTTCTTCAGCATATATATGTAAACCATATACCAAGCTTAATTAGGCAGAAATGTATTATTGGTCATATATCTACAGAAAATGAACTCATGTTGCAGTCTAAACTTATAACATGTATTGAGAATAATGTATTAACTATACTAAACCGCATTTTTGAATGTGATGGATGTATTTTTAATCAGAAATCTCAAAGCCCTCATTCCTGTTGTATACTAAATAATCGACAAAAATTTGAAAAACTAGGAGAGATGTTATTAACACTTATAGATTTAGATTTTGTTATTTCCTCATTTTTAAACGGAGTGGATTGTGTTAGTGAAAACTTTTTATCAAACATTCATGTAGAAACAATTCAAAACGAATTGTTTAAAATAATAAAATAAAATGTATTGCTATCCTTTTGAATGTGTGTGTTTATTTTTCTAAAGTGTATGTTTATTTTGTTATGTCTTTTAGAACTTTTAATAGAGTGTTAGACTTAAATTTGCATATGTATATAACTAAAGAAATCAACAATTCTTTAGCAATTAAAAAATTAACACAAGTTTAAAATATTAAACTAATAATCTTAATACTATAATTTCTACTTTCTAATATATATATATATATATGAAACTTAATTATATAAAAAAGTTTTCAATAATAATAATAAGTTTAGAAAATTAAAAAGTTTAAAAAACAAAATTAAGAAACTCATTAAAAAAAATATTTGAAAAGTTAAAAAAAATAAAGTTTTCAAAATTAAAAAAATCTTTATAAAAAAAATAATAATAATTAAAAAAAAAAATTAAAAAGTTTACAAAAATTAAAAAAAAAAATATTAAAAAGTTTACAAAAGTTAAAAAAAAAAACTTGGGAAAAAAAAACTCAAAAAAAAATTAAGTTATCAAAATTAAAAAAAAAAAAAAAATTAAAACTTAATACATTAAGTTTTCAAAAGTGAGTTTACCTATTCGTATATGTATACATGCATGTGACTTTCATTATGTTTCGGTTTAATACTTCTTTTTATCCTATAAAAGTGTTAGATTAATATATACTTATAAAAATATTTGTAAGTTAAATTAAAAAAAAAGTAACTTATAAAAAAAATGTTTACAAAATTAAAAAAACAAAATCTTTCTAAATAAAAAGTTTTCAAAATTAAAAAAAAAAAAATTGTAAATAAAAAAAAAAGTTTTCAAAATTAAAAAAAAATACTTTGTAAATAAAAAAAAATATTAAAAAGTTTACAAAAAAAAAACTTTTTTTATAAAAAATATTTTCAAAATTAAAAAAAAAATTGTAAGTAAAAAAAAAAAAGTTTTCAAAATTAAAAAAAAAATAATTTGTAAATAAAAAAAAATATATTAAAAAGTTTATAAAATTTAAATGTTAAAAAAAAACTTTCTAAAAAGTTTTCAAAATTAAGTTATCAAAATTAAAAAAAAAAAAAACTTAATAAATTATGTTATCAAAAGTCAGTTCACCTAACTGTATATGTATCTGACTTTCATAATTAAAAAAGTTATCAAAAAGTTGAATTAGATTGCAAATACAAGTATACAATCAATCATATATCAATCAGTCATAGCAATTAACCAATCAATGATATCAATCAATAAATCAAACCAATCAATCAATCATATTAATCAACCAAACAATAATATCAATCAATCATATCGATCAATAAATCAAACCAATCAATCATATTAATCAACCAAACAATAATATCAATCAGTCATATCGATCAATAAATCAAACCAATCAATCATATTAATCAACCAAACAATAATATCAATTAATCATATCGATCAATAAATCATATTAATCATATCAAGCTATCATATCAATCATATCAATCAATCAACCAATCATTCATATCAATCAATCAACCAATCATTCATATTAATCAATGATTCATATTAATCATATCAATCGATTAATCAAGATACTGAATACAAGTATTCATACAAATAAATCACATCAATTGCAGTTCAAGTATTACAAGTTAGTATAATAACATTATAAGAAAGTTTTGAATTAATACAATGATTAACTATCAACATTTTGTAACAGCACTTTTACAAAAGCAATGTATGAATAAATATTTTAGTTACAAAAAATATTTAAAATGCTTTTGAAAGTTAATAAAATTATTTTCCAAAAATGTTAAAAACATTACAAGCTGCTAAAACCTACAATTTAACAAGAATGAGTTCTCCTATATTTCCTTTGTATTTGCATGTCCTATATTTCCTTTCTATTTGTATTTGAGTATATGTATACGGATTCCTCCTTTTAATTATGTTTTGTAGTATACACTTAAAATATATATAGTATATATAAAACATTAAATTAAAATATTCTTTAGTTATTAAAAAGTTTAAAAAATCAGCAATTTTTTTAATATTATAAGATAACAAAAATTATTTTGTAATTTATTAAAAGTGAATTTACCTATCACTATATATGCGTTTCATAAGATAAATCTTCTTTATGTTAACATCCTACCCACATTTTATTTTATAGTTATACACATCGAAACGAAAAAAAAAAAAAATAAACAATCTATTATTAAATTCTTCAATTTAAAATTTTAATACATACATACTTAAACATTTATATAAATATAATGAACTCACCATGTTTGAACTCAGAAAAGAGATGATGAGCTTATCACGTGGTAGATTGTGACGTAATCAATTAGATATCACGTGCCTTTTGATTGTCTTATCTACAATCAGATTGTATTATCAATCACGTGATCTAACTGATATGAGTCTATACCAAGACACTAGCCATTTTCACTTCAGTCATCGAACATGTAGGTCGTATATTTTTTTGAAAGTCTTTTATTTTATGGAATCTTCAGCAACATGACATCAGATATTTGCAAATAAAATCCTATTAAAATCTTTCTCGCAATTGTGAACAAAGATTAATTTTCATATTGTTTAAGTATAATCATTGATTATTTAACTGGATAATAATATTTTTTAGAAGTAACTTAAATTTCTTATAAAAACGGAAGTATTTATTGCATCATTCATAGAATTCAAGTTTGAATATTAACCAAGTTTTTTAAACTTTTATAAACTCTTTATACTAGAATATATACTAGTTTTTACTAAGTACTAGTATATACTAAATACTAGTATAAATTATAAAAGTTTAAAAAACTTGGTTAATATTCAAACTTGAATTCTATGAATGATGCAATAAATACTTCCGTTTTTATAAGAAATTTAAGTTACTTCTAAAAAATATTATTATCCAGTTAAATAATCAATGATTATACTTAAACAATATAAAAATTAATCTTTGTTCACAATTGCGAGAAAGATTTTAATAGGATTTTATTTGCAAATATCTGATGTCATGTTGCTGAAGATTCCATAAAATAAAAGACTTTCAAAAAAATATACGACCTACATGTTCGATGACTGAAGTGAAAATGGCTAGTGTCTTGGTATAGACTCATATCAGTTAGATCACGTGATTGATAATACAATCTGATTGTAGATAAGACAATCAAAAGGCACGTGATATCTAATTGATTACGTCACAATCTACCACGTGATAAGCTCATCATCTCTTTTCTGAGTTCAAACATGGTGAGTTCATTATATTTATATAAATGTTTAAGTATGTATGTATTAAAATTTTAAATTGAAGAATTTAATAATAGATTGTTTATTTTTTTTTTTTTCGTTTCGATGTGTATAACTATAAAATAAAATGTGGGTAGGATGTTAACATAAAGAAGATTTATCTTATGAAACGCATATATAGTGATAGGTAAATTCACTTTTAATAAATTACAAAATAATTTTTGTTATCTTATAATATTAAAAAAATTGCTGATTTTTAAAACTTTTTAATAACTAAAGAATATTTTAATTTAATGTTTTATATATACTATATATATTTTAAGTGTATACTACAAAACATAATTAAAAGGAGGAATCCGTATACATATACTCAAATACAAATAGAAAGGAAATATAGGACATGCAAATACAAAGGAAATATAGGAGAACTCATTCTTGTTAAATTGTAGGTTTTAGCAGCTTGTAATGTTTTTAACATTTTTGGAAAATAATTTTATTAACTTTCAAAAGCATTTTAAATATTTTTTGTAACTAAAATATTTATTCATACATTGCTTTTGTAAAAGTGCTGTTACAAAATGTTGATAGTTAATCATTGTATTAATTCAAAACTTTCTTATAATGTTATTATACTAACTTGTAATACTTGAACTGCAATTGATGTGATTTATTTGTATGAATACTTGTATTCAGTATCTTGATTAATCGATTGATATGATTAATATGAATCATTGATTAATATGAATGATTGGTTGATTGATTGATATGAATGATTGGTTGATTGATTGATATGATTGATATGATAGCTTGATATGATTAATATGATTTATTGATCGATATGATTAATTGATATTATTGTTTGGTTGATTAATATGATTGATTGGTTTGATTTATTGATCGATATGACTGATTGATATTATTGTTTGGTTGATTAATATGATTGATTGGTTTGATTTATTGATCGATATGATTGATTGATATTATTGTTTGGTTGATTAATATGATTGATTGATTGGTTTGATTTATTGATTGATATCATTGATTGGTTAATTGCTATGACTGATTGATATATGATTGATTGTATACTTGTATTTGCAATCTAATTCAACTTTTTGATAACTTTTTTAATTATGAAAGTCAGATACATATACAGTTAGGTGAACTGACTTTTGATAACATAATTTATTAAGTTTTTTTTTTTTTTTTTTAATTTTGATAACTTAATTTTGAAAACTTTTTACAAAGTTTTTTTTTAACTTTTAAATTTTATAAACTTTTTAATATATTTTTTTTTATTTACAAATTATTTTTTTTTTAATTTTGAAAACTTTTTTTTTTTTACTTACAATTTTTTTTTTAATTTTGAAAATATTTTTTATAAAAAAAGTTTTTTTTTTTTGTAAACTTTTTAATATTTTTTTTTATTTACAAAGTATTTTTTTTTAATTTTGAAAACTTTTTTTTTTTATTTACAATTTTTTTTTTTAAATTTTGAAAACTTTTTATTTAGAAAGATTTTGTTTTTTTTAATTTTGTAAACATTTGTTTTTATAAGTTACTTTTTTTTTAATTTAACTTACAAATATTTTTATAAGTATATATTAATCTAACACTTTTATAGGATAAAAAGAAGTATTAAACTGAAACATAATGAAAGTCACATGCATGTATACATATACGAATAGGTAAACTCACTTTTGAAAACTTAATGTATTAAGTTTTAAATTTTTTTTTTTTTTTAATTTTGATAACTTAATTTTTTTTTAGTTTTTTTATTCCCAAGTTTTTTTTTTTAAACTTTTGTAAACTTTTTAATATTTTTTTTAAACTTTTGTAAACTTTTTAATTTTTTTTTTAATTATTATTATTTTTTTTATAAAGATTTTTTAATTTTGAAAACTTTATTTTTTTTAACTTTTCAAATATTTTTTTAAATGAGTTTCTTAATTTTGTTTTTTAAACTTTTTAATTTTCTAAACTTATTATTATTATTGAAAACTTTTTTATATAATTAAGTTTCATATATATATATATATTAGAAAGTAGAAATTATAGTATTAAGATTATTAGTTTAATATTTTAAACTTGTGTTAATTTTTTAATTGCTAAAGAATTGTTGATTTCTTTAGTTATATACATATGCAAATTTAAGTCTAACACTCTATTAAAAGTTCTAAAAGACATAACAAAATAAACATACACTTTAGAAAAATAAACACACACGTATTAAAAAGGATAGCAATACATTTTATTTTATTATTTTAAACAATTCGTTTTGAATTGTTTCTACATGAATGTTTGATAAAAAGTTTTCACTAACACAATCCACTCCGTTTAAAAATGAGGAAATAACAAAATCTAAATCTATAAGTGTTAATAACATCTCTCCTAGTTTTTCAAATTTTTGTCGATTATTTAGTATACAACAGGAATGAGGGCTTTGAGATTTCTGATTAAAAATACATCCATCACATTCAAAAATGCGGTTTAGTATAGTTAATACATTATTCTCAATACATGTTATAAGTTTAGACTGCAACATGAGTTCATTTTCTGTAGATATATGACCAATGATACATTTCTGCCTAATTAAGCTTGGTATATGGTTTACATATATATGCTGAAGAAGTTCCTTATTCAAATCATGTATTTTTTCTTTTAATTTCAGCAACTGATACTCGTTTAAGTCAATGTGAGAATAATTCTTTAAATTTTTAATTCGCATGATAGAATTATTAAAATTTAACACTAATATCATGTTATTAGAAACAAATGAGGAACTTTTATATCTCAAATTAAATGAAAAAATTTTCTTGCAAAATTCGAACCAGCTGTTAACATCCATAATAATACCATTTTTCGTTAGAATTTCTTCACTAGTAAGCCCACTGCGTTTAAATTCTCGAATATGAATATGAAATTGTCTATTATGCAACTTTAAAATTAAAAAGATACAGTCACTGAGTTCTTCTCGAAATACAATAGGATGATTGGATTTGCTAGTTTTAGACTGTGGAATGACATTCGTAGGTGGGGTTGTGCTTTGTAATTCATCACTTGCTTTAGAAAGGTTGCTTGATTGGGAATCAGAAACCTCTTGGTCAATAGTACGTTCTTGAAAGGATTCGTCTTGTGAAATTATGTTACTAGCTGGGGTCGAGGTTAAAGCGGATTCAAAATTCATGTCTTTGAAAAATATATTCAAATAGTCCTCGACAGAAATTGACTCTTGGCATGAATTCTCGGAAGATGTAGTATCATCACCAAAGTTAGGGATAAAAAAATTCATATCGATTTCAGATTTCACATTCGGTGAGTAATCAGTAGTGGATAAATCACGTGATATTGTCCCATAGTCAGTGTTTAATAAATTAGGAGTTTCCAATCTTGGTATATTTAATTCACTTGCGGAAGCGGGATCATTAGGTTCTTCTAAACGTTGATACTTTGAAGAAGAAGCCACTTTGTCGGAAGATCTTTTTAACATATTTACTACAGAACCCATTTTCAAAAAATAAAGGTAACATTAGATGAAGTTAGAACAAAAATCAGTTGGAAACTGAATGTTTAGAAACAGCACATCCCTTAATATACGTTAAAAATCAGTGTCGGTTACAGATAAACACTTAAAAGAATTTGTAATGTCATTAATTTTAGTTTACGTCTAAAAAAAAATATATGTAAACAGTTTATTTAAGTGGTGAATAATATATTATGTCAATGGTTTTATCCTTTTTTGAAGAATAGTATGGCAACAGAAGGTAACAATTTTTATATTTACAGTATATGATATTTAATGTTAATAGTTTTAGTTTTATTCTTTTTTTGAAGAATTGTATGGCAACACAAAGTAACAATTTTTATATAAGTGGTGTATGATATTTAATGATAATGATTTTAGTTTTATTCTTTTTTGTTTTGAAGAATTCAATGGCAACACAAGGTAACAGTTTTTAAAAAAGTGGTTAATGATATATATTATGTTAATGGTTCTATGCTTTTTTTAAAGAATTGTATGGTAATAAATGATAATATTATTATTATTATTGAGCAATAACAGTTGTTTATACAAACAACGAGTGATATATTAAACTTTAAAAAGAATTAAGATAAATTAGAAATATTGCAAAATAACTATTTCAATGGATAATTTCAGACTTTCAATATGAAATTAATAAAAGATAGTTAACTCATTATTCATTTGATAAGAAATTGAAAAAAAAAATAGTAAGTAAAGTCGTTACGACTTCATGAGTTATTAAAAATCACAAGTTGTTCTAACAAAAATAAACAGACAACAGCTTTTTCATTTACACATTATTTATTCGTCGTTTTCAATAGTTACAATAGTGAAAACATGAGTACACATATTTCAAAAAGGTATAAACATTTCAAATCATGTTATATTTTAAAGGTAGATAGTTCTAAATTCAATATTTTATCTAATGTCCAATTAAAACCACGTCTGGTGGACTTCTCATAGGACTTAATAATTTTTGCAAAGGTATCCTCAACATGTTCAGATAAGTTTTGTTTCGTTAATTCAAGTATAGTTTTTGAAAGGAAATAGGGTGTGGCAATCTCTAAGACACCCTCCTGTGTTACACGATATACAACAACTTGTACACTTGCATACCATTTCATCGATCTTTTAACTTGAATCTGGTAGTTTAATTCGTTTAAAACGTCCGAATGAATACTATTAAAAAATGTGTTAAAGTCTGTAACATTCTCCTCGTTAGAGTTGATTACAGTTTTAGTAAATATGTTTAACGCATTTTGCCTTTTAAAATGCTTAACCTTCTCAAAAAACATATCTTTTAAAGAGGATGAATTATCAATTTTGCATCTAACTCTCTGTGAAGTTTTCAAATGATATAAAAAATCGGAGTTGGGATTGAATATTTCACTACGCTGAACACAATTATCGTTTTTGGAGGACTTGTGGATCTTCATGTGTTTTAATAAGTCATACTTTCCTGAGTACGCTTCACCGCACGATTCACATTTATGTTGGGAAGGAATCTTTAAATGGGATAGTTTATGACGATTCAAAATAGCCTTTCTAGAGAATGCTTTTTGGCAGATGTCACATATAAATGGTCTTTCTTCTGAATGAATCATCAAATGTTGTTTTAAATTGCCTTTTCGTGAAAAAGATTTGCTGCAAACAGTACACAAAAAAGGTGGCTTCTGTTTCTTCAGTTCTGATGAGGAGAATTCCGCTTCATTATCTGAAACGGGTTCTACTTTAGGTTGTACTATTAATCCCATGCCTTGATCATTTAATCTTGATGAAAAATATTGATTATTCAAACCTGATACATCATCGCTTAACATAGTAGAATGTCCATCTTGAAAACTAGCCATATTATCTTAAGTGAAAAAAGCGTCTTCACACACTCAAAAAATAGCAAACACTAATGAAAAAAGTCTCGTTTCATTCAATTTTATATATAATCATAGGGGGCGCATGTTAAAAAATGATTACGATAGTGCAAATCAAGTAATATGATTGGTGCAAAAATTTCAGAAAAACACGTGGCATAAAAAAGTATGTGTAGAAAGTTCACAGGAAGTGAATCAATTCAAATGTATTTATGTAATGTTTAAAAAGTATATGATTCATCACGTTACGTTTTTGAATTCGTCATTCTAAGGTTTTACACATTAATTTTATTATTTCAGTGAAATATATGACAAACCAGTGGTTTAATTCAAACTAAATTTATTAAACTGTATAAAAGAATGAGTTGAATTGAAGTAGTAGTTTTAAAATTCATTAGAACTAGTGTAGAATCATCAAATAATTATCTATTGCAATAACAAACTATGAGTTGATTCAATTTATAATAATTGATAAATAGAAAATCTGACAAATATTTCAAACTTTCATTTAAAATCTGTAAACAAATGAAATAATCTCTTCTAAAATCATTATTTACATATTAGCTATTTTCTGTTGAAAAAAGCTGATTAGACTAATCAGATGTTTGTGATAGATAGTGAGTAACGTTGATAAGAGGGTTTAGGAAGTGTATTTCAGACGATTAAATGAATATGATATGGTTCACAAGAAAAAGTACAATTCTAAACTTAGGTGGATTTATACTGGAGAAAACAATGTTTAATTCAAAACGTTTGGTAGCCTTCTAATCGATCTAAAAAATGAGTTGCTTATTAAAGAAATATAAAAAATTAATCATTTCTACTATTTAAACATAAATTGTATTAACTTTCCTAGTATAAGAAAGAGGGAGAGGTAGGTATTTTTAAAAATATAGAGTGATCAAAAGTAATTCAGTAATTGTCGGGACGCGGTCTGGATAGTGGATAGCTTATCAGTTACAAAAAATGAAATTTGAATGGGAGTTCGCAGGTTCGAAACCTTAGCTTGCTAAAATAATCATACATTTGTGCGTAAAATAATTAAACTCTCATTCACAAAATCGATAAAATCAGTTAAACTAAAAATAAAAATCATGCACATTAAAAGAATTCGCAGAGTGAGCAGTTAAAATAGGTATTAATGAGTTAACTTAAGAAACCAACCTCTCTTTGCGCATACAGAAGGGGGAATACATTTTTTTTGTTTTGAAACATCTAAAATCTAAACATATAGACATAGTTTCTTGGCTCGATTAGTTAATTCTTCAACATATCATCGAGCCAAGAGACTATTTTGCAGGTTCAAACCTTCCTCAAAACTTTTCAAAAATAAAATACTATTTTCAATAATAAATTCGCACTACCGCATACAGATGGCAGCATCAAAAATTTTTTTCAAAAAAATATAAGACATTTTTATCTTCATTCAAATTCTAAGACAATTCAGAAAAAAAAAAAAAAAAAAAAAAAAAAAAAAAAAACCCTTAAAAATTAAGCCCCCCTAAAAAAAATAAGCCCCTCTAAAAAATTTAGGCTCCTCAAACTCCCTTTCGAAAATACCTACATCTCTATGTTATAGTCTGATATTTCCATTTCTACTGTATGTCGATTCGAAGAAAAAAAAATTAAGCCCCCCTAAAAATAAGCCCCACTAAAATATTTAGACCCCTCAAACTCCCTTTCGAAAACACCTAACTCACTATGTTATAGTATGATATTTCCATTCTAATACTAAATCAATTCGAAAAAAAAAATATTAAGCCCCCTCAAAAATTAAGCCCCCCCCCCGTCAAAAATTAAGCCCATCGAAAAATTTAGTGTCTTCATACTTCCTCTCGAAAAGACCTATGTTATAGTATGATATTTCCATCTCTACTCTAAGTCGATTCGAAAAAAAAAAATTAAGCCCCCTCAAAAATTAAGCCCCCTCCAACATTTAGCCCCTCCTACTATAGGATAAGACTCCCAACAGGTGGATTCCACCCTCCTCCTCCACCCACATCCACACACACCACCACCACCTGCTGGGGTTGAACTCTCCTTTCTCCCCTACTGATAAACTTTTATTTCAATATTAGTTTTCTGAATTATTTGATTTAATATTAAAATAAATCTTTAAGAAAAAGAAAAGAAAAGAAAAGAAAAGGAAATGGCAATATCTATATATGACCTTTTTTTAATTAAGAGCATAAAGTTTAAATAAAAAAATAGTTTTTTTCCGAAATAAATGAATTTTTTTACTTGAAACAAATGCCATTTAATAAAATTAATAAAAATAAAGTTATTGACTGAATTGTATATTTTTTTCTAATCTATCTTCAAATATTAAGAGGCGAAAGGATGTGGATATTTTTTAAACCGTAATTTGGAACACAGACGGTTAGATAAATTTTGATCTGATTTAAGTTTGCTGAGGTATTTGCTTCAATATTAAGTAAGTAAATAAATAAATAAAAATACGGTGGGATATTACTTACTTTGATTTAAAAGCATTGCAAAGTTTGAATATATTTTTTTTCCTCCAAAAAATAAATTATTTTTATTGGGAAAAAATGCTTTTTAATGAAAATACTCAAAGTAAGTGATTGATTACATTTCATATTAGTATTACTTAAATTATTTTAATGTGCATAGTTTTCCATAATTTTGAACTCAATGGGGTAGAAAAGATTTCTCTTTTTTTTTTTTTTTTCCTTTCTTTCTTTTCTTTTCTTTTTTTTAATTTTTTTTTTTTTTTTTTTTTTTTTTTGACATATTTGCTTTCATTTCAAAATAAATTTTGAAAGAAAAACAAAAATATGGTTTCTTTTCGTTTAAAAGCATTAACAAGTTTGAATATTTTTTTTCTTCTAAAAAGTTAAATTATTTTTATTGGATTATTTTTATTGGAAGCAAATGCTTTTAATGAAATTAATGGAAAGGAAGTATTATATAATATTTTTAATTAATCTTCAAAAATTAAGAGGGGAAATTGGGAATGTGGATATTTTTAAATCCCATACTTAATTTGAGGGGTTTTTTTTCCGCCGAAGGAAAAAATAAATCATCAAAAGGCCCCCGAAAAGGAAAAAAACATGACTTAGTTTAAATGCGTGGAAAATTTCAAATAAAGAAAATGACTTTTCTGTAAAAAAAAAAAAAAAAAAAAAAATCTTTTTGTTTGAAACATGCTTTTTAATGGAAAGTAAATGACTGATTGAATTCCACCTTGCTATTTGATAGTTTTCAATCTAGTTTCAAATATTAGGATGGGAAATTATTTTAACGTAAACATAAATCCAAAATTTTGAACACTAAGGGTTAGATAAATTTTCATCTCAATTTAAGTTTTTGGAATCATTTGTTTAAATATTTTTTTAAAAAAAGAAAAAGGAAGAGGGAGAAATATATACACAATTTCTATCCTTTAGACACATTTTTTCTTTTATTAAAAAGTGAATTCTTTTTATTGGAAACAAATGCTTTTTAATGAAATTAATGGAAAGGGAGTATTATATATATATTTTAAACGATCTTCAAACATTAAGAGGAGAAATTGTGAAGGTGGATATTTTTAAATCCTTAATTTGAGACAAGGGTTAGATAAATTTTTATCTCAGTTTCAGTTTTCTAAAATAATCACTTTGATTTGTTAAATCATTCTTTAGTTCTTTTCTTTTTTTCCAAGGAGGAAAAAAATAGGACTTAGTTTAAATGCGTTGAAAATTTCAAATAAAGAAAAGGGCTTTTACATAAAGAAAAATAATTCTTTTTCTTTGAAACATGCTTTTTAATGGAAAGTAAATGACTGATTGAATTCCACCTTCTTACTTCATGGTTTTCAATCTATTTTCAAATATTAGGAGGGGAAATTATTTTAAAACATAAATCCAAAATTTAGAATACTAAGGGTTAGATAAATTTTCGTTTCAATGTAAGTTTTCTGAATAATTTGATTAGATTTTTTTTCAAAGTGGGGGGGGGGGGGGGAGAAATATGTACATAACTTTTTATCCATTAAAAGCATTTTTTTTTCTTTTATTAAAATAGAATTATTTTTATTGGAAACAAATGCTTTTCAATGAAATTAATGCAAAGGGAGTATTGTAAAATTTTTTTAATCAATCTGCAAAAATTAATAGGAGAAATTGCGAATTTGGATATTTTTAGATCCGTAATTTGAGAGAAGGGTTAGATAAACTTTTATCTCAATTCAAGTTTTTTGAATTAGTGATTTTAATTTCTATAAATCATTCTTTTTTTTTTTTTTTTTTTTTTCCCCCGAAGAAAAAAAAATATGACTTTGTTTAAGTGCGTTGAAAATTTCAAATAAAGAAAAAGAAAACGACTTAACGAAAAGGGGAAATAATTTTTATTGGAAACAAATCCTTTTCAATAAAATTAATAGAAAGGGGGGGTATTATATAATATTTTTAATTATTCTTCAAAAATTAAGAGGAGAAATGTGAATATTTTTAAATACTTAATTTCAGGCAAGTGTTAGATAATTTTTTATCTCAATTTAAAGTTTTTTGAAATAGTTACTTTGATTCGTTAAAATCATTCTTTTTTTTCCCGCAGAAAAAAAAAAAATGATTTAGTTTAAATGCGTTGAAAATTTCAAATAAAGAAAAGTGTTTTTACATAAAGAAAAAGAATTCTTTTTGTTTGAAACATGCTTTTTAATGGAAAGTAAATGACTGAATTCCATCTTGCTATTTCATAGTTTTCAAACTATTTTCAAATATTAGGAGGGGAAATTATTTTAAACACAAATTCAAAATTTGGAACACTATGGGTTAGATAAATTTTCATTTCAATTTAAGTTTTCTGAATCATTCGATTAAATTTAAAAAAAAAGGGGGGGGGGGAGAAATATATACATAACTTTTTATCCGTTAAAAGCATTTTTTTCATTTATAAAAAAGGGAATTTTTTTATTGCAAACAAATGCTTTTTAATGAAATTAATGGAAAGTGAGCTTTATATAATTTTTTCAACCAATCTCCAAAAAATAATAGGAGAAATTGCGAATTTGGATATTTTTAAGTCCTTAATTTGAGAGAAGGGTTAGATAAATTTTTATCTCAATTCAAGTTTTCTGAATTAGTGATTTTGATTTTTTTAAATCATTCTTTTTTTTCCGAAGGAAAAAAATATGACTTACTTTAAATGCGTTGAAAATTTCAAATAAAGAAAACGACTTAACGAAAAAGTGAAATAATTTTTATTGGAAACAAATGCTTTTTAATGAAATTAATGGAAAGGGGGTATTATATAATTTTTTTAATTATCCTTAAAAAATTAAGAGGAGAAATGTGGATAGTTTTAAATACTTAATTTGAGACAAGGTTTAGATAATTTTTTATCTCAATTTAAAGTTTCCGGAAATAGTTACTTTGATTTGTTAAAATCATTCTTTTTTTTTCACGAAAAAAAAAAAAAAAAAAATGATTCAGTTTAAATGCGTTGAAAATTTCAAATAAAGGAAAGGACTTTTATATAAAGAAAAAGAATTATTTTTGTTTGAAACACGCTTTTTAATGGAAAGTAAATGACTGATTGAATTCCACTTTGCTATTTCATATTTTTCAGTCTATTTTCAAATATTAGGATGGGAAATTATTTTAATATAAACATAAATCGAAAATTTAGAACACTAAGCGTTTGATATATTTTCATTTAAGTTTTCTGAATCATTTGATTAAATATTTTTAAATAAAAGTGGGAAAGGGGGAAATATACACATAACTTTTTATCCTTTAAAAGCATTTTTTTTTTTTTTATTAAAAAGGCAATTCTTTTAATGCAAACAAATGTTTTTTAATGAGATTAATGGAAAGGGAGTATTATATAATTTTTTTAATCAATCTTCAAAAATTAAGAGGAGAAATTGTGAATTTGGATATTTTTAAATCCTTAATTTGAGACAAGGGTTAGATAAATTTTTATCTCAATTCAAGTTTTCTGAAATAGTGACTTTGATTTGTCAAAATCATTCTTTTTTTTTATTATTATTTCTCCGAATGAAAAAAAAATATGACAGTTTAAATGCGTTGAAAATTTCAAATACAGAAAATGACTTTTATATAAGAAAAAAAAAATTCTTTTTGTTTGAAACATATTTTTTAATGGAAAATATGGACTGATTGAATTCCACCTTGCTATTTCATAATATTTCATAATTGCTATTTTATAATTTGCATTTCAATTTACGTTTTCTGTATCATTTGATTAATTATTTTTTTTAAAAAAAGAGGGGGAAATTGTGAATGTGGCTATTTTAAAATCCGTATCAGAAAACTTAAATTGAAATGAAAATTTATCTAAATCTTAGTGTTCTAAATTTTGGATTCATGTTTACATTAAAATAATTTCACCTCCTAATATTTAAAAACAGATTGAAAAATATGAAATAGCAAGGTAGAATTCAACCAGTCATTTACTTTCCATTTAAAAGCGTGTTTTAAACAAAAATATTTTTTTTTCTTCATATAAAAGTCATTTTATTTATCTGAAATTTTCATCGCATTTAAACTTGGTCATATTTTTTTCCTCCAGGGGAAAAAAAAAAAAGAATGATTTTTACAAATCAAAGTCACTAGCTCAGAAAACTTAAATTGAGATAAAAATTTATCTAACTCTTGCCTCAAACTAAGGATTTAAATATATCCAAATTCACAATTTTTCCTCTTATTTTTTGAAAATTAATTAAAAATATATATAATACCCCTTTCCATTAATTTCATTAAAAGCATTTTCTTCCAATAAAAAGAATTTCCTTTTTAATAAAAGAAAACAATACTTTTAAAGGATAAAAAGTTGTGTATATATTTCTTCTCACTCTTTTTTTTTTTTTTGTCTTTTTTTAAATAATTAATCAAATGATTCAGAAAACTTAAATTGAAATGAAAATTTACCTAAGCCTTACCCTTAGTTATATAAAAATATATAATACTTTTAAAAAAGAAAAAGAGGCGCGAGGAAGAAATATATATACATAAATCTTTATCCTTTCAAAGCATTTTTTTACTTTCTTTTACCTTCAATAGAAGAAAGTATTGTAATCTAATTTTTTTTTTTTTCGACTTCTGGTTTTCGACGGATTTACTCGTTTTTAGGGTACGAGATCCCAAAAAACATATTTCTAGAAAATATCTGTCTGTCCTTGTGTCTGTCGCCATTGTACCATCCAAAAGTGTATCAAGTTATGCATAGAATTGAACCAATTTTTTTTTTTTTTTTTTTTAAGTTTTTGGCTATGGCAAGCAGGTCCTCCCTTAATTTGGAAAAAATCCGCTGGAAAGGGGCACTGTATTAGCGATTTTTGTGCGGTTGTCATTATTGTACCATCGAAAAGTGTATGGAGTTATGGATAGAATTGAACCAAATTTTTTGTGTATGTTTTTGGCCATGGCAAGAGGATCCTCCCTAAATTTGGAAATATTCCGCCGAAAAAGGACACCATAATAGCGATTTTTGTGTAATTTTCTTGATTTTTTGTAGTTCTATTGCACACCGGCGGCTCTTTCTTTCTAACCGATGACCAGGCCCCTACCTGCCGGGTCTCCCCAGCTGGACGGATTTGATACCTGGTATCGGGGTGGTGGCCTCCTAATCGCCGCGTAGCGGCATTAAATCTGACGAGGGCCTAGATCTCAATCCTATCGACTGTGCCTACTGCTTACATGTGAACTTAGTTAAACCGGTTACTTAACATTGTGATCTTGTTGTTTTGTACCTGCGCTTTGCTACTGAAGGTGGCCACGTAATTTAGAACGTTGATCAGGTGACGAGACCTACACCTGGCAAGGCACCTCCAGAGGTTATAATTCACAAGTAACTTGGAGGACTTTGCAGCCACGACGGATTTTACATGCACCCGGCGCCATTAGCGTACATGGCTTACTCTAAACCTAAACCGATGATCAGACCCCTAGCTGCCAGATTTCCCTAGCCGAACGAGTATACCTGTCTGGCATCGGGGCGGTAGTCCGCTTGATCGCCGCATGGCGGCCATCCAGTAGACCAATGCCCCGGCCTACCTAATTGTAGAGCCTGTAATTTGCTGGTTTCTTTGTTGTACCGCTTGCTTAAGTAATTGACTTTGTTGATTTGGCTCCTGCACATTACACACACATATCCAGCTTAGGGAGTAGGAAAATCTGGATTTTAGATGCCTAATCGGTGGTGGGTACTTGTCGTGAAAAGTGGTTCATGTACCAAGTTAGAGGAAGGGAAAAACAAAACAATGGGTGCCACTGAAAGACAAGTATCGCCATAGGAAATTTTGGGCCGAAATGCAAAGCAAGCTCACGATATTTTAGGGATGGGACTCCGCCTTTCTACCGCACCCCACCGGGTAAAAAATTGGCTTCGTAAGCTGTAAGCTGCGATGTTTACAAGCTTAAAAAATTGCTATTGAGTATTTAATCGTACAATTATAAAGCTGTTTTGTTTTACAGCTGGCTTATACAACGTAACGTTATTTTTTGGAGACGACACAAAATAAGCTGGCGAAACAAATAGCATACCGGGGGCTAACAAACACCTTTTAAGGGTACATAGAAAATAAAAAGAAGTTAATAATTTTAACATTCTGACGAAGAAATTGAAAAATAGGAATGTACAGTAAACTCTGTCTAAGGCGGAATCGGTCGGGACTGAGAAAAATTTCCGTGGTAGACAATATTCCGGCTTATGCAAAGAAGCTCCCCCCCCCCCCACCACCACCAAAAAAAAATCCCTGGAAGATGACGATCTTTTATTGATTCTTCTGACTAGAAAATCGGTTGAAAACTGAAATTCTGAAAGATGCTTTGTCTTTTTAAAGATAAATGAGAAACTTTATTCAATTTCTTAGTACAGCTGTAATACATCCATATTGGAAGTTTATACACACACAAAAAGAGAGAAAAAAAAAAAACCTTCAAGAATGAGAAAGAACGCTATAATTTTGAATTTGAGTACAATCTTAAAGTATAATATATTGTACTTTCGAAAATACGTAATCATTTTCATAAATGTTAATTTTACTAGAAATATTAACTTTTAGATGCAATTTTGCATATAAAAAATGGCATAAGCATAAATTCCTTAAAATTTAAAGTTTCTGTTCTTTTGAATTAACTTTTTTAAAAGCTTACGGAATTTTAGCTAACATGCTCGACATTGAGTTATTTGACTTATCAGTTTTAAAGTTTAATAAACAAAACGCTTTTCATTTTTAAATTATCCTTTTTCCGCCTTATGCAAAATTTTGGTTTCGGTGGGACCTTAAAATCCTTTCCGTTTCCGCGTCAGACAGATTCCGCCTCATGCAGCATGAATTAATGTAATTTTCTATGGGTTCGCCGGGACTTGAAAAAATTTCCGCGGTAGACAGATTTCCGGCTTATACAGAGTCCGCCTTAGACAGAATTTATTGTATTCCAAGCTCATAGGATTAACATTAGATTAGGGAGATTTGCGGTCTGATTAGTAACGAATAAATAAATAAATAGAAAGAGGATGCAGAAAGAAAAAGAAAATTTCCTTTTATTAAGAATTGTGATATTTTTTTTTATATGTATATTTTGAACATTCTTGATTTCCTTGTTAAGCTTTACGCCAATGTTTAAAAAAAAAAAAAAAGAAAAAAAAATCTCTTCAAAGCGAAAATATTTTATTTTTCTCCGTGAGAATAATTAGAAATCCGCCTATTGTGATTTGAATTCCTGTAAGTGCATATTTTATTCATTCCAAAACTTTTCATAGAATCCCTTCCCTCCTTTATTTCACCACGTGCATAGTTGCCAGGGGCGACGAGGGCTTGCATAAGCATTCCGGCGCCCTATTAGGAAGACAGAACCACCGCCGAAACCAACACAGCACGTGACACAGAAGAGCGCAAGACCCAGGTGTGAGCTAGACTTGGCGGCGCGCGACAAGTGTTCCCCTTTATAAGAATTGCGTTAATGTAATTGCAGATCACATGCTAAAATTGGGGACTGTTTAGAAAGTCCTTAAAGTAAATAAATGCGTGGAATGTCAGATAACATCTATTACATGCCACATAAAAATCTGATAAGGTAATTAGACGCTGATTAACAACACGCAAAGCTGCGTGGCCGATGTTCTCATATTTTGATTTCGAGATCGTTTACTTAGTGGCGAAGAAAATGGTAATTCATTCCGGCTGTTATGATATTTGATTTATTTCGAAATGATTTTGAGATCGCTGCTCGCTCTGTCGGTCTTGTTTTTATAATAGTATTTTATTATTTCAAAATAATAAAATTACAATCTATTTTGTTTTTTTATAAAGTTATCGCTCTTTCTTAATTGATAAGCCTTTTTATATTTATGTTAATTTATATTCTTTATAAGTATTGCTTTATTAATTACAAATTTACAAAAAAATTATATTTTAAAACATTGTGATGCTCAGGGATGTAGTGGAGGGTATACGGGGGTATACGCCGTATACCCTCTGGATTTTTTTAAGAAACACCGTATACCCTCTGTTTCTCAAGGAAGCTATAGAATATAGGCTCTAGGGTATACGATCCGCCTCGAGCGTATACCCTCTGCTTCGAGCGCATACCCTCTGTTTTTTTTACGACTACACCACTGGTGATGCTGCTTCTTAATTGTTTTAGTTACATCCCCCCCCCCCCCCACCTATCGAAAAATAGAAGTATGAATTTTGGTAATTAAATTTGAGGTCATTTTGAACTCTGTCGCACTTGTTTTTAAAATACAGTCGGACTTCGTTATCCCGACACCCGGTTTTCACGTCACTCCGCTTATCACGTCGGTTTTTCAAAGCCCCGATTTTCTGTATATGATTTTAATGTAAATAAACTCCGGATTTTACGTCGTTGTATAATTTTCAACTCCGGATATCCCGACGTTTTAGGAAAATTGTCCATTTTCCATAATCCATCTTATACGCACGGAAATTAAGCGGTAAGAAATGTCTTAGCCAAACTTTTCACAAAAGCGTCTAAAATACCCATTGAGATAAATCAGAAATTTTACTTCAATCATTTATCTTAATAAATAAACCCAAACTCTATGAATGACCCACTTAAGCTTCAGATAGACGTATCAGTCTACTCTCGGTCTTTTTGTTCTGGTCAAGTGGCGCTTTCTTTTGGTTACAAGGCATTTTTCATCCGACTAAAACCGAAGCATTGCATTGCATTGAAACGATCAGAAATTATCTAACATCCATTTCTGAAACAACGAATATTGATTACAATTCATTGTATAATATTGAAAAAGAATTGTAGGAAGCACATCTAGGGATAAGCAAACTTTAATTTATCAATATTTCATGTAACATCTGATTTTTGTTCTTTTCAACTTTGTTTTGTGTTTATTTTGTTTAATAATAATGTTTTATTGCTTAAAACTGCAAGAACAGTTAAGAATTTCAAATTGTCTTAAATTACTTAAAAATACAGCTTTTTATAAACATTCTTCTCCAACTCCGGTTACCGCGACACCCCGCTTATGACGACACTTTGTTCTGGTCCTTAGAGTATCGGGATAAAACGAGGTTCGACTGTAGTATTTTTTCATTATTTCAAATAATAAAATTATGATTTAATTTATTTTTTATAATATTTTTCTTGATTTATAAATCATCTGCATTGGATCAAATTGGTTATTTTTATGATTTATTTTTACTTTCTTCCATCTTTACAAGAAGAAAGTAGTATTGGATTCGTGAAAATTTTCAGTTTTCGATGGATTTATATTTTTTAGAAGGTCCTGAACACGATTTGAGGGTTTTTAAAAAATGTCTGTCTGTGAGTCTGTCACTCTGTGAGTTATATGTGACAAAAATTTTGTGGCGTTCTATCTCAAGAACTAATCCACGGAATTTCACAAAACTTTAGATTAAGTTAGACTTTGATATAAACAGTTGCTGATTACTTTTTGGTGTAAATCGCCCAACAGGTGGTGCTGTCATGCTGCATTTTTCACAATTTCCGCAATAGAACTACTGCACGAATTTTCATAAAACTTCAGATTCAGTTAGTCCCTGATATAATTAGTGCTGTTTAGTTTTGGGTGTAAATCGCTCAGCAGGTGTCGCTGCTATGCTGCATTTTTCACGAATTCCGCAATGGTTGTATCTCAAGAACTAATGAATGAATTTTCATCAAGCTTCAGATTCAGTTAGTCTCTGGTATAAATTGGTTCAAATTTTGTTTTTGGTGTAAATCGCCCAACAGGTGGCACTGCTATGCAGAATAGAATTCTTTTCGATTTCCGCAAAAGCTCTATATCAAAAACTAATGCAAAGATTTTCTACAAACTTCAGATTCAATTAGAAGTTGACATAAGTTGTTGATGATTAGATTTTGGTGCAAATCACCTAGCCGGTGGTGCTGATATGCTGCATTTTTCAGGAAGTATTAATATGTATGAGATAGAAGAAAGTTCTGGGATTGCCACATCCGACTAGTTTAATTACAAATTAGATTTTATATTTTAAAAATTCTACTCCGTTCGATGTTTTTTTAATTACATTTTTCCGAAAAAAATCATTCAAGTTTGATAATGTGATCATTACTCTGGTGTGTTGTGATCCACAATATTTGTATCATGTATCATAATTTGTATATAGTTTATAGATGTTGCTTATTTTATCGAGATCATGTAATTCTAAACACCTATTTAGATTGCACTTTAGACTTAAAATTTTGCCATTAAATTCATTATCAGTGAAACTGCTAGTCAAATTTTATAGTAAACTAGATCGTTTTGAAATACTCAATAATTGCTATAAGTGATAAACATAAAATTTAAAAAAGGGATAATACCTTTATTTTATTTACGTTTCAACATATTTCATTGCATCAGACGGCAAAATTCTCATGAAAATAAAATGATAAAAATAGTTCCGCAAAAATTCAAATTAAAAAACTAGTAAATAAAAATCACGCGAGGATAATGGAATTAACTGATTTAAATTTAAATGAATTTTTTTTAAATTTATGTTTTGAAGTGATTTTTATGTATAGTTTAGAATGTTTTGTTCATCTAATCTAATCAGTAACGTATCTAGAGCGGAGCAAGGTAGGTAGCTGACCCGGGTCTATTAACAAGAGGCGCAAAATTAAGGATGCCTTTTTGCTTACTTTTTTTTTTTTTCAAAATACAAGTAATTTTGTTAATTCTTCCATTTCCATTTTTTATTATGTGTCACTTTAATCCTTATGGCAATTTAAAGGTGTTTTTGATGATTTTTTATTTGAATCTTTTTTTTTTTTTTTTTTTGAATGAATGAATGAATGAGGACTTGCGTAATTACTTGTTATCGCAATTTCAAAGATTGCCATGGTTTCTGTACTAGTATTGGGAATCTTTCTCAAGACTTCAAAGAATTGCCCCAATAACACGTGTGCCCATTTCCAGAGTATTATGCGTAAAAGCCAACTTTTGCATACTTTTACATAAGTGGAATCCGATCCGCTACAAATATCCACGCCTGAATTGGGATTCGAACTAAAGTCATCCTGAACCGCGGATAGGGTCGTGGAAATTAGTCGAAGCTACTTTTCTTGATTTTGGGTCGGGATGACTTTAAAAGTTTCGGGTTCGGATCGGTTTTTGGATTGGGTTTTGACTCTTTTCATATCGGGTTCTGGTTGACCCGATTTTTCAGAAGAAAATCCTGGATGTATTTCAAATGAAAAAAAAAAAAAAAAAAAAAAAACAACTATATATGTGACCTGTGGCAACAGTCTGTAAGAGATGACGGCAGCGCCACGAGTCGGCGTAGAAGAATACCCTTTTAGAACATTGGACAGACGCGGGAAAAGAAGGTAAAAGAGTGGTTGCAAAACACCGAGCTCTCAACGACGTGTAGACGCATTAAGACGAATGAGTGTTTAATTTCATTAATGTTCTACTTAATTGTAATTATATATAGTGTAAATAGTTCATTTAATATATTTAATTCTTAAAGTTAGCAAGTGTTATTATTCGAGTATGAGTCTCCTTTTCCCCGTCACATGAGGACTTGAGCCGGGATGGATTGGATTATTTTTTTTTTCTTCAATTCTCTACCCTAGACAAGTCAAGTATCATTTTTATATCGACGCCAAAATCCTTTCAGAAAGTAAGCCGGAGCTGTAAATTTATAAAGATCATGTCGTGTGTGAAGAATACAATTTTTTTTTCTACAGCCTTGGCAACTGGCCAACTCTTTAGTTGTTTTGAAATAACTGGAGCAATATATTATTCCAAACTGGAAATCGATTCATCTTTTTTCAACGACAGAAATTAGTGGGTGAGTACTGTTTACTGTTTTTGTTTTTTCTTTTCATCATGATTTTAAATGATATTCCAGTCATCGCTTTTGCATTGAAAAACGAAAAGACGAATCGAATAAAATTATTCCATAAACTTTTGTTTTCATCTGAAGGCGATCGTTTAAATCGATCGCGAATAAGAACATTTACGGGATTTCCATTCTGTGAAACCGATGATGAATTTACGAGTAAAGTAGAGGAAACCGCTAAAAATTTTTCTTTACTTGAACTTATAACTATTGCCACTATTTTACGCATCGAAATAGATGGCACAGAAACTGAGTTATCTAAACGCATAATTACATTTTTAACTAATTTGGAATCCCTCCAAAAACATATTGAAACTAATGTTGATACAGATGGCGAATCGGAAGAAATTTTCAACAATTCGCCAGTGCCAAACGATAAGTCGAATATTAAAATTTCTGAATTTACCAATAAATGTGCTATTAATGCTTCAAACATTGCTCAGGATTCTATGTTTATGCCGTCAGTAAATTTTCGCGATGTTGAATCGCTGGTACCTACATTCAATGGAGAGAAGTACGAAAATGTTCATTTATGGTTACAAAAATTCGAATCATTTTCTTCCTCTTTTAATTTAGGCGAAATGCAAAAATTCATTTTTGCGCAAAGAGCGCTCGGAGGCATTGCTTCTTTATTCGCTAAGAGCGAAAGCAACATTCGTTCTTTTCCTGAATTGAAACATGCCTTAGTTACCGAATTTGGTTCGCAGATTAATTCGGCTGAAATACACGAAATGCTTAGTCATCGGCATATTAGACAAAAGGAATCTTTTTTTGAGTATTTCTTAATTATGAAAGAAATGGCTGGACGGGCCAATATTGATGATCAGTCACTTATACGTTACATAATCAATGGCATTCCTGATTCTCCTCAAAATAAGTCCATACTTTACGATTGTTCTGATTTGCATGAATTTAAACGAAAATTGAAAATTTACGAAGAGATTACACACCACTCAAAAAGTGATTCTGGTAGAAATATAAATCATTGTCAAAATATGAACTCGAAACAGAACTTTGATAAATTTGTTCACGAGAATGTTCCTAAATTTAAACCAAAACATGCGGATGCTGAAAAGCCAGCATTTCATTCTAATAATTCAAGAAATCAAAACACTAAAATTTGTTTTAATTGTGGAGAAAAAGACCACATTTCTAAGTATTGTTCTCACAAGAACAAGGGATTTAGATGTTTTAGCTGTAATTCTTTTGGGCATAAAGCCTCTGATAATAAGTGTTCTACTGAGGCACGTAACCCTGAAATACAAGTGAATAATGTGGATTCCGAGAAAAATTCTCGACAAGAAATGCATAAATTAGTTAAAATTTCGGGTGTCGAAGTTGATGCTCTTAT
Organism: Maratus speciosus; assembly: GCA_963932465.1. Lineage (NCBI taxonomy): Eukaryota > Metazoa > Arthropoda > Arachnida > Araneae > Salticidae > Maratus > Maratus speciosus. The sequence continues at coordinate 170,571,939 of OZ010793.1, forward strand.
CGATACCGGTAGTAATCTTACTTTGCTTCGTGAAGATAAATATTTACAGATGAATTTGCCTACGTTAACACCGGTCGGTTTAACATTAACTAGTTTTGGTAGTGGTAGTACCACACCACTTGGCTCGATTCAGGGTGACATAAATATAGATGATAACATTTTTTCAACAAATATTTATATAATTATTAAACATCATATGAATGTTCCTCTTATTATTGGTACTGATATAATTACGCAAGGTACTTTGCTTTATAATAAAAATGGTATTTCCCTTAGTAAACCAACATCTGATGATAATTTGTTTGTATACTTAGTTAATTCAATTGAAGATCCTGTCAAAATAGTAAGTTCTACTAAAACTGATAAATCTTCTGAAAAGACTGAAGATCTTATCAATTGTCATAAAGTTCCCTTAGAAAAAGAAAGGAAAAATGATCATTTGACATGCTCTGTAGATGTTTTACATTCCAAAAAAGTAGAAAAGAAATCCTCAAAAAAGCCAAAAGATATAAAAAGCAGTAGCAAAGATGATTTGCTTAAACAATCATCCCAAAAACATTTAGTACCATCAAAAGATAAAAATATGAAGCCTAATAAAATTAAAAATGTTAAAAAGTTAGTGTCTCATAAAGAAAATATCAAAAGTCCTATACATGAAAATGTTAGAAAATTGATTGTTAGTCCTGATCTTTCTTCTCCTAGCATTCTGAAGAAAACCCAGCCTAATTTTCAAACAACTAAAGAAATAGGCGTTGATACCCTTTTAAATAAAGTTATATGTGATGATAATTTAGACAACAGCTTAACAGATGTGTTAGAAGCTCCAAAATGTGAATCAAAAAAGGTTTATTTCGCTCCTACTGATACTGTTTGTAATTTCAGAAGAATGTCTGTATCAAGGAACTTATCTTCTTACTTTCTTCCCTTCCGTTATATAAAGAGAAAGAAAAAAAAAAATTCAAGAATTCGTCTTTCTACAAAATATTTTCTTTTGTGTGTTTCTCCTTTTTTTCATCACCTGCGTTTACATCAAGAATAATTTTAACAAAAAGTTAAAATTTTGTTTGTGAAATATGTGTTTGTGAAATATTGTGATTCAACTATACCCGAGATGTCATTTTTTTTGTTTTCTTCAATGCTGCTGCTGAAAAGTGTGTTCCGTAAAGTATTGTGTTTTTTTTTTTTCTGTGAACTACAAAGACATTTTTTTTTACTTTTTTGTGCTTTGCATAGAGAACATTAGAACTGTGAACAGCTCCATTTTTTTTTGTTATATGAACATTCTGTGACTTTATTTGATTACAGACTCTAATTTTTTTTTTTTTTCTGCATGAAGTTTCAATTTTTTTTTTAAAAAAGGAAGACGACGATCAGAAGATGCCGATTTGTGCTTTTTTTTCTGTTTTTCAGACGTACCACTTTAAGTCGTATATAGGTGGGTATATATTTTTTTTATTTATTTTTTTTTTATTTAAGACGAGTACGAAGTAAAGACGGGTACGATTTAAGACGAGTACCATTTAAGACGGGTACGATTTAAGACGAGTACCATTTAAGACGGGTACGATTTAAGACGAGTACCATTTAAGACGAGATGGAAGACGAAATGCCAACCGGCATTGACGACGATTTTCATTTTTTCTCTCTTTATTTTTTTTTTCTGTTTTATTCTGTGTAATTTTTTTAAAGATATGGTATCTTTTTTTTAAGTTTGTGTTTAAGTGTATGGTGTGCACGAGGTCGTGCGTATCAGGATGGACGAGTGTGACCTGTGGCAACAGTCTGTAAGAGATGACGGCAGCGCCACGAGTCGGCGTAGAAGAATACCCTTTTAGAACATTGGACAGACGCGGGAAAAGAAGGTAAAAGAGTGGTTGCAAAACACCGAGCTCTCAACGACGTGTAGACGCATTAAGACGAATGAGTGTTTAATTTCATTAATGTTCTACTTAATTGTAATTGTATATAGTGTAAATAGTTCATTTAATATATTTAATTCTTAAAGTTAGCAAGTGTTATTATTCGAGTATGAGTCTCCTTTTCCCCGTCACATATATTTGACTATTTTAATGAGTGTACATGTGTCTATTTATTTTTACAAAAAAGGTAAAATTGATAACAGAGATATAATTGTGGACTATTTTTCCATAATTGTATTAAAATATGGATTAATTTTCTTTCAGCTTTGGCTTCGGGTTTGCGTTGAAGTGTATCGAGTTCTGGTCAGGTTTCGGGTTAGCGAATTTTTTTGTCGAGTGCGGTTCGGAGACTTTAAGCAGAAATTTTGGGTTCGGATCGAGTGTAACCCGATCGGTGCAGCACTATATGTAATTCGAACCCTTCAGTTTTACCAATATCCCAATTACTAGACAAGCAGGCAGGATTTATATTATAAATAGCTAGATCAGATCAGGGACGGCGAACATTTTCACATCCACGTGCCAAATTTTTCCAAAAAATATATTTTACGTGATCATGACGTGCCAACAATAGAAAATTTTAATGGATGAAAAAAAAAAAAAAAAGAATCAAAATTACTTAAGATTTTATTTTTAGCATTAAAAAAATATGATTAATATTCGATGTTATACATTATTAAAAATTTACTTTAAAAATATTATTTCTGTTGTCTTATCATAGTTGCTAAGTAATTTATATCAGCTTCGTGCTTAGTTATTTTTAAGAGAATTCAAGTTTAATTGGACTCATTTGACAAGATGTTTTTACTTGAATTTTTCATATGTATTTATTTCCGAAAAGAATGTCTCGCAGAAAAAAATGTAAAAATAACAAGCGGCAGAATCGAAAGTTTTTAGTGTCTGGAATTGAATTCCAAGTTATTATAATTTTACCATCTACATTTTTGTTTATAATCCTTTTAATCTTTCTTTTGCGATAATCTCTTAATTCTCTCTTGTTCTTAAGAGAGCCAATATTGAGGTATATTGAATATTTGGATACGTTAAGTTATATTTCAGCTTCTTCAATCTGTGTGACAATGAAAATCGAACGAACTAATCGAATTCAGTTAAACATAGACAACATCTAGAACTAGATTAATTAATGTATTTTGTGAAATTCTATTATATTTTGATGTAGAACATGAATCTATGCCGTGCCAGAAGTAATCTGCAGAGTACCAATTCTGGCACACGTGGCATAGATTCGCCGTCTCTGGTGTAGATCCTATTTTTTTTTAACATTTGTTGCAACTATCCTCCTAATGGATTCCTTTGAAAATTAGAAAACTTGTTAATGGCAAACTCAAATAGTTATTCTGAGTTTCATGTTAAAACAATAAAAAGCTTTTGAATTATTCAATATTTATTTATTTTTTTAAATAACGAATAATTGTCAGATTTTAAAATGCCCGATGCGCATTTCTTTTGCATGAAATACGAATATATTTATTTATGAGATACATATTATGTTTTACAATGGAAGTTGGCATGAATTGTAAAAGTTCGCCGAGTGTATAAGCAGAAAAAATATATTTTTATAATAATTATGCTTTATTTTTTCTAAAAAGTAGCGATATATTTTCATATGCATATAAATTTCGACATTAAAATACCTCTGAAAGGCAACTTTTTATGCTAACTTAGTTTCTTAGTATTGTATAACGGATATACGGTATAAATTTCAGAAGAATTTGATAATTAGGAATGCGCATGGAAGGTTTCAAATGTTAGAAATGTGCAAGATTTTCAATTTTGAGAAATCAACATTTTATCCCCCTAATTCTCGCTCCTGTCAATATTACGGACTGAGTTGTTCGTTATTTCTCGTGCCCGTCATATTTCCGGGCTGAAGATTTAGTTGCTGGATAAAACTTCCGAAACCAGAAACATTTAACTGGCATTTCCATCTGAAGTTTTTGAATATTATCGTTTGGGTTTAGTTTTTGGCGCTGATTGTGATGTTGGACATTGTATTGCAGGATTCGAAATGTAACACATTCAAAAAAATTATTAATAATCAAAATTTAATGTATATATATTATTTCAAATATTATTTGTTAAAATTTGTGTGATGATGATAAATAAAGATCTAAGATGTGAAAAATAAAGGTCTTATTCGCTTTAATTTGTATGGTGTAAAACAAACATTAAGATTAAGACACAGAATTCTCGCATGATGGCGTTTCTACAAAAGTGAATTTGTTCTATAACTTTTTTTTTTCGCCTTAAAAAAGAACTAGTTGCATATTTTATTTAGAAACCTTATAATTATTCAATTTCTGTAATAAAAAAAATAGGTACTTTTCTGATGATTTTTCCAAACACTAAGCGATCCTTAAGGGGTTAAGTAAAATAAAAAAAATGTATAATTTATTATATACAGTTTTTACAGATATAAAAGCTTATATATCTTCAACGACGGGTCGGAATTGAAAAATTCTTTTGAATCAGATAAATTTGAGCATCTATTTTCATAATTCTCAAAAAAAAAAAAGAAAAAAAGATTTTTTAGTCAAATTTCGCGATTTTGAAAGTCCACTGTCACCTTAAACTGTCACAAAACATTTTCGGAAGAAAATAATCTCTAAAATTGTGTAGGAGTGGATCAATCCTTTTTTTGCCCTGCATGATTATGTGCCTGAAATAAGGCGTGAAAATGAGAGAGTGGGTGCGATTAAAATTCTTCTTCTGTATCAAAGCGTGTTTATGAACTTCATCAGTTCTATGGCATTCAGATGCATAGTTTGAACGAAGATTGTTCCTGCGTTAATAATTTTGTAAAAAAATGGAATTTTAAATTAACTTAAAATTTATCAAGTAAGAGTGAACATTGCCCACTATCCTTACGTTTAAAACCTTTTTATAATATTAAAGTTTAAAATATATTATTAAACTGTATACAATGGGTATAAAAATGGAAGAAAGTGCAAATGAGGCATTCTCACAAAATTTTAACTTTCAGGAATAAAAATCTGGTGAAATTAAACTTGCTAAAATAACATTTTAATCTGATAGACTTGCTTTAATGATTCAAAATGAAGCAAAAATGGTCAGCAGCGATTTTTTTTTTATTTATTTAACTGAGGTTTAAGTTAAACTTGCGAGTTTAATTTTCCTTACCGTTTTGCCTCTGTAACTTTTTATTTTCTTCTAAATTTTTGCTTATAATGAATTTGCATAGTACACACAGAACATTCAAATAAAAAATAATAACAATGTAGTATTTTTAGTACAAAATTTTGGTATAACATTGTCTTAAAGGGGTGTTAAAGAAGGGACGGTAAAAGGCGGGGGGGGGCGGTAAGGGAAAAAAAGGATTGTACGGTAAGGAAAATTACCACCTATTGTTAGGCAAATCATGTTAAGACTAAGTAAATGATAAGCCACAATGTTCATTGATTTTTAGAAACAGTCATTTACATTGGATTAAATAAATACAAAAAATTACCTCGAAAAGTGCAGAAATAAACCTTGGGGACGGTAAGGCTACCAATAAAGCCACGATACTTGAAATTGATATTTAAATGCTGATTTAAATTCTGCAGTAAATTTCTTGTCAAAGAATTTTACCCATTCTTTCTCTCGCAAACTTCTGCATGAGAAAAAAAAGTTAAAAAAAATTCTGTGGCTGCATCTGAAGTGATTTTCTGTATAATTTTAGCAAGAGGGACGGTAAGGAATCTAAAATCCCGGGACAGAGTTAAAAAAAATAATAACAACTGTAAAAATGTGTGCAGGTTCAATTTTTGCTACATATTTATATAAAACAATAGTCCCAGTTTCGTAAAAAAATTACATCGAATTACTTTTATTGAAACAATTTTATACAGACAGCTCCGCATTTAAAAATCAGCATCAGGGACACGGGACGGTATAGGAATTTCGTGGTATATAGGGACTCTCAACATCGTCCAAAACTTGTTTATTTCGTTAATATTATTATACAATCATGCAATGGGATGTTTTCCAGTATAAGAAAAAACAAGTGGGTAAGTGTGATCACAGATCGCACAGAGGGTTTCGTTTAATATTCCTTTCAAAACACTTTATTCTTTTACAAAATATGTTAGTTCCACACTTAGCAACCAGGGGCGCACTCTATTCTGCACAAACCTCTATCCGAACGAAACTCCGTTTTACAACCTATCCGTATTAGTCGAGGGGATCGGGCTCATAGCGCCCGAGATATGTAGGCGCCCCTGGCGGTAAAAAGTGGAACTGAAATATGTAAGGCTATGTGAATAATATGAAAGAGTGGTCAAAGGGGTCTCAGCAAAAGTCAGAAAAGTACCCACCGGGTGCAATGGGAGGAGGTTAGAAAAATTGCTTAAAATACACAAGTTAGAGCGCCGAGAGGTAAATAATATAAGATTTTTTGAAATTTTTATGATGTGTCGTTTGATGTGAGGTATTCAGCTATAAGTATGCAAAATTTCAAGTCTTCAACTTAATTAGGGACTCAGTTAGAAAAAAAAAAGTTTATAATACACAAGTTAGAGCCTAGAGGGTGTAAAGATAAGACTTTTTCAAAATTTTATGATTTGTCATTTGATGTGAGGTGTTCAGCTATAAGTGTGCAAAATTTCAAGTCTTCAACTTAATTAGGGGCTCAGTTAGAACAAAAAGATTAAAATACACAAGTTAGAGCCGAGAGAGGTAAATATAAGACTTTTTCAAAATTTTAGGATTTGTCGTTTGATGTGAGGTGTTCAGCAGTTCAGCTATATATATGCAAAATTTCAAGTCTCCAACATATTTCTGAGAACGGGCTCTGTGACGGACAGACAGACAGAGGAGTGAGACGAATAGGGTTTCGTCAGATGAACGAAACCCTAAAAAACACAAGAATATGTGCTAAAATAAAAATTATTATTCAGGGACTTAAAAGTCAAAGTTATGTGAGAATGCCTCAAATACTATCATACTCAATCAAAGCACACGCTTGATCAATATAATCCAATTTAATATTGAGGTAAACAAAAAAGATAAAAAAAGAATGAAAAGTGTCTCAAATAATATTTTCCTAGTAAAATCCGGAGCTTACTTTTTCGTCCCGATCCGGTAATCACGACTGCCTTTCAAAAGTACATAATATTCGGTAAACATGCCTATTTTTACTTTAATTCCCTCTCCCGACTTCAGGATATTTTCAATAATGTCTTCTGGATTAAAATAAATAACAATAACTTTGTATTTAAATGTTAATTTAACGTCAATAGCAATACTGCGAAACCTTCTTAGTTATTCTTAATCCTCGTATCCTAATTTTTGGCAGAATAATTCGCAGATCAGATAAAGAAGTTTTATTTCATGAATTGAGTCAAATATATTCTATGAAGGAATAAACTACACTTTCTAATTCTGAATATTTATGTTTGGTGGAGGGGAGGGGGGGGGGTCTTGATTTTAGAGATGCTTAGGTGGGGCGTGCTCCCCCTCCCCCCCCCCCAAAAAAAAAGAAGTGTGTGAGTGCTGTACTGAATAATTTGTAGTGAAAGTGGTCATATTTTCAACATGCACCTGGCCTATTTTTTTATTAGACAAAAATGATTTTAGGAACATTTTATTTCTCAACCTAATATTTTTATGATAATTACAATTATCAGGATTTCCGTATATCCGCATTGCGCCCAGAACACATCAGTCCGGATAAATGCAGTTTCATTGACTTCAAGATGAACTGCTTTTCTATTATACATAATAGACTGATGAAAATCCTGTATCATAATGTAGCACTTTTTTTTTTTTTTAATCATATGTTCTTTTTTTCCTACATCTTTTTATAGAGGGAGGGGAAGGGGGAATAACCGGTCGTTATTTAGCTTCTTCGCTACCGAAGCTAAAATGATGCTACATATACTCATTTATTGGAATTTCTCAACCAAAATGACATCGTAGGTGACAGAAAACAGAAAATTTCTGAAACTGATCCTTTAGGGGACTAGTAATTTAGGTTCCCATATCAATTTAATGATCATTAACCTAAATTCACACAATCACAAAGTTAAGGGCTTTAACCCTTTTAATTCCAAAACTGACAAACGGCACCAAGAATACTGAATTAAAATTTTCCTTTATAATGTACGTGAAAATAAGCAAGTTGATATTTTCTAATAAATTCGTTTATACTAGTGTCAGTCCACTATTTCATTAATTTATACACAGAAGTACTCCGCGCCGGAAAGGGTTAAACAGGTGAATACTATACAAGTGCTCAAATTTTTTTTTTTATTGTAAAGGATTTAAATTAAATACTTGTGAAAATTTCTCTTTTTCTTGGTCACACTGTCTTGAAGGCATTTTGCAAACTCAGATGAAAACAACATTTATTTTATGAGGAAATCAGCATAGATGTTAGCATTTATTGGTTTGCTTTTAAAGCAAAACAAACAAAAAAAAAGTCCTTCCGGCCAGTGCCGGGAGGAAGAGGTAGCTTTCATATTCCTTATTTTAAAAAAGCCAACTTATATTATTCAAACACACGAAGCTCAATTAAGTGGAAACCGAATGTAGGAGATTCAATACTAATTTTTATCAATACTAAATATTTATGAATGAGAATTTCGCGAAAATAGTCAGCTTTATCCAAGCTGCTTTTATTTAAAGTAACTTATATTTGGCTGCCAAATTCGGCGATTTCTTCAAGTGCCTGCCATTTTAAGACAACATGGTGGATGAGGCTAACCAGTGAACTTGGTCGAGACCTTAGTAATTGCTGTGCACATGCTCACTCACATCGGAATCGGTTGATATATACGAGTGCTGTCGCAGGCAAAAAATCAGATTTTTCGAAATGTCACACACGTTAGAAATTGAAACTGCTATATCTGAGCCATTTTTTAAGATAAAGACAAACGAAAAATGCTCCTGAATCCTTATATCAAGGTCAAATACATAACAAAGAAACCTTTTTCAATTTCTAATTTTTTTGCACCTCACTTTAAATATATATATTTTTTAATTTAATGGCCGCCATTTTGAAACAAGATGGCTGATGAAGCTGGCCAGCGAACTTGGTCGAGATATTGATGTATACTATCCACATGCCTTCTTCCATCGAAATAGGCGAATACGTGTGGTATCGCGATACAAATACAAGATCGTTTCAAAGTGTTAGAAATGATAGAAATTCAAAGTGCTATAATTCAACCACTTTTTAAGATATACACAAAAGAACAAATTTTCAGAAACAAAAACTGCTCCAGAATCTTTGTATCAAGGCCAAACACATAAAAAAAAATCTTTTTCATTTTCCAATTTTTTAATACCTCATTTTAAATTTTAAATTACATTTTTTTTTAAAAATGGCAACTCTTTTGAAACAAGATGGCGAATGAAGCTGGCCAACGAACTCGGTCGAGACATTTTTATGTACTATGTACAGACCAAGTTACATTCAAATCGGTTCATAAATACGCCTGTTATCGCCTGACAAAAATAAGGTCGTTTTAAAATGTCAGCCACAATAGAAATTCAAAATGTTATAACTCAGCCATTTTTTTAGATATAGACGAAACAAAACATGTTCCGGAATCTTTGTATTAAGGTCAAACACATACGAAAAAACTCTTTTTCATTTTCCAATTTTTTGGTATCTCATTTTAAATTTAATTTTTTTTAAATTTTTTTAAATGGCCGCCATTTTGAAACAAGATGGCGGATGAAGCTAGCCAACGAACTCGGTTGAGTTATTTGTATGTACTATGTACACACCAAGGTACATCCAAATCGGTTCATAAATACGTCTGTTATCACGTGGCAAAAATCAGGGCGTTTCAAAATGTCAGCCACACTAGAAATTCAAAATGCTATAACTCAGCCATTTTTTAAGATATAGACGAAACAAAAACTGCTACGGAGTCTTTGTATAAAGGTCAAATACATAAGAAAAAAATATTTTTCCATTTTCAATTTTTTGGTACCACATTTCAAATTTTAAATTTTTTTAAATTTTTTAAATGGCCGCCATTTGGAAACAAAATGGCGGAGGAAGCTGGCCAACGAACTCGGTCGAGACATTGGTATGTACTATGTACACACCGAATTACATCCAAATCGGTTCATAAATACGAGAGTTACAGTGTGACATAGGTCATATATATATATATATATATATATATATCAATTTTGAACGGAGGGTGGTTTCGGGGTCTGGGGGTCATGATCGATGAAAATATACCAAAATTTTTTGAAATCGCTTTCCTCCGAACGGCTGCAATAGGTAGCTTTTTGTAAAGAAAGCTACCTAAAAAACGTTCAGCTATTCAGAAGGGAAGTCAAAATGTAAAAAAAATCAAACAGTTTAGTTTTTATGACAAAAAGATTAGAGGTCCACCTACCTATGTGAATCCAGGTATCGAAGAGGTTAGAAAGATGTGACAAATTACTCTTTTCCTGTGCGACCCAAACATTTAAGGTTGAAACAGACTATTTTCTGCTAAGCAGTAATACCTTTTATGTGGTCAGGTGCACTTTTTCATGTGGTCGGTCTTCAGAAGCCCGTCTAGAGGTCAGTGGAGGAGAACCCTGACTTAGGGTTGCCATATAGTACGTTTTCCCCGTAAGTTGTACGTTTTTTAGCATTTTTTAGGCCTATCGTAAAACAGTGTACGTTTAAATTTTGTCCCGTATAACGCTTTCTTCCGTTTTTCTATTATATTTTACTTTCGAAAGTTTGAAGATTTCTTTCTTTTTCAGTTTCCTTCAAAATTTCCCCTTTTACCGAAAAAAAAGTTATGCACATGCATATAAAAAGTAAAAACGGCTTATTTCCGATCAGGATGACAAAAATCTTGGGAAAGTTGTGTAATATTAATTGCTCATTCACAAAATCTTATTGGATAGGATTAGATCATCTAAAATTTTTAATTTAGTATATCTGTACCTTAAGTTTTAATATTTTGTTTGATTTATTATCCCCCTTTATGTTTAAATACAAACATTTATTTTTGTAGGGTATTCATTTCTAAAATATTCATGATCAGCATTGAATAGTAGGACGTTTTGATTTATTTTTGTTCGTACAATTCTATTAATTTTTCATTCAAAATGAGATATATGACTATGAAAGTTTAGTTGATGTAAATAGAATAATGTAACTCGAATACAGTTGAAAAATAATTATTAAATTGATTAATTAATAGCCTCTTTTTAAAAAATTTGTTACCGAAAACATTCGACATGCTTTAGTGTGGTATAATAAACAATTAAATTAAAAAAAATCATAAAACCCGACTGCGTAAAAAGCGAACTAATGATTATTTCTCATCAATGTGAAACTATTTTTTTTTTCAATTCCTACTATTAGCTCACACTCTCGCTGTATATATCTTGTTCAAATTTTCAATCGTTAATAAAATACTTATTATTCATCCAATCAAGTTCAAATAAATTTTTTAAAACTTGTAGTGGATGACACTTGATGTTAATACAGTTTTTTTCAAATATTAATTCATTAATTAAGTTAAATTAATTAATTTTCAATAATCGAAAGAGCCCTCTTCTTGATCAAGGTATTTTAAAACCGAGAGAGCCCTTTTTTTGATCAAGGCATTTTAAGCGCCACTCAAGAGGAAAGAAGAATGGGAGAAAAAAATTCTCTTATTGACCTAAGTAGGAATTGACTTAAAATATATTTTTTAATATTACTTGTTTATATTACTTACCTATTTTTTTATATACTTGTATAGATGACTTTTAAGTTGTGTTTAATTGTTAGTTCCTATCTATAAACACTGTTTTGATGAGGCCTATAGATGTTAATGAAGGTTAGAGTTGCAGTAAAGCTAGAGATCCACAATACATACACAACTTCCAGGTTGCATAATATTTTAACGGAGCTTCTGACTGTAAAATAGTCAAGGAAACATCGTCTTCATTTTGAAAGACCTATCCAATGATATGCCACTCAATAGGGTGCGTACATTTTTTTTCGTCTCTACCGCCATTTTGTATTTTACGGACGCCATTTTGAATTGATCAAAACAAAATCTAGCCTATAACCATCGGACGGTTAAGACGAATCGATAGAGACCTCATTCATTAAAATCCATCCAGCTGTTGGGATGTTTCGAGGGTATAAAGAAATCCACATACCCAGATATGCGTGAAACACATAACCCTTCTTGGCACTTGGGTAATAATTATTAAATCGATGAATTAATAGCCTCTTTTTAAAAAAATTGTTACCGAAAACATTCGACATGCTTTAGTATGTTATAAAAAAGACCGATAGAGCAATAAAACTAAAACTAATTAGTGTTCTTTCTTTTGTTGATGACAACAGAGCCTTTGGAAAACGATGACATAGTTTCTGAACAACAACACCAGCTAGTTTCATGCATTTTCGAACAAAAATAAATTAGAACTTATGTCAGAAAGTTGCCCTTTTGGATGTGAGAACAACCCTTAAGGTGCATTGTTCACAAAAGCTAAAACTTAAAAGACATCAACAGTTTTTTATAAAATAAATAGCCTGTGACCCGGTTACCTCGTGGGTTCAGTTACCCCAACTAACCTTACCCAACTTTGATGAATTTTTAACGTTTTTATTTTGAAAATTTTAAAACCAAGTTTTAGTGTTCATTTTTTTAAAATCGAATTTCTGTGAAAAGCCCTCACTAGGCAGCATCTGTTAAAAACTTATACACGCATCGAAAAATGAAAAACGCTGTGTCATTCTGAATTACTTCAATAGTTGTCATGAAACATCTATAGCCATCACGTTTAAAAATGATTCCGTGAATGAATTAAGGCTATTCTCAAATCCAAAGGAGCAGGGATGTAGTTGAGGGTATACGGGGTATACGCCGTATATACCCTCTGGATTTTTTTAAGGAACACCGTATACCCTCTGTTTCTCAAGAAAGCTATAGTATATATACACTAGGGTATACCCCCTGTCTTGAGTGTATACCCTCTTCTTAGAACGTATGTCCTCTGTTTTTTTTTACGACTTACACCACTGCAAAGGAGATATACTTTCTGATAGATTACTGAATTCATGTTTGTTCGGAAACGCTTGAAATAGGCAGGTGTTCGTGTTCTCATTCAGGAACTATGTAATCGAATGCCAATTTCAATTTTTTGGTAAAGGCAAAACAGAAAATACTTTCAAAGTTGGCGTTTTGTACAGAATTCTCGACGCGGGAAAAGGGAAAAACTTGTCAAGAACCACTCATAACTGTATAAGTAATTTATTTATCAAAAAATAGAAATCGCTATTCCATTCCAAATCCCTTCAATAGTCAGGCCTGCCAATTTATGCTTTTACGTTTAAAAATGAGTGAGAAAATGTGTCAGAAAGTTTCGCGTTGGTGAGCAGGGAATTGGAGAACCGTCTTAAAAAGTTTCGGTTTTTGATCCGGGGGATTTTTTTCTTCTTTGAGAACCTTCTTAAATGCTGTCTTAAGAATAAACATTTCTTAATTTTTTTTGCATTTGCATGCCTCGCAGTAATCGTTGAGCAGAACTATGTCGAAACAGCTTGTTGCCATCATTTAAATTTTCCCTTCACTGCCAAATATTTTAATTACATCTGCACGATCTGTTGAAGCCCCCGAGGAAGAAAGTTCCTGCACCTCTGAAAGCCGGTTGAACTGCAAATAAAATTTATGATGAATCGCATCCTAGATGTGGCACGCGCCTGATTTCAAAATATGCAGGCATTTTTTCCCCCCTGTTTTTATTTGATGTTTACTAAAAGAGTTAAACTGTTTTCCCTTTCAGCATGTATATTTACATAGGAGTAGCTTACTTTCAATTAGAAATGCTTGTCTGAAACTAGGAAGTTTTTATGGGGTTTTGACTTTTTCATTATTTATGTGAAACATTCAATATACCATATGGCAACAATTTGTCGTATACCTTTCAAGGAGAATGGCAAACTTCTATAAATTTATAAATGGTTAACTACCTGGGAGAGTTGAGCTTTATATAGCCTTACAAATTTAGTGCAAGATACATATACCTGCAATTCAACTACGTTCAACTGGCAACTGTGCATATATTTGATTTGACATTCGCTTATACAATTTGTAACATTTTAACAATTTTCTCTCTATGTGTATAATTTTATGGTTAGGCATATTATAATTAATAATGTTATAATTAAAAACAAATTGCGATTTATAATTACATTTACGAATCAAATTTATACATGTGTAGTTGCTTACTAATACCAATTTTCTATAAAATTATACAGTTAAAGTAATATGCAAAGAGAATAGAAAAAAAATAATAATCAACGGCAAAGTTCTATGTCATCCTCTTCAGAATTTCTAAACCTCAAAATATTTCTGATTTTTATTATTATAAATATCCGAATACAGTATGTTTCCATGTATGCTGTGTGTAGTTTTCCCCCTCAAAATCAAGGTGAGCGTGATCTGAGCAGTGTTGAATTCGGGGAGGCATCCCCCCCCCACCGGAGCAACGAAATGTCCCCCCCGGAAAATTTGAGATTTTGTGTTTTCAATGGTCAAAATGTGCAACCCCCCCCCAGAGTCACAGAAGTCCCTCCCGGAGAAAAGCGTCTGAATTCAACACTGTATCTGAGTGTTTGGGATTTGATTTGCCTCTATATTACAGATGTCCGTCCTGACTTTTCTCACAAGGTCCTTTTTTGTGAAATTGCGAGCAATTTTTCTTATATTTGTGAAAATTCTAGTCATGAATTTGTGAATTTGAAATTATCGTTATATTCAGGCTTATGTGTATCTGTCCTTTATGTATAAAAAGCTAAGTAATATGTTCTTTGAGTTCAACTGTTTTCTAACAGGTCAAATTTTATTTTTGAATGATTAAATTTGTGAAAGATTCAATTTAAAGGTGGAAACGTTTTGGAAAAGGACTATTTTTAAGACAAAGAATTTTGTGAAGGGGCCTGTTTTAAGACGAGAATTTTTGTGAAGGGTCCTGTTTTTAAGATAAAAAAATTTCTGAAGGGTCCATTGAAGAAACCAAATTTTTCCTAAACAGATCCTTGGTCTATATGACTATTGATCTCCATGTAAGATCATTAGCCGGTAATTTCGCATTTAAATTTAGGAAACCGCGAAGCAACACATTGAGAATACAGTGCAATTTTAGTACCGACTGATTTTTATAGAACAAAATCTGTTTGAAATGCTTTTCTACAATTTTTCCTGTGAATATTTTTCCCCAGATGAGGTATTAAAAAATCGAGACCCGCGTATTTACATGACGCGCCGCACACACGAAAAAATACAGATCCCCCATGTCCGAATTCTTTCATATCGCTCACCCGCGAGAAAAGTGACACATCTCGCAAAAATTCCTTTTGCGTTTTATTTCACTAATAGGTACACTAAAACCTCCATAATGGACACCTCCGAATAGCGGACACTTTTCCAATCCCCACTCCCAAAACCTAAATTTTTGTATGTTTAACCGCTGAATAACGGACATTCCGAATAGCGGACAGTAATTTTAGCGATAAAGGATGAATATATATATATGTATATATATCTATATATTTATTTTTTTTCTAACGAGAAAAAAAAAGGAAAAAAAAGTTATAAGCCTCTAAATTTAACAGGGCAATGTGTCAGAAATTGAAAGACACAATTGTCAGAAATTGCCAGAAAATTAAACATACATTTCCGACACAAATGAAGAATTTAGCGAAATAAATGAATTAACGAAATGTATCAGAAGTGAAGAAACTGCCGAAAATTTCATTAAAATCGAGGATGAGTTACCTACTGAAGAAGAATTAGTTGATGTATGGGATTATATTCCTTCAGAATTTTCGACAAAAGCTGATTTTATTAGTGATGATGAAGCAGATACTGAAACTGGAGATGCTTTCCTGCGATACCGAGAATTTCGAAGCGGCAAAATACAGTGAGCAGTTACACAAATTCTTTGTAACAAAAAAAAAAAAAAAAATGATTCAGAAGGATTAAAACTATTGACAGAGTTCAAACTCCAAATTGAAAAACAAATTACATGTAATTGCAAGCAAAAACAAACTTTTTATTGCAGATTTTTTTTTAAAGAATGTAATAAACAGTGCTTAAAGATATGCACAATTTTATTTCAGTTTTATTGCTTAAAAATTAATTTTAATTTCTGATTAATCATATAATAGAGGTTTTTGGACATATAAAAGTCAATTAATGAAACATTAAGCATTTCTTAGCAAATTTTGAATTTCTGAGATTTTCCCACTAGCGGACACCTTCAAATAGCGGGTAGTTTCCGCGCTGCCGAGGTGTCCATTATTTAGAGGTTTTACTGTATGTTTATTTCACATAGATATTCGCTTGTATTTATTTCACTAATAGGTGCGTCTTGCTACACAAACAGTTTCATAAGTGTAGTTATACGGAAAATCACTTTATTATGCTATATGTCCATTTGTGACCACAGAAGAGGGGTGGATTATGTGGGGAGGTAAAATGACTCAACCCTCCAAACCTCATCCTACGTCTTCATTCTTAAAGGTTTTACGCTTTTATGCACGTTTTCATTCCTGCATGTATAGATGAGTGCTACAATTTCATGTTAGAGTAAAATCATGCAAATTTTCTTTTGCCTCTCCTGCAAATGTACTTTTGTCGAGATGTGTCACTTTTCTTGGGGTGAGCGATATGGACTATGACTAAGCGCCCCTATTTAAATTTGACTGATATTTCTTTATTTCATTTTAGACATATTGAGATTATTTGTGGAGTTAGATCTGTGATGATTTATAAAAAAAATAAAAACAAGAAAGATATACCATGCGTCAAGAACAGATTATGAAACTCTTTCCAACACTTCTTCCAGAATACGGTAACCAAACTTCACCGTTTAAGGGCCTACTTCAGTCACGCGAAAAGACCCGTTCGCTAATGCTATTCCTATGGAAGAAATTTATAAAGCTATCTCGGTCGCATTTCAATATTTTTAGATGATTTTTTTTTTTTTGCAGTGGCTAGCTAAGGTCGATCTGTAAAAAGGCTGTTTTTTACTTTTTCGATTTTCATTGGGGATATTTTTCAAGAAGATGCTTCTATTTTAGGAACCGGTTCTGAAAATGAAAGTGTCCTGATTAAAAATACCTGTAAACAAAATTGAAAAAGTAGAAAAGGGCCTGCATACAGATCGACCTCAGCTATAGCCACTGAAAAAAAAAAAAAAAAAAAAAAAAAAAAAAAAAAAAAAAAAAAAAAAATCATCTAAAAATAGTGAAATGCGACCGAGATATCTTTATAAATTTCTTGCACAGGAATAGCATTAGCGAACGGGTCTTTTCGCGTGACTGAAGTAGGCCCTTAATAAGGTACATATTCGGAGTGACACATTTGAAAGCCCGATTTTTAGCCTTTACCGTCCATAGTCGGAAAGGTACTCAAATTCTTTGGTGCAGCACTGTAAGTATGATCTACACCTACACGTATATATTAATTCATGCATATATGCTTGATAGTATGCTAAAATTTAGTTCTGTTAGAAAACGCATAACATTGTTGAAAATCACCTTCAGCATTTTTCACGAATAGACGAAAATGTACTCCATTTTTACTTTCTTCTTTCTATCTTCAATAGAAGAAAGTATTGTATTCGGAATTTTTTTTCGACGGATTTACACGTTTTAGGGGCAGGGCTTAGTTTCTAACAAAAAAAGTACCGGAGCCCTAATATTTTGCGGTACCGGTACAACAACCGTCCCCCCCCCCCCTGCCACTGCAATCTGCATATTTATATTTCGTACATTATTTGAAAAATTTAAAGCATTTTATTTTGATTTAGCAAAATAAAAATTTTAAATATATCTATCAGCATACATATACTTAGCTGTCAACTATTCCACTTTTTAGTTATCACTCCTTCTGAATAGTAAATCTTTGCCTAATTTTAAAGTTCATTAATTGCAGAATTCTGCGATTAAATAGGGTAAGGATTATGATTAGGAAATAGTGTTAACACAAAAAAAGGATAGTTCGCAGATATGCATTTTTAAGAAAAAATGAATGAAATTTACAGAAATTAATATTTATATGCTGAAGAATGGAACAATGTTATGTTTTACAATTTCCCATAAAAGGTGCATATCTTAAACTATAATCGATTCCTTACGCATAACAATCATTTGTGGCGAGTCCCTGAAAATCAGATTAAATTAAAAATTTGACAACGTTATCGGAAAGAATCGACGCTTTTATAGAAAAAGGAGAAACACTGCTCGATTACTTTCTATCAGAAGAACAATATATGGTAATTATATCTACTTACAAATGAAAGTGACTTTGTAAATGTGCAGAGCAAAGCCTTAGTATGGTACCGTTCGTGATACAAAATAAATAGAAAAAACACTAACGTGATTTTTATACTCGTACGCAATAGCAGACAAAAAACCTCAAACAAACAAAATCTCAAGCTGATTCTCCTTGGCTAAAACAGAAAATATTCTTTTCAGGTTAGATATCTAGAAAAAAAACACCCAATAAAAAATTATCCTACTATCACAAAAGAAAATCGAACTGAAAGCAAATTCAATGTTCAGTCTCTTGCGTTTCACCGTATCAACACGTCGACGCCGAAATAAATTAAATAGAATGAAATGAAATAGAAAAACACGATTTCTGTTGTTTCTCTTTTATTTTGATCAAAATAGCATTAAAATGATTTGAAACAGAATATAATAACGTAATTATAAAGGAAGAAAAGTTTTTTTTTATACATGAATAAATAAAATTTTAATTGTAATACAGATTGAGCTCGAGTCAGTCCAAGCCCAAAAACTGAAATAAAAATTGAGTCCGTTTTATATCCATCTCCTACATGTGCGACACATTGCGTCACATATAAGTGTTTTGGTAAAAAAGAATGCAAAAGCTTGGAGAGGGGAAGGAATAGGTAGTATTTCATACGAAATCTACCTAATAAAACGTGTTTTACAGTGTATTTGTGGCTTAATATTGGACATTATTATAGTTTTTGTATAAAGTTTAATAGAAATATTCTTTGCTTTTCTGTTCCTTTCTGTCTATTTGAAAAGTTCGCTGTTGAAATAATTCAGAAAATGATTTTTATATTGTGTGTGTTGCTTAATATTGATCATAATTAAAGTTTTAGTACAAAATATGAAAGGAATATTATTTTCTTCCTCTTTGAAAAGTTAATCTTTGAAATAAAAGAAAATGTTTGTTACATTGCTCTTGTTTAATATTGGACATAAATGCAGTTTTACAAAGTTTGAAAGAAATATTCTTTTCTTTTTTCCCCTTTCTTTCTCTTTGAAAAGTTCATCGTTGAAATAAATAAGAAAACGATTTTTATATTGTATTTGTTGCTTAATAATGAACCTAATTCTATTTTTACTGCAAAATTTGAAAGAAATATTCTTTACTTTTTTTCTTTGTTTTTGAAAAAAAAAGTTCGTTAACAATTAAGAAAACTTTTTGATTGTATTTTTTGCTTACTATCGGATATATGTGTACTTTGAGTATAAAATTTGAAAGAAATATTCTTTTCTTTTTCAAAGAGTCTGATTACCAGTGGAGCAATCTTCCATCAGTAAAATTGAATAGAAATTTTAGCCCCCTTTATTACAGAAATTTTGTATGAATGAGGCAGACAAATTCATGGGAAATTCTTATTAAAATTTACTGGTGGAAGTTTGCCCTGACGTTAAGGCCCTGCTTTTTCTTTCTTTTTTTTTTGGAAACGAGTGATGCCTCGTTCAGTTCTTTAAGTCTGTTCTCAAATCCAAAGAAGATACTTTCTGACGTATTTCTGAATTCATTTTTGCTCAGAAACGCATGAAATTGGCAGGTGTTCTTATTCGTAAACAATGTAATCGAATGACATTTTCCAATTTTTTTTTTCTGTAAAGGCAGGGGATTTTTCAGAAAATACCGTAAAAGTGGGCGTTTTGAACCGAATTCCCAACGCGGCAGCATGAGAAAGGAGGAAAACTTGTCATCACATTATAAGAATTGTTTATAACTCTATGAGTAATTTACCGTATATACTCGTGTATAAGTCGACCCCCCCTAATTCTTAAGCAAAATTTTGAAACAAAATTGAATTTTCGTGTATAAGTCGAACCACATCATTTCTGGGTAGTATGTTGAAAAATGATTTGTAATCGAGGATTTAAAAAATAATAATAATTAATAAATTTTCCATTAAATTAGTAACATTTTTTTTCTACGTTTCTAATTAGAGTTTTTTTTATTATTATTATTCAACGTTTTAAAACTGTATAATTATGTAAAACCGAAGAAGCTTAAACTATTTTGAAACCTATTCAGATTAATTTAATGATACAGTAGAACCTCTTTTATCCGAAACTCTCGCTTAACCGAAATCTATTTTAAAAACTTTTTTTTTTTTTTTTTTTTTTTTAATCACATTCTACGTGTGCAAAATCCATTTTGAAAGCCTTTTAACTATCATATTCCTCGCGTGCAGTGGTGCTTTTCGAACTACGAATACATATAAATATTTTCGATCCCTTTTCTTAGAGTTCCTTTGAATTTAACTTGAGCTCCCGTAAGCTGTGATGGAGTGGAACGAAGAAAACGAACAAATTAGCAATTCTGAAGTTTTCGAATGTTTTGCAAAAGATTTGGCATGGCTGGAGCAGCAGGAATACTGTGATACTGGTGAGCTATTAGTATTAAAAAACTCTGTGATAGATCTTCAAAGCAATGGCAATCGAAACTGCGACAAACAAAACATTTTTTTCAAACCCATGTGATATATGTAAAATGTATTTAATTTCAAAATTAAAATTAAGGTAATTTATTCTTGTTTTAATTTTGCTATTGCTTTATTTTTATTAAGCACTTGTTACCATAATAAGAAATATTGCATATATTTATCCTTAATCTTAAAATTGAAGCATTCTAGATTATCCGAAAATTTCGATGTTCCGAAAGATCGTCGGTCCCAATTACTTCGGATAATCGAGGTTCTACTGTACTTAAAAAGAAAAAAAAATCTTTCAAAAATCTATTCAAGCCTTATTTGCAAGGATAAACAGTTTCTTAGACTGTTAAAATGTAGTACTGCTTTGTACTGTAGGACTTTTAGAAGAGATATTTTGAATCATTCTCAAATTGAACTTTTTTTTTAAAAAAAGGGGATTAAAATCTTGAAAAGAATGCCTGTATTGAAGGGAATTCTATCCCAATAGAAAATGGGTAAGAATTGCAGAGACATTATTGTTGAGCCTTTTTTTTTTTTTTTTTTTTGTCAATCATGGGGAAATGACCATTGTCCGTTTTTATCTCTCTCTCCAACCTAGATCCATATGTGATTAATTAAAAGACTTGTCCGTTTGCTGATTATCTGCGATTTTTATTATTATTATTATTATTTTGTTTTTTTGTTTTACTAACTCGTGTATTAGTCGACACCCCATTTTCAACTCCCAAATTTTGTCTAAAAGTCTTCGACTTATACACGAGTATATACGGTAGTTATCAAAAAATTCAAAACACTATTCGATTTCGGTTCGCTTCAACGGTCAGTCCTGTTTTTTTTTTTGTTTTTTTTTTTTTTTATGCCTTTACATTTAAAAGTGAGTCAGAAAATGGTGCCAGAAAGTTTCGCGTTAGAATTTGAGAACCGTTTTAATAAAACCTTTTACATGAAAATAGTTCTCGAAACTGACAATTTTTGAAGCATTGGGCTCCTTAGTTAAAAGTAAATATGAAACTTTATGATTTTATCGCTAGAAACACTGAATTTTAATTGGAAATGAAATACGAATATCTGTAAAAAAAATGGAGAAAAACAATATGGGACATTTCGTATTTCAAATGAAGATTGTTTGAAATTGGAATAGGAACTCTTTTTTTTTTTTTTTTTTTTTTTTTTTTTTAATGTAGTAACTGTTTTGGGGTGGATCATTTCAGCAGATAAAACAGTGCATCTTAATGGTGAAGAGACAGCTGCTTCACCGCGAAAAAAAAAAAAAATCAGCATTTTTTGGCCCAACTTCAAAACTCAAAATTAAGAATAGGGACGAAATGTCTTTAAAACCGTTTCAAGTTGTCTAGACGTGACTGTCACTCTTGAGATTTAAAGAAACACAAGTGTTTCAGATGATATTTTAAACTGATTGACGCTGTCTCTTTAATTTAGGGTGGGCGTGATGAAGGTAAAACAGACTAACCAGCCAATCGTAACCGAAAAAGTACTTTTTACAAAAATGAAACAGCAGCTATGACTGAGTGCAAGACAGTTTTTTGATGATGATGATCAATTGTATACAAATACTTAGAATCGCTACACGTAATAGTCCAAAAGCCGACAGCACAAAAACCTATGTTATCAAGCACAAGAAAAAAAACTTTATTTTATGGGAGAGTAGAAGTAGGGGAATCTAATGATCCATGTCTGCCGGATCAGTTTTAGATCAGCAGGAAAACACAATGATAAGCCTATGAGTGAACCACTGGTGGTATTAAATTTTGGCTTATGCACAACTTCACTGCCGGCAGACATGGATAATTAGATTCCCCTACTTCTACTCTTCCATAAAAGAAAGGTTTTTTTCTTGTGCTTGATAACATAGGGTGTTGTGCTGTCGGCTCTTGGACTATAAGTAAAAAGGAAGAATTATTGAAATTTCCTGTTTCTAAAAGAATTAGGTGTATGTATTTATAAACAATATTAGTTGATATACAGGGCCCGTTCAAGGCAAAAGATGGCTCAAGGCTAGCGTTGTCAGGTGTCCCGCTTAAATTGGACGTCCAAAGGCTCTGGACACCAATATTTTAAAGTAATTTTCTTCGTCTTATCTAATGACAGAATTATCTGACAAGGAGAGAGCCAACCTTGTTCATCACAGATTTTGATTATTTTAATATATGTTGTAGGGTCGATACCCCTTAGTCTCAGGCCCAGTAGCAGAAAGTTATGGTTGTGTCTGCGACAGCAATTCAGTGGGATGAAAATTGTCTGCGGGAGTAGCGTGTTACATTTTCTTATGTACAAACATTATGAGTGTTAAAATAGACGGCGTTCTTACTGATTAATACCAGGGGTGATTCTGAGTAAAAAAAAAAAAAAGAAAGAAAGAAAAAATTCTGAAATTCACAGCAAAATTTCCGAAAGGCTACAACAGAGGGGGTGCAGGGAGCGAAAATCCACTACCGGCACTAATTATGTGTTTTTCTTGCACACTTTTGATGAAATTTGGGTTTTTTTCGTGATCTTTTGACGAAATATGCTGTTTATCTCGATCTTTTGACGAAATTTGCTGTTTTTTCGCGATCTTTTGACGAAATCTGCTGTTTTTTGCGATCCTTTGACAAAAATGAGCTTTTTTTCGCGATCCTTTACGAACTTCGTATTTTTTCCTCGATTCTTTGACGAACTTCGTGTTTTTTCCTCGATTCTTTGACAGAAATTTGCGTTTTTTCGGCACATCTGGGATGAAATTAACATTTTTCCCGGGATCTTTTGACGAAATTCGTGTTTTTACAGTGATCCTTTGGCACAAATTTGCACTTTTTGCGATTTTTTGACGAAATTCCGCAAATTTAATTCCGATCTTTTGACATAAATTTTCCTCTTTTCGCGATCCTTTGACAGTAATCTACGTTTTTCGTGATCCTATGACAGAAATTTGCGTTTTTTCGCGATCGTTTTACAAAAATTTGCGTTTTTTCGCGATCGTTTTACAGAAATTTGCATTTTTTCCATGATTGTCTGACTAAATTTGTGTGTTTTACTCTATCCTTTGATGAAATTCAAGTTTCTTCCGCGATTTTGTGACAGAAATTTGCATTTTTCTTGTGCCCCTGGAACGAAATCCACGTTTTTTCGGGATTTTTGGACAATATTCAAGTTTGTACAGCGATCTTTTGGCAGAAATTTACGTTTTTCGAGATCTTCAGACGAAATTCCTCCTTCTTTCCGCAATCCTTTGACATAAATTTGCATTTGCTCGCGATCCTTTGACATACATTTGCATTTTTTCGCGATCGTTTGACTAAATTTGCATTTTTCCCACAATCGTTTGCCTAAATTCGCATTCTTCCCACAATCGTTTGCCTAAATTCGCATTCTTTCCGCGATCCTTTTACTAAATTCGCATTCTTTCCGAGATCCTTTTACTAAATTCGCATTCTTTCCACGATCCTTTTACTAAAGTCATGTTTTTTCCATGATCCTGTGGTAAAACTTTGCATTTTTTCTGCAACCCTGGGACGAGATTCATGCTTTTTTTCCGGTCTCTTTTGACGAAATTCGCGTTTTTATTGCAACCCTTTGGCTATAAATTACCAATTTTTTATGCGAATGATTGCCGAAATTGATATTTTTTGGCAACCATTTGTCGAATTCGCGATATTTTTTGTCAGAATTTTCGTACTTTTTTTTTTTTTTTTTTTTTAAGGAAATACTTTTTTTTTCAAGTTGGCAAATTTATCTGCAAGGTCCAAAATAAATCTGCGACGCACGTCGCGCGTCTCGAACTTTCTGCTACCGGGGTCTCAGGTACAACGGATTTTATCCAACGCTCCTTAGTTCTTGAGAAACGGGGATCTAATAGTAGTACACAACTTAAATACCTACTTTGCAACCAAAATTATAGGTTGGTCGTAGCTCAGTTGGTATGGCGTTTGTCGGCTGATCTGCGGGCCCGGGTTCGATACCTGAACGCGCTGCGTTTGTTTTTCTCACTTTTTGTTTTATAAATATACTTGTAAGTATAACTTAATAATCTCATTGTCAATTAAAATTTATAATATTGTATACCAATTATAATTTTAACCTATTTAATTTTTTACTTTTAACTAAATAGTTGTATAAAACATCTTAAAACTGTTAAATTTTTTAAAATCACTTTTTAAATGTATTTCATATATTCTTTATCGATGCAATGATATTGAGCAAATGTGTCAATTCGTGATTTTAAAGAAACATCATTTACGCATTGCTTTAACAAAGGAAATCAATGCGATAATACTATTATTCTGTTTTTAAAATAACAAGCATAATTATATTAAAAATTAGCATCAGAATTAAATTACAACCGATTTTTTGCATATTAAAGATTTTTAAATTTGTAATACGTATGCTTGCGTTTTCAATTATTTTGCTCCTTGTGAGATTGAAGATGGCGGAATAAACTGTAAGAAATTATTGGTGTTCAGAGTATTTGGAGCCTCGATTTACGCGGGACATCTGGCAACACTATTCAAGGCCTAGTATTAATTCGACATATGAATTGTGTTTATGGAGCTCCTCTGAAGATTCCATAACACATTCATAATTTTGATTATTTGAATTTTCACTCTCCCTTGTTTAATATATTTCTTTTCATTTTTTTTTTCATGCACCCATGTGATTTCATTTTAACAGTATTTAGCCCCACCAGTGGCCGAGAGGTTCAAAGCTGGTAGACGAGAGGCGCTGGGTTCGAACCCAATCCCCGCCCGTCGGCCTAATCGTTCGAAGTTTTCCGCGGTTTTCTTCGAACCTTGGATTTCCTTGCGTACGTACGGGTTAGGTGTTAGGTTCCCTTAGAAAACCCCCACGGAGGGCACTCGCCCCTTTGGGCCCATATCCATAGTGTAGATAATTGGCCGTCATAAAGAACACCAAACACTTTAACCGTATTTATATAAATACATTTTTTGTTTATAACCTCATCCCAATCTAAAAGTACAAAATATTGATTTTAATCAGTATATTGTCAAAATATAAGTTTTAAGATAATTGTATATCAAATTGTGGGCGCTCTCAAAGTCAGGTGGACCCAGAGCTAAAACCCTGTTCACATAAATAATCATAGTGTCTGAGATCGAGTTTAAATGATCGACTCCTAAAATGCTGCTATATATATATATATATATATATATATATATATTATTTATTTATTTATTTTTTTTTAAGAAGGCTGCATTACAATTTTATACAATTTGAAATATAAAATACTTGCGATAGTTATATTGTTTTTCTTTAAAAATAAAAATAGGGACTATATGTCTTTTTAACCGTTTCAAGCTTTCTTGACGTTACTGTCACTCTTTAGATATAAAGAAACAGAGATGATATTTTAAACTGATTGACGCTGTCTCTTTAATTCAGGGCGGACGTGAAGAAGGTAAAACAGACTAGACAAAACAGAAATACGTCTTCAGAAAAAACTAAGACAACAACTTTGACCGATTGCAAGACAGTTTTTAGCTCACAGGCTATCAAAGCCTGAGAGCTAATGTGCCCGCCGGTTCTGTAAGCACGTACGTATGTACGTAACGCGATAACTCTTGATAGAAATATCCGATTTGCTTAAAATTTTTTCTAGGTTCATTCTGATAAGGCGCTTCCTTGATTAGTTTTGGAGGTTCATTGGTTAAGTATAAAGGGGGGAAAGGGGGACTAATCCCTCCCTTAACTTAGATAAATGTGTTTTTCATGCAGAATTATCAGATTTTCTTTTAATTTGGTACACCGGTTCATTCTGATAAGGCGCTTCCCTGATTAGATTTGAATGTTCATTAAGTCTAAAGGGGGGAACGGGGGGCTAATACCCCTTTTAATTTAGTTAAATGGGTTTTTCTATCCGATTCGCTGCAAATTTGGTATAACGGTTTATTCTGATAAGGCGCTTCCCTGATTAAATTTGGAAGTTCATTGGTTAAATATAAAAAGGGGGAACGGGGGAGGAGGCTAATACCCCTTAATTTAGATAAATGGGTTTTTCTATCCGATTTGCTTCAAATTTGGTATACCGGTTTATTTCGATAAGGCGCTTCCCTGATGACATTTGAAGGCTCATTGGTTAAGTATTAAGAGGGGAAAGGGGTGGGGCTAGTCCCCCCTTAATTTATTTTTCGAGGGGCATTATTCTTTTAAATAAGAGTATAATATACAATTAGTGTGAATAGCCTGTGAGCTCAACGCCATCAGTTTAACTGGACACGTTTCTTTTTTTTTTGTTAATGCTGATCAATTTCTTTGCAATTATATAAATATTTAAAATTGTTATTGAGGAGGTAAAAGAGGAAGAAGGTTCAACGTCCGTGTAAATACTCGTATATATATATATATATATATTCACTTGAAATCCAAATGTATTTACTTTAGCATTAATCATTCAGTTCACTATATTTATATGTTTGTTTGTTGTCCTTCCCATCTAAAATTATTATCACTCTCTCTTACCCTTTTTTTTTTCAACCTATTGTTTATTTCAAATTTAGCCTTTTATTTACGTTTTTCTTTCTTACATGAACTTTTTATTTCACCACTTTTCACCACAGTCCTGCCATATATTTTATACTACACACATATTATCTTATATTATTTCTTAATTTTTCATTATATATGGGAAGGTTAGTGATTTTTTTCTGCGTTTTTTTGGGGTCAATTATTATTATGTTATAGCATTTGCCATTGTCTTGATATTTTTTAATATCATTTTCCCAATCTGTAGATTTTGGTGAGGTAATTTTGTATATTAATTTACATTTAATCTAGTTTTCATGCTAGCAACATAATTATTATTTATAATTTTATTCTGGTACATGATTTTTATGTTATACCAGTTATTTTCTTTTTTAATTAGTTAATTTCATCATTATGTTTTTAATTCGTTATTTTAATGATATTTACAACAGTTCATATTATTTCAAATGAATATAAATCTATTTTAACTGCTATTTAAAAAAAATAAATAAAATTAAAAAATCTTACAAAACTAATAAAAATATTAAAATAAAAACAAAATAAAAATTTAAGATACATTATTACTTTTTATTTTATTTTATATATATATATTCTAGATTGTATCTTTTTCAATTATTTATATTACTTTTTTCATCATATTCATTACATGTTTAATATTATGTCTCCTTATTCTTCATGGCAATTCTTAGTAAATTTTTAGCGACTGGCAAATTGGGCTTTGATAACTCTCAGCGTAATGCCCGGTACATGGTTAATTATAGGCTTGACCATGGATCGTCATCCAGCTACCTATTTTCTTCTCCCTCACCACATTTACAATTTAGCAAATGCTCATCTCCTCGCTGCTTGACCTGCCCTCATGCAGATCCATCACAAATTGTTCATAACACTTCCCATATTAATTTTTGTAAAGCTTTTAATGTTATTTATCGTATTAAATGTAATTCATGTAACATGCAATATATTGGTCAAACTGGTGGCCCAATTCATAAACGTATCAACGGACATCGATCTGCCATCAGTAATTATAAATGCTCTCGCAATCCTTTAAACTGCAATGTTGAGTATAGGCACTTTAAAAAGCACAAATTTAGTAATATCACTATTCATATCCTTAATATACAAAATAAATTCCATGAACGTCTTTTTCTGGAATCTGCTTATATCAAACATTATAACACACTTTATCCATATGGACTAAATCAACTCTCAAACAATAAACCTCATGTCGTATATTCTGCATCATCACATACAATTCTATCTTTCTCTTAATCATAAATTATATAAGCAAACCACACGTACAAAAAGAGGTAAATCATCTTCTACTAAACATTCATCATCTAAATTAACTAATACTCATATTAAAAAATCATTAATACGCCTACAATCTTCTTTCAGTAGTAATTACAACTGGATGTCTCTTCGTAAATTTATATTTGCAATTCCTAAATATCATATTAATCAATATCACAAAGTTTTTACATCAAATACATTCAATTCTCATTTTAGTGATACATTTTTTGATTTACTCCATTATAGGCTAACTGCTCTTAATGTCAATATTAACAAAAAACCACAAAAATTAAATAAAAGTAATTCACATTTAATCGTTACCTTTACCAATCCTGTTTTTAATAAAATTAAACTTAATCAATTATTTCACAACAAGCAATGTAAATTTCCACTTTAAAGTGTTAATCTAAAAAGCTCTTTTAAATATCCTATTAGTTTAGGTCGTAAAACTTTCAATTATAATAAGTTTTCTAAAAATTTCACACACACTGATACTTTTACATGTAAATGCAATGATCCCCATCTAAATACATATATTAATGCCCATCATGGACATGTTATAACTGGTAATTTAGACATTGTCAATAATATTCATTTAAGATCTTTGATGCGTCATGGCACTAAATATCGTATTCCTTCACAGTGTAATATACAGTACATCATTAAACAATTCACATATGATTTAGATTTCTTCATTTACAAAATTGCTATCAATTATAATAAACCTACTGAATATTTTGTAGATTGGAAGCATCATGTCATCTTTCTTTTGAAACAACAATTATTAAAACTGCATATTGCCAAAAATTCAGTTTCTTTCTCCACCCTTAAACCACATATTGCAGAACTTCAAAATAATTTCATCATTACATATGTAGATAAGGCTGCTAACAACTATGCTATCATCTGCAAATATTACTATCATCACCTCCTAACTAAAGCAGTCACTTCTAATAATATTTTCAAACTTCATCATGTTACTTTAAAGGAAAATAATAATCATATATTAAGCTATCACAAATCACTAGGCATTAAAAATAACAACCTCAATTATTCTTATGTAGTCATGATTCCAAAATTTCACAAAAATCCTCTTAAATTCCGCACTGTCACTGTAGGATGTAATACATATAATACTCGTGCTAATACACTCTTTCTAAATATTCTTACACAAATTTATGAGTTATCAGTTAAAAAAGACAACACTCACTGCATTAAAAACAGTTTTGAATTGGTGGATAAAATAAAGCCATTAACAAATGTCAATAATATTATTACTTTAGATTTCAAAGACATATTTAATAATATCATTCTAAAAGACTTGCATTCTATTATCAATTCATTATTTATAGAATATTTTCCTTTATTAAATCTACCTGATAACATTGATACTGACTACTTCACATCTTTGACTAACTTTCTACTATTTCATAATTTTATTTTCCAAGACAATGCTTTTTTTATTCAAATACAGGGCATCCCTCAAGGAGCTGCTTTATCAAGTATGTTATCTGAATTATATCTTTACTTTTATGAACGCAAATTTATTAATAATAATATATTGCTCTACAGATACATAGATGATATAATTATTCTTTCTGTTACAGATAATAATTCTATATCTCTTCCTTGTAAAGTACCCTTCTAATCTAGAACTTAGTACTACCTTTTCAAATAATTCTAGTATCAATTTTATGGATGTTAAAATTAATATTCTCCCTAATAACACCCTAACATTCAACATTTATGATAAACACAATGAATTTTCATTTAATGTAATTAATTTTACGAACTTTAATTCCTGCTTGCATATTTCAGTATATAGAAATATTCTGCTTAATCATAGTCTTCGTATCAAACGTTTATGTTCCTCCCAATTCTTACAGCCTAACATTTTTAAATTAAAGCAATTAGCATTGTCTTATAATTATCCCATCTCTTTTATTATCTGCATGGCTCAAATCTTAATATTCATTTTTTCCCTACTTCTTACCAGTATAAGCATTTAATATGTTTATAAAAAAAACTAAAAAATCGGAAACACTATTATGGAGGGTAGGATGTGGAATGCTGAAAAAATTATAAAATTCATACACACAAAAAATTATATGTATGTATATATAAGATATATATATATTCTTAAAAAAAAAAAGTTTGGTGTATGTGTATGTTTTTCCATACATTATACACTAAAAACATAAAAAATAAAATTACCATTACGGAGGGTTGAGGTCGGGAATGCTAAAAAAAGTTTTAAACCTTATATGTTTTTATGTGTGTGAGCGTGTATAAGTGTATGTATATATGCTTATATACTGTATGGACATATAATAATAAAAAAAAAAAAATACGGGGTATCATGCATTTAACATAATACATTTTCACATATTGCATCATCATTTAAGCATATATGTTACTATCTCAATATTCCTCATTGCTTTTTACATTTTCACATTTATTTACTTAATACAAGGCTAAATTTTAATATCTCAAATATTCCTCATCTTTTTTATGTTATTTATGTTCTCATTTTTTATATTACATTTTTTTGTCTTTAAAACGTTAATTTAATCAATTGCCATTTTATTTTTATATAATTCTTTATTTCTTTATTTGTATTAATTTATTCCTTTTCTTTATTTTATTTTGTATTCACTCAGTACTTATTAAGTTTATTCCTATTTTTTCATTCTAGTTTAACTAAAAGTTAATCTAAGTCTTTTCTTGATTTCTTCAATCCTTTTCATTCCTTTTATTATTTTTTGGGGGGGCTTAAGATGGCAACACTAAACATTATTGTTATTAATCCAGTTCCAATTTACATTTTACCTTTCTCACACCAGATGGCAGCACAGTTATGGGTTTCACTCAGATGCTCAACTGTAGATCACATGTTAAAATAGTCTTAACTTTGTTTTCCATGCTGATATGCAGTAGTTTTGACTCTTAGTATGTCATTCAGGTATTGTGCTCTAATATATATATTTTTTTAATATCCTGTATGAGGTGTATCTTTCTTTGGATCTCTTAGTTTTTTATTATCTATTTTCTGTAATGTTCGCGTTATAAGGAGCTAAATTTTGTCATTTTAGGCTTAATGCCGGCAAAATTGGATGAAATAACGCATCTTCTATGAATGAACTCACAAGCTCCTCTGATGATTCTGTGAGTCATTCGTAGTTTCTTATTTTACATACTGGCTTCCTATGTTCATTTCTAAATTATTATTATTTATTTACTTACTTTTTTTTTGGGGGGGGGGGGGGGGTGGAGCGAGAATGCAGAGAAAAGATAAATTAATTAAAAATTATATTTGTAATCAATACAATTTATCCTAATTAATAAATTATCAATTAAATTATTTCAAATTAATTAAAAAGTTATTATTTAAAATTCTTCCTTGCAGCACGTAGACTTGTGTACTCAGGAAAAAAAACTATAACAAAAATTATAAATCATATTGAAAAGTTTGAGAATTACATCAGTAAAAACTATATAGAAATTCATACGCTCGATGTATATAAAATTATTCTAGCTATACAAAAAATTATTTTACCCTACCGTTTTTACTAAATGAGCCTGTATACATGGGATTATGATATATTTTCAAAAAAATATTCAAGGGGTCGGATCTCCGGACAGTGCAATATAATGTTACTTATTAAGACGTGCAACATTTAAAAATTGCGAAATTAAGACGTGGCACCGAGGCGTCGATGTCAATATGAAACGTTAGAAGTTGTTTTCCAGCGCTGAGATTGCTACTGTTGGAAAAGTTGTTTTACGGGTAAAATAAGAATTGGTGTGATCACCTCTTGCCACGTACTAAAAAGTACTGATTAAAGAAAGTTTTAGTATTTATCGGTTAGATGAGTCAAGGCTTGACTATCACAGGGAAACGCAGAGTGCTGCAATTTTGGAGGTATCCAGTTTCAGGGGTTGGGGAGGAGGTTGCAAAATTGTATTTTGTGTGCTATTTCTGAAAGTACAATTTAAAACAAATATTCCTTTACAGCTCATAGAAAAAATAATTTATCGCATTAGTTTGCACTAAACTATCTGAGTGATCGTCACTAACAATTAATTGTAACTTCAAAATTCCGAGAAGATGGAATATTACATCAAACATGCTCCAGTGTTTTTTGGTTTCGAAAAATGCACTTTTCTCGTATCTAGCGATTTTTGTTACACAGTAGACGAGCAAGCAACACTAGTTCCAAAATTCTAAACGCTATTTTCTCGAAACAATATCTTTTAAGTTACTTCCTAGTCCTCCGTTTTGATTAAAAAAAAAAAAAAAATCCAAAATTTCAAAAAACTGTTCCTCACACACTTGACAATTCTATGTATTTTGACAAGTTTAATGCTTTTCTTTTATTATATTTTATATCAGTGTGTCCCAAACTATGATACGCATACCAGTACTGGTACTTGGGCTTTTCGATACTGACACTCGAATCTTCTATTATAAATTGGGTGCAGTTATATAAGAGTTTTCCGGATCTCCAACTCCACATACTTTTATCGAAAAAAAGCCATCTTTCAGGGGAAAAAAAAAATCTGCCCATCGATGTTACCTTAAGTGGCGGAACAATACAAATAATTATACTCTTATATAAATTTATTTGTGAGAATTAACAGTAAAAGTACATCTTGATTTGACGGTTGATGTTTATACACTATGACGCAAAAGTTTAGACAATGACGTCATTCAGCTTTAAAATGTAGAATTATGACGTCAGAATTACAAAAACCTGTAAATATATTCAAAAACAGATTTAAAATGCTATGTACAAAAGACAGTCGTTTTATTTGCTATAATACTAATTTTTTTCATAAAAATTCAAATGTGCTTGTCGCAAAAGTTTAGACACTATTCTAAATTTCTTTGAATATTCGCTGGCATATGCAAATTTAGAATCGATGATGTCACAAATTTGGAGTACTTAAGTTCTGCAAACGATTGCGCTTCATAGTCGACATGCCGAGAGCTAAAGAAATTCAAGTGAATGAGGTTTCAAGGATTTGGCAGTTGAAAGGTGAAGGGAAGAGCGTTTCTGAAATTTCTGCTATTATTAATAGGTCAAAAAAATCTATTTATCGAGTTTTATCGAGTGGTTCCGAATATAAAGCAAAATGTCGGTCTGGGAGGCCACGTGTGACAAATGTACGAGAGGATCGCCTGATACAAAGACTAGCGAGTACTCAACAAATGAGCATACGTGGAGTTCAAAGCTCATCGGGACTCTCTGTATCAAAGGATACGATTCGTAGACGAATTTTGGAAAAAGGAACAATCGTTTATAGCAAAATGCAGGAGAAACCAGCTCTGAAACCACATCATAAGTTACAAAGACTTATGTGGGCTCGAAAGCATATGTCATATGGAGAGAAATGGCAGTCAGTCATATTTAGCTATGAAAAAAAGTGGAATCTGGATGGTCCAGATGGTTGTTTATCGTATTGGCATGACTTGCGGAAGGAACCTCGACGTTTTTTTAGTCGCAGACAAGGAGGGGGCTCGGTGATGGTTTGGGCAGCCTTTTGCTATAATGGACAAGTATCTCTGACCTTCACCAGTGGTCGTCAAACTTCACAGCATTATACACAGACATTAGAAGAAAACCTACTGCCATTTGCTGAGCTTCTAGGGGGTCCTCAGTGGGAATTTCAGCAAGACAATGCTTCAATTCACACTGCAAAACATTCAAAATCTTGGTTTAATTCCCATAATATAAGAGTTCTCGACTGGCCAGCATGTAGCCCACATCTTAACCCTATAGAAAACCTTTGGAGCATCATCTGTCGCAAAGTTTATAGCAACGCTAGACAATACTCTTCTGAAAAGGAACTTAAGACATCTATTGAGAATGCATGGTACGATATCGATCCACAAACTATGCAAGATTTAGTTTCTTCCATGCAACCTCGTGTATATGACGTAATACATAAGCATGGATGCGCAACCAGGTTTTAAAAATTATTTATTTCGATTTTATTTAATTTGTGTCTAAACTTTTGAGACAGCAGTTTATTTTTGTTACCATTTAATTTATTGCAATATGCACAATTCCACTTTTCTTTGTTATAAATATTGTTTATATGTACAGCACATTAATTTCAAGCAGTAATTTGAAAATTGAATAAATATTTTTCAAAGTATGTAAGAATTTCTTCATTGTCTAAACTTTTGCGTCATAGTGTATAAATGAATAGCGTCAATCTGACTTGGATTCCCTTTAAATGTGTGACCTTTAGAAATGCTAAGGCATCGAATGGACTGTAAATTAGTCAGTGTCAAGCCCGTACTATATCTTTGTTACCTGGTGGTACGTTAAAAGTATAAATTTCAACTTAGTGGTACGCCAGTCTAAAAGTTTAGGATCCACTGTTTTAGGTGAATCCACTCAGAGAATTCTTGGGTTACTGCGAAATGCTACACGCCACGAAGCATAAAGGAAACGTCCAAAAGTCGCGTTTTTCGATAAAAATTAATAAAAATGGGATTTTTGAAACTTCAAAACATGTGTTTTTTGTATGCAAAAAGGTACATATTTCGACTCTGCTCCTGAACGTCAAAACATCATAAAAAATATGCCTTTTTCCGAGCCTGAAAACATCCATGTCCCTTATTTGAGTTTTATTCACTTTCAATAGTTTCAGGAAAAATATAGCGCAGAATAGTTTAGCTAATCATAATAGTTGTCTTAAGGCTGTTCTAAAATCCTTTTGGATTTTAGACAATTGAACAAACTAGCAGTTGTTGTTGTTCAGAAATTATGTAATCGAGCTGTTTTTTTCGCTTCTTTTTTTCCCTCCCTTTTTGCAAACGCAATAGATCTTTCAGAAAATATTGTCTAAGTGGACGTTTTGAACCAGAGTTCTCGAAGAAAGCAGAAAAACCAGTCAGCGAAGGAAGAAAAATGCCTTTTTCACGTGATCAAAATCGCTTATAACTCGATAGGTAATTTATTTATCAAAAAATGGAAAACACCGTTCGATTCCAAATCGCTTCCATAGTCAGGCTTTCCAGTTTTATATCTTTCCGTTAAAAAATGAATTTGTAAATGTGTCAAAGCGTTTTGCACTTGTTAACCAGAGCAGTTGAGAACAGCCTTAAAGTTGTATCTTTAACCCCTTAACGCTCGAATTAAATTACGGTTGAATAATTCAAATTGCTTATTGGCACCATTTTTATGAAAAAGAAATATCCACCTTATTTAATGACAGTAAAAATGATAGTAAAATATAGCTAATTTCACTATTTTATAAAACTGGTGGGAATCAAACAATTTGAGAAAATTCAGTATGTGCCATATATGTCACAGTAGGCAGGAAGGGGTTAAGGCGGTTCTAAAAAATAAAATAAAATAAAAATAAGTAAATAAAAATAATATAAAATTCTCCGCTCAGCAAAACGAAACTTCCCAACAGATTTTGTGACTCATTTTTTTAAAGCATAAGATATTTGCAGTCATGATTATTGAATTGTTTTGTAATCGAACAGTTTTTTTTTTCATTTTCCGATAAAAGATTAAAATGAATAATTAAAATAAATAATTTAAATTATTGACTCATAATGACAGTTTCTTTTTTCTTTTCTGGCGCTGTCGCGTTCAGAAATTCGATTCAAAACGCCAACTTTGACATCATTTTAAGAAAAAACTGTACTGGAAAGCGGAAAAACAGTTCGATTATATAGTTTCTTAATAAAAGCATCTGACAATAAATAATTAATTCATTCTTATTCATTTTCATTTCAATTTCAACCTAATTGGAATAGTAAATTGATCTATCGTAGTATCTTGGGATAAGTTCATTAATCAAGTATGTAGCTGTTATTGTTCATTTACAGGACTCACACACAAACAATAAAAAAAAAAAAAACAAACAAACATGCGTTCAAAATATTGAACCAGTTGAAACCTAATTGGTACAGTATATTGATCTTCCAAGTATGTTGGACGAATATGTCAATCAAGTATTGTTTTGGCCTAATATGGACAGTGTATTGATCTTGCAAGAGTGTTGGATGAATTCCTCAATCAAGTATAGCTTTGGTCAAATTGGGATAGTGTATTGATTTTGCAAGTATGTTGGATGAATTCGTCAATCCAGTATTGTTTTGGCCTAATTGTGACATTGTATTGATCTTGCAGATATGTCTGATGAATATGTCAATCTAGTATCGTTTTGGCCTAATTGGGACAGTGTATTGATCTTGCAAGTATGTTGGATGAATTCGTCAATCAAGTATTATTTTGGTCTAATTGGGAAAGTGTATTGATCTTCGTTCTTTTAGAGCCCCCTTCTATACTGAGACCCGGGGGAAATGCCCCGCCCTAGTTTCTTCCTTGCATCGACATGAAAACGTGTATCAGGTGCTAGTGCGGCTCGATTTTTTTTTATGGTTATTCATTTATTTGCCTATAAAATATATATCATAGGAGTTATTGAAGTTTGGCTATTCTCAAATACAAACTGTGCCTTACTTTCTGTTTCTGACACATTCCTGAATTTATTTTTGTTTGTGTTCTTAATCAGAAAATTTGAAATCGAATAACATTTCCCAATTTTTGATAAAAGCCAAGGATCTCTCAGAAAATACTGTCAAAGCTGGCATTTTAAACCGAATTTCTGAAAGCGACAGCCCCGTTTGAACCGATTTTCGGGTGGTGCCTTCATGCAATGCTGACCGTTGAAGAGCAATTGGCTCTAACCTCCAAGATGTATAGAATTTATAGGAAAACTAAAAACGCTATTCGATTCTTAGCCATCAGAATGATATTATCTAAATTTTTCCGTCCAGTATGTTTACGAAATTGTTTGATTTTACTGCTCAACAAATTTGAACTTTTGCTCTTTCGGAAAACCGATATTAGTTGTTTCTTATGCAGGTTTTTGTGCTGATTCCGAATCTAGTTTTAGATTTACTCTACAGGTTTTGTTTTTGAGATATTTGCATATTTCGATTTATGCAAATTTAGTAAATTTTGTACAGTTATATGCAAATTTAAAGCATAAAGCATTATCAGACTGGCTTTTTTGTTTTATTTTATGATTACTGTCTAGTTTACAAAAACGTTGTTTCTGAGATTATACTGACATGTGATCGTGAAATAGTGTGCCTAATTTGCATATTTTTTCCAATAATGTTTCTTGAAGTCCAAATATTTCTACCACATGAGTACGCTAATATGTTCCTAAACCAGTTTTTTGTGCTGAATTCAAATCTGGTATCTGTTTTCTTCTATCACGTCTAGTTTTTGAAAAAAGTGAAATCAATGATTGGTCAAAAAATCCAGAAATCTCTTTTTATGCTATTTTTTGATGTACTTCAACTTGTTAGGGGCCGTCCACAAATGATGTCACGCTTGGAGAAGGGGAGGGGGGGGGGTCGTGAAATTGTGACAGTTTGTGACAAAGGGGTGGGAGGGGGGTAAGAAGAAATGTGACATCACACATTTTGGTTAAAATAAAAGCATTAAATATCAGCAGATTAAATTTTGAAGTTATTTTAAAATTAAAGTATTTTGTATTCATAAAGTAAAGATAAGATTTAAATCCAAATATATTAAATTCCGTTTCAAATTCCAAAATACTACTGTTTTCAATTGGTCTTTCATATTAATATTTTATTACTATTGTATATTATGTTTTTTGTCGTAAATCTTAATTTTATTTCATACAAAATAAGTTCACGAATCATTTTTTATAGTTATGCTCACAAATGTCATTAAAACATATAGTTAAAGCTTAAAAATAAAATTTTAAATATGATCTATAACACAGTGCTTTGTTTCTGAACTGCAAGTATATGTTTATGTAATATAGCCATAGCGTGACATGTGACAAGAGGGGGGGGGGGAGTCAAAAATGTTGAAAAAAAGTGTGACTTCATTTATGGATCACCCCTTAGGATAGATTCTACTACTTTCTTCAATTATTTTTTCGATTACATTAATTGTTGTTTATGTCCCTGATAGAAATCTGAGGCTGTTCACCGTTTTGACAATGAGGTACACACCCCTAAAAAACATCTTATATCAAACTTGTTCAATACCGTACAAAAGTAGAAATCCATTTTACTCAAAAACTAGACGTGATATAAGGAAACAGATTGCAGATTTGAAATCAGCATAAAAATCTAGTCTAGAAAAACATTACGTCAATTCTGTGGCAACTTTAAAGTTGATGGTAATGTAAACATTGCACCATTGAATAATGTGCAAATTAGGCTTAATAACTGACAGATAAATGTTAAGAATATGCAGATCGTTACATTTATCTGAAGCAAATA
Organism: Maratus speciosus; assembly: GCA_963932465.1. Taxonomy (NCBI): domain Eukaryota; kingdom Metazoa; phylum Arthropoda; class Arachnida; order Araneae; family Salticidae; genus Maratus; species Maratus speciosus. The sequence continues at coordinate 170,610,657 of OZ010793.1, forward strand.
ATCCAGTAGTCCTTATCTAAACAAGTTAGAAATTGCACGTCAAACTTGGCAAATAAGGTGCGTTCGTACTATAACTAGTTTTATAAATATTTTTTGCACCGCATATTGTACTGAATGTATATTTTAGTGCACTTCATAAGTGCCTATCAATTTCATTCTGTTCTAAAGGCTGTAACATCATTTAAATGCACTTGAAATATTTTTTTCCCATTGGCCGTAATGTAACGGAAAACTTTTCACTGTCCCTGTAATTAAACTATACATCCGATTTTCATAAAATTTAAAATGACTCGATAAAATTATGCAACAATTACATATTTTAAATTTCAAAGGATTCGGTTGGGTAGTTTTTGCGCTGTTATATGCGGACGGACAAATAGACAGACAGACGGACGGACTGAACGACGCCTATAGGTGCTACATATTTATATAATTACGAACGCACTTAAAAAGGTAATTCAATCTGACATTTGTATACCTAAAATTTGCATAAAATAGCACAAAAAAGCTTAAACTAGCATAAACTTAAATATGCAAATTTCTTAAAAAGTGGACCACCTAGAGAAAAACGGAAAGCATATTCGGAATCAACGCTAAAATCTGATTTAGAATCGATTAATTTCAGTCTGTGACAGAAATATTGATGCCCAGTGTTTTATTGATTTTTTTTTCTTTTAGTTTAACATTATATCAAGCATAAGAAATGCGTGTATCGGAATTGAAAACTCTTTTTCTCAGTAGCGTAGCATTTCAAAAAATATTGGAGGGACTACAGTAATCATTGAAGAAGTTGAACAATCAGTATTATCAGTAAATAATAAGACATTACTATTGCCATTATATAACGAATTCAATATTTTAATTATTATAAGCAGAAGATTTAACATTCTGAACATTCTATAGAAAATCACCATTATCTAAAAACAACAAGGAGTTAATGGGGGCAGACACCACCCCTTTCATATAATAAAAAGTTTTCACAGAAAATAAGCAGTGTTAGATTAGTGCATGAGTGCATGCAATATTCTCCTTACAATTCTATTAGAGTAAAATTTCCTGAAACTACTTGAAATCTTGCTTGGAGTAGCATTAATATTGAAAGAAAAGAAACTGCGGTTTGAAAGTTTCAAATATAATCTGTGTTCAAAATAATGCGTTTTGCAGAACTGATATTGAGGTCCCTAAATTTACTATTTTACGCGTTAGAAATATAATGAATATTTATAACTGTTTCTTCGTGTACATAGATTTTTTTTTTTTTTCAGAAAAGAATTATTAAACACTAGAAACAGAAAATAATAATCTTTTGGTATAGCTCATGTGACTTAAATAAATTTCATTTAAAAGGGAGTGCATGATCTCCCTGAGCCCCTCTATTTCCTACGCCCCTGTGCCTCTCTCCTTCCGTGCTTCCTTCTTTCTTTTTTAAGAAAAGGTCTTTATAATTCATGATTACGTTCTAATATTTTGTAGAATGTTTAAATTGTTTCCAACAAGCTTACAACGTAACAGATTAATTTCTTCAAACTTTCGTACTCTGCACCGGCATGGAAATTTCCGAAAGAATATTTTTGTCCATGTTTTTCCTCTCTCTGGCAGAAAAATTTCACGGAATTCTGTTTTAAAAGTCTTCCATATGCGGGGTTATGCGATACTTTTAATTTTAGACGGTTTTGAGTTTATGCAGACTGGCTGCGTTCTTATTGAACAAGGGACTCTGGAAATAGCGCTGCAAAGCAGATGGTGCGAGGGACGTTACGAGTTTAGGAAAAAAGCACATATGATGCACACCAGGTTCTCCAGGACTTTTCTTCTTGACGTTATCTACTAAAAAAGGGGCATGCCGTGTCAGATAGAAATGTCGGAACCGTGAAGACAAACATATGACACAAGAGTACGTTTGGCATCCGAAGATAGACATTAATGTGCATATTATGCAGGTCCTAAGAATAACTGAAAATGAACAGCAATTTCATCTTCTCAACTCAGCGTAAGCTAGAAACATGGAAATAAAGATCATGCGTTACGCATTGTTTAAGGCTGTTCTTAATTGCTCTACTCAACAAGCGCAAAACGTTTTGACACATTTACAAATTCATTTTTTAACGGAAAGATATAAAATCGGAAGGCCTGACTATGGAAGCGATTTGGAATCGAATTGTGTTTTCCATTTTTTGATAAATAAATTACCTATTGAGTTATAAGCAATTTTGATCACGTGACAAAGACGTTTTTCTTCCTTTGCTGACTGGTTTTTCTGCTTTCTTCGGGAACTTCGGTTCAAAACGTCAACTTTGACAAAATTTTCTGAAAGGTTTATTGCGTTTGCAAAAAAAAAAAAAAAAAAAAAAAAAAAAAAAAAGGAAAAAACAATTTGATTACATAGTTTCTGAACAACAACAACTGCTATTTTCACACATTTCCGACCAAAAATAAATTTTAACATGCTATAAAATTGCCCTTTTGAATTTGTGAACAGCCTTAAAACATGTACTCTAGCAGTGGCACCAACTTATATGGCCTCATGGGGTGCGAGCCTACCCAATAATTTGATCTCTCCGCCCACCCAATTTCAATTGATTTAATTCGTAATTTATTTATTTATATATTTAATCTCTGAAATGAAATTTCGTTTTATTAACGTTCTCAAACTAATTTTGTTTTGAAAAATAGTAATGACATCAATTAGGCTTACATGGGCACTGAAAACCCCTTCAGCGGATGTATAGTTAAATTTCTCACGAAAACAAATATCCTGCCTATTTAGCCAACTGTTTTGATGTCTTGAATTGATTAAAGCACTTAATTGACTAAAATGTATGCTTTTCTTGACATTTAGTTTTTTGCATTTCAAGAGTTAGCCATTCCAATGTTATTTAAAATAAATATTAATGTATTTATAAGAAAGAACTTATAAGAATATAATTTAATAAAATTATTTATAAAATTATAATTAAATCATAATAATTTAAAAATTTGCTTAGAAAAAACACAATTTAATTTCAAATTATCATTAGTCATTCGCCCCCCCCCCCCCCCCCCTCTCTCTCTCTCCATACACATGCACACTAAGAGAAAAAAAATGTATGTGTTATTTTACTCAAAAATTTTGAGCCCGCCAAATACTTTTGAAAAGTTGGCGCTACTGTACTCTAGCAAGAAGGTAGGGGAAGGGCAGTTCGCTCCCTCTTTGCCCCTTCTTGGATTTTCAAATATAATTAAATTTCCTTTATTTCTGATTTTTCTTTATATCAAATGAATTTAAAAATTAAGGTTGTTCTCAAATCCAAAGGGACAATTTTATGACGCAAGTTTTAATTCGTTTCTGTTCCGAAGCGCATGAAATAGGCAGGTGTTGTAATTGAGAAACTATATAATCGAAAGACGTTTTCCATTTTTTGATAAATGTAAAAGATCTTTCAGAAAATACCGTCGAAGGGGTCGTTTTGAACCGAATTTCCGGACGAAAGGAGAAAAAGCAGCCAGAGAGAGGAGAAAAACCGGTTGTCACTTGATCAGAATGGCTTATAACTCGATAAGTAATTTATTTATCCAAAAACGTTAAACTCATTTCGATTCCAAATCGCTTCAAAAGTCAAGTTTAAAAAGCTTCAAAATTTTTTGATTTTACGTTTAAAAATAAGTTAGTAAATGTGTCAGAAAGTTTCGCGCTTGTTGAGCAGTGCACTTGAGAACTGCCTTAAACATTAACCCCTTGAGGGGCGGTAAGATATATTTTATCCCACCTACGATTAATGAAGACTTGCACCAGAAAAATTTTATTAAATTTTACTTTTCTAACTTTGGTGGAAAAAAGTCATAAAATTGCTTTTCCTTAATTGGCAATAAATCTTTTTGCAGATTCCGGTGTGAATTTCACATTGCAGAAACACAATTACTTGCCCCTCAAGGTGTTAAGGCTGTTCTTAAATCCAAAGGGACTACTTTCTGACATATACTTAAAATTTATTTTTGTTCGGAAATGCATGAAATTGGCAGGCGTGATTCCTTTCATTAATATGGAAAAATAGTAGCAAATCGCTAAAATACACTAAAAATCACATACAAAATTCCCGAAAAATTCGAAAATTGCTGTACGAAATAAGTTCGAATAAAGTTTATTGAAATGAGGGCAGAATGTGCTTTAGGTCAAAAATGGAATGTCAAAAAATTGCAGCAGATCGCGAAGAAACGTAAAAATCGCATTAAAAATCACAAAAAGTTCAAAAATCACGAAAGTCAAAATTTACTATAATTGGATAAAAGTTTCAAATCTAATTCCTTTGACCTGTGGGCTCTCTTAAAATTTATGTTTTGGAAATCAGCTAAGCATTAGATCATGTTACTTTTATTCGTAATTAATTTATTTGAACTCCCTTAGATATAATTAATATAATCCCTTAAGTTAATATTAGTTTTTGTTATATTAAAATATCTCAATTTGTTGATTTTCTGTAAGCAAGTAAACCCAGCAGCATCTTCTGCAAGCAAGTATTCAGAAACTATGTAATCAAAAGACTTTTCCGTTCTTTGGTAAATACAAAAGATCTTTCAGAAAATACTGCTAAAGTGTGCGTTTTGAACCGAATTCCCGGACGTAGCAACGCGAGAAAGGAGAAAACATATCTGCCACGTGACAAAAATCGCTTATAACTCGACAGGTAATTTATTTATCAAAAAACGGAAAACGTCATTCAATTCCAAATGCTTCAATAATCAGATCTGCCAATTTTATGTATTTACGTAAAAAATTAGTCAAAAAATGTGTCAGAAAGTTCTGCGTTGTTGAGGAAGGAATTTGAGAAAAGACTTAACCAATTAAATTTTCTTTATCGCTGATTTTTTTAAAAATTATTCTGAAATGGCTTTAAATTATTAAAATTAAAAAAAAAAGAGGGTACTAAAGATTTTTCGCCAGGAGAAGTTCTGCCCTCCGGAACCCTCCGTGGAAAGCCATTTTTTGTTCTGCTTTTCTTTAAGTTCGTATTTTAAAAATTATCTTAAATGGGCATGAAAGAAAAAAAATGCTCCAATTTTCAATTTGCAAAAAAAAAAAAAAAGGTGAAAATAACCTGTTTTTAGGTTTGTATTATTTATTACATTTCTGAATTCTTTTCCTGTTTATATGTTTAAAAATTGTCTTAAATTGGGGAGAGGAATTCTCCGTGATAAAGAAACTTGCTATATTATTTTCGGTTATTTCCTGCTTATATTATCAGTTTTGAAATATGCTGTTAGAAAATTATTTTTGAATATCTCATAATTCTTAATTGTTACATTTCTGTCTTGTTTTTTTTACATTGAAATGTTTAAAAAAATGTCTCTTTCAACCAGGGGTTCTGAGGTTCTGACAAAAAAGTTTCTATTTTTGCTTATTTAAAGTTTATATTAAACGTTAAAAAATAAAATAATAATAATAATAATAATAGTAATAATAGTAATAATAATAATAATAATAAAAACTCCTGCCGGCTCCACCTACAGCCACAGGTAGATTTCGAAGAAGGGTGTATTCCGATCCAAATTGCTTATTTTCTGATTCATTTTAAAATTCATTTTTGCTGTTAAACGCATCAAACTGGGAAATTATCTTATTTAGAAACTATATAATGTGCCGTGCTTCTTAAATTTTTGATAAATGCCGAAAATACTGTAGAAAACGCAAAGTTGGCGTTTTGAACCGAATTTTCCGAAAGCGGGCGATCTGGGAATGAAAAAAATGGTCATACTGAGAAAGTAATTGTTTAAAAATCAAATTCTAATGAATTGAGCTGAAAATGAAATCACACGGCATGTTAAACATGTCTTCAGAAATCACCCCAGCAAGTTTCATGTTTTTACTTTTAAAAATGAGTCTGAAAATGTCTCAGAAAATTTCGAGCTGTTGAGGGTGGAAAAATAGTTTTTCGAATACACCCTTAAGTTCTAATTTCTCCAACAAAAACTAAACCACGATTAGAGGTAAACTTAGATAATTTTTGGTCCTTTTCTCAGAAGTAATAATAGCTTGAGATTCGATATGTTTCCTAAATAAGAAGTTATGGTAGTTTTAATGTTTTTATAAATCTCCCACCCAATTTTTTTTTTTTTGTTCATCCTATCAAAAACTTGTTACTACAAAAGTTATAGATAATATTAAGAAGATTTATATAATAAATTTAAACCACGTGGTAATTGTTTCATTAAATGAACCACACACTATATTTTAGATTCTGACGTTCTTTTTATTGAGACACGCACGCGTTTAAAATTGAGTATTTATTTTTCTAACTAAAGTCTCAATTTCTTGAAAAAAGAAAAAAATAATAATATTTAGTATTTTCTAATTATTTATTTATTTATTTATTTATTTATTTATTTTAACTACGCGACCTTTAAAAATTTTTATTAATTTTATTTTTGTCAGTCTCATCTAAAATTCTAAACTTAAAATTTTATGCAAGCAGCTAATATATATTATATATTTTATATTATATATATTTTATATTATATATATTATATTATATATTTTTTAATTACATGAATTTTATATTACATTTTCATACATTATTTAATTATTAAACTACGAATATCAAGGTAATTTCGTTTATAGTTCTTACATGAATATTTATCTTTCTTTCTGTTTTATCCTTTTTTTTAATGGAAAATAATAAATACTTTTCTTGGTACACACACATATATATATATATCTTCTTGATAATGCTCATACAAAATATAGGAAAAATTGTAGATTTGTTCAATTTATTTAATCGATAATTACATGCAAAATATTTTAGCTTAAATATTTTAAAATCAATAATAATAAAGAAAGAAGTTTGTGTGTGAGTGCGTGAGTGTGTCGACGGTTTTCTGAAGAGACCACTGCACGTAGAGCTACAAAATTTCGGGAAAAGGTACGTCTATATATGAAGTTTTGCACCTCGAAGCCCGATTTTCGATTTTTTGATTAGATTATTTTTTATTTAATTTTTTATGCGATTTTTAGCGCTTTTCCAAGTTTTGAGGCGATTTTTCCATATAAGTGAGAAGAATACGGTTTCTTTCTGTTAACCCAATATAGCAAATTTTGTTCTCTTTTCAAAAAAGTTTATTCGGAATTCGTGCAGCGATTTTTGAATTTTTAGCGAATTTTTTAAGTAGTGTGGATTTGAGAGTTCAACGGCACCTGCACGCCTGCACGCTCCCAAGGTCAAATGAAGGTCATTCATTATCGTACTGTAAGACGATAACGAAAGTGTAACGCGATAAGCGAAGGGGGAAAGTGATAACGAAAGTGCAGTGTGATAAGCGAAGGGGGAGATAAGCGAATGTTGATAAGGATTTTTTGAGATAAGAATTTTTTTGAGCGGAATTTTTGGGAGATTGATTTTTTTGTCGTACTACAGTACGCGGGGTATTTTTTGGTTTTTATGTGGGGACTTTAATTTTTTAGGGGATATTTTTTAATCGGTTACATAAATTGTTAGGGGTATTTTTCTATCAGTTACATGAATTAACATGATACAGTTTGAGGGATATTTTGATATCGGTTATATGAATCAAGTGTTACAGTTCGAGGGGACTTTAATTTTTAGGGGAGCAATTTGTGTTTTGGTGCTGCCATCTAGTGTCGATTGATAGAATTTAGTTTTGGAATTGGTATTTTTCCCAAAAGGTTTCGAGGAGGATTGAACCTGCAAAATGTAGTCGTGGTTGAATAATAGACCGTTACCTTATCGATTCAGCCACGATTACATGTTTCAGAATGAAAATTTTGAGAAGTGCTGTGTTCTTTTTTTAGAAAAATAAGTCATTTTTGAACCAATCACAGATTTTTTTTTAGGCACACGCACGCCACCTATGATTATTATAAATTGATGCGAATGAAGTTTTTTTCATTAGTTGATTAATTACTGCTGCTGAGTGAGGTTGTTCTTATGTCTAGTTTTCAAGATATTGCTGTTGTAGGAACACCCGGAATGATTTTTGAAGCGACGAATCTCGTGCCTAAAGTGGAACCTGTTTCAGATGTTGAAATGAAACCCTCTTCATCAGAACTTTTCATTAAAGAAGAACCCCCTTTTGTTTGTGAAACCTGTAATAAATCGTTTATGCGAAAGTTTGTGCTTAATAGACATGTGAAATCGCACTTGCAGAAAAAACCCCTCTGTTGTGATTTGTGTGGAAAAAGTTTTATTCAAAACAGTGATTTACGACGACATGTTAAGATTCATTCGAAAACGTGTGAGATATGTAACGAAATCTTCGCAAGAAAAGTGGACTTTTTAAAACATCAAAAAATGCATAAACCTACTGAACGTAGAAAATCTGTGAAGCAGAGAAAGATCTCGAAACAACTAAAAGACGATCAACGAAGTGTGTTAATTAATCGCTTGTGTAATTTACTGCAGCGAGTGTGTGCTTCCTATGACTCATCTGTGACGTCATCCGTTTGAAAGAATGTGATTGGGTATAATATGCGTCACTAATATATAAAAGTTATATGTTTTTTACAAATCCTTCAGTTTACTGCTAACTTTAATGAATGCTAGTCCAATGGCTGAAAATTTATTGAAAAGATTGCACGAAGAAATGTTGTCGCCTTCCGAGTATCAACCCCTGCTGGACGATTCAAGATTTAACATGGAAAGTGTTACGCTGTATCCTTCCACCGACGAACCTTCACCGCCTATCAAATGTCATGACGAAGAAACGTCGTTTCCTGATTCCTGCTGTGAATCTGCTCAGGATATTATGAATGAATTTTTCATCGACTTTAACTTCCAGAAATCTTCTACTGCCCAAATGGACGAAGAACCCATGTCTGATAGACAAAATGTGTTTCAAACCCCACCTGTGAAAGATTGCAATTTTATTTTTCGAAAAGAACTTGGAAACGCTTTATTTTTAGGACTGCAGTTACAGAATGCTGAATATTCTATTCAAATTCGAGAATTTACGAGTGAAGGAATTCCAACTCAGAATGGAATTGACTTAGATATTCGCACTTGGTATGAATTCCAATATAAAATATTTGCGTTTAATTTGAATTATACCAGTTCTTCATTCATCGCCAATAACACCCTTTTGGTTTTGAATGAGGATAATTCCATTATGTGGCTCAAAATGTTAAAAAATGAATCCCACATTCAATTAAACAATTATCAACTTGAACAGTTGAAAGAAAAAGCCTATAAATTCAATAAGAAATTGATTCATCATATGTATGAAAAACATTTACCTGCTTTATTAAAACAAAAATGTCAACGAAGTTCTACAGAAAATGAATTTGTTTTGTGGTCTAAACTAATTTATTGTATCGAGAATTCTATTTTAAATATATTTAATCAAATTTATGAATGTACCGGTTGTGTTTTTAGACATCCAAGTGTTAGTCTGCATTCCTGTTTTATGTTAAACAACCGTGAAAAATTTCAACAGTTGGGAGATATGATTTTAATGATTGTGAATTTTGACGATGTTCTATCCGTGTTTTTAAAGAATGTGGATTCTGTTAGCGATCAGTTTTTATGTAACTTGAATGTAGAAACTTTTAAAAGTGTATTGTTTAAATCGTTTCAATAAATTGATTTCATTTTATATTTGTGTCTTTATTTTTTAAATGGTGTGTGTGTTTATTCTAACAGAGGGGAATTCAAACAGATTTTTGAAAAAAGAATGAAATATAATTTGATTAAACAATTAAAAAAAGAAATAAATTAAAACAAGCTTACCAGAAACACGTGCTACATCCTTGGTTACTTGACTAGAAATGAAAAATCTTACAAGTCCTTACACAATTTTGTGTTAGAGGTAAAATTTTCAGGTGCTCATTTTTAATTGGGACACTTTCAAATATTTTTTTCTTTTTCGCGATTTTTCATTGGCAATCGAATTTTAAACATTAATTAAGAAATTTTTATGGGGAGACTTTATTTTTTTTAACGCACATTTTAAGATTAAAATGGAATTTTTAACATAAATTGTATGGGAGGACTTTACGCGATTCAATTTAGCGACGTTTGCCCTTACATTTTTGGGGGAAATAGTAATTTAAAATTTAAAATATGAAGGAGGTCACATGTGAATTTTTGTCATTTACCGTTAGAATTTATTTATGCGAATTTTGAAATAGTACTGCCCCACCTGTGGCTGAGAGGTTTTGCTCTCGAAGCTGGTAGACGTGAAGTGATCCCATTCGCGAACACTTTGAATATCAATATGAAAAAGGTTTGGTATTTAATCATATGACTTTAAAAAAAAAAAAATGAAATCATCGTAAATCATTTAAGTGAAAAAATCTTAAAACATATGACTTTATAAAATTGGATAACCTTAAATAATTTTAATCACATGTGCTTTACAAAAATTGAATAATCTTAAATCATTTTATCACAATTACTTTATAAATTTTATATCGTTTTGAAGAAATATCTTTAGACATATTGCTTAACAAAATGTGAATAACCTTCAATCATTTTGACTAAAAAAGGGAGTTCAAACTTTGTTACAAAATTCCCTATTAATAATACTAAACCTTTTTCAAAGCAATTAAGAAAATATAACTGTTTTATACAATAAATTCTCACCGGAGATGACTTCAATAGCTTTCCCGAACTATTAAGTGTACTTGTCGAAGCCAAAAGTCCCATGGCTTCCAATGATGGGGAGACCATAGCATTTGAAGTTCTCGGCGCTACGAGCATTTGCTCAAGTAGCGATGGTCCAGGCTATAAAATAAAAAAATGAGTTAAAATCATTTAGAAAGGAATAAATATAATTAACTATAGAATGATACAAAACAGTTTTTCAAAAACATTTACTTACTAGATTTTGAATTTCTGAATTAAAATTCATAGTAACCTTTTAATTACTTTTTCAAAAATGAATAATTTAAATTGGTTAGAGCGCTAATTTTAACGTTTACTCTCTAGAACAACTAATTTAAGAATGAATCCGTTTACCCACAGCGGTACGCCTATCTTGATTAATGAGATAAGAGGATCTTATCTGATAATGACGTCATTTGGGTTTCCCCACAAATATGAATCATTTCAAAATAGCAATACTAGTAAAGATTATTTAATTAGAACACTTAATAAGTTTATAAAATTTTTAATAATTTGAATATCAAGTTCCTTCACAAACATGAAGAATTATTTTAACTGGGATAATATTTATATGTTTTGATATGGGGAGATTACTTTATTCAGAACGAATTGAAACACATAAAAATAAATTGATTTTACTCCACTGACATAGCATTCAAAAATTTTTCAAAAATAAAAACCCTTCATAGAATATTTCCAAAAAGAATACTTTTTAACACGTTAGACAGATAAGAAAGGGGGAAAAAAAATAAGAGTATCATTTTAAATAAATTTTAAACATTCCTACAATGAGTCACCCTTCATGTTTTAACAGGATTAAGTCAATTTTAATAGTATCTAAATAAGGAATTTTACGGAAAAAGAAATTTGAAAACAGTCAAGGAAATAATAATGAAAGTTCATTTTAAATAAATTTTAAACATTGCTACAATGAGTCATCCTTCATATTTTAACATGATTTTAACATGATTTAGACAATTTTAATAGTATCCCAATAATGAATTTTACAGAAAATTAATTTTGAAAACAGTCAAGGAAATAATAATGAAAGTCCATTTTAAAATAAATATTTAACATTGGTACAATGAGTCATCCTTCATATTTTAACATGATTAAGTTTTATAGTATCCCAATAATGAATTTTACAGAAAAAGAAATTTGAAAACACTCAAGGAAATAATAATGAAAGTCCATTTTAAATAAAGTTTAAACATTGCTACAATGAGTCATCCTTCATGTTTTAACATGATTAAGTCAATTTTAAGTTTTAATAGTATAGAAATTCTAATAACATGAAAAATATAGAGTTTTATACAAACATGTAATTAGATACCAAAAGACAAGAATAAAATATCGTTTACTCTTTATAGATTAACCGATCAAAAAAAAAAAAAAAAAAAAAAAACAGAGAGACATTTCTTATTAAATATATTTTAAGTTTAAAATAATTGGAAAGCATATATTAGACATTAAATCAATCGTTTATTTAAAAGAATGATTTTATAAATCAGTATAATATAAATTGATTCTATTATTTGAAAAAAGCCTTAGATATATATTTAAAAAAATTGTTTATTAAAGAACACTATTGATTAATGGCTCTAGCTAAAATTAGCGTTCAATTTAAACAGCTTGCAAATAAATCGTTTATTTTTTAAAGCAACTTCGCATAATTACTATTAAATATAATATTAAACGTTAAATTTAGTGTATTTAAAATAATTCATGTACAGTCATAAATATAATGAAATTTACTTACTTGATTGTTTGAAAATATCCATAATTTCTTGAGGAGACTCAGTAGAACTCATATCACAAGAATAAATTTTTGAAGAGCACAAAATTAGACGTCTTGACTATAGGACAACTAAAGTAAAAATGAGCTCGCAGGTCTAGGCATATCTGATAAGGCGATCTTATCATATCTTTGACTGGGTTCCCCAAGCTATGACCTCATACATGATTCTTGATGACGCGTGTTAATGAAAACACTCTAATGAGATTCCTTCATTAACATGTGACGTCATTAATTACTAATTTAAGCATTAATCACTCATTAAAAGACAAGGTTTTCTTTTTTTTTTTTTTTTTTTTTTTTTTTTTTACTTTTAAATGAGATCTTTAAATTAAAATTTACTAAGATATATTTCGCTAATTCTTTTATTATAGAACAGAAATGAACACAAGACACTTTAATGAGATTCCCTCATTAACATATGACGTCATTAATTACTAATTTAGTCATTAATCACTCATTAAAAGACAAGGTTTTTTTTTTTTTTCACTTTTAAATGAGATCTTTAAATTAAAATTTGCCAAGATATAGTTCGCTAATTCTTTTATTATAGAACAGAAATGAACACAAGACACTCTAATGAGATTCCCTCATTAACATGTGACTTCATTAATTACTAATTTAGTCATTAATCGCTCATTAAAAGACAAGGTTTTCTTTTTTTTTTTTTTTTTTTTTTTTTTTTTTACTTTTAAATGAGATCTTTAAATTAAAATTTACTAAGATATATTTCGCTAATTCTTTTATTATAGAACAGAAATGAACACAAGACACTTTAATGAGATTCCCTCATTAACATATGACGTCATTAATTACTAATTTAGTCATTAATCACTCATTAAAAGACAAGGTTTTTTTTTTTTTTCACTTTTAAATGAGATCTTTAAATTAAAATTTGCCAAGATATAGTTCGCTAATTCTTTTATTATAGAACAGAAATGAACACAAGACACTGTAATGAGATTCCCTCATTAACATGTGTCGTCGTTAATTACCAATTTAACCATTAATCGCTCATTAAAAGACTAAGTTTTTCAGAATTTTATTTCAATGCTAAAACATTTTGATTTTCAAATCAGATTTTCAAATAAATGTGTAATGAATATTACCTTATTAATTTATAGTGTAATTAAAATATGAGATTAATTAAAGATTTGAGCTTAATTTATAGTGTAAACAAAATGTGAGATTAATTAAAGATTTGAGCTTAATTAAAGATTATTTAAAGATTTGAGTTTAATTAAAGACTTTTAAACGTTTGAAAATGAGATTTTTACCTAGATATATACTAAATATAAACTTAGTTATATTTAACCGAAGTGAAGCATCATTTAACTCAAAGGAAATGATAACACGTGTAAATTTTTTAATGACAAAGCTAGATGAAAACATAAATTTCTATTTGTAATGAACACACTCTCTAATTGTTTTTAGAATAATTCAATTAGTCTATTAAAAATAATTAATTCAAATTAACTAATTAATAAATTTTATCATCTAACTTAGTTATTAAAAATATTTTCAGAGAGCAAACAGCAACCGTTTCCAACAAAGTCTGAGAGGTAAATGAATGATAGTATAAGTTCTTATCAGCTAACCTTATCTTATCAACAATCTATCACGTGACATCTTCGCGCATGCGCACTGGTGACTAGTGACGTCACATGATTTTCAAAGTGATAAGCAAGCAAGCATGTTATCAAGCAGTTCTCGTTAGGGAAGCTTAGAATAAGGACGTGTTTTAGCTCCAGTCAAGTGCTTGGTTCTAGGTAAGTATAATTTTGTGTATTTATATTGTGAAATGAATGTAAAATTATAATGTTAGAGTATTTAATCATTTTTCAAATTTTAATAGATTTCAAAAACAATAATTTACAATAGTAAGATAACTAAAAAGTATAATTTTAAGCTTTGCTGATATATTTCATGACACTAAGTTGAACTGAAAATAGTAAAAGGTTTGACAAGACAATTGATTTTCATAGTTAATCTATAAAAGAGATTTTTAAGTCTGAATACTTATAAACCTAGTTAGCAGAAAAATATTACAAATTATATATATTACAAACTTATGAAAGATATTAATAATTTGATTAACGTTTTTTTTATGATGACGTCACGGATAAACACAAATTGATAAGATCTGTTTTGAGGTAAGAGAGTTGATAAGCTATTTTTATGGAAAAGTGGCAACGCTATTATCAGAAAATATTTGTATTGTGAAAATTGGCAACACAAATGAGCATGACTGGGGATTTCCCATGACATCATAGATTAGATAAGCGCTCTGACCTTAGATAGCAATAAGTGTCACGTGATCTTAGCTTAGTAGATAAGCGCTTTCATTATTAATCATTTCTTCTGCGGAAAGCATGGTACTAGGACGATTTTTATTTCACCTATGTTAGGTATAGTGGTGTGTTGGATTTTTAGGTGAGAATGTTTTACTTAAGTATAAAATGGTAAAAATTAATGTCTTAAAATTGCTATACATGATTTCATATGAATGTTTTTAAATAATATAACTAAAAATAATTATTTGTAATACACTAACTAAATTATTATTTTAATTATTAAAAAAAAATAATTATATGAAATCATGTATAGCAATTTTAAGACATTAATTTTTACCATTTTATACTTAAGTAAAACATTCTCACCTAAAAATCCAACACACCACTATACCTAACATAGGTGAAATAAAAATCGTCCTAGTACCATGCTTTCCGCAGAAGAAATGATTAATAATGAAAGCGCTTATCTACTAAGCTAAGATCACGTGACACTTATTGCTATCTAAGGTCAGAGCGCTTATCTAATCTATGATGTCATGGGAAATCCCCAGTCATGCTCATTTGTGTTGCCAATTCTCACAATACAAATATTTTCTGATAATAGCGTTGCCACTTTTCCATAAAAATAGCTTATCAACTCTCTTACCTCAAAACAGATCTTATCAATTTGTGTTTATCCGTGACGTCATCATAAAAAAAACGTTAATCAAATTATTAATATCTTTCATAAGTTTGTAATATATATAATTTGTAATATTTTTCTGCTAACTAGGTTTATAAGTATTCAGACTTAAAAATCTCTTTTATAGATTAACTATGAAAATCAATTGTCTTGTCAAACCTTTTACTATTTTCAGTTCAACTTAGTGTCATGAAATATATCAGCAAAGCTTAAAATTATACTTTTTAGTTATCTTACTATTGTAAATTATTGTTTTTGAAATCTATTAAAATTTGAAAAATGATTAAATACTCTAACATTATAATTTTACATTCATTTCACAATATAAATACACAAAATTATACTTACCTAGAACCAAGCACTTGACTGGAGCTAAAACACGTCCTTATTCTAAGCTTCCCTAACGAGAACTGCTTGATAACATGCTTGCTTGCTTATCACTTTGAAAATCATGTGACGTCACTAGTCACCAGTGCGCATGCGCGAAGATGTCACGTGATAGATTGTTGATAAGATAAGGTTAGCTGATAAGAACTTATACTATCATTCATTTACCTCTCAGACTTTGTTGGAAACGGTTGCTGTTTGCTCTCTGAAAATATTTTTAATAACTAAGTTAGATGATAAAATTTATTAATTAGTTAATTTGAATTAATTATTTTTAATAGACTAATTGAATTATTCTAAAAACAATTAGAGAGTGTGTTCATTACAAATAGAAATTTATGTTTTCATCTAGCTTTGTCATTAAAAAATTTACACGTGTTATCATTTCCTTTGAGTTAAATGATGCTTCACTTCGGTTAAATATAACTAAGTTTATATTTAGTATATATCTAGGTAAAAATCTCATTTTCAAACGTTTAAAAGTCTTTAATTAAACTCAAATCTTTAAATAATCTTTAATTAAGCTCAAATCTTTAATTAATCTCATATTTTGTTTACACTATAAATTAAGCTCAAATCTTTAATTAATCTCATATTTTAATTACACTATAAATTAATAAGGTAATATTCATTACACATTTATTTGAAAATCTGATTTGAAAATCAAAATGTTTTAGCATTGAAATAAAATTCTGAAAAACTTAGTCTTTTAATGAGCGATTAATGGTTAAATTGGTAATTAACGACGTCACATGTTAATGAGGGAATCTCATTACAGTGTCTTGTGTTCATTTCTGTTCTATAATAAAAGAATTAGCGAACTATATCTTGGCAAATTTTAATTTAAAGATCTCATTTAAAAGTGAAAAAAAAAAAAAAACCTTGTCTTTTAATGAGTGATTAATGACTAAATTAGTAATTAATGACGTCATATGTTAATGAGGGAATCTCATTAAAGTGTCTTGTGTTCATTTCTGTTCTATAATAAAAGAATTAGCGAACTATATCTTGGCAAATTTTAATTTAAAGATCTCATTTAAAAGTGAAAAAAAAGAAAAGAAAACCTTGTCTTTTAATGAGTGATTAATGCTTAAATTAGTAATTAACGACGTCACATGTTAATGAGGGAATCTCATTAGAGTGTCTTGTGTTCATTTCTGTTCTATAATAAAAGAATTAGCGAAATATATCTTAGTAAATTTTAATTTAAAGATCTCATTTAAAAGTAAAAAAAAAAAAAAAAAAAAAAAAAAAAAAAGAAAACCTTGTCTTTTAATGAGCGATTAATGACTAAATTAGTAATTAATGAAGTCACATGTTAATGAGGGAATCTCATTAGAGTGTCTTGTGTTCATTTCTGTTCTATAATAAAAGAATTAGCGAAATATATCTTAGTAAATTTTAATTTAAAGATCTCATTTAAAAGTGAAAAAAAAAAAAAAAAAAAAAAAAGAAAACCTTGTCTTTTAATGAGTGATTAATGCTTAAATTAGTAATTAATGACGTTACATGTTAATGAAGGAATCTCATTAGAGTGTTTTCATTAACACGCGTCATCAAGAATCATGTATGAGGTCATAGCTTGGGGAACCCAGTCAAAGATATGATAAGATCGCCTTATCAGATATGCCTAGACCTGCGAGCTCATTTTTACTTTAGTTGTCCTATAGTCAAGACGTCTAATTTTGTGCTCTTCAAAAATTTATTCTTGTGATATGAGTTCTACTGAGTCTCCTCAAGAAATTATGGATATTTTCAAACAATCAAGTAAGTAAATTTCATTATATTTATGACTGTACATGAATTATTTTAAATACACTAAATTTAACGTTTAATATTATATTTAATAGTAATTATGCGAAGTTGCTTTAAAAAATAAACGATTTATTTGCAAGCTGTTTAAATTGAACGCTAATTTTAGCTAGAGCCATTAATCAATAGTGTTCTTTAATAAACAATTTTTTTAAATATATATCTAAGGCTTTTTTCAAATAATAGAATCAATTTATATTATACTGATTTATAAAATCATTCTTTTAAATAAACGATTGATTTAATGTCTAATATATGCTTTCCAATTATTTTAAACTTAAAATATATTTAATAAGAAATGTCTCTCAGTTTTTTTTTTTTTTTTTTTTTTTGATCGGTTAATCTATAAAGAGTAAACGATATTTTATTCTTGTCTTTTGGTATCTAATTACATGTTTGTATAAAACTCTATATTTTTCATGTTATTAGAATTTCTATACTATTAAAACTTAAAATTGACTTAATCATGTTAAAACATGAAGGATGACTCATTGTAGCAATGTTTAAACTTTATTTAAAATGGACTTTCATTATTATTTCCTTGAGTGTTTTCAAATTTCTTTTTCTGTAAAATTCATTATTGGGATACTATTAAACTTAATCATGTTAAAATATGAAGGATGACTCATTGTACCAATGTTAAATATTTATTTTAAAATGGACTTTCATTATTATTTCCTTGACTGTTTTCAAAATTAATTTTCTGTAAAATTCATTATTGGGATACTATTAAAATTGTCTAAATCATGTTAAAATCATGTTAAAATATGAAGGATGACTCATTGTAGCAATGTTTAAAATTTATTTAAAATGAACTTTCATTATTATTTCCTTGACTGTTTTCAAATTTCTTTTTCCGTAAAATTCCTTATTTAGATACTATTAAAATTGACTTAATCCTGTTAAAACATGAAGGGTGACTCATTGTAGGAATGTTTAAAATTTATTTAAAATGATACTCTTATTTTTTTTCCCCCTTTCTTATCTGTCTAACGTGTTAAAAAGTATTCTTTTTGGAAATATTCTATGAAGGGTTTTTATTTTTGAAAAATTTTTGAATGCTATGTCAGTGGAGTAAAATCAATTTATTTTTATGTGTTTCAATTCGTTCTGAATAAAGTAATCTCCCCATATCAAAACATATAAATATTATCCCAGTTAAAATAATTCTTCATGTTTGTGAAGGAACTTGATATTCAAATTATTAAAAATTTTATAAACTTATTAAGTGTTCTAATTAAATAATCTTTACTAGTATTGCTATTTTGAAATGATTCATATTTGTGGGGAAACCCAAATGACGTCATTATCAGATAAGATCCTCTTATCTCATTAATCAAGATAGGCGTACCGCTGTGGGTAAACGGATTCATTCTTAAATTAGTTGTTCTAGAGAGTAAACGTTAAAATTAGCGCTCTAACCAATTTAAATTATTCATTTTTGAAAAAGTAATTAAAAGGTTACTATGAATTTTAATTCAGAAATTCAAAATCTAGTAAGTAAATGTTTTTGAAAAACTGTTTTGTATCATTCTATAGTTAATTATATTTATTCCTTTCTAAATGATTTTAACTCATTTTTTTATTTTATAGCCTGGACCATCGCTACTTGAGCAAATGCTCGTAGCGCCGAGAACTTCAAATGCTATGGTCTCCCCATCATTGGAAGCCATGGGACTTTTGGCTTCGACAAGTACACTTAATAGTTCGGGAAAGCTATTGAAGTCATCTCCGGTGAGAATTTATTGTATAAAACAGTTATATTTTCTTAATTGCTTTGAAAAAGGTTTAGTATTATTAATAGGGAATTTTGTAACAAAGTTTGAACTCCCTTTTTTAGTCAAAATGATTGAAGGTTATTCACATTTTGTTAAGCAATATGTCTAAAGATATTTCTTCAAAACGATATAAAATTTATAAAGTAATTGTGATAAAATGATTTAAGATTATTCAATTTTTGTAAAGCACATGTGATTAAAATTATTTAAGGTTATCCAATTTTATAAAGTCATATGTTTTAAGATTTTTTCACTTAAATGATTTACGATGATTTCATTTTTTTTTTTAAAGTCATATGATTAAATACCAAACCTTTTTCATATTGATATTCAAAGTGTTCGCGAATGGGATCACTTCACGTCTACCAGCTTCGAGAGCAAAACCTCTCAGCCACAGGTGGGGCAGTACTATTTCAAAATTCGCATAAATAAATTCTAACGGTAAATGACAAAAATTCACATGTGACCTCCTTCATATTTTAAATTTTAAATTACTATTTCCCCCAAAAATGTAAGGGCAAACGTCGCTAAATTGAATCGCGTAAAGTCCTCCCATACAATTTATGTTAAAAATTCCATTTTAATCTTAAAATGTGCGATAAAAAAAATAAAGTCTCCCCATAAAAATTTCTTAATTAATGTTTAAAATTCGATTGCCAATGAAAAATCGCGAAAAAGAAAAAAATATTTGAAAGTGTCCCAATTAAAAATGAGCACCTGAAAATTTTACCTCTAACACAAAATTGTGTAAGGACTTGTAAGATTTTTCATTTCTAGTCAAGTAACCAAGGATGTAGCACGTGTTTCTGGTAAGCTTGTTTTAATTTATTTCTTTTTTTAATTGTTTAATCAAATTATATTTCATTCTTTTTTCAAAAATCTGTTTGAATTCCCCTCTGTTAGAATAAACACACACACCATTTAAAAAATAAAGACACAAATATAAAATGAAATCAATTTATTGAAACGATTTAAACAATACACTTTTAAAAGTTTCTACATTCAAGTTACATAAAAACTGATCGCTAACAGAATCCACATTCTTTAAAAACACGGATAGAACATCGTCAAAATTCACAATCATTAAAATCATATCTCCCAACTGTTGAAATTTTTCACGGTTGTTTAACATAAAACAGGAATGCAGACTAACACTTGGATGTCTAAAAACACAACCGGTACATTCATAAATTTGATTAAATATATTTAAAATAGAATTCTCGATACAATAAATTAGTTTAGACCACAAAACAAATTCATTTTCTGTAGAACTTCGTTGACATTTTTGTTTTAATAAAGCAGGTAAATGTTTTTCATACATATGATGAATCAATTTCTTATTGAATTTATAGGCTTTTTCTTTCAACTGTTCAAGTTGATAATTGTTTAATTGAATGTGGGATTCATTTTTTAACATTTTGAGCCACATAATGGAATTATCCTCATTCAAAACCAAAAGGGTGTTATTGGCGATGAATGAAGAACTGGTATAATTCAAATTAAACGCAAATATTTTATATTGGAATTCATACCAAGTGCGAATATCTAAATCAATTCCATTCTGAGTTGGAATTCCTTCACTCGTAAATTCTCGAATTTGAATAGAATATTCAGCATTCTGTAACTGCAGTCCTAAAAATAAAGCGTTTCCAAGTTCTTTTCGAAAAATAAAATTGCAATCTTTCACAGGTGGGGTTTGAAACACATTTTGTCTATCAGACATGGGTTCTTCGTCCATTTGGGCAGTAGAAGATTTCTGGAAGTTAAAGTCGATGAAAAATTCATTCATAATATCCTGAGCAGATTCACAGCAGGAATCAGGAAACGACGTTTCTTCGTCATGACATTTGATAGGCGGTGAAGGTTCGTCGGTGGAAGGATACAGCGTAACACTTTCCATGTTAAATCTTGAATCGTCCAGCAGGGGTTGATACTCGGAAGGCGACAACATTTCTTCGTGCAATCTTTTCAATAAATTTTCAGCCATTGGACTAGCATTCATTAAAGTTAGCAGTAAACTGAAGGATTTGTAAAAAACATATAACTTTTATATATTAGTGACGCATATTATACCCAATCACATTCTTTCAAACGGATGACGTCACAGATGAGTCATAGGAAGCACACACTCGCTGCAGTAAATTACACAAGCGATTAATTAACACACTTCGTTGATCGTCTTTTAGTTGTTTCGAGATCTTTCTCTGCTTCACAGATTTTCTACGTTCAGTAGGTTTATGCATTTTTTGATGTTTTAAAAAGTCCACTTTTCTTGCGAAGATTTCGTTACATATCTCACACGTTTTCGAATGAATCTTAACATGTCGTCGTAAATCACTGTTTTGAATAAAACTTTTTCCACACAAATCACAACAGAGGGGTTTTTTCTGCAAGTGCGATTTCACATGTCTATTAAGCACAAACTTTCGCATAAACGATTTATTACAGGTTTCACAAACAAAAGGGGGTTCTTCTTTAATGAAAAGTTCTGATGAAGAGGGTTTCATTTCAACATCTGAAACAGGTTCCACTTTAGGCACGAGATTCGTCGCTTCAAAAATCATTCCGGGTGTTCCTACAACAGCAATATCTTGAAAACTAGACATAAGAACAACCTCACTCAGCAGCAGTAATTAATCAACTAATGAAAAAAACTTCATTCGCATCAATTTATAATAATCATAGGTGGCGTGCGTGTGCCTAAAAAAAAATCTGTGATTGGTTCAAAAATGACTTATTTTTCTAAAAAAAGAACACAGCACTTCTCAAAATTTTCATTCTGAAACATGTAATCGTGGCTGAATCGATAAGGTAACGGTCTATTATTCAACCACGACTACATTTTGCAGGTTCAATCCTCCTCGAAACCTTTTGGGAAAAATACCAATTCCAAAACTAAATTCTATCAATCGACACTAGATGGCAGCACCAAAACACAAATTGCTCCCCTAAAAATTAAAGTCCCCTCGAACTGTAACACTTGATTCATATAACCGATATCAAAATATCCCTCAAACTGTATCATGTTAATTCATGTAACTGATAGAAAAATACCCCTAACAATTTATGTAACCGATTAAAAAATATCCCCTAAAAAATTAAAGTCCCCACATAAAAACCAAAAAATACCCCGCGTACTGTAGTACGACAAAAAAATCAATCTCCCAAAAATTCCGCTCAAAAAAATTCTTATCTCAAAAAATCCTTATCAACATTCGCTTATCTCCCCCTTCGCTTATCACACTGCACTTTCGTTATCACTTTCCCCCTTCGCTTATCGCGTTACACTTTCGTTATCGTCTTACAGTACGATAATGAATGACCTTCATTTGACCTTGGGAGCGTGCAGGCGTGCAGGTGCCGTTGAACTCTCAAATCCACACTACTTTTTTATACAATTATTGAACAGCATTTAATGCATTTCCATACCTATAAGGAAGTTGCCGTAGAGGGACACAGTTCTGTCGCCAAATACCGCCAAGTTTGTCGCCAACTTGGCGGTATATCGCCAAATTTGGCGACCAAAATTAGTCGCCAAAAGTGACGCCAACTTGGCTATATCTCTAATATTTCGCCAAATTCCCATAGACTTCGATTGTAAACCAATATAGATTACTTGCTTACAGAAAATCAACAAATTGAGATATTTTAATGCAACCAAAACTAATATTAATTTAAGGGATTATATTAATTCGATTTTTCCACATTAGGAAAAAGAATACGGTTTCTTTCTTTTAACCCAATATAGTAAATTTTGTTCTCTTTTCAAAAAAGTTTATCCGGAATTCGTGCAGCGATTTTTGAATTTTTAGCAAAATTTTTATGCGGATATTGAACAGCATGTAATGCATCCCCATACCTATAAGGGGGTTACCGTAGGGGGGATCCAGTTCTGTCGCCAAATAACGCCAATTTTGTCGCCAACTTGGTGATATATCGCTATATTTGGCGACAAAAATTAGTCGCCAAAAGTGACGCCAACTTGGCGATATCTCTAATATTTCGCCAAATTCCCATAGACTTCCACTGTAAAACAATAGGGTTTACTTGCTTACAGAAAATCAACAAATTGAGATATTTTAATATAACAAAAACTAATATTAACTTAAGGGATTATATTAATTATATCTAAGGGAGTTCAAATAAATTAATTACGAATAAAAGTAACATGATCTAATGCTTAGCTGATTTCCAAAACATAAATTTTAAGAGAGCCCACAGGTCAAAGGAATTAGATTTGAAACTTTTATCCAGTTATAGTAAATTTTGACTTTCGTGATTTTTGAACTTTTTGTGATTTTTAATGCGATTTTTACGTTTCTTCGCGATCTGCTGCACTTTTTTGACATTCCATTTTTGACCTAAAGCACATTCTGCCCTCATTTCAATAAACTTTATTCGAACTTATTTCGTACAGCAATTTTCGAATTTTTCGGGAATTTTGTATGTGATTTTTAGTGTATTTTAGCGATTTGCTACTATTTTTCCATATTAATGAAAGGAATCAACTTGCAATCTTCGAACACAATATATATATATATATATATATATATTTTTTTTTTTTTTTTCAAAATTTGAGAAGCGATTTAAAATTTTTTCGCGATATCTTATTGTGATTTTCAGAGCTTTTTCGTAATTCCTGCTGTTTTTTGACGTACCCAGGCAACGCCGGGCAAGTTCGCTAGTAATATTATAAAATTAGTATTTTTAAAAAATATTGTTGGGTGTTAAATTAATCTTATGCAGTCTCAAAAAATGTTTAAAAATAACAATTTTTTTTTTTTTTTTTTTTTTTTTTTTTTTTTTTTTTAAAGTGAGCTATTTTTAAGATTTTTCATTAACGTTATTTTAAGTCTGGCTCTAAAACCCCGAACTTGAAATTTGCTGTTTGCAGCTAATAATTTATAATATATATTTTTTAATTACTTAAATTTTATTTTACTTTTTCAGGCGCTATTTAATTATTAAACCATGGATATCAAGGTGATTTCTTTTACAGTTCCTATATGAATATTATTCCCTTCTTTCAGATTTACGGAAAATAATTTATTATTATTTTTAACATATTTATTATTGAAACACATTTTTTATTATTATTAAATATTATTGTGTGTTCAATTTTACTTAATCATAAAGCATTCGAATAATAATAATAATAATAATAATAACAATAATAATAATGATAATAATACAAACCATATACAGTAAAACCTCCCTAAAGCGACCACGTTCCGTTCCAATAAAAATTGATCGCTCCGAGAGGTGGTCTCTTAATGGGGGCTCATGTTTAAATCTATATTTTAAGTGTTGAAAAAAGGTAACAATGTTACTAAAATTTATTTTTCAGATTAGGAAAAAATATAAAATTTTAAGTATCAAAACAAAAATTAATTACTGCAGAGTTTAAATACCGCTAAACTACCGCTTTTCCTGCCCAAGCTTGGCGAGTGTAAACTTTCAACTAGTGCTAACTTTTATTTCTTTTTCACATTTTTTATTCTCTCTTATAGTAGTTCTTGCAACTACAGCTATACCTATATTAAAATATAACTTTAACTTCCTTCTCAAGTTCTTAAACTTAACTTTAACTTTTTTATCTCTATAATTAAAGCACTTATGCTAGTACCTATCTTTAATATTTTTTCATTTATAATGTAGTTTTAAACAACTACTCCTTCTCTTTTTCCCAATGGCTCATTAATTTGTAAGTTATCATATCTACAGCGTGGGTGTTAAGTTGCCTGACAACTAGGAAACCCCTCAACGCTGCTCCACACTTCAGCACTGTTCAGAGTTAAAAAAAAATAAATACATTGACCTTTGCTTTGATTTTAGAGCTTTAACTTTTATAACTTTTATTTCCCAGTCCTTTCGAAGTTCAGTAAATGAATGCAATTTTTTTTGGACGGGAACAAATAATGACGATTTCATTACTTTATTTCTTCGAGAGTTTTCTAACAGAATAGGGCAGAGGAGTTTATTGACCGTCATTTTTAATTTGTCATCAAGGTTAAATTCATTGCCTAAAAAGGCACAAAGGTGTTTAAACACTTAAAAATTACCGGAATAAAAAAAGAAAAAAAAATCTAAACTTAGTTTAGAAGTTTGATGACTAATGAGCCAAGGGAATAAATTTCGTTCCATGAAAAAATGGTCGTTCAGGGAGATGGTCGCTTAATGGAGGGGGTCGCACAGGGAGGTTTCACTGTATCTTCTCGACCTGAAATAAAATATGGCATTTTTAAAATGAATAATCGAAAAAAAAAAAAAAAACTACAGGAATAATTCTGCCGGGCGTTGGGAGGGGTCGAATTCACGTTCTCTACGGATATTCACTGCTTGAATCTGATGTGTTAGATCACTGGGCTAACCTGATCGCATTCGACTTTTCTCTAAAAGTGAACCGGTTCTAGATTTAATTTTACGCATGCGCAGTTATATCCATTTTGATCTTACAGAATTACCTCTATGTTTTAATATATACGAGGCATTGTCACATAATTTTAACTTTCAGGAATAAAAATCTGGTGAAATTAAACTTTATAAAATAAAATTTTAAACTTATAGAAGAATGCTTTGATGACTCAAAATCAAGAAAAAATGGTCAGCAGCGATAATTTTTAATAATATTTTATTTAACTGAAGAACAAAGTTAAACTTACGAGTTTAATTTTTCTTAGCGTTCCCTTGACATTTTATCTCTCTAACTTTTAATTTTCTTCTAAATTTTTACTTATAATGAATTCACATAGTACTCATAGAGCATTTAAATAAGAAATTATAACAATGTAGTATTTTTAGTACAAAAATTTGGTATAACATTGTCTTAAAGGCTGAAATTTAGGAGTATATATTATTTTATGCTGAATTATTTTATTTTATTATTATCTTTTTGAAACACGCATGTTCCAGACATGCTAATTTATTATATATACATCTACCGGGGTTCCAAAAAAAAAATAAATTGTTATTTAAATTCTTTTAATAAGAATTTCATGGTTGCAAACAGAAATATAAGAGTAGGGACGATAAGGATATCACAGATAGGGTAAGGCCTTTAGTAAGTAATTACAGTTAAATATTTAGAACATATTTTTCTCCAACTGTTGGTCGCGAACAGATAACGAGAGGCTGCAGTTTATCCGAAAAAATAAAATGTTTATGTACAAGAAATATCTGCTATTAAATAATAATCAAATATTAAATAATTGATATTGATGCTAATGTAGCCTGATAAGTCAACGTAAACATGTTTTAATACACGGCTGCATTTATTTATCGATTGAAAGCTTTACTACATGAGGATTTACATTTCAAACACACAGAAGTAAATTATTTTCAACTAATTTAGTTTTTTGTACTTCTTTTGAAGAAAATTCTTTCTACACAGGTAAGAAATAACAAAAGATATAGGATCATTGTTTTGAAAGAATCCGTTACTAAGATTTCATTAAAACGGTATAATAAAACAAGCTATTCTCCGATAATTCTAACTTTCATGGATAAGAAACATGTGAAATTCAACTTAAAAAAAAAAAAAAAACGGGCATTTTTAAATTTTTAGTTTTAAACTTTCGTGTTCTTGTAGCTATAATTAGAAAATGTTCTTATTCAGCATTGATATTTAGTACTGTACTATCCAAGTGAGACGAGACCCTTGCCATCCATTTAATAGTTAAATATAACGGGGATGGTAAGGAAGGGATGGTAACGATGGGACAGTAAGGAAAATTACCACCTATTAGGCAAATCATGTTAAGACTAAGTAAGTGATAGCCACAATGTTTATTGATTTTTAGCAATAGTTATTTACATTGGATTAAATAAAGTAAAAAAAAAAAAAAAATTACCTCGAAAAGTGCAGGAATAATTCTTGGGGTCGGTAAGACTACCAATAAAGCCACAATGCTTGAAATTGATATTTAAATGTCTATTTAAATTCTGCAGTAAAAATTCTGTCAAAGAATTACAGACATTTTTACTCTAGCATGAGAAAAAAGTTAAAAACAATTCTTTGCATCTGGAGTGATTTTCTGTATAATTTTAGCTAGAGGAACGGCAAGGAATCTAAAATCCAGGGACAGAGTTAAAAAATAATAACAAACGTAAAAATGTGTGCAGATTAATTTTTTTCTACATATTTATATGTATAAAACAATAGTCAAAGTTTCGAAAAAAAAAAGTATGTCGAGTTACTTTTATTGAAATAATTTTATACAGGCAGCTCCAAACTTTAAAATCAGCATCAGGGACACGGGACGGTAAGAAATTTCACGGTACATTTTGACCCTCCAACATCGTCCAAAACTTATTTGTCTCGTTAATATTGTTATACAATCATGCACAAAGGCATATTTTCCAATATAAGAAATAAAAAAACCCAAGAATATGCACTAAAATAAAAATTATTATTAGGGACTTAAAAGTCAAAATTATGTGAGAATGCCTTATATAAAACTATGTTATCTGCTTGAAACAGCTCAACTCATAGCAATAAATAGACAAACTGAAATCTTAAGCAAGTTTTAATCATGCTATAAAAATTTTGATCTTGGCTAAAACTTAATAAATGTATGTACTTATAAAATAAGGAACCTTCCATTATCGGAGTGTCTTATTGTATTTAGTAACAAATGCTATTTTCACAAATGAAAATAATAGTTTCTAAAAGAAAAAAAAAAAAAACCCGCATAAACGAGAAACGCGCATAGGGTTCACAGCTCTGTTGCGTAAAGCTGCATAACTGTTATGGAAAATGATGTAAAATTTGAAAACTGTACCTTTAACTACTTCAGACCTCAGACGTTAGTTATTACTCTATACCTCGAAGGAAATTACATGTATTTTTATTTACTATGATTTCCGCTTTTTATATTAACAGGGCACCAGATGGTCACTGATGATACGTCTAAAACCGCAATGGTAATTGCTTCCACTCGTCTGAATTCTTAATGGAGATGAATAAAACAATAAGAAATATACATCAGACAATTACACGGGGTAAAATTTTCAGGCCCAGTCCCGGCCCGAAAGAAAGTTACCTGGGCCCATTGTGAAAGTTAAAAGATCGGCCTAACCCGTTTACTTTTGCGCAGTTAATTGTCCCAGCCGGTCCAAGCAACAATCCATGAAATCAGCACCACGTTTTTACTACGAAAAAGTCTATATTTCTTAACCAACGTTATCATACAATTAAAATTCTTTTACAAGAATATTGCATGCATATTTAAGCAGCGTTTTTCAGATTATATTCCGGGATATGGAATAAGGAGTTACAACTAGTCTCGGCAGGTGTCCGATTTACGCGGAATGTCCCAATTTTCAGAGGCTCCGAGACCTGTCCCGCGTAACCTCTGCGCGGGACACCTAAGTCTCGATTTTGCAGGATGCATGCATACATTCTTTTTAATTTCTTTTCGTACCATGTTATTTATTAGCCTGCGCATCGAGTGGAACTTAACACAGTAAAGACTTTGAAGACAGAACCTGTCTATGACGGAAAATTATTTACAGTCCCTTCCAAAGGAATACCTTAAAAATCTATCTGGTCTGCGCGGAAGCTTGTCTAAAAGTACTATTTTGTGGTTGATACCAATTCTGTTTTCACGAAGTTTACTGTACTTTGTTCAGTAAATTTTGTGCAAACGGAACTTGTTTATAAAGGAATTCGATTTTTAAAGTAAAAATTTCATTGTTCCTACGATCGGAACAATATATATTTATACCTGCTAAATTGGAATTTTGCTCTCTAGTCCCTAACGATTTCGCTTTCAGAGGTTTTACTGTGTAAGACTGTATGTTTATTTAGTATAAGAAATCCTGCTAAGACGGAATGGCAAGGGAAGGAAATAATTCCATTTTAAACTGGCTTTTGTCTTAGTAGATTGTGTGGTATTCCCACCGTAGGGACAATAAAGTCTTTACGTTTAAGATGGGATTCCATTTTAGACAGGTTCTGTTTCCATAGGCCTTTCTGTATTTTTCTGTCCCGATTTAGAAACTCTTGTCTCGATTTTTTTGTCTCCCTGTCCCGCTTTTTGTGACACTGCGCCTGTCAAACCTAGTTACAACATTAAGAAGTCACCTCTTCCTTGTGTGTGTGACGCAAATTTCGTTGATTAATTACGTCTTCTCTATATCACAGGTTAACACAGCACTCGCATGATACGGCCTCACTGTTGTGATGTCGATTTTTTCAAGCAATTATTTTGAGCTAATTTTGGTTATATAGATTTAGACTTACAGAAAAACTGTGAAAACGGAATCCTGTCTTAACTAGAATAACATTCATGACCCCGACATATAATTATATCTTCTAAGAAAGAAAATTGTCTCAAACTGAATATTTTCGTGGTCCCTGTTCATTCCATTTTCATAGGTTTTACTGTATTCTTTACGTGCTATTATCTGATGAAATAAATAATTTAAAACCGAAACGATCTTGTGTACTTCAAATTCTTGCAATTCAAAAGAAAAATTATACATAATACAGTAAAACCTTTGACAAGACAAATGTTGGGGCCCGAAGAAATTTAGGTTCAGAGAGATTTCCGTCAGGTGCAATTGTATTAAATTTTGTTCACCAGGAACATAAGATTTTTCGTTAAAGACAGGATGTGTTTGCACAGGTTTCACTGTGCTTTCTGAGTAAAAATAAATATTTTTTATGAACTTAATTTATGCTGTTTGAAAACAATGCTTACTTAATTCTTTTCTTATTGCAAATGTGACGTCACAATGTGTTAACGTTAACCCAGCCCCTCCTCCTCTTGAAGCTGAGTTAATTCATGGATGACCTCTAATGATCACTTAGAGAATTACATTCAAGATTCAACAAAAAATTTAATGTTGTTGAGAAAGGGGAGAAAATATTTGAAAAATCACAATTTTGAAGCTTACAAAAAAAAAAAAGTAGATTTTTTAGACAATACCTTTCTTTAATTTATTAAGTCAAAATAAATTTATTAAGATACTCTTTTAACAAATTCACAACATTACCAACATTTTTAGATAAAAAAAAAAAAAAAAAAAAAAAAAAAAAGAAAAATCCAGTCGGACGAAACCGGCGAAGAACGAATTCCAGTCCATATCGGTCCGAGTATGAAGAAAAAAGTGCAAGCTTTGAATAGGGCAGTAGTCTAAAAAAAAAAAGAAAGAAAGAAAAATCATGCGTACTTCATAGATTATTTAACACTTTCCAACACATTCAGAAAATTGTAATAAAACATTACTGCTTATTAAAGCGAAAGGTTACTAAATAAACAATTTAGAAAATGCACAGCGCAGTTGAAAACCCAATTACTGCAATTACCATCAAGAGTCGGAAAAATATCCGAATTTTTTGTGCATCCCTGTATATGATCTATAGATCTGTATGTATACTACGTATGCTAAAAGTTAGTTCAATTAAATGCTTAGCATAGTTGGAAAATTTTGATTCAGCAATTTCTGTCAATAAATGGAAATGTACTGAGATCTTATGTGTAGCCCTGTATATGATCTATAGAATTCATATAAAAATAATATGTAAAAAAATAGTTGAATATTTAAAAGGCGTACCACAACTGAAAATGCACTTCCAGCAATTAAATACTTTTGCGAGTTCCTGTAAATGAACGATAAATTATATGTACAACAGATTCTATAATAAACGCTTTGTATTACAACTCAGTGATATAGTACATAAATTGCAATATGTTTAAAATAGTCTAATATCATAAATGCACCGTAAACGATATTTCCCCATAGACCGTAATGTAACGGAATTTTTTTGAGTGTCCCTGTAACTAAATCGTAAACGCTACACACTTCATTTTCAATACCGAACATGCCATGGTAAGACAATCTGACAACATTTACGCCACCCAGTTAGAGTACGGACAGACAGACAAATCGAATTCATAATAACTTTCAACTATGTTGGAAAGTATTAACAAAAATAAATAAATAAAAATAATATAATACAGTTGAATTTGGTTAGCTGGTGAGCAAATGATTGAAACAAATAAAAAATATATTTCGAGAAACTTTGTTATTACGAATGAACCTCGAAAATAGCGAGAGAGAAATGTGCATGCTCAGGAGAGAGTTTAAAGACTAATTCCTTTGAGAAAATGCATCTTTTCCTAGTGCTTATGCAATTAGTAAACTTGTGATGTTTATTTTCACGTTTATATGTAACTTTTTACGGTGTAAATGTCCAGCTCTTTTATTATTTATTGCAATTAAATCATACTTAAAATTCAAGGATTTTTAGAAGTAAAAGAGGCAAGTGATTTCCGAAAGTGATTGAATTTATTTAGAAAATAAAGTATAGGATGAAATTTTTTTCTAAAAGTTCATATTATAAACAGGTATTAGCTCATTTCCAATGAGAATAAATGAACAGAGGCTGAACTCGCTTATGGCAAGAACTTGGTAATAACTAGGGCTTAATTTGCGTCGTAGCTCACCGGAGCACATCTCCAGTATGCTTTCAAGGCTCGATCAAGCCTAAGCGAGGTAGATCCATCACCTGGTATTCATTCGGGAACCTCCTTCTTATACTGTCAAAAGAAAAAAAAAACAACATTTTTCCTACTTTAGAATACAGATACGAATATATAAATACATATTCAGATAAATGTATTATTTTTACTCTTATCCTACTTAAAACCAAGCGGATATGCCAATCTCAAAACTTTCTTCTATCTCATATATGTTAATATTTCAAAATTCTCTAGCACAGTGCCAAAATTAAATAGCAATCTATGACCATCATGAGGATTCTAAAGATATAAAATTCCGTGCATTAGTTCTTGAGATAGCACTATCGCTAAAATCTTGTAAATGATGCAAAATGCAGCATTACAGCGCCACCGGTTAAGTGATTTACACCAAAATCTAATCATCAACAACTTATGTTAACTTCTAACTTGAACCTGAAGTTTGATGAAAATCCGTGCATTAGTTTTTGAGATAGAGCTATTGCGGAAATCGTAAAAAAATTCGCATAGCAGCGCCACCTCTTGAGCTATTTACACTAAAAAAATAATTAGCACCAATTTATACTAGGGACTAACTGAATCTGAAGCGTGATGAAAATTCCTGCATTAGTTCTTGAGATACAGCTATTGCGGAAATCGTGAAAAATTCAGCACAGCAGAACCACCTGTAGGGAGATTTACACCCAAAACTAAGCAGAACTAATTTACTTCAGGGACTAACTGAATCTGAAGTTTGATGAAAATTCGTTCATTAGTTCTTGAGATAGAGCTATTGCAATAATCATGAATAATGCAGCATAGCAGAGCCACCTGTTGGGCGATTTTCACCAAAAAGTAACCAGCAACAAATTTTATCAAAGACTAGCTGAATCTGAAGTTTTGTGAAATTCCTTGCATTAGCTCTTGAGATATAGCTATTGCGGAAATCATGAAAATGCAGCGCCACCTGTTGGCCGATTTACACCAAAAAGTAATCAGAACCAGTTTATAGCAAGGTCTAACTGAATCTAAAGTTTTGTGA
The DNA here is from genome assembly GCA_963932465.1 of Maratus speciosus. Classification (NCBI taxonomy): domain Eukaryota; kingdom Metazoa; phylum Arthropoda; class Arachnida; order Araneae; family Salticidae; genus Maratus; species Maratus speciosus. The sequence goes on from OZ010793.1 coordinate 170,643,500, forward strand.
AATTCCGTGCATTAGTTTTTGAGATAGAGCGCCCACAAAATTTTTGTCACATACAGACTCACAGAGTGACAGACAGACATTTTCTAAAAACCATCAAATCGTGTTCAGGACGTTCTAAAACGTATAAATCCATCGGAAACCGGAAGTCGAAAATTTTCACGAATCCAATACTTTCTTCTTGTAAAGATAGAAGAAAGTAAAAATATATCAAAGAGATTATAATCCGTACAAGGTCAAAATAGATTTAGAATATCAGCTTTAATAAAATTGCACATAAAATTTGGAGAGCCTCAAAGCCAAGAGCCTACCGGTCACAGGCCAGTTGGCCTAAGCTTTAATCAGGTCTTCGGTACTTCTTTTTTTTTTTTAACCATTTGAAAAAATGGTTATTGTTCTCGTCAGGATGGGAAATCAAAAGCATATCTGAAGGTTTTCATTAGTAGGGAAAGAAGGACAGTTCAGCCCCAGCAGGCGGATTGCGGATTGTGTGGATGTGGGTGGAATCCACCTTGTGGGTGGAATCCACCTTGTGGATGGAGGAGGAGGGTGGAATCCACCTGTTGGGAGACTTATCCTATAGTAGGAGGGGTTAAATGTTGGAGGGGGCTTAATTTTTGAGGGGGCTTAATTTTTGAGAGGGGCTTTTTTTTTTTTTTTTTCGAATCGACTTAGAGTAGAGATGGAAATATCATACTATAACATAGGTCTTTTCGAGAGGAAGTATGAAGACACTAAATTTTTCGATGGGCTTAATTTTTGAGGGGGGTTTAATTTTTGAGGGGGCTTAATATTTTTTTTCGAATTGATTTAGTATTAGAATGGAAATATCATACTATAACATAGTGAGTTAGGTGTTTTCGAAAGGGAGTTTGAGGGGTCTAAATATTTTAGTGGGGCTTATTTTTAGGGGGGCTTAATTTTTTTTTCTTCAAATTGACATAGAGTAGAAATGGAAATGTCATACTATAACATAGAGATGTAGGTATTTTCGAAAGAGAGTTTGAGGAGCCTAAATTTTTTAGAGGGGCTTATTTTTTTTAGGGGGGCTTAATTTTTTCGGGTGATTTTTTTTTTTTTTTTTTTTTTTTTTTTTTTTCCTGAATTGTCTTAGAATTTGAATGAAGATAAAAATGTCATATGTTTTCTGAAAAAAATTTTTGATGCTGCCATCTGTATGCGGTAGTGCGAATTTATTATTGAAAATAGTATTTTATTTTTGAAAAGTTTTGAGGAAGGTTTGAACCTGCAAAATAGTCTCTTGGCTCGATGATATGTTGAAGACTTAACTAATCGAGCCAAGAAACTATGTCTATATGTTTAGATTTTAGATGTTTCAAAACAAAAAATTGTATTCCCCCTTCTGTATGCGCAAAGAGAGGTTGGTTTCTTAAGATAACTCATTAATACCTATTTTAACTGCTCACTCTGCGAATTTTTTTTAATGTGTATGATTTTTAGTTTAACTGATTTTATCGATTTTGTGAATGAGAGTTTGATTATTTTACGCACAAATGTATGATCATTTTAGAAAGCCGTGGTTTCGAACCTGCGAACTCCCATTCAAATTTCATTTTTTTGTAACTGATAAGCTATCCACTATTCAAACCGCGCCCCGACAATTACTGAATTACTTTTGAACACTATATATTTTAAAAAAATACCTACCTCTTCCTCTTTCTTATACTAGGGAAGTTAATATAATTTATGTTTAAATTGAAGAAATAATTAATTTTTTATATTTCTTTAATAAGGCAAGTCATTTTTTTTGATCGATTAGAAGGCTACCAAACGATTTGAATTAAACATTGTTTTTACCAGTATTAATCCTCTTACCTAATTTTAAAATTATACTTTTTCTTGTGAACCATATCATATTCATTTAATCGTCTGAAATTCATTTCCTAAACCCTCTTATCAACGTTACTCACTATCTATCACAAACATCCGATTAGTCTAATCAGCTTTTTTCAACAGAAAATAGCTAATATGTAAATATTGATAACTATTGAAGAGATTATTTCACTTGTTTCCAGATTTTAAATGAAAGTTTGAACAGATTTTCTATTTATCGATTATTATAAATTGAATCAACTCATAGTTTCTTATTGCAATAGATAATTATTTGATGATTCTACACTAGTTCTAATAAATTTTAAAACTACTGCCTCACTTCAACTCATTCTTTTATACAGTTTAATAAATTTAGTATGAATTAATCCATTGGTTTGTCATATATTTCACTGAAATAATAAAATTAATGTGTAAAACCTTAGAATGACGAATTCAAAAACGTAGTGTGATGAATCATATACTTTTTAAACATTACATAAAAACCTTTGGATTGATTCACTTCCTGTGAACTTCCTACACATACTTTTTTATGCCACGTGTTTTCCTGAAATGTTTGCACCAATCATATTACATGATTTGCACTATCGTAATAATTTTTAAACATGCGCCCCCTATGATTATATATAAAATTGAATGAAACGAGACTTTTTAATTAGTGTTTGCTATTTTTTGAGTGTGTGAAGACGCTTTTTTCACTTAGGATAATATGGCTAGTTTTCAAGATGGACATTCTACTATGTTAAGCGATGATGTATCACGTTTGAATAATCAATATTTTTCATCAAGATTAAATGATCAAGCCATGGGATTAATAGTACAACCTAAAGTAGAACCCGTTTCAGATAATGAAGCGGAATTCTCCTCATCAGAACTGAAGAAACAGAAGCCACCTTTTTTGTGTACTGTTTGCAGCAAATCTTTTTCACGAAAAGGCAATTTAAAACAACATTTGATGATTCATTCAGAAGAAAGACCATTTATATGTGACATCTGCCAAAAAGCATTCTCTAGAAAGGCTATTTTGAATCGTCATAAACTATCCCATTTAAAGATTCCTTCCCAACATAAATGTGAATCGTGCGGTGAAGCGTACTCAAGAAAGTATGACTTATTAAAACACATGAAGATCCACAAGTCCTCCAAAAACGATAAATGTATTCAGCGTAGTGAAATATTCAATCCCAACTCCGATTTTTTATATCATTTGAAAACTTCACAGAGAGTTAGATGCAAAATTGATAATTCATCCTCTTTAAAAGATATGTTTTTTGAGAAGGTTAAGCATTTTAAAAGGCAAAATGCGTTAAACATATTTACTAAAACTGTAATCAACTCTAACGAGGAGAATGTTACAGACTTTAACACATTTTTTAATAGTATTCATTCGCACGTTTTAAACGAATTAAACTACCAGATTCAAGTTAAAAGATCGATGAAATGGTATGCAAGTGTACAAGTTGTTGTATATCGTGTAACACAGGAGGGTGTATTAGAGATTGCCACACCCTATTTCCATTCAAAAACTATACTTGAATTAACGAAACAAAACTTATCTGAACATGTTGAGGATACCTTTGCAAAAATTATTAAGTCCTATGAGAAGTCCACCAGACGTGGTTTTAATTGGACATTAGATAAAATATTGAATTTAGAACTATCTACCTTTAAAATATAACATGATTTGAAATGTTTATACCTTTTTGAAATATGTGTACTCATGTTCTCACTATTGTAACTATTGAAAATGACGAATAAATAATGTGTAAATGAAAAAGCTGTTGTCTGTTTATTTTTGTTAGAACAACTTGTGATTTTTAATAACTCATGAAGTCGTAACGACTTTACTTACTATTTTTTTTTTTCAATTTCTTATCAAATGAATAATGAGTTAACTATCTTTTACTAATTTCATATTGAAAGTCTGAAATTATCCCTTGAAATAGTTATTTTTCAATATTTCTAATTTTTTATAATTATTTTTAAAGTTTAATATATCACTCGTTGTTTGTATAAACAATTGTTATTGCTCAATAATAATAATATTATCATTTATTACCATACAATTCTTTAAAAAAGCATAGAACCATTAACATAATATATCATTAACCACTTTTTTAAAAACTGTTACCTTGTGTTGACATTGAATTCTTCAAAACAAAAAAGAATAAAACTAAAATCATTATCATTAAATATCATACACCACTTATATAAAAATTGTTACTTTGTGTTGCCATACTATTCTTCAAAAAAGGATAAAACCATTGACATAATATATTATTCACCACTTAAATAAACTGTTTATATATATATTTTTAGACTTAAACTAAAATTAATGGCATTACTAATTCTTTTAAGTGTTTATCTGTAACCGACACTGATTTTTAACGTATATTAAGGGATGTGCTGTTTCTAAACATTCAGTTTCCAACTGATTTTTGTTCTAACTTCATCTAATGCTACCTTTATTTTTTGAAAATGGGTTCTGTAGTAAATATGTTAAAAAGATCTTCCGACAAAGTGGCTTCTTCTTCAAAGTATCAACGTTTAGAAGAACCTAATGATCCCACTTCTGCGAGTGAATTAAATATACCAAGATTGGAAATTCCTAATTTATTAAACACTGACTGTGGAACAATATCACGTGATTTATTCACTACTGATTACTCACCGAATGTGAAATCTGAAATCGATATGAATTTTTTTATCCCAAACTTTGATGATGATACTACATCTTTCAAGAATTCATGCCAAGAATCAATTTCTGTCGAGGACTATTTGAATATATTTTTCAAAGACATGAATTTTGAATCCGCTTTAACCTCGAGCCCAGCTAGTAACATAATTTCCCAAGACGAATCCTTTCAAGAACGTACTATTGACCAAGAGGTTTCTGATTCCCAACCAAGCAACCTTTCTAAAGCAAGTGATGAATTACAAAGCACAACCCCACCTACGAATGTCATTCCACAGTCTAAAACTAGCAAATGCAATCATCCTATTGTATTTCGAGAAGAACTCAGTGACTGTATCTTTTTAATTTTAAAGTTGCATAATAGACAATTTCATATTCATATTCGAGAATTTAAACGCAGCGGGCTTACTAGTGAAGAAATTCTAACGAAAAATGGTATTATTATGGATGTTAACAGCTGGTTCGAATTTTGCAAGAAATTTTTTTCATTTAATTTGAGATATAAAAGTTCCTCATTTGTTTCTAATAACATGATATTAGTGTTAAATTTTAATAATTATATCATGCGAATTAAAAATTTAAAGAATTATTCTCATATTGACTTAAACGAGTATCAGTTGCTGAAATTAAAAGAAAAAATACATGATTTGAATAAGGAACTTCTTCAGCATATATATGTAAACCATATACCAAGCTTAATTAGGCAGAAATGTATCATTGGTCATATATCTACAGAAAATGAACTCATGTTGCAGTCTAAACTTATAACATGTATTGAGAATAATGTATTAACTATACTGAACCGCATTTTTGAATGTGATGGATGTATTTTTAATCAGAAATCTCAAAGCCCTCATTCCTGTTGTATACTAAATAATCGACAAAAATTTGAAAAACTAGGAGAGATGTTATTAACACTTATAGATTTAGATTTTGTTATTTCCTCATTTTTAAACGGAGTGGATTGTGTTAGTGAAAACTTTTTATCAAACATTCATGTAGAAACAATTCAAAACGAATTGTTTAAAATAATAAAATAAAATGTATTGCTATCCTTTTTAATACGTGTGTGTTTATTTTTCTAAAGTGTATGTTTATTTTGTTATGTCTTTTAGAACTTTTAATAGAGTGTTAGACTTAAATTTGCATATGTATATAACTAAAGAAATCAACAATTCTTTAGCAATTAAAAAATTAACACAAGTTTAAAATATTAAACTAATAATCTTAATAGTATAATTTCTACTTTCTAATATATATATATATGTGTGAAACTTAATTATATAAAAAAGTTTTCAATAATAATAATAAGTTTAGAAAATTAAAAAGTTTAAAAAACAAAATTAAGAAACTCATTAAAAAAATATTTGAAAAGTTAAAAAAAATAAAGTTTTCAAAATTAAAAAATCTTTATAAAAAAAATAATAATAATTAAAAAAAAAATTAAAAAGTTTACAAAAGTTAAAAAAAAAATATTAAAAAGTTTACAAAAGTTTAAAAAAAAACTTGGAAAAAAAAACTAAAAAAAAAATTAAGTTATCAAAATTAAAAAAAAAAAAAATTATAAAAACTTAATACATTAAGTTTTCAAAAGTGAGTTTACCTATTCATATATGTATACATGCATGTGACTTTCATTATGTTTCAGTTTAATACTTCTTTTTATCCTATAAAAGTGTTAGATTAATATATACTTATAAAAATATTTGTAAGTTAAATTAAAAAAAAAAAAAGTAACTTATTAAAAAAAAAAAATGTTTACAAAATTAAAAAAAAACAAAATCTTTCTAAATAAAAAGTTTTCAAAATTAAAAAAAAAAACTTTTTAAATAAAAAATGTTTTCAAAATTAAAAAAAAAAACTTTTTAAATAAAAAATGTTTTCAAAATTAAAAAAAAAATTGTAAATAAAAAAAAAAATTTTCAAAATTAAAAAAAATACTTTGTAAATAAAAAAAAAATATTAAAAAGTTTACAAAAAAAAAACTTTTTTTATAAAAAATATTTTCAAAATTTAAAAAAGAAAATTGTAAGTAAAAAAAAAGTTTTCAAAATTAAAAAAATAATAATTTGTAAATAAAAAAAAATATATTAAAAAGTTTATAAAATTTAAAAGTTAAAAAAAAACTTTGTAAAAGTTTTCAAAATTAAGTTATCAAAAAAAAAAAAGAAAACTTAATAAATTATGTTATCAAAAGTCAGTTCACCTAACTGTATATGTATCTGACTTTCATAATTAAAAATGTTATCAAAAAGTTGAATTAGATTGCAAATACAATCAATCATATATCAATCGGTCATAGCAATTAACCAATCAATGATATCAATCAATAAATCAAACCAATCAATCAATCATATTAATCAACCAAACAATAATATCAATCAATCATATCGATTAATAAATCAAACCAATCAATGATGTTAATCAACCAAACAATAATATCAATCAGTCATATCGATCAATAAATCAAACCAATCAATCATATTAATCAACCAAACAATAATATCAGTTAATCATATCAATCAATAAATCATATTAATCATATCAAGCTATCATATCAATCAATCAACCAATCATTCATATCAGTCAACCAATCATTCATATTAATCAATGATTCATATTAATCATATCAATCGATTAATCAAGATGCTGAATACAAGTATTCATACAAATAAATCACATCAATTGCAGTTCAAGTATTACAAGTTAGTATAATAACATTATAAGAAAGTTTTGAATTAATACAATGATTAACTATCAACATTTTGTAACAGCACTTTTACAAAAGCAATGTATGAATAAATATTTTAGTTACAAAAATATTTAAAATGCTTTTGAAAGTTAATAAAATTATTTTCCAAAAATGTTAAAAACATTACAAGCTGCTAAAACCTACAATTTAACAAGAATGAGTTGTCCTATATTTCCTTTGTATTTGCATGTCCTATATTTCCTTTCTATTTGTATTTGAGTATATGTATACGGATTCCTCCTTTTAATTATGTTTTGTAGTATACACTTAAAATATATATAGTATATATAAAACATTAAATTAAAATATTCTTTAGTTATTAAAAAGTTTAAAAAATCAGCAATTTTTTTAATATTATAAGATAACAAAAATTATTTTGTAATTTATTAAAAGTGAATTTACCTATCGCTATATATGCGTTTCATAAGATAAATAAACTCTTTATAAACTTTTCTAAACTCTTTATACTAGAATATATACTAGTTTTTACTAAGTACTAGTATATACTAAATACTAGTATAAATTATAAAAGTTTAAAAAACTTGGTTAATATTCAAACTTGAATTCTATGAATGATGCAATAAATACTTCCGTTTTTATAAGAAATTTAAGTTACTTCTAAAAAATATTATTATCCAGTTAAATAATCAATGATTATACTTAAACAATATGAAAATTAATCTTTGTTCACAATTGCCAGAAAGATTTTAATAGGATTTTATTTGCAAATATCTGATGTCATGTTGCTGAAGATTCCATAAAATAAAAGACTTTCAAAAAAATATACGACCTACATATTCGATGACTGAAGTGAAAATGGCTAGTGTCTTGGTATAGACTCATATCAGTTAGATCACGTGATTGATAATACAATCTGATTGTAGATAAGACAATCAAAAGGCACGAGGAAGGCACGTGATATCTAATTGATTACGTCACAATCTACCACGTGATAAGCTCATCATCTCTTTTCTGAGTTCAAACATGGTGAGTTCATTATTTTTATATAAATGTTTAAGTATGTATGTATTAAAATTTTAAATTGAAGAATTTAATAATAGATTGTTTATTTTTTTTTTCGTTTCGATGTGTATAACTATAAAGTAAAATGTGGGTAGGATGTTAACATAAAGAAGATTTATCTTATGAAACGCATATATAGCGATAGGTAAATTCACTTTTAATAAATTACAAAATAATTTTTGTTATCTTATAATATTAAAAAAATTGCTGATTTTTTAAACTTTTTAATAACTAAAGAATATTTTAATTTAATGTTTTATATATACTATATATATTTTAAGTGTATACTACAAAACATAATTAAAAGGAGGAATCCGTATACATATACTCAAATACAAATAGAAAGGAAATATAGGACATGCAAATACAAAGGAAATATAGGACAACTCATTCTTGTTAAATTGTAGGTTTTAGCAGCTTGTAATGTTTTTAACATTTTTGGAAAATAATTTTATTAACTTTCAAAAGCATTTTAAATATTTTTGTAACTAAAATATTTATTCATACATTGCTTTTGTAAAAGTGCTGTTACAAAATGTTGATAGTTAATCATTGTATTAATTCAAAACTTTCTTATAATGTTATTATACTAACTTGTAATACTTGAACTGCAATTGATGTGATTTATTTGTATGAATACTTGTATTCAGTATCTTGATTAATCGATTGATATGATTAATATGAATCATTGATTAATATGAATGATTGGTTGACTGATATGAATGATTGGTTGATTGATTGATATGATAGCTTGATATGATTAATATGATTTATTGATTGATATGATTAACTGATATTATTGTTTGGTTGATTAATATGATTGATTGGTTTGATTTATTGATCGATATGACTGATTGATATTATTGTTTGGTTGATTAACATCATTGATTGGTTTGATTTATTAATCGATATGATTGATTGATATTATTGTTTGGTTGATTAATATGATTGATTGATTGGTTTGATTTATTGATTGATATCATTGATTGGTTAATTGCTATGACCGATTGATATATGATTGATTGTATTTGCAATCTAATTCAACTTTTTGATAACATTTTTAATTATGAAAGTCAGATACATATACAGTTAGGTGAACTGACTTTTGATAACATAATTTATTAAGTTTTCTTTTTTTTTTTGATAACTTAATTTTGAAAACTTTTACAAAGTTTTTTTTTTAACTTTTAAATTTTATAAACTTTTTAATATATTTTTTTTTATTTACAAATTATTATTTTTTTAATTTTGAAAACTTTTTTTTTACTTACAATTTTCTTTTTTAAATTTTGAAAATATTTTTTATAAAAAAAGTTTTTTTTTGTAAACTTTTTAATATTTTTTTTTTATTTACAAAGTATTTTTTTTAATTTTGAAAACTTTTTTTTTTATTTACAATTTTTTTTTTAATTTTGAAAACATTTTTTATTTAAAAAGTTTTTTTTTTTAATTTTGAAAACATTTTTTATTTAAAAAGTTTTTTTTTTAATTTTGAAAACTTTTTATTTAGAAAGATTTTGTTTTTTTTTAATTTTGTAAACATTTTTTTTTTTATAAGTTACTTTTTTTTTTTAATTTAACTTACAAATATTTTTATAAGTATATATTAATCTAACACTTTTATAGGATAAAAAGAAGTATTAAACTGAAACATAATGAAAGTCACATGCATGTATACATATATGAATAGGTAAACTCACTTTTGAAAACTTAATGTATTAAGTTTTTATAATTTTTTTTTTTTTAATTTTGATAACTTAATTTTTTTTTTAGTTTTTTTTTTCCAAGTTTTTTTTTAAACTTTTGTAAACTTTTTAATATTTTTTTTTTAACTTTTGTAAACTTTTTAATTTTTTTTTTTAATTATTATTATTTTTTTTATAAAGATTTTTTAATTTTGAAAACTTTATTTTTTTTAACTTTTCAAATATTTTTTTAATGAGTTTCTTAATTTTGTTTTTTAAACTTTTTAATTTTCTAAACTTATTATTATTATTGAAAACTTTTTTATATAATTAAGTTTCACACATATATATATATATATATTAGAAAGTAGAAATTATACTATTAAGATTATTAGTTTAATATTTTAAACTTGTGTTAATTTTTTAATTGCTAAAGAATTGTTGATTTCTTTAGTTATATACATATGCAAATTTAAGTCTAACACTCTATTAAAAGTTCTAAAAGACATAACAAAATAAACATACACTTTAGAAAAATAAACACACACGTATTAAAAAGGATAGCAATACATTTTATTTTATTATTTTAAACAATTCGTTTTGAATTGTTTCTACATGAATGTTTGATAAAAAGTTTTCACTAACACAATCCACTCCGTTTAAAAATGAGGAAATAACAAAATCTAAATCTATAAGTGTTAATAACATCTCTCCTAGTTTTTCAAATTTTTGTCGATTATTTAGTATACAACAGGAATGAGGGCTTTGAGATTTCTGATTAAAAATACATCCATCACATTCAAAAATGCGGTTTAGTATAGTTAATACATTATTCTCAATACATGTTATAAGTTTAGACTGCAACATGAGTTCATTTTCTGTAGATATATGACCAATGATACATTTCTGCCTAATTAAGCTTGGTATATGGTTTACATATATATGCTGAAGAAGTTCCTTATTCAAATCATGTATTTTTTCTTTTAATTTCAGCAACTGATACTCGTTTAAGTCAATATGAGAATAATTCTTTAAATTTTTAATTCGCATGATATAATTATTAAAATTTAACACTAATATCATGTTATTAGAAACAAATGAGGAACTTTTATATCTCAAATTAAATGAAAAAAATTTCTTGCAAAATTCGAACCAGCTGTTAACATCCATAATAATACCATTTTTCGTTAGAATTTCTTCACTAGTAAGCCCGCTGCGTTTAAATTCTCGAATATGAATATGAAATTGTCTATTATGCAACTTTAAAATTAAAAAGATACAGTCACTGAGTTCTTCTCGAAATACAATAGGATGATTGGATTTGCTAGTTTTAGACTGTGGAATGACATTCGTAGGTGGGGTTGTGCTTTGTAATTCATCACTTGCTTTAGAAAGGTTGCTTGGTTGGGAATCAGAAACCTCTTGGTCAATAGTACGTTCTTGAAAGGATTCGTCTTGGGAAATTATGTTACTAGCTGGGCTCGAGGTTAAAGCGGATTCAAAATTCATGTCTTTGAAAAATATATTCAAATAGTCCTCGACAGAAATTGATTCATGGCATGAATTCTTGAAAGATGTAGTATCATCATCAAAGTTTGGAATAAAAAAATTCATATCGATTTCAGATTTCACATTCGGTGAGTAATCAGTAGTGAATAAATCACGTGATATTGTTCCACAGTCAGTGTTTAATAAATTAGGAATTTCCAATCTTGGTATATTTAATTCACTCGCAGAAGTGGGATCATTAGGTTCTTCTAAACGTTGATACTTTGAAGAAGAAGCCACTTTGTCGGAAGATCTTTTTAACATATTTACTACAGAACCCATTTTCAAAAAATAAAGGTAGCATTAGATGAAGTTAGAACAAAAATCAGTTGGAAACTGAATGTTTAGAAACAGCACATCCCTTAATATACGTTAAAAATCAGTGTCGGTTACAGATAAACACTTAAAAGAATTAGTAATGCCATTAATTTTAGTTTAAGTCTAAAAATATATATATAAACAGTTTATTTAAGTGGTGAATAATATATTATGTCAATGGTTTTATCCTTTTTTGAAGAATAGTATGGCAACACAAAGTAACAATTTTTATATAAGTGGTGTATGATATTTAATGATAATGATTTTAGTTTTATTCTTTTTTGTTTTGAAGAATTCAATGTCAACACAAGGTAACAGTTTTTAAAAAAGTGGTTAATGATATATTATGTTAATGGTTCTATGCTTTTTTAAAGAATTGTATGGTAATAAATGATAATATTATTATTATTGAGCAATAACAATTGTTTATACAAACAACGAGTGATATATTAAACTTTAAAAATAATTATAAAAAATTAGAAATATTGAAAAATAACTATTTCAAGGGATAATTTCAGACTTTCAATATGAAATTAGTAAAAGATAGTTAACTCATTATTCATTTGATAAGAAATTGAAAAAAAAAATAGTAAGTAAAGTCGTTACGACTTCATGAGTTATTAAAAATCACAAGTTGTTCTAACAAAAATAAACAGACAACAGCTTTTTCATTTACACATTATTTATTCGTCATTTTCAATAGTTACAATAGTGAGAACATGAGTACACATATTTCAAAAAGGTATAAACATTTCAAATCATGTTATATTTTAAAGGTAGATAGTTCTAAATTCAATATTTTATCTAATGTCCAATTAAAACCACGTCTGGTGGACTTCTCATAGGACTTAATAATTTTTGCAAAGGTATCCTCAACATGTTCAGATAAGTTTTGTTTCGTTAATTCAAGTATAGTTTTTGAATGGAAATAGGGTGTGGCAATCTCTAATACACCCTCCTGTGTTACACGATATACAACAACTTGTACACTTGCATACCATTTCATCGATCTTTTAACTTGAATCTGGTAGTTTAATTCGTTTAAAACGTGCGAATGAATACTATTAAAAAATGTGTTAAAGTCTGTAACATTCTCCTCGTTAGAGTTGATTACAGTTTTAGTAAATATGTTTAACGCATTTTGCCTTTTAAAATGCTTAACCTTCTCAAAAAACATATCTTTTAAAGAGGATGAATTATCAATTTTGCATCTAACTCTCTGTGAAGTTTTCAAATGATATAAAAAATCGGAGTTGGGATTGAATATTTCACTACGCTGAATACATTTATCGTTTTTGGAGGACTTGTGGATCTTCATGTGTTTTAATAAGTCATACTTTCTTGAGTACGCTTCACCGCACGATTCACATTTATGTTGGGAAGGAATCTTTAAATGGGATAGTTTATGACGATTCAAAATAGCCTTTCTAGAGAATGCTTTTTGGCAGATGTCACATATAAATGGTCTTTCTTCTGAATGAATCATCAAATGTTGTTTTAAATTGCCTTTTCGTGAAAAAGATTTGCTGCAAACAGTACACAAAAAAGGTGGCTTCTGCTTCTTCAGTTCTGATGAGGAGAATTCCGCTTCATTATCTGAAACGGGTTCTACTTTAGGTTGTACTATTAATCCCATGGCTTGATCATTTAATCTTGATGAAAAATATTGATTATTCAAACGTGATACATCATCGCTTAACATAGTAGAATGTCCATCTTGAAAACTAGCCATATTATCCTAAGTGAAAAAAGCGTCTTCACACACTCAAAAAATAGCAAACACTAATTAAAAAGTCTCGTTTCATTCAATTTTACATATAATCATAGGGGGCGCATGTTTAAAAATTATTACGATAGTGCAAATCATGTAATATGATTGGTGCAAACATTTCAGGAAAACACGTGGCATAAAAAAGTATGTGTAGGAAGTTCACAGGAAGTGAATCAATCCAAAGGTTTTTATGTAATGTTTAAAAAGTATATGATTCATCACACTACGTTTTTGAATTCGTCATTCTAAGGTTTTACACATTAATTTTATTATTTCAGTGAAATATATGACAAACCAATGGATTAATTCATACTAAATTTATTAAACTGTATAAAAGAATGAGTTGAAGTGAGGCAGTAGTTTTAAAATTTATTAGAACTAGTGTAGAATCATCAAATAATTATCTATTGCAATAAGAAACTATGAGTTGATTCAATTTATAATAATCGATAAATAGAAAATCTGTTCAAACTTTCATTTAAAATCTGGAAACAAGTGAAATAATCTCTTCAATAGTTATCAATATTTACATATTAGCTATTTTCTGTTGAAAAAAGCTGATTAGACTAATCGGATGTTTGTGATAGATAGTGAGTAACGTTGATAAGAGGGTTTAGGAAATGAATTTCAGACGATTAAATGAATATGATATGGTTCACAAGAAAAAGTATAATTTTAAAATTAGGTAAGAGGATTAATACTGGTAAAAACAATGTTTAATTCAAATCGTTTGGTAGCCTTCTAATCGATCAAAAAAAATGACTTGCCTTATTAAAGAAATATAAAAAATTAATTATTTCTTCAATTTAAACATAAATTATATTAACTTCCCTAGTATAAGAAAGAGGAAGAGGTAGGTATTTTTTTAAAATATATAGTGTTCAAAAGTAATTCAGTAATTGTCGGGGCGCGGTTTGAATAGTGGATAGCTTATCAGTTACAAAAAAATGAAATTTGAATGGGAGTTCGCAGGTTCGAAACCACGGCTTTCTAAAATGATCATACATTTGTGCGTAAAATAATCAAACTCTCATTCACAAAATCGATAAAATCAGTTAAACTAAAAATCATACACATTAAAAAAAATTCGCAGAGTGAGCAGTTAAAATAGGTATTAATGAGTTATCTTAAGAAACCAACCTCTCTTTGCGCATACAGAAGGGGGAATACAATTTTTTGTTTTGAAACATCTAAAATCTAAACATATAGACATAGTTTCTTGGCTCGATTAGTTAAGTCTTCAACATATCATCGAGCCAAGAGACTATTTTGCAGGTTCAAACCTTCCTCAAAACTTTTCAAAAATAAAATACTATTTTCAATAATAAATTCGCACTACCGCATACAGATGGCAGCATCAAAAATTTTTTTCAGAAAACATATGACATTTTTATCTTCATTCAAATTCTAAGACAATTCAGGAAAAAAAAAAAAAAAAAAAAAAAAAAAAAAAATCACCCGAAAAAATTAAGCCCCCCTAAAAAAAATAAGCCCCTCTAAAAAATTTAGGCTCCTCAAACTCTCTTTCGAAAATACCTACATCTCTATGTTATAGTATGACATTTCCATTTCTACTCTATGTCAATTTGAAGAAAAAAAAATTAAGCCCCCCTAAAAATAAGCCCCACTAAAATATTTAGACCCCTCAAACTCCCTTTCGAAAACACCTAACTCACTATGTTATAGTATGATATTTCCATTCTAATACTAAATCAATTCGAAAAAAAATATTAAGCCCCCTCAAAAATTAAACCCCCCTCAAAAATTAAGCCCATCGAAAAATTTAGTGTCTTCATACTTCCTCTCGAAAAGACCTATGTTATAGTATGATATTTCCATCTCTACTCTAAGTCGATTCGAAAAAAAAAAAAAAAAGCCCCTCTCAAAAATTAAGCCCCCTCAAAAATTAAGCCCCCTCCAACATTTAACCCCTCCTACTATAGGATAAGTCTCCCAACAGGTGGATTCCACCCTCCTCCTCCATCCACAAGGTGGATTCCACCCACAAGGTGGATTCCACCCACATCCACACAATCCGCAATCCGCCTGCTGGGGCTGAACTGTCCTTCTTTCCCTACTTTCATTGATTTAATCTGCAATTTATTCGTTTTATGATGGGTCTATACAGTAGTCTGTATCTCCCTTTAATTTCAACAACGATGGATACCTTCTGTTGCCACTATGACAAAAAAGTAATAAAAACTACAAAAAAAAATTAACAACTCAGAAACAAATTGAGATACAGCTTTCAAACAAATTGCATTTAAAAGTACATTTTTTTCTCTATTCGACGGTGTAAAAAGTAATATTCTCGGATGTTTAGAAGTTTAAGAATGAAATTTCATTTAAAATTGGCCGTCAGATTTCTTGGAAATCTGACAATGGAAAAGCCTTTTTCCGAACAGCCAATGAAATGCTTGGATATTTACGTAAGTTTCAAGTGGATAATACTTAAGTTTCATGAAATCTGACGGGTCGCAGGCGATTTTTTTTGGCTTGCAATTTTTACGTGTTATAACACCATTAATGTTTAATTCATGGCGTACGTAATGTAGGATCAACTCCGTGCGATTTTTTATGTCTTAAATTTTAGTCTTCGAAAAAATCGTTTTCCAAATGGTCGTTGTAATTTGATAAATTGCTTTTTTTTTTTTTTTTTTTTTTTTGGAAAATATTTAAATATTAGTCGGAGACGGCTGGAGCTCCGCATCGAAGCTCAAAAATTTATGGACGTTAGAATTTATAAGGCATTTTCTGGAAAATAAATGAAAATTGAACTGAAGAAATAAGTTTCAATAATTAATTGAATCACTGTCTCAAGTGATGAATTGGAGCGATGGTTTTCAACTATGAACATAATTTGTAGTTCATAGCGTGCTCCCACTGAACATCGAAACATCATCAAATTGAACATTTATTAAACTGCTGACAGATTTTAGTGTCACAAGAAGCGACACAGGGAAACAAAAAAGAAAAAAAATATTTTAGTATTTCCAAATAATGAATGAAATACAAACAGGAGGTTGGAGGGGGGGAGGGGGGGTTACGCGATGAAGGATGGCACTGCGGAATATTGGGACTCTTGTAATTTTTTTTTTTAGAAATTAAGTCAACCTATAAGTTGTAATTTTCCAAATGGGTAATGAATTTCCAGGCTAAGATTTGAACATCTCATTAAAGCTTCAGCCAAGAGATCCCTGGTCCAGCCCAGGTTCGAATCCTGGGCTGGACATTTTTCTCCCATTTGGAAAATTACAGCTCATATGATTTATTTAGCAATTAAAATAATTGGGTTAAAATCGACCTAGTGTAAGTCAACCTAGTTCGACGAGCAAAGGCGCTGGTCCCTTCATCATTGTTATAATCCAGTTTGAATGTAAATAATAATAAATAAATAAAATAAATAAAAACTTAGCCGGGTTCTAATCCGATTCGAATCTAAAGAAGGAAAATTGTCTGGAACTCGGCACGCGGGACTTCCCAAGCTCAGGCTTCCAGTTAGAACCCGACCCGTACAGATGTCCTTTGTAACATTCATAGATAAGGTGTTATAAAAAAAGTGATGAAGAGCAATAGCGAGCAAATGCTATGAGTAAATCTATTAGATTAACATTTTCAAAAAAAGTTTATAAAAAGTAACTCAATAATCCAATAATATTATTTCGGAGAGTTAAAACACGTTCACTCAGTGTTACCAGATTGGGGACTATTTTGTCCCCACATTGTTGATTGTCACCGCTTTTTTGAAATAGAAATATTCGGCCTATTTTAAAATAGATTAAAAATTCTGAAAAATAAGACGAATTATACTAGATAAAAAAAGTGGTAACAGTCAAATAATCTGAATTAAAAAAGTCCCCAATCTGGCAACACTGCGTTCATTGCCGGGTTAAAATTAACGCACTCAAACTAATGTTCCATCAGATTCTCATGTTATTCTCAGAGGACGCATAGGTGGCATCAATGGAATGTGAAATGAGTAACCAAGCGATGCCACATATGCGTCTTCGGTAGCCAATGCGGGGAAGTCCTTCCCCGCGTACCTATACTTGTAGTGGCAAAACTTGTTTTACAGGCGTTCATAGTGGAGGCTGATTTCAAATCCAGACTCGCTATACCTTCTGACGTATTCACGAAGTCATTTTTATTTTTAAATTTTTTCAACTTTCAACTTTATTTTTTGAAGTTTCCAGTTAGTTTTATTCAGATACTAAGAAATTGAGCATCATGATTGAGCGTTTCATGAAGGGAAAGGATATTTTAGAAAAGATGTTATAATAAAGTGATGAAGAGCAATAACGAGCAAATACTATGAGTAAATCTATTAGATTAACATTTTCAACAAAAGTATTTTAAAAGTAACAAACTGATCCTATAATGATATTTCGGAAAGTTAAAACACGTTTATTGCCGGGTTTAAATTAACGCACTCGAACTATTTTCCATCAGATTCTGATATTTACGCTCAGAGGACGCATAGGTGGCGTCAATGGAAAGTCGGGTGATCAAGCGACGCTACATATATGCGTTCAAGGCTGTTCTAAACTGCTCTGCTCAACAAGCGCAAAACTTTTTGACACATTTACAAATTCCTTTTTTAACGGAAAGATATAAAATTGGAAAGCCTGACCATGGAAGCGATTTAGAGTCAAACTGTGCTTTCCATTTTTTGATCAATCAATTACCTATTGAGTTATAAGCGATTTCGATCACGTGGCACGGCATTTTCCTCCCCTTACTGACTGGATTTTCTTCTTTCGTTCGGAAGTTCGGTTCAAAATGCCAACTTTGACGGTATTTTCTGAAAGATCTATTGCGTTTACAAGAAAACGGAAAAAAAACAGTTCGATGACATAGTTTCTGAATAACAACACCTTCTAGTTTCGTACGTTTCCGAACAAAAATGAATTAAAACTTATGTCAGAAAGTTGACCCTTTGGATTTGAGAACAGCCTTTCCGGCTTACCTATACTTGTAGTGACAAAACTTGTTTTACAGGCGCTCATACTTGAGGCTATTTGCAAAACCAAACTCGCTAGTCGCTACGTTCTGACGTATTCACGAAGTCATTTTTATTTTAAAAGTTTTTCAAGTTTAAACTTTATTTTTTAAAGTTTCTAGTTAGTTTTATTCAGATACTAAGAAATTGAACAGCGTTTCATATAGGGAAAGGATCTTTTAGAAATGCGTTTCAAAGTTGACGATTGATGCCGATTTTAAGGCTGTTCTCAAATCCAAAAGGGCAACTTCCTGACATAAGTTTTAATTTATTTTTGTTCGAAAATGCATGAAACTAGCCGGTGTTGTTGTTCAGAAACTATGTCATCGAGCTGATTTTTCCATTTTTCTACAAACGCAATAGATCTTTCAGAAAATAATGTCAAAGTGGGCCTTTTGAACTGAATTTCCGCGCAAAAGTAGAAAATCACTCAAGAGCGGGCGAAAAACAGGTTTGTCACGCGATCGATTAAGCTTATAATGGGAGAAAAATGTCGTGTAACGTGATCAAAATCGCTTATAACTCTGTAGGTAATTGATGGATCAAAAAATGGAAAACACAGTTCGATTCCAAATCGCTACAATGATCAGGCTTTCCAGTTTTATATCTGTCCGTTAAAAAATGAATTTGTAAATGTGTCAGAACGTTTTGCGCTTGTTCAGCGGAGCAGTTAAGAACAGCCTTAAAGACATGATAGTCCAGAAAATGTCGTCATCGGAAAACTATCTCTTATAATTCAAGATGTGATATTTTATGAAAAAATGAAAAATCTATTGCTATTCTATTTCACATCACTTTACTGCAAGTTCATGCATATACTTCAGATATATGTACATTTTAATGTCTGAATTAAATCAATTATTTAAACTAACAATGATACACTAGAAAGACTTGAATACATAAAAACAGTTAAATTAAAATATATACTTTAAAAAAATTTAAAGGAAAATAAAAAACATACAAAAGTATACGTTTCCTTTTGTCATCGCATAGCCTCCTCAGTACTAACATCAACCACAACAACAAAACATCGAACAATTCCTAAGTGAATATTTTCTGTTTCTAAAAGAAAAACTTCAACTTTAACTGAATCCAGTGTGTTCTATGTTTTGTTGTTGTAGATGACGTTAGTACTAAAGAGGCTTATGAGATGACATAGCGAACGTACACTTTGCATGCTTTTTTTTTTTTTTTTTTATCACGTTTTCACGTAACAGCAAGCGCTTACCGTGTTTACTCGCGTAATAGTCGCACTTTTTTTTGCCATTTTTTTATTGTGCAAGTCTAGGTGCGATTATTATGCGGGGAAATCTACTACACAATATTGTACTCTATAATACTAAAACATTACTGGTATAAAAAAGACACATTATAATAAAATTAGTAACTTACCAAATGTTTCCGTATTGTGTGATGTTTGTTAAATACCCTTTTTCTTTTCATGGTAATGTTTTTATAGACGTAAAATTTACTAATAATCTTTGTGAAAATTTAGACAAAAAATTCTCACAATAAATCACTTTCACTGAAGGTATCAGTATCACTATTGTAATGTGAATCGGTGTTTGAAGAATCACCGTTATTTTATAAAATGTCATCTTCACTTCCGTCCAAAGTGCCGGAGATACTCTTCTTCTTAAAACTTTTTGAAATTACATCGTTTGTTATTAAAGTCAAGCTTTGTAATATCCAACTACACATTAGTTCCAGGAATGGACGCCTTGCTTTTTTACTGGGAGTTTTTTCTTTGTTCTCATTGACCATCCAATATCCGTGTACTCGTCTTATATTGTCTTTAAACGGTTTGTTAACTGATAAGACCAATGGTTGCAGAATCGGTGTGAGTCCTATAGGAATTATCACAAGATCTGTTTTGCATTCTGAAAGTTCCTTCTTTACATCATCAACAAGATGTCCTCGGAAGCTATCGAGTACTAGCATGGATGGTTGATTGAGCAATGCTTCAGATTCAGACCTTTTCTTCCAAGCATTGCGAACCCAATCTTTCATCATTTTTTTATCCCTTCAATTTATGCAAAGAAAATATTTTGACGATTTTTTCTGCTTCAAATTGGGGGGTGTGACTATTACGCGAGTAAACACGGTATATCTCAAGATGTACTAAAGGATTAGGGTCCATAACTTGCGTTTTTGTCCCATGAAATAGATAGATTAAAATTCGATTCTGTTATACTGACTCAATTATTTCACATTTTAATATTAGAAGGTATATATTGTACGATTTTAACAATAATTTTTGTATTTTGTTCTGATTTATATGACTTACACAAGCTCAAAGTTCGTATAATTCGTAGTTTTGATGAAAAATACGCAATTTCTGCTATTTTTACCTCAATTTTAAATCTATTTTTAATATTTTTCTATGAGCGCAGCTTTGCACCACTTTTATTTTAACATATTTTGATGAGTTTAATAATATATGGCAAGAAGAAAGTGTTGCACGATTGCGCTCATATAAATAATTGAGGTAAAAATAGCAGAAACTGCGTATTTTTCATTAAAAGTACGAATTATACGAACTTTGAAGCTTGTGTAAATCATATAAATCCGAACAAAATACAAACACTGTTGTTAAAATCGTACAATATATACCTTCTAATACTAAAAAGGGAAATAATTAAGTCCGTATAACAGAATCGAATTTTGGTCTATTTCATGAGCCAAAAACGCGGCTTGTGGATGTGGACCCTGATCCTTTATCTAAAAATTAAAAACACTATCTGATTCTAAATCTTTTTCAATAGTAATTCTTCCAATTTTATGCTTTTATTTATTTAATGTTTTTATTTATACAAATTATTTATTGTGAACATACCTGGAAATTTCGCGTTGTTGACTGGGGGTGAGGGATATTTTTTGTGAACCTCCTTAACGTTCTAAAAGTTGGTTCTTTCTTTTTTTTCTTTTAAAGCTGTGTTACCGTTACAGATATATACTAAATAAAATATCTTAATTTCTTTGGAATCAAAGTTAGAACGCCTGAAAAAAAATCTTGTGATTGTAGCAAAAAATACTCAAGACTCAGTTTTTAAATTAAAGAAAATTAAAATCAAGCAACAGCAACTTATGGGCACGCCAGACTTATTACTTTTTATGTCAGGGGTTTCCCTCGAACTCAACAGCAGGCCGCAGACATACAGTAATATTGTAGAAAAAATATTTGCAGAAAGTTAACTCAAAAGTTATGAGTAATTAAGATGAAGATTGCATCACAAAATTGCTGGTATGTTTGCGGCCCGCGGTTTACTTTTTGGAAAACTTTCTTTATGTTATTCCAACAAGAATTTCTTGGAATTTCCCCAAAGACGTGTTCCGCACCATAAATCATATAAATATTTGAAAAATGAGATTCAATTTACTGAAAATTTAATTTTTTTAAAGTTTTTAATTAGTTTCCTTTATTTAAGTTTAAATTCTCTACGCGTTTCAATTTTCGAACTATTTTCTCCTTTTTTTTCCTTTTATTATTTAATTTTTTTTTTCTTTTTTTAATGTGGATTCTTTTTTTAGCATTATCGTCATCGTTATCTGGCAGATAATTGTTTAAAAAAAAGTAAAAAAAAAATGGCGTGGAATTGAATTTTCAATGATATCTCGCATGTTCTTAGTAATTTGGGGACTTTAATAAACTAACATTCTAAAACTGATAGATTTATTTATATTATTAATATGTATTCGAAATGAGACGAACCCAAACCGATCCCTTGGTCGATTTTCATACCAGTGTTCGGACTCGGGCTCAAAGTGAAAAAATTTATTTCTTCAAAAATGAATGAAATCTACAAGAAATTAATTCTAAGTTCTTTAAGTGTTTTACAATCCTTTAAAAACCAGTTTGAAAAGAAATTGAACTGTTATTTATGGGATATTAGCTGTTTAACCCGTTCTATGCACGTGAGTTCATGAATTTAATTCTAAAACCAAAACTAAAAATAACTATTCGATTTAGTAACATACTTTTCTACTACTGTGCACTTTTTTTAATGCAATTTAATTTTTCATGTTACTATGGCAGCAGATGATAAAACGATATCTTTGGAATAAGGGAATAAATAGAAGAAAAGGTTTTGTTGATGTTTGTGACAAAATGTTTCCCTTTATTTAAAAAAAAAAAAAAAAAAAAAAAAATGTAATAATTAAATGTAATTAAATAATCTCTAATTATTTGCATGTGGGGTAAAAAAAATTATCGTAATAGCCGCTACAGCTTTTTAATATTGCAGCGTGGCGTACGTAATATATATCTCTCACATTGGTTAAAGAACTCGCCCGATTACGGGTTGAACATAAAAAAAAAAGGGATTTTATTGTGAATTTTTAATTGTTGGCAACTGCTATAACGAAAAACGTTTAAATTTGATACGAAATTGCTGTTGGTGTTTTGTTATTAGTTAAAAGTTAACTATAAATTATTTCGATTCCGGATTGCTTTAGTTGCCTCAGCCTTGTTTTAATACACATGCACATAACATTTTACAATTCTGGCTTCCAAACTGTGGATTTGTATAGCATTACAGACAGACAAATTTTCATTTTTATATATTAGATATAAGAAGATCTGATTCCGAAGCTTTTGCGCTGTCAGTGTTAATAACATAAAGAAGTCTTCTTCTTCTTCTTTTTTTTTTTTTTTTTTTTTGCTGAATTTACTGGAAAACAGAACTTATGTCTTTCTGATATAGCTGTACAATTATATTTTAAAATATTAGGAATCGTGACTTTTGCAGAACTCAGATATAGTGGTTGGGTTTGAATAACAAATTGGCTATTTTAAGCAAATTTTCAGGGACATGAAAATCACGAACTGTTATCATGAGAGCGTATTTAGGATGTATATTTATTTATATATCTAAGAAAAGATATTTAAGTGAAAAAATTAATCTTGAAACGTTTTTAACCCTCTGCGGTCGTATTAAATTTATACACGGGTGTCATGCTGGTCGGAATTAATTTTGTTGAACGAACAGTAATAAATAATAGGCAAGATTGTGAAGAAAAAACAAAATTATTAATTCTTTTTTAAACTTTAGCTATATTTAACACAATAATGTGTTTTGGTTTTATGTAAAAATTATGTTTTATAATTCTCCATCGTGTGGTAATCTTTCAAAGCAGTTTCCAATAGGCAGCCCTTAATTTTTCTGTTTGAACATACAGAACAATCTTTACTCTTTACATCTTATATCTTATCTTTTTTAAACTACTTTCAATTTAATGGTACACTTCTTTCGGTAACTTTCTTTTGGCCACTTTAGAGTATTAGGCGTTCAGAAGACAATCCAACTAACTCCATTTTAAGTGGCGTTTTTTTTTTTTTTTTTTTTTTTTTTTTTTTTTTTTTTTTTTTTAAACAAAGGAACATTGAAAATTATCTATATATTTATACAGTGATAAGAAGAAATTTATTAAAATTTCCTTGATTAAAAGAAAATTAATGGGTTCAATCAAAATATCCCGAGAAAAAAACATTATATAGATACAATATTTTTATAGTTACAATAACTTTAACTGTTTATACTGAACATTTTCATTTGATGGAGTTACTCGGTTTGTGCACTGAACGGCTCATTTAAAAAATATTTTAAGAAGTGAAAAGGCCTAATAACACTGAAACATAATTTATAAGATATTATTTTGAATTCTATGTATCTCCGAAGCTTGTCAACTTCATATAATATAAAACAGGACCGAAACTAGCCTTTATTGCACCCTGGACAAACATGGATTTTGGCGCCCCCCCCCCCCCCCTCTTCCGCAAAGTATATTTACAAAGAGAATTTTACTAATTTTCTAATAGCCGACTTATTTTAAAATTTAAAATATGTAATCATAAAATATGTAATACGTAACCTACAATGACGGATTCAAGGGGGAGATCACGGGGTCATGACCCTCCTCTGAACACCAGCAAAAATATTCTTAAGATCATTTTTTAAATGAAATATACAGTAGAGTCCCGATTAACCGAGATCTTTTCTTCCGATGGACTGATGGCATCCATTATTATGAAACAGCCATTATAAATGAAGTTTTAGGTGAAGATGAAAAAGCAGTCGTAAAAAGTTAGAACTCTGATTTTCTGGTCAGAATGGGTGAAAAAATGGCCATAATTTTTTTTTTGTGCTCGGTTCTAAAAAAAAGAGCCGGAACTCATCTCTAATATGTATGAGAAATGTCTCTCAGGAATATCGAGAATTTAAAAAAAAAATAGAAAACGCACACAATTTTAAAGATCTATGAAATGCGAAAAATATGTTTTGAGAAAAAGGGATTTGAAATATCGGGTGCCCTAAAAATGACAGATGATTTTAATAACCTGCTCATGATGTCAATAACTTGCAAACGGTGAAAGATATTAAAAAAATTCTTGCAGGAGTGTTATGTATGATGTCAGGAATTTGTATGCTGCGATTCTCAGTCTTAATTACAAATAGAATCGATAGATGGCGCTGAAAGCAATAACCGCTAAATCCAGGCTCGATTTTTAGATCCTCTCTTTTCTTCCATGCGAAAAAGGGAGATTAAGGCTGTTCTCAACTGCTCTGCTCAACAAGCGCAAAACGTTTTGACACATTTACAATTTCATTTTTGTAACGGAAAGATATAAAATTGGAAAGCCTGGCCATGGAAGCGATTTGGAATGGAACTGTTTTTTCCATTTTTTGATCAATCAGTTACCTATTGAGTTATAAGCAAATTCGATCACGTGACAAACATGTTTTTCGCCCGCTCTTGAGTGCTCTTTCTCCCTTCGCGCAGATATTCGGTTCAAAACGCCCATTTTGACTCTATTTTCTGACAGATCTATTGAGTTTGCAAAAAAATGGCAAAAACAGCTCAATGACATAGTTTCTGAACAACACCACCAGCTAGTTTGTTGCATTTTCGAACAAAAATAAATTAAAACTTATGTTAGAAAGTTGCCCTTTTGGATTTGAGAACACCCTTAAGGCTGTTCTCAACTGCTCTGCTCAACAAGCGCAAAACGTTTTGACACATTTACAATTTCATTTTTTAACGGAAAGATATAAAATTGGAAAGCCTGACCATGGAAGCGGTTTAGAGTCGAACTGTGCTTTCCATTTTTGGATCAATCAATTACCTATTGAGTTATAAGCGATTTTGATCACGTGATACGGCATTTTTCTCCCCTTATTGACTGGATTTTCTTCCTTCGTTCGGAAGTTCGGTTCAAAATGCCAACTTTGTCAGTATTTTCTGTAAGATCTATTGCGTTTACAAGAAAACGAAAAAAAAAACAGCTCGATGTCATAGTTTCTGAATAACAACACCTTCTAGTTTCATGCGTTTCCGAATAAAAATGAATTAAAACTTATGCCAGAAAGTTGACCCTTTGGGTTTGAAAACAGCCTTAAAATGTATTGAATGGATCCTGAAGTACCAAAAATCGGGTGTTGAACTGAGCACCTATTGCTCTCAGCGCCATCTATTGTTTGAAATTCGACCTAAAATAAAGAATCACATTAAAAAATACTCCTGACATCATACATAACCCTCCTGCAAAGATTTTTTAAATAACTGTCACCATTTGCAAGTTATTGAATTTTAAAATCATCGGTCATTTTTTGGGACACCCAGTACATTAACTCATTAAAGCCGGTTAGCAAGAAAACTTGCCAGCTAAAGCGAACAAAATTTTTAAATTTGAATGCCAGTATTTTAGTTTGGAAATTTTCATATTATTTAATCTCAGATTCTGAGCAATTAAATAAATCCAAATTACAAAGTAGCAAAAACCGGTGTCGAAGATTCAAAAGAAGTGTAGAGGAGGCTCGTCATTAAGGGCCTACTTCAGTCAACTGAAAAGACGCGTTCGCTAATGCTAATCCTATGGTAGAAATTTATAAAGCTATCTCGGTCGCATTTCAATATTTTTAAATGATTTTTTTTCTATTGGATAATTGAGATTGATCTGTATGCAGACCGTTTTTTACTTTTTCGATTTTGGTTGCAGATTTTTTTTATAAGGATGCTTTTATTTTCGAAACCGGTTCCGAAAATGAAAGTGTCCTCATAAAAATACCTGTAAAGGAAATCGAAAAAGTAAACAACGGCCTGCATACAGATCGATCTCAGTTATCCAATGCAAGAAAAAAAAAATCATTTAAAAATATTGAAATGCGACCGAGATATCTTTATAAATTTCTTCCATAGGATTAGCATTAGCGAACGCGTCTTTTCATTTGACTGAAGTAAGCTCTTAATGGGTTAACAGGGACATTTTTAGGAGGAATTTAGGACTAAAGGACTCTCAAAAAAATTTTTCATCTTGAAACAAAATTCCTTGTCTTAAAAATAGACCTTTCACAAAAATTTTTCATCTCCAAAATGAAACTTTGAAAACTTTCATAATTTTAAGGTAAAATATGACCTATCGTAAAACAGTTGAATTCGCCAAATAATCTGTCAGATAACTTTTACATATATAAAGGATTTTGTTAAAAACGTATAAACAGGAAGCCGATCATTTCGATAATTTCAATTTCACCAAATTCTGACTAGATTTATCATAAAAATACAAAACTATCCGTAATTTCACAAAAACAAAATTTCATTTGAAATTTGTTTTTGTGACATTTCCTTTGAAAAAAATCTGGACAGCAGCTTGATTATCGCATGTATTTTCATTATTTACACCTCCAATCCAGGCTTTATAGACTAAAGATGCTCGATACGCTGTAGAATGTATAGATGGAAATAGTTTTCAATTTAAAACTCTAACAGATTTTTTACCTTTTACATATTTTCTTTGATTGTCTAACAAATATACCAAAAATCATTTTTGGCATTTTCGTATTAACCGTATGTCAACGGTCAATCGTGAAACATTTTATTAGGTGCGTTCGTAATTATATAAAAACGTAGCACCTATAGTCGTAGTCTGGTCCGTCTGTCTGTATATAACAGCGCAAAAACTACCCAATCGAAATTGTTTGCAATTTAATGTGCATAATCGTTGCAGAATTTTGTCGAGTCATTCAAATTTTATGAAAATCGAATCAAAACTTAAAAAGATATTAACAAAAGTTTTCTTCATTCTATTAAATCCTATCCTACGTAATGAATTCATGCTATCCCATGATAGGTAATGATTCTAGGTTGCCACGGTGATCACGTCCTATTTAAGATGGAGTCCTGTTATTTCCGTGTTTACAGAATTTAATATATATATAATCGTAATAAATTTTGTACTCAGGCATTTTTGCATAAGAGTGCAACAGCTATTGCACCAAGATCTGAATATTTATAAAACTAGTTATTGCACGAACGCACCTCATTTGCTACGTTTGACGTAGAATTTCCGAATTGTTATACATAGCATCCTTTGTGATTCCGATTATTTCAGTGTTTCACGGCGTAATTCGATTATATATCTGTTAAATTCGTTTTATTATAATTTATTTATTTGTGAAATTTTAATTTGGTTTGGGAGTTTAATTATTGTAACTGACAAACTGAAACAAACAAATGCTGAATTATTTACATTGTACATAAGTGCAGCAAACATACTAATCTTCCGTACGTGGATTGCACGCACATATACAAATATTCATGCTTGAAAATTATTTTAAAATCCTTAGACAATCAATAAATTGAGATACAGCTTTCAAACAAATTGGATTTGAAAGTGCATTTTATTTTCTATTCGATGGTCTAAAAATTGAAATTGTGCGATATTTAGACGTTTTAAAAAATTGCATTAAAATCGAAATTTATAGCCAGGTCGTTGTCTCCATCAATCTGACGTCAGCGTTACTGACGAACATGTCTTTGCTTTATAATACATGAAATGTGAAAAATACTTTCTGCAAAGTGTATGGTTATATATATATATGTATGTATATATTTAATTTTAACCAGTTAAGGCTGTTCTTAACTGCTCTGCTCAACAAGCGCAAAACGTTTTGACACATTTACAAATTCATTTTTTAACGGAAAGATATAAAATTGGAAAGCCTGGCCATGGAAACGATTTGGAATTGAACTCTTTTTTCTCTTTTTTGATCAATCAATTACCCATTGAGTTATAAGCAATTTCGATCACGTTACAACCACGTTTTTCGCTCGCTCTTGAGGGATTTTTCTGTTTTCGCGCGGAAATTCGGTTCAAAACGTCCAATTTGACACTATTTTCTGAAAAGTCTATAGCGTTTTCAAAAAATTGGAAAAAACAGCTCGATGACATAGTTTCTGAACAACAACACCAGCTAGTTTCATGCTTTTTCGAACAAAAATAAATTAAAACTTATGTCAGAAAGTTGCCCTTTTGGATTTGAGAACACCCTTAATAACTGCAAAGCAAAAATTATGGTGTTTTGGGGCGATTATTACTCCCAGGAAGCTATAGCTTCTATTCTAATACCATGATTACTCCATTCAAAGTACACCGTGCCCTTAAATGAAAAAAAAAATTAAAATATAAACATTACACCACAGCAACCTTAATGTAAAAATTCTGTGAGAACTTATCTATGACAAATCAAAATTTTAGAAAAGAGAAATTTAATGCCAAAAGTATTCGAAAAAACAAAGTAGGTTATAAGGACATAAAATCATTTTGGTTAATAATAGTAAACCTATAAGGAACCTGTTTCTTATCCTGCCAATTTCATATCAGTTTTAGTTTCGCATAATATATAACCTACACAGCTGTGAGAGGAGAGGGGAAAAAAATAATCCATAACCATGACCTGCGTATAGCGTTTTTCTGATGAAAACAGGAAATTCCCTTCAAAAATTAAGGAAAACAGGTTTTAAGTGATAATGATAAAATGATAGTCATCAGACAATAGTCATATGCACAGACTTGCACAAAGGCGTTAAATATCAGCCTTTTCCCTATTCCTTTTTAATCATTCGATTCTTAGAAAAGGATTTTTTCTTTTTCTAAATTATTTCTTAAAGCTGTTCTCAAAACTAAACTTGTTTTCTCAAAAAAAAAAAAAAAAAAAATTAAATTAATTTTTGTTCGGAAACGCATGAAATTGGCAGGTGTTTGTTATTAAGAAACTGTGTAATTGAAAGACGTTTTCCATTTTTTAGTAAAAGCAAAAGATCTTTCAGAAAATACTGTCAAAGTTAGTGTTTTGTACGGAATTTCCGGTCGAAAGAGAAAAAAACTAGTCACATTACCAAAATCGTTTATAACTCGATATGTAATTTATTTATCAAAAAATGGAAAACTCATTTCGATTCAAAATCGCTTCAATAGCCAGGCTTGCCAGTTCTATGTCTTTACGTTTAAAAATGAGTCGGAGTATGATAAACCTGTACCACTTAAAACCTGTATGTGTCAGAAAGTTGCGCGTTGTTGAGCAGGGAACTTGAGAACCGCTTTAAGGTGATTCTCAAACTCCCTTCTCAACAACGCGAAATTTTCTGTCATATTGTTAAACGTAAAGGCAGAAAATTGGCATGCCTAATGCCTGGGTATTGAAGCGATTTAGAATCGTATAGCGTTCTCTCTCTCTTTTTAGCCTCCGGTACGGTATGCTATTTCTTTCTCCCAGCTTATTTTGTGTCCAAAAAATAACGTTACCTTACAGAAGCTAGCCGTAAAACAAAGCATTACGGTTAAATACTCTTTAGCAATTTTTTAAACTTCTAAGCATCGCACATTTTCAATTTTTATACCGTCGTATTGGAAGAATAAAAGTCCTTTTAAATGCATTTTGTTTGAAAACTGTATCTCCATTTATTTTTGAAATATTAATTTCTTTGTAGCTTTTGGAGCCATTTGCTTAATATTGGCAACGGAAGTACTCCATTTCTATAGAAAGTAAAGGAAAAATAGTTTTAGAATAGTAATTATATATTTTTGCTGCCATTTTCTCGTAACAACTGAAAGAAAATGTAATTAAAATACGTGCTATTTTGAAAAAAATATAAACGAATGATTTCTTTTAAAACAATGGAGCTATTATATACTATATTTAATTGTAAGTATCTATAAATCATTAAATAGCCTTTTTTTTTTTTTTTTGTCAATTTTCTTGAATGACGGCATCTTTTTGCTGCATTTGTGCATTATTTCGCGATAGTGATGTGCTATGCATGCTTTACTGTAGACGTTTAAGAGTAGGTCGTAAATGTAGAATTCTTAAGCGGATGCGAATGGCGTCATTTTACATAAAATAAAACTTGTGCTTTAAGTCTTAAAATTGAAATATGTTTTGTACTGCAGTAGAGTCCCGCTTAACCGAGTTATTTTCTTCTGATGGACTGGTGGCTTCTATTATGAAACAGCTATTATAAATGAAGTGTTAGGTGAAGATGAAAGAGCAGCCGTAAAAAAAAAAAAAAAAAAAAAAAAAAAAAAAAAAAAAAAAAGTATGGCCATTTTTTCCCCCATTCTGACCAGAAAATCAGAGTTCTAACTTTTTACGGCTGCTCTTTCATCTTCACCTAACGCTTCATTTATAACGGCTGTTTCATAATAATAGAATCCCACCAGCCCATCAGAAGAAAATGAAGTAATGGAAATGCCGGGGGCTACACTAAATTCTGAAAAAGCAGAATTCCTGTTCTCTAGTTTTTTTTTTCTTCTTTTGATAAATAAATTACTCATTGAATTATAAACAATTCTTTTCACGTGACGGCAATTTTTTCACCTTACTCGTCGCGTCGAGAATTCGGTTAAAAACGCCCACTTTCAGAGTGTTTTCTGAAAGATCTTCCTTTACCAAATGGAAACCGCCATTCGACTGCATAGTTTCTGAATTAAGAACACCTGTCAGTTTCAAGCGTTTCCCAACAAAAACGAATTAAGAAATGTGTCATATAACAGCTCCTTTGGATTGAAGAACAGCCTTAAACATATATACAGTAGCGTTCAAAAGTATTTTTACAAAGATAATAATTTACTTAAGGGTGTTCTCAAATCCAAAAGGTCAACTTTCTGACATAAGTTTTAATTTATTTTTGTTCGAAAATGCATGAAACTAGCTCGTGTTGTTGTTCAGAAACTATGTCATCGAGCTCTTTTTCCATTTTTATGCAAACTCAATAGATCTTTCAGAAAATAGTGTCAAAGGGGACGTTTTGAACCCAGTTTCCACGGAAAGGAGAATAAGCACCCCAAAACGGGCGAAAAGCGGGTTTGACACGTGATCAAAACGCTTATAACTCAATAGGTAATTGACTGATCAAAAAACGGAAAAAACAGTTCCATTCCAAATCGCTTCCATGGCCAAGCTTCCCAATTTCATATCTTTTCGTTAAAAAATGAATTTGTAAATGTGTCAAAACGCTTTGTGCTCGTTGAGCAGAGCAGTTAGGAACAGCCAACTTCCTGACATGAGTTGTAATTTATTTTTGTTTGAAAATGCATGAAACTGGCTGGTGTTGTTGTTCAAAAACTATGTCATCGAGCTGTTTTTTCCATTTTTTTTGCAAACCCAGTAGGTCTTTCAGAAAATAATGTCAAAGTGGCAATAGAACCGAATTTCCGCGCGAAATTAGAACAATCACTCAAGAGCGGGCGAAAAACGGGTTTGTCACCTAATCGAAATCGCTTATAACGCAGTGGGTAATTGATTGATCAAAAAATGGAAAAAACAGTTCAATTCCAAATCGTTTCCATGGCCAGACTTTCCAATTTTATATCTTTCCGTTAAAAAATGAATTTGTAAATGTGTCAGAACGTTTTGCGCTTGTTGAGCAGAGCAGTTAAGAACAGCCTTAATTGAAAAGAATAATAAAATATAAAAATTAATCATTTATTTCATTTAACCATATTCAATGTTTTAATTTTAATAAATTAACAATAAATATTAATAATACTATCTGCATAAGGCTGTTCTCAAATCCAAAAGGGCAACTTTCTGACATAAGTTTAATTTATTTTTGTTCGGAAATGCATGAAACTAGCAACTATTGTTGTTCAGAAACTATGTAATTGAGCTGTTTTTCCGTTTTTTTGCAAACGTAATAGATCTTTCAGAAAATAGCGTCGAAGCGAGCGTTTTGAACCGAATTTCCGCGCGAAGGAAGAATAACCATCAAGAAAGGTTGAAAAACGAGTTTGTCACGTGATCAAAATCGCTTATAACTCAATAGGTAATTTATTGATCCAAAAATGGAAAACATAGTTCGATCCCAAATCGTTTCTATGGTCAGGCATTCCAATTTTATATCTTTCCGTTAAAAAATAAATTTGTAAATGTGTCAAAACGTTTTGTGCTTATTGAGTAAACGATTTGGGATCACACTGTTTTTTTTTTCCCTTTTTTGATCAAAATATTACCCATTGAGTTATAAGCGATTTTGATCAGGTGACAAACTCGTTTTTCAACCTTTCTTTATGGCTATACTTCCTTCGTGCGGAAATTTGGGTTCAAAACACTCACTTCAACACTATTTTCTGAAAGATCTATTGCGTTTGCAAAAAAACGTAAAAAACAGCTCAATTACATAGTTTCTGAACAACAATACTTGCTAGTTTCATGCATTTCCAAACAAAAATAAATTAAAACTTATGTCAGAAAGTTGCCCTTTTGGATTTGAGAACAGCCTCTTAAGGCGTACTCAACTGCTCTGCTCAACAAGCGCAAAACGTTTTGACACATTTACAGATTCATTTTTTAACGGAAAGATGTAAAATTGGAAAGCCTGACCATGGAAGCGATTTGGAATCGAACTGTGTTTTCCATTTTTTGATCCCTAAATTGCCTATTGAGTTATAAGCGATTTTGATCACGTGACACGACATTTTTCTCCCATTACTGACTGGATTTTCTTCTTTCGTTCGGAAGTTCAGTTCAAAATGCCAACTTTGACAGTATTTTCTGAAATATTTATTGCGTTTACAAGAAAACGGAAAAAACAGTTTAATGACATAGTTTCTGTATAGCAACACCTTCTAGTTTCATGCGTTTCCGAACAAAAATTAATTAAAACTTTTGTCAGAAAGTTGACCCTTTGGATTTGAGAACAGCCTTAAGGGTGTTCTCAAATCCAAAAGGGCAACTTTCTGACATAAGTTTTAATTTATTTTTGTTCGAAAATGCATGAAACTAGCTGGTTTTGTTGTTCAGAAACTATGTCATCGAGCTCTTTTTTCCATTTTTTTTCAGACGCAATAGATCTTTCAGAAAATAATGTCAAAGTGGGCCTTTTGAACCGAATTTCCGAAGGAAGAAAGAGACTCAAGAGTGGGCGAAAAACGTGTTTTTCACGTGATCAAAATTCCTTACAACACAATAGATAATTGATTGATCAAAAAATGGAAAAAACAGTTTAATTCCAAATCGCCTCCATGGCCATTTTATGCCTTTCCGTTAAAAAATTAATTTGTAAATGTGTCAAAACGTTTTGGGCTTGTTGAGCAGAGCAGTTAAGAACAGCCTTAAGAAATACATATACTTCAGTTGAAAATTCCCCTTCAGCAATTTCCTCTAATAAGGAGAATGGTGCTTGAATACTTTTGTGCAGCAGTGCAGCCCTGTATATGAAGTATAGAATTTATATATAGTGAGTAACATGCAAAAAATTAATTAGATTTAAAAGCGCATACCGAATTTTAAACCGTACACTCCAGCAATTATTACTCAAAGACAGTATTGTAACGGATTTCTTTTGAGTGTCCTATAAATGAATAAAAAATGCTATAAATGCCCTGTGATCGTAGTGATCGCGTGATCGTAGTGAAATTCAGTGATTTATATCAGTTTCAATACATTTGAAATAGCGTCTTGTCATTAAAATACTCTACAAACGATTTCCCCCCCTATACCATAATGTAATGGAATACATTTGAGTGCCCCTTTAAATGAACTATTAATCCTACATACTTCATATACAATATCAAACATGCTTTGGTGACCCTAAATAACCTTTATCAATTGCATAAAAATCCGAGTATATTTACGGGAGTTAGAGCGTGGATAGATGGACAGACAAACCGAATGCATAAACACTTTTCAACTTTTTTGGAAAGTGTTAAAAAAGAAAAAAAAAAAGAATTTTCTATGCCAATCCTTTCTATCCAAAGCAAGCTCTACCGAAACGACATTGTAAATAAATACCATTAAAGTATACAAATTCATTAAAATGTTTATTTTAAAGTTTTAGACATTATGAAGAATAATCAGTGAAAATTAATATTGTATTGCCTGAAATTTACAAGATTGATTTTCATTTTTATTTCTCTCTCCGTTTTATTTTATTTTTTTCTGATAGACATATGTATGCAATTGGGTAAACGGAAAAAAGGTGACAGGAAAAAACGGGACCGGAAAAAACGGGACCGGAAAAAACGGGACAGAAAAAAGAAGAGCGGAAAAAACGGGACCGGAAAAAACGGGACACGGAAAAAACGGGACCGGAAAAAACGTGACAAGGAAGTGTTAAATATTGAACTTGTCGATAAATAAATGTTAAAAACTAATCTAATGTTTTTCCACTGTCAGTTTCTTACAGCGTAGGGGGGGGGGGGGGGGCACAGTTAATGGGTGAGTTAGACAATTCTAAGGTTTGGTCCAAGAAAACACAATTTTAACATTTCATTAAGAGAAGTTTAACATGACTTCTACAAGGGACAAGCTGGTGCTTCCTAACGGGGGGGGGGGGGGGGGGGGAATAAGGAAATACAATTTATAGATTCTTTCAACTGCAGATTCGCGAACTCGAATCCAAATATTTTTCGTCGATGTCTACGAATGCTAATATTGAAAAAAATTGAAAATTCGCTTACGATAATTCTAATTAACATCACTACTTGATATTTGCTATTCGCGAACGGTAATACCAATATTTTCCGTTGATGTTTAAGAATGCTATTATAAAAAAAATTCCTGAATATTCACATATGAAAATTCACATTTACACTACTACTTAATTTGGACATTATGTGAATAAGAATGCTTTCCGTTGATAATTAGAATGCAAATATTGAAAAATGTTGTGAATGTTCGCATACGAGAATGCTCGTTTACATAACAACTTGTTTTCGACTTACGCATGTATAATATCATATAAATTTTATTTATTTTTTTTTTTTAATTTTAAAGAAGTTAGTTATAATAGATTCGATTGGAAAGTTATATTTTTATTATTTTTATTTTATTTAACGCTATTTGAATTTTTTGTTTATTAACATAAAATTATATTAATAATAATAATAATAATATTTTTTAGACTTTCTGAATCACTTATCAATTTATAATTTTTTGTGTCCCGATCAGTGGCATTAGTATTTTCAGATATTAGCAGAACAAATAAAGAAAAAATAATAATAAATAAATATCTTTGTTAAGATATGCCTAAAATTAGAAATTAGCATAGTTTGTTACTTTTTTTTTTTTTTTTTTTTTTTTTTTGTTATATTAAGCAATTGATTGAAGTCAAATTTTTTGCAATTTTTGGTTTCATCATGGAATTTCCAGATATATTATTCTAAACATTTAAACTAAACAAAATAAATTAAAATAAACATTTCTATAAGATACTGGAATCACGGAAAAAAAGCGCACGTAGGAAAAAACAAATCGGATTAAAGAACACGGGAAAGTATTCTATTTATTAAGTTGTATACATAACAGAAAATATAGTATGAAGTTTGTTTTTTAAGGAATTTAATATATATTTTTAAAACACAGTAAACCTTATATATTTTTTAACGACATGAAGGCCATATTTAAATAAACAATTAAAACTAAAGTGCAGTTTTTCCACTGTCAGCTTTCTACAGCGTAGGAGATGGGGGGGGGGGGGAGGTACTGAGTTAATGGGTGAGTTAGACAATTCTAAGACTTGGTCCAAGAAAACACAATTTTGACATTTCATTAAGAAGTTTAGTACGACTTCTACAACGGACAAGTTAGTGCTTTCTACGTTGGGGGGGGGGGGGGGGGTATTAAGGAAATACAATTTATTGATTCTTTCAATTCGCTATTGATAGCTTATATATAAGCAAAGATGTTTTATATATTTATAAAACTTTAATCAATAATGATTTTTGGGTACAGTGGAGGACGGATGGGGGGGGGGGGAATTACGTACACAGCTTATAAAGGGAATAAAATAAAGACGAAGAGAGGGGGCATTTTCTTTCGAGGAATTTTTTCATTATACTGCTTTTTAGCTCGCAGGCTATCAAAGCCCAGGGGCTAATGAGCACGCAGGTTCTGTATGTATGTATGTATGCACTTACGTCTTATGTACGTAACGCGATAACTCTTGACAGAAACATCCGATTTGCTTCATTTTTTTTTTCCAGGTTCATTCTGATAAGGCGATTCCCTAATTAGTTTTGGAGGTTATTGGTTAACAGTAAAGGGGGGGGTACTCCCCCCACCTTAATTTAGATAAATGGGTTTTTCATGCAGAATTATTCGATTTGCTCCAAATTTGGTATACCGATTTATTATATTAAGGAGCTTCCATGATTAGTTTTGGAGGATCATTAGTTAAATATAAAGGGGGGAAAGGGGGCTAGACCCCCCCTTAATTTAAATAAATGGGTGTTTCATGCAGAGTTATTCGATTTGCACCAAATTTAGTACACCGGTTTGTTATGCTAAGGAGCTGCCTTGATTAAATTTGGAGGTTTATTGGTTAAGTATGAAGAGGGGGGCGGGGGCTAGTCCCCCCCCTTAATTTAAATAAATGGGTTTTTCATGCAGAATTTTTCGATTTGCTTCAAATTTGATATATCGGTTTATTCCGATATGGCGCTTCCTTCATTAGGTTTGAAGATTCGTTGGTTAAATTTATAAAATGGGGGAAAGGGGGGCAAGTCCCCTCTTCTTAATTTAGATAAATGGATTTTCATGCAGAATTATCCAATTTATTTTATTTTTTTCTATGTTCATTCTGATAAAGCGCTTTCCTGATTAGATTTGGAGCTTCATTAGTTAAGTATAAAGCTTAATTTACCGATATGGTTTTTTCATGCAGTATTATCTGATTTGCTTCAAATTTGGTATACCGGTTTACTATGTTAAGAAGCTTCCCTGATTAGATTTGGGGGTTCATTGGTTAAGTATAAGGAGGGGGGCGGAGGCTACCCCCTTCTTTTTTTTTTTTTTTTTTTTTTTTTTTTGAGGTGCATATTCTTCGAAAGTTATATTTTGCAAGATTATATTATACTGTTGTATTTTACAAGATTATATTATACTGTTATATTTTACAAGAATACCCTATTGTTCCATTTGCTCCTATGTCCCATTAGCCCCCAGTCTCCCCTATATGTATTTTTCCTCAATATTTGTTATCTGGATTTTTTGTTATACTGATAGCATGAACTACGGGTGACATGAACAAAAATTTAATTCCCCTTGAGGTTCATGTTAACGAGGTTTGACTGTATTCACTTATCTTTATGTACCTAAACTTAATTTGGTAGGCAGAAAAAAAAAACCGCATGGGAAAATTAAGATTTATATTTCTGATCAATTCTGTGGAAACTGATCCAGAAAAAATTCTGGAAATGTTCATACATATAGGAATAAAAAATATTTCGTAATCGTATTAGCGAATGTGGAAACGGAAAATATGAAACTTAGCAATTAAATAATACATTAACCCTTTATGCGACGACAGTTCTTCAAAATACCATTAAAATAACTGTTTATAAAATTCATTTAATACATCGATTAGTAGTAGTACAGTTTAGAATGAGTTACAGACGCTTTACTCTATCATGTTCGAAAGCATTATTGGTTACACAAAACAAAAGTATTTTTAAAATGATGATTTCTTTGTCTTTGCATCTTTTCAGCTTTCTTGATGTTGAAAGATTGGGGGGGGGGGGGGGATTCTGTTGTAAGAACATGACATTTGTACATTTCCTAAATCTACAACAAGGTTAAAACAATGTGAGTTCTTAAATTATTGCCCCTCCAGTGGCCGAGAGGTTCTGCTCTCGAAGCTGGTAGACGGGAGGTGCTGGGTTTGAACCCAATCGCATCCGTCGGCCCAATCGTTCGGAGTTTTTGTGGTTTGTTTCGAACCATGGATTTCC
The DNA here is from genome assembly GCA_963932465.1 of Maratus speciosus. Lineage (NCBI taxonomy): Eukaryota > Metazoa > Arthropoda > Arachnida > Araneae > Salticidae > Maratus > Maratus speciosus. Next base: position 170,682,144 of record OZ010793.1, read on the forward strand.
ATGCGTAAATACGGGTTAGGTTCCATTAGAAAGACACACAAGGAGGGCACCCCCACCTTTTGGGCCCATATCCCTCGTGTTGATAATTGGCCGTCATAAACACAACGAACCAATCTCTTAAATTATTATACATCAATCTGCAATAGTTAAGCAAAAAATAATTCAGTCTTTAAACTTGTGAAGTCTCTAGAAATGTAGCATATGGCACTTCAGGGAATATTTAAAAAAGATAAATACAGCTGAGTATTTGTTCCAATAATCCGGTTCCAATAAATCCTATCTCAAATTGTGTGAAATATCTAAAATCAACACCATTACCTATTATTTACATGAAAATATCTCATAAAACACGATGGGTGGCACGTAAAAATTTCACAGAAGAAACAACCCTTTTATTATACATTATTCGTCTGTCAGATTAATATCATTCAACAAAAACCATTCTGGAAAACTAAGGTTTATCTTCTATCACTTTCAAATATGTATATTGAAGTGAGTTGTAAAATTCCAATGTATTTTTCGTCAACATAATACCTGTCTATCATTCTTTTAAAACTACAATCTGCAAAACGCCTGTTACAATCAAATAGAAAGCAAAATATTTTGAATGATTGTCAATCAATAATAAGAGGAACCACTCTCTTTGTTGAAGGATTAAGTATTTAACCTGGGGGGTCCCATGCTTCGAAAGCATGATTTTTCATTAAAGTTCAAAATATGGGTACATTTTTTCTTAATAGCCATATTTATTTAGTTTGAAATATTTTAATTTTATTCAATTATATATTTTTAGTAAGCTATAGAATTTTTTTATTTATTTATTATTATTAATTTTTTTTATTTATTTTTTATATTTAGCCAGGCCTTTACGTTTAAAAATGAATCGGAAAATTTGTCAAAGTTTCGCGTTGTTGAGTAGAGAATTTGAGAACCGCCTAAATGTATATATATTTATTTTCGGTTGTCCGATTCCATGACATTTTTAACTTAATTTCGTTATTTGTTTTTTGAACCGGAAGACGAACCAAATTTAATGCCTTCCCCTTCTACCCGGCAGCCCAGGTTATACGCCCCCTAGCTTCCCTCTAGTTTAAACCCTGAGGTCATGTAAAGTTAGTTAAACAGTATTACCAAATCTAATCGTATGTAATATATTGCCCTCTCTTTAAAACGATCTAATTGTTTGATAGGAAACAAAATATTAATAAAATTAAATAAATTATAAATAACTATTAGTTATAATATTAAAACTTATGGAATTATATTAAGAGTACCTATATATTAATACTAGTTTATCCCTGTTGTCCATACCAGCCGCGCCCATTTATCAGAATGAACATAGAAAAAAATAAAATAAATTGGATAATTCGGCATGAAAATCCATTTATCAAAATTAAGAAGAGGGGACTTTTCCCCCTTTCCCCCTTTTATATTCAACCAACGAATCTTCAAACCTAATGAAGGAAGCGCCATATCGGAATAAACCGATATATCAAACTTGAAGCAAATCGAAAAATTCTGCGTGAAAAACCCATTTATTTAAATTAAGGGGGACTAGCCCCCGCCCCCCTCTTCCTACTTAACCAATAATCCTCCAAATTTAATCAAGGCAGCTCCTTAGCATAATAAACCGGTATACTAAATTTGGTGCAAATCGAATAACTCTGCATGAAAAACCCATTTATCTAAATTAAGGGAGGTCTAGCCCCCTTTCCCCCGTGTATACTTAATTAATGAACCTCCAAATTTAATCATGGAAGCTCCTTAACATAATAAATCGGTATACCAATTTTAGAGCAAATCGAATAATTCTGCATGAAAAACCCATAGTAGCCCCCCTTTACTCTTAACCAACAACCCCCAAAACTAATCATGGAAGCGCCTTATCAGAATGAACCTGGAAAAAAAATTAAAGCAAATCGGATGTTTCTGTCAAGAGTTATCGCGTTACGTACATACATACATACATACAGAACCTGCGTGCACATTAGCCCTTGGGCTTTGATAGCCTGTGAGCTAAATAGCAGGATAATGAAAAAATTCCTCTAAAGAAAATGCCTCCTCTCTTCGTCTTTATTTTATTCCCTTTATAAGCTGTGTACGTAATTTTACCCCTCCCCCTCCGCCTTATAAAACATCTTTGCTCATATATAAACTATCAATAGCGAATTGAAAGAATCAATAAATTCTATTTCGTTAATAACCCCCCCCCCCCCCTCAGTAGAAAGCACTAACTTGTCCGTTGTAGAAGTCATACTAAACTTCTCTTAATGAAATGTTAAAATTGTACTTTCTTGGGCCAAATCTTAGAGTTGTCTAACTCACCCATTAACTCTGCCCCCCCCCCCCCCCTACGCTGTAAGAAACTGACAGTGGAAAAACTTTACTTTAGTTTTTAGCATTTATTTATCGACAAGTTCAATATTTAACACTTCCTTGTCACGTTTTTTCCGGTCACCTTTTTTCCTTGTCACGTTTTTTCCGGTCCCGTTTTTTCCTTGTCCCGTTTTTTCCGCTCTTGTTTTTTCTGTCACGTTTTTTCCGGTCCCGTTTTTTCCGGTCACCTTTTTTCCTAGATTCATGCAATTGACCCATCCAACATTTTTCAGTTTTTGTGCACCTACCATAAATTTTGAAAGCTTTTTGTCTTCTAGAAATTTTTTATGACGCGATATATTACTCACCTTATCAAAAAGCAATATTGTAAATGATAACAAAAAAAAAAAAAAAAAAAAAAAAAAAGAGAAAGGAAAAAAAATTCTACATCTGACATCCAAGGTCCGACAAACCCCGGGAACCAGGTCGCCCGGGTGACTAAAAAACTCCTCTTGGCGACTTTTTTACCTACTTATTAATTAAAAAAAAAAATTTCCTTTAACCAAAAAATTTCATGTGCATGTGCGAAAATATTTATTTTTAATAGCGCGATTATTTGCAGTGGAAGAAAATGCACCATACCGGCGCAACAACTCTCTCTATTTTTTCAGAAATCAGAGTTTTTGCTAAGCTAAACTAACGTGCATGTTGAAAGAGCACTGCTTAGTTTAGAAAACCTTAAAAATACTCCAGCAGAAAATGAAAAAAATGTACCCAAATGTGGAATGTACCAAAATGTGCAGTTGTCCGATATATCTCACAAAAATGACAAATGGTATTTCAAATCAAAATCTCAAAGGCATTGTTAATTTATGTATACAATTTCTTGTTGGGAATTAAAGGTAAGGATATTAATTTTTCTACTGTTTTAATGTTTAATCTCATAGTTTGTTTCCATTTAATTTTTACAATGTAAAAGTGGTATTATCTTAAAATTTATGATCAGTTTGATTTTTTTATGGAATAGTTAACTTGTTCACTGCAAAATGACACATAGATCACTCAAAAATAGTCGAATACGGTTATGAGTAGCCAGTATTCCATTTGGCGGGGAATGCGTTAATGTCAGAGAAATGATTCTTTAAGCTGGCTCCTAAGAATTTTTCCTGGCGCCTAAGAATTTTCAACTTTTGTCAGTCCCTGGACATTGCTATCTTGGGGATGTCAACTCTTTATAAATGCAAGGCTACCGGAAAAACGAAAGGGGGGGGGGGGAGGCACTAATAAAAAGAAAAAATAAAACTGAAAAATCCGTGAAAAATTTATATTTTTTCATTCCTTGAAATTTAAAATTTTCTTTTATATATATATAGATTTCTTTAAAAAAAATTTCTTTGATACTATTATTTACTCTTTTCAGTTTTTAATTCACGGAATTCCATTAAAATCGTTTTTAACTGGACTTTGGTTTGTCTGTCTGCCGTCAAACCATGCTCTCTCATAAATGTACTAGAATTGCCTTGTAATTGTAATTCAGATATGTTATTGGGGTTCGCTATGACGGGTTTTTTATTGAAAATGTAGTGTGTAGCATTTATAGTTCGATCACAGGGACACCCAAAAGAATCCCGTTACATTATCTTCTATTGGGGAAAATCATTTGTGGTATATTTTAATGATGTTACTACTATATTTCAAAACTTACTGAAATTCTATCGCAAAACAATTTTTAAATGTAAGTTTTTAATATATTAATATAGCATTGAAATAAATACTATTTCATTTTTTTTTTCATTAGATATCGTCATTTTTTCCACCTAAAAGAAAGTGTTAAATTATACAGAGGAGCTTCTTGTACGCCATAAAATAGGTATATATTTTTGTTTTGCCGAAAATTTAGGATTTTCTTTTCCTTCTTTTTTCATAGACTTTTTTTTTTTTTTCAATTAGCCCATCCTTGTGTCAGAGATCTGAACAGCCCGGGCCTATTTTTATCCACGCACTTGGGCCGGGCCACACTTTTTCTGAAGGCTCGGGCCGGGCCTAGTGACTACTTTTTACAGGCCAAGCAGGGTCTTGCTTTTTTCCTGAAGGATCGAGCCTAACATATTTCCTCTGTACAGAGCCGGGACTGGTTTCATTCCTAGTCTTCAGGGCCCAAAATTTTCAGTCCTAGTTTTGACCCAGCCCGTGTGAAAATCATTGTCTCGACGTGGCCTGGTCCGTTCAAAGGTCAGTAAAATTAGGCCTGGCCTAAAAATTTTTGCAAAAAATGCATACATTTTTATATTGCTATTGTTCTACAATTAAACATTAGAATTTATTCTTTTTAAAGAATACTAGATTTCTACGCTATTAAAATATAGCAAAACGCGCAAAAAAAAAAAAAAAAAAAAAAAAAAAAACCTGCCTATACGGAATCTTGCTTTAAACTGAAAAACGTGTTGATCCATGCAAAATTAATATCCTAATACGTAAGAAAAGAATATATAATACATTTACACTTGCTAAGAAGGAAACTTAATCTATAAGGATTTTTTTTTTTTTTTTTTTTTTTACTTTTCTATGCAATTTGGTTTTAGAAGCATTTACTGTATGGCATTTTTCAGATTTTTAACGCTTCAGTACATAGGATATGGATTAACAACATTAATGAAGACTGAAACCTTTACATACACGAAATAGAAATTCATTAAAAAAATAAATATCGCAGCCTGCGGCACTTCTATAAAAATGAAGATTATAAACATGAAAAGAAAAAAAGAAAAAAAAAAGTTAAGATAAATATTTTTGGTCAGAACTCCTCGTACGAGACAAATTTTTAACCAAATCGAACTTTTTTCAGGGCTGGGCCAATAATTTTTTTCTACGAGCCGGGCCGGGCTCGTGCCGAACTTTTAACTTTTTTACCGGGCCGGGCCAGTATTTTTTTTTTTTTTTTTTTTTTTAGTACGGGCTGGGTCGAACTTTTGATTTTTGTGTCCGGCCGAATTTTTTTCTATGACTCCGGCCAGGCTCGGGCCTGGAAATTTCGGCCTGTGCCGACCTCTACCTCGTCTTGCTGTTTTTGATTCATGGAGTGAGACTTGCCATATATCTTGAAAGATTTTCAGAATGTTTATGATGCGATATATTACTCACCTTATCAAAAAACCGTACGGTCGAATTTCATTTAAAAAGATATAAAATTTATGTTTAAATATTTTAGAAATTTTTAAGAATATCCCCCCCCCCCCACACACACACCGAAATTTATTACTTTCCAACTCTTTTCTTTTTCGGTGTTTTTGCTTCTTTTTCTATTTTGAAACTTTCATCTTTTAAAATAATTTTTGAAAGATTTCTAGAATTTTCGTACAATGAGATTACTTACCTTATCGAAAAACCATACTCTAAAAGAAAAAAAAAAAAAAAAAAAAAAGAAAGAAAGAAGAAAAAAAAAAAAAAAGAAGAAGAAACACCCGGACATTACTATCTTTGAAATTTCAATCCATTCTAATCAGTATACAGCTGACAAAATAATATCACTAATTCCGTTAAAATAATAAAAAGAAAGTTCCAAAATATTTGTTTAAATATTTTAGAACTTCTGAAGCATGTCTACTGAAAATTCCGATTTCTAGTGACAAAATTTAGGATCTTTCATCCTATTTTCTTTTTTACATCCCCCCCCCCCTTAAAAAAAAAAAAAAAAGGACACTTCCATGCACGTAACTGGTTTCTGCAATTTTTGGATCACGTAATACATAGCTGCCGACTGCTGCGACTTTTTGTCACCAATATTTCCGAATAGTAGGTAATCTTCGCCTTATTTAATAACAGATTCTGATATTAAATATTGCGAAGATTAGTATTCGAAAACAGTGATGGATAAAAAATCGTAGCAGTTGGTAGCAGCAGCTATGCCTAATAAAATCTCCCATAATGCTTTTACGATGCGATATACTACTCTCACTTTTTCGCTGTATCACGCAGGAAAAAAAAATACAGATGATATTACTAGCTTGGAAACGTCAATTCTCTATAATACACTGCATCTGAACTAAAAATGAAACCATAAATAACTGTTAAAATATTTTAGAAATTTTGAAGGATACATACAAAAAACTTATATTTTTATTTTCCGAAATTCAATGATTTTTTTTTTCTTTTTCTTTTCTTTCTTTCTTTCTTTTTTTTTTTTTTAACGGAAACATCCCGATGCTATTAACCCATTCAATTTTTGGTTCACGAAATAAAACTACCATAAATTTTAAAAGATTTCGTCCTTCCAGAATTTTTTTACGATGCGATATATTACTCACCTTATCGGAAAACCATACTGTAAATAATAACAAAAAGAAAAAAAAATCCTACACCTGGCATTACTATCTTGGAAACGTCAACCCTTTCTAATCAGTGCATCTCTACCGAAAATAATATCACGAATTCCGTTAAAATAAAAAAAGAAACAAAACTAACCTCTTGGGGGCATTGATAGCGAAACAACAAACCAAACAAATTCAACAAATCTCATATCCTATATCTCCCCTCCCCCCTGTTGCGGATTGTTGCACTTCCACGCACGTGTGTTCCTTTTTGCGCACCTGACCTGGGTGTGATACGTACGTCTCTGAACACAGGTGTGCTCCAGACACACCGTCGCCAGACATGGCGGAGAGGATTTTTTTTTTCCTTTGCAAATGCAAAAGATCCCCTTTTGAAACGCCACCTAGTGATGACTATAAAAGTTTTCAGTTGCAAACGTAACAGCCAGTTTTCCGTTTTTAGCGCTCGCCCGTTTCGATGCGTTTTTGTTTTTCATTTAAATTAGTCCGAGACACTAAGATTATACTTTTTTAAATTTATTTATGAATAATTGTGAAACTTTTCCTCCTTGAAATATGAGTTTTTTAAATTTCTTTTCATATACTTCATGTATATATTTTTTTAAATGTAAATTTAATTTAAAAAATCTAAAATTCCAAAATTATAGTCATGTTTAAAATTTGATAGAGTAGCTCTTTTTGTATACTTTTGATATTAGTTTGCTCTTAGGATTTTCAAAGATATCTATTTAAAAGAAATCTAATAACTTTTAAAAGAAAAAAACAACATAAAAAAGTGTTGTATCTTTTGATTTAATTGCCGTAATTACTTTCCGTTTGCTTCATTTTGTCTCAAATGTAGTTTTTTTTTTTTTTTTTTTTAAGTAAACAAGGGGAAAAAAATCACGCGTCAAGCATAGATTATGAAACATTTTCCAACACATTCGGAATAATGCAACAAAACTGCACCGTTTAAAAAAATAAAAAATTGTGTTTAATTCAACCATATGGAAATGCATAACACATTTCAAAACCCAATTTCAGCTGTTCCCATCTACTATCGGGAAATTAACCGAATTTTTTTAGCAGCCCAGTTTAGCTAGTCGTTTATCTAGTAGTTTTAGCTAGTCGTTTTTTGTATATGATATATAGATTTGTATCTATTAACTATGCATGCCAAAATTTAGTTCAATTAAGAAATACATATACTTCAGTTGAAAATTCCCTTTCAGCAATTTCCTCTAATAAGGAGAATGGTACGTGAATATTTTTGTGCATCCCTGTATATGAGGTATAGAATTTATATATAACGAGAAACATTCAAAAAATTAAGTAAATTTAAAAGCGCATACCGAATTTTAAACTGTACACTCCAGCAATTATTATTCAAAGACAGTACTGTAGCCGATTTATTTTGTGTGTCCCTGTAAATGAATATAAAAATGCTATGAATGTCCTGTGCTAACGTGATCGTAGTGAAATTCGGTGATTTATATCAGTTTCAATGCATTCGAAATAGAGTCATGTCATTAAAATACTCTGCAAAAGATTTTTTCCCATATACCAAAGTATAATGGAATACTTTTGAATGCCCCTTTAAATGAACTATTAATCCTACATACTTCATATACAATATCAAACATGCTTTGGTGACCCTAAATAACCTTTATCAATTGCATGAAAATCCGAGTATATTTACGGGAGTTAGAGCGTGAACAGACGGACAGACAACCCTTACAGACGGACATAAACATTTTTCAACTTTGTTGGAAAATGTTAAAAAAGTTACCCTTTTCGAGATTATTATGTCCTCGACCACGTTAATTTGAAAGTATAATCTTATTATCACCTTCGTTCTTCTAAATTTAAAATTTACGTTTGTATTGTGAAAATTTATTTTAATTGAAGTGCCATTGTTTCCTGAAAACTTATTATATTTCACATGTTAAACTTTGATTAAAAATTTCTTTCATTTCTTTCTAATATAATTTTATCTTGTCCCATTTAATTCTCTTATCATTTTTTTTTTTTCAAATTATAAAATATAACAAACTAATCTGAAAAATGCTATAAAAGCGATAAAATACATTTATTTAGACTAACGTACGTTTCATCCCACAAACGTACGTTAGTCTAAATAAAGGCATTTTATCACTTTTTAGCATTTTTTTTAGCTTGGTTTGTTTCATTATAAATGAATATCATATACATATTATAGAATATACAGGGCCTGATTAATGCATGGGCCTCCGGGGCCTCGGCCCTGGGCCCACCAATTTCAGGGGCCCACAAATTATGTGGCTGATTTTTTTTTTCTCCTTAATCAAATACTTTTCAAATAATATTGTTTTATAAACTATGAAACGTAAAATTTAAATATTCTGAATGACTCAATAAAATTTTTAGAAGCTTTTAACCTAGGCACTTTTACTTGAAAAAGTGAATGACCAAGAACCGAACATGGACTTTACTCACGCTTGATCTCACGAATGGTCATTACTCCCGATTTAGTAGTTTAATAATTGATATATTTTAAATAAAATTTCATTGATATTATTTTTTTAAACCCTGCACATTTTTTTTAAATTAAACTTTTGGTTTATGATTAGTATATGCACAATTTTTTTTTTCTTTTCTGATAATTGCAATTTAATATTTTGAAAAATTGATAAATACTGTGAAACCTCGATTATATGTTCTCGGAATTTGCGTTTTCCTGCATGTAAATTTTCTCACAATTTAAGTTTTTACTGTTTGCATTTTATATTGTGGTCCGTGACGTAAAAACAAAGCTTTACTGTAATAAAAAACCTCCATATTTAATTTTTCTGTAAAAGTCCCTTTCAATTTGAGAGTACCTACAATTTTCCAAAACTTGCCGTATCCAGAAAATCACATTTGGGGAAAATGCCAAAAACTGCAACTGTGTCTATTGGTTTCAATATAAACGAGGATTTTACAATGTCAGAATTATAGTTTAAAATGATTACTAGACTGTTAGAAAAAACACAGTTTTATGATTTTGGATAAGGCGAGTTTTGAAAAAGACGTCCTCATTTATTTTGCAACATAAACTGTGGATCATAGATGTTTGCGAATTATACAAATGCTTATTTGAGAAAGTGGACGGTAATTCATTTTCTTGATCATTCTTGTAACTTACATTTTTTTTTTTTTTTTTTTTTTTTTTTTTTGTAAACTTGAAACTTTCACCCAAACAACTTTGTCAACTTATCAAATAAACCTACTTTTTTTTCTGAAAGTGTCGCTGGGGAATGGGGAGGTAGGGGGGGGGGGCAACTTTTTAACAGGGCCTGGGCACAACTTCAGCTTGATCGGGCTCTGAGAATATATACAAAAACTAATATTTTCAAAATTATGAAACATATGGTTTATGTATCATACATATTATAGAATATATACAAAAACTAATATTTTCAAAATTATGAAACATATGGTTTATGTGTTTATACATTGATATTATATTTCTTTTAAATAAAATAAAATATTTGAATTCTTAACGCAAGCAATCCGTAGTAGTCGATATTTTATACTTCGTTCATATTTTTTTATTTATTTTTTTTTTCAATTTGCTAGTTCTGCGTTACAGTTTTTTTTTCTTTTATGTTCCTATCATATTTAGGAACAAAAGCGTTTCTGATTTAAAATAACATGTAATGCTGCATCACATATTAATTTATGATGTTTCGAATACGTTTATATGTTTAATTAAATTAGTGGTAAACTCAATACAATCATTTTAAAGCCTTTTTTTTAGTTGTACAAACCGTTATGTCTTCATTATAAATTATTCTTTATTTTTGTTTTACGAAATGACCGATTTCTTTGTTGAATTTTTCAGTTATCGTTAAACATTTTAAAATTAAATATTTCCCCCTTTGCTAATCTATTCTTTTAGTATATCTTTCTTTTTGTTAACACTTTCCAACGTAGTTGAAAAGTGTGATGAATGAATTCCTTATGAATGAATTCCTTTGTCCGTCTGCCTTCTGTTCGTCTGTAACACTCTTAAATATTGTCAGATTGCCATGAAATTGATATATGTTATTGAGTTTACTATCGGTATTGAAAATGAAGTGTGTACAATTTATGTTTAGTTTACAGGGACACTCAAAAGAAGAAAGAAGATACAGTTGCGGTCTATGGGAAAAAATCGTTTGTGGTGTATTCTAATGCTATTACACTATTTTAAACATATTGAAATTTACATATTCTCAGATGTAACTTCAAGGCTCTAACTGTAGAATAGGGTGTACATAGAATTATCGTTCCTTTACAGGGACACACAAAAACATGTCTACAGTACTGTCTATGAACAATAATTGATGGAAGTACGTTTTCTGTTGCAGTCAGTACACGTTTTCAAATTTAACTATTTTTTTCCACATCACTTGGCTTTTATAGATCATATAAAGGGCAGATCTCAAGTACATTTCAGTTTATTGACAGAAATTTCCGAAAGGTAAATTTCAACTGTGTTAAGCGTTTAATTAAATTAACTTTTAGGATACTATGTAGTATAAATACAAATTTGTAGATCATATACAGGACTGCACAAAAAAAATCCAGATATTTTTCCGACTATTGATGGTAATCGATTTGAATCGGTAATGCTGGTAATCGGTATTGATGGTAATTGCCAAAATTGGGTTTTCAAATGCGTTATGCGTTTTCCAAATTTTTTATTTAGACATCGTCTTTCACCTTAATAAACTGTGAAGTTTTATTACTGTATTCTGAATGCGTTGGAAAGTGTTTCATAATCTATGCTTGACGTCTGATTTTTTTTTTTTTTTTTGGGGGGGGGGGCTGTTGGTATCGAATTCAAACTGTCTACTTATTGACACATTTCATCCACCAGCGCTGAGCGTTTCTCTTCTCAAAGCTGGTAGACACAGATATAGGAAGTGCTGGATTCGAACTACAAGCCCTGCATTGGTCCGCGTTATACCTGAGCCGAACACGAAAATTCTATTTAAAGTCAACTCGACAAAAAAAGTTCGTCAACTTGACCCGATTCCGATACAATTCAACTCGAAACCGAAATGGAAAAAAAATAATTCATATATTAATACAAATTATGGAAAAATAGTCTACAATATACAATACTACTATATCTCTAACATCAATTTTGCCTGTTATGTTGTAGAATTAACGTACGCGTATACTCATTAATATTCAAATATATCTGAAATTAAAAAGAAAAAAAAAAAAAAAAAACTGGAAATTTTTTTAGGGGAAAAAATTATATATTTGAATATTAATAAGTATACGTACGTTAATTTTACAACATAACAGACAAAATTGATATTAGAAATATAGTAGAGGTCTGCACGGGCCGGAATTTGCAGGCCCGGGCCCGGCCCGAACGAAAGCTATTTTGGCCCGGTCCGGTGTAAAAATTGGAAGTTCGGCCCGAGCCCGGCCCGCCCGTTTGCATTTTTACAGTTCTCGGCCCGGCCCGAACAAAAATCAGTGAAAACAGGCCCGGGCCGGCCCGACACAATTCCTACAAAAAAAAAAAAAAAAAAAAAAAAAAAAAAATCCGTTTTTTTTTTCAACATACAATTAAAATTCTTTTAATGAATACTACATACATATTTATGGGAACATTTGACAGTATACATTACTATGATGTTCGCAAAACAGAAAACACACAATAGTAAACATTAACGATTACTTACAGTGTTTTAGTCATCGTGTCTACAGACATTTCAAAATGGAAATAAGGATTCATTAGAAGACTAATGTAGTTCAGAATAAAGGATTAAAAACATGATAACTTTTGAAGCTGTATAATAAAAAGTATATTTGTGAAAATATTTCTCTCATTTTTAAGGCTTTTCTCAAATCTAAAGGAGCTACATTTCGACACATTTATGAATTCTTTTCTTTTCGGAAACGCGTAAGATTGGCAGGTATTCTTATTCAGAAGCTATGTAAATGTCGTTTCTTTTTTCATAGATAAAATCAATATATCTTTCTGAATATACTGTCAAAGTTAGCGTTTTGAAACGAATTTCCGGAAGCGATAGCACAGGAAAGGAGAAAAACGTACAGTCACGTGACAGGAATCTCTGTTATCTCTGTAAGTAATTTATCAAATATGGAAAAAGCTATTCGTTTCCAAATGCCTTCAATAGGCAGGCCTGTCCATTTTATGCCATTATAGTTAAAATTTTTGTCAGAAAATGTGTCTGAAAGCTTCGCATTGTTGAGCAGTGAATATGAGAACCACCTTAAGGTATATTTCCAAAGATACTGTTAAAAGAAGTTCATTATCACTATTAATACTGCAAAACACAATGACTGTTCTACACATCCTGAGATCGATTAAGACCAGTTCCGTCCCGGCACGAGTCTGCTGAAAAAAAATTAAACTCGGAATCAGACCTCTTGTAACTGTACGATGCCGATCTCTACGCTGGACATGTTACATTTCTGTATTGATAATCTCGTAATTCTGTATTGTTAAACTTGCATCGGCTCGTGACGCACATTTACACTTCTCGAGAAAATCATATACATTGAAAATGGCTCATATTTTATCTGCTTCGTTTAAATTCTTATATCGGGCCGACAGGCCCGATTAATTTTTTTGCCGGCCAGGGACGGCCCGTTTGTTTTGTCTGTCGGCCCGGCCCGTTGAAAAAATTGTCCTAATTCTGCCGGCCCGCGGCCCGTTTGGAAATTCGCCTCCATTCCGCCGGGCCGGGTACAGGCACTTGCAGACCTCTAAAATATAGTAGTCTTGTATATTGTAGACTATTTTCCTATAATTGTATTAAAATATAAATTATTTATTTTAAATATTCGGTTGACCCGAACCATTATCGTCTCAATTGCCACTAAAAAATCGCCTGTATGTTTTTAGTGCCGGAACAGTCCAAAATTTCATGAAATTCAAAGTATCATAACTGGGTGAGTTTAGTCCCAAAGAAAAGAATGCAGCTGTACTTCCTAGAATATTGAAAACATGTTTCTGAGTATAACTTAAGACTCAGAGGGTCGTATAAAAATATAATAATTGTAACATTTTGAAAGATAATCGCATGACTATTGCATGAACATAATCTTAATTCATCCTTTATTTTGAACATTTTTTGCAATTTATATTGCCTACGTACCTCCAACATGTTAAACATTAAAGCGCGTTTCAACATTTTGTCTATTCTGTATTTAAAAAAAAAAAAATCATGAAATTAACAGGAGCCTTAAGGCTGTTCTCAACTGCTCTGCTCAACAAGCGCAAAATGTTTTGACTCATTTACAAATTCATTTTTTAACGGACAGATATAAAATTGGAAAGCCTGATCATTGTAGCGATTTGGAATCGAACTGTGTTTTCCATTTTTTGATCAATAAATTACCCATTGAGTTATAAACGATTTTGATCACGTGACACAGCATTTTTCTCCCCTTACTGACTGGATTTTCTTCTTTCGTTCGGAAGTTCATTTCAAAATTCCAACTTTGACAGTATTTTCAGAAAGATCTATTGCGTTTACAAGAAAACGGTAAAAACAGTTCGATGACATAGTTTCTGAATAACAACACCTTCTAGTTTCATGTGTTTCCGAAAAAAAAAAAAAAAAAAAAAAAAAAATGAATTAAAACTTATGTCAGAAAGTTGACCCTTTGAATTCAAGAACAGCCTTAAGGAGGCTGAGGACTTTTATATCAGCAAAACTCGACCCAAAAATCAAAATTCTTTTTGTGTGTATTACTATTATCCAATTGGTACTGAGTGAAAAACCTATGCAGAGGCGATGATTTTTCGCAAAGTTAGGAGTGTTTTAATATTGTACACAAAACAATTTTTTGGCCGTTCAATATGCTTTAAATCTACAGTATAACCTCGATTATGCGAAGTAATTGGGACCGACCAGCATCTTTCGGAAAATCGAAATTTTCGGATAATCGAGAATGCTTTAATTTTAAGATTAAGACTGTTCTTAACTGCTCCGCTGAAAAAGCGCAAAATGTTCTAACACATTTACAAAATCATTTTTTAACGGAAAAATATAACATTGGAAAGCCTGGCCATGGAAGCGATTTGGAATTGAACTGTTTTTTCCATTTTTTGATCAATCAATTACCCACTGAGTTATAAGCTTGATCGATCACGTGACAAACCCGTTTTTCGCCCGCTCTTGAGTGATTTTCTACTTTTGCGCGGAAATTCAGTTCAAAAGGTCCACTTTGACATTATTTTCTGAAAGATCTATTGCGTTTGCGGAAAAATGGAAAAATCAGCTCGATGACGTAGTTTCTGAACAACAACACCAGCTAGTTTCATGCATTTTCGAACAAAAATAAATTAAAACCTATGTCAGGAAGTTGCCCTTTTGGATTTGAGAACAGCCTTAAAAGCAAATATGTGCGTTATTTCTTATTATTGTAACAAGTGCTTAATAAAAATAAATCAATAGCAAAATAGAAACAAGAATAAACTACATGAATTTTAATTTTGAAATTAAGTTCCTTTTACATATTTCACAAGGGCTTGAAACAAAGTTTTGTTTGTTGAAGTTTCGATTGCCTTTGCTTTGCAGCTGAAGTTTTTTTCTAATACTATTGATTCACCAGTATCACAATCATTCTGCTGCTTTTTACATTAAACTTTTCATTTTTGCAGCATCTCTCTTCACAACACTAACCGCTGCAATATCAATGCCGTAGAGCTTATTTTGTGGTACTCTCACCCCATTCTACATGATTTCTGATTTTAATTTTTTCTTCTGTACTTAAAGTAATTGGTTTGTTTTTTTTACACATGATAAAAATGAAAATTCTTACTCTTGTAAAAATCTCTTACGGGAGCTGAAGTTAAATTCAAAGAAATTCTAAAGAAAGGGGATCCAAAATATTTATCTGTATTCGTGGTTCGGAAAGGACCGCTTGCACACGAGGAATGTGATAGTAGAAAACTTTAAAAATGGGTTTCGGTTAAAAGAATTTCGGATAAAAGAGGTTAAACTGTATTTTTCTCAAAACTGATTTTTCAACGTTTTTAGATTTTTGAAATGCTTCATGCGTCTTATTTTTTGATCAAAATTCATGAAACTGATAAGGAAGAATCCTGATATTGCTTACAAAGAAACTGTCTATGTATTTTAAAATGCGACTTCATTAAAATAATTAAATTTGGATTTTTAAATTATTAAAAGTCAAACTTTTAATGAAAATCGATATGGAATTCAGAAAAAAAATCCCCCAAAAAATTAACTAATGAAGGGGTTAAAAAATCGATCGATACGCAGGGCTGTTCTTTACTGCTCTGCTCAACAAGCGCAAAACGTTTTGACATATTTACAAATTCATTTTTTCACGGAAAGATATAAAATTGGAAAGCTTGGCCATGGAAGCGATTTGGAATTGAACTGTTTTTTCCATTTTTTGATCCACAAATTACCTATTGAGTTATAAGCAAATTCGATCACGTGACAAACACGTTTTTCTCCCGTTCTTGAGTGCTCTTTCTTCCTTCGCGCGGAAATTCGGTTCAAAACGCCCAATTTGACACTATTTTCTGAAAGATCTATTGTGTTTGCAAAAAATGGAAAAAACAGCTCAATTCCATAGTTTCTGAACAACAACACCGGCTAGTTTCATGCATTTTCGAACAAAAATAAATTAAAACTTATGTCAGAAAGTTGCCCTTTTGGATTTGAGAACACTCTTAAGTGATTAAAATGTAAAATCGAGGAAATATCTCAAAAATTAAGACGTACTGGGTATTTTAAAGTTTCGTTTTAAAATTTAAAATAAAAAAAAAATCTTAAAATTATAATAAAATTGGAAATTTCTTTTAAAGTGTTCTATATACTTATGATGAAATATTTATTTGCACAAAATTTCATATCTCTATGGAGAAAAAAAAATACGTCCACAGCCGCCTTAAATTTAATTCTCAAATACAAAAAAAATTTCAAAGGATACCGAATCGCTTTAAAAGTTCTTACATTGCATTAACTCGCTTTTCTTTAAAACCATTTGGGGAGTGCCGGGAGGTAAAAATTTAATGTTTCTGTCTTCAGAAGTAGTGAAATAACCTTATTATTTTGCAGGTCTATTTGAAAATTTTTATTTTCTAGGTTAACAGTTTTCTATAATATACGTATTTAACCTTTTTAAGGGTGAATGTATATTAATTATACCAATTTAATTTTAGTACTAAGTTGTCCTGTGCCGCCAAGAACTTTTTAACAAAATTCTGCATTTATAATTACACGAAGAAAGGAATTTAATTATTTTCAGATCAATTTGTTCAAATTTCTGGTGACAGTCAATTATTTCAACATTTTAGAAACCAAAATTAATTTGTCCCTGAAAGCGTTAAAAGAATCTTTTTTGAATGCGGAAATGCTAAATATATTCATTTAAGAAAAGTTGAATCATCCAAACTAAAGAATTCATTTTTCCTCAACATAATTTTTGCTCTTTGTAAAATATGTTTTTGGTTTGTTTATAAATAAAGAAGTGATTCCATTTCATGTAGGAAGAAGAAAAAAAAACGTGCGTCGATATCCATTTAAAAAGCTACATCTAAAAACATAATAAAAGAGAAAATTTATATGTTCTGTTAAAAATACACGGAAAGTTTCTTTTAAATAATAGAATAACACCTTTTTAAAATCAGACAAAACCGCGTCAAGGCAGTGCTTAGGCAGCAGGCGCCAAGCAACATAGGCGCTTCAACGTGACTATTTGTCATTATTACTGATGCACGGAATTTTTTTTTCTTTATTTCCACACCAGGTGCAAGTGACAGTTGCTGCGGCGCTGAAATTAAAATTCCCATTTTCATAAGATTCCTACATTAAAGAAAAAATTGATGTTAGTTTACGTAAATTCAATTTCCAAAATTAACTTTTCAATTCCAATTTATTTTCCTAGTTTTTGTTTAGAAATAAATATTTACTCTTTTTATGTTTTGCAAAACCACAAACAATTTTTTTATCTATGCTGATGAAAGAAAGGCATTTGTTTGTGTCTCTTTGTGTGTATGTGCACGTGTGTGTCTGTGTGGGTGCATGTGCGTGTGTGCATGCGTGTGATGTGTCTGCACGGGGATTTTAGTGCGGGAGATTAAAATTTATCCGAAAAGTCGGTATGTCTGGTAATCGAATTTTATATTACCTAAAAATTACTGTATATAGAATTTAAAAAAATCATTAAATTACTTTGTTGTTCAATTTTATATTTTTTCCAGTACTGTGCAAACTTCTGGAACAATTTTCGTAAGAGGTTGGTCGAAAATCTGAGTTTTATTTACATAGACTAGATAGTGCGAGCCCCATAAACATTTTCGTTATCTTCTGTAGTTCGGTCACAAGGCTCTTCAAACACATTTAGACGATAATAAAATCTAGTCTGAAGATAACAAGAAAAAAAAAAATAAAAATAAAACATACGCACACAAACACAAAATTTATGTGCCATTATGTACGACATCATTGCGACAGATTCTTAACTTCGGAATTATCTCTGATTCTGCCGAGATTAACAAAGGTCTCAGATTAGAGTCCTGCATGGTAGACTTGGGCTACCCGATTTTACCTGAACCCGACACGACTGGCTGTTCGGGGTCGTGCCAATTTTTTTTTTCTTTTCTTTGAGCGGGTCGTGTTGACTTTAAATGTCCCAAATTATGAATTCATGAAAATTTCACCTTCTAAAGCATTTTTCGTGAATTTTCGAAACTACATTAGAAGATTTACACAATCATTTAATAAATTTTAGAAGGATTTTGCCAATTAAAATTAATTAATTAAATTACAATTTATAGGGATTTTGTGCAATATTTACAACTCCACTCAAATATTTTATTTAAAATATTTCTTTTTAGTATTTTGTTGAATTAGATGTACAAATATAATATTCTTACAACAGAAATATAGAAATATTTCCAAACTGAACCCCCCACCCCCCACAACACTCCCCAATCTTCCAACGTCAAGAAAGCTGAAAAGATGCAAAGGCAAAAGAAATTGTCTTTTTAAAAATATTTTTGTTTTCTGCATCCAAGGCAAAGGCAAAAGAAATTGTCTTTTTAAAAATATTTTTGTTTTCTGCATCCAGTAATACTTTTGGAACAAGATAAAGTAAAGTATCTATAACTCATTGTGAACTGCATTACTAATAATCGGTGTATTAAATGAATTTTATAACAAGTTATTTTAATAGTACTTTAAAGTACCGTGGGGGGGGGGGGGGGGGCATGGAAGGTTAAACGTTCCAGGTTCAAGAGTGTGAATTCAGACACTTTTCTCCGGGAGGAATTTCTGGAGCGCCGGGGGTGTGGGGGGACACATTATAGAGTTCTGGGGGGGGGGGGGATTGCACTTTTTGACCATTGAAAACGCAAAATCTCAAATCTTCCGGAGGGACATCTCTATGCTTCGGAGGGGGGATGCCCCCCCCCCTTCCGGATCACCCCCTGAAATCAACACTGGGTTCGAGTCAGTTTCGGGTTGACCACGACATTTCAAATAAAGTCCTGAATATATATTTTTAATGAAAAAAAAATATTGTAACAAAATGACTGCCTTCCCTTATTTTTATAACATATAGATGGCGCTGTTGCCACTGTCGGCAAAATATCCTGAGATATTTTGCCAAACATGAAGTGAAGTGAATGTATGTAATCATGATTGTTCGGGTTTAAGTAGAGTTTTCGGCGTGTGTTCGAAATGTATCTCCCCTAGAGATGTTTTTATGGAAATATGTATGTTCCAAAGTTATTTTGCGCTTTTCGCGAATCTGTATATATTTTGTGTGTGATTCTTATTAAAATGTGATTGTTTAAGTGTCGCACGAGTTAATCCTAACCCACAACGACACAAAATGACGCCCAACGTGAAAAAATCTCCTTCTTCAAAAACGAAATAAAAAGGAACCGCTGTACCAGGTTCAAAATATTGTCATCCGGACAATAATGACAGTGGATAATTGTGTATTTGTCATCCTGGCAAAGTAAGTGATTAAAAAGAATCTCCAAATTCTAAAGTTTGAGAAACCATTCTCAATTCTGTGAATGTGAAAGCCTAATTTCAAGAAAAGCGTTTTCCTTCTATAGTGTTGAGTAAAAAGAATCAGCTAGATTCGTAATTGTGTGAAATCATCATTTCAAGAATATAGTAAAAGGAAAAAAGAACCACTTCGGTTCTAATGTGTGCATTCTTTTTGATATTAAATCAAGTAATTAGTGCCATCCTTATGGAATAATTATTTGTGGGGTATGCTTCAAGCTTCAAAGTTCTCAAGGCGAAAGTGTGCTGTTAAAAGTGAAAAAAAAAAATCTTTGAGTTTGTTACATAATTGCTGTTTGTGATCATCGAATACTCGTTACGCAATTCTAAAATGTTTTCGGAATAACTTTCAGTGTTCTGCTATCGCCGATATTCTGTGTGTTTAAAAGAAATCTGAAACTGTCACGTGACCACTGAAGAATGATTATCTAAAGATAAATTTTGTTTTCTTACCGGTAAAAAGTTGAATTTTTTTTTTCTGTTTATTGCTGGCCAGCTGGTGGTTTATTTATTTTTAAATGCTGTTTTATATATGTGGTTTTTTTTTTTTTTTTTTTGTTCTTTTGAGTATTATGAAAGATTAATTTTCTGAAAAAGAGATTTATATAATTTCTTTTGGTAATATTTTTTTCTTTTCTTTTTTCAATGCAATATTATTTGAGTAAGTCAATTTTATGATTATTTGTTCTAACTGTGCACAGTGTAGTATATTAGAAAAGAAAAGTGATTTCAGTAATCGTCAATAATTATTTAGAATGTTGTTTATTTTAAAGAAGTAAATAAGTACTTTATTTTGATATTTTCTTGCTTTTATTTGTGAATGAAAATTTCGTTTTCACATCAAATTATCCATAGTATTTGATATACTTTAAATTTTATGATTTAAACATTTATGACAGTTTTATACGGTAAGTTATATTGGTAAAAAAAAAAAAAAAAAAAAAAAAAAAAAAAAAAAAAGTTGCATATTAACTGATTACAATATTTTTGCATTAATATTTACATGAGCTCATGTTTAATTAGAGATAGATTTTAGTATGATATTAAATTATTTCTTGTATGTATTATCAATTGTTTATAAAGTTTATGCATATTTATCTGTTTATATTTACCTGTAAGGGGAAGGTAGTTGGTTTGGCACTTAATTATTTAATGAGTCAAGTATTGCATATAATTTTGTAATTTAAGCATAAATTTAACTGATTTTAGCAAAAATGGCGTTTCTTTCTAAAGGGAAAAAAATCGATTTATATAATTTGGCTACCGAATTAGAACTTCAGGTAGATGCAGATGATAAAATAGTAGTCTTGCGTGAAAAAATTATGAAGTGCGTCCTTTTTAAAGACGATGAACAATTTGTAAAAGAGGCATTGATTGCTATCGTGGAAGATAGAAAAAAACAAAAGAGCATAGAAGAACAAAATAGGAAAAAACAAGAGAGCATAGAAGAACAAAGGGTTGAGGACAAACGTATCGCAGAGGAAAGAGCTTATGAGTTAGAAAAACTTAAGCTGCAAGCTCAAAACCATACCGCGACAACTGTTCCACAAAATCAAATGGACCAGACGCGTATAGATATTAAAAACATCCTACCACCATTTAATCCGGAAAAAGATAATATGTCGTTGTTCTTGACAATGTTTGAACATCAAATGAAAATGTTAAATGTCTCCAAAGATTTTTGGGTCTCACAATTAGTCGCCATACTTCCGAATGACATTGCTAAACTTATAGCAAGAGAGCCTGAAGAAATGTTCAAAAACTATGCACATATTCGTGACATTTTGTTAAAAAGATTTAAATTAACAGCGGAGAAGTTTAGGGTATTATTTAGCCGACATCAAAAAAGAGAGAATTCTACTTGGAAATATTTTTACTTTGAAATTAGAAATTAGTTTGAAGGTTGGTTATCCGAATTAGAAGTTAATTCATTTGAAAAGCTCTCAGAACTAATAATCGCTGATCAGATTTAAAAAAAGTGCCCACCAGAATATAAAAATCATTATTTAGATGGTTGGGACAAACTAAATGACCCTGTCTTGTTGGCCGAAAAGCTTGACATATATGAAAATATTAGACCCCCTTTTCAAAAATCAGCAAGTAATTCAAAATCGCGTGAAACACAGAAACATGTTTTGTCAAAAAATTCAAATGGTCAGGAATTCTGGAAAAATCAGGTAACCAAAAATGAAGCTAGCGAACATTTTGGAATTTACAAAAATACTTCTCCTACCTCAAAATATACGAATTCACGCTTTGTAAACGATGATAAGCGTCCAGTTATAAACTGCTATGGCTGTGGGAAACAAGGTTTTGTGAAAGCAAAATGTCCTAATTGTTCCCCATCTACGCAAGTAAAATCAGCAAATTTTAGTTCCCTACATCTCCAATCTTGTTATATTAATACACAGGCAACACCTATGTTGTATATAAAGGTAAATGGTATTACAGGGTTAGCTTGCGCAGATACCGGAGCTACACATTCCATTGCTGGGGAAATGTTGTTCAAGCTTCTCCGTGACCAAGGAACTTCGCTCGAAGAGACCAGTGTAAACATAACGCTCGCTGATGGCATACGAAAAGAAACTAACGTTCTTCAAGCAACAATCACTGTTGAAATAGAAGGTCGTAGAACTAATACAACGATTTTTGCGTTACCCGGAGCCACCGGAAATAGAACATTGTTAGGCATAGATTTTTTGAATAAAATGGGGATTGTGTTGGATATGCGAAGCCAAAGTTGGTATTTCCAGAACAATCCAAGATATAAAATTCCTTTTGTTGATGATCCTTTCAAAACGACGTCTGAAATCCCAACACCAAATGTCAAAGTTAACACAGTTATGTTAAGAGAAAATGAAGGTCAAAACCTATCTGCAATACAAAGAAAGAGACTTAATGACTTGCTTGAAAAAATTTCCGATACCTTTCAACCAGGGGGAGAAGCAACACCCGTCGTCGAACATCACATAAACACTAGAGAACATCGTCCTATATCATTACCACCTTACAGATTATCACCGGCAAAGAAAGAGTTGTTGAAAACAGAAATTGATGATCTTCTTGCCAAAGGAATTATTGAGCAATGCGAATCTCCATATTCTGCACCAATCGTGCTCATTCCTAAGCCAAATGGTAGTGTACGTCTATGTGTAGACTACAGGAAGCTCAATGAGGTGACTATACCGGATACCTATCCACTCCCTCATATGGACGATCTTCTACATCAGGCAAAGACTGCCCAGTTCATGACCACTCTGGATCTGAATGCTGGCTACCATCAGGTGAGTGTCTATGGGCCTGATCGTGATAAAACTGCTTTTGTATGTCCTCTCGGAACATACCGCTTTCGAAGAATGCCTTTTGGACTCCGTAACGCTCCTGCAACGTTTCAGAGGACGATGGATAACTTTCGCAACGGACTCCCAGATGTAAATATTCTCTCTTACCTTGATGACCTCATTATTTTATCATCAAGTTTTGAACAACATCTATCTGATCTTGAAGCTGTTTTTCAAAGATTAGACAAATGGAAACTTTCTGCAAATCGAGAAAAATGCAACTTTGCATGTACCAGAGTAAAGTACTTAGGACATTGGATCACTCCAAATGGCCTAGAAGTTGATCCTGGGAAAATTGATGCTATTGTGAGGATCCCACCTTCAAGAATATAAAACAACTGCAATCGTTTCTGCAGACATGTTCATGATATCGCCGTTTTATACAAGATTTTGCAGAAATATCCAGACCACTTAGTAACCTCACTAAGAAGAATGTTGAATGGCATTGGGGTGCCGATGAAGAAAATGCATTTCAAACCTTGAAGCAATGCCTGGTTTCAGCACCAATATTGAAACAGGCTGATGAAACAAAACCCTTCATCATTCGAACCGATGCAAGCAATTATGCTCTTGGAGCAGTACTTCTCCAGGGTAAAGGTGCGGAAGAGCATCCGATTGAGTACGCCAGTAGATTACTGACTCCTGCAGAACGCAACTATCACACCACGGAACGGGAAGCTCTTGCTGTTGTCTGGGCTCTTAATAAATTCAGAGGATACATCGATGGAACAGAAGTTACTGTGGCATCCGACCACCAGCCTCTCCGATGGCTCATGAGCTTAAAGTCGCCTTCTGGAAGACTTGCCAGATGGGCTTTACAGTTGCAAGAATTTAATGTGAAAATAGAATACATTCCAGGTAAAGCGAACGTCATAGCTGACATGCTTTCTCGTCCTGCGTGTGATCATATCAGTAAAGAAGATTGTGATATTTGCACCATAATGATTGATATCCCTGCTAAAATGCCTAGTAATCTACGTGCTGAACAAAGAAAGATGAAGAATTAAAGAAAATTATTAAAAGTTTCGAAGATGAAGAAAAAACTCTAGACTACACTAACTGGACTGAACGCGGTTATGTTATGAACCAAGGAGTTTTATACATGTATTCCCCAACTTCGGAATCTGAAGAAGCACAACTAGTAGTCCCCTCACATGAAAGGGAGAAAATTTTAAAAGAACACCATGACTCACCTACGGCTGGTCACTACGGTGCTGAAGGTACATTTAATAGAATATCCAAAAGATATTATTGGACTGGAATGCGTTCATACATTGCAGATTACGTCAAACATTGTGCTGAATGTAATAGGTATAAACCTTCTAATAAAAAACCATGCGGTTTGTTACAAACACCAGTGTACTCACAACGATTTGAAGTTCTATCAATTGATCTTTTTGGCCCTTTACCAAAAAGTAAGAATGGTAAAAGATGGATATTCATTGTAGAAGACTGTGCAACAAGATGGGTTGAACTATTTGCCCTTACAGAAGCTACTGCAGCACAGTGTGCAACTACTTTGCTCGAAGAAGTTATCCTTAGATATGGTCTACCCAGACGTATAATATGTGATAACGGGCCACAATTTGATAGTAGTGTGATGCAACAACTTTGTTTTATTTTAGGTATCAAACAAAACCCAACTCCCATATATCATCCTCAGGTAAACCCTGTGGAGAGGAAAAATAGAGATCTCAAGCCGAGATTGGCTATATTAGTAGAGAATGACCACTGTTCATAGGAAGAAAAACTTCCAACAATACGTTTTGCAATGAATACTGCTAAGTGTGACACCACTGGAGAAACAGCAGCATTTTTACAATTTGGGAGAGAATTAAGAACGACAGACGATGTTCAACACGACATTCGTGCTGTAATTCACAATGACAACTTTGTACCTGAAATTACACCATACCTCAAGAAATTTGCAAACTTCACCAAAGAAATTAAAGACAAAGTTGAAGCTAAGCAAGATCAAAGAAAGAAATACGCTGACCGTAAAAGAAAATCAGGACATTATTTTGCTCCAGGAGACAAGGTTTGGGTTGACTTACATCCAGTAAGTAAAGCCTCTAGCAATAAAACTGCAAAGTTCATGCCTAAACGTGACGGACCATACATTATTTTAACTCAAAAATCGCCCACCACATTTGTTATAGCAAGCATGGACAATCCAAATGAACCTCTTGCTACATGTCATACTTCAGCTTTGAAACTGTGTAATGACTCTGAAATTGTGCCTGTTGCACCTATTAGGAAACGCGGCAGACCACCTAAAAAAGTTACTGGTTCCTCACCGGGACGTCCGCGGAACCAGAGGGGGAGGTTGTAACAAAATGACTGCCTTCCCTTATTTTTATAGCATATAGATGGCGCTGTTGCCACTGTCGGCAAAATATCCTGAGATATTTTGCCAAACATGAAGTGAAGTGAATGTATGTAATCATGATTGTTCGGGTTTAAGTAGAGTTTTCGGCGTGTGTTCGAAATGTATCTCCCCTAGAGATGTTTTTATGGAAATATGTATGTTCCAAAGTTATTTTGCGCTTTTCGCGAATCTGTATATATTTTGTGTGTGATTCTTATTAAAATGTGATTGTTTAAGTGTCGCACGAGTTAATCCTAACCCACAACGACACAATATGTATTTATTTTTACACAAAAAAGATAACATTGATATTAGAGATATAATTATAGACTACTTTTCCATAATTGCTTTAAAATATGGATTAATTTTCTTTCATTTCGGGTTCGGGTGGAGTTGTACCCGACCCATGCAGTACTCTATCCCAGACCCCCCCCCCCCCCCCCCCAAAAAAATGATTTATATTTATGACACTGGAAAAGGAATTTTCTCTTGCAAAGAGTTTTATATTGCCCATGATATTCAGAATGTAGCTATTCCAAATGACCTACTTACTCCATTTCAGTTTTAATTTTTTTTTAACTTTACTTGTTAAAGTAGTCTGTCTTTCAGGCAAAAACGTTGAGGCTAATGCTTAAAAAACATTTTCACTTAATTTTTTTTTTTTTAAAACAAACAACCCTTCAAATAAAATAAGTAAATAAATAAATAAAAATAACCCATTAAACTATTTCGCTATTCCGACCACGTAATGAAATTGGCTATTTTTAACGCATTCACAAAGTCATCCCCTCCCCAACCCCCTAATTGCGTGTATTTTGCAGACATTCTTATTCAAACACCAATACGTTTAGCAGCGTTTTTCATCTTCAAATAAAATTATATTTATTTTATTTTATTTTATTTATTGAATCTTTTCCCAAATCCGGTCTTTTGAACCGATTTAATCAATAAAGACAAAAGAAACGTCTCGAAAATTAAAAAAGAATTCCCCGTTCAACAACGCGAATATTTTTGGCACATTTTTACACGTAAAAAGCATGAATATTAGTTCATTCTATAAAATATAGGTTAAAGCTCATTTTAACATAATTTTTATGTTTATATAACTTCAAATTAGACATATTAACTTCAAATAGATATATAAACATAAAACGTATGTTAACATTAACTTTAAAATCTACTTTATAGAATGAATTAATGGTATATAAATTCTTTGACGGAAACTATTTTAAAGATTCAATTAAATTTGAAAAATTGAAAAAATAATTAATTAATGATTAAAAAATAATGAAAATATTTACTTATCTCAGTAATATTAGTTCATTCTATAAAATATAGGTTAAAGCTCATTTTAACATAATTTTTATGTTTATATAACTTCAAATTAGACATATTAACTTCAAATAGATATATAAACATAAAACGTATGTTAACATTAACTTTAAAATCTACTTTATAGAATGAATTAATGGTATATAAATTCTTTGACAGAAACTATTTTAAAGATTCAATTAAATTTGAAAAATTGAAAAAATAATTAATTAATGATTAAAAAATAACGAAAATATTTACTTATCACAATAATATTAGTTCATTCTATAAAATATAGGTTAAAGCTCATTTTAACATAATTTTTATGTTTATATAACTTCAAATAGACATATTAACTTCAAATAGATATATAAACATAAAACGTATGTTAACATTAACTTTAAAATCTACTTTTTAGAATGAATTAATGGTATATAAATTCTTTGACAGAAACTATTTTAAAGATTTAATTAAATTTGAAAAATTGAAAAAATAATTAATTAATGATTAAAAAATAATGAAAATATTTACTTATCTCAGTAATATTAGTTCATTCTATAAAATATAGGTTAAAGCTCATTTTAACATAATTTTTATGTTTATATAACTTCAAATTAGACATATTAACTTCAAATAGATATATAAACATAAAACGTATGTTAACATTAACTTTAAAATCTACTTTATAGAATGAATTAATGGTATATAAATTCTTTGACAGAAACTATTTTAAAGATTCAATTAAATTTGAAAAATTGAAAAAATAATTAATTAATGATTAAAAAATAATGAAAATATTTACTTATCTCAGTAATATTAGTTCATTCTATAAAATATAGGTTAAAGCTCATTTTAACATAATTTTTATGTTTATATAACTTCAAATTAGACATATTAACTTCAAATAGATATATAAACATAAAACGTATGTTAACATTAACTTTAAAATCTACTTTATAGAATGAATTAATGGTATATAAATTCTTTGACAGAAACTATTTTAAAGATTCAATTAAATTTGAAAAATTGAAAAAATAATTAATTAATGATTAAAAAATAACGAAAATATTTACTTATCACAATAATATTAGTTCATTCTATAAAATATAGGTTAAAGCTCATTTTAACATAATTTTTATGTTTATATAACTTCAAATAGACATATTAACTTCAAATAGATATATAAACATAAAACGTATGTTAACATTAACTTTAAAATCTACTTTTTAGAATGAATTAATGGTATATAAATTCTTTGACAGAAACTATTTTAAAGATTCAATTAAATTTGAAAAATTGAAAAAATAATTAATTAATGATTAAAAAATAATGAAAATATTTACTTATCTCAGTAATATTAGTTCATTCTATAAAATATAGGTTAAAGCTCATTTTAACATAATTTTTATGTTTATATAACTTCAAATAGACATATTAACTTCAAATAGATATATAAACATAAAACGTATGTTAACATTAACTTTAAAATCTACTTTATAGAATGAATTAATGGTATATAAATTCTTTGACAGAAACTATTTTAAAGATTCAATTAAATTTGAAAAATTGAAAAAATAATTAATTAATGATTAAAAAATAATGAAAATATTTACTTATCTCAGTAATATTAGTTCATTCTATAAAATATAGGTTAAAGCTCATTTTAACATAATTTTTATGTTTATATAACTTCAAATTAGACATATTAACTTCAAATAGATATATAAACATAAAACGTATGTTAACATTAACTTTAAAATCTACTTTATAGAATGAATTAATGGTATATAAATTCTTTGACAGAAACTATTTTAAAGATTCAATTAAATTTGAAAAATTGAAAAAATAATTAATTAATGATTAAAAAATAATGAAAATATTTACTTATCTCAGTAATATTAGTTCATTCTATAAAATATAGGTTAAAGCTCATTTTAACATAATTTTTATGTTTATATAACTTCAAATTAGACATATTAACTTCAAATAGATATATAAACATAAAACGTATGTTAACATTAACTTTAAAATCTACTTTATAGAATGAATTAATGGTATATAAATTCTTTGACAGAAACTATTTTAAAGATTCAATTAAATTTGAAAAATTGAAAAAATAATTAATTAATGATTAAAAAATAACGAAAATATTTACTTATCACAATAATATTAGTTCATTCTATAAAATATAGGTTAAAGCTCATTTTAACATAATTTTTATGTTTATATAACTTCAAATAGACATATTAACTTCAAATAGATATATAAACATAAAACGTATGTTAACATTAACTTTAAAATCTACTTTTTAGAATGAATTAATGGTATATAAATTCTTTGACAGAAACTATTTTAAAGATTCAATTAAATTTGAAAAATTGAAAAAATAATTAATTAATGATTAAAAAATAATGAAAATATTTACTTATCTCAGTAATATTAGTTCATTCTATAAAATATAGGTTAAAGCTCATTTTAACATAATTTTTATGTTTATATAACTTCAAATTAGACATATTAACTTCAAATAGATATATAAACATAAAACGTATGTTAACATTAACTTTAAAATCTACTTTATAGAATGAATTAATGGTATATAAATTCTTTGACAGAAACTATTTTAAAGATTCAATTAAATTTGAAAAATTGAAAAAATAATTAATTAATGATTAAAAAATAACGAAAATATTTACTTATCACAATAATATTAGTTCATTCTATAAAATATAGGTTAAAGCTCATTTTAACATAATTTTTATGTTTATATAACTTCAAATAGACATATTAACTTCAAATAGATATATAAACATAAAACGTATGTTAACATTAACTTTAAAATCTACTTTTTAGAATGAATTAATGGTATATAAATTCTTTGACAGAAACTATTTTAAAGATTCAATTAAATTTGAAAAATTGAAAAAATAATTAATTAATGATTAAAAAATAATGAAAATATTTACTTATCTCAGTAATATTAGTTCATTCTATAAAATATAGGTTAAAGCTCATTTTAACATAATTTTTATGTTTATATAACTTCAAATTAGACATATTAACTTCAAATAGATATATAAACATAAAACGTATGTTAACATTAACTTTAAAATCTACTTTATAGAATGAATTAATGGTATATAAATTCTTTGACAGAAACTATTTTAAAGATTCAATTAAATTTGAAAAATTGAAAAAATAATTAATTAATGATTAAAAAATAACGAAAATATTTACTTATCACAATAATATTAGTTCATTCTATAAAATATAGGTTAAAGCTCATTTTAACATAATTTTTATGTTTATATAACTTCAAATAGACATATTAACTTCAAATAGATATATAAACATAAAACGTATGTTAACATTAACTTTAAAATCTACTTTTTAGAATGAATTAATGGTATATAAATTCTTTGACAGAAACTATTTTAAAGATTTAATTAAATTTGAAAAATTGAAAAAATAATTAATTAATGATTAAAAAATAATGAAAATATTTACTTATCTCAGTAATATTAGTTCATTCTATAAAATATAGGTTAAAGCTCATTTTAACATAATTTTTATGTTTATATAACTTCAAATTAGACATATTAACTTCAAATAGATATATAAACATAAAACGTATGTTAACATTAACTTTAAAATCTACTTTATAGAATGAATTAATGGTATATAAATTCTTTGACAGAAACTATTTTAAAGATTCAATTAAATTTGAAAAATTGAAAAAATAATTAATTAATGATTAAAAAATAATGAAAATATTTACTTATCTCAGTAATATTAGTTCATTCTATAAAATACAGTCGAACCTCGTTAACATGAACCTCAAGGGGAATCAAAATTTTGTTCATGTTAACAGTAATTCATGTTATCAGTATCAAATCTTTGTATTCGTTTTTATAAGGGACTGTGAAAACAATTCATGTTAAAAGTAATTCACGTTAAGCGTGTTCATGTTAACGAGGTTTGACTGTATAGGTTAAAGCTCATTTTAACATAATTTTTATGTTTATATAACTTCAAATTAGACATATTAACTTCAAATAGATATATAAACATAAAACGTATGTTAACATTAACTTTAAAATCTACTTTATAGAATGAATTAATGGTATATAAATTCTTTGACAGAAACTATTTTAAAGATTCAATTAAATTTGAAAAATTGAAAAAATAATTAATTAATGATTAAAAAATAATGAAAATATTTACTTATCTCAGTAATATTAGTTCATTCTATAAAATATAGGTTAAAGCTCATTTTAACATAATTTTTATGTTTATATAACTTCAAATTAGACATATTAACTTCAAATAGATATATAAACATAAAACGTATGGTAACATTAACTTTAAAATCTACTTTATAGAATGAATTAATGGTATATAAATTCTTTGACAGAAACTATTTTAAAGATTCAATTAAATTTGAAAAATTGAAAAAATAATTAATTAATGATTAAAAAATAACGAAAATATTTACTTATCACAATAATATTAGTTCATTCTATAAAATATAGGTTAAAGCTCATTTTAACATAATTTTTATGTTTATATAACTTCAAATAGACATATTAACTTCAAATAGATATATAAACATAAAACGTATGTTAACATTAACTTTAAAATCTACTTTTTAGAATGAATTAATGGTATATAAATTCTTTGACAGAAACTATTTTAAAGATTCAATTAAATTTGAAAAATTGAAAAAATAATTAATTAATGATTAAAAAATAATGAAAATATTTACTTATCTCAGTAATATTAGTTCATTCTATAAAATATAGGTTAAAGCTCATTTTAACATAATTTTTATGTTTATATAACTTCAAATAGACATATTAACTTCAAATAGATATATAAACATAAAACGTATGTTAACATTAACTTTAAAATCTACTTTTTAGAATGAATTAATGGTATATAAATTCTTTGACAGAAACTATTTTAAAGATTCAATTAAATTTGAAAAATTGAAAAAATAATTAATTAATGATTAAAAAATAATGAAAATATTTACTTATCTCAGTAATATTAGTTCATTCTATAAAATATAGGTTAAAGCTCATTTTAACATAATTTTTATGTTTATATAACTTCAAATTAGACATATTAACTTCAAATAGATATATAAACATAAAACGTATGTTAACATTAACTTTAAAATCTACTTTATAGAATGAATTAATGGTATATAAATTCTTTGACAGAAACTATTTTAAAGATTCAATTAAATTTGAAAAATTGAAAAAATAATTAATTAATGATTAAAAAATAATGAAAATATTTACTTATCTCAGTAATATTAGTTCATTCTATAAAATATAGGTTAAAGCTCATTTTAACATAATTTTTATGTTTATATAACTTCAAATTAGACATATTAACTTCAAATAGATATATAAACATAAAACGTATGTTAACATTAACTTTAAAATCTACTTTATAGAATGAATTAATGGTATATAAATTCTTTGACAGAAACTATTTTAAAGATTCAATTAAATTTGAAAAATTGAAAAAATAATTAATTAATGATTAAAAAATAACGAAAATATTTACTTATCACAATAATATTAGTTCATTCTATAAAATATAGGTTAAAGCTCATTTTAACATAATTTTTATGTTTATATAACTTCAAATAGACATATTAACTTCAAATAGATATATAAACATAAAACGTATGTTAACATTAACTTTAAAATCTACTTTTTAGAATGAATTAATGGTATATAAATTCTTTGACAGAAACTATTTTAAAGATTCAATTAAATTTGAAAAATTGAAAAAATAATTAATTAATGATTAAAAAATAATGAAAATATTTACTTATCTCAGTAATATTAGTTCATTCTATAAAATATAGGTTAAAGCTCATTTTAACATAATTTTTATGTTTATATAACTTCAAATAGACATATTAACTTCAAATAGATATATAAACATAAAACGTATGTTAACATTAACTTTAAAATCTACTTTATAGAATGAATTAATGGTATATAAATTCTTTGACAGAAACTATTTTAAAGATTCAATTAAATTTGAAAAATTGAAAAAATAATTAATTAATGATTAAAAAATAATGAAAATATTTACTTATCTCAGTAATATTAGTTCATTCTATAAAATATAGGTTAAAGCTCATTTTAACATAATTTTTATGTTTATATAACTTCAAATTAGACATATTAACTTCAAATAGATATATAAACATAAAACGTATGTTAACATTAACTTTAAAATCTACTTTATAGAATGAATTAATGGTATATAAATTCTTTGACAGAAACTATTTTAAAGATTCAATTAAATTTGAAAAATTGAAAAAATAATTAATTAATGATTAAAAAATAATGAAAATATTTACTTATCTCAGTAATATTAGTTCATTCTATAAAATATAGGTTAAAGCTCATTTTAACATAATTTTTATGTTTATATAACTTCAAATTAGACATATTAACTTCAAATAGATATATAAACATAAAACGTATGTTAACATTAACTTTAAAATCTACTTTATAGAATGAATTAATGGTATATAAATTCTTTGACAGAAACTATTTTAAAGATTCAATTAAATTTGAAAAATTGAAAAAATAATTAATTAATGATTAAAAAATAACGAAAATATTTACTTATCACAATAATATTAGTTCATTCTATAAAATATAGGTTAAAGCTCATTTTAACATAATTTTTATGTTTATATAACTTCAAATAGACATATTAACTTCAAATAGATATATAAACATAAAACGTATGTTAACATTAACTTTAAAATCTACTTTTTAGAATGAATTAATGGTATATAAATTCTTTGACAGAAACTATTTTAAAGATTCAATTAAATTTGAAAAATTGAAAAAATAATTAATTAATGATTAAAAAATAATGAAAATATTTACTTATCTCAGTAATATTAGTTCATTCTATAAAATATAGGTTAAAGCTCATTTTAACATAATTTTTATGTTTATATATCTATTGTAAATTAATTTATCGTGCGGATTGTGAAATACCACGTGAAATATTTTTGAAATACATATTAACCGAATTGTATTTTTTATTACTTTATAATATAAGTGTTTATTTTTACATTTTATAAAGCCTTAAGGGTTAAAGCCTTAAGCTCTCAAATAAAAAAGGGCAACTTTCTGACATAAGTTTTAATTTATTTTTGTTCGAAAATGCATGAAACTAGCTGGTGTTGTTATTCAGAAACTATGTCATCGAGCTGTTTTTTCCATTTTTTTGCAAACGCAATAGAACTTCCAGAAAATAACATCAAAGTGGACGTTTTGAACCGAATTTCCGCGCGAAAATAGAAAAATCCCTCAAGAGCGGGCGAAAAACGTGTTTGTCACGTGATCGAAATCGCTTATAACTCGATAGGTAATTTATTTATATAAAAAAAAAAAAAAAAAAGGAAAAAAAAAGTTCAATTCCAAATCGCTTCCATGCCCAGGCTTTCCAATTTTATATATTTCCGTTATGTGTCAAAAGCTTTTTAAAGACGCTTTTCTGAAATGTCTGTTCTCAACTGCACTCGTCAACAAGCGCAAAACTTTCTCCCACAATGACGAACTCATTTTTAAACGTAAAGGTACAAAATTGGCAGGCCTGGACCATGGAAGTGATGTAGAATTGAACTGTTTATTCAGTTTTTTGATAAATAAATTATCTATCGAGTTAGCAAATTTGATCACGTGACACGGCCTTTTTCTCCCTTCCCTGACTGGAAATTCGGTTCAAAATGCCAACTTTGACAGTATTTTCTGAAGGATCTATTGCGATTACAAGAAAACGAAGAAAAAAAAACAGCTCGATGACATAGTTTCTGAATAAGAACACCTGCTAGTATCATGCGTTTCCGAATAAAAATGAATCAAAACTTATGTCAGAAAGTTGCCCCTTTGGATTTGAGAACAGCCTTAAATATGGCTTTAATATATTACAGATATTTGTGTAATTTCAATAAGAATTTAGAAAATTATGAGAACTTAAAATTACATCCCTTTTGTACTGGCGACGGAGATTTTAAAAGGTATGATACCTCGTAATCCACCCTTTCTCTTCCAGGAAAACAGTTCTTAAGGCTGTTCCCAAATCCAAAGGGGCAAACTTTCTGACATAAGTTTTAATTCATTTTTGTTCGGAAACGCATGATACTAGCAGGTGTTGTTATTTAGAAACTATGTCATCGAGCTGTTTTTTTCCGTTTTCTTGTAATAGTAACAGATCTTTTAGAAAATACTGTCAAAGTTGGCATTTTGAACCAAATTTCCGAACGAAAGAAGACAATCCATTCAGGAAAGGGAGAAAAAGGCCGTGTCACGTGACCAAATTTGCTTATAACTCGATGGGTAATTTATTCATAAAAAAACGGAATAAACAGTTCAATTCCACATCGCTTCCGTAGTCCAGGCCTGCCAATTTTGTATCTTTACGTTTAAAAATGAGTTCGTCATTGTGGCAGAAAGTTTTGCGCTTGTTGACGAGTGCAGTTGAGAACAGCCTTAAACATAAAATATCCCCCCCCCCCCCGCCCATAAATAAATATATAGGTTTGTAGTATTTCGGAGGGGGTTTGAACCCCATCAACCACTTTTGACTACGGCCTTGCAAGCGGCAGTGAGAGAGGAATAATTGTGGAATAAAAAGAGAAAAAAATTATAAGCACATTATGAAATTTTTATGAATGTAAAGATGAAAAAGATTTAACCAGTTTAGTAAATAAAGTTATTCAAAACATCATTTCTGAGTAACGAAAGAAAAATAAAATATAGTTATGTAATAGTTATAGGGATAATCTTCATAGAATCACCCCATTGATCATTGAATTATTAATAATGATGAGAACGAATGCAAGAATTAAAAAAAAAAAAAAGTAAATATCACAGAATGTTCTTCAAAATATGGAGTTTTGTTTGCAGACGTCGCTTTTAGTCTCGTGTTATTCCAATCTGGCTTCATGCCAGTCAACAACTAGTAAATCGTAGACAAGTAGCTAAATTGCAATTTGCTGCTATTGTGAACCAACCAGACGCAGTTGTAAATAATAAGCAAATTTAACATCATTAAACTTGCGTGATGAGCAAGCAACACATTTTACAATTCGTGTACAAGGTTAGTTTGTTAAAAAAGTACTTAGCAGTGTTTTGTATTTTTTTAAATGTGAAATGTAAAACAAACCTTTGTGAAAGTAACTTATATATTTTAAGAGTACACTTAAAGAACGATTTATTTCAGACTTTCACGCAATTAATACAATAAACCCAACACGAGTGAAAAAAAAAAGCCGGGGCCAAGAATCGAACATGGGACTTCAGCGTACTTTGCTGTTGCTCTAACCATTAAGACAATATCCTAGCTCGGCAATTTCTCACTTTTAAACACGGCCAGCAATCATCAGCACAGGATGATGGGACAACGATGAATAAATTACTATTCCATCGATACACAATATACATTAAATTCCGTTTCCCCAACGATGTTCCCCAACATGGTTTAAAAGTGAGAAATTGCCGAGCTAGGATATTGGCCAGGGCAGCTCAGTAGTTAGAGCAGCAGCATGGTACGCTGAAGTCCCAGGTTCGATTCGTGGCTTCGGCTAATTTTCCCCTCGTGTTGGGTTTATTATATTAATTGTGTAAAAGTCTGAAATAAATCGCTCTTTAAGTATACTTTTAATAAAAGTTTTCAGACGTTTATTTATGTGCTTTAAAGAATGTATTTTGTTTGCCTCGATCAGCTGAAGTAGAGGGTAATACAGTATAGGATATGCAGTGGCGTAGACAAAATTATCCATGTGGGGAGTAGTATCCCCGGGAATATCAATATTAACAATGGTTAATCATATGTTGCAGATATAAATTTCATTTTGGCAACGGATTTTTTAGACGCAGTTTATTTATTTTTTTTAATACATATATATATATATATAAGTTTGGGTACTTTTTTTTTTAGTTTATTTGGCATTATAGTTTTTCAGATAGTAATGAAATGTTAATATGTTTTTTAAACTATGAATGAACAACAACAACAAAAAAATCCTGCAAAATTAATTAGTATAGTATTTTCTATAATATATTCAGTGTTATCATTTTTTTAAATATAGCTTGTTGTTTTGTGATTAATAGGTACATTACTCTATAAAATGAATATATTAAGTTTAAACATTTTCCCTTAGTGAAAATGATTTTCCTAGCCCATGGAAGTGCAAATGTCTAAAATAAAATATTTTTCTTTGTAATTTACAAATTATAACTGTTAAAAATTTTGGTATGATTAGTCAGCAAATTTTACGTGCAGATAATGAAAAACAGGGTACATACTGTGTTCTTAAGGCTGTTCTTAAATCCAAAAGGGCAACTTTATGACATAAGTTTTAATTTATTTTTGGTCGGAAATGCATGAAACTAGCAGGTGTTGTTGTTCAGAAACTATGTAATCGAACTGTGTTTTCTATTTATTTTATTTTTTTTTTCAAACGCAATAGATTTTTCAGAAAATATTGTGAAAGTGGGCGTTTTGAACCGAATTTCCGCGCGAAAGAAGAATAACCAATCAAGGAAGAGTGAAAATCGTCTTTGGCATGGGATCAAAATCGCTTATAACTCAATAGGTGATTTATTTATCAAAAAATGGAAAAAAACACATCGATTCAAAATCGCTTCCTTAGTCAGGCCTTCCAATTTTATATCTTTCCATTAAAAAGTGAATTTGTAAATGTGTCAAAACGTTTTGCGCTTGTTGAGCAGAGCAGTTGAGAACAGCCTTAAAAGTAGTCCAGAAGGTATGCACTGTATACCTCCACTATAGGTCAGTTTACAACTAATACATTTTAAACTTTAAATTAACTTAATGGTTTTTATTTTATTCGGTTTAATGAAAAATAACTTATTTTTTAAAGATTTATTAATCAAAAATTTTTGCTACGATGATTCATTAGGTAATTAAATATATATATATTAAAACCTTATTAATTATTTACATTGTATGCTAAAATACTATGTAAATTCGATTTTCGGTTGTTACTAAGTTCTAATTCGGGGAAAAAACAAAATATTAAAGAATGATTCATAAATTAATAATATTTATAACTAAATAAGTTAGCTTTCAATAGTCATCCTTGAATCAAAGTTCATTATATTTATATTTTTTCTAACGAAAAATAATGAAAAAAGCTCTTAAGATATTCTGACTTTCGCCTTGAAATTTTTGGTAAAAAATGAAAATCAGTAGAGCACCTGCAGAAAGAAAGTAGTATAGTATTGAAAAAAAAAAAAAAGAAAAGAAAAAAAAAAACCCTCCGAGTCTCTTTATAGATAAAAATGTGATATAAAATGCATTATCTAGCAAAATCTTCATATTTCGAAAGATTTATGGAGAAAAAATAAAAAATTACGGCATTTGTTTCTATTGAAAACAATTTGCATTCTACACACAAAAAATATATAACTCATCACAGTCGTGAAATTTCTTTTGCCGATTTTATCTGAAACAACCATATGCAAAGCGCACGAATTTTCTCTTTCAGAACACAATCCAGTTTTTCTAATCAAAGTCCTAAATCACAGGTGTCTATTTTTTTTTTTTCCGAAACGCTTTCTGAACAATTTAGATCGGAGAATGAAGTAATATTTAGCCCTTTATTATTTTTTACTTTTTTAATTTTCCATCGATCACTGTGGTAACATTCCCGTCAGATGTGATAGATATGAAACACCAAACGATTTTTCAGCCGTTGCCACCATTTGGAAGAAATAGATTGACATGATACACTTGCACATACACGATAGCTTGTTCTCATGCTAGAGAACGTTGTTTTTTAGGTAATGATGTTTGGAAAATAGATTCTCTTCTTTTTTTTTTCTTTCTGTGGAGATAGCTCGTCAGGTGCACTCATATTGCGTAATGAGAGAAAGATTTTATTTATTCTCTGCACGTGCGAAAATGGGAATTTCTCTTGTCTGGGTTTCGAAATATATGATAAAGAATTGGTTGTACAATTTTTTCGCCTTTAAAATGACCTACGTAGCACTTGCAAATGGGTGAAATAATTCTTTATTTTCGCTTCATGGTGAATTTTTATTTTATTTATTTATTTTATTTAGTATGTTTGAGGAAGAAATTTATATTCTGATGATAACTGTGGAATTTTCAAGATCGTTCCACGAAATATTCTTCTGCTTTAATTTACGAAATTGTTTTATTTATTTTCGTTATTAAGAGGTAATTTGGACAGCGCATCAGTGAAAAAAAATAATAAAACACAAATAAAGATTAAAATAACTTTTATTTTATTCATTTAAAGTTATCTAGTGTTACATTTTCATAGTACATATCCTTTTATAAATATCCCATAATAAAATTTGATGACTATGCAACTAATCAATAGTATATGTAATTTTTTTTGGAAAAAATACAACTTAGTATCACAAACATAGATAAATAATCCAAAAGGGTCTCTCTCGCTCTCTTTTTCAAACAGAAATATTTTCTAAGTTGGTCCAGGATACAAAATTATATATTTTTGATGTATGAATATGATCTTTTACTCTGTCTTTTTTTCTAAATGTGTATCGTTACGAAATTCAGAATTTTGATTGAGCTAATCTAATTGATTCCGTGCGTGCACTTGGTATGTGGAGAGGAGTTTATTTATTTATTTTCCGCAGAGGCACGATTAGGATTTGTGGTGAGCGTTTTGGAGCTTCGCTCCGCCGGTTCTAATTAAGCAGTCAAAACATACGGGTAGGCTTTCGAGATCTTTCACTATTCCTTGACAGAGTTTATAAACAGAAGTTATAAATGAGACGAGTAGTTGAAATATACTAGATCAGCTGTTTGAAGCGATAGTAATTATGTTCGATCGAGACTGTTACTGAATATTCTGTTTGTTTTTAAGCTGCCTTAGCAGTGTTTTGCGACATTTGAACGCTTTTGGAATAAAAATATTCCGACAATGTCTAGAGTTCTACGTTGTCTGATTGTTATTGCCTAGCTATAAGTTGTTTATATACATATATATATATACATACTTTTCCAATTATATATGTTTATAAATGCACTAAGAAAAATGTAAAAAAAAAAAAAAAACTTTAGCTGTCTTTAAAATTTTATATGGTTCTTCAAAGAATAATTTTGTATATTTTTTTTCATATTTGGAAACAGAAAATAATAATAATAATAATAATAACAATTTGTTTTTAGGATTAGCAAAAATGTTCATTTTTAAAAAGTAATAGTTTTTTTTTTTTTTTTTTAAGAAAATAGGTTTTTTTAAACAAGTCTATATTTTTTACTACGAGACTCATATTTTCAAACTTTTTGCTCGAACCTAAAAATCCTAAAAATAAATTATAAAATATATTGCAGAAAACCGTGCATAAAATTTCATATTTGTATCTTTTATAGAAATTTGGATACTTAGATTATCAATTTAAATTTTTGGACGCGTGAAATTTGGAAGAGTTCTTGTTAAAAAACAATAAAATAGAATGACATTTTCTATTTTTTGATAAAGGCGGAGAAATCTATCAGAAAATAATGCTGTCAGAAATGCATAGCTTGTAACTGTGAACCAAATTTCCGGCTCTACATTCTACATCCCGAGAAAAGTGATCATAAGACAGTTGTCGCTCCCCACACAGCACACACGTAGATATTTCGTTTATTTAGAGAGGAAGAGAGGTTTACATCTAGAATACATAACATGTACATCAAAATGATGTTCCTTCAAAACCGTAAGATGGGTGGTTGAACACATTATGTTTATGCATTTTTTTTGGCTGGTTTAATTTAGACAAATCAAAGTTCAACTTGATTTTTAATTTTATAAATTTTTAGTCAGGGCCCGACTTAGGCTATGGGGGGACCTGGGGCAAGAATCATTCTGGGGGCCCCCCTTCTATCTATCTATGGAATTTTTTTGTGAATATTGTGGAAGTGGCTAGTACTAAACTTCATACAAATTGTATGTATGCCTAAATTTTGTATCCGGTACTGCTCACATCTGTATACAGAGTTTCCCAAAAAATGGTCACAACTTTAAGAAAAAATGCTAGTTGCTAGTAGTATAATATCGCAGAAAAAATGATAGATTGATGAACACGAGTATTTCTTTACAAACTTTTACTTCGCTTATCTACGTACGTTATAAGATGTTTAAAAGAAAATGCCATAAATTGGTCATCATTAAATGGTTTTAACTTGCCATGTTACGCGGAAAACGTTAATGAAAAATTTCTTTTGAAAACAATAGAATACTAAGTTGTCATAATAAAATTTTAATCATTAGTTTTCTAATGATTAGTTTGCTTTTTGCATGGGTGGAGGAGGTACTGGAAGCTGAGAAGGGAAGAGGATCACACTCCCTTCCTAAATGTTTGAAAAAATATGCATTTTGGTCACTTTTGGCTAATTTTAATCATTTGGCACCTTTTAATGAAAATCATGATTGCTCTCCTGGGGGGCCCCTGAAAAGGGGGGGCCGAGGCAGCTGCCCCGCATGCCCCTGCGTAAGTCGGGTCCTGTTTTTAGTTGTATCAAGATGCAGATTCAGATTTGTTTATTCAAAACAATTAGCATGTACAACCACCACTGAATCTAATAGAAGTGATGTTTACTTTACTTTACGTTGTGCATGATGTTGTTTGAGATTTGGATTAAATATCGAGCAGGATTATATGTAAGTAAGTCCTTTGATTTCCTTTTTTCAGGTTTTTATTTGCTATTCTATTTTGGTGCTTTTTGTAGCATTTACGATTTTTAACCGTATCTTTAAAAAACTACAAACAAATTTTTAGCCATATAAATTTTTGATTAACTCCTCAAATTTTATAATCTTCTATATCCCTATCATATAATTGACTGATCATAGTAATCTCTATACTTGACTTACATGGTTACTCATCGGTTTTACATTTTAAATGTTTTGATTTTTCAGTGAATCTTAATTTTGTATATATAAAACTTTACAAAGTTTGGATAATATTTAATTCCTTATACTCCTTCTCCCATACCCCTAAAACTTTATCTAATGCGAACACTATAAAATTGTATAATTATAGTGCAAACACTTCTTGGGGTCAACAGTCTGTTTTGGTAAAAAAAAAAAAAGAATGTTTATTATCAATAAAAACTTTCAAATGGCGAATTTGTCTTGAATAAAAGAAAATATCGCTAACAAATTAGATCCAATGAAAACAAGGATAAGTTAACAGTTTGCCTAATAATAATAAATAATTTTTTAACATTGAAAATAACTTATCACTTTATTATTATGTTGTTAAATTACGTTCTTAAAAATTTATTGTTTCATAAAAAAGGTTTCTTAATCTCAGAAGTTATTTTCATATATTTAATTTTATCTATTCAATGTATTTTAAGTTAAATCTGCATGTCTTGTTAGCGATGGAATGATTATTTACATTTATTGAAAAAGCATTGATACCGAAATAATAGGGGATTCTCCATCTGAAATACATATTTACAAAATTTTATTTAAATTGATATTTAGGTGCATTTCTGTTACAAGTATAGCTACTATAGATTTAACCTCTGTTTAAATGTAATTATCTATTAAATTAAAAATTTATCCCTTTTTTTTTTTTTTTTTTTTTCAAAAAGCATTTACTTATTATTCTTACTATTTTTGAAAATGGGATTCATTATCAAAACATGAAATGCTTTCTATGGAAGATTCTTTGATTTGATTCTATATGTTTGAGTATATAATAAAGTTTTTGACGAATCAATGAATTCAATAAATTCAGTGGTCAAAATAGTATATTAGAAGTAATGAGAAACTATAGTAGGTCCTAGTTTAGACATTGTTTGTTGTGTAATATGCTATTTTTTGGAACATATAATTTAGCGAGTAATGTAATCTAAAAAAATAAACTAGTTTGTAGGGAGCATCAAGATGTTATTTTTGACGTTATGTCCAGACACACTATATCAATCAATACAGAGTATACCAGTGGAGATGAGCGTCTGGTGGATCAGCTGGCGCCGGGATAGATCTTCAAAGTGCTCTCAGAAAATCACAGGTGTGTAGTTTTATTATATAATAAGTAACTACCATTAGTGATCTACTGCAAGCAACTGGAATTTGTCTGGTGCCCTTGGGCGGATGTAACTTTTGCAAGGATTATGGATTCAGCATTGAAGATTTAAAAAAATCTGTGACTATGGTAGGACTCCCATAGTTATATCAAAAGAGGAGATAATAAAGTAAGTTTATTAAAGTAACCTCAATAACAATACTGGTGCTCCCTGTAAACTAGTTTTTTAATAACATTACTCACTAAATTATATTTACCAAAATTAGTATGTTACGCTACAAACTATGAGAACACAATACAGTACAGCCCCGATTATCCGCGGAATTGAGTGGCAAGGGCACCGCGGATAATAAAAATCGCGGACAACCCGAAAACGACAGAAAATGTGGTGCAAGCTCGAAAAAAAAAAAAAGAAAATTCAACATGAAAACTATGTTTTAGTGTACAAAAAACATAATAAAATGTTTAAAATACATACATATGCACAGTACAGCCGAAACATTTGCTTTACGTCTAAATCACTAAATAAAGAACACCAAACAAGAAACAATGCCATACATACTGTACAAAAAGTGTTGAGTTACACCTTTTTTTTAAAAAAAATCAGTCACTTATTTTTGCTTCTTGCTTTAGAAACACCATTTCTATCTCAAAAATGAAGCTATTCTTGATATGCTCCCCTGGAATTTATCATAATATTCTTAGTTAATTGTTGAATATTTTAATTCCTGTGCTTACGTTTAGTTAATAAAATCAAGAAAAGACATCAAGACTTTGTAACTGATATTTTAAACATGGCAACCGAATCTAGAAATATTCTTATATTACTTTCGAATACATGAATTTTTCTGTTTATATTTATTAGTAGGGCTTACTGTATTTTCCTTGCTTAAATTTAAAATTTTGGCTTAAATAATAAAAAAAAAAAAACGCTTCGCGGATAAACTGCACCGCGTATAATCGGGGCTCTACTGTATTACATAATAAGAAAAGTAAGTACAAAAATTATTTAGCTGAAAATATTTTTAAATGCTCACGTAATAATAAAGTAAAATTGTAAATATAATGTGAAATAAGCATTTATGTATTTCAGTCTGGGGCATAAATAAAATCTGCCGCAAAGTAAAAAAAAAAATAGTGTGAGCCAACCTTACGTATACTCCCACCTTGTTTGTTACCAGAACAATTACACTATTTGGTTTGATTTTAAAAGATTTAAAAAAAAAAGGGGGGGGGGAGGAGATATAATGTTTTTATATAATAAAAGTTTTTAGTGTTTTGTTTATATTCATGTGAGACTAAGTGTTTTTGAAAGTAAAATAATAAAAAAGAAACATTTTTAATAAATAAAGCGTTTATGTTGTTTTAAGATAATAAAGAGTATTTTTTCCCCTTATATTTTCTTATGTTAATTATATTTTTTGTCATCAGAGCAGTTACACGATACAGTTGGTATGATTTAAAATACAGTTATTACAGTTTAGCTAATATTACTAATAATTTGTGCCTTTTACCAATAATTTTGATATTTTAAAATCGTAAACTTTTTATGTATAATATTTTTTTGTAATTTAAAAAAACAAGATGGCAGAAGAATCTGGGTATACGCATACTGTTCCATATTGCATATATATATGTACACATTACATAGATATGATGTATATAAATGTACACATTACATAGATATGATGTATATATATGTACATATTACATAGATATGTGTAGTATATATATGTACATATTACATAGATATGATGTATATATACATACATATTATGTCTAGGACATGGTCTATATGGACATAGACATCCGTTTTACATAGATATATGTCGGATCTGGATGTCCAACAAACGCTATATGGATGTATTCGGATAGACATCTGATGGTAATATCTATGTAGATGCTATGTAATATGGAATTCCTTGAATGAATTATGGACATGGTATATAGGTGTACTTTACATTATATGGATGTCATATTTACCAATTTGTGCTGTGTGGGTTATAACTCAAGATGTACATTTATGGAAAAGTTAAAAATGGTATTCTTTTCCATCTCATCCAAATCACATCACTAGTCTTCGCTGCCAGTTTCATGCTTTTACGTATAAAAATGAGTTCGTGAAAGTGCCAAAAGTTTCGCATTTACTGAGCAGGGG
The DNA here is from genome assembly GCA_963932465.1 of Maratus speciosus. NCBI lineage: Eukaryota > Metazoa > Arthropoda > Arachnida > Araneae > Salticidae > Maratus > Maratus speciosus. The sequence continues at coordinate 170,727,094 of OZ010793.1, forward strand.
GAAATATTTTTTTTTGCCTTAAACTTTCATCCTGGCTACCACAGACAGTACAACGTAAAAGTGTTGCATATTTTGATACTATTGTATTTACATGCAGTTTGCATCATTTTATTCTAAAATACTCCAGAGTATTTTTTCTACCCCCCAAAAAGGAAAAATGCGATTTTTTGAGATTTTCGTGATCCCCGGACCATTTTAACTATACACAGTGAAAACTAGTAAGTTGGCCACCTGTAACTTAGTCCAGTTTATAAGGACAAAATGCATTAAACCCATACAAGTGTAATCGTCCTGCGGACCTTCTACGGTGATCCTGCAGATCCTGTAATTGTCATATTCCACAAGAACTTATCTACCGGATATCTTGAGGATATGGCGAATGTATTATCCAGTTCATCCTCCTTAGAAAATCCTGTGAATTGAACGATATGCGCAATAAACTTCTTCCTTTGTTTATTTTCATCTTCCTAAATTCTACAATTATTTAAAAATATATCATAAAAGTTATCCGTTAGGTCATATAATATATATAAATGTGTCATTTTGACAGCCAGGGGATAATCTGTGATTGTGTCCAGGGTTCTCGCTGCCGCTCGCCATTGCGCCAAAATTCTTCATTTGGCGAGTAAACCAGCAGTCAAAGTCGCCAAATTGCGAGTGTTCAGTTTGTGCGTGTGGTGTGCCAATACAGTCGAGATTCTTAGGCGAGTTACTGAATGATTGATGTCGCTTTACATGTTCAATCGCACCATGCCATTTACATTGCTCTATTTATAGAAATACTGTCTCAACACCAATTTAGTTTAACAACAGGAAAAGACACAGGAAAGGATTATGCGATAGGTATTTCTCTATTGTCAGTTTATCACTATCTATGCCCCAGCGTCGCGGCAGTAAAAACATAAATAAAATTACTCGCATTAAGCGCCAAATAGAGAAAATTTTTGCTGGAACGCGGTGTTGAAATTAGCCATTTACCATACTATTTATTAAATGCATGCAAAGTATCATTGGCCGGTCAAATTTTTCCAATAGGTTAAGAGACGAAATCTCAGACATTTTTAGTGTATATTTTCACAACGGTAAATCGAAGATTGCTGTATTTAATTTTTAATTTTCATTTGGCTACTGTTTTTTATTTCTTATTCGCCAAATCGCTAATGTTGGTTAAAAGCCAGCGAGAACACTGACTGTGTCTATAGGACAATTTCAATAATCCAGAGGATATTGCTTATCCTGAATATGATATCATCTGGATATTTTTAGGATGTCGATATGTTGTCTGGGAAAGCTGCCTTGATAAGTTAGCCAGAGATATGCTATATTTGGTTTTACTTTGTGTTAGTATAGATATACATTTCCCATTCAGTATATATTGATAGGTATTTAAATTCTCAGACAATACATTGCAGTCAGATTGATTGATATGAGAAATATTTTTACATATGCAGAAAGAGGAACAGAACTACATAGATGCGTGTGTGTGTGTTGGGGACATGTAAATTACTTTTAAGAAAGAGGTGGATAAATGCATGGCACACGGGCAATATTATGGTCCTCAGTATTTGCTATATAGTCATGTTAATGTCCTCCTCTGCAATAAGATATATCAATCGCTTTCAATATCTTCAGTTCTTGTAGTTTTTTACTTAGTTGATTATTGTATTTTCCATACTTGTTCTTTAAAAGCAGACTTATTTAGGCTAATTTACAGTTGTTAAAGACTGGGAATCGATGATTTTCAAAGGGAAAAAAAGAAAGGATAGTGAGGCTTTAATTTCAGTGAAAAAAATTGCTGAATTTCGTATTATTGGGACAACCTGAAATTATGAAGGTGAATTTGTGAACTTTGATCTTTATAATAAATATATCTATTCGATAAAATTTGGGCTCAATCGAAATTGAAAGCATCTCAACAACCTGTTATCTTTGACTTTTTAAGTAATAATTAAAATCTTCAAATTGATCTGCTGCCAGTGGCGCGACTTATCATTTCGGAGGGGTCTGAGATATAATAAAAGTTTCTAAAAGGAAATCACAAGAAACAGAGAATATTTCGCCTTAAACAGGCTTTTATCATAGCATGTTAACGCATCTATTCTACAATTAAACCTGCTAAGATGAAATTGCATGATAATGTGAAAATATTCGTTTTTTTTTCAGGTTTTCGTCTTTAGAAGTATAATTCCATGGTTATACCTCAATTTTTAAAACAGAATACTGAAAATTATCTACTAAAAGGTATCTCAATAAATAGTAAATAAAATCGAAGTAAAAATCAAATTTAAAATTATTTAACAGCGTTCTCACTCTATCCCCCTAACTCCTTTAACACATTCTAAGACTCATTTTGAAGCATACATGCATGACATTTGTAGTACTTGAGTATTGAATAGCATTTTCCATTTTCTCATAAATGGGATACATTTGGAATAGCAGCTGCCAGATGATAACTTTTCCTAGACTGCCACGTCTCGAAAATCGGCTTAAACTGCCAAATTTGACAGTATTTTCTGAATTCTTTTTAATCATAAATTGTGGTTGATAGGAAGCTTTTTATGTATTCCACATTCAGAATCGCTCAGTTACATTTATGATGTATTTTAAATATAAATAAAGCTTATTTCCAGTCAAAAGATTACTCAACTATAAAAAAAAAAAAACTTTTTTGTCAATATTTTGTAATCCTATGGAAATAAAATAACACATCACAGCAATGTAACGAGCTGAGTAACAAGACTATAACGTAACAAGCATTTACATGAATAATTTTTTAAAAAAAGGTTCAAGGCTTTGCAGTTCATACTGCGAAGTTTCAATCTTACCTTTACCTTAAATCACATATCTTCAACTGATAAATAGCAAGAGTAAGCCTTTGTTTTTTAAACTAATTAAAATTAATAATGCACTTTTAATCACCACATGTCACGTTTTATATAATAAAACGCGTGTAAAGAGAGCCTATGTATAACGGAAGCTTGGCTGAAATTAGCTATTTTGTAATCTCTTCGAAATACCACACTTTCTAAGACGAAAAACTGTCTAAAACGGAATATTTTTCTGCTTCCTTTTAAATTTTATCTTAGCAGGTTTCATTACATTTTGTAAAACTTTCGTTTGATATTTTTTACAAATTTCGGAGGGGGCTGGAGCCTTATCAGCCCACCCCCTGAATACGCCAATGTCTGCTGCAATACATGCATGCTGACATGATTTTGGAACAATTGAAAATTATAAATGTTTTAAAAGGATTTTTTTTTTTATTTGCGATTTTCTGTAATGTGTTAGGGTTACTGCATAATTTTATTAAGCCTGTATTATATATATAGCAAAATTAATGTACTTTATTTCATTGCTTCGTTATGTACTGTTCTGCAATGTAAATTATTATGCTGCTACATTCTTGCTTTTAACTTTTATATGTTGACCATCTGTCCAAGTTGGCTAGAGAGGTTCGGAACCATTGGTGACCAACTTATACAGGTTTCGGTGCATATTGTTGACATGTTGAAACCAAGTTTAAATGCATTCGATTCCCTTATAAATTTCAAAATAATTTTATTAACCGATTTGGCAATCTAAGGCCATCAACTCATCGCAAAATCTACAGATCTGATGATTTTTTAAATTCTAGTAATTTTTGAAAAATAAAAAAAAACAAAAAAACTATGTAAATTTGGATTTGTGATTAGAAAAGTGTTGTTATTGCCACAGGAATCAAAATCGTAATATATTACAGCATTTATAAAAATTGAGTTCTTCGAAGAGCAGGGGAAAAAGGAAAGAAAAGAAAAGAAAACCGAAGGCACTGGGCCTCATTTTAGACTCTTTCAAAACGTTCTTTTTTATATTTTTTACTCATTTATTTATTTGTTTGCATTTTTAAGGCTGTTCTCAACGTTTTGACACATTTACAAATTCCTTTTTTAACGGAAAGATAGAAAATTGGAAGGCCAGACTATGGAAGCGATTTGGGATCGAACTGTGTTTTCCATTTTTTGATAAATAAATTACCTGTTGAGTTATAAGCGATATTGATCACGTGACAAGGTCGTTTTTCTCCCTTCGCAAACTGGTTTTTCTGCTTTCGTCGGGAATTTCGGTTCAAAACGTTAACTTTGACACTATTTTCTGAAAGATCTATTGCGTTTGCATAAGAAAACGGGAAAAACAGCTCGATGACATAGTTTCTGAGCAACACTGTTTGTTTCATGCATTTCCGAACAAAAATAAATGTAAACTTATGTCATAAAGTTGCCCTTTTGGATTTGAGGACAGCCTTAAAATCTTAATCAGAGTAGTTATTCTGAAAAACGTTTTCCCTAGCATATCCAGAAAGATACAAATATTATATTTCAGCTTTTAGCCTTTTGCTTACGGGCTATTAATGCGACTATTTTTATATTAACTCGTACCACAATTTATAAAAAAAAATTGTTGTGATAGATTTCTCTAATACACTATTTCTTTGTAATACACTATAAGTGTATTACAAAGATTATACTTCAAAAAGTGGTGCGAGTAGAATAAAGAAATAGTCGCTGGGAAGACATGTGTCCCAACCCGTAATCAAAGGGTTAAATAAATCAGAGCGCTTTTTTTCTTAAAAGATAAAATGAAATTCCTCTCCATACTTATAATTTCCACATATGATATATCTTGAATCCTTTAAGAGTTCGTTCATATTGTTAGCAAAATAAACAAATAAATAGATGAAAAGAAGAAAAATCACTCAGATGTTGCAGTAAAACTTACTAAAACGCAGTCGCAAGGAACCAAGAAAGTTTTGATTTAGACAAGTTTTCACATTGATCTTATGTTGTGTGACATTCACAGATTTTCAACCTTTTTCATCTTGCGGTACATTTGTGTGCATACTTTTGCGCCAAACTTAAATTATGATTTTTTTAAAAATGAAATGATCTTATTTTTCAATTTGTTTCAAACAGAAACAAAATGCAAAATTTGCAACCAATAGAAGTGCATTTTATTATTTTTATTATTATTTGAAAATTGTATTTTTAAAGTAACAAGTCATTTTTTTATTTTTGCGTAAAATTTGTCCAAAAATATTTTTATCTAATTCAAACTGCATAAAAATCATTGACTCACTTTGTGGTGCTATTTTACTCGGAAAGCATATCAATTTTATCTCAAGATGATTTTTCCGAATACTCCAGGACGGAGATGGTGAATCCATGGAACGCGACATAATATTAACGTTATATTGATTGTGTTTCTAAATCAAAATACAGTGAAATTACAGAAGGCTTGCCAGTTTTATTGGCCTCCTTTTTTATTTAGAAATTCCGAAAGAAGTGTGTTGTACTTTAAGTAATCAAGCAATGTTTGTGTATTAGACGCTGTCGCCATTGTGATAAATATTACTCAAATTTTAATGCATCACATGTGGATCTAAATTCGAGAATTAATTCACTAGGACAATTCAAATAAATATTAAATTAAGTATTTATTTACAATACACTTAAATATATTTAAAAAAAACAAACACTACATCCGCTTACCATCATAGATATAGCAGTTCAATTACATTTTGGGATATTATCTACGCACTAGGTTATAACATTAGAAACACACTATCCCTGTTTCTCTCGACTGTACAAAGCAAGGCTTATCCAATACTACGGCCACACAGGTCTATCCGAAACCTCGGCACACACGTACACTTCTTTAAAAGAAAAGAAAGAAAGAAACAGGTCGTGCTTCCAGCACGACTCTCTGTTCTCCCCCAAACCTAAACTTTCGACTGATTCTGTTGCCTTCCTACTCCGTCTTCTTCCTTCAAATCTACGGGGTCTCCTCTCTATTTTCAGAGGCAACCCCACGTGTCGTTAATGACCGCTTGTTGAGTGAAAGGTCATCAAAAAAGATATATATGTTACTTCTCTGCTACACTGTTGTATTACCCTGTGCCGCCCTTAACTTTAAAATGAAAATCTCGAGTACACGAATAGCAACTACATTTATTTACGGTATAAAAGCAGCACAAGGGTTACAACAAAAGTACATTGAAGCACACGCACTCTTAAGAAATATAATTAAAAACATATCAGGACGCTAGGGACCGTAGCAGTTTTTATGGCAAGCCTTTGGCCATAGTTCTCTCTCTATAGAGGTCTTTTCTCTCTCCGGACGTTCAAATGCATTACCTCTTCTGGCCCCTCAGGATCGGGTATATATGCCCAGACAGATTCAAGTGATTATTAAGAGTTTGAAGATGAGTTCAAATACCTAAGAATTATCATGAATTCAACGTCACAAACTGTCCAGTACTCGTCAAAAGTTACGAGATGTATAACGTCAAAAATAACATTGAATAGAAAATATATATGGTCTCTTGAAAAGAATTTATGATTTTACATCTGGACGATTTCTGTCTTAGACTCAAGGACGAGGACCATTTCGGGAAGCCATTATAACGTCTTTATAAAATTCCAATTAGTCACATTTGAATTAAAGAACTATGCACAAAACCTTACAACCCCCATTCCATTAGACAATAACCCCCTCTTTTGGAATTTCCTTTCATGCCTTTTATTCCTTTAATTTCGAGATAAGTAAATGTAACCATAACTCAAGTATGTAGATAAGAATACTGAGATAATAAATGAAAAAAATAAAATTAATTAAACAGTTATTTACATTAAGCCTATGTCTTATTAACGTCAGAGATCTGATAGTCTGTCATTTTAAAAATTACTATTCGGAATTTCTGAATAAAAAAGGAGGATAAACTGGCAACCCTGCAAGATACACGAATTTGACAATCTGAACTTTTCTAAATAAAAAGGATTGGAAATTGAAATGCAACTTATTTATTTCCAACTTAGGTATGGGATTAAAAATGTATTAAAGGAAGAGAAAAAAATTTAGACTATAGAAAAAAGAAGAATATTAACTATTATGAGCAACAATGCTGATGTTAAAATCATTATTTAAAAATAAATTGCAGACATGTATAGATCTGTTTAGAGAAGCTGATGTTTCGACATTCCATTCGGTATCGATGATTATTACAGTGATTTGGTATCGAACAGCATTTTTCATTTTTTGACAAATGTATTATACATCTTGAGTTATAAGTGATGGCTATTTCGTGAAGACCTTTCTCGAGCTGTGGCTTCTGGAAATTCAGTTCAAAGCGCTAAATTTGACAGTAATGTTCTGAAAACCCTTTTTTTCCTTCGCGAATTTTATGCTCTTACGAATAAAAATGAATTCAGGAATGTATCAGAAAGTAACAGTTTCGATTTCTGAACATTTTGCTCTCAGATCCAAAATCTGGTTTGCTTGCACGTTTGTGACTTAATTTTTGTTCACAAACGTATGAAATTGACAGGTATGTTTATACAAAAATAAGGTAATTAAACAGTTTTTCCATTTTTTTGGTAAATGCAGAAGATCTTATCAAAATGATGTCCAACTTTGATGTTTTGAATCGAATTTCCGGAGGTGACAGTGTGGAAAGGGACAAAAGTGGCGTCATGTATAATGTTGTCAGGCGTCCCGATTTAAAAATAAATAAAATATAGTGTACAATCGTGTAACATCTCATTTCACTAACATGTGCTTCAAATAGTGTTTCCAGGTGTTCCGAATTTTAGGAGCTCCAAGACTGTCTCGCGAAATTACTGCGCGGGACATCAAAAATCCCGATATTTCATGACACACAAATTCTTTTAATACCTTGCTATTCGTTAGTCTCAGTCAAGTAGAGCTTAACCCTTTATATCCTGGCGGTACTTTTCAGTGCCATTAAAGAAAATTCAATGAAAAATTTATTTAATTCGTCTTTTAAGGCTGATCTCAAATCCAAAGGGTCAACTTCCTGACATAAGTTTTAATTCATTTTTGTTCGAAAACGCTTGAAACTAGAAGGTGTTGTTATTCAGAAAGTATGTTACCGAACTGTTTTTTACGTTTTCTTGTAAACGCAATAGATTTTTCTGAAAATACTGTCAAAGTTGGTATTTTGAACCGAACTTCCGAACGAAAGGAGAAAATCCAGTCAGTAAGGGGAGAAAAATGCCGTGTCAAGTGATCAAAATCACTTATAACTCAGTAGGTAATTGGTGGATCAAAAAATGGAAAACACAGTTCGATTCCAAATCGCTTCCATGGTCAGGCTTTCCAATTTTATATCTTTCCGTTAAAAATTGAATTTGTAAATGTGTCAAAACGGCTAAGCAGTTGAGAACAGCTTTAATAAAAGCAGAATGCACGTTTCATACAAAATATTTGCTTAATCCTATTTAGAGCACAGTGAAACAGTCGAAGCTAAATATTTTTTAATAGTGTTATTTTCTCAACCATTTACCTAGGTCAGGCTTGGCGAACCTTTTCACGTGTGCGTGCCGAAAATTCACAAACGATATCTTATCAACAATGTAACGTGCCAAACTCATGCAAAAATAATTTTGAAAAGTACAATGTTTATACAAAACACTGGTTGTAAAATCAGTTTGCGTCTTTTATGCATTAATAATTAACAATTAAAAAGAATTAAAATTTAAAATGCGATTTTTCTGTATACTGAAATCAGCCATTAAATTAATGATTTTTTTAATTCCTAAATAAGATTCGGATAATTATGCGATATGTACTGAAAACGGGAAAAAAATGCGAGTTTTTATTTCATTAGTTTTTAACTTATTATTAATGCAATATCTGAGTTATAATTTTCCAAGTTGCATTAAACAATGTACTAATAATGTATTGATGACATTTTTGCTGCCGTTCGTTCGATAGGAAAGGCTTTATATCTCTTTCATATTTTGTTATTTTTACATATGCACATAGCTAAATTGGATCCATTTGCCATCTTATTGCAGTGACTGTCAAACGAAATTCATTTGAAAATTGCAGCTTTTTAAATTTAAATAGAAAGGCGAAATACATGTCGAAAACGCTGCGTAGCATCGCAGAAGAGAAAATTATTATGATGTGTTATTGCATGTAAAAAATTACTGCATTATTTGTGATAGCCTGCCCGTATGTAATAAAATTTTATTGGTGATAATTCAAATAAAAAACGGATTTCATATGCATAACAAATTAAAATTTTTCGCGTGCCAGGAAAATTAGCTTACGTGCCAACTTTGGCACGCGTGCCATAGGTTCGCCAACCCTGACCTAGGTGATTAAAAAATGTTTTACGAAAAATTTGCAACTACAAAACACTTTTCTGTTACAGATAGGATCCCAATACATTTATTGCACTGTTCTTATAAGAATTGGGAGATTTCCATAACAGTATTTTTTTATTAATTAATCTAATTATTCTTGTAAATATTTTGCCAATGTTAAAATAAATAAAAAGGCAGACATAAAGACGTGGATCGAAGTGAGTATATTTGATATTAACAAGAACAATTACACAAACATACTGAAAAAAAAAACAGAAAATTTACAGGTATTTATAGATTTTGCAAGGCCCATGGCAGAGAATTGGCGGCCGTGAAAGAAAGCTACATTAAACAACCAATCACAATAAACATAGTTGTACAAAAAGAAATTAATAAGAATTTAATGTAATGCTGTGATTATTTTCAACACCCGCCCATAATCTAGCATTACATCAGAAAACAAAGAAATTTCTTGAAATCAATCATTAATAATAATATGACACAATTTAAACATTACTTGTACAAACAACAAAGAAATAATAGTTCATAAAATTTAACTTTAGGTAATGCCTTTGTAAATAAATCAGCAATTTGCATATTCGTAGGAACATATTCAATTTTGATGTTATTTTCTTTTATAATATTGCGAACAAATTTCAATTTAATATCAATGTGTTTCATTCTACCATAATTACTCTCATTACTGATACATTTTATACATGATTGATTATCCTCAAAAATTACTAAATCCTTAATATTTACAATTTCACTAGCAATATTTTTAAACCATAACAAGTCTTGCAAACTTTTAGTTAAAGCAATGACTTCAGCTTCAGTTGACGATAAGGCAACTGATTTTTGTTTATTACAACACCACAGAACAGGCATGTTACAAAACATTAAAATATAACCTGTTACTGATTTGCGGTCATTTGTGTTAACCCCCCAATCAGCATCAACATACATGGATAATTTAGGATCAGAATTTTGCTTTTTATACACAAGTTTTAAAGACAATGTTTCTTTTAAATATCTTAAGATTTTCTTAAGTGCTTTCCATGCAATTTCAGTAGGATTTTCTTGCAATTGACTTAAACAGTTAATAGCATACAAAATATCAGGTCGAGAAATATAAGCTAAATATAAAAAACAACCTACAAGTTCACGATATGGGCCATTAAAAGGTTTACCATTTTTGAAATCAGATGAGGTGGACTTAGGAGAAATAGGAATGTCACTGGGTTTACAATCTAGCATATTAAACTTACTTAACAATTTAATTATGTAAGACTCTTGATCCATTATTAAACTATCAGAATTGAATTTCATTTGAATACCTAGAAATTCTGAAACACTTTCCGATTTTGACATGTGAAACTCGTTATGTAATAGGGAAATAACTACATTAGTTTCATTTACATCTGAACCTGCAATTAACATATCATCTACATACAAAGCAATAATTATTTTATGATCATTATTATACCGAATAAAAATACAAGGTTCATTATCACAAGATTTAAAATTTAACTTTGAAATAAATTCATGAAACCTTTCAAACCATTGTCGTGGGGCTTGTTTTAAACCATATAAACTTCTTTTAAGTTTACACTTTCGCCCACTTTTATCATCATAGCCTTGCGTCTGATCCATAAAAACAAGTTCATTTAACTTACCATTCAGGAACGCTGTTTTAACATCTAACACAGATGCATATAAGTCTTCATTTAAAATCAAAATAAGAACCAAACGTAAAGCTGGCATACTTATTACAGGGGAAAAGGTTTCACTATAGTCTAGCCCTTCTTTTTGCATAAATCCACGAGCTACGAGTCTCGCCTTATGTCGACCATCTCTTTTGATGGTAAATACCCATTTGCAGGAAATAGGTCGTTTGTCAGGTGGTAATTTTTCAAGATCCCAGACATCGTTGATTTTCATACTTTCAATCTCCGCGTCCATAGCTTCTTTCCACAAGCGTTGTTCATCACTAGGGAGGGATCTGATATCATCAAACGTTAATGTTTCTTGTTGGCAAAGTAATGCTTCGTAAACTTCAGGATCTGGATACCGTACAGGTTGCTTTTTAAATCTTTCAGATTTTCTTGTTTTGTCTTCTTTCTTTTCAGGATCATCTAATTCATCACTCGTATTTTCTAGAACATCTGGATCAATTTCATTATCGACTGGTTCTGAATTTTCTAGAATGTATTGTTTCGACTGAACATTTTCCTTTTTCTCTTCGTCGAATTTCACATTTCTTGATACAGTTATGCGTTTCGTTTCAGGATCTAGTAATCTATATCCCATTGAAGAATAACCAATGAAGATCATTTGTTTAGACCTATCGTCAAGCTTCTTTCGATGAACGGAAGGAATTAACATGTAAGCACTGCATCCAAAAACACGTATGTGCTTGAAATCGGCTTCTTCTCCATATTTCAGGAAGTACGGAGTTTTGTTCTCAATAGTGCTGCTTGGCATTCGGTTTTTCAAGTAAGCTGCTGAAAGGATAGCTTGACCCCAAAAAGTCTTTGGTAAATTTGATTCAGCAATCAAAGCACGTCCTATATTCAGAAGCGACCTATTGCAGCGTTCAGCTACTCCATTCAAAGATTGCGTGTATGGAGGAGCGGGATCTATCACTATACCAAGATCTCTAGTAAAATTCACTAAATCATTAGAAAAATATTCCTTCCCGTTATCACATCTAATTTTCTTCACTGTAGGGTTGGATTTTAAGAACATTTTTAATTCTTCTGAGACTTCACTTTTATGTTTCAGTAAACGTACTTCAGTAAAACGAGAAAAATCATCGATAAGAGTCATAAAATAGCACTCGCCAGAAAAGGTTGTCGGAAAAATAGGTCCACAAATGTCACTATGAATCAAAGTCATTGGCTTGGTTTCTCTTTTTCTTGGTCCTCTTCCCATTGGTGTTGCACTCTGTTTTGCCCGAGCACAAATATCACAAAAAGAATCAGGTACCGGAAGCTTCATATCTTTCAATACTTTGTCACTCGGATGACCAAGTCTGCGATGCCAGATATCACAATGATTTTTCTTTGAAGTAAGAACGGTTTCGTAAACAGGGACAAAGTCACTTACGTATTGTCCATTCAAATCCCGTTCACCGAAGTAAAAACGGTTTCTCCCTTTTTCGATAAATACTTTTTGATTCTTGAAAATAACTGTATAATTTGCACTTTCAATTTTCCTAACGGAAATGAGTTGCCCGTTTAAGTCTGGAACATAAAGGACATCCTTTAAAGTAATTTCCATTCCATTTGACAGTTTTCCATTAATATTTCCAATACCTTTGATTTCTAGATTCGTTGTTTTTGATGCGCATTTAATAGTTCCTGAAGAAGGTACTAAGGATGCGAAATAATTCTCATTAGAACACATATGGGAAGTTGCTCCGGAATCTACTATAAATTCATTCCTTTTCCTGGAAGCATTTCCAGCAACGAAAGAAACAGCTGAAGAGGCAAATTTTTCTTCATTTGAATTTTTAACAGCTTTACAGTTACGTTTTATGTGTCCGAATTTTCCACAAGAATGGCAAGTAATTTTCTTTCTACAATATTTCGCTGTATGCCCTTTAGAGTTGCAAATTTTGCAAAAGAATTCTTTGCGAGTCGACACAAATGCAGTATTATCATGAGCAGCCTTAGTACATACTTTTTCTTTCTTTGAATTCAAAAGAAGTGCTTCAGCATCTAATAATCTTTGTGTCACGAAATCTAATGTCAAAACAGAATTCGGTTGGTTTTCTAAAGCAATCTTAACATTTTCAAATTCCTGAGGCAATGACATCAAAATATAAACAATAGTATCCGTTTCATTAACTTCTGCCCCAGACAGCTTAAGATCCGAAATTAATTTATTTATTTCATCAATGTGATTTCTCATAGAAACTGTACGATCTTTCTTAATCGTTGCCAATCTCTTCCGAATTAAAATTTGATTCACTGCACGCTTTGTATCATAAGTGCGTTCTAATTTATTCCAAATTTTATGAGCTGTATTTTCATCTTGAAGTGATGCAAGAACATTATCACTTAATAATGATAATAATAAAGCGTAAGCCTTTTTTGCTTTCACGACATCGGCGGCATTGTCGGGAGCCGCTTCAATTTCCAAGAATTTTTCCAATTCTTTAGCAGCAAAAATTGTCATTACTCTTCGTTTCCATACCGAAAAAACTTTTCCATCACCTTCAAAAAGAGGGATACCGTAAACATCTTTTGAAGAATCCATTCTGCTCGATAAAATATATAAAAAGAAAGATAAAATCTTTTTCACTCGAAATCCCAGCAGAAATGAAAAACAGAAAGATAACGGCGTCAGTATGTCTCGCAGCTCATTTCAACACTTGCTAGAACCAACGCTCTGCTGTTAAAATAAATAAAAAGGCAGACATAAAGACGTGGATCGAAGTGAGTATTTTTGATATTAACAAGAACAATTACACAAACATACTGAAAAAAAAAAACAGAAAATTTACAGGTATTTATAGATTTTGCAAGGCCCATGGCAGAGAATTGGCGGCCGTGAAAGAAAGCTACATTAAACAACCAATCACAATAAACATAGTTGTACAAAAAGAAATTAATAAGAATTTAATGTAATGCTGTGATTATTTTCAACAACCAAAAAGAGCTGTAATTACCGATTTATTAAATCAGTTTTAATTTAAAATATTATCTAAAAATCAAATTATTATTATTATATATATACTAAAGCACACATAATTAACGTCTGAATTTATTTATTTAATTATTAAAGGTACAGTCGTGGGAAAAAAAGTAAACACCCCCTACTAACTCCTCAACAAATTATCGTAGAAGAAAGTTATTGGTACCGAACGATTGGAAATAAAGTCTACTTTTAAATGATGGATATAAAATTTGCTTACGGGGCCATCTACATATTAAAACGAACCATAACTTCATTTTTTTCAATGGCAATACCCAATTTTAACAATATATTTCAAATCTTCGGTTCAAACTACGCCTAGATACAAAATTTCAAGTCATTTGAATGATAAGTTTTTGAATTATAAACATCGAAAATCTATAGCGCTTCTAATGTTAAATTACATTTTCATGTTTTTATTAATATCTCCTGACATTATACTCCTAATATGCTAATTTTTTGTGTAGCAATAATACTAAAATACCCAAACATAAATACGTTGAAATTGCAATTTTTATAATTTTATGATATGAATTATGAATTATGAAATTAATATTCGAAAAAATTATGAATTGCAACCTACATCTTTTTTGCTGTATTTAGATTTATTAAGTCCTGCTGTATGGAAATCCAAAATTTCACATCTTTCTTCCAAGTAGTTTTCAAATTATGCTTAAAAAACGGCAAAATAAGGGTTTAAGGGGCCGTCTATGATAGAAGTGATTAGATATTTTGAAATTCCTTATGCTATTCTGTATTCTAGCAGTCTTGAATGATCGCTTGAGTGGCACTTAAGTTGCCTTGATCAAGAAGGAGGCTCTCTCAGTCAACAGTCGAGTACCGAATTTCAATTTGGATACAGTCCCTAAAAAATGCTCGTTTTAAAATAAATAATTTCTCAGAAACTTATCGTATGAAATGTATAAAAAATTGTTTTTAGGCTAATTGAAAGATGTAGAGTCCATTTATGCTGTCAGAATTGTGTACTACTATTGAAAAAAACAAAGTTATGGTTCATTTTAATATGTAGATGGCCCACTAAGCAAAATTTATATACATCATTTAAAAGTAGACTTTATTACCAATCGTGTGGTACCAGTAACTTTCTTCTACGATAATTTTTTGCGGAGTTAGTAAGACCGTTTACTTTTTTTTTTCCACGACTGTACATATACCGGGTGTCCTAAAAAGGACTAACTGATTTTAAAATTCAATAACTTGCAAACAGTGACAGATATTTAAAAAATTCTTGCAGGAGGATTATGCATAAGGTCAAAACTTTTTTTACAGTGATTTTCGATTTTAGTTCAAATTGCAAACAATAGATGGCGCTGTTGGCAATAGGCGCTAAATACAGGCTCGATTTTTTGGTCGATCTCTTCTTCCATTCGGAAAAAGGAAATTAAAATGTATTGAGTGGGTCCCAAGAACCAAAAATCAAGCCTGAATTTAGCGTCTATTGATCTCAGCGCCATCTATTGTTTGTAATTCGAACTAAAATAGAAAATCACTGTAAAAACAACTTTTGACCTCATGCATAACTCTCCTGCAAGAATTTTTTAAATGTCTGTCACCGTTTGCAAGTTATTGAATTTTAAAATCATTCAGTCCTTTTTAGGACACCCGGTATATTAAGACTGACTTGAACACAATTAATACAATGACCCAACATGAGTGAAAAATTAGCCGGGGCCATGATTCGAATCTGGGTCCACAGCGTTACCGTGCTGTTAATATATATGTTGTTCTGGATATATTAGACATTAACGTAAATTATTATTCAGGTGAAGCCATTTTTTTTTATTCAAAATATAAAGGATTAATACACATTTGTGAAAACAGAATCTGTCTATAACGGATTTTGTTTTATAATTCGGCCAATGGAATACCATATAAATCTACCTTCTTGAGATGAATATTTTTTGCGTTCCAATCTATTCTGTTTTTACAGGTTTCATTGTACTGTATTTACTTTGAAAAATCTGTAAAAAATGAAACTTGAAACGGAATGATCCCTGTCTTAAAAGTACAAATTTCATAGTCCTTACGGAAGGAATACAGCACAACTCAGAAACCTCTCCAAAATGGAATTTGTTTCGGTTCCTGTTCAGCTTTCGCATATTTTATTATATACGGTTAATTATTATGCTTATTAGTACAGTAAAACCAAGACAAAATTTCAAGTGACCAAAGTAAGATTTCGCTTCAGACAGGTTTTTGGCTTAACAGGTATAACTGTATGGTATTCCTTTCATATCGGGGACTACGAATTTGTCACGTTTAAGACAGGATTTCGTTATAGACAGGTTCTGTTTTCATAGGATTTATTGTATTTTATGTCCCTTTTTAGAAATGCTGTCCCATATTTTGTTTGCCTCCTTGTCCCACTTTTTGTGACAGTGGGCCTGGCAACACTAGTCATGAGACATATTTGGTCTTGATTTAAAATGTAATTCATTTTTCGAAAAATGAAAAAAACTTTTCTATTATAAATCATTTTAATAATCCTGCCTCCCAGTTTTCATTCATTTACGTTTAAAAATGAGTTCGCAATCTGTCATACAGTTTCGCGTTGTTGATCAAGGGAATTATTTTCTTCTTTTTAGAATCTTCGCTATGAATCTGAAAAATTCACATTGTCGAACGGGGAGAAAAACAAACAAAAAAACTGAGAACGCCCTTAATTTCTATGTATATTTCAGAATATTTCACGTTCTCTTATTATGCTCAAATAAAATTCACTGATAAACGCGAATTTAAATGCATTAGCAAAAATAATTTACATAATAATTATTCACACTTCTGGCGCCCAGTTTCATCTTTATAACCTGTTGTCACCAGTGAAAACTCCGAGCAGGAAATAAAATGTGCTAGGAACCCGTTTCGGGGCAATTTATAAAGAAAAAAGACAGAAAGAAAAAGGTAGGAAATTTTCAACTTCGACCCCGAACACGTGCAGCTTCTGACGTAATAAGCGGCGTAAAGCAAGGGGCACTCTGCAAGCCACGACCGTAATTATTGATATTTTTTAGCTTCAGGTGGCATCAATGCCGCCGTTTCTTCAGGTGAGATCAACATAATTTCGAGGAATGTTTGTGATATTCAAATTGGTTACTGATGTCGACAGAGGTTTTGGAATGCCTCGCGCCGTCGAGATCAAAGGGTTAAAGGAGAAATATTTGTTTTGCATTCACTCGTTTTCCTTATGAGGAATTTGTTCTTCCAGAAATTGCACTCTGCAATGTAGCTTGATTACATCTCGGAAAAGGGTGAAATGTCCTTTGTGCTTTTTTGATTTGACAATTATGTGATACAACAGCTTTCAGGTTACTCATTGCTGTTTTTTCAATAGTAAAATGTCGAAGGTCATCTAGAAGCAAACAAAAATAAATAAATAAAATTATCTGACTTTGAAAAAAAACACAACATAAATTGTTATGGAAAAAAATCATAAAAATAAATGTAAATCCGGAACCTATTTTTGAGAGGAGGGAAAATACCTTTGCTTTTTTTAGTAAGGATTACTGTTATTATTATTACAGTCGAACCCGTTATAACGAACTTCAAGGGACCGAAGGTTTTGTTCGCTATATCCGGTGGTTCGCAATATCCGAACCGTCAAGAAAAATGTTAGAGTTCACAAAATGTATAACTCATTAGTTGCTATGTGTATATTCAATAATGATGTATTAAAAAAAGGCAAAATCTATTAAATATAGCCATTAAAGAATTAAATTGGCTAAATTCGATTACATTAAACTAACACAATACTAATTAAATTAACTGACAATGAAGACAAACATGAATAAATTAATTTTACCTTTAATTGTTGCTCACTGTTTTGATACAGAAATAATCGGTAATTTTCTACTGACGTGATGCCAATTTCAAAAGCATATTATGAATTTCTTTGTCTAGTACATCAAATGACTCCAACACTCTTTCTTCCACTGTTTGTGTTTGTGTAGACAAAAACTTATTAATTACACGCATCGCTGCTGTAGCATCTGAGATTGTGGGGATTTCGTCATTTATGTGGTCCTTTTCATCACCATCAGATGCAGAATCTTCGATTTCAGAATGATTCATTTTAACTTTTTCCCCAATCTCTTCATCAGTCGAATCTTCACATGTAATAACTTCATCATCACATGTTTCAAACAATCGCATATCTCAACTGAGAAAACAGCTGTGATCAGGAATAAGGGAAAATGACTGACGGGTAGGTGGGATCACACCTGCAGAGTTGCTTTCGTAAAAGCGAAAGAATGCAGTTGTTTCTCCCTTTCTTAAAAAAAAAGACTTATCGCTGATCTGTCCCATGTTTCACTAGCTGGCATACATTTTCTTATGAAATTGGAGTCGAAGTCCTGTTCTCACAACTTTGGGAAAGTAAAAAAAAAACCATGGTCGAGTGGACAAAAATGTTCGTTATAGCCGATTCTTAAGATTTCGGTGGTTCGTTATAAAAGGATAAATTAGCATTAAATAAAATAGGAAAACGACGGGACCAAAATTTTCGTTCGTTATATCCGGTAGTTCGTTATATACCGGGTTCGACTGTATTATTGTATACATTAACAGTTAAACAAATAAAATAATAATTGCTATTAATAATATCCAAATTAGCGACTAAAAAAAAAAAACCTCCCATCTGAACAATGCGAAACTTCCGGACACATTTACAGGACAATTTTTATCTTAAAATGATGACACTTGCAGGCATGACTATTGGTGTGATTTCTAATCATAAATGAATTACACATTGAGTTATAAACAATTGTTGTCACATAATGGCAGATTTTTTTCGCGCAGTCACGCCCGGAAATTAAGTTCAAAACGCCAACTTTAACAGCATTTTCTGAAAATTTTCCCACATTTACTGGGAAAAAAAAAAAAAAAACCCCTAGAGAACAGGAATTCTGCTTTTTCAGAATTTAGTGTCGCCCACGACATTTCCATTACTTCATTTTCTTCTGATGGACTGGTGGTTTCTATTATTATGAAACAGCCATTCTAAATGAAGCGTTTAGGTGAAGATAAAAGAGCAGTCGTAAAAAGTTAGAACTGTGATTTTCTGGTCAGAATGGGGGGAAAAAATGGTCATAATTTTTTTTTGCCATAATTTTTTTTAATAAAACGCTTTATTTATAATGGCTGTTTCATAATAATAGAATCCACCAGTCCGTCAGAAGAAAATAACTCGGTTAAGCGGGACTTTACTACAGTATAAAACATATTTCAATTTTAAGACTTAAAGCACACGTTTTATTTTATGTAAAATGACGCCATTCGCATCCGCTTAAGAATTCCACATTTACGATCTTCTCTTAAACATCTACAGTAAAGTATGCATAGCACATCACTATCGCGAAATAATGCACAAATGCAGCAAAATATGCCGTCATTCAAGAAAATCCACAAAAAAACGGCTATCTAATGATTCATAGATACTTAAAATTAAATGTAGTTTATAATAGCTCCATTGTTTTAACAGAAATCATTCGTTTATATTTTTTTCAAAATAGCACGTATTTTAATTACATTTTCTTTCGGTTGTTATGAGAAAATAGCAACAAGAAGATATAATTGCTATTTTTCATCTATTTTTCCTTTACTTTCTACAGAAATGGAGTTCTTCCGTTGCCAATATTAAGCAAATGGCTCCAAAAACTACAAAAAAATTAATATTTAAAAAATAAATGAAGATATAGTTTTCAAAAAAATTGCATTTAAAATAACTTTTGTTTTTCCAATACGACGGTATAAAAGTTGAAAATGTGCGATGCTTAGAAGTTAAAAAAAATTGCTATAGAGTACTGAATCGTACTGCTTTGTTTTACGGCTGGCTTCTGTAAGGTAACGTTATTTTTTGGAGACGGCACAAAATAAGCTGGGAGAAAGAAATAGCATACCGTACCGGGGGCTAAGAAAAAAAAAATCATATTTGATTGCATAGATCCCGAATAAAAGCACATACGAATTTCATGCGTCTGAGAACAAAAATTGATTTAGAAATGCGTCAGAAAGTAACCATGTTGGATTTGAGAACAGCCTATGAATGTGAATTCGACTTTCGGTAATTTGGAAATAAAAAATCATTATCAATAAGATAATGAAACATAAAATAACTGGAATCTGCAGGTGTTTTGAAGACTGGACTTTTCTTTCTAGAGTCAAATAATTAATTCGAAAATTACATCGGGCAGTTTAGTTGAGCTTTCATGTTACTCTAAAAGATTATAAGAAAATAATAATAATAATAATTGCTTAATTAGCTTGTTCCCTCATGTTTCAACGTAATGTTTTATTCAACATAATTATGTCTTATTTTAATTTTCTATCCCCCCCCCTTTTTTTTATATAAATTTTGACAGGATGAATATCTGAGATGCTTAAATCTGGAATTGTTTGCCTAGTTAATTTTTGCATCACATATAATTGTTATGTCACATAATCAATGATTTCTTTCTTTTTTATTTTAAAATGCATAAAAGATCTATTTACAGATAGATATGTTGCTCAAAACTATCTTTGCTAAAATTTAGGATATTTGATAAATGACTTTACTCTATTCTTTAGCCCTTGAATAGAAATAAATTCAAAAGAATATTTTTCTCTGTTCAACAACTCAAAATTTTCTGACATATTTAAGCACTCATTTGTATACGTAAGAGCGTGAAATTTTCTGAGATCTGTCCAAGTGCTTTGAAATGGCTTGTTTAACTATTTTCCAATAAATGCATTTACATATGAGTTTTAATCCTTGTTTCCCAATGTGACCTTTCTCTGAGTGTTGTGTCTCAAAAACTACTTCCTTCCAGTGCTGTAGTCATAAAAAAATAAAATAAAAAGGTGTATACTATAGGCACAGAATATATCTGGAGAGTATCTGCTATAGTTTTATTTGAGAAACAGGGGTATACGAAACTTCTTTTAAAAATCTAGAGCCTACATTGTTTATACCACCGTAGAGTGAGTATACAGTATGGGCAGAGAGTATACTCTGAGGCATCTGCTATAATTTTATTTGAGAAACAGAGGGTATACGGAGTTTCTTTTAAAAATCCAGAATGTATACCAACGTATACCGTTCAGCTCCCACTGCATCACTGCTTTAATCACCCTAATTCGGGACACAAAAAATTTCAAATTTTACTAAAAAAATTTTACTTCATTAAAAAGTTCTCTGTTTTTTTTTTTTTTTTTTTTTTTTTTTTTGCCTAAAATTACGTTTAAATCATGTTTCTATCTTAATTAGAACAGGAAATATTAAATTTTTTGTTTTGATTTGTTTTCAAAATCTAGCTTTCAAGCAATGGTTGTCTTGGAAACGACTTCTTGTGAAAATGTGTTTTTCTTCATGATGGGTTTTTTCAACATTTCTCATATTTAAATTGTTATAAGTCAAGAATCGTTAAAGATAAATGATTCAAACTTGGGACATGTCTTTTTCGATTGCTTTACTTTAATTTTGATTCAGCAAATTTGAAAAAAAATATTTACTTTTGAAAATATGATTTTTTTTTAAAGTTACATCATATTTTTTTCTCAATTTTTACTTTAAAAATTATTTTTTTAAATTAATATTTTTTAAAATGCTGAATCTAAATTAAAACTTATATATTTCTGTTTATTTAAATTTAAAAAAATAAATTATACGAATAATATTTTGAGTTATAACGACTTTAAATAATCCCACTGTTTTACTAAATTTTAAATTTTTTTTAAAAAAAGTATGAGAACTTTTATCATGGGATTTCGTTTACAAATGATATGGTTAACCATCACAAAAAAAATTCAAAATTGTAACCCAATAAATAAAAATTATTTTAAAATGCGTCCCGGATCCCTGGGTTTCCAATTCGCCTTGGTAATTTTAAACCATGGACGTGTGATGCATTTGCATTTTTAAACTATCTAATCAGGAAATTAATATTTTTAACTTCTTTTTTCTGAGTACTTTTCTTGAACGATGTCTCCCTTTTCTTTCAGTTGTCAAAATATTTCTAAAACATATACTCAGTTTTGCTAAGATTTTAATACATAAAATAATAAATTAAGGATATGTTTTAAAAATATTTTGACAACAACAGCAACAAAAGATATGCTAACATTACACAGAAAAAGAAATAAAAATATTTAAAAAATACGAAACGTTAGCGAGGGGAATTGGAGATCTCATTGACCAATACCCTTGAAGATCCTTTGCCTTTCTAGGGGAAGGGGGGGGGGGGGAAATGCTATTCGATATTTTAGTATTTGGATAGCGGAACGTAAAAATGCCGTGCAAATGTCAATAAAAATAATGTCAATGTATTTCAGAAGTTAGCTAATTTTGATTTGAAAACTGCTTCAAATGTAGTTTTTCTATCAGCAGTTTTCTCATTTAATCGCCTCATGACAAGAGGCGACGATCATATCAATTTTTACTTTACCTGTAAAAAAACTTTTCCAACAATGGCAATATAGGTGCTGGAAAGAGATTTTATTTTTTCGAAAATTTTTAAGGCGGCACAGGACCTTTGAGTTGGCCGAAATGATGAAAAACATCGCCTTTTTTTTCATAGTACTACAACAGAAATAATGTATGCACGAAACAGCTATTTTTTCCCTTTCTGCTTAAAGTACATATTCTTAAATATATTATCCAAAAAATAAATGTCGTACATACAAAATTAATATTTAAATTTAAAATTTAAAAATTCATCTCACTAATTGGTGAATTATAATCATTAAGTGCTGCGCGTATGATAACACTCTAAATTGTGCATATAGAAAAGAACTTTTTAAAACTAGAATCATAACACACCTACTTCTAAATTAAAGCCAAAAATTATATAAAAAGTTATGCTTAAAATTTAATTTTAGCCAAAAACAAACAAACAAACAAAAAAAAAATCTAAATTAAAAAAATAAATTTCATGTTTTTCAAGTGCAAAAAAATAACCAAAATATGTGATTTTTTTTTTTCTTAGCATGAAGACTATAAGGAAACGCATATACAGGGTACAAAGTAAAGTCCCTTTAACCCGAAGATACTTGCGAACGGACAGAGCTACAGCTATGAAAGTGAAGTAACGGTATAGTAAAGCGACTACGTCCGACCTAATGCAAAGAACAGCAGGGCCCCTAGTGGCAAAATTTGGAAGATAGCCATTGTAAATCGAAAACGAAAAGAGCTAGAGCGAAATTTCCAATTCGAAAAATTTAGAGCATCAATTAATTTGTACGAAACGACGTTTGGTTCACACGGATAAGACAAATCGTCGCCTATATACCCAAAAATGTCCGAAATCGATGAGCGACGATTCTACTTTGCATATTCACATTCCGAAAATGTAGCAGTGCACAATTGCAGATTGTACGCTGTACTATGCTGTAGTGTCAGTAAAAATTTAATTTCCAATGCATTTAAAATTTTAGATTAACCCTTTCAGGGGCAGAAGAATTCTGTCCGTAAACTGATGAAATAATTGACTGACACTAGAATATTCAAAAGAATTTCTTAGAAAATAAAAACCCGCTAATTTGCACTTTCATTACAAAAGCAAAATTTTATTAAAATATTCTTGGTGCCATTTGTCAGTTTTGGAATTAAAATTAGGTGGATAGTCCGTCTAGCCACAGCCCTTGAAAGTGTTAAATCTATGTTGTCGTATTGAAGAGGCTTGCAATAGACGTTCCATGCTGAGAAGTGTGCATTATTCTCACGAATGCGTGTATCGTGAGCAATGGCGAACTTTTAGAACATACTGAATATTAACTTTTTACCCCTGTGAGACAGTTTGTCTTCTTTGTTTTTAGGGTTCCGTACTTAAAAAGTAAAAATGGAACCATTATAAGATCACTCGTGTGTCTGTCTGTCTGTCTGTCACAGCCATTTTTCTCGTAAACTATGGAACGTGGAAAGTTCAAATTCGGGGAAGTAATAAAGAATGTTGACCCACATATTTTCAGATTAATAAACATTCATAAATATATTTAGCAAAAATGTAAAGGGGCTAATTATGATACTTGAAAAAAAAATCACCCCCCATCTAATTCCGAATCTACTGAAACTAAAATTATGAAAAAATTAGAGGTAGTAGACGTTAATATAAACCTTGCCGGAAAATTATGGCGATCACCCTAGGTCACGTAGTTTTTGAGAAATTAGCATTTTTCTGTTATACACAAATTTCGATTTACGGGCATTCAAAAAAATTGTTGAGCATCGCTGGATATACCTATCGTCACAGAAGTATAAAAGCATTGTTGATAATGATTTTCGAAAAAAATCATGGGTAATTAGCCGAGATATTAACCCTTAAAGATACGGCCAGTTAGGACATACACAAGGACAGGGGCGGCGTACTCTTCTATGTCTAGTTAACAACTTTTAATGATGTATATGCGTAATGTAATGTCCAGTAACAGTATAAAAGCAATAAACGTCAAATTGTTAAAAAAGATACTAATTTAAGGAATCTCGGGACTCTAAAAAGTGGAAAAAATGAAAAAAAAAAAAAGACCATTTTCAACATTTAATGTTTTAAAATGTATATGATTTTAAAACACAATTTTAATTGGGATGAAAGACATAAGCATGTTCTTTCATTTCATGTATTTAAAAAATTGTAAGATACAGAATTAGTATTTATGGGGGTCGAAACTGTTAGACATTTGTCGAACAAAAAATTGGCATAACAGTTTACGCGCAGGATCACAAAGAAAATATTGCAAGTAGAATGAAAATGTCGGTGCTTACTTATACTTCAGATTGTAATAATTTCCCTGAACTTAAATATATTTGTATTTAAAGCATTTTTATATTTTTAATGCAATGTTGCATTTAGCTAATACAAAATTTTGAAAATTTTAACAGTAAAATCACCTAAAAAAATATTTTTTTGAACAATAAAAAGGAAATTTTAGGTTCAGTTTATGAAATATATGTTTTGAAAATTTCATGAAAAAATATTCAGAAGTTTTTGAGGTATCCTTTGTGTTATGCCCAGAAAACGCCATTTGGAGAAAAATTACTTCAAAGCTGCGGAAACACCCTTCAGCTTTTGAGCGGGTATAATTCTAAAAACCATAACTTCTGTTCTAATGGGAAATGGGAATTTCAAGGAAACAATTACATCAAAATATTCAGAAACGATAGGAGTTTAACATCTAAAAAAATTAAAATTTCTTAGATTTTGAAGCTTTAAGAGTCCTGCGACCACTTAACCCTTTCGGGGCGGAGTAATTCTATTTATAAGCTTATGAAATAATGAACTGATACCAGAATTTATAAATGAATTTATTAGAAAATGCGAACTTGCTTATTTTCATGTACATGATAAAAGGAAAATTTTAATTAAATATTCTTGGTGCCGTTTGTCCGTTTTGGAATTAAAATTAGGTGTCCTTTTTTTAAGGGTACGCCCTCGAAAGGTTTAATTAGAATGAATCGCATAAATACTGTGGGATTCGCGATAGTTTGCATTGAGTGTATCTCTCAATTACGCCTCGAGTGACTTTAAAAGTTAATTTAACATCTATCTGGAAAAACGCGGCATTGACCAAGGCGGCGTTGCAACTTTGAGACCTCCTTTCAAAGCGCACTTAGCACAATGCCAAACTTAAACGTTGAAAAGAAGTTTTGTTTTAACTACACTGTAGAAATAAAGGTTATTACTACGTTGAATTTAGTTTCATGAAATGCCAAATGAAGTTTAACTATGCACGGCTTTTATTGTCAGTACCGAATTAAGTTCATCATAAACAGATTAGGATAAATATTAAAAAAAGAGTTATACAAATAGCTATATTTGATATTATTTAGGTTCTATATCGTATTGAACTTCCGTGGTATACCCATTTACACTTTTCTAATATATACAGTTATACCCAACCCTACGTTGTATAGCTTTTTACAAAGTCTTAGTATTCTTTTAGCAACGGTTTTTTTTTTTTTTATAATACAATTACAAATTCATATATTTATTCTACGGAAAACTCTGTGCGCGAGTAATACTCGCACTTGATCGTTTATTTTGTGTGATGTTATCAAAATGTATTGAGATAAGTACGTACTTATACAATAAATTGTGCGTGTTTCTTCATACTTCTGGCTATTCCATTCAAACGTTTACACAAAATAGAATGCATCGATTTCGGACTTTTGGGGTATACAGGCGAAGATTTATCTTATCCATGTAAACCAAATGTCGTTTCGTACTAATTAATTGATGCTCTAAAACTTTCTAATTGGAAATTTTGCTCTACCTCTTTTCGTTTTCGATTTGCAATGGCTATTTTCCAAATTTTGTCACTAGGGGCGCTGCTGTCATTTGCATTAAATTGGGCGTAGTCGCTTTACTATACCTTTACCTTGCTTGCATAGCTGTAGCTCTTTCCATTCGCAAGTATTTTTAGGTTAAAGGGACTTTTCTTTGCACCCTGTATAGTTAATTTTTTAAAGCTGTAGCTTATATAGTTTGAAAGTAATAGTGCGCGCAATCTCCAAATTTACTAATCTGAGAAAACGCGTTTTAAAGTTTTACAATCTGCGGACCTTCTATTGTACTCACCGTCTATAAATGATTACATCTCAAGAAATAATGCAGATTTTTATTTTTATTTATTTATTTTTCATATTGTTAAGAAATTTTAAAAACTTCCGAATAAAACGAAATCCGAAAACTGATTTTTTGAAAGTTTAAAGGTCCAGTGCCCCCTCATTCGCGACCATCATGCAAGTTCTTACTTTACCTGTAAAACAACTTTTCCAACAAAGGCATTATAGGTGCTGAAAAGAGAGTTTTTTTTTCTTCTTATCCATATCTGCATCTTTAGGGTAATAATAAAACAAGAATAAAATTTTTACTGATTTAAAATTGAGCAGTTTTCTTAACCATGTGAAAGTTATAGTCTTACTTTGTTATAATTACTTAATTTATTTACGGCATTATAGAGACGGAAGTGTGCAAAAGTCTTATAAGGTCCACGGGACAGGATATAAACTTTTTACCCTGTTCATACTAATGTATTTTTGTATGTCACATCATTATAATTATTTTGACATGCTGCAAAGATAAATAAGATTCAGTATGGAATTTTATAAGCATCCCAATGAATTTTAAAAAGTTTTTTTTTTTTTTTTTTTTTTTTTTCCCCAGAAAAGTAGAGTTACCTGAACTCAAAGTCGAAGTACACATACTGCATTAGTAAAAAAAAAAAAAAAAAAAAAAAATACCGTATGTTTTTCTTATTTACATCATGATTTTAATTGATTTTATTTAAAAACTGATCATTATTAGAAATTATACTTTTCAACGAACTTTTGTGGTAATGATGGTGGTGATTTTTACAGCCGATTATCTGCAGGGGGAATATAGGACGAAAAGGGAGGGTGAGTTGCCCTCTGCAGGGAAGTCCTTCTAAGGAAATAAATCTAACCCATATTTACGAGAACTTTTGTGTACACCATCACAGATTAGATTATTGTTTAACCCGTCAATTTGATTTTATGGTTAAGGTTTCTTACACACCTTTAAAACGACATTTTCGATTAAAAAAATATCGATTTTTCATTTTTTCAATATATGAAAAATGAATCTTTTATTTTTCGAATTCTGGTTAAATTGTGTCTGCATCTTAATTAGAACCAGAGTTACAGCCGTTTAAAGTTACAGATATTATAGCTTTTGAACTGTGTTTAAAAGTTATTTTTAGCTTTTTCTCAAAATAAAAATTTTGAAATTTTTACTTATGCAAAACATCCTATACTAAAAAATTATGCATGACATGCCTTGAAATTTCGAATACTTCTTTTACAAATGTTTATTGAAGGAATAGACTGCACTTATGATAATATAATACCAGTGTAGATATAAAACTAATTTATATAAGTGACAAAGTTGCAACAAATTTTACGAATTTTTCATCACATTAATACTTTAACTGCCATAGCATCTGGGATAGAGATGCTATTATAATGCGAATAGCCTACGTCCTAGAGAAAGTTTTTCTCTTTATTATTCAATTTACAAAATGTCAATGCATTGTTTTGTTTTTGAGTTATCATATTTTGCGGTAATGTCAATTTTTCACATAATTTTGAATATTTTTCAACTTAAGAGGCTACTTCAGTCAAGTGAAAAGACCCGTTCGTTAATGCTAATCCTATGGAAGAAATTTATAAAGATATCTCGGTTGCATTTCAATATTTTTATATGTTTTTTTTTTTTTCATTGAATAGCTGGGATTGATCTGTACAAAGGCCGTTTTTTATTTTTTCGATTTCGATCGCAGATTTATTTATTTATTTTTATGAGGATGCTTTCAGTTTCGAAACCGGTTCTGAAAATGAAAGTGTCCTCATTAAAAATATCTGTAAACAAAATAAAAAAGTAAAAAACGGCCTTTGTATTACAGATCGATCTCAGCTATCCAATGCAAAAAAAGAAAAAAAAATCATTTAAAAGTATTAAAATGCAACCGAGATATCTTTATAAATTTATTCCATTGGATTAGCATTAGCGAACGATTCTTTTCATTTGACTGAAGTATCCTATTAAAAAAAAAAAAAAAAAACTTCTATGTAATTGTTGAAATTGTTACATATACTTTAAAAGTTAGAAGTTTCGAAAACATAAGTATAATTTTCAAGTAATATTTATTGGTTTTAATTCCAAAGAAACTAATATAAATCATTACTAAAAATATTTTGATTAATATATATCTATATCTATCTATGGAATTACCATCTAATATTGATATCGCTTATTTTAAATCATTAACAAACTTCATTATCTATAATAATTATATATTGCAAGATAACACATTATATTTACAGCACGTCGGTATACCACAAGGTGGTTGTACATCCAGTTTATTATCAGACTTATACTTATATCACTATGAACGTACTTTTACTAATAATAATCTCCATTTATATCGTTATATTGATGACATAATTTTAATTGCCACTGATCAATCTAAAATTTCTCAATTTCCAGTTGATTATCCCACTAATTTGGAATTAACGGAAAACCTCTTATTTAACAATACAATTAACTTCTTAGATCTTAAAATTACAATAAAAGACAACAAAACAATAACTGATTTATATGATAAACGTAAAGAATTTAAATTCAAAGTTAATACATTTACAAATTTTAAATCTTGTCTTCATCATTCTGTATATCGAAATATACTACTTAATCATTTATATAGAATAAAATGTATATGTTCTTCTCCTCTAATTAGCAATAATATTAAAAAACTAATTTATGATGCATTAAATCATGGTTTTCCAAAAAAAATCATGTATTCATTAATATACAATTAGTGCTTACATGATCTTTAAAAAAACAAATTAACACATGCGTAAACAAAATTACAAAAAAAAAATTATAAAATAAAAAAATATTTATAAAAAATTAAAAATTGTAAAATAATAATAAACAATTACTATAGGATAGTTGGGTGGGTAGATGTTAGAGTACGGAGGAGGGTATGGAGTTGTCTGGATAATACGCAGTGGTTAATTTATAAAAAAAAAAGATGGAGATTTTGTATTATAACTACATTTCTAATACGTATTTTATATGGATGTTGATTTGATGTTTTATATGTAATTGGTTATTTTCCTCTTTTTTTAGTTTCATATTAAATTTAATTTATTTAATCAAATTCAATATTAACTTGTTTTTAATTTAGTATACTCAGGACAATATCATATTAATTAATAATAGTATACCATCTTTTTAGTGATTACTATGCATATAAGTTTATTTGATATAACTAATGTTATACTGGATCTATTAAAATTGGGTAAATAGTTTTTATTATTATTCCTCCATACAATTTAATATTGTTTTATTTTCAACTTTGTATTCCATGATTAATTCTCGGTTTATTTGTTTGATTGTCACAATCATATTTTTTTAGTTTTTTTATGGCTAATATGAGGATAATTCACACACTATATTTGTGATCTTTAGGCTATAGGGAATTTTAGAATCTGACAATCTTATATAAACATCCATTTTTTATTTATTTATTTTATAATTTATTTATTTATTTATTTTATAATTTATTTATTTATTTATTTATTTTTCTTTCCTGTTCATTTTATATGTAATGGTAAATATTAAGACTTTTATATATTTATAATATATAATTTATTTTATTTTATAGCATATAGCTATATTCTATATACCGTGTTTACTCGCGTAATAGTCGCACTTTTTTTTGCCAATTTTTCATTGTGAAAGTCTAGGTGCGACTATTATGCGGGGAAATCTACACAATATCGTACACTCTAATGCTAAAACATTACTGGTATAAAAAAAAAAAACACATTATAATAAAATTAGTAACTTACCAAGTGTTTCCAGATTATATGCTGTTTATTAAATACCTTTTTTCTTTTTATGGTAAATTTTTTATCGACATAAAATTTACAAATAATCTCTGTGAAAATTTTGATAAAAAATCCTCATAATAAATCACTTTCACTGAAGGTATCAGTATCACTATTGTAATGTGAATCGGTGTCTGAAGAATCTCCGTCATTCCATAAAATGTCATCTTCGCTTCCGCCCAAAGCGTTGGAGAAATCTGCCTTCTTAAAACTTTTTAAAATTATATCGCTTGTTATTAAAGTCCAGCTTTGTAATATCCAGCTACATATTAGTTCCAGCCTTCCTTTTCCACTGGCAGTTTTTTCTTTGTTCCCATTGACCAACCAATGTCCATATACTCGTTTTATATAGTCTTTAAATGTTCTTTTTTTAACCGATACGCTTAACGATTGCAGAATCGATGCGAATCCTTCTAAAAATATTGTTTTTATATAAAAATATTGAAAATGCTCCGATTTCCAATAAATTACTTCACCATTAATTTAAGAAAAAAAATTAGAAGATCAGTTTAATTGTTTTTGCGTTCTGATCCCTCCCGGTTTGAAAAACGCGACTGTGACTTTTATGCGAAGAAAATATTTTGACGATTTTTTTTTGCTTCAAAACGGGGGTGCGACTATTACGCGAGTAAACACGGTATTATCAAGGTTAAAAAAAAAAAAAAAAAAAAAAAAAATCTTAGTGTAGATTTAATGGTATGGTAATAGAATATATTATAAGCATTTTATTAACATTTAATTTATTAAAAATAATTTTTTTTTTTAATAATGATATACAGTATGGTATTGTTTATATTAGGATGTGTGTAGGAATGCAGTTGATATATTTTAATTTCATTAGCATGTATTAGGTTCTTCTTTTTGTGACATTTGTATAATAATAATAGTTTTAAAATAAAATAATAGATGGCATCACCATAAATTTTGTATTTTTATTACTTCTATTAAAGTAATAATTTTAATTTTTTACACCAGGTGGAATTAAACGCTGTATTTTGGCAATATTGTAAAATTGTTATTAAACAATTTAAAATTGCTTTTATGTATTTTAAATAATAAATAATGTAATTATTTTTTATTTATATTATATTAATTATATTTATCACGGTATTTCAAAATGAATTAACTGACTCCATAGGTTTTAATTTCTGTGTTAACTTAACTGTTTTATTCACCTTAATCTTATCATGCTTCTTGGATTCCATGTGCGGGAATATATTTTGAAAATCTACTGGGAATTAATTCGGTATGTTATGTAAGATTTCTATTGCTATAAATTAAATATTTAATGGGCTGTAGTTTTTTTTCCATTTCATGCCATTTGATAATGTTCTGTTTTCATCTTGAAACTATTCTTTTTGTTATATTGGTTGTTTGAGTACAGGGGAAAAAAATTTTCAGAGCGTTTTTCCCACAGAAAACAATCGATTTGCTTATATCATTGAATTCTGTACTCTTGAAAACTTAATTCAATATATAAGTTTTTCAATTTTTTTCGGAATCCATATTCTTCCTTTTTTTTCTTGTTATTTCTTGTTATTCTTGTAATTAATAATATGTTAATTCTTGTAATTAGGTATAAGGTACTTTATTTTATACATACAGTTCTATATTGTGGGTTTGTGGCGTCCATTTTTGTTGTCAATTCATTAACAATATTGCGGTTTTTGATGATGGTCGGTAATGTTTAATTAATGATTATATATATATATATATATGAGTTTTCCTCTAGTTTGCATAGAATAGCTGCAAACGTAATAATTGCGTTAAATTATCAATTTTCACCAGCATGACAGTGTTAAAATGCTTCGTTGAAAGTTTAAATTTGCGCTGTACGAGCATTTTTTTCATTTTTTGTTAACAAATCCAGTCTTCTTATTTGCACCATTAAGAAGTTCCAAATTAAGTACAGCGTGATAAAATAAACCGCTTTCATGTTTGCTGCGTCAGACTCTGAGAAAAATACTATCTTCTAAATTATTTTCATCACATGTTCCTCCAGCTTTGTCATTTAAATCGGGTGCGCGGCAGTTTGAGGGCTGAAAACACGCAAAAAATAATAATAACAATAAGAAAAATGCCAGAAAAAAGTGGGGTGCATCAAAAAGGAAGCGCGCCTTGATGCTGAGCGCTTTCATCCGACTCGAAAGACCACAGATGTTACAAGCTAAGAAGCTCGGCTCTCAAGCAACCAATTAGAGTGAGAAGCTTCGCCAACGAGCTGAAAAACAAAAATTCGGCTTCGTGTTGTGAGCTTTAGCTTTCCCTTTGTCTATGCAGTGCACCCACTAAGAACTTCTTGTTATAACCAGTCCTCCGTGCAAGACAAATTAAGAAACATATCAACATAAAAAGCAATTAAAAATTTTAACAATTAAAAATATAATTTAAAAGCTAATTTTTTACCAACATTTTTCAAAAGAAGTGTTGAAAAACCAATTTTTTTACAACTTGATTCCCCCCACCCCTCATCCGCTACTTCATTCACACAAATATAGCCGCTCTCTAATGAATCCTATGGAAGAATTTTTTTTAATATCTCGTTTGAATTTCCATGTTTTTAAATGATATTTTTTTTTAATTGGATAACTAAGGTTGATCTCTGCAAATACCGTTTTCTACTCTTTCGTTTTTTTTTTTTTTTTTAATGGGGATATTTTTTTTTTTCGAAACCCTTTCTGAAAGTAGAAGTATCCCAATAAAAAAAAAATTCTGTAAACAAAATCGAAAAAGCAAAATGTTGCTTTTGTAAACATCGACCTCAGCTATCCAATGAAAAACTTATCAGAGGAAAGTAAAATTTAGTTAATTAAATTTGAAAAGTGTAAAAAAAAAGGTAAAAAATTTGGATGTGTTAAATTACTTTTTCCAAAATTAAAATTTCTGAATCATTTAACATACGCGATATTGACATATCATTCTCCCACGTAACCTCAAAACCCAAGTAAGATTTTTATAGAACCATGTTTTCCAATATAACCTTACGTTGGTACTAGCGACGCTTTACTTTTAGCGGACTCTGATTGGTTGTTCGCGAGCCGAGCTTCTCAGCTGCTAAGCTCTGATGATGCTGGAGCGCTTTCCTCCTGACTTCACATCAGATCTTTCATGTTTGTGACAGGTTTTGAAACACAGTTACAGTCAGGCGGTAACAGGTTCGCTGCTCCGCAGCCAAATTCTGCTATTTTTGCCAACTCAGAGCGTTTTAATTGCTTGTGATGATGCCACCTGTCTCTCTTTTTTCAACTAGAGTGACAACAGCAAGCGCTACTTTTAATGTCGTACGCCGTTTAAAATAATACGACCGCTTTTAATTTGTTCAAACAGATTTGAAATGAGAACGATCTGTGATACATTCAGTAGAATAATTTTTCTACGGTAAGGCGGTTCAAAAAAAAAAATTTCTCTCCACTCAACAACACGAAATTTTCTGAGAGATTCACGTGGTCATTTTTATGCATTCACAATAATGGAAGCCATCAGTCCATCAGAAGAAAATGGTCCATTCCAAAGGTATAAGTTCGATTGAAAAAAAAAAAAAAAACTATTTAATGCTTTGCGCAGAAAAAAGAGGCTACACCTGCAATTTTCATGACACTAATAGAATCGCATAGCTGTCAATTTGTAACGGTTTTGTTACCTCTAAAATTTAATACAAATTTTTGCCATGTTTAAGGATTGACAGTTGTTAGACATTTTAAACTGAATTTCCGGAAGTGACAACCAATTGTTCCCTTGTGACGACATTTGTGTTTCTGTCAACTCGTAAAACTTGGCTAAAAAGTGCTAACGTTGACAACTTTTTCTGAATGAATCTTTACCTTTATAAGAAAAAGAGAAACTCTTTAATTTCTTGGTATCTGAACAAAATCGGTAAATTTTATATTTTTAAGAATATTAATGCAAATTTTTTGTATTTACGAATGAAAATGACTTTGCGAAAGTATCAGAAAAGTAGTTAGTTTGGATTTGGGAATAGCTTTCAATAAAAAAAAAAAAAAAAAAAAAAAAATTCTCATAAAGAGATGTGATCCCCTCCCACCCAAAAAAGGGAAATCCATGATCTCCCTCTAAACGGTGAGCTGGATCCACCCTTGGATTCGGAATCAAATAGCTTTTTACATTTATCAATAAACGTGTTAGATATTTCATTATAAGCGATTGCTCTTTCTTGACGGCTGCCTTTGGGGTGCTACATTCTGAAATTCGGTTCAAAACTTCAAATTTGATAGCATTTTCTGAAAGATATTTTGCCTTTGTCGAAAAAAAAAAATAGAACTTTATTATTTCATTTCATAGTTTCTGAATAAAAACTGTGAACTTCGTTCATTTACGAACAAAAATGATTTCCGGAATGTACCAGAAAGTAGCCAGTATGAGTTTAAAAATAGCTTTAAAGCAAAATAAATTGATTTTTTAAGAGAAGGTTTTAAGGTATCCCCACACTTCGGAAGAGATTTTTGAGATTTTTAAAATTTTCTCTTTACACCATATTTTTAATGATGATATTTAATGTAAAATAAAAAATATGTAAGTATTTAGCAATTATATAGCAGCGCTTTTTTTAAGTAAAAAATAGTCAAAATTATGTGAAAAATTGACATTTCCGCAAAACATGAGAACTCAAAAAAAAAACAAAAAAAAACTGATGTATTTGCATTTTGTAAATTGCATAAAAAAGAGATTAAAAAAAATTGCATAAAAAACTTTCTCTAGGACGTAGGCTATAGGTAGATGCTGTGGCAGTTAAAATATTGATGTAATGAAAAATATGTAAAATTCGTTGCAACTTTGTCCCTTATACCACTGTAAATATAAAACTAATTAATATATTATCATGAGTGTAGTCTATTCCCTCAATAAATATTTGTAAATTATTGTCTCAGAATGGTAGATTTTTCCTTCCTACCCTGGCATGCCTGGAAATTCAGTTCAGGACGTCAACTTCGATAGCACTTTCTGAAAATTCTTCTGCGTTCACCGAAAAACGGTTCTTTTAAAAAAAAAACAACGTCTATATGGTTGAACTTCCTCGGCTGATTATTTATTAAAATACTGTAAGTACTTTTATTAAACAATCATTTTTTTTTTAAAGATTAGACATATAACTACATTAATATTATTAGGTATCATACATATTTACTTCATGTTTCAAATGTAAGCCCGGTGTCCCAGTTACCCCATAAATTTTTCAAGAATGGGGTAACTGGGACATGTATCCGGAGTAACTGGACCATGCTGGATCCAGTTACCCCAATAGTTATAAATAATTTTTTTGTGTTTCTCTTACTTACGGAAAGTAAATTTCTCCATTGTTTTTTGCTCACAATAAAGAAAATGATAGAATACCTTATTAAAATTATGTAATGAAATTTAAAAAAAGCATATTGAGTGGTATCAAACCAAATTTCTTGGTCCCTTGAGAGGTTGTGATGCCGTTATGGCATCACTTAATTTTAATTCCTAATTGCCACATTGGCACCTGAATTTTATAATGAAAATTTCACCTTTATTAAGTACGCGAAAATATACTTTTACTTGTTTTCAGATAGATTCTCTGGTAAATACTGGTGTCATTAAATTATTTCAACATTTTACGAATGGAAGTACCTTGCCCCTGAAAGCGAGATAGCCAGACCTTGAAATTGTACTATGCACAGGGGTCGCATTCTATAGGGAAACTTTTATTGTTCCTACCCCTATTTTGAAATTAATATCTTCATCGCACCTTTCTGTAAGGGTTCTGGTAGGAACAATAAAATTTTCCCTATATAATGTGACCCCTGGATAAAGTACTTAAGTACTTACGTAGCCGTTTGTTCATAGATTTACCTTGCTATTTTTATCCTTAAAATACCTATGTGACTTTTATACTTATTATCTATACTAAAGTACATATAAGTACTTCCTTAAGTTTTATGTTTTTGGTATAAATAAATCTAATGTTTTCACTTTTAGTGCTTTTTTTAGACACGTTGACAGCAAAGGTTTCCTTTACAACGCTGTTTATTGACATATAATTTACATGATCTGCCTGGTTTAAATTTTTTTAAGTTGTTTACACTTTTTCAAACAGGACCTGATATCCGATATGAAAAAATATGAACGCGTGTGGAACATAGATTCCCTTGGTCCAGTTACCTCAAATTTTGGGGCAACTGGACCCATGAGGAAAGGAAGATGAAATATGCATATTTTTATATTTTTAAATATTAAAATGTAATTTTGAGCATTTCTGTCAGATAGAGGGAACCTAACTGAACACATTTACAGAAGTTCAGACTTAAATTCAAATGAACATTAGCTTTTTGAAGCTGAATTGTCAGAAGCTTCAGAGTCATATTGTAAAATCATGTCCCAGTTGCCCCAACTAACCTTACATAATGTGCCGTGCTTATCGATTTTTTGATAAATGCAGAAAATATTGTAAAAAATGCTGTCAAATTTGGCGTTTTGAACCGAATTTTACGAAGCGTGAGATCTGGGAATGAAAAAAATGGCCAAACTGAGAAAGTAATTGCTTAAAAAACAAATTCTAATTAACTGAGTAAAAAATGAAATATCTTGTACATCTCTTCAAAAATCACCCCAGCAAGTTTCATGTTTTTACTTTTAAAAATGAGTCTGAAAATGTCTCAGAAAAGTTCGAGCTGTTGAAGGTGCGGAAAAATATTATTTTGAATCTTAAAAAAAGAATTTGTAAATGTGGCAAAACGTTTTGCGCTTGTGCAGAGCATTTGAGAACAGCCAAAAGGGCAACTTTCCGACATAAGTTTTAGGGTGTTCTCAAATCGAAAAGAGTAACTTTCTGACATAAGTTTTAGTTTATTTTTGTTCGAAAATGCATCAAACTAGCTGGTGTTGTTGTTCAGAAACTATGTAATTGAGCTGTTTTTTCCATTTTTTTGCAAACACAATAGATGCTTCAGAAAATAGTGTCAAAGTGGGCGTTTTGAACCGAATTTCTGCGCGAAGGGGGAAAGAGCACTCAAGAGCGGGCGAAAAACGGGTTTGTCACGTGATAGAATTCGCTTATAACTCAATAGGTAATTGATTGATGAAAAAACGGAAAAAACAGTTCAATTCCAAATTCGCTTATGGCCAGGCTTTCCAATTTTATATCTTTCCGTTAAAAAATGAATTTGTAAATATGTTAAAACGTTTTTCGTTTGTTGAGCAGAGCAGTTAAGAACAGCCTTAACGTGACCTCCTGTCTTAGATGGGTCCAATCAACATCAATCTTTCCCTACAATTAATTACCTTGTTGTATTTTACAATCACTATTATTTCGTGGTTTTTTGTGAGGGCGGGATAATCAAACCACTTTCCTGTCATTAACAATACAAGATGGGAATACCGAAAAACCCTTAGGTTCTCTTATCAGTCCGAGATCAAAATTGCATCATGTTCCGAATAAAAACTAAAACACGACAGAAATATGTATATCCTATTACGACCTCACCTATAAAAACAAAAAAGAAATCACGCAGCCCCCTTTCAGTTTTCTTACCCCCGAACTCCTCTCCTATTAACCAACCACCCTAACCTAATGTAAAAACCAATCCCTAATAATTTTCCACCTCCGTGAACAAGTTACAAGATAACACTGATGATAAGCGCCTAGGTTCTTTTGGGGATTAACCGCTCTGGCCACAAATTGAGAGGAATTATCGGCTGTGGAAAAAATAATAGCACGATATTATCTTCCAGGGAACGGGGCGAAGTGTTCTCATAAGTGGATAAGTGGAGTAAAAAAGAAGTACGAGAGAATGTCTAGGGTGCTACAGAATATTGGAACAGGTGTGCGTGCGTGTATAGAAAAAAAAAAAAAGATGGAATGCTTGAGAATATTATGTCAGAAGTAATTTTTCATCAAATAAAGAAAACGATGAGAAAAATCAGTTATTTTAGGTTAAGGAGATATAAAGGTATCCAGGCATCGTTCAAAAGTTCAGAGAATTAAATTAAGACAAACATTTATAATAAGCTTTTTTTTTTTTTTTGGATAATGGTCAATGATGGATTATCTATATTAGATTTACATCACTATTATGATTATTTATTAAAAGTTTTAAATGGTCAATAATTACAAACGCATGATATTTTTTATTTTTCTTTTTATTCAAAGAGAAACTATTCGGACGTGGCAATCCCAAAACTTTCTTCTGTCTGATACATGTTATTACTTCCTGAAAAATGAAGCATAACAACGCCATCGGTTAGGTGATTTACAGAAAAATCTAATCAGCAAAAACTTATGTCAACTTCAAATTGAATTTGAAGTTTGATGAAAATCCGTGCATTAGTTTTTGAGATAGAGCTATTGCGGAAATCGTGAAAAGTTCTGCATAAGCAGTGGCACCTGTTGGGCAATTTACACCAAAAACTTATCAGGATCAATTTATATCTGGGACTAACTGAGTCTAAAGTTTGATAAAAATTCATGCATTAGTTCTTGAGATACAGCTATTGCGGAAATCGTGAAAAATGTAGCATAGCAGCGCCACCTATTGAGCGATTTACACCAAAAATTTATCAGCACCAAATTATATGAAGGACTGACTAACTGAATCTGAAGATTTCTGAAAATCCATGCTTTAGTTCTTGAGATATAGCTATTGTAGAAATCATAGCAGCGCCACTTTCTGGGCGATTTACAACAAAAAGTAATCAGCAACAATTTATATCAGGGACTAACTGAATCTCAAGTTTTATTAAATTCCGTTCATTAGTTCTTGAGATAGACCGCCCACAAAATTTGTGTCACACACAGATAGACAGACTCACCGACAGACATTTTGTAAAAACATGTTTTTCGGGATCTCTGACTCCTAAAATGTGTAAATAACGTCGAAAAACGAAAGTCGAAAATTTTCACGAATCGAATACTTTCTTCTTGTAAAGATAGAAGAAAGTAAAAATTATTGATAGTTCATTCAATTTTTGCCATATACAGTCGGCCCCACTTAATCGGGTAACGGTTAATTGCATACCCCGCTTATATGCATAGAATGCCGTGGAACAAAAACGTTCCCCATAAGGCTAATGTTAAATATACTCGTTTTATCGCATAACAATCCCCTGTTAATTGCATAAATATCTCCAAACTACTAGTAGTAATCTGGATTTTATGAATTCCTGTTATAGTGATGTATGAGAAAAAAAAGGAAGAACTTTTTTTTTGTAACAATGGTTTGTTATATTTACAATCGAAGAGCAGAAATCGTCGTGAAAGATGACTTATCTTAATTCTGGAAACATGAGAGTGTTGAATTTGGACAATTGTGTTTTTCTTTTAAAGCTTGCCGTATATATACAGTGACTCAAGATGCTGGGGGTACTTTTTGAAAAATTCTAGAATCGAGGGAAAATAGAATCGAGACGGTCAAAAGAATAAAAGACAAATATTTAGCGCTGGAAGTGGAGAAATGCAATGTCGAGACATGAAAAAAAAAAAAATCCCAAAGGATCTTTTGTGTAGGCGGAAGAAAAAAAGGGAAATAAATTGACAAATAATTGAAAAATAAAAAGAATTTATGCAGAAACTTTTATTTTCAAAGGTATGATTTAAAAGCAAATATTTTCTATTTAACTTTCATTTTAATTTTCACATAAATTATAATGAAAAATTAAACCATGTACCGTAAATAGTGTTATAATACCTCATACTTTATTACATATATTGTCATATATAGAGTAATAATAAATTATTTATTAAAGTCATTAATACAATAGTTTTTAATTTATTAGGCAAATAATTATTATCCATTAATACTTATCATATCTGTGGTATATAATCAAATGATAGCGTATACTGATAACATTAAATGCATACCTCGCTTAAATGCATACAATTCAGTGGAACCAACTGTATGCAATTAAGCGGGGCCGACTGTACTTAGTAGAAAGTGTATTTTCATATGTTTCTTAATAAGGTAAGCAATGGAAATATCATATCATAAAGTATTTCCAATATCTTTTTTCGTCCAACTGATTTTCCGCAGTCTGTCTTAATTTTGTTCAAAATTCTCAATATTGCAAAGGGACAATCTTGAACTTGATACATACTGCAAGATATGTGTGTGTACACACTTTGGAATGATAATCCCGAAATTAAGAATAAAGTCCTATAAATTTTTAATCAAACTCAGTTCCGTGCCAGTTTTATTTTTTATTTATTTATTTTATTTTATTTATTTATTTTTATTTTTATTTTTTTATTTTTTTTTGCTTTTTAAAAATAACAGCCTGTCGCATTAAAAACATATGCTGAAATTTGTAGCATGTTAGTAGATTATCATGAGAATTTAAAAAAAAAAAAAATTGAAACGCATGACATTTTCTTTACCTTTTCTGTCACCCCCCCTCCCCCTCCCTTTTTGTGTGTGTGTGTGTGTGTGATAGTTCAGATAAGCTATTATAAGTAACAAACTTTCACAGCAGTAGTATAGAAACGACAGTTCGATTCCGAGGGCGGATTGAGGATGGAGGAGGGATGAGGAAATCGTACTATATTACGAGAGGGTTTGAGAAATATGTGTGTTAAGTTCTTATCAGTCAGAAAGGAGATAAGATAGGATAGTGAGATAAGATAATCTGATAGTGAGATAAGAGTAAAGTGTGGAAAGATCATGCTATAGTAGGAGAGTATTAGTTTAGGAAGAAAATTATAGATAGTTTTCGAACGTAAGGAGTCGATCTAGATCATACTATAGCATGATAGGGTAGGAAGATGGTAAAATTTTTAGACGGGGCTTAATTTTTCGTAGCATCTTAGGGTTTGAAAGAATAACCATATAAGGTAATGCTATATTATAACATAAGGGGTTAGGTCTTTTTGAGAGGAAGCTTATTTTTCGGAATCGACTTAGGGTTTGAACATGAAAATGCTAGGTGGCGCCCTCTACCGGCAGGAATTGGAAACTATTGTAATTAGGTTTTTTTCATAAAAATTTCACTTGGAATCGAACCTGTACCAAAATAGTCTCTTGACTTGATAATTTGTAGTAGGTTTAACTGATCAAGCCAAGAAACTATACCTGTGAGTCGAGATTTTAGATGTTTCAAGGGAAACATTGTGGCCCTCTCATTTATGGGCGTTGGTTACTTAGGATAAGTCAACAGTACCTATGAATTTAACTACTACACTTTGAGAATTACTTTAATGTATACGATTTTATCGACTTTGCATGTGTGAGTAGGGACATTCTACCATACCTTAGTTTCGAACTTCGTAACTGATATGTTATGCACTATTTGAGAATTACTTTAATGTATACGATTTTCATTTTTTTAGTTTAACTTATTTTATCGATTCTGCGCGTCAGAGTAGGTTCATTTTACCAAACCCTGGTTTTGAACCTGCAAACTATGATTCAAATTTCATTTTTTGTGGCTGATACGCTATCCACTGGGCAAACCGTGCCCCAACATTTACTAATATATTTTTGAATACTATCTTTTCTAAATACTTATCATTTTATTATGCTTTCGTTTTAATATTAATTTAACTTAACGGGAGTTATAATTGCATCACAACATTTAACATTCTGATACCCGAAAATTAAAAACTATGTCTTTTCGAAAAGGAAGTATGTAGGGGGGCTAAATTTTTAGGGGTTCAAAAGTCACTTTTTTAATAACTGATATGCTATCCAATGCCCAGACTGCGTCTCTAACGTTTACTTGCATGCTTTTAAACATTATCTTTCGCAAACATTCGATAAGTAATCAGCCTTTTCAACAAAAACTAACTATTATGTAAATAATGATACTCATTGATTTTAAGGGAGATTATTTCACAAGTACACAAATTTTAAGAAAGGAGATTTTTTAACATTCCAATTAAACTAATTATGTACATTACTTTTTAACACACTACTGTAATTTAAATATATTATTTAGTCACTAACCCTGATATTTTTTTAAAAGTAAAAGTTTTATAAGAATCGAAGAAATATCTCTTATTTTAAATAACTTAATTTTTGATTGCAAACCATTTTGCATGTTTTTGTAAATAAGTTCTTTATGAAGTATACAACAGTTTATTTTAAAGATCATTAAACCCAAAGCCTTACAATTTATTCTTGATTTAATTAAATTTATATCACAAATGTGTTAACATATGCAATTCATATTATTGAAAAGTCTTTACCAAAGTCTAATACTAATGACTTTTATAAATTAACGATTAAAAAATACTTTATTCATACAGAAATAATTTTTACTTTAGAACTGTTATTCAAAACTTCCATGCATAGAGTCATGATTTCCTTGTATATCAATAACAAATGCTGTATACACTGAATTACATCCAATTCAAGTGAAAATTCCTAAAAACTGTATGCATACAAGTATGTTAAATAGAAATATCTGAAAATACAACTGGCTAATAATACAAAATACAACTAACAAATCATTCAAAATTTAAAAAATACATATAATTTCAATATAACAGTAAATCCTGAGAGTTATATTACTACCCTGCATTAAATCTGACGATAAATAGTAATTTTAA
Organism: Maratus speciosus; assembly: GCA_963932465.1. Classification (NCBI taxonomy): domain Eukaryota; kingdom Metazoa; phylum Arthropoda; class Arachnida; order Araneae; family Salticidae; genus Maratus; species Maratus speciosus. The sequence goes on from OZ010793.1 coordinate 170,769,860, forward strand.
ATTAAATGCTTGAACTACTAAACCATGAAAATTAATTGAAACGAACTAACAGATCATCTACATTTTAAAAATACATACAATACATCAGTAAATTCTGAGTGCTATATTACTATCCTGCATTAAATTTAGCGATTAATAGTAATTCTAAATTAAATACTTGAACAACTAAGTCGTGAAAATAAATTAAAATGAGCTAACTTATCATCTACATTTTAAAAATACAAAAATTACTAAAAGAAAAAATGAAAAAATATAATATTTCAAATTTTGTCTAAGTAATTGTAAAATATTTAAAAAACGTTTAATAATATTTCTACATGGTATATACTAAGTATTCATATAATAGATATTTAAAAGAAAATATATAATGCTTCAAATTTTGGTTAAGTAATTGTAAAATATTTAATAATATTTCTACATAATATTTACTAAGTATTCATATAAGTTATCACGAGATATTTTTAAATTGTACTAAATATATATATATATATATATATAACCATTAATTAAACATAACCTACCACCGTCAATTAATATGAATTAAAGCTTTAAGTATTTAAAAAAAAAAAAAGAAAAAAAAATTATTATAAGAAATATTATGGAAGAAAAAGAAAAAAGTGGACACCGACAAAAATTGAAAAGCTTATACATTGAATTACGTTATCAAGGGCACAGAATTCAATGATATAAGCAAAATGGTTGTTTTCTGTGGAAAAAATAAGCTAAAGCTAAAAATTATTTTCCCCTGTGCCCAAACAACCATTAAAATCAAGTGAATTGATTAAAAATGAAAGCAGAATAGAAACAAATAATATGAAATGGAAGAATCAATAAAACGTATTTAAATATTTATAGGATATAAAATATAAATAATAAACACCATACCGATATATATATATATATATATATATATATATATATATATATATATTGTATTTCAAATTTTGTCTAAGTAATTGTGAAAGATTAAAAAAGCATTTAATAATATTTCTACACAATACTTACTAAGCATTCAACTAATATTATACTAAAAAAATAAATATCGTATTCCAAATTTTGTTTAAGTAATCCCAAAACATTTAATAATATTTCTACATAATATTTACTAAGTATTCAACAAATATTGTACTAAAAAGAAAAATAAATATCATATTTCAAATTTCGTATGAGTAATTGTGTTCAATTAAGTAAATACTTACTCGGTATTCAACTAATATTATACTAAAAAGATAAAAATAAATACCATATTTCAAATTTTGTCTAAGTAATTATCGCAAAATATTTAAAAGGCACTATTTAATAATATTTTTTACATAGCAACTACTCAACAATCATATAAGTTATCATGAAATATTTTTAAATAGTACTAAAGAGAAAAAATAAATATCATATTCCAAATTTTGTCTAAGTAATTATAAAATATTAAATAATAGTTACTAAGTATTCAAATAATATTGTGCTAAGAAGCAAAAATAAATATCATATTTCAAATTTCGTCTAAGAAATTGTATTCAATTAAGTAAATATTTCAAATTATGTTTCAGTAATTGCAAAACATTTAGCACTATTTCAACATGATATTCACTAAATATTCAACTAATATTGTACTAAAAAGGACAAAAAATTTAATATTTCAAATTTTCTCTAAGAAATTGTATTTAAGTATGTAAATATTTACTAAGTATTCATATAATATTGTACTAAAAAGAAAGAATAAATACAATATTTCAAATTTTGTCTAAGAAATTGTATTCAATTAAGTAAATAGTTACTAAGTATTCATATATTATTATACTAAAAAGAAAAAATAAATATAATATTTCAAATTTTGTTTAAGTAATTCCAAAACATTTAATAATATTTCTACATAATATTCACTAAGTATTCATATAATACTATACTAAAAATAATAAAAAAATTATAATATTTCAAATTTTGTTTAAGTAATTGCAAAACATTTAATAATATTTCTACATAATATTGACTAGGTATTCATATAATACTATACTAAAAATAAGTACGGTAAGTCCACTATTTTTCGATATGTATATATCGAATAATAATATGTTGTATGAATATATAATTTGTTGCTTTTTATATGAATGTTTAAGTATAGTTGTTTTTTAAAGTTTTGCAATGTTGGTATAGCGTATTATAATATATAAAACTTGGTTAATAGTCATACTTGAATTCTATGAATGATGAAATAAAAAACTTCGCTTTTATAGGAAATTTAAGTTACTTCTAAATATATTATTATCCAGTTAAACAATGAATGATCATACTTTAGCAGTATAAAAATCAATCTTTGTTCACTAGAGTAAGAAAGTTATTTAATAGGATTTTTGCTTGCAAATATATAATAACATGTTACTTAAGATTTTACAAAATAATAGACATAGAAATAATAGACAATAGAAATTTAAATTTTTTTTTTAATATTTTTAATTTTTTAAACTGAGGAACTTATTAATATATCGCTTTTAACGTTTCGAAGTGTATAATTATAGGATATAATGAGGGTAGGATGATAACATAAAGATTTATAATTATTTAACTAAAGCATAGCGAAAGTTACAATACATATATACTAAACAAAAACATAGTGAAAGTTTTAAAGTTTTATATACAGATAGATACGCAAACTCACTTTTGATAAATTGTAATTTTTTTCTGCTAACTTGTAATACTTGAATTGACTTGAATTTGATTCATTAATTACTTGTATTTGAAATCTTGATTGGTTGATTGATTGATATGATTGAATACTTTTATTTTAAATCTAATTGAACTTTTTAAAAACATTTTTGAAACTTTTTTTTTAATTTTTTAAAAACTAGATTTTTATTTTTTAAATTTTGGAAAACTTCTATATTTATTTTTTAATTTTAATTATTATAACTTTTTTCTTTTTTCTTTTTACTTAAAAATATTTTTTCTAAGTATATATATGTATGTGTGTGTGTGTGTATATAAACCTATTGCTTCTATACGACAAAAAAGAAGATATATATTAAACTATAACATGTTGAAAGTCATGTACATGTACAAGCAGGTAAACTCGCTTTTGCAAACTTAATTTATGAAGTTTTTTAAATATTATTTTAATTTTGATAACTTAATTTTTTAAATTTTTTCAAAGTTTTAATTTTTTTAATTTTGTAAACTTTATAATTTTTTCAAAGTTTTAATTTTAAATTTTATAAAGTTTTTTTCAAAGTTTTAATTTTTTAAATTTTATAGTTTTTTTTTCAAAGTTTGAATTTTAAATTTCATAAAGTTTTTTTCAAAGTTTTAATTTTTTAAATTTTATAAAAGTTTTTTTTTTCAAAGTTTTAATTTTAAATTTCAGAAAGTTTTTTTCAAAGTTTTAATTTTTAAATTTTATAAAAGTTTTTTTCTTTCAAAGTTTTAATTTTTAAATTTTATAAAGTTTTTTTTTTTCAAAGTTTTAACTTTTAAATTTTATAAAAGTTTTTTTAAACTTTTTAATTTTAAAAAGTATGAATTATAATGTTAATATTATTAATTTAATGTTTTAAACCTATGTTATATTTTTTATTTATTAAAGAATTGTTGTTTTCTTAAGTTATACATATGCAAATTACACTCTAACACTCTATTAAAAGTTCTAAAAGGTATAGCAAAATAAACATACATATTAGTAATGATATGATATGATTGATTGATTGATATGACTGATTGATTAATTGATTGATATGATATGCATTATGTTAACGGTTTTATTCTTTTTTCGAAGAATAGTATTAACTTTTTTAATTCTTGAAAGGTATGAATCATAGTATTAAGATTTTTAGTAGGATATTTTATAGGTATGTTATACATTTTTAATTGTTATGAGATTGTTTATTTCTTTAGTTATACATGTACAAATTATAACATTCCTTTAAAAGTTGTAATAGGAGTACCATATTCGAACACTATGAAAAATAAACACACGGATTAAAGAGGATAGGAATACGTTTTGTTTTAAACAATTCATTTTGCATGGCGGTTTTATCCTTTTTGAAGGATCGTGTGATAACAGTTTTTATATACAGGGTGAGTGATATATATTATGTGAATGGTTTTACCCTTTTTTGAAGAATAGTATGGTAACACAAGATAATAGTTTTTATATACAGGGTGAATGATATATATTACGTTAATGGTTTTATCCTTTTTTGAAGAATTGTATGCTAACATATGATAATATTCATTATTAATAAGGGAATGACAGTTGTTTATACAAACGGTGGGTGATATATTAAACGTTCTAATATATTAAAAGTATTGAAAATTAACTTATTTAATGGATAACTTCAGGAATTTAATGTGAAAGTAATAAAATAAAGTTAACTCAAGATTCATTTGATAAGAAATTGAAAAAAATAAATTTAAATGAAGTTGATTCAAGAGTAATTTAATTAAACTACGTGTTTAAACACTTTGACTGATGTCTTCACTATTGTATGATTTGTTTTAGTAAAATATGAATACTTAGTAAATATTATTTAATTGAACACCATTACTTAGATAAAATTTTAAATATTATATATATTTTTTCTTTTTAGTACAATATTAGTTGAATGCTTAGACAATATTTGTTGAATACTTAGTAACTATTATTTAATTGCACATAATTACTTAGACGGAATTTTAAACATGATATTTATTTTTCTTTTTAGTAAAATATTTTACGAATACTTAGTAGATATTATATAGTAGTATTATTAAATATTTTTTTAATATTTTGCAATTACTTAAACAAAATTTGAAATATTATATATATTTTTCTTTTTTGTATAATATTAGCTGAATACTTAGTAATTATTTACTTAATTGAATACAATTACTTAAACAAAATTTTGAAATATTATATTTATTTTTTCTTTTTAGTGTAATATTAGTTGAATATTTAGTAAATATTATTTAATTGGACATAATTACTTATACAAAATTTGAAATATTGTATTTACTTTTTCTTTTTAGTATAATATTATATGAATACTTAGTAACTATTTATTTAATTGAATACAATTTTTAGCAAAATGTTATATGAATACTTAGTGAATATTATTTAATTGGATACAATTACTTAAACAAAATTTCAAATATGATATTTATTTTTTCTTTTTAGTATAATATTATATGAATATTTAGAATATTAGTTGAATACTTAGTACTATTTACTTAATTGAATACAATTTTTAGTAAGATGTTATATGAATACTTAGTAAATATTATTTAATTGGACACCATTACTTAGACAAAATTTGAAATATTATATATTTTTTTCTTTTTAGTATAATATTATATGAATATTTAGAATATTAGTTGAATACTTAGTACTATTTACTTAATTGAATACAATTTTTAGTAATATGTTATATGAATACTTAGTAAATATTATTCAATTGGACACCATTACTTAGACAAAATTTGAAATATTATATATTTTTTTCTTTTTAGTATAATATTATATGAATACTTAGTAAATATTTACTTAATTGAATACAATTTCTTAGACAAAATTTGAAATATGAAATTTTTTTTTTCATTTTAGTACAATATTAGTTTAATACTTAGTAACTAGAAACTTAATTGAACAAAGTAACTTAAACAAAATTTGAAATATGGTATTTATTTTTTCTTTTTTAGCATAATATTAGATTAATACCTAGTCAATATTATGTAGAAATATTATTAAATGTTTTGCAATTACTTAAACAAAATTTCAAATATTATAATTTTTTATTATTTTTAGTATAGTATTATATGAATATTATGTAGAAATATTATTAAATGTTTTGGAATTACTTAAACAAAATTTGAAATATTATATTTATTTTTCTTTTTAGTATAATATTAGTTGAATACTTAGTAACTATTATTTAATTGCATATAATTACTTAGATAAAATTTGAAATATGATATTTATTTTTTATTTTTAGTACAATATTATATGAATACTTAGTAAATATTTACATACTTAAATACAATTTCTTAGAGAAAATTTGAAATATTATAAATTTTTTGTCCTTTTTAGTACAATATCAGTTGAATATTTAGTGAATATCATGTTGAAATAGTGCTAAATGTTTTGCAATTACTGAAACATAATTTGAAATATTTACTTAATTGAATACAATTTCTTAGACAAAATTTGAAATATGAAATTTTTTTTTTCATTTTAGTACAATATTAGTTTAATACTTAGTAACTAGAAACTTAATTGAACAAAGTAACTTAAACAAAATTTGAAATATGGTATTTATTTTTTCTTTTTTAGCATAATATTAGATTAATACCTAGTCAATATTATGTAGAAATATTATTAAATGTTTTGCAATTACTTAAACAAAATTTCAAATATTATAATTTTTTATTATTTTTAGTATAGTATTATATGAATATTATGTAGAAATATTATTAAATGTTTTGGAATTACTTAAACAAAATTTGAAATATTATATTTATTTTTCTTTTTAGTATAATATTAGTTGAATACTTAGTAACTATTATTTAATTGCATATAATTACTTAGATAAAATTTGAAATATGATATTTATTTTTTATTTTTAGTACAATATTATATGAATACTTAGTAAATATTTACATACTTAAATACAATTTCTTAGAGAAAATTTGAAATATTATAAATTTTTTGTCCTTTTTAGTACAATATCAGTTGAATATTTAGTGAATATCATGTTGAAATAGTGCTAAATGTTTTGCAATTACTGAAACATAATTTGAAATATTTACTTAATTGAATACAATTTCATAGACGAAATTTGAAATATGATATTTATTTTTGCTTCTTAGCACAATATTATTTGAATACTTAGTAACTATTATTTAATATTTTACAATTACTTAGACAAAATTTGGAATATGATATTTATTTTTTCTTTTTAGTACTATTTAAAAATATTTCATGTTAACTTATATGATTGTTGAGTAGTTGCTATGTAAAAAATATTATTAAATAGTGCCTTTTAAATATTTTGCGATAATTACTTAGACAAAATTTGAAATATGGTATTTATTTTTATCTTTTTAGTATAATATTAGTTGAATACCGAGTAAGTATTTACTTAATTGAACACAATTACTCATACGAAATTTGAAATATGATATTTATTTTTCTTTTTAGTACAATATTTGTTGAATACTTAGTAAATATTATGTAGAAATATTATTAAATGTTTTGGGATTACTTAAACAAAATTTGGAATACGATATTTATTTTTTTAGTATAATATTAGTTGAATGCTTAGTAACTATTATGTAGAAATATTATTAAATGTTTTTTTAATCTTTCACAATTACTTAGACAAAATTTGAAATACAATATATATATATATATATATATATATATATATATTTAGTACAATTTAAAAATATCTCGTGATAACTTATATGAACACTTAGTAAATATTATGTAGAAATATTATTAAATATTTTACAATTACTTAACCAAAATTTGAAGCACTATATATTTTCTTTTTAATATCTATTATATGAATACTTAGTATATACCATGTAGAAATATTATTAAACGTTTTTTAAATATTTTACAATTACTTAGACAAAATTTGAAACATTATATTTTTTCTTTTAGTAATTTTTGTATTTTTAAAATGTAGATGATTAGTTAGCTCATTTTAATTTATTTTCACGACTTAGTTGTTCAAGTATTTAATTTAGAATTACTATTAATCGCTAAATTTAATGCAGGATAGTAATATAGCACTCAGAATTTACTGATATATTGTATGTATTTTTAAAATGTAGATGATCTGTTAGTTCGTTTCAGTTAATTTTCATGGTTTAGTAGTTCAAGTATTTAATTTAAAATTACTATTTATCGTCAGATTTAATGCAGGGTAGTAATAGAACTCTCAGGATTTACTGTTATATTGAAATTATATGTATTTTTTAAATTTTGAATGATTTGTTAGTTGTATTTTGTATTATTAGCCAGTTGTATTTTCAGATATTTCTATTTAACATACTTGTATGTATACAGTTTTTAGGAATTTTCACTTGAATTGGATGTAATTCAGTGTATACAGCATTTGTTATTGATATACAAGGAAATCATGACTCTATGCATGGAAGTTTTGAATAACAGTTCTAAAGTAAAAATTATTTCTGTATGAATAAAGTATTTTTTAATCGTTAATTTATAAAAGTCATTAGTATTAGACTTTGGTAAAGACTTTTCAATAATATGAATTGCATATGTTAACACATTTGTGATATAAATTTAATTAAATCAAGAATAAATTGTAAGGCTTTGGGTTTAATGATCTTTAAAATAAACTGTTGTATACTTCATAAAGAACTTATTTACAAAAACATGCAAAATGGTTTGCAATCAAAAATTAAGTTATTTAAAATAAGAGATATTTCTTCGATGCTTATAAAACTTTTACTTTGAAAAAATATCAGGGTTAGTGACTAAATAATATATTTAAATTACAGTAGTGTGTTAAAAAGTAATGTACATAATTAGTTTAATTGAAATGTTAAAAAATCTCCTTTCTTAAAATTTGTGTACTTGTGAAATAATCTCCCTTAAAATCAATGAGTATCATTATTTACATAATAGTTAGTTTTTGTTGAAAAGGCTGATTACTTATCGAATGTTTGCGAAAGATAATGTTTAAAGGCATGCAAGTAAACGTTAGAGACGCAGTCTGGGCATTGGATAGCATATCAGTTATTAAAAAAGTGACTTTTGAACCCCTAAAAATTTAGCCCCCCTACATACTTCCTTTTCGAAAAGACATAGTTTTTAATTTTCGGGTATCAGAATGTTAAATGTTGTGATGCAATTATAACTCCCGTTAAGTTAAATTAATATTAAAACGAAAGCATAATAAAATGATAAGTATTTAGAAAAGATAGTATTCAAAAATATATTAGTAAATGTTGGGGCACGGTTTGCCCAGTGGATAGCGTATCAGCCACAAAAAATGAAATTTGAATCATAGTTTGCAGGTTCAAAACCAGGGTTTGGTAAAATGAACCTACTCTGACGCGCAGAATCGATAAAATAAGTTAAACTAAAAAAATGAAAATCGTATACATTAAAGTAATTCTCAAATAGTGCATAACATATCAGTTACGAAGTTCGAAACTAAGGTATGGTAGAATGTCCCTACTCACACATGCAAAGTCGATAAAATCGTATACATTAAAGTAATTCTCAAAGTGTAGTAGTTAAATTCATAGGTACTGTTGACTTATCCTAAGTAACCAACGCCCATAAATGAGAGGGCCACAATTTTTCCCTTGAAACATCTAAAATCTCGACTCACAGGTATAGTTTCTTGGCTTGATCAGTTAAACCTACTACAAATTATCAAGTCAAGAGACTATTTTGGTACAGGTTCGATTCCAAGTGAAATTTTTATGAAAAAAAACCTAATTACAATAGTTTCCAATTCCTGCCGGTAGAGGGCGCCACCTAGCATTTTCATGTTCAAACCCTAAGTCGATTCCGAAAAATAAGCTTCCTCTCAAAAAGACCTAACCCCTTATGTTATAATATAGCATTACCTTATATGGTTATTCATTCAAACCCTAAGATGCTACGAAAAATTAAGCCCCGTCTAAAAATTTTACCATCTTCCTACCCTATCATACTATAGTATGATCTAGATCGACTCCTTACGTTCGAAAACTATCTATAATTTTCTTCCTAAACTAATACTCTCCTACTATAGCATGATCTTTCCACACTTTACTCTTATCTCACTATCAGATTATCTTATCTCACTATCCTATCTTATCTCCTTTCTGACTGATAAGAACTTAACACACATGTCTCTCAAACCCTCTCGTACTATAGTACGATTTCCTCATCCCTCCTCCATCCTCAATCCGCCCTCGGAATCGAACTGTTTTTTCTATACTACTCACAGCGAAAAAATTTACTTTCGACATTTTTTTTCGGAGCTCAAACCCGAAGATTTTAAATCCGAACCCAAAAAATTTTGTGTCATCCGAGCCCGAGCTCTATATCGAAAGCCCGTAGAAGAAAATTATATATATAAAAAAATGTTTCAAGATTAATTTTCTCTCTTAAAAATCGCTCATTACCTATAAATAAGTAATTAATCTTAAATACTCGCTCATGACATCGTTTCGTGATTTTCGAGCCTCTGGAAATTTGTTTAAAATAGCCAATTTGTTATTTATACCCAACCCTTGGCAGAAATCCTCAAAATCACAATTCTTATACATGTACTTAAATGTATTTGTATAATTATGGCAAAAAAAACGTGAGCCCTGTTATCCAGTAATTCTGGAAAAGGACTTAGAACAGAAAATGATAATAGGCAAGAGGTAACCTACGATTTATGTTATTAACACTGACCGTGCAAAGGCTTATGAATCAGATTTTTCAGCAATAAAAATTCAATTCCCTTTCAGATTGATTGGAGGTTCTCAAATCCGCTCAGCACCACGAAACTTTCTGTTATATTTTTAAGGCTGTTCTCAGGTGCTCTGCTCAACAAGCGCTAAACGTTTTGACACATTTACAAATTCCTTTTTTAACGGAAAGATATAAGATTGGAAAGCCTGGCCATGGAAGCGATTTGGAATCGAACTGTGTTTTCCATTTTTTGATCCATAAATTACCTATTGAGTTATAAGCTATTTTGATCACGTGACACAGCATTTTTCTCCCCTTACTGATTAGATTTTCTTCTTTCGTTCGGAAGTTCATTTCAAAATGCCAACTTTGACAGCATTTTCAGAAAGATCTATTGCGTTTACAAGGAAACGGAAAAAAACAGTTCAATGACATAGTTTCTGAATAACAACACCTTCCAGTTTCATGCGTTTCCGAACAAAAAAGAATTAAAACTTATGTCAGAAAGTTGACCCTTTGGATTTGAGAACAGCCTTAAGCGTAAAGGCATTAGCAGACCTGACTATTGAAGCAATTTATAATTGAAGCGAATTTTCTATTTTTTTTTTTTATAAATAAATTATGGAGTTATAAGCAATTGTGGTCACGTGACGACGGTTTTCTCCTTTCTCGCGGTGTCGCGGCGGAAATTCGGTTCAGAACGCCCATTTTGACAGTCTTTTATGAAATATCTGCTTTTAGCAGAAAATGGAAAACGTCTTTCGATGGCATAGTTTTTGGATAAGAACACCTTCCAATTTCATGCGTTTCCGAACAAAATTGAATTATTGTGAATAAATAAAATACCCTCTTTGAGCCCGAGGCCGAAGATTTGTTAATAATCAAACCCCAGCTTGAACGTTGGTTATGGTTTCCGGCTCGGGCTGATCCTGTCTCATCGCTTGAACTCCCCAGGGCTGCGGAGTCGGTGGGGGAAAATGGACGACTTCAACTCCGACTCCGACTCCGGGAATTTTAAGAGATCCTACTCCGACTCTTTCGCTCAAAAATGGGCCTGACTCCAAATCCGACTCCGATAACGCAGCCCTGCTTGTAAAAGGGACGACTCTGACTCCGGGAATTTTAAGGGTGTTCTCAAATCGAAAAGGGCAACTTTCTGACATAAGTTTTAATTTATTTTTGTTAGAAAATGCATGAAACTAGCTGGTGTTGTTGTTCAGAAACTATGTAATTGAGCTATTTTTTCCATTTTTTTGCAAACGCAATAGATCTTTCAGAAAATAATGTCAAAGTGGGCGTTTTGAACCGAATTTCTGCGCGAAGGGAGAAAGAGCACGCAAGAGCGGGCGAAAAACGGGTTTGTCACGTGATCGAATTCGCTTATAACTCAATAGGTAATTGGTTGATCAAAAAATGGAAAAAACAGTTCCATTCCAAATCGCTTCCATAGCCAGGCTTTCCAATTTTATATATTTCCGTTAAAAATGAATTTGTAAATACGTCAAAACGTTTTTCGCTTGTTGAGCAGAGCAGTTAAGGCTGTTCTCAACTGCTCTGCTCAACAAAACGTTTTGACTCATTTATAAATTAATTTTTTAACGGACAGATATAAAATTGGAAAGCCTGATCATTGTAGCGATTTGGAATCGAACTGTGTTTTCCATTTTTTGATCCATCAATTACCCATTGAGTTATAAGCGATTTTGATCACGTGACACAGCATTTTTCTTCCCTTACTGACTGGATTTTCTTCTTTCGTTCGGAAGTTCATTTCAAAATGCCAACTTTGACAGTGTTTTCAGAAAGATCTATTGCGTTTACAAGAAAACGGAAAAAACTGTTCGATGACATAGTTTCTGAATAACAACACCTTCTAGTTTCATGCGTTTCCGAACAAAAATGAATTAAAACTTATGTCAGAAAGTTGACTCTTTGGCTCAAAGATGGTCCTGACTCCGAGTCCGGGAATTTTTAGAGATCCGACTTCGACTCTGTCTCTTTCGCTCAAAGATCGCCCTGACTCCGCAGCCGATCTCATACCTGACTGATCTTGCAAGGAAACCAACTTGCCTTCGGCCCATGCAACTTCGCATATGGCCGAGATAAGAGGGAAATCCGATTTTCCTCTGATAGGTATATTGCAAGAAAAACGCCTTCCGTGGATGCACTTTTCAGGTGGACAAGTGGGAAGTCCAGTGTCATCTGGATATCCCCGGCAAATTTTATGAGGGGTGTAACTGACCTTTGACAGATTTTATGAGGGGTGTGACTGACCCTTGACCGTATGGTGAACTGAAAAAGAATTAACTTTCCCTTTTCTCTATTATTTGCTAAATTGACTTATCTGTTTCTTTCTCAATACAGGTTTGATCTATCATTGCTTTCCTTTTTAACCCCTTGAATATTTTGCTTTTGAAGAACTTCAAATAAGTGATACCGTATTTTATGGAAGAAACGCCGCGGCGTTTACGAGTTTAAAAGTTAATTTTTATCCAAGTGCGGCGTTTGCGCCATGTGCGGCGTTAACGTTTTTTTTTTAAAATACCATCGGAGTTTCCTTAATTTAAAAATACATAAAAATATTTAAAATCGGATTTAAATATTTTAAATAAAACTTCAGACACCTGAAGATATTAAAAACGAGGCATCCTACACTGCTCAGAAAACTTTGATTAAAGTTAGGTCAATGTGACGTTGCCGACAAAAGTAGCGCTCCGATGGATGCGGCGTTTACAACGGGTGCGGCGATTACGATATTTTTAAGCTTATTCAGGCCTATTTGAGGAGTGCGGCGTTTCTTCCATAAAATACGGTAATTGTTCTTTCAGTATGATGTAAATAGTTATCACTAAGATAATGTTTTGTCTTCATGTTTATCTATTTGAAATGGTTAAAAGGGATAGCTTTACTGTCTGTCACCTGTAATTGTGTTGCCTGGTGCCTCGATTCACGCAGGACGCAGGACGTCTCGATTTTCAATGGTTCCAAACAGTGTCTGATTTACGGTCAGGGCATTCGGGGCAAGGGCCCAGAGCCCCAAATGCTGCTGAAGTTTTTAAAATTATTGTCAAAAATCTGATGTAGTTTTAATATCTAATGCAATTTTACATTTCATTCTACCTTCTATTGAGTTCATATTGTATTTTTATAACGTTGTATATTTTGTCTGAAATATCCATTTATAATTACTTTAATATAGTGCATATTTTCTTTTATCTTTATCACTTTAAAAATGCATTGTATTTTTAATTCTTATTTAATTCTGTTCCTGTTTTCGTCAGATTATTTGGGGATTAGTGATTGTAGCTTGCAGGCGGTAGAGCCCCCTAATATTTTAAATAATTGTAGCTTGGTGTTGTGGAGAATTTAGTATTAGTTGTTGCATAGTTTATCATTCCAGATTTATAGACTTGTATAGGAAAAGATAATCAGCACCACACAATTTATTATAAACCGTCTACTCATTTAAATTTCATAATTGTGAAATAATTATTTAAAAGTAAATTAATGATTATCATAATAATAATAAAGGACTTTACGTTGTATTACGTCTTTATTTGGGAGTAAGAGGTTTCCGTTAGAATGTTTTGAATTTTGAATTGATTTCAAAATGTAGCGTGTAAAGAGTTTGTTGTCGATTTATATTTTAGAAAATTTTTCTCCTGATGAAGGTTTTAAAGAATAAACCGAAACGTAGAGTTTTATGTTAAACTTGTGTATAAATTGTACGTTGGATAGCAGCACCTATTTGTTTTGTAATGATTATCATATTAAATATTTTAATTGATATTTTGAAGTAATTATTAAAGTCAATAACGGTTATTTTAATATACCTTTTTTCAATTTTTTTTTCCTACCCAATTTCCCTGTAAGTATCGGTGCAAGCCCCCCCCCCCCTCCATAAGCATTTGTGCCCAGGGCCCTCAGATTCGCAAATCGGTCCCTGGCTCCAAGACCTCTCCCGCGTAACTACTGCGCGAAACTCCTAAAGTCCTGATTTTGCATGCTGCGCAAATTCTTATAATTTTTTTTTTCTACTGCTATTCGTTAATCTGCATCGAGTGTAGTAATTGAAAACAGTAAAACCTGGGAATACAGAACTTGTCTATACCATACACATTTACCTGTCTATGTGGAAGACTGTATAAAATTCTGCTGAAATTTTTGCGACTCATGATAATTCTGTTTTTACCGGTGTTACTCTACTTTACCTGTGAAACGTGACCTGTTTATAACGGTATAATGATTTAAAAGTAAAAAAAAAAAAAAAAAAAAAAAAATGCATTGTCCCAAGTCCCAAGTGATTCTGCTTTCACACTGTGTAAGATTGTTGTTTATTTAGTATAGTAAAACCTGCTAAGACGGAATAAAAAATACCGGAAGAATGGCGTTTTAAACAGGTTTCGTCTTATCAGATATAATTGCATGGGTATTCTTACCGTTGGGATAAGGAAATTTTTATGTTTAAAACAGGATTCTGTTATAGACATGTTCTGTTTTCCTACAGTTTAGAGTGTTTTTGTGTCCCGATTTAGAAGTCGTTGTCCCGCTTTTTGTGATATTGGATCCAGTAACTGGTAACACTACCTCAATTTTAACTTTAGCCGAAGTTAAGAATTGTAAAGTGTCGTTCAATATAGAGGGTTTCAGTAAATCAGTTTATCAGATTATTATTTTGGAAGGACGCATACGATAAAAAAAGAAAATTTAATGTCTAATGTTCATTTTAAAAGAGGTTGTTGTTAAAGGAATCAGGGGTTTCTAGATCATTTTCGTTTAATTAAGCTGTAAAAATAAATAATAGATAGTAAATAAATAATAAAAATAAAAAAAATAACTAAATAATGAAAGTATCCTCAACAGTTTCTTGCTGTGAAACAAATGTTAGAAAACTTTAAAGTAACTCAAAGTTACTCATATTTCGGGCAACTTTTTCCTTGATTTTTGAAAAAAATAAATCAGAAACCTAAGAAAGCAATAGGTTTCCAAAATTGTCAGAAACGCCTTTTCCGAAATCGCGAGCAGCAAACAGATCCTTTTATTTGGGAAAACATTTCTGTAAAACATGAAAATCTAATATTTGCCGATGTTTATGATTAGCCATTTTGCCTTATTTCAAATGATTTCTAAAGCTAACGGAAAAGTTTTGGAAATTCTAAACAACGTCGTTGCAGTGAATTTTCGTATTTTTTTCTGTTCTATTGCGGTAGCTTGTGTGTGCATTTTTTTACAGTGTAATAAAAATATAATTACTTCGCTTGATATTAAAACAGGCTTATCAGGTCCGAAACTAGCCTTTTTTTGCTCCCGGGGAAAACATGAATTTTGCCCCCCCCCCCTTCTTCCTCAAAGTATATTTACAAAGAGAATTTTACTAATTTTCTAATGGCCGACTTATTTTAAAATTTAAAATATGTAATACTGAACTACGTAAATTGAATGTGACGTTTGTTGCAATTATAGTTCGTTCACATAAAAGAATTCGTATGTATTACCGGCTATGTACAGTGTTTGCTTATACAGTAGAGTTCCGATTATCCCAGTGCCGCTTAACCGAGTTTCCGCTTTAACCGAGTTATTTTCTTCTTCACCTAACACTTCATTTATAATGGCTGTTTCATAACAATGAAATCCATCAGTCCATCAGAAGAAAATGATCGATTCCAAAGGTATAATCTTTCACTTGGCGCCCCTTGGCTCTGGCGAACGGGGCACATGCCCTCTCTGCAACCCCCCCCCCCCTTAGTTTTGGCCCTGAGGCTTATTAGCACACTATTTTTGGTTATTCTCAGACATTTATTTTCCGCTGTTCAACAACGCGATGCTTCATCTCATTTTTTTTTATCCTTATTTTCCTGAATATTTCATTAACAATAAGAATGTTACAGGTACAAATACAGGTAAAAACAAACATTATAGCCAACGTTAATGGATTTATCAAATAATAGGTTCACTATCTCATTTCATCCAAATTAAATGAATTTGGAAGCAACAAATTGATGCGAAATCTTGAAAAAATTGAGCCATATCTTTCAATGTCTAATTAAATGTAATATACACGTTTTAATCCTTCTAAGTCCCTCAGAAAAATGCCTTTTTAATTGTCCTTGATTAAAAATTGCGAAATATTGCTCTGTAAATGAAATGATGAATACGTTAAAATTCAAATAAAATGATAATTGTAATAATAACACAGGCCTACAAAAAAATTTTTTTTTTTTGGTGCCTATAATTTTTCAGCTGATTTTAGATATTTTTGGGACACTGAATCCAAATATGAAATCAGTTTTTCTCTATCAGCTCCACTTTTTTAGCTATGCGAAGAGAACTAAAGATTTTTTAGAACTGAAGTGACCTTCAACGCTTAAACTGGCCTTTGACACATGGGCCTGTCGCAACGCTCAAAGCGATTTGGGAGGCACTGAAATTTCAGAAGACCTTGAAAAAAACAGATGTGCAAGTAAAACTGAGGTTCTGCGCATGCTTATGATTTCGTGCCGCTCATCCATAAAGCCAAATGTAAAAGCCGCAAAGAGATAAGGTTAGTTTGTGAGTTTTCTCCGTGGAGGATAGACATTGTTGACCTTTTGCGATATTTGTGTTTAGTATAGAATTCTTATAAAGTTAATTTAAAACATACTGTATTGTAGATTGTTGTATTTGTGTTGTTGAATATAATTTAAATGAGTTCAAGTAGAAGAAGTTGTGTAAATCATCCTGATGTGTTTTGCTACATATGCGGAGAATGCGTGTTAAAAGAGAACAGAAAAAATGTTACTGACTTTGTAAAGAGAGCTTATCTTGGACACTTTGGTGTTAAACTTGGTGATCAGGATAAAACCTGGGCACCGCATCAGGTCTGTAAAACTTGTACAGAACACTTACGACAGTGGACTAACGGGAAAAGAAAATTGTCTCAAATTTGGTTTACCGATGGTTTGGAGAGAACCCCAAAACCACTTCGATGATTGTTATTTCTGCCTAGTAAATATTAAGGAATTAATCGAATGAAACATAGTAAGTGGACTTATCCTGATTTAGTCTCTGCAAGACGCCCGGTTCCTCACTCAGAGGAAGTAAGTGCCGATACCAACGTTTTACCAGCTACCAGAGCTCTGAGAGGATGAATACTGTCCCTCTGATCATCCTTCCGATACTTATGAAGGTGACAGTGATTATGAGGAGATGTCATCAATGCCTCAACGTTTCAACCAGGATGAGTTAAATGATCTCACCAGAGATCTCAACCTGTCAAAAGAAGCTTCTGAATTACTGGCTTCAAGATTGAAGGACAAAAATTTACTGGAACAAGAAACCAAAATTACCTTTTACCGCACAAGAGAAAAGGGTCTACTACCCTTCTCCCAAGAAGACAATCTTGTATTTTGTCACAGAATTAGAGGACTCTTGAAAAATGGGTCTTTCTGAATATTTTCCAGATTATTGGCGCTTATTTGTAGACAGCTTAAAACTGAGTTTAAAATGTGTCCTTCTACACATTGGGAATAAATATGGTTCAATACCAATTGCTCACTCAACGAAAATGAAAGAAGAATATAACACAATAGCTTTGGTCTTTGACAAGATAAAGTATCATGAACATCAATGGGTGTTTTGTGTTGATTTAAAAATGGTAAACTTTCTCCTTGGACAGCAAAGCGGTTACACCAAATATCCTTGATTCTTGTGTCTTTGGGATAGCAGGGATAAAACACACCACTGGGTTAGAAACGAGTGGCCTAAGAGAGAAAACATGGATGTTGGGGAAAGGAATATCATTAATAACCCCTTAGTTGGGTGAGACAAAATCGTACTTCCTCCACTGCGTATC
This sequence comes from Maratus speciosus, assembly GCA_963932465.1. Classification (NCBI taxonomy): domain Eukaryota; kingdom Metazoa; phylum Arthropoda; class Arachnida; order Araneae; family Salticidae; genus Maratus; species Maratus speciosus. The sequence goes on from OZ010793.1 coordinate 170,788,084, forward strand.
AGGATCGGCCTTATGAAGCAGTTTGTAAAGGCTCTTAATAAGAACGGGTCATGCTTTGCATATATAGAAGAGAAAATGCCCCAATTGAGTTATGAAAAAATTAAATCAGGAATATTTGACGGACCACAAATAAAACAACTGATTAGGGATCCTGCCTTCGTAAATTCGATGAATGAGACTGAGGGAAAAGCCTGGACTTCTTTTGTTGCAGTTGTCGAAAACTTTCTGGTCAAACACAAAGGAGAAAACTATGTAGAACTGGTAAACGAAATGCTTAATAGTTTTAAATCTCTTGTGTGTAATATGAGCATTAAGGTGCACTATTTACACAGCCACTTAGAGTATTTTCCTGAAAATGTAGGAGATACCAGTGAGGAACAGGGCGAAAGATTTCATCAGGATATTAAGACTATGTAGGACCACTACCAAGGAAGATGGGATACGCACATTATGGCAGATTACTGTTGGAGTTTAAAAAGGGATTGTTCAAAAATAAATTCAAGAATGTCACGGAAAAGAAGCTTCCGAAATGTTCAGTGAGAATTGGTCTCATCGATGACTTTTTCCTCTATCTTTGTGAGTAAATATATTTGTATAATATAATTCTTAAAAATATTATTTGAATATATGTATATTATAATAATGAAAATTAACATTTGTATATTATTAAAAAAAAATTCTGTGTTTATTTATTTTATTTTTGTTTAATTATGGATTTAACTTAAAATAGTGTAACATATGTTTCACAAAAAGTTCTATATATTAAATATTTGAGCTCCCAGGCAAAATTGAATGCCATATTTGAATTCAGGACATCAAATTCATATAATATCAGCTCCAAAAACCTAGGCACCAAAACAGCTGTTGGCTTGTGTAATAATAATAAAAGTCTAAAAGATCATTGCGAGTGAGTTATTAGGAAAAAAATCAGTAAAAGAAAAAGAAATCGTGTTTGGTTCATAAATAGAATCCTGGGGGTTGGGGGGGGGGGGGGAGCCCCGGAAAAGGGTTAAAAAATTTAAATCCGTTTTTTTAAAAAAATTTCACTTAATTTTAATTTCTTAATTAAGATAATATATTAAAAATTGCGAAAAAGAAAAATGTACATAAGTTCTGACATAAACGAAAAATTTTTATTGTCACGTCAAAAATAAAGTAAAACTTGGTAAATTTCCTAACGTATGAGTAGTTTTCTTTTACAAGTTTATTACACACACACACACAAAGATTCATGCCGTTTTTACCAGCCCCCTTTATTACGCATGCCACGTCCGACAAATAGTTCTAAGGTCCGTTATCTCTCCTTTCATCCAAAAAAAGTGTCTGATGAAATGTGAGAAAGGATAACTTTTCGTTTCGATTAATTACGAACCCTTGGATGATTACCTTTTGATTTTCTGCAACACAAAGAGAATACCTAAAAATTTGACGGAATAGGAGTAAAATGAGTTTGTAAAAGTGTCAGAAAGATCCGAGTTAGCTAGTGGGAATTAAAATAATAATAATAAAAATTATTCAAGAACACCCTAAAAATAATTTAATTTTTTTTTTTTTTTTTAAACGTTTGAAAACATCAGAAATATACTTTCCTTTTTATCGTGTATGGGTAAACTTACGTAGGAAAAACAATAGCTTCTCCTATACTAATTTTAATTTCTAAAAGGTGTAAATTAAAACTTTAAAAACAGTAAAAATAGGTTTATTTCGACTGTTAACATGCCTCGACTCTTCCTGAGTCATTTTCAAAACTAATAAATAAATAAATTCTAAAACTGCAGGGTCTATGAAATGCCATCATTCAAATTTTCACGTATTATTTCATATTATGCTCATTATTTTTCTTTTTTATTTTACTAGTATGTTTATTTTTGTTTTCGTAACCATTGTGTAGCTCGAGCCATAATTTTGGTAAATTAAATGATGCTGCGTGGTTACATATTGAATTTTTGTGTGTTACAATCTCTATAGTTTCTCGTATAAAGGATGGATAGTATAGACTGGAGGGAAAAAATATTTTACTTTCATTGAAATTTGTTTGCTATATATTTAAATAGTTTTTCCTGTGCTAAAATTGTATGAATGAAGTAATAAGGGATTTCCAGACACTTTCGAATTTCAAGTCTGGATCAAAGAAGTTATAGATTGTTTCCCCAGAGCCTTCAACAGACATTGCTAAGCAATTTTTCATCGTCTTTCAGAAGACTTCTTAATCATGCACCTGATGCACCTGAGTGAAATTCTAGAAACCTATGGTCACAGAGGTGAGGTAGTTGATAAAAAGCTATGGAATTTCAGGAAGTCGAAAGCCGACCTTATATCTCGTTACACCTGTCCCGACATTGATAACTTCCAGGGAATATTCAGTAAAATAAACATTTGTCCTCCCAGTTGTCCATCTCATATACACCTGCATCCTAATCTACCTACATCCTTTTTGTCTCACCCGAACAAAAAAATACCAAAGGAAAAGGGGGGATTCAAGGCGAAGAAGTCCTTGCGAGCACGTGCATTGAAATTGTGATTAAGGACCACCTGCAAAATGTGTCTTCCCCAAAGAGTCTAATGACTGAACGATGACACGAAATCTCGCGCAGTAGTGTTATATGTGGGAGCACTTTCTTGGCCCGGAACACCTGTTAAGCAAGTCGGATCGTGCCTGCAAAACAAAAGCCATGATTTCTAGCTTTTCGCCGGCCTAGCGTAATTTAATAGCTCTTGTTCTCTCGCTGCATTTCGGGTTTTTTTTTTTCTCCATCTCGAATTCGGTGTATGATTACTTTTGTTTTTCGCTGTTCCGGTCCGTGAGAGAAAGTTCGTGCAGGTGTGAGCGGCCAAGGAATTTTAAGTTTAAATGGTATGAAGCAATTAGGGCATACGGTTTAAGTTTAGATTAGACGGCCGATTGGAGTAGAAGGGGAATCGTTTATATATTCTTAATTCCTGTTTCGCTTTTAAAATTTCCTCGTACAACCTTCCTACCCTGGTGAATTTTTACTCAACCTTAATAAAAACATTTCACATTAGAATTTTCTTTAAAAATATTTAATGTATTCATTTATATTAGTTTTCGTTGCCTTTTATTTATCTCACTTTACGAAAAATTCAATTTCTGGTTGGAATCGAATGAAATGAGTTATAGAAATGGGTCGATTAGACCCATTCAGGGTAGGAAGGTTAAACAAGTACAGTAAAACCTATTAAGATGAAATCGCAAAAGACCAGGACGGAAATTTCGGTTGAGAGTTTTCCGTCTTAGCAGGTATGCAAATGTTTGCATGATCTTATTTTCACAGAGACGGTGTTTTTTTTCTGCTTGATACAGGATTTCGTTATAGACAGGTATACTGAATATACAAATAAAGATTCATTCATAAATGTAGTTAAAAAATTAATTATTTTAATTTAATTTACTAATTAATTTAATTTAAAATTTCTTCTTTACAATTCAAGAGAGTTAACGCGGAACATTTAATTGCATCAAGTAAACATTCTCTACTATTGATAAACTGTATTGCGTATTTTAGTTAAATAAAATAATGTCTCCTAAATTGAGTATTTATTTAAAGAACTTAGGTTAACATTTATTTCAATAGAAATCCTTAATTTTACTATTTTTCCTATGCGTTCATCGGCCATCTTATGTACAAAGTAAGGGGAGAAACCGATACCTTAACAACCTACTCAAAACCGCGAAACTTTCAGACTCATTTTTAAACGTAAAGGCATAAAATTGGTAGGTCTGACTATTGAACCGATTTGGAATCGAATAACGTTTTCATTTTTTTTTTTTTTTATAAATAAATTACTCGTCAAGTTATAAACGATTCTTCTCACATGACAATTTTGTCCCGTTTCTCTCGCTGCCGCGCCTGGGATTCGGTTCAAAACACCCACTTTGACAATATTTTCTGATGGAACATCTGACTTTACCAAAAAATGGAAAACGCCATTCTATTACATAGTTTCTGAATAAGGGTGTTCTCAAATCGAAAAGGGCAACTTTCTGACCTAAATTTTAATTATTTTTGTTCGGAAATGCATGAAACTAGCTGGTGTTGTTGTTCGGAAACTATGTAATTGAGCTTTTTTTCCCATTTTTTTGAAAACGCAATAGATCTTTCAGAAAATATTGTCAAAGTGGGCGTTTTGAACCGAATTTTCGCACGAAGGAAGAAAGAGCACTCAAGAGCGGGCGAAAAACGTGTTTGTCACGCGATCGAAATCGCTTATAACTCAATAGGTAATTGATGGATCAAAAATGGAAAAAAACAGTTCAATTCCAAATCGCTTCCATGGCCGGGCTTTCCAATTTTGTATCTGTCCGTTAAAAAATGAATTTGTAAATGTGTCAAAACGTTTTGCGCTTGTTGAGCAGAGCAGTTAAGAACAGCCATAAGAACATCTGCCAATTTTACGAGTTTCCGAACAAAAATGAATTCAGAAATGTGTCAGAAAGTTTCGCGTTGTTGTGCAAGGGATTTGAGAACCGCCAAAGAATAAGACGGAATTGACATTCGTTCGTTATAACAGAGATCTCGCAATAACCAATTGTTTAATGATCATTCTTATAGGAAGAGTTTTACGTCTTATGTGAAATTAAATTATTAATTGATAGGGTATTTACATACACAATATAATTCAGAGTTTTTATTACAAATCTGCATGGGCCAAAATTATAGCCGGCCCGTGCAAAAAGCAATGATATCAGACCTTTTCAGGTCCTGCCCAATTTCTATTAAAAAATCCGATATTCTCTTGCTCAGCATTGCCTTACAATATATATATATATATATATATATATATATATATTTTTTTTTTTTTTTTTTTTTTAAGAATATTGCTCACATTTTTATGCAGAAATTTTAACGACCACTAAAATTGTGACAACGGAATCTGTATAACCCTTTATCTACTGACGGTATTTATAAGTACTATTAAAATAACTTGTTATAAAATTCATTTAATACATGGATTAGTTGTAATACGATTTTAAATGAGTTATAGGTGCATTACTTTATCTTGTTCCAAAAGCATTATTGGTTACACAAAGCAAAAATATTTTTAAATGGATGATTTCTTTTGCCTTTGCATCTTTTCAGCTTTCTTGGCGTTGGGGGGGGGGGGGGGGGGTGATTTTTTTCATTTCGGAAATATTTCTATATTTCTATTGTAAGAACATTATATAGTTGTACAGTTATGGGGGAAAAAAGTAAACACCACCTACTAACTCCTCAACAAATTATCGTAGAAGAAAGTTACTGGTACCGTACCGAACGATTGGAAATAAAGTCTACTTTTAAGTAATATAAAATTTGCTTTGGGGGCCCTCTACATATTAAAACGAATCCAAACTTTATTCTTTTAATGGCAATACCCAATTTTAACAAGATATTTCAATTCTTTGGTTCAAACTATGCCTAGACACCAATTTTCAAGTCATTTGAATGATAAGTTTTTGAATTATAAACATTCAAAATTTAGTGCTTCTAATGTTAAATTACATTTTCATATTTTTATTCATATCTCCTGAAATTATACTCCTAATAAATCCAATTTTTTGTGTAGCAATAATACTAAAATACCCAAACATAAATACGTTGAATTTGCAATTTTTATAATTTTATGATATGAATTATGAAATTAATATAAAAAAAAATTATGAATTGCAACCTACAATTTATTTTGATCGATTTAGAGTTATTAAGTCTTGCTTTATGGAAATCCAAAATTTCACATTTTTCTTCCAAGTAGTTTTCAAGTTATGCTTTAAAAACGGCAAAATGATGGTTTAAGGGGCCGTCTATGATAGAAGAGACTAGATATTTTGAAATTTCTTATGCTATCCTGTAATCTAGCAGTCTTCAACGACTGCTAAAGGTACTCTCTCGGTCAACATTCGAGTACCGAACTTCAATCTAGATACAGCCCCTAAAATACGCTCGTTTTAAAATAATTAATTTCTCGGAAACTTATCGTACAAATTGCGTAAAAATTTGTTTTTAGGCTAATTGAAGAGTGTAGAGTTCGTTTACGCTGCCAGAATTGTGTACTGCTATTGAAACAAGCAAAGTTATGTTTCGTTTTAATATGTAGATGGCCCCCTAAGCAAATTTTATATACATCATTTAAAAATAGACTTTATTACCAATCGTGTGGTACCAGTAACTTTCTTCTACGATAATTTTTTGCAGAATTAGTAAAGGGGTGTTTACTTTTTTTTCCCCACGACTGTACATTTCCTAATTCTACAAAGCACTAAGAAAAATGTTTAAAATAAAAGATTTGAGTGGGGTTTTAAATATCGCACAAAATCCCTATAACTTCAAATTTAATTAATCCTTCTAAAATTTATTAAATGATTATGTAAATATTCCAATGTAGTTTCAAAAATTCACGAAAAATGCTTTAGAAGATAAAATTATCATGAATTCATGATTCAGTACATAAAGGGTTAAATCGGAGCTTTTTCCATTCCCTAGTGACCCCATTTTCACAGATTTGATTTCATAATATTTTTATTCTTATACATCAACAAGCTGTGGAATAACAATATTAATGATAACTTACGGTAAAACCTACTAAGATGAAATAACAACAGACCGAGGAGGAGATGTGGGGGAGATTTCTGCTTAGACAGCTTCTTAGCAGGTATAATTGTATGATCTTATTTTCACTGGGGACTTTTTTTTCTGTTTAATACAGGACACCATTATAGACAAGTACTGAATATGCAAATGAAGATTCAATGATAAATGTAGTTTGAAGAGGCTGGGAGCATTCGCTCGTGGAATGAATGAATACATAAATTTTAAATATAAGGCATTTACTGATGGTTAATTAGAAAAATCGCTGAAAGACGTAACTTGCTATCACATTGATAACTGATACCAAACACACATTTGTGTACACCCGTGCTAAGTTTATCTCCAAATTATAAAATAATTTAGGAAAAGCCATTCTCGGTTTCACACTGCAAACGGTACATGCAAATCTATAACCCTTTCATTCCAGCACGATGAAGGAGCCCTGGAGAATATTAAATTATAAATAAGTTACATTGCCATTTTTCGTCAAAATTTATATCTAATATCAATAAATGCCTTATTTAAAATGCATATTTCAGAATATTATTTAAGATGAAGCAACTTTTATTAACAAATTGCTCTTTTTCAATTCAGTTTCTTAAATGGGGTGTTCACTTGTAAAAGGAATTTTTAATCACAACCTTTTATTTATATTTAATTTTACTGCAATTAACATTAACCAGGAAAGATAATATTTTCAAAACGCGATTTCCAAAATGATAAAATTTTCAGTTCTACACTGCTGAAAAATTTTCATGCCTTAAGACTAATTATTTAGTTTGAATTAAGTTTCATACCATTTTTAAAATATCGCCAAGTTTTATGCAATTGCAAAGAAAAACGACTTCGTGAATGTGTCAGCACAGTTTAAATGACATTTACGAGCATGAGAATGAAAAGAAGAGAGATTCCTTTTAAGGCTGTTTTCAAATCCAAAAGGACTACTTCCTTTTTTTTTTTTTTTTTTTTCTCGGAATCACATGAAATTGGCTGGTGTTGTTATTTAGAAATTATGCCATTGAAAGACGTGTTCCATTTTTGGTAAATGCGAAAAAGATCTTTCCGAAAATATGGTCAAAGTAGGTGTTTGAACAGAATTTCCGGACGTGACAACGTGAGAAATAAGGAGAAAATTTGTCGGTCATGTGACAACAATCGCTTATAACTGGATAAGTCGTTTATTTATCAAAATACGAAAAACGTCTTTCGATTATAAACCGCTTCAATAATCAGGTCTGCCAATTATATGTCAATTTTAGGCGGTTTTCAAATTTCCTTCTCAATAACGCGAAAATTTCTAACACATTTTCTGGCTCATTTTTAACCCTTTGAAGGGCGCTAGTATTTTTTATGAAACCCCTTAATTTTAATTCCCAAATCAAACAACGGCACCAGAATTTTAGTAAAAGAATTTTCAGTTTATTATATATGCGAAATATAGCTTTTTCGTATTTGCAAATAAATTTGTTTTGAAATTCCGGTGTCAGTCATTAATTTAAACACTTTAGCAATAGAATTGCTTTGCCCCTGAAAGGTTTAAACGTAAAGGGTGGGCTGACTGTTGAGCGAATTGGAATCGAAATGAGTTTTCCATTTTTTTTTAGTTAAAAAAAATTACTTATAGAGTTATGACGTGACAACTGGTTTTTCGCCTTTCTCGCGTGCGAAAATTCAGTTCAAAACGCCCACTTTAACAGTATTTTCTGAAAGATCTTTTGCGAATGGAAAAAATGGAAAACGTCTTTCGATTACATAGTTTTTGAATAATAACGCGTGCCCATTTCATGCTTTTGCGAATAAAAATTAATTCAAAAGTCTGTCAGAAAGTAGTTCCTTTGGATTTGAGAACATCCTCTTAAGGGGTCTCATAGCTCTTAAAATTAGAAAAAATGAAAAAAAAAAAAAAAAAAAAGAGACCATTTTAAACATTTAATATATGAAATATATATGATTTTAAAACACAATTTTTATTGGGATGAAAGATATAAGTATGTTCTTTCATTTCATGTGTTTAAAAAATTTTGCAAGATCCAAACTGTCAGGCATTTGACGAACAGAAAATTGGTATAACAGTTTAGGCGCAGGATTACAAAATAAATATTGCAACTAGAATGAAAATTTTGTTGCCTACCGTTACTTCAGATTGTAATAATTACACTGAACCTAAATACATTTGTATTTAAAGCATTTTTATATTTTTAATACAAAGTTGTATTTAGCTAACGCAAAATTTTAAAATTTTCAACAGTATAATCACTTTTTTTTTTTTTTTTTTTTTTTTTTTTTTTTAACAATAAAAAGAAAATTTTAGATTCATTTTATACAGAATAGCACGAAACATATGTTTTGAAAATTTCATGAAAAAATATTCAGAAGTTTTTGAGACATCCTGTACGTTACGCCCAAAAACGTCATTTGTAGAAAAATGACTTCAAAGTTTCGAAAACGGATTCAGCTATTGAGCGGATATAATTCTAAAAGCCATAACTTCTGTTCTAATGGGAATTTCAAGAAAACGATTACATCAAAATGTTCAGAAAAGATAAGAGTTTAACACCTAAACAAATTATGAATTTCGAAAATTTTGAAGGGTCCTGTCCCTGCCGGCGAAGACACTCATGAGCTAATGCTAATCCTATAATCACTTTTTTTTTTTTTTTTTTTTTTTTTTTTTTTAACAATAAAAAGAAAATTTTAGATTCATTTTATACAGAATAGCACGAAACATATGTTTTGAAAATTTCATGAAAAAATATTCAGAAGTTTTTGAGACATCCTGTACGTTACGCCCAAAAACGTCATTTGTAGAAAAATGACTTCAAAGTTTCGAAAACGGATTCAGCTATTGAGCGGATATAATTCTAAAAGCCATAACTTCTGTTCTAATGGGAATTTCAAGAAAACGATTACATCAAAATGTTCAGAAAAGATAAGAGTTTAACACCTAAACAAATTATGAATTTCGAAAATTTTGAAGGGTCCTGTCCCTGCCGGCGAAGACACTCATGAGCTAATGCTAATCCTATGGGGAGGGATTTTTCTAATATCTCTTTTGCATTTCGACATTTTTAAATAATTTTTTTTTCTTTCATTGGATAGCCGAGGTCCGTCTCTACAGCGCACCTTGGTTACTTTTTCGGTTTTGGTTGCAGATATTTTTTAGAATGACACTTTCATTTTCAGAACCGGTTTTGAAAATGAAAGTAACTTTATTAACTTTATTAACCCTTAAAAACGTGTCAGAAAATTTTTGCGTTGTTGAGCAACGAATTTCAGAAAAGCTTCTTTAATAAATGGCATAGATAATTATTTATTCTTTTTTTAAGAGAGGCAATTTTTTTTTATTATTATAGTAGTAACTAGTAAGTAGTCTCTCCAAAAATGGGTTACTCTATCAAATATGATATTTGTCATTCAATAAGAACAGAGAACTAAGAAAATAAGGTTGCCCATTATTTTATCTCTATTGAATTCAGGGGATTAGTATTGTTTTGTGCGAGGGGGATTTGTTCCAGGAAGCGATCGTCCAGCACCGGATGGGAAATGCCGGAAATTGCACGTGCACTCTCCCGATCGAACGGTCTACGTTTTCTCTTTGCCTTGCCATCAATGGATCCATCTACGTGGAGGCGGAAGATAGAAACCATATAAAGGCGCAGGGAAGCGTTGCATTCCCTCGGCGGGATCGTCCCGTGGGACCCACTTTTTATACAACACGATCCCCGATAAAAGGAGACATTTTCACCTCAGGTGGGCGACGCGATATCAACTTCTTCTGAAAAGTTTGGGAAACTTTCCTATAAGCATATATGGCTGTTCTCAAATTTCAAAGGAGCTAATTTTTGACACTTTCTGAATTCATTTTTGTTCGGAAACACATGAAATGAACAGGTCTTCTTATTCAGAAACTATGTAATTGCATGGCGTTTTTCCTTTTTTGGTAAAGGCAGATCTTTCAGAAAATGCTGTCAAAGTGGCCATTCTGTACCGAATTCCCGATGCGCGGGAAAGGGGAAAAATGTGTCGCCACGTGACAAGAATGGCTTAATAGCTCGATAATTTATTTATTTAGCAAAAAATGGAAAACGCTATTCGATTCCAAATCGCTTCAGAAGTCAGGCTTTCCAACTTTATGCTTTTACGTGAGTCAGAAAATGTATAAGAAATTTTTACGTTTTGAGCACGGAATTTGCGTCTGAATTTTGAAATGAAAGATTTTAAAAAGGCATGTGATTCCTGCTGACTTTAACAACCATTTACGTAGCTTTAAATTACTGTAACTTTAAAGTGCTGTAATATAAGAGCTGTAACTTTAAAGACTGTAATTTACAGTACTATTAAAGAAAAGTTATAACAAATAGTATTTTAATTATTTTAATTAATTTTTATTATTTTGTTCTAAAAAAATTAACAAAAATATTTATCTTTGCTCAAAAATGTGAAATTTTCTGACACATTTATGGGCACATTTTTAGACGTTAAAGCATGACACTTGTAGGCTTGATATTTTAAGTGATTTGTAGTCGAACAATTTTTTTAATTTTTTGATAGATGAATTATATTTCGAGTTCTAAGCGATTGTTGTCTGATGATAAAAGTTTCTATCTCGCGTCAAAAATTAATTTCAAAACGCCACATTTTACAGTATTTTCTAAAATATCTGCTGCCTTTACCGAAAAATAGAAAAAACTGTTCGATTGCATAGCTTCTGAAAAAGAACACCTATTAATTTCATGCGCTGACTTCATATCGACGGTGAGGATTTCTGACCAAAAATTTAGCTTTTACTGCAATTTTTGTAACTTCTAAAGATTGCACAATTTAAATGTTTATATCAGCGTATAGAAAAATAAATCTATTTTCAGATGCCATTTCTTTGAAGACTGTATCTCCGTTTAGTGAGTTTTTATGATTTTTAGATAATTTCCAAGAATGCATGATTTTTTTAAACCTTTTCGCTACTGACGTCCTTGATCAACGACATACTTTTTAAGAATTTTTTTAAGACGTTTAATTTAATTTAAAAGAATTTTACAAATTTCGTCTGCATTTTTAATCATTTACCTACCAAAAACGCAAGTATTTAGAAATCAAACCGACAGACGACAGTAATTTTTTGAAACGAAATTTCTCCGAGAAATTTTTAAATAATGATGGATGATTTCGTCGACGTAAACTTTTTAAAAATCCTCTAATTTTGATATAATTTGATATCTGAAGTAGCTAAATATATTTTTAATTTTGTTAAATAAACTAGAAACCTTGATTTAAACTTATTGTGATAAATTATAATTTTCTTAAAACGCGTCTTCATGACGTTTGACCATGTAACAACAACAACAAAAGTCATGAATTTTTTTCAGATGGTTTTTAACTTATTTGGGAGCATTCATTATTAATAATGTGTAAAAACGTCATAATTTTTATTTCAGTTTTTTAAATGTTGTTAGTGAAATGGTTAATACACCCAGGGTTCTCGCTGCCGCTCGCCATTGCGCTAAATCACGACAAAATGTTTCATTTGACGAATAAACGGATGATTAGACTCGCCAAACTGCGAGTGCTGAATTTTTGTTCATCTGTTTTTTTTTTTTTTTTTTTTTTTTTTTTTTGTATGTGTGTGTGCGTGTATCAGTACAGGTGACTCTAATTTGAATTACTGAACGATTGATGTCACTTATCATGTTCAACCGTACCGCACCATTTCCATTATTTTTAGAGATACTAACCCAACACCAATTCAATTTAGCTTCAGACAAAGCCGCAGTAAGCAAAAATGCCATTTCGGTATGGGTTAATGTGCCCAATAGGCCACAGTACTACAGTACAGCCCCGATTATCCGCGGAATTGAGTGGCAAGGGCACCGCGGATAACTCGGAAAAGACTGAAAATGGGGTGCAAACATGAAAAAAAAAAAGAAACTTCAACATCAAAACTATGTTTTGTATATGTTACCGGCCAAACCCGATTTTAGGCCAAACTAGATTGGCCTAGGCCAAACTAGTTTATCCTAACGCCCACAGGATAAACTAGTTTGGCCTAACGCTCATAGGATAAACTAGTTTAGCCTGCTATTCATTTGGTCGGAACCTCAGAGTAAAGATAAGAAGTATGTGAGTAGTATGTGTGTAGTTATATGAGAAGTCTATGGTCCGAACTAGTTTATCCTAGGTCGATCTAGTTCATCCTAGGCCAATTGAATTTGGCGTAATTTTATTGATCCCAAAGACCGCCCCGCCGCCAACTTTCTAGTTTATCCTAGGCCAAGGCAATTTGACGTGCTTTTAAAGATCCTAACTACCGATCCGTCGCCAACCTTGTGCAAAGTAATATTGCCGTCATCCCTGTATAATATATTTTAATTGATGGGGTGTGGGATACTGTCCCTCTACCTTCCCCATTTCACCGCCGCCAGTAGTTATAAAGTATGTTCTATATGACAAATTGTGTGCTGGATTACCACAGAATGGGATGAGAGTTTATCATAAAATTCAGGAGAGAAAGAATTTAAAGGATTGATTAATAATGCACAGTATAATCTCGAAAATCCGGCATGGTCGAGGTCCAGGACTTCGCCGGATTTTTGAAAATTCCAGATTTTTGAAAGAATATCAAATGTAGTTTTGATATTCCTAATGGTGATTATTTATTCATAATTAATTCAAAGCCAAGTGATATTTATGTGAGAAAAAAAAATAAATATAAAAAAAAACATTGATTTATTTTTTTTCTCACATAAATACCACTTGGCTTTGAATTAATTATGAATAAATGCACCATTAAGAATATCAGAAGTACATTTGATATTCTTTCAAAAATCTAGAATTTTTAAAAATCCGGCGAAGTCCCGGTCCCTGTTTGGCTTAAAATACATATATTTTTAAGCTACCATTATTCCACAATTGAAACTCTCTTTAAAGAATAGTACGTATAAATTTATATGGATGGGGATACAGAATTGCAAAACCTATGAGAAGAGTCTGTGTATGACGAAATCCTGTTTTAAACGGATTTTTTTTTTTTTTTTTTTTTTTTACCGGAGCAAATTGAATATATTAATCCGTTTTAAAAAATCATAATACATTTGCTAGAGACGACGGACGTGCTAAAAAAGGAAGTTAACTATAACGAAGTTTTTCTCCTCTATTTGATTCCGTCTTAGAAGGTTTTTCTACATAAAAATTTTCAGATTTTCAAGTCTCCAAGTCGTGTAAAAAAAATTAATGGTATTATTAATTATTCAAATATTTACATACAAATAGAGATTCATTAAAAAATCAATATATTTTATAATACAATCATTAATATCGTTAATTGGCATTTTATGGCTTAGAAATTTAAAATTCTATACAATAAAATCTTCTAAGTAGGAATTGCATAGGAAAGAAGAAAAATCCGTTTTAGGCAGGTTCCCTTATTAGAAGGTTCATCCTCTGTTGTAAATACATTATATTATTTTTACAAGTACAGTAAACATCCTCTAATCCGGTATTCTAAGGTCCGGCATGCTGGATAATCCGGCACGACTTTCGGAAACACAACTGAATCGCGAAGAAATAAAGGAGTGGTTTGAAGAAGATTTTGATGAACCGACAGTTGAAATTTTGACTGATGAGTCTATCTATCATTCAGAATGTTATCAACCTAACAGCCCCCAAAGACGTTGGCTCAAATGACTATGATGTGCACGAGTCAAGCAACATCATTTGAAATCAAGCAGCTGATACCTCGAATACATTTATCAGGTCTTCTGTGCGCAGCCGTTCGTTCAACCATGCGGAAAGTGTTAAACTTCACATCATAAAAAATATCATCCTAACCAAATGAAGAGAAAAGAGTACTACAAAACGAACTGATATTCGAGATTTGTTTAAGATGGCTTCTACGAGTAGGCCTACAGTGCACGTTTTAATTTTATACTCATGCACACATGTTGTACAAAACTTACATTATTGAGTATTTTTAATATTCTATTCAATCTGTTTAAAGAAATAAAAAACATGCTTTACTGGCCTTTTCTGTTTAATTATAACTTCGACACGTTTTTCCCGACCAGTGATGAATTCAGACGCTTTTCTCCGGGAGGGATTTCTGTGACTCCGGATGGGACATTTTAGAGTTCAGCGGGGGAAATTGCACTTTTTGACTATTGAAAACACAATATACACGAAATCTTCCGGGGGGGGATGTCCCCCCGGGCCACCCCTTGAAACCAACACCGTCCCGACATTGATCCTGTAATCTGGAAAATTTCCTAATCCGGGATGCTGCAAGTCCCGAACGTGACGGATTAGAGGATGTTTATTGTATTAATATCCTCATTTTGTTGTTGTTAAACATGGAATTCCTTCATGGGCAGCTTATTTTTCTCAGGTCATACCGTACTTTAATTTTATTACCTAAAAATACATCTACTCATCTTAAAAAAAAATGAAAAAAAATAATAAATATATAAATTTTAATTGTAGAATAATAGCCATTTAAAAATACGTCCATTAAAAAAAAGTTGGGCCAGACCAAATGTTACTGATATTTTTACTGAGCAGACCAGTGATCCTGCCGGTCCAAATGATTTTCTTATGAGCTGGGTTGGAAATTGGACTGAAAATTTCTACCTGTGCAGACCTAAAAAAGAATGCAGTCCAGTCCCGACTTAATCCGGAAAAATTGAGTTCCGGACCATCACATTTCGAACTTCTCGAAAAAAGTAATTCCGAAACCAAGCCCGGACCAAGTGTCGGGAAGGAAAATTGGGCGTGCTCGTAAAGACCTTACATTGAATAACCAAAATACTAGCTCACAAAATTTTGTAAATTTGGACGCTAAACTTCTATTATATATATTTTTTAAAAAACGAGTTTTCAGTGAACTTTGCTAAATTCCATAGATATGTTTGAGTTGAGCGGATTCGTTTGAAAATTTTTGAATTTGAGCGTGAACTTGACTCAATTTTGAGAAATTGTATTGACGTTTGAATTGGCCTAGGATAAACTAGATTGACCTAGGATAAACTAGAACGTTGACGCCGAAGCGGTCTTTGGGGTCCATAAAAGCACGCCAAATTGAATTGGCCTAGGATAATTTAGTTCAGACTAATGAATAGCAGGCTAAACTAGTTTATCCTATGAGCGTTAGGCCAAACCGGTTTTGCCTAGAAAAACTAGTTTATCCTATGGCCGTTAGGATAAACTAGTTTGGCCTAGGAAAAACTAGTTTATCCTATGGGCGTTAGGATAAACTGGTTTGGCCTAGGAAAAACTAGTTTATCCGATGCGCGTTAGGATAATTTAGTTCAGACTAATGAATAGCAGGCTAAACTAGTTTATCCTATGAGCGTTAGGCCAAACCGGTTTTGCCTAGGAAAAACTAGTTTATCCTATGGCCGTTAGGATAAACTAGTTTGGCCTAGGAAAAACTAGTTTATCCTATGGGCGTTAGGATAAACTGGTTTGGCCTAGGAAAAACTAGTTTATCCGATGCGCGTTAGGATAAACTAGTTTGGCCTAAAATCGGGTTTGGCCGGTAACATATACAAAAAACATAATAAAACTTTTAAAATGCATACATAAGCACAGTGCAGCAGAAACCTTTGCTTCACGTCTAAATCGCTAAAATAAAGAAGAGTAAACAAGAAATAATGCCATACATACTGTACAAAAAGAGTTGAGTTACACCTTTTAAAAAAATCAGTCCCTTGTTTTTTCTTCTTGTTTTGGAAGCACAATTTTCCTTTATTCTAAATTGTAAACTATTGTTTTTCTTTTAGTATGGAATAATTATTATCCTGAAAATGAAGCCATTCTTGATATGCTCTCCTGGAATTTATCATAATAGTCTTATTTAATTGTTAAATATTTTTAATTGCTGTGTTTACGTTTGGTTAATAAAATCAAGAAAAAGACATCAAGACTTTATATCTGGTATTTCAAACATGGCAACCGAATCTAGAAATATTCTTCTATTACTTTCGAATACATGATTTTTTCTGTTTATATTTATTAGTAGAGCTATTGTATTTTCCTTGCTGTTGGCTTGAATTAAAAAAATTCGCTTCGCGGTTAAACCGCACCGCGGATCATCCACTCGCGGATAATCGGGGCTTTACTGTATTTTGAAATTGCCTTCGAAGTATGAGCTTCAATGAAAAGTCGGAGAATTTTAGAAAAATAAAGTTTTGACACATTTTGTTGTTTATATTTTGAATTTTTCAGAATTCATTAAATGCAATATCTTAAAATTCTGAGTTAACTGGGATTAGAAGTTTTATTTCATAACATTTTATTGAGTTAAATCAGATTTAAAAAGAATTTCTTGGTTACACAAGACATTTAGAATACACTTATTTTTTCACTTTCTGTAGCGTATAATTAAATTTTGATGAATAACTGATCTATAGGCAGTTACAAAAACTCAGGTTATTTTAGAACATATCGAAAAAAAGGGGAATACATTAAGGGGTTAAAGATCGAATTTTCAATGATTCACAACGAATTTATTTTGCTATTTATTTTTTTCATTTGGCGAACGTTTTTTATTTCGGATTAGCCAAATTGCTAATGCTCGTAAAAAGTCGGCGCGAACTCTGAATACACCCTATTAAATTAATCCGATTGCTGAATATTATCACGTATATTCACTTGAAACTATGTAAATAGTTGAGCATTTCTTTGCGGCTAATATTCCATAACGCAATTAAAATTTCACTAAAACAATAAATAAAACACAAATTTCAACGCAATATTTCAAGCAAGAAAAGAAACCTAGAAGAAAAAGAAAAAAGTCAAAATTTTAATTTTAATTTTCTCACGAGATATTTGAAAAATAGAAATGCATTTAAAGCTTATAGGATTGTTTAACTTTGGAGAAGGATTTTGAGATCTGAATTCTGAGGAACTTTAGCCTTTCTTAAAAGCACGGATCGTCAGAAGCTTGAATATTAAAAACCCAGATTGTCAAAAGCATTTTTTTCTAAATAAAAAATTCAGTGTTGTAGACTAAAAATGTAAGTGACACCTGAAGAGTTTTAAATAAAATGCAAAAAATAGGACTTTTATTGAATTATTAATAATAAAAAAAACTCCCATAAAAAAGTTTAAACTGCTATCATATCCAGAATATTGTTTGAAAACGTTTATACTTTTTTTGGCTGACTAGTATTTATTAGATGAGATCTGAGAAACTTTTACACATTAGACTGAGTTCTTGAACACATTTAACCTAAAAATGTTTAAAAGAAATAACGAGGCACTTCCTACCTTATAAAAATAATATATTCGCTAAACGGTCATCACAGAAGGAAATGGGCCAATAGCAAACTTTTTACCGCCGCTTTATACATATTATTATAGAATTACTGCTTTATGCATATTTTTAAAAATAAATTTTAATGTTTGTAACTTTTTATTTTAAAATAAAATGAATTGGATATAAAACAAGGTTAAGGTTTTTACAATAATAATATACAGTACAACCTCGATACCTCAAATCTGGGGGGAAGAGAAAAAAATTCGAGATATAGAGGTTTCAAGTTATCAAGGTTTTGACAAAAATAAAAAATATAATCACACAAACTGTTTTCTTTTTTTTTTCTTTTGCTGCAAAAAATAAGATTCATCAAAAACTACACATAATCTACTAATAATCAACAAATTACATTTCTCAAAGTTTTAATAATTTCAAAATTGTGTTAAAAATATACTTGTTTTGATTAAATAATATCCAATTCGTCATTAAGAAATGCATTCAGTTGCTTCGGAAGAAAAGTTCTTAATTGAAGTCTGCCGTCTCGCAGAATCTGTTTGCAATTGGACAGTTTTCTCTAACATACCAATGGTACCAAATGTTTCAGGTCTAATATTTTCATTTGATTCAAGAAATCTCCGCAACATGTCAACTGCCTTTCAACTTCTTTCACTGTAATTTTTTTCATGTTCTTGTTGATCTTGTAGGTCTTTAATTTCTTCATCAGAAATTTCTGCATTAATGCTCGAAACAATCTCTTCATCTGTCATAGTGCTGCACGTTTCAAGCTCATTGTCTACATTCAAGAATTCTTCGAATGAAATCTCAGTGTGACACCAGGAGTGTAGTGGACCGTATACGGAGATACTTTCTGAATAATTTAAGATGCTCCGTATCCGTATGCCTTCTGATTCTCAAATAAAGCTATAGCGTATACTCATGGCATGGTGTTAATGACTTTAGCATATGTCCTCTGCTTGTAGAGTGTACATTCTGGTGTTTTTACGACCGCAACACTGTGTGGCATGCCTTTTGTATCGGTTCTCATTGTTCTGAGTAGATTGTTCTTCTTCAGTTGCTTGCTTAATGGAATCAACTTCCTTTTCTACTTTCTTTTATCTTTACAAGAAGAAAGTATTGGATTCGTGAAAATTTTCGACTTCCGGTTTTCGACGGATTTACACGTTTTAGAATGCCCAGAACACGATTTGATGGTTTTTAGAAAATGTCTGTCTGTGAGTCTGTCTGTCACTCTGTCTGTGAGTCTGTATGTGACAAAAATTTTGTGGGCGCTCTATCTCAAGAACTAATACACATAATTTCACAAAACTTATTATTTAGTTAGAGCTTGATATAAACTGGACCTGATTAGTTTTTGGTGAAAATCGCCCAACAGGTGGCGCTGCTGTGGGGCATTTTTCACGATTTCTGCAATAGCTATATCTCAAGAACTACTGCACGGATTTTCATGAAACTTCAGATTCAATTAGTCTAAGATATAGTTTGGTGCTGATTACTTTTTTGTGACAATCGCCCAACAGGTGGCGCTGCTATGCCGCATTATTCATGATTATCGCAATAGCTCTAACTCAAGAAAAAATGCACGAATTTTCATCAAACTTCAGATTTCGTTAGTCCTTGATATAAATTAGTGCTGTTTAATTTTTGGTGTAAATCGCCCAACAGGTGGCGCTGCTGTGCTGCATTTTCACGATTTTCGCAAGAGCTGTAACTTAAGAACTATTGCACGGATTTTCATCAAACTTCAGATTTAGTTAGTCCTTGACATGAATTGACATGTAAATTAGTGCTGTATAATTTTTGGTGTAAATCGCTCAACAGGTGGCGCTGCTATGCTGTACTTTTTGAGATTTCCGCAATAGCTTTATCTCAAGAACTAACGCTTAGATTTTCAACAAACTTCAGATTCAGGTATACCTTGATATTATTTAGTGCTGTTTATTTTTAGTGTAAATCGCTCAACAGGTGGCGCTGCTATGCTACATTTTTCAGAATTCCCGCTGTAGCTCTATCTCAAAAACTAATGCACGAATTTTCATCAAACTTTAAATTCAGATATAATTTGATATGAATTGGTGCTAAATTCATGTAATTTCTTGTACTGTTTAAATGATTTAATTGACGTGATTTATATAGAAGAAAGTTTTGTGATGGCCACAACATACTAGTTTTCAGTAGAAATTGCATATTCTAAAAACCCTGCTTTTATGAAACAATTTCTTATTGCTGTTTCTGTAGAATTTTTTCATGCATAATCGGCCATTCAAATTGACTGTAAGATGTTGATAGGTGTACTAGAAGGTTTAACTTCATCGATATTATTCAGATCAGAAGCTTCTCTCAATTTGGGCTCGATAACAAACTTTGAAGCTACGGATTACCTCTTGGTCGAGACTTCGAAGTCGTGTTTGGCGGCAAAAATTTAACAGTGATATTTTTTAGCGTTGAAAAATTATAGTTGGCTTTACAATTGTCTATGAAGAGGAGAATGCGTATTTTACTTTTCGCCATTGTTTTACAGCCAATCAGCAAAAATTACGTTTGTTATACAAGCTTTTTTAGAAATGACTTAATTTTAGCAAAGCACCTCGGCTTTTTAGATCGTCCTATCATAAGAAGAGGAAGCTTTTCTTTACCACTTTGATTTGCTTCTAAAAGCACAGTTACACGAAGTTTTCTCTGTTTGCCACGTCGGATTTCTGCAGCTGTTTTGTTGGAAAAATGCTGATAGAATAATCCATTTTCATCTGCGTTAAACACATCATCTGCTTTATAGTCTTTTAAAAGAGAAGGAAGTTCTAAAAGCCACTCTTCACAGGTAGCTGCATCACCCGATGCACTTTCACCGCAAAATTTCCAAAAAACGATGTTGTGCCTTTTTTCAATTTCAAAAGCTTTCCATTCTTGCCCTTTAAGTTCTTTGTATCAACAAAGAGATAAAAGAATGCTAAAGAATGTAGCATCCAGATCAAACTGGTTCTACATCTATGACAATAGCCAAAAGTAAAAAATCAAACTAATTTCTGTGGAAAAAATTTCGAGATATCAAGGGTTTTGGAAACTATATTTCGAGATAACTATGGAAAATACATACGAATTTTGATGAAAATGCAGGGGAAATTTCTTTTTTCGAGATATCAAGGGTTTCGAGATAAGGAGGTTCGAGATATCGAGGTCCGACTGTATATGTTCATTTTTTCCTTGTCTTAAAAAAAAAATATACATTAATGTACAGTCGTGGAAAAAAAAAAAAAGTAAATACCCCCTACTAACTCTGCAACAAATTTGTGTAGAAAAACGTTACTAGTACACAAAACAATGGGAAATAAAGTCTACTTTTAAATATTGTATATAAAATTTGCTTAGGGCCATTTACATATCAAAATGAACCCAAACTTTGTTTTTTTCAATAGCAATACCCAAGTTTGACACCATAAATGAATTTTACACGCTTCAATTATCCTAAATCCAAAATTTCGGGAAATCCGTACCATTAGTCTCCAAAAATTAATTACTTTCAAATGAGCATATTTTAGGGGGTGTAGTATCCAAATTGAAGTTTGGTACTCGACTATTGAAATACTATAGAAGGATTATGTCACTTCTATATTATTATTTTATTTCTTGCCAATATGAACATTTGACTTGTTTAATATGTTTCTACTATTGCCAAATGTTTCAATAAAATGAGTAAAATATGTTTTTTTCAAATTGTGCATTTCTGGACATCATCCCTTAAACCATCATTTTAACGTTTTTTACTCATAATTCGAAAACTACTTGAAAGAAAAATTTGAATTTGAGAATTTGCATCAAGCAGGACATAATAAACATAAGTTTATCAAAAAAATTTTACGTTGCAATTCATAATTTTTTCGAATATGGATTTCATAATTCATAATTTATATTATAATTTTTTTTAATTACAAAAATCAATGTATTTTTGTTTGGATTTTTCAGTATTATACCCAAACAACAGCAACAACAAAAATCACATTAGGATTATAATTTCAGGAGATATTAATAAAAATATGAAAATATAATTTAACATTGGGTGATGTAAATTTTGAATGTTTATAATTGAAAAACTTATCCAAATGACTTGAAATTTCATTTCCAGGCAGAGTTTAAACCGAAGATTTAAATTATATTGTCATAATTGGCTGTTGTCATTGAAAAAAAGAAAGTTTGGTCTGATTTTGATTTGTATATGGCCCCATAAGCAATTTTATGTACATAATTCAAAAGAATACTTTATTTCCAATCGTTTGGTACCTGTAAATTTTTTCTTTTATAATTAGTTGCAGAGTTAGCAGGGGGTGTTTACTTTTTTTTTTTTCCCACAACTGTACATATAAATAAATGAAAGAGGGAAAAAATGTAATGAAAAGATCTGGGTTATGAACTTTTCCACCACAATATAGGTTGCGACTAAGCAACCAGCGATATCTTACGAATCACTTTTAACACCTGAGTAAAAAACAACGAAATTTCGAAACAGACATGTTGAAAAGTGCAACAAAAACCTTTCAGTTTTTAATTTCTTCAAACAATCGGAAACGTGACTCATTTAGCCTTCCGAGTTCGCTTTTATTGACTCTTACATTTCTTTTGTTGTAAACGGAAGGAGCCCCGAGGCGTTGCATCGAGATCCCATCTCCAATTGTCGCTCATAAATTGCGGGAGTAGACCTAATTACGCATGGAATAACACTCACGAGTTTTATTTGGAAAGTCCTTGGCGAGAACAGATGTTCTCCTTTTCTTGCCGGGGTGCGAGAATTGACGGTTGTAGGAGCACATGCTCAACGACTGTGCAAAAGACTTCATTGTACGCGGTCTTGGGGGCCGCTGCGAATGAATGTTTCTTTCGATTTCGAGGGGGTTCCGACCGTTTACCATTGTCGAGAAGTCGTGTTTCCATGTGTACTGGTGCTAAAGTTTGTCACCTTTAAAATTCTATGTTGAGGGTATCTTTCTTATTATATTCCAGGGCTTTAAACCAGTGGCGAGCAATTCATAAATTATTGCAGAGGCTCAAAACCTCATTTTCAACTTAAATTGGTCAATTTGGACTTTCAATAGTTATATAAATATTTATGAGAATAATTAATCTTTCAAATTACTTAATTACATTATCTATTATAAAATCAGTATTTTAAATAGTTTAGATAAAAGGTTTAATGCGCTGAAAATTGCAGATAATTGCGATTATTAAATCAGTGGGGCAAGGGGAAGTTGAGAGGGAAGAAAAGTCCACCTCAAGTAATAAAATGTTTTCACAGAATATAATCAGTCTTAGAGTATCAGTGCATATAATCATATTATGCCTTACCATCCGTGAGAGTTACATCTCTGAAACTGCTCTGAAACTTTCTATAATTAAGACAAAATCAGTTTTCTTAATATGATGCTCTTTTTTTATCGATATTTAATATGAAAGCGGTCAAGGAATTTTTCTATTATCCTGATTGCAACCACAACGTAACTAGAATTAAGAAAATTGTTATTGGGCACCTTGATGCGATTACTTGGCTATTTGCTGTTCATGGACACGGTGCGCGCGATAAAATAGCAATAATTTTGCATGTCCTTAATTCACGTGTTTTTATAAATTTTGAAAAATGTTACTTGCACCAAGACTAATATGAAAGAAAATTGTGGTTTGAATACTGAAGACCAAACAAAAAAACTTTAGTAATTGGGACAGTTCATTTTACTTACAAGAATTATCTTCATTTGAATGCTGGGGACTTGAGCCCCTAAGCCCTTCCTTTAACTACGCCCCTGTTTTAAATTATGCTTATTCTCAAATCCAAACTGGTTACTTTCTGGCTCATTTCTGAATTCATCTTTGCTCACAAGCGCATGAAATTGGCAGGTGCTCTTGTTGAGAAACTGTAATTGAACTCCCCCCCCCCCCCTTTTTTTCCTTTTTTTTGGTAAAGGCACAAGATCTTTCCCAAAATGCTGCCAAAGTTTTCATTTTGAACCGAATTTCACTACGCGGCAGCACGGGAAAAGGAAAAAACTGGTGTCATGAGAGAACATTGTGTTTTCCTGCACCCAAAGTTATGAAAACATGGAGGACTGGGACCAGGAAAGCACAATGGTAAACCTACGAGTCAACCACTAAAATCGGGTTTCCAGGTGTTTTCCGCCACGATATGACTCGGCAGACCGATTGCGTTTTAATATGCAAATCAAGATTTAACTAATCCAAGAATTTCTTCCGTGAACTCGATGAGGTGATTGTCTGTGCTACCGCCTCCCAGTCTAATGGAATTCAGTGCTGAATTCAGATACTTTTCTACGGGAGGGATTTCTGTGGCTCAGGGGAAGGGGTGGGGGGACATTATAGAGTTCTGGGGAATTGCACTTTTTGACCATTGGAACCACAAAATCTCAAATCTTCCGGAGGTGACATCTCATCCCCCCCCCCCCTCCAGAATTCAACACTGATAGAATTCTAAATCATGGGATTGTTGAGGAGAATGATCTTTTCCTAATTCCCCTCACAATAAACCTCTTTTAGTGATGACGGTAAGTTAACGATATTTCCATTTCAAGGACTCTTTCTTTGTCTCTAACCGATGACCAGGCCCCTATCTGCCGGGTTGCCCCAGCTGAACGGGTTTCCATTTCAAGGACTCATATCTCCGAAGGAAATTTAGTTATTTGTATGATTTTTGCACACAATCACTTCTTTACTTTATATGTAAATTAATTTTTATAATAAACTAGCAAACCCCGCGGCTTTGCTCGCGTAATATTTGAAATATGCCAAGTGAAATTTATATGTCTAAGTTTTATCAAAATGTACTAACTACATTTTTATTTTTTTAAAAGGTAATATTTTATTTTATTAAAAGGTACTTATTACTTTTAGAAATAATTCAAAAATTACTATTTAAAACACAGTTTGAATAAACATCATTATTACACTGTATTAGGCAGAAATGAGACTTAAATAAATAAAATTAAATAAAACTAAATAAATGATAATTTAGAAAATATTTTGAAACTTTTATGCTCAATTAATACGCTCATTTCAGTATTCATTTGAAGTTTTGAATTTTTTAGAAACCATCTTCTTACATCTTAAAATTAACCATCATGTCGAATTCCAAGTCCTACCACCTCTCTCAACATAAAGGGCTATGTTGAAACAGGAACTGTCACCATTAATTTGCCACCATTAATTATGAAATCGGTTTGTTATTTCCTAATATTCCACAGAAACGTAATTTAAAAAGCTTTTAAAGCCCTTTTTAGAATGTTTGTTGTTCCCGTGAACCCCAGGTGGTAGAATAACCGGCATAAAATATAGCCTGTGTAGGATCAGAGACTGTTACCACTGATTCGCAACTATTACTTTTATAATCGGTTTATATTTCCTGAAATTGCATAGAATCGTAATTTAGAACTTTTTTAGAATGCTTTTCGCACCTCCACTTCGCTTCACCCCTTTTTAATTCGAGTTTATTTTCGACGTTCCTTCGAGGGCATTTATATTTTATAAGTAACTACCATGTCATATTTAAAGTTTCTAGCCTTTTCAGTATCACAGAAATCGCAATTTAGAAAGTTTTTAGCTCCTGCAACCCTCTGGTGGTAGTGGAACAGACATAAAATATAGCTTTTGTTTGAGCAGGATCTATCACCAAAATTTGTCATCATTATTTTTTTAATCGGTTTGGTAATTTATAAGTTTGCTTAAAAATTGTAATTTATAACGCTTTTCACTCACTTCATTTTTTTTAAATTTGGAATTTTCTTTCGACTGCTCTTAGAAAGCAGTTGCATCTTGTAAGTAAATACAATGCCATACTTCAAAGTGTTAGACCCCTCAGTTGTGCAAAAAATGCAAATTAGAACATGTATTGCTTTTGCAACCCTCAGATGGTAGTGGCAGCAACATAAAATATAACCTATCTTATAGCAGGGACTGTCACCATTGATTTGCAACCATTACTTTTGAAATAGCTTTGGTATTTCCTTAGATTGAGTAGAAATCGCAATTTAGAACGTTTTTAGGACGCTTTTCGCGCATTTTCACCCCTTTTTAAATTTCCAATTTTTTCGAAACTGCTCTTAAAGATCATTTATAGCTAATAAATATGTACCTTGCCTAATTTTAAGTTGCTAGCCCCTACCGATCACAAAAATCGAAATTTAGAACGCTTTTTTGCTCCTGCAATGTCTTGGTGATAGTGATATCGACATAAAATAGCGTCTATGTTAGAGTAGCGGCTGCCAGCATCAATTTCCTACCATTACGTTTGAAATCAGATTCATTCTTCCTGAGATATTGCCGACAAATCGGCATCTAGAACGTTTTTAGAACGCTTTTCGCGCATTTTGCTCCTGCATCTCCTCTGGGGTAGTGGAAACAGATATAAAATATAGCCTATCTTGAAGCAAGATCTGTCACCATCATTTTTACACCATTATATTTGAAATCGGTTCAGTACTTCCTGAGATTGCATAGAAATCGCAATTTAGAAAGTTTTTTATGACGCTTTTTGCGCATTTTGACCTCTTTTTAAATTTTGATTTTTTTAGGAAATGTCCTTAGAGATCATTGATATCTTATAACTAACTACCATTCCAAATTTCACGATTCTAGGCCCTTCCGTAACGCAAAAGCCGCAATTTAGAACGTTTTTTGCTCCTGCACCCCCTTTGCGGTAGTGGCACCGACATAAAACATCGCCTATGTTGGAGCAAGGGTTTTCACCATCATTTTGACGCCATTATTTTTTAGATCGGTTTGGTATTTCCTGAGATTGTGTAGAAACCACCATTAGAACGTTTTTTAGAACGCTTTTCGTGCATTTTCACTCCTTTTAAATTTCGAATTGTTTAAGAACTGTTCTTAGAAATCCTTTATATCTAATAAGTAATTAATATTTCAAATTTCATATTTCTAGGCCCTTCGATAACGCAAAAATTGGATTTTTAGAACGTTTTTTGCTCCTGCACCCCCTTTGGGGTACTGACACCGACATAAATCATAGCCTATGTTGGAGCAAGGGTTGTCACCATCATTTTGACACCCTTATTTTGACACCATTATTTTTTAAATCGGTTTGGTATTTCCTGAGATTGTGTAGAAACCACCATTTAGAACGTTTTTTAGAACGATTTTCGCGCATTTTCACCCCTTTCAAATTTCGAATTAATTAAGAACTGTTCTTAGAAATCCTTTATATCTAATAAGTAGCTAATATTTCAAATTTCATATTTCTAGGCCCTTCAGTAACACATAAATCGCATTTTTAGAACGTTTTTTGCTCCTGCACACCCTTTGGGGTAGTGACATCGACATAAAACATAGCCTATCTTGGAGCAAGCGTTGTCACCATCATTTTGACACCAATACTTTTTAAATCGGTTTGGTATTTCCTGAGATTGTGTAGAAACTACCATTTAGAACGTTTTTTAGAACGCTTTTTGTGCATTTTCAACCCTTTTAAATTTCGAATTGTTTAAGAACTGTTCTTAGACATCATTTATATCTTATAAGTAACTAATATTCAAAATTTCATATTTCTAAGCCCTTCAGTAACGCTAAAATCGCATTTTTAGAACGTTTTTTGCTCCTACACCCCTTTTGGGGTAGTGGCACCGACATAAGATATAGCCTATGTTCTAAGTTGGACTAACACCATCATTTTGATACCATTACTTTTGGAATCGGTTCGGTAGTTCCAGAGCTTATCTCCGACAAATAAACAATTTTTTCCTCTTTATAATAGGAGTATAGATGATCAATGTTATCATGTTATTTAGTAATTTTTTTTTTTTTTTTTTTTTTTTTTTTTTTACAGGAGTTCTATATATAGGGAAAGTATTTTATTTTCGTTGGTGCTGAATTGCTCAGAGGATACTGGTAATATACAAAGGATTTAATAGTTTTACAATTTGCCAGGTTTACAATCATGGAGGAAAGCAACCAGGAGGATGATGCAATTCGGGTCCACCGTTGGTGTGAAAGACATAGCTTTTTTTCCGCTAAGCAGTAGGTAGGCAGGCACACATAACTGCGGCAATCATAGAAAGGGGGAATAATTGTAGAGCCATTGAATTAAGGGGGTCCGGGCCTAAAAATTCTCAAAAAAAAAATGCAATTATTTTTTATTGGCATAAAAAAAATACTGAGTTTTTAGCGTTAAATACCGCAAACCGCATACTTTTATCTTCATTAGATCCAGAGACCTTTTGCCTTGAGAAGCGAATCATCAGCTGCCCGCTGACAGAGCTTTAGCTCCATTTATCTCAGAATGAATTTTTTTCACGATTTGTCAACTTTAAAACAATATATCTAAAGTTCTTTGCAATATATGTGTATGAAATTTTTAACAGAGATTTTATGCTATATTTCCAACAAATTGTCTTCAGGATTTTTAATTTTGAGTGATAATTGGGGAAATAGGCTTATTAATGCACAACCCACTCATAAAAAAAACTTCTTTTTTTTACTTAAATTTTTTTTATAAAATTCCTAATCAATATTTTAAGAAATCCTGCAGACAAATTAAAATGACGCATTTTCTGTACACAAAAGTGTAAAAATTTTGTAAATCGAGTCAGTACTTCCAGAGTTATATCAAAAATTAAATATGTTTAAAATTTTACAATTCAAATTAAAAAAAAATATTTAAAAATTTTCAGGTTTTTTTTACATGCGATATTTTTATTGTATTAAAAGATATTTCAGAAAAAAATCTCATAACAAAATCTCTATAAATAAAAAAAAATAGAATTTTGAGCCCCGGACTTCCTTAAAAGCTTAAATATATACGAACATGTCAAGGAGGAAGATTCTGTCTTCCTTGTTTACTTACTGATTTACTAAAGTTTGACTGATTTACTTGTTTACTACTACTTACTGATTTACTAGTACTTGTTGTTAGACTTTTTCTCTGGACCACGACACGAGAGATTTATGTTACAGCATTACTTTTAGCTATTACTTTTGAGCAAGAGAGGAGTTTTGCAGTTATGGCGCCTATCTCTTAGCTCTTTAATTCATTAAACCAAATTTTAAAGATTCCGTTAACAAATCACTATTATTTTTACATAATATCACAATTATTTTAACAAGAGCACTATTATTTTTACACACACATACACATATACACAAATGTTATATTAATCCGACATTTCTTGGAAAGAATTTAAAAGCTCTGGCCGCACGGTGGGACGAAAGGCGGTGTTTTCGTGGACAACGGTGTAAAGGTTTTAAAATAAGTTAAAATGCCTTGATATTCGGTAACGTTGTGTTGTTAAAAGTGGGGAATGTGAATCTCAAATCAGAAGTGAGAAAATTCTGTGACAAAATAGAGAAAATCAAGAAACTTATGCCTAAACCTAGTACAGTAAAGCGCCGTTTATAACGTTTCACATTTATGCGTCTTTAACATTTATATGTCATTTCACCGACGTCCCGTTTCATCCCTATCTATTTTAATTGTAATGTTTCGTTTATACGACGCATAACTTCGGATATACGTCGTTTTTTTCATACCGTAACCGATTTTCTCGGCAATTTTTTTTCCCAAATGTGATGCCGATGTAATGACATCGAAATTATGCACAATTGATGAACAGATAGAAAACAGATAAGGCTGTTCTCAACTGCTCTGCTCAACAAGCGCAAAACATTTTGACACATTTACAAATTCATTTTTTAACGGAAAGATACATAATTGGAAAGTCTGACCATGGAAGCGATTTGGAATCGAACTGTGTTTTCCATTTTTTGATCCATCAATTACTTGATCACGTGACACGACATTTTTCTCCCCTTACTGACTGGATTTTCTTCTTTCGTTAGGAAGTTCAGTTCAAAATGCCAACTTTGACAGTATTTTCTGAAAGATCTATTGTGTATACAAGAAAACGAAAAAAAAACAGCTCGATGACATAGTTTCTGAATAACAACACCTTCTAGATTCATGCGGTTCCGAACCAAAATGAATTAAAACTTATGTCAGAAAGTTGACCCTTTGGATTTGAGAACAGCGATTAGCAAGGAAGAATAAGAAAGTGAAGAAGTTATCGCTAGTGATGGGCGATTCTGGAAAATTCAGGAATCGATTAAAATCGACATCGTATAAAACTGAATCGATCACAATAAGAATCGATTCCCAAATTCTAGAATCGATACTTGAATCGATATTTCGATAGTCACAGATTCGCACAGATAAACTCAAAAATATTAATTTCAAAACAGCGAATCAGCAGAGCCGTAGCGACCACCTCCCATACATCACATTTAGAGGGTAGACAAAGTCAGGGGCCCAGTCGTAAGCTATTACAGACCTTTGAGTCAAATAATAAAGTTTTTTACTTTTAAATTATTAGTTTTAAGATGTAATTTTATAATATTGTAATTTAGATTTTATTTAAATTTATTTTTTAAGAAAGATCTTGGTTAAATACAAGTTGGAAATTGCGCGTCAAACGTGGCATATGTGGTGCGCTCGTACTATAACAGTGCACTTCATAAGTGCATATCAATTTCATTCTGTTCGAAAGTCTGTAACATCCTTAAAATGCACTTGAAATAATTTTTTCCATTGGCCGTAATGTAACGGAAAACTTTTGACTGTCCCTGTAATTAAATCATTGTGATTTTCTTCCAGCCTGAATTAAAATTTAAATTTTCAGGGACATAATTCACGTTGCCATAAGAACCGATTTAGTATTCTTACAATTTGAGTTTAATAATGTAACTAGCAAAGTTTATTAAAGTTCTTTTATTTAAAAAAAAAAAAAAAAAATCGTCGCTGCAAGACGTGAAAATTTAGTTTTCTCAGAAGAAATAAAAATCAATTAATTTTACTGTCTTAGAAGGATAGTGGACGCACATGTATATTGCTTGGAAATCTTTAACATTATAGCTAGTAACTAGCGGGTTGCCCCTAATATGAAATCTCGAAGCGAACGAACCGCGAACCGAGTTCCCGTTGCCTACAGCACCGTATAGGTGTACCCCCCCCCCCCCCACTTTGCCCACCGGGTCGGAAAAACGCGCTCCCCCCCCCCCCAATTTTTGACATTCATCATTTAAAATTTTTTATTATGTGTTATAAACTATCTTAAAATTTCAAACAAATCGCCCTGTTATATTTTCTAATTTTGTTCTGCCCCTCCCCTCTATCACCCCCACCCCCCGAAATGTGACGCGCCATTCTTTTTTATAATTTTTTATCATGTGTTATAAACAATCTTAAAGTTTAAAACAGATCGCATTGTTAGATTTCCTAATTTTAACAAAATCGCGTTATGTTAGTTCCAGATTCCACCACCAGGATGCGCACATTCCTAACAAAAATGTGAACGAAACTCCGTTAAACAACCTATCAGTAGATATATTACTCAAGAGTGTGGCAATCTTGATCAAAAATTTAAGCTATTTGCCGAAATTACTATTCGGAAATAGTGGTAACTAAACTTTTGACTTTTTTATATTTAATAAGCCTTAGTTATTTAATTATCTCAGGACTCCGTCAAAAAACCCCACCTAAAACGGCAAGGAACGCTAAGGTTTAAAAAAAATTCTAGCGGCCTTCCCCCCCCCCCCCCCTCCCGAAATTTTCGCACCATTCTTTTTTAAACTTTTTCTTATGTTTTATAAACTATCTTAAAGTTTCGAACAGATCGCCTTGTTAGATTTTCTACTTTAAATGAAATCGCGGTCTGTTAGTTCTATATTCCACCACCAGGGAGCGCAGTCTATTCAAAACAAAAGTGTATCTAAACGAAACTCCTTTATACAACCTATCCGAAGATACATTAGTCTAGGGAGTGATAGTCGATATTTGTGAAATTATTATTCGAAAATAGTGGTATGAACACTTATAAAATTTTTGATATTGAAAAGGTAGTAATTATCTCAGCCCGCCGTCAAAGAACCGCACGCTAAACGGTAGAAAACGTTAATGCTGCTATAAAAAATCACCTGACTGCCTCTAAAAAAAAAAGCATTTAATAGAAATAAACCAATTAGTGAAATAATAATTAATATCTCAGCTTGTAATTAAGATAATACTTTTTCGAATTTCTGAAAGGAGAATTTTTTTTTTTTTTTTTTTTTTTGCATCGCCCTGTCCAAGTTTCGAATTTTTACGCCCCTTACATTCTAAGATGTGGTCCCCTTTTAAAACAGTACAAAATTTCTCGGGAATCACTTTGTTTAAATTGTTAAATATATTATTTGAAAAAAAAAAGAGGTTTTAAAGCATTTTAGCACGTATTTTCATACCTACACCCTTGAAAAAAATTAATAACATACAGGGGATCCTTTAGTTTCGGAATGCTCCGAAATTTCATAAAATTCAAAGTATCATAAATCAGTAAGTTTGGTTGTAAACGACTGGAATTTTTATAATACAACTTACACAAACATTTTGACAAACTTGTGAAATACCGCTTAACTAACGAGAACCTTGAGTCACGTGGCTTTAAACCAAGAATGATAAGTTTAAAATGGAAAAGAGACGAAATTTGTTATTACCATTTATAAATAGTGCTCACCAAGAGCTGCAGATATAATATCGGTGTTTAGTTGGTAAAGAAATTACTCGGGAAGAATGTCAAAAAAGGCGCCATTGAAATTGGACCATAATTAAGAAAATTGGGATGGGGGGGGGGCGGGGGGAGTATTGGTGACGAACTGGAAAAGTACAGCTTAATAAACTAGTAACCCAAATAACTTGGCTCCTAAACTAAAAATATAACAATTTAACCTAGAAAGAAAAAGGCTCTTATGCGAAATTTGACAGCAGTTCTGCCTTTAAAACAGTAAATCCGAAAGAATAAATATATATTCCTTTGAAATTACTGTCAAAAATATCAATACAAAAGTTGGAGCACGATTGACCCTTACCAAAAAGAAGGAAGGCTAGAGACAGAAAATAAAAGATCACAATAAAAGCTTTCCAACGATATGCTATACGATATGGTTTGGAAGAAACAAAAAATATCACCCCCCCTCCCCCCCCCCCGAGGGAGCAGGTAAGCCCCAAACGGTCGGAGGGGCGACCTCAAAAGTATCTTTGGTCAAGGTTTCAAAATGTGGCTTTATAATAAAATAGAACAAGAATTGGGCATTTTAAAAATTGCATGCAAATTTTGAACGGCCCTGTAAATTAAGATTAGCGAGGAAAAGGGGGTGGGGAGATTAGAAGGGACGAACTTGAAAAATACAATATAATAAACTAGCAACCTGAATAACTAGGCTTCTAAACAAAAGTATAACGATTTAACCTAGTGTTGAATTCAGGGGGTAGCCCGGGAGGACATCCCTCCTTTTATGCTTTTTAATGGACAAATGTGCACCTTCCCCATTACGGAACTCTGAAATACCCCCCCCCCCCCCATTCCCAACCGGAGTCGCATAAATCCCTCCCTGAGAAAAATACCTGCATTCAACACTGATTTAATCTAGAAAGTAAAAAAAAAGGCTCTTATACAAAATTTTACAGCAATTCTGGCACTAAAACAGCAAAATTGGAAGAATTGATTCAACCCGAATCGTGGATCGACCGCAATGCGATTTGAATTGAAGTAAATCAAAACATAACGATTCGACATCGCATCTAAAGAATTGAAGTAAATCAAAAAAATAACGATTCTGAAGATCGCATCTGAAGATCGACATCGGCATCGAATCTGAACTGAATCGATTCACCGTTTCTGATCCAAGGGCAGAATCGATGCGTTCATCTTTTCTTGCTTTCTTTTGTCTTTAGAAAAATAAAGTGTTGTTTTCGTGAAAATTTTAGACTTCCGATTTATAGTTTTAGAACTTCTTGTCTGGAATACGATTTGACTATTTTTATAAATATTTTGTCTGTCAGTCTGTCTATTTGTTTGTCTCTGACAAAAAAATTGTGAGCGGTCTATTTCAAGAACTAATGCATGGAATCTGTTGAAACTTTAGATTCAGTTAGACCTTTATATAAATTGGTGCTGATTACTTTTTGGTGAAAATCGCTCAACAGGTGGCGCTGCTATGCTGCATTTTTCATGATTTCCTCAAGATTGCTATCTCAAGAACTAATGCACGAATATTCACCAAACTTCAGATTCAGTTTGACGTTGACATAAGTTGTTGAGGATTAGGTTTTGATGCAAATCTACCGGCAGGTGGCGCTGCTATGCTGCATTTTTCCCGATTTTCGCAATAGCTCTATCTCAAGAACTAATACACGGATTTTCATAAAACCACATTCAGTTAGACGTTGGCATAAATTGCTGCTTATTAGGTTTCGGTGTAAATCGCCCA
The DNA here is from genome assembly GCA_963932465.1 of Maratus speciosus. NCBI lineage: Eukaryota > Metazoa > Arthropoda > Arachnida > Araneae > Salticidae > Maratus > Maratus speciosus. Next base: position 170,822,230 of record OZ010793.1, read on the forward strand.
ACAGGGGGCGTTGCTATGCTGATTTTATCAGCAGAGTTGAATTCAGACATTTTTCTCCGGGGGGGACAGTTCAGAGGGCGAGGGGATTGGACTTTTGTACCTTTTAATGTACAAAAAGCATAAAATCTCAAACTTTCTGGGGGGCATTTGAATGTTGCGGGGGGGGGGGAGGAATGTTACCCTCCCGGGCCATCCCCTGAATTCAACACGTTTTTCAGGATTTAAATAATTTTAGAGATAATATCTCAAGAACTAATGAACGAAATTTCATCAATTTTTAATGTACAAAAACGTATTGAATTCAGGGGCTGGCCTGAGGGGGTGACATTCTCCTCCCCCCCGAAACACTCAAATGCCCCCCAGAAAGTTTGAGATTTTATGCTTTGTTGCGGGGGGAGGAATGTCACCCCCGGGCCACCCCCTGAATTCAACACGTTTTTCAGGATTTAAACAATTTTAGGGATAATATCTCAAAAACTAATGAACGAAATTTCATCAAACTTAATATTCTGTTAGACAATGCCATAAGTTATCCATGATTAGGTTTTTGTGTAAATGATATAATAAATTGTGCTGCCATGCTGCTTTTATCAACAGTGTTGAATTCAGACCATTTTTCTCCGGGTGGGGGATTTCTATGGTTCTGGCGAGGAACATTTTAGAGTTACGAGGGGGGGGGGAGGGAATTGGACTTTCGTCCATTAAGCATAAAATCTCAAATCTCCCTAGGGGATATTTCAATGTTCCGGGGAGGGGGGGGGGTCCACCCGTACCAGCCCCTGAATTCAACACTGTTTTTCAGGGTTTACACAATGTTTGCGATAACATCTCAAGAAGTAATGCACGGAATTTCATCAAACTTAATATTCTGTTAGTCATTGACGTGAGTTGTTTCTGAGTCTCTCGTGTTAATCATGTAATAGGCTGCGTTGCTGTTGCTATACTGCTTTTTTCATGATATTCATGATAGCCATATCTCAAAACTAATGCACGGAATTTAATCAAATTTCATATTCTATTACACTGTCGTATAAATAGATCCTTATTAGGCTTGGGTGTATACTACCCAACAGGTGTCGCTTTTATGCCCTTTGAACTGGGATTTTCCGTTGCGGACATCTAAGAGAGTGTGGTCCGAAATTCAATGATTTGTTAGGAAAATGGGATTCTTATATATATTTTTTAAATACACATATTTCAACGAACCTATACTTTTGGATCCTCATGATGGGTATAGGTTATTTAAATTTGACACTGTGATAGCGAATTTTGAAGTTTTAACATTTATGAGACAGAAGAAAATTTTGGGATTGGACATCCAACTACTTGACCTTAAATTTTTGAAGGAAAATGAAAATGATATGACCTTTAGAGACATCGATTAAAAAATTTATAGTATCGATTAAATCGAGTTGGCCATAGTATCGATTAAATCGATTAAAAAAATCGAAATCGCCCATCACTAAGTTATCCCACCTTCTTTCAAAGATGCGTTTATCGCATTGACGCACTTAGAAACTTTTTTGTTTCTCACAATACTATAGTGAGAAAATTTTCCAGGAACTTCACCCGCTTTCGCTTAAGGCTGTTGTCAAATCGAAAAGGACAACTTTCTGACATACGTTTTAATTTATTTTTGTTCGAAAATGCATGAAACTAACTGGTGTTGTTGTTCAGAAATTATGTAATTGAGCTGTTTTTTGCAAACGCAATAGATCTTTCAGAAAATAATGTCAAAGTGGGCGTTTTGAACCGAATTTCCGAGCGAAGGGAGAAAGAGCACTCAAGAGCGGGCGAAAAAATGGGTATGTCACGTGATCGAATTCGCTTGTAACTCAATAGGTAATTGATTGATCAAAAAATGGGAAAAAACAGTTCCATTCCAAATCGCTTCCATGGCCAGGCTTTCCAATTTTATATCTTTCCGTTAAAAAATGAATTTGTAAATATGTCAAAACGTTTTTAGCTTGTTGAGCAGAGCAGTTAAGAACAGCCTAAAGTCTCAAAGTAAATCGGCACATCAGATGACGATTAAAGATTATTTTAATTAAAAGCTGTTTGTACGTTCGATGATATAAAAAATATGTAATTCAAGGTGTGCAATTGATATAAGGTCTGATAGTTTCCACTTTTATTTTTCAATTTTAGAAATGATTACAGTCAAACCTCGTTAACATGAACACGCTTAACGTGAATTACTTTTAACATGAATTGTTTTCACAGTCCCCTATAAGAACGAATACAAAGATTTGATTCTGATAACATGAATTACTGTTAACATGAACAAAATTTTGGTTCCCCTTGAGGTTCATGTTAACGAGGTTCGACTGTACTAATTATTTTTTTTAAATATTTTAACTTTTTTCAATATACAGTGCGTCTGATACAACCGAAAATGATAGCAAAATTAAATTTATATGATTACAGCATTATATTTCTACAGTCAAAATTTTTACACCTTAGGCGACTAAAATTTCGATTGTACGTCTTTCTCAGTTATACGTCGTCTAAGAACGGTCCCTTGAAAGACGTATAATCGGTGCTTTACTGTATTTTCAAAATTCGACTACAAAATGAACTTCGGACGCGTTAAGGGGTTAAGACTATCTAAACATGATTGCGAGTCTAACAGAACCCGGTCGGATCGAAACCGATGTGATTATTATAAATTTCTTTCACACAATACCTATGAAAAAAAAAAAAAAAAAAAAAGAAAACAGCCCGTTATCCGGAACTATTCGGAAATTTTTCTGAATAGCTGTCTCTGTAAATATTACATTTTAAAATACGTATTTTTATGGACAAAAGATGAAAAAAAAGCTACAAAAACATGTTTTAGAACTAAATTGTATTTGATTGAATGACGTAAAACGAAAAAAAAAAAAAAAAAAAAAAAAAAAAAAAAAAAAAAAACTTTACAATTTTTGAAAGGGAAATACCAATTGCCAACTCCAGCTAAACCATTTGGCAAAAGTTCAAAATTATGCAAAATTCCATAAAATGGACAAGCTTATGGAAGGTAAATATTGTATTTTTGTCCCGTTTACTGATTTCTCATCAAATCTGGAATATATAAAAAACGTTCATCTAATTTTTTTTAGTGATATATATATTTTCTGACTTTTTTTTCAAAATTGAGGATTCAAACATGTTTTTTTTTTTTTTTTTTTTTGCGTGTATGTGTCAAAGACCCTCCACCCCCCCCCCCCTCAACCCACTGTTTAAGATAAGTTTTAAACGCACGAATGTAAAATGAAAACAAAACTAATAATTGTATTCCATGTGGGTAGGCGCCTCCCTGATGAAAAGTCTTAGTTTTTGTTTCGTTTTGCTCTTGCTGTTTAATTCTTTTGTCAATTTAATAAGTCAATCAATTGTCAGTTTAATTCTTTCCACCCTCAACAGTTCGAAATTTTCTGAGACATTTTTAAAAGTAAAAACGTGAAACTTGCTGAGGTGATTTTTGAAGAGATGCATAGGAGGTCGTGTGATTTCATTTTTCGCTCAATTAATTAGAATTTGATTTTTAAACAATTATTTTCTCAGTATGACCATTTTTTTCAGTCCCAGATCTCCCGCTTCGGAAAATTCGGTTCAAAACGCCAAATTTGACAGCATTTTTTACAATATTTTGAACATTTATAAAAAAAAAATCGAAAAGCATGGCATATTATGTAGTTTCTAAATAAGCGAATTTCCCAGTTTGATGCGTTTGAGAGCAAAAATGAATTTAAAAATGAATCAGAAAATAAGCAGTTTGGATTGGAATACACGCTTAAGAAGAATGCATTTTATTTATTTTATTTTTCAAAGTCCTTCGAGAAAATATTATTTAACCCTTAAATACCTGGTGTTGCTTTTCGGCAACATACCCAATTTAGGCTCTAAAATACTATTAGAATAATATTGAAGCTATAATGCCTAATGTTGCCAATAAAATACATTCTGAAAATATTATTAAATCGATTTTCAACATGTAGATGACAAAACTTGTGCTGTTTAAGAATAAAGAAAGATTTATTTTTTCAATTGTTTGCTACTTGTTCTTTTTGTTTTGTTTGGGAGCTTGCGAAATACCCTATTTTGACCTGCAGTGAGCAAGTAAAATTTATTTCTTATTATAGTTCCTAAAATTTTTGTGTGTTTAATATTATAGAATTTTATCCAGGGAAATTATTTTTTCAGTTAAACACCAGTATTGCTGATTAGTAACAAACTGTTTTTTAGCCGTAAACTATACTTAAAACAAAATATGATTTTTTAAAGTATTTTTCCCATGATTTTTTTAAGTATTTTTCCATAATTTATTTAAGAAATGAAAGCACACCTCACCTGAAGTCCTCACCTGACCCCTTTGCTGGCGCTCATACAGTAGAGTCCCGATTATCCGAGTCCCGCTTAACCGAGTTATTTTCTTCTGATGGACTGATGATTTCCATTATTATGAAACAGCCATTATAAAGGAAATGTTCAGATGAAGATGAAAGAGCAGCCATAAAAAGTTAGGACTCTGATTTTCTAATCAGAATGCAGAAAAATGGCCATGATTTTTTTTTTTTTTTTTTTCATAATAATGGAAGTCCATCAGAAGAAAAGGATCCATTCCAAAGGTATAAGTTCGATTGAAAAAAAAAAACTATTTAATACTTTGAGCAGAAATAAAGGGCTACACCTGCAATTTTCACGACACTAATGGAATCACATAACTGCCAGTTTGTACGATTTTGTTACCTCTAAAATTTAATACAAATTAATGTCCTATTGAATCGTTGACAATCGTTAGATTTCGGCGATTGAATTAGGCAAAATTTACTGGTAAGTTTTAGTGGTAGGAAAAATCTTAGAAATTAATAGCTATGCTGCAGCAAAAACAACAACAAAGCAAAAAAGAAAAAAAATGCAGCAAAATTGACATTCAACAAACAAAAAACTATCAAGGGCTTTTTCAAATAAACAATTTCATTCCCCGTTTTTCTTAAAAGTAGCGAAAATGTTCATCAAAGAAATGTTGCTAGTACCATAAAAATTAATGAATTAAATGAAAATTTATATTTCATCTCCTTAGTTGAGGACGATTTGTGTAAATCCGGTTTATCCGAGTTTTTTGCTTATCCGAGGTGAGCTTCGTCCCTATTAACTTGGATAATAGGGATAGGGACTCTACTGTAATAGTCGGCCTCATAATTTCTGTCAACGGCCTTCGATAGTTGTATGCACAGCAATCGAATTGATGATTAAACCCACCTATATTATTTAAAAATAGTATTTCGATAGATCCACTCGCATTTCAAAAGGTCCGGCTATCGTTTAATTTTTAGCTCGTCCCTCCTTGTTCGGACCCGAGGCACAGATGCTGACAGTTTTTTCTCGAGTTGGAATTCCGAAAAAGTTGTCCGGCGCATTTTCCCATGGATGCTCTGCCATCTGCTGCCATTTGGACGAAGCGCCTTCTTCACCTGCCGCATATTTTCACCTGCGTTGCCACTTATTATTAGTAATACCTCCAAGAAAAAGAGACTGTTTTTATTTACACATGACCAGAGGACGACGATTAAAAGCGTGGGAAATATTTATTCATTCCGTTTCGGTTGCCATCAGTTTTTTGCCCCTTTTTTTATTAAGCTGGAAAATTTAGATTTATTTCTTTTTGTTTCATTTTTTCTATCATCTGGCAGGCTGTTTATCTACCTTCTCGAAGTTCCGCATCTGTTCAGCGGAATGCAGATGCACAAGACACAAGATTGATGGGAGATTGATATCAAGTCTTCATTTACCTATTCGCCGGAGAGCTTCCTATCACATGTATTTACAATGTAACTATTTTCAAATGGGGCTGGATTAATTTTCTTTTCTTTTCTTTTTTAATGTCTTCTCGAATTAGCGTGCATAATTACATGTATTATTCAGCTTGTGTTGTGTTCAATGTATCGAAATTGTTCGAAGTCTAAATTATTTTGATGATGGCCTAAAAGAAAGATAAAAAGTAAATAGAACTAATATCACTTTAGAAATTGTTTTTCGAATAATAATATGCTGTTGTAAATAATAAAGTAATTTTTATTAGTGCTTAGATAAAATAATATTTAATGGATTTTTTTAAAAATACATATTTAAAGGAACGGATTCATCTATTTTTAACATTTTCTAACACTGTTAAAAATTGTTTATGAATTCGGTTTGTCTGTCTATTCGTGCTATAACTTGCGTAAATATTCTCTGACTGCCATTATACGTGTAATTATACTGCCATTATACGTGTAATTATGCTGTCATTATACGTGTAGTTATACGTATGTCCCATCTTGGCTCTCTGTGCCACTGATCTAAACTTCTTATTTTCATATGAAATAAAATGTAATTAATTCATCCAGACACAAAATGGTTTTCTAATTATACGGATTTCATCTAATTAAAAAATGTTTTATGTATACTTACCTCGATTTATCTTTTATAATGATTTTTGTAAATGACCTTCTGTCATACTAGAACTTTTTCAAAAAATATTCGAAACACTCCTGCTGTTTCAAACTAAAAATTTTCTATCACTGTTAAGTATGCAGCTTTTAATGAGCACGTGAAAAGCGTCTTCAAAGTTTAGTCCTATAGGCATTTCTTGCTTTATAATTCGCACTCACGTCTTGAGTCAATCATTACTGATAATTATAAGCAGTGAATATCATAGCAATAAATAAATTAATTAAATTTAAAAAATCCAAAAACCTGGCTGCGTAAAAAGCGAACTAATTAATTATTTCTCATCAATGTGAAACTATTTTTTATATTACTTGCTTATTTTTTTTTTATTTACTTGTATTGATGACTTTTAAGTTGTATTTAATTGTTAGTTCCTATCCTATCTATAAACACTGTTTTGAGGAGGCCTATAGATGTCTATGATAGATGCTTCAGTAATGCTAGAGATCCTACCTACACAACTTCCAGGTTGTGTAATATTTAAAATGCGCTTCTGACTGTAAAATAGTCAATGAAACATCGTCTTCAGTTTGAAAGACCTATCCCATGATATACCACTCAATAGGGTGCGTGAAAAAAAAATTTTCGTCTCTACCACCATTTTGAATTTATAAAAACAAAGCCTAGCCTATAACTTTCGGACGGTTAAGACGAATCGATAGAGATCTCATTCATTAAAATCCATCCAGCCGTTTGGATGTTTCGAGGGTATAAAGAAATCCACATACCCAGATGCGCGGGAAACACATAACCCTTCTTAGCAGTCGGGTAATAAAGAATGTTTCGTTTGAGCCGATACACTATACAGCTCAAATGAATGAGTAATATTAATATTCCCCAAGGAAGAAACGAGATTTTTGGAATACATATACTTTCGGTCCGGTCGAATTTTCAGCAGGATTTTCGCAGGAAACGAATTTTCGTCGAAACTCAAGAGTTTGGGCCGAAATCGAAAATGAAATTTTGGTCGATAGCACTTATCCTTCATTTACAGGGACTCCTAAATGAATTCGGTTACAGTAATTAAGAGTTGTTGGAAGTTCGTTTTCAATTGTCAATTGTGGTATGCGTTTTTAAATGTAATCTTTTATTATTATTATTATTATTATTATTATTATTTTCATATTACTTGGTGTGGTCTTAATTCTGTGGGTTAAGGCTGTTCTCAAATCAAAAAGGGCAACTTCCTGACATAAGTTGTAATTTATTTTTGTTCGAAAATGCATGAAACTGGCTGGTGTTGTTGTTCAGAAACTATATCATCGAGCTATTTTTTCCGTTTTTTTTGCAAATTCAATAGATCTTTCAGAAAATAATGTCAAAGTGGACGTTTTGAACCGAATTTCCGCGCGAAAGTAGAAAAATCACTCAAGAGCGGGCGAAAAACGGGATTTGTCACGTGATCGAAATCACTTATAACTCAATGGGTAATTGATTGATCAAAAAATGGAAAAAACAGTTCCATTCCAAATCGCTTCCATGGCCAGACTTTCGAATTTTATATCTTTCCGTTAAAAAAAGGAATTTGTAAATGTGTCAGAACGTTTTGCGCTTGTTGAGCAGAGCAGTTAAGAACAGCCTTAAATCATCATTTCGATTGCTGTGCCCACAGCTATCGAAGTCCGTTGACAGTAGAGTCCCGATTATCCGAGTTAACACCGACCAAGCTCACCTCGGATAAGCAAAAGACTCGGATAAACAGGACTTGCACAAATCGTCACCAACTAAGGAGTTGAAAAATAAATTTTCACTTAATTCATTAGTTTTTATGGTACAGCAACATTTCAAAGAAATGAAGCATACTTTCTTAGAAACCCAAGGACTCGCATTCTTTTTTCCTACAAAACCATTTCTGCAAATACAGTAAACTCTGTGTAAGACGGAAATCTGTCTAACTCGGAAAGATTTTCAAGTCCCTGCGAATAGATAGACATAGAGTAAAATTTGTCTAAGGCGGAATATTGTCTACCACGGAAAATTTTCTTGGTCCCGATCGATTCCGCCTTAGACAGAGTTTACTGTATAAGATGAAAAAAGTGGGAGTGCATTCGACAGTGCTAATACAAAAAAAAAAAAAAAAAAAAAAAAAGTATGATTTTTCAATAATTTTTTTAATGATGCATAATTTTTTTTCAAGTCATTCAATATTTTTCAAGTTCTGCAAACACTTTCATGAACTAATTTTTTACATGTTGTGCGAAAATAATTTCGAGTGAAACAAAAGATTTTAAATCAATAACATGATATTTGAAACTTGTGTGAAGCTATTTGGAAAATTATATGTTTCATTAAAAGCGATTGAATCAATGTTAAATAATAAACATTTATTCAGCAATTGCTATTTAATAGTTAATTAATAAATTTTAAAATTATTATCGGGACAACAATTCTCTTCTCTCTAAAGATAAACCAAAGCAAGTCCGAACTGGCTTATCTGCGAGCTTGAAAGGCATTTGTCTGTGAGAATTCCACCAGGTAACGTGTTCTAATAAATCTCAATTCTTATTGAATGTAGAGAAAATTTAAAATTTTTAAATTTACAAAGTTTTATATTAAAATTATTAAATAAAAGTCCTTCCGAAAATGTTTGTCGCTGAATATTGCGTAATTCAAATAAGTTTATGATAGAAGCTTAAAAGTTCTTTGGGTTAATAAAAGGTTCAATGAGTCAAAAAATTTTATTTTAACGAAACTATTTCAACTAAGTCATACAAAAATCTTTAAACTTAGGTTTTTTTCTCTCACACAATCATGAAGAATAAGTTGGATACAGATAAAAGTCGGTAAAACTCGTTAGGTAAAGTCATTCTTTACACTGTTACAATTTTCTTAAATCAAATATTTCATGTCTTACATTTCCCGTTAACTAATCTTTGGATTTGTTATTTTTCTTCTAGCAATGTTAATCACATTATTTTTTAACTTAACTAAGTTTCAGTATGTATAAGAATAAGATGATATGCTAATTAACTAAAGGGATAGGCGAAAGAATTTTCATACAGTATCGAGATTTAACATGAATTTCATCATTCCACACCAATTGTTGAAAAGGAATTTTTACACTTATTATTATTTAAATGATTATTCAGAAAAAGTAGCTTATTTTTTAAAATGTCGATACTATTGTTAAACTACCCTTTTATGAAAGAAACGTCAAATGATTCCCTTAGAAAAAAAAAGAATATCTCACACAAACATTATGCTTAATCTTCAAAAATCAAGTTAATTTACTGAAAAATTGAATCTCTGAATTTTCTCACACTTTGTCTAATATATTTTAAACACTAAAAAATGTGTATACTGAGTCAAAAGACAAACTTTCTTATTTTATTTTTCATCTCAACGTTTTTTTTTTTTTTTTTTATTATTATTTCAATGTTATTATTATTATTATTGTTGTTGTTGTTGTTGTTTCGCTGTTATATTTTAATTTACATATTTACTTTTTAAAGCACATTTTACATTTCTTTTGCTTATGTGTTGTTAACAAGAAGTTCTTTTAAATATATAAGCATGTTTTACGTTTCTAGAGTGCTAGAGTGTTGTTAAATTCGTAGAATCATTTTTCATGTAACGCTTTAAAAAGTCTTTTCACTTTATTATTTAAAATGTTTTTCAATTCTCTCACTGTTTTTTTTTCATTAGCAACACTATATTTTTCTTTATTTGGTGGCAACAGCTTTTATTTCGTTATTTACATTATACTTTATTCAGTGTCAACATCTTTTAATTTTGTTTCGTTATTTAAGTTTCACTTTATTTAGTGGCAACATCTTTTAATTTTATTTAGTTATTTACATTTTATTTTATTCAGTGGCAATATATTAATCTTTATTCGGTGGCAACACTCTATGCGAAATCTCTTCTCTAGGAAAAAAGGTCTTTCCCTCGAAAATGTTCTAACACCTGCTAAATTCCATATCTGTTTTAAAAAATTTCTTCTCTAACATCCCTTCTCGAACTACACACATCAGAAAATTTTAATAAATAAATAAATAAATAAAACTCAGCGATTGTTGATACAGGACTACAGTTTTGTTAAACATACTAGCCTAACATAAACATGCAAAGAAAAACACTTAATGCAATTTCAAAAGAGACATTTTAAGATTGGACCATTTTTCTGTAAGAAGGGCCATTTCACAAACACTTTACAGAATATCAGAAAAGACATTTCAAAACACATACACAAAATTTTTATTCTTTAGTTAAAAATGATAATTAAAAAAATTTCCTTTCGTAAAAATTCCAACTACTAGGAAATTAAAAAAATTAAGTTCTCAAAATTTAAAACATTTCTCCTGATTAAAAATATAATAATAAAGTTCGCAAGAAAAAAAAACCCGAAAAAATTAACTTCCCAAAATTTTTGTAACTCGAGGAAAAAAAACTCACAATTTTTTTTCTATCACGTGAAAAAAAAAAATAAAATAAAAAAAAATAAAGAAAAAAATTCTATCACCTAAAAAAAAAGTTCACAAACTCTTGATCATTAAAAAAAATTCTTCTCAAAATAAAATTTTCTATCTCCTGCTCAATAAATATCAGCGTACTGTTAGACGCTTATCTATCCACTTCCGCTAAAATGTCGCTATCCGCTGTTATCTTTATGCATTTCCGGTCCGAAACGCTCTTATCATCCTCGTATTCTATGATAAAAAAAAAAAACTTCCGACTGATCTTCATTTAACATCTACCGTACCACCGCACACCGCATGGCGCGGAACGCACAAAACCGCACTACTTACACTCTAAAAACTACTCGGAAACGTCTCCAAAAAATAGTGGCAGCTAAAGAAACTTTGTTTTTTATAAATGTTTCTTTAAATCTCGACAATATATTGGTTTCTGAAGATAAAGAACGCTTTCCGGGATCGTGGGTAACTCGGAGGAGGTTATTGTATATTTTCGTTCATGGTTATATTTAGAGATCGACCGAAAATTCGGTTTCGTTTTCGGCCCAAAATCTGAGTTTCGGCGAAAATTGTGCCGAAATTTCCGCCAGACCGAAATTATCTGTATTTCGAAAATCCTGTTTCTTCCTTCGGAAACTTTCAACATTACTCATTGATTTGAAATGGTATCGGCTCAAATGAGACACTTTTTATTTGTTGCTATGAATTTCACTGTTTGTAATTACCAGCCATGACTGACTGAAGACGCGAGTGCAAATTGTAAAGTTAGCAATGCATATAGGACTAAACTTTGAAAACGCTTTTCACGTGCTCATTAAAAGCAACAGCTTAACAATAATAGAAAATTTTTAGTTTTCAACCACAGAAGTATTTGGATGAGCATTTACAAAATCATTATAAAAGATAAATCGACGTATGTGTATCTAAAACATTTTTTTTTTTTTAATTAGATGAAATTCGTATAATTAGAAAATCATTCTGTGTTGTTGATGAATTAATTGCATTTTCTCTCTATTGCAAAGAAAAAAAAAAAAAACTAAAGCTGACAAATTGGTTTTGAATTTTTTGTGATTGGAGGTGTTTCCTCGTTAATATTAAGAAAAATATTGCCTACAAAAATATGAAAATCGGTGGTATTATAGAGGAATGTTTGATAAACACGCTGATGCAGACAGTTTTCAAATCGAAGAATTATTTTAAGAGATATTTCATACTACAGTTGGACAAAATCGTTCCATTAAAAAAGTTTTATAGGAGCAAAAACTATGCATTGGGACTTTAATCATTGTTAGATTATTTTATACATTAGAAGTTTCCGGTGTGGAGACTGCATTTATTGTTTTAATCTAATTTTTTGAGGCCTTATTTCCATTTTTAATTCAAATTTCAGCATTTTGAGACATATTTTTTGCATCTTTTAGAAAAGGGTATTATTTTAAATTGTTGCCAAATTTTAAAACAGCGAAAAGAATAATATTTCATTCAAATTGAAAATTTATTTACACATGACTATTATAAACGAAAAAACTTTCGAATTAGAATTAAATGATTACGTATTAAAAGCAGGAAAATATTGAAAATTACGTCATAAAAACTATATTTACATGTGAATTTTAAAAGAGAAAGAAAATTGTAAAATAATAAAGTCATTAATATTCGTTAAATTTGTAAATGGAGGATATACGTCATATTTAAAATGGCCAAACAACAATATTGCCAAACAGTTTAAATTTAAAAATGTATTTACGCGAGACACTTATTTCATATTTTGAGATAATCCTTTAAACTATTTTTGTGAATTCTAAGAAAGCGCAAATGATATTTCCTTTCTAACAACAAAAGTGTTTTCACGTGAATATTAAAATGAGAAAGAAAGCTTTGGTGAAAATTACGTCAGATTTAGAACGATATATTTAAAACGTCTCGTTTAAAAGAACATTTTAATAACGTTGTTAAAAAATACCGGGAGACAAAGACTCTGTTTACTTAATTAATTTTATATTAGCTTATTTTGAAATGTTTCACTGATCTGATATAATCAAGGGCGAAATTAGCCCGTTAAGAGGGAGATCGCCACTTTTTTTAAAAATTATAATTACATCTTCCGAATTTTTTTTAAAGCCGATCAAATTAGCGTGCTTTTAGAGTTTGCGGTGTTTGAACGGGGATTGGCGAGCGTAGCTCGTAGGGGGCAGAGCCCCCTAGTATTTTATATGAACATAAAAAGTTTTGGACGGAGGCACAGAACTTGGGCCACACGTATAATTAATTGATAATTATGTAATTAAAATTCATAGAAAAATACAAATAAACAATCTTACGCACGATAGAGGGAGGATAGATTGATGATAGATTTATTCGTATTTTGCTATGAATTTTAATTATTAATCAAGGTGAATTTTGCACTAAAATTTTTAACTTCTTATTGATAATTATGTATATTTATGTATGTATTAATTACTCTTTTTTTTTTTTTACATTTTCGTTTTATTCCGAAAATGGAAATATTACCGAAATTCGGTTTCGGTTTCAGTATCGGTCTTAAAAACCTGTTTCGATCTTATATTTTCCCAGATTAAGAAACATTTGTCCTTTTCTTTTGTTAGGGTGTTCTTTTGAATGGGGAACCAAAGTATATCTTTAAAAAACATGTATATATATATAAAAATAATTTTACCACACTGGTGATAAAGGAAGTTTTTATGTATTTTTTTCTGAATAATTGTTTGCTCAAATACCTTCTGCGCATTCGGATTCTTTGCTTTGTCTGGTATTTCTACACACATAATGACGTACGCATACATTCCACGACGTTGCGGAGAATTCCTTGAAATTTTAACACAAATTACGTATACGGAAATATTTCTCTGAATACACACGACCCTCCCTCTGCTATATCCATTGCATTCGTCGGTCGACCTTACCTTCGTTAACTGCAAGGCCTAACCACAGCAGATGAAAAAGAAAAAAAGTATATTAATATAGAAAGAAAAAGTGGAAGAGAAAAAAAGGGAGTGCGATGCCCGCATTTTTTTCCTTACGTCTATAAGAGATCGGCCATGACTCGCTACTATTTGCCAATCGTGACACACTGCCGAGAAAAAGTGTCAAGGGCTCCGTTTGGAGGATACGCTGAGAAATGTGTTCGTGGCTGGTATGAAAAAAGATACGGATTGGATTCGTAACAAATCAAAGAAAGTGTAAGTGGCACTCTGAACTGTGCTGTACGAATTCGGAAAGTATCGGGATGCTCAGTTTGTCAGTTTCAATTAAATTGAACAATTGGAATATTAATACCGTATACACTTGTGTATAAGTCGAACCACATTTCTGGTAGTATGTTGAAAAATGATTTATAATCGAGAAAAAAAAAAAAAAAAATTAATAAATTTTCATAAAATTAGTAAACTTTTTCCGTTTCTAATCAGACTTTTTTTTAATTCAACGTTTTAAAAATGTATAATTATGTAAAACCGAAAAAGCTTAAACTATTTTGAAACCTATTCACATCAATTCAATGATACTTTAAAAGACAAAAAAAATTTCAAAAATTTATATTCAAGCCTTATTTACTAGGGTAAACAACTTTTTAGACTGCTAAAATATAGTACTTCTTTGTGAGTTGTAGGAGATATATCTAGAAGCATTCTCAAGCGGAAATCTTTTTAAAAAATAGATCAAATGTTGAAAGGAATGCCCCTTTATTGAAGGGAATTCTGTCCCAAGAGAATATATTATATATGTATTATTTCCCATGAAAATTCACTAGACTATCTGAAAAAAGAGTTATATATTGTAGAGATTATATTACCTTAAAATGAGTAGTTATTCATATTTCAAAAAGATTGATATATGGGAACGTCCACTGTTACTCTTGTGACCATTCGTGCGGTTTTTTACAAATACTTGCAATTATTTTACTATAAAATATAATTAAGATAAAAAGTTATATAACCAGTAAAATACTATTGTGCTCTACTCATTTAATATTATATCTAATTTATAACAAAAAGCACTTCCCTTGTCTAATCAATCAACATTTTGTTACTCTTATGACCAGAGTGTCACAAGAGTCATTTAATATATACATAAGTAATTTTTCTTTTGTTATAAATTAGATATATGTTTTTGTGTGGAACACAGTGGTATTTAGCGGGTTATATCAATTTTTATCTTACTTATATTTTGTAATAAAATAATTGGAATTATATATGAAATTTTGCTCTAATTATCACAAGAGTAACAAATGGACGTTCCCATATATGTATATGTAATTTAAACATTTCTGAGTGTAAAAAAAAATTAAGCATTTTTTTACTAGCCACAAAATAGTTGAAACCTTTATCTTGAAATTTTAAAAGACTTAGAGCTGTTTAATCACTAAAATATTGATTTTTCGAAAAAATATATATGAAAGAACAATATAGTATTTTGTTGCATTTTAAAACATTTTGCATACAAATATTTCTATTATTACGTATAAGTTATGACTAAAGAAAAAGTGTATATCATTTTCACTGCAAGCAATGATTGAAAAGACACTTTTAAAGTTATTTTTCTCAAAAAGATAAAATCCATTTTTTTTTAATCGCGCATAAGATTCATTTTACATTAGTTAATATTTTTGTATGCAATTTAAGAATTTGGATATTATATCTACAACTTAAGATTGGATCTAAATTTGTGCATATTTTAGTAAAATTTCTATATCAAAAATATAGTTGAAAGTATTGCATACATAAAGATTATCTGTTTTTGTGCCTATAATTACAAACGAACTTTGGTTCAGTTTTAATATAATTCTCCTATATAATTGGTCCTATGCGACTCCTATATGATCCCTTACATTTCCCCGTCTTAATGGTTTTCGGGCTCAGGTCCTTTCCTAACGGAAGTACTTGATTGACCATTTGATCGACGAGGATTCGGCGAATCCGGAAACTACGTTGAGGAAATGGGTGCAGAACAATTACAGGTATATTTTTGTTGAGCTTTTTTTGTCAATCACAGGGAAATGACCATTGCCCGCCGCTTTTATATCTCATGTGATTACTTAAAAGACTTGCCTATTCGCCGATTATCTGCGATTTTTTTTTTTTTTTTTTTACTACCAAATGCATAAGTCGACCCCTCATTTTCATCGCCCAAATTTTGTATAAAATTCTTCGACTTATACACGAGTATATACGATAATTAAAAAAATATTTATGGGAATAATTAAAAGTTCAAATTAATAATTAATGACGTTGTCACAAAATCAACATTTTAACCTTTAAGGCTGCTCGTTACTCAGTTTCCGAATTCCCCTCGGTAGTATTAAGTCTATGGGTGTTTGATGCATTCTTATATTTAAAATGTCTCCTCAGGATATTAATATTTTTTATTTCTGTTTTCTGTGTGCTCTTCTTAAAGGATGTCTCTTTTTTCTTAGTTGTCAAAATATTTCTAAAATCTAGGCTTAATTTAATATTTTATGTGTTAAAAGCAAACGAACTGGGAGTAAAATTTTAACACTTCATATAAAGTTAAGCATAGATTTTAGAAATGTTTCTGGAACTAAGAAAAAAAAAAAAAAGACACATTCTTTAACCACTTAACTGTTTCTTTTTTTTTTTTTTTTTTTTTTTTTTTGACAATAAAATAAAAACAAGTAATATAAAAATTTTGTTTTTAAAGTCAATTCCTACTTAGGCCATCAAAGAAAAAATTCAATATAAGCTAATATGAGTTTTTGTTGCATTAAAATATCTCAATTTGTTGATTTTCTATAAGCAAGTAGGTTTACAATGG
This sequence comes from Maratus speciosus, assembly GCA_963932465.1. NCBI lineage: Eukaryota > Metazoa > Arthropoda > Arachnida > Araneae > Salticidae > Maratus > Maratus speciosus. Next base: position 170,838,909 of record OZ010793.1, read on the forward strand.
AAGTCTATGGGAATTTGGCGAAATATTAGAGATATCGTCAAGTTCGCGTCACTTTTGACGACTCATTTTGGACGCCAAATTTGGCAATATATCGACAAGTTGGCGACAAACTTGGCGGTATTTGGTGACACAACAGGGTCCCCCCCTATGGCAATCCCTTATTGAAACTACTTTCATTGATCTTCAATAACCAATGGCCGCCATTTTGTTTCCCATGCAAAACTAAAATTAATTAATTAAAATTTAATTAATTAATTAATTGAAAAAACTGTATTAACATCAATTGTCATCCAGTACAAGTTAAAAAAATTTATTTCAACTTGATAGGATGAATAATGAGTATTTTATTAACGATTGAAAATTTGAACAAGATATATAAATATATAAATAAATATATATATAAATAAATATAGGGAGAGTGTGAACTAATAGTAGGAATTGAATAAGGGCCCGGCACCACTTTTTTTTACCAAAATATTTGGCTTTGTACAATCGAAAAAGGTATGCCATTTAACAAACCAAAGATTACAGTTAAAATTAAGTGGTATCCGAAAGCTTTTAGTATCGAATGTAGCAAACTCTTTTTGCCCAAGCGGCACGCAGGTAAAACAGTTAAGGAGTTAAGAAAAAATGATGAAAAAATGGAAAATAAGTTAAAAATATTAATTTCCCGAGGAGATATTGTAAATATAAGAATGTATCAAATGCCCATATACTTAACATTACCGAGGAGAATTCGGAAACTGAGTGACGAGCAGCCTTTAGACGGTTAGTCAACTTCCGAATTCCCCTCGCTAATGTTACAATTATGGGCCGCAGAATGCATTCGTATATTTCAAATATCTCCTCAGGAAATTGATACTTTTAACTCCTTTCTTCGGTGTACTATTCTTAAAGGCTCTCTTTTTCTTAGTTCTAAAAATATTTCTAAAATCTAATGCTTAATCTAATATTTAATGCGTTAAAAGCTAAAGAATTGTGAGTAATATTTTAACATTTCGCATAAAATTAAGTAGGCTTAGTTGGGAGTAAAGACACGCGCTTACCATAAATTTTGATTGGTCTAAATTTGTTTGATGGCTGAATAAAATGTTATATTAGAGCCTCTCACCATCAGCCTAGATTCTGTCAAATTATGCCTTTGCCCCATTTGATTGGGGTAAAAACCCGCAGTGGGGGAGGGGGGGGCGAATCCCCGTTTTGTTTAACCGGCCAACTGAAAGTTTATAGAAATGAAACATAGATAGAGGCACCGAATTGTGATTTTGGCCGAATATTCGGCCAAAAGGTAAACCGAATACGGAATATTCGGCCGAATACCGAATGTTCTGCTTGCCGATTACTTTTAAATTTCAGAATTTAAAAGTATTATAAAGTTAAATTTTGAAACAATTTTACATAATATTTAACACACATACTGCCATATTGATAAACAAGATCTTTTTACCAGTAAATTCTACACTAAAAAAAAAAATTAGGCTTTGAATTGTTATTTAAGAAGAGGGTAGTTTTAAAGCTTCTTTAATTGATAAAATTTTAAATTTCATGGATTCCTCTCTTGAATTAAAACAAATAAATCAAATGTTCTTATATTCTAAAACAAATGTTTTAAAATAAAAAAAGAAATTTTGAAGGAATTGGATGAAAAATTGTACAGTCATATGCTGTTTATTTGTCAGGAAGGGTCTAAAATCGTCATTATTGGTTAATTTTCTGACGTGATACTTTTCTAATAGCAAATAAAAAATGTAAAAGCCTTCTCTTTTATTTAAATATAATTCTATTTCTAATTATTAAATATCCTTATTAATTGACAATTAAAAATAGTAGTTGTTTTAAGGTTTTAAAAATATTTTTTAAAAATGTCTTTTAAGTGTTCGGTCTGGCCGAATATTTCGGTATTTTGCCAAACCGAATATTCAGCATACCGAGTAGTTTGATATTCGGCCTAACCGAATATTCGGTAGTATGGCTGAATAGGTCGAATTCCGAAAATTCAGTGCATCCCTACTACACGGCATTTAGAAGCTAAAGAGTTTCTGTTCTTCACTGAAATTTTGGATGTGTAGACATTTGCAGTGTTATCATCATCTCAACAATCACATGATTTGTTTATTTTTTAAATATTATATCAAAAATAAAAAAAAAGAAACTTACCTAATTTTCTCTGCACGGAATGCAACTTTATTCGCATGTTATCAACACACAACTGGTACGACTGAAACGTAACTGTCGACTACTGTTTAACATTGAAGGAATTTTGCGTTCATATTAAATCAGCCGGTGCGTGTTTTTGCTCCCGCCTACCCTATATATTTTAGAAATATTTTGATTAAGGGGAAAAAAGGCATCCTTTAAGAAGAGTACACACACACACATAAAAAAGCCTAAAAATAACAAATTCCTGAGGAGATATCTTGAATATACAAATGCATTCTACTCCCATAAGTTTATCATTAGCGAGGGTAATTCGGAAATTGATTGACTAAACAGCCTTAACTATTGTTAGTGGTCTCACAGACAGCTGCTGTTTTCAGTTTTCACAGTTTTATTTGTAATTTTCAGATGAACTATGATAATACTAAATGTATAGCAAATTAACACCAAATCTTAAGCGTTTCAATATCTGCTTAGTAAGCCAAACCACTTCCGAAATTAAAGAATATAATTTGCACTAAAATTAACCCAATTAATTTTGAGAATTACTCATGAGTTTATGACTTACCATTTATTAGAACAGACTGATCAAAGAATTAATGTATTGGTATGACTAGCAGGAAATTTAAGTATAGAAAAAAGGAGCATGTAGCTGATATTAAATCTAATAGAAAAACCACAGCCCTAGCAAGATTATATCGAGAAGAAACCATCCCAAAGAAATTTCAATGGAAGTAAGATAATTTCTCCCTCTAGTCTAGATTGTAACACGCAAAAATTCAATATGTAACAATGCAGCATCATTTAACTTACCAAAATTATGGCTCGAGATACTCAATTTTATGTAAATAGAATTACAATCCAAGTAAAATAAAAAAAAAACAAGCAATATAAAAATTTTGTTTTTAAAGTCAATTCCTACTTAGGTCATCAAAGAAAAATTTAATATAATCCCTTAAGCTAACATTAGTTTTTGTTGCATTAAAATATCTCAATTTGTTGATTTTCTATAAGCAAGTAGGTTTACAATGGGACTCTATGGGAATTTGGCGAAATATTAGAGATATCGCCAAGTTGGCGTCACTTTTGGCGACTCATTTTGGCTGCCAAATTTGGCGATATATCGCCAAGTTGGTGACAAACTTGGCGGTATTTGGCGACAGAACAGGGTCCCCCCCTATGGTAACCCCTTAAGTGAAATTTTCTTTCGTTTGGTGCCCTTGTACTATCGCTTTTAATACTACTTGTACTATTGTTTACATACGATGATAATTTTCAAAAATGAATATACTGTTGTTTAACTTAAGAATATTTGTAGTTTTCGAGGCAATATGCGCAAAAAAAAAAAAAAAAAAAAAAAGAAAAGAAAAAAAGATAGATTTAAGTTTAAAGTATAGCCCTTAAGCTCTTGTGTATTAATGACCAGTGTGACTCGTCTAAATAAACTTTGTCTTGCGAATCAATCACGAGCTATGCATCTACCAGTAATAATAAAAAAAAATCAACATTTGCTTTATTTAATTAGGCTAGCATTTTCGTGATTAAATACTAAGTAAAAGTAACTCTTTAAAAAAAAGTGATGCCAGCCGAATAAAATTCGCGTAGGAGATGCTGGTCCGGTGGGATTAATGTAAAAGGAACGTGTTAAATAATTTAAATAAATAAAAACACAAGTGGTTAATAAGAAGTAAGTAATATATGATTAAGCTACCTCTGGTGTGAAAGCAAAAGCGAAAGTTCGCCTGGTATACCATTAAATAATTTGAAAAACAACAAGAACAAAAAGTTTACTTGCTATTCCGTTGTTTGTATTTATTATAGGCTGAATTCAATTTGCATATTATTTAGGTACTTTCAGTTTTCGAGAGAGAGCGAGCTCCTTTTAACCGATATCCTTGAAATAAATCCCGTGCTATTATTTCTATTACGCACACATGCACAAACAGTTGTTATCTGTGTTTGAGTCAGAAATTATCTATACTTATCCCTGTTTGATTAGCGATTTGGAAGCACAACAATATGACTAAACATTTATGACCGGTCGGCAAACTTTTTCAGCAGAAGTGTGACTAATTTTCACCATGATCTTTAACAAATGTATATAATAAGATCCATCAAATGCCGAATCTAACTATTACAATGTTAGGCAAAGCATGACATTTGCAGGTGTTCTTACTCAGAAATTACATAACCTGATAGCATTTTCCATTTTTTGATAAAGGCAAAGGATCTTAGAAAATGCTGTCAAACTTGATGTTTTGAATCTTTCACTAAAATTCCGGACTCTTGTGGCTGTTTGTTCTCAACTGCTCTGCTCAACAAGCGCAAAACGTTTTAACAGATTTACAAATTCATTTTTTAACGGGAAGATATAAAATTGGAAGGCCTGGCTATGGAAGCGATCTGGAATCGAACTGTGTTTTCCATTTTTTGATAAACGAATTACCTATTGAGTTATAAGCGATTTTGATCACGTGACAAAGACGTTTTTCACCCTCCCTTGAGTGGTTATGCTTCTTTCTCGCGGAAATTTGGTTCAAAACGCCCATTTTTTTTCTGAAACACACTAACTCTGAACACACTATTTTCTAAAAAATCTACTGCGTTTGCAAAAAAAAAAAAAAAAAAAAACTTTCGAAACAGTTTACATAGTTTCTGAAAAAATTAATTAAAACTTATGTCATAAAGTTGCCCTTTTGGATTTGAGAACAGCCTTTCAATTGCCTTATCTACTATTCAACGTTAGGAAAAAGCATGACAGTTGCAGATGCTTTTACTCAGAAATTACATAACCTGATATCGTTTTCCATTTTTCGATAAAGGCAAAGGATCTTTTAGAAAATGCTGTCAAACTTGATGTTTTGAATATCTGGTTACTTTTACTGAATTCGGATTTTAATACAGGCTTGCTCTTTGTCATTTATATCGATTTTATTTTAATAATTCTTTACCAAGCATGACAATGAAGGTGAGTTTTGTAGTTGAGACAATCTCTCTCACAAGGAAGAAGGGACGCATTGATTTTTTTTTTAATGTGCAGGTTTTTAAAATTCTATTTAGGTTGCATATATTTTTACTTTGTTATTTAGTTTGTACAATCGAAGTTTGAACTGACCCAGTCTGGATGGAAAGACTCCATCCAGATAAATTTGTTTTTATGTTTCTTTTTCATTTTTAAAAAGAGAATTTACTATGTTTTTGGTGTAACATATTATTATTTTTCTTTTTTACTTTGCATCTTTAAATCTATGAAAAAACCAATCAGACTCTACAGCCCGAGAAAGGTTATCATGTGACAGCAATCGTTTATAACTTAAGATGTACTGCATTTATCGAGAAATTAAAAACGCTGTTCGATTCCGAATCACTTCAGTAATTATGCCTACCAACTGCATCATTTTCCATATAAAATTAGTTTGTGAATCTTTGGAAAAGTTCCACATTGTTGAGCGGGATTTTTTTTTTTTTTTTTTCGTATCGCGTTAATGAAACAGATATATTGCAATTAATTAGAGCAGCTGTAGATAAGTTATGCCATGGAATGGTTTTCTGGAAGCATATACCTTGATTTCAGCGGGAAACTCTTTTCCCAGATATCTAGGCTTGTTGCGCATAATTTCTTCAGAACAGGAGATTTCCGGTAATCAGTTATTCAACAAGATTTTATTTCCCACATCTAACGAAAAAAAAAGTTCTAGTACGCGCACTTTAAAATGGTTCTTAAAAAATATTTGCCCCTGCTCAACAACGCGAAATTTTCGGACATATTTTTTTACTCATTTTTAAACGCAAATACACTTCCAGGCATGATTATTGAAATAATTCGTAATTCAACAGTTTCTTTTCATTTTTCGATAAATGAATCACATCTTGAGTTATTAGCGATTATTGTCTTACCGCATGAACTCTTTCCCGCGCTGTCGCGTCCGGAAATTCGATCGATTTTGAAAGCCTTTTTTGAAAGATCTTTCGCCTTTACCGAAAAAATTGAAAAACTATTCGATAACATAGTGAATGAGAACAACTGCCAATTTCGTGTGTTTGCGAACAAAAATGAATTGATCGTTTTTTTTTTTAGAAGGAATGTTATTCACTGACATTTCTAAGGCGGTTCTCAACTTTTTATTTTCCCCACTGAACAACACGAATCCTTATGGCTCAATACAGAACAAATATTGCAAGTAAGCAGAGCAGCTGTAGATAAGTTATGTAATTGAATGATTTTCTGGAAACATATGGCTTTATTTCATTAAAAACTCTTTTTCCCAGAGTTTGGTGGAGAGCTCCCCAAGGCTTGTCGCACGTAATTCCTCTAGAACAGGAGATTCCCGGTAATCAGTTACTCAACACGATTTTAATTCCCACGGTTATCTGCTAAAAAAAAATCTTAGTACGCCCACTTTTTAAAACCATCTGTGTGTTTTCTCTCTATTACTTGCGACCACCCAACGACACCACATTAAAAAAAAAAAATTGTTTCTCATCATAGTACGCCATATTTTTTTCCTTTGAGTATTTTATTCTGCATAATGGTATAGGTATGTATGGCCCTTGTCCCGACTTAACCCTTTCAAGGGCGGTGCTATGTTTATGAAACCACTTAATTTTAAGGGGTCTCAGGACGCTTAAAGCTTCAAAATTTTCGAAATTTTAATTTTGTTATTTGTTAAACTCCTATTTTTTCTGAACATTTTGATATTTTTTTCTTAAAATTCCCATTAGAATAGAAGTTATGGCTTTTAGAATTATATCCGCTCAATAGCTATAAAGCCATTTCCGAAACTTTGAAGCCATTTTTCTTAAAATGACGTTTTTCGGTATAACGCGCACGACATCTCAAAAATTCCTCAATATTTTTTCATTAAATTTTCAAAATATATGTTTCATGCTAGTCTGTATAAACTGATGCTTTACTTGAGAAACAGAGAGTATACGGAGCTTCTTAAAAAAATCCAGAAGGTATACGGCGTATACCCCCATATACCCCCCACTATGTCCCTGATGCTTGTGATGTCCCCTACCTCCCCTTAAAGTTTGTCCCAATAATCCTGGGACACCCTGTATTCTACATTTAAACACAGTCTTCTAAATTTTCTGCCGTTAGATCTGCGTATTTTCTGCTCCCGGGAGACTTCTTGTAATTTTTAACCATTTTGAAAAATGGTTATTGTTCTCTGTCAGGGTAGGAAATCAAAAGCATATCTGAAGGTTTTTATTGGTTTAATCCGCATTTTATTCGTGTTCTGATTGCAGTTCTATACAGTAATCTGTATTTCCCATTACATTCAACAACGATGGATACCTTCTGTTGCCACTATGACAAAAAAGTAATAAAAACTACAAAAAAAAAAAAAATTAATAATTCAGAAAGAAATTGAGATACAGCTTTCAAACAAATTGCATTTAAAAGTACATTTTTTTTCTATCCGACTGTGTAAAAAGTAATATTGTCGGATGTTTAGAAGTTTAAGAATGAAATTTCATTTAAAATGTGTCGTCAGATTTCTTGGAAATCTGACGATGGAAAAGCCTTTTCCCGAACAGCCAATGAAATGCTTAGATAATCCGTAAGTTTCAGGTGGATGATACGTAGTAATAACACTATTAATGTTTAATTCATGGCGTACGTAATGTAGGATCAACTCGAAGCGATTTTTTTATGTCTTAAATTTTAGTCTTTGAAAAAATCATTGTCGTTGTCAAAATCGTCGTTGTAATTTGTTAAATTGCTTTTTTTTTTTTTTTTTTTTTTTTTTCAGATCTGCAAATAAAATTACACGAATAGCAACTAAACTATTTAATAAAATATAAAATTAACAGGGAAAAAAAAAAAAAAAAAAAAAAAAAAAAAAGAGAAATTTTAATTTTTTTTTTTTTTTTTTTTTTTATTTATTTATTTATTTATTTTTTTTTTTCAGATCTGCAAATAAAATTACTCGAATAGCAACTAAACTATTTAATAAAATATAAAATTAACAGAAAAAAAAAGAGAAATTTTAATAAATTTAATTACCAAAATATAATTAGGGTTATTTGGAGTCACTCCAGAAGTGAGTCCAAAGTAGCCCTTTTTTAGGTTATAAGCGCACTATTTGCATTACTTATAAATTTTACAAAGCTATGTAATTTTCTATTTGCTACTAAGTATGAAATGTAAATTTCTCTTTACCTTGTATGTAACTACAGAGTACAAAGATGTGCAGGTGAAGTTATCAGGACACAAAATTTTGTGTTTTTATCACAAATCAATATATCAAAAAGATTTTCCCCAACAACTCTACCGTGGACTGCAGACATTCCAAGTAATGTTGCAATATAATCTTCATCTTATGTAATTTCAGTATTTGAGCTAACTTTCTGCAATTAAATAAGGTCGATATTTCTCTACAATATTACTGGTATGTCGGCGGCCCGCATTTGAACTGTTGGAAACCCTTGAACTACAGAAAAAGGCGAAAAGAACTGGAATGAAGTTGAAACATAAAACTACATACAATATATGTAAATAGGGGGTACATAAAATCACACGAACGCCTTTAAAACTAAGTCGCCCAGACAGTACCTTTCTGTATCGATGGACAACTCGTCACAATCTCAAGTACAGTTTTCTAAATCCTATGGTAATATTATTCAGGACCATCGCTAAGACGTTTTATTGGTGGGGGAGAGGACCTTAAATGGCCAAGTCAAATTTCAGTATTTGCCAACTCACTGTGAAGCAAAAATAAATAGTTCTCGACGTTTTCCAACTAAATTTATAATTTTTCCAAGTTACCACAATTAGAAAATGTAATATAGTTCTTAGTTGTAGGAAGCTTTAGAGATCTGCACGGGCCGGCCCGTGGCCCGAAGGCTCGGGCCGATTTTCATTCACGGCACTCGGGCCGGGCCGGACGCGGGCCATACTTTTTTCTGGAGGCTCGGGCCGGGCCTAACTTAATTTTTCTGTACAGAGCCGGGCCTAGTTTCATTCCTAGTCTTCATGGCCCAAAATTTTCAGTCCTAGTTTTGAGCCAGCCCGTATGAAAATCATTGTTTCAGCGTGGCCTGGTCCATTTAAAGGTCAGTTAAATAAAGCCTGGCCCAAAAGTTTTTGCAAAAAATGCATACATTTTTGAATCGCCATTATTCTACACTTAAACATTAAAATTTATTATTTTTAAAGAATAGTAGATTTCTACGCATATTAAAATATAACTAAATTAAAATACAGTAAAATGTGTGAAAAGGAACCTGCCTATGACGGAACCCTGATTTAAACTGAAAAACGTGTTGATCCATGCAAAATAAATATACTAATAACTAAGAAAAGAATATATATAATACATTTACACTTGCAAAAAAGGGAACTTGTCTATAACGCATTTTTTTTTTCTTTTCTATGCAATTCCATCGTAGAAGATTTTACTGTATAGCATTTTTCCGATTTTTAACACTTCTATACATGGAATATGGATTAACAATATTAATGATAACTGAAACATTTACATACAAGAAATAGAGATTGATTAAAAAAATAAATATCGCAGCTTGCTGCACTTCTATAAAAATAAAGATTATAAACATGAAAAAAAAAATTTAAGATAAATATTTTAGGTCAGAACTCCTCGTACAAGACAAATTTTTAACCAATTCGACGTAAAAATCAATGTTTTGTAGAAGTTCACTCGGGCCGGGCCGAGATTTTAACTTTTTTCCGGGCCGGGCTCGGGCCGAGATTTTAACTTTTTTCCGGGCCGGGCTCGGGCCGAACTTTCAATTTTTTTATCGGGCCGGGCCGGGCCAATATTATTTTTTCTACGGGCCGGGCCGAACTTTTTGTATCGGGCCGGGCCGATTTTTTTTCTCTATGAGTCGGGCTTGGCCCGGGCCTGGAAATGTCGGCCCGTGCAGACCTCTAGGAAGCTTAATAATATTCCCAGTTATATTTGTAACTTTTGCCAAGTCTATCCGAAATAGAAAGTGTATTATAGTTTTTTATTAAAGTTTGAAACAAATATGCCAACTAAGCTTGTATATTTGCCAAGTGTAACAGCATTCGCGAACGTTTGGCCCCACCAGTGGCCGAGAGGTTCCGCTCTCGAAGCTGGTAGACGGGAGGTGCTGTGTTCGATCCCAATCGCCCCCGTCGGCCTAATCGTTCGGAGTTTTCGTGGTTTTCTTCGAACCTTGGTTCTCCAAGCGTTAATACGGGTTAGGTTCCCTTAGAAAGACCTCCACGGAAGGCACTCTCCCCCCTTAGGGCCTATATCCCACGTGCTGATAATTGGCCGACATAAATACAACCAACCAACCAACCAATCGCGAACGTTTGTGGGGGGGGGGGGGGATGGCCCCCTCCCTTAGCGAGGGCCCTGATATTATTGCTAATATTTATCAAAATTATCTCCTCTTTTTATGGATGAAAGTTTTAGTATTGGAAATTTCCTTTGAAACTATAAGAGTGCATTAATATACTTCAGTCCATTCGCTTTCAGTGTTTGAAAACACTCTTCCATTCCATCGCTACTGCATGTTTTCCCATGGAAATTTTTGCGTTTCTCATTCCGTGTGATTCGCAGTAATCAGTTACTCAACAGGATTTTAATTCCCACGGCTATCTCCTAAGCACATACACCCACCCCTTAATGCCATCTGCCTTTTCACTCTTTCTGCCACCCACCATCATTGAATAGAAAAATATGCTCTCATCACAGTACCTCATCCTATTTCCCGTGGCAAAACGTCGCGTGCCGTATACATTCAAAAAGACGACCTCTCATAACAGTTCAGAACACATCCCAACTGCAGCCCCCCCCCCCCCCGACGTTTTCAGGAAAAATACACTTTCTCCCCCTTCTCTTTATTAAAACAGAATTTCAGCACTTTTAATTCATGCAATTCCCCTCGTTCCCTCCTTCTCTATAGTGACATATGTTGTATACGTTGTCGTTATGCAGGCTTGTAAAAGCACATATGTGTGCATACCGAGGTCGTAACTGGATCCGATGATCTAACTAGGACGATCAAACATGTCATCCTCTCACATGAGAAGTTCGTATTCCATCAACTTTTATTTGTTTCTTCTTTTTTTCTTCTATATTATTATTATTGTTATTTTTCTGTTGTTGTTGTTTGAGGCTGTTATTGAAATGAGGTCCTTGCAACCACAGTGGGCCATCTCAGATTTTTGGTGAAAATAAGTTCTTCCCACTGTAAAACCAACTATGAAGGGTTAAGGGGGCTGGTCATTCAGCTTCCGATTCCCCCTCACTAATGTAAAGTCTTGGGCATTGGATGCATTCGTATATTTATAATATCTCCTCGGGAAATTAATATTTTTAACTTCTATTTTTTTGTGTACACTTCCTAAAAGAGGCCTCTTTTTTTCTTAGTTCTCAAAATACTTCTAAAGTATAGACTTAATTTTATATGAAGTATGTTACTCACAGTTCGCCCGCTTTTAACACATAAAATAAATTCAGCATAGATTTTAGAAATATATTTTGAAAACTAAGAAAAAAAGATACATCCTTTAAGAAGAGTACACAGAAAAAAGATGTTAAAAATATGAATTTCCCGAGAAGATACTTTAAATATATACGAATGCACCAAAAGTCCATAGACTTAACATTACGAAGGAGAATTCTGAAGCTGAGTGACCAGCCCCCTTAAGCCAAAATTCAGATTTTACACCCCCTTTTTTCGAAATGACAGCGGTTATTTCGTCCAGAATTTCTTTTCGGGACATAACCGATTAACCTAAGAACCATTTGCTTTTAAAGCAGTAGTTGGTCACACTTATTAGCACAGTTATTACTTGATATTTCGATATTATCACTCCTCATTATTATCATTGTTATTTTAACCAAGTCTGGGAAATTTTTCAAATCTTATTTTTCTCAACACAATTGCAAGACGAGATGGTTGTTTTATTGTGAACACCTGAAATCCCATACCTATGTCTGCTTTCAATCACATTTTTTAAACAATAGCTTCAAAAAGTCATGAACTATTTCTCTGGTAGCAATTTTTTTTTTCCAGCTAAGTGGAAACGTGTCCAGGACGGGACTCGAACCCAGAACCTTTCGCTTAAATTGCCAACGCACTTCCAATTGAGCTACCTGGACGACATCCCAAACAACACTATTTTCCCTCAGAGAACTATTTGGCAATGAATCTAGCGTATTAACAATTTAAGCCAAAGTTTCTAGGTTTGAGTCCCGGCTTGCACTCATTTTCGCTCAGGTGAAAAAAAAAATTACTACTCGTATGATTGTTTGCCAACCAGTAGACTGCGTTAAAATAAATAAAAAAGTATTTAAGTGGTCATCAACAAAAGAAATATGAGGGGATGGACATGTCAGCGGGTCTCCTGCATAGAACTCTCCTCTCTTGTAGGAAGTACTCTTGTACTTTAGAAGACTATGGACTCATCAAAAAAAGCCGCCAAAGGAACTGTTGAAGAAAACTCGACCTGATTCTGATCGCAACTTAAGGATATATTCGAAAAAATATTTTCCCACCCTCAACAGCTCGAAATTTTCTGAGACATTTTCAAACTCATTTTTAAAAGTAAAAACATGAAACTTGTTGAGATGATTTTTGAGGAGATGTATAAGAGGACGTGTCATTTCATTTTTCGCTCAATCAGTTAGAATTTGATTTTTAAGCAATTATTTTCTCAGTATGACCATTCTTTTTCATTCCTTAGTTAGATCTCCCGCTTCGGAAAATTCGGTTCAAAACGTCAACTTTGACAGCATTTTTTGCAATATTTTCTGCATTTATTTAAAAAATTGACAAGCACGGCACATTATGTAGTTCCTAAATAAGAGAATTTGCCAGTTCGCTGCGTTTGAGAGCAAAAATGAATTAAAAAAAATAAATCACAAAATAAGCAGTTTAAATCAGAATATACCCTTAAGGCTGCGTTTAGGCGCTTGTTTTGCCTTCCTTCAACATTTTTCCAGGAAAAGATATTAACACATGTTTTTTTTTTCCAACCGTTTGTGGTTTATTCACAAAAGGATGGGGATATTCAACAATGAAAAGGAGATAAGAAGATTAGATCGACTTGAAAGGAAATTTTTCCTCCTGCAGAATGTCCGTCGGTCTCATTCTAAAGCTATTAAAGATGAAAAACTCCGCGTAACCGCAAGAAAAGACGCCGATACTGAAAATAGTTGAATGGTACGTCTATTCGGTTCTTAAGAGGCTACTTCAGTCTCACGAAGAAAGGAGCACGCTGATTTTAATCCTATGGGGCGTTATTTTCAAATTTCTCGTTTTGATTTTAATATTTTTGAATGATTTTTTTTTTTTTTTTTTTTTTTTTTTTTTTTTTTTTTTTGCATAGGATAACTGAGGACGATCTATAACCGGGCTAGTTTTTACTTTTTCGATTTTGGTTTCAGATTTTTTTATTTTAAATTACTTTCACTTTCGGAACCGGTTCTGAAATTGAAACTATCCTAATATAAAAATAAACTATAACCAAAATCGAAAAAGTAAAAGCTAGCCCTGTTGTAGATTCGTTCTCAGCTATCCCATGCAAAAAATAAAAATAAAAAATAAAAAGGGGGAGGGGGGGGGAATCATTTTTTTTTTTTAACTAAACGAGAAATTTGAAAATAACGCCCCCATACATTTAACATTATGTTTTCCTTTCTTCCACTGACTGAAGTACCCCAGACCGCATTTTAAAAATTAGCTTCAAAGAGTCATAAATTATCTCTGTTCTTTCTTTTCTAGATTTTCGGTCATCGACAAAAGAAAGGGGTGCTGATAAACATGTCGGGGAGTCTCATGCTTGGAACACTCCTCTCATTTACATTGCTTCAGAAGACTGACCACATCGGAAAACGCAACAAAGGAACCGCTGCAGCAATACTCGGTCTGTTACGCACCATTTTCTAAAACAGTATATAGAAAGCAGCATAGTCTCATTAACAGATTTTCGAGAGAGCAGTTGTCAAAAATTCTAATGTTCGACGCGTAGGTTTGATGAACTATATTATTATCATTGATTCAATAAAGATATTTTGTTTACTTTTGTAATGCCTTTAGTATTATACACAGAGTGTCCCGTCGTATCGTTGTTTCTTAATTAATTCCTTAAACTATTAGTTTAAGAGCTATAGTTCTAATTGCAAAAAATGTTTTAAATGTTCTTCATCATATGAAAATCCATTTACATCCATTAATAGATATTTTTCTAAGCTACGAAATTAATTTTTTCTAAAGCCCCTGTGTCCGATAATCAAGTAAGCCAGCAAAAAATCCATTCTTCTACGCCCATTTATGCCCGTTATGATAGTTTAAAATTTTAGGAAATTACGACAGAGCCTCTTTCTATTTTTACCGTCGGTTCTCTCGTAAATTTCACAAAATTGAAATTGTGATAAGTCGATGAGTTTTGATCGTTTATCAAAGCATGAAGATATTATATATATATATATATATATATATATAACTTATAGTATTCAAGGGGCGTATGAAAAATTAAATTTCGTAAATTTTTAAGAAATAAGTATTTTAACGTAAACGGATTTTCATATGGTGAAGAATCGCATTTGAAATATTATTGGAATTAGAAGTTATGCCTCTAAAGGTAAATGAATTGGGTGTTAGTTATTGGTCACCAATAAGAAAAGATGCCCTGTATATTTAAGGCTATACTCTTAAATCAAAACTAATAAAAACTAACTAAACTGCTTCTTCTAGCTACTTACTAACTACTAACTTTTTTATCTACTATCTGACACGTTGGATCTGAATCCACATCATTCAGATCTTTTATTTATCGCACCAGCGCTAATCTCGTGGGCTTGGAATTGAAATGCATTCGAATTTTTCTAGATTCTGGCCAGAAAAGTAAAATGTTAAACTTTTTTTCTCTTCTTAAAGGGTGTTTGTTTACCGCTTGGAAAAGAAATTAAAAAATACATATTTAATTTTATTTGAAGTTTTAAAATTTTATTCACTGTTCGATAGCTTCACCAAGATTTTACCATTTGAAATATAAAATTAATTATATTTTAGAAATATTTTGCGAAGCGAAAAGCAAAGGAGATTCATTAAAAAGAATATAAAAAAAAATATTTTTTTTTAATTTTCTGGCAAAAAACTTCAAAATTACGAATGCATTTCATGTCTATAGAATTAGGGGAATTTTCGGTCTGAGTGAGGACGAAAAAATAATAAATTCAAGAACACTTTTAAGGGTGTCCTCAAATCCAAATGGGCAAATTTCTGACATAATAAGTTTTAATTTATTTTTGTTTGGAAATGCATGAAACTATCAGGTATTGTTGTTCAGAAACTATGTAATCAAGCTATTTTTTCCGTTCTTTCGCAAACGCAATAGATGTTTCAGAAAATAGTGTCAAAGTTGACGTTTTGAACCGAAGTTCCCGAAGGAAGCAGAAAAAACAGTCAGCGAAGGCGAAAAGCGTGTTTGTCACATGCGCTTGTTGAGCAGAGCAGTTAAGAACACACTGTAAAAAAAAATCCGACTAGCTTTCCTGTAGGAATCGGAAAAATAGTTGCCCTTACCGTACCGGAAAATTTTCCTACCCAGCTCGGAATAAAATCCGTAAAATCGGAATAAAATCCAAAAAATACTGTTTTAATGAATGTTTCCTTTTTTTTTTTTTACGGATTTTATTCCGAGCTGGGTCGGAAATTTTTCCGGTACGATAAGGGCAACTATTTTCCGATTCCTACAGGAAAACTCCTCGGATTTTTTTTACAGTGTAGCCTTAATAAAAATAAACATAGGGTATAGTCTTATATATTAAGCCTGCACAGAAGAACGGAAGAAATTTAGAGATTTAGCGCGCTCCAGGAATCGATTCTACAAAATTTTGCATTTGATGTTCAACTAAAATTCGTACCAGTACCAAAATTGAAATGCATTCGAATTTTTCTAGATTCTGGCCAGAAAATTAAAATTTTAAACTTTTTTTCTCTTCTTAAAGGGTGTTTGTTTACCGCTTGGAAAAGAAATTAAAAAATACATATTTAATTTTATTTGATTATATTATTAATTTTATTTGCGTATTAGTATTATTCCTTCTTGTTCATTCAAAGCTAAAATCTACAAAAATAAATAAATAAATAAACCAGTCCGCTTACTTAGAATTTTCAACTTATATTTTTATTTTCGTCAGAGATTTGGTATTAATACAAAATACTGCAGTTATAAGAAATGTTTTAAAAGGGGAAGTGCGAAAATAAAACGCTTCTTCAAACGATAAAAGTGTACGAAATATTAGTAGCTGCCACTGTAAAAAATAATACCGTAAAACAACAGAAAATGTCTGGCAGCAAAAGATGCCAGAGAAATCCTGTAAGTACGACAAAAATCTGTGCGTACAGATATTTCTCGCGCATATAGAAGTTATCTGGCAACTTTTGCTGCCAGACATTTCCTGTATGTACATGTATTTCTCGTACAGATAGAAATTTCTCGCACATACAGAAATTTTCTGGCAACTTTTGCTGCCAGAATTTTTCTGTATGTGCAAGAAAAGTCTGTGTGCACAGATATTTTTTGTGCATACAGAAACTTTCTGGCAACTTTTGCCGCCAGAATTTTTCTGTATGTACAAGAAAAGTTTGTGAGCAAGCTCTGCATTAATCTTTCTGTAGTATCTACAGAAATAATCTGTACTTTATAGAATTTTTATCCCAATTATTATACCGTGCGTCCTAAAATAGACTGTCTGATTTTATAATTTAGTAACTTGCAAGTGGTAGCAGCTATTTTTTTTTTCCAGAATGATTATGTAATATGCCATAAGTTTTTTTACTGTAATTCTCAGTTTTAGTTAAAAAAAAAAAAAAACACTTTTGATTTTTACATAAACTTTCTGTAAGATTTTTTTTATGTATATAGCTCTCACCATTTGCAAATTATTGGATTTTAAAATCAGTCAGTCCATTTTAGTACACCCCGTATCTATCAGTGCTTTTAAATAAAATTCTACTTTGAACTAGAGAAATTTTCTAATTAAATGTTTAAGGTTAATACTACAAGGTTAGTCATTTGAAATCCATTTGGTTACATTCATTAAATTAAATCTCAGATTTAAAGAAATTGGCAAGTATGGTACACTGTAAAAAAAAAAAAAAAATATGACCAGTTTTCCTGTAGGAATCGGAAAAATAGTTGCCCTTATCGTACCGGAAAATTTTCCGACCCAGCTCGGAATAAAATCCGTAAAAAAAAGGAAATAGTCAATAAAACAGTATTTATTTTTTTTTACAGTGTAACACATTGGTTTCCCTACAACACTCGTCTTTTTTTACAACCGAAGAAAGTGGCACTTCCCTCTCTAACAAATTTAACAATACTACGCACGCTCTAAGTATAATCACTCTGACACAGAGTTAATTTTAACGATATTTTTTAAATAATCAAGTCAGTAACGTTTGCAATTTTACTGTTTTTTTTTTGTTTTTTTCAAATGTAAGTTACAGAAAAGTTTATATTTACTAAGTCTAAAAATCCATATTTACTTTTGTGTAATATTTTTCAAGGATTGTATACCGAAAATCTGGAGTGAAATTTTATATATAAATAAAATGATGGAAATTTTCAGTGAATAATAATAATAATAATTATTATTATTATTATTATTGTTTTGGATTAAAATGTGATGAAATATTTATTTTATGTTTTTTCTCAAAAACTGTTTTCCATTTTATACAACAAAACAATAAAGCCACAAATATTTTCACAAAGTTTAGAATTCAAAAGTTTTTGAAAATTTTGCTGTTATAATCTGAAACGAGATAGAATGCTATGCTACTTATTCTATTAATCGTTTAATGTGTTCTTTTATATGTTATTAAAAGATTCTGAAAGGAATTTAAAAAGTATTTTTGCCCCTGTGCTTCCGACTTGTCTGTGTTCAAACTTTATTAAAAATGCTCAGATCTTGACTTAATTTCAATGCAATTAACCAGGTCACTCAACTAATATCTCTTTTTTTAATTGAGTCATCAGCCAATGAAAAAAATTCTGCCAGCTCCCCGCAGCTAATAAAATCTGCAGTATATAATATTAGCCGGATGTTAAAATAATTTTACTGGGAGAAACTTAAATCAATTTTATATCATTGTAAAATATCCATTCACTAAAATGAACTTTTTAAAATTCTTTGAATGGAATTAATTTTGGATTTCACAAAAATATTTAGCTTGAACGTTCAGTTAGTTTAATAAATATTTCATTTATTATTGATAATCTCCCGGAGTGGGGAATTATATCATTTTACTCGCCACTGCAAGTGGATTTTCTGACAGGACGAATGAATTTTTAGGCTGTCTCAAAAATTACAGGCTATAGATTACCAAAAACCTTATATTTGTGTTTGTTAATCATTTTGCATATATTTCTTAGTTTTATTTTTTTAAAAAATATATCAAAATGTTAACTAACGAAAATGCATTTTAGTAATGAAATATTTTTGCAGTCGCATATATTTTGTCATAACAATATTCAACTATAGGTTGTAGATTGCTGACTGGTAAAATAAATATTTCGCTGGCAAGGTTTTCTGAAAATTTCCCACCCCTGATAATCGCAATTGTGAGAATTTATTTGAAAATGGCTATACTTGAACCCCTCTCATAAACGTTTAATTGCTACGCCACTGAGGGCAGGAGCTATGCTAATTGGATTTCGTTAGAATAACAATAAAACCGACATCAGCCACCATATTGCCCATCAAAAGGACGCATATTGTACTTTTAATAAAGCTCGTGGTGTCGAACGGGACCATATGTAGCGTGGGGAGGGACCACATAGAATCAATGGCACGCGACTCTTTTGTAATATGAAATGTTTTTCGGGGACAAAGACGTGTGTAACGAAATCAGCTGTTTCCCAGCAATGTCAGGGATCCATGAGACCAGCCGTGGGAATGCAACGGAGTATGTTATTACGCATAATACAATGCTATAAAAAATGTAGCAAAAACAACATCACTAACTCAAAATTTGACTAAATTGTCGGCATCGATGTTCATAGATATATTATACATTAAATATTATTATTTAATTTAATTATATTTGAAATTTAAGAGCTTACGCGAGCCATCATAAAAATTCGCAAGTTAAATGCTAAACCAATGAAAGTGTTCTTTACAAATTTTCCGTTTTCATTTGAATATTTATAAATGATTCTTTTTGCATAGAATAATAGAATATATGACGTTGAAGTCTAACATTGTATTCTAACAACGTAGTCTAACATATATATATATATATATATATATATTTTTTTTTTTTTTTTTTTCCCCGAGGATACTTTTAATTTCTGGAAAAAAATTATTAGTTTCTTCCAAAAATAAAAATGTCCTCAGATGAAACTGAATTAAGTAAATTAACAAATAAATAAATAAAAATAGAAAGTTACACATCGAAAGTTAGACATCTATCTGAGATATCCTACGCAAAAATAATTATTTAAAAGTACTGAAATGCAAACGAGAATTTTGCAAAAAGCGCATCCATTGTCCTCCATTTTGAATACACAGCAGGGGGCGTTGTTGCTCGACTCTCTTTTTTTTTTCTGTTCTTAATCTTAAGTTCGAAGAAAAGCACCTTACTTCCTCTTCCAGTTCCTAATTGTCGGCGAGTAATCATGCTATTTAAATTTAAACTATAATTCTGAACATATTCAATTTAATTCACCTTGATATTAATTTTTATGCTCAACACAAAATGATAACCTCTTTTTTTTTTTTTTTTTTTTTGCTAACAGATTTTCGTTTGTAGAACGTTATTTACTGTACTATAAGTATTTATTTCTTATTCATTGCATGTATTTTACGTAGGTAAGATGCTGACAGTAGCATATAGTAAGTTTTAGGACGTTCAGTTCATCTTACGGGAATTTAAGCTCCGCCATATTGGGAAATAGCGTGGTCCCAATTTCGTCCCCCTTGCAGTTCTTATTGTCGCCCCGGGGACGAAATTAGGCATGCTTTTTCATGACAATTTTTTAAATTTTTTCCTCTCATGTTTGGATGACTAATGTTTCGTTATGTTATTATTCCATTGATAATTAGTACATTTCTTTGTGCCTTACTTTAATCTACATTAAATTACTTACTCATTTAGAAATAAATTTTGGTTTAGTTATAAACTAAGCCTCGGCGTTTTTTTTTTTTTTTTTTTTTTTTTTTTTTTTTTTTTTTTTTTTTGGAATGGGGGTGGGTGGGGCGGACAAAATTTGGATCATTTTTTTTCTTTTGCATTTTTTAAATACTTTTGAAAAAACCATTTTTCGCATTGTTAAAATTTTTTTGCACGATATTTGCCTATGTTTCTATGTGCGCGGGTAGTTTGTCTATGTAAAATCCAAATTTGGTAGGTTTTCACTGAAAATTACAACATTTAAAGCCTAAAAGTGACTGGGAGGGGGGGGGGGGGGGCGAAATATGGGCACTTTACCCTACCGTTGGGGAAAACAAAATTTAAACTTTTGCATACCGTCTGTCTTTTATTAGTATAAATTAAAAAATAACAATTACCAAGTACCTCACATTTGAATTGCCAAAACCATGTGGTGGATAATCATGTCTATGGAAGACATCTGCAGATCCGAAAGTAATTTAAGATTAGCTTGTGTGTGTCCAATTTATAACATATGATGGCCTTATGTTTCTGAACTTTTCCAGAAGGCTGCGATCTGCCTGCTGACTACCGTTTCCGTTACTAACCATTTGTTTTCGACATCGATTCTCATCTGCCCTTTCCGTTCAAACAGCCATCGAAAAATTTGGGATGGAAATGGGATTTTGTATTCTCTTGGCTTGGAACACAGAGATTCATCGATAAAGGAAATGGAGATCTATTTTAAATTCTTGAGGCTTTATTTTTATATCCTTAAAGGGATTCGAGACACAACATTACGCTTTTTTTATTTATTGATATTTTTTACTCATTTGTTTTCCTTGGAAAGTGTGCTTATATATACAATCCTTTTCATATGTAAAATCTTCAAGATATATTTAAATTATACATAAAAAATTTAAAATCATTTCAATTAAATAAGTAATTCTCAAAGAATAACTGTTTTATATGCTTTTGTTATTTGTGTCTCACAAACTTATATAATTATTTAAAATAAATATTTTTGTAAATCATTAAATATTTTATAAGAAACTTTTTTTTTCACTTTTTACTACGAAAATCACATTTAACTTTTTTCTCTCAAAGTAAATAAATAAATAAATAATAATAATGATAATGACAACAACAACAGCAATAATAATAATAATAATAATTTCAAAGACAAATTTAAAGAAGGTATAACTGAAAACACTCTACAAAATTTCATAGTTTTATCTGTCATAGGCATTTAAATTTATCGATTTAAATATGAGAAATCTTGAAATAATATATTACGAGATGAATTAACTAAATGTAATAATACATATAATAAATGAATTTAATTTAATAATACATATAAAAAATTAGTAAAATTTTAATAATACATTCATTTATAATAAACGAATTTAATTTAATAATACATATAATAAAGGAATAAAAAATTAATAATACATATAATACGTGAATTACGCTTAATATCACATATAATAAAGGAATTAAATTTAATAATACATATAGTGAATTAATTAAATTTGATAATTTAAAGATTGAAAAAAAGCGCGAAAACCATTAACAACAGGACAAGCATGATTATATCTTAAAATAAAAAACTCAACTGCCAAGGCAGGGCTATATAATATATATAAACACACACAAAGATCTTAAAAAAACTGTTTTGTTCATATTTCCGACAAAATAAGCAAAGTAATATATTATCTGTCAAAATGTCTCGTAATATGTTCACCAAATTGTATTTTAACATATACAAGAATTCCATTGAAACTTTATCATATAATTAACACTAGTTCATCATAAATTCTTTTTTTTTTTTTTTTTTTTTTTTACATTTTTAACCCTTTTTTATTACAGCATTTAAGAAAAGAAAAAGAAAGAAAACAGAGATTCCATTTTATGACATAATCAAATTATTTAAATATTTAGACTCATAAGATTTCATGTAAAATTAATTATTCATAGTTTTTTCTTTAATTTATATATTAGTCATTTATTTTTTTTTATTTAATGATTGGCGATGAATAATTGTTAATTTTTTTTTAACTTCAAGGTTTTAATAGATCAACCATTTATTAGCATATTTTGGAGATATGAAGTTATTCCAGGAAGCATACCATTCTACAGCCAAGGGCAGTAGGAGAGCGAAGACGAACATTTTCGCACTGTTTTTATTAAAGTAGAATTAAGGTAACATTGCTTTAAAAAGTACAATTAACTGGAAATAGAAGGGGGGGGGGGGCGTGGGGTTAACAAAGGGAAAAAAAACATGAAAATGGACAGAAATAATTCACAGACAACAGCAACGTTGTCATAAACAATTCATTACAATTTAATGAAAGTATTAGAGTTTAAGTATTTAGGATCTATGATCACTTCCGATAATGTGGTGAAAACAGAGATTAAAGCTCGACTTACAACAGGAAATAGATGTTAATTTTCTCTTCGAAATATTTTAAAATCATCTTTAATTTTCCGAGCAACTAAAATTTAAATTTATAAAACTGTTATAAAACCCACAGTAATTTATGCTAGTGAGACCTGGACCACTACGCAAAAAGATGAAAAGTTACTCATTCTTGGGAAAGGAAGATAGAATCTTCGGACCAATAGAGGAAGGCAATGCTGAAATGTGTCATTGCCAAAATGTTCGTGGTCGCAGAAATATGGCGAATCAGATCAAATATGGACATTGAACAGCGATTATAATGAAAAGGACATAAAAAATACTATTAAAATAACAAGAATGCTTAATCAGAATGAGAAATGACACAAACACAAAGCCGATATATAATGAAAAATTAATGGGGGAAAAGATTGTTGGTAGATCCAGGAAGACATAGTTGTAGGAGGTAGAGAAAGACATGGCACAAAACCAAATTACAAATTATAAACCAGGGATAGGAAGTTCTGGCTATACCTGCCATGTTAAATTAATGTACCTTTTCTCATATACTACTTAAGATATGGACTTGAAAAAAATTTTATGCATAAAATAAACAATTCTTAATAATCTGAAGTTAAATTTATAATTAAATAAAGCTTAGATATTTTTTCAAAAATCTGAAGTAGAAACCACATTCAAATTTCAAAAAACATGCAATTTTTTCAAAGATAATGATAATAATAAAAAAAGTTCTTTTTATGAGTTTAAACAATTCACCTCAGATTAAACAGGGATATGTATAGAATGTTCAAGCAAAATTTCAAAGTATAATGTATAATAGTTTTTTCAAAAAGGTACATCGAAGTTAAATAATCAACATTTTGAGAAAATCAAGTTTAAAGCACCGCATTTTATGGAAGAAACGCCGCACTCCTCAAATTTTCTTGAATAAGCTTAGAAATATCGTAATCGCCGCACCCGTTGTAAATGCCGCATCCGTCGGAACGCTTTTTGTCGACAGCGTCACATTGACCTAAATTTAATCAAAGTTTTCTGAGCAGTATACAGGGGCGTAGCTACAGATATTTTTTCGGGGGGGAGAGTTCGAAAATTTCCCAACTTGAAACAAATTCCTCCAACATTCAACTAAAGTGATATGCACAAAGTGTGTAATAATGATTATGAAGCTTATGCATAAAAAATTCCTTTCCAAAGAAAAATTTTGAAACTAGAAATATAAAAATTCTAATTATTGGTTTGTTTAATAAAAAAACAAACACCCGTTTTACTTTCTTCTGTCTTTACAAGACGAAAGTATTGAATTCGTAAAAAAAATCTACAACTGGTTTTCGACGATTTGATACGTTTTAGAAGGTCCTGAACATGATTTGACTGATTTTAGAAAATGTCTGTCTGTGTGAATGTGACACAAATTTTGTTGGTGCTCTATCTCAAGAACTAATTCGCGGAATTTTATAAAACTTTAGATTCAGTTATACCTTGATAAAAATTAATGCTGATTAGTTTTTGGTGTAAATTACCCAAAAGGTGGCGCTGCTATGCTGTATTTTTCACGATTTACATGATTTTAGCGATAGTTATATCTCAAAAACTGTTGCACAGAATTTGATCAAATTTCATATGCTATTAAACCTTGACATAATTTAGTGCTTTTTAGGTTTTTGTATATATCTGTGGCATTGCTGTATTGCAGTTTTCACGATTTTCGCGTTAGCTATATCTGAAAAACTAATGCACGGAAATTTAGTCAAACTTCATATTCGGTTACACTTCCTTATTGGGCTTGGGTGTATACTGTCCAAAGGTATCGCTTTTGAGCTCTTTGGGTTTGGAATTTTGGTTGCAGACGTCTAAGAGCATAGGTGTCGAAATTCAATGATTTGTTTGAAAAATGCGATGCTTCTATCTCCTTTTTAAAGGCACACAATTAAACGAATTATAAATTAAATGCACACAATTAAACCTTTAGAATTCATTATTATGGGCATAGAATTGTTATTTAATTTTAACATTGTGATTGCAAATTTTGAAGTATTAACACGTATGGGATAGAATAAGGTTTTGGGATTGGCACATCCAAATAATTTTCATTTAACATCAATTATTTTGATCTTCATCAAGCTAACTCTGATGAAGCTAACCTAACATCGTCCAGTTTAATAAAATCCACTATTTCAATTTCACATTTTAAAAGCATTAGGCTGTCAAGTCTGTCAGGCCTCATTGTAGCTTGCAATATATATTTATTAAATTTTTATTTGACTAAAGATTCTTTCATTAGATGCAACGCCATAAAGATAAGCTGCTGTGAATGTTAAGGTACGAGTATATAGTTTGACAGTGTGACCCAAATAGTCTTTGGATTTCATGGCATCAGAAAAGATTTGTTAAGTGAGTTGGGATTTGGTTTATTTCTATTTGACTCTGCAAGTCATGTACATCCGGTTTCTCATATCCAGGGGGAAACATTATTAACTTTTCTCAGTTAGTGATACTCAAATTTGCCTTGCACAATTGCAATTTAAATATGGAATGTATTGGTGCAATATTCTCCTGATATAGGGAACATTGTCATTTAAGCCCATTACTAAATTGCCGAAATTTTCTTATATTTCTTATAACTCTTCCCTGTAAAACTTATGTCTATCAATGTCCATTGCTATGCTATTATTTTTATCTATTCCATTTGGTGAAACCGTTTTCCCACGGCGCTTTCAGAAGCCAGCTTATTCAATCACATCCTAATATTCATAATTGTTTATGAACTTGTCTATAAGGAAATCTTTATTTCTTCAAAATTTTATTCAAGTGCAACCTATCAGTGTTTATGTCAACCTGTATGTCGATTTTTTTCTTCAGTTGATGGACTGCTTTCATGGTCATATTTCTGTTCCAAATTCAAATCATCCACTTTTTTACCTTTTTCATCCTCGAATGGATTTTTAGATTCTCCAAAATCTTGCATGAAAACTCTTTTCCTATTATGAAGGGTTCGTTCGTGCTAAGATTTATAGTCATTTTTTAGAACAGCTTTAAACACACAACACTGGACTTTTGGTTTAAAATTTACTAAACACCTATAAATATAAATGAACAGGACATATATATATTTCCGCATACAAATAAAGGTAAAATGTAGCAAATGTATCTAAACTAACGACTTCTTATATTCACATTTGCTCATATAATGCTTTTGTCATGACAGCGAAGGGTTAACTAATTTTCGGAGCAAAAAAAATCACGAGAATGAGTAAAATATTGTCCAAAAATCGCAAAATTAGTGCAATTTGTGAAAACTCATCAAATCTTCTTGCCCAGCTGTGTTTCAAGTAGGTGACTACATTCCTTTCTGTTGTGCTACAAGTGATCTCCAATTTTCAAAAGAAGCTGCAATCCCTTTGGATTAAAATAGCTGGATTCTCTTTTGGGAGGGTGAACATTTTGAGAAAGAAACAAAGTTTTGAAGGAAATAACGGAACTGGATAGTCAGCTATTGGTGGATAGGAGTAGAGAAATTTAGGTCTGGTAGATGTATAATATTTTTGTGGAACTGAAAAATACAATGATAGATTGAGTGTGTCTGATTTCTTTTTGTATTTCTTTTGATAATTTAACTTGCTTACTGTTACAATACTCAGTCAGAAACATAATCACCAAAACAATAAAAATTTCATAATGTCTCAAAAATCCCGAATTTCCCAACTCTAAGCTCAAATTTCCCAACTTCACAAATATTGGGGGGGGGAGGCTCCCCCCCCATACCCCCCCATGGCGACGCCCCTGGCAGTATAGGATGCCTCATTTTTAATATCTTAAGATGTCTGAAGTTTTCTTTAAAATATTTAAACCGATTTTAAATATTTTTATGAATTTTTAAATTAAGGAAACTCAGTTGGAAATTTAAAAAAAAAAAAATCGTAAACGCCGCACTTGGAAAAAAATTAACTTTTAAACTCGTAAACGCCGCGGCGTTTCTTCCATAAAATACGGTAAATAAACGCACTAGTATAGTAAAGTAGATAAACAAACAGAATTACTAACTAGTTGGATGTGCCAATCCCAAAACTTTCTTCTGTCTTATACATCTTAATATTTCAAAAACTAGTTACACATGTTAATGCTTCAATATTATTAGTTCAATGCTATACCAACTTTGATTTTCATCTTAAATTTCTGCTTCAGTCAATTAAACGAACTAAAAACGAGTTAATGTATATCATGATATTTGTTAAAATTAATAGTTTTCCCTTATTTTGTTGTTATCAGATGTTTGCGAATAGCCGGCTTAGCAGGAAGCGAGTTCCCGCCTTTGCACGAGCCGCCGATGGACAATATAGAACTACGAAAAATCAAGAAAAGTATACAAAAATCGCTATCACAGAGCCCCTTTACCGCGCGATATTTCCAAATTCAAGGAGGACCTGTTGGCCAAAAGTTCAGGGAAGACTTGCTTGCCATAGCCAGAAACATACATAAAAAATTTCGTTCAATTATATACAGAACTTCATACACTTTTCGATGGTACGATAATGGAAATGGTACAGACATCGCAATTATAGCGCCCCCTTCCGGTGGAATTTTTCCAAATTCAGGGAGGACCTTCGTGCCATGATCAAAAACAAACACAAAAAATTTGGCTCAATTCTATGCATAACTTCATACACTTTTCGCTGGTACAATATTCAAAATGGCACAAAAATCTCTATTACAGCGCCCCCTACCGGCGATTTTTGTCCAAATTAAGGAAGGACCTACTTGTCATAGCCAAGAACTCAAAATAAAAAATTGGTTCAATTCTATGCATAACTTCATACACTTTTGGATGGTACAATATTCAAAATCGCTGTTACAGCGCCCCCTACCGGCGAATTTTTTCCGAATTCAGGGAGGACCTACTTGCCATATCCAAAAACTTAAAATAAAAATTTTGTTCAATTTTATGCATAACTTCATACACTTTTTGATGGTACAATGGCGACAGACACACGGACAGACAGACATTTTCTATAAACATGTTTTTTGGGGTCTCTGACCCCTAAAACGTGTAAATCCGTCGAAAACCGGAAGTCGAAAAAAATTTCGATTACAATACTTTCTTCTATTGAAGACAGAAGAAAGTAAAAATTTTTCAACTTCTGGTTGCCGTAGAAACAAAATTAATATATCAGTAGAAAGAGGAGAAATGGTAGATTCAAAATATTAAAAAATCGAAAATTCGATATATTTTAGGTTTTGACCTTCCAACTGCCCTTAAGTGAGGTCAAAATCTTTCACGGATTGTAGAACCATTTTGTACGTATGTATGTATGCATGTATGTGTTAAAATCCATCCAACCCAGGGCTTAATTTCTAACAAAAATAAGTATCGGAGCCCTAATTTTCTGCGGTACCGGTACAACAACCATACCGTTCCCCAATTGCCCCCCCCCCCTCTGTCACTTCAATCTGCATATTTATATTTCATACATTATTTGAAAAAATTAAAGCATTTTTCTTTTCTTATTTAACAAAATAAAAATTTTAAATATATCAGCATATACTTAGCTATCAACTATTCCACATTTTAGTTATCACTCCTTCTGAATAGTAATCTTTGCCTAATTTTCATGTTAATTGCAGCATTCTGCGATTAAATATGGTAAGGATTATGATTAGGAAATAGTGTTAACACAAAAAAGGGATAGTTCGCAGCTATGCGAAAGAAAAAATCAATGAAATTTACAGAAATTAATATTTATATACTGAAGAATGGAACAATGTTTTACAATTTCCAATAAAAGGTGCATATCTTATAAACTATACTCGCTTCCTTCGGTATAACAATCTTCTGTGGTGAGCCCCTGAAAATTAGATTAAATTAAAAATTTGATAGCGTTATCGGAAAGAATCGATGCTTTTATAGAAAAGGGGGAAACTCTGCTCGATTGCTTTTTATCAGAATAACATTTCATGACAATTATATCTATTTACAAATGAAAGTAACTTCGTAAATGTGCATAGCAGAGCCTTATCATGGGTATCGTTCATAATGAAAAAATAAATAAGAAACCGTGATTTAATTAAAACGTGAATAGATTAACGTGATTTCAATACAATGGTGATTTAGGCTTAGTTTTTTCGGAAACGCTATTGCACTGGGCTCCAGAGCCCTGTATTTATGAGCTCCGGTGAATTCCGACCAATATTTAAATATTTACTAAAAACAGAGAAATGCCAGAGCCGGGCTTGGGTTCCGGCGCAAATTAAGCCCTGGCGATCGTTTCCATTTTATTAGTTGATGAAGAACCCACTGGTCCAAAATCCATTTTTCAGTATCAGAAACATTACCCTCCTTTTCTGAGGGCAGTCAAGTAAACATGAGTTATATCATTTAATCTAATTATCATATTTACGTGCAATTAGCGCCATTTTATTCTAAAGAATATACAGCAATTTTCAAACTAAAGAGAGAAAAAAAGTGATATTTTTCCAGATTCTTGTGTACCAAATCTCCTAAAGTAGACTCAGTACCTGAAAAAAAAAATACTATTAACTTAAAAAATATATTTTTGGTTGTGATTAAAATAATTAATTGAACTATTTTTTCTTTTTTAAAAAAATTAGAACTAAAATTTTAAAATGATTTTATTTATTTATTTACATTTTTTCTTTCTTTCTTTTTTCTTTTTTTGTGCTGACATTTTTTATATGTTGTCAGTAAAGTAATGCACTTAGATTAACTGAAAAACATATGTTTTTTAAATTGATTTGGTTTCCATAATCCAGGGTAATTCCAGTATCCAGGAAAGCAAAATCAATAATAATAATAATAATAATAAACATGAATACCCACACATTTCCTTAAAATTTAAAATGAATTTTTAATTTCTTTTAAATGCTTTACTTAATTCGTAGCAGACACGTCCGGCGATGCCCAGGGGCGACTCAGTCTAAGTCTGCCACGAAAAAGAGAGCCTGTCTGCCGGTCCCAGTCTATTGAGAAGGCATCGGCTGGATATAGGCCCATAGGCCGCTCATGGATACCCACCGGTGTACACCGTGTACCACAATGTGTACCGGGAAGATACTTTACCGAACGTAACAACAAAATTCCTCGAATTACTTAATTTTAAACCGGTGGGATGAAAGTCGTTACGGTCTCATTTCGACGATTTTCGGTCATTCATTTTCGGTCCCTCGAGCTTCATTTTTAAAAAAAATGCTGTCGCAAAATCTCATGATGAAATTACTCTGCTTTATCGATATTAACCATCGATCTCACGGACGTAGAAATCCCGTCAACTGGGGAAAAATTCGCTGGCGTATCTTCTTTTCCAACGCCGGAAATTTCTCAACTTCCTAATGTCTTTAAAAATTAGAAAAAAATACAATTATTAATATCGTTTGAATTTTTTAAGACTGATTCCCGGAGATTTTCTCCATACAAGGATGTAAAATATAACACTGGATGTCTAAGGTATCAAATAGAAAGATATTATTAAAAAAGTCCTCGTTTTCGGCGGAAGGGTGACTTAAAAAAATTCGGGAAAAAAATCTCTGGTAGAAATTCCGAATAAATTTTATTGGAAAGAGAACAGAATTTATTATATTGGTCCAAAAGATGGAAAGTATATTGCTTTTATGACGACCACAAAATCGTCGGTGAGCTTAGAAAATCAGGAAATATGCGATTTTTCCCAATTAAAATAAAATAACAAAAAATTGAATTGAAAAATCGAAAAGTCAGGTGTATTTGGACCTGTTTTCGTCTTCCGGAATCAAATTAGCAGATCTCTGCGTGCGATTAGATTCCCCTACTCAACGCGTAAAGACATATACGTACACAGGCTGTTCTCAACTCGAAAAGGACAACTTTCTGATATAAATTTTAATTTATTTTTGTTCGAAAATGCATTAAACTATAGCTGGTGTTGTCGTTCAGAAACTATGTAATTGAACTGTATTTTTTTTTTTTTTTTTTTTTTTCAAACGCAATAGATCTTTCAGAAAATAGTGTCAAAGTGGGCGTTTTGAACTGAATTTCCGCGCGAAGGAAGAAAGAGCACTCAAGAGCGGGCAAAAAACGTGTTTTTCACGTGATCAAAATGGTTTATAACTCAATAGGTAATTGATTGATCAAAAAATGGAAAAAACAGTTCAATTCCAAATCGCTTCCATGGCCAGGCTTTCCAATTTTATACCTTTCCATTAAAAAATGAATTTATAAATGTGTCAAAACGTTTTGCGCTTGTTGAGCAGAGCAGTTAAGAACAGTCTTAAGACTGATTCTCGGATTTTTTTCTCCTTACAGGAATGTAAAATATAACACTGGATGAGACATCCATATCAAATAGAATGAGGTTATTAAAAAAGTCTTCGTTTTCGGCGGAAGGGTGACTTAAAAAAAATTCGGGGAAAAAAATCTCTGTACAAATTCCGAATACATTTTATTGGAAAGAGAACAGAATTTACTCTATTGGTGCAAAAGATGGAAAGTATATTGCTTTTATGACTGCCACAAAATTGTCGGTGAACTTGGAAAATCAGGAAATATGCGATTTTTCCCAATTAAAATAAAATAATAAAAAAATTGAATTAAAAAATCGGAAAATCAGATGTATTCGGACCTGTTTCCGTCTTCCGGAATCAAATTAGCAGACCTCTGCGTGCGATAGATTCCCCTAGTCAACGCGTAAAGACACATGTACGCACACAGATGAACATCTTTCCTTTATTAATAACGATAATTTTAAACTAATAAAACGATAAATTATTACGATATTAATCAACTTCGCTCCGATTTGACAACGTCCTTAAAATGTTATAATAATAATAGTAAGAAGAAGAAGAAGAAGAAAGTTCTGTTACCTTTTAATGGTATTTAAATATTTCGTTTACTATTGCAAAGAGTTAAGGCTATTACGAAGAAAATTATTTTTTCCCATCGACAGTGCTAAACATTCTGAGGCATTCAATTCACATCTCTTAATTCTCTCTATTAATCTTACATTTAAGTTACTATCTCATTCCTTACATCTGAGCCATTTTGGAGCGTAATTAAAATCAATGATAGAGTTAGTTTTTTTTTTTTTTTTTTTTTTTTTTTTTCTATTTTGTACAGTTAAAATTTTATTTACAGAGGAGTGAAAATTATTAGAATAATGGTGAAATTTACAATAAAATCTTTTTATATTAAAAAATAATACAGTATTTAAACAGTATTGATGCATTTAATATTTAGTGTGCATCCCCTTGTTTATATTAAAGATTCGAAACGTCTTGGCATACTTTGTATGAGTTTTTGGCAATTAATTTGTATTTCGTTGTCATGGTGCCAAATTTGGATGAGTCTTTCTATCAGACCATTCTTGTTTGTGATGTTGTATTTCTTTATTTTTTTCTTTACAATGGCCCAAAGATTCTCTATGGGGTTTATATATGGACTGTTTCCAGGCCATGGAGGTGTTTTCTTTAATTGGAAATTAAAGAAATGCAACATCACAAACAAGAATGGTCTGATAGAAAGACTCATCCAAATTTGGCACCATGACAACGAAATGCAAATTAATTGCCAAAAACTCATACAAAGCATGCCAAGACGTTTCGAATCTTTAATAAAAAACAAGGGATGCACACTAAATATTAAATGTATCAATATTTTTTTAAATAATGATTATTTCTTTAATATAACAAGATTTCAATGTAAATTTCACAATTATTCTAACAATTTTCACACCTCTGTATTTAATTATTCATTTTTTTTTCTGTATATTGTGATTAACTTATCTATACAGACTAATCTCTCTTTCAAAATAACATCTGTTGTTTTTAAAAGTTCAGTCCGTGTGAAAGAAATTCGACTACTATTTACATTATGTATTCGCCTTATGCTTGAAGACCGTAAGCAAATGGTCTTCCTCTGGAGCTTCCGCATCCGTTACTAGCAACTTCTCGATTTTCGTATTGATTCCTCCTCATCCACTCCCAACCTCCCGCAATTGCTACCGTACACCCGCATCGGATCTTCAGAAAAATCCAGAGGAGCGTCCCCAATCCATCTGCCCCGAGGGTCCCGTGGGAATACGGAGCCCCACATGCCCTCGCACGTGGCGGACCTCAGCCCTTTTGTGGAGTTATCACGGACGGCCATATGCCAGCGTACGTTACAGAAGTGGGGAACAAGAGCCTTTAGTTCCCATCGTCGATTTTTTATCATCGATTAAATCAGGTACGAGTTTTAATAGGGTGACTGATTATTGAAAAAAGAAGCAAAAAATATGTACTTTTCTGACTGGGGGATTTAAATTGGGTGTTCGCAAATATGGGAACTGTATGATTTTCACGTTCGTTTTCGCCTGGTCTTTTCGAATATTTAGTAGACCTTCAGTGCATGTTTTATTTCATGAAAAAAAAAAAAAAAAAAAGAAAAAAAGAAGTAGAGAATCAACTGTAAGAAATTAAAATCAACGTGAATTTTCGCTCGCTTTACATGGATAAATTTCGTGGAGAGTGTATACCATAATGAATTGCGGTGCGAAAGACCTAATGTTTTTATCACGAAGTTAATGGAAATATTTTCAGTTTACAAGCGTTTAGATATTGCGATCAAAATTAGCCAAGGTTTGCTATCTCCACTTTTGGTAACTTAGTCTTTAAGGCTAAACTGCTCTGCTCAACAAACGCAAAACGCTTTGACACATTTACAAATTCATTTTTTAACGGAAAGATATAAAATTGGAAAGCTTGGCCATGGAAGCGATTTGGAATTGAACTTTTTTTTTTCCTTTTTTGATCAATCAATTGCCCATATAGTTATAAGCGATTTCGATCACGTGACAAACACGTTTTTCGCCCGCTGTTGAAGGATTTTTCTACTTTCGCGCGGAAATTCGGTTGAAAATGCCCACTTTGACACTATTTTCTGAAAGGTCTATTGCGTTTGCAAAAAAGGGAAAAAACAGCTCGATGACATAGTTTCTGAACAACACCAGCTAGTTTCCTGCATTTTCGAACAAAAATGAATTAAAACTTATGTCAGAAAGTTGCCTTTTTGATTTGAGAACAACCCTTAAACTTTACATAAAAGATTATCACATATACTAATATATTATATCACACTTTTTAATTTTATTTGGAAAATTCTTCCTATTTCGTCGTTAAAGCATTACATCTTTAAACAGATTTAATGCCATAATTTTCGAAACTAGAAATCTATAATAAAGATTTGTGACGTTTAAAGCTCTTATAAGGATCGAGAACTATAGAAATAAATAAGTATTCGACATCATGAAACAGTTTTCTCTATTCCCGGTTCCATGACTTTTAGGAATTTACTCCTACGAGGACATCTCTTTCTCCTCTCATCGCCACCTAATTGCGCTCATGAAAATCTGTAAAATTTTAATTGACCGCAAGACTGAGTTATTAAAAATAGAGATGTTAAAATTTGGCTTGTTTAGATAGTATAATAATATCTATTTCCCGCTACATATTAGATTTTTATTAAGTTCTTTTGTTAAAGACCTCAATATCCTCTTCCCTGCAAGCTACTATGGTACTCTCTCCAAGATTAACATCCTATTTATTACGTTTAATTAATTTTAGAAACAGAGCAAATAAATCAACTCGTTATCAATGATAATCAAAATTATTTTCTTTTAGAAAATTTGCGCACATTTTGTTTTAATTAAAGATTTAATTAAAGATTTAAGAAAAACATTAACAAAATGGAAATACAACCATAAACAGTGAAATATATAAACTTGAAGCTTCATACTAATAGTATACCTGAATGTTACTTTTGAAAAAAAAAAGCAAGCATTTAAAGAAACTATAATAATAATAATAATAATAATAATAATAAGTATGCTAAAAACGTCCCCCCCCCTTTTTTTTAAAGAATGTTGTTAAGTAAATTTTTGGTTTTCCAATTGCTTATTCTAAAAGATATAGAGAAAGTGCGTTATATTGATAGCAACAAATAAATAAATATATGATTTTTTTTTTTTTTAATAGCAAATAAAAGATGGATTTTACCAAGATATTTGCATTAATAAATTTCTTAGTTATTTGAAAGCAGAAGTATAAAGCTCTTGATTTTATCAGAGGCCCACTCCGCAAGTATGGTGCGATTTTCTTCTCTGAAACATTTATAAATTTTTCTACAATGGAAGTGTATTTATAAAACATGTATTTTAAATTATAATAATATTCGATTTGATAATTTACAGTCTTTAAAAAAAAATCACGAATTGAAGGTTAATTTGAATTTCCCTTATAGAAGAAATTATATCTTTCTTTAGGAGAGCAACTTTGAAATGATAAATGGCATGACATACTTTTTAATATAATTTTTAAAGAATTTTATTTAAAAAGCTTAAATCAACTTATTTTTTATTCTAAAAAAGTTTAAAATTTTATTTTAATTAAATTTGTATTCTAATTAAATTTTATTTTTTATACAAATTTAAAATTCTAATACAAGTTTATAATAAAAAATTTATTTTTTTAATTCTAATTCTAAATAGAGTAAAACTTTTAATTTAACAGAATAAAAATTATATTAATTTAAACACAATTTAATTTAATAGAATAAGTTTTCTAGTCACTAAAATATGATATAATTTAACAAAATCAAAATCTGATAACTTTTTTTTTTTTTTTTTTTTTTACTCTAATAGAATAAAAATCTAAATCAAAATTCTTATTTTATTCTTTTTTTCAATTTTTAATAAGTTTATACATTTTAATTTTTACGAAAGAAAATTTATATTTCATTAATCAAAAAAGCATTTTTCTCTATTTAAATTTGAAATAGAATCTCAGTAATTTCAAAGAATTTCTTATCCATTTAGCTGAGCGTGAGAGAGAATGATTCCTAGAATAACGCGAAATGTGTTTATGAGTTCTGTTTTTTTACATTACCATGTTAGCTGTTTGCGCAGCCTGGTCTGTTGCATCGTGCGCTTTGTTCTTATTTTCACAAACGTGACAACTATCCTGAAATAGGCCCGGATCGGGCCGTTTGGTCCCGAGATAACGTCTGCCTGATCCCAGATGCGGCCAGATGTGCGAATTCGTTGAGAATAAGGGACGGAAAAAGTGCATCTGCGGTAAAAAAATATCATCTGCCCCACGGACGGTTGCGAGCGATCGCGGGGAATACAGTCGAAATTCGCAGATGACACCATGTTCCAAATATAACGAAGAGCCAACGTATATTGCATTTTGCATTAAAAAGAAAAAAAAAACGATATTGATTTACACAATGATTAACGAATTTGCAGCATGGGACGTTTTTGACCGTTCTTTCTTTCCATGGAGGTTTTTTAAAGGACTAGGGTTTATAGCGCTTTAAAAGTGGTCCCTGCTTCATTCATGAAAATTTTAAGGTATATCGTTGAAGAAGAATTATCTAACAATACGCGATAAAAATTATTTAGAAAACAATAAATATATAATATGTGTTAATGGGTATTAATGCTACGATAAAATTATTTATTTATTGACACATTAGTGATATAATTCATTTATAATGTTATAACATAAATGTGATTTTATATAAATGTATTAAAAGTCATAAAATACACATGTAAAAAAATAATACAATAAATTTTATTAATTTTCATATGAAAAATGTTTTATCAAGTATGAGCTAACTGAGGTAACAATTTTATTTTAATATTATATAATCATTTTACCCCTAACATAAACATACATCAAAATCAAAATATACCTTCGTTCGCTCTGTATGAAAAAATTAATAAAATGTTAATACAATAGTATAAATATATAAAATAGTCAATTTTAGCAACAAAAAATATGCATAATAACCTAAATATTACATAACAATGAATAGACAATATTATTTTTTAATGTAATAAAAAGGTTATGAAGCTTTTATTCATCATTAAAAGACGCTACTTTATCATCACTTATCAACTTTAGTTCTTTAGGTAAAAAAGTATAGTTGTCAAAGCGAGTTTTCTATAATCCTAGTAATAAAATAGTCTTAAATAATGCAGTGAAAAAGTTTTAAATTAACGTGTTTAGAAATTCCTGCAAAATGCCAACAAAATCATGTCCAGATTACATAAGTCAATTTTTTTTATTAAAATGTTAACTGTAGTAATGTGAAATAAAATGTTTAAATTATTTAAAATGAAATGTTGTTTAATTTTAAATAAAACGTTAAACATGTTTATTAAATAAAATTTACAATTATTTTCAGGGAAAATTTAAAAAAATATATTTTAATTAAGCTAAAATTTTTGTTAAATAAGTACTTCAATATTTCATTAAAAAAAAAAAAAAAAAAAAAAAAAAAAAAAAGAGAGAGAGAGAGAGAACTAGCTACATTCTAAGTAATAAAATATTTTAATTAAATTATTGAAACAATTTTAAATTACTGTATTTAGAAATTTCAACAAAAATTTCGAAATGCGAACAAAATTTGAATTAATCTTTGAGTTATTTAAAATAAAAAAAAATTACGTAATTTTAAAAAATGACGAATTACACTTTAAAAAAAATAAAAATTAAGTAACTTTTTTCATGAAAAATTAAAAATTTTATTTTAATTATTATTAAATAGGCATAACATTTAATTAAAAAAACGACCTGTTCACACGTTTTGAGTAATAAAATAAAGATGTTAATTAATTTAGAGATGTAACTTTAAACTAATTTGTTTTAATTAAAATGTGTCAGCAAAGATGCATAATACACCAAATTTATTACTAGGAGTTTTAAAGAATAGTTAATATATTGTCGGAATACTCAACAAACTGACATTTCCTTCAAAATTTTACTCTTTTAAAAACTATAAATACTTTTAATTCGCAAAAATATCTTTCTCACTTTATCTATTTTAGGTATTTAAAAAATATATATTACTTTTAGTCAATTTTCTCGATTAAGGCCCTACTTCAGTCACGCGAAAAGACCGGTTCGCTAATGCTATTCCTATGGAAGAAATTTATAAAGATATCTCGGTCGCATTTCAATATTTTAAAATGATTTCTTTTGCATTGAATAGTTGAGATCGATCTGTATGCAGGCCGTTGTTTACTTTTTTGATTTTGATTGTAGATATTTTTTATGAGGATGCTTTTACTTTCAAAACCGGTTCCGAAAATGAAAGTGTCCTCATAAGAAATACCTGTAAACAAAATCGAAAAAGTAAAAAACGGCCTGCATACAGATCGATCTCAACTATTCAATGCAAAAGAAATCATTTAAAAATATTGAAATGCGACCGAGATATCTTTATAAATTTCTTCCATAGGATTAACATTAGCGAACGGGTCTTTCCATTTGACTGAAGTAGCCTCTGTCTTAAAATAATAAATGTTTATATCTTCTAGAATTTTAAAACAATAAAATTTTAGATTATAGAATTTATTAAGTGATGTTAAAAAGTTATTGAATTTGAAATTCGAAAAATTCAGATAATAGGTAGTAAGATATAGTTAATATACTGTCGGAATATTCAACAAACTGACATTTCCTTCAAAATTTTACTCTTTTAAAAACTATAAATACTTTTAATTCGCAAAAATATCTTTCTCGCTTTATCTATTTTAGGTATTTTTAAATAAAAAAAATATTACTTTTAGTCAATTTTCTCGATTAGTTAAAATTGTCTTAAAATAATAAATGATTTTCTAGAATTTTAAAACAGTGAAATTTTAGATTATAGAATTTATTAAATAATGTTAAAAAGTTATTGAATTTGAAATTCGAATTATTCAGATTTTACTATGTAATTTTTTTTAATTACTTAAAAAAAAAAAAAAAAACGTAAAAGTTCCATTTGGAAAATTAGAGATTTAGTTTAAACATATATTATTTTACGCACAAATTTTTTTAAAGGCTGCATCATATTTTATTCATTTTTTTTTAATTTGAACTCGTGGAGTATCTAAAATACACAACGTAATTTTAAAAAACTACAGATTAACAAAATAATTAAATAAAAGATAATATTTTGCATATTTTTTTCTTTTTCCTTTAATAATGAAACGCTTTTTTTCTTTCCTTTTTTTTTTTTTTTTTTTTTCTTATCTTTTTTACAAATATGTCGTATTATAAAAAAATAACAATAATAATAATTAATTTTCTATTAAAAAAATTAGTGCAATCGATAATAAAAAATTGTCCTTATTTAAAATAAGTGTTGAAATATTGAATGCATGATACGTTATTGAACTAGTACCTAAAATTGAAATTGCTTTATAAGCACTTAATTTATACATATTAATTTGTGGGAAATATTTAACGTGCCGTAATAAAAGTTAGTTTATACATCATACAACTTCTCTCACTATTGAATGGAAAAAAATCTCATCAATCAAACACATCATATTCTTTTATGCAAATAGATGATATATATTCGTTTAGAAATAATTTCTAATACAAAGTTTATTCGAAAACATACTTATTTGAACAATATTTCAGAATACCGCATAGAATACATAATATAAGAATTTGAAAAGAATGCAACGACTAGAGATTCTTTAACACATTTGCAAACTGATAAGTCAATGGAAAACTTAATACGGTGAAACGCAATTTCAGAAATATAAATACCAAACATCAAATATAAATATGTTCCATCGCAATGCTCAATATTATAGGTATATAACTTTATATTCTACTGAAAGTATCAATTCAGATTTTTAGTCATTTTATTTAAAAACTAAAATTTCGCAGCTAAAAATGTTCTTTCTATAAGTTATAGATATTTTATAAGTTATAGATATATAATTTTACATTCTGGTGAAAATAACAAATAAAAGTTTTTAGTAGATTTATACACAAAACACCAAATCTAAAATATTTCCATGTGCAGTACATGGTTATACATGCATAACTATCTGAAAACAGCAAAATTTTAGCCATTCTATATTTTAAAAGTCAGTTTTAATTAATTTATTTATTTCAATTTTGTGATGATTTTACGTATATCTTATTTTATTTTATTTATTGAAGTATATAAAGCTTTTAAACATTTAAAACAGCTAGAAATAATAACCGAACTTTAATTACTGAAGAACATTTTCTTCGATTTCAAAGCGTCATCCATTGAAAATAGTCACGTAGTAGCAGTCCGGAGGAGTATTCCTGTAAATGTGTTTTCTTGTTTCGGACTGTCTTGAAAAGGGAAAGCAAATGCTTCTTCGTTCATCCGATTGAATCTGGTGGTGTGCGGTCTGCTTGCATTAAAATTTTCGAAAATCATAACTACAGCGGAGCCCTGTTTATACCTTTCCATTTTCTGTTTTTTTCTCATGTATATGATATTGAGCCTTGTTTATACCTTCCCATTTTCTGTTTTTTCTTTTTTTTTTCATGTATATGATATTGAGCCCCCAGTGCATTTTTATTTGTTCTAATGATAAAACTAACCTTTCTACGACACAAATAAAGTCTTAACTTTATTAAGGTCTCAATTGATTTTAAAATCAAATAATTTTTTAAGTCAGATTTTGAGGCAAAAGTTAAAAAAAAAAGAAGAAGAAGAAGTCATAATTTTATTAAGGTGTTTCTTTTTAAGTTAACTACTTTTAAAGTTAGATTTGAGACACAATTACAAAAGTTTTAATAAAGATCTTGATTGATTTTAGAGAAAATGATTTTAAAACTAAATTTTGTGACACAATTCATTATTTGAATAATAGTAAACTGATTTTAGAATTATTTTTTATTAGATATAGTATAACATTTAAGGAAGCAATTTTCTTGCCTTTTTCTGTTTAATTTTCCATTTTTATGATATGTCTTAAATATTAGGTTATTATTAGCTGATTATTGAATCTTTCTTTTATGATAATGTTCCTAAATCTGTTTTAAAACTTGAGTTTTGAAAGTATATTACTTCACAGGTAAAAAAAAAAATAATAAAATAAAAGATATGAGTCTAAAAATCATAAAATGCTTCAAATGTTAACATTTTCATTTTAGCGCTTAAAAAAAAGCAGCGCTTAAAAAAAAGCAGATTCAGATAACTCCAAAAATACATAATTTATATATTTTTACAATTAATAAAACTTAAAACAGAGCCCTTACATTCATAAAAAACTATGCCACACATGTGAGTTTAATATCTTGGCTTCAGTTTTTTTTTTAAGAATGTTTGCATGTATTTTCATTTTTAGGAACAAAATTATAGCAAAACCTACATGCAATAACTCACAAAACAGATATCATATTTATAAAATTCAGAACTAAAGAGTAATTATTGTAGAAAAAGAAGAATTAAAGGGTAATTAATAAAATCAAAGATGTTAAAATCATTTTTGCTGTTGAAATAAAACGTTCTTATCTTCATTTTTATGTGTTATACATTTTTTCGCGATCAAACAGAAATTTGATTCTTAAAATTACTAATTTGTCTGAAAAAGATAGGGAATTATGTCAAAAAAGTGATCGGACACTTGTGAGACTTTAAGCAAAACTATTTCCTATAAATAAAAAGAGGAAATATATTTCAAATTAAAAGTAAGAGCCAGTACTTTTGACAATCGTTTGTTTATTTTATTAAACCAGTTTTAGTTGAATTATGGAGCATTTTATATTGCGATGTTATGTATTGTTATGGAAAATACCTTAGGTTGAATTTTTCAAAATAAGTTCTTGATTTGCATCTAGATAGAAAAAAATATATCAGAAAAGTTGCTGAAAGGTTGAATTTAAACAGTTTGGTAAACTTTAACAAGATTCAGTGCAGCGTAAAGTTCAAAATTTGAGAAGATCGGACAGACTACTAAAGTTGACACCTAGATAAAAGTGCATTATTGTGAAAAATATTTTTTTAATCAAAGCCTTAAACATTCAGTGGTGTTTAATTAGCTGTGTGCAATAATTATCTGTCTACAAGATATAGGAAAAATGATCCAATGTACAGGGTCATTTGAAACAATGGAACGAGACAAAAAATAACATTAGAGAAAATATCAGAAGGGCAAGAGTTTCTTTTGCAAAATTTATAGAAAAAAAAGATTTTGAATATTTTAAGTAGCTACTTCACTCATGCGAAAGCACTGGTTCGCTAATGTTAATCCTATGGAAGACATTTTTAAAGATATCTCGTTTGCATTTCAATATTTTTAAACAGATTTTTTTGCATTGGCCAGCAAAGATCTATCTGCAAAATGGACGTTTTTTACTTTTTCGATTTTACTTACAGGTTTCTTTTTAAATTAGGATACTTTTACTTTCGGAACCGATTTCGAAAGTGAAAACATTCTCATTTTAAAAAAACCTGCAAAGAAAATCGTAAAAGTGAAAAAAGGCCTTTTTATAGATCGATCTCAGCCAATCAAAGCAAAAAAAAAAAAAAAAAAAAAAAAAAAAAATCATTTAAAAATATTGAAATGCAAACGAGCTGTTTTCGCTTGAGCGAAGTTAAACCTCTTCTTAAAAGCTTATTTAATATATTTGTTCCATACAGAAAGATAAAAATTCGGGTAAAGCCGAAATAAATACACTGAAAACATAACTTATATTTTCTTCCAGTAAGGGAATAATATAGGGGTGTCGATTTTATGGTGTGAAGTTAAATATTATCATAAAATCCTACAGCACCACTCTTTCGATGTTTTCTGGATAAATATTTGTTCCACACAGTTTACTTAAGTATGCTAAGCATTTAAATTTGGATTTAAAAGAAATTCTGTTGTTAATTGGCTTTAGTGCGGGTTTAATTTAAATGGTCTACGCCATCTTCTCAGATTTTATGCAGTGAATGGTGTTTAGTCAGTCTGTGTGGTGTTTCACCACCTTTCAAATATTGCCAAACAGTTTAAATTTAACAACTTTTCTGATAGATTTTATTAAGATAGATGCAAATGAAGAACTATAGTTCGAAAAATCCAAGTAATGTATTTTTCAAGATCATGAATCATCCATAATACCAAAATATATAATATTCCATATTTCAACTAAAAATGATTTAATAAAATAAGCGAAGACTTGTAAAACACACTGCCACTTACTTTAACCGAATATATAATACATAACTTGACGAATACGATTAAACACATTGCTGAATGATGTATTAACTTACAAATTTTAAAATTACATTAAAAATATAATAAAAATATTTTTATTAATTTTTTAATATATTTTTAATGTAATTTTAATATAAGTTACGACATCATTCCGCAATATGCTTTATTGCATTCGTCAAGTTATTTGAATATACATGATGTAATAGTCCATGCCTTTATAACAATACAATACATTTAATTTTTTTTTTATTCATGACAGGTAGTTTTGTTTAAAGTCTCACAAGTGTCCGCGATCACTTTTGTGTTCTGTGACATAGATTTCTACTCTTTACATGCAAATTAGTGACTTTAATGACAATTTTTTTTTTTATTTTTACCCGAAAAAAAAAATACACAACATACGAGTCGTTGATTTTAAAAGTGGGGTATGTCGATTTTGTGGGGGAAAAAAAATTAAAAAAATTAGCTATATCTTATTAGAAAGTAACACAAAATTTATGTTTTTAATCAATTCACAATAAATACCTTTTAACATCAGTATAAGTTTGTTACAAATCATTTATTGGGTCAACGGTATTTCAAATGCGCTGATTTTGAAAGTGAGGAAAGAACATAATTATTATTTATGCTGCATAATATCAACAACATGCACAATCAGAATTTCATCATGGATACTTTAAAAAGCTTCACTATCTAAGCTCATTAATATAATTACAGGC
The DNA here is from genome assembly GCA_963932465.1 of Maratus speciosus. Lineage (NCBI taxonomy): Eukaryota > Metazoa > Arthropoda > Arachnida > Araneae > Salticidae > Maratus > Maratus speciosus. Next base: position 170,882,303 of record OZ010793.1, read on the forward strand.
ATACAACTTATTACTGAGTATTTTTTCTTATTTTTTTTTCCCTCTTTTCCATGAGAATTAAATTTATTTTTTGTTTTATAGGAACTTTTCTAAAGAAGAATGAAATAGTGAAATAAATTAAAAGTCGATGTTTTAAACAAATCATTGCTTTTGAAAGGGAGGAAAATCCATTGGCGCATTTCAAAACCATGATTTTTTTTTTTTTTTTTCAGCTATCACGGATTGTCATTATTGCATATTAAATTAGATGAAATAAGATTACAAAAAATATTTTTAAAACTATTCAAATGCAAACCATTAAGGGTCTACTTCACTCACGCGAAAACACCCACTCGCTAATGTTAATCCTATATGACACATTTTTTTAAATATTTAAAATATCTCGTTTGCATTCTAATTTTTTTCATTAGATAGTCGAGGTTGATCTCTACAAAAACCCTTTGTTACTTTCCCTTTTTTTTTCCCCCAGTTTTTTTTTTTTTTTTTTTTTTTTTTTTTTTTTTTTTTTATGTGGATATTTTAACTTTCGGAGCCGGTTTTGAAAGTGAAAGTGACGTCATAAAAAAAAACTGCAACTAAAATTAGAAAAGTAGAAAACGGCAATTGTAGAGATCGACTTCAGCTATCCAATGCAAGAAGATGCATTTAAAAACATTGAATTGCAAACGAGCCCCTTAACACGTTGATTGCCACGGTGACTGACACTGAAGCTGAAAAATTTACAAATTTACAATGTTTTAAGTAATTTTTAAGAAAGTATAATCCTGTAATAAATAAAAGGTAAGTAAATTTTAAATAATTTTTCAGTAATTACTTAAAACAATACATAATTTTTTAGTTTTATATCATATTTTAGACCGTCAGTGAATGACGCGTTCTAAACGGAAAGTTCAGTATCAGTCACCTGTGACTGACGTGGCGCTTAACGTGTTAAATGTCTACCAATAATACATAAAATAGACTTGCCTCACTTAAAATCAACGGCTCATGTGAAAATAAAAGTACAAACATTTTGTTATACAACAGCAGAAATCATTTAAAATATTTCAAGGCTTTTTAATTCTTCGGTAAATTTTATTATTTCTAAGTGTCCGATCCCTATCGTGAGCTACTGTATATATTTCTGTTTCTGTCACATTATCTTCATCAAAACATTAACGAAAAACATATGGAAAACAAATGTCTGTCTCTCACTTCGGGGGGATCCTATGCCTTGTGTGTATTTGAACACGTGGGAAGGATCTTGTGAAGGAGGATCGCATGAAATTTATCAGAACGGAAATTTAAGACGCTCATGTGATTACCACATGCTGCAAGATATTCATGAATGCCGTTAGAAGGAGGAAGCACATTTGACCATCTGAATTTCAAAAACTGTATAGGAAGATAAGAACATGAACTGAAATTTTAATGTTGTTCTGAAATCCAAACTGATTATAATATTTCTGACACACTCCTGATTTCAATGTTTTTTTTTTTTTTTTTTTTTTTTTTTTTCCCCATAAATGCTTGAAATTAGCGGTTGCTCTTATTCAGAAACTATGTTATCGAACTTTTCATTTTTCGTTTTCCGGTAAAGGTACAATCAGTGCCTGATTTATGGCATGGCATTCGGGGCACGGGTCCAGGACCCCTGATTTTCTGGAGCCCCCAAATGCCACTGAAGGATTTTCAATTATCGTCCAAAATCTGACGTAGTTTTAGCATCTAATGGAATTTTACATTTCATTCTACATTCTATTGAAATCATATTGCATTTTTATAATGTTGTATATTTTGTCTGAAACATCCATTTATAATTACTTTAATATAGAGAATATTTTCTTTTATCTTTATCACTTTAAAACTGCATTGTATTTTTAATTCTTATTTAATCCTGTTCCTGTTCTCGTCAGATTATTTCGGGGTTGGTCAGGATAGCTTGCAGGCAGCAGACCACCCTAATATTTTAAATAATTGTTGCTTGGGGATGTCGAAAATTTATTATTAGTTGTTGTATATTTTATCAGTCCAGATATATAGACTTGTATAGGAAAAGATAATCAACACCACACAATTTATTATAAAACGTTCACTCATTTAAATTTCATAATTGTGAAATAATTATTTAAAAATAAATTAATGATTCTCATATTTAATTTTTAATGGATATTTTAAAGTAATTATTAAAATTAATAATGGTTATTTTAGTAAGTACCTTTTTGCAACTTTTTTCTACTCAATCCCCCTGTAAGTATAGGTGCAAGGGGGCCCCTGTAAGCATCTGTGCCCAGGGCCCCCAAATTCGTAAATCGGTCCCTGGGACTGGGTACAACATATTTCCAAAAATGCCTTCAAAGTAAGCGTTGTAAACCGAATTTCTAGACGCGACCGTACGGCAACCGTCATCATGAGACAAAATTTGCTCGTTCTGAATGCATTATCATTTTGCTCTTCAATATATAATCTGAATTAATGTAACTCTTTTTGCATTTTTTTAAAAAACTTTTTTGAACGCGGAAAAGAATATATATATATCATTTTGTTTTCGGGATTTACAAAATATTTATTTTACAACAATAATAATTTTAAAAAAAAATTATGAGTATTTTTTGTAACGAGTGTCACATTTTCATGATTTTCTCTTAAAACAAAACATACCGAGGACAATTAAAAAATATATCTAACTCGAAAATACAATATCCTTTATACAAATTTATGTATATATTTTTAAATACAACAATTCTTAAAAAACTATATGCTGAGATAAATGCATTTAACTCGAAGAAGAAGGCAGGGCAACTACAGATAAATTACAATATAAAAAGTGTTATATATTTTGACCTAATAATCGTATACGGTTTGGGGGTTTTCATTCTAAAATTTCTAGAGTAATTTTTAATTAAAAAAAAATAGTTATTGAATTTTTTTTTCAGTTTTTTTGCGAGCCCGGACAACCTTAACTGAAAACATTGAAACTAGCCCATGAGCTTAAACTATCATAAATTTAGACAAAAAAAAAAAAGAGTGAAATGGCTTCAAAAATTTAAATCTTTATTTCAGATTTTTTTTTTTAAATTAATAAAATAAAGCTTTCTGTTTTGTTTTGTTTTTTATTTGTTTGCTTTTATCTTTGTTAAAAAAAATAAAAATAAAATAAAATAAAATAAAAAATGAAGAAAGTGTGCCCCACAATCACGAAGTAATTTTCATCCACATTTACATTAAAATGTCAAATATTTTATTTTATATTCTAAGCAAGCAAAACTTTATTAATTAAAACTGCGCTGAACTCTTCGTTCTATACTTTCGGACACCAACTGTTTTATACATGAATGGATAAAAATTACTAGATACTGATATTCAGATTCCGAGGAATCGAATAGGATTTCTCGTATCCTTATTAAAAGAAAAGTGTGTCTTCTAAAATAATTTTTGAAACGTGACAATCACAAAAAAGATTATTCTCAAGTAGTGATTGATTGTAATTACAGAAACTGAAACATCTCATTTCTAAAAAGAAAAATATAAAATAGTGTTTTGTCACCAAAATGAGAATACTCGCGATTTTCATGCATGTAGGCATAAAACGAGTTTGCGATTCACTCTGACTCTTCGCGTTGCGAACAAAGAGAAAATAAACAAATTGGAAATTGCTCGTCAAACGTGCCAAATGAGGTGCGTTCGTACTATAACTAGTTTTATAAATATTTTTTGTACCCCATATTGTACTGAATGTATATATTTTTTTTTGCACTTCATAAGTGCATAGTCTGTAACATCATTAAAATGCACTTGCAATCATTTTTTCCTATTGGCCGTCATGTAACGGAAAACTTTTGATTGTCCCTGTCATTAAATATCATAACATCCGATTTTCATAAAATTTGAAAAGGCTCGACAAAATTTTACAACAATTATATATTTAAAATTTCAGATCATTCGGTTGGGTAGTTTTTGCTCTGTTATATTCGTACGGGCAGACAGATAGACAGACGGACAGACAGATAGACGGAACGACGACTATAGGTGCTTCGTATTTATATAATTACCAACGCACCTAAAAATTGAAAACACCTTAATTTTTTTATAGGAAAAATTCTGCCGGGCGGAGGGGTGGGGGTTAAAGAAGATGTAATACGTATGGAATCATGCCAACAGTTTATGGAACAATGCATTTTGCCTCAATATTTAAATGAATTTAGTTCAATACAATTCCCTCTTTAAAACAGACGAGATTTTCTAGAAATGGGCTGTGTTATACAAGACACTACAAGACTGCAGGGATGTTGGAATAATTACAATTAGATATAGAAGATGAGTTTACAAGTTCCATGATTTTAATGAATTCACGATACAATCTGGAACACTGTTAGCCCGTGGGAAATCGCAAGTGTCTCTTGAATACCAGATATATTCCTTCTATAATTTTTCCTCAAAAGGCATGTTTTAACGTACAGTTCCGTTTGAACATTGCATTCTATAAATATTAATCATTAATAAGAGAAATGATATTCCAGTATTCTGAAACAAAGGTATTCAAGTAATAAACGAAAATTCTTTCGGTTACAGACTTTATACAAAGGGACATTACGATAACCAAGCAAATATATTTTTAAAAGATGTACCCTGTTTGAGATTATATTATGTCTGTTTCAATGTTATAGAACGAATAAAAATTTCAATATCTTCAACTGGTTGCATGCCAAAAATTATAGATTTATTCTCTCACAAAATTCTCCGTGATGTTAAAAATAGTACTTGTATATTTTATACAGTAGAGTCCCGATTATCCGAGTCCCGCTTAACCGATTTTCCGCGTTAACCGAGTTATTTTTTTCTGATGGACTGATGGCTTCTATTATTATGAAACAGCCATTATAAATGAAGTGTTAGGTGAAGATGAAAGATCAGTCGTATGGGGGAAAAAATGGCCATAATTTTTTTTGAAGCCATTAGTCTATCAGAAGAAAATGATCCATTCCGAAGGTATAAGTTCTGAAAAAAACTATTCAATACTTTGAGCAGAAAGAAGAGGCTACACCTGCAATTTTCATTACACTAATAGAATCATATAACCTCCAATTTGCACGGTTTTGTAACCTTTAAAATATAAAATAAATTTTTGCAATATTTAATTGTTGACAATTGTTAGATTTCGGCGATTGAATTGGCAAAATTTACCGGTAAGTTTTAGTAGTAAGAAAAAAATCTTAGAAATTGGTAGCTATATAGTAGCGTAATACTGCAGCAAAATCAACAACAACAAAAAATTGCATCAAAATTGACATTCAACAAGCAAAAAACTATCAAGGCTTTTTCAAATAAACAGCTTCATTCCCCGTTTTTCTTAAGGGTGTATTCCGATCCAAATTGCTTATTTTCTGATTCATTTTAAAATTCATTTTTGCTCTTAAACGCATCAAACTGGGAAATTCTCTTATTTAGAAACTATATAATGTGCCGTGCTTCTTAAATTTTTGATAAATGCAGAAAATACTGTAAAAAACGCTGTCAAAGTTGGCGTTTTGAACCGAATTTTCCGAATCGGGCGATCTGGGAATGAAAAAAATGGTCATACTGAGAAAGTAATTGTTTAAAAGTCAAATTCTAATTAATTGAGCTGAAAATGAAATCACACGGCATGTTAAACATGTCTTCAGAAATCACCCCAGCAAGTTTCATGTTTTTACTTTTAAAAATGAGTCTGAAAATGTCTCAGAAAATTTCGAGCTGTTGAGGGTGGGAAAATAGTTTTTCGAATACACCCTTAAAAGTAACAGAAATGTACATCGAAGAAATGTTACCAGTACCATAAAAATGAATGAATTAATTCAAAATTTATATTTCATCTCCTTAGTTGGTGACGATTTATGTAAATCCGGTTTATCGGAGTTTTTTGTTTATCCGAGGTGAGCGTGGTCCATATTAACTCGGATAATCGGGACTCTACTGTAACTCCATATTTTTTTCGCTTTTAAGGCTGTTCTTAACTCAACAAGCACAAAACGTTTTGACACATTTACAAATTCATTTTTTAACGGAAATATATAAAATTGGAAAGCCTGCCCATGGCAGCGATTTGGAATTGAACTGTGTTTTCCATTTTTTGATCAATAAATTACCTATTGAGTTATAAGAGATTATGATCACGTGACAAACACGTTTTTCGCCCGCTCTTGAGTGGATTTTCTCCTTTCGAGCTGAAATTCGTTTCAAAACGCCCAATTTGACACTATTTTCTGAAAGATCTATTGTGTTTGCAAAAAAAAAAAAAAAAAAAAAAAAAAAAAAATACCGGAAAAAACAGTTCAATTACATAGTTTCTGAAGAACAACACCTACTAGTTTCATGCATTTCCGAACAAAAATAAATTAAAACTTATGTCAGAAAGTTGCCCTTTTGGATTTGAGTATACAACCTTAAAATGTTAAAATATTTATTTTATAATGGTATAAAAAAAATTAGTAAGCTGTACTCAAATCCAAATTGGCTGCTTTCTGATACATTTCTGAATTATTTTTTTTTTTTTTTCGCAAACGAATGCAAGCGGCAGATGTTCTTATTTTAGAGAAACTATAGAACCTACAAGTTTTTCCTCTTTTGCGATAAAAACAGAAAATCTTTTGAAAGAGGCTCCGTCAAAGTCGTCAGTTTTAATCAAATACCGAAAATAAATGATACAAATTTCTCAAAACAATCGTTTCTAACTCAAAATGAAATCGAAAAATGAAATCTTTATCGAATTTTCATTTCCTTATCAAAAGATATGAAAATTCTAATCTGAAAACGCGCTCAACGAATCTTTTTGGAAACACATGCGCAAAGCCATTTTTAACATAAATGCATGAAATTTTCAGATATGATTGTTGAAGTAATTTAGAATCGAAGGAAGACTTTCATTTTCCGATAAAGTTATTACACACTGAGTTTAGTCACTCTAATCACGATCTTTCCTAAAAATTGGTTCAAAATGCCCACTTTGCAACCATTTTCTGAAAAATCTTTTGTCTTTATACAACACAGAAACGCTATTCAATTTCTTAATATCCGAATAAGAGAAATTGCAATTTTTATGTATTTATGAATAAATACGACTTCGCGAATGTGCCAGAGAGTAGTTAACCCTCTAATTCCCATGGTTAGAGAACGTTCTAGAAATTCCATAATCCAGAGAATCTGAATTCATAGCACAGAAAATTTCAATCATAAATTTCACTTGATTTAATGAAGAATGTCTCTTGTTAAATAAAGCAAACATTGATATTTAAAATTTTTGGTAATGGATTTGGAATATCCGAGTTAAAGAAAGTCCACTAAAATCAAAACACTGATGGTAGCATATATGCCACCGTGGACATTAGAGGTTTAATTTGGATTTGGGAACAACCTTAAAAAAAAAATTATTCTTTAAAAATGAAATGCTACCGTTGTGAATGCTAGAATACAAACACGAAACTCAAAAAAAAAAAAAAAAAAAAAAAAAAAAAAAATGTTCTTTTTGTATTTCAGCAATCAGTCTGATAGGTAACTCGGCAATCTCTCTAAATTGAGGAAGAAGATTTGGAGGACACAACGTCTTCTCGGGTAATGGTGCGAAAGATCGTAAATGTTCTTTTTATTTTATCTTTCCTTGAAAAATCAACTTTATTCTATTTAAAAAACAAACAAAAAAATCATTAGCCTTTTTAAACCAACAACGCAAAACAAAACCTTCATTACTAGGAAAAACAATAAGACCTACCACATTCAATGAATATACTATACATTACTTCTACCACAGATTCCTCCAGTTATTGTACTTTTAATTGCAAACTTGTCGTTATTTTTTTTTATTTCTATTCAAAATGGAATTTTGTATTACGATTGCTTTTACCTATTAGGAAGAAATCCCATTCATTGGTAAAATTACATGTTTAATAAAATTCTACGAAATTGTAACCAAGTTCGTTCAAATTGTTATTTGTTCTTTCTTTCTTTTTTCTTTTAATCTTTTGATTTATAAATGGAATGCCATTTCGGAGATAGCGGTTTTCCATCAATATACTTAAATAAAAAATAAAAAAAAAATTAATCTCCTTTTTTCCTTCCATCAAAAACTTGGTTTTGAATAATTTGCCTACTAGAACCACGAAATCATTTACTTTTATTACTTTTATAACATTTACTTTCCCCATATTCATATTCAGGTTCCATAGAAATAAACCGGTTTTTCACATTCTCATTAAAATTACTCGATATTACGCAAAAAAAAAAAAAAAAAAAAAAAAATTACAAGTTTTTTTATTTTTTTTTATTTGAAATGACCGGTTTTAAAAAATAGAAATAAATAGGCAACGAAATTTAATTATATTTTGCTTTTTTTTCTTTCTATTGTCCCCAATTGTTCCAAGTATTCCACAAAAGTTTGCACCAATACATGTTCTAAATACTGTAGCTGCAGTGTGTTTTCTGTGAATGTACTTGTATTAAAATGCCGTTTATTCCAAGTTGTTTAGTTTTAATAAAATAGTGTAGAAATTTGAACAGAATCTTTGTAGCTTTAGTATTTGAATTCATAATTTAAAACTAATGAATGGAAATAAGATAGAGATAATACCTCCTATTAGTCGAAAGAGATATTAGAGAAAAATAATACAATTATATTTAAACTAATTGCTGCAGTTAATTGCTCTAATTATCTCAGCTTTAAATTAACTTATCAACTTGTTAACATGGGGGTGTCGTTTCTTTTTTTAGTCTGTCTGTAAATAAGCACACATACATGTACACGTACAGTGGTGGAAAAAAAAATTGTAAACACCCCTTACTAACTCTGCAAAAAATTATCGTAGAACAGGTACCTCACTTGTAATAAAGCTGCTTTTAAATGATGTATATAAAATTGTCTTAGGAGGCCATCTACATACTAAAACGAGCCACAACTTTTTTTTTTTTTTTTTTTTTTTTTTTTTTTTGTATAGCAGTACACAATTTTGACAGCGTAAATGAACTATACATCCTTCAATTAGCCTAAAAAGAATTTTTTATGCAATTCGTACGGTAAGTTTCCGAGAAATTTATTATTTTAAAACAAGCGTATTTTAGGGGCTGTTATCCAAATTGAAGTTCGGTACTCGATTGTTAACCGAGAGAGCCCCCTTCTTGATCAAGGCATCTTAAGCGCCACTCAAGCAGTCATTGAAGATTGCTAGATTACAGGATAGCATAAGAAATTTCAAAATATCTTGTCACTTCTGTCATAGACGGCACCTTAAACCATCATTTTGCCGTTTTTTAAGCATAATTTGAAAACTACTTGGAAGAAAAATGTGAAATTTTGGATTTCCATAAAGCAGGACTTAATAAATCTAGATCCATCAAAAAAGTTGTAGGTTGCAATTCATAATTTTTTCGAATATTAATTTCATAATTCATATCATAAAATTACAAAAAATAAAAATTCAACGTATTTATGTTTGGATATTTTAGTATTATTGCTACACATAAAAAAAAAAAAAAAAAAAAAAAAAAAAAAAAAAATAGCACATTAGGAGTATAATTTCAGGAGATATTAATAAAAATAGGAAAAAGTAATTTAACATTAGAAGCACTAAATTTCGAATGTTTATAATTCAAAAACTTATCATTCAAATGACTTGACATTTGGTGTCTAGCATATAGTTGGAACCGAAGATTTGAAATATCTTGTTAAAATAGGGTATTGCCATTGAAAAAAATGAAGTTTGGGTTCGTTTTAATAGGTAGATGGCCCCCTAAGAAAATTTTATACACATCATTTAAAAGTAGACTTTATTTCCAATCGTTCGGTACCAGTAACTTTCTTCTACGATAATTTGTTGAGGAGTTAGTAGGGGTTGTTTACCTTTTTTTCCCCCACGACTGTACATCGTGGTGATTTCACATTAACATTTAATTGGAAAATCCCTGAATTTTATTACTTATTCAGCATTTGTGAATTTCGTATATCTCGACGTAAAAGCTGAGAGCCATTTGTTCATCATTTGGTCTCACATGAAGAAATCGCGATATAGTATCTAAGGTATCTTTAGTTTCATGATAACTTTACAAGTGTTTCGAGCAAATTTTCACATTCATTGTCCTTGTTATCTATATTGCTATCGTGGAATGAATGATTTTTCCATTTTTCTTTTTGTACTTATCTATACTATTGATAAAAACAGCCCGCTACCCCCCCCCCCCTTTTTTTCTCACAATTTTATAAGAAATCCCAATAAATGAAACTGATACTTTGGTCATATTAGCTATGATCCTCCTTTTATTGCTAAAAGCTTGAAAATATGTATTTTAAATGCTCTTTAAACGTGCAAATTGCTTAGTATTTCAACCATGAGCATACGCTCACGGAATTCGATTGTATATAAAAGAATTAAAATAATTAAAAAAAAAATTCTATAAAATAACATTTTTTATTTACTTTTTTTTTTTTTTTTAATGGTTCTCATCTCCATTGCCTATGCCAGTACTCTGAGTTGAGGAAATTGAATTTCGAATTTCGGTGACCCTGTAACTTACATGAGAAACTTTCGTATGAAGATGAATAGTTGACAATTCTATGTTAGAGTACAGAGTTTCTGCCAGGTTTAAAAAATAGCAGGGTGTTGCTGTTGGGAAAAAGGCACTTTTTAGATTTATAAAGCCACTTTTTAGATTTGTAAGGGTACTTTTTGCATTCTTATGGGCACTTTTTTGAGTCTTAAGCAGACCCTGACTATCACACGGGCACCCGGGGCCCATACCCTGGGCACGAAAATTTTCATAATTTCGTCTAAATTTCCATCAAAAAATAAAATAATTGTGAAAAAATGTGATATTTTAGATATTAATAACATAAAATGGCAAAAATATATCTCAATATATAGTTAAAAACCCATTTCAATAAATAATAGAAAAAAATATTTTATTTTTATTCCTGGAACCGTTTTCAATTTTCCGGAAAACTTAATTTTTTGAGTTGACACTTTTCGAATAAGCGTGTAACACATGTAAAAAAACTAGTATCAGTAAATCAACCAATCTAAGGGGGCACGAAAAATTAAAAGCGTCCTGGGCACAGAAACTTGCTAGTTCAGCCCTGATCTTAAGTTCACTTTTTTGTTATTTTTAAAGGCAATTGTAATACAGGAAACTCTTTTTAAGGCACAAAGAGTCATTTTTTTTTGTTATGTAAGCAAATTTTTCAATACAAAAGAGAGTAAGAACACATTTTTTTTTTTTTTTTTTTTTTTACTGAGGGGCAAGAAGGGCGCAATTTTTTTTTGACTGAGGGGCAAGAAAGGCGTAATTTTTTAACTGAGTGGCCAGAAGGGCGCACTTTATTGACTGAAGGGCAAGACCAGCACAATTTTTTGACGGAAGGGCAAGAAGAACGCATTTTTTTTTTTTTTTTTTTTTTTTTTTTTTTTTTTTTTTTTTTTGACTGAGGAGCAAGAAGGGCGCATTTTTTGTTGACTGGAGGACAAAAGGGTGCTACTTTTTAGGACGAGGTGCAAGAAGGGGGCTATTTTTTGAATAAAAAGACAGACAGGGTGCAGCACCCTCCTGAAACTGTCTGAATCACTGAGAGTAAAGGGAGGATGTTATGTGAGAAAATACAATAAATTGTGTTTGTATAACTTCAGCTGCTTTATGAACAGTCCCTTATCGTCTGAGTAGCGCAATTTATGATCAACCCCTTATCGTCTGACTTACAAAAATAATTACCGAGCTTTTTTATTTAAACTTTCCTTGAAAAATAAACTTCATTATATGTCAAACAATATTCGTTTTAAAACCAACAATGCAAAAGAAAACTCGACACTCTATCATTAGTAGGAAAAGCAGCCAGACATAATCATGCTATAAAATTATTTTTACTTCTTTCTGCTGTTGTCTGCTTCACCAAACATGAGACTTTAATTACAAACCAGTGATTACTTTTTCTGCTTTCATTCAAAATGAAAGTTGTTGTTACACGTATACCTTTATTTATTTTGTAAGAAATGCCATCCATAAAATTACAGGTTTCGGAATTGGAATTCTTCGAATTTGAAAAGACTCATTGAAGCTCTTTATAGTTTTTCTACTTCAATTTAAAACTGGAATACAATGTCGTAAAAATTTGTTTTTCTTTCAATACTTTTTTTCTCTGGTTAACAATATACAAAAAAAAATTATATTATCATTACGCATGTCCTTGAAGAATAAACTTCAATTGCATCTCAAACAATATTTATTTTAAAACAGGAATGGAATAAAAAAAAAAAAATCCCTGCCGGTTCGGGCCTACAGGCGGAGGTAGATTTCGAAGTTAAGTACTAAATTCTCCAATAAAACTTAAATCAAGATTAGAGATAAACCCAGTTTCTTCACAAAGAGTGAGCTGTTAGGGATCTAAACTTTTTGTGAAAATTATAATATACACGAATACACACACACATGTATATGGAATAGGTTTAAAAAATGACTACAAAAAATTCAGAGAACATTAAAGTGTTAAAATATGTTAATATTTCCAGAGTCGAGTTTTTATCATGTTTTAATACGTTTCTTCAAACTCACATGGCGTTACATATTCACCTGCTGAGGTCCATTATATTTCCAATATGACGCAATATACATATTTTTTTAATTCGTCAAACTATTTATTTTATTTTGAGTTTTCATGCTGAAATCTTGCTCTAGAAAACTTATGACGTAATATTCAATTTGTTTTCAATTTGTCAAACTATTTAATTTTACACGTGAAAATTTTGCAATAGAAAAGTAATTGTTGTGGTGAGAATTTTATTGTTTTTTTTTTTTTTTTTTTTTTTTTTTTTTTTTTTTTATTGTTGGCAACTGCCATAACGAAAAACTTTTATTTTTTTCCTGCCATTGTTGTGTAAGAGCTGGTTTTATCAGAATCATGTTAAGACAGTATTCAAAATTTTAAACCCTCCCCATTTCCACCCTCTTGGGCCGATTTCGCCCATTTTCAATCCCCGCCGAGATATTAGCCATATCAAAGTTGTTGACGAGTTTGAGGACAATCCGTGCATAATTGCGACTTTTATCGAGAGGACAAAATTTAGTACATACATACGTACATATATATATATATATATATATATATATATATATATAAACTTTCTAGGTGGGGGTGGTTTTGGGTTCCTGGGGTCCTATAATGAAAAGTTATAAAGGAATTTTTCAAAAGTCGCACCATGGGAACGACTGCAATAAGTAGTATTTCTTACGAAATCTACCTAAAAAAGGAAGAGGAGAAACTGAACAAGCCACCATTATACAAAAAATACGAGCCGGACGAAAATATGTTGTATTTAACTTCTACTGTCGTGTTACTTCCAGAGCCACTTTATTTATTTCAGATTTGTTTGCTACAGAGTTTTAAGTGATTAAAATGCAAAATCGAGGAACTATCTCAAAAATTAAGACTCATGGACCATTTTAAAATTTCGTTTAAACATTTCATTTTTTTTTTAATCCTAAAATTATAATAACATTGGAAATTTCTTTTAAGGCTGTTCTCAAATCCAAAGGGGCAACTTTCTGACATAAGTTTTAATTCATTTTTGTTCGGAAACGCATGACACTAGCACGTGTTGTTATTCAAGAACTATGTCATCGAGCTGTTTTTTCAGTTTTCTTGTAATCGCGATAGATCTTTCAGAAAATACTGTCCAAGTTGGCATGTTGAACCGAATTTCCAAGAAAGACGAAAATCCAGTCAGGGAAGGGAGAAAAAGGTCGTGTCACGTGATCAAATTTACTTATAACTCAATAGGTAATTTATTTATCAAAAAACGGAATAAACAGTTCAATTCCACACCACTTCCATAGTCCAGGCCTGCCAATTTTGTATCTTTACGTTTAAAAATGAGTTCGTCATTGTGGCAGAAAGTTTTGCGCTTGTTGGCGAGTGCAGTTGAGAGCAGCCTTAAGGAGCCGTCACTCGTCACAAAATTCACATAAAAAGCACAAATAATTGTACAAAAATTATTTTCAGGTGCATACAAATAATATAAAATTATTTAAAATACATTAAAAATATCTTAAAATACATTAGAAAAATTCAGAACGTTTTCAGCCATTACAAGGCTGTCATCAGTGGGATTTAAATGTTTTTATTATGTTCTTAGCGCTTATTGGAGAATTGTCTAGAAGAAATCATTGTAATTTAAAGGTTGTAACGTCAAACGAGATACCAAATAAAGTTATTCAAATTTTAATGTAGTCTGGCACTCAGAACCGAAACTAGGGGGGGGGGGGGGCAGAGGGGGCACGTGCCCCGGGCGCCGCTTTAACAGAAGGTAAAGGGGGCGCCAAAATTAAGATTTTGTTTCTCTTACCCGGGAAATTTAAAAGAAAAGCTGAACCAAATGCATCTAACTGTACAAATAGATATAAAGATTCATCTACAATACAAAATTGCAAATGAATTAGAATAAAGAACTGCTCTCATAGGCTTTTTTCATTCTCTCCTTCCAAAAGTATCATGTCTATGACTTTGCCTTCTATCTTTTAAATCACTTCCTGTGTAGGAGAATCACTATAGTTTTTCTAGGTCAGTCTCTATTGTGGGACACTGTCCACTTCGGATAACTACGAAACGCGAAGCGACCCCTCAGTCTGACTTTTCTATTAGATTAAAAAATTCCATGAAAGCTGTTTGGTTTTTTCCGCTCTCCGCTGAGCAGCGTTGAGCTTCCTTTCTTTTTTTTTTTCGTCTTGCCATGGGCGATAACTGCTCGAGACAGTAAAAACAAACGGGATAGGTAATGCACAAAGTAAAATTCTTAGTAAAACCTTTTTTTAAAAAAAAATCGACATCATTTAGCCTATACAAAAAAAAAAAAAAAAATGTTTAAAAAGATTAAAATGCAACTTGGTTTCTTTTGATTCCGTTTTGAAGGTTTTAATGAATCAATATTTGACAAAGCTGATTGCGTAGTTCAGTTTTATATATTTTAAATTTAAAAATAAGTTGTCTATTAGATACTTAGTAAAATTCTTTTTGTAAATTTACTTTGTGGTGGAGAGGGAGCGCCAAAATCCATGTTTGCCCCGGGCGCCAAGAAGTCTAGTTTCGGCCCTGGGCACTTCATATTATTCAGCGTAGATCTTATTTCAATAAATGAAAGTTAAAATTCTAGTGCTAAATCCACCTTGAGTTAAATAATTAAAATTCATATAAAAAAGCACAAATAAATGTACAAAAATTACTTTCAGGTCCATACATATAACACAAAATCTATATATATATTTCTCTTGCCTGGCGCTAAAATAGGGCTGAATTTGTAGCTTGCCGTTTGGCAACAACCGCGGTAACACAATTAATTTGCCTTATTAGATTCCACCAATCAGAAACGTGATTTCACCACTTAAACTAGCGTCATAGTTAAAAGAAAAATTTCAATGGTTTTCGTAAAATGTAAACATGTTAAAACGATTCCGTGTAATTATGCACTAATCGAGTAAAAACATAACACAGATTATTTATTGAGAAATAATATCAAGTAATCTGCGTAAATAAAATATCAGTGTATAATCTTTCATAGTAAGCAATATATGGAAAACGAAATGTTTCCGATGAAGATAATGACGTCATTCGGAAAACTAAAAGATGCATTTCAAATTTGGATTAAAGAATTTTATTATAACTGTGTCAGTGATGACGTCATAGTCCTGATACTTATTCCTAGAGCTTCTAAATACACAGGATGGCTTGTTATTTAAAATATATTAACAATATCTTAAAATACATCAGAAAACCCATAAAAATTTGAATAGTTTTATGTGGCATCGTATCTGACATACAACCTTTAAATTACAATGATTTCGTCTGTCTAGACAATTCTCGAATAAGCGCAAAGAAAATAATAATAACATTTAAATCCCACTGATGACGGCCTTGTAATGGCTGAAAACGTTCTGGGTATTTTTAATGTATTTAAAGGTATTTTTAATGTATTTTAAATAATTGTATATTATATGTATACACGTGAAAGTAATTTTTGTACATTTATTTGTGCTTTTTATATGAATTTTAATTATTTAACTGAAGGTGAATTTAGTGCTAGAATTTTAACTTTGATTCTTTTAAGGTGTTCTTATTATGGTTATGGCGAATATTCCACAAAATTTCATATCTCTGTGATGAATTTTTGTTGTTGTTGTTGTTCAACGTCTGCCGTCCTTTTAAATAGAGTTTCCACCACTTTTGAATGTTTAAAAGTAATTTTTGTACATTTATTTGTGTTTTTTTATATGAATTTTAATTATTTAACTGAAGGTGGATTTAGCACTAGAATTTTAAATTTCATTCTTTCAAGGTGTTCTTATTATGGTTATGGGGTTATGGCGAATATTCCACAAAATTTCATATCTCTGTGATGAACTTTTTTCTTTTTGAGTGTGTTCAACATCTACCGTTCTTTTAATAGAGTTTCGATCACTTTCGTGTGTTTAAAACAATTTTTGGCCTGTTTTAGACGGTTAAAACCAAGTTTTGATCACTGTCCTGGTTGAAATTAGTTTTGACCACTCAAAATTACAACTCTGGTTGTAGTTTCGACCGGTCAAAATTACAACCGTGGTTGAAACTGATAAAAATTGTTCATTGCAAAATGATCAAATGATTTCCTTTAAATATCACGGGCATTTGCTCAATGGAGATGAAGTTTTCAACTAGTACTGCAAATAAACTGTCATGAATTTATTCTACAAAAAGGTAAAAACTACAAAGAATATCCTATTATACATCCATTCACTTTTAAAATTTATCTGGTAATAAACAGTCGAGGTAAAGATTTTTTGTATGCACACGCATTGACTGACATACGGTGAAGCACAGAAAAAAAAAGAAAGAAAGAAAAGGAGAAAACGAAAGAAAAGAATAGAACTCGTAAATAATAGAATAAAAATGAAGAAAATAAAGAATGAAAATGAAAATCTATAAAAATCTAAAGAATCAATGGCCTTACACACACACACACAAAAAAAAAAATTAGATTTATTTTATTTTATTCTACCCTTTTTTTTATTTTTTCAAAAATACGTCTTATTCAACAACCAGTTACAATCTTAAGAACACCCTACACAATAGTATTTCAACTTCATTCTAAAATAGCTTACCCCTTTACGCCCTCAACCCTTTGACAATACCCGTCATCTAGCTAATACATAATAAAACTTTGAAAAAAAAAAAATTTTTTTTTTCTATTAAATTCTAAAGTCGTTAAGATTTAAGGGTGGGTTGCCGTTCAAGAAATGCTCGTACCGAAAAGTTGAACAGGTGATTTCCGAAGTGTGGGAAAAAGCGGACAGCTGGGTTCACAAGGTGATGTTGCCAGATGGCTCCACCTGCCCTCTTTTCTTAATTCTTGGCGCAGCTTGTCGTATGTGTTGCCAACACGCGCATGGAATTTTGATGAATTTTGGCTCATTTGGAGTAATATAAGGCGCAAATGATGCTCTAACTGGATACTTTGGTCCAGGGTTGCAATTCTGTTTTTTTAACGAAGTAGTTCGCCCTCAAAGTTAGGTTTTTGATTTTGCAATCTCCAACATAACTATTTCTAATGCTGAACAATTTTTATAACGATCTGATGTACACAAACATACTGATATTTTAAAATATTGGTTTGTTTATTTTTTAATATTTATTTATTTTTTGCATTTGAAATTTTATAGCATTAACTGGAAGATATTACTTTCAGTGTTGAATTTAGGGGTCGGGGTAGGGGTGGTGAATCATACCTCAGAATATTCCTGTGGAAGATTTGAGATATTGTGTTTATTAATGGTCTAGAAGTGCAGTGCCCACCCCCTCTCCCTCTCCAAGAACTTCGCAGTGCCTTACCCCCACCCCCCCCTACCCCACCCGAGAGAAAAATGTCTTACTTTAAAAACACTGACTATTGATGTGAGCTGCGTATGTGGTTTGCTGAAAATTTTCAAGTGTTGCTTCCTTCATAAATAATTTAAATTTTTGAATATTTTAAAATTAAAATTTCTTTTTTTCTTCTGTTACTTTTGGGAATTTTTCGCACTAATTAAAACAAAAAAAATCTCAGTGATAAGACATTTTCCTGCTTATGCTGAAAATTTTTAAGAGAATTTTCGCCTTGTAGAATTTTATTTGCGTTACATTATGTTTGTAAAATCTTAAGATTAATTTAAAACAAGTTCTTCCATCTCAATCGAAAGAGGAGATTGATTTGTTTGTTTGTTTCTTTCTTTTTAACGCTTTCCAAGATGACTGAAAAGTGTTTATAAATTCAGTTTGTTCATCTGTCTGTATATCTGCCGTCTGTCTGTCCTTGCTCTAACAATCGTAAATATACTCGGAGTGCCATGAAATTTTTATATGTTATCCATGCTTACTTACTATAGACTCTTTGGTATTGAAAATGAAAAGCGTTGCAATTGCACCTCGTTTAAGGGACACACAAAGAGAAATACATTATGGTCTGTAGGTAAAAACTATTTCCGATGCATCTTAATGATGTTACAGTAATCCAAACATAAGGAAATTGATGTGCATAACTAAGATGGACGAAAACATGCTTTCTCAGGAGTGTAGAATTAGTGGCAATTATAGTTCATTTACGGGGATGCATAAAAGAATTGCATTACATTATGGCCTATGGGAAAATCGTTTTCGATGCATTTTCATGATGTTATGATACTTCAAACATAATGAAAATAAAAAGGGCTAATGAGGTGTACTACAACCTGCTTCCTATAGATTAAGGAGGGCGTAGCATTTATCTTCATTTACAGAGGCGTACAAAAGAATTCGGTTACATGACGGGCTACGATCGATTTCATTGTAATGATAAAATGAAATTTCTTAACAATATTCTGTTAGTGTTCAGTTTCATAATCTCTGCGTCTGATGCATGCTTTTCGTTCTTGTTTCATTTTTTCTCGTTATGGTGATGACACAAGTGGTAACACTAAACTATAATATATTTCCGAGATTCAAACCCAAACCATTCAATGAATACTAACAAAATTCCTTTAACCCCTTGAGACTACTATTTGTGCAAATATGCCCTGTCAAAAAGTGCATGCGGAATTTGTTTTTGGCATCATTAATAAATAACAGTAGCATTTGTCTTTTTTAATTAGGTATTTCATAAGTAGAGAGTTGTTTAAAAAAAGCGGTGACAACTGAATAAAAATTGTGTAAGCAATGCCGTCCCGAAAGGGTAATATATGTCACTTATCAAAGTAATCAACTACTAAAAAAAAATTTTGAAATCCAAGAAATTCAGGGATCGCAGCATCCCATATTTTTTATGTATTTGCTACCATCTTCCTGGTGCATTTTTTCACATGTGCAAAGGGAAGCTACCACAAAAATAATATTTTGAAAATATTGGTAGCAAATAACATAAAAATATAGGACGCTGCAACTCTTGAACGTATTAATACTGAACTGAAAATATAGCCCCATTGAGCGTAATGTTATTTGGATTTACAAAGAGTTTTTATTTTCGAATGGATTACGAAACCTTCTTGATGAATGAGCTCATGCAAGATATTTGAAGATCAATATACTGTGCAAATTAGGTTAAAAACGATTCACTATTTAAAAGTTATCGTGATGATGAGCTTTGCATTATATACAGATATATAAACGCAATTTTTGCAATAGGCTGATTTTTAAAGAAGTCGACTTAAAATGTTATAAAAATAGAATCTTACTATATATGCTCGTATGCTGGGACCTTTTCAAGACTATTAAGAATTTTTATTTAGAGTTTCCTATAAAGGATATATCTTGATTATGTTATGGATTATAAGTTGATTCTCCAACGATTTAAAATTTTCCAGAGAGACATTTCCCATAATGGAATTTAATTGCGAAACTACAATTTAGCAGTGGTTACAATCCCTTTAGTTCACTTTAGAAATTGTTAATAATTCTTCTGCAATTATAAAAACTTATTCATATAATGCAAGATATATCAAGATTGCACTTGCAGTCTTCCTCTATCATCTTCTCATTTTATCAGCGAGGGAGATCTTTCGGCACCGAAAGCAACTTTACATGCTGCATCTGATTTAACAATCAGTCATCCTTATTTATTTATTATTTAAAACATAATTCCAGATTAGTTGGCGATCCAATTATTTCAGTATGGTTAGAGTATCATCCCCAAATATTAAAAGTTAGGGCCGAAATTTGTAGGTTCGATCCTGAATTATCCAAGCAGTGTGCTGAATGAATAATCCTTGCATGAAAACAAGAATTCATGCATTTATGGTCAGGGTCAATCTCTTGATCACCTTTGATAAGATTGGTCGGTCATGACAAAAGAAATTACGTGGTCCGCAAGGAAATCTGAGTGTTTGAATAAGCGCAAAACCTGCCTTCTTTTTTTCAAAATTTAAAAACGAAAAATCGGCCTGGATGCACTCGCCTCCCACCATACCTCTTCCTTTTCCCTATGGACACTTCGAACGCCAGAAAAAGAATCATCGGAAAAAATGACAGTTTGTCGAACTACGATTTACGCTAAAATTGAAAAAGTTCATATTATATAAGAAAACTATGGTGTATATTGATTTGTCCGCGATAGCCATAACACGTTTCACCCTCGTGTATTTTTTTTTCTTTTTCCGGGCTGGCCAGTGAACACTTCTATTTAGAGGATTGGAGTCTGAGCACTTGTGAGGATGCAATAATAGAAATTGTAGTGTAATCAGATCACTCTAAATTTTTTAAAAATAAATAGATTTTTCATTATTCGACCTATTTAAGATAAAGGAAAGGCAGAGATAAGAGCGTAACAGAAAAGTGCGAGCTAAAATTTTCAACATTTCATTTACGAACACCCAATTTTGAGATTTTATTTGGGGGGATTTTTAAAAATGCTTTAGTTCTTCAAGGAAAAAAAGGACTTCTGAAGGGACAATCAAAGGCGGATTATAAAGCAAATACGAATCTGTCCTTTCAACTCGCTACAGGTATACCTCATATTTATAAGAAAATCTGCAGATATATTTTTCAACTTTTACAACGAGTGACATAAGGGTAGAGGAGGGGAGGCAACAAGTTATAAAAAAAAAAAAAACGAAAATACCTACATAGCCTTTAACTCACTACATGAGTAGCGTATGTGCCAAAACTAACACATAAAATCTAAAATTTACATTTAACATTTACTAATAAGATTTTTATAATAAAATTCTTAGGTGCTATATCTCCCTCTTTTTTTTTTTTTTTTTTTTTTTTTTTTTTAAATCAGCAAAGTTTGCAGTTGCGACTTATAGGTCGTAACTGTTTCCCATTTCTTTTCAGTAAGTATTAGTGTTTATTTAAATAGCAGATATGGAGGATTTGTTCTGTAACCTCTCAAATCTGTAATCAAAAGTGACCGGTCTCTAATAAAATTTCCATCCCTATATCACTTGATATTTTTCAACCTATTCATACATGCGTATCTAGTTCAGGTGGTATGAACGCAATACTTTAAAACAGCGTTAACCGAATGCATGAACCTTCTCTTTGGAGGTTGAATTTTTTTTTTCCGGCTTTGTGTAAAGTGCGTCTTAATAACATAACGAAAGCATTCGAAGAAGGGCACATATGGATCACTAAATGAATGGGCCACCTTGCGCTTTTAGAACGCACACATACTCCATCTGCTCACAGTGGTACTTCCAACGAATACGTTACATACAGCACAGCGCCCCCCCCCCTCCCCTTCTTTCTTACAACTTAAGAAAAATTCCTTGGGCTGAAGAGCAGCACCCTTGGCCCGTTCGTCTCCACAAGGCCTCATTTGAATGTTTTACAGCTTCGCGATTTGCATGGGTCGTTATGCGCGAAGAACACGTGGGGGCGAAACAAAGATCAAGATGCGGCAGATGTCGAGCGCAAGAAAATGCCTTATGGAGAAGATCATTCGCGAGGCGCTCGAATTCGCCACTTTTTTTTGCTTTCTTTTATCGCGACTTCCAGCGTGGGAAAGTCTCCACACCGCCACCTGCTCTTCTTCAGTTGGCGCGTTGTTACTCGCAGGCCTTTTTAACTGCATTCCACGGTTTTTTGCAAGTTTTTTTTTTCCTCTACCAACAACCCGAAACATTCTTAACAACGTGGTGTACCTGATTTCATTTAATTCGGGCGGCAGCCTCCGCAATGTATTCGATTCGAGGCCAGAAGGAGCTGGAGTGGGTGCCGAGATCACTCGAAGTTCTTTTTACCAAATACGGTGAGTCAGTGAGACGGAGAAAAGGAACGACAATAGCGAAAATGGGAAATAAAAAAAAATTCATTCTTCGAAAGGTTCCTTTTAATAAAATATAAGCCAGATGACTCAGACGAAGTAAGATCTGGGGTGGGTGGCATATGGGAGATTCGGAACCGTCCAGTATTGACGGCTTATCACAGTGGCATAACTTGGTTCGGATGCGTACTACGTACTCCCTTCCATAACTTAAAACTTTTAGTACCTTTAACCGTTAAATGCATAGTGATGCATATTTACATCACTTTTTATTTAATTCTTAGCAACAGTATATTTATATCAATGCAAAAACCCTTGACGGGTTAAAAGTTTCTGACGCAGCACTTTATCTTATGCTCTAAGAATTTTAAATATGGAACTTAAAAAATACTGATATCAAATTTTGAATGACGTTATGCTATTTCTTAAAAAATATATTTGTATTTATTTCATCATTTTATTTTTGTTTTATTTATAATCGCATGTGCAAAAGTTATGTTCAACATGAAAAGCTGCATAAAATTTTATTCGCTGTTGCTTTATCATTTACATCTCTCATAAATTCAAAATATGAGTTTTAAAAGATATGATATAAAATTTAAGTGACGCCTTGATGTGACTTTAAAAGGTTTGTTTTAAAATTCAATTTAAATTATTTTTGACTTGGTTAAAATATTTTTTTACATCTACACAATACTTTTAATTTTCCAATTCACTCTTAAATATATCACTTTCATTGAATCTATACTATGCATTGAAATGTATTTATTTCAATAAATTGGTTTATCTTTTGTGTCACTCTATTCAAAATTGTTAGTAAGATTTATGTAAATGGTTTCTTTGCGTTATTGTGTCCAAACTACATGAAATGTATGAAAAAGGATAGTTTGATGCAAATAAACCATTTACATAAATCTTACTCACAATTTTGAATAGCGTGACACAAAAGATAAATCAATTTATTGAAATAAATACATTTCAATGCATAGTATAGATTCAATGAAAGTGATATATTTAACAGTGAATTGGAAAATTAAAAGTATTGTGTAGATGTAAAAAAATATTTTAACCAAGTCAAAAATAATTTAAATTGAATTTTAAAACAAACCTTTTAAAGTCACATCAAGGCGTCACTTAAATTTTATATCATATCTTTTAAAACTCATATTTTGAATTTATGAGAGATGTAAATGATAAAGCAACAGCGAATAAAATTTTATGCAGCTTTTCATGTTGAACATAACTTTTGCACATGCGATTATAAATAAAACAAAAATAAAATGATGAAATAAATACAAATATATTTTTTAAGAAATAGCATAACGTCATTCAAAATTTGATATCAGTATTTTTAAGTTCCATATTTAAAATTCTTAGAGCATAAGATAAAGTGCTGCGTCAGAAACTTTTAACCCGTCAAGGGTTTTTGCATTGATATCATTACTTTTTTGAGGTTAGTGATAAAATGATTAAAAAAAAAAGATACTTATGGGATTTAATGCAGATTTAATTTTTACTGTTTTATTACAATTTTCCTTATAGCAGTTTGTATATAAAAACAAGTGGGTAAGTATAATCGCAGATCGCACAGAGGGTTTCATTTGATATTCCTTTAAAAACACTTTATCCTTAAATTAATAAATCCAAAATGTTAATTTATAATTATTAAATCCTTACATAGATGGTGCACCAATAGTTCCAATTTTCATGGGGCAGGGAACGCACACTTTTAAACAAACCACCTTCCAATTGAAGTCATCAAAAACCAAGTTGAATAAGCCAGACCCCGTTGTGTTGTTTGACAAACAGCAGTCTCATGTCCCCTACTTCCCCCTTTTTCAAAATTGTTCAGACCAGTACCTAAGAATGGAACCGAAATTATTTTTTCTCTTCAGAAATTACGATAAAAAAATAGTATGCAGTACTCATAAATTTACTTTAATGCTATATAGGGTGATTATTAAGTTAATTATAACGTTTGGAATCTGTTGCATTGATGTCCGAAAGGTAGTTTCTGAGTTATGGAAGCTGGACCCATAAGGCGCCATAGAGGGGCGAAGCCCGCTAGTGTCTATCATAATTATATCTGCCATGTGGACTAATTGCGATATTTAATCAAAATAGTCCCCCCCCCCCCCTCCTCATCCCCGGAAATTTAACAAATATAAAATGTGTCTTTATAAACCTATCGTCAAATAGGTTTTTATTTCTTTTTCCCTAAAAAAAAAAAACATGATTTTTATATCCGTAACGTAAATAGCGGACGAAGCCCGCTAGTTCCTATCATAATACAGTGGACTCTCTCTATTCTTAACACTCATGGGACCGACCAAAAATGTTCAGATTATGGGGTGTTCATTATAGAGGGAGATTCGGAAATGCATTACTACTACCGCTATGCATCGAGTTTATAAACTATATAGAATACATAGCCTGGTTAGTCATGCCATTTACCGAGATGGAGATGCTGAATTTAGATTTGGCAGGTAGTGTAATGTCAAACTAAATTCAGCCGGACCTTCTATTATCTCATTTGATTTTTTTTTTATTAAAAAAGTTTTACAAAATATAGAATTACATATACACAATACATTACTTGAAAACATAATCGGTATATTACTTTAAAAAGTAAGTAATTTTAGTTTGTTTTTGCATTATGTATGCTCGTGCAGTATAGATGTTATCTAGTTGCTTAAGGAGTGGAAATGATGTTCCGGATGATGTTCTGCCGCATAGTTCAACAGGTCTTGAATCTCTTGGCCCTTTGCTTGAAGGCAATCGTACTTTTTGTTTCATCGGTCTCTTCTGATTCTGTTTCTTCTTCACTATCCTCTTCCTCTTCAATGATGTTATTGTCGCAAATCAGAAGGCTTTCGTCGGTTTCGAGATAAGCTCCAGGTTCAATTTTAGTATGAAGCTCCTGAAGAACTGACCCGAAGTCACTCACAGCTACTGCTTCTTGGTCCTCTATTCTTGATTGCTCATTCTCACTCGGGAATCCACTTTTGAAGAAGCATCTTTGGATGGTGCAGGAGGTTACTTCATTCCAAGCCGCTTATATCCAACGGACAGCATCCATGACGTTGAACTTCTTCGTTAGTTCGATTACCGAATTTTGCCTTCTCCATCACCAGAGGTATTTTCTTCAGAAAATGGATTAGGTAGTGAGCTTTAAAGTTCTTGATTACTCCTTGATCAAGTGGATGGATTGTAGAAGTACAGTTCGGTGGCAGGAACTTGAGGCTTACGTTGCACAGATGCGTGTTTGTATGTGATGTGTCATTATTAAAAAAAAAGAATTTTTATCCCTTCTCTCTTCATCATCTCGTTAATGCCCTCCAAACATTGTGAGAAAATTGTGAATGTCATGCAGGCTTTTCGATTTGATTTATTGTACACAAACAATAATACGATATTCATATTTTTGAAGCATCATGGTTATTCATTTCCGTTCACAAGTGGTTTGAGCTTCTCACTCGTAAAACTGGCGCAGAGCATGACGGCAAGTCATTCTTTCGATATTTTCTCGCTACTTTTTGCTAGGATTTTATTTGGAAGAGCTCTAAAAAAGAGACCGGTTACGTCTGCATTGAAAATGTCAATGTCGTCGAAATCCTTCATTATGTCCTGAAATTTTCTTTTCCATTCCTCCACAGTGTTGATATTTATGTCTGCAGCTTCACCATTGATTAATTTGAATTTGATGGTATGCCGACTTTTGAAGCAGATCAACTACCCTTCCAATGCCTTGAATTGTGTGATTATCTCTTTCTCTGCAAAATCCAGAGCAGTCTGCTTTAGCAGAGGTTCAATAACAGAAACATTTTGCGTTATGATTTGGCTAAAAAACTTCCAGACGTGATTGTTTATGTTTTCGTTTTGAAAGTTCTACACTTTGTGGAAGGTTCATTTGCTTCAAAAATAGCTATTATTTTTCCCTCTTTCTTGCTGTTGGCGTTGACTTGGTCTACTGAAATTACAAACTCAAATGCAATTTTTCCTTTGATTTACTTTTAATTGTTATTTTTGAGCAACTTCGTATTTTTTTCTGAGGCTTCAGTTCTTTTTTTCCCTACTTATTTCTAACATATCTGCATAACATTTCTAACATGCTGTGCTTCTTTCCCTGCAACGATAGCGAAACGGCAAAAACATTTTACCTTTGCCGAGCAATAAAGAAGAGAGGAACAGAAGCGATAATGCTGTCCAACTTGTTTTGTGAAAGGCCAATCATAATCCTTTTTTGACCACTGTTTCTAACACCTGTTGTCTGTTATCTGCAACTGGGGACGGGGCATTTCTGCTGCGTAATCTTTCTATTTTTATCTCCGCTCGGGAGGGGGGAACCACGTGACATGGTTTTTACATTACTTTTTTTTGTATCTCTTTGCATAAAAATTCATTGTTTTGTTAATTTTGTTTATTTGTTTATTACAATTTACCACTTTTTCTGAAATGGCAAGAGGTTTATATCTCAAATTTTTTGTTTATTAAAAATATAACAATGTTATAGTTAGTTGAGATGTAGAACACGTACGGTAAAGACGTACCTGTTTGAAAAATATTCTTTTCATTCCATTTTTTTTCCTTACAATAATTTTTTTGTTTGTTTTGTTAGCTGAAGATTTTATCTGAATTTCTCAAACAAACTGCAGCATCGGATAAATGTTTAAATCTAGCAGTGATTTTGTCCGTTTATATTTAAATCGAATTCGTTGACCTTTTTATTCTTTTGCAACATTTTCTCCGAATTTCCATGATGGAGCAATTACCCACATTTCGATTGCAAACATACGTTCAGTTTACAGAGAGGTGTGGTAGAATGGGGACCAAAGTTGTGTTCATAATAGCGGGGTGTTCAGATTAGAGACTGTTCAGAATACGGAGAGTTCATCTTTTGTAAAGTCTATGGAGTTTCGCCGGGACCATCGGAATGTGTTCATAATACCGGGGTGTTCACATTAGAGAGTGTTCAGATAGAGGGAGTCCACTGTATATATTTTTAATAATTTTATATAGTCTATAATAAAAATCAGACTTAAATTAGTCTAGTTCCATGAGTACTTGTAGTGTCAGTTACATGCTACGATTTTTGGATACCAGTATTTTAGAACGGGAAAATGTGACTTATTTTATCGGAGATATCTCATTAATTGAATAAGGCGAAGCAAACTTTTTGAAAAAAAGGTGGCCAACAAGCATGGCAGTTATCAGCTATGTGACTTTGTGCTAAAGTCCATTAATTTGATCTGCTTTAAAAAGATTACGGAAGATTGAATTATAGTAGAACCTGGATTAACCGAGCTTCGATTAATCGAGGTTTCTGTTAACCGAGCCGATAACAAAGTCTGATTTTTTTTTCCTTTTGAATGAGCCTTAAAAATAACCACACTCTTTAACTCACTGTCCGTGCTATACAGGCCCTTCTGCCCCCAAAAGCACTCAACTCCAAAGAAACATTGGACCCTGAGAAGTCAATAGCGAACAATGCTTTGTTTCCAGTGGCTGTGTGAACTTTCGTAAATTTTTCAATTTGCATTTTAAAATTTACTACTAATAGTTGATTTTCTTTTTAAATTTGTTAAGCTGTGAAACAGAACTTTACATATATTTATTTTTATTATTTAAAAAACGTTCTATATATATATTTTAAAAGAGATGTTAAATTCGCAAGCACGGCGAGTTTTTACACACAGTTTCTATTAACCGAGATTTCCGATTCCGATTTACTAACAGTCCCAATTAGCTCGGATAATCGAGGCTGCTCTGTATAATTAAAAAATCAATGGCGATCTTACTGTAAACGGGTTTCCCTTTTACTGAGGGATTTCAAGACCGAATCAGCTCATGTTAGTTGCTGTTTCCGTGCTTGATTAAATAAGATTAGTTAAACATTTGAAAATTACCAAATATAAAAGGAACTAAGTCAACAGAGTCTTTGCTTTATGGTATTTTTTAACAACGCTATAAGAAAATGATTTTAAATAAGAGATTTTAAATGTAACGTTTTAAATCTGACATAATTTTCACCAAACTTTCCTTTCTCTTTGTAACATTCAACTGAAAATATTTTTATTATTAGAAAGATAATATTATTATTTGCGCTACCTTAAAATTGGCAACTATAGTTAAAAATATCATCTCGAAATTTGAAATAAATCTCTCATATAAATATATTTTTTAATTTAAACTGTTTTGCAATATCATTATTTGGCCACTTTGGCCAATATGACGTAATTTCCTCCATTTACGACTTTTAACACATATCAATGAATTTATTATTTAAAAATTTTCTTTTTCTTTTAATATTCACGTGTAAATATAAGTTTTATGACGTAATTTTCAATGTTTTCCTGCTTTTAATGCGTAATCATTTAATTCTAATTTGAAAATAATTGATTATTTTATAATTTTCTTTCATTTTAAGTAAGCACGTGTAAAAGCAATTTTTATGACGTAATGTTTAATATTTTCCTGCTTTTAACACGTTATAATTTAATTCTAATTTAAAAGGATTTTTTTCTGTTTATAATAGTCACGTGTGAATAAATTTTTAATTTAAAGGATATATTATTCTTTGCGCTGTTTTAACAATTGGCAACAATTTAAAATAACCTTTTCTAAAATATGTAAAAAATATCTCTGGAAACTCTGAAAATTTTAATTTAAAATTGAAATAAACCATCAAAAAATTAGGCAAGTTAAAAATAATAAATGCACTCTGCAAACTTCGAGTTTCTATTGAATGATTAAATTGAATGAAAATGATTAAATTCCCATGTATATTTTTTTTCCTATGAGACTTTTTTAATGAGACAATTTTATCCAGATTTAACATTAAATATCTCTTAAAATAATTCTTCGATTTAAAAACTGTCTACTTCAACGTTTTTATCAAACATTTCTCTATAATACTACCTATTTTAATATTTTTGTATGCAGTAATTTTCTTAATATTTGCGAAATAGACGTCTAGTCACAAGAGATTCTTTCAAAGCGGCGAAGAGCGTTAGTTTTTTTTTTTTTTTTTCGAATTAGAGACAAAATGTAGTACGCAATTGCGTCAAAAGATGGCGACACCAGAATTCTGATTTGCTTATTATGTAAACTGTAAATATTGCAAAGTTAAATAAAAACAATTGTCTCGGGGTTATCAAACTTCATTGTTATTTATAAATAAAACATTTCAACTAAACTATTTATTATAAAAGAATTATTACATCACAATAGTTTTTATGCAAGGAAAATAATAATAATAATAATAATAATATTATCGATGTCAGTGATTATATATTGATTGACCGTCATAATAATAAAAAATGATATTATAAAAAGAAGAGCTGAAATGAATTATTTTTTTACGTTTCTGATCATGTGATTTATATTCAAATAATAATTATTAATGTATATTTTTTGTAAAGTGATTGAAATTAAATACATTTATAAAATTTATGGTAATATTTTTATTGTTGAAAAATTGCCAAGAAATAATCATCATCAAATTGGTGTCATTATAATTGTAATTTTATTTAACTTAATAGCAATTAAAAAATTACAAAGGAACTGAGAATAATGGTCAACTAACAGACTTTAAAAGAAAAAAAAACACACATTCACATGCGAAAACAAGTACCAGTGTGTATCGAACTGCCTATCTTAAGATCAGTAGACGATGGCCCTTAACCACTCAGCCAGTGGGAAAACAAAATTTTTCTCCCCAAAAGTGGTTAAAAAGAAAGCATGTGTATGAATACAGTGTCATGCATTTTCGGTGAAATTTCCATAGAATGGCGAAGAAATATAGTCCAATTTTTCATGCGCATTATAAAACGAACAAGAGTCTTGCTGGAAACAAGTAAATTGTTATTTGGTTCATCTGAAACATATTTATTTGATTTTTAAAAAATTGCCCGTGTCATTTTCGAGAGAAAAAAAAATCGAATTATTTAACGAACGAGAGTTTTCCCAGAAAAAAGAAACGTGTTATTCACCTCGCCTTAATCACATTTATATTATGTATCAATTTAAAGATAATCGTTAGAACCGTTTTCGAGATTTTCAAATTAGGAACTTCCTCGATATCATACCAACGTTTTCACTTTAAAAATGGCTATTTAGATCTCAAAATATACTGCACGTAGAAATGTAAAAATTTCAGTATTATCTACTGAGTTATTAAAAGGCGGCTTTTCGCGTTTTCTTTGATGTCGAGTTAGCTGTATATATGAGTTCCGTCATCTACGAATTCTATGATACGATACGATACGATTTTAACGATACGATACGATACGATTTTAGGCTTAAGGCTGCGTCATTCGGAATAGACTGCAGATATAAGACTGTTCTAGAAAATTCAGAACAATAAGACCTATATCTACTGAGTTATTAAAAGGCGGCTTTTCGCGTTTTCTTTGATGTCGAGTTAGCTGTATATATGAGTTCCGCCATCTACGAATTCTATGATACGATACGATACGATTTTAACGATACGATACGATACGATTTTAGGCTTAAGGCTGCGTCACTCGGAATACTACCGTCTTCCATGATAGAAATATTAATTCTGTAAAAAATATAAATTTAA
This sequence comes from Maratus speciosus, assembly GCA_963932465.1. Taxonomy (NCBI): domain Eukaryota; kingdom Metazoa; phylum Arthropoda; class Arachnida; order Araneae; family Salticidae; genus Maratus; species Maratus speciosus. Next base: position 170,913,113 of record OZ010793.1, read on the forward strand.
AAATCTATCTTAAAATTTCTGGTGTCTAATCTTTAATATAAACGTAAAAAAAAAAAAAAAAAAAAAATAATTTGTGCATTTAAGGATTAAGTTTTACAAAATAAAAAAATATATAAAATAAGGTACCGTATTTTATGGAAGAAACGCCGCGGCGTTTACGAGTTTGAAAGTTATTTTTTTGTCAAGTGCGGCGTTTACACCATGTGCGGCACTTACGATTTTTTTTTTTCGCGCGCATAAAATTGGGATAAAATAAAAATTCATTAATCCCATGAATAATAATATATATATTATTATAAGACTGTTCTCAAGCCCCCTGCTCAACAACGCGAAACCTTCCGACTTCACCGATTATGAAAACTGTAACATTTCGGATGATGATACTGAACCATACAGGTGGACAAAGAAAATTTACTACTCTTCCACTTGACAACTCAGAGTTTGAGGGTTTCAAGTTGAAGCTAAAAAGCGCTAAAGTGCATGCGACGTAAAAAGCGTGTTAAGTTGCGACGGCCACTTAAAAAAATGTGGAGCGCCTAAGGAGAGGGTCCGCATCCCGTGCTCTGGATGGTTTTAATGCCAGTTGACGTCTCCTTAATTAAAAAAAATTACATAAAAATATTTAAAACCTGATTTAAATATTTTAAATAAAATTTTAAAATCTTAAATTATTAAAAAATGAGGCATTCTACACTGTTCAGAAAACTTTGATTAAAGCTAGGTCAATGAGACACTGTCGACAAAAATAGTGTTCCCAAAGGTGCGGCGTTTACGACGGGTTTTATTTAGACCAATTTTGAGGAGCGCGGCGCTTACGACTGGTGCGGCGTTTCTTAAATAAAATACGGTATTTAGATTCATACTTATCTGTGTTATAAACCTTTCAGAGAATCATATATAATTTTTTCGAATAAAAATAAAAAATCATGCATTTAAAGGTTAACAGTAAATTATGCAGATGACATCATATATTTGAGTTGTAATAAATTTCAGACACAACAAGCAATGAACTTGATCTTTTTATATATATATATAAATTTAATCTTATATCGTTAGAAGAAACGTCTTAAAATTTAGGTTTGGATTATACTAGAACTTTTATTTTCCATGATGATTTTAACCCCTTGAAGGGCACCGGTATATTATATATACCACTTAATTTTAATTCCCAAATGCCACATTGGCACCGGAATTTAGGAATTACAAAAAAGCTTTTACTTAGTTTCATATGAATTTGTTCACAAATAACGGTGTCATTCAATCATTTTAACGTTTTATCATTAGAAGTGCTTTGCCCCTGAAAGGGTTAAAATATATTTTTTTAAGCTGTTTTATAAATATTTAAATTTAATTAGCTATGATTGCAACTTCTACCCTTTTCATTTCCAATACTAAAATATATACAGGAAAATAAAAATGGCTAGCAGATGCAGGGCACATAGAGGCACATTAAAAATAAATTTTATAAAAGGAAATCCTCTAATTTCCTTCGGCGCACTTTATTCATGTATTTTATATTTCAGAAAGGAATGAAAATGTTGAATTGCACCATAAAGTATTTTTTTTTTTTTTAAGCGAACAGTAAAATTCGAAAATTATAAAATTACCACTTTTTCAAACTTTCTCACACAGCGCCCTTATGGATGTTCCCAAATCCGAACTGGCTTCTTTCTGACACATTGATGAATTAATATTTGTCTTCAAACGATTTTTCAGAAAATGCTGTCAAAATTAGCACTTAAAACCGAATTTCGGGACGCGGTAAAAGGGGAAAAAAAAAAACTGCCTTCATCACAAAATAATCGCTTCCAACTCAAGCTATAATTCATTTATCGAAAAAAGAAAGGAAAAAACCAATCTCTTCTATCATGCCTCAAAGTATCATTTATTTTCATTTAAAAATGAATCCGTAAATATGTATCAGAAAATTGCGAGTTGTTCATCGGAGAAAAATATTCTTTTGTTACCGGCCTGTGGACTGCCATGTATGATATTGCTCAAATGTCGAAATGCAAATGTGATATTGTAAAAAACCTCCCCATAGGTTTAGCATTAGCTCGCATAATCTTATGGGGAAGTATTTATCTAATATCTCGTTTGCATATTGACATTTTTATTTTTATTTATTTATTTATTTATTTTTTATTTATTTATTTTTTATTTATTTATTTTTTTTTATTATTTTTTATTTATTTTTTTATTTTTTTGCATTGGATAACCGAGGTCCGTCTCTACATCGCACCTTTTTTACTTTTTTGATTTTGGTCGCAGATATTTTTTATAAAGTTACTTTCACTTTCAAAACCGGTTCTGAAAATGAAAGTGTCATTCAAAAAATATCTGCAACTAAAATCGAAAAGTAAAAAAGATGCGATGTAGAGACGGATCTCGGTTATCCAATGCAAAAAAAAAAAAAAAAAAAAAAAAAAAAATTAAAAATGTCGAAATGCAAACCAGATATTAGAAAATCCCACCCCATAGGATTAGCATTAGCTCGTGAGTGCCTTCGCCGGCAGGGGCAGAGGGCTCAAGACTCTTAAAATTGGAAAAAAAATGAAAAAAAAAAGAGACCATTTTCAACATTTAATATCTTAAAATGTATATGATTCAAAAACACAATTATTATTTGGAGTAAAGATACAGTCAAGCCTCGTTAACATGAACACGCTTAACGTGAATTACTTTTAACATGAATTGTTTTCACAGCCCCCTGTAAAAACAAATACACAGATTTGATATTGATAACATGAAATACTGTTAACATGAACAAAATTTTGATTCCCCTTGAGGTTCATGTTAACGAGGTTCGACTGTATAAGTATGTTCTTTCATTTCATGTATTTAAAAAATTGCAAGATGCAGAATTAGTATTTATAGGGGACTCCAAACGATCAGACATTTGTCGAGCAGAAAATTGGTATGACAGCTTATACGCTTAGGATTACAAAACAAATTTTGCAACTAGAATGAGATCTTTTATGCCTAATTATTACACCAGATTGTAATAATTACCCTGGACCTAAATACATTTGTATTTGAAGCATTTTTATATTTTTAATACTAAGTTGTATTTAGCTAATACAAAATTTCGAAAAGTTCAACAGTAATATAAACACATAAAAAAATATTTTTTTGAACAGTAAAAATGAAATTTTAGGTTCCGTTTATACAGACTAACATGTAACAGATGTTTTGAAATTTTCATGAGAAAATAATCATAAGTTTTTGAGATATCCTGCGCGTTATGCCCCAAAACGCCATATGGAGAAAAGTGACTTCAAAGTTTCGGAAACGCCGCTACAACTATTGAACGAGTATATAATTCTAAAAGTCACAACCTTTGTTCTATATGGGAATTTAAAGGAAAGAATCATATCAAAATGTTCAGAAGCAATAGGAGTTTAACATCTAAAAACAATTAAATTTTCGAAAATTTTGAAGCGTTAAGAGTCCTGAGACTCCTGAACGGGGCTGGTCCACTGGTACACTTCTTTCGGTAACTTTCTTTTAGCCATTTTAGAGTATTAGGCGTTCAGAAGACAATCCGACTAACTCCATTTTAAGTGGCGTTTTTTTCTTTCTTTTTTCTTTTTTTTTCCCCAGCTTCGGAATTCTCCTCCGTAATGTTAAGTCTATGGACTTTTGATGCATTCGTATATTTAAAATATCTTCTCGGCAAATTCATATTTTTAACATCTTTTTTCTGTGTACTCTTCTTAAAGGACATCTCTTTTTTTTTCTTAGTTTTCAAAATATTTCTAAAATCTATGATGAATTTAAAATTTTATGTGTTAAAAGCGGGCGAACTGTGAGTAAGATTTTAACACTTTGTATAAAATTAAGGGTATACTTCAGAAATATTTTGAGAACTCAGAAAAAAAAGAGACATCTTTATAAGGAAGTGTAAACAAAAAATAGAAGTTAAAAATATTAATTTCCCGAGGAGATATTTGAAATATACGAACGCATCAAATGTCCATAGACTTTACATTAGTGAGGGGAAATCGGAAATTGAGTGACCAGCCCCCTTAAGTCACCTCTCAGGCTTCGATTTTAATATAATCAAATATTATTTTACATTAACAAGAAACTTTTCGTGTGAAATAAAATATTTTTCTCCGCCCAACGACGCGAAATTTTCTGACTCGTGCTTAAGGCTGTTCTTAACTGCTCTGCTCAACAAGCGCAAAACGCTTTGACACATTTACAAATTCATTTTTTAACGGAAAGGTATAAAATTGGAAAGCCTGGACATGACAGCGATTTGAAATTGAACTGTGTTTTCCATTTTTTGATCAATAAATTACCTATTGAGTTATAAGCGATTATGTGACAAACACGTTTTTCGCCCGCTCTTGAGTGGATTTTCTCCTTTCGAGCTGAAATTCGTTTCAAAACGCCCAATTTGACACTATTTTCTGAAAGATCTATTGCGTTTGCAAAAAAAAAAAAAATAAATAAAAAAAATACCGGAAAAAACAGCTCAATTACATAGTTTCTGAAGAACAACACCTACTAGTTTCATGCATTTTCGTCATGTCAGAAAGTTGCCTTTTTGGATTTGAGAACAGCCTTAAGCTTAAAAACGTAAAAGTAAGACACTTTCAGTCATGATTATTGAATTGATTTGTAATTGATCAGAGTTTTTCATTTATCGATAAATGAATTACGGCTAAAGTCATAAAGGATTATTGTCTCATGACCACAGCTACTTTACCTTTTCAGAGCTGTCGCGGCCGAAAATTCAGCTCAAGAAGCCAACTTTGATAGCACTTTTAAAAGGAAAAATTGTTTGGTTATATAGTTTTTGAATAAGAGCATGCTCTTTTGCGGACATTAATGAATTCAGAAATGTGTCAGTTGTCAGTTTGGATTTGAGAACAGTCCTAAAATAAGGATTTTGCGACCCATAAAAGATTTTCTTCAGCTGATAGGCAATAAATACATGATAAGAATTTTTTAAACAATCAGATTATTTAACTTTCATTGGTTTTATTTATTTATTTATTTATTATGTTTCCTTTAAAACAGCCATACTCAATCTTTTTTTTCTCGCGGACCACAAACATACGCAACTCACTTAAAAAAGAGTAAAAAAAAAAATGCAAATCAAACTAGTAAGGTAACATATGTAGCATAACAAAGTTAATATTATAAGTGGGGGTTTAATGTTTGTTGCAGGAGAAATGTTACCAAAAAATTTTAACACCACTATTTCCGAGCAATTAGCGTCGGGATAGATTTTTTTTGGAAATGTAGAAATAGATCACAAAGTTTGTTTTTGCAAATATTGGTTTGATTTTTTTTTGTGCCAATTTTTTAAGCGGAAACGTAACAACGAAAGTAGAATAAGTTAAATAATGTTATAAAAAGTGATAAAATATCTTTATTAAATTAAGATTGACGATCGTTTCATCGCACAAACGGCGATATTTTCAAAATCATTCACGATTGAAAATATTTTCACATAATTATTTAACTTAATCTGTTTATAAGTGATTATTATACATGTTGGTATAATGAAAAGTAGTTTTAGCCTGTAATAAATATAAAACATAATAATATAACAATGCAGAATTTCTAAGTTAAAAAAAAATAATAATCAATAGATTTTCTCTAATCAGACTTTTTATCAGTTCAACAAAACTTTCTTTACTGTAGAAATATACAGTGCAAATTAAATTAATTTGGAATAATATTTGATTAGTGTGGAAGATAGAGAAATGTACACACCACTGTAGCACAAATATAACTACATGTAAAAAGAACTTTTGTCTATAAAAATGGCAATTAAGATGTTTTAACATAATTTTGAATAATGAATTATGGATAACAAAACAGATTTTGTCTTCATGTAAAAATATATAAAAAGCAACAATGATGGCCAGAAGCCAGTAATTTCTTGTAGGGTTGATGGAAATTATATTGCCATATTTTTTTTTACATAAAATGATAAAATTTGCGTGTTATTTAAGACTGTTCTCAACTGCTCTGCTCAACAAGCGCAAAACGTTTTGACACATTTACAAATTCATTTTTTAACGGAAAGATATAAAGTTGGAAAGCCTGGCCATGGCAGCGATTTGAAATCGAACTGTGTTTTCCATTTTTTGATCAATAAATTACCTATTGAGTTATAAGCGATTTTGATCATGTGACACGGCATTTTTTCACCTTACTGATTGGATTTTCTTCTTTCGTTCGGAAGTTCAGTTCAAAATGTCAACTTTGACAGTATTTTCAGAAAGATCTATTGCGTTTACAAGAAAACGGAAAAAACAGTTTAATGACATAGTTTCTGACACCTTCTAGTTTCATGCGTTTCCGAACAATAATGAATTAAAACTTATGTCAGAAAGTTGACCTTTTGGATTTGAGAACAGCCTTAAATATTTTTTATGCACATCTCATTAAATTTATAATGATTATGTCTCGGGCCGCACATAAACGCTTGCTGGGCCACATGCGGCCCGCGGGCGGCAGGTTGAGTGTGGCTGCTTTAAAACATACCATCATTGCAAGTACTTGACATACCGTTGGGTATCATTTTACAGCGATTTAATTGCACATAAGACATAAAACTTGGGCAATCTCTTCTGTTTACAAAATACACGGGGTGGTCGGAAAATGTATCTTTTTGAGAGTTTTTTTTTTTTTTTTTTTCTTTCGGGGATGAGACATCTTATCCGAGAAGAAGGAGATAAGATAAAAGTTGCAAACACACTCCTTGTGATGACGGAATTCGGGGAACTTTTTACAGTTGACAGTTATCTCTGTAGCGTAGAAAAGTGGGGTAACAAACACATCACGACAATTTAGATCCTGCTATCGCAAGTAAATATAAAGACTCTTTTCTTTCAGTCAGATAATCCCCCAAACCCAAGACAGTGGTGTGGGAAAAAAGATAATTATTTATTTATAATATTCTTTGAAGGGACTGTTGGGCTTTAAAAATAGCAAAAATATAGTTTCTGTGTCGAAATATATTTGTAAAATTGAACAAATATAAATATATTGCCACATACTTGGCCTCTTGGCCAGAAAGAGTTTTTTCATACTTATTACCGTATCTTACGGAAGAAACGCCGCGGCGTTTATGAGTTTTAAAGTTCTTCTTTTTGTCAAGTGTGGCGTTTACAGCATGTGCGTCGTTTACATTTTTTTTTTTTTTTTTTTTTTTTTTTTTTTTCGTGCGCGTAAAATAGGGATAAAGTAAACATTCCTCAAGACTGTTCTCAAGTCCCCTGCTCAACAATGCGAAACTTTCTGACTTGGCCGATAAGGAAAACTGTGACATTTCCGATGATGATACCGAACCATACAGGTGGGCAAAGAAAATTTACAACTCTTCCACTCAGATTTTGAGGACTTCGAATAGAATTAAAGAAGGCCTAAAGTGGATGCGACGCAAAAAGCGTACTAAATCGCGAAGACCACTTAAATAAGGAAAAGGGTCCACGTCCCGCGCTCAAGATGATTTTAAAAGTAAATTGAAGTCTCCTTAACTTAGAAATTACATAAAAAAATTAAAAACCTGATTTAAATATTTTAAATAAAATTTTAGAATCTTAAATTATTAAAAATGAGGCACCCTACGCTGTCCAGAAAACTTTGATTAAAGTTAGGCCAATGAAGCACTGTCGACAAAAGTAGCGTTCCCACAGGTGCGGCGTTTACGGCGATTCGATATTTTAAAGCTTATTCAGAACAATTTCGAGGAGTGCGGCGCTTACGACGGGTGCGGTGTTTCTTCCATAAAATACGGTATCTGTTTTTCAATCCGACTGTCAGTCATTTAAAAAAAAAAAAAAAAAAAAAAAAAAAAAAAAAAAAAAAAAACTGGCACGAAACTATGTTTTCGTTTGTTTTTGTTTTTTAAATTTACGTGTTAATAGCTTTTATTATTTATTTGAGGACCTCAATAAATCAACATTCCAAAGCGAACGCATCAACTTTTTATAGGATGTATGAAAATTTTTTCTACTATAACATGAGGGGTGAACGTTAGATCGACTAGATTATCATGCTATAAGATGAAGATTAAATTTACATTTGAATTTTGAACAACCTTTACCTTAATGAGTATTATTAATTAAGCAAAACGATGGAAAATAACAATTTTTAAGAAAAAAAGTTGGTTGCTGTAGATTTTTTTTTCAATTACAAGATCAGAATATCAACTTAAATGAGAAAAGTTAAACATATATTTGAATTCTGAATAAACATCACCTTAATTAGTATATTATTAATTACCGTATTTTATGGAAGAAACGCCGCGCCCGTCGTAAACGCCGCACTCCTCAAATTGGCCTGAATAAGCTTAAAAATATCGTAATCGCCGCACCCGTTGTAAACGCCGCATCCGTCGGAACACTACTTTTGTCGACAGCGTCTCATTAACCTAACTTTAATCAAAGTTTTCTGAACAGTGTAGGATGCCTTGCTTGTAATATCTTAAGATGTATGAAGTTTTATTTAAAATATTTAAATCCGATTTTAAATATTTTTATGAATTTTTAAATTAAGGAAACTCAGTTAATATTTAAAAAAATCGTAAACGCCGCACTTGGAAAAAAATTAACTTTTAAACTCGTAAACGCCGCGGCGTTTCTTCCATAAAATACGGTGAACAAAACAACGGAAAACATCAATTTTTAAGGAAAAAAGCTAATTTCTTTAGATTTTTCCAACTATAAGATAATAATAACAACTTAAAAGATAAAAGTGAATCATATATATTTGAATTTTGAACAGTCATCACCTTAATGTATTATTAATTAAGCAAAATAATGAAAAATATCAATTTTAATGCAAAAAGAAAAAAAAACTGATTTCTTTAGATTTTTTTCGACTATAAGATGAGAATATCATCTTAAAAGGGAAATTTAAACATATATTTTAGTTTTTGAACAACCATTACCTTAATAAATTTTGATAATTGAAAAACAATCTACAGAAATCAGCGTTTTTTTTTTCTAAAAATTGTTATTTAGCATCCTTTTGCTTACTTAATAATACTCATTAAGGTAAAGGTTGTTCAAAATTCAAATGTAAGTTTAATCTTCATCTTATAATATGATAATCTAGTCGATCTAACGTTCACCCCTCATCTTATAGTAGTAAAAAACTCTAAAAAATGCCATTTTCCTCGCTAGAGGGCGGCTGAGCACCGCACCCGGCTGAGCTAGAACTGTCCTTTTCCTACTACTCAGGAATATTTAAAAATGCAAGCGTATTTTTTGTGCAATATGCAGAATTTTTGAAAAAGGTTGCAACACATTTCATGATGACTCTTTCATTGAGTATCGCTTCTGGGCACCGTCTGAAGGTTGTGGCTGCGAAAGCAAGTTACATCTACACAAATCTCAGAAAATTTCCGAATATTTTGCAAAGAAAATTATTTTATTTTCTCAGTTACTTTTGGAATTATGAATTTTTGAAATGAGTTTACCTTTTTCGATTATCCTGTTTTACTGACACCAGAACACTTGGAACGGTTATTTAAACAATTAAGGCTGTTCTCAACTGCTCTGTTCAACAAGGGCAAAGCGTTTTGACACATTTACGAATTATTTTTTTAACGGAAAGGATATAAAATTGGAAGGCCTGACTATGGAAACCATGTGGAATCAAACTGTGTTTTCCATTTTTTGAAAAATAAATTACGTATCGAGTTATAATTAATTTTTGATCACGTGACAACCGGCTTTTCTCGTCTCTCTGGCTGCTTTTTCTCCTTTCATCCGGAAATTTAGTTCAAAACGCCCACTTTGACAACATTTTCGGAAAGATCTATTGCGTTTACAAAAAAACGGAAGAGACAAGTCCCTTATACATAATTTCTGAACAACAACACCTGCTAGTTTCATGCATTTCCGAATAAAAATAAATTGAAACTTATGTCATAAAGTTGCCAAATCGCAACTTTATGACACAACTTTTAATTCATTTTTGTCCGGAAACGCGTGAAATTGACGCTGAAGGTATTTTTATTCAGAAACTATGTAATCGAAAGACGCTCCATTTTTTGGCAAACGTAAAAGATCTTTCAGGAAATACCGTCAAAATTGGTGTTTTGAACCGAATTTTCGGGCAAAAGGAGAAAAACCAGCTAGAGAGAGGAGAAAAGCCGGTTGTCACGAGATCAAAATTGGTTATAACTCGATTAGTAATTTATTTATCAAAAAATGGAAAACTCATTTTCGATTCCAAATCGCTTCAAAAGTCAGCTCTGCCAATTTTGTGCCTTTATGCTTAAAAATGTGTTAGTTAATGTGCCAGAAAGTTTCGCGCTTTTTGAGCAATGCACTTGAGAACCGTCTTAATGGATTTAAAAAAAAATGTTTTTTAACACTCATCAACTCTCTAGGTCATATACATTATACAGGGCTGCAGAAAAAAAATTCGGATGTTTTTCCGACTATAGATAGTAACTGCTGAAATTCGGTTTTCAAATGTGTTATGCATTTTCCAAATTGTTTACTGAGATATCATCTTTCAATACTGTAACAAAACGGTGAAATTTTCTTTTCCAAAATATGTTGGAAACTGTTTCATAATCTATACTTGACGCATAATTTTCCTTTCTGGTTTTAACGTAAACTTTGATTATTTTTATATAATTAGGTTTTGATTCATTTTTGTAAATTTCTCATGCGAAATGTATAAATTTAGTTTCTTTTCCAAATTTACAATGATGCGCTCACATCAACTTTTATTATGATGCTTAAAATTTAAACGTTTTCCTTTAAAAAGTGAGTAGAAAAAAAAAAAAAAATCTTCCATCCCTTTCTCTTGGACTGCAGCAATCAGCAGTAGATAAGTTTGTATTAAATTGCAGATTTTCATGCATCAAAAACAAGAGCGAAACACGATAGTCGTACTTCAAATGTTCCTTTTGTTAGATAAGAAATGATTTATACAATTTTATTTTTGGTGCTTCTCATTCCAACGTCATGTTATTACGGAACGATGCTAATCAGGAGTATTTATTTACATCGAGACCGTGAGAAAGAACTACCGTGGACACCTGCTCTCTTTGCTTCCGTACCTTGATATGCTAGAGCAAAACATTGGGCCGCATTCTTACGATTTCTTCTTACCCCCTTTTTTATATGTTCCGATCGAAAACAAATTAGTATGAGGAAAACTATTATTGCACAGAGCAATAATTGCGATCAGTGATGAATTCAAGGATGGTCCGGAGGGATTATCCCTTACCCGGACCCGGAACATCAAAATATTGCCCAGGTTAGTTTCGGAGTCAGTGTTGAATTCAGACGTTTTTCTCCATGCAGGATTTCTGAAACTCCTGTGTGTGTGTTGTGGTGCAGGTGGGGGAGGGGGGGGGGAGTTAACGTCTGTAAGTTTTAGGAAGATTTTTTTTATTTCTAGACTATTTATAAGCACGGAATTCCAAATATGCAGAGGAGGTGCATTTCGATGCTCCTGTGAGAATGTCCACCTCCCCTCCGCCATGTTACATCACGGATACATCCTTACTCGTATTTTATTTATTAAGGGTGTTCTCAAATTCAAAAGGGCACCTTTTTGACATAAGTTTTAATTTATTTTTGCTCGAAAATGCATGAAACTAGCTGGTGTTGTTGTTCAGAAACTATGTCATCGTGATGTTTTTTCCATTTTTTTGCAAACGCAATAGATATTTCAGAAAATAGTGACAAAATAGACGTTTTGAAAAGAGTTTCAGCGCGAACGGAGAATAAGCACGCAAGAGCGGGCGAAAAAAGTGTTTGTCACGTGATCAAAAACGCTTATAACTCAATAGGTAATTGATGGATAAAAAAAAAAAAATGCAAAAAACAGTTCGATTCCAAATCGCTTCTATGGCCAGGCTTTTCAATTTTATACCTTTCCGTTAAAAAATGAATTTGTAAATGTGTCAAAACGTTTTGCGCTTGTTGAGCAGAGCAGTTAAGAACAGCCTTAAAGGTCTATAAGAGAAACCCCCCCCCCCCCTTCTCTTGGACCTCTATATGTTTCCTTGGACGATATAGAAATCGTCATAAATCGTCAGTTGACGCTCAAATCATTTTGGCACCAACTTTGGTGTGTTTTATGATTTACAAAGCACCCCGAACATGGAAAGAAGTGTTATTGTAGCGAGTGTTATAATGTGCATTTGCATTAATATTGAGGAAGATTTAGCTTTAGTCACTATTACTCTATCATTTGTTTGGGATAAAAAAAAGGTGTTATATCTTATCATATGTATTAAAGACCGATTATGGAAAATGACATAAGTTATAACGTAAACTTCTACTGGACGAACGTCATATATACTTTCACTATTAGTTCAGTAATTTTGTGCGAAAATATTTAGTACTAAAAAATAATACAGTATGTTGTATCTTTATAGAGTGTTTAGTTTTAGAGTTATGGCAATGTTTGTGAGGGATATCAGAGAAAAAGCATACATATCAATAACGGACATAATGATCAGCAGGGGTGTGCACAAAAATTGTGAGATTTATTTCCAATACGGATTTACGCTTCTTCAGGGAGAGGGGCATTATTATCTGGAGGGGAAATATTGTACTTTCAGACTATAAATAAATACAGAATCTGAAAAATTCCAGGGGACATGAGAAAATTTGATACTCCAGGCGATCGATCCACCTGAATTCACGACTGCCTGTGCACATGGCCCCCAATGACATATACTGCAGAAGCACAGTTTAAAACAATTGGTTCCAAAATCAAGAAATTTAGGTTGATATAGGTACTTGTACATAATGTATACATAATGTATAATACATAAGTACCTTAAAAAAGAAAAAGACATATTTAAAATAAATGTAATTGCCAATGAGGCAGTCTTTTTATTTAAAATGAATCGACACATTGCTATAAGCTATAATAGCATCTTTAAAGAGCAAGCAATGCAAATTTCTTATTTCAACAACTTGATATTTTATGTTGGCTTGGTAATCAGGAAAAAACATCATCACAAAGCATCCCCAGAAAATATTTCTTTTATCACTTTTTGTCACCGGAAAAAAAATCTCTAAGAAATTTGTCCCTTAAAAATTCGTCACTCGTTTTTAATATTTTAATTGTCGGACGGAAGAAAAACAACAACAATAACTTTATATATATATATTTTCTTTCTACTTTTCTTATTCCTATGTAAAAATTAAGAACGCAATTGGAAATCAAAAATTACCGATAAATACACATACACCAGAAGTTCCGGATGTATGTTACCAGAAGTATAAGGATCCTACATACGCATGTATAAGGATCCGACATACGCACATACACACACATACTGATTTTCATATAAGGAATGTAAAAACAGTAAGCAGTGGCTTTAAACGTTAAGTCTATAAGGCACTTATATACAGTCGTGGAAAAAAAAAGTAAACACCCCCTACTAACTTCTCAACAAATTATCGTAGACGAAAGTGACTGGTACCGAACGATTGGAAATAAAGTCTACTTTTAAATGATGTATATAAAATTTTCTCAGGGGGCCATCTACATATTAAAACGAATCCAAATTTCATTTTTTTTCAATGGCAATACCCAATTTTAAGGAGATATTTCAAATTTTCGGTTCAAACTTGCCTAGACACCAAATTTCAAGTCATTTGAATAATAAGTTTTTGAGTTATAAACATTCAAAATTTAGTGCTTCTAATGTTAAATTAAGTTTCCATATTTTTATTTATATCTCCTGAAATTATGCTCCTAATGTGCTAAATTTTTGTGTAGCAATAATACTAATATACCCGCACATAAATATGTTGAATTTGCAATTTTTATAATTTTATGATATGAATTATGAAATTAATATGAAATGCAACCTATAATTTTTTTGATAGATTTAGATTTATTAAGTCATGCTTTATGGAAATACAAAATTTCACATTTTTTTTCCAAGTAGTTTTCAAATTATGCTTAAAAAACGGCAAAATGATGGTTTAAGAGGCCGTCTATTATAGAACTGACTAGATATATTTTGGAATCCTGTAATCTAGCAGATTTCATTGACTGCTTGTGTGACGCTTAAGGATGTTCTTAACTGCTCTGCTCAACAAGCGCAAAACGTTTTGACACATTTACAAATTCATTTTGTAGCGGAAAGATATAAAATTGGAAAGCGATTTGAAATCGAACTGTTTTTTCCATTTTTGGATCAATAAATTACCCATTAAGCGATTTTGGTCACGTGACAAATACGATTTTCGCCCTTCACGGACTGGTTTTTCTGCTTTCGTCGGGAACTTCGGTTCAAAACGTCATCTTTGACACTATTTTCTGAAAAATCTATTGCGTTTGCAAAAAACCGGAAGAAATAGCTCGATTACATAGTTTCTGAACATCAACACCTGGTAGTTTCATGCATTTCCGAACAAAAATAAGTTAAAATTTATGTCAGAAAGTTGCCCTTTTGGATTTGAGAACACCCTTAAATTGCCTTGATCAAGAAGGGGGCTCTCTCGGTTAACAATGGAGTACGGAACTTCAATTTGGATACAGCCCTTAAAATACGCTCGTTTTAAAATAATTAATTTCTCGGAAACTTATGGTACGAATTACATAAAAATTTGTTTTTAGGCTAATTAAATGATGTAGAATTTATTTATGCTGTCAGAATCGTGTATTGCTATTGAAAAAAAAAAAACAAAGTTATGGTTCGTTTTAATAAGTAGATGGCCCCCTAAGGAAATTTTATAGGGATCATTTAAAAGTAGACTTTATTTCCAATCGTTCGGTACCAGTAACTTTCGTCTACGGTAGTTTGTTGAGGAGTTAGTAGGGGGTGTTTACTTTTTTTTCCTCACGACTGTACCATAATTATTTCTCAAAGACACGACTTTTGTTAGTTTTTTTTTTTTCTTTTACGCGAACCATGATGACCATGGCATCTATCACTGTGCTAGATGTTCATCAGTCAAACAGTTTAGGAGGAGTACCATTGGAGCGATAGGCGGAAAAAAGCGCATGGAAAAAAGCGCACCGGAAAAAAAGCGCACCATTTAAAAATCACATAGTATTAAATAAGTCTGATAATAATACACATGGTTAACCTCAGAATATAAACACGAAATTGAGATGATCTTTTGAAATCTGGCGTCCTTGCTCTCTCGGGACGGAGAAGGGGGGGGGGGGGATAGGTATCTCAAAACCTCAATTGCCTCAATCATGAAATTTTGTAAGGTACGGAGCATTGGAGTGGACACACAAGAGCTTCGCTCCCTCAACTCAATAAAGAAAATTTAGATTAAACAACACCAGTAATAAACGTTACAATAGAGAAAACTGAGTTTCCTTAATACAATAGGAAAAACAGAGCTTTCTTTACCAAAAATAAATTTAGTTTTGATATGTTTCAAAATAAAAAGTAAAATTGAAGACAAGTTTTCAAAATGAGTGACAATAACGGTTATCTTAGGAAAAGAGTATAGATGAAAATGAGATAAATTTTCGATCGATTTACAAAAGGCTATGACTATATAATTGATGGTTATTATTATTTCCAGAAAACAATTTTAAATTATTTATTTTTCACACATAAGGCTTTTTTATATTTTTTTAAAAACGAACATGCATTTTTTAAACTCTATATATATATAAAAAAATACCGCTAAAAAAATAATTTAATTGAAACATTCTGAAATAATAATTAACATAGGATCTGAATTTTTATGTGCTTCAAAATAATTTCGCTGCTACAGTTTTTTGAGTTTTCTTAATAAAATATGAAAAACAGAGTTTTCTGTAATAAGGATAAATTTAGTTTTCATATGTTTCAAAATAAAAAGTAAAATAGAAGACAAGTTCTCCAAATGAGTGACAAAACGGTTATCTTAGGAAAAAAGTATAGATGAAAATAAGATAAATTTTCGTCGATTTACAATAAGCAATGACGATATAATTGATAGTTTATTATTTCCAGAAAACAATTTTAAATTATTTATTTTATATGTAAGGCTTATTTTTATTTTATTTTTATTTTTTAAATGTAGATGCGTTTTTTTAACCCTATATAAAAAAATACTTTAAAAAAGCAGCTATTTGAAACATTGTGAAATAATAATTAACATAGGCTCTGAATTTTTATGTGCTTTAAAATAATTTCGTTGTTACAGTTTTTTGAGCTTATTTACAAGCGGTAGCATTCCTGAATTTTTTTTCTTTACTGTAATCGGTAACATTTATCTAGTTTTTAAATGTGATAAAGGCATGTATATGAGTTCCTGAGCAAAAACATTCTCTTACATGGAAAAATAAAAATAAACAAAAACACTAACTTTGAGGTTAAGATAAAAATCTGTTTTCATGCATTGAAACAGACGATTTTATGCATATTCAAGTGATCGATTTTTTGGCGCGTGTAGAAGCCGAATATGAAGCGAGATGAAACAAGGAAAAAATGCAGGCTAAAAGTATTCGTTGTCTGCCCCCACCCCCCCCCCCTTCTCACACACACATAATGTATGAGTAATTGAAATTTGAAATGAGCTGAGCTGCAGCTGTTCACCTTGCAATTGTTTGTTGATTATATTTTTCTTCATCTGTAGAAAATGTGCGCGGACAAGATTCATTCATCCGCTCATAAATTGATTGAAATTTTTAGTTTTCATATTGTTAAACGTGAGGATTCCAATGCAAAACTGAAGTATATTCTTTGTATACAGCATGTTAATTTAAATTCGAGTAGTTAATTAAACATTATACTGAGTTCATTATCCTAATTTGATGCATTATTATTTTTATTTCAAAAAGTGAAATGCTTTTTAATTCGGCCAGTTATTGATTTAAAAAAAAATATTTTAATATGAGCACCACTTCTTTATATTTTATTTGCTTATATTATTCGTGTTTGCTATTTTCTTCGCGAATGATGTTCCGCGATATTTTGTCTTTTAATTGGCATTTACATATTTAATTTTCTTTTCCTCAACTATATGACCAAAATAAATAAATAAAAGAAGAAAAAAAATAATAAAAATAAAAATAAAAACAGTTATACTTTTTTCGACATCCCTAAAATTATATATCAGGAAATAAAACTGCTCTTGCGCATGAATTAGAATTCTGCATAGGCCGGGGCATGTCCGATCTGAATATGAAAATTCTGCTTTAAAAATAAAGTGCATACATGATCCGTAATGTTATTTCCTCCGAGAGCGAAGAGGTTAAACATGTTTTGTGATTCTAAGGAAAAAAATAAAAACATTTTTCAAAAAAAGAAAAAAAAAATGTCGATATTTAAGCAGTTCTCTGTATTGTTCTTTGATTATTAAAGAATGTAACGTTTGTGAACATTGTACATGCCGCTGAGATCTTAGCATAATTTATCAGCGTTTGAATAATGCAGAGAAAAAAAAAATGAATCTACAACTGCACTGGAATAGCTCAAAAACAGATATTTAAATTTGGTAATTTTTTAAAGTCAATAAATGAAATAAAGAAATACTGAATAAAAATCAGTTTAAAAATATTTCTACTTTATGAAATTGACGTTGAAAGCAATTGTAAAATAATAATAATAATAACAACAATTGCTGTTTTGGTAGAAAGCACAACACGTCAACAGCTATATAAAATCCATTAAATCCACCCTTCTCTATCACTGCTTCTTCTGTATCGGGTGTTAAAATTTCACCCCCTCTCCGCCCCACTAAAACTGTGATCATAATAATCAATCCCACCTTTTCCGGGTAGTAAAAAATCCCATATTTGGCGTCGCCATTGAAGAGAAGTTTGTTTACGACTGGCCCCGTTGCACCGCAGGGCCCTTCTCCGTTTGCCCGTGAGAACAGGAGAGGCCCGGCGCCACTCGCGCATACCGAGACGGCGCCGATGCTCTGCCACTTCACCGGAATGAATGCTTGAGAATGAATCTCTTTTGCCTTCTCATTCACTCTCTCTCTACAGTTCTCTACCCCCGGAGAATTTTTTCGCGGAAAGCGTGAATTGTGGTACTTTGTGTGGCGTGCGTAAACAAAGAGCGGGTAATCGCTTCTGCACCTGTACTGCTTGCCGCAAAAGCTTTCTCAGACCCCCTGCCGGAATTTCTTTCGCTGTAAAGTCCATGCAAGTGGTGTAAATACACAGATAAATAGAGGGAAGTGAAAGTGTCGTTCCAGCGAGAGAAATGACGCGGCAAATGAAGGAGAAATTTGCGGTTGAACCGAGAAATGAGAAAGTGATGCGAAATCTCGAATTGCTATTGTACAATAATTTGTACAGGCGAACACGGGTGTAGCAGTTCAAAAATTATAAGGAAGAAGCCAAGTAGTCATTTTCAAATAAATTGAACAATTGCGTTCAATAAAAAAATAAATATATATACTATATATGATATTTATTAAAGGGACTCAGTACCTGTTATTTTGATTTAAAAAATGATAAAAATGTCGAATTTCAGATTTTTATTTTAAAATGGGCCTTACTATTCTTAGAACCTTCTGTCTAAATCTCGGAACGATTCGAGAAATAATAAAGGAGATATAGTGCGTAATTTCCCTACGCTTTAAGTTCAACGTCCCTTTAAATGCCAATGTTTAAACTCATTTTTCTCAGTTCGCAATTTTTTATATTTTCATTTTATTAGAAATGCTAAGGCTTCTACAATAATTAAGCAAATTGTCTGACATTTTTTAAAAAGTATCTTTAGACCCTGTGTGCGATAACTAAGCATTGGATTTTTAAATTGTTTGCAACTTAAAAAAAAAAAAAAAAAAAAAAAAACCTTAAAAACATGTCATTTTCCACGTTTTTTCCACATTCAAATCCACATACATTCTCTAATTAATTTTTTTTCTGCTGATCTAATGAACTAATCCAAAAATCCGACACTTAGATTTATAGAAAAAAAAAAAACCCTCTGAATAAAGGATAAAAAAATCTATTTCCAAATATGAAAAATGAAAAAGCAGAAGGAAGTTTAAAATTGTTAATTTTTTAATTTTTCTATAAAAAAAGTTATTGCTATATTGAGAATTAAACACATTTTATGATCTATTATGACTATGCTTTATTCAAACATGAACCTAAAAATATAATATAGGTTATAGTTACAAAATATTTTTTTTTGTTACCGAATCCCCTTAATTGTTTAATGCATGCCATTATCGAGAAATCCATCTTTTAATTATTTTAGATAAAAGGTTTAGAATACTGAATTCTAGAAAATTGCGATTATCAAATTAATGATCTGACGAGAGGGGGAAGAAACCACTTTGTATTATCAAACTTTTGAAAGTATAATATCTCTACGACTTTTTATGATAAAATGTTAGAATTTTGTACATGACCTTCTTAGTGTATGGGACATATTTTACTCATCGGGAAATTTTTTGTACGGGGGCCGTATAAAATTTAAATTTTGTATTTCTTCAAATTTAATCCCCTGAAAATTTTTATCGATTTCATAAGATCCTGCACCCTTTTTTACGTAATTTTGTAATTTATAATATAGTATGTCTATAATCAATATTTAAGGCTGTTCTCAAATCCAAAAGTGCAACTTTATGACATAAGTTTTAATTTATTTTTGGTCGGAAATGCATGAAAGTAGCAGATGTTGTTGTTCAGAAACTATGTAATCGAGCTGTTTTTCCGTTTTTTTTTTTTTTTTTTCAAACGCGATAGATCTTTCAGAAAATAGCGTCAAAGTGGGCGTTTTGAATCGAATTTCCGCACGAAAGGAGAAAAACCGCCTAAGAGAAGGTAAAAACGTGTTTGTCATGCGATCAAAACCGCTTATAACTCAATAGGTAATTGATTGATTAAAAAATGGAAAGCACAGTTCGATTCCAAATCGCTTGCATGGCCAGGCGCCAGGCTTTCCAATTTTATATATTTCCGTTAAAACATGAATTTGTAAATGTGTCAAAACGTTTCACGCTTGTTGCAGAGCAGTTGAGAACAGCCCTAAGGAATAAAAGCCGAAGCCGAGTTAATGTTTT
Organism: Maratus speciosus; assembly: GCA_963932465.1. Classification (NCBI taxonomy): domain Eukaryota; kingdom Metazoa; phylum Arthropoda; class Arachnida; order Araneae; family Salticidae; genus Maratus; species Maratus speciosus. The sequence continues at coordinate 170,933,059 of OZ010793.1, forward strand.
TGGGAGATCCTGTATTTATCAAAACTGTTGTCAAATCCAAAGAGGCTACTTTCTTTCTTTAATTCATTTTTGTTTTAAAACGCATGAAATTAGCCGGTGTTATTATTCAGAAACTATGTAATCGAAAAACGTTTTTCATTTTTTGGTAGATGCAAAAGATCTTTCAGAAAATAGTGTCAAAGTGGGTGTTTTGAACAGAATTTCTGCTCACGACACCGTGAAACAAGAGAAAAAACGATTGTTACGTGACCAAAATGTCTTATAACTCGATAATTAATTTATTTATAAAAAAAATGGAAAACTCATTTCGATTTAGATGTGCTTCAATAGTCAGGGCTGCCAATTTTGTGCCTTTACATTTTAAAATGAGTCAGAAAATGTGTCAAAAAGCTTTGCGTTGTTTTGAGCAGTTGATTTGAAAACCGCCTTAGTGAAATCTTTACAGAATAGGAGAGAAATATTTTGAGCAATGTATAAGTTTTTATGTGAATTTAATGTGTGTCTTTATATTTCCTTCAAAGTGGAAAAATTTAGACTATTGGGCTTTAAAATTTGATTTTCATTAGAATTACAGACAAATCTTCGACTTTCACACATTTCTGAAAATTTTACGATACGAGGGAAGAGGGGCAAAAATAGGCTGAGCTTGGAGCCCCCCGAAAATATTGTGCCTAGGCATTTCCACCTCGGTGGCATTGGCCTATTTTTTTATTTTATTTTTTTATTTTTTTTTTATTTTTTTTTTTAGGAACCAATCTTTCCAAATAGTAATTTCCCCCTTTATTTAATCGCTGATAATCTGTCATTAGAAAAGCAAAATTTCTTGTTCGGAAATTCTGGTGTTTAAATTGAACAACTTTCAATTTCCTGTGCTCTTATTAGGAAGGTCGCACACTGAGGCGACACATGCAATTAACCCGTAGTCCGATTAATCCCACGCAGTGGCACCTGCTTATATGGGCCCGAGAGGCTCGAGGCCACCCAATAATTTGCTCTCCAAGCCCCATTAATTTCCCTTGTTATTTTTCACTATATATTTATTTATATTTTGAAATCTCGGAAACTAAATTTCCTTCATTCAAAAATTATTTGTTCTAAATTATTTAAATCTTTATTCCTTACAAAAGGACATTTTGTTGAAACAATAGTAGTGACCAGATGGAAACTAGCCTTTTTTGCACCCGGGCAAGCATGGATTTTGCCCCCTCCCCCCTCTACCGCAAAGTATATTTACAAAGAGAATTTTACTAATTTTCTAATAGCCGACTTATTTTAAAATTTAAAATATCTAATCATAAAATATGTAATACTGAACTACGTAATCTACAATGGCGGATCCAAGAGGGAGGTCACGGGGGTCATGACCCCCCTCTGAACACCTACAAAAATATTCTAAAGATCATTTTTTAAATGGAATATACGGTAGAGTCCCGATTATCCGAGTACCGCTTAACAGAGTTTCCGCTTTAACCGAGTTATCTTCTTCTGATGGACTGATGGCTTGCTTCCATTATTATGAAACAGCCATTATAAATGAAGTGTTAGGTGAAGATAAAAGAACAGTCTTAAAAAGTTAGAAATCTGATTTTCTGGTCAGAATGGGGAAAAAATGGCCATAATTATTTTTTTATAAATTATTCTGACCAGAAAATGAGAGTTCTAACCTTTTACAACTGCTCTTTTATCTTCACCTAATACTTCATTTATAATGGCTGTTTTATAATAATGGAAGCCATCAGTCCATAAGAAGAAAATGATGCGCTCCAAAGGTATAATCCTTCATTTGGCGCCTTATCCGTTTTAATTAAGGATCGACCGAAACAGGTTTTTTTAAACCGAAACTGAAACCGAAACCGAATTTCGGTAATCTTTCTCTTTTCAGCCGAAAACGAAAATATCCAAAAATGTTTTTTAAGTAATTAATACATACATAAATAAATATACAAAATTTTTAATTAATTATGCGTGTAATTATACATGTGGCCCAAGTTGATGGCTCTGTGTGCCTCTGACCAAAACTTTTTATTTTCATATAAAATAAAGTGTAATTAATTCATCTACGGCATAGAATGATTTTATAATTATAGGAATTTCATCTAATTAAAAAATGTTTTAGGTACATATAACTCGATTTATCTTTTATAATGATTTTTGTAAATGATCATCTTTTATACTAGAACTTTCTCAAAGAGTATTCGAAACACTTCTGCGGTTTCAAACTAAACATTATATATTACTGTTAAGTCTGCATCTTTTAATGAGCGCATGAAAAGCGTCTTCAAAGTTTAGTCCTATATGCATTGCTTGCTTTATAATTTGCACTCACGTCTTGAGTCAGACATGACTGATAATTAGAAAGAGTGGAGTTCATAATAATAAATAAAGAATGTCTCATTTGAGCTGATGCAGCTCAAATTAATGAGTAACGTTGAAAATTTCAGAAGGAAGAAACGAGATTTTTGGGATGCAGATAAGTTCGGTTGAGTTTCGGTCCGGCCGAATTTTGGGCCGAAACCGAAACCAAATTTTTGGTCGATCTCTAATTTTAATGCCCTGACCTTGATATTCATAAAGCTCTTAAATGACTGGAACGTTTTGCTTCTAGAGTTTTTAATTTAATATTTAATCGTATTTATGACATAGTAAATATTAAGGCTTTTATCAGAAAGATTTCATGAATGACATAAACAAATAATAAAACAGGCAAAACCATTTTGCTTAAAAAATTTGGATCCCACCCAATATTTTTCAAAAGTTGGCGCCACTGATTCCAACATATCCTACAGGATCACCTAACCTCTACTGCAGATCAGATCACCTACACATTTTGTAGGATGTGTCGGTTAATCAAACACTGGAGCAATTCTAGAATTTCTCTGAAGGCGTTTCAACTCTTTTTATAAACCCCAAAACTGCAGCTGCTCATGGGGTAAAAGGATTTGTCTAAAGAATATGAAAAATTCCTTTAGTTTAAAGTCTTCCCAAAAGGGACAGCATATTATGTTCCCAAAATAGTAACTACAAAAGTTATATTACAACAACAGCTATTGCACAGAAAATATACAAATTAAGGGAACTAATTTTTTTGTACTTCCATATATAAAAGTGAAAGCTATACATATATAATACTATATATAGTATTCAACTTTGATGAAAGTTCACAAAAGTGCACTATGCATGCCAAAAATGGCAGTACTTTCAATGCCTAATCTGTGCAGTTTTCAAACACTATTGCACGGAAAAAGTGTGACGTAAGGCAATCAAATTTCGATAATTGCGTCAAACTTTGTTTATATATACTGTATTTTTTATATATGAGTATTCATGGAAATTTTGCACTATGTTCTGATTTCTTGCTGCCCTTGATTAAATTTATTCAATATTTACACCATTATTTTTTAAACAATTTATTTTACTTTATTTTTTACATTTGTTTTGAAACTACCACTTTTACAACTACGTTTTATTTTTCTTATTTTCATTACATACATAAATATACATCAAGCAAATTAATTATATGCTTCAGAGATAAGTATGGAAACTCTTATGGTTTTTATCACTGTTAGATAAAGCACTCAAGGAGTTAATAGAGTACCATCGTAGTTATCCTTTTTTTAAAAATGAAGACTATAATTTTGTATTTTTTCTGTGATTGATAAAACCACTTTGCAAAATAATACAGCATACAGACCTACATGTCCTCTTCAAAATTATCAGAGATTTAAATTTTTATATTTTGTAGAAATCACATTTATTCCCATTAACTCAAACATCTATTATATTTATTCCTTTTAAAAAAATGAGATATAGTTTTGTGGGTTTTTTTTTTTTAAATTGATAAAACCGCTTTGCAAAAATAATACATAGCATACAGGCCTATTATAGATACATTTCTTCTACAGAATTATCAGAGATTTAAATTTTTATATTTTGTAGAAATCATGTTTATTTTATTCCCATTAATTCAAACATCTATTATTTATACTTTTTTTTTTTTATGAAGAATATAGTTTTGTGTTTTTTCTTTGATTGATAGAACCACTTTGCAAAACTATACTGCATACAGGCCTTTTATAGATACATGGCTTCTTCAAAATTATCAGAGATTTAAATTTTTATATTTTGCACAAATCACATTTATTCACAATTCAAACATGCATCTATTATTTATTCCTATTTTTTAAAAATGAAGAATATAGTTTTGTGTTTTTTCTTTGATTGATAAAACCACTTTGAAAAATAGTACTGCATACAGACCTTTTACATAGATACACGTCTTCTTCAGAATTATCAGAGATTTAAATTTTTATATTTTGTAGAAATCACATTTATTCCCATTAATTCAAACATCTACTATTTATTCCTTTAAAAAAAAAAAAAAAAATGAAGAACATATTTTTATGTTTTTTCTTTGATTGATAAAACCACTTTGAAAAATAATGCTGCAATACAGACCTTTTATAGATACATATCTTCTTCAAAATTATCAGAGATTTAAATTTTTATATTTTGAAGAAATCATATTCATTCCCATTAATTCAAATATCTGTTATTTGTTTCTTTTTTTTTAAATGAAAAAATGTAGTTTTGTATTTTTTCTTTGATTGATAAAACTACTTTGCAAAATAATACAGAATACAGACCCATTATAGATACGCGTCTTCTCCAAAATTATTAGAGATTTAAATTTTTATATTTTGTAGAAATTACATTTATTCCCATTAATTCAAACGTCTATTATTTTTTCCTTTAAAAAGAAAGAAGAATATAGTTTTGTGTTTTTTCTTTGCTTGATAAAGCCACTTCGCAAAAGTAATACATAGCATACAGGCCTATTATACATACATGTCTTCTTCAGAATTATGAGAGATTCAAATTTTTATATTTTGTAGAAGTCATATTTATTCCAATTAATTCAAACATCTATTATTTGTTCCCTTTTTTTATATGAAAAAATATAGTTTTGTGTTTTTTCCTTGATTGATAAAACCACTTTGCAAAATAACACAGAATACAGATCTATTATACATACGCGTCTTCTCCAAAAATATTAGAGATTTAAATTTTTATATTTTGTAGAAATCACATTTATTCCCATTAATTCAAACATCTATTATTTTTTCCTTTAAAAAGAAAGAAGAATATAGTTTTGTGTTTTTTCTTTGCTTGATAAAGCCACTTCGCAAAAGTAATACATAGATTACAGGCCTAGATGCATGTCTTCTTCAGAATTATGAGAGATTTAAATTTTTATATTTTGTAGAAATCATATTTATTCCCATTAATTCAAACATCCATTATTTGTTCCTTTTTTAAAATGAAGAATATAGTTTTGTGTTTTTTCTTTGATTGATAAAACCATTTTGCGAAATAATACTGCATACAGATCTTTTACAGATAACATGTCTTCTTCAAAATTGTCAGTGATTTAAATTTTTATATTTTGTAGAAATCACATTTATTCCCATTAATATTATTTTTTCCTTTAAAAAGAAAGAAGAACGTAGTTTTGTGTTTTGCTTTGATTGATAAAGCCACTTCGCAAAAGTAATACATAACATACAGGCCTATTATATACATGTCTTCCTCAGAATTATGAGAGATTTAAATTTTTATATTTTGTAGAAGTCATATTTATTCCAATTAATTCAAACATCTATTATTTGTTCTCTTTTTATAAATGAAAAAATATAGTTTTGTGTTTTTTCCTTGATTGATAAAACCACTTTGCAAAATAACACAGAATACAGATCTATTATACATACACGTCTTCTCCAAAATTATCAGGGATTTAAATTTTTATATTTTGTAGAAATCAGATTTATTCCCCTTAATTCAAACATCTTTTATTTTTCCTTTAAAAAAAAAAATGAAGAATATAGTTTTGCGTTTTTTCTTTGATTGATAAAACCACTTTGCAAAAGTAATACATAGATTACAGGCGTATTATAGATGCATGTCTTCTTCAGAATTATGAGATATTTAAATTTTTATATTTTGTAGAAATCATATTTATTCCCATTAATTCAAACATCCATTATTTGTTCCTTTTTTAAAATGAAGAATATAGTTTTGTGTTTTTTCTTTGATTGATAAAACCACTTTGCAAAATAACACAGAATACAGATCTATTATACATACATGTCTTCTCCAAAATTATCAGAGATTTAAATTTTTATATTTTGTAGAAATCAGATTTATTCCCCTTAATTCAAACATCTTTTGTTTTTCCTTTAAAAAAAATGAAGAATATAGTTTTGCGTTTTTTCTTTGATTGATAAAACCACTTTGCAAAAGTAATACATAGATTACAGGCGTATTATAGATGCATGTCTTCTTCAGAATTACGAGAGATTTAAATTTTTATATTTTGTAGAAATCATATTTATTCCCATTAATTCAAACATCCATTATTTGTTCCTTTTTTAAAATGAAGAATATAGTTTTGTGTTTTTTCTTTGAGTGATAAAACCATTTTGCAAAATAATACTGCATACAGACCTTTTACATGTCTTCTTCAAAATTGTCAGTGATTTAAATTTTTATATTTTGTAGAAATCACATTACTTCCCATTAATACAAACGTCTATTATTTATTCTTTTTTTTTTATTTTTTTTAATTTTTAATTTTTTTAATGAAGAAAATATGTTTCGTATTTTTTCTTTGATTCGTATAACCACTTTGCAAAATAATACATAGCAATAGCATACAGGCCTATTACAGATAACAGATACATGCCTTCTTCAGAATTATCAGAGATTTAAATTTTTATATTTTGTAGAAATCATATTTATTCTCATTAATTCAAACATCAATTATTTATTCCTTTTTTTAAATGAAGAATATAGTTTTGTGGGGTTTTTTTTAATTGATAAAACCACTTTGCAAAATAATACCGCATACAAGCCTTTTATAGATACATGTCTTCTTCAAAATTATCAGAGATTTAAATTTTTATTTCGAAGAAATCATATTCATCCCCATTAATTCAAACATCTATTATTTGTTCCTTTTTTTTAAATGAAAAAATATAATTTTGTGTTTTTTCTTTGATTGATAAAACCACTTTGCAAAATAATACAGAATGCAGACCTATTATAGATACATGCCTTCTCCAAAATTATCAGAGATTTAAACTTTTATACTTTGTAAAAATCACATTTATTCCCATAAATTCAAACATCTATTATTTTTTCCTTTAAAAAAATGAAGAATATAGTTTTGTGTTTTTTCTTTGATTGATAAAACCACTTTGCAAAAGTAATAGATTACAGGCCTATAGATACATGTTTTCTTCAGAATTATCAGAGATTTAAATTTTTATATTTTGTAGAAATCATATTTACTCCCATTAATTCAAACATCAATTATTTATTCCTTTTTTGAAATGAAGAATATAGTTTTGTGTTTTTCTTTGATTGATAAAACCAGTTTGCAAAATAATACTGCATACAAGCCTTTTATAAATACATGTCTTCTTCAAAAATATCAGAGATTTAAATTTTTATATTTTGTAAAAATCACATTTATTCCCCTTAACTCAAACATCTATTATTTTTCCTTTAAAAAATAAATGAAGACTATAATTTTGTGTTTTTTCTTTCATTGATAAAACCGCTTTGCAAAAGTAATACATAGCATACATGCCTATTATAGATACACATCTTCTTCAGAATTATATCAGAGATTTAAATTTTTATATTTTGTAGAAATCATATTTATTCCCATTAATTCAAACATCCATTATTTATACCTTTTTTTTTATGAAGAATATAGTTTCGTGTTTTTTCTTTGATTGGTAAAACCACTTTGCAAAATAATACATAGCAAACAGGCCTATTATAGATACATGTCTTCTTCAGAATTATCAGATTTAAATTTTATACTTTGTAGAAATCATATATAGGGGAGCTAGGGGATGTATGGGACAAGGGATGGATGGGACATTCTCAATATTTCAGGCAATAAACATTTATTTTAAATTGCTTCCTAACCCCATATACCTCTACCACAGTGTGCTTCAGAACTAAAAGTAGGACCACATTACTGTTTTCATTTTCCTTCAAAGTTGCATTTTCTGAAATCTCTGCTTAAAAGTAAGTTTTTTTTACATTTGAAGATGTGAAATATCTTATACAATATAAAAAATTAAGCTATGTTGTAGTTATTTATTTTAAGGTTCAGTATCAATAATTAAAATGAATGAATAGTAACCATTGTGACAAAATAATTTTTGAGGTAAAATGGCTGAGAAGGGATATTATGCATCATGGGGATGATTGGGAAATTTCAAATGGGGATGAATGGGACATTCTCACTCCACCCTAGAGATGTTGAAAATTTTATTTATTAATTAGTATTATATAGGATGATAAATCAATAATTTACGTCAATTAATAGTATTAAATAGTATTATATGAGTTGTTATTGTTTAAAATTTCTGAGTGTTACTTATTGTATCGTAATAATTATTAATGGATTATCAAAAAATTGGTACTAAAACTTAATCAAAATAGATAAAATTGATAAAAATATATATGTGTATTGATCAAATGGGAGAAATTATATTGAATTTTGAAATGTTGCACAAATAAATCCCCACCCCTAACATATTGGGTCAATCAGAAAGTCGGGTCGTGTTGGGAAAATCAATTCGTACCGGAAAATTCAATCATTTAATTATTAGACATTGATTCCGATATCTAATGTCTAATAATTATCGGGCAGAATTTTCCGGTACGAATTGATTTTCCCAACACGACATGACTTTCCGATCGACACAATAATTTCCGTTCTGCATGTTTCTACGATACATTTAATTAATATTAATTAATAAGTTATGATTGAAAATTATTAGCTATGCTATATTTAAAAGACATTTTGCACTTTCATTTCAAATCTAAAATGCCTCATAAGTGGAAAAAAAGAACAGGTTGATAGCCGAAGCCCGCATTAAAAGTTAAAACTGCAATAAAAGAAGTTAGAAAAAAAAAAAAAAAAAAAAAAAAACATATCGATTCGTGCTGTAAAATCATATATTACAAATATAATTTTCATATAAGTTTATAATTATAAATTTTAATTTGGTAAAATTGAATACAGGGAGGAAAATCTTTGTGTCCCATCCATCCCTATTAGTGTCCCATTCATTCCTGCTGTGGGAATGATTGGGACAGGGAGGAACGTTTTTTGATTTCATAATATTTTTATGAATAAATCATAATCTAGAATAAATATTGTTCATATATGTTGGCAAATACCTAATGTATGAAATGTGATATATAATATTGATAGTAACTTAAATAAAAAAATATTTTTGTGAAAATGTCCCATTCATCCCCCACCTCCCCTATTCCCATTAAGGCTGTTCTCAAATCCAAAAGGGCAACTTCCTGACATAAGTTTTAATTTATTTTTGTTCGAAAATACATGAAACTAGCTGGTGTTGTTGTTCAGAAACTATGTCACCGAGCTGATTTTTCCATTTTTCTGCAAACGCAATAGACATTTCAGAAAATAATGTCAAAGTGGACCTTTAGAACTGAATTTCCGCGCAAAAGTGGAAAATCACTCAAGAGCGGGCGAAAAACGGGTGGGTAATTGATTGGTCACTCAGTGGGTAATATTGATTGATCAAAAAATGGGAAAAAACAGTTCAATTCCAAATCGCTTCCATGGCCAGGCTTTCCAATTTTATATTTTTCCGTTAAAAAATGAATTTGTAAATGTGTCAGAACGTTTTGCGCTTGTTCAGCGGAACAGTTAAGAACAGTCTTAATTCAAACATCTATTATTTATTCCCTTTTTTTAAAAATGAATAATAAAAGAAAAAAAAAAAAAACCTGTGGCTGTACGATTCATGAAGGATCAGGGACTGCAGTGCCCAACCCTGTTTACTTGACGCCCGCCCCACCCCCCACCCATTAATTCAAACCTCAATTATTTATTTAATTGTCTGTTTTCGTACTTTACTAACTTATTTGAGAAGCTGGATTATTACAATTATACTTCCCAAACACAAGCACTTCAGAGAATTTTCAAAAGCCATTATTGGTATACTAAGAAAGGTTGCTAGCCGTCCCGAAGCTTGTTTGTTTGTTTGTTTGTTTTTTTTTTTTGGGGGGGGGGGGAGGAGGGGTATATTTAAATGTCCCGTTCGGAACACTAATTTCATGATTTTTCATAATATTAATTCTTCGAAACGCATAGCACATAATTTCTCTTGAAGCACTCAAAGAGTAAAACTATTTTGCGACGAATTAATTTTTTTGAAACCATTAGTTAATTGCGAAAAATTCAAAATATTTAGCAGCACAATAATGGAATCAATATTTTAACCCCCCCTCCCCCCCCCCCCCCCGCACAACACACACACAATAAAATAAAATAAAAATGCTTGAAACATATAAGTTAATTTCTTTTAATCGTTCGACACGTTGTGACTGTCAGCCTCTTTTAACCATGGCTGCAATGCAGTTCGAAGACCAGATCATCGCGGAATGCAGGGGAGACCTTCTGCATCGTCTCACTGCAGCAAAGGCAGTCTTGCCAAAACGCAGTGTGTGCCCATTTCCTTTTTTTTTTTTTTTTTTTTTTTTAATATGAATTTGCCTACCTAATAATTATTATATTTTAAGGCTGTTCTCAGCTGCTCTGCTCAACAAGCGCAAAACGTTTTGACACATTTACAAATTCATTTTTAACGGAAATATATAAAATTGGAAGGCCCGATTCTGGAAGCGATTTGGAATAGAACTGTGTTTTCCATTTTTTGATCAATATATTACCTATTGAGCTATAAGCGATTTCGATCACGTGACAAACACGTTTTTCAACCTTTCTTGAGTAGTTTTTCTCCTTTCGCGCGGAAACTCGGTTTAAAATGTCCACTTTGACACTATTTTCTGAAAGATATATTATGTTTGCAAAAAAACGGGAAAAAGGCAGCTCGATTACATAGTTTCTGAACAACAACTGCTAGTTTTATGCACTTCCGAACAAAAATATATTAAAACTTGTGTCATAAAATTGCCCTTCTGGATTTGAGAACAGTCTTAAATGTGACGGCGCAACAACTTCGCCTTGTCACACTATGTCACCTTGTGCATCACTGCAACAAAGGCAGTCTTGCCACAGCGCAGTGTGTGCAATCGGTGAAATCGATGGTCAGCTGTGCTCTATAGTGAATAGTCATATTGTTTCATATTGCTACAGACTTGTGAAATCGTAAAGGGAGTATGTATTGACCGGGACCGGAGACTAGGAAGGGAGGGTTACACACTGGAATTTGGAAAGTAAAAAACAGAAGAATGTCTTCTCGTATCGTCGTCTCTTTGAAGATGGATGTGATGAGAAATATAAGTTGATGTTTTGAGATGATCCGTTTAGGGTCTGAGAACTTTTTCTTGAGAGCGTAGATAGCACTAATAATGCTTCTGAGAGAGATATAGTCAGTCTGTACCCTGAGCAGTGTCACAGTGATAGATTCGTAATAACTTTTCTCATTTTTGTTAAATTTACTGTTATATTGTTGTTTGTTCTAATAAATAATGTCAATTGCTAATTATGGCTATCTGTGCTATATATATTATGCTATTTATATCTCTCTGAAACAAGGTGACAAATTCCTTGTTATTTTACCGGTGGTTAGCTTGCTACTTCTATGGTGAATTGGTATTTTCTAAAATAAATTTAAAATAATACAATGGAATTCACTTTCAATGATTTATTTCGAATTAGCGCGCCAATTTTTGAATTAGCGCAATCTCACGCGGAAGCACTCAGAAATAGAAATAAGTTCTCCAAGAAATAAAATCTTCAACAAAATTGCAATCAGGGGCGTAGCTACCGTGGAGCAATTGGAGCAGACTGCTCCAGGCGCACGCATCCTAAGGGCGCAAAATTAGAAAGAGCAGAATAAAGATTTGTAAAAATATTTGCGTATTGTTTCATTATTAATCAGATATATTACAGATGAATCTTGTTGCAATCAACATATTCATATGACGTTTAACCTTGTGTTTTACCTCAACTATTTCGATTTGAAACATGTTTTGTACACTGTTAAAAGAAATTATTTCTATTCGTGAAGTTTCAACTTTAATTCATACTATATTGAAGCCTCAAGTAACTTCTCCAGTACCGTTTAAGCATGCCTGTTTTTAGGTAGATTCCGTAAGAAATACTACCTATTGCAGTCGTTACCATGGTGTGACTTTTGAAAAATTACTTTATAACTTTTTAGCTCACAGGCTATCAAAGCCTGAGAGCTTATGTGCCCGCCGGTTCTGTATGTACGTACGTATGTATGTACGTACGTAACGCGATAACTGTTGATAGAAACATCCTATTTGCTTGAATTTTTTTTTTCTAGTTTCGTTCTGATAAGGCGTGTCCCTGATTAGTTTTGGGGGTTCATTGGTTAAGGATAAAGGGGGAAAGGGGGGGGTTAGTTCACCCTCCTTAATTCAGATAAAAGGGTTTTTCATGCAGAATTATTCGATTTGCTCCGAAGTTGGTATACCGGTTTATTATGCTAAGGAACTTCCCTGAATAGTTTTGGGGGTTCATTGGTTAAGGAAAAAGGGGGGTTAGTCCACCATCCTTAATTCAGATAAATGGGTTTTTCATGCAGAATTATTCGATTTGCTCCGAAGTTGGCATATCGGTTTCTTATGTTAAGGAACTTCCCTCATTAGTTTTGGGTGTTCATTGGTTAAGGATAAAGGGGAGTTAGTCCACCCCCCTTAATTCAGATGAATGGGTTTTTCATGCAGAATTATTCGATTTACTCCGAAGTTGGTATACCGGTTTATTATGTTAAGGAACTTCCCTGATTAATTTTGGGGGTTCATTGGTTAAGTATAATGGGGGTAAAGGGGGGCTAGTCCACCCCCCTTAATTTAGATAAATGGGTTTTTCATGCAGGATTATTGGATTTGCTCCAAATTTAAACAACCGGTTTATTATGTTAAGGAGCTTCCCTGATTAGTTTTGGGGGTTCATTGGTTAAGGATAAAGGGGGAAAAGGGGGCTAGTCAACCGCCTTAATTTAGATAAATGGGCTTTTCATACAGAATTATTCGATTTGCTCCAATTTGGTATACCGGTTTATTATGTTAAGTGTCTTCCCTGATTAGATTTGGAGGTTGATTGGTTAAGTATAAAGGGGGAAACGGGGGCTAATCCCCCTTCACTTATTTTTTTTGAGGGGCATTATTCTTTAAAATAAGAGTATAATATACAATTAGTGCGAATAGCCTGTGAGCTCAATGTCATCAGTTTATCTGGGCACTTTTCTTTTTTATTATTATATGATCCCAAGAACCCAGAACCACCCCCACCTCAAAAGTTTATATATATGCACGTACTAAATTTTGTCCGCATGATAAAAGTCGCAATGACGCACGAATCATCTCCAAACTCACCAAAAACAATCATATGGCTAATATCTCGGCGGGGATTGTAAATGGGGAAAACCGGGCAAAGGGTGGTGGAAATGGGGAGGATAAAAATAGGGTTTTAGGGGAAAAATTCATTAACTTCGTCACTTCTTAAAATATCAAATCCATTTAACTTTATTATAAATCTTATTAATATTATATACAACTTTTATGTTGACAAGTTTTTCATAGGACCAATTTTTACAGCAAAAAAATTAAATACGAAGAGAAAAAGGGGAGGGTGATTGAAGAAGAAAAGAATCATAACTTCGTCAATTCACAAGATATCAAATCCGCTTAAATTTATTATAAATCTTCTTATCTACAACTTTTATACAGGCAAGTTTTTGATAGGACCAAATTTTACAGCAAATACAAAATAAGAATACATAGCGGTTAAAATAAAATTATCGTATTCTGAACAAAAAAAAAAACAGCTCTTACAGAAAAATGAAATTAAAATCTTCTAAAAAGCAGCCAGATAAAATTTTCAAACTGAGTTCATCTCTAATCTTCATTTAGTTTTGTTGCTGAAATTAATACTTATTTCGACATCTATCTGCGCCTGTGCACCGAGTCGGCACTTTTTCAATTCCTACTATTAGTTCACACTCTCCCTATCGTTAATAAAATACTTATTATTCATCGACTCAAGTTCAAATAAATTTTTTTAAACTTGTAGTGGATGACACTTGATGTTAATACAGTTTTTCAAATATTAATTCATTAATTAAATTTTAATTAATTAATTTTAGTTTTATACGGGAGAAAAAATGGCGGCCATTGTTTATTGAACAGCATTTAATGCATCTTCATACCTATAAGGGGATTACCATAGGGGGGGCGCTGTTCTATCGCCAAATACTGCCAAATTTATCACCAACTTGGCGATATATTGCCAAATTTGGCGACCAAAATGAGTCGCCAAAAGTGACGCCAACTTGGCGATATCTCTAATATTTCGCTAAATTCCCATAGACTCCCATTGTAAACCAATAGGTTTTACTTGCTTGTAGAGAATCAACAAATTGAGACGTTTTAATGCAAGAAAAACTAAAATTAGCTTAAAGGATTATGTTAATTTTTTCTTTGATGACCTAAGTAGGAATTGACTTAAAAAATATTTTTTATATTACTTGTTTTTTCTTTAACTTTTCCTTGGACGACAGTTGAAGATCTCCAAACCTTAAAGTAATCAAAAATTGTTTACAGGGTCACTTTACAGTATCGGTCACTTTATTGTGTACCACTATTTCCAAAAAATAATCTTTCTTGTGCATTTCTTTTGAAAATATTTTAGAAATTTATCATGATTATTAATGTACGGAAATAATAGTAGCCCAAGAAGTCACCGTTGAGAAACCTATATTTACGATGTAACAGCAATGACTTGGCTATTTAGTTATTTAGCGATTAGAAGAAAAAAAAAAGTTTGACAAGTTGAAGAAAATTGTTGGCCATTCATTTTACAAACAGAAAACTCAAAAAAAAATTTTTTTTTTGAAGGGTTTTTTTTTTTGTGTGTGTGTGTGTGGAAACTAAACATGCATCGGTACAGATGATAAATAAAAACAATAATAAGAGCCGGATTTAGGCACATTCCTCATCAGCCCACGACGACAAAACTTAGATGGGGGTGAGGGGGAAACGGCAAATTAAATTTTGTGCGTATTGTTTTTGAGATTTTGAAAATATGGCAAGTCTCAAATGCAGAACTGATAAGCCTTTTTGATCAAAAATAGAGAAGAAAATTAAGTATCTAATTCAGTGCTCCTTAGAACCTGATTATCGCCTATGTAAACTTATACCACTTTCACCACCATCAAAATGTATTTTTACGCATTAAACCTTATTTAATCGCAAAATTTTAGGATTAAATAAAACAAAATATAGTAATGTGCGTTTGCTTGGTATCGAATCATGCTCTGTCCCGGTTCCCCCGCTCTGTGAGTCTGTATGTGACACAAATTTTGTGTGCGCTCTATCTCAAGAACTAAAGCACGGAATTTAATAAAAGTTTAGATGCAGTTAGTCCCTGATATAAATTGGCGCTGATTACTTTTTGGTGTAAATCGCCTAAGAGGTGGCACTGCTATGCTGCATTTTTCACTATTTCCGGAATAGGTATATCTCAAGAGCTAATAAACAGATTTTCATAAAACTTCAGATTCAGTCAGTCTTTGATATACTTTGGTGCTGATTACGTTTTGGTGTAAATCGTCCAACAGGTGGCGCTGCTATACTACATTATTTATGATTATCACGATAGCTCTATCTAAACGACTAATGCACGAATTTTCACCAAACTTCAGATTCAGATAGTTCCTTATATAAACTAGTGCGATTCGATTTAATTTATGGGTAAATCGCCCAACAGGTGGCGCTGCTATGCTCTTCTAAAAATGCACTTTTAAGCTCCTGGGGGGTCCGTAGAGAGATTTGGTGCGTTGAAATTCACTGCCCTAAGTCATCACACACATGCTCAATCGGGTTCAAGTTAAGTGAGCAATGTGTCCAATCCATTCGAATGATATCTTCTGTTTGCAAATATTCTGACACCACATATGTTCGTTGTGGCCGTCATCCATTAAAAAATCTCTGGGCCAACAGCACCCCTAAACAGTCTAATTTGGAGTTGCGATACCTCCTCTACATATCTTCGAACAAGGGAAGGCAAGTTGCTTGTTCCTTCTTCTCTGCCGATTAAAACACATCTAGAATCAACATTCAGACTAAATCTGGACTCGTTAGTAAAACATACTCGGGCCCAGTCTTTTTGTATCCGCTGATCACGGCGACGCCTTTGGAAGCTGGAGTGCGTGACACTCAAACTATTGGTTTTATTGTATACAGTCCACTCTCGTTAAGCCTTCGTGCAGCAGTAGAACGGCTAAGCCCAGTTTCTGTGGCAGCCTAAAGATCTAAAACCAAGTCTCTTGTAGTCGCTTCGCGGTTTCTTCGAGCTGACAAGGACAGAAAACAGTCTTCGGATGCAGTTGGTGTTCTTGATCGCCCTTGACCAGGCTGTTTATCAACGGAAAGAGTACTTAAAAAGCGGCTCCTAGCTCTTCACGTGGCAATTTGAGGGATAGTCAAATTTTGGGCGACTTCCATTTGCGTTTGACTTCCCTCGATTCTAGCAATTATTCATCATGTTTGACCTTCTCTTAAATGACGCCTTTGAGCCGTAACTAATGAATACTGATCACTCACAAACAATACATTCACTTTAAAGAACACTACAGACCAGAATTCCAACATACGTCCATTGCGCACCACATTGTCAATCACCGAATTTGCATATTTCCGACTTGTAACGTATGTGCGGAAGTGAAATTTTGTGTTCAATTGTATTTAATTATCATAAATCATTGCAGCATTTGGTAATGGTTGCAACATTGACTTAGTGAGCATATTTTCCCCATTATCCTTTAATTTTGATGAAAAGTGAAAAAACTGCAATCCTAAATAATATATAAGGGTGCCAATCAGGGTTCTCGCTGCCGATCGTCACTGCACCAAAACGTTTCATTTGGCAAAAAAATGACTGAAATCGTCAAATTGCGAGACATCTTTCTGTTCTTTCGGCGACACTCTCAATGATGTTGTGTTGTTCCACGATTAAACCTTCCCTATGTAACTCGATATTTGTGTTTTGATATTCTTAGTGTTTCACGACGCATCTATTACTACCATTATTTGAATTTGGCTAGTTTTTCTTTAACGATTTGCCAAATTGCTCAGATTAGTGAAAAGCCAGTGAGGACACCGGTATCTGGCTAATCTTCTAAACCATTAGCTGTAGAAATATAGTTCTAATAGTAGAAAAGCTTCAAAGTTGTTTTCCATCCTCTTAAAAGTAACTTATGTCAAAATTGTTATTTTTTAAATTATGAGGTTTACATTTTTATTCGTGTTACATTTAGGAAAATCTTCTCCGTACTTTAACAGGTAAAATAATAAAAAACCATATTCTATATCCAAAATTTACCGAGTTATGATACTTTGAATTTTATGGAATTGTAGTATTTTTGGCACTAAAAACAGAAAACCTGTTTCATCCATATGCGAAAAAAAATTGACAATAGTGTGTTTTTTATTAGCATTCTAGAATGCTTCAAAACCCTTGAAAAGAAAAATAGCTATTAAGCACGGTAGATTGCATTGACTCATTCAAAATTAAAATCCCACCCAATTCGCAGAAAGTATTCGTAGGTACTCCATACTTAAAAAAATATAATTCATTTCATTATCCATTATCTATTTTAATTATTTGTATTTAATACGTTGTTAAAATACTTTGACTTTTAAATAAAAGTAAAATTTTAAATATAATTAAGGTTAGTGTATAAATTTTAAACTTCAAAACAAAATTGCGCAGAACTTTTTCGTGTGACAAGAGAGCGCACAAACTTCCCTTGCTCCAGGGCGCGGAATATGTAGCTACGCCACTGATTGCAATTATGTTTTTGGAACAATACTTGCTTGCTTAATTTTATCATTTTGATAGCTAAATAATATCTTAGTTCGTATTTTATCATTACAAAATATTTCACACTGTATAATTCTTCACGTACATTATAAAAACATAATTTTATTAAAAAATTGTTTGGCAGATGGGAATTAAAATTAAGTGGTATATATTATATGCCACCGCCCTTGAACCGGTTAAGGTGGTTCTCGAAAAAAAGATTTATCCGCTTATTTATTAAAGTAGCTGTAATCGAACATTTTTTTTTTTCTTTCCTGTAATCAAATTACATCTTGCGTTTTTTTTTTAGATATAGATAATTAGGAAGATAATGTTGCCGTATGACGGCAGTTTTTTTCCCTCTCCCGCGTTGCTGCGACCGGAAATTCGTTTATCTTCCAAGAAAAATATAGTATAAGGCGATTCTCGAAACAATATTTATTCCCGCTCAACAATGCGAAACTTTTTATGGACTTATTTTTAAACGTAAAAACATGACACTTAGAAGCATGATTATTGAAGCGATTTGTATATTCGAGTAGTTTTTTTCATTTTTTGATAAATCAATTATATCTTGAGTTATAAGTAGAGCCCGATTAAGATTGTAGGGGGCCTAAGGCCCTGCAAATTTTCGGGACCCTCTCGCACAAAAAATAGTAGTTATTATTATTTTTTTTTTTTTTTTCCCCGGAGTATTCGTGAAGTTATCATTAGATTATCTTAAGGTTGACGAGTTAACCAAAATCGTTTTTGGTTTTTCAGAAAATAATTGCAGAAAATGCAATAAAAAAAAAAAAAGTTCTAAATCATTTTATTAAATATGGGGCCCCTTCAGCAGTGGGCCCAAGGACACGGGCCAGTTGGCCTGGCGGGTCCTGCAAGCGATTATTCTCGCAAAATGGCAGTTTTTTCCCTTTCTCACTTTGTCGCGGTCTAAACGCCAATTTTGGCAGCATTTTCTGGAAGATCTGCCTTTATTGAAAATGGAAAAAATTGCTCGATTTCATAGCTATTGATTAAAAATACCTGCCAATTTCCTGCGTTTGTGAACAATAATAAAGTTACAAATTTGGATTTCATTAGCAATTTTAAATTTGCCCCGTTTTCTGTCAAAATTCCGATGATTTTTTACTTCACGTGATGAAATTTTCGATATGGTAAAATAGAAATCCTGCAACCCTGACATGAAGGTACTGAATTTAAATTTAAGACGTACTCCGGAAAAATTAATGAAGTTAAAATTAGTTCTTACGACTTAAAATATGAAACCGGAAATCCTGTTCTGCTGATAGCCAGTGGTCAAATTGCACACAGCTTCATGTGAAACTCGAGATCTCTTCCCCTCTTCTTTCTCAGAGGGGGCTTTTGAAAATGAAAAATGATCTTTTGGGAAAGAAAAAAGAAACCTTTAATTCCCAATGTTTTATCAATGAATCTCAGTATCTCTTGTTTTGGCGTCCAACAGGATATGCATTTTCAAATTTTAGCCAGAGCTAAATAACTTTTGACCTTTTCAGATGTTCTTGGGTGTGCTTTTCCTTTTCCTATTTTTATTTATTTATTTATTTTGTAGGGATATTTTCATCCCCCCCCCCCCCCCACACACACACAGGAAGCGTGAGGAAAAGATGGTACTTTTTGTGTGTATTGAATGAAAACATAATTCAGCATATTTTATTTATTTTCAAAAACCAATTTTGAGACGTAAAAAAAAAGGGTTTTCCTCATGCAATGTTTCTTTTTCTCTGTTTCTTTTCCATATCTGCCTGTTATTATTATTATTGTTATTATTTCGCACCAGAAAATTTAGGGAGGTACTCAAATTCCCTGCTCATTTATGCACAATTTTCTGGTACATTTTTAGAAAGGAATACACCAGGCCTGACCACTGAAGCGATTTGAAATCGAATGGTGTTTTACTTCTTTTTTTTAAATAAATAAATTATTTATAGAGTTATAAGTGATTGATTGTTGTCGCGTGACGACAAGTTTCTATCCTTTCCGACGTCTTATGCCACGTTCGGATATTCGATTCAAAACGCCACCTTTCACAATATTTTCTAAAACATCCTCTGCCTTTACCAACATATGGAAAACACTTTTCGATTACATATCGTTTCTGAATAAGAGCACCTGCTAATTTCGTGTTTCCGAACAAAAATGAATTCAGAAATGTGAAGTTTTTTAAGAGGATACTTTCACTTTCGAAACCAATTCCGAAGATGAAAATATCCCAATAAAAAAATCCTGTAAACAAAATCGAAAAAGTAAAAAACAAAAAACAGCCTTTTTAAAAATCGACCTCCGATGTAATGCAATGCAATGCTTAAAAAAAAAAAAAAGTTTAAAAATATTAAAATGCAAAAGAGATATTTTAACCCTTTCTGGCGCGGAGTAATTCTGTTTATAAACTGATGAAATAATGGACTGACACCAGGATTTATAAACGAAGTTATTAGAAAATACGAACTTGTTTATTTTCACGCACATTATAAAAGGAAAATTTTAATTAAATATTCTTGGTGCCGTTTGTCAGTTTTGGAATTAAAATTAAGTGTCCTTTTTTTAAGGACACCGCCCTCGAAGGAGTTAAAAAAATTCTCCCGTAGGATTAACATTAGAGAGAGGGTGTTTTCGCGTGAGTGAAATAGTCTCTTTATAAAGTCCTTCCTATGTGATATTTATTTGATTTTATTTATTTAGTAACATTTCTGGCTCAGAATATGTTTATTTGACTTGAAATAACTAGGGAGGTTGGCAGCTATGACGTATCAGTCAGGGGCTCTGTGAATCCTCATCATATTTCCCCATCTTTTCTTCGCCACAGTGTCTCGCCTCCCAATCCAAGAGGTTCGAGAGGATGCTGCTGCTGCTCTTCCAATCCAAATCAGGAAGGATAGTGGTAAGAGAGCGTTGGCTACTTGAAGATCGACGTCTTAATTTCTTTCATCAGCACTTCCGCTGGATCTGCTCGTGTGCTCGTCTTAATTGTCGCAGCCAAATTAGAAAGAGAGAGAGAGATAAGTTGGGGGGAGTACAGGATATCCGTCCTATTGTTTACAGGTGGTCGACACAAACGCACACTTGGCACATCTGGTTAACAATCCGTTGAAAGGAGAGATGGGGCTATTGGATGAGGATGATGATGATTCGGAACGCGGGAAAAAATCCCTCCGCGAAACATAAGTCGCGAACAATGAATTAGTCATTTCTATAATCTCGCTTCTACCATTTGCATTTATTAAAAAGGAATGTGATTATGTGATAAAAAGGGATGTTAACAAATGTTCTCTCAGAGCCTCCGCTAGGGTAGGGGGTGGAGGAGGGGGTTATTTTCCCAAAAACTGATAAAACTCTTTAGACTTGGCAAATACAAAAACTTAGTTGGCAAATTTGTTAAACTTTTCCAGTCTATCGGAACGGGAAAAATATTTGTTTAAGGCAGATTCCGTTTTCATAGGTTTTATTGCAATAGATTTATTGGTTAAACGGACACTGTTGGCATTCACAATAACTGGCTTAGCAATTTTAAGCTCCCCCCCTTCCCCCTTCCCAGTAATAAGTCATAGCGATGACACTAGTTCAAATTACAGATAAATCTAATTCATTCATGTTACTGATGTAACTGATCTGATGATAATACTGATGAGGTATTGTAATCGCCATAGATATATAGAGTAATTAAAAAAAGTCGTTAACTTATTATTTTATTTTATTTTTTGAGGGAGGGCACACGAAAAAAAGATCTAAATGAACGATATAACGGGGGACTACTTTAATTTATTTTAGTTTTATAAGGCACTTTTATATGACATGATTTTTCCCTTGCTGTTCTGAATTTAGTGTTTCATACTCTTTATGAAAAATGATTTAGAGGAGAAAAAATAAAATCAACAAGAATTCAGCACGTGTTTTGTTTATTTTTCTTCCACAGTTCAGACCAAAGTCCTATTGTTGGAATGGCCTATGGTTGAGACAGTTAGTCCCACCTATTCAGGTAAACGAATACTTCTAACCAATACCTGGCGGGTATCGTCTTCATACACAAAAGGGAATTGACCACTCATGATCTTTGGGGTTGGGTTAGATTCCTACCCTATTTTAGGGAGAAATTTTTCGATAATATTGTTTTTGTTTGTTTGAATATAAAAACGATCAAGTAATATAGGACCTGACTATCGTCTATGGTCTGAGCACGAAATTTCCAGGATAGGGCAATAAATGTTGTTACAAGTACAAGATGTCATTTAATACATTTATGGAGATAATTTAATTTACAAACAAATTTAATAAATTATATAACAATATAATATTTATTTGTATCACGGAACAAATCTACTAGTTAATTTAGATATAGATTTGTTAACTTTTTTTCATGTACTCCTTTTGTAGATTTTTTGCTTCAATACAGGGAAGCAGATTTTCTAGGCTTACACGAACATTCAAGGGCGGATACTGCCCTCCATTTAGAGGGGGTTCATGACTCCTTTTTGAGTACTTCATTTCTTTCAGTGTACCTTATTAAACAGTGAATTTTTGTTAAAATATTCAGAAAATGTTGTAGAGCTTTTCATAATCTATGTTTGTCGCATAATACTAGTAGGTATGCATTTGCACAGGAATATTGAGAAAGATAAAGTTAATGCCTTCGGAACTTTTTTTTTTTTTTTCTGGTGAAATTTAACGTTAGGTTTTTTTTTTTTTTTTTTTTTTTTTTAAGGAAAAAAAAAAAGCTGTCCAATTAACAAAAATGAAGGTTTGCTAAAATAAAACGTATATAATAATTATTTTGCGTACTAACAACATGACAATATATTCTATGGAAGAATTTTTAAAGACATTTGGAAAATGTCGTATATTACAATAAGATGAAATACAAATAAAACTTTCCAGTATTTTTCTTATTTTTTTAATAATAAATTATTGTTTCTTAATTTCTACACAAATAGTTCTTATTTTTAAATTTTAAGAATGAAACACCTGTTTAAAATAAAAGTCTCAGCAACGGCATTATAAATATAGTATATTATATATTTTATAATAAATTTAGCATTCATAAATACAGTAAACTCTGTGTAAGGCGGAAATCTGTCTAACTCGGAAAGATTAGACATCCCTGCCCCTGCGAATCCATAGACATAGAGTAAAATTTGTCTAAGGCGTAATATTGTCTACTGCGGAAAAATTTCTTGGTCCCGATCGATTCCGCCTTAGACAGAGTTTGCTGTATATCTATCTGATTATATTACATCTGAAATTTTCCTGACTATGTGAATGAAAACTTTCCTCCGATTGTGGCAGGAAAAATAAGCCTTCGATTTCACGGCGGAATTTAACGTCATGAAACGTACAAAATAATTTATTATTAATCATTATTCATATACTTTTTTCGAAAATACAAAATAACATTTAAATTTATTGGCATTTTCTATTTTTTTTAATTAATCCATTTTTTCCTATAAACTTCATGGGTAATTTTAATATTGATGACCATTCATCGTTTCAAATGTACACAATGATTAGCATATTAATCATTGACTATCCACTTTTGTCTTTGATTATACTATAAAATAATTATAGTGTTAACCCTCTCGCTGCACATCCCGGGATTTCCACGGGCGACGTAAAAGTAACAAAATTTGCGCAAATCGCGATTTCCGCAGAGATTCATGCCAAGATTAATTTTCAAAATGTCGGTTTTATAAGATTATTCTTCAAATTCAGTTTTCTGACAATCTTTTTTTAATGATCTAATTCTATATTTAAAAAACCTCTTTATTTTTTTTTTTTTTTTTTTTTTTTTTTTACATATTTAACTTTAAAATATAAGTAGGATTTGAAATATGTAATAAAATAAATACGCAAGTTTTGAACCTATTTTGATTTTTAAAAAAATACGCAGCGAGAGGGTTAACCGATATCTATTTAATTTGTTAATACACAAAATAATTATACTAATTAACCATTATCCATTTATTTCTTTAAGAATATAATTTTACTTTAGTGTTAACCATTATCCATTGTTTTATCTAAATATCTATACGAAATAATTTTATGACTGATCACTATTCAGTGAAATATGCCAAATAGCTTAAAAACCTATGATTCAACTTTTCAAATATAACAAAATAATTTTAATATTTATTATCAATAAATATTATTATTATTATTATTATTATTCAATATTTATAATTATTGTTTCGATTATGATTTTACTCATTATATTTTATTATAGCTAATTTAATATAATTAATATTAAAATTGCACATTATAAATACATAAATATTTTCTATAATATCGTAATAGACTTTTATTATTAGACAATCGTAATAGAATTATATTATATAATTTTGTGTATTACCATATTTTATGGAAGAAACGCCGCGGTGTTTACGATTTTAAAAGTTAATTTTTTTTCCAGGTGCGGCGTTTACGATTTTTTTAAATACCAACTGAGTTTCCTTAATTTAAAAATTCATAAAAATATTTAAAATCGGATTTAAATAATTAAAATAAAACTTCAGACATCTTAAGATATTAAAAACGAATCTAGGAAAAAAGGTGACCGGAAAAAACGGGACCGGAAAAAACGTGACAGAAAAAACAAGAGCGGAAAAAACGGGACAAGGAAAAAACGGGACCGGAAAAAACGTGACAAGGAAAAAACGGGACCGGAAAAAACGTGACAAGGAAGTGTTAAATATTGAACTTGTCGATAAATAAATGCTAAAAACTAAAGTAAAATTTTTCCACTGTCAGTTTCTTAGAGCGTAGGGGGAGGGGGGGGGCAGAGTTAATGGGTGAGTTAGACAATTCTAAGATTTGGTCCAAGAAAATACAATTTTAACATTTCAGAAGTTTAGTCTGACTTCTACAACGGACAAGTTAGTGCTTTCTACGGAGGGGGGGGGGGGGGGGTATAAAGAAATACAATTTATTGATTCTTTCAATTCGCTATTGATAGTTTATATATGAGCAAAGATGTTTTATAAGGCGGAGGGGGAGGGAAAAAATTACGTACACAGCTTGTAAAGGGAATAAAATAAAGACGAAGAGAGGAGGCATTTTCTTTAGAGGATTTTTTTCATTATCCTGCTTTTTGCACGCAAGCTATCAAAGCCCAAGGGCTAATGTGCACGCAGGTTCTGTATGTATGCATGCACTTACGTCTGTATGTACGTAACGCGATAACTCTTGACAGAAACATCCGATTTGCTTTAATTTTTTTTCCAGGTTCATTCTGATAAGGCGCTTCCCTGATTAGTTTTGGGGGTTGTTGGTTAAGAGTAAAGGGGGGCTACTATGGGTTTTTCTGCAGAATTATTCGATTTGCTCCAAAATTAGTATACCGATTTATTATGTTAAGGAGCTTCCATGATTAGTTTTGGAGGTTCATTAATTAAGTATAAACGGGGTAAAGGGGGCTAGACCGCCCCTTAATTTAGATAAATGGGTTTTTCATGCAGAGTTATTCGATTTGCACTACATTTAGTATACCGGTTTATTATGCTAAGGAACTGCCTTGATTAAATTTGGAGGTTTATTGGTTAAGTATGAAGAGGGGGGCGGGGGCTAGTCCCGCCTATTTAAATAAATGGGTTTTTCATGCAGAATTTTTCGATTTGCTTCAAGTTTGATATATCGGTTTATTCCGATATGGCGCTTCCTTCATTAGGTTTGGAGATTCGTTGGTTGAATATAAAAGGGGGAAAGGGGCGCAAGTCCCCTCTTCTTAATTTAGATAAATGGATTTTCATGCGGAATTATCCAATTTATTTTATTTTTTTCTATGTTCATTCTGATAAATGGGCGGGGCTGGTATGGACGTGAGGCGTTGACTATAATGCGATGATCAAGAAGAGGACTCTTTGGGTCTTAAAATACCTTGACCAAGAAGAGGGCTCTCTCGATTATTGAATATTAATTAATTTAATTTAATTAATGTTTGAAAAAACTGGATCAACACAAGTGTCATCCACTACAAGTTAAAAAAAAATTATTTGAGCTTGATTAAATGATTTTATTAACGATTGAAAATTTGAACAAGATATATATATATAGCGAAAGTGTGAGCTAATAGTAGGAATTGTAAAAATAGTTTCACATTGATGAGAAATAATTAATTAGTTTGCTTTTTACGCAGTTGGGTTTTTTGACTTTTTAAATTTAATTTTTTATTTAAATATCGCCTTCATGTCGTTTAAAAATATATAAGGTTTACTATGTTTTTAAAATAGATATTAAATTCCTTAAAAAACAAACTTCATATTATATTTTCTGTTATGTATACAACTTAATAAATAGAATACTTTCCCGTGGTCTTTTATCCGATTTGTTTTTTCCTATAAGCGCTTTTTTTCCGTGATTCTGGTATCTTAAAGAAATGTTTATTTTAATTTATTTTGTTTAGTTTAAATGTTTAGAATAATATATCTGGAAATTCCATGATGAAACCAAAAATTGCAAAAAATTCGACTTCAATCAATTGCTTAATATATAAAAAAAGTAACAAACTATGCTAATTTCTAATTTTAGGCATATCTTAACAAAGATATTTACTTATTAACATTTTTTCTTTATTTGTTCTGTTAATATTTGAAAATACTAATGCCACTGATCAGGACATAAAAAGTTATAAATTGATAAGTGATTCAGAAAGTCTAAAAAAATTTTATTATTATTATTATAATTTTATGTTAATAAACAAAAAATTCAAATAGCGTTAAATAAAATAAAAATAATAAAAATAAAACTTTCCGATCGAATCTATTATAACTGACTTCTTTAAAATTTACAGAAAAAAAAAAAAAAAAAGTTTATATGATATTATATATGCGTAAGTCGAAAAACAAGTTGTTATGTAAACGAGCATTCTCGTATGCGAACATTCACAACATTTTTCAGTATTTGCATTCTAATTATCAACGGAAAGCATTCTTATTCACATAATGTCCAAATTAAGTAGTAGTGTAAATGTGAATTTTCATATGCGAATATTCAGGATTTTTTTTTTTTTTTTTTTTTTTTTTTTTTTTTTTTTTTTTTTTTATAATAGCATTCTTAAACATCAACGGAAAATATTGGTATTACCGTTCGCGAATATCAAATATCAAGTAGTGATGTTAATTAGAATTATCGTAAGCGAATTTTCAATTTTTTTCAATATTAGCATTCGTAGACATCGACGAAAAATATTTGTATTCGCGATCGCGAATGTGAAATTGGAAGAATCTATAAATTGTATTTCCTTAATCCCCCCCCCCCCACGCCCCCCCCGTAGAAAGCACCAGCTTGTCCCTTGTAGAAGTCATGTTAAACTTCTCTTAATGAAATGTTAAAATTGTGTTTTCTTGGACCAAATCTTAGAATTGTCTAACTCACCCATTAACTCTGCCCCCCCCCCTCCCCCTACGCTGTAAGAAACTGACAGTGGAAAAATTTTACTTTAGTTTTTAGCATTTATTTATCGACAAGTTCAATATTTAACACTTCCTTGTCACGTATTTTCCGGTCCCGTTTTTTCCTTGTCACGTTTTTTCCGGTCCCGTTTTTTCCTTGCCCCGTTTTTTCCGCTCTTGTTTTTTCTGTCACGTTTTTTCCGGTCCCGTTTTTTCCGGTCACCTTTTTTCCGGTTACCATTAAAAACGGGGCATCCTACACTGCTCAGAAAACTTTGATTAAAGTTCGGTCAATGTGACGCTGTCGACAAAAGTAGCATTCCGATAGATGCGGCGTTTACAACGGGTGCGGCGATTGC
Organism: Maratus speciosus; assembly: GCA_963932465.1. Lineage (NCBI taxonomy): Eukaryota > Metazoa > Arthropoda > Arachnida > Araneae > Salticidae > Maratus > Maratus speciosus. Next base: position 170,960,730 of record OZ010793.1, read on the forward strand.
GATATTTTAAAGCTTATTCAGGCCAATTTGAGGAGTGCGGCGTTTACGACGGGTGTGACGTTTCTTCCATAAAATACGGTACTAATAATATATATTTCTTCATTATACATTGTATTAATTACTATATATATAATTCAATAATATATATATTTTTTATAACTTAAATATTTGTTATTTAAACGCACTAATTTAATATACTTTATTTACATTTTTATTATAAACATTTAAGTATTATATTATTATTATTTTTATTCAAATGAAATTCAGTGAAAAATTTATTATTGTTATTTCTTATTATATTTAATCACGATTTTTTATTGTATTTAATATAATAATTTAAATATAATTAATATTTATAATTACATTTTCTAAATATATAGATATGATTTTTTAATATCGTAATATGATCATAGTGTATTACTATATTAATTGAATTAAATATTAATACGATATATACATAATTTAATATAGTATTTCGTTATAATTTAAACGTATATGATTTAATAATATTATACTTAATATATTAATTAAAACTGATAATTAAATATAATTAATATTTATATTTTAAATTTATATTAGATATTTAATAATTTATTTATATCTATATTATAATTATTCAATTAATGTAATAAATATTATCTCATATACAGAATAACTGTAATAATATTAATAAATATTCTATTATCATTTAATATTAATAATTATTTATTCTACCTCTTTTCTTTGAACCTCTTTTTTGTAAAAAAGTTTTAGCACAAATCATAATCCAATTCTTTCTTTGAATATGAAAAGTAATTTATTTCTAATATTCATATTATATATATATATATATATATATATATATATATATATATTATATATATTCATAATTTATATATTCATATTATTCTTTTTAGATATGCAATTAATTTAAATATTAGGCGTTATCCATTTCTTCCTTTAAATATACAATATATATATTCAAAGCTGGAGTAGCACAGTTGAAGTTTATTCCAACAGAGCGAAAAATGTCCAGACCAGGGATCGAACCTGGATACTTGGCGTGCCGTGCCAATAGCCTTACCTGTTAGGCCATCCGGACGATACCTGGCTGGCATAATTCACTCTTATTAGTTGGACTTGGCTGCGAACTGCAGCGCTAGTTTCATTCATCCGAGCTATAACTATAGCATTTACATGATGAAACTACTTTAACACGGAAACTCCTGTATACCATGTAATTAGGTCATAATGAAGGGAACGAATATTTTTTCAACTGGATTTAATCATATTCAAAGCCAGGCCCTGACTATCGCACGGGCACCCGGGGCCCGTGCCCTGGGCACGAAATATCTGAGGGGCACAGAATTTTTCATAATTTCATCCAAATTTCCATTAAAAAAATTATAATTGTGAAAAAGATGTGATATTTGAGATAATGATACGATGAAATGACAAAAATATATCTCAATACATGGTTAAAAGCACATTTCAGTTAATAATAGAAAAAATATTTTACTTTTATTCCTGGAACCGTTTTTTTTCAATTTTCCGGAAAGCTTAATTTTTTGAGTTGATACTTTTCGAATAAGTGTGTAATATGTAAAGAAAAAAGTAGTATCAGTAAATCAATCAATCTAAGGGGGCACGAAAATTTGAAAGTGCCCTGGGCACAAAAACTTGATAGTCGGGCCCTGCTGGAGTAGCGCAGTGGAAGTTTATTCCAACAGAGCGAAAAATATCGAAAAATGTAGTTTCATCATGTAAATGCTATAGTTATAGCTCAGATGAATGAAATTAGCGCTGCAGTTCGCAGCCAAGTCCAACTAATAAGAGTGAATTATGTCAGGCAGGTATCGTCCGGATGGCCTAACAGGTAAGGCATTGGCACGGCACGCCAAGTATCCAGGTTCGATCCCTGGTCTGGACATTTTTCGCTCTGTTGGAATAAACTTCAACTGTGCTACTCCAGCTTTGAATATGATTAAATCCAGTTGAAAAAATATTCGTTCCCTTCATTATGATACAATATATATGTTTGTTATTTAGTACTAATTATCTTTCTTATATATGTGGAAAAATTTGTTAATCATTATTATAATTAAGTAGGTACTATAAATTATCCATACCACTTGTTTTAAATGTGCAAAATAATTTTAGCATTATGCATTTTCCATTTCTTCCTTTAAATATACAAAATAATACAGTGCTATTGAATACAATTTTTCATTTATTTATTTTATTTTATTTATTTATTTATTTATTTTTTTGCCTTTGAATATGGAAAATAGCTTAGTTTTAATCATTTATATTCCACTTTAAATTGCAGAATAATTTTAGTATCAATTGAAAACTACAGAATAAAAAATTATTATTTTTATCTGATGGAGCCCAAAGACTGAAAACACATCTGACAGTGATGGGAATACTTTTGCAATGTCAGACAATTTTATATATTAAAATTTACTTTTATTCACAGAAATTTAATCACTTGGTTATTTTAACATTTTTAATGGGTATCAATTGATTCCTGTTGCGAAGTAACTTTTAAAAAAAAAAAAAAAAAAAAAAAAAAAAAAAACGATTGTTAATCAGTATTACACAAAAAATTGATCTCGATATTTTTTGTTGTTCCAATAGGTTACGTTAGTTCAGGAATGAATATGTATTCCTTATATCATCATTATAAAAATTCTGTGATGTATTAATGATTTATGCATTATTAATAATATTTATAATGCATTATTAATAATTTAAAATTAAGCTTAAATATCATATCTATTCACTAAAATAATATAATACCTAAAACAATGACTTTATGTGTTCTGTTTAATAAAAACCTATTAGGAATACGTGTACAGATGCGGAGTCATTTTGATATTAAAATATATTTTCGTATTCAAACTGTCATCTTAGATTCCCACGGTATGAAATCAGCTCTTAATTAGATATCACTGTATTATCTTATCAGAGTGCCCTTTTAGTTATGCCCAGAAGAGTATTTGCCAGCTACGTGACCAGGTGTAAGAGATTTAGGTGCACACCTGCGATGATGTGCTTTGAAATACTTTCCCACGATTTTTCTATAGTTTCAACATAGGCTAATAGATGGCGGTGCCATCAACAACACAAACCTTAAAAATACACATAGCAGCTGCCAAGCACGCGAAAACAGCTGTGTGAAGCAATAAAACCAATGAAGGTTTTGATTGACAGTTCCAAATGCCGCTGCCGTCCTCTATTGGCTGACGTCGAGTTCATGAGGTGTGATTAAACAACGTCTGATTGGCCCAGAGCCCTGTGACGTACGTTACCGCGCCCCCCTCAGTCTTAGCGTTTAAAAGACTCTGATTCTATGTGTTTGGTCATATTTAGCTCAGATGTTGTAAGCAGTAGATTCTCTTATTTGGATATTTTCTCTTATTGAAGTTTACTACAATCTGCATTTTCCCGCTCGAATCCTTTGGGTTCTGTGATCAACATTAAATAGCATCGTCGCTGTTCTATCTGCCACCACTCAAAGATATGAAGGCTCAGTGTGATATAATGGCTGCTAAACAAGTCGAAGCGAAAATTCTGAAAAGCAGAACAACGAAAGATCGTGATGTTACACACGAAGAGATGCAATCTCTACTTAGCAAGTTGAAAAATCTTGTTCCAAATATGCCAAGGAATAAGAAGCTAACGAAATTGGAAATAATTCAGTATGTGATTGACTATATTTTAGATCTACAAATTGCTCTTGAAACCCATCCTGCTGCAACTAGGCCTACTTCTGCAGTTTTATCTGCGATCAGCCCCAACAGACAACCTTTGGGAGTTTTATCACCAGGAATAAACACATGTGCAGCACAAGAGGTAAGATTAGTTCTAAATTTCTTAATAATCAAAAAGTAAATAACTGAGTTTTTTACATTGGAATGTCTTATTTAATCAAATTTCGATCTCGTACCTATAATTTTAGTTATATGTATATAAATAATAGTGGACTGTTTTCTAAATCTTATTACTAAAAGGAATCATTACACTGTGTTATGATAAATAAAAATAAATTAATTGAAGATTCTTTAATATATTGTATACACTGATTAGCCGTGTTTATTTTTATTTATTCTAAATCTTAATTTCAGCAATTATTCTCTTTTTCGGAGACTCATTACACTGTGTTATGATAAATAAAAGTAAATTGAAGATTCTTTAATATATTGTATACACTGATTAGCCGTGCTTATTTTTATTTATTCTAAATCTTAATTTCAGCAATTATTCTCTTTTTCGGTTCAAATTTTAAATAATGATTCGTGATGTTTTTAATATCCTTTTCATACGTTTTCATGTTATTTTGTATTTAATTTCTACTTTACATCGGCAAGATTGAATTCAGTTTCGAAATCAATCGAAATTAGATTTATTTCAGACATTTCCAAATATTGATAACTGTTCAATTTTTAATACATTTAGCATCATTTTTTAACAATATGATTGCTTAAATTGGATGTCGATATTGTTATTTTAAACATAGAGAAGAATGTGCCTGCTAGATTGTATTATTTCAAATTCAAAATTAATTTATTAATGATTGCCGAAAACGATAAAATTTTAGTAGCTTATTATTCTTGGAATTTGAGCAAACGACTTCTTTTATCATTTTCAAATTTTATCAGGCAAAATTACATTGTATATACTTTTTAATGTGTATTTGTGAAGAATTTTAAAATGCCGGTATTCATTTTTACCTTCCTCAGTTGTATGGATCGATAATGGATTTTTGCTGAGCAGACGGCTTTTCTGTTGTAGCGCCATCTGTCGTTCAGTAGCACAGATGGTTAATTTAATAAATTCGAAATCCCTCGAGTGCGAATAAACTGTCATCAATAAAGAAAATTAAACATTGATCCCTGCTCTCCCTTTTTGGCAGATGTGAAAAACATTTGCACTACATTGCCTGTATGTTTTCATTTCCAATTCAACTTTCCTTATTGATTAACATATTGCATCTGCTCAGCAAAATGTCTTTTTATCCATTCATTTTACATCTGCCATAGATAAACAGATTGTAATATTGATTAGAAATTAAGTAACCCAATTTATAATTCATTGTACAAGTCAGTTAGTATATTATAAACTTTGAAATAACTCTTGAGAGCCCATTATCAATTATAGCATATTGTAGAACATTTAAAATCCGTTAGGAATTAAAAAAAAAAAAAAAAAAAAAAATCTGTTTCATCCCAACTAGCATTCGATTCTTAGTTCATAGCTGTCAATTTCAGGTTTCTTTTTCTTCTTCTTCTTTTTTTTTTTTTTTTTTTTTTTTGACAAATAAGCATTTTATGCGCTAGAAAAGTTTTTATTTTATTGAATGTGCCGTGTCTATTTCCAAGCGGTGCTTCGATTTTATTTATTAAATAAAACTTCTGGTTTAGAATATTTATTTGGCTGGATAAAAAGTTGGCAACTGTGTAATTTTTTTCCATTATTCCCTGTTACTGAGTGGTGTGTAATTTACTACACGTTGATTTTCTAAAGAAATTATTACTTTTTTTTTAAGCTTTTAATTTTTACGTTATCGATTTCGGAAAAGAAAACCCCGACATGTTCGTTTTTGGATAAAAATGTTTCCAACTTTAATTTTTATTCAGCAGGCATCAACTGTTTATTCCGTTTCAAAGCATTTGTATCTTATGTAAACCAGGTGTGTTCTGACTCATCTTTCACGTTGCGTCAGTTAGTTGAAAGAAAGCTCCCCCTCTCTTACCTATTCTTTTTTTCTCTGCTGCAGATGTCCCGGCTTTAGTTTTTTTCTTCTTTTTATAAACATATCTCGTGTACGCTTCGAAAATCCAACTAATGGTTTGTGCGTATACAAAAAATATGACTCCACATAGTAGTACAAAAATTACAAATAAAACATCGTATACAAATCTGTGCATATTTTTCTAACAAAGTACTAAGTTATGGCCGTAGCTCCTTATAATGGCATGTTAATTTGAAATTTGATGTTTAGTGACTTATTGTAATGTCTAAAACTTGTAAAATTAAGTGACAGATTATATAAAATTTTTGTAAGAATGATTGAAAGAAATTAGTGGGTCCTATTTTCTTGAAAAATAATGGAATTAAAAGGCTCAAAAAAAGTGACAGAATCCATGAAAACTACATACAGTCAAATCTCGTTAACATGAACACGCTTAACGTGAATTACTTTTAACATGAATTGTTTTCAGAGTCCCCTATAAAAACGAATACAAAGATTTGATACTGATAACGTGAATTACTGTTAACATGAACAAAATTTTGATTCCCCTTGAGGTTCATGTTAACGAGGTTCGACTGTATTTATTTATAAAAATAGAGCAAAACATTAATTTTAGTGTTTTTTTTTTATTATTATTTGAAGCTCTTAAATTAAAGCTAGTTATTTGTATTTTCCACAATTTGTACTTTCTTAATTTTCATGTAAATAAAATACTAAAAATCGTATGCTATTATTACTGCACTTATGCAATAAATATTTAATTCTTTTTAGTGTTACATTTGATAACTTTATCCTATTTATTTTTTATTAAAACAACTTGTTTAGCTTTTTGGGGCTCATTTGAATTTTACATATTTTACGAATTTTAAATTCTCTAAAATTAGCATGCTACCAAAAGGAAAGTTTTTCAATATTGATTAAAATGCAATGAAAGCTAATTTGGGGGCATATTTAAATATTAACTTTGAAGATGGGAAAGTTTGAGTTTGACTGTTTTAGTGGCTAGATAATATATACCTCACCCTTAAGAAGTGACACAGCTCATAAATGCTGTATTTCACAGTAGAAGCAAAAAAGCATTTTTGCATGTGTTTACTGTAATAAAAACTATAGCTCTTAGCTCTGCACACAGTGGTAAAAAAGGTATTAAAACCCTTAAGAATAAAAATAAACTTAGAAGAGGTTTGAAGGATTGAGTTAATTGTATTCCCCACACAATTTCCCTCCCTCGGCTTAAGGTGATTCTCAAATGTTCTGCTCAACAATGCAAAACATTCTTGCTCATTTTTAACAGGGTTCCTACAGGTCAGGGAATTCAAAAATTTAGGCAAAATGTCAGGGATTTTTTTAAATATTTGAAAAGGTCAGGGAATTTTTAATGTACTACTTCCATCAGAATCTATTATCGTCGTAAATGAAGAAATTTTGATTTAATTATTCATCCAATCTAAAAATTTTATATAAAATTAATGCAAGCTATATAACAATATGAAAAATTAAAAATCGGAAATTCGTACTGCAGATACTTTTTTTCTAGCATTTATCTATATTAAAGGTGTCTATTCTGGGAGGTTTTACAACAATATATAACCTGAATTTTTACACAGAAAGGTCAGGGAAAACCTGAAAAAGGGCAGGGAAATTTTTTACCAGAATTGTGTAGGAACCCTGTTTAAACATAATGGCATAAAATTGACAGGCTGGACTACTGAGGCGATTTGGAATCTAAAGACACATTCCATTTTTTTTTTTTTTTTATAAATAACTTATCAAGTTATAAGTGATTCTGGTCATGTGACGAAGACAATAGACATTTCTCCCATGTCTCATGTGGAAATTTTGTTTAAAACTCCCACTTTGACATGTTTTCTGAAAGATTTTTTGCATTTACCAAAAAATGGAAACTGTCTTTTGATGACATGACATGATGATCATGTATTTCCAAACAAAAATGAATGGAAAAATGTGGCAGAAAGTAGTCCCGTTGGATTTGAGAAGTCTTAATCAAGCAATTTTACTTACAACTACACTTAGACCATAGCTTCCAACTTTTACACTTTTTTGTCACTGCTAAATTTTAATAGAAATTTTTGCCTTATTTATTCATAGATTTCGGTGATTTAAATATTACAAAAATTGCTCTTGTATTTTAGTGTATAAGAAAAGCATAAAAGTTGGCTGCTTTCCTGTAGCAAAATGCACATCTAAGACAGACCTATTAATGCAATAATACACAAAGTGATTTTTTTTTATTCTGAAGTTGTTACATTTCTTGCAATGTATTTGTCTAGGTTTAGTTTTCAGAAAAACTGAGGAAATTTTTTTTCTATTAAGAGACTACTCCACTCACGCAAAAACACCTGTTTGCTGATGTTAAATCCTATGGAAATTTTTCTTTTAAAGATAGCTCACTTGCATTTCAAAAGTTTTATATGCTGTTTTTTTAATGAGAATACTTATCTTTCAGAACCGGTTCCACAAGTAAAAGTATCCTAATTAAAAAAACAAGATAATCTTAAATTTCTTCCATCAGATTAATATTTAGCGAGCGAGCATGTTTTTTCACATGAGTGAAGTATATATATTTAGTACACATAAGTGATATATATATTTTACATAAAACAATTTATTAATTGTATTTTGAGTTTCTGCGCTAATTCTTTATTTCATTTGTTTACTTCAAGTACTTATGTTTTTTATTTTGTTCTTTCCAGGTCAATCAGATAGAAAAAGTTCCAATCATTGCCGATGTCATCAGTGCTAACAGACCTGTTTCCTGTTAAAATGTATATAAACTTCACATGTTCATTGGACTTTCGAGGAAAAGGATTAAGTGTTTCCTGTATTTCCGATGGACGTTTTCCTTGTGAGGGGAGGGTCTACTCGCATCAGCTAGTCTCATCAATCTGTGGATTTACATAGATGTTGTCCCACATTTTCCTGTTTATAAGATCTCACTTGTTGTAGCCAAGAGTTTTCTTGGATGAACCTACTTAAAGGGACTAAAGTTGATTGAAGGTGGACTGTGAAACTCCAACTGTCACGGTGTTACCCTAACTTATTGCAATATTCAGTTGGTTGCTGTGCAAGGTGTATCCTCAACTTGTGGAGCAGTGTTTTGCAATTCCCTATAATCATCTTTAGCTATGTGAATATTGTATATAGTTGTGTGAAAAAGCTTGTTTTTGTTTATATTTGCTTTATGAGAGGGTTGTCCTACATCCAGTTTTATTTATTCAGAGTGGATTAAGCTGAACAAATTTTTGTTATAAATAGTTAAATCTTTTAAATTTTATTATTTTTTCCCCCCCTTTTTTTTTTGTACACTTGAAGGTTATTCATTCTGAATAGGCATGTTTGCCTGAGCATTTTCTTTTCAACGAACAAATATACATGTTGTTCCAGGTCACATTTCCAACTGTGTCTTGGATATGCTGTCACAGCACTTTTTAAAATAGAAAATATTTCTGTGGATTGAAAAAGCTTGTTTGTAATACTGGAGAGGAGGTTTTATGTACAAAAGGATTTTTTTGTGATATTTTCTGGCCCAGCCAGATCTGTACAAATGTATGGAAATTGTAAAATATAAATTTAAAAAATTAAAATAAAAGAATTTATTTAGAACCTGAAAAACATGTGTTTTGCTTTGTGTTCAATATTCCAGATTTTAGCTCCTTTTATTGTCTAGGGAAAAAAGATTTTATGTACATTTTTTTTTACAGTGAAAAAGAGAAAATATATTTTTTTATCTGCATAAGAAGACATTCAAAAGTAGTGTGAAAGTACTTAGTGAGTATTTGTGAAAAACAAATATAATAATTAGATTTCAATATATTACATATTACCTCAAAGGAAAAGAAAAGGGTAAGAGCAATATTTGGGGGAAAATTCATTTAAATTTGAGAGAGAAAAAATATGTTTTGAAATTCATTCACTTATATATTTAATAAATTTAAAAGAGAATTAAACAAGAGAATAATTTGAGTAATTGGCTGGAAAATTTAAGCAAAAGTGCTAAGGTATATATTTTTACAACAATTTGATTAGATATCAAGAAATTTACAAGCAATGTAAAAAAAAAAAAAAAGTTATTTCAGGTGCTTAGTTGGATTGAAGTCTTAGGAATGTCCTATTTGAATAATTTCAAAAAATTATTTTATTTCAGTATAATTTGTATTAATCAATGTCTGAAATAAGTAGAAACTAATTGCATGGTGTAATTTGAGCCAAATGATAAATAATTGAGTACTTTATATAATTTGGGGTTTGTATTTAAAACAAAATACGCTGAATAACATTCACAAAGTAATTCCCATCTTATATTTTTATTTGTATAAAATTCTAATTTTTTTTTTTTTTTTTTTTTTTAAATCAAAATTTTATATTACATGATGCCAAAAAGCTAGCACTCAGCTATGATAACCCATATCAGTAAAAAAAAAAAAAATGTAAAATCCTATTTACAAAATTTTGAATTAATGCATAGAATGATGAAAATTATGTGATTACAGTAAAAAAATAAAAATAAAAAAATAAAGTGATTTCTTTCTCTTTTTTTTTCCCCCCCTTATAAGTGGAAATTTGAAAACATAAAGGTTGTTTTCAAATTTCCTAATCTAACACAAAAGCTCGTTTTCAGTCATGAGTGTAAATTCAAATGCCAAATTATCTAGAATCATTTAAATTATATTATTTTCCTACAAATGGTGATATGTTTTTAGCAGTTAATCTCAGGAAGCTGATTATAAGGAAGCATTTATCTCCTGAAAATGTATTCAAAACAAATTTGACACTTTTTCAGAAAAAGGCATTTCTTTTATTGGGAAATTGAGAACATTTATTTCCCTCTGGATAACAATCTCTAAGTTTATTATTATTATTATTTTTTTTTTTTTACAAGTGAAAATCTTTGAATGTGTCAGAAAGTAGGAAATTTTGGATTTTAAAATAGTCCTCATTGGGAAAACATTTGAATATATATGTAAATTAAAATTTTAGATACTTATTTTCTTCTTTGCTAACACATTCAAGAAGATATTATCTATAAATGTGTGAGATTTACAGGTAGTCTTATTCAGATACTGTAAAAGCAAACAGTTTTTTTAAGTTGTTCCAGAAAACCATCAAGATGGAAAGGTCAACATCAGACGGAAACTGGTTATACTAAGATTTAAAAAATGTTTTAAATTCAAAACTTCACATTAAGGGTGTTCTCAAATCCAAAAGGGCAACTTTCGGACATAAGTTTTAATTCATTTTTGTTCGAAAATGCAAGAAACTAGCTGGTGGTGTTGTTCAGAAACTATGTCATTGAGCTGTTTTTGCCATTTTTTTGCAAATTCAATAGATCTGTCAGAAAATAGAGTCAAAATAGGCGTTTTGAACCGAATTTCCGCGCGAAGGGAGAAAGGGCACTCAAGAGCGGGCGAAAAACGTGTTTGTCACGTGATTGAATTTGCTTATAACTCAATAGGTAATTGATTGATCAAAAAATGGAAAAAACAGTTCCATTCCAAATCGCTTCCATGGCCAGGTTTTCCAATTTTATATCTTTCCGTTAAAAAATGAATTTGTAAATATGTCAAAACGTTTTGTGCTTGTTGAGCAGAGCAGTTAAGAACAGTCTTGATAGTTATAACTTGGAAAAAAATTAAAAAGCTGAGGCAGACCCTTTAAACAGGAACCGTGCTCCAAAACTTTAGGATGTTTGGCCATATCTATAACCTGTGATTATCGAATTCGCATGAAAACTAAAAAAAGTTTTATTCTATAAGACGCCTGTATGGATAAACTCCATAAAGGCCTGGACACTGGTGAAAAAACCTTTCGCCTTTGGTACTTCAATCTAATTGCATTCTAGTTTGAAAACATCAATATTAGCTGCGACTTTGAGAATAATTCCAATTATAAACTTTCCATATTGAATGTTACATTATGTGCCAAGAACAGCCTTCAATAGTAATTAAAAAATTCATATTTTCATCAATCTTCACTATCCATGTTTTTACAGTGTTCGTTCCACTGTTTCCCAGCAGAACGAAATTCAAGGTTTTGGAACAGATGTTCCTGCAGTTCACAACTTTGATAGCATTTTTTGTTCTTTAATATCCGATATAAATATGAAATAAGCCAAATTAAGATTTTTTTTTATCATAACCTCTTATGAAAGATAATTTAAAAAATATTCCAACATAAAAGACAAAACAACTTATCATTTAAGAAATATTCAAAAGAAATTAAGAAATGTTCAAAAATAAATTTTTGCTAGCATTTTTCAAAAAAGAGAATTTGTACTGACGAAAAATTCTTTGCTTTTTCTTCTTGCTGTTTAATTATTTTAAGTCATTTATGAAGAATAAATTTTTAATTTAAAAAAAACAGATAGAGAAAATTTAATACATTAAATTTCAAAATCCATAGGAGGGGCAATGGTCCCCCTGCCCCCTTTTGTCGGCGTCTATGCTTGAATGTTGATACCAAAAATTTTAATTCAAATAGAAATTTGACTGAATGTATTCGCGTTCTTGAGCTAAATAAAAATGAGAATATTGTTAAAATGCATCATAGAATTAAGGAGCTGCAAAATTCTGCCAAGATTTTTTTTCCCCCGTTCCCTCCTTTTTTTGTGCCTCAAGCCTCAGGTGTTCAATGACTAAGTCGGAGTCCTCCCTCTTCAACTTCCGTCATGTTTGTGATCGCTCAAATTTTCACACGCTTGCTTCAATAGATTAATAATAATATATAAAAAATCTAGCGGTGACTCCCCCTTATTACTGTATCAAAGAAATGAAACTTTATGGGGGGGACCCGTTGTTGAATATTATTAGGAATGTGGTCTGGAAAATAAGAATACGGCTCTTTGTTATACTAGACGGGGTGTATAGCTTTGACTTTTTATGCATTAGAGTATCGATATAAGAGCTGCTTGTATGTTTTGAATGAAATTGTTAGGAAATAGCTTTAGGACAGATGGACTGAAGGAATTTGTTGTGATGTAGCAATGAAAATCACATAAAATTCAGTTTTTTATACGACAGAATATTCCTAAAGAATGCGTATGTATATACAAAACAGTAGAGTGCCGATTACCGGAACTCCGATTAACCGAACTTCCAATTATCCGAACAGCATATTTCTCTCATTTTTAACCAGACGTCCATTTATCCGAACAGCCTTTATTTCTCTCAATATATATATATATATATATATATTTTTTTTTTTTTTTTTAACCGGACTTTTATTTATCCGAACAGCCTATTTCTCTCAATTTTTTTTTTTTAAAATGATGATGCGATTTAAGATGAAAAAGAAATTGAAGAAATGAAAACGAATGCTCTGAAAATGATCCAGGTCCATCGCATAACGAAATCTTTGAATGTTTGGAAACAGCTTTGAAATGGCTCAAATGGCAGAAGAACTCTGATCCTATTCAACCACTGAGCTCTACAATAATTCTATTGTCGAGTTCAGTGTATTCAATAACGTATCTAAGAAGAACTCGAGATATGGCAGCATTGGAAAAAACGCCTTCTTTGAAGCAAGCAACATCTCTGGAGTTCAGAAAATGATAAAAAGAAAATTTTAAATGATCAAAAAGTAAAAAAATAAATAAACAATTTTTAAACACACTAGCACTAACTGGTGTTGCCAGTCCTAAGCCTGGATAAAGTGTGGAGGTTTTAGTATAGTCAGGAACATCCCTTAAATTGTCCATTTATCCGAACTAGGGTCGGTCCCTACTTGTTCGGATAATCGGCGTTCTGCTGTATATATATAAAAAATACATTGTATGTATAGGGAACAACGGCGTAATAATTGTAGAGAGTTACGATATGAGATAACAGGCAGGAAGGATCTCTTATAATAAGGAAATTTTTATAGAAATTAAACAGACTTATAGAATATCAGTGCTAAACAACTTGTAATTTTGCAGTAATATTAATCTATACTAATAAAAGAAGGTTTCGCTTTCTTTGCGTGGTAGTGTGTGTCTGGCGGCGATATCTAGCGAAATCTACCGCACGTACAAAGCTGAAAATTTGGGTGAGGGTAGTTTAAGACCTCTCCTGATGCACCAAAGACTGAGAATTTTCAATTTTGTTTAATTAGTCGAGATATTAATTAAAAACCACAACTAACATCAAAAATACATTGAAAAAAAATTCTCCGATTGCTTTCGGTTGGTTGGTTGCATAAAGTTTTTGCAGAAGTAATTAAATAAACCGCGGTACAATGCAATTCGAACGTTTGATGTTTCAAAATTTACTGTTTTTTTTTTTTTTTAAGCATTTTAAAATTTCTGAAATTAAGTTCCTGCCTCAGGTACCAGTCCATATTTTTGGCCAAGGGCTCCAGTTAGCCTTAATTAGTCATTTGTCGAAGATGACTTGCATTTCCCATGCCCCACCTGCGCCTTCACCAATTTTTACTTAACTGGGCCCTATCTTAATAACTCAACTCCTATTACTTATATCGCTTCCAAATTACATTGATATCTTAATTATCACCTCTCGCAGTCTTAAAATTAATTAATTAGTATAGCAGTGGTTACTAGTTACCCCTATTTCCGAATAGTAATTTCGCAAATTTCTTAAAATAGGTTTCTAGCTCATGGTACTAGTCCATATTTTTGACCGAAGTCTCCGTTAGCCTTAATTTGTCATTTGTCGAAGAGGGCTTACATCTCCCCTTCCCCCTTCATCATTTTTTGCTTAAGGGTGTATTCCGATCCAAACTGCTTATTTTCTGATTCATTTTAAAATTCATTTTTGCTTTCAAACGCATCAAACTGGGAAATTCTCTTATTTAGAAACTATATAATGTGCCGTGCTTCTTAAATTTTTGATAAATGCAGAAAATACTGTAAAAAACGCTGTCAAAGTTGGCGTTTTGAACCGAATTTTCCGAAGCGGGCGATCTGGGAATGAAAAAAATGGTCATACTGAGAAAGTAATTGTTTAAAAATCAAATTCTAATTAATTGAGCTGAAAATGAAATCACACGGCATGTTAAACATGTCTTCAGAAATCACCCCAGCAAGTTTCATCTTTTTGCTTTTAAAAATGAGTCTGAAAATGTCTCAGAAAATTTCGAGCTGTTGAGGGTGGAAAAATAGTTTTTCGAATACACCCTTAAGGCTGTTCTCAAATCCAAAAGGGCAACTTTCTGACATAATTTTTAATTTATTTTTGTTCGGAAATGCATAAAAACTAGTCGGTGTTGTTCAGAAACTATGTGTAATTGAGCTGTTTTTCCATCTTTTTGCAAACGCAATAGATCTTTCAGAAAATAGTGTCAAAGTGGGCGTTTCGAACCGAATTTCCGCGCGAAGGAAGAAAAAGCACTCAAGAGCGGGCGAAAAATGTGTTTGTCACGTGATCAAATTGGCTTATAACTCAATAGGTAATTGATTGATCAAAAAATGGAAAAAACAGTTCAATTCCAAATCGCTTCCATGGCCAGGCTTTCCAATTTTATACCTTTCCGTTAAAAAATGAATTTGTAAATGTGTCAAAACGTTTTGCGCTTGTTGAGCAGAACAGTTAAGAACACCCTTAACTGAGCCCTATCTTAATAACTCAACTCCTGTTGCTCATATATCTCTTCAAAACTAATTCCAAATTACATTAC
Organism: Maratus speciosus; assembly: GCA_963932465.1. Classification (NCBI taxonomy): domain Eukaryota; kingdom Metazoa; phylum Arthropoda; class Arachnida; order Araneae; family Salticidae; genus Maratus; species Maratus speciosus. The sequence continues at coordinate 170,976,097 of OZ010793.1, forward strand.
TATCTTAATTATCACCTCTCACAGTCTTAAAGTTAATTTATGAGTCGTGATTACCATTATTTCCGAATAGTGAATTCTGAAAATTTCTTAAGTTATGTTCCTGGCTCAGTATACGAAACCAAATTTTTGACCTGAGACCAAATTTTTGACCAAGGCCTCTAATAGTCTTAATTAGTCCTTTGTTGGATGAGCATTTGTATCTCCTCTCCCTACCCCCCCTCATCGATTTGTGCGTATCTGAGCCCTATCTTAATAACAGAACTCCTATTACTCATATCTCTTCGAAACTATTTCCAAATTACATTAATATCTTAATTATCCCCTCTCACAGTTTTAAAATTAATTTATGAGTAGTGATTACCACTATTTATGAATAGTAATTTCAGCAAATTTCCTAAATTAAGCTCCTGCTTCACATACCAGTCAATATTTTGACCAAGGACTCCAGTTAGTCTTATTTAGTCATTTGTTGAAGAGGACTTGCATCTCTCCCCCCCCCACTGCCCCCTTCATGAATTTTTGCTTAACTGAGCCCTATCTTAGTAACTCAACCCCTATTACTCATATCTCTTCGAAACTATTTCCAAATTATATTACTATCTTAATTATCACCTCTCACAGTATTAAAGTTTATTTATGAGTAATGATTACCACTATTTCCGAATAGTCATTTCAGCAAATTCCTTAAAATAGGTTTCTGGCTCAGGTACCAGTCAAAATTTTGACCAAGGACTTTAGTATCCTTAATTAGTTAGTCATTTGTCGAAGAGCACTTGCATCTCCCCTCCTCCGCTACCCCCCTTGATTGTTTTTCTTTTTTTTTTAACTCATCTCTATACTAATAACTCAACTTCTGTTACTCATATCTCTTCAAAACTAATTCCAAATTACATCACTATCTTAATTATCACCTTTAACAGTCTTAAAGTTAATTTAGGAGTAGCGGTTATCACTATTTCCGAATAGTAATTTCAGTAAATTCTTACATTAAGCTCTTGGCTCAGGTACCAGTCTAAATTTCTGACCAAGGACTCCAGTATATTTAATTAACCATCTTGTGAAAAAGCGCTTGCACATACCCCCCCCCCCCCCCATTTGCCCCACAGGGGATTTCCTCTTATTTGAATCTCCTAAGATATATCCACATATCTTGAATAACAGAGTGCGTCCCCTGGAGGTGGAATGTGAAACCAATATTGGATTTTAGGTACTATACCGGGCTCGTATGGTTCTTAAAAGACCTTATTAGTAATTTTTGGTCCTTAAAAGTCCTTATTTTAGTGAAAAATACCCCAACCATCCCCTATAGTACCCAAAGTTTAAAATCTTTAAAACATTTACTTTTTATCTTTAACCCGTTCGGGACCATGCGGGTGCATATATGCAACCCTCTGAAAGTGCTTAAAATGCTTGAGTTTGACACCAGTAAAAAAGAAAAAGAAAATTGATTTTATTTAATTACGACATTTTCGTGATTTATAAAGTCAAATAATTAACAAAAAGTGGTTCCAAACGAATAAAATTCGTGTAAAAGATGCCGGTCCTGAACAGGTTAAAAACTTTTCTGCTCTGTTTGTTACTTTAGTCACAGAAAATCTTCTTGCATATAAATTTCATCCAAATCCCCCCCCCCCCCCCCTACCGAAATTTGTTTCCTTCCACGGCATACAAAGTTTAAAATCTTTAAAACTCATTAATTTTAACAAAAAATCTCTCCCCTATTTGTTATTTTATTGTAGTAGTAAATAACCAAACAAATTTTTACTCCCTCAAGGAGCAAGGTTTAAAACCTTTAAAAGTCGTTTTTTTTTCTTCCCCTGTTGTATCTGTTATTTTATTGTGATGGTAAATAATCGATTATATAATTTCCCCTCTCCCCCGTCTTTTACCCAACACTCAAAAGTAAAAGTTTTAAATATTTTAAATTTTTTTGTTCTATTTCCAAATCTTTAGTAAGGTATACATAAGTAATTAAGTCATCTTTTTTAATACAAAATATGTTCCAGAATTTGCGAACTGTTGCATTCACTTTATTTAATCACGAAATGCCTGCATTAAATAAAGCGAAAATTACTAAAAAAATTTCTGCTAAGATGAATAATAATAATAAAATAAAAATAAGTTAAATTGGCAACATTCGTCGGAATGGGAGGGGATTAACGAGTTTGAAAAGAAAGGGCCTGATAAAAATTCTTGCAACAGGCCTCCCTTTCTCTAAGCCAACATTAAAAGCATTTTCTGACAGATCTGTCTTTACCGAAAAATGGGAAAAACTGTTCGGCTGTACTGTTTCTTAAGGCTGTTCTCAAATCCAAAGGGTCAACTTTCTGACATAAGTTTTAATTCATTTTTGTTCGGAAACGCATGAAACTAGAAGGTGTTGTTATTCAGAAACTATATGTCATCGAACTGTTTTTTCCGTTTTCTTGTTAACGCAATAGATTTTTCTGAAAATACTGTCAAAGTTGGCATTTTGAAGTGAACTTCCGAACGAAAGAAGAAAATCCAGTCAGAAAGGGGAGAAAAATGCCGTGTCACGTGATCAAAATCGCTTATAACTCAGTAGGTAATTGATGGATCCAAAAATGGAAAACACAGTTCGATTCCAAATCGCTTCCATGGTCAGGCTTTCCAATTTTATATCGTTCCGTTAAAAAATGAATTGCGGGAAAAAAAATAAATCAGAAAGTAGTCAATTTGATTTTGACTACAGCCTAAACAGAATTGATCAGTGTTTTTAACCTGCTTATTTTCTATTAAATAAAAAGTTTTATGTCGAAAGTGTCCGGTTCGAACCTGCGCGGTATATAAATCTGTCTAAAAAGTCCATTGTTTACTTTGTACGATAATGAAATTCGAATTCTTAGAATATTATCGTTTTTACTGCAAAAAGCAAACAAGCGACATATCTTAGTAAAGTAGACGGTATGTATTTCATTTCAGAAACCTGATAAATGTTAATGGTAAAATTCTGTAAATCCTACACTGTAAAAAAAAAGTGTAATTTTTCCAGAAAATAAATTGTATTTTTAACAAAAAAAAAAAAAAACTGTTTTAAGAAACAGTTTTTTTTTTCTGTTAAAAAACGTGGATTTTGTAATTTTTACAGAAAAAATCTATATATTTACAGAAAAACCTTTTAATAAAAAATTACAGATATTTTTACTTTCTTCTATCTTTACAAGAAGAAAGTATTGGATTCATGAAAATTTTCGAATTCCGGTTTTCGACTGATTTACACGTTTTAGGGTTCAGAGATTCAGAAAAAACATGTTTTTACAAAATGTCTGTCTGTGACTCTGTGAGTCTGTCTGTGTGTATGTGACACAAATTTTGTGGGCGCTCTATCTCAATAACTAATGCACGGAATTTAATAAAAATTTATATTCAGTTAGTCCCTAATACAAATTGATGCTGATTAGTTTTTGGTGTAAATCGCTCAACAGGTGGCGCGGCTATGCTGCATTTTTCACGGTTTTTGCAATAGCTCTATCTCAAGAACTAATTCACGGATTTTGATCAAACTTCAGATTTAGTTAGTCCTTGATAGGAATCGATGCTGATTACGTTTTGGTGTAAATCGCTCAATAGGTGGCGCTGTTATGATGAATTTTGCAGGATTTACACGATTTCCCCATTAGCTCTATCTTAAGAACTAACGCACGGATTTTCATCAAACTTCTGATTCAGTTAGTCCTTGATATGATTTGCTACTGATTAGGTGTTGGTGTAAATCGCCCAACAGGTGGCGCTTCTGTGCTGCCTTTTTCACGATTGTCTCAATGGATCTATAGAACTAATGGACGAATTTTCATCTAACTTCAGATTTAGTTATACGTTGACACAAGTTGTTGTTAATTAGGTTTTGGTGTTAATTAACCAATAGGTGGCGCTGCTATGCAGGAATTTTCACGATTTTTGCAATAGCTCTATCTCAAAAACTAATGCACGGATTTTCTCCAAACTTCAGGTTCAGTCAGACGTTGACATAAATTGTTGCTGATTAGGATTTGGTATAAATCACCCAATAGTTGGCGCTGCTAGGCAGTATTTTGCTGGATTTAAACGATTTCAACGATAGTCATTATCTCATGAGCTAATGCACGGAATTTCATCTCTTTAGAATCCTCATGAGATGCATACATTGCCATTTAATTTTGACAGTATGATAGCGAATTTTGAAGTATTAACATGTATGAGATAGAAGAAAGTTTTGGGATTGGTACATCCGACTAGTTTGTAAATGAAACGGTTTTCCACTGGCTTAAAAATTAACGGGGTTTTTTCTGTCAATTTGAGAGTTTTTTTTTTTTCTTTTTTTTTACAGTGTAACCGACTACTTTCTGACCCATTTCTGAAATAATTTTGTTCTCAAACGCATGAAATTGACAGATGTTCTTATTGCGAAACTGTGTAATTGAACAGTTTTTTTTCTTCTTTTATGTGTAAAAGAAGAAATGTGATCATTCAGGAAATTGTGTCAAATTAGGCGCATTTTACCGAATTTTCGGTCGCGGGAAAGAAAGAACTGCCGTCATTAGACAACAATCACTTCCAGACATGTAAGAGTTCAAGACGCCATTCAATTACCAAAAAATGTTCGTTTACAGACACTTCGATGGCCATGCCTGCTACTATTTGACGCAGTGACCTTTACGTTCGAGAATTTTTTTTTTTTTTTTTTTTTGACACGTTTTCTTAAATAATTCAAAAGTTGATATTTTGCACTAAGGGATTTTTTTTTTAATAAACAATTCCTTGCCAATGGTCGGAGGCCTTCTAAAAATACATCGCAAATGTAAATTATCATATTTCTTATTTTTCCCTCATGCATTTAGAATTTCAGGGAACAAACTTATAAAACTCTCCAACTTCGGTTTTATATATTTTCTCCTTCTCCCCTCGTAGGGTAAAGAAAGTAGTATGAAACCGGATATCCAGTTTTGGCTCAATTTGAGCAGCCCTGTAGCGGGTTATGATTGAAATACTCTTACATTGTTCTACACTATTAAAAAAAAAAAAAAAAAAAAAAAAAAAAAAAAAAAAAAAAAAAACTGCCAATTTTGGCGCCAGTGGAAAACCGTTTAATTTACAAAAAGTATCTGTAATCGGTATATTAAAACAGTTTTTTTTCTGTAAATATTACAAAATTTATACTTTTACTGTTTTAAAGAAAAATCAGTTTTTTTTCTGTAAAAAACATAGATTTTTCTGTAAAAATTACAAAATCCACACTTTTTACTGATTTAAAGAAAAAATCAGTCTTTTTCTGTAAAAAATGTGAATTTTGTCATTTTTACAGAAAAAAATCTGTATTTTGTACATGTACAGAAGAAAACTCTTTTAATGAACAGATTACAGATATTTTCTGTAAATTAAACGGTTTTTCACTGGCGCCAAATTAAAAATTTTTCTGTTTTACAGTGTATTGTTTTAAGTGCAAACGAGTTATATCGCGTAATCGGGCTGCACAGGATAGGGACATATATTTTTTTTAAAATAAGTAATGCTTTGGAAAATATTTTAAAAGTATTCAGATACAACTTTCAAACAAATTGCATTTGGAAGAACGATTTTTTTTTTTTTTTTTTTTTTTTTTTTTTTGTAAAAATTATAGGTGCCCTTTTTTTTTTTTTTTTTTTTTCCCCTCTCTACAGTGCAGGTAATAAAAAGAAGCGGTTATTACGATATTTCCATACTGACATTTGTGTTCTTTTTGTATTGGAAAATTTATTATATATATTTTTTTGTTTTAATATTTTTCAAATTTCTTATTAAAAATGAGTTCGTATAAATGTGCCAGAACCAGAAAGTTTTACGTTGTTGAGAGGGGAAAAAAAAATTTCCCCTCAGTAAATGTGTAATTTACTATTATCGCTGCCAACTTTTTTGTGCTTTTTATTTTACATAAATACACTTAAATTAACATACAATTTTATAGTTTTATTATCATTATTATTTATTTCTATTCCTTTCAATATTTCTTTTGTAGTTATGAATACCATTAAATTAATTAAAGGTGTGTCGTAATTGGTATTTTTCTGTGAATTTGAAGTTTGCAAGTACATAAGCGAGGAAGTAAAATTGTCTAAAATAAAACCCTCTAATTTAATATGAAGAATCATGAAATATGTAAATTGTATAATAAATGAGTAACAATTATTATTGTTGTTTTACTTTTAAATAAACTTTTTCGATTTACGACTTTCAAAGCTGATTCGCATTTTTTAAAGACTGACTCTTAATTTGCAATAGCTTTGACTCGAAGATTTTTTAAGTTAAATTCTGTGTTTGATTCAAAGAATACACATGTAGAATTTTTGTTAATTCATTTTCATCAGATATGGCGCTTTGATGTCATAAATCAGTCACGGTTGTGATTGCATCTTCTGTAAGATCGAAACAACGCAACTGAAAATAAAATATTAAACAAATGTTCTGCAGACGATAAAACTCACATTTTTTCTCTCTCTGGTGAGCAAAACGTTATTAAAAAAAGTTCTACGAATCACTGGATGAAGTTTAGAGAGAAATGAAGAAACAAGCAACAAGTGGGTGGGATTGTTTCTAAAGGGGTCACGGCGGCCATTAGCTCTCGGCTGCACCTGGTAAAAAAAAAAAAAAAAAGTTTTTAGTTTTGAGATGATGTTCCACGATGCGGAACTAAGCACAATCGCAGTATTCTTTTATAGGAGTTGCACCTGTTGCGATTGCAGATGGAGAAAGATAGTTCACGCAGTATGGTTCTTATACTTTTTTCTAACTTTACATACGGTACGGCACGAACAGGTGTTACAGTCAGAACAATACCTAAGCTTATTCCTGGTATTTCTTTTTTTTTCCTCCCCTGCAAGATTAAAGGAGTTAAATATCTTTCCTTTTTAGGTTTTAGATCTAGATTTCCAAGAGATGTTGACTATTCTAAATAGTTATAGTGTTGATGCATTTCAAAAAAGAAAAGAAAAAGAGAGATATATACAAGGAGATTTAAAAAAAAGGAGGGGGAAGAGAAAAATGAAAGCTTTCTTTCTGAAACGTGAACACATAGGAATTCGCAAACGAATGATATATGCTATTTTTTGTCATATTTCGTTGTAGCAGACTCCACTAGCGCTGCACAGGATTACCCATAATTACCTTAAATATAATATATAAATGGATCTAGTGGTTGGAGCCTCACTACCTTCGACTGCTCTGCTCAACAAGCGCAAAACGTTCTGACACATTTACAAATTCATTTTTTAACGTAAAGAAAAATTTGGAAAAAAATTGGAAAGCCTGGCCATGGAAGCGATTTGGAATTGGTTTGGAATTGGACTGTTTTTCCATTTTTTGATAAATCACTTACCCATTGAGTTATAAGCCATTTCGGTCACGCGACAAACCCGTTTTTCGCCCGCTCTTGAGTGATTTTTCTACTTTCGTGCGAAAATTCGGTTCAAAACGTCCACTTTGACATTATTTTCTGAAAGATCTATTGGGTGCACAAAAGAATGGAAAAAACAGCTCGATGACATAGTTTCTGAACAACAACACCAGCTAGTTTCCTGCATTTTCGAACAAAAATAAATTAAAACTTATGTCAGGAAGTTGCCCTTTTTGATTTGAGAACAGCCTTAATACGGCAATCACTGTTCGGTGTTAACTTCGTTAATACAGGAAATTTTTTTTTTACATTAGAAGTCCACCGAAGTGGGGGTTGCTTTGAGGCCTATAGCTACAATGGCTGCCGACTCGAATGATCCTGTATTTACACAGAAATAATTACACAAACGAAACATAACAATTTCGTCAATATACAAGGACGAAATAGCGTAAGAAAATTTACAATACCAGAAAATTACAGCCATGAGCTCCACAAAGAATGTGCAATGGAGCCAGCGGTCGTCCCTCCTATTGCTCTCAAGCTATTAGCAGCATGGTGGTCTCCACTCGGCCACGTAGCGTTAATACGCGAAATAGAAAAATCAACTTTATAAAAATAAACAATAATAATAATTAAAAAAAAAAAAAAAACTGGAATTTTTGATTATGCCAAAATAAAAAATTTGTTAAAGCGCTCATTTGCCAAAAACAAAATAAAAAAAAGATGATCGAAATAATGAACATTTAAAAAAACATATTTGCATAAAAAAAGAACTGAATTTTTTGTTTATTTTTATTTATTTCTTTTTTTTTTCTTTTTTTTTTTTGCGCTGTGGAGAAATTTCCGGAATGTAAAACCCAGCATAAGTGGTCCTAACCTCTTTTAAAGTCACGTTTTCATTACCATATCAACCGTTTTCTCCTGTGAAGCAGGACTTCAGGAAAGTTTTGTTTCTTCATTTTCGGAACTCAATAAAACTTGTCGTAAATTGACGTCTATTGGATTTTTTAAAAACCTATTTAATATTTCCTGAACCCGGGCATTTTTTGCTTTATTTAAATGGTTTCCGAAATTATCGGATTCCTTTCACGAATGTCAAAAAAATCGCCACGGAAAACGAAACAGAACCGCTAAAATCGCAAAAATTTTGAATTTAAAAAATAGAATAAAAAATCCAAAACTTGCCTTCGAGGTGCATAATTTCCCCCTTCCTGCCGAATCATGTAATTCTGCGTACAGTGGTCCTTTCAGAAAATAGCACAGACACACAAACACTAAGTTATTAATATTTTTATTATTCATAAAGAGAAGGAAATTCTTTTACGAAATTTCTTGAATAAAAATTTCAACAACATAAGTTTAAATACATCAGCACAAGCACATAAAGTATAACTAATCATGTACGCCCATAATTTGTAAGCTAATCAGAGAAACATTTAGAAATTGAAATTGTCATCCAAATATTTGCCACTTATTATTTGCTTTCCTAATTCGTGACTTTCTCTCATTAATTCATTTTTATTCTTAAAAAAAATATATATTTTTTTAAATGCAGGTATACATAATTGAATACAAAAAAATCGAGTAGCGAGACCCTGCAGTCGGAGAAAAATTTTCATTTAAAAGCAATCGATTAATACTCAAGAGGTAATACATTTATTGGAAAATTAAAAACGCTGTTTGATTCCAAATTACTTCAACTTTCACTTCGTCTTCAAATTGCATGCGTTTTATATATATAAAAAATTCCATGAATGTATTAGAAAGAATGGCGTTCCAATAGCTTTTTATATTTGCAATCTCTCAATACTTGAAATAAATAAATAAATAAAATTAATCAAAGATTTAAAGTAAAAAGGCGGACTTCTTCTAACTCCCCCCCCCCCCCCCTAAGTCTATGCACATTTAAAATGTAACAAGGATTTAAAGTTTCGATTAAACGGGCAACAACATATGCGAAATCCTATGGAAAACAACGAAATACCTTTTTGGGGGGAGTTACTGAAGCGATTTCAATATATATATTTTAAATAATTTTGGCACTAGTTAAACTGTAACTTGATCGTTCATTAAGAAGTAAAATAACAAAATGCAATAGTTACTGGATCTAAAAATTTAGTTAAAAAAAAAATAATTTACATTGTTAAAAAGGAATTGATTTTCCAGAAAAACGAAACGATCGAAATATAGCTAATTATAATTTGAAGAAAAAATTAAATCGCTTCAGTAGTGCCCGATGAAAAAATACTTCTATATCAGCTGTTTTCATTGAATTTCGCACCGGTCACATACAAAAAATTAAACTCGGCTGAATCGCCCTGGAAAATGCTGTTTACCTCCATAGTTTTACACTGAATTAGCAGCCCTGAGAGCCATGATAGTAACTTTGCTGTTCGTGAAAAAGTTTTTTCCGCATCGCTAGAGGGACGCTGCAAAGAAACTGGTTGTACAGGAAAGGCGTGTCCACGGTGTTGGTGTGACTTGTCTATGCTTCTCGACTTGCATAAGATTTCATCCAATCTCATTTTATGCAAAGAAGCTCGATAACACAAATATTCTGTCTTGGATTGGATAAAAGATTGAGGCGCTTTTAGCCTAGTCCAGGGTTGGCGAACCTTTTTATAGCCGCGTGCCAATTTTTTTTTCAAAACTATTTTACATGACCTTGATATGCCAACTAACAAAAAAAAATTTAGTGGATTGAAAAATTATGAATAAAAATCACTTATTAAGATTTTTTTTAAAAATGAGTATTACACTGTAATAATTTTAAAAACAATTATATTTCAGAAATTTTTTTTTAAATATATGTGATTAATTGTGTTGTCGCATCTTAGAAGAAAAAATAATTAATATCAGGTTCATACCCAGTTAATTTCAACAGAATGCAAACTGAATTGGATTTATCTGACAACCGCTTTTTATTTGAGTTATTGTATTAATTATTTGCGATAACAGTGACCTTCTGGACATACGTAGATGGAAAAAATATTAAAACGGCAAACGCCAGTTTCTTTAAATAGTTCTGAAATTAGTTTCTAAGTTGCCATAATTTTACCATTGGCACTTTTACTAATATGGTAATTTACGGTATTTTAAATGGCTGCAATTAAAATTCTGAAATTTCCGATCAATCCAGTTTTGAAAAGATCAGGTCATCTAAGTTTGTGTATTTTGTGCAATATCAATGTATATTGATTTAGAGCCACAAGCAACACTGTGCCAGAATTATTCTTTCACGTGCTACCTTTGGCACGCGTGATATAAGTTCGCCGTCCCTGGCCTATTCAGACTACTATATCATGCTAAGAATAAGAGTACACTATAATTTCTTTATATTGCTCTACGAATGAACGTAAATTGGTATTTCTTAAATATGAAACTAGTCGAGAGATTCTTTTCGATTGAACTCAGGTGATAAATGATTTAATAACTGTTTTAAGACTGTTCTCAAATCCAAAAGGGCAACTTTATGACATAAGTTTTAATTTATTTTGTTCGGAAATACATGAAACTAACAGGTGTTGTTGTTCAAAAACTATGTAATAGAACTGTTTTTTAAATTTTTTTTGCAAATGCAATAGATCTTTCAGAAAACAGTGTCAAAGTGGGCGTTTTGAACCGAATTTCCGCGTGAAAGAAGAACAACCACTTAAGAAAGAGTGAAAAACGTGTTTGTCACGTGATCGAAATCGCTCATAACTCAATAGGTAATTTACTTGTAAAAAATGGAAAACACAGTTTGATTCCAAAGCGCTTCCATAGTCAGGCCTTCCAATTTTATATCTTTCTGTTAAAAATTGAACTTGTGAATACCGCAAAACGTTTTGCGTTTGTTGAGCAGAAGAGTTGAGAGCCTTAAAAGTTGTTGTTTTTAATTAGTTTCAAAATCTCTCTCTTTTTTTTCTTTAAGTTTGTGTAATTCAATTCTTACACTTTAAAACTCACATTTAAAAGCGGTGGTTAAATAAAATATTTAAATTTATGAGAAATAACTTAACATTTTCACACTGCGGCATGCGCTGTATGGTCTAAGCTTACATGTTGCATTATCTTTTTCAAATAAACACATAGAAGAATGACAAAACACCATATGTGTTTATTCATTATACTTGAGGGACACTGCATCTCAGGGACAGCGATGCTGAGCTTTTTGCTCAATTTTCCAATCTTTCTATATGTTGGTTTTCATAAAACCAAAGAAATGTATAATTTCTAAACCACTGTCAGAAATTTAAACCCGTAAATTATTTATTATATAGGAAATTTATGACTTCAAAAATATGCATGAAGAGAAAAAAAAAAATATTTTTTTAAAGAGAGTGTCAGGTAGCGTTTGGATGGTTGCGGGCGCTACGGTCCTCTTCTGCACACGGGCGCTAAACAGATCGGGACCTCATTTTAAAGTGCGATACGACCCACTACAAACATCCATGTCAGAGTCGGGATTCGAACCCGGCACCTTTTGTCTAATAGCCTCCAAACACTAGACAGTGGTGGCCTTGATTATCAGAAACGGAAATATATTCTATTGCAACAGAATTAAAAATATTCCTTAAGGCTGTTCTTAACTGCTCTGCTCAACAAGCGCAAAACGTTTTGACACATTTACAAATTTGGAATTGAACTGTTTTTTCCCTTTTTTGATCAATCAATTACCTATTGAGCTATAAGCGATTTCGATCACGTGAGAAACACGTTTTTCGAGCGCTCTTGAGTGCTCTTTCTTCCTTCGCGCGAAAATTCGGTTCAAAACGCCCACTTTGACACTATTTTCTGAAAGATCTATTGCGTTTGCAAAAAAAGGGTAAAACAGCTCAATGACATAGTTTCTGAGCAACAACATTAGCTAGTTTCATGCATTTCCGAACAAAAATAAATTAAAACTTATGTCAGAAAGTTGCCCTTTTGGATTTGAGAACACCCTTAAATTCAGCTGACTTTCAAATATATATTTCATTAATTCTATTTTTTAACATTCCCACCCAGAATTGGTCGAATCGAACCGTTTCTATAACGTTTCGAACCAAAGATATATTCATAAAATAAGTTAAATAAAAGCCACTAAGTTAAGTAAATATTTTACGTAGTTTAAAATATAAAACGCTACAACGCTGCATCTGCATATCTTTTATAAATATCGCGAATAAAATGTTTATATCAATATATGAACATTTTTGAAAGAGGATATAAAAATCAGTATAATATATTAGCGTAACGAATCCCCATGTGTATCAACTTGTTTAAATTATCCTACTATTGCACAACTGTTTGCAACTATTCTCGAATACAAGAGAAATATGTTATTTTCTCATTTCTTCAAAGTGAATATCTTTTCTCCACACTGGCTTATTTATTTTCTTTTGCAAATTAAAAAGAAAAAAAAAATTAATTGCTTAACGTTCTGCATGAATGACAGAATAACAGGTGGTACTTCCTTTTACTTCACCTTTTTTTCTTTCCCCCCTTTTAAAAAATCTCTAGACACTAACTATTTTGATTCATTTCTGAGAACAAGTTGTAAAGGCCACAAAATGGCGGGAAACTTACATATGTGATGGAATTTCTGCAGCCTGCTGCTCTTCTCAGGTCAGTAGTTTTTCGTGCACCGAAGCAACACGAACGAAAAAATTTTTGTTTGTGGATTTTTTTTTTAATTTCCGCGAATGAAACAGTAGCGTGCCAGCCTGGCGTGTCGATCACAAATTATTTGCAGGTGCGTTTGTAACAAGGTCGACGTCGTTAAAAGATTGGAGCACAATAGAAGGAAATGACCGCTGCAGGTTGGATATCACCTGAAATGCATATGAATTACGCTGCTCTTTTCATTACTTCGCTTGTTTCTTTTTTTCGCTTTCTAATTCGTTAATGCCTTATGGAGGATTATACAATTACGTGACCAGTACTGTTCCTAATATGTTTTCTTTCATTTTAAGGCACCAGATTTGCAGCAGGTGGGGATTTTTGCTTGTTTATTTCAAAAATTACTTTTGAACGCTCGATTTTAAACTCCTGGGTTAAAAAAAGAAAAAAAAAAACAACCGCGAACGAAAAATCATGCATCAAGCATAGACTGTGAAACACTTCCCAACGCTTCCAGAATTCACTCACGCGAAAACACCCGTTCACTAATGTTAATCCAGGGCCACTCGGTCTGTTTTTTGAACACAAAAATATTAATGAAAAATATTCTTTATAAATTTCATAGAAACATACCAGGAAGGTCGTTTTTCTTGCAATTGTTGCAGAAACCTACCACGAATTTCTTTCTAAAAAATTACTGGTTTTCAAAAAACGGACCAGTGGGAGACCTGTTAACCTTATGGAAGAAATGTTTTAAGATATCTCGATTGCATTTCAATATTTTTAATTTTTTTTTTTTTTTTTTTTTTTTTTTTTCATTTGCTAGATGAGATCTATCTGTACAAAGGCCTCTTTTTACTTTTTCGATTTTGCTTGCAGATTTTTTCATTAGGATACTTTTATTTTCGGAACCGGTTTCGAAAGTGAAAGTATTCTCATTAAAAAAATCTGCAAAGAAAATCGAAAAAGTAAAAAACGACCTTTGTACAGACCGACCTTAGCTACTCAATTCCAAAAGACAGAAAAAGAAAAAAAAAAAAAAAAAAAAAAAAACATTTAAAAAATATTAAAATGCAATTTAGTTAAAATTTCTTCCATAGGATTAGCGTTAGCGAACCTTGGCGTTTTCGCGTGAGTGAAGTAGCTGCAACAATTTGGAAAACCCAATTTCAGGAAGGACCATCTATAGAAGAAGAAAATATCCGAATTCCTATGTGCAGTCCTGTATATGATCCACAGATTTGCACATGATACTATAGGTGCAGATTCACGGTCGCCAGTCGCGACTAAATTTTTATCTGTGGCGACTGACCTTCAATGTCTTAGTCGCCAGAAATCAATTTCCAGTGTTCCCAATCTCCGTCGCGGAATTTATATATATTTTTTTTTCTTTTGCGAATAGAAAAGCACCTGGTCTTTTCACTGGCCAAGATCAAGTATGACCTTGATAAAAAGTCAGGGAATTTTTGCGATCTCAGTTACCGTCGTGAACGCTGTCCCTGTGATGTAATGTACTGTTTTCTTGCCAAACATTATGTTCGAATATAATTCTGCGCATGTCCGCTCCACTACAAAGCTTAGCAGCTGCGAAGCGCGGCACATGAGCGCGCTAATGACAAAGCTTCTCCTTTGGACACCAGCGAAAGCAAGCATTTCTTCGAAGGTTTCGTCCGAAATCCAGAGTTGAAGTTAATACTCCTTTACTGCAGATCTGCTCACGAGACAGTCCAAAGTTCCCGATGCGATGGAGATTATTTAAGAGCTTTGGATCATGGAGTCGCAAGGTTGGTTGATTTTTGACGGCCGATTATCTACACTAGGGATATAGGCCCGAGGGGGAGTGCCCTTCGTGGGGGTCTTTCCAAGGGAACCTAACCCGTATTTACGCATGGAAATCCATGGCTCGAAGAAAACCACGAAAGCTCCGAACGATTAGGTGGAGTCGCAAGGATAGAGGATTCTGAACTCTGAAGAAAAAAGAACAAAAAGAAAAAGAAACTCGCACGAAAAATACTTAACGCGCGGTATATTCTTGCTCTATAAATGTTTTCTGCAAATGCGAGATTTTTATAGCGCAAAATAATCTTACATATTCCTAATTTTTTTTTTTATGTATACTTTTATATGAAAAAATCAAAATAAGAAATAAAGTTTTCCTAATATTTCCCATTAACTTAGCTTATGCATGCTTTGTTATTCAATTGTATCTTGCCTAACTTTATCTTCTGATTTTTCCAGATTTATATTATTACTTTTTTAATATCAAAGTTTCAAGAATTTTAGGATTAAATTCAATATACACATTTGTTGTAATGAGTCTGTGTTTTGTTGTACATGTGTATTTATTAATTAAACTATTTTCATTTTGAATTCTGAGTTTTTTTGCTAAGTTCTTTCCGTATAAACACTACTGTTTTATAAGTTTGTTTCACAATTTGGCCACTATGGTTAGGAGCCAAAGTGGCGACTGGATTTTTGTGGTTTAGAAGCCGCTGGCTCCTTAATTTTGGGAATCTGCACCTATAATCCATAATATGCTAAAGTTTAGTTCAGTTAGGAAACGTTCAGCACAGTTGTACATTTCCTTTCAGCCATTTCCGACAATAAACGGAAATGTACTTTTGTACTGGTTAATTTTGAACTGGTAATGTAACTAAATGAACTTTGTCGTAAGGCATTGGCACGGCACGCCAAGTACCCAGGTTCGATTCCTGGTCTGGACATTTTTCACTTTGTTGGAATAAACATCAACTGTGCTACTCCATCCTCGAATATTATAAAGTATTTAAGGCTGTTCTTAACTGCTCTGCTCAACAAGCGAAAACGTTTTGACACATTTACAAATTCATTTTTTAAGGTATGAAATTGGAAAGCCTGGCCATGGACGCGATTTGGAATTGAACTGTTTTTTTCCATTTTTTGATCAATCGAATGCCTATTGAGTTATAAGCGATTTTGATCACGTGACAAACACGTTTTTTGCCCGCTCTTGAGTCTCTTTCTTCCTTCGCGCGGAAATTCGGTTCAAAAGTTTTCTGAAAGATCTATTGCGTTTGCAAAAAAATGGAAAAAATAGCTCAATTACATAGTTTCTGAACAACAACACCCGCTAGTTTCATGCATTTTTGAACAAAAATAAATCAAAACTTATGTCAGAAAGTTGCCCTTTTGGATTTGAGAACACCCTGATTGAGAAACTCATTGAGAATGTATGTAAAGTGTAATAATACAAACCAAATACACGATGTTTATCGATAGTATTAAAAAAAGTATTTTGAAATGGGAATTTTTGCAAATACATGGTAGAATCTTACAAAACTATTTTTGTGAATGACATAATCTATTTAGCTGATAATAATTTTTTCTTCCTGTATATGGCTCAATTTTTTGGTAGTAGTTATTTATCAAATAAAACTATAAATAAATAATTATAAATTTTTTGACTCCCCCCCCCTCTCCACCAAAAAGCCGATTTTAATTACTTGATATTACATTAAATTCAAACATTAGCCAGGAACTTTTGGCCCACTCTTTATTAGCGTAAAAATACCTCACCGTAAAAATATACTTCTTCAAATGAAGCGAGTGTACCGCAGAAATCTTGGGTGAGCTAAAACGCTTTACAGATTTTATTTTATTTTATTTTTAGCCCCGATATGCTATTTCTTTCGTCCAGCAATTAAAGTGTAGTCTCTAAAAAATAACACTCCCATTGTTTAAGCCAGCCGTAAAACAAAGCAGATGTATCATTGTATACTGCAATTTTTTTAACTTCTAAGCATCGCACATTTTCAATTTTTATACCGTCGTATTGGGGGGAGGGGGGGAGTACTTTTAAATGCAATTTGTTTGAAAACTGCATCTCAATTTATTTTGGAGATATTAATTTTTTTGTAGATTTTAGCGGCATTTGTTTAATGTTTGCAACTCAAGTACTCCATTTCTGTAGAAAGTATAAAGGAAAAATAGTTGAAAGATAGTAATTATATCTTTTTGTTGCCATTTTCCCATAACAACTGAAAAAAAAATGTAATTAAAATCTGTGTTATTTTGAAAAATATAAATGAATGATTTCTGATAAAACAATGGAGCTATTATAAACTATATTCAATTTTAAGTATCTATATTAATATTACAAACAAATGATTTCATATAAATCATTAGATAGCCAATTTTTTTGGTCGAGTTTCTTAAATGACGACATCTCTCTCTCTCTCTCTTTTTTTTTTTTTCTTTTTTTAGATTTGTGTATTATTCCGCGATAGAGACGTCATATGCATATTTTAGTGTAGATGTTGCTTAAGACTGTATCGTAAATGAGGAATTCTTCAGTGGAGGCGAATGACGTCATTTTATATAAAATAAAAACGTGTGTTTTAAGTCTTAAAACTGAAATATGTTTACTATCTATATTTATAAACATATATATTTTTTTAATCGGGGGCGACACTAAATTCTGCAAAAGCAGAATTCCTGTTTTCTATTTTAACTGATTGTTTACGCCATAAAAGTTTTTAACGATTAAAACTTTGATTTTCGGTTTTCCCTGCAACAATCATAGAAACAAAACTGTATAAAGAAGAGGGAGGAAAATTGCGACTTTCTCGGGATTTTCCTCCAAACAGATAGCGGTATGTCACTTGATAAAAATCGCTGAAAATGAAAATTTTAAAGATTTTTATTGTTGTTGTTGTTGATAGATTTCTAAAAAAGTACTGAACCAATTTTGATGAAGTATATTAATGGGACCAATTCGAGAGTATCCTCCGTCAATAATGATAATAATAATAACAAGTTGGAAATTGCATGTCAAACGTGGCAAATGAGATGCGTTCGTACTATAACTAATTTTATAAATATTTTTGTACTGAATGTATACTTTAGTGCACTTCATAAGTACATATCAATTTCATTCTGTTAGAAAGGCTGTAACATCATTAAAATGCACTTGAAATATTTTTTTCCCCCATTGGCCGTCATGTAACGGAAAAATTTTGACTGTCCCTGTAATTAAACTATGCATCCGATTTTCATAAAATTTCAAATGACTCGACAAAATTTTGCAACAATTATATATTTAAAATTTCAGACCATTTAGTTGGGTAGTTTTTGCTCTGTTACATACGGACGGACAGACAGACAAACGGATCGAACGACAACTATAGGTGCTACCTATTTATATAACTATGAAGCACTTAAAAATGACACGAATCGGTCGCGTAAGTTTCGGAGTAATAGGTGAACACACTTTTTTTTTTAAGGAGTTTTCGTATTTCTGTTCTACATCATCTGCTCCTGTAGCGGCATTCGCACTCAGAGCTAACCCAGAGGTTCCCAAAAAGCTAACTTACAACAGAAGGAGGGAAAATATTGATGTTATTGGTTTTTGTTGAATTTATGTACAAAAAAAAAAAAAAAAAAAAAAAGTACTGAATCAATTTTGATTAAATTTAAATGGCACCATTCGGTAGTATTCTCTTTCAATTAAAACACACACACACACATGACTTGTTCGCGTATACTTTCGGAGAACATACATTAAAAAAAAATAAATAAAAAAAATAAAATACATACACATCGAATTAAGAACCTCCTTCTCTTTTTTTTTTGGAGTTGGTTAATAAGATACACTTTAAAATCGAATCTGTGATCAGATTTACTAAGTATATTGAATTAAAAATTAATGATTTCTGATCAAATATATAAGTAAATATAATAAAATCGATTTTATACACATAGTAAGTAATGGAAACTAAGGCTGTGACAGTCCCATTAGACCTGGCATGTGAAAAATTTCTTTTTCCTTTTCTGGGGACACTTTGTTTCTCTCTATTATATAATTTAAAAAAAAAAAAAAAAAAAAAAAACCTAACGCTGTCACCGCCGTAGTAAATGAATTTTTTGTGACCTTGGCTGTTCTTAACTGCTCTGCTCAACAAGCACAAAACGTTTTGACACATTTACAAATTCATTTTTTAACGGAAAGATATAAAATTGGAAAGCCTGGCCATAGAAGTAATTTGGAATCGAACTGTGTTTTCCATTTTTTTTAATCAATAAATTGCCTATTGAGTTATAAGCGATTTTGATAACGTGACAAAGACGTTTTTCTCCCTTCGCTGATTGCTTTTTCTGCTTTCTTCGGGAACTTCGGTTCAAAATGTCCACTTTGACACTATTTTCTGAAAGATTTATTGCGTTTGTAAAAAAGGGAAAAACAGCTCGATTACATAGTTTCTGAACGAACAACAACAACTACTAGTTTTATGCATTTCCGATCAAAAATAAATTTAATCTTATGTCATAAAGTTTCCCTTTTGGATTTGAGAACAGCCTTAAGAAAATTACTGCACACAAAAATGTAAAAAAAAAGGTAATATTGTTAGAGAAATGTTTGATAAACCCGCTGAAGCAGACAGTTTTTAAATCAAAGAATTATTTCAAAAGATGTTTAATGTTAAAGTTGTTCAAAATCGTTCCATTAAAAATGTTTTATAGGAGCAAAAACTATACATAGGAATGTAATAATTTTTTTTAAGGTTATACATTAGAAGTTCCCGATGTGCAGACTGCATTTATTTTTTTTTATTTGACTAATTTTTGAGGGTTTATTTCCATTTTAAATTCAAATTTTCAGCATTTCGAGAGATATTTTTTACATATTTTAGAAAAAGTTATTGTTTTAAATTGTTGCCAGTTGTAAAAAGAGCGCAAATAATAATGTTTCCTTCAAATTAAAAATTTTCTTGCACGTGAATATTATAAACAGAAAAAAACTTTAAAATTAGAATTAAATGATTACGTATCAGAAAAATATTGAAAATTATGCCCTAAAAACTATATTTACACGTGAATATTAAAAGAGAAAGAAACTTTAAAATAAGAAATTCATTAATATGCGTTAAAAGCATAGAAGAAATTACGTCATATCTTTTTAACTGTTGTTGTGAATTATAAGACAGGCAAATAATATTTCCTTTCTAACAACAAAAGCATTTTCACGTGAATGTTAAAAAGAGAAAGAAAACTTTGATGAAAATCACATCAGATTTAAAACGATACATTTAAAATGTCTTATTTAAAACTATTTTATTACAGCGCTGTTAAAAAAAGTAACCAGAAGGATAAGACTCTATTTACATAGTTCATTTTATATTAGCTTTGTTTTCAAATGTTTAACTGATCTTATTTAATCAAACATGAAAATAGCCAGTAGATGCTTAACAGCAGCTGATCCGGCTCTAGAATTCCGCAATCAAAGGGAAATAAATGGAAACCCGCTTACAGGGATATCGCCACTGTTTTTTTTACTTATAGTTCTGTCTTCCGTTATCTTTTTAAAGTCAATCAAATTAGCGTATTTTTAGAGTTTGCGGTGTCTCAGTGGGGTTGACGAGCGTAGCTCGTAGGCAGTTTATGAAAAATTAATATATTTTTATTTAATTACTTGCATATATTGTTCGTTTACACTACACATTTCCATTATAACATATTGCCAGTTGCAATTACTTTTTTGATAAATATCTTATGAAATCATTTTGAATGTGTCTAGTAGAATGACGTACTATATACTTCAAAAAAGTTTAACTCAAGAAATGTCCAGAAAAATATGCGTTTTTACTTTTCTTATCCACAGCATTACAACACAGTTATATAATCTCAAAACAAAGTAATCAAGGAAGTTACTTACAAAGATTTCGAAGGAGAACTAATTGCTGTGTAATGTGTATACGGGCTTTACAGGAAAATTGATTTATTATACTAACTAATAAAAGATAGACGCTTTCTTTTCCTGTCATTTTTAAAGCATAAAAGAGAGGAAAGAAAATTTGACAATATTAGTTCTTTTAATTTTGTTTATTTATATTGCAAGAAATTTAGCAGAGTCTTTGCAAGATTATAACATATAAGGGATGTCAGACATAACAACTTTTTTTTGGCTAAATTTAATTATATGGACGGCTAATTATCCGATTTTTGATAACATAAATCGTTCAGCCGTATAAAGCAAAGCACATAATTTCTTTTGGCACACCCAAAAACGAAACCGTTGTGTGAAGAATTTATTGTATTGAAACTGTCTATAAACCCTTTATATCCCAAATCATTAAATTCATGAAAATTTCACCTTTTAAAGCATTTTTCGTGAACCTTTGAAACTACATTAGAAGATTTACGCAATCATTTAATACATTTTAGAAGAATTTTGCCAATTAAAATTAAATAATTAAATTTGAATTTATAGGGATTTTGTGCGATATTTAAAACTCCATTCAAATATTTCATTTAAAATATTTTTTTTAGTATTTTATAGAATTAGGAAATGTACAAATATTATGCTCTTACAATAGAAATATAGAAATATTTCCAAAAACTGAAACTTTTCACCCACAATCTTTGAGCGTCAAGAAAGCTGAAAAGAAGCAAATAAAAAATATATCATCCTTTTAAAAATAATTTTGTTTTGTGCAGCCACTAATGTTTTTGGAACGAGATAAAGTAAAGTATCGATACCTCATTCAAAATTGCATTACTTCTAACCGATGTATTAAATTAATTTTATAACAGGTTTTTTTAATGGTACATCAGCAAAATCTCCATAGAGCGACCACAATCCGTTCCAATAAAAGGAGGTCTCTTAACGGAGGTCATGATGAAATCCAGATTTTAATTGTTGATTAGAGGTAACAATTAATGTTACTAAATTTATTTTTCACATTAGGAAAAAATATAAAAATGTATGTATCAAAACAAAAGTTAATTACATAAGTTAATTACTAGAGAGTTTAAAAAATGAATGCATTGACGTTTGCTTTGATTTTACGGTTTTATCTTTATAACTTTTATTTCCCAGTCCTTTCAAAGTTTAGTAAATATTTTTTTTTTTTGACGGGAACAAATAATGACGATTTCATTAATTTATCTATTTCTTTGAGAGTTCCCGGACAGAATACGGCAGAGGAGTTTATTGACCGTCATCTTCACTTTGCCATCAGAGTTAAATTCATTGCCTAAAAAGGCACAAAGGGGTTTAATCATTTAAAAGTTACCGGGATAAAAAAAAAATCTAAACTTAGTTTAGAAGTTTGATGAATAATGCGCTCTCCGGAATTATTTATCCAATAAAACCTTCTTCAAGCGATCAGGAAAAAATGTAATTTTCTTCAAAGAAATTGGTCGCTCATGGAGGGAGTTCATCTAGGATGGTCTCTGAATGGAGGTAAAATTAGTTTTGAGCCTGTGGGAATAAATTTCGCTCCAGCAAAAAATGGTCGTTTAGGGAGGGGTCGCTTAATGGAGGTGGTCGCACAGGGAGGTTTCACTGTACTTTAAATTACCGTCGGGGCATAAGGGTTAATGTTATTGTGAAAAATCCAAAAGAATTTAGCAACACAGAAATGGAATCATTATTTGCAGACATTCCAAAAAAATTAAATTAAAATATATATATATATTAATTTCTTTTAAGCATTCTGGCTTCCGAATTGTATATTTTCTAAAATGAATTTGCAATTATTTTATTTCACCATCTAATACTAATCAATACGCTAAAGGAGAGAAATAAATTCTCCACGAAATAAAAATTTTAACAAAATACAATTATTATTATTATTATTTAAAGTTTAGTATACTAGTTTTATATTATTATTTTGATAGCTAAATAATTTTATGGTTTGTGTTTTACCATTACAAGACACTCAATAACATTACAAAATTAAAGCTTTTGAAATAGTTAAGTGTTCGCTTAAATTTACCTCTAAAATTTTGTTTTTTCTGGCCGAATACAGATTTTTTTTAACCTCACGTACGGGGCTGTGCATATATAACCTTATCAATTTAGGAGGGGTGGGAGGGTGGGGGTGGGGGGAGCCTGGCACTTGATATCGTAAGATATCTCTGAGGGAGGGTTACTTTTTGATTTTGTTATCATTTTTTATCCAACCAAACTTTTCTGTTTTCAGAAACTTTTTCTTTACATCCAAATAGTCTGTTACCTCTATTATTATTATTATTATTATTATTATTATTATTATTATTATTATACGTTTTTATGAAAATACAAAGCTATTATTAAAGCCATTAAATGTTTATAAAATCCGTTCATTCCAAAATTTGGAATACAACAACGTTTGGCATTCCTGCTTTTCTGCCATATGCGCGTATAATTCGTTGTTAGAGAAATCAGGAGCATAATATGTAGGAAATGATACTTGCGTTTACCAGTAAAAAAAAAGACAAAGAATGTTGTCTACTGTTTTGTTGATACGTTCTGCTTTTAACCTCCCCGGGCAAGGGGCAAGTGCAAGAAGACAATATTACTTTTGAATGCATTATGTAACAACAAGCTACTATTAAATACTTTTAAATAATAACCAACTCTTTTAGATGTTATTTGATATAAAATTACTTCATTTATTGACATGTTATGGACTTATGCAACTAATGAATGTATAATCATATGTGTACATCACTGCAAGCGTATAAAAAGAAAGAAAAAGTTTCTAAAAATAAAATAATTTTTAGACATAGATAACGATACCATATGGTATATACGATACCATATACCAAATTTCATTATATTAAATAAGAAATTATGTTACAATGTAAATGAACTGAATATGGCGATATTTACTTTTTGTCTATTACGTGATTTTGATGCAATTACAGTAGTATGCTTTTATAAGAAAATGGCAACCACAAGGGCAATAAAATTCCATTGGTCTGGACTAGGGGATTTCGGATAAAAATTTGGAGAGCTTGTCATTATTGTATTTTGTAGACATAACTGTGGTTTGGACTAAAACTTTTTTCTGAGCATATGCCCTGTGCGTATGTTCAAACTCTATACTCAGAATTCCATATTCTATCACAGTCTATCACAAGTTCCACAAAATATTATTTCATACAGATCAATTATATTAAAATCGTTCAGCTTTTTTTTATAACAATTTTAGGAAATGTGTAAATAAATAACATAAATATTCTTTGCATTTGTTTTTCTTTTTGAATGTAAACTAAAAATCATTAAGTCGATTTATTCAAACAAATGAAAATTTAAAATATTTATTCACTATTTCTGATAGCAGAGGATATCTCATCATTTACCCTTTTCTTTCTTTCTCTTTGACAAAAATGGAATGATTTTGGTAAACTCTTTAGATAAACTTCGTTAGAAGCTACAAAATAATAATAATAATAATAATAATAATAATAATAATAATAATAATATGTCGAAAATTAATTAAGGTTTTTAAATTCTGAGACCTTATATGACATACGACATCCTCAGATCCGTGCGTATAACTGATGTTAATTTTATCTCTCAATATGTCATATTCTATAGGAAGAGTAGCTGTGAAATATAAACTTACAGTCATATTTTAATATAATAGATTCTAATTCATTCTGTATAAGTACAAAATATTTTCTAAAAAGGAAAAAAAAAATACATTCACATTTATAAAATACGTTGCTGTCTTTTTATTATATGCAACTTTTTATTCCAATACGATACCATCCTTATAATTTTTTACCCGACTGCCAAGAAGGGTTATGTGTTTCACGCGTATCTGGGTATGTGGATTTCTTTATACCCTCGAAACATCCCAACGGCTGGGTGGATTTTAATGAATGAGCACTCTATCAATTCGTCTTAACCGTCCGGTGATTATAGGCTAGGTTTTGGTTTTATAAATTCAAAATGGTGTCCGCAATATACAAAATGGCTGTAGAGACGGAAAAAAATGTACGCACCCTATTGAGTGGCATATCATTGGATATGTCTTTTAAAATGAAGACGGTTTTTCATTGACTATTTTACAGTCAGAAGCTCCGTTTAAATATTACACAACCTGGAATTTGTGTAGGTAACATCTCTAGCTTTACTACAACTCTAACCTTCATAGACATCTATAGGCCTCATCAAAACAGTGTTTATAGATAGGAACTAACAATTAAACACAGCTTAAAACTCATCAATACAAGTAAATAAAAATAATAGGTAAGTAATATAAAAAATAGTTTCACATTGATGAGAAGTAATTAATTAGTTCGCTTTTTACGCAGTCGGGTTTTTTGATTTTTTAAATTTAATTAGTTTATTTAAATTGTATTTTTCATTTTTATTATTGAGGGGGGAGGGGGGGGGGAGAGTGATTTTTATTTTATTTTATATATCGCACCACGGTCAGGATCCAACTATACAAATTTAAAAAAAAAAAACACTGTTCTATGTTTCTTAAATATATAAATGAACCTATTATGTTTGTCGGAACCAGGATTTTTCTTTAAAGAAAAAGAATAAAAAAAATTATCAGCAATTTTTTTTTCTAGTCTTTTTTTTTTTTTTTTTTTTACAAAGACAGATTGCCGTCTGTCGTATTAGGAAGAAATGTTCATATATAGTGGCGGTTATGGAGTGTTTCCTAATTCCAAGGGCTTCAGTTTTGCAACTTGTACAAAACGAGGGGATTTTGTGCTTTTTTGTATTACCGAAGTTGCGTCTCTTAAATCTCCTTATAGATGGGAACGCGAATCCCGTGGGAGGGTCCGGACTGGTCATCTGACGCTGACAGATCAAACGCAGCCGTCATTGTGTCGCAAATCCTACTATATTTTAGGATTTAGAAAACGTGTTATATATAACTTTCTCCATTTTTATGAGTGTTTTTTTTTCCTTTAGAATTTATTGATGGCTAAAAGTAGATTTTATTGGATGCGATAGGCATATCAATTATAATACAGCACAACTGTGTTTATTTATATTTATATTTATTTTATTTTTTATTTGTTTTTTGATAAAAGTTTTTCAGTTACCAATTATTTTCAAATAAATTTTATTAAAAGCTATATATCAACCAAAACAAGCACCACAATTGTATTTGTTTAAATTTATTTAAAAATTATGCAGCAAAGAACCTTTACAGATCGATTTTAAAAATAGAAGAATAATTTATCCGTCAAGATTTTATTTACCATCCATTATCCGGGAATCAATAGAGATATTTTTACGCAACGAGAATATCTGCAATGATTCAGTATCCTTTGAGTTACCTAAAATTTGGAAATGTACGCTATGCAATTAATCCAGGCTCACAAACATCCAATTTCGTTTTATTTTATGTTTGAATTGATTTTTATTATGCATGAGGTCTCGTGACATTATTTACCAAGCTATTGTTTTTAAAATTTTGCGAAAATATTTCTATAAAGAATGATTTTGAAAATATCGACGTTTGTCGATGAAACGTTCGTTAATCTAAATAAAGGTATTTTATCACTTTTATAGCATTTTTTAGCTTAGTTGCTTCATTATAAGTGATTATCATACATATTGTTATAAATTTATTTTGTTTTATTTTATTTTATCCATGGCAGGGGCGCTATTAGTATTTGCAATGTAAACTTACTTTTAAAAAACAAATTGTATGCAATTAAAACTTTCATAAGTTGTCTAAAAACTAAACTCTGTGGCTATACAATCCAAGAAGGATCTGGGCCGAAAGTGCCCATCGCTGTTTTCTTGACCGGGGGCCCCGAGGTGCTATGCAGCATGCGTCCTGGCCAGGTGGTCAATCTAACGCGAGACCCTCGGTGTTTAGTTCCCAAGCAAGCTTGGTACTCATTTTATCGACCCCAAAGGGATGAAAGGCTGAGTGAACCTTGCCCAGTCGGGAGTCGAACTCTCGACCTGCGGTGCGGCAGACAGGTATGCTGACCACTACACCACCGGGCTTCTCATAAGTTGTCTAGAAATAGGATTATAATTGTCAGATGTTAATCCAGATATTATCAAGAGAAGACATTCCCGGTGGCGCAACTGTAAGGTATTATTAACCATTTGGAAAAATAGTTATTGTCCTCGGTCAGGGTAGCAAATCAAAAACATATCTGAAGCGTTTTATTAGTTGAATCTCGCATTTTATTCGTTTTCTGATTGGTCTATACAGTAATCTGTATTTTCCCTTTACTTTCAACAGAGATGGATACTTCCGTTGCCACTATGACAAAAAAGTAATAAAAACTACAAGGGAAAAAAATTAATAACTCAGAAACAAATTGAGATACAGCTTTCAAACAAATTGCATTTAAAAGTGCATTTTTTTCAATTCCTACTATTAGTTCACTCTCCCTATATTTGTTTATTTATATATTTATTTATTTATATATTTATCTTGTTCAAATTTTCAATCGTTAATAAAATACTCATTATTAATCCTATCAAGTTGAAATAATTTTTTTTAACTTGTACTGGATGACAATTGATGTTAATGCAGTTTTTTCAAATATTAATTAATTAATTAAATTTTAATTAATTAGTTTTAGTTTTGCATGGGAAACAAAATGGCGGCCATTGGTTATCGAAGGTCAAGGAAAGTATTTTCAATAAGGGGTTACCATAGGGGGAACCCTGTTCTGTCGCCAAATACCGCCAAGTTTGTCGCCAACTTGGCGATATATCGCCAAATTTGGCGTCCAAAATAAGTAGCCAAAAGTGACGCCAACTTGGCGATATTTCTAATATTTCGCCAAATTCCCTTAGAATTCCATTGTAAACCTACTTGCTTATAGAAAATCAACAAAGTGAGATATTTTAATGCAACAAAAAATAATATTAGCTTAAGGGATTATATTAAATTTTTCTTTGGTGACCTAAGTAGGAATTGACTTTAAAAACAAAATTTTTATATTACTTGTTCTCTATACGACGGTGTAAAAAGTAATATTGCGGGATGTTTAGAAATGAATGAAATTTCATTTAAAATTGGTCCAGGAATATTAACGTTTAATCCATGGCGTACGTAATGAATGACCAGCTCCGTAGAAGTTAAAAAATTTACAGTACCGAAAAATGTAATCCATGGCGTACGTAATGTATGATCAACTCCGTGCGATTTTTTATGTCTTAAATTTTAGTCTTTGAAAAAATCATTTTCCAAATGGTCGTTGTAATTTGCTATATTGCATTTTTTATTTCTCTAATTTTTATTTGTTTTTGACAAAAGTTTTTCAGCTACCAATTATTTTCAAATAAATTTTATTAAAAGCTATATATCAACCAAAACAAGCACCACAATTGTATTTGTTTAAATTTACTTAATTAAAGATTATGCAGCAAAGAACCTTTACAGATCGATTTTAAAAATAGCAGAATAATTTATCCGTCAAAATTTTATTTACCATCCATTATCCGGGAATCAATAGAGATATTTTTACACAACGAGAATATTTGCAATAATTCAGTGTCCTTTGAGTTACCTAAAATTTGGAAAAGGATGCTGTAACAATGGTAAAAATTAATCCACGCTCACAAATATCCAATTTCGTTTTATTTTAAGTTTGTACTGATTTTCATTATGCATGAGGTCTCGTGACATTATTTACCAAATTATTGGTTTTAAAATTTTTCGAAAATATTTCTATGAAGAATGAAGGCTATGGCCATGGAAGCGATTTGGAATTGAACTGTGTTTTCCATTTTTTTATCAATAAATTGATACCTATTGAGTTATAAGCTATTTTGATAACGTGAAAAACACTTTTTTCAGCTATTCTTAAGCGGTTATTCTTCTTTCGCGCGGAATTTCAGTTCAAAACGCCCACTTTGACACTATTTTCTGAAAAATCTATTGCATTTGCAAAAAAAAAAAAAAAAAAAAAAAAAATGGAAAAAACAACTCGATGACATAGTTTCTGAACAACAACACCTGCTAGTTTCATGCATGTCCGAACATAAATTAAAACTTATATCACAAAACTGCCCTTTTGGATTTGGGAACAACCTTAAGTTTGTTTATTTCTTTAACTACTCTGGCTATATTTATTTCACATGGAAGTGAATGCTTTTGACTCGCGAGTAATTGAATATAAAACAAATAATAAGTTTTTAAAAGCAGCTGCATTATCTTCATTAAGCTTATTGAATACACCTCTTTTTTAAGCAAGTATCAGATTTAAATCTGACAGTTTATCTTTCCGAAGTTTGAATATATATTTGTGAGATTCCATTATCCTCTGTGCTGTAGTGCCTTTTAATGTTACATTCTTTGCGAATCCATTCTACATATCAAACATAAAATTTCAGTTTTCTTTTGAATATGGAAATATTGTGATTAGCTTAAAAAGAAAAAAACAAGTTGGAAATTGCTCGTCAAACGTGGCAAATGAGGTGCGTTCGTACTATAACTAGTTTTATAATTATTTTTTGCACCCCATATTGTACTGAATGTATATTTTTTTGCGCTTCATAAGTGCATAGTCTGTAACATCATTAAAATGCACTTACAATTATTTTTCCCCATCCCCCGTAATGTAACGGAAAACTTTTGACTGTCCCTGTAATTAAACTATACATTCGATTTTCATAAAATTTGAAATGGCTCGACAAAATTTTGCAGCAATTATATATTTAAAATTTCAGACCATTCGGAAGGCTGTAAAATCATTAAAATGCATTTGCAATAATTTTTTCCCATTGGCCATAATGTAACGGAAAACTTTTGGTTGTCCCTGTAATTAAACTATACATCCGATTTTCATAAAATTGGAAATGGCTCAACAAAATTTTGCAGCAATTATATATTAAAAATTTCAGACCATTCGGAAGGCTGTAAAATCATTAAAATGCATTTGCTATATTTTTTTCCCATTGGCCGTAATGTAACGGAAAACTTTTGGGTGTCCCTGTAATTAAACTATACATCCGATTTTCATAAAATTGGAAATGGCTCCACAAAATTTTGCAGCAATTATATATTAAAAATTTCAGACCATTCGGAAGTCTGTAACATCATTAAAATTCACTTGCAATAATTTTTCCCATTGGCCGTAATGTAAAGGAAAAATTTTGACTGTCCCTGTCATTAAACTATACATCCGATTTTCATAAAATTAGAAATGGCTCGACAAAATTTTGCAGCAATTATATATTAAAAATTTCAGACCATTCGGAAGTCTGTAACATCATTAAAATTCACTTGCAATAATTTTCCCCATTGGCCGTAATGTAAAGAAAAACTTTTGACTGTCCCTGTAATTAAACTATACATCCGATTTTCATAAAATTGGAAATGGCTCGACAAAATTTTGCAGCAATTATATATTAAAAATTTCAGATCATTCGGTCGGGAAGTTTTTGCTCTGTTATATGCGGACGGACAGACAGACGGACAGACAGACGGACTGAACGACGGCTATAGGTGCTACGTATTTATATAATTACGAACGCACCTAAAAACCGAGATTTTCATTAATATCAAACAAAATGGCGCATATAATGTACCTAAGTACCAAAATTGGTATTTATATTGAGCTTGGTTAAATGATATGCATACTGGCGAGGACTAAAAAGGGTTAAGTTGAACTTAGTAAAAAAATTCCATATCATTTAAAAAATCTTAGCTATCACACTTAGTTATCACACATAGAGATATCTTAAATTCAGACATCTAGGTGTCTGAAAAGGCAATCCAGACAATCGCGCCTGAATGTGGATTTTTGCAATTTTCGGGGCTCACAGATTTAAAAAAAAGAGAAATTTTTTGTTCGAAAATTTGTTCATTTCGCTATATTTAAAAAGAAGCAAGATGCCTATTGCCAATTTAAAAAACGGCTGGGGATATTTTGCCAATTTTAAAAAATGCAGTTTGCATTTTGTTAATTTTAAAATAGGGCTGGTTGCTGCGATCTTAAATAATGACCTATCGTGAATATTTAATTTCCTATTTCTGAAATTGTATTCTTTTATAATATTTTCGATTATTAAAAATGAATGATGAAAAAGTGTAAACATAAACAACATGCAGACTTAAAAAAAATTGCTGAATAAAGCTTCATTATGACGTAGATGACGTAGTAAACTAACTTCATTAATAAAACTTTTACAATATTTTATTGTTTTGAAATTTTTTACTCAAAATTGTTACACTTAAAGTTTACTATTTAGTACAAAAATGACTAAGATTGTTATACATTGCATTTATCACTTATAGATATAACAAAAGCATTTTTAGAGGTCTTGAATAAAAAACGAAGTGTGAGTGCTACATTAAATAAAAAATTCATTTTTTTGCGATTCTATATTTTGTCATTTTGTAATATTTTGAATAATTTAAAAAAGAGTGCATAAAATAGGATCAATAGTATACAGACATGAAATCCAGGATTTGTACGGTTTAAAATAGCTGGGCGTTTTTTCTTAAAATATATATATATATTTTTTTTTAAATAGATCTAATATAAATTTTTATTTTTATTTATTTGTAATTTCAGCCTTCTAAATTATTAGATATTGATGAACTGGGGCTCTAAAGAGAAAATTTAAAACATGTGAATTTAGCAAAGATAAATTGATTAAAAATATCCAATATTTAGTATAAAGCATTTTCATAAAAAAAAAAAAAAGGATTTACAGCATTTAATACCATAACAAGATGATCGTTAAGATTTTGGTCAAACTGCAAAAGAAAATTTTCTTGATTGGAGAGATTATCTTTTAAGGGTGTATTCGAAAAAATATTTTTCCACCCTCAACAGCTCGAAATTTTCTGAGACATTTTCGGACACATTTTTAAAAGTAAAAACATGAAACTTGCTGGGGTGATTTCTGAAGACATGTTTAACATGGCGTGTGATTTCATTTTCAGCTCAATTAATTAGAATTTGATTTTTAAACAATTATTTTCTCAGTATGACCATTTTTTTCATTCCCAGATCGCCCGCTTCGGAAAATTCGGTTCAAAACGTCAACTTTGACAGCGTTTTTTACAGTATTTTCTGCATTTATCAAAAAATTAAGAAGCACGGCACATTATATAGTTTCTAAATAAGAGAATTTCCCAGTTTGATGCGTTTGAGAGCAAAAATGAATTTTAAAATGAATCAGAAAATAAGGAGTTTGGATCGGAATACACCCTTAAGAATTAAAAATAGAAACTCAAGATATGAAGTCGAAAAAGAGGATATTCGAAAATTGTGTGTTATAGCATTTCAACAATACCAATCTTATCTGTTACTTGCTGAATGTAATGGACAAAAATGTGAGTTGGAGTTATCGCTCAAAAAACAAAATTGCAAGAAGCATTTGAATAATAATAATAATAACAACAACCTCAAATACTGATATTTATGTAAAAATGTTAACCATTCTATATCTATATACATACTATCTTGAAGATGAATTTGTTTGCAAATGTGAAGTCAAGGGGAAAAAATACTAATATGTTCAGTGAGCTAATTTTCACTGTAAAAATGTGTTACAGTCAACGTAGAGAAAATATTTTATCGGCGTGGTCTCTTATAATCAAAATCGCACAACAGATTTAAAAAAAAAAAAAAAAAAAAACTATGAAAAAGTTGTTTTTTCTTTTAAAATTTTAATTTAAAATTCTGTTGTATAAGCACCTGTTTAGTTTTAACTAAAATATGTAATAAAAATATTTAAATGCTCCAACACCATTACACAAACAAATCCACTACACCGTAAAAAAAAAAAAAAAAAAAAAAAAAAAAAAAAAAAAAATCTGTAAAGTTACTAAAGTTTTTCTAGGAAACTGGGATTCCTAGAACTTTTTATGTAACAGCAACAACAAAAATTCCTGTAACAGCAGATTTTTTTTTTACAGTGTATAACGAAATAAGGTTTACTTGAGATATAATATAAAAATGGCTCAGAATTTTTTCTTTTATATATATATTATTAATTTTTAGTTTAGCAATTTAAAAATAATGTGTATTATAACATAGCTTAGAAAGAAATCATGTTTATTAAAATCGATGGCTGTTTAAATGATTTAGTGGATGAAAACTTTTGTAAAATTATTTTGCATTTTAAGATCAATATTTTCAGTTACTCAGTAAAAACTGGTAAATATGTGTTTTCTACTTATTTTACTGTTGCCCTTTTCTTTCTTTTATTTATTTATTTATTTATTTTATAGATTTGGCAGTTTCAGAGGAGAAGTGGACAATATTACGATACATTTCGAAAGAAGGTGTAAGACTCAACTCAGGGAGGGGTTTCCATATGATCTACACTGTAAAAAAAAATTTGTAAGGTTACTAAGAATTTTGTAGGAAACTGGGATGCCTAGAACTTTTTATGTAATCACAACATAAGATAATCATGTAAAATTACAGAAGTTTCTTCAGTAACTGTTACTAAATATTGCTTAGTAAGCGTACTAGTGATTTTTTAGGGAGTTTCCTCAAAAAACTATTGTAAATTTACTAAATATTGTTTAGTGAGGTTACTAATGCTTGTTTAGGGAGTTTACTAAATAAGTTTTAGTAAATTTATCGGGGAATATGTTGTAAACGTACTATCCATTTTTAGGGCGTTTTCTAAAATTTTTTTTGTAAATTTACTAAATATTGTTCTGTAAATTTCTAACGGTTTTTCAAGGGAGTTTCTCTAATTAGTTTTTGTAAATTTACTAAATATTTCTTAGTAAACTTACTAGCGATTTTTTAGGGAGTTTACTAAAGAATTTGTGGTAATTTTTCCAAAGATAGTTTAGTAAACGTACTAAGGATTTTTTAGAGTGTTTTCCAAAGAATTCCTTGTAAGTTTACTAAATATTGTTCAGTAAACTTACTAACGATTTTTTAGGGAGTTTACTAAAGAATTTTTCGTAAATTTACTTAGGATTATTTAGTCAAGGTACTAACGATTTTTTTAGGTAGTTTCCTAAAAAATACTTTGTGAATTTTCTAATGATTTTTTAGTACACTTACAAAGGAATTTTTAATACATTGACTATGAAATTTTTTTGTAAATTTGCGAAGGAATTCATAGTACATTTACTATGAATTTTTTTAGTATTGCACCCAAAACTTTACATATACTTTAGCAAAAAATGTTTGGTAACTTTATTAAAGTATCGTCAGAAAAATTACCAGTGATTTTTTAGTGTTTTATCTAAAACAGTTTTTGTATTCTCGCCAGAAAGTTTCTTGTAACCGTGCAAGAGATTTGCAGTAAAGTCAAAATTCTTCGATCAAAATAAGTAATATGGCCTTACGTGTTTTTCAGTAATACCACAGCAATTGCCAGAAATATTTGTATGTTATGCATTAAAAAACTGACTGAAGTTTCACTGTAGATATTCAAATAGGTACAAAATCATTTCCATATTAAATTAGCATTATAACAACAGCAGTAAATAAGCAGATAAGCAGAATCAGATCTTACGGTTATTAGTTAAATTAAAAAGGCGAATAGAAACAATAATGAATGTAAAGTATCATTACTAAGTTTATAAAGTATGCCTAATTTTTTTTTTAAATGTTATCGATACACTGTTAAAAATAAAGTGTGATGTTTCACCAAGAAAATGGTGAAAAGTCGCTGAAATTTAGCTGCAACCAAGATATTGGCGATAAGTTTTACCAGTTTATTGGTGCTTTCTCAAATACCATTATATTAGTGAAATGTTAAACAATGATTCAGGTTTTTTATAAATCCAATTTTCTGGTGAAAGGTTGAACCATAAATCAGGTTTTTCTTTTTAAATCCAATTTTCTGGTAACAGTTTGAACCATAATTTAGTTTTTTTTTTATCATTTTTTCTGGTAAAAGGTTGGACCACGAATCAAGATTGTTTTTAAATCCAATTTTCTGGTGAAAGTTAAATCATAACTCAAGGTTTTCTCTATTCCAATTTTTTGCTAAAAGTTTGAATCACGATTCAGGATTTTCTCTCATCTTTATGTCAAATGGTTACACCGGATTGTAGCTTTCTTTTTCCCCCCCTCACTTTGGTTTTAAATTTACCATTTTATGGTGTAATAAACCAAATTTCAGATTATGCGAGATTATCTTGCAGTAGGAAAGCTTACTTTTTTTTGTTTTCATTAAACCGAAAATTATTTAAATTTTAATTATTGATTCTATTGTCTTTGAAATATATTTAAAAAACAAATGTAAACCAATTTGATCTAATTTCGCAAAATAATTGCATTTTTTTCACCACAAATATTACCATTCTGTCCTTTTACATTTTGGTATATTTCTTCAAAATCAGTTACACTTATAGTCCATTTAGTGTTTGCTTATTCACAAAGAAAAAAAAATTCTTTAGATTTAAATACATACCCTGTTTTTATTATTGTTTTAATTTAAACAATGGCTGAATAAATTTCTTCAGCCAATATTAATTTTTGCACGAGTTTGAAAAGGTTTTTTGCATAATGCACTTAGCTGTTACTTTCATGATGTTTTTATTTCCTTAATTGTTGTGAATCTATAGATGCTGAAATTTTCATATTATACAGTTTTTAAATTTTTACCTTCTTTTCACAAAAGAAAAAATAAAATAGAAATAATTTTAAAATTTATATTGCAACACAGCTCAATTATGCAAAATTAATTGATTTGAATATAAAACAACAAAAAAGGTTTAGTATTTGTTTCTGTTTAACATTTAATAATGAATATAACACATTTGAATAAATAAAGCACAAACATAACGAATACATAATCAAAGTATATGCGTAAATACTGAAATAATCAGCATTAAAAAGGCAACTATAAGTAGCAGAATCCATTTAACCTCTAATATCAGCGAATACAAAATATTACTTTAAACTTTAAAGCTTTTTTAAAATACACAATGTATTTCTATAGTATATTAAATATTTACTTTGAAGGGTTAATTTAATAACAGCAGTGTCGCCACCAAGCGACTAATTATTCTTACATATATAAGTATTTTTTCAGTATTCCTAAATGATAATCTATGACGACGATTTATTTATTTTTTAACAGTACTCGTAAAAAAGGAAAATATTCACCAGCAGCAGCCTTGCAATAGCTGAAAAAGAAATGGTTACAGACACTATTAAATAGCAACACATTTAAGTTGGTTTGCGGTATGCCGCTCCATTTATTGAAAATACAAATTATATAATCATTAAATTATATGTATAGTATGTCAGACTAATATTTACTGTAATATAATATCATTTTACATAGAGTTTCTCTCAGACAGTTTTAGGAGGGTGCTGCACCCTCTCTGACTATTCAGGTCATCAAATATAAAGAATTCTTGAAGCTTAGTATGTTCTGAATCAGGATTTCAAGTCAGGAATAGATCCAAGCATCAGGTTAAGTTATCCACCTATTTTAAATGAAAGAGTAAATATTTTAAGACATAAAATATTTCTTGTGCAGACATAACAATAATCAAATTTCACACAGGGGAATTAATCAAAAAATTAAACAGTATATCAATTTAAATCTCTTTTACAAGGAAATCTTCAGCATTTAAAAAATCAATCAGTGTTCGAAATCATTGGATTGGTGGTCCGCTGGTCCGAGAACACCAAAAATTCATTCGGACCACTAATTTGAAAATTTTAGTGGTCAGCAGGAACAGTACCCCCCCCCCCCCCCCTCTCTTACAGGGTCACAAGTAAACTTAAATTTTCCCGTCTCAGGGAAAACGGCGACCAAACACAAATCACAGAATTTTATTTTGAAAAATAAATAAAACTGCATTAAACCTTAGTCAATTGAAATATTGGAATTAAAATATCTAAATTAATAATTTTATAGTTTTTCTTTATGTGCTGTTTATTTAATTTTTAGTTATAATTTTATATTTTATTGTGCTGAAAATTTTGGGTAACTGCAAAGAAAGTTTGTAAGAAAAAGCTGCAAAATTCTCCATTTGTTAGGTAGAAGGAAAATATTGTGAAATTCTTAAATCAAATGTGGAAAAATATTGCAAAAAGCGTCAGTTGGTTGAGGGAAAAAAATCGTCAATCAATCGTGATTAACAAAAACTAATGCTTGCCATTTGGCTGCAATAGGGTGTTAACGATTTTAATCAACGATTAAATCATGATTTTAATCAACTGATTTTTTTTTTAGAAAAATTATGATTTTATCAATGATTTTTTATGGTCTATTTCAATGGTCTGTAGGGAAAAATCATTTGTAGTATATTGGAATGATATTACACTATTTCAAACATATAGAAATTGATACACATCACTGAAATGTACAAAAAGATGCTTACTATAGAGCATGATGAGCATAGCATTAATTTAATCGTTTATTTATGGGGGGAAACAAAAGGATTCGCTTATAGTACTGCATAAATAAGCAACAATTGCTGGAAGTTAGTTATCTGTTGTGGTACGAGTTTTTTTTTAATTTAACTAATTTAGTTACTTCGTATGTATAAAATCTGTAAATCATATACAGGGCTGCAAAAAAGATGTATACATTTCCGTTTATTGACGAAATATGTTGAAGGGGAATTTTCAGCTGTGAAAATGCGTTTCTTAAATGAACTAATGTTTAGCATACTATTTGGTATATATTCAAATCTATAGATCATATATAGCGTTGCACAAAGTAATTCGGATATGTTTCTGATGACTGATAATAATTGCTGAACTTTAATTTTCAAATGTGTTACGTGTTTTGTAATTTGCTTACTTAGCCAGCATATTTAACTTTATTAAACGTTTTTTTTTTTTTTTTTTACATAATTCTGAATGTGTTGGAAAATTATAATCTGTCGTTGAAGCTTGATTATTTTACGTTCTTGTTTAAAAAAATATTTTTATTTTGTATGTATATATATATATATATATATATGGGCGAGTTGTAAAAAACAGGGTAGGTGGGTTAAGCCGGGTAGCGCAGATCCCTCCTTCAGTTGTACTTCTGTCTATCAGCCAACACGAGGAATTACTTGTCGGTAACCATTATGGCATTTATAGCTGATTGAAACGTTACTGTGTGCGTTTTTTTTAGTGTGAAGGAATTAGATTCAATTACTCTTAAAAAATTGTTTTATTTGATTCTAGATTTTACGCGTATAACTACTATTTTTCAGCATATTAAATATTCCTGAGTACTACATCTAATTTTTTCCTTTCCTGATAATATTTAAAAAATTTTACTGATCTTTTGCTTATAGGATTAAGAGTAGTGACGCCATATTTTAAACTCTGTCATGTTGGGGTAAAACCGGGTACTTAAGAGTGGGTCAAAACTGGGTATTCGCGATTTTGTCCGACACTCATAGAATGTTTTTTAGTATAGTTAATAAATTAGCATGGAATTTTAAATTGAATGCTTAATGCTGTTAAGTTATAATATAATTCTAAATCTATCTAGTTATAATGAAAAAAACTAATTTTGATTTTGTTTTATATTAAAAAGTGGGTCTAATTTTTAACTTACATTTATGAAATTAAATAATTTGCAATTATTAATGAACAAAATAATGGTACTAATTAAGGCATAATTTTATATTATGCTTATTACATTTTAATAACTTTCTAATCTGAGGTGTAATAACTTGCATTATAGGTCCACTTAAAATGCAATTATGTTTCGTGACTTGTTTCTCTAAATAAAATAATCTGCCCAAATTGACAAATAATCCATAAAATCTCAATCCTATATAACTAGGCTATATAATCTATAACAGGATTTTTTTTTTATCAAATATTAAACAGGCAAGAAAAAAAACCTCTTGATGAATGAAACTTTCCCAGACTCATTTGCTGTATATAATAGGAGTGGATGGATTACGAAATTAGGTCTTTATTTTATTTGGTTTAAAAATGTATAGATTTTTCCAATCCTTGTCCTGAAAAGCCCGTTCTTTAAATCCATAACAGGTGTTCAATTCATATAAAAGAATCCTGTTAATCTAGTAAGAGAAAGCAATGTATTTATATATGATTCTTTCCTTACGCAACGCATCGATTTCAACCCCTTGATGTGTCATTCATGCATCTCTAAGCTCATACTAAGAACAAGAGGTAAAGAAGTGGTTATTTTCCAACTCTACGCGATCTGTAACAATTTACCAAATTGG
The DNA here is from genome assembly GCA_963932465.1 of Maratus speciosus. Lineage (NCBI taxonomy): Eukaryota > Metazoa > Arthropoda > Arachnida > Araneae > Salticidae > Maratus > Maratus speciosus. The sequence continues at coordinate 171,014,887 of OZ010793.1, forward strand.
AAAATTATTTAAAACTGCATTTTCGAAAGCAGCAATTGTAAATACTGCAATCAGAAAGTTCGAGAAAACAGGGAGTTTTCCCTACAACAATGTTTTTCCAGACCATCTTTTTGCTCCTTCGGAAGTGAGAGAGAAACCCATGAAAGTCATGATAACACACCTAGGTCTATGCAGCCACAGGTTTGCATAGCTGCAGAAATAAATATTTCTGAAACATCACAGGATAATGGAGCTCAACCTTCCGAACATAAACGAGTTGACAACATCCAGCGTCTTTCACGTCGAGCTGCTTCCAGATGCAGCAATTAACATCACAGTCACAGACGTCATCACTCATTCAAAATTTTACATCTACAAAATACATTAGTAAAATTATCCATTCGACATCTTCAGACTATATAGCCCAGCAATCTGTATTTCCAATTTCGCCTAAAATGTTATTATCCCCTTCTAAAGAAGGCTTTAGAATTGAGAAAAGAAAGCGAAAAACTTATTTTGATTTCTTCTCCCTATAAATTACAGGTCGAAACAGATATTAAGGAGAAAAAAGCCAAACAAACTGCAAGACGAAAAAAGAAGTTTCTTTAAAAGAAAAAAAAAAGAAACCAAAAAAGATTGCGGAAACATCTTTAGAAGAAGAGGATAATGAAACCTGTATGTTTTGCTATGAACTTCACTCAAATTCTAAATTCAAATACGATGTTTGAAATGCCACGGATAGGCACACGAAGCATGTAGTATTGCAGAAGAATATGATGACAAATTCATCTGTGATTTTTGAAGCTAAAAGAAAACTCTTAAACGTACAGTGTAAAGTAAGCAGGCCTATACAAAGTAGAAAATTTTCCAACGAATTATTTTTTTACACATGGAAGAACACATGTGCAATTTCGTTTTGTTAAAAATAATAAAAATGTATTTTTTACTATATTAAGCAAGACCTTTTTGACCAAAATGGTTGGTTGGTTGTATTTATGACGGCCAATTATCTACCCGAGGGATATAGGCCCAGGGGGGAGTGCCCTTCGTGGGGGTCTTTCTAAGGGAACCTAACCCGTATTAACGCTTGGAAATCCAAGGTTCGAAGAAAACCACGAAAACTCCGAACGATTAGGCCGACGGGCGCGATTGGGATCGAACCCAGCACCTCCCGTCTACCAGCTTCGAGAGCAGAACCTCTCGGCCACTGGCCACTCGGCCAGTCAATTGACCAAAATGAGTTTTCCAGTAGTTTTAAATGGATACCCTCCCAGTTTTACCCAACCAGCGAGGTAAAATCGGATTTTTGCATACGTTTGAAAAAAGCTACTTTTTTAAATAAACAATTATATATAGTGTTTGAAAAGAATGTTTTATTATAGCCAATGATTCATTTTACATTAAAAACAGTGTTCAAAGTTTGTTTTTCCATTTCACAGCATTTGAGACTAACAAACTTATATGGTACCCAATTTTGCCCCACCTTCCCTATATACAGGGTGATTCAGCTCGTCGGTGACAAACTTTAAGGATCGATAGAGCACACCTAGACGAACATTTTTGAATAGGGAATGTAGGGTCCCTGACGCGATGGTAAGGCGCTAGGCGCTTTCGAAAATTTGGGTGCCGAAATTCGAAACGTCATAAAAACTAGGGAAATGGTTAGATTTTCTTGCTTGTTGCGTCGAAATGATTCTGTTTGTTTAGACTTTCTTCAGTACCAATTTGATAAGCGTATCTCTTAAAACATGGATAGGGGGCGCTGCAGACTTTGGAGAGCTAGACAACAACTTTAAGCCCGTTATTTTGATAATTTAACACATGCTCGCCAAAGTTTATACTCTAACTTAAAGTTTGAACCCAAAAGTAGAGCCCTGCAAAAAGCGTAAGAGCCGGAATAAAATGTCAAAGTACAGGGTGGTCGAAACTCGAAGGCTCCTAAGAGATAAACAAACAGATTTCTTGACTTATGGCATGCATTTTCATGATTCTGTTTGCTGCGGCTCTCTGAAACTCAGTTGAACGGTACAAAAAGAAACATCGATAGGGGGCGCTTTGGGCAAAAAACATAATTCGTTGACATTTCGGACGCTAACTGGAAACGGGGCGCTACGATCAGTTAGTAATAATGAAAACACATTTTCTACCTCTGCTCAACACTTCTGAATAAATTTAGACCAAAAACATCAATGATACTGGAAATTTATTTACAAAAAATAACACTACAGAAGATGCTCGAAATTTCGACCTTGGGCCATGATGCAGGCTTCGCACCTCCGTCGCATTGAGGAGTGTGTGTTTCTAACAATGCCAGGAGTATCTCTGATCTGCCCTGCAGCTGCCACAATGCGCGCCACAAGTTCTTCAGCACTGCTGACAGGTGTATGGTATACCTCGGCCTTCAGGTAACCCCAAAGGAAGAAATCCAAGCAGGTGAGGTCTGGTGATCGGGCAGGCCAGTGAACTGGACCCCCACGCCCGATCCACCGCTGGCCATACCTTGCGTTTAGATGGAGACGCACGTCGTTCGTGTAATGGGCCGGAGCTCCATCGTGCTGGAACCACATCTGGCGACGCGAACCTTCGGGTACGTGCGCCTCATCCAGAAGCTGCGGCAGCACTTGATCCAGGAAAATCAGGTAATTTCCACCTGTCAGCCGTTCAGGTAACAAATAAGGGCCAATGAGGCAATCCCCCAGAATGCCGGCCCACACATTTACTGAGAAACGCTCCTGGGCTGCTCGGCTTCTGGTTTCATGTGGATTTTCATCACACCACACATGACTGTTGTGGGCGTTCCACATTCCCTCCCGGCTGAAGGTGGACTCGTCCGTAAACAAAATGCTGTTTACAAAACGGGGATCCCTGGATCTCATCGCCAAGTACCATCTTGAGAATTCCACTCGAGGGCCAAAATCCTGCTCTCTGAGCAACTGCACCCGCTGGATGTGGTAGGGGTGCAGATTCCGGGAACGTAAGATGCGCCACGCAGTTGCTTGCGAAATGCCAACATGTCTGGCGATATCTCTCGTGCTAAGACCTGGGTTGTCCTCAACCAGGTTAAGCACAGCCTCTTCGTTGTCGGGGGTGCTCACTGATCGCTCCCGTTCAGGCCTGCCTCCGTCGAAAGATCCCGTTGTGGACAACCTCTGGTGTACTCGAGCGAAGAAGGCATGGCAGGGGATTTGCCTGTTGGGGTAACGCTCGGCGTACAACCGCTGAGCGGCTCGTCCATTACAACCAGCAGCGCCATACGCCAAATGCATGTCAGCCAATTCAGAGTTTGTGTACCGTTCCATCCTACTACCGATCTGCAGACAAGTAACCCGAAGCTTAAGTAGGTACCGCACGTTCAAAAGACGTGTCTGCGCATACAACTACGTCATCTCGCGTTGTCGTCTACGCATTACGTATCTTTTGCATATCGATATGGTACGATATCTTTTGCATAAATCAGCAAAAAGCACCTTATGTAAATTTTATTGCGCGCATTGTGCATGATTGAAACCAGCTATGTTTGTTAAAAAAAACAAACAAACTGCAGTTTTAATAGCTTCTTATGATAAGTAAATTACTCTCTTGTTTTGTTTCTAACTGATCGTAGCGCCCCGTTTCCAGTTAGCGTCCGAAATGTCAACGAATTATGTTTTTTGCCCAAAGCGCCCCCTATCGATGTTTCTTTTTGTACCGTTCAACTGAGTTTCAGAGAGCCCCAGCAAACAGAATCATGAAAATGTATGCCATAAGTCAAGAAATCTGTTTATCTCCTAGGAGCCTTCGAGTTTCGACCACCCTGTACTTTGACATTTTATTCCGGCTCTTACGCTTTTTGCAGTGCTCTACTTTTGGGTTCAAACTTTAAGTTAGAGTATAAACTTTGGCGAGCATGTGTTAAATTATCAAAATAACGGGCTTAAAGTTGTTGTCTAGCTCTCCAAAGTCTGCAGCGCCCCCTATCCATGTTTTAAGAGATACGCTTATCAAATTGGTACTGAAGAAAGTCTAAACAAACAGAATCATTTCGACGCAACAAGCAAGAAAATCTAACCATTTCCCTAGTTTTTATGACGTTTCGAATTTCGGCACCCAAATTTTCGAAAGCGCCTAGCGCCTTACCATCGCGTCAGGGACCCTACATTCCCTATTCAAAAATGTTCGTCTAGGTGTGCTCTATCGATCCTTAAAGTTTGTCACCGACGAGCTGAATCACCCTGTATATATTTATTTAAAGGATGCTGTAGAATAAAATAGCATGAAACATTTATTAGCTCCTTTCTACATCTGTTTCTACTAAAATATTTGGTAACATGTCATTTATCTTTTAAAATAAGCAATTTTTCTATTCGCATACACATTACGGTAGTTATCGCGATATATCACCAATATTAACACGTTGATACATTCCGATATTAAATTTACGATATTCTCCCCACCTAGCAGTTAAATTTTTGAAAAAAAGATGAAAAAAGGTTTTCCGAAAATTTGTAGCAATTTATTCCAGGATGATATTTTAGAAGTATCGGCAAATATATATATATGCTCTAAAAGTTAAAATCTTCTAACTGATGATGCAATTGATTTTTAAAAACATGAGTTTTAACTCTTTGAAATACATTGGTGAGCGTAGGTCACTTCGCCCCTCACAAAGACTATATTTTTTTTTTACCATAAAACTAACTAAACGTCCGTATTTTAACACAATCTTTTTTAGAGCAACTCAACAGGCCAGATTTACATTTTCTTACGAAAATTTTGAAACATTAGGACAAATATAAATATTTTTTACTAAATAAAATGTGTAAAAACTTCGTCAAAATTAGCAAAAACCTCAGTTATATCGTGGTAAAAATCTTACCAGCCTTTTTCCCACTAAATATTAATTTTTTTTTTCACTCGGTCTACGAAAACATTATGTTTTTAACATCTAAAAATTTCAAAGAGTTTGGATGATAACGGCAAACTAAGAATTTAAAATACTGGAACAACCTTGTCCCTCCCCCACCTCCCTTTCCAGGCATATTTCAAAATTACACATAAGACTCCAAAAATCAAATTATGCAGAATATTAATACCAAATAATAATAACAATATCAAAAAGCATATACTTTCAATTCTGTTTGAAATACTGCAATACATTTAAAAAAAAAAATACAAAATTAATCTTTAAAGAAATTCATTGTCCGAAGTCACTTTTCTGTTTTTCTGCACATTTTACTGTACGACTCACATTACGTATATATTATTTTAAAATACACGATGTTATACAGTAGCTTTCAAATTATCGAGTATTCATTTGATTCAGATATAAATGGATTTAAGGGTGAAAAAAATTAGTTTGAAAAGGAAAAAAAAAACCCACCAAGATTTTGATATGAAAATAAAATCTATATCTATCTATATTATAAAAAACAAATATATCTGTGCGTAACGCTGACGTCATTTTGCAAATGGCAGCACTTTGAAATCTCTAATGAAATTTAGGTTTTGCAATTTCCGTGTTCAGCTCGTCGTCAGCTTAAAATTCCGAGTAAAATGAGAACTACATTTAACATTTTTGTTGAACATTGTCACAATTCTATTTCAAAGACCCGTGATCGGGGGATGTAACTCACAATTATGTGGGTGGGAAACTGGAAATTGTTTTAATCCCTTCCGTTTAGGTCTAAAATGAAAGTACTAAGTTTTATTCCACGTACTAGGCGAATATTAGAAAATATGTACATATTTATAGTCGAAAAACACTTTTTTAAAATTATCTTAACAATATCTCAGAACAATTCTTTCAAAAACATTGTCAATACAAATGTCGTAGAACTTGAAATTCTGAATAAAATGAGTACCCATAATATTTTTGCTGAAAATTAAGGTCGCAATTCTATTTCTAAATTTTATCTTAACCGCTAATCAAGAGAGAGAGAGAGAGTTATCAATCCACCCTGCCTTTGTTTATTACATACATGCATTTTCTTTAAGTTGTTGAGGCCCTCGCGATGTTTCTGTAATTATATTAATGCTTTATTTTGTATATTTTGAGGATTATAATTTAGTAGTTATCGAGAAAGAGGTACATAATTGACAGCCGTTTTACATGCCATTTCTCAACTGATATCGTGAACATTAAACCTTAGTTTAAAAAAAAAAAAAAAAAACAGTAAAGATTATGATACTTTTTTTTCAATATTCCAAAGGATTTAAAATTTTATGAATTTAACTTAAGATGCTCGTATACTAGTCGAAAGTAATTTTTATTAAAACCATCTTAGTCCTTTTCGTTAAATATCGAAGTTTAAAATCGTGCTATTGGTTGACCTATAATTCCTCTAGCGACAAGAATCCTGCACACTCATTTGTTCCCTCGCTCCTACCCACTATTTTCGACCTCCTTAAATGTGTTTCATACGCACTGTTATTCGCTATATATGTCTAATTAAATATGACGCATAATTCAAATACAATATCAGAGATCATAAACAATATTTCCCATCATTTACAAATCATTTTTGAAATATGCTAAAAATCATGAAATAATGCACTTTTTAAGTTATCTATTTGTTTGTAGCGACAAAGCCGCACCTAGTAGGGCGGGAAAACTTAGTACCTTTATTTATGACCTATGTCAAAGGGATTAAAACAATTTCCAGCTTTCCCGTATTTAATTCCGAATTCAGCCTTTTTTTTTCATTTCCTACCACTGGGCTATAATCCGTAATCAAGAGTTTAAGCCATAACTCTGAAAATATCCAAAATTAAGCCTAAAATATTTAAAATCCTCAAATAGTACCTCAATAAGTTAAAATATATATAGGGGAGATGGGGGCACATGTGAACAGTTCGTATAAATATAGCTTTATCTCATGACTGGACTAATTTCTATAAACAAAACCTACTCAATATAGTAGATAGAACTTTCTTTTATACATGGTAATTTTTTAAAAATCACCTGTATAGTTCTTCTTACATTTTTTAATAGTTTTATAAATTCGAAAAATTGTTCACATGTGCCCCATCAGCGGCGTAGTTGTGAACACACGTGAGGCTCATGTGAACTTAAGGAAAAATATCCTTTGACATGCTTTTTATTCTGTTATTCATTTGTCGTCGTAATGATTAGTTAATTACCTGTGAAATTTGCCATAAAAAAGTATATATTTATATATTTCTCTAGTTTCTGGGTGATATGTTTAAGCAAAAGATTATAAAATGAAAATAAGTAGATTTTGGGGGTAGAGGCTTAGATGATTCATTAAGTATTGCTGAAATAAAATAAAAAAATAAAGAAGCAATTTTAAAAAAGAAATTAAAACTTAAATTTTGCTTAGGGTTGGGTTGGGTTGATTTTTGACGGCCAATTATCTACACGATAAATTTTGCTTAGGGGTTTTTGTTTGGGGAAATTTTTGGGGAGGGGGCGTTTACATACTATTTATCTCAAATCTGCCGAAATACCAAAGATTCCCACTGCTTTATTTGCCTTATTTACTTGTAAATTATAGATAAAGAAGGGGTTTTTAATGATTAAAAAAAAATCTCGACTATAACCCCCCCCCCCCCTTCCCCTAACTTCTTTTCCTTTTGAAAGAGGGAGGTGTTACAATAGGGATTTTACGGTAGTTATCAGTTTAAAAATTTTACTTTCTTAAAATATTACTCATATGTATCTCCATTCAAAGCGTCATATACATAACTGTTTTAGATATGTAAGTAAGCCATCATTGCAAGTTTAGAACAAATATAATACAAAAATTTGCAAAGTTGTTCAGGGTAATACTTTTGTATTAACAATGCATAAAAAATATTGTTGTAAACTGTTTAGTAAAATAATATATAACACTTATTGGATTTTAGAAAACATTGAATATATTTAAAGTACAATTGAATGTAAAAGAGCTTGTTGCTCTACGTATTTGCTGAAAGATGTGTGATGAAGTTTCAATGCAAAATCAACTTTGTGTGAGGAAAATATCTTCTATTTCAGGAAAATTATAGGTAATGAAACTGACATTATTTATCATTAAGTTAACTGAAAGTAACAGAATCACAGAATGATTATTGGGGCACTTAAGTACTGTTCATATCTGCCCCCAACTTGTCTGTTCACAAGTGCCCACATTGCTGCTTCTGTTAAATTGATAAATTATTAACATTTCTCAAATTTAGAAGAAAAAGAACTGTATTAGAAATATTCATTAGTATTCATAGTGCATGTTAAAACACTCAAATTCAAATAAATGAATAAATAAATAAAGTTAAACGCTTATGAACTCGGAACAAAGATTTTACTTTTGAGATCTAAAAACAGTGTTTTGGCTACAGAGAACAAATAAAAGGTCAAAAAGCTTCAAAATATTTTTACCGTATGTCTACAGGTGTTGTCATCTTTAGTAATTTTTTTCAAATAAAAAAACTTACAATAACCATTGAAAAATTGCGATGTTCACATATGCTCCCTGTTCACATGCGCCCCCATCTCCCCTATAAATTAGAAACATGGTGAACTGATAACCTCGTCTTGTCTGGCTTCAATCACTTGATTAACGAATTAGGCAAAACTTTGCAATATAATTGTAAAAATTCAACAAAAATATTAAGTACACATTTCAATCAGAATTTTAACCTCTACAACATCTGTATTGACAATGTTTTTAATAGAGTTAGTTTTTTTTAGATATTGTTATGGTAATTAATAAAAATGTGTTTTTTGACTATAAATCTGTACACATCTTCAACCACCCACCTAGTAAGAGGGGGAAAACTTAGTACATTCATTCTAGACTTAAAGTAAAGGGATTAAAACAATTTCCAGCTTCCCCTAATTAATTCCAAATGCGGCCCTTTTTTCCTCCCGTACCACTGGTCTATAAAGAGTTTTAAAGACTTTAAAATTCTATGCGCCCTAAGTTTTTTTTTCGGGGGGGGGGGGGGGGGGAGGGATGCCAATTTCGAGTAGGAAGAAAAAGCTTGATTATTTATTGTGACAATAAAATGACACAGAACAGATTATATATATGTATATATATATATATTTTTTTTTTTTTAATTTAAGCAGTTTTAAAGAGTTTTGAAACTAAGTACTATTACTGTGAGAAATGAAGAAAACGGGGAAACAAAATTTTGAAGGTGAAATTCAGATAAAATTTTAATGAAATAGATATGATGGAATGAATAGTTAAAGAAATTTTGGACTGATTATTTATTCACTTAAAGTAACAAATACAGTAGAGCAATTTTTTTTTAAAACATGTAACTGATGTCAAAGAAATTGTCACATAACTAGTGTGAAGCGGTCTGTGAGACCGCTCCAACGAAAGATGAATAAAAGCCCCGATAAACTTATAGGATGTTGTTTTTGTACTAAACTTTATGTACAGTAGTGTTATAATTAAAATTCACCTATTCAAAAGTCTCTGGTGTTAGTGCTAAAGTTTCAAACGAAACAAAATTTCAGTAGTGTTTGTAGAGAAACTGAAATTTGAAAATTAAACTATGAAAATTGAAAAAAGCAGTGGTCTGCGAGACCGGTAACATCAGTTAAAGGATAAAAAAAAAGTTTTAAACAGTTTAAACTTTGGTATTGTGGAGAAGGAAGTAAAAGGGGGAGGTAGAATTTCAGAAGAAAGGTTAGCAATGGAGGTTTCATCTTTATTTTTTAAATAAGAAATGAAAAGAAATGCAGAAGAGTTCCACCACCGATTAAGAAATAATATGACAGTAAAGCACTTTTAAGGACTTTTAAAAAATTTTGTATGAAAATAAGCACTTTCAAGCACAAAAAAAAAAATTCTTTTGAAAAATGCAAGTACTTTTAAGGACCGTACGAATCCTGATATATTGAAAATTTCCCGACTACAGAGTAGTCCTGCACGGGTCAAGTGGCAAAAGACACAAAACCGAATATTATACTTAAGTCAACCCGCAACTCGACCCGAACCCTCCAAAAATATTTCCTCGATCCACAACCTGACCAGAATCAGCCAAAATAATTTTCGGCGACCTGCAACTCAACCCAGACTTATTTCAACCCGAACCCGAAATAAAAGGAAAGGAAATCGTGTTTTATTGATATTATGAAATGTAATCTACAATCACATCTCTAATAACAATTTATGTTTTATGTAGGAAAATGGACAAATGTATATATTTTAATATTCAAACATATGTGGGAATCATGCCCACAAGTATTTGAAGTGAGGACAGCTTGTTAAAAAGCGCCATCGATATTCACCATCATGGTTGATCTCAATGGCGCTTGGTGACAAGTTGTCCACATGGCTCACAACAATCACATGACACACCTAAAGGATGTACTATAGGTGGGGGCTAAAGTTACGCACTTATCATTAATTTTGATTTTTAATGAACACATTGATCTAAACTTATATGACGACTTATTAAAATGTTGTATTAAAACCTTAGGCACGTTCCACTATGTAACGACATTCTGTCGAGTTATAATTCCGTGAGAAATTGTAATAAAAAAAAAAAAACATTGCTGTGCGTATCTTTGCCCCAATGGTTGGACTAAAACTACGCAGTGATGAGGCAAAGATACGCAGTGCGCATTTTTGCGCCATTACGGCCGGAATTTGCCCCATTTTCACTAAAATGAATGAGTAATGTAAAAGTATTAGTAAATTTCGATAGTATTTAAACTGAAAATTCTAAACTAGACCATGAAAAAAACAGCGGTCTGCGAGATCGCAAATAACAGTTAACCTCTAACTGTTGTGATAAAAATTGTTTCATAAATACTGTAAACGGTCTCCGAGACAGCTTAATCGTTGATTGAATAAAATGGTTGACTGACTCATAAGAGGCGGTTTCTGCGCTAAACTTTATGCAAAGGGCTATTATAGTAAAATTTCCCGCATTCAGAAGTCTTCAGCTATACTTCTAATTTACCAAACGAATCAAAATTAAACTAACATAACTACTTAAATTGAAAGTTACAAGTTAAACTGTGAAAACTGAATATTGCAGCGGTCGATGAGACCGTTAACAGGAGTTAAGGATTAATGTTTAAAACAAAAGCGATTCATGAAACAATATTGATTTTTAAAAGTAGGTAGGTAGATACCTACGTTCTATATTTAAAAAAAAAAAAAAAAAAAAAAAAAAAAAAAAAAAAAAAAAATAGAAAGAAAAAAACTTAACTAGAAAAAGGAAAATGTAGTTTACTAACTTATATTAGTTAAGTAGCTATTATATTTTATATAATACAAATTTAGAAATTGTGGAAAGCTTTGCATCTAGCTAAAACGATAGGGCAAAGTCCCGTATCTTAAACATGTGCGTATCTTTGTCCCAAGAAGGATGCGTACTTTTACCCTATTCTGCAGTATTTTGCTTAACCGGCTACTCATAAGTATAAACAAATGTGATCGAGGTAAACTGCGGCATTTAGAAGCTAAAAATCTTTCTATCTCCACTAAAATTTTGGATTTGTAAAAATTCCAGGTACTGTTAGCTAAAGAATAAAGTGAAATTTTAAAAGTATTAGATCAAAATTCGAAAATTTAAACTTACTTCATTTTCTTAGCACAAATTGCTACTTTTATCAAAGGTTTAAAGAAATGACTAGTACCTATTGGCCAAGAGAGCCGAAATGTTACTTCATGTGAAATCAGCCGGTGTGTATTTTTGCCCCGCTCGTATCTTTACCCCTACCTACCCTATATCTCTCTTTGCATGAGAAAGTAAAAACTCGGCATTTTATCGCTCAGAAACTCACGTAAAATTAAAATGCAAATGTTTGTATTTAGGTTTTTTCCAAGTCTAAGATTTTCACAAAAAGTTTGAGCAGAACAATTTTTCAGATAAAATAAATACATATTTCAATATGAATGAGTTATTAAATTTACTCCTTAACCTTTAACTGATGTCACAGAAATTGTCACCACTAGTGTGAAGTCAACTAGTGTGAAGTTGTCTGTGAGACCGCTTTATTGAAAGATGAATAAAAGGCACGATTAACTCATAGGATGGTGTTTTTGTACTAAACTTTTTGTACAGGACTGTTATAGTTAAAATTCACCTATTCAAAAGTGTCTGGTGATGGTACTAAAGTTTACAACGGAACAAAATTTCGGTAGTGTTTGTAGTTAAACTGAAAATTGCAAGTATATAAAAAATTGCAAAACTATAAAAATTAAAAAAAAGCTGCGGTTTGAGAGACCGGTAACATCAGTTAAAGGTGAAGAAATAAAAAGTATATAAAAAATGTGATAAATTCTTTTTATTTAAGACACAGTTAAGAACGATTTTTTCTTCTCTAGGAATAGGAAAAATATTACCAACATTTCATTTTTCATATACACGCAAACACATGTATAATATTTCTGATAGTTTTAAAACACATACCCAAACCCATGATACGTGTGTATAGATAGAGAAGTGCCCAATATTCAGAGTTAAAAGCATAGGAGAGAGTATGGAGGAATGGGACACCTTTTACAAAAATAAGAAAAAGAACTTTGTTTGACACAAAAACAATATTTCAGTTTATAGTATACAAAATGAAATACTTTCTATTGTCCTTGAACAATATAGAAACACAATTTTCAGAAACAATTTTATAATTAAAGGAATGGAAATATAACAAAATTTAACTCATAAAGAAAAAATATTTACTTGTATCCTAATTTGAAATCATAATCAAGATGGATGCCTTGAACACCTCTGTGGCTGCGTGAACAGTCATTACGTCATCATTGAAGTCCTTTCTCATTGGCTGACAGGTGCGACTAAGATATTTCATGTATTTGTACTATGCGAGTGGTAAATATTTTACCCGGTTACAGATACAATTCTAGTAAACATACAGATTTCTGTAGTTTTACAAAAACTAGTTTTGTAGGATTACAGATTTTTTTTTTACAGTGTAGATAACTTTTAATCATTCTCTTATACCTATTTCACAAGTGCAACTTTCATGATAATTTATTGTTTTGAACTTTTTTACACAAAATTGCTGTACCTAAAGTTTACTATTCAGCTAAAAAATTCTTGAAATTAGTATATATACTACAATTTTTAGTTATATTAAAAATATAATTGCTGAACAAAAAGCATTTTTATACATCTTAAATAATAAATCACGTGTGAGTGTTACGTTAAATAAAAATTTATTTTTCTGCCATTGTATTTTTTGTCGTTCAGTAATACAGTAAACCTCCCTGTGCGACCACCTCCCTGAACGACCATTTTTCCATGGAACGAAATTTATTCCCATACGCTCAATACTAATTTTACCTCCATTTTGAGACCATCCCAGTTGAATTCCCTCCATGAGCGACCCATTTCTTTGAAGAAAATGAAACAAATTCTGTTTTTCCTGGTCGCTTGATGAAGGTTTTATTAGAAAAATAATTCCGGAGAGCGCATTATTCATCAAACTTCTAAACTAAATTTAGAATGTTTTTTCATTCCGGTAATTTTTAAGTGTTTAAACAACTCTGTGCCTTTTTAAACAATGAATTTAATTCTGATGACAAATTAAGAATGGCGGTCGATAAAATCTCCTGCCCTATTCTGTCAGAAAACTCGCAAAGAAATAGATAAATTAATGAAATCGTCATTATTTGTTCCCGTCCAAAGAAAAAAAAATTGCATTTATTTACTGAACTTCGAAAGGACTTGAAAATAAAAGTTATTAAAGATAAAACCGTAAAATCGAAGCAAACGTCAATGTATTCATTTTTTAAACTCTGCAATAATTAACTTATGTAATTAACTTTTGTTTTGATACTTAAATTTTTATATTTTTCCCTAATATGAAAAATAAATTTTAATAACATTAATTGTTACATTTTTCAATAATTAAAATCTAGATTTAAACATGACCTCCATTAAGAGACTACCTCTCGGAGCGACCAATTTTTTATTGGAACGGAACGTGGTCGCTTTAGGGAGATTTTATTGTATTTTGAATAATTAAAAAAAAAAAAAAACGAGTGCTTTGAAAAATGCAAACAGCTTACAGACATATAAAACATACTAAAATAAGTTTCACACATGATCTAGATGAGTTTTTACCGTTCTCTTACACATAGTCTCATTCTTCAGTGAAACTTTTATAGTTTATTGTTTTGAACTTTTTTGCTGACAATTGCTGTATCTGTATTCAGAATTTATCTCAGAAGTGTCTAAGATTGTTTGCTATATTGCAATTTTCATTTATACTAAAACGATTATACCGAACAAAAAATATTTTTGTAGGTCTTGAATAATAAATAAAGGGTAAATTTTGCATTAAGTAAAAATTGTATTTTTATCTTTCAGTAATATTTTGAATAATTGTAAACAGTCTGCAGCCATACAAAACATTACAAAAATAATTTTAACATATATGACAAATTATTTCACAATGCAACTTTTATGATATTTTACTGTTTAGAACTTTTTAATTCAAAAGTCTTATACCTACCTGAAGAGTACTTAATATTGTTATTTACCCATCATACGTAATATAATGAAAGTCTTGTAATCGTTTTAAAAATCGAAAAAAAAAAAATTTGACGCATTTACACGGTTCAGACACTAGAGATTCCGAAAAACATATTTTTTGGAGAAAAAAAAAAAATGCCGTCCATCTGTCTGTGCGTGTGTGCGGCTGTAAACGCTCTATCTCCCAAACAAATTAAGATAGAGACTTGAAATTTCTTTTGAACTTAGTATGTAATAATGAGAAGATGCCTATTGAATTTTAGTAACCTCGATTATCCGGAACTATTTTTTTCGGACTCTCGAAATATTCGCTCTGATAAAATGTACATAAAATTTTTTGAAATTATTTATTTTAAGGAGTGAATATTAAAGACAATAAAAAAACATAAATTTTGCATAAAGAATGAAGTCGATTGGATAATTAGCTGCCGAGATATTTGTAAGCATATTTTCCACACTCTTCGATTTTTCATGACACTGTATTTCATTCAAATTTCAATTCAAAGATACATTATAATTGGAAATGAGACACTTAATCCGACGCAGTAAACTGTTAGTTAATATGATTATCATTTTTGGAGTTTTAATGAAGTTTCTTTTATGCAATTCAGTAACAGAGCATTTAAAGTTTATGACGTCATCAAGCCACGAATTTAAACACTCTCATCTAACGAACAAATTGAGATAGAGGCTTGAAATTTGGTGCGTACTTAGAATGTAATAGTGCGACAAAGCCTATTAAATTTCGGTATTGAACATTTATTTTCATATTTTATATGCATATCCATGATAGGTAAGTATTACTGTGGCCCCCAACGACTAGTTACTATATATTGCAATTATTAGTTATACTAAAGGTATAATTGATGATAGAAAAGCATTTTTTTGGATATTGTAATAAATGAAGTACCAATGCTACATTAAATACAAATTTTCTGCGACTGTATTTTTTTTTTTTTTTTTTTTTAGTTTTGTAATATTTTGAACAAGTTTAAAAACGGGTGCTAAAACAATGCAAATAGCCTACAGACATATAGCAAAATGGGGTTTCACATATGGCCTAAATGAGTTTTAATCCTTCTCTTATACTTTCGTGAAACTTTTATGATATTTTATTGTTTTAAATTTTCTTACCACAATCTGCTGTACCTAAAATTTAATATTTAGCTCAAAAGGACCTAATATTGTTATATATAGTTATTATCTATAATAATAAACATAGATGTTTATCTGTCTGTTATGTTGTGTCTGTGCTGTGTTTTTAAGAGATCGCTGCGCGCAGAAATACAAGATATGGCAGGAAGTATGTCTGAAGTTATGCACTTCGAAACCAGTCTTTGGATTTTTGATAATTAGCCGATATATGAATCTAAAGCCCCAATGAATACCGCAAAATGGCAAACTTCCATCGTGTCGCCTATTGTGTTGTGGCGTACTTATTGTGGAGGGAGTTCATGAGGAGTCTTATAGGCTTTAAATATAGAGCTTTTATTCAACAACGGGCAAAGGGTTGGCAGACAAGATCTCATAAATTTCGACCTCACTCCGTGATAGCAATAAAACAATCTTAATTAAATATAAAGTCAAAAGTTGACTCACATAATAGTCCAAGAGCCGGCAGCACAAAAACCTATGTTATCGAGCACAAGAAAAAAGCCTTTATTTTATGGAAGAGTAGAAGTAGGGAAATCTAATGATCCATGTCTGGTCTGCCGGAAGTGAAGTGGTGCATAAGCCAAAAATTAATACCACCAGTGGTTGACTCGTAGGTTTATCATTGTGTTTTCCTGCTCCCAGTCCTCCATGTTTTCACATCTTTATTTGTATAGAACAAACACAATGATAAGCCTACGAGTCAACCACTAGTGGTATTAATTTTTACTTTATGCACCACTTCACTTCCGGCAGACATGGATCATTAGATTCCCCTACTTCTACTTTTCCATAAAATAAAGGTTTTTTTCTTGTGCTTGATAACATAGGTTTTTGTGCTCTCGACTCTTGGACTATAACTTCTTTTCTCCCGAGCCCGAGCGTGCTTAAGCTGCGGCGGCGGGATTCATTTCAAATCCACATCTAGATTTCATTTCACTCTAAATCTGTTCTTGTTCCCAGGCTAAGCTCCAGCCATACAGGCCGTTTCTCCACACCAAAAGTACTTAAGCCAACTCACACTCTCTTCAACTTCTAACTAACCAACTAAACACTGACTGACCGCTTAACATATTTATACTCTGGCAGACTGAGCAAATAAATTTGCATATGGTTACCGCTAACTCGCGGAACTGCGAACTCCTAATTAAAAATGCACCGCGGACAATTAGAGTGCCTCTAAATTAGAGTTACGTCTTACACCATGTTCACCTTCAAACCACTAGAGAGCCTCTGTAACAAAGTTACTGGTTCTTTACAATGTCTGCACCTGATATATATTTCTATACATTTACCTTTAGAAAGCGGTCACCCCCGAATAGCGGAGAAACCCGCGGTATGTATATAGAGAATAGAATATATAGTGTGGAAATCGGCTGTCCCTGTAATACTTAAAAAAGCGCTAAAATACTGTATCCTTTAAATGTGCAAAGATACTGCTGCAATATGCAGATCGCAGCGACATCTGCAGGATATTTTTTACAACTGCAAGAAATTGCTAGTCTATACAATGTAATACTAGTAATACGAAAATCCTGCAGATGTCGCTGCGATCGGCACTTGGTATTTTAGTAGTATCGTCGCACATTGAAGGGATACAAATTTTTAGCACTGTTTGGATAGCATATTTCCACAGTTAGGTATTCTAGACGCTGTACCCGCGGTGCTAATTTGTTCGCTACTGAAATTTTTTACTGTATTTAGATAAATATATTTTTTTGTCTTTAATCTGATTTTAATGTAAAAGTTCAAAATATGGACTATAATCACGCAATAGTGAAAGAGATTGAAAATATCACACTTCTGTATACAATTAGTGTCGTATTTCAGTTAGTGGTTGTACATTAAAAAATAATAATAATAACATTTCTGGACTTCTAATAAAGTTATTTTTGCATGTAAGATATCATTTCACACTAAATCAAGAACACTCTGTAACTTTGTCATGGAATTTTTTTCTGTATCTCGTACCTTTGTCGAGACAGGAACGCTAACTCCACAGTTTTCCGCTGGGGCACTGACAGGTTACCTCATCATGTAGTGTATACCTATATACCCGTTTTACTATGCTTAGATAGCTGTTACGCTTAGATAGCTGTAACTAACTTGGTTTGTTATTATTTTTAGGCGAAACGGAATTAAGGAATCACCCTGTATATCAATATCCTTTTAATGTCATATTGAGATGATATCTTAAAATTAAATCAGTGTAATGAAGCGTTATTTATTTTAGCGTTGTAAAAAATGTTGCAACGTTTCTGCGACGTTTGTTTTCATTCTAACGATGTAATTTCTTTTAAAACATGTAATTAGCGAAAATCTAAAAAAATGAAGCTCTTTTAGGTTTTAACTAGAACACAAGCATTATTAGATTCCCTGCTTTTTTTTTTTTTTTTTTCGGATTTTTTCTGCAAATAACAACGAATATTTTTATTCTTTGATGTTGCCATTTCTATGGATAAAATATCTCTTCCCAAGATTTATCGTCTGTTAAATAAGGAAAAAATTATTCTGCCCTCGCTCAGAACAAACAAAAGAAAAACATCTGCGAAATCTTGGAACTTTAAAGAATGTAGCAAGGAATTGTAAAGGTATATTTAACATTCTTGGTTTCAGTAGTCTGCCACGTTCGCAGTTTTTTATATCAAAATTCTGGTTGAAGAAATTGAAACTGTAGGTTTTATTGCTCCATTAAGGACAAAACCCCGGCTACTGGACTACCATCTGCAAGAAAAATACAAAATAAATAAAAACTTTGTGTGCGCGAGTGTAGTTAAACGAACAAATCCGTATAAGTGCAGTGTAAAGGAAAACAATAAAATTCTTTTGCTCCATACGAAATGCCTGGCATTTTCTTTATAGTAGATTCCAAGGATTCACGATCCATTTACGAGATTTCGTTCCGGATAAGCTCTCCTGAACTGCAGGGATTTCCTGAAAACGTGCTGTTCGCAAAAGTTTAGCCATTTTCAGAGATTCCAAGCTGAATTTTTATTTCGACTGTCTTTAAAGTATATGTTTGCTCGGGAACAGCACGTTTGTGTGGTATTAAAATTATGTACATTTGATCTGATGACACGTTTCTTTTTTGTACAAGAATGATACAATAAAACCGATTTGTGTATCCGAAAATATTTTTATAAAATTTAAATCTGTAATATTCCAAAATGCATTATGAGGTAAAAGAGCCGGCGACACATCAAATACTTTTAAAAGGTGATGATAATTCTTTTCCATCAGATTATATGTAAACGAAGTTTGCGTTCTATAATTGTATTAAGAGCATGGGGTGTGTGTGTGTGGGGGGGGGGGGATGCAGTTTAAAAGTAGAAAAATCACAGTTCCATTTTTGTACACTGCTCAAAACAATTAAAGGATATTTGAAGTTTTATATAAAATAAAGATATGAACGAAATTTTTTTTGCCGAAAATAGAAGAAGAGAATCACAAATGCAAATTTTTCTGGTTTTCAAACTGTGGAGTATGCAAATTTTGAGTTCGACGTCAAAAACGTCGCTTCAGCGGCAGCGAATGAAATTTGACTTTCAACTGGATAAAAGAGAATGAAGACAAGGATGATCGGCATTCAGTGATTGCTTTGTTTCGATGAGTACGATGTCTCAGTGAAGTCATTTGACAGATTCAGAAGCTTTGAGAATTGTTGGTAGGTTAGAAGGGGGCCAAACTCAAGCCGAAGTAGCGCAAGCCATTGGAGTGTCACAAAGTGTCATTTCGAGGATCTGGAACCGTTTTTTGGAGAGTGGGTGTGCAGGCCGAAGACCAGGGCAAGGTCGTAGACGGGCAACAACGCCCAATGAAGATCGGTATTTAGCGTTAACAGCTCGGAGACACCGAACCATGAACGCTACTCTTCTCCAACAACACCTTCGCTCGGCTACAGGCACCACGATTTCAACTCAGACTGTCCGAAACCGGCTCCATGCTGTAGGTCTGTATGCTCGCCGACCGATGGTATGTGTTAGATTAACATCAAGGCATCGTCGCGACCACAGGGAGTGGGCAACCGAGCATGTCAACTGGAGGAGAAATGAATGGAGCAATATTCTGTTTTCTGACGAGTCCCGTTTTTCTGTGCATCCGGATAATAGGCGTATTTTCATCTGGAGGGACCGTGGCAGTAGGAATAATCCTGCGTTCGTGCACGAAAGTGTCAGATTTGGCGGTGGAGGAGTGTTGGTGTATGGTGGCATCTCCATTGACGGGCGCACTGACCTCTACATCATTCGAGATGGAGCACTGACTGGTCGCCGATATAGGGATGAGATCCTCAGACCTATTGTAGTCCCTTACGCTGCAGCAATCGGAGATAACTTCATTTTAATGGACGATAACTGCAGGCCACATCGTGCAAACCTGGTGGAGGATTTCCTTTTCGAGGAAGGAATCGTTCGAATGGAATGGCCAGCGTGTTCTCCAGACATGAATCCAATCGAGCACGTTTGGGACGCTCTAGGAAGACGAGTTTCTGGCCGCCAACAACCCCCACAAACTTTCCAAGAACTGGAAAGAGCTCTTCTGGAAGAGTGGGGCAGAATACCCCACTCGTCATTAATAGCCTCATTGAGTCCATGCCTCAAAGGTGTTCAACGTTGCTGGCCGCCCGTGGAAACCATACCCCCCACTGAAAATGATTTTCTTTGGAGAAAACACCTTTTCTTATTCCTTTTTTCTCATATGCACAAATTGTGTTTTTTTCCTTTAGTACACAAATGCGCAATAAAATGCATTTTTTTCTGCCAAACATGTGTAATTTATTCTCATATAACCTACTATGTCTGTCGACCATGTATCAATCAGCTAAACAGTTTACCAGATACAAAATCCACCTGAAACTGCAATATCCTTTAATTGTTTTGAGCAGTGTATTTTATTATGGAGGTATTTGATACCTTACAGCTGTTATTAAAGCACTCTTTTTAGCAATTGAAGTTTTTTTTTTCTTCTTTTACTAGAATAAGGAATTAATTTTTAATTTTACGTGTAAGTTTTATACATGTTCCATTTTAAATACCAAAGAATTGTTTATTTTTCTTCTTTTTCTTATAAATATGATTGTATGTGGTTGATGAATAATTTTGTTATTATCATTTTAATCTTTTCACACATAAAATGTTATATTAAGTACAGATGTTTGAAATATGTGACACATGTTTCAAAGTGACATCCTTTACGAAGAGTACATAGAAAAAAAGAAGGTAAAAGTATAACTTTCCTTATAAAACATTTTTAAAATATAAGAAGGCATTTCACGGCCATAGATTTAACGGTAGCAAGGAGAATTTGAGATTCAATGAACAACTCCCAAATTATTATTGAAAATAACGTGTCATAATAACATATTTCAAATGCATTTTTCTCAAAATACATTTTTTGAAATCTATGATGCATCTTTAAAATGCTTAAGGCGTTTAAATTTTAGTTCAAAATTTTCGCAAATATATCTAAAGCGCAATCTTCATATTTACTACAACAAATTTATGCATCCGTTTTGGAACGGTGATCTATAAAGTCCACATATTAGTAATTAAGCATATCAACCTGTGAATTTTTAATTAAAAAATAATTAAATTAAAATTAAATACAAATTAATTAACAACCTTAATAAATTTAAAGCATGTGAACTTTTAATGAAAATTCAGTCTCGTGCCAGTTTTGATTTTATTATTTTTCAAATAATTGTCTGTTAGATTAAAAAATGCATGCGCAAATGTTTAATAAAGTCCTTTTACTCTCAAATCCAAACCTGCTGGCACATTTTTTAATTCATATTTGTTTGCAAATACATGAAATTGGTACGATCTTTTATTCAGAAAAATATAATCCGACAGTTTTTTTCCATGCTAAAAATGTTTTAAAAACTTTAAATTGAAAAAGTATTTTAAAAGTATTTCAAAAGTATTATGAGTTTATATGTTTTTCCATTCTTTGGTAAAGTTCGAAGATTTTTCATAAAATGCTGACAAAACTGGATTTTGAACCGAATTTCCGGACGCAACAGCACGGGAAAGAAAAAAAAAATACTGTAATACATTTATCGAAAAAGGAAAAAACTGTTCAATTACAAATCGCTTCAATAATCATGCTTGCAAGTGCCTGCATTTACGTTTAAAAATGATCTGTAAATATTTTCGCGTTGCTGAATGGAGAAAAATATTTTTTTTAAACCGCTTTAAGTAATAAAAATTTTTTAAAAATGGAGAAAATATTTTAAAAATTTTAACGAATGGCGCATTTTAATTAAAAAGAAACTAATTAACAGCATTAATTTTTTGGTAAAAAAAAAACAGTAAAATCTATTCTATTTCAAACATTTATTGAATTTGTGGTACAGATTACTTCTTTGAAGAATTTATTGTTGGAATATGCGCAGTCACCAGTTCCCATAAATGACGGGAAATAAAAATTATGAAAAGCATTTTCCCTTTTTTTAATTAAAATTTAAGCTGAAAGGTATACACATTCATTCATCATTTTTAAATTGATGATAGAGAAATAGAAAATACATCTTGCCATCAAATTAATTCGTGTTCTCAGGAGAAATATTCAAGTTTTCAAAACAAACGCTTCTTTGTAGGGAGCCTTTCTTCTTGCTTTCTCGAAATGAAATTCATTTTTTACATCCCGCAAAAGAAAATGAAACTGTGGAGAAATGAGATTAGTTTCATGGCTGGAAAATTTCTCGTTTTTGCGAGGAAGAGAGAACACAACACTCTGAACGAGATCCCGCGAGCTTTTTTAAAAATCAATGTTCTGTTGTTCTTCGAGGGGACTTCCAACTAAAGGAAAAGAAATGATTAAATGTTCCCGAGTGTGAATAGAAATATGGGCACCAGCAAGCGGGGGGGAGGCCCTTTAAAGTGTAATTTAATAAATTGCCTCATTCTCTAATGATTTTGAAATAAAACAGTATATTTTATTCTTTCCAAGTGACTTAACCCTTTCAGGGACAAAGCACTTTCATTGCTAAAATGCTGAAATGATTGATTGGCACCGGGATTTACGTATAAATTCACTTGCAAATAAGAACATGCCATTTTTCACATGAATAATAAACCGGAAAAAATTATAGGAAAAATTCTGGTGCCGTTGTCGCATTTGCGAATTAAAATTAAGTGTTAACGGTATATATAAATATTAAACATACATATATACAATAAATATAATAATCCCAACTGGAGTGAAAAATTAGCCAGAGCCAGGAATCGAACCCGGGACCACAGCATTCCAGGCTGTTGCTCGAACCACTGAGCCTGGCGACAGCCTGAAATGTTGTGGTCCCGGGTTCGATTCCTAGCTCTGGCTAATTTTTCACACCAGTTGGGATTATTGCATTTATTGTATGCATGTCTGTTTAATATTTATATATACCGTTAACAGTTGAATGCAGGCCTTATTTATGTGTGTTTTATTATATATTGTAGTGTGTGTGTATTTTATTATAAAATTAAGTGGTTTTATAAACATACCACCACCCCTGAAAGGGGTAAGGCTGTTCCCAAATAATAACTGCTGACTATTTCTGATACGCTTCTGAAACAATTTTGTTCGCAAACGCATGAAATTGGCAGGTTCTTTTACTCAAAAACTATGTAATAAAACAGTTTTTCCGTTTTTCATTAAAAGCAGAATATCTTTTTAAAAAGGCTGTTAAAGTTGGTGTTTTGTACCGAATTTCCGGAAGCGACAGAACAGGAAAAGAAAAAAAACTGCCGTCATAAAACAGCAATCGATTATAACTCAAGTAATTCATTTATCCAAAAAGGAAAAAAAAACTGTTCGATTACAAATCATTTCAATATTCATGCCTACAAGTGTCATGTTTTTGAGTTTAAAAATTAGTGGGGAAAAAATGTGTCAGAAAGTTTCGCATTGTTGAGCGGAGAAAAATATATTTCCCCGCTCAACAACAGGAAACTTTTTGAAGTATTTGCAGCCTCATTTTTAAAGACAAAATCATAACACGTGCAGGCATGATTATACAAGTAATTTGTAATCGAACAGTTTTTTTTTTTCAATAAATGATAATAGTGAGTTATAATTGATTGTTGTCTTATGGTGGCAGTTTTTTTTTTTTTTTTCTATCGCGTGCTGTCACATCCGGAAATTCGGTTCAAAATGCCAACTTTAATAGCATTTTTTGAAAAATGTTCTGCCTTTATCAAAAAATGAAAATAATTGTTTCATTACATAGTTTCTGAATAAGAACGTCTGCAATTTCATCCGTTTGCTAATAGAGATTATTTGAGAAATGTGTCAGAAAGCAGTCAGTTTGAATTTAAAAAGAACATTAAACACTAAATAGAAGCTAAGGATTTTTCGTCCATCGGGGTGGTGGGCTTCTGTATAAGACATTATTTAGCGTTGTTTTCCTTTCACGTTCATGTCTTTCAAAAGGTTCTTAAATTGGGTATTTTTTTCCTGAGTTTTAGCCTGCCTGGCGAAAAAAATGGGAAATTGTTTTATTTTTAAATTTTGAAAAAAAGCCTTTTAACTTTCGATAATTTATTTTTGTTAAATTTCTGTATTGCTTTTTACAATGATAATTTTAAAAATTGTCCTGCACGCAGGTACCGATGGAATTTCTTAGTTTAGTTTATTATATCACGTTAATATCTATATATTTAAAAGACAAGGCTGCTTTTTTGGTCATCTGGCTTGAGCTTTCTACTGAACCGATTTTGATATATATATATATATATATATATATATATATATATATACAGTCGAGTCTCTCTATAACGAAACTTCATACATCGAATTTCTCTATATAACGAATTTTTAGTAGGAACGGTCCCCTTTTCCCATAATCTCTTTAAAAGCAACCTCCACATAGCGAAATATCTATCTCCATATAGCGAAATTTTCATAAAATGCTCTTTATTTATTCAGTTTTAAAAAAGCTTCCAAATCACAGGGAAGCCAATCACATCACAATTTTTTCATCACTGATTCCAGATTTATAGTTCAGTGCTGAGTTTTTTATCTTACTTTTCTACCTTGAATCTCCTTGTTCTTTATGCCCAACAAGTTCATCAATTACCAAAACTATAAGTTTACAAAATCGCAAATAGCCAACATTAAGCTCCACCTAGTGTTAAAAATTGATATTATTACTCTATTCGAAGCATCAGACAGAATCCAATTTAAATTTTAGTGCTGCCATCTATGATATTAACTTGAAACTAATATGAACAAAATGTCAAAGCTCATGCTATTATAAGTTGTTAATTCATTCATATTATACCAACTGCTATATCCCAACAATTCCTAATATAAAAATACCATATTATATTTCATTATTCATATAAATATTAAATAAATACAAATGTTAATAGCATTATTACAATATATTCTACTACCATACCCAATTAAACTATACAGAAAATTTAAATAATTTCAAAACAATAATAATATAATATAGCATTATGCTATAAAACTAAATAAATTATATATAAAAAATTATATATAATAAAAATATAAACTATAAGAAATACTTTTAAATATAAAAAAATTAATTAATAAAATGAACAGTAAGGAAAAAAAATAATAAAAATATATAAAAAATAAATGGATGTTGATATAATGATATAATTATGTCAGAATCTTCATTTCCCAATTGCCTAATGATAACAAGTAAATTGTGTGGTTTATTTTCATATTAACCATAAAAAACTAAAGAATATGAATATGGGATTAACATTCACATAAAACCGTTAATTAATCGTTTAATACAAAGTTCAAAATTAAACATTATTAAAAAGTATATACGAATAATAAAATACTAATAACCCAATTTTGATACAAACTATATCAAATAAACTTATTATGCATATTATTCACCATAAAGATGGTATACTATTAGAAATTAATATGATATTGTCCCGAGAAGACTAAAAATTAAAAACAAGTTAATTGTCAACTTGATTAAAAATTAATTAAGCTAAATAAATTCAATATGAATTGAAATAAAAATTTAACGTCACCATATATATATAAAATATCGAATCAACCTCCATATAAAAAGTGTATTAGCAATGTAGTTGTAATTAAAATACCCCATAATTTTTTAAAAATAAATTAACCATTGCGTATTATCCAGACAACACCACCCTCCTCCATACTCTAACATCTACCCACCCATCCGTCCTATAATAATTTTTTATTATTTTACAATTTTTTATTTTTTTATAAATATTTTCTTATTTTATAAGTTTTTTTTTTTTGTAATTTTGTTTACGCATGCGTTAATTTATTTTTTTTTTTTAAAGATCACGTAAGTACTAATTGTATATTAAAGAATATATGAATTTCTTTGGAAAACCTTGATTTAATGCATCATAAATTAGTTTTTTAATATTATTATTAATTAGATGAGAAGAACATAAACATTTTATTCTATATAAATGGTTGAGTATTATATTTCGATATACAGAATTATGAAGACAAGATTTAAAATTTGTAAATGTATTAACTTTGAATTTAAATTCTTTACGTTTATCATATAGATCTGTTATTGTTTTATTGTCTTTTATTGTAATTTTAAGATCTAAGAAGTTGATTGTATTATTAGTTAAGAGGTTTTCCGTAAATTCCAAATTAGTGGGATATATATATATATATATATATATATATATATTTATATTTATTTATTTATTTATTTTTTAATGTAAGCAGTTTATTTGTAAATGTGCCCGCTCTCACTACTTTTTAAAATAATGCCATATTTATATTTTAGTTTTAATTTCAAAAGTGCTTTATGAAATTTCTTCACATTGGTGGCAATCTGGTTACTTCCATTGTTGAAGCGAGAAGGGAAACAATGGGAATTACCATATCATTACGGATGCCATTTTCGCATTACAATTAAAAGTAACTTATTTTTAAATATTGATCAGAAGATGACATCACGATAAGAAAAACGCATTTTTACTAATAAAGTTTTTACATTTCCATATTTATTTCATTCCGCTGATGCTGAGATTGAGACGCTAAAATCAGAGTGCTTCGGAAAGTGAAAATGACGTCATTGTGAAAAGGAATAAAACTAAATATAATTCTTTAATAAAACTAAATTTTTTACTACGAATGCGTTGAAAAGAATAAATTTCTGGATTTCGCTGGCACTAAGATTAGTACATCAAGTGAAGAGTGCAAATGTTCGCATTCAGAATTGTAACTGGCAAAAGTGACATCAAGTTTGGAAATATATTTATTAATAATATATTGCACCTTAAAATGTTTTTAAAATAGTGATAGTGAATATGAATATGAAAAGTACGCATGTAAATTTTGCGACGATGAAAATGACATTATTTTAGATTTCGTTGTAAAAAAAAATGTGATATGTCATAGCAGCGCAATTTTTTTTATTTTTCATTGCGTAATACCAAAGATCAAAGCCTCAATTGATAACTTCATAATTTATTATCTGAATTACATGTTACATGTGTGAATTATATGTTACGTAGGAATAAAGTTTAATTTTTCAATAATTTGAAAATTTTAAATTAAACCTTAGTTATAAATAATATTTGTTTTATGTGTTACGCGATCCAAGATAAGATTGATTATTGTAATTATTTTTGTAAGTTTTTTGTAACTTTAACCTCTTCGGTCCCCGGGTCCCCATACGGGGACCTCAGTTCTTTTCCTTATAAAAATTAAAATGTCCGATTTTTTTAGATTTTCACATCACTTCTTAATAACTGAATGTTTGTTACGTTCAAAGCAAACAAATAAATGGCAGCATCTAATAGTCCAAGAGCTGTTAAACATTTTAGGGAAGGTATTTGAGGCACCCTGAAAATTTGTGCAACACTTCTTTTGTAATGCCTGAATACAAAATCGAATGTCTGGCTGAAGGGTCGTGGCCCAAAACCTGTGCCAGACAAAAAATGGCACTTGACACGTGTCTGGCACAGTTTTTGTGCCGACTAAAGTGTCTGTCATTTTCAAAATATTTTTTTCTAAGCATAAATATTATTGTGCCTCAATCTCAGCGTGCCTCAAATACCTTTTTTGGGTAGTAAAAAAAATGGCACTTGACACGTGTCTGGCACAGTTTTTGGGCCGACTAAAGTGTCTGTCATTTTCAAAATATTTTTTTCTAAGTATAAATATTATTCTGTTTCAATCTCAGCGTGCCTCAAATACTTTTTTGGGGTAGTGTCAAAAAATGGCACTTGACACGTGTCTGGCACAGGTTTTGGGCCACGATCCTTCAGCCAGACATTCGATTTTGTATTCAGCCATTACAAA
This sequence comes from Maratus speciosus, assembly GCA_963932465.1. Taxonomy (NCBI): domain Eukaryota; kingdom Metazoa; phylum Arthropoda; class Arachnida; order Araneae; family Salticidae; genus Maratus; species Maratus speciosus. The sequence goes on from OZ010793.1 coordinate 171,042,739, forward strand.
AGAAGTGCTGCACAAATTTTCAGGGTGCCTCAAATACCTACTCAAAAATGTTCAACAGCTCTCCTACTATAAGCTGATTCCCTCATAAAATAAATGTTATTTTCATCTGAGTTTGCAAAATGCCTAAAAATGCGCAAAAGACATAGTATGACCCAGAAAGAGAGAAATTTTCATAAGTATTTAACTTAAATCTTTTTCAATAAAAAAAATTGAGGATTTGTAGATTATTTACTTGTTTAAAGCTCTTAAATTTGTAATTGCGTTAATTTAGGTTAATGGTTATTAAATTGGTGTTTTTAAAGGGTTTGTAGTTTTAGATCCATATTTTTGAACCTAAATTACTAAGCGCCTAAAAGAACAATTTCAAAAAAGATATTTTTTTCTGTCATTTACGATGTCATTGTGTTTGGGAAAACCAATGAATAAGCATTTGTATTATTATTTTAGTTTTGGAACTGAAGAAGTTAATCTAACTGTCCTTTTAAACATCTACATTAGTCGAAATTCGACGGATTCCGACTCGTTCTTCATTACAAAATCAACAACAAAAAATAGCGCCCTTAGTTAGTGGATTACAAGCACATCTGTTCTGTTCAAAAATCTGGCCTTTTATTGGATTTTCTTTTGCGGGCGCCCATGCCACGAGCTTTTAAAAATTCATTTCCGTGTTCTGTTGTTCTTCGAAGCTTTCTACTAAAAGAAATGATGGAGAGTTCCCGAATGAAAACAAATAAACGAAAGAAGGAAACAGCAAAACGTCAAATTTAGCAAACGAGTTTTGTTCTGTACTCAGTGTTTAGGGAAATATTCCTTCTCCGTAATTTGTCTCCACGAAGTGCATTAACTTTTGACACCGAGGGAGCATAATGGCGCTCGCATTCAAACAACTCGGAATTAGTACCTTTCTTGGACTTTACCTTTCGACCTTTCCCCGATCCTCCTCTTCCAGGATATGGGAAATGATGTGTTGGGATGGGATTGCGTTGCTATTTTGGGATTCGTTTGTTTTCATCATGATTTGCACCTACGCGACAGTTAATGTTTTGAAGTTAAAAACTCACTCGTGAACAGCGAAGAAAGATGGTAGATTGTCGTCGAGGTAATTTATTTACTTCTAAAATAAGATTCCGTTTTGAGCACGCGCTTCTGTCACTGAAGAGCGTCGTGTTTTGAACAAACTTTAAGAATGAGTGATCTTCTACGAGCACATGCGAATGCAGGTACGGGATGAGCTTTCAGTTTACCGAAATAGAATTTTAAGCACTAATAAACTCTGAGTCAAAAAAATATATATACTCAGGAAGAAAAAAATGAGCCAAAGTCGCGAAACTCCATACAAACATTTAATTTGAAGATTTTGTGTAAAAGATCAACAAACCAACCTCAATGATAAACGTTGACTGTGCTATGCCCATCAGAACGGCATAAGCACCGAACAATGTAAAACGCACTAATGAGTCTACAAAAAATCAGGAGAAAGATGATTTTGAGCTCCAGAATATAATCATGAACAGTTGAGCAGCCAATTAAAAGTTGTTGAGAATAATCGGATACAAGACTATAAGAGAACCGTGCTAATGGAACATCCACATATGCAAACATTTCCATCAGATCAATAGAGAAATTATTCAGTACTATTTCATTAGGAAAGAACATGTAAATCGCATTGGTTTGGATCTTCTTAAAAACTACAAAGCATAAAATCGTGCAGTAGAAAAAACAGAGAAATACGAAGCACATATCACTAATGGCGTGCGAAAATGTAGCATTTCCATGAGCCTATTCCTGTTTCATGGACATCAGAAATGCAAAAGGCTAAAAATTTAAGTACTTTATTAATACTTACTTTATATATTACTTTATTGCTCCGTTTCAGTTGGTAAAGGTCTAAGGTCAAGTGATTCTACCATCTAGTTTAGACAATTGATGTCGCTGTAAGAGTGGAAGCTCGTTCGTAGGAAGAATACATATCAAATATTGCAGTTCTTTTCCTTTTTTTTTTCCAAAGCAGATTTTATTCTGGCTTAGAAATTTATATAATGATTTTGCTATTTCTCTGCAGTGACCAGAAGGAGGTGTCAAGTGACCCAAATATTCCGAACCATGTTCAGACAACATGGTGATATTTGTTTCGTCTTTCTGTCGACGGTGTTGTTAGTCCTCTTTTTTTCTATGAAGATCGTTTTATTTTTTCTGTATCAAAAAAGATGCTTGTAATTTTTCTTCCTCCAAGATCTTCCTCCTTCTGTATCTTCTTTCCAGGTTTCTTTTTCTGCCTCCTGACCAAATCTTTATAGATGACGAGATCCTTATTCCCTGCTGTCACAATTCCTGCAATTCTTGTTCACTTATACGAGAAAAAGCTATAATAGTCACCTTCAAAATGCATATAACTATTAAATAATACATAATCAGAGCTTATTTAAACATAACATTTCAAGTAAATTCAGCTAAAATAACTTAAATTTAACATTTTTTAAATTTTTGCTAAAAAGTTCAAAAATCAGCAGTTGAGCAAAACTACAAGCCATTTGCGGCAAATGAAGGATTTGTCCGAAAAATCTCAAATTTTTTGTGTGAACTTAAGAGCCACCAGTCGCAACTTTTCCGCACTACCCATCATCGAAAATCGAAAAAAAGTTTTTTTCGGCCCACCCTAATGACAATCCCAGTAGTGTTAACTGAGGCTGCAAACGCATCGGATTGTATGACGAAAGTCATAAATTCGGGCTTTTTTTTTCTAGACACTCTGTGGTCAAATCGGAATGTAATCTTTTTTATTGCTCTTCAAAGGTTTCAAAGCAGAGTGTATAAAATTAACCCGTAATCACCGTCGTCGAGTCCCAGGAGCTCCAATGCATTTACTTCATAATGGATAGAAAATTTACAACGTGATTTACGAGTTAAAGAAATAAACTATCTCCAGAAGATATGGTAAGCATCTCAACCCCTTGACACCCAGACTGCTTTTTTCAAGTACCGACGTATATGCCAGCGTTTCGTGTAAATTTGTATTTTCATATTCCACTTGGATGTACTTGGTATAGTCGTCTACGATAAAATCAGGACGTACGCATCGTACGTCTCAGATGTCAAGGGTTAAGGAGCCGTCACTCGCCAAAATCGTGCATAGAACATAGAATAACCACATCAAAAAATCCAACAAAAAATTCCAAGCCATCACTTTTGGTCTGCCCGCAGCGCGCAGCCTAACACTATTTGCAAATTTCCCGAAACGCATGGGACAAACTCCGAACACGGAATAGCGTTTCATTTGGAAACGCTTGGCCGATTTTGGTAATTGATAAGTCTTTCAAATAACTCTCAACAATAGTAATAATGTCTGCACACAATTCCAACCTCATCAGATTGTCATTCTGGTGACATATAACCTTTTGGGTACGAATCGCGTTTTCCTGTCAACGCTACTCTTATTTACATGATGAATGGTTTGATCCTGACGTATTGATAATGATCTTGCTCTTGTTCCAGCTATATTTCAGGGAGTCCATGATTTTAACGTCTTATGTAATACTTTGGGGCAAACGATTAGTTAAGGGTGTATTCGAAAAAATATTTTTCCACCCTCAACAGCTCGAAATTTTCTGAGACATTTTCAGATTCATTTTTAAAAGTAAAAACATGAAACTTGCTGGGGTGATTTTTGAAGAGTTGTATAAGGTGCCGTGTGATTTAATTTTTCGCTCAATTCATTAGAATTTGATTTTTAAGCAATTATTTTCTCAGTATGACCATCTTTTTCATCCCCAAATCTCCCGCTTCCGGAAATTTCGGTTCAAAACGCCGATTTTGACAGCATTTTTTACAATATTTTCTGCATTTATCAAAAAATCGAGAAACACGGCACATTATGTAGTTTCTAAATAAGAGAATTTCTTAGTTTGATGCGTTTGAAAGCAAAAATGAATTTAAAAATGAATCAGAAAATAAGCAGTTTGGATCGGAATACACCCTTAAGGCGATTTAATTATCTCTACACTCTCAGAAAAAACTGCAAATTTATGAGCGTTTGCTCTTCAATTTTCACGGGTAACAGTCTTATTTGATGAGAAACGGTCTGATCCACTAAAAAAATACGGTACGACACCATACATTTTCCTCCGCTAGGATGTAACCCTTCATTTTAGTCGTGTTTCGAAAAATAATGTCACTTAACCGCGACCGTAACATATTTTTTAACCCACCAATAAAGCGATTCTGTGATGTTTATCTAACGTGATGCTACGTGCTACGGAACAATAAGTGAAGTGTCATTGTGTTTTGAAGTGCATTATTTCTTTTTCCCGTAAAATACGGGCTCACAAAATGATGGGAATGGATTTTTTTTACGGGGTATGACTGGATTCTCTGCTGCCGGCTTCTGTCCGTAATTTTACAGGGATATTTTTAGATACGTAGAAAATTAAAGGCAATCCACATATTCTTTTGCAGTCCTATCCTATCTAGCAAAAATGCGGTACGACCCCATACATTTTCCTCCGCTAGGGTGTACATGTTGACACAAAATGATGGACAAGGATTTTTTTTTTTTTTTTTTTTTTTTTTTAATGGTGTATGACTGGAATCTGCTGCCGGCCTCTGCCCGTAATTTTACAGGGATATTTTTAACAGTGTAGTCGTGAATGAAGTCAGCCTGATAATTTACAAGTAAGCTGACGACGTTTTACCCCGCACTACTTTTGCTATTGTGAGGTACAAATACCAAGAAGATAACGCCAGGAATCAGCCATATAATGCAAAACCTCTGACAAAAGCATAATCAAACACTTAGCATCCTATACCAACTCCGCAAATGTCTGAACTTGAGGTCAGCAGGGGCCAAATTTTCAAGCCTCGTTTGTATTTCACGTTTTAAGATCGGAACAATGAAAATATCAATGAAATCAAGGACAACCCGTCTCGGCCTTTGGCTCGACTCAATTTCTACAAAAAAATTTTATATTTCTTAATACTGTAAATAGAAAGATCACCGAAAACTGGCGATAACTCGCAATTAAAATGATAACACTTTGCAAAATTCACCATAAAATCAAAACAATACATAGGACGCGTTTCGAGCTTGAAAAATTAACATCTCCTCATTAGCTATACTGTAAACACTTAATTTCTTAATGCTGTTCTTGATTATTTTAATGAATTTATATTTATGCAACAATATGAATGCAAACTTCAGACTATATAATAAAACACACATAATACAATATGTAATATAACACACACAAATAACGCCTGCATTCAACAGTTAACAGTATATATAAATATTATACAGACATACATACAATAAATACAATAAACCCAACTGGAGTGAAAAATTAGCCAGAGTCAGGAATCGAACCCGGGACCGCAGCATTCCAGGCTGTCTCCCTAACCACTGAGATACTCCGGCCGATACCTGGGTCCGCAATTTCTCACTAATATACCATGTCGGGGAAGTCGCCAGCCATGCAGGCGTTATTTCTGTGTGTTATATTATATATTATAGTATGCGTGTTTTATTGTATATCGTAGATCGATGTAATAGTAAAATCTATTCATCGTTGTCCGGTCATCCAAGGCTGTCGTATAGATGGCTGGTGACTTCCCCAACATGGTTTATTAGTGAGAAATTGCAGACCCAGGTATCAGCCGGAGTCGCTCAGTGGTTAGAGTGACAGCCTGGAATACTGTGGTCCCGGGTTCAATTTCTGGCTCTGGCTAATTTTTCATTCCAGTTGAGTTTATTGTATTTATTGTATGTATGTCTGTATAATATTTTATATATTCAGACTAAATGTCCGCAAGTGACGGAATACAGAATAGCAATCTTAATTATCACTTCTCATACTATTACTCTTAAATAAAGACTCATTAAAACAATAATAATAATAATGTAATCTATATTAACAAATCGGAAATTGTACATCAAACGTAGCAAATGAGGTGCGTTTGTACTGTAACTAGCTTTATAAATATTCTTGGTGACATAGCTGTTGCACTCTTATGCAAAAATGCATGAATACAAAATTTACTACGATTATATCTTATATTAAATTCAGTAATACGGAAATAATAGGACTCCATCTTAAATAGGACGTCATCACCGTGGCAACCTAGAATCATTACCTATCATTGGGTATCATTGAATTAATTACGCATGATAGGATTTAATAGAATGAAGAAAAGTTTTATTAATATCTTTTTAAGTTTTGATTCGATTTTCAAAAAATTTGAAATGACCCGAAAAAGTTCTGCAACGATTCTATACATTAAATTTCCCAACCATTCGATTGGGTAGTTTTTGCGCTGTTATGTGCGGGCAGACGGACGGACCAGACGGCGACTATAGGTACTAACGTATTTATAAAATTACGAACGCGCATAATAATGATCTAGATTTAAGTCAGGTGAACATGGGATCATGGAACTGTCCTTTTGGGAGGAACGTCCAATCTACTTATAATAAAATCTGAGTGCAGAAAAGTGTAGGTAACCATGCCAATGCGAACCACTCTGGTTTGCGAATCAACCGTAGCTAAACGTCATGATAGGCTTAATGAAAAACATATGCTAACATTTTACACATAATGATAATTTCTTCTACTTGAAATCATGTCTGTACAGCATATTTTCACATAAAACATGTGTATCATATCCATTTATAATGTATTAAGTTCTAAATTAAAATTAAGCTATTATAAACATAGAAATCGATCTAAACAAACGATACTGTTGCCATTCAGATTCAAATTCCAGCAAATCTACAAACAAATGAATGACTCTTTGAACGCTTCATTAAAAATAAAATACAGGTTAACGCCGAGGTTGCTCTTAAAACATTTGTAAAAGGATATTAAAACCTTTAAGTATTTTACCTTAGTTTAAAACCTTCAAAAACTATCCAATTAAGGTCTAAATTTAAGAGCCAAATCATCATAATCAACAACAACAAGTTCTAAATTTAAAAGAACTGATAACTATCGCCATTTGGTGGAGAAAAGATATAACTTTTGCTCTAGGAAAGTGCCGTGCAAGCACATTGCATTACATGTATTTTTAATTTGTTCAGAATGATTATTCTTTTGCACAATTTCAGATTTCCTGTGACATTTATGTTCTGTCTTATATGATAAAGTAAAAATTATCCGAATTTGAATATCTAAAACTTTCAAATGCATTTACAATAAAGAATTATTTCAATGGCACTTTAGCATTAGTTAAGGGTAAATTAAAGGGACAATTTTTTCTGTACCGGAGACTGCGAGCAGCGCCTCTGTAGGCCGTTTTAATTGAGCTGCTCTTAAAATATTTGTAAAAGTATATTAAAACCTTTAAATATTTTAACTTTGTTTAAAACCTTCAAAAACTATCCAATTAAGTTCTAAATTTAAGGGCCGAATCAACAACAACAAGTTCTAAATTAAAAATAACGAATAACTATTGCCATCTGGTGGAGAAAAGATATAACTTTCGCTCTAGGAAAGTGCCGTGCAAGCACATTGCATTACATGTATTTTTAATTGTTCAGAATGATTATTCTTTTGCACAATTTCAGATTTCATGTGACATTTATCTTCTGTCTTATACGACAAAGTAAAAATCATCCGAATTTGAATATCTAAAACTTTCAAATGCATTTACAATAAAGGATTATTTCAATGGCACTTTAGCATTAGTTAAAGGGAAATTAAAGGGACAATTTTTTCTGTACCGATGGCTGCGAGCAGCGCCTCTGTAGGCCGTTTTAATTCCCATTAAATCAGGAGCTTATTTTTCTTACTAATTCTTTTGGCGTCATTAATATAAACAAAATAATTAATATAAACAAAAAAAAACTTTCTGTCGTAATCGTACTTTTTTTAAATTCATTTTATCAGATTTGGAGACATTGCAAATAAAATGAATATTTCTTATCGGTACAACATATTTTAATTATCTTGCAGATTAAATTATGAATTTTAACATAGTTTGTAGCGTAAATAAAAAGTCACGCTAATCTAGCAAATTTTTTATGTAGAGGGAACCTAAACAAGCATTTTCGTCATAGAATGTGTAGCTGGAAATGGCGCGTTTAAGTGCTGGTGACTAAGCTGTAGTTTACATAATTTCTTTGTTCTAATCATCAAAAATCAAAGAATAATACTTTTTGATTAACAAAATGCATGAGGTACTATTATTATTATTTTTTTAAGTCAGAAAAATGTGTTTTTAACTATTGTTTTGAAGATCTATCATTCACATTCCGTCATTTTCGACGGGGGTTATACACTAGTCCAATAATTAAAATTTCCAAATAGTTCTATATAGGGTGGCATGGAACTTTCTGCTGAATCCGTAATAGTTTTTTATGAATAAACTTTTCAAACCCCGAAATAATTATGATAAGTAAAAAATTTGAAATTACAATTTATAAATATTAGTAAAATTTGTAACTGACATTTCCAAAGCTGAAGCTTTTTATGATATATTCATATCATAAAAATTATTAATCAGGTGATCATTATTGCTTTAGATGTATAAAGATTGTTGGTTCATTTAGATCTTAACATTACAGTGCTGGAAAGAAATAATAATAATAATAATAATAATAATAATAATAATAATAATAATAATAAAAGGGATCACCCCTGCTAAATTGACCACAAATCATCGTATAAAAATTTGACACCAATCAGTTAGTAGTAACGTCTACTAATTAATGCTATAATTTAAATTTTTCTTAGGGGGTCGTCTACATATAGAAATTGTAATAAACTTTAACATTTTTAGAATTAACATCAAATTTTAACATCATAGAGAGAACATCACCGCCCATCGTTATTCATTTTAACATCATCTTCTTCACTAGCCTTACCTCGGAAATTATTCGGTCAAGTAGTTTAGGAATTATGCATGTTTAAAGTTAGTTAATTCCTAATGTTAATTTCCCTTTTAATCGTTTCAAAACAACGCGGGTAGTTTTTCAAGCATAACTCAAAAACTACTTGGCGGAATGAGCAGTAATTTTGGATTCGTATATTTAAAGCTTCTAGAAACTGATATCGGTTAAAAATTTCATATTATTAAAATTCATATGTTTTTGAAAATTAACTTCAAAATATGTATTTTTTTCGATATATTGATCAAATTTTAACGCGCAAATATCAGCACAAATTTGGTTCCCATCTATTAGCGCCATTGACAGTTATTCAGATGCCAAGTCTTAGTTACGGCACTGATTCCACACGGAATATTAGCGGTTAGTGTAACTACCAGTATACGTGGCTTGAAGCGAAACTTTCTGAGGGATTAATGGAATCATTTTTGTATATAAAATCACGAAATTTACCTTTAGGTTTTCAGTTACAATGCCTTTCTTTTAAGGGCGTTCTAAAATACAAAAGGACAACTTTCTGACATAAGTTTTCATTTATTTTTGTTCGAAAATGCATGAAACTAGCTGGTGTTGTTGTTCAAAAACTATGTAATTGAGCTGCTTTTTTTTTTTTTTTCTTTTTTTTGCAAACGCAATAGATCTTTCAGAAAATAGTGTCAAAGTGGGCGTTTTGAACCGAATTTCCGCGCGAAGGAAGAAAGAGCACTCAAGAGCGGGCGAAAAACGTGCTTATCACGTGATCAAAAACGCTTATAACTCAATAGGTAATTGATTGATTAAAAAACGGAAAAAACAGTTCAATTCCAGATCGCTTCCATAGCCAGGCTTTCCAATTTTATACCTTTCCGTTAAAAAATGAATTTGTAAATGTGTCAGAACGTTTTGCGCTTGTTGAGCAGAGCAGTTAAGAACAGCCTTAAGGCAGTTCTCAAATCCCCTGTTCAATAATGCGAAACTTTCTGACTCATTATTAAATGTAAAGGCATAAAATTGGCAATTCTGACTGTTGAAACGATTTAGAATTGAAATGAATTTCCCATCTTCTGATAAATAAGTCACTTATCGAGCTATAAGGAATTGTGGTCATGTGACGACCAGTTTTTCTTCTTTCTCGCGTGTCGCGTGCGAAAATTCGGTTCAAACCGCCCACTTTGACAGTATTTTCTGAAAGATCTTCTGCTTTTACCAAAAAAGGGAAAACGTCTTTCGATTACATAGTTTTTAATAAGAACATCTGCCAATTTTATGCGTTTCCGAACAAAAATGAATTAAAAAACGTGTCAGAAAGTAGCCCCTTTGGATTTGAGAACAGCTATAAATGAAAGTATACGTATATGAATAGATACTTTCCCGTTATTTCGCGGGTCTCCTTCATAAACCTGTATCCCTTCCCCATCATTGTGCCTATCAAATCATTAGGTCATATTTTTGAAAATATAATGTATTTATAAATAGATAGATAAATTCAAAACTGTTTTCAGAGGCTTAAGGTAGATATATTTTTTACCTCCAAAAAAAAAATCATGTATACATATACATACATTCATGGTTCACGTGGTCATTCATGGTAATAATGCGACATATCTATAATTTCCACGTTATTTTCCTAAATTTTGATAGGATTTATTTTTTCATTCTTTTATAACAAAATTTAACTTATGCGTCTTTACGAATTAATACAAAAGTATTTATAATGGAATTTGAAAAAAAGATGTCCGGGTACCCTGAAATAGCCCCTTTGTTGTAGGGTCAAACTAGTAACTCAAATCTTTTAGCAGAAGAGATTTTCTTTGGAACTGATTAGAACACGTGTGCTGCAGTGCACGTGCATAAGGCCTCATTTGGGGCCGTAATCGTGGAAGCGAAATAAATAAATCGTTTGAGAGAAGCTGGGGAGGAATCTCGAGTAGCAGAAATACGAAAGTAATACAAACGGATGTGTGGAAATCATTTATTTATTGTGATCGCAAATCAATTCCGCGCTACACTTCAACTCGAAGCAGGTGGGTGATGACGATAATTACATATTGGAAAATGTTAACCATTAGTATTAGGTTCAATCAACACATATATTAAATATACTTTATCTCTCATTATAAATATAAGAAACTATCAATGCAGAATTGCTTAGAAATTTTTTTTTTCTTTTCATATGTCCATAATTTGTTTCGAGATAATAATCGATTTATGAATATATGATATTAATCGAAATCATATATATTTATAAATCTAAGACAGAATAAAATTATATAATGACTTTCCATGTTTTATTACGTAAATCTTGGTTCTGAAAATGGAAGTTAATCATTTATGAAAAATATCTATAAATTTCTGGCTTATGAACTTGTACTTCTGATTTTTTTTTTTAAATCTTGGTTTACAATGAAAACGCAGTTGTAGTCCGATAAAATTTTCATCAAACAACAATCGCTTGTAATTCAACATGTAATCCAGTTATCTAAAAATGAAAGATTACTAGATTCTAAATCAATTCAATAGTCATATCTGCCAGTGACATGTTTTTACGTTTAAAAATGAGTTTGTAAGTTAAAAAATTTTGAGGGAAACTCTTACAATACCATTAAATAAAAAAAATTACTTTTATCCACATAAGATTATGATTTTCTAATTTCGTATTAAATCAACGCATCTGCGCCAAATATAGTTTTAATGTTTTATTTATCTATAAAGATAAAATATCCTTTTTAATAATAGACGACTTCCTATAAAAGAAAAATACACTTTAAATAATTGACTTTATAATTTTGATTCTCAAAATATTTTTTAATTAATTTTTTTGCTGACTTTTAAAAGTCAAATTTTTAAGTAGAACTAATGAATCAGTTGAGAACATTAAATATATGAATGGATGAAAATTATGTTGAGATAGAAAAATGTAACATATTAATGATTTTTAAAATAATCCTAAATTAGATTCTTCTTCATTCCGCTTCATTTAAAAAATAATACTAACATAATAGTAATACTGCAACTTATAGTAATAATCTTGTTAATTTAAACACGCTACAGACAGATTTGGTATTATTTGGGGGGGGGGGGGGGAGGATTTGTGAAAAGTTCAAGACCATTATTTTTTTCTTTCAAAAATGAGAATTTTCATTATGTTTTTTACAGATTGTTTTAATATAGAGATTACAGATATTTCCTGTAAATTAAGGGTGTTCTCAAATCCAAAAGGATAACTTTCTGACGCAAGTTTTAATTTATTTTTGTTCGAAAATGCATGAAACTAGCTGATGTCGTTGTTCAGAAATTATGTCATTGAGCTGTTTTTCCCATTTTTTTTGCAAACGCACTAGATCTTTTAGAAAATAGTGTCAAAGTGGGCGTTTTGAACCGAATTTCCGCGCGAAGGAAAAAAGAGCACTCAAGAGTAGGCGAAAAACGTGTTTGTCACGTGATCAAAAACGCTTATAACTCAATAGATAAAATAGATTGATCAAAAAACGGAAAAAACTGTTCAATTCCAAATCACTTCCATAGCCAGACTTTCCAATTTTATACCTTTCCGTTAAAAAATGAATTTGTAAATGTGTCAGAACGCTTTGCGCTTGTTGAGCAGAGCAGTTAAGAACAGCCTTAAAAGTCATAATAGCTAATGGAAATGAGGGTTGTGATTATCTTTTACAGGTTATCTCGTGATTTAATTCGGAAACCAATACTTTGCCAAAAATTTTCTTATCAGAGAATAAATATTTATTTTATATTACGTACTACCTATTGAAAAAATGAATACATTTTTAAATTATTTTTTTTAAATTTAACTATTCAATAGATTTTCGATTAAAAAAAAAAAATAAATAAAATATTCCATTTTAAACATTACTGGCGCAAAGTAAGGTAAGAGGGGGGGGGGGGGGGTTGCACCTTTTGACCATTGAAAACACAAAATCTGAAATCTTCTTCATTGCTCCGGGTGGTATGTCCCCCCTCCCCCCCGGGCGACCGGCAGAATTCAACATTGACCATAAATATTATTTCTGATATCAACATCCCTTTTTCAATATACAGTAAATCCTCCCTAAAGCGACCACTTCCTTTCCAATAAAAATTGGTTTCTCCGAGAGGTGGTTTCTTAATAGAGGTCATGTTTAAATATAGATTTTAATTGTTGAAAATGGGTAACAATTAATGCTACTAAAATTTATCTTGCACATTAGGAAAAAATATGAAAATTTAGTATCAAAACAAAAGTTAATTACGTAGGTTAATTAGTGCAGAATTTTAAAAACTGACGTTTGCTTTGATTTTACGGTTTTATCTTCTATAACTTTTATTTCCAAGTCCTTTCGAAGTTCCGTAAATAAATGCAATTATTTTTTCGGACGGGAACAAATTATGACGATTTCATTAATTTATCTATTTCTTTGAGAGTTTCCTGACAGAATAGGGCAGGGGAGTTTATTGACCGCCATCCTTACTTTGTCACCAGAGTTAAATTTATTTCCTAAAAAGGCACAAAGGGGTTTAAACACTTAAAAGTTACCGGAATAAATAAAAATTCTGAACTTAGTTTAGAAGTTTGATGAATAATGTGCTCTCCGGAATAATTAATCTAATAAAACATTTTTCAAGCGACCAGGAAAAAAACGGAATTTGTTTCATTTTCTTCAAAGAAATGGGTCGCTCATGGAAGGAGTTCAACTGGGGTAGTCTCTGAATGGAGGTGAAATTAGTATTGAGCCCATGGGAATAAATTTCGTTCCATGAAAAAATGGTCGTTCAGGGAGGTTTCACTGTATATACAAAACGCATAACTATCTATAAGATGTACGCAGAGTTTCTGAATAGGTTTTTGACATAATACACCCACATTTCTTTAAAACACATTGTGTGATTAAAATTTGTAGTTAATTACAAAATTAATGAAAAACGGATTAGCAAGCATTTAGCAACGTTATCTCAAACATTCCAGGATGAAAGCATTGCACATGTCTGCCGGTCTTCTAGTGTTTTCAGGACATACCCTGTTAAAAAAAATTTATCATTGATTCTTCAGAAAGTAATTTATTAAATAATTTTCTATATTTTCAGATTCCCCTCCCCACCTATTTCCAATTTCACACGATTTTACACATTAATATAATCAATGAACTTTTGATTATAAAATATAAAGCCGAGACAAATAATATATAAGAGTGTCAACTCTAATTGTTGCCAAATGACTAATTTCCTGAACCATTAGCTTTAGAAGTATAGTTTCAACAGCAAACATGTTTTTAAGTTGTTCTTTATCCTATTAAACCCGTTTATATGAATAAAAAAAAATTTACTTTTAAAAGTTACAGAAATTTAATTTTTTTGCGGGATACAAGTAATATTTATTTAGTAAAACTTTCTTCGTGTACTAATAAGTAAAACAATAAAAGTTTCATTTTTGTACAAATAAAACTTACCGAGTTATGATAACTTGAGTTTTATGAATTTGGAGCATTTTTTGTCATTAAAAACGGAAAAACGCTTTTTATCCAAATGTCATAAGTCAAATTAAAAAATTTCTTAAGGGTGTTCTCAAATCCAAAACGGCAACTTTCTGACATAAGTTTTAATTTTTTTTTTGTTCGGAAATGCATGAAACTAGCTGGTGTTGTTGCTCAGAAACTATGCATTGAGCTGTTTTTCCCATTTTTTTGCAAACGCAATAGATCTTTCAAAAAATACTGTCAAACTTGGCATTTTGAACTGAACTTCCAAACGAAAGAAGAAAATCCAGTCAGTAAGGGGAGAAAAATGCCGTGTCACATGGTCAAAATCGCTTATAACTCAATTACTCAATAGGTAATTGATGGATCAAAAAACGGAAAACACAGTTCGATTCCAAACGCTTCCATGGCCAGGCTTTCGAATTTTATATCTGTCTGTTAAAAAATGAATTTGTAAATGTGTCAAAACGTTTTGCGCTTGTTGGGCAGAGCAGTTAAGAACAGCCTTAAATTGAGTCAGAAAATGTATCAGAAAGTTTTACGTTTTGAGCACTGAATTTGCGTCTGAATTTTGATGGTGTGTTTTTTTAATTAACATTAGATATTGCTTGGAATACCTTATAAGAGTTAACAAAATTTGGAGCGGCAGTTTGCACCGGGTCCATTTAAAACGGAAATCCCCCTTCTTTCCTAGTAAATATTAGTAAGTATCCTCTACTTGAGGAATTCTTTTAATATATATATATATATATATTTTGTATTTATTACGTTTAATATTTTATCACTAAAATACTTTGACTTTTAAATAAAAAGTAAAGATGTAATAGATGAATGTAGACCAAGTGCTGATAAGCATTGTGATTATTGTCGCCAAGATTTACCATTGGCTCGATATGCATCCAGAAGACTTTTTGGAAAAAAAAAAAAAAAAAAAAAAAAAAAAAAAAAAACTCTTTAAGGCAACCTTCAATACAATGATGGACTGCTTATCTCATCCCCTCGAGTGCAGTTTATACAGGTGGGGATCGAAGCTATAAGCGCAATTTATGATCTCCTCTTACCGTAAAAGCGCAATTGATGTACACCCCTAACTGATATTGTCTATAGTTTTTCAGTCATTTATCAAACATTCTTAATGCATGTGAAATATTGTACTATAAGGAAATCTCAAACACAAAAGAGAAATTTCAAAATCCCGATGCGCATTCTTTTTCAGAAAATCACATTCTATAAACTGAACAGTTTAAAACATAAAAATAATAAAATAAAATAAAAACGCTAACTGTGCCCTCTCTGTGAAAACGACACATATCTGATTTCGGCGCAAATGACTTAAAAAATGGTCTTGGAGGGGAAAGACTGCAATAAACGCACAAAAATAACAATAAAAAATTATGACCTATCTGTTAATTATCAGAAAAAAATTGTTGCTTTTTAGCTTAAATTACTTTTGTTTTCAAATTAAATTGTTTAATTTTATTATTATTATTAAATTTGTTTCTTTACTGAGAAAAACATAACACTTTTCGATGATATAAAATCTGGTTGATTTTAGTTTATTTTTTTATTTCATGAAATAATTATAGTGAAACCAATAGATCCGTGCGAGGCTTTTCATATGCAAACTTTGAGTTTCTTTTCTGTTACATTTTTCATCAATTTATAATTAATTGCCATTTTTGTAATCAAACAATTTATCTTAACGAAATATTCTACATGAAAATCCTGTTCAAAAATCTTTTCTTATGATATCTCATTCATCGTTGTGCGTTTTGTAAGTGCATAGAAAAGGGAATGTTGGCATCAGAAATAATATGTTTGATGATACTTAAGGCTGTTCTTAAGGCTGTTCTTAACTGCTCTGCTCAACAAGCTAAAAACGTTTTGACATATTTACAAATTCATTTTTTAACGGAAAGATATAAAATTGGAAAGCCTGGCCATGGAAGCCATTTGGAATGGAACTGTTTTTCCCATTTTTTGATCAACCAATTACTTATTGAGTTATAAACGAATTCGATCACGTAACAAACCCGTTTTTCGCCCGCTCTTGAGTGCTCTTTCTCCCTTCGCGAGGAAATTCGGTTCAAAACGCCCACTTTTACATTATTTTCTGAAAGATCTATTGCGTTTGCAAAAAAAAATTGGAAAAACCAGCTCAATTTCATAGTTTCTGAACAACAACACCAGCTAGTTTCATGCATTTTCGAACAAAAATAAATTAAAGCTTGTGTCAGAAAGTTGTCCTTTTCGATTTGAGAACAGCCTTTACTGCTCAGCTCAACAAGCACAAAACGTTCTGACACATTTACAAATTCATTTTTTAACGGAAAGGTATAAAACTGGAAAGCCTGACCATGGAAGCGATTTGGAATTGAACTGTTTTTTCCATTTTTTGATCAATCCATTACCTATTGAGCTATAATCGATTTCGATCACGTGACAAACACGTTTCTCGCCCGCTCTTAAAGGCTGTTTCTTCCTTCGCGCGGAAATTCGGTTCAAAATGCCCACTTGGACACTATTTTCTGAAAGCTCTATTGCGTTTGCAAACAAATGGAAAAAACAGTTCAATTACATAGTTTCTGAACAACAACACCAGCTGGTTTCATGCATTTTCGAACAAAAATGAATTAAAACTTATGTCAGAAAGTTGACCCTCCTTTGGATTTGAGAACAGCCTTAAGGGGACTGACTTTTCTGGTGGGGAAGAAAAAAAGAGGAATCCCATGTTATCCTATGGAAAAAATACTTATCCTTCTTGTGCATTAAAATTTAGAAATTGCAACAATATATATATTTTTTTTTTTTTCACCACGTAGATGGGAAGGTTCTTTATCCCTCTGTAAGCTCCACATTTTTATACCTTTTTCCAGTCATAAGTTAAAAACGAGTAAAGAATGCTTTTTACACTTTTTGGAATTTTTTGAAACTTTAACACAAATTTTAAAATATTCATAATTATCTTTAAAATATTTTAAACTTACAGAGGGATACAGAACATATCTACATGCTGAAAAAAAAAAATATTGTTGAAATTTCCAACTTTGAACGAACAAAAGGATAAGTACTTTTTCCCGTAGAATAACATGGGATTCCACTTTTTTTCTTCCCCACCAGTGCTGTCCCTTCAGGCGAAGGCACTCGCAGGCTAATGCTAAATCTATGGGGAGGTTCTTTGCCAATATCTCGTTTGTATTCGTATTTCGACATTTTAAAATATATATACAGTGGAACCTCCCTGTGCGACCACCTCCCTGAACGACCATTTCTTCATGGAACGAAATTTATTTCCATAGGCTCAATACTAATTTTACCTCCATTCAGAGACCATCCGGTTGAACCCCCTCCATGAGCTACCCATTTCTTTGAAGAAAATGAAACAATTCCGTTTTTTCCTGGTCGCTTGAAGAAGGTTTTATTAGAAAAATAATTCCGGAAATCGCATTATTCATCAAACTTCTAAACAAAGTTAATTTTTTTTCTCTTTTTTTGTACCGGTAACTTTTAAGTGTTTAAACCCTTTGTGCCTTTTTAGGCAATGAACTCTGATGACAAATTAAGAATGACGGTCAATAAATTCCCCTGCCCTATTCTATCAGGAAACTCGCAAAGAAATAGATAAATTAATGAAATTGTCATTATTTGTCAAAAAAAAAGAAAAATAAAATGCATTTATTTACTGAATTTCGAAAGGACTTGGGAATAAAAGTTACAAAAGATAAAACCGTAAAATCAAAGCAAACGTCAATGTATTAATTTTTTAAACTGTGCAGTAATTAACTTATGCTTAATATATGTTTAAACTTTTGTTTTGATACTTAAATCTTTATTGTTTCCTAATGTGAAAAAAAAAATTTAGTAACATTAATTGTTACCTTTTTTTTCAACAATTAAAATCTAGATTTAAACATGACCTCCATTAAGAGACCACCTCTCGGAGCGACCCATTTTTATTGGAATGGAACGTGGTCGCTTTAGGGAGGTTTTACTGTATATTTTTCTTTTTGTTGAACAGCTGAGGTTGATCCCTACTTCCCTAAAATTAATTTTAATATGTCGAAATGCAAACGAGATATATTGGCAAAAAACCTCCTTATAAGTTCAGCATTAGCTAGTAGCTGTCTTCGCCTGACGGGAACCTGAAAGTATAGCGAAAATTCAGTACGCATTGTCAAATGTGGGCAAAAAATATCCCATTCGATATCCCATTCGTTGTTGTATGCTACATATTGGTTGAGAAAAAGGGATGTTGACAACAGAAAAAATATATATGATGAATTTACAGATTTCTCCGAAATATATAATTTTTTTCATTCACGTATTAAAATTAAATCGCAAGTTATTTACTTTCACATTTTTTGTCCCATTTACTTATATCATCTCTGGATAGGGTAGGTCCGGGAACCGGGAGTTATGCGTAATACAAGACAACGCAGGACGCATGATCGAAAAGAAAGAGACTGCGAAAATGTCTCAGTACTCGTAGCTCCACCGTCCAGCCCTTCATCTAACACCTATACCAAATCTAAGCATGCAATTGATGCGAATTCCATGCTCTGTTGTATGTGAACTCATGGTCATGGAAATGATGAAGAGAAGTATGAGATATGAGAGTAGTATGTATGATAAGAGAATTTTACTGCTGCTCTTTCAAAGTGCTGCCATCTTTTGGAAATTTTCAAAATTAAAATTTGTCTCGTTTCTTTTTGCGATGCAACGAAACCTTGGGTTTTCATACAAAAAGAAAGCAAACGGTAGGACTAATCGTTCTAATATTAATATATAATGGTTGGTTAAGGGTGTTCTCAAATCCAAAAGGGCAACTTTCTGAGATAAGTTTTAAATTATTTTTGTTCGAAAATGCATGAAACTAGCTGGTGTTTTTGTTCATAAACTATGTAATTGAGCTTTTTTTCCCGTTTTTTTTGCAAACGCAATAGATCTTTCAGAAAATAGTGTCAAAGTGGACGTTTTGAACCGAATTGCCGCTCGAAGGAAGAAAGAGCGGGCGAAAAACGTATTTGTCACTTGATCAAAATTGCTTATAACTCAATAGGTAATTGATTGAGCAAAAAATGGAAAAAACAGTTCAATTCCAAATCGCTTCCATGGCCAGGCTTTCTAATTTTATACCTTTCCGTTAAAAAATGAATTTGTAAATGTGTCAAAACGTTTTGCGCTTGTTGAGCAGAGCAGTTAAGAACAGCCTTAAAAATCGATTGCAAAGCGAAAACTCGAATATAACGAGCAAACCCAGATAGCATACACATTAGCAGCAAGCTTGATTTTTTCTGATATTATCTTGCCGGGACAAATTTGAATTGAGAAATTCGCAGCAAATCTCCCGCAAGGTGTATCATCACCTACTTGCATGAGTAGTTTGTTGTAAAACTGATGGCAAGACCGTCTTTAATTCACGAAAGCAAGAAATCCCTCAGTGGAGAGAATAGACAGTCAGCACATACGCAGAAATTGAAGAAATTTTATTCGGTTGGCACCGCTTTTTCGAAACGCTATACTTACCAAATACCAAAAAAGGCTTCTATTGAAAAGTACAAATATCACCTTAACTTGTTTATGGTAATAAAACATTACCGTCTCAATGGGATAAAAACGATGCATACGTCATCTGACGGGTGCGTCCGCATCAAGAGATCAGATCAAGTCTATGGACCCCTTCGAAGGGAAGGGGTTAAACTTAGAGTGTAACATTTGTAAACAGATAGTGTGGTATGGAAAGATTACTACTTTGCAGTATTTTTGATTACTTGTTTGCCGTTAATTTGCAATAAATTTGATACAGCATGAATTTAACTTGCACGGCAAATTAATTGCAAGTTCAAAATGGCGTTTGCTTCGGCGTTTGCGTTGTCTTGCTGCAGTCTTGTTATGAATTTTCAGTCTTGCCATGCTGAGCTTGCTGCAACTTTTCAGGTTTTCAAAGCAAAACTGCTGCAAATTTTCTGCAAACTGAAAATGTTATTTGGGAATATTTTGTGAACTCACAAAAAAATTTAACGATTTTTTTTTTTTTAATTTCCTCCAAACAAAAAAATGCGAATGCGTTAATTGTTAATTCATTTAATAAAACAACGCGAAGCGATGATCATGAAATTCCTTGTATTTTTCTGTATTCAAATCCAAACTCGAAATTTTCTTGGCACATTCCCAAAATCACTTTCGTTTGTACTAAATGCATGAAACCTGACCTGTTGCCATTCTGATTAAGACACCAAGAAATCGAGCAGCGTTTTTCGTTTTTCTTATAAAAGTAGGAAATCTTTCAGAAAACGCCGTCAAATTTTGCAGTTCAAAATACAATCTTGTTTAAAAAGAAAGAAGAAGAAGAAAATGCAAAATTCCAAAGGTACGAATCGGAAAAAGGAAAATCTGCACTGGAATATTTTAAAAGTGGCATTTATTAAGTAAAAGACATCAAATTTAATCTTTCTGATTTTTTATTATTCTGTAAAATTCAAAATAGCAAGGATGTCGTAACAAAATTACACCGCCGAACATATTTAAAAGTACGATTAGATAAAAATAAAAAGATGTTTAAACACATAACTGGCATTTAAAAATTTAAATAGCAGTCTAAATTAGTGATGGGCGATTCTCGAGATTTTACCAATCGAGAAAAATCGTCATCGTAAGAAAATACAATCGATACAGTCATCGATTACTTCCCGGAATCTACAATCGAGACAATCGAGATGTTTTTACAATCGATTATTGATTATTATTTTACAGGCTTATAGAGTAATTTTTAAGTTTTTAGTAAATACGTGGCAACTAAAGATAGATGGAGTAAAACAACATACCAAGAAATCGATGTAAATTTAACACTGAGATGCTCTGAAAAAAGATCTTCCTTTGAAGCTAAATGAAAGGTTGTGAAAAAACAGAAGCAGTAATGTAGTTTGCTGCTATCGTTTTCATTCTTTCATTCAACTTCAATTGATGGAGGGGCACCTGATATGAAGCCTTTAGAAAGCTGTATTCTAACATTTGTTAATAATCTTAATACAACTTGTTATGTAATACATCTTATTAGTTTTTAAGCCTTCTGAAAGAAATGTTAATCCCTAAACCTACCCCCTTTTCTGTACTAATGGTTTATGACAATTAACAAATTGTTAGAAATGCGTTTAAGAAATTAACTTTAATGTTACAACATCTCCGCTATAGTGTTTATCTTTCGAATATTATGTGCCATTCTATATTTTAATACAGGCCAATAAACTCTAAATGATTAATATCTTTAAGATATGTTCCGTATAAATTTCTTTAATAAAGTGTGCATACTAATGTTTCGATAAAACACTGTAAAACATTTTAAGTTTGTAATGTTTGAGCATATTAATAATAAGTATCATGGATTTTCATATCAAATTTTATTTTATGTATGGCAATGTGTATTATGTATGCAAGTCTAGTAAATTGAGAGTACTACAGATGAACCAGATGCCAGCAAAATGAGTTGAACACGTTAATCCCAACCCCTCAGAATTTTTCAAAACACTCTTTTCAAACAAGTTTTTCAAATATAAGATCAATATGTTATCAAGAAATATGTTCAAAGTTTTAATGGTAAGAACAACGCTATTTTGGAACGCTAAATAACTTAAGAAAATACTTTCAGTTCATTTACCTACTTTTAAAAATATTATTTAAATTATTCAAGGATTGTAATATCTTTTTGCTAATTTTGTTTTGTTATAAGTTCCCTTTTATTTTTAATGAAAGTGCGATGTCTAAATCGCGTAATTATGGCGCATTCGATAGAATTGAATAGCTTTTTCACATTTTCGATAAAGGCAAAAATTTGATACAAGTTAAAGTTCCCCTAAATATCTAATGCTGTAAGATTTCCCGTTGATCGAAAAAAAAGAGCTTTCTCGAAAAAGGGGAAGAAAAACCAGACAAATATACTTGCTAAAAAGGGAACCTGTGTAAACCGGAAACTGCTTACCACTCCCTGCCGATGCCAAAAGGATTCTTTAAATTTGCATTCCAATTCAAAATAGTTACTTTCTGACACATTAACGAACTTATTTTTATTCTCAAGCGTATTAGCTCGGATCGAATTTTTTCCTTTTTCGCTAAAGGCAAATGTTTCAAATTTTCGTAAATGCGAGCCTAATATTGGGGAATTTCACCATTAATCGAAAACAAAAGAACTTTACCGAAAAACAGAAGAATAACCGGACTCATATACCAGCTAAGTGGGAACCTACCTAAGATGGAAACCGGTTTCCATTCCCTAATGATTCCAAAATATATTTTTCTGTTTGTACTTGTACTTAAATCCAAAGTAGTTACTTTTTGATTCATTTAAAAACTCAATTTTATTCTCAGGTGCATTGTATCCAAAAATGGAAGGATAACCGCATAAAGATACCAGCTAAGAGGGAAACTGTCTAAGACGGAATTGGTCTTTGGTCCCTAGCGATTGAAACATAACTCTTCGTTGTCTGTACCCAAATCTAAAGTAGCGCGTTTCTAACTCATTTTTATTCTTAGGTGCATTAGCTAGAATCGATTTGCATTTTCACATTTTCGATAAAAGTAAAAGGTTTGATTGAGGAAAAGTTCCTAAATGTTGAATGCGTGTCTAATTCTGTGGAATTTTCTGGTTGGTCAAAAGAAAAAGAGCTTTATCAAAAAATGGGAGGATAACTAGACAAACCAGCTAAGACGGAATCTGTCTAAAACGGAATTGATTTCCAGGTTCTAAATGGGCCCCTAACATGACTGTTGCCCATCTGTACCTAAATCCAAAGTAGTATCTTTGTGAGACATTCACGAACTCATTAGAATCGAACAGCATTTTCCTTTTTTCGGTAAAGGCAAACGATTTAATACAGATTAAAGTTACCCTAAATGTCTAATGCTGTAGAATTTCAAAATTGATCGAAAACAAAAGAGCTTTATCGGAAAGGGAACCAGACAAATATATTTGCTAAGAGTGAACCTGTCTAACAAGGAATTGGTTCCAATCTCTAGCGATAGCTAATGAAGTTTGATTAAATTCCGTGCATTAGTTTTTGAAATATAGCAGCGTTACCTGTTGGGCTATTTGCACAACAAACAAATCAACACCATTTTACATCTAGGTCTAACTGAATATGAAGTATTATTAAATTTTGCGTATTACTTCTTGAGATAGATCGTTATCAAAATTTTTGTCCCATAAAAGACAGATATTTTCTAAAAACTGACCAATTTATCATGAATCCAATACTTCCTTCTTGTAAAGATAGATGATGAACGTAAAAATGGAAAAATGCCCCACACAAACTGAATTAACCTCTTTTCAACTTAAGTATATGTAACAAAATCACACGCCTCCTAATCTGTATCCTTCTTTGAGAAACTATGACTTAAACCAAAGACGCACCAAGTTTCAATCTGACTGTGAAAGCTAAATAAATACCCAAAGAACTTCTAACTCATAAGAAAGGGCTCCATTAGTGTTTTTCTAAGCTGGTATTTACATCACATTCATTTCGGTGACTTCCCTCCTTTACGCTAGCCAACCCAGCCTACGTAATCATGACGTAGATGGAATATGCTCATTCATTTCTCTCTCGTTCTCTCTCTCTCTCGCACCTCAACTAAAGTCTGCTCAATGCAAACCTTTCGTTTATCTCGAGAGATACCTCTCCTCCATGAAAATCTCTCGCTTACCTCGAGAGATACCTCTCCTCGATGAAAACCTCTCGCTTACCTCGAGATATGCCTTCTCGGTTCTAACTAAGGCCGAGAATGGGAAATCACTTTTCTTCCATTCTCGACATGTTACTCTCGATGATTGTCTTGAAAACTGATTTCTCGTTCTCGGTCAAGAAGGGCCGAGAAGAGATATCGAGGGGAGAGCTGGAAAGAGAGATAGGTATGACAATGAGCAGTGAAAAGATGGAGCCTTCCGATAAATATTATGTATTAAATAAAAAAAAATTCAAAGACAGAGATTGGTGAGTTTCGGGGGGCGCAAGAGTGGACACACGGGGGGGGGGGTTGGATTTTCAAATTTTTACCGAACACGTCGTGTGATACATTATCGGAATTTGACAACCCTTTCATATTATGAACCTTTCTCCCATTCACAGTTGAATTTCAGGATGCGGGGGGTGAGGGTGTGCGCGGACAAATCTTTAAAACTGTAGCGATATCTAGAATAATTATCATTTAAATGGGTTTTTTGTCGGAGCCTTCAGAAAAATAATACTTATTAAATATAAAAATATTAAGAGTTGGGGGAATTCCGGGAGTATTCAAGGGGCGTGAGAGTGGACCCACAGGGGTGCAATTTTCAAACTTTTATGAAACCTCTCATGTGATATATCTTCGGAAATCTTTCTGACTACTCTTTCATATTATGAACCTTTCTTCCCCCAAAATTGAATTTTGGGGGTGGGGAGGGGCGAACAAATTTTTAAAACCGTAGCGATTTCTATGATAAATAGCATTTTAGATGTGAATTTTTTTTATGGGGTCTTCCGGTATTTATTATTTATTAAACATAAAAATTTTGAAAGTGGGGGCTGCATCAATTCCGGGGCGAAAGAGTGGACCCACTGCGGAGAGGGGTCGGGGAAGCAATTTTCAGACATTTTTTGAACCCGTCATGTGACATATCATAGGAAAGCTCTTGGATAACTCTTTCATATTATGAGACTTTCGTCTCCCCCTCCCCAATTTTACTCTCACTGTGAGGGGGGGGGGGTCGTTTTCAAACTTTTTTGCATTCTCATCATTTTAGATCGGATTTTTTTACGGAGCCACCCGGTATTATTTATAATACACGAAATTTCGAAAAGTTGGGTTGTATTCCGGGGAGTGCGGCAGTTGGCCCCTTGGGGTGGGGGGGGGGAGCACTTTCCTAACTTTTGTCGACACTCTTCATGTGATACATCATTAGAAAATCCACTTATTCATATTATGCACCTGCCCCTTTCCCCACTTTGCCACCGGGGCATTTTTAGGGTTTCGTTCATCTGACGAAACCCTATTCGTCTCGCTCCTCTGTCGGTCTGTCTGTCTGTCCGTCCGTCCGTCCGTCTGTCTGTCACAGAGCCCGTTCTCAGAAACTATACATGTTGGAGACTTGAAATTTTGCATACTTATAGATGAACACCACACATCATACGACAAATCGTAAAATTTTGAAAAAGTCGTACATTTAACCCTTTGGGCTCCCACATGTATATTTTAAACAGTTCTTTCTATGTAAGCCTCTAATTAGATTGGAGGCGTGAAATTTTGCATATAGCTGAATACCTCACATCAAACGACAAATCATAAAATTTTGAAAAAGTCGTACATTTAACCTTTTGGGCTCCCACGTGTGTATTTTAAACAATTCTTTCTAAGTGAGCCCCTATTTAGATCGGAGGCGTGAAATTTTGCATACTTATAGCTCAACATCCCAGATTACGCGTCAAATAATAAATTTTGAAAAAGTTTTATGTTTAACCCTTTCAACTCCAGCTCGTGTATTTTAAGCAATTCTTTCTAACTGAGCCCCCAATTAAATTGGAGATTTTAAATTTTGCATACTTATAGCAGAACACCTGAGGCCAAGCGACAAATCATAAAATCTTGAAAAAGTCTTACGTTTAACCCTTTGAGCTACCACACATGTATTTGAAGCAATTCTTTCTAAGAGAGCCCCTAATTAAGTTGGAGACATGAAATTTTACATACATATAGTTGAATACCTCAGACCACACGACAAATCATAAAATCTTTAAAATGTTTTATATAATAATTAACCCCTCCGGGTTCTAACTTGTGTATTTTAAGTAATTTTTCTAACCTCCGCCCTTTTAACCCGGGAAGAAATTTTCCAACTTTTGCCGACACTTGAACCTTCTTTCATATTATGCACCATAGCCTTACATATTTTAGTTCCATTTTTTACTGCCAGGTGCGCCTACTGATCTCGGGTGCTATGGGCCCAATCCCCTCGACTAATATATCTACGGATAGTATGTAAAACGGGTTTTCGTTCGGATAGATGTTTGTTTAGAATCGAGTGTGCCCCCTGGTTGCGAAATGTGGAACTAACAGATTTTTCAAAAAGAAAAAGTGTTTTGAAAGGAATATTAAACGAAACCCTTTGTGCGATCTGTGATCACACTTACCCCCTTGTTCTAAATTTTGCTGACACTCCTCATGTTACATATTGTAAAGGCCTGTGATCACTTATTCATGTTATGCACCCCCCACTTTGCCCCCCACGGGGAACTTTTCTAAATTTAGCCAAGACCCCTCATGTGACATATCGTTGGAAAGGTCTGTGACTACTTATTGATATTATGCACCTCCGGTGTCCACCCTCCCCATTTTGCCCCTACGGGTGTACTTTTCTATATTTAGCCAAGACCCCTCATGTGACATATCGTTGAAAAGGTCTGAGACTACTTATTGATGTTATGCACCTCCGGTGACCGCCACCCCCCCCCCCCCCACACTTTGCCTCCATGGGGATATTTTTCTAAATTTAGCCGAGACCCCTCATGCGACATATTGTTGGAAAGGTCTGGGACCACTTACTCATTTTATGCACCTCCCGCGTCCTCTCCCCCCAACTTTGTCCCACGGGGCCATTTTTATAAATTTAGCCGGGAACTTTCATGTGACTTTTCTGAATTTACCAGAGACCCCCTTGTGATATATTGTCGGAAAGGTCTGCGACCACTTACCCAAGTTATGCACCTTCCGCGCCCCTCCCCCCACTTTGCCCCCACTGGGAGGGCATTTTTATAAATTCAGATCGAGATCCCTCATGTGCCATGTGACATATAGTTAGAAAGGCCTAATGCCCCATGACGACTTATTCCTATTATGCTGCTGCTGTGCTCCTCCCCTCACCTTGACCCCCCCCCCCAGGAATCCGGTTCGAGATTATTTTTTACAACATTTTATAGTCCGTGCACACCACGCCTGCTATACAGTGCCTTATATAGCGGGAAGCCAGTTCGAGATGTCATATTACAAGATTATGTATAAATTAGAGGCCCCGACTAAAGGAAGGGCCCGCTAGCGGGTGAAAAACCACTTAGTCCTTATTAACGCCGACTCATTCCAGTTTACCTGCAGACGATTCTTGATAAATTTATGAAGTATAAAAGCAGTTGGCAAACTGGAGTCATCGAGAAAATATTTACACAATCGAAAACTATCGAGATGTCCATACAATCGAGAGAGTCGAGAAAAACATCTCGTTATCGCCCATCACTAGTCTAAATGCTACAAAGTATTACTAAGTGCATTACTCTTTTGATCTTTACATTTTTCTTTTAATTTTGTAATTGCTTCTTTTTATAAAACCAATCAATGCAGGAACAATATTATTTGCAATATTAACTTACTTTTCAACGACAAAATTTATTAAGCCAAACTTTTTTCAATTGAGTCAAAAATGTCAGTTATGGTGTTTGTACCGAGCAAGAATAATTTTCAGACGTTCCTCAGTTATTTTTAAGCATATATCATGTCTGCAAATAAAAAATGCCGAGCCGATTTCATGCATCTCTATTTTCATGAATTACAATGTAATGAGCAATAAATATTGAAATTATAGATTTCATTTCCTTATCGAACTTTCCGGTTACATCATGATTTTTTCTACCGATGGCACTTATCGATTTTAGCTTAATATTATTTTCAAATTTCTTTAATTACTGCTCTAAGTATCACTTATTTTACTTCATAGAGAAAGATTTCTGCTTACGTGCAGGAACCTATTTTAAGGAATTTGCTGAAATGACTATTCGGAAGTAGTGTTAAGGCTGTTCTCAAATCCAAAAGGGCAACTTTCTGACATAAGTTTAAATTTACTTTTGTTCAAAAATGCATGAAACTAGCTGTTGTTGTTGTTCAGAAACTATGTAATTGAGCTATTTTTTCCCTTTTTTTGCAAACGCAATATATCTTTCAGAAAAGTTTTGAACCGAATTTCCGCGCGAAGGAAGAAAGAGACTCAAGAGCGGGCGAAAAACGTGTTTGTCACGTGATCGAAATCGCTTATAGCTCAATAGGTAATTGATTGATCAAAAAAATAGAAAAAAACAGTTCAATTCCAAATCGCTTCCATGGTCAGGCTTTCCAATTTTATACCTTTCCGTTAAAAAATCAATTCGTAAATGTGTCAAAACGTTTTGGGCTTCTTGAGCAGAGCAGTTAAGAACAGCCTTAAAGTATCAAAATCAAATTTAATTACATAAGAGTTTATAAAATGAATACATTGACGTTTGCTTTGATTTTGCGGTTTTATCTTTTATAACTTTTATTTCAAAGTCCTTCCGAAGTTCAATAAATAAATGCATTTTTTTTTTTTTTTTTTTTTTTTTTTTTTGACAGGAACAAATAATGCCGATTTCATTAATTTATCTATTTCTTTGAGAGTTTCCTGACAGAATAGGGCAGGGGAGTTTATTGATCGTCATTCTTAATTTGTCACCAGAGTTAAATTCATTGTCTAAAAAGGCACAAAGGGGCTTAAACACTTAAAAGTTACCGGAATAAAAAAAATTGTAAATTTAGTTTAGAAGTTTGATGAATAATATGCTCCCCGGAATAATTTTTCTAATAAAGCCTTCTTCAAGCGACCAGGAAAAAACGGAATTTGTTTAATTTTCTTCAAAGAAATTGGTCGCTCATGGAGGGAGTTCAACTGGGATAGTCTCTAAATGGAGGTAAAATTAGTATTGAGCCTATAAATTTCGTTCCATGAAAAAATGGTCTTTCAGGGAGGTGGTCGCTTAATGGAGGTGGTCGCACAGTGAGGTTTCACTGGTATATATTTATTTATTTATTTATTTATTGTTGTTGTTAAAGACACTGATCTTTCAGAAAAATTTGTCAAAGTTGACTTTTTGAACCAAATTTCCATACATAACTGTCCAAAAATCATCTTCTGCCATGTGACAAAAATTACTTATAATTCCAAATATAATACATTTAACTAAAAATGAAAAAAAAAAAAAAACTGTTCGATTCCAAATCTATTGAATAATGCCTGTCAATTGCGTATATTTACGTTTAAAAATGACTTTTCGCGATGTTGAGGGGGGGGGGGGTATTTTGGGGGGACCTACCTTAAAACAACTGTTATTTTTATTTATTTATTATACTATTTCGCAGGTTTGTTTTAGATGAAATTTAAGAAGATACATATAAGGCGAGGAAGAAAAACTGCCTTACGAACTATAGCTTGCGGCTGCGACTATATCCAGATTTTTAAAGGAAAACGCCTTTTTCGATAGAGTTCATAATATAATCTTTTATTTTTTAAAATTTATAATTAATTAAATTTAGGGTGAATATTATAAGATTGTGCAGGATTTTTTTTCTTTATTTTTTATCCACAAGGACTTCATAAGGTCCTACGAATTAAGGCGCTTCTTAACAAACGTTACTGCTCAACAAACGCTAAACTTTCTGGCACATTTACTAAAACATTTTTAAACGTAAAGGCACAAAATTGGCAGTGCTGACTTTTGAAGCGATTTGGAATCGAAATGAGTTTTCCATTTTTTGACAAATAAATTACTTATCGAGTTATAAGCCATTCTGATCACGTGACAGCCGGCTTTTCTCCTCTCTCTGGCTGCTTTTTCTCCTTTCGTCTGGAAATTCTGTTCAAAAGACGGTATTATCTTAAAGACATTTTTCAATTACGTAATTTCTGAATAACAACATCTGCCAATTTCATGCGTTTCCGAGCAAAAGTGAATTAAAACTTGTGTCATAAATTTGCCCGTTTGCAGTGATAGAACAGTGCAGCACCAGAGAATCAATTGACACCACTAAATTTTAATTGTATTCTCCGTCTTATTTCAGGATAGAATTTGCGAGATTTATTCAAGGCGAAGAATACTATAAAAATTTAGTGGTGACAATCGCCCAACTGCTGCGCCACTGTTTCATCCCTGCGTTTGGATTAGAGAACATTCTCAAATCCGAAGGGACAACTTTATGACATAAATTTTAATTCATTTTAGCTCTTAAACGCACGAAACTGGCAGGTGTTGTAATTCAGGAACAATGTAATTGAAGGACGTTTTCCGTTTTTTTTTATGTAAATGCAATAGATCTTTCAGCAAATACTGTCAAAGTTGGCATTTTAAACCAAATTTCCCGACGAAAGCTGAAAAACCAGTCAAAGAAAAGGAAAAAAAACGCATTGTCACGTTATAAAAAATACTTATAACTCGATAGGTAATTTATTTATTAAAAAATGGAAAAATCATTTCGATTCCAAATCGCTTTCCGGTCTGCCAATTTTAGACCTTTACGTTAAAAAATGATTATGTCATTGTGGCAGAAAGTTTCGCGCTTGTTGAGCAGTGAACTTGAGAAAACGCATCATCTCGTTAGGCGACAGTTTACTTACAGTGCGGCTGAAAATCTCTCCCTTTGAAGTTGCCTTCTTATTGATAGACTGCGTTTGAGGGGAAACATCTATGCCGGTAAAGGAAGCTCAAGATGAAAATGATCATCCTGCCCAATATTAGGAATGTGGTTTATTACAGCCATTAAGAACTCTTACTTTTATTGAAAAGGTAATTATTATTCAAATATCGAATGAGCATAGTAGCTTAAGATTGTATTCGCAATTTTTCTTTCTTTCTTTCTTTCTTTTTTAATTACCGTTAGTGAATTCTTATGGGCTTTTCGCTTATTCCTTAGCCGATAAATTGAAGATTAGAAAAGAAAAAAGAAAAACCTCGCGTACTTATTGCAATTACAGCTTTATTCCTCTGAAGATGGCTTCTGCTTTAGAGTTTAAACGTCATTGCTGGTAAAGGAAGTTCCAGACGAATGTTATGGGAGGAGGTATATAATTATTAAAATGGTTAAAAAAAAACTTTTCGTCTTTATGGAAAAGAAATTTTTATATGTATATAGAATAAAACTTTTTGCAATTTATATTACTAGGGGGCTCGGCCCCCTACGAGCTACGCTCGCCAACCCCCGTCCAGACACCGCAGACTCTAAATGCACGCTAATGTGATCGGCTTTAAAAAGATTTCGAAAGATTGAATTATAATTTAAAAAACAGTGGCGATCTCCCTATAAACGGATTTCTATTCATTTCTCTTTGATTGGGGAAATTTTAACGCCAAATCCGCTGTGTTACTACTTGATTAACCCGTCGACTAATTTCGCCGAATTATATAAATCGCCAAACCACTCGCTAAATTATACAAATTGATATAATTTTTATTTTAAATAATGAAAGAACAAATAAATTAGTACAACATTAATAAAAATACAAATAAAGCGTCGAAATAAAAATAACTTGATGACGTAGACACGTGTAACAACATTTCAAAATAAGCTAATATAAAAGGAATTAAGTAAACAGAATCTTTGTCTCCCGGTATTTTTTTAACAAAGCGAAAAGAAAGTTCTTTTAAATGAGACATTTTAAATTAATCGTTTTTAATCTGATGTAATTTTGACCAAACTATTCTTTCTCTTTTTAATATTCACATGAAAATACTTGTGTTAGAAATGAAATATTATTTGCGCTTTCCTAAGAAAAATAGTGGAAAAGTATCCGCTCAAAATATCAAATAAATGTCTAGCGCAATTTCTAAATTTAAACCGTTTTGCAATATTATTTTGTGTTCGTTTTATGTAATAACTGTAATGTGACGTAAATATGACGTAATTTCTCCTATTTAAGACTTCTAACGCATGTTAATAAATTTATTATTTTGCAAATTCCTTTCTCTCTTAAAATTCACGTGTAATTATAGTTGTATGACGTAATTTTTAATAAGTTCCTGCTTTTTGTACATAATTATTTAATTCTAATTCCAATGTTTTTTTCTGTTTATAATAGTCACGTGTAAATAAATTTTTAATTTATTACACGTATAAATTTTTTTTTTTTTTTTGAAGCAAACATTATTGTTTCCGCTGTTTATACAGTTGGCAACAGTTTAAATTAATATCACTTTCTAAAACCTGTAAAAAATATCTCTAGAAATGCTGAAAATTTGAATTTAAAATACAAATAAAACCTCAAAAAATTATCCAAATTAAAAAAAGAAATACAATCTGCACACCGGGAACTTCAAACGTATAAAATGATCTAAAAATGATTAAATTCCCATGAATAGTTTTTGCTCCTATAAAACTTTTTTAGTGGAACGATTTTGTTCAACTTTAGCATTAAATATTTCTTAAAATAATTCTTCGATTTGAAAACTGTCTGCATCAGCGTGTTTATCAAACATTTCTGTATAATACTACCGATTTTCATATTTTTGTATGCATTATTTTTCTTAATATTAACGAAGAAAGACCTCCGGTCGCAAAAAATTCAAAACCGGCGGCGGCGGCGGCGGCGGCGGCGGCGGCGGTGACAGCGGTAGTTACTTTTTTTTAGAATAGAGAGATTAAATCAGGGCCCACCGTGGCTGAGCGGTTAAGACACCACGCCGCTAATCGCTTGAGAGCGTAGGTGGGGGCGGGTCCGAATCCCGCCGGTTCTGTTGCACACTCTTTGTGGAGCCCCCAGGATGTAATTCTCTGGTGTTGTAAATGTCCTTGTGCTATCTCGTCCCTGTATATCGACGATGACTTATAAGCGGGCCCTGGTGTCAAGCACACAAGTCTGATGTATGTGTTCAATAAAACAAACAAACAAACATTATTAAATCATATAAAAATCGACAAAGTTTAAATCAATTAATAATTGTAATTTAAAAAAAACAATGCACAGATTGAAGAAGAAAAAATAAATACCCATAATAAAGGCTTACAATGAAATCATTACATACAAATAGAGAAAATAAAAATCGTGTGAATAAAAGATGAAACTCAAACGTGTTATGAAAAATATCCATAAAATATTCAAAATTAAAAAAATTAAAATAGATTAAATAATGTGAAATTATATGAAATAAATATACACACATATGTTGAGTGAAATTTTGAATTAACACGATCAATTAAGGCTCTGCTGAGATTATTTTATCCGAGAAATCCTCGGGAATTAAAAATTCAGCTGATGACTTCAAGACAGGGACGAAACTAGGTAAGGGGGGGGGGGACAGAGGGGGCATGTGCACCGGGCGTCAGAACGGAGGAGCGCCTAATGAAGATTTTGTGTGTGGATTTTTCTCACATCTATGTTTAGCACGGTATTGTTAAAATCATCCTGTCTGACGTATGACAAAGTATAGAAGAATCTAAAGATGATATGGCATAAGGATCCTGTATAAAGCGGAATTTTTTTCGATTCGGTTTTCAAGATTTTAATAAATCAATATTTAACAAAGCCAAGGACGGATCCAGCTTACCATTTATAGCGAGGTCATGGATTTCCTTTCTTTGGGTGGGAGGAATTTTCTATATTGAAAGCTATTCCCAAATCCAAACCAACTACTTTTCTGATGCTTTCGCGAAGTCATTTTCATTCGTAAATACAAAAAATGTGCATTACCGTATTTTATGGAAGAAACGCCGTGGCGTTTACGGGTTTAAAAGTTAATTTTCTTTCAAGTGCGGCGTTTACGATTTTTTTTTTTTTTTTTTTTTTGCGTAAAATTGGGATAAAATAAAAATTCATTTAGACTGTTTTCAAGTCTCCTGCACAATAACTTTCTGACTTTGCTCATAATGAAAACTGCGGCATTTCCGATGATGATACCGAACCATACAGCGTGGACGAAGGAAATTTACAACTCATCCATTCTGATATTGAAGACTCAGATTTTGAGGGCTTCGAATAGAAACTAAAGATCACTTAAAGTAGATACGA
Source organism: Maratus speciosus (assembly GCA_963932465.1). Taxonomy (NCBI): domain Eukaryota; kingdom Metazoa; phylum Arthropoda; class Arachnida; order Araneae; family Salticidae; genus Maratus; species Maratus speciosus. Next base: position 171,076,847 of record OZ010793.1, read on the forward strand.
CCCACTCATAAAAAGCGTGCCAAGTTGCACCGACCACTTACGGCTGTTCTCAAATCCAAAAGGTCAACTTTCTGACATAAGTTTTAATTCATTTTTGTTCGGAAACGCATGAAACTAGAAGGTGTTGTTATTCAGAAACTATGTCATCGAGCTGTTTTTTCCGTTTTCTTGTAAACGCAATAGATCTTTCATAAAATGCTGTCAAAGATGGCATTTTGAACTGAACTTCCGAACGAAAGAAGAAAATCCAGTCAGTAAGGGGAGAAAAATGCCGTGTCACGTTATCAAAATCGCTAATAACAAATATAGGTAATTGATTGATCAAAAAAGGGAAAACACAGCTCGATTCCAAATCGGTTCCATGGTCAGGGTTTACAATTTTATATCTTTCCGTTAAAAAATGAATTTGTAAATGTGCCAAAACGTTTTGTGCTTGTTGAGCAGAGCAGCTGAGAGCCTTAAAGAAACATGGAACGCCTAAGGAGAGGGGTCTGCGTCCCGCGCTCTGGGTGGTTTAAATACCAACTGACGTCTCCTTAATTTAAAAATTACATAAAAATATTTAAAACACGATTTAAATATTTTAAATAAAATTTTAAACATCTTAAGATATTAAAAATAAGGCACCCTACACTTACACTGTTCAGAAAACTTTGATTAAAGTTAGGTCAATGTGACGCTGTCGACAAAAGTAGCGTTCCCATGGGTGCGGCGATTACGATATTTTTAATCTTATTCAGGCCAGTTTTGAGTAGTGCGGCGCTTACGACGGGTGCGGCGTTTCTTCCATAAAATACGGTAATATTCGTAAAAATATAAAATTTACCGATTTTGTTCAGATACCAAGAAATTAAAGAGTTTCCCATATAATAATTATAAGACAGTTAATTATTACAGTTTATATAACAGTATAATAATTATTACAGTTTATAAAAATATAAAGATAAAGATTCATTTAGAAAATGTTGTCAAAGTTAGCATTTTTAGCCAAGTTTTACGAGTTGGCAGCCCCAAAAATGTCGTCGCAAGGGAAAAATTGGCTTTCACTTTCGGAAATTCAGTTTAAAAAGGTCTAACAATTGTCAACGATGAAATATGGCAAAAATTTGTATTCAGTTTTAGAGGTAACTAACATTGGCAGCTTTGTCATTTTATTAGTGTCATCAAAATTGCAGGTGTAGCCTCTTCTTTCTGCTCAAAGTATTAAATAGTTTTTTACAATCGAATTTATACCTTTGGAATGAATCATTTTCTTCTGATGGACTGATGGCTTCCATTATTATGAAACGAAACAGCCATTATAAATGAAGTGTTGGGTGAAGATGAAAGAGCAGCCGTAAAAAGTTAGAACTCTGATTTTCTGGTCAGAATGGGGGGGGGGGGGGATGGCCATATTTTTTTCCAAAAAGAATTATGATCATCACCCCCCCCCCCCCCCATTCTGACCAGAAAATCAGAGTTCTAACTTTTTACTGCTGCTCTTTCATCTTCACCTAACACTTCATTCATAATGGCTGTTTCATAATAATGGAAGCCATCAGTTCATTAGAAGAAAATAACTCGGTTAAAATTCTCTTTGTAAGTATACTTTGCTTAAGAGAGGGCGCCAAAATCCATGTTCGCCCCTGTTGCAAAAAAAGCTAGTTTCGGCTCTGCTTCAAGATGAAAAAAAATAATAATGCTTTGACAACTATAACTTTCTTATCATGACTAGACCTCGACTTAGAGCTTGTGTTATCGTGGATATAGATATACTGCCTTGAAAATTGAAGGGAAGACTTAAGAACATATTTCCCAGATAGCATTTTTAATTTTCAGAAAATTTGCACCAATCTTGCTTTGAAAACTTGTAAAGTTGCAGCAAGCTCAGCATGACAAGACTGCAGCAAGATAACGCAAACGCCGAAGTCACCACACTTTGAACTTGCAGCTAACTTGTCGTGCAAGTTAAATTCATGCTGTATCAAATTTATTGTAAATTAACGGCAAACAAGTAATCAAAAATACTGCAAAGTAATAATCTTTCCACGCCCCACTATCTGTTTACAACGGTTACATTATAAGTTTAACCTCTTCGGAGAGGTTCATAAACCTATCAGGTCTATTGATGCGAACACACCGATAGAAAGTGCATGCATCGTTTGCATCACCATAAACAAGTTAAGAGGCTACTTCAGTTAAGAGAGAAGTCCCGTTCGCTAATGCTAATCCTATGGAAGCAATTTATAACGATATCTCGGTTGCATTTCAATATTTTTAAATGATTTCTTTTGCACTGGATAGCTGAGATCGATCTGTACAAAGGCCGTTTTTTACATTTTCTATTTTGTTCACAGATATTTTTAATGAGGACACTTTCATTTTCGGAACCGGTTTTGAAACTGAAAGCATCCTCATAAAAAAAAATTGTAATCAAAATCGAACAAGTAAAAAACGGCCTGCATACAGATCGATCTCAGCTATCCAATGCAAAAAAAAATCATTTAAAAATATTGAAATGCAGCCGAGATATCGTTATAAATTTCTTCCATAGGATTAGCATTAGCGAACGGGTCTTTTCATTTGACTGAAGTAGCCTCTTAAGGTAATATCTGTACTTTTCAATACGAGCAATTTGGTATTTCCTAAGTATAGCGTTTAGAGAAAGCGGTGCCAGCCGAATAAAATTTCTGCAATTCCTGCGTATGTGCTGATTGTTTGTTCTCTCAACAGAGGGATATTTTGCTTTCGTCACTCTCGTGAATTAAAGACGGTCTTGCCATCAGTTTCACAACAAATTACTCATGCAAGTAGGGGATGGTACACTTTGCGGGAAATTTTATGTGAATTTCTCAATTCAAATTTCTCACGCCAAGATAATGTCAGAAAAAAATCAAACTTGCTGCTAATGTTCATGCTATCTGTGTTATGAATAACTGTAATGTTAAAGAATCTTGGATCACCAGAATTTAAGGCTATTTTCAAATCCAAAGTCTCTTACTGACAGAATCATCAAATTCTTTTCATTGGTAAATGCATAAAACTTGGGAATACATTTAGTTTCCAAAGAATATAATAATATTTTTGGCATGAAAGAAGAAGTGGTAGAAAAGGAAAATACTACCAAAGTTGGCTTCGATTCGAAAATCGATTTTCAGAACTTGACAATCTCGAAAAGGTGGTTATGCTGTGTCAACTGACAGAAATTATACATGCATCACACAGTACAAAAATAAATAAATAAATAAACAATATTCGATTTTTTTTTTTATACTTGAAAGTGAATATCTAAAAATGCCATGTAACTTACAGAAGTTCAAATATGTTTCATTCAAAGACTAATTCAATTGTGATGCATACTGTTGATGTTATCTTTCTTGGACTATAATTTCCGAGTTTTTGCTTTTCCTACAAACTCATTTTATATTAAATTTAAATATTTTATGAGTGTCTTTGTATCTACAGAAAACAAAAAGCTCTTTCCATTCTAAATTAGAGCTTCTGATTATGCTATTACCAAGGATGTTCTCAAATCCAAAGGGTCAACTTTCTGACATAAGTTTTAATTGATTTTTGCTCAGAAGCGCATGGAACTAGAAGGTGTTTTTATTCAGAAACTGTCATCGCACTGTTTTTTCCGTTTTCTTGTAAGCGCAATAGATCTTTCAAAAAATACTGTCAAACTTCGCATTTTGAACTGAACTTCCGAACGAAAGAAGAAAATCCAGTCAGTAAGGGGAGAAAAATGCCGTGTCACATGGTCAAAATCGCTTATAACTCAATAGGTAATTGATGGATCAAAAAATGGAAAACACAGTTCGATTCCAAATCGCTTTCATGGTCAGGCTTTTCAATTTTATATCTTTCTGTTAAAAAATGAATTTGTAAATGTGTCAAAACGTTTTGCGCTTGTTGAGTAGAGCAGTTGAGAACAGCCTTAATCCCTTTGGGACGGACGACACGTATACGTGACGCATAAGGGGCTCAAAATCCTTGATTATTCCCACCAGTTATTTCCTAATCTAAACTTCGATTTATTTAATCAGAGCATTTAGGTGATTCAGTTACAAAAAAATTCTGTTTACAAAAACGTCTGATAAAAGATTAAAAATTTTCTGAAGGACTGTCGTCGCGAAGCTAGCTTTGCTTATTTTAATAACAGTTAAACCCATGAGGGGCAAGCAAAAATGTCTCTAAATATTGAATTCTCACCGGAATAATTGAAAAATTTTATTTTTAAATAAAGAAAAGCAATTTTTCAACGGTTTTTCCTCCAAAATTAAAAATATAAAATTTAGTTAAAATTTTCTGATGAGAATCTTGATTAAATTAGGTGCGATATATTTTATTCCACCACTCCTCAAGGGGTTAAATGAAGCCTTATCTTGAAAGTAAATTGTTTGTTTAGAGAAAAAATCTTATTTTTTCCATATCATTGAAGAAAAATGAATAACTATGTATATGCATATATATATATACAAATGTGTGTGTGTGTGTAAAAGCTTTTTTATGTTCCCACTACGTTTACGTTTTCCCACAATTAACGACAAATTATCCATAAACTCTTTTTTAGGTGCGTTCGTAATTATATAAATACGTAGCACCTATAGTCGTCGTTCAGTCCGTCCGTCTGTCCGTCCGTCTGTCCGCATGTAACAGAGCAAAAACTACCCAACCGAATGGTCTGAAATTTCAAATATATGATTGTTGCAAAATTTTGTCGAGCCATTTCAAATTTTATGAAAATCGGATGTATAGTTTAATTACAGGGACAGTCAAAAGTTTTTCTTTACATTACGGCCAATGGGAAAAATTATTGCAAGTGGATTTTAATGATATTAGAGCCTTCCGAATGATCTGAAATTTTAAAGATATAATTGTTGCAAAATTTTGTCGAGCCATTTCAAATTTTAGGAAAATCGGATGTATAGTTTAATTACAGGGACAGTCAAAAGTTTTTCTTTACATTACGGCCAATGGGAAAAATTATTGCAAGTGCATTTTAATGATATTACAGCCTTCCGAATGGTCTGAAATTTTAAAGATATAATTGTTGCAAAATTTTGTTGAGCTATTTCAAATTTTAGGAAAATCGGATGTATAGTTTAATTACAGGGACAGTCAAAAGTGTTCCGAAAAAATTATTGGAAGTGCATTTTAATGATGTATCAGACTATGCACTTTACGAAGTGCAAAAAAATTATACATTCAGTACAATATGGGGTGCAAAAAATAATTATAAAACTAGTTATAGTACGAACGCACCTCATTTGCCACGTTTGACGTGCAATTTCCAACTTGTTTTAGGTGCGTTCGTAATTATTTAAATACGTAGCATGTATAGTCGTCGTTCGGTCCGTCTGTCCGCATATAACAGATCAAAAACTACCCAACGAATGGTCTGAAATTTTAAATATATAATTGTTGCAAAATTTTCTCGAATCATTTCAAATTATATGAAAATCGGATGTATAGTTTAATTACAGGGACAGTCAAAAGTTTTCCATTAAATTGCGGCCAATGGCAAAGATTATTTCAAGTGCATTTTAATGATGACCTTTTGAATAGAATGAAATTGATATGCACTTATGAAGTGGGCTAAAATATACATTCAGTAGAATATGCGGTACAAAAATATTTTTAAAACTAGTTATAGTACGAACGCACTTCATTTGCCACGTTTGACGCGTAATTTCCAAGCTGTTTTATTCATATTCGTTTACGATGTTTTATTTCTGTCTTCTGTGGTTCCTACAAAAACGTTAGAATTAAATTTAACTAACTGAATTATTTATTGTTCAAATTGTCATTATTACCATGATCATTAGACTATCATTCGAAAATAAGGAAAGCATAAAGCACCAGCAGAAGTAAAATTATAAATAAATACTCAGCTTTCGGAGAAATGCTTTAATTTTTTAGTTTAACACTTTCACTCTATTTTTCAATCAATTTATATCGTTTTATTTCGCATCAGCTGCTGCCAATAGTGAGCAGAGAAATAAAATACTAAATCGAAATGATTCGCAGATGTCCTCAAAAACTCGCATCAGGCGAAAATCGTTTGGACTTCTAATTTGCAGCTGCGCTCACCAGGGGGAGCATGTGGCATTTCATTACGATTCGCTAAACTCGTCTAAAACCCAACGTTTTACTAATCAGTTTATTCTGAGTGTAAGAAAGGAAGCCGGATATAAAAAGTTTGGTGGGGATGGAAAAAGGAGCTCCCTGGAGCTTTGTTTTCCAGATGCTACCCTTGCGCACGTGTGACCATCTGACACATTCCATGCGTGTAGGGGTTGGACCATGAAAGCTTTCTATTACAGTCTAAATTCGCAGTACAGAGATACTGAATGATAAAACAGGCTCCAGTCTGTTCACTCTGTTTCACTCTTACTTCTCTCTCTCTATATATCTCACTTTTTAATAATAATAATTTTTACAAGAAAATATAGGAAACACCATCCATTCCGGCAATTATACACTGAGAAAACTGAATCCTTAAAACTGTAAAGTAATATATAATAATAAAATGATACTACTGGGAATGAAAGAAAATAACAAATTTTATTTTCTCACCAAATTGACTAAAATTAATTATTTTCTTTTAACTCACTTCGACGATCTTATTTCTCATGCACTTCGCAGATTTTAAATGTTTTTAATTGACAATAAATAAATAAATAAGAAAAAATGACATTCAAAACTTTCCTCGGTGAATATAAATTTAAGAAGTATGAATGAATGGTTTATATTTTAATGGTAACAATGCTTTCTTACCAAACGTTATCGGAAAGAAATACCTACCTCTCTGTCGTTAAAGTAAAAAAAAATAATAGTACTTTATTTATTTAGCAGAATGGCTAAAATAAAACAGACAGCTGAATCTAGGGTGATTTGAGTTGGTTTCTAGACGGGAATCTTTATAGTAGAGGCTGACAATGGTAATAAAACAGTGACAATACTAATACCACAATGCCTGTAAATGTACTTTTCCGACAGTAAGAGTATCAAAGCGGAAAAGTAACTTGTTACATTTTGCAATTGCTAATAACCGTATTAGCAATTCTTCTAGATTATTTATTTATTGTTTATAATTTTTATATTGGCCGTATGAATAAATGACCAATAGACACGTGCAAGGACTTTGCACTGCAGACTTTGAGATTATTTGTTGATACGTTTTTTCTATTTTTATTAATTTTTAATTAACAATTTCTATTAATATTAATTTTTATTAATTTTAAAAATGAAGCATCGTGTTTTAACAAAATGTGAGTGTATTATCTCAAAAGCCTATTCAAAAATGTTTTGTATGCTATCTCGTTCATCATTTTACGTTTTGTATGTGCATAGAAAAGGGGATGCTGACAACAGGATTAGCATATACGAGGGGGTATCGTATAAACTTCTAATTATCACTAGGGAATAATTGAGATAAAAACCTTTTTTTTAGGATTTCGTTCATTTGACGAAACCCTATTCGTCTCGCTCCTATATCTGTCTGCCTGTCTGTCAGTCCGTCACAAAGCCCGTTCTCAGAAACTATGTATGTTGGAGACTTGAAATTTTGCATACTTATAGCTGAAAACCTCACATCAAACGACAAATCATAAAATTTTGAAAAAGTCTTATATTTAACCCCCTGGACTCTAACTTGCGTATTTTAAGCTCTTTTTTTTTTTTTCTAACTGAGCCCCTAATTAAGTTAAATACTTGAAATTTTGCATACTTATAGCTGAACACCTCACATCAAACGACGAATCATAAAATTTTGAAAAAGTCTTATATTTAACCCTCTGGGCTCTAACTTGTGTATTTTAAGCTTTTTTTTTTCTAACTGAGCCCCTAATTAAGTTGAATACTTGAAAATTTGCATACTTATAGATGAACACCTCACATCAAACGACGAATCATAAAATTTGGAAAAAGTCTTATATTTAACCCTCTGGGCTATAACTTATGTATTTTAAGCTTTTTTTTCTAACTGATCCCCTAATTTAGTTGAAGACTTGAAATTTTGCATACTTATAGCTGAACACCTCACATCAAACGACAAATCATAAAATTTTGAAAAAGTCTTATATTTAACCCTCTGGGCACTAACTTGTGTATTTGTGTATTTTAAGCTTTTTTTTTCTAACTGAGCCCCTAATTAAGTTGGAGATTTGAAATTTTGCATAGTTATAGCTGAACACTTGCAATCACACGATTTTGCAATCACACGATTAAAAATTTCAAAAAGTCTTAGATTTACCCCTCCGGTCTCTAACTTGTGTATTTTAAGCAATTTTTCTAACCTCACCCCCCCACCCCATTGCACTCAGTGGGTACTTTTCTAACATTTGCCGACACCCCTTTGACCATTCTTTCATATTATGCACATAGCCTTAAATCTTTCAGTTCCACTTTTTACCGCCAGGGGGCGCCTACCTATCTCGGGTGCTATGGGCCCGATCCCCTCGACCCCTGGTTGCGAAATGTGGAACTAACAGATTTTGCAAAAGGATAAAGTGTTTTGAAAGGAATATTAAACGAAACCCTTTGTGCGATCTGTGATCACACTTACCCACTAGTTTGTGTTTTTCTAAGGCTTCTCTATATTATATAGTCAGTATCCAGAGTTATACATTTTTCTCAGCGTTTTTTAGCTCACAGGCTATCAAAGCCTGAGAGCTAATGTGCCCGCCGGTTCTGTATGTATGTACGTATGTGCGTATGTACGTAACGCGATAACTCGTGATAGAAATATTCGATTTGCTTCAACTTTTTTTTCTAAGTTCATCCTGATAAGGTGCTTCCCTGATTAGTTTTGGGAATTTACTGGTTAAGTATAAAGGTGTGTGTGGGGGGGGGGGGGGGAACGGGGGCCTAATCCCTTCCTTAACTTAGATAAATGGTTTTTCATGCAGAATTACCAGGTTGTCTTCTAATTTGGCATACTGGTTAATTATGATAAAGTGCTTCCCTGATTAGATTTGAAGGTTCGTTGTTTAGGTCTAAAAGGGGGAGGGGGGTTAAAACCCCCTTAATTTAGATAAATGGGTTTTTCTATCTGATTTTCTGCAAATTTGGTTAACCGGTTTATTCTGATAAGGCGCTTCCCTGATTAGATTTGGAAGTTCATTGGTTATGATCATTGGGTATGTCCATGTTATAAAAGGGGGAACGGGGTTAATACCCCCCATTAATTTAGACAAATGGATTTTTCTATCCGATTTGCTTCAAATTTGGTATACTGGCTTATTTCGATGAGGCGCTTCTCTGATGACATTTGGACGCTCGTTGATTAAGTATAAAGAAGGGAAAGAGAGGGGGTTAATCCCTTCCCTTAATTTATTTTTCGAGGAGCATTACTCTTTGAAATAAGAGTATAATATACAATTAGTGTGAATAGCCTGTGAGCTCAATGCCATCAGTTTAACTGGGCACTTTTCTTTTTTTAACCTTTTGAAGTTTTACTTTATTTAGTGAAAATAATATTAAAAGAAAAACTATTCTTTTTTTCAAATAAAATTTTACTGGTAAAATTAAATAAATATAAATAAATGAAACTACCACTTAAGTTTCTTGTTAAAATTAAAATAAAGCTTTTTCTGGATTTTCATTAGGCATAAAGTGGCTTTATTTTATTAGATTTTGATTTTGCAATTAATCTTACTTTTTCTAAAACCTTTCTTTTCTTCTTCTTCTTCTTTTAAATAAAAAACATTTGTTTTATTTCTTGCCACCTGAATTTTTTGCAGTTATAGGAATAGAAATACATTTATAAATGTGTTAGAAATATTCATATTACAAAACTAGAAAAACAAATACACTTCAAAAGATATAAAATGCACAATTTTTTTCCCCCGTGAACTGCATTTAAATATTAATTCCTTCGTCACGACTCAAGATTACGCGACGCTTAAGGTGCTTTAAAATCCTTAATTTTTTCTACCAATATTTTCAAAAGGTAATTTTCGTCCTACTTAAAAACAGAATTTCTGCGATTCAATTATGCGAACATTTCTATTTAGAAATACTGGTTCTAAAAGATTAAAAATTGTGAAGGGGACAAGAATAAAAAATGCTTTTCAACAATAACAATTTCACCTTCGAATAAACCATCTTCATAAGATATTAGAATTTTATATTGATTCCAGTACTTTTATACTATATACTAAACTTTATACAATCCTGTCCAAAAGCTAAATAACAAATACAGTAAACTCTCTGTAAGGCGGACTCTGTATAAGACGGAAATGTGTCTAACTCGGAAAGATTTTCAACTCCCTGTGAATTCATAGGCATAGAGTAAAATTTGTCTAAGGCGGAATATTGCTTACCGCGAAAAATTTTCTTGGTCCCAATCGATTCCGCCTTAGACAGAGTTTACTGTACAAAATGCTAAATTTCGAACAACAAAATTAAAATTAATTGTGAGTACTTAAAATAAAGTTATATACTAAATATCAGGTTTAGCAAATAGACAATCAAGTCGACTCTCGGGTCGGTTTCGGGTTACCCGGCCTGTATTCATGACTCTAATATAGAGTAATATAGAGCATACCACTCACCCACAAGAAAAGTGACATAACTGAAAACACCACAGTTCACAAAAGATGCGGCTCAATTATATTGAGAATTCGGCATATTTTGGATGTCAAGTGGAGAAAATAAAAATTTTCAAGTAAGGGCCTGTATGTTATCACTTTGGGGGGGGGGTGAAGGGGTGTCTAGCACTTGATATCGTAAGATATCTCTAGGAGTGGGTTGCCTCTTGATATCGTTATAATTTTTTATCCAACCAAAATTTTCCTTTTTGCTAACATTTTTTTACATCAAAAATAGTCTATGAACTTTTTTCTTAGTCTCTTAATATTTTTTATGAACATACAAAGGTATTATTAAAACCATTAAATAATTATAAAGTCATTTTATTCCAAGTGCAAGAAGACAATATTATTGTTGAATGCATTATGTAACAAAAAAGGTATATTTTTAAATAGTAAGTATTTCTTTAAAGTATTATTCGTTATAAAGTTATTTCATGTATAATAGTAATATTTTATTGACTTCTCTTCATTTAAAGCAGTAAAATATCCGAATAATAAATGTATATCATTGCAAACTATGGGGGGGGGGGGGTGTCGAGGAATTATAACGTATGATATCGTAAGGGGAGGAGGGGTCCAAAATTGCCAAAAAGTTGATAACGTTATACATGCACTGCACAGCCCCTAAAGACTGGTCAAAAATAAGTGTGGAAACCAGTCAAAAATTAGTAGAATCAATTCCCAGAGGATTTTAAGGTGTTGGATGCGAAAAGTATGCATACTAAGTACTAGCAGCATTTGTTTGTTTTGAATATTTCTTATTTTTATGTTATTATTGCCATAGTGTGAAAAAATTTTTTGGTGTTATAAATGCTCATTTATATTTATTTATTTATTTTTAATATAAATGTGAGTTGTGGTTAAAGATACCCATAAAACTCTATGCCTAGCAACAGGATATGATCAGCTTGATCAGGATATGATCAGCTTGATCAGGATATGATCATGAGAACTTGTAACCGCAGAGCAGCAGATGGATTGAATTTGCTGATGTGAAGCTTTGCATTTTCTTAGCTTGGGAACAAGTAACAGCCAAAGGGCTGATTTCATTCCGAAGCGGCTGAGGTTAAACCTATTTTTCGCTCTAGACGAGAGCAGAGGCCGATATGAAGTCTCCGATGCTGCGAGCGTGTATGCCGCAGAAAACCCCCCTACCCTCCCGTACTTGTAAATATAATGTCAACTTAATATGTAAAACTATAATCCAGAACCATTAAACTCCTTTTTTCATTAACTACGGCCTTATCCTTATATCATCCTTATATCACATGGGGGTCGGCCTATCCTAGTAGAACCTAGCTAAATTCTTAAATTCCCCTAGACCCACCTGCCACTGGAGTTTAAGCAACTAACTCAACGACGTTTTTTTTTCTTTCAACTCTGAAGACGTATGTTTTTGTTTTTTAGGTGCGTTCGTAATTATATAAATACATAGCACCTATAGTCGTCGTCTAGTCCGTCCGTTTGTCCGCATATAACAGCGCAAAAACTACTCAACCGAATGGTTTGAAATTTAATATATATAATCGTTGCAGAATTTTGTCGAGTCATTTCAAATTTTATGAAAATCGAATCAAACCTTAAAAATATATTAATAAAAGTTTTCTTCATTTTATTAAGTTCTATCATATGTAATCAATTCAATGATATCCCATGATAGATAGTGATTCTAGGTTACCATGGTGCTGACGTCCTGTTTAAAATGGAGTCCTATTATTTCCGTATTACTGAATTTAATGTATAGAATCGTAATAAAATTTGTATTCATGCATTTTTGCACAAGAGAGCAACAGCTATTGCACCAAGACCTGAATATTTATAAAACTAGTTATAATACGAACGCACCTCATTTGCCACATTTGACGTACAAATTCGTCTTGTTCCTTCGCAATTCCTTTTGTATTTATTTCTCCCTGAATGCAAAGTAATAAAGTGCTCAAAGCACAAGTACTTTTTTTGCCGATTGCAAATCATTTAGGAAAGTAATTTTTTTATTATTATTATTATTTCCGATATAATTAGAAATAAAGAAAATGCTGTTAAATTTTAAAATCGCAGGAGGTTCAACTACTCTTCCATGCCTTCTGTTGCTGACACCCCCATGTTCGGATAAATTATTTAAAATTTTATTTAATAGCTAAGTGAACTATATATTGCTATCATGACTCACATAAATTCTTTTATTTTGACGTGGATTCTTAATTTTTGTTATTTTTTTTACAATACAATTATTTTTGGACTCCTATTATAACAAGTCATTTATTGTAACGAAGAGCGTCATTGTAAGAAGTGTCAATTTTATCATTCTGTGCATTGTTTTTTAAATTTCTTCCCTCATCTATAATTGACTGAAACAGCAGCGTTGAGCCATTTCTGAAATTCGATTGCTAAAGCCCAAGAGTGAGCGAACCATGTGTGCTCGATGAGTAATTTCTCGCATATTTTCCCGAACTCTAAATCGTTTGTGCTTATTTTTTTTTTTTACCTCCCCCACTTTCTAATGAGTTTGGGGAGACGAAAGAAAGCAGGTGCGTTCCAAATTTATTCTGTCCGCTGGCATCAGCATTTTCCTAAATCCAGTTAGAATGTTCGTTTCCCTGTGGAACACCGACTAATGAAAAGAAAGTACATGTACAGGCGCGCCATATGGTACTTCCAGAGCCAGCTAATAAAAGATTTTGTTCGATATTAGTTAGCTGATATTGAATGACGGAGGTTAGTTTCTAATTTAAGTTTAGTTGATGAAAAATAAACTTCTAATAACTGATTTAATTATATAATAAACTTAAATTCTGCTTTTTATGTTAATATTATAATTCAGAATAAATTTATTGTTAATCGACTTCCTACAAAGGAGCTTATACAATTCGTTATGTTATCTTTTTATTTTTTCTCCCTTCCATCCTTCTTTCTTTTTTTTTTTTCTTTTTGGTATGTATATGTATGTTCGTATATCCACATATAACGTTTAAATAAACCCACCGATTTTAGTAATTGTCTTTCCTATTATTCATTTTGGTGGCGCTCCCATTTTAAACTTCATTGGGGCCTAAAAATGGTATGTTTGTCTGATTTTTGGGTGTGTTCGTAAATATATAAATACGTAGCACCTATGGTCGTCGTCTGGTCTGTCCGTCTGTACAACAGCGCAAAAATTACCCAACCGAATGGTTTGAAATCAGGGGCGTAGCTACAGATGTTTTTTCGGGGGGGAGAATTCGAAAATTTCCCAACTTGAAACAAATTTCTCCAATTTTCAACTAAAGTGATATGCACAACTTGTGTAATAATGATAAGGAATCTTATGCATAAAAAATTTCTTTCGAAAGAAAAATATTTAAACTAGAAACATAAAAATTCCAATTATGGTTTTTTTAATAAGAACTAGGGGGCTCGGCCCCCTACGAGCTACGCTCGCCAACCCCCGTCCAGACACCGCAGACTCTAAATGCACGCTAATGTGATCGGCTTTAAAAAGATTTCGAAAGATTGAATTATAATTTAAAAAACAGTGGCGATCTCCCTATAAACGGATTTCTATTCATTTCTCTTTGATTGGGGAAATTTTAACGCCAAATCCGCTGCGATACTACTTGATTATCCCGTCGACTAATATCGCCAAACCACTCGCCAAATTATACAAATTGACATAATTTTTATTTTAAATAACGAAAGAACAAATAAATTAGTACAACATTAATAAAAAGACGAATAAAACGTCGAAATAAAAATAACTTGATGATGTAGACATCAAGTGTAACAACATTTCAAAATAAGCTAGTATAAAAGGAATTAAGTAAACAGAATCTTTGTCTCCCGGTATTTTTTAACAAAGCGAAAAGAAAGTTCTTTTAAATGAGACATTTTAAATTAATCGTTTTTAATCTGACGTAATTTTGACCAAATTATTCTTTCTCTTTGTAATATTCACGTGAAAATACTTGTGTTAGAAATGAAATATTATTTGCGCTTTCCTAAGAAAAATAGTTGAAAAGTATCCGCTCAAAATATCAAATAAATGTCTAGCGCAATTTCTAAATTTAAACCGTTTTGCAATATTATTTTGTGTTCGTTTTATGTAATAACTGTAATGTGACGTAAATATGACGTAATTTCTCCTATTTAAGACTTCTAATGCATGTTAATAAATTTATTATTTTACAAATTCCTTTCTCTCTTAAAATTCACGTGTAATTATAGTTTTATGACGTAATTTTTAATAAGTTCCTGCTTTTTGTACATAATTATTTAATTATAATTCCAATGTTTTTTTCTGTTTATAATAGTCACGTGTAAATAAATTTTTAATTTATTACACGTTTAAATATTTTTTTTTGAAGCAAACATTATTGTTTCCGCTGTTTATACAGTTGGCAACAGTTTAAATTAATATCACTTTCTAAAATCTGTAAAAAATATCTCAAGAAATGCTGAAAATTTGAATTTAAAATAGAAATAAAACCTCAAAAAATGAGTCAAAATAAAAAAATTAATGCAATCTGCACTCCGGCAAATTCTAACGCATAAAATGATCTAAAAATGATTACACGACCATGTATAGTTTTTGCTGCTATAAAACTTTTTTAGTGAAACGATTTTGTCCAACTTTAGCATTAAATATCTCTTAAAATAATTCTTCGATTTGAAAACTGTCTACATCAGCGTGTTCATCAAACATTTCTGTAAAAAACCACCGATTTTCATATTTTTGTATGCATTATTTTTCTTAATATTAACGAAGAAATACCTCCGGTCACAAAAAATTCAAAACCGGCGGCGGTGACAGCAGTAGTTACTTTTTTTTAGAATAGAGAGAAACCAACCAGCTTTTTACTTTCTTCTACCTTTACAAGAGAAAGTATTGAATTCGTAAAAAAAATTCGACTTCCGGCTTTCGACGGATTGATGTTATTGGTGCAGATTCATGATCGCCAGTCGCCACGTGGCGACTTAATTTTTTGCTTCGGCGACTAATTTTAGGCATCTAAGTCGCCATTCTTTGGCGAATTTCGCCTTTTTTTCAGCGATCCTTTGACAAAAATTACGTTTTTTTCGCGATCCTTTTACGAAAATCACGGGTTTTTTCTCGATGCTTTGACGAAATTCGCGGTGTTATTTTTCACTCCTTTGATAAAATTCGCATTTTTTCTGCAATCTGTTGACGAAATTCACGTTTTTCTGCAATCTTTTGCCGAAATTCACGTTGTCTGATTTGCGACCCTTTGACAAAATTATCTTTTTTTCCAGGATCCTTATAGAATTGGTGGTTTTTTTTTTTTTTTTTTTTTTTTTAATGTTATCCTTTGACAAAGTTGAGGATTTTTCTGCAAAGAATGGCAAAATTCGCATTTTCCCCGCAATTCTTTGACAAAAAGACGCGTGTTTTTTAAATTCTTTGACGAATTTCGCATTTTTTCCTGATCCTTTGACGGAATTCGCGCTTTTTCTTGTTAACGATAGACAAAATTGAATTTTTCGGCGTCCACTTGTCGAAATTATTGATATTTTTCCTCACCCCTGTAATAAACTGTGATAAGATTGTTTTTTAAGATAATTTTTCTTATGTATTCTTCAAAAACAAATGCTCGAATTCTGTTTTGACTTTTATAGTGCAAAATAATTTTACACACTCTTATTTTTTTCTTTTATGAACTCTTGTATGGCAAAATGAAAATAAGAAATATTGTTTTCCTAATATTCCCCACTACCATGATTCCTCAGCTTATTCTTATAGATATATATTTTTTTTACCTCTATCTTTCCCAACTTTATCTTCTGACAGTACATAGCTTAAAATTTATATTACACTTAATTTATATCCAAATTAAAAGAATTGGGTGATTAAATGAACTATACAAATTTGATATAATTAGTCTGTTTCTTCTGTATATTTGTAGATTATTTTTCACTTTGATCTCCTGAAATTTTTCTCATATAATTGCTATTGCTTGTATGCACTTCTTGCACAATGTGGCCACTGGATAATTTCAGTTTAAGAGCCACTGGCTCCTTAAAAACTTTGGAAATGTGCACCTATAATTGATACGTTTTAGAACGATTTGACTGTTTTTAGAAAATGTCTGTCTGTGTGTATGTGACACAAATTTACTAATGCGCGGAATTTAATAAAACTTTAGATTTAGTTATACCTTAATAAAAATTAATGCTTATTAGTTTTTGATGTAAATCACCCAAAAGGTGCTCGCTGCCATGCCGCGACGATTTACACGATTTACACATTTTTCACGATTTACAGGATTTTAGCGATAGTTATATCTCAAAAACTGTTACACGGAATTTGATCAAACTTCATATTCTGTTAAACCTTCACATAATTTGGTGCTTATTAGGCTTTTGTGTATATCATATAACAGGTGGCACTGCTGTGAAGCATTTTTCATGATTTTTGCGTTAGCTATATCTGAAAAACTAATGCACGGAATTTGCCAAATTTCATATTTGGTTGCAATCCCTTATTGGGCTTGGGTGTATACTATCCAAAGGTATCGCTTTTGTGCTCTTTGGGTTTGGAATTTTGGTTGCAGACATCTAACAGTGTGTGCGCCCAAATTCAGTGATTTGTTGGGAAAATGCTATGCTTCTATCTCCTTTTTAAATTCACACAATTTAACGGATCTATCTATATTATAAAGGACAAACATATCTGTGCGTAACGCATACGTCATTTTGCGAATGGCAACACTTTGAAATTTGAAATACAATTTCGATTTTGCAATTATATCTACGGCAAATTTTTAAACTTCTAAACATCGCATATTTTAAATTTTAACAATGTCGTATAAGGAAAAAAATGCTCTTTTAAATGCAATTTGTTTGAAAGCTGTATCTCAATATATTTTTGAGATATTAATTTTTTTGTAGTTTTTAATACAAATTTTGTAATTGTGGCAACTGAAGTACTCCATTTATATTGAAAGTAAAGGGAAAATAGTCATAGTCATGGTTTATTATTTTTATTGATTATATCCTTATTGATGCCATTTCCACATTACAAATAAAAGTAACTTTTTTATAATTTTTGAACAGAAAATGACGTCAGACATAAAAAAAAACACGCCTTCTTCATAAATCAGTTACATTTCAATATTTTTACATTTTAGAGAATGGATTGAAGGGAGATGATAAAAATATCTCGGTGACTCAATAATCAGAAGGTTTTGTAGAAAAATAAACTTTATTAACATAACAACACATAGTCAAATATTCGCCATCGTCACTGACAGAATAATCTGCCGCTCTCTGCAGAGTTCGAATGTTACTGCGTCACGTGACTTCAAAAGCTCTCCGCAGAAAACGCGGGGGGAGGAAATGCGCCTCATTGCTATTGGCTGGCTCCTCGCGTGCGAGAGAGAGAGAAATAGCAGACGGCTACAGAGTATGCCCCCAGTGACGAAGTCGCGATTACAAAAAGGTAGCAATTAATAAGATACATAAGAAAGGTCTTGAGTAAAATTAAAGTACATATGATGCAAAAAAAAAAAATAGAAAATATATTATGCATTACATGAAAAACAATACTTTTGAGAAGGAAATAGTATGCACACTATATACATCAGATGTTTTAAACAATATAATCCGTAACGAGATGTTTCGGAAAACGAACTTTACGACCAGATTTGGTGGTAGGGTGTTCAACAGGAGTAGTTGGAAAATTTATGGGCTCATTTTGTTTTTGAGGTTGGGAATGTGAAATAGAATCTGCTAATTGATACGCAGGTTTAATGCGATCAATAGATACAGTACAGCGCTTCCCGTTTAATTCCAAGTCAAACGTTTTCTCAGACCTGTCAATCACTCGATGAGGTCCTGTATAAGGGGGTGATAAGGGAGGATTGACTTTATCTGATCTAAGAAACACGTGTGAACAGGTTTTTAATGAGGGATTGACATAAATTTTAGGATTGCCGTGCATTGCAGTGGCAATGGGATTTAACTTTCTCATTTTTTCAGTTAACTCAGTCACGTATGTAAGAGTAGGTGGTTGATTTATAGTTTCAGTGTTTATGAGATCAGAGGGTAGTCTGATATTTGTGCCATAAACAAGTTGAGCACAGGTCGCTTGGATATCATTTTTAAGAGCAGTGCGTAAACCAAGTAAGACAATCGGGAGGATTTCAGTCCATTGAATTTGATTGTGAGCTTTAAGAGAACTCTTAAGATGGCGGTGGAATCTTTCAATAAAACCGTTAGACTGTGGATGGTATGCTGTAGTTCTGATGCGTTTACATCCTAATCTATCTGTAAGCTCTTTGAAAAGAGTGGACTCAAAATTTCTACCCTGATCAGTAGTGATGGTAACAGGGGTTCCAAATCTGGAGATCCAACTGTGTATCAATGTACGAGCAGTTGTTTCTGCAGTCATATCAGATGTGGGTATAACTTCGGGCCATCTCGTGAACCTATCAATGATGGTCATGCAATACTGATTGCCATCGGATGATGGTAAGGGTCCGATAAAATCAATATGAATATGGGCAAAACGAGCATCAGGTTCAGAGAATGTACCAAATGGTGATTTGGTGTGTTGAAAGATTTTAGCTTTTTGACATTTCGTACAGCTGCGAACCATAGATTTTATGTCCTTACGCATGCGAGGCCATACAAATCGTTTGGAAATTAAATCTAATGAAGCTGAGATACCAGGATGTGAGAAATAATGTAAGGTTGAAAAAACTGATTGTCGCATACTTTTAGGAACAATGGGTCGAGGATGTTTTTGTGACATATCGCAATATAAATGTACATCTTCGAGTGGAAAGTAATGTTTTTCTAATTTTAATGAAGTGGTGTCACAACATTACGCTGATACCGAGTTTGAGATGCTAGGCAAAATTATTCCATATTTAAAACAAATGGTCAATACTATGACAACTAAATGAAAATTTCTGAATTTGTTTTTCGCGGGTACTGAGATTAAAACTTAAAGTTTGTGCGAATGTTCACATGCAAAGTTGTATCGGACAAACGTGACTTTAAGTTTGGAAGTACATTCAATTAATAATCTATTGCGCATTAAAATACTTTCAAATTGTGAATTTGAGTGGCGCGTATCTAAATTATGAGAATGTGAAAATAACGTACAGTTTGGATTTTATGAGGAAAATTTTTATGATATGACAAAGCGAAATCTTTTTTACTGATTTTTCATCCCGTAAAGACAAACGTAAGAGCCTCAATCGATAACTTTATCATAATTACTCATCTTGATTACGTATTCTAATACAGTTTAATTTTTCAATAATTTAAGCAGTTGAAGTTTGTGGAAATAATATTTTGGGGATTTTAGGTTAAAAATATTATTTGTTTTAAGAGTTAGACAATCAGTGTAAGATGAATTTTTTATTGTAATTATTTTTGTAGATTTATTATAATTTCGATCTGACAGTTCCTTTCTAACATTTTAGTTAGTCGAATTTCGACGGGTTCCAACTCGTTCCTTTAGATTTCGTTTTGCATTGTGATTGCAAATTTTGAGGTATTAACATGTATTGGATAGAATAAAGTTTTGGGATTGGCACATCCGACTAGTTTTCCTTTAACATTAATTCTTCTGGTCTTCAAAGAAGCCAACCTGATGATAACATCGTCCAGTTTAATAAAATCCACTATTTCACTTTCACATTTTAAAATCATTAGGCTGTCAAGTCTGTCATCCCTCTTTGTAGTTTGCAATATATATATTTTTTTTCATTTTTATTTGACTAAAGATTCTTTCATTAGATGCAATGCCATAAAGATAAACTGCTGCGAATGTTCAGATACGAGTATATAGTTTGACGGCGTGTTCAAATAATCTTTGAATTTCAAGGCATGAGAAAAAGGTTTTTTAAGTGAGTTGGGATTTGGTTTATTTCTATTTGACTCTGCAAGTCATGTACATCCGGTTTCTCATATCCAGATGGAAACATTATTAACTTTCCTAAGTTAGTGATACTCAAATTTGCCTTGCACAATTGTAATTTAAATATGAAATGTATTGGTGCAATATTCTCCTGATATGGGGAACATTATCATTTAAGCCCATTACTAAGTTTTTTTTTTTTTTTTTTTTGTATTACTTATAATTCTTTCCTGTAAATCTTGTGTGTATCAGAGTTCATTGCTGTACTATTATTTTTATCTATTCCCTTTGGTGAAACCATTTTTCTACGGTGCTTTCGGAAGTCAGCTTCTTCAGTCACATTCTAATATTCATAAGTGTTTGTGAACTTGTCTATAGGAAAATCTTTATTGATTCAAAATTTTATTCAAGTGCAACGTGTCAGTGTTACAATGCATGTCGATTTTTTCTTCAGTTGATAGACTGCTTTCATGGTCATATTTCTGTTCCAAATTCAAATGGTCCACTTTTTACCTTTTTCATCCTCGAATGGATTTTTAGATGCTCCAAAACCTTGCACGAAAAATCTTTTCCTTATTATGAAGGGTTCTTTCGTGCTGAGATTTATAGTCATATTTTAGTACAGTTTTAAAGACACAACACTGGATTTTTGGTTTAAAATTTCATAAACACCTATAAATATAAACGAACAGGACTGATATATATTTCCGCACACAAATAAATGTAAAATGTGACAAATTTATCTAAACTAGCGACTTCTTATATTCATATTTGCTCATATAAGGCTTTTTTCTTGACATCGAAGGGTTAACTAATTTTTGCGGAAAAAATCATGAGAATGAGTAAAAGATTGTCCAAAAATCCCGCAATACCTCAAAAATTAGTGCAATTTGTGAAAACTCATCAAATCTTCTTGCCCAGCTGTGTTTCAAGTAGGTAACTACATTCCTTTTTGTTGTGCTACAAGTGATCTCCAATTTTCAAAAGAGATGCAATCCCTTTGGATTAAAATAGCTGGATTCTCTTTTGGGACGAGAAGTGGACGTAGGGTGAAAATTTTCAAAAAGGAACAAAGTTTTGGAGGAAATAAAGGAACTGAATAGTCAGCTATTGATGGATAGGATAAGAGAAATTTAGGTTTGGTAGATGTATAATATTTTTGTAGAACTGAAAAACACAATGATAAATTGAGTGTGGCTGATTTTTTTTTGTATTTCTTTTGATAATTTTACATGTTTACTGTTACAGTATTCAGAAACATAATCACCAAAACAAAAATTTCCTAATTTTTTTACTAAAAAAGGAAATGTCTCAAAAATCTAGAATTTCCCAACTCTAAGCTCAAATTTCCCAACTTCACATATATTGAGGGGGAGGCTCCCCCCCATAACCCCCTATGGCGACGCCCCTGTTTGAAATTTAATATATAGAATAGTTGCAGAATTCTTTCGAGCCCTTTCAAAGTTTATGAAAATCAAATCAAACCTTAAAAAGATATTAATAAAAGTTTTATTCCTTCTATTAAATTCTATCATACGTAATTAATTCAATGATATCCCATGATAAGCAATGATTCTAGATTGCCATGGTGATGACGTCACGTCCTATTTAAGATGGAATCCTATTATTTCCGTATTATTGAATTTAATATACTAGGGGGCTCTGCCCCCTACGATCTACGCTCGCCAACCCCCCCCCCCGTTCCAACTCCCCAGATTCTAAAAGTAGGATAATTTATAGGCTTTAAAAAGATTTAATTATAATTTTTTAAAAAAAAGTGGCGATCTCCCTGTAAACGGGTTTGCATTCATATTAGTAGAGGAAGAAGGAGAGTTAGCCGGGAGCAGGTGGTGGTGGTGGGACGAGGTGGAAGGAGGAGGGAGTAATCCACCTTGTGGATGGAAGAGGGGGTGGAATCCACCTGTGAGTGGAAAGGGAGGCTTATCTGATCATCCTATAGTAGGAGGGGGTTTAATTTTTTTTTCGAATTGATTTAGTATTAGAATGGAAATATCATACTATAGCATAGTGAGTTAGATCATTTTGAGAGGAAGTATGGGCTAAATTTTTCGATGGGTTTATTTTTTAGGGGGCTTATTTTTAGGGGGGCTTAATTTTTTTTTTTTTTTCGAATTGACTTAAGCAAAAATGCAAATATCATACTTTAACATAGAGATTTAGGTATTTTCGAAAGGGAGTTTGAGGGGCCTAAATTTTTTAGGGGGCTTTATTTTAGAAAGGCTTATTTTTTTTATCGACTTAGAGTAGGAATGGAAATGTCATACTATAACATAGAGATTTGGGTATTTTCGAAAGGGAGTTTGATGGACTTATTTTTAGGGGGGGGGGGGCTTAATTTTAAGAAGGCTTACTTTTTTTTTGTCTTAGAATTTAAATGAACATAAAAATGTCTTATGTTTTCTGAAGAAAATGTTTGATGCTGCCATTTGTAGGATATCGTTTTAATATATTTTTGAAGATAGTATTTTTTTTTTTTCTTACAAGTTTTGAGTAAGATTTGAACCTGCAAAATAATCTCTTGACTTGATAATTTGGGGTAGGTTTAACTGATCAAGAATCTATGTCTGTGCGTTTAGATTTTGATGTTTCAAAACAAAAAATTGTATTCCCCCTTCTGTATGTGCAAAGAGAGGTCGGCTTCTTAAGATATCTCAATAATACCTATTTTAACTGCTCACTTTGCGAATTATTTTAATATATATGATTTTATTTTTAGTTTAACTGATTTTATCGATTTTGCGTATGGGAGTTTGATTATTTTACCAAGCCATAGTTTCGAACCTGCGAACTCCGATTCAAAATTAATTTTTTGTAACTGATAAGCTATTCACTTTCAAACAACGCCCCAATATTTTCTACGTTACTTTTGAACACTATATATATATTTTTAAATACCTACCTCTCCCTCTTTCTTATACTAGGGAAGTTAATACAATTTATGTTTAACGTTTAAATAGAAGAAATGATTTAAATTAATTTTCGATATTTCTTTAATAAGCAACTCATTTTTTAGATCGAGTAGAAGGCTGCCAAACAATTTGAATTAAACATTGTTTTTACCAGTATTAATCCCCTTACCTAAGTTTAGAATTGTACTTTTTCTTGTGAACCATATCATTCACTTAATATTTCATATCATATTCATTTAAATGTCTGAAATTTAAAATACACTTCCTAAACCCCATTATCAACAGTTTCTCACTATCTTTCACAAACATCTGATAAGTATAATCAGCTTTTTTCAACAGAAGATAGCTAATATGTAAATACTGATAACCATTGATTTTTGAAGAGATTATTTCACTTGTTTACAGATTTTAAATGAAAGTTTGAAATATTTGTCAGATTTTCTATTTATCAATTATTATAAATTCAATCAACTCATAGTTTGTTATTGCAATAGATAATTATTTGATGATTCTACACTAGTTCTAATGAATTTTAAAACTACTGCTTCATTTCAACTCATTCTTTTATACAGTTTAATAAATTTAGTATGAATTAAACCATTGGTTTGTCATATATTCACTGAAATAATAAAATTAATTTGTAAAACCTTAGAATGACGAATTCAAAAACGTAACGTGATGAATCATATACTTTTTAAACATTACATAAATACCTTTGGATTGATTCACTTCCTGTGAACTTTCTACACATACTTTTTTATGCCACGTGTTTTTTTTAAATTTTTGCACCAATCATATTACATGATTTGCACCATAGTAATATTTTTTTAACATGCGCCCCTATGATTATATAAAATTGAATGGAACGAGACTTTTTCATTAGTGTTTGCTATATTATATGAGTATGTGAAGTGAAGACTTTTTTTCACTTAGGATAATATGGCTAGTTTTCAAGATAGACATTCTACTATGTTAAGCTATGATGTATCACGTTTGAATAATCAATCTTTTTCATCAAGATTAAATGATCAAGACATGGGATTAACAGTACAACCTAAAGTAGAACCCATTTCAGATGATGAAGCTGAATCCTCCTCATCAGAACTGAAGAAACAGAAGCCACCTTTTTTGTGTACTGTTTGCAGCAAATCTTTTTCACGAAAAGGCAATTTAAAACAACAATTGATGATTCATTCAGAAGAAAGACCATTTGTTTGTGACATCCGCCAAAAAAGAAAGGCTATTTTGAATCGTCATAAACTATCCCATTTAAAGATTCCTTCTCAACATAAATGTGATTCGTGCGGTGAAGCGTTCTCAAGAAAGTATGACTTATTAAAACACATGAAGATCTACAAGTCCTCCAAAAAGGATAAATGTATACAGCGTAGTGAAATATTTAATCGCAAGTCCGATTTTTTATATCATTTGAAAACTTCACACAGAGTTAGATCTAAAATTGATAATTCATCCTCTTTAAAAGATATATTTTTTGAGAAGGTTAAGCATTTTAAAAGGCAAAATGCGTTAAACATATTTACTAAAACTGTAATCAACTCTAACGAGGAGAATGTTACAGACTTTAACACATTTTTTAATAGTATTCAATCGGATGTTTTAAACGAATTAAACTATCAGATTCAAATTAAAAAATCAATGAAATGGTATGCAAGTGTTCAAGTTGTTGTATATCGCATAACACAGGAGGGTGACTTACAGACTGCCACTCCCTATTTCCTTTCAAAAACTGTACTTGAATTGACGAATCAAAACTTATCTGAGCACGTTGAGGATGCCTTTGCAAAAATTATTAATTCCTACGAGAAGTACACCAGAAGTGGTTTTAATTGGACATTAGATAAAATATTGAATTTAGAACTATCTACCTTTAAAATATAACATGATTTGAAATGTTTATACCTTTTAGAAACATGTGTACTCATGTTTTCACTATTGTAACTATTGAAAATGACGAATAAATAAAGTGTAAATGAAAAAGCTTTTGTCTGTTTATTTTTGTTAGAACAACTTGTGATTTTTAATAACTCATGAAGTCGTAACGACTTTACTTAATTTTTTTTTCAATTTCTTATCAAATGAATAATGAGTTAACTATCTTTTATTAATTTCATATTGAAAGTCTGAAATTATCCATTGAATTAGTTATTTTTCAATATTTCTAATTTATTATAATTATTTTTAAAGTTTAATGTATCACTTGTCGTTTGTATAAACAACTGTTATTGTTTATTAATAATAATATTATCGTTTATTACCATACAATTCTTCAAAAAAGCATAGAACCATTAACATAATATATCATTCACCACTTTTTTAAAAACTGTTACCTTGTGTTGCCATTGAATTCTTCAAAACAAAAAAAGAATAAAACTAAAATCATTATTGTTGTGGTTACTTAGAACCACTGCCATATTTTTATTTAATTTCATTTAGAAAATATTTTTATTAATCTTGTATTCATTTAATTTTAATATTCGCATTCCAAAATTATTTTAATTCCCTTTTTTTTTTCAACCTTCCCCTGCAGGTTTTTCTTTCTGGCATAGCATTTCATTCATTTTAAAATCATAAACGTCGTTTTGAAGTCTGTACTTCCGGTAAAAGAATTATCTGGAAAGTTCCATATCTTTCTATTTGTGAAGTCATATCCTTTTGCTGCTCCACCCCTTAGCCAATAATATTTAAATCAGTTTAATTTGTAATTTCAAAATTCGTAACTCTTTACTACTGTTTGGCATCTCATCTCAGTGAAATCTATCAAATTTCCTTTTTTTAAAGCAGTTTTTTATATTCTTTAGCATTGCATTTAATGCCAATGTAGGGCGCCTGTATGTTCGTTCCGCCAAAGTTGGCTTGTTTCAAGTATTATAGTAATCCCCCATTACTCCTCTTCTCGGAGAGCTCGTGCGCATTCAGTGTAGTTGAGTTGGAACTTCAATGCAGAATGGCTGCCTTTTTTGCCGTTCTGCGAAGAACGGCCTGCATGAGTGTTGTGCATGACGCCTGCATGAGTGTTCTATCAACGAACGCAGAGAATGGGTGGATGCCTCTTTCCTTCTACAAAAAAATAATAAACGGATTTTTCGTATCTACAGCAAGAAATATTAAAAGAGCAAGAATATTTCTTTATGATGGTGTAATCGGCTGCATAGTTTCGTCTTTTTTTTTTTTTTTTTTGTGGCGAGATTCTTTGATCAGTTACTTCTGATTCTTCAGTAGGATGTGGATAAAAATTCTGTTGACGGCATTATTATTATTTTTATTCAAATCATGCTTTTATTTCGAGTCGTAGAATTGTTATGCTAAAAAAATCATCTAAATGCCTGTGCCTCCGTACTCCCCAAAGGAAAGAAATTATTTTATTTTCTTTGGTAAGAACGTAGAATGAACGTAGATTGTATGCGTCCATCATAAAAAAAAAAGTACATCTAAAAGAATAAGAGATGTACTCTATGATAATGCGCTATGTTCTGCAAGAAAAATTGCTTCATAAATAAAAAATTTTCAAAGAAGATTTGTCTTCTGTTTATTTCCTTTCTGCAAATGTCTCCATCATTTTCTGTTCTCTCGGGTCAATGCAGGTAATGCTTTTACCTTTTATTTTTTTGTTCTCAATTTCCAAATGTAAGATAAGTAAATTCAGATATTTTTTTTAATTAATGACTGTTATGTCAAAGTGGTCTTTTGTGGCCACAACAAAAAAATGTTATAACACTATACGATCGATCCTAAAAAAATGATTTGGAATTTCAATATCCAAAATAACTTTACAATATTATTCTATCACCTCCTGTCTTCCAAACACAACAGCCTTCTTTCCTGGTACCGTGAACCTTTAGAAACCTTTATGACATGACAGTTATTAAGTTATATTTTGATATGAAAATTTGTTTTAGTGTATTATTATTGAAATATTTGATATTTAGAAAAAGTGGCTTCCTTAAATTTTTATACAATCTTTCTAAAAAAAAAAGAGAGAAAGAATTCATGTAATATTTACAGTTTATTATTAAGGAAAAATGATTGCTTATGATATTATTTACAAAAAAAGATGAGTTAAGAATAATTTTCTTACTTATAAGTAAATGATTGATTTATTGATGCCATTTTGTTTTGATAATATGTCGAGAACAATTATTACATTATTCTGTTGAATTGACATTATTTTTAAAAGGTGACTTCATATGATATTATTTTTTTTTATTTCACCACATTAATTTAAAATTTATTCGGATTTGTTTTGAAATTTGTTCAACATTGTTTTGAAATTTATCACCATGCCTCCAAAAGCAAATTTAAACCTTTGTATTCAACCGTTTTATGGAAATCCTCAGACGGTCGAATTTTTCTTCGACCAGTTATCAGATTTGCAGGAATTATATAATTACTCTGGAAAAGAACTTTTTGCTCTTTTCAAGTCAAAATTACAGGGCACTTCATTAAATTTGTTTCTCGAAACACAATTTCAATTCAAAAAGTCTAACCTTCAAACCATTCGCAAAGAATTTATTAACTATTTTCTGACAAGTAAAAATCTGACACTTGGAAGTCTCTTCAAAATTTAAAATTGGATTCTAATGAGTCAGTTAAAAATTTTTCATATCGTTTGGCTAAACAGCTTCGACTTGCGTATCCTAAATTAGATCCAGCTGCTCTAGATTCTTTGAAATTTACTCATTTTATTCAAGCTTTACCTAAGCATATTAAAAGGAAAATTCTAGAAGAAAACATTTCCACTTTTGAGTTAGCTCTTGAACGAGCACAATTTTTACAAGATATCTATGATTCACCACCTACTCAAAAATCTAATCAACATTATGACCAAGTTTATTCTCTGAATAATGAAAATAATGGTGAAAATTCAAAATTTTCTGATAGTTTTGTTGAACAAGCTCCTATCAAACATAAAAAGGACAGAGTCTATAGAAATTCGCAAATAACATTCTCGCCATCTGAATCTCATAATGGACATTCTCCTAGACATAGAACTGTTGTTAAAAAAAAGCGTGTAACTTACTCTCCCTCACCAAGTTAGACATAACGTGGTTTCTAGAAATAAAACAAACTTTATTCAGCATAAACCAGATAAGAAACGATCTTTCTTTCGGCCAAAGTTTGACAAGTTTTCTCACAAGAAAAACTTTTCAGAGTATTTTCGCAAACAAAATGTTATCCAATGTGCCTTTTGTGGTCGTTTTAACTATCTTCTGGAGTCATGTTACAAGTTTAGAAATCTACTTGACTATTCTAGGCAAAATGCCAATCACACTCAAGACTCCCATTTTTCTTCGAATTCTTCTCAAAGAAAGAAAAACTTTACTTCTTTTTCTAAAAATAAAAATGATGATAAAAATTATCATTTAAACAAGTAAGGGAGATTGGTCCAACTGACCACCATCCCTCCCAATCTTACTCGTTAGGGTCAGTACACTCCTGTGACAATTCAAGCGAATGTCAGATTGACAAAAATTCTTCTTCAACTACTTCCTTTTCAAATGCTGTTACACAGACATCACCAATAGTGCAAAAAATGAACAGACCTTGCTGTTCTGAAAATTCTTTGTCATCAAACTATTCTTCTCAAATTGAGGATTGTGTACAACAACGACACGTAATTTGCAGCTCTTTTGATAACACTTATTCACTTCCATGTATAATTATGAATGTTCAACATAATGAGATATCAACTCTCATTGATTCAGGTTCAACTCTAAGTTTGTTGGATCATGAATGCTTTAACAGCATTAAATCCAAAATCCATTATAAATATTTATCTAGAAATGTTTCTGTATCAACTATAAACTCCAAAGTTTTCTTTAAAGGATGTATCGAGATTGCATTCAAAATAGACAAATTCTTTTTTCATCATGTCTTTTACCTTACTGATATAAAGAATGTTAATTTTGAAGCCATACTTGGTTTTGAGTTTATAAACAAGCATTCTATAACCATCTCTCCAACTTTTAAATCTATATTAATTAAAGATAAACATATACCTTTTAACATTCAAAAAGAGTCTCCTAGCAGTTTTTATTTGAATTCTCAGTATAATAATGACAATATATCAGTGCCATATTCTTTTGACACCAATAATGTGCCTATTTTTGAAAATTCTATGTCAGTTAACACAAATAATGGTACTTATTTTGATAGTGTGAATGGAAATTTTGGTGATAATTATTTGCATTTGGTAAATAATTATGAAAATTATCCTTGCAATTACAGTTTTCCAAATAATGGTTTGTTTATAAATAGTGTTGGTAATAGTGCTATGAATTATGATAATTCTTTTATGAATGCTAATCTCAATATTAGAAATTTAGAAGGTCATGCTCAAGTTTTTACTCAGTTTCCTAATTATTTTCCCACTCATACAAACTTTGATTATTCTAATGTTATAAATAATATTTCTGATACCAGTAATACGAAAATTACTTCTAATGAAAAAATGTCATACCTGAAGATGACAATGACATTAGTTATGTTGGTAAAAAGTGCAGCAATTTTAAAAATGGTAATGAATAATGGAATAGTGGTGAAAGTTCAAAACTTTCTGATAGTTTTGCTAAACAATAAGGTCCTTGTACATGTACACCTTATATGGTAAAGAAAATAATTTCACCTGTACTTATTCAAATTCAATATTGCAATAATAATCAAGCATCACCTGTGTTAATTCATACTAACAGAATCTTGAAACTCCAGAAAAGAAATGA
The DNA here is from genome assembly GCA_963932465.1 of Maratus speciosus. Classification (NCBI taxonomy): domain Eukaryota; kingdom Metazoa; phylum Arthropoda; class Arachnida; order Araneae; family Salticidae; genus Maratus; species Maratus speciosus. Next base: position 171,106,953 of record OZ010793.1, read on the forward strand.
AGCATTGCTTCATCCTTCTAATTCATCTAGAAGTGCAACACATGATCAAACGACTGTTGATAGTGCATCTTCTTCTCCTGTGAAACGACATATGCCTACTCATACTACTAATTGTGATTCTACACAAATTCACACCACTTCAAAGTGCCAACAAACATCTTTGCATTCACATAGTTCAGTGCATTCTCAAGCATCTGGTAGTAAAACTTCCACTACAGTTCTAAATAAATCTACTCAAATTAAAAAAATTATGATCTTCGTCCTCGCAGTCATAAACACTATAAAATATAAATTAATCTTCAATTTTATTTAGGATGCCTTTACCATTGTAAAAAATCTCATCTATGCTAGCTAGATTGGATTGTCAAATACGAAGACTGACTGTTTATTTTATTTCTTTACTTCTACCAAAGCTGCAGGCAGCATTTGTGTATTTTTTTTTTTTATATTTATTATTTTTTTTAAGTCGCCTTCGCCTTGACACTGTGGAATTGTCATCCTGCAAAAGTATGTAAATCTTATTTTTGTTTACTATGTTGCTCACTGAAATATTTTCTTCAAAACCTTATTCATTTTTAGAATTTATATGTATTGTAAAAAAAAAAAAAAAAATGTGCTGATAACTCAGAATTTTTAATTTCAGTATTTGATTTAAATATTAAGACAGATTCTTAGAAAAATCAAATCTAAGATGTTATTATTCATTATTTTAGTTGCAAATGAAATGTCATTGATTGCTTTATTTTGATATGGTATTTATCTTGAAAAGTAAATTGTTATTGATATATAATATGAGTACATATGTCATCCCTTTCCCTATTGTGATTTCTAGAGTAATTCAAAATGTTACTTTGCTCTTAATTATAATTCATGCATGTTCTAACAACTAACCTCTTTCTAACATCTAAAATAATAATAATGATGAAAGTTATGCATGCTTCTACTGTTATTATTGGTGTATGTTAAGTGGTTGAAAATACATTAAACTTTTTTAAGTGTTTGAAAGTTCACAAATTAAAAAATATATATATTTGTGTACATGAAAATTTTGTACTTTGGATCCAAAGATTATTTTAGGTCTTTACAAAAAAAAAAATACTTATGTATGTTACATGAAAAAATGTAGTAACATGTTTATACTTCCAAAGATTATTTTAAGTCTTTACAAGAAAAAATACTTATGTATTTTACATAAAAAAAAGTAGTAACACGTTTATGCTTCCAAAGATTATTTTAGGTCTTTACAAAAAAAAAAAAAAATACTTATGTATTTTACATGAAAAAATGTAGTAACATGTTTATACTTCCAAAGATTATTTTAAGTCTTTACAAGAAAAAATACTTATGTATTTTACATGAAAAAAAAGTAGTAACACGTTTATGCTTCCAAAGATTATTTTAAGTCTTTACAAACAAAAATACTTATGTATTTTACATAAAAAAATAATAATCACATATTTAGTCTTATAGATGCTTGAATTAAACATAATTCAATAAGCATTTCAGAATATTTAGTATAAATACTTTGTGTGATAATTTGTTTGTAAGACCAATGTTATTAAAGTTATGTGTTACATTTATTTATGTACCTTTTCTGAGAGCTTAAATATTCTCTCTTTGCATTTATTTTCTTTGAAAGTATTATTATTGTTGTTGTAGAATAACACGATATTAGTTATTCATCTATGGAAAGTTGATTTCTTAAAGAGTGCTATATTTATATATAAATATTTTTAATGAGAGTGTAAATATTCTCTCTTGACTATTTACTTACATTTTGAATTTATGTTATGGAGAATTCTCGGATGAGTAATTTATTGAAGAATTAAAAAAAAAAAATTGAAATGTAGTTCATAGACTGTGACTTGAAATAGAATTGTGATTTAAAGGTACTACTTTAAATTATTACTATTTTCCTTTTCTTTAAAAATAGAAAGGTTTTATTACTAATGTTGTATTACACTGAATGATGCAAACTCATCATTAATATGCATGTCAATTTGTATCATATAATATTATTAAGAGATGTACTCTATGATAATGCGCTATGTTCTGCAAGAAAAATTGCTTCATAAATAAAAAATTTTCAAGGAAGATTTGTCTTCTGTTTATTTCCTTTCTGCAAATGTCTCCATCATTTTCTGTTCTCTCCGGTTAATGCAGGTAATGCTTTTACCTTTTATTTTTTTGTTCTCAATTTCCAAATGTAAGATAAGTAAATTCAGATATTTTTTTTAATTAATGACTGTTATGTCAAAGTGGTCTTTTGTGGCCACAACAAAAAAATGTTATAACACTATACGATCGATCCTAAAAAAATGATTTGGAATTTCAATATCCAAAATAACTTTACAATATTATTCTATCACCTCCTGTCTTCTAAACACAACAATTATCATTAAATATTATACACTGAATATATAAAAATTGTTACCTTGTGTTGCTATTCTTCAAAAAAGGATAAAACCATTGACATAATATATCATTCACCACTTATATAAACTGTTTATATACATATATATATATATATATATATATATATATATATATATACAGGGTGTCCGGTCTCAACGGTGTCCAATGGCTAATTCCTAAACCGTTAGTCATAGACATATAGTTCCAATTGCAAAAATGTTTTAAATCAGGTAAAGAAATATTTTAAAACCGATTTGGGTCAATAAAAACATTTCTTAAAAAAATACGAAATTTAAATTTTTATACGGTCCCCCGGTCCTATAAGTTATATTTAGTGAAATTTTCCTTTTACACTGACAAGCAATACAAAAAAAGTCCCGTTATTCTACGATTAAAATTGACCGAGTAATAGCTGTTTAAAGTTGGAGCATATTTTTTGCTGCAAATTGGGGGTCATTCACAAATTTAGTCGAAATATAATTTCGTCAGATATAAAAAATGTTTGGGAGTAAAATTAACATTGCAATATAAATTTGAAATCTTTAGTCATTCTGGCATATTAATGGAAAATATACAATTTGTAATAAACATTTAAGAAGAAAGAAAAAACAGAATTTTTGTTAAATAAAATGATTCTAAATTAACAGCCTCAATTCTTTACAAAATGATACGTATTTTAAAATATTATTAGATTGCACAAGCCTGCAAAAGTTGGGTTATGTCATGTTTTTTAGCTTTTGATAATTGATTCTTATATATTCTGTACCGCTGAATCCGAAATTGACCTTCATTTTTAACTATCATATCAGGATTTTTTGCAAATTGTAAATTTCAAAGTTAAGAAGTTCAATGTTAAAATTGAATTTCCTCCCCCATCTCATCGGACCACTCAGCTGTTTAGCTGTAAGAATCCCAGGATAAGCAAAAATATCAAATAATTTTTTTAATAAAATAAAATAAAATATAAAATGTTTTACATATGTTTTATAGTATGAGATTTTCACTATATTTTAACTTACACATTTGCGATTTGCAAAAAAATTCTAACGTGATGGTTAAAAATTAAGGTCATATTCAGATTCAGTGCTAAAAAGTGCGTAAAAATCAATTATCAAAAGTTAAAAAACACAACCATCTCCTCTACTTTATAGTATTCGATTTTTGTTATTCTTTAAATTTGAAAATTTATGATTTGCGAAATATCCTGACATGATGGTTAAAAATTAAGGTAATTTTCAGATTCAGTGCTAAAAAATACATAAAAGTTAAAAAACCCAACAATCGCAGTCTTGTATTATCTTATCTAAAACTTTTTCTTAAATTCCTTGGCAGAAATCTATCCGAAATTTTTTGTGTTATCCTGTAAAATAAGTATAAATGGTAACCACCGAAAATCTTAATAATATTAGATTGTTATCGGATTTGCGCCAGTATGTAAAATGCAATATCGATCGGATATTTAAAAGTGGGTTAAAGTTCGAGTACAAATTTTGAACTGGAAAAACATACATACGATTGTTGAAGTAACATAAAAACTTATAAAAAAACATAATTTTTGTTAAAAGAAATCATAAGAGAAACAGTCTCAAATCCTGACAAAATAAAACATATGTTATTTTAGCCAATTTGAGACTTAATCATAATACTTGTAGGATTTTTTTTTTCAAAGCGCAGATACACATGAAGTAAGATCTTCGAATGGTATATGATCCCTCAAAGCCAAGCCGAACTCATTTGTTTTCAGAGTAGAAAAGTGGCGTAAGTCAAGCGTTTTTAAAGTTTCATAACTCGCTCAATTTTAGCGTTATATGAATGGGACTTTTTTTGTCTTACTTGTCAGTTTAATAGGAAAAAATTACTAAATATAACTTATAGGACCGGGGGACCGTATAAAAATTTAAATTTCGTAATTTTTTAAGAGATGTTTTTATTGACCCAAATCGCTTTTAAAATGTTTCTTTACCTGATTTAAAACATTTTTCTAATTGGAACTATATGTCTATGACTAACGGTTTAGGAATTAGCCATTGGACACCGTTGAGACCGGACACCCTGTATATATTAAGACTTAAACTAAAATTAATGACATTACTTATTCTTTCAAGTGCTTATCTGTAACCGACACTGATTTTTAACGTATATTAGGCGATGTGCTGTTTCTAAACATTCAGTTTCCAACTGATTTTTGTTCTAACTTCACCTAATGTCACCTTTATTTTTTGAAAACGGGTTATGTAGTAAATATGATTGAAAGACCTTCCGACAAAGTGACTTCTTCTTCAAAGTATCAACGTTTAGAAGAACCTAATGAACCCACTTCCGCGAGTGAATTAAATATACCAAGATTGGAAGCTCCTAATTTATTAAACACTGACTGTGAGACAATATCACGTGATTTGTCCACTACTGATTACTCACCGAATATAAAATCTGAAATCGATATGAATTTTTTTATCCCTACCTTTGGTGATGATACTACATCTTTCGAGAATTCATGCCAAGAATCAATTTCTGTCAAGGACTATTTGAATATATTTTTCAAAGACATGGATTTTGAATCTGTTTTAACCTCGACCCCAGGTAGTAACTTAATTTCCCAAGACGAATCCTTTCAAGAACCTACTATTAGCCGAGAGGTTTCTGACTCCCAAGCAAGCAACCTTTCACAAGTAAGTGATGAATTACAAAGCACCACCCCACCTACGAATGTCACTCCACAGTCTAAAACTAGCAAATCCAATCATCCTATTGTATTTCGATATGAACTCAGTGACTGTATCTTTTTAATTTTAAAATTGCATAATAGACAATTTCATATTCATATTCGAGAGTTTAAACGCAGTGGGCTTACTACTGAAGCAATTCTAACGAAAAATGGTATTATTATAGATGTTAACAGCTGGTTCGAATTTTGAAAGAATTTTTTTTCATTTAATGTGAGATATAAAAGTTCCTCATTTGTTTCTAATAACATGATATTAGTGTTAAATGTTAATAATTCTATCATGCGAATTAAAAATTTAAAGAATTATTCTCACATTGACTTAAACAAGTATCAATTGGTGAAATTAAAAAAAAATAAAATACATGATTGGAATAAGGAACTTCTTCAGCATATATATGTAAACCATATACCAAGCTTAATTAGGCAGAAATGTATCATTGGTCATATATCTACAGAAAACGAACTCATGCTGCAGTCTAAACTTATAGCATGTATTGAGAATAATATATTGACTATACTAAACCGCATTTTGAATGTGATGGATGTATTTTTAATCAGAAATCTCAAAGCCCTCATTCCTGTTATATATTAAATAATCGACAAAAATTTGAAAAACTAAGAAAGATGTTATTAACACTTATAGATTTAGATTTTTTATTTCCTCATTTTTAAACGGAGTGGGTTGTGTTAGTGAAAACTTTTTATCAAACATTCATGTAGAAACAATTCAAAACGAATTGTTTAAAATAATAAAATAAAATGTATTGCTATCCTTTTTAATACGTGTGTGTTTGTTTTTCCAAAGTGTATATTTTGTTATGTCTTTTAGAACTTTTAATAGAGTGTTAGACTTAAATTTGCATATGTATAACTAAAGAAATCAAAAATTCTTTAGTAATTTAAAAAATTAACACAAATTTAAAATATTAAATTAATATTCTCAATACTATAATTTCTACTTTCTAAAATAATATATATATATATATATATATATATATATAGATAGATATATGAATCTTAATTATATATATAAAAAAAGTTTTCAATAGTAATAATAAGTTTACAAAATTAAAAAGTTTAAAAAAAAGTTAAGAAACTCAATTAAAAAAATATTTGAAAAGTTAAAAAAAGTTTCAAAATAAAAAATAATTAAAAAATATATTAAAAAGTTTACAAAATTAAAAAGTAAAAAAAAACTTGAAAAAAAAAAACCTCGGAAAAAAATTAAGTTATCAAAATTAAAAATAAAATAAAAAACTTAATACATTAAGTTTTCAAAAGTGAGTTTACCTATTCGTATATGTATGCATGTATGTGACTTTCATTATGTTTTAGTTTAATAATTTATATCTTCTTTTTATCCTATAAAAGTGTTAGATTAATGTATACTTAATAAAAATATTTGTAAGTAAAAAAAAATAAATAAATAACATGAAAAAAAATTTAAAAATTAAAAAAAATCTTTGTAAATAAAAACAAAAGTTTTCAAAATTAAAAAAAAATCTTTGTAAATAAAAAAAAAGTTTTCAAAATTAAAAAAAAAAGTTTTAAAAATTTAAAAAAAAAGTGTATGTAAAAAAAAAGTTTTCAAAATTAAAAAAAACAAAAAACTTTGTAAATAAAAAAACTATTAAAAAGTTAAAAAAAAACTTTGAAAAAAGTTTTCAAAATTAAGTTATCAAAATTAAAAAAAAAATAAAAAACTTAATAAATTATGTTATCAAAAGTCAGTTTAGCTAACTGTATATGTATCTGACTTTCATAATTAAAAAAGTTATCAAAAAGTTCAATTAGATTGCAAATACAAGTATACAATCAATCATATATCAGTCAGTCATAGCAATTAATCAATCAATCAATTAACCAATCAATGGTACCAATTAATCAATAAATCAAACCAATCAATCAATCATATTAATCAATCAAACATTAATATCAATCAGTCATATCGATCAATAAAGCAAACCAATCAATCAATCATATTAATCAACCAAACAATAATATCAGTCAGTCATATCGATCAATAAATCATATTAATCATATCATTCAATCATAAAAATCATATCAAGCTATCATATCAATCAATCATATCATATCAATCAACCAATCATTCATATCAGTCAATCATATCAGTCAATCATATCAATCAACCAATCATTCATATCAATCGATCATATCAAACAATGAAAGATATTAATCATATCAATCGATCAATCACGATATCAAATACAAGTATTCACCCATGAGTATCCTGAAATTTTTACATGTGTGTAAATAGTAAGTTATGTCAGTTTGTGTGTTATTTTCATTTAATTCATATTTTAATCCTTTTTGTGTAGATAACAGTTTTTATTTGTGCATAATAAGAAACGCTCAATCAGTTTTTCAAGTATTTCTTTTTATATATAGAATTTTATACAAATCATTATTCATTTATATATTTTTGTGTATAGCTTGAATGTCATATTTTACCTTATGTTATATTTTAGTATTTGAGTTTTTAATTTTTAGTATTGTTATCCGGTATTTTTTTTAATAAATCCCATTTCATAAATAAAAGATATGAGCAGGTATTTCACCCCTGCCAATTTTAGAAAACAGGCGAAGGTCCCGCCCCCACCATGTTCAAAATATATTCAATATTTTCAATTATTGTTTAGACATGACCTTGGTAACCCCACTTTAACCGTGGTAAATTCAATAGTGTCCAAACCCAGACATACAATTTTTAAAGATGACCATAGTTCTACCCCATTAAGTCTAAACAAAATATTTTTTTTTAAGTAACTTCCACTGAAAACAACCCTCCATAGACAAAGGGGATTCAGTGACCTGTATAATCTGAACAAATGTGGCAACTGTTGATAAAATAAATGTCCGGACAATAAAAGCTAGCTAACAAAAATTTGTCAACGGGTTGCCATGCACTTAGAAGTCTTGGTCATAATTCTGTTTGTTTGAACCAGGGTCTATTATTTTATTAATTTTTTTGTTTGTTTTATTTATTTAATTTTCCTGTTTTATTTATTGATTTTTTTTTCATTCAGTAGTAAAATTCTTGAATTCTTAAAAATTTAGAGATTTTTGCTATTTGCCAAGAGCTGAGTGAGATGTAAATGTGGTTTATTAAATTATGACTTTAGTTTATTAATGCCACTGAGGAAAATAAATACCTCAGTCTGCAAATTAGTAAACACCATTACTTACAGGTAAACTGCATCTGCATCTTCACACAAAAACTAAACATAAAGCTCATTTTTCTTTTTTTTTAATTTTTGCTAAAATCTCCATTGAGATTTAGGATTATGCGAAAACCGTAACTGGTTTAGGATGTGCTAAAACCTCCCTGAGGTTTAGGATAAATATTACTTACCTTGTAAATAGTCTTCAATATATTTTTCTTTATTTTCATTGTGCATTTCAATATTATTGTTATATTTGTTTAATGTTTACAGTTTTTTTTTTTTTTTTTTTATCAATTTTATATTTCAACATATTTTTACATTTTCACATTTCAAAATGAGTGAAGAAAAGTTTTCAATTTTTAAATATTTCTATAATGTGAATGTTTTGTGCATAAATTTATATTTTTACAGAGTAACTGTATAAAACAAAAGGTGAAATATGTGCTTAAATACTCTAACTGAAAAAAAGCACAAACTTGAGGACATTCAAGTAAGAATAATATGGTCACTATTTTAAATTGTATAATTTTATTATTTTTTTTCGATATATTTTTAGTATTATTATTGTTGTTTGTATTTTCAGCTTGTCTTCATATTTTATGTCATTATATTATTCAAATATTATATGTAAAGTCTGATCGGATCGTCTCGAGAGCCATATCCCAAACTTATATACTTCAGCTTAAAAATTTATAATCTTAAGTTTCTTCCTTAAAGTGTATACTTCAAATTTAAATTTTAAATATGTTTTCCAGCAGAAAAATTCAGTCCTCATATCTTAGTAAACTTAACTTTAACGTTACATTAAATTTAAATTTACCTTCAGATTTAACTTTAACCCTAATCTGTAATGTCGCACTTATCTGTTTTTGTATTCGCCATTCTCCGTGCGAGTTCCCCCGGATTTGCAGGCAATTCCGGGTGGACCTCAACTTGGAGGGGGGGATATGAAAGGATAAAAAGCCTTTAAAATTTCAAAAATTTAAATTAAAATCCGAAGTTTCTTTCTCCTAACTTTAAATCTATTTCTAAAACCAGTTTTACCCCTCGTAACTTTGTTTCCCAGCAATACATCTTATTACTTTCAAAGATCATTTTAGGACGATTCTTAAAAGTGAAACTGCTAATCTAAGCGCTTTTTGCAGGCATCTGTGGGTAGGGCAGATACGTCACAGTCCCTGGGAATTGTGCGGGCCTTGACCACAGATCAATCAAAACTTAATGAACCAATTAAATTAAATGTTCCTCCCAAATTAACAATTCTGCCCTCTGCTGGAAAATATTAGAATCTTCACCATATTACTCAAAACACGCGCGAAAAACGAGGAATTTGGCTATTTGAGAGGCTAGCTAAACTTACGGCCATGTAACCTCCCAAAATCTATGCTGTTGGCTCCGGAACCGGCGATCGACTCGCGAATTAGATGTATGAAGAGCGCCTAATAAATGAGTTCGATTCGCATAAAGGGTCCCGAGTCACTTTCTCATCCCATCCCAGCTTAACCATCATCTAGGACCAATACCACCTGGATAACATTATTTTATTATTACATATATATATAACATTAAATTAAAATATTCTTTAGTTATTGAAAAGTTTAAAAAATTAACAATTTTTTTTAATATATAAGATAACAAAAATTATTTTGTAATTTATTAAAAGTGAATTTACCTATATATGCGTTTAATAAGATAAATCTTCTTTATGTTAACATCCTACCCACATTTTATTCTATAGTTATACACATCGAAACGAAAAAAAAACAATCTATTATTAAATTTTTCAATTTAAAATTTTAATGCATATATACTTAAACATTTATATAAAAAATAATGAACTTACCATACTTGAGCTCAGAAAAGAGATGATGAGCTTATCACGTGGTAGATTGTGACGTAATCAATTAGATATCACGTGCCTTCCTCGTGCCTTTTGATTGTCTTATCTACAATCAGATTGTATTATCAATCACGTGATCTAACTGATATGAGTCTTTACCAAGACACTAGCGATTTTAACTTCAGTCATCGAATATGTAGGTCGGATTTTTTTTTTTTTTTTTTGAAAGTCTTTTATTTTGTGGAATCTTAAGTAACATGATACCATATATTTGGAAACAAAATACTATTAAAAACTTTCTCACAATTGTGAACAAAGATTGATTTTCATATTGTTTAAGTATAATCATTGATTATTTAACTGGATAATAATATTTTTAGAAGTAACTTAAATTTCTTATAAAAACGGAAGTATTTATTGCATCATTCATAGAATTCAAGTTTGAATATTAGCCAAGTTTTAAAAACTTTTATAAATTCTTTATACTAGAATATATACTAGTTTTTACTAAATTCTAGCATATACTAAATACTAGTATAAATTATATAAGTTAAAAAAACTTGGCTAATATTCAAACTTGAATTCCCCTTGAACCCTTGCGTCCCTGCTCGGAAACGACCCGGAGGCCAAACCCCGCGACGCGTCCCGAAGGTTGCCACCAGGAATGACACACCAAGGCCGCCCCTCACAAAAACTCCGGTCAGACCGGCGCACTGCCCAGCGCACGTCACGCCGGTTATTCCCAAAAGAGAGATAACTTGGTCGCATATGACAATCCTCACCACCCAGCTAGAAGAGCCAAATGGTCCCTTCTCTTTGTTCCTGACCCGGTACTCCCCGACAGCCCGCAGGAACCGAGCACCTATAAAGGAGTCGGGCCCACGAACCTACACGAGGTTTCCCGAACCGGAGTTACTTTACGGAGGGCTCACAAGATCAAATACCATTTTCCGGCAAAGACATTTATGCGAGCCAACCGACAGGAGAGGAAGAGGCTTCTAACTACAAGCACCGGAGGGACGGGGAAAACCCCTCCTGACGCCACAGGCAACGCCTCGCTCAGGGGATCATAAAGGCGCCTTTAACAGACCCCGAAGAGAAAAGGAAACTCCTCCTCTGACGACACAGACATCGCCTCGCTAGGGGTTTTTCGCCTAGTCTCTCTGCTCATCCGGCGGAACCCCTCGCGGCTCAACGCTGGGAGTCAAGAGAGATCATACTATGTACCGTTAGCGACCCCAGGGGGGCACGGAAGGGTCCTCCTAGACGGGATGCAAATTCACAAACACTCAACATCCCAGTGCTTGACGCCAAACCCTGTAGCCAAGCGCTTTGGTGAAAAAATGAACTTCGACGTGTATACGTGCATGCTGTTTCTTGTACCGTAGTTCGAAGTTTGCATGTGGAATATTTATATCAGCCTTATATGAATATATTTTGGATACGCTTACAGAGTTAAAAGAGAGGTTTTTTTCCTTTTGCAGATTAATTCAGTCTACGCAAGTTGTATTATTGATTATATACGATGATATTACTCGAATATTGATGCTGTTACAATAAAATAAGATTACCGTTACAAAGTAAGGGTGACGTTGAAAAATTTAAACTGCATGTTTCTAGCTTTATGAAGGTATAATAGTTGAAACAACACTTGTCATAGTTAATCAAGATAAATCAACATAGTTGAAAAGTGTTTACGATCTTAGTTGCCATATAGTTTTTGGGGTTTACTATGGAATTACTATGAAACAATAATTGCTGGAAGTACGTTTTCAATTGTGGTACACGTTTTTAAATGTAATTTTTTTTTCTTTGCATATTTAGTTGGTGCATATAAATTCTATAGATTATATACAGGGCTGAACAAAAGATCTCAAGTACATTTTCGTTTATTGACGAAAAGTTTTAAAGGGTATGTTTCAATTGCGTTACGCGTTTAACTGAATCAACTTTTAGCATACTATGTTGTATACATAAAAATCTATAGATTATATACAGGGCTGCACACAAAAAATCGGATATTTTTCAGACGATAGATGGTAATTGCAGAAATTGGCTTTTTAAATGCGTTATCATTTTCCAAATTGCTTATTTAGATATCTTTCAGCTTAATAAACTGTGAAATTTTGTTACAGTATTCTCAATGTGTTGGAAAATGTTACATGATCTATGACGGACGCATGATTTTTCGTTCCTGTTTATTTTTTAATTAATTTTCCAAAAATTATAGATTTATTTTTATACAGTTTGTTAAGCAGTGATACTATGAAGTACATTCTAAAGGAATAATACAGAACTGCAAGAATACCACAAATACTACAATAATGAGCATGGTTAGATTTTTACTTTTTTAAATTCATCATAATTAAGTATAATTTTTAATTTTTTAAAATAAACTTGATAGTAGTTCATAAAAGAAGAGTAATTGAGCATTCCATTAATGGATACTGGCCTTAAAATCTTTAAAATAAACGCAATTTTGTAAATGGCAGTATATAAAATTCAAAGTTTTCTATTACTATGGAAAAAATGCCAATTTTCTGCTTCCTGATTGGTTTAATCAAGATTGTAAACGATAAAAACGTTACAGCGTACAAGGAGAAGTTATTAAAAAAATGAATAAAAGCTAAATTTTTATTTCCTATTTTTTTATGAACCAAAAACTTTGAGGAGGGGGGGGGGGGGGCTGCTATGTCCATTTTTGAATATTTTTAATTTGTTATCAATCAGCAACAAAGCACTTATCTTAGCATACTCTGAACTAGTAACTAAGATAATTATAGTGAATTTTCATTTATTTATGGTGATCATTTAAAGAAAGGCCAAAGTTATAGAGTGGGTCTATTAGATTAAATATTTCACTTGTTCACAATATATATAAATGCATATTCAGCTCATGCATTATTCGAAAGACGACTGTAGTAATGTATTTTGTGTGCTGACACTAGATGGCAGCACATGATACGTTTGAAACTCCATAAATAAATACTTTAGCTTCGGAGACGAAAGGTTAGTCTTCTTATAGAGCATATATCTATAAGATTAACCTTTAACTGATGTTACCGGTCTCTCAGACCGCGGCTTTTTTCAATTTTTATAGTTTAACTTGCAATTTTAAGTTTAACTACAAACATTACCGAAATTTTGTACATTTCGGAACTTTAGTACTATCACCAGAGACTTTTGAATAGGTGAATTTTAATTATAACAGCCTTGTGCAAAAAATTTAGTACAAAAACACCATCCTATGAGTTAATCGTGCTTTTTATTCATCTTTCGTCGCAGCGGTCTCACAGACCTCTTCACACTAGTTATGTGACAATTTCTGTGACATCAGTTAAAGGTTAAATACTTCACTTTCTCATAATGCATATATAATTATCCAGAAGATGAAATAAGCATTTATTATTTCGCATTCGTATTCTTGAAAGTATTCCGTAAGCAAGAAATACGCGATCAAATGAACGAAATATCGAAGGTCGAAATTAGCTTTCAGACTTGTATGCGCATGAAAGTTCATTTTCTCGCCAAACGGCTTGGCTACAGGGTTTGGCGTCAAGCGCGCTGGGACGTTGAGTGATTGTGAATTTGCAGACGGGATAGACACCTCCTCACTAGGGGGTTGGACAGACCGGAGTCCCGTCGGGTCCAAACAACTCGACCCCACCCGAAAGGGGGGGAAGCAGCGGGAGGCCGCAAAAGCCCGGCTCCCACTACCTTACCTCACGGCCGTCGAGGGTACCCAAGCACGAGTGTTCCTGACTCCGTGCAGTGACTGACCGCTACCTGTTAGTTGCGTTCGAAAGTTAGTTTGAGACACCGCTAGGTTCTCACCACTGGGCGCGTTGGGTTAAACACCCAGCTGGGTCCTCGTGTCGAAATGCTACGAGCTAGGGGGACGATAGGAAAGCAAAAATAAAAAAGCGAAAGATGACAGAGATAGATGAGGCTATTCCACAGACTTCTAATATAAGTAGACTCCCAATTCCATTGTTCTTTCGGCAAGGTTTTGATTCCAACATCTTTTGCTTTCATCGCCAAAAGGGTGCCGTATTTTGGCGGTAATCCCTTTATTGGCAACTTTCGGATTTCTACTTATATTAGAAGTTTGTGAGACAGACGATGTTTCGGCGGGAATCTGGAGAGAGATTCCGAGGAGATTTTGGCGGGAGAAAAACTGGTTTGGCGCGCTAAATCTGCCTTCCGTCACGTGACGGAGGGCAGAGATGTAGGAGTCAAGAAAAGGTTGCCGATTTGGAGTCTACTTATATTAGAAATCTGTGGTTTATTCATGGTTGAGTTTAAGATTTTGAGGAGGATAGTAGTATCTTAACTTGGTTGAGTGGACAATTTCGGAACTTCTCTTAAAATGTGGGCTAGGTTTATGAATTTCATTTCTTCAGAAAGTTGTTTCAAAATTGTGTATGGACCTGAATATGGGGGACTTAGTTTACGGGTATTAGGATAATAAAATTCTTCGTACACCACAATGTCACCAACTTTAAATTTTACAGGATGGAAACGAGCATCATAACGGACTTTATTCTTTTCATGGTAAGAAATTGTTCTTTTTAGCCGATTTTCTAGCTTCATGAACAGGAGAATAATAACTATTATTTGGCAAGAGAGGGTCATATGGTAATTTTCCTAATAATAAATAACTAGGGGTGGACTGGGTTACCGAAGGAGGGTATTATTATATTCGTATAATACTTCATTTAAAAGTCTAGTCCAGGATATTTTCTTGGATGTGGAATTGACTTTACATTTTAACCTAGTGACAAGTCTGATTTCAGCGTTCAATTTTCCCGTTCGTTTTCGGTTGATGGCTGCTCGTCAACCTGTGCTTTGGATTGTAATTACGAAGAAATCTTTTAAACCTGGAAGCTGTGATTGCTCCATTTCTGTCAGTTAACAGTCTTTCTGGTACTTGTATCTGAAACAGTTGCTTCGAAATGTTTGTATGAGTTTCGGTAGTTACACTTTTTGAAGGAAAACCCCACACATAGCGAGTTGCATGGTCGACGACTAAATGCAAATATTTTTTATAGAGTTGCAATAATTAAATCCGCCAACAGAGTCCACTGTCAAGCATTCAAAAGGTATATCTGTTGGTGGCATCAGCTGCAATAAACCAAATCTTTTTTGTTTACATTTCTTATTTATCTGGCATGTGTGACAAGCTTTAGAAAATTTTCAATATCTTTATTAATATTAGGCCAAATATCGAGGAGCAATTAAATTTACCATCTTATAAATTACAGGATGGCCAAATTGTGTGTGGGATTTTCTAAGAGGGCTAAACGTAATGACATGGGGACGACAATCTTATACAAATTTTTATTTTTTATTACAACAACATCATTGATTTCAGTATATTTTTTGCCGTTTACCATTACATTTTCTTTTTTCTGATTTTCCCTTACTTCATTCAAGTCAAGTAGGCGCATATGATGTGGGGATCTTCTGAAACAGGTTGTCTAGATAACATATCTGCTTCAATATTTATGGAGCCTTTTTGGTATTTAATTTTATAGTCAAACATATTCAGTTTAAGAGGCTACTTCAGTCAAACGAAAAGGCGCGTTCGCTAATGCGACTTTATGCTCCTATGGAAAAAATTTATAAAGATATCTCGGTCGCATTTCAATATTTTTTCTTTTTTTTTTTTTTTTTTTTTTTTTTTTGCATTGAATAACTGAGATCCATCTGTATGTAGGCCTTTTTTTACTTTTTTGATTTTAATTGCAGATTTTTTTTGTGAGGATGCTTTTACTTTCAAAACCGATTCCGAAAATGAAAGTGTTCTCATTAAAAATACCATTCGAACAACAATAACAATAACACGAACAACAAATTCGGTAAACAAAATCGAAAAAGTAAAACAACGGCCTTTGTACAGATCAATCTCAACTATTCAATACAAAAAAATCATTTAAAAATATTTAAATTCAAACGATATATCTTTATAAATTTCTTCCATAGGGTTAGCATTAGCGAACGGGTTTTTTCGTTTGGCTGAAGTAGCGGAAAAGACGTTCTCTAAAGATGTCCGGGATCATAGAGCAGTTCTAATCACGTGACTTTTACCGGAGAACAATGAAAAAAAAACTGTAGGACACACGAATAGAAAAAGCATTGATAAAGCGACAGCTTTCATTGCGACAGCTTTCATTGTAGCGACAGCTGTCCTAAAGCAGCAGCAAAAACCTGTTCGTGACGTCACCTTGCACAGCTCGAGGCTGTGGTGAGTAGCTCGTATAATATAATCACTCACTTAAAAACACTTTACTACCTTTATTCGTAGAACATTGATAAACGTCGATTCTGACACTCTTCGTATTCGAACACACAAAAACGCAATGTAAACATTTTCGTCTGCGCTGCTATGACAACGGCTCTGGCCAGCTGCCATTCCGAACGAAGAATTTTCTCCCTTGCCTTCCTGCGGCTGCCACAGAGTATCCCCCCAGTGACGTAGGGTACCGAAGAAACGATATACAAGTGTATACTATTTTTTTTTTTTTTTTTGACTATCTGTGTCAGAATCCACGCTTGTGGAGAAAAATTACAAGGATATTTACATGAAATAAAATTGCAATATATAACAAAATATAGGCATAATGTGTAGTATGCAAAATGAACAATTTATCAACAATTTCAGTAAGTAATATAAGATGCCAGTTTTTTAGGAAAATGGACATGTCTGCCCGAACGTGTGACAGTTTTTGTTTGGTCAGGGTTACTGTCCGCCTTAAGAGAGAGTTTTAATTTAGAGTTCTCTGGAACAGTTTTCGTGGACAAGTCTGAAGTAGAAATCAAATGAGCTGGCTTCACTCGATCTATTGATACCGTAAACTTACGACCATTAAGCTCGATTGTTATAGTTTTCCCAGTTCTACTTAGGACTTTGTGAGGACCAGTATATGGTTGACACAATGGAGGTTGTACATGATCCACTCTTAGAAAGATGTGTGAACAAGATGTCAAGGAAGGGTGTATATAGAACTTCTCTTGGCAGTGAGATGATGTAGCAACTGGACTTAACTGCCGCATGGTGTTTCGTAGTTGCGTGACGAAGTTATCGTTGAAAGGTCGGATCTTGTATTCATCCAGCATATCACAGGGCAATCTCAACGTAGTGCCGTAGACAAGCTCAGCGCAAGAAGCTTGTATATCTTCCTTCACTGCTGTGCGAATGCCTAGTAAAACTATCGGTAATATTTCAGTCCACCTACTGGTTTCGTGAGCTTTGATGGATGACTTTAAATGTCGATGAAATCTTTCGATAATGCCATTCGATATCGGATGATATGCCGTTGTGCGGATCTTCTGTGTTCCCATCATTTTCGTAAATTCATCAAATATTGCTGATCGCATTTGTGGGCCTTGATCCGTGGTTATGAGCGAAGGGCAACCAAATCTTGATATCCAATGCTTTAATATGGCACTACAAATTGTTTTAGCTTGTGTATCAGATATAGGTACGGCTTCTGGCCATCTGCTAAATCGGTCAATCATCGTTAAAAGATAGCTGAAACCGTCAGATGGAGGCAAGGGACCTACGATATCTATATGTATTTGGGAAAAACGTGCATCAGGAAGAGAGAACGTGCCAAGAGGTGCTTTGGTGTGCCTCTGTATTTTTGATCTTTGACACTTCTCACAGCCACGAACCCAGTTTTTGATGTCTCGTTTCATATTTGGCCATACGTATCTGGAACAAATTAGTTTTGTGGTAGCTGCTATGCCTGGATGGGCTAGGTTGTGCAAATGTTCATATATCAGCCGACGAAAGAAACTAGGAACTAAGGGTCGGGGCGTACCTGTTGAAGTATCACATAGTAGGCTACAATCAGAAATGAGGCAAGGTTTCAATTCCAATTTGAGCAATGTACTATTATGCAGGTTCTGTAGCTCTGAATCATTTTCCTGAGCTTTTGCGAATTCCTCAAAATTTAAGATTGGAGATTTTGAAATAGAATCAATTTCAATTCTTGAGAGGCAATCTGCAACAATGTTTTCGGAACCTGGTACATGTCTAATGTCAGTGGAATATTGGGAAATGTAATCTAAATGGCGTGATTGCCGCGGCGAA
Source organism: Maratus speciosus (assembly GCA_963932465.1). NCBI lineage: Eukaryota > Metazoa > Arthropoda > Arachnida > Araneae > Salticidae > Maratus > Maratus speciosus. The sequence goes on from OZ010793.1 coordinate 171,125,216, forward strand.
CATTTATGGGGATTTTGCTTAAATGCATAAATTAGCGGTTTTTGATCAGTATAAATTTGAAAAATTCTCCCCTTTAGCATGTGCCGAAATTTTTTTATTGCCGAATAAATAGAAAATAATTCCCGGTCATATGTTGACCAATTCCGCTGACTGTTGTTTAATTTCATGGAAAAAAATGCTAAAGGTTCATAACGTTCCTGATAAAACTGCATAAGGGTGCCGCCGATCGCGACATCTGAGGCGTCAACCCATATACTCAACTGAGCGCCTGGAATAGGGTGCCGTAAAAGAGCAGTCTGAGATATTGCATTTTTGGCAGCTACGAAAGCTTTTTCAGCATCTTCGTTCCAATTAAGGGGTTCTGTTTTAGGAACACGGGAACGAGATTTCTTTTTGTTTGTATGGCCTTCTAACAATTTCACTAAAGGCGCAAGTATGTGTGCAGCTTGATATATGAAAGACCTATAAAAATTAAACATACCCAAAAATCTTCGAAGTTGAGATAAGGTTGTGGGCTGCGGAAAATCGATTATGCATTTAACTTTATCTGGAAGTGGTTGAATACCATGTTCAGATATTCGAAATCCTAAGAAATCAATGGTAGGTTTACCAAATGTGCACTTGGATACATTTATGCACAAACCATATTCTGCTAATTTAGACAATAGTGCTTTTAAATGATAATGCTCCTCGGCATTTTTAGAGGCTATGAGTATATCATCGACGAAAGCATAGACGCCTGGTAAATCACGTATTACCTCATCTATGAATCTCTGAAATGTTGCAGACGCATTGCATAAGCCAAATTGCATGCGTGTGCTTTCGAACAATCCAAAAGGTGTGCATATCGCTGTTTTGGGAATATCATCAGGATTGATTGGTATTTGATGATATGCTTTGATGAGGTCAAGTCGACTAAAAATTTTAGTGTCACGTAAATTAGCAGTGAAATCAGCTATACATGGTATCGGGTATCTGTCTTTTTTGGTTTGCGCATTCAAGGCACGATAATCACCTACAGGTCTCCATTCCAAAGTTCCCTTTTTTGGAACCATGTGCAAAGGTGATGCATAGTTGCTACGTGAAGGTCTTAAATGTCCGAGTTGTATCATATTTTGAAATTCTGTTTTAGCAACTTTCAGGCGATCCGGAGCCAACCTGCGGGGTTTTGCCACAACTGGAGGTCCTTTTGTTGAAATAAAATGCATTGTGTTGTGTTTGACAGGCTGATTGGGATCTGGTAATTTTGTAATAGATGGGAATTGTTTAAGAAGTTCATTATATATATTATCAATATTGATTGTTTTTACTGAATGAATTAATGCACATTTCATGTGACCTGTTGTTTCAAATTTTGTTTTTAAATCTCTTAGACATTTGTGGCGGAGATCTGGAACCAATTCGAAGTTATGGAGAAAATCTGCTCCCAAAATTGGTGTACTAACATTTGCCACTAGAAAAGTCCAATTAAATTTTCGTCTTAACTTAAAATCTAGAGAAAGGGTTTGTTGACCATAAACATTTATAGGGGAAGAATTAGCAGCCAAAAGCGTTTGTACAGGTGGATTCCGTTTTTGTACATTGTTGGCAGGAAGGATTGACACGTCCGAACCGGTGTCGACCAGAAAAGAAACATTTGTAGTCCGGTCTCTAATGAACAGGCGACGTGACTGTTGAGGCAAAGAATAAGTCGCCTCTACTCTTTGCTGGTTTCGTTTCCCGCCCAAGAACACGGCTTTATGCATTTTTCTTCCCTACATTTTTTTCCAAATCGTCTATGATACCAACAGATACTTGAATCCCGATTATCACTATTACTTCGCCCTCGAGGTTTACTCCAGTTTCTGCGGTATGGGGACCGACCACGTGAAACAGCAAGCTGATCGATGCGCTTATTTAATTTTTCGATTTCTTTCAATAATTTACCCTCTATCGCCTGTTCATTCGAGCAGGACACGGCAATTGCAGAAGCTGGGGAAGGGGTAACTTCTGAAATACGATCTGAAATTTCCGCTGCTTTATCAAGGATTAATTCAGAAACAGCCGCTAAAATTGTCTGAACAGAATTTGGTAATCGTTGCAAAAACAATTCTAACATTAAATTGTCTGGAACATTTAGGGATTCCGCGCGACGTTTCATACTGCGTAATAAATCTGAAGGTTTCCGATTTCCTAGTTCTTCTCCAGACAAGAGCTGTCGTATCTCTTGCTGGGATGATTCACCTGAGCGCGCAATTAATTCCTTTTTTAAGACACCATAAGGGTCAGTAGCATCTGGTTGCATTAAAATATCACGAAGGATTGATGCAACATCGGGTGGAAGATGTGAAATTATATAATTATATTTTGTAACAGATTCTGATATTGCTTTGGGGGTAGCTAAAGCAAATGTGCTTTCGCACATCACAAACCATAGCGCAGGATCTGATCTGTTATATAATGGAATTTGAACAGCATCGACACTAGACATGATTTATGGTAATAAATATATAAAATAGTACAATCAAACCAAAATAAATTCGCGAGTTAAATTTTTCTAATAAAATAACAGAAAAAATATCAGGAAAATGACTCAGAAGAACTTATCTGCTTTCCATCGAGCCGCTGTAGAACGATGTATTCTTTGAAAGATGAAGATGATCGGATAACATTCCAACTCATCTAGGAAGGCTGATGCTCTATATAAGAACAGTCCATGGTCACCATTGTGGTGAGTCGCTCGTATAATATAATCACTCACTTAAAAACACTTTACTACCTTTATTCGTAGAACATTGATAAACGTCGATTCTGACACTCTTCGTATTCGAACACACAAAAACGCAATGTAAACATTTTCGTCTGCGCTGCTATGACAACGGCTCTGGCCAGCTGCCATTCCGAACGAAGAAATTTCTCCCTTGCCTTCCTGCGGCTGCCACAAGGCTAACGAAAAAGACAGGCTACCGCAGTGCATCCGACGTGTCTTTTTTTACAGATCGCTAGAGTGACTTGATGCTGTTTTCATACACCTGCATTGGCGCATTCAAGCATCACGTGACTCCAGCGGTCTGTAAAAAAAGGTACGTGGAATGCACCGCGGTAGGCTGTCTTTCTCGTTAGCCTCGACACAGCCCTATTTTGCGCTGTTAGCGAAATGAGATCGACCAATCAGAAGCCTGCATTTTTACTTTTCCACCTTTTCCTGCAACTTTTCCTTCGTTTTAAGTTTGATTTTCTGATTGGTCAATTTCGTTTCGCTAACAGCGCAAAATTTATTTGGATCTGTACATAAATTTCTGAAGTTGCGAAATCGAGACCTCCGAGGGATATCATTCACGATTGTTTATCATCTATGGTTTACAGTTAATAAACATCTAAACACTCTTCAGTTGCCAAGGCGATTATTTTAAAAGTATTGTTTGTAAACAACGTGTTTTATTTAACTTTATGTTTCTCAAATTTTTATTGATATTTTTGTAAATGTTTTACTTGTTTTCATATCAGCATTCGTTGATTTTTTCGATTACTACTTTTTATGTTCTCTTGTTTCGAAATGTAAATGTTTTACTTGTTTTCATATCAGCATTCGTTGATTTTTTTGATTACCACTTTTTATGTTCTTTTGTTTCGAAATGTAAATCTATCTATTTTGTTGTTTATATGTACCTATAAATATCGCTGCTATTTCAGGTTATGATCTTAGGTGCAAATTTTAAGTGTGCGAAAACGGCAGTCAGGCAGTAATTTTGTAAAGTTTTGTTTTTTGTAATCATGGAATTCTATGATTAATTAAGGTAAAAGTAACATTTAAAAATTAGTCTTGGAACTGTCGGATTACCTCTGTCATCGGCTGTGATGGGCAGGGGTGTAAAAATCTAGGCGCCAGCTGGCAGTCTCTCATTACTAAATTTTATTCGTTATTTTTCATCTAATATTTCGTCAATTTTTTTGCAAGAATGGTAATGAAATTTAAGCGAAGAAAACTAATAAAATTTAGTGGTGAGAGACTGCCCCCTCAGGGTTCGTTGATATATATCAGGATATAGGGTAGATGTGCCAGTAATGGACACCCCTTGATGTTTTTGGTTCATAAAAAAAATAACTAATAAATATTTAGCTTTAATTATTTTTTTTATAATACCCCCTTGCATGTTTTATAAAACTGGGTTATTGTTTACACTTTTAATCAAACCAATCAAGAAGCAGAAAATAATGTTTCAAAGTTTCACTGTTTTTCTGCGAAAATCTTAATGAAGAGGCTAAGAGTTGGCTTCGTTTAATTAATTTATATATAGGGATGCACCGGATATCGGATACCGGATATCCGAAGCTCCTTTCCCTGCCGGATTCGGATATCCGGCCGGATATCCGATCGGATATCCGGCACTAGATATGTTTTTAGTTATATGGTGAATTATTTCTTTATATAACGCAATCTAAGAACAATAAATTACAAACATGTTTCATACATCATTAAAACATTTTAAATGTATTGAAATATAATTTACAAAAACTATATCTCTTTGAACATCAGGGCTTGAAATTCAAGTTTTCCCCAGAAGGGGAGTTTCCCAGCCAACATTTAAAAATACAGGGGAGTTGAACTGTTAGAAAGGAAAAAAAAATATCTTTAAACCCCGTTTTATTTTATGTGCCACTTAAAGAATTACATTTATACAGACATGACAAAATACCTTTGAAATAATTTAAATTAACAACTCAAGATAATTTATTATCAAAAATGTTTATTTTTATTAAAACAAAGGAACGGAATCAAGTTTTATATATACCATGTCTATTTTTCAACTTTCACCTAATGTTATGGGCAATTAACAATTGGGTTGCTAAATGAATTTCTTAATTTAGAATTTATTCCATTTTGCATGTTTTAGCCTCTTTCACAAGTTACACTTTTGACAAACAGCACAGACCAACTTTTATAACTTTAGAAATTATCGGAAACGCATGGTTATGCTCTGTTAAAAAATTTAGAAAACTTTGCAAAATTTGATGTGCATTATTTTTTAACTTACTTGCATGAATAATACATATCGGTGATTCTATTGTCAATATCCTATGGTGTTTGTATGTCACTTCTGAACAAACTTGTTTTATTATATCCTTAATAGAATAGTCAAAACTCTAATCACTGGTATTTTCGTTAAAATTGAACTATGGAATTTTAAATGCATTCAACATGTCCAAAAACACTCCAGTGTATATATTGTCATCATTTCTGTCCACAATTCCAATGACATCAGTTTCTGTCGACTGCAACTGTGCTTCAAAGACTAGCAACTGAACCTTAGGCCATAACTTATGTAAAAAAGTTACTAACGTTTTAATTTTAATTCACTTTCATTCACTCCCATCAAGAATCTAACCAGTAGTCAACTTTCTTCATATCCACAAGTTTTAAGTTTTCAACAACTTCTGCTCCATCAGTCAGTCCTTCAATCAAAAACTGTATCAACCTTTTCCTGTAATGTCTCTTAATTTTCTCAAGGAGCCGTTCTCTACTCCAGAAGCTAATGTGTAGCTTGGCAATATTTCATTATTCAAAAATGTTTCATTGCAATTATAGATTGGGGGGGGGGGGGAGGAGGGGAGAAGGCTGAGTAGTGGCATCTGGTAGGGTAAATAAGAAAGCTTCCCATTTATCTGAAAATTCTTATGGAACCCCAGTCAACAAAAATGTTTTGGTCCCTTGCTTTTCAGATAACCGTAGTTTTACTGTACTTGAAAGATTAATGAATAAATGTTATGCTTATATTGAAATTTTTTCAATCTATTGAGTATGAATTAATAATATTAAATAAACTCCTTGTGAATCCTTCCTATTTATTTATTTATTTTTGTTAAGAAATACTTTATTTTTGTAAGATTTTAAGAAACATTTATTTCCTCAAAGTAATTTCTTTTGTTATGGGGACATTCCAGTGAAACTGGTTTTCCCTTCTCAAATCATGAAATTCTATATTAACCCATGGGAAATTTTAGCAAGCACAAAAAATCACACATTAGTCATACATTATAAAACACTTTCTAACACTATCATAATATTGTTACCAAATTTAATTTTTTTTTTATTCACATCACACAGTTAAACACTTAAGGGGACCCTTCACTAACTTGAAAATGGCCATTCCGTAATGTTAAACCAATGGGCAGGTTTTTTTTTAATTGTTTAAATTTGAAAAGTTTTAAAAGATTCTTTTTGCATAAGATAGCTGAGCTCGATCTTTCATACGGCTGTTTTTTACTTTTTTGATTTCTGTTGCAGATTTTTTTGCATGGAATTGCAAATGCATTGGAATTTTAAATCCATATTCATAGTTTGAAAAGGAAATAGTCAATTGATTTCTTCTATTATACGATAAAAGGTTGATTTTAAAAGGCATGTCCTAATTTCTTTGAATTGCAAAAATCAACTAGTTTGTTATTTCTAAACATGTTTTTTTAAGTTCACCAATTTTTTTTTCTTCATGTGTGCCACAAGTGTAATCTCATTTTGTTTAGTGCTGACTATTGGCCAATTTGGCAGGGCTCAGTCTCCGGTGGCCATTACTGCCTTTTTAGTTATTTCCTATTTTGGGCACAGGGAAAAAACATCGCAAAATACATAAATCGGTCATAAAAAAAATATTGCAGATTTCGTCAATTATGATGAAAATAAATAACAAAAGTTGTCGACCGGTCGCAAGAAGAAAACTGAAGTTCATGGGAAATCGGCAGCGGGAAAATATCACAAAATTCGTCAATCGATCATGGAAAAATATCGTGAAATTTTACTAGTCCGTCACGAGTAAATATCGTGAAATTCCTCAGCCGGTCGCAGAGAAATGACGCGAAATTTTTCAATCGGATGCAAAAAAACAATCGTTATTTTCATCAGTATGTCGCAAGAACAAACAGGGAAATTTGCCAATCGGTCACAGAATAAAATTGCTATATTTTGTCAATTGATCTCGAGAAAAAAAATTATGAAATTCACCGATCGGTCTCTAGAAAAAATCGTGGAATTCGTCAGTCGGTTGTGAAGAAAAAGCACAAAATTTTTCAGTCAGATGCAGAAAAACAACTATGAATTTTGTCAATCTGTTGTAAGAAGAACCTGTGAAATCTGCTAATTGATAGTAGAAAACATCACGAAATTTGTCGGTCAGTCCTAAGACTTGATCGTTGTTTTACAAAGAAACACTTTCGGAAAATGATTTTTTGGAAGCAGGAGCCGCCCGCCCACAAGAGGGCATAATAAATAGGACACAATAATAATCTTTAGGGCACGAATCCTGCCATCCCGTCTCGAAATTCAAGCCCTGTATCTGCCATTCAAGCCCTCTAATGTATATTAATAATATTGCATAAAAAAAGTAATTTAAACATTAAAATATTCTGTTTATTTGTACAATGAAATACTGATAATTGCTACTGGATTTGGATATGGGATTGACTATATTGATAATTGCTGATAATTGCTAATTAATTAATTTGTACAATGAAATGCTGATAATTTGTATAGTAAATTTTAACCAATTAATATGCATATAATTGTAGAGTATTTTCACAAAGAAACACTACATACTTTCTTTTTATAATTTAAACATAAAATATCTACTAATATACCCATGATTAAAGAGTTATTTTCTCCAAACATAGGTTTAATTGATGCCCTTTTTCTGTTTTAATTATTTAATATTGTTTTTGCTCTAAGTCACGTTTAGTTTTATTTTAAGTTAATTTTTTTTTTTTTTTTTTTTATTTATAAGTAAAAAGAAAATTACTTTTAATTTTAAATATTTATAAGGAAGATACAAAAATAACTAGTTGGATTTGCCAATCCCAAAACTTTCTTCTATCTCATACATCTTAATATTTCAAAAAGTACAGTAGAGGATCTTTATAACGCAATTTTATATAATGCAATTCTCCATATAACGCACAACTTCTCAGATGTAAACAATGAGTTTTGCAGTTAAAAAGCACCTGAACTTTCACATTGTAAAATATTGCTACTCTCTAGAGGACTAAATTTAATGCATTAGTTCAACTTTATCGTCTAATTTAAGACCTTTTTACTGAAAAAAATGCTATTATCACAATAAACATTTTTGAAAATGTCTAATATAAGGGATGGTTGTGTCAGTTATATTTGGATCATGTTTATAAAGTAGTTAACAATGTCTGACCTATATTATGCAAAAATTTATAATTTGGATAACTCTTGATAACTAGGAATGCAGTATAAAGATATTCTAATGTATTTTGATATGTTTCAGACTTATTTGGCCATGTTTACAAGGTGAATTTAACGATGTGATCCATATAACGCACAACCTTACGTTTTTAGGTTTGCGTTGTAAAGATCTTCTACTGTAGTTCCAAATGTTACCGTACTTTAATATTATTAGTTCAATATTATACCAACTTTGATTTTGATCTAAAATTTCTGCTCCAGTCAATTAATCAGAATAAGTTAATCTCGATCATGATATTTATTAACACGTTCACGCCAGCGCGGTGGGTCACACTCGACTGACTCAGAGTTGGCAAGTCTCCGGCCTTTTGGATACCAGTATTTTAATACAGAAAATGTTGTTTTATTCAATTAGAACAATTGGGCGATTTAAAGGAACAACATTTTCTCTAAAATAACAGTGGTATGCAAAAAGCCGGAGACTTGACAACTCTGAGACAGTCGAGTGTGACCCACCGCGTCGGCGTGAACGTGTTAAAATCAATAATTTTTTCGTTATTCTGTTGTACATCAGCTGTTTGTGAATAGCCAGCTTAGCAGGATGCGAAGTTCCCTTCGCTTCATGAGCTGCCAATATACAGCACAAAAAAAAAAAAAAAAAAAAAAAAGAGAAAAAATTGAGAAAATTTTACAAAAACCTCTGTTACAGTGCCACCTTCTGGCAGAATATTTCCAAATGCAAGGAGAAACTGCTGGCCATAGCTAAAAATATACACACAAAATTGGTTCAATTCTATGCTTAGCTTCATACACTTTTCAATGGTAAAATAATGAAAATAACAGAAAAATCCGTATTATAGCGCCCCCTTCCAGCAGAATATTTTCAAATTGAAGGAAGACCTGCTGGCCATAGCCAAAAATATACCCCCAAAAATTGGTTCAATTCTATGCATAACTTCATACACGTTTCGATGGTACAAGAATGAAAGTGGCACAAAAATCGCTATTGTGGCACCCCATTTTGGCAGAATATTTCCAATTTAAAGGAGAACCTCCTGGACATAGCCAAAAACAAATACAAAAAATTTTGTTCAATTATATGGATAACTTCATACACTTTTCGGTGGTACAATAATGAAAATGGCACAAAAATCGCGATTACATGGCCCCCTCCTTCCAGTGGAACATATTGAAGGAGGCTGACCTCTAAAACATCTAAATCCGTCGAAAACCAGAAATCGAAAAAATTTCTATTAAAATACTTTCTTCTAAAAATTGGCCTGTTTAATTGTTAAACTTAAAAAAAAAAGAAAGAAAATTAATAAAGTCATACTTTAATAAAGAACTTCAAATTTTATTTTGCATTCTGAAAGTAAAGGTACAATTTTCTGAAAGAAGTAAACATAATTTCTTAAATTTATTATAAAGAGTTCAAATATCAATGTTAGGAAAGCTGGCAATTCTTTAAACATTTGAGAATTACCTTTTACTCATGTATAGTGAACTTACTTTCATATTTTGCATCTCTCTATTCTAAAAAAAAGTAACTACCACTGTCACCGCCGCCGGTTTTGAATTTTTTGTGACCGGAGGTCTTTCTTCGTTAATATTAAGAAAAATAATGCATACAAAAATATGAAAATCGGTAGTATTATACAGAAAGGTTTGATAAACACGCTGATGCAGACAGTTTTCAAATCGAAGAATTATTTTTAGAGATATTTAATGCCAAAGTTGGACAAAATCGTTCCATTAAAAAAGTATTATAGGAGCAAAAACCGTACATAGGAATTTAATCATTTTTAGATCATTTTATACGTTTGAAGTTCCCGGTGTGCAGACTGTTTTCTTTTTTTTAATTTGGCTAATTTTTTGAGGTTTTATTTCTATTTTAAATTCAAATTTTCAGGATTTCTAAAGATATTTTTTACAGATTTTAGAAAGTGATATTAATTTAAACTGTTGCCAACTGTATAAACAGCGGAAACAATAATGTTTGCTAAAAAATAAAAAATAAATAAAAAAATTATACGCGTAATAAATTAAAAATTTATTTACACTTGACTATTAAAAACAAAAAAACATTTGGAATTAGAATTAAATAATTATGTACAAAAAGCAGGAACTTATTAAAAATTACGTCATAAAAACTATAATTACACGTGAATTTTAAGAGAGAAAGGAATTTGTAAAATAATAAATTTATTAACATGCGTTAGAAGTCTTAAATAGGAGAAATTACGTCATATTTACGTTACATTACAGTTATTACATAAAATGAACACCAAATAATATTGCAAAACGGTTTAAATTTAGAAATTGCGCTAGACATTTATTTGATATTTTGAGAGGATACTTTTCAACTATTTTTGTTAGGAAAGCAAATAATATTTCATTTCTAACACAAATATTTTCACGTGAATATTAAAAAGAGAAAGAATAGTTTGGTCAAAATTACGTCAGATTAAAAACGATTAATTTAAAATGTCTTATTTAAAAGAACTTTCTTTTCGCTTTGTTAAAAAATACCGGGAGACTGTTCTGTTTACTTAATTCCTTTTATATTAGCTTATTTTGAAATGTTTATCTTATTTTACTTAATCAAAGACGAAAACAGCGATTGACATATGTATTTGTTGTACTACTTAGTTATCCCGTCGACCAAAAATCTATCATTCGCCAAACTATAAGATTAAATGTCAATAATAGTTGATAGTAAATGTCACCTTAACTTGACTTTAAGCAAGTTACACGTGTCTACGTCATCAAGTTATTTTTATTTCGACGTTTTATTTGTATTTTTATTAATGTTGCACTAATTTATTTGTTCTTTCGTTATTTAAAATAAAAATGATGTCAATTTGTATAATTTGGCGAGTGCTTTGGCGATTTATATAATTTGGCGAAATTGGTCGACGGGTTAATCAAGTAGTACCGCAGCGGATTTGGCCTTAAAATTCCCCAGTCAAAGAGAAATGAATAGAAATCCGTTTATAGGGAGATCGCCATTATTTTTTAATATTAATATTCATAATTTCAATCTTCCGAAATCTTTTTAAAGCCGATCAAATTAGCGTACTTTTAGAGTCTGCGGTGTCTGAACGGGAGTTGACGAGCGTAGCTCGTAGGGGGCAGAGTCCCCTAGTTATAAACAAAATTGTTCGGCATTGTTTGGTGTCAAACTATTTCTGTTATCCTTATATATTCACTTCGCTGCGCTCTGCCGGATATCCGGCAGAGAAGTCGGATATCCGGTGATTGTGATCCGGATATCCGACGGTATTTCGGATATTGAAAAATCAGCCGGATATGCCGGATATCGGATATTTGCCGGATATCCGTTGCATCCCTATTTATATATTATTTATTTTCTTGCAAAATTTGAATGTTTTTGTTTGAGTAGCAATAGGAAACTTAGAATATTATATACTAACGGCCATTTACTAAATTTCATTTATTTTTAAGGTTTTAAGAGGGGGTGTCCATTACTGGGATGGTTAATTAGTCATTTTCCAGTAATGGACACCCCATGTAGACATTGCTAAAAATGCAATTTCGGTAATGTTTATAGTGCATAAAATATTTTGACTTAACTACAAACCTAAATAATCAAATTTAATTTTTAAATTATACTTACCAAAATGTAATAAGACCAAAACTTTTATAAATAGCTGATTTTAAGTTATTTTATGTGGATTAATAAAATTTCAATATTTTATTTATTTATTTTTTTTTATGTAGTTCATATATGTTCATACCTCACATATTTTATAATCTGGCAATCAAACCGGCCAGGAAGCAGAAAAATACAGTTTAAGAGCACAGTCAGAGAGGGGCTCATAGGGCTTAATAACTCTCCGTTTAAATAAAAACAATTAAGTTACAGAAGCTATTAAAAATCCATTTTCTGTCTTAAATGTTTCCTTGTTAAAAAAAAAAAAATGCAATACTATTAATGAAAGTTATGGGTAATATTCATGAAACTAGTAAATCTGCAGATCAGTGGCCTCAAACATCAGTTCTACAGTTTTATTTTGGAATTATTTTATTTAGTATTTAAAATATTCAACTCACAATATCATTTCTTTCATATTTGTAATATTAATTATTATAAATGATATATCAAGTAATCTCTGGAAGATTATTAAAAATAGTGGCACAAAACTAAACAATATTCCAAAACTTCTTTTTTATTATTATTATTACTTTTTAAATCCACCACTGTTTCAATAATTTGATAGCTGTAATTGTCTGATATTTAGTATTTTAAATTATCCATCTAAAATAATTAAAACATCGATCTTCTGATAATTACAATAATTGATGCAAACAGTAAATGATTATCACAAATATTTTATTAATTACTGGTATCCTAATTGTTAAATTTATTTAAAATAACTATTTTGTTTCATTAGTATGTATTCATTAAATTCTGGTTCTAAATACAGTCATAAAAACAATTATATTTATTACTTTTTATGGGGTGTCCATTACTGGAACAGAGGGTGTCCACTACTGGGCCAGAGGGTGTCCATTACTGGGCTTTTGGATGTTTTGATATATTTCTGTTAATTAAAATTAAATTTCTATTCATATGGGGAAATGAGGCTATAAGAATGGTTAAATATTGTTGATAGATTAATATAATATTGAAAAAACTGGAATATAATAATTATAACTATTAATAAAAAAATAATTTTTAAAGAAATTCCTTAAGGGTGTCCATTACTGGCACATCTACCCAGGGTTGGCAAGGTTTTGGACACAATGGTAAAAACCACGGTAAAATCCATGGTTTAAACCGTACTGTCCAAAACCTTTTTGTCTAAAACTGTCCAAAACTATATTTTGTAGTAAAATTGTATTTATCAAAACAATGCTAAAAGTTTAAAAAATTGCAAAAAGATTGCAATACAAAAATACCAATTTAGTATTAGCAACCTAATTACCCTACGTTGTACTACCTAACAATTTAGTAGTAACAACCTAATTGCCCTACGTAACAAAGTAATTACATTAAAAAGATATTAAATTTAATTATGTATCATAATTTTAATGTTATTCATTTAAATAATAGTAGTTAATAGAAGTACTAACGATTTTTATGAAGAATTACATTCTGATTCTGTTACTGAAAGTCCCAAGAGTTGTTACTGGAAATAATTGATAAATGGAGTTCAGGTTCAGCATACTTATTAAACCAGCTTACTGCTGGCAACTATGTGTATGCGTATATTAAGAAATAGTATAAATAACAATAATTGATTTTGTTTGATTATGAGATATTTAGATATTGACTATTATTATAACATAACACTATATTATATGACTATTATTATAACAACACTATTTAACTCTTAAGAAATAGAATGTTCACTAGAATTAGATTAAATTCATAATAAAAATACATATTTTAAAAAACAACTTCTAGATTTTAAATTAAATATTTGTGTTTTCTTTCATTATCCTATAATCTAGAAAAGATAATTTACAATGAAACATTATTTAAAAGAAATTTCTTTGTAACATTTTCTTGCACAAAAATTGAAACAAAAGAAAATCTCCCCTCCCTATACTACATGTGTGGTATTATAAAGAATTTCTTAACAGAAACATAACTTTTTATGTTACACAGATATTAGAAAATTTTGAACTTTTTTTCATTTACCAAAGAATTAAATGGAATGTTAGTAAAATATATTGTGAGATATTTATATTTATTCATATGTTTAATAAGTGTGCTGTGGTTACGTGTGGGATGTTGCTTTTTTTAAGGTTTTGGACACTTTAGTACAGTTTTGGACGCTTTAATACAGTTTTAGACACTTTAGTACAGTTTTGGACAGTAAAACCCACATGTCCTGTCCAAAACTAGTTTTGGGCGTCCAAAACCCCAACCCTGCATCTACCCTATATCCGATATTTATTTTCAAAATATCATGGTTTTTTATATTTTCATTTTCATACATTTGATATTTATTTTTTAAATGTCGTATTTCTTGATATTTTCATATCTGATATATATTTTCAAAATATTTTCAGTCAAAAGAAGGGAAAATGAATTCTTCTGCTACGCAAATGAATTCTCTGAACTGTTATTAAAAATTAGCCCATCTGTAAATAATTAACTAAAAAGAATAGCTCACAAAATATTCCCTACTCTCCAAAAACTAGCTTTGGACTGTACCTGCAGCTTTCCCATTACCATTAAAAGAAATCTGTCTTTGAATAATACCTCCCTATCCTGTCTGAATTCTTTTTGTAGACTGCACCTGCTAGAATGGGGTAAAGGGGTTAATTGTTGATTGGATTTTAGCAAAAGGGCGATTCCGTGGAGAGTGTCACACACGTAACACAGGCTTTAATTTGCATTTATTCAATTATTTATTAAATTTTAATGTTAATTCTGATTTTAAGTGGTATGATAAATAAGTTATAACCATATTTTTAAATTTAAATGTGTAGCAATAAAACTCACAGAAGTACATCATTTAATTTCATTACTCAAAATGTGCTTTTTTCCTACTTCAGAAAAAAGCACATTTTGAGTACTGAAATTACATGATATACTTCTGTGAGTTTTATTGCCACACATTTAAATTTAAAAATATGGTAATAACTTATTTACCATACCACTTAAAATCAGAATTAACATTAAAATTTAATAAATAATTGAATAAATGCAAATTAAAGCCTGCGTTACGTGTGTGACACTGCACATTATCGCCCAAAAATATCTCAATTTTATAAGCTTTATGTTTGAAACTGAATATTTAAATGTTGAACCAAAAATTTGGTGGGATAGTATTAAAGTAGAACAGCCCATGAGAGATAATTTAACTTTTCAGTTGTTTACAGCTTCTCCTTCAGTAGATGCATTAGAATCTTTTCTAGTTTTTGGTTTACTTTGCAGTCTAAATTGCACAGTAGGTTAGGGAATTAGGGGTTCAAATTCTTCAATAGAAAAAATAAGAAATAAAATTTATTTTGTATTTCAGAATTTGTTGTATTTTTATTTATTTTTTTAACTGAATCCTGCATTCTGTGTTTTGATGAGTGAAAAAGCAACTTTTACAGAAAATTGTTTGTGTTTTCAATTATTTGATCATAAATTTTGTAAGAAAAAAAATAAAAAAAGACATTTAGAATATTGTTTTATTATGTTTTCATGCTAAATGTAAAATGTTTTAGATTCTTAATTTATATTAAGTCTAAAAATATTTATAATCAGCAGTAAGCTGACAATTTTGAAAATATTGGATATATATAAAAAATATCATGATATTTACGAACCCTGTGCCCTCTGTTGCCTAGAACACCCTTGGTGATGAGCGAGTATAAACTCGAGGATATGGATTTTTTATTTTTTTTGGTAAAAAAAAGGTATAAAAATCACCAAATCTTGGCTATCCGGGGGTTCCACATTTGTTCCCTCTTATAGGTCTGAATGAAACCCATATTGTTGTTAACATTGCTCGTGTTGGACGTTAATCTTATGTACAACCCCGAATTTAAGCCATTTATCAAATTCAACTGAGCCAAGTAACTCATGACTCATGACGTTCTGTTTATTTGAAATATGGAACAGATGTGAAAATCCTGGACTACCAAAATTTGCGACTTTCCCCCCCTTGTAATCTCCCCCCCCCCCCCCCCCCCGCCAAAAAAAAAAATAAATAAATAAACCCGTGTCACAGGGTTAGACATCATAACTTTTCGAGCAGTTATGTAAACATGGAGGCTAATCTTTATATTCAAATGTGAGTTAAAGACCCCTTATCATCACAGTATGATATATTATAAAGGGGCTTTAGTGTAGATTATATAAACATGGTTTATATATAATTGTGCGTCTAAATAAATAGAGTAAAATGTTTAAATATTCAAGTGTAAATGTTTGCATCACAAAGACCTAATAAACAAATCAGGTTACAACAATGAAATTAAATAAGTACCAACGCACATTAACCTAAGTATGCCGATTGGCTACATACACGATTATAGGGCTTTCTCATGACAAACTAACTTAGATCAATGTATAGTATTATTAAATAATATTTCTAATGCAGTCAGTTTCTTCATCATGATATAGTTTGCATTGATATAGTATTAGTTATTCTGTGTTTTATTTTCCTGGAGATGTTTTTGAAGACCAAGAAATTTTTTCTTTTAAGACGGAAATATATAGACTTTTATAGACTGGTTCCATTTTCACAGATTTTACTTTAATTTCATATACATACTTTTCATATTACATACATTTCATTAGGACTAAGAAAAATTCTCACTTAAGGCTTCTGAAATTCAAACTGGTTACTTTCTGGCATATTTTGGGATACATTTTTGTTTGCAAATTCATGAAAGTGACCAGTGCTCTCAATCAGAAACTATGTAATTGAACATTTTTTTTTTTTTTTTTTTTTTTTTTTTTTTAGGTAAAGACTGAAGATCTTTCTGAAAAACGAAAATGTTATCAAATGTAACATTTTGTACCCAATTTCTGGTCACAAGAGGTGCAGGAAATGGGATATAAAAGTCATCATAAAACAAACAACAATTGTTTATAACTCAAGATTAAGTTCATGTTCAATTACAAAACATTTCAGCAATCATGCCTGCAACTATCATGCTTTTACATTAAAAAATGAGTTTGTAAGATGCATCAGAAAGTTTCGCATTGTTGAGTTGGAAAAAATATTTTTGGGGAATTGCACTTAGGGGAAGAATCTGTTATATCTCTGTATGTTTATTTTCACAGGTTTTACTGCACTTGTATTCTTTTTACTAGGACTATGATATTTTTTTTTAATTTAAGGGGACTGTCTACCTGTTATTCTGCAAAAAATGACAGAATTTTAAATTTTCCAACTTTTTTTTTTTTTTTTAGTTTAATAAATTTTGGTATTTGTAGTATATTTATGTGAAATGCCATAAAACTCCAACAATTAAAAATATGTGAAAAAAGCTTTTAACTGCATCCATTTTCTTTTAAATGATTTAGAGTTGTAATTTTTAAGTTCATTTTTTGTAGTTTGTGTGTTTTTAATATATCAGCATGATGAAATTACTAAAACTTTAACACCTACTTTGCAACTGATTCGCTAATTTTTATGAACAATTCATAAGGTCAATTTCATAATACAAAGAATCTTATTTTCAGTAGGGATGCATTAAATAGCAATTTTAGCCAAATGCTGAATGTTCGGTCAGCCGAGTAATAACTATTTGGACTAATACTGACATTTGGCTGGCTGAATATTCCTATATTTTGGGGTTTAAAGGTTTTAGAAAATTAAATTTTTAAACAGTTTTATATCACAACATATTTAAAAATGTGTAACATATTTAATACAAATACTTCCATTTTATTGAACAAAACCTTTTTGCAGTCAAACTTTATACTCAAAGATTTATGCTTTAAGTTATTATTTAAGAAGAGGATGGTCTTAAAATGTTGTAAATTAATAAAACTTTAAACTTCATTGCTTCTTCTGTAAATTAAAATAAAGCGATATAATTTTCTATTCTAAAATAAATATTTTAAAATGGAAGAAACTTTTTGAAAGAATTAAATAGTTTTTATTTCTAAGGAAGGGACTAAAAGAAAAAATCTGTTCAAATGGTGGCAACTTTGGAATGAAGTTTTTAAATGAAACAGAGATCAGTATAATGCTTACTTACTTTCAAAGATTGGAAACATACCATTTGATCTTAAAATTTTGGTACAAAATTTCAGGGAAGATAATGCAATCAAGACAAACATTTTCTGTATAAGAAACCAGCATTGTAATCCATTTATTCAATCAATAATACAAGATCAGGGATGATTCTATTCCAATTTTTCTGAAAATTTAAAAAAAAAACGGTAATCAAACCAAAAATTCTGACATGAAAAAATATTGCGAATTTTGACAAATGGCCATATAAAAAAATTAATTTGGCAATCGTTCATGGAAAAAAATTGCTTATTTTGTCAAAATCCTGCGGAAAAAAACGAATTTTGTCAAAAGGTCACGAAAAGACAGAATTTCATCAAGGAACTGCGGAAAAAACACAGTGGTTTCTGTAGAAAACAACACACACAAAAATGTCTATATTTATTATTATAGGTATAGTTTTTAATCTAAAATAATAGAATGAACTTTTGAAAAATCTAGTTAACCCAAGCCCAACTTTCAGGAATCTACATTCAGCCTGAAAATGACCTGAACTGAAAACAAAGTTAACCCGAGCCCAACTTTCTTGAATCTACATTCAGTCTGAAAACAGAATTAACCTGCCTGCAACAAAACAATTAGTGCCTGGAGGAGATTTACCCCTCCCCTCTGATGTAATCTTTCAAAAAATTTGCTGTGAATTTCAGAATTTTCTTTTTTACACAGGATCACTCCTGTACAGGATGTTTTACTGTAAGCTGAACCTGAATTTGCATTTACAACTTTAACAATAATGAAGATAATTTAGCGAGATTTTCATTAATTTATTGCTTTGTAGGAAATGTGATATCGTCATTGGAAGTGACTGAATTTTGGTCACTAACACAGCATATGTACTGTCAATCTGTATTCTGAATAAATATAATGTCTAGCTCAATGTTGTTTGGATGTAAATGATGACAGTTTCCAGCATTTCTCGTCATGAAGTCTCGACAGAAGGCAAAGTAAATCTATTTAAAATATCTTTACAATATCTTCATTATTGTTAAAGTGCAACTTGGAGCGAGATACACTGTATTTTTGAATGAATAAGGGAATTCTGATCTTAGTTTCCTATAGAAAAACTGCTTATCTTAATGACTGTTATCAATTATCCTTGAAAGTTTGTTCCACTTTGTTTAAAAACATCCTGTTTGTGAAAAAATAAGAAACGGGTTATTACCTGGCAACATTCAAGAACATGCATTTACCTATCATTAAGGGTGTTTTCAAATCCAAAAGGGCAACTTTCTAACATAAGTTTAAATTTATTTTTGTTCGAAAATGCATGAAACTAGCTGGTGTTGTTGTTCAGAAACTATGTAATCGAGCTGTTTTTTCCATTTACTTGCTAACGCAATAGATCTTTCAGAAAAATAGTGTCAAAGTGGACGTTTTGAACCAAATTTCCGCACGAAAGTAGAATATCCACTGAAGAGCGGGCGAAAAACGTGTTTGTCACGTAATCAAAATCGCTTATAACTCAGTAGGTAATTTATTTAACAAAAAATGAAAAATACAGTTCAATTCCAAATCGCTTCCATG
Organism: Maratus speciosus; assembly: GCA_963932465.1. NCBI lineage: Eukaryota > Metazoa > Arthropoda > Arachnida > Araneae > Salticidae > Maratus > Maratus speciosus. The sequence continues at coordinate 171,144,635 of OZ010793.1, forward strand.
GCCAGGCTTTCCAATTTTATATCTTTCCGTTAAAAAATGAATTTGTAAATATGTCAATGTTTTGTGCTTGTTGAGCAGAACAGTTAAGAACAGCCTTAATTGCCTAATTTTCTTAGGTATCATTTTTCAAAAGCTAATAAATAATGTAAAAGGAATCTCTTTTTTAAAAAAATATGATTGTCTTTTTTAATTATTCCGCTAATCTTTATTTATTGACATTTAAAAATAAAACTTATCTAAGGTTTAAAAAAAATTTTTTTTAGCTGTTCAGTTTAGCCAAATATTTTGATATTCAGCCAAACTAAATATATATTCAGCAGGCCAATTATTTTGATATTCAGCAGACCAACTATTTTGATATTCAGCAGACTGAATATTTTTATATTGTGCCAAACCAGATATTTGGCAGCATGGCCAAATATCGAATAAATACTGAATATTCGGTACATACCTAATTTTCAGGAAAGTAAAGGAATAAAAAGTAAGTTTAAAAAAAAAAAAATCATTTTTAATTTGTTTATATATTTTTAATTTTTTTCATATGCAGTTAAACCTTGATTTAGCAGCTCCAAAATGTTCCTTGAAAATCATTCTTAATTCACAGTTATCATTAAAACATATCATGCGTTGCATAAAATAAAATTTCTGTTAAATTTGTTATTAAATTTTTGCAACTTTATTTACTGCTAGTATTTAGTTATATATTCTTTTTGGTACTCCTCCATTATCCTGTTGACCACTTTCCTTAAAAAAAAAAAAAAAAACATCAAAACTATGGAATTAATTTATTTTCAACACTGGCAAGTTATGTACATATTTCATTTTTATTTATTTTGTGAATAAACCAGTTTACCTTTTCTAATGAGCAATGTTAGTTAAATGCTATTTCTCTTGCATTTTAAGAAAAAAAGAATTTAAGGCTGTTTTCAAGTTCACTGCTCAACAAGTGCAAAACTTTCTGAGACAATGACGTACACATTTTTAAATGTAAAGGTATAAAATTGGCAGACCTGACTATGGAAGTAATTTGGAATCGAAATGATTTTTCCATTTTTTGATAAATAAATTACTTATCGAGTTATTAAGCGTTTTTGATTAAGGTCCTCACTTTGTTGACTGGTTCTTCTGCTTTCGGTGGGAATTTGGTTCAAAATGCCAACTGTTACAGTATTTTCTGAAAGATCTTTTGTGTTGATAAGAAAACGGAAAACTTCTTTCGATTACATAGCTTCTGAATAACAAGACCTGCAGGTTTCATGCATTTCCGAACAAAAATGAATTAAAATTTATGTCATAAAGTTCCCTTTGGATTTGAGATGCATTTTAAGCCTTAATGCATTTTAAGAAAAATGAAAGAACAAATTTCGATAACTTTTTTAGACTCACAATTTCAAGGTTTTATCTAATGTTTATGTAAACTTTATATATTATATCTGTTTAAATTTTCTCCCTTCCAAACTTCCATTATTATTGCCGTTTATTATATCCCTCTGGTAATTTAACTATAACATAACAGCAATGTACAAAACCATAAACAAGGAATTTTGATGTGAACAACTTTTAGAATGAGAGTTTTGCCTAGTATTTTTCAAATTTTTGACAGGATATAATCTGAATTATCTTTAAGGATACACAGATGTTGGCCAAAAATCGAAAATGTGTGACGAATCTGACGTCATGATCATGCATTTTTGGCATTAAATCCTTTAGTTTGCCAATAGTTTATTCAAGGAAAGTGGTTAACATGATAATGGAGAAGTACTCTTCTTTTTGGAACATTAAATATGCTGATTTTACTCTGAAAAAAATATTGAAAATTCCTTCGTTTTTTCTTTAAACATAGCTGGTGATATAGCTTTTTCAGTTAATTTTACAACATTATAAAATGTTCATCATATATCAAACCACATTAATTGCTTTTTTACTTCATCTAAACCAGCATTTGTTTCAAATGAAGTAGCTTTGAAGATTTTAGCATGTTCTCTGCCAGAATTAGAATGAATCAGATTAGATGAATTTTACCTGTTTCATCATAGAATACTTAAATAATCTGTAGTTCACAAATGGAAAGATGAAAATCATAGTTTATGTAATCTATGCAGAGCCGTCCCTTAAAAAAAAAAAAAAAAAAAAAAAAAAAAAAAACTGAGCCCCTATGTAAAAACTTTTGAGAGGCCTTTTCTTCCAAAACTAATTAACTCCTCATAGGCGTAACCAGGGCGGGTTAACGGGCGCCCCCCCCCCCCGCTTCCGCAGACTCAAGCACAGTTATTTTAAAAAATCGAAATCTACAAAAGAAAAAAGAAGAAGTGAAAGTAGAGTTCAATTAGTTTAGTACAAAAAACTAACACCCTAAGTTTTGAAATGTGATAAAAAATGAAACCTTCGTTCTTTTTTTCTTTCTAAAGAAAATTATGTTGTTTATCTTTTTTAAAACTAGAACATTTACAAGAATCTGTATTAGTCTAGTAAGTCAAAAAAGTGGCTTTATAATTCCACTTTGACGTCTTTTGTTTCTTGGAAATTTTTTTTAAAGCCGTTCCTTCTATTGCATGTTTTTGCAATTTCATGAGAAATTAACGCAAGTTCTTAACGAACTAGAAACTATTTGTCTCTTTGCTTTCGTAGTTTAAAGTCTATTGCGAAGCAAAAAAATTTGAAAGGGAATGCAGATGTGAAACAATAATTCTAAAATGCGATTAGCCGGGGGATGGGGGGGGGGGGGGGTTACACTGAACCTGCCTCCTTTGAAAATGAAAAATAATAGAATTAATTGAATTGAAAATTAATCTGGAGGTTGGTTGATTGGTTGAACTTCGTGTTTCGCGGCCATTTTTTGACATTCGTAAAAAGAATATGGTTGCCGTCTTTCAAGTCGATATAGTAATTTTTTTCCTCTGAAAATTTTTATACGATTTTTAGAGTCTCTTCTCGTTTCGCAGCGTTCTTTTGAAAGTAGGAAAAGAAACCCGGTTTCAATCTTTTAGCCCAGTGCAGTTAATTTTGACCGAATTCGCGATTTTATTCTAAGATCATTTCATGATATTTACGATTTTTTCCCAAAATCGTTTGACGAAATTCACGTCTTTCTATGCGATTTTTTGTCGAAATCTGCACTTTTCACCACTAACCTTTGACAAAATTCGTGTTTTTTACCACAATCCTTTGACGAAATTTGCATTTTTTACTGCAATATTGTGACGAAATTGGCATTTTTTTAGCACGATCCTTCGATGAAATTCGCTTTTTCTTTCCGCAATCTTTTGGCAAAATTCGCGCTTTCTTTCTACAAACCTTTGACGAAATTCTCGTTTTTACCTCGATCCGTTGACGAAATTTATTTTCTGTTGCGACTGATTGACGAAAGTGTTTTTTTACAGGGTCCTTTTTACATTTGTCGAAATTCGCGATAGTATTGCTCGACCGATCGGGAAAATTCTCGATATTTTTCCGTATCAATTAACAAAATTCTCTACTCTTTTCTGCGACATTTTGACGCAATTTGCAAAATTTTTTCATCAATCGTTTATTGAAATTCATAATTTTTTTTGTGCAATCTTTTGACGAAACTGGCGATTACTTTTTGCACTCTTTTATCGAAATTCCCGATATTTTTCCACGATCGTTTGAAGAAATTCTCAAATTTTTCCGGGAGCGATTCACGAATTGATTTTAAGAAATGGCATAAAAGAAATAAAAATCACGGACTTCAATTTTTTTAAAAAATACTCACTGAAGAATCACAGGTCTGTGAAGAATTTATAGGGGGGAAATACTGCACAGCATTTTTTAATTATGCGGAACTTTCCTTTTCTGTGCACAAATCGCACAATCCTGCATGTTATTTCAAAGCCTGTACCTCAAAGAAAACTTCATTACCAGAGGAAATTCGTTGGTTGGTTTTTTTAAACGAACATAGAATTAAACAAATCGAGGATTGGGGTGGGGGGGGGGGGGGGGGGAGCTGCCTTCTGAAACGTACTCCCGATCAAGCAACGACCTCTTCTGTCTTGAAACAAGAAAATCTTGAATTATTGCGCTTTTTATTTTGAGCAAAATTAAATTTTCAGCTTTCTTATAAGAACTGATTTGACATTATTCCAATTCGAATTCAATCACGGCAATTGCAAAAATTACCAGATAATTTTTTCTGTTTCAAAAAAAGTCAAAAAATCGCTTTAAAACATGAAAAATCGCATAAAAAATTTGGAAAAGATTAAAAAAACCACAGGGAACGAAATTAACTATTTGGGTAAAAGATTTAAACCAGATTCCTTTTAGGAATGTCGAAAAAAAAAATCGCGAAATCCGAAAAAAACCCTCTAAAAATAAGATTAAAAAATTGTTAAAAATGGAAAAATCGCTGTAAGAATCTCGAAAACACTTCATTGAAAAGAAGACAAAGTTTACTGGATAAAATATTGAAATAGGGTTCTTTCTTACTAATTTGAAAAAATTGCCGCAAAATACGAAAAAATTCGCATAAAAAATTAATTGAAAAATTCTATAAATTATTTTCGATATGCATGAGTTCAGGCATACAGATCCTGTCAAATCTCACGACTATGCGGGCTGCATTGTCTTTTTAGAGTTCAGCGCACATGCGCGCGCATACACACACACACAGAGACAGACAAGTACCTATCTTTATTATTATAGTTGCATCTTGATAAAATTTAGTGTATATTATCATGATCTGTTTTACCTAATATATTCGACACATTCTGAAGTAAAAATATGAATTATCGTAATTTTCGTCATGTAATCTGCGGATCAAACAATTACGTTCGGACCCAGAAATCTTGTTTCATAAAATGTAACTTGTTAAATTGAAATAAATATTTAACTTCATTTAATGAAATAAAATTTCTGGGTTGAAACATGATTGTTTGATCCGCGGATTATAGACTGGAAATTACGGTATTAATGAATATTATAATTATTTATGATATTATAATAATTATTTATATAGGCTTTCCTCCAAAATTCCTTGGGTCCCTCCGGTGATCCCTAAGAAGTGATGGAGTCACATTCTGACAAACTTTCGTGCGTATGTACTGGTGTATCGCATGTATTATCTGAGATTTATCATCCGGCAAAATTTCATGCAGCATTCCCTGTGCCTATAGAAGTTTCCAGCATGGTTAAAGGCCTTTTTTAATCTTTATAAGAAGTTAACGTGCAAAAAGATTTTACACTTCTGACCACACTTAGTCACTGTCTTATCTCACTGCTGCAAGAACGTTTACATATCCTTTTTTTTTACCATTAGATCTAGTTTTAATGTTTTGAACTCGTTCTCATCCCTTCTCGCGCAAACAAAAATCGCGTTTGAGCCCTTTTGAAAAGAAATACCACACAATTATACCTTCTAAGATGAAAACCTGTCTAAAACGGAAATTCGACCCGTTTCCTGGATTTCCGTTTTAGAAGGTTTTACTATATAAGATATTGTTTGCATCCAACATGTTCACGTTAAAAAGTCTGGGCACCCCCCCCCCCCCCGTTCAAAAGGCTGGTTACGCCTATGTTCCTCCCACCTCTTCTTATAATGCAATCCCCTTTTTAAGCATTTGGACAGAAACAGAGAAATCCATATGATAAAAAGTGAAATTTAATTAAGGGTGTATTCCGATCCAAACTGCTTTTTTTCTGATTCATTTTAAAATTCATTTTTGCTCTTAAACGCATCAAACTGGGAAATTCTCTTATTTAGAAACTATATAATGTGCCGTGCTTCTTAAATTTTTGATAAATGCAGAAAATACTGTAAAAAACGCTGTCAAAGCATGTTAAACATGTCTTCAGAAATCACCCCAGCAAATTTCATGTTTTTACTTTTAAAAATGAGTCTGAAAATGTCTCAGAAAATTTCGAGCTGTTGAGGGGGGAAAAATATTTTTTCGAATACACCCTTAAATATAGAACTTAAAGAAAATAGTTTTTGCAGAAAACAAAATATATGTTATTGCATTGCAAGTAATCAGTGGAATAATATTTCCCTTTTATCCAAAATCATTACGTCAAATGACCACAGTTGCTTATAACTCGATAAGTAATTTAATTATCATAAAATGAAAAACACCATTTGGTTTCAATGGTCAGGCAATGGCAATTTTATGCCTTTATGTTTAAAAATGTATAAAAAAATTTCATGTTATTGAGCAGGGGATTTGAGAATCATCTTAAGCTGTTGTTAAAAATAACAGTTTTTTTAATATCAAATTCAATGAAATAAAATAATTTTCTTTTAATGAACATAGTCGTAGAAATGGTCCATCAGTGCGTGGAATTTTTGTGTTTTGAGATGTTTCATCGTTGCTTTATACAGATAGTTTATTGTCAGGTTATATCTAAACAAAAAAAAAAAAAAATTGTTTCATGTATATGGTTTATCCAAATGAAAAGGAAATTTTTACTGTAGCAGTCATATAACCATAGTTTCCTTTTCATTTGGGCATATCTTATAAATGAAATTAATGTTTGCTATTTTTATATTATCAACTAGGACTCTCTGTCACCTATGAGTTGTGCTCGTCAACTTCTGTCCAGACTCTACAAGCCCCCAAAACATGCTAATTTTCTCTGTTTTAAAAAGATTATCCAATTGCAGAGGATTAAATGATATTATCAAGAACCAGTGGTGATCTTCTCTAATTGGATTGCCATTAATTTCCTTCTGACTGGTTGATTTCCAACTGGGCTGATCAATTCCAAAAGCTGCATCCATCACTTCTGCAACTGCTGATGGCTATTTTGTGATCCATTAAGTAAGATCAATTATGCATTTGAAAATAAGCTTGTATAAAATAGTTAAGTAAAAACTGTTTAAATATAACAATTTTCACCACTAAATGCTTTTCGCAGGTATTAATTATTTTAAAGTTTTCTTTCTTTTTTAATATTCAGTATTCTAAAGATTAATTATTACCAAATTCATATTATTGTAAATATATTTTTCATTTAAAAAGTGTTTGTAAATATTATCAATGCAAAAACCCTTGACGGGTTAAAAGTTTCTGACGCAGCACTTTATCTTATGCTCTAAGAATTTTAAATATGGAACTTAAAAATACTGATATAAAATTTTGAGTGACATTATGCTATTTCTTAAAAAATATATTTGTATTTATTTCATCATTTTATTTTTGTTTTATTTATAATTGCATGTGCAAAAGTTATGTTCAACATGAAAAGCTGCATAAAATTTTATTCGCTGTTGCTTTATCATTTACATCTCTCATAAATTCAAAATATGAGTTTTAAAAGATATGATATAAAATTTAAGTGACGCCTTGATGTGACTTTAAAAGGTTTGTTTTAAAATTCAATTTAAATTATTTTTGACTTGGTTAAAATATTTTTTTACATCTACACAATACTTTTAATTTTCCAATTCACTGTTAAATATATCACTTTCATTGAATCTATACTATGCATTGAAATGTATTTATTTCAATAAATTGATTTATCTTTTGTGTCACGCTATTCAAAATTGTGAGTAAGATTTATGTAAATGGTTTCTTTGCGTCATTGTGTCCAAACTACATGAAATATATGAAAAAGGATAGTTTGACGCAAATAAACCATTTACATAAATCTTACTCACAATTTTGAATAGCGTGACACAAAAGATAAATCAATTTATTGAAATAAATACATTTCAATGCATAGTATAGATTCAATGAAAGTGATATATTTAACAGTGAATTGGAAAATTAAAAGTATTGTGTAGATGTAAAAAAATATTTTAACCAAATCAAAAATAATTTAAATTTAATTTTAAAACAAACCTTTTAAAGTCACATCAAGGCGTCACTTAAATTTTATATCGTATCTTTTAAAACTCATATTTTGAATTTATGAGAGATGTAAATGATAAAGCAACAGCGAATAAAATTTTATGCAGCTTTTCATGTTGAACATAACTTTTGCACATGCGATTATAAATAAAACAAAAATAAAATGATGAAATAAATACAAATATATTTTTTAAGAAATAGCATAACGTCACTCAAAATTTGATATCAGTATTTTTAAGTTCCATATTTAAAATTCTTAGATCATAAGATAAAGTGCTGCGTCGGAAACTTTTAACCCGTCAAGGGTTTTTGCATTGATATCATTACTTTTTTGAGGTTAGTGATAAAATGATTAAAAAAAAGATACTTATGGGATTTAATGCAGATTTAATTTTTACTATTTTATTACAATTTTCCTTATAGCAGTTTGTATATAAAAACAAGTGGGTAAGTATAATCGCAGATCACACAGAGGGTTTCATTTGATATTCCTTTAAAAACACTTTATCCTTAAATTAATAAATCCAAAATGTTAATTTATAATTATTAAATCCTTACATAGATGGTGCACCAATAGTTCCAATTTTCATGGGGCAGGGAACGCACTCTTTTAAACAAACCACCTTCCAATTGAAGTCATCAAAAACCAAGTTGAATAAGCCAGACCTTGTTGTGTTGTTTGACAAACAGCAGTCTCATGTCCCCTCCTTCCCCCCTTTTTCAAAATTTTTCAGACCAGTACCTAAGAATGGAACCGAAATAATTTTTTCTCTTCAGAAATTACGATAAAAAAATAGTATGCAATACTCACAAATTTACTTTAATGCTATACAGGGTGGTTATTAAGTTAATTATAACGTTTGGAATCTGTTGCATTGATGTCCGAAAGGTAGTTTCTGAGTTATGGAAGCTAAGGCGCCATAGAGGGGCGAAGCCCGCTAGTGTCTATCATAATTATATCTGCCATGTGGACTAATTGCGATATTTAATCAAAATAGTCCCCCCCCCCCCTCCTCATCCCCGGAAATATAACAAATACAAAATGTGTCTTTATAAACCTATCGTCAAATAGGTTTTTATTTCTTTTTCCCTTAAAAAAAAAAAAAACATGATTTTTATATCCGTAACGTAAATAGCGGACGAAGCCCACTAGTTCCTATCATAATATATATTTTTAATAATTTTATATATTCTATAATAAAAATCAGACTTAAAATAGTCTAGTTCCATGAGTACTTGTAGTGTCAGTTACATGCTACGATTTTTGGATACCAGTATTTTAGAACGGGAAAATGTGACTTATTTTATCGGAGATATCTCATTAATTGAATAAGGCGAAGCAAACTTTTTGAAAAAAAGGTGGCCAACAAGCATGGCAGTTATCAGCTATGTGACTTTGTGCTAAAGTCCATTAATTTGATCTGCTTTAAAAAGATTACGGAAGATTGAATTATAGTAGAACCTGGATTAACCGAGCTTCGATTAATCGAGGTTTCTGTTAACCGAGCCGATAACAAAGTCTGATTTTTTTTTCCCTTTTGAATGAGCCTTAAAAATAACCACACTCTTTAGCTCACTGTCCGTGCTATACAGGCCCTTCTGCCCCCAAAAGCACTCAACTCCAAAGAAACATTGGACCCTGAGAAGTCAATAGCGAACAATGCTTTGTTTCCAGTGGCTGTGTGAACTTTCGTAAATTTTTCAATTTGCATTTTAAAATTTACTACTGGTAGTTGATTTTCTTTTTAAATTTGTTAAGCTGTGAAACAGAACTTTACATATATTTATTTTTATTATTTAAAAAACGTTCTATATATTTTTTTAAAAGAGATGTTAAATTCGCAAGCACGGCGAGTTTTTACACACAGTTTCTATTAACCGAGATTTCCGATTTACTAACAGTCCCAATTAGCTCGGATAATCGAGGCTGCTCTGTATAATTAAAAAATCAATGGCGATCTTACTGTAAACGGGTTTCCCTTTTACTGAGGGATTTCAAGACCGAATCAGCTGATGTTAGTTGCTGTTTCTGTGCTTGATTAAATAAGATTAGTTAAACATTTGAAAATTACCAAATATAAAAGGAACTAAGTCAACAGAGTCTTTGCTTTATGGTATTTTTTAACAACGCTATAAGAAAATGATTTTAAATAAGAGATTTTAAATGTAACATTTTAAATCTGACATAATTTTCACCAAACTTTCCTTTCTCTTTGTAACATTCAACTGAAAATATTTTTATTATTAGAAAGATAATATTATTATTTGCGCTACCTTAAAATTGGCAACTATAGTTAAAAATATCATCTTGAAATTTGAAATAAATCTCTCATATAAATATTTTTTTTAATTTAAACTGTTTTGCAATATTATTATTTGGCCACTTTGGCCAATATGACGTAATTTCCTCCATTTACGACTTTTAACACATATCAATGAATTTATTATTTAAAAATTTTCTTTTTCTTTTAATATTCACGTGTAAATATAATTTTTATGACGTAATTTTCAATGTTTTCCTGCTTTTAATGCATAATCATTTAATTCTAATTTGAAAATAATTGATTATTTTATAATTTTCTTTCATTTTAAGTAAGCATGTGTAAAAACAATTTTTATGACGTAATGTTTAATATTTTCCTGCTTTTAACACGTTATCATTTAATTCTAATTTAAAAGGATTTTTTTCTGTTTATAATAGTCACGTGTGAATAAATTTTTAATTTAAAGGATATATTATTCTTTGCGCTGTTTTAACTATTGGCAACAATTTAAAATAACCTTTTCTAAAATATGTAAAAAATATCTCTGGAAATTCTGAAAATTTTAATTTAAAATTGAAATAAACCGTCAAAAAATTAGGCAAGTTAAAAATAATAAATGCACTCTGCAAACTTCGAGTTTCTATTGAATGATTAAATTGAATGAAAATGATTAAATTCCCATGTATATTTTTTTTTCCTGTGAGACAATTTTATCCAGATTTAACATTAAATATCTCTTAAAATAATTCTTCGATTTAAAAACTGTCTACTTCAACGTTTTTATCAAACATTTCTCTATAATACTACCCATTTTAATATTTTTGTATGCAGTAATTTTCTTAATATTTGCGAAATAGACCTCTAGTCACAAGAGATTCTTTCAAAGCGGCGAAGAGCGTTAGTTTTTTTTTTTCCGAATAAGAGACAAAATGTAGTACGCAATTGCGTCAAAAGATGGCGAAACCAGAATTCTGATATGCTTATTATGTAACTGTAAATATTGCAAAGTTAAATAAAAACAATTGTCTCGGGGTTATCAAACTTCATTGTTATTTATAAATAAAACATTTCAACTAAATTATTTATTATAAAAGAATTATTACATCACAATAGATTTTATGCAAGGAAAATAATAATTATAATAATAATAATATTATCGATGTCAGTGATTATATATTGATTGACCATCATAATAATAAAAAATGATATTATAAAAAAAAGAGCTGAAATGAATTATTTTTTTACATTTCTGATCGTGTGATTTATATTCAAATAATAATTATTAATGTATATTTTTTGTAAAGTGATTGAAATTAAATATATTTATAAAATTTATGGTAATATTTTTATTGTTGAAAAATTGCCAAGAAATAATCATCATCAAATTGGCATCATTATAATTGTAATTTTATTTAACTTAATAGCAATTAAAAAATTACAAAGAAACTGAGAATAATGGTCAACTAACAGACTTTAAAAGAAAAAACACACACATTCACATGCGAAAACAAGTACCAGAGAGTATCGAACTGCCTATCTTAAGATCAGTAGACGATGGCCCTTAACCACTCAGCCAGTGGGAAGACAAAATTTTTCTCCCCAAAAGTGGTTAAAAAGAAAGCATGTGTATGAATACAGTGTCATGCATTTTCAGTGAAATTTCCATGGAATGGCGAAGAAATATAGTCTGATTTTTCATGTGCATTATAAAACGAACAGGAGTCTTGCTGGAAACAAGTAAATTGTTATTTGGTTCATCTGAAACATATTTATATGATTTTTAAAAAATCGCCCGTGTCATTTTCAAGAGAAAAAAAAATCGAATTATTTAACGAACGAGAGTTTTCCCAGAAAAAAAAAAAGTGTTATTCACCTCGCCTTAATCACATTTATATTATGTATCAATTTAAAAATAATCGTTAGAACCGTTTTCGAGATTTTCAAATTAGGAACTTCCTCGATATCGTACCAACGTTTTCACTTTAAAAATGGCTATTTAGATCTCAAAATATACTGCACGTAGAAATGTAAAAATTTCAGTATACGATTAGACTGCAGATATAAGACTGTTCTAGAAAATTCAGAACAATAAGACCTATATCTGCTGAGTTATTAAAAGGCGGGTTTTCGCGTTTTCTTTGATGTCGAGTTAGCTGTATATATGAGTTCCGCCATCTACGAATTATATGATACGATACGATACGATTTTAGGCTTAAGGCTGCGTCACTCGGAATACTACCGTCTTCCATGATTATTTTAAAATCTGGCACAAGTAGGTAAAAAACACTATTTCAAATTTTGAATTAAATCTTGATTCAAATAATGTAATTTTAAAGCAAAAATTTGAAAAAAAAGAATTATAAAATTATGTAAATGTATGTGAATTATGTATTTATTATAATTAAACTAAAATTATACCATGCTAAAAGAAAAAAAAGTACATTTAAAGGCTTATAAATACATCTTAATTAACAGATCTACATGTTTCGTATCCAGAATCAGCGACTTTTTCAGGATCAGACATTTCCACAAAAATTAAAAATGAACTTTGCACAAGTTCATTTTTTAAATTTTTGCGGAAATAATTTATGTATCAATATTGATCTATAAGTCAAAATTAATATTTTTACCCAATGGCCACTGGCCAGTACACTTTTTTTTTTCACTAGCCAATTTTTTTTAACCACTGGCCAGTAACAAAGTTATGAACGCTCCATACAAAATTATGTTTTTTTCTAACTATCAACATTGTAATTTACTAATACTTCCCATTCAATAGGATTACACTCAACAGAAAAAAAATAACTGGCATTACATCTAACAGAAAAATATAACCGAGAAATTACTACAGTCAAAGTAAAAGTCAAACCCATATGTGAAGATATTTAGACATACTTAATGCAATGTATGAAAGAGACAAGAAAATTAAATTTATTTTAAGAATTATTTTAATAAAATCTTGGATATCTTATTTTTAGTATTAATTGCAATAGAATAAATTCACAGCAAATTTTCTGAAAGGTTACAGCAGAGGTGGAATCCCTTCCTGGCACTAACTATACATTTTTCTGTGGCCCTTTGACAAAATTCGCGTTTTTTCCATGATCCTTTGATGAAATTTGCGTTTTTTCCATGATCCTTTGACAAAATTCGCGTTTTTTCCACGATCCTTTGACAAAATTCGTGTTTTTTTTTTTTTACGTGATTCTTTGACAAAATTCGCGTTTTTTTTTCACGATTCTTTGACGAAATTCATGTTTTTTCTGTGATCCTTTGATGAAATTTGCATTTTGTCTGCGATCCTTTAACGAAATTCATGTTTTTTTCACGATCTTTTGGGAAAACCTGCATTTGTTTTGCGATCTTTTGACGAAATCTGTCTTTTGTATGTTTTGCCGATATGTGTTTTTTCGTCATTTGAAAATATTTGCATTTTTTTTTTCGCTATTTTTTGCCGAAATTTGTATTTTTCGGCGATCTTTTGACGAATTGCATTTTTTCAGCGATCTTTTGATGAAATTTGTGTTTTTTCTGCAATCTTTTCACAAAATCTGCATTTTTTCCTCGATCTTGTCACGGAATTTGCATTTTTTCCTTGATCTTTTCAGGAAATTTGCATTTATTCATGATCTTTTCATGAAATTTGTGTTTTTTTGCAATCTTTTCATGAAATTTGTGTTTTTTATGCAATACTTTGAAGAATTTTGTGGTTCTTTTTCGCAATTGTTTGATGAAATTCACGTTTTTTCGTGTCCATGGATGAAATTCACGTTTTTTCGTGTCCATGGATGAAGTTCACATATTTTCGTGATCCTTGGACAATATTTGCTTTTCCCCCCCGTGATTCTTTGACGAAATTGGTGATTTTTTTCTGCAAACGATTGAAGAATTTAATTTTTTTAGCGATCATATCGAAATTAGCAATATTTTTATGTCTGAATTTTCGGACTGATGGCTGATTTTTTTAAATTTTCAGACTGATGACCAATTTTTTTTAATTTTCAGAACCGAATGCTTTAAATTTTAGGAAAATTCGGGACAGAGTCACCCCTGCTACTTTCTTTGCTTACATTCGGGAGAATCGCTGATCTGGACGCTGTAAATTCTGAACGAATTTCACCCTTTTCCTCCCTGGCATCAATCTTTCAACCACCGCGTTTGCCGAGTGGTGCCTATTTAAGTTTGGCAAGTGAGGACAGTAAAGTTAATCACCACATTTTAAGCGCTACTCGATGATTGGCGAGTTGCGAGTGCTAATTTTGTGCGATATATTGATCTTGAAGAAGTCACCAATTTTGCATACAAAACATGTAGATCTGTTTATTAAAAGGTATTCATAAACCTTTAAATGTACTTTTTTTACTTTTGGCATGCTATAACTTTAATAAATAAATTAGACAAATTTAAAAAATGATTGTATACTGAATAATTTAACTATCTTGACTGATTTCGACACTAAATTGCACAAAACAATTCTTCGATTTAAAAACTGTCTGCTTCAATGACTTTCTAAAACATTTCTTTCTAAAACTATCACTTTTCATATTTTTATATGCTATAGTTTTTGCAGTATAAGCCAAAAAAGTGAAAAGGTCACAGTAAATTCAATTACAGTATCAGCAGCATTAGTTACTTCTTTTAGAATAGAGAGTTACACCAGTTTAAAACATTTTATCTGATGACTATGTAAAATCACATCCCTATAAGGAAATTTAAACAGGTAGTTACTCATTACTCAATGTGAATATCAAAATTTAATTTTCATTATCAAGCAGTTTTGACATCTTATAAGCATATATATACTGCATTGCCAAATATTATTTTTCTAAATTTTCAGTATTTTAAAAAAGCAATACACTCTGAGATTTTGGCTTAAGGGTGTATTCGAAAAAATATTTTTCCACCCTCAACAGCTCGAAATTTTCTGAGACATTTTCAGATTCATTTTTAAAAGTAAAAACATGAAACTTGCTGGGGTGATTTTTGAAGAGTTGTATAAGGTGCCGTGTGATTTCATTTTTCGCTCAATTCATTAGAATTTGATTTTTAAGCAATTATTTTCTCAGTATGACCATCTTTTTCATCCCCAGATCTCCCGCTTCCGGAAATTTCGGTTCAAAATGCCGATTTTGACAGCATTTTTTACAATATTTTCTGCATTTATCAAAAAGTCGAGAAGCACGGCACATTATGTAGTTTCTAAATAAGAGAATTTCTTAGTTTGATGCGTTTGAAAGCAAAAATGAATTTAAAAATGAATCAGAAAATAAGCAGTTTGGATCGGAATACACCCTTAAGGGAAAATTTCAAAATTTATTGTCTTTTAAGAAATATTTAAAATTTAAGTAGACAATTTTAAATAGCATACGCATTGATAATCAAATTTCTAATGGTAAAAAGCAAATTTTGATAATTTTATTAGGCAATAGATATCATGTGTCAGGGATCTTTTTTTGGAAGAAATTGGGTTCGTTAAAGAACCTTTCACAAAATGTTTAATTACAAAACAGGACCCTTTGCAAAATTTTTCACCTTAAGGACCCTTCACAGAATTCTTTGTCTTAAAAATATACCTTTTACAAAATTTTTCCAGCTCTAAACTAAACCTTTCACAAATTTAATCATTTAAAAGTGAAATTTGACCTGTCATCTTTTTTACATATATAAAGAAAATATATGTATTTTACATACATATATCTTCTTTAAAATGCATAAAAAAGAATCTGAATATAACGATAATTTCAAATTCACAAAATTAGGACTAGATTTTTCGCAAATGTAAATAAGCTGTTCACAATTTCACAAAAACAGGACCCTGAGAGAAAAATCTGGACAGACCACTGTGTGTTTAATTTGTTCACATGGGTTTTGTGATCAGTGAGAGGAAACCATGTATTGTTAGAGCATCTTTTACAGCAGATTTAGCAGCACTGTAGTAATTAAAAAATTATAGAAAAGGCTCAAGTAGTCATTTTCAAATAAAATGAACAATTAGGATTATTATTGACTAAAAAAATATTTGTGAAAATAGTTAATCTTTCAAATTATTGCCATTGTCACAAAATCAATATTTTAATTATTTTAGATAGAAGACTTAAAACACGGGTTTCCAGAGGAAAGTGATTATCAGTAAGTCAATGATGTAGGACTGCGAGGTTCAGTTTGGTAGAGACCCTCCCCTTAAACAAAAAGTATTTACCATATTTTATGGAAGAAATGCCGCACTCCTCAAATTGGCCTGAATAAGCTTAAAAATATCGTAATCGCCGCACCCATTGTAAATGCCGCATCTGTCAGAACACTACTTTTGTCGACAGCGTCACATTGACCTAACTTTAATCAAAGCTTAACTGAGCAGTGTAGGATGCCTCATTTTTAATATCTTAAGATGTTTGAAGTTTTATTTAAAGTATTTAAATTACATTTTAAATATTTTTATGAATTTTTAAATTAATGAAACTCAGTTGGCATTTAAAAAAATCGCAAATGCCTCACATGGCGTAAACGCCGCACTTGGTAAAAAATTAACTTTTAAACTCGTAAACGCTGCGGTGTTTCTTCCATAAAATACGGTAATAAAAAAGTTTACAGAAAAACTAATCTTTGAATATTCACTACTGATAATCATATTTTTACAGTTCATAAGAATTGCATCTCCTGAAATTACTTGAAATTTTACTTGCAGTAATACTAATGTAAAAAAGAAAGAAACTGTTAATTGTCGATAGAAAGTTAAAAAAAAATCTAAATATATGTTTTTTTTAAAACGCAATTTGCCGATCAACATTGAGGTTCCTGTTCTGCGTATTTGCATCCTAGAACATAGCTTAATTTCTTACAAAAAAAAGTACTGGAGTTTTAATATTCTGCAGTACTAACAACTGTAGTGTGCCTCCCCCCCATTGCTGTCATTCCAATCCTTTATTTATATTTACATTATTTGCAAAATTTAAAGCATTTTTTTTTCCCTTTAATGAAGATTTTTTTTTTTTTAATATATCTGTCTGCATATATTCAGCTGCCAACTATTCCACTTTTTAGTTATCACACTTTCCGAATAGAAATCTTTGCGTAATTTTAATGCTAATTAATCGCAGAATTCTGTCATTAAATAAGGTATAGATTATTATTCAGAAATAGTGTTAACACAAAAAAGGAATAGTTTGCAGCTATGCATATACATAATGAATGAACAACTAGCAAAAACATTTATAAGGAAAATTTTCAGAAAATCTTCCGCGCCAAGAATATATATATATATATATATATATATATATATATATATATATATATATATATATATATATATATATATATATATATATATTTATTTTAATCATGCAGCAATTTTTGTTCATTTCATCTATCAAAATAGAAGTTTGGTATCAAATAAAAATATACTTCATACTTAAAAGGCTTCTTGCATTTTTTCCTCCTCAAAAGCAAATCTGGTGGGCACATTAATGAAGTGTGTTTTATGAAAAAGTGAATGAAATGTACAGGAATTAAAATAAGATGCTGAAGAATCGAACAACGTTTTAAACTTTCCTATAAAAGGTGCACATCTTAAATTATAATTAATTCCTTTCGCATAGCATTCTTTTGTGATGAATACCTTTAAATCAGATTAAATTAAAAATTTTACACCATTATGAGAAAGCAGGGGTGATTGTGTTCAGGTAATATACCTGAATTCAGGTAAATATTTCATTTTCCATACCGGAATTCCAGTTTTTCTGATAGTTAAATTAATAAAATAAGACAAAATATTAATATCATATGATTTCTAAATGTAATTAAAGGTAATATTTTTCATAATGAAATGATTTGGACCTCTCTGCAATAAACTACATGTTCTCTCTCCATGCAAAATCTTTTCCTTGATAAAATTTCAGGTATTTTTTCATGAACTCACAATCACCCCTGAGAAAGATTCCATGCTTTTATAGAAAAAGAAGAAAAATGCTCAATTGCTTTGTATCAGAATATCAATACATTGGCAATTATATTTACTTACAAATGAAAATGACTTTGCAAATGTGCAGACCATAGCTTTAGCATGGGCAGCTTTCATGCTGAAAAATACAAATAAAAATCACCAACGCTATTTTCATACTCTGACACGATAGAAGACTAAAAACCTTAAGGCTTTTCTCAAATCCAAAGGGTCAACTTTCTGACATAAGTTTTAATTAATTTTTGTTCGGAAATGCATGAAACTAGAAGGCGTTGTTATTCAGAAACTATGTCATCAAACTGTTTTTTCCATTTTCTTGTAAACACAATAGATCTTTCAGGAAATACTGTCAAAGTTAGCATTTTGAACTAAACTTCCAAACGAAAGAAGAAAATCCAGTCAGTAAGGGGAGAAAAATGCCGTGTCACCTGATCAAAATTGCTTATAACTCAATAGGTAATTGATGGATCAAAAAATGGAAAACACAGTTCGATTCCAAATCGCTTCCATGGTCAGGCTTTCCAATTTTATATCTTGCTGTTAAAAAATGAATTTGTAAATGTGTGAGAATGTTTTGCGCTTGTTTAGCAGAGCATTTGAGAACAGCCTTAAACAAACAAAACCTCAAGCTGCGATGCTCGTGGGCTAAAAACCGAAGACAATCTTCTTTTCAGGTTAGATATCTAAGTAAAAAAAATAAAATAAGTTATCGAATTTAAAAATATCTTACTGTCACAAAAGAAAATTGAACTGAAAGTAATTCATTGTTCACTCCAGTGTTCTTGCTGGCTTTTGACCAACATTAGCCATTTGGCGAATAAGAAATAAAAAACAGTAGCCAAATGAAAATAAATGTTAGTAAAATAGATTCGGCATGAACCACTGAAAAATCTATCTTTAACCCCTTATTGTATCCATTTTTTTAATATGTTCTAAATTAACCTAATATTTTGTAATTACTTAAGTACATTTGTAATTACTTAAACCATAGAAATTCAACTATCCGCTATGGAAACTATTTAAAATAAATACATTGTAAATGCCTCCTAAATGTGTAAATGTTTCAGGCATTCTTTTAGCAATCTAAATAAAAGTTAAAAATGGATCTCTTTGTTTTACCGTTGTGAAAACATACACTAAGAATTGCTATGAGATTTCAACCGATAGAAAAAAATTGACCTGCCATTGATACTTTACGTACAACTAATAAATAGTATGGTTAATTTCCGTACCCCATTCCAGCAAAACTTTTCTCTATTTGGCACTTGTTGCGAGTAATTTTGTTTTAGTTTTTACCAGAGTGACGTCGCGCCGGTGCATAGACAGTGATAAACTGACAATAGAGAAATACCTATCGCATAAGTTACCTTTCTGTGTCTTTGGCTGTTGCGAAACTGAATTGACAGTATCTCTAGAAATAGAGCAATGTAAATGGCACGGTGCGATTGAACATGTAAAGCATACATCAATTGTTTAAAAAAGCGGATAAGAGTCTCGACTTTATTTGCACGCACACAAACAGAGCAGAAATTGAGTACTTGCAATTTGGCGAGTCTGATTGTTAGTTTACTCGCCAAATAAAATATTTTGTCATGATTTGGCGCAATGGTGAGCGACAGCAAGAACCCTGGTTCACTCTCTTGACATGTCATATCAACATGTTATTGTCATCAATACCAGACATAAATCTGGAAAGATCGCTAAAATAGAAAATATGATTTCTGTTATATACGTGAATAAATAAAATGTTGAATGTAAGACAGATTGAGATCCAGCCCACCCAAACACAAAGAGTAATATAAAAACTGAGCCTGTTTCATCTCCATCACCTATATGTGCGACACATTATGTCACATATAAGTGTTTTGATAGAAAGAATGTAAAAGCTTGGAGATGGAAGGAAAAGAAAAGTCTAATTTTGGCTTCGGTTTTTCGCGAGCACTATTGCACTGGGCTCCAGAGCCCTGTATTTATGAGTTCCGGTGAATTCTGACCAATATTTAAATATTTACTAAAAACAGAGAAGTACTGGAGCTGAGCTCCGGTGGGCTCCATTCGCAAATTAAGTTCTGCCTTAGAAATATAATCAATATTTGTAATGCTTCATTATAATTTTTTCAGAAATGAATTCACGAGTATTTAAAATAGAAAGTAATAACCTTTTGAGCATCACATATGAGATGGAAATTTTTTTTCTTTCATTTGGATGGGGAGATTTGCTTTCGATGAACCCCTCCTTCTATGCTCTTGGATTTAGACCGATAGATAAACATTAATACTCGTAATAAGAAAAATGTTAAAAACAAATTTTAATGTTTAATGTATATGTATTTTTTAATGTAATAAAGTACTTTATTAATATTTATATTTATTTAAAGTACTCCATTTTCCTTAGGTATGTTTTTTTAAAGTGGTCATGGCTTCAAGTTCTGAGAGTCAAATAGAAACAACTGTTGAGGTATTTCATATTTCTCCTTTAAGTTACCAAAAAAAAAAAAAGAAAAAAAAAAACCTACCTGTTTAATATTTTCATTTAAAAGTTGATTGTTTGTGAGTCAAAATAAATTTTTTTAACATTAAAATAAGTTGGAACTTTTTAAAGATGTATTCAATTAGTTTTATGTACAAATATTTAAATAACAATTAAGATGATACTTGGCGCAATACAATATAAGCAGATAAAACAATGTTTTTAGCACCTGAACTTTTTAACTTAAAGTAGACTAGTTTGGTAGCATTCATCATATTGTCATCAGTTTTTAAAAGTGGAACGGAGCTATTCGCTATGTAGTCACTGAAGGGACTGTCCATCTTATTCTGTCCTCCTGACTCGGCCACTTGAATGTGGAAGATGCCCAGGAGCAGAGTCTTCCAAGGGACTACTGTGTCTCGTAGATCACTACACGACAAGTCTGAGGCCGCTTTTGTGGTGTTCTTCAGACAGGGTGGCTACACAAGAATTTTCCTTGTGTAACAAGAATTCAGGTCACTTTTCTCATAGTCCTCCTTGAAGGTGGTCTCTGCTTTGCAATATGGGCATTGGCTGTGGCTGTCATGGTCTACCATCGCGAACATTGCTTGCAGGTGATTCTTGTTGTGATTGTCCTTAGATGTTGGTGGGTGGTGGCTAGTTCCTTCCTTATTTCCTGGATGTGTGCCAATATCGATGGTGGGTTGGTTCATTTGGTGGGGTTTGCTGTCGTTTTGGCAGGATTTGCCAAAGGATCAACTGTGAATAATGTCCCTTTGATCCTGATATAGTTCTCCTCTTTGTATCGTCATCAGTGCAAAGAATATATGTGTAGAAGAGAAGCAGATTTGATAAATTTGAGGTTTATTACCCGATGGATTTATAGGAAACTACGGAGATCAACCAATAGGAAAATTGTACATAGAATGGAACTGGTAATGTGAAACATTGCCAATTGAACATAAGAAAAATAAGTTTTTATGTAACATTTCCAAATATCTGATAACTAGTGTAAATGCCCGTCCTAGGACGGTGGGTAAAAATTGTGTTTTTCACTTAAAATTTGAAAAACTGATAAAAAAAAATAATTGACAATATGGAAGCGTTTAGATGAGCAAAGTTCGGCTAGTTCATGTTCTAATAACCACACAATTAGCATTTACAATATTTCTGGGTAAACTGGGTTTTCCGGCTAATATACTATAACAAAATTAAGTTTTCTTAATAAAACAAAAATTTAATAAATATGCAATAAAAGTGTGTAATTAAAACAGTCTGCTGCAACTATTGAAAAAAAACTATTTTTTTTTTAATAACACTTTGAAATTGTATTTTATTGTTTACCCCCCCCCCCTTCCTCCCCCCTCCAATTTTTTTAAAAATATGTATATTGATTAATAAATAAGTATCTCGGGTTGAATCCCAACCGTCTAATCCCCTAAGCTTCTGTCCTCCTGATGCAAAGCTATAAATCAAAAATTATTAATTTTACTTTTCGTATAAATATTAACTTTTTACTTTTAAAATATGGGATGTGTTTTTTTTTTAAGTTTAAATTTACATACACCTGTATATAGAAAAGGAAAATATAAGTAATGTGTAATTTAAAAATAAGTTACAAAATAATAAGTCTAAAATATTTAAATTGATTACTTTTTTAAAAGAAAGTCAATTTTATCAATTTTTTGCATGGAAAAAAAGGATATTTTTAAAAATACCATTCATTGTTTTCCGTGAATCACTTTATATAAGAAATAAATTAAAATTCCTTACATGTCGCAAAGAAAATTTAATATGATTGCAACTTAATACTTGAAATAATCTCAAGTGACACTTGGCGAATTATTTTGTTGGTGAAATGCGATGTGCCTTCTGATTTGTTAGGAAGAAGTGTCCACCACTGCTCAATTATCAGGACTTGTAACCTTGAGAAGTAATCGCGGGATTCTTGTTTCTTGTCAACCAATGGGAGAATAGAACCTTTCACCCTTGAGTTTCTTCCTCGGAGACTGGTAAGATTGATGGATTCGCCCCGGATGCGTTACACTACCTTTTATTATATAGAGATGGGGAATAGCAAAATCACAATTAACATTTTATGATTTGTATAGATATGGAATTCTTCAAGAAAGTTAAGTTCAAGCAGGGTTTGTTGATATACAGTAAAACCCCAATTATCCGCAAAGCAATTTTTTTTTTTTTTAAATTCAAGCCAACAGCAAGGAAAATACAATAAACCCTACTAATAAATATAAACAGAAAAATTCATGTATTCGAAAGTAATAGAAGAATATTTCTAGATTCGATTGCCATGTTTAAAATATCAGATATAAAGTCTTGATGTCTTTTCTTGATTTTATTAACAAAATGTAAACACAGCAATTAAAATATTTAACAGTTAAATAAGACTATTATGATAAATTCCAGGGGAGCATATCAAGAATAGCTTCCTTTTTGAGATAGAAAAGGTGTTTCCAAAGCAAGAAGCAAAAACAAGTGACTGATTTTTTTAAAAAGGTGTAACTCGACAGGTTTTGTACAGTTTTTATTGCATTGTTTCTTGTTTACTGTTATTTATTTTAGTGATTTAGACGTAAAGGAAAGATTTGTGCTGTACTTTGCATATGTATTTGAAACGTTTTATTATGTGTTTTGTACACTAAAACATAGTTTTTATGTTGTATTTTCTTTTTTTTTTGTGCTTGCACCCCATTTTTAGTCTTTTTCGCATTATCCGTGATTTTTGTTATCCACGGTGCGCTTGCCACCGAATTCCGCAGATACTGTATATCAGTGGATATATATCTTGATGTATATCATAATATATATCCGATATTTATTTTCAAAATATCAAGATTTTTGATTATTTTTGATATTTTCATATTATTTGATATTTATTTTCAATATATCAAAGTGTGTAATATTTTCTATATTTGATATTTATTTTCAAAATATCACCGCCAAGATATTTTTGACATTTTCAGTGAAAACATGTGTAAATGAAACTTTCAACTGTTATTGACTGTATTGTTCTGTAGATAAAGAACTTTAGTCTCTGGTAGCAACATTTTTAGCCAAAGAAATAAACATATGTTCCAAGCTTTATGTTTGAAATTTTTATTTTTAAATGTAGATTATGTGGGACATAATTAATTCAGAACAGACATTGAAAGATAAACTGTCTGATTTAGATAATCTGTCACATACAGCTTCATTAAAAAAGAAAAAAAGAATCTTTTCTGGCTTTGGTTTAGTTCAGTTTAAACTGTACCACATGTTAGGATATAAAAAATAAGATAAGTTTACTACATTTATGTTAAAATTTTTCAATTAAAAAAAAATTTTTTGTATTTGTTTTATAAATTTCTGATTTCTTGATAGTTGATACTGAATCCTATAGTTTCTTTCTTTTTTTTTTTTTTTTTTTTTTTTTAATGTATAAAGCAAATTGTTTCTGTTTTCAATTGGTTGATCTTCAACTTTGTTTTAAGGGGGGGAAAAAAAGAAAAAGTAAAAAAAAAATGAACTTTTAGTATATTGGGTTAGTATGCAGGTTGAGTTAACTGTGAATTGTATTTCAGG
Organism: Maratus speciosus; assembly: GCA_963932465.1. NCBI lineage: Eukaryota > Metazoa > Arthropoda > Arachnida > Araneae > Salticidae > Maratus > Maratus speciosus. The sequence goes on from OZ010793.1 coordinate 171,168,711, forward strand.
TTCAACAGAAAGTTAAGCTTTTAACTCGCAGTTGAGGTTGACTTATCAGTAAATTGTATTTCAGGTTCAACAGAGAGTTAAGCCTTTAACTCGCAGTTGAGGTTGATGGTGAATTACTGGGTAAATCTACTTCTATACTTGAACTTAACTTTTTTGAAGCATTCCATATCTATAAAAATCACAAAAATATTAATTTTGATTTTACTATTCCTCCATTATTAGATTGTTGGAAGTATTAAAAGCTTCTTTTTCCTAATTTCTACTAGCATTTTTTCATATTACCAGTTCCATTCCCTATACAGTTTTCCTATTGGCAGTTTCCATAATTTCCTCTAATTCAATTGGTCAATAAACTACCCCTCAAACTTGCTTCTCTTCCATATATATGAGAAAAATTCCATCATTCTTTGCACTGATGAGGGTACACTGAATGCTACCAAAACTAGTCTGCTTTAAGTTAAAAAGTTCTGGTGTTAAAAACATTCTCTTATCTCCGTATAAATATTTAAATATGTCAACATTAATAAAATAGAACCTTATTAAATATAAATTAGTAGAAAGCACTTTTTTTAAAAGATTTTGAAATATTTATATTAGTGTATTTGGTACTACGGGGCCGTTCAAATATTACGTAAGCACCTAAGGGGGGGGGAGGGGGTTAGCGATTTGCTTATTTTTGCTGACAAGGGGGGAGGGGGGGTTTGAATGATACTTACGTAAGACATTTTCAGAATCTCTAACTTGTAAAAAAAAAAAAAAAATTATAAAATTTCAAATTGAAAGAAAGAAATAGCAAAAGAATATTAAACTTGAAGTTCTGATGTCAGCTATTTTGACCGCACAAGGAAAACATAAACGATCTCTTTTATCTAGAGGTGACTGTTCATGTTTGATGCATGAGGGCTTATTATCTCTGAGAACTTACTACTATTTCCAATTGTGAGAATAGAATAGAATAGAATTGAATGGACCGATGCGATATGATGTATTGTGACACTATGAGTTTTCCGGGAAAGCTTCCAAAACGTAAGTAAAATTCCATCTTTTTTGTTTCCACCCCTCCTCTGTCAAGTGGTTGAACCCCATAACCATAGTGACCGACTGCTCTACTGCCTGGTGTCTCGTGAGTTTTGAAAACCTCTCAGTACAGATCTGCACGGGCCGGGCTCGGGCCTATTTTCATTCACGGCACTCGGGGCGGGCCCGGGGCATACATTTTTCTGAAGGCTCGGGACGGGCCGGGGGTAGTTACTACTCTTTACGGGACGGGCCGGGTTCGGGCCTTACTTTTTTCCTGGGGGATCGGGCCGGGCCCATTTTTTTCTGTACAGAGCCGGGACTGGTTTCATTCCAAGTCTTCAAGGCCCAAAATTTTAAGTCCTAGTTTTGACGCAGCCCGTATGAAAATCATTGTCTCGGCGTAGCCTGATCCGTTCAAAGGTCAGTAAAATTAAGTCAGGCTCAAAAAATTTTGAAAAAAATGTACACATTTTTAAATCGCTATTATTCTACTATTAAACATTCAAATTTATTCTTTTTAAAGAATAGTAGATTTCTACGCTTATTAAAATATAGCTAAATGAAAATATAAGAAAACATGTGAGAAGGAACCTGTCTATGACGAAATCCTGTTATAAACTGAAAAACGTGTTGATCCATACAAAATTAATATACTAATACGTAAGAATATGATATATAATACATTTAAAACTTGCTAAGAAGGGCACTTGTCTATAACGGATTTTTTTCTTTTTTATGCAATTCCGTTTTAGAAGATTTTATTGTATAGCATTTTTCAGATTTTTAGCACTTCAATAAATGCAATATGGATTAACGATATTAATGATAACGGACTCATTTACATACAAGAAATAGATTGATTAAAAAAAAATAAATGTCGCAGCCTGCGCCACATATATAAAAATGAAGATTATAAACATAAAAAAATAGTTGACATATTTTTGGCCAGAACTCCTCGTACGAGACAAATCTTTCACCAAATCGACATAAAAATCAATGTTTTGTAGAAATTCAATCGGGCCGGGCCGAGATTTTAACTTTTTTTCCGGGCTCGGGCCGAACATTTAACTTTTTTATCGGGCCGGGCCAATAATTTTTTTGTACGGGACGGGCCGAATTTTTTTTCTCTATGAGTCGGGCCGGGCCTGGAAATTTCGGCCTGTGCAGACATCTACCTCTCAGTACGGCAGTGTAATGGTGTTTAAAATAAATAAAATCAGAAATATGTCTTCATTTCGAGAAATCTTGTATAAAAAACTTTTTGAAAGTTTCAAAAAGTCTGCATCAGATAAACCTTTGAAGGATATCCAATGTAAAACTATTGATGTGTGGCGGCAGTACAAAAAGTCTTCTAAAACTGACAAAGAGTTAGAGGTATTGGTGCTAAAAAGAATTGAGGACGAACTGCGTAAGGCAACCAAAAAGAAATCAGTCTTTCTTGATTATTTTATAAAGGTAATTATAATCAATTTATTCTTAAAATTTTAAATATATTTTATCATAACTTTAAGTTTACATAATTACTTGTAAAAATTGGAAAAAAGATAGATAAGATAAAATGACCGTGTAGCCTTGGCAAAACATGGTCAGTATGGGAATAAATAAAGACCAAAAAAACGTCAAAAAGCGAGTTATTACTTTTTAAATATGGCGTAGCCAAGCTAAGCCTTATTTTTTCTTTTCAAATAACTAAAAAATTAATGCATCCATGGGGGAAAAAAATTAAAAAATATGTTAGTTTTGTAGCAGATAATCTTCTAACTGTTTTCAAATTTTGAACCTTACTAAAAATGAAATGTAACCCAATTGAATTGAAACCAATGTATCTCAGATTCAAAAACAGATAAATAAGGTTTCCAGTGATCTCAAAAAAGGAAAAACAATCCTTAAAAAGGAAACGACAAAATGCTGAATACCAAAGAAAACATCGAACCACCAAACGAACAAAGCTTGGAGAAATCTGCCATGATAATCCAGACATTAAAAAAAAAAAATAGATTTGAGGGAATCAGTAGGAAGACCAAGTTTAAACAACCATTATTACTTAAAGCAATAGCAGACATAGCTATTATTGGAAGCGCTGCAGATGCAAAAAGAAGAAACAAGTCCGAAGTGTCAAAACTCTCGATGACTTGACTGCAAAACTGAAAAAGGTTGGTTTTGCAATAAGCAGGAGTAGAACATATCTTCATTTGTTTCCAAAAAATTCCTCAACCATCGAGTGTCGAAGACATGTCACCACAGTGCCGATAAAACTTTCTTGGATTCTGGCTGACTATCACCGATCTGACATTGATGCCCAATTTGCAGTAATATCCATCCATTATTTAGAAACTTTAGCTTCAATTTTTGGACCCATGCAAGTGTTTCTTCTTTCACATGATGACAAAGCGCGCGTACCTTTGGGAATTACAGCAGCCAATAAACAGGCTATGATACTGATGCATATGGAGTATCACGTATCCTTAAGCGATCACGACTGGGTCATCGCTGAACGCCGCAAACTTATCCCATGTGTTTACGCTGATATTGTGATTGCTCCTGGCATGGCAGGTCAAAGTAAAGCCATACATAGGTTATTCTGGTCCAACGTTAATAGCTATAAGAAGTGGGAAACACAGTTCTTCCACAGCAAATACTCATGCTCAGGATTTTGAAACTCTATTAATACTCAGAGATTTTGAAAAATTAGTGAAAACAGAAGAGGGTTTCATCAAACCTGTAATCATAGTAACGGTTGATGGAGATCCAACAAGAATCCCCGCTACCAGAAAGTTATATCGTTTGCTATTAACCATTTCAAAAAGCATGATTTGGATGGAATTTTCATAGCGTGCAATGCTCCTGGAAAAAGTGGATATAATTGAGTAGAAAGGCGAATGACACCACTCAGTCGAGAACTGTCTTGTCTTATACACCCTCATAACCATTATGGTTCCCATCTCAATGAGAACGGTCGCACTACTGATGAAGAAATGGAGCAAAATAACTTAGCATATGCTGGTAAAACTCTCGCAGATATCTAGAACTCATTAAACATTGACAGTTATCCCGTTACTGCCACATATGTTGATTCAGGCGAACCAGAGTCTCTTGGTTATGACTTGGATTGGTATTCGAAGCTCGTACAAGAAAGTCAATACTTGCTGCAAATTGTAAAATGCAAAAAAAAAAAAAAGAATTGTTGCTCTCCTGCACGTAGTGGATTTTTTCGTATATTAAAAGGACGATTCATTCCTCCTCCAATTAAAATGATACAATCGTCAAATGACATCATTGCAAGTGAAGAGGGGGAATTTATAGATTTAAGTCTCCGTCTGGCCTTAAATCTGAATAGTACAGAAAAGGGATTTTTAAAGATGCTGTATGATTATTTTTGCTCTTCCATAAAGTTCACGCTTTTATCCGCAAGAACTTGTGGAAGTTGTGGCCAATATCATGCATCTCAGAAGTCAGCAAACAGACACAAAAAAATTCAACAGAGTGAAAAAAGCGAGAAGGACTGCCTTATACGACCATTGAGAATTGCTGCTCGTCGAGCAAATGAACTTATGCGCTTCGTAAAATTCGTGGAAGATATGGAAGATGTCGAGTGGATCAATGAAGATGAAGTTGATAAAGATTGCATCCGAATAGTAAGCGATGGAGATAATCAAGTAAAACTGGAAACCAATATCATAACAGATATGGAAAAATGGCTTGAGCAGCCGTGGTCAGCATCGGAATAGATATTGTCATGTTCAAATTTAAATTTTTCAAATGGCTAAGTTCTTCTAAAATTGTGATCTAAGAAATTTTCTTAAATAGAATTGTAAAGAAATAAAACAAGCGTTTATTATTATTTAGTAGTTATATTAGTCAAGTAGAGTTTTATAATTTGTATTGTGTCCTAATTTTTTTTTAAGTAGGGGGGGGGGGGGGGTTCCAATTTTCTTACGTAATTATTAAGGGGGGGTTCGCGATTTGCTTATTTTTGCTGACAAGGGGGGAGGGGGGGGTCAAAAATAGTCAAAAACATGCTTACGTAATATTTGAACAGCCCCTACTTGATTATCTCGTCGACCAGTTTCATCAAATTATATAAATCACCAAACAACTTGCCAAATTATACAAATTGACAATTTTGGTTTTAAATAATGAAAGTACAAAACAAATAGTTAAATACTAATAAAAATTTAAAAAAAAAAACATTGAATTAAAAATCACTTGATGACGTAACAAACATGTGTAACGTTTTTAATGTCAAGTGAATGTTACATTTACAATCATCCTTTATTGGCATTTAATCTTATGGTTTGGCGTACTTTTTTGGTTGACAGGATAATCAAGTAGTAACATGTATTTTTAATATGCATGCATAGCTTTTTAAAATTCTGGATGTTAATCTTTCCATTCATTTTGTTTTAAATGAAAAAGTATGCCTTCAAAAACTTTTTAAGAAAAAATTTGCAAAGATTATTTATATCAATCAAAGAAAAGCTGATTGTGAAGATTTTTCATACATTTTGGAAAATCCTAGTGTTTATTTAAAATTATTAAACAGTAACTCTAAATTTTTATTAATGTTTAATTGCTAAGGCTGATAAAGTTTATTTATTTTATAAAACTTAGAGTAATACTTTCAAAATAAAATACATAGTTAAAAAAAATTTTAATGTTTATCCTAACATTAAAGTTTGCCTGCAGTTATTGTTATGCGAAAGAGAAAACAAACTTTTATTAATATACATTTTATTAATCTAATTAAACATTTGTATTAATCTAAAGTATCAGAAAGTAATGTTTATTCCTTCTTGGTTCAAAACAACTTATTGAAATAATTCTCTATCTATCATATTTAAATAAATGAAATCGATGACATATATGATCTAAAATCAAATTAATTATTATTTTAATAGGTTATTTCAGAAATTCCTGAAGATGTTAAAGAAGAACTCAAGCGCAGACGTCGAAAGTTGAAAGAAGTATTATAAACATCTTAATTTTTCATTATTAATTTTTGTACTTTTAACTGACATTATTATATTACTTTCAGTTTCTACAGTTATTAAAAGTTTGTATAAAATGTTTTAATAATTGCAGATTTTTATATATGAACCTTTTAACATACCAATGATAAAAATCCACATTTTGATAAAAAAAAAAAAAAAAAAAAGAGAGAGGGATTGGATATATTCAGGGTTATATAGAGTCACTGACTTTTAGCCAGCTTTAGCAATTTAGCTAATCAGAAAGGAAAAACAGTAGCCAAATGAGAAAAATGTTAGCAAAATAGATTCGTCGTGAAACTGAAAAATCGATCTTTAACTCCGTAATATAACTTATTTTTTCAATATGCTCTAAAAAACCCTTAATATTTTATAACTGCTTATAGATCAGCTATTCATCTAAATTAAACTATGTGCTACTGAAGCTATTTAAAATAAGGACATTCTAAATGTCTTTCGCTATCGGGAGAAAATACAAAACCCAATTTAACTCATTAAAATATCATGAAATGAAATTTCCCAACCAAAAGTACCTAAGGATTACGATATTACATTCAATGAATTCTGAAAAATTCAAAATATAAATAAATATATGAATGTCACATTCAAAAAACCTTTTTTTTTCCCGAGAATTCTTCAGTTTTTTATTACCCATACTTCAAAATTGTACTGTTGCTTATTGGGCCCATTAACACATACTGAAAGGCATTATTGGCATTTCTTATATACATTTGATTTCTCAATTTAATTTCCAAAATTGTACTGTTGCTTATTGGGTCCATTAACACATACTGAAAGGCATTATTGGCATTTCTTATATACATTTGATTTCTCAATTTAATTTCCGTTGTGTTCCTGTTCATTATGCTAAATCCTCTCTCACAGTTCACTGAATGTTGTGGCAAGATTGCAACAAAGTGTAGCATGTTGTATGTTATAGGATAAAGCTGCTGCAGGTCGTTTCTTCGATTGAAATATATGGTATCGCCCAAATTCTTTGTTTTGCAATGAGAACTCAAGTAATACGAATAAGAGTGTTGCTTGCACTGACGGAAACATACACGCACAAAAAAAAAAAAAAAAAAAAATTGAGCACTCGCAATTTGGCAAATTTATTCGTCCATTTACTCGCCAAATGAAGCATTTTGGCACAATGGCGAACAACAGCAAGAGTCCTGGATATACCGGGTGTCCCAAAAAGGACTGACTGATTTTAAAATTCAATAACTTCCAAACGGTGACAGATATTAAAAAAATTCTTGCAGGAGGGTTATGCATAAAGTCAAAAGTTTTATTACAGTGATTTTCGATTTTAGTTCGAATTACAAACAATAGATGGCGCTGCGATCAATAGAGGCTAAATTCAGGCTCGATTTTTGGTACTTCGTGGCCCGGATAATACATTTCCATCTCCTTTTTCTGCATGGAACAACAGAAAGGACCACCGTTTGGAAGTTATTGAATTTTAAAATCAGTCAGTCCTTTTTGGGACACCTGGTACATAACATATAATAAATTGTTGTAGGAGCGTATTCCCTAACAGCTAAGAAAATACCTTTATATATACCTTTATCCAAGTAGAATTTTCATCAGAATGACAGAAAAAAGGCTATGTATCTCAAAACAGGAGCAATTTCGCCTATGTATCATTTTGGTTTTAAAAGTTTTTGTTTCAAGAGGTTGCTGAATCTGAGATCAGGGATTTTTTTAATGTGCATAATATAACATTTGTTAATTTGATATTGAATTTAATTCACTATCCTGGCTTTGTCCACCTAATTGGGCAAGTTTTCCAAACGAACCTGGTAACGGAGCCCCACTGCCTTTGGCAGCATAGATCTGGACTCCTCCTATCTTTGTGCCTATAAATTGTCAATATGGCATTTACTACAGTGGGACCCTGTGCACTTCAAGCCCATAAATCATTAATGTGGCGATCAGTATCTAAATCGTAAATTTTTACTTCCAAATAAAGTTTACTTAAAAGAGAAGAAAATGTACTATATTTTGTATAAAGATTGAAATTGGGTTGCTAAAGTGCAAAAGGCTAAAAATATAAATTGTTACATGAACAAAAAAGAATAAATAAATAATCAATATCTCATCTGGAAAAATTCTTTACATTAAAAATCTAATAAAAAATTAATCTTCTCAAAAATAAGACGTTTCTGTTCAAACTTTTAATTCTTTAAAGTAATCGTAATTTCTGTGTAAATGTGGCATCACACACTTTATTATTACTTAATTATTAATTAATTTTTCACATAAAAATCCCTGATCTCAGATTCAGCAAACTCTTGAAACAAAAACAATTAAAACCAAAATGATACATAGGTGAAATTGCTCCTGTTTTGCGGTACATAGCCTTTTTTCTGCCATTCGGATGAAAATTCTACTAACTATAAAGATATTTTCTTTGTTTCCTAAAAAAAGAGGACATATATTTAACTAAGTTTACTGTAGTTTAACATAAAAATTAAATTAATAAATCTAAAAAGCTACATGTTTGATTATTGTCTATGTCCGTACCCTATTATCATAAATAAATAAAAAAAATCTTGCTCAGTTTCTTTAAAATAAATAAATAAATAAATAAAAATAAATAGTATAATTTTTGCAACATTTACTTTTCAAAGAAAATTAAAAAAACTAATAACTGAGGAAATCATGCATAATTTTAAAATGAATCACTTTGGGATAGTCTGAAATAGTGAAACAGGATTTCATATACCTCAAACTGCATACATTCTAGCAATTTTGACTTCATAATCAGATCTAAAGTTAGCTTTTTAGTTTAGTTATTTGTATCCAAAGGTGTATATTTGGTTCTTTGTTTCTTGTATCTTTTTATTTTCACCTGCTCCAAGAGTGCTGGTGGTTTTATGACCAAAGGTACTACATCAACAAATGTGATATATTAGCACTTCCTGTCGAAAATTAATTAGTGTAAGTTAAGACATTAGATAAGATATTAGATAGTAAGTTAAGACCTCAGATTCTCTGTACTGGAAGAATAGAATGGACAAAAAAAAGTTTTACCCCAGACATTAAATTTAGAGTAGTCTGCTTTGTTTTAAAATATAGCAAAAAAGCTCCTGGAAGATAATTTAACATAAATGAATATCTTGTTCGACACTGGTGTAAACAAATGAACTTAGCTGAACAAATAAAAGCATGAGAACTTTCTGTGGTACCAGATGTGGGAAATTTCCTGAAATAAAAAAATTATTTATGAAATGTTTTCAGTAAATTTTAAATTAAGGTTGCTCTGCATCATCAGAAATGTTGAAACTATTTTGGAACAAACTGTTATGAACAGATTTATTTTTTAATGCATATTTATTAAAATGTCATAACTATCATAAAGAGAATTATTTCTTTAACTACACTTGAGTTTTCACCTAAAAAAGTTTGACATTAATATACTTTTAAAAAAATCCACATATTTTATGCACTCCTATTTTTGCATCTAAAAAATCAGATAAAAAATGTATAACATACATGAATAAACATGGTATGTTTCAATTTTCAAAAGCAGGTGACCAAAATCTTTTCTCTAAAGCATAAATAAAAATTTAAAATATCTGGCATCTTCAAACAGTGGTGGAATAATGAGCTTTGCCCATGACAGACATGCATAGATAGATACATACTTTCACATCATTTAATCTATTTATATAAAATCCAAGTCTCTGTGTCCCTTACGATTCCGGTTGGACCATCTCACTATGGGGAAATCAATATCAGATTCAACAATGAGTAATTGATGAAAGATACTAATGGCAGGGTTGCTACGATAGCACCAATTTTTGACCAACTTGGCGGATTATCGCCAAATTTTACGAAATCCTGCCAAATTTGGTGACAAAAATAAGTTGTCATATATGAAGTCAACTTGGCGATAGCTGGCTAATTTGTTGAAATTCCCATTTAAATCCATTAATCTTCATAATCAATCTCATCGCAATTTAATTTAAACTTCGCGCACTTAAGGGGACTAGTCAGCCAGCTTCGGAATTCTCCTCCATAATGTTAAGTCTATGGACTTTTGATGCATTCGTATATTTAAAATATCTCCTTGGGAAATTAATATTTTTAATTTCTATTTTTTGTGCACACTTCCTAAAAGATGTCTCTTTTTTTCTTAGTTCTCAAAATATTTCTAAAATATAGACTTAATTTTACAAAAAAGTGTTAAAATCTTATTTGCAGTTTGCTGCTTTTAACACATAAAATATTAAATTCAGCATAGATTTTAGAAATATTTTGAAAACTAAGAAAAAAAAGAGACATCCTTTAAGGGTGTTCTCAAATCCAAAAGGGCAACTTTCTGACATAAGTTTTAGTTTATTTTTGTTCAAAAATGCTTGGAACTAGCTGGTGTTGTTGTTCAGAAACTATGTAATTGAGCTGTTTTTTCCATTTTTTTGCAAACGCAATAGATCTTTCAGAAAATAGTGTCAAAGTGGGCGTATTGAACCGAATTTCCGCACGAAGGAAGAAAGAGCACTCAAGAGTGGGTGAAAAACGGGTTTGTCACATGATCAAAATCGCTTCTAACTCAATAGGTGATTGATTAATCAAAAATGGAAAAAAACAGTTCGATTCCAAATCGCTTCCATGGCCAGGCTTTCCAATTTTATACCGTTTTGTTAAAAAATGAATTTGTAAATGTGTCAAAACGTTTTGCACTTGTTGAGCAGAGCAGTTAAGAACAGCCTTAAGGGTGTTCTCAAATCCAAAAGGGCAACTTTGTGACATAAGTTTTAATTTATTTTTGTTCAAAAATGCATGAAACTAGCTGGTGTTGTTGTTCAGAAACTATGTAATTGAGCTGTTTTATCCATTTTTTTTGCAAACGCAATAGATCTTCTAGAAAATAATGTCAAAGTGGGCATTTTGAACCAAATTTCCGCACGAAGGAAGAAAGAGCACTCAAGAGAGGGTGAAAAACATGTTTGTCACATGATCAAATTTGCTTATAACTCAATAGGTAATTGACTGATCAAAAAATGGAAAAAGCAGTTCAATTCCAAATCGCTTCCATGGCCAGGCTTTCCAATTTTATATCTTTCCGTTAAAAAATGAATTTGTAAATATGTCAAAACATTTTGCGCTTGTTGAGCAGAGCAGTTAAGAACAGCCTTAAGAAGAGTACACACAAAAAAGATGTTAATAATATGAATTTCCTGAGCAGATATTTTAAAAATACGAATGACTTTACATTAGTGAGGGAAATCGGAAGCTGAGTGACCAGCCCCCTTGAGGTTTTTTTTTTCAAAAACTGTGGGGCAGATTTTAAAGTATCATATATGAAAATGTACGTCTTTATGTCTTCATCTCGATGCTACTAATAACATAACCACCAGTAGACAGTGCTATACTATCTGACAAGGAAGGTCTCCATACGGGCATATTCAGAAAAATCTGAAAAAATTACAGAGTGTTCGTCTCATGTGGATATATATGTTTATAAAAATTTTTTTGGAGGAATTCCGATAGAACGTTCGTAAAAAAATAATGAAATTTTCGTTTATTTGGCGATTTATCATCGGTTGGCGATGAAATGAAATTTCGAAAAATACTTTTTCATGTCGAATACTCTTTAAAATAAAAATATTTCATATTGAACTTGTTTAAATAAATTTAACTTAAATAACTGTAGTTTTGTCAGTTTTAGTTTGATTTAGCTGTAGTTTTGTCATATATGTATTTATAATGAAAGTTAAATATCAAATTTTATGAATTAAAACAAAATTAAAATTGTTTCAATATCTCAAAATTAAGTCCAATTGAGTGCTGTCGGTTCAATTTTGTTGCTATGGAAACGACGAATTCATTGGTTTGAAATGAATAACTGCTAAATGAATCTTGCCTTTACTTTGGAATACTCTTAAATATATGAAAGTATTTTTTATAGATGAAATTGTTTTTAAAGTAATAAAATTAAGTAACAAGCAACATAAATATGTAATATGAAAAAATGTATTTATTAAACTCTCCCATTATTTATGTTTAAATTTATTAAATACTTCAGATATAATACTTCAATCAGATTAAATACTTCATTAAATACTTCAACAAACAATTTTCAGATGCATTAAAATCGTTTGCTTTTGGCGAGGAAAAGTACTGCTCGCCAAATTGCGTGACGCTTTCGTCTTTTCGTGCCAAATACTCGAAAGTATTTTATTTTTTTACAGACTTTCTACTGTAATTCTGCCGCTAAATTTGACTGATCCTTTATTACATACATAAGTAGTTTAATTGGTATTTTTTTCAAAATATTCTGAGTATGCCCAGTATGGAGACCTTCCTTGTGAGCTCCTAACTGCCCAATCTGAATATGCTTTAGGTACTTTTCCAGTAAAGGGGCCTTGGCGAGATAGAGAAAATGATCTTGGCGAGAAAATGAAATTTGGCAATGTATTTTGAAGAAACTTATTCACTGTTTCATATACACAACTAATTTTTCGATATTTATACAATTTATTTAATATAAAGAAGTCATTTAACTATTTTTGTATATAAAACAGAAGTAAATTGTATATAAAAAGCAACAATAATAAAGATATAAATAAAAAAGTTTATAGATTATATAAATTCACATGTAAATAAACTTAAAAGCTCATTAATTTCGTTTTTATAGCTGTTTTTATCATTTGGCAACAAATCTTGCTTTCTGAAGCTCAAATTAAAAAATTACGCCCAGGCCCTTATAATGGGAAAGTGCTGTGCTTTATATAGCAGGATACTGAAAATAAATTCTCGGTGCTTTTCCAATATGCCTTTGTGAAATAGAGAAAACAGCCTTGGTGAAGAAAGAAATTTGGCAACTTATTTTCTGGCAACCTATATTCAATGTTTCATTTCATGTACACTCACATTTTTTTCAATATTTATACAATTTATTTAACAGGAAGAAGCCATTTATCTAATTTTATACAGAAACAGAAGTAATTTGTACATAAAAAACAACAATAATATGTATACATGTAATTAAAATATATATATAAACAAACAAAAAAACTCATCAAGTTTGTTTTCATAGCTGTTTATATCATTTGGCAACAAATCTCACTTTCTGAAGCCTGACTTGCGCAAAGCTTTTTAAAAAACAGTCAAGGCCCTTATAGTGAAAAAGTATCAATTCTTCATTATTTTGCACTATAGTTTGTATTATATGCAGGAGAAGACGAAAAGTTTAAATATTAAATTTTCTATAAGACTAAAACATTAAGGATAAAATAAATGTAAAATAAGACTAAAAAAGAGCTGTATGAATAACAAATTAAAACTAAAATAAATGTAAAAAATTTTCTTTGAAAGGTATGCTTTCATTAAAATTCACAAAAATGTATATATTTATTTAAATGCGCTGAAATGTCGAAAATAGCTTTTTGGGCTTGAAAAGAAATTGTTTTATTTTTTTATGTCCAAGAAAAAAAAAAATGAAAGCTTGGGCATTAACTATATATATATATATATATAACCATTATATAATTACAAATCATCATCTATTTCCAATTACTAAAATTAAATTAAAAAATTAATAAATTTAGCTTCAATTCATAACTCTGACATTATACAAAATAAAGATGATATAACCTTATATTCATCTATACCAATATTTCAGGCATTATTATTGTAATAGCCATTAGAGTATAGACATATTTTCCATATCTGTTACTACATTAATATATAAAAAAATCATTATTTTTCATTTAAAAAATTCCTTTATCTTGCATTGTATACATACTAAAATCAATATTCATAATTTACATTTTCCTTACTTTTCATAAAAAACTAAGATACTCTTCCTTATTTTATTTAAAAGAACATATATCTCGGCAGGTTTTTAAAAAATATGCTATTTAACAATATATAATGCATCGTCTATTACCTTTTGGCACCTTTCTGAAAAAACATTTTCATCCCTTTTCTGGGACGTCTTCAGTTTCAAATGATGTTGTTTCGCATGAGATCGTGTAACTTCCCTCTTCTCTTTTGCGTTTTTCCCTTTCTAGCATTTTTTGCCAACGAGAGTCAATATTTGAATGTGTAATATCATTGCATACATTATCTCTGTCGAGGTTGATCTCTATGGCCTCTCTCATTAGTGTGTTATGGAGGTTTTCGTATTTGGCTATTTTTTCTATTTTAATTGACTGTGGTATTATGGGGTTTTTAAAATTTGCTCTTAAAAGGGCTGTTGTTTGACTATTATATTTTAGGTCGCGAATATGTTCCTTATATCTTTCATTTATTTTTCTCTTGGTCATTCAGATGTATGTAATTTCTTTATTTTCTGTATACAAGGCTTTAATTTTATATACTCCTGCCGTTTGTAATTCATCGTATCTTTCGGCTTTATTTCATATCATTTTAAATAAGGAGGGGTTGGGTGTGATTGGAACTATTTTTCCTAGTTTACTTATTTCACGTTTTATTTTTAGTGATAACCCATACATAAATGGCAGGGAATTTGTGAAACATGCATCTTCTTCATTTTCTGCTATGATGACTGGATCATCTACGAATAATAAGTGATGGATGTATTTAATGTCATTCAGTGTCAAGCCCATTTTATGGCATTTTTTTGCCTGAGACACATGTCAATGTATATTTTAAATAAAGTGGGTGAGAGGCAGCGCCTCACACAAAAGGTCTGTATTAGTGATGAAAGATTTAGAAAACTCACTTCCAATTTTAATTCTACAGCTGTTTCTATAATAAGCTGCTTTAATGACATAATATTTTCATTTACATTTGCTATTTTTCAAAGCAAACTTCGATACATTGTCAAAAGCTTTTTCAAGATCCACAAATTCTGTTGCACTTCCCTTGTCTCTGTTCCAGAATCTGTCTTAGGACAAGAAGGTGGTCGATACTAGAACTACCTGCTGAAAAGCCACTTTGCTCTTTGATTTGTTTTACAGTACACTCCCTCAAATCTGCACAGCTTGGGATCAGAGGTTGTGCAGACTTTAGAATTTTGCGGATTTCTGGTCATTGCTTTGTTTACATTTTTTAAACAATAATTCGAATGCAATAACACAGTCAAAACTATAATGAGTGATTGTAATATAGTAAAATATTAAAATAAGTAAAGTAATAAACTAAAAGGATAAAAAGTAAGATAATTTAAGATCTGATTAAAATATTAAAAGGAAAGCTGAAGCAAATAATTAATAATATATATTTGAATATGCAGAAAAAAAGTGAGATACATTTTTCTTGAATTATTCAATGAAACTTTCCTTATGAAAAGTACTCTATTAATTCACATCAAAATCACCGTAATAATAACCAAAAAAGCTTGATTAATACATAAATATATTTGGTAAAAAGATAGTGATTACCAGTGATATCAGCAATTTCTTGATTTTTTTAAAAATAAATTTATACTCCTTTCATGGAAAACCACGAATTCAGTCATATTATTAAGAATTACATATTGAAATACATATGGGATGAAATAAAACTAAAAAATTCTGTAAATTTGCCCCTACATCTGAAATGAAACTTTCATTGTTTACATCTGTAAAGATGTGCGGATTTGAGGGGGGTCTACTGTATTTTCATCTTCTAGTCTATTTCTTGAGATTTTTCAGAATATTTTTATTATTGAACAACATACTATAGCAAATTACTGTTATTACTTTAACAAATATTCCTCTGTAGTTTCTGCAGAGTTTTTTGTCTCCGTTCATAAGTTTGGTATTAAATATCTTTCCTTTAATTCTTGTGATATTCTCCTGCCAAGAGGCTGTTGTACAATTGAATAATATCCTAACAATGCTTTTATCACCATATTGTAGCAGTTCAAAATTTATTCTGACCATGTCAGTGTGAACAAGTTTTTCCCTCACTGAGTGTTTTTTTAACCTTTGTACTTGTGATTTGAAATTCAACATTTTTTATGTTCAAACTTATCTGAATTGTTAAATTAATCTTTCTTCTCCTTGAAGAGTTCCTCAAAATAGACGCTCCAAGCACTAATCTTAATCATTTCAAGTTTTGTTTAATGATGAATTCCTCTTCTCCTCTGATGAGTTCTCATTACCTTTAAAATCTTCCGGGCTGCTGAGGCTTTTTTAAATCCTAGTTAGCTATTTATGCTAGCATATGCTCTATCCCATTCTTCATTTTCGCATTGTCTAATTTCTTTGAATATCTTTTTTTCTTACTTTTGTATATTTTTAAACTAACATAATATCTTTTATTTAATCAATTTAATAATACTTTTTTTGAATTCATTTAAGAATTTATTTAGCCCGTTCTTACTACCGACTTCATTTTTATTCCTTGTACCCAAAATCTCAAGAGAAACAGTGCTATCATTTTGTTTAAGATGGTTATATGGATTCTTTACTGTCCCTTCAGATTCTGCTGTCAGTCTATTGCTCATCATTTTCTCATATATACCTTTAATCCTCTCATCTTGTAGTAATTCTACTTTAAATGCTGGGTAGCAGTATTTTGCTTCTGTTTGTTTAATAGATGTTTTTGCCTTACTGTTTAACCAATTCCATCCCCTTTTTTCTAAACCCCTTAACCAATGCTTTAACTAAATAATTATCTGATCTACAGTAGGGATTGACCGAATACCAAATAGTTGATTCGGTATTCAGTGGTTCGGCATGTAAACCGAATATTCGGCTTCGGCCAAATACTTAAAAGTATTCAGCCGAATAACTGCAGATAAGTATTTTCTTAGAAGTAGAAGAATTCTCTTTTACTTAGCAGTAGAATAGGTTAAACAATGAGTTTCAATATTATGTGCATGAGTTCAGAGTTCAGCTGCACTACAAAAGACAAGTCAAAGGCCATTTTTTATTAAAAAAAAACTTTTTCCCTCCTAAAATAGTCTACATAGGTGCGAAATCAAAACAACTGTCTACAACAGAGAAAAAAAAAGTACGGAAGATGTGCATCTTATCATTTAATTTTATTTACTTCTACATTAGTTTTTTTTTTTAATTTAAATTTATTTAATGTGTATTTTCTTTAATATACACATCAAATAAGTATATCAGAGTTCATATCTGTATATCTAAGATGTATATTAAAGAAAATACACACATCAAATAAGTATACCCCCATGCCTATCCTATAGCTTTTATAACCATTATATCAAAATCGCTCAAATTTCTTACCTTCACCACCACAATGTTAAAATATTAATCAAAATATAAATATTCTATCAATAATTTGACAGAAAATAGTTAAATGTACAAATTGATATAATACCTTTTGTATTTTGAGAACATTCCTATTCAACATTTTTTAAATTAGACAATCAGTAAATCAGCTTAATGATAACATTGTTTCTTATTATTTGAATGAACTTTTGTTTTTCAGACAATCCTTCTCCTTAATAATACCCTGTATAGTTTAATATTTTCATAGGTTATTTTGGGGTATTGACTAGTGATAAAATAATAAAAAAGAAGTGATGGGTTAATGAATTTGTGAGTGGAAGGAAGTCATTAAAATTTTTTGTGTAATTAGATTTTAGAATAAAACTGTAACTGAATTAAATTATTGAGAATTTAATTTCAATTAAAGCTTATTAAAAAAGCTAATATATGCAAAAATGCATATTAAAAAGTTTCAAGTATTCGGTTGCCGAATACCGAAGCTTCAGTATTCGGCAAAATTGCTGCTTCAGTCAATCCCTAATCTACAGTCTATACTTCTATACATCTTAACATCCTTAATTGTGTGGCTGAAGTACATTTCTAGCTATAATCAGTTCAGTAATTGGTTTTTGGTTCTGCTCTTGGTGCAATATGTAATGATCAATGTCCTTATGTTGGAAAAACATATTCTGTATCTTAAGGTCTGATTACTCACAGATTTCAATCAAACATTTCCCACTGTCATTACGAAATACATATTTTCTTCACTGGTGTCATATGTTGGTATATAAATTCATATAATATAGATTTTTCTTTCTAAAATTGTCATTCATACTGACAGAATCCTTTCACTGTGAAAATTCAAATTTATAATTTTCTTCAAAGCTACTTTCTTATTATGTCTGGCACTTCTGCTTTAGCATGTTTATTTTTTCCTACTCCACCTGAAAATTTCAAAATCTGTTCCTGCCAGCATAGCCTCAAGGATCATTATGTCATCCAAGCTCACACCACTGCAACAAAGTGGAGACACCATCAGTGGTACAAATGTACAGGGTGTTTATAAAGTCCCGGACCCATTTTGATGCTTAATAACTCATAAAATAATGAAGATATAAACAAACTTATGGTATTTATTGGTGGAATAACTCATATATTTTCCTTTTCAGGTTTGAATATCTTTACTTTTGTAAATATCGCCTGCGCGTGTGGTTAATTTCAGATAATTTCATTTTCCAGTGTAAATATCTGTACTTTTCTAAATATTGTCTGCTTATTAATTGCATTTTTCTCTCTTTTGTTTTTGGCAACTATTGCAATGTTATGTTTACTTTTGATGTGTTTGTTCTATGTTACTTTTGTATGTGATGTTTTATTCGAGCGGATATTAAGGAGAATGCATACACCACAAGAGAAAGCACAGATTTTATGGCTACCTGGCGTGAAATTGACTATCGACTTGATATTCTCCGTGTGACGAAGGGGGCACACGTGGAAGTTCATTGATAAGGGTCATGAAACTTTTTGAATCTATCTAACCATTTATGTTATTACTATTAATCTATCTTTATTATTTTATGAGTTATTAAACATCAAAATGGGTCCGGGACTTTATAAACACCCTGTATTTCCCGCATTCAAAATAAAAATTATGCTTTTTTCATGCTTTGTGTTTTGAAATGAAATTCTGCATATTTTATTTTTTAAACAGCCCCATGTGAGCTATTTGCAGATCTTCACCATTGAAGAATTTCTTGCCCTTTTGGTATTTTGTAATCAAACTGATACCGTCACTATCTTCTAAATAACTCACAGCTCCTAAATATTCATTTGATGTACTTATATTTTTTAAATTTATAATTTTTGTTTTTTTCTAATAATTTTCAACTGCTTTGAAGTGCTGGATACATTTTTTTCTTTAACAAAACTTTCTATTTGTTAAGAATGAACAGTTATTCTGTGTAAAATTTATGTAGTCATTAATATTTTGAGGATGGGTGTTTTAAATATCGATGAGAAGAGAAGTCATTCTTTTTTAAAAGACACAAATCTACCTTAAAATATAGTGAGCACATCTTTTTCTTACAATTATTGTTAATCATGTGACCCTGAAGCACAGGTTAACAATAACTGTATAGATAAAAATGTGCTTGGTAGATTTTAATCTATCTTTGAAGAAGGGATACTTTCTGGCAGATATTTAAACCTGAAAAGTAAAAAGGTTAATAATGGTTGAAATTGGTAATAACAGTTAATTGTATTAAGAAGTAAAATGTAGAATAGTATGTGTTCCCCATCTCTCTCTCACACATACATCTCCAAAATAAGTCAAGGAGTATTTTCACAACTTAGAAAAAAAAAAAAAGAACTAATGTTTCTTAATCTACGAAAATATAATGTAACTATGAACGAAAAAGTGTAATAAAAGACTAGAAAACAGGAATTCTGCTTTTTCAGAATTTAGTGTTGCCCCCGATGAAAAAAAAAAAATGTATATAAATATAGATAGTTCAGTTTTAAGACTCCAAACACACACTTTTATTTTATATAAAATGACGTCATCCACATCTGCTAAAGAATTCCTCATTTACGATCCAGTCTTAAAAAACATCTACAGTAAAATATGCGTCGGGTGTGACTACCGCTGAATAATACACAAATCCAAAAAAAAAAGAGATTCTGTCATTCAAGAAACTGAAAAAAAAAAAAAAAAAAAAATCGACTATCTCATGATTCATATGCCTTCATTTGTTTGTAATAATAATATAGATACTTAAAATTCAATTTAGTTTATAATAGCTCCATGTTTTATCAGAAATCCTTCATTTATATATTTTCAAAATACAGTAAACTCCCGACTATCCGGCCCTCCGTGCTATCCGGCCTAATAAAAAAAAAAATGAGGAATGTTGCAAGCGGCCGAGACAGGCAGGTTCTCGTCTGTAGGAAAGTGCTAACTCACGACAAGAAGGTGCAAGAAAGAATTGCAGAATGCGATAGCAGAGAGATAGAGAGGAAGGGGGGGGGGTGTTATGGTTTGATAACCTGTTTTGTTAGTTGTGTAACGGATGTTAACTAGTGCGGACCTTATTTTCTGCTTATCCTGGTTGCTTTCATCTAGTCTTTAGGTGTGCTTCGTGTTTATTTATTAAAGATTAACGAAATGGGTGATAAACGGAAAAAGGATGTAGTGACTATAGCAGTGTTGGGCACGCTCACGAAAAAAACGAACTAATTCAAACTCAAACTCAATTTCTCAAAAATGAGTCAAGTTCACGTTCAAACTCAAAATTTTTCAAACGAACTCGCTCAACTCAAACTCATCTATGAAAGTGAGCGAAGTTCACTGAAAGTTCGTTTTTTTTTTTTTTTTTTTTTTTTTCCCCTTTTAATATATATATATATATTAGAACTTTATCGTCCAAATTTATAAAATTCACTTCTACTTTTTTGTTTCAGGTCGGTTTCGGGTCGGGTTGACTATCATTTTTCGGGTTCGGATTGGATTTTGACTCTTGCCGTTCGGGTTGACCAGATTTTTCAAAAGAATGTCCAAAATATTTTTTCAGATTAAAAATCTATATACAAGATCTTCATAATGCATACTCCCAAAAAGTACACATCTAGTCGTCGAACACTTTTGCAATTCCTAATACTTAGGTATTTATACGCTTATATCGCTGAATATGGGAACCTCCCAATCTACACAAATGTAACGTGTTTATGTATGCATAAACTATCACAAGTATCATACATGTGTTTTTGTGTATATCAAAAATTAAATGTTGGCAATATTTTTCATATTCCGAGAGAAGGAAAAATTATTCTAAACTGTACCGTAAAGAAAGAATGATCTTTGGTCATATTTTTTATAAATTTTATTTCTCATGCAGTAATTTGAATATATACTCATTCATACTCAAAAACATATTTATTTTCATCTGAAACATAGTTGTGCTCAAACTTTTTGTAAAAATGCAAACAACCCGACTTCCAAAAGATCTAACTATGACTCACAAGAATTATTCTAGGCTGAACCCAACCCGCAAAAAGAATATTAGAATCATTCGTTAAGACCTGAAAACAGGAATTTATGTACAACCTGACGCGATGCAAGACTCTATTCAATGATCCCGAGGTCTCTACTATTCAGAGATTTTGCTATATTTGAATATTAATACGAGAATAGTCGCGCCTTTTGTAGAACGTAGTCGGGGGGGGGGGGAGGAGCATTCGGTCTATTTGCCGCCGTTCCCGTTTGGCCGAAAAAACAGAGGAAAATTACAGATGTTACTAGAAAATCGAAAACGGAGAAAATGAGGGGGATTATTGCTTGAATCAAAAAATTTAGATGTTATAGCAATTAGTACATATTTAAGTATATATTCGGTTAACATTTAAATAAATGTTTTAATAACTTTTTTTTTTTCAAAATATGTTAAAATGATAAAAAAATATTATATAAACTGACTGGATTTGTAAAGATATAATGAATACAATGAATTGGAACATATTTTCAGTTATAAATTTCAAATCGTGATAGTTATATATTTTTTGGAAGGACAGCACCGCTGTCAGGTTGGTTTTGATAGTGCTCCGGCACAAGAAGCCAATTTGAAGTTGAAAAAACTACGTTACATCAATCATTTATGTAATTTAAATAAATATTCAATTGTGTATTTCAGGTAATATTATTAATAACACATATCAATATTTCATTCTAATTTTTTTTCTTACCATATCTATAGAAATAATAAAAAGTTGAGATAAAATAACCCTTTCTCCGAAATTATTAACGTAAAGGAGTAGCTACTTTTCATTTCTTATTTATTTATTTTTTTCGTTGATTCGTTTTTGTGTGTGCAACTTTACAGATTTTACAATTCAGTCCTTTTTTTCAAGTGAAAATATATGTACCAAATGAAAATATATGAAAATGAAAATAATGAAACAAATGAAAATAAACGGCAGGGCCGAAGCTAGAGGGGAAGGGGCAGGCGCGAGAACGGAAAACAAATGGGGCGACAAATGAAGTTTGGTTGTAGAGTTCTTAAGAACCTACTTTAGCCACACGAAGAAACTCGCAAACTAATGTTAAATATCTATGGAAATGTCGTTTTAAAATTTCTCGCTCACATTTTAATATTCACAAATGATTTTTTTCCTTAGGATAGTTGAAACATTGTCATTAGCATTGTTAGTTTGTACGTTTCCGATTTTGGTTTCAGTTTTTTTTTAATGATGCTATTTTCACTTTCGGATCCGGTTCCGAAAGTGAAAGTAACTTTATAAAAAAAGGTTGCAACCAAAATCCAAAAAGTAAACATTAACCCGGTTAGAGATCACCCTCAGATATCCCAAACAGAATAAATCATTTAAAAACATTAAAATGCAAGCAAGAAATTTGAAAAAAAAAAAAAAAAAAACTCTTTTATAGGTTTAACATTAGCTTGCGAGTATCGTCGCGTGACTAGTGTAGGCTCTTAAGACAATGTAATTCTTTGTGTTTTTCTAAAACACAAAGTTCTAAAACATTGCGACTTTAAACGCCTTATTAGTAATTACTACAACTTCTGTAAAATCTGTGAAAGTGAAATCTGTCTATAACGAAATCCTATCTTAAGGCTGTTCTTAACTGCTCTGCTGAACAAGTGCAAAACGTTTTGGCACATTTACAAATTCATTTTTTAACGGAAAGGTATAAAATTGGAAAGCTTGACCATGGAAGCGATTTGGAATTGAACTGTTTTTTCCATTTTTTGATCAATCAATTACCTATTGAGTTATAAACTAATTCGATCACGTGACAAACACGTTTTTCGCCCGCTCTTGAGTGCTCTTTCTTCCTTCGAGCGGAAATTCGGTTCAAAGCGCCCACTTTGACACGATTTTCTGAACGATCTATTGCGTTTGCAAAAAAATGGAAAAAACAGATCCATTACATTGTTTCTGAATAACAACACCAGCTAGTTTCATGCATTTTCGAACAAAAATAAATTAAAACTTATGCCAGAAAATTGCCCTTTTGGATTTGAGAACACCCTTAAAGGAAAAAAAAAAGATGTTCACTACAGAAAGAATACCAACAATTATACCTGCTAAGACAGAAACCTGCATAATTCTTTTCAGTTCCTTTGGATTTCGTTTCAGAGGTTTTAATGAATCAATATTTTAAAAAGTTGATTGCATAATTCAGTATTCCGCATTTTTTTATTACATATTTTAAATTTTAAAATGTAAATTTACTTTGCGGAGGCGGGGCAAAATCTATGTTTACCCCGGGTGCAAAAAAGGCTAATTTCGGCCCTGATATACTGACTTATTTCAGGTGGAGCATGACCCTCTTATGACTCTTTGAGTACGAACTTCGTATATATGAAGTAAATAATAAATAATTTATTCAAATTAAATATTTAATTTGAATAAATTTCCCCAGTTGATTAATATTTCTTCATTTTCCGATTCTTCATTATCAGTTTCATCATCTTCGTTTAGAACTAAATTATTGCATTCTTCTGATGAACTGGCTTCATCACTACTATAATCCTATTGTAAATTATCATAACGTTAAAAAATAAAATTTATAGAGAATATACTTATAAACAATTAAAAATACAATATGTAAACGCTTCGCCAAGCGACACGCAAGGCATCATCGCTTGGCGAAACGTTTAAATATTGTATTTATAATTGTTTTTAAGTATATTCTCTATAAATTTTATTTTTTAACTGTGCTCAAGTCTGTCTTAGTTTATTTTATTTGGTATTTTAATGGTTTTTAAATTCAGACGTTAAATGTATATGTACTGTATATCATAACGTTTTTAAAGTTTCTTGAACAGTTTAAAACTTTTTATGAGACATTGAAAAATAATCAAAAACTGTACGGCAAAATAGCAAACAGAGAAGGAGAGATAGCAAACGAAACGAAACAGACTCCGCCATTCCCGGAAACTTCCCTTCTGAGAAATTCCAGGGGATGGGAAAGAAAAAAAAAAATGCTGGGGAGAAAAAAAAAAAAAAATCGGCTGACGCCCGTGATCACACCCGGTCATTCATTCAGACCGAATATAACCTTAGAATGGAAATGCAATAAAATCCTGAGAAAACGCTGGAATGACTTGTAATTTTACTACACAGGAGGTCGAACAGCGAAGGTCAGTTACGCAGCATTTCAGCATTGTTGTAACTATAAGGGGAGATGGGTTACAAGAAGATAATAATTTTTGGCGGGAAATGACCATAGAAACACAAGAACTCAAGGCCGGTGATTGGTTTCACGGGCCCCTTCAAGGAAAAAGTAGGGAAATCCGCCTCTTATTCGAATCGCTGCATAATTGAATCAGTCATTTTTTTAGATTTAAGAACACAACGTTTATTGTAGTTTCTTTGAACCAACGCCCCTTCCTTTAATTGAAACAGATTCAGCTTTACAAACAGGTTTAATTTAAAAGGTGGTTATTAAACTTTGATCGAATTTTGTCTTGAAATGATTTACTCCAGGGTATTCTGAAATTTTCCATTTTATCCGCTTGACAATCTCAATGTCTATCACGCAATAAATTTACCAGCAAAAACGGTTAATTTCAATCCGTTGTTAAATAATTAAGAAACGTTCCCCTCCCCTATAAATGCGATGCATCTTTAGTTATCATTAACTAGCAAAACACTTGGTTTGCACGCGTAGTTGTTGAAATATGCCAAGTAATATTTTTGCATTTGAAATTAATGTAAAATAGTTAATTAATAAATTTTATGTAAAATTTCATAGAAGTCGTTATTTAGAACGTTTTTAAAACGTTTTCTGCTCATTTCATCATTTTCATTTTGATTTTTTTTAGAAACCATTTTTAGAGATCATTTGTACCTTAAGGCTGTTCTTAACTGCTCTGCTCAACAAGCGCAAAACGTTTTCACATACTTACATATTCATTTTTTAACGGCAAGATATAAAATTGGAAAGCCTGGACATGGAAGCGATTTGGAATGGAACTGTTTTTTCCATTTTTGGATTCATCCATTACCTATTGAGTTATAAGCGAATTCGATCACGTGACAAACCCGTTTTTCGCCCGCTCTTGAGTGCTCTTTCTTCCTTCGCGCGGAAATTCGGATCAAAACACCCACTTTGACACTCTTTTCTGAAAGATCTATGGCGTTTGCAAAAAAATGAAAAAAAAAAAAAACAGCTCAATGACATAGTTTCGGAACAACAACACCAGCTCGTTTCATGCATTTTCGAACAAAAATAAATTAAAATTTATGTCAGAAAGTTGCCCTTTTGGATTTGAGAACACCCTTAAAAGTAGCCGGCATATGCCAAATTTCGAGTTTTTCGTCAGTTCAGCATCACGAAAATGGTAAGTTTAGAATGTTTTTTCTCCTGCGCTCTTTTGAATTTTTTTAAAAACTGTTCTGTGCCTGTATCATAAATGTAGTAGCCATGTAAAATTTCAAGTTTCTACCCTTAACGATTTCATATAAAAACCGTAATTTAAAAAGTCTTTAGAACATTTTCTACTCATTTCACGCTTTTCAATTTTGAATTTTTTAGAAATCATTCGTAGAGAGCATTTTTATCTTAAAAGTAACCCCCCATTAGAAATTTTTAATTTCTATCCCCTTTAGCATCACAAAATTCGCAATTCAGATTTTTTTTTTTTTTTTTTTTTTTTTCTTGCTACACCATTTTAAATGTCGAAAAAAAAAAAAAAAAAAAAGACTATTCTGCGCGTGCATCGTATATTTTCGAACTTTTTAGCTTACATTTCAAATTTCTGTCCTTAACAATTCCATAGAAATCGCATTTAGAACGATTTTAGAACGTTTTTTGCTCGTTTCATCCTTTTAATTTCGATTTTTTTAGTCTCTTAAAAGTAACTTAGAGGTCTGCACGGGCCGCGATTCCCAGGCCCGGGCCTGTCCCGAACGTAAGCTATCTGGGCCGGCCCGGTGTAAAAATTGAAAGTTCGACCCGAGCCCGGCCGGCCCGTTTACATTTTTACAGTTCTTGGCTCGGCCGGCCCGTACAAAAATCAGTGAAAACAGGCCCGGCTCGGCCCGACTCAATTTCTACAAAAAATCCATTTTTTTCTCGACATGCAATTAATATTCTTTTAATGAATATACTACATGCGTATTTATGGGGGGAGGGGACATTTTACAGTATATTTTACATTACTATGTGTTCGCAAAACAGAAAACATACAATTGTAACATTAATGATTACTTACGGTCTTAGACGTTTCGAAATTCAAACAATAATTCATTAAAAAATTAATGTAGTTTAGAATAAAGGGTTAAAAACATAGTAACTTTTGAAGCTACATAATGACAAGTAGATTTATAAAAATATTTCTCAATCATTTAAAGTCTTTTCTCAAATACAAAGGAGCTACATTCTGACACATTTCTGAATTAATTTCTTTTCGGAAAAACGTAAGATTGGCAGGTATTCTTATTCAGAAACTATGTAAATGGATAACTTTTTATTTATTTTTAATATAAACGTAATATACACTGTAAAAAAAAATCTTAAAACAACAGAAAAAAATCTTCGAAATCCGACAGTAAAAATTACGTTAACAGTCTTCTTATGTCATTCCATCCTCATATCGCTTATTTTCATGTTAAACAACAAAAAATTCTGTTTTCTTTGCCATCAGTTTCCACTGCGACAGGATAATGTGTTGGATAACAGAAGAACGGGAAGTCACCCCCTATGACGTCTAGAAGGTCATTTAGAATGACCGATAAGCATTGGTTATCCCACCCCACGCTAAGACGTATCTTCTAACTTGAAATATTTGAGTGTCTTGTCTCTTGTGTACTGTTGAAAATGGCAGTTCGTTCAATAAAGCAGTTGATCTAATTGAAAAAGAATAATATATAAAGAATTTTTAATAGAAAATTAAGAATCATTTTCACAATTGGAACCCGCGACACACACCTTTGACATCAGAAGCAGAACCGCTTTCTTCAATGATTAGGATTTACAGTTCGAATACTAGAAAACAAACATAACAAAAGGTATGTTTTCCTCCTTCTTTTAAATATGTAACAATGTTTTTCCGAAACGTAACAATATGTATGAAAAATATTTCCTATTTGCTAAAAATCTTAATTAAGCCATACTATTTATTATTATTATTTTATAATGTATGATTTACTTAAATTATTAGTATTATTTTATACTTTATTTATTTATGCACATTAGTAACTTAGTTGATCTAATTCTGTTAATAGCTGGAGATTATTTTTTGATCGGTTGTTTATTTTAAGTTAAATAAATAATCTTAAGTTTATGATTAGTTTACAAATCTTGAATTTTTACATAGCTGTAGAATGATTACTTATTATATTTAACTTTTTTATGACTAAGAGTTTAATTTTACTTCATATGTATTAGTTCAAGAAATTTTGATTGAGATTTTAAATTAATTTTGTCATCAATTGACATACGTGATTAGTTTTGGAGGGATAGTTTTAATAATAAACACGGAGTAGCTGCATTAATTATTATAGTTATAGATAACTGATATTTTCGTTTAACATTAACCAGAATAATATTTATTAGATCTGACGCTGTTCATGTATTTTTATTGTTTAAATTTATCACATTTCCTACTATTTACTATGTTGTTTAAAATGGAGTGGTTGATATTTTGTTTAATCGTTCCATATGTTGATTCTGAAGAAATGTTTTTTTTTTTTTTTTTTTTTTTTTTTTTTTTTTTTTTTTTAGTACAATCTTAGAGTTACCTGTAGTGGTTAAGTTAAAATTTGTAAATTTTATTCACTCCATTTAATGAAATAAATTTTGAGCTACAACTGAATTTTGAAAATAATTCCTATTTAAGCTTTAACCATTCATTTTATAGAATCAGCAAGTTTAATTTTGTTTAACATTTTAATTTAAATTATACTGTAATATTTTTTCTTATTTAGTTGATGATCATTTACTTTATACGGAAAAACATTGTAAATTGTTAAGAAGGATGAAAACTCATTTTATCACTTTAGCTGAAATGAAATATTTTTTTTATGGTGATGTTTATATAGATTTTAGTGGCTCTTCTTTTTCATTTCTCATCTTTGCTCATAGCTGTCAACTTTTACACATTTATATATACAAAGCTTTCTATTAGAAAAAATTATAAAAATTGGCAGGCTATTATTTACATAATTAACCAAAGTCACTAATTTAACCTAATCAATTTTCAAAAATATTGCATGAATAAATATTAAAGTTCTTTTAATTACAAATCACATTCAATACATATATTTATTTTATTAATAAATATTTTTATGGGGGAGGGGGGAGTTACCTTATATCGTATATATATATTTTTATTATTCTGAGGGGGGGGGGGGGGAGTTTAAGATACATTCTTTCACTTCTTCCAGTCTTTAATGTACTTGATTTACAAATCTATATAAATTCAACTGTTTAAATATTTTATTGCGAATAAGCTATTTAAATTAATTTTATAAAAGTTTGGAGGAGAAATTCCTATAAATATTTATTATTATTAATATAAACTAATCGATCGGTAAATAGAAATTTCCCGTGTACCTAACCTATAATATGCGATTCTTCTGTTAAATAGAACCTCCCCTCCCCCCCCCCCCCTCGCCAACAGGAATCGACCTACAGATTTTAACTGTTGGGAAAAGCGTCAATTGTCAACACGAAGTGCCTGTATGGCTACGTATTTCTGTCGTCTGATAACGCATTCTTTCGTTAACAGATATTTTCTGAAAACAAATAGTTTCTGGCAACTTTTTGCTGCCAGAAAGTTTCTGTTGTTTTACAAAAATATTTTTAACAGTGTATCTTTGAGAAAATACTGCCAAAGTTAGCGTTTTGAATCGAATTTTCGGACGCGGCAGCACGGGAAAGGCTAAAAACATAAAGTCTCGTGACAAGAATCTCTTATATCTCTAAGTAATTTATCAAAAATGAAAAAAGCTATTCGCTTCCAAATCCCTTCAATGTCAGGCCTTTCAATTTATGCCTTTACAGTTAAAAATGAGGCACAAAATATATCGGAAAGTTTCGCATTGTTGAGCAGTGAATTTGAGGACCATCTTATGGTACCATGTAACTTTTCCAAAACCACTGTTAACAGAAATTCATTATCGTTCTTAATACTTTTACAAAACATAATGCCTGCCCTATACATTCTGAGAACGATTAAGACCAATTTCGTCCCGGCACACGACTATGTAGAAAAAAAAAATCCCTGCCGGCCCAACCTACAGGCGGAGGTACAGTTTTTAGATTTCGAAGTTAAGTATACTAATTAGACCAACAAAAACTAAATCATGATTAGAGATAAACTCACTTTAACAATTTTATCTGGTCGCTTTTGACGAGTTTTTATTTCATTTTTATATAAGAGCTGGTTTTATCAGAATCATGCTAAGGCGGTATTACAAAAAAAAAAAAAAAAAAAAAAAAAAAAAAACAATACTTTTCCATGCTCAACAATTCGAAATTTTCAGGCACATTTTCAGATTCATTTTTAATAGAAAAAATATTAAACTTGTTGACGTGATTATTTGAAGAGATTTAAAAGCGACCTGTGTTTTTATTTTTCGTTCAATTAATTAAAACTTGATTTATAAACAATTATTTTCTCAGTAGACAATATTTTTCGTTTCTAACACAATTGCTTCGGGAAATTCGGTTCAAAATGCCCACTTTGGCATCATTTTTTGAAATACATTCTGCCTCTATCAAAAAATCGATCATTACGGTATATTAGTTTCTGAATAAGAGAATAAAAAAAATTGGATGCGTTTGAGAGCAAAAATGAATTTAAAAACGAGTCAGAAAACAAGCAGTTTGGATTTGAATACAGCGTTAATACGATGATTTTTTTCTTCAACCGCTATGTATATTTAATTTGTTTTTGCTGTAAGAATTGGTCCTATGAAAAACTTGTCAATATAAATGTTGTAGACAGTACTAAGAAGATAATTATAAATTCATGCGAATTATACATTTTGTGAATTGATTAAGTTATGGATTATTTCTTCTTCAATTCCCCCTTTTTGTTTTCGTTTTTAATTTTTTTTGCGGTGCGAATTGGTTCTATGAAAACTTGTCAATATAAAAGTTGTAGATAATATTGAGAAGATTTATAATAAATTTAATTGGATTTGATATCTTAAGGATTGGCGAAGTTATGAATTTTTTTCTTCCTAAAACTATATTTTTTGTGCCCCTTGAGCCCATTTTTAATTTTATCAAAAATCTGTGATGCATAAATTTTTGGCAAAATTTTTAGAAGTAATAAAAACTTTAAACTGATATGATATGTACAAACATTAAGAAGTTATGGGTTTTTTTTTCGGTTTTCACAAAACCCCTCCCTCTTTCCATCCCCTTGGTCCGATTTTGCCCATTAACGAACTTGACCGAGATTTTATGCCCCTTGATTTTTGTATTAGTTTGAAAGAGATTTGTGCAGAATTATGGAAGTTATCGTGTCCAGAAGAAAGTTATATATATATGTATATAGTTTTTTTACTGAGGGTGGTTTTGGGTTCTAGGGGTCATGATCGGTGTAGATCTGCAAAAAATTTTCAGAAATTCCAACATAGGAGACAAAGTCTTGTCATGCACAGATTCTTATAACAGATTTTACAGTACTGTATCCCCCCCCCCCCCCTTGAAATGTATATGTACTACTATACTTTAAAGAGAATTTTAATTGTAGATTTATGGTAATTTAAAAATATATGCATTTTCGGAAAAAATTGTTGACCCAAGGTAGGTTGTTCCTTACAGATTTTTGCACGAGTCAGACTGAGACGGGGCAATAATTTTCATACAAGCAGGGGCGACCACCAGAAAATTTCTGTCGGTGCAAACTTCTAGGAAGAATAAAGCACAGTCTCAGAAATAAATCCGGCTCGGCCCGACCCGAGCCTCCAGAGAAAGCAAGGCCGGGCACGACCCAGAAAAACTGATGATCAAACTCGACCCGTCCCGAGTCCGTTTAGACCTCTAAATAGCATTTGAATGGAAAAACCGGGTTCTTAACGGCTGGAAAATTTTAAAAATAAGTTATGAAAAAAATTGAGTTTGAGTTGTAAATTTCGTTCAAACTCACGGATTTTTTGAACTTTCGTTCAGTTCACGTTCGTTTATCAAAAAGTGAGTCAAGTTCAACTCAAAGTTCACAGAATGTGAACTAAGTTCGTGAGTTTTCGTTCAATGAACGCGTTCATACCCAACACTGGACTATAGAGGAGAAACTACGAGTCAGCAAGATGAAGCGACACCAGCTGATATTATCTGCTTGTGTAAATGGAGAGACATTGCGTCACGGAAGGGGGCGAACAGGGAGAAGCAGTCATCTATCAACTACTTTTTCAAACACGAAAAACTAAGTTTTGATTCTTTTATCTCATGCATAATTTTACATATTTGTGCAATCATTTATTAATAAACAGTAAAATAAGATTTACTCATTTTTTACGAATTCGGCTTACATTTTACGTTAATGTTTTTCTTATTTTGAAACTGTATATACTGTATATATAAAATTTATCTTAAAATGTGTAACACGTGTTTTTAATATAATGGGGGGGGGGGGGGGCATGAAGTGAGTAAATATTTATAGAACTTTGGCCTATCCAACTTTTTTGTTATCCGGCCTACCTTTCTGCCACATTAGGCCGGATAGTCGGGAGTTTACTGTATCACATATTTTAATTAAGTTTTGTTTTTTTCAGTTTTTATGAAAAATGACAACAAAAAGATATAATTGCTATTTTTTAATTATTTTCCCTTTACTTTCTACAGAAATGGAGTACTTGAGTTGCCAAAATTAAACAAATGGTGCTAAAAACTACAAAAAAAATTATTATCTCAAAAAATAAATGGAGATGCAGTTTAAAAAAAAATTGCATTTAAAAGTACTTTTTTTTCCCAATACAACAGTGTAAAAATTGAAAATGTGCAATGCTTAGAAGTTTAAAGAATTGCAGTAGAGATTATTCCGTACAATGATATATCTGCTTTGTTTTACGGCTGGCTTATACAATGTGACATTATTTTTTGGAGACGGCACATTAATAGGTGGGAGAAAGAAATAGCATACCAGGGACTAAAAAATGTTAGTTATATCTCTGACTTCCATACATATTAAAGACATTTTCTTTTCCTTTTATATATTATTAAATTTTCATTGATTAGTATATATTTATAAGTTTTTTTTTTTTTTTTTTAAGAAATCAAAATTTGGTTCAGAAGAAAAACATTTTGATGTTGATACTATTGAACCTTATTCTCCTGAAGATGTACAGTCTAAACAAAAGGAGCTCCTCCAGTTCGCCTTGAGCCCCTGCAAATGAGTACATCCAAATCAGAGTATTCTTTGTTCAATTCTGGAGACAAGTTATCTGATTATGGCCAATCATACAACCAATGTTCGTATTATTTAAATGATCTCCTTTTTATTGTTAATAATTGAGTTAGATTTTATATTAAACTTTACCTTTCTTTTAGTACAGTACCGGACCTCAAATCCGGACTGGTCGGGACCACGGTCGTTCCGGATTTCGGAATTTTCCGGATTTTAGGTCCTCAACCAAAACAATAAATAAACAGATACAGTACATATCCTTGGCAAAATTTTACATGCCAAGTAATCTATACCGCGACTTGCCATGTTAAGCTTAGTGTAAATAAAGCCAAAAATACAAATTACAAAAAGTAATTCAAAATAAAAATAAGTTTAAAAAAAAATACTATTACTGCATATTCTTAGAAATATTAAAGCATTTTTTAGAAAATGGAAATGCGTTGTTGCTCGCGAGTTAGGCCTAGGAATCTATATCGCGGATTGCCATATGAGGTATAAGTAAACAAAAATAAATAAAAAAAAAAATAATTTAAAATAAGGATAAGAATTTTTTTAATCCTGCACATCACATTATCAGAGTTGTATAATATAGACGCACGCCGTGCGCGGAAAATTTTCCGCAAAGTTCGGAATTTTGCGGAAAATTTCTTAGGAAAAAAAAAAAAAAAGTAAATTTTGTTGTTTAATACCGAAAAATTAAAAATGTCCCCCAATTTTATGTACGATTTATTTATTGTTTGACAGGGGTGATTCTGTTCCGAATTTTCCGAAAATTTAAAGCATTCGGTCCCGAAAATTAAAACAAATCGGCCGTCAGTCCAAAAATTCAGATATAAAAAATATCACTGAAATATATTGTGGATTTCAACAAATGGTCGCCGAAAATAAACCAATTTCGTCAATCGTTCGCAGAAAAAATACCCACTTTTGTCAAAACATAGCGGAATAAACGCGAATTTCATTAAAGGATCGTGGGAAAAAAAATATTCTTTTATCAAAGAATCGCAGAAAAAATACAAATTACGTCAAGGAAGAGCAGGATAAAAAACGAATTTCGTATAAGCATAGCGGAAAAAGCACGAATTTTGTCAAAAGTTCGTGAAAAAAAAAACGCAAATTTCGTAAAAGAATCGCGGATAAAAACTAATTTCGTTAAAGAATCGCGAAAGAAACACAGATTTCGTAAAAAGGTCGCGGAAACAGCGCGCGTTTCGTCAAAGAATCGCGAAAGAAACACGAATTTCCTCAAAAGGCCACAGAAAAAACGCGAATATCGTCAAAGGATCGCGAAAAAACATATTTCATCCAAAAATACGTAAAAGAAAAAACAAATTTCGCAAAAGCATAGCGGAAAAAGTTCGAATTTTGTCAAAAGATCGCAAAAAAATGCAAATTTCGTCAAAGAACCGCGGAAAAAAATTAATTTCGTTAAAGTATCGCGAAAAAACGCGAATTTCGTCAAAAGATCACGGAAAAAAAAATGTGAATTTCGTCAAAAGATCGCAAAACAGCGTGAATTTCGTCAAAAGATCGCAAAACAGCGTGAATTTCGTCAAAAGATCGCGAAAAATCCAAATTTCGTCAAAGGATAAGAGAAAAAAAGCGCAAATTTCGTCAAAGAATTGCGAAAAAACCCGCGGAAAATCGGAAATTTCGCTAAATGATCGTGGAAAAAATAAGAATTTCGTCAAAGTACCGCAATAAAAAATCATCTGTCTCTTTAATGATGATACCTATGAATGGACCTCTCTTTACAAAATGTGATTCAATTGTTTCAGAAGCAATGTCCATTATTGCATTTTGTGAGAAGAGGTCAAAATATTAAGGATTGGGCTGTTTCTAAATGCATTGACAAAATAACTGATAAGAATTCACCCTTTCTTATCATGGATTTTTAGCTTTATAATTTTTTAGCCAACATAATTATTCTGTAATTAATATTAATGCATTTTAAATTTAATTAAATTATTTATTATATTTAATTATAATATTTTCGTAATTATTTTGAAACTACTGTTTAAAATCCATACCGTCAAAGTAGCATAACACGTTATTTTATTAAACATTAAATTAATTTGCAGAAATTTTTGACCAATATTTATGTGCGCAGAAAGTTTTTGGTTTTATACAAGTCTGCACATTATTAGGAACATAAAAACATTTTTTAGAAAATGAAAATACATCGTTGTTTGCGAGAACCGAATTAGGCTAATTGACGAATTTCTTTCAAATTTTCAGCAAGTTACAATAATAGTGAATTAGCTTGTATAACAAATTTTTATTAAATTATGATAAGTTATTTGAAAGCTAGGGTACCTCTAAAAAAAAAGGCCACTAGATGAAAAGAAAGTAAAGAAAAACGACATATCTATCCGTTGTTTGTTTTCCTTATTCAACATGTTTATTTAACTGCGTGAAGTGGAAAGTCAACGTTATCAGAATGTGATCATTAGCTTTCGATGAACAGCTTGTTTGTTATGGAGAAAGGAACTTTGCATAGATTTTTTTTTTCTCTTTGAGTTAAAGAAAAGAATTTTTTGGTACGGTGGTTACAAACAGAATTTTTTCGAAAAATGAAATTTGTTGAACATATTAAAAGTGGGGGGAGGGCGTTGTAAAATATTTTTACATATAAATTTTATAAATATATTCTACGAACCTTTTTAAAAAATAATTCTTTCTTGTGGTTATTTATTTATTCATTTTACATTTTCTATATAAATGAAGAAAAGGGTTTCTTTTTAAAATAAATTTAAAATGTGTGCACACACTAACTACGATAATTCTGTTAGAAAATTTGGATTAAAACTGATGAATGAAAAACATTGCAATAAAATAAAATTGCCGAGTCTAGTTTGGCTCGGCACTGTGTTACGCGCGCAAGTAGCGCCATCTATGGACGTTTTTATGAAATATTTATTCGAGATCATCGCGGAATTTCAGTTTTCTTTTTTCCATTCCGGATTTTGGGTCGTCCGGATTTTAGGATTCCGGATTTGAGGTCCGGTACTGTATGTAATATTTTTGGCATTTTAAAGAGTGTTCTGTGTAATAAATGTTCTGAAATTTCTTTATTAGTAGACTATTTATATTTGATTAGCTCTCCAATTATTTCATAAGAAAATATTCTAAAATGATAGATTTTAAAAATATTTATTTCTGTGATTTTTTATAAAATGTGAATTTATGAGTTTAATAGTCGATTTTATGAGTCAAGTCAGTTTTCAGGTTGGCATATGTGGTGTTGTTGGCGCATGTCAGAAAAGTCGTCAAATGGGATGTCTCGCCTGTTCTGGGATTGTGCCACTCATTCGATATGATTTCAATAGAATGTGTTGTTGCCATGGAAATAACAAATTCTTCGATAGCAGAATACAGTGTTCGGAATTGGGCATGAATATAACAAGCAGTATTCGAGTTTGCAGGCAATTTTACATTTATGAGTATTTATGGGAATTTTATCCAACCAATTTGAAAATTTCGCGAAATGATGGCAATGCAAGTATGTGAGAGCTGCACAGAAATCGAATCGGTCACATCTTCATTTGCTATTTTGCTATGCAATCTGCTAGTGAGTACTTTTGAAAGGGTATATGTTATTGGAAATGTTTTATTCATTGGAAGAGAGGATATTTCTTGTTTTGGAGTATCACCACCTGGAACACAGTTGTGTTTAAATGAGGTGCAGTTTTGAAAGGAAATTTAATGTCTGAAACGGTCTGTCAGACAATACGATAACGGCTTTGTTCATAAAATTTGAGCAAAAGGGGAACGTCAATGATGACTGTATTGGAAATCTTGTCCTGTGTCGCATTGCAGTTACGGAATTGAATGCTGAAGCCGTGCAGCAGGTCATCGTACGGCAGCCCCAAACTTTCGTTCGTTTTGTTGCAGCTCATGCTGGACTTAAGAATGACCACGCGCTGCAACTTCACATATTCCTGTAACAAGATCCAGATTCGCCAACCCCTGAGTGAGGATGCCATTCTTGCACGCTGGAGTTTCGTGAACACTACGCTGCAGCTTTTGGATAAAGGTGAAATCGATATTGGAAATAATGGTTCTGACGAGGCATACTTTCACCTCAATGGCTTTGTCAACAAGCAGAACTCGCGCATTTGGGGAACTGAAACTCCTCTTGTTGTGGTACCGTCATCCCTGCATCCCCAAAAACTAATGGTCTCGGTCGCGATATCCTCCAAAGGAGTAATTGACCCATTTTTTCGAGAGCAAATGATGAATGCTGCACAATATCTTGAAATTCTGGATGAATTTGTGACGATTCATAACCGATTGAACACCTCATGGTTCATACAAGATGGTGCTCATCCACATCGAATGCCTGCAATATTCGATTTCCTCAGTGAGCATTTTAATGATCGTGTAATTGCCTTGCATTACAACATGCATACAGGAAGGGGCATAGTATGGTCTCCTTATTCTCTGGATTTGACGCCATGTGACTTTTTTCTTTGGGGGTACCTGAAAGACCTGGTATGCCGTCAAACTCCACAAACAATTTTGGAACTGAAACAACACATACATACTGCATGGGAGACAATTCCAACTGATGTGTTTTGGACAGGTGTCTAGACATTTTTGTCTCAGACTGCACATTGTTGTTGCAAATGATGGTTATTTTGAAAACCTTGTTGTTCAATTTTTTGCAACATTTTCATACCGGCTTTTATTTTTCCTATTTTGCAGTGCTACCTTTTGGCAAAAATGTGAGCTACATTTGTAAATTGGTGAGAAAATGTAACATTTTAATCAGTCGTCTCGTCACATAAGTTTAGACTAATGTGTTCTTCAAAAATTTAAATTTATTAAAAGTGGGTATCTTTACCCCCATCTACCCTATGCATTGCTAAAATAAACCACTCTACTGTACTGGAGTAGAGTATTATGTAATCTGAATTAGCAACCGGCTGTGGAGGAGGCTTATTTTGATACAACGATCTAAGGATTGATTTAATGCAACAATCAAATCACTAAGGATAAAATACCTTCCCCCCTCCACAAAAAAAATGTCCTTCTGAAGTGCAGTAGAATTTTTCTCCATTTACTATTGATAATAATTCAAATACTAAACATGTATAATTATAAAATATTTTTCAGTAAATAAAGTGATTATTGTAATGTTAAAAATTCTCTCTCAATCCGCCCTTCTCCCGGACCACTACTACCAAATTTCTCTGAAAAACGTACACTGAACCCTCTTGCAAAAAACATTGGTAAACAACTCATAAGAATGACCCACCCTCTTCC
Source organism: Maratus speciosus (assembly GCA_963932465.1). Taxonomy (NCBI): domain Eukaryota; kingdom Metazoa; phylum Arthropoda; class Arachnida; order Araneae; family Salticidae; genus Maratus; species Maratus speciosus. The sequence goes on from OZ010793.1 coordinate 171,206,511, forward strand.
CACATTCTAATCACATGACATGACATGCTAGCTGGCTAGAGCAGCGAAGAGTGTTATTTTCTGTGCATAAGATGAAAAATGTGTTTTATACTTTATTCTTTCGTTAACACTACAAAAACCACCAGATTAAAAATCTTGGATGTTGAGTAAAAAATATTGGTTGCCAACGGCGACCGCATTTGCCAAGTCCTGATTATTACAATTGATGTATTTTTTAAAAATATATATGAACTAAAAAGTTTTAAAATTACAATTGCATTCCAACAAAAAGTGCTGTTAGAAATACGGTCTTAATTTATGTTAAGATAAAAATTTCAATAAAATTTTTCTTTATGACCTTCAATAATCTAAGTACTACTAAGTTTTAGAGTCTTGTCAAATTTAATTTGAACTTAGTTTATCACATTAGATATCATAGATATCTTTATTATTAAAAAATATATGCATATTAGCATTGTGTGTAGAAAGAGTTGCCAAAGTGTAAAAATTTAAGCTCTAAGAATTCTTTTAACACATTTTTACAATTTAAAATAAATGTAGATAAAGCATATTTACTAGTTTTATTTTATCAAACATCAAGATGAAGCTGCATATAGTACAATATTTTAATATCAAACTGTCAAACAAAATTTGGTACTTTTCGATTAGCCGGGCACCAGTGTTATATATACATATTTATATACATACATATATGTATATTTACATATATATGTGTGTGTATATATGAAACGAACGCGGATGGGCTTCCTCCAACCCGCTTGGCCAGCGTGGAGGAATTTGGCCACCTACCCCCCTTATTTTACCATGAATTTACAAAATAAATCACGGCCCTTAATTCCCGGCGGTCTGAATGTTCCTGGTTACGGCAGCGATCAGAAAGACATGTAGACAGAGGGTGCTAAGAATAACCGGGCTCGACTAGGCTGCCATAAGTTGATGACCTTGGCTATGTATAATGGACGATCCCTATCTTCGGAAAATCGTTTTCAGGAACTTGAAGAAGAATTAGAAAGAATCAACTGGGACATCCTGGGATTATGTGAAGTCAGAAGAAAAGGAGAAGAGAAGATAGATCTTGTCAGCGGACATGTATTATACTACAGGGGCACAGAAGATGGAAGAACAAGCGGTGTAGGATTTCTGATTCATAAAAGGTGGAAGAATCACATCGTAGAATATGATAGTGCATCAGATAGAGTTGCAAGGTTAGTAATACAAGTGTCCAGAAGATACAAGCTGCAAATTACCCAAGTTTATGCACCAACAGTAAGCTATACTGGTGAAGAAGTTGAGGATTTCTATGAAGAAGTAGCTTCAATGCATCAAAAGGGAAAATGCTACATAAAATTAATAATGGGAGACTGGAATGCTAGAATTGGGGAAAAAGAGAAAGGTGAGTTATCAGTAGGAAATCATGGATATGGGGTGCGAAATGAAAGAGGAAACAGATTGATTGAGTTTGCTGAATGTGAACAGTTGTATATCATGAATTCATTTTTCAAGAAAAAGCCACAAAGAAAATGGACATGGCGTTGTGCAAATGGCTCAACAAGTGAAATCGACTACATCTTAACAAACAAAAAGCATCTTATTCAGGATTGCAGCGTTCTCAATAACTTCAATACAGGAAGTGATCACAGGTTGGTTAGATGCAAACTGCTGTTAAATACTAAAGTGGAAAGAATGAAGCTTTTGCAACACTCAAAGAAATCAATCGATATAATAAATCTCCAGAAACATAAAGAAGAATTCCATCTGGAACTTAAAAACCGTTTCCAAGTACTTCAATCAGCTTTAGAAGAAGAGCAAGATGTTACAGTAGTGAACAAGAAACTAACCAGTACTCTACAAGATATTGCAAAGAAGATAGCCGGCGATGCACAAGTAAAGCAGACAAAAAAAATAACAGAAGAAACAAGAAGATTGATGAAGAAATGCAGAGAATTTAAAATGAAGAAAAACGATCCTAAATCAAGAGTTGAATATGCTGAATTATGTAAAACGGTAAGAAAATGTGTTACAGAAGATATCAGAAAATTTAACTCTGATCTTGTCAAGAAAATTCTAGAAGATAACAAAAGTTTAAAATCAGCTAGGCGAAAACTTTGTGTTGGAAGAAAAGGTATTTTTGCACTAAAGAGGGCAGATGGAACAATCACCAAAATCAATAAAGAAATAGTACACATTGTTGAAAAATTCTATAACGATTTATATAAATGTGAAGATCAGAGGGAAATCAACTTATGTGATCCACGAGAAAACTTAACAGAAACCGATGCCATAATCCCAGTGACGACAGACGAAGTTTTACAAGCCATTAAATTTATGAAAAAAGGTAAATGCCCCGGAGAAGATGGAATTACAATCGACCTTATCAAAGAAGCAGGAGAAGAATTTGCAAAAATGCTATCCTTACTGTTTTCCAAATGTCTCCAGAAGTCAGATGTACCAGAAGATTGGAATAATGCTGTGATGGTGCTACTTTACAAGAAAGGAGAGAAGGAAAACATTAAAAACTACCGTCCAATCAGCTTACTGTCAGTGATTTATAAAATTTTCACCAAAGTTTTAACGACAAAACTTGAATCAGCTCTGGACTCAGCTCAACCTAGAGAACAAGCAGGATTCAGAAGTGGATTCAGCACAATGGATCATATCCAAACGGTAAGGGAACTCATAGAAAAACATAAGGAATATAATTTACCTCTTTGCCTTGCCTTTATTGATTATGAAAAAGCATTTGATTCGGTCTACACATCAGCAGTAGTAGAATCTCTGGAGGACATTGGTATAGACAAACCTTACATGAATATTATAAAGAAGATTTACAAGAAAGCAACAGCAACCATCTGCTTGGACAAAGGAAAAGCAAAGATCAAGCTTGGAAGAGGGGTAAGACGAGGAGACACCATTTCGCCTAAGCTTTTTACTGCTGTCTTAGAAAATATTTTCAAGAAGCTGGATTGGGAAAACAAAGGGATTAGAATAAATGGGGAATATTTAAGTCATCTCCGATTCGCTGACGACATTTTAATTTTCAGTAACAGTCCTGAAGAATTGGAAAATATGCTAAAAGATTTGGCAGAAGCTAGCATTAATGTGGGATTAAAAATAAACTTGGAAAAGACTAAGGTGATGTTCAATTCATTTGCATCAAAAAAGAAAATTGTCTACAACAACACTGAAATTAAAGAAGTGCAAAGTTATGTGTACCTTGGGCAAGAAATATCATCTGATAATAGTATCATGAATGAAATCAATAGAAGAATAAGAAATGGATGGAGTGCTTTTGGGAAGAACAATATTATTCTGAAGAGTAGCATGCCCCTGTGTTTGAAAAGAAAGGTATTTAACCAATGTGTTTTGCCTGTCCTAACTTATGGAGCAGAAACATGGACGCTAACAAAACGGATGGTACAAAGATTACAAACAACACAGAGAAGTATGGAAAGATGTATGTTAGGTATAACTAGAAGAGACAGAAAAAGAATAACCTGGATAAGAAGTCAGACGAAAGTTTTTGACATCATTGAAAGAATTAAACGGCTAAAATGGAAATGGGCTAGGCACATCGCAAGAAGACAAGACAATAGATGGAGCACAAACATCCTACAGTGGTATCCCAGAGATGTAAAACGGCCAAGAAGACGACCTCAAGTAAGATGGAGTGATGAAATCAGAAAAGTAGCTGGTGTAAATTGGATGACTAAAGCACTAGACAGGAAACATTGGAAAAATCTGGGGGAGACCTACATCCAGCAGTGGATTGAAAACGGTTGATGATGATGATGATGGTGATATATACAATATGTGTATATGTATATATATGTATATTTACATATTGTGGAAAAGTATTCCCAAGCATTTTTCATTTCTATTTTTTCATTAAACAATTTGTAAAGTCTACCTAAACTCGACAGCACGATATTTTCCTTTCTTTTGCCGCCTTTCGGCGTTTGTTTACGTTTTTACCGCCACGGTTGGATGGTTGCGTATCGCGTTTCGGTCGTGGACCGTATACGGTAATTTTACTTGTGATCGCATTCGCTCGTATTTATTTATTTTTTTTAAAGATAAGTATTTAAATTTAATTAACATGTAAAATCATCTTTTCAAGTCATTTTTATATTAAAGTAATTTTTCTAAAGTCATCGTAATATTTATTAAATGTTATTCAAATTATAAGTAAATGTTAAGTATCTTCTGACTTATGCAAATTGCGTAGTCGATTCTGATTGGCCGATAGGTTTTCGTCCTGATTTAAAGGGACAGCAATTTCATGTTTTCGGCGTGAGGTGTGCGATGTCTGATGGCTGACTTATGGTACTATCTGGTATGTTTTTATGAAGTGTCAGCGAATATGTATGGTATATGGCTGAATACCGATATAATTGTGAGAACTTAAAATTTATTAAGCATAATGGTTTAGGAAGAAGACGTTTCATCGAACAATTGTTAATTAAATCGGCGATAGAGTTGTGGATAATATATTTCAAGTTGCTTAAATATTACTTATGTCGTCGAATAATGCAGTGCTCTCGAGTTCGGGTAGACTATCGTCGCAAGTGTCCACTAATTTAATCCAAGAACGAAGTCACGTTCATGTATTGCAAGCTCCAATAAATGAAACCTTCTTCTGTTCATCATTTTGGCTCATTACTGTAAGTACATTTTACACTTACCTTATCCCTGAAACATCATATAATATATATAGGATTCATGAAGTTGCATATACTTCAACATATTCTTATTCAAAGTTATTATTTTAACAATATTTTCAAAGTTTCATATATAACTTAAACTAATTTGTCAAGTCACTCTGCTGAATTTTTACGTGGGAGGGGCAAGCAACCCACACCCCCCCACAGAGGTTATGGTACCCAGAAGCGCTTCAACTGCGGTAAAGCTAGAGAAAAGTATTTTAAAATGAAAATGTTGAAGCTAATTAATGAAGTGTTTTTTTTTTTCAAGTATCTAGTGTATGAAATATTTTAATGTTTATATATATGTGCATGCAAGTTTTATTACCATTTCTATTTATATTTTATATCTATTTATTGTTTTAAGTAAAAGTATATAAATGGCTACTGCACCAGATATAGTAGTATTAAGTAGGGATAACTATCAAAGTTGGACTCGTTTAGAGAAAGATTACGAAATGAAACCCTCATGGCTGATAGAACCACTCAAATGTCTGAAAAAGTTTCCCCTAAGTCTCATTCTCGAAATAAAATAAATTTAAAGTGTGAAGTTTGTGGTAAATATGGCCATTGGGATAAAAATTGTAGGAAACAGAAAAGTGGTGATAAAAGGGATGAAGTAAATTTAGATTCATACGTCGCAGAATTAAAATGTAAAAGTAATGATTTGTGCAATGTTTCCCCCCCTTGCTGGGAGTGGACATTGGATTCAGCGTCCACATCTCATGTCTGCCAAAATAAGCATTTCTTTACTTATCTAAGTGAGCCACCAGAGGGTGCAGTTGTTAGGATGGGAACAACACCTCATAAAGTTAGAGGAATAGGAAAAGTAAGTTTTAAATTAAAGGAAAAGGATAAAGTATCTATTGTAAATTTACATAATGTGTTGTATGTTCCTACCATTCATAAAAATTTAATTTCCATGTCAAAGATGGATAAAGCTGGTCTCCATGCCACAATGGACAATGGGTTTAAAGTATTTGATAAGCATTGGAAGTACTTATATACTGCCACTCTAAAAGATAATTTTTACGTTCTTAAAACCATTAAAAGTTATGACAAAACTAAATCAAATGTTAAGAACCAATATTTAGAGCTTGCTGATCAACCATCTTTTTCTGATAAGAATAAATTAAAAGTTTCTACTTGTACTAAATCCTTAAATCAAGCCTATAACATTAATTCAAGAAGTGCTCATGTAATACAAGATAATGTCAGGGAAGTAACTAATATACAAGAGTCAAATCAAAATTATAATGTTACATTTGCCAGTGAGCGTAACAACATCATGCTATGGCATGAAAGGCTAGGACATAGTAATGTTGATATAATTAAGAAAATGTTTCGTGAAAATTTAGTTCAAAATTGTGGACAATTACAGGGAAAAGAGACTCCGTGTGAACCGTGTATTCTAGCTAAAAATACTAGGTCAACATATCCTAGATTAAAGAAAGTTCGCTCAAAAGAAATGTTAGAATTGATACATAGCGATGTATGGGGCCCGGCTCCAGTTACATCAAGGAATGGGCAATGGTACATACTTACTTTTATTGACGATTTTAGTCGAAGAGCCTTTTGCTACCCGCTACGCTCTAAAGATGAAGTTTTCCTGAAATTAAAGCACTTCATCACGTTTGTGGAACGCCAAACTAACAGAAAAGTCAAAGTCATGAGAACTGATAACGGGTTAGAATATTGCAATAAGCAAATAAGAGATATGTTAGAAAAGATGGGAATCAAGCATGAGAGGACCACAATATATAGCCCCCAGATGAACGGCGTGGCCGAGCGATATAACAGAGTTTTATTTGAAGGAACTAGAACGTTTATGCAAGCAGCTAATCTGCCGCCTAATCTATGGGTTGAGGCAGTTATGGCAATAAATTACATTCGCAACCGAATATTTCACACAGGCATAGAAGCAATACCGTTTCAACGATGGTATGGAGCTAAACCATCCATTCGTCATTTGAAACGTTATGGATGCATTGCATATGTACATTAGGGTGGAACTAAAAAACGAAGTTTCGAATTTTATATTCTAATAGTGATTATTTTTTTCCTTTTTAACTCCATAAAAAGAAAATATTTTTCTTTTAATTTTAAAATGATATTTTCCGGTTCCTCAAAGCGCCTGATTTTCCCCAAAAAACGAAAAAAAGCCAATAATTGCATGAAAAATTTTTAAAGATTATTGTTAAATTTATGTTTTGCAAAATTAAATTAATTAAGTGTTAATGTCCTGTAATAAAGAGAATAATTTAGTTTGAGTGCCTTAGAAAAGTTAGCCCCACTTTATTTGACTTTTGTAGAAGCCAGCGTCGTGGGCGTCGGCTTTCATTGTCTCTGATTTATTTGGCTGCGACACATAACAAGTTAGTCCAATTTAACATGTGTTACGTTTCTTTTATTATTTTTCAATAAACATTTGGTGTCAAAAGTGACAAAGTCTGTTAACGTACCTAAATCTAGATAATTGTTGAAGTGTCCTGTATTTCATGAACCAAAACAATTAACATTTGACTGTCATCTTTGACGAACATATGAAAATGTTATGAAACATTATTTTTGGGTTCAATTTAACTTAAAATCTGACAGCTGGAATTTGGTACACACTATTTCTAAAATATCTAAAGCTGTTGATGATACAATTAAAAGTGTATTGCTGAGACCTTCAATTCCAACGGTTTCTGATACACAAATCATGAAAAATTATTAGAGACTAGCGCGAGAAATGTCAAAATTAGAAGAAAAATATTAAGATTAGAAAGAATAATCACACATCCAATATAAAATTGCAAAATGTTAGGTAATCCTACAAAAAACATTTCTTTGTGTAAAAGCAATAATTATTATCGTGTATCAGAACAAGAACGTCACTTTCTCAGAGACCAAAGAGAGATGGGGTGACGGCAATAAGATCAACAGATATAAAAACTACAAAAAATGTGTAGCAAGACTGGAAAAGGAAATATCAAGGAAAAAAGTTATTTTAAAACAAAAAAAAAAAAAAAATGATCTTTTGATTGAATGATCGTCAAGTGTGAAAAATAGTTCAATCGGTTGTTTTTCTAAACCTGAATTTGATAATCAACAATGTGAAAGATTCAGAGTGTTAGATAGAACTGCAAATATTATTGCAAATGGCACCTTAGAAGATATGGGTATTTCTGATGGTAATAAAGAAAAGGTAACTGAAAGAAGGACTTGACGACGACAAAGAGAAAAGAAAAGGAAGAATTTGGAAGAACAGGAAAGATGAAATGAGTTAATTTTAGAAGGTTAGTATTTTGATGGCAGAAAGGATAACACTATGATAACTGAAGCAAAGGGAAAAAGTGTAACTAAGAATCATTAAAGATGAACACCTGGTCTCAGTTGAAAAACCAGGATAAAAATATATTGGTCATATTTCATTGACATCTTCTGCTTATATTAATATAGCCACTGCGATTTTGGTGTATTTTCTAAATAATAATACAGACATTTCAAGTTTGAAAGTTATTGGATGAAACAGAAACGCCTTTAATGCAGGATGCAAATCTGGAGTTGTTAGAACATCGGAAGCAATACCCTAAAAACTTTATAATGGATAATTTGATTATTACATGCAAATGAACTTTTTTCTTAGATACTTATTTCAACATCTTGCTGGAAAAACTACTGATCAAAAGGATTTTCTGGACCAGTAGGAAAGCGACTTGAAAAAATACGAACATATTGAAATAATAGACTATAAAAACATTAATCCTATCTTGACGGACTGATCGGATGAAGAACTTAAAAAAAGTACAAACAGGGGATACACCTGAATTTTAGATTTTCCTTGTCATACTCAAACATTGGAAAAGTGTGTCAAAATTGTCCCGTGAGCTGCGTCAACCGTCTTTAAATATTAAGCAAAAGATGGCTTAATCTTGGGAAAGTTGAATTCCCACAATGTAATGACAAAGTTTGCCTAAAAAGACAGTAGGTTTTATATCCAGCTGAATTAATCCATAACAAAGTGAGGTAAGGAGGGTGGAAGCAGGGTCGGACTGGGCCAGGGAAAAGGGCGCAGACCTTGGATTTTCAGAGGGCGCAAAAATTTTAATAAACTCACGTCAATTTTACTTGCTTGTGTTGTAGCTGACTTGACAAGATTTAACACATTGGCATAGCACCAAGTTTGAAAATGGCTTAATATTAAATCTCTGAGTCTAGGTAGAAGACTTCGCTATATGTCCTGTGCATGTTTAAAATTTCCATCAAATTTACACAATGCTACGCAATGTTCTAAAGCGAATCATGTGTTTGGGACATACTGCGCCAAAAAAGGAACAAATGGATGGGAATAATATCTACTATTAAATGCTATCCATAAATTTTGTTTTGGGGATTGTTCCCATGTTAAAAAATGCCCGAAAGTTGATTTTTCAAATGGTAACATCCACTTTTGACACCCTATTTCAATTTCTTGTTAGCCAGGAAAGGGATTTAGTATATTAAATTTTCTTAAATCTTAATACAGTTTTTAAACAAAAAGTGTTAGGGGTCCATAAATTTTGGAAAATAAAATAAAAATCTGAGAAGAAAACGTACCGCAAACACTCAATAAGTCACGAGTAAAATTATACAGGAATTTTAAATTTAAAATAAACTTACTTTGCATTAAAAGAAAATCATACAAAGTGTTTCTGGTTAATTTCCACATTTTTTTTTTCTTTGATAAAAGACGACGGTCCCCTTAAGTTATGGAAAGGCGAAATTTCTCTGTATCTCGAAAACTAATTATTCAAATGAACTGTAAACTTAGACATCGATGTTTTTAACGATTGTGCTTTGTTGTATACAAAAATTAATGTAGGTCATATTTCATAATTTTTAATATGAATTTATTAACAGTTTTCATAATTAAAAAAAAGTTTTTGAATAAAGAAAAAAAGTCTCCAAAATGCTTGGGTTTATTGAGTGTATCTCTTTAATAAATTAATAAAAAAAATCAAACAGATGACTTTTATGAAGATATCAATTAACGTTTCTTAAATCGCTTTAACTTTAGCATCCTCAAATTGAAACTATTCTATCAAGGTTTAAGATAATGCATATAAACAATGCCTTTTTCTGATCTGTCTCGATCCAAAAACTCAAATAAGGTGTCAAAAGTAGGTATTATTTTTTCAAAATTCAAAATTGGTACAATTTTTTTATATTTAGATGATTTCAGAAACATAATTCATGAATAATAATAATTAGAAAAAAACATTATTTCCAGTCGATTGTTTCCTATAGATTTTTTTTATTATGGAATTAATAAGGGGTAACTAGTTTTATTCCACTTATCACCATTGACACACTGAAAATCGGTAGAAAAATTAACAAGGTATTTTGCACCAACCGCCAAATAGAGTTGCTGCGGTGCTGCTAAGTGATTTAACTTTTTTCTTTTTGTAAAGTATATTTCTTTAACATAATATGAATTATTTATCAGTCAGTTAAAAATGAGATAAATTCAAATTTAATTTACAATTTGACAGCAATTACTTTTGTGAGTCAGGTATTTTGTAGGAAGAGGCATTTTGTATCCTTAAAAAATGACTGTACGTATCCATAAAATTCTGAATTGATGTTTCACTATTAAAAGTTTTTTACAGGAAAAGTCGCTTTGTTAGTATAAAATCACTAAAATAATTGAGTTGTAAATGGACTCTTTTCAGCACACTCTTCCCCTGATTTGCAAAATTCTTATCACAATTAGACATCAAGGGAAATATTTAAGGTTCCACTATTGAGAGAAATGCCCCAGGGATTGTATCCATGTAAATTGCAGGATGCCATTGTCAGAATTTTTTTTTTTATTTAAAAAACCTACCATAATTTTTGAATAGCAATTATGGTTTTATTTACTGATATATTTTTCCGTGATTAAATTAAACAATCATTTATTTAAAATATATACCAGAATTTTCTAATAGTTATTTAACCACGAAAAGTTAGCCATTAAATAAAGAGATTGCTATCCGAAAATTATGGTGTAGATTTTGTGAATGAAAAGATGCTGGCAGCGGAATTCCACAGCTTGCAGGATTGTAATCAAGAAGTATCATTAAGTTTGCATTCCTCGAAAAAAAAAGGTTATGTTTTCCAATCAACAACAAAATGCCTACAAAAAGTTTTTTTGTATTCTAATATATACTTCTTTCTTTTCACTTTTTTTCCAAAAAGCAGAGCTTCAATTATAAGTGCACTGAATACCGGCTTTAAGAAGGAGGAGGGAGGCAAGGTACTAAAAGCTAAAGGACTGAAAATATGCAAATATTTGGTTAAAATCTAAAAGATATCATTGAAAGAAGCTATGAAAAAAATCTAACCCAGGGCGCCATGGTTACTACCAGGGCTGCGAAGTCGGTGGGGAAAATTAACGACTACGACTTCGGGAAATTTAACAGATCTGATTCTGACTCTTTCGCTCAAAACTGGGCCGACTCCGACAACGCAGACCTGCTTGTAAAATGGACGACTCCGACTCCGCAGCCCTGGTTACTACAGTTTTTCCGCAATGTTTTCCCTCTCAATCGGATGTAAAAATGCCCAATTTGGTTTCCGATCCTGAAATTGTTCCGATGTATCTTTAATTTCTTTGAGATAATAAAAAGTACCTTTCTTATGCTGTTTGTCTATTAATATTGATAATTATTCCCAAAACGAATTCTCGAAATTTAGTACACTAGTCAGAATGTATGTGTACAACGAGGGAAAAAACACTGGAGCGGCTTAGGCACTTCGGGGCGCGAAGTTTTCCCTGGATGAGGGCGCACCGGCCCTCGGGCCAATGGGCCGGCGGGCCAGTCCGAGCCTGGGTGGAAGTTGATATTTAACCACCTCCTCATGGTGACTTCTGGATAGTATTTGCTAAATAAAAGTAGATATGAGCTAACAGCTACGTTGTTTACTTTAAGTTACTTTATACTGAAATTTCAAAACTTTGACCTCCTTGAGGAACCGGAAAACAGCTTAATTTAAAAAAACCTTTTCAGCCAAAAGTTTAGACATCTTAAAAGGAAAAAAGTTTTCACTATTACACATTAAAACAAAAAAGTTTGTTTTTTACCCTATACTTAAGTTCCACCCTAATGTACATCAACCTAAAGAAAAACGAAATAAGTTTCAATCAAGAGCAAAAAGAGGAGTTTTTGTAGGATATGGTATAGGATCCTGTGGATATCGCATTTATTTTCCTAAAGAAAATAAAGTAATTGAGTCAAAGCATGTGACATTTGACGAAGCTCAACTGAACGGTTCTCCTGAACGGAAAATAATACATCGTACGTTTGTTGATTTTTCAAATGATGATAATGAATTCTTTACAGGTCCTAACAATTCACCGACAATGGAAGATGATTTGACTGTCCATCAACCGAGTAGCTCTACAACTCCGACAGAAGTTGAGAAAGTAATGCAGCAAGATGAATCTAGATCCGAAGAGAAAATGGAAGATGATGTATCAACATCTGAAGATGAATTAGAAGAGAATATTCTGAAGGAAACAGGAAGAAGCAGAAGCAACATTTTACCGATTTATGAAGAAAAGAAAGAAAGGAAGAACTAAAGGTAAAATTGACATTTATATCTTATCTCCTACTGGTTCCAGATTAAGATCGCAACAAGATTTACGTGAATATTGTAAAATGCATAAAATCATATTAGATGATACTGTGGCAAATTTTTCATTAGGGAATACATATGAAGGCCCAATTAAGCTAGATAAGGAACTAGAGAGTGAATTAACTGAAGAAGCGCTCCTAACTGAAATAATTGTACCACAAAATGCGACACAAGCAAAACAACTTCCAGAGGCACAAAAATGGAAGGAGGCAATGGATCAAGAGATCCAAACCATGTTAGATAGACACGTTTGGACACCTGTCCCAAAAGTTGATCAAAAAGTTATAGGAACCAAATGGGTTTATACTGTAAAAGAAAATAGTGAAGGGAAGAATTGCATATTTAAAGTACGTTCAGTTGCACTAGGTAATAATCAGAGAGAAGGTTTAGATTACAACGACACATTTAGTCCAGTAATAAATTTTACACTCATTCGTCTTTTCATAGCTTTTTTTATTAGAATATTGAATTGGGTGCATTGTCTTCTTGATGTTAAATGTGCATACTTATATGGGATATTGATAAAGAAATTTGCATCAAACAACCCGAAGATTATACAATTCCAGGGAAAGAACACTGTGTTTTGAAGTTAAAGAAAGCAATCTATGGGCTTCATCAAGCTGGAAGATGTTGGTACCATGATTTGCATAATAAGTTAATTGCAAATGGATTCAGTGAAGTACAAGGGTTAACATGTGTATACTCTTATAAAAGTGAAGCAATAGTTATAGTGTATGTGGATGATTTGCCTATTTTTGCGAAGAATGGTGAAGTTTTAAAAGAGGTAGTACAGTTAATTGAATCCATTTATGAAGTTAAAAATTTAGGTCCTATTTCAATGTTACTAGGTATCAATTTAAAAGAGAAGAGGATGCAATAGTTAATGTTAACTGTGAACATTATATTGAAAAGTGTTTAAAGAAGTTTGATGTCCCTGATTTTACTAATATATCTCTTCCTTCTCCTCCTGGATATAATCCTGTTCCAGTTGCTGAAGATGACGAATTTCCCGAGAACCTGCCGTACCGAAACTTACTGGGATGTCTACAGTACATTGCTCATCGATGCCGTCCAGACATTGCTTGGCCTGTTGCTGCACTTTCACAATTTATAGAGAGCCACAACCTGTTGCACTACAAGCCACTCCTGCGAATCCTGATGTATCTCTCTTCGACAAAATCCTTGGGATTGAAGTTGGCACAATCTGACCCTCCAATCCAGCTAGCTGTCTACGTCGACGCTTCTTGGGCAAGTGACACTACTGATCGAAAATCCTGGAGCGGCTACATTGCTTTCTTAAATAATATTCCAGTAACCTGGAGAGTAACTAAACAAAATTGCGTAGCCTTGAGTCCAATGGAAGCAGAAATAATAGCAGCGACAGAAGCTGTAAAAGATCTGAAGTTCTTAAACATGTCTCTAATTGAAATTCAGAAAAGTCTTAACTTGGACATCATTACTATTCAACGTCCAATGCTCTTTTGTGATAATACTGCTGCCATTTCCTTCACCAAACAGAAAGCTGATACCATAAAGAATCGTTATATTGATTTAAAATACAAGTTTATAAGAGACTGGTATAACAATGGCCTCTTCGACATTAAGCATGTTATGTCAAAAGAGAACTATGCAGATATTTTGACTAAATCCCTCGTAAAGGACTCCTTTCTTAGATTCTGAGAAGTTTTTTTATGGTGATGAACTTTCCACGAAAAAAAAAAAAAAAAAAAACCTTTCTTTTGATCCTGCCATTGTTACAAGAACTTTTGTAATGAACTTTATTGCAGAAAATCAAAATGAATGGGAAAGAGGGGCATTCTGTGGAAAAGTATTCCCAAGCATTTTTCATTTCTATTTTTTCATTAAACAATTTGTAAAGTCTACCTGAACTCGACAGCACGATATTTTCCTTTCTTTTGCCGCCTTTCGGCGTTTGTTTACGTTTTTACCGCCACGGTTGGATGGTTGTGTATCGCGTTTCGGTCGTGGACCGTATACGGTAATTTTACTTGCGATCGCATTCGCTCGTATTTATTTATTTTTTTAAAGATAAGTATTTAAATTTAATTAACATGTAAAATCATCTTTTTAAGTCATTTTTATATTAAAGTAATTTTTCTAAAGTCATCGTAATATTTATTAAATGTTATTCAAATTATAAGTAAATGTTAAGTATCTTCCGACTTATGCAAATTGCGTAGTCGATTCTGATTGGGCGATAGGTTTTCGTCCTGATTTAAAGGGACAGCGATTTCATGTTTTCGGTGTGAGGTGTGCGATGTCTGATGGCTGACTTATGGTACTATCTGATATGTTTTTATGAAGTGTCAGCGAATATGTATGGTATATGGCTGAATACCGATATAATTGTGAGAACTTAAAATTTATTAAGCATAATGGTTTAGGAAGAAGACGTTTCATCGAAAAATTGTTAATTAAATCAGCGATAGAGTTGTGGATAATATATTTCAAGTTGCTTAAATATTACTTATGTCGTCGAATAATGCAGTGCTCTCGAGTTCGGGTAGACTATCGTCGCAAGTGTCCACTAATTTAATCCAAGAACGAAGTCACGTTCATGTATTGCAAGCTCCAATAAATGAAACCTTCTTCTGTTCATCATTTTGGCTCATTACTGTAAGTACATTTTACACTTACCTTATCCCTGAAACATCATATAATATATATAGGATTCATGAAGTTGCATATACTTCAACATATTCTTATTCAAAGTTATTATTTTAACAATATTTTCAAAGTTTCATATATAACTTAAACTAATTTGTCAAGTCACTCTGCTGAATTTTTACGTGGGAGGGGCAAGCAACCCACACCCCCCCACACATATATGTATGTATATAAATATGTATATGTAACATTGGTGCCCGGCTGACCGAAAAGTACCCAAAATTTTAATTAAATAACGTTTATTTTATTTTTTTAATTTTAATGCAACAATAGAATACTCCTATTCTAAAAGGTTAAACATGGTAACTTCTGATATTTGTTTTTAGGCAGTTATTTTGAACAACAATATACTATTAACCATTTTCACGATTATTTTTCAATATTCATAAAACCTACTGATGAATTTCCTTAAAAGATCTAAAATTTCTTAGAATGTAACAAAAGTTATGGAATTTTTAACAAAAACAAAAAATACTAAATCTCTTCACCTAGTTTTAAAATATGATGCATAAAATATTCTTTAAATCAAACCATAAAAGTACGAGGGCATTTCGAAAAGTAAAGATACAATGGCTCGCATTCCTTAAAAAAAAACATTTATTTAGAAAACGTAAGTTACATCTTATTAACTGGATTATTTATTATTTTTCGACGTAATCACCCCCGTTATCCAAACATTTGTTAAGTCGGGGCACAAGCTTTTGAATCCCACAGTCATAGAAGGTTTCCGCCTATTGTCGGAACCACATTTCAACTTCATCTTTGATCTCATCATCGTCGTGGAATGATTTTCCTCCAAGATGTGACTTCAGGTAACAGGAGACGTCTATTCGCACGAATTGCTTCCTCCGTTCTCTGAAGAAGGGCATCAGAGATCACAGATGGCCGACCTGTTCTTTGTTCGTGATGAACATCGGTCCTACCTTCAGAGAAATGACGACACCATTTCGTTACATTTTGTCGATTCATAATGTTCCCATAAACAGAAACAATTTCTTTGTGAATATCCACTGGTCGCTGACCTCTTGCATGAAGAAAACGTATGACGGAGCGTACTTCGCATTTGGCGGGATTCTGAATCGCCAGAACCATTTTAAACACAACCTACTCCAACCAGAATCAACGTTGAAATGCCGAACGATCGCGAGGAGAAAGCTAACGGTTCAAGGTTAACACATGTGTTGCCAACTTGCTTGCCAAAACTTTTCTTTTCCTCCGGCGTACGGCGTATCTTTACTTTTCGAAATGCCCTCGTAATTTAATCTGGGAAAATAAAACTTCATAAATGTAAAATCGCCTGCAAACTCGAATATAGCTTGTTAAATTCATGCCCAGTTAATGTTGTATTCCACTATCGAAGTGCTTGTAGTTTCCATAGCAACAACACATTCCATTGAAATCATATCGAATGAGTTCAGAATTAGGATACAAGAGCGAAATTGTACTGGTGAATGAGACTCACTCCATAGCCTTAATCTCCTTTCTTCACATCAATGCTGAGTGACGTCAATTTCGGCCTTGACTAAGCGCCATCTATTGTTTGAAATTCAAACTAAAATCAAGAGTCACAGTAAAAAAACTTCTGACATCATACATAACCCTCCTTCAAGAATTTTTTAAATATCTGTCACTGCTTGCAAGTTACTGAATTTTAAAATCTGCCAGTCATTTTGGGGAAACCTGGTATATATATCTATATATAACACTGGTACCTGGCTGACTGAAAAGTACATTCTATCCTATCCTTGTCTATCAATCTTTTTTTTCTGTTTCTTTTTAATAAAATATAACATATAAAGAAAATGTTTTCTTTTACCAGTCTTTCTAAAGTTATCAAGTAATAGTAATATGTTCTAATTATAATAACTTATTTAGTAATCTTATAGACTTTGATGCTGAATTGAAAGGTTAAAATTTTTTTACATTTGTTTGAATAAATGTGTGTATTTGATATTCATGGTATATACACTTTTTACTTTTGAACACCTTTATTTCCAGATGGTAATTTCCTCTTATTTAATCGCAGAAATTTTTACAAATTCTGTAATAAAATAAATCCTGGGGGTCTGCAAATAGACAGGAAATCTGAAAAGGAGTCTGTAGTAGAGATCTGTACGGGCTGGCCCGTGGCCCACAAGCCGGGCTTGGGCTGGGCCAGGCGTGGTTTCCTCTCTTTTCGGGCCAGGCCGGGCCTAACTTATTTTTTCTGTACAGAGCTGCGGCCCTGGTTTCATTCCTAGTCTTCATGGCCCAAAATTTTCAGTCCTAATTTTGACCCAGCCCGTATGAAAATCATTGTCTCAGCGATGCCTGGTCCATTCAAAGGTTAGTTAAATTAGTCCTGGCCCAAAAATTTTTGCAAAAAATGCATACATTTTTAAATCGCCATTATTCTACACTTAAACATTAAAATTTATTCTTTTTAAAGAATAGTAGATTTCTACGCTTATTAAAATGTAGCTAAATTAAAATATAGTAAAACGTGTGACAAGGAATCTGCCTATGACAGAACCCTATTTTAAACTGAAAAACGTGTTTATCTGTGCAAAATTAACATACTAATACATAGTAAAAGAATATATAATATATTTACACTTGCTAAGAAGGGAACTTGTCTATAACACATTTTTTTTTTTCTTTTCTATGCAATTCCGTCTTAGAAGATTTTACTGTATAGTATTTTTTAGATTTTTAACACTTCAATACATACAATATGGATTAACAATATTAATGATAACTGAAACATTTACATACAAGAAATAGAGAATCATTAAAAAAATAAATATCGCAGATTGCGGCACTTCTATAAAAATGAAGATTATGTATAAACATGAAAAAAAAGTTAAGATAAATATTTTTGGTCAAAACTCCTCATATGAGACAAATTTTTAACCAAATTGACGTAAAAAATCAATGTTTTGTAGAAATTGACTCAGGCCCAGCCAGGCTCGGTCCGAGATTTTAACTTTTTTCCGGGCCGAACTTTTAAGTTTTTTACCGGGCCAATATTATTTTTTCTACTGGCCTGGCTGAATTTTTCTTTTTCTATGAGTCGGGTCGGGCCCGGGCCTCGAAATTTCGGCCTGTGCAGACCTCTAGTCTGTAGTAAACAAGAGTTTAAGGACTGCTGTTTTACATCATTGATATAATAAAACTTGTTTAAATATTGTTAAATTAGATAAAACTTGTTTAAATATTGTTAAATTAGATAAAACTTGTTTAAATATTGTTAAAATAGATAAGTTAATTCTTTAGCAAAAATTAAGTTACTCACTTCAGAGACTGAATTGCATTTAACTGCTGGCAAATAATACAAATGATGTGTTAGTCATATGTTAATTAAAAAAAAAAAAGTTATTACTGGGACGGTACTGTGTCTGTGTATCTATCGAAGAAAGTGTGCATCACTTTTTTTTTTTTAATATTTGGGCAGGTTCATTTCACTTTGCTATATCCCTTGAAGATCTGGAGAGTTTTGGTAGAAATTAAAAGTCTTGCTGTTTAACCCTGGTTAACAGGATCATATTTGACTGAAATAAAAATATTTAAAAAAAATTTCGATGCTAGGTTACGTCAAGGGAGGATGCATACAATTGTGTGGCGCAGGCTCGGCTTTAAATCACAGAAAAAAAGGAAAATGTATTTTCTTTTTCTTTAGGATTACTTACATAATTGTGTAGGCCAGGTCTTAAAGGGATATATGAAATATGGTTTTGAGATTGCAGCATATTGTTGATAAGGAAAGTAGACATGCAAAACATTCATTGTAATCCTGTTAAACATTTATGTGAAGGCATGCTAGGTAAATATGTATTAGCATTCTGAATACTTAATTGAATGTTACAGCAGTGCTATTAGAAGAATATTTGTATGGAATTTTTAGGTAGCTTTCATTACAAAAAGCTACCTATTGCAGCCGTTCCGAGGAAAGCGATTTCAAAAAATTTTGGTATATTTTCATCGATCATGACCCCCAGACCCCGAAACCACCCTCCGTTCAAAATTTATATATATATATATATATCTGACCTATGTCACACTGTAACTCTCGTATTTATGAACCGATTTGGATGTAATTCGGTGTGTACATAGTACATACCAATGTCTCGACCGAGTTCGTTGGCCAGCTTCATCCGCTATTTTGTTTCAAAATGGCGGCCATTTAAAAAATTTTTAAAAATTTAAAATTTGAAATGTGGTACCAAAAAATTGAAAATGGAAAAATATTTTTTTCTTATGTATTTGACCTTTATACAAAGACTCCGGAGCAGTTTTTGTTTCGTCTATATCTTAAAAAAATGGCTGAGTTATAGCATTTTGAATTTCTTGCGTGACTGACATTTTGAAACGTCCTGAATTTTGTCACGCGATAAAAGGCGTATTTATGAACCGATTTGGACGTAACTTCGTTTATACATAGTACATACCAATGTCTCGACCGAGTTCGATGGCCAGCTTCATCCGCCATCTTGTTTAAAAATGGCGGCCATTTAAAATTTTAAGAAAAATTTAAATTTGAAATGTGGTACCAAATAATTGAAAATTGAAAAAATATTTTTTTCTTATGTATTTGACCTTGCTAAAAAGATTCGGGAGCAGTTTTTGTTTCGTCTATATCTTAAAAAATGGCTGAGTTATAGCGTTTTGAATTTCTAGTGTGTCTGACATTTTGAAACGTCCTGATTTTTGTCACGTGATAACAGACGTATTTATGAACCGATTTAGATGTACCTTGGTGTGTACATAGTACATACAAATATCTCGACCGAGTTCGTTGGCCAGCTTTATCCGCCATCTTGTTTGAAAATGGCGGCCATTTAAAAAAATTTTAAAAATTTTAAATTTAAAATGAGATACCAAAAAATTTAAAAATGAAAAAGATTTTTTTTGTATGTGTTTGACCTTAATACAAAGATTCTGGAACAGGTTTTGTTTCGTCTATATCTAAAAAAATGGCTGAGTTATAGCATTTTAAATTTCTATTGTGGCTGACATTTTAAAACAACCTGATTTTTGTCACGCGATAACAGGCATATTTATGAACCGATTTGGATGTACATAGTACACCCAAATCTGTACATAGTACATCCAAATCTGTACATAGTACATACCAATGTCTCGACCGAGTTCGTTGGCCAGCTTCATTCGCCATCTTGTTTCAAAAGGGTTGCCATTTTTAAAAAGATGTAATTTGAAATTTAAAATGAGGTATTAAAAAATTGGAAAATGAAAAAATTTTTTTTTTATGTGTTTGGCCTTGATACAAAGATTCTGGAGCAGTTTTTGTTTCTGAAAATTTGTTCTTTTGTTTACATCTTTAAAAAATGGTTGAATTATAGCACTTTGAATCTCTAGCATGGCTAACACTTTGAAACGATCTTGTATTTGTCACGTGATAACACAAGTATTCGCCTATTTTGATGGAAGAAGGCATGTGGATAGTATACACCAATATCTCGACCAAGTTCGCTGCCCAGCTTCATCAGCCATCTTGCTTCAAAATGGCGGCCATTAAATTAAAAAATATTATATTTCAAGTGAGGTGCAAAAAAATTAGAAATTGAAAAATGTTTCTTTCTTAAGTATTTGACCTTGATATAAGGATTCAGGAGCATTTTTTGTTTGTCTTTATCTTAAAAAATGGCTCAGATATAGCAGTTTCAATTTCTAATGTGGGTGACATTTTGAAAAATCTAATTTTTTGCCTGCGACAGCACTCGTATATATCAACCGATTCCGATGTGAGTGAGCTTGTGCACAGCAATTACTAAGGTCTCGACCAAGTTCACTGGTTAGCCTCATCCACCATGTTGTCTTAAAATGGCAGGCACTTTAAGAAATCGCCGAATTTGGCAGCCAAATATAAGTTACTTTAAATAAAAGCAGCTTGGATAAAGCTGACTAATTTCGCGAAATTCTCATTCATAATGATTTAGTATTGATAAAAATTAGTATTGAATCTCCTATAATCGGTTTCCGCTAAATTGAGCTTCGTGTGTTTGAATAATATAAGTTGGCTTTTTTAAAATAAGGAATATGAAAGCTACCTCTTCCTCCTGGCAATGGCCGGAAGGACTTTTGTATTTAATAAATGACAAGTACATCTTTCCAGTTATCTTTAGTTTAAATGCTGTTGAATTCAGAGCAGTAAAATCTATACCAGAGCCATCTGAAGTGGGTAACTTATCTTTTGCTAAACTTGTGCTCTTTTTTTAAAAAAATACTTTCCAACGCAATTGAAAAGTTTTTATGAATTCAGTTTGTCTGTCTGTGTCCTAACTCTTGTAAATGTACTTGGATTGCGTGAAATTTTTATATGTTATTGATGTTTAGTATAGAATGTTTGGTATTGAAAATGAAGTGTGTAGCATTTATAGATTTGTTTATAGAAATAGTCAAAAGAATTTCATTACATAATGGTCTATGGAAAAAAATTGTTTGCAGAGTACTTTATTGATTTTATGATATTTCAAACATAATGGTTATGCATCACTGAGGTGCACTAAAACATTCGTTCTGAGAAGTATAGAATAAGTGACACCAGGGCTTGAACTAGCCTTTTTTGCATACAGAGAAAACATGGATTTTGATGTGCCCCTCCCTCTTCTGCAAAGTATATTTACAAAGAGAATTTTACTAATTTTCTAATAGCTGACCTATTTTAAAATTTAAAATATGTAATACTTGTTAGGAAATAACAAGCCCATTTTCTCGATTCTCAATGCCTCTAATAGTATTCAATAGCTCTTTAATTTTCACAATATAATTTGCAGTACTTTTATTAAACTTTATTTATCAAAGTAATGTTATTCAGATATAATATATTCTCGAATAAAACTTACCTGGCTTTATCCTATGTTAATCCTATTATCTTTAAGTTAATTACAATGTCCCATTAGTTTCTTTAAGGTGCAATTCTTTTAAATGCCGTATTTATTGTTAGAACTTCCGATATTTTCACCTGCCAGATGACTAAGTCCAATTCACGAGATCATACTATGTGGTTTGTTTTTCTTTTGCCAGGTAGCAGGGGCAA
This sequence comes from Maratus speciosus, assembly GCA_963932465.1. NCBI lineage: Eukaryota > Metazoa > Arthropoda > Arachnida > Araneae > Salticidae > Maratus > Maratus speciosus. The sequence continues at coordinate 171,228,579 of OZ010793.1, forward strand.
ACGTTATGAATGAATTAGTTCATGTAATCTGCCTTCGGCAAATCACTGTTTCGTAGAACGCTCCGGAATGCGGATGCGTCTACACGTACCGCTTCAGCTGATGTATTTAAAGGGATTTCATTCTGAGGAAAGACAACTTGATTTTTACTAAACTTGTTTTTGTCTCCGTTACGAGAATCGCCTAGTGTGTTTTCTCGGGATGCTGCGTCTATCGTTTGGTAATTACCTATGCAGCTTATTCAGTTTTTGTTTTATGAGTTTTTCAAATAATGAGTGGTTTAGTGAAGTTTTACGTTGTTTTATCAAGTTTAAATCATCATTAATAGTTTCGACATTTTCTTCATAAGTTCATGACTCCTAATGGTTTTTCCGTAAGTGTTATAATTTGAAATAGTATGTCATCCATCTCATCAAGTTATTTATGTTTTACTTTTGAACTATTTTAATTAACTTTTAACTGTGAATCTTCAAGCAATAAAATATTTGATCCGACGGACTACTTTATAAGCTCCTCCATTTTAACATTTCATTTATTTTTAACTAAGATGCTGATAGTTATATATTTTTCAATATGCTTCGTTTCAATTACATTTATATAAAAGTTACTCATCTTCATATCTCCCTATCAATGTGCATTCTGCTAAGCCATATATAGTTTTAATCAATGTTGGGAGATAGTACTTAGTGCTATTCCCTAACAATACTGAACTACGTAATCTGCTTTGCCAATGAGAAAAATCGACAAACAAAATCCTCATTTGGCACCTCTTTGTTCTGGTGCCCGGGGCATATACCCCCTCTGCTCCCCCCCCCCCCTTAGTTTCGGTTTTGAGTCGCAAATTTAGTTCATTTACAGAGGCACACATATTACATTATGATCCATGGGGGGGAAATGTTTGCAGTGTATTTTAATGATGTTATGATGCTTCAAATGTAATAAGATGAAAAATTTATCATTGAAGTGTACTACAGCATGTTTTTATACAGTATGGAATGCATAGCATTGATCATTCATTTACGGAGACTCAAAAATTTTTTTTTACAGGACTGACTATGATTGATAATTACTGGAAGTGTGTTTCTCAATGTGGTATGCATTTTTAAACTTACCTAATGTTTAGTATAGTATAACTGCTATAGATCATATACAAGGCTGCACTGAAGAATTCACACACATTACCGAATATGGATAGCAGTTGCAGAAAATAGATAACTTGTTATGATAGATTACTTTTTTTTAAATTCATTATTTAGAAATTTCATTTTATTATAAAAAAATGAAATTAATTTTCTTAATAATATTTTGTTGGTGTTAGAAAGTGTTTCACAATCTATGATTGATGCAGGATTTTTTGCTGTTTTTTTAAGATTTAAATGATTTTAAAACTAAATTATTCTTTTGCATTTTTAAAACAGATACCAGCGAGAGTGGAAGACCAATTCCTCCACCCAGGAAGACTAAAAAAAGTTATGAGCTTCACGAACTAACTTCCTTTCAAAGCAAGGTAACTACATAAATACTCCATATTTATTATTCATTGTACAGTAAATCTCCAGCTATCCAAAAAGCATGGGACCAAAGCATTTTTAGTTGACCGGGTTCCATAGGAATTTTTGGATAACCAGGAGGCTTCCTTTGTATATTCTACCAGATGGCAATACTTACCCTTCTCACTACCCCATAGTCAGATAACACGTTCATGCCTGTAGGTGCAGCTAGAGTCCATATTCTATATGATTTCCTCTTTCTGTTTACATGTATTTTAGTTTCCTGAAAAATTTATTTGCGATGAGTGCTACTTCAAAGCACAAACAGGCTGTTATAAGCCTGATGGACAAACTCAATGCTTTGAAAAGAGTTGAAAATCGAGAGTCACTAAAGAATATTTGTCCTGAGTTAGCCAGTGGTGAATGTGTAAAAGTTTTAACAGCATAATAAATAATGAAGATATATATTTTATTATTAGCAGTCTGATTGTTTCCACATTTATAAGTCCTGATTGACAAGCCCGTGTTAATATGTTGACTAAGCTCCAGTTTTCACTGCAATACAAGCATTATTTCAATTAATATAAATTCTAAAGATATAATGCAATATTAATGACTGCAGTAATGATTAATACTCTTAATGATTACATTCATTATACGTAATCAATTTTCTTTTTTATGTTTGAAAAATCAATTCTTTTTAGCATTTAAGATAGAATACAGAGAAAACAATATTACAATTTTGCCCATTTGCTTGTTAGCCGGAGGATATGAAAATTTAAATTTGTCCCAACATCAGAGCTTGTGTCTTGCTTTCCGCAGGATGTGAGGATCACTCTTGCAAGGCAGTACTTGTTTCTCGAGATCAGTATGATAGCTCCATATATTACACTTAATGGTTCATTTTTAAATAATTTAATAACAAATAAATACAATATAAACTTAAAGAATTTTTTTTATCAAAAATTTTAATCTGCACATATAAGAAATATTAAATATGTCCCTTCTAAGCATTGACTAATAGATGATTTCTGAACCTTAGTCTTTGATAAACAGTTTCAATTTCAAAAATATTTAAAATATGTTGTACGCCATTTGGGTCAAAAAGTGCATTTTTGAAGACGTTACAAAATTGAACTTTTTATATGTCCCTTGGTCCTATAAGTTATATTTAGTGAAACAGTCCTCATGCCCTGACATGCGGAGGAAAAAATCATTTTAGTACGACCAAAAGTTACTGAGTTTCACATTTGGGAACTTTTAGCACTTAACACAGTGCGTGAAATAATGTACGATTTCGATCTAACCACACATCACTTTGGGCACCATGTTAAAAGCAAAAAATTTCCAAATTTTAAACTTGCATAACACGGTGAATTTTGGTCGTACAAAAATGATTTTTTTTTTTTTTTTCATTTGATATATCAGAGCTTCAGGATTGTTTTACCAAATATAACTTATAGGACCTATAGGCTGTATAAAAAGTTAATTTTTATAACTTATTCATCAGATTTGCATTTTTTGATCTAAATTGTGTCCAGCATAATTATTTAGCTAATTTTAAATACTTTTGCAATTGAAACTATATGCCTAAGACTAACAATTCAGAAATTATCCATTGGTCGACGTTTGGAAAAAACACGCTGTGTGTTAACAAATATAGAAAATATATTCTGGAAGAAATGGAAAGGAGAACAATTCTATAAAACAAATTTGATAAATGTTTGAAAACAAGTTGAAGTAAATTAAAATAATAATAAAACTTCATTTTTTTCTTTCCGCAGACTATGTGGTTTAACATATGAAAATCATATTTTTTCATTATTTTGCATAAAAGAATACACCAATCTGAAATACATTATTATGTTGGAAAAAGTATTTTCAGAGCTACAAGTTAAAAAAATGTAATTTTTAAGCAACTGAAGTTGTCATATATTCAGAAAAATTATTAAACTCTTGATTAAACTTCCCCCCCCCTCTTTTTGAGAAAGAAGACTAGATGTCTTTAGAATTATCTGACAATATTTAAAGCGTTTTTTTTTTCACATTTTTGGTTGTATGAATGCAAAACTAAGTTATAAAATTTTGCCTAAATATGAATTATGCTTTATAAATTTCTTAATATGGAAAGAATTGTTTTAGAGATTCTAAGAAGACTTTTTTAAAGAAAAGACCTTGTCTCAACCATCGTCTTAAAGAAGAAAAAGAAAAAGAAAAAAAGAACAAAAAATCACATAAAATAGGAATTTTTTTTTTAATCTAAATTTTTATTTGAAATAAATTTTAATAAATTCTAGAATTAAGAAAAAAAATCTGATTGATATTTGCTTCATCTCAATCAAATATAAAAAAGCCAAAAGATGTAAAAAGTAAAAAAAAAATATTGTTAATATAACCAGAAATTAAAAAAGAATGATACAATAGAATTCAAATTATTAACAAACAGAACTTAAATACCTGGGATAATATTTTTTGGAAACTATTATGAGTTGAAGTAACCTTTGAGTTACCTTTCAGGAACATGTTCTTTTTTCGCTGTTTTTTCTTTCTTCTTATTGTTCCTGAAATATTTTGCTTGGAATAGTATGTGTGTGAGGGGAGGGGGGCAGGGGGTGATATATTCCGTAAGAAGCTGTAGCAGTGGCGGTAGTTTATTAAGAAATGTGCTTATTTTACTTCTTATAAGTTGTAGGAGCAAGTAATTGCAAGAAATTCTGCAATTCGTATAAATTTCTGCTTAAAAGCAGAAATTCATATGAATTTATTTGTTGCTATCCTGTAGTAAGCACCAATAACTTTTATATAATTTATCTACTAAAAGTCAAATATTTTAATAAATAAAGCTACTTTTTTATGAAAATAAATATTTACTTACAAGTATTTAAAAGAAATCTTTTAAATTATTACAAAATAAATCTTAAATACAAAGATTGCATATCATTTCAAGAAGACTAAAATATTAAAGACGAGTTGTTTATATCAAAGGTGTATGTACATTTACACTATTATGCTAGCGAATATTCATTATAATGAATATATGATTCTGTTTTAAGAATCCACATAGCTTGGGACAGTATTATTAATTTGTAATTATACATTGAGAAATCAATTTAGAAATCCTAAAAAGATAGCTTAAATAATGTTTCCTTTTTTATTTCACGTTTCCTTTCTAAAAAAATAAACAGAGCAAAAATTATATATTTGATAATCAATTCATTTGTTTGAGGTTTCTAAAAAGTGTTTAAAAAAAAAGCAGTGAATTTTTCATAATAGAGTTCATTGCCCACACCAAATTAATGCATTATAATGGGAATTTCAGGGAAAAAACATAAATTGCAGTAAAAAAGTTTGGTGCTATTTTCAAAGATGACCATTGAATGCTTCTAAAAGCGCGTTTTCTAAAAACTATTTTTACTGCTATTCTTTATTATGTGCAATAATTTTTGTGACATAAGCCGAGAAAACAAAAATTTCAACAAATTCAATTTACAGTAGCATAGCATTAATTACTTTTTTTTTTAAATAGAGAAATTCAAAATGTTGTTAATATCTTATTTTAAACATCATTTGAACAGGTAGTATTTTCTTCCATTACTTTTGATAATTTTTAGTGGATTTAATTCATAATCTATATGATTGCTATTATTGTTAATCATCAGCATGTTCAAAATGATATGGTAAAAACAACAAAAATAAACAAAAACAACAACTTGAAAGTGTTAATATGTTATTTGTATTTTTTAGATACCTAAATTTCATAAAAGAGTTAGCTTGTATCTTCTAAATATGTATCCTTTTAGGATTTGCAGGTCCTTGATTCTAATATAGAAAATAAAGTTGATAGTACAGGAGCAAAAAAAGCAAGGAAAAATAAGAAAAAGGATGAACTTCAAAAGCAAGAAGAAAAGGTATCATTATATTTTTAGCTCCTTGTAATGCACAAATAACATTGAACATTATAATTAACTTCAAACACAGATTTTTTATCATCTCTAAATATTTTTGTAAAAAAATAAATAAGGTGAACTGTCTGCAGAAGCTTGATAAATTCATGAATGCAATAGATTAAAAACAAAGTGAAAAATATTTCATTGTTGAAATTGTATATATATATATATATATATATATATACTGTTTTACTAAGAAAGAGTGTTCTGAAAATTCTCAAATTTCCTTATTTACATTACCATATCTGTTTGATATATTTACAAAATTTATTTATATTTTTACATGCATGAACTTTTCAGATAGTTTCGTCAAAGAATTGAATTTTTTTTTTCTGACTTACATTATAAAATGTTGCTATATTGTGAAATTTAGTTCGAAACCCCAACTTTAACATAATTTCTTGAAATATTAAATAATAATTTTCTTTTATCAGGAAAATTAAATTTGTTATTTATATTAAATATTGTTAGTCAGATATATGTTATGGCACATTAATTTTAACAAATATAAAACAAAATAAATGTACATTTAAAATGTAATAAAGAAGCAGTTTTAGCCATCAATTATTTTATTTCACAAATATATAAGTTCAACTCAAAAATAAATGTGTCAAAATAGAAAGGAGAAAGAGGAGGGAATAAGTGTACTTGTCAAAAACAATATAATGAATATAAATAGTTCACATAACAGCTTCATTTACTTGTAAATAGAGTAATTTGCATAAAGCCTACAAAACTGTCTTATTTTTATTTAAAAAAAACTAATGCATTGCATTCATTATAGATTTAGTTACTATTTCAACAGTTATCTTGAGTTATGTATATGAAACATCCTTATATTGAACTATTGCTTGTTCTCAATCTGAGTCCTAAAATATTTAATTTTTTTGCTCAAAAGAACGATCTGTTAAAAAATTTGGAAGTAGGGTTCATCTAATTAATAGTTTATATTTGGGGACTTTTGTGTGGTTGGTGAATGCAACGTTTTAAACTGTATCAGCACTATTGTCTTTAGTATCCTGTTGTCTTTAGAGGAAAAAAGGAAAATAATCAAAGCATAGTAATGTTTGTTTCCATGAAAGAGGACAACTGAATTACTTGAGTGTTACCGTTGTAGATGATCATGAGATCACTTATCTATATGTTGATAATCCATGAATTAGTATTTTGTTTGCTCCATAAGACTTGACTTCATTTCTATAGCTGCATGGAAGCTGCAACTTGATATCCTAGTACACATGTGGATTACTCAATGTTATACTTTTATATAGTAATGTTTAATAAAATTCTTTTCTCTTGAGCTGTTATTTCATTTAATTTAAAGTAAAATGAGTCTGACCTGTTGTTGAGACGGTTTCCACCACACCAACGGTCAAAATCCCATGAGGGATGAAAAATAGTGCTAAGACTACATCTGCACAGGCTAAAAGTAGAAGAGAGGGAAAGCCGTTCATGTCTCTCATAGATTTTTTGATTAGGCAGAAAAAACGCCTTAGCCAATCAGCACATGCTACAAACAAATACCACAGAAAAATCTTAAAAAGATGTTTGACTTGCTAAATGCAAGTGCAAAATAACTGTTTGCACATAAAAAAAAAAAAAAATAAATAAATAAAAAAGTGAAATAAACTTGCAAACACAATGGATTCTGGAATTGGCAATCGGAAACAAAAATTTTAAAATAATGCTAAAAAAATATCATTACAGAAAAAGATGGCGACTAGGCAGTAAAAATTGTTGTGTGTGGATCTCACAACAATAAAATCCATCTGCAGACCACAAAAGTATTTTAAATTAAGATAAAATTAACAAAATATAGTGAAATTTAATAGAATTTTGAGGAATACATAAAAATGAAGTTATTTAATAAAAATGTTATTATTATTTATGATTTTTGAAGATTGCCAAATCTGAGGAAAATGTTAAACTGCAAAATATTAATTGTAATAAGTGTGTTGAAATTGAAAAGTAATTTAAAATTTTGAAATTAAATTATATTTATTTAGCTATTTTAGATTTATTTAAAAATATTTTAATGACGGAAATCGTTGCAATCTAACACTGAATAAAAACACCTAAATTTTTTGCATTTATGAATAAAAATGACTTCATTATTGTGTCAGAAAGTAGCTAGTTCAAATTTGAGAATAGCCTTATAGAAAACAGAGCATGCAAGAATATAATTTTTAGGAAAATAGGATAGCTTGGATAAAAATGTAAACTATATTGCCTATTTTTTCAAGTAAAAATCTGAGGTTCTGCCCCCTCCCAAAAAAAAACAAAAGCAAAACGCAAATCACCTTTAAAAAGCCCAATTAATAAATTTTCTTAACACATTATTTTTAGTTGAATTAGATACAGGGTGTCCATAATTAAACGACCCTACTTTAAAGTTGTCTTCAGACAAAACTATTGTTCATAAAGTTGTGAAAGACTAATAGGGAATAAAGGGATAGGATAATAGAATAAAGGGATGGGAATTTGTCTAAGCAAAAAAAAAGGTTCAAAATTTTACCGCCAGAGGGCGATTTTTAATAAATTACACATTACAATAGTTTAATATAATAACATTACAATAGTTTAGAAGTTTTATTTACATGGTGTCCATGATTAAACGGCCCTATTTTAAAATTGTTTACAGGTATAGATGAAACTATTGTTCAGAATATTGTGAAATTTTGTGGAGGACATATAGAACGGGAGGCGGCAGCACAGACGATCACCTCATCGTGTTCGCGGCTGAAATTCCAGAATTAGTTAAAACTCGATTCGCATATTAAAACGCAATTGGTCTGCCAAGGTGCCAAGTCATATCTTGGTGGAAAACACCTAAAAACCCGATTTTAGTGGTTGACTCATAGGTTTACTATTGTGTTTTCCTGTACCCAAAGGTATGAAAACAGGAAGGACTGGGTGCAGGAAAACACAATGATAAACCTATGAGTCAACCGCTAAAATGGTGTTTTCAGGTTTTTTCCACCAAGATATGACTTTGGAGACCAATTGCGTTTTAATATGCAAATCGATTTTAAACTAATTCTAGAATTTCAGCCATGAACTCGATGAGGTGATTGTCTTTGCTGCCACCTCCCAGTCTAATAATAAAGGTATGGGAATTTGTTTGAAGGGGGAAAAAAATTACGAGGCTGTTTTTTACGAATTACACATTTACCATACATTTGCGATAGCTTAACAAATTTTGCTATAACCAAACATGTTCTGCATGAAGGTCATCATTTTCAGATACCATCTGGTATCCTAAAATAGCATGTTTCACAGTTGACCACACTGCGTTCTGGAAAATGGTAGGAACATGTCTTGAAATGCTGTCTGTAGAATCAGATTAAGTTAATAAATAAAATTTCTAAACTAACATAATGCTAAATGTGTAATTTATTAAAAATCGCCCTCTGGTGGCGAATTTTTGAACTTTTCTTTTTGTTTAAACGAATTCTCATCATTTTATTATGCCTTTCACAAAATTTCACAACTTTATGAACAATAGTTTTGTCTGTAGACAATTTTAAAGTAGGGTCGTTTAAATATGAACACCCTGTATTTACATGTGAATATTCAAACAAAAAGAAAATTACAAAATGAATTATTATGTGCAAAAAGCATTCAATAGTGAAAATTATATCATATATACAACAATATATTTAAAATGATCTTCTTATAGCATCTAAAAGAAAATGTTTATTGTAGATGCTATAATAGCCCAGGAAGTAGCAACATTTTTTACTTAATCATTTTATACAAGCTGATTTTGAAATATGTAATTGATCTTTTCTTATTAATCTATAGCAAAAACAGCCAACGGATATTGTAATAGCAGTGGATGTGGCCTTGGATGCTGAAAAATCTCCCGGTATAGGGAAATGAATTGCAAGCCAATTGCAGATGATCCCCACTGAAATCATGTGATAATATCTCTCAATCTTCTGTAATCACATAATCTTTTTAAAGCAGAGCAAATTATTGTGTTTTTAGAGCCTGCGGGGTCTGAATAGGGATGGCTAGCATAGCTTCTAGGGTCGGAGTACCTAGTACAGTCCACTCCCTCTAATCTGCGACTCTATAATCCACAATATAATTCAGATGTAAACAAAAAGTCTTTTTTTAAAGCAAGATAATGTAGACTCTGGCTGTAATAAAAATCGACTACTCAAATGAATTTATTAAGATATGTTTAAGGCATTTCTGCATTCATTAGAAGGAAATGTTTTGTGTATCTTGTAAACAACTATTAGACTGCTATATTCTGAATGCATTCATTGGCTTGCGCTTGCATGGTCATAACTAATGAACTTCAGTGTAGCGTGCCTACCAATCAAATCGATCCATTTTCATACGAAAACCATGGGAGTTGAAACTTGCAGATGTGTGAACTAGAGATGAGTTTGGGCTTACTTTCCAGAGCCTGGGCCCGCCTTAGCCCGATACCAAAAATATGAAATAGAAAAAGAAAATCAGAATATTTAAAAGTTGTTGTAAATGTAATATCTCATTTTTTAACAACTTCTTATATGAAAATAACTGATAATCCTCAGTGCATAGTTAGTTTTATGAAATTTACTTTCAGTCTTGTCAAAAGAGAAGTTTTGCATTAAATAAAAATATACTTCCTTAAAAGGATTCTCATATTTTTCTGTCCCAACAAGCAAATCTGATGGACACATTAACAAAGTGCGATTTATGAATAAATGAATTAAATTTTCAGAAATTAATATTTGTATGACGAGGAATTGAACTATGTTTTTCTGTTTTCTATAAAAGGTGTACATCTTAAATTATAACCAATTCCTTCCTCAAAACAATCTTTAGTAATTCTTGTGTCCTTGAAAATCAGCTTATATTAAAAATTCGACACTGTTGTTTGAAAGATCCAATGCTTTTATAGGAGAAGAGAAAACACTGGTTGATGGCTTTCTATCGAAATAACAATGCATGCCAATTATACCTACTCATGAATGAAAGTGAGTTTGTGAATGTGAAGAGCAGAGCTGCAGCGTGAACAGAGTTCATGATGAAAAATGGATAGAATCACTAAAGTTATTTTCATATAAAGAACGATTATGACTTGCACAGAATAGAAGACTGAAAATTTTATAAACCTTAAGCTAATGCTAGTTGATTAAAAACAAAAGAAAATATTCCTTTCGCATTAGATCTCTAAAAAAAAAAAAATAAAAAAAAATAAATAAATAAGCATTCCAGTTAAAAACTTTCCTAATGGCGCCGTATTCTGATTGGCACCGTATCAATAGGTCGTTGCCGTCAATGGCAAACATAAATTTACAGCAAATTTGCTTTTGAAAAATCTTACTACTACAAAAAAAAAAAAAAAAAAAAAAAAAGACAGAAAAGAAAACATGATTGTTGTTTCCACTTCATTCTTATCAAAATCAAAGTAGCATTAAAAGGACTTGAAATGAAATAAGTAATTTTTAAGGGAGAAAAAAAGTTTTATTTTTTTTATATGAGAATAAATAGCATTGTCAATTTGAGAAAGAATGAGCCCAAACCCAAAGATTGATATAAAAATGTAACCTGTGTCGAACCAGGGCTCGGACTGAACCCGTCTCATCTCTAGTATGGACATAATAAATGTACCTATGGAATAAGGAAATTGTGCGCAGTGAATAGACTCAACTTAATATCACAATGTTATTGATATTATTAGTGTTATCTGTATGGATAAAGGATGTAATGTGGTAGTTGTCAAAGCATTCTTGTCCATGCACTGACGTGCTGATCATCTTCAGAACATATTTAGTTTGATTAACATTATTATGTCCACACTGAATTAATGGCTGAAAAAATTTATAGTCAGCTATGCTGTTTATTGATAGCCAAAATGATGATTCTGAATTCGCTGGATTTAGATTATGTATTGCATGAGAAAAAGAAGCTGTATTACAAAAGTCTGCAAAAGAGACATCAGATTTTCTTCTCAGTTCTACATCTGAAGAAGATTTAGTTACATGAATGGCTTCTCACAGTGAAATCTTGGTGTCAGAAAGAATGATTGATGCAGAAATAATATATTTTGTGTTGAATTCAGGAGAAACAGAATCTGATACTAAAAAAAATAAAATTGCTTTTGAGGTTAGCTCTTGGGTATAAATATCTTGGTTTCTTTTTTAGTAAAACAAACTTTTGTTGGTGATCTAGAAATCCTGACTCTTAAAAAGCTACAAGATTAAATTGCAGAGCATAAATTAAAGGCTTTAAAGCAAACCACTATCTCTGCAATGTTTGATAGATTTAAAAATAAGTAGGAATTTAGTAGAAATGTTTTCTGTTAATTTTGTATTCTTATATCATTTAAATGTATTTCTAATATTGCATATGGTTTTTATATAAAAAAGTATTTTCTTTCATTTCTGTGTTATTTAGTTGCAGTATGATTGCTATATCTGCAGATAAATACCAAATATTAGAATGCAAACAAAGAAATGACCTGTAATGCTCAAAATTCTATAATATGCACCTTTATATTGTATGTATGCACTTTTATATGTATATACATTATGCACCTGTTGGGACCTTTGGTCCCAACATATGCAGATTAGAGGGATTGTACTATAATATAAAAAATATACAACTTTTTTTTTTTTAATCGTTATTTAACTGTGTTTAATTGTTCACCTTCATTAATTTTTCACCTTTGATTTGTGCACCTGGATCAGTTTGCTCTAATTAACTTCACAGCAGCTATGTCCCTGCCTCAAATCAAATAGCATTTTTAATTTTCCTATAAATTAAATAAATTGCTCTCCAATGTCTACCATTATCTCAGTACCTTATTACCCCCAAAATCAGTTCAAAAGGCCAAATTTTACAGTATTTTCTGAATTCACAATTTTTATGGAAAACAAAAAATGCTGTCCAATTTCTTCGTATATGAAAAAAAAAAATTCTCACAAATTTCATGCATTTATAAATGAAAATGAGTGTGATCTTGAGAAACAGCCGTAAGTAAATTGTATTTATACTTATTGATTAAAACAAACTTCTAGGTGGGACAATATTGTAAAACTTTATTTATTTAAATGCATATATTAAAGATGGGGGGGAAAAAAAAAGAGAATTCAATTTTTTTGACAAAGCTTTGCCGTAACAAGAATAACAACAGCAACTGCAATAATAATAATATTAAATATGTATGTTTATAGTTCAAATGAACATGTAAAATGGAGAATTAATTTTGTTAAACTCTTTATAGCTTTCAAAAGATTCATTGTTAGCATCTTGTGATGAAATATCTGAAGCAGATGCTATAGATTTTTTCACAAAAGTTTGGGATGAATCAAGTGAGCCTGAAATTCTAGATGAAGTAAATGAAGATACATCACAAGATGATGCAGGTGAATAAATTATTAAATTTCATTATTTAGACAATTCTTTTAACTGTAATTTTGCATTAAAAAATCATGATATTTAATCCTGTATTTCACTTATTGGTAATAAAATTATTAACTGCATAGTTTAAAAAGTATTATATAAGCATTTAATTATAATATTTTTTGTTCCAGTTATGTTCTAACCGACACCTAGGCTTTTACTCTAACCCATACATCCCAAGAACCTTTTTTTTTCCCTGACCAAACTGAAATTGCATACATGAAGATTTTCTTTTACATTAGTAATGTTTACAAAATCACAACTATCAACTATGAAATAAATAATTCTATATCTTATTCTCCTTGAATTTCCTTAGTCAGAGTCATTTCTTATACAGCAATCAATATATTTTTTTTAATTGAATTTTCATTTGTTAGAATAATTTAAATTTAATAAGCATTCTTGAGCCAAACCCGATTAAAAAAGAGTTTAAACACTAAAATAATGTATAAATTCCTTGCATAAAATTATGAAAAAGTAATGATACCAAGATCAAATTAATTACATAGGAGTAGTATTTTTCCATCTGAGTGAAAATGTCTCCAGGTTGGATCTCAAACCCAGAACCCTTCGCTTTATTTGCCAATGCTCTTCGAATTTAGCTATCTGGACGACACCACAGAAACAGTATTTGAAAGCAGTTTTCTTATTTAGAAATTATAAATTCTCACCATAAAGTTTTAATAGTTATTTTTAGTTTATAAGATTATAAATATTTTACAAATAAAATAAAATTACTATTCAAAATTTTCTGCTGTGAATTCAGAATTTCTAAATAAAGAAACCTCATGACCTAATGCATGCCGATTAAACATATGAATTTTTGTTCATTCCTAATGTATCGGCATATTACAACAGTTTAGATGAAAATGATTTTGTTAATGTGTCAGAAAGTAGCAAGTTTAGATTCAGCAAAAGCATATTTAAAAAAAACATATATTGCGCCTTTTTATTCTGTATCGATATTTTATTTTCTTCTTTTTAGCGTTTAAAATATTTCATTGTTTCATGGTTTGGAACATAATTAATTCCATTTTTGTTGTAACTCATTGCAATTATACCATAAAGAATATTTGACAATTTATCATCTACGTCCACCAATGAAAAAATGCTTTAGAATTAATTTATTAATTTGTAATTAAGTTCTAAAAATATTAAAATGTTGAACTGTTGCTGAAGAGAAGGTGAATTCTCAGCATTTCTCTACACATCATCGCTGACAATAAGATGTCAGATTTAAGACTAATAACTCTACATAGAAAGCAGATACAAGAATCCAATGGGGGATCTAAGGGGGAGGGAGATGCTCCCCTGGGCAAATAAAGGGTTTGCAAAATGGCATTATGCATCCTCACGAGAAATGACTTGGTGTGAAGCTCAAGCCCGGAGCAACCCGGCCAGGTTGCGCCAGTTTAAATTTACGACACTCGGCCTGAGTAAGGTCTTCTCTCTTTTAGAGCCGGGCTGTGCCCTGATCTTTAAATTTTCTGCAAATTCAGATTGGGCCAGACCTATTTTTCTTCCAGGTCGAACCTGGCCTGGACTTCATTCTTCCTAGGGGTCTGCACTGGCCCAAATTTCCAGGTCGGGGCTCGTCCTGGAATAAAAGCTAAGCGTTCGGTTCATATGATGAGCAGTATTGGCCTGACCCCGAGCCCAAGTTGGTCTGGCATCTTACTTATTTGTTATTCGTAAAAATTATAATTATGTTGTACATTTATGATTTGTTTAGCGAAATCTTTAAAAATTTAATTTGATTTGATATGCTACTGAGATGCATTTTTAAAAATCTACTTTTTTTCTTTGTAGAGCTTTAAAATTGTGATTTTCTTTTATCGTACATTTCTTTCATTCTAAACTGATTCTCTTACTGGATTTTCATTTGAATGTATTTGTCTAAGTAATGATTTTTACGTAGTTTTTATGTACATTTCCCTGAATAGTCATTAATATTAATGTTTTTCTGTATTCATGAATTTTGAGCACAATCTAAAATAAAATATGACCATAAGCAAGTGTGCTTTATGAATAATTTTAATTGCAAACTGCAGGCTGTGCTGGAGTCGATTTTTTAGCTTTTATACTGAGCTGGGCCAATATGTTTTTTTGTGTGTGTTGGACCTGGGCTTGAACCTGGAAATTTCAGCTCAGGTAAACCTCTTAATTGACCTATCAAAGCCAGCTTTCATTTTTTTAAAAATGCTTCTTTCAGCCATCATCCCATAGCTACTGAACATATTGGGTGTCCCAAATTGGACTGACTGATTTTAAATAGTACAATTCAATAACTTTCAAGTGGTGACAGCTGTTAAAGAAAAATACTTGAAGGAAGACTCTGTTAGATCTCAGGAGCAGGGGTGATTCTGTTCCGAATTTTCCAAAAATTTAACCCTCTCACTCCACATCCCGCGATTTCCACAGCCAAGTAAAAGTGGCAAAATTTGCAAACCCATAATTATAGATTGATAGATAGATAGATATGCGGCGAGAGGGTTAAGGCATTTGGTTTCGAAAATTTAAACAAATCATCAACCCAAAAATTAAAAGAATTCATAAATCCAAAAATTCGGACATAAAAATAATCGTGAATTTTTACAAATGGTCGCCATAAAAAATCTAGTTCGTCAATCGTTCGCAGAAACTAGCTTCAATTTCACCAAAGAATCATGGAAAAAAACGTGAATTTGGTCAAAGAACCATGGAAAAAACACAAAATTCTTCAAATGAGCACGGAAAATGCGAGTTTCGTCAAAGGATTGCGAAAAAATGCAAATTTTATCAAATAATCGTGAAAGAAACACGATTTACATCAAAGGGTCGTGAAAGAAACGTGAATTTCGTCAAAAAGTCATGAAAAAAACTCAAATTTCATCAAAGGATAGCGAGAAAACAGAAATTCCTACAAAGAATCGTGGAAAAAAGCAAATTTCGTCAAAGAATCGCTTAAAAAACGTGATTTTCGTCAAAGGATCGCTGAAAATATGCAAATTTTGTCAAAGGGTCACGGGAAAATTTTTTTTGTTTATCAAAGGGCTGCAAAATTACACTAATTTCGTCAAAGGGTAATGGAAGAAATGCATATTTCATCAAACAGCTACAGAAAAACATGAATTTTATCAAAGGGCTGTGATAACATGTGAATTTCGTCAATAGAGTTGTGGAAAAAACGCAAATTTCATCAAAGAGTTGTGGAAGAAATGCGAATTTTATCAAAGAGTTGTGAATAAATGCAGTGGTCTCTTTAGAAAAAAGCACACATACATACACCTATGTTTGTTATTATAGGTATAGATTTTAACCTGAAATAATATACTAAACTAACTTTTGAAAAAAACAGGTTAACCCAAACCCAGCTTGCAGGAACCTACACTCAACCTGAAATCGATCCGAAATGAAAATAGCTAAACTGACCTACAACAAAAATGATTAGTGCCAGGAGGAAATCCCCTCCTCTACTGTAACATTTCAGAACATTTGCTTTGAATTTCAGAACTTTTTTTTTTGTAAGAATCACCCCTGATCAGGAGTTTTTTTTTTACTGCAATTCTTAATTTTAGTTTAAAATAGCATCGACAGATGGCGCTGCAAGCAATAGGTGTTAAACCGGTGCTCGATTTAACTACTATCATTTGCAGCGCTATCTATCGCTGCTATTGTAAAGTAAAATCAAGAATCACAGTTAAAAATCTCCTGGCATCGTACATAACCCTCCTGCAAGATTTTTTTAAATTGCTGTCACCATTTGCAAGTTACTGAATTTTAAAATCAGTCAGTCCATTTTAGGGCACCCCAGTATGATTTTTAATAGGTTTCAGAACATTCTTTACTGAATTACAACTCATCTCAGATATAAAGAGACAAGCAGTCTTATACCAAATTAGTATTTTTTACATAATCCTGAAGATGAAAAAGTATTATTAAATAATTGTTTAAACGTACCCGTTATGGAGCTTTTACTGTATATAATTTTTATCTTCAAACATATTTAGACTTTCTTTTCAAAATTTGGGTCGGCCCGAACCCTTTTTGCAAGAACAAAAACCCAATCCGAAACTGACCCAAAGTCATGTATGTCAATCTGCACCAAACCCAAAAAGCTAGAGCACAGCTAAAAAGTAGAAGTCAACCCTACCCACAGCAGAAAAATAGAAGCCAACCGGACCCAAACGTGACTTATAGCAAAAAAGTAGATGTTAACCCAACCCACAGCAAAAAGTAGAAATCAACCGGACCCAAATGCGACCCACAGCAAAGAAAGTATAACTTAACCCGACCAGAAGGAAAAAAGGGGAAGTCAACCGGACCCAAACACCCGACCTGCAGCAAAAAGCAGAAGTAACATGACTGGCAGTGAAAAAAATTAGCCCAGACTCGCGCATCAGATTGCAGTCTCAAAATTTCTAAAATTGCTCTCCCCCCCCCCCCCCCCTGAAGACTCTCCAGATCCGCCCTTGCAAGAATCATTGTTGTACGTTATTGAGAATTAAGACTAGCATCTGTATATTAATTGTAATTAATTACCTAATAGTGTGTTTTATTTTAATGTTGTTCTCTATGGGATCAACATGTATAAGAGAAATGATTTTATTTTCAACGGCACTAACTGGCAATCTCTCTGCACTAAAACAAACTGATTTTGAAACTTGTATGATCCCCGATCTACAATAGGTTAGCGAAATTGAAAGACATAAGTTTAGCAGCTCCAACCAATAGGAGAGACAGGCAAGCAAGATTAAAATTTTTTAAAAGAGAGATAGATATAATTGATAGAGATTGACATAAAGTGATGGTGATTAGATTTTGGTGTAAATTGCCTGCAGGTGGCAATGCTACCTTCTCTTTTTTTCACGATTTGCGTGATAGTTATATCTCAAGAACTAATACTCTGAATTTCACCAATCTTCATATTCTGTTAAACCTTGACTTAAATAGATCCTTATTAGTTTTGGGTGTATACTGCTCAAGAAGTGTTGCTGATGTGCTCTATTTTTGATGATTTCTGCAATAGCTATATCTCAAGAATGAATAGATTGTCATTTGATTTTGGTTGCAGATGTATATTTGTTTATATAGAAAAAAGTTTTGTGATGAGTGATGACCACAGCATGCTAGTTTATATGTAGTAGATGACTAACATAGATTTTTTTTTACTAATGCTGCTTGTAGTTTGCTCATAGTTTTCTTAATCAAAGAAATTATTAATTTATTAAGGAAGTAGTATATGATATAAGAATTAAGAAATTTATAAAAATAATTAATTCCCTATTTTGATTGAGATTATTCATATAAGTAATTTTGATGCATTAATTACAAGAGTATTAATGCATTCTTAAGAGATTCCATTTTTTCTTTTTATTGTATTCTGTTTTAAACATTTTTTGGGAATTAATTTTATGAATTATTAATTTCAAATTCGATTTTCTTTCTTTGTATCATTTTTAATTGTCTCATTTTCTCTTTTGAGAAGTTGAATTTATGAGTTCTTTAAAGAATTATTTCTCATAGTCTTTTTAGGTAAATGATATTAAATAATTGTATGGCCTTAACTAGAGGATCTTTACAATCACAAAATTGAATTAAAGTAAGTAGTAGGATGTTTGAAAAGATAGTTTAATACATGTAGCTAGTTGTAAGCATGCATCAATTTTCTTCCCAGCAATTGTCAATAGAATTGTATAATCAACTGTGTATATAATTTTTATAATTCTAACATATCAGGAAGTGAATGCAAAATTGATTAAAAAATTCCATTTTTGCATATATGAACAAAGTTAAGTTAAATCAAAGAGTGTAAAAACAATTTTCATTGTATAATGATAATCTCTTTTTATTATACTAGTAGTCATTTGTCACATCTATTTTTTCTTTATTAATTAAATTGTGTTAAAATGTTATTAAAGTGTATATTGCTGTGAGTTTATTATATATATATATCTGTATTTAGATTCTATTCGTCTTATTCGGAAAGAGTTACAAGATAAGTTAACAGGAGCTGATATTGTTAAATATGAAAAGGCTACTTATGTACCATTTCGCATCAAGATGGAGAGTGAAAAAAATGTTTTATTCTATCCTTCATCTAAACCAGGTATTTATGTTTGTTATACCTGATCTAATAAATGTTTATCAATCTTTTATAAGTGAAAAACCATAGCTGAACATTAAAACATTTTATATATACTTTCCCTTGTATTATACAAACTTGATCAATAAAATATAATCATTTAAAAACTAATTTAAGTTGCTGTTGAAGCAAGAAGAAATTTTTAAAACATCATAAATTTATTACATTTGTTCTTTAATATATTACAGTCTTTATCATACTTTTGTTTGTGTTGTATTTTTTATGTGTTTTAATAATCAGTCAGAATTTATTAAATGCTACTTTATTGATTATTTTAGTGCCTGAAAATATGAAACTACCTGATGGAAAAGAACCTAGACAAATAGCAGATGAAGGGTTTTTTGTTGGGAAGAAACCTTTTATTTCTAGGTCGAATATTAATAGGATGGAAAATCGATTTGTGACTCAAAAGGTAGAATAGTGTCATGAATAAATAATATGCAGTAAAAATATGTTAAATCATCACTCACTTAAAATGTCACTCCATGTATAACATCAGTTTGTTAAAATCCCTGCCAAAGAGAAAAAAGAAAAAGTGCTAAAAGAAATCATAAATTCTCACGCAAAATATATATCTGTTAAACCATCACTTTTGACTTATAATTTTCATTTTTTTCCCCAACAAAAGTAGCTGCAAAGAAAAACAAATTTGCAACAATGAATAAAGTGAAAGAGAAAACAAACATGTGGAAGAAAAACTAGCAATACACAAATTCCATGACTCTGCATTCTTTAACTTATTCATGTTTTGGTTACTTTAAATTAATTTGTAGCAAATAAAAAAATTTAATGTTCTTAGTTATTGAAATGAAATAAATATGTAAAAAAACAAAACAAAGATTTATATTTATAAGCAAGTCATCACCGTTATTGATAAATATTTTACATATTTTTTCCACGTAAACCTGCGCTTCTTTTTAAAGAAGCTCAAGTGCAAGAAAAATTTTGGGGCCCTAATTTATTTTCAAAGCTAAAACAAAAAGTCTTATAGTCTTAATGGCAGACTCCCATAAATATAAAGATGAGGTTTAGGCCAGGTAAAAAAAAAAAAAAAAAAAAAAAAAATTGGGAACCTAATCTTTTTATAAATAAAGGTTAAGAAAGGTTTTGTTGGAAGCTTGTATAAATGCAAGGTCAAAGTGCATTGCATCCATTGCACCCTTACTTTATGGCCAGCTAAGTTTATTTGTGTGTTATTTGAGTACTCTAAATCAAGTCTGTGCATTGTCTATTAAGCACCTTATTGAAACTTCCGATTGCAAAATCCCATGTTAACCTATGGGAAAACTTAGAAGTGCAACTGCTCATTAGCTAGTGTAATTATTAAAATACAGTTTTCACCATCAGAAAGCAGATGTCAGATGTCAACGATGTTTGTTTTTAAAAATTGTCTCCGTAAGTATTTAAAAAATTCCTATACATTTTTTAATTTCCAGACGATGTATGTTTTTAAAAGTTGTCTCTGTATGTGTTTAAAAAATTCCTATGAACTTTAAAATGTTCACTTGACGAAATTGTATCATCCTCTTAAAAATACTTAAAATTTACGAAGACAGTTTTTTAAAACACACATCGTTGGTATCTGACGTCTACTTTCTGATGGTGAAAACAGTATCTTAATAACTATCTATATTATTAAGTACAAACATATCTGTGCGTAACGCATACGTCATTTTGCGAATGGCAACACTTTGAAATTTGAAATAAAATTTTGGCTTTGCAATTTTCTGTACTGCAAATTTTTAAACTTCTAAACATTGCACATTTTAAATTTTTACACCGTCGTATAAAGAAAAAAATTCTCTTTTAAATGCCATTTGTTTGAAAGCTGTATCTCAATTTATTTTTGAGATATTAATTTTTTTTGCAGTTTTTAATACCATTTTTCTTATTGTGGCAACAAAAGTACCTCATTTCTATTGAAAGTCATTGAAAGTAAACGGAAAATAGTTGAAAATGGGAGATACTGTATCTTTTTATTGCCATTTCCTCATAAAACCTGAAAAAATAGTTGAAAATAAAATATGGGCTATGACAAGAATATTGTCTGTTATTCCGTGATAATGACGTCATATTCACACTTTTCTATAGACGAAGTTTAAGACTGAATTGTAAAAGTGGATTGCTTTAGCGGATGCAAATGACGTAATTTTATAAAAAAGCGTGTATTTTAGTTCTTAAACCTGAATTATGTTTTGTAGAAGTGCGTCATTTTCACAGCCCAGCTGCTTTGAAATTCTTCACAGGTGAAAATGCTTCACTTTTGAAAATAATGTAATCGAAATCAGACACTGATAAAACGCAATGTTATACAAAAATTTTGAGTGTCTTTATAAAAGAGGGGTGAGATGCAAATAAAAGCGATTTATACTACAGAAATTGATGATTCTCGCCTGGATGGATTGCCTCGCCAAGCAAAC
This sequence comes from Maratus speciosus, assembly GCA_963932465.1. Taxonomy (NCBI): domain Eukaryota; kingdom Metazoa; phylum Arthropoda; class Arachnida; order Araneae; family Salticidae; genus Maratus; species Maratus speciosus. The sequence goes on from OZ010793.1 coordinate 171,249,965, forward strand.
AAATAATTCGTAGTTTAAAATAATATGTTCCTGAATTTTTTGTCCAAAATTCTCTCGGATAATAAAATTTTAATGCTATTCTTTAGGACATACTACTATAATTTTATCAAAATAACATAATTTGCTTAATTTAATTTTTCCTAATTTTATATAATCTACATATTTAAAACACAAGTATGTTTTTAGTTATCTGCCCTCATCTTTCTGCTGAATCAATTTTATTAATATATTTTTTTTTTAACTGAAAGCTCTTCATTTGTAGATGTGATCGAACTATCTGTTTTTTTTTTAATATCCTCACTTTTATATTTTAATTTTAAAAGCATTTTATGAAATTTCTTCAAAATGGTAAAAATAGATAGCTTTCATTATTGCAGACAAGAGAGAAATAATGAGGTATTTTTTATCTTTAATGATGCTATTTTCTGATAAAAATACAAAATTGTTGATAAAAATTGTTGTATAGGGTTTAGTGTTGCAAAATCCCATTAGGAGCAGAATATTATATTAGGGGCATAATAACGGAAAATGACATACTCCTTTTGAAAACACGCATTTTTCCTCATAAATTTTCTATATTGCTTTTTCTTCTGCCTGTGTACTGATACTAAGTTTCAGACACTAGGCGGAATGCTTATTTAAGGGAAAATGAAGTCATATTTAAAAGAAAATGATCATTTTCTTAGATAAAACTAAACATTTTAACACAAATGTGTCTAAAAAAGATAAATTATGGAAATTTTTACTCTCCGGAATTGCGATTAGACTCTCGAGTAAAGAGTGCGTCTGTTCACATAAAAGATGTTGCTGACAATCGTGATTTCAATTTTTGAGTTAAAATGATTTTTAAATGATCAAACAAAATACAATTTTTTTAAAAATGATGACTATGGATTTGAGAAGGTGAAAATTGCTGTTTTTCATTCCAGAATACCAAGCATAAGAGCCTAAATTGATAACCACATCCTAATAACTGATCTTAATTTTATTTTACTGATTAAGTGTCTATATTATAAAGAACAAACGTATCTGTGCGTAATGCTGACGTCATTTTGCGAATGACAACACTTCACGATCAAATTTCGATCTTGAAATTTTCGCTACTCCAATTTTTTAATATTCTGACCATCGTACATTTTCAATTTTCGTCGCATAGGGGAAAAAAATTACTTTCAAATGCAATTTGTTTAAAAACTGTAACCTTATTGACTGATGTATTATATTTTCTAAAATAATTTTTAAGCATGAATTAAGTTTATCTTATCACGTGCCGGTTTCAATACATAATAATAATAAACATTTTGCACATAAAGCAACAAACATTTTTCATCATTTGTTTCTGACTACTTTTCATAACGAAATTAATATTTCCTTTATAAACAAATAAAAGAATGATATTGAAAGAACACAAATCTAACATATTTGTAATTGTACAATTTTAAATTTTAAATCACCAAATAGGATTTTTTTTTTCAAATGGAATTTATTTGCAAAGAGCATCTCAGTTTACTGATTGTCTATGGTTTTAAAAACAATTTCAAAGCATGAAATATTTTTTAATTTATCTATATCGCGCGCAGCTCGATTACGAAAGATTAAAATGGACTAATTGGAAAAAAATTAAAATGGATCCTTAAAACAAAATAAAGAGTTCATTATTTTCTTACGGCTAATATCCATTTAAAAAAAAAACTTCCTTATGAATAAATAAACTAGAAAACAGGAATTCTGCTTTTTCAGAATTTAGTGTCGCCCCCGATGAAAAAAAAAAAAAAATGTATATATAAATAGTACAAAACATATTTCAATTTTAAGTCTTACAGCACACGCTTTTATTTTATGTAAAATGACGTCATTCGCATCCATTTAAGAATTCCACATTTACGATCCACTCTTAAACATTTACAGTAAAGTATGCATAGGACGTTACTATCGCGAAATAATACACAAGTGCAGCAAAAAGATGCCGTCATTAAAAAAATTCGACAAAAAAAAACAAAAAAAAAACGGCTGTCTAATGATTCCTAGGCCTTTATTTGTTTGTAACATTAATATAGATACTGAAAATTAAATATAGTTTATAATAGCTCCATATTTTATCAGAAATCATTCGTTTATATTTTTTCAAAACAGTATTTTAATTACATTTTCTATCGGTTATGAAAAAAATGGCAAAAAAATATGTAATTAATATTTTACAATTGTTTTTCCTTTATTTTCTACAGAAATGGAGTACTTCCGTTGCCAATATTAAGCAAATGACTCCAAAAACTTCAAAAATATTAATATATCAAAAATAAATGGAGATACTGTTTTCAAGTAAATTGCAGTTAAAAGTACTTTTTATTCCAATACGTCGGTAAAATATTGAAAATGTACGATGCTTAGAAGTTAAAAAAATTGCTATAGAGTATTTAATCGTACTGCTTTGTTTTACGGCTGGCTTCTGTAAGGTAACGTTATTTTTTGGAGGCGACACATAATAAGCTGGGAAAAAGAAATAGCATACCGTACCGGGGACTAATAAAATAATATAAATAAAACACAAATTTAACAGACATGTATAAGCTCTGAAAACATCAGGATATAAAAGAATGCCATAAGTAGCAAAATCTTGGTCAAATAACTCTTAGCGTGCGGCTAATAAGAAAATATCGCTTTTGATAAATTTCAAAAATTTATTTGATTCTATAATTCGTATTTTCCATATGAAAAATGCTTTTTTAATGTAAGTGGGCAATCGAAAAAAATTATTGCATATAAAAAAAAATATTAGTTTTCAATTAAAAAAAAATGTTTTCACCTATATTCTTTAACCCGGGAAGCCCGGGTGAGATCCCCTAGTATTAAGTAATGAGTAATTGCGCTTCTAAGTTTTTTCATATGTTAAGACGGGATTTTGCTATTGGGGAGTTTCAGTGAAGTGGTCCCTTAAAGTGGTTCTCAAACTCCCTGTTCAACAAACACGAAACTTTCTGACACTTTTTTTTTTCTTTTTTAATAAATAAATAAATTGTAGTTATAACCGAATTTGGTCACATAATGACAGGCTTTTCTCATTTCTCTCACTGTCATTTCTAAAAATTCAGTTCAAAACTCCAACTTTGACAGTATTGTTTTAAAGATCTTTTGCGTTTACCAGAAAAAGGAAAATGCCTTTCAATTACGTAGTTTCTGAATGGCAACACGAATCACAGTTGTGAAATAGCATACACCCACACATGTATGCTTCATATGCTGTAATTAATATTCTGTAGAATTCATATTTTTTTCATGTACTTTATGTTAATAGAAACTTTTCTAAGAAAAAAACGAACAGACAGAAAAAAAGTTTTCAATTGATTCTAAATCTGCAAAAACATGAGAATAAAAAATCAGAAGAAGAAATGAGTAAACATGTCACTAAGATACTGATTACCAAAACATTTACATCATTTTCAACAGGGTAAAACACACTTTACTTACACAATTGCTTTGATGTTTAATTACCTAAAGATTGACAACCAGATGAATTCCTGATAATCACATTTTTAAAGATGGCTCCATGAATTTTTTCCCATCGTTTAAACATCCCCTTATTAAATTTTTCTAAACCACAGAATAAAGAGATAGCTGAAGCTTTCATGAGGGTTGATTAAATCTACAATAAATTATCTTGAAATATAACAAATAATTTAAATGAAATCTATTATGGTCTTTTATGTTCTGGATAATTGTAAAATGTTATCTCTTTAGACTAGTGTTTTTCAAAATGTTTTGCTAATGTGAAGCTATGACATAACCAAGATAACATTTACAAAACTAGCAATTGCCAAATAAGAAGTATAGGCTTCCTGGGTAAACCTACCTTTGATAAGTGCTCTAGGTAAAAGGGTTTAAGGCATCCCATCTTCACTTTACTTCATGGGTGGATGTGGAAAGGACTGCAGATTTTAATCGAGAATTAACATGTGACATGTTACTGAGAATAACACACCTATATTTAAATTTGTATGGAGTAGCTCTTATTATTTTGCTCATTTGGATATATTGTTCTCTTTCTGTGCCTCCTAAAAAAGAAGAAAAGTATCTCAAACAACTTTTTATAACATTAAATGTTATCCTCTATTATTAATTTTACTAAGAAAATTATTATGTTTGAACTAGTTTTTTAGATAAATATAAAAGCATTTGCTGATAGTTATAGCTCTTCTTAGTGATGGGCGATTCTCCAGAATTCGACAATCGAGAAAAATCATCATCGTAAAAAATCACAATCGATACAGCCATCGATTAATTCCTAGAATCTACAATCGAGATGTTTTACAATTGATTATAACGAAAAAAGCTAAAAACAGTTATTGCAAAACTTAGCTATTATTCTGGCCGACAATTTCATTGTAGTGATAGGGCTTAGTGATGGGCGATTCTCGAAAATTTACCAATCGAAAAAAAATCGTTATCGTAAAATACACAATCGATACAGTCATCGATTACTTTTGAGAATCTGCAAAGGAGATGTTCTAGAATCGATTATTGAAATCATTGTTTTTACATTATATATAAGGCAGATTTTATTAAATATAGGGTAACTGAAAACAGATGGAATAAAAAAACAACAAACCAAAGGGAGGCTATAAAGGAGCCATAAGACTGGAAAAGTCATGTAAGGGTGCCCCCTGGTTGAAAAAAGCTGAAAAAACGCGAGTAGCTATGAAGCGGTAAGGGGAGTTTAAGTATCAAAAATTAGAATTTTTCGGCAATTAGCATCAAAATGGCCAAAGAAATAAGAATCAAAAGCACCCCCTAGTGGCAAAAACATGAACTAAAGGATGATAAAAGGGATCAAAATTTTTTATTGATTTTTCTACGTCATTTGAGATTGGATCTTTAATTTCCCCATTTTTAGAAAGCCTTCGACTGGAATACATTAAACGAACTCCCGCGGGAACAAAGTAGGGGAGAAGGGCAAGGAAAGTGCATAATATGAATAAGTGGTCACATGACTTTCCAACGATATGTCACATGAGGGGTGTCGGCTAAATTTAGAAAAGTGCCCACGTGCAGGGGCAAATTAAGGGGAGGGGCGTGGGCAATATATATAATGAAATAGTAGTCACAGAGCTTTCCAATGATATATCACATGAGGGGTGTCAGCAAAAGATAGAAAAGAGTCCCAACTCCCAGGATTCCAATTATCGTCCCCTCCCCCCCTTCGAAATATACCCTGCCCATCCTTCTCTTTGAAATTTTCATATATTAAAAATTATTTATCGGAGGGCTCCGTAAAAAAATCCGATCTAAAATGTTTAAAAACGCTACGATTTCAAAAAAGTTCGAAAAGTGCCTCTCTCTCAGGGCGCCAAACTAGGGAGGGAAGAAGAAAGGTTCTTAATATGAAAGAGTAACTTTCGGATGATAACCGAAAACTTTCAGATGATCTATCAAATGACTGGTCCAAAAAAAGTTTGAAATCTACCCCTCCCACGTGGGTTCCCTCTTTTATCCCAGAATATACCCGGAAATCACGCAGCCCCACTTTTAAAATTTTAGATTTAATAAATAATATTTATCGGAGAGCTCCATTAAAAAACCTCATTTAATGATATTTATTGAAGAAATCTCTACAATTAAAAAAAAAAAAAAAAATTCACCCCCCCCCCCTCCCACGCCCCTTCCGGAATTCAACTTTGGGAGGAGAAAGGTTCATAATATGAAAGAGTGCTGAAAGGACTTTCCGATGATATGTCAAGGTGAGGCTTGGTAAAAGTTTGAAAATTACCCCCCCCCCCCCCTTTGTCCACTCTCGCGCCCCCCAGAATTCACTCACCTTCCTCTTTGAACTTTTTATATTTAATAAATAGTATTTATCTGAGTCTCCAGATATGGGGCAGCTTGGCAGAGCTAAAATAAAAGAAACATTGAAAATTCGGGGCAAAATGACACTAAATTGAACAATAAAGTTTGAAACTAGGACTATACAGAACTGAATACATAAACCACTATGCTTCATAACCCACATCGGTTAATAGCAATAAAAAGATAAGTGCCAGTTAAACTGATGGCATTGAGCTCACAGGTTATTCACACTAATTGTATATTATACTCTTATTTCAAAGAATAATGTCCCTCAAAAAATAAATGAAGGGAAATATCCCCCGTTTGCCCCTTTTATACTTAACCAATGAACCTCCAAATCTAATCAGGAAAACTCCTTAACTATAATAAATCAGTATATCAAATTTGAAGCAAATCAGATAATTCTGCATGAAAAAAAGAAACATATCGCTAAATTAAGGGTGGTCTAACCCCTTTAACCCTTTTATACTTAACTAATGAATTTCCAAATCTAATCAGGAAAGCTCCTTATCAGAACGAACATAGAAAAAAAAAATTAAAGTAAATTGAATAATTCTCCATGAAAATCCATTTATCTAAATTAAGGGGAGGGGACTTGCCCCCTTTTCGCCCTTGTATATTTAACCAATGAACCTCCAAATCTAATGAAGGAAGCGCCATATCGGAATAAATCGGTATATTAAATTTGAAGCAAATCGAATAATTCTGCATGAAAAACCCTTTTATCTAAATTAAGGGGGAGACTAGCCCCTCCCCTTTATACGTTACCCATAAACCTCCCAAATCTAATCAAGGCAGCTTCTTAACATAATAAACCGGTATCCCAAATTTGGAGCAAATCGAATAATTCTGCATAAAAAACCCATTTATCTAAATTAAGGAGGGGGCCTACCCCCCTTTATACTTAACTAATGAACCTCCAAGTTTAATCAGGGAAGCTCCTTAACATAATAAACCGGTATACCAAATTTGGAACAAATCGAATAATTCTGCATGAAAAACCCATTCATCTAAATTAAGTGGGGGACCAGCCCCCCTTCTCCCCCTTTATCCTTAACCAATGAACTTCCAAGTTTAATCAGGGAAGCTCCTTAACATAATTAACCGGTATACCAAATTTGTAGCAAATCGAATAATTCTGCATGAAAAGCCCATTTATTTAAATTAAGGGGGACCAGCCCCCCTTCTCCCCCTTTATACTTAACCCGTAAACCTCCAAATCTAATCAAGGCAACTTCTTAACATAATGAACCGGTATACCAAATTTGGAGCAAATCGAATAAATCTGCATGAAAAACCCATTTATCTAAATTAAGGAGGGAGTCTACCCCCCTTTCCCCCCTTCATACTTAACTAATGAACCTCCAAGTTTAATCAGGGAAGCTCCTTAACATAATAAACCGGTATACGAAATTTGGAGCAAATCGAATAATTCTGCATGAAAAACCTATTTATCTAAATTAAGGAGGGGGGGGGGGTACCAGCCCCCTTCTCTCCCTTTATCCTTAACCAATGAACCATCAAAACTAATCAGCGGAACGCCTTATCAGAATGAACATAAAAAAAATTGAAGCAAATCGTACATTTTAATTAAGAGTTATCGCGTTACGTACATACATACGTACGTACGTACATGCATACACACTGAACCGACAGGTACATTAGCTCTCAGGCTTAGATAGCCTGTGAGCTAAAAAGAGATTGGATAAGCAGATGGACTCCTTTGAGAAATTATGACTTAAACCAGAAATGTGGTAAGTTTGACTCTGAAAGCTTCATTTCCATCTCACATTTCGGCAAATCTCATCTCGATGATTTTTCCAGCATTTCGACGCTTCCAGATGGGAAGCTGCTCGATGGTTGGTTCTCTCGCGGTTTTAAACCTTTCGGGATGGGAAGTCTCTTGAGAGTTTCTCTCGCCCTTTTCAACCTTTCCCGATGGGAAGCCTCTCGCTGATTTCTCTCGTTCTTTTCGAAATCTCCCAATGAAAAACCTTTTGAGGATTTCTCTCGCGCTTTTCAACATTTCGCTATGAGAAGCTTTTCGAGGATTTCTCTCGTCCTCGGCAAAGAAAAGTAAGAAAATTTATCAAGAGTACCAAGGGACGAGATAGAGAAAGAGGCATGACAATGAGCTGTGAAATGAAGCCCTAATTTTCAAAGTTTCTCTTATTTTACCCCTACCAAGATGTCACATACCTGGAACCCTCCGATAAAAATTATTTATTAAATATAAAAATTTCAAAGAGGAAGGTGGGTCGAGTGATTTCGAGGGAGGAGGACGTGAAAGTGGACTCATGCGGGGTGCAATTTTAAAAATTTTACCGAACCCTTACTGTGGCATATAATCGAAAAGCCCTTTGACCACTCTTTCATACTATGAACCTTTCTTCGCCCAAAGGGGGATGGGGAAGGGGCGAACAAATTTTTAAAACCGTAGCCGATTTCTATAATAAATTTAAATATCACTTTAGATGTGGGATTTTTATTCAGTCTTCCAGTAAATATTATTTATTGAACATAAAAATTTTAAAGTGGCGGCTGTGTGAATTCCGGGGCGAAAGAGTGGGCCCATGGGGGGAGGGAGGGGGAGCAATTTTCAAACTTTTTTTGGACCAGTCATGTGATATGTCATCGGTAAGCTCTCGGATGACGCTTTCATATTATGAGACTTTCTTCCTCCCCTCCCCAATTTGGCCCCCACTGCGAGGGTAGTTTTTCCGTTTTTATCATTTTAGATCGGATATTTTTATGGAGCCCTCCGCTAAATATTATTTATAATATATGAAATTTCAGCACACTTTTCCAAATTTAGCCAAGACCCCTCATGTGACATATCGTTGGAAAGGTTTGTGACTACTTATTGGTGCTATGCACTTCCGGTGGCCAACCCCCCCCCCCCCTCCCCAGAGGACACTTTTCCAAATTTAGTCAATACCCCTCTTGTGAGATATCGTTGAAAAGGTCTGTGACTACTTATTGATGTTATGCTCCTCTGGTGTCCCTCCCCCCATTTTGCACCCCCCCGGGGGACACTTTTCCAAATTTAACCAAGACCCCACATGTGAGATATCGTTGGAAAGGTCTGTGACTACTTATTGATGGAATGCACCTCCGGTGACCGCCCCCCCCCACTTTTCCCCCACGGGGTGTTTTTCTAAATTTAGCCGAGACCCCTCATGTGACATATTGTTGGAAAGGCTTATGACCACTTACTCATGTTATCCACCTCCCGCACCCATCCCCCCCTTTGCCCCCAAGGGGAGGGCATTTTTATAAATTCAGATCCAGACTTCTTATGTGACATATGGTTGGAAAGGCCTAAAGACCTGTGACGACTTAATCATATCATGCAGCTGCTGTGCCCCTTCGCTCGCTTTGACCCCTCCCCCAAGAGATCTGGTCCGAGGTTCATTCGTTTCGATATTATATTTTTTACAAGATTTTGTAGTGCGTGCGCACCACACCTGCCTGCTATCATATATCAGTGCCGTATATAGTGGGTAACCTGTTTGTGATTTCATATTACAAGATTACGTATAAATTAGGGGCCCCGATTAAAGGAGGGGCCCGCTAGAGGTCGAAGTCACCTAGTCTTTATTAACATTGACTCATTCCAGTTCACCCGCAGACGATTCTTGATAAATGTATGACGTATATAATACATAATATATGATTTATAAAAGAAATTTGCAAACTGTAGTCATCGAGAAAAAATTTACACAATCGAAAAATATCGAGATGTCCATACAATCGAGAAAATCGAGAAAAACATCTCGTTACCGCCCATCACTAGCTCTTCTTAATTTTCTGAATGGTCTTGTATTAATTATATCAAACATTCAGATGTATTATGCTTTTTTCTTGTCTCCTGAGTAACACAATTTAATGAGGGCTACTGCGTCAGAAGTATTGCATACAGGGGCGTGCCGAAGGCTGTTTTAGTGGGGGAGTGTGAACTGAATTTTGCCGACTGCAAGATCAGGGGTGAGAAAGACTTTGTGATAGCCCCCCCTCCCTCAGCGACGGAGTCAACTGTTCTACAATACTGTGAATTTATAAAAATCACTAAAAGTCTTAAGTGTTCATCTGCATTCTCCTTAACCACAGTCGAAATTAAATGCTGTTATTCAATATGTGTAAATTTTTTTTAATTATTTTACTATATAAGTAGAGTTGAGAATCCTGTTATTAATTAGGATTCTGCTTACATTTTAAAAGGAAATGTGTACGGATGTACCGTACATTAACCAGTTCTCAAAAGTAACACTTTAAGAATGTTGAAGTACTTCGGAATTTATGTTTCTATAAATAAAACCGCATGCTGTTGTGTAATGTAAGTGTATAAATTTTAAAATACATAAAAAAGACAAATATTGCTTGCTAAAAATAAGATATATATTAGTATAAGAGACTAAAAATTATCCTTCTACATTTTTAAATTATCACCCACCTGTCCTTCAGAATAGCCCATTTTCCAGCTACACTGTCTAAATCTAACATGTCAGTTATGTCTGTTTCACAGGTTAATAGCATTTGTTCGTCCAGTCACTCTTCCGACATTGTGGAACGCAAGTAATTTTTTACTAACTTTAACCTCCTGAAACTTCTTTCATTACTTGCTACAGTTACTTGAATAATTAAGGCCAACTTGTAGGCCAAAGAAAGGTTAGGATACAAATGAGCCTTCCCCACAAGTTTTTGCGCTGCTGCGCCAATTGTATCCGATTCAGAAACTAGCTATTTCTGAGGACATGAGATCAAGTTCACATTCCAAGTTATCTACATCTTTGAGATCATCAAGGAATAATTGACATAGTTTAGAAATGTCCTCGGTAGAGCTGTACTTGATCCTAGATGGAAGGAGACAGGCTAGTGGTTTAACTTTCTCAAATACCAACTTATGAATGTCTCCAAATGCAGTTGTAAGCTGATCTACCAGCTTCAAAATTTCTGCTTTAAAATAATTCTCTCGTGTAAATAGAACTGCAGTTTCAGGATTTTCGTCGATCTTCGATGGAGGCCTCCGTCGCCTGTGCCGCAAATTGAACTCATAATCTTGATTTATTCCATGTGTCTCGCAGATGTTGTCAGCTTCCTTAATAATGTTCATTATTGCCGCTGCGTCCTCATTCCAGAGTTTCTGAATGCTTTCGTAAGTTTTCTGCATTATGTCGGTTCCCTCTTAAATGTTTAGGTTTTCACGTTGCAATTGCTCTGTTGCTAACTTGATCTGAAACATAATTGTTTTCATTGCAAGTAAAGAAACAATGAAATCGTATGACATCAATTTGCTTCTTAACCCTGCTGCCTTGGCTCGAGCATCCTTGTTTACTTACTTCATGTCTTCAGAAATAATTTGTAGAGTATGGATGAGGGCATCATAGGAGGATAAAATAGCTCTGACTGAATCCGCTCGCATAGTCCATCTTGTCTTCGACAAAGATTTCAAGGTAAGACTCTTCTGAAGAACTTCCATTTTCTCTCTCAGTATGCCGAATCGCTTTGCATTCAGTGAAAAGAAGTTATAGAGATCCTGAATACTATCGTAGAACAATTTTATTATATTGCTTTCTTCGCACGCATGTTCAACACATAAATTAACTTTATGCGCGAGGAAGGGTATGTATAAAATAGATCTACTAGCTATTTCTGAAAGTTTTGATTGACAGCCTAAAATGCGGCCGGACATAGATGGCGTGGTGTCATAAGACTGTGCACGAGCTTGGGAAAGCGATATTCCAACTGACTGTAGAATTTCAGAAATAAGCTTAGCCATTTCTTCGCCTGTTTTAGCCAGATAATCTTTTCTTCTGCCCTTTCTTCAACCTTTCTTCTGGCTGAAACTTTGGATCACGTATCGGATTACAATCGAGAGCTGGTCAAGATGAGAGAGATCGGGTGTGCTATCAGCCATAACGCTAAAAAATCCACAATTTTTGACATTTGCAACTATTTTTTCACGGACACATGATCGAAGAACCCCAATAAAGTCGTTTTGCGACTTATTACTAAGATAGTTGGCATGGTATGGGCGAAGATGATTATCATCAATCCAGTCTTTTAAAGTTGGAATCCACCTGACCATTAATCTAATGAGCTGAATGTAGTTATCGCTGTCACTTTCTCGTCCCCGAAATGCATGTGCTTGATGACTTAGATATCTGGTGCGGTCTAGAAGTATATTAATAATCTCTCTGTTTCTTAGACGAATTTGCTCCGCGTTAGCTGCTGCCTCTCTACATTGACTAGATAGAAAGTTGTCAACGTGTTTACTTTTTTGGGCCAAATTATCTAATTTATACACTGCAGTTCTATGAGCATTGCTCGTAAAATGAGCCATTAACTTGCCTTTACGGTTTTTTCCTCAGCCTTTCATCTTATGCCTACACGAATACCAACACTGATCCAAGATTCTTCTGCGTTTTCAGTCCCCGGCCATCAGAGCAAAGGGAACAAGCAAAATAAAATGCGGCATCCAGTTGGTCGCTATATTCTAAATATGGATATTCTTTATACCAGCAGGAGCTAAACTTATTCTGCTTCTTAGGATCTATGTCATAATTCACAGGGTACGATGATCTCTGAGGTTGATAAGGTCCACGAGACAGGATGAAAAGTTTCTGGTTTTCGGTTAAATTCTTTCCAATACGATCGGCTGGATCACAACTTAGAAAAGTCGAGGTATCTTCCTTTTCAGAAACATTGATATTTTCCATAGAATTGCTAGTTAGGATTTTATCGCATTCCTCAATCAAACTTTCGCTGTAGTGCCGAACCCGGTCTGCAAAAGCCTTAACATTAGCAGTAAATTTTTGTGATGAAAATGATGTTTCAGAAACATTTTTAAGAAGCTCTGAAATTTACATCTGGATGATCTGTTTGAATATGTCTATGCAGGCCTCTAATAGAAATGCAGAAATATCTACATATTGTACATTGAATCCGTTTTCCTTTCTGGAGGTTGATGTTTTCATTCGGATGAAATAATCTTATATGGCGATATAAATTTATTTTTTTCTGTGAGATGTGTGTGTACACGATCACAGTGTGTGCATAAACTTTTCACTGAATTATCCGCCATAATGCGACAAAAACAAACTTTTGCAAATCGCTCTTCTTCTGTGTCCGTGACTTCATCTTTTAAATGCAGAAACCTCAAATAACTAGCGCCAAATCCAGAGCCAAGAGGTCACCAAATTCTAAGAATCAATCTATAGCAGAAGGGAGCAATTGAAGATGCTACATGGGAAAACTTACAATAGAGATTGCAACAAATCCCCCCCCCCCCCTTCCTTTCACGAAAGTCTCAAATTTTCAGAAACGCGATTCTCTCTCTCTATCTATCACCTCCGCTCTCTGATAACCCCTCCCTCCCACACAGAATCATACACAATCTTCCGTGAGAAGTTCTTTCTTTTCCCCTTTAAGGGTGTATTCGAAAAAATATTTTTCCACCCTCAACAGCTCGAAATTTTCTAGACATTTTCACACTCATTTTTAAAGATAAAAACATGAAACTTGCTGGGGTGATTTCTGAAGACATGTTTAACATGCCGTGTGATTTCATTTTCAGCTCAATTAATTAGAATTTGATTTTTAAACAATTATTTTCTCAGTATGACCATTTTTTTCATTCCCAGATCGCCCGCTTCGGAAAATTCGGTTCAAAACGCCAACTTTGACAGCGTTTTTTACAGAATTTTCTGCATTTATCAAAAAATTAAGAAGCACGGCACATTATATAGTTTCTAAATAAGAGAATTTCCCAGTTTGATGCGTTTGAGAGCAAAAATGAATTTTAAAATGAATCAGAAAATAAGCAGTTTGGATCGGAATACACCCTTAAAGACGGACAACAGAGAATTGAAATGGTACTGACGACGGGAGAGGGGACTTTTTGCAGGGTGTGTTCTTAACTTTCCGACTATTCTAAATTTTACCAACTCTTCCAAATAAGTGGGGGGGGGGGGGTGTTACACCCCCAACACCCCCCCGCTAGGCACGCCCCTGATTGCATACTGAGTTAGAAGAAAGTTTTGTGAAGGACACAGGCTACTAGTTTTTACATTATTCAGTCCTTTGTGATTTAAGACAATTTTCTTTACATTAAAAATTTTATGATCACCTTATAAATACAAAAAAGGTGGTACAACAGTGCGCTGTCACCAGGCATCAAGCTAGATGGATACTTTATTTGTGCTGTCAGTTATCATTATTGATGCACAAACAATTCATAGAAAACAAAACAAAATTTTTCATACCAGCTACCAAATAGTCACTGTGGCACTGACTACTAGTATGTTAAGACTTCTAGAATAAATTTGTTTGAATTACAAGTTTTTTTTAGGGTTCCGTACTTAGAAAGTAAAAACGGAACCATTATAAGATCACTCCTGTGTCTGTCTGTCTGTCACAGGCATTTTACTCGTAAACTATGGAATGTGGAAATTTCAAATTCGGGGAAGTAATAAAGACTATTGACCCACATATTTTCAGATCATTAAACATTCATAAATATATTTAGTAAAAATGTGTAGGGGCTAATTAAGCTACTTGAAAAAAATAATCCTTTCTTTTTATATCGTGTAGGGTATCGTGTGAAAGCTGCCGTAATGCTGAACTCAAAAATTCATTCCTTGTAATTTTAGGTATCATATTTTCAAAGATATCGTTCAAAATGTAGTGCAAAAATATGTTCCCCCCCATCTAATTCCGAATCTACTGAAACTAAAATTGTGAAAAAATTAGAGGTAGTAGATGCTAACTTAAACCTTGCAGGAAAGTTATTGCGATTACCCTAGGTTACATAGTTTTTAAGAAAATCGCATTTTTCTGTTACACACAAATTTTGATTTACGGGCGTTCAGCAAAAGTGTTGAGCAGTGCTAGAGGTACCTATTGTAGCAGAAGTATAAAAGCATTGTTGATAATGATTTTCGAAAAAAATCGTCAGTAATTATCCGAGATATTAACCCTTAAAGATACGGGCAGTTTGGACATACACAATGACAGGGGCGGCGTACTCTATGCTTAGTTAACAACTTTTAATGATATATATGTGTAATGTAATGTCCAGTAGTAGTGCAAGATACAGAATTAGTATTTATAGGGGGCTCGAAACTGTTAGACATTTGTCGAACAAAAAATTGGCATAACAGTTTATGTGCAGGATTACAAAATAAATATTGACACTAGAATGAAAATTTAGTGCCTACATATACTTCAGATTGTAATAATTAACCCGAACTTAAATATATTTGTACTTAAAGCTTTTTTATATTTTTAATGCAAAGTTGTAGTTAGCTAATACAAAATTTTGAAAATTTCAACAATATAATGACCTAAAAAAATATTTTTTTTGACAATAAAAACGAAATTTTGGGTTCAGTTTATACAGACTAACATGAAATATATGTTTTGAAAATTTCATGAAAACATATTCAGAAGTTTTTGAGGTATCCTGTGCGTTATGCCCAAAGACTTGTTTTGGAGAAAAATTACTTCAAAGTTTCGGAAACGCCGCTTCAGCTATTGAGCGGGTATAATTCTAAAGGCCTCAACTTCTGTTCTAATGAGAATTTCAAGGAAACATATGAAATTGTTCAGAAAAGATAGGAGTTTAACGTATAATAAAATTTAAATTTCTAATATTTTGAATAGTCCCGAGACCACTTAATTAGAATGAATCACATAAATACTATGGGATTCGCGACTAGTTTGCATTGAGTGGATCTCTCAATACAGATCGAATGACTTTAAAAGTTAATTAAAAACCTATCTGGAAAAAAACGCGGCACAGACCAAGGCATCATTGCAAGTTTGCGATCTCCTTTTGAAGCGCTCTTAGCAAAATGCCAAATTTAAACTTTGAACAAATGTTTTGTTTTAGCTACATAGTAGAAAGAAAGGTTATTACTAGGCTGAATTTAGTTTTATGAAATGCCAAATGAAGTTTAAATATGCATTGCTTTTATTGTCAGTACCGAATTAAGTTCATCATAAACAGATTAGGATAATATTAAAAAATAAGTTATACAGAATGGCTATATTTGATATTATTTAGATTCCATATCTCTTTGAACTTTCATTGTACTAGTATATACAATTATACCCAACCCTACGTTATATAGTTTTTTACAAAGTCTTACTATTCTTTTAGCAATGGTTTTTTTTAATAATACAGTTACAAATTCATATATTTATTCTACGGAACCCTCTCTGCGCGAGTAATACTCACACTTAACTGTTTATTTTTTTTAAGTGTCCTTTTAATATAGATATGTATGTATTTTTTAAAGCAATTTCAGTGGTTTGGAGAGGATGGATGTCTCAAAATATCTCCAGATCCAGTCTGTGATAATCCTGTACGACATTTATATGATGGATATGGAGAACCTGTGGCAGAAGTAGAATATGTTAAGGTAATTTTTCAATCCATTTCTACAATGAGTTTTTTTAATGATCTGATGAAGTCTTCATTTAGCAAGATA
This sequence comes from Maratus speciosus, assembly GCA_963932465.1. Lineage (NCBI taxonomy): Eukaryota > Metazoa > Arthropoda > Arachnida > Araneae > Salticidae > Maratus > Maratus speciosus. The sequence continues at coordinate 171,266,296 of OZ010793.1, forward strand.
AAAGTAAAAAAATTAATCCATCTCAAAAATTAAAAAATGACAAAAATGTTCAAATAAGTGCACTTAGAAAAAATATTTACGAGGGTGAGTCGGAAAATAAGTTTCCCCTGGCAACTGTGGACAGAGGTGTGTGTGAAAGACAAAAAATGTAATGAAACATTAAAGATAAGACTTAACTTTATTTTTCTACATAAGTGCCAAGTGAGTTGAGACATTTGTCATGCCCCTTTATAAGCTTCAAAAAGTGCTCTTTGAAAAAATCTGGGCTTTGCATCATTCTGTTCCCAGTAGATATGGAGAGAAAGTGCGTTGTGAATTCGTGGTAAAAGGAGGAAGTGAGAGCGGTTGTCCACTATGAATGGGCACGTGGAGTATCGGGAGCAGAAATCCGTAACCGCCACATGGGAGTCTATGGGCCAGATGTGATGTCGAAACAAATGGTGAGCAGATGGTGCCACCAATTCATGACGGGCGTCAGCAAGATTTGGACAGACCAAGACCTGGGCGGACGTGCACAGCCACTACAGACGAAAGCAATGCTTGACTACTTATTTGTAAGCAATGCTGAAGTCACACGAGCCGTTCAACACTTCTTTTATATGCAGAGCCCTCTTTTTTTCCTGGAGGGCTTTATGAAGCTTATAAAAGCGTATGGCAAATGTCTCAACTCACTTGGCACTTAAGTAGAAAAATAAAGTTACGTCTTATCTTTAATGTTTCATTACATTTTTTGTCTTTCATACACACGTCTGTCCACAGTTGCCAGGGGAAACTTATTTTCCGACTTACCCTCGTATTTAAGCAAACTAATTATTACCAGATTAAAGATATATGGAATATGAATCTATCATTTTTATTTCTATTTCATTGTTATTTTAGTCATAAATTATATTATTTTACGTGTATTAAATAACATTTTTATTTGTGAAAATTTTTTCTTCCTGCAGGCTATGGTCCAAACTGATAAATGGAGAATTAAAGGTGATAAGAATAGACGGTACCAATTAGACCTCGATATCTCATCTATATCTTTTATACACCATCCATTGTTTAGTCCTGAACATGTCATAGAATCACGCCTGTTTCAGATGTATAAAAAATATCGATATAATGAAAAGAAAGACATTGTGAATACATTAAAGCAAAAGGTTGATATAGTTTTTAAATTCATAATATTAGTGGTGTTACAATTCTTGTGTTTATTTTTCAGACCATTTATTAATAGCCTTTGAATATTTTTACTTTCTGCTATCTTCAATAGAAGAAAGTATTGTAATCGAAATTTTTTTCGACTTCCGGTTTTCGACGGATTTACATGTTTTAGGGGTCAGAGATCCCAAAAACATGTTTATAGAAAATGTCTGTCTGTCCGTGTGTCTGTCTGTCTGTCGCCATTGTACCATCTAAAAGTGTATGAAGTTATGCATAGAATTGAACCAAATTTTTGTTTTAAGTTTTTGGCTATGGCAAGCAGATCCTCCCTGAATTTGGAAAAAATTCGCCGGTAGGGGGCGCTGTAATATTTCTTTTTGTGCGACTTTGAATATTGTACCATCCAAAAGTATATGAAGTTATGCATAGAATTGAACCAAATTTTTATTTTAAGTTTTTGAATATGGCAGGTAGGACCTCCCTGAATTTGGAAAAAATTCGCCGGCAGGGGGCGCTGTAACAGCATTTTTGTGCGATTTTGAATATTGTACCATCCGAAAGCGTATGAAGTTACGCATAGAATTGAACCAAATTTTTATTTTAAGTTTTTGGCTTTGGCAAGGAGATCCTCCCTGAATTTGGAAGACATTCGCCGGTAGGGGGCGCTTTAACATCGATTTTTGTGCGATTTCGACTATTGTACCATCCAAAAGTGTATGAAGTTATGCATAGAATTGAACCAAAATTTATTTTAAGTTTATGGCTATGACAAGCAGGTACTCCCTGAATTTGGAAAAAATTCGTCGCTAGGGGGCGCTGTGATAGCGATTTTGCATATTGTACCATCGAAAAGTGTATGAAGTTATGCATAGAATTGAACCAAATTTTTATTTTAAGTTCTTGGCTATGGCAAGCAGGTCCTTCCTTAATTGAAAAAAATTCGTCGGTAGGGTCTGCTTTAATAGCGATTTTTGTGCCTTTTTGAATATTGTACCATCAAAAAGTGTATGAAGTTATACACAGAATTGAGCCAAATTTTTTGTGTTTCTTTTTTGACATGGCAGGAGGGTCCTCCCTGAATTTGGAAAAATTCTGCTGGAAGGGGGCGCTATAATTACGATGTCTGTACCATTTTCTTTATTGTACAATCGAAAAGTGTATAAAATTATGCATACAGTTGAACCAAATTTTTTGTGGAAGGTTTTGGCTTTGACCAACAGGTCCTCCTTGAATTTGGAAATATCGTGCGATAAAGGGGCTCTGTGATAGCGATTTTTGTATACTTTTCTTGATTTTTCGTACTTCTATTGTCCATCGGCGGGCGGTTCGTGCAAAGGCGGGAACTCACTTCCTGCTAAGCTCACTTCCTGCCATTCGCAAACATCTGATAACAACAGAATAAGGAAAAACTATTAATTTTAACAAATATCATGATATAGATTAACTCGTTTTTAGTTCATTTAATTGACTGAAGCAGGAAGTTTAGATGAAAATCAAAGTTGGTATAGTAATGATCTAATAATATTGAAGTATTAACATGTGTAACTAGTTCTTGAAATATTAAGATGTATAAGATAGAAGAAAGTTTTGGGATTGGCACATCCAACTAGTTTTATTTGGTAATTTGTTTCTGTGTCAAATATTTCTTCATTGAATAATTTACATAACATAGATGAAATAAATAAATGATTGTTAATTTTGTTACACATAAATTTGATAGAAATTTTTTTCATTTTGTATTGCATCATTTTTGTACTCATCTATGTGTACCTTTAACTGCATTCTGTCTTAGAAATATATTGAAATGGATATTGATTATGAAAAATTATTAGAATGAACATAGTTGATGTACTGTTCTGAAATTTCAGTATTTGATCTTGAAATATTATTATTTTATTAACTTTAATACTAAAAATGCTTGTTTACAATACATATAAAGTTGTTTATATATTCTGATGCATTCAATGCTCTTCTCGATTAAGTATTAAAAATCATCTTATTGTACTAATCCACAGATATAGAAAGTTATACTTTGTAAATAATTTGTAATAATTATTTTAAAAGAAACACTCTTGATTAATTGCTTCATATCCAATTGTTTGTAATCGCAGGATTTAAACTGATAACCTTTAAAATAAGAATATTTTGATGCAAATATTTATTATATATGTAATTTCTTAGTTCTTATAAATGTATTATTTTTTCATAAATTTTTATAGTTTTGTATCAGGCTATCTAATTGTTTTATGATGCATTAAGGGAGCAACAATATTTGCAAAAACCTTTGAAAAATAGGTGATATTAATGTACCTTTTTCTTGAAAACTACAAAAAAAATTCCAATATATATATATATATATATATATATATATATATATAACCATTATATAATTACAAATCATCATCGATTTCCTATTACTGAAATCATATAATAAATTCAGCTACAATTCATAACACTGACATTATACAAAATAAAGATTGAACCTTTAACTAGTAATACAGAATCAAGCACAATATTACTAATTCACTAGCATATTGCAGATGATAAATCCATATAAACATATGAAAAACCACCAAATTTTGATAAAATATCCTATTAAAGACAAAAGATACAAATAACCAGCTAAATAATGTTGAACCACAAAAAGACGTATCACAAACAAACAATAGATTAGGTGGATGAATGAAGCTGGAAGCTTATATATTCACCTTTTCAAGGGTATATAAAATACATATATAAGCAAAAAACATAGTCAATTTCTGTAATGGAATCCAGCAATAAACTAAAAATTGAATTCCATTATGTACCCTATCAACTATACACCAATAATTATGAAACCACCATGCCAAATAAATTGAATTAAGAAAAATTATAATCAATGCAATATCCGCATCAATGAACAACATTAAAAAATGAAACAATTTAAATTAAAGACATACCCAGCGAGAGAACTGCATGATCATATTGACCATGACTCAAAAATTTAACCAATTTTATCACAGTAAAAATTCCGCCCAATACCTGCACAGTCAAAAACGAAGCCCCACGGTTGCCACTTAATATATTCACCGTCTTGAAATAGAAGAATTATAATTAATAAATTTAGTCCATATAATAATTATTATTACTTGCTATTTTAATGATCTTGGTTTAAATTATAACAGGGCTTAATTTCTAAAGAAAAAAGTACCGGAGCCCTAATATTATGTGGTACCGGTACTACAACTGCACCGTTCCCGCCTAACCCCACCCCCCGTCACTCCAATCTGCATATTTATATTTCGTACATTATTTGCAAAATTTAAAGCATTTTTTTTTTTAGCAAAATAAAAATTTTAAAAATATCTATCAGCATATACTTAGCTGTCAACTATTCCACGTTTTAGTTATCACTCCTTCCGAATAGTAATCTTTGCCTATTTTTAGTGTTAATTAATTGCTGAATTCTGCGATTAAATATGGTAAGGATTACGATTCCGAAATAGTGTTAACATAAAAAGGGGGTAGTTCGTAGCTATGCATTTTTTTTTATATAAAAATGCATAGCTACGAAATGCACTGGGCTCCGGAGCCCTGTATTTATAGGGCTCCGGTGAATTCCGACCAATATTTAAATATTTACTAAAAACAGAGAAGTACCGGAGCTGGGCTCCGGCGCAAATTAAGCCCTGAATTATAACTAAAAATACATTAAGAAGTATTTGCTTAATATTAAACAATTAATAATTAAGAGACATTATCAAATATCATAGATGATGGCAACAATATTATAATAGAACTAAATAAATTATTAAATGCAGCCATCTAGCGTTACTACATAAAATTAAAAATTAGGAATGTCTGTATATGAATAAATTCACATCAAAACCAGTAGTTATATTATATATTGCTGCCATCTGTTGTATATTACCGAATATAACTGTAGAAAAATTGTAGAAAAAATGCTTATTTAAAATACTGCTAATATCTGAACCTATAAAATTACTTTAACCCTTAAATGCCTGATTTTTCAAAAATCATTGTAATAATGTTTTTTCGGCTTTCATTTTTTAAATATATCATGGAAAAAATACTGAAAAAAATCATGTTTTGTTTTAAGTATGGTTTACGGCTAAAAAACCGTTTTTTACTAATCGGCAATACTGGTCTTTAATTGAAAAAGTAATTTTCCTTGATAAAATTCTATAATATTAAACACACAAGAATTTTAGGAACTATAATAAGAAATAAATTTTACTTGTTCACTGCAGAACAAAATAGGGTATTTCGCAAGCTTCCAAACAAAACAAAAAGAACAAGTAGCAACAATTGAAAAAATAAATCTATTTTTATTCTTAAACAGCACAAGTGTTGCAATCTACATGTTGAAAATCGATTTAATAATATTTTCAGAATGTATTTTATTGGCAACATTAGGCATTACAGCTTCTATATAATTCTAATAGTATTTTAGAGTCTAAATTGGGTATGTTGCCGAAAAGCAACACCCGGCATTTAAGGGTTAAGACGGCACAACAAGATTATTCTAAAACAGCACAACTGAATATAGATAATAATCATTTAACATTTTTAATATAATTATATATATATATTAGAGGTCTGCACAGGACGAAATTTTCAGGCCCGGGCCCGGTCCGACTCATAGAAAAAAAAAATTTGGCCCGCCCTGGCCCGATACAAAAATTAAAAGTTCGGCCCAGCCCATAGAAAAATTAATATTGGCCTGGATCGGTAAAAACTTAAGAGTTCGGCCCGGCCTGGAAAAAAGTTAAAATCTCAGCCCGAGCCCGGCCCGGCACAAGAAAATTTCTACAAAACATTGATTTTTATGTCAATTTTGTTAAAAATGGGTCTCGTACGAGGAGTTCTGATCAAAAATATTTATCTTTTTTTTTCCCTTCGTGTTTATAATCTTCATTTTTATAGAACGCAGGCTGCAATATTTATTTTTTTTAATGAATCCCTATTACTTGTGTGTAAATGCTTCAGTTATCATTAATATTGTTAATCCATATTCCATGTATTGAAGTGTTAAAAATCTGAAAAATGCTATACAGTAAAATCTTCTAAGACGGAATTGCATAGAAAAGAAATAAAAAATGTGTTATAGACAAGTTCCCTTCTTGGCAAGTGTAAATGTATTATATATTCTTTTCTTACATATTAGTATATTAATTTTGCATGGATCTACACATTTTTCAGTTTAAAACAGGTTCTGTCATAGGCAGGTTCCTTTTCACACGTTTCACTATATTATAATTTAGCTATATTTTAATAAGCGTAGAAATCTACTATCTATATTATAAAGGACAAACATATCTGTGCGTAACGCATACGTCATTTTGCGAATGGCAACACTTTGAAATTTGAAATAAAATTTTCTAAACATTTTAAATTTTTACACCGTCGTATAAGGAAAAAAATGCTCTTTTAAATGCAGTTTGTTTGAAAACTGTATCTTAATTTATTTTTGAGATATTAATTTTTTTATAGTTTTTAATACAATTTTTCTATTTGTGGCAACAAAAGTACCCCATTTCTATTGAAAGTAAACGGAAAATAGTCGAAAACAGGAGATTATTGTACCTTTTTGTTGCCATTTTCTCATAAAACCTGAAAAAAAAAGTTGAAATGAAAATACAGGTTATGTCAAAAATATTGTCTGTTATTCCGTGATAATGACGTCATATGCATACTTCTCTATAGACGAAGTTTAAGACTGGATTATAAAAGTGGATTGCTTTAGTGGAAGCAAATGACGTCATTTTATAAAAAATCGTGTATTTTAATTCTTAAAACTGAATTATGTTTTGTAGAAGTGCGTCATTTTCACAGCCCAACTGCTTTGAAATCACTTTTGAAAATAATGTAATCGAAATTACACACTGATAAAATGCAATGTTTTACAAAAATTTAGAGTGTCTTTATAAAAGAGAGGTGACATGCAAATAATAGCGATTTATATTACAGAAATTGATGATTCTGGCCTAGATGGATTTGCTTTGCCGAGTTAGACAAGCAAACAAATAATTCGAGGTTTAAAATAATATCATGTTCCTGAAGTTTTTGTCAAAAATTCTCTCAAATAATAAAATTTTAATGCTATTCTTTAGGACATTCTACTATAATTTTATCAAAATAACATAATTTGCTGAATTTAATTTTTCATAATTTTATATAATCTATATATTTAAAACACAAGTGTGTTTTTTAGTCATCTGCTCTGATCTTTCTGCTGAACCAATTTTACTAATATTTTTTCTAACTGAAAGCTGTTCATTTGTTGATGTGATCTCACTATCTGTGTTTTTTTAATGTCCTCACTTTTATATTTTAATTTTAAAAGCATTTTATGAAATTTCTTCAAAATGGTGAAAATTAGATAGCTTTCATTATTGTGGACAAGAGAGAAATAATGAGGTATTTTTATCTTTATTCATGCCATTTTCTGATAAAAATGTTTTGAGTTAAAATGATTTTAAAATGATCAAACAAAATATAATTTTTTTTTTTTAAATGATGAATATGGATATGAGAAGTGCTTCTGCCAATTTTGAGAAGGTGAAAATTGCTGTTTTTCATTCCGGAATACCAAGCATAAGAGCCTCAATTAATAACTACATCCTAATAACTGATCTTTATTATATTTTACTGATTAAGTATCTATATTATAAAGAACAAACGTATCTGTGCATAACGCTGACGTTATTTTGCGAATGACAACACTTCACGATCAAATTTCGGTCTTGAAATTTTCGCTACTGCAATTTTTTAATCTTCTGACAATCGTACATTTTCAATTTTCGTTGTATAGGGAAAAAATTTACTTTCAAATGAAATTTGTTTAAAAACTGTATTTTAATAGACTGATGTATTATGTTTTCTAAAATACTTTTTAAGCATGATTTTTTTAAAGTTTATCTTATCATGTGCCAGTTTTAATACATAATAATAATAAACATTTTGCACATAAAGCAACAAACATTGTTCAGCATTTGTTTCTGACTATTTTTGCATAACAAAATTAATACTTCCTTTATAAACAAATAAAATAATAATATTAAAAAATAGCTAATCTAACATATTTGTGAAAGACAAGTTAACGAAATTAATACTTCTTTCATAACAAATAAAAGAATAATATTATAAAAACACAAATCTAACATATTTGTAATCATACAATTTAAATATTTAGATCACCCAATAGGATTTTTTTTTTTTTTTTCAAATGCAATTTGTTTGCAAAGTCCATCTCAGCTTACTGATTGTCTATGGTTTTAAAAACAATTTTAAAGCATGAAATATTTTTTTATTTATCTATATTGCGCGGAGCTCGATTACGAAAGATTAATCCGTTTGCCCTTAAAAAAAAAAATAAAGAGTTCATCATTTTCTTTCGGCTAATATCTATTAAAAAAAACTTCCCTATGAATAAAAAAATAAAATAATATAAATAGAACACAAATTTAACTGACATGTATAAGCTCTGAAATTATCAGAATATAAAAGGATGCCGTAAATAGCAAAATCTTGATCAAATAACTCTTAGCATACGGCTAATAAGAAAATATCGCTTTTGATAAATTTCAAAAATTTATTTGATTGTATAATTCGTATTTTTCATATGAAAAATGCTTTTTTAATGTAAGTGGGTGATCTAAAAAATTTATTGCAGATAAAAAAATTATTAGTTTTCAATTAAAAATAAAATGTTTTCACCTACATCCTGTAACCCAGGAAGCCTGGGTACGATCCCTTAGTTCTTTAAAAAGAATACATTTTAATGTTTAAGTGTAGAATAATGGCGATTTAACAATGTATGCATTTTTTACAAAAATTTTTGGGCTAGGCTTAATTTAACTGACCTTTGAATAGGACCAGGCCACGCTGAGGCAATGATTTTCATACAGGCTGGGTTAAAACTAGTGCTGAAAATTTTGGGCCGTGAAGACTAGAAATGAAACCAGTCCCGGCTCTGTATAGAAAAAATAAGTTAAGCCCGGCCCAAGCCTTCAGAAAAAAGTATGGCCCGGGCCTGACCCGGCCCGAGTGCCGTGAATGAAAATTGGCCGGCTTCGAGCCATGGGCTGGCCCTTGCAGATCTCTAATATATACAGTTTTGGCATTAAATAAACTATAAATTGATTGTTCAGCAAGAAATAAAAATAAAAATTGCAATATACATGCGATTTTGCAGTTAAAAAATTATAGCTTTGAAAAAAATTTAAATTGCCAGAAAGGAATTGATTTTCCAGAAATACAAAACTATCAAAATATAGCTAATTATAGTATAAAAATTATTATTGAAATTACTGTAGTAGTTCTCAATAAAAAGGCATTCCAGTATCAGCTGTTTTCCATAGGATTTTTCAACTGTTGTTACTTGCTTAAAATACATATTATAAAGATAGCTGAATTAAATATACTAATAATAATACATGGATGATTTAATATTTGAATGTCATTGATACATTCAGACCACAATAATATATATGCTTGATAGATAATAATATTATTAATTGTTATTAATATTAATTATTGTTTGTATATTTCAAATATTTTTCTAATAGTTTGCAACATTAAATAACTTAAGCTTCATTATTTTTTATTGATTGGTGAAGAAATCATGTGACCTGGAAATTTCCAGATTTTATCATAAAGGTGTGTCGTTCAGATAGGCAAGTTGGTAGAGCATTGGCAATTTAAGCCAGAAATCCTGAGTTCAACTCTTAGCCTAGACACTTTTCACACAGTTTGCAAAAATTTCAACTTATATTAAACTTAGGGATATTTGTGGAACTTTCCATCCTGCGACAACATCGCTGGCCTCTTTATGGGCATCCATTTTTTATTGCAGTATGCAAAACCATGAATCTATAATTTGTAAGTATTCTGCTATGTTAATTACAATTGTTAGGTTTTTAATAGAATAAAATCTGTTAGAAATCTTTCATGTTTTGTATTGGATTATTTTCTCTAAATGAGGTACTTTAAGTTAGAGTAGGGATATGTTTAGGAAAATTTTAGGTCCTTTAAAGGACCCTTCACAAAACAATTTATCTTAAAACAGGACCCTTCACAAAATTATTTATCCCCAAACAGGACCCTTCACAAAATATTTTATCCCAAAACAGGACCCTTCACAAAATTATTTGTCTCTTAAATAGACCTTTCACAAAATTTTTTCACTTTCAAATTGAACTTTTTCACAAATTTAGTCATTTAAAAATAAAATCTGCCTGTAAGTAAGCAGTTGAACTCACCAAAGAGCATATTACTTAGCTTTTTATACATGAAGGATAGGACATGAAGACATCGATAATTTAAAATTCACAAAATTATGACTAGAATTTTCACAAAAATAAGAAAAACTTCACAATTTCACAAAAACAGGACCCTGTGAGAAAAGTCTGGACAGACCCCTGGGTGTGCTTGTTTACACGAGGATGCAGCAGACATAAGCAAATGCAGTATTAATTCTAATGCAAAAATGCTTTAGTGTTTCTTCTTTTGCTTCATAAAATTTGTATGTAAATGATGACATTTGAATCATTCTACATTATTACAGGATGTATCAAAATAATTAATTCAAAAGCTGATTTAACACTGAGTTAAAACAATGATCAAATGTCATATTAAAGTCACTGTGCAGTAGAAAATAACTTTTGTGTAAGGAGCACTGAAATATTTGATTTTATAGTTTTTATCTTCTTAGTTTATTATCAATTATTCAAAGATAATGAAATATATCATCAATTATGGTCACTTGACTTTTCTTCATTAAATATCTTATCAGTGAATAATTCATCTTTTTATAACATTTCATTATCTGATTTCCTTGAATAGCATTACACAGCACACCATTGCCGCTATTGTCTCTGCAAATTTTGTCACTGAAATTGATTTTTAGAAAAAATAAAATTCAAACGAAAATGCAATTCAAGTAATTACAGAGCGAGCTTCTATTGTGCAATGAACCCTTTCTTATATTTCATATCTAATTTCATGTCATATGGAACAAGAAGAAGATAATTAAAAAGTAATCAAATTTTTGGATCAATTTGTTTAGTTTCTGAAAATTTCCCATTCCAAAATTAATTAGATAGGTGAAGCAATGGTGTGCAGAGCAAGTACTGCTTGCAAAATATCCAAAATCTTTATTATAAGTTATTTGTTGTTCTGAATAAGTCAAATGATAAAAGAAAGATTTGAGTTACAGGTAAACAGTTTCTAAAACATTGTATAACTTTTAAGTACACAACACTGAATAGTTATTTCACTTATCATTCTTATAATATCTCTTCTTCTCAGAAAAAAAAAAAAAAAAAAAACATAAAGAAAAGACAGCATTAATCCAATTTATCTCACAGTTCAAATTGATGTTAGATCCTTTATTCTTATGCATGTTGCATGTGATAGAACATGCTGGCGTTCCCATGCACTCAACTCTTAGCAAAATGCTATAGTGCGTACTTCACACAAGGATTCATTGCCAGTTTCATAGAAATGTGTTGCTTTCTCCTGTTCATTATTTAAATTATTCTTAAGTTTAAAATAAGCATATTTTAGTTCAAATATTTAATATGCATCTCATTCTATCTGATTTAGTATAATCTTTAACATATATTTTTCATAAATGCATGCAAAGTTTATTATGATTTTTATTGCAATGGAAAAAAAATCTAATACATATGCATTTTATTGTATACATGTTTATTAACTATTGTTTTTGCAGCTGAAAGCTCTAAGAACTGCGGCTTATAACTTAAAACAGTCTATGCAGATTGGCATGGAGGAAAGTTCAATAAATAATGAAAGACTTTCTCGTTTACAGCAGTATCAAAATGATATCAGGTAAAAACTAGTGTTATTTTATATAAAAAATAACACATTTAAAAAAACTGCTATTTATTTGATTATCACTCTTTATCAGTCATTAAATATTTAATTAGAATCAAGCTTAAAAATAATAAATAAATTATTTGGTACTTGTTTACTTACCTGTCAACCTTAAAAAGCCAAATAATCTATAATAATAATAAAAAACTGTTGCCAAACAGCGTGACATATTGCCAGTAATGGATAATATGACACCAAAACATACTCATAAAATGTTTCCTTGGTTTTATGTAATCTGGACTAGTTTTGACAAGCCAATTTTTAAAGGTTTCAGATGTGCAGATATTAAACAAAATCTCTCGCCAAACAGTTTGAATTAACTCAAGTAATGATAAAAGTTTGAAGAAACAAATTATATTTTTATTTAGATAGAAATAAGCATATATAAGTAACAGATGTAACATAATGTTCTTTTTCCATTTAATCGGTGTTAATTCCTTTTAGTAACTGTAAATGAACCATAATGTAGTTGCAAAAAAAGCTGTCAAACCATGCCAATTTTGAAGCCATTGAACCATGATCGGCTTGTAGATTATTAAATAGGATTGGCCTTATCACAATTTTACACATTGCATCATCATTGTTCATCCGTTTATACATAAAATCTCATACAAGGCACATTAATGCATGGTTTTTTTTAATGGCACAATCTTGTAATTTTGCAATTACTTCACCACATCCTGTTTTGTAGATGCACTGTCCCAAATCTTTATATATTTTTTTATGTGTGAAAAAAACAGAGAAATAGCGGGTGACATATCCTTCATTACAAAAATTAAACTGATTTATCTACAAAATAAATAAAAAGGGATTATTTGTGACACGTAGTGCCATATTGGCCGATAATGAAAGTGATGTCACGCTCAATTATATTTGTGTTAAATTAGTATTTGGCGACAGACTTTGTAATTTATGTAATTTTCTTTATTTGGATAGTGTTATTTTAATTGAGTTAGTTATAATTTTTTCTAGTCACTCAGTGTTAATAATATTAATTAAAAAAGTTAATTTATGAACTTGTTTGATTTTATATAGACCATAATTTTTATTTTTATTCCAACAGGCAAACTAAGAAAATAAGGGACTTCAAAGAGGAAGAACAAAAAAATTTATGGAAATCAATATTAAGCTCTTGGGAAGAATTAAAGACGTGCCGTAAAAATCAAGGATTCACATCTACATCTTTGAATGTAATAATTCATAAGTAAGATAAATTTCATTTGAAATTTTATATGATAACAACTAAACTAACATTACACGCACTCTTCATATAATATATTTATTATTCTACATTAGAGGCCTGCACGGCCCAGGCTTGGCCTGACACCCGGTGAACTTTCAAACAGGCCAGGCTGACAAATAAAATAAATGGGCCGGGCCGATAAAAAAATTCGGCGGAAACGAAGCCAATAAAATATGAGCCATTTTCAATATAATTTTTGCGAGAAGTATAAAATAAATGTGCGTCATGAGCCCATGCGAGTTTGATAACATCAATACAGAAATGTAACATGTCCATCTTAGAGATCGGCATTGGACAGTTTCATGGTGTCTTACCCTAGGTTTAATTTTTTTCATCAGACTCGTGCCGGGCCGAGATTGCAGACTTGCATTTTTTTTATCTACATAGTCATGCCGTGACGAAACTAGTCTTAATTGTTCCCAGGATGTATATAGGGCAGGCATTATATATTGTAAAAGTATTAAGAGCGATAGTGAATTTCTGTTAAAAGTATTTTTGGAACAGTTACATAGTACCTTAAGGTGGTCCTCAAATTCACTGCTCAACAATGCGAAACTTTCTGACTCATTTTTAACTGTAAAGGCATAAATCGAAAGGCCTGACATTGGGGATTTGGAATTGAATATAGCGTTTTCCATTTTTGATAAATTACTTACAGAGATATAAGAGATTTTTGTCACAAAACTGTATTTTTTATCCTTTCTCGTGCTATCGCTTCCAGAAACTCGATAATGCTAACTTTGGCAGCATTTTCTCAAAGATATATTGCTTTTATATTAAAATATAAATAAAAAATTAACCATTTACATAGTTTCTGAATAAGAATACCTGCGCCAATTTTACGCTTTTCCGAAAAGAAATGAATTCAGAAATGTAACAGAATGTAGCTTCTTTGGATTTCAGAAAAGCCTTAAAATGACAGAAAAATATCTTCACACATCTACTTTTCATTATACAGCTTCAAAAGTTATCATGTTTCTAACCCTTTATTCTAAACTACATTAATTTTTTAATGAGTTATTGTTTGAATTTTGAAACGTCTAAGACTGTAAGTAATCATTAATGTTACTATTGTCTGTTTTCTGTTTTGTGAGCACATAGTAATCTAAAATATACTGTAAAATATTCCCATAAATACACATGTTGTATTCATTAAAAGAACCTTAATTATATATCGAGAAAAACAGAATTTTTTCTAGAAATTGAGTTGGGCCAGCCCAGGCTCGGGCCGAACTTTTAATTTTTACACTGGGCTAGGCTAGGCCAAGATAGCTTTCGTTTGGGCCGGGCCTGAAAATTCCGACCCATGCAGACCTTTATTATTCAAGAAAATTATGCTATTTTTAGATGTAATTTTTCCTTCTTTTCTTTCATATAAACATTATCATTTTATTAATTTAATAAAATTGTATTATTTTTATTGTATTGTCTGAACTATTACTGTATACATGTACTGATTTAGTTTATTTAGTTGCTGATTGATATTGCCATTTATTGCCTTGTGTAAATAGCATACCAAAGTGGAAATGAACTTGAGATTGAGCCTAAGGCAGACTTGTAGTTGATATGCTTTTTGCTCCAGTGACATAGCAATTTGAGACTTATGAGAGCGTCTCAATTAGGCACTTTCAAATAAATTGAACAGTTGCAATTATCAATACTTAATAAAATATGAGAATAATTAATATACAAATGTTAATCCCATTACCACAAAATCATCATTTAAAAAAAAAAAAAAAAAAAAAATTAGACAGAAGATTTAATATACTGAATTCTAGAGCACGGGTTCCCAAACTTTTAGATCGACATACCACTTAATAGAATTTCATACTTTTGCTTACCACCAGGTGACAAACTCAAAATTAATACAGCAAAACTTGTATAAATGGAATATATCTAAAACAAAATATTTTTCTAGTCTTTTGTGCTTCCTTCTACTTCTAAGCAGATTTTACTGTATTTAATTGCATGATTACATTATTTAATTGGTACTTAGATTGACTGCTTTACATTAACATTCAACAATTGCTTTATATTAACATACATTTTAATAATATGTAGGTGTGGCTGATGCAATGCGCCCAAGACCTGTTATACCTTCCACAGAACACTTTAAAAAAATGATCCGTGAAAAACTCATAATATTTAAAAACAAACAAAACATATAACAGTTTCTCAAAGCTGCACAATAGAAGCCTTTTTTCAGTACAAAAAGGCTACAAAAGAGTACAAAAGAGAAAGTGAAGAACGAAAATAGCAAAGTTCATGCTTTACAGAATCTGCTGTTCACTCCCTTTATTTTATTTTGATAGATTGATTGAACAAAGGGCTCCTTTTATGAAGCACTGAAACATCAACTGCTGGAAAATCGATTTGGCTGTTTTATGCTTTTCTTTGTGTATATATTTGATCTGGATTCCTACTATTTATTATAAATTACTTCTTTTCTTGCATGTAAAAAAAACATTTTTTATGCATAATAATATTTTAAACCCTCTTCCCCGTACAGATGAAGTTCATATCTTTGCTTTTTACATCATGTTGTCAGGGAAATTTAGTATTTCTTTTTTATCTATACATATAACCATAAATACAGGTAGTTGAATGACATTTAAAAAGAAAATGGCATATGGTCTTTAAACCGACAGAAATAAGTCATTCCTTCCTATGCAATTAATTAACTGAATTTCAAATGCATCAAATTAATAATAATATAAGAATAATCTTACTTCTGTTGTGAGTATCAACTATAGAAACTATTTGAACACCGTTTGAAACAGAACAAACAAAAACAAAATAAAAGATTTCAGAAAAGCATGCAAAGAAATAATTTATTCTTTATAATAATTTATAGAATATTTATCAATATAAAGTGTATCATTTTTGGGTAACGAATATAGATGCATTTATTTTGAGAGCATAAATACTACATATTAAACTGTTAAACATGGTAAAAAAATATGCATTTGAAATCGCCTTGTTCATCAATCTTTTGTTATATAAATACTATGTTTATATCAATAGTAAAATACACTTAAGAAAATTTAATAAATGAATAACCTACATAAGAAATTCACATACTTTCTGAAAATAAACTGTAAATAAACGATAGTTAATTTAGCATTGAAGTAAAATGAAAAATCGGGCAGGAAATCTATGCCAGCTATGGAATATTTATAGCTCTGGAATATATGGATGAGTCCTTGAAGAGATGGCACTCTCGGAAGCACTAAATCCAATCAAATTCATTTAGCAAAGATCTGGTTATGTACATTTGTAGCAAATTTAATTTAAATAAATAATAGTTATTTTGGCATTGAAGTGAAATCAAGAATCAAGCAGGAAACCGATGCCGGCTACTGAACAATAATTCCATCGATGTCGGGCATCTCTTCTTAACTAACACTACGGGAACGCATCCTGTAGCTCAGCGAAAGAGCAACCTAACTCTCTTATTCCATGGCGTCGGGTGATGCGAAACAGAATTTTTACTTCCAAGTCTCAAAAAGCATGGTTGATTTTAATTTCAACCAATCCAAAGACTCCATGATCTTAGCGTCTTCTTGGAACTCCGGGACTTGCATGCACCCTAAGCATCTGTCTGTCGTACGAGAGAAAACTGAAATAGTGTTACATTTTTCTGCTTCGCTAAGAAGATTGTTGTTGAAAACGAAGTTCTAGCAATTGTGGCCGTTCTTATTTGAATCGGACATTGCATGCTAATCGAACGAGGAAAGAAATGGAGAAACATTTTTTTTTTGCATATCTATTAAAAATTTTTTTATGAATTTAACTGAAAATTTAGCAAAGGAAAGAGAAAAATATTCTTTATCTATATATAGATTGAGTATGAAATATTAATAAATAAAAGATTTTTATTTTTGTTATTCAAAACTTAGAAAGAAAACACTATGTGCCATATATCGCGGTGTTCTTGAAAAGTAAATATAAAAGCTAAATTGTAAAAACTAGTGACCCGGAGTCGAACAATTTTTGATGCTCCAGCTCCGCTCCTAGATAAAATGCTGTGGGTCCGGCTCCGGCTCCAACTTGGCTCCGACTTCGCACTTTTAAGTTGCACATTTAATTTTTTGCTCACAAATTCTTTCTTCCTTTACCTTCATTAAAGATCTGACAAAATACATTTTTCTTCTCATCAAAC
Source organism: Maratus speciosus (assembly GCA_963932465.1). Lineage (NCBI taxonomy): Eukaryota > Metazoa > Arthropoda > Arachnida > Araneae > Salticidae > Maratus > Maratus speciosus. Next base: position 171,283,752 of record OZ010793.1, read on the forward strand.
TTGGAATGCTCATTCAGAAAATATGACATCTTTTAGCTTTTGCTTTTAAAATAGAAAATTTGGTGGAATTTAAAACACAAAAATCTTAAATTTCTTCTACACTTTTCAAACAACCAAAATTGTACAACTACACATGTAAACAACACGCGGCCATATTTTTCAAATAGTGTTGTCACTTAGCTCAAGTAGAAAGTAGAAGAAAAGTAGTGTTACCATGTTTTGAAAAGTTTTCCATCTCTAATATAAAAAACCCCTAAAAAATGATATAATTAAAACACTGAATAATGATGTAATTAAAATATATATGGTAGAATTAAAATAAATGGTAGAATTTAACTTTAAATAAGATAAATTATTAAAATATTGATTTTATTATATTACATTAATATTTTAAAAAGAATTTTTAAGATTTGAAGATGAATTTTAAATGATTAAATGTTAATTTGAATTGGAGAAGATAAACAATTTATAAAATTTGTAATTGGAAATCTTGCATTATATTTTAATGATGTAACATTTTCGGTATCAGGCTCTGGCTCTGGCTCTGGCGACACAAAATGTGTCAAGCTTAGGCAGGCTCAGGCAGGCCCGGCTTCGAAAAATGAGCTTGAACTCATCACGGGTGTGCAGTGTCCAATCATTTTTTTAATTTGTCTTTTTTTATTACTTTTTTTTTTCAATTGTTTATTAACAATTCATTATTTGAATAGAGTTGTATTTCATATTTTGTAGAAGTCTTTTTTTTATCTACTGTTGCCAGATTTTAAAAAGTACAAATTTTGTTTCCAAACATCTTTTACTTGAAAAATGCATTTAAATTTGAATTAAAAAAAAAAAAAAAAAAAAAAAAAGTTAAAATATTTTAATTATTACATGTTTAAACCAACTAATGAGGAAAATTATACCATATTTAAAAAGCCCAAATAATAATATTGCCAAACACTTTTCAATTGAAAAACATGTAAATATTAAAAGAGAAAGAAAACCTTAAAATAATTAACTTACTTATTATGTGTAGACAGCATTTAATGGTGGGAAATTATGTCATATTTTAAAAGATTTTCTTATAATATTTAAAAAGAAAGCTTTATTTCTAGCCATTATTATAAAACTCCAAGAGGCAGTAGCATTTTTTACTTAACCATTTTATACAAGCTGATTTTTAAATGTATGATAGATCTTACTTAATCAATCATGAAATAAGGCATCAGCTGTAGGTAGGACACAATGACATCAGAAATAATGTAGTTGATCAGAAATTTCATCTGTGCAATGTTACCTGAAACAATTCTTGCCCTGTTAGGGAAATAATTCATACTGGCTTTTGCTTAAAGAAAAGTATATTCTAAGAATAAAATTTTAATTAATCTTTCAAATGCCAAATGTATATCATTTTGCATTTGAAAAATTTCAGCCTATAAATTTGATTGAAATTATTCTGTAAAGTTTTTCTTTGGTGCATATAATTTTAAGGGTGACAGTCAGTTACATTTGCCCTATATTGCTCATGCTATATTTTTAACTTCAGAAGTGCGCATTTGCTATTGAACTGATTGGTTTAAAAATTTTTTGGGGTGATTGATATCTTATTTTCTTTGAAATGGCCAAATTTTATAAATGAAAAGTATGGCCTCACCGTATTTGTGTTCTTTCCAATGAGAATTTTTTTAACTTAGCTATTAAAAACACTGTGAAAGTCGTGTTTTTTCATTATCTAAAGCTAAATAAAACCGATTGCACCAATGAGAAAGGAAAAAATGTCAGTCACAAGTTTTCCCACATTATATCACCGAACACAGAACATGTTGCAGAATTCTTTATGAAAAACACTTGTCTGGGAAAAAATGGAAAAGTGTCACAATGGACAAAGCTTGGACTTATTTTTTAAATGACTGCAGCAAAAAAAGATTAATTATCATCAAAGAGGTGAAAAAAATTCTTAAAACTTGGCTCAAAAAATCTAAAGAAAGTTCTTCTAAGGGATTTAGGAATATTGCAGATTTTGCATGTAACACAAATTAAAAATAAAACAAGTAAAAAAAGTATTTTGATAAACTCCACAATCCACATACTATCAGAAATATTTTATCTCCAATTTTCAAATATGAAATACCATTTCTTTGCTTCTCTAATTTTATCAAGACAAAGCAAGCAGCCACACATCGCAATGTCAACATACAACCCTTTATGGATTTTGGAAAACTTATATTGGTATGAGGAATGAAACAAAATACCTCTTCCGATACTTCACAAGACATTGACATGACATTAGTGATGAGATATTATTTTCAAGGAAATTACAATGTTGAAAGATAGTTAAGAATAATGGTTACCAAACATTTAAAGAAAAAAAATGTTAAATAGTTCTGCAAGTATGAAAATATCTAAAAAGTGCAAGAACAACTTCTGTATTTTCACCAATTTTTTTTCATTTAGTGCAATGGATTTTTTGCAATCAAGCTCCAAACACTTTACCTATGATGCTATTGTTAATAAAAGTATTTCACAACCCCCTCTACCTCCAAAAAAAAAAAAAAAATATATATATATATATATATATATATATATATAAACTAGCTGTCTCGCCCGGCGTTGCTGGTCCCATACTGTAATGATATTTTTAAATGAACCTGAAATTTGTATAGTGGGTCAGTACAGAGGGTGGAGGGTAGAGACGGTGCAAATTACCAGGGCCCAACTCTTGTTCAGTTGGAAAGTTCTGTAAAGTCAGAGGTTAAGGTTTTGAATTTTTCTTTGTCTCATACTTAAAACTTTTTCATTCAAAATTAATTGATGGATTCAATTAAAATTGAATTATGTTTTCAAAATTTTAAATTTTTATTTAAAATCTTTAGATGAAAGAGCAATTACAAATATGTCATAAAATGTAATACTGAAAAGAAATAATAAAATTGTAAGCAAATACTACAATATAGATTTTTATAAAAGTTACTATCCAGAAAATTTATTATCTAATAGAATAAAGACTGTTTATAACGGAATACTGCAATAAGCAGAAAAAAATATACTCTAGCTGCCCCCCTTCCCCCCCCCCCCCCAAAAAAAAATGCAATGCTACTTTTACTGTAGGAAAAGTGTCGTCTCTTTGCAGTGCGATGTCAGCTGCGTTTGTAGGTATTTTTGAAAAGGTTAAAATTCATATATTTTTTAAACCGATTGCACCATCGATTAGAAGATTTTAGCTTTAGGAACATATTTTTGATTTATAGGTACCTCTAAATTTGAGCGCTGCATATTAAACCGCAACAAAACACTAAATTTTTACCCATGTCATCGAAATTTCAGTTTTGCAGTGCTGTCATCTACAGGAGCTAAAAGAAACAAATACCATATATTGCAATTTAAATGTATTTAGAAATTTAGAATTTATATTTATTTTCTTATGGGCGCATACTATACATGTGACTCTTAAAATTAAACAAAATGAAATTTCTTTTATTTATAAACAGAAAATGTCAACTTTGATCTTTCAATAAAATATTTCTTTCACTAATTTGATAAAATAAATGGCCCAATTTGTCTGTATCTTTATGAGTTGAAAAACTATGATTTTTTTTCTTATGGATGCATATTGCATATAAATATGCCTCTTAAAATAAAACAAAATGAAATTTCTTTTATTTATAAACAGAAAATTTCAACTTTGGCCCTTCAATAAAATATTTCTTTCCCTAATTTGATAAAAATAAAATACACAATTTCTCTCGATATATTTAGAAATTGAAAATTTATTTATTTTCCGATGGATGCATATAAAAGTTATTCTTAAAATTAAACAAAATCGAATTTCTTTTATTTCTAAATGGAAAATTTTAAATTTGGCCCTTCGAGCATCGGCTCTGGGACCTTCTGTTTGGCAGTCAGATGCTCTAACCAGTACACCAAGATGAAACTTGTAAAAGTGATGAAATTTATATTCTTTATCATTGCGATTGGTACTGAGCATGCATGTTGATGATTGGAGATGAAATAGCTACTTTTTTATGAGAGTAAGCTACGGTTGTTAATTAATAACTCAAGTAATTATAAGAATTTTAAAATTCTGAGGCTCAGGTACATTAGGAGAGGCCTTGGACTATCTTCACAAAAAATTTGAGCCTCGTACATGCCGTAGATTTTTCTAGCCATCGCAGACACACACACACAGAGCGATTTGTTCTTTTATTAGTATAGATAGCTGTGTCATTTTACTCGAAAGATTTTCAATCCACCCAGTATTTTTGAAATGTTGGCACCATTGCCTCAGAGTGATACAAATGACATTGTTCAGTATTTTATTACGTGAAAATGAAATAATTTATTTTCCACAATTTTGATTCATATAAACACTTATTTTTTTAGAGAGAAGACAGATGAAAAACTTGAAAAGGAAGAATTTGAAAGGGAATTGCAGGATGAATTGGAAGAAGAAATGGAAGATTATGAAGCATCTTCTGAAAAGCTGCTTGCACAGTATGAAGAAGATTTAAAAAAATGGAAAGATTGGAATAAAGCTGTGGTATTTTTTTTTTTCTTTTTAGAGATTAATCATTTGATATCACTTAATTTTTTATTTAATTTTTTGTGTGACCTTAAAAAATAAAGTGAGTTTGGTCTAATAAATAAACTGTTTTTATCTAAAACTGCAGTTTTGGGAATATTTTTTATATATCTTTCTTTCTTTTTCTTTTTTTCATTTCTTTCTTCTTTTCTGACTATTAACTAATATTATTATTATTCAGCAAAATATACTATTGGCTGTATGTGAAATGTTTGCATATAAATAAGATTAGAATGTCCTTGTTCAACAATGTTTTTCAGCTCATTGCAGTTGTATTATGAATTTTCGAAATGAAATGTTAAAGCTTAACTGCATATACATGAATACTTTGCATGTATTCAATTTCTTATGAATATATTTATTGTGAATAATATTTAAAAACTTTGAATAAAGAATTATTTTTATCTATATTTTTAACGTTTTTAATCTGTAGAAGCTTGCCAAGAAAAGACAGAAAATGAGGAAAAAAATTGAAGAAAAGCATCTATCCGAGAAAAATGATGATGAAAAAAGTGAGGAAGAGAGGAAAAAATTAAAAGAAGATCTGGCAAAAACTAAATATGAAGATGAAAAGCTATTGTCTGAGCCAGAAATGGAAAAACCAAAGCCTCTTGCAAAATTCAATTCCACCTTAGTTCTGGAAAAGTTAAGAAATAATGCATTAAAAATGAGGAAACGACCTGGTATATATCTAATTGCTTTTTAAAGAAAAGAATCTTTTAACTATGTTACATAAATCTGGAAAAAAAAAGTTGCATAAATCTTGAAAAAAAAAAAAAAAAGTAAAATTAAATTGTGTGTGTGTGAAGAAGGTGGGGGCTTCAAAATTAGTTGGGAATAATGCTATTCACTTACGATGGCATAAATAACGGCTTTTATCTTCTTTATCAAAAGAAAAAAAGAAAGTTTAGGGGTACTCTCAGTTTAATGATAGAAAATCACCATTTTAGTAGTCTATTTTTAAGTTATTTTTGCCTTTTGTAAATGTAATACATCTTTGTTATCAGCTAATTACAAATTCCATAAATGTCTACATTACTTTCGAAATTTATTTAGCGGGAATTTCAAAATTTAATTTATCTCATTTATTTTATTTTGTTTTGTTAGATTCACAAAATGTTTAGGATATGTATTCCCCAGAAAAAAGCTGTTTTACAAATATATTGCCTTAAAATATTGGTTTTTCTGCAATCAATATTATTTTTTTTTTCAGTGTTTGCATTTGAAGTTATGTGCTTTTCATTTTAAAATCATCAGTTATATAAAATGTCTTATGGATGTATTGATTCTTATTTATTCTTTTTTATTATTTTTAACTATTCAACTAGTATTTAGAGATAATTTTGTTTATCCAATTATTTGTATTTGTTCAACATATAAACAACTTGTTTAAAATTATACTTAGTTTATTAAACTAAACCACCTTGATAAATTTAGTGTTTTTTGCACAAGTCAATACTCTTTGTGTACACCGCTTTAACAATTTCAAAACCATTCTATTTTTCAAAATTATATACACAATCTTAAAATTTATAACACATTTTGCTACAGGACATTTGAAAACTTGTCATGGAAACTCTTAAGGCTGTTCTGAAATCCAAACTGGCTAACTTCTGACATATTGTTTTATTCATTTTTGGTTGCACATGCATAAAATTGGCCTGTGCTCTTAATCAGAAATTATGCAATGAAACAGTCATTTTCTTTTTTTTGATAAAGTCAGGAAATTCTAACAAGTTGGCAGTTTGAAGTGAATTTCCAGACACAACATTGCAGGAAAAAGAAAAACCTGCAGTCAAGAGATGACAATCACTTATAACTTAAGATGTAATTCATTTGCAGGGGGAAAAAAAAAAAAAAAGAAAAAAAAATTATTTGATTACAAATTACTTCCATAATAATGCCTACAAGTGTCATGCTTTTATGTTTAAACATGAGTCCATAAATGTGTTAGAAAGTTTCACATTGTTGAGCAGGGATTAAAAATAATTTTTAGAACTACCTTAATTTTAGTTTAAATAAATTTCTATGTATGTACTGCTGTATAATATTCACCTACTATTCTTGCATAAGCATGCTTTCACCATTATATGCACTCAAATAGTAAGCTTCCATGCAGCAACATAGTGGTTTGACTTGTTCAATACACATTTCTCTAATATCTAGGCAAGATTGCTCCATATTTAGGCTTATTGCTGTGAATGCAAGCACATAGAAGTGCACTTTTACTATTTTAACACAATCAGACTAATTGATGAATAAATCATACAAGTAGTAATTTTTCAAATGGACTGAAAATATATCCAGACTGGTACTCAAACCCATAAACTTTAGCCCTAATTGCCAATGCTTTTCCAATTAAGCTATCTGGACAACATCCCAGCCAACACAGTTCCCTCAAACAACCGTTTTGGTAATGATATTTGCTATGTTATTCGAAACACCTTGACATAATAAATGTTGACTTGGATGACTTGTGTTATCTGGGATGCATCCAAATAACTCAATTGAAAGAGCATTAAAGATTAAAGTTGAAGGTTTTGGGTTCGAGTTCTGTTCTGGACACATTTTCACTCAATCGGAAAAATTACTACTTGAATGATTTATTTACCAGTCAATTTGATTGTGTTAAAATAATAAAAGTGTAATTACATATCCATCGTTTATTAGAGCTCCGTAACCCACAGTTTATTCTGTTCAGCTATTTCAAATAACACACCAGATGTCATTACCAAAATGGTTGTCTGAGGGAATTGTGTTGGGTGGGATGTCATCCAGATATCTCCATTGGGAGAGCATTGGCAATTAAAGCTAAAGGTTCTGGGCTCGAGTCCCGGCCTGGACACATTTTCACTCAGTTGGAAAAATTACTACTATCGTGATATAGAAGTGCATTGTAAAAGAAACATCTACTTTTAAGTCTGTTCTGAAAAAAAATATTTTTCTTCACTCAAAAACGTGAAACTTTCTGAAACATTTATAAATTCATTTTTTAAATGCAAAAGCATGAAATTGGCAGGCATGACTATTAGTCATTTGGAATCGGATAGCGTTTTTCATTTTAAATAAATGTATTATTACATCTTGAGTTATAATCAATTACTGTCTCATAATGACTTTTGTTGATTTGTTGTGTACCACAATTCTGCTTAAATTTCCATTTTTGTCATCATTTTCTATAATATTCTTTCTTTATAAAATAAATAGAAAATACTATTTGATTTCTTAGTTTCTAAATAACGCCTGCCAGTTTTATGCTTTAAAGAATAAAAACAAATTCTTTTATGTGTCAGAAAGTAGCCAGTTTGAATTTGAAAACAGCCTTAAACAAAAGTTCTGTGAAAAACGTCAGATATCATTATGTCAGTTCTAACTTTGTTAAAAATTTTACTGAATTTTAAAATTCTTTTTTAAGCATTTTCAGCATTTATACTATTGTTTTTTTTTTTTTTTTTTTTTTTTTACTTTTTATGTACTGTGATTTTATTGTTGCATCATTATGCCAATTTTTTCCTCTTATGGAAAGAGCTAAAATCATTTTAACTTTGAAATAAATAAATAAGCATGGATGCCCATAGAACAAAATCCAAGGAAGGTCTACATTTTGGAAGACTGTTTGTTTATTTATTTTTAATCAAGAATAGAAATAGAAAATAAACTAAACTTGGAATTTTTTGTCAGAACTCCACATACAAGACAATTTTTAAATATATAAACATAAAAAGCAATACAGAAATTTTACAAATAAGACATTTTAAAAATACAAAAATAACCTTCTGCAAAGTTTTTTTTTTTTAAATTAAAGAAGAATTAAAAGTTTATTTTTATTTTTATCATTATTATTTTTTTTCTTCAGGGAAGCACCTGAAACTCATTTGCTTAAAAAATCAGTTTTAAACACATAAATGTAAAATAATAATAATAATAATAATAATAACAATAAAAAAATTTAAATTTAAATTGATTTCCACATTGAGTTTAAAGAATGAAAAATCTCCAGTTCTTTCATTCTCCCCCAATGAAAATCATTAATTATTTTTTCTGTTAGAATTATCATACAAGAGAATAAGTATTACTATATTTTCCAAATTTATGAGAGAAAAATAAATTGTATTTAATTAAATTACAAAATTTACGAATAGGCAATTGTCCTCTCTTGCTCTCTCGTATTCCATTTTGGGCACTCATGTAAACAAATTTGTACATGAATCAGTTCTGAAATATCACTGCTATTGCATAGTGCTTATTTACTTTTAGACAAATGAAATAAATGAGCTTAAGTAAAAATTAAAAGCTCATAATTATGTCTTCCTTATTGCATATTATCTTGAAAATATTTGTTGTGCATTTTTTAAGATGTAATATTTTAAAACTGCTGTAGCTATTTATGTATTTATTTTTTCAGGAGAACCAAAATTGCACATATCAATTAATAATGATATAGCTATAACACCATCTAATCAATGTCCCAGGTATAAATATTAATCTTATCTTTAGCAAATTCTTTATAAGAAAGAAGTTTCCTTATAAAGAAAGGATTTTTTTTTTTCAAAATTTCTTTCTTTTTACTAGTCAAATCTTTTTATAATTTTCTTATTTTATTTTTTAAATAAAGAATGGAAGTAAAAAGAAGAAATGCAGTTTCAAAAACAAAAATCTACTTCAAGATCATGTTTAATGACAAAAAAGTAGCGGAGACATGTAAAAGGTCTGTATTTTAGATTAATTTTATCTGTGAGTAGTCTTAATTTTTTTGTCTTAATTTTTAACTCTTACCATGTAAATTTATAAATAATAAAGCATGAATACTGTTAAAATGTTTTGTTTGTCATTCATATTCAAATTTTTATATATTTGCTTGCATTCAGTTAAAATTTCAGAGTGTTATTGAGGTATCTTTAGAGATGTTTCTTCTTAGTATAACTTTGTTAATATAGCTTCAGTCCATTGCCCACTAAAATATTTTGAAGAAAAAATTATATTTCTTTTTTCAGATTGAGCTTTATAAAATTTTGTTATTTATTATGAAATTAGTATAAAAGTAAAAGTAGTTTTTTTTTTTAAAAACATGTTTTTAGAAACATTGAATATTTATCATAAAAATCATGGCTCCTTTCATGATTGCAATTCATGTTGTCCTAAGCATATCCATTACAATATTTATTGTAATGGAATTGAAAATGGAAAAATATATTTTATTAATTTGGCATGGGCCTTGATTATGAAAAATTCACTAGTTATTAAAATTTGTAATTTATTATTATTAGCTGGGTATAAATTTCCCCAATAACATTTCTTTTCTTTTGTTACCAGCAACAACTTTTATTTTTGCATATGTAAATTAGAAACAATTTGATGTTGAAATAAAATAGTTTTAATTTATGTATTATTTTTTATTAAAATATTTCCTTTTTTTCTTTGTATTTTAAACATATATATAATGTATGTATTTGAAGTAAAAAGTATATGTTTCAAATGAAATATTCGTGTTTTAAATTAAATGAGTGCCATGTGAGTGATGATGGTCGAAATAATATTTGCCGGGCTTAGGGATCTGCACGGGCCGGCCAATTTTCATTCACGGAACTCGGGCCGGGCCCAACCTTTTTTTTCCGTACAGAGCCGGGACTGACTTCATTCCTAGTCTTCAAGGCCCAAAATTTTCAGTTCTAGTTTTGACTCAGTTTGTATGAAAATATGTTTTGGCGTGACCTAGTCTGTTCAAAGATCAGTAAAATTAGGCCTGGCGCAAAAATTTTTACAAAAAAAGCATGCATTTTTAAATTGCCATTATTCTACACTTAAACATTAAAATTAATTCTTTGCAAAGAATAGTAGATTTCTGTGCTTGTTAAAATATAGCTAAATTAAAATCTAGTAAAACGTGTGAAAAAAAATCTGCGTATGACAAAACCCTATTTTAAACTGAAAAACGTGTTGATCCATGAAAAATTAATATACTAATACATAAGAAGAGAATATATAATAAATTTACACTTGCTAAAAAGAGAACTTGTCTATAACTCATTTTTTCCCCCCCTTTTCTGTGCAATTCCATCTTAGAAGATATTACTACATAGCATTATTTCAGATTTTTAACTCTTCAATACATGGAATATGGATTAACAATATTAATGATATAGAGATTCATTAAAAAAATAAATATGGCAGCCTGCGGCACTTCTATAATAATAGATTATAAACATGAAAAAAAAAGTTAAGATAAATATTTTTGATCAGAACTCCTTGTACAAGACAAATTTTTAACCAAATCAATGTAAAAATCAATGTTTTGTAGGAATTCTCTCTGGCCGTGCCGGGCTCGAGCTGAGATTTTAACTTTTTTCCGGGCCGGGTTCGGACCAAACTTCCAAATTTTTTACCAGGCCGGGCCAATATTTTTTTTCTATGGGCCGAACCAGGCGCGGGTCGAACTTTTAATTTTTGTATCAGGCCGGGCTGAATTTTTTTTTCTATGAGTCAGGCCGGGCCCGGGCCTGGAAATTTCGGCCCATGACCTCTAGCCTGGCTAACCTAAAAAATTAAGCTAATAATTGATAATTAAGTTCTGAAAATACTATAATGCTGTATTGCCGTTGGAAACACACCCATGAGCGTAATTTTTATAATTCTATCATATCAAGAAGTAAGTTAAAAATTGATAAAAAAAACTGTTAAAAGCCAGATTTTTTTTTTTTTTCAACTAGATATTCTGATAATTTTTGGGCTTATCGTTTTTAAAAACAAAAATTCACATTCATAATATGAATTTTTTCTTCCTCCTATTTGAACTGCAGAATTCCATCATCTTTTCTTTTTGCTATATACAGCAAAAGTTGCTGTATGTATCATTGAAAAAGCATGTGTTTCTTAAAAGGGAAAATATGAAACTTATATGGTTTGAAGTAACTTTTTTACTTTTTATATTTCATTATTATCAAACTAAAGCTGTTCTAAAATTCAATTTATCGACCTACTTACACATTGACAAAATCATTTTCATTCATGAATGTCACAAAGTTACAGGCATTCGTAGTCACATATCGTGAAATCAATTGAAGATAGCAGTTATTTTCACCCCTACCCTCACCTCCCAAAAAACAAACAAAAAAACCCTTTCAAAAATAAATTAAATTAAAATACTTTCAAAGTTAGCATTTTGAACTGGTTTTTGCTGTGGGTATCTCCCAGAATGATAGTTATTGGAGAGCATTTGACTATAACTCAAGATGTATTGAATTTATAAGAAAATAAAAATGCTTTTCACTTACATTTGATCTTGCCTGCAACAATAAACACAAGTAACAATAAAAAGAATATTTTTAAATTCTTATGCTGAATTTATTAATAGCAAGGATTTTTATTCCAATTTTTTTCTTCATACGAAATGTATAATTTATTTTATAAACTAAAAAGTGTCTATTAAGCCAAATTTGTCTTAATATGAAAGCCCAACTTAGGTTCTAGAATTGCAACCATATTTTTTTTATTTTTTCATAAAATAACAAATGAATTATATTATCCAATAAAAACAATCGATATAATACCTCAGAATAGTTCTGCATTTTTTAAACTACATTTTAAGGCTGTTCTCAAATCCAAAAGGGCAACTTCCTGACATAAGTTTTAATTTATTTTTGTTTGAAAATGCAGGAAACTAGCTGATGTTGTTGTTCAGAAACTAGGTCATCAAGCTGTTTTTTCTGTTTTTTTGCAAACGCAATAGATCTTTCAGAAAATAATGTCAAAGTTGACCTTTTGAACCGAATTTCTGCTCGAAAGTAGAAAAATCACTCAAGAGTGGGCGAAAAACGTGTTTGTCACATGATCGATATTGCTTATAACTCAATGGGTAATTGATTGATCAAAAAATGGAAAAACAGTTCAATTCCAAATCGCTTCCATGGCCAGGCTTTCCAATTTTATATCTTTCCGTTAAAAAAATGAATTTGTAAATGTGTCAGAATGTTTTGCACTTGTTCAGCGGAGCAGTTAAGAACAGCCTTAAAACTTTTAAAATAATAAGAAAGTATGGAATTTTTTAATTTTGGATGTTAATATTTTTAAATATTTTTTAGAAGTTTAACTCAAGATTTCAGAGCAGTTTGGGGCCAAATATTCAAGCTGCAGATTGTTCACTATCCCCAAACGTTCAACATTCAAGTAATTATGCTTCAAATTTTTCTTACATAGTTTTCTTTTTGTCTGTTTGAAAATAAGAGAGAGAAAACTAACAATAAATAAGAAAAATAAGAAACTTTGACTTTTTGTATTTCTATTTATGTGTATAAAGCAATTATGTATTGTAGTTTATATTAGTACTACATCTTTTATCTGTTAAATTTAATGATATATAAATGAAAAAAATAAACTAGTATCAAATTTATTAATCAGCTGATTTTTCCTTCTTAATCAACTAATATTCTTGCCCTTTCACAAGTGCTGCTTGAAAGACTTTTATGTAAATTTAATATTGACCTTTTTATTTTATATTTCAATCAAGGCCAGGAACCTAACTTAGACCCCCCCCTCCCCCCTCCCGAGGGATAGTTTTCTAGAGAGGGGAAAGGTATATATTTATTCACATAAACAGGGGAATTTTAAAAGAATTGGTAATATTTATTAACTTCATTATTTTAAGATTAAATGAATTTTTAATTAATTTCTATGTTTATAACAACTTAAAAAGAATTGCCCCTTTAAATCAAATTAACTTTTAGTTAATGTTTGTGCTTTTTGTGATTGCCCTGCAAAGTACACACTATTCAGGTAATAATATGCACATGAAAGTGTATGTTTAAATACTATGAGTTATAGAAACAAATTGGTAGCAATTTCCTACACTAACATAGAGAGAAGTATATAGTGTGTCGCCTTATTTTTTACATGGAATGTTTTCTTGAAAGGAAATTAATCCAACGAAATTTGAAGAAGATAAATAAACTTAATTATAATCAACAAACTCAACTTGAATCAAATAAATGAACAAAATAAGCATGTAAATTGTAATCAATTTGAATCAAATAAATGAACAAAATAAACATGTAAATTGTAATCAGTTTGAATCAATTAAATGAACAAAATAAACATATATATTGTAATCAATTTGAATCAAATAAATGAACAAAATAAACATGTAAATTGTTTTGTTCTGAGTATTTTCTTTATCCCCATGCTATACAAAAACAGAATTTAAAATTTGAAAGTTCTGAAAAATATTCTTTCCATATACAGTAAAACCTGTGAAAATGGAATCTCCAAGTATCAGAAAAATATTCTGTTTTTCTTTGACAGGTTTCTATCTTAGAAGATATAATTGTAAGGCACTCCTTCCATCGGGACCATGTAGTCTTACAGACAGGTTCCATTTTCCCAAGTTTTAGTATACTTGTATCAAATTTACAGTTGCATGGGGCTCCTTTTGATCAGTGTATCCAGGATATGTTTCCACACCTGTCTCCTACTCTCTGTATCCATGCTTTTAATTATCTTATCATTAACAGAAAGAGCATATTTCTGAATTACTGGGGTAAATAAAACATAATAGTTATTTCAACGAGTAGTTTGTTTAGAAGATCAAACCTACTAGCATTTTTTTACATGCCAATAGGAGTTATTTTTTGCATGTATAAATTGGAAACAATTTTTTGATACTGAAATAAAAAGTTTTTGTTTATGATATTATTTTTATACTGCATAATTTTGTTGCGAGACTAAATAAAAAATTTATTGCCTGACTTTTTGAATTAAAACATTATTATTATTCATAAATAAATCATTTAAACTTATTCATTTATCATAAAAAAATTAGCACATTACAATAGTTATATTATTCTAGAAAGAAAAAAAAATCCTATGAATGTCAATGCTTATTTCAGATAGCTTCTGACAATGAAATAAGAAAAAATAATTTTGATGGAGGTTTTGCTCTAGGTCAGAGATATTACATTTTTTAGAGCAACAAAGTTTTGTGACTCGGCAAGAACTTTTGGTTATTTATCGATTGCAAGATAGAATTAATCAACATAAACAACTTGTCTTAAAACAGACAAATATTGATGCAATATTAATTTTTTTTTTTATTTATAAATTATTACTTTTAAAGATAATTCTTACCTTATTTATATGTTTAAATGTATGATCTACTTATTTTTAATAATTAACAACATAAATTTGTTGAAAATAAGAATTTAAAAATAGTAAACAAAGATTGAATTTAGACATGACCTGTAAGCTGCAAAAAGTCTTACATCTGCACACCACTTGGGACCAAGCTTTGCAGATTAGCAGTCTTTTACTGTATATGAAATAATATTTTTAAATATAAGTTCATTATTTAGGTGGAAGAAATAATTGTAATTTGATTTTGCATTTGGATAACTTAAAACTAATATGCAGGCAATATTTCCTACTCCATATTAAAACATAAGAAAATGTAATTCACCGTTATTTAATTTGAGGAAGTTTTTTTATGCTGAACTGAAATATGTATTTATCCTATAATTTAATTAATTAAGTAACATGTGACTTTCACTGACCTAGACAGTGTCAGAATGAAGAAAATTTTCATAAATTTAAAAATAAAAGTTCCTGGAAAAAAAAAAAAAAGGAGCAAAATCTAAATAAAATAATAATAAATGCAAAGATAAAACCAATCTCTACTGAAATGAATATTTAATAATATTTATAAAGCACGATCACATTATTTTTCATGCACACATTAGCTTGCAGTGAGAAGGCAAGAAGATAAAGGAGCGAAAAGCACTAAAGTTGGCACTGTTTTTAGCTTTTGGCTGTTTTGTCTTCAGGAAAGGATTGTCAAAAGGTATGAAAAAGTGGAACAATAGATTTGTAATAGACTTCGGAAAGACGGAATGGGAATGGCATGGTCTTGTGCTGATGCCAAGTGAAAAGATCGATCTAGTACTCCCAAGTTCACCCAAGTTCACCTTTGTTGTCTTTCAGATGATCTGAATGTATTCTCCTACCTTGGTTCTTAACTGGCAATGTAAAAATTACTGAAACATATCCAGTATCTAGTGATCTTTTACTCTATTGTGAAATATTTAAGTAGATATTGTAATTGAACGGTGTTAACTGATATATTAATGAATATTTTAAATTTTTGCAAACAATTTGTTATTCTTATCCTATAAATAAAATATGAAATATATTATTTAAATCTATAAAGATGATTCTTTTATCCCTTTTTCCTACAGCAGCAGCAAATCTTAGCTCCTTTTATGTTAAACAGATTGCACTGTAGAATTTATTTATTTTTAATAGCTTTACATTTTCTAGAAAGTTTTAATTTTTATTAAAATTTTAATTATTGGATATGTCAGTAAAGTTAAGTTATTTCTTTCCATGTACCACATGTGTTGTTTTAGCTAATGAATTATACAACACTAGAAGGAGAGGAGTTCATCTGTGAGTGTGATCACTATGAGTATTATCAGTGTACTTTGTGATTTCAGAAAATGTAAGAGAGTTACACTTAGGTTATATATATATATATATGCAAGAATTGCCAAAATTATGCATTTTTGTGGCCACTTTGAACTGTCCTGGTGTTTTAAATCAATTTGTTTTTATATTTACTTTTTATTTTTCAAGAATGCTCAATTTTAATAATAAATAAATATCACTTAATTACACTTTTATTAATTCATATCCATATTTTGAATAAATTAAAAGAAAAGATTAAGTTAAATGAAATATTATAATTAAGATTGACTAGATAGATTAAATGCTCCAATAGTCGGCCACAGTGAGTTAAAATGCTTTATAAATAGTTCATTTTTGGTTCCAAATAAAATGTAGCTATCTTTCATAAGTCATCAGCAAAGAATTGTGATTATTATAGTACACACACACACACACATATATATATATATATATATATATTACCATTAATTAAACATAACCTACCACCGTCAATTATTATGAATTAAAGCTGTAAGTATTAAAAAAATTATAAGAATTATTATGGAAGAAAAAAGAAAAAAGTGGACACCGACAAAAATTGAAAAGCTTATATATTGAATTACGTTATCAAGGGCACAGAATTCAATGATATAAGCAAAATGGTTGTTTTCTGTGGGAAAAATAAGCTAAAGCTAAAATTAATTTCCCCCTGTGCCCGAACAACCACTAAAATCAAGTGAATTGATTAAAAATGAAAGCAGAATAGAAACAAATAATATGAAATGGAAGAATCAATAAAACGTATTTAAATATTTATAGGATATAAAATATAAATAATAAACACCATACCGATTAATATTTCAGTATTTTACAAAAATCCATGTGCACATGTCTACCAGTATATCAAAAAGATTAAGGTGAATAAAACAGTTAAGAAATCACAGTAAATAATACCAAAGGATGCAGTTAATACATTTTGAAATAATATTTGAAATACCTTGTAAAACAAATTTAATCTAATATAAAATAAATAGATATTAATTACATTATTTAAAATGCACTATTAAATTAATAGATAACAGTTTAACAATATCGTCAAAATTTAGCTAAAAATACCCCCTGGTGTATAAATTATAACTGAAATGGAGCTAGAAAAATTAAAAATTAGAGCAATCTGAAAGAGACAAATTTGGTGCTGCCATCTATTATTAATTATATTAAACATCTATCGCAAGATAAAAATTTGTAAGCTTTTGAATGTAAATAACTGTTTAAACAGCAAAACCAAACAAATACTTATATATAGAGAATTATAAACCTAATATAAAGCACACAATGTATTTAAAACTATTGTTAATAAAATTTAAAAGCATACAATATTCTATTAGCTAACTTATTTAAACTAAACTAAGAGTTTAAATAATGCTAGAACATTGATAATATATAGCATATAGCTATATGCTATAAAACAAAATAAATTCAGTAATAATTAAAATTAATAATTATTAAAATTAATATAAAAATTATTTTTTAATGAATTATATATAAGATATTTATAAAATGAACAGGAAATAAAAAACATGTGGAAGTATATAGAAGGTTAAATAATACTTAAAATCTCATTACTTAAAAAGCACAAATATAGAATGTGGATTATTTTCAGACATCCATAAAAATCCATAAAGTATGAATGTGGGACATTCAAAAACATTAAACCGATAATAAATATTAAAAAGAATAGAGGAATAATAATAAAAATAATTACCCAATTTTAATGCATACAGTATAACTATATTTATATTAAAACTACTTATATGTATATTATTCACTATAAGAGTGGCATACTATTAGTAATTAATATGATATTGTCCTTAGTAAATTAAAATTTAATAACAAATAATTGTAAATTAGATTAATGAATAATTAAGCTAATTATAATATTAATGAAAATCTCCAATTTACATATAAAATATCAAATCAACATCCACATAAAATACATAACAAAAATATAGTAATAATACAAGAGCCCCGCTTTTTTTAATATAAATAATTAACCATTGCGTATTATCCAGACAACACCACCCTCCTCCGTACTCTAACATCTGCCCACCCAACCAACCTATAATATTTTTTTTTTTATATTATTTTACAATTTTTAATTTTTTATAGATATTTTTTTATTTTATAATTTTTTTGTAATTTTGTTTACGCATGTGTTAATTTGTGTTTATAGATCATGTAAGAAAAGTACTAATTGTATATTAATGAATATATGAATTTTTTTGGAAAACCATGATTTAATGCATCATAAATTAGTTTTTTAATATTATTGTTAATTAGAGGAGAAGAACATAAACATTTTATTCTATATAAATGATTAAGTATTATATTACGAAATACAGAATGATGTAGACAAGATTTAAAATTTGTAAATGTATTAACTGTGAATTTAAATTCTTTACGTTTGTCATATAAATCTGTGATTGTTTTATTGTCTTTTATTGTAATTTTAAGATCTAAGAATGTTAGATAAAAGGTTTTCCGTGAATTCCAAATTAGTGGGATAATCAACTGGAAATCGAGTAATTGCAGATTGATCAGTTTCAATTAAAATGATGTCATCAATATAACGATATAAATGTAGATTATTATTAGTAAAATTACGTTCATAATGAGATAAGTATAAGTCTGAGAGTAAACTGGAAGTACAACCGCCTTGTGGTATACCGACATGCTGTAAATATAAAGTATTATCTTGCAATATATAATTATTATAGATAATGAAGTTAGTTAAAGATTTAAAATATGCAATATCTATATTAGATGGTAATTCCAGTTTTTTATAATACTTTTTAAATAATGCATTTATAATTTTATGTAAATCTAATAGGTCTATATTATTAAAAAGATCTTTGAAGTCATATGTCGTTATATTACAAACAGAATGAAGATTTTTTAAAATATTAACAAGTTGAAAGCTATTTTTTATGCAATGTGTATTATCATTGTTTGTAGTAAGTTCATATATTTGATTAAGAATTTTTAAGAGAAGTGTATTGGCTTTATTATTATATGTATTACAACCAATAGTAACAGTCCTAAATTTAATAGGAGTTTTATGAAATTTGGGAATAAGAACTAAATATGGATAATTAAAATTAGTAGATAAAATATTTAAAAGTTTATAATAACTTCGAATTTTACGATTATTTACAATTACATTTTCATTAGTTTTTTGAAAAGACTTATTAGAAGAAATAGAATTTGTAAGAAGTTGGTGATAATATGATTTACATATAATAGCATAATTGTTAGGAGATTTGTCTACATATGTAATAACGAAGTTTTTTTTGTAATTTAGTAATTTGTTGGAAATAATGCTGTGTATTAATAGAAACCAAATCAGCAATATTATTTTTTAAAGCCATAGTTAATTTTTCAATTACTAATAACTTCCATTGATTAAAATATTCAATAGGCTTATTATAAGAGATAGAAATTTTATAAATAAAAATATCAATATCATATGTAAACTGTTTGATAATAGATTTAACATTAAATTTAGATGGAAGTCTATATTTAGTAGCATAACCCATTAGTTGTTTCAATTTAAAATCATGAACAATATCAAGATTTCCAGTGATTATATGTCCATGATCATTGTTTATGTATTTTTTTAGAGTGGGGTCTTTGCAGTTACACGGAAAAGTACTTGCAGCAGATGTATTTTTTGAAAATGTATTGTAGTTAAAAATTTTTCTCCCAATTGTATTCGATACATATATATACTATTAGTAATCAAGCATTTTGTTTTCTAGTATAAGTGGCCAACTATTAATGCTTTTACCCTATACATTTTTAAAAAATACTGTGCAACATGTTATTATAAAAATATTATATTATGTAACACTTGTCGGTATTTTTCTCATAATTTGGTGAATTTTCTTGTAAGTAATTTTATGATCAAATACTGTACAATAGCAATATAATATCTTATATTTAGGTTTATTTGATGTGTAAATGTTTTCTACTTGAAATTAAAAATAGTTTCAAGATTGCTATTAAACTTGCTTTTAAATTTTATTAACTTACAAAGAGCCACCAAACTTGTGACCCACAAATTAAAAAAAAAAAAAAAAGCATTGTAGATTCCATACTCCCAATTATCCTGGTCAGAAAATATAGCAGCTGTTCAATATATCTTAGTAGAGATGAACAATGTAATTCCATTAGAAGAACAAGTTTATATCATATAGTTCCTTTTTTTATGCCAAGGCACTGAACTAGACAGCACCTTATTTTAATTACTGTTATGTATTTTTTTGTTGTTGTTGTTTAAGTGGTGTTTAAAAACAATAAATGTTTTTCAAAAGTATATACATAAATAATTAAATGGGTCAGGGAAGGATGGGGCAGGTGGATCTGCAAGGTTTTGGAAGATCATAATATATATTTTTGACCCCATGGGAGAATAAGAGAGACACATTTTCAAAACAAATCTGCATATGGCACTCCTGTATTCACACCCTTATCTAAAATTTATCATCCATCAAAATTCGACAATTCAGGAAATATAACTTTTCCCATTTAGTAGCCAAATTAAAAATAAAACACTGTATATCATGCCTTTATTTTTAAGAAGACGGTACACCTTAATACAGCCAATGAAAGAGGCATGTTACGATACTTCCAATCTTCTTTCCTGCCATGTGATTACCTGTTTCTTTCATTGATTGCATTAAGATGTACACTAAAATTTAACACCTAATATTTCCAAAATCTACAGCCTGTTGGACAAAATCCATTGATCAGGATGAATAGGGGTATGAAATATACATCATATTTTAATTTCAGCAAAATTGCTGGGTGAGACGTTTAGCTGTCTCCTTGTTAATTAAAGCTTGATTTTTTAAAAATTTTACTTTTCAGATTACAAATATTTTTTATTGAAAGTTATTTTGAAGGAAATTTGCTCTATTTTCTTGGTTAAAATTTGTATTAACTTAGTACTGGTTATTTTAGTTTTCATCATTCAGTCTCTTTTGTTTCGATAATTTTTTAGATTTTTGAAAGTGGCCTGTTTGAATGGCATCATATGGCTGAATTATATATTCCTATACCTACTGCATCGCAAACATCATTGATTTCTAAACCTATTGATCATCAGTTTAGCTCTGAACTTGTTGTTTCACCTAAGAATTTTGGTATTGGATGTGGTATGTTATTGTGCAAATGAAATATTTATGCACATTCTTTGACATATCTACACACATATATAAAGATACATCTATATATATTTAATAATCTGTGTATTATGATGCATTCTAAACCATATATAAATATGTTTACTTTTTTCATAAAATGCAGTGTGTGTAAATATAAGTTAAAAAACTTAATTTAAAAAGTCACACATTGAATGATTGAATTCATAATTTTTTTGTAAATGGCCTATTTGCATAAGATGAGTTGGTAAATTAATGTGCTTTGAATTATAATTTTAATTGTGGATATTATGTGTGTTTCAGTGGTATCATGGTTTGTATATTTTGGAGAAGAAAAGAAATGTATATACAGTGAAGCACCGTTTATATGTTTTTCAAGAGACCAAGAAAAAAAAACCGTATAAATGAAATTCTCAAAAGTATGAATTTTCCAAAATTACCAACAATAAAGAAATCAGTGATAAAATACATGAAATACAAGAGGTATGTAATACTAAACTTCCTATTCCAGATATAATTTACAACTTACTACTATTCATATTCATTCACCATGTACCAAATATTTTGCTGTATGAAATTTTGGGAATTGTTGTACGGAATTTTTGGAGTGCATAGAAAAAAGTGCCATCTTAACATTATCATTCAAATCACTGCTAATGATGTATTCTTGCATGGTGTTAAAACCCGCCAAAGATTGTTGAAAACTTGGCAGTGGCTTTTCAGTGCAGTTATCCTCTTCTTCACTGCTAGTGTCCTCATTTGCGATCATTTCATTGATTGTTAGAAGAGAACAGAGAACATGTTGCAAGCTCTGAATCACATTTGTGCAAAATCTTCAAATGTAGTAACATCACTTAAATTTCACCAGTTTTCTGGTGGAGCAATAGGATTAACATCCACTGGAGTTAAAAATCTGCTAAGGCCGAAGCAGTTTTTATCGTTTTTGGTAAAACATTTTGCCAAGTCATCATTATGAAATTCATAGTTTGTAAGATGTTAATGTTCACAATTTCGAAGTCACCATGGTCTAAACTGGCGACAGCTGTTTTCACCAAAAGTTTTCGATAATGTTGTTTTAGGAATTTTATGACTCCTAAATCCAGTAGCTGCTGGTACAATTTGCAGGGAAGAATTTGACAGTTATGTTTTTTAGAACGTCTGTATCAGGTGGATGAGCTGGACACTGATCAATGAATAAAATGATTCGCTGCTTCTGGTTTCGCATTTTATCATCTAATTCTTTTAACCAATCGGTAAATTAGAACATTGTCATCCATGATTTTTTATTGGCCAGGTACATTGTTGGTAATGCTTTCACATTTTTGAAGCAGTGGGGCTTATTTGATTTACCAATAATCAAAGGAGACAATTTTTCTGATCCATCGGTATTGGCACACAATAACACTGTTAATCGCACTTGTCTCTTTTTTCCACCATGACACGTATCAGATTTGATTGCAAGAGTTTTAGATGGCAGAAGATTATAAAACAAACCGGTTTCATCTGCATTGAAAATGTCTTTTTGTTCATATTCTTTTATCAAATCTCACAATTGGTTTGAATCCAATCATCCACTGTTTCGCAATCAACATCTCCAGACTCTCCACTTACAGTTTTTGCCTGTTATGCCATGTCTTAATTTAAACTTGTGAAGTCATCCTGAAGAAATGATGCATTGCATTCCACATTCATTTTCTTTGAAATTTCTCGTGCTTTCTCCATAAGCAAAGGACCGCTGATGGGAATTTTTACACTATGACACTGATTAAACCACTGTAAAAGCAATTTTTGAACATCAGCAAATTTTCTGCTTTGGACGCAAAGTCTTTTTGAAGCACTACAACCACTTTGATGATGGCTTTTCTCGATGATCTTTAAGCTTATAAATTAGCGTGTTTAAAGTTGAAACTGGTAAATCTAATTCTTTGGCAAGATAAACTCTTTTTAAATGTTGGTTTTCATCCACTTTTTTGAAAATGCACATTTTTTCCTTTAACGACAGAGATTTTCTATTATGCGAAGTCATCGTGAACCGCTAGTGAATGATACAAATCCAGACACTGAAGCTGCCTGGAAAAGAACTTGCCCTGATGGGCATGGGGAGAGCACAACAACAACCCTTATCTATAGAAAGTGGGATGTTCACATTCCTTAGGGGTAAGGCTTTTGTTCAACTGGGCAGGTGTTGGTTAAGGTCACATGCCTTTTGTAAGAATAACAATCGGTAGTTGGAATCTGAGGTTGAAATGCACATTTTCTGTCTTCTTGAATTGTTGAAAAAAAAAAGTATAAATGAAATCTGTGATTTAAGGGAAAACATATAAATGAAATTATTTAATGTTAATATCCATTGGATTTTGCCGGGACCGTTCACAAAAACGCATAAATGATAAAAACGTATAAATGAGAAGCGTATAAGCGGTGCTCCACTGTAGATGTATAGGGGACACCGGGATGGAATGGTATACTTAAGGTTTGAAGCAAGGTTTTAGGTCTAAGATACTAAATAATTCTTATCCTATATTAAGAAACATTTCTTTATGCATTTTAAAATAAACTTTAGTATACAAAGTTGTAAAAAAAAGTTAAGATATAATTTATAAAAATTAAAAATAACTTAATCAACCCCATTCTGCCCCATGCAAGGGGCAGAATGCGGTACAATGGTTTTTGGAATATTATAGATTATTTTTTGTATTTAAAGTGTTCGAAGTTCACATATCAGTACTGAATGTAGTAAAAATTTGTTTTTTGGATTTTATGGCCAGTAACTTTAATCAATTCAGAGTGATATGAGACTCAGACAGGAGAAGGTAAGAGTTTTTTTTTTTTTTTTGTTTTGTTTTGTTTTGTTAAGACCAGTTTGGTTTAAAATTAAAAAAAAAAAAAACCTCCTTATTTTGAAGAATAAAATTGTGTTTATTCTCCAGAAATGTACAAAGTATTAAGTTATGCACTGCTTATGGCTGGCAAAATTCACATATAAAATACGTACCCTGTTCTGCCCCATCCCATTCTGCTCTGTGCGTTAAAATTTGAAAATTGTCACGTGATTTTGATGTTTCAATCATTGCATCATGGAAAAATATATTTTAAAACGTGATTAATTCAGTGGAATTAAAGTTAGTTGGGGACAAAATATGGAAAGGAGGCTTACCTTGCTTCGAAAATTTCCAAATATTACAGTAAGGCGCACAATTTATTGCTAAAAGTTGCCAAAGTGAGTTAATGAATTCCAGCAATCAAACAGACGCTACCCATCAATGTTTTGCATGCAACTGAGGCTCGTGAAGCTTTGCCATGTATTCTAGCACCTCTGGAGGGAAATAAATGCCATATCCCATTCTACCCCGGTACCCCATTCTGCCCCAGTCTCCCCTATATATAAAAATTGCTTGAAAAAATTTTTAAAACTGTTTGAAAGTCTTTAAAAATTTTGAATTTTCATATAAAATTTAGTTATCAAATTTAATTTGATGGTATTATTGGCCTTTTGTGCTATTTAAGTGAAAGGAAAAAATGTTGAAGGAAATTATTCAATTTTTTTTTGTTTTTGTTTTTTGTTTTATTTTAAACTGTTTATAGATACAAAATGTATTATGATAGATGATAAGTAACAGCTTTGTTGAATAAGGAAAAACTTACTTTAAGCTTATTATTTTGCTTACTTTTACTTTTGAAGTAATATTCTTTACAAGCAAATTTGAACCTGACTTTGAAAACTGGTAAAAATGCAATATCATGAAAATAAGCTTCATTTCAGACTTTAGTTCTGCCTGCATGATGTCACTTTTTTTTTTTTTTTTTTTTTTCTCTTAAAAATCAACCTGTGTTTTCTTAACTTTTTATGATTTCTGAAATTTTTTTCATGGTATAAATATACCTTACTAAGCTTAAATATTTTATTTTCTAAAAGTTTTTAAACATATTTTCTTGAAAACACCTATTACTAAAATTTTTTAAAGATCTGATAATAATTTTTTGAAGACAGGAAATGTGGTGACTTTTCCACTTATATATTATATGTACCACTCTAAAACCATTTTAATGTATCTAATGTTTCATATCTCTAGGCAATCCTTGGAAATATCTAAATAAGTCATGAAAATCCTTGCAAAGTGCTTGAATTTTGTATGTTCTCAAATGTATGATCCATATATTACATAGTAGAATAGTATTTGTTTCAGAATTTTAAAATCATTCCTTTGACATTTAAAATAGTAATAATTATAATTTTAATCTACTTTCTTACTGCCTTAATTGATTTTCCTTTTCCTTGCATAAGCTTGCACTACTTAAAATAATCTTACTCTCATTCCTTCAATTTTCTTTTCTGATGGAAATAAAAGTTTTATAACTTTTAAAGTTTTCAATGAACCTATCTCAATATATTTTAGATTAGACTGCTAAAAAATAAATAAAATTTAATTATCCAAATAGGAACAATAACTTAATGTTTATTTCTAGTTGATCTATTTTAAAATTATAAATTTTTACTTCTTCTTCAAAGGCATTCCATACAAATTTGAAAATGGTACTGAGACTTATTTGCTTATGAATGGCATTTTAAGGTGCAGTTTGGTCTGGGGTGTTTCTGAAACTGGAGATATACTTGTACCCGATGAGATTGAAACTTCATTAAAGTAAGTTATTTGCTTAAATTTTAAATTCTTGATTTTAAATTGAGAAATATTAAATTGATTATATTATAGAAAGCATAATTGATCAGGACATTCTAAAAATCTGAAAGATAGTTGGTGAAAAGTTTTGGAGAAAAAGAATTAAGATTCTGAAATTAGGGTTCTGATATTTTTTTTATTTTTTTATTTTATTTTATTTTATTTTACTTATTTTTTACTGCTTATTTATTTATACTGCTTATTTTTTAATGGGAGGAGGGGAGTGTGCTCCTTAGTGAAATTCATATAATGAAAGTACTTTGAGAACAATTTTTTTTCATAAAATACTTTTTAAAAATAATAAGGAAAAATCATTCCAATGGGATAAAGTTATAAAGTATTTTTATTTTCAAGCATTTTATCCTAACCTATATAATTTTTTGAGTTACGGAAATTCTATTCTTCCCTAATTCATTCTTTCAGTGACATATGTTATGTAATTTCAAACTTTTCCAAATCTTTTTATTTGTACACATTGCAGTTTTCAATCTACTTCAAATATTCATAAATATATTTTTCCCACTATCTTGCATTTCAGTACATTATCTGTAAATTTGGTGGATAGAGAGATGAAGTCGATATAATTCTTGACAGTCTCTATCATTACTCCTGTCATTTTTACTGTCTTTCATTATTGCTTAAAAAAAATATATTTACGAGGCATGTTTTTTAAGTAAGTACCGTTTTGGAATTAAAAAAAGACGTGCAAAGATATCGCAATAATTTTACTTTTACATGAAAGCCTGTACCTTCATCTACTTTTCTACATAATTTCCGTGATTATTGAGGCACTTGTCATAACGTGGCACCAGTTTTTGAATACCCTCCTCATAAAATTCTGCCGCCTGACTTTTTAACCACTGTATCACAAATGTTTTGACTTCGTTATCGTCTTGAAGACGCTGACCACCCAGGTGTTTCTTCAAGTGCAGGAACAAATGGTAGTCGCTGGGTGCCAGATCAGGGCTGTATGGAGGATGATCTAGAGTTTCCCATTTAAAAGATTTGATGAGATCTTTGGTCCGATTAGCCACATGTGGACGGGCATTGTCATGCAGCAAAATGATACCCTTACTCAACTTGCCACGTCTTTTGTTCTGTATTGCACGACGCAGATTGTTCAATGTCTCACAATAAGACGCTGCATTGATTGTCTCATTACTAATGTGCTTTAATCATAACACTTTAAAATATAAGATGATTATGCACGTTAAAATGTAATTAAATGGAGCAGATAACGCATGTGGAAACTGCTAGCTGGGAAAGGATTATCCTGGAAGTGAGTATGTAGAAATGCAGAAAAGTGGTATGATCCTTATGAGTGTAAAGTAAAATATATGCAGATTAAATTAAATAAAGACAGTTTATTTTGATTCCAAAAACACATACTTGACACTAGTAATAAACAGCAGCATTCATTTTAAACAGACATTTTGTAGAACGTGATAACGATGTTTCACAAATCAGAGCAGACATTTTTGTTTGAAGATATCACAGTATTAAACTTTAAGATAAAACATAATTACACGGATAAAACTTAAACACAACATCCAGAACGTGGTCCAGCCATCGTTCAGTAACTTGAAATACTTCTTCCATTAAAGGAAGATAAAAGTGCCTCTTATTAAGATTGGAATCGTATATTTATATAAAAACGATCGGATTGAAAACGTCATTTCAAACGAACGAACCAATCAGAGAACGGCATCGAATCGATGCAAAGCAAGATTCGATGAAAAGATTCGATTTGAAAACGATATTCTAAGTCGCCATCTGGCGGGAGAAATATCGTCATGGAAGTTGAAACGTAGTTGAAAGAAAGTTTTTGCCGGTGAAGTACGGTAATGAAATGAAATTAGAAACGGCAAAATGGTATGGATTACTATGGATGTTAAAAAGGTCAGGAAACTTATTACAGGTGGATATTGTCTAGAATCAATAGAGAGGGTAAGTAAAAGTTTAAGAAATATTTATTACTGTCACTATTTAATAAATAAATGTAAATAAAGTAAATGAATGACAATGAACTTAAAAATAAAATGAAGTTTGTGAAATGAGGTTTTATGACAGGAGATGATAAGAGGCAATGTGTATCTCTATCAAATGCCCCCCCCCCCTCTCATTGTCTCTTAAAGAAGAGATAACTTGTGAAAACAAGTAACCTCAAAGACGAAGAATTTTTTTAAAAAAATCCAAAAACTATCACCAAACAGCATCTTCACAAAATTTTAAGTTTAACAAAATAAAGCTATAAAAAACTGGATAATAATTATGGACAATAAACTGGAAGGGTTTTTTAACTTGAAAAATTTTTAACTTTAAAGTGCAAACTTGAAACATTACACCTAAAAAAAAATTTTAAATGTCCCCCCAATATGAGGACTTGAAAAATGGTTCAATTTTGAACCTCAAAAATTGAAACAACCTAAATGGTTGAAAAAGTGAAGTTTGAACTTCATTAACAAATTTAAAGAGAAGTTTCGAATACTTCAAAAATATTAACTAGGAAAAATTTAACAATTTAACTAGAAAAGTTTAACAATTGATGATCTCAAAAATTTAAATTCAAAGATGAAGTAGTAATGCATGGAGAATTTGCTGGATAAAAGAAAATGATCCAATTTAATGAAAGCTTGTTGGCTATAAGATACACCTTCTAAGTCTAAGACCAGAGGTCGACGTAATCCAGACCGAAGGTTTAAAAAGGTCCAACGATGTTAAATGCAAAATTCTCACACGGTTACTAAAAGAAAAAGATGAATACGTACCAATTCAAAAATCTAACAATTTCCAATTTGGAAATGTCAGCATCAGCTCAATATGACAGCTTGATCACTATATTACATTAAATACAATTCTTTATTACAAATATATATAAAAAAATTATGTAGATAATTAAACAGTTAATGATGATTCATATTCCAGACATCTAGGCTCGAAAGACAGGAACTAACGGCTCTTACAAACTAACTTGCTTACGTATTCATAAATGAATAAAGGGCTCATTCATACAACTCGCAGTCTTCTGGTGCACCAGAATCAATTAAACCACATAAAAAAGATGGCGCTCTAGATGCCTAGGATGAACAAAGCAAGAATTAATGATATGCATAAAATAAGTTTCAATGTATAAGCACAGTTAATCCCAATATTGGAGGTCTTTCAAATATTAAAAACTATTATGTAAAATAAACCTCTTTAAAAAGAATTCTTTAAAACTTATGGCATGATCAAGTGACGCTGATGATATAAAAAAAATGCATATAGGCAAATTAACAAAGTTAAGTAGCAAGCGTCTACACTAATCCCTTAACACCTGTGAATAACAATTTCAGAAGGTACAGTGTAGCGACAGAAAGCTTGAAAAACAATTTTTACAATTAATTCACCATAATAGCACTTAATGAGGTACGATTTATATGAAAAATTTATATATGAATGAGATACTTTAAACTTAAAATATATTTAGCTTAAAATTAACATTACATCAGAAAAATTAACTTTAAGAAGCTCATCTCACCAACATCCCAAACTCAGAAACCCAATTAACATTTACTAACAAGGAAACTTTCGGAAAAGTGGTAAAAAAAAAAATGCATCTGGACTCCAACTCCCTGCCCCCCCCCCCCCCCCCCCAAGCGGGGAATCTTGAGAATCGTTGGAAGGACCTGAGATAACCTCAGGTGCAACTTCTACAACGTAATCTCGATTACCCTTAGCATTAGAAGAGAGGGACAGAATCATTGGGGCCCAGTGCAGCTCCACTATGCCAAAAGCCCCCCCGAGACAAAGAAAAATATTACATGATCTCGGTCCGGTCTCTGGAGCCTCTGGATCGTCTAGGAGCAACAGGTGATATGTCAGGAGAGTCATCACAGGAATCAGCATAGGAGTCGGTGAAGGAGTCAGCAGATGGGTCAGATGATGAATCAATGCGGCGTCTTTCTGAAGAGCAATACTGGTGACGATGGCGAGAACCCGATCTTTCTCTAGAACTGTGACGTCTATAAGGCACAGGAGAAGCATTTCTTGAACGCTGAGGTCTACCTGGGACTCTGGCATAGCAATTTACTTGTAGATGCCCTGGTTTGCCGCACCTCCAGCATCTTCTACGTTGAGTTTTACGAAAAGTAGAATTTTGTCTCACGGAAGATTGCCTTTCAGCCGTTTTATAGGTATTGGATATGTTGACATATGTTGCACCATCTTTGTCACGTAATTTTTGACGGGTCTCTTCAGCTACTAATTCGTCGACGATGAGGTCAAATTTAAAACTATCATCTGGCCTGGCCAAAACTTGCTGTACTAATGTGTCATATTTCGATGAAAGAAAACGTAGAAACTGATAGCTGAGATAATTCTTGGAAAAATTTTTATCAATTTGTTTAATTTCCATAAATATTTTCTTCAGCCTTGTTGCAAATAAATTCATCGTTTCCCCGTGTTGTATCCTTTCCTCCATCAAACTATTGAAAACTGTCTTATGATGGGTGCGGGAGTCTGGATGAAAGTTTTTATGAAGGCGTTCCCATGCATCTACTGGTTCAGAACAATCTGCTATTAAACGTTTGAACTCAGGTTCAATATTCAGGTAAATCAGCGATAGAACCTTATTTGCACGGGTTTTTAATTTTTCGACGTCTTCAGCAGTGACTGTGGTACTTACTTCAGGAACATTCTGCTTTTTCTCAACAATTTCCCATAGGCCCTTTTCAGGTAGTAGATATTTCATATCACAGCTCCATGTGGAGTAATTTCTGGAGCTCAGCTTATCAATTATGTTAGTGGCCATTTTTGGGAAAAGAGGAAAAATTTTCAAAATTTAATAAAAAAAATTTTAGTAACCACAGTATAACTGCCCCCCCCCCCCCCCACTTAATGATCAGCTCTTCTTCCTCTGTCAAGCTCTTGTTTTTGGAAAAATTACTAATTCTAGCATAAAAGTTTCATAATGTCATATCATAAAAATAACAGTCTATTGTCATAATAAATTGTAATGAAAAACGAAAAAAAAGTTCGGAAATCGGCAAAACTGTTCGTTAAATAATACAGAGTTCAGCAACCGAAATTAAAGTTCAGCTTTAAAAGGTGAAAGGTCAGCAAAATTAACTCAAAATGTCAGTAAACTAAAATAAATCTTCTTGGTATCTTCTATAAAAACTGTAAATTAAAGTTATTTCAAAATAAACTGAATCAAAGGTCGGTAAAATCAAAGTTCGTAAATCAGGAAAGTAAAAGTTCATGAAAATAAACCAATTGTTTATAAAACTAAATTAAACCTTCATAAAACTGCATAATTATTCTTGATTATTGCAAATAATAACTGAAAACCAACATATTTCGTAATTAAACTGTAACTTAAAAATATAAACAAAAACGTAAAGATCGCTCACTTGACTGAAAACTTCCACTTTTTCAAATTTCTTCAGGCTATCCTTTTCTTTCCACCATAACCCTTTAATGTGCTTTAATCATAACACTTTAAAATATAAGATGATTATGCACGTTAAAATTAAATGGAGCAGATAACGCATGTGGAAACTTCTAGCTGGGAAAGGATTATCCTGGAAGTGAGTATGTAGAAATGCAGAAAAGTGGTATGATCCTTATGAGTGTAAAGTAAAATATATGCAGATTAAATTAAATAAAGACAGTTTATTTTGATTCCAAAAACACATACTTGACACTAGTAATAAACAGCAGCATTCATTTTAAACAGACATTTTGTAGAACGTGATGACGATGTTTCACAAATCAGAGCAGACATTTTTGTTTGAAGATATCACAGTATTAAACTTTAAGATAAAACATAATTACACGGATAAAACTTAAACACAACATCCAGAACGTGGTCCAGCCATCGTTCAGTAACTTGAAATACTTCTTCCATTAAAGGAAGATAAAAGTGCCTCTTATTAAGATTGGAATCGTATATTTATCTAAAAACGATCGGATTGAAAACGTCATTTCAAACGAACGAACCAATCAGAGAACGGCATCGAATCGATGCAAAGCAAGATTCGATTTGAAAACGATATTCTAAGTTGCCATCTGGCGGGAGAAATATCGTCACGGAAGTTGAAACGTAGTTGAAAGAAAGTTTTTCCCGGTGAAGTACGGTAATGAAATGAAATTAGAAACGGCAAAATGGTATGGATTACTATGGATGTTAAAAAGGTCAGGAAACTTATTACAGCTGGATATTGTCTAGAATCAATAGAGAGGGTAAGTAAAAGTTTAAGAAATATTTATTACTGTCACTATTTAATAAATAAATGTAAATAAAGTAAATGAATGACAATGAACTTAAAAATAAAAGGAAGTTTGTGAAATGAGGTTTTATGACAGGAGATGATAAGAGGCAATGAGAAATACAGTGTTTGTATCTCTATCAATTACGAGGCAGAAACTCCACTAGCAATACTCCTTTTTTGTCCCAAAAAACTGTGCACATGATTTTCTGGGCAGAAATTGTTTGCTTAAACTTCACTTTTTTGGGTGATGATGAATGTCGCCATTCCATGGATTGTTGTTTGTGACGTAGGCCACCCATGTTTCGTCACCAGTAACAATTTGGTCTAAAAAATCTTCACCTTCATTGTGGTACCGCTCAAGGAAAGTCAATGCACTGCCTAAACGTTGGGTTTTGTGCAAATCCGTCAACATTTTTGGAACCCAACGTGAACACAATTTCCAGTAATTCAAGTTCTCGGTCACAATGCGATACAAAACACTACGAGAATATTGAGGAAAGCAGTCGCACAATGATGAAATTGTAAAGCGTCTGTTTTCTCTCACCTTTTCGTCCACTTTCTGCACCAAATCTTCATTAACGACTGAAGGACGCCCAGTTCGTTCTTCATCATGCACATCTGTGCAGCCATCTTTAAATGCTCTCACCCATTTCCTTACCATTCCATCACTCATAATGTTTTGTCCGTAATCTTCACAGATCTCACGATGAATATCGATCGGTTTTACGCCTTTAGCACTAAGAAATCATATAACAGCCCGTACTTCACAATCAGCGGGACTCACGATTGTCTGAGGCATCTTAAACACTCAGTAAACAACGTATACAATGAAGAACCAGACTGTAATGGCGTCAGTGTGTAGACAAGAGATGTAGGTAATCAGCGCGCATGCGCGGCACGCCGACCGTAGCGCTGCGGCGGCGGAATCGCAAAATGGTACTTACTTAAAAAACATGGCTCGTATATATATATTCTTGAATTATCTCTTGCAGGATAAATTCTGATGAGTCTAAAGTATTAAAAATGATAAATTTTATTATTTTTATTTTAATTGTTTACAATTATATATTTTTCCTTTAGAAGATCCAAAAAAGTTGTACCCGTCTGTCACTTGAAATGTAACAAATTGTCTGACATAGGAAAGATGAAGCAGTGGATTAAAAAATCAAATCTTGATCCTTTAAATCCGGAAAATATTGGACTTTTAAATATATTTCAAGTTTGTATATTTATGTTGTTTTGTTTTAATAATGAGTAATTGGTGTAAAAAATATAATTTTTTAACTATTAATTTATTTATAAAATATGAATATGTATTGATTATTTAAATAAATTGCTTGAGAAAATGTATTTAATATATGTGCAGTTAAAGCATTAAATAATAACTAATTTTGGCCTGTTGCTATTTTTTAAATGTAATTTTGTTTATCAAAATCTATTTAAGTAAATTCATTTTTAAATCTTACTTGTTTTTGCAATATGTGAATGATTGTTATAATATTAATCTATTATACAGTAGAGTCCCGCTATTCCAAAGCCCCACCAGTGGCCGAGAGGTTCTGCTCTCGAAGCTGGTAGACGGGAGGTGCTGGGTTCGATCCCAATCGTGCCCGTCGGCCTAATCGTTCAGAGTTTTCGTGGTTTTCTTCGAGCCGTGGATCTTCCATGCGTTAATATGGATTAGGTTCCCTTAGAAAGACCCCCACGGAGGGCACTCCCCCCGGGCCTATATCCCTCGTGTAGATAATTGGCCATCAAAAATCAACCCAACCCAACCCGCTATTCCAAACCCCGCTATTCTGAAAATCCGCCTATTCCAAACAGAGTTTGGATAAAATATTGATTTTTTTAACTTAAAAACAGGAAAGACGTTCGTGAAAAAAAGTACATTTATTGTTATACAAAGAAGTTAAATAGAGACATACATAGAGCCTAAGCTTGATGAAAACTGAAAACGCCGGAAACCAAATTGGAATGAAAGCTGGTTACTTACAGTACATGACAGCTCCATCTATACATTTCTGTAGAATTATTTTTAATCACTGGTAAACAGAAAAAATAATTTACACACACTTAAGAAGTAAAGTCAGTGATTTTTTTCTGAAGAAGAGCAGGGAATCGACTTGAAAAATAAGAATCAGATTCATCATTTATGTTATAAGAAAAGTCACCATTCATTTCAGATTAAAAATTACCTTTTAATAACATTAAATAAAACTTTTATAAGTTCAAAATACTATTATTTTATGAAAGTAAATCCAATTGTATTAAAAATATTATCAATCCATAGTGCATTCCCGAAAAATACTGATAAATGCTCTCTCATTTTTAAATTGTTTTCTTTTTTAAATGATCACTTCATTTTTGAAAGTTAATGCTTAAGCTATATTTAAATCTATTTAAAATAATGTATTTAATATAATAGTATTTTTAGTGCAGAGTTACTTTCCCTGAAGCAGATTACACGCAATTCACGAGTTTCTTTCATGCTTAGTTGCTTAGACCTGCAAATTACTATATCCCATATGTTGGTGATTCATGTATTGATAAAATAATACGATCAATACTTGGACTATAACATAATAAATATTTCGACTATTTGTCTAACACAGAATTATAGAATTTCAATTTCATCTTTCTTCTATAACTGAAAATATTTTAATAGCTGTGACTAATCCCTTTTTCCTAGAATTCATTGCTTACTGCAATTGAAAATATAAGGAATATTACTGTACCTTATTCATGCTTCTGTCCAGGATTTATGTGTCCTGTTTTTGTAAAGCTCTTTTTATTGAAAAATCTTAATCACAATTTTGTGAATTTGAATATATCATTATATATAGGTCCTTGTTTATGTTTTTAACAAGATTGTTTATTTATTATTATTATTTTTAAGTATGTAATATGTACTTTGTTGACTTAAACTGTTTTGTGACAGGTTAAATTTTATTTTAAAATAATTAATTTGTGAAAGTTTAAGTTTGGTGACAGAAAAATTTAGGGAAAGGTCTATTTTGAAGACAAAGAATTTTGTGAAGGGCTCTGTTTTAAGACGAAAATTTATGTGTAGGGTCCTGTCTAAATATTTAAAATATGGTGAAAGGCCCTTTTAAAGTACCCAAATTCTTCCTAAGCAAATCCCTGTTATTTTTAAGCTAAGCAGCCATTCCTACTGTCCAGTAAATATGGTTGATTGCTGAAATTGTCAACGGTTGAGGGCAAGATAACACTGACAGTTGATAGTTTTAGGCTTTCAGTTATGTGATTATTTTTCATCTGATAACTGTTTTTTCAATCGTTAGATTAGTATAGTATAGTGTGAATCACAAGTTGAAACAATAATGTCATTTACTAATACTAGATACAGTTACAGAGAGCTTTTGGATTTGTTGATACATAAGAAAAATCGTTCGCAGAAAGGAAGATCCAATGTGGCTTTATTTAAAAAAGTAAAAAATACTGTTTTTGCAAAAGGTGTAACAGCAATATGCAAATAGCATAGTGATAAAATGATGGGGATAATGGCCAAGAATGTAAAGATACAAAGAAACTTGCAGTCTATATGATAAAGATAACATTAGTGAATCTGAATCAGCAATGGAATACACATAATGCATTTAAAATTCTTTGTTGCATTTATTATTTGTTTATATATTATGTATATTATTGGAGTAATACATTAATGAAAAATAAATAACTAGAAATTTATACCCAGAACATGCATAGATATATGTATAATAATTTAAATTTAATAATAGAATAATAAAAGTTTAAGTTTTAAGTGAATCTTTTAAATTTGTTTGCAACAACTTTTAATTTTTATTTAAAATATCTTGAATTCTTATCTAGGAAATGTAATAAAATTAATAGAAATGTGTAAATCTATACAGAAAAAATAAATAAATACATGCACATACATAAATAAGTACACAAATAATATTAATTAAAAAAATCTGATTTAAATAAAATAAAATCTGATTTAAATCAAATAAATCAGATTTTTTTTATTTTTTCGTGATTTTAAACAACCCTGGTCCCAATTAGTTCGGAATGGACTACTGTAAAATACTCTATACTATTACTCTAATATCTATTACTCTATACTAATACTCTATAAACTATCTATAAAATACTTTACTGTATAATACTCTACTGTAAAAATAAAATCTTACTACTGTACGAATAAAATCTCCAAGTGTTGTCATTAAATTTTTAGCTATTGAATTCGGAACATATTTCCAGTTTGATTCCCAGTAATTGGGACAGATTCAGATTATCATTTGAAAGTTAATAAAAGGTAGCCTTTGGATAATCTGTTTGCCTTGTGATGTTCACAGTACTTAAGCCAATATATTTATAAAATCATTTCTATTTGGCAAATAATATTTTCGTATTTTAAAACAAGTTTTTGAAATTATAGTTAACATGGCTTCAATTTTTGAGAAAAATGTGCAGTACAGTATAGGATTTGTTATCCGGAATGCTTGGGACCTGAGATATTCCGGATAAGGGGTTTTTCCGTAATTCGGAACACTTTACAATAAATGTTAAGAACAGTATAAAATAATTGTATGAAATGTATAAAATATGAATAATATATGAAAATACATAATTATAAATTAGTTAATTTAATAACTTATTTATACAAAATAAAAAAACCTTCTAAATTATAATTCAAATAAAAAAGAAAATTACATTAGCATATAAGAAGAGAGCAGAATCCTTTGATTTGGTTTTTTAGAACATTTTTATTAAGATTGGTTGTTTATAGTGTGTCTTTTGCACTAATTGCTTCTGTATGCTGACACGATTTGCTGTTTATGGTAGTAGCTTGTTTGTTGCATTCCACAAATCATCTGTTCAATTGAAAAATATTAATAGCTCATTTGAAATCTTTTTACCACCTCATTCTGCTTGTCATCATCTTCACTTCCATTAGGCATATCCCTTGGCATTATGTCACAGATCTCACTGCCAATCATCTGATCACTTACAGAAGTATCATCATCAGCAATTAGACAATCTTCTACAGGTTCTTGATCCAACAATTGAGCTTCTGAACATGAAAGTTCTTTAGCTTAGTCCAGCAGATCTGTAATAATTTCTTTCTCTTTTTAAATTTTAAAGTCTTCAACTTCATGCTCATTCATACCATTAAAAAATATTGCACGATTTTAAGTTTCTGAAATGAAACAAATTATTTTTCAGTTATCATTCTGCATTCCGGATTTCAGAGCATTCTGGATATGGGATTTCCGGATAACGGGTCCCATACTGTATTATAATTTTTTTTTTTTTTCAAATATTAGTAATTTTTGAAATAAAAAATATTTATTGCACGCATCTAGAATTATCAAGTTTGGTCTCTAAAAACTAAACTAAACTCTGTGGCTATACAATCCAAGAAGGATCTGCGCCGACAGTGCCCATCTCTGTTTTCTTGACCCTGGGCCCCGAGGTGCTATGCAGCATGCGTCCCGGCCAGGTGGTCAACCTAACGCAAGACCCTCGGTGTTTAGTTCCGAAGCAAGCTTGGTACTCATTTTATCAACCCCAAAGGGATGAAAGGCTGAGTGAACCTTGCCCAGTCGGGAGTCGAACTCTCGACCTGCGGTGCGGCAGACAGGCGTGCTGACCACTACACCGCTGGGCTTCAAGTTTGGTCTCAGGGAGAGAAAAAAAAAACCATGAATTATAATAATTAAAAAAAAAAATTACAATAAAAAACAATAATTGTATTAATTTATGATATCTGATTTTTAAAAAATAAATTTGATTTCTTCAATTAATAAGTGTCTTAAATTTTAAGGTGAAAGGCGCTTATTTTCTTCAAAGTGGCTCTTAAAATCAAAACAGGTTATTTTGAACTGAAATTATAAATTTTCATCAACTCACAGAAAATTTCAGACATTCTAAGTCAGATTTCAAATAACTTAATTTTTTAAAATTTAGAAATAAAATCAACATGTTTTTCATAATGTGTTTCTAAATTAAACTTTACATTTTTAAATCATTTTTTGAGTAATACTCAAATGTTTTAAAATCTGAATTAGAAGTTCTGAAAATTTATGTATGTAGGAGTGAAAATTATTTCATGTCTAATACCAAATATTCACAAAATAATATTTTTGGAAGGGGGGGAGGAATTCCCAATGAAAATAAAGTAAAAATCTTTATTTAATCAATAATAAAAACCCTATTTAATGAATAATTTAACCATTCATTTCATGTATTCATTTTATTTATTTATTAATTTATTGTGTGTGTGTGTTTTCAGTTAAAAAAAATAATTTCAGTAATTGGTTTTACATTTATATTCAGTTCTCCAGTACACAAAAAAACTTTTCCTTTCTTTTAATTAGTAGTTTTCGATTTTAGGGGAGAGTAAAGACCAAAAACTTATTAACAATTGACACAAAGTGTCCTTCACTACTCAACAATAATAATAAAAATACATAAATGGAACAGACCTGACATGAACATCTGCTGACTGATCATTGTCTTTTCAAAAACAGAAATAACAGAAACAAAAGTAATAAAAGAAAAGTGTGAAGAATGCAAGAATTATTTTCAGAACATTTGATTTCTAACACTTTGTGATTCATGGGAAATTAATTGTTCAGTGACTCGTGTCAAAAATAAAAAATGTTTTATGTTTAGTGCAAAGATGTGTGCAGGTGCAGGGCACACAGACACCAGCATATTAAAAGTGCTAAAAATTGTAGACAGGGAGTAAATACTTATCCTTAAGTCACATAAACCAAATTAAAATCAATTACATTTTTTTAAATTTTAAATTATGCTTTATAGTTTTACCTTAAACAAATTAAAAGTCCCCCCCCCCTAATTTGTTATTTTTATTTGTTATCAGAAGGTATTGAATATTAAAGCAGTGAATTATCACTTTGCTAACAAGACGTAAACCGACATAGTGAAAATGTCCAAGCCGGGAATCGAACCCGGGCCCCTGGAATAGCGGTCCAGTGCTCTACCACTAAGACTCGAGGACGATGCCCAGCTTGGCATCTCTCACGCATATAAGTCGGTAAGGCTGCAACCGCAGCTACTAGATCGAAAGGTCTTCATGAGCACACAATCTTGCGGCGAAACATGAGGCGCAAATAAACCCAGCATCGGTGAATATACAATTTTAATTAATTTTTCAACTACTTTTCAGCAGTGAAATTACGCTTGAAATTATTGAACATTAAAGCAGTGAATTATCACTTTGCTAACAAGAAGTAAACCGACATAGTGAAAATGTCCAAGCCGGGAATCGAACCCGGGCCCCTGGAATACCGCTCCAGTGCTCTACCACTAAGCCACGAGGACGATGGCTTAGTGGGATGGGATTCAAAATGGATGGGGAAAAAGAAGGCAAGTAATTGCCATTCATTTTGAATCACCCTGTATTAAGAAAGAAAAACAATGCTCAAAAGCACAAATGGGAGAGTGTATAAACTGCATACAACTGTTTCGAAGTCTCTAAGGTTTCATCATCAGTGCTTAAAAATTAGAATAAAGATAGATAAAATTAAATTAAAATGTAGATTAAAAAGGGGGGGGGGGGCAGAGAGCCAGAGAGCGCACCTTGCAGCTCAACTGTCAATGACGAAATGCGATGAGCCCCTATCACCCTATATATTTGTTAAATCAGGGTCCGGCTATAACTTTTTTTAGGGGGATAAGACAAAGAAATGCATTTTATTCCTATCAAAATAAAGCAATTCAATAGATAATTAAAAAAGTTTGAAATGGCCTCTATTATAGTTTTATCCGTCATTCTTTATATTATCTGTCATTCTTTTAACCATCAGTCACTAGAAATAGTACAGTCAGATTTCCCACCCCAAAAGAAGAACACACCATGCATTTTAATCACCAAATTGCCCCCTCCAAATAAAGTATGTCTTCTTTGAATTTGTGTTTAAAAAATAAACTTAAGGGGTCATCTTCATACTAAAATTGTACTAAATTCTGAAATTCACAGTATGAACACTCAATTTTAACAGCAAATTTGATTTTTTTTTCTTTTTTGGTGACCTCAAGATACCAAACAGGAAGTCATTCAATTAAATAGTTTAGGAATTATGAAGATTTAAAGTTTGATATTCCTAATGTTAGATTCTTTTTTAACCCTTGCAAAACAGATTGCAATGCTTGTAGTTTTTAAAGCATAACTCAAAAACTAGCATAATGAGCTGTAATTTTGGATTCACATACAGCTTTTACAAATAGATTTCTGATGTTTTTTTAAGTGTCACAATTCATACTTCTTTCAAAAATTAATAAAAATAATATACATAATTTGAAATTGATTTTCTAAATTTATATGAATTGTAATCTATGAAATTTTTAACAGAAATATTTTTCCAGAATCTTTAAATATGTGAATCCAAAATTAAGTTCACTCTGCCAAGTAGTTTTTATGTTATGGCTTAAAAACTACCCATATTGCAATCTATTTTAGAGTGATTAAAATGGAATTTAACATTAAGAGTTTCAAACTTTAAACTTTTGTACTTCCTAAACTATTTGACCGAATGACTTCCCGTTTTAGTCCAGGGGAAATTTCCCAATAGAAGGGAGTTACCTTGCAAAAGGTCGGGTAGAAGATTTTTTTTTTTTTTCTGAATTGTTTATAATGATGCCAACATGGAAAAACCAAGTTTTCTAACAAAATTTCTTAAGGCTAAATTTTCTGTAGCCAAAAAACAACAAAATTTTGAGACCTTTTTTGATTCTTTTTAAATATCTCGAGACTCGTTGGCGTAGCATTTTATTTGTCAATTACAATATTAAAGAGGATAAAATTTTCTACAATTTTCATACGTACAACTTTTTTATACACTCAATAGCAAGCGCAGTACGCCATTTTAAAAATAGGACAATTTTTTCAATTTTCTTAAAAACCGTGAAAAACGTAGTTCCGCCCCGATTATTCAAATGTTTCGTATGGATTTAATCATGTATGTCAACTTCTATATATTGGTAGCAGTAAATTAGGTATTTCAGGGACAAAACTAGCCTTTTTTGCACCCGTGGCAAACATGGATTTTGCCTTCCCCCCCCCCCCCTAAAAAAAAATTTACCACAAGAGTTCTAATAAATCTCTTAATAGCCGGATTTTGAAAATTTTAAGTGTGTAATCATTAAATACTTAATGCTGAACAACGTAATCAGCTTTGTCAAATATTGATTCATTAAAACCTTGAAAACCGAACTGAAATATAATCCGCTTTAAGCAGGTTTTCATCTTAGCATGTATAATTGTTCATATTCTTTCTCTTAAAAATATATAATTTTTTCTTTAAAGACCGGATTCCGTATACAGATTTGATTTTCAAAGATTTTATGGTAGTTGTAGTGAGACATTTAAAGTCACAGTTATATGAGTTATGAGACTAAATTAGTCACACGAAGACATTCACAAGGTAATATTAAACCTATGGGAACGTTCTTGATAAGTATGTCGCTTGCATTTTATTACTTTTAAATAATTTTTTTTTTCATGGGATACCTGAGATCAATATCTAATGTTGTGTTTTTGATTTTTTCGACTATGGTTGCATTTTTTTTTTTTTTAAATATTTGGACTCTTTCATTTTTGGAAA
Organism: Maratus speciosus; assembly: GCA_963932465.1. Classification (NCBI taxonomy): domain Eukaryota; kingdom Metazoa; phylum Arthropoda; class Arachnida; order Araneae; family Salticidae; genus Maratus; species Maratus speciosus. The sequence goes on from OZ010793.1 coordinate 171,325,509, forward strand.
ACTGTTTGGAATCCGTTCTGAAATTTAGAGTATCCTGTTTGATCTTTAAAGCAATTAATAGATAATATTAAAGTTTTTATATATTTTTTAATGTTAAAATCTCTTTTTATATTTATTGATATAAGTGGGTGGGTGGGGGTGGGGGGTGGGGAGTTTGACAATATTTTTTAAAACTAATCTTTTAAATATTTTTATGAAACTAGTGATCTCAAATATTTTATTGACAGAATTTTTAAAGTTTACAAGAGATAAATGCATAACATTAGTTAGTGAAATAATTTGTTGTCATTTTTGTTGTAGCTATTTTATAAGGTAAAAGCATTTCTTACATAAAATATACTTATTTTTTGAGTGCGCCCCTTTTATATGGAGTGTTTGCTATCTTTAAAACAGCAAAATATAAAAACATATGTTATCAGTAATTGGTAAATAAAATATATCATTGTAGTGTGGAATAAAATATGTTTTTCGCAAATTTTCATACCCATCCCATTGATACCTGAAAAAATATGTATGCATTATAAAAATTATAAAATTTATTAAAATTAAACACGAATTCTTTCTTAATTGAAACTACCGTGCCAATAAGGTACTAAATATTGATATATTCTGTTAAACAATGCTTTGAAGTTTAAAATTGTATACACTTAAAATTACTGTCTAAATATGAAAATTGTCTCATTCATCTACACTCTGCCCTACTTTTAAAATTATATAAATTTATTGAATATAAAATGCCTGTTGAGAGGAAAATAAAGACATGAGTGTGCAAATAAGAGATAATTTACTGCTACCAATTTTCAGAAGTCGGCATACACAATTAAATCCGCAGAGAACATTTAAACTACGTTTTTCATGGTTTTTAAGAAAATTGAAAAAAATATCTTATGTGAAATGGCGTACTGCACTTGCTATTGAGTGTATAAAAAAGTTGTAATTATAAAAGTTGTAGAGAATTTTGTTTTCTTTAATATTGTAACTGTCAAATAATATGCTATGGCAACTGGTCTCAAGCTATTTAAAAAAAATAAATAAATAAAGGTCCGAAAATTTTGTTTTTTAGCCACAGAAAATTTAGCCTTGAGAAATTTTGTTAGAAAACTTGGTTTTTCCATGTTGGCATCATTATAAACAATTCAGAATAAAAAAAAAATTGTACCTGACCTTTTGCAAGGTAAAATGTACATTTCCCCTGGACTATTTGGTATCCCAAGATAAAATTTACCAAAAAAAAAAAAAAAAAAAAAAAAAAAAAATTCAAATATGCTGTCAAAATTGAGTGTTCATACTGTAAATTTCCATATTTGGTATAATTTCAGTATGAAAACGACCACCTAAACTTATTTTGTTAACATAAATTGAAAAAAGACGTGTTTTTTTGTCAAGTAGATATTTCCAGTTTTTTTCATTACAATTTGGTGATTAAAATGTGCAGGAATTCTCTTTTTTATTTTGACTTGCTCTACATATACAGAAAATTATTATAAATTGTTTGTTGTTATTTTTCGGTTTTCACCTGATGTATTTAAACTGGATAATGACATTGTAAATAAATATATATCAAGGAAAGCTATACAATCTGTCAATAAATTTAAATACAGTCATCTCTCGATTAACTGGGATAGTCGGGAAAGGCTTCATCCCAGATAAGCAAATATCCCAGATAATCGAATTTGTACAAATTTTGATGAAAATTTTTGGGAAAAGGATAGAAAATGTCAAATTATTATATAATTGGATATCAATAATTTAATTAATATAAAAGAAAGAAAATGTACATAAATTTTAATGTTATTTAAATTTACAATTAGTACAATATTAAAAAAAAATAAAAATTAGTTTACCTCAGTTTAGTTTTGTGAAGAATGAAATGATAGAAGTCTGTTTTCGTTTTTCATTTACACTTCGACGAATTTTATTGCAAAAATTTCTTGACATAATTTTTTCATCATGTGTTCTTTCATCTTTTTGCTCGAAGTAATTAAGTAATGCCTCTGTGTGTACTAGTGCATCATCGTGACTTAATTTTTGATGAGTTACAAGATTTTCTAAACTAGTAAATCTGCAGATCAGGAGCCTCAACGTCAGCTCTACAATTCATTGTGTTTAGCATCCTTTGAGTAATATTAATCTTTCTACAAAAAACAAAATTTAAAGTTTTGAAATTACATAAACATTTATAAAACGAAAAAATATTTCGAAGGTTTCTGACATTAGAAGCGTTAAATTAAACCCCTTGTTATGTAATGGTATTCTGAAAATCTCATGAGCTACTTATTCTGGCAATTTTTAGATAATAAAGTAGATTTCTTCAGGGGGGCAGAGCCCCCCTGAACCCCTTCGTAGTGTAATTTAATTTACATTTGTAATTATCAATTAATTGTGTTAATGTCCTTTAGTAAATTTTACCAATAGACGGAAATGTACATGAATTCTTTTCTACAGCCCTGTAATATTATGTGAAGATTTTTACGTGTCGTCTATAACATTTAAATTTAATGCAGACAAAAAACCCTCTTAAAACTGCTCATATCACATTTCCGGGGATTAGTATGCATAGTGTGCACCATATATCCAGTTTCTGCGGAGTCCTGTATATGGTTCTATTTAAATTCTGCAAACATTTGTTAGTATACTAAATGTAATTGGGCTGGGAAATACATAACTCAAAAAAAAAAAAAAAAAAAACACTGAAGCAATTCGCGCTCATTTTCATTTATACTTACGAATTCATTTGTGTATCCCTGTACATGGTCTATGCAATATTTAAGCACTACTTATTAAGCACAAATTTACTTAACGTTAAAACGCACACCATAATCGAAAATGCTCTTCAGCAATCATCCCTAATAGACCAGAACTGTATCCGAAATATTTTATGTGACCCTATAAATGAACGATAAATACGATACAAATCATATTCAAGCTTCTTGTAGTCAACCACAGTAATGTAATTTAATTTCATAATGTTTGAATTAGTGCAACACAGTTAACACACTGACGACAGGCAATTTAATTAAATCTGGGTTTAAAAACAGTAGAAGCTCCTCCCTCTTCTGAAAGTGTCTCGGAAATTGGTTTCTGAGATATGTTTTTCATGTTTATGCAGCAGTAAATATCTTTCAATGTACGGATGTAATATATAATGTCTTACAATCTATAAAAAATATGGACAACACAATATAAATGTCTTTTCTGTAAGGTAGAAGTCACTCCCTTAGCCAATGATGTATTCTGAATAAAAACGAGAATTTTCGTTTCCCGTCGCTAATGTGTTAAAATAAGCTGTGAAGAGATTTTTTCCCCCGTAGACCACATTTTAATCGACCACTTTTGTATGACACTGAAAAAAACATATGCTTTGCACCCCATATACTACAAAAATGTTTCAAAAATACATATCAATTTTATTATTTTGTAACAGAGTAACATCATTAAAAAACGCCACAAAAGGATTTTCTTCAAAGATTGTAATATTATGAATACTTTTGAGTTACCTGTACGCATGCTGTAAGTGCTACACATAACATATTTTATAGTAACCAGGTTCTAGTGCACCTTAATAAAGTATATAAATTTCATTACGTTTAAAGTTGTGTAACATTATTAAAATACACCGCAGACGATTTTTCCCAAAGACTATAATGTAACGGAATAGTTTTGAGTGCCCCTGTAATTAAGCTATGAATGCTACACTCTTCATTTTTAATACCAAACATACTTTGGCAAACCTCAATAACGTATATCAATTACATGTAATCCCGACTATATTTACGCGAGTTAGAGCACGTAGAGAAACACGGCAGGCGACAGATAGAAAAACTGAAGTCATAAATACTTTTCATCCATGTTGGAAAGTGTTAAAAAGGATTTACATGCCTTTAACTGTACTTTTTTTTTCACTTATAGCATGGTTAAACATTAGTTTAAACATCCTAATCCATTCGATAGCAATAACATATTAAAAGCCCCCCAAAATAGGCATATCTGGAGATCTATAAATCTACTGGAAAATAATTCATTATCGTGCCCACTGTTAATTGCATAAATTGCATCGATTTGGCGCGATAAAATATTTTTTGTGATAGCCTTTTAATAGTACCTGCAACAAAATTAACGTAATTTACTAACTTCATTCATATTTGACGCAATGATAGGCTACTAATAACAGTCGCTAGGCAACGAAGGAAAGGAAAAAAAAAAGAAATATGTATCATGTAAAACAAGAAAATTAATTTAAAAATTCTTTATATTATTGGAATACATGTATAAATGTCCTCAAAACATTATACACGTAAATAAAAAAATCTTATAGATATATTGATAAAACTTCAATATAATAGGAATAATTTAAAACCTTTATTTGGAATTTTAGTATCCATAATTTGACATTTAAATCCATTAATCAAACGTGCCATTTTCTTTCAACAAATCGAAATTTGAAAATCGTCTGACTTGCCGTAGAAAAGCATTATAAATAAAAATAAAATCTTCCATATTTTCCGAACGAATGAACCAAATTTAACCAAAAACTATACAGCTACGTCCGGGTATCTCACGAATATGCCCAATTAATTTCAAGCTGATCGGGTGCTTTTTGCGGCAGTTATCGCGGAACAGACGGACAGACAGACAAACGGAAATCAAAACTTTTCGTGTCTCCACAGTAAGCCTTCACTGACGTTTCGGCAATTACTTTCAGGACATTCTTCGAAATTCTTTGTTTCTCCTAAACACAAGCAACATGGGGCACAATATCATCATCACTTTCAAATCTTCATTAATGCATTGTTGCACTGCGTCTTTGCCTAAATTTTCAGAACAGTTTAACTTTCTCAAATCTTCTAAAATTTTACTCTGCAAATCAGTACTATCCTTGTCTTCTGCAGGAATTTCATTTTCTTCATTCGATAAAATTGCCCTCCATGATATCTTACCTGTGGTGCTTTTTACTAATTTCGATGCAGCATCAACATAATAAATTGCACCCAAAATTGTAAGATTTTTACCATCCCGGTTAGTCTGCAACCTGGATAATCCAAACTCAGTTAATTGACAGTCTACTGTATCGGGTTTCTGACTATGTATAATGGGCTAGTTTGGAGGCTGAGGAGATAAAGTATGATCAATTTCCAATTATAATCTTTATTCATACCAATATCAAATTTAATCTTCATTGTCGATTGCTGGCATTTCTTGTGAAAGGTGGGGGTTAGTGGTGTGGATTTCTATTATTCATCTATTCTCTTATCCATCATATGAATTGTCCCATAACTGTTGGATAATCAAAGTTTTACCGTATGTTTATAGTGTTTAAATTGTTAAAAATATGATGAGTTTTACTGATAAAAATTTCAGTACTTTAATTTCTTGACTAGTAATTTTTTTTTTTTTTTGCAAACATTGCAGGAAATGAGGCTAAATAGCAATCATTTGACTGAGGATTCCAGTTGTAAAGACTCATTTACTGATCCGTTTGATTTTTGTACCATGGAAGAGATTGAAAATAATAAAAGATTCCAGTTGCTCCAGTTAAGAAATCAAGATATTTCCCAGTTTAAAAATCTCACAATGATTCCTTGTGATGAAAAAGATCTTGATGAACATATGCTTCAAGTATTTTTTATTTATGATTTCTTATTATTACTATTGAATATATTTATAATAGAGTAAAATGCTCAAAGTCTTCGTAATAACTTGAATTTGTCCCCATGCTTATTTTTTGTGGATACTGCTGATAAGCTTATGAAACACTTTCTGCACTTCTTGATCGATCCTTGACAGAAAGCTAGAAAGCAATGTTGTCTTTCAGTGCTATATTTTTTAATAATAATTTGAGAAGAAGCTTGTTATAGTTTTTATTCAACTTCAGAATACTGTTCTGATGCCTCAAGGAATATTTTTAGTATTGAATGGTTGATATTTGTAGATTGGGGGATCTGTCATGTTCAAACTCTTTATGATCTGTTAGCTAAATTGTTTTACGAGCAACAAGCCCTATGTTTTTAATAATTCTAGTCCTAAATTCACCTCTTCAAATCCCACAGTCCAATGGTCAATTTAAAGTAAGCAGTCAGGAGATTGGAATCCAGAAAAGTTTCTACAACCCAACATTTCAGTTGACATAGAAAAGTTTTTCCAAACCAAACTTTCAGTTGCCTTTTTTTTTTCTTTTGGTAGGGGAGTGGAAGACAATATTTCCACACAAGGAGTCACTAAATTCGCACAAGAGGAAAAACTGTGTTTTAAAGAGTATCAAAATAAACAACTAAATTCTGTTGTGGATGCTGTCTGCCTTTTAGGTAACTTCCATTACAAAAATTAAGAAGCTACCTATTGCAGCCATCTCAAGGAAAGTAGTTCTAGAAAATTCCAGTGTATTTTTATCGATCATGCTCTATCTTAATTTTCAAAACTACAAATTCTCTTTAAAGAAACAAAATTTGGGCATTTTCCTTTAATATTTATAAAAACGGTAAATAATAAATACTGTAACAGTAACTAAAGTAACTGTATAACAAATCTAAGAATGCTTGAAAAAGTGACAATCATAATAGATCTGCTTTTATTTTTTACCCGACTGCCAAGAAGGGTTATGCGTTTCACTTATTTCTTTATACTCTCGAAACATCCCAATGGCTGGATGGATTTTAATGAATGAGGTCTCTATCGATTCGTCTTAACCGTCCGATGGTTATAGGCTAGGTTTTGTTTTTATAAATTCAAAATAACAGTAGGAACTTTTTTTTTTTTTTTTTTTTCCTTTAACGCACCATATTGAGTGGCATGTCTTTGGATAGGTCTTTCAAAATGAAGACAATATTTCATTGACTATTTTACAGTCAGAAGCTCCGTTTAAATGTTACACAACCTGGAAGTTGTGTAGGTAGGATCTCTAGCTTTACTCTCTTTAACTCTAACCATCATAGACATCTATAGGTCTCATCAAAACAGTGTTTATAGATAGGAACTAACAATTAAACACAACTTAAAAGTCATCAATACAAGTAAATAAAAAAAAAATAGGTGAGTAATATAAAAAAATAGTTTCACATTGATGAGAAATAATTAATTAGTTTGCTTTTTACGCAGTCGGGTTTTTTGATTTTTTAAATTAAATTTTTACTTGTTTATTATTGCATTGTTTGTTTTATCTTATGAGTTAAAAATGAATGCGAAAACTAATTTTTTTTTTCAAGCATTTTTAGAATTTGAATTTATTTACTTTTTTCTTGGTATTTTTCCATTTGACAACCGCCAGTTGCACTTTTGTGCCAAAGCACCAAATGTGATAAACTGCTTATTTCCCATTGACAAGTGTAGTAACTTTATTATAACTTGTCAGTTATAAATCATTTTTTCTTTTCAAGAGTTGGATGAATAAAGTGTTTTTTTTTTTTATGTCTTACACAATTTGGCATTTAAACTTAAATTCTTCCAAGACAAATGTGTAATTCATATTGTAATATTTATTATGCATGATGAAATAATGTTTTCAAAATGCCAAAGAACAAAGATATACACACAAAACCTCATTTCAAGATTCCCCCATTTCTTTAATAGCTGCTGTCATATTTATATTCTTCTTGCATACATACATAGATTTCTATGAATATTATGTCAGTCATGTTTACTGAATTTCTATAATGCTGCTGGCATGAAAAAAATATTTTTTTCCAGTAGTGTTAAATGAAATCTTTGGGGGTTTTTTTATGCCAGCTGTGGAGTGTAATAAAACATTTTTTTTCTTTGTGTATATCTCTGTATTTTGTGTTTAAAAAAAAAAAAAAAAAACAGTTATGCTTTTCATTAAATTATATTTATTTCACTAGGATTCTCATTCCCATCTTCTTCCTAAGTTACCTTCCATATGCACTTTTCATAATATTTGCGAATGGTACCTGTTAGCTAACGTTTCCACTTAGTGTGAAATGATGTTTTTCTAGCAAAATATAAAGTTATTTTTTATCATTATTTGCTTATATCCATTTATTTGTCATATTTATGCTGTTTCTGTTTCCCTTAAATATTAAACATTTATATTCATGGTAAAAAAAATATTTATTAATAATCATTTTAGCAATTATAGCTTTTGTAATTAATTCTACTGGCTGAGGGTGTTTTCATGAAATTTTAATAGCAATAAATTAACTATTAGATTGTTAGTCACGCTAAAACATGTATTTTTCTGATAAAAAATATTTTGTTGTATTTGTGCAAAGTTTTGTTTTAAATTACATTTAATGATTTATTTTTCTTTTTAACTGTCTGAAAAGAAAGAATTTGACCTTATTTAAAAAAATAAAATTCATAGCATTAAAAAAAAAGAAAGTTCAAGTATAATTTTCAAACATATTTTGATAACCTACTTTTTCTAGAAGTGTTTATTTTCCTGTTAGTCCCATTGAAAATGTATTAGGATACAAAAAATGTCATGCCTGCCTGTTTGTTTAATTGTCCAATTATGCTCTAACTCTCCTAAAAAAAAAAAAAAAAAAAAAAAAAAAAATACTCCAAAAGCTACAATTTTGGATGTTGGGAAGCAGCATGTTTCTCTTTCAAAATAACCATCATATTATGAACAGTTTTTATAGGGGCTCTTAAAAAATTTTTGAATACTCTATCATACATTATCTTTGTTAAAAGACCATTTTTATTATGTTGATTAAGTATATAATAATAATTTCTTTTTTCTTCTCCATCTATCCTCAAAATAGCAATTTGATTATGCATGTTTTTTTTACTAAGGCTCATCAGAAATTCAAATAAATCACTATTTGTAGTGATTAGTTTTGATTAATTCATATAGTATTTAATTTTGTTACTTGTATAATTTAAAGTTACTATGAATGTTTGTTATTTGTTATTATGATACAAGGTTATGCCATAATGGCATGGTGGTTAGAGTTTTAACAAGTGGGGATGACCGAGAATAGCTTAGTCAAAATTAGCTTTATGTCGCACTCGATAGAATATTCTCACTGTATCATTCTCTCAGTATTATTGCGATAAAGCATGTTATATTATAACAGTATTACTTACAAAAACAATCAATATGAAAAGTATGTAGTACATGCTTCTAAATTTTACACATTTACAACGAAAGGACATCAATCCAAATTACATTTTTAGCTCAACTCTGATTGGTTTAACCACATATCTCGAGTCCTATTAAGAATTTCTAAAAAATTCTATTACATTCTGAATGCTTATTTTTTCGATAAAAATAGCCAAATTATGATACAAGATTATGCCATAATGGCATGGTGGTTAGCGTTTTAATTTCTAAGTTCAAATATTCTATAAGGAATAAAGGAAGAATGTGTGTGTGAGAGGGGGGGGGGGTGTTATTTAAATGTGAGATGTATCTTAAAGTTTTTTAAAAAAAGTAATTAGCATGCTAAATGTATCTTATGTGGTTTTATATTTAAAAAAAAAACTAATTACTTGGTTTAGTTTATCAAAGTTTTATTCTAATAATCCGATATCACATTATATTATTTATACATTTATGTAATAAAGAGCAGAAAAAGGACTATAAATCATATAGACTATATTTCTATAAGGGAATTTTCATCTTTATAATTTGAATTTTATATTTTTATGTTTTTTTTTTTAAGAGGGAGTATTTTTTAAAGTGTAGTCACTTACAGTTGTATAGTGAAAATCAATTGATTATAGGAAATTATTAAAATTAGTTAATGATAAAATTAATAGTTTCATTTACTATATAAAATTTAATAACCACCCTTTATCCAGCTATAATATGGAATTTCTTTTGTGCAAAATATAAATTTTGTTTCTTAAATTGAAAATTAAGTTTACATTTTCTTTTGTTCCTTTAAGTTTATAATTTCTTATTTTACTGAAAATTAAATTATGCAAAATTTATCCCAGTTCACAAATTGCCAAGTGGGGAGAAAAAAGTGTGTAAAATCCAATTTATTTAAAATTATAGTATCTCATATATTATTTCTTTAATTTTTTTTACTTCATATAGTTCTATAATTTTTGTCCTTTTTTTCCCTTTCTTATTCTCTAAATTTATCCCTTTTACTATTCTAGCATGCAATTTCTCACTTGTGTCTAAACTAAACATACTTCTGTTACTAATTTAACCCTGTAATGCCATTTACTTTTCCTGTAAGATTACATTTCCTATATACAGGGTAGTCATAAAAAAACTTCCCCGATATATGAACCCCTAGTGGCCTAACCACTCAACCAATCAAAAAGAAATTTTAGATATACCTATTCGAAAGTATGCGATTTAAAACAATAGAGCTCCCACGGTTACGATTAAAGTGAAAAAATTTCGAATAGCAACATCCATTTTTTTTCATGCGCAAATTCATCAGCGCATTGAAAAGTACGTGCTTTATTATACTTGCTTTACGAATTGTCAATAATTATTTCACACACCTTAACTATGATTTCGAAATTTTGGGAGATCTTGGAAGAATATTCTTTATAAAATATTCTATTGATTCAGTGCTAAAAGTAAAGACAAAATACTGAAAGAGAATGCTTTATGACAGTGCTTCTCATAGTGAGGTACAAATGTGATACTGTCACAAAAAATGAGACAGGGAAAGAAATAAATTAAGACAGCAGTTTCTAAATTAGGACATTAAATATAGTACATCTTATGAAAGTTAAACTTGTCTTTAATGTAAAAATATCATGGTCTTTACGGAAGGAATACCATACAATTATTCCTGTTAAGATGGAATTCTGTCTAAAATGGAAACTATCACTGATAACTTGAAATTTGCTCTTAGAAGGTTTTACTATTTTAAATAAACATAATGTTATACAGTAAAAATCTCTGAATATTGAAACGCTGGAGACCAAAACAAAATTCTGTTTTGGAGAAGTTTCCATTTTTATAATTTTACATTGTCCCTTCCATGGAAAATATGCATTTCTTACACTTAAAGCAAGATCCCATTATACACAGGTTCTATTTCCACATGTTTTACAAAACAAAATACAATAAAAATCTATAAAAACGAAATAGCAACATGGAAAAATATTCTGTCTTAGACTTCCTTTGCAGGTAATTTTGTACATTATTTTTTATGGCAGAATCATTAAAGATTTTTATTGTAGACAGGCTCTGTTTTCACAAGTTTTACTGTATTAACTTCCACTTGATGCAGATTAACCTTTTAAACGCCGCACTATGATTGAAAGATAACACAAACTATTTATTGGTAAAAATCACATTAAAACTCAAACATAAGCACTATGAGTAATTTTTTTTTTCAAAAAAAAATTTTTGTATAGGATTTATAACATGTTCCAGAAATGGAACATTGGCGGGAAACACATCGTTTTTTCACATGTTTTTATAAAATAGGATTAACGATATTTAAATTAAAATTTCTATTTCTATGCCCATTTTTTTAATAACTGCATGTTAAGTTATAAAAGTTATTCAGGAATAACACAGGTTAAGCAGAAAAATAGCCGGGCTTCGCCCGTCGATTCTTCATTGTGTTCAAGATTCCAGCAAAAATTGATAAGAAGCGGTAGGAAGTTTTCACAGGAAAAGCTTTGCCAGTAAATTAAAATTGTATACATTATTTAGATGATGATCAAGAATTACTGTATAAAAAAAATTACAATTATTTATCAGAATAGTAAAAAAATTATAAAAACAGCATAAGAAAATAATAATAATGCCTGTATTAAAATTCACAGCACAATAATCATATAAATGGAAGTGTAAAAAGTACAAGGAGAAATAAATAATCTCCTAATTTCAAGGTGCTGTTATCTATAACAAGATTTTTTTTTTAACTTCCTAAATTTATTTCTAGGCATTACTGTAGAATCAATTGGGACCGCAATAGATCTTCTTGAGTGCTCCAATATAAATTTTCTCCGAGTACTTGGTGACATCCACTAAACAACAATAATCCAAAATACTGACATATATTATTTTCATCTACAGCTATAACTTCTCCTTTTTAAAATGCATAAAATGTTGTCATATTTGCTACATGCGGTAGATATTCTATTAGAAAGAACTTATGAAATATTTCAACTAGAGATAAAGTAACCAACTCAGGAAGCATTTCAGAAATATTTGCAATGTTCTTAGTTTTTAGAATTTTTTTTTAATTTTGCATTTATTTCGCAGCGATGTTAGATATTTTTCTCTTTCTACATAATTTTTCACTTCAAATTCAGTTTTCCCTTTGACGTTGAAGGTACTTCAGGATCAGATCCGTCTTCATTAGAAATTTCAATGTCATCTACTTTTCTAGAGCTATTTCAACTTCACCATAAACATCTGCTGGCAGAACAGACTGAAAAAATGTCTTCATTTATATTTTCCTCATCTATTAAACATCCACTTTCTTCTGGAGGTAATTTACAAATATCAATGCATTCTTCATCAGTATACCCCGATAATTCATAAAAGTATTCAAGTGTGTCTTCTGATGTACAAAATGGTTTTGAATGAGACATCTCATCTGTGCGACATATCCTAACTAACTGAAAAACAGTTACAGAGGGAAGTAAAAAGAATAAGAATTCCTTATTTTCCGAAATTACCTCTCCAATCCTATCTTGGCTCTCAATTTGAGTTATAATAAACAACGTCTGACTATCAACAAACACACGTGTTTTTCAGTGGCAATCTACTTGAGACCGGAGAACGTGTGTGAAAGATTGGGGGGGGGGGGGCAGGAGGGGAGGTGTGCAAGGAAATAGAAAGTAGATCAAAGTCGTAAACATCTTTCATTGACACTTACTAAAATTCTCGTATTCGGAAATTTTTTATCAATACTTATATTCACTGTAATCAAAGAACTGTATCATGTTAAAATATATACCTTTACACGCCAATGTTCCATTTCTGGAACATGCAAATTTGTTATATAAAAGAAACAACAAAAATATTTTTTATTTGTTAGAACTTATGTTGTATTTGTATGAATAAAATGATCATTTTTAATTACTCTCACTTAGTTATAAAAAGCATTTGTTAAATTTTGAATTTTATATGAATTTTCGAATTTTGTCTGATGAAAAGTCTAAAAAAAGACAGAAATTGCGATTTTCTCCCGTACACACTATTCATTTTATTAACGCAATATTGACGCCAAAAAATCAATCCACACTTTCTTTTTACATAATAATTTTTATAGAGCAATGCAAATAAAATTGTATTTTTCACAGAATTTTGAAATTGATGTTCCATTTATGGAACATTGGCGTGTAAAAGGTTAATGAATAGATGGTACTATTAAATGGTGCTAAAAAAATTTAAAAAAAAAATGTGTGCATCATGAAAAATTGGTACTTTTGGCATCCCATGCAGTGGTTCCTCAGAATAAGTCTTGAAATCTTTGAAAATCAGGACACCCTAACAGCACTATGTATGCATGCTTCTTAGAGGTATGTAATAGATCCTAGGGCAGGGTTGGCGAACCTATGGCACGCGTGCCGTAACTGGCACGCGGGAAGATATTTTTGGCACGCCGTTTATTGAATTCTAAATCAAAATTCAGTCAAATTACCAAAATTCTGCACCTCTTTATTCTTTTTTTATTAATACACGAGCTTCATTGAAAATTGCTTTTATTTTCTATAACAGGTACTTGTGTATTTGTTATATCACTGAACTTCCCACTTAAAAATATTTTACCCTTCCCAACTCCCCATTTTCTCGATTTCGTTATGATGGCATCTATGATTCGCATAGAAAGAGAGAAATCTAGCAAATCAAATTATTTTTTGCTGTAATATTTCTGCATAATTTAACGTGTTTTGACCTGCACATGAGGCTTTATTTAACTTTTGCTATAATTTGATAATTGATCTTTAATTTGTTAAAATGCAAAAGCATTAATAAAACTAATAAAGCTTGATTTTTTTCATAAGTTATGAAAAAAATAATAATTTGATTGCTAAAACATATGTAAAATGAAATGAAGACTATAATTATATTTACTTATAATTATTTCAATAATGCGTATGTTGGTATTACCCTCAGGTATGTTAGCTATATTTATAGTAATCTAATAATGATTTTGACACTATTATTTATTATTATTAGAATTAAACTAACTTATGATTCACTATTAAATTAATTCACTACTTTTTTGCGGAAATCAGACGTCGGGAGGGGGGAGGGAGCGTTGTTGGCACGCCATGTTCAGTTGAATTTTTTTTGGAAAAATACTGGCACGCGAATGTAAAAAGGTTCGCCGACCCTGTCCTAGGGGATACATGATAAATCTGTTGGACAACTAACATATAGGGCAGTGCAGTTAAATGAGTCATTGTAAAATAATCATTGATTATTTTAAAAAGAAAAATCCTTCATCACACATAGATTGCGAAACATTTCCGTAGAATACTGTTTCAAAACATCACTATTTAATAAGGTAAAAGAGGATATCTAAATGAACAATTTAAAAAATACATAACACAGTGGAACACCCAATTTCAGCAATTAACACCCACAGTGGATAAAATATTCAAATTCTTTTAAGCAGCCATGTGTATGATCTATAGATTTTTTGCGCTCTACATGGTTCGTTAAAATTAAATTCAGCTGCAAATTGCAATTTTTTTTTCAGAATTTACCAACTTGAAATATTTTGTGCAGCTCTGTATGTGATTTATAGATTTGTATACATACCATATATTAAGCTAAAATATAATTCAGATGGGAAATACGCACACAACTAAAATCTCATTTCTAGTGATTGCCATCCATAGATGGTAATATATTCAGTTGTTTCATAGCCCCATATATGATTTCATTTATGTTCAAACATATCTCAGTACATACTAAAAGGATATAGTTAAGCTGGAAAATGCATAGCACAATTAAACAAGATATAAAAATTATGTATCAAGCATAAATTATGAAACATTAACGGTAAATTTTATATATTGTAAACGAAAATATTTTCAACAGAATTCTATTTTTACAAATACATCATATAAAATGATGTCTGAACTAACATCAATAAAAAACTTATTATTCCATTTTCTATTTTATAATTGTTTATGGTGAGTAGTATACTTAACTTTTCACATATGAAATTATATTGAAAAGTTTGTAAACAGCTTTGGCAATGTATCAAAAAATAAATTGAATTTTACTTTTAACAAAGTTTTTTTCTACCTCTATATTTGATAGTTCTGCTTTGTAGTTATAATATACCAGCCTCAAGCTACCAAGCAAAATTTTACATAAAACATTAATTTCACTTCTGCCAGAGTTACTATATTCACCACATGCATAAGTTGTATTTACAAAATTTTGTTACTTGAATGTTTAATTTTCTTTTTGTAATGTTTAATTGTTATTTTCAGTGCTTAAATCAGAAAAGAGAAAGCATTAGTTTAAAAAATGATGAAGATGGTGAACATGCACAGAGAGAAAAAGCTAAGCTGCTAATGCAAAAAGTAACTTTTAAGGACATTTTTTAAACACAATTTACATAACTACAGACATACACATATTAAAACTTTTTGTTTTTTTCGTTTGCTGTGGCTCTTGCTGTTTTGTGACTCTGCTCATTTACTGATGAGGGCTATGAAAATAGCCGAAACGTTTGTATATATTTTTAATTATATTTTAATTATTTTTAATAAAATTTTAATACATGTATGTCTGTAGTTATGTAAATTGTGTTAATTATTAAGTAATCCAGGTGTAATTGTGTATGTATTAGAAAATTTTTTTGTTATCCTTTCAGTAATTGTAAGCTAACATTGTATTTCCATATACAGTGAATTCTCGATAAGTCGAAGTCAAATAAGTCAAATATTCATTTAAGTCGAAGTTTGCATGAAGTCCCGGTCCCTTTATTATAATTCAATATTAAACTTTCTCGTTCTGTCGAAGTCTTCATCTTTTAAGTCGATTTTTTCCGATAGAAAAATAACAGCAATTCAAATAATTTCTTAATTTTTCAGGCACAACTCAAAAGTATTGGTACGTTCTGTTAGGTAAAACTTTTCTGCACTCCTTCGCCGGCTTTGAAGGGTGCTATTTTTACTTCCTACCTCGGTCAGTGTGGAGTAGTGATGGGCGATTCTGGAAAATTCAGGAATCGATTAAAATCAACATCGTATAAAACTGAATCGATCACAATAAGAATCGATTCCCAAATTCTAGAATCGATACTTGAATCGATATTTCGATAGTCACAGATTCGCATAGATAAGCTCAAAAATATTAATTTCAAAACTTAGCGAATCACCAGAGCCGTAGCGACCTCCCATACCTCACATTTAGAGGGTAGACAAAGTCAGGGCCCCAATCGTAAGCTATTACAGACATTTGAGTCAAATAATAAAGTTTTTAACTTTTAAATTATTAGTTTTAAGATGTAATTTTACTAATATTGTAATTTAGATTTTATTTAAATTTATTTTTTAAGAAAGGTCTCGGTTAAATACAAGTTGGAAATTGCGCATCAAACGTGGCAAATGTGGTGCGCTCGTACTATAACAGTGCACTTCATAAGTGCATATCAATTTCATTCTGTTCGAAAGTCTGTAACATCCTTAAAATGCACTTGAAATAATTTTTTCCATTGGCCGTAATGTAACGGAAAACTTTTGACTGTCCCTGTAATTAAATCATTGTGATTTTCTTCCAGCCTGAATTAAAATTTAAATTTTCAGGGACAGAATTCACGTTGCCATAAGAGCCGATTTAGCATTCTTACAATTTGAGTTTAATAATGTAACTAGCAAAGTTTATTAAAGTTCTTTTATTTAAGAAAAAAAAAAAAATCGTCGCTGCAAGACGTGAAAATTTAGTTTTCTCAGAAGAAATAAAAATCAGTTAATTTTACTGTCTTAGAAGGATAGTGGACGCACATGTATATTGATTGGAAATCTTTAACATTATAGCTAGTAACTAGCGGGTTCCCCCTAATATGAAATATCGAAGCGAACGAACCGCGAACCGGGTTCCCGCTGCCTACAGCACCGTATAGTTGTACCCCCCACCCCCACTTTGCCCACCTGGTCGGAAAAAACGCGCTCACCTCCCCCCCCCCCCCCCCCCCCCCCAATTTTTGACATTCATCATTTAAAAATTTTTATTATGTGTTATAAACTATCTTTAAATTTCAAACAAATCGCCCTGTTATATTTTCTAATTTTGTTCTGCCCCTCCCCTCTATCCCCCCCCCCCCCCCGAAATGTGACGCGTCATTCTGTTTTATAATTTTTATCATGTGTTATAAACAATCTTAAAGTTTAAAACAGATCGCATTGTTAGATTTCCTAATTTTAACAAAATCGCGTTATGTTAGTTACAGATTCCACCACCAGGGTGCGCACTCTATTCCTAACAAAACTGTGAACGAAACTCTGTTAAACAACCTATCAGTAGATATATTACTCAAGAGTGTGGCAATCTTGATCAAAAATTTAAGCTATTTGCTGAAATTACTATTCGGAAATAGTGGTAACTAAACTTTTGACTTTTTTATATTTAATAAGTAGCATTTATCTCAGGCCTCCGTAAAAAAAACCCACCTAAAACGGTAAGGAACGCTAAGGTTTAAAAAAAAATCTAGCGGCCTTCGCCTCCTTCCCTCCTGCCGAAATTTTCGCACCATTCTTTTTTAAACTTTTTCTTATGTGTTATAAACTATCTTAAAGTTTCGAACAGATAGCCATGTTAGATTTTCTACTTTAAATGAAATCGCGGTCTGTTAGTTCTGTATTCCACCACCAGGGAGCGCAGTCTATTCAAAACAAAAGTGCATCTAAACGAAACTCCATTATACAACCTATCCGAAGATACATTAGTCTAGGGGGTGGTAGTCTTAAGCAAGAATTCAAGATATTTGTGAAATTACTATTCGAAAATAGTGGTATGAACACTTATAAAATTTTCGATATTGAAAAGGTAGTAATTATCTCAGCCCGCCGTCAAAGAACCGCACGCTAAACGGTAGAAAACGTTAATACTGCTATAAAAAATCACGTGACTGCCTTTAAAAAAAAAGCATTTAATAGAAATAAACCAATTAGTGAAATAATAATTAATATCTCAGCTTGTAATTAAGATAATATTTTTTCGAATTTCTGAAAGGAGAATTTTTTTTTTTTTTGCATCGCCCTGTCCAAGTTTCGAATTTTTACGCCCCTTACATTCTAAGATGTGGTCCCCTTTTAAATCAGTACAAAATTCTCGGGAATCACTTTGTTTAAATTGTTAAATATATTATTTGAAAAACAAAGGTTTTAAAGCATTTTAGCACCTATTTTCATACCTACACCCTTGAAAAAAATTAATAACATACAGGGGATCCTTTAGTTTCGGAAAGCTCCGAAATTTCATAAAATTCAAAGTATCATAAATCAGTAAGTTTGGCTGTAAACGACTGAAATTTTTATAATACAACTTACACAAACACTTTGACAAACTTGTGAAATACCGCTTAACTAACGAGAACCTTGAGTCACGTGGCTTTAAACCAAGAATGATAAGTTTAAAATGGAAAAGAGACGAAATTTGTTATTACCATTCATAAATAGAGCTGCACCAAGAGCTGCAGATATAATATCAGTGTTTAGTTGGTAAACAAATGACTCGGGAAGAATGTCAAAAAAGGTCCCTTTGAAATTGGACCATAATTAAGAAAATTGGGATGGGGGGGGGGGGGAAGGATGTATTGGTGACGAACTGGAAAAGTACAGCTTAATAAACTAGTAACCCAAATAACTTGGCTCCTAAACTAAAAATATAACAATTTAACCTAGAAAGAAAAAGGCTCTTATGCGAAATTTGACAGCAGTTCTGCCTTTAAAACAGTAAATCCGAAAGAATAAATATATATTAGGTGTAAATTTCCAACTGGGCGAAAAATGTCCGGACCAGGATTCGAACCCGGGACCTCCCTGGCTGAAGCCGCCAGTGCTCTGCCATCTGAGCTATCCCGGACGACTCTGGTCGAACTTTTTCACCCAGCTAACCTTGATGATTACAGCATCTGGTCTGAAACCTGGTTCAGCTCAACAGAATAAATCTCAGGTAATGGAACTCCAGAAATCGCTGGATACGAAATTACACTAGATTAATATTAACACAATTATTCTAATTGGTAAACAAATCATATTAGGTGTAAATTTCCAACTGGGCGAAAAATGTCCGGACCAAGATTCGAACCCGGGACCTCCCTGGCTGAAGCCGCCAGTGCTCTGCCATCTGAGCTATCCCGGACGATTCTGGTCGAACTTTTTCACCCAGCTAACCTTGATGATTACAGCATCTGGTCTGAAACCTGGTTCAGCTCAACAGAATAAATCTCAGGTAATGGAACTCCAGAAATCGCTGGATACGAAATTACACTAGATTAATATTAACACAATTATTCTAATTGGTAAACAAATCATATTAGGTGTAAATTTCCAACTGGGCGAAAAAGTTTCGCCCAGTTGGTTTCTGGAGTTCCATTACCTGAGATTTATTCTGTTGAGCTGAACCAGGTTTCAGACCAGATGCTGTAATCATCAGGGTTAGCTGGGTGAAAAAGTTCGACCAGAATCGTCCGGGATAGCTCAGATGGCAGAGCACTGGCGGCTTCAGCCAGGGAGGTCCCGGGTTTGAATCCTGGTCCGGACATTTTTCGCCCAGTTGGAAATTTACACCTAATATGATTTGTTTACCAACTAGAATAATTGTGTTAATATTAATCTAGTGTAATTTCGTATCCAGCGATTTCTGGAGTTCCATTACCTGAGATTTATTCTGTTGATCTGAACCAGATTTCAGACCAGATGCTGTAATCATCAAGGTTAGCTGGGTGAAAAAGTTCGACCAGAATCGTCCGGGATAGCTCAGATGGCAGAGCACTGGCGGCTTCAGCCAGGGAGGTCCCGGGTTCGAATCCTGGTCCGGACATTTTTCGCCCAGTTGGAAATTTACACCTAATATGATTTGTTTACCAATTAGAATAATTGTGTTAATATTAATCTAGTGAATAAATATATATTCCTTTGAAATTACTGTCAAAAATATCAATACTAAAGTTGGAGCACGATTGACCCTTACCAAAAAGAAGGAAGGCTAGAGACAGAAAATAAAAGATCACATTAAAAGCTTTCCAACGATATGTTATACGATATGGTTTGGAAGAAACAAAAAATATCCCCCCCCCCCCCCCCCCCCCGGAGGGAGCAGGTAAGCCCCAAACTGTCGGAGGGGCGACCTCAAAAGTATCTTTGGTCAAGGTTTCAAAATGTGGCTTTATAATAAAATAGAACAAGAATTGGACATTTTAAAAATTGCATGCAAATTTTGAACGGCCCTGTAAATTAAGATTAGCGATGAAAAGGGGAGAGGGGGGTGGAGAGATTAGAAGGGACGAACTTGAAAAATACAATATAATAAACTAGTAACCTGAATAACTAGGCTTCTAAACAAAAGTATAACGATTTAACCTAGAGTTGAATTCAGGGGGTACCGCGAGAGGACATCCCTCCCGGGACATTGAAATGTCCCTCCCGTAAGTTTTGAGATTTTATGCTTTTTAATGGACAAATGTGCACACCCCCTCCCATTACGGAACTCTGAAATCCCCCCCCCCCCCAATCCCGACCGGAGTCGCATAAATCCCTCCCTGAGAAAAATACCTGCATTCAACACTGATTTAACCTAGAAAGTAAAAAAAGGCTGTTATACAAAATTTTACAGCAATTCTGGCACTAAAACAGCAAAATTGGAAGAATTGATTCAACCCGAATCGTGGATCGACCGCGATGCGATTTGAATTGAAGTAAATCAAAACATAACGATTCGACATTGCATCTAAAGAATTGAAGTAAATAAAAAAAATAACGATTCTGAAGATCGCATCTGAAGATCGACATCGGCATCGAATCTGAACTGAATCGATTCACCGTTTCTGATTCCAAGGGCAGAATCGATGCGTTCATTTTTTCTTGCTTTCTTTTGTCTTTAGAAAAATAAAGTGTTGTTTTCGTGAAAATTTTCGACTTCCGGTTTCTAAGGATTTATAGTTTTAGAACTTCTTGTCTGGAATACGATTTGACTATTTTTATAAATTTTTTGTCTGTCAGTCTATTTGTTTGTGTCTGACAAAAAAATTGTGAGCGGTCTATTTCAAGAACTAATACATGGAATCTGTTGAAACTTTAGATTCAGTTAGACCTTCATATAAATTGGTGCTGATTTCTTTTTGGTGAAAATCGCTCAACAGGTGGCGCTGCTATGCTGCATTTTTCATGATTTCCGCAAGATTGCTATCTCAAGAACTAATGCACGAATATTCACCAAACTTCAGATTCAGTTTGACGTTGACATAAGTTGTTGAGGATTAGGTTTTGATGTAAATCTACCGGCAGGTGGCGCTGCTATGCTGTATTTTTCCCGATTTTCGCAATAGCTCTATCTCAAGAACTAATACACGGATTTTCATAAAACCACATTCAGTTAGACGTTGGCATAAATTGCTGCTTATTAGGTTTCGGTGTAAATCGCCCAACAGGGGGCGTTGCTATGCTGATTTTATCAGCAGAGTTGAATTCAGACATTTTTCTCCGGGAGGGACAGTTCAGAGGGGGTGGGGATTGGACTTTTGTACATTTTAATGTACAAAAAGCATAAAATCTCAAACTTTCTGGGGGGCATTTGAATGTTGCGGGGGGTGGGGGGGGGGAATGTTACCCTCCCGGGCCATCCCCTGAATTCAACACGTTTTTCAGGATTTAAATAATTTTAGGGATAATATCTCAAGAACTAATGAACGAAATTTCATCAATTTTTAATGTACAAAAACGTATTGAATTCAGGGGGTGGCCCGGGGGGGTGGGTGACATTCTCCTGCCCCCGAAACACTCAAATGCCCCCCAGAAAGTTTGAGATTTTATGCTTTGTTGCGGGGGGAGGAATGTCACCCCCCCGGGCCACCCCCTGAATTCAACATGTTTTTCAGGATTTAAACAATTTTAGGGATATCTCAAGAACTAATGAATGAAATTTCATCAAACTGAATATTCTGTTAGACAATGCCATAAGTTATCCAGGATTAGGTTTTTGTGTAAATGATATAACAAATTGTGCTGCCATGCTGCTTTTATCAACAGTGTTGAATTCAGACATTTTTCTCCGGGGGGGGGGGGGGGGGATTTCTATGGTTCTGGTGAGGAACATTCTAGAGTTACGAGGGGGAGCGATTGGACTTTCGTCCATTAAGCATAAAATCTCAAATCTCCCTAGGGGACATTTCAACGTTCCGGGGAGGGGGGGGGTCCACCCATACCAGCCCCTGAATTCAACACTGTTTTTCAGTGTTTACACAATGTTTGCGATAACATCTCAAGAAGTAATGAACGGAATTTCATCAAACTTAATATTCTGTTAGTCATTGACGTAAGTTGTTTCTGAGTCTTTCGTGTTAATCATGTAATAGGCAGCTTTACTATACTGCTTTTTTCATGATATTCATGATAGCCATATCTCAAAACTAATGCACGGAATTTAATCAAACTTCATATTCTGTTACACTGTCATATAAATAGATCCTTATTAGGCTTGGGTGTATACTACCCAACAGGTGTTGCTTTTATGCCCTTTGAACTGGGATTTTCCGTTGCGGACATCTAAGAAGGTGTGGGCCGAAATTCAATGATTTGTTGGGAAAATGGGATTCTTATATATATTTTTTAAATACACATATTTCAACGAACCTATACTTTTGGATCCTCATGATGGGTATAGGTTATTTAAATTTGACACTGTGATAGCGAATTTTGAAGTTTTAACATTTATGAGACAGAAGAAAGTTTTGGGATTGGACATCCAACTACTTGACCTTAAATTTTTGAAGGAAAATGAAAATGATATGACCTTTAGAGACATCGATTAAAAAATTTATAGTATCGATTAAATCGAGTTGGCCATAGTATCGATTAAATCAATTAAAAAAATCGAAATCGCCCATCACTAGTGTGGAGTCTCAGCGAGTTTGGAATTTCACCTGCAATCGTCCCATTCCCAGCGCCCTTCCACCTCCCCCCCCCCCCCCCCCCCAAAAAAAAAAAAAAAAAAATTCCCACGCTTTTATGCAAGGATTTTTTTGTCGATTGTATTCAGATTTCATTGGAGTTCATTACTTTAATGTTGAGTCTTGTCATTTCAGTGTTTATTGCTTTCACATCATGATCCATTTTCAGTTGGGTCTTTCAAAATGTCGAAGCGGACATTACAAATTCTTACTTAAGAAGAAAAAGTAAATTTGATAAGAGATATTGAAGACAATCCTAATTTAAAGAAAAAATATATAGCCCTGGAATATGTTATCCCTCCCAACATGCTATCTACCATACAGAAAGATAAAGAAAGCATTTTCAAAAGATGTAAGCCAAGTGTCAACACAAAGTGCAAAAGGGTGAAGACGTATGCCTTCCCAGATATCGAATCACCCCTCATAAAATGATTTACGTATTACAGGACACAGAGTGAAAGCTTTGCATTTCGCAAAATTATTGAATGTGGAAGGATTAACCGCAAGCACGGGCTCGCTTGAAAAGTTTAAAGCCAGACACAACATCGCGTTTCGGACATTACACGGTGTAGCAAAAGATCTGTCTTATGCACTGTGTGATGAATGGAAGACAGTTTCTTTACCCAAACTTCTTGCAGATTATAGTGCGGACGACGTTTTCAATATGGATGAAATGGGACTTTTTTACAAATGTTTTCCTAACAAGACAATTATGTTTAATTGGGAATCATGTTGCTGTGCAAAGTTAAGTAAAGAATGTTTAACTGTCATTGTCGTAGCAATTGCTTCTGGAACAGAAAAATTACCTTTACTTGGTCATCGCTAATTACAAAAATCCTCGCTGTTTCAAACATCAAAAGTCACTTCCCGTACAGTACAGATCAAATCACAAGGCTTGGATGATGGTAATATTGTTTGAGGAATACATCAAATTCCGATGTAGTGTTTCATGCAAAAAAGCATTAGGTGTTTATCTTCGTTGATCAGTGTACAGCTCACAATCAACTTTTGGACTTTCTTAAATCTTTCAAGTTAGAATTTCTCCCTCCTAACAAAACTTCTAAGCTACAGCCAGCAGACCAGAGAATAATTAAATGTTTAAAGTATTCCTACAGAAAATGTCTAGTGCACAAGCCAATCGAGGAAGGTGAAAATGGAATAAATCAAAAGCGTGATCTGTTAGAATCAATTAGACTAATTTCGAGTGCCTGGAACAACGATGTGAAACAAATCACTATCAAAAATTGCTTCAGTAAATGTGGCTTCTTTGCAATCAATGTGGACTCATGTGTTATGAATGAAAAACTACAAGATTAAGTTATTTCTGAAGATGATGATACTGAGTTTTTGAATATTGACGAAAATGTTGCAGTTTGCGGAGAACTTAGTGATTCAGATACAGTTGAAGCAATAAAAAAGGTGGAGAATGACCCTGAATTTGGAGAAGATGATGAGGAAATAAATTGCGTTTCACTGCCAAATAATCAAGAAGCACATGCGGCAATGACGACACTCCAGCAATATCTCGAAAGTAGAGGTGGTATGGTCGATTCTCTTTTCCTTTGTTTACAAAATGTGAGCGACTTTCTAACCAGTGAAAGACAAAATAGTTCCTTCAAGCAGTCATCAATAACAAGTTTTTTTTCATAAAATTTGAGTTTGTAAGTACCTTGTATTATGTACTATTAAATTGTATTTTTCTTTATTGTTCATTTTGTCCGACTTCGTTATTACAGTATAATTGAAATTTCTATTTTTATGATTGAATTATGTTTTATATATTTTCTGTATGTATTTAAGGATTTTCGATAAGTCGAACTTACGATAACTCAAATATTTTTGCCGGTCCCTTCGAATTCGACTTATCGAGAATTCACTGTATATTAGTACACATTTATTATCTTGTTCAATATGTATTTTATTTATTTTTTTTTTTAAGCAGGGTGGTGGTTGTCATAATGAATTATGACATTTTTTCATAACTCCTTAAATAAAATTATTATTATTTATTTACATGGAATTTAATGCTAAAATCTTTAACTATTCCTTAAATTTAATTGTTAATCATCATTTACGTTAATAGATTCCCCACTTCATTTCTTTAAATATCATTTTTAATATTGTCAAAGTTTTTTTTTATAACAAAATCAATCTGTATAAATTTCTTAATTTATTTAAGATCTTTTTTTTATTAAAAACAAAACTTTAAATGTCAGTATTACTGTAACGTAATTTGTTCCTTTCTCTTTTTTTAAACACAATGCAATATTTAATTTATAGTTACAATCACGCTAAAAAGTTCGTTAGCTCCAGCGTACATCCTAACAAATTTACAATGGAGAAATATGTAATTCTTTCTTATTTGCTTTAAATAAATAAATAATTTTTACAAACTAATTTTATCTTTAGGATTCTTATTTAAATAGGAAAGTCATTTTTTTCAGCATCTTTTTCATATTTTAAAAGTCGTACTTAACTTAATTTATGGTAGCGTAAACTTTAATTTACGCTAACATTTTTGCTTTTTTTTTTTTCAAAACGAAGATTTGAATTTTCCTGGCCATTTTGAATCAAAAGCGCATTGAAGTCATTTCTCCCTTCCTCTCAGGAGAGACGCACAGAGGGTTGCAGGGAATGCTACATTTTGATGCACTTTCAAATTTCGCCGAGCTACCATTTTGTGTTATTTAGCAATTTCTGCTTACTTAAATACACATTTCCTTGTTTGAGAGCTTAAACAAAAATGCCCATAACTACACTTCAGATGATCATAAAAAGAAAACAAAAATTGATATAGATAGCTAATTTTATAATCTTTCAAATAAAGCAATATATATATTTTTTATATGTTCCCAAAATTGTATATCCTGATTGTGTTGGGATACTTTAATATACCTTAGTACGTATGATGATACCCTAGTAATATATTAACTCTTGCTTTTCAGGTTCGAGAAGATGTTGCTAAGCGCTTTTATATCTCACAACATCAGAAAGTATTTGAAGATGTTGTAATAGAAGAAAAAGTTCCAAGTATAGGGTATCTATTTTTTTAATTTTTTAGTATTATATGTGATATTTATCTATTTTTTTATGTCTATTTTTATTATCTCCCCCCCCCCCCTCTGTTTTATCATATTTTTCTTTCCACTTGTTATATTAAGAAGAAAAAATAATTTTTTTTAAAAAAAAAGAATAAAATTAATGAATAGATGCATATTTGAAATTTTTAAACTTCAGAGATGTCGTTATTTAAAAAAAATAATAAATAAAATAGTTAAGATTTTGATATGTAAAAGTATGCAATTAATTTGAACAAGCCTGTGATCTAAAGTAGATGGGTTTACTGCTTGTAAAATACTGAAAACTATTAAATAAACATTCTCCATGATGGATCAGAATAAAAATTTGTTACTCAACTGAACTCTGCAAATAGATCACATATCTGAGTACCTAATATAGCATCTTAGAAATACTAAAGTGCTAAAGTAATTTTTGTATGTTCCTTCCACTAATGATACATTTAAGTTTATCAAAAAGTAATTATCATTCATTTTTTTTAAATTAAATTCCATTCACGTATTTTTTATAAATAATTCTGTATTTATAATATTAGAAGGACATTATAAGTGAATCATTATGAGATTAATACTTTTGACATGTAATCTTTATAATGAATAAAATACACAATGCACAGAAAACATTAAATACACCATATATTTAATGAAATATTTTTTATTATAGTTTTATCAACGAAATTAAGAGGTTAACTCAATAGCTCCCTTTTTTCACTTAAATAAAAACATTACAAGCATATTCGTACATAAGTGAACTGTAATGTTGAAAAATTAAGATATTAAGTTTACACATGAAAATTTTTGTGAGCTTAAAGACACATTGAGAAAAATGTGATTCACAAAAAAAGTCTGATATTTTTATTAAGCAGTTCATAACAATTCATTGTTGTGAATTTTTTAAGTTTTAGATGCAGGTCAAAGTCGTTAATTTATACAACAAATGAATATCCTAATGTAAATTAATCATTCGTATGAACTTTATAGAATCACATGACTACGTAAATGACAAGAATTTATGATCCCGTTAAACTTTAGAAGTGTAGCAAGGTTGAATGAATCAATAAAAAAGGATCTTCTTGCTAACAGGATCCTGAAGGAGTAATCTTGTAATTATAAAAATATCACCTGATAATACCACAAGTATGCTGTGATGATCGTAGAGCTTCTCTGAGAACTGGACTTCAAGGGTCGGAATATAGATCTTGAAACTCTATGAAGCTTTTCACTGATATGAATGCCAAAGCGTTGAGTCCTTTAGAGAATCAGACACCAGACCACATCAAGCAGTTGGTTCATAAATTACATCTTCTCAAATTATTATCTCTATATAATCTGAATGAATTATTTTCATTTATTTAAAACCATTTTGCAGACCCGCCAAAGTACTGATATCAAAATACAGCACTCTGGTGGTGGCCACGCATCTTTCTCCATTCAACCAAGTCCTAACGGCAAGAGAGATAGGGCTACGCGAACTTCAGTCTCAAAAATCTACCTTTAAAATGGGAGGTAAGCGATCCCATTGACAGTAGAAAACGGGTGCCATTGGGTGAAATTAAAAAGGTTCAATTTGCGATATGCAACAGTGCAATCTTTGCTTGCATGTCACAAAGAAATTAGCTGAATGCATACCGCAAACGATGTATCGCTGGGGATTGGCAATGGTGGAGGTTCCGAGGAATTTTAATGGTTTTATTAACCTATGAAACAGTGTGGGTGGTAAAATTTTTTTGCTGAAAAAATTCAACATGGCGTCGTAAACGACGTCAAACTTGTTGTTTCAGAAGGAATATTAAGATGGTGTAAAAAAAAAAGATGGTGTGCTTTCTAAACGGAATAAAATGAAGGAAAATTATACTTTTACTTTTAAATACTTTATTTTTGAGTGACAATTATCAAAATTTTCCATAGAAGTAAGAGAATTTTATTGAAATTGTTCTAAAGGAAATAATTAAGGAAATATATGGGGTTTTTTTTTGGATAAATTAAAAGAATAAATTTTTGTTATTTTGTAGGAAGGATATAATTTGGCTGACTATCGTTTTTACAGTTGATAATCATAATTAGGTTAAAATGAAATATTAAAATTTGAATAACTAATACTAATTTACTTGTTAAATGGGTAGAATATTTTTAAACTGCCATCTCCAAACACTACTATAAAGTTGTTTAACTACAAAGGTTTTAACAATATATTTCTTTACATCAAATTGAAATTTTTTATATGTATTTTGCTATCATTGTGATGATGTGATGATAATAGTAATAATAACAAAAACTTAATTTTTTGAAGACTTTAAAAATTGGACCTGGTAACTAACACCTTTGAATGTCTAGTAAGATTTTTATTGACCACAGTAAAATACATATAGCTAAACTTTGAGCTTTTTTATCTTGAATCTTTTGATATATTGCAAAAATAAATATTCCCAGTATTATCAGTGTTAAATCAATAAAATTTCTCATAACTGTCTTAAAGCATTTTCCTTGGAATTTTTGTAGTTTAAATTTCTGATTTATTTATCAGAGCAACAATCACATGTCTTTTTTAAATTTAAAGTAAAAGCATCAAAGAATTATATTTTTCATGAATTTATATGGTTATTGCTGAAACGCCAATTGAGGCTCACTGTGAAAATACAAAAAGTTTTTCGTTTCTGTCTGTTAGTCTGCTATTCTGTGATAACTGCTGTAAAAAGCATCCAATTTACTTGATATTTGGTAAGTATGTTGGTGTAGTATCCGTATTCAGCTGTATAGTTTTAGATTAAGTCTGGGTTATTCATTCAGAAAATATGTAACTTTTTTTTTTTCGTCTTAATGCTTTCTGTGGGAATTGATTTACAAATTTTACCATTCATTGAAAAAAAAAGGGCTCATTTGAGTAATTGATTTAGATGTTAAATTACGGATGCTAAAATTTCCCAAGGATGTTTTAAATTATTCTGATTAATTTGAAATTTTGTTAATACATTTGTCAGATGTTTTAAATCAGATGATACAGACTATATCAGACTTTTATACATCTTGTATCATCAGACTTTTATACATCTGTTTGAAAAATATTAAAAATAAATTGTTTTATCACTTTAATTATTTGACACAATACATATTTTATTTTTTCTTATATTAGTCCCATAGCAACTGCATTTCATAGCCTATAAATAATCCATAACTGGTAGATTGAGCCTCACTCGGCAGTTTTTTCAACATTCATGCTTGCAAAGATTTGAAAATAAACAGAATTTTTTTATTTATTTCCACATAATTCATACAATATTTCAGTAAAGAGACTGATATTTATTATTTATTTTTACATAAAAATCTAGTTTATAGTTTCTAAAAGTTATAATAACAAATGCTGTTAATTCATTTTTTATGTATATAATGTATCTACTCTATCTAATTTCAACATGTTATCGAGATAACAGTTCTGATTTTTTTATTAGATATTTCCACAGTTGTAAAATACCAAATTTTTTTATCGTCGAGATATTCAAAACTTTTTACCATAAAACATCTTGGATGTGATGAGGATTTTCTAGAAATGATTACAGTTTTGCCTCTTAACCCTGAAAACAATGATGTAGGACTTTCCATATAAAAAAAAGAGATATGTATGGTAGTTTACAAAAGACAACAAAGATGAATTGAAACAGTCGCACTGTAGTCAGATTTATCTGTTCAGAAAATGCTATTATCAAAAGACTCAAATTTCCTCTCAACTATAGAATTAGCAGTAATTTAATAGAATTGCTAGAGCATATAACAGGATCACAGAATAATTTTGCACATTCACTTATTATGATGCACAAAATTAAAGAAGTGAAACAGCATGCAGATGCTGAAGAAATAAAGCTTTGTCAGACTGCTCTTTATAATGCAAAAAAATACTGATTGCAGAAAATGCATTTTCGTTATGATCTACCAAAATATTCTCGGTTGTTACACTCAACTCGAATTCAAAGCCCCCTAGATAATGAATGGTGGTGAATCATTGTTGCAAAGAAAAAGCATCATCAATTTGTGTAATACTAATAAGCATGTAGAACCTTCCACATACTCACTATTTTACACAAAGGTCAGGCAAAAAAAGGGGAAAACACCTCATACATTTTAATCAAATTTTTCACAGAAGAATGGAAATAAGTGTTCAATTGGAATTACGTTTTCTTTCACTTTATGTTTTAAAAATAAGCTTAGGCAAATTGGTAAAATTTTTTTCTTGATTAAAAAGCTGTTAGTAATTTTGTACCAAGCTGTATTACACCAGTAGTCAAGGACCCCAATTACAAAAATAAAACCATAACATTTTCTTTAAATTGCATAAAATTTGGGCTGTTTCATTTAATAAACTTTTGAATTTAGCAGACAATTTAGTATTAGCATAGTGAAAGAACAGTTTTACAAATTATATTTGGTTATATTTTTTGTGTTTAGCTGAATATTATTCAATGACATTTCTTTGTCATCTATAAATACTTTATGTGTAAAATTTAAGACAATGTGACAGTGCATCAACAGCATATTAGCACAGTAGACTCCCTCAAATCCACACAGCTTGGAACCTGAGGTTATGCGGATTTTAGAATTTTGCAGATTTCTGGTTATTGCTTTCTTTACACTTTTAAAACAGTAATTTGAATGTAATAATGCTATCAAAATTATAATGAATGCTTTCAATATAGTAAAATATTAAAATAATTAAGTAAAGTAATAAACTAAAATGATAAAAATTAAGATAATTTAAAAAATGATTAAATTATTGAAAGTAAAGGTCAAGTAAATAATTAATAATGTATAATTAAATATGCATAATAAAGATGAGATACATTTTCCTTGAATTATTCAATGAAACTTCCCTCATAAAGGTACCCTATTAATTCCCATCAAAATCATAAAGTAAGGAAGTTTTATTTCAGGTTTAGTCAGTCTTAATAACAACAAAGCTTGATTAATGCATAAATATATTTGGTAAAAAGATTGTGATTACCAGTGATATCAGCAACATCTTGATATTTTTCAGAAATAAATTTATACTTCCTTCATGAAAACCTGCATGTTTCACTCATATTATCGAGAACTACATATTAAAATACATATAGAATGATTTAAAACTAAAAAATTCTGTAATTTTGCCCATAAATCTGAACTGAAAGTGTCATTGTTTACATTTGCAATGATGTAGTTTTAGGGAGTCTACTGTATTAAGATTTTTTAACTTATAAAAATGAACTTTGCTGAAGTCTATACTTATCTAATTATTTTCTCATGTTCGAATCAATGCATAAATGTAAATTGTATTACTAGACTGAAAGATGAAAGCTGAAAATTCTATGTCTTTGAACATTATCGCAATTCATACATTATTCTGAAAACAGATGGAAATACTAAGATCTGTCTATGGAAATACTAAACAGATGGTATGCCTGAATGCAATCTGTCCTAAGATTATAGTAGGCTGGCCCAAAGTTCAACTTGCATTAATTCTCCATCAGAGTACAAATTTTTCATAATCTGATCAATTTCAGGTACTATTTATTGGCTTGAACTTCGTTTACAGACAATTAAGGACATAAAAAAATTGTTTAAACCTATCAACGTGCATGTTTTCCTGTACTCAAATTAGTATGGAATCAAATATTCCAGTATTCCTCTTGTTATCTTGGTACAATATGAGCAGGAGATACTAATTCCTCCTTTTGGCAGCACTATGTTATCATCCACTTTTGGCATAAAATTTTATTATCATATAGATTAGTACAATACTAGCATTTTAGTTTACCTCGTGATACTTTAATAGGTAATGGAAGCAGATTAGGGCAAAGAGGTTGATTTTAATTTGAATTTTACGTCATCAAATTTCAAAGGGCAATGTTCGACATTGTGTATGGCAGTACTATCACATCTTGGAGTTTCGAAAAATTGAAATTCTGTTCTATTCATATTGTATCAAGATAGCATTATGCAGACTGCAGACTGAAATATTTGTATTGTACAATTTGTATCTTTAATGTGCTAAATTTTTAAATTGAAACTCGATGATGTGTTAGTACAAAATAGTGAATTGTGCCTTCTGCTGCTCATATCATACCAAGATATGTAGAAGCAGAACAATGCTTCTTTCATATATAGTTAATAATAAAGTCTTGCATCATAATTTCATTTTAAAATTCGATGATGTGACCATTTTTGTTGCTACTACTCTGTATATTAACATTAAATTGCTTAAATTAAACATGTATTACATTTACTTTAAAAAAAAAACTGAATTTGTACTTTATCTTTCAATAGGGCCATAGGGTTCGGGCTTTTGAAGCTTTTGCAACCAAGGAGACCATTGTATCCATCTCGTAAAGAACGTAAAAAAATCACTAACACTCATACTAATATGGATGTTAAGATCCTCATCAAAATTCAACATGCTTCAAATGTTCCAGTTCGTATGGATGTCGATCCAATAAAACAAAATAAAGACAATGATTGTGAGTGTTTTATATAAATTATATTTCATTTAATTTTTCTTATTTTTGTGTGTGTGTATGTGTGAAACCAATTGTACATGATCTTTTCATGTCTGCAGCTTTAGAATTTTTGTTTGCATTATATAGTAGAACAAAAACATTTTTTTTAATGTCATTTCATAAAAAATGTATTTATTACAGTCAAGCCCCGATTCAACAAATCGCGATTTAACGAATTTCTCGATTTATCGAATTTTTTTATCGTCCCGATGAAAATGGAGCAAAAAAACTTCGATTTAACGAATTTATAATCCCGATTTAACGAATAACTTTCTATGTAAAAAAAGTGAAAAATTGGAGAAATTTTCTAATATTTATAAAATATTTTCAGTGTTCCAGATTGTCTATTTTCTCAATACGTATCTTGTGATACAGAAATATCTACATGTAAAAATGTACATTAGAGCGAGGTTATTAATAGCACTAGTAGCGGATCGGATGAAAAAGATGAAATAGAGATGAAGCATTCAACATACAAAGAAGCTGTTAGCAGTTTAGATTCTTTGAAACGTAATTTGATGCCTTATAATGTTGATAATACCATTTTCACAGCTTCAGGGGAAAAAAAAAAATCGATAAAGAAGTTTGGAATACAAAATTAAAATAAAGCAAACAAACAATTATAAAAAATATCTTATAAATTATCTACAAAATTTGAATAAATGAGATTTTTTCTTAATTAAAATGATTGTGATTTATAACGGTGCATAAAAAAAAAAAAAAAAAGAATTTTTATGGAATGTATTTTTGTAATGCAAAAAATGTTAAAATCGTTATTAAGGTAAGTGAGCAATATTCTTTTTATTTATAGCCATTTTTTAACTCGCACTGTAAAAAAATATATAAAAAAATTCCTTTGATTATCCCGATTTAACGAATAATCTCGATTTAACGGACAAAGTTGCTAGTCCCAAACGATTCGTTAAATCGAGGTTCGACTGTATATAATTTTGAAAAAAAATATCCTGCACATTTATTTATTTATTTCTAAATTTATTCTATGTTTTCCTATTTAGCATTGAAATTAGACATTCCGAATAACTATAAGCATAGCTTTATAGACTATGCAGTAAAGCCCTAATTATTCGAATATCTAACTATCCAGATCTGTATAAACCTCTTTTTTTTTCTTTGACATAAACATAGATTATTTCAATCAGTACAAAGATATGCTTAAAATAAATAAATAAATCACATGAGATGTTTGTAGCCATCATCTCGCAAAAAAACTTTCTTTATAGACTATGCAATAAAGTCCTGATTATCCGAATATCCAGTTATCCAGGTCTGCATCAATCTCTTTTTTTTTTTTTTCTCTCTTCATCATAAACATTGATTATTTCAATCAGTACAAATGTATGCTTAAAAAATAATGTTAAATATTTGTAGCCATCATCTTGCAAAAAACATTCTTTATGTATGTCTTATTCCATAGTCCTAACACAATTTTATTGCAGCTTTGTCATCTTCAGGTAACTGCTAAATGGTAAAATTCATCTCAGCATCAGCAAAAAAATGTACGTTATAACTCAATAAAAAATATTTTTGTATTCAAAAAATAAAAAATAAAAACATTTTGTATGGTTACTATTAAATAATTTAAAA
Source organism: Maratus speciosus (assembly GCA_963932465.1). Classification (NCBI taxonomy): domain Eukaryota; kingdom Metazoa; phylum Arthropoda; class Arachnida; order Araneae; family Salticidae; genus Maratus; species Maratus speciosus. The sequence continues at coordinate 171,359,739 of OZ010793.1, forward strand.
AACGATTCACACTCAATAAACAGCAAGCCACAATGTTTGGCATGGTTTGTAGTAAAAATCCTTTGCATGGTCAGAGGTGAAATAAAAAGTCTTTAACATACATTTTGGCATGCTGTTTTTATAATGAAAAAGTTCTAATATTTTTAATAGAATTATATTTTAAAAATTATCTAGGATAAAGAAATATTAAAGATACTTTAACACAAAACTGCAAAGAAAAGTTTAAATTAATCCGAGTTTTACAAGCATTTTTATAAAAGTGTATGAAAGTCCTCAGATGCTCGGGAGATTAAGCAAAAGAATTCTTATGTGCAAATGTACCTTATTGGCTAATACATAGGAAGTATAACTAATATTTGAGATTTCTTTACAACAGATGCATATTTAAATGTGTTAATTGTAGTGGTACAGATGCAAATAAATCTATCCATTTTTTAACCATCACATTGATCGGGTATAGAAACTGTAAGGACCATTCTTCAATTCAATCTTCTACTGATTTCATAATATCAGTACAGACAAGAACTCATTGAGTGTTATGGAAGTAAACTTCATCGATATCTTGTAATCATGTCCAATTATTATTTATAGCTCCTTTTGGAATTTTTGATGAAGTAACTTAAATAGTTTTGTTGTTGAAATGTCAATTATCATATCATAAGTATTTGCATAAGTTGCACTCCTGCATATTTTAAAGGAAAATTTTGGCCAAAAAAAAAAGAGATTTGATTACTTTTTCCCCTACTTGAGGAAAAGAAAGCGGATGTGAAATTTTTAGAGGAAATAATGAAATAGGATTTAAAATTACTCTGCAGCTGCAATTTTGATTTCATAATCAAATTTAAAGTCAATTTTGAGTTTAGTATTATATTTATATATAGTTATATGTATAATATATTATAATAGTGTATACATAAGAGCATATTCCATATTTTGTGTTTGTATTCTGCAATTTTCTATTTTCAACTGCTTCAAGAGGCTGGTTATTTTATGAACAATAATGCTTAATCAACAGATGTATGATATATTACTACTTCGAAAATTAATCAGTGTAAGTTATTTGATCATATTTGTGTTGTGCAATTATAATGACTAAAGAAAAAAATAAGTTTTACTGCAGACTTTAAATTTATAGCAGTCCACTTTGCAGAAAAATGTAACAATCGAATTTTTTAATTCTACTAATAGTCTCACCTTAACTTAGTTTTTATTTTATTTTTCATATTATTATTGTTATCTTAGACTGTCAGAATGACGTGTTTGCATTTTTTAAAGAATGATATAGCATTGCATTATAAAAAGAATTATGAAGTGATAATTTTTTTCTTATCTGACTAATAGGATGAGGTGGGGTAAAATAGTCCCATCTTACATTCAAACTTAATTTTCAAGAAAATTATTAATTGAATTGGTAAAATAATGACACAGAGTATGCAAATGAACTTCACTCACAAAATTTGAAGAAATATTTCACAAAAAAAACATGCAAATTAGTACTAATAATGCTATTTTAAAATGTAGGAGATTTTTTTTTTTTTTTTTTTTTTTTTTTTTTTTTAAGAAAGCTTTAATCAGATTGCTATATTGACAATGAGCTCCATGGTCTACATTTTAATCGGAAACATTCATAATTAAACATTGTTTTTGAAATTGTGAAATGATTGCAAAATGCAGTAAAATGTTTTTAGTTTTGTATGTTTTATATTGTCATTGAGCAAAATTATTGCATCCCATGGTCTATATTTTAATGAATCTCAAAGGAGTGAATCGCATATTGCTTACCATTGCTGATTGCTGGGTGATATGATTTTCAACGCAAGATATATGGAAAAACATGTATATTTCGATGTAGCTCATCACTCAAGTTGTTTTTGTTATTCATAAACTTTCTAAAAAGCTTAATCTTATGCAGCTTTATTGAAAAAATTAAACCTCTGAAAATTAAAATAAAGTGGCTGATTGTATCAAAAGATTATCGGGATCCGGATGAGTTCACTCCGAAAGTGTTATACACTTAGCGCTATTATATATCTAATACTGCTGGAAAATGAGAATGAACTGTTTAAATATACCACTTAAATAACTTCTTCAACTGTAATTTATTTTTTGAATATTAATATAATGTTATGATTATCTTAAAGAGAAATTCTTATTTAATTTCTTTAAGTTTTCTTCAAGAAAATTTAATATCAATAAATACTTTTTAAAAAATACACTGTATTTTTCACATTCTTTACTTTGGCACTGAAGAAACTGTGAAAAACAAGTGTGCAAAATATGTGAGTAAATACAGTATTTTTAATATTATGGTTTTCATTTGGATTTTTTTTAAATAATTAATTAATTAAAATAAAGCATTGTTTTGTTTTCATTTGGATTTTTTTTAAATAATTAATTAATTAAAATAAAGCATTGTTTTTGTTTTTCAGACACAAGTATTCAAATTGATAGTCAAGTACAGCCTTTTGTTGAAGTGATGTTTCAAAGAATGGCTGTTAAAACAGGAATTGCTGATGGTCCCCATCCCACTTGGAATCAAGAGCTTGAGTTAACATTCCGGTATACTAGTATTCTTAACAGTTTGTGTTTTATTATCAGTTTCATTTTAAATGCATACTTCTGAATAAGTCGTTTCAAAATACATTATTAAAAATATAAAAAAAATGTAATTTCAAATTACTAATATCACTTGTCAAGCATCTGTATTAATATATTTTTTTCATATTTTATTGATTATCAAATAACTTTTATTTTTATAGCATTGCATGTGTACTCGTTCAATATTATTGTTATATTCTCAAGCAGAACCGAATTTGAGGAGGACTTTTTGTTTTCTTTTCTTCAAGGTTTGTTTTGATAATAAATAATCTATACAGAACTCGGACTCTATAGCAATAGTCTAAATCCCCCCCCCCTTTCCCTTTACATGAAAAGCAGGAACAAATGTACTTTTTTTTTCTCAGTTTTATTTATGTCTTTCTGAAATCAAATGTAATTTATATTTATCACGTAAGCAGTAAACCTTTTAAATATTTAAATGATTTCTGGCATTCTATTCATTTCAATGCTTTCTAGTATATTTTATTTTCCTATTACTGTCAAATTTAATTATTTAAGCAAGATTTCAGTGTTCATACATCTGAGAAAGAGCCTGGAAATTAGGCTATGTTTTGGTTATGAAATCACAGGAAAACACCTATAATTTTCTCCTAAGTCTATAAAATGTGTGTTGTTAAGTTATTACTAGTCAGCCATCACTGTTATTTGCTACACTTTGTTACTCATTATTTATATAAACAAGGAAGAAAATGCACTAAGCATAGATTTTGAAACATTTTACAACACTTCCTGAATGCTTTAACAAAATTTAATTATTTAGGAAATTAAATAACTAAGTAAACATTTTAGAAAACATTTGAAAACTGATTTCGGCAGTTACCATCCATAGCCAAATATCTATTCCAATTCCTTTAAACAGCCCTATATTTGATATGTAAGTTCATATATCTACTATATAATGGAAAAATTTAGTTTTGCAAGAAAATGCATGACAGGTTGAAATTTCTCTTTCAGCGATTTATACTAATAGATGGAAACATACTTGAATACTTTTGAACAGCCCCGTAGTTTACCTAGTACTTTTATTATATGCCACTATTTAGCTAAAATTTAATTCAAATTAAAACACTCTTAAAACTGCTGAAATCACATTTCCAGAATTATCATCTATATATGGCCATATATCCAATTCTTTGCTTGGCCCTATATATAATTTTATCTATATTCTACAAACATTTCTTAGTAAACTAAAAGCAGTTCAGCATAAAAATGCATAACTCATTCAAAAACTACCTTTAAGTAATTTACGCTCATACTCAGTAACCCTTACAAATTCTTTTGTGTAGCCCTGTATATAAACTATAGCATTTATACACACGATGTAGTATGCATAAATATAGTGAAACTTAAAAGCACATATCATAATTAAAATTGCATTCCAGCAATCATTGCTGATATACAGTACTTCGGTTACAATATAGTATCTGAAATTTTTTGTTTGTCCCTGTAAATGCTACGCACTTTGTGTTATACATGAAATAACTTATAGTAAACCTCAGCGACTTATATCAATTTCATTATATATGAAAAGTTTAACATAATTAATATACGTCACAAGCAATTCCAACCCTATATCATTATGTAACGGAATTCTTTTGCTTGGCCCTGTAAATGAATAATAACTATTCTTTGGACCACATATTCTACAGAATGCATATTTTAGTGCACTTCATAAACCCATATCAATTTTATTATGTTTGAAAGGGTGTAATATGATTAAAAGTCATTTGAAATGATTTTTTCCCATTGGCTGTAATGCAACGGAATACTTTTGATTGTCCCTGTAAATGAACTAAACATGCTACAAACTTTATTTCAAATAGGCATCGTACTATGGCAAACATCAATAACATCCAAAAATTTCAGGTCAATCTGAGTATATTTATGAGAGTTAGAGCACGGGCAGATGGCCAGACAAACCGAAGTCATAAACACTTTTCAACTTTGTAGGAAAGTTTTAAAAATTATTAGTCCTGGAAAATGATTCAGGAAAAAATTGTTTTCTTTAATTAGTATGAATATGTAATTAAGACAATGTAAGTTAAGTGGAAATTTCTACTTCTAAGTAAAACTATAAGTATGTCATATTTTTGTATATATATATATAGAATTAGAATTTTGATGATAATGTCTTTTCCTTTTTTTATTATTATTATTATTATTATTTTAGTGCTCCAAATGATAATTACAGTCCATCAAGCCTTGAAACTGTAAAAGATGTTATTTATATCAATTTATTTGATGAAGTTAGTGTCAATCTGTTAGAGGATGATGCTGAAGAACACACTGTTGTATATGAAAGGCTCGAAAGAAGATGGCTTGGGAATTTTAAAATTCCATTTACAACTTTATATTTAAATTCTAAAGTACATAAATTTTTCTTTAAGATTTTTGTTTTATATGAATGTATAATTTGGATTTATTGTTGTCATTATTTTCTTTATTTACAGATTGAAGGTGCATTTCGGCTCAATGTTCCACCTGTATTACTTAGCTATCATAATGAACCTCGCCCTTGGTTATCTGGTTTATCAAATGTATCTGAAAATCACACATATTTATCATTTTTTATGACTCTTGAACCATGTTTGCAGTTACCAGAAGTATTCAGAGACCAGGTATTTATTTCTTTTTCTGTATGTTTACTCCTTTATATCCTTTTGTAACTAAATTTTGTTTCCATTTACTGATATACTTTGTTTTTTAAACCATTTAAATATGTAGAAATCAGTTCTTATATTAGTAGGGGAATTAAAATTTTATATGAGTGATATTCATACCTGGTTAATAGAATGCAACTTGCTAATGTTGATACTAGTGAGTGGTGTATAAAGTGATAATTACAGTTTAAGTATGTTTTCATAAACTTGGGAGGGGGGAATGAAGAAATGATATAAATATTATACGTATAAAGGATTGCTAAAATTAATTTTAATAGTAAAAAAGAAAATAAATTAACCTTCATGTATAAAAAGAAAAAAATCTTAAAAAGGCCTCCAGATTAAAAAACTTTTAAGTTCAAGTGATTATTATTTCTCAAAATGATGAAAAAATATGTGATATAGTTTAGTATAAATTTTATTAATTTATTAAAATATAATGATAATTATAGAAAATAGTAACAGCATTAGTAGTTTTTAAGAAATCCACAATTATAATATTAAAAATCTCCAGAGAAAATTATGTATTTTTTTTTTTTAGAATTTCTTTGGAATTATTTATAGATCTTTTTGAAGAACCTTAACATTAAAAATCTTGAGTATGGTTTATATGTTACAAAAGCATCATCATCGAAGATTGTTTTTATGTTTTAGTACAGTAAACTCTGTCTAAGGCGGAATCGATCGGGACCGAAAATTTTCCGTAGTAGATAATATTCCACCTTAGACAAATTTTGCTCTATATCTATGGATTCGCAGGGACTTGAAATTCTTTCCAAGCTAGATAGATTTCTGTCTTACACAGAGTCCGCCTTACAGAGAGTTTACTGTACTTTTTAAAATCAGTTAATTAATCTACTTAAAAAATCGAAAATGCAATTAGTCTCATTAAAAACAAACTTTGGAAGTTCATAGCTATTAATAAAAAACTGTATCTATTCAATGCATTACATTTACGCTTGAGAATTTAGCATTCATAAGTCTTTAAACTTTTTATTTCTTTAATTAAATTTTCAAAATAGAGAAATTGAAAGATTTAATCTAAATTTAGATGAATGTTGTTATATGTTTTTAAATGGATCAGATCATATGTTTTACTTATTATTATTTTTTTAATGCTCAGACATATGTTCTATATGAACATTATCATATGTTCAGTAAAAAATGTTATGTTGTTAAATATTATCATAGAAGTCATACAAGGATGAACGTTATTATATGTTCAGCCTCATATGATACTATTATTGATGTTGATTTAATTTAGGGTGACAGCAGGGAAAATGAGAAAATTCTACATGAAGTTGAAAAATGGCAGCAATCTGTCATTCCTCGATATCCTGATAGAATTATTAAGCTAATGTCTATTGATTTAAATGGAGAATGGATTTTTGTTTCACGTTTCCTTCATCCTTTAGCTCCACCTGAAGAACTTTTAACTGCTAATAAAGAATCTCTTGAGACTTTAGTAAGTCTTTTGCGTTATTTTAATTTGTAGTTTTTCATAATTTCTTTTATTTATTTATTTATTTTTGCATGTAGTTATCCTTCAACATTTATGAAGGTTATATTTTAGGAAAGCCTCATAAATGTCAAAGCTATCTTATACAAAAAAGGTAGTTATATACAATGAAATTTTAATTAGAGTAGCACAGGATTTAAAAGAACAATGTAATATGTTCATTAACAGTATACTTTCATGTGTAAAATATATGTAGAGGTAGGATGACACATGTATGATCTGTGTATGGTAGACACATATATAATATTTATGAAATTTATTTATTAAGTAATAATTCAAAATAAGTTGCTGATTGTAGAAGGAATTGAAAACAAGTGGGTAAGTGTGATCACAGATCGCACAGAGGGTTTTGTTTAATATTCTTTCAAAAGACTTTATCCTTTTGAAAAATCTATTAGTTCCACATTTCGTAACCAGAGGCGCATTCTATTCTAAACAAACCTCTATCCGAACGAAACTCCGTTTTACATACTATCCGTATATATATTAGTCGAAGGGATTGGTACCATAGCACCCGAGATAAGTAGGCGCCCCCTGGCGGTAAAAAGTGGAACTAAAATATGTAAAGCTATGGTGCATAATATGAAAGAATGGTCAAATATGTGTCGGCAAAAGTTGGAAAAGTGCTCCCCGGGTGAAAAGGGCGGAGGTTAGAAAAATTGCTTAAAATATAAAAGTTAGAGCCTGGAGGAGGATCCAACCTAAAAAGGGGCTCATTTAGAAAGAATTGTTTAAAATATACATGAGGGAGCCCAAAGGGTTAAATGTACGAATTTTTGAAAATTTTATGATTTGTCGTTTGATGCGAGGTGCTCAGCTATAAGTATGCAAAATTTCACTCCTCCAATCTAATTAGGGGCTCACTTAGAAAGAATTGTTTAAAATACACATGTGGGAGCCCAAAGTATTAAATGTACGACTTTTTCAAAATTTTATGATTTGTTGTTTGATGTGAGGTGCTCAGCTATAAGTATGCAAAATTTCACACCTCCAACCTAATTAGGTGCTGACTTAGAAAGAATTGTTTAAAATACACATGTGGGAGCCCAAAGGGTTAAATGTACGACATTTTGAAAATGTTATGATTTGTCATTTGATGTGAGGTATTCAGCTATAAGTATGCAAAATTTCACGACTCCAACCTAATTAGGTTTCACTTAGAAATAATTGTTTAAAATAGACATCTGGGAGGCCAAAGGGTTAAATGTACGACTTTTTGAAAATTTTATGATTTGTCGTTTGATGCGAGGTGCTCAGCTATAAATATGTAAAATTTCACACCTCCAACCTAAATAGAGGCTCACTTAGAAAGAATTGTTTAAAATACACATCTGGGAGGCCAAAGGGTTAAATTTACGACTTTCTAAAAATTTTATGATTTGTCGTTTGATGTGAGGTATTCAGCTATAAGTATGCAAAATTTCACACCTCCAACCTAATTAGGGGTTCACATAGAAAGAATTGTTTAAAATGCACATGTGGGAGCCCAAAGGGTTAAATGTACGACTTTTTCAAAATTTTATGATTTGTTGTTTGATGTGAGGTATTCAGCTATAAGTATGCAAAATTTCACACCTCCAACCTAATTAGGGATTCATATAGAAAGAATTGTTTAAAATACATATGTGGGAGTCCAAAGGGTTAAATGTACGACTTTTTCAAAATTTTATGATTTGTCGTATGATGTGTGGTGCTCATCTATAAGTATGCAAAATTTCAAATCTCCAACATGTATAGTTTCCGAGAACGGGCTCTGTGACGTACAGACAGACAGAGGAGCGAGACGAATAGGGTTTCGTCAGATGAACGAAACCCTAAAAAAATGTAAATTTTTGGATGCATTTTCAACCCTCTTTAGTAATAAAAAGGTGTAATGTGCAATCAGACAAAAAAAGAATGCCTTATATATATGTTAATCATCAAATTATTCAAGAAGAGATACAATTTACCAAAAAAAGCCAAATATGATATGAGGAGCTCACAACCATAATATACCAAATCCATTATGAAACAAGTGGGTAAGTGTGTTCACAGATCACACAGAGGGTTTCGTTTAATACTTCTTTCAAAACACTATCCTTTTGCAAAATCTGTTAGCTCCACAATTCGCAACTAGGAAGTGCACTCTATTGTAAACAAACGTCTGCCCGACAACACTTCGTTTTAGAACCTATTCACACTTATATTAGTCGAAGAAATTGGACCCATAAAACTTAAAATAGGAAAGCCCTCCTGGCCAAGTGGAAATAAAATATGAAAGGCTATTGTGCATGAAATGAAAAAGTGGCCAAAGGGTCGTCAAATGACATATCAGATGAGGGGTTTGGAGAAAAATTGACACCCCCCCCCCCTCCCGGAGCCTTCAAGTGAAACTAGCTTGCTGTAGCTTAATTAGAGGCTAAGTTAGAAAAAATGCTTAAAAACACAACAAACCCAGAGGAGTCAATAATATAAGGCTTTTTGAAAAATTTATTATTTGTCGTGTGATCACAAGTGTTCAGCGATAAGTATGCAAAATTTCATATCCCCAGCTTAATTAGGGCTCAGTTAGAAATAATTGCTTATAATACAGAAGTTGAAGCCCAAAGGGTTAATTTTAAGACTTTTTTAAAAAATTCATATTTTGTCTTATGGTCTGACGCGTTCAGCTATAAGTATGCAAAATTTCATGGCTCCAATTTAATTAGGGGCTCAGTTAGAAAGAATTGATTAAAAAACACAAGCTGGAGCCCAAAGGGTTAAATATAAAACTTTTTCGGAAAAAAAAATTATTTGTCGTGTGGTCTCAGGTGTTCTGCTATAAGTATGCAAAATTTCATGTCTCCAACTTAATTATGGGTCTCATTTAGATGGAATTGCTTAAAATATATGTGAGAGCTCAAAGGGTTAAATGTAAGACTTTTTCAAGATTTTATAATTTGTCTCCTGGCCTCAGGTTTTCTGCTATAAGTATGAAAAATTTCAAATCTCCAATTTAATTATGGGCTCAGTTAGAAAGAATTGCTTAAAATGCACAAGCTGGAGTCCAAAGGGTTAAATATGAAACTTTTTTTGAAATTTATTATATGTCGTGTGATCTGGCGTTTTCAGCTATCAGTATGCAAAATCTCAAGTCCCCAATTCACTTAGGGACTCCGTTAAAATGAATTGCTTAAAATACATAAGCTGGACTCCAAAGGGTTAAACCAAAAACGTTTTTCGAAGTTTATTATTTGTCGTGTGATCTGAAGTGTTCTGCTATAAGTATGCAAAATTTCAAATCTCCAATTTAAATATGGTCTCAGTTAGAAAGAATTGCTTAAAATACACAAGCTGGAGTCCAAAGGATTAAATATAAAACGTTTTTCGAAGTTTATTATTTGTCGTGTGATCTGAAGTGTTCAGCTATAAGTATGCAAAATGTCATGTCCCCAACTTAATTATGGGGCTCATTTAGAAAGAATTGCTTAAAATATATATGTGGGAGCTCAAAGGGTTAAGTGTAAGATTTTTTCAAGATTTTATGATCTGTCGCCTAGCCTCAGGTGTTTTGCTATAAGTATGCAAAATTTCAAATCTCCAATTTAATTATGGACTCAGTTAGAAAGAATTGCTTAAAATACACAAGCTGGAGTCCAAAGGGTTAAATATGAAACTTTTTTTTAAATTTATTATCTGTCGTGTGATCTGATGTTTTCAGCTATAAGTATGCAAAATTTCAAGTCTTCAATACAATTAGGGGCTCTATTAAAAAGAATTGATTAAAACACACAAGCTGGAGTCCAAAGGGTTAAATATAAAACTTTTTTTAAATTTATTATTTGGCGTGTGATCTGAGGTGTTCAGCTATAAGTATGCAAAATTTCAAGTCCCCAATTCACTTAGGGACTCCGTTAAAATGAATTGCTTAAAATACACAAGCTGGACTCCAAAGGGTTAAACATAAAACTTTTTCGAAATTATTATTTGTCATGTGATCTGAGGTGTTTAGCTATCAGAATACAAAATTGCATGCCTCCAATTTGATTAGGAATTCTGTTATAAAGGATTGCTGAAAATACACAAATTGGAGCCCAAAGGGTTAAATATAACACTTTTTCAAAGTTTTATGATTTGTTGTGTGGGCTCATGTGTTTAACTATAGTAATTCAAAATTCTATGTCTCTAACTTAATTAGAGGCTCTGTTAGAAAAAATTGCTTAAACTACACAAGTTGGAGCCCAAAGGGTTAAATATAAAACTTTTTTCAAAATTTTATGATCTGTCTTGTTGTCTCAGGTATTCAGCTATAAGTATGCGGGATTTCATGGCTCCAACTTTATTAGGGGCTGGCTTCGGAAGAATTGTTTTAAATACACATGTGGGAGCCCAAAGGGTTAAATTTAAGACTTTTTCAAAATCTTAGGATTTGTCGTTTTATGTGAGGTGTTCAGCTATAAGTACTCAAAATTTCAAGTCTCCAACATGTATAGTTTCTGAGAACGGGCTCTGTGACGGACAGACAGACAAAGGAGTGAGACGAATAGGGTTTCGTCAGATGAACGAAACCCTAAAAAAGGGATATAACCCATTTAGAAAGTGCATAAAATCTGTTTAATTCACTCCCACAGTGAACCAAGTCTGTTAACAGATGTCATATATGAGAAAGTATGTGAAAACAGGCTTGATTCACTGTAGGAGTAGATAAAACAGATATTATGCACCTTCTAATAGGATTATCAAATTGGATTTGGTCTACTATGATTGTGAGCCCTTCATATCAAAATTGGGTATTCATATAAAAAAATTCAGAGTTTGGTACAAGTTCAGTATGTAGACAACTCCTAAGTGTGGCGAGAATATATCGTATAGGGTTAAAGTATCATTGCTGGATTCTTGAATAAATTGATGATCGTTAAAAATATAAAAATAAAGAACTTTTTTACTTTAAAAACCTGTAAACTGTTGAAGACAACGATGAGGCATTTTTTGGAGAATAACATTCCAATAACAATTTATTTCTAACTTACTAGTAGAGGAAAATTAAATAAAAGTCACCAAGTAGATATTAAAAAATTGGAATATCTTATGAAAAGAGAAACATAAAAAATTCGTTGAACTATTCCATTGGATTTTTAGAAGAGGCAGCACAGATTATTTAAATTAATTTGGGCATGACAAATGCATCCACATCAAAAAAGGGATTACCAGTCTTAAGTACGATACCATATTTCTTTCATAAAACACTTTGCCAGTTCCTTTAAAAAAAACGAGACGACCTGCAGCCGCAAAGCTGCACTCGGTAAAATTCCAACAAGAATTACATCTTTTCAGAACCACATCAAACAAAATTCTGATCTGAAAATTAACGGGTTTTAGTTTATTAATGACAGGTATGCGGGCTCAAAAATAATTATACGGCAGATTTAAATTGATTAGCTGAATTAAAAGTTATGAAAAATTAATGAAAATCAAATAACAAGTTGTAGATTCAAAAAGGTTATCACCGATTCGCAAAAATGAAACTAACGCATGCCTCCTATAGACGTCAGCTATCGTGTAACGATTACATCAGGGGCAGGAGGAGAAGCACATCAATGACGTGATCAGTGCTCCGAAAATCGAAGAAGCAAGGAGTGGCACACATGCGTAACCTCGCCACAGAAGCATAAAGATAATTCGCTTCAAAAATGGCATAGTGAAAAGAGCGTTGGGTGCAATTGATAAAAGTAAATATTGCAGTTGGGCACAATGAATGAATTTAAATAGATATCTATGCAAAAAAAATAGCTGAAAAGGAACAAAAATAAATTAAATTTACAAACTGTGAGAAGTAATCTCACACAAAGCTTATTACTTTTGTAACATAAATGAAAAAATACACAATTTCCAGCTGAATGGTTACTTTTGTTTTCTTCTGTGACAATGTTCTCTCTTTTTTGGGGGGTGGGTTACTAATACATTCTTATTTTAGGCACAATTTTCCTAATGAAGCTAAATACTCATCTCATAGGATTTTTTCTACAAGAGATAACTGCATCTGTTCATTTTAAATTAATAGAGTACTTGTGCTATTATCTTAAATCCATTTCTAATATCATACTTGAAAAAAAAAAGAAACTCTTGTGTTAATAGATTACGCTTATATTATTATGCCTATCATACAGCACTGTTCGGTGATAATCTGAAAATTCTGATAAAAAATTATTTCACACCAGGATAAAAAATATTTGATCATTAATAGTACTAAAAAAGGAAGCAATAATGAAAACAACCACAAATAAATAAGTCAAACTTTTGCTGACATAAATTTTTCTGCATGTTTATGTTTGTGCATAATCAAAATGCACGAATGTTAATTGTTGATGTTGAGGAATTTATGTGTGTTTGTATGAGAGAGTGGGGATAATATAATGATATTTCATAGAAAATTCAATAACATTTAGTTAAAATGTATAAAAAACAGTGTAATGTATAATTTACATAGAATTTTATAAAAAAAAAATAGTTGATCTTATCTATCTATATTTATATAAACAGTCAAGTGTGTGTATTACTTGCGCTCAGAGCATTTTGTACAATAAATGAATTATTAATGGTATTATTAAAGAATCATTCCTAAAAGAATAGTAAGACTTCGTAAAAAACCATACAACGTTGGGTTGGGTATAGCTGTATATACTAGAAAGGTTCAAAGAGATATGAAGCTTAAATAATATCAAATATTGCTATTCTGTATAACTCTTTTTTTTTATTTTATCCTAATCTGTTTATGATGAACTTAATTCAGTATTGACAATAAAAGTAGTGCATATTTAAACTACATTTAACATTTCATAAAACTAAGTTCAGCGTAGAAATAATCATTTCTTTTTGCAGTGTAGCTAGGTATTACAATCCCGAGACTAATTTCCAATTCAGGGATTTCGGGATTGCTTAGATTCAATCCTGGGATTATGAAAGATAAAATTTCTTTAATATCACCAATTTTTACAGTAGCTAAATATCATAATATTATAGAAAAGACAATTAAAGCAAAAGTACATTCTAACTTACATATGAAAATATACCAAGTTAAAAAGTTAAACTTTAATTAACTATCAAAAAGTATAGGATAAATTACAACATTTGAAAATTAAAATAAATATGCTGTTGATGTTTGAAAATGTAACAAAAAACATGAAATGTCTATGTTTCATTTCTAGATAATTTCTTTTATTTCCTGTTAAACAAGTTTTTGAATGGCTTAATATTTATAATATTAAAAAATAACACCACTAATTAAATTTTGAATTATTCTCATAACCACGTAATTAAAGTTTACAATTCTAGGATATGGCAAACGCAAGATTTTCCTTAACATGAAGCTTTTTTTCTTGAAATAAAAGAACTTAACACACACATACAATAAAAAATTACATAGATGTATAGTTTAAATTTTTAAATAGAGATAGCTGTTAAAATTTGAAAATGTTGCATAATATAAAAAACTAATTACATACCATGAGAAAAAAATTATTAGTTTGAATAGTTCACTGTTTCTTACCTAATCGGTAAATTTCTTTGAAAATATGATCTAAGAAATATGACGGCATCTAAAGTTTCATCTCGAACATTGTCTTTTTTTTAGTGAAATGTCTCACTGGTTTAGACACCCTGTTAGCATTTCAATACAAATTTTAGCTGTAAAAGATCCATATATGCACATAAGGCCTAAATTCCAGAATTTGTTCAAATTTAAATTTCTTGAATGAATATTTATGTTCATAAATCGCTTGTTTGTGTAGATTTCCATTCGGCAAAAGTCAAACTAAATTTTTTTCCTGAATTTTAAAAGTTTGTATTTCACTCGTAATTAATTCCATTATTAAGGAACAATTGCTCACTACCCGATTTCGAATTAATACTGCAGATTTTGGCAAATCATTATAGCCTTTAGCTATCAGTAAGTTTCTTAAATCAGTTGAAGTTAAATGAGAAACCGTCTTTAGCTGTCATTCATGATAAAATTAGATCCATTGATTCCATATCACTACTAAAAAAATCCTCTATTTTCCACTTTTTAGAAAGCAATGTATCTTCTATGCAATCTTGACGTGTGAAACGAAGAGAGGTTGTATTGAATTCTTTCTGAACTTTAGTACCATGTTTCGTAGATAAATATGTATACAACCCCTTAGTCGATCCACCTAATGTTTTAAGAAGCACTGCGCTACATTTTTTACATTTAGCATTTTTTCCATCTTTTGACGTTAAATAGCAGTGCCATACTGAAAATGTTTCATTATCTTTCTTATGAGCTACAAAATCCTTTTCATTAGACAGGTTTAAAGTAAATAAGTATAAAACATGAAAATCAAAGAAGTAAGCACATAATATTGACTATGAAACAAAATGCGACGCTTTTCAGTAAACTCTAATTCAAAAACTAACAGAGAAGTGGAAATAAACAAATGATTTCATTTTTCCTGAATAAAAAGTTCAGCGGGTTACATCTGTTTAAAAGTCAAAAGATTTCCATGTTAAACGATTTAATCGCTTAGAAATATATGTAAAAATACTTGAGATATGTATTCTTTTTCAATGACATATAGATTTCATAAAAATTAATTGATTTTCTTTCCAGAAGCGGAAGTGTATAAACATATTTTTTAATTTCAGCTGAATATTGTTCCAAGAGCAACAAAAAAAAAGACAATCCCGAAAATCCCCGGGATTTTGCAGGCAAAATCTCTATCGATTTTTGGGATTAAAAATGTACCTGGATATGGGATCCCGGATTATAATCCCTAAGTGTAGCTAAAACAAGACCCTTGTTCAAAGTTTAAATTTGGCATTGTGCTAAGCACGCTTCGAAAGGAGGTCGCAAATTTGCAACGTTGCCTTGGTCCATGCCGTGTTTTTCCAGATAGGTTTTTAATTAGCCTTTAAAGACACTGGAGAGAGATCCACTTAATGCAAACTAGTCACGAATACCGTAGTGATTATGTGATTAATTCTAATTAAATTAGTCTGTTTTTAACAATTTGACGTTTATTGCTTTTATATTGCTACTATACATTGCATTACACAAATATATCATTAAAGGTTGTTATCTAGGCTTTAAAAGTCGATGGTACATAAAGTATGCCACCCCTGTCATTATGTATGTCCAAACAGTCCGTATCTTTAAGAGTTGATATCTCGGTTAATTACTGACGATTTTTTTCGAAAATCATTATCAACAATTCTTTTATGCTTCTGCTCCTCCAGCACTCCTCAACACCTTTGCTGAATGCACGAAAATCGAAATTTGTGTGTAACGGAAAAATGCACTTTTCTCAAAAACTATGTGACCTAGGGTAATCGCTATAGTTTTCCTGCAAGGTTTAAATTATCCTCTACTACCTCTAATTTTTTCATAATTTTAGTTACAGTAGATTGGAAAATAGAGGGGGGGGGGAGGAATTTTAGCATTACATTTCCGATGATATGTCTGAAAATATCATACCTAAAATTAAAAGAAAAGAAGTTTTGAGTTCAGCGTTACGAAAGCTTTCACACGATAAACAAAGAAAAGATTTTTTCTTTTCTTCAAGTAACTTAGTTAGCCCCTCTACACTTTTCCTAAATATATTTGTGTATGTTTAAGGAGTGATCTTATATTGGTTCTGTTTTTACTTTTTAAGTACGGAACTCTGAAAATTAAGAAAATGTGAAAGTCTAAGAGGGATGTTTACTCATATAAGATCTAATCAAAATAAATAAACATTAATACAAAAAACACCTTTTAAAAATAACCATGAAATAAATTAGGCAATTAAGAAATCTAAGTAAACTGAACTAAATCAAATCAGGCAGCGTGTTCAAAACCTTGCTTATTTAATCATATTTTATGTTTACTTACCTTTCTATACCTGTCTCAGTTTCAATGTAAAAAATAAACAAAAACTCAGAATAAAGCTTATAGACTTAGCTTTCACAGCCAACTAATCAGCAGTCTTGAATAATTTTGAGATTTCAAGCATACTTCTGAATCATTAGGATAACATTTTTTTTTTTCTTTGTAATGAAATTTTAGATCAAACTTTTGTGAAATTAACTCAATAACCATATTTTTAATACCATATTCTGGAAAGAAAAAAAATCTTTGGAAGAGTTCACTATGCTACAAGGAAAGGAGGTGGCTAACATGACATATTTTGACTGGACTACAAGCTAAATGTCATTATTATTATTATTTTCAAATTTGCGTGAAAGTGATAAGTTGTCAATAAATATGTAGATAGTAGATAAAAACAAGATTTGTTTATGCTTAATTTTAAGTTACCAGGATTGAAAGTAAAAAGGAAAAATTAAATCTGCATTTTTTAGGCTTCCTAACATAATTTCTTTAACTTTTTTAAGACTGGAAATAATGTCTTAAAGGGTTTCATCTTCAAATTTAATTATTTTAGATTTAGGCAGACAAAGATCCTACAGGAGTTGGAAAAAATCATAAAATTTTTTTAGTACTCTCCAAATACAAGGCAGCACCCGTATGATGTGGGTTAGGCTTTTTGTATATACAGTCGGACCTCTATTTAACGAACCTCTATTTTGCCAATTTCTCTATTTTACGAACTTTTCCTTGGGACCAAGAACATTTCGCGAATTTCTTCGTAAAATAACCCCCAAATAGCGAAGTCCATTCTCTATTTAACGAACTTTTTCTTGAGATCTGAATTTTTTTTCTCCCTATTTGTCAAAATATTTCTGGACATTTCAAACTTATTCTTTCTTTTAACACATTTTATGATGATCAATGAACATGAACAGGTCTTACCAGGCACCTAACTCACCGAGAGCAGTAAAATCGCTGTGATTCTTTGCTTTTCATCCAAGAAGTGCTTGCCTCGTGTCCTTTAAGGCTGTTCTCAAATCGAAAAGAGCAACTTTCTGACATAAGTTTTAATTTATTTTTGTTCGAAAATGCATGAAACTAGCTGGTGTTGTTGTTCAGAAACTATGTAATTGAGCTGTTTTTTCCATTTATTTGCAAACGCAATAGATTGTTCAGAAAATAGTGTCAAAGTGGGCGTTTTGAACCGAATTTCCACGCAAAGAGAGAAAGAGCACTAAAGAGCGGGCGAAAAACGTGTTTGTCACATGATCAAAATGGCTTATAACTTAATAGGTAATTGATTGATCAAAAAATGGAAAAACAGTTCAATTCCAAACCGCTTCCATGGCTAGGCTTTCCAATTTTATACCTTTCCGATAAAAAATGAATTTGTAAATGTGTCAAAACGTTTTGCGCTTGTTGAGCAGCGCAGTTAAGAACAGCCTTAACTAGAGTCTGTCGTTTTTTAGATCATTCAGTCATGCTGGTATTCAGTTTTTTTAGCTCGAAAATGTCAAAGCGAAAGTGCTTGGCATAAAAGAAAAAAAAATCTTGATGAGGTAGATAAAGGCGTGACGAAAAAGAATATTGCTTTAAAATTTGGTATTCCTCCAAACAGCTTATCGACCATAATAAAAAATCGTGATTTTAATGTAAAATTATTTTTTTAACTGAAAATACAATGTATTTTCAGACAATGTTTTGTTTCATTCTTATTTCCCTTGCAGATTTCTTTTTGATGGGTAAAATATATAACACAAATAGATATAATTTACAAAACAAAGTGTGATTAATTACTTTTTTTTAATTATATTTAGTGTTTATGGGCTTAAAATATGTTTTATGTAGTTTAAAGTATTTTAAAAGGTGACTCTCTATTTAACGAATTTACCATATAATGAACTTTTTTTCGGGTTTTAGCGACTTCGTTAAATAGAGGTCCGACTGTAAATACCTCATAATTGAGAAAACATATATTCACTTTTGATCCAAAGATACTCAATTCGATATGAGTACATCTATTTACTCATTTTTGGGTACTTCATTTTTTTTCAGTGTGCCCCTTCCACTGTTTGTGTGTGTGTGTGTGGGGGGGGGGGAGTGCCCAGACACACCAAACAATATTTTATTTCTTTTTTATAAATCACTGAAACACCTGCTTTTTTCCACTCACAGGGCATTATCATGAAACCCGATGGCAAGAGTTGCAGTTTCCCTCATTCAAAGTTTATTGTAGAAAAAAGTTATCTAACTATTATTTACGTAAAATTAAATTGACAGTTAAGGAAATTGAAATCTTTTTTTAATAACCATTTTTATTTACAATGAAAACATTTGGAGTAATTTTTAACTTTTGAAAAACATGTTACATTTTTCCCAAAGAGTTTTTGAATAGATTTACAGTTTTCATGATAGCCTTGGAATGTTATTGCAGCGTGAAAAGTGGTTATAACCATCATATCTTTTATTTGCACATGGTTTCTTTCCTGGTGGATTATAATATTTTGTTCTCTTATTTGTAGAAGGTTGGTTGGCTTATCTTTCTTTGTCCTCATTTAAGATTTTTCTATTAGCAATTGAAGTTGCTACAAGAGCTTTAGCTATAGATAGTTGAAAATAAACCGATCTACATTCTTTTTGAAATTTTCGTTACGGCCATGTTGCACCTTGAAACCATAAATTTACAACCGCTAAATCTATAAAATGCAATAAAAGTTTTCAAGTCTTTTTTTTTTTTACAATTTTCTGTAACATTCCATTTTCTGATTGCAAGTACCTAGGTCACCTATGCATTGATAGATTTTTTTTCACAATTGAAGTTATTGTACTTCAGTGTTTCAATTCATGTTCCTATTTTGAACAGTGATTATTTTTTTTGTATTGGTTCAGTATTGTTGTAATAACTTTGTTGCTATCCATTCATGCTACAATCGTCATTTTTTTGTCTGATGTAACATGTTCTATGCATGTACTGTGATCCATTTTATCTTCACTTAGTTTTAAACAGCTAATGCAGTTAGCCATAATAGTGCCTGCTCCATAAATATTCATTTAATACATCCTGCGAGCAAAAAAATTAACAATTTACATTTATTTCAACATTAAATTATAAAATTGTATATAAGAAATTAAGAAATATACTGTTAATTACCTAATTACAATAGATAAATAATACAGCTGTTTAATGCACATTTGTAAACATTAATTTGTAAGCTGACTTTAACTCAAAAACGGATTGAAGCTGCTATCTCTTGAGCAAAATAGATACTATTCCGTTTCTAGAAACCAGTGCCATCATTCATTTCTTTCATTTATAACATACAATTAATCAGAAAGCAAAAATATCAGCTGATATTTGGTCTAAATAGCATTAGGCTTAAAGGTCTGAGTTTAATTTGACATTTCTATGTGCATTTTTTACTTCCTAAATAAATAAATTAATCCTAACTTTAGTAGAAATATATCCCTATTCTTCTATTCGAATTCCTTTTCATTTATTTGTTTATTTATTTACAGTTATTCTATTTGAAAGGTCTCTTAAAATACAAAGTGAAGCATTGTTAAATTTTTTTCTGTGTTTTATTCATTATTATTAAGCCAATTTTAAAGATATGATATAGTCATTTTGAATGTAGTTCTTAAACTATATCCACTTGTATTTAAAAAAATACTTTTTTTTTAAACTTTACCTACCATCAAAAAGATTATTTTTATGAACACATTACCAAAGATTTTGATTTAAATGTTTAAAAGAACTTAGTTACTTTTTATTGAATTTTCTTGAACAATACTATTAAAACATATTTTACGTGTACATTTTCGTATACTCTTTTATTATTTTTGTACAAAAGTTTTATTTATTTTTTACTGTATTTTGTTTTTTAATTAGTTTAATATTTTTTCTCTTAGCTCAAAGAAATGTGAGCAAGTAAAACAACAATAAATTGCATCACATTTTCATTGTATTCTTTCAGGAAATTTTAGCACGATTTGTTTCACTTATTCCCACAGTTGCTGATAGTGTTACATTTCCTGGACTTTGTGACATCTGGAGTACTTCTGATGTAAGTTTCACTAAAATAAAAAGTAATGCTATTCATTTGTTTTGAAGATCTATTAAAAGAAAAAAAAAAAAAAAAACTCTTTGGACGTTTCTTTAAATTCTTGCCAGTTTTATTGATCCAACATGTGACCAAGAACTTTTTTCCTAAATTGGCTTCTCCTGTGGCTTTTTTAATGCACATGCAAGTGATTAGTAGAAAAATCAAATCTTCATATTACTGATAAAGATATACAGTGAAATACGTTTAACACGAAACTGAAGGGACTGAAAAACATTTTCGGGTTAAAAGAATTTCATGTTAAAAGATTCGTAAAATAAAGAACAAAACTCACCAATATTTTCGATGTTGTCAAATTTTATTTCAGTTTCCTGTTAAACTTCTAATAGTTTGCATCCATGCAGATAAAAAGCAAGTAAAAAAAATATTGTTTTTTGGGGAAAAAAATCAGATATATATTTTTGAAGTGTCTTTTTCAGTACCACAAATTGTTTGAGATCATCCATTGTTTTATTCGTCTCTCCATTCGAATACGCATCTAAATAACTGCACATACTTTTAATCATTTTCTTCTTTTCTGAAGTAGATGGAACAGTATCCGCATCATTGATTCCCTTGTCATATTTGTCATTGGGATCTACATATGTGGAATCATTTGGATTATGAACAATTTCCAAAATCTCTTTATCTGTCAGAATCGGTGTTGTAGACAACATCATCATCGACTGCAACATATTCATTTAATGATATTGTAGGACCATCTAGTAATGTTGAGACTTTCTCAAATATTTCATTGAATTTCGGCTCAGCCTCAATATCGAGTGATTCTTGAGGTGTCAAAGAATTTGCTACTTTGGAGAATCCTGCATAGCGAAAATAATTTTCAATTGTCGTAGGCTTCACAAAATTCCATGCTGAGCACAACATAGGTAATGCATAAATTAATGAAGAAATCTTCTTTTGCTTCGATTGAGACTAAAATATTTTTTTTTTTTTTAAATCATTAAACAATTCCATAAACTCTACAGTGACTTGTAGCAAACATGCCACTGAAGTTCGAAAGCAAATTTTTTTGTGTGTTAAACGATTTCTGTTTCGTGTTAAAAGAAGAAAAGTGTATTAAATTGCATAGTATACTGCCCGGACCGCTATATCATTTCGTGTTAACCAATTTCATGTTAAGCATTTTCGTGTTAATTGTATTTCACTGTAAATTGTCATTGACTACTGTGAATCATTTGTTGCTATTTAAACAGCCCTTACACTCATTGATAAAGAAGCAGGAGTTGATAAAGTTTGGCAACTATATCAATTTAGAAAATTCTAATGACACTAACTTTTGCACTTACAAATTCATAGTCAGATAGTATCTATAAAATAATTCCAGTTTTTGAACTGTAAAAATTTTAATTAATTTTAATTTTGTAATTATTTGTATTTTAAAACTATGCATTATTGCTATTTTGCCAATATTAATTATATTTTCTACATGTTAAATCAAAAATTCCCCATTTTGTTTACTATTGCAAATACTTTTTGTCCATTTCATAAACTGATAAAGTGTATTTCAATTTCTTTTCTTTTTAAAATAAAAAATTCTATCTGTAATTCAAATTTTATTTTTTCCCCATTTTTATTTTAAAACTTTTTTCTTTCTCTTTGCTTGATCATATTTCTATTATAATTTTTGTATGTAAAGGAATGCTTTTTAAATTGTTGTACCTTTCTGTTTTTACATGGTTCCATCCCTTTACTTCAGAAAAAAAAAAAAAAAAAAAAAAAATCTGCAACTATTTTTTATTTTGCTAAAATCATTTGGAAATTTATTATCTCATACATAAAAAAATAAGCAAAACAAGAATCTTGTGAGAATTAGAGGCACTCCTAGAATATTTTTTTTGAACAGATGTATTGGATAATGGGAAGTATTTTTTTTTACATATATTTAAAATGCTCAAGTGTCATATAAGTCTCGCAGTTTATGACTTCCAAGGCATTACTTATTTATTTTATAGAATTTTAGTACATTAGAGATGAAAATGATTGCTGCAAATATTTTAGCTTAATATAGTTTGCATTTCAAAATTGTCTTTTTTTTTTAAAGGGGGGAGGATATAGTTAAGCATGAAAACATCACTCTTTTTTATAGAAAAAAATATTTTTATCTGTCACATGTTATTAAAAAAAGTAACAAACTAAAAATAAATCATAAATTGTTATTACAAAATAATAAAATGGGAAGCAACATCCAAATTAAAAAGGAGGTTTATTTGTTTATTTTTCATGCCTTAAACTTGAAACACAGAGCAGGGCTTAATTTTATTATTTCTCCT
This sequence comes from Maratus speciosus, assembly GCA_963932465.1. Classification (NCBI taxonomy): domain Eukaryota; kingdom Metazoa; phylum Arthropoda; class Arachnida; order Araneae; family Salticidae; genus Maratus; species Maratus speciosus. The sequence goes on from OZ010793.1 coordinate 171,382,751, forward strand.
CAAAGTTTTCATATTTGTGCCTTGCTTGTTTTCAAATTTTCGTTTCTATTCATTCTTTGCATTTTAGGAATAAACTTTTAACTTTTTATAGTTCTTAGGAAAGATAGAAAATGTTAAAGTTATCTTACCATGTTAAACACATTCGAAAAAGACATCATAAGCTGTAAATGTGGAAAATACTTGTATTTTTGTATTGATTAACTTTTATTTTCCTGACATAAAAATCAGATAAGTAGTGAAGAAAGTTTCTTTTTCTAAGATTTTTTTTATTGTTTTTATATAATTTAGGATGTATAGATTTTTGTTTAAATTGGTTAAATAAGATAAATAATTAAAAAAAAAAAAAAAAACGAAGTGCTGATAACGCCATCATATTTTACTTTATTCTTCACATATATTTTACTTTATTCTTTATACATATAAATACTAAAATGGTGTTAAATCTTCATAAAAAAAACTTAACAAACCATCTTAGAAAATGATTTATGTACCTTATTGAATGGGTTTGGGGGGGGGGGGGGGGATAAACATCTATGCTTTTTTATCCATCAGTTTTTTCTGAGTTATTTCTGTATTAAGTGATGAGGTGAAACCCGTCGAATTTTAGGAAAGAAAATGTTTAAAAATGAAGTGTTACATTGATTTATAATAAATCTGCAAAATTAATTATAACAAAAAATCTATCTTACAATGGTTAGTCTAACTCTCAAAACAAATATTTTATCCTAAAATTATCAAAATACTATATTCATAAACTTCCAACTATTCAAATTATTGAAAAATAAACTTTACTTGTATACTTTATTAGTAAAATATAATCAAAATAATCATGATGAAGTTATTAATTGAGGGTCTTATGCTTCATTTCACTTAAACACAATCATAGAAACTTTTTCATCGTAAATCTAAACCTAACGTCATTTTTAACAAATCAAAATTTATATATGGACCTATCATTTTGATATTCATGACTTAAAAAATATTTTAACAAAATATTAAAAAATTTTAAAAATATTTTAAGAAAATTATCATTTTCTTTTAAATATGACATCATTTTCACTCATGGAAGCATTATATACCTAACGTCTCAAATTCAGTATCAACAAAATGAAAAAATATTAAAGGTGACAACTTTATGAGGAAAATACATATTTTTTAAAGCATAACGTCATTTTCTGTTAAACATTTTTAAAAAGTTAATTCTAATTGTAAAGAGAAAATAGCCTCAATAGTATACAATGAATAAAGGTAAATAAACTTAATTATTTCTCCCTTCCCTGAGACAATGGATGTAATCCAACTATCACAATTTTAAAGAAATTTCATAAAAAGTTTTTAAAATTAAATGTAAAATATAAAAATTGGAATATTAAAAAAAAAAAAAGCTAATGTGGTCACATCTATAAATGAACAACTTTCATTAAAAAAAAAAATAATAATAATACTAAAATTGGTTCAGTAGCAAGCTCAGGGCTGATGACTAAAAAAACAGCCTTGTCTTTTAAATATATAGATAGTGTTTATTCATCACTCAAGCATTCAGTTTCATAAATTCTGGTTTCAGCAATTTCTACAAATGCTCACTGGTGATGAAGAAGAGCATGCTATTCTACTCTGCAATTTCTTTCTCCATCTTGGTAAAAAAGCCATGCTTCTGTTGGGTTCTGGAATTCCTGAAGGTCCGACAGCATATGTTGTGACTTGGGAGAAAGATAAGGACATTTGGGTTTGGAATGCTTCCACTGGTGATCATTTTAGTGTACAAGATAACCGAAATCCACTACATAGCATAGGTTGTTTAGTGAATGCAGAAAATGTAAGTAATTCTCTTGTTCTGGAAAATTATCATGCTTTATGCATTAGTTTGGGTAGTGTCATTTTTTTTTTATTGTTCTTATAAAGCCTTCTCCCAGCTCACTTCATTGGTTAAAAAAAAAAAAAAAAATAAAAAATCAATTGAAAGCTTATTTTTACTGTCAAAATTTCAGCTTTGAACGAAATAGTATAACAGTATAAAAGAGCTGAATCATAAATTTTTTTTAGATGCAAACAGTGATGCATGTATTTTATGGTGTTTTATGAAATCATAGAATTTGAATTTGACAAGAAAAGAAATGAATAGTTTTTGTTTCTGTGAACAAACACATTTTCAAAAGTCAACAGTGTAATGGATTAACTTTCAACAATCAAAATATTAAACATTTTGTAAGTCAATTAACATATCATTTTTCTTTCAAATAGCAGTAATAAAAAGAATAATAATATTATTATATATTTCTACATAAAATTATTCTTTCTGTAAGATTATATTTGAAATGAATTAATTATCTGTTCTTTATGACTTATTATTTTTTAAGGTATGGGCAAATATTCAAAGAAACAGCCATCCATCAAGAATTAATTTTGATTTGAGTAAATCAAGTGAATGGAAACCTTTTTTCTACAGGGGATTCTCAAATCCTGGATTAAAAACTGTTCAAGTATGTAGAACCTTTCTCAACTTTATATAAATTCTGTTTAAGTGCATTTAATTAGAACACATTGGTTTTATGAATATATTTTTTTCAATAAACGATAATCTGTGTTTTAATTCTTATTAATTTTTTTCTTACCTGATTAATAAATTATTTTGGTAGTTTGAATTTCAATTTATAATTCATTTTATCACATAATTATACAAAAAAAAAAAAAAAAAAAAAAAAAGTATAATTTTCCTTAGGATTTTTATAAATGATGTAATTTTGTAATTACTTTCTACTAAGATAATTTTTTAATAGCACTTTTAAATTTTTGTTTGTTTTCTAGTTTGTTTTTAAATAGTTATAATAGCAAGGAAAACATTTGATGAGATAAGCCACATTTGCCTTAAAAAATATATATTTCTTTGTAATTGAATGAAAGAAAATAAATGAATAAATAAAATAAATTATCCATAAATTTTTGTGCCACTTATTATACAAATAGTTTGATAATTGAACTAGCAAAATCTCAAAATTCTTGTTTACATCCAGAAATAATAATTTATATACACACACATATATATATATTATCTTTTACTTATTCTTATATTTAAGCAATGTATTGCATATACGTTAAGTCTGGAGGATAAATATGTAATTTATTTTTGCAATATACATACATTTAACATCAGAATTAAAATTTAAATGAGTAAATAAAATAAGACCGACTTGAATACACATTAACATAATATTTATATTTATATGTTCATTTTTTGAAATCAGAATGTAACAATTATGATGGTAGATAGTTCCTAGAAGGCTGGTTTACTCAGGTACGATCACCGATGCTGAATGAAGCTTGTTCCATTCCTGGTGAATGTAGTCTGTTTTTGAAAAAATATCTTTAACTACTTGATTTGTCTTGTTGTTTATTTTACAATTCTAAATCTGTACTGATGAGGCCTTGTGGTTGCTTGGTGAAAAGTAAATGCTATATGTATTCAAAATGTTTTTAATATTTTAAAATTTTATAAATTTTATGTTAATGTGTATTCAAGTCTGTCTTACCTTATTTATTTTATTTAGTCATTTCAATTTAAAATTTAGTAATTAAATGTATGTATATTGCGTATACTATATGTGAGTAATCTACCGATTATTTAACAATTCAAGAACTTTTTTATTTTATTTAGTTAACTTTATTAACTTTATTAAGTCATATAATTTATCATAAACTTTTTTTTATAAGCATTCTACTTTTTAAAAATGTATTTGTTTTGATCATTTAAAGAAAGGCAAGACAGTTGCGATGTGGCAAATACAATGGAGGCAAAGACTTGCTTCCGCCCCCTGCATATTTAATTTTTTTCATCATCAGATAGTTTACTTCTTTAATAATAATAATGTTAAAGGTAAATAAAAAATAAGACTACTTTTGTGTGCATGTGTGGGTGTTTTTTTAGGAAATAAAGATTAATGAACTTTTATTTAATAAATTTTCATTACAAATTTGTTTGAGAATTTTTTTAATTATTATTCTATTTTTAAATTAGTAATAAATTTCATTTTTTATTTTTTAAATAGTAAATCTAGTTATTATTTTTAGCCTTCTGCCCTTAATTACAGCCCTACTGATCCTGTATATGTGAGAAAACTCCAAGAAAGTCTGGAAAAAGATCTTCAAGAAAGTATTATAAAATGGAGGCAGAAATTATCTACAGTCTGGAATAATGATTGTAGTAAAGTCCTCTATAAAATTTTATCGAGGTATTTAATGTTTTTCATTTCATTTTCTTATTTCATTTAGAGTTCTACTTTGACCTTTGCAAAATCTTATCCAAATTTAATCAAGCTATAATAAGGATTTTTAAAAATGCGCTCTTTAGAAATAACATGTTGTTAAAATTAATAGCTTACTATGCATTTATAAAATTTAGTCATAACATTTTTTCATTGCTATTATTTGCTATGCTGCTTTGGTATATGAGCCATCCTAGTTTTTACATCCTATACCATCTGAGATGCATCACATTTATAAGAGAAAACTGTCCATACTCTTGAAATTAAATAATAATAATAATAATAATACCGTAAGACAGAATTACAAGTGTGGAAAAGTCAGTTTTAGATATGTTTTGGTCTTAGCAGACATATTGCCTGTTCTATATGAGGACACAAGTTTTAAAATTTGCCTTCTCTAAAATAAAAATTAAAAAATCAAGTTTTTTCTATCAATCTATTCTATTAGTAAACCTGTATAAAAAAACAGACTACAATCTGCAAAGAAACTAGTTTTATCATGTATTTCTGGCCTTGTAAAATCTTTGTTTACAATAAAAACCAATGGACGCAGTCAGAGGCAAGTTTTAAAACTCGTGTCCTCATATATATCGTTTTCTTTTTGTCAGGATCATGAAATTTTCTGTTTTAGACAGAATTCCATTATAAATATGTTCTGTTTTCACCAGTGTTATATCTAAAAAAAAATTTCTATGTTCAGATGAAAATTATTTTATTATATAAAAAATATTCAAACTGCATTTTTGTCTAGAGGAATGTGAAAGTAATGAAACAGCTGTAAAATAGTTTTAAAATCTGTTTTCTGTTATTCATATGGTGAAGTCCTTATTATGGCCAAATAGTAGCTGCCTAATGTGCCTATATATTTTCATTTTAAACTGATGATTTTATAAAGAAAGATGAGTAGGTTGGTACCAAAACATATAATCGACAGTTGTTCGATATTTATTTGCAATAAAATTGCTAGTTTAATGCTTTTCTAGTAAAACTAAAAGGCATAAAGGAAACTTTTTAAGAAAAATTTAATTATTTATAATTATTATTCTCTTTTTTTCATTCATCTTTTTAATGTAAATTTTCAAAAGTATTAAAAAAAAATTTCTTATCTGTATTTCTAACTGATTGTTATCCATGACTTCATTGGTATGAAATTCAAAGAATCAATGCTAGTAACAGGTTACAACTAAAAATCTTCAGTTTGTTAAGACACTGGAAAAAGTTCTAGACTTCAATTCATTAATGTAGTGTATTATATTTGCACATTAACACCCCTTTAACATCTGGGAACTAAAAATGGTCTGGGAATTGCAATGTAAGCAAATAAAAGAAGTTGAGTAGTCATATTGTACAATTTTATACGAAAGAATTTAAAAATTTGGAATATCACACTGTGTGATGCATTTTTTTGCTGTACAAAAGTGTACAAAAAGAAATGTTTATGTACTAATTAAACATGAAAAAATTAAAAGAAAATCAAGTAATGGGCGAGCAACAAGTATTATGATTAAAATTAATAAATTTAAACTAAACAAAATTCTCAGAACAAAGATAACATGAGAAAGAATAAAGCTGCAAATGAGTTTAATTATTCACAGCAGGATACTGGGTGTCCGAAAATGGACTGACTGATTTTAAAATTCAATAACATGCAAACGGTGACAGCTGATAAAGAAATTCTTGCAGGAGAGTATGATGTCAAGAGTTCTTTTACTGTCATTCCTGATTTTAGTTCCAATTACCAGCGATAGATGGCGCTGCGAGCAGTAGATGTCCATTGCATTGATGCAAAAGTGAAATCACTCAGCCATTGTGCCAATGAAGGAAGTCAAATGCTGCATGGAGCGGGTTATATCATTGATACAATTTTGTACTTAGGATAATGATTCTGATCTTAGTCTGTATGATTATGTATATTATTTTTTAATCAGAATCTGGCACAAATGATATCAAAATGATACGATTGAGTTCAAAATCGAGCCCTAAAACAAGATTATATAGGCGAATGAGACCTGCTCAATACGTTTGACCTCCGTTATTTTCACCATTGCTGTCATTCCAATATTTCTGCCTCGATTCAGTGCCTACTGCTTTCAATACTGTCTATCGCTCATATTTAAAAGTAAAACCAATAATCATAGTAATAAAATTCCCGACATCATACATTACTCTCTTGCAAGAATTTCTCTAACAGCTGTCACTGTTTGCAAGTTGTTGAATTTTAAAATCAGTCAGTCCATTTTAGAATACCCGGTATATTGAATGATATTATGCTCTTTAAAAAGAAAAAAAGCTCTATTGTATGCAGAAACATAATTAAATTTCATTGCATCTAATTGTCACTGGATGGTAAGAAAGTCATTTGTATTAAATTATAAAATTTATCTTCTTACCCTTTCTAAATTCCAAGTTTGGAAACAATATGCATAATTCTGCAGACAAACAAAATACACTCTCTAATGTAAAATATAAACTGAAGAAAAAATTTGAAAGCAAAGAGGTGCTTTATTTAATTGGGTCTGACAAGGGAATTTACAAACCTTATTTCAAGTCTAGTTGCTTGACATTTAATCAAAAAATGATCTATCAGAACAATGCCTTGAAAAGTTTTTAGTTCTTTTTATGATAAAATCTGACTAAAATTATGCTTTTAGCTTTGTCTCATTATGCCAAAAGAGGCCTAAGAATATCTCAATTTACAAAAGATATCCTTTGTACCCAAAGACAAAAGTCTAAAAAAATCTACAACAGTGTGTATCAGTATATATACATATTTTTAACATTGAGTGAAAAAGAGCACAAAAATAACTGGAAAGCAACAAGTGTTAAACAACTTGAAAAAAGAACACACAAATATTTGAAAAGGAAATTGATACTAAAAGTGTTCAAAGTGTTTTTGCACCAGTTGGAACAAAATTGCAGGATGTGACTGTCAAAGGACTGTTTGTAAGGTTGCTTGAAAATTATTTTAAAAACCATAAAAATCAGTAAAATAAAATACGGTTTCCAAACGAATTTAATTTGAAAATGCAATTTTTTCCAGTATTCAATGGTGTAAAAATTGAAATTGGGCGATGTTTAGAAGTAATAAATTTGCAAAAGAGCAGAATTTATAACACAAATCATTGCCATTGTCAATACTGTGACATGTAATCTCACAGTGCTTATATCATGTTAACTTTTTTATTTCTTTTGGCCTTACACATCGATATTGTCTAAATTGATATGACTTGATGCTGATTACGTGTTGGTATAAATCGCTCAACAGGTGGCGCTGCTATGCTGCATTTTTTACGATTTCCGAAATGGCTCTATCTCAAGAACTAATGCACAGATTTTCATGAAACTTCAGATTCAGTTAGTCCTTGATATGACTTGATGCTGATTACGTGTTAGTGCAAATCGCTCAACAGGTGACGCTGATATACTGCATTTTTTACGATTTCCGCAATGGCTCTATCTCAAGACCTAATGCACGGATTTTCATGAAACTTCAGATTCAGTTAGTCCTGTATATGACTTGATGCTGATTACGTGTTGGTGTAAATCGCTCAACAGGTGGCGTTGCTGTGCTGCATTTTGCACGATTCCCGCAATAGCTCTATCTCAAAAACTAATGCTCGAATTTTCATCTAACTTCAGATTTAGTTAGATGTTAACGCAAGTTGTTGCTCATTAGGTTTTGCTGTTAATCGTCCAATAGGTGGCGCTGCTATGCTGGAATTTTCATGATTTTCGCAATAACTCTATCTCAAAAACTAATGCACGGATTTTCCCCAAACTTCAGATTCAGTTAGACTTTGACATAAGTGGTTGCTTGGTGGTTTTGATGTAACATAGGTTTTGGTGTAAAGCACCCAATAGGTGGCGCTGCTAGGCTGAATTTTGCTGGATTTACACGATTTCAGAGATAGCCATATCTCAAGAACTAATGCACAGAATTTCATATCTTTAGAAACCTCATGATGGGCATAGATTGCCATTTAATTTTGGTAGTGTGATAGCGAATTTTCAAGTATTAACATGTATGAGATAGAAGAAAGCTTTGGGATTGGTACATCCGACTAGTTTTTATTCTTAGAACAGCTTGACCACAAAGAACGAAATGAGTCATGGACACAATGCAGAATATTGTTTTACAACACAATAGTTATTCCACTTATTATGATCACCACCTAAATAAGTTTAAACCAGCATTATTTACAGATATGTTTTTGCTTTATAATATAGATATATTAAAAAACCAACCAGGTTTCATTTCAATGGGTTGTTGCTATAGTTTTCCATAATTTTGTTTAGATTTTTTGTTGTAACCTATTAATTTAGCAAAAAATATTTCAAGTAAGGGGGGAAAAAAACTATAGAAAAAAAAAAGAAAAACTAAAAAATGCCTAGTATCCTAGCTATGCTAAATGAGATAACTAAGTACCTTTAAAGTTCAAACTTGAAAAAGGTTTTTCAAAAATTGCTTTAGATTTTTTAAGACTATCTTTTTATCACCTCTTGCTGTTTTCGTACTAAATTTCAAAGTGACCATACCATCACAATATAGGAGCATGAGATGGTACACAGCCAAGCTGACAAACTCTTTCTTTTTAATAACATAACCTGCTGATAACAAAGCAGACAAAACTTTATTTTATAAAAACTTTAAGCTTTATTATATAGAATTTTTTCATGACGAAATTTAATTAAATAAGATTGTTTTAATTCTTTACCTTGGTAGAGAAAATTCAATGTCTGTTGCTGACATTTTGTGAAAAAGCTGATTTATTTATTTATTTATTTTTTAATTAACACAAAAAAAAATAATTTTCTCAAAGAATAAATTAAAAAAAGAATATTGGTATTTATTTTTGTTATATTTATGATGGAAATAAGAAAAATTATTATGAATATTATAGAATGTACAGTATGGAACCAGTTATCTAGAATGATATTTCCAATTCATTTATTTCATAAAAAAGTGCCAGTTTGACATGTGCATTGCTTGATACAATACAGTACACATAGTATAACTTGATGCCAGCATCTAGTACTTGAAATAGAGGCATATTTAGTTAGATATTTGACATTTTGATTTTCATACAAAGGAAACATAAGAATTTTTGTTTTCAAGATATTCGCATAAATTGTCTTTTAAACTTCAATTAACTTTTGATCTTGTTTGGACTGAATCTTAATTTGTGTAATCTAATAGTCAATTTGAAATCAGAATCAATGCCATAGCCACATATATTCTACCAATCTGATCAAATGGATGTTGCCTTAATGCCCAACCAGTTATCCGGAATACATCTGACCCCAGCCATTCTGGATAAGTGGTTCTATACTGTATTATGGGGACGATGCTGTATTGTTTTTCCATTATATTTATGGCTATTATAAACTGACAGGTGGACATAAACCAAAAATTGTGATTATGGACATTGGCCTTTTTCTACCAGGGTACAGAATTAGTTTTACTTGTGACATTTTTAATTTAACAAAAATACAGTGGTATCTCAGTTTGCAAACATAATTCATTCTAGAATACTACTTGTAATCCAAAGTACCTTGAATTCCAAATGAATTGATCAAATTGCCCCATATGAATAATGATAGCTTAGATGACATGTTCCACAACTATTTATATTGATACAAAATATAAAATAAAAATGTACAACTATACCCATCCTTTACATTTAAATAATTGCAGCTGATATGATTATGGAGAGAGATAGGATTTATTTTCGGATGACTGTTATTATCATTGTGTTGGTACAATGGAATGATTTTCTTTTTGAGATTTTATGGAAATATAACTTCTCATTGTTGTTAAATAGATTTGTTGCGTTCTATCAACAGCCATATTTGAATGGTGTTTTTCTGAAAACTTTTTTGTTTCCTGTATTTTACACTACCTGGCAAAGAAAATCCATAGTTGTAAGATTTTGCTTATTTGTCAAATAAAATTTTTTTTTCGTATTAGGAAACACTCACAAACCAAGTTATCCATAATCTAAGGTTTAATTGTATGTAGAAGAGACAAAAAAAGCAACACCGTATGAATGAAACACTAAAAATACTAACCCCCCCCCCCCCCCCCCCAAAGAAAAAATAAAATAAAAGCAGTGAGATTTTAGGATTCAGATTATTCAGAGTTATTCGGCTATCCAGAGTTGGTCTGCTATTCAGAAGTAAAAGTATTCAGGTCTTGGAAACTGAAAAAATCTTCACTAAATAGAGATGTTTGGGAGTGTCTTCTATAGAATAGTTTTAGTGCATTTAATAATTGTTATTAAAATTATTTTCAGATTGAATATATTATTAGATAAAACAAAACAATTAGTTGAAATATTTGGCTTTTTTCCTGTCTTAGGCTTGAAAGAAATGCTGGAAGGACTGCTAGCGATGATTCACTGCAAGAACTGGAACAAATATTGAAAATGTATAAGGTAGGTCTTTCCGTACTATCAGTTTTTAAGTAAATTAAAAAACTCATTTGTTAAGATTAATATTTACATTTCAATTTTATTTTACTGTTAGATGAATGGCTTCCCACTTTCTATGCCATATACAGATAATGAAGCTGTTGTAGAAACTGTATTTGCAACTGGTGTTCATCTGACTGAGGATAAAAATGCAGAATATTCTATTGCTGTATATGTACATCCATATCCTTGTTCTATTTTAGCTGTATGGATTTATGTTGCTGTTTTAATTAATCGTAAAAACTGCAATGAAATGAAAAGTTCTGATAATTCAGAATCTTAAGAAAGAAGTTACTTTTATTGCAGGTTTTCATGTGACCTAGAAAGTTAGTAAGAATCGTGGTAAGTCGAAATTGGAAAACATGGTTAGGGAAAGATCATGGAAGATATAAAACAGTTTATAAAATTTAGAGAAATTACAAATATTTAATAAAAGTTAGGCAAAAATTTAAGAAAGGGAGGGAGAAAAAAACTTAGTTTTGGAATTTTATTTGCATCTTAGAAAATTGTTATTAAGTTTATCAGTTACATTTCTGAAAAGCCTAGAAAATTACTCCTGCACAATATAAATTTAATTTGGAAATTTTAACAGGTTTTAAATGTTTTCTTGGGAATTTGAAAACATATTTCGTTTTTAATTTGCAGATTACAAAATCATTGATATGCTTGTATTTTCCATGAAGATGTTTTAGTAAGTCTATTAATTATTTTCATTTATAGCAACAGTTTGTAATGTTATAATAATATATTAATTTTTTTTCTATATTTCTTGTTATCAGCTAATCTTGTGATTATTTAATCACAATTAAATACTAATAATTATCTTAACAAATATATTGTGCCTTGTTATCAAATCAATAATGGCATCATGTGCCTTTGCATGATCAGTAGCAAACATGTTAACTTATATCAGTGTGATTTTCTAGTCATAGGGGAAAAATTGAATTGTAATTAGGGAGAATAACTGTTTTGAGGATGGAAAGAGGCCAAACAAATATTCTTAGGAGCTCTATAAGAGATGCTTGCCATCTTGTCTAGTCATTATGTTAATGATTGTAAGCTATTGAGGTGATGGATTCAAATTATGGTTCTGTTTGTTTCTAGAGAGGTTTGAATCCATTTTAAGGTAAAAATCTACCCTCTTTATCTTTTATATTCAGATGTATCTCAAGAACAATCAATTAACCTTTTCTGTGATACTCAATTACAATATAATTGTCTGTGTTTTCTAGTTATAGAAAGAAGTGTTAATATTTGAAAGTGCAATTAAGTGAATTACGTGTGTACCATCAGAATTCCGTTTCAACAGTGTTGAAAAATATAATTAAAAACATTTTTCAAGTATTTACAATGTGTTTGAACTTGAAATTATAATTTGCAATTAAATTTTATTGATTTGATTCATAAAAGTAGCTAATTCAGCTAACAATCAATTTATAAAATCAAATGCTAATGTTGTTTTTGTATACAAATGAACTAATGAGTTTGCTGTTACAATATATATTAATCCAGCAGTTCACAAACGATGGGTAGGCTTGGAAATGATCAGTGAGGTCTTCTAAAACGTAGAATTAAAATTTATCTGCTTCAAAAATATAATGGAAAACAGTATGTGAAGTTTTTAATTAAAAACATCTTGAAAAAATATAGATAAAGAAATTTGTGAAAATGCTAATGCTATGTTTTATTAAATTTGGTGCAGAGAGCAGTCTTGGGGCTAAAATTTAAAAAATTTCAATCTTATGCAGGCCTTGTTGGTGGTGCAAAACAATGACATAAATAGCATTGAATTTTAAAATGTGTTTTTTTATAAGCTCACCTTTTCTGTTGATTATACAAATGATATTTCTGTATTAGATGGGTCATATAACAATAAAGTTTGGGAACTTCTGTGTTAATTAATAAAAAGGAAAGTAAATCCACCTAATCGTTGATGAGTGTAAATATAAATATCTATATTCAAACAGATGTCTCACATTTACAAATGTTTCTACAGTTTCATCTTTAAAGATTCTTTATGATTACAAGTGGAGTCATTTTTTTCTTTGTATTGTGAATTTATTGAATAACTTTTATTAACCATATCACAGATATTGATTATAAATTTATTTTTAGTAAAGTGAGATATTCATATTAAAATCAAAGTAATTTGCAAAAATAAAATAAAATTATAATTCAATATAAATGATTATTATTAATGTATGTATTTCAATATATTTTTCTTTTTTTTAATTTGAAAAAATAACATTTATAAAATTAGATTCTGAAATAATGTTTTCTTATTTATTTGTAAAATAAAGCTTTATACAATAGTTTTAATTCAAATTATGATTATAGCTATATACAGAAAAACAAAGCTATTATGCAAAATATTTTTTATGATCAGTTATTTTTGATATTGTGTTGATTAGATGTCAATTACAGTCCTGTATTGGGCCAGGTAACCCAATTTTACCCAAACCCAACACGTGGTTCGGATTGGATATAATTTTATTTCTTCTCTATATTTGGTTTTGACTCTTTCAGGTCGGCTTTCAGTTGAACTGAACTTTCAAAAGAAAGTCCTGAATATTTTTCAAATGAAAAAACAAACAAACATATTTGTATATTATTGAATGTATATGTGTCCCTTTTCATACAAAAAATAAATGAAATAAAATAAAATATTATGGACATAACTGTAGACTACTTTCCTATAATTGCATTAAAATATGGATTAATTTTCTTTCACTTCTGATTAACTCTAAGCAGAATTTTTGGGTCCGGTATAACCTGATTCACACAGGACTCTGATCTCATTGTACTTAAGGAAAATAATGTAATAAATTACTTTTTATTAATAAAGATTTTTTTATATTTTACTGTGTCATTGCTTAAAATATATTCATGATCACTCATCAACCTATAACTTTAATTTTACCTTCCTTTGTTTTATTTTATGTGGCAGTTTTTTTCCCTTTTAATTTAGTGATAACATAGCTGTCACCACATTTTTTTTTTTTTTTTTTTCCAAATCAAACAAACCTGTTTTAACAACAAAATTTATTATTGTTTTTTTTTTCATGTCGTACTTATTTGATTTTATTTATTAAATAAAATATCTGGTTCAAGGATATGTTTGCTTGATTTGAAAAAAAAAAAAATCCGAAGTTGGCAGCTATGAGTAGCAGCTTTCTACTGATCCGTACTATGAAAGCTTGCTAAAATAAGTCTTTACAAAAATAAACTTTTGAAAAGTGATGAGTTTCACAATGATTTTTACCCGGTAATTCTCCGTCAACCTCAACCTCACGTTTCGAGTTTAACTCTCGGTTGAATGCGAAATCCTGTTAACCGTTTACCCAACCTGACGAAATTCGAGGTAAATACTAACTTGGAGTTAACTAACTCAACCAAGCTCTGGTAGGTAGGTTAGTGAACCACACATGCCTAGTAGAAAGACAGATGGCAATTGTTTTAAATTGTGCGTTGATGCTTCTTTTTTTTAACAAAGTTGTTTGGGATTTATTAATTAAACGAAGCATTCAATTTAGTAAAGAAATGTTTTTCAAATCTCTTTCTTTCTCTCTCTTTTTTTTTTAATAATGACGAAAAAATAGAAAACAAATTTTCTTCTATTTTACTTCCCTCGCTGTACGGTTCATAGTTGCTTAAAGCAGGAATTTTCTACCAAATTGTGTATATGTGATCAGTTGTTCCTAATAGATAAATAATTATTTTTTTAATAACGTACTTATTAAGTTTGAAATAATGATTTTTGTTTTAAAGAGACATTTTTTTAGAAGATTTTTTTTAAATTTCGCAGTACATTAAGAACATTAATACATGTTTTCGGCCTTCTTCTAAAGTTATTAAACATGATCTCTAAAAAATGTGTAATAATCAACGCATGATTTTTTTTTTAAAGGCCTCCTTTTTTTTTTTTTTTTTTTTTTTTTTTTTCTTTGCTATCAGCATGCTATTTTATCCAAGATACTTTAATTGAATCTGTAATTAATTACATTTGTTAAATAAAAAATGTATGCATTAGAAATAAATATATGAAAATATCTTCATATATAATATTCATTGTTAAAAAAAAAAAAAAAAAAATATTGCATTATTTATTTTTATTCTACTTAATACTACTAGTTTGATCAGATAATTGTATATTAAACTTATATTAATGTTTTTTGTTTTTAATACTTTTTTTTTAATCAACTGTTTTTTAAGAATTTTTTTGTTAAGAATTTTATTGAAAATTTTGTTCTGTAAACGAACAAAACCATGAAATCAAAATGGTAATTCCAAATTTATTTATAAGATTTTTTTATTTAAAAATTAAACATGATAAGTATGCATTTCCAATACTGCCTTTAGTTTCGTTATTGAAAAGAAATAGATAAAGATGGTGTCAAGGCAGGACAGAACTCGCAGAGGCGATTACTAGGTCATGTGATTCCTTTGGCCAATCAACTACGCAGATTTCAACCAAGGGTTGACTAATTTATGGTCGACTAATCGCGGCTTGAATGTTATTGATGGATTCGAAATATTAACCGGTGGTTAGATTTGCCAACCTAAGGTTTCTCAACTGAGAGTTGAATCACGAGTTAAAGGTTGGTGGAGAATCGACCGGTTAATGTTCTCAAAGCCAAATTCAATGCTTTCTAACAGTGGCACAGAGAGAAAAGGGGGAGTTTCATACAGTTATGCAGGAATAATATTTTTTTTTCTGCAACTTTTAAAGTTTAAATCATGTTTGCATTTTCCAAAATAAATTTATAAGTTTATTCATTTTTTTTTTCAAGATTAATAATTGAAATAGACCTCTCAATGATTTATTCCATATAAAAATGATGTAATGTGCTACATGAACAATCAAAGTTGGTGTTAGAGCTTGTTCAGCGACGCAAATCGGGCCGACCAGACGCAGGGAGATATACCTCATGGAGTGGTCTTAAAAAAGTAAGGAATTTCGAAATAATTTAATTATTTTGTAATTTTATGGTTCGAAACAGGTGAAACCAATGATTAAATCTTCTTATCTTTCCAAACAATGTCTCTCGTAATAGGAATACATGTCTATACGCACTCAGACAAAATCAAAACATTCATGAAAAGTATCATGTGATCTGATATAAATCCGATCAGCAGCAAATTTTACACCCGGTCTTCGCTCACCTAGCCCACAAAAAATATGTGGTGGTTATGATCACATGCTTGGGCTTTTTTGTTTATGTTTTCACTTGTTTTGGTGGGTTGACTGATTCGCTTGAACAGCTCGACAAAATAACAAACTACATCATAAAAAAAAAAAACAGTGGTGGGATTCAAATAACTTAACAAGCAGTTGTAGATCCTAAAGACTTTTTTCTCAAGTTTCAAGAAAAATAATGTGCCACACATAGATTTAAAAAATAATTTCCAACGTTATAAAATGATGAATAAAAAAGTTTTATATTTAAATGCAGTGAAAAAGAAAAATATGTGCTTTAATATGCTGTTTACTACCAAAAGGACGTAATTTATTTAGCAAATATTCAACAATTACAAAGTACTCATCAAAATTTCTATCAGAAAATGCATCAAATTGAAAGTTATAACTGTAAAAAAGCAGTATTTTTCAAGCGAAGGAAAAGACTAGGCTATCACCAAACTCTGCCAGGCTGCCATAGATTGGACAAAAACTTTGGAACTAAACATTCGTTCTGTGCATATATTACTATTCTCTTTTAAAAACACTCTGCGGAATACTGCCTTATTTTTATCTAATAAAAACGTTAGGTAATACCACAGACTTATCATATAATCTCTTATTATCTTTACTCTGAGGGTGGTAACACAAAGCCGCTGAGTATTTAGCTCCCAAGTTCACCGTCACTATACGCTTGAAATATATCCCCCTCCATATACATCTGTCTCCTTCGCGCCCGGGCGAAGTGGTCGTGGTTGCTGAACAAGCTCTTAGTTATATATATTTAACTCACAACACAAACCTACTGTTACATGTCTTGTTAATATCTGAACAATATTTTGCACTGTAATCACAAATAGTGCATAATTATGAATTGATCATCAATTAGAAAATAGTAGTAGAAAAATTTAATTAATATGTAGGGTGTCAACGATTTTAATCAGTTGATTTAAATCAACCGATTTAAAAAAAAAAAAAAAAATCATTGATTTAAATCAAAAATTTTCGAAATGTTTAAAATGTCAAAAAAATGTTTTTAAATCAAAGATTAACATAATTTGAACGTTTCTACAGGTATTTTGACTTATGAATAAACAAAAGAAGAGCTTTAAGTAATTGTTTCTAAGCTTAATTCATGAGTATTGCAAAAAATTACAAACAGTTGAGTTTGTAAAAAGCATTGTTTCATTATTTGTTTCATTGCAAACAGTTTCATTTTAAAATGATATTTAAATCTATATAATTTCCTTTAGGTAATCAATTTATGAATTATTTTATATAAAATATACATAGCAAGGGTAATATATTTCTACAAGTAAAAGAATAAATATTAATTAATAGAAATCTCAAGTTAAAGAAGAATGAAAGAATGACATCTACTCAACAGCTAAATTGTTAATGAATGCATAAGAGAAAACGAAATAATTGGTATAAAAATGCTGAGCACAGCAAGAGCTTCTTCGGTATAGGTTGAATAAATGTTTTTTATTTTATTTTATTTTTTAAACTTTGTAATTCATATACTAAATTTAAAAAAATTAATTAGGGATTGAAAAGGCAGCAAAACTTTTCTTAAAAAAAAAAAAAAAAAAAAAAAAAAAAAAAAAAAAAATGAACCATTGAAAGCTAATAATCCACACTGAGAGGTAATAATGTTGTTACTTAAACATTTTGAGGATTTCAGATATAAGTGGCTAACTTATATTTATGAATGGGTTTAACTCATTTTCATAATTTTTTTGGTTAGCATACACATACATGTGTGTAAGTTTAGATGATGGTGGTTTACAGTAATTTTCCTAAATACAAATGCAAAAGGAGCTGCAAATAATATTTGTTAGTTTTGTTATTTGTGCTAGTAATTAATGAAATTACTACTTATTTGCAGTTTTTATTAATTCTGTAATTACTTATACTGTTTCTTCTAGACCATTTTTTAATGGTGCTGCACCATGCCACTTTTGAATTTGGCAAAAATGCACTCTGACTTATAAAAAATGAAATTCATCTGTAGTTGTAGCCAGAGATTCTTTGTAAAAAAACTTCCTCATTCAACAGTATTTCTAAATTCATGTGGCCAAGATCTTGCTTTCTAAAGAAAAAAATAGAACTTTATTTCTTTAGAAAAAATAGGATATTATTAAAATGTTATTTAATTGTATTTTTCAATTTGTTATTCATAAAATTATTAAAAATTAAGGACACTTTATTTATCATACTAAAAAATATTCTATTTTTTTCTTATATCATTACTAAACACATTACTAATATATTTCCTCGTGAAATAGTGTCCTTTTTTGGAACAAGCATCCTGCCTCTTTTTCTTTCTAAAATGAATACTACATTATTATCATTTTAATAATTAAGGCTTAAAAATGTATAATATGTTCCTAATTAGAGAGTTAATTGTTTGATAATTATTAATTTGAAGTAGTGTTAACTATTTAATATAAAATGCAGTTAATAATTTTAATAAATGTTAAATATCACTAGTATTTATAAAGTTTTACATAATTATTACAATATTACTGTATATAACATTATTGTATGATACACTACCTAATGAAACTACTAATTTGCAGTTTTTATAATTTCTGTAATTACTAACTAATAATTATAATTTTATTAATTAAAGTTTAAAAACATAGATTATGTTAGCAATTTGTGATTTAATCATTTTAGAAACCTAAAACTCTTGATAGCTATTCAGTATTTGAACGCTGGGAAAAAAATCATAAAAATCCGATTTAAATTAAAAAAAATCTAATTTTTTTGAATTTTTTAAAAAAATTAGGATTTTTTTACACCCTATTAATATGTAAGTTGTTAAATATTTAAATGAATTAAAAAAGAACTAATTTAATAAATTTTTATGAATACATTATAAAATTTTCTTTTTTGTGAATACATATATAGAGGTCTCTTGGCTCTCTGTGCTCAGTGGCATAGGAACTTTGTACAAATAGGGGGAGCTGGGGCATATTGTGGGCAGCTAGTGGCGAGGATCATTTCATTCATTTCAGAGGATTCCTTCATAGTGTTGCCCTTTTCACAAACAAGAGTATGAAATAGAAGCATAACAAAAGATCACTAACTCTTTAATCCAATTAAAATAATTTTTATTAGATATACTTGATACATAGAAACTTAATTTATGAACAATCCCGAATACAATATTCAAATTTAAGGCTTCTTCCACTCCCACTTACCAAAAGTTAAAGTTCTTTATGTTGTTTTGCTTACAAATTCTTTACAAATCTCTTCCAAACAATTTTCAAGGCCTTCTCTACTCTTTATAAATATGCAGTAGCATCAAGTGGTTGAGTCTCTGTTGACTCATAGTTGTTCGGAGGTGTGTTTGAAGCTGGCGAAGAGCGCCGAAAGATCTCTCAGCTGTCGCTACTGGTGTCGGAATCGCAAAATTAATTCTGCCAAAAGGTAAACTTCAGAAAATAATTTCTTTGCTAATTCTTTCGATGACATAATTTTAATTGCGATCGGCAACGCAGTTCTGTCCGGGATTAGTGTTAGTACAAGCGTCCACTGAACAGAAAGATTTGTCAAGTCAAAATCATCAGCATGTATTCCAAGCTTTTGTTTCAGATCTTCTGATTCTGAAGTGGTTGAAGCTTTGTCTGTCAATATGGATTCGATCTTTATGAGAGAGTTAAAAGTTTTTTGATCAAATTGTATTTTTAATTCATTGGTAATAGGTCCAGTGCACAATTTTTCTTCTTCTCCAAGTTGTGCTGGAGCGGAGGGATGGCTTGTCTGCTCATATCTTATTGGAACTATCTTTTGTCGGGAGATGCCCGTCATTTTCATTCCAAATTTAATGTGGGTGCTTTTCTCTCCCATTTCTTGTAGAAAGTTTCGAAATGGGAATCTTTTTTTCTGGCAATTGAGAAGGTTGTAAATAATGAGAAAAAGGGTAAAGGCACAAACAAGTGTGCTCACCACCCCATCTCTCTCTTCTCTTTGTTGTTTATTGTGTGAATTTTCTATAAAAAGTAGACTTTACTTTTTAATTCAACAATGTATTATAAACAAATGTGGTGCAAAAATTTCTCCCGGGGGAGCTGAGCCCGTCTGAAATATTCCAGGGGGAGCCACAGCTCCCCCGGCTCCTACGCCTTTGTCTGTGCTTTGGTTTTCTGAAACAGTAATAAAACAATTTTCATTTCACTCATATTAGATAAATTTCCAGATATTTTATTTATGTTTCTATAAAAGTAAACTTTTCTTTGGAAAATATGGCCAAAGTTGATAATTGAAAGGGACAACAGCAGATATTGATGTACCTTTTTCTCAGGAAGCAATTTCAATAATTCCTTTTAATTAATTTTGGTAGTTGCTGAACTATAAATTGATTGTTCAGCAAGAAATGAAAATAAAAAATGCTTGTTACTTTAATTTATATATATATATACACATTTATTTATGAAATTGCATAACAATTATTTTTTTTTACATGTGATTTTGAAACTATTAAGGCTTTACTAAACTAATTTTCAGAACATGAAAATTTCAAAAAGTTTGTTATACACTAGTGATCAACTATAATTAACCCTCTCATGTATGAATTATTTTTAAATTGATGAAAAACATGTATTGCACTTAAAATAGATTTCTAATGGATTGTTAAGAACAAATCATGTTAATTTTTTTTTTAAATCTTACATTTATTATCAAATTAACCTCGTATGAGGTTTGCAAACAATAAAAATCTATAGCTATTAAATAGTTTTGTAATAATTTAAACTTTGGATACATTGGCACGAAACAGAAAGTAAAAAATATATTTGGTCCTATTTTTATTTAGATCCAAGAGCAAAACTTCTTTGAGAATTTTTTTGCTTCTGCACATAACACAAATTTGCCAAAAATGAATTTCCCAACCAAATATTTGAAAGGAATTTCTTCTATGATCTATGCTATATTTCACAAGCATTATTTAACTTCATATGAGATTTAGATGTAATAAAATAAAAAAATATATAATTATCTGGAGGTTGTTTTTCAGCAACCTCATATGACATTTCCATGCATGGGAGGGTTGAAAATGTATAACATTTATAGGAAAATAAAAAATTGTGTTCCATTTCTTGCACTTTTGACACTTTATATTTATCAAGAGCTAAAATGTATAACATTTATGGGAAAATAAAAAACTGTGTTCCATTTCTTGCACTTGTGACACTTTATATTTATCAAGAGCTTTTTTGCTGGTATAATTAAAATTTTTGTGTATTCACAAATGAAAAATACACATGAGTAATCTTGTTCACTTCAGCAGCATTTAATACTAGGCCATTTGAGAGGGGGGGAAAGTGAATAACATAATTGCTCACTTGCATATAAAAATTTTAAAGAAATGTCTGTTTTCATTTAATTCCATGTGTTCTAAAAGAAAAACTGCGGTGATAAAAAGTGAGAAATTCGCTAGAAATTAGGAGAGAATGAAGTTTTCTTATCAAATCTATAGAGTTGCCAGCTACGTGCCCTTTATTCATTTAGAAAAAATATTGTACTTTTCATCACACACTAATTGTAATTATTTCAACTGGCAAAGAAATTTTAATGATCATCAGATTTCAACACTTTTATTTACCAGTAACATGGATATTCTTAATTTCAAAACCTACCTCTTAAGGTAGGTATTTTTGTAATACAGAGGCTGCACTAAGCATTTGTCATAACTCTAAAAAGTGACAATAAAAATTTTAACAAAATTTTTATCGAATGATTATTTGTGCACAAATCATTTAAAAAGTAGGAATAAATGCCTAAAACTCTTTAATATATTTTTTAAATACACCAACAGAAAAGGGAAAATTTGGAATCAGTTAAATTTATGTGATTGGACTCTTAAAACTTAATTCAGTAACAGCTAGAGTCCCTGTTTGCAGTCTATCAATAATTTTCCATCTTCAAAGCTTCCAAGATAAAAAGAAATCCAAGTTTTTGTCTACACTTTTGAAAATTGGCTAACAGCTTTAAGATTTGGCTAATGCATTGGCTAATATTCTGAATGCTTTATTGTGACCCGTAGTAATGCCCATTAATTTAAGGTCGTTCTTGGGGAGAAAAAAATTAATTTATTTTTAAGTGAGAATCACTATTAAGTTAGATAAACTTTAAACAACAAATTTCATAAAAATAAAATTGATATTCAGGAAGCTTAAAATAAGAAAATGATTCATAGTTGCTATATCACAGGACCCTTCTGACTGGTGGGCACTGCTGCTTGGTAATGGTTATTCTGAAACAAACAAGGATTTAAACTGATTATAGAAATCTGGCAAATTATACATTTTTACAAACAAATATTACATTATTTTTAAATAAATAAGTACCACCACCAAATATAATTCACCAGATAAGTACATTTCTAATATAGCTTCACTCTAAATTTGAAGTTGATAGCTTAATTACTAACTCAAAATATCCATCAGTTCAAAAAACAGCATTTTGAAAAAAAAAATCTGCAAGAGGATACTTCGGTAGATGACAAACATACAGTGCTTTTCTTTGAGAGGCTGAAGAAAGCAGCATTGGAAATAAAAAACATAAAAGTTTTTTGGACCTAAGAATTTTTTTTTTTAAATTTTTTTGAGGTTTTACACTGGTTTCCTTTCATATTCTCAATCTTTCTGTGAACTCTTACTATGGCTGCCAACAGAATAAAACCTAGTAAGGAACAAGATTTTCGAACTGAAATGCCCGAGTTTCATACCTAGGCTGCATTTTTGTAAATACATCAATGTAGAAAGTAATCTAACAAATAAAGATTAAAAATGGGAAAAAAAAAAAAAAAGCTACCATATTTTAAAATAAATGGCCAAGTGTGAGTATAACTTGCGCACAGAGAGTTCCATACAACAAATATATTAATTAGTAACTCTATTATTAAAAAAAAAAAGAGATTGCTAAATGAATAATACGACTTTGTAAAAAACTATACAACGTATTGTTGAGTATAGCTGTATATACTAGAACAGTATAAATGGATATACCATGGAAGTTCACACAGATATGAAGCTTAAATAGTATCAAATATTACTTTCTGTATAACTCTTTTAATCTTATCTTAATCTGTTTATGATGAAATTAATTCGGTGCTGATAGTAAAAGTAATGTATATATTATTTAAACTTCATTTGGCATTTGATAAACACAAAGTCAGTGTAGTAATAATCTTTTCTTTTACAGTGTACCTAAAACAATACACTTGTTCGAAGTTTAGACTTGACATTGTGCTAAGCGCGCTTCGAAAGGAGGTCGCAAAGTTACAATGCCGCATTGATCCGTGCCGCGTTTTTCCATATAGGTTTTTAATTAACCTTTAAAGACACGGGTGACATTTTGAGAGAGCCACTCAATCCAAACTAGTCATGAATCCCATAGTAATTATGTGATTAATTTTAATTAAATTTTTCTGTTTTTAATACTTTTACGTTTATTGTATTTGTGTCTTTAAGGGCTAATTACCGACAATTTTTTCAAAAATTATTATCAATTCTTTTATACTTCTGCGACAATAGGTACAGTCGTGGAAAAAAAAAGTAAACACCCCCTACTAACTCCCCAACAAATTATCGTACACAAAAGTTACTTGTACCAAAAGATTGGAAATAAAGTCTACTTTTAAATGATGTATATAAAATTTTCTTAGGAGCCAATCTACATATTAAAACGAATCTAAACTTCATTTTTTTCAATGGCAATACCCAATTTTAAGGAGATATTTCAAATCTTCGGTTCAAACTATGCCTAGACTCCAAATGTCAAGTCATTTAAATGATAAGTTTTTGAATTATAAACATTCAAAATTTAGTGCTTCTAATGTTAAATTACATTTTCATATTTTTATTTATATCTCCTGAAATTATGCTCCTAATGTGCTAATTTTTTTTTTTTTTTTGTAGCAATAATACTAATATAGCCAAACATAAATACGCTGAATTTGAAATTTTTATAATTTTATGATATGAATTATATATTCGAAAAAATTATGAATTGCAACCTACAATTTTTTTGACGGATATGAATTTTATTCGTCATCATCGTCATTCGAAATTTATGGAAATCCAAAATTTCACATTTTCCTTCCAAGTAGTTTTCAAATTATGCTTAAAAAATGGCAAAATGACGGTTTTAGGGGCACTCTATGATAGAAGTGAGTAAATTTTTGAAATATTCTGCTATCCTGTAATCAAACAGGTTTCACTGACGCTTAAACGTGCCTTGATCAAGAAGGCTGCTCTCTCGGTTAACAATCGAGTTCGGAATTTCAATTTGGATACAGCCGTTAAAATACGCTCGTTTTAAAATAATTAATTTCTTGGAAACTTATGGTACGAATTGCATAAAAAATTGTTTATAGGCTAATTGAAAGGTGTAGAGTTCATTTTTTTAAAGTTTTGTATTTTGCATGCTTCTTATCATTTTATGCACATTTGTCATAAACATAAAATCTGCAATACAAATATTTTCAATTCAAAATGGAAGAAGTCTAAGATTTATTTCGATTTCATTTGAACGGAATCTATTTTTTTAGGGTGTTTTAAGTATCATATTGTATGAATTTTATTTTTATTTTTTAATCTTCAATTGGCTTAACTAATTTGTTACAAAAATTTAACATTAAATGTAGAACTAATTGAATGAAATAACTCAATATCTGTCCCTTCTCAGGCTTAAATAATGTAGGAAATAAATTTCGTTTTTTTAATTTGTTCTTCAAATTATGTTTTTGTTTAATATGTCAAGTTTTTCAATAACTACTGCACTCAGATGAACGTATTTCAAAATTAATAGAGAGTATCATCATCAGGCTCTGATGTATGGGGTATTGCATCACAATGTGGGATGCAGTTTACCAATGTGTAATTCAAAACGTTTCACCACTGTAGTAATGCAGGTTGCGGTAGTTTGGACAAAAACTTCCAATCTGAACATAAAAAATCTACAATCAAATCACAAAAAATTAACTTCGCTTAAATTTAGATACCCTATTTCCCACTCAGGAATGCTATGAATGTAAATTGTGTTGAATCCTTACTGCTAATATTTAACAATATTATAGCAGTGATACAGTAAAAAATAAAAGTTTTATTTAAATTTTTAAACCTTAACCTCTCCCAAGGGGTGATGTAAACACATCAGAAAATTATTACCTAAGTTTAACTTGGGGTATAAATAGTTCTCATCTCGGGAAAAAAAAATACATTTTAAAATTTAAGTTATGTAATTCCACACTAAATTCGCTACCTACGTAAAAATAGCTATCCATTAGAAACTTTTTACTAAAATATAAACTTGACCAAAACAAAAACTTATTCTGAAAATATCCTTTTTATTTCCACTATGACGCCATATTCACCTTTTTAATTTTTGAAAAAAAAAACTAGCTCAATTTAATATTTCACGTTAAAATCTTTCAACTAAAAAGAAATAAATTATTATTACAGCTTTTGAAATTTTTGCAACAATGAAGTAAAAATGTTACATTTCCTATGAAAAAATGTCTGTTGATTTTCAATGAAAAAAGCGAAAATTGGAATTAAGAAAAATAATTGAATAATGTAAACAAAAATTTGGTCCATGTTTTTTTATTCTGGGTTATAATTCACCCATATGCAAAGGCATTTTACCATTCGTTTTGACCCTGACGTCAGGCAAACGTTTTTACACTTTAAATTTATAATATCATTAGAATTAGTAAAGAATAAAAAATGAGTGGCATCAGGGACAAAAAGGTGGGAAGAAAAAATGAAAAAATTATGATCTCCATAGGCCTTTCTATGTTAAATTAACATTGAGAAGTGACACTGGAAATAAATAAGTATTGCGCTGCCGTGCAATACTTAAATATATAAAAAAGAATGCACAGAAGTCAAAGAGGAAACTGTTTTTAATTGTTTATTTTTATTTTTTATTGAAATATATGATCTTTCCTGAATGGAAAGTTTGTCATGAAAATGTACATGGAGTTAATACATAGTATTTTGTTTCAGTTTCCTTTAAAGGAAAATTACAAATCTAACACATTTTACTTTGTGTTAGTCTACAAATGCTCCAATTTACAAAGTCTATACAATATAACTAATTAGTAAAAATGAAAAAAATTATATCTATTTTCATTTTAAAATTTTCATTGAAATGAAGCTTATAAAACTTATTTATATCGAAAATATTTTGTAAATTTGTTATAATTTCATTGTATTTTAATTTAAATCACATTAAAAATTTCATGTAAACAAAGTCCATGATTGCAATTCCTGGTGTATCAATGAAATTTATATGAATATTATTTTAAAAAAAGATATATAATACATATAGAATGTCAAGTAAGATGATTTTCAAAGACATAATCTGAAAAAATAAATAATTTAGCATTATAAAATAGATAACAAGATAATATGAAAATCTGAACTGCCAATATTTTTTAACAATACTTAATATAATCAACTAGCATTTAACAGTTTCAATGCAGAATATTTTTCAAGCCAACATATTTTATAATATTTTCATTTAAAATGGATCAAACTAAGCACATACTGGTTTATAAACATTTCACCTTAATATTAAAATGATAAAATTAGCTCTACTCAGCAATAAGTGCCAATATGATACATCTGAATATGAGTTATTAATTTAAAGCTAAAAGGCACACAGTAAAATAATAGTAAATTATTAATTGGAATAATTGGTAACTTTTTAACTCTTATATATTGATTTCGGAATATTTAAAAAGATATTTAGGAGAATTTGTATCTGATGCTCATGAACAAACTAAAAAGATGGAAAAGATTTTGAATTAAATTTTAAAGTAAAAACTGATTTGGATGTGAATATTACAAGAATTTAAACAGGTTATAATATTTGCTCAAAATGAAAATTAAATTTTAACTTAAATATGTGTTATTATAAATACCATATTTTTCGAAGTATAAGATGCACTTTCACTGAATATCACAGGAAAACCAGTAAGATCTTTCCATTATTTTATTTTATTGACTTTTTTTTAAAAGCCCATTCACCATTGAGGATGATAATGAATTTGCAAGACCTGTGGATGTTGTGATAATAGGAACTGTAACTATATTAAATTTTATGTTTGTGATTCACGGAACTCATGTGGTTATCGTTAGGCCTACTCTAGAACCATGTGACAAGTTTTTATAAACGTCAATTTCAGTATTTGTCAGCTTACAGTAATATAAAATAATATATAAGTCCCTTTGGTATTGCTCGTGTTTGAAAGATGTATATTGTTAGTATTTTATTTGAAAATGCTAAAGAAAGAAGAAGAAATATTATTAGTTAGACTGACTATCTTAATTTATATACAAAGAATCATATTTAATTTTCGGAAATTAATACTTTCATAAATTACTAATACTACTGATTAGACATTTATATGTTATTGAAGCTCTAACAAGAGACATTTTTTAAATGTAAGCTCTGAGATATTATTATTGCATTGAAATAAATGTTTCCTTTTAACTTTCATATTTTTTCCTAAAAAATGTATTGAATTTTGGGGTGCCTCTTATATGCCAGAAAAAAATGGTATTTTTTTTAAGTCAAACATATTTTGAGAAAGGGAAAATAAAAAAGCCTGATATATATATTTTTTAAAGCAAATAGGCAAAAGGTTACTTGAACAATGACTAAATTTTGATGCTGATGAACAGTTATTAACTAAATTTATACAAAAGTGCCATTATGATTGTGCTTCTTCACTTTCAAACATTTATACCTCAAACTAATAGAGTTTTATTAAGTTCAAACCATGAAACTTGAACTGTTTAATCAGTCAAGTGAACAAGATTCTGTTTGTTACGAAATAAAGTATTTAAAAGTAATATTAAAAAATTAAATGCACCCTTGAATATTATTTTATAAAAGTAATAAACATTAAAAAATGAAAAAGGAGTTAGCAAATTGCTGACCATGTTAGTGCTTTAACTATTTATGAAGCCTATTTTATAGCTGTCTTGTAATCATAACAGATTGAAAAGCCCCAATGATGACAACCTGGGACCTCAGGACAAAAAGAGACTTCCATTACAAGTTACATAAATGCTCAGTTATATAAGATGAATTTGGGGACTTAGGGAAAGAGCCCAGTTTGTATATATTGGATAATTCAAAATACAGGTTAGGGCGATTATCTCAAACTACTGATGAAAGAAACATATACTTCCAGTTACAAAAAGTTTACTTTTAGATATGACATTTGTTTTACCAGAAACTATATACAGCGTGAACATAAAAAACTTCTCCGATATATGAACCCCTAGCGGCCTAACCACTCAACCAATCGAAAAGAAATTTTAGATTTAGTTATTTGAAGGTATGCGCTCGAGATCATGATGATTTAAAACAATAGAGCTCCCACGGTTACAGTGAAAAAATTTCTAAATTTTCAAATGGCAACACCTTTTTTTCCTGCGCAAATTCATCACCACAATAAAAAACAATGGATAGTGTTGGAATGATACACGTACAATGAAAATTGCCGGCGTAAAACACCTGCAAAAAAGACCATTGCAAGGAACGAAGGAGTGGCTACATGACATGTTTTTCAGTAGCCAATTTTTTTTTTCACTTGTGAACTGAGTAATGTTGTAAGATTTGTTTTTGAGTTGTGTTTGTGTACACATAGTGAAAATAAAGATGTAATCATTTGTTTTAGTGTGCTAAATATTATGTTACATAGAAACCGATTAGGATTGAATGCCACAATATTACACCAGCAATTTTAGTCATACATGTATCATTCCAACGCCATTTATGGTTTTTCAATGCGATGATTCAATGCAGAAAAAAGGATGTTGCCATTAAAATTTTTTTCACTGTAACTGTGAGAGCTCTATTGTTTTAAATCATCACGATCTCGAGCACATACCTTCAAATAACTAAATCTGAAATTTCCTTTCGATTGGTTGAGCGGTTAGGTCACTATAGGTACATAAATCGGGAAAGTTTTTTTATGACCACCCTGTTAAAATACAAAATTTAATTTTATATACATTCCCTTTTTCTTTATAACATATAATAAAAAAATATTGCCAAAACTTACCAAGTTATGATATCTTTGAATTTTCTTAATTGTTTGAGTTTTCTAGCACTAAAAACATAAATGTGCTTTTAGTGCCAGAAAACACTGAAAATTAATAAAATTTAAAGTATTATAAGCCAGTGAGTTTTGGTTCTAAAAGAATGGAATTTTTCCAATGCATGAGGAAAAAAAAATTCTAAATATATAAGTTATCGAAAAAAAAGCATGGCGTAAAAATATCAAATTTCACATTTTAGCCTCTTTTAAAACAAATGTCATATCTAAAAGCTGTACTTGATTTGTATACGTTTGTAAATCGAAGTATGTTTCTATCATCAGCAGTTTAAGAGATAATTGCCATAACCTCTATTTTGAATCACCTGGTACAATAATATGATTCCAGAAATGATCAAAATATTATTTACAAAAATATAATAAAACATGAAATCAAAACTATTTTTCATTTAATTTACATATTTATTAGAGTATTCTAAGTAACCAAACTGAAATATTAAAACATGAAAACTATGAAAATACATGCAGTTTTATTATCCCAAATTATCTTATAATCTTAATATGAAAATTATGTGAATCTTACTTTTTTAACCTAATTTTCTTTCAAAAGTATTGGGTAAAATACGTGGAGGTGCAAACTACGCTAAACATTATCAGAATTTATTTCTGATAGGTCAGCAATATGATAACAAGAATAAGATCAATTTTCAAAAAAATTTTTTAATCTAAAAATTTTGTGCCTTTATTAAAATTTGTATTAATTACATAAGTTGCAGTAAAACTGTTAAAGAAATTGTGCATATTTAAATTTTATGTGTAGTTATTCATTATATAACATAATTCTAATCAATAAATTAAGGAGCAAGAAATTAAAATCTTATGGGTCAATAAACTAGTTTTTGCACCAAAGAGCAGTTTTTTATATATATAAAACTTCATTCATTTATAATAAGGTCCACATTTGCCTCCTATATAATAAAGTTCTGAAATTTTTATTTTGTTACCTATATTAACATGAAAAATCAAATATACTAACAATTACTATGAAATTTTACACTTCAAAAGTGTAGATTAATAGTCTAGCTGTTTTTTGGTTTAAAAAAACACTGCATTTAATAGATTTATTAAGGTCCCCTGCTCAAATCCCCTGCTCAACAACACAAAACTTTCTGACACAATTTCTGATTGATTTTTAAATGTAAAGGCATAAAATTGGCAGGCCTTATTATTGAAACAATTTGAAATCGAAATAAGTTTTCAATTTTTTGATAAATTGTTGAATTTTTTAGATTCAATTTTGGTCACATGATGATTGGTTTTTCTCCTTTCTCATGGTGTTGTGTCTGAGAATTCAGTTCAAAATGCCCACTTCGACAGTATTTTCTGAAAGATCTTTTACAATTACCAAAAAATGGAAAATGTCTTTTGATTACATAGTGTCTAAAATATAACTCTTGCCAATTACATGTGTTTCTAAACAAAAATGAATTAAAAAATGTGTCAGAAAGTAGTTCCTTTGGATTTGAGAACAGCCTTAAATTATTTTGAGGGACAGAAATAGGTGGAAAGAATAACTGATTGACTCTTAAACATTTCAAACACATATTCGGATTTCCTTGTGATTTACAATAAACTTTTTAGAAGAAAGGTGATTTTGTGTTGAT
Organism: Maratus speciosus; assembly: GCA_963932465.1. Lineage (NCBI taxonomy): Eukaryota > Metazoa > Arthropoda > Arachnida > Araneae > Salticidae > Maratus > Maratus speciosus. The sequence continues at coordinate 171,413,407 of OZ010793.1, forward strand.
AAGACAGTTCAGTAAAACATTTTCTTTTTAACAAAATTACAGAATTTTAAGTGAAAGCTAAACAATGAAAGAGTAAAACAGTCATTCATATTTCATTCAAACAAAAACATTAAACATAGTCATAACATAATGCTCAATTAAAAACAGAATTCAACTGAAAAATCAACAAAAATATATGCACATAAATGCAAAATATTGCTAAATGACAATGGTGTAACAATATATGCATCCAGAAATAAAAAAAAAGTTTATTTCTAGACAAAGAGTTTTTTAATAAGCCTGAAAAATAAATATTGCTAATTAACAAAAAGTAAAAGTAACTAATTTCCCATAACATTTAACAGTTAGTATAAAAAAATATAATAATCCTTAATGCTATTTATTAAAGATAATATTTAATTATTCATAAAAAATCGAAATATTAAATAAAATAGTAAAATTTTAGCATAAAGGTATTTAATAAAACATATTTTATGTACAAGCATTAACAAAACAAAAACTTAATTAAAAAGGAAATTTTGATGATTTTAACATTCTAAAAATTTAATACAGTAGAGCAGCGATTATCGGAACTCCAATTATCCGATCCGAACAGCTTTTTTCTCTCGAATTTTTTTTTAATGATGATGAGATTGAGTATGAGATTTAAGACGAAAAAGAAATTGAAGAAATGAAAACAAATGCTCTGAAAATGACCGAGGTCCATCACATAACGAAGCCTTTGAATGTGTGGAAACAGCTATGAAATGGCTCGAACGGCAGAAGAACCCTGATCCTATTCAACTAACGTATTTAAGAAGAATTCGAGATATGGCAGCATTGAAAAGAATGTCTTCTTTGAAGCAAGCAACTTTCTAAACCTTGTTTGCTTAAAATATAATCTCAGAAAATGAAAAAAAGAAAATTTTAAATGATAAAAAAAAAGTCCTAAGCCTAGATAAAGTGTGAAGGTTTTATAGTCAGGAACATCCCATAAATTGTCTGTCCATTTATCCGAACTAGGGTTGCTCCCGACTTGTTCGGATAATCGGCACTCTACTGTATTTCTAAACGTGTTTTTGAATACGTAGGAAAAGTGATAAAAACTCCATAAAACAATGTTAAAATATTAGCCATATAAAATTTGTAACATAGATTTAAAAGCTATTAAACTGCAAAATTTAAAACAACTCATAACACACACAGAAACCTACATGCATACAAACATATATATATTTATATAAACAAGTGTTGGAAAAATGAGTAAATAAGAAACACACACAAAAAAAAAAATCACAGGTGGAACTGTAATAAATTTAGACACAAATAAGCAACTACTACTTCTTTGTGCCACTTATATAAATAAAGCTATGCACAGAACTGCTTATCACATGAAAGTATAAGAAAATACCAGCAGGTTCTTTCTCCACATAGACACAGACTGCAATGTTAGAAATATAAGAATCAGATCTTTTTAGAAATGCAATTATAATTTTTACAACAACAACAAATAAAAAAGATAATTAGGTACTTGTTTACTTTTTCAATGACCATAAATGGTTAACAAAATCTGCCACCAAACAATGTTACTTAACACCTATAATATATAAGCAAACATTCACTGTTGTTAAAACCGCAGTGCTGCAAGTTACATGCAATGTACATATTTAGTGTATTTTGTGAATAAGCCAGTTTAGTACTTATATTGAAGGACTTAAATTAAATGCTGTTTTTCTCGCATTTTCAAAAAAAGAAAAAAAAACAAAAAAAAAAAAAACAAATATTGCTCCCTCTTCCCCTTCCATCTAGAAAACAGAATGAAAGTTAATTCCAAAATTATAGATTTCTCTCATATATATATATATATATATATATATATATATTTTAAAAAAGCATACATTGATGATCACATATGAGACTTTATCTAAAAACAGATAAACAAAAGCAATGCAAAGAGAAAAACTGTGACAAGCTGAGCTATTAAATAAAGAACGTGGTTCGATGGCTCTAAAAATGTTTTTGTAACTGTACTAAGGTTTATTTATGGGTGGTCTAAAAAAAAAAAAAAAAAAAAAAAAAAAAATCCCTGCCGGCTTGGGCCTACAGGCGGAGGTAGATTTCGATGTTAAGTACTAAATTCTCCAACAAAACTTAAATCAACATTAGAGATAAACCCAGTTCCTTCACTAAGAATAAGCTCTAGGGAGCTAAACCTTTTGTGTAAATTCTAATATACACGAATACACATACGCATGTATATGGAATAGGTTTAAAAAATGGCTACAAAAAATTCAGAAAACCTCAAAGTGTTAAAATATGTTAATATTTCCATAGTCAGGTTTTTATCCATGTTTTAATACGGTTCTTCAAACTCACATGACGTTACGTATTCACCTGCTGAGGTACATTATATTTCCAATATGACGCAATATACATATTTTTTTAATTCGTCAAACTATTTATTTTGAGTTTTCATGCTGAAATCTTGCTCTAGGAAACTTATGACGTAATATTCAATTTGTTTTCAATTTGTCAAACTATTTAATTTTACACGTGAAAATTTTGCAAAAGAAAAGTAATTGTTGTGGTGAGAATTTTATTATTTGTGTTTTTTTTAATTGTTGGCAACTGCTATAACGAAAAACTTTTATTTTTTTCCTGCCATTGTTGTGTAAGAGCTGGTTTTATCAGAATCATGTTAAGACAGTATTCAAAATTTTGAACCCTCCCCATTTCCACCCTCTTGGGCCGATTTCGCCCATTTTCAATCCCCGCCGAGATATTAGCCATCTCAAAGTTGTTGGCGAGTTTGAAGATGATTCGTGCATAATTGCGACTTTTATCGTGCGGACAAAATTTAGTACATACATACATACATATATATATATATATATATATATATATATAAACTTTTTAGGTGGGGGTGGTTTTGGGTTCCTGGGGTCCTATAATGAAAAGTTATGAAGGAATTTTTCAAAAGTCGCACCATGGTAACGACTGCAATAGGTAGTATTTCTTACGAAATCTACCTAAAAGGAACAGATGTCACAGATGCACTGGAGTTGACAGCAATTTTTTATTTTATTTATTTATTTTTATTTTTTGGTGAGAAAATCACATTTCCATATACTTGTTAGACCTAACATGTGAAAATAGCATGTTATTTTAATTTTATTGTGAAATTATATTATAATTTTGTTATAAACACACACATTTAATTTTATTTATCACACTCATTTTTATATAATTTTATTTATTTACAAACACATTTAATTTTATTATAAAACACCAGGTTGACATACGAAGGGAAAAATATGGCCATTTTCGAAACCAAAATGAACAGTGCATCTGCAACATCTGTACTAGAATTAACACCAATTAAACAGGTAAAAGAAAATTACATTATATCTGTTACTTGTATTTGCTCAATTTCTGATTAAATAAAGAGCAATCTGCAAATGAGGAACTTCTATCCTCATTTGAGTTAAATTACACTGTTAGGTGGTAGGTTTTGTTTAATATACTCATATCTACCTGAAATATTTAAAAAATGACTTGTCGAAAATTAATCCATGTTACTTGAAAGAAACATCTTATGAATACGTTTTGACATCAGACTTATCCATCATTGGCGAGAGATCACACTACTTGGCAATATCACTGGTTTTTTTTTTTTTTTTTTTGAGGGGGGGGGGGAGGTGATTAAACAAGTACTGATAATTATTTCAATAATTACTAATCAGTTAACATAAAAAGTCCAACATATTTTGTATAAAATTTACAATTCTCAGCAGAATGCTTTTTTTAATAGGTATATTTACATTTTTTTTTTCCTTTTCAAAATACTTAAACTTGAAGTCTAAGAATTCTTGTTCAAGAATTACTATAATCAAAAAAAAAGAAAAGACTAAATTTATTTTGTTGGCTCACTGCGGCGAAGCGATTCAAAAATTATGGGAAATGATCAAGAAATCATTTTAAAATAAATTGAACAATTGAATATTTATAAGAATTGTTCAAATTAATTCTTAACAACATTATCACAAAGGCAATATTTTAATTAATTTAGATAGAAAATTTAAAATGCTACATTGCAGATCATAAATTAATAAGAAAACAAGGGGCAGCTTCTCGCTCCTCACCCTGACATGAAAAACTTTTCACAGACAATAAAAAGACCTAATGTATCTATGCAAATACATGTATTTTGCATTACAATTTGCAGGAGTTCAGTTTTCTGAAACTACTTTAGTAATACAAAAGAAATGGAATTTGTGGATAAGATTTTCAAATATTAAATAACACAAATTTAAAAAAAAAAGAGTGAACTAGCAAAGTTGACATTTATAATTCTGTGTGTACAGAGAAAATTATCAATATTCTAAGATGAATTATCAAACATTGAAGGAAAAACAAATGTCTTTGGAACTAACGTGACATAGAATAAAAGCCTTTTTTTCCAGTTCCACAGCCAATTTGCATATCTTAACGAGTGTGATTTGGTGCACAATTAACTCTACTGTTGTTGTTAACTCATATGCAGTTATAACCATGAAGAATTATGACAATTTATCACCTACATCAGGCTAATGAGAAAATACCTTTAAATTAATTTATAGTTGAGTTTTTAAAATATTAAAATGTATTGTCACCAGAAACACACCTGTGTACATAATTTTTGTAATTCAAGCATATCAGGAAGTGAATGAAAAAATAGATTATAAAATTCCATTTTTACATGCAAAAACCAATTTAAGTTAAATAAAAGAGAGTAAAAAAACAGTCTTCATTTGAATAGAAAGGGCACGAGCATTATGAAGCCCTTCCCTTTCCTATGCTCCTACAGTAACTCTTGGATATTTAGAGATTCAAAATAAACAGCAGAGTAAACATTGTTTTTCAATAAACTAATAATGATAACATAACAGATACAGGGTGATTCTAAATTGTTTTTACAAAGTAAGAGAGGTGATAGTACCCATCCAGACGAGTAATAATTACCGTAGAACATGCGGTCGCAAACCACTTATTGAGTCACAAATACAGGGTGTTTCACCCTAACTGAAGTCGGCTTGTCGGTAATAATTTTGCGAAAAATAAAAATATTGCCATAAAAATGTAAGAATATGTACCTTATTTTGTATGAAATGTGATAACATCACAAAAAGTTCTGGAAAAACAGGGTACGGTACTCACACAATCGATGATACCGTATGAACTGATAATCATATTCACAGTCCAAAATGTGGAGCATCAAATGCATACAGCTGGCATGTATAATGGAAACTTCTACCACTTTTTTTTTTTTTTGGTGTGTGTGTGTGTTATCATGATTTACAACAAAAGTGAGCATGTCAAATAAAAGTTTCATTAAAATATACTTCAATTTGCTGAAAATTACCCGTCAACCGTGTTCGATTAGGGTAGAACACACTAAATAAGTGGATTGCGACCCTGTGTTCTACAGTAATTTTTGCTCGTCTGGATGGGTACCTACTATCACCCCTCTTATTTTGTAAAAAAAATTTAGAATCACCCTGTGGCACCCATATGGCTGCATCAATATATCAAAAATTATACATTACAGAACAGGATTTTGACAGAAGTAACACTGGAAAAGAAAAATGTAAAATTTTATTTCATATTTATTTTTAAAATAATAATAATGTAAATGCTTTTTGAAAAAAAAAATGATGAAAAGTTGTAATAAATAAAATTTAGTATTTCTTTCAGAAAATGAGGGATACTCATACCAGATAGACATTGTTTGCATATTTGGTAAAATGACAGACTGGCCTTACAAAAAGCACTCAATATTATTCTAGTAATGAAAAAGATTAATGATTTTGAATATGAAGTCTCCTTGTGATGGCCATCTTTAAACTTCAGGCTTGTAAAAGAAATAAATAATAAGATCAGATATGTGTTTAATTAAAGAGCAGATTTTATATAGTATCAATAAGATTATAAAAATGGCTCCATTTAATGGTGAATATAGAAGTTTCTTCCAAAAATTTTTATTATAATACTTTTTATTGTTATTTTTATTCAATACTTATGGTTTTATTAATAACTAGTATTTAAGTTTTTATTATTGTATCTATATAATATTTAGGATCACTACAATTGTTAGTGATTATTTTTACATTTTTGCTACTTTTGTTTCCATATTTTATTTATCTATTTCACACAGAGCATTATAATTTAAATATAGGTTTATGTTAAGTGCATAAGGATATATAAAACTTTAAAACAGAGTGGGTATTTTACTGATACAGCATATTAGAAAAAACAGAAAAATATTTTGGCTATTTCTTTTACATTTTATCTGTTTATTACACATAAAAGTGAAAAGAAGATACTACTTTGATTTTGATGTTTTTAAAAAATTTACATGAATGTCACAAGGGTCACTTTTAAAGCTTTATTGCCCTATTTTTTTGTTCCAGGTATGTATAAAAATATTTCTAAAAAATCTTTATTATGACCTTTAATACAGTACAGATAAGAGGGGCTGTGAAAAAGAAGAATTCTAAATTACTCATTACAATTATCAGAAAATTTCACCTGTCACTTGTTAAATATTTACAAAAAATGGAAGAGTGAGTCTATAAGTAGGATACAAAAGAATTCAATGATATTTCATAGCTTTAAAAAATTGCAGATTAATTTGCAAGATATTTTAAAATTAAAGTTACATAAAAAAGATATTACAAATCACTTTTTTAGCGATACCATAACTTCAATTTTAGAATTAATATTCAAAATGAATAAATATGATTATTCAATAATGAGTAAAATAATACTTTTGATGAAGAGAAATCTTATTTTTTAATATATCAATGTGTGCAAAAAACTAACAGCTAAAAGAACTTCCATAAAAATATTTTTGTACACTTTGATATTACAAAATACTTTACACTAAGTAAAAACAAACTATAAAATTTTTTAAAATCAAAATAATGATAAAGTTTTATAATATGACTAGTCAATTATCTACATATTTCACAATTTAGATTATAATAAAATAGAAAGACTTAAAGTAATACTGATAAACAATAGATCACAATAATAAATACTAACATAAATCTAAATGAGAATTTCTCAAATATAGATAACACAGAAATACAAAGATGGAAAAAATACAGTAATCAACTGCAAAAATATGTTGAATTTCCAAAAAAAATTATCAAGAAATTAACAATTTCCAGAATAAATACTTGCATAATATCTTCAATATAAGAATAGAGAGAAAAATCTAAAAAGAAATACATTCAATCTTCATTTACTTTATCACTTTAATAAAAAATATACTCCAATTGAACTTAATTCAACCTTTTTTAAAAATAAAAGAGAATTAAAAAATATTTCTAAAATTAAAGTATCTGCTTCAAATACCGTTTTATTGTTTTGTCCAATAGATAATACTCTTAAATAACAACAATTATATACAGAAATTTTTATCACAATTTATCAACAATAAAATATCCATTGTATGCTAGTCAGCACCACTGTAAAATAACTTCAGATAAGAGTTTTTTTCTTCATACAGAAAGTAATTTAAAAATAAATTTTTAAAAATAAAATTCCCAAACTTAAGCTCTTTAATTTTTTTTTAATAACCTAATAATTACAATTCTGTTTCTTTTTTAACAGTAACTTAGAAATGGCCTATCTTGTACACTTGTTATATTGCCTGAATTCTAAAAAAGCTTAAAATAGTCCTGATTGAATTTTTTAATGAGAACTGCATAATTTAAATACTTTATAGACACAAATTCAAAATACATAAAAACAGCATTATTTAAAGATGTATGAGAATATAGATTGATAATATATGAGACAACAGAAATAATACCTTTTAAATAATAACTGCAGTAAATGTTTAACACATTCAATTCTATCATCTTTTTAAAAATGTCATTATAACATAGCAAAGGTACTGGATTAAGAGATGGTGCAGCATAATATTATTGTGAAAATGTTTTGCATAATTTCTGAATTTTCTTAATTGAAAATGCAACAATCATGCAAACCTATTTGACAAGTTTATATCTGAATGTTATGAAGTGTTAAATATTAATGCCATCTCTATCTCAGTAGCTTAACTAATCTATAGTGCTATTAAAATAAATAAATTGACCCAATGTTTATGCAAGTTTGTTTGATATTTTTTGTTCAAAGTGTAAAAGCTATGGAAGAAGAAAAAAATTAAGATATCAGCCAGAGATATGCCACATATACATAAATATAAACAAGAAATAAATCTAACATATGTATATTGTACATAACAGAAAAAAATTATGGAACAAACATTTATAGCTGTAAGTCATTGAAAATGAATACTTATTTTTTGGTTAATATTAATAACAATAACAAGGTTTCTATTAGGAAGAGACAGATTTAAATAATTCTCTTAAGTATAATTTTAAAATAAATTTTACATAAAATTTTCAAAATAGAAAAGAGCAATTGCACATTAATTTTCCATGCATGAAAACGTATTGCAATATGTTAATCTGCTTATCTAAAAATTTTAAATACAAAAAAGAATTTATAAAAAAATTAACTAATAAATTCGATAATTATTTATACAATATAAGTATAAACAGAAAAAATGGATTCCATTATACTGCTTTGCTATTTTACTTCTTTCTTAATAAATTTCCACTGTTTAAAAAACTCTTAAATTTACCCACTAGCCTAGATGAAACTTCTATCTAGGAGTAGGCAGAATCTCTTAATAAGACTTCATCATTCTATTTTTTTTTATCGAATTCTAATAAATATTAATACCCAGTTCACTTTCCAGTTAATCTGATAGTTTCTAAGTGTTCTATAAGATTTCGCAGGCCAAAAAGATAACCATCATCAGGTCCAACATGAGAAACTACAGAATCTGGCAACTGACTATGAGTAGAATGTGCAAAGTCAATCATACATACATCTACAATTGGAACTGCACTTTCACTAACACAAGAAGTTTTGTCAACAGTGTGATTTCTACATAGGCAAGAGTCACTACATGCAGAACATTTATCACATTCAGATGAAAAATGGGGCTGTTGTGATGAATCTTGAGTTTCGATATTTCTGTTTTCAGAAAGCTGCAATGTAATGTTGTTCTCCTCATTTAGTCCATTTTTGTTATATGGATCTTTGCCATCATATATTATCAGTAATGAGCTAGTAAAAAAACGGAATGTATTCAAGCTTTGGACCACAGAATACAAGTCATGAAGTTTTTCGAGTAAGGCAGTAATAACTTTATATCGTAACCTATGACCATCATGCAGGAATTCATAAAGAACTTGATGAAATCCATCAACTGTCAAACTATACCCATAATATTTATTATGACATACATATCGATTTGAATCATGGTGATAAACCTGAAATTATTCAAGAAATTGGTTATTAAATAATTTATAATAAAATTACTAAATATTTCAAATTATTCAGCTAATTGCCATAATTATAAATTTAAGTTATTTATATTTAATAAATATAATACTAATTATAAATACTAATTGAAAATTAAGATAATACTTGGCATAGTACAATATAGGCAGATAAAACAATATTTTAAGCACTAGCACTTTAACTTATTGCTGACTAGTTTTGGTAGCATTCAGCGTACCATCATCAGTGCAAAGAATGACAGGATTTTTGCTCATATGTATGGAAGAGAAGTGGATTTGAGGATAGGTTTACTGACAAATGGAATTACAAGAAACAGCAAGTAGGAAATTGCATAGGAAAAAGAAATGGTAATGTGGAAAAATGTTTTCCTACATTACCAATTCTTTTCCCTATGCAATTTCCTATTGGTTGTTCTCAGTAATTCTATTGGTCAATAAATATATCCTTCAAATATGCGTCTACGTCATATATATGGGCAGAATTTCATCATACTTTGCACTGATGATGCATGCTGAATGCTACTGAAACTAATCTGCAATTAGTTAAAAAGTTCTGGTGCTTAAAATATTGTTTTATCTGCCTATAAATTAGTGATGGGAAATTGTCAATATTTCAACAATCGGCATCGTAGAAAATAACATCCGAGATATCGATTAATTCCCGAATTCTACAATCAATTGTTTCAACGCAAAGCTAAAAACCACGATTTGCAAAATTTAAATATTATCCCAATAGGAAATGTTATCGTCATGACAAGCAGAAAAAGTCTAATTCAGTTATAGGGTTTGTAACAAGAACTCAGTTTTATCAAAGAATTAATAAGCAAATGGTTGGTCTAATATAAAATACATTACAGAAAACTTGGTTATTACCAGTAAACGTTGGATATAATGAGTAAAAAACCAGCAGGCCTGCAAAATAGACTGTTTTTTTGTTGTTTTCATTTACCTTAAATAAAACACTCCCTTTCATTACAATTACACAATTGCTGAAAATTATGATTAGGATAAGTATGAAACAAGTGCTTCCCTTCCACATATACAGTTGTTTGTATTTGTACACAAAACTTCAAAGATTCTTTAGGAGCATATGGATAAAGTGATACTATTTTCTAAGTAATGAGATCAATTAGGTGAAAATTGAGTACATGATAAAAAGGATTCTAAAAAATTTTAGATAAAGATAACCTTTTTCTTCTGCAAAAGAAAAATCAGAACAAGTGCGTGTAGGACTCGTATCCTGAGTGTTCTGCACTGTTGTTATATTACTGTTACTAAAACTTCTGTTACAATGCGTTAATTTGTCATTAGTGCCGATTATGGAAATTCATGAGTTTGTCATGTAATAAATTGACATAGATTTATAAATTAATGATTTTTTCTTTTACATGTGCTACAGGACATTCCTTCATGACAAATTTCACGGTACTAGGTCAATCTCAAGTACCCTATAGGTTTTACACTCAAAACCTATGGGATACTTCCAGTTGACCTAGAACCTTAAAATTTGGTATGAAGGAAGGTCTTATATCACAAGTAAAGGTAAAAATAAATAAACAATCATTAATTTATAATTCTATGTCAATATATTACATGATTTTCTATAATCAGGATTTCCAAAGGTAGACTAGAAGGGTTCCTTTTTTTGTTTTGAGGGTACGGTACTTTAAAAAAATCAAGACAAGTGTGAGTAGGACTTGCACCTGAGGATTCCATAACATAACAAAAAATTCCACTACAATGTGTTAATTTGGCATTGGTACCAATTATGGAAATTCGTGAGCTTGTCACATAATAAATTGACATAGATTTTATAAATAATGCTTTTCGATTTTTTCCTTTACATGTGCTATAAGATATTTCTTTATGCCAAATTTGAAGGTTCTAGGTCAACCTTATATCACCTATTTATAAACTTTACTCTCAAAACCTATAAGGTACTTCCGGTTGGCCTAGAACCTTGAAATTTGGCATGGAGGAAGGATTTATAGACCTTTTTTTCTTTAGTTATTATGGTTTCAAGAAAAGCATAGTTGCAGCAAAAAAAAAAAAAAAAAAAACTAAGTTTCTACAATAGCTTTGAATGTTTTTTAAAAAGTAAAATAAAGTTTTAACCCCCTGACCACCGAGCAAAAGTGCAAAATTGTAATATTGTTTTCTCTGTAATTTTTTTTTTTAATGCTGAAAAAAGATATTTTTCCAACATGATATAAAAATTGTTATTACCTATAGGCACATAAGCCTGAGAGTATTAATCATAACTTAATTTTTAAAAACTGGATTATATCTGTAGAATTATATTAATTTAAATAATGCTTCTATTGCTATGAAAACTACAGCATTAGTTTAAGTTTTATATCAAGCAAAAAAATTTTCCAATCGGGGTCTCACATCAAACTATTTTAACCCATTTATGCTTAATGTCCCATTTTTGGGACACTTCGAATTTCCCTAAATTTGTATAATTTTCTTCTTCTTCATAGCATGAAAATTGTATGAAATAATTGCCTATAAATGTCTATCTGTTACTGAAAGATGACAGCATAAGATGGGTATTTATTTGCTTAAATGAAGGCTTTTTTTCAGAGTTTATAGATTTTTCAATTTATAAGATGGTGAAATGTAAAAAGTGAGTTTAATTGTGTTTTTTCTATCAATGATCCAAATAAATAAGTCATAATCTTATGGATATATCATATGGATGTATCATATGAATGGATATATCAGTTCACAGCAGTCAGAAGATTAATTTACAAATAACTAAATGTTTTCTAACAATAAGGTGATTAATTTTTAATTTATAAGTGTTAAAATTAATTTAAGTAATACTGTCTCTTAGCTATATGAATAAACATTTATTACACATGTTCAGTAATGAAAACACTCTAGGCTTGGCTACAAGGAGAAAAAAATATAAGAGTAAATATATATAAAAATAAAAAACATGCTCTTATAAGCATTCAATTTTTATCTTAAAAATCATGTTTAATTTCATGACTGCAATGCATGTTGTTCCTAGACAAATTACATTAAAACATTTGTATCTGAATTTTCGTTTTTTCAAATTTGCTGGCGAAATCACTTTAAAATATAGCAAAATGAACAGAAAAAATACTAAAAAAAATTATGCTAAATTTTTTTGCATTTATTTGATAAAATGTAAATGTACTAAATATGGGATTATGTGCTATATTTGTAGTAGTATAATATGCATAATTATATGCTTTGTCTTTTAAATTGTATATTATATACTATAATTAGTATTTTTATGAACTACTAAAAAAATACATTTATTTCTTTACAGAGACTAATAACATTATAAGTCTTAGTAATAATAAACTAAGAATAATCGTATTTGAACCTTAAAAACAATTTGTTTCATAACCATCTTGAAAAGGACTTTACATAAATAACTTTCCCCTAAATGGCTAATAAAAACATGTACCCATTCATGCCAGCACCATATATTTTGTACTTTACAAAAATGCATAAAAAATAGGCTTGAACTTATAATTTCACAATTTAAAAAAATACGTATTTCAAAGAAGTCTACAAAGCTAAGATTATGACTTATTTATTTGGATCATTGATAGAAAAAACACAATTAAACTTACTTTTTACATTTCGCCATCTTATAAATTGAAAAATCTATAAACTCTGAAAAAAAGCCTTCATTTAAGCAAATAAATACCCATCTTATGCTGTCATCTTTCAGTAACAGATAAAGACATTTATAGGCAATTATTTCATACAATTTTCATGCTATAAAGAAGAAGAAAATTATACAAATTTAGGAAAATTCGAAGTGTCCCAAAAATGGGACATTAAGCATAAATGGGTTAAAATAGTTTGATGTGAGACCCCTATTGGAAAATTTTTTTGCTTGATATAAAACTCAAACTAATGAACTTATTAAAATATTATGTATATATATATTTATTTAAATGACAGCAGCAGGGAAAAAAATATTTCTAAACTGTTTTCTCAATGTAGAATTATAATTTAATGAATATTAAATTATTAATTGATTAAAGCTTATTTAAAAAAAAAATTATCTATTTTTTTATTTAGATTTTCTATTTTTTAGTGTTTGAAATATTTCGTTGTTGCAGTTTCACAGGCAATTGGCCTATTTTGCTGAGTGTGGTTTGGTGAATAATTAACTCTGTTGTTTTACCACCTATGGCTTGCTAACTCAAAAAATGCTTTGAACTTAGCTTATTAATTTATTATTGTCATCAAAATACACCTGTGTACATAATTTTTATATTTCTAACCTATCAGGAAACGAGTGAAAAATCAATTACAAAATTCTGTCTTTACATACAAAAACCAAGTTAAATAACAGAGTGAAAAAAAAATCAGAAAATAAATATTAAAAGAGTTGAAAACTACAGAAAAAATTTATTTCGATTTGAAAAAAGGCAAAAAGTACCCAAGGGGAAATGAGATTTTTATTTCGGCACACTAAAGTCCATTTCTATGAAATTAAATTTTGCTTTTTTAAAGTAATAAATTTTAATAAATTAATCGACTAATACTTTCTTAGAAAGTAAATAATTTGAAAAATAATTCGTAATAACAGCAACAAAGAGAAACTAGAATACAGAGAACACAATTTCGAGATAGTAAAAGAAAATTACTTTACCTCCATGCCTGACAAACGAACACCCAATGAAGATGACGTAGATGCAGCTGCTTTTGCTGTATGCGACTGCCGTTTTGCTAAGGAAGAAGTATCGCCATACTGTCTAGTTCCCATTTTAATGTCCAAAATACAAGGAATTTCATACTTGGCAGCTCTGTTTTCGAGCAATATGTATTCTATTTGAAAAAAAGTAAATGACTTAAAATATAGAAAGTTAACAGTAATTTAAGCAAGCTATGGGCAGAATCATAAATAAACTTATTGTGCATTTACATTACGTCTAAGATATTTTAAGTATTTCATTAAATTTTATGCAAAATACTGAAATATAATTTCATTTTGTACATCAGAGGTACATTAAATTCACGATTGTAGTTCCAGGAGCAATTAATAAGTTGGTTACATTTCTCAGATGTTACAAAGAGGAGTTGCTTCAAAGATGTGTTTTTGGCACCTATTTTGGAGAGTTTAGAATAAATTAATTGGATTTACGTAGATTCATATGCAAATAATTGCCTCAGTTTTCGTCAGTTTCGGATTTCGCAGATTGTTTTCGAACGGATTATCGACGAAAACCGAGGAATCACTGTATCAATAAAATCATTAATTTGCCAATGTTAGTTGAATTGTGTCTCTCTATATACAACATCACTTGGGATGAGTAATAATCATAATTATTTATTTATTTATATAAACTGTTTCTTCATATTTAACGTTTTAAATTATGTTTGGCCAGTCTTAAATTGAAATAATTTAATGTCATATTTATTATTTGGCCAAAACTCTTCTGAATAGATTCTAATTAATGGTTAAATAATATTTCAATAATAGCTTAAATTAATAATTTTCAAATTTAAATATTTCGCTTAATTTTAATGCATTAATACTAGCCACTATACGTAATCAGCGGTAGTGTGTCTTTGGATTTATAAATTGAGATAGTTTAGTTCAATTTCATTTAATGTAAATATTTAACATATTTACATTTTTAATATCCAATTTAAATTCATACTCTAATTTATTTAATCCAGAGACAAATTACATTTATGGATCCTCGTCACAGCACCATAAATGTAATGTATCTCTGGATTAAATAAATTAGAATATGAATTTAAATTGGAATGTGACACTGGTATTTCCATTCAGCATTACACAATATGGCGTACAAAGGACTTCTTGCAGGGAGAAAGATACTGTTCCGAAGTGCGTTGGGCGTAATCGCGATGTCGATCTAGTGAATCAAAGGTCTGCGCCACTTAAAGATTAGGAAAAGCTAGAAATACATTTTCTCGTTTATTAGGCAAAGTTGAAGAGCAATTACACTGAAATTTTTCTACAGGAATGAGAATAAATATTTTAATCCATTAAATATGATTTGAAATACGAATATTTAAAAATAAAGGTTTTATATTTTTTAATATTTAAAACTTAGTTAATATTGCTATCAGCCTGAAATTGCAATCTCTTTAAAAGTAAATATGAAGTTTGTTGATTGCTAAAAGTAAATGATATTATTGTTTAATTTAATAAATATTGATAAATAATGGAAATTAATTTTAAATAGGCAATATTATTGGGATTATTTATTTTGCTTTTTGAGAAATAAAGTTATTAAGTTGAGATTGAATTTGAAGTTTTGTTTATTTTAATAAACAAAGTATAAAAACTTGTTTTATGTAAATATTATGGTAATTTTGAATAGGAAATGTTATATAATGTTTTTAAGATGTAATAGATTGTACGAACTCTGAAATTTTCAATACAGATATCGAATTTTGCCCTGTTATTTATTTATTTATTTTTGTTACTTTTACCTTAGGCTATCAAACAAGAAATCATTCGGTTAAATAGTTTAGGAATTATGAAGATTTAAACTTTGGAACTCCTCGTGTCAATTCCTGTTTAATCATTTCAAAACAGATTGAAATGTGTTTTCAAAACCTAGATGTTTTCTAAACCTAACTGGAAAACTATTTGGCAGAATGAGCTATAATTTTTTATTTGTATATAAAGCTTCTAAAAATCGATTTTTTTTTTTTTAAACATAGGTCATAATTGATTTTTTTAAACATTAATTTTGAAACTATAAATAGTTTTAAATTAATTCTTGAAAAAAAATAAGAATTGTAACCTATAAAATTATTAACATAAATCTATTTCCAGAAGATGTGAACATTCAAAATTACAGCTCATTCTGCCGAGTCATTCTTGAGTTATGCTTTAAAACTATCCACATTGCAATCTTTTTTCTCAGCAATGAAAGAGGAATCGGGAGTTTTTAAACTTTTTTAATTTCTAAACTATTTGGCCAAATTGATTTCCTGTTTGGTACCTTAAGGTAAATTTTACTGGAAAAAAAAAAAAAAAAAAAAAGCAATTCATCAAATTACAACGACCATTTGGAAAACGATTTTTTGAAGACTAAAATTTAAAACATAAAAATTCGCACGGAGTTGATCATACATTACGTATGCCATGAATTAAACATTAATAGTATTATTACACCTAAAAATTGCAAGCCAAAAATATCTCCTGCGACCCGTCAGATTTCATGAAACTTTCCACCTGAAACTTACATAAATATCCAAGCATTTCATTGGCTGTTCGGGAAAAGGCTTTTCATAGTCAGATATCCAAGAAATCTGATGGCCAATTTTAAATGAAATTTCATTCTTAAACTTCTAAACACTATTACTTTTTACACCGTCAGATAGAGAAAAAAATCTACTTTTAAATGCAATTTGTTTGAAAGCTGTATCCCAATTTGTTTCTGAGTTATTAATTTTTTTTGTAGTTTTTATTATTTTTTTGTCATAGTGGCAACAGAAAGTATCCATCGTTGTTGAAATTAAATGGAAATACAGATTACTGTATAGACCAATCAGAAAACGAATAAATTGCGGATTAAACCAATGAAAACCTTTAGATATGCTTTTAATTTCCCATCCTGACGAGAACAATAACCATTTTTCCAAATGGTTAAAAAAATATGGAGCCAAAATTTTGGGTTCATATTGAAAATGTAGTATGAAGATTATTCCTAAGCATATTTTTTAAACATAAAATGAAAGAAGAGATAATTTTCATTTAAATGGCTTCTGTTTTTTTTTTTTTTTTTGTTTGTTTGTTTGTTTTTTTCTGACATAATTTGGTAATTAAAATGTATGGGGCCTTTTTTTGGCTGTAAATACATCAATGTCAGCTGTTTTAGATGTGATTTTGCAACTGTTGTCGCCCTTTAATTATTTGCTAATACTTGTACTACATAAATTATCAAACATGCAAACAAAAATAGACATACTCTGGTTGAGTACTGAAGATGAGCTGTGTAGTTTTTTCATCTGTTTTTGATGTAAATGTAAGACCCATGGGTTGAGGCTTCCATTTTGGGACTGACTACATTCAGCATAGGTCTGTTTTTTGTCATCTGAAGTAATGCTATCAATCTGTATGTTCCCAGACTGACATAAACGTATTCTGGAACAAAACATTTAAAACTTATAGGCATATGAATTGTTCGATATCAAAATGACACTTCAGCAATTCTCTAAAAAAAATTTCATTTATGATTCAAAGTATGATTTAGAACTATTATTTGATGTTCAAAAAGAGTTCAAGGCCTTCTGTTTAATAAAAGAACCTTTGAAATTGGGCTGGATAGGAATTTTTTCATTCTCTTATTTTTATCAAAATTTCTCTTTCAGCATCAAGTGATTCATATCTAAAAGAAAATAGTCAATTTATCTATTTCTATAGATTTTATGCTGCATTCATTATTTTCATCAATTAGTTACATTTATAGAACTTTATGGTTAAATAATACTCCATAAAAATAAATGCTTTTATTATTTTCATGATTTAAAAAAACAGAACAGCAATAATTTGACAAAAAGTATTATCTAATGAGAAATTTTTAATTTAACTAAAACCTTTTTTCAGAAAAATACGATTTCAACAAATTAAATTTTATGATAAAATGTCATTCTAAAGAAGAATAATTTCTACATTTGTGAATTAAATTATTCTTTTTGGTAAAAGTTAACTGAATCTATTCATTATATAGTTTTAGAGCAATAAATAAGGAAGCATTCATTTAAGTTCACAAACATTTGGAATCAAAATTTGAAGGACAAAACAAGAAAGAAAAGAGAAAAAGTGAATTCTGGTATAGAATTTTAAAAGAACATTTTTACTTGTGCTAATATGTTAAGAAAAGAATAAAGAAATTACAAATATTGGCAGTTCCTTCTCAAGATTAAGAAACTGTCAAAACAGCATAAAAATATGAGATTAGAAAAGTTCTTCGACAAGTAAATCGCTACGACTATTGCTAACTTTTAAAACAAATGCTATGGAAACTTGGGAAGACACAGATATTTTAATTAACATGTCAATGCAAGATGTAGCTGATTAGCTACATACTTTTTAGCTTCTGGTACTGTATGCTATTTCTTTTTCCCAGCTTATTTTGTGTCCAGAAAATAACGTTACCTTACAGAAGCTCCGTAAAACAAAGCATTACGATTAAATACTCTTTAGCAATTTTTTAAACTTCTAAGCATCGCACATTTTCAATTTTTATACCGTCGTATTGGAAAGTTTAAGTTCTTTTAAATGCATTTTGTTTGAAAACTGTATCTCCATTTATTTTTGAAATATTAATTTTCTTGTAGTTTTTGGAGCCATTTGCTTAATATTGGCAACGGAAGTACACCATTTCTGTAGAAAGTAAAGGAAAAATAGTTTAAAAAAAGTAATTATATATTTCTGTTGCCATTTTCTCGCAACAACCGAAAAAAAATGTAATTAAAATATGTGCTATTTTGAAAAATATATAAACGAATGATTTCTGTTAAAACAATGGAGCTATTATATACTATATTTAATTGTAAGTATCTATGAATCATTAGATAGCCTTTTTTTTTTCAATTTTCTTGAATGACGGAATCTTTTTGCTGCATTTGTGCATTATTTCCGTGATAGTGATGTGCTATCCATGCTTTACTGTAGATGTTTAAGAGTAGATCGTAAATGTGGAATTCTTAAGCGGATGCAAATGACGTCATTTTACATAAAATAAAACGTGTGCTTTAAGTCTTGAAATTGAAATGTGTTTTGTACTGCAGTAGAGTCCCGCTTAATCGAGTTATTTTCTTCTGATTGACTGGTGACTTCTATTATTATGAAACAGCCATCATAAATGAAGTGTTAGGTGAAGATGAAAGAGCAGCCGTAAAAAAAAAATTATGGCCATTTTTTCCCCCATTCTGACTAGAAAATCAGAGTTTTAACTTTGGCATAGATGCCGTATGTTCCCTCAGCTGTTGTTGTTTTGAATTGTTTGGCGATTTTTTGTTGGCGTGTTGGCGGTGTTTACGGATATGACAAACTCGATATGGAAACCCCGTGTGACATATGTGTTGTGACGTGTCGTGTTCTGGCAACCCCTGAGAAGCTTAAATTTTGTGGATGTATCGATGTATTTTGATTTTGATATTGTGTTCTATGGTTGTCTTTTTATTTTTATGTTAAATTTATTGGATGTATTTCATTGACTATAGTTTCTGTAGTCCGTTTAAACGCTCTTGCTGAAGTAATTAAGAAATATGAGGAAATTTTGACAAGAAAGGGAGGTTTGTTTATAGCGTGTCAATGCGTATTAAGCCTATTTTGGAAAATGACGGTGGTATTATATTTTGTGCTGTAGGTTTCAAGAAAGCAGATGTCTGTTAAGGTATGTTGATAATTTTATGTATATTTTGTTGCTTTACGAGTTTTTTACATTTTGAGATTGCTACAAAACGAGAACTGAATTTTGAGAATGCTATACCGCGAAAAATGCTGAATTCGGCGATGTTTTTTTTTCGGTAAATGAGCGCGAAGCGCTCATACAACTATTGCTGATTGCCACTTTAGCGAGTTTCGTTTTTTAGGTATATTTTACTGCTTTAAGAGTTTTTTACATTTTGAGATTGCTACAAGATGAGAACTGCTGAATTTTGAGAATGCTATATCGCGAGAAATGCTGAATTCAGCCATGTTTTTTTTCCAGTAAATGTGTGCGAAGCGCTCATACAAGGATTACTGATTGCCAGTTTAGCAAATTTTGTTTATTATTTACATTTTATTTTCGTTAAGCCAAACATGCATATAAACCGGTGCTTGGCGACATTTTCTACTTGGCGGAAAAGGGGTTTTCACGCCAAGAATTCCAAGATGGCGGCCGGGGGGAACTTATGACATCTGTTCCCTAACTTTTTACGGCTGCTTTCCCATCTTCACCTAACACTTCATTTATAATGGCTGTTTCATAATAATAGAAACCACCAGTCTGTGATGTTGAATATAACATATCATCACATATCATTATTTATCTTCTTTTTAAAATTAAATTCCCCATTTTAAAATTTAATTTCTCCTTTCATAATTATAAATTCAATCAAAACTTCCTTTCCTTTCTAAAAAGAATATATCTATTTCTTCTTCTCTTGCACTTTATTTTTTTAGTTACTTAACTTTCCCAAGTTCAGCCAAAGCCGTTAATAAAATAAATCAAAAACAAATCTTTTTCTCATCCTAAAATCATTAACTGTTCGAGCATATTTTCCTTTGGTTAACGAATAGATATAAAAAGAGATATTCTTTGACCATATGCCCCTGGCAGCAGTAATCTAGCATTGTTCATTTTCATTTGGATAGCCAATACAGATTCATTTTCTGCCGCAAACATATACTCTGTTTATATTAAAATCGGCGCCCGGCATCTGTGTTGCTGCTTCTAAATGCATATTTCCCATCAATTAGCTTTGGCATTCGTATTTGTACGTTGAAATGTTAAAACGCCAATCAACGGTCCTTTTGGCCACTTTTTAATTCAAAGTTCCATTAAATGATATATCTTTGGGGTTATAATGGTCCAGAGTACCAAGATTTTGGCTCGACACATTGGCAACAATTTCTGACAAATTAATCATTCCTTCTCTGTACATCCTACTGTCAACAGCTAACTGAAAGGGTCCCTCTCTGGCATTTACATATTTCATGTCTATATGGAATAAAGCCATCCTGCTGTCAAATTTGCAGAGTTCTTCTTTTGTACTTGTCTATTGTTGTATTCAAGAAATTACAAACCTGGATTTCCAAAAAAGCGATTATTTTAAAAATGCAATACTTTTATGAAAAGTTTTCGCTACAGATACATCATGGGCTACAGCACATAAATATGGTGCCATGACCAGGATATTATTTGTATAGCCTTTCTTACAATTGATAAAGAGAGACAAATGTTGGATGCTTTCGAATACTTTAGTGCTGATATTTTTTTAAAGATGTAATTTCCAATATAATTCCAACTTAGAAATGAAGAATTTTAAGTTTGTGTTGACACTTTTATTTTTATACTTACTCGAAATTATTGTTGTGTGCTATTATTATTCTAGGTAAAACATATTTACTACTAATATATTTTATATATATTAACTGATGTGTTAATATTTTATAATGACACACGAAGACCTTTCTTTGATAGATTTTTTCAAGGGAATATGTATTTCATTTATATCTGTGTTGTAAGTTAAATATTTTGCGAAGTTTGCAAGTGCATCAAGTTTAAATAATATTGGCCCCTATGTACAAATTGCGTTTCATCTCAAGCACCTACTTTAATTCGAAGTTACTTTCTAGACTAACAATAATGGTGATTTATTTTATCTTGATATTCGCATTTTAATATGAATTATTAAATGACCTAAATTAGGGTTATTGAAGTTTTGGTGCGGACATAATTTTACACGGATATGTGCAAAAAAAAAAGTACAGATATATTATTTTTTATTTTAAATTATCCAGTTGAATATTTTTTTTAATACACAATGATTCATTGTTTTACTTTTAAGTATAGATTGTTAATGATTGTTTTTCTCACTTTCATTATTCAGAACATTTTTATCTTTAATTGAAATTAACGTGCTTTGCACATTTCTAATATCATTTCCTGTGATTTTTTTTACAAAACAGACACACACATTTTCATTTCTTTAATTATAATTTGTTAGTTGTGTACAGCGATGCCCTACTTATTTTTTTATACACATATATTTACAGTTGGCAGACATTATTATTAAGGTTTAAGAATTTTATACGCGTGTTGCTGTATCCTTCTAGCTTTAACATTTTTATACTTTCACAGATTATGCAGAATTTTTCTCTGTAATTTTTAAATATTCATTTTACATTTTCCGTTCATAATAAGTTCAAACTTTCTAGATATGTTTTGGAGCCTTATTATGAAACAATCTTTTTTTCTTGCATCTCACTTACAATATCATTTTGCCAAAAAATAATTTTTATTTTACGGTACACATACTTAGTTATAAACCGCTTAGGTAAACTCATGGTATAACATTTATACTTATATATAGTTTGTGACCTTCTGGCAATTCAGTATATTGTAGATGTGTTCTTTTTCCTTTTCTTTATGAACTTTCAGTTTTGTTTGTATCATGCTATTTACATTCATTTTCACTTTGGTTATTTAATCCAGGGCTGCGGAGTCGGTAGGAAAAATGACCGACTCCGACTCCGACTCTGACTCCTGGATTTCTGAAACAATCGACTCCGACTCCGACTCTTCGACTCCGACTCCGGCATACACACAGGGTTTCTCAAAAAGATTGAAATGCGCTTTAATTTTTTACCTGTTGGAGATATATAGATAATGCAAATTGAAAAAGTGTTCAAAATTAAATAGTAATTAAGACTAAGGATCGACCGAAACCGAAACAGAAACCGAATTTCGGCCGAAAATTTCGTTCGATTAGTTCTAAATACAGTAACAAAAACAATTATATTTATTACTTTTTATGAGGTGTCCATTACTGGCATTTTAGGTGTTTTGATATATTTCTGCTATTTACAAATTAAATTTTGATTCATATTGGGAAATGAGACTATGGGAATGGTTAAATATTGTTGATAAAATAATATAATGTTGAAAAAACTGGAATATAATGCACATAACTATTACTTAAAAAACAATTTTTAGAGAAATTCCTTAAGGGTGTTCCATTACTGGCACATCTACCCTGTTTATAGATATATATAGATAGATAACCCATATAATCTGACTGGTAGGATTTCCTGCCAAGCATTATAGACAGTTTAGCGCTTTAAGGATGTTCTCAAATCCAGAAGGGAAACTTTGTGATATAAGTTTTAATTTATTTTTGTTCGAAAATGCATGAAACTAGCTGGTGTTGTTGTTCAGAAACTATGTAATTCAGCTGTTTTTTCCATTTTTTTGCAAACGCAATAGATCGTTCAAAAAATAGCGTCAAAGTGGGCGTTTTGAACCGAATTTCCGCGCGAAGGAAGAAAGAGCACTCAAGAGCGAGCGAAAAACGCGTTTGTCACGTGATCAAAATCGCTTATAACTCAATAGGTAATTGATTGATCAAAAAATGGAAAAAAAACCAGTTCAATTCCAAATAGATTCCATGGTCAGGCTTTTAAATTTTATACCTTTCCGTTAAAAAATGAATTTGTAAATGTGTCAAAACATTTTGCGCTTGTTGAGCAGAGCAGTTAAGAACAGCCTTAAAAATAAATAAATAAATAAATTGTTCGGTTTGCATCAGTTTTTTGAAATAATAATTTTCCCCTTACTTGAAGAATGATATATTAGATGAAAGGAATATTACTCTTAAAGTTCCGAGTAATTATCCTCATATTATAAAATATAGTTATCTACATTTGAGATTTTAATGCCGGTATTTATAATTTACAGTTTATATACCAATTTTAGAAATTAATTCATACTTTAAAGACAATTTTAATCACTGTAATATATACAGGTCAGTTTCCATAAAATACATTTAAAAAATATATATTAGACGCCACATTAAAATTTTTTTTGGTTTTTTAAATGTGACGTCTAATATATATTTTTAAATGTTACATTAAATATATTTTTTTGTTTTAATGAGAAAAATTATGTATGAGTTGTCCTATATTGTAGTGATAGCGGAGTTAATCAGTTTCATATTTTACACACATTCTCTTTTATCTGAAATACTGAAAAATAAGGCAGTATAAGTTGAACAAAGGATAAGTGAAATATCCATTCTAATTTGAAGTAGATTGTTGCATTCCTTAGGATCCGATTAGAACGGTGGTTCGGGTTGAGTTGGCGCTAAATGTTTTTCGTTGTGGGCCAGTCTGATAATTATTATTGCGGGTTCGGGTCGGGTTGACCCGATGTTTCAAAAGAAAGTCCATAATATCGTTTAACTGATAAGTCGAATAAGTAAATATATATTCCTTTTCCTACACAAAAGATAAAAGTGCCGTTAGAGATGACTATTTTTCATTATTCCAATAAAATTTTGATTTTATTTCATTTCGGATCGGGTTCATGGTTCAGGTTTCTTTCCGGTTCGCTTCGGACTGACATAAAATATAAATTTCAGGACCCGACCCGAACACGGATGGGCAGAGATTAAATTGAAACATCTGTTTTTGTCTGAGGTGGATTCCTTCATTGGGTTGGGTAGTCGGACCAACACGGGATTCGGGTTGAGTTGGACTTAATTTACAAAAAACAAAACAAAAACCTTTAAAAATTCAGTTTAATTTAATTATTGTTCAATAGTGTCGTCTGTGAGCTGAAGAAGTAAGTAAATGAATCAATTTAATGATCGATGCAGGCAAAAAAATCACAACCGCCCTTTTGCTTTATATTTATATACTCATATACATATATACCATGAGTATAATATGAGTACTTATAAACTCATTAACATGTCAATAAACTAAAAATTAACTAAATATTTATTAATGTATAGAGTTAAAAAATAAAATAATAATTGAGTTCATAAATTTAAAATTAAGCGTAATTGGTTTTATTTTTTATTTCACTTCAAACTGTTCGACAAAAAGTCTGGAGTCGGAGTCGGCATATTTTTAGCGACTCCGACTCCGACTCTTTGGACCGAAAAATCACACCGACTCTGACTCCACGACTCCGACTCCGCAGCCCTGATTTAATCAGACATTTCAATAAGTTTCTGAAATTTTTTTCATTTATTTACACTGGATACTTTAATATTAAGATAATTTTCATTAACACATCTCTCGTTTCAGAATTCACAACCACCCTTGTTGCTAGTTTACGTTTATTTTTCGCACATCTGCACACACATGACATATAATTCTTTACAAAATTAAACTTTATTTCATCATATTTTGTATTATATTATTTTATCATTTCATATCATTCATTATATTGAAGAGGTGTATTTCTCAAAGTTAAATTTAATTTTCCATTAATTTGATGTACTGAACTTCCGCATTTCTTTTTAATTCATTGTACGAATGGGTCTGAAATTGAAAATCCTTTTGTACATAATTTTTAAGTTTATATATATATAGTGTGCGTTAGATAAATTTTATTCAATATTTTGCTAGGTATAAACATTTAAAAATGCGTAGTTCTATAATGTTTACATTCTTCTTTTTCAGTTTTCTCATCATCTTACATACATACACTGAACACTATCAGCCATATTATATTTATCATTTAAGAAACTTTATGTTTAATTTCAGCTTAATTTAAATGGATATTTAGCATTTAATATTTTGCTAGTTTCTTTTTGGTTTACAGGGTAAACTTAATAAAAAAAAAAGAAGAAGAGATTATAAAAATAATTTTGACGGTTATTAAATATACTAATACTGCAGGACCAGTTGACTTAGTACACATTTTCTTTCCTCTTTCAGTACAATACACAATTGTTTACTATCATTCACACAATTCAGCATTCATGTACAATCTTTATTACATATACATTATTTTTTTTTTAAATTTAGATTCACTATTTTACATTTAAAATTATTTTTTAAGTTTTGTATTAGTAATTCAACCATAGCATTTTTTGAGTGTTATAAACCCTTTCATTTGATTATTCATGGCTGGGGATGATTTTGTGAAAGTGTTTATCTTTTGCACTTGGTTGTTACTTTGTGGTGCTGGTCGCCAACCTCTTGCCAAGTTCAAATAATATTTGTTTATCTCATTCTTTTCAATATTCTTTTAAATGATTTTAATATATGGTACACAGTATTTTTTTTTCTTCTTTCATTAACTTTTATTAGCGAATTTATCATCATTATCATTTCAATCTCGGAAGTTATTATTTTGGTAAAGTAGTTTTACAGTACTTACTTGTAAGTGAAATGTACAATAATCTTTATGATTTTTCATACTGCTTTACCATATCCTATAACCATGTTGGTGACATGCAACTGTGCCTCTTTTTTTTTTTTTCTTTCACATTACCGTTCAGGGCTACCATTCAGAGTTACCATTCAGAGTTACCATTCAGTGTTTTCTAGTGTTTGTACTTTACACGCGCACTGTTGTATATTTATATAGGAAATGTAACTTTCTGTTGCTCTTTTTTTAATTCATTGCAATTGTCAAAAACTACACACGTTTTCCTTTTCGTTCCTTTCGTGATACTTGCAAACTTTTATATGGTGAGCATGCCATTTTGAGTAATTTCTGTCGAGATTATATTCGAGTTTTGCATATAACACACTAGACTCATTACACACAATTTCAATCTATGTTTTTGTACCATTCAATGTTTTCATGCCATTCAATCTGTTCCTTTTTTTTTAATTTGATATTATACACATTTATCACATAAACATAATCTTCTTTATTTAAATATCACAGATATCATATTTTAATTATATTTTTTCATATTAATTATTATTTTGCATCATATTTTTCTCATGGTTCCCTAAATTTGTCTACAGTTGAAAAAAAAAAAAATGTGCATTAATAAATCATACCGCAATGGTGAGTATATTATTTTTACAATATTAAGATTTAATAGGAATCTATTAGACTACAGATAATGCACATTTGCTTTGATGAAATTACAAGGATTAAGGCGTAAATATTTCATTCTGTAGATATATACAAATATTTTAGACATTTTGATACAATTCCACTACATTGTATTATTTACATATTTCTAGATTTCATTAAAAAAAAAAAAAAAATTCCATGTCACTGGTCTCTCTTCAAGTCTCGCACTTTAAGATATTTCAATATAAAGAAAATCTTGTCACTTTATGCATTCTAAATTAAATTTTAATTGCTGATGTTGGTTATTTTCTCAGGAAGTGACTAACACATCAGTTCATTTACTCTTGTATGCCTATTACACATTTACGTGCAATTGCCACCAGTGGTGTACCCAGGATTTTATTTCGGGGGGGGGGGGGGGGGCTGACTTAAATTTCCAAAATGTTCTAAATCTTAAGAAACACGTTGAATTGTGTTATAAACAGAAATCATTTTTGCCAATAAGGCCGTAGCCGGGGGGGGGGGGGGGGGCAGGAGTGACTTTGTTCCTAAAATTTGAAAAATTTGGTCCAATCCGAAAATTTGGACTTAAAAAATATCGCGATTTTTGACATGGTCGCCGAAAAAAATCAATTTCATCAATCGTTCGCAGAAAAAAAATCTCTAATTTTTTTAAAGTATCCGAAAAGGAAAAAAACCGAAATTTTGTCATAGGGCCATGGATAAAATACGAAGTTTGTTAAAGGATTGCGAAAAAAAGTCAAATACTTGCGGAGGAAACGCTAAATGAGTACAGAAAAAACCCGAATTTCGTCATAAGGCCGCAGAAAAAACGCGAATTACGAAAAAAGATCGCTAAAAACACGCATTCCGTTGAAGGGCTGCGAAAAAAAGAGCTAATTTCGTAAAGGATCGCAAAAAAACTAATTTCGTCAAAGGGAGATGGGAAAACGTGAATTCCATCAAAAGGGCGCAGAAAAGCGCAAATTTCATCAAAAAGACGAGAAAAAAACGCTAATTTTGTCAAAAAGCCGCGGAAAACGCAAATTTCCTCAAAGGGCCGCAGAAAAAATGCAAATTTCGACAAAAGATTGCTAAAAAAACACGCATTCCGTCAAAGGGAAGCGGAAAAACGCGGATTTCGTCAAAGGGTCACAGAAAAAACGTGAATTTCGTCAAAAGGCCGCAGAAAAACGGAAATTCCATCAAAAAGAGGAGAAAAAAGCAAATTTCGTCAAAAAGCCGCAGAAAAAACACAAATTTTGACGAAGGATTGCCTTAAAAAATGCGAATTTCGGCAAATGACCACAGAAAAAACACGAATTTCGTCAAAGGGCCGCAGAAAAAACGCAAATTTCGACAAAGGATCATCATTCCGTCAAAGAGAAGCGGAAAAAACTCGAATTTCGTTAAAGGATCGCCAAAAAAAAAAAGAAAAGCAGGGTCACAAAGAAAAGCCACAGAAAAGCGTGAATTTCGTCAAAAGGCTGCGGAAAAAAGTGAATTTCGTCAAAAAGTTGCGGAAAACATAAATTCCGACGGATTGCGAAAAAGCGCGAATTTCGTCAAATGGCCACCGAAAAAGCGCGAATTTCGTCAAATGACCGCAGAAAAAAAAGTAAATTTCAACAAAGGACCGCTAAAAAAACACGCATTCCGTCAAAGGGAAGGGGAAAAAACACGAATTTCATCAAAAGGCTCACAGAAAAAACGCGAATTTTATCAAAAGGCCGCAGAAAAACGCAAATTTCATCAAAAAAGACGAGAAAAAAAGCAAATTTCGTTAAAAAGTCGTGGAAAAAACACAAATTTCGACGAAGGATTGACTAAAAAAAGGCGAATTTCGGCAAATGACCACAGAAAAAACGCAAATTTCGTTAAAGGATCGCAAAAAAAAGAAAAAGCAGGGTGACAAAGAAGGGACACAGAAAAGCGTGAATTTCGTCAAAAGGCTGCGGAAAAAAGCGAATTTCGTCAAAAAGCCGCGGAAAAAAGCAAATTTCGACAAAGGATCTCGAGAAAAACGCAAATTTCGTCAAAGGGCCGCAGAAAAAACGCGAATTTCATCAAAAGGTCGCGGAAAAAACGCGAATTTCTAAAAAAAAGATCGCTTAAAACACGCATTCCGTCAAAGGGCTGCGAAAAAAAAGCTAATTTCGTAAAGGATCGCAAAAAAACGCGAATGTCATCAAAAAGACGAGAAAAAACGCAAATTTCGACAAAGGATCTCTAAAAAAACGCAAATTTCGTCAAAGGGAACCAGAAAAAACGCGAATTTCATCAAAAGGTCGCGGTAAAAACGCGAATTTCGAAAAATCTCTATATCGCTTAAAACACACATTCCGTCAAAGGGCTGCGAAAAAAAAGCTAATTTCGTAAAGGATCGCAAAAAAACGCGAATTTCATCAAAAAGACGAGAAAAAAAGGCAAATTTTGACGAAGGATTACGTAAAAAACGCTCATTTCGGCAAATGACCTCGCAAAAAACGCGAATTTCGTCAAAGGGCCGCAGAAAAACTAATTTCGTTAAAGGATCGCAAAAAAAGAAAAAGCAAGGTCACGAAGAAGGGCCGCAGAAAAACGTGAATTTCGTTAAAAGACTGCGGAAAAAAAGCGAATTTTGTCAAATAGCCGCAAAAAATGCTACTTTTGCCAAAGAGCCGCAGAAAAAAAGCAAATTTCATCAAAAAGACGAGAAAAAAAACGCGAATTTCGTCAAAAAAGCCGCGGGAAAGAAGCAAATTTCGACGAAGAATTTCGTAAAAAAAAATCGTGAATTTCGGCAAAAATCCGCGAAAAAAACTTTGATTTCATAAAAAACCTGCCGAAAAAATAGAAATTTCGACAGGACCACGAAAAAAACACAAATTTCGTCACAGATCCGCGGAAAAAACGCAAATTTCGACGAAGGAGTGCGTAAAAAAAAAACGCGAACTTCGGCAAAAAGCAGCAGAAAAAGCGAATTTCTTCAAATGACTGCGGCGAAAATTCAAATTTTGTCAAAAAACCGTGGAAAAAACACAAATTTTTGGCAGGGAGATGCGACTGAAAAATCAAAGTTAATAAGCTACTTTTACAGTTGTGATATACGCTCGAAATTCACCAAGCATCCCAGGTGTATAATCCTTCGGTTAATTTATCACTAGTTTTCTTCACAACACTAAATTATATTTTATTTATAAGAATACATAAAGACATAGAAGACAAAACATTTGAACGTCACACTATATACAAATAATTATATTTTTCACATAGCTGCAGACGACCTTCACTTTTCACTCCGAAACAACACTTCACTATATTGCTAAATTATTTCACAAAAAACTCAAATTAATATACTTCCGTTTTTATTACAATCTTTCGGTTTCTCATAAAAAATACCCGCCCACGCTCACATGCCGGTTTACACAACACTTCTACCTTCCACACTCTGAATAAACAGTGTCCCCCCTACCTCTTTCCGCGCACCCACGTATCACGTGTCAAATGGCGCCAGAGAAATCAAAGGAAGATTATCCAGACGCCTCCAGACATCACAACAGCCAACTCTTCAGCACCGGATTTCCGATTTAGCCGAAATCGACTTGTGATTAGCTGCAGTGTTACTGTGCATTAACATACTTTCGCATTGACACTCTTGACTGTGAGAGAAATTAAAAACTCCTTAAACTACTTTTTGATTTGTCGAATTTACTTGTAGGTCTCTTGAACTGACCACATACATTTTCATTTATCCAGTAAAACAGGTATGGAGCTATTCTTCAGTCATTTGAAAATTTATTTTGTGGTTTCAAGTAAATTTGGTCACAGGACTGAGGAGAATATTGGATTAATAAAAAAAACAAATTCGCGGCATGCTAGAAAATAAAACAAATTTATCTGAAACAGAAGGAATATCAGCGCTTTTTTCATTTCACTGCGATCTCTTCGGAGGTGGAATGGAGCTGTAACCTCATAACCCCCGTCGCCATCGACTTCTTTAGGTGTATGCGGGGGCACCACTGTGCGGTTAGCATCACTGTGCACTAGTATATGAGACTAACCAGACTAGCTGCGCCGCAGAAAAAAAAATTAAATTTTATTTCAAAAGAAAGAAGAAAAAAAACAGGAGTTTTTTCTTCATTTTTGATTACTTCGAAAGGGGGTCCTATAACCCATCAGCCCCTTCCCCTCATTGGGTATACTGTGGTGTAACTGTGCACTGATATGAGACTAGCCAGAAAGCCTAGTTCGTTGTATTGCAGAAAACAATTGCATTACAAATTTATCTGAAACAAAAAGAAAAAAAATCAGCACTTTTTTCATTTCATTTTCAACTATTTTGGGAGAGGTCTGTAATCCCATCACCTCCTTTCTACTTCTTTGGGTATAATGTGGTGTCACTGTGCACTAATATGGAACCAAACAGAAGAGTGTAGCTAGTCTGTTGAATGATAGGAGAAAAAAAAATGGAAATTTATCTCAAACAGAAAGAAAAAAAGCATTTTTTTTTCGATTATTTCGGGAGGAGGGGGCTGTAAGCCCATCAGCCGCCTCTCCTTCTTTCGGTATGCTATGAAGTCAATGTGGACTAATATGGATTTAACGAGAATGGCTATTTCGCCGTATGGCAGAAGAAAATTTACAAATTTATCTCAAACAAGAAGAAAAAAATCAGCCTTTTTTTCATTTCATTTTCGACTATTTAGGAAGAGGACACCCCATTAGCCCCTTTCACCTCTTTGGGTATAATGTGGTGCCACTGTGCACTAGTATGGAACTAAAGAGAAGAGAGCGGCTAGTCTGTTGAATGATAGGGGGAAAATACAAATTTATCTCAAACAAAAAGAAAAATATCAGCACTTTTTCATTTCATGTTCGACTTTTTGAGAAGAGGGCTGTAACCCCATTAGCCCCCTTCTACCTTTTTGGGTATAACGTGGTGTCACTGTACACTAATATGAAACTACAGCGAAGGGAATGGCTAGTCTGTTGAATGATAGGGAAGAAAATGCAAATTTATCTCAAACTGACAAAAAAAATCAGCACTATTTTTTCATTTCATTTTCTACTATTTCGAGAGGAGGAGGGCTGTAATTCCAATAGCCCCCTCCCCATCTTTGGGTGTGCTGTGATGCAATGTGGACTAATATGGAGTTAACGAGAATGGCTATTTTGCTGTATGAAAGAAGAAAAAATTACAGATTTATCTTTAAAAAGTAAAGAAAAAACAATTTTTTCATTTAATTTTTTGACTATTTCTGGTTTTTTTTTGGGGGGGGGGGGGGCTGTAACCCCGTCAGCCCCCTTTCTCTTCTTTTATGTCAATATGGACTACTATGGAACTAAAGCGAAGGAAGCGCATAGTCTGTTGAACGATAGGGGAAAAAATGCAAATTTATCTTAAACAGGCAGAAAAAAATCAGCACTATTTTATCATTTCATTTTCGACCATTTCGAGAGGAGGGAGCTGAAATTTCATCAGCCCCCTCCCCATCTTTGAGTATGCTGTGATGTCAATGTGGACTAATATTGTGTTAACGAGAATGTCTATTTTGCTATATCAGAGAAAAAAAAAATACAGAATTATCTTTAAAATGTAAGGAAAAATTACTTTTTCATTTAATTTTTCGACTATTTCGGGAGGGGGGGGGGGCTGTAACCCCGTCTGTCCCCTTTCTCTTCTTTGTTGTCAATGTGGACTAATGGGAATGACTAGTCCACTGTATGATTGAAAAAAAAATAATTCTTTTTTTCCAAAAAGAAAGACGAAAAAACAACACTTTTTCATATCACTTTCGAAAATTTGGGAGGGGGGGTGCTGTAGCCCCATCAGCCCCCCCCCCCTTGGGTACGCCCCTGATTGCCACTTCATTTATGGCATACATTCAGTTTAATATTACTCTTCTTATTCAAGGCAT
This sequence comes from Maratus speciosus, assembly GCA_963932465.1. NCBI lineage: Eukaryota > Metazoa > Arthropoda > Arachnida > Araneae > Salticidae > Maratus > Maratus speciosus. The sequence goes on from OZ010793.1 coordinate 171,446,230, forward strand.
ATTTTTTATTTGTTAATATTAGTTCACAGTTTTTTTTAATCTTTTGGTTTTGAGAGTATTTTATTCACAGTCGTAAAGAAATTGCAACCTTGTTGGTGTTTATACCAACTTTATCTTCAATTGAAGTCTTAATGGTTGCATTCTAACTGTACAAGCTTACTCTCTAAAAGCACCTCTCTTCACTTACACATTTCTCTACACATTTCTGTACATCCAAGAGAAATTTTACCATTATCATACTACTGCATTTCTTTATAACAAATGCTTCAGAGTTTCACATAAACAGTTTTTACCTGTAACAGATTTTGATAATTTTTTCAGTTTTTTTTTTTTTCTTAAAGATTAAAAAAAAAAAACTTTATGAAACTTTGAAAACATTAAGCAAATTTATTGTATTTACCCTTTTTTAAATAATTGATGTTTCTAACCACACTAGACATTTTATGTGTTGTCAAGTCTATATATTCATAGTTATGCCATGTGTACATACACATATTATTTTATTTACTAAATTTATTTTAGAATAACATATAAATTAGTGTGTTGAGATTTCATATTTTAACATAATATTTTGGTTGGAACATAACCACCATTTTATGGCATGCCCAATTTTTAGCTTGAGGACTTAAAAATCAAGCAAGATGAAAGATCTGGAACTATTATATTTTTTACCCTGTGCACAGCAGAAATTCCAGATTGTGATCTCAAATGTAATAAAGAGATTTTATATAATATTTTCATCAACGAATATGTTGATAATGGTATACAATGTATTTTATATTTGAGAATTTAAATCTCAATATTTTTATTCATCAATGCATATGCTTAAAATGAAAATGTTTTTATGAGCTCATTTATCTATATTATACATATTTTAGTTGCAACTTTGTGTTTTACTATGTATGTGCCAGTGTAATATTAATATACTTCATGTAAGTGTGTCGGGCCAAAAATTTAGTGGGTTATGTTAGTTTTTCTGGGAAAGGGGGAGAGATATGTGATGTTGAATATAACATATCATCACATATCATTATTTATCTTCTTTTTAAAATTAAAGTCCCCATTTTAAAATTTAATTTCTCCTTTCATAATCATAAATTCAATCAAAACTTCCTTTCCTTTCTAAAAAGAATGTATCTATTTCTTCTTCTCTTGCGCTTTATTTTTTTAGTTACTTAACTTTCCTAAGTTCAGCCAAAGCCGTTATAAAATAAATCAAAAACAAATCTTTTTCTCAACCTAAAATCATTAACTGTTCGAGCATATTTTCCTTTGGTTAACGAATAGATATAAAAAGAGATATTCTTTGACCATATGCCCCTGGCAGCAGTAATCTAGCATTGTTCATTTTCATTTGGATAGCCAATACAGATTCATTTTCTGCCGCAAACATATACTATGTTTATATTAAAATCGGCGCCCGGCATCTGTGTTGCTGCTTCTAAATGCATATTTCCCATCAATTAGCTTTGGCATTCGTATTTGTACGTTGAAATGTTAAAACGCCAATCAACGGTCCTTTTGGCCACTTTTTAATTCAAAGTTCCATTAAATGATATATCTTTGGGGTTATAATGGTCCAGAGTACCAAGATTTTGGTTCGACACATTGGCAACAATTTCTGACAAATTAATCATTCCTTCTCTGAACATCCTACTGTCAACAGCTAACTGAAAGGGTCCCTCTCTGGCATTTACATATTTCATGTCTATATGGAATAAAGCCATCCTGCCGTCAAATTTGCAGAGTTATTTTTTTGTACTTGTCTATTGTTGTATTCAAGGAATTACGAACCTGGATTTCCAAAAAAGCGATTATTTTAAAAATGCAATACTTTTATGAAAAGTTTTCGCTACAGATACATCATGGTCTACAGCACACAGTCCATCAGAAGAAAATGAAGTAATGGAAATGCCGGGGGCGACACTAAATTCTGAAAAAGCAGAATTCCTGTTCTCTAGTTTTATTTTTCATGTGTCACATGGAACTTAGCTTATTTATTTTTCCCGTAAATGTATTTTTGTAACCATTCTTACTTCACCACCTAACATAAGAGAATAATTAAAAATTACAACACAAGATTGATGTTATTGAATTTTATAGCAACTACATCAATGGTAAGCTATGTATGTTCCATTTAAAAAAAATATATATAATAATGCATTTAAAGTTTACGATTGATTTTTTTATGTTTCTTTTAAGGCGATTTATTTCAAAATTTAGAATGATAACAGTAAAGGGATTAAAAAATAAATCTTACTTTAAAAATACATATTAATAAAATAATTTAAATTTGATAAAGTATTATTATACACAGCATCAAAAATCATAATGAGCATTATTTCTGAAGATAAACATATTGCTCTAAATTGATGCTACACATATACCTTACAATACCTTTCATAATTTGTAATGTTAATATTTACAATTCAAAAACCTGTTTTAAAGTTATTTCTTTCACTTGAAGGATTGGGCATTTGTTTAAATAATAACGAAGATGGTGGGAATATTGACCAGGGTAGTAAATATGAAGGAAATGATCTATTACATTATACTATGCATAACTGCTGTCAAAGATTCATACTACATTTATCATGGAAGACGATAGTATTCCAGTGACGTAGCCTTAAGCCTAAAATCGTATCGTATCGTAGAATTCGTAGATGGCGGAACTCATATATAAAACTAACTTGACTTCAAAGAAAACGCAAAAAGCCGCCTTTCAATAACTCGATGAATATAGCTCTTATTATTCTGATTTTTTCAGAACAGTCTTATTTCTGCAGTCTAATGCTATTCTGAAATTTTTACATTTCTACGTGCAGTATATTTTGAGATCTCGAAACCCATTAGTAAAGTTACTTGGTATGTAAGAAGTTCCTAATTTCCATTTCTGGAAAACGGCTCTAACGATTTTCTTTAAATTCATATATAATTGAAATATGTTTTATGTGAAGGGAATAAGATAACATTTGTTTCCGGGAAAACTCTAATTTTCTTTTTAATTCCCTTTTATTTTCCTCCGAAAAAGATCTTATTAAAATTAATATATAATATAAATCTATTTTAGATGAACCGAATAAGATCATTTTTGTTTCCAAGACTCTTATTCGTTTTATAATAAGCATGAAAAATCGGGCTATATTTTTCCACTATTTATCATAATTTCACCGAAAATTTGCCTATTGTATTCATGCGCTTACTTTCTTCTGACCAATGCTTAGTGAAAAGTTTACGAACATCCGTAGCTCAGTCGGTTAAGTGCGTGCCTCGCAATACATAGGTTGCGAGGTCTGTCCTCTTTGAAGCAGCAAGCACTTTTTTTTTTTTTTTTTTTTTTTTTTTAAATCAAAGTAAATTTGATTTTGTTTCTATAAAAATATATTTATTTATTTTGATTTTTTTCTTTAAGAGTTTCACATATCACTATTTCGTGACAATTTTTCAGACAATAAAAATACTGTAAAATCTGTCTAAGGCGGACTTTGTGTAAGCCGGAAATGTGCCTACTGCGTTAAAGACTTTCAAGTCCCAGCGAATCCATTCAAAATAACATTAATACGTGCTCCATAAGCCGGAATCTGCCTAATGCAGAAACGGAAAGGTTTTTAAGGTCCGCCGAAAGCCAATTTTTACATAAGACGGTTGGTTGATTTGGTTGATTTTTGACGGCCGATTATCTACACTAGGGATATAGGCCCGAGGGGGAGTGCCCTTCGTGTGGGTCTTTCTAAGGGAACCTAACCCGTATTTGAGCATGGAAATCCATGGCTCGAATTTACATAAGACGGAAAAAAGAATATTTTAATACCGAAAGGCATTCGGTAAAGGGAACTTTAAAACTGATAGATAGATCAAATACATATAATAAATAAATACATATAAAATACAATATAAATAAAAGCACATTTTTTTATGCATTCATTTGTTTACAGAGAGATAATTTTAATTTTGAAATTTTTCAGATTTAATGATAAGGAAAAGAAAATACGTAGTTTCTATTTGTTCAATCTACAACAGTTTCTTTGCATTTACAATTTTTAACACAAATAAATTTCTGTTTTTCTACGATACATAAATTTAAATTATGATGCGTTTTTATTTTTTCCATTATCCTTATAATGAAAAAAGAAAGAAAAAACAGGCTGTAATTCTTCCATTACCTTTATAATAATAATAATATTAAATACTTGCTGTTATTCTAACTGTAAATGGAAGACTATGAGATTTTTAAAAAATGTCATACATTCAAAATTTTGCAAAAAAATGCAAATAAATTGCAGTTTTATACTTTTATCTTTGGGGGAGGGAGAGGGGGCTCAAACAAAGGTTTATTAAACCATCTCTATAAATAAATAAATTGCAGTTTTATACTTTTATCTTTGGGGGAGGGAGAGGGGGCCCAAACAAAGGTTTATTAAACCATCTCTATAAATCAAAAGAGCATAAAATGCAAAATTTGTCATGTAAATTTATTTTTTTAAATATATTTAAATTATTTTTTAGTTTCAGAACAACAACAACAAAAAAATATATATACCTTGCAAACTTCCCATGTATTCACAGAAAAAATTAAACTAAATAAAACCTGGAATTAAATTATTCAGTTGGCTAAATAAATTATTAAACCATTGCCTTGCATTAAAAAAATTACAAGGTACAAAATATATTATTATAAAATCTGTTTCTGAAATAATTTAAGTTGGTAGTTAAATACATCAATAATTAAATGATTTTCTGCATGGTATCGCCATCTGTTGGCTAAATTCAGCATTAACAATAAATGGGAAATGAAACAGAAAAAATTAAGTGAAATAAAAATTCAAATTAAATAATTCAGTCGGCTAACTAAATTATTAAACCGTTGCCTATCATTAAAAATTTCAAGGTACAAAATATAATTAAAATCTGTTTTTGAAGTAATTTAAGTTGTTTGTTACATGGTTAATTAAATTCATCAATAATTAAATGCTTCTCTGCATGGTATCGTCATCTATTTGCTAAATTCAGCATTAACAATAAATGAGGGGGGGGGGGGGATATTACAATAAAATTTTCTTTTCAATAATGGGAGCAATAATAATGTATTTTATGCATTTTATACAGTTGTATCCAGTAAATCTAATATCCTACCACCCCAATACAACTAAAAATTGAACATTTACATTAAAGTAGCAATAAATGTTATGTCACATGCTAGGGTTATGTTAGATGTTGATAGATTAAAAACTTACATGATGGAAAATTATTTCTTAAAAAATAAAATATCAGTAATTTCCCAAATAAATTTTATTTGAAAGTATTTTTTTGCTTACAATTTTATTGTATTTTAAATAAAAAGTTTTAAAGAGTAATATTTCTTTATATATTTTTTAAGAAAGTAAACTTTTTACATAGTAAGTTTTAACAAAGCTTTCTATATCTGTGAAACAAACCATAACCCCCCCCACATTTTGTATATTACTTCCATATGTTACTAAAAAGGTCTTTAAAAAAAATCAAATAGCACAACACTCTTTACAATTGAAGTATGAGGTATGCTCTTTTGAGGGGGGGGGGGGGAATTAAAGGTGAATGGAAATCACGATTATGAGTTCCTATCATTAGTCTTTATTTTTTTTTTACTCTTTTTATTATTAACTTAAAAAAACGAATGATATCAATTAAAAAACCCTTAACGGGTTAAAAGTTTGTGACGCAGCACTTTATCTCATTGCTATAAGAATTTTAAATATGAAACTTAAAAATAATGATATAAAATTTTAAGTGACGCTATATTATTTATTTCATCATTTTATTTTTGTTTTATTTATAATTACATGCGTAAGAATTATGTTAAATTTAAAAGGACATATAAAAATTTATTCATTGATGCGTTATCATTCACATTTTTCATAAATTCAAACTATGAGTTTTAAAAGATATGATATCAAAATTTAAGTGACGCCTTGATGTAGCCTTAAACAATTTGTTTTAAAATTCAATCTTAATTGTTTTCAATTTGGCTAAATATATTTACACATCTAACCAAAACTTTTAATTTTCCAATACACTATTAAATATACCACTTTCACTGAATCTGTACAATGCACTGTAATGTATTTATATGAATAAATTGATTTATCTTTTGTGCCACGCTATCCAAAATCAAAAGTAAAACTTATGTAAGGGATTTCTTTGCTTCATTGTATCCAAACTAAGCGAAATATATGCAAATGGATATTATGACACAAAGAAATCATTTACATAGATAACTTTTCTTAAAAAGAAAAAAAAATTAACCATTGAAAACTAATTATCCCCATTCAGAGGTAATAATGCTGTTATATAAATATTTTGAGGATTTCAGATATAACTGGCTCTCCTTACATTTATTATGTATGTGTGTATGAATGGCTTTAACTCATTTTCATAATTTTCTTGATTAGCATACACATACATGTGTGTAAGTTTAGATTTTGGTGATTAACAATAATTTTTCTAAATGTAAATGCAAAACGGGCTGCAAATGATGTTTGTTAGTTTTGTTATTTGTGCTACTAACTAATGAAATTACTTATTTGCAGTTTTTATTAATTCTGTAATTTCTTACTGTTTCTCATAGGCCATTTTATTTAAGGATGCCGCAATCTGGCCCTTTTGAAATTGGCAAAATGCACCCTACCTTTTTAAAAAATAGTGAAATTTACCTGTAGTTGTAGCCAGAGATTTCTTGTAAAAAACTTCCCCATTCAACAGTATTTCTCAACTCATGTGCCCAAGATCTTGCAAAAATAATAAAACTTTATTTCTTTAGAAAAAACAGGATATTATTAAAACATGATGTTATTTAATTGTATTTTTACATTTGTGATTCATAAAATTATTAAAAATTAAGGACAATTTATTTATCATGCTAAACATTCTTCTTTTTTTTTTTTTTCTTATATCATTACCCTCGTGAAATAGTGCCCTTTATTGGAACTAGCATCCTGCCACCTTTTTATTTCTAAAATGAATACTACATTATTAATTATCATTTTAATAATTAAAGCTTAAAAATGTATAATATGTTCCTAATTACAGAGTTAATTGTTTAATAATTATTAATTTGAAGTAGTTTTAACTATTTAATATTAATATTAAATGCAGTTGGTAATAATTGTAATGAATGTTAAATATCACAGTATTTAATAAAGTTTTACATAATTATTACAATATTAATGTATATAGCATTATTGTATGATACTAACTAATGAAACTACTAATTTGGAGATTTATAATTTCTGTAATTACAAACTAATAATTATAATTTTATTAATTAAAGTGTAAAAACATAGATTATATTTAGCAATTAGTGGTTTAATTGTTTTAGAAACCTAAAACTCTTGGTTGCTATTCGGTATTTGAACGCTGGGGAAAAAATCAAAAATCCGATTTAAATAAAAAAAATCAGATTTTTTTTTTTTTTAAATCATGATTTTTTTACACCCTAAATTGGAATCAGAATTTCACCCATAATCAACTTTGCATTTATATATGTTACCATATAAGGCATTTAGATTTCATAGATGTACTGATTATACAGTAATTGTTCTTACATAAATGTGCATACATAAATCAATACATAAAACAACATGAAATGTCACTTTGTTGTCACTACCAGTTATATAAAATATTGTGTAGATTGATATTTAAAAGTATGAAAATTTTTGAGATACTTTAAAAATGCCAGCCTCAATGAAAAATCTTTAACATAAAAGCTTATTTAATAACACTGCTCTACACAATTTGCAGAACAAATAAGTCAATGAGTGTTTTATAATTTTTAATGCTGAAACAAAAAATGCTCTATCATGGCATATTTTCCAGTTATTTAACTTTAAATATCCATATTATGTCTTTTTGGTGCATAGTAGAAACAATCTGTTATCTTAAAAACCAGAGTCATCTCAATGGGACCAATGTAATGAGTCATCCACCTGGCACCAATGAGTGATCCCCATGGAACCTGTTTAAAATCACACATTCTGTTAATACTTGATTTAAAGTATCAGTGCTTTAATTGAAAAAGGTGTAGTGGTCAGCACGCCTGCCTGCCACACTACAGGTCGCAAGTTCTGCTCTTGGCTGAGCAAGGTTCATTCAACCTTTCATCCTTTTGGGGTCGATAAAATGAGTACCAAGCTTGCTTAGGAACTAAACACCAAGGGTCTCGCATTGGGTTGACTACCTGGCCGGGACACATGCTGCATAGCACCTTAGGGTCCAGGGTCAAGTAAACAGAGTTGGATACTGTAGGCCCTGATCCTTCATTGATCGTACAGCCACAGGTTTAGATTTTAGGTTTAATTGAGACCACTGGAGGGTGTGGTTGTGTGGTAATCCATGTTAAATTTTACAAGTTTACTAAGTGTCCTATATTTCTTCCAAATATGCAAGTTTAGTTACCGTAATTTCCGGCCTATAATCCGTGGATTATCTGTGAAAAAACCTCAAAATTTTTAAGTGCGGATTATCTACCGGTGCGGATTATCTGCTGAAAACTTTTTTAAGCAGAAGCTCAAGGCAGACATCCAGTTTCTACCGGCAATCATAAAATAAAAATGTAAACAGTTATCAAACGATTGTCTGCTATCGACCGTTCATGGAGTTGCTTGTGATTGGTTCACATCTGACGTGAACGTGCTAGTGGGAGTGGCTTCCGATTATGATTTTATTTTTTTTTTATCCTTTTGGCAACATGTTTTTATGAAGAACAAAGCATTTGTCAACTCATCCCTTTCAAAAATTGCAACCTCAATCATTTATGAAATAGCTCCGCCCAAAATTACGGCAGTTTTACTAATTACAATGATTGATATTACGATGCAGCCAATGGGAATCCACCACACAATAATCGAATGAATCATTATCGTATCGTAATTTCGCGGATTTACTGCTGCCCTCTATGGATAGAATAATAAAATACAATTATGTCCTTGTAATGTATATTAAAAACCAAAACCTATTTGATGGTATATCACGTTGAAAGTTATAATAATGTCTAAGAGAAAACCTGTTATTTAACACTGCAGAATTTAAACAGGACGTTATTTAAAATGCGGAAGATGATTTAAAAACAGCAATTATAGCAGAATTATCTGTATTCACAAGACATTCAACGTTTTAGATATAAGATTCAAAAAAAAAAAATTTGTATTTTATAACTTGTAATTATTTTATTATAATTATTTTCAATTATTTTATTACAATTATCATTTAAATAGAGCAACTAAATAAATAGGGAGGTGGTTTATTAGTAGTACTTTGGAATGTTGAAAGCAATGAGTAATTGTCGTATAGTCCGGCGTATAATCCGCGGATTATACGCCGATGCGGATTATCTGCTGAAATAATTTTATAATGGCTAAAAATTGCGGCTGCGGATTATAGGCCGGAAATTACGGTAATTTCATTTTGTATAATTTTATGAACTGAAAAACTTAGTCTCTCTCCTAATTTTGCACTTTTCTAGCAATAAAATAAGCTTGTAGCAAGAAGCAATCAAATCAGCTTTTTGCTTGGCATTATAGAACTTGTCTACTATTCCAGGGTATCTGGCTCAATCCTTGCCAGTGCCATTCTGGCCTTTCATTATGGATGTTGGACAAAAGAATACACAGCTTCACCAGCATCATTATCTCTTCTTGGGACCAACAGATGGTAGTACAGAAGACACACCCAGCATACAATGCCCGTGAATGCTCATAGCACAAAGCTCATGACAACTCCCTTTAAACCCAGCCTGTCATACCACATGACAGCCTCATCCTGTCAATTACCATACACCGATACAACGAGTGAATATTGTTCATCCAAAGTCAAGACAGGACGTTCTCCTCACTGGAAGATAAGGTACTGTGGAGAGTCCGTGCTATGGTAAAATGAATTTCTAGCAGAAAGCAATCGAGCTAGCCTCTTGCTCAGCACTATGTAATTTGTCTGCTGTTCTGGGGTCTCTGGTTCAATCATATCTCTGCACATCTCCTTCAAATACCTCAAGATTGCATAACAAAATGTGATACATGGTGGATAAAAAGCCAAATTCATTTTTAGATTTAACACACACAAAAGCATAAGATCTAATTGTTGTGTTTGGAAGACAAGAGGTGATAGAATAATATTGTAAAGTTATTTTGGATATTGAAATTCCAAATCATTTTTTTTTTTTTAGGATCGATCGTATAGTGTGCATTTAACATTTTGTTGCGGCCACAAAAGACCACTTAGACACAACAGTCATTAATTAAAAAAAATCTGAATTTACTTATCATACATTTGGAAATTAAGAACAAAAAAATAAAAAGGTAAAAGCATTACCTACATTGACCCGAAAGAACAGAAGAATGATGGAGACATTTGCAGAAAGAAAAATAAATGAAAAATCTTCCTTGCAAATTTTTTTATTTGTGAAGCAATTTTTTGCAGAACATAGCATATTATCATACATTACATATCTTATTCTTTTAGACGTACTTTTTTTATGATCGACACATACATCTACATTCTTACTAAGGAAAATAAAATAATTTCTTTTTTTTGGGGAGTATGGAGACACAGGCATTTAGATGATTTTTATAGCATCATAATTCTACGACTCGAAATAAAAGCAACACTTGAATAAAAAATAATAATAATGCTGTCAACAGAATTCTTTATCCACATCCTACAGAAGAACGAGAAGTAACTGATCAAAGCATCTCGCCACAAAAAAAAGACAACACTATGCAGCCGAATTACACAATCAAAGAAATATTCTTTCATTTTTAATATTTCTTACTGTAGACACGAAAATCCATTTATTATTTTTTTTGTAGAAGGGAAAGAGGCATCCATCCATTCTCTGCGTTCGTTGATAGAACACTTATGCAGGCGCAGACATAATTTCTTCGCAGAACGGCAAAAAAAGGCAACCATTCTGCATTGAAGTCCCAACTCAACTGCACTACTGAATGCGCGCGAGCTCTCCGAGAAGAGGAGTAAAGGGGGTTTGCTATAATCCTTGAAACACGCCAACTTTGGCTGAACGTGTTAGGAAAGTGCAACCCTAGTCTTGTCACTTTACATCCATATATTCCTATTTAACATTTCCTTTTGATTAAACCAATAGAACCCACTTACCTTTATTTAAAACAACTTACTTATTCTTCTTTTTACCTCCTTAAGTTTCTTATATCCATATATTATATTCAAAGTAAATCTGTAAATCTAATGAATAATTTAATTAAATTAAGTTTCCTTTATTTACCTGTTGAAATAGTCCTCCATCTAACTGCATTTTCTTAAAATTGATTTCGTCCATTTGGAAATACATTTGTTTATGTTTGTATTACGATATCTTTCTTTTCCCTCTTTGACTTCAAAGTTGTTTTTCCTGTCTCTACTAGAGGGCGTAAGCAGTTCGATACGATCGTGATTTGCTTATGCAAATCCGATGTCGTCACTTTGAAACTTCTAGAAGCATGTTGTCAAGGCCGTGAGAGGGCGTTGTTTAGCGATGCGTGGAAGTCTGGTTTTCGTTCGCCCGGGACAGATATATACTCGGACTTTCAAGCGTTCGTGGCACTTCACTTATTTTAGTCAAGAGAGGATGTGAGCAGTGGCAGTTATCTAAATGAATTCTCCCTTTTGCCGGTTTCTGTATTTATCGTGCGTTGGCTTTTGTTGAACGAAGTTATTAGCTATGAGTTAGTTCATCTTTTCGGCATTTTAACATTTGAAATGAATTCTGCAGTGGAATGAATGTTAAGATTGTTTAAGTAGTGACTTTTCCTACATGTGTTAATCGAATCAAAATGGAACTTAAACGGAAAATCAGCTTGCATTTCGTCGGGTATATTGTCAAGATGGTAAAACACCGGTGCCATTGTTTTTCGCTCATCTTTCTGTGAAAGCTTCCGAAGTAGTTATGTTCACGTTTCTTCAAGTTGCTCTTTTAGTACGTATGAAGGTATTTTTCATAGCGTCGTGAGAACTTTGGGGAAGTGATATAATCTACTGGTTGATAATGAAGCTTCAGTGACATCGTGAACTTTCCTATGCAATAAGTGATGGCATCTTTCTGAGTATGTGATACGAGCTGTGATATTTTTACCTCTTGTTGTGTCATGGGATATTTTTGCGGAGGTTTAAGCACTGTTAAATTCAGTTGAGTCATTTTATTTAATTTGTTAATGAATATATATTTTTCTTATATGAGTTTATTTATATGTTGTTTTTGTTTCTTAAGCTTTTAATAAATATGTTTAGTTTTTAAAAATCATTGTCATCATTTTTAAACCACCACAGTAATTTAAATTTATTTTTTCAATTAAATTTAGTTCAGCAAATCAATCTTAAGTTTTTCTTTTATCGGGGTTGTAAAAACTCAGCGTTAGCGTTTCCTTTCTGCATTAGGTAACTCTGCTCATTCCAACCCCCAGGAAATACTTTGTATTTCCTAACAGAACGAACATACAGGCGCCATGCATTGGCATAAAATGCAATGCTAAAGAATATAAAAACTGCTTTAAAAAAAAGGAAATTTGATAGATTTCACTGAGATAAGATGCCAAAGAGTAGTAAAGAGTTAGAAATTTTGAAATTACGAATTAAACTGATTTAAATATTATTGGCTAAGGGGTGGAGCTACAAAAGGATATGACTTCACAAATAGAAAGATATGGAATTTTCCAGATAATTCTTTTACTGGAAGTACAGATTTCAAAACGACGTTTATGATTTTAAAATGAATGAAATGCTATGCCAGAAAGAAAAACTTACAGGGGAGAGTTGAAAAAAAAGGGAATTAAAATAATTTTGGAATGCAGATATTAAAATTAAATGAATACAAGATTAATAAAAATATTTTCTAAATGAAATTAAATAAATATATGGCAGTGGTTCTAAGTAACCACAACACTAATTATTGTGGGTTGTGTTCTAGAAATTATTTTTCAATTTGCAGATTAGTGTAGTAATTAGTCTTTTTAAAAGTCAAAATTTTCAAACAATCTTTAACCCCTTCGGGACGAGCATTTTTTACAGCATTTAAAATCTTTTATTACCAGTTTTTCAAAAAAGAAATTTTTGCCTAATTGAATTGGGAAAATGCTCGGATTAAATAAGGCAAAATTTACGATTAAATTTACCGGTGGGAATAATAACTGATTCTAAGCACATTACACGGCACATATACCGGTCGCTCATCCCCAAGGGGTTAAGAAACCTTATAATAGCTCATGGAAACAATATATCTCAATTATTTTATAAATACTTCTGTTTGTAACCTACAACATTAAGAAGGCTATTTCAATTACAATAGTAGCCAAATCATAAACACACAAAAATGTTTTGCCACAGATGTTTTGAAATGAATGAATAATAAAACAATTTGTAATAAACACTAGATAAATCTAAATTTTATTTGTTCCTTTGTCATATTTATTATATCTGCACTTTTACAGCTAAAGCAGGTGATAAGAGTGCAGTTTTATCTGCGATACACCAAAAGTTGACAGGAAAAAAAAAAGTTTTTCATTCTAGGTGTCTAATAGAAGTGTTACAGCCAGGGCTGCGGAGTCAGTGGGGAAAAATGGACGACTCCGACTCTTTCGCTCAAAAATGGGCAGACTCTGACAACACAGACCTACTTGTAAAATGGACGACTCCGACTCTGGAAATTTTAACAGATCCGACTCCGACTCTGCAGCTCTGAGCCCTTTGTCCATTTAACAGGGTTGGACGGTATTTACCGTCTGATAGTTTAAACAGGTTTTTACAGTCTTTGGAAAAACATGCTTTTACCAGGGTTTTTACCACCTATGAAAAAACTTATTAGTTTGACTGTTTTTGTCACTTTTATCATAAAAATTTATCTACCAATTTTTCATTTTCCCAATTTTAAAGTTTTCCGGATATTTAAAACCATAATTCTGTATAACAATATTCACCTAATTTAGTTTCTGGTTAGGTAAGTAAAAGAACACTATACAAAAATAGTGGTTTTTAAGTAATATAAAAAGACCAGATAGCTTTCATCCATGTTTTCCTCCTACAAGAATTCAAAATTTTAAAGGTATAGTTACTGTACATATATCATTATTAAGCCTAAAAATTATTATAACTATTATTATGAGAATGACCATTACAATATTTATTATATTTATCTAAATAGAGACTAGTTTACTAATTTTTACATAAAGCAAAAGGAAAAGAAAAATTATAAGTACATATTTTTCACACTTAAAAACCTTAATCATTTTAATAAAAACCAAAAGCTTACAAATATTGTCACATAATGTAGTTTGAACAAATGTTAGTATGTGCATTTAACCAATATAGGTATGTCTTTGGAGCCTCTTAGCACTATAACAAAATACAAACTTTACAGCTTTCTGTACACCAAGTCTATTCCTTAATTTACTGTGGATATGTGAAAAGTTCGAAAAAATTCACTCTATGGGTGAAGTGCAAGGTATGGAGTGAAGATTCACCATTACTAAATGTATGAATTTGGGATTTATTTCTTTGTTATTTAACGCTTTTCACCAAATTTTGGCTTTTACATCTTTTGTTTTAAAGAAGCTCCTTGGAAATTATAAGAGTACAAGTAGAATGGAAACCTGCTTTGTGAAACAGATAGTAAACATCTGTTGTTGTTGTTCTATTTATAGATGGAGAATAGAAAATATGGTAAAATCTTTATGGTTAAAGTGCTGTATCAACAGCTTTAGACAACTAATTGTTTATATCCCATATCTTTATATATGTATAATATATAAACACATCAATTACTTGAAAATAGAGTTTTTATCGACAGAATTAAAATAAAGTTTAAGGACTAGTAGAGCTTATTGTATCTTTAGGTTTTTACCACTTTTTCCCTAGTTTTTACCACTTTTTCCCTAGTTTTTACCATGTCCTGGTAAAAACCAGTTTTTACCGGTGAAAAGCCAACCCTGCCATTTAAAAATAAAAATAACACTAAAAATTAAAAGTTGAAATGTAAAGATAAATTAGATTTTAAATAAATACTTACCTGTGCTTCATTTTATGTTCTTTCTCAGAAAATGAATTCTGTCGAGAACCTGGTTTGCTTGAAGACTTATAAGTTGATGGTAAATAAGTTATTAAATCCACATAGCCATCAACTGCTTCAGAAAATATAACTTCAATAATACCTGTAATAAAGATCAAAATAACAAAATAATTTTATTTGCTGAATTATTCAAAATCTTCTTTCATATAATAACTTAAAAAAAAAAAAAAAAAAAAAAAAAAAAAAAAAAAAATCAGTTTAATTTAAATGATAGCCAAATAATTTCTATTCATAAAATTTAGCTATCAATCTGAAATATCCTCCCACCCCAGCCTTTCTTCCATTGAAAAAGGGATTTTTCTGAGCAAATTTATGATTCTCATCTCCATGTGCATAAAATATCAGATACTTGGATTAAGATTTAATATAACCAACAAATCCAAATTTTTCTTTCGTCTTACTATAAGTGTGATTCATTTTATATTACAGCTAGTTGATTATTAACTTGTATGTTAGGTGCAAATCAATTGTTCTTACCAAAGCTAGCTTGTCTAAGAGTAAAAAGTGCTTTAAGATTACTAATTTATATTTTTAGTTCTGATTTTCTAAATTTTATTATTGGCATTATTTTTCTTTGTTGTGAGCATATCTTAAGAAAGGAAAAAGAATACATTTTCCTGAGCAGAAAAAAATTCAAAATGCAACAGAAAATAGTTAACCTTGCAGGATTTTAATGCTAACAAAACTGGTTTAAAACTTTTATAGCTAAATAAATCCATAAAGTATACTAAAATACAGATTACATGAAGATTTTGCATGGCAAGTTTTAGTATTAGAGTAACATGTTACATGTATTGATAAATCATTTTTTTAAACTTTGAATGGTTCTGATAAAGTATAAGTACCCTAAAGTTGTTAAATAAAGATTTTTAAATGTGTAAAAAAAGAATGACTATGTTTGGAATAATGGAATCATATATATATGGAAAGTGGAGTGAAGCTCATACATAAAATATTTTCAACATATGTAAGATATAGTGAAACTCTTAATTATTTGAACTAATATGTTCAGGATGCAATCCAGATATACAGAAATCTGAATAATTGGAGCAATCACAAAAAAAAAAAAAAAAAAAAAAAAAAAAGTTATGTTGTGAAGTAAAAATTTCTTTAAATTTGCTTTTGTTTAATGCAGTTGAGGATCTTTATAATGCAATTTCCCCATATAACGCACAACTTCTCAGACATAAACAATGAATTTTTCAGTTAAGAAGCACTTGCATTCCCACATTGTAAAAAATTGTTACTCTCTAGAAGAACTAATTTTAAAATATTAGTTCAACTTTATCTCTTCAAGACCTTTTTAATGAAAAAATTGCTATTATTACAATAAACGTTTTTGAAAATGAGTAATATATGAATGATTTGCTCCAAGTATATTTGTGCAATGTTTATAAGGTAAATTTAACACTATGTGGAATGATGTATATTATGCAAAATTTTATAATCTGGATAACTCCTGGTAACAAGGAATGCAGTATAAAGATATTCTATGTATTTTGATATGTTTCAGACATATTTGGCCATGTTTACAAGGTAAATTTAATGATGCATGAAAGGTGATCCATATAACACAAAATTCTTGCAATAATTTGTGTTTTTAGGTTTGTGTTATAAAGATCTTCTACTGTATAAGTCTAATGTGTGTTCAAAATGGCTTTAACTAAAAACAATTAAAACAAATACAGCACAGTAAAAGCTCCGTTATCCAGCATTCAAGTAACCAGAAAGCTCAACTAACTGGAAAATTTTGAAGAGCTCCTTTATTTTTCTCTTCCCAATAAACATTTGAAAAATGTTTATGTGTTCCGTTATACGACACCATTGTCGGCAAGCATAATAGTTGGCATAAAATGAAAATCACGTGAATTCAAACATTTGAAGAATAAAAGAAAAAACATTGTTGATAGTAAAGTGATCATTTAAAAAATATAACATTTGAAAATTACAGACTTTTACGAACTATTTTATAAAATCACAAATACAGTAGACTCCCTTAAATCCGCGACCCTAAAATCTATGAACTCCTAAAATCCGCATATTTTTTTCAGATGTAAACAATGAAATTTACAATTAAGTTGCAGGAACAAAATTCAAGATGGTGCCGAAATCAGCGACTACCGCAATGTTTTTTTTACTAAATTTTTTGTTAATCATTCTCTTTTGGTTATTACAGTTGATTTATTACTAAATAAATTTACATTACTTTTGATTTTGATATAAATTAGCATATCTATATGATGACGTACCGATCCTACGATCGTTTTACCGATAGATGGCAGCATAGGACTTTTGAAATCGAATTGAATCGATTTTGTCAGTTGTAATTTAATATTTTTCTAATTATTTTAATAATTACTCACGTTTAAACTAATAAATTATTTTAATATTTTACTTATTTTAATGTTTCACTTTATTGTAAGCATTCATTATAATTTCCCTTGCTTAACTACCAATCAAATTAATGTTTCAAAAATGTAAACAAATCAGTGACCAGAAATCTGCAAAATTCTAAAATCCGCACAACCTCTGGTCCCAAGCTGTGCGGATTTGAGGGAGTCTACTGTATATACTTAAAATAAGTGAACAAATATCTGTTGTACAATAAAGTAATAAAATAAAACTCATATTAAACTACTGGTATAAAATTACAAATATTGGCATGGTTTACAATAAAAATCCTTTTCACGATCAGGTTGAAATAATTGGTGCATTAGCATACATTTTGGCATGGTGTCCGTATAACGGAAAAATACCGAAAAATGTTTACTGTTATGTTAAGAAGTTTACTGTTAGCATTCTCAAATTATCACAGTGACTGATTTGGCATAAAGCAAATCGACGTGTATGTTTATGACAATGAAAGTTATAAAATAAAAATATAGTATAAAGAACTGTCTACTACAGCTCAATGGAACAGAATAGCTGCATGTTGTATAATAATCTGTGATCGCCCACCAGCTGTTTTTTCCAGTGAAAGAGAGAAGGAGGAAAAAAAGTTATTTGATAGACTTTCTGATGACAGGAAAATAAACCAAAAAATCATTTTCCCCGTTTCACTGTTACATCGATGCATCCCCTTCTTCTTTCATGACAGATTTTGTAACACTCAACTATACAGACTTTTCAAGTATCCGGCAATCAGTGCTTCCCGAGCATGCTGGTTAGTTGAGCTTTTACTGTATCTTTGAAATTGGTTAAATTAGTGATGGGCGATTTTGATTTTTTTAATCGATACTATGGCCAACTCAATTTAATTGATACTATGAATTTTTTAATCGATGTCTCTAAGACAAAATAATGTAATATCATTTTCATTTTCCTTCAAAAATTGAAGATAAAGTAGCTGGATGTGCCAATCCCAAAACTTTCATCTGCCTCATAAACGTTAAAACTTCGAAATTCGCTATCACAGTGTCAAATTTAAATGATAACCAATGCGCATCATGAGGATTCAAAAAGCATAGGTTCGTTGATGTATGTGCATTTTAAAAGAAAATATAAGCATTGCATTTTCCAAACAAATCATTGAATTTCGGCCCACGCCCTCTTAGGCTAATGTCAGACGAACGTCTTTTTGCATGCTTTTTTCGCTCTTACGACATCCCTACACCTTCGCTAGCTATGTGTAGGGACGGTGTAAGAGCGAAAAAAAAGCGTGCAAAAAGACATTCGTCTGATATTAGCCTAAATGTCAGCAACGGAAAATCACAATTAAAAGAGCATAAAAGTGACAGCTGTTGGGCAGTATACATCCAAGCCTAATAAGGATCTATTTATCTGAAAGTGTAACAGAATATGAAGTTTGATTAAATTCCGTGCATTAGTTTTGAGATATGGCTATCACAAATATCATGCAAAAAAAAACAGTATAGCAGCGCAGCCTGTTACATGATTAACACAAAAAACTCAGGAACAACTTATGTCAATGACACATAATATTAAGTTTGATGAAATTCCGGTCATTACTTCTTGAGATATTATCGCTAATATCGTGTAAATTCTGAAAAACAGTGCTAAATTCAGGGGCTGGTACGGGAGGACACCCCCCCCCCCCCCCCCAGAACATTGAAATGTCCCTCATGAAGATTTGAGATTTTATGCTTAATGGACAAAAATCCAATCCCCCCCCCCCCCCCCCGAAACTCTAGAAAGTTCCTCTCCAGAGCCATAGAAATCCCTCCCGGAGAAAAATGTCTGAATTCAACACTGCTAAAAAAAAGCAGCATGGTAGCACAACCTGTTATATCATTTACATGAAAACCTAATCATGAACAACTTATGACAGAATATTAAGTTTGATGAAATTCCGTTCATTAGTTCTTGAGATATGATCCCTAAAATCGTTTAAATCCAGAAAAGCGTGTTGAATTCCAGGGCTAGCTCGGAGGAACATTCAAATGTCCCCCCAGAAGGTTTGAGATTTTATGCTTAATGTACAAAAGTCCAATCCCCTTCCCCTCTGAACTGTCCCTCTCTGGATCCGCAGAAATCCCACCCGGAGAAAATTGTCTGAATTCAACACTGCTGATAAAATCTGCATAACAACGCCCCCTGTTGGGCGATTTACGCTGAAATCTAATATGCAACAATTTATGCCAATGTCTAACTGAATGTGAAGTTTGCCGATTTTTAGATGCGGGTGAAATCGTTATTTTTTCATTTACTTCAATTCAAATTGCATTGCGCATGATCCACGATTCGGGTTGAATAGATTCCTCCAATTTTACTGTTTTAGTGGCAGAATTGCTGTAAAATTTTGTATAAGAGCCTTTTTTTTTTTCTTTCTAGATTCAGTGTTGAATGGCAGGTTGATTTCTTGACTGCTCTGGTCGGGATGGGGAGGGGGGGGGGGGGAGATTTTAAGAGTTCCGTAAGGGGGATGTACATTTGTCCATTAAAAAGCATAAGATCTCAAAACTTTCGAGAGGGACATTCCAATGTTCCCCCGGGTCACCCCCTGAATTCAATATTAGGTTAAATCGTTATACTTTTGTTTAGAAGCCTAGTTATTCGGGTTACTAGTTTATTATGTTGTATTTTTCAAGTTGGTCCCCTCTAATCCTTTCCCCCCCCCCCCCTTCCTCGCCAATCTTAATTTACAGGGCCGTTCAAAATATGCATGCTATTTTTAAAATGCCCAATACTCATTCTATTTTATTATAAATCCACATTTTGAAACCTTGACCAAAGATACATTTGAGGTCGCTCCTCCCACCATTTGAGACTTACCTGCCCCCCGGAGGGCATATTTATTGTTTCTTCCAAACCATCTCGTGTAACATATTGTTGGAAAACTTTTAACATTCTCTTTTATTTTCTGTCCTTCCTCCCTCCTCCCTAGTTACACGCTCTTGGCACTTTTTAACTCACAGGCTATCAAAGCCTGAGATTTAATGCGCCCGTCGGTATTGTATGTATGTACGTAACGCGATAACGAAATATCCGATTTGCTTCAATTTTTTTTCTATGTTCATTCTGCTAAGGCGCTTACCTGATTAGTTTTGGGGGGTTATTGGTTAAGTATAAAGGGGGGAATGGGGGCTAATCCCCCCTTAACTTAGATAAATGGGTTTTTTATGCAGAATTATCAGATTTTCTTCAAACTTTGGTATACCGGTTAATTTTGATAACAAGTGTCTTTGATTATATTTGAAGGTTCATTGTTATAGTCTAAAGGGGGGGAGGGGGGACGAGGGAATAATACCCTCTCTAATTTAGATTGATGGGTTTTGCTATCCGATTTACTTCAAATTTGGTATACCGGTATACCAGTTTATTCTAATAAGGGGCGCTTCCCTAATTAGAATTGGAAGTTCATTGGTTAAATATAAAGGGGGGGATCAGGGGGCTAATACCCCCTTAATTTAGATAAATGGGTTTTTCTATCCGCTTTGCTTCAAATTTGGTATACCGATTTATTTCCATAAGGCGTTTCCCTGATGACATTTGGAGGGTGATTGGTTAAGTATAAAGAAAGGAAACAGGGAGGGGCAATCCCCCCCGCCCCTTAGTTTATTTTTCGAGGGGCATTATTCTTTGAAATAAGAGCATAGTATACAGTTAGTGTGAATAGACTGTGAGATCAATGCCATCAGTTTAACTGGGCACTTTTCTTTTTACCTCACAGGCTATCAAAGCCTGAGAGCTAATGTGCCCGCAGTTCCGGTATGTATGTATGTATGTACGTACGTACATACGTAACGCGATAACTCTCAATAGAAATATCTGATTTGCTTCAAATTTTTTTTCTAGGTTCATTCTCATAAGGCGCTTCCCTGATTAGTTTTCGGGGTTTCATTGGTTAAGCATAAAGGGGGGGGGGGGGGGGGGTACGGGGGCTATCCCCCTCCCCCACTTAGATAAATGGGTTTCTCATGCAGAATTATCAGATTTGCTTCAATTTTGGTATACCGGTTAATTCTGATAAGTCGGATTAAATTAAAAATTTGGAGGTTCACTGTTTAAGTATAAAGGGAGGAACAGGGGCTAACCCCCCCTTAATTTAGATATATGGGTTTTTCTATCTGATTTGCTTCAAATTTGGTAACCAGTTTATTCTGATGAGATTTGGAGGCTTATTGTTTAAGTATAGAGATGTGACGGGGGGGGGGGGGGGGGGGTGATTCCCACGTAATTTATTTTTCGAAAGGCATTCTTT
This sequence comes from Maratus speciosus, assembly GCA_963932465.1. Classification (NCBI taxonomy): domain Eukaryota; kingdom Metazoa; phylum Arthropoda; class Arachnida; order Araneae; family Salticidae; genus Maratus; species Maratus speciosus. The sequence continues at coordinate 171,467,991 of OZ010793.1, forward strand.
GAAGTAAGAGTATAAAATACAATTAGTATGAATAGACTGTGAGCTGAATGCCATCAGTTTAACTTGATACTTTTCTTTTTTATTTATTATTGTTTCAGTGAGTGCACTCTGCATGTCAGCGAATGAGTCAATAACTGTTTATAGTTTTTAGATTACTGCAGGGAAAAAAAAAAAAAACATATAATCAAGGAATATACTTTTATTTATTTGTTAACCAGAGAAAAGTATGTTATTTCATTGTTAATGGCTCTAGGATGAGAACATTTTTTTTTTTTTCCTTAACAGCTGAAAATTTGGTAAACATTAAAAAGAAAGATATTTATAAGCTGTAAATGAGATAAGGAGATGTATATTTTAAAAATGGAAAGAAATTTTAGTTAAATATATTATTAAAAGGAGAATTTTGATTATTAATTGGGGGATAATTAGTATGTGATGATTGGTTAATTACATTCATCACAGCTATTTTAAAAGTAGATTTGCAACATTTGCATTTCTCCCATGCTTATATGAGACCGTAAAAAGACTGAAAAACCACTTAACGTTTTAAATAAATTTAGAGCCCTCAAAATTTCTCTCATCTGTGCATTTTTAAGAATGACGTTTATAGAAAGTAAGTCCCCATCTGTTTGGTTGAAAGAAATAAGAATTAAAGTAGAAAAGACATCTTTTCCGGATTAAAAAAAAAAAAAAAAAAAAAAAAAAAAAATCATTTCTTTCTTTTTTTTTTTATTTGACCGAGATCTTTTTTAAAGATAAATTTAAATATAACATAAATTGTTATCAAAATTACATCTTAAAAATAATAATTTTAAAACTTAAAAAACCTTATTATTTGACTCAAAAGTCTGTAGTAGAGGTCTGCACGCGTTGACATTTCCAGGCCCGGTCCCGGCCCGACTCAGAGAAAAGAAAATTAGTCCGGGCCCGGTAAAAATGTTAAAAGTTCGGACCAAGCCCAGCCCCGCCCGTAGAAAAAAATTTATTGGCCGAGCCCGGTATAACAGCTAAAAGTTCGGCCTGAGCTGAGTGAATTTCTACAAAACATTGATTTTTGCGTCGATTTGGTTAAAAATTTGTCTCGTACGAGGAATTCTGGCCAAAAGTATTTATCTTAACTTTTCTTTTCATATTTATAATCTTTAGTGCCGCAGGGTGCGATATTTATTTTTTTAATGAATCTCTATTGCTTTTATGTAAATGTTTCAGTTATCATTAATATTGTTAATCTATATTCCATGTATTGAAGTGTTAAAAATCTGAAAAATGCTAGACAGTAAAATCTAATACGGAATTGCACAGAAAAGAAAAAAAAAAAAATGCGTTATAGACAAGTTGCCTTCTTAGCAAGTGTAAATGTATTACATAGTCTTTTCTTACGTAATATATTAATTTTGCATGGATCAACATGTTTTTCAGTTTAAAACAATTCCGTGATAGGCAGGTTCTTTTTCACACGTTTTACTATATTTTAATTAAACTATATTTTAATAAGCATAGAAATCTACTGTTCTTTAAAAAGAATAAATTAGAATGTTTAATTGTAGAATAATAGCGATTTAAAAATGTATGCATTTTTTGAAAAAAAATTTTGTGCCAATCCTAATTTTACTGACCTTTGAACAGACCAGGCTACGCCGAGACAATGATTTTCATATGGGCTGGGTCAAAACTAGGAATGAAAATTTTGGGCCGTGAAGATTAGGAATGAAACCAGTACCGGCTCTGTGCAGAAAAAATAAGTTACGCCCATCCCGAAACTTCAGGAAAAAGGTAAGGCCCGAGCCCAGCCCGGCCCATAAAGAGTAGAGACTAGGCTTGGCCCGGCCTAAGCCTTCAGAAAAAAGTATGGACCGGGACCGGCCCGGCCCTAGTGCCATGAATGAAAATAGGCCCGAGCCCGACCCGCGAGCCGGGCCGGCCCATGCAGATCTCTAGTCTGTAGTAGCTTACTTCTGGGCCGCTAACATTGTGTAGGGCCCCCATAAATGGAGGTGGGGAGTGAGAGACAGTCATTACATCCCTGTTGATTCGCTACGTTTTGGAATAACTATTTTTCAGCTTATCTGCGTGAATCTGTGAACATCGAAATATCGATTCTAGAATTTGGGAATCGATTCTTATTGCGATCGATTCTGTTTTATACAATGTCGATTTTAATCGATTCTCAAATTTTCCAGAATCGCCCATCACTAGGTTAAATACTGACTTTGAAATATCCAATTAGATTTTGAAAATTCCAATTATAAACCTAAATTTCAATGATCATTTTAACAGAAATTTCAAGGAAATTATATTTTTATCTACAAATAAATACAACTTGCTTTTTATTCTTCATTAAATGTAGTATTTTTATTTTTCATAAAATAAATTTGAATAATTGAATTTTATTATAAGGAAAAAATATAAGATGAAATTAGTAAATAAAATATTAATCTAAAATAAAGAATAATTTCTTATCGAAAAAAACATCATCTTTGTTTCATAAACTCAGCTTCAGAGAATCTTTTTCCTTTTTACTGACAAGCTATCGAACCTGTCAACGAGAACTGTCACAAAACTTTTAGAGGTGAAGAAGTATACAAACAGCAAGGATCACACTCACTCGGAAAGATTTGTAGCAGTTTTTGGATCAGGGGAAAAATGATTTTTATATCAGCAAAAATCACTTTCATAACAGATTAAAAACAATTTTTCTATCAAAAAACCCACTTTCATCAATTTTTGTAGAAGAAAGAAGTATGCAAATACAGAATATTCATTTTCGATTAGTTTCTGAGAATTAAAAATCCAGTCTTTCTGCTATAGCATCCCCCAAATAAGTAAAAAGAACTTGTTACAAGAAAAAAAGATTTATCACCTAGTGAAATTTTCCAAATTCAGTCTCCAAAGTTGTGCTGCTTCAAATCTTTATGTTTGCAATCCTCAATAATACCAGTCGAGTTATCACAACAAAAATCAGAGCAACGAAATTTGACATCCCCCCCCCCTTTTTTTAACTGATTAAAAAATAAAATATCCATGTCTGGTAGAAACACATACTAGCCAAGATTTTTATAAAACTCATCAATGGAAATTTACAATATATATATATGTATATGCACTGAATTTGATTAGGTAACATTCTTTTGTAATAATTTTAATATCAGTATAATCTATAAATAAGAGAAATTAAACATTAACAGAAATGGTTATATTCATGCATTCTACAAATACTACAACACTTTATCATGAAAATTGCATTAGATGTTTCAATAATAATTTAATTATTTTTTTAATTAATTTTTTACTCACCTTTATAATCAGCCATAAACCGCTTTAAACAATCTGGAGCTGACTTATAGAAATTTAATTCCTGGGGTATCAGGGGTTTACAAATAGTATTCTCATCTAATTGAAGCATTGATGAATGCCCACCAACCTATCAAAAAATATTTACATTTACATGAAATATTTAAATTTCCATTTAAAATAACAAAAATACATTGTTTTTAACATTCATTACATGGAAATAGATCTTGATGATGCAAAATTTGATTAGGATACTGAAAAATATTTTTTTTAAACCTTGTAATTTACCTGATGAACAAACGGCTCCAACTGTAAAGGTTCATTAAAACCACCTGAATCAGCTGCCATGCTCTACAAATCCATCTATTAATAATCTAGTCGAATATACTATCATTTATCTTGTGTTGAAATAACAATCTGAAATTAAAAAAGCAACAACTTAACAATATCCTTGTACTATTTTGAAAGCATAAACAATTATTTTATATTATACAGAAAATAAATTATATAATATAGGTCAGCAATTCAAGGAAAAATCAAAAACTTTCCAAAATTATAAGATAATAAATGAAAATGTAAGTTAATAGCTAAATTTTAACAGCACCGATTAAAAGAAAATATATCATATACATATTTTCTCTTTTTCTAGTAGAAATCTAAAAATTAAAAATACGAAACTAAAAGTAATAAAGTGTCAAAATACATATTTAAGAGAAATACTTGCGAGAGAGTAACAGAAGTCGACTGTTTTTAAATCTTAATTTCTAAATATCTCTGTTTTCTACAGAAATGTCACATTTCTTCCAATAAATAAATCAAATACAGTTAAGGACACACGTAAAGGAGAATCGACAGTCATGTTTTCTGCTACTGCATTTCAATGCGGTGATGTGACGTATTTGTATACACTCGGCCCTCGCGTAGATGCGATGGATCTGGATTCTGTTCCAGGTGCCGTCTCTTGTATTTATGGTACGTAGCGTATCCTTGAAGTTGCCTGTTAAAGATATCGATATTTTCTGTTGTATTATTACTTAAAGCTGGTGTTATTGCACATTTTTCGAAAAAACTGATGCTTAGAACGAACTTAATTTATAAAATTCTTGATTACGAAGATGCGTGGATGTTTCATTGTGATTTCGGGAGTAAACCGGAGCATTCCTGAACCTGCACTGCTACGACAGATTTTTACGCTATCGAGTCTGCGACTGCAATACTTAGTAAGAAAAACGAACATGGCTACGTAGCCAACCGCATATCTTGCTACTTTTAGGCAATTAGTCACTAATATTTATATCATCCCACAAGAAAATGGTTAAAGAAAAACCCAATTCTACCAGGACATATGACGAGGATGGTTTCCGAAGGAGAGCTGCTTGTCTTTGTGTTAAAGATGAACAAGAGAATGAGGTATGTTAAAAGCCATTTATTTCTACTACCATTAATTTTTTTTAAAAAAAGGGATATTAAATTTTCATACTGCTAACCTTTATACTCCTATTGAAATCATTATATTTTCTTTCAGTGCAATTTTGCTTGACCTATAAGATCTAAATAAGATAAAAATCCCTCTATGCTCACGTAGTACCGACAAATATTTATTATTTTTTTATTTAAGGAAAAATCTATATATATAAAATCTTAATATTTCTTTTGCGGATAATTGTGTCTTCGAATTGTATTACACCGATTCTCCATCCTCATTTCTGTTCATTAGTGGAAAACATGCCATCTATTGGTACACGGCAATTTTCTGTTAAATAATAAATTCATCTTTTCTTTAAATTATATCACGCTATGTAATTTTAAACTATGAATATTTTACATGTTTTGTAGGTTACTTTGATTTATTAATAAAGATTTTATTATATTTATTTTGTTTAATAATGTTATGAAAACAGAAATAGGCTAATATCTGTCATGAGTTTCAATTCTTCATGTAATATTTCAAATTTAGAAGTGCTTCAGGTTAAGAAAAATTTTACACAATTTTAAAAAACTTCAAATTTTTATTTGGGTTAGTTAAGCCACATTTATTTTTTCATATAACAAAGTGAAAGAGTTCAGTGGTATAAATTTGATATGGGGCTAAATTGCTAGGCACATAACTTAGTCTTAACTATTTGTTATGCTTCTCTAAAATGTTTACCCCGCCTTATTAAACATCAAAGGTCTGTTAAAGTAGTCTAAAAGTGTTGGAAAGTGTTTCGTAATCTATGCTTGATGCATTATTTTTTAATTTCTTGTTCATTGCATTAATGTTTTGTGCATAATTAGTATTCTTGTTAGACTTTTTTTTATCAGCCCCTGCATCTTAATTTATTTTTTCGGTACTACTTGATTATCCCGTCGACCAATTTCGCCAAACTATTCACCAAATTATACATACAAATTGACGTAATTTTTATTTTAAATAATGAAAGAACTCATAAATTAGTAAAACATAAAAATACTGTACTTGTTAGTTATCCTGTCGACCAAATTACTGTCGCCAAATTGTAAGATTAAATGCCAATAATGATTGATCGTAAATGTTACATTCACTTGACAACACGTGTCTACGTCATCAAGTTATTTTTATTTCAACGTTTTATTTGTATTTTTATTAATGTTATACTAATTTATTTGTTCTTTCGTTATTAAAATAAAAATTATGTCAATTTGTATAATTTGGCAAATTGGTCAACGGGGTAACTAACAAGTACCAAAAATACAAATAAAAGTATAATTAAAAATCACTTGATGGCATAACAAGCATATATATTGTGTTTTATGTCATGTGAATGTGACATTGACGATCATCCATTATTGGCATTTAATCTTATAGTTTGGCGATAGTTTTTTGGTCAACAGGATAATCAAGTAGTAAGTAGTACCATTTTTTCTTATAGCAAAGTGAAAAAATTCAGTGGTAAATTTGATGTTTCTTCTCCAAAATTAACTGAGAAAATTTGTTGGTTTTAATTATTTTCTTTGTCTAATAAATTTTTATATTTTGTTTTACATTGTGTCCCAAGTATCCTCATGAGGGTAATGTAAGGGAGAGCTGGGCCCATGTGAACATTTGATTATTTCTCAAAATTGTTATGAGCTATTGAAACAAAAATTGATTTATATGAATATTTACACTTTGTTTGTTCTTTTGGTGAAACTTTTGGATGCATTTATCAAGAATTTCTAACATATCATCATTCTAAAAATTGTCTTAATTTGTTCTCATGTGCCCCGGTGGAGGGGTAGTTGTGAGCATATTTGAGACGCATGTGAACACATGCATAAAAAAGACAAAAATAACTTTTTGTGAATAAAAACTGTGTTAAAAACTAATTAGATGCCCTCTATCTAGTTATGTGAGTAAATCAATAAATGTTTCAACATAGATACAAGAAGTTATTCGTAAAATTATACACTAATACCTACTCCTTTTGAGTGAAGCATAGCAAAACTGTGTTAGTTTTAAATAAGCTGGTATGATCCATGTCAATTCAGGCAGCCAAAGAAAAAATCTTACCTTCATAGTCTCAGAAGTTTTTGAATTGAACATATGTTAAAATTCCATAAAAAATAAGATACTTGTATATTTTGGTTTTGCCCAAAAAAATTCCTGGCCCAAGATACAGGCCGCCAAAGATGGCATCCCGGGCACCATTTCCAATTCGCCGTTTTCGATAAAAAATTTAAAGTGCTCTATCTCTAGAATGGTGCAAGATATTTTGTTGCGTATTTTTTTATTTTAAAGATAATATTCTTCTGTTTAAAATGATATACCCAATTTTGAAAAATGTATTCAACTTTTCTTGTGGCAACCTTTAAAAAAAAATTTTTTTTTCAAAAAAAATTTTTTTTTTCAAAAATGCCAATCCTAAAAATTTTTATTTTTTTTGCTGTTGATCAATACCATTGGGAACTATCTTCGCTGTAAAGGAGAACTTCCACTTTTGAGTTTAACAAATTTTAGAAACATTTAAAAAATTCAGAGAATTTTACAGTGAACTGTATATATACGGTTCCAGTAAAAGTCACTGAATTTTTGCTTATTTGTATCATATTTGTAAGGATAAGCCTACTATATATCCTAAACAAGTTAGAAATTGCAATATCAAATGTGGCAAATGAGGTGCGTGCATAGTATTAACTAGTTTTATAAATATTCAGATCTTGGTGCAATAAGTGTTACACTCTTCTTCAAAAAGGCATGAATACAAAATTTACTATAATTCCATAAATTAAATTCAGTAATACGGAAGTAATATGAATCCATCTTAAAAGGACTTAATCGCCATGGCAACCTAGAATCATTGCCTATCATGGTATATCATTGAATCAATTATGTATTATAGGATTTTTAAATAGAATGAAGAAAACTTTTATTAATGTCTTTTATGTTTTAATTTGATTTTCATAGCATTTGAAGTGATACATACTTTATTCCAGAGGTTTACAAAAAATTACATCCTGTGTCATAGAAAGTGCATAGTGTTTACAGGGACACACAAAAGATTTCGTATACTTTACCTTATTGGAAATACTGTACATTAACGATGATTGCTAGAGGTGCATTTTTAGTTGTGATATGAGTTTTTAAGTTTAATTAAATATTTCCATATTACGTTGTGTGTATAAAGGCTGTATATCATATACAGGGTTACACAAAAGAAATCTTAAGGGTTTACTGAGTATGAATGAAAGTAGCTTAAAGGTGATTTTTAAATGAGTTATGCATTTTTACACTAAACTACATTTAATATACTAAGATATGTTTGGAGAATATAGATAAAATGATATGCAGGTCCACGCAAAGAATTAGATATGTGGCCGTCTATGGATGATAATCTCTGGAAGTGTGATTTGACTGGTTTTAAGGATGTTTTAATCTTAATTAAATGTTAGCTAAATAGTGGCATGTATATAAAGATAGTAGGTAAAATACAGGGTTGTATGAAAGTATTCAAGTATGCTTCCGTCTATTGACATAAATTTCTAAAAGTCAAATTCCGACCTATTTATGTGTTTTTAACAATTTCCAACATAGTTGAAAGTCTTTATGGATTCGATTTGTCTGCCCATCTGTCTGAACTCTAACTTGTATTAATATAATTTGTATTGCTGTGTAATTGATATGTTATTGAGATTGTTTTACTATGTTCAGTATTGAAAATAAAGTATGTATCACTTTAAATGCTATGAAAATCAAATTAAAACATAAAAAACATTAATAAAAGTTTTCTTCATTCTATTTAAAAATCCTATAATACGTAATTGATTCAATGATATACCATGATAGATAATGATTCTAGGTTGCCATGGCGATTAAATCCTTTTAAGATGAATTCATATTACTTCCGTATTACTGAATTTAATATGTAGAATCATAATAAATTTTGTATTCATGCCCTTTTTGCCCAAGAGTGTAACTTATTGCACCAAGATCTGATTATTTATAAAACTATTTATAGTACGCACGCACCTCATTTGCCACATTTGATATTGCAATTTCTAACTTGTTTAGGATATATAGTAAGCTTATCCTTACAAATATGACACAAATAAGCAAAAATTCAGTGACTTTTACTGGAACTGTATATATACAGTTTCTGTAAACTTCTCTGAATTTTTTAAATGTTTCTAAAATTTGTTAAACTCAAAAGTGGAAGTTCTCCTTTACAGTGAAGGTAGTTCCCATTGGTATTGATCAACAGCAAAAAAATCAAACTTTTTGGGATTGGCATTTCCAAAAAAAAAATTTTTTTTTGGAAAAGAAATTTTTTTTTTTCAAAAGGCTGCCACAAGAAAAGTTGAATATATTTTTCAAAATTGGGTATATCATTTTAAACAGAATAATATTATCTTTAAAATAAAATAAACCGCAACAAAATATCTTGCACCGTTCTAGAGATAGAGCACTTTAAAATTTTTATCGAAAATCGCGAATGAGAAAGGATGCCGGGGATGTCATCTTTGGCAGCCTATATCTCGGGCCAGGAATTTTTTTGGGCAAAATGAAAATATACAAGTATCTTACTTTTTCTTAAATTTTAACATATGTTCAATTCAAAAACTTCTGAGACTATGAAGGTAACCCCCCTGCCTGAGTTGATATGGATTTAGCCAGCTATTGAATAATTCTGTTATTGTGTTTTTACTTTTTTCTAAATGTTATGCAATGTGCAGGAGCGTGCTGACCCAGTATGCAATGTGTGCGTCGCACACAGGCGCCAAAGATTTCAGTTGAGGAGCAAATACTTAAAAAAAAATCCTTAATTTAATTATACAAAAATATATTTTATTTTCTTGACATCTGAATTATATGTTTTGTAGATTTACCTGACACAAACTTACTTATAAATATTCAATTCCTTTTTTTCTCTCCTTAATTTATTTCGTTTTATTCTACTTCTGAGTCGCCTAATAAGTGATTTGGACGCATACCTATCCAACCTTTCAATAAGCAGAGGCGCATCTCACATAGTTGCAAACAATGAAAGGCGCCATAATTCACATGGCTGAAAACATGCAACACTTATCTCACTGTTAGTAGTGGTATAGCGTAGTGCAGTTTTCTTACCACAGGGGTTAAATTCCACCAGTTTTTTTTTTTATTTTTAAATAGCAATCGTCGTCGCCTTACTGCAGAATTTCTGTCATAAATAAGATGAAAATTAAAATTCGGAAATTCTGGTAAAACTTTCCTTTGCGATAATCAGATCATGAATTGTGGTAGACTTACGTCACAAGAATCTTATATGATGCATGTCAACGGTGATAGCCATAAGTTCCCTACGACTCAGAAATTCTATGTAAAAATAATTTTCAGAAATAATATAAATTTAAAATTAGATTTTTCAGAGGGGCAACCTATCTCAAAAGTTTTGTAGGTGAAGGGGACAGAAACCTTCAAATTAATAGCATTAAATGATTAAGACTAAATAACGGTCACTCGTAACAATTAAAAGAACCCCATTCAAATATTATTGATTATAAAGAAAGCACCTTTAAAATGGATTTTTAATTTTAAAAATAGCTAGTAAGAGAAAACATTCGAATGGGCGCTAAGAAAACCTTCAAATGGCGCCACCATGGTGTCCGAGGGTGACGTGTTGGACAACCCTGAAGAGAGAAACAATGTAAAACCAGAACTTGACCAGAATATAACATTAGACGCTACAGAGACTAGAATGGCAAAAAAAAAAGTTCAATTTAGACATAAATAAGTTCGGAGCTTCAATGGTTGTTGTAATATGAAGAAAAAAACATACATTTATGAAAAAAGAGTAAATTCCCGTGCACTTTATGCCCTACTTTCCTACTAAGCGATCCACCCGGCATTGCTCGGGCTTGGGCCAATAATAATAACCTCAAATATGCCTGAAATAAAATGTTGAATAATTTTATATTTTTTTTCAAACGAACCTATAGATGGGGTGGGGAGGTGGAGATTGTCTTCAGCAGCATACACCGGACGTGCTACTCACTGTCGCTTATTTTGATTTTATATTTTTAAGCAGAAATCTTTCTAAATGAACATCAGAAGAACTACCTTCGACAGAATACAACCTCGAATTTATATGATTTTCCTTTTTAAATGAAAATCCATTCAAAGGAAGCTCGAGTGGAAGCCCCCAGTTCATTTTTTTTTTTCTTTTTAAGAAAAGTTTTGCTGCCTTTTCAATATCTAATTTTTTTTTTTTTTTTTTTTAAGTATATATGAGTTACAAAGTAAAAAAAAAAAAAAGAACATCTATTCAACCTATGTTGAAGAAGCTCTTGCTGTGCTTAACATTTTTATACCAATTAGTTCTTTTCCTTTTCAGGGTTGTAATTTTAACCGGTCAAAATTGATTTTGACCAGGACACTGGATAAAAGTGGTTTTAACCGTCCAAAATTGGTCAAAAGTGGTCAGAAATGGTCAAAACTGTTAAAAACGGTCTTAATTTTAATAATTATTTTTTCATTGCAATTAAAAGTAACTTAATAAGTAATAAAAGTAACAGGCAGTTAAAAAAATAATACACTGATAAGTTAAGGAGGCTCATTAGTAAAATATGCTTGCGCAATACAATAAGAAAGCTAGATCCATAATTTCCCTAACATTGTTAATAGTGTATCAACAGGGAAAAAATCATTCTTCCTTTCAGCTGTTGATACAGGGGCATCTAAAAAAACTGCCCAGTATTGTTTAAAACTAGCAGCTGGATGCTAAAGATGAGGTAGAAAACAAGTTTGCTTGTAAAGTAAGAAGTTTTGTAAGTGACAATGAAAACAAGATGAAACGCATGAGAGAAGATTTTCAAAATGTACATAGAGATGAACTGTTTATTTCTTATGGGTGTGCTGCACATTACTTGAATCTTGTAGGACAAGATATTACAAACACAAAGTTAATTCAATAATGAAGCATGTTATTGAAATGAAAAATTGCAGATGAGCATGAAGATAATATTTATAACATAGTTAAAATCATTAACAATGTATACAAAGAGGTAAAACATTTATAAAGTCAACTTAAGCCTATTTCCCTTGCTTTAGATAAACTTAAAAAAGAAGATGCTACTATATCTGATGCATGTGACGAATGGTTAAGGTTGCTAAAAGAAAAAGATCTTGAAACTTATTCTACTATGATGCAGTCTTGATTTAATGAAAATGTTACCCCAGTTCATTTTCTGGCTCATATGCTGAATCCTGTCTACATGAGTAAAAGTATTGATGAAGAGAAGCAAAAAATAGCAAGGCAGTGGTTACACGATAATATTGATCCTACCTTTTTGCCTCTTGTGATTGTATTTCAAGCAGAATTCTCACCATATCCAAAATCCTATTTTTCTGAAAGTGTAAAAGATACAATTGGGCCTGATGCCTGGTGGGCAGCAATGAAGAAGGTTAAAGACATTGATATAAAATTTGTTTAATTCACATTACATCTAATGAACTGTTGTGCTAGCTCATCATCAATTGATTGATTGTTTTCTAAATTTGGAATAATCCAAAAAAAAAAAAATACGAAACCATCTAAGTTTAGAGACAACTGCAAAACTTGTTACTTGTAATCATTTTTTAATTTCAACACAACTTACATAAAGTAAAAGAGCTTGTGTATAAAAAATAATTAAAACATTTCTGTTGTATCTTGGTGTTATGTTATTTATGTTATGACTTTTTTAATTTGGTATTTGCTGGTGTTATGTTACTTATATTATGATATTTTAAACAAATGTTAACTTAATTTTTAACATATGCTAGTAAAACATTTGATTAGTAGTAAATAAATTGAATAGTCAATTTCAGTGGTCAAAAGGGTCAAAATTGATTTTGACCAGGACGGTTAAAACCAGTTTAAACCACTGGTTAAAACCACCATGGTTAAAACCGAGACAACCCTGTCTTATGCATTCATTTACAATTTAGCTGTTGAGCATAGATGTCACTCTTTCATTCTTCTTTGACTCAAGATTGCTATTAATTTATTATTAAAAAAGTAGGAGGAGAAACTAAGACACTGACTATTTATTCTTTTACTTGCAGAAATTTATTACATTTGCTATGTTGTATTTTATATAAAATAATGTATAAATTGATTACTAAAGGCCTGACATTGCAAATTATGTTAGATTTAAATATCATCTTTAAATGAAACTGTTTTATGTTGGATAAAAACAATGCTTTTTACAAACTCAACTGTTTTTAATTTTTTACAATACTCAGGAATTAAGCTTAGAAACAATTATTTAAAGCTCTTTTTTTGTTTATTCATAAGTCAAAATACCTGTAGAAACTTTAAAATCATATTCATCTTGGAATTTGATACTTTTTTTGATATTTTAAACATTTAGAAAATTTTTGATTTTAATCAATGATTTTTTTTTAATCGGTTGATTAAAATCATGATTTCATCGTTGATTTAAATCAACTGATTAAAATCGTTGGCACCCTATATGGGGCAGCTATAAAACAAGGCTATAAAGCACAAATAGTTTTGTGTCGGCTAGATATACAGTCTAACAAAGATTGTAGGTTGATAATGTCTGTGCCACACTATCAAATTCCAGTATCTTCATCACTGGAAGAAAAATTCAGGATTGTCAGTCACAGATAACATTAAAAAATCATCAGTTCGATTTATTTACGTTTTGAAGTAAATGAATATATTATCAATGGTATCAGGGCTGAAACTAACGGGGGCAGAGGGGGCATGTTCCCTGGGTGTCAGAACGAAGGGGTGCCAAATGAAGGCAGTGGCATAGCTAAGGGGGGGCATGAGGGGCAGTCTGCCACAGGTGTCACCCCCTAAGGGTTGATACCCAACTTTCATTTGGAAAAATATATACAAAATCTTATAAGATTTTGGATAAGAATTCTGATGTAAAATGAAATTTCTAGCGCACTACGCAACAGAGTCAATTTTTTTTCCTTGGAGAATCTGAAATTTTATTTAGAAATTAGATATGCACTAGTGAACAAAAATCTATTTATCCAACGAGTAGGTAGCAAAAACAAACTTTAAACGAAATAATTTTCTTCTACATATCATTGACTTATGCAAACTATGGAATAAGTGATGAGTCGCCCCTGTCGTTTCTTGTAGGAGGACAAAGGGTGAATAAGGAATGGTATGGTCTATGCGCTACTATTGCCTTTTTTTCGAAAGTGATTGCATCCACAGACAATATAATCTATAGTTGTCTGTGATTGTACCATCAAATTCCAGAAAATGTTTTAGGTTGTAAACTAGTAGACCTTTAAGCCTCCTACAATTCGAATTATAGTAGCCCTAATTCAACCATCAGGGGAAGGCGGCTGTGACGTATGAGTCACGAAGGAGTAGGGGTGACTCTGTTCTGAAAATTTAAGGCTATCTGAAAATTAAGGTGTCATAAAAATTTAAAAAAAAAAGTCATCAGTCCGGCATCAAAAATATCGTGACATAAAAAATATTCCGATATAAAAATTCCATCTTAAAAAATATCGCAAATTTCGACAAAAGGTCGCCGAAAAAAATCAATTCTGTCAATCGTACGCAGAAAAAATCGGCGATTTCGTCAAAGGATCACGGAAGAAACGCATATTTCATCAAAGTGTCGAGAACAAATGCAAATTTCATCAAAGGATCGAGGGAAAAAACGCAAATTTTGTCAAAAGATCCAGGGAAAAAAGCAAATTTATATAATAATAAGAAGCAATATACAAAACTGTACAAAGTTATTCAAATATGTTTCTGTCTGCTCATAGAAATTGCTGAAGATGCACTTTCAACTGTGTTGTGTTTTCTCGCTAAACTAAATTTTAGCATACTATATAGAGTATATACAAATCTATTGATTATATACAGAATTGCACCAAAGTATTGGAGTACTTTCCTGTCTATGGATGGTAATTACTGAAGTCTGGTTTTGAAATTTGTTATGCTTTTCTAAAATGTTTACTTATGTACCTTATTAAATATCGAAGGTTTGTTAAAGTATTCTGGAAGTGTTGGAAAGTGTTTCATAATCTATGCTTAATGCATGATTCTTTCTTGTTTATTGCATATTATTCTTTTATAAATGTTTTGTGCATATTTAGTATTTTTGTTAGGCTTCTTTTAAACGACACAGCATCTTAATTTATTTTTTCTTATAGCAAAGTGAAAAAGTTAAGTGGTAAATTTAATGTTTCTTCTCCAAAAATAACGGAGAAAATTTGTTGGTTTTGATTATTTTCTTTTTCTAATAATTTTTTTACATTTTGTTTTACATTGTGCCCCAAGTATCCGCATGATGGAACAATACATGATCCATGGTAAATGGGTGCTTGAATCAATGCTGAAAAAATACCACCAAAAAATAATCTTATTCTTTTTTATTGCATATTATTGTTTTATTAATGATTTGTGCATAGGTACTTATGCTTGTATTCACCATCTAATTCAATTACCAGTTACACATAAAAACCTTAGTCGAAAACTCAAATTGTATTCATGATCATGATTAATCTGATTGGACTTCAGTCACGATCATGTCCAATCAGGTTAATGATGAATACCATTTTAGCATATGACCAAGGATTTTACATTTAATGGGTAGTTTAGGTAGATGGCTGGTGAATACGAGCGTTACTGTTCCTCTTACACTGTTGTTAAAAGAGCACTGTCTTCTCTAATGTGGATGCTCTCTACCCTTTTAGAGGTGGCAACCTGCCCTTTTTCCAGCCTTAACTTTTTACCCTATAATGTTTCTAAGTATTTTACCTGTTTCTACATTGTTGAATCTAGTTTAAATGTTTAGAAAAGATAAAGACTAGCAATTAAGCAATATGTCATGTAATAATTTCTTTCCTATTAAGTTCTTTGTTTGTTCTACAATTTATTACTTAATGTATTCTGTAAGTACAGATAATCTAGTTCTAGCTAAAAAAAATTTCCCTTGATAAATGCACCCCTGCACCTATAAAAAAAAAAATGTGTGAACACTATGCATAGTGCTTACAATATAGAAAGGCTGAAACTGTGCTTTCACCCCCTGTTTTAAACAAATTTCAAAATTATCAATTTTATTCATTGTCAGTGTCCTTTTTTCCTATTCCTTGCCTTTTAAAAACATGTAGCACTTTAAAAAATGAAAGTATCACATATTCCCCTATAAGTTGGAAGTTATCTCTGAAGTGTTTTGATATTTTAAAATTAATTTTAATTTCTGATGCAAAATATGAAGTTGTAATAAATTCTTTTGTAAATATTTCAAATTTTCAATATTTCAGGTGCTTTTAGTGACAAGTAGTAGAGCTCCTGAACGTTGGATTGTGCCTGGTGGAGGCTTAGAACCTAATGAAGAACCAAGTGTAGCTGCAATTCGTGAGGTAGTTGAAGAGGCTGGTGTGAGGGGGCACTTAGGCCGATGCCTTGGCACATTTGAAGTATGCATTATTTATGACATTCTGCTGAAAATGAATGGGTTTTATTTATGAAAGCTTATTTTATTTCTTAATCCTTTAAATTATCTATCATTCATTACTTTGCGTAATTGCATGAAAGTCTTTTTGTGTAAACATCTGAAACTGAAATAGCAAACATAAAAGATTTATCTTATTATTTAATATTTTTCAAAATTCGAAATAGTATTTTGAATTTTTCTTTTTTTTTTTCCAGCATGTAGCATACCTGTTAAAATAAAAGAATATCATTGTGTAAAATATAGGTGGTGTTTTACAGGCAGAATCTCCCTATAAAATTTAAAATATCACTTTAAAATTTTATTTTTTTTTCTTTCTATTTTTGAGCTTTTTAAACATTTATATTTTTTACAAACTTTAAAAAACTATGTTGAAAGTTGTTTTACAATTTTCCTCAAAAATAATTTGTTGGAAATTTGTCATAACTCAACAAGTAATAGTTCAGTTGCCTCGGAATTTTTAAATTATGTTTTAAATATATATGCAAATGAAGTAGACTATTACTGATTTATTGAAAAGTTTGAGCTATGCAGTTTTAATTTATGAATTATTAATTTTTTTCTGGTATTTTCAGCATTGTCTGTTTTATACCTATAACTTTTTAAAATACTCATGTTATTGTCACAAAAATAGTCTGGCTCCTGTATAACTTTATTATACTGTAGACTCTCTCAAATATGCAACCCTAAAATCCACAAATTCCTAAAATCCGCACATTACCACAGATGTAAACAATGAAATTTTCAGTTCAGATGTAGGGGAAAAATCACAGAATTTTTTAGTTTTATATGATTCCACATGTGTTTTAATAAGTAATTCTCAATAATATGACTGAACTCGTGGTTTTTCATGAAGGAAGTATAGTAAAACCTCCCTACAGACATAGATAAAATGTAAAACTGTCTGCAAACTCAAATAATTTCTTAAAAATTTTCTGCAGAAAAACGCCATGCCAATCCTAAGTCCTATATCGCCGCTAACAGCAAAAGTGTAAAAGTTCTCTTTCCAATCCCTCACATTACGTTACATGCTCTCGACACCCCCCCCCCCCCCCTTCAGTTTTCTGAATTCGACTTCATTGAAAAGAGGATAATGTTTACTAAGATATTAAAACCGAATTCCCCTTTCGAATGTAAAAAAGTCACTGCAAATCGCAGATAAATGCTAAACAAGCGCATACACATTCGCTAAAATTTCCAACCAAATAAACTTTATTTAGAAGAGATCAACATTTAACATTTACTTTTCAACACAAAATTTATTTTTAATCTGTTAAATTAATCTGAAAAGCCTAAAATAATCTGCAGCACCTGCTTCGGTGCTGCACTGTTTCTGCTGCCGGCCCTGACAAAAAAAAAAGCATTGTACCTGCCGTTCCGGCATAAGCCCCGCACTTCCAATATTTTTAAGTTTTAAAAATATATATGCCACGGCGCTTCTTCCATGGTACATGGCAAATAATTTCTAGATAGATTTTTTTTTTATCTGCAGACCTTCTCATAAGTCTGCGACGGGCCTTGCACAGATTCTCCGCCTGGGGTCTTAATAATTTTTTTTTTATGAAAAATTTGTAAAAAAAAAAAAAACCCCATCAGAACTGTCGGCAAACTTTGAAAATTTTCTGCGAACGGCGTTCGCATGTTCGTCTATATTATCTGACTCTGCCTCCCTAAAGCGACCACGTTCTTTTCCAATAAAAATGGGTTGCTCCGAGAGGTGGTCTCTTACAGGGGTACAGAAAATGTTTTCACTCCGAACATTTCCCCAAAATTTTACAATATGTTATAGGCTTACATAAGTTCTGTATTACCGTAAGGTATAGATTTTTTTCTTTTTCAAAACTTTCTCAACTTACGCGCGAGTATATATGGTACATATTATCCTGAGTTCGATTTAGTGAAGGTCACCATACGGATCTTTTTATTTGTAGAGAAAAATTTTCTGTCTCAGAATTATGCAATTCATTGTTAAAATCGAAATCAATTGCATATTTTTTCTGTAGAATTTCCCCAGTCGGCAAAAATTTCTCCCGATCCTAGATAGCCAGATCGGACATATTCTGCACCGCTGGTCTCTTAATGGAGGTCATGTTTAAATCTAGATTTTAATTGTTGAAAAAAGGTTACAATGTTACTAAAATTTATTTTTCACATTAGGAAAAAATATGAAAATTTGAGTATCAAAACTAAAGTTAATTACTGCAGAGTTTAAAATATGTATACATTGACCATTGAGGTTTGCTTTGATTTTATGGTTTTATCTTTCATAACTTTTATTTCCAAGTCCTTTCAGAGTTCAATAAATAACTGCAATTTTTTTTTTTTTTTGACGGAACAAATAATGACGATTTCATTAATTTATCTATTTCTTTGAGAGTTTCCTGAAAGAATAGGGCAGGGGAGTTTATGGAACGTCATTCTTAATTGGTCATCAGAGTTAAATTAATTGCCTAAAAAGGCACAAAGGGGTTTAAACACTTAAGAGTTACCGGGACAAAAAAAAAAATCTAAACTTAGTTTAGAAGTTTGATGAATAATGCGCTCTCTGGAATTATTTTTATAATAAAACTTTCTTCAAGTGACCAGGAAAAAACTAAATTTGTTTTTTTTTTTTTTCAAAGAAATGGGTCGCTCATGGAGGGAGTTCAACTGGGATGGTCTCTGAATGGAGGTAAAATTAGTATTGAGCCTATGGGAATAAATTTCGTTCCATGAAAAAATGGTCGTTCAGAGAGGTGGTCGCTTAATGGAGGTGGTCTCACAGGGAGGTTTCACTGTATATATTTATTTGTGAAAAAAATCAAGATATTGATCACTGGTTATCGCAATCTTTTTACCAAATACATTTATTTATTAATCAAGCTTTTTTAGCTTTTAAAACTGGCTAAAACTTTATTACTTTGATTTTTATGTGAATTAATAGGTTACCTTTATGAAAAAAGTTTTGTTGAATAATTCAAGGAAAATGTATCTCATCTTTATTATGCATATTTTATTATACATTATTGGTCATTTACTTGATCTTTACTTTTAATAATTTAATCATTTTCAAAATTATCTTACTTTTAATCATTGTAGTTTATTACTTTACCTAGTTATTTTAATATTTTACTATATTGCAAGCAGTCATTATAATTTTGATTGCATTATTGCATTGAAATTAATTTAACAAAGCAATGACCAGAAATCTGCAAAATTCTAAAATCCACACAACCTCTGGTCCTAAGCTGTGCAGATTTGAGAGTCTACTGTATTTATTATGAATTTCATAAAATGTGTTTATATTTAATAATTTTAAATTTAAATAGCTTTAAGAAAATAGCAATTTTTTTGTTAGTTTTATATGCTAGTTTTTTTAAGAATTTTTTTTTTTTTATTTTAAACTACATATTTGTATGTTTATGTCACATTTTTATGACATTTTTAGTAATAATTTGGGATTTTAAACATAAAATTTACAAATATTCAAAAACTTTGTTTCAAATGGATACAGATACCTGAAAATGTATATATACTGATCCAGCACAGTTTGTAAAATTATGAAATTTAAAAAGAGTGAAATGTGCGGAACTTGCTCTAAAATCTAGGGATGCACCGAATATTCGGATCTATTCGGTATTTGGCCATACTACCAAATATTCGGTTAGGCCAAATATCAAACTATTTAATAAAATATTTTTTAAAAACCTTAAAACTAGGGATGCACCGAATATTCGGTATCTATTCTGTACTATTCGGCCATGTTACTGAATATTCAGTTTGGCCAAATAGCAAACTATTCAGTGTGCCGAATATCAAACTATTCAGCCTGCCGAATATCGAAATATTCGGCTGAGTTTCCCCCAGGTTTAAAAAAGGGCAGGGTGCTGTTTTTGGGAAAAGGGTACTTTTAGATTCCGAAGGGCATGTTTTGGATTCTTAAGGGCATTTCTTGAAATTTTTAAAGGCATTCTTTTGATTTTTAAAATTACTTTTTAATATTTAATAGACAGAAAACTATTTTAGAGACAGCAACGAGTCAATTTTTACTATGCAAGTAATTTTTTTTATAAACAGGAGTAAAGGCACTTTTTTCAGGTGGGGGGCAGCAAGGAAGCTAATTTTTTTAATGAGGGGCAAGAGGGGTGCTATTTTGTAAATTTAAAGGCAGGCAGGGTGCAGCACCCTCCTGAAACTGTCTGGGGGGGAACTCTGTATTCGGCCAAGCCGAATACTTAAAAAAAACTTTTTAAACATATTTTTAAAAACCTTATACAACTTCTACATTTAGCAGTCAACTTATAAAGATATTCAGAATAATTAAAAACAGAATTATCTACTTACAATAAAATCTGAGTGCAGGAAACCGTCAGAACCATGCCGGTGCGAACCACTCTGGTCTGTGAATCGACCGTAGCTAAATGCCATGTTAGGCTTAATGAAAAACATATCCTAGCATATGACGGCTAAATGATATTTTTTTTCTATTTGAAATAATGTCTCTTCAGCATATTTTCACATAAAACATGTATATCATATCCATTTATAATGTATTAAGTTCTAAATTAAAATTAAGCTATTATAAACATAGAAATCAGATCTAAACAAACGATACTGTTGCCATTCAGATTCAAATTTCAAAAAATCTACAAACAAGAATGACTCTTTGAACGCTTCATTAAAAAAAAAAAAAAAAAATACAGGTTAAAGCCGATGCTGGTCTTAAAATATTTGTAATCAAGTGTGGCACAAGAGTGAGGTCTGGGGGGGGGGGGGGGGGGCATATGCCCTCCCGTCTGGGTCAAAATTCAATATCGTCAGGGAAAATATTTTGAATTTCGGCCGGCTGGGTTGGGTTGAGTTGGAGCTCATTTTTTTTTTTTCTTTGCAAGTCGGATTGACTAAATTAATTCTTCCGGGTATGAGTCGGTTTCTGATTGAATTTTGATTTTTGCAGGCTGGGATAAGATGAATCCGATCTTTCGGGAAAAAAAATGTCCAAATTCCTTCAGATAAAAATCTACATATTTGAGACATGGATCACTGTTTGCATGCTTATTTTTCAACATACAAGATAAATTTTATACTGAAGTTATGATCGCATGCTATTTTTGTATAACTAACTGATAGGCGTGCTTGGAGAAAGGGATTCAAAGTTAATGAAATAAACTTTTTAAGTTTGCAATATTTAAGAAATTAAAGTTATTGAATTAATAGAGTTAAGTTAAAAGCTTAAGGTATGAAATCCCTCTATCCAAAGACGCATACCGACCGGAAAGTAAAGTGGTTAGATATTGCGTTAAAATGAAAATAGAATTAAAGCCATCTAAAAATTATTAATTATATAATATTTAATTGTTGAAAAATGAAAAATGAAAAATAAAGAAAAGATAAATTACTCACCCAACTCTTGTGTATGTTGTAATTAGACGAAATGAACTACCAATATAAATGTAACTAAGATATTTATTGATGCAACATAATTTACTTAAATTCAAAAAAAAAAGGGGGGGGGGGAGAAGGGTCAAAATAATATATTACTATTCAAATCACACTAAAAAAAATATTAATTCAACACAATGAGCGTGTGTTCACTTCAACAGGAATTAATAAATGATTGGAGGATTATCTTACGAAGCATTGAAATTTCAATATTGTAAAATGTTGTTGTAGAAATGTTCTATGGGTTTCAAAGGGAAAATGTCCATAGGTATTATTTATTTTCTAAAGTTATTAAAGTTCTGTAAAAAAAAGATTATACTTCAAACTGTTCTTTAAACTAATTGTTCGTAGGAGCTTTATACTTAAATGAAGGAATAATGATGATTACACAGGTTGAAGGGAGTAGCAGAAGTTAAAAGTATGCAGGATACGCTAATATACCACTTTTGATTCACAAACATTTGCTGAGGAAATTCAATAAGGTGAGGTAGAGATGAATTATCAAAAGAATAGATGGAGGTTATACTTCTCTTTATCTTGGCGGTACAGGCAATAGATTATTTCTGATAGAACGGTAGTCATCATTGATTCTAGGAAGGCATGATGTTCTCACACTGTAGAATGTCGACAGATCTTAAATTCCCATTATTGAAGATACTATTTTATTAGCCATACACTGTAATTTCATTTCTTGATGTAGACAAAATACTATCCTTGTTTCACTACGAAGATTTTTCAACCAACTCCGTCCGCTACGGGGATAAAACCCCGCAGCCTCTTAAAACTGCACGTTCACCCTCCGACTTAATCCTTGTTGACTCACGAAAAACAGCTCTCTGCCTGCAAGAATGTGTAAGATTTTGAAAATGAGCAATCCGATGCATTCAAGTACCGCGCGTCCATCCGGGAACGCATGAGTTCAATGAACTATATGCGTGGGTGTCTCGTGATGTCACTGAATTGTACGAAAAAAATGGCGCAGAAATGCATCCTTTTATCAATGGCGGACAGAAAGCATCGTGCCAATATTTAAAAATAGGAAAATGCAGAAAACGTTAAATTAAATATCTTCAATATTTGTTGAAGGATTTTGCTGCAACTTGTATCAAATTAATCAGAAAAATATACTCTATCTATTGACTATAGATTGAGCACGCAATATTAAAAAATAAATTATTTTTATTTTCGTTGTTTTAAACTTATAAAGAATGTAGAATCGCGATCTTTTCGGAAAAGTAAACACGAATGTAAAACTTTGTTTACACATATTATTGTAATTGTCTAGTTTAATATATTTTAATGGATGATTGAAAGATAGAATTTAAGTTTGATTGAGGAAAATAAATAAAATTTAGAATAACTTTATTAAGAGGAAACTTAAATATTTTGAAGAGAATTTTCTAGATTTGAAGTTGAGTTTAAAATGAATAAATATTAATTTAAGATTGAGGAAGATAAATAAATAATAAAATTGAGATTATTTACTACTAGAGATGTTGCATTTTATAACACTAACATTAAATTTTGGATCAATTTTCACTGATTGTGGTTTTACAGTCGGTTTGGTTTGAAGTATTTCGGGTTCGGTTAAGAATACAGAGGGCGAAAATTGTTTTGTCGGGGTCCAGTTAGTTGGCAAGTTGTGTGCTACATTGGGTCTGGCAAACTGAACATGACATAAACAGACTCGTGGTCTGAACCGGATCGGATTGAACCTAATCTTTTGTTGTTGCGGGTCAGATTCGAGTCGGGTTAACTTTAATTGTTTCTAGCGGATGGGTTCGATTCCACCCGATTCCTCAAAAGATTCTCCAAAATATATTTTTAAATGAAAAACTATATTATTTGAATGTCAACAAGCACATATACAGTTATATTGATTTTCTACATAAAAAATGTAATTGATACTTGAGATATAATTGTAGGCTACTTTTCCATTATTTCACTACAATATGGACTTTTTTTTTCGTTTTGGAGTGGAATTGGGTTCGGATTGAAGTCTGTTGGTTTTGGGTCAACTAATTTTTATAAACGGGTTCGAGTTGAATCGATATAGTGTTTTTGGGTTCAGGCCAGGTATAACCCAAACTGCACAAGACTCTTATTCTCTCAAAATAATCCGTGAATTTAACGATTTTTCCCTTGAATATATTTACAGGGTTCATACTCATCAGGGGATTATGGGATTCCTGGGATAATCAGGGGATAAATTTTGGCCCTAAAAAATCAGGGGAATCTCAGGGGATAGTGCAAAAAATTCCCCAAACCTGGAAAAACCTGGAAAAATGATTGGTTACTCTGGGAAATTGAGGGCAATCGCTGCTGTTTGCGTGTTTCGTGTGGTCTTAATGAAATCAAACTAAGACCTTTCTTCTAACATCGTGATACATAGAATTGGAAATTAACCACTCCCTCTTACAGATTAGAAAACATATGTTATATTTAACCTGTACTACTTCTAACGTCTGGCGACATCCATTCAGTCACTAGACATTACTTCTAACATCGTGAGGTTTGAAAACTGTTAAAGAAGAACTTAAGAAAAATAAAGGACATTTTAGAATTTATATTGACACTTGAGCCTTCATATTATTCATAATGCTTTTCAAAGAGGTAATAAAATCCCTAAGTGAAAATTAAATTCTTACAGCAATCTACCAAGTTTTTTAAGAAGAGCCCCACAAGGCTTGCAGACTTCATCTCTGTTGGTACACAAATTAATGTTTTTCCTTTAAAGTTCTGTTCATATTGTTTATATAGGTGATATATAAACTGTATTTTTGAGATTATCCAGTTTGTATTTTTTTAAAGGAGTGGGGAGGGGGGGGGGGGCAAGGGGGTCGTGATACTGGTTTAAAAAATGTCATTAATTGTTGACATGGAAAAATTATGCACCCCTGAAAATACATCAGGGGATTTTTTCTTGGAAAATGAGTATGAACCCTGATTTATTAAAACGTGAAAATTTGCACTTCGATTTGCCCCCCCCCCCCCCCCCCAAAAAAAAAAAATTGCAGAAAACAAGCAATTACCTGAAACACTTACTCCTAAAGCAGCATGTTCGTCAAATTACATGGGTGTTCCGGCGGCTGTGCTGCCTAGTATTTTTTCGTATTAGAAACGGAGTTTATAATTCCTCTTTATCTAAAAATAAGTAAAAATCATGAACCTAAGCCCAAAATTCCTAAAATTCTTCGGTCAAAAGACACAAATTTCTTAAAATAAGACAAATATCTTCAAATCCCATTTTGCTTGAGTTTCTCTTTTGAAATTTGTTTATTTAGAAGGATTCAGCTGTTTTTTAATCCTTACTGAAAGTGTTATAAAACTTTTAAAAATCTTCTGATTTGTTGTCCAAAATCTTCTGACTTTTCCTGAAATTTAGTTGGCAAGTATGTATGCAGTAGAAAAAAAATTGCATAATATTTAAAAGTTGTTTCAAAAGTAATGACTAATTTTTAAATGACTTCTTACATAGGCATTCTTAGATGCTTCCTATCAGAGTAACACGGTAAAGTAATGACTAATTTTTAAATGACTTCTTACATAGGCATTCTTAGATGCTTCCTATCAGAGTAACACGGTAATTATATCTACTTACAAATGAAATTGACTTCGTAAATGAGCAGAGTTCATCATGAATAATAAGTATAAGAATCACTAAAGTTGTTTTTATATAAAGTACGATTATGATTCGTATGTATTAGAAGGCTAAAAAAATCACAATCTTCAAATTAATTCTGGTCGACTAAAAGCAGTAGAAAACATTTTCTTCGCATTAGATCTGTAAAAAAAATGATAAAATAAATGACCTAATTAAAAAATATCCTTTGCCACAAACGAAAATCGAACTAAAAACAAATTCCTTTTTCGATTGGCACCATATCAATAGATTATCAATCGGCCCTGTCAGTGCCAAACATAAATCTATAAATATCACAAATTTCCTTTTAATAGAGTAAAAAATACAGTTTCCGTTTCCCCTTCATTCTGATTAAAATAGCATTAAAATTTGTAGTTTCAGAAAGAATGAGTGTGAGCCCAGGCTTGTGATGAGTTCATCTCATCTCCAGTTGATATAACATAAAAGCACCATTACCATAAGGCAATTTTCTCTATCTTGTTAAGGACTTTATATTGGAAAAGTATTTTTCCTATGCTGTAAAGTACCTTTTTTTTAAATTCATTTATTTAATATAAGTTATTAGTTTAAATTTATCATTTAAAAAAAATGGCATGCCCAAGAACTTTACTTGGGAAAGGTTTTAAACCATTGTTATTCAGAAAATGTAAGATTTAATTGTTTAATGTATTCAGAAAGTAGGTTTTAGTAAATGCATGATGTATATAAACCAACATAATAAAAAGTGCAAATCAGCCAACGAAAATTTAGCATATAAAGTAAAATAAAAGAGAGAATGACAAACAGCAGCAACTGCAACACACATATTTGCTGCTATTGTTCCCCATTCTCTCGTTCATAAACACACTATTATATATTCAGCTCTGATTTGGTACATAATTATTTCATCAAAACATATTTTGATAAGCATGCTTTTAACTACCCCCCCCCCCCCCTTTGAACGGGAGAATGGATTTCCTTTATGAAACTCTTGCTGAATTTATTTTGAATATTAGTGTAATTTTAAATCTCTCCCTCGTTCCCATTTGCTGCTTGGTTTTATAACACTTTAAAAGTATTTAAATTATAAAAATGACGGATGCTTTTTAATTTTATTGTTGATTTTATTAATTTATTTGTAGAATCCCGAGAGAAAGCATCGAACATCTGTGTTTGTGTTGGTTGTTACAGAAGAGCTTGATGAATGGGAAGATTCTAAAAATATAGGTAATTTTTATATGTGTTATAAGAAGTTAATTTTAATTTACTATATAAACAAAGAAAATTTTTATTGATAAAAAGTAAAATTACTCGTGCAGAATGTTTTGTTTTCTTCCTTGTATTATTTTTAGTGGAATCAAAAAATTACAAAAATCATGTGATCTTTTTAATATCAAGGTTTGAAAAATTCCTGTCATGGTGATTCAAAAATCAAAGCCAGTGATTGAACATTTTTAATATAACTTTAATATATATTTATATTTTTTAAGCTGAAGACAGAAAGAATGATTTTCACATTTAACTTCACTTATTGAGAGTTAATTGAAAACAAAGAATAAAAATTAATAATTTTTTGGCTAAAATGTGATTAAGATTTTTTTAACAAGATCAAATATTTTTACTACAATACTGTGAATTTCTTAACACAAAAAAGTCCTAATCAGCTGTTATGCCAGTTTTTGCAGCTTCATGTGAAAGAAAGCTTACTCACTTAAATTTAATGAAAAATAATCTAAGAAACCAAATTTAGTTAACAACATACAAAGTTTATTAATGATTAATTTGAGTGGAACTTGTTTAAAAAAAAAATTATGCTGGTAGAACTGTAAGACATTGACATAGCTTCCAACTCCTGATCCCCTCCCCCACCCCCAGTTAAATAAACCTATTTTGAACCAGAAATTTCACTAAGTACCACATAGAAACAAGACTCATTTTGTTAAGTAAATTTTCTGGTTCAAAAAAAGTTGAAATTGGAAAAAAAATCAGAAGTTGGCAGCTATGCATTCGTATTTTATAACTAAAGGCAGTTTTCGGGAAAAACTACTATATTTTTGTTGTGACTACAAACTACACGTCAAAAGTCGCTACTTCAAGATTTTGTCAAAAGTT
Organism: Maratus speciosus; assembly: GCA_963932465.1. Classification (NCBI taxonomy): domain Eukaryota; kingdom Metazoa; phylum Arthropoda; class Arachnida; order Araneae; family Salticidae; genus Maratus; species Maratus speciosus. Next base: position 171,495,361 of record OZ010793.1, read on the forward strand.
TCAGTCTACACTGTAATTTGAGAATGCTGATTAAGTATAATAAAATGGCCTCTCGTTATATTGCGTTTGCCAGGATACAATCAAGTAAGTGTGGTAAAACTCAAGCCAATAAAAAATTAAGACAGTCAACATACAAGAAAGTGTATTATGTTTTATTCTAAAATGTTATTTTAAGCACGTATGAATCATTATGTGCCAACCAGAACAATTCAATATTAATTTTCTGTCATAATCTCAAAAAATAAAAAAACTGTAAATAAAGCAATTGGGTCATTCCATGTCTCTTCATCCAGACCATGAATCCCATGGTCTCAAATTTTGATAAAATTTTTTGTAGTTGTTCCTTTTACCCACCACCCTTATTAATAATCTAAAATAATACTTCAATATCTCAAGTACTTTTTGTGAAAAAAAAAAGTTGAAATATGCATAAATGGCACTTTGAAGGGTCTGTATTTAAGAAGCATTGTTTCAGAAGAAAAAAAAATCATAATTTTAATCATATTCAACATATCAAGTTGAAATTTTCACTAAAATGTTCTCAAAAGGATGGAGATACAAGAAAAAAATAATTTGATGATCATATTTTTATTTAAGATCCCCCCCAAAAAATTGTCGAGAGTTTGTTTTTACAAAAAATTTTGTGAAAAAAGTTATGATTTTTTAAACCTTATTTTTTGAAAGCGACATAGGAGTTAAACAAGTATATATATATTTTTTATTATTTATATATAAATGTATAAACTGAAAGAATGTTAAAAAAAAAAAAAAAAAAAAAATGGCTTTTTGAGTGCTACTATATTTTATTCATCACAAACAAAAAAAATGCATGCATTTGGCTGAAAAAGCAACTGCATGTGCAAATGGCATTGGGAATCCTAAAAAACATTATAATAATTGTTTATATTACAAGTGATAATTTTTAAAAGATACATTTCTATTTATCTTACTTTGATTTAAAAAAATTGATATTACATGATAATTCTAAATAATTTAGATGTAATCTGATTTACAAACATAATTTGTGTATGGCGAATTTGTATATATAAATTCCACAAAATTTTAAATCAATATAAAACAAGTTTGTCAAATAATGACATTTTGAGTACTGATATATTTATTTTAATCAAAGCCTGGCTTGAAAGAAAGTTAGGAAGGGGGGAGGCATAACCATGACTTGAGAGAGGTCCTTCTATATATACCTTGTTTTACATAAATTATCTACTGATTGATATGGTATCATCAAATAATTACAAAATTATTTTGGGTACCTGAAATTTGGGGCTAAAGGCCCAGGCCTTGCAAGCCTGATGTTTTTGGTCCATAAATCAATATTTTTAACAGTCAGTATGTAGGGAGGAGTTATTGCTATCCAATATCCACTTTACTTTTTAAATGCAATTTTTTTTTTTTTTTTTTTTTTTTTTTTTTTTTTTTTTAGTTGAAAAATGGTTTTGTTCACATTCACCAAAACAAAGTGTAATAATGTCGATGTCAGGATCGCAGATTAAAAACCAGAAAGAGAAATTAAAATTACTATTAAGACACTACTGAAAATATCTGATGATTAAAATGCCATTCCGTCATCACATATGGCCGTGATCGTATAATACAATGTCTAAAAAATTATTTGGCAACCAAAGAATTTTAAGATTAAAAGTTAAATATAATCAAAATCATTAACTAAGAAAAATGTTGCCATCAATAAAATCCGTTACGGAAGCTGAAAAATAAAATAAGTAAATAAGACTCACCCCTTTGTGAAGTAAACAGAAATTCAAATTAGGCAAATATAATTTTAATTTTCATCAAAACACAAATAAGCTTGGCCAAGCAGAAATTAATATTTATCACCTGTAAATAGCTATAACACAAACACATGTTAATAATTAATCATTAGGTTGAAGCAGCAATTCATATCAGACGATGTTTTCTAAGTGAGTTTCTGTGAATGTTTTTTAATTATTAACAGTTCAACAGTTTATAACTACAAATTTAAGATCAATGAATTTAAAAGAGTTGTTTGCTGTATTCAAAGTCTTTTAAGTTCTATTATGGTAAGTTACTTGCTTAATTTTTATAAAGTAGAATTCTAAAGAATTTATTCTTGAAGCAGTTCGGAGCCGTCAGAGATTTGAAGATTGGATTGTCATGAACGAGCATCAGCCAGATATTGTCAGTTACTTGGATTAGAGTTATGAAATTACTTCACTTGGAAATTTCGATGGAAAAGGATCCTTGAGCACAAGAAGAATACCGGCAGAATTCGAAGGGATAAAAAACATTATGGTGTAAACTTTCGATGAGAAAATGTCGTTAAAATGCACTATGAACACCGGCAGAATTCGAAGGGATAAAAAACATTATGGTGTAAACTTTCGATGAGAAAATGTCATTAAAATGCACTATGAACACCGGCAGAATTTGATGGGATAAAAAACATTTCGGCGTAAACTATCGATGAGAAAATGTCGTTAAAATGCACAATGAACACCGGCAGAACTGAAGGGGCTGCAGTTATTACGATGACAAATCTTGACGAGAAAATAATGCTGGAAAATAAGGCTGGCGTGAACGACAAACACCGGTAGACTTCCGTTAGGACAATCAAATCTTGAAAAAACACCTTTTTTTTTTATCTTTAAACATTATTCTGGATTAGAGTGCATTTTAAAAGTGAAAATTTGAAGACACGATATCAGAAACTCAATTCTCAGGGCATTCTCTCCAACTTCTTAAAAAGGTCTGAGGCCGAAGCCCCAAACACACAACCTCTTCCTTAGCTACATTGCTGACAAGTGAGACTGACGAAAAGCAGATGGCCCCAAAATCGTTGCACCAACGCTAAAATCAAATTAGCCAATCAGCATCCGGTACGTATGCATTTGCACCTGTTCATTACAACGATTTTCATCGCAATCGTATTTGCATTCCTCTCACATTCCTGAGTCATCGGGACATCTCTGCCTGATACGAATTCAAGATGGAGGACAGAGTGACATCACAATGTTGTTTTCATCCCGAGAAGACACTGAAAAAATGGCGATCTGCGGCGGGGAAAAAAGTGAATTGCGGGACTTTCAAAACTGACAGAAGTGATTAAATATTGTAATATAGATATTTTGCTAAATTACAGTTTAAAATTAATGAAATTTTGGCAATCGCTTAGAATTAAATAGTAGCATCTAATAAAAATGGTTTGGGAATAAAATGATTAATATTAAATAACTTTTTTAATTTAGATTTTCGGAAGTTAGCCATTATTAGAAATGTATTGAAAGTTACTTTAACGTATGATATTCTGTAATGTTTATATAATAAAAGATCATTACATTATTAGAACGATATTTTTAACGTTATTGAATTGATATTTAATTACATATTATAATGTCTTATTACTGTAAATAATTATTAATGAATTTATTAACAGAATATAAATTATTTAAAATGCTTTTTATTTAAAAGTTGTTTTTGTACTTATATATTTAAATTAAAATAGGAAAATAATGCAGACGATAAATTAATAAACTTAAATAGTGAAAATGTAACAAAGCATTGGTCTAAGATACTTTTTAAAAAATATTCTGAGATATTATTTTCAATTTTAACAAAAGTCATGTTTTATTTCTTTACTTTGTTACAAAAAATTTAAAATAAACTCATGATATTTTTCATGTAAAACTTTTTTTAATAATTCCTTTTATATTTTAAAAATTTTGTACAATAAGAGTAGCTCTAAGATTAAATATGTTGTTTCCGTGTCACAAAATCTTTGTTTTTAGACACTACTGGAATGTAATATTAGTTCCCCAGATGGGTGGATCATATGAGGTCATGTGGTTTTGTTCTATGGAGACATTAAACTTGACATAAGTCTTCCCAATTGTAGGGGTTGGTTGATAAAATGTGGGGGAAAGTGAACTTATAAGAGACCAGGCCAGTTTCTTAGATTTTAGTGTAGAGTACAAACTTAAATGCTCCATTGGCAGTATTATTAGTAAGCTTTGGTAATATTTTATTTTGCTTATTGCTTTGAACCTGCTTTAAAAATGGATACTCTTGACAGTTATTTTTTTAATTAGACAAATATACTAAGCAATTTTTTGATTATATATTTAAATAGTCATAGATTTTCTATAGTGTTATTTCTTATTTATTTTTGGTTAGAGCCCAATTCTTTTTAAATTGAAATGGTTTTACTTTAGTTTTACTAATAAGTATAAATTTAATTCAAAATGTCAGAAAAGAAACTTGAAGTTTGCAGTATTGGCAAAGAAAATGCAACAGAGTTAGTATCATAAAAAGAGTTACACAGAAGTGGAAAATTTATCAAACGTTGCATCATTAAATCCATTAGAAATTAATGTTTTAAGTTTGAGAACTGGGGTGCATTCTGAACTATTGTTTACTGTTTGTGAACATCATAAAATATATTTCTTAAATGTGAAATGGATCAATCATCATGTTTTAATCCATTTAAATGTCATAAAAAGAAAATTACGAAATCCTTGAGAAATATCAGTGTAAATTTTTCTCAGAAGATTAACAAAATACCAAATTTCGAAAGCTCAATTCCGGAACAAAAAATATGTAATATTTGTAGGAATAAAGTGGATAAATACATTTCAGAATTAGAAGAAAAAGCTGAACTGGAAGTAGTTATGGCTAGTGACGAAGAAATTACCAATTTAATATTATCTGTTTTCAAAAAAGAGGCACTTGAAGAAATCAATCCATCGTTACAAGATATAAGAGAATCTCCTTTGAAATTTCATGGAGTAGCTCCTCATCAGAAATCGAGTTATACTAAAAGAAAAATTGAATCTGCATGTAATACTTTAAAATCAAAGGTTTGTAAGGTATTAGAAACAGAATTTCCAACAGAAAGTGGGATCTCACACAGTACTTCCTGAAGGCATTTTACAAAAAGCAGATATGGATATTCTAACAGAATTAATTAAAACTTAATAAATAGTTAATTTAAATAATTATTATAAGAATTTGTGTACATTCATACCCATGAATCCACTTTGTAAATAAATCAAATTTTAGAATTCTCAATGCCATTTGCACATACAGTGCATAGCTGCCAACTTTTATGCTTTTTTATTATCACTAAAATTTAATGAAATTTTTTACTTTATTTAATTTTATTTTACTGATTGGATTAGGCGAAATTTACTTCTAAATTTTAGTGGTAGGAGAAAAGTGTAAAAGTTCGCAGCTATGACAGTGACTTTTTCAGCCAAATGAATGGGGAGTTTTTTTGTTTGTGATGAATAAAATATATTAGCACTCAAAAAGCCGTTATTTTATTTTATTTATTTTTTTTTTTTTTCAGTCTTTCTTTCAACTTATACTTTTACGTATCTCTCTATTCTAAAAAAAAGGGACTAACACTGTTACTACCGCTGACAATGAATTTTTTCTGACCTGAAATCTTTCTTCGTTAATATTAAGAAAAATACTGCACATAAAAAATATGAAAATTGGTGGTATTATTGAGAAATGTTTGATAAATACACTGATGCATACAGTTTTCAAATTGAAGAATTATTTTAAAAGATATCTAAAGTTAAAATTGGTCAAAATCGTTCCGTTAAAAAAGTTTTATAGGAGCAAAAAATATATGTAAAAATTTAATTATTTTTAGATCAATTTATACATTAGAAGTTGACGGTGTGCAGACTGCATTTATTTTTTTAATTTGATTCATTTTTTAAGTTTTATTTCCATTTTAAATTCAAATTTTCAGCATTTCAAGAGATATTTTTTACATAATTTAGAAAAGGGTATTATTTTAAATTGTTGCCAATTTTGAAAACAGGGCAAAGAATAATATTTCCTTCAAATTAAGAATTTATTTACACATATTTATTTTATTAAATTTAAAAACTTTCAAATTAGAATTAAATGGTTGCGTGTTAAAAGCAGGAAAATATTGAAAATTACGTCATAAGAACTATATTTACACTTGAATTTTAAAAGAGAAAGAAAATTTTAAAATAAATTTATTACTGTTCGTTAAAAGTCATAAATAGAAGAAATTACATCATATTTAAAATGGCCAAATAATAATGCAAAACAGTTTAAATTTAAAAATACATTTGCACGAGACATTTATATATTTTATATTTTGAGATAATCTTTATTGTGAATTCCAAGACAGTGCAAATAATATTTCCTGTCTAACAACAAAAGTAATATTTCTTTTCTAACAACAAAAGTATTTTCACATGAAAATTAATAAGAGAAAGAAAACTTTAGTGAAAATTACGTCATTTAAAACGATACATTTAAAATGACTTATTTAAAAGAATTTTCTTATAGCGTTGTTAAAAAATACCAGGAGACAATGACTCTGTTTAAATTTATTTTACATTAACTTATTTTCAAATTTTTTAACCAATATTTTTTAATCAAAGACTAAAACAGCCATTGTATCTCTTAACAGCAGCTGATTTGGTCTTAAAAATCCCTGATCAAAGGAAAACGAATGGAAACCTGTTTACAGAGAGATTGCCACTGTTTTTTAAATTATAATTTAATCTTTTTAAAGCTGATCAAATTAGTGTGCTTTTAGAATCTGGGGTGTCTGAGTGGGGGTTGGCGAGTGTAGCTCGTAGGGGGCAGGGCCCCCTAGTAATTAAAAGAAAAAAGACTCCTATGCCTCTTTCAAAAAATGAGATTTGAAAAATCATCATTTTTCTTAATTTTTTTTGTAAAAATGAACTTTAGAAGACAATTTTTGGGGGTCTCAAATTAAAATATAATCACCAAACTATTTTTTTCTTATATCTCCATCCTTTTGTGTACATTTTAGTGCAAATTTCAACTTGATATGTTGAAAATGAGTAAAATTATGATTTTTATTCCTGAAACAATGCCTCTTAAATACAGACAAACCCTTTGAAGTGCCATTTATGCAAACTTTCTGTTTGTTTCAACATTTTTTTTTTTCACAAAAAGTACTTGAGTTATTGTATTATTATTTTAGATTATTAATAAGGATGGTAAAAAGAACAACTACAAAAATTTTCAACAAAATCAGAGACTGTGGGTTTCATTTTTGTGTTTGGCTTTATGATTTGAAATGGAATGACCCAATTCCAAAAGAAGAAACGTAATAGTAAAACATAAAGATTTAATAATGAGTCTAGACAAGTGTTTCCAATAAGAAATTTGTTTGATTTGGACTTACCAACTAATGTCAATGGGGGAAAATCCATGCTGCCATATGATGCAGTGCTAAATGCTACAGTTGTGTTTATTTTCATATTATTGTACAAAATAAATTTTGCACAAAAGAAGCAAGTTACTAGAAGAATGTCACTGTTCACTACATATTACTGATTTTTTGTATTGTGCTACTAACTATATTACATTTTTCAAAATGTAGTGTGCTACACTACAAACTACCAGAAAAAGTAGCGACTATTGTAGTTTTGCTATTTGTCAGTGGCTCTTTCAACCACTGGAGATGTTCATAGGAAATGCAAGGCATAAAACATTTATAATTTTTTTAAATTGCTTTTTGGATTTTAGATATTTTATTAATGCTCTTTTTTTTTTTTTTTTTGGCTTCTAATAATTTAAATCTGGCACCTTATATTTGAAAAGTTTTTCGATCTCTGATATATGTAATTGCAATTATTTCACTTATGGAAGCTCTAAGAATTTTTGTGAAAACATTATTTAAGCATATTTGGGGAAAATATTTCTTTTAATTTTTTAGCTCTTAATTCACACAAATTTTCTCTTATGACTTTTTAACAGGTATAAAATATTTATCTATCAAAGCATTCATTTTGAAATTTAAATCTAGTAAAAATAATAAAATTAATATTCAATACAAGGTAGGCTTCACCTATCTACACAGTCATTTTGTGGGCTCTGCCTGCCTTCAGCAACGCATAGCCTGGTTTCCCGAAAAATTTGAAACAGATACTGGATTTCTCCTTTTGTCGGTCTTTTCCGCCCGAAAAGACTCAACCTACTTTCGCGATCAGAACCCATTCCTTCGACTGCTTAGCCGAGAGTTTCCCCAAAACACTGCTCGTAAAAATATTCTCGTTACTCGATTTATCAAGTACTGGAATTTTTAAGATTTGTTTTTCTTCAAAATTTACATTTGGAATAACCTCTAAATTGCCAGTACAATGGCAATTTCATTAGCTCTGTTTTGATCAAATTCTTCCAACACTTTAATTTCGGAATTAGCGTTTATGCTATCGACCTCCCTGCGATTTTCTAACGTCTTATTTATCACTTCGGGTTCAAATTTCTCACTGCCTTTAAAACTCTCTCCACTTTTAATTTTACATAATCCTGCCATCCTCAACTTTACTCTTTTCTTGCACCTTGGTATTAAAATTATTCCACCTCGCGTACCTGCCATCCGAGTTTCTCAATTTAAACAAACGCCTACAAATACAAGGTGTCAGCAAAGCCTTACAATTTAATTCCGGCAACACCCTTCTCTTCTGGACGAAAATCCGAAACTAACTTTTTCTCCCCGAACCGAAACCTCCTTTTTCTCTTTTCCCACTGTACAAGGATTTCAGAACTGCACGGAAATTTCATGGTTTTTTTTCTCTTCCAACCACACGGGGTCTTTCTTTATTTTCTTTTTCCTGGTCAGGACAGCGGCTGCCCTACTTCTTGAAAGAACAATCTTCATCTGATCATTCCGTGGGTAAAAGTGCAGGCTAATAATTAAGCCAGCTAAGTTTTTTGTGTGCATGTGTGCCCAAGCTTTCTTTGAACAACTCGTATCCGAATTCTGACACCAGCTGTAACGCCAATAAAAATCTAACTTAAGGAATTAATCTTAACTAAAATAAAAAGAATTTTGAGTTCATTTTCTACAGTTTTTTTATTGACGACAGACGGACACACACATCAGCAAACACACACACAGTCTTAACACATAATAAAATTTATCCCTTTTGGAGCAAATCGCTCCTCCAGCAGATCCGATAACTGACTGCCTTCGGTCGTGTCACAGCAGCTTCTCTTCCACGGGACCTTTTCAGAGAGATCAGTCTATCTCTTAGCCAGCCCACGTGGCACATTGAGTCATCTTAATCAAAAAAATTTCAGTTCTTACAAATGCTACGCAGCATTTCTCAAGATATTTACATCATTAAATCTGTTTACACGTTACATCTGGATTTTGTGAAGCATTGGCATGTAAATTTATAGTTAGGCATCTGGAGGTCCCAATTAAAAATGTTTATTACGTTATGGTCATCTGGTCTCTGCGTGAGACCAGATAAAACATCACACTGGGCTTCACCCTGAGCCCCCAAAGTACATTTTTTATGCAGACAGAAATTACATAAGGTAAATAAAATGCTTTATTCTAGATCCTATGATTCTATTAATAAAAATATTTAAAAAAAACATATAAATAAAGATTTTGCAACATAAAAATTATATGAACTTTATTCTTACTCCTCCTGACAATTTTTCTATGAGGGGGAGGCACAAACGTTATCTACCACTATGTTGTGCAAGTATCTTGCTTGTAATATGAGATTTTAGGAGATATATAAAAACATCTCTTAAAACATTCTTCAATTTTTCATATTTAGTTAGTTTAGAGTTTATACATTAATACTCACTTTTGATTAAACCATAGAAAACCCTGCAGACTATATTAGTGCCCCTTGCACAGTTGTAGGTCTCGCACATTTTGTCTTTCGTGTCAACACCACCATTTGTCGAATTGTATGTCATAATTATTTCAGGTATTCCTGCTTACTCATCAATGCATGCATGTTCAAAATAATGAGAACATTTTGTTATCTTTGGGTTCTTGGGAAAATAAGATACAGTTACTTCAATGTCCAAACAAGATAGACTTTTCTTGACTGCATCTTATCTTGGTAAATATTATTAAAAGTTTTTTTTTTTTTTTCCTTACACAGAAGCTTCATGTTAGAGCCATACTGCACTTAAAAACAAATCAACCAGAGATAATGCTAATAAAGATATATTACATGATATTTTAATTTCTTTTTATAATGGCTTCAAAACCAGTATCATTAACATCGATTTTGTTTTCACAGTATAAAGTTTCGCTTCTTTTCCAACATAGAATTGTATATTTAGCATGTAAAATACTTTGGCATCTGTCAAAGTGTAAATTTTTATGTCATAAATAATTCACCTCAATTTTCTTCTTTTGTTACTTTTCATTTAAATTCCAAGGAGTTGCATAACTATAATTTTAGATCATGTTCTGATGGTTGATGATAACGATAGTTGTGTTATTAGTTATTAATACAGTAGTACCCCGACTTACGTCACCCCGCATTTACGTCGTCTAGTTATACGGTCATCTAGTCTGGGAAAAAATTCCTTAATTAAAGACGCACTTTTAAGAAGTCCTGCGACAGTCAAGTGATAGCGACGTATAAAAAAAGTCTCTAGAAAAAGCCTAGAAAAGTAAATTTGCTGTTAGAAGGAGCTTCTAAGAAAGAAAAAGAAAGTTTTCGGGTCAAACCTGCAAAATTTTTTCGCGTCCTCAAAACTCGAACGGGACAGCTAGAACAATAAATTATAAGTTAACGATTTATTGATTTAATCCAAATTCTTGTATTCCAAACGCTTTTTTTTTGCTAATGTTAAGTTAAACGTTTGTAACTTAAACCCTAAATATAATAGACTATGTTCATTAGATTTTAGAGAATTTTCATTACTTATCCTTTTTGCTTGTCTAAATGTACCTCGACTTACGTCGCTAGTCTTTGAACAAATTGTTGACGTAAGTCGAGGTATTACTGTATGATAATTTGTAGCAGATCACAAAACCTTGTCATTTTCATCTAACAAATCTTCCATTCCATTCAGCATTACTATTTTGTTCCTTTACTTTGAGAATATTTTCCAATTTCATGCCATTTTAGTCTGTATTAGAAATTATTTAAAATAGAATCAAAATAAATATTGCCAAATATAAATATATTTTTATAAATCCACTGCGTAAAATATTCTAATTCTGAAAATATTTATCATTGTGTAATAATCTAAGCATTGAAATCTGCTTCTTTTTTTTTTTTTTAAAGAGTAACTCTCATACCTTTTACAGTTATAGTGCACGTCTATTATTTTTCAAATGTTAAACTATTTTCTTACCCCTAAAAAACATTTTAAAAAGGGAGAGGGGGGGGGGGGTAAATCTGGAGTTTTTTGCAGCTTGGATAGCATAAAGATGTGTCAGATTGTTACAGCTTATCAATATATTTTACTGGAATAAAATGACTTATTTTCATGCATTAACTCTTTTGTATACAAAGTCTTCTTTGTTCATCCACCTTTTAAAGGTATCTTTTAATTTTAAATTCATAAATTTATTTAATTTCTGTATTTAAAAAAAATTACTTAAAAAATAATAATTGAAATTTGCTGATGCGCTTATGTATATTAAAGTAAAATTACTTTTAAAAAATAGCTTGTTTAGAAATTTTTTGATTATTTTTCTTTAAAATTCCAAAACTGCACTCCTTTATTTAAGAAGTTACTGCTACCATTGATTATGTATCTGAATTCCAATTTTTTTTTATTCAAGACAGAGCTTGTTTTACACTATTCCAATTTTTTAAACCAATAATGCAAGTTTTTTTTTCTGATTATAGAAGCTTAGGCTATTATTTCTAATTCACTGGAATTTCTTAAGTTCTCCTAATCTACAGAAATATGCACTAGGTATGTGGTGGTTAAATTTCAGTGTTATTTTTCTTTCTTCCTTCTTCCAAATGCTCATCCAACAAAACAAACTAAAATTTTTCAATGCATTCTTTTCTACTAGTCAAACAATTTGAGTTTGAAATCAACTACCAAAAATTCTAATTTCCCCCCCCCCCCCCCAACAACTGCAACAAAAAATAAATAAAAATGAAAAAGCCTTGCACATTTCATAGCAAGTTCTCATGAGTCACGGTTAGCAATTTCAATGCTTTTAAAATTTAATTTGCATTTTCAAAACACGTTTAAAATTTTCGGCTTATGAATACCTTGTTTTCGTCTGTAATCAGCACTAAAACACCAAACAAATTATTCCAGCGAGTAATTTCACTCCCATTCAAAGTTTTTAGGAGTATAGCATGAATTTTAAAAGTAATTTTAACTAGTATGTTGTGGCCATCACAAAACTTTCTTCTATATAAATCACGTCAATTAAATCATTTAAATAGTACAAGAAATTACATGAATTTAGCACCAATTCATATCAAAGTATATATCTGAATTTGAAGTTTGATGAAAATTCGTGCATTAGTTCTTGAGATAGAGCTATAGTGGAAATTCTGAAAAATGTAGCATAGCAACGCCACCTGTTGAGCGATTTACACCAAAAATGAACAGCACTAAACAATATCAAGGTATACCTGAATCTGAAGTTTGTTGAAAATCTAAGCGTTAGTTCTTGAGATAAAGCTATTACGGAAATCGCAAAAAATACAGCATAACAGCGCCACCTGTTGAGCGATTTACACCAAAAATTAAACAGCACTAATTTATATCAGGGACTAACTAAATCTGAAGTTTGATGAAAAATCGTGCATTTTTTCTTGAGTTAGAGCTATTATTGTGATAATCATGAATAATGCAGCATAGCAGCGCCACCTGTTGGGCGATTTTCACAAAAAAATAGTCAGCACCAAAGTATATCCTGGACTAATTGAATCTGAAGTTTTATGAAAATCCGTGCAGTAGTTCTTTGAGATATAGCTATTGCAGAAATCGTGAAAAATGTCGCATAGCAGCACCACCTGTTGGGCGATTTTCACCAAAAACTAATCAGGTCCAGATTATATCAAGGTCTAACTAAATATGAAGTTTTGTGAAATTCCGTGCATTAGTTCTTGAGATAGAACGCCCACAAAATTTTTGTTACATACAGACATTTTCTAAAAACCATCAAATCGTGTTCAGGACATTCTAAAATGTATAAATCCGTTGAAATTTTTCACGAATCCAATACTTTCTTCTTGTAAAGATAGAAGAAAGTAAAAACATTTTCTTTTTTTAAATTTTACTTAAAATATTTGAATAAATGTCAGATACATTAAAGGTAAAAATAGTATAAAAAAGTTTAAAATTACATTTTCTTTTTCAACTCTTTTGCATTCTATATTTTTACAACTATATCACAATTTACATTATCATCAAAATTGATATGACAATCTACATTATCATTAAAAACATCCACAGCCACTGCCTGTATAAGAAAGTCTTAGAAGTATGTCTACATTGTCATTATTTTATTTTTTTTTCTTTGTTCCATTTTGAGTTGAAAAGCTTTTTTTCACACGGTTTAGTAGAGAGAGGAAATATCAGTCCAATGTAAATAAGTTTCTTATATTCTGGAACCATAAAAGTAAATGATGTTCTGTGATAGTCTTTGATATTCTCTTTTCAATGTATTTTACACTCATATGCAAATTTGCAAAAGGCTATCATTTGACAAATATTTATATTTAATAAGCAATAATTATTCTAAATAAGTAAAATACTTGTTTTTGCTCTAATGGTGAATTTTTTGCAATAATTTCTAAATTGTAAATATACAAATAAATCTACATCTTTAAGCTAAAATGTCAATAATGATAGTCTGTAATATTTTTCCAGGTCGTAAGCGAAAGTGGTTTCCTATTAATGAAGCTCTTGATCTTTTGTCCATACATAAGCCTGTACAGTGCTCCTACCTTAAGCTGCTCACAAGGAATGACAAAGTACCATGACACACTTTTTTCCTTTGTAAATTTCATGATGCAAATAACCAAGATTGGGATATACAACCACCATGAGCATTGGAGAGGAAAATCTCAGTTTTATGCTTATAGTAGATAATTATAAAAAATCTTATGCTGATTTAGGTATTTTAAAGCATTCTATTGAATATATAAATAATGTAGCACATTATTGCTGGTGCAAATATGTTTCAAATGATACTGATTTTGTTCCCTATTTATGACTCACAAAATATGTACAGAATTTGATTAACGAATACTTATGTCGTAGACGTTCTAATTTTTATTTGGTCTTGTCTCTTTTCTAAATGTTATGTTCGTGAATGCAAATGTATTTATTTCCCTCTTTTTAATTTTTAACCATAATTAGTGATCATGAATTTTCATTTTTAACTGTAATAGACTAATACACATGTTTCTATTTTGTATTATCTTCAAAAATTTTATCTTACACTCTTTATAGTTCATCACTTGCTTCTTTTTGTTTGAACTCTGCATCTGTTTTTGTTTTTCCCCCTCTATCACAACATAGAACAGATTTTGTGCTTTATATGAAAATCTGATGCTTTCTCACAATTTATTTTTTATCTGTGTCTGTTTACAAGGTTTAAAACAAATTTTTTTACAGGGAGCATAACACATTATTTATGTATATAAGCTAATGAGTAATTAAAGATTTTAAAGCCATTTAGCAACACCAACCTCTTTATTTCTGAACATACTTAGAATTCTAAATACAGTAGAGCACCGATTATCTGGACCGGTTGGGACCGAGGCCGATTCGGTTAATGAAAAATCCATATAATTACACAAATTTAAAAAATAAGAAGGCAATATTTTTAGGTAACTTCCTTTCACATTTTTTCCAGTCATAGGACTAGCAATTGTAGTAGTGCACATTTTAGTATATTACAAATGGCATATTTAGAAGTTATTTTTTTAACTTTTTTTAAATTTTATTTTCTACAAAATTGGTACAAAGTTATACATAGAATTACACATAAAAATTATTGCATGTATGCATACACTCTACAGTACATACATTTAAAAAAAATGCATTGTGTTAGGGAAAATAAATTCTTGATAGTCTTCTGCTTCATAGAGGACATTCTTTTTTCTGCAGCCATATCCCTTAATCTTTTTAAATGCAAGAATTGATCAGGATCGGCTGAATCTTGCCATTGTAGCCATTCCATCGCAACTTCTTACGTACTAGAAACAGTAGGGTTTACACATTGCTCTCTTTGCATTTCTTGCCGGTTTTATTATTTCAGGATTAGGAAATGGTAGTTCAGCAGTTAACTTTCATGACATCCAGCCAAATTTATCCTATCCTGCCTAAAGAAGTTTCACTTCAAATATTTTGGAGAAGGCGGGAAAACACCGTATGGTCCTTGATCGATTCGGTTAATTGGACAATTCAGTTAATCGATGTCTGGATAATCGGCACTCTACCGTTTATATATATTTGTATGAATCTTAATCTTTCACTTCAAATATTTTGGAGAAGGCGGGAAAAAGGCATATGGTCCTTGATCAATTTGGTTAATTGAACAATCCTGTTAATCGGTGTCTGGATAATCGGCACTCTACTGTATGTATATGTATATATATATATTTGTATGAATCTTTGTCTTAAAAATACTTTTGATTGTTGGAAAAAATATTTTCATAACTATTCTAATTAATTTAAAATAAATTTATTAATAAGAAAGAAACTTGCAAATTATAATTTAAGATTTAATTTACTTAAACACAAATTCTTTTTTTCCTCCTTTTAATTCAAGAAATGAACTTGTAACAATTAATATTTAATTTTGTTTACTGCTGTAATGAAATGTATGAATTGTTTTCTTTCTCTTTAAAGTTGCCAAGTGCTGATACATTTTATTTTCTATCATCTTATAAAATTGCTGAATCCTGGAGTCTTTAAAGATTGTTATTCTTCTTTATAAAGTATTTCAGTCATTAAATTAATCAATGAAATGGTGTTGCATTGAACACCAAACTCATAATATGTTTTAGAATGTAAAAATATATTGTTGTTATATAAAAATTCAAAAAAGATAACTCTTTATTTTAAAGGTAAACAAAGCTTAAATTATTTACTACTGTTTTGAAGATTTAACCAGAATATTTATTCAGCAACATTTCCTTCACATGACATATCAATTACCAATTGTAGAATAGAAAACTAACCATTTTCATTATATGGAATAGTTAACACTAGATAATTTTATTATAAATATATATAAAAATATATATTAGTAAACAGATAGGGAAAAACCCCTTATAATTTGAAAATTAAAATTCATAAAATAATTATTTTGAATATGATTTGAGTATTTTTACTCATTTATATTGCTAATAAATATGATCATAGCTGAAAATTTTAACTGGGCCTATTCTCTTCACCCATTCTTCTTTCTATCAAATTTAATCTCTTAAAAGATCAGAAATTAATAACTCTTTAAAAATATCATCTGATCAGAAATTGATCATGCAAAATATCCAAAAGAATGTTGAAATTGTTTTTAACCAATTAATTAATCCATTATGTAATCAGTTTGTTTCCTTTGAAATCGAACTAGAAATTTTATTGTTCCAGTTAGGCTAATTTGAAATTATTTGACTGTCCTATTCTGTTTCACTTTTCAATATTTTTTTATGTTAAATTGATCTGAATTCTTCAACTGAAGTCTGATTTTTTACATTACTTATTGCCGCAATTAATTGACAGTGATTCTGTCTTGCTTTTTTATAAAGTTTAACATAATTTTTAAGAAGAATGAATATATATATATGTATGTATGTATATCATAGTATATTGCAAGATGAACTTAAAAATTTGTTGAAACCTAATAAAACTATAAAATTCTTAACCCCTTGGGGACGAGCGGCACGTATACTTGCATATACTATTGCATGAAGCGCTCAAAATCCTTGTTTTTCCTCACCAGTAAAATTTGCCTTATTTAATCAGTGCATTTTCTCGATTCAACAAGACACAAATTTCTGTTGTTAAAAAACGGTGACAAAAGATTAAAAATTACGTAAAAGGCTCCCGTCCCGAAGGGGTTAAAGTATATTTGTGCACCGAAGGGAAGTAAAATACAAAATGAAATTTATAATTTTTTTACATTTTATTATTCTGGTTTTTTTTTTTAATTATTAGTTGAATATCAAGAATGTTATAAGAATGATTTACTGTTGGTTAACAAAACATATATCAGTTTTTATTGCCATTGCAAATTAATATTCAGAAAATATGCTCAATTTAAAATAATATTGTGTGGAATTATTTTGAAATATCTGCCATTTTTCCAATATTTTATTTCTACTAGTTTTATATTTGGTTTAGAATCTGTTATGATAGTGACATGTAAAATCTTTTTCAATACTGTCAAAGTTTGTTATTAAAATATATTGAAATCCTTAGATATTCTTTAATTTTAATTTTTTATTTTTATATGATTGTCTTAAACTAAACAAAGCAGCAAATATTGATATTTTTTAGAAAATTTCAAAAGATCAGGTAGTAAATTTAATTAGAGCTTTGAGAGAATCATACAAAAAACTTCATTTCTAATTTGTTGAATTTATCTCAAAATAACTGGGTTTTTTTTTCTTAACTATATATTTTTGTTACCTAATATGAAAAAAAATGGCTATTAATGAAATGGTATTTAAAATCCTCAATAAACCAGTTATTTTTAAGCAGTGTAACGTAAAATGTTGATAAAAGAAATACATACATGTTTAAGTATTTCAGATTTGTTTGAATTATTTTCAACCTCTTTCAGTCGTAAAATGTTTTTGTAACTTTGTAATTTTTATGTTCTGCGTAAGCTAAATAAATGTATTTTGTTTTTAGTTTTTTGATGTATGTCTGATTGCTTTTTTTGATAATATAGAGTTAGTCATGTCATTATTATTTTTTAAATGCATTTTTCAATGTCTAAGTAAACAATGCTTGTCATATAGTATCTGAAATAATCAAATATATACTTTTTTTTAATTATTATTTGAATGTTTAGAGAAAATATTATTGCAAAGTAACTATCATTCCTTAATACAATTTAATGGTTCTGATTCAAATAGAGTTATATTTGTGATGTAATATATTATTACATTTTTTTTTAATCAAAATTCATGCTTCAATTATTTTCTTTCCATATGTCTTTAAGTTTGTCCTTTTCTGTGATGTAGTTTTCTATTCATCTAAAACTTCTGTTCATAAACTTTATTGCTACATGAACCACTTTATAATTTAATAATTTTTTGCACCCCACCTAATATGTAAGTGAATAGAGATATAATCTATCCTACAGAAAAGGGGAACTAGCATACAACGCGTATATGAGGGGTTCACAACCATAGTAGACCAAGTCTATTTTGAAAAAAAAAAAAGTGATAGTCCAGTTCGAAGGTGTTTTATCTACTCCCACCAGTGATTCAGACCTGTTTTCACATACTTTCTCCTATATATCGCGCTGTTTACAGACCTGGTTCACTGTTGGAGTGAATATAACAAATTTTATACGCCTTCTAAATGGATTTTCTTTTTTTTTTTTTTCGAAATGGACTTGGTCTACTATGGTTGTGAGCCCCTCGTATATAAAAATGGTAATAGGTAATCCTAAAATGCAAATGGAATAAACATTTAACTTAAAAGAAAGAAAACACTTCGTTTATTACATAACAAAAAATACATTTATCAATGAATGTATTGTTTTAAAAAAATACAATTTAAAAGTCAATTGTTATTTTTAAGGTTGTTCTAAACCAACCATTAAGCCTATATTAAGATTGAAATCTAAAATTTAACATCAAGCCGCTCTTCATACAAAAACTTAAACACTGTATTTTCACAAAATTATTTATCTATATTTTGAACATATTTTTTCTCTTACAATTAATTGTAACATATTGTGTTCATTGTAGTATATAAAATTAGTAATATTTTTTAAAAAAACCTGATCGATTGTTCCCTGACCGACCAAAACATTGTCATTGACCCACATATGGGTTAAGACCCAAAATTTGGAAATTGCTCCTCTAAAGTATTTATTTACTATATTTTGAACTGTTGCCAAGCGTTATTCATTTTAAGACAAGTTGTAAATTTCTAAATAAATTTGATTTCAACCTTTAAGAACCTTTTGAATATATATCTGTATGTTCTTCTTAGGATAATAATTTGTTTTTATGGAATTTTGTTTTACTAATGAATTTCATCTAATGACTATGGTGGTTGTTGACAAAAAGCAGTAAAACTGTTTGAAGTGTGATGTTTATAGGCCGTTAATATATCATTCTCTTTTCTACAGTGATTTAAGTATGTTATATTCTGTAAATGACTTGTATGTGTTTCATAGTATTTTTTGTTTTGTTATGCCTTGAAAAATGCACATATGAATTGTTTATTTGGTTTATTTTCTTAGATTATTCTATTAACTGAAAATTGCCTTAATTTTTTTTTTTTTATTATTTATTTATTTATTTTTATTTTTTTGCCTTTTCAATTTTATGGATGTGTTTTTAAAAGCTCATACATTAAAAAACAATTTTATCTCCCCCATTTTTTTTTTTTTTTTTTTATTAAGCAAAATGCTATAGTAGGTGATCATAAATTGGTAGGAAGTGTATTTTTAAATATATATTGGAAATTCTTTTCTACAGCATAAACTTTTTAAATGTGATATATAATAAATAAAATGACTATGCAACTAATAAGATATGGATATTTATTTTTTCCGTTATCTTGTGATTTCCGTTTTATTGGGATAAACCAGTCATTAAAATTAAAAGCAACTTTTCATATTTTTATAAAGTGCTAAAGTCAATTCTGTTAAGTTAATCATGAAGAATATGTATGTTTTTGTGTTTTGCTAGTCAAAGTACAGTGGTACCTGTACAATAAATTCATTATAAGTTGATGCCATTGTGCAAAACAGTCATTGTTTGGCGATTCATTTATCACAATCTTATATAAAGAAGATTAATGCATTTCTAAACTATAAATAACTTATTTCACTTATCTGTTTAAAAAAAAAAGGCTTTAAATGCTAGGCATTTCGTTACAAATGTTTCATTAATGGCAAAAATATATTTATAGCTTAAAAACTGCAGATTTTGCATAACATTAATGCGTCAAACCATTCACAGAAATCCTTTGCATACTTTTGCTCAAGCAAAATTGATTTGTACTTAAACTTTTTAAGTTATTGAACAATCATAATTAGAAGATACAGTGGCTAAATAAAGATTCTTGAAGGATGTTTTGGGTTACCTATTTTATACTGATAGCATTTTGTTTAAAGAATCCTTCCAAAGTATGCTTTAAAAAGGTTTTTTACATAAATACACAAAATCCAGTTTTATCTTGATGTAGTCTCTAATATTATTTTATACACCCTATTGTAATTTCATGCAGCTATGAAATATTAGACAACTATTTCAAATAAACACAATTTACGAGTATAGTGAATTAAGAATTAAAAAAATAAAAATAAATATCAACCTGCTTTCTAGTATGATCTTTTCACGGCCGTAGAGAGAGACTACGGGCCCTAGTAGTAATTCAAATGTGGGTCCATTTTCCCCATACCATAAGTATGATACAATAAAACCCTATTAATTTTATTAAATTTATTTACCAATTAGAATAATTGTGGTAAACTTAATCAAGTGTAATCAAATAAAACCTTCTATGATGTAAATGCAAACGATCAATGAAAGTACTGCATTAGACATGTTGTTTCCATCTTATGGGGTATAATTACTTAATTTCCTTGTTAGCGGGATTGTAAATTTTTTTCATTTAAAGAAGGATTCTATTATAGACAGATTTGCTGTGTTAGAAAGATTGCAGCACTAATGCGCAAGTAGAAAGCTTTGTGATGTAGGTATATTCAGAGCCATGCGAAGAAGGCGGCTAAAGGGACGGTTGCCTTGCAATTTTCTCTTATGTTATTTAATTGTTCTGAAATTCTAAATTAAAATTAAACCTTTTAAAGTTCCAAAATAAACGTATATTTACTCAATAGAGTTTATTTAGGTTTCTGCACGTAAACAATTTTTTGACACCCGTCACAAAGAGAAAGATGTGTGTGTGGGGGGGGAGGGGCTAAAAATTTGCCCCGGGTTCAGTTATTACTCTGCACGGCCCCGGGGGTATTTATCAAAATATGAATCCTTTAAGAATTTGGTTGTTTAGATTTCACAGCGCTAATTGCCTAACTTCTGTGTTTTTTGCAATGTGAGTTTTTTTCAGAATTTTAATAAAATCTATGCTGTTTTTCGAACATAAAAGGCCCAAATATCAGATATTATATACCTATACAGGAATAGGCAGCCTGAGTTGGGGCCTCCTGTCAAGCCCATTAAAAAAAAAAAAAAAAAAAAAAAAAAATCAGCAATTTCTGACTTTTTATTATTTGTTGCTTATTTTAACTTTAAAAACTTTACGTAAAAAGGTGATTATACTACTTGTTATTTTATTTTAAAGAACAGCCCTCTTAGGATAGTCAGCTCCCTGTTATTTGTACCAGGTCTACCCCCTGTACAAACCTGGATCTCTTCAAAATTAAAATACAATAAAAAATTTTAAAAGACTATGGTCAGTTGTTTGTTTGATCAAAATTAAGCATTTATTGTGTGCTTTGGATGACTTGATTCTAGTCGTTCTTGTGGAGTAATTATTTTACAAGGTACCACTGTACTATCTGTTTATCAGTTATTGCAATTATCTGTAGTAATATGAATGATTTGATGAAAATTTGACAAATTTAATGAATGTGAAATTGTGTAATTTTGTGATATTACTTTATTTTTGTTTCTTCTTAATTGATTATAATACTTGTTCTTAAACTGCAAGATATAACTTATTAATTGCATATTGCAGAAAACAGACTTAATTTTCCCTCTCTTTCTTTTCATTCATTTTAAATTTTAATTTAATGAGTAAATCTTTTTGTAATTGAAATTTATATTAAATTTTACAAGATGTGGTAGTTAACAATGTCATTATTATAATTAATTTATAATATATAATGATTTAAAAGATGATATTAAGGCATAATAAATAAGTTTCTACATCATCTTTTTACTGATAATCCTATTTTAAAAAATTGATTAATAAAAAAATAGAAAATGCTATTTTTCTGTATATGTGAGATGCATAAAATATGAATAAGCGGGAAAATCTTTTTACAGTGAGAAATATTGAGTTGAGAAGTTTGAGAACCACTATTCTTTGAAATAAAACATCTCTTGTTTGATTCTTAGTAGTCAGTACCCTGAAGCATCTTTCACTCTTTGAATCTCGAGATAATCATGTAATTATTTCATTTGCATCACAAGGTCCATTGCTTCTGTGCCCCAATTTAAAAAAGAGTGGAATGTATGTGTGTTCAAATTTTCCATAATAAAAAGTAAATAAACAACATATGTTTAATTGTTTAATATTAAATTATATATATATATATGTATATGTGACATAAATTTACATCGGATTATATTATAAAAAAAGAGAAATGTTTCTTGTTCTAGCTAGAATGTTAACAAAAATATAATATAGCCTATTTCAAGTTACTCGCAGTTCTGAAAAGTGTTCCTTTATCTTCAGAAATTAATAGATTTAAAAAAGAATTTATGAAACGAAAGTTTCGTTGTTGCCTGTAATTTTCAGAAATTTGAGTAGTTTTTACAGTGTATTAATCGGTTTTTTAATATGAAATGTCAGTTCTTTGAACGTAATCAATTCTCAAGTAAACATTTTCATGTTCAGTAGAAAAACAGGCAAAATTAACTGCCTAAAAAGAATAGTATTTTATTATTCTTGCATGTATAAATTCTGTTATGCAGCTGAAAATGTGTACTTAAGAATTGATAGCATCCGAAAAAACAATATTTTGCATTGATACGCATTTGATAAATCTTATTACAGTTAAACTTGGATAATTCGAAGTTGAAAGGACTAGAAAAAAGTTCAAAATATCCAAAAATTCGAATTACATATATTGAAATAAATAGAAAAGATTTAACTCCCTGATTTAAGATTTAACGCATAAACTCTGCATTTGTTTTCATTAAATCAAACATTTTTGTACGAGATTAATTATTCATAACTTTTAAGAAAAGTTAGATATTTTTTAATGCTTTTTTGAATGCAAATTTTGTGTCATAGCATATGATTCCAACATATCAATTGATACAAAAGTAGAATCTCTAAATTAGACTGACCTTCAAAAAAGCGTTGAAAATCATGTACTATATACACCATAGCTTCTCACGAACTCGTAGGGGCTTCTCTTGTATTTCTTTGTTCTCTTCATCCCCAGATAGTCCATCCTCAGCTCTGTTGTGCACAGCCCCATTTTGGTCCACGTCGACCTAGTCCTCATACAAGATTGATGGATCAGGTTTTACATCTTCCCAATTATTGACAGCCAGCTCAGGATCAATTTCATCAAAGTTTTCCACTACATTTACTCCTTCTGTTTCTTTCTTTACAAATCCATGTTATGAAAGCATTTTATAATCGTTCTCTTACTGACCTTGTCCCATGCCTGCCTAAACATTCGTGAAGCATGAAGAATGTTAAGATTCTTACAAGGGAACCACTTTTAGTGTTGCTCACACCTAGCATCGAGACCTAGTGCATTTTAAAGCCCTATGCATAAAAGTTAGAGAACCGAAAAAATTTCTCTGTTAAAATAATATTTTATATACTTATAATTTTTTATTATTACACATTTATTTGTTTATTTCATAATTGATAGCATAAAAAACAAATATTAGGTTTTTATTTTTTTTTTTCTATGCAGACGATAAATATATAAGTAATAAATAGAATTCTATAAAAGCTTCGAAGATCATTGAAAACTATTTTTTAGTGAAATACAAAATAAGCTAACTATTTTCTTTTGAAATCGAATGAAATAAAGTTTTGAATGTTTAAAATGAAATGTTGCTGTATTAAATGGTCCTTCGGTAAAAGTGACCATAAAGTAAATTAATATTTTTACACAATTTAGAAACATTACTGTGGCGAAATAGGTCGGACATTGCAATTTTTAGCTATTTCAAACTCAGCTGACATTTGGCTAGGGTTGCCGGAAAGGTCTACTTTTGAAAATAAACGCCAACTGTTTCCCCACCAAAAATATGTATATAAAGTTGCAATTTTTCAAAATCAAATTCATGGGTTTTTGAAGGAATTTTCAAACTTTTTTCAATATTTTATGCTTATTATTAACTAATTTTTATTTTTAAATGCTTTTCTTTAAAAACATTCAATGTTAATAGTCCGATAAGTAGTCTCAAAAATTGCATTTTCAGAAAGTTATGCTGCTGTATAATCAAGAAATATTATTTTAACAGAAAAATTTTATCGATTCTCAAACTTCATAATATAGGGTTTTAAATTGCACCAGGTCTCAATGCTAGGTGCAAGCAACACCAAAAGTGGTTCTCTTGTTAGTGTCAATATCTGCTATGAGGATGCTTTCAACCAACAGACGACTGTGGAAGTGTTTAAGGTTTTGGATGATTCCTTACTCAAGTCTTGGGATTTTGCCGAGCAGGATTTTGCTCGAGTCAGAAAATTGCTTGGAAATACCCACATAGTGACATTGAAAACCATCGCCTTTCTTTTCCTTAGAAAGACCATTAAAATAAACTGCTAAAACATGCTACATCTCAGCTGAAAAAAGTCTCAGGAACATTTTTTACTGCAAAATTTAAAGGCAATTGTATGAAAAATTCGAATTATCCAGAATTTCGAATTAAACAAGCTCGAATTATCCAAGTTTCACTGTACAGCATTGTAAAAATGACACAGAAATATTTTCTAAAATTACAGGCAGGAAAAAGAACTTTTGTTTCAGAATTTTTTTATAATTTTTAAATCTATTGGTTTCTGAAAATAAAACACTTTTCAGAATTTTGGGTAACTCAGAAAAAGCTGCAATATATTTTCATAAACTTTCTAGCTAAATCATGAAACCTTTTTCTTTTACTGTGTCAGAAAATCATGTTTTTTCTTGGATGAGAAAGTAAATATTGCCTACTTAAGGCTCCTGTCCTTGCAGGGCTTAATTTCTAACAAAAAAAGTACTGGAGCCCTAATATTCTGCAGTATTAAAACCATAGCGTGCCCCCCCCCCCCCTCCCTTCTCCTTCCATACCTTCACTCCAATCCACATATTTATATTTCAAGCAAAATTTAAAATATATCGAACTGTCAACTATTCCACTTTTTAGATTATCACTCCTTCCAAATAGAAATCGTTGCCTAATTTTAAAGTTAATTAATCACAGAATTCTGAAATTAAATAAGGTAAGGATTATGATTTGGATATAACATTAACACATAAAAAGAACGATTCAGTGCTTTTATAGATCCGCTCGATTGCTTTCTGTCAGAATAACAAACAATACATGGCAATTATATCTACTTGCAAATGAAAGTGACTTCGTAAATTTGCAGAGCAGAGCCTTAGCATGGGCAGCATTTCTGATGAAAAGTAAATAGAAAAATCCCTAACGTTGATTTCATACTCATACACAATAGAAGACTAAAAACCTCAAGCAAACAAAACCTAAAGCTGATGCTCGTTGACTAAAAACAAAAGAAAATGTTATTTTCAGGTTAGATATCTAAATAAATAAAATAAACACTCCAATTAAAAAATATCCTACTGACACAAAAGAAAATCGAACTGAAAACAAATTCATTGTTCGCTCTCTTGAGTAGTCAGTGGCATATCAACACGTCACCACTATGAATGACAGACAAATTTATGTCTGCAAATATCACTAGAATAGAAAAATACGATTTCTGTTTCCCTTTCATTCTGATCATAATAGCATTAAAGTGATTTGAAATGGAATATGTAATTTTTAAGGATTTTCTATACATGAATAAATAAAACTTTGAATGTAAAACAGATTGATATAAAAATTGAGCCCGTTTCACCTCCATCTCCTACGTGTGTGACACATTACGTTACATATAAGTGGTGTTAGTTCTGATAGAAAAGAAAGTAAAAACTTGGAGATGGGAAGGACAGGAAAAGGTAATTTAGGCTTCGGTTTTTCGGAAGCGCTATTGCACTGGGCTCCGGAGCCCTGTATTTATGAGCTCCAGTGAATTCCGACCAATATTTAAATAGTTGCTAAAACAGTGAAGTATCGGAGTTGAGCCCTTGTGTGCTCCAGCACAAATTAAGTCCTGCATGAAGACACTCGTGACCTAATGCTAAACCTATGGGAAGGTTCTTTTCCAATAACTCGTTTGCATTTCGATATTTTTAAACAATTTTGTTTGCATTGGATAGCCAGAGGTCAGTCTCTACAGTCGCCTTTTTTCATGATCCAATCTGCGGTTTGGGTCAGGTCTGGGATAATTTTTTTTATTGTAGTTTGTTTTCAGGGTAACTACACGTACCTTTTTATCAGACCTGGACGGGTTTTGATCACTCTGGCCAATTTCCATTGTATAGGGGAGAGGCCTTCATTTTTTATTACAACTAAATCACCTACCTTAATATTAAGTTCTTCTTTAAGCCCTTTTGCTCTCTGTTGTAAGTTGGAGTTGGAGAGGTATTCATTACTCCATCTTTTCCACAATTGTTGTAGTATTCGCTGCACTAATTGCTACCTGGTCAATCTTGATGCAGGTATCTCTGAAATATCACTTTCTGGTATTGAAGAGGAGCAACAATTAAAAAATGACTATGGGTTAAGTCCTGTAAATCATTAGGATCGGAACTTAAAGGACAAAGGGGTCTAGAATTTAAACAGGCTTCGATTTGAACTAAAAGAGTTGAAAGTTCTTCAGATGTTAAAATTGAATAGCCAATTGTTCTTTTTAACTGAAATTTCATCAATTTAATTCCAGCCTCCCAAAGTAAGGGGTTGAGGGTGGATTGAAATGCTAATTGATTTCTCCAAACATAGGCGTAACCAGCCTTTTGAACGGGGGGGTGCCCAGACATTTTAACCTGAACATGTTGGATACAAACAATAAAACCTGCTAAAACGGAACCCAAAGAAACCGGTCGAATTTCCATTTTAGACAGGTTTTCATCTTAGAAGGTATAATTGTGTGGTGTTTCTTTTAAAAAGTGCTCAAACGCAGTTTTTGTTTGCGTGAGGGTGAATGAAGGGGTTCAAAACATCAAAACTAAACCTAATAGTAAAAAAAAAAAAAAAAAAAGATATGTAAATCTCCTTGCAGCAGTGACATAAGACAGTGACTAAGTGTGGTCGCAAGTGTAAAACATTTTGGTACCCTAACTTCTTATAAAGATTAAAAAAGGCCTAATCATGCTGGAAATTTCTATAGGCACAGGGGAACACTGTATGAGATCTAAAATTATCTCAGTCAAAGTCTGTAGATGAAATTTTGCCGGATGATAAATCTCAGATAATACATGCGATACACCAGTACATGCGCACGAAAGTTTTTCAGAATATAACTCCATGACTTCTTAGGGATCACTGGAAGGGACCCAAAAATTTTGGAGGAAAGTATATATAAATAATTATTATAACATTATAAATAATTATTATAATATTCGTTAATAATTCATGTTTTTACCTCAGAATGTGTCGAATATGTTATGTAAAGCAAGTCATGATAATATACACTATACTTTATCAAGATGACAAAAAATGTACTATCATGATGCGACAGTAATAATAAAGATAGGTACTTGTCTGTCTGTGTGTGTGTGTACGCGCTGAACTCTGAAAAGACAATGCAGCCCGCACAGCTGCAGGATTTGACAGGAAATTACCTATATGCCGTAAGTAATGAATATCGAAGACAATTTCTGGAATTTTTCAATTTTTTATGAGAATTTTTTTCGCATTTTTCAGCAATTTTTTCAAGTTATTAAAAAAGAATCCGATTTCAATATTTTACCCAGTAAACTTTGTCTTCTTTTCAATAAGTTTTTTTCGAGATTCTAACAGCGATTTTTCAATTTTTAACAATTTTTTAATGTTATTTTTAGAGGGTTTGTTTTCGCATTTCACGGTGTTTTTTGACATTCCTAAAAGGAATCCGGTTTAAATCTTTTACCCAATTAGTTAATTTCGTTCCCTGCTGTTTTTTTAACCTTTTCGGAATTTTTAATGCGGTTTTTAGCAGGGTTTTTCGTGCTTTCAGGTGATTTTTTGGCTTTTTTTGAAACAGAAAAAAAAAACTCTCCGGTAATTTTTGAAATTGCCGTGATTAAATTCGAATTGGAAGAATATCAAATCAGTTCTTATAAGAAAGCTGAAAATTTAATTTGGCTCGAAATAAAAAAGCGCAATAATTCAAGATTAGCTTGTTTCGAGACTGAAGTGGTTGTAGCTTTCTCGGGAGTACGTTGCCGAAGGCAGTCCTCCCCCAATCCTATATTTGTTTAATTCTATGTTCGCTTTAAAAAAAATCAAGCCGCGAAACTTCACTAGTAATGAAGTTTTCTTTGAGGGGTAGGGCTTGAAATAACGCGCGGGATCGCGCGATTTGTGCACAGAAAAGGAAAGTCACACACAATAATAAATGCGGTGCAGTATTTCTCCCCTCCAAATTCTTTCACAGACCTGTGATTATTCAGTGAGTATTTTAAAATTTTTGTTGAAGTCCGCGATTTTTATTTCTTTTACGGAATTTCTCAAAATCAATTCATGAATCGGTCCTTGAAAAATTTGAGAATTTCTTCAAACGAATTTCAAACGAGGAAAAATATCGTGAATTCCGATAAAAGAGTGCTGAAAGAAATCGCGAATTTCATCAAAAGATTGCGCAAAAAAAAAAAAAAAAAAAAAAAAAAAAACGAATTTCGATAAACGATAGACGAAAAATTTTTGGAAAATTTCGGCAAAAGGTCGCGGAAAAGAGTGGGGAATTTTGTTAATTGGTACGGAAATTCATCGAGAACTTCCCCGATCGGTCGCACAATACTATCGCAAATTTCGACAAATGACCCCTGTAAAAAATCAGTTTCGTCAATCGGTCGCAAAAGAAAATAAATTTCACCAAAGGATCGCAGTAAAAACGAGAATTTCGTCAACGGTTCGCAGAAAGAAAACGCGAATTTCGTCAAAAGATTGCGGAAAGAAAAAGCGAATTTCGTCAAAAGATCGTGGAAAGAAAACGCGAATTTCATTGAAGGATCGTGCTAAAGAAATGCCAATTTCGTCAAAATATCGCGGTAAAAAACACTAATTTTGTCAAAGATTAGTGGTGAAAAGTCCGGATTTCAACAAAAAAAAATTGCATAGAAAGACGTGAATTTCGTCAAACGATTTTGGGAAAAAATTGTAAATATCATGAAATAATCGCAGAATAAAATCGTACATTTCGTCAAAATTTAAGGAAAAAAATTAATATATTGACCTTAAAGACTGCAACCCTATTCATTTACGAATGTCAAAAAATGGCCGCGATACACGAAATTCAATCAAACTTCAGATTAATTTGAATTTTCTGTGCTATTATTTTTCATTTTCAAAGGAGGCAGGGTCTGTGCACCCCCCCCCCCCCTCACTTTCCTCCGGCTAATCGCATTTTGGAATTATCATTTCACATCTGCATTCAGTTTCAAAATTTTTTGCTTCTTTCCAGACTTTAGACTACGAAAGCAAAGAGGCAAGTAGTTTTTATCCTCATCAAGAACTAGCTATAATTTCTCATGATATTGTAGAAACATGCAATAGAAAGAACGGTGTTAAAAAAAATCTCCCACAAACAAAAGACGTCAAAGTGGGATTATAAAACCACTTTTTCGACTTACTATGGCTAATACAGATTCTTGTAAATATTCTAGTTTTAAAAAAGATAAACAACATAATTTTCTTAAAAAAAAAAAAAAAAAAAAAAAAAAAAAAGGGTTTCTTCTTTTATCACATTTCAAAATTTAGGCTGTTAGTTTTCTGAACTAAACTAATTTGCTAAACTACAGTAGCGCTCAAAAGTATTCTGACAACCTTATATTCTCTCTTATTTTATTTAATATAAAAATGTAAAGGAAAATATATTCCCTATAATTGAGAACACTATGACTGCAGTTATTTAAATGCATAAAGTTTCAACTTGTTTGTTTACATTCGGCGCCATCGAAGAAATATGACTCCTCCTTGGCTCAAAAGTATTTTGACAATTAGTTTGCATTTAAGTGTTGAAGGTGTCAGTGGCGCTATAGCTTCGATTAGTGTTTATATTGACATATTGTGATTATTTTTAAGGATCAGGAATGCCGAAAAGTAAAAAAAATATTGAAGTGATTCTAGAAAAGCCGCTGTAAATGCCCTTAAGAAAGGTAGACTACAAGCAGAACTAGCTCGTTCTTTTAACGTGTCTCGGCAACTTGTTATTACATGGAATAAAGTTTTTAATAAACAGAAATACATCGAAAATAAGCCTCAAAGTGGCCATCCGAAAAAAACAACTTGCAATGTTGACTGTATTATAAAAATGATATCTAAAAGTGATTGTCGTAAGTCGCTGTAATAATAAAAAATGAATTGAAAGAAAATTACGGCATAGACATACACGTTTCATCAGTCGAACGACGCCTAAACCTCTATGGTTTACATGGCAGGAGACCAGAAAAAATACGTTTGTTACCTACTAAGAATAGGAAGGCTAGAGTTGCATTTGTAAAACGGCATAACCCTTTCAGGGGCAAAGCAATTCAATTGCTAAAGTGAGGAAATTAATGATTTACACCGGAATTTTAAAACAAATTTATTTATAAATAAGAAAAAGCTATATTTCACACACATAATAAAACGAATATTTTTAACCAAAATTCTGGTGTCAATCATCAATTTCAACACTTCAGCAATGGGATTGCTTTGTCCCTGTAAGGGTTATGCCATTTTACAAATGCAACTCTAGCCTTCTTATTCTTATTAAATTAGATACGTGTTTTTGCTGGACTTCTGCCATGTAAACCATAGAGGTTTAGGCATCGTTTGACTGATGAAACGTGTAAATCTATGCCTTAATTTTCTTTCAATTGATTTTTTATTATTACAGCGGACTTACGACAATCACTTGTAGATACCATTTTTAGAATACAGTCAACATTGAAAGTTTTTTTTTTCGGATGGCCACTTTGAGGCTTATTTTCGGTGTATTTCTGTTTATTAAAAACTTTATTCCATGTAATAACAAGTTGCCGAGACACGTTAAAAGAACGAGCTAATTCTGCTTGCAGTCTACCTTTCTTAAGTGCATTTACAGCGGCTTTTCTAGAATCACTTTAATATTTTTTACATTTCGGTATTCCTGATCCTTAAAATTAATCACAATAAGTCAATATAAACACTAATCGAAGCTATAGCGCCACTGACACCTTCAACAATTAAGTGCAAACTAATTGTCAAAATACTTTTGAGCTAAGGAGGAGTCATATTTCTTCGGTGGTATGTAAACAAACAACTTGAAACTTGATACATTTAAATAACTGCAGTCATAGTGTTCTCTATTATAGGGACTATATTTTCTTTTACATTTTTATATTAAATAAAATAAGAGAGAATATAAGGTTGTCAAAATACTTTTGAGCGCTACTGTATAATTGAACTCTGCTTTCACTTATTTTTTCTTTTATAGATTTCGAATTTTTTTTTATAATTGTGCTTGAGTCTGCGCAAGCGGGGGGGGTGCCCGGGCACCCAGGGCACCCCCCCTGGTTACGCCTATGCCAAACTTAAGTATGTTGCCACTTCCTCATTATGGTGAGAAGAAACTGCAAATTTATACATTTCTTTCAACACCTTGCTTTTACTGACAAAATTTTTGGCACAATCACTTATATTTTCTTTTGGTTTACCTCGTTTGGATATAAATTGCATCAGACAAGCTGAAAAGGCTTGAGTAGATAAATCAGTCACTAATTCTATATGAATTGCATTAGTAGAAAAACATATAAATACTGAAATATAACATTTAAAAGATTCTACACCTCTACCTTTTTTTAATTTACATAATTAAACGTTTAAACAACGTTAAACGTTTAAAATGCGCAAATAATGTGTGAAATAATTGTGCATTTTAAACGTTGGTTTACTGCTTTTTAATATTCCTGCACAAAGGATTCAATTGCTATTTTAATATTAATGCTTGTTTGTTAAAAATACCTCAAAAAATGCTTTGTTGTAGCTTACATAATATATTGTAATATAAATTCAAACTATAGGACTTTGGAACTAAAGACTATACAGGTCATGTATAGTCAATTCCTGTAACAAGGAAAGAACAGGAAGGTTGCACTCTAGTAAAACGTAAATTGGCCATGATTTGTTAGACATAGAAGCACAAGCACAAATTACACAATTCTTTACAAATTTTCTTACAACACATCTTCCACTTAAAATCCAATATTTCTGTCTGATAAGTAACACACAATAATAGTTGAGGAGTAACATGAAAGTGAGATAAGTGAAAATATCGGATAATCAACACAGTCACTGGAGGATTTTTTAGTAACAATGTTAGATGTATTTGATCTTGTGCGAGATTTGAATGACAAAGACGTCCCCCTAACCTGAGTAGTCCTTCTTCGTGAAGGATTTGAGAAGATTGGTCAGTTTGCTATTACAAGGTAAACACTTACCAAAAGTCATACATTTAATATCCTCGCGAAATGATGACGCTTGAACTTATTTGATTGACTTTTAAGGCACTCTTAATTTCTGTATTTGTCAGAAAACCGAAGTTTCTTCTTGAAACAGGTAAACGAGGATTCGTAAGAAATCTCACACACCAAGCAATGGACTTTAGGAGGCTAAAATTCATCTGCTGGCAATATTTAATGTTGAATAATAGCATAGCAGTCTGGAGTGTGAATTATTAATGCTTAATTAAAAAGCAGTAAACCAACGTTTAAAATGCGCAAATAATGCGTGAAATAATTGTGCATTTTAAACGTTGGTTTACTGCTTTTTAATATTCCTGCACAAAGGATTTAATTGCTATTTTAATATTAATGCTTGTTTGTTAAAAATACCTCAAAAAATGCTTTGTTGTAGCTTACATACTTAATATATTGTAATATAAATTCAAAATGTTATGTATCAAGAAATTTCTCTAAATTTGAAGATTTTTAGTTAAAATTTGTGCACTCAACCTGGGTCGAGGCTAAAGTCGTCTGCTAGTGGTGTTTGTGCCTGCACATTCTGGCAGTATAGTGGCTACAATAACAGATCAACATACCGCCGGCTCTGGCATTTGGCATCATGTGCATAAGGTCCATTACACATTTTAGCTTAATAAATTATATATGTGAGAGAATAGGCATTTCCTCACTTAACTGAGCTATAGCACAAAAATAATTTTTCTTTGCTCTAATAAGGCTTCATCACACAAAACACTCACTAATTGCAGTTCTGGAGAAGCGAAAGGTGGAACTCTTGATATACAATCTGCTGGATTCTCCTTTCCTTTTATATGATGTCAGCACTCCGAGGGAACAAGTTGTATTTCTGCAACAAAAGTTTGCTATCTTCTTGATTCTATTGATAACCAAGAGAGAACTATTGATGAATCTGTCAAACAATTTTAGAGATGTCCAAGCGCAATGAATCTAAAACAGTTTTTACCAAATGGGCTGGCAGCACTCAGTTCGAGTTTAGGCAAAGATATTGTTTTTAAAGGTGACTTGTTTTTGCAGTTAATATTCTAATACAGTTGAATCATAAGGATCTTAAATAAACAACTGTACCATATGCCATTAAAGAAGCGTCACTAAATGAATGAATTTCAAATTTGTTAGCTGAGGGAATGATTGCTAACTGGGGCACAGTTATAGATGTTAAACATGCGAGTTCTCAAATTTTCATCCACCTGTTTTTTATGAGTAGTGAACTGGATTGTGCCATATAAAATGAAGACTTCATACATAATTCCTGAAGTAATATTTTTGCTGAAATTATAAAGGAAGAGATCCAACCAAGCGGATAAAACATTTTGGCTATATCTGACAATATAGATCTCTTTGTAACTTCTTTTAATGTTGGTTCTATGGTTACACTAATTTTGAAGACATTGCAATTTGAATCCCATTTTAATCCTGGCACTTTTATTGAATTATCGTTTTCAATTGGTAACTCGGATTTAGTCTTAATTAAATTTTTAGGAATGCTATTTAATACACTAATGTTATTTGATGCCTACTTATGTAATTCAAATCTGCCTATTTTCAATAATTCTTGTAACTCAGATATTAATTTAATTTATTAATAGCTTCTTTGGGAGCTGACGCACCTGCAAGTAAGTCATCGACGTACAAATCACATATGATGTCTGATGCTAAAGGAAAATTTAGTTTTTCATCCAATGATAATTTTTGCAGAACCTTAGTAGCTAAATATGGACTAGATCAGGAACGGTGAACTTGTAACCCATGTGCCATAAGTGGCACACTGCAGATTATTTTTGGCACGGCATAGATTTAAACTCTACATCAAAATATAGTAGAATTTCACAAAATGCATAAATTAATTTAGATGTTGTCTCTGATGTTTATCTGAATTTGTTTAGTTCGGTTGGTTGTCATTCTCTTGCAGATTGGAGAAACTGAAATGTAACTTAATGTATCCCAATCTAATTCAATATTGGCTCACAAAATTTTAAGAATAAGAGAAAATTGGGAGATTATCGCAAAAGAAAGATTAAAAGTCATTATAAACAAAAATGGCGTAAAATTATAACTTGGAATTCAATTCCAGACACTAAATGTTGTAGATTCTGGCGCTTGCTATTTTGACAATTTTTTTCGGAAATAAATAATATGAAAAAATCAAGTAAAAACATCTTATCAAATGAGTCCAATTCAACTTGCATTACTCTAAAAGTAACTAAATACGAAGCTGGTATAAATTATTTCACATCTAAGATGAGACAACAGAAATAATATTTAAAAAATAAATTTCTAAAGTAATGTATCAAATTTTACCAATATTTTTTTAATATTATAAAAACAAAACTTTAAGTAATTTTGATTCTTTATCATTTGATCCTTCTTTTTTTTTTTTTTTTTTTTGGCACATTATGACCACGTAATATAAATTTTTGGAAAAATTTAAAAGTGGATGTGAAAAGGTTCGCCATCCCTGGACTAGATGTTAATCCATATGTTACTGTAGTGAGGTGATATTCACTTATGTCGTCGGAAATTTTATTCTTCCAGAGAATTTTCTGAAAACCTTGATCTTCAGAAAATATCTTAATTTGACGAAACATTTTTTCAATATCAGTGTTAATAGCTATAGCGTGCGTGCGGAATCTTAACAAAATAAAAAATAGCTTTCAGAAATATGCAATAATTTTCATGCAAATCAGGTTCTCTATTAAATATTTTTTCTAAGTTAAGAAATCTTTCATAGCTAGTGATTTTGACTCCCCTAATTCTTTACATTCCTTTTTAAATGGCAAACCCACAATGTATCTTCCACCCGAATCTCGTGAATGGAATGTATCGAAAAATTCCTCCCAATATTTTTCTTCATTTGTATATATTTCCTTCGAGGGAATATTTTCTAATTCCCCAAATTTTTTCAGATAATCTGTTTAAACATTTGTAAAATTAACTATAATATTTTGTTCATTTATCATTACTCCTGTTATTAACCAACCGTAAACAGAATTGACTGCAAGCACAAACGGAAGTCTTTGTTTTCCAAATATTGTTTTCTCTAATTATAGATAATGATGAAGACAACTTCGAACAATAAGTCAATTGGGCCTGTTTCATTCCACTTAGGGTCAGCTAATCTTATGTTTTTTAAATGACTGAATGAATTTTTGTCATATGATACAACTAGTTCATTACTCGTTATCTTTTTCAAAATATAAAAAGTGCCTAATCGTGTGTTTAGTTCATCCAAATGTAGAGAAATTTCCAATCTTACAACCAAGTCTCTTCAGAAGTATCCCGTTCCCAAACACTTAATTTGTAAATTAGCTGAATTTCTTTTTATTCCTATAGTATCGTGCACGCAAGATTTTTTTTCCCCAAAGCAAGAATTTATTGGCATCTTTACATTACTAAATGATTCACTAACAGTCTCATTATTTTGGTAAGAGGATTCAGTCGCCACTTGGGTTTTTATTAGGGATTGACCGAAGCAGCAATTTTGCCGAATACCGAAGCTTCGGTCGAAGTGTATACCGAAGCTTCGGTATTCGGCAACCGAATACTCGAAACTTTTTATTACTCATTTTTGCATATATTACCTTTTTTAATGAGTTTTAATAGAAATTAAATTCTCAATAATTTAATTCAGTTACATTTTTATTCAAAAATCTAATTACACAAAAAAATTTAACAACTTCTTTCCTCTCACAAATTCATTAGCCCATCACTTATTTTTTATTATTTTATCACTAGTCAATACCCAAAAATAACCTATGAAATGTTTAAACTATACAGGGTATTATTAAGGATAAGGATTATCAGAAAAAGAAAAGTTCATTCAAATAATAAGAAACAATGTTGTCATTAAGCTGATTTACTGATTGTCTAAGTGTAATTATAAACATATTGAATAGGAATGTTCTAAAAATACAAAAGGTATTATATCAATTTGTACATTGAACTATTTTTTGTCAAATTATTGATAGAATATTTATATTTTGACAGGGTGTCTACAGAATCTGGAAATCAGGGAGGTTTATCAATCTGGAATTATCAGGGAACTTTGAAAAAATACTCTAAAATCAGGGAAATTTATCTATATGCAAAAGTATTTGCATTTTCACCTTGCCTTTGGGGGGGGGGGGGGGGGGGGGCAAAAATTTCAGAACATCTGACCATATCTCAGCAGCCGTTTTACGTAGGAGCGTGAAATTCCAGAAAATAAATCTGCTAAAAAATAATTAACAGAAATCCTCCCCCCTTCAAGAGTGTTAACTTCTTTGTTACTGAACAAAAAATATTTTTTGAAAAAATGTTGGAATAGCTTTTTCTACTTATTTTGGTTCAAAAATGATAATAATAAAGTAATTTTAAAAATTGGTGCACCAGGTTACTAGTATATGGAGATCCACATATGTGGACCTTGGGACTCAATTGCGTAAAAAGTTCAAAATTGTAACAAAATCATTGTAAATATTGGTTTCTTTTTAAAATTGCAAAAATAAATGATTTTTTTTTTTTTAACATAACATAATTAAATATTTATTGCTTCAAATGCATTAAATTAAATCGTAAATCTCAAAATTTTTAAATAATTTTTGTCGTGAACTATTGCTAAGAAATGACTGCAAAATTAAAATTTTTTTACATTATTTTTTGCTTAGTGTCAAAAAATGTGAAACAATTTTTTTTCAAAATGCATAAATAAACTTTACACTTTATACAAATAACTCTTTGTTTTGATTTACATTCTTCTAAACAACACTTAGACGCATTTTTACTGTCTATAAATCTTGGTAAATGTCCTGCATTGTCAAGATGGATTTCCTTATAAGGTACGTTAAATTTTCTTTGCTTCTTTGGAATTTCTTGTGCCAGAACGTGAATTTATTCGTGC
The DNA here is from genome assembly GCA_963932465.1 of Maratus speciosus. Lineage (NCBI taxonomy): Eukaryota > Metazoa > Arthropoda > Arachnida > Araneae > Salticidae > Maratus > Maratus speciosus. The sequence goes on from OZ010793.1 coordinate 171,532,662, forward strand.
CCTACGTCCAGGGACGTAGCTACGGGGGGCCCCCACTTCGATAAACTCATATACATTCGGTAATTTCACTTTCGTTCAAAAATTGCATCATTTGGCTCTGATTTTTTTTCTTTTTTTTTTAAGAATTTTTAAAAACATTTTACAAAATGCATTGCAAAACAGAAAACAATGTCAAACCATATTTGAAATTATTAAATATTTTAAATATATAGATTTTCTAATTAGAAACTTCCTTTCTCTTTGCACTATGTAATTTTTTTTTCGCTGGGAGCCGATTGCAATTTCACCTCTTAACTATTCCATGGGTGTAAGAAGGGGAGGGAGAGGGGTCCAGGTTACAGTATCGCTTAGAAGATTAAGTATAGCTTCTTCCTATTTCTATGCAGTATCCCTGTAAGATAGAAGATGAGGGTAGAAAATATCTTCGCTTCATTCAAGAAAGGAATCTGGAGAAAAGTGCCTTGAGGGTAAATGCGTACACTCCTTGACCAATGCAAATGAAATTAGAAGGCCAGACTTCTTGTTCGTTAAAATTAGTTTTGCTTGACTCTGAAAGCTATCGGGGGTTGATATTTCGCGGTTTTTTCGGTGGGCAGGATGTCGCCAGATTTTTTCTGTTGTATTGTCTGTTTTTCAAAAAAAAAATAAGAGAGAACAGGGAATCTTTTCTTATCAAAGAAAATTAAAACGGTGTAATAAAATTACATCAGCTACTAAGAATGTACCGAATAGTGATTTTGACCGAATACCGAATATTCGGCCTACAGGCGAACCGGATATCGAATATTCAGCTAGCCGAGTAGTAACTATTCGGCCAAATACCAAATATTCGGCTGGTCGAATATTTAAAAATTTTATTAATTAAAAAAGTTTCATATTTCATGGCTTCTTATGGTGAATTAAACCACCAAGGGAATATATTTTTTTAAATTCTAAAACAAACAACTCAGCAAAAATAGCTTTTCTACCGAATATTCGGCCTACAAGCGAACCGTATACCGAATATTCGGCTACCCGAATTAACTGTTAAGCCGAATATTCGGCCAGCCGAGTAGTAACTATTCGGCCAAATACCAAGTACTCGGCTTGTCGAATACTTTTATATTTCAAAGATTAAAGGCATTAAAATGTTAAATTTTAAAATAATTTTACACAATATTTAATGCAGAAATTTACATATTGATAAACAAGAACTTTTTTACAAGTAAACTTTATACATGAAAAAAAATCTTCTTTGTGTTATTTAAGAAGAGAATTTTAAAATTTTATTAATTAAAAAAGTTTGATATTTCATAGCTTCTTCTGGTGAATTAAACCAAGTGAATATATATATTTTTAAATTCTAAAACCAACAACTCAGCAAAAATAACTTTTCTACTGTCTTTGATTTAGCAAGGAAGTTTTTAAATGCATCTTAGATCAGTGTTTCGAATGGGCGATTATTTTCAGAGATTGTAAACATACACATTGTTCCTAAAAAATTGTAAAAAACAGAGATAATATGGTCAAGACAAAAAAATTTTAAACAAAAAACAACACCTCACTCCATTTATTTCATTAAAATTACAATATATTCAGTCAAAAATTCTGGGTGTGCAACTACAAGCCGAAACTGAATTTTCGTTCACAACTTTATCAGTAAATGAAGATATTTTAGCAAGATTTGTTTCATATTAATTTAGTTTGTATTAAATGTGATGATATCATTGAAATTGATTGAATTTTGGCCAGTGACACAGTATAAATACTATAAATTGCATTCTGAATAAAGGAATGTCTAACTCATAGTTGTTTAAATATGAAAAGGGGCAATTTCCAGCACTTCTCATCATAATATTATATTTCGCAGAAATCAAAGCAAGTTTGTTAAAAATATAGCTATGATATCTTCGTTAGGGTTAACAAATGAAAATCCAAGTTTGACCTCGAATGAGATGAGATACACTTTATTTATAACTGAATAAGTGGATTGCGATTGTGGTTTTCTGAGCAAAAATTGTCTTTCTTGATGTGTATCATCAACCCTGAAAGTTTTCTGTTTGGATTAGAAGCGCACTTTTGTGTGAAAAAGCAAGAAACCGATTATTTACTAGAAAAGGTTCAGGAACTTGCATTTTTACATTGTTAATTCCTATGGAAATCTCCATTATGGTTAATTTTCTTAAGTAATACTTTACAAAAAGCAAATAATGTAAAAACATTCTCTTTTACTTAAATATGATTCTGTTTCTAATTTTTATGAACATCTTTATAAGTTGACAGCTAAAAGTAGAAATTGTGTAAGATTTTTTAAAATGTTTTAAAAAAGTTTTTTTTTAAGTATTCGGTTTGGCCGAATATCTTGATATTCGGCCTAACGGAATATTCGGTAACATGGCCGAAAAGGCCGAATACAGAATAGATACCGAATATTCGGTACATCCCTATTAGTTACTATATATAATGGTATATTGTATCTTCGAAAAACTAAAAGTTTCTTGAAAAACTCGGGAAAAAAATCCTTAAGGGTGTTCTCAAGTGAGAAGAGCTACTTTCTGAGACATTTCTGAATTCATTTTTGTTCGGAAATTGGCAGGTGTTGTTATTCAGAAACTATGTAGTCGAAAGACGTTTTCCATTTTTTGGTAAACGCAAAAGATTTTTCAGAAAATTTTATCAAAGTTGGCGTTTTGAACCTAATTTCAGACACGGCAGCTCGAGAAAGGCAAAAAACTTGTCGTCATGTGACAACATTTGCTTATAACGTGATAAGTAATTTTATAAAAAAAAAAAAAAAAACTAGTCTCCATTGTATTCCGCTTCAACAGCCAAGCCTGCCAATATGCTTAAAATGAGACAGAAAATGTGTCAGAAAATTTTGCGTTGTTCAGTAGGAAGCTCGAGAACCGCTTTAAAGAAAACTAATATAAGATAGAGAACTATAAAATATTGGATTTTTTCCTTTGTAACTTAATATAAACCGACGATATGTTTTAAGATCTGGACCTGTTTTTGTCACGTAGTAGTGGAGGGTATACGGAGATATACGCCTCTCTCTGGATTTTTTTAAGAAGCTCCGCATACCCTCTGCTTCTCAAATAAAGTATTGGCGTATACTGTATCCATGAATGTTCATGACTTTAGCCTTTGTTTTTTTACGACTGCAACACTGGTTCTTGTCATTCAGTTCGAAAATATATTTTTTATTTATGTTTTTGAACTTGTTTTAAAATCATCAGCTGTATCGATATATAAAGCAAGTGCATTGATGATAAAACATTAATCTTTCTTCTAATTGGCGTATTGAGACATACATTTACATCCTGCTGCAAAAACTGAAAGCCATTTTTTTCTTTGTTTTCTGAAATGAAGGGATCTCAAAGTTAATTTAAATTGATTTAAAAAAATCCTTTGACTTCAATCAGGCTAATTCATGTAACAGAATCAACGCTACAGCTCACAAAAAAATGCAAGCAAAGTAATTTTGCAGAACACAAAGTAATTTTCCACACTGTCTACTCCCTCTCTCCTTCCCCTTCTCCATCGAATAAAAATATTTTTGTGTTCAAGACTCTTTTTTTTTATTATTGCAAATTAAAATAATATTTATTTTTTTTTATACTTATGCTCAATTGCTCAACATGATATTTGACTATTTCAATTCTGATAACTTTCTATGTTACGAGTTCCAGCTTAAAAATTCAACAGAAAAAATATTCTACAAATAAAGTGCATGCTTGATTAGCCACATTTTGTGGTTTTTAAAAACTATTTAAAGCTGATCTGAAATCGTAACTTGTACCTTTTTTTACACTTTCATGAAGAAATTTTCATTTTTAAATGCACGAAATTTGCAGATATTCTTTCTTATTCGTAAACGAATAGCGTTTCTCTTTTTTTCTATAAAGGTAATTGGTCTTTCAGAAAATGGTGCCAAAGTTGACGTTTGGAACAGATTTTTTTTAAACATGACAATAGGCAAAAGATCATTATGAAATAGCGATTGATTATAACTTAATATGTAATACATTTATTAGAAAATTTAAAAGTGGTATTTGATTTCAAAGCACTTCATACCTCATGCGGTCATGCCTGCTGATTACATACTTCTGGATAAAAAAATGTCTACTTAAATGTGTCAGAAAATTTAACATTCTTGAGATAAGTAAAACTGTTTTTTTTTTTCATAAACGTGGCTTTTAATACGAAGTTAGAAAACTGTTTAGTTATTTCAAATCTGAATCCGTGTATGGTGTATTTGATAATTTTGATCATATGTGAAAGAAAAATGCACAATATAAGAATAGGAGGGTTTGGATTTTTTTCTTTTATTTCTTTCTCTTTTTTTCTATAAATCCAAGTAAAAACGTTCTGTAAAAAAGTTCCAAGTAAAAAAATTCTTCTGTCCGGCTTTATGCAACATTGTCTACTAAATGTTTTCGTCGTTCTCTGTAGTTTGTTTTGGTCCTTTGATCTGCTTTGGCGCTTTGGGGGACAGACAGTTGAAATTTTTTCATTGAAGTAATCTGCAACAATTATCCTTATTCTAATTACCAGAGAAAATAAAAACTGATAATCAACCAATTCTCTCATATATTTTTATTTAATTTTTATTAATTTTCTTATTTTATCTTACGTTTTTACTTGGATAAATATTTATGGAAAAAGAGAAATAAATAAAAGAAAAGAAAAAATAAAATCCAAATCCTCCTATTCTTATATTGTGCATTTTTCTGTCACATATCATCAAAATTATCAAATATACCATACACGGATTAAGATTTGAAATAACTAAATAATTTTCTAATTTCGAATTAAATGCCAGGTTTATGAAAAAAAAAACAACAACAACAACAAAAAAAAACACTTGTTCTTAAAAAATATTTTTACTCCTCTTAGGAATGGTAAATTTTCTGACACATTTAAGTAGACATTTTTTTAATCCAGAAGCATGAAATCAGCAGGCATAAGGAATGAAGTGCTTTGAAATCCAATAGACTTTATTAATTTTCTGATAAATGTATTACATATAAAATTATAATCAATTGCTACCTCATAATGATCTTTTGCCACGCTTAAAAAAATCTGTTACAAACGTCAGCTTTGGCACCATTTTGGCAAAACATAAATAAGACCTAACTAGACCTAATTAATGTTTTCCGTACCGAGCCGGGGGATCTATTCTGGTGTCGTAGGAATGCTGAAACCGGTCGGGAAGAGCCGCCTTGGCGATTATTTGCTATTCTGGTGTAGTAGAGTCGAAATTTCGCCGGTCGGAGTGGGTTGCTTTTTTTCCGACTGCTACCTTGTGGTCGAGATCGCAGTGGGTAGGGTTCGGAAAGAATTTTTGCTCTGTTTGGAGGGTTTGGGCACTTGTTTAATATTAAAAAATAGAAAGAGGGCATAGTTTTTCAATTACCAGTGGTCGTAAATATCATGATTTCTTCAAACATATCCAACATATCAAAAATATCCAATGCTTTTTATATTTATCAGATATTTTCAAAATAGTCAACTTATTGATAATTATAAATATTTTCAGATTTAATATAAATAAGAAATTAAAATATATTGCAGTTAGCATGATAACTTAATAAAATATTATTCTAAATGTGTGTTTTTTTCTTTTTTGCTTCTCTTAAGTAACAAAATAGTAGATCAGCTAATTGAAAACAGACCCAATTTGTTAAAAAAAAAAAAAAAAAAAAAAAAAAAAGCTATAAGATTTAGTATTAAGAAAATTTTGTTGTATAAAACACAATTTGAAATACAAAATAATTTGTTTTAATTAAAAAAAATAATGAACATAATTGTAATTTTGTTGCTTTTTCAATCTCATAATGTGTTGTGCATTTTAAATTAAGGTAAACCAAAATTAGAAAAGATCATTTTAAATGAAGATGTAAATAACTTATCTAAATTAGATGGTTTATCTTTCAATGAGTGTCGTAAGAAATATTGTCTGACGTAATTATTGTCATCTAAAAATTCAGCTTCAAACGTAAAGTTTCTTTTTAGAGAAAGGGTGGGGTGGGGGTGGGGGTGTGTGTGTGTGGGGGGGGGGGGGGCAAAAGTCACTATCAGAGCAAAAGTTCTATATCTACAGAACGACACCGTTAATAACAGTCGAAAAATTCATTTACACTTGTTTTCACTGAAAATATAAAATTTTGAAATAAAATATAAAATATCGAAAGTATCAAACGTCTTGACATTTTGAAAGAAATATCACATGGTATATCTCAAGGATAAGCTATTCGATTTCTAAATATACCCATATAAATATATATACTCACTGATATATATATATATATATATATATCACCGAGCCCTGTTAATTACAAAATACTATTTTCTTATTTAAAGCTCTTTTACAGATTCTTTAAAAGTTCTTTGACTCGGAAATCTGTGTATTCTTTTTTTCTTGCAAAAAATGTCAACTAATTTACTTACAAATTTAATTCAGACCGAAAAAAAAATACTTTCATTTTACATGGAAAGGTTTAAAGTTTAAACATGGAAAAATTTCTGAAATAAAAGCTTTTATTTCGGCCTTTTAAACAAACCAAAAGTTTCGGCAAAAAGCCAAGACAGTTCACATTTTTTTCTGTATAATATTAAAGCTGTTCTCAAATTAAAACTCCCTATTTTCTGACACATTCCTGGAATAATTTTTATTCGAAAACACAGAAAATTGGTTGATGTTGTTATTCAGAAACTGCAAACTCGAATAGCATATACCATTTTTCGATAAAAGTAAAGGATTCTTCAGAAAATGCGGTCAAAGTAGGCATTTTGAACCGAAATTATGAAAGTGACTCCCGATAAAGGTCGTCAAAAGATAACATTTGCTTATAACTCAAGATAATACGTTTATATACTTCAAAAATAAAAATACATAAAGGCGCTTTTCAATTCCTAATCACTTCAATTGTCATATCTGCTAATTTCATGCTTTTATGTTTTAAAATTAGTCTGTGTATGTACAGGGCCTGGTGAAACAAAAGAGGAGAGGATGAAGGCCTGGTATTCATTCAATGCCCCTTCCTATGCTGTCACAAAAATTAAACGTGTTCTATGTCTTAAAATAGAGATATGGATACATAAATACATATTTAGATAAATATATTACTTGTGTTTAATCTTTCCCTACTCCAATAGCAAAAAATATGCAGTATAATTTGTACAAGATCGAATTAGATTTTAAATATTATCTCTGTAAAATTCGTTCACCAAGTTTGGCACCCCCTAAAATCAAAGAGGTTCAGTGCCACGGCCCAGTTGGAAGGGTTTTTTAATCAGCCCTTGTGTTTGTGTTCCAAAATTTTGCGTTGTTGAGCGGAGAAAACATATTTTAGATCCGTTTCACAATAATAATAATAATAATAATAATAATTTAAAAAACATTTTATTATTTGTTTTTACATTTAATGATTTAATTGATTCTAATTATATTTTTCACAAAGAATCAAGATTTTCAGTGAATTGATAAAGATACAACAATAATTTTTCATTAGCATATTTAGTTTTTTTTTTCAAATAAGTAATTAACTCATTGATGATCTCTGTAAGTATTTAAAATATTAATAAATAAAATTAAGGGAAAATAAAATTTGAGAGACTTTCCTTAGAATATTTTTACTGTCACGAAAATAATTAAATCGTGGTGAATTTATAAATTAATTTAAAAAGGAAGGTAGGAGACATTTAAGTACAAAGCTAAATTAATATACTTATTATATATGCATATATTCTTTAAGTTTATTGCAGATTTGAGATTAAGAACAATTATAAGCAAACCTAGATTTTTTTTTTAATAAAGGTGAAACTAAAGTATATTTAAATATTCGGCCTAATTTATATATGTGTTTTCAGTACTGGTGTGATAAATATAATTAATTTAAAATAAAAGTGGTCTAAAGATGCAAATAAATAAAAAGCTATATAATGTTTATTATTTTTTTAAAATCCATTATATATTAGGCTTCAAATATATATGTAGAGCTTGGTAGAACCTACAACACCCCCCCCCCCCCCTTTATTTTTCAAAAATATTTTGAAGTCTGAAAAAAAATCTGTCTATTTCACCATAACATTTACTAATCATTTTCTGATATTAAAATAGAACAAAGTTTCTTTCAAAAAATTGATTCAATAATAATAACAAATAGTATTTTATGCATAATTAAAATACAAATGGACATTTTTTCTTAGGTCAGGAAATTTTAAACAGGTTACAGGCACGATCACGCTGATGTAAAACAATGGCATTCATTCCTTCAACTCGTTTTTCTTTTATATAGATAACCCAAACATTCTTTTCCTTTCACGTAAATAACAATAACACTTGACAAAGCAAGACAGCTGTTTCCCTCTCCCAAACATATAAAAACACGTGAGCGCTTTCATCTGATTGGCTACAACTGTGTCCGATCGCACGCAGGGGACATTCTGCGTTTCATCCTCCACTGTCGTATAACGAGGGGAGACCAGAATAGCTCTTCGCCCAGTGGTCGCTATGAGACGGCGATCCCGATCCCGATTCCCGGTATTTACTCGATTACACCAGAATAGACGCCCGGGACTGGTTTCATTCTTCCAAGTCTTCAAGGGCCAAAATTTTCAGTTCCGGCTTTCACCCAACCCGTATGAAAATCATTGTCTCAGCGTGGCCTGGTAGCAAAATAAAGCTAAATTAAAATGTAGCAACACGTGTGAAAAAGAACCTGCCTATGCTTAATCCTGTTTTAAACTGAAAAATGTGCTGATCCATGCAAAATTAATATAATAATATGTGAGAAAAGGATATATAATACATTTACACCTATTAAGAAGGGAACTTGTCTATAATGCTTTTTTTTACTTTACAGTGCGATTTCGTCTTAGAAGATTTCACTGTATAGCATTTTTTAGATTTTTAAGTCTCCAATACATGGAATATGGATTAACAAATATAATGATAATCGAAACATTTGCATATAACAAATAGAGATTTATTTAAAAAATAAATAAATATCAGCCTACGGTATTTCTATAAAAATAAAGATTAAAAAAAAAAAAAAAAAAAAAAAAAAAAAAGCTAAGATTAAGTATTTTTGATCAAGATTCCTCGTACAGACAAATTTTTAACCAAATCGACGTAAAAATCAATGTTTTGTAAAAATTCACTCGGGCCGTGCCAGGCTCGGGTCGAGATTTTCATTTTTTTTCGGGCCAGAATGGTCTCAGGCTGAACTTTTAGCTGCTATAACGCCGGGCCAGGCCAATAATTTTTTTGACAGGTCTGGCCGAGTTCAGGCCTACCTTTTATAATGGGCCGGGTTGATTTTTTTTCTATGGGTCGGCCTGGCCCGGGCCTAAAAATTTCTACCCGTACAGACTTCTAACTTAAAATTTAAAAAGTATTGCAAATTTCAAACTTTGAGTTATAAATAAAAGAAAAAAATAATTATTTTTAAAATATTTTCTATTGAACTTATTTTTATTGTAATAATAAATAATCAATCTAAATCTGTCTTTTTACACCTCACCCCAAATTACTCCTTTTACCTTTGCCCCCTCCCCCCCTCACTGAAGTATCGAGCACGAAAAGCTTAAACCTTAAGTGATGAGGTGATTTTTATATATATATATAACGTGGTGAGGTGGTGTGTATACAACCCCAAAATTTGATTTCTTGTCTTGTGCACTCAACAAAATTTACGAATTAAAGTAAGAAAATCTCCTGTGAATTTTGCATTATTTACTTGAATAAAAACAACTGAAAAAGTATTGTAAGTGTACATACATATACATATAAATACACGTATCTAAATACCACAAAAAAAATTTCTTCATAAATGAAATTTCTCTGGGGTGGAAAACACCTCAACTGATCAGTTAAGGGTTAAAGTCCTTAAAATTACTTTTTTTCCTCTGCTTTATTTGTAATTGTGCAATACGATAAATAAATCAGCAGTTATCTATTTCACTCCCTCCATTCATAATTTCTACTACCGTCGCTCCCCCAGTTTGTAAAATTTTAAATGGTTGAAATTATTTAGTTTTTTGTTAAAATTTTTTGGTCTGTTTATTTATATATTACTGAAATAATAAATAAATGTATAACGCCCCCCCCCCCCCCCCTCGCCCAAAAGAAAACAATGGGAAAAAATACAAAATACAAATAGAGTATAGGACCCATTATCCGGAATTCCAAAATCCGGAAGGACCCGAAATCCGAAAAAAATAATTATTTGAAAATTTTCTAAATTTGTAAATTTGTACTAAAATTTTGAAATTTTTTGAAAATTTTACCGATTCCTAATTTTTTTTTCAATCCATTGTGTTTCGACGTGTAACCACTAAAATATGTTATTTCAGCCGCCAGATAACACGAAGCCGCCCTCCCCTCCCCCGACATTGGGAAAAAATCATTTTTTCTCTCCAATTTTAGTATAAAATTAATTTATATTAAGATTCGTTAAAAAAAGAAAATCGTCAGATATTTCACCGGGGGTGATTGATTCTGTTCTGAATTTTCCGAAAATTAAAAAAAAAAATTGGTCTTCAGTCCGAAAATTCGGGCATAAAAAATATCGCGATTTTCGAGAAATGGGCGCCGAAAAAAAATCAATTACGTCAATCGTTCGCAGAAAAAATCGCCAATTTCTCCAAAGAATTGCAGAAAAAACGCGAATTTTGTCAAGGAATCGCGAAAAAAACGCAAATTCTGTCAAAGAATCGCAAAACACCCGCAAATTTCATCACAGGATTCTGAAAAAATGCAAATTTCGTCAAAGAGTGGCGGAAAAAATGCGAATTTCGACAAAGGATCGCGAAAAAAGCGATAATTTCGTCAAAGGATCGTTAAAAACGCTAATTTCGTCAAAAAATTGCAGAGAAACGTGAATTTTGTCAAAGACTCACAGAAAAAAACGCGAATTTCATAAAAGAATGCGAACTTCTTTCAAAGAATCGCGAATATCGTCAAAGGATCGCGAAAAAACACAAATTTTGTCAAGGAATCGCGAATAAAACAAGAATTTCGTCAAATGATCGCGAAAAAAACGCTAACTTCGTCAAATGATCGTAGAAAAAATACTCAAATTTTGTCAAAGAATCGCAGAAAGAACGCGAATTTTGTCAAAGGATCCTGAAAAAAAAACGCAAATTTTGTCAAAGAATCGCGGAAAAATCGCTAATTTTGTCAAATGATCGCGAAAAAACGCTAATTTCGTCAAATGATCGTAGAAATAATATGCAAATTTTGTCAAAGAATCGCGGAAAAAACGCTAATTTCGTCAAATGATCGCGAAAAAACGGTAAATTCGTCAAATCATCGTAGAAAAAATATGCGAATTTTGTCAAAGAATTGCGGAAAAACGCTAATTTCGTCAAATGATCATAAAAAAATACGCAAATTTTGTCAAGGAATCACGGAAAAAACGCGAATTTCGTCACATGATCGCGAAAAAACGCTAATTTCGTCAAATGATCGTAAAAAGATCTGAAATTTTGTCAAAGAATCGCGGGAAAAAAACGCTAATTTCGTCAAATGATCGCGAAAAAATCTGAAATTTTGTCAAAGAATCGCGGGAAAAAAACGCTAATTTCGTCAAATGATCGCGAAAAAACGCTAATTTCGTAAAAGGATCGTAGAAAAAATACGCAAATTTTGTCAAAGAATCGCGAAAAAACTCAAATTTTGCAAATGATCGCGAAAAAACCCTTACAAATTTCGTCAATGGATCATGAAAAAATAACGCAAATTTCGTCAAAGGGTCGCGAAAAAAACGTGAAATTTGAGAGGACCCGAAATCTGGAAAATTCCAAAATACAGAAAGCCTTCGGTTCCGAGGATTCTGGATAATAGGTCCTGTACTGTAAATACAAAAAAAAAAAAAAAAAAAAAATTACTATGAACATTCGGTAAATTCGATCTCCACACCCTCCCCCAAACGAAATGCTCTAGCTACGCCACTGCGTACGTCTATGGAAAATTATGATTTCTTCCTTCATGCTTGATCAGAGGTATAGCAGTACACATCCTATAATCTATTAATGACATGTACTTTCATCTTCACCGCTTTATTGTCTCTTACGTAATAAGGTTTGTTGGGATAACTGGGCCATAGGCTATTTTATAAAAAACTGTTGGTGTTTTTTAAGTTTTAGCTTTTGTGAACAATGCCCCTTTATCTCTACTTCCTAAAACAACGTGTATCAACTCAATCATAACTCTCACTTTGCTGTGATAGATTGTCAAAAATTTACGTTTTTTTTTTTTAAAAAAACAACGTCAATATGGTTGAACTTCCTCGGCTTTTTATTAAAATACTGTAAGTACTTTTATTAAACAATCTTTTTTTTTTTAAGATTAGACATATAACTACATTAATATTATTAGGTATCTATACATATTTCTTCATGTTTCAAATGTAAGCCCGGTGTTCCAGTTACCCCGTAAATTTTTCAAGATTGGGGTAACTGGGACATGTATCCGGGGTAACTGGACCATGCTGGATCCAGTTACCCCAATAGTTATAAATAATTTTTTTGTGTTTCTCTTACTACGGGAAGTAAATTTCTACATTGGTTTTTGCTCAATTCCTTATTGCCACATTGGCACCTGAATTTTATAATTAAAATTTCACCTTTATTAAGTACGCGAAAATATACTTGTTTTCAGATAGATTCTCTTGTAAATATTGGAGTCATTAAATTATTTCAACATTTTATGAATGCAAGTACCTTGCCCCTGAAAGCGAGATAGCCAGACCCTTGAAATTGCACTATACACAGGGGTTGCATTCTATAGGGAATCTTTTATCGTTCCTACCACTATTTTGAAAATAATATCTTCATCGCACCTTTCTTTAAGGGTTCTGGTAGGAACTATAAAATTTTCACTATATAATGCGACCCCTGGATAAAGATAAAGTACTTACGTAGCCGTTTGTTCATAGATTTACCTTGCTATTTTTTTCCTTAAAATACCCATGTGACTTTTATACGTATTATCTATACTAAAGTGTACTTACTTAAGTTTTATGATTTTGGTATAAATAAATCTAATATTTTCACTTTTAGTGCTTTTTTTAGACATATTGACAACAAAGGTTTCCCTTACAACGCTGTTTATTGACGTATAATTTACATGATCTGCCTGGTTTAAATTTTTTTAAGTTGTTTACACTTTTTCAAACAGGACCTGATATCCGATATGAAAAAATATAAACGCGTGTGGAACATAGACCCCCCCCCCCCTGGTCCAGTCACCCCATTTTGGGGGGCAACTGGACCCATGAGGAAAGAAAGATGAAATATGCATATTTTTAAATATTAAAATGTAATTTTGAGCATTTCTGTCTGATAGAGGGAACCTAACTGAACACATTTACAGAAGTTCACACTTTAATTCAAATGAACATTAGCTTTTTGAAGCTGAATTGTCAGAAGCTCCAGAGTCACATTGTAAAATCATGGCCCAGTTGCCCCAACTAACCTTATATCCAGCAATTAGAAATCATTAGATATACAAAGTAATTAAATACACGCGTTGGCCATTTGTTTGTGTTTGCTGCACAGTGATAATATCCTAGGTACTGATAAAAGATCTGTACCACCCATAGATGTTGTACATCTTTGCTGTACTGGCTACTTTTACTTTTTTCTTATCCTCTTTCGACCATCTCATGCATGTTTAAGTTGCTTCACTTTCAACACATGTTGAAAGAAAAGTAACTGATTTGTTATATTTCCACTTTAAAACGGAAATCTCATCATCTCTAAGTACCTCACCCCATTCTCATTTTTTCTGTTCTTTATCAGCTCTCAATTTTTGTGTAGCAGAACCGACTATTTGGCGTAATAATTCCTGAAAAAAAATTGTTTTGCAAAAGGTATTCTACGCATTTCAAACTAGTAAAAAATCGGTGTAAATTATATGGTTAAAATATTGGGGCGCACTTTAACACAATAATTTAACCATACCCCCCACCTAAACGAAAATCCAGCATATCATCTGAGGAAATACAGCAGCCGTTTTAAGTAGGAGCTAGGAGCGTGAAATTCCAGAAAATAAATCTGCTAAAAAAATAATTAAATATGTATTTCAGCGATTTTTCCGAAATTTTAGAACATTTGGCCGTATTTCAGCAGCCGTTTGGACCGTGAAGTTCCAGATAATAAATCTACAAAAAAAAAAAAAAAAAAAAAAATACGTTTCACCGATTTTAGAAATTTTCCAGTAAGGGGACGAAATTTTTTTTTGCATATGGCCATATGTCAGCAGCCGTTTTAGAAATCTATAAGAAATAATTAAACACATGTTTCATCGATTTTAGAAATTTCCCACTAAGGGGATTAAATGGGCGGTGTCGAAAATTTTAGAACATCTGGCCATACCTCAGCAGCCTTTTTAGGTAGGAGCGTGAAATTCCAGAAAATAAATGCTAAAAATATAATTAAAACATTTATTTCAGAAATTAATAGAAATCCCCTCCCTAAGAGGGTTAGATAGTGGGGTCGAAAATTTTTGAATATTTGGCCATACCTCAGCAGCTGTTTTAGGTAGGAGTGCGAAGGTCCAGAAAATATATCTACTAAAAATAATTAAACCCGTATTTCAGCGATTTTAGAAATTCCCCTCCCCTATTATACTATTACTAGAAAGGTAACCCGTCAAAAATGACGGAATATGAGATATAAAGATATACACTATATGGCCATTAATGACCGACAGCTTTCAATTTTAGACATTTTGGCTAATATTTAAAAATATTTGTCAAATTCTTCTGGAATTTTAGGATTAAAAAGAACAGGTTTGACTTCATATTTATCGATGTCGATTTTATAAGGAGGACAATTAAAGGGCCAACAAAAAATGAAAGAAAAAAATAATACTTGGGATCACCCTGTAAAATAAAACGCACGAAATGATCTATCTCTACGGAATATACATAAGCAGACATTGTACAATATGTGTATTCATTTGTGTAAGAATAGCATGTACAGGGTTAGCGAAATTAAACTTCCGCTACTCAAAGGGCCCTGTAGGCCGTTCTACTACTCCGAAGAGAAAAATATTTCGACAACAGACACTTCGGAGGATGCGCTCGAGATTTCCGAAATAAAAATAATTAGTTTAAAAAATCGCTACCAGGTGGCGCAGCGGGGCACCACATTGCAGCAACACAAGCAAATTCCACGCACGAAAAAAGAAAGAAGTTCGTCCCCCAATCATATGAGCATTTCAAAATGCCGACGTTGCCGGAGAGAGCAATGCTAGTCAAACTGTACTACCGCAACAGTGAGAATGCAGAGGCAGTTGTGAGAGAGTTCCGCCGTCTCAAGAAACAACGACGTAAACTGATATCGGAGCATGCTCTTAAAGACATGAAGATGAAATTCGAGCGACCAGGACAGTTAGCCGATTTACGGGGAGTGGAAGTTAAAGTGTACCACCGCCGTCGTAGAGGATTTTGCTATGGCGGTAGTGGAAGCACGCACTCATTCGCCTCATGGAACTGTCAGCGTACAGACGATTTCACGTACCCTTGATATGCCCAACTCCAGTGTCCGACAGTGCTTAGAATTCTGATCTGCTACCCGTATAAGATTCAAGCGATTCAGCAATTGGAACGACAAGATCCGGACACTCGCAAAATTCTCGCGAGAATGGCGGTTGATGGTTCCTGCCCATGGAAATTCTGTGCTTACTTATTGCCCTTATTGTGTTCCTTTTGTGTAAGACCACTGGTCCTTCAGTGTTTCGCGATCTCAGATTTTCCTCTATTCACACGTTAACTAGTAGCGCCATCTAGTGGCGATTTTTTAAACTATTTTTTTATTTCGGAAATCTCGAGCGCATCCTCCGAAGTGTCTGTTGTCAAAATATTTTTCTCTTCGGACTAGTAGAACGGCCTCCAGGGCCCTTTGAGTAGCGGAAGTTTAATTTCGCTAACCCTGTATATTAATAGAGATATAGCGATTAAAAAAAAAAAAAAATCTTGCATGTTTCTTGCTTATAACATGCATGGTTTTTAACCAAATTTAACGCCAGTTTTAGAAAAATTGACAAAATGTAGTAAAAATAAAATAGTGAAATTGAAATATAAATATATTAAATATTTAAGGAAATATGGGCAGTTGTATAAAATAATTTTTATCTGCGCATGCGCGAAAGATAACATTTAACTTTTTGCATAATTTAATAGTCAACTCTATGGAGCAACTTATTAAAACAAATCAGTCAAATATCGTAAAAATTCAGAGAGATATCGGCGTTAGTGAGCTGTCTTTTAGTTTCTCGCTAAAACTCGCTGAATGATAAGGGATTGCCCACAAATTGTTATTTTTAAATTATCTGACAGCGTTCGGAGCAAGTTTTTTGAAAAAGCTATTTAATTATAGTTTACGGTTATGTTTAGGAAGATTTTGACTTTAAACTATGATGAAAAGGAAAATATAGTGCATACATTGATTACATTTAGGTTAATTGAAGAGTTTATGGTAAAATTTTGTGAAATTTAGCCCAATACGCATAACACTCTACAGTAAATTTTATCGCATATGTATGTATTTTCTGTATACACGTAATTTGTATGACAGTGGTGAAGACAATAAACTAAAATGTAAGATATATTGGACATTTTTCATAAGTTATGAATCAATAACTTGCAATTTCATTTTTATAGTGATATTTCAATAGCTTTTTGAGAAATCCGTTTTGCATATGGAATTTTCACTGAAAAGTTTTCCATAAAATACATTTATTTAACTGAAACATTTACTTAACTATATTAAACTTTACTTAATATTTAGTTAACAGTTATGTGAATTGGAAATTTACTGTATTTATATATCAAGTTCTTTTTTTTTTCTTTTTTTTTTTTTTTTTTGTGCCGTTTATATCTAAAAGACACTTTTGGCGGTTTTTGTTCGAAGGGGGAGGGAAATTAACGCTGAAACGTTTGGCACTTCCGATTTCATTCACAGCTATCAAGTAGTTTTTAAATTCTGATGAGTTAGATTTTATTATAATACAATAAGTGTAAGCGCAGATTTGGAAAGTTAAAAATGTGGGCTTCAATAAAATGTAATACAAAGAAACGAAAATTTTAGACAAAAATTTCATTTTAAATGTAATTAGATATCCTAATTTGTATACTATTTTTTTATTGATACTTTAGTTAAAAAAAAAAAAAAAAAAAAAAAAAAAAAAAAAAAAAAAAACCTTGATCGATAGGTACAATAAATTTCCAATCCACATAACTGTTAAGTAAATGTTAAATCAAGTTTAAAATAGTTAAGTAAATGTTTCTGTTAAATAAATGTATTTTATGGAAAATGCACTTTTCTTCTGTGAAAATTCAATACGCAAAACGTAATTTTTCATCACTATAAAAATCAAGTTGCAAGTTATTGACTCTTAACCCATAAAAAATGTATATCTTAGAGTATTAGTACTTAGATATCTTTTAGTTTATTATCTACCACTGTCATACAAATTACATGTATACAGAAAATACATATATATGCGATAGAATTTACTGTATAGAGTGTTTTGCATATTGGACTAAATTTCATAAAATTTTTACCATAAACTCCTCAATTTACCTAAATGTAATGAATGTATGGACTATATTTTCCTTTCATCGTAGTTTAGAATCAAAATCTTCCTAAACATAACCGTAAACTATTAATAGCTTTTTCAAAAAACTTGCTCCGAACTCTGTCTGATAACTTGAAAATAAAAATTTGCGGACAATCCTTTATCATTCAGCGAATTTTAGTGAAAAACTAAAAAACAGCTCACTCTAAAGTCGATATCTCTCAGAATTTTTACGATATATGACTGATTTTATTTAATAAGTTGTTCCATAGACTTGACTATTAAATTATGCAAAAAGTTCCTTGTTATCGCATGCGCAGATAAAAATTATTTTATATAACTGCCCATATTTCCTTAAATATTTAATATATTTATATTTCAATTATATTATATTGTTTCTACTACATTTTGTAAATTTTTCTGAAACTGGCGTTAAATTTGGTTAAAAACCCTTCATGTTATAAGCAAAAAACACGCAAGAATTTTTTTAATTAAAAAAAATCGCTATATCTCTATTAATGAACGTGCTATTCTTACACAAATGAATACACATATTGTACAATATCTGCTTATGTATATTCCTTAGCGATAGATCATTTCGTGCATTTTATTTTACAGGATGATCCCAAGTATTATTTTTTTTCTTTAATTTTTTGTTGGCCCCCAAATTGTCCTCCTTATCAAATCGACACTGATAAATATGAAGTCAAACTTGTTCTTTTTAATCCTAAATTTCCTAAGAATCTGCCAAGTATATTTTTAAATATTCGACAAAATGTCTGAAATTGAAAGTTGCCTGTCATTAATGGCCATATAGTGTATATACAACACATGTGCAAGAATATGAGTTTTTCTCGCTTGTTCCGCATTGATAGATGAAAATAAGATTTTAAAACGAAACTCATTTATGAAAAACTGTAATACAGTAGAAAGAAGACTATTATTCCGCACAGCTTGGTTCCAAGCATTGTGCGGATTTGAAGCTTTTTACGGATTACAGGTAATGTCTATATTATAAAATTAGATATATGGCTTCTTTATGCTAAATAAATTGTATAAATATTGAAAAAAAAATGCATGTGTATATGAAATGAAACAGCGAATAGGTTGCCAGAAAATATGTTGCCAATTTTCCTTCTTCGCCAAGTGCCCCTAAAGTGGAAAAATACCGATATTTTAACTTTTGTATCCGACTATATAAAGCGCGGTACTTTTCCAGTGTAGGGCCCTTGGCGTACTTTTTTTAAAGTTTGTCATAATTTGGGCTTCACAATTGAGATTTTTTGCCAAATGATATAAAGAGCTATGAAAATAAAATTAATTGACTTTTAAGTTTATTTATATAATCTATAAACATTTTATTTATATGTACTAGGAGGGCTCCGCCCCCCTGCTCGCTATGCTCACCAACCCCCCGCTTAAACGCTTCGCGATTCCGTTCGGTATCGCGAACAACAGGGATGTAGTGGAGGGTATACGGGGGTATACGCCGTATACCTTCTGGATTTTTTCAAGGAACACCGTATACCCTCTGTTTCTCAAGAAAGCTATAGTTTATACACTCTAGGGTATACGCTCTGCCTTGAGCGTATACTGCTTAGAGCGTTTACCCTCTGTTTTTTTTACGACTACATCACTGGCGAACAAACCCTTATTTTCTAGCCAACCTCAGAAGAAATTATTTCGCGTTTTCCATTCTGGATCGCTTCGCGATTCCTCATTTTCTATGCATTCAATTTTTAGATTCCAATTGGTATAAACGCGCTCCTCCCCAACTCCTGACGATTTTATTTCCTTATCAAGCGGGTAATCATTAGAGCTTACAGATTTTCATAATTAAAAGAATTATTAAATATGAAATCATTTAAAAAAGGTAAAATTTATAATTTATTTGAACAATTACAAATTAAATAAAAATTATATATATATATATTGCCGATTCAAGCGCTTGAATACGCCATCTGGTGGAGAAAATATGTAACTTCTCGCTTCAGGATGGTGCTGTGCCAGCGCATTGCATTACATGCATTTTAAATTTGTTCAGAATGATTATTCTTTTGCACAATTTCAGATTTCCTGTGACATTTGTGTTCTGCCTTATATGATAAAGTAAAAATGATCCAAATTTGAATATCTAAAGCTTTCAAATGCATTTACAGTAAAGAATTATTTCAATGGCACTTTAGCATTAGTTAAAGGGAAACTAAAGGGACAATTTTCCTGTACCGAAGGCTGCGAGCAGCGCCTCTATAGGCCGTTTTAATTCCCAATAGTGTTACGAATATTGTAAATAAGTAGTGTTTGTGCTTAAAAATAAAGTAAATAGATCAGTTAAGCTCTGTTCATAAGCTAATATTAGTTTTTGTTGCATTGAAATATCTCAATTTGTTGACTTTCTGCAAGCAAGTAAACCCTATTGGATTTCAATGGGAGTCTATGGAAATTTGGCGAAATACTCGAAATAGCGCCAAGTTGGCTTTATTTTTGGCGACTAATTTTGGTTGCCAAATTTGGCGACAGAGCTGGGACCCCTCCCTTGGTATAGCGTCAGAAAGCACTGACCAATCAGCAGCGTTCCGCAGTATCTAGGCAAATTTTCATTGGTTCATTTCCAAAGCATTACTTTTTTTTGTACTAGGGGGCTCTGCTCCCTACGAGCTACGCTCGCCAACCCCCGTTCAGGCACACCAAAATCCAAAAAGCACGCTAATTTGATCAGCTTTAAAAATATTGAATTAAAATTAAAAAAAAAAAAAAAAAAAAAACAGTAGCGATCTCTCTGTAAACGGGTTTCCATTCGTTTTCCTTGGATTGGGGATTTTTAAGGCCAAATCTGCTGCTATTAAGAGATACAATGGCTTTTTTCGTATTTAATTAAAAAAAATAGTTAAACTGGTACTTCGTAGTTATCCCGTCGACCAATTTCACCAATTTATATAAATTTGCCAAAGCACTCGCCAAATTATATACATTGACATAATTTTTATTTTAAATAACGAAAGAGCAAACAAATTAGTAAAACATTAATAAAAATACAAATAAAACGTCGAATTAATGGTTTTATTGGCCATTATTGGCATTTAATCTTGCAATTAATTAATTAATGGCAACCATTATTGGCATTTAATCTTACAATTTGGCGAGAGTAATTTGGTCGACGGGATAACTAAGAAGTATCGTTAAACATTTGAAAATAAGCTAATGTAAAATGAATTAAGTAAACAGTGTCATTGTCTGCCGGTATTTTTTAACAGCGCTATAAGATAGTTCTTTTAAATAATTCATTTTAAATGTATCGTTTCAAATCTGACGTAATTTACACCAAAGTTTTATTTCTCTTATTAATATTCACGTGAAAATACTTTTGTTGTTAGAAGGAAATATTATTTGCGCTGTCTTCGAATTCACGATAATAGTTGAAAAGATTATCTCAAAATATCTCGCGCAAATATATTTTTCAATTTAAATTGTTTTGCTATATTTTTTGCCATTTTAAATATGACGTAATTTCCTCAAATTACAAGTTTTAACGCATAATAATGATTTTTTTTTATTTTAAGATTTCGTTTCTCTTTTTAAATTCAAGTGTAAATATGGTTCGGCACAGATGTCATTGGCGCAATTTTTTTCTGACGCCAATTTCATATACGCAACGGGTACTTAACTGGTGCTAAAGTGTCGTTATTTTGCTTTATATGGTAACCCGGATGTTGTTGTTTATGCTATTGATGTTTTCGCCAAATTAACGTCGGAAAAAAAGTGCGCCAATATGACATCTGTGCCTATGGTTCTTATGACGTAATTTTCCTGCTTTTAACATGTAATTATTTAATTCTAATTTTAAAGTTTTTTTTTTCTGTATGTAATAGTCACGTGTAAATAAATTTTTAATTTGAAGTAAACATTATTGTTTGCGCTGTTTATACTACTGGCAACAGTTTAAATTAATAACATTTTCTAAAATTTGTAAAAAATATCTCTCGAAATGCTGAAAGTTTGAATTTAAAATTGAAATAAAACCTCAAAAAATGAGTCAAATAAGAAAAATAAATGCAATCTCCACACCGGGAACTCATAACGTATAAAATGATCTCAAACTGATTAAATTCCTATGTACCGTTTTTGCTCCAATAAAACTTTTTTAATGGAACGATTTTGTCCAACTTTAGCATTAAATATATCTTAAAATAATTCTTCGATTTGAAAACTGTCTGCATCAGCGTGTTTATCAAACATTTCTCTATAATACCACCGATTTTCATATTTTTGTAAGCAACAGTTTTTTTAATATTAACGATGAAATGCCATGCTTAAGCATTCAAATTGGATGCCGATCTACCAGGAATATCTACGCAGATTTTCATTGGTCCATTTCCAAATCAAAACTTTTTTTTTATATATAGAAGGATATTATTGTTGTTTTTTTATATACAACTAGGGGGCTCGTCAACCCCCGTTAAGACACCGCAGACTCTAACAGCACGCTAATTTGATCGGCTTTAAAAATATTTCGGAAGATTGAATTATAATCTGACGTAATTTTCACCAAACTTTTCTTTCTCTTTTTAATATTTACGTAAAAATACTTTTGCTAGAAATGAAATATTATGATCATCTTAAAATATAAAATAAATGCAATTTTTAAATTTAAACTGTTTTGCAATATTATTTTTTGTTCATTTTACGTAATAAGTGTAATGTGACGTAAATTCTCCTATTTAAGACTTCTAACGCATGTTAATGAATTTATTATTTTACAATATTCTTCCTCTTTTAAAATTCACGTGTAATTATAGTTTTTATGACGTAATTTTCAATGAGTTCCTGCTTTTTATATTTTCTGTTTATAATAGTCACGTGTAAAATAAATTTTTAATTTGAAGCAAACATTATTGTTTGCGCTGTTTATACAGTTGGCAACAGTTTAAATTAATACAATTTTCTAAAATATCTAAAAAATATCTCTCGAAATGCTGAAAATTTGAATTTAAAATAGAAATAAAACCTCAAAAAATGAGTCAAATTAGAAAACTAAGTGCAATTTGCACACTGGGAAATTTTGACGCATAAAATGATCTAAAAATGATTAAATTCCTATGTACAGATTTTGCTCCTATAAAACTTTTTTAATGGAACGATTTTGTCCAACTTTGGCATTAAATATCACTTAAAATAATTCTTCCATTTGAAAACTGTCTGCATCAGCGTGTTTATCAAACATTTCTCTATAATACTACCGATTTTCATATTTTTGTATGCATCAGTTTTTTTTAATGTTAAAGAAGAAAGGCCATGCTTAAGCATTCAAATTGGATGCCGATCTGCCGAGAATATCTACGCAGATTTTCATTGGTCCATTTCCAAATCAAAACTTTTTTTTATATATAGAAGGATTTACTTCAGTTTCTCTCTATTAAAAAAAAAAAAAGGTAACTACCGCTGTCACCGCCGCCGGTTTTGAATATTTTGTGACAGGAGGTCTTTCTTCGTTAATATTAAGAAAAATATTGCGTACAAAAATATGAAAATCGGTGGTATTATAGAGAAATGTTTGATAAACACGCTGATGCAGACAGTTTTCAAATCGAAGAATTATTTTAAGAGATATTTAATGCTAAAGTTGGTCAAAATCGTTCCATTAAAAAAGTTTTATAGCAGCAAAAACTATACATGGGAATGTAATCATTTTTAGATCTTTTTATGCGTTAGAATTTGCCGGTGTGCAGATTGTATTTCTTTTTTTAATTTGGCTAATTTTTTGAGGTTTTATTTCTATTTTAAATTCAAATTTTCAGCATTTCTAGAGATATTTTTTACAGACTAGGGGGCTCGGCCCCCTACGAGCTACGCTCGCCAACCCCCGTCCAGACTCTGAAGACTCTAAATTGCACGCTAATTTGATCGGCTTTAAAAAGATTTCGAAAGATTGAATTATAATTTAAAAAACAGTGGCGATCTCCCTATAAACGGATTTCTATTCATTTCTCTTTGATTGGAGAATTTTAACGCCAAATCCGTTGCGGTACTACTTGATTATCCCGTCGACCAATTTCGCCAAATTATATAAATCGCCAAATTATACAAATTGACATAATTTTTATTTTAAATAACGAAAAAACGAATAAATTAGTATAACATTAATAAAAATACAAATAAAACGTCGAAATAAAAATAACTTGATGACGTAGACACGTGTAACAACATTTCAAAATAAGCTAATATAAAAGGAATTAAGTAAACAGAGTCTTTGTCTCCTGGTATTTTTTAACAAAGTGAAAAGAAAGTTCTTTTAAATGAGACATTTTAAATTAATCGTTTTTAATCTGACGTAATTTTGACCAAACTATTCTTTCCCTTTTTAATATTCACGTGAAAATACTTGTGTTAGAAATGAAATATTATTTGCGCTTTCCTAAGAAAAATAGTTGAAAAGTATCCGCTCAAAATATCAAATAAATGTCTAGCGCAATTTCTAAATTTAAACCGTTTTGCAATATTATTTTGTGTTCATTTTATGTAATAACTGAAATGTAACGTAAATATGACGTAATTTCTCCTATTTAAGGCTTCTAACGCATGTTAATAAATTTATTATTTTACAAATTCCTTTCTCTCTTAAAATTCACGTGTAATTATAGTTTTTATGGCGTAATTTTTAATAAGTTCCTGCTTTTTGTACATAATTATTTAATTCTAATTCAAAATGTTTTTTTCTGTTTATAATAGTCACGTGTAAATAAATTTTTAATTTATTTACACGTATATTTTTTATTTGAAGCAAACATTATTGTTTCCGCTGTTTATACAGTTGGCAACAGTTTAAATTAATATCACTTTCTAAAATCTCTCTATTCTAAAAAAAAGTAACTACCGCTGTCACCGCCGCCGCCGCCGCCGCCGGTTTTGAATTTTTTTTGACCGGAGGTCTTTCTTCGTTAATATTGAGAAAAATAATGCATACAAAAATATGAAAATCAGTGGTTTTATACAAAAATGTTTGATAAACACGCTGATGCAGACAGTTTTCAAATCGAAGAATTATTTTAAGAGATATTTAATGCTAAAGTTGGACAAAATCGTTCCACTAAAAAAGTTTTATAGCAGCAAAAACTATACATGGCAGTGTAATCATTTTTAGATCATTTTATGCGTTAGAATTTGCCGGAGTGCAGATTGCATTAATTTTTTTATTTTGACTCATTTTTTCAGGTTTTATTTCTATTTTAAATTCAAATTTTCAGTATTTCTAGAGATTGTTTTACAGATTTCAGAAAATTGTACTAATTTAAACTGTTGCCAACTGTATAAAAAGCGCAAGCAATAATGTTTGTTTCAAATTAAAAATTTATTTACACGTGACTGTTATAAACAGGAAAAAAACTTTCAAATTAGAATTAAATAATTATGTATAAAAAGCAGGAACTTATTATAAATTACGTCATAAAAAGTATACACGTGAATTTTAAAAGAGAAAGGATATTGTAAAATAATAAATTCATTAACATGCGTTAGAAGTCTTAGGAGAAATTACGTCATATTTACGTCACATTATAGTTATTACATAAAATGAACACCAAATAATATTGCAAAAAAGTTTAAATTTAGAAATTGCGCTAGACATTTATTTAATATTTTGAGAGGATATTTTCAACTATTTTTGTTAGAAAAGCGCAAATAATATTTCATTGCTAACAAAAGTACTTTCACGCGATTATTTAAAAGAGAAAGAATAGCTTGGTAAAAATTACGTCAGATTAAAAACGATTAATTTAAAATGTCTCATTTAAAAGAACTTTCTTTTCGCTTTGTTAAAAAATACCAGGAGACAAAGACTCTGTTTACTTAATTCATTTTATACTAGCTTATTTTGAAATGTTGTTACACGTGTCTACGTCATCAAGTTATTTTTATTTCGACGTTTTATTTGTATTTTTATTAATGTTATACGAATTTATTTGTTCTTTCGTTATTTAAAATAAAAATTATGTCAATTTGTATAATTTGGCGAGTGGTTTGGCGATTTATATAATTTGGCGAAATGGGTCGACGGGATAATCAAGTAGTACCGCAGCGGATTTGGCGTTAAAATTCCCCAATGAATAGAAATTCGTTTATAGGGAGATCGCCACTGTTTTTTAAATTATAATTAAATCTTTCGAAATCTTTTTAAAGCCGATCAAATTAGCGTGCATTTAGAGCCTGCGGTGTCTGGACGGGGGTTGGCGAGCGTAGCTCGTAGGGGGCCGAGCCCCCTAGTCTGTTAAAAATATCTCTAGAAATGCTGAAAATTTGAATTTAAAATACAAATAAAACCTCAAAAAATTAGTCAAAATAAAAAAATTAATGCAATCTGCACTCCGGCAAATTCTAACACATAAAATGATCTAAAAATGATTAAATTCCTATGAATAGTTTTTGCTCCTATAAAACTTTTTTAGTGGAACGATTTTGTCCAACTTTAGCATTAAATATCTCTTAAAATAATTCTTCGATCTGAAAACTGTCTGCATCAGCATGTTTATCAAACATTTCTGTATAATACTACCGATTTTCATATTTTTGTATGCATTATTTTTCTTAATATTAACGAAGAAAGACCTCCGGTCACAAAAAATTCAAAACCGGCGGCGGCGGTGACAGCGGTAGTTACTTTTTTTTAGAATAGAGAGATTTTAGAAAGTGATATTAATTTAAACTGTTGTCAACTGTATAAACAGAGGAAACAATAATGTTTGCTTCAAAAAAAAAAAATATTTATACGTGTAATAAATTAAAAATTTATTTACACGTGACTATTATAAACAGAAAAAAATATTGGAATTAGAATTAAATAATTCTGTACAAAAAGCAGGAACTTATTAAAAATTACGTCATGAAACTATAATTACACGTGAATTTTAAGAGAGAAAGGAATTTGTAAAATAATAAATTTATTAACATGCGTTAGAAGTCTTAAATAGGAGAAATTACGTCATATTTACGTCACATTACAGTTATTACATAAAACGAACACAAAATAATATTGCAAAACGGTTTAAATTTAGAAATTGCGCTAGACATTTATTTGATATTTTGAGCGGATACTTTTCAACTATTTTTCTTAGGAAAGCGCAAATAATATTTCATTTCTAACACAAGTATTTTCACGTGAATATTAAAAAGAGAAAGAATAGTTTGGTCAAAATTACGTCTGATTAAAAACGATTAATTTAAAATGTCTCATTTAAAAGAACTTTCTTTTCGCTTTGTTAAAAAATACTGGGAGACAAAGATTCTGTTTACTTAATTCCTTTTATATTAGCTTATTTTGAAATGTTGTTACACGTGTCTACGTCATCAAGTTATTTTTATTTCGACGTTTTATTTGTATTTTTATTAATGTTGTACTAATTTATTTGTTCTTTCGTTATTTAAAATAAAAATTATATCAATTTGTATAATTCGGCGAGTGGTTTGGCGATTTATATAATTTGGCGAAATTAGTCGACGGGATAATCAAGTAGTACCGCAGCGGATTTGGCGTTAAAATTTCCCCAATCAAAGAGAAATGAATAGAAATCCGTTTATAGGGAGATCGACACTGTTTTTTAAATTATAATTCAATCTTTCGAAATCTTTTTAAAGCCGATCACATTAGCGTGCATTTAGAGTCTGCGCTGTCTGGACGGGGGTTGGCGAGCGTAGCTCGTAGGGGGCCGAGCCTCCTAGTGTATACAAAAATAGTTAAATGGCTTCTTTATCTATATAAATAAAAATGTTAATGTTCGTTTGTTCAAAATCGCGGATCTCCGAAAGTTCTTCACCGATTGCTTTGAAATTTACGGGTTGAATTGCATTCGAATATGGAAGTATTGTTATATACTTATTATGAACATCGCTCCCCCACCCCGCATTTGCCACCACCTCCACCAGGGGCGCTTTTTAAATTTTTTCCAAAACCCATCATGTGATATACCATTAGAAAGCTCTTGGACTACTGTTTCATATTATGTACCTCGCATCTCGCTCCCCTCACTTTCCGCACGTGGAGGCACATTTCTATATAAATAAAAATATAAATGTTCGTTTGTAGAAAATATTAAACCTCCGAAAGTTATTCACTGATTGCTTTGAAATTCAAGGATTGCGTTGCATTCGAATACGCGCGTGTTTTTATATACCTGTCACGAATCTCACTCCCCCCTCCTCCAATTTCCTCGCAACCACCAAGGGGCGCTTTTTAAATTTTTTCAGGCACACGCAGGGGCGTGCCGAAGGGTGTTTTAGTGGGGGGGGTGTGTGAACTGAATTTTGCCGACTGCAAGATCGGGGTTGAGAAAGACTTTGGGATTTACACCCCCCCCCCCCCCGTCAGAGACGTAGTCAACTGTTCTACAATACTGTGAATTTATAAAAATCACCAAAAGTCTTAAGAACAAAAACATGCATGCCCAAAAATATCATGGAGTTACGATTTTTATAAATTTTGGATATATTTATGTTTCTAAGTTCTTATTATAATAGATTGAATAGTTTTAGTATGATCAGCGTTCAATAAGTCGTTTTTTTTTTCTTTCATTTTGGTTGTTCGAAAACGAAACAAGGGGCGCCTACATATTCTACATTCACCGTAGCAAAATAAAACAAAGATCATGTAATGGATATACCCAGGGATGAGAGTGCACTAAAGTCATTTTGTAACAGCTTTGGAGCAGCAAAAATTGAATTTTGTAGCAGTAAAATCTATTTTTGTCGCAGCAAAAATCGTATTTTGTAGCAGTAAAATATTTTTGTAGCAGCAAAAATTGGATTTTGTAGCCGTAAAACCCATTTTTGTAGAAGCAAAAATTAATTTTTTAGCAATAAAAGCTGTTTTTGTAGCAGATTGAAATTCTAATGCTAATAAATAAGAAATTTGCGTATTTTTCGCGATCTTTTGACGAAATTCGTGTGTTTTTCGCGCTCTTTTGACAAAATTCGCGTATTTTTTTGCGATCTTTTGACAAAATCCGCGTATTTTTCGCCCTTTTTGACGAAATTCGCGTATTTTTCGCGCTCTTTTGACGAAATTCGCGTGTTTTTCGTGATCCTTTGACAAAATTCGTGTATTTTTCGCGATTTTTTAAGAAAACTCGCGCATTTTCGCGATCTTTTGACACAATTCGCGTATTTTTCGCGGTCCTATGACCAAATTTGCGTATTTTTCCCGATATTTTGACAAAATTCGCGTATTTTTCGCGATCCTTTGTCGAAATCAGTGTGCTTTTCGCTATTTTTTGACGAAATTAGCTGGGTTTTTTCGCGATCTTTTAACGAAATTCGCGTTTTTTCACAATCTTTTGAACTCGTTTTGTTCGTTTTTTGAAGAAATTGGTGATTTTTGACAAAATTCACTTTTTTTCGCTATCCTTTGACGAAATTCGCATGTTTTTCGCGACCCTTTGACGAAATTCACGCGTATTTCTCGCGATCTTTTGGTGAAATTTGCGTATTTCTCGCGATCTTATGGGAAAATTTGCGTATTTCTTGCGATCTTATGAGGAAATTCATGATCCTTTGTTGAAATCAACGTGTCGTCAACAATCTTTTGACGAAATTGGCGTGTTTTTCGAAATCTTTTGATGAAATTTGCAGTTTTTCGCGATCTTTTGATAAAATTTGTGGTTTTTTCGCGATCTTCTAAAGAAATTCGCGTTTTTTCATAATCTTTTGACCCCGCTTTGTTCGTTTTTTGAAATTAGCGACCTTTTGACAAAATTCAAGTTTTTTTCGCGTTCTTTTGGCAAAATTTGCGTGTTTTTCGCGATCTTTTGACGACATTCACGTGTTTTTCGCTATCTTTCGATAAAATTCGCGTGTTCTTCGCTATCTTTTGACGGAATTTGTTGTTTTTTCGACCTTTTGACGAAATTTGCGTTTTTCCTCGCCATCTTTTAACAAAATTATCGTTTTTTTCACGCCCTCTTTTAACAAAATTATCGTTTTTTTCACGCCCTCTTTAAACAAAATTATCGTTATTTCACGATCTTTTGACAGTGTTTTGTTCGTTTTTTGACGAAATTAGCGATCCTTTGGCAAGATTCACGTTGTTCTCGCGATCCTTTGACGAAAGTCGCGTGTTTTTCGTGATCTATTGACGAAATGCTCGTGTTTTTCGCGATCTTTTGGCAAAATTTGCGTGGTTTTCGCGATCCTTCGACAAAATTTGCGTGTTTTTCGCGATCGTTCGACAAAATTTGCGTTTTATTCGCGATCTTTTAACGGAATCGCCCCTTTTTCACGATCTTTTGACCGCGTTTTGTTCGTTTTTGACGAAATTAGCCATCTTTCGATTCGAAATTGCTTTTTACCCTTTGAATTTGAAATAATTGCATTCACGTTTTTTTTTTCTCGACCATTTGACAAACATCGCGTGTTTTTAGAAATATTTTGACCGCGGTTTTTTGCTTATTTGACGAAATTAGCGGCTTAGAATTTTTGCTTTTGTTGTTGTTTCTTGGATCGACGAAATCGTGCTGCTAAATTTCATTTTGGCACCAAGTACGTTTTGGCGCAAAATGGAAAGAAATAGCTGTTTTGTTGCAGCTTGGTGCAGGAAAGCGAATTTGGCGCAATAGGCGCAGGTCTTGCATCCCTGTATACCATTTATATATTGCTATTTTCATACACATTTTTACTTAATATTACAAATGAAATGCGGAAAAACATGCAGCATGCAAATTTACTACACATTTTTTGACAAAAGGTATTACGAAAGTACTTGCTCTTGTTTCGTTTTTGAATCACTGGGCTGATATAGGTTTAAAAAGGGAGGAAGAGGTAGCTTTCATATTCCTTATTTTAAAAACGCCAATTTATATTATTCAAACACACGAAGCTCAATTAAGTGGAAACCGAATGTAGGAGATTCAATACTAATTTTTATCAATACTACACTGTAAAAAAAAAATCTGTAATCCTACAAAACTAGTTTTTGTAAAACTACAGAAATCTGCATGTTTACTAGAATTTTATCTGTAACCGGGTATAATATTTACCACTCGCATAGTAGAAATACATGAAATATCTTAGTCTCCCATGTCAGCCAATGAGAAAGAACTTCAATGATGACGTAATGACTATTCACGCAACCACAGAGGTGTTCAAGGTATCCATCTTGATTATGATTTCAAATTAGGATGTAAGTAAATATTTCGTCTTTATGAGTTAAATTTTGTTATATTTCCATTCTCCTTGATTCCTAATAAGTAAAAATGAACTACACAGTAAGACCGTTTGATTTCGAATTATAATGTAACATGATTTTAGCAGGTATTAATGCGTAATCATCTTATTATTTTATTGTTAAATATTTATCGTTCAGTCAAATGACTATTCTTTACATCAGTGTTTACTGCATGCGTGCAATTTCCAATGTTTTATGTAAAAAATAATATTTTATTGCAATATGGTTAGCAGATTAAATATTTTATTTTTAATTAGTGATGCAATGAATAGTACCCCCCCCCCCCCACCTTTGACTGATAATGAAGGCTAAATATTCCACTATTCTTCTGCAGAATACTTAAAATGTATACCAAAATTATCTTTCTTAATATTAGAGTCGTGCCGTGTAATCGGTATTTATTGTACTAGATTCCGGCATCGGGTCGTGTTTACCTTACTTTTTTGGTTCGGATCGGGTCTGTTTGGGTTTTGAATCTTGTGTGTCGGGTTCGGGTTGACTGATTTTTCAAAAGAATGTCCGAAATATTTTTTTTCAGGTTAAAAATCTAGGTATAGGGCAGATGTGCCAGCAATGGATAAAATTCAAAGTTTTTTGTTTATAAAAAAAATTTATACAATAAAAATTTTACTTTAAAAATTTTCTTCATAACCCCCCCCCCCCCCCCTCACGCTTACATGTTTTATAATCTGTGTTATTCTTGATACTCTTAATCAAACCAATTTGGAAGCAAAAAGTGATCCTTCGAAGTTCCACTATTTTTCATTTATGTTGGCGAACATGCGAAGAGCTGGTTTAACTTAATAAATTTTATATATTCTTTTACTTTCCTGCAAAATTTGTTTTTGTTTTGGTAGTAATAAAAATTTTTGAATATGATCATTCTAGACACTTCATCAATCGCACACTAGATGAAGCAATGGTAGCCCAATCTCCAGTTGAAAAAAGTTGCATAAGATTTCAATTGTATAAAGTAAAAGATTATTTCAAGATCAGAAGTGATTTTGCTTCATATACTTTTTATGCTTTCTGAATATTAATGACTTGTTTATACATAGATGTAATGGTTTCCCTATTTATGGAACATTATACTGTATATTATACATAATATAAACTAATCCTTCAAGCATGGGTCTGGTCTAAGTATGGATTAAACTAAGCATGGGGCAAATTTTGAAACTTGCAATTTCTTTAATTATAAAATTGTTTCTGAAAATTATGTTTCTATATTGTTCAGGGACATTAGAAAGTGTTTCATTTTGTATTCTGTAAACTGAAATATTGTTTTTGTGTCAAACAAAGTTCATTTTCTTATTTTTGTAAAATGTGTCCCATTCCTCCATACTCTCTCCTATGCTTCTAACTCTGAATATTGGGCACTTTTCTATCCATACACACATATCATGGGTATGTGTTTTAAAACTATCAGAAATATTATACATATGTTTGCGTGTATATGAAAACTGAAATGTTGGTAAAATTTTTCTATTCCTAGAGAAGGATAAATGGTTCTTAACTGCGCCTTAAATAAAAAGAATTTATCACATTTCTTATATATATATTTTTTTCTTAACTTTTAACTCATGTTACCGGCCTCTCAGACCACAGCTTTTTTTTAATTTTTATAGTTTTGCAATTTTTTATGTACTTGCAATTTTCAGTTTAACTACAAACACTTCCGAAATTTTGTTCCGTTGTGAACTTTAGTACTATCACCAGACACTTTTGAATAGGTGAATTTTAATTATAACAGTCCTGTACAAAAAGTTCAGTACAAAAACACCATCCTATGAGTTAATCGTGCCTTTTATTCATCTTTCGATAAAGCGGTCTCACAGACAACTTCACACTAGTTGTGACAATTTCTGTGACATCAGTTAAAGGTTAAGGAGTAAATTTAATAATAGCTCATTCATATTGAAATATGTATTTATTTTATCTGAAAAATTGTTCTGCTCAAACTTTTTGTGAAAATCTTAGACTTGGAAAAAACATAAATATAAACAACTGCATTTTAATTTTACGTGAGTTTCTGAACGATAAAATACCGAGTTTTTACTTTCTCATGCAAAGAGATATATAGGGTAGGTAGGGGTAAAGATATGAGCGGGGCAAAAATACGCACCGGCTGATTTCATATGAAGCAACATTTCGGCTCTCCTGCCCAATAGGTGGCAGTTTTATTTCAAGTGTACTAGTCATTTGTTTAAACCTTTGATTAAAAGTAGCAATTTGTGCTAAGAAAATGAGGTAAGTTTAAATTTTCGAATTTTGATCTAACATTTTTTAAATTTCACTTTATTTTTTAGCTGATAGTACCTGGAATTTTTACAAATCCAAAATTTTAGTGGAGATCGAAATATTTTTAGCTTCTAAATGCCGTAGTTTACCTCGATCACATTTGTTTATACTTATAGGTAGCCGGTTAAGCAAAATACTGCAGAATAGGGTAAAAGTACGCATCCTTCTTGTGACAAAGATACGAACATGTTTAAGATATGGGACTTTGCCCTATCATTTTAGCTAGATGCAAAGCTTTTCACAATTTCTAAATTTATATTATATAAAATATAATAGCTGCTTAACTAATATAAGTTAGTAAACTACATTTTCCTTTTTCTAGTTAAGTTTTTTAAATATAGAACGTTGGTATCTACCTACCTACTTTTAAAAATCAATATTGTTTCATGAATCGCTTTTGTTTTAAACCTTAATCCTTAACTCCTGTTAACGGTCTCGCCGATTGCTGCAATATTCAGTTTTCACAGTTTAACTTGTAATTTTCAATTTAAGTAGTTATGTTAGTTTAATTTTGATTCGTTTGGTAAATTAGAAGTATAGCTTTAGACTTCTGAATGCGGGAAATTTTACTATAATAGCCCTTTGCATAAAGTTTAGCGCAGAAACCGCCTCTTATAAGTCAGTCAACCATTTTATTCAATCAACGATTAAGCGGTCTCGGAGACCACTTACAGTATTTATGAAACGATTTTTGTCACAACAGTTGGAGGTTAACTGCTATTTGTGATCTCGCAGACCGCTGTTCTTTTCATGGTCTAGTTTAGAATTTTCAGTTTAAATATTATCAAAATTTAGTAATGCTTTTACATTACTCATTCATTTTAGTGAAAATAAAGGCAAAATCCGACCGTAATGGGGAAAAAATGCGCACTGCGAATCTTTTGCCTCATCACTGCGTACTTTTAGCCCAACGAATAGGGCAAAGATACGCAGAGCAATGTTTTTTTTTTTTAATTACAAATTCTCACGGAATTATAATTTGACAGAATGTCGTTTGATAGTGGTCGTTTGATAGTGGAACGTGCCTAAGGTTTTAATACAACATTTTAATCAGTCGTCACATAAGTTTAGATCAATGTGCTCGTTAAAAATCAAAATTAATAAGTGCGTAACTTTAGCCCCCACCTATCCTACATCACTTAGGTGTGTCATGTGATTGTGAGCCATGTTGTGGACAACTTGTCAGCAAGCGCCATTGAGATCAACCATGATGGTGAATATCGATGGCGCTTTTTAACAAGCTGTCCTCACTTCAAATACTTGTGGGCATGATACCCACATATGTTTGAATATTAAAGTATATACATTTGTCCGTTTGCCTACATAAAACATTGTTATTAGAGATGTAATTGTAGATTACATTTCATAATATCAATAAAACAGGATTTCCTTTCCTTTTATTTCGGGTTCGTGTTGAAATAGGCCTGGGTTGAGTTGCAGGTTGCCGGAAATTATTTTGGCTGATTCTGGTCAGGTTGCGGATCGAGGAAATATTTTTGGAGGGTTCGGGTCGAGTTGCGGGTTGACTTAAGTATAATATTCGGTTTTGTGTCTGGTGCAACTTGACCCGTGCAGGACTACTCTGTAGCCCGGAAATTTTTAATATATCAGGATTCGTACGGTCCTTAAAAGTACTTGCATTTTTCAAAAGGTTTTTTTTTGTGCTTGAAAGTGCTTATTTTCATACAAAAATTTTTAAAAGCCCTTTAAAGTGCTTTACTGTCATATTATTTCTTAATCGGGGAGTGGAACTCTTCTGCATTTCTTTTCATTTCTGATTTAAAAAATAAAGATAAAACCGCCATTGCTAACTTTTCTTCTGAAATTTCACCTCCCCTTTTTACTCCCTTCTCCACAATACCAAAGTTTAAACTGTTTAAACCTTTTTTTTAATTCTTTAACTGATGTTACCGGTCTCACAGACTAGTGCTTTTTTCAATTTTCATAGTTTAACTTGCAAATTTCAGTTTATTACAAACACTACTGAAATTTTGTTTCACTTCAGTACTAACACCAGAGACTTTTTGAATAGGTGAATTTTAATTATAACACTCCTGTGCAAAAAGTTTAGTACAAAAACAACATCCTATGAATTTATCGCGGCTTTTATTCATCTTTCGTTGGAGCGGTCTCACAGACCGCTCCAACGAAAGATGAATTGGAGCGGTCTCACAGACCGCTTCACACTAGTTATGTGACAATTTCTTTGACATCAGTTAAAGGTTTAAAAAATTGCTCTACTGTATTTGTTACTTTAAGTGAAAAAATAATCGGTCCTAAATTTCATTAACTATTCATTCCATCATATCCATTTCATTAAAATTTTATCTGAATTTCACCTTCAAAATTTCGTTTCCCCATTTTCTTCACATCTCACAGTAATAATACTTAAAGTTTCAAAACTCTTTAAAACTGCTTAAATTAAAAAAAAAAAAAAACTGTTCTGTGTCATTTTATTGTCACAATAAATAATCAAGATTTTTCTTCCCACTCGAAATTGGCATCCCCCCCCCCCCCCCAAAAAAAACAAAAAAAAAACTTAGAGCACATAGAATTTTAAAGTCTTTAAAACTCTTTATAGACCAGTGGTAGGGGAGGAAAAAAGGGCCGCATTTGGAATTAATTAGGGGAAAACTGGAAATTGTTTTAATCCCTTTAAGTCTAGAATGAATGTACTAAATTTTCCCCTTCTTACTCGGTGAGTGGTTGAAGATATGTGCAGATTTATAGTCAAAAAACACATTTTTATTAATTACCATAACAATATCTAAAAAAAACTAACTCTATCAAAAACATTGTCAATACAGATGTTGTAGAGGTTAAAATTCTGATTGAAATGTGTACTTAATATTGTTGTTGAATATTTACAATTATAATGCAAAGTTTTGCCTAATTCGTTAATCAAGTGATTGAAGCCAGAACAGACGAGGTTATCAGTTCACCCTGTTTCTAATTTATATATATTTTTTAATTTATTGAGGATTTTGTAATTATTTTAGACTTTATTTTGGATATTTTCAGAGTTATGGCTTTAACTCTTGATTACGGAATATAGCCCAGTGGTAGGAAATGAAAAAAAAAAAAGGCCGAATTCGGAATTAAATACGGAAAAGCTGGAAATTGTTTTAATCCCTTCAACATAGGTCCGAAATAAACGTACTAAGTTTTCCCGCCCAACTAGGTGCGGCTTTGCCGCTACGAACAAATAGATAACTTAAAAAGTGCACTATTTCATGATTTTTAGCATATTTCAAAAATGATTTGTAAATGATGGGAAATATTGTTTATGATCTCTGATATTGTATTTGAATTATGCGTCGTATTTAATTTGACATATATAGTGAATAACAGTGCGTATGCATCACATTTAAGGAGGTCGAAAATAGTGGGGAGGAGCGAGGGAACAAATGAGTGTGCAGGATTATTGTCGCTAGAGGAAATAGGTCAACCAATAGCACAATTTTAAAATTCTATATTTTACGAAAAGGACTAAGATGGTTTTAATAAAAATTATATTCGACTAGTATACGAGCATCTTAAGTTAAATTCATAAAATTTTAAAACCTTCGGAATATTGAAAAAAAGTATTATTAGTTAGCTTAAAGTTAGCTTTACGTTTTTTTAAACTAAGGTTTAAGGTTGACGATATCAGTTGAGAAATGGCATGTAAAACGGCTGTCAATTATGTACCTCTTTCTCGA
Source organism: Maratus speciosus (assembly GCA_963932465.1). Classification (NCBI taxonomy): domain Eukaryota; kingdom Metazoa; phylum Arthropoda; class Arachnida; order Araneae; family Salticidae; genus Maratus; species Maratus speciosus. Next base: position 171,569,443 of record OZ010793.1, read on the forward strand.
TAACTACTAAATTATAATCCTCAAAATATACAAAATAAAGCATTAACATATTTACAGAAACATCTCAAGGGCCTCAACAACTTAAAGAAAATACATGTATGTAATAAACGGAGGCAGGGTGGATTGATAACTCTGTCTCTCTCCTGATTAGCGGTTAAGGCAAAATTTAGAAATAGAATTGCGACCTTAATGTTCAGCAAAAATATTAATATGGGTACTCATTTTATTCAGAATTTCAAATTCTACAACATTTGTATTGACAATGTTTTTGGAAGCATTAATTGTTCTGAGATATTGTTAAGATAATTTAAAAAAAGTTTTTCGTCTATAAATATGTACATATTTTGTAATGTTCACCTAGTACGTGGGATAAAACTTGGTACTTTCATTTTAGACCTAAACGGAAGGGATTAAAACAATTTCCAGTTTCCCACCCACATAATTGTGAGTTACATCCCCCGATCACGGGTCTTTGAAATAGAATTGTGACAATGTTCAACAAAAATATTAAATGGAGTTCTCATTTTACTCGGAATTTTAAGCTGACGACAAGCTGAACACGGAAATTGCAAAACCTAAATTTCATTCCAGATTTCAAAGTGCTGCCATTTGCAAAATGACATCAGCGTTACGCGCAGATATATTTGTTTTTTATAATATTGATAGATATAGATTTTATTTTCATATCAAAATCTTGGTGGTTTTTTTTTTCTTTTCAAACTAATTTTTTTCACCCTTAAATCCATTTACATCTGAGCCAAATCAATACTCGATCATTTCAAAGCTACTGTATAACATTAAGTGTGTATTTTTAAATAATATATACGTAATGTGAGTCGTACAGTAAAATGCGCAGAAAAACAGAAAAGTGACTTCGGACAATGAATTTTTTTAAAAGATTAATTTTCTATTTTTTTAAATGTATTGCAGTATTTCAAAGAGAATTGAAAGTATATGCTTTTTGGTATTGTTATTATTTGGTATTAATATTCTGCATAATTTGATTTTTGGAGTCTTATGTGTAATTTTGAAATATGCCTGGAAAGGGATGTGGGGGAGGGACATGGTTCTTCCAGTATTTTAAATTCTTAAAGTTTGTCGTTATCATCTAGACTCTTTGAAATTTTTAGATGGTAAAAACATAATGCTTTCGTATCCCGAGTGAAAAAATATTAATATTTTGTGGGAAAAAGGCTGGTAAGATTTTTACCACGATGTAACTCAGGTTTTTGCTTATTTTGTCGAAGTTTTTGCACATTTTATTTAGTAAAAAATACTTATATTTGTCCGAATGTTAAGAAATTTTCTTAGGTAAATGTAAATCTCGTCTGTTGATTTGCTCCAAAAAGATTGTGTTAAAATACGGACGTTTAGTTAGTTTTATGGTAGAAAAAATATAGTCTTTGTGACGCTCGAAGTGACCTACGCTCATCAATGTATTTGAAAGAGTTAAAACTCATGTTTTTAAAAATCAATTGCATCATCAGTTAGAAGATTTTAACTTTTAGAGCATATATATATATACATATTTGCCGATACTTCTAAAATATTATCCTGGAATAAATTGCTACAAGCTTTCGGAAAACTTTTTTGATCTTTTTTTCAAAACTTTAACTGCTAGGTGGGGAGAATATCGTAAATTTAATATCGGAATATATCAACGTGTTAATATTGGTGATATATCGCGATAACTACCGTAAAGTGTATGCGAATAGAAAAATTGCTTATTTTAAAAGATAAATGGCATGTTACCAAAAATTTTGGTAGAAACAGATGTAGAAAGGAGCTAATAAATGTTTCATGCTATTTTCTTCTACAGCATCCTTTAAATATATGTAGGGAAGGTGGGGCAAAATCGGGTACCATAAAAGTTGTTAGTCTCAAATGCTGTGAAATGGGAAAACAAACTTTGAACACTGTTTTTAATGTAAAATGAATCCTTGGCTATAATAAAACGTTCTTTTCAAACAAAAAATATATATATAATTATTTATATTAAAAAATAGCTTTTTTCAAACGTATGCAAAAATCTGGTTTTACCTCGCTGGTTGGGTAAAATTGGGTATTCATTTAAAACTACTGGAAACTCATTTTGGTCAAAAAGATCTTGCTTAATATAGTAAAAAATACATTTTAATTATTTTTAACAAAACGAAATTGCACATGTGTTCTTCCATGTGTAAAAAAAATAATTCGTTGGCAAATTTTCTACGTTGTATAGGCTTGCTTACTTTACACTGTACGTTTTCGAGTTCTTTTAGCTTCAAAAATCACAGATGAATTTGTCATCATATTCTTCTGCATTATTACATGCTTCGTGTGCCTAATCGTGGAATTTTAAACATCGTATTTGGATTTAGAATTTGAGTAAAGTTCATAGCAAAACATACAGGTTTCATTATCCTCTTCTTTTGAAGATGTGTCCGCAATCTTTTTTGGTTTCTTTTTTTCTTTTAAAGAAACTTCTTTTTTCGTCTTGCAGTTTGTTTGGCTTATTTCTCCTTAATATCTGCTTCGATCTGTAATTTATAGGGAGAAGAAATCAAAATAAGTTTTTCCCTTTCTTTTCTCAATTCTAAAGCCTTCCTTAGAAGGGGATAATAACATTTTAGGCGAAATTGGAAATACAGATTGCTGGGCTACATAGTCTGAAGATGTCGAATGGATAATTTTAATAATGTATTCTGTTGATGTAACATTTTGAATGAGTGATGACGCCTGTGATTGTGATGTTAAATGCTGCATCTGGAAGCAGCTCGACGTGAAAGCTGCTGGATATTGTCAACTCGTTTATGTTCGGAAGGTTGAGCTCCATTATCCTGTGATGACTTTCATGGGTTTCTCTGTCACTTCCGAAGGAGCAAAAAGATGGTCTGGAAAAACATTGTTGTAGGGGAAAATCCCTGTTTTCTCGAACCTTCTGATTGCAGTATTTACAATTGCTGCTCTCGAAAATGCAGTTTTAAATAATTTTCCAATTTGGTAAATTGTTATAGATCGCGCAGAGTTGGAAAATAACCACTTTCTCACCTCTTGTTCTTAGTATGAGCTTAGAGATGCTTGAAAGACACATCAAGGGGTTGAAATCGATGCGTTGCGTAAGGAAAGAAGCATATATACATTGCTTTCTCTTACTAGATTAACTGGATTCTTTTATATGAATTGAACACCTATTAAGGATTTAAAGAACGGACTTTTCAGGAGAAGGATTGGAAAAAATCTGTACATTTTTTAACCAAATCTTCCTCTTTCGTAATCCATCCACTCCTATTATATACAGCAAATGAGTCTGGGGAAAGTTTCATTCGTCAAGAGGGTTTTTTTTTTGCCTGTTTAATATTTGATAAAAAAAATTCTATTATAGATTATATAGCCTAGTTATATAGGATTGGGATTTTTTGGATTATTTGTCAATTTGGGCAGATTATTTTATTTAGAGAAACAAGTCACGAAATATATTTGCATTTTAAGTGGACCCATAACGCAAGTTATTGCACCTCGGATTAGAAAGTTATTTATTAAAATGTAATAAGCATAATATAAAATTATGCCTTAATTAGTACCATTATTTTGTTCATTAATAATTGCAAATTATTTAATTTCATAAATGTAAGTTAAAAATTAGACCCACTTTTTAATATAAAACAAAATCAAAATTAAAGTTTTTTCATTATAACTAGATAGATTTAGAATTATATTATAACTTAACAGCATTAAGAATGCAATTTAAAATTCCATGCTAATTTATTAACTTTACTAAAAATACATTCTATGAGTGTCGGACAAAATCGGGTATACCCAGTTCTGACCCACTCTTAAGTACCCGGTATTACTTCAACATAACAGAGTTTAAACATAGCGTCACTACTCTTAATCCTATAAGCAAAAGATCAATTAAAATTTTAAAATATTATCAGGAAAGGAAAGAATTAGCTATAGTACTCAGGAATATTTAATATGCTGAAAAAAACGTGGTTATACGCGTAAAATCTAGAATCAAATAAAACAATTTTTTAAGAGTAATTGAAACTAATTCCTTCACACTAAAAAAAAACCGCACACAGTAACGTTTCAATCAGCTATAAATGCCATAATGGTTACCGACAAGTTATTTCTCGTGTTGGCTGATAGACAGAAGTACAACTGAAGGAGGGATCTGCGCTACCCGGTTTAACCCACCTACCCTGTTTTTTACAAATCGCCCATATGTATATATATACACACATACAAAATAAAAATATTTTTTTAAACAAGAACGTAAAATAATCAAGCTTCAACGACAGATTATAATTTTCCAACACATTCAGAATTATGTAAAAAAAAAAAAAAAAAAAAAAAAAAAACTTTTAATAAAGTTAAATATGATGGCTAAGTAAGCAAATTACAAAACACGTAACACATTTGAAAATTAAAGTTCAGCAATTATTATCAGTCATCGAAAAAATATCCGAATTCCTTTGTGCAACGCTATATATGATCTATACATTTGAATATATACCAAATAGTATGCTAAACATTAGTTCATTTAAGAAACGCATTTTCACAGTTGAAAATTCCCCTTCAACATATTTCGTCAATAAACGGAAATATATACATCTTTTTTGCAGCCTGTATATGGTTTACAGATTTTATACATACAAAGTAAATAAATTAGTTAAATTAAAAAAAAAAAAAAAACTCTTACCACAACAAATAACGAACTTCCAGCAATTATTGTTTATTTATACAGTACTATAAGCGAATCCTTTTGTTTCCCCTCATAAATAAACGATTAATGCTATGCTCATCATGTTCTATAGTAAGCATCTTTTTGTACATTTCAGTGATGTGTATCAATTTCTATATGCTTGAAATAGTGTAATATCATTCCAATATACTACAAATGATTTTTCCCTACATACCATTGAAATAGACCATAAAAAGTCATTGATTAAAATAACAAATTTTCCAAAAAAAAAAATCAGTTGATTAAAATCATGATTTAATCGTTGATTAAAATCGTTAACACCCTATTGCAGCCAAATGGCAAGCATTAGTTTTTGTTAATCACGATTGATTGACGAATTTTTTCCCTCAACCAACTGACGCTTTTTGCAATATTTTTTTACATTTAAGAATTTCACAATATTTTTCTTTTACCTAACAAATGGAGAATTTTGCAGCTTTTTCTTACAAACTTTCTTTGCAGTTATCCAAAATTTTTAGCCTAATAAAATATAAAATTATAACTAAAAATTAAATAAACAGCACATAAAGAAAAACTATAAAATTATTTAGATATTTTAATTCCAATATTTCAATTGACTAAGGTTTAATGCAGTTTTATTTATTTTTTAAAATAAATAAAATTGTGTGATTTGTGTTAGGTTGCCGTTTTCTCCGAGACGGGAAAATTTAAGCTTACCTATGACCTTTTAGAGAGGGGGGGGGGGTGGGGTGGGGGGGGGGGGTTACTGTTCCTGCTGACCATTAAATTTTCAAATTAGTGGTTCAAATGAATTTTTGGTGTTCTTGGGCCAGCGGACCACCAATGATTTCGAACACTGATTGATTTTTTAAATGCTGAAGATTTCCTTGTAAAAGAGATTTGAATTGATATACTGTTTAATTTTTTTATTAATTCCCCTGTGTGAAATTTGATTGTTATGTTTGCACAAGAAATATTTTATGTCTTAAAATATTTACTCTTTCATTTAAAACAGGTGGAGAATTTAACCTGATGCTTGGATCTATTCCATTTTACCAGACTTGAAATCCTGATTTGGAACATACTAAGCTTCAAGAATTCTTTTTATTTGATGACCTGAATGGTCAGAGAGGGTGTAGCGCCCTCTTAAAACTGTATGAGAGAAACTGTATGTAAAATGATATTATATTACAGTAAATATTAGTCTGACATACTATACATATAATTTAATGATTATATAATTTGTATTTTCAATAAATGGAGCGGCATACCGCAAACCAACTTAAATGTGTTGCTATTTAATAGTGTCTGTGACCATTTCTTTTTCAGCTATTGCAAGGCTGCTGATGATGAATATTTTTCTTTTTTACGAGTATAGTTAAAAAATAAATAAATCGTCGTCATAGATTATCATTTAGGAATACTGAAAAAATACTTATATGTAAGAATAATTAGTCGCTTGGTGGCGACACTGCTGTTATTAAATTAACCCTTCAAAGTAAGTATTTAATATGTTGTAGAAATACATTGTGTATTTAAAAAAAAGCTTTAAAGTTTAAAGTAATACTTTTGTATTAGCTGATATTAGAGGTTAAATGGATTCTGCTACTTATAGCTGCCTTTTTAATTAAAACAATAATAAAAACAGGGTATGTATTTAAATCCAAAGAAAATTATTATTATTTTTTTTCTTTGTGAATAAGCAAACACTAAATGGACTATAAGTGTAACTGAGTGCGAAGAAATATTCCAAAATGTAAAAGGACAGAATGGTAATATTTGTGGGGAAAAAAATGTAATTATTTTGTTAAATTAGATCAAAATGGTTTACATTTGTTTTTTAAATATATTTCAAAGACAATAGAATCAATAATTAAAACTTAAATAATTTTCGGTTTAATGAAAATAAAAAAAAAGCTTTCCTACTTCAAGATAATCTCGCATAATCTGAAATTTTGTTTATTATTACACCATAAAATGATAAATTGAAAACCAAAGTGAGGGGAAAAAAGAGAGCTACAATCCGGTGTAACCATTCCCCATAAAGATGAGAGAAAATCCTGAATCGTGATTCAAACTTTTAGCAAAAAATTGGAATAGAGAAAACCTTGAATTATGATTTAACCTTTCACCAGAAAATTGGATTTAAAAACAATCCTGATTCGTGGTCCTACCTTTTACCAGAAAATTTGATTTAAAAAAAACTAAATTATGGTTCAAACTGTTACCAGAAAATTGGATTTAAAAAAAACCTGATTTATAGTTAAACCTTTTATCAGAAAATTGGATTTTAAAAAAATCTTGATTTATGGTTCAACCTTTCACGAGAAAATTAATTTTTTATAAAAAGCCTGAATCATTGTTTAACATTTCACTAATATAATGGTATTTGAGAAAGCACCAATAAACTGGTAAAACTTATCGCCAATATCTTGGTTGCAGCTAAATTTCAGCGACTTTTCACCATTTTCTTGGTGAAACATCACACTTTATTTTTAACAGTGTATCGATAACATTTTTTAAAATTTAGGCATATTTTATAAACTCAGTAATGATACTTTACTTTCATTATTGTTTCTATTCGCTTTTTTAATTTAACTAAAAACCATAAGATCTGCTTCTGCTTATCTGCTTATTTACTGCTGTTGTTATAGTGCTCATTTAATATGGAAATGATTTTGTACCTATTTGAATATCTACAGTGAAGCTTCAGTCAGTTTTTTAATGCATAACATACAAATATTTCTGGCAATTGCTGTGGTATTACTGAAAAGCACGTCAGGCCATATTACTTATTTTGATCGAAGGATTTTGATTTTACTGCAATATCTCTTGCACGGTTACAAAAAACTTTCTGGCGAGAATACAAAAACTGTTTTAGACACAATACTAAAAAATCATTGGTAATTTTTCTGACGGTACTTTAATAAAGTTACCAACAATTTTTTGCTAATGTATATGTAAAGTTTTGGGTGCAATACTAAAAAAATTCATAGTAAATGTACTATGAAATCCTTCGCAAATTTACAAAACAAATTCTTAGTCAATGTACTAAAAATTCCTTTGTAAGTGTACTAAAAAATCATTAGAAAATTCACAAAGTATTCTTTAGGAACTGCCTAAAAAAACGTTAGTACCTTGACTAAATAATCCTAAGTAAATTTACGAAAAATTCTTTAGTAAACTCCCTAAAAAATCGTTAGTAAGTTTACTGAACAATATTTAGTAAACTTACAAGGAATTCTTTGGAAAACTCTCTAAACAATCCTTAGTACGTTTACTAAAGTATCTTTCGAAAAATTACCACAAATTCTTTAGTAAACTCCCTAAAAAATCGCTAGTAAGTTTACTAAGAAATATTTAGTAAATTTACAAAAGCTAATTAGAGAAACTCCCTTGAAAAACCGTTAGTAAATTTACAGCACAATATTTAGTAAATTTACAAAAAAAATTTTAGAAAACGCCCTAAAAAGGAATAGTACGTTTACAACATATTCACTGATAAATTTACTAAAACTTATTTAGTAAACTCCCTAAACAAGCATTAGTAACTTCACTAAACAATATTTAATAAATTTACAAGAGTTTTTTTGGTAAACTCCCTAAAAAATCACTAGTACGTTTACTAAGCAATATTTAGTAACACTTACTGAAGAAACTTTTGTAATTTTACATGATTATCTTTTGTTGTGGTTACATACAAAGTTCTAGGAATCCCAGTTTCCTACAAAATTCTTAGTAACCTTACAAATTTTTTTTTACAGTGTAAATCATTATGAATGAGAATTTCGCGAAATTAGTCAGCTTTATCCAAGCTGCTTTTATTTAAAGTAACTTATATTTGGCTGCCAAATTCGGCGATTTCTTAAAGTGCCTGCCATTTTAAGACAACGTGGTGGATGAGGCTAACCAGTGAACTTGGTCGAGACCTTAGTAATTGCTGTGCACATGCTCACTCACATCGGAATCCGTTGATATATACGAGTGTTGTCGCAGGCAAAAAATCAGATTTTTCAAAATGTCACCCACGTTAGAAATTGAAACTGCTATATCTGAGACATTTTTAAGATAAAGACAAACAAAAAATGCTCCTGAATCCTTATATCAAGGTCAAATACTTAAGAAAGAAACCTTTTTCAATTTCTAATTTTTTGCACCTCACTTTAAATATATATATTTTTTAATTTAATGGCCGCCATTTTGAAACAAGATGGCTGATGAAGCTGGCCAGCGAACTTGGTCGAGATATTGATGTATACTATCCACATGCCTTCTTCCATCGAAATAGGCGAATACGTGTGGTATCGCGAGACAAATACAAGATCGTTTCAAAGTGTTAGCCATGATAGAAATTCAAAGTGCTATAATTCAACCACTTTTTAAGATATAAACAAAAGAACAAATTTTCAGAAACAAAAACTGCTCCAGTATCTTTGTATCAAGGCTAAACACATAAAAAAAATCTTTTTCATTTTCCAATTTTTTAATACCTCATTTTAAATTTTAAATTACATTTTTTTTTTTAAATGGCAACCCTTTTGAAACAAGTTGGCGAATGAAGCTGGCCAACGAACTCGGTCAAGACATTGATATGTCCTATGTACAGACCAAGTTACATTCAAATCGGTTCATAAATACGCCTGTTATCGCGTGACAAAAATCAGGTCGTTTTAAAATGTCAGCCACAATAGAAATTCAAAATGTTATAACTCAGCCATTTTTTTAGATATAGACGAAACAAAACCTGTTCCGGAATCTTTGTATTAAGGTCAAACACATACGAAAAAACTCTTTTTCATTTTTCAATTTTTTGGTATCTCATTTTAAATTTAATTAAAAAAAATTTTTTTTAAATGGCCGCCATTTTGAAACAAGATGGCGGATGAAGCTGGCCAACGAACTCGGTTGAGTTATTTGTATGTACTATGTACACACCAAGGTACATCCAAATCGGTTCATAAATACGTCTGTTATCACGTGGCAAAAATCAGGGCGTTTCAAAATGTCAGCCACACTAGAAATTCAAAATGCTATAACTCAGCCATTTTTTAAGGTATAGACGAAACAAAAACTGCTCCCGAATCTTTTTATTGAGGTCAAACACATAAGAAAAAAATATTTTTTCAATTTTCAATTTTTTGGTACCACATTTCAAATTTAAATTTTTCTTAAAATTTTAAATGGCCGCCATTTTTAAACAAAATGGCGGATGAAGCTGGCCAACGAACTCGGTCGAGACATTGGTCTGTACTATGTATAAACGAAGTTACATCCAAATCGGTTCATAAATACGCCTTTTATCGCGTGACAAAATTCAGGACGTTTCAAAATGTTAGCTTCGCTAGAAATTCAAAATGCTATAACTCAGCCATTTTTTAAGATATAGACAAAACAAAAACTGCTGCGGAGTCTTTGTATAAAGGTCAAATACATAAGAAAAAAATATTTTTCCATTTTCAATTTTTTGGTACCACATTTCACATTTTAAATTTTTTTAAAATTTTTAAATGGCCGCCATTTTGAAACAAAATGGCGGATGAAGCTGGCCAACAAACTCCGTCGAGACATTGGTATGTACTATGTACACACCGAATTACATCCAAATCGGTTCATAAATACGAGAGTTACAGTGTGACATAGGTCAGATATATATATATATATACTGGTAGACATGTGCACATGGATTTTTGTAAAATACTGAAATATTAATCGGTATGGTGATTATTATTTATATTTTATATCCTATAAATATTTAAATACGTTTTATTGATTCTTCCATTTCATATTATTTGTTTCTATTCTGCTTTCATTTTTAATCAATTCACTTGATTTTAGTGGTTGTTCGGGCACAGGGGAAAATTAATTTTAGCTTTAGCTTATTTTTCCCACAGAAAACAACCATTTTGCTTATATCATTGAATTCTGTGCCCTTGATAACGTAATTCAATGTATAAGCTTTTCAATTTTTGTCGGTGTCCACTTTTTTCTTTTTTCTTCCATAATAATTCTTATATTTTTTTATTTTATTTTATTATTATTATTTTTTTTTAATACTTACAGCTTTAATTCATAATAATTGACGGTGGTAGGTTATGTTTAATTAATGGTAATATATATATATATATTGATATATATATATATATATATCAATTTTGAACGGAGGGTGGTTTCGGGGTCTGGGGGTCATGATCGATGAAAATATACCAAAATTTTTTGAAATCGCTTTCCTCCGAACGGCTGCAATAGGTAGCTTTTTGTAAAGAAAGCTACCTAAAAATAACAGTAAAAGTATTCACAATTGGAAAACTTTTTAAAATTTTTCATTATTTAAATACTGTAACACTTAATCCTTTCCGGCACAGACAAATTCTGTTCGTAAAATGTGAATCTAAGAATCAGTCCATAGCAGAAGGGAGTAATTAAAGATGCTACATGGGAAAACTTACAATACAGATTGCAACAACCCCCCCCCCTACCCCTTCCTTTCACGAAAGTCTCAAATTCTCAAAAACGCGATTCTCTCTCTCTCTCTGTCTATCACCTCCGCTCTCTGACAACCCCTCCCTCCCACACAGAATCATATACACAATCTTCCGTGAGAAGTTCTTTCTTTTCTGCTTTAAAGATGGACAACAGAGAATTGAAATGATACTGACGACGGGAGAGGGGACTTTTTGCAGGGTGTGTTCTTAACTTTCCGACTATTCTAAATTTTACCAACTCTTCCAAATAAGTGGGGGGGTGTTACACCCCCAACACCCCCCCGCTAGGCACGCCCCTGGGCACACGTCACGTAAAATATCATTACAATGCCCTTTGACTACTCTTTCATATTATGTACCTACCATCCCCCTCATGCCTCATCCCACTTTCCCGCCGTGGGGCACATTTCTATATTAAAAAAAATGTAAATGTTCGTTTGTAATTTGTACGAAATCTTAAATCTCCGAAAGTTCTTCACCGATTTCTTTGAAATTCATCAATTGCGTTGCATTTGAATGCGCTCGTGTTTTTATATTACTATTATGAACCTCGCATCCACCTTCCCCCAGTTCATCCCCGGGGCACTTTTTTAATATTTTTCGACACCCATTATGTGGTATATCATTAGAAAGCCCTTTGACCACTCTTTCATATTATGCACCTCCCCTCGCTATGCGCTCCGGAGGGACACATTACTGGAATATTTCGTCAGTATTTTTTTATGTTATTTGTTTTTTTTTTTTTGTTTTTTTTAGTACGTGCTTTTTTTTCATTTTAGCTCACAGGCTATTAAAGCCTGAGAGCCAATGTGCCTGCAGGTTCTGTATGTACGTATGTATGTAACGCGACAACTCTTGATAGAAATATCCGATTTGCTTCAAATTTTGTACGTAGTTTCATTCTGATAAGGCGCTTCCCTGATTAGTTTTGGGAGTTCATTGGTAAAGTATAAAAGAGGAACGGGGGCTAATCTTCCCTTAATTTAGATAAATGGGTTTTTAATGCAGAATTTTTTGATTTGCTTCAAATTTTGTAAATACGTTCATTCTGATAAGGCGCTTCGCTGATTAGTTTTGGGAGCTCATTGGTTAAGCATAAAAGGGGAACGGGGGGCTAATCTTCCCTAAATTTAGATAAATGGGTTTTTCACTCAGAATTTTCCGATTTGCTTCAATTTTTTTAAATACGTTCATTCTGATAAAGCGCTTCCCTGATTAGTTTTGGGAGTTCATTGATTAAGCTTAAAAGGGCCAACAGTGGGCTAATCTTCCCTTAATTTAGATAAATGGGTTTTTCATGCAGAATTATTCGATTTGCTTCAAATTTTGTGAATAGGTTCTATCTGATAAGGCGCTTCCCTGATTTGTTTTGGGGGGTTCATTGATTAAGTATAAAGGGGCGAACGGTGGCTAATCCCCCCTTAATTTAGATAAATGGGTGTTTCATGCAGAATTATCCGATTTGCTTCAAATTTGGTGTACCGGTTTATTCTGATAAGGCGTTTCCATGATTAGATTTGGAGGTTCATTGGTTAAGTATAAAGGGGGGGACGGGGTAGACCCCATTAATTTATTTTTCAATGGGCATGGGTTTCTTTGAAATAAGAGTATAATATACAATTAGTGTGAATAGCCTGTGAGCTCAATGCCATAAGTTTAACTCGACACATATCTTTTTAATTCACTCGATGTGTCAGGGATGCCACCGCACGTACTGCAATTGACAATCGGCCTGCCAATTATGATGATGTTGCGAAATATTCACAAGCCAAATCTTTGAAACGGCACGCGGCTTGCAGTAAAAAAATAATGAGCAATTTCGTAGAAGCAACAATCTTGACATGACCTTTCAAAGGTGAAGATGTCCTCATTCCTTGCATTCCTTTGATACCAATGGATGCGCAGTTTCAATTTAAGAGATTGCAATTACCTATTTGATAAGCGTTTGTAATCTCCATCAACAAAGCTTAGGGCCAAGCTTTAAAATTCTGCGGTTTAGATCTAGATATGAATTGCTTCTCACACGGGCAATTATATGTTTCGTGTTCTAGAATCGGCCAATCAAACAATCTTTATATCTGCACAAACAATGTAACAACAAAAAATATTGCATACCCACAAGTATTATTAAATTAAACATATTAGAAACGTGCACTTTCTCTTTTCTTTTTTTTCCATTTAGCCAGACTGAGCCACAGCAACGCGTGACCACAAACACTTCCGTCAACCAATCTACAACTAAATTTTTGTTAAAGCGATCATTGCAGGAATCGTCTTGGCAACGTAGGCCAATCGTAACATAGACCTGTTACCTGTTAAACGTAGACCAATGAATTTTCCCGAGCTCATGTGTACAGTAGGAGTCATTAGGAACGGACAGTTTTTTCTGGCTGATCCACAGTAATTCGACCAACTTGGACGTCAGCTGCCCTTTCCTTACTTGAACATGACGTCACATGTCTGGCATCACTTCATATGGTGCCCAAATATAAGGAGAATGTGATGCTCTCTATTTGACTTATTTGCACTATAATAATAAAAATAGGAAAGATCTAAATTAAACAGAAAGATAACACGTGTTTTTAACGGCAAACGGGGAGTTCTGACGTTCCGTGCATGCTCCAGATGCAATAGTATCAGTCGTTGCTAATAGCAACGTGATGTCAATGCAAGCCGTCTATTGGCTTTATATTATTAGTAGCATCGGGATGAAGATGTAAAAGACGTACATTTTTGTATATTACACTTCAAATTCTCACACATACACTGGTTATCAAAAATTAAGGTAAAGTCACAAAATGCTAATTTTCAAATACGCGAACACTCAAAAGGAAATAATTTAATTCGAGTAATTACTGTCTCCACAACACAGCTAGCCCATATAACATCTCATTCATGTCACACGTGATCACAAGTGTCACAGTCACTACGGTGAAGCAAGAAAATAGGAAATTCCATACATCTCATTATGAGTCTCAAATGATCACTATATGTGACTCCACTGAGAAGTCAATGTGACTGCTGCTTTGTGACGAGTCACCAGGTGACTTTACAATGTAGTTAAATTGTGACTGTCATTTTTAGACTCAATTTCATAGTCATCATGAACGTTGCATTATGATAAGTCACGAAATAATATCATATTATAGTCACATGGAGATTTTTCCCAAAAGAGCACAATGGTGACTTCACAGTAGTCTCTCTGTCAACTGAAAGTCATCATGTGACTTTAATGTGACATTGTTTGGTAACTTATCACAATGCAGCGTTCACGATGACTTTGAAATTGAATTTACAAATGACAGTCACATGAGAGTCACAATGTAACTACATTGTAAAGTCACATGGTTACTCGTCACAAAGCAGCCGTCACAGTGACGTCCCACTGGAGTCACATATAGTGATCATTTGAGACTCATAATGAGATGTATGGAATTTCCTATTTTTTTGCTTCACCGTAGTGACTGTGACACTTGTGACCATATGTGACATGAATGAGATGTTATATGGATTAGCTGTGTTGTAGAGATAGTAATTACTCGAATTAGATTATTTCCTTTTGAGTGTTCGCGTATTTCAAAATTAGCATTTTGTGACTTTTTCTTAATTTTTGATAACCAGTGTAGATTTTGGAAAAAAAAATCCTTCAAAGCGCGGAGTTTTAATTAAATTGCGGTGACCTCGATTATGAAATATTAATCGTTTAAAATGGGAATTTCGCCAAATTAGCTAGCTATCGCCAAGTTGGCTTCGTATATAACAAGTTATTTTTGTCACCAAATTTAGCGATATTTGGCCAAGTTGGTCAACATTTGGCGCTACTGTGGTAACCCTGAATTAGTAATTTTCGACAATGGACTATATTCCAAATCTGGGTTCGAGGCTGAAAAAAGTCACGTGGTTCCGGTAATTTACCCAAAAAATTTCTAATTGATAAGAATGGAGGCTACTACTGCTTTCCGCATGAACTGTTTCACTGGCTGGTGGGGATTTATATGTGTAGGCGCAATGTATACATTGCGCCTACGAAGCTTTCCCTTCTTTACACTAGAAGTTTTTACCTTGACCACGTGATTATAACGTAGATGGAATATCCTCCATTACTCATTACAATGAGGCGGTCCTACCGCAACTGTGAGGGACACACAGAGACTTGGATTTTATATTAATAGATAGGGGCTATGCATATATAACGTTATCAACATTTTGCTAATTTTGGACCTCCCCCCCTTACGATATCATCCGTTATCATTCGTCGAACCTCTCCCCCCCCCCCCCCCCGATGTTATCGTTATCAATGTCTAAAAATTTTTTTTCTTTCTTTTTATACTCTGTGACACATGATACACGCATATGATTATACAAGAGTTAGTTACTATTTAAAGATACTTAATAACAGCTTATTGTTACATAATGCATTCAAAAGTAATACTGTCTTCTTGCACTTATCCCCTGCCCGGGTAAGTTAAAAGCAGAACTTATCAACAAAACAGTGGACAACATTCTTTGTCGTTCTTTACTGCTAAACGCAAGTATTACTTCCTACATAATTGTGCTCCTGATTTCTCTAACAGCGAATTATATGCGCATAAAGCAGAAGAAAAGCAATGCAAACGTTAAAGTATTCCAAATTTTGGAATGAAATGATTTTATAAAAATGTAACGGCTTTAATAATAGCTTTGTATTTTCATAAAAACATATAAAAAATAGTAATAATAAAAAAGGTAACAGACTATTTGGATGTAAAAAAAAAGCTACTGAAAAAAGGAAAGTTTGGTTGGATCGAAAATGGAAAATGATATCGATATCAAAAAGCAAACCCCCCTCCCCCCAGCGATTTCTTACGATATCAAGTGCCAGATCCCCCCTCCCCCCTAAAGTGATAACGTTATATATGCACAACCCCACAGAGGGAGACTCCTGACTGACTGACTCAGTGATTCATCAACGCAGAGCTGAAACAACTAAAGTTAGGATCACGGAATTTGGACAATAGATTGCTATTATGACCTAGGTATGTAATAAGAAAGGATTTTTGAAAATTTCATAGCATATCCCAGGAGCCGTTTTAGGAAGGAGCGTGAAATTCTAAAAAATAAATCTACTAAGATAATAATTAAATATGTATTTCAGCAATTTTACAAAATCCCCCCTTAGCGGCTTGAAATCGGATCACGAAATTTGGACAATAGAGTGAGTGCTGTTATGACCTAGGCAAGTAACTATCCTAAAATTTTAGATCCCTCCCTCTTTAACCCCTCTAAGAGGGGAATTTCTAAAATCGCTGAAATACATGTTTAATCATTTTTTTTTTAGTAGATTTATTTTCTGGAATTTAACGCTGCTACCTAAAACTGCTGCTGAGATATGGCCAGATGTTCTAAAATTTTCGACCCCCCTCTTTAACCGCCTAAGGTGGGGGGATTTCCAAATTATCTGAAATACGTTTCTAATTATTTTTAGTACAGTTATTTTCAGGACTTTCAAACGCTGCTACCTAAAACAGCTGCTGAGATATGCCAAATGTTTTAAAATTTTCGAACCCCCTTTAACGCCCTTAGTGGGGGAATTTCGAATGAATCATTTTTTTAGTAGATTTATTTTGTAGATTTTCATGCTCCTGTCTAAAGCGGCTGTAAGATTTCGCGAAATGACCCAAAACTTTCGATTACCATTTTAACCCACTTAGGGGGACGGGAGAGGGGGATTTCTAAAATCTCTTAAATACATGTTTAACCTTAGAACTACCGGAAATTTTACTCAAGTTTTATAAAAACATTCTACACCAGAATTTTTACTTAAAACTATTTAATTTGTTTATTTAACTTATTATTGTCTGATTTATACATTTAGTTTGTTTTGAAGAAATTTCTGGTTTGAATAGATATTTTGAATATACATGTCGGGTCCATTGGACCCTTCTGGTAGACAGAGGGTTAAGGGAACAGAAAAAAAATCTTTCATTGTCTCGTGGATATCCACGAGTCAATGAATGATTTTTTTTCCTTTGCTTTGCCTGCTTTGTGTGACATTTTAGTGACGCATGTCAAGGCTATCTTAAATTATCTAGGGTGCTGATCCAGAAAACGAGGATAAGTCTGTTCTTGCTGCCCACCTGCTTGCTGATGCCCTTGCCCGGCTTTATGTTCCCGCGGCCAACATCGTGTCGTGGCATTTCCTCGTCCTCCTCTCACGGATAGCTTTCTGTTCCAAATCGACTCTTTTGAGTTCCACAGTAGGCGGCTACAACCCGACCTTATCCGCTAGCTTTTTCTGCCTTCATGTCCACACGCGGTGATAGTCATGTAATTGCTACAGACAGTGTTGAATTCAGATATTTTCCTCCGGGAGGAATTTCTGCGGCTACGGGAGAACATTATAGTACAGCGTCTAGAATACCTAGTGTGGAAATATGCTATCCAAACAGTGCTGAAAATTTGTATCCCTTAAATGCGCGACGATACTGCTAAATTCCCAAATGTCGATCACAGCGACATCTGTGGGATTTTCGTTTTGCTAGTATTACATTGTATAGAGTAGCAATATCTTGCAGTTGTAGAAAATATCCTGCAGATGTCGCTGCGATCTGCATATTGCAGCAGCATCATTGCACATTTAAGGGATACAATATTTTAGCGTTTTTAAAAGTATTACAGGATAGCCGATTTCCACACTGTGCGTATTCTAGTCGCTATAATTATAGAGTTACGGGAGGGAGGGGAATTGCAC
Organism: Maratus speciosus; assembly: GCA_963932465.1. Classification (NCBI taxonomy): domain Eukaryota; kingdom Metazoa; phylum Arthropoda; class Arachnida; order Araneae; family Salticidae; genus Maratus; species Maratus speciosus. Next base: position 171,587,342 of record OZ010793.1, read on the forward strand.
ATTTTCACCATTCAAAACACAAAATCTCAAATCTCCAGGGGGGGGGGGTGCATCTCATTGCTCCGGAGGAGAATGTCCTCCCGGGCCACCACGTGAATGCAACACTGGCTACAAATGCCTGAAAGTCACAATCACAGACCTGTATCGATTTCTCGAACATTAGTAGGAACTTCGGCCATTCGAGTGTAGATAGTGACTTCAATTCCATTTATACTGCGGAGGCTTTGGCAATTGGACCTAGCATAGTACTGGATTTCCTCCTCAGTCCTTTATGACAGCAGATCTGTCCTCACGAACGTTCAATCAACGAGTCACAAATCACCTCGTGCGCAGCAGCTCTTGACGATTGAACTAGTCTGGATTCCTAACCACGCACTGAGCTCTGTATATAATAGGAGTCCTCAGAAGTCGCTGCGGTCAGAAGCTTGCAAGGCAAAGGTAAAAAGTAGTCCGCGCTGTCAATGTTAGATTGTAGTGTTCTCAGTTATTATTAACCTAAATTACTCTTCTTTAATTAAGCTATACTTATCAAATTAATAAATGATTCGCTTATGATGTAAGTGAATGCGATAAACTGCATTTTTTGCCATTAATGGCAAAAAACGACCGCAAACAGAACTCTCAGACTGTATGGATCCATTGAAAACCCTATCAATGAATTGAAAAAGTTAGCTTTATACGCCATGTAGACATGTACATCTATATTGTTTGACATTAATCGGAATCATTCTATTATTCAAAGAGAAATGCATCTGTTCAAGCTAGTAACAATATCGCGTCAATTACCAAAAATAATTGGAGGAGGTGATACACTCTGTTACTGAGTGTAACGGAGCCTTTGCTCATCCCAAAAACCTGTGATTGTCAATGATCACAGATGAAAGAGAACAATAAGGGAATTGGAATTCAGACGGACTTGGAAAGCAATGCAATCTGTGACTGTTTGAGAGAGTTTTTGAATCAATGAGAGACAAAATGCTCTCTGAGCTTGTTCTGTGCAATATGGGAGGTGGAGTAACCTTTCAGTTAGATCACTTGTAGCGACGCCATCTTGCACGATCAGTAAAACGAGTATCTCGCAGGAAGCGATCGAGCTAGCCTTTTGCCTGGCACGTAAGATCTCGCTTTCTGACCGTGGGTTCTCAGGTTCGATCCTTGTCGGGGCACATCTGCATTGGTGACCTTGGACAAACGAACACGCACCTTCACAAACATCATCATGTCCTTTCGAGACCAGCAGATGGCAGCACTAAAACACCCCCAGCAGCAAAGCCTGTGAAACGCTCTCAGCACGCAAAGCCTATGACAACTCTCATAGCACAAAGCCTGTCACGTCGCGCATCTCCGGGGGCACATACATGCGCACGACAGCATCACTTTGGCAAACGCCAGCGCAACACGAGTGCACATCGCTCGTACAACATCAACGAGATGTTCTTCTCACTGGGGGTGGAGTACTGTGGCAACGCCATCTTGCGCGATCAGTAAAACGAGTATCTCGCAGGAAGCGATCAAGCTAGCCTTTAGCCCGGCACGTAATATCTCGCTTTCTGACTGTGGGTTCTCCGGTTCGATCCTTGTCGGGGCACATCTCCTGCACACTCATTAAGTTATGAGTAATCGTGAGCACTAAAATTTAACTTGGTGTCACAAAACCTCGCAGAGTTCTCGCTCTTTCGGTCTGCATATTTTTCTAGGTCTGAATATATATATTTTTTATTTTCATCAATACGAACTAAAATTATTGTGAAAAAATCGTCCCCTGTTATTTATGAAGCTCAGTGTGACCACGTTACCATCTACGGCAAAGAATTTGCTGACAAACTGGCCCGTACTCATACCCTGTGGACAGATCCTGTACGCTGGATTTCCGCAGAAGACATATGTGTCCGGCTTCGGCGCTTCCACAATGAGGAGGATGCAAAGCTTCGCTTGTAAGAGTACTTTCACCACCTCATAAAAAGGAGTTGGGAACAAGAACACAGGAAGTTACGCCTCCCCAGAAGGGGGGAGGTTCTTCTATCTGGTCTCTGTATTTTTTTAATATATTTGCACTAGATGACAGCACATACTATGTACTTCTACTGATCTCACAGGCCTTACAGACCCTTCAAAATATGTCTAAAAAATATCATCGCACTTCCTCCCTTCTCTGCGAATGAGGAGAGATGGGAACACCTGAACATGTGTACTATCTCTGTGCCCTAACTGAGGCTTGGCACCTCAAACATACCAAGACGCCCTCGATGCAATGGCTCTTGAATATTCTTACAAACAAGGCCGGCGCTTCAAGCAAAATTAAGAAATATTTACCATCACTTAAATGAAATGTCGATTCTCTCCTCCTAGCGGTTGGTATCTGGATTGCTCTACCATTCACCCCCTTGCTTCACTCTGGACTAGTAAAACTTTAGTGTGTTCCAGCACACATAAATCTCAACACTCTGCAAATCGCTCTCTGTCGCGTGGGGACATCTGTCCCAGCGGGCAGTCAAGCATCATTTACCACCACACTTCCCTCCCGTTCCCTGTCGCGAGGGGGCGGCTGCGCCCCGGCGGGAGGCTTTGTCCTACTAATTTGCATTTCCTGTTCCAACATGGTCTGCTGTGATATCGTACCTTTACCACAAATTTTCGACGGGGGAAGCAACAGGCATTTCCGTGGAGGACAATAGTCTTTTGTGTAAAGGCATGCAGGGGAAATAGCTGGCATACCTCTGTCCTTGGGATCTGCTCAACAGAGTATTTCCATTTTTCCAAGAAATAGGGAGGACTGGACAATGTATGGCAACTCGTCCCCAAAGTGAAAGAAAGAAAAGGCTCAGGCAGGTGCTGGTGAGGAGGCTGAACAGTACTGATGAAGTCAGGTGGTTTTTTTACAAACGGAAGAGATGCGAGTAAAAATCGTTTACTCAGGTTGGCTATGAGAAGTATAGAACTGTTAATAAAAAGTGAGAGTGTCTACCTATGAATGGTAAAGTTTGTTATTACATTTTCAAATCTATTTTAGTTGTTCTAATAAAGGACTTTGGTAAGAAATATGTATTATTTTTCAACGATCATCTCACAAGTGCTTAGTGAACCAAAAAGCTCTGGCCCACTACATCACACTGCCCACTGTCTTGTGGCGCACTGCTCGGCAGCCACGGTATTATTTTGACCAATAAAATTGGTTCTGGGGGTGGTGGTGCCGTAGTGCGTGGCTGGTCTTGGGTGCGGGGCTTTTTGTCCGGTTCGTTCCGGCGTGCGGGTCCTGACCTGTTGCATCGGTGTGGCGTCCGACTTCGTCAGACTGTTCTTCTGATAGTGTCGTCGGAGCTCTTTGAAGTGCTTAGCGTGTCCCCAACAAAGAAAGAAACAGTGGGCCATCAGCTGGAAAACAGATGGCAGCCAGCAGTGCTATCAGCGGTAAAGTGCAAGGGTGCCATTACTTAAACCTGTCGAAAAGTGTCCAAGCCGAATGCAGCTGGCCCATCAGTGATGGCCAACAGCAGGCCAGCATTAGTATGCCATCACATTACTTCAATCCGGCACTTTTCCTGCAGTGCTAGCACCTATCCCACTGCTATTCCTTTGCTGGCGCAGCACTTTCCCTTACAAAAATTTCTTATAGAATTCTATAAAAAAAACAAAGTATTATATAATTAAGGCTCTTTTTTCTATAAGCTAGTTTCACCAAGAGCTATAGAAATGTCTATAGAAATATTTGAATTGCATGTGGTCACCCTCCCAAGTACTGACCGCGCTCAATGCTGCTTGGTTTTCGTGATCGGACATGAACAAGTGCTTTCAGCGTACGCTATGATTGCTCGTAGTTTTCAAGCTCTCATTACACTATTTCAAGTTTGTTTCTTTTGTGATTTACGTTCCCAATCATCAAACTGGTATGGAAATTATTCTATTGTATAGAAATCCTATGTATTTTATACGCTTTTTTTATTATTGATTCTGAACTGCATAAATTATGAAAACCGAAATCCTTTGTAACCTAGTAAAACCAGATTTAAGGAGAAAAAAAAAGTGCATTGAAATAAAGAATTTATTTATTTATTCATTTACTTATTTATTTTGTTGGTGGCAGTGGTGCTATATTTTTTACAGTTAAAAAAAAATTAGCTTCACAGCTTAAACTGTGTTAAGATATTCATTTCAGATTTGTGTTCAAATACTCAATGTCTTCGATATTCACAGCGCCACCTAGCGTAAGGGTTCCCAGCAATAATACTGCAAAAGTTCGTGCACTTCCATATAGTGGTGGGCCAGCGCATGAGATAAAATGGATGCCCACCAGAATTTTATCTAGTGATTTCCAACAGCAAAGTTGACTGAAGCTGTCCAGCAGTGGTCATGCAGTGGTAGACCATCAGCCAACACTTCTCCATCATTACCAGCGCCTATCTTGCTGCTGGCCAGCAATTTCCTCTTTGCTAAGTCTTTTTCCTCTCTTGGGGCTGGAGGTCACACCATACGAATCCCCGCGTGTCAGAGAACACCCCAGGTGGAGTGTATCGTTATAGCGACTAGAATACACAGTGTGGAAATCGGCTATCTCTGTAATACTTTAAAGAACGCTAAAATATTGTATCCCTTAAATGTGCAATGATACTGCTGCAATATGCAGATCGCAGCGACATCTGCAGGATATTTTCTACAACTGCAAGATATTGCTACTCTATACAATGTAATACTAGTAATACGAAAATCCCGCAGATGTCGCTGCGATCGACACTAGGGAATTTAGCAGTGTCGTCGCACATTTAAGGGATAAAAATTTTCAGCACTGTTTGGATAGCATATTTCCACACTAGGTATTCTAGACGCTGTAGTATCGTTCTAAGCTAGATCCTCGTGATCTGGCGGACTTGCTCCAGGCATTCAGGCCTTACAGATTGACTTAATGGACCCTATTCAGGTGACGTCAGACGCCGGAGCTGGCGGTATGATGATCTGTTATTCTAGTTACTGCACCGGCAGAATACCAGTACGCGCAGGCGCAAACACCGCTAGCAGACGACTTTAGCCTTGACCCAGGTTGAGTGCATACATTTTCACTGAAAATTTGCAAACTTGAGGAGTGTTCTCGTATACAGAACAACATTTTGAATTTAGATTACAATATATTAAGCATATGCTGCTGCATCAAAAAAAAAAATTGCGGTATTTTTAGCAAACAAGCATTAATAACTCACACTCCATAGACTGCTATGCTAAACACCGCCAGTAAATACCGCCAGCAGACGAATTTTAGCCTCGAACTCAGGTCGCGTGCATAAGGTCCATTCAGATTTATCAGGGTGGATGTAAAATCATTTTCTTCTGTAAACATTACCATCTATCCCTGTAATAGGGATCGAGGTTGAGGACCAACCAGAATGACAGTTCGTTGCTTCCATGGTTCGTTGATCTTTTAGTGAAACCAAACTCTTGCCTTATCTTGCAAGTGTTGTGTGCTATGTTTGTTAGCATATTTATTTTGAATCATCTGTCGCTTCTCTAAGGACTCTTTTGCTTCAGCTAAAGGAAAATTTGACCTAAGTTTTCAGGATGACAAGGCAAAAGAGGCCTCAGTCACTTGTTCAGCTGAAGAGGGGAGATCTTGAGATGGGTGAATACGGTAGTCCAATAAGACCATATATAGATCTTTAAGACCATATAAGACTTTTAAAAGTGCTCACCGGGCCCATTAGGTTAAAAAAAACAACAACAACAACTTTTAAAAGTCTTTGGTGTGACCTGGCAATCTAGGTTCTCTCAAGTCCGACGGTCCGGGATCCAGATATGACATGACATTGCAGTGTTTAAGGCGCGCCACACACCAGAGAGACATGCGACAATAATTATGAGACATGAGGCAAATTCTGCTGTTCAAACCGATTTTTCTTTGTTAACAGAGTGAAAATGTCGCATGCCTCACGCTTTTTTGTTGCATGTCTCCCTGGTGTGTGGCGCGCCTTAAGGGTGCCAACGAGCGTGAAACGCCGCCGCGCGTAACCTCCAACTAAAAAAAAAACATAAAGATTAATTTTGAAACAATGCACGGCCTGAAAGTATAATTTTGAAGCTCTGGTGGAATCCCGAGAGTAATTCTAGAGTTGAGAGCGCGAGGCTATTATAACTTTCAGAAATAAGGCGCAGAGAGCATCCAAATAAGGAAAGGGCAGCTGACGTTACTGTTGGTCAGCAAGAAAAACTTGTTCATTCATTATTACTCCTACTATACACATGAACTCCGGGAATTTGATTGGTTTTTAACATATTGATTTAATAGATCTATGATATGATTGGCCTACGTCAAGTGAGTTTCCTGCAATGATCGCTAAAATAAAAATATAGTAGTAGATTAGTTGACGGAAGTGTTTGTTTGTAAACATGCCCTTTCCTTATAGATTTTGCGCTGTTAGCGAAGCGAGATTGACCAATCAGAAAATTTGCTTACTTAAAACAGCGAAAAGTTCGCAAAAATGCAGGCTTTTGATTGGTCAATCTCGTTTTGCTAACAACGCAAAATATATCTGGATCCCATCTTCTGGTGTCATACCTTTTCAGCACTAACCGTTTTTAGCAGCGGAAGATCCCCCCCCACCCCTATTGGGAATTAAAATGGCCTATAGAGGCGCTGCTCGCAGCTTTCGATACAGGAAAATTGTCCCTTTAATGGACTCTATTCAGGTGACGTCAGACGCCAGAGCTGGCGGTATGATGAACTGTATAGAGCAATTCGACATATGGCAACGAGTCACGTGACGTCCACCTTTTTGACGTCATCACCGCTTGTGAGAGGGATGTTTGGTGTTTTTCTTGGCGACTTTCTGGCAACCTCGTAATACGGCAGTTTGTAAACAAAAAGATTAATAACATCGTTTTTTTTGGTCGCTAGACGTGGCGGAGGTAGGTGACTTGCTGTGCCTGGCTCCGTGCGAGTAGTAGTGACATCCCCGTAGTGCGTTTTCATCCACGTGTCGTAATTTTGTTTTCATCTCTTCTTGTTGGGGCTAGTCGGTGGTAATTTTTATTTTGTGTGGTGTATTTCTTGTGTTTATCTGTAGTCGTCTTGTATTTTGGTGCTCTGAGTTATCCTTCTCCTGCTGATATCGGCGGAGATTGGATTGTTTGCATAAATTATGCCGTCTGTATTTAACGTTTCCGATGCTAGCGAATCTGATTCTGAAACCTTCATCCAGGACATAATTAGTACGTCTCAGCAAATTTTTTATTCTTTTAATAATGGTGTTTCTCATGTATGTATATTTATTGAACCGCAAAGCGGTCAATTTCCTCGCAATAAACCTCAATTGTTAAAAAAAGATATTGACGATAAAGTGGGACCAAACGCCCCATTAAATATTCGCTTCACCAGAATTGGTAAGCTCGCTGTTGAAACTTCGGATAGTGCTTGTGCCCAAAGAGTGGCGGACATCTCATGTCTACTTGGTGTTCCGGTGAATACATACACACAGCAGGAAACCATTACATCAAGATTTGTGGTTCATAACGTTGACAAAAGCATCCAGCTGGCGGAGTTGGGGAGAGAAATTCAAGATGAGAATGGACTTAAAGTCAAAGAACTAAGACGCTTTACAAAAAAAGAGAACTCTAATATTTCTCCGTTGGAAACCGTCCTTGTTACTATTTATGGTACTATTATTCCTAACAGGATAAAGATGTTTTATATGAGTGAGAGGGTTCGCCCTTTCTATGACAGACCCCGCCAATGTTTAAATTGTTGGCAATTTAACCACGCTACTGGTAAATGTAAAAATGGAATAGTTTGCAGGAAATGTGGGGAAAACCACGCGGCTGCCACATGTAACAGTATGGACTTTAAGTGTGCCAACTGCCAGAGTGCGCATATTGCGTCAGATCCACAATGCCCGGCCCGCTCCAAGGAGATGGACTTTTTGAGATTTAAGTCTGACAACCACCTGTCAATTACTGAAGCGCGTAGAAGATATGCTAAAAACGAGAAACCAAAAAGATATGCTGAAGCTGCTAAACCTCCTGAACTCGCCGCCAATCCTCTGTATGTTACCAAAGAAGATTTGGAGCATACGCTTGAACTCTTCTTCCAGCGTACCCAGGAGTGCTTCCTTGTAGCCATGCGACAGCAGGCGCAATTTTTCTTGCAGGCAGTGGAGGGGGTGGTAAACTCCCTTTCGTCGGTACATGCAGAAGCTTCTCAGTCTACTAGTACTCCAAAAGAAAATGTGCAATCTCCTGATGATCATAATTCAAAGTAAAAAAAAATAAAGCTGGCGAACTTGGTTCCGCCCATTAATATGCCTACCAAACAGACTCTATATAGCCCTAACAATTCAGCCTGTGCTCCGAATTTATTCTCTGCCTCACCTTTAGACTTTTCTGGTATACAGTCCTCAAGTAACCCTGATAGCGCTTATGTTCCTCCGGCACCGGAAATCGAGACTGTGCCTCCCGACAGTAGGATGCATGAAGGTTAGTGCGTTTTCTTCTGATTCTTCAGTTTGTTCAGTCTTTCCCCTTGTTTTTTTTTATTGTGCCTTTGCTGTTTTTTGTTGTTGTTGTTGTTTCCCCCTCCCAGTGCGTTTGTTTGCTATGCTGTTTCTGGGGTTGCTATTTTTGTATATATATATATATATATATATTTTTTTTTTTTTTCTCTGCATTCTTATCTTTATGGCTCGTTCATCTGGTTCATTCTCGGTGATCCAGTGGAATGCCCGGGGGATTAGAAACAAATCCCGTTGGCTGCGTTGCACCCCCTTCTCGTTGGCCGACATCTTTGTTTTTCAGGAATCCTTTCTTAACGGGGAGGATTCGTTTGCTCTTCCTGGTAAGGTGGTTTACCGGTGTGATAGACCCGGCAGGGGTGGTGGTCTTATCACCGCTGTCAGTCGTAATCTCACGTCTGCTCAGATTTTTCTGAACCTTCCCACTCCTCAGGATGTGGAGGCCCTGGGGGTCAATGTCTATCTAAACCGTCACTGGGTGACTTTTGTTAACGTCTATGCTCCCGAGGGTAGGGTTAGTGAAGCCTGGCTCCAATGTTTGTTAAAGTCTTTAAAATATCCTTTTTTCATTCTTGGTGATTTCAATCAGAAGCACCACGCTTGGGGCGGGTCCTGCAACTCCCCAGGCGCTGAAGATACTTTCCGGTGGCTGATTAACAACAATGTCTGCATCTTGAACACCACTCAACATACCCACGTCTCTTATTCTGGTTCGCAGTCACTTATTGATCTCTCTTTTGCTAGTCCGGATCTTTTTCGGCGTACTGATTCCTTCGTCCATCCTGATCCCTTTGATTCGGATCACCGGCCCATTATCCATACGATTAATCGCTGCACGTCTTCCTCGGTTCATACTTCCATTGATTGGAATGCGGTGGTGCCCTGCTTCAACCAAGTTCTTGAGGGTCGCACCATCGATTCTTTTGACGACCTCCAGAATAGCTTTCGGGCTGTGACTTCTAGGAACTCTTTCAGTTATAGAGTGGAGCATCGTGATAATCCTCCTTGGTGGGACTCCCACTGTTCTTGGCTGCTTGGACAGAAACGTAAGTTCCTGAGACTTGCGAAAACCTTTTTGTCCAGGGACTTCTGGAAAACTTATAAAAGGTTTGCCGCCAAACTTAAGAGTTACATGAAGCGCCAGGCTCGCAACTATTGGGATGACATTTGTTGCTCGGTGGACTCTGGGTCCATGTATCGTATCATCAAGGCCATTGGTAATAGGAGCACTGCGAAATCCAATCTCCTTCTGACGGTTGAAGATGGGGACATGATGGATAGGATGGAACAAGCTAATACCTTTGCGGATCTGTTTGGCAACGCCGATGAGCTCGATGGTATCCCATATGATCTTAGCACCACCGAGGATCGGTGGAATAAGTTAATCACGTTAGAAGAGCTTCAAATCGCGATTCAGCAACTTAGTAATACTACCCCAGGGGAAGACGGGATTCCTGCTAAGGTGTATAAAGCTCTTTCTGCTACGAACAAAGTGAGTTTCCTCCGGCTTCTCAATGACAGCTTTGCTTCCGGGATTGTCCCAGATACCTGGAGATCTGCTGTGATATTGCCGATCTGGAAACCTGGCAAGCTGAAGACAGCCCCAAGCAGCTATCGCCCTATTGCCCTCACTGCCGTGGGATGCAAAATTATGGAAAAGATTCTGCTTAAGAGAATTCTGGACTGGGTTATACCCAATCAGATCTTCCAGGATAGGCACTTTGGTTTTCTTCCTAACTGTGATTGTACAAAAGCCCTTAAACTGTTCCATTCCGACATCAGCCAAGCCAGGAAAGACAAAAAATTCATTATTGCTCTCAAGCTTGATATTCATGCTGCCTATGACTCCATTTGGCGTGATGGCCTCATCTATAAAATGGTTAGCATTGGTATTGCCGGCAGGACTGCGCTCTGGATCTCTAAGTGGATTAACTGTAGACGGATCAAGGTTAAGTGGAGGGGTGTCTTCTCCCGCCCAGTGAGGTCTTCTCGTGGGGTCCCTCAGGGTAGTGTCCTATCGCCCATCCTATTTATGATCTTCCTGTGGGACATGTTTGATGCAGTCGACTCCGGGGTCCAAATGGTCATTTATGCTGATGATATCCTACTGTATGTTTCGGATGCTCTGTTTGAAACGGCCTTCTCCAAGCTGCAAGATATTCTTAATAGGATTTATTTGTGGTGCTGCCACTGGAAGCTCGAGCTCCGTCCTGACAAGTGCGCTGCTATTGCTTTTTCACGTCACAGTATCCACCCCCCTATCAACCTTACTCTTCATGGCTCAGATATCCCATGGCATTCTTCTGTGAAAATTCTGGGTGTCATTTTCACTTACAACCTCTCCTTCAACGAGCACATTGAGTATATCCGCAGGAAATGTACCAAACGTTTGAATCTGCTGAGAGCAGTTGCCAGCCCTCATTGGGGGGGTGAAAACTACAAATTTGATTCCTTTGGTGAATTCCATCATCCGCGGGGTGCTCGATTATGCTTGCCCGGTCTATGGCACTGCTGCCCATTCATCTCTGAAGAAAGTGGATGTTCTGTACAATGCCGCCTTGCGTTTTGCAACCGGTCTGCCGAGGTGGACACCCATTTTCAAGTTGTATAAAGAAGCCAATCAAGTTCCTCTCAGATTTCGGCGTACCTATTTGACCGATTCCTTTTATATCCGTTGTACCGCAGCTGCCAATTTCAACAGGCCTTCCCTGCACATTTTTCCTGATAATTTTTCCTGGTCCACGGATTCCACTCTGGTGATGCCGTCAATGTTAATTACCTCTTCTTGGCCTGCGGGTATTATAAATGATTATTGTGATATCATTACTGACCAACTCCCATTCCAAACAAAGCAGCTCCCTCCTACTACTATCAGTCACTGTTTTAATCTTTACATGCATGACATTCAGCAACGTGGTAGCTACAGCATCATTGCGACAGATGCATCGAAGAATGACTTCAAGACCTCCATTGCTGCAATCAATATTACTGAGAATTCTTCTAGGGCCCATTTAGTTAACCATCTGAATTCTGTCTTTACGGCTGAGGTCCTAGCCATACATCTTGCCTTTCAAAGCTTCCTTCTTCATAATAGAAAGTACATTGTGATAACGGACAGCAAGTCTACTCTGGAAGCCCTTAAGCATGTTAATTATAAGTCTCCTACCGTTATCCTGCATCTTTTTCAAACACTGGTTCATGTCCGGAAGAACATTGCGAATCTCACCCTAATTTGGGTCCCGGGCCATGCTGGTATTGCACCAAATGAGAGGGCTGATAGACTAGCCAACAGTGGTCCCTTTGCTGTTAGTACTTACAGTGGTATTGCTCCAGATGATCTGAAAAGGCACTTAAGGGATCGCCTCGATGCAAGTTTCAAGCTCTGGTGGGACAGCAGCAAATATGCTGTAGACTCGCCGTTTCTGGGACCGAGCATCTATCGGTGGACGAGGAACAGAAGAGAGGACATTTTCACTGCTCGCTTTCGGACGCAAACTGCTATAACAGACAAACGGCTGCACACCTTCAAGCAGAACAATTCTCCCATTTGCTCCTTATGTCTCACGGATGTTGGGACGGAGTTCCATTATATTTTCAGCTGTCGGGTTTTTGATGCGGAGAGGTCTATCCTTCGGGATGCGATGTCTGCGGCTGGCTTTTCTCTTGATGACTGGGTTGATCTCTGGGACTGTCTGAATTCTAACTATCGCTGTTTTCGCCTTTTCCTTAGACTCTTCCTCGGGAGCGGACGATTTTAATTGTCTCATCTTGTGTTGCACGTTTTATAAGGTTTTTTTTTTTTTTTTTTTTTTTTTTTTTTATGGTTGGTGTTTCCTGCTGAGGGTTAGGTAAGTGACTTTCTAGTTTTGGTTCTGTTTTACTTGGTACTGTAGTTTTACTCCGTGGGTTTCTGGGTGTGGTTTCCCTCTCTGTTGTTATTGCTGGTGATCGTTGTCTCTGTGTTAGATGTTTTTCTCCTGCTTGTATGGTGTCTGTTGTTGTGTTCCTGGTATCTGTTTCTGCCTTGGTTTTTGTGATCATTTGAGGTCATGCCGGCACTAGCTGTAGCACCTACCTCAAAGCCAAATCAAATCAAATCAATTAATAACATCAGTATTACAATTTATAATAAATACTATATAATTTAATATATTGAAGAATATTAATAAAATCAGAATTATAGGTTATCGCCGAAATGTTATTAAATATATGGTGGATGAAAAAGGTTCCATACGCAGATGTAATAAATAAAATATTTTTTTTTACTCAAGATTGTTTATTACGAAGAAAGAGAAAATTTGTAGGTACAAAAAAATCACTATTAATTTGCATACTGCGTACGATTACTTGCATATTTATTAAATGTTCCATTTGAAACACCTATTGTATATACTATATTTATTATATCTATACATTTCGTAAATATTAAGTAATGTGAACAAACTGAATCCCTTTTGTAGTAGATATTTTATTTAAAGTATCACACAGCTGAAAAGTGTTTTAAAACTTTTTACCCTTTTTTATGTGTAGTGTGTTTAATTGAATCCCTTTTGTGTGTAATGCGTTTTACTTTGAAGTTCATCATTAATTTTTTTTTTTTATTAATAGAAAACAAATATACTAAAATCTGCCGAGACAGTATCGCAAGGAACCAAGAAACAGTTCCGTTTTAAACAGATTTCATTTTTAGCTGCTTGATTTAAAAAAAAAAAAAAAAAAACTGGAGATCTAATATTTTGGAATACTAACAACTTTAGCTGTACCCCCCCCCCCCCCTTCACCAGCATATAGTATTTCATACATATTATTTTCAAAAATTAAGCATTTTTTTCTTTAGTAAAAGAAAATAATTAATATAATGTTTTAAATACATCTATCCATATACAATGACGCAACCAGGATTTTTTTTATGGAGGATGCCGAGCATTGGTGGCGAAACAAAATAAAATTAGTGAGTGCAAAATTTCTCTGCTTATGATTACAGTATGTAATTTACAAGGAGACACTAATTAATCATCAAATTACTGTAATTAATTCAGTATTTAATAATAATTTATTTATTTTAATGAAAATTATTATATTTAAAATTTAATTAAATTAATAATTTAAAAGTACAGTAATTTTTGAATGTGTAGAAGTTAAATACTTAAAGAGCCCCTAAACACACATTTATAGAATTTCCGGTACTTTTCGGTTCGCTGAGTGCCAGTGTTATATATGCATATATATATACATATATATATATGTGTATATATATACAATATATGTATATTTACATACATATATGTGTATATATATACAATATATGTATATTTACATACATATATGTGTATATAAATATGTATATATGATACTGGTACTCGGCTAAACGAAAAGTACCAAATTTCCTATTTATATTTATCTGACCGTGAGATATATTGTAGTTTTAAGGGAAATATCCAAAATAGCCTTCACGAAATGAATTATTGGATGCAACTTTTTTGGCTAGTTCATTTAAACTTTATATTTGTCAGTCAGAATTTTTGGGAATTAATAAACTAATAGAGAATTTAATCTGTTTTAGGCATCAGTCAATTCTTGAAAGGCATTGCCTCTAGTCTTGGAAAAGGCAGCTGCCCCTACTGCTACCGTGGCTCAGCCGACTATGGAGACAAGTTGAATTGAACAGATAAAAAAATTCAGTAAATTCATTAAAAACATTGTTACACAATAAAATCTATTTTTCATTTTACAAATTACTTCAGTTTCAGTTACATTAATCTCTTTATGTATATATCATAAAGCAGCCCATTTGATCTTCATTCTGTCATAGTGGATCTTAAGTAAATTTTTAAAATGTGTAAGGTTGAAAATGACTTTCGCTGACACAGGTTGTAACGGGAAGTGTTACACAGGGGTGCAGAATACCGTATTTACTCGTGTATAGCGCATGCGTGTATAACGCACATCACGTACTTTACAAGTAAAAATGGCGATTTTTTTTTATCTCGTATATAACGTGCACCATGAAAGATTGAATTAAAGATTGTGCAGAAACGTCAGCTAGGTGTTTTGCGTCCGCCATCAATGCTGGTCCTGGACAGCTTCCGTGGACACATGACACCTGGAGTAAAAGCGAAAATTCGTCGCTCAAGTGATTTGGTTGTGATACTAGCTGGGGTGACGAAAGTGCAGCCGCCCTTAGATGTTGTCATTGACCATGAATTTAAGGTTGCATTTCAGCATGCCTACAATCGGTGGATGACAACAGCAGATCACAACTTCACTCCAAGTAAAATAATGAAGCGTCTTTCTCAACTGTATGTGAGTGGATATGTGACGCTTGGAAATAATCCATATCAGCCGAGATGATAATAAAGAGCTTCAAAGTGACTGGAATTCCCCTCAGATGGATGGAACTGAAGACGATGTAATTTATGAGGACATTGATTGTGCCAGTGATGACAAGGATAACAGTGGTAGCGGCAATGAGAATTGCTAATTAGCATTTTAAACAGGGTTCGTTGATATATATCAATGGATATATATCATGATATATATCTTGATATATATCCGATATTTATTTTTAAAATATCAAGATTTTTGATATTTTCGATATTTTCAAATTCCTGATATTTATTTTCAAGATATCACCATGTGAGATAATTTTGATATTTTCCACATTCAAAGCAAGTGTAAATGAAATTTCCACATGTTATTGACTATATCATTCTGTAGATAATTTACTTTTGCCTTTGGCAGTAACTTTTTTAGGAAAAGAAGAAAACAAACCTTTTCCAAGCTTTATGTTTGAAACTTTTATTTTTAAATGTAGAACTAATAATTATGTTAGACAGTTAATTCAGAACAGCCATTGAAAGATAAAATGTAATTTTGATAATTCTTTATATATAGCCAGAGTTCGTCGATATATATCAATGGATATATATCCAATATTTATTTTCAAAATATCAAGATTTTTGATATTTTCATATTACTTGATATTTATTTTCAATATATCAAGATGTTTAATATTTTCTGCATTTGATATTTATTTTCAAAATATGAATGTGTGCAAGATATTTTTGATATTTTCAGTCGTAATTCGTAATATTTCAGTGTAAATGAAATAAATTTTCAACTGTTATTGACTATGAATCTGTAGATAAAGAACTTTTGTCTCTTCTGGATGTGACTTTTTTAGCCAAGAAAGAAAATAAATATATTTTTGAAGCTTTAGATTTGAAGCTTTTATTTTTTAAATGTTGAACTAATAATTATGTGGGACATAATTAATTCAGAACAACCATTGAAAGATTAATTGACTAACTTAAATAAGCAGTTATATACAGTTTCATTAGAAAGGAATCTTTTCTCATGTTTTGGTCCAGTTTAGTTTAAACTATACAACATGTTAGAAAATACAAAATAAGATATTTTATACTTACATTTATGTTAAAATTTTTCAATTAAAAGAACTTTTTTATATTTAAAATTTTTGATTTTTTTATACTTGACCTTGATACTGAATCCTATAGTTTTTAAGCAAATTACTGTTTTTAATTAGTTCATCTTCAATTTTGTTCTAAGTGAAAAAAAAAAAAAAGAAAAAGAAAAACGCATTTTTAGAATATTCTTTGATTAAGTTTTCATGTTAAGTGCAATATATTTTAGTTTCTAATCTATATTATGCATGAAAACATTTATTATCAGCGGTAAGTTGGCTGCTTTTAAAATATCGGATATATATCGAAAATATCGGATATATATCAAAATATCGGATATTTTTGATATTTTCGAAAATATCATGATATTTACGAACCCTGATTTTAAAAAATGTTACTAGCGCTGTAGTATAAAAAAGTGCAAGGAGTGAAATAAAGGTGCAGCAATACTTCTATTAAATAATATTTTTCCAGTTTGTAATGTAAATCGTGTAATTAAATACAGAAGTAAAAAATTATTCCGTTAACGCACATCCGGGGTTTATTTCCTAAATTTTTTAAAATAAAGTGTGCATTATACACGAGTAAATACGGTATGTCCGATTCGGCGATCTAGGATCGGGGGAAATTTTTGCCAACTGGGGAAATTCTGCAGAAAAAATATGCAATTGATCTCGATTTTAACAATGAAGTACATAATTCTCTGAGATAGAAAAAATTTCTCTACAAATAAAAAGATCCGTATGGTGACCTTCATAAAATCGAACTCGGGATAATATATACCATATATACTCGTGTGTAAGTTGAGAAAGTTTTGAAAAATAAAAAAAAATTCTATACCTACGGTAATACAGAATTTATGTAAGCCTATAACATATTGTAAAATTTTGGGGAAATTTTCATATGGATTCGGGGAAATGTTCGGAGTGAAAACATTTTCTTCACCCCTGGTGTTACAAATATTTTAGTAATTTGTAGATGTTTAGGTACAACATTTTTTCACTTTTTGAAACTGCTTCAATGGCATTCTTGCATTGAGTTATGAAAGTGATTTTTTAAATTTTCTGTACCACAACTTGAATTCGGCGTTAAAATTTTTTGAATTGGTAGAAAGCAAATTATGCGCATAAAATTCACACAATTAAAGAAAATCTCTCATTTCATTTGCTGTTCGAGCATATTTTCCATTAGGTAGAAGAATGAAAAAACTTTCAAAATGTTGCGGTGCCAAGTGAAATGTTCATTAAGTTGAGTCAACATTTGATCAACAAATGGAATAAAAATATTTCTCCTGAAATACTCTTTTATAGAATCGGCTGGAACATTGGATCTTTGTTTTTGTTTTGATACAGTTCTTGGCATTTTAAGGTCAATATGAAAGTTACTGTCTTTCAAACAAGCTTCATCAAAAATTTCCTTGAAAAGGCTTTACGAATACGATTTAAGTGAATCACAACATTGTTAACGAAATTTAAGGCAATTAATGGGTCACTGTCACATTTTTGATATAATTTAGACAACGATAATAGCCCGGGAGGCAGATGAACAGACCATCGCCTTATCCAGTTGAGGGCTGAAATTCCAGAATTAGACAGAACTCAATTCGCATATTAAAATGCAACTGGTCTGCCTGCAATTTCCTGCAACCAAAGATATGAAAACATAGAAGACCGGGAGCAAGAAAACACAATGGTAAACCTACCAGCCAGCCACTAAAATCAGGTTTGCAGGTGTTTACCACCAAGATATGAGTTGACAAACTCGTTGCATTTTAATATGCAAATCGCGTTTTAACTAATCCTGGAATTTCATCCATCAACTCGATGAGGTGATGGTTTGTGCAGCCACCTTCCGGTCCATAAAGTGTATGTAAATATATTCTGTAAGGTAAATAAAGAAGTTATGAAACCTAATACACATAACGAATTTTTCAAAAGTTTTGCCTTAGAAGCAGGGCTGCGGTGTCTGACCCATTTTTGAGCGAAAGAGTCGGAGTCGGATCTGTTAAAATTCCCGGAGTCTGAGTCATCCATTTTACAAGCAAGTCTGCGTTGTCGGAGTCTGATCTGTTAAAATTCCCACCGACTCCACAGCTCTGTGTAGAAGACTAGTCTCTGTCTTTTCAAGCTGCGATTGTTTCAAGGCTATGAATATATATAATTCTATATATTCTTCATATAATTCTATCATGGTCATGATGACTTCATGGTGTACTACCCACCTAGTTGGACAAACTTTTCGTAGTTTTTGTTTATTAATTTCCAGAGTATGTTTGTCAATATTGTTAAGGAGGAGGTCTTGTCTCTTAGGAGTATTAAAAAAATTGTGTGTCATTTCAATTATGCCAGTAGACCAGGAGTCGGCAGCACAGACAATCACCTCATGGAGTTGGAGGCTGAAATTCCAATATTAGTTAAAAATCGATTCACATATTAAAACGCAATTGGTCTGCCAAGTCATATCTTGATGGAAAACACCTGAAAACCTGATTTTTGCAGCTGACTCGAGGGTTTGCCATTGTGTTTTCCTGCTCCCAGTCCTTCATGTTTTTATACCTTTAGGTGCAGGAAAACACAATAATAAACCTACGAGTCAACCACTAAAATCAGGTCTGAAGGTGGTTTCCCACCAAGATATGCTTTGGCAGACAAGTTGAATTTTAATATGCTAATCGAGCTCTGTCTAATCCTGGAATTTCAGCTTCCAGCTCGATGAGATGATTGTCTGTGCTGACGCCTCCCAGTCTACAATGTAGTTTCTTATTTCTATCACAAATGCAGCATTTCCAATTGCTAAATTTAAACTATGTGAGTCACAATGAACATATAAAGCTTGCAGATATATAGCTGATATACGAGACAGTACACAGCCAAACTCTCCGCTCATTGTACACTTAGGTCTAACCTAGGCCAATGAGATTTGGAAGGAGGCAGATGCTGCCCCCCCCCCCCCCCCCACACACACACAAACGAACTTTGATCCGTAAATATTTTTCTAGTGTTTCTCACTTTTTATGGAGGGGGCCAGAGTGCCTGTCCCCCCCCCCCCCTCTGGGTGCACCACCATCCATATATGCATATGTAAGAAAATCTAGTAAATATTTTTGTAATCATGTGGGTGGGGAATTTTCGGAAAATCTTACTCACCAAGGATCTTTTTCTTTCAACCAGCAAGCAAATTACAACATACAACACTGTTCCTACTGGCTTCGGTACACAGTATTTATAAGCTCCAATATATTCACTCAAAATAAAGAAGTACAGGAGTTGCATTTCGGTGCAAAATAAAATAAGTATTGCTTAGAAGTAGGGATGCACCAGGGCTCAAAATGTACCAGAGCAAACTGGGATGATGTTCCGGTTCGTGAAATTGTAACAAATATTGTTCTGGTTCATGGAATTAATAAAAAATATTATTACAGTTTCATACATATAGCTTACTATGCTCTCTGTAACTTTTTTTCTAATTATTTAGAATTTTGAATGCATTTTTAAAAATTAGTTTTTCTATGGTTAAATATAAATTTGCTATACAGTAAAGTCCTGATTATCTGAGTTAATATGGACCAATCTCACCTCGGATAAACAAAAAACTTGTATAAACCAGATTTACACAAATCGTCACCAACTCAGGAAATATAAATTTTCACTTAACACTAGAAAAACAGGGAATTTTACTCAAATTTTATAAAAATTCACACCAGAATTTTTATTTTAAATTATTAACTTATTTATTTAACTAGTTTTTTTCCTTATTACCTTCGAAACTAGTTTTATAAAGAAATTTCTGGTTCGAACCGAAATATATTCATTTGGTAGCGGTCAAAATGACCACTCACCGTCTTTCTAGTGTTAATTCATTCATTTTTATGGTACTAGTAACATTTCTTTGATGTACATTTCCGTTACTTTTAAGAAAAATGGAGAATGAAATTGTTTATTTGAAAAAGTCCTTGATAGTTTTTTGTTTGTTGAATGCCAATATTGCTGCAGTATTACGCTACTGTATAGCTACCAATTTCTAAGATTTTTTTCTTCCCTCTAAAACTTACCAGTAAATTTTGCCTAATTCAGTCGCCGAAATCTAACAATTGTCTACGATTAAATATATGGCAAAAATTTGTATTCAATTTTAGAGGTAACAAAACCGTACAAATTGGCAGCTATATGATTCTATTAGTGAAATGAAAATTGTAGGTGTAGCCTCTTCTTTCTGCTCAAAGTATTAAATAGTTTTTTAAATCAAACTTATACCTTTGGAATAGATTATTTTCTTCTGGCCATTTTTTCCCCCATTCTGACCAGAAAATCAGAGTTCTAACTTTTTACGGCTGCTCTTTCATCTACACCTAACACTTCATTTGTAATAGCTGTTTCATAATAATGGAAGCTCTCAGTCCATCAGAAGAAAATAACTGGGTTAAAGCAGAAACTCGGTTAAGTGGGACTGTACTGTACTTTTAAAAAAATTAGTCAACGATAATTTTGAAATAGCGTTTTGGTTCCTGGATTTTTCCATTTCAAGCCTTGGGAGGCACCGAATATTCGGTATCTATTCAGTATTCATCCATGTTACTGAATATTCATTTAGTTATGCCGAATATCAAAATACAGTCAAGGATCTATAATCCGCACTCCCATAATCCGCAATTTTCTATAATTCGCATTGCTTAATGAATGTAAACAATTAAACAAATTTTTGATCCAAAAATGATTTTTTAAAAGAAATATCTGAAAATTTTAAATATAAAAGTGAATATAATCAATTTTTTAATACAAGAATTTGAAAAATGCATTTTTTGAAATAGCATATTAAATTAATTATTACATTTCACATTTTTCTTTTCATGTTACACTGAATATGGAGTTAAAATAGTGTCCAGAAAAATTAATTATTATATTTCATATTTTTCTTTACATGTTATACTGAATATGGAATTAAAATAGTGTCCAGAAATAAGAAAATTTGATATAATCCATAATACTCCATAATCCGCAATATTCCATAATCTGCACAACCTTTAGTCCCAACTTGTGCGGATTAAAGAACTTTGCCTGTATTTGTACAAATCGAATATTTAAAAAAAAATTAAACATTTTCAAAAATCTTACACAACTTTTACTTTTTAACTGTCAACTTATAAACATATTCAGAATAATCAGAAACAGAATCATATTTAAATAAAAGAGAATCTTTTTACTTTATTTATTTACTATTTGTAAAGTATCACTTGAGAAAATTAACCATTAATGAGGATTTTCATAGGCATTTATGATCTACCAATGCAAGTTCTTGAGCATTGTCTAGTAAATAATCTGTTTTTTGCTTTTTCACAAAAAGAGTGTTTCTAAACAAAATAGAAAAACGTTCAGAGTTTTGATAATAGACATCAAAAAGCACAATTTTTGTCCAGGAAATCAAAATCACAATTGACTTATTCAGTTATAAATACAGTGTATCTCATCTCACTCAAGGTCAAACATGGATTTTTGTTTGTTCCTTTAACAATAATGAAGATATCAAAACTATATTTTCAACAGACTTGCTTAGGATTTCTGTGAAATATATGATATGATAAGAAGTTCTGGATATTGCCACCATTCATATCTAAACAACTATGACCTAGACATTTTTTTATTCAGAATGCAGTTCACAGTAATTATACTGTGTCGCTGGTCAAAATTCAGTCAATTTCAATCATCACATTTAATAGAAACAAAATTAATATGAAACAAATCTCGCTAAAATACCTACATTGTTGATAAAGCTGTGAATGAAAATTTAATTACAGCTTGTAGTTACATACCTAGTGTTTTTGATTGATTGTATTGTAATTTTGATGGAATAAATGGATTGGAATGTTTGTTGAAAGATTTTAAGAACAGTCTGTTTGTTTACAATCTCTACAAATGATTGCAAACTCCAGTTACTGATCTAGGATGCATTTAAAAACTTCCTTGCTGAATCAAAGGGAGTAGAAAAGTTATTCTTGCTGAGTTGCCACCATTTCAATAGATGGTTTTAAAATTTAACATTTTAATGCCTTTAAACTTTAAAATGTAAAAGTATTCGTCCAGCCGAATATTTGATTCACCTGTACGCTGAATATGCCAAACATGCCAACCGATGTAAGAAGCGAGTAAAAGAGCATCGATAAAAAATATTATTTTTTTAACCTTTGCCCTTTTTTATAGCCAGGCCCAGGCCGTGATCTGCTTGGTGTGGGAGAGGGGTCTAGTTTGTGTTTAAACAATTAAAGGACACTGAATTTTCACATACAGACCTTATGTCTTGGCGTCCTTATGACATGGAAGACAAAACCAAACCCCTATTCAACTCGTCTCCATCGTGAAAGGCTACTAGTAATTAATTTTGACTTTGGCAGTTTTAGGGTTAATTTGTACCAAACTCTGCCGGCTAGGTAGTCCAATGACAATGCAACCGCTGCTGGCACCAGACCCTTTGACGGGTAACGTTTTATTGAAAATCATAGAAATTATTTATTCTTCATTTTCTATATTGATAAATATTAATTTAAAAGTTATATTACCAAAATGCCGGAAAAGAAAAAAGTGTGAAATTATTATATAAACAGGAGGGCACGGAAAAGAAAAGATAATGAAAAGCAACTCATTTTATGAAAAGGTTTATTTTTTGTAATCTTCTGCTAATTAATGTGTGCGTTGAATCTTTTATCAACAACAAAAATGAAAGACTAAAAAAAGTAAATTTCTCTAACTAAAAATATAGTCTTAAATCAATCTATGTAATCAAACTGTTTTTTCTGTAAAGACAGAAGATTTTTCAGAAAATGCTGTCAAAGCTGCAGTTTTGAATCGAATTTTCTAAATTTTAAAAAGAATTTACATT
Source organism: Maratus speciosus (assembly GCA_963932465.1). Lineage (NCBI taxonomy): Eukaryota > Metazoa > Arthropoda > Arachnida > Araneae > Salticidae > Maratus > Maratus speciosus. Next base: position 171,610,122 of record OZ010793.1, read on the forward strand.
TAAAAAGTAATACATAAATAAATTCTGAATTTTATTTCAAGAAAAAAAAAATATATGAAAAAAGTAAATTTACATTTACAAATATTTTGTTTCCCGGCCATCATAATTTTTTTTTTTACAAAATATATAGCTAAAGAAATTTGTCAAAATTTAAAAGAAGCATAAAAATATTCGGTACTTTTCGGTTAGGTGGGTGCCAGTGTTATATATACATATAGATACATGTATGTATATATACATATATATTTATATATAGTATATATACAATATGTGTATATGTATATTTACATATATGTATGTATATAAATATGTATATACATATAACACTGGCGCCGGCTAACCGAAAACTACCAAATATTCTGTTCATTTTTTATTTTAAATTGATTTTTTTCCCATATGTAGATATACAAGGTAGCGATGCGGCTTTTCCATCAGTGATCGTCACAGTTACGGTTGCTAGCGATGACCTGACGCTATAAGCTGGTTGCGCTGGAAAATTCAGCACCGTAGGATTTTGGAATAATTTCAGGCCATCCTGATTATCAATAAGGTCAATGGTGTACTACAGATGATGCAACATCTCGAGCCATGGGGTTGAAATTCAGCAAAAAAAATTTTTGTTCTTATCACCAAAAATAGAGATTTAACATTTTTTGTGACTTCATATACTTAAACGTGAAAATGTTGAAATCTAGAATTAAAATTGATTTTTGTTTATACTTTTTCAAGTAAATTTTAAATTTACATAAAAATGCAATAATTTAACTTAATAATGTAACTTAATCACCAATTAAATATTTTAAATTCTATTTAGAATGAACTTTGAATCTAAAAAAATATTTGATTTGGACATTTCTTTCTAACCCCTACATACATAGAAAGGGAGGGGGCAAAAGCCTATCTCAAAACCTGTCATGGCCTTAAAAATTAGAATCGTACTTTTGTTGAAAACAAAGTTGTATTTACAATCTATCTCATTGGTAAAAAAAATTTAATTTATGAAAGTGGCATTTAAAAATAAGAGTTTGAGAACTTAGAGGAGAGTTATTGTAAATATGGTTTAAGAGACAGAAATTAAATCAACTTACTGTTTCTTCTCATTTTTTCAGAGTAACGATCCGGGCAAAACGCCCTGGTGAACGGCCACTTTCCAATGAAATCAATGAAAAAGGCTCTATCCACCAGAGATTTTCACCAGGCTAATTGCTTTTAATGTATGAATATTGTTTTTCAATCACGTCAGGTAACAGCAGATTTAAGCTCTCAGCCTCTTCTGTTCATCTTCAGAGAGATGGTTCATCTGATTTTCACCAGGCTAATTGCTTTTAACGTATGAATATTATTTTTCAATCACGTCAGGTAACAGCAGATTTAAGCTCTCAGCCTCTTCTGTTCATCTTCAGAGAGGGAACTTAATCTTTTCTACAATACCATGAAAGATTCAACTACTTCTTGGCTTTAGATGAACTGCAACACAATCTTCCAAAACTATGATATCCTATTAGAGAGAGAGAGAGATAAATTAATGATCAATTTAACACCTTGGGGATGAGCATCACATATACGTGACTCATAAATTGCTCAGAATCCTTGATTATTCCCACCAGTTATTTTTTATTGTAAATTTTTCTTTATTTTGTCAGGGCATTTTCTCAATTCAATTAGGCAAAATTTTCTGTTTTGAAAAACCGGTGATAACCCAGATAGCATGAACATTAGCAGCAAGTTTGATTTTTTCTGATATTATCTTGTTGTGACAAATTTGAATTGAGAAATTCACAGTAAATCTTCCGCAGGGTATACCATCATCCACTTACATGAGTACTTTGTTATCAGGGGCGTCGCCATGGGGGGGTATGGGGGGGGAGCCTCCCCCCCCAATATATGTGAAGTTGGGAAATTTGAGCTTAGAGTTGGGAAATTCTAGATTTTTGTGACAATTTCTTTTTTAAAAGTAATAGTAAAAAAATTACGGAATTTTTATTGCTTTGGTGATTATGTTTCTGAGTACTGTAACAGTAAACAAGTTAAATTATCAAAAAAAAATACAAAAAGAAATCAGCCGCACTCAATTTATTATTGTGTTTTTCAGTTATACAAAAATATTATACATCTACCAGACCTAAATTTCTCTACTCCTGTCCATCAATAGCTGACTATCCAGTTCCTTTATTTCCTCCAAAACTTTGTTCCTTTCTCAAAAATTTAAACCTACCTCACCTTCTCCTCCTAAAACAGAATCCAGCTATTTATAATCCAAAGGGATTGCATCTTCTTTTGAAAATTGGAGATCGCTCGTAGCACAACAAAAAGGAATGTAGTCATCTACTTGAAACACAGCTGGGCAAGAAGATTTGATGAGTTTTCACAAATTGCAATAATTTTTTAAGTAATTTCCCGATTTTTGGACAATATTTTACTCATTCTCGTGATTTTTCGCCACAAAAATTAGTTAACCCTTCGCAGTCAAGAAAAGGGCGTTATATGAGCAAATGTGTATATAAGAAGTCGTTGGTTCTGATAAATTTGTCACATTTTAGTTTTATTTGTGTGTGTGTGCGAAATATATATTAGTCCTGTTCGTTTATATTTATGGGTGTTTGTGAAATTTTAAACCAAAAGTCCAGTGTTGTGTGTTTAAAGCTGTTCTAAAAAATGACTAATAAATATCAGAACGAAAGAACCCTTCATAATAGGAAAAGAGTTTTCGTGGAAGATTTTGGAGCATGTAAAAATCCATTCGAGGAAGATAAAGGTAAAAAAGGGACGATTTGAATTTGGAAAGAAATATGACTATGAAAGCTGTCTATCATCTGAAGAAAAAATCGACCTTCACGGTAACGCTGACACGTTGCACTTGAATAAAATTTTGAAGAAATAAAGATTTCTTTATAGACAAGTTCACAAACAATTATGGATATTAGGATATGACTGAAGAAGCTGACTTCCAAAAGCGCGGTAGGAAAATGGTTTCACCAAAGAGAAGAGATAAAAATAATAGCACAGCAATGAACGTTGATACACATAAGTTTTACAAGAAATAATTATAAGAAATACAAGAAAATTTCGACAATTTAGTAATGAGCTTAAATGACAATGTTCCCTATATCAGGAGAATATTGCACCAATACATTTCCTATTTAAATTTCAATTGTGCAAGGCAAATTTGAGTATCACTAACTTAGAAAAGTTAATAATGTTTCCACCTGTATATGAGAAACGGATGTACATGACTTGCAGAGTCAAATAGAAATAAACCAAATTCTAACTGACTAGCTGCTATCCGATTCACAAACTTTTCAGCCGACTTTAAACCCAATTTTTTCCCGCTCAAAGGTAGAAAAAGGTTGTCGTTGCTAAAGTTGGAGGAAAACCAGTACTACTAGTACCAACCGTTAATATTTATCGCCTATTCGTATAAATCGCTTATCTCTGATTGGCTGAAATGTTGAAAGTTGGGGGGAAAAGGCGCGGCTAGCGCATACTTTTTTAGAGCTGTGGTTGGGGATATTGCTGTTTGCTATCTATCACACTGGGTGTTGAGACAACATTTCACGATAAGTTGGAGGAAATCAAGAGTTGGCTAAAAATTGCTCGAAAAGTTGGTGAATCTGATAGCAGCTTTAAACAAACCTTTTACTCATGCCATGAAATTCAAAGACTATTTGGGTTATGCCGTCAAACTATATACTCATATCTTAACATTCACAGAAGCTTATCTTTATGGCGTTGCATCTAATGAAAGAATCTTTAGACAAATAAACATTAAAAATATATATATATATTACAAACTACAATGAGGTATGACAGGCTTGGCAGCCTAATGCTTTTAAAATGTGAAAGCCAAATAGTGGATTTTATTAAACTGGATTGTGTTATCATCAGGCTGACTTCTTTGAAGACAAGAAGAATTAACGTTAAATGAAAACAATTTGGATGTGCCAATCCCAAAACTTTATTCTATCCCATATATGTTAATACCTCAAAATTTGCAACCACAATGCTAAAATTAAATAATAATTCTATGCCCATAATAAGGAATTCTAAAGGTATAGATTCGTTTAATTGTGTTCGTTTAAAAAGGACATAGAGGCCTCGCATTTTTCAAACAAATCATTGAATTTCGGCACACACCCTGTTAGATGCAACCAAAATTCAAAAACCAAAGAACACAAAAGTGATACCTTTGGACGGTAAACACCCAAGCCCAATAAGGAAGTGCAACCAAATATGAAGTTTGACTAAATTCCGTGCATTAGTTTTTCAGATATAGCTAACGCGAAAATCGTGAAAAATGCTGCACAGCAGTGCCACCTGTTATATAATATACACGAAATCCTAATAAGCACCAAATTATGTCAAGGTTTAACAGAATATGAAGTTTGATCAAATTCCGTGCAAGAATTTGAGAGATAACTATCGCTAAAATCATGTAAATCGTGAAAAATGCAGCTTAGCAGCGCCACCTTTCGGGCGATTTACACCAAAATCTAATCAGCATTAATTCTTATCAAGATATAACTGAATCTAAAGTTTTATTAAATTCCGCTCATTAGTTCTTGAGATAGAGCAACCACAAAATTTGTGTCACATACACACAGACAGACATTTTCTAAAAACAGTCAAATCGTGTTCAGGCCCTGCATGTTTGCTTTTTATTAAACAAACCAATAATTGGAATTTTTATGTTTCCAGTTTCAAAATTTTTCTTTGGAAAGGAATTTTTTATGCATAAGTTTCATTATCATTATTATACACATTGTGGTACACGTATTATACACACTTTAGTTGAAAGTTGGAAGAATTTGATTCAAGTTGGGAAATTTTCGAATTCTCCCCCCCGAAAAAATATCTGTAGCTACGCCCCTGTTTGTTATGAAACTGATGGCAAGACAGCCTTTAATTCACAAAAGTGACGAAAGCAAAAATCCCTCTGTTGAGAGAATAGATAATTAGCAGATACACAGAAATTTTATTCGTTTGGCACTGCTTTTATTAAACGCTATACTTATCAAATACCAAAAAAGGATTGAATTGAAATGTACAAATATTACCCTAACTTATTTATGGTGGTAAAAACAATGCATGCACCTTAACGGTGTGTATGTATCAGTAGATCTGGTCAGGTCTATGGACCCCTTCGAAGGGGTTAAACTTAACAGTTCTAAACAGTTGATGTGGCATGGAAAGATTATTATTTAGCAGTAAGTTTGAAGTATTTTTGATTACTTCTTTGCTGTTATTTTGCAATAACCTGGACACAGCATGAATTTAATTTGCACGATAAGTTAGCTGCAAGTTCAAAGTGTGGTGACTTCGGCGTTTGCGTTAACTTGCTGCAGTTGTGTTATGAAATTTCAGTCTTGTCATGCTGAGCTTGCTGCAACTTTGCAAGTTTTCAAAGCAAGACTTCTGCAAATTTTCTGCAAACTAAAAATGCTATGTGGGAAAAGATTAAAAATTCTGTAAAAGACATTCATCGCAAAGGGGTTAAATATACAATAGTTATGTCAAACCCTTACCGTAGAATGGTATACAAACACTGCATCGCATAGTTATAATAAGTCTACTAGATGAATTACTTACCCATAGTCAGGCAACATTACAATTTTTTTTGCATTTCTATAACTAAAATTCAGCCTCCTATAAGCATTTAAAAGTTAATCAAATAAAAATTGGGAGTAAAAAAAAATAATCTGCCTATTATATGAAAGTCATCCCACTATACATTCAGGCTGTAACTTCTTAGAAATGCTACATAAAATTCAAATACAAATAAAAGCAAGTATTGTTGAAATAGTAAGAATACACATGCATTTTTCCCACGTTTCATAGCTCATGCATCAGCTTGGATTACACATATAAAATTTGACCACTCATAAAAGTAAAAAACACTGACGATACATATGCAATAGCATTTATCAGGGACATACTCAAGAAGAAGGGAACTGAGAGGCTACAGTAGCCTTACCTCCCTCCCCCTCAAAATCTGTATTTTTTACATAATTTTGTACACAAGACCATTTCCCAGCTCAGCTCTCCACTTTCTCGGAACAAAATCCTAGATACCCTACTGACATTTTTGTGTATTAGAATTCTGAAGCATGGAGAGAATTGCGACCTGTCCCTTAATCTCTGAGAAAAGTATGAAGTCTTTTAAAAAGCACTGAGAGGTGGAAAAAATATAGGTAAAAGGTTGTTAATGATTGCGACTAAACTGATTATTGCAATTACATCCACCTCATTTTTAGCCGTTTATTCCCTAACACTGCTTACCATATCCACTGAAAACATTCAGTTTTATAAGTTATTGATATTTAACAACAATAAAAGAGTTCAACTCAAGAACATAACTTATATTTTGGTGTGGGGGTTAGCTTTCAGTTACAACGACTTTCTTTTAAATAAAAGTTACATGAATACATATTTTCACAGATGTGCTTTTGATACCTGTAAAATTCGATAAGTCTTTTATTTTCAAAGAACCAACTTTTTTTGAAAAAGTTATGCACTTTTCATTCCTTCTCCACCCTGAAAAAATCTTGTGTATATGTCATTGATCAGAAGATATATCCTACCTCTAATATATGTTATTACTCTACATATGACTACAAAATTTTTAATCATAATATTAAATTCGTAAAATTACACTGAGCAAAAGCAGTAGAAGTAACAGGATCATATCTAACACGAAAAATTTTTTAATATTGACGTAACCAAAAAAAAAAAAAATTATACGAGATACCAAATAAAAACTAGTCTGAAAGAAAATGAAACAGAAAAAATATACAAAACACTTACTTAGTATATGTTTCTCCGTTTATATTTATTTTTCCATACGCTAGACGATAACAACAATACACGTTTTGCAAAAAATGACACTTCACACTTCGGCATTTTCTTTAAAAAAAAGTTGTGCAGAAGCACTTGACAATCGCATAATGTGCGAAAAAGAAGCCAATATGGTAAGCCTGAATTCACTCAAAAGATGCCAAGAATATGTGCAGTCGAGTGCGCAGTTGGCAGAATTTGTGTTCTACCTTTTTTGCGTCATATCAAAATGCCCTATTCTAGTTACTGCACCGGCAGAATACCAGTATGCGCAGGCGCAAACACCGCTAGCAGACGACTTTAGCCTTGACCCAGGTTGAATGCATACGTTTTAACTGAAAATTTGCAAACTTAGGGAATTTTCTCGCATAAAGAACAACATTTTGAATTTAGATTACAATATATTAAGTATATGCTGCTGCATCAAACAATTCTTTTGTGGTATTTTTAACAAACAAGCATTAATAACTCACACTCCATAGACTGCTATGCTAAACACCGCCAGTAAATACCGCCAGCAGACGAATTTTAGCCTCAACCTCAGGTCGCATGCATAAGGTCCATTTCCCTTTAACTAATGCTAAAGTGCCATTGAAATAATTCTTTATTGTAAATGCATTTGAAAGCTTTAGATATTCAAATTCGGATCATTTTTACTTTGTCATATAAGGCAGAGCACAAATGTCACAGGAAATCTGAAATTGTGCAAAAGAATAATCATTCTGAACAAATTAAAAATACATGTAATGCAATGCGCTTGCACAGCACTATCCTGAAGCGAGAGGTTACCTCTTTTCTTCACCAGATGGCGTATTCGAGCGCTTGAATTGCCAATCTCTTCTGCGAACCACTGCGTGAACTTGCCGACTTTCTCGTCGCCATGCATAACATGAAGCAAGATAAATAGGAATGTAGGGGTAAAAGCCAAAGCCAGCGGACACTCGCGTCCCAAACCAAAACGTTTAAACAAACTCGTTTTTGTCCAAAATTTTCTTCACAATCAAATTTTACTTTTCTGATATATAAGGGTACTTTACTCTAAATCAGACATACAAGTCACTTAAGTCTTTACTCTATGGACCAATCGCCTAAGAACATTCCTGTTTTCTGCAATGACCAATGTGTCAATCAACCAACGAATCTTATCTATTAATCTTCAATCTAAAAAATTATGGCTGATGTGAAAAATTCTAATGTTGAATCAAAACAAAAGGTTAATCCCTATGCTTATTTACATACTTTTGATCCGGATGGTTTTCGAAGGAGAGCTGCTTGTGTATGCGTCAAAAATGAATTAGAAAATGAGGTATGTACCTCAATTGTGACATTTCTGCCCTGAACTTATGCTGTTGCTATGTTATTAAAGTTGGTACCTATACAATTAAACATCATTATTTTGTCGAAATGTAGCCGGAGATAGTTCGTTACCGCTCTCTACCTTTATTTAGAAAGTGTCATTTTCCTATACACGGAAAGAAAAATGTTTAACATTTGTTTTCAGTAAAATATGAGTAAGGAAAGCGAATATTTCGCCTTTCATTAGACTTATTTTGTTGAATTCATATGATCTTTTGATTATTTTCAATTTCATGGAAATCCGTGATACCGGATTAGAAGCTGCAGCAGATTTGATATTTAAATTGTGTTGATTACAAGATTCCCAAATATTTATAGTTTGAAAATTAAAATCTGGTTGCTTCTGCAGAATTTTTTTTTTTATATTAGTATGATGAAAAATGCTACATAAAAGATTTTCATAATTATTGTGGTGGTCATAAGTAGGGCTTTACAAATTTGTTAAAATCTGGTAGCCAGCAAAAAATAGTCTCTTTCCCCACCCCATCCACCGCCATTGATTTTAAAAAAGCATAAAATTTTTTTAATGAATTAATTATGAAAAAATAATAAGTAACAAGTATTATGTAATGTGGTTTTGAATTGGTTACATAGTTTAGAAAGATAATATAAACCAAGTTTTGTAATAACTTATCAAAATTATATAGCTCTTGTAAAATATATAGGTACAGATGTCATATTCGCCCCATATTGGCACGATTTTTTTCGGTTGCCAATTTGGCGAAAACATCAACAGCATAAACAACAAATCCGGGTTACCACATCAAACAAAATAACGACACTTTGATGCAAGTTAAGTACCTGTTGCCTATGTGATATTGGCGACAGAAAAAAATCCCACCAATATGGGGCGAATATGACATCTGTTCCAATATATATATTGTATATTGTAAAGGTTGAATTAACTGGCATGTTAGGAAAATGGCGATTGCCAGATCCTTCAAATATTCAGATAGTTGATTTTGAGTGCTACAAAATCTATACCTGATGAGGAGTTGGGGGGGGGGGGGGAGGGGCATTGATGAAATATAGTGAAAAACAATTTTTTGCCTCTGTTGAAGTTAGTCAAATAATTCTGATTTTATTATTTTAAAAAATGCATTTAATTAACTTATTTTTGCTAAATGAAAAATATTTTTGAGTATAACTTCTAAGCTTATTATAGAATGTTTATTTAAATTATTATTATTAAAAATGTTATTTTAGAATGTTTAGGTTGATGGTATATTTCATTGGCATTTACAACATTTTGTTATGTATTTCATTGTCTTTTTTGAGTATTTTGAAATATACCTTCAAAAGTAGTCTGTTTCAACAGTTTTAAGTGTGGACAAAATATGAGAAATAAAAGTAAGTAAATTTTTATTTGATAAATATTGTGTTTTGTGCATAAATATTAAGCATTGTGCTTTATGTGTTCTAGAGATTTCTGTGACGAATTGCAAGATTGCAAATAAAGAAATTTTAATATTGTGCTAGAAGATTAGTACCGGAGCTATTGCCAAATTTTAAAAATTCAAAAATCCAGAGCTTATTGACAAATTTAAAAATTCAGAAATCCGGAGCTTATTGACAAATTTTAAAAATTAAAAAAATCCAGAGCTTATTGACAAATTTAAAGATTTAAAAATCTGGAGATATTTGACAAATTAAAAAATTCGGACCTAATTGACAAATTAAAAAATTTGGACCTAATTGACAAATTAAAAAATTCAGACCTATTTGACAAATTAAAAAAAGAAAAAATCTGCAGCTATTTAACAAATTCAAAAATCCAGAGGACAAAATTGAAATTCTGTGTAATTAGAGTAAAAGTTTGAAATTGAATTTCTTTCATGAATGTTAAATTGTCATGGTACACACACAAAAAAAAAAAAAAAAAAAAAAAAAAAAAAAAAAATCCTAAAAATATTAAAAACATGAAAGAAGAGAAATATTTATATAGTAGACTCCCTCAAATCCCCACAGGTTGTGCAGATTTTAGAATTTTGCGGATTTCTGGTCATTGCTTTGTTTACATTTTTTAAACAATAATTTGAATGTAATCATGCAATCAGAATTATAATGAATGCTTGGAATATTGTAAAATAATAAAGTAATAAACTAAAATGATAAAAAGTAAGATAATTTTTTAAATGATTAAATTATTAAAAGTAAATAATTAATAATGTATAATTGAATATGCATAATACAGATGAGATACATTTTCTTTGAATTATTCAATGAAACTTTCCACATAAATATACGCTATAAATTCACATCAAAATCATAAAGTAAAGAAGTTTAATTTCAGGTTTAGCCAGTCTTAATAACCAAAAAAGCTTGACTGATTAATACATAAATATATTTGGTAAAAAGACTGATTACCAAAGATATCAGCAATATCTTGAATTTTTTCAGAAATAAATTTATATTTCCTGCATGAAAAAGCATGAATTCAGTCATATTAATGAGAATTGTGCTTAAAATATGTACAGAATATTATAAAAATTTAAAAAAAAGTGTAATTTTGACCCTATATCTGAACTGAAAGTTTCATTGTTTACATCTGTGATGATGTGTGGATTTGAGGGAGTCTACTGTATTAGGCTAAATGTTTTAGACCAAAATCCCTTTTACGAATTTTAAAAATTTGCTGCCGAATGGAACATAAAATTAACATGATGGAATGATTTTATTAGTAAGTTACTGAAAAATCAAACTTTTTTCCATTCATTGTTTGCTTATTGATTGAAATTCTCATTGGAAGTAAGTAGTGTGATGTCTTTATATGCCGATAGTTTTTGTTTTAAGTGATCGTTGGATCAAGATCATTGATAGTTATGTATCTACCGGGTGTCCCAAAAAGGACTGACTGATTTTAAAATTCAATAACTTGCAAATGGTGACAGATATTTAAAAAATTCTTGCAGGAGGTTTATGCATAAGGTCAAAAGTTTTATTACAGTGATTTTCGATTTTAGTTCGAATTACAAACAATAGATGGCGCTGTAAGCAATAGTCGCTAAATACAGGCTCGATTCCTAGTCCTTTCTCTTGTTCCATGCTGAAAAAGGAGATGGAAATGTATTATCCGGGCCACGAAGTACCAAAAATCGAGCCAGAATTCAGCGTCTATTGATCGTAGCGCCATCTATTGTTTGTAATTCGAACTAAAATTGAAAATCACTGTAAAAAAACTTTTGACCTTATGCATAACCCTCCTGCAAGAATTTTTTAAATATCTGTCACCGTTTGCAAGTTATTGAATTTTAAAATCAGTCAGTCCTTTTTGGGACACCCGGTATGTATGTATAGTACAGAGTGAGTTATATAAGATTCCAGATAATAGACGTAGGAACGGCACATACATGGGTATATGCACTATGATGAAGGCAAGATCGACTGCTGAGTACCACAAAAATTCTGTTGGTCCTTTTTCAAAAAAAAAAAAGTCATGGATATAATAGCCTATTGTTATAAGAGAGGTATGACAATGTCATGGAGAAGTACTAACCTTTTACACATCATGGAAGGAGTGGAATTCGAAAGCAAATTGGGTCATTCCATGTCGACTCAACCTGACCATTTCAGATTTCAATGAAACTCTCAGGAATCATTCTTCCTTATGTTATAAATGAGAATATATTTGGCATAGATGCCGTATGTTCCCTCAGCTGTTGTTATTTTGAATTGTTTGGCGATTTTTTGTTGGCGGTGTTTACGGATATGACAAACTCGATATGGAAACCCCGTGTGACGTATGTGTTGTGACATGTCGTGTTCTGGCAACCCCTGAGATGCTTAGATTTTGTGGATGTATCGATGTATTTTGATTTTGATATCATGTTCTATGGTTGTCTTTTTATTTTTATGTTAAATTTATTGGATGTATTTCATTGACTATAGTTTCTGTAGTCCGTTTAAACGCTCTTGCTGAAGTAATTAAGAAATATGAGGAAATTTTGACAAGAAAGGGAGGTTTGTTTATAGCGTGTCAATGCGTATTAAGCCTATTTTGGAAAATGACGGTGGTGTTATATTTTGTGCTGTAGGTTTCAAGAAAGCAGATGTCTGTTAAGGTATGTTGATAATTTTATGTATATTTTGTTGCTTTAAGAGTTTTTTACATTTTGAGATTGCTACAAAACAAGAACTACTGAATTTTGAGAATGCTATACCGCGAAAAATGCTGAATTCGGCGATGTTTTTTTTCGGTAAATGAGCGCGAAGCGCTCATACAACTATTGCTGATTGCCACTTTAGCGAGTTTCATTTTTTAGGTATATTTTGCTGCTTTAAGATTTTTTTACATTTTGAGATTGCTACAAGACTGCTGAATTTTGAGAATGCTATATCGCGAGAAATGCTGAATTCGGCGATGTTATTTTTCCAGTAAATGTGCGCGAAGTGCTCATACAAGGATTACTGATTGCCAGTTTAGCGAATTTTGTTTATTATTTACATTTTATTTTCGTTAAGCCAAACATGCGTATAAACCGGTGCTTGGCGACATTCACTACTTGGCGGAAAAGGGGTTTTCACGCCAAGAATTCCAAGATGGCGGCCGGGGGGAACTTATGACATCTGTTCCATATATTTTTGTAGTTTTTTATCACATTAAATTTTCATACAATTAATTATTTAAATTTTGAAAAATCATCACTTTTTGGGTTGCATAAATTTTTCAATTTTGAATTTCTCAAGTTCTATCAGGCATACAGAATTTTATGACCCCTCATTTTAAAGAGAAATTTATAAGGTTTAATTTGATACCCAAGTTGACTATGCTCAGTTAAAAAAAAATAAATTTAGAATTTTTTTTAAATTTTAAAATTTAAAAATTTTTTATCCAGTGTTTTTTAAAAAAATTGAAAAAAAAAATGTATGTTTGTTGTAATATTATAAGCTTAAATTTCTGAAATTTTTAGTGTGGGATCTCAATTTGATCAAGAGTTATGAAATAAAAACTGAAAATTACTATTCAAATAACAATCTAATTCTAGCTATTTTGTTATTTATGTATTATTTGAATGGTAATTTTCAGTTTTTATTTCATAACTCTTGATCCTATTGAGATCCCACTCTAAAAATTTCAGAAATTTTAGCTTATAATATTACAACAAACATACATTTTTTTTCAAAACTTTTAAAAAACACTATCTGAAAATTTTTTAAATTTTAAATTAAAAAAAATTTTAATTAATTTTTTTAACTGAGCATAGTCAACTTGGGTATCAAGCATCAAATTAAAACTTATAAAATTCTCTTTAAAATGAGGGGTCATAAAATTCTTTACGCCTGATAGAACTTAAGAAATTCAAAATTGAAAAATTTATGCAACCCCAAAAATGATGATTTTTCAAAATTTAAATAAGTAATTGTATGAAAATTTAATGCGACAAAAAAATTATAAAAATTTATTCTCATTTATATCACCGGAGAGAATGATTCCTGACAGTTTCATTGAAATTTGAAATGGTCAGGTTGAAAATTGAAATTTTTTGGTTGATTTGACATGGAATGACCCAATTTGATAAGTATATACCGGGTGTCCCAAAAAGGACTGACTCATTTTAAAATTCAATAACTTGCAAACGGTGACAGATATTAAAAAAATTCTTGCAGGAGGGTTATGCATAAGGTCAAAAGTTTTATTACAGTGATTTTCAATTTTAGTTCGATTTACAAACAATAGATGGCGCTGTAAGCAATAGTCGCTAAATACAGGCTCGATTTTTGGTCCTTTATCTTGTTCCATGCAGAAAAAGGAGATGGAAATGTATTATCCGGGCCACGAAGTACCAAAAATCGAGCCTCTATTTAGCGACTATTGCTTACAGCGCCATCTATTGTTTGTAAATTGAACTAAAATTAAAAATCACTGTAATAAAACTTTTGACCTTATGCATAACCCTCCTGCAAGATTTTTTTAAATATCTGTCACCGTTTGCAAGTTATTGAATTTTAAAATCAGTCGGTCCTTTTTGGGACACCCGGTATATTTTATATGCACTTTTCCTTGTATTGTAACTATAGTTCATTTTTATGAGAAAGGTATAATATCTTGATGCAATTAAAAGGAATACTTATTGTTCCAAACAAACAAATAACCGTTGTAATAAAGAGAAATTATTAGAAATGTTATATTTTTATAACTTTTAACAATTTAAAAGTCTAAAAAGAAATTCTATTTTATGAATGGCATTTTAATATAATTAATACATATTTATGGTTCCAAAAGAACAGTAATCAGTTGACTATGATAAAATGTGAAGACGTGTCTCATACTTTCAAGTTCCATTTTTCGAAAGAAATAAAAAGAAAAATGCTGTTTGTGTTAATGTTTCGAATAAACAGTTTTGCTAAATATTTCTGTCTTCCTTTTTTATGAAAGTGATGTGTATGTATTTTCTTGATATACCTTAAGTATTATCTTTTATATTTTGAAGGTTTATAAAACCGAAATGAGATGCACTTAAGAAGATATTTTCTTTTGTGAGCATAAATTCCTCTATTGAATGAAAAGTCTTTATATAGCTCACAGTTGTCTAAGTCAAGGCACGACTTTAAATATCTGGGTTAATTATGGAATTATAAAGGAGGTATAATTCTCAACGCAAATTTGTCAGTAGATGTTCTAGAGGTGCTGATAAAAATTATTTCCAACAAAATAATTCTGCACAGAATTTTAGCTGACATTAATTCAATTCAACTTATTTCACTACACTTTTATTTTCAACAGAAATAAAAAGTTTTCAACTACTACTAAATATTCCATGTTTCATCAATACATATTTTACTAGAAGGGTATCTTTGCCATTTTTGTCCAGACAAAGACTTGAGGCTGTTCTCAAATCCAAAAGGACAACTTCCTGACATAAGTTTTAATTTATTTTTGTTTGAAAATGCATGAAACTAGCTAGTGTTGTTGTTCAGACACTATGTCATCGAGCTGTTTTTTCCATTTTTTTGCCAGGCTTTCCAATTTTACATCTTTACATTAAAAAATGAATTTGTAAATGTGTCAGAATGTTTTGCACTTGTTGAGCAGAGCAGTTAAAAACAGCCTTAACAAAAAGGAAACATGCTGAAGTTATTACTAACCATCTTGAGGATTTAAATAAAAAAAAAAAAAACAGCATTGATTAAAGTTTGCAGGCTATTGGTGGTGACTCAGCGAATGTTAACACCAGCGAATGTGTTAATGAGGCACAGATGTCATATTCGGCCCATATTGGCGCGATTTTTTCCTGACGCCAATGTCATATACGCAACGGGTATTTAACTGGTGCAAAATGTCGTTATTTTGTTTGATGTGGTAACCCGGATTATGTTGTGGCACAGATGTCATATGTATTGGCGCGATTTTTTTCCGATGCCAATTTGGCGAAAATATCAACAGCATAAACAGCAACATCCGGGTTACCATATCAAGCAAAATAACGACACTTTGGCGCCAGTTAAATACCCGTTGCGTATATGACATATGCGTCAGAAAAAAATCACGCCAATATATGACATCTGTACCTATGTTGTTTATGCTGTTGGTGTTTTCGCCAAATTGGCAACCGAAAAAAAATCGCGCCAATATGGGGCGAATATGACATCTGTGCCAACACTGGTTGGGGAAGGAGGAGTCATGCATTTGGTTGAGACAAAGCTGAAATGTTAACTCATCTGGTTGGTTTGTGCTCTTCATACTAATGAGCTACCTTTGTGACACTTGATCACAGAGTTGGATGGAAAAACTTTGTGTAACAACAAATCGAGTAGTAAGATTGGCAATATGTTTGATGTTGCAACAGAACTTGAAATCAATCCCTCATTTGTCAGAATATTAAAGGTTAAAATTCAATATTTGCTTTAGTAGCCAGTGGCCAGTAGAGGCTGTATGTTTAGTAGCCACTACTGTCAAGTTAGTGGCCACTTATCGTAGTTTGTAGATTTAAATAGTTTTACAAGTAATGTTTTTAAAATATTAATGTTGCGAAGACATATTTTAAAATATATAAAAGTAAAACTATTCACTGTGTCAGTTTACTTACCCCAACAGAAACAATTAACAGTTATTACATTAAAAAAAGAGAGAATTTATCGACCAATGTCGTACAAGACCGAGGTCAAAGATTGGTTCACATCTCCAATACGTCACTATGTAGCCCGAGATCAGAATTCTTTCTGAAAATAAGCCTAAAATATTTCTCGTTTGACGAAATTCGCAACTAATTTTTGAAATTATTTTAAGAAATTTGAAATTATTTTAAGAAATTTGCAATTATTTCACGCAACCTCTTGCTAAAATTCACAATTTTTTCGCCGATCGTTCGACAGAATTCACGATTTTTCCCCGTGATAATTCGACGAAAGTGACGATTTTATTATGCGATCTCTTGATGAAATTCGCGACACTTTATTTCCACGATCTTCTGACAAAATTCGCGATTTTATTCCGCGATCGTTTGACGAAATGTACGTTTTTTCGCGATCTTTAGACGAAATTTGCAGTTTTTTCGCGGTCTTTTGACTAAATTTGCGGTTTTTCACGATCTTTTGGCGAAATTTGCGGTTTTTTCGCGATCTTTTGACTAAATTTGCGTGTTTTTTTCGCGATTTTTTGACGAAATTTGCGGTTTTTTTCGCGATCTTTTGACGAAATTTGCGGTTTTTTTCGCGATCTTTTGACGAAATTTGCGATTTTTTCGCAATCTTTTGACGAAATTTGCGGTTTTTTCGCGATCTTTTGACGAAATTTGCGGTTTTTTCGCGATCTTTTGACGAAATTTGTGGTGGTTTCGCGATCTTTTGACGAAATTTGCAGTTTTTTGCGATCTTTTCACGAAATGTTTAGTTTTTTCGCTATTTTCTGGCGAAATTTACTGGGTTCTCGCGATCTTTTAGCGAAAATTGCGCTTTTTCGCTATCCGTTGATGAAATTTGCGTTTTTTACGCGATCCTTTCACGAAATTTGCGTTTTTTTCACGATTCTGAAATTCACAGCAAATTTTCTGAAAGGTTACAAAGGGGTGGAGCTGTGTTTTTTCTGCACCTGGTTGACGAAATTCCCGTTTTTTCGAGATCCTTTGACAAAATTTACTTTTTTTTCGCGATCTTTTGACAAAATTTGCACTTTTTTCGCGAACTTTTGGACAAAATTTGCGGGTTTTCGAGATCTTTTGACGAAATTTACGTTATTTCGCGATCTTTAGACGAAATTTGCGGTTTTGTCAGGATCTTGACGACATTTGCGGTTTTTTTCGCGATCTTTTGACGAAATTTGCGGTCTTTTGCGTTCTTTTAACGAAATTTGCAGTTTTTTCGCGATCTTTGGACAAAGGTTGCGGTTTTTCACGATCTTTTGACGAAATTTGCGGTTTTTTCCCTATCTAATGGCAAAATTTAGGGGGGTTTTCGCGATCTTTTGACGAAAATTGCGGTTTTTTTGCACTACTTTGATGAAATTTGCAGTTTTTACGCATTCCTTTCACGAAATTTGCGTTTTTTCTGTGATTCTTTGACGGAAATCGAATCTTTTTTCGGGATTCTTATGAAATTCGCATTTTTCCGGCGATTCTTTTACGATTTTTCTGCGAACGATTGACGAAATTAATTTCTTTTGGCGACCATTTGTCGAAATTCGCGATATTTTTATGTCCGAAATTTCGTATTGATGACCGATTTTTTTAATTTTCTGAACCAAATGCCTTCAATGTGAACATCAACGCGATTTTCTTTTTCTTATTACGATTCCGCAGAAATTGCTGATCGATTAAAAAAAAATAAAAAAAGCGGAAAAGTGGCATTTCTGACATGTACTATTACATGAAAAATAAAGATCGCCACTTTGGCGATCAGATGCACATCATAAAGTCGCCAATTTTGTACATTTAGTCGCCCTGTGGCCGGTGGCGACCGGCAATTTTAACCTTTACAGAATATCTTTTCCAGAATCTTTGGTTGCATTGAGTGACACTGTTGTCAAAGATCTCACTACAGATCAGGCTTATGGTTACAGCATAACTCAGGCCATAAGGACAGGTGTTCTTTCAACTGATCTGGCATTATTAGAAATTGGTCCTGTAAGCCACTCTCAGTGGTTAACAACTGAAAATAGGATTTGTCACATATGGGTTTCAAAACATGGCCTTAACGGCAACAACTTGAAGAAGTTACAATTGCTTGTGGAATACATTGTTGCTGTTTACTATCCCTACTGATTTGCAATCAAATCGAAATTCTCTTGGGTGGAAGGACCTCGCGACATTTTTCTCTTAAAATATCATAATAAGGGAGTAGCAGATATTGTTTTGCCAACAATCGAACGTTCATCGTGGTTTTCTTTTAGTGAAATGGTGCTTAAGACACTTTTATGCTAAGAAGACCAAGAAGAAAAAAAAGCTGTGGTCCAGATAATCCGCACTATATTTCAGATGTAAACAAACAGTTAAAATCTTTTTTTAAGCAATATAACGTACATTTTGACTATAATAAAAGTTTACTAATCTGATGAATTTATTAAAAATTTTAATAAATTTTAAATGCTTGAAAAAAATTTAATGTATTTCTGCATTTATTAGAAGGAAATGTTCTGGGTATCTTGTAAATAACTATTAGACTGCTATATTTTGAACTCATTTGTTGGCTATATAAAAGGTAAAATTGTTTTTGAAGAGAGGTTAGCTTTTTTGGATTTGTTTTAGAAAAACAAACTTTTGTTACTGATCAAGAAATCCTGATTCTTAAAAGGCTTCAAGATTAAGCAGCAGAGCATAAATTAAAAGCTATAAAGCAAACTATTGTCACTGTGATATTTAAAAATTAGAAATGTTTCTATTAATTTTGTATTACTATATTACTTAAATTTATTTATAATATTGAATATAAATTTTTTTATATAAAAAAAGCAATTTTTTTCATTTCTGTGTTATTTATTTACAGTGTGATTACATATTAGTTGATAAATTCCAGATATTAGAATGTAAACAAAGAAATGACCTATAATCCGCAAAACTCTATAATCTGCAAAACTCTTGGTCCCGACCTGTGCGAATTAGAGGGAGTGTACTGTACCAGGAGGTCTATCTGTTCGGTCAAGGAAAACTCCCGCAGCTAATCCAAATGCAACTTCTCATTTGGAACTGATAGACTGGTCAGAAAAAGTATATGAACCTTCACTTACTTGTAAGCACAAAATATCAGAAATAAAAAAGTTTGTTGAAGCGCCAATGCAAGTTGAAAAGTGGCCATGTCATGGACAGTCCATATAGAGGTGTGTGAAACAAGTAACAGAGACTTCTGGCAAAGTATATACACATGAGAAACAAGAAGGATTCATTAGAGGCCAAAAAGCAAGCAGAAGAATGATGTCAAGCGAAGCAAGATTTGATGAATATTGTTGGTTGAAGCTTTTAATTTTTTTTAGAATTTGTTTTCGGTTTTTCATTATAAAGACAATATATAAATAAAATTATTTGAGTTCATTAACCCTCTCGCTGTGTAAGTGTTTTATCAAAATACTTTCGCGATGAGCATCTTTTAAGAATTTTTATTCTTTTGTCACCGGTTTTTCAAAACAAAAATTTTTGTATAATTTAAATGGGAAAAATGCTCCGATTAAATAAGGCAAAATTTACAATAAAAAAATAACTGGTGGGAATAATCAAGGAGGGTTAATTAGATAAAAAAATGCATCCCCGAGAAAATCTCGGGTTGCGCAGCGAGAGGGTTAAACCACATTTTGAGTAAATTTTCTTGGAGTTTATATTAAGTTTCCTCTTTTTTCGGAAATTTCAATGCAGATTATAATCAAATGCAAATTTACCAAGGTAAATCTTTATGATTAAGTAAAAATCTTTTAAATTAGGATATTATGCATCAAAAGGCAATTTTTTGGATCCCCTCATTCACAAAAATCATGATTTTTTATTTTTGCCCTCCAAATTAACACGCCCTAATGACATCTGTGCCAAATTTTTTTATCCCAGAATTTTTTTTAACTAGTTAGGTTATTCTGCTAGGTCTAAAATAATCTTCAGTCCTTACTGCTATTCTGTACTGTTTCTGCTACTGGGCTGAATATATTATCCTGAAAGATCATAAGATTTTTGCAGAAATTCTTGATAGTTTGGATTGTTATTTCCATCTGATTTTAAATTAGTTCTCTTCTGCCAAATCTTACTTGAGAACATAAGGAAAGCTATTGAAACTTGTTTACTCTGTAAATCAGGAAGAGAAGGCAAAAAGAAACTCACAACTTAGAATCCCTAGAGATGATTGAACTGAGGAAACATCTGAGGATTGTCAAAACTTTGAGCCACTGAGCAGATGCGTCGCGATGGGGCGTTATGGGTGGGGGTGGAGCCTCCCGCTCCAATATATGTGAACTTGGGAAATTTGAGCTTAGAGTTGGAAAATTCAAGATTTTTGAAACACTTTTTCTTTTTTTAAAAATAATAGTAAAAAAAAAAAGTGTTATTGTTTTGCTGACTACCTTTCTGTGTTCTGTAACAGTAAACTAGTTAAATTATCAAAAGAAATACAAAAAACAGCCAGACTCAATTTGTTATTGCGTTTCTTTGTGCTATGAAAATATCATACATCTACCAGACCTGAATTTCTTTACTGTTGTCCATCAACAATGTCTGTAATCTATTTCCTCCAAAACTTTGTTCCTTTTCCAAAAATCTCAAAATATCATGAGGCTATTTTCATATGAAGTACGCTTATGACTCCTACACAATAGAAGGTAAAAACTTTCATTAAATGAACCAATAATTATAATTTTTGTTTTTAGTTTCAGTATTTTTCTTTGGAAACAATTTTGTTTTAAGTATCATTATCATTAAACAAGCACACATTGCACATATCATTTCAGTTGGAAAATAGAGCAATTTGTTTCAAGTTGGGAAATTTTTTAATCCCCCCCCCCCACACACACACAGGGTTGGTAAAAAACCAGGTTTTAAAAAAAACAAACTAAAAAACCCATTTTTTTTTGGTTTAAACCGGTTTTTAAAAAATATATTTTCCTATTACATATACATGCATATTTATTGATAAAAATAAATATTGTTGGATGTATAAGTAATATAACTGCATTTAAAAATAATTTAAATTAAATAATTACAATCAATTATGTAGAAAATTGAAATCGTTTAAAATTTAAACATTTTTACTAAAAGCTATGTCTTATGTTCCATGAATAAAATGCTCTACATAGTGAAACATTGATACCTTGAAAATCTTAATAAACAATCTTTTGATTACTAGTACTATAAATAAATATATGGTGTAGTTTCATAAATATAATATAGTTTTCCATGGCTATTCAAAATAATTTCTTTTAAATATTTGCAACCTGAGATATCTGATTTTTCTGTTAGAACAAACACTGCATGAACAAATATTAGCTTTTATTGAAAGTAAAGCTTTTTAAAAGAATTCCTGGAATGATTTGAATTTAGCAGTAGGATCTTTACACGTTTCAAGAAGTATTGTGTATTGTCATTTGATACTTCTCGTCAGAAACTGCCATGTTAAAAAAGAAAAAAAAAAGCAACAGCAAAATAAACAGAAATACCTATTTACCAGCTTTTTAGACTACTGAAAACATTGATCTTAAAATGTAAAGTAGACAATGGAAAGTTGTCATTCACTAAAACATTTAAACAGCCATCAGACTTAATAGTTAATACACAGGATTTTTTTCTGAGCTATTTTATAATACGTATTACTTTTAAATGTCTAAACTAAAAATTAATAATATATATTTTTAGGCATTTTTATGAGACTTTTCTGTTATGTCTCACGCAAACCTTATCTCGATTTTTACCCATTTTTTTTTGTCAGATCTAAATAGTGGATTTGATTATGCAATAGACGATTTAAATATATTCTATTGCATATTTTAGTTAAAAGTAAACAGGTGCTTCGCTAGCGCCCAATTTTTCAATGTCCTC
This sequence comes from Maratus speciosus, assembly GCA_963932465.1. Lineage (NCBI taxonomy): Eukaryota > Metazoa > Arthropoda > Arachnida > Araneae > Salticidae > Maratus > Maratus speciosus. The sequence goes on from OZ010793.1 coordinate 171,632,246, forward strand.
TTATTTGACTTCATATCTTGAGTTTCTTTTTTATTCTTAAGGCTGTTCTCGAATCCAAAAGGGCAACTTTATGACATAAGTTTAATTTATTTTTGTTCGGAAATGCATGAAACTAGCAGATGCTGTTGTTCAGAAATTATGTAATGGAACTGTGTTTTTAGTTTTTTGCAAATGCAGTAGATCTTTCAGAAAATAGTGTCAAAGTTGGCGTTTTGAACCGAATTTCCACGCGAAAGAAAAATAACTGCTCAAGGAAGGTTCAAAACATCTTTGTCACATGATCAAAATTGCTTATAACTCAATAGGTAATTTATTTATCAAAAATGGAAAAAACAGTTCGATTCCAAATCGCTTCCAGTCAGGCCTTCCAATTTTATATCTTTCCATTAAAATATGAATTTGTAAATGTGTCAAAGCATTTTGTGCTTGTTGAGTAGAGCAGTTGAGAACAACTTTAACAGATAATCTCCCCAATCAAGAAAACTTTCTTTTGCAGCTTGACTGAAATCTTAAAGGTCATTGTAAATAATCTGCGTTTTCTCAAAGGAAAATGTTTTATTCAAAATATTGAATATTTTTAATCTATTTTATCTTTGCTAAATTCACCTGTTTTATATTTTATCTTTAGAGCTTCAGATATGTTCATCAACACATGCAATTTGCATTCTACATGCATACAAATATAACCTAGACTCACTATGTCTCACGGTGACTGATTGTTAAAAGTAGAAATTATTTATATCCAATAATTTGAAACACTTAAATTACAAAAATGAGAAAATATTATATTGGATCTTTAAAAAAAAAAACCCAGTTGGTTAACCAATTGATTTAAACTGTGCCAATCCTGCTGGTAACAGAATAAAATCATAATGCAAAACCCCAATCCCAATGTAGGAATGCAAGAAAAACAAAAGCTTACTAAACCCAATAGCCATGATACAGCAAAGAAAACTCACAGCCGATCATTCATTAGCATACAGAACAAAAAGTAACCAATGGAGAGAATTACTATGATTATGTCATCATTGAGGCATATGTAATTCTTAGTAAATCTTAACTAATCAAGCAATCTAAGTAGTAAAAGTGTATTTTTAGCTCTCATCTTCCATTTTAGCTATTTTTAAAAATAAAAGTCTTAAAAAAAAAAGAAGAAAAATAACTAACTACTTGTTTTTTTCTTCCCTTCTAATTTTAGAAAAATTAGTCTGCTATGTAGATTTAAAGCTTATAAGAAAAGTTTGATTGATTAAAAATGTTTGTCACCTTTACAAATTTATTAATTCATCATTTTTCTAAAGCTTTGCTTGTAGCTTCTGTATAACTTGGATTTTGCATTTTTCAATAATGTGTAAAATAAAGGAAAATATTAGGAAAAAGAGAAAAAAAAAAAAAACCACATGAAAAAAACCCAGCATGGTTTAAAAAAAAAAAAAAAAACATTTGGTTTAAACCAAACACCCCCCCCCCCCCCCCCCCCCCCCCCGAAAAAATATATGTAGCTAAACCCGTGCCACTGAGTACATTGCCAAAGGGAGGAAGTTTGTATGCAAATCCATTATTGACTGTGTGACATAACATGTAACATTTACAGCATTTTCTGAAATGTATATTAAATAACTAAAATATCCATTTCAAATATTAATATTATTATCCATTATATATATTAATTCTCTTCATTAATTTGTTTACTTATTTACTGTAATAATGAATATTTATTATTAAGTTTTATTATTATTATATTAAAACAATTTAGGTTTTGTTGGTGTCAAGTACAAAATTTCCTGATAAGTGGATTGTGCCTGGCGGAGGTGTTGATCCTGATGAAGAACCTAGTGTAACAGCTGTTCGAGAAGTATTTGAGGAGGCTGGTGTTAGAGGAAAATTAGGCCGATGTTTGGGTTCATTTGAAGTAAATATTGAGCATATTTTGTTTTCTCATATTTGTTTCCCTCTGGGCAGGGTTGGCAAGTTTCTTCCAAAGTGGAAAAAACCAGCCGGAAGAAACTGTTTTTCTTTACCGAATTTAGAATATATAACTTGCAACTTCGTAAAATACAATAAACGAAAAATTTCATTAGAACTATAACAATTTAATTACATGCTAAATTAATAATTACATCTGTATTTTTTAGCAAGATCACACACCTGACTAAAGCTTTTTAATCGTTGGATACCCCCAAATTTTTTTTGTCCAAAGTACACAAAATTCATTAAAAGTTATCCATTTCAATTCAACTAACATATTTTAATTTTTATTAGTTAATCTTCTTTAACTGGTAGTAAGTATATGAATCATTTACCTATTTTAGGATGAAGCTTATTTTACAGAATATTTAATTGAGTTTAATTCTTTTTTATAATTAATACCGTATTTTCGGGAATACCTGCCGCACCCACTGTAATCTGTTTTTTAAAAAAAGTATATCGACGTAAGCGCCGCACCCAAGGAGCTGATATTTATACAGTACAATCTCTAAATTCCGGAATCGTTCCGGCCGCAGCTTTTCCGGATTTTAGAGGTCTTGAAATATCGTATAGAGACACTTAGAGGCTGAAGCCCGGCTCGAAATTTCTAGGCCCGGGCTCGGCCCGACTCATAGAGAAAAAATCGACCCGGACCAGCCCAATACAAAAATTAAAAGTTCGGTCCGGCCTGCACAAAAGAAATATTGGTCTGACCCGGTAAAAAATTTAAAAGTTCGGCCCGGCCCAATATAACAGCTAAAAGATCGGCCCGGGACCAGCTCGGAAAAAAGTTAAAACCTCGGCCCAGCCCGAGTAAATTTCTACAAAACATACATCGATTTGGTTAAAAATTTGTCTTGTACGAGAAGTTCTAACCAAAAATATTTTTCTTAACTTTTTTTTTTAATGTTTATAATTTTCATTTTTATAGAAGCGCCGCAGGCTGTGATATTTATTTTTTTAATGAATCTCCATTTCTTGTATGCAAATGTTTCAGTTATCATTAACCCCTTCGGGAGGGGAGCCTTTTACAAAATTTTTAATCTTTTGTCACCGTTTTTTAAAAACAGAAATTTATGTCTTCTTGAATCGAAAAAATGCGCTGATTAAATAAAGCAAATTTTACAGTAAAATTTTACTGGTAAGGAAAAACAAGAATTCTGAGCGCTTCATGCGGCACGTATATGTGTCGCTCGTCCCCAAAGGGTTAATATTGTTAATCAATTCTCTATGTATTGAAGTTTTAAAATCTGAAAAATGCTATACAGTAAAATCTGCTAAGACGGAATTGCATAGAAAAGAAAAAAAATGCGTTATAGCCAAAATCCCATCTTAATAAGTGTAAAGGTATTATATATTCTTTTCTTATGTATTAGTATATTAATTTGGCATGGATCAACACGTTGTTCAGTTTATAACAGGATTCCGTCATAGGCAGGTTCTTTTCACATGTTTTACTATATTTTAATAAGTATATGAAATCTACTACTCTTTAAAAAGAATAAATTTTAATGTTTAATTGTAGAATAATGGCGCTTTAAAAATGTATGCATTTTTTTCAAAAAATTTTTGGCCCAGGCCTAATTTTACTGATCTCTGATCTGACCAGGTCACGACAAGACAATGATTTTCATACGGACTGGATCAAAAATAAGACGGAAAATTTTGGATCATGAAGACTGGGAATGAAACCAGTCCTGGCTCCATACAGAAAAAATAAGTTAGGTCCGACCCGGCCCTTCAGGAAAAAAGTAAGGCTCGAACCCAGTCCGGCCAGAACCTTCAGAAAAGAGTATGGCCCGGCTCGATCATTTATAAAAATAACTTTGTAAGTTTTTACAAATATTTCTTGCTCAGAATTTAGACTTTCCTTTTCATCATAAGTTATTATGATTTTAATTATTATAAAAATATATATCATAAGTTTAAGGAAAGAAAAAAAATCCACGAATCCACTTAGCATTAAAAAAATCTCTTATCTCGTTACCTCTTTTTTCTACTGCATTAAAGTTCTTTTTAAAGAACCAAAACTGAAACTAATCAGTCAACTACAGGTCAAGGTCATAGGGCAGAACGTTCGGTGAAGGAAATGGAGTGAATTTGAAATCAAATGTGCTTTTTTTTTAGTTGAGTCAAGAGATAACAAAATTGTATGTTTGTTTTATAGTTATAAATACGTACTTGAGTGAATTTATTAGGCGCTTCTTTAAAAATAAACATTATAAACATGAAAAAAAAAAAGATAAATAAGTATTTTTGTTCAGAACTCTTAGTACAAAACAATATAATTTTAACAATATAAATGTAAAAATCAATGTTTTGAAGAAATTCAATCAGGTTGGGCAGAGATTTTAACAGTTTTCCAGGCCAGGCCATTATTATTATTTTTTTTTTTCGTACGGGCCAGGCCGATTTTTTTTTTATTTACCCTATGGATCGGCTACTTTACTCAAGGGAAAACACCCGCTAACTAATGTTAATCCTATGGAAGAATTTTTTTTTAATGCACCGTTCGCATTTCAGTATGCTTAAATGATTTTTTTTTTTTTTTTTTGTATCGGATAGCTAAGGTCGATTTCTAAAAAGACCCTTTTCAATTTTGTTTACAGATGTTTTTCGTAGTGTACTTTGATTTTCGGAATCAGTTTTGAAAATGGAAGTATTCTAGAAAAAAAAAAAAAACTTCTAAACACAATCGAATAAGTAAAACAGACTCTTTTTAGAGATCGACCTCAGCTATCCAATGCAAAAAAGACCATTTAAAAATAATTGAATGCGAACGTCATAAAAAAAAAAATCTTTCTTGGGATTTACATTAACGAGCCAGTGTTTTTGCGTGAGTAAAATTGCAGCATCGGCTCAAGTTTGAATTCATTTTGCCTGGTCGAGTCAGGTACAGGCCTCTATTTTAGGGGCCACGTTTAAAAAGAGTCCGGTACTGAAAAAAATAAAGAAAAATCTTGCTCTTCAGTGTTTTTACTGTGTATTAGGAGATCCGGGATTTGAGATTTCTGTATTTAGAAACCAGTAGTTTCACAGAGTGAGCACTCTGCGAGCAGTTTTGTTTTGCAAGTGGAGAGAAAGGGGGTCATTAGAGGAAAAGATTGTGATAGCTGTACATTCCAGTATCCGGGGGGTAAAGTAATTATTGACGGATGCGCGGAAAATGTAATCATTTTTAACTTGAGAACAGGTGAGATAAACATTATTCATCTCTCTGATTGTTTAAAAATAAACAAATAACATTTCTCGGACATCTGCGGTTGAGAGACACTTTCTAAAGTTTTGGTACCAATTCGAGAGCATGAAACTATTGATCAAAGGGGGGAAAATGGCATCATAAGGTGTTGGTATGGTAAAAAAAAAAAACAAAAAACAAGTGGGTAAGTGTGATCACAGATCGCAAAGAGGGTTTCGTTTAATATTCTTTTCAAAACACTTTATCTTTTTGAAAAATCTGTTAGTTCCACATTTCGCAACCAGGGGGCGCACTCGATTCTAAACAAACATCTATCCGAACGAAAACCCGTTTTACATACTATCCGTAGATACATTAGTCGAGGGGATTGGGTCCATAGCACCCGAGATCAGTAGGCGCACCTGGCGGTAAAAAATGGAACTAAAATATGTAAGGCTATGGTGCATAATATGAAAGAAGGGTCAAAGGGGTGTCGGCAAAAGTTGGAAAATTTCTCCCTGGGTTAAAAGGGCGGAGGTTAGAAAAATTACTTAAAATACACAAGTTAGAGCCCGGAGGGGTAAATAATATGACTTTTTGAAGATTTTATGATTTGTCGTGTGGTCTGAGGTATTCAGCTATACATATGCAAAATTTCATGTCTCCAACTTAATTAGGGGCTCTCTTAGAAAGAATTGCTTCAAATACAATACATATGTGGTAGCTCAAAGGGTTAAACGTAAGACTTTTTCAAGATTTTATGATTTGTTGCTTGGCCTCAGGTGTTCTGCTGTAAGTATGCAAAATTAAAAATCTCCAATTTAATTAGGGGCTCAGTTAGGAAGAATTGCTTAAAATACACGAGCTGGAGTTGAAAGGGTTAAACATAAAACTTTTTCAAAATTTATTATTTGACGTGTAATCTGGGATATTGAGCTATAAGTATGCAAAATTTCATGCCTCCAACCTAAATAGGGGCTCACTTAGAAAGAATTGTTTAAAATACACATGTGGGAGCCCAAAGGTTAAACATACGACATTTTCAAAATTTTATGATTTGTCGTTTGATGTGAGGTGTTCAGCTATAAGAATGCAAAATTTCACGCTTCCAATCTAATTAGAGGCTCACTTAGAAATAATTGTTTAAAATACACATGCAGGAGCCCAAAGGGTTAAGTGTACGACTTTTTCAAAATTTTATCATTTGCCGTATGATGTGTGGTGTTCAGCTATAAGTATGCAGAATTTCACGCCTCCAAACTAATTAGGAGCTCACTTAGAAAGAATTGTTTAAAATACGCATGTGGGAGCCCAAAGGGTTAAATGTACGACATTTTCAAAATTTTATGGTTTGTCATTTGATGTGAGGTGTTCAGCTATAAGTATGCAAAATAATTTCACACCTCCAACCTAAATAGGGTGTCACTTAGAAAGAATTGTTTAAAATACGCATGTGGGATCCCAAAGGGTTAAATGTACGACATTTTAAAAATTTTATGGTTTGTCATTTGATTTGAGGTGTTCAGCTATAAGTATGCAAAATTTCACGCCTCCAACCTAATTAGGGTTCACTTAGAAAGAATTGTTTAAAATACACATGTGGGAGCCCAAAGGGTTAAATGTACGACTTTTTCAAAATTTTATGATTTGTCGTTTGATTTGAGGTATTCAGCTATAAGTATGCAAAATTTCACTCCTCCAACCTAATTAGGGTTCACTTAGAAAGAATTGTTTAAAATACACATGTGGGAGCCCAAAGGGTTAAATGTACGACTTTTTCAAAATTTTATGATTTGTCGTTTGATGTGAGGTATTCAGCTATAAGTATGCAAAATTTCACGCCTCCAATCTAATTAGAGGCTCACATAGAAAGAACTGTTTAAAATATACATGTGGGAGCCCAAAGGGTTAAATGTACGACTTTTTCAAAATTTTATGATTTGTCGTTTGATCTGAGGTGTCCGTCTATAAGTACACAAAATTTCACGCCTGCAACCTAATTAGGGACTCACTTAGAAAGAATTGTTTAAAATACACATGTGGGAGCCAGAGAGTTAAATGTACGACTTTTTCAAAATTTTATGATTTGTCGTATGATCTGTGGTGTTCATCTATAAGTATGCAAAATTTCATGTCTCCAACATGTATAGTTTCTGAGAACGGGCTCTGTGACAGACAGACAGAGGAGCGAGACGAATAGGGTTTCGTCAGATGAACGAAATCCTAAAAAAGATGCCATGAGACATTGCTGTGAAAGGAAAAAATCATCGTACCCGCCGCCCTGGTGTAAGAGCCGCACTTGGAATATTTTATACTTTCAAACTCGTATGCGGCGCGGCTCATACGCCCGAAAATATGGTATATTTTAATTTTGAAAGTATGTTTTGTTTTCGATTGGCTACTTCCACTGTCCTGGAAGAAGCCCAACCCTGCCCTCTGCCAATTTGTTTATCGTTAAATTGTAACATTTCTATAAAGAAATTTACATCAAAATAATTTTATAATTCAAGGAACTTTTAGCTAAACAGTTTACTGTAACCTGTAATCCTTTTAAAATTAATATTTTGAGTCGTTGAAATGCATTTCAAAGGTATGACTTTTGCAATTCTAGGCATATTAAGAGCCCGACTTAGGCTATGGGGGACCCGGAGCAAGAATCATTCTGGGGGGGCCCCCTTCTATCTATAGATTTTTTTGTAAATAATGTGGAAGTAGGAAGTAGCTAGTACTAAACTTCATACATATTGTATTATATGCATAAATTATCTACCCGGTACTGCTTACATCTGTATACAGAGTGTGACAAAAAGATGGTCACAACTTTAAGAAAAAATACTAGTAGGATAATAGTAGAAAAAAATGATAGATTGGTTGATACGAGTATTTCTTTGCAAAATTTTACTTTTCTTATCTACGCACGGTATAAGATGTATAAAAGAAAAGGCCGCAGATTGGTCATAATTAATGGTTTTAACTTGCCACCTTACGAGAAAAACATTAATAAAGAATTTCTTTTGAAAACAATAGAATACTAAGTTGTCATGATAAAATATTAATTATTAGTTTTCTAATGATATAGTTTGTTTTTTGCATGGGTTGGGTGGAGAGAGTACTGGAAGCAAGGGGGGGGGGGGTGCACTCCTTTCTGAAATGTTTGAAAATATATGAATTTTGGTTACTTTTGGCTAATTTAATCATTTGGCACCTTTTAATAAAAATCCTGATGGGGGACCCCCTACAAGGGGGGGGGGGCTGGGCATATTATAATAATTGATAATTATAAACAGTGAAGTTCATAGCAATAAATAAAGATTGCCACTAAAAATTGACTATAGTCCGTTTGAAACGCTAAATTCACCTTTGTTTACTATAAAAAATATTGAAACATTCCAAAAATGATTTACTAAAATAGTTGTGATGAAATATATAAATGTTTTTCAAAAATTAAAAACATTAGATGTTTCATGTATACATAAGAAGCACTCCAAGCGCTCTCGTATTAAACTTAAGGCATTGTCAAGGAGAAAAAACTCGTCTTTTTTTTTTTGGTTGGTTTTTCTCCTTGACAATGTCTTAGGTTTAGCTTGAAGTGATTCTTATATATACATTTAACATCTAGTCCTTCTAATTTTTGAAAACCATTTGCTTATTTCATCACTCCTATTTTAATAATATATTTTAGTGAATCATTTTTTGAATGTTTTCCTATTTTTATAAAGAGTGTCTCATTTGAGCTGATAAAGCTGAAATCATTGAGTAATATTAAAAAATTTCCGATGGAAGAAACAAGATTTTTGGAATACAGATAGTTTCGGCTCCATTTTTGCTGAAAACAAAATCGACTATTCGGTCGATCTGTATTGAAAAGTAATGAAATCCTGAAGTGCATTATTTTTCAAAAAATTACACTATCTAAATTAAAAAATTTCGAGCTTTTTGTTTTAGCTAGTTTTGTCATTTCTATGTGAATGACCCTTAACAGTTTAATTATAAAAATAAATATGTACTAACTACACACAATAAATTTTTGAAATGTTCCATTCCCATGGACCTCTGCGGCCATGTCAGAATTTAAAAAACACAAAACTTGTGAAAAATAAAATAGAAAACTTGACCACTACAATAAGGTTGTTTATTAAGTATAAATGAAAACATCCATGCAATTTTAAAGATTTTTTGCATATTTTTATAAAATAGTTATTGCTATTTTGTACCTTTTCGTAGGAATGATCCGTATAATAGTATAAATAAGATGTTTGTGTGTGTCTGTCCAGATTTTTAAAGAGACGGCTGTACACAGAGGTACAAGACTTGGGACAAAGGTACCTGTATGTCTAAAGTTATGCACCTTGAAGCTAGCTTTATTTTTTTTTAATTTAATTTTTATGCCATTTTCAGCTATTTTTCGTGTTTCAAGGGGATTTCCCTACATTAGTAAAAGAAATCCGGTTTCAATCTTTTAGCCCAATATAATAAATTTCGTCATCATTTTAATAAATTTTATTAAAAAGTCATGTGATTTTTAGCTTTTTTTTCATGTTCCGTTGGGATTTTTTGACATTTGTAAAATGAATTCAGTTAAACTTCTTTTTGAAAATTTGTCTTCTAAAGTTTCTTAATTTTTTTGGAATTTTTAAAACAATTTTTAGCATTTTTTTTTCCTTTGCGTCCCACAACAATTTGACATTTGTAAAAAGTTTTTTTTTAGCCCAATGGCAATATAGTAAATTTTGTACTCTCAGATTTTGGATTTTTTTAAATGTTTTTTCGCATTATGGGGCTATTTTTTGACAGTCGTAAAAAGAATCCAGTTTAATATAGTAAATTTTGTTTTCTGTTATTTTTGAACTTTTATTGAATTTTTTATGAGTTGTTCCATTTTCTCACATTCTGATGTGATTTTTAGACAGATGTTTACTGAAACAGAAAGAACTCTCCATTAAATTTTTGTAATGCCATTATTAAATTAAAGTTTGATAAATGTCAAATCAGTTTCTGCAGAAACGTGAGCAACAATGCCAAAAATTTTAATCTGTGTTAAAATAAAAAAATAAAATAATTCAAGATTCGTTTGATTAGAGACTGGAGTGGGTATATCTTGCATGAGTATACACTGCCAACAACAGCAGAGCCCCTTATCCAGGTTAATTTAATTAGAGATTTGTTTATTTTTAAGATGTGCTATGGTTGTGGAGAAGAGTTTCAAAAAATTATTCACTTAAGTCTTACGAGGAATCACGTCTTGGATAACAATGATTTTGGTTAACATTGTTAATTTTGGGACGAATTGTTAACCAAGGTACCATTGTACATTAGCACTAAAGAATCTCATTCAAGGCTCATACACTGAAAAAAATCTTGACCATTGAATCTAAAAAATGCGAAGAGGTATTAGAAGAGGAACATTTTCAGTCATGCACAAAATGTATTTTGACTATACTGCCAAAAATGAGAGGAATTAGAGTAGAATTTTTGGGGAAATATATTGTGCTTCCTCGATAACATGAAGGAAATTTTGAAAAAATTTCACAATCATTCTATTCAGACTAACTTAGATTTGAATCAGAAAACTTAGGTAACTCACTGTACTCCAGTTATGAGCAATATGCTCATCTACATATTTTATTTAAGCACCAGAATTATTCAATATTTTGTCATCATGACATTCAGATTCAGAATACTTTATAGTGCTTTAATAGAACAAAACCAAATATGAATATTTAGGTTCAAGATTTTTCCCCCCATTAGGTATGTTTAATTTTCTATTGTTAAAAGTTAAAATTCAAGCACAAGAAATTTTTATTTTTACTCGAAGATAATAATTAATAATATAAATTTAAATGGGGGTATTGTTCAAATTTAATTCAATTCAATGATTAATTATAAAGAAATTGAATTGTTTATATTTATTTAATTAAAATGTACTTTCATGTTTTTTATTAGTGTCCCACGGCGAATCATCGAACAGTGGTGTATGTATTATATGTGACAGAAGAGCTTGATGAATGGGAAGAGAGTAAAAATAAAGGTACTTTATTTTGCTTTAAAAACTTTAAAATTTAGATACCTCAATTTTAATAATTTTGTTTTAAATATTTGTAAACTTTCATAAATTTTATTCCTCTGCTAATTATTGCATTTTCTATAGTCCATGCACAAAAAGCTACTTGAGGAATAACACAATTGTAAATGTATTTATTTGTAATTAAAGTGACAATCACTACTAGCGACTAGCAGAATCCAGTTTTTAAATAAATAATACACTTCCTGTACCATTTCTGCCTGTTAAGAACTTCCTTTTTCTGTAGCATCGCTAACTCTTTCAAGACCAATGGTCAAATTATCATGATCAGACTATAATTTCTATATATATATATATATATATATATATATACACACACCCATGGATCTACGAATGCAATCGACAATCAAAATATTTCAACTAGAGACTGGAAGTATCAACTAATTATATGTGACTAGTGTAAATGCCTGTCCTAGGACGGTGGGTAAAAACTGTGTTCTTCACTTAAAATTTGAAAAACTGATAAAAAATAATTGATAATGTGGAAGCGTTTAGATGAGCAAAGTTCGGCTAGTTTATGTTCTAATAAACACACAATTAGCATTTACAATATTTCTGGGTAAACCTGGTTTTCCGACTAATATGCTATAACAAAATTAAAATTTCTTAATAAAACAAAAATTTGACAAATATGCAATAAAACTGTGTAATTAAAACAGTCTGCTGCAACTATTGAAATAATACTATTTTTTAAATAACACTTTGAAATTGTATTTTTATCGTTTACACCCCCTCCAAAATTTTTTAAATATGTATATTGATTAATAAATAGGTATCTCGGGTTGAACCCCATCCGAAAGAACAAAGTAGAAGCATTGTTAAACTGTTCTTCACGCCTATTGGTGTTTTTCTTCTGTTCACCCGCAGCTGACGTCATGTAGCAGGGGTGGGAAAGCTTCAAGTGATGTCATTTATGTCGTCTCCTTTAATCTTCATAGCTCCATGGTTTAAATTTTTTTCAATGAATCACAAAAGGTATGACTCTCTACCACAGCTTCTTATTTACTTTTTACGCACGAAGTACACTACGTTTGTTTTCTGAAATGGCTGCGTAAATCATTGAAATTTTGTTAGTTTTGAATCTTATTATAGAAAATTATTTTGAACAGAAGGGATTTCAGGTAGAAAAGATTTGTATTTAGGCAGATAAGTTTTCTCATATTCATATACATCTCAAATCAAAATTAAGCCTAACATGTCTCCATCTTATCGGAGACTGGTAAGATTGATGGGTTCGCCCCGGATGCATTAAACTGCCTTTTATTATATAGAGATGGCAATAGTAGAATTCTCATATTCACATTTACTTTTAATAAATTGGTGTTTATAAATAGTTATGTTGGTTTAAAAATATATTCATTACAGGACTCATTATCCGGAAGCCTTGGAACCAAAGGCTTTTCGGATTTTGGGTATCTCCAAAATTTGTATCCCCTCCCTGAAATCTGGAATCCCTCCGGTAATTTTTCAAAAACATAAGAACAACAAAATTAGAATAACAGTCACATGTAGGATATGAAAAAAACTTATCTGTTGCATTTTTCTTTTAAATTTAAACAAAAATTTCTGCACTATTCAATAACAATGAATAAATATAATCGATAACTAATATTATTTAATTTGCAAGTTCTAACTTTTTTTCTTTACAGCTCCATAATTTACATAAAAAATGCTGATAGATATTTTTAATACATCTTATTTCTTAAATAAATAAACCAGTTTTGTTTGCTTTAATCGTTTTTTCTGTTAAATCTTTTTTTTCTCAGTCTTAAATTTTTCAGGCTGAAAATATTTTAATTACATCATTATTCAGTATTTCAATTATATCATTTTTTAGGTATTTTTTTTATTAGAGATGGAAAACTTCTCACAAAAACATAGCAACACTACTTCACTTCACTTCTGCTTTCTACTTGAGCTAAGTGGCAACACTACTTGAAAACAAATATGGCCGCCTGTTGTTTACATGCATAGAGTTTACATGTGTACTGGAACCAATGCTGGAGTTTATGGATTTCCTACGAGCAGTGTTCTTTCTGGCTTTTGACCAACATTTCTGATTTGGCGAATAAGAAATAAAAAACAGTAGCCAACTGAAAAGAAATGTTAGCAAAATAGATTCGGCGTGAAACACTGAAAAATCTATTTTTAACTCCTTATTGTATCCCCTTTTTTTGAATATGTTCTAAAATAACCTAATTTTTAAAATTAGTTATAAAATAGAAATTGGGCTATCCGCTACAAAAACTCTTAAAAATAAGTACATTCTAAATGTTTCCTAAATGTGCAAATGTTTCACACATTATTTAGCACTCTAAATAAAAATTCGAAATAGCTATTTTTGATTTACCATTGTGAAAATATACACTAAAAACTGCTATGAAATTACGACATAAACTGATAGAAAAAATTGACCAGCCAAGCCAATGATACTTTAAATTCAACTAATAAATAGTATGGTAAATGGATAATTTCAACACAGCATTCCAGCAAAACTTTTCTCTATTTACACTTGATGCGAGTAATTTTGTTTGTGTTTTTACCAGCGCGACGTGGGTTCATAGATAGTAATTAACTGACAATAGAGAAATACCTATTACATAATACTTTCTGTGTCTTTGGCTGTTGCTAAACTGAATTGGTATTAAGTCAGTATCTCTATAAACAGAGCAATGTAAATGGCATGCAGTGATTAAACATGTAAAGCAACATCGATCGTTCTGAAACGCGGATAAGAATCTCGGCTGTATTGGCACACAAACAGTGCAGAAATTGAACACTCACAGTTTGGCGAGTCTCATCGTTCGTTTACTCGCCAAATGTAGATTTTGTCGCCATTTGGCACAATGGCGAACGGTAGCGAGAACCTTGCCTACGAGAGTGGCATTGCCCTCATTTACTTCCCTACGATGTTGATCAATCGCAGGGCTCCCAAATGGTCCCCTTTAGTCCCCTTTCATGCATTTTGGTCCCCCTAGTCCCTTTTCTGTGGCTGGAAGAAATTTACTAATGTGGAAAAATCGCCGCAAAACTCAAAAAACTCTAAAAGTCACAAAAGTTCAAATATTGCGTTTTACTGTAGCAAGCTAAAATATTTTAACTGGAATTCTTTCATGAATGTCAAAAAATTGCTGCACAATGTGAAAAGATGTTAAAATACGCATTGGAAATTTCATTAAAAATTCAAGTTAGAGGAGAAAATTTTACTGCATTAAACTAGAAGTTTGAAACCGAATTTCAAAACATCGCCATAAAATGTAAAAAAAATAAAAGAAAGAAAAAAAAATTCAAAAATTGCTATAGGAATTCAATTTTATTGAAAAGAGGACAAAATTTAATAAGTTCTGCGAAAAGATTGAAACTGGAATCCTTTTACGAATGTCAAAAAATCGTATAAAAAATTAAAAAATTGCTGTAATAAGTTTTATTGAAAAGAGGACAACATTTACTGAATTGGGCTAAGAAATTGAAACTGTATTCCATTTTCTAATGTGAAAAAGTCATTGCTTAAAAATTGCTAAAAATTCAGAAAAGTTAAAGCGTACTAAGTAGGGCTAAAACATTCATTGTATCTGGAACTTTTTCACAAATGGGGGGGGGGGGGGAATCCTTGCGGGATGTGAAATTTTTTTTTTTTTTTTTTTTTAAATCACTAACAATTTAAACCAGAGGATGCAATCGTGGAAAGACAAAATTTACTACATTAGGGTTAAAAGTTTGAAACCAAATTTCTTTTATAAATGTAAAAAAATCACTGCAAAATGCCAAAAAACAATGTAATAATTGCGAAAAATTAAAAAGTCACTGTATAAATTTCAAATAAACTTTATTCTAAAGAGGACCAAATTTACTACATTCTGCTAAAAAATTTAAACCAGATTCCTTTTACAAATTTGGGAAAATTGCCATAAAACATGAAAAAAGGCTAAAAATTACATTTAAAAAAACTACCAAAAAAAGTCCAAAAATTGTCTTCTATGTGCATAACTTTAGACATACAGCTACCTTCTTGCCAAATCTTATAGCTCTATGCACAACAGCGATCTCGTCAGCACAAAGACACATAGTCAAACCTCTGTTGTTATTAGATTAATTTTTAATACAATTATTCAATTGGTAAATAAATCATATCAGTTGTAAATTTCCAAATGGGGGAAAAACATCTGGCCCAGGATTCGAACCAGGGATGTCTTGGCTGGAGCCTCCAATGCTCTACCTATTGAGCCATCCCGGATGAATCTGGAGGACTAATGCACCCAGCTAACCCTAATGTTGCCATACTATGCCTTTTCCTGATGAACATTATAGCTTATTTCAGCTTTTATTGGGTAGTACAAAGGAACTAAATTTTATGTTTGAGGTTAATAATTAACAATATCTAATCAATAGTTAATCTAATTTTAATACTCAACAGGAGGTGCTGTTATGTGGTGTTTTTTTAGCTCACAGGCTATCAAAGCCTGAGAGCTAATGTGCCCGCCGGTTCTGTATGTATACATATGTACGCAACGTGATAACTCTTGATAGAAATATCCGATTTGCTTCAATTTCTTTTCTAGTTTCATTATGATAAGGTGCTTCCCTGATTAGTTTTGGGGGTTCATTGGTTAAGTATAAAGGGAGTACAGGAAGGCTAATCCCCCCCCCCCTTAACTTTAGATAAATGAGTTTTTCATGCAGAATTATCAGATTTGCTTCAAATTTGGTATACCGGTTAATTCTGATAAGGCGCTTCCCTGATTAGATTTAGAGGTTAATTGTTTAAGTATAAAGGGGGAACGGGGGGGGCTAATTTCCCCCATAATTTAGATAAATGGAATTTTCGATCGGATTTCCTTCAAATTTGGTATGCCGGTTTATTCTAATAAGGTGCTTCCCTGATTAGATTTGGAGGTTCATTGATTAAGTATAAATAGGGGATGGGGGCTAATACCCCCTTACTTTAGATAAATGGGTTTTTCTATCCGATTTGCTTCAAAGTTGAAATACCGGTTTATTTTGATAAGGCGCTACCCTGATGAGATTTAGAGGCTCATTGGTTAAGTATAAAGATGTGAAACAGGGGGGGGGGGTTAAGCCCCCCCCCCTTAATTTATTTTTCGGGGGTCATTATTCTTTGAAATAAGAGTATAATTTACAATTAGTGTGAATAGCCTGTGAGCTTAATGCCACCAGTTTAACTGGACACTTTTTTTATTTATTCAGTGATCACTGTTACTCCGTGTTAAATTCAAAGAAATGCACTATACTTTGTAATTGCTACTGTGCAACTCTGTTAACAATTGATTTGATATTTTCTTAGATGCATTAATTTTAGCATTTATATTTTATTGCAAATAATTTTTTGCTGTTATAAATAGTAAGGGGAGACATCAGTGAAATTCTTTGAAAAAAAAATTTTTTTATTGGTTTAAGAATTTTTTTGAACCTTCCTGAAGCCATTGGTATGCCCAGTTTTTTTTTTTTTTTTTTTTTCCTGACCATTAGAAATAATTGTAAACATTCAAGGGAAGTATATTAATACATGGAAATTATTCCAGAGGGAAACATTTGCCTTGCATACATTTTTTCAAATGAAAATCGAATTTCAAAGTAATTGCTTAAAAGGCGCAAGAGCCAACATAGTGAAAAAGATTCCAAGCCGGGACTCGAACCCGGGCCATCAGTATAGCGCACTGACGTTCTACCGACTAAACCACTTAAAACGATACCCAGCACGGAAAATTTCTCACTATTATATGTTGGCAAGGCTACAAACGCAGCACAAGATGGAATATTCACCGTGAGCCACCGAACTGGGGCAAACACGGAACATAATTAAATCCAGCATCGATAGAAACTATATTAATACATGGAAATTATTCCAGAGGGAAACATTTGCCTTGCATACAATTTTTCAAATGAAAATCAAATTTCAAAGTACAAAGTAATTGCTTAAAAGGCGCAAGAGCCAACATAGTGAAAAAGATTCCAAGCCGGGACTCGAACCTGGGCCATCAGTATAGCGCACTGACGTTCTACCGACTAAACCACTTGGTTTAGTCGCATCGGTTTTAGCCCAATCCTGGCTACGCCACTGGTTGGGAGCCCTGCAATCGGCTAATCTGGATGCCTAGATGTTGGGCATTAATTGGAATTTGCATGAAATTCCTGATCATTGGGTTGGTTGCACAATTTTGCTTGTTTGAAAAGTGTAGAAGAAATTTAAGATTTTTGCATTTAAAATTCCACCAAACTTTCTTTTTTAAAAGTAAAAGCTAAAAGATGTCAGATTTTCTGAACAAACATTTCAAGTTTGATGAGAAGAAAAATGCATTTTGTAAGATCTTTAATGAAGATAAAGGAAGGATTTTTGATGGAAAAATTAATTGTGCAAAGAGTTCAAATATGAGAAGGCACATTGACAGAAATCATAATAAAAATTGCAAATTAAAATCTGAAATTCAAAAGTGCAGAATCGTAGTTGGAGACTTAACCGGGGCCATAGTTTATTATCTGGGACCAGAGCTGGGTCATCAAAAATTTTTTGGCTCCAGGACCCTGGGCCCATGTACCTTTCATTAGAAATTTCAATAATGTCAGCATCGTTTTCCCTTTCATCCTCCTCTTCATTCATTATAGTTTTCTTATTTAAAACAATATTAATAATTTCCACATATGTTAACTACAACACAACTGATGTTTTACTATTATCGTTAAATCTTCGATTGTTTCCTCATCTAACACGTTTTCCCCGAAATTCCTTGTTTTACATACTCCAAAAGTTCGTGGATGAGTCTTTCTTCTTCCAACATCTGAAATCCTTCAGAAACTTCATTGACATTATTTTTATCATCAAAATATATAGTTTTCGACATTAGATTGTAGCATGTTTTTTTTTAAGTTTGGCTTGTTACTTCGTTCCATGTATTTGTCGCATTCCAAATAGCATCTGTAATTATTAATTCCTTTCTAAATGCTTAGATTCTAAGGCTATTGCTATTGCCTATATTAAGCATTTTTTCCCAGGCAGAACTTTTTATACTTGCATTTGAAAGAAAACAAAATGCCTTTATCCACGAGTTGAATTAATGAGATACAGTTTGGCTGTAAAAAACACATAATTTTTTTCTCTTTGCATAGCAGTATAACACAAGGTTAATATTCTAATGGTAAACTGCAAAATGGGAGAGCTTTGTTTTTTGTTATATCTAGGTTAAAGTACTTTTTATTTCAGTGCCTGTATAATTCAAGATCAAGATAAAATATTACTTATGTTTGTCATCTTCAGGAAATACAACAAGATTAAAAAATTGCTAATTCTATTTTTGCACTTTTAACTATATATATATATATATACAGATACACTGTATTTATAACAAAATATTTCCGTTTAATACATATGGTTGATATGCACTTTCTTTGTTCTTCTCAGGGAACCCAAGCTAATATTTTAACAAATCAGGAACAATATTTTTCTTCCGTTTATGAAACCTTTAAAATAAAAGCATGTTTTCAAATCCAAGTCAATAAATACTACTTCAACATTAAATAAAAAATATTTTCTTCCATTAGGAAGATCAAAATATAGTGGCTTACTTGGCTTGTTCAAAATTACTTCTAATAAAAAAATATTTAAATCTATTGTCCACTGTGTGGTCACATGATTACAGCATCTAGCAGATGAGAATAAGAGGCTCGTGAAAGTTTGCATCTTGTGAAGTATTCCACAAACAGTTCAGCTTTTGGAAGCGCTAGACAATTGTTATCAAGAACAAAACTTTGCTTTTTTTCAGCCAATTCCACTGAACAGCAGTGCAATGTTGCCTCCGTAACAAAATGTTTTTAAAATGAGTCTTTAAATAATTCCCCAGTTACCTACGCACATTTATTTGATCTGTAAATCACAGAAAATACTTTAGCACTTTAGAAAGTTCTCAGATTGCAATTTTTGCCAATCATCACTAGTCTGCATCTGTGGTTTCTTTCTCCTCGCACCCTCCTCTTCAAATGCGAAATGAGTGTTGATAACCAATGACACTTTTCCGTTCTCTTTCTCACCCACTTACACAAAAACCTCCTTCCCAGTTTCTTCATTTCTTGGTCGCTTCTAACTTGAAAAGCTGCCAAACAGGTAGAACATTCATTCAGTTCGTTTCCTGATATTGATATTGTGCCATTTTATATAATTTTTTTTTTAATGTGATAATTATTTTTTCATGAGAATTTTTCAAGTTTTTGTTCTGTAGCACAATTTGGGTCTCTCCAGTATTTCTGAAAACTCTATTCCCTTGATATAGTATTTGTATGTTATGATTTATTACAGTGACTCTTTCCGGCAGAATATTTTCAAATTCAAAAAGAAACTGCTTGCCATAGACAAAAACATACACAAAAAATTTGGTTCAATTCTATGCGTATAGTATATTTATACATTTTTCGATGGTACGATAATGATGAAAAAAGCACAAAAATCGCAATTACAGCACCCCTTACTGGCAGATTTTTTTCAAATTCAGGGAGGACCAGCTTGCCATAGCCAAAAAAAGTTTGGTTCAGTTCTGTGCATAACTTCATACACTTTTCGATGGTACAATATCGAAAGTGTCACAAAATCACTATTACAGCGCCCCCTTCTGGCAGAATATTTCTAAATTGAAGGAGGACCTGCTGGCCGCAGCCAAAAACCTACACAAAAAAAATGGTTCAATTCTCTGCATAACTTCATACACTTTTCTATGATATAATGGCGACACACAGACAGACATTTTATATAAACATGTTTTTTGGGATATCTGACCTCTAAAACGTGTAAATCCATTGTAAAAAATTTTGATTAAAATTGCATCCATAATGCCTTTTGTGTTAAAATATTTGTAATAAAAACGGATTCATTCTTATGTCTTGAAAACAGCCTAAAATCTTCTCTTACAAATCCAAAAAGTGCCTTTTTTCTACCTGCTACTGCTGCATCCTGCTCATCTTTAAACCTGGGATAAACTCTGCTTTGTTAAACTTTCCTCTGATGCATAATATATTGTAATTTTATATGAAAAAATTATGAAAATGCATTTTAGTAATAATATGGAATTATTTTTGTAGTTGCATAAATTTTGTCATAACAATTTTCAACTTTATGTTGCATCTTCCTGGCTCATAAAATGAATCCATGGCTTAGGCTAATGTCAGACGAACGTCTTTTTGCATGCTTTTTTCCCTACACAATGCCAGTAGCATTGTGTAGGGATGATATGTATTGAAAAAAGTGTGCAAAAAGACGTTCGTCTGACATTAGCCTTAAGATTTTCTATAAATCCTAAACCCATACTTGTCAACTTTTACACTTTAGGTGTAAAATTTACACTTTTTGGCCATTTTTTACTCTTAGGATACTTATTTTTACACTTTTTGCAAAGTTTCTACTAAGTTTAATTTTTCTTTCCTTAAATTATGAATTACTTTCTAGTTCCTTTTAATAACAGTAAATTCTGAATGCAATGGGGATGTTTAGTATTGTTAAAGAAATGAATTTGGGTTTTATTGTCAATAATCACCAGAAAGACTCTTAATATTCGTTCTATGTAAAAAGTAATGTTTTGGATATGTTTTCTTAGACCTTCTTTAAACAGCAAAATTTAAATCAAAGCTATATATATGTCTTTAAAATCAATTTTTAATGAGTATGGTATTGATTGTTTTTCAAATTTTTTCATCAAACTACCTTTGTAATGGTCATTACTGTTTTATTTAACAATATTCATCTATTATATATTTTTAGAGAATGTAAAAAAGTTGTTCATGTGTTATTTAAAAAATGGATTACATGAGTCTTACGTTAATATGAAAAACAAAGTGTGAAATGCTCTTCACGCGTCATTTTACACTTTACAATTTTCAAAAGTTGGCAAGTATGTAAACCCCTACCCCATATCATAACCCTGCATCTTTTTCATTGTTTTTCCCTCCTTCCTGGGAGATCCACTTAATCAACATAAAATTTCTTAATGCGGATTTGAAATAGTGCGCGGTATTAAGTCCGAAATGCATAATTTCTGGCCAATGGAAAATGCTGTGTGGAATTTAGCCCATATAAATTCTTTCCTTGAGTAAGCTGACTTGATGACAATCTGGGAGAATCCATAAAAAGGCTTGCAGTGATGCTCTATAATGACATATTTTATAGTATAAAAATTGTCTTTTGTTTAACATTAGTTTTAGTTTTAAATAGAGATGCAAAAGATATGATGTAAAATATATCTGGCAAACATACTTTATCCGGCCAGTATGATGAATAATTGACAGCAACTGGATATTATCATTATCTGTCTGTACATCAGCCCTGAAATTATAAAGCTGTACTATGCTTTTGTGGTTCATTGGACTAATTGTTAAAATTTCCAGATAATAAAGCCAATAGTTTAATCTTACAAAATACGATGCATTAATTAAACTTAATAATTTACTTGTCAGGCCCAGTGCATATCATGTGTGAAGTCTGCAATGCACACAGGTTCCTTGGGATGAGGGGTGCTTGCTGATTTGTTATAGATGGAAACACATTTTGGAAGTATCAGAAAAATTTTCAAAATGTATGAGAAATTTTTAAATCTTAAGTTGCAGCATGCAATACTTCTGGTTATAGTAATGAAGTTTTTCTTTTTTTAAACTGGCAGTGTAATTAACATAAGAAACAGAATAAACTAGGCAAGAATTCTAGTTTTAGAATTCTAACATTGAATATCTGAAATACATTGTAAATAACAAACAATAACTTCACTAATTAATTTTTAATGTAAATGTATGTCAATTTTCATAAGATTTTCATGTATTGTTATGATATACTTAAAACTATGGAGGGACTTTCATGTAACATTGTGTAACATATGCAAATAAGACTGGAAAATGATGGTGATAACGTATGTGAAATGTAGATTTTCTAATTTTTTCTTTCAAAATTTCTTTAAAAATAAAATAAGGGGGAGATTGAAACATACTGCACCCGGATATTCAGTATCTGGCCAAATTCACATCTGTTGCATCTCCAGATTTAAATATCGATATCCCATTTGTTTCTTTTCTGTCTCTAGGTCGCAAGAGAAAGTGGTTTTCTATTGATGAAGCTATTAGACATTTAGGCAGTTTTAAGCCCGTACAGTGCTCTTATGTGAAGCTTCTCAAGAAAGAAAATACAGTACCATGATATACATTTTTCACTGTAAAATATGTGATATGAAGTAACAGAGGACTCTGATATATCATTTTCATGGATGTCAGAGAAGGGAAATTCAAGCTCTATGCTTATCACAGCTTTAGATTTTTAATTGACTTAAACATTTCAGAGCATTCTAATTGAAACATGACTCATGCATTGCATTCATTAAGTGATACTCATTTTTTTCTGCCTAAGTCTTTGTGGTGCTTCAGTTGAGATCATATATAACATCATGGATTATTTTTTATATGAATACTAATATAGAGGCTCTTGTTTTGAATGCGTTTTTCTTTTATTATTTTTAATCATATAGCACAAAAAGTATGATTTCTCATAAGTATTTTTAAAGTGATGTTTTCACAGCCTAGAAAAAATATTTATAAATGTTATTCCCTCAAAAATAGTGACAATTGGCTTATTTTTTAAATAATTGTATTTTTCAAATGCATAACCTAACCTTTCTTTGGATATCTTAAAAACTTAATGTTATTTTCACATTTCACTGAAATGTTGTTTTGTTAGTAATATACATTTTTTTTGTTAATTAATAACAATTGCTATAGTTGATATGCATTTTGTGATTTATCTTATATATCTCAATTACAGTGATATATTAGGATCAGTGCCATGTTATCTTTAAATATTAAGTGCCATTGAATTGTATTAGGTTTTTGCTTGCTGCATGATTGTTTATTTAATTAATATGTTTAGTCCTATTGCAAATTTGAATTTTTTCCTTTTTCAAAGTAGCATTTAGTATGTGTTTTTTTTTTATCCATTTGAATAAAGTCTATTAAAGAATTATTAAACATGGTTTTAATTTGATCTGTGAGATTAATTTTCTTCTAAAACTTACAGCATAAAATTTTTACATTTAATTTTATTATGATTGTCATGGCTGTGAGCAGCGATACAAAGAGAGAAGTTATATCAGAACCTTCTATTGAAAATGGTTCAATTAGGGGCTCCTTACAAATATGTTATATACATTATATGTGCATATGAGATCCACAAATGGACACAAATACAGTCCGTATGAGGCATCACAGTTCATGTTATTGACTCTGGATAAGGTCAGTTATAATATTCTAAATACAATAAAATGGATCTTTTTTACAAATATGTAATCTATATTCTAAAGTAAAAACATGTCTGTGAATAATGCCGACATTATATAGATGGTGACAACAATCTAACGAATAAATTTCATTTTTACTGAAATTTTTTTAACTTCTAAACATCGCACAATTTCAATTTTTATGCTATTGAATAGGAAAAAAATGTACATTCAAAGCCATTTTTTTGAAAAACTGTATTTCAATTTACTGATTTTTTATGAGTTTCAAAATAATTTTCGAGCATGAATATTTTGAAATCGGCATGCAACCCAATTACAGAAGATTAACCTGTTTGCATTTAAAACAATATAAATAATTCAGCATTCGTTTGTTTCAGTGTAATGTTTCACAGCCAAATTTGGCAAATGAAATTAAAACTTCACAATTAAATAAATAAATGACACAGGAATTTATTAGATATATAAGTGAACACTTAAAGGAATTATAAAAATCTCAACGATTGCTATAAATAATGAAACATTTTTCAACCTCTGGTATGCAGCTAATACGAAAATACCAAAAATGTTTTTTGAAGTAGTTGTTGGACAGTTTTAAGAAAATAGATTCAATATAAAAAATCTACTGTAGTTTAACTAAAACTATTTTTATCTAAGTTTTGTACACCAGGCAGTATATCGGCTTTAACTCAGGTAGCAATGATTGAATTGCTTGATATTGTTAAATGAAGAACAATAAAAAGATGAAACAATGAAATACACTAGACTAAACTTTATAGTGAAAAATCTAATTTTGCTTTATCTTCCTCAAAATATAATGCTATCTTAAGAAAGGCAATTCATGCAGAAATGTGAAAAAAGCTGTTTGCAAAAGTGAACTTTGTAAACTTTGAATTCGGTACAAACAACATATTCTTGGGCATTTGATTCTATTATACTAATTTGACACATTCTAAATTAAAACTTAAATAAAGAGTCTAAGCAATGCTCTCTACAATCCTGCTCTGGAAAAAAAAGTTCGGAACATTTGTCTCCGATTCATTCAAAATTAAGATAGAATTTAAATAAACATAAAGCTGCTAATTTGTAGAAAGAATTTCCAGTATTGTGCCCCCACCCCCCAATTTGACAATTTTATCAAAATAATAAATATTTGATTTTCAGAAAGAAAAAAAAAAAAGAAAAGTTGTTGACAAATATTTAATGTTTGAATTTTAAACTAAGCAAAATGACAAATTTAATTGATACAGTAATCCCACAAACTAAAGATTTATTTCGACAAACTGTATTCTTATTTTATGCAAAACAACTGCCATTGCTTTGGTAACCATCAATGTTTGTCTGGAATTGGCTGTCGCTAAAACATTCTAAAGACTGCCAATTTACTTGTTTTCTCTCGTAATGTTGAACAGATTATAGTTATTATTTTCTCAAGCAGGGTTTTATATTTTCTCATTTTCAGTTTTTTTTTTTCCAGGCTTAATCCACTGTGGTCTATTGCTATGGATTTTTATTTTAAAAAGTGCCTGAACATTCATACGTTGAATGAAGTTTTACATATTTTATTTATTCTGTCAATTATTCTCTTGGAAGTTGATGCATTTTTAGACATTTTTTTAAAACTTTAATTACTATTAAAAGGGGGAATTATGTGTAGGATGCTTTTATATTGCATCTTTTAATCTGATATGGTGAATTCTATGCAATTTGTACTATAAAGTCTGTTGCCTATCTATTGTGACTGTTATAACCTAAATCGGGGACTGCAAACTTATGGCACGCGGGAGATTATTTTTGATATGATTCAGGTTCTAAATCAAAATATTGAAGAACTAGGATGTAGAACAAAGTAACTAACAAAATGCAAGTTTCGAGATATTCAAGATGGCAAAAAACAAACAAAACTAATGTGATTGCTTCCTCTAAAACAGCTGATTTGTTAAGACTGGATCTTTAAATAACTCGCATACAACTTTTTTTGTCTGATAGATATTTTTTAAAATTTTACTTATGTGCAAATAGTTTTCGTTATTAAAATTTAGATGCAGAAACTATTTTTGATTATTAGGTATATATTGTGAATATAAAATAAACTTTGCACTTTTAACAGGTTTTCAGGATGCATTTAAACAATTTTATATGAAAATCAGAATAAAATAAAAAAATGTCAGTTCATGTTTTATACCTAAGCCCTTTATATAGTAAAAATGTATAATTGCTCCAATTTAAATTTAGACTAACTGAAATTGTCATACAGATTAAAAAAAACTGAAATGCTACTAATTAATCCCAATTTAGCTCAATATTGGCTCAAAAACTTTCAGATTAAGAAAGGATTAGGAGATTATTGGAAAATAAAGATCATAAGCAAAAATGCTTATGATAAAATTATGACAACTTGGAATTCAGTTCCACTAACTAAGAAACTTGCCATTTTGACATTTTATTCTGTGAGGTATTTTTTTTTCTCTCCGAAATGAATAATATGAAAAACTCAAGTAGAAACCTCTTTTCTGATGACTCCAATTCAGCTTGAATTCTCTTAAAAATAACTAAGTATGAAGCTGATAGGAATTATTTAACATCAAAGATGTAACAAAAGTAATT
Organism: Maratus speciosus; assembly: GCA_963932465.1. Lineage (NCBI taxonomy): Eukaryota > Metazoa > Arthropoda > Arachnida > Araneae > Salticidae > Maratus > Maratus speciosus. The sequence continues at coordinate 171,658,347 of OZ010793.1, forward strand.
GCATTCTTTTAATAACTTAATTATAACACAAAATTGTACTTATATATTTTTAATTTAATAGACAAAACTTTAATTTGATTCATTGTTATTTGATCTACTAAACTTTTTGTTGATGGCTTGTCAGGAATATGTAAAATATTGTTTGGGAAAATTTTGCATGCAGGTTTGAAAAGGTTTGCTATCCCTGGCCTAAATGGAAAGTTTAGCATTGATTTATAGAGATTATTATAGATTTTAATATGTTCATTAATAACAAAATTACTACTTGATGACTTGAATTCGGTATTCAATTATAAATATTTTAACATTAATATTTAAATTTAGTTATACTATCAATGTTGTTTGATCTCTATTTATCCAAATGTTTGAATAATGTGGGCAAATATTGTAATTTCTAAATTTCTAAGTGTTTGCAAATTTAGGTGTAAGTATGATAATTCATTAGATTTTAATTCAAATGTTGGAATGCATGGTTGTTTTATGTAACAATCATTGGTAGTTTATTTTAAAACAATTATAAAATCATCCTTTACCTATTATCGGGTCTGATTGCATTTATCGATTTTTTAAATATAAATTTTAAATGGAGTAATTTGGAGAAGTACTCCTGTTTATTGCTGTGTGTACACTGTACATTCATGAGACTATAAGCTAAATGATTAAAATAATTAAAAAAATAAATATGTTAGATGATGCATGTATTCATTCATACATTCAAGCATACAGCTATGTTTTTAGTCTCTGATCTCATTCCATCAACTTTTTAGTTTGTGCAAGCTGGAACTGTATATTTTGATTCATTAATAATTTGAAATATTGTTTAAGAAATATATTGTACACATGTAGTATTAATATGTTGTACCTTTTATGCCAATGTTAGATACAGTCAATTCTGTGTTAGTTAACAGTCATGAACAGGGCCGAAACTGTGGGGGGGGGGGGGGGGGGGCATGTGTCCGGGCGCCAGAACGAAGGGGCGCCAAATGAAGGATTATACCTTTGGAATGGATCATTTTCTTCTGATGGACTGATGGTTTCTATTATTATGAAACAGCCATTATAAATGAAGTGTTAGGCGAAGATGAAAGAGCAGTCGTAAAAAGTTAGAACTCTGATTTTCTGGTCAGAATGTGAAAAAAAAAAAATGGTTATAATTTTTTTTGACAAAAAAAAAAAAAAAAAAAAATTATGGTTATTTTTTTCTCATTCTGATCAGAAAATCAGAGTTTTAATTTTTTACGGCTGCTCTTTTATCTACGTCTAACACTTCATTTATAATGGCTGTTTCATAATAATAGAAGCCATCAGTCCATCAGATGAAAACAACTCTGTTAAGCAGGACTCTACTGTATATTTCATTTTAAAAATGATCTTTAGAATATTTTTATTGGTGTTCAGAGGGGAGTCATGACCCCTGTGACCCGCCTTTGTAGATTGCATAGTTCAGTATTACATATTTTAAATTTTAAAATAAGTCGCCTATTAGAAAATTAGTAAAATTCTCTTTGTAATATACTTTGCGGAAGGGGGGGGGGCAAAATCCATGTTTGCCCCGGGTGAAAAAAAGGCTAGTTTCGGCCCTGCTCGTGAATTCTATTGTCATTCATTTAGCCCAATATCTTTTCGTTCCTAATAAGTGTTATTTTCTCAATATCAGCCACTTCATACATATATGTGATTATAAATCTAACTATTATTTTCCTTCTACTTAGCTTATTAAAAGTTTTATAATCCTTGAAAAATGCTTATGATGATGTTACAACATCATGTATATGTGGCGTTGTTCTGATGTAGCTTTTATAGCATTTCTGAAATAAAGATGAAAGCATCAAATACTTGTGGTTTTTAGCAATGAATTGTTCATTTTAAAATTAAGATTAATTCCCTTTTGCTTTTGAAATATATAAAGTTTGCATAATCACTGATTATATATTTTAATTTATTTGCAAATATCTAATTGATCAAAGTATTTTATATTTACAAATTGTAAATTATCCAGCTGTTTTCTTGCCTTTCCTTTAATCTTTTAAGCCATCCTTTTTTCTTCTTTAGTCGCTGAATCAATAACAATACAAGCCTAATTATCAAACCAAACAAAGTTTTATACAGTGCATAAGATGAATACATTTGTAATGTTTTGAAATATCAATCCATATATTGCCGTACTTTACATTATCATTACAGTAAACTCTACTTAAGGCAGACTTTGTATAAGACAGAAATCTGTCTAGCTTGGAAAGATTCAAAAGTCCCACAGGAGATCTTCAATAAGTAAAATATCTAAGGTGGAATACTGTCTATGATGGAAAATTTTCTTGGTTCTGATTGATTCCATCTAAGCACAGTATATTGTATTTTATAAATTGTTAAGGAGATATGTGCTTAAAGGATTAAAAGTGAAATTACTATATTTTAAAGTAAATGGAACTTATTTTATCAAGCACACATATGTTTAATTAACTTTGCTGATTGAACATATGTATGTACATAGGTTAGATGATGTAGGAAGAAGTGAAATGCATGGAAAATTTTAATTTGAAAAAATTATTTTAAGTGTTCATTATCCCAGTAAGTTTCGGTATATGTTTTGTGCACAGAAGTCAGACTGTGAAATTATAGTCTCTTAGAAGCTAGCAAGATACTTATTATTTTTTAAATGATCATTATAAAATTAATGTATCTTGATTATACATTTAGTACTTATTTATTGAATTTATCAAATTACAAATTCAAGTACAATTCATGTATTTTTTTTTTATGAAGTCGATGCTTTTTGTTATGATTTTCTCAGAAGTATTTAAATGTATCCAACTTCATGACGACATTTTTAGATGTAATAAATTAAAACTTTTCTTTGAATTTATTGAAAAAGATTTTTTAAGTTACATTATAGTAAATATCCTGATCAGTCAATTGAAAGCTTGATGAATTTTTAAAAAAAAATACATAACATTGAATTTTGTTACAAATGCTAAGGTTGCATAAAGACTTTATGGAAGACATATTTTATTCTTCAAAACCATGTGATATTTTTGAACCATATGCCCTATGCTCAAATGGTTAATTTTTTTTACATTGTGTAAAATTCTTTCAGTTCAAGCGTTTCAGTTTAGATGCTCTATAAAAAATTTCACTTATTTGTTTTTGTTTATCATGTTATATTATTAAATCTTGTTATAATCTGACCTTTATGCAATTAATGCCACTCTATACAAAGAAAAAGAAATGTAATTTTATGATTTTTGTTCTTTTTAATAAATAAATGTCCAAATAACATATAAAATATTTGTCTTGATTTTTCATATCTAAACATATCTAATTTTTCATATCTAGTTTCAAAGAAAATAAAGTGGATTTTTATCATTAAAAATATATTCTCTCTGTAGTTTGACATGATGTGAACATTCGTGCTTCAAGACTATTAGATTTTTGAAAAAATTGCAATGCATGGCATTTTTACCAGTATTTCACCATTAGATTGTATAAATTGCTAAAAAAGCAAATTTAGAAGCCACACTAGAAAATTCAATTCATTAGTCAACAAATTCACAAAATTTGAAAATAATTAGTCATATTTTCAAAAGTTTTAGTCAAAAGTTATATATATAAATTATAATAAATATAATGGGTTATATATGTAACCCAACTCTTTTTTTGCTTATAGAATAAATCTTGAATATAATTTAGTGGCATTAAAAATGTATTGTACTGCCTGTACGGTACCTGTATTAAAACTATACTGTCTGTACCGTAACTATATTAAAACTGTACTTGTCTGTTCTTTTGAAGCAATCATCAGAGATAATTATTTGCCAAATACAGACAAAATTGATTCTTTTATTACTGATTATTAGATTTTTTCACATTTGGTGAGCTGGCAAATGCTTAGTCCAAACCATAAAATTAAAATGTTCTTATTTGCTTAAAAAGGTTTATATATGTTTTGAACAACTTTAATTTTTAAGTTTTATTTGTATCACTGGTGATTTTCTGCACAAATTATACACTAAACTTCAGAGAAAATTCTTAAAAGCCAGCTTGCATGAAAAAATTTACCACAGTACATATAATAATAGACAGGTAACATAAAATTTAGCTATTTATAAGGCAGCATACATACTTTACATCTATAAGCACATTCTCAAAGATTTTTTGGAAAAAAAAGTATTACACATGATTAGTAATTTTTAATTTTTATTACAATATGAAATGGGTGATAAAATTATTTTTTAAACTCTTTTAAATTTGCTCTTATCAATCAGGTCATGTTAAATACAAGATTCTAAAAAATAAGGTGAAAAAAATTAATTTTGCCAGATGCCTATTCTGTAATCTTAGTAAATTAAAAAATATATATTCCTCTTTTATACACTCATCTCTTTTATTTCCCATTTTTTAAAGACTTCATGTATTTGCTTCTTTTTTCGAAATCCTCTTCTTTCTGGTAATTATGATTTGCATTCATTGTATATATGTAATAAAAAATATTTTCAAATGCTTAAAGCTTTATATTAAAAACTTCATTTAAAATATATTCTTTACCTCCTAATAACTTTTGTACCTAGAAATCCCCTCCCTCCCCTTAATGCATATAAACATCTTTTATTTGTCAGCAGATGCATAAAAACAAAATGATGCATTTACTTCTCATTTAAGTGTGTTAAATTAAACATATTATAAAGTTCACACTTTTGAAACCAGTTCCGAAAGTGAAAGTATCCTAATAAAAAAAAAACCTCTTTAAACAAAATTGAAAAAGTAAACAGCGGTCAAACACATGATCTGCTGGTCTAATTTGGCTCACCGACAACAAATCTGTGACTCACCAAGTCTTTGGCATTTCCCTATATTTGATGCAGAAAATCCACTTTGCACAAATACACTTCCATTAGCCGTGGCTGAAGTGTTGTCAAAATATCTACCTCTATTTCAGAATACTAACCTTTGCTTTATTTAAAGACAGGAATTCTATGAATCAAAATTCCATAGTATGGCAACATTGCCGTGGCAATAAAAATGTCGTTCACCAGAAAGTAGAATATATATATATGATTAGATCTAACTTATTTTAAAAATTTAGTTACAAAAGATTCTGAATGCAAAACTAATTGGAAAGCTACAAAGAGCAGATCTTGAATTCAAAAATTTAAGGATTTATAAAAAATTTTTAGATTTATAAAAAAAATTATTATGTAATTTATATTGAAACCAATGCAAAAAATTAACAAGAAGAATAAAAAAAAGCTATTAAAGTTACATGAATTCTTGTCTTGACATCTTTTTATTTTTATCTATGTTCGGCGACACACTATTTAGTATGACATCCTTATTATTTTGAATTTTACAGAATAATAAAAGGTTGAAAAAATCAAAATTTGATATTTATTTAATAAATATTACTAACTTTAAAATATCTAGGGAAATAACTTGGAATTTTGCATTTTTTTTAAGATTGTACATTATATGTACAAACTTAGTTCTGAGCAATGGTAATAATTTTTTTTTTCTTTTTTGTAGTGTGGCTCACAGCTTTTTATACAATGCGTATTTTAGCCCTCAGCAGTAAACGAGTTTGACATACGTGATGTAAAGGCTTCAGTATCAGGCAGTAATGTAAAATACCTAAGTATTTCTTTTTAAGGGTAAATACTCATTTTGAGTATTTATTCTTCAATTAAATATAGCTGTGAAAAAAAAAAAAAAACTTATTGTTATTAGTTATGATAGATTATGGAAAAGAAAAAATAATTTAGAACTTTAGGATTTTTACAGCTCTTAAATTTTAAAGAAATTCGATGTTTTACATTTAAATACAGTCAACTCTGTAAAATCCGCTCACTAAGGGACCAAGGATTCGTGGATTATAGATCATCCTTTTGTTTACATTTTATTTTTTAAAGTCTGACTATAAATTAGTAACAACTACACAAAAATTACAATAGCAATGGGCAAGAAAAACATAATGTAATATTTTATCCAATTAATCAAAAATATTAGTGTGTTTTGTGGCAAGAGTCCCGTGATATGAGTTCGTCCACAAGGGTTTCTCCCCGTTATTTACATTTACAAGAATGTTTTCCAAAATATAGACAAATTTTACCACCATTATCAAACATTAACAGCACATTCTTTTCTTGGATTCTATGGGCCAGATTTCAACGGGAATTGATCCATTCAACTTTCTTGCACCCAATTTCAACTGGGTTTTGCTTGTTCAACTTGGTTTTCGATAGTCTTACAGTTTTTAGTTCTACCTTCCACCACCAGGCGGCATTTTTATCTGAAGTTATATGGGTCCGATTTCTGCGTATTTTTTTTCTTTAATTTTACTTCACTAGTCTCTTTAGATTTTTCAGCACACGGGGACATAAACAGCAGGAACCAATGAGGGAGATTCATTTTGAATAAGATAAATTTGAATGGAGGTTTTTAGTGGTTAGAGATGCATGCGTAGCATGCCCAGTCTACGTTGCCGAAGACAGTGAGGGCCCATCCCAAAGGTTCATTTTGAGAGATTCGTTTTTTTTTTTTTTTTTTAATATGAATAGAGTTCTTAATCATTCATGGTTTGTTTCGAAAAACTGACAGGCAGGTCAGATAGTATACAAATGAAAAAGTTCTTTTGATAGCAGAAATATGACTCCAAATTGCCAACAGGCTTTTTGATTTATAAACTGGAGGCTAGGCAGTTAGAAATTTCCATCAGCGATTGACAATTATGGATATGTTAATTCCCCCACCTACACCGAATTTCTTCAAAACATTCCCACACACAAAAGAAAAGGCCAACAATTCTTATTTATTGTCAAAATATGTGAAATAATTTTGGTTTAAAGCTCCTCTCAATTTGGCGCCCCTATTTAATCATTTTGTGCCCCAATTCAGGTACATAATTATCTTGGGTACAAAGTGTCTTGAGCCATCCCTAGAAACATTTACAGAAGCTTTTTCTTTCTCCATTATTTGTATATTACAAAATATCTTAATAAAGAAAACATTCACATACAGACACACACACAAAAAAATTTAAGTCAACAATTTTTATTCATTGTCAAAAAATGTGCGATAACACATTTTGGTTTAAACATCTCTCCATTTAGCAGCTGGGGCGGACACCTTCCTCGTACCCCCTTAGGTACGCCACTGAATCTCGCAAAAAATATCTTCATCATTGTTAAAGTTATGAATGAAAATTTAGTTTCAGCTTATTATATAAGTGGAAAAATATTGACAATATTTACTAAAACTAATCATATGAACATTTTTACGAAAATAATGATATGAAATATTTTATTGATAGAATTTTAAATTTTACAAGAGATATAAATACATAATATTATTAGTTAATGAAATAATCTTTTGTCATTTTTATTGTAGATATTTTAAAAGGTAAAAGTATTTGTTACATAAAATATACTTATTTTTGGAAGGGCTTTTATATGGAACTATAATGCAATGTTTGCAATCTTTAAAACATTGCAAATTTTCATACCTAATCATTGTTCTCATGGACATTATGTATGCATTATAAATAAAATTATTAAAATTAAACAAGAATATTTTTTTTATTAGTGGAACTATCGTGCTACTATGTTACTAAATATAGAAATATTCTTTTAAACAATTCTTTAAAATTAACAATTGTATATACTTAAAGTTACTGCCTAAATATGAAAATTATTCACCCACACTCTCTCCTACTTGTTAAATTATATAGATTTATTGAATATAAAATATGTCTGTTTTGATAAAAATGAAAAAAAAAAAACAGTGTACAAATAGATAGTTTACTGCTACTACTATGTAGAAGTTGACATATATGATTATATCTGTGAGGGACATTTGAATAATTGGGACAAAACTACATTTTCTGTGGCTTTTAAGGAAATTGAAAAAAAGTCTTATTTTTGAAATGCCGTAGTACGTACTGTGCTTGCTATTGGGTGTATAAAAAAATTGTAGAGAATTTTGTCCTCTTTAAGATTGTAACTAACAAATAATATGCTGCGGCAATGGGTCTCGAGATATTTTTAAAAAAGCAAAAAAAGTCCTAAAATAATTGTTTTTTGCTCACAAAAAATTCTTCCTTGAGAAATTTTGTTGGAAAATTCAGTTTTTCCGTGCTGGCCTCTGTACATACAATCTACCAGACCTTTTGCAAGGTAACATGTACATTTCCCCTGGACTATATTTTGTATGCCATTTTTTTTTTTCAGTTTCTTATGATGGTGTAAAGGAAATTATGGGAAAAAAAACACCAGTGTCTTATTGGTTTTTAATATGTAGTATGATCTATAAATTAATAAAGATCATAGTATAAACAATTTGATTTAATAATATATATCATTTAATATTTTTAATTTGATTTGCTAATTAATAAATAATTAAAATACTTTTATATATTTTAAATGTTTATAAAATTGGTGAAATTCAGTCTAATACTTAGGAACTTAAGAACCAAATTAAAAATAGGATATCTAATTTTTTTCTTCTTAAATGCAGTATTTTTTCAGCCGTTAATATTTTTTTAATTATCAATATAACTTTGCTACTTTTGTTTTATATATAATGAGCCCTAAAAATATGTAGATATTTAAGTCTTTGGCACTAATTTATAATTATTTATCTGATAAAACTAGTCTGTTGCAGTAATTAAATTAAATTGAAAAAAAAATAAACTCTTATTTTTGAAATTCACTAATGCAGCAATCCATTGTCAAATGATCACTAGTTGAATGTGCCAATCCCAAGATTTTCTTCTATCTCATACATGTTAATACTTCAAAATTCACTATCACAGTGCCAGAAATAAATGGTAGTCTATGCCCATCATGAGGATTCTAAAGATATGAAATTCTGTGCATTAGCTCTTGAGATATGGCTATCACTAAAATCCTGCAAAATGCAGTATAGCAGCACCACCTGTTCAGCGATTTGCACTAAAAATAAATGAGCACCAATTTATATCAACGTCTAACAGAATCTGAAGTTTGATGAAAATCCCTGCATTACACACTGCAGTCTGGACAGGGGTCTGTCCAGACTTTTCTCTCAGGGTCCTGTTTTTGTGAAACCTTTTTTATATTTGTGAAAAATCTAGTCCTAATTTTATTAATTTCGAAATGACCGTTATATTCAGGTTCTTTTTAAATATATTTTTAAGAAGATATATGTACATAAAATACATATATTTTCTTTATATATGTAAAAATAACAGGTCAGATTTTACTTTTAAATGATTAAATTTATGAACTGTTTAGTTTAGAGCTGGAAAATTTTAGTAAAATGCCTATTTTTAAGACAAAGAATTTTGTGAAGGGTCTTTTTTTAAGATGAAAAGCTTTATGAACGGCCCTGTTTTGAGAAGAAAAAATTTGTGAAGGGTCCTGTTTTAAAATGAAAATTTTTTTTTAAGGATCCTTTAAAGGACCCACTTTCTTCCTAAACGATCCCTGTTTGAGATCATTGTGAAATCAGAAAAAGTGCAACTTAGCAGCACCACCTGTTGGCCGATTTACACCAAAATATAATCAGCACCAATATTTATCAAGGTATACCTGAGTCTGACGTTTGATGAAAATTCATGTATTAGTTCTTGAGATAGAGCTATTGCAGAAATCGTGAAAAATTCAGCATAGCAGCGCCACCTTTTGGTAATTTACACCAAAAACTAATCAGCACCAATTTAGACCAGGGACTAACTGAATATAAATTTTTATTAAATTCTGTACATTAGTTCTTGAGATAGAGTGCCCACAAAATTTGTGTGACATAATAGAAACAGGGATGCAGAATATGTCCGATCCGGCGATCTAGGATCGGGGGAAATTTTGCAGAAACATATAAAATTGATTTCAATTTTAACAACAAATTCCATAATTCCCTGAGATAGAAAAATTTCCCTACAAATAAAAAGATCTGTATGGCGACCTTACCAAAATCGATCTCAGAATAATATGTACCATATCAGGGATGATTCTGTCCAAATTTTCTGAAAATTTAAGGCATTCCGGTACCGAAAATTAAAAAAAAAATTGGTCATCAATCTGACAATTCAGACATAAAAATACTGCAAATTTTGCCCAAGAATTACGGAAAAAACGTGAATTTCATCACAAGATCGCGAAAGAAACGCAAATTTCGTCAAAAGATCGCAAAAGAACAGCGAATTTCGTCACAAGACTGCGAAAAAAGGGCAAATTTTGTCAAAAGATCGCGAAAAAAACGTAAATTTCATCAAAAAATCGCTAAAAAAGCACAAACTTTGTCAAAATATCGCGAAAAAATCTGCAAATTTCGTCAAAAGATCACAAAATAACTGCAAATTTCGTCAAAAGGGGCGAAGTAACCTTGATTTTCGTCAAAAGATGGCGAAATATTCGCGAATTTCGTCAAAGGAACACGAAAAAACTCCCGCAAATTTCGTCAAAAGATCGCAAATTTTGTCAAAAGATCGCGAACCAATTGCACATTTCGTTAAAAGGGGCAAAATAACTGCAAATTTCGTTAAAAGATAGCAAAAAACGCAAATTTCGTCAAAAGATCACAAAAGAACCCCAAATTTTGTCAAACGATCGCAAAACAACAGCGAATTTCACCAGAAGATGGCAAAACAACAGCGAATTTCGTCCAAAGGAAGGTGAAATTTCCGCAAATTTCGTCAAAAGATCGCGAACAAAGCGAATTTTGTCAAAGGACTGCGAAAAAAAAAATAGTGCTGGGAGTGGAGGATTTCCGCCCCTTCCCCCATTCTCCTGTAACCTTTCAGAAAATTTGCTGTGAATTTCAGAATTTTTTTTTCACTCAGAATCACCCCTGCGCACGAGTCGAGAAATATATGAAAAATAAATTTTCTATACCTACGGTAATACAGCATGTACCTAGAACATTCCGTAAAATTTTGGGGAAATTTTCATGTGGATTGGGAGAAATGTTGGGAGTAGAAACATTTTCTGCACCCCTGAATTTAAAGACATTTTGTAAAAATCTGTTTTTCAGAACTTCTGACCCCTAAAACATGTAAATTCGTCAAAAACTGGAAGTCGAAAATTTTCACGAATCCAGTACTTTCTTCTTGTAAAGACAGAAGAAAGTAACAAGACAGAAAGTAAAATACCAGAGTATTGCACCTTGCTTTGTAATTGGCCATTGCAAAAGTAAACCACAGCAGCAGGGACACAGGTTTTGTAAAAGTTATTGTACAAAACCAAGTAGGAACAAATTAGTTTTAAGGTACCTGCACCCAATATGGACACCCTAAGTTAAAATTGATTTTTTTCATCCCCATGTACACGTCATAGGACTCCAAAAATATATGACCACTATCCCTGGACTGTTGACTATCATTATTAAAATTAGCGATCTTGTAATTATTCTGTCTTAATTTTAATGATAAAAACAAAAAATGTTTACAAGTGTCCATATAAGGAACCACCATTTTCTATTATGGACATGCATGTCCATATTAGGGACATGTGGCTCCTTATTGACCTACACAGGGTGTATGGAAGAGCCAGTCTTCCAAGGGATTTTAGAGGAGAGGGGATAAAAGAAATATATATCTTAAAGTATTGTAGAGGGAAAGGGATTCAGTAAATATCTTCAGAACATGCACTTTAGAAAGGGGGGGGGGTCATTTTCAGTTGTGGTTCTTCGAAGACCAATTCAAAGCACCTCAATTACTACAAAATATTATGAAATAATATAGTTGGTTTTGCTTAGCTTTATTGCATCTGTCTGCAGAATTTACATCTATTATTACTCAGTCCTTAAAGGATAGACAAATAAAAACTTCTTCATCATGGGCGGTAAGTCCTACACAATTCTCATGGACATATTCGCCGCACGTCTGCAACAACATCAATACTGCATAAGAAGCAGTACCAGCTCTGCTTTGTTGAGGAAGTCATACCGCTGGTACCTACGATTTCACCAACAGATACCCTACTGAGGGGAGGCTTCTTTTGATTTTTCTGCAAGGGCTTTTTGGAGGATTTTTTTCTTGGAGGAGGTTCTTTAGAGGATTGTTCAGATGACATTAAACAGATATTTTACAAATTTGTGAATCTGAAGATTCACTTCCTGTATTTCCATTGTGGACATAAGGTGTCCATGTTGGGAATCGGGCATAGTTTTACTAAATCTTGTAATAAATAAACAATAATAAATAAACAATTTTAAGCAATATATGCAATAGCAATCGAAAACATGTTTTATCAGCTTTCTAAAACACTCCACTTTTCAATATTTAAAGTAATTTTACCATATCTAATAAGAATTTAAACTTACCTGTAATTACAATCAGCACACCACAAAACAACAAGTTTCCTTCCAAATGGCAAACAGCATGCTTTTTTGCACTTTCCAGGCTTAATTATCTTTTCAACTGCTTTTCTTCACGGACATGTAGCAACATCTCTCGATCAAAATTGTTACTTTTAAAGATATTAGGGGTGTCCATATTAGGAGCACTGTCCATATTGGGTACAAGTACCTTATAGATAATAGATTTTTTTTCTGTATTTCTCTAACAAATGCTAAACAGTTAAGGCCTATTTTTCTCAGGAGCAGGTTAATTACACAGGGGTCACACATCTGCGGCAAACTGCGCCCAACGAAAGTATCTGCTACAAGCGGGTCATTTTGACTGTATTTGGCACCAAAACGGCCATTTCGTTTCTCCTTTCTGCGCCCAAATTTGAATTCTTTGAGCCATTATTGAGTAAAAAGATCACGAATTTTGTCAAATTGTCACCGAAAAAAATCAATTTCGTCTATCGTTTGCAGTAAAAAATCGCCAATTTCGTCAAAGCATCGTCGAAAAAAGGAGAATTTCGTCAAAGATTCGCAAAAAAAAACCCGCAAATTTTGTCGAGATTGCGAAAAAAATGCAAATTTAGTCAAATAATTGCAGAAAAAACGTGCTTTCTTTAAAAAGCCCCGGAAAAAATGCAAATTTCATCAAGCGTAAAAACGGAAATTTCGTCCCAAGATTGCAACCCCCCCCCCCCCCCCTCCCGCCAAAAAAACGAGGATTTCATCAAAGGGCTGCGGAAAAACTCAAATTTCGTCAAAGGATTGCGAAAAAACGAGAAATTTGTCAAAGGGTCGCATAAAAACATGGAATTTAGTCAAAAGATTGTGGAAAAACACGGAATTATATCAAAGGATTGCGGAGAAAATGCAAATTTTGTCTAAGGATCGCAGATAAAACGAGAAATTTGGCGAAGGATCGAGGAAAACACGGGAATTTTGCCAAAGAATTTCGGAAAGAATGGAATTAAGTAAAGATTGCGAAAAAACACGGAATTTCGTCAGAGGATCGCAGAGAAAATGCGAATTTCGTCTAAGGATCGCAGAGAAAACGAGAAATTTGGCGAAGGATCGCAGAAAACATGCGAATTTCACCAAAGAATTGCGGAAAGAACAGAAATTGCGTTACAAGATCGCAAAAAATGCTGATTTCGCCAATGGGTCACGAAAAAATGCAAATTTTGCCAAAGAGTTGAGAAAAAATGCAAAATTTGTCAAAGGATCGCTTAAAAAAAAACACGAATTTTGTTAAAAGATTGCAAAAAAAACACGGAATTTCATCAAAAGGTCGCAAAAAAAGCGTGAATTTCGCCAAAGAATCGCAGAAAAAGTGCGAATTTCGTCAAAGGATCGCGGAAAAAGCACAAATTTCGTCAAAGGGCCACGAAAAAGACTGAGATTTTGTCAAAGAGCTGCAAAAAAAAAAAAAAAAAAAAAAAATGCGAAATTTGTCAAAAGATCACAGAAAAAACACGGAATTTTGTCAAAGGATCGCAGAAAAAATACGAATTTCATCAAAGGATGGCGGGAAAAATGCAGCGGTCTCTTGCTGTGAATTTCAGAATTTTTTTTAAAACTCCGAATCACCACTGGGTTTACTCACATTTTTGTTTTCTATGTGTTTCGTATGAAACACATTATGAAACACGTTGTTCTGTTGGTGAAAGTTAAGGAAAACTGGTGTGAGTCAATGTGAATACAGACTTTTGAGTGTTAAGTTCTCCGAAAACAACTGATAGAATGTGTCAAATTCAATATAATAAAATAGCGTTGAATAAAATGGCGATGGTGATTTTTTTTTTTTTAAATCTGATTTTATATTTTATCCCTTCCCACTTTTTCTGCAGTTTTTCATTTCATCTAGGGGTGATTCTCTTCGAATTTTCCGAAAAAAAAAAAAATCTTTCATAAATCTGAAAATTCGGACATAAAATATATTGCGAATTTCGACAAATGGCCACCGAAAACAATCAATTTTAATTTTGTTAATCGTTCAAAGAAAAATCGCTAATTTCGTTAAAGAATAAAAAACGCAACTTTTGTCAGAGGATCCGGAAAAAAACTGCAATTTTTGTCAAAGGATCGAGAAAAAAATGGCAAATGTCGTCTAAAAAACTGCAAATGTCGTCTAAAGATCGCAAAAAAAAAAAAAAAAAAAAAAAAAAGCAAATTTCGTCAAAAGGGCGCGAAGAAAAACACATAGTTAGTGCCGGTAGTGAATCCCCCCCCCCCCCCCCTCTGTTGGAAACTTTCAGAAAATTTGCTGTGAATTTCAGATTTTTTTTTTATTTTTTTTTTTTACTCAGAATCACCCCTGATTTCATCTTAAAGCAAATGTGCTTTCTGCTCCTTGTGTTGCTTATTTTAGCTTGCTATAAAATGTTTTTCTTCTTTGTCTGAGTGAGTGCATGTACAAAAACTGTTTTTTTACTTGCTCCAAAATTAGTTTTTTTACTGCTCCAAAAACTGATTTTGCTGCTACAAAATACGGCTTTTGCTGCTCTAAAAACTGATACAAATTATTTCGAATGAGTGTGGCCCCCTGATTACAGCCTTTTGAGAGAGTCAAGTTAAACTTATAGTTCAGGTGAAAAGTACAAGTGCATAATAATGTTTAAAGGAGGCAGAAAGCAAGATCCTACTTAGGAATCTTTTGAAAAAGTGGTTCCTATGAAAAAATTTCAGCTAAATGTAAAAATAAGAACTGTGGACATATTCAGAGTAACAAGGTAGCGAGGATAAAAACACATGTTTTTGAAATGTGTAAAAGAGACATCAGGTGAATGTGTAGATATGCCAACCAAGCTAACAGATTTGACTTAATTATTCTCTGTTAATAATTCAGAGATTATGCTTGAATATTGAGCTACCCCTTAAAAAGAAAAAAAAAAGATTTAGATTACAATATAAACAGGTTTATCTCAGACAACTGTTCAAGATAAATTGGAATTGCTGATTGCTAAGCTGTTTTACGCTAGCAATATAGCATTTGCAATTGCTGATAGTGAAGCATTTAAAAATCTCCTCATCCAGGCACTAAAACCAAGCTATAAATCACCCTCACGCAGGCAACTGGCTGGTGAACTGTTAGATCCTGTATACGATTCAGTGGGTCTATCTGTTAAAGAAACTAAGTGAAAAAGAAGGTACTTTCAGGGATCTGTTTAGAAAATTTTTGGGTCTTTAAAAGGACCCTTCAAAAAAGTTTTCATTTCAAAACAGGACCTTTTACAAAACTTTTTCCCTTCCAAACTGAATCTTTTACAAATTTAATCATTTAAAAATAACATCTGACCAATCACAAAATAATTGACTTCTCAAAGAACATATTACTTAGCTTTTTAATACTTAAAAGAAAAAATAAATACTGGCTACTGTGTATTCTGTGAAAAGAAACACAGTAGCCTGAATATAATAATCTCAAATTCATAAAATTACGACTAGAATTTTCACAAATATAAAAATTTTTTTCTCACAAAAACAGGACCGTGTGGAGCAAAATCTGGGCAAACCACCGACTTTAATTGTGAATGGAATGATATCCACAATGTGCCCATAAAAGCTGTTTGTATTTAAGTCAGTGGTAGATCATTTACTGTAGATGTAGAAGCAACTGGTGCAACATAAAAGACAGAATTCTTAACCAAAAAGTCTAATGTAATAATTTCAAATGTTGAGAAAAAATACAATTGTTATATTAAAAACACGAGGTGGAACCCGCCGAATTTCGACGGAAGAAAATGTTTACAAAGGAACTGTTGCGTCAAATTTATAATACATCAACAACAATAATTAGAATAAAAAATCCATCTTACATTTGTTAATTTAACTCTCCAAAGACATATTTTAACCTAAGATTAACAAAATACTTTTTTATAAACTTCAACTGTTAAAATTATTGAAAAATTAAACTTAATTCCTATACGTCATCAGTAACATATAATCAACATAAGTAATTTTGATTAAGCTATTAATTGATGCTTGGTATTACGGAATGAAAAATCAGCAAAAATGACCTTGACATAATCATAGAATTTTTCTACCTTTACATCTAAACCAAATCAAGTCATTTTCCATGTTTCACATCCATATTAACCATTTAAAAACATTTTAATGTACAATAGGTTATTAATAAATATATTTTCAAGCTTGAAGTCACGTTTGTCAACTATTACAACTTTTCATGTTAAAATTCCCACTCGTGATTTGAGGTCTTAGTATAATCTCTGTACCTGCGCGTAAAAATTCCAGAAATTTATAACTTTTAGACGTATTCAAGGGGAAATATCTTGTTTCATCAAATAAAATTATCGTTTACTTTTAAATATGACGTCATTTTCAGTCGCTGAAACATTTTGCCTATTGACTCAAACTCAATATCAGCGAAATGAAAAAATAGTGAAATATAACAGCATCATCAGAGAAATTGTGTCTTTTTTTAAGCGTAACGTCATTTTCTGTTCAAATTTTGAAAAATATATTTTTAATTGTAATGAGAAAATGGCATCAGTAAGAATATAATAAATAAATAAACTAATCCACTTTTAATAGAAATGAAGCACTTCAGTTGCCACGATTAGAAAATTGGTATTAAAAACTATAAAAAAATTAATATCTCAAAAATAAATTTAGATACAGCTTTCAAACAAATTGCATTTAAAAGTGCATTTTTTTCTGCATACGACGGTGTAAATATTTAAAATGTGGGATTTGCAGTAGCGAAAATTGCAAAAGCGAAATTTCATTTCAAATTTCAAAGTGTTGCCATTCGCAGAATGACGTATGCGTTACGCACAGATATGTTTGTCCATTATAATATAGATTGGGATGGACAACACAATGAGAAATGCAATTATAAAATATGGATATGGGATACATTGGATGAATTTTCTTGGTAAAGACATAACAATTACTAATTTGCTAAAATATATAGTGGAAATTCACATGTTTTTTCGTAATCACCATGCTACCAGGATCACGGCTAAAAGAATGTGAAGGTTAAATTTCTCCACAGTTATCAGAAATACTTGATGGAACAGACAGCTCACCTGCCTTGAAACTTTCAAGTGAAACCACACCATTTATTTAAAAATAGTTAATGAACATTATGAAGAAATGGATATAAATATTGTAAATGCAATACGTGATTTTAATCCACATCGACAAGTAAAGGATCTTATAAAACCATTAAAACCTATATTGTTCGCTTTAGATGTTAGGATCACCCGGGGTAATTCCTGGTCAAAAAGCATCAACATCTAATTATTATAAAAACTATTAAAGGTATTGTTCCAGGGTTGTAAAAAACACAGCCCGGGTGGGTACCCGGTCGCTTTTTCAAGAAGGCTCACGTTTTCAGCACCAGCCTTGGCGAGTTGGCGAAAGCGAGAGCGTTCTGCCAGCTCTAACGCCAATCGTCGTCTTGTGTTTTGTTTTGAACCGAAATGGCGGAAGACGAACTAGCATATTTTAGAATAACAGTCCTACCTAAATTAAAGAAATATTTTCAGTTATGTGTTCTAGATGAAAAGAAATCTTCTTCGAAAGAAATTGTATTACGAATTCTTATACTCTGTTTTATCGAAGGCCTTTATTACTTTTGATGATATAGACTAAAATTTTGATTATTTGATCCCCTCAAAAATCTAAATTTTCATTCAATTGAGCATTATTAATTCCATACCTCTTAAACAAAAACTCATTACCTTCATATATTTAGATATTTGATTACATATGCAGCGGACTGCTATGCCAACATAGCGCTAAGTAGCCATATTGAATAAACTTCCATCGCTGCTTGGCGAGATAAGACTTTTATGGCAACCTCCACTGAGGATGAACGTTCTCCGTCGATCGCAGTCAGTCTGCGCTTGTCTCTCGTCTGTGCTTGTCTCGTGTTCGGCAATGGCCGCTGCTGTTCTCTTATTATTTAACGCTTAATCTTAATTCAATATGTAATGTAACTTTATTTTCTTTTTTGTTTTATTAAACTTGTTAGTGTTTTACTTTCAGGCTGGCATTATTTAATATCTCTTATGTATTATTTCCTAAAGTAATTTATCTAATTTCTTGGCACGCGTGAAACCGCACGCCAAACTGGTGACCCGGCAATCTTTTTTCATCTCTCAAAATATGCGAAGCCCAGCCATAATTGATTTAAAATATTAACTTTTTATAAACTTTTTCTTTGAAATTCCAATAATTTCGCGAAAATGAGGATTTTAAATAAAGTAACATGTGAAAAACATGCACATGTGATTTCCTTTCGACAGATTTCAAGAGCATCAGGTATGTGATCGATTTCCTTAATTTCACTCTGTGATTGGTCAATTATTTCGGCTTGATATGTACGGCTTCCCCCCCCCCCTAGTGTTTTTTATAGTATCATGTTTTTATGTTTTTATTATCGTTTTAATTGTGTGCATTATCTGTAATATATTGTAGTATTTAGTAATATATTTTAGCATTTAGTATCCCCTCACTTACCCATCACATGTTAATATGACGGGAAACGACACTGAAAATGACGGTGTTTCAGGTGCGTCACAAGTATCCCATGTATCAGTAAAAATTCCCCCACTCTGGAAAACAAACATTAAATTATGGTTCATCCAGGTCGAAAGTAATTTCGCGCTCGCTAAAATAACAAACGATTTAACTAAATACAATCATCTTATTTCTTCCATCGACCCAGAAACTTTATCTTCCGTTTCTGATATTTTGTTTGCTCCCCCAGAATCAAATAAATATGACGCACTTAAAAATAGGTTAATAACAGAATTTTCCGCCTCTGAAAACGAACAAATCCGGCGGCTCATTTCGGAAATGCATTTGGGTGACGACAAACCTTCTCAGCTACTGCGTAAGATGCGAGAATTAGGGGGTAAATGCATAAATGACGATTTTCTGAAAACTTTATGGCTCCAGAGACTGCCGTCTGCAATTCAAACTATTCTATCTATTAGTTCTGAATCTTTAGACAATTTGGCAAAAATGGCAGATAAAATTTCCGAAGTTCGTACTTCAACTGAGAGCAACTCAGAGTAAAGATAAGAAGTAGAGGCCGAATCCCATTGTTATTTCGGTCAGAACTTGAGGCACACATGTTTCCGCTTTCATCGCCAAAAGGTTGTCTTTTTTGGCGGTGATCATCTTATTAGCAACTGTCGGATTTGATTTATGCGAGAGAAACGCCCGACGCGCGACGCAAGAAAGTTTCAGCGGGAACCAGAGGAGAAAAACCGGTTTGGCGCGTTTTCTCTGCCCACCATCACGTGACGGTGGGTAGTGATCCTGGCTTCAAGAAAGGGTTGCTATTTCTGAGTCCAGTTATATGAGAAGTCTATGGAGAGCAATGTTTTCGCTATTGGGCAGACTACTGCGGTTGCGGCTGACAGTACTCAGCGCGCTTCTCCGTTAGACGAAGTCGCAGCACTTCGAAATGAAATCGCCGCTTTGAGTAAACAGGTTGAGCGGTTTTCGCGCGATAGGAGCAGAGGTCCAGGACATCGTAATAATTCCAAACACCGCAGTTTTTCGCGTGGACGCTCGCGTGATCGTAATGCAGATTATTGTTTTTATCATGCACGATTTGGAAAAAATGCACGTAAATGTCGCTCGCCCTGTTCTTATGCTAGTACTACCGATCAGGAAAACTCTCAGTAGCGGCTGTCGATCGAAATACATCGGCGACAGTCGCAAAATCATGCCGCTTACACATTTACGACAAAAAATCTCATCTAAAATTTTTAATTGATTCTGGATCTGATGTCTCGTGCATACCACTCACAAATAATGGGAAAAACCTTAAACCTGATTCATTACAATTATTTGCAGCCAACAATTCTAAAATTTATACATATGGTTCGAAACTTATGAATGTGGACTTAGGCCTTCGGCGAAATTTCACGTGGAAATTTTTAATTGCTAATGTCCCTGTCCCAATAATAGGGGCAGATTTTTTACAGCATTTTGATCTCTTAATTGATCTTAAACGTAGAAAACTTATCGACAATATCACTAAATTAACTCAATCCGGGATAGTTTCAAATTCTTCAGACTATTTTTCGGTCAAGCTAATTTCTGGTGATTCAGTATATCATCAAATATTGTCAGAATTTCCAGAATTAACCAAATTGACACCTGGCATAACTTCTGTTAAGCATAATACAATGCACTATATTGAGACAACGGGCCCGCCTGTACATAGTAAGCCAAGAAGGCTCAGTCCGAAACTGTACGATTCAGTAAAAAAAGAATTTCAATTCATGATGGACCAAGGCATTTGCCGCCCATCCAAATCCCCATGGTCGTCTCCTCTTCATGTAGTAACAAAAAGCTCAGGTAGCATCCGTCCCGTAGGAGACTACAGGGCATTAAATTCTCGTACAGTGCCAGATCGCTACCCCATACCCCACATCCAGGATTTTTCTAACACCCTGTATGGAAAAAAGATTTTTTCAAAATTGGATATTGTCCGAGCCTATTTCCACATTCCTGTGCACCCGGACCATGTGCAGAAAACAGCAGTTTGCACCCCATTTGGGTTATTCGAGTTCCCTTATTTAAATTTTGGGCTATGCGGAGCCGCGCAAACTTTCCAACGGTTCATGCACGAAATTCTGGGTGACCTCCCATTCTGTTATGTCTATTTAGATGACATTTTAATATTTAGTGCTGATGAGGATGAACACAAAGCTCACTTACGAACCGTTTTAGAGAGATTAAATTCATATGGACTAACCATAAATGTTTCAAAATGTATATTTGGGGCGTCAGAAATTTCGTTCTTAGGGCACTTAATCACTAGTAATGGCACTAAACCTTTACCTGATAAAGTTGACCCTATTCTGAACTACCCACAGCCAGAAACCATTAAAGATCTTCAGCGATTTTTGGGATTTTTAAACTTTTTTCGCAGATTTTTGCCAAATATAGCAAACCATCAAGTGTTCCTAACTTCCTATTTAAGAGGGGCAAAGAAAAATGATAAGACAAAGCTTGATTGGTCAGATAAAGCAGAGGAAGAATTCAACAATTGCAAACAGTTAATTGCAAATGCGGTTTTATTAGCACACCCAAAAACAGACGCTGAATTAATTTTACAAGTCGATGCATCAGACTTTGCCATAGGGGGATCATTGTCACAGATAGTGGATAGGGAATTGCAACCTCTCGCCTTTTTCTCCCGCAAACTTTCTCAAACAGAGAAAAACTACAGTGCATATGACAGAGAACTTTTAGCCGCATACGCTGCCATAAAACATTTTAGGCATATGCTTGAAGCAAGAAATTTTTCTCTGTACACTGATCATAAGCCGCTAACTTTCGCTTTCCAACAGCGCTCAGATAAATGCTCTCCAAGACAGGCTAGACAATTAGATTTCATATCTCAATTCACTACTGATATTCATCACATAAAGGGATCAGACAATATTGTGGCTGATGCACTTTCACGTATAAATGCTATAACCATGCCAAACCCCATAAATTACACAGAAATTGCCCAAGCGCAACAAACCGACCTAGAGCTAAAAAGTCTAATTGATAATTCGGAGACCTTACAATTTAAAAAAATCACTTTACCAGATTGCGACATACCTATTTATTGTGATTTATCAACGGGTATGGCTCGACCTTACATTCCTCAACAATTTCGTGAGACAGTTTTTTCAACTTTACACAATTTATCTCATCCCAGTATTCGTAGTTCTTCAAAATTAATTCGGTCCAGATTCATTTGGCCTTCTATGAGAAAAGATTGTACCAAGTGGGCTAAGCATTGCATCCCATGTCAAAAGTCTAAGATAATTCGCCATACAAAATCCCCAGTAGGAAAATTCACAGACCAATCACAGAGGTTCGATCACGTACATCTCGACCTTGTGGGTCCTCTTCCTCCTTCGCAGGGAAACTATTATTGTCTGACAATGATAGATAGGTGCACACGGTGGCCAGAAGCTGTCCCGATCCCAGACATAACTGCACAGACAGTAGCGCAAAATTTTTTTAGCCAGTGGATTGCCCGATTCGGCTGTCCAGCTCGTATCACTACTGACCAAGGCAGACAGTTTGAAAGTGCCCTGTTTAAAGCTCTTGCACAGCTGATGGGCATCAAACGTAGTAGAACTACTCCATACCACCCACAGGCGAATGGATTGATCGAGGAGTTCCACCGTCCTTTGAAGGCAGCTCTGAAGGCTCATGACACCGACCAATGGTCTGCAGCCTTGCCCACATTGCTACTTGGTTTCCGGTCAGTCCTCAAAGAAGATGTCGGATCAACAACTGCTGAGCTTGTGTATGGAAAGCCCCTTCGACTGCCAGGTGAATTTTTTGATCCAACACCTACAGATGCCTCGCCCAGTCAACTTGTGGAAAATTTAAAATCTCATTTTGCTACAGTGCGACCTGTTCCAACCTCCTGTCATGGCCGGAAAGCAATTTTTGTACATCCACATTTAAACGTGTGTTCCCATGTGTTTGTCCGACATGACGCTATACGAAGACCACTACAACCTCCATATGATGGACCATTCAGGGTCATACGCAGAGGAGAGAAAACCTTCGACCTGGACATTAGAGGGGATAAACAGACTATCTCTATAGACAGACTCAAGCCGGCTTTCACAGCCATGGATACTCCGCTTATCCCATCCCAATTTGCCAAAACACCATCACATTTAGAGAAACCTTGCACAGATCAATCTGTGCGAATTTCAAAAAGCTCCTGCAAGGACCAGTCTGTGCCAATTGCACAAAGCTCTAGTAATGAACAATCTGTGCCAACAACCCGGACTGGACGACCTGTGCGGCCACCCCGACGTTATGTCCATTTTGAATGAAACTGCGGAGGGAGTGTGCAGCGGACTGCTATGCCAACATAGCGCTAAGTAGCCATATTGAATAAACTTCCATCGCTGCTTGGCGAGATAAGACTTTTATGGCAACCTCCACTGAGGATGAACGTTCTCCGTCGATCGCAGTCAGTCTGCGCTTGTCTCTCGTCTGTGCTTGTCTCGTGTTCGGCAATGGCCGCTGCTGTTCTCTTATTATTTAACGCTTAATCTTAATTCAATATGTAATGTAACTTTATTTTCTTTTTTGTTTTATTAAACTTGTTAGTGTTTTACTTTCAGGCTGGCATTATTTAATATCTCTTATGTATTATTTCCTAAAGTAATTTATCTAATTTCTTGGCACGCGTGAAACCGCACGCCAAACATATAAAGATGGATTTATGGGGATCATGAATTAATGCAGTTTCAGTGCATTTTGATGCATATAAACACAGATTTAAAAAAATACCTGTGGCAGAAAATTACTATATTTTCTGCGATGAACTTATATAATTAATTTAATACCAAATCATTCTGCAGAAACAACCCCCAAAGTCGAGTGAAAATAGGCCAAACCAAGAAAGGAAAAAAAGAGCCTTTCACACTCCCAAACAGGATGTTTAGAAATTGCCTTTTTAATGTGAGATGAAATTCTTAAGGGGAGATGGGGTAGACGGAAGATTGAATGACTATCTTTTGTTGCTTCAAAGTAACAAATAAAATCATTAGAGAAATTTTTTAACTGCATATGATAGTGAGGGGATATAGATTTAAATTTATCAATTAACAAATAGAAAAAACAAACAAAAAATTAAAAACTTGGAATATTTAACTTTTTTTTTTGGGGGGGGGGGGGGGGGGGGACAAAAACAAGCTTTTCTTTTTTTTCGGGGGGGGGGGCAGAATTTGAATAATTGGTCTTTTACTTATAGTTACTTACTTCAAAGTAATAAATAGGACAGAAAATTTAAAAAACTGTAAAGAATTTAAAAAAAAAAATGAAAGCGTGTGCACAAAAGGTTAATCCTTATTATTTTTTTTTAAATCTTTCATTCTATTTGTTTCCTTATCTTTTTTTTATGGCAAATTACTTATTTGTTACTTAAAAATCAACAGATAGAGCAAAGCAGTAAACTTTATGCACTGTTATGGATAAGCGAAGGACTAGTTAACATTTCAGACACAATTTTAACTAATCTTTTCTGCAAGGCAACAATGAATTTTAAATGGGCAAAAAGTAATGTGATGGAGGAGAGGATGGGGGGGGGGGGGGGAGAAAATTCGAAATGGGAGGTTGCCTCAGACGATTGAGCATTATTTTATTGCCACTTCAACTTAATAAATAGAGCAATATGTGTGTGAATGACGAAATATAAAGTGTGTGTGTGGGGGGGGGGAGGGGGAATTCATTCGAGAGAAGAATTTACATGATTTATTCAAATATGACGAATTATTATTTTTAAATAATAAATAAAACAACTAAGGCGAAATAATATTTAAAAATATGGCAAAAATTTTTAAATAAAAAACTGAAGAATTTTAAAGATTTTTAATTTTGTGCACTAGGGACAGACCAATGTCTTTTTCATAAAAACTCAAATAATGATAAAATTTTAACAATATTAAAATGTAATAGTAATTGATTTAATTGCATGCATCAACTTGCAATTATTTTAGCTCATAGATTTAATTGCAGGATACGGCTAAATAATTTATGCTTTATCGTTCAATCTAATTATAATCGAATTGATTTTAGTTTCAACTTCCTATTAACTTCTAATCGCAATTAAATTAAAAACAATTAATTTTTAATGAATTATTTCAGTGAAAATGTGTTTTATTAATGCAATCAACACGTCACACAATTATGCCGCTTAATAATAAAAAAAACTAAATTAATTCAGTAATAATACTAATAAAACTATGTTCAATTGTGTCATAAAAACATGATCAATACAATTATATTTATTAAAGAAAATTTTTACGTCTGTTTTTTAAAATACGTTCTCTATTTCTTCGAACATATAGCGAATTAATGAAATAAATGAATATTATAGAACTGAAAAAAAATAACTTATGTTTGAATTACATATATTTGTGCAATTAAAAGTTATTTTAATCCGAAAAAGATTTTTGTTTTAAGCAAGGTTCTAATTGCAAACCACAGCGAAATAACATTTCGTCTAGCTTTTTACATTTGCGGAAAAAACAAATGAAAAAAAGCACATCTCTTCCTCTCAGCAAAGGAATGAGGTTGCTGTTCGCTACGCGTAGGACGTCACGAATAAACTAGTCGGATGTACCAATCCCAAAACTTTCTTCTATCTCATACATGTTAATACTTCAAAATTCGCTATCACACTGCCAAAATTAAATGGCAATCTATGCATCTCATGAGGATTCTAACGATATGAAATTCCGTGCATTAGTTCTTGAGATATGACTATCGCTGAAATCGTCTAAATTCAGCAAAATGCTGCCTAGCAGCGCCACTTATTGGGTTATTTATACCAAATCCTAATCAGCAACAATTTATGTCAACGTCTGACTGAATCTGAAGTTTGGAGAAAATCCGTACATTAGTTTTTGAGATAGAGCAATAGCGAAAATCGTGAACATTTCTGCATAGCAGCGCCACCTATTGGGTGATTAACACCAAAACCTAATTAACAACAACTTGTGTCAACATAAAGCTAAATCTGAAGTTAGATGAAAATTGGTCCATTAGTTCTATTGATAGAGCTATTGAGGCAATCGTGGAAAAGGCAGCAGAGAAGCGCCACCTGTTGGGCGATTTACACCAACACCTAATCAGTAGCAAGTCATATCAAGGACTAACTTAATCTGAAGTTTGATGAAAATCCGTGCGTTAGTTCTTAAGATAGAGCTATTGGGGAAATCGTGTAAATCCTGCAAAATTCATCATAACAGCGCCACCTGTTAGGCGATTTACACCAAAACGTAATCGTCATCAATTCATATCAAGGACAAGTTTGATCAAAATCCGTGCATTAGCTCTTGAGATAGAGCTATTGCGAAAATCGTGAAAAATGCAGCATTGCAGCGCCACCTGTTGAGCGATTTACACCAAAAACTAATCAGCATCAATTTGTATTAGGCACTAACTGAATATCAATTTTTATTAAATTCCGTGCATTAGTTATTGAGATAGAGCGCCGACAAAATTTGTGTCACATACACACAGACAGACAGACTCACAGAGTCACAGACAGACATTTTGTAAAAACATGTTTTTTGGAATCTCTGACCCCTAAAACGTGTAAATCCGTCGAAAACTGTAATTCGAAAATTTTCATGAATCCAATACTTTCTTCTTGTAAAGATAGAAGAAAGTAAAAAGGGTGCGTAGCGTTGAATTTATCCCCGCGCCAACCCTTACTCTGGCGATAAAGTGCTCAAAACGTGAGCCTTCTTGAAAAAGCTACCCGGTCAGCTACCCACTACAACCCTGTATTGTTCCCAATTTTTTTGTGGAATAAGTCTCCTCTGATGGTTATATTATAAAATGCTTACTTAAATATATATATGCACTTATAATTAAAATAATTATAACTTTTAAATGACCAAGAATTAACCCGGAAATGGGGTAATTCTTGGTCACTTCTGGGGTAATTATCGGTCAGCATCCTTTTTCATGTAAATAATACAGTTATGTACAGTTAATTTTTTTATGACTGAGTAATAAAATAAGTAGAATCAATCTTCTAAAAGTTTTGTTTATCTCATAATTGTGGAATAATAAAGCATAGACTTTGTTTAGGGCATAAATACAAAATTATTTGATGTGCAAAAGACTCTTGTACATTTTACAAAACATTAATTAGCCAAAGAATTTTTATGCATTTTTACAACATTTATAAGCAGTATTTATTATTTCATTAGTATCCATTGTGAATGGATTTATTAATAACTTGCAAATTTATTGGTCCATAAAAAAAAAAACAAAACAATTTGTTATTAATTTTATTTTGCTTAGGCCAACTGAAGTTTTCGGCTACCTTTTCAGGAAATTTAAAATACAGACCTTTAATATAATACACAGCATAATAATTAGGTTCCTGTATCGCATTATGTATATTTTTTATGCACCGCTTTGGCATTTTGCAATGAGATAGTATTTCTAGGGTCAGGTGGGGGAAAGTGGGCCCATGGGGTAAAGTGGGGGGTAATTTGAAAAACACCAATTTTCTCTTTTTAAATTAAGATATTTAGTTAATTCTTTTTTAGAGACATATATTGATATTATGGCAAATATTTTTTATTTTAGTTTTAGAAATTGGTAATAAGTTTAATGTTTACAAATTATCTTGTTTATGCTCATTGCATATGGTATGTGAGTTTAAGCTGCTGGTAAACTTGCTTCTAAAATGATTATTAACTGGCAAAAACTATTAATTTTAGTTCAGACTTCTAAAGGAACAAATCTATAAAGATAGGAAAGAATAAACTTTATAATTTTATTTATTATGAGTTGTTTTCGGAGGTGGGGTAATTTGGGGGTATGGTTAAGCTTAGCTAAGTGTTGTATGATAGGGATATTTTTTATATCTGTATTAACTATTGTAAATGCCTAATGCTTTATATTTTGTAATAAAATGACTAAAAATATAATTTACTTAGTTATTTATGGTTGTAATTTTGTAATTGTTGTAAAGGTTGTAATTTTAACACTGAAAAACAGATTATTTTCAAAATTTATTTTCTAAATATGGTTTAGAAAGAGAAGAATGATAGAAATAAACAATGTTATAAGTAATAATAACAAATGTAAAAAAAAATCAGAGGAAACTGACCACAAGGGGAAAAAAAAAAATCTCAAGAAAAGGAAAGGCAGAATGTCCAAAATGCAGAATAATTATGAAAAGTAAAAGAAATGAAACAGATAATATAAAAATAGACTTTAAAAAAATAAAGTAAGGTTCATGGATAGAAGGAAAAGGTCAACCAGCTAAATTTAGTGGCCAAGTAATAGAAATTAATGTGTTCTATCACATAAAGTATTTGACTAAGTCATCATTGGGAGACTATTACTCTTTTCCCGCTATTGATGATGAAGATTATGCAGAATTCAGCAATATATGTCTCATACAAAACGAACCTAAAAAGCAAACCTAATTTTGATAGCCATGAATAATATTTAAAAAATTAAATAACATGCAAAAAATATTTTTTTTATGTGCATTTGTACATTTAAATATAATTAAGATACATTTATTTTAGTGCATTCTTATTTCAAAAACAATATTTACATATTTTTATTTAATACACTAACTTTTGAACTATCCCCACTTAGCGGGTGTATCAAAACATGCTCTTTTAAATGTATCACTGGGAGAAAACAATCTAACAAAAGTCGATAGTTGTTCTTCATATTTAATCTATATGAATCCAATGTATACAAAATGCATCAAAAGTTTCATTAAAATAAATTTAATAGTTTGATTTCAGGGCATTCTTTAAAAAAAGCTTGATTTTACCCCCACCTGACCCTACTTAAATTGTTCAGTCATAGTGTGTTTTATTCTCTGAGCACTAACGGTTTCTTCTTTTAAAAGTGTTTAATATAGTAGAGGACATTTTTATAATCTTTTTTAAAGACTGTGATGTGTCATTAGTTGAAATAAAGTAATTAAAACTTTAAGAATGACAATGATTTGTTGTAAAATGTGTAAAAATCAAGATCCATGTTTTGCAGAAATTTGAGTAGCAATTTTGAATGTAATTTTATAAAAATTATTTAATTTCTACTAAATGAATAATTAAGGCATATATTTCAAAGCAAAGGATTCAAAGTATCTTTGAGATTTTTTACAGTTTCATAAATTGCTATATATATATATATATATATAAATGATCAAGAATTACCTCAGAAACTCAGTGACCAAGAATTACCATGGGTGACTCTGGTTTATTAAGAACTGCAATTAACTAAAATGTGGTGAACAGTGTGGTTGCAGTTAATTCTCAAAGGGATTGCGACAATTAAAATCACTAAATATGACAATAAAAAGAAATTAAATGATGATAAAAACATTGACCAGGAATTACGCCAGTGGCCAAGATTTACCCCAGATACATGGGGCAGTATTTGACCAACTTCTGTAAATTATTTAAAATAGTATAAAAAATTTCAAGACTATTTTTGAATAGCTAAAGTAGTTGGTAATTGAACGAAAAAGAAAGAAAAGAAAAATATTTAAAATTTGAGTTGTGACAAAGATCTTTGTAAAAATGTTTCATAACTAAGGCCAATGTTATTTTACAGAAATTTAACAAGCCATTTCAAGAAGATTTTTTTTTCAAAATAAATAAACAATAAACTCATAATTAAGTAATAAATTCCAATGAGGATAGTTCAGAGTACCTCTATGATTTTTTTTCCCTTTGGTGAAGTGTTATTAAAACATAAAAAGGACTGTGACCAGGAATTACCCCAGAAACTTGCTGATCAGGAATTATCCCGGGTGACCCTATACAAAAAAAATTCAACTACCTTATCAGATGTATGGCACAAGCTTTTGAAAAATGATTTACAACATATTAAAAAAAATAATAATAAATAAATAAATAAATATTCGAGCAAGCAGTTTTGCCATGTCATCTTGTAGCATATTTGTTACATCCAAAGTAGTAAGGTGAACTTTTAAGGAGGGTTTTGCCTGTATAAATCTGAAATAAGAGTGTTTTTAGCATTTTTTCTTTAATACGAATGAAGAATTTAGCTTTGGGCTTTTTTGCATGTTATTTGTTATCACTTGAAAAACATTTCAAAATAAAAAATTGAGATTTTGGCTTGAGTTGCGTGGAAATTCCCGATTGGAAATGCATGCACAACATGCATTTCCAATCGGGCGGGATTCGATAGATCGTCAGAGTCATTTGCAATCAATTTCCGTTTAAAGGATTATGAAAGTAGATAATATTATCTTTGTTTAGAGCTTCAACCACTTTGAGATCAAAAAGTTGAAAATCAAATAAGTCACAGCAATTTGAAAAAAAAAAAAAAAAAAAAAAAAAAAAATCTTACCTTTTTTTTTGCACTTTGGTGTGCTTCTAAAAATATTTATTTTTTATAAAAATGGCTGATAGTGGTCAAGTTTTAATAAATTATATTGACTTTAATTTTAAAAAAATAGCAAGGTCGGTTTAATATAGTTTTTGCATTCTAACTCTCCAGTTTGAAAAAAGTCATTTTGCATAAAATGTGTTTATAGAGTTGCAATTTGGCCCCCCCCCCCCAAAAAAAAACAGATTATCTGGGCTATAAAGGAATAGAAAAATGTAAAAAAAAAAAAAGATAAATCGATTTTTTTCATCTGAAATACAGGCAAATCCACACTTAAATTATGAACAAAAAGAAAGCTGACATACCTGCCAACATGTCAATTTTGAAATCCTTACAATTTTTATGACGTATTCTTACATGCTTAAAAATACATAACATATGCACATACAATGAAAAAAGTAATATTTCATAACATTTTCTATGCTATATGAATGTAGTATAGTCTTTTTTTTTTTTTTCCAAAATAAAAAGTAAGATTTCATGGGGAATTCTAAGTAAAAAAAAGAAAAGAAAAATCTGATTCACAGCAAATTTTCTGAAAGGTTACAGCAAAGGGATTGGGGGAGTTGATGGACATAAATCATCAAGATGAATAACTGTGCTAAAAATAAACTAATTTCTCCAGTTATATAAACAATATAACTTTTCAACTTAGCCACAAATATCTTTAAATAATAATGTATTTAACCTTGAAAATCTTGTGATGAAGATAATGACTTTTGAGTGGCTAAATTAGACTTATAAATTACAGCAAACTGTTTTATTGTTATTATTATGTATCTTATAATGTAAACATTTTATTCATTCTGAAAAATGTAGCTAACGGAGAAAGAGTATATAAAAAGCTCTCTTATTACAACTTAAATTCATGCTAATTAAATAACTTAAAATGTCACTGCATCTTCATTTGATAACATACAAATGATCTAGAATTTCTTTACTTAAAGGAGGCATAAACAGTCATACATGGGAGAATATAATTACATCTCCAAATTTTATAAGGTGAAAAATGAATAATTTTGGATAAAAGGTAAAAAGTGGATTTATCATTAATGGATAAGTGTCCTGAAAAAGGGCTAGTCCCAATTTACATTTCTTACTGACACTTATTTAATAGGATTCTAAATCCTATCATGAACAAGTATAGCTGCTATCAAAAGATTTTTTTCAAATTTTACAATTATGCAAACAGTCAACAAAAACTATTTTTAAACTAGTTTATTGTTATGCTATGCTAAAACAGCAAAAATTAGGTTGTAATGAAGATATCACCAAATCAGTTAAAATTTAATTGTTCTGCCTTAAGTATAATTTTATATTAAAAATTTGAAAATAGGATATAAATGCTTTTGAAATTTTTACACATATAAATGCTTTATCCATTTACAGCCTGCACAATTCTATTGTGTGAATAATCTATATATTCAAAACGCTAAGCGTTTTCTTTTGACAGTCTGTGAGAAGAAACTACTGCATCAAATTAACACCAATCTTTTTTTAAATGAAAGATATTTGACCACAGATTTGTTATCATACATTTGTTTGTTCAAATATTATTATTAATTAGCCGTAATTTTAAATTAATTTTCTACAGTTGTGCATGCACAGTATATAAATCTGCCTTTGGAGTGACACACTGCACATGCGCTAAGATGCTCACTCAGTTCAACTCCCAGTAGCAGAATATTCTCAAAGTGTCTGCAACAGATACTTCACGTGCAGAAAATAATCTGTAGGTAAAATATTTTACAATTGAAGTGTTAATCAAATGATCACTTACCTTCGACGGTATTATAAGTTTTATTAATTTTACTACTAATAATCTTAAGTTTTTGTATTAAGCAATAAAGAGCCAAACATAATATAAAGCGAAATAAAGGTTTAATAGAAAAATAATCTGCAAACGAGAAAAGAAATTCTGTGACGCCCGTGTTGAACTTTCTGCTACCAGGCTTCAACTATCACATCATATCACAGGTAGAAGTTGTTTTAAGTTCGTTTGCTATTCGATCTTACTGTAAACAAGGTTTTCATTCTTTCACAAAGAGAAATATTATTTGGCCTTTTTCAGCATTAACAATTCAAAAATTTATTGTGAGGATATTAAGAGCTAGGTATGGTTTATTTCCAGAGGTGTCATATTGTTTTAGTCATATTACACACAGTGGTGTAGTCGTAAAAAAAGCAGAGGGCTCAAGGCAGAGGGTATATCCTACAGTGCTATACTATAGCTTTTATGAGAAACAGAGGGTATACGGTGTTCCTTAAAAAAATCCAGACGGTATACGGCATATACCCTCCACTACATCCCTGATTACAAACCAGTGGCGTACCCAGGATTTTATTTCGGGGGGGGGGGGGGGGGGCTGACTTAAATTTTCATAATGTTCTAAATCTTACGAAACACGTTGCATTGTGTTATAAACAGAAATCATTTTTGTCAATAAGGCCGTAGCCAGAGGGGGGGGGGGGGCAAGGGTGACTTTGTTCCGAATTTTCCGAAAATTTGAAAAATTCGGTCATCAGTCCGAAAATTTGAACTTAAAAAATTATCGCGATTTTTGACAAATGGTCGCCGAAAAAAATCAATTTCGTCAATCGTTCGCAAAAAAAATCTCCAATTTCTTTAAAGGATCAAGGAAAAAACCGGAATTATGTCATACGGCCGCAGATAAAATGCGAAGTTTGTCAAAGGATCGCGAAAAAAAGTCAAATTTCGTCAAATGATAGCGGAGAAAACGTGAATTTCGTCAAATTATTCTAGAGGAAACGCTAATTTCGTCAAAATGAGCACAGAAAAAACCCGAATTTCGTCAGAAGGCCGCAGAAAAAACGCGAATTTCATCAAAAGGTCGCGGAAAAAACGCGAATTTCGAAAAAAAGATCGCTAAAAACACGCATTCCGTCAAAGGGCTGCGAAAAAGAAGCTAATTTCGTAAAGGATTGCAAGAAACGTGAATTTCGTCAAAGGGACACGGGAAAACGTGAATTTCGTCAAAAGGCCACAGAAAAACGCAAATTTCATCAAAAAGACGAGAAAAAGCGCGAATTTCGACAAAAAGCCGCGAAAAAACGCAAATTTCGAGGAAGGATTGCGCAAAAATGCGAATTTTGTCAAATGACCACAGAAAAAACGCGAATTTCGTCAAAAGACCACAGAAAACTGCAAATTTCGACAAAGCATCGCTAATAAAACACGCATTCCGTCAAAGGGAAGCTGAAAAAACACGAATTTCGTCAAAGGGACACAGAAAAACGCGAATTTCGTCAAAAGGCCGCAGAAAACGCAAATTTCATCAAAAAAGACGAAAACAAAACGCAAATTTCGTCAAAGAGCCGCGGAAAAACGCAAATTTCGACGAAGGATTGCATTATAAAACACGAATTTCGGCAAATGACCACAGAAAAAAACGCGAATTTCGACAAAGGATCGCTAGAAAAAACGTAATTCGTCAAAGGGAAGCTGAAACAACGCGAATTTCGTTAAAGGATCGCAAAAAAAAAAAGAAAATGCAGGGTCACAAAGAAGGGCCACAGAAAAATGTGAATTTCGTCAAAAGGCTGCGGAAAAACCACTAATTTTGTCAAAACCCCGCGGAAAAAAGCAAATTTCGACAAAGGATCTGGAAAAAACGCGAATTTCTTCAAAAGGCCGCAGAAAAAAAGAGAATTTCATCAAAAGGCTGCGGAAAAACGTGAATTTCGGCAAATGACCTCAGAAAAAACGCAAATTTCCTCAAAGGGCCGCAGAAAAAACGCAAATTTTGGCAAAGGATTGCTAAAAAAAATATGCATTCCGTCAAAGGGAAGCGGAAAAAACGCGAATTTCGTTAAAGGATCGCAAAAAAAAAGCATGGTCACAAAGAAGGGCCACAGAGAAACGTGACTTTCGGCAAGAGACTGCGGAAAGAAGCGAATTTCGTCAAACAGCAGCGAAAAAACAAAAAAACACGACCATTTCCATAGAAAAAAACGCGAATTTCGTCAAAGAGCCGCGAAATTCATCAAAAAGACGAGAAAAAAGCGAATTTCGTCAAAAAAGCCGTGAAAAAAACGCAAATTTCGACAAAGGGTTTCGTAAAAAACGCGAATTTCGGCAAAAGTTCACGAAAAAAAACTCGAATTTCATCAAAAACTCGCGGAAAAAACTCAAATTTTGACAAAGGATCACGAAAAAAAACGCGAATTTCGTCAAAGGGTCGCGGAAAAAAGCTAATTTTGTCATAAGTTCGGGGAAAATGCAAATTTCGTCAAAGCGTCGTGATAACAACCTGTATTTCATCAAAGCATCGCGTTAAAAACACATACAAATATCTGTATTTATTATTACATGTATAGTTTTTAAACTGAAATAATATGCTGAACTTTTTAGAAATCTGGTTAACCCGAACCCACTCAGCCTGAAATTGACCTGAATATAAACAGAGCCAAACTACAACAAAAATAATTAGCAGCAGGAAGGGATTACCCCTCCTTTCCCCCTCTGCTGTAACCTTTCAGAAAATTTGCTGAGAATTTCAATTTTTTTTTTTTTAAACTCAGACTCAAATCTGGGGGGAAGGGGGGAGGGCACGGGTCCGATCCTGAGACCGTCCCACGTCGAAATCTGTTGAAAAGTGTTACTGGTTTTTTTTTTATATACTTTCATTTAAAAGAAAGTCATTATAACTTAAAATCTATAAAATTGTTCTTTCAATCCCCGAAACTAAATTCTGGCTACGGTTCTTGTTTAACAATAAATTAATATTGTAACAAACACAAAATATTTTTTGTATACACAAAATATTTTCATACACATATATAAAATAAAGACTTTGTTTATTATTTGTGCATTGCACAAGTAATACGAAGGACTTTAAACCGTTCCAGATGAAAAATACTGGCTGCAAAGTTAAGACAGAATAGGAAGATAAGTGGAGGGAGGGGACATTACCGAACTCCAAAGATGTCTTTGCAGTCAAACAAGAAATCACTGTGTATTTTACAGATACGAGGAAGTAATCGAGTGTTAAAAACAAAAGTTAATGAATATCATTCACAGTCAGCTCTTCCGCATTCATATAGTGTGCCTGACTTCCGACTTAGCCAAAATTCTGAAGGGATTAGCTAAGGTGTCATTATGCACTATGGGACTAACAAGAAAGACAAGTGCGATGCATGACAAATATATATATACAGTCGGACCTCTATTTAACGAACCACTATTTTGCGAATTTCTCTATTTTGCGAACTTTTCCTTGGAACCAAGAACATTTTGCGAATTTCTTCGTAAAATAATCTCC
The DNA here is from genome assembly GCA_963932465.1 of Maratus speciosus. Lineage (NCBI taxonomy): Eukaryota > Metazoa > Arthropoda > Arachnida > Araneae > Salticidae > Maratus > Maratus speciosus. The sequence goes on from OZ010793.1 coordinate 171,693,866, forward strand.
AAATAGCGAAGTGCATTCTCTATTTAACGAACTTTTTCTTGTGATCCAAATTTTTTTCTTCTCCCCATTTCTCAAAATATTTCTGGACATTTCAAACTTATTCTTTCTTTAAACACATTTTATGATGTTCAATGGTCTTGAACTGGTTTTACCAGGCACCTTCTTTGTCAGCAGTGAGAATTTGGTAAGTACGGAGGACGAAGACGATAATCCCTTAGTGTAACTTAAAAAAATGTGGATTCAATGAGAAATTAACCATGATGTGCTGATTGATGATTGTATTTCCCTTAATTCTTAAATTGAGGTCTCGGAAACACTATCCGAATTGGATATTTTCGACAGTGTGAAAAATAAAAACAATACAGCAATGAATTGCGATGAAGACGAATATGATGATGATGGAGATGATCATTATGCAAGAATTAACAAAACTTCGTATAATGAAATGCTAAAATCATTTTAAACAACCGACGCGGATTATAGTTAGAAGAAAATACGTATGAAGGTGGTTTTGGTGCATTGTAAAGATGCGACACGTATTATGAGATAAAGCACATTTATGAGATAATTATGAGATATGATGGCACAATTATGAGATAAAACAAAATTAACAGAGTTTTTCATAAATCAAATTTAAGGACGCATATGTTAATGTATAATTAAAATTATTTTTTATAATAATAATAAATGCGATAATGTCATTAAAATTCGTTAATTTTAATGTAAAACTATTTACTTTAAACAGAAAATACAGTGTATTCCCGGATAATGTTTTGTTTTCCTTGCCGATTTCAAAGATTTAAACACATAGAAAAAATAAATTGATGATGGATATTGGTGGGTAAAATAACTAAAACAAATCGATATAATTTATTTTAAAAAATGTGATTAATTACTTTTAGTAAAAATATTTAGTGTTTATGAATTTAAAATTTGTTTTATGTAGTTTAAAGTATTTTAAAAGGTGAATCTCTATTTAACGAATTTTCCATATAACGAACTTTTTTCCGGGATTTAGCGACTTCGTTAAATAGAGGTTCGACTGTAATTGAATTGATCTAAAAAGTAAGAAGTAAACTTTTTTTACCATTTAATCTGACCGTTTTGGCAGGTAAAAGAAGTTTAGTCCCTTCAACCCTCCGCACCCCCATATTTCGGTGTGGCATGGAGATGCGACTGAAAAATGAAAGTTAATAAGCTACTTTTACAGTCAACTCTTCCGCACCGGATTTCCGATTTAGACGAAATCAACTTGAGATTAGCTGTGGTGTTACTGTGCATTAACATACCCCCGCATTGACAATCTTGGCGGCCGCCGACTATGGGAAAAATTAAAAAAATCCTTAAATTAAAATACTTTTAGATTTGTCGAATTTATTTGTAGGTCTCTTGAACTGAGTATATATGTTTTCATTTATCGAGTAAAACAGTGATTTCAGTCATTTGAAAATGGATTTTGTGGTCTCAAGTAAATTTGGTCGCAGGACTGAGGAGGATATTGGATTAACAGGAAAAACAAATTCGTGGCATGCCAGAAAATAAAACAAATTTATCTGAAAAAGAAGGAATATCAGCCCTTTTTTCATTTCACTGCGATCTCTTCAGAGGTGGAATGGAGCTGCAACGTCATAACCCCCGTCCCCATCGAATCCTTTGGTGTATGCTGGGGCATCACTGTGCACTAATATATGGGATTAACCAGAATAGCTGCGTCGCAGAAAAAATTAAAAATTAATATCAAAAGAAAGAAAAAAAAACTGGAATTTTTTTTCATTTCATATTTGATTATTTCGGAAGAGTAAGTAACCCCATCAGCCCCTTCCCCTCATTGGGTATACTGTGGTGTAACTGTGCGTTGATATGAGACTAGCCAGAACGTGTAGTTCATTGTATTGCAGAAAACAAGTGCATTACAAATTCATCTAGAACAAAAAGAAAAATATCAGCCCTTTTTTCATTTCATTTTCGACTATTTTGGGAAGGGGCTGTAACCCATCACACCCTTTCTACTTCTTTGGGTATAATGTGGTGTCACTGTGCACCAATATGGAACTAAAGAGAAGAGAGTGGCTAGTCTGTTGAATGATAGGAGAAAAAAAATACAAATTTATCTCAAACAGAAAGAAAAAAAGCAATATTTTTTAATTTCATTTTCGACTATTTCGGGAGGAGGGGGCTGTAATTCCATCAGCCCCCTCCCCATCTTTGGGTATGCTGTGATGTCAATGTGGACTAATATGGTGTTAACGAGAATGGCTATTTCGCTGTGTGGTAGAAGAAAAATTACAAATTTATCTCAAACAAGAAGAAAAAACAGCCTTTTTTTTCATTTCATTTTCAACTATTTAGGAAGGGGACACCCCATTAGCCCCTTTCACCTCTTTGGGTATAATGTGGTATCACTGTGCACTAGTATGGATTTAAAGAGAAGAGAGCGGCTAGTCTGTTGAATGATAGAGGAAAAATACAAATTTATCTCAAACAAAAAGGAAAATATCAGAACTTTTTCATTTCATGTTCGAATTTTTGGGAGAGGGCTGTAACTCCATTAACCCCTATCTATCTTTTCGGGTATAATGTGATGTCACTGTACACTAATATGGAACTACAGCGAAGGGAGCGGCTAGTCTGTTAAATGATAGGGGGGGGGGGATGCAAATTTATCTCAAATAGACAGAAAAAAATAAGCTCTACTTTTTCATTTCATTTTCGACTATTTCCAGAGGAGGAGGTTGTAATTCCATCAGCCCCCTCCCCATCTTAGGGTATGCTGTGATGTCAATGTGGACTAATATGGTGTTAACGAGAATGGCTATTTAACTGTATGACAGAAGAAAAAATTACAGATTTATCTTTAAAAAGTAAAGAAAAAACACTTTTTCATTTAATTTTTCGCGATTTCTGGTTGGGGGGGGGGGGGGGCTGTAACCCCATCAACCCCCTTTCTCTTCTTTGGTGTCAATATGGACTAATATGGAACTAAAGCGAAGGAAGCGCATAGTCTGTTGAACGATAGGGGAAAAATGCAAATTTATCTTAAACAGACAGAAAAAATTCAGCACCGTTTTTTCATTTCATTTTCGACCATTTCGAGAGGAGGGGGCTGAAATTCCATCAGCCCCCTAACTAATATAACCTGGACTAATATGGTGTTAACGAGAATGGCTATTTTGCTGTATGACAGAAGAAAAAAATACAGATTTATCTTTAAAAAGTAAGAAAAAAAACACTTTTTCATTTAATTTTTTGACTATTTCAGGAGGAGTAGGGGAGGGGGGGGGCCTATAACCCCGTCAGCCCCCCTTTCTCTTCTTTGTTGTCAATGTAGACTAATATGGGACTAATGAGAATGGCTTGTCCGCTGTATAATGGAAAAAAATTAAAAAAATTTCCATAAAAGAAAGACGAAAAATCAGCACCTTTCTATATCACTTTCGAAAATTTCGGGGGGGGGGGGGCTGTAACCCCATCAGCCCCCCACTTGGGTACGCCACTGTTACAAACAGAAGATAAACACAGTGATTTGAGGCTAAAAGTTATGGCTGCTGATCCATCTTGTGAATTGCTAATAGTTACACACGAAGATTGGCAAATTAGCATGTTAACTCTCTCACTGGCTGAGGGTTTTCCTGTATTTTTATAAGAATGCTTGTAAATTCCAGGATAAATATATTTATTAAACGGAGTTTGATGCTGTAATATCTTTAATATCACTTTTTTTTTTATATATGGTTCAAAATAAAATTCTGTTTAAAATATTTTAAAATCCGGGCTAGCCGGTTAAAGGGTTAAGTTGAATCTGAAGTTTGGAGAAAATCCGTACATTAGTTTTTGAGATAGAGCAATAGCGAAAATCGTGAACATTTCTGCATAGCAGCGCCACCTATTGGGTGATTAACACCAAAACCTAATTAACAACAACTTGTGTCAACATAAAGCTAAATGTGAAGTTAGATGAAAATTGGTCCATTAGTTCTATTGATAGAGCTATTGAGGCAATCGTGGAAAAGGCAGCAGAGAAGCGCCACCTGTTGGGCGATTTACACCAACACCTAATCAGTAGCAAGTCATATCAAGGACTAACTTAATCTGAAGTTTGATGAAAATCCGTGCGTTAGTTCTTAAGATAGAGCTATTGGGGAAATCGTGTAAATCCTGCAAAATTCATCATAACAGCGCCACCTGTTAGGCGATTTACACCAAAACGTAATCGTCATCAATTCATATCAAGGACTAACTAAATCTGAAGTTTGATCAAAATCCGTGCATTAGTTCTTGAGATAGAGCTATTGCGAAAATCGTGAAAAATGCAGCATTGCAGCGCCACCTGTTGAGCGATTTACACCAAAAACTAATCAGCATCAATTTGTATTAGGCACTAACTGAATATCAATTTTTATTAAATTCCGTGCATTAGTTATTGAGATAGAGCGCCCACAAAATTTGTGTCACATACACACAGACAGACAGACTCACAGAGTCACAGACAGACATTTTGTAAAAACATGTTTTTTGGAATCTCTGACCCCTAAAACGTGTAAATCCGTCGAAAACTGTAATTCGAAAATTTTCATGAATCCAATACTTTCTTCTTGTAAAGATAGAAGAAAGTAAAAAGGGTGCGTAGCGTTGAATTTATCCCCGCGCCAACCCTTACTCTGGCGATAAAGTGCTCAAAACGTGAGCCTTCTTGAAAAAGCTACCCGGTCAGCTACCCACTACAACCCTGTATTGTTCCCAATTTTTTTGTGGAATAAGTCTCCTCTGATGGTTATATTATAAAATGCTTACTTAAATATATATATGCACTTATAATTAAAATAATTATAACTTTTAAATGACCAAGAATTAACCCGGAAATGGGGTAATTCTTGGTCACTTCTGGGGTAATTATCGGTCAGCATCCTTTTTCATGTAAATAATACAGTTATGTACAGTTAATTTTTTTATGACTGAGTAATAAAATAAGTAGAATCAATCTTCTAAAAGTTTTGTTTATCTCATAATTGTGGAATAATAAAGCATAGACTTTGTTTAGGGCATAAATACAAAATTATTTGATGTGCAAAAGACTCTTGTACATTTTACAAAACATTAATTAGCCAAAGAATTTTTATGCATTTTTACAACATTTATAAGCAGTATTTATTATTTCATTAGTATCCATTGTGAATGGATTTATTAATAACTTGCAAATTTATTGGTCCATAAAAAAAAAAAAAAAACAATTTGTTATTAATTTTATTTTGCTTAGGCCAACTGAAGTTTTCGGCTACCTTTTCAGGAAATTTTCAATACAGACCTTTAATATAATACACAGCATAATAATTAGGTTCCTGTATCGCATTATGTATGTTTTTTATGCACCGCTTTGGCATTTTGCAATGAGATAGTATTTCTAGGGTCAGGTGGGGGAAAGTGGGCCCATGGGGTAAAGTGGGGGGTAATTTGAAAAACACCAATTTTCTCTTTTTAAATTAAGATATTTAGTTAATTCTTTTTTAGAGACATATATTGATATTATGGCAAATATTTTTTATTTTAGTTTTAGAAATTGGTAATAAGTTTAATGTTTACAAATTATCTTGTTTATGCTCATTGCATATGGTATGTGAGTTTAAGCTGCTGGTAAACTTGCTTCTAAAATGATTATTAACTGGCAAAAACTATTAATTTTAGTTCAGACTTCTAAAGGAACAAATCTATAAAGATAGGAAAGAATAAACTTTATAATTTTATTTATTATGAGTTGTTTTCGGAGGTGGGGTAATTTGGGGGTATGGTTAAGCTTAGCTAAGTGTTGTATGATAGGGATATTTTTTATATCTGTATTAACTATTGTAAATGCCTAATGCTTTATATTTTGTAATAAAATGACTAAAAATATAATTTACTTAGTTATTTATGGTTGTAATTTTGTAATTGTTGTAAAGGTTGTAATTTTAACACTGAAAAACAGATTATTTTCAAAATTTATTTTCTAAATATGGTTTAGAAAGAGAAGAATGATAGAAATAAACAATGTTATAAGTAATAATAACAAATGTAAAAAAAATCAGAGGAAACTGACCACAAGGGGAAAAAAATCTCAAGAAAAGGAAAAACAGAATGTCCAAAATGCAGAATAATTATGAAAAGTAAAAGAAATGAAACAGATAATATAAAAATAGACTTTAAAAAAATAAAGTAAGGTTCATGGATAGAAGGAAAAGGTCAACCAGCTAAATTTAGTGGCCAAGTAATAGAAATTAATGTGTTCTATCACATAAAGTATTTGACTAAGTCATCATTGAGAAACTATTACTCTTTTCCTGCTATTGATGATGAAGATTATGCAGAATTCAGCAATATATGTCTCATACAAAACGAACCTAAAAAGCAAACCTAATTTTGATAGCCGTGAATAATATTTTTAAAATTAAATAACATGCAAAAAATATTTTTTTTTGTGCATTTGTACATTTAAATATAATTAAGATACATTTATTTTAGCGCATTCTTATTTCAAAAACAATATTTACATATTTTTATTTAAATATACACTAACTTTTGAACTATCCCCACTTTAGCCCACCATGGGGTAAAGCGGGTGTATCAAAACATGCTCTTTTAAATGTATCACTGGGAGAAAACAATCTAACAAAAGTGGATAGTTGTGCTTCATATTTAATCTATATGAATCCAATGTATACAAAATGCATCAAAAGTTTCATTAAAATAAATTTAATAGTTTGATTTTAGGGCATTCTTTAAAAAAAGCTTGATTTTACCCCCACCTGACCCTACTTAAATTGTTCAGTCATAGTGTGTTTTATTCTCTGAGCACTCACGGTTTCTTCTTTTAAAAGTGTTTAATATAGTAGAGGACATTTTTATAATCTTTTTTAAAGACTGTGATGTGTCATTAGTTAAAATAAAGTAATTAAAACTTCAAGAATGACAATGATTTGTTGTAAAATGTGTAAAAATCAAGATCGATGTTTTGCAGAAATTTGAGTAGCAATTTTGAATGTAATTTTTTAAAAATTATTTAATTTCTACTAAATGAATAATTAAGGCATATATTTCAAAGCAAAGGATTCAAAGTATCTTTGAGATTTTTTACAGTTTCATAAATTGCTATTTTATATATATATATATAAAAAATGATCAAGAATTACCTCAGAGACTCAGTGACCAAGAATTACCATGGGTGACTCTGCTTTATTAAGAACTGCAATTAACTAAAATGTGGTGAACAGTGTGGTTGCAGTTAATTCTCAAAGGATTTGCGACAATTAAAATCACTAAATATGACAATAAAAAGAAATTAAATGATGATAAAAACATTGACCAGGAATTACCCCAGTGGCCAAGATTTACCCCAGATACATGGGGCAGTATTTGACCAACTTCTGTAAATTATTTAAAATAGTATAAAAAATTTCAAGACTATTTTTTAATAGCTAAAGTAGTTGGTAATTGAACGAAAAAGAAAGAAAAGAAAAATATTTAAAATTGTGACAAAGATCTTTGTAAAAATGTTTCATAACTAAGGCCAATGTTATTTTACAGAAATTTAACAAGCCATTTCAAGAAGATTTTTTTTTCAAAATAAATAAACAATAAACTCATAATTAAGTAATAAATTCCAATGAGGATAGTTCAGAGTACCTCTATGATATTTTTTCACTTTGGTGAAGTGTTATTAAAACATAAAAAGGACTGTGACCAGGAATTGCCCCAGAAACTTGCTGATCAGGAATTATCCCGGGTGACCCTATACAAAAAAAAATTCAACTACCTTATCAGATGTATGGCACAAGCTTTTGAAAAATGATTTACAACATATTAAAAAAAAAAAATAAAATAAATATTCGAGCAAGCAGTTTTGCCCTGTCATCTTGTAGCATATTTGTTACATCCAAAGTAGTAAGGTGAACTTTTAAGGAGGGTTTTGCCTGTATAAATCTGAAATAAGAGTGTTTTTAGCATTTTTTCTTTAATACGAATGAAGAATTTAGCTTTGGGCTTTTTTGCATGTTATTTGTTATCAGTTGAAAAACATTTCAAAATAAAAAATTGAGATGTGGCTTGAGTTGCGTGGGTGGATGCCCTAGCATGCACAACATGCATTTCCAATCGGGCGGGATTCGATAGATCGTCAGAGTCATTTGCAATCAATTTCCGTTTAAAGGATTATGAAAGTAGATAATATTATCTTTGTTTAGAGCTTCAACCACTTTGAGATCAAAAAGTTGAAAATCAAATAAGTCGCAACAATTTGAGAAAAAAAAAAATTCTGACCTTTTTTTTTTGCACTTTGGTGTGCTTCTAAAAATATTTATTTTTTATAAAAATGGCTGATAGTGGTCAAGTTTTAATAAATTATATTGACTTTAATTAAAAAAAAAATAGCAAGGTCGGTTTAATATAGTTTTTGCATTCTAACTCTCCCGTTTGAAAAAAGTCATTTTGCATAAAATGTGTTTATAGAGTTGCAATTTGGCCAAAAAAACAGATTATCTGGACTATAAAGGAATAGAAAAATGTAAAAAAAAAAAAAGATAAATCGATTTTTTTCATCTGAAATACAGGCAAATCCACACTTAAATTATGAACAAAAAGAAAGCTGACATACCTGCCAACATGTCAATTTTTAAATCCTTACAATTTTTATGACGTATTCTTACATGCTTAAAAATACATAATATATGCACATACAATGAAAAAAGTAATATTTCATAACATTTTCTATGCTATATTCATGTAGTATAGTCTTTTTTTTTCCAAAATAAAAACGTAAGATTTCATGGGGAATTCTAAGTAAAAAAAAGAAAAGAAAAATCTGATTCACAGCAAATTTTCTGAAAGGTTACAGCAAAGGGATTGGGGGAGTTGATGGACATAAATCATCAAGATGAATAACTGTGCTAAAAATAAACTAATTTCTCCAGTTATATAAACAATATAACTTTTCAACTTAGCCACAAATATCTTTAAATAATAATGTATTTAACCTTGAAAATCCTGTGATGAAGATAATGACTTTTGAGTGGCTAAATTAGACTTATAAATTACAGCAAACTGTTTTATTGTTATTATTATGTAGGGTAGATGCACCAGTTTTGGCCACATTGGATCAATTTGTCCAATATTTAGCCTGTGAATTAATGCTAACAAATAATAGGCATTCTTACATTTTAAGCAAACTCTCTTTTATCATTTACAATATCATTTGTTTATTTTTTGATAAAATATGACTTGCAAAAAAAAAAATAAATGTGTGAAACTGTAGTGTGTGATTACATGTATTAAGATTTTTGCTTAGCTGACAAGTTTTCAGAATCTTTCAACATTAGGCACTTATTGGGTTCTATTTGTTCTGAAACAAATTGCTATTAGGTTTTATGAGGTAAGCTTCCTCTCTACTGCAATTTTACATTTAATTTAATTATTTTAACAGTTTAATGGGGGGTGGCCAAAACTGGTGCATTAAATTTGCTATATGTACCAGTTATGGCCATGGGGGTGGCCAAAAAGGGTACAACATTATGTTCCACTTTTGGCCACATGATTCATTATAGAGGGAATTTTAGCCATTTAAGAACATCTGGAAAAATCAATTTAATTTTGTTTTATATAGTAATGGCTTCATTAATAATAATAATAAAAGCAATGCTAATGGCAGTTCTTATAAAAGAGATTTTGTTATTCTCTGTCCAATAGATAATTCACTTTAGAAAGAAGGATATTGTGCTAGTCACTAAAGAATGATATTGCTAAAGAAAATATAGTAGGTATATATTGTGTTTAGTATTGATAAAACAAAACGGGAGGCGATATGTAATGTTTAGATATGATAAATAAACTAAAACATAAATTTTGAAAGATTTTACAACTTATAAATTAAAAAGTTCAATAAAATTATAGCATGATTTAATTGCTTGTATTTTTCCTAAAGAAATGGAGAAGTTCCATAATTTTTGCAATATTTCAGGCACACGGATTTAGAAATACTAAATATTGTGAAAATCTTTACTAGAGATATCTAAATACAAGTAAGAATGTATTTCACATCATTTAAAAAAAACAGGATTCCTTTTACCAAGTTTAAAAGAGATTCTGTGCTATTAACAAATGGCCTAGAGGGAACACTGCTCTAAGATAGGAAGTAAAATTAAGGCCATTCAAAATGTAATGACAGCACTACAAGCTAGCAAAGTTTTGGAGTAACTCATTCTTGCCTTACATCACAAGTTTGCAGGACGGACACCACTTTTCTCTAATAATGTTGAATCTCAAGTAGTAGATCTAGGTACTAGGAATTGAAGTTAAAAATCAATTAGAAAAGTGAATTTTAGATATTGTCAGAATACTATTTCCTATAAAAATGGAATAACTTTTAAGATTCTGCCCAGAAAATTGTAGCCGGCAAGATAGAAACTCCATTTCAAGATGGAAGACCAGGTATGATTTGCTTCTGAAATCACACCCTAAAATAATTTGCAAAGAAGCAAGGTATTTAAATAAGGCACAAGCTAATATAAATCAAAAGATGATTTCATAACTTTTTGATGAAAATGAAACAAAAATCAGAAAATGCTTTCAAGAAATATAACTCTTTGATGAAGATTCAAGTGTTCTAAACAAGCCACAATCCATGAATAATTATAAAACTGATTAAATAGTTAATCTTTATGTCCTATAGGCACTGTTGTCCCTTTTATTAATCAAATTTAAATACATTTTTTGTTTTTTAATTGAAATTTTCAGTTAAAATCAACATAAGTATATTTTATTTGATGTTTTTATCAATTCATAAAGAAATTTGCAAAATTCTCTTAATACAGCAAACAAATATATGTGTGGTAAAATAGATGTTGCATAAAAATGCTTTATTTTTACTTATTATCAATTAAAATGTTTGCTAAACTACATGATATTGGAGTGGCCAAAACTGGTGCATAGAGATGGCCAAAACTGGTGTAGGGGTGGCCAAAACTGGTACAAATTGGAATAAATTACTTGATGAGTTATTACTCACAACCTAAAATATTCTGTAGAAAGTCATTATAGTTAACAGAAAGACAATTAAATTTACTAAAGAATGATGTTATTAGGATTTAATATGCTTCAATCGATCAAGAAATGTAAAATTTCTATTTCAAATTTTCTCTAAATGTGGCCAAAACTGGTACATCTACCCTATGTTATAATGTAAACATTTTATTCATTCTGAAAAATGTAGCTAACGGAGAAAGAGTATATAAAAAAGCTCTCTTATTACAACTTAAATTCATGCTAATTAAATAACTTAAAATGTCACTGCATCTTCATTTGATAACATACAAATGATCTAGAATTTCTTTACTTAAAGGAGGCATAAACAGTCATACATGGGAGAATATAATTACATCTCCAAATTTTATAAGGTGAAAAATGAATAATTTTGGATAAAAGGTAAAAAGTGGATTTATCATTAATGGATAAGTGTCCTGAAAAAGGGCTAGTCCCAATTTACATTTCTTACTCACACTTATTTAATAGGATTCTAAATCCTATCATGAACAAGTATAGCTGCTATCAAAAGATTTTTTTCAAATTTTACAATTATGCAAACAGTCAACAAAAACTATTTTTAAACTAGTTTATTGTTATGCTATGCTAAAACAGCAAAAATTAGGTTGTAATGAAGATATCACCAAATCAGTTAAAATTTAATTGTTCTGCCTTAAGTATAATTTTATATTAAAAATTTGAAAATAGAATATAAATGCTTTTGAAATTTTTACACATATAAATGCTTTATCCATTTACAGCCTGCACAATTCTATTGTGTGAATAATCTTTCAAAACGCTAAGCATTTTCTTTTGACAGTCTGTGAGAAGAAACTACTGCATCAAATTAACACCAATCTTTTTTTAAATGAAAGATATTTGACCACAGATTTGTTATCATACATTTTTTTGTTCAAATATTATTATTAATTAGCCGTAATTTTAAATTAAATTTCTACAGTTGTGCATGCACAGTATATAAATCTGCCTTTGGAGTGACACACTGCACATGCACTAAGATGCTCGCTCAGTTCAACTCCCAGTAGCAGAATATTCTCAAAGTGTCTGCAACAGATACTTCACGTGCAGAAAATAATCTGTAGGTAAAATATTTTACAATTGAAGTGTTAATCAAATGATCACTTACCTTTGACGTTATTATAAGTTTTATTAATTTTACTACTAATAATCTTAAGTTTTTGTATTAAGCAATAAAGAGCCAAACATAATATAAAGCGAAATAAAGGTTTAATAGAAAAATAATCTGCAAACGAGAAAAGAAATTCTGTGATGCCCGTGTTGAACTTTCTGCTACCAGGCTTCAACTATCACATCATATCACACGTAGAAGTTGTTTTAAGTTCGTTTGCTATTCGATCTTACTGTAAACAAGGTTTTCATTCTTTCACAAAGTGAAATATTATTTGGCCTTTTTCAGCATTAACAATTCAAAAATTTATTGTGAGGATATTAAGAGCTAGGTACGGTTTATTTCCGGAGGTGTCATATTGTTTTAGTCATATTACACACAGTGGTGTAGTCGTAAAAAAAGCAGAGGGCATATGCTCAAGGCAGAGGGTATATCCTACAGTGCTATACTATAGCTTTTATCAGTAGTGTAGTCGTTAAAAAAGTAGAGGGCATACGCTCTAAGCAGAGGGTATACCCTACAGTGTATATACTATAGCTTTTTTGAGAAACAGAGGGTATACGGTGTTCCTTTAAAATATCTAGAAGGTATACGGCATATACCACCGTATACCCTCCACTACATCCCTGGCTTTTATGAGAAACAGAGGGTATACAGTGTTCCTTAAAAAAATCCAGACGGTATATGGCGTATACCCTCCACTACATCCCTGATTACACACAGAAGATAAACACAGTGATTTGAGGCTAAAAGTTATGGCTGCTGATCCATCTTGTGAATTGCTAATAGTTACACACGAAGATTGGCAAATTAGCATGTTAACTCTCTCACTGGCTGAGGGTTTTCCTGTATTTTTATAAGAATGCTTGTAAATTCCAGGATAAATATATTTATTAAACGGAGTTTGATGCTGTAATATCTTTAATATCACTTTTTTTTAATATATGGTTCAAAATAAAATTCTGTTTAAAATATTTTAAAATCCGGGCTAGCCGGTTAAAGGGTTAAGTTGTAGCTGCTTCTTTGAAAAAATTAGGTATTATAAATATTAAAACACAAAACTATTTTTGTAAGATCAGAACTTAAATTCGAGACAATTTTGTATGCCTCAACTGTTTTTCGAACCTCTTCAATTTAGAAGGAAGAAAAACAAGTTCTTGCAGTTAAAAGCTCTGATTTTTTGTAGAGGATGCAGGTTCGAGCCCAACCCTAGCAAAATTTGTAATATTTTTATGTATAATTCATTTCAATAGTGACATATTTTATTAGGAAGGTAAGTTATAGGATTTTTATTTTATTATTATTTGAATGCTATAATTAAGTAAAATTTAACACTCAATAATATTTTGAAAAAATAATGAATTTCTATTTAAAATATTTTGCATGTAATTATCAATTAAATAAACTGAACTGATCTACAATTTTCGTTATATTTTCTGACCATTATCAAGAATATATATGTGCCAGAAAGTAAAGATGAAAATAAGCACTCGCCAGTCACCGACTAAACATGAAAAACTGGCGATTAAAAATATGGAAAGTACCGGCTAAATGCACGATTTTCCAAAAGGAATTTCATCAAAGAATCGCAGAAAAAAACCCTTAAATTTCGTCGAAGGATCGCGAAAAAAACCCTCCAAATATCGTCAATAGAACGCAGAAAAAATGCAAATATTGTACAAAAAAAATCGCAAATTTTGTCCAAGAATTGCGAAAATAACGTGAATTTTGTCAAAGAATCAAGAAAACCGCGAATTTTGTCAAAGAATAGCGAAAAATGCGAATTTTGTCAAAAGATCGAAAAAAAAAAAAAAAAAAACTGCACATTTCGTCAAAGGATCACGAAAGAAATGCAAACAACGTCAATAAATCAGAGAAACGTGAATTTTGTTAAAGGATCATGTAAAAAACTCATAATTAGTACCAGGAGGGACCCCCCCCCACCCTCCCTTTACACTCCAGAAAATTTGCTGTAAATTTCAGATTTTTTTTTGAATCACACCTGCTAGTCAGTGGATAAACATACCTATTTTTTTATTGTCAGATCTTAATTTTAAACAAGTGGGTAAGTGTGATCACAGATCGCACAGAGGGTTTCGTTTAATCTTCCTTTAAAACACTTTATCCTTTTGCGAAATCTGTTCGTTCCACATTTCGCAATCAGGGGGGACACTCTATTCTACACAAACCTCTATCCGAAGGAAACTCCGTTTTACAACCTATCCGTAGGTATATTAGTCGAGGAGATCGGGTCTATAGCACCCGAGATAGGCAGGCGCCCCCAGGAAATTGCACGGAACATTCTTTTATAAGCTTTTTATTATGTGTTATGAACTATGTCAAAGTTTCAAGCAGATCGACTTGTTAGATTTCCTAATTTTAACAAAATTGTGTTATGTTAGTTCCCCATTCCACCACCAGGGGGCACACACTATTCATAACAAAACTGTATCAGATCGAAACTCTGTTAAACAACCTATCAGTGGATGTGTTACTCGAGTTGGTGGCGGTCTTAAGCGAGAAATTAAGAAATTTGCTGAAAGTACTATTCGAAAATAGTGGTAACTAAAATTTTGACATTTTTATATTTCATAAGTAGCACATGTCTGAGTATATCATAGTCCCCAGAAAAGACATCTAAAAAGGTCATAAACGCTAATTTTTTAAAAAGAAATCCAGCACCTCTCCCCTCACAGGAAATTGCATGCACCATTATTTTATAAGCTTTTTATTATGTGTCATGAAGTATCTTAAAGTTGCAAATAGATCGCCTTGTTATATTTCCTAATTTTAACAAAATCGCATTACGTCACTTCCGCATTCCACCACCAGGGAGCACACTCTATTCTTAACAAAAGCATATCTGAACGAAACTCCTTTGCGCAACCTCTCCATAGATACATCGTCAGGAGGGTGGCGGTGCGGTCTTATCCAAGAATTTAAAACCTTTTCTGCGGTAACAAACGCTAAGATTTAATAAATAAATCTAGTTCCCCCTCCCCTCCCCTCCTTGAAATATCACACCCCATTCTTTTTTACACTTTTTCTTATGTGTTATAAAGTATCTTAAAAGTTTCAAACACATCGAGTGGCAGTCTTAACCAATAATTTAAGATATTTCCTGAAATTGCTATTCAGAAATAGTGGTAAGAACATTTATAAACATTTTCATATTGAATAATTAATACTTATCTCATAGCCTGCCGTCGAAAAACCCACGCAAATTGTTAGACTTCCTAATTTAAATGAAATCTCCATTAAAAACGCACGTGCCTCCATCTTAATCTCGCATTTGATGGAAATAAAAATAATTAATTAAATAATAATTAATATATCAGCTTGTAATTAAGCTATCTGTTTGAACCGGGTATGTATGAAATCTGCGAGAGATTTCCCGGCCGGATGTCAAAAAATTCAATATTTAAAAAGTTTAAATTTCATATTAGAATGTTCTCTGCTTAAATTTCTCCCGCGCCGATATGTCTGAAACATGACGGCAGCTGCGTACCGCTGAAAGGAAATCTCATTTCATTGTCTTTTCAAATACAGAAATTAAATTTTTATTGATCGATTTTTAGTGGATTTTTTGCGTTCTACCCTACGCAGAAAATTTAAATTCATACCAAAATAAAGTGGAATTTTTTCCGCGTATTTCTACACCTGTTACGAATTTGTACGACCGATACTTCCGCAGATGAGATTCTGCTTTTTAAATGCCCACTTCATTTATTGCTTAAATTACTCCGTGGTAACCCTGCATCGACTGATTTTATGGAGCATCCACCGAATTTACTGGCAACCCTTAGGAGAAACTCCGAAGGATTTGGAAAAAGTGTGTTCGAAGCTGCGTTCAAAAGGTTGATTGGTTAATTTTAGAATTTAATTAGCCCATAATTAGGTTAATTACCAATTTTTTCAAAATTTTATGATTTGTTCAGCTATAAGTACCCAAAATTTCATGTCTCTAACACGTATAGTTTCTGAGAACAGGCTCTGTGACGGACAGACAGACAGAGGAACAAGACGAATAGGGTTTCATCAGATGAACGGATAGTGGGACTTATGTAGTTAACTATATAAGCATGTTGCATATAACTTTGCTGTTAACTTAATTTAAAATAGATTGGAAATTAGTATCTCAAGTTTATTCAAAACAATATGAATTAAAATATTTTTATTTAGTACATAAATTACTTATTTACTCTAAATTCATGTATTTTTTAATTAAATAATCAGTGACAAATGTACTTCCTGGCTACTAAAAATCATCCTGCCGGCCAGTGACTAAGCAAAATTCCTTATTTTCATCTTTATCAGAAAGAAAAGTTTGTCATTCATTTGTGTAAAAAATAAAACAGAAAAAAAAATTCATAAGAGCTATAAAAGAAATTACCTTGATATCTAGGTTTAATATTTAAAAAATGTATAAAAATGTAAAATAAAATTCAAGTAATAAAAAATATATATTATAAATCGCTAGCTGCATCAAGTTTTAAATTTTGGTTTTTAGAGAATGAGACAGATAAAAATAAAATTCATGACAGCTTTAATGGTCGTGTGGTTTTAAAAAGTAAATAAAAATAAATATTTTTTTCAAATAAATAAATAAAAATAAAAAATGAGGCCATACTAAGTAAAAATAAATTCTCTACCCGATATTTTTAGGTAAATTTCTAATAAAAAGCAAGCATAATTGGTTATAAATTATAAACTTAAAATTCTTTCCCTTCATTGAATAGATTAGACTGACAGCACCCTCTATCGCCTTAAAGCAGGGTTTGCCCAAGTGGGCCCACTTGAAAAAACCCATTGTGGGTTTTTTCAAATTTTCTCATGTTTTTACAACTGCAACATTATTTAATCTAAGGTATGAGAATAGGTGAAAACTGGAAAATTGGATTAATAGTCAGTGGCTGTTAGACAGGGTTTGCCCAAGTGGGCCCAGCCCGAAAAAACTCGTCCATGTTTTTGTGGGCAGGCCCACTTGAAAAAACCCATTGTGGGGTTTTTCAAAGTTTCTTATGCTTTCACAACTGTATCATTATTTAATCTAAGGTATGAGAATGCAAAGATAAATGTAAATTTAAATATATGTCAAAAGAACCAGATTTAAAGAAATTTCTAAGCAGAGATAAAATGATCAAAAAAGAAATTAGCTGTAAAGAAGGAAGATTTTCATGGCTGTAATCTAAAATGTATCCAAATGCTTTAAATCTTAATGCATGCAAAAAGATGGCACTTGAACCCCATCCTGATTATTTGCATTGTTATAGCTTTTAAGATTAATCATCCCATTTATTATCCTCCTTCAATGTTCAATGAAAGTGTTATACAGGAGTTTTCAATGCAAAAATGGTTCAGATTATGGCAAAAAACAGTGAAATAGATAAGCTTCCTCCTGGAGTTTGTCAGTTTTTCTTTTCTTTACATTCAGTACTAGCTACCCCTGCTTCAATAGAACAATACTTTTTTATATTTGGTCTGGTTTGGAGCAAGTTACTTAATAATTTTGGAGTTGATAAAGCAGCAAAGCTAGTAATAAGTGTATCACGATTTGCGATCTAAATTTACAAATATCACTGACACTGACTTCCATGACAATCTAATTTAACATTTAAAACTATTACAAGATATTTGTAGCAAATTTTGATAAAATTTTCAAATATCTTATTACAAATCCCATTTCTTTCAAAAATAAAATAAAAAAGTCTTCAATTGATTCCTGATTTGAAGTGAATGAAAGAAACTATATAAATTTAGCATGTTTAACTTAAGGTAAGAATTATAGGGTAGATGCACCAGTTTTGGCCACTTTTAGAGAAAATTCGAAATAGAAATTTTATAGTTCTTGACCGATTTAAGCATATTAAATCATAATAACATCATTCTTTAGTAAATTTAATTGTCTTTCTGTTAGCTATAATGATTTTCTACAGAATATTTTAGATTGTGAGTAATAACTCATCAAGTAATTTATTCCAATTTGTACCAGTTTTGGCCACCCCTACACCAGTTTTGGCCATCTCTATGCACCAGTTTTGGCCACTCCAATATCATGTAGTTTAACAAACATTTTAATTGATAATAAGTAAAAATAAAGCATTTTTATGCAACATCTATTTTACCACACATATATTTGTTTGCTGTATTAAGAGAATTTTGCAAATTTCTTTATGAATTGATAAAAATATCAAGTAAAATATACTTATTTTGATTTTAACTGAAAGTTTCAATTAAAAAACAAAAAATATATTTAAATTTAATTAATAAACGGGACAACAGTGCCTATAGGACATAAAGATTAACTATTTAATCAGTTTTATAATTATTCATGGATTGTGGCTTGTTTAGAACACTTGAATCTTCATCAAAGTGTTATATTTCTTGAAAGCATTTTCTGATTTTGGGTTGATTTTCATCAAAAATGTTATACTTCTTGAAATTATCTTTTGATTTATATTAGCTTATGCCTTATTTATGTACCCTGCTTCTTTGCAAGTTATTTTAGGGTGTGATTTCAGAAGCGAATCATACCATTTCACGCCTGGTCTTCCATCTTGAAATGGAGTTTCTATCTTACCGGCTACAATTTTCTGGACAGAATCTTAAAAGTTGTTCCATTTTTATAGGAAATAGTATTCTGACAATATCCAAAATCCACTTTTCTAATTGATTTTTAACTTCAATTCCTAGTACCTAGATCTCCTACTTGAGATTCAACATTATTAGAGGAAAGTGGTGTCCATCTTCTGATGTAAGGCAAGAACGGGTTACTCCAAAACTTTGCTAGCTTGTAGTGCTGGCATTACATTTTGAATGGCCTTAATTTTACTTCTTATCTTAGAGCAGTGTTCCCACTAGGCCATTTTTTAAGAGCACAGAATCTCTTTTAAACTTGTTAAAATGAATCCTCTTCTTTTTAAATAATGTGAAATACATTCTTAGTTGTATTTAGATGTCTCTAGTAAAGATTTTCACAATATTTAGTATTTCTAAATCCGTGTGCCTGAAATATTGCAAAAATTATGGAACGTCTTCATTTCTTTAGGAAAAATACAAGCAATTAAATCATGCTATAATTTTATTGAACGTTTTAATTTATAAGTTGTAAAATCTTTCAAAATTTATGTTTTAGTTTATTTATCACATCTACAAATTACATATCACCTCCCCTTTTGCTTTATCAAAAATAAACACAATACTATATTTTCTTTAGTGACTAGCACAATGCCCTTCTTTCTAAAGTGAATTATCTATTGGACAGAGAATAACAAAATCTCTTTTATAGAACCACCATTAGCCTTGCTTTTATTATTATTATTATTGAAGCCATTACTATATAAAACAAAACTAAATTGATTTTGATTTATCCAGATGTTCTTAAATTTATTAAATGGCTAAAATTCCCTCTATAATGATAATGAATCATGTGGCCAAAAGTGGAACATATGTTGTACCCTTTTTGGCCACCCCCATGGCCATAACTGGTACATATAGCAAATTTAATGCACCAGTTTTGGCCACCCCCCATTAAACTGTTAAAATAAGTAATTTAAATGTAAAATTGCAGTAGAGGGAAAGCTTACCTCATAAAACCTAATAGAAATTTGTTTCAGAACAAATAGAACCCTATAAGTGCCTAATGTTGAAAGATTCAGAAAACTTGTCTGCTAAGCAAAAATCTTAATAAATGTAAGCACACACTACAGTTTCACACATTTATTTTTTTTGCAAGTCACATTTTAGCAAAAAATAAACAAATGATATTGTAAATGATAAAAGAGAGTTTGCTTAAAGTGTAAGAATGCATATTATTTGTTAGCATGAATTTGCAGGCTAAATATTGGACAAATTGATCCAATGTGGCCAAAACTGGTGCATCTACCCTATAAAGAAATCCAGTTGTAGTTCACTTAATACATCCTTAGTGCAGCAAACTAGTCCCATGAGATACAGATGTACCTTTTAAATCAATTTGATTTTTTTCTTTTTATATATTTTTTTGTTAATTCATACTTACTTAGTGCAAAATTATGCCCAGGTTTCACCGATAAATAGAGAATTTCGGTATTATGTATATGGAAATTAGAAGTTTAAAGTGTTCTCCAAAACAACTCAATAAAGCCCGAAAAAACCCGGGCTTTTTCAGAAAACCCCGAAAAAGCCTGGGTTTTAGACTAGTGGGCTGGGTTTTTTTGAAAAAGCCCGGGTTTTTTCTAACCCTGCCTTAAAGAAATAGGAATCACTTATGCAATACAGAAATTCATCACACAATTCTTCATTCAATAAATTTAAAAGCAGCTAATTAAAAATTCATGAATTTTTCTTATGTAACATTCAAGTTATTTAGCATTAAATCTTGACGGCTGACGGGCACTATCTAGTCATTAATAATTATTGTATAAACATGAATATTAAGTTTTCTATTTATTTATATAAAATTAATATTTTAATTTATAATTCTGTTATAAAAGTTAATATTCTTTCATAAAATGCATAATTATACTTATTTAATTTTGAGAGTAAAAAAATAAATTTAAAATATTGATTTTTTAAGAATTAAGTTTCTTTTTCCTTTCATCAGATATATTAGCCACATTTTTTAATAGATAGTGGTCAATGAGCAAATGGATAAGTACCAAAAAGAGTACTTAAGGTCAAGAATAAGATAAATAAAATTACTCTGTAATTAGTACATAACTTAATTATGTTGAGAAATACAATAATAGGAGTTAATTAATTACAGACAACTCTCTTTGAAATAAATTTAATGATATATTAAACAGAAATTGAAAACTTTGTATTTTACTGCTTGCAATCATAATACAAAAGACATTTGCATATCATGGCATTTAATTAATGGAAAAAAAAATATTATTTACTCACACAATTTATGTTACACAGTAAGTTTTAATTTAAGAAGTTTATAGAATGTAATCAACTATACATATTTTTCAAGAGAGGTACACTGAAATTAAAATTTACATTTGTAGATTCAAAAAGAAAACTTCCAAACACTCCAGACATGCAATAGCAGAAATCTTAAATAAATACACTGCACAAAACCTGATGACTCACAAATTAGGTCTTAAGTCACATATCAACAATCTTCAATGAAACTCATCACTTCTTCTTTTATGGTAAAGCTATGGGTTAATTCATGTTTATGTAATTTATCTTCTCTCAAAAACCTTTTAGGGCAACTCCTACAGTAAAAATACTTCTTTTCTTTCATATGCGTCAAGAAATGTCGTTTCAAATTACTTTTTTGTGTAAAACCTCTGGAGCATATATCACAAATATGTTTCTCACCCGAGTGAATCAACATATGAACTTGATAAGTATAATTGTCGGCAAAACTTTTCCCACACACATCACAGTTAAATGGCTTTTCTGCAGAATGCAAAATGTAATGCCTTTTAAGATTAGATTTTTGAGTAAAACCTTGAAAGCAAATATCACAGACGAATTTTTCTCCAGTATGAATAGCTATATGAGTATCAAGAGTATATTTATCAGTAAAACGCTTACCACACACATTACATCCGTGGGGTCTGTTATCTGAATGATTTGTATAATGACGTTTTAAATTAGACTTCTGGGTGAATTCTCTAAAGCAAATATCGCATACATGTTTTTCTCCATTGTGAATCATTTGATGCATTTGAAATGTATGCTTATCAGCGAAGCTTTTACCACAAACATCACAAACAAATGGTTTTTCAACACTATGGATTAATCTATGTCTATGAAGATTGCTTTTATTAGAGAACCCTTTAAGGCATACTTCACATACGAAAGGTTGTATTCCAGAATGAATTAAATAATGTTCTTGAAATTTATCTTCAGAACTAAAATTTTTCTCACATAATTCACAGACGATGTTTTTTTCACGGGTATTTCCCCGCTTTTTTTCTTTTACATAAACCTGAACTATGTGAGCAGCACACATAATGCTTAATAACACTAATATAACATCAACCAAAACTGTATAGTTTAGAAATCAAAATAATTATACTATGAAGCACACTACCAACTTGAAAACTTGAAGTACGTGAAAGAAAAACATTAGCTAACATAAAGAAAAATAGTTTTCAATGATCTAGATAACATAAACAAGAAAAATCCATCTTCAAAAATTGACACCACGCCTGATTTCAATTCAGTTCTGACTTGAGGAAGATCTAAAAACATGCAATTGTTGCCACTCTTCATATAAAGAATTCCAAAATATTTCCTTTTACTTCAACAACTCAAAAAACTTCAATTACTCAGTGCCAAGAAATTTTAGACAACAAGCAAAAAATTATCCTTAACAGAGAATTAAAAACTATAATAATAATATATATTTTTTCATAAATGTCATGCAGCATCATATAAGAGATCATCAATACTGCTTGCAGTGCACGACCAACCAGCCAACTAACGGATTGTGTTTGTGTACGAAAGAAATATCTCTGTGTGTTATTTTGTTTCGCTAAAATATTAAAATGGGACGTCTGATTTCATACGATTATGTTGTTGAAGAAAAAATAAATGCTATATTGAAAGCTAAAACCTTACATTGTGGATTGATCATTGGCCAGGTATGTTTAACTTAAAAAGATCTTTTTTCGATATCGGTTAATTGTAGGTATGACAAAAAATTAAAGGGCGACTGTTTCACTTAAACAATTTTTAGGTAGAGCTGTTATGCTTTTTATATCTAATATTAATAATTTACCATACATTTTTAATGAAAGGAAATAGTTTTAATTTAAAAAAGTTTTTATTTATTTATTTTACATTAAATTTCAGAAAAACTATGGATTTATCAATTTTTTCTTTTTGTATGGATACGTTTTTGCTTATTTTATTTTATTATGCCTTATATTACATGTGCAATGAACTCCCGTTAGTGCGAACTTCAAAGGGAAGAAATTTATCATAGTAATTTTAGTAAAAAGTAAGTTAACCTTTTCGAGACGGAATGATGCTTAACGGAATGTCTTTCCATTACGGGTGTCTCTTATATGCATCAGCTGTAGCCGGGTGATGCACCGCTGAATCGGTGTTTATGTCGATCTTAGACGGGTGTATCATATTTGCATTTTCAATTATACACATTAAATTTGTATTTTTTTTAATGAAAAGATGGAGCTTCATGTTCACTACAGTTAACTTATTTGAACCTTTAGGTTATTGACCTTGTATCTGTGGAATGCTTCCGACCCTTATAGTTTGTTCCGAAGATGTGACGTAAACAAAACTCAGCTGACGGTCAGCTGTGTCAACACGTGATGTAATTATCAGAAGGTTTCAGATGCTTTGAAATATGCTTTTTCTTTCTTTGAGGAAGATAAGGGTTGCTGCAATTGCTTTAGAAATTCCAGTTTTTATTTTGTTTGCATCTTCCTTAGCTAGTAGACGAAAGTTTTTTGCGCTGGTTAAGAGAATTTAGCTAAGATTGCGATGACTAAGAGAAAGAAATTTTTAACACAGAAGAAGAGTACACTCAAATCGTAAATAAGCATACCAGTGATTATTTTTATAGCGGAGGCTGTCTAGATTTAACTGAGAGTAGTGAATCGGGTATAATATATTATAAGTATGGTATAAGAAATTATTCTTTGATTTAATAGATAGGGGAGAGTTGGGAGGAGTGGGACAGCAGCATTTATGTCCAAAATAACTGTTAGAATTTAGTTCTAGTTTGTCCACTAGATGGAGCATCTATAGCCTTATGTTTAATTCTAATTGTTACACCAGCTGTATTATTGTTTGTATTTAAAAGGTAAAATTTTATTTTCATGCCTCAGAAGTAAGTACAAATTCTTATTCTTTCAATGATTTGTTTCAATTATAATATATTTAAAATAAAAATATTATAATTGTATAATAAACTTAAAGATATAGTGTTTGTAAACCAGCAGTCAAATAAAGCCTAAATGTAGCATGCTATATATGATAAGCCTTTTTAAAAAATATTCAACAGAGGGAGGAATGGGACAGCATCAATGAGGGAGGAATGGGACATGTTCTCAAACACCTTTGAGTCCTTCTGATATACACCCATATCCCAAAGCATCACCACAAAAACTATAAAGAAAGACAGAAAAAAGGAAAGATCAAAAATCATCACTGACACACCAGAAAAAGAAGAAATTGAAAAAATAGCTGCTGATAAAAAGCAGAAGAGATTGTGTAAAAAGAAAACTCTTAAGGTGAAAAGGAAGAAACAGAAAAAAGCGAATGAATTACCTGATGATTCCATTGATGGAAAATTTTTGTTGCATGACTCTACAGATGAAGACTTTTGATTTGATTACTCACAATGATAATGAAATTGCTGAAGAATTTGATTGGTTAACTGATGATCCAAAATTAGGATAAATGACTTTGCACTTGTTAAATTTTTGACGAAGAAGACAGTTGTTTATTATATTGGCAGAGTTGAGAATATAGACAGTGATAAGGAGTTTATCATATTCAAAAATGATGAAAAAGAAAAATTTCACTTCCCACAAGAAAATGACTTCAGTGAAGTAGAGAAAAAGGATATCATAATGAAATTGCCTCAACCACAAATAATTTGTGGTACCAGCCGAGCCCAGTCCTACTTTGCCTTTCAGTGTTGACTTATTAAAATACAATATGAGTTAATTTAATTTTTTTCAAACAGTGTCCTATTCCTCCCTCATGTGCGTCCCATACCTCCCTCGTGTGAGGGAGGTGTGGGACAAAAATGTTAATATTTTAAAACATGCAAATAAAAGCCAGTTGTTTGTATTTCACAGTGTTTGTATTTTTTAAACATAGCTTAAGTAACATACTATTAGATTTTTATAAGCTGTACTCTTGGTAAAGCATAAGTAGTGAATTAAAAAATAAATTGTGAAATCTGTCCCACTCCTCCCAACTCTCCCCTATCACTTTGTTGAATGCCAATGTTCTCAGTGATAAAAAATATGGGTCTAAAACTCCATTTGTTCAATTTAAAATGAGTGTTGACAAATATTTGAAAATTATGGAAGTTTCAGGATAGAAATGCAGTTCACAGCTAAATCAATATCCACACATTTAAAGCTTTCTGGTATAGGTGAAAACTGGGAAATTGAGTTAGTAGCCAGTGGCCGGTAGACTCAGTTTCATTAGTGGCCACTATAATGTTTCAAACTTTCTTGGCATCTAGATAAGCTATAATCGTTGTATATATACATATTTTCTATAAATCAGAGTTTTATACCAGCCAACTATTCATCATAAGAATAGGGACACAGTTGAAATTCAAGAAAATTACTTTAAAACTACAAAATTGTTATCATATTAATTTTTTTAGAATATATTTTTGGATTATTTGTAAATGTTCATAAACACAATTATCAGTCAGATTACTGTTACTTTCTTTACATAAAAAGTTAGTAACTAAATCAAAATTCCAACAACTAGATGTATACAAAAAAAAAAAAACAAAACAAAACAATAAAATGCTATTTTGATTTTATTTAATAATTAAATGTGTTAACATACCATATACATTACATACAGTTGAAATCTAAGCTGGTGAGTGTATTTCGCAGGATTAAACAGTATCTCTTGTAGAAAAATAATCTAACTGATCAAACACATTGAAGATATTGTAATGTCCTTACCCTTTAGGGTCTAATTTTTTTTTTTTTTTCAATTTTGAGAACAAAATTACTTTCATTTTAATAATCTTAATCGTAGCTATCCAAATAGATTTACTGATATGATAATAAGTTAAGAGCCCGGCCGCAGAATCGGCGCAACGCTGCGACGCACGTCGCAGACTCTTGAGAAAATCTGCAGACTATTTTTCAACTGTTAAAATTTAGAAAATAAAAGTTTGTTAGAAATTATTTGCCATGTGCCATAATAATACGATCCACGCCACATGCGACTGACGAAGCTCCGATTCCATTTAAAATATAAATAATTCACGGAGAAAACTCTAGACACGCGATCGTGAAACGCCTATTATTAAATGAGTCAATCCTCGTAGGGGTGATTTCTTTAGAAATTAAAAAAAATCGGTCATTAGTCCGGAAATTCGGATGTTATTATCACGAATTTCGACAAATGTTCGCCGAAAAAACAATTTTGTCAATCGTTTGCAGTTAAAATAGCCAATTTCGTCAAAGGATCGCAAAAAAAATGTGAATTTCGTCAAAAGATCGCGAAGAAAAAACGAAATTTTGTCATAAGATCAGGAAGGAAATGTCAATTTCGTCAAAAGGCTGCGAAAAAATAGCAACTTTCGTCAAAGGCTGGCGGAAAAATGTGGCTTCTGTCAAATAATCGCGGAAAAAACACGAACTTCGTCAAAGGGCTACGGAAAAATAGCAACTTTCGTCAAAAGATTGCAGAAAAACGCAAATTTCATCAAAGGATCGCGGAAAGAACGCGGATTTTATCGAAGGATCGCTAAAAAATGAGATTTTCGTCAAAAGATCCCCACTAAAAATAATCTTAAAATTATCTGAAGAAATTTCCACTTTTTCCAAAAATTCTACAGACATCTGAAGAAATTTTGCAGATTTATTTTTACCTTCAAAATATCTGCAGAATTTTTTAAGATATTCTAAAAATTACCTGCAGTAATGGGCCAATTACCTACAGATTTTTGGGCCAAATACCTACAGATTTTCTACAGATCGATCGCGGAAAAAAAGGCGAATTTCGTCAAAAGATCACGGAGAAAAGGCGAATTTCGTCAAAAGATGGCGAAACTTTTGTCACAAGATCGAAAAAAAGTCCATTTCGTCAAAGGGCTGCAGAAAAATAGGAACTTTCCACAAAGGATGGCGGGAAAACGCGAGTTTCGTCAAATGATCGGAAAAAACATTAATTTTGACAAATGATCGCAGAAAAAGCACGAATTCTGTCAAAGGATTGCGGAAAAAACACGAATTTTGTCAAAAGATAGCGGAAGAAACGCGAATTACGTCGAAAAATCGCGGGAAAAAGCAAATTTCGCGCAAAGATCGCTAAAAAACGCGGATTTCGCTAAAAGATCGCGAAAAAACACGTTTATCGTTAAAAGATCGCGGAAAAAACGCAATTTTTTTTTCAAAGGATCGGCGGAGAAACGCGAATTTCATCAAAAGATTGCGAAAAAAACGCGAACATCGTAGAAAGATCGCGAAAAAAACGCGAACAACGTCGAAAAATCACGAACATCGTCGAAAGATTGCGAAAAAACTCGGAACATCATCGAAAGATCGCGATAAAAAAATCCCTCCCAGCTCGGGCCTACAGGCGGAGGTAGATTTCGAAGTTAAGTATTAAATTCACCAACAAAACTTAAATCAAGATTAGAGATAAACCCAGTTCCTCCACTAAGAATGATCTCTAGGGAGCTAAACATTTTGTGAAAATTCTAATATACACGAATACACACACGCATGTATATGGAATAGGTTTAAAAAATAGCTAAAGCAAATTCAGAGAACCTCAAAGTGTTAAAATAAGTTAATATTTCCATACTCGTGTTTTATCATGTTTTAATACGTTTTCTCAAACTCGCATGACGTTACATATTCACCAACTGAGGTCCATTTTATTTCCAATATGACGCAATATTTTTTTTTTAATTCGTCAAACTATTTATTTCATTTTGAGTTTTCATGCGGAAATCTTGCTCTAGAAAACTTATGACGTAATATTCAATTTGTTTTCAATTCGTCAAACTATTTATTTAATTTAATTTTTCACGTGAACTTGCAATAGAAAAGCAATTGTTGTGGTGAGAATTTTATTGCTTTTTTTTTAATTGTTGGCAACTGTTATAACGAAAAATATTTATTTTTTCCTGTCATTGTTGTGTAAGAGCTGGTTTTATCAGAATTTTGTTAAGACGGTATTCAAAATTTTGAACCTTCCCCATTTCCATTCTCTTGGACCGATTTTGCCCATTTTCAATCCCCGCCGAGATATTAGCCATCTCAAAGTTGTTGGCGAGTTTGAAGACGATCCGTGCATAATTGCGACTTTTATCGTGCGGACAAAATTTAGTACATACATACATACATACATATATATATATATATATATATAAACTTTTTAGGTGGGGGTGGTTTTGGGTTCCTGGGGTACTATAATGAAAAGTTATGAAGGAATTTTTAAAAAGTCGCACTATGGTAACG
Organism: Maratus speciosus; assembly: GCA_963932465.1. Taxonomy (NCBI): domain Eukaryota; kingdom Metazoa; phylum Arthropoda; class Arachnida; order Araneae; family Salticidae; genus Maratus; species Maratus speciosus. The sequence continues at coordinate 171,722,201 of OZ010793.1, forward strand.
ACTGCAATAGGTAGTATTTCTTACGAAATCTACCTAAAAAAGTGGACATTGTCGAAAGGTGGCGAAAAAACACGCATTTCGTCAAAGGATCGAGGAAAAAAAGGTGAATTCCGTTAAAGAATCGCGGAAAAATTTGCTGAAACATTGATGATTTCACGAGAATTTTTTTTTACAGCTGAGTGGCAGGTTAAATATTAGTTAGCCATGTTTTGAGTGAAAGAATGTTAAATTTTGAATTGCACAACTAGCTAAGATTGCTAAATAAAACATTGCATTAGAGTTACTTATAGTATTTGCATGAATTACTCAAATTTGATCTTCTAAGAATTTCAATCTGCTCCAATAACACTTTTATTGCTAAAAAATTGGAATTTTGCTCCTGCAAAAATGGATTTTACAGCTACAAAATTAGATTTTTGCTGCTTCAAAGTGGCTTTAGTGCACTTTCATCCTTGTATTATCACATCTATATATATTTTGATATTATCACATTGTATCAATCTTTTCAAAAATTTTGGAAATTGGTGTTCATATGTTATTTTTCCTGTTATTCTGTTTTCTAACTTCACAGAAATTTTGACAAATTTTATGAAAGAATTTTCAGATAGTGGTATTACAAATTTTGAGGACAAAGGTATTATTTTAAAAAGTACTTTCCTTTTATGTTAATCACAAATACTGGGGGGGGGGGGGGGGTGAGTGCATGAGGGATTGGAAAGAGGGCGTTTGTCCTTAAGTTTTGCAGACTGATTTTAAAGTTTCTACTTGTGTTGCAGACTGCAGAAAAAAATTCTGCTGCTGGGGTTAAGAGTTTTTGGAGATGTTTGGAAAATCTCATATTACAAGAGGGTTTAACAGATATTACAACTTTATAATGTTTTTTGTGTTTTACCACATGATTCATTCAGAAAAGTAACCTATATTTTAAATTTAAAGAGTGAAATATATGTATAAAATAAATTACTAAATGTCCAAACATAAATGAACTCATAATAAGAAAAGCATAGCCATATACAGGGTTCGTTGATATATATCAATGGATATATATCATGATATATATCTTGATATATATCCAATATTTATTTTTAAAATATCAAGATTTTTGATATTTTCGATATTTTCAAAATATTAAGATGTTTGATAGTTTGTATATTGATACAGTATGGAACCAGTTATCCGGAATGATATTTCTGATAGACTGATTTCAGAATCTTTGCAGAAAAAAGTGTCATACACTGCCAGTTTGACATAGGCTTTGCTTGAAAAAATTGTATAATTTGATGACAACATCTAGTATTTGAAAAGAAAACATATTTTTGTTGTATTTTAGATGTTTTAATTTTTATGCAGAGGAAGCAGAAGAATTTTTGTTCCTAAGGGATTCCCATAAATTATCTTCTTTTAAACTCTGGTTAACCTTTGATCTTTCTTGCATTGATTTTTAATCAAAGTAATCTAATAATTTAAAATCGGAAATAATGCCACAATCACACATATTCCACAAAACTTATCAAATGGATGCTGCTTTAATGCACAACCAGTTAACCGGAAAAACCAGTTATCCGGAATACATCTGACCCCAAGCATTCCGGATAAATGGTTCTGTACTGTATTTATTTTTAAAATATCACTGTGCAAGGTAATTTTAATATTTTTCCCATTCAAACCAAGTGTAAATGAAATTTTCACCTGTTATTGACTGTGTCATTCTGTAGATAATGAACTTTTGCCTCTGGCAGTGACTTTTTTAGGAAAAGAAGAAAACGAATCTTTTCCAAGCTTTATGTTTCAAACTTTTATTTTTAAATGTAGAACTAATAATTATATTAGACAGTCAATTCAGAACAGCCATTGAAAGATAAAATGTAATTTTGATAATTATTTATATACAGCCAGGGTTCGTTGATATATATATCCAATATTTATTTTCAAAATATCAAGATCTTTGATATTTTCATATTGATATTTATTTTCAATACATCAAGATGTTTCATATTTTCTGCATTTGATATTTATTTTCAAAATATGAATGTGCGCAAGATATTTTTGATATTTTCAGTCGTAATTTGTAATATTTCAGTGTAAATGAAATAAATTTTCAACTGTTATTGACTGTGAATCTGTAGATAAAGAACTTGTCTCTTCTGGATGTGACTTTTTTAGCCAAAAAAGAAAACAAATATATTTTTCAAGCTTTAGATTTGAAGAATTTTTTTTTTTTTAATGTTGAACTAATAATTATGTGGGACATAATTAATTCAGAACAACCACTGAAAGATAAACTGACTAATTTAAATAAGCAATTATATACAGCTTCATTAGAAAAGAATCTTTTTTCAAGTTTTGGTTCAGTTGAGTTTGAACTATACGGTATGTTAGGAAATATGAAATAAAACATTTTATACTTACATTTATATTAAAATTTTTCAATTAAAAAAACTTTTTTTGTATTTAAAATTTTGTTTTGAAAATGTCTGATTTTTTTATACTTGGTCTTAGAAAAAAAAGAAAAAGAAAAATGCATTTTTATATTATTCTTTTATTAAGTTTTCATGTTAAGTGCAATATATTTTAGTTTCTAATCTATATTATGCTCGAAAACATTTATTATCAGCGGTAAGTTGGCTGCTTTGAAAATATCAGATATATATCGAAAATATCGGATATATATCAAAATATCGGATATTTTTGATATTTTCGAAAATATCATGATATTTACGAACCCTGGCCATATACTATATCATGTGTAGATAGTAACAAAGGTAATTTTTAAGATAAAATAATACTTTGATATAAACAAAAGGACTATGTCTGAATTCATTCATATTTATAAAAACTTTTCAAAATAAGACATTACATTACAAGATAAAAACACTAAAAACATCCTTTATATTGTTTTTAGTGTTTTTATCTTGTAATGTAATGTAATGTCTGTTATTTTGAAAAGTTTTTATAAAAATAATACTTGATGAAAAGACATGTACTATTAGTAGTAAACCAGACCCGAAAGGGTTAAAATCCACTTGCATTTGCATCCAGTGAAAAAAAAAAGGAATAAATTATTTCAAATACATGTGGAATCAAAGCTGATCAATATATTTTGCATAAAACTATATTTCTTGAAAAAATAATCCAACTGAAGAGCGAGCATGGCGAAAAACTGAAATACTGAAAATATAGTTAAATCGCTGCAATCTGCTTGCATCCGGTAGGATAAAGAATTAATCAGTTTGCTAATTAGATGTAATCAAAGTAGAGATGCATATTTCCATGAAAAAAGTTGTATTTCAGTTGGTGATCGATAACAGATTTTTTTATCGCCACTTGGCGAGTGGCGATCGATGACCGATATTTTAATCGCCACTTTTACAACTTTAATCGCCACGTGGCGAGTGGCGACCGCTAATTTACACCTATACTTTCTGGGAGGTATTTTCCTTCGCTAAATGTCACTAAAAGAGGTGAAAAAAGCAGAAGAAGGTGTGTAGATTGCTCATATTGTAAGAATACAACAGAAAATAACACAGACTTTTTACTCTTGTGACCAATGCAACATGGAACGTTGTTGTTTATCCTTTCTTTAAAGACTATCGCGCACCGTCTCCTTTCTGAATTATTTATGCATATAATATTTAGAGCATATGTTTTATCATTTTTTGAATTTGCTTAAGTGTAGATTTATATAACGTTTTGATTAGTGATGCAACGAATAGTGGTTTGGGCGAATAACCGAATGCCGAATATTCGGTCAAGTTACAGCCGAATATTCGGCCTATTCGGCCGCCGAATAATGAACTTATTTTTACCTAAAAACAAAATATAGTGTGCACTATATGCACAATTCTTGTATATTTCACAATTAAAATGTATTGTTTTCTGTAAAAAAATTATTTATATACAAATTTTTAATTTTTTAAAGCATTATTTTACTCTGAAAAAATATTCGGCTATGTTCGGCCTAAAAATTGCCTTATAATTCAGCCCCCACCCCCCCCCCCCTCCCCCACCCCCCCCCCCAAAAAAAATTCCTAGCAAAAGTTCCTCATCAGGTATTGTCTAGTTTATATTTTAATAAATATTATGTGTGCTGTTGTTACATTTTAAAATAATGACAAAATTTGAAAAGTACTAGGAAGTATAAGTTTCAACTTTCAGATGAAATAAAATAAAAAATAAGAAATCTTAATACCTTAAGAAAAACCACTGATAGAAAGGATGAAAGGAATATCCTCTAAAATGGTGGAAAGAAATCATTGTAAACTTTATAAAGCTCACAATTAACAAAAACATTTTTATCATTTATTATTATCATTATTTTTTTTCTTTGCTGTCAGCAGATAGCACTAGAGTTCTTTATAGGTATAATTCAAAATATTATTGAAAGAAATATTTTTTATGTAACAAGAGATAAATGTTAAACTTCTCATTATGATAAAAAAAAAAAATTTGAATTTGTTTGTACAGCTGTATTAAAACAATTTTGAATAGATTAATTTCAAATTTAATAGATTATGTTAGCTTATTACAAGCAGATACTTTTTGTACTTATTGATACAGCATAAAATTTTTTTAACATGATTCCTAAATTAGCCTCTTATATAAAAATGGGTAGATAAAACCCATTCGAAGTATGAAAGTTAATGGAAAAACATGGGTTAGTTAATGTCAAATTAAAAAGTTATACTGTGTAAATATAAAAACATTTATTACAGTATTATTCGGCCAAGGCCGAATAATGGACTTGATATTCGGCCGAAGCCGAATATTCGGCAGACAGGCCGAATATTCGTTGCATCTTTAGTTTTGACTCTATATAAAAATTCTGTATAATATTTAGTTAAGATAAGTCAAATATTTTATTTTTGCGTATAGATTTTGATGAAAATATTTTCAGAATGTTTTGTATTTATGATTACATTATTATTCGTTACAGTTTCACAAATAATCAACTCAATCGGCAGAAAAAATTATTTTCTATGATTTTTATTAAAGGTTAGGCTTAGCAACACAAAATGCCCCGCCCTCAGAGACAGATACACTCCAACAGATGGACAACCCCGTAGAGAGTTGTGTTGAGCGACGTACCATCTTGTAAAGCGGGTTTGGGACTGATTCATATATGACACACCCGTTGCAAAAGGGATAATGGCAGTTTATTCAGAAGTGCTTGACAAATAGGGTTGCCAGGGCAGCACAGGCGCAATCAAAATACTTCAAATGACAATTGGAAGCATCAACATTAAATAATCTAATAATATTCTTGAACAATCCTTTACTTTAATGATTTAGTATAAACCGAAAAAGGCTATCAGTAGGTGGTAATTTTTTTAAAAATGAGACATATGCATGTATGGCAGTAGGCAGCAGCTAACAAATAAAAAATTTAAAAAATGCAGATTTTGAAAAGTTATGCCAGAAAAAGTGTTTGTAAAACTCTTATCTAAGATAAAGTGCCCTAAAACTGACACTCTAAGCATACTGGTGTCAAAGTAATTTCTTTCAAAATAATCCTAAAAAAAAATAATAATGATTTTAGTAAAGAACAGTTTTTTTTAATGATATTGCATAATTTATTCAGTCAAACTTTGTAGTTCCTTTTCTTAGAGTTATATAGTTTCATTAAAAAATTAAATTATTAACCGAGTTGAAGGATTAAAATCAATTCTGAACATATTACTATGCTCATGATTATTTTTTTTCAATCAATTTACAAAAAAAAAAAAAAAAAAAAAAAAAAAAAAAAAAAACTTTAGTAGGGTCACCCGGGGTAATTCCTGGCCAAAAAGCATCAACATCTAATTATTATAAAAACTATTAAATGTATTGTTCCCAATTTTTTTGTGGAATAAGCCCCCTCTGATGGCTATATTATAAAATGCTTACTTAAATATATTTGCACTTATAATTAAAATAATTATAATTTTTAAATGACCAAGAATTACCCCGGACATGGGGTAATTCTTGGTCACTTCTGGGGTAATTATCGGTCAGCATCCTTTTTCATGTAAATTAAGTAGTACAGTTAATTTTTTTATGACTGAGTAATAAAATAAGTAGAATCAACCTTCTAAAAGTTTTGCTCATCTCATAATTGTGGAATAATAAAGCATAGATTTTGTTTTGGGCATAAATACTAAGTTATTATGTGTAAAAGACTCTTGTACATTTTACAAAACATTAATTAGCCAAAGAATTTTTATGCGTTTTTACAACATTTATATGTAGTATTTATTACTTCATTAGTATCCATTGTGAATTGGATTTATTAATAACTTGCAAATTTATTGGTCCATAGGAATTATAACTGAATGTTTGTTATCAATTTTATTTTGCTTCTAGGCCAACTGAAGTTTTCGGCTCCCTTTCAAGAAAGTTTCAATACAGACCTTTAATATAATACACAGCATAATAATTAGGTTCCTCTATTGCATTATGCACTCTAAATTGAAATGTCTGAAATTCAGACACTTAAGTGTCTGAAACGGTGTGTTCAATTTTCAGACATTTTAAAATGTCTTAATTTTTTCAGACACTTTTTGCGTCTGAATTTCAGACACTTCAAACGTCTTAATCGCAACCAATTTTTGTCAGCATTATACGTAGCCATATTTGACCACGGTGAATCCTAGAAAAATATTTAGCTGTGGTCTTGTCCCCCACCCCACACAGCCTGATTTTGGGGCTTCCAAATTTGCTATGCAATTTTTGTAAAGATCGTAATTTAAATCTTTTACGACATTGTACTGATTATATTAAAAATTTTGAATTTCAGGAGTAGAACAAGATTAAAAACAAAAATATATTCATCTAAATATTAGATTTCTTTTATTTGTTTAGTTTTTAATGTTATTTTACTTTAAAAATTCAAAATATCGATTATAATCAGTACAATTTCGAAATGGATTTAAAATATAAGCTTTACAAAAATTGCACATCAAATTTTTGAGTCCTAAAATCGTAGGGGGACGGGACACTGTCCAGCATGCCCATATTTTAATCAGGTCCTTTTGCAAAAAAATGCAACTCTGCATTATCTTTTACTAAATAGGGGTGTCCGGTATTTGGAAGTGTCCGTTGTGAAGGTTAACGAACATTTCCGAAAAGTGGACGTTTAATACCCTTTTTAATACACAATGTATGCATATTTGTATATTTTTACCTCACAAAAGGAAACATCTCCGATTATCTGACAAATTCCCCAGCCCCAAAGTGTTCCCTATTGACGGTTTTTACGGTACATGGATAAATATATATATATATATATATTTGTAATCTTATCTTACTCTAAAAGTTCAAATATTCATTATACTCAGTGGATAAAAATAAAGATATTTATAATATCAGTTGTTCGAAAATTGCAAAGAAAATCCCCCCCCCCCCCCCCTCAAAAAAAAAGAAAATTCATGCAATTTAAAAACTAGATCTTTTAAAAATTTATATTGGCAAATAGGCATTGTTTTACACAGATCAGATAATCACAAGATCTATTTAACTATAAATACAAAATAATAAATAAATACTCTAATTTAGTAACATTCAGAAAATAATTACTGCTAGTTTCAAAACTTGCCTCAAATATACATTTCAAGTAGTACATATAAATAAACAAATTTAGTCACTATAAGTAGTGAACATGTGTAATATATATTTTTTGAATATGCGGTTCTTTGTCATTGTTTAATTAAAAATGAACTTTGGTGTCTAATTTTATACATTCTGTGGAATATGTAAAAGTTTTTCTTTTAAACATATTCCTTAGCTGTTATGGAACAACAGGATATAAGTCATATTTATTTTTTTATTCCTGTAAACTTTGTATCTTATGAATATGAGTTACATAAATTTTACAGATTTGATAAGAAAAAATTAACCTAGAAAACAGAAGAAAAGGAAAAGAAATTGACAGAATATGTACTGTTTTTAGTTGTTTGAAAATACTTTGAATATAAAAAAAGTAGTTATTAATCGCTTAAAAATATATAATATATAAGTAAATATGAACTTTTAAAAATATATACTATTTCAGTTTTATCTATAAACTTTATATCAAGCATAAACAACTTTTTATTTATGCCTAAATTATCATGTTTAATTTTTTTCGTACTAATAATTGTTTGTATCAGAAACGTTGCATATGCGATTGCAATAAAGGGAAATTTCATAATTGTTTCTGATATTTCTCAGGTTTGAAAATTTAAAATCATGAACAAAACATAGCAGAAAAAGGCTTACATATAAATAAAAAAATAATATAGGTACCAATTTAAAAAAACTCAAAAAATATTAATGAATACTTTATAAATATACCGTTAAACAAGAACAGAAATTGCAGTTAATGAATAAAATGTTTCTGCATTTGTTCTATGTTTAAAAAATCTTACGGAATGATAGTATAAGAAATACCTATTATGTTTTAAGAAATTTGGTAAATGTTAAATATGAAACTTTGACTATCAAAATTTCCGATTTTCAATAATAAATTAAAGCATCAATAATAAGAATAAATCTTTAAAAAGTTTCAGTACTGTGATTAAAAACGGTGACATGTAAAGAAAATTTTTACTGTATTAATGCTTTTTTTGAATCTGCGAACTTTTCCGAATATCATAATCATAAATGAATATCATATTTAGCTCCAAAATAATAATCACAAAAAATACAATAAGTACTGATACATAAACTGCAAGAGTTTATAATCAATAAACAGTAAAAATCAGAAGAAACAGAACATAGAATAAATACAGTTTCAAACGGCTTCAATTTATTGTTTTTATCTCCCTTTAATGGAACTATGAATCATTCAGCTTTTCAAATCTGTTTATGTTGCACGTTTTGCTTTTGGGAAACGACGAATTAGGATATTTCCGATCACAGGATCGAAAAGGAAGGTTAAACAAGTTATCACTCATTCGTTTATTCACATGAGACAAGCGCGCTGAATTAAAGCATTGCAATTTAATTATCAAAACAATTATATTCGATACCGGTACATTAAGAAGGTATAACAGACGACAGCTTGTGAAATCAAAAAACTAACATTAAACTACAAAAAAAGAGATCAATCTTTAAAAACTATTTAATTTATATTCATAAGATACAAACCTACTGAAATAAAAAGTTAAAATTAAATATGACTTACGCTTTCATTCGATAAATACTCCATAATTACGCATTTCTTTTAATCCAAGCAATGGCGACGCTTAAAATGTGATTCTATTTGCAGTGTGTATATTTTTATGCACCATTTTGGCATTTTGCAATGAGATATTATTTCTACATAAATTGTTCAATCATAGAGTGTGCCTTATTCTCTGAGCACTTATTGTTTTCTGCTTTTAAAAGTGTTTAATATAGTAGAGGAAAATTTTATAATCTTTTTTAAAAGACTGTGATATGTGATTAGTTGAAATAAAATAATTAAAACTGCAAGAATGACAATGATCTGTTGTAAAATGTGTAACAATCAAGATCGATGTTTTGCAGAAATTCGAGTAGCAGTTTTGAACATAATTTTTTTTTAAATATTTAATTTCAACTAAATGAATAATTAAGGCATATATTTCAAAGCAAAGGATTCAAAGTATCTTTGAGATTTTTTACAGTTTCATAAATTGTTATTTTTATAACAAAAGCGAAAATGATCAAGAATTACCTCAGAAACTCAGTGACCAGGAATTACCACGGGTGACTCTACTTTATTAAAAACCACAATTAACTAAAATGTGATGAACAGTGTGGTTGCAGTTAATTCTCAAAGGGTTTGTGAAAATAAAAATCACTAAATGTGACAATAAAAAGGAATTAAATGATGATAAAAACATTGACCAGGAATTACCCCAGTGACCAAGATTTACCCCAGATACATGGGGCAATATTTGACCAACTTCTGTAAATTATTTAAAATAACTATTTTAAATAATTAATTTTAAATAATTTCATACTAGTATGAAAAATTTCAAGACTATTTTCTAATAGCTAAAGTAGTTGGTAATTGAACCAAAAAGAAAGAAAAGAAAAATATTTAAAATTTGAGTTGTGACAAAGATCTTTGTAAAAATGTATCATGACTAAGGCCAATGTTGTTTTGCAGAAATTTAACAAGCCATTACAAAAAGATTTTTTTTTCAAAATAAATAAACAATAAACTCATAATTAAGTAATAAATTCCAATGAGGATAGTTCAGAGTACCTCTATGATTTTTTTCATTTTGGTGAAGCGTTCTTAAAACATAAAAAGGACTGTGACCAGGAATTACCCCAGAAACTTGCTGACCAGGAATTACCCCGGGTGACCCTATTTTTTGAAAATCCCTGAATAAGTTTTGAAAAATAGGAAAAAATTAACTATGGTGGAGAGGAGAGTAAATTACTTTTTACTGGCGAGGTGACTAGAAATTTTGGTACTTTTTGGTTAGCCGAGTACCAGTGTAATATATACATATTTATGTGTACATATATATGTGTATGTACAGTAGAACCTAGATTATCTGATGTAATTGGGACCGACCACCTTTCAGATAATCAGGAATGCTTCAATTTTAAGATTAAGGGCAAATATGTGTGCTTATTATGGTAACAAATGCTTAATAAAAATAAATCAATAGCAAAATAGAAACAAGAATAAACAGGCTGAATTTTAGTTTTGAAATTAAGTTCTCTTTGCATATTTCACAAGGGTTTGAAGAAAAAGGTTTGTTTGATGAAGTTTCGATTGCCTTTGCTTTGCAACTCTATCATGAAGTTTTTTTTAATACCATTGGTTCAACAGTATCACAGTCATTCTGCTGCTTTCTGTATAAAACTTTTTCATTTTTGCAGCATCTCTCTTCATAACACTAACTGCTGCAATATCAATGCCGTATTCTTGTTTTTTTTGTCATACTCTCACCCCATTCTACATGATTTATGATTTGAATTTTTTCTTCTATACTTAAAGTAATTTTTTTTTTTTTTTTTTTTTTTTTTTACGAATGATAAAAAGGAAAATTCTTACTCTAGTAAAAATCTCATACGGAACTGGGCTTGAATTTCAGGGCGGGATGGCGGGATTCGCGCCCAAAATTTTCAAATCCTGCACAAAAGAATAACGTGGGAGGGAGGCTCCTGTCCAAAAAATTTCACTCTTTTCTGGAATTTTTTTCATTTTGAAACTACGATCAACTCCCGCGAATTTCGTGATATTTTCGCGTGACCGATTTACACATTTTGTGAGTTTTTTACCGCAAAAGATCGTTGAAATTCACGATTTTTTCCCGTGACCAATAGACAAATTTCACATTTTTTTTTCAAGATAGATTGACAAGTTTCGCATTATTTTCCGCGAGCAATTGGCGATTTCAGAGGTGATCCTGTTGCGAATTTTCCAAAAATTTAAGGTATTCAGTTCCAAAAATTACGAAAAATCGGTCATCAATTCGGACATAAAAAAAATAATAGAAAAATATTGCGAATTTCGACAAATGATTGCCGAAAAAAATTAATTTCGTCAATTGTTCGCAGAAAAAATCGCCAATTTCGTCGCAAAGGATCGCGGAAAAAGCAAATTTCGTAAATGATCGCGAATAAAAAGTTAATTTCGGCAAAAGATCGCGGGAAAAAACGTGAAATTCATCAAAGGATCGCGAAAAAACGCAATTTCGGTAAAGCATTGTGGAGAAAGTGAATTTCAAAGGATCGCGGAATGAACGCGAATTTAGTCTAAGGGCCGCTGGAAAAAACGCGAATTTTATCAAAAGGTTGCAAAAAACGGAAATTTTATCTAAATATTGTAAAAAAAAAAAAAAAAAAAAGACTCAAATTTGATCTAAAGATCGCAAAAAAAAACCCGCAAATTTTATCAAAGGATCACGGAAAAAACGCGAATTTTATCAAAGGATCGCGAAAAAATGCTGATTTCGGTAAAGGATTGCCGAAAAAACGAGAGTTGCGGCAAAGGATCGCAGAAAAATCGCAAATTTCGTCAAAGGATCGCGGAATAAATGCGAATTTAGTCAAAGGGCCATTGGAAAAAACACGAATTTTATCAAAAAGTTGCAAAAAAACGCAAATTTGATCTAAAGATTGCAAAAAAAAAAAAAAAAAAAAAAAAATTATCTAACGATCGCAAAAAAACCTGCAAATTTTATCTAAAGATCGCAAAAAACCCTGCAAATTTTATCTAAAGATCGCAAAAAACCTGCAAATTTTATCTAAAGATCGCAAAATACCTGCAAATTTTATCTAAAGATCGCAAAAAACCTGCAAATTTTATCAAAGAATCGCGGAAAAAAGCGCAAATTTCGCCAAAGGATCGCAGAAAAAACACGAAATTCACCAAAGGATCGCAGAAAAAACACGAATTTCATCGAAGGATCGCGAAAAAACGTGAATTTTATCAAAGGATCGCGAAAAAACACGAATTTCAAGGGATCGTAAAAAAACGCAAATTTTATCAAAGGATCGCAAAAAACGTGAATTTTATTAAAGGATCGCGAAAAGACGTGAATTTCGTCAAAAAATCTTGGAAAAAACGTGAATTTCGTCGAAGGATCGTGCAAATAAACGCGAATTTCTTCGAAGGATCCTGCAAATAAATGCGAATTTCTTCGAAGGATCGTGCAAAAAACGCAAATTTCATCAAAGGATCGCATAAAAAATGAGGATTTCGTTAAAGGATCGCAGAAAAAGCACGAACTTCGTTTAAGGATCACAGAAAAACACTAATTTCGTCAAAGGATGGCGGGAAAATAGCAGGTCTCTACAAGAAACAGCACACAAATATTTATGTTTATTATTATAGGTATAGTTTTTAAAATCCCTTTCCATCCCTTGCTGTAACCTTTTAGAAAATTTGCTGTGAATTTAATTTTTTTTTTTTTTTTTTTTACTCAGAATCAGACGAGAATTTCATGGTTACTTTTTGCGACAGACTGACGAAATTTGCAGTTTTATCCTGCAGCAGATTGATGGATTTTGCAATTTTATCCTGCAATCCATCAACGAATTTCACGATATTCTTCCCTCGACCGATCGAGAAAATTTACGTTTTTTTTCTCGTACGCCTGATTGGCATGTTTCACAATGTTTTCATGTTTTTTTTTTTCCTATGCCTGATTGGCATATTTCACAATATTTTTTTCCGCGACAGAAAAAGGAAAATATCCAAAAGGGTGTGACAAAAAAAAAAAAAAAAAAAAAAAACAGTAAGTGTTACCGTGTGCTGCACTCTGCCAAATTGGTCTAGATTCAGTACTAGGCAAAAGTAAGATTAGAAGGACTGCAAAGATTTTGTGAGTGCACAGGAAATTAAAATCCTGAGCTCCAATTAAACATATTTAGAAACACCAAAATAATTGATCCTTGCAATTCACTGAAATTACGATTTAAAAATTTAAAGTTAACCCACATTTCTCATGTAATAGAAGAAATGAATCCGTAGTTTCCATTTAAATCTTTGGACTTTGTTTAAAATTTGAATGCATAGAAGCTTGTTCAAAGAAAATACCAGGGAGTCGGGTTTTGTCTGTAATTCCATTAAGGATATAATAAAACAATTTCGTTCAGAAATGCAAATGGATATTGATGATGCCATCACTGAATATACATTGTTCGTGCAAGTAGTTGAAAATGAAGGCACGTTTTAAAAGTTTTCCTAAATTTTTTAAAGAGAAAATAACCATATGTTTCTAATAATTTCCAAAGTTAAAAATGTTGTGCTTGTGCTGTCTGTCACAAGTTTTACCATATGAAAGAGGATTCAGGGCCCAAAATCGAATTAAAATCTAAATTCAGAATTTCATTAAAAAACTCCGCTAAGACTCATAACTTTTGGTTGAAAGTTGAAAAATAGACTGTATAAAAGCTTGACTTTCTTCCTTTTTTAAATAAAAAACATTTTACATAATTATTCTGAGTTGTTGATTTAAATTGCTTCAATGGTATTTTGTCATGTCTGTATTAATGTAATTATTTAAATAGCACGTAAAACAACAGTGGGTTTTAAAGATTTTTTTTCTCCCTCCCAAATAGCTCAACTCCCTTCCATTTATAAATGTTGGTAGGGAGACTCCCCTCCTAGGAAAAATTGAATTTCAAGCCCTGCGGGAGCTGAAGTTAAATTCAAAAAAATTCTAAGAAAGGGGATCCAAAATATTTATTTGTACTTGTGGGTTCAGAAAGGAGTGCTTGCACACAAAGAATGTGATGATAATAATAATAATAATAAAAAAGCTTTAAAAATGGATTTCGGTTAACCGAGAGTTTCGGTTAAACGAGTTTCAGATAAAAGAGGTTCTACTGTATATATACATATACATGATGTAAATATACAATATATGTATATATATATGTGTATATTTATGTATATATACTAACACTGGTGCCGCCTGACCGAAAAGTACCGAAATTTTTGTTGACTAACAGAATTTCGCCACTTTGTAGAACCTCTACAAAAGAATAAATTACTAAAGACACAAAAGATATTGTAATACTCAAATAATTTAATTTTGCTTAAAGTAATTCCTCACTTTTCTTTGTGATACTTGAACAAATAGTCTTTTTACGACATAATTTTCCAATTTTGAGATACATTTGAAAGTTTGATCAGTCACATCCCGTCTTGATTGGTAATATGGTAAACAACAGTTGACAATTTTTTAATATCTCACGTTTTTGGTGGTGGAATGTTTTATTTCTTTGGTATTGAAGTAACCATTTAAAAAATATAACATTTAGAAACTGCAGACTTTCATGAACTATTTTATTAAGTCAGTACAAATATATACTTAAAAGGACAAATAAATATTATACAATAAATTAATAAAATTAAACTCAATTTAAACTCTAGGCGTGGAATTGTAAATTTTTCTTAGCATTGCAGTAAGCTTCTTCACTTTTTGAATGAAGACGTGATGATTTTTTGAACAAAAACTTTTGTGGTACTTTTCCAGTATAGAGGCCTTGGCAAAATAGTGAAAATGGCCTTGGCGAAAGAAGAAAATTTGGCAACATAGTTTCTGGCAACCTATTCACTGTTTCATATATTTAGAGGTAATTTTTTCAATATTTATACGATTTATTTAATATAAAGAATCCATTTATTTAGTTTTAACTGCAAACAGAAGTAAACTGTGTATAAAAAACAACAATAATATGTAAGTATAAATAAAATGCTTGTATGTATAAAAATATGTATTAGGAATTGACTGAAGCAGGAATTTTGTCAACCGAATACAATAATACCTCGGTTTTCATTGACTTCAGTTATTATCGATTTTTTCAGTGAAAAATCTGTCTCTGTTTTTGTTGGTTGCCTCAGATTTCATCACCATACCCACGTGAACTTGCTGCATTTTCCATAAAGAAAGCAGGTGACTCAGGCATTCTCCTGCTCAGTGTGGTGTTGTTTCTCGTCGTGTGTACATCACCCTGGACGTCTAGGCAAACAATTTTGTTTATTTCCTGTGTATTTTTGAGCTTTTTTTTATTGAATGTGTGTGCTCTATCATGGGACCAAAGAAAGTTTCCAGAGCCAACAGCTCTTTAAAGAAGAATGCTGTGAACACGATTGAGTTGAAGAATTAAATTATTCAAAAATACATGAGAGGCATTAAGATTGCTCAAATCTACCACATGTACGGGAAATCACCATCCACAAAAAGTTTCATTGTGGTGCAAAGGGGAGCAATAAAGGAGGCTAATGTAGCAAACAATAAAAAACCATTAGATGACGATTCTGTTTCGGAGGTCATCCATCATATGTGAAAAGGTCAGACTATTGTATGTTCAGGCCTCGGAGTGGGTTGCTAATCTCGCTATTTTTTTGCATTTGTTTCTTTTAGTCTATATTATTCAGATTTAGTCTCTTTTCTCACTTTTTTCCAATTATTCTTCACTCATTGATCGCCCCCCAAATTATTCTTTGGTTGTGGGAAAAAGATTGTAACTTTCCACATTTGTTTGTGGGAAAAATATCACGAAATTCGTCAATTGGTCGCTGGAAAATATCAGAAAATTTGTCAATCTGTCACAGGAAATAAATCTAGAAATTTGTCAGTCTTCGCGGGTAAAAATCGCAAAATTTTTCAGTTGGAAAACCAAGAGAAAAAGCATGGATTATGTCAGTCTGTTGCAGGATAAAAGCATGAAATTCTGCGGAAACTATCGCGAAACTTAATTAGTCGCAGAAAAAAATCAGAGAAATTTGTCCCACAGTCACGGGGGAAAAATCGTAAATTTCGTCATTCGATCATGGGAAAATTATTATGAAATCGTCAATTGTTCGCGAGCAAGAATCGCAAAATTTTTCTGCCGGACATTGGAACAAAAAAAAAACTGTAATTTGGTCAATCTGTGGCAAAATAAAAATGCAAAATTTGCCAATTGGCCAGGAAAATATCTGAAATTTGATAATCATTCACTGGGAAAAAATGATAAATTTCGACATTCAGTCGCAGAAAAATATCACGATTTCGTTATTTCCCGGAGAAAATAATGCGTAGTCTCAGAAACATATCGAGAAATCACCACGTGACAGATTAACCAAATTCTCATTCTTTTCAGTGTCTGATTGAAAACTTTTGCCATTTTTAGCCATTACCTACTGACGAATTTTAAGATTTTTTTTTCTGTCGATGTCACAATATTTTCACGCGACTGATTGACGATTTCGTGATTTATTTTCATGTAACTGAGGAAAGAATTTCGCGATTCTTTTCATGATGCCGAGGAACGAATTTCGTGATATTTTTGCGATTGACTGAGTTTTGCAATTTTTTTATGAAATTGAGTAACTAATTTCTCGATATATAAAGAATAACAGAAGAATTTTGAGATTTTTCCTGCAATCCAAAGTTCTCTATTGTTTTTCACAAGATCAATTTAGAAATTTCCCGATATGTTTCTGTCACTGATTGATAAAATACGCGTTATTTTCAATGAGTGGAAGAATGAAGTGTTTGAGCCGATTGTGAGAAAATACTTCCAGGTTAATCAGTTGTCCCTTAAGTGCCTTCTGTTAATGGACAGTGCTCCTGTACATCTTCCAGATTTGGAAGAGACGTTGTTGGAGGAGTTAAATTTTATCACAGTGAAGCTCTTGTCCCTTATACCACACCACCCATCCAGCCCATGAACCAGAATGTCATTCAAATTTCATGAAACTGTACACAAAGCAATGTTTCAAAGTTGCTTTGAGTTGACATCAGATACAGAATTGTTTTTAAGAAAGTTCTGGAAAAAAACATTTCAACATTCTCAACTGCATTAGCCTCATAAATAAGGCTTTGCAGGGAATGATATCCATGATATCCAGGACAATGAAAACTGCCTCAAAGTAATTATGGCAGGATGTGTGTATGAGAGAATTTTGGAGGGTTTGAGCCTTCCCCTGATGACTCTACACATGTGATGAGTCAATTATGTATTTCAGGAAGTCCATGGATTTTGTAGGTGAGTGTTGAGAATGTGGAAGAGTTGGTGGATAAACACAATCAAGAACTCATCACTGAAGAGCTGCAAAACCTTCACCTAGAAGTGTAACAGACAGCAGACGTAGAAGTTGCTTCAGATTCAGATTAGGGATTGACCGAAGCAGCAATTTTGCCGAATACCGAAGCTTCGGTCAAAGTGTATACTGAATTTTCGGTATTCGGCAACCAAATACTTAAAAAATTATAATATATATTTTTCCTATATTAGCTTTTTTAATAAACGTTAATTAAAATTAAATCTTTAATAATTTAATTCAGTTACAATTTTATTCTTAAATCTAATTACACAAAAAAATTTAATGACTTCTTGCCACTCACAAATTCATTAACCCATCACTTATTTTTTAATATTTTATCACTAGTCAATCCCTAAAATAATCTATAAAAGTATTAAACTATACAGGCTGTTATTAAGGATAAGGATTGTTAGAAAACAAAAGTTCATGCAAATAAAAATAAAGAATGTTGTCATTAAGCTGATTTACTGATTGACTTATTATAAACATATTGAATAGGAATGTTCTCAAATACAAAAGGTATCATATCAATTTGTACATTTAACTATGTTCTGTCAAATTATTTATACATATTTATATTAATATTTTAATATTGTGGTGATAAAGATAACAAATTTGAGGGATTTTAATTTAATTGTTATAAAACTATAGGATATGCATAGGAGTATACTTATTTGATGTGTGTATTTTCTTTAATATGCACCTTAGATATACAGAGATGAACTCTGGATATACTTATTTGAAGTGTTATTAAAGAAAATACACATTAAATAAATATAAATAAAAAAAAAACTAATGTAGAAACAATTAAAATTAAATGATAGGGAAAGATGCCCATCTTCCTTACCTTTTTTTTTCTATCGTAGACAGTTGTTTTGATTTAACCCCTATGCAGGCTATTTTAGGATGGAAAGAGTTTTTTTTTTTTTTTTCTAAATTAAAAATGGCCTTTGACTTGTTTTTTGTAGTGCTGGTGAACTCTGAACTCATGCATATAATATTGAAACTCATCGTTTAGCCTATTCTACTTCTACATAAAAGATAATTCTTCTGCTTCTAAGAAAATAGTTTATCTGCAATTATTCGGCTGAATACTTAAAACTATTCGGCCGAAGCCGAATATTCGGTTTACATGCCGAATATTCGGTTTACATGCCGAATATTCGGTTTACATGCCGAATACCGAATCGACTGTTCGGTATTCGGTCAATCCCTACCTCAGATGAGGTAGAGAATGTGTCTTCAGAGATTAAGGACAGCTTCTCTATGCGGAATAAGGTACAGGTGCTCATGGAGAAAAGTCACCCAGACAAAGCTGTTGCAATCCGTGTCTGCAACTTCAATGATAATATCTTGTCCCATTTTAGGCAAATCTTAAAGAGGCAGCATAAATGGTCTACTTTGGACAGACTTTTATATCGACATTGGGCATCTGACTCTTAAGAGGACTTTTCTGGTGGGGAAGGAAAAAAAGTAGAATCCCAATTTATCCTATGAGAAAAAATACTTATCCTTCTTGTTCATTCAAATTTGGAAATTTCAACAATAGTTTTTTTTCAGAGCATAGATAGGAAGGTTCTTTATTCCTCTGTAAGCTTCAAATTTTTATATATTTTCACAGTCATAAGTTACAAATGAGTAAAGAATACTTTTTATGCATTTTGGAATTTTTTTTAAGTTTAACACAAATTTTAAAATACTCATAATTATCTTTAAAATATTTGAAGGTTACAGAGTGATAAAGAACCTTTCTATCTACGCGCTGAAAAAAAAAAAATATTGTTGAAATTTCCAAATTTGAATGAACAAGAAAGATATGTATTTTTCCCATACAATAACAAGGGATTCCACTTTTTTCTTCCCCACCAGATAAGTCCCTGTAGGGCGTAGGCTAATCCTACTGACAAAAAAACAAAAAGAGAAGTGATCCCAGATTGACACCACATTAATTTCTTATTGTTCCAAGAACACTATATTAATTTCTTATTGTTTTTAGTATTAAACACTATACATATTCTCTATAAACAATGTTTTTGGTATGTATTTTGGAGTGTTTAGATTTTAGAACAAATTAATTGGATTTACATAAATTCATATAGAATTAATTGCCCTAGTTATTGTTGGTTTCGAATTTTGCCGATTGTTTTCGGATGAATTATCGACAAAAACCGAGGTATCTCTGTACTTGAACTTTTCTTGCATATATCAGCTTTTTTAATGAACTTATCTTAAAATTACATTCTTAATAATTTGATTCAGTTACATTTTTATTCTTATTTAATTACACCAAAAATTTAATGACTTATTTCCACTGATAGATTAATTATTCCATCACTTATTTTTTATTATTTTATCACTAGTCAATACCCAAAATAAAATAAATTATGAAAATAGTAAATTTTACAAACTATTATTAAGGATAAGGATTGTCAGAAAAACAAAAATTCATTCAAATAAAAAGAAACTGTCTTTGACTGTTATCATTGAGCTGATTTAGTGATTGTCTATTTCTAATTATAAACACTTTGAATCAAGGGCGGATCTGGAGAGTCCTCAAGGGGGGGGGGGGGGCGATTTTGGAAATTTGGAGACTCCATTCTGATGCACGGGTCGGGGCTAATTTTTTTCACTGCGGGTCGGGTTTGGGTCCGGTTGACTTCTGTTTTTTATTGCTGGTCGGGTTAACTTATACTTTTTTGCTGTGGGTCGCGTTTGGGTCCGGTTGACTTCTATTTTTTGCTGCTGGTCGGATTAACTTATATTTTTTTGCTGTGGATCGCGTATGAGTCCGGTTGACTTCTACTTTTGCTGCAGGTCGGGTTAACATCTACTTTTTCCTGCGGGTCGGGTTTAGGTCCGGTTGACTTCTACTTTTCTGCTGCAGGTCGGGTTGACTTCTACTTTTTAGCTGCGCCTAGCGCGTTGGGTTTAGGGCAGATTGACATACATTATTTCGGGTTTGGATCAGTTTCGGATTGGGTTTTCACTCTTGCGAGAAGGATTCGGGCCAACCCTAATTTTGAAAAGAATGTCTAAATATTTTTTAAGATAAAAACTACATACAGTGCGTCTCATAAATATAAAGACACAGATGTTTTTGAAATTACATTTTATTAATCCAGTTAAATTAAATTAAATTTTATACCTCATATTAAGAACACTGAAATGAATCTCTTATAGGGGTTTTAATTTAAATAAAATAATTTTGTCTCGAATAATAAAAAAAATAAAAAATTACGCTGTCTCATAAATATAAAGACAAACTTGAAACTGTTTCATATGCAAATTTTTTTCGAGTGCGCGCGTACTGAATTAATGCAGAATTAATGCGCACGCGCAGAAATACACTTTAACTTACCCAAACGAGCAAAGTTGTTTGACTTGTTTCAATTGCAACGATGCCGTGGAACATTGAAATTTATAAAGATGAAATTTGCAAAATACGTGAATTTAAAGCTAATGGCTTAACAGTTTGTCAAATATGTACAAAAACTGAGAGAATCAGAGCTGCACTTTATAAAATTTTATCAAAAAATTACAATTTATATTCGAGAAAACGATCTGGCAGACCGAAAAAAACTAGTGAAAGACTCGATCGCAAGATCATGCGACTTGTTTCGTCGCAAAAAATGTCCCTCCGATAAGTTTCTCAACGAGTTTATGGTATGGTCCCAAAGGATACAGTACATCGTAGTATAAAAGAAAGAAAAAACATTGTATGCCGACATACGTTCAGGTTTTCTTTACTGAATAAAGAACACAAAGAACGGAGGTTAATCGGGGCTAAAGATCATATGCACTGGAAGGACGGATGGATGCAAGACATTTTATCAGATGAAAAGGGATTTAACTTGGATGTCCCAGATAGTTGGAATTCCTACTCGCACGATTTAAGACGTTAATATCGAACCCCCTTCAGTAGGCAGAAATGGGGAGGTTCTGTTATGGTGTGGGGTGGCTTCTCTTTTAATTCAACTACGGATATTGCTTATCTGGAAGGTAAACAGACATCTAAAGAGTATGTCGAACTGCTTGATAGTCAGTTGTTGCCAATTGCTGAAACTCTTTGTGGTCGGAATTATTTGTACAATCAGGATAATGCATCGATTCACATATCAAGACTCACAAAAAAATGGTTTGCCGATAGCAATGTTCATGTCACAGTGTGGCCCGCACGTAACCCTGATTTAAATCCAGTTAAGAATCTTTGTGGCACTCTCGTTCGCAGTCTATATGCATCTGGAAGATAATTTTCAAACGTCTTTGAGTTGAAAAAAGAAATCGAAGGAAGTTGGTTTGATATAAAGCCAAAATAGTTAAACATACTAATAAAAAGCCTGCCAGCTAGAATATTTTCTGTAACTAATAGGAATGGATTATTTATTGAACTGTAATTCAAAAGTATGTAAAATGTCTTTATATTTATGAGATAGCAAATTTATTTACATTTATCAATTTTCGAGTTGAAATTACTTAATTCTAATCCAATTTACTGTAAAATGTTTTCTTGGCAAATACTGTTCGTTATACGTATAAATATAATTTTGAATACTGAATTATTAAAATATTATTTCGAAAATATCAGTGTCTTTATATTTATGAGACGCACTGTACAGTAAAAGTTCCATGACGGGCACGCCTAAACAATTATTTTATAATACTTTTTAATCTTCAGGATTATGTAAAAAATAATATTTTTTATAAGACTGCTTGTCTGTCTATATCTAAGATCAGTTTTAATTCACTAAAGAATGCTTTGAAATTTATTAAAAAAGATATCGGGTGTCTTAAAATGAACTGACTGATTTTAAAAATCAGTAACTTGCAAATGGTGACAGCAATTAAAAAAAATCTTGCAGGAGAATTATGTAAGATGCCAGGAGATTTTTCACTGCGATTCTCGATTTTACTTTACAATAACAGCGATAGATGGCGCTGCAAACATTAGTCGTTAAATTTGGCGCCTATTGCTTGCAGCGCCGTCTGTCGTTGCTATTTTAAACTAAAATTAAGAACCGCAGTAAAAAGAACTCCTGATCAGGGGTGATTCTCAGTAATAATAATTAAAAAATCTGACATGTTACAGCAGAGAGGGGGCGGGAGGGGGATTCCCTCCTGGCACTAATTATTTTTGTTGCAGGTCGGGTTAGCTGTTTTCGATTCGGGTCGATTTCAGGCTGAGTGTAGATTCCTGCAAGTTGGGTTTGGGTTAACCCGTTTTCTTCAAAAGTTAGTTCGGTATATTGTTTCAGATTAAAAACTATACCTATAATAATAAACATAGGTATGTGTGCTGTTTTCTAAAGAGACCACTGTATTTTTCCACGACTCTTTGATAAAATTCGCATTTCTTCCACAACTCTTTGGTGAAATTTGCATGTTTTTGCAGCCCTTTGATAAAATTGGCGTTTTTCCGTAGCCGTTTGATGAAATTCGCATTTCTTCCATTGCCCTTTTACGAAATTTACGTTTTTTCTGCAACCCTTTATGAAATTAGGGTAATTTTGTAGCCTTTGATAAAATTCGCGTTTTTTTCCCGCGGCACTTTGACAAAATTCTCGTTTTTTTCTGCGATCCTTTGACGAAAATCGCGTTTTTTAAGAGATTCTTTGACGAAATTAGCTTTTTCCGCGATTCTTTGAAGAAATTCACGTTTTCTCCGCGATCTTTTGACGAAATGCGAGTTTTTCGCGACGCTTTGACGAAATTCGCGTTTCATTTGCGACCCTTTGATGTAATTCGCGTTTCTTTGATAAAACTTTGATTTTTTTCGCGATCCTTTGACGAAATTCGCGGGTTTTTTTTATATAAAATTCGCGTTTTCTCCCCGATCCTTTGAAGAAATTCGCGTTTTCCGTGATCATTTGAAGAATTTCGCGTTTTTTCCGTTGCCCTTTGATCAAATTTACGTTTATCCCGCGATTCTTTGACGAAGTTGAAGTTATTTCTTGCGAACGATTGACGAAATAGATTTTTTATGGCAATTGTTTGTCAAAATTCGCGATTACTTTTATATCTGAATTTTCGGGTTGTTGAATTTTTTTCTAATTTTTGGAACCGAATGCCTTAACCATCTCGCTGCGTATATATATATATATATATATATATTATGAATATAGGTTCAAAAATTGCGCATTTAGTTTATTATGTATTTCAAATCTGCATATATTTTAGAGTTCAAATATGTCCAAAATCTTTGTGAAAGAGTTTCTCTTTTAAATAGAATTAGATCATAAAAAAAAAAAGCAAAGCTGCGGAAATTGTGGGTTGCGCAAATTTTGCTGCTTTTACGTTGCCCGTGGAAATCGCGGGATGCGCAGCGAGAGGGTTAAATTTTCGGAAAATTCGGAACAAAATCACCCCTGCTCCTGACATCTTACATAACCCTCCTTCAAGTATTTTTTTAAATAGCTGTCACCATTTGCAAGTTATTGAATTGTATTTAAAGTCAGTCCATTTTAGGACACCCGGTATATTCAGTAGCTAAGGGATGATGGCTGAAAGAGGCATTAAAAAAAATAGACTTGGCTTCGATATGTCAGTTAGAGATTTACCTGGGCTGAAATTTCCATGTCCAACCCACATAAAAAAAATTATTGGCCCGGCTTTTATAAAAACTAAAAAATCGACTCCAGCCCAGCCTGCATTTTTCAATTAAAATTATTCATAAAGCACATTTACGGGTCACGGGTCGCGGTCGGACAAATAATGCTTATCATACAGGCTGAAACGGACCGAATGTTTAGCTTTGATTCCGGGTCGTGCCCCAACCTGGAAATCTTTGCAGTGCAGACATCTAGGAAAAATTAAGTCCAGGTAAGTCAGGTCCATTTTTGAGCGAAATAGTCGGAGTCTGAGTCGGTTCTGTTAAAATTCACGGAGTCGGAGTTGGAGTCATCCATTTTACAAGCAGGGCTGTGTTGTCGGAGTCAGGCCCAATTTTGAGCGAAAGAGTCGGATCTGTTAAAATTTCCGGAGTCGGAGTAGGAGTCGTCTATTTTTCCCGCAGTCCTGATCCAGACCACGCTCGACCTGGAAGAAAAATAAGTCTGGCTCGACTCGAATTTGCAGAAAAAATTAAAATCAGGGCACGGCCCAGCTCTAAAAGAGAGAAGACCTTACCCAAACCGAGTCTCGTGGTTTTAAAATGGCGCGACCCGGGTCGGGTCGCGCCGACTCGAGCTTCGCCCCAAGTTATTTACCGTGAGGATGCATAATGCCGTTTTGCAAACCTTTTATTTGCCCAAGGGGGGGGGGCGATTGCCCCCTCGCCCCCCCCCCCCTTAGATCCGCCATTGCTTTGAATAGAACTGTTCTCAAATATGAAAGGTAACATATCAATTTATACATTTAACTGTTTTCTGGCAAATTATTGCTTTATATTTTGATTAATGATTTAACTGTATGGTGATAAAGAAAGAAAAGAAAAAAAATGAATAATTTTAATTTAATGGATATAAAAGCAATAGGATAGGCATAGTGGTATAATTATTTGATGTGTATGTTAAAGAAAATACACATTAAATAAATTATTTAAATTAAAAAAACTAATGTAAAAATAATTAAAATTAAATGATAGGGGAAAGATACCCCATCTTCATTACTTTATGTTTCTCTATTGTAGACAGTTGTTTTGATTTTACCTTTATACAGACTATTTTAGGAAGGAAAAAGTTCTTTTTTAAATTAAAAATGGCCCGTGACCTATTTTTTGTAGCACAGCTGAACTCTGAACTCATGTACATATCACTTATTAAGTATTCAGCTGAAACCGAATATTCAGTTTATACAGTGCTGTAGTTGGAAAAACATATTTGTGGGAACTCACCTTTTCATAGAGTAGATGTTGATGCTACTGGATTTTTGCTAAGCCAAATGCCAATTTAAAACATTTAGTTAATAGCCGAGTTTTTTTAATTAACAGTTATAATTATCATAGTCTAGTTTTTATAGTATTGTATTTGTATAGCATATGTATGGCAAGCTGTCTTGTCTGCTAGCTTTCTTCCTGATAGCCACCAAGATTTCACATATGGTTCAGGACAAAATTCTTTTAAGTGAGGTCCTACACGGCTTATGAATATAAGTGAACTGTCTCTTTCTATAAGGAGTGAATTTCTCACATAGGTCATGATGTTATTCATACAGCCGAATGGTCTTCCGCATTCAGACGTTGAAATGGGTATATTTTTCACATTCTGAAAAAGAGGATTTAGTTCACTAGGCTCATTTCCAAGCTAGGTTAATTTCGTTCGAAAAAAAGAAAAAAGTTTGTGCTCTTACGCGATATTTTTTTTTTCTCTTACAGTAACAAACGAAATATTTCTGGGAACGGAGTTCCATGCGTTCGCACCCAGCTACAGCACTGAGTTTATATGCCGAATTACCAAATACCGAATGGACTATTCAGTATTCGGTCAATCCTTAATACGTATATAAACAAGCATAAAAGCTTATCAGGTTTGTTTTCATAACTGTTTATATGTCATTTGGCAATAAATCTTCCTTTCTGAAGCCTGGACTGCACCAAACTTTCTAAAAAAGCACCAAGAACTCTATACTGGAAAAGCACTACTTTTTTTATGTATAATTTCAAAGTCCTGTTTGAATTTTTGCGATATTTGACTAGCCTTTCTATACGAGTTGCCTTATATAGTTGACTAGTAAATTATGAAAAAAAAGTTTGTTAACGTTTGATGCTCTTTTTTTAAATAATATGTAAGTGCTTTATGATTTTTTGAGCAAAAACTTTTTTTATGTATAATTCAAAAGTCCAGTGTGAAGTTTTGTGATATTTGACTGGCCTTTCTATATGAGTTATGGCCCTATATAGTTGACTACTAAATTATGAAGAAACAAGTTTGCTAATGTTTGATGCTCTTTTTTTAGGGTTTCGTTCATCTGACGAAACCCTATTCGTCTCGCTCCTCTGTCTGTCCGTCCGTCTGTCTGTCCATCACAGAGCCCGTTCTCAGAAACTATACATGTTGGAGACTTGAAAGTTTGCATACTTAAAGCTGAACACTACACATCATACGACCAATCATAAAATTTTGAAAAAGTTGTACATTTAACCCTTTGGGCTCCCACATGTGTATTTTAAACAATTCTTTCAAAGTGAGCCCCTAATTAGGTTGAAGGCGTGAAATTTTGCGTACTTATAGCTGAACACCTCACATCAAACGACAAATCATAAAATTTTGAGAAAGTTGTAAATTTAACCCTTTGGGGTCTCACATGTTTATTTTAAACAATCCTTTCTAAGTGAGCCCCTAATGAGGTTGGAGGCAGGAAATTTTGCATACTTATAGCTGAACACCTCACATCAAATGACATATCATAAAATTTTCAAAAAGTCTTACATTTAACCCTTTGGGCTCCCACATGTGTATTTTAAACAATTCTTTCTAAGTGAGACCCTACTTAGGTTGGAGGTGTGAAATTTTGCCTACTTATAGCTGAACACCAAACATCAAATGACAAACCATAAAATTTTGAAAAAGTCGTAAATTTAACCCTTTGGGCTCCCACATGTGTATTTTAAACAATTCTTTCTAAGTCAGCTCCTAATTAGGTTGGAGGCGTGAAATTTTGCATACTTATAGCTGAACACCATCATGCGACAAATCATAAAAATTTGAGAAAGTCATACATTTAACCCTTTGGGCTCGCACATGCGTATTTTAAGCAATTCTTTCTAACTGAGCCCCTTATTAAATTGGAGATTTGAAATTTTACATACTTATAGCAGAACACCTGAGGCCAGACGACAAATCATAAAATCTTGAAAAAGTCTTACGTTTAACCCTTTGAGCTACTATATATGTATTTTAAGCAATTCTTTCTAAGAGAGCCCCTAATTAAGTTGGAGACATGAATTTTTGCATACGTATAGTTGAATACCTCAGACCACACGACAAATCATAAAATTTTCAAAAAGTCTTATATTATTTACTCCTCCGTGCTCTAACTTCTATATTTTAAGCAATTTTTCTAACCTCTGCCCTTTTCACCAGGGGAGCACTTTTCCAACTTTTGTCGACACCCCTTTGATCATTCTTTCATTTTATGCACCATGGCCTTACATATTTTAGTTCCATTTTTTCGCCATGGGCACCTACTTATCTCGGGTGCTATGGGCCCAATTCCTTCAACTAATATATATACGGATAGTATGTAAAACGGAGTTTCGTTCGGATAGAGGTTTGTTTAGAATAGAGTGCTCCCCTGGTTGCGAAATGTGGAACTAACAGATTTTTCAAAAGGATAAAGTGTTTCGAAAGGAATATTAAACGAAACCCTTTGTACGATCTGTGATCACACTTACTCACTTTTTCAAATAATATATATAAGTACTTAAATTTGTTTTTAAATTGGACTACTAAATTATGAAAAAACAAGTTTGCTAATGTTTGTTCTTTTTTTCAAGTAATATATAAGAACTTAAATTTATTTTTAATTTGGATTTTTAGTGTACTGAGCAGAAGGATATAGCTATACGTTTATGCCCAACACCGGCTAAAGATGATGATGTGCTTCAAAATGATGCAAGTGGTGATGAAAAGCCAAGTAAACAACCAAATTCAATCCACATTGATGAACAGTGGATTTGTCAACATGCTAAGCAGGTACATAAGTGTTTATGCATTTATATGAATTTTATGCATATATATGAATGAATTATATGAATTTTATTCATATATAAAGAGATGTTTAAGATTGTAGTCATATTTTTATATTTGCTCATAGAAAATTAAAAATTATATAATATAGTTTGAAGCAGGTGTTGCAATGGTGTTAGGAGTACTTCTTGGCAGGGGTGCAGAATATGTCCGATCCAGCAATCTAGGATCGGGGAGAAATTTTGTCAAAACATATACAATTGATTTCGATTTTAACAATGAATTCAATAATTCCCGGAGATCGAAAAATTTTAAGAAAAGAAATGAAACAATCAAGCTTCATTTCTTATTGACTGTGTTAGACTGTGATGTTTCCACATTTTTCCAGTACTCCCCACTTTAATTTGTTTTTAGATAACAGATGGTGCTACTGGAGTTGTTTTTAAAGGATTTTTGAAGTTTTTGTTGCTTCTTCCAGTTTGAATATACACTATATGGCCAAAGAAAGGTGACTGGCCACTTGCGATTTTAGACATTTTGTTAAATATCTAGAAATATACATGAGGAAACTCCAGGTATGTAAGCAGTATAGTATAAGTCATATATTTCCGTTAAGATTTTTTCTCGAAACCCCATAGGGGGCCGTCAACAAATTGAAAAAGAACTAATATCTTTTGGACAACCCTGTAAAAACTAATGTAGCAAAAGTGTTCAAACTGTAGATTATGATTAAGTGCTTTATTGTAATAAATTGTGTTCATTTTTATGAGAATAGCATTTATATTCATAAAGAAATTAAAGTTTTTATAAAAAGAGTCCCAAATTTTGCCAAGTTTTTTGCTTATAATTTGTAGAGTTCTTAATATAAGAAAAAGTTCTTTTCAGAAAATATGACAAATAACATTGTACACAATACCCTGCAATCAGAATGAAAAAATAATATCAATTGTATGAAAAATGACAGTTTTACTAAATAAGGATTCACTGCACATGCTCAAATGTAAACAAAATATAATTTGCATAATGTGTTAGCTAAATCTACAGAGTAACTTTTGTAAAAGTTTCAAAAACATAGCTTGAAAATTCTGAAAATTATCGTTGTTGGAATAAGCTCAAAATCCGTTGTTTCCAAAATGAAGCAAAAAGATGAGGGGTTGTATCGATACATCCATTGATTAGTGCCAGTATAGTATACACAATATTGCACGTACTGTATTTTGATACAGCCCCTCATCTTTTTGCTTCCTTTTTGGACTAACGGATTTTGAGCTTATTCTATAAATGATAATTTTCATACTTTTCAAACTATATTTTTGAGATTTTCACAAAAGTTGCTCTATAGATTTAGCTAACACATTATGCAAATTATATTTTGTTTACATTCGGGCATGCACAGTGAATCATTATTTAGTAAAACTGCTCATTTTTCATACAATTTTTATTATTTTATCATTCTGATTGCAGGGTATTGTGTAGAATGTTATTTGTCACATTTTCTGAAAAGAACTTTTTCTTATATTAAGAACTCTACAAATTATAAGCAAAAAAACTTGGCAAAATTTGGGACTCTTTTTATAAAAACTTTAATTTATCTATGAATATATATGCATTCTCATAAAAATGAACACAATTTATTACAATAAGGCTCTTAATCATAACCTCCAGTTTGAATGCTTTTGCTACATTAGTTTTTACAGGGTTGTCCAAAAGATATTGGTTCTTTTTCAATTTGTTGACAGTCCCCTATGGGGTTTTGGGAAAAAAAATCTTTATGGAAATATATGACCTGTACTATTCTGTTTACACACCTGGAGTTTCAGGATAATTCTTCATGTATTTTTCTAGATATTTGAGAAAACGTCAAAAATCGCAAGTGGCCGGTCACCTTTGACCATATAGTACAGCATGTAGATTGTTTCGTGCTGATTTGTCTTTTTAGAAAGTTTGAATCCAAAGGATCGTTTTGAAGATTAAATTGAAACATATAGTTTTATTTTAACATCATGTTTAAATTTATGAATAAAGTATATGTTGGATAGCAAACTCTATTTTGTTTAGTATTCGATTTTGCAATGTAAAGTCCTTAATTATTCTGTAAAAACACTTCAAAATCAACAATTTTTCTCTAATTAATAATAATAAAATTATAATAAGATCTTAAAAGGGAAGAATGAATGGGCTATTCATTCAATAGCAATTTTAAAAAGAAATATTTTCTAGTGAGATTGATGCGTTAGAACCCAAATTTTGACTGGCAGAAGACGATTCAGCAAATTTCACGAAAGCTCACTTTGCAAACTGTGAAAAGGAATGTATATTACCACAATTAATTAATTAAAAAGCTAATTAGAAAATAAAAAAATCTGACGTTTATATGCATATGGTTCCATCTTCATCTATCTGGAACCAAATTTACAGACCGTTATGAACAATAGATTTCCTCACCCATTATTAACACGTTGAGTGCTACTGGAGCTGAAAAATTTTCAATGTTTTAAGCAATTTTTAAGAAAGTATAATCCTGTAATAAATAAAAGGTAAGTAAATTTTAAATAAATTTTCAGTAATTACTTAAAACAATATATATATATATATTTAGTTTTATATCCTATTTTAGACTGTCAGTCATCGGTGAATGACACATTCTAAACAAAAAGTTCATTGTCTGTCACCAGTGATTGACGTGGTACTTAACGTGTCAACATACTCACACATAGACACACACACACTATGGAAGCACTTCATATCATTAAAATATAAATATTTATTTTTGTGAATAAAAAATACTTTTGAATTGCATGTCTTTATATTTTAAATCAGTTTGTATTTTAAAATTTTTAAATGTAACAGTATGGGAAATGATCTATATTATTTAAAAAATCTACAATTCACAATTGTAAATAGAAACCAAAAAATATTTTTCGCATATCATGAAATAGGATCCCAAAGGAAAAAACTTCATTGTCTCCTGTTATGTTATAATAAAGCATTACATAACATTCCCCATTTAAAATTTACATAAATTGAAATTTTTATATTTTGTTTATTAAAATAAACAACTTCAAAATCGATCTATAAAATTGACAGTAAAACTTTCTAAGTTTTTAAATATTAAAAATCTAAAATCTTTATTTTTAATTATTTTAATTTGGAATCACGTTTATTAAATTTTAATATTTTTTCTCATTCCTCTGGTAAAATTTCAGCGCAATTGCTTTTATAGTTTACCAGTTAAACAAGAAAATAATTTCTAGACTTTTCTTTATTTATAATTGTTTTCTATGCATGCTTCGCCTCAAAAAAGCAATCCCCAGTTCAGAAATGTTTCTTATCTTGGAATGCACCGGAAATTCCGAATCCACATCATCAGGCAACACAAGTAGTAGCGTCTCTTTTGCACCCACTCAAAAGACCGTTGCCATTTCACAGTTGAAATTCTGGCACATAAACATTTTTCGCCGGCTGTGCTATCGACTAGCCGCCCTTTCGAGTATTCTGATTGGTTCGTTTTGCTGAGAGCGTTTTCCGATTTCGGTATGCGTTTCAAAAAAGAGTTCAGTTCGTTACTTTTGAGAGAACAAGAAGGATCACATTTTTGGCTCAGAGAGCTTTCCTTTTGCCGTTGGGCCCTTGGCCCAGCGGGCATTTCCAGTCAGCAACGGGCGTTTCCAGTTAGCAACAGGCGTTTCCAGTCAGTAACATATTATTCAAAAGGGAATCAATTATAAAAATTCATCTAAATTATTTATAGAAGATTTTTGTTTTTACAAAATTTCCAGAACAGCTTTATATAACCAGCCTATCAACCTCTTAGAAATTGTGTTTATGAAGTGACTCTTCATCCAGGACGAAACGTTGGAAATACTGATGGTAATCTTAATTGCCAAGCTCTTTATTGCCATTTACCTGACATAGATAATCACCTTGAAAAATATGTCCTACCAAGCAATAAATTCTGCCAAATCTTAATGGATTGTTCCTGCTTCTTCCGTCATTCATTGCAATTCTCGGTTTTCACTCATGTTCCCCGATCGGCCCTTTGATTTGAAGTTCCTTGAGTTCGGGAAATGAATTTATTTATTCTGGATCCTGCCAATATTCGAAGTCAGTGCATTAAATGTCTTTCAAATACTTCTGGAGTGTACAATAACATTTCACCGTGATACGATTTTAATCATTTTAATTTCTGAACTCTAATAACTTTTCTTCACAAACAATATTGATTAAATAACTTTCAAGCTGACTCTTCACCGTTATAGTTTCATATTTAGTGTTAACAAATACATTTCTGAAAGATAATTATTCATTCAATTTTGCTTCAGATGGAGTGTGTAATTGTATCTCAAGTTAAATTGTTTATAGTAGAGTACTATACAATAGTGAAGTTACTTCAATTAAGATTTGTGTTTGCCGCAAGGATCCGGCACAATTAATTATATTTTTATATAAATAAAATAATAAGTTTGGCAATTCTGTTTCGTTTTGTGTTTCCATACTTACAATGTTTCATGGGGTGAGTAAGTTTTTTATTTTCCTTTTCAGATTCACAAATTTTATTACAGAAATTGGCCAGTTACTCAAATTTCATTCATTTATTATTAGGCCAATATATCTGAGTGATTTCTAATTTTTAATAACATTTTATTATCATTTGAAAATTAATCAACTTTAAATTAATTTAATTACGACGCATTTGTCATCCACTATACATCCGACCGTAGTGTGATTCTGGGGGATGTGAATTGGATTTATTTCGATTAGATTTGATTATTTCTTTTCGAATTTTCGCTCCAGTTTACATATCCCAGAGTCACATTACATTTCTTATTAACATAATGCATTAAAATTACTAAAATAGTAAAAATTGTAATTATATTTTAAATTTAATTAGTTAGTGCCTGTCAAGATTTGACGATAAATAATTTGAATGTTTCATTAGAAAAATGCTTGAGTTTTTAATTAGTTGCTTTTAAATTAATTATTGGATGACAAATTACGTGATGAATTTCTATATTCAATAAGTGATTTAAGTGATTATTTAAGGCGATAGATGGTGCTGCCAGTCTAACCTATTCAATGAAGTGAAAGAATTTTAAGTTTATAATTTACAACTAATTATGCTTGCTTTTTATCAGAAATTTACCTAAAAACACCGGGTAGAGAATTTATTTTTACTTACTATGACTTCATTTTTTTTAATAACAATATCTATTTTTATTTATTTATTTACTAAAAGTACACGGCCATTAACAGCTGCCATAAATTTTATTTTTATCTGTCTCATTCTCTAAAAACATAAATCTGAAACTTGATGCAGCTAACGATTTATAATATATATTTTTTATTACTTGAATTTTATTTTACATTTTTAAAATATTAAGCCTGGATATCAAGGTAATTTCTTTTATAGCTCTTATACAAATATTTTTCTTTCTTTACGTTTTATTTTTTATGCAAATGAATGACAAACTTTTCTTTCTGACACACACACACATATATATTCTTGATAATGGTCAGAAAATATAACGAAAATTTTTGATCAGCTCAATTTATTTAATTGATAATAACATGCAAAATATTTTAGCTTAAATATTTTAAATATAAAATCATTATTTTTTCAAAATATTATTGAGTGTTAAATTTTATTTAATTATAAAGCATTCAAATAATAATAATAATAAAATAAAAATCCTATAACTTCTCTTCCTAATAAAATATGTCATTATTGAAATGAATTATCGACAAAAATACTACACATTTTGCCATGCTTGGGTTCAAACCTGCGTCCTCTACAAAAATTTAGAGCTTTAAAGTGCTGCGTTAATCCGCTATGCTAATGGGAACTCATTTTACTTCCTTCTAAATTGAAGAGGTTCGAAAAATAGTTGATGCATACGAATGTCTCGAATGAATGTCCCAAATTTGAGTTCCTATCTTACAGAAATAGTTTTGCATTTTAATATTTATACCTTATTTTTTCAAAGAAGTAGCTACAACTTAGTTTCCTCCTTGTCTAACTATTGGCAATTTATAAGACGGATCACCATCCATAACTTTTAGCCTCAAATCACTGTGTTTATCTTCTGTGTGTAATATGACCAAAACAATATGACACCTCCGAAATAAACTGTATCTAGCTCTTAATATAAACACAATAAATTTTTTAATTGTTAATAATGCTGAAAGAGCCAAATAATATTAACTTTGTGAAAGAAAGAAAAGCTTGTTTAAAGTAAGATTGAGTAGCAGACAAACTTAAAACAACTTCGACCTGTGATGTGATAGTTCAACTGAGCAAACATCTTTGCGCATGTGCAGCGCATCACTCCAAAGGCAGACTTGCACTTATGTACTGCACATGCGCAACTGTAGAATTTTAATTTAAAATTACAGCTAAATAATAAAATATTTGAACAAACGAATGGACGATAACAAATCTGTGGCCAAATATCTTTAATTTAAAAAAACATTGGTGTAATTTGATGCAGTAGTTTCTTCTCACGGGCTGTCGAAAGAAAACGCTTAGCGTTTTAAATATATAGATGTTTTGCTTAAATAGTTATTGATTATTTTTTGCACATATCTTTTAATTTATTATGAAATAGCATGAACAGTTGAACAATATTCTGAAACTGTACAATTGAATACCCTTTGTGACTCAACAACTCCGAGTTGGAAAATTTGTATTCAGTTGTTAGAATACATGATTTTAAGCATGTAAAAAGTAATTTTAAAAATTTAGGTCATAAAAATAAAAATTATTGGCTAAAAGGCACTTTTTTCACATCTACAATAAATATAGTATATTACCCAGTAGCAGAAATTTCTCCAAGTGTCTGCGACAGATACTTTAGGGGAAAAAAATAATCTGCAGGTAGAATATTTTTACAATTGAAGCGTTAATTAATCAAGCAATCACTTACCTGTAGTGTTTTTAGGCATTTTTAGGGTTCTGTACTTAAAAAGTAAAAACACATTATAAGATCACTCCTGTGCCTGTCCGTCCGTCTGTCTGTCAGTCACAGCCATTTTACTCGTAAACTATGGAACGTGGAAAGTTCAAATTCGGGAAGTAATAAAGACCATGGACCCATATATTTTCAGATTAATAAACATTCATAAATATATTTAGTAAAAATGTAGGGGGGCAAATTATGCTACTTGGAAAAAAAATCTTTTCTTTGTATATCATGTGGGGTATCCTGTGAAAGCTTTCGTAACGCTGAACTCAAAAATACATTCCTTTTAATTTTAGGTATTATATTTTAAAAAATATTGTCGAAAATGTAACGCAAAAATATGTACCCCCCCCCCCCCCCCCCCATCTAATTTCGAAACTACTGAAACTAAAATTATGAAAAAATTAGAGGTAGTAGATGTTAATATAAACCTTGCCAGAAAATTATAGCAATTATCCTAGGTTACATAGTTTTTGAGAAATTAGCATTTTTCTGTTATACACAAATTTCGATTTACGGACATTCAGAAAAAATGTTGAGCATCGCTGGATATAGGGGAAGGAGTTGTACCTCTGACTATATTGTTCCTTTGACCACCTAGGCTGTAGCGCCATCTAGCAGCATTTTATGAATTTTGGTGTAATTAGTGCATAGTTCCATCACTAGAGGGCCTGTGCATCCTACTGCGGATTATTCAAGTCAAAGGGCATTCCTGTGAATAATAATAATCCATTTCCATGATAAAAATCTAAGTATTTATTTGTTAATGTTTTGCCTAATAATATATTTTGTGCTATGTCTTTGTTGATAGAAATAATTTGACATGGTAGCTATAGACTTTCATAAATATGGTGCGGCTTGTGAAAATGATTATCCTAACCCTAAAACTGTAGTATGCGTTGTAATTTGCACTAGCATGCTGTTGTACCTCTGACCATGATCGAGTGTTGTTCCTTTGACCAGGTCAAAGGTACAACACTGTTAAAAAACTTTCTAAACATTTACACTTTTATGACTTGCTTACTACAACTGTCTTGAAATTAGTTTACAATATTTTTTTACTTCAGTTTTCATAAAAAAAAAAATTAAAAAAATGTATAGACTAGGGTAAGCACAGTTCATGTGCCCTAAACTCATAGCCTTTCAAAGGCAAAAAAATAAGTTAGAGGGATAACATCTGCCGAAAGGGGAACAACTATCACTATGATTATTGCTGTTAGTGAATCCGGAAACATCATTACCCCTTTGTTTGTTTTCCCCCTGTCAACATTAAACCATTTATGCTTCACAGAACGCCTCTTGGATTAATCAGGGCTCCAAACTCGTCATGCTGGTCAACTGAGACCATATTCCAACAGTTATTTCAACATTTTCTGAAAATGTTAGACATAGTACTGAAAGGCCAGTATTGTTATTATTTGATAACCATGAATCTCATATTACCATAACAATAATTGTTTTAGCCAAGGCTAGTGGTGTGATTAATGACGTTTCGTCCACGC
Source organism: Maratus speciosus (assembly GCA_963932465.1). Lineage (NCBI taxonomy): Eukaryota > Metazoa > Arthropoda > Arachnida > Araneae > Salticidae > Maratus > Maratus speciosus. The sequence continues at coordinate 171,758,769 of OZ010793.1, forward strand.
TCTAGCAATAAAATGCAATTCCTTGGTAAGGGTGTTTATGGTCCTTTGAAAGCCTTTTATAATCAAGCTGTAAATAATTGGATGATTGTCCAGCAAATGTTAGAAAGCCTGTTTCAATCTACAACATTGCTGAACTTGCGAGCATAGCAGATTCTAATGCCGTAGTTCCAATATTATGAAAGGTTTTAAGGTTACAAGGATTGTGCCTTTCAGTGATAATGCTTGCTCTGATGACGAATTTCTTGCAGCTACTGTAACAGACAGACTGATGCTGAATGAAACTGATTTTGATAAACCATCAGTGGGTGGTGCAGCTCAAACTGACGATATCATTCCTCAATGTAGCAGTTTAAATTTATAGCCACTTATCATACAGGCCACACCTAAAACTGTGACACCTCATCCAAAAGTGCAAGGTCTCGTATCCTGACTTATACTCTTGAAAAGCTAATTATTGAAGCTGAAAAAAAAAAAAAAAAAAGCAACACCCTAACGCAAGAAACAATGATATTGAATAAAATGATTTATTTCTTCATTGTTGCGTTGTCGAATTGGCTGGTCAGAGGTACAACAACCCATGGTCAAAGGTACAACATATAGTTGTACCTTTGACCACAATGTTATTATTTTTTTAAAATGAAATTAAACATAATAACAGTAATTCCAGAAACTTGAAAAAATTACATATCATAAACCAGATGATACAGATTATAATAAAACAAAGAAATTGAATTTAGGCTTAATAGTTGAGCTACGAAAATTAAAATATTGCAAAGTGGTCAAAGGAACAACACCTTCCCCTACCTATCGTTGCAGAAGTATAAAAGTATTGCTGATAATGATTTTCGGAAAAAATCGTCAGTAATTAGCTGAGATATTAACCCTTAAAGATAGGCCAGTTTGGACATTAGAGATGAGATGGGCTCAGCCCGGGCCCGATACGGGCTCGATTTTCATACCAGCCTTCGGGCTTGGACGGACTCGGGCTCATTTTTTTTAACCTGAAAATTTTATTTATTCCCGTATGGAAAAAAAACTTTTTAAAAAATATAAGAAGTAATATATTAATATATAATCATCAAAATTTCTTGCGTTCCCTATATTATTCTGTTAATGCTTTTTAAGGTGTGTTAATATCTAAAATTTATTTATGTTTGTAAAATAAATTCAGTATTCCTTATCCTTATTTTTATCTCTGTTAAAAAGCTGTTATTCTTGTAAAAGTAATTTAATTACTTCTTTCATAATGATCATTAATCTTTCAGTTTCCTGTGGTTTCAATAAATAAATTAGGCATCTGTCTGTTATCGCCTGTTATTTTCATATGAATGATGAAAACGAAGTATCAGTAACTGTTTAGGTTATTGCACAAAAGGAAAGAAAATGATAAAAAAAAATGGTTTTATTTATTGGTGAACGGAAATAAAAGCATTTAACTTTACTGTTCGTTAACAAGGGTGAGAAAGTTGATTTTTTTTTGCTTTAATTTGTTAACAGTTGATAATTTGGTAAATATTGAAAGGAATATTTATTAGCTGCATAAGAGATAAAGCGGACATTAATGTGTAATGAGAATGTTTATAATGGGTGGGAAATTTCAGTTAAATATATTTGTAAAAGGACAATTTTGGTTTTAAATTAGGTATAATTATATGTGATGATTGATTAATGTTACAACATCACAGCTATTTTAAAAGGAATTTGCAATATTTGCAGATTTATATCATTCACGCTAAGGCGCCAAAATAGTAGAATATTTTAAAATTGGATCGTTTATTTTATTTTATTTTATTTTATTATTTGACAATCTAGGCGAAATAGGGCAAAATATGAGAATCTTTTTAGGGACTTATCTTTTGATGAGAATGATTTAAATTGATTTTAAATGTCATAAATTATGTGCTAGAGATGAGATATTTCATTTAGAACAACTTTTATGCAATTTTTATTAAACTTTATTTTCGGTTTACATTTTCAGGGTATCGGGCTCGTGCTCTAATGACGAAAAAATGTTTCAGGCTCGGATTTAAAATCGTCGGGCTCGGGCGGGCCCGGGCTTCGAAAAGTGAGCCCGAACTCATCTCTATTGGACATACATAAGGACAGGGGCGGCGTACTCTATGCCTAGTTAACAACTTTTAATGATATATATGTGTAATGTAATGTCCAGTAACAGTATAAAAGCAATAAACGTCAAATTGTTAAAAACATACTAAGTCTCACTCAGGGGTCTCAGGACTCTAAAAAGTGGAAAAAATGAAAAAAAGACCCTTTTCAACATTTGATGTCTTAAAATGTATATGATTTTAAAACACAATTTTAATTGGGATGAAAGGTATAAGTATTTTCTTTCATTTCATGTATTTAAAAAATTGCAAGATACAGAATTAGTATTTATAGGGGGCTCGAAACTGTTAGACATTTGTCGAACAAAAAATTGGGATAACAGTTTACATGCCGGATGACAAAATAAATATTGCAACTAGAATGAAAATTTTTGTGCTTACTTATACTTCAGATTGTAATAATTTCCCTGAACTTAAATAAATTTGTATTTAAAGCATTTTTATATTTTTAATGCAATGTTGCATTTAGCTAATAAAAAATTTTGAAAATATCAACAGTAAAATCACCTAAAAAATATTTCTTTGAACAATAAAAAGGAAATTTTAGGTTCAGATTATACAGACTAACATGAAATACATGTTTTGACAATTTCCTGAAAAAACATTCAGAAGTTTTTGAGGTATCCTCCGTGTGTTATGCCCAAAAAACACCATTTGGAGAAAAATGACTTCAAAATTTTGGAATCATCGCTTCAGTTATTGAGCGGGTATAATTCTGAAAGCCATAACTTCTGTTCTAACGGGAATTTTAAGGAAACAATTATATCAAAATATTCAGAAAAGCTAGGAGTGTAACATCTAAAAAAAAATTTAAATTTCTTAAATTTTGAAGTTTTAAGACTCCTGCGACCACTTAACCGTTTCTGTCGCGGAGGAATTCTATTTATAAACTTATAAAATAATGAACTGACAGTATTATTTACAAACGAATTTATTAGAAAATGCGAACTTGTTTATTTTCACATATATGATAAAAGGAAAATTTTAATTAAATATTCTTGGTACCGATTGTCTGTTTTGGAATTAAAATTAGGTGTCCTTTTTTTAAGGGCACCGCCCTCGAAAGGTTTAATTAGAATGAATCGCATAAATACTGTGGGATTGGTGATAGTTTGCTCAGGGTTGGAAAAAAACCAGGTTTTTTTGTAAAAAACCAAAAAAACCGGTTTATTTGGTTTAAACCAGGTTTTTTTGGTTTAAACCGGGTTTTTTTAAATATAATTTTCTATTGCATACAGATGCACATCTGTTGATAAAATAAACATTTTTGGATATTATATAAGTAATATAACTTTTGAAAATATTTAAAGTAAATAATTACAGTCAATTATGTAGAAAATTGAAATCATTTCTAATTTAAACATTATTAGTAACAGCTATGTCTTATGTTCACAGTAAACTGTTCTGCACAGTGAACATTGATACCTTGAAAATCGTATGAAGAATCCTTTGATTAATAATATAATAATCAATAAATCAAACATTTGATGCAGTTTCATGAATATAATATTATTCTGTGGTTGTTATTTTTTTAATATCCAAATATTTATTTTGTATATTTATTTTGTTTTCTGAGTGATAATTCCAAGTGTCCAAGTCAACATTTTTGGCCATTAGATTCCGCAACTAACAGAAAAGATTGATTGGTATAATTGAAATGCTATAACTAGCACTCAGATTTTGCAAGCTGTGTTATTCAATTTGATATCTTAAGTTACTCTTTTAAATTCTTTAAGGATAATCTTCCCCAATTTCAATCCAGAAAATTTTCTTTTACAACTTAACCAAAATCTTAAAAATCATTGTATTTTGTTATTAACTGCTGTAAATAATCTGCATTTTTTAAATGAAAATATTTTATGCTAAATATTGAATATTATTTATCTATTTTATTTTTTCTAATTTCACATGTTTTAAGAAAATGTTTAGGGTACCAGATATGTTCATCAGCACATGCTAATTTTCATTCTACATGCATAGAAACATGACCTAAGCTCATTATGTCTCATGTTGACTGCTGAGATGAAGTGTTAAAAGTAGAAATTACTTCTATCAATAATTTAAAACAAATAAATTACAAAAAAGAGAAAATATTACATTAGATTTTTTTTAAAAAAACCAAATGGTTTTTTTGACAAAAAAACCAATTGGTTTAAACCGTGGTTTAAACCATGGTTAAAACCACTTGGTTTAAACCGTGCCAACCCTGGTTTGCATTGAGTGTATCTCTCAATACGCATCGAGTGACTTTAAAAGTTAATTAAACACCTATCTGGAAAAACGCGGTGCTGACCAAGGCGGCGTTACAGCTTTGAGACCTCCTTTCGAAGCGCGCTTAGCACAATGCCAAATTTAAACTTTAAACAAAGGTTTTGTTTTAGCTGCACTGTAGAAATAAAGGTTATTACTACGCTGAATTTAGTTTCATGAAATGCCAAATGAAGCTTAACTATGCACTGCTTTTATTGTCAGTACCAAATTAAGTTCATCATAAACAGATTAGGATAATATTAAAAAAAGAGTTATACGAATAGCTATATTTGATATTATTTAGGTTCCATATCTCTTTGAACTTTCATGGTATACCCATTTACACTTTTCTGATATATACAGTAGGGTGGGTCGAAAAAACCGAAATATTTATAATCGAAACGTAATAGCGCGGAAAAGTTGCCTTTTGTAAAAAAGATAAAATGCGTAAAATATTACACCGATTGGTTAATATCTTTTACTGCCGCAAAGGGTCCAAATTTCGAAAAAATCGCAAAAAACATACTTTTAGCAATTTTTTTTAAAATTATCCAAACATACTTATTCTATTTCTAATAGAACTCAATAGCCACGCCAAGATATTAGTAATGTAACATTAACATTTCATTTTTGTGACATCGTTGCTTTTACCGCCACAACAGGGCCAAAATTTCTAAAAAAATGTTAAAAATTAAAGTTTTTCATTTTTTCAATTTTCATAACTTTTGTAATGTTTTCAGACTTTTTAGATTTCTAATAGGCTGGAAAAGGCATTTTATGTTGTTAATTTCATGCACATTGTTAACCATGATCACTGTAATTCTATTAAAAAAAAATGCTCAATGATAGAAACACCTGCAGCTGCCTGCACGTAAAATTAATTTGCTGCTAGAGGGCCACGTTTCACTTTGTTCGTTTTTTTTTGTAATGTACTCCTTTTACCCTTAGATGGCCCTAAAGATAGAAATATCTGCCAGGTTAAAGAGGTGGAAAAGTTTCATCTTTGCGAATTCAAGGAGGAACATATGTCTTTGTACTAGAACCAGGTCTGAATTATTTTCGTCATTTGACCCCATCGTCTGGCAAGGCGACTTCTATATGCAATGACATTATAGTTTTTTGGAGAAAAATGAAATCCCGACTGGAATAATAATTGCAGTTGAATTTCGTGGAACTGTCTTCAAAACAGGATGCAAAGTTGGTATTATAGTAGGATTAGTTGAGAACAACTTTTAAAAAAACACTTTATTGGCTTCCTTGACCTCACTTCATTGAGCTTCCACTGAGACATCTTTTCAAAAATCTTGATGACAAAAAACAGGTTCTCTATCATATTGTGGCCCAACTGGTTGATCTCTTGCGATTTGCGAATTATTACCAATTGCAAAATTTAAGCCAATTTAATCTGATCACCTAGCTGTTGATAAATATGATTTGTCAACTGACCAGAAGTATATGCCTGAAATATTGCAAGCTCTTTCAACACGCATGTACACAATTGACCTTTTTTGCTGAGTCCCTGGACAAATATTTCACACAAGGTGGATCATTACTGCTATTCGAATTTTGAGACTACGTTGGAACAAAGAAACCCTCTTCTTAACTTGCCATACTCTTTGAGTACATCCTGAAAATGTACTGCATCAGTTGGTTCACAATTAAAATGAATCACTCATGTTTTCCAGAATCTGTGCACTATAGTTAGTAACTTACGTTACTTGACAGATAATCTACGAAAGATTATAGTTCCTGTATTTTCACGAAATGACTATTTCGCAAATCATACAAATAGCCTCTTTGGAATGATAGCATATGAAGAGAACATCAGGATCTCAGCCATGAAGAAAATTGCAAAAGCAGGAAGTTCTGTGGACTAGAATAGTGCCATCCGTCAATTTATCATAGCAGACTTCAACACTGAAGCTTAAAATTGTATGGCTTTAGTCTACTGACAAAACTGAAAACTAACGGAACCACCTGTTATGGTTTCTTTATCGACTAAAAACGCTGGTGAGTTTAAAATGTTTGATTAAAGATACCAGCTATTATAACTTTCCTTGTCCCACTCAATCACTAGAAAGATGCGTGAAATTATTCATTGAAGCACTGATAAAGTTTGTTTACTAGACCAGAGGGAGGATCACATCTGATGAGTTTTGACCTCTCGAGAAATAATGGCTTCATCTGAAAGCAAGTTATATTATAAAATTCATTTACATTAAATTCTTCTTCATTTTAAGTTTATTTAACCCGTTTCGGTTAAACATCTCTATAGTTTAATTAATAAAATACTAAAACATATTGCTCATTTTATATAATTTTTGTGGCATGAATTGGCTGTTATGAAGTAAAACATCAGTAGATGAAGTGATCGTCAAGAAAAATGAATGATTAACTTTATTTTTAAGTATATTACAAATAGTTATAAAAAAATTGTGATATATTAATAGATATAAAGTAAAATTATTTATTTCTAGACATATTATAGAAATTATAAAAATTTAGAAAAAAAAAATGAAAAATTGATATTTTTGAAATTTTTACAAAAAATATGGTCTTTTTGCGGCAAATAAAGATATGATTTCATCATAATGAACATTTACCGAGACATTTCTCATATCTTCATGTAGCTATTGCGTTCTATTAAAAATTGTATTGGTATGTTTGGATAATTTAAAAGAAAATGATAAAAAAAACATGTTTTTTGCAATTTTTCGAAACTTTGGCCCCCTTGCGGCGGTAAAAGATATTAACCGATCGATGTAATATTTTAGAAATTTATTCTGTCTTACAAAAGGCAACTTTTCCGTGCTATTACATTTCGATTATAAAAATTTCGGTTTTTTCGACCCACCCTAATATACAGTTATACCCAACCCTATGTTGTATAGTTTTTTACAAAATCTTAGTATTCTTTATTAACGTTTTTTTTTTTTTTTTATAATACCATTACAAATTCATATATTTATTCTACGGAACCCTCTGTGCGCGAGTAATACTCGCACTTGACCGTTATTTAATTTTTATTAATAATAATCTTAACTTTTTGAATTAAGTAATTAAGAGCTAAACATAATATGAAGAAAAGAATCTGCAAAAGAGAAAAGGAAAATCTGCAACGTCCGTCTCCCGTCTCGAACTTTCTGCTACCGGGGTATATTACATACTTCTTTTTAAGTAATAAATTTTTTAATACAAAATTTTAGAGTATACGAATTGAGCTTTGTAAAAAATGTTTTTTTTGGACATCTTCATCCTGTTTAATTTCACAAAATTCACGAAGTTCTTTTTAGCAATCATGATGTGAAACTGCTCAAATGATAAATAAAATTTTGCCATGAAAAAATTAAACTCACTATCGCCATCTGTTGAGAATTCTATAAACAATTTATATTAACTGCTATATTGCAGCAATAAATAAAATCGTCTTTTAAAGCCCATAGTGGAAGTAACATTGACTTTTGGGTATATTGCAGATATGCAACTTGGTGATACAAAGGGTTAATAAAATAGGACTTCTCTTACTTTCTTTCGAAATGTCTTCAGATCAAAAAAGTCTAGTTTTTGTAAAAGAAGGTTATTCACTGATAGGAGCTTTTTCATTTTCTATTTTGCTTTTTCTTCTTCTTCTTCTTTTTTTTTTTTTTTTTTTTTTTTTTTTTTTTTACAAAGTTTGTAATTTTTACTACTAAATTAATTTCTACAATAACTTTATTAATTTGAAAAAAATAGTTTATTTAAATGTTGTTTACAGTCTGATTTGAGTAATATGGATTAAATTTTTTTGCAGTTAATGAGAGCTTTGCCAGGAGGTTTGGATGTTTTGGGTTTCTACATCCTTGCTCCTGCAGACTACACAACTAAGAATCAAACAACTTTGAGACAGGTTAGTATTACTGTTTTCTATTGAATGCTGTAGATCATCTTAAATGGTATTCATTAAGGGTTAGTTAATAACATTGTGTATCTTTCTTGTTGATAATAATGATAGTAAAAAGGCTCTGAGTAAACAAAGAAAAAGAGACAGGTTTTACATTTGTCATAAGATATTTATTTTAAAATATATAGTAGATTTTCAATTATCTGATACTTGAAAGACTTGTGATATGTTGGATAAATGATGTAGAAAGATTAAAGAAGTTGTAAGGGCATGGTATTTCTCAATTTTACAAACATTAAAATTACAATAATTTAAAAAAATAAAAATACTGTAAATAGAATAAATAACTTCTATCAATAGTAACATACTGTAAGTAAAACACTTTAAGAAAATATAAAACAGATGAAAACAAAACAAATTTAAGGAAAAATCAGTTATATATTTCATCATTTGTTCTATATTTACAGCAATATTTCAAACTTTGTATAATAAAAGATAGGGATGAATCGGATATTGATTTTGCCGGGTATTGAATTTCGGATATCCGAAGCTCCTTTGCATGCTGGATGCGGATATCCGATCAGATATCCGGCATTAGATATGCTTTTAGTTATGGTGTATCTTTATTTCTTTATATAATGCCATCTCGGAACAATAAATTACAAACATATTTCACACATCATTAAAACATTTTAAATATATTGAAATATAATCTACAAAAACTATTTCTCTTTAAATAGCAAGGCTTGAAATTCAAATTTTCCCAGGAGGGAGTTTCCTTCCCAGTATTTATAAATGAAGGAGGGCTGGATTGTTTTGGAGCTGGGGGAGGGGGATATCTTTAAACACCGCTATTTCTAAGCAAACAAAATAAAAATTGCAAAATATGTAAATCGACCATAGAAAAAATATCACAGATTTCGTCAATCATGGGAGAAAAAAATAAAAAAAATTTGTCGACCGGTCATGAGGAAAAAAGCTGAAATTCGTGGGAAATTGGTCACTAGAGAAAAACTGAAGCTCACAGATAATCAGTTGCGAAACAATATTGTGAAATTCATCAATCTGTCACAGGAAAATACCATGAAATTTGCCAGTCTGTCAGGATAGGCCGTCGGGCCATAGGCATTATCGCTCAACTTCGTTGCAACATTTGGGGGGCAACTTAATTCCTGCATGATTATTATAAAGATATTTAAAACTCTAGAAATCACAAAAGTTCTGGATCCGAAAGTTGCACATTAATTAATAATTAAAATAAAAACATGGAACTCTTTTTTAATAAATTTTGTAAAGCTATCTGCGATTGGCTCACTTTTAGGCAAAGGAGTCAATAAAAACAAGTCTTTCAGATGTTTTGCGTCGCCGTTGTCAGAATGTAAGCGAACTATCTACTGTGTTTAAAAGAACAAATATATGAACTTATATGTATCTAAATTTGATTAAATTATCTGAAATGTTAGACATTAATGGATATTAAATATGCAGTTCTTGCGAAGAAAATATCTCCGCGTAATTATCAGGATGTTTTTTCCTCCCTTTTAATTTGAAATTTCTAATATCGTCAGCACAATCTTTTCTTTGACGCCATCTGGCGAGGCTTAAGTGAAAAAGAATGATGGAATTTATCCGAATTACCTTAGAAGTTAATATTTATTATTATTATTATTTATAGATGCATACAAATGTGAGTCACATTTTTAATCTTAAATAAATTATTTTATTGAATATTAATGATGTGAATTATCACACTGCTAACAAAGCGTAAACCAACTTAGTGAAAAATGTCCAAGCCGGGAATCGAACCCGGGTCCCTGGAATAGATCTCCAGTGCTCTACCACTAAACCACAAGGTCGATGTCCAGCTTGGCATTTCTCACTTATATAAGTCGATAAGGCTGCTACCGCAGCACAAGATGGAGAAGTCTTCATGAGCACACATTCTAGCGGTGTAACATGAGACGCAAATAAACCCAGCATCGGTGAATATACAATTTTTTTAATTAATTTAAAAATTGCTGCTAAAAATTAACTGCTGAAATGTAGTTGAAAAATTAATTAAAAAAATTATTTTATGGCAGTAAATTTTATTTATTTCATACCAGTTCTAGAATAAATTAATGTGTGTAATAAATTTATGAGTGTGTATGTATATATACACATATATGTATATATATATTTATTTATTTAATGAAATCATTTTAAAATTAACAATAAATAAATACATACATATATAAAAAACAGAATGTAAGAAAAAATAAAATTTATATATTTCATGAGTGTGCCAAATGCTACACACACACATATATATATACATTAATATTGACCTTTGTATTTTCTCTGAAGAATAATTCTACTTTTAAAATGATTTTTCCTTAACTAAAACACACACACACATATATCTGTAGAAATTTAATGCACATTTATTTTAACGAATAATTGTACACTGTGGTCTGTGTCTAGAAGTAAAGTCCAGGCCGATTCTTGATGGAATCTGAAACTTTAATGCTCTTGATTATGTGGGTGAAATATTTACAGATGGGGTATTTACATTTAAACATGATAATTATAACTGGGTGGCGATATTCTGCCTTACTCAGGTCCGTGACCCGGTATTCGGTCGAACAGCGACGTTTCAACACGTCTGCTCTCCTGAGCAACCAACAGTCAACTCTATCTGTTCACAATAGTTTGTGTCAGTTCAGCAGTTTTTTTCGTTGACTCAGAGGTCGGGGTGGATCATCCCGAGCCTCATCTAAGAATGTGCTAGGCTTTGCAGTGCAGAGTTCAAACTCTGTGCTCTGTCACCACAATTCGGCCTACCTGACAGGGCTGGGTCCTCCCAGTCACCCATCTCCTTTATATACCTGACTGGTACTGGACTACTTTTTCCAGAACGTATATTATACACACAAAAAAAATTCACAAACAATATATAAAACAAAATAATAGTAAAATCAGTCACTAAATACTGGTGATCAAAAGTTTTCAGTCCTTGACCAATATTTTTAGAGTTAGAAAAATAATAAAGTTTTTCTGCTTGTCACTTGGAAGCAGTTCTTTTCACAGTTTGTTCATAATAGTAAAAAAAAAAAGATATCAATAATACACAGTTTAAAAAAAATATATATATAAAACACAAAAATCACTTAAAGCATAAATATTTCGTCTTAGACAGTAGAAGTCCAAGGCTTCATGTGATCTGCAGCCGTCGAGGTCGTATTTGGACCCTCATGGTGTCCAACTTTACTCACGTTATAGCGATCGTTTCTTTTTACTGCAGTAATCTCATAGGGACCAAGAAACTTAGGCTTTAGTTTGGTACCTGTCCCAAACTGTGTTTTTTGTATGGCCACCAAATCACCGAGTTTATATGTGTTGGCCTTTTTTCGCTTTTTGTTATACGTTTTCACGTTTTCCTGTTGTATTTTTAGTATGTTTTGCTTAGCTATTTCTCTATTCGAATTTTTTTCCGATATGAATGAATTTAATTCCTCATCCTCTAACAGTGTTTTGATTTGCAGGTCAGTTTTCTGCCGCAGTTTCGTTCCTGTCAGTAATTCAAAAGGTGTAAATTTTGTACTCCTCGATACGATACTATTCATGATACGTTGCACGGGCGCGACAAATTTGTACCATTTAGTGGGGTCTTCTACACTAAGTTTTGCTAAAATTGGGATAAGAATTCTGTGCATTCTCTCTATTTGACCGTTTCCTCTAGGTATCCCTGTTGTTATGGGAATATGCTCTATGTTTTCTTCCTTACAATATTTCTCAAAATCAGCAGAGGTAAATGCTGGCCCTTTATCGGTTATAATTCGCGACGGATTTCCGAAAATATCATGTTGTCTGGTCAATTTATCGATGACTTCTTTAGCGGCTGTAGTTTTAGCGGGGTATAGCCAAACAAATTTAGTAAAACCAACAACAGTAAAAATGTGATTGTAATTTTTATTTGTAGAAGGCATGGGGCCAATGTGATCTATATGATAGGTCTCGAGGGGCATATTTTGTTTGGGGATCGGGTTTAACAGACCTTCTCCTTTTCCTTGCTTTTTATTGCAAAGTATACACTCTATGCAGTTGCCAATGACACTTTCAATTTGCTTTCTTAATTGGGGTATAAAATAATTTTCTTTTAAAATAATTTCAGTTTTAGCCACTGCGTAATGACCTTTGTTATGAACATTGCGTATTATTTCCTTTTGCATATTGGTAGGAATCATCAGAAGTTCTCTATCATTTTCATATTTGTATACAATGTCGTTTCTTATAAAATATTCTGAACTTTCATTTTTTTCAATTAATTTTTTTATCGCTTTTATGTGTTCATCATCTTGTTGTGCATTCTTTATTTTTAAAGTTAATTCATCTTGCGATCGAGTAACTATTAGAACTGTATTTCTACTCAGTGCGTCTACATGTTTCATTTGGGACCCTGATCGGTGGGCAATTTCATAATCAAATTCCTGTAAGAATAGAGCCTATCTGGCTACTTTTGGCGTAATGTCTTTTTTGTCCATTGTCTTTTGAAACGCGGAACAATCTGTCACAATTTTAAACTTCGTGCCTAATAAGTAGTTCCGGAATTTTTTAACCGATTCTATTACCGCGAGTGCTTCCAATTCGTAACTCGAGTATTTTGCTTGAGTAGGTGTAGTTTTACGGCTCATATAATGAATAGGATGTAAGTTTTTGTTTTCATCTTCTTGTAGTAGGACACTACCAAAACCTATGGCGCTTGCATCGGTGTGCAATTCTAGTCTAGCGCCTCTTCGGAATGTATGCAATACTGGGGGGTTAACTAATTTTTCTTTAAGAGTCTCAAAAGCTTGTTTTTCGAGGATTCCAAATTTAAATGTATTTCCCGCTTTTAATAAATCACTTAAAGGTCTCGCTATAGTTGCATAATGTGGGATGCATTTTCTGAAATAAGAAGTTAAACCCAGAAAACTGTGTAATTGTTTAAGGGTACGGGGTTCAGGAAAATTCTTTACTGCCAAAGTTTTGGCTTCCGAGGGCCTAGTAGTTCCGTTTTCAATAATATAGCCTAAAAATTCAATTTTCCGTTTAAGGAATTGACATTTTGCAAAATTAAATTCAAGTCCGTAATCCGATGCAACTTCTAGGACGCGTTTCAGTTTTAAAAGCTCTTCTTCCTCAGTCTTCGCAAGTACTCTGACATCGTCTAAGTAAATTAATATTACCTTTTCTTTAATTAACTGTTTAAAAACAGCTTGAATATATCTCTGAAAATTCTGCGGGCCAATCGATAATCCGAATGGAAGCTTTAAATATTCGTACTGGGAGTTATGCGTGACAAATGCTGTATATTTCCTACTCTCCTCTGCTACGTCTATATGAAAAAAACCATTTTTTAAATCCAATGTAGTGAAAACCTTCGCTTCCTCAGTGTTATCTAAAACGTCCTCTATTCTTGGTAAAGGAAAATTATCTCTAATTATTTTTTTATTAAGGGGTCTATAGTCAACACACAATCTCCAAGAATTATCTTTCTTTTTCGCTAACACAATAGGCGATGCATAATTAGAATTACTCTCCGTTATAATTCCCATTTCCAACCATTCTTGTATTTGTTTGTCTACAAATTCCTGTTCTGGATATGCTAATCTACGCGGTCGTTGCGCAATCGGAATATCATCAGTTAATACTATATTTACTTTTAACTCTGTATCCTTAACCTTGTTTGGCTTATAATTAGTGATCAATTCCGTTAACTCTTTCTTAATAGTGTTGTTTGTAATATGGTTTAACTCAACTTCCTGAAAATTAATAGAATTAGCTGTCTCAGCTAAATAAATATCTGTGGTTTTCGCTGAGTCTAACTGTGGGATGGAACACTGTTCACTTTCCAACAAACAATTTTTATCAGAGCTTAATTGCATGTTTATTTTTTCACTAAAGTTGCAAGCTGTTTCATTTTGACTAGTTTGTTCCTTTCTCACCAATTCAGCTGTCGCAATCGTTTTTCCTATTGTGGGATTGTTTTGCTTCTCTGCCCACAACATCGCATGAAATCTGGGTGTGACATAGATGACGCGTCTGGTTTTTGTCATGATTGTTTCTTGCGGGAAAGCAGTGACGTAATTCACACTAACTTCCTTCAATTTTCGTTTCCCTGTAATTTGCAATCCTTTTTCCGACATATTGAAATTTACCTGTTTCAAAAAGTTATTTCCTAAAATTATAGAATGGCTCAAATTTTTTACGAGGTATAAATCTGCATTCACTGTGTAACCATCAATTTCAATTTTTACGGTCGTAAATCCTATGGGTGTAATTTGACTACCACCAATACCTGATAGAACCAAATCATTTTCATGCAATTTAGGGCATCCCAGGGCTGTATAAGTATCGTTGCTACACATATTCACGTCACTTCCTGTATCTATTAAAGCATCCATATTTTTCCCTAAAATCCTCACGCTTTTTATTATTTTATCAACCGGATTTGAGTTATTGCTTACGGCAGCATTTGCATTTTTAGGAGAATTATTTGTACACTGGTCAGACCTATGGCCAGGAATTTTACACCTCCAGCAGACCGGACTTTCTTTTTTTCGGGGGCAATCCCTAAAACGGTGGGAAAAGTCATTGCAATTGAAACAACGGATTTTTGTATTTAAATTCTTTTGGGGGGTAGGTGTGTAATTTTTCTCATATGGTACGCGACTAATGTCATTTCGATGGAACGCTCTATTATTTTCACTACCTTGACGTTTTCTAAATTCCGTATTTGAGGGCTTAATTTCAGTTTTCCGTAAGTTAATTCTGGCGGTTTCAAAATCATCCAATTTATTGGTCAAATCTTCTACACTCGTAATTTTTGGCAATTCGTCACAAAAGTGTTCCTTCATTTCTAGGGACAATTTTCGCCTAATCTGGTCAATGATTAAAATATTTTTTAACTCTTCGAACGTTGATATGTGTAATCCTGACAACCATTCATTCAGAAAATTTGAGATTTCAAATGAAAAATCTTTCCATGACGTTGAATTTTGTTTTCTATGTAAAAAGAATTTTTGCCTGAATTGCTCTGGTGTAAGTTTGAAACGTCTTAAAAGTATTTTCTTTACACAGTCATAATCACTGGATAGTTCTTCACTTTCACGATTTACTAAACTAACAATATCAAGAGGTAACAGTGCCAACAGATATGTAATCCATTCATCTTTTTCTATTCCAAGACGCTTTGCTTGCCGTTCGAAAAGGGTTAAGTAAATGCTAATTTCTTCCTCATTATTATATCTATTTAGCAATTTTAGAACATCGGAACCCTTTCCAGTGATTGTAGATATTGGATTATGCAATTGGGTATTTTGTGTATTTTCCAATTGTAATTTTTTCAATTCAAATTCACGATTTTCGATTTCTTTTTGTTGCAACAATTTTTCACTTTCTTCTCTCTCGCTTATAATCCCCGCTAGCAAATTTTTTACTAAATCCTCATTATACCCTTCGGATTTTAAAATTAAATCAGTCAGTTGACTTTTATTAGCACCATCAGGAGGACTTAAACCTAACTCGATTACCGCAGTAACCAGATCGATCTTTTTGGACCTTATTAAATGTGCCATAATTATATCTAACCAATTAACACATAAAATAAAACATTTCAATATAAATCAATATAAGCAAGCACCCGATAAATAAGCAAGCACCCAATAAGCACCCGATAAATCAAATATATCTATATATATAATAATATTAACAGTTTTCTAAAACAGACTTACTTTGTACCTGATATTTCCACCAAAAAATAAATAAATATATATATTTTCTTCACAATATAACAATACAAAAAAAATAATTATTTAACACCTATTTTATAAAAACTTGCTTCCCTCTAAATATTCTCACATAATATATATTTCTTTCTTTTCACATAAAAAAAAAATAACAAGATAAAAAAAATTATATCGTTAATACTTTTTCTTTCAAAGAAACAAAAAAAAACATGTATTTCTTAGGAAGCAAAAAAAAAAAAACCCCTTCCTATATTTCCTTTTCGCAGACACGTCTAAGCAAGTGCCTTATTTCTTTTCTTTAAAAAAAAATGCAGAACAAAAAAAAATCCACTTCTGCATAAATTACTAAATATTCTTTCTCTTCTGGCGTACACAACAGAAACTTACTGTACATTTTTTATGGAGAAAAATAAAAAAAAACACTTCCCCATTTTATCACAAGAAAAGAAAAAAAAAAGAAAATCTTTCGTCATATAAGACGGGAAAAAACTTTCACCGCTCACTATTTAGGTCAGCGTATATTTTCTTCTCGAATACTAGAAACGATCTATTAAAACTTTATCAGATGCATTTTCACAAATGATTCATCTCACAGGAACAGATCTTTTCAGAAAGACGAGTTGAAACTTCAACGCGCACAGATAGAAACACTCTTTTTATCTTTCTTCCTGCATGAGAATTTTCCTTTTTCTTTTTTCTCTTTCCAGTAATTCACGGAACATTCGATGAAAGCAACTTTTTTCCTTTCCTTTTCAGAGCATCGTTCAGCTTAAGGACATCAGAATTTCTTTAGACATCAGAAAATTTTTCGTACACGTTAAATCCACACATCCACACTTTGCATGTAAATATCTCGGTCGACAGTCCCCAATCTGTAGAAATTTAATGCACATTTATTTTAACGAATAATTGTACACTGTGGTCAGTGTCTAGAAGTAAAGTCCAGGCCGATTCTTGATGGAATCTGAAACTTTAATGCTCTTGATTATGTGGGTGAAATATTTACAGATGGGGTATTTACATTTAAACATGATAATTATAACTGGGTGGCGATATTCTGCCTTACTCAGGTCCGTGACCCGGTATTCGGTCGAACAGCGACGTTTCAACACGTCTGCTCTCATGAGCAACCAACAGTCAACTCTATCTTTTCACAATAGTTTGTGTCAGTTCAGCAGTTTTTTTCGTTGACTCAGAGGTCGGGGTGGATCATCCCGAGCCTCATATAAGAATGTGCTAGGCTTTGCAGTGCAGAGTTCAAACTCTGTGCTCTGTCACCACATATATGGATAAAAAATTACAATACAAGTTAAGAAGTAACTGCATGTATTGTATGTCACTTAAGTATATAATGATTTTTTAAACGTTTAACTGACAAATATCTGAAAACGAAAAAATTAGAAGTATGGAATGAAAATTTTCGTCTTCGAACTTCTTTTAAATTTCTGATATTTTCCTCTAAAAGTAAATCAGTTGAAACTTTAAAGCATGATGTAAGAAATAGGGATGCAACAGATATCCGGCAAATATCCGATATCCGGCACATCCGGCTGATTTTTCAATATCCGAAATATCATCGGATATCCGAATCACAATCACCGGATATCCGACTTCTCTGCCGGATATCCGGCAAAATGCAGCAAAGCTAATATCTAACGATAAGAGAAATCGTTTGACCCAAACGATGCCGAAAAACTTTTGTTTATAATGCAAAATATGAAAGAAAGTTCACTATTCATGAGTAAAAGGTAATTCTCAAAAGTTTAAACAATTGCCAGCTTTCCTAACATTGATATTTGAACTCTTTATAATAAATTTAAGAATTTACGTTTACATCTTTTAGAAAATTGTACCTTTACTTTCAGAATGTAAAACAAGATTTGAAGTTGTTTATTAAAGTATGACTTTATTAATTTTCTTTCTTTCTTTTAAGTTTAACAATTAAACAGGCCTATTTTAAATTTCTTCTATCTTCAATAGAAGAAAGTATTGTAATTAAAATTTTTTCGATTCCCGGTTTTCGACGGATTTAGATGTTTTAGGGGTCCGAGATCCCAAAACAAGGTTATATAAAATGTCTATCTGTCCGTGTGTCGCCATCGTACCCTCAAAAAGTGTATGATGTTATGCATAGAATTGAACCAAATTTTTTGTGAATGTTTTTGGCTATAGCCAGCTTGTCCTTATGAAAACATTCCACTGGAAGGGGGCGCTGTATTGCGATTTTTGTGCCATTTTCATTATTGTATCATCGAAAAGTGTATGAAGTTATGCATAGAATTGAACAAAATTTTTTGTGTATGTTTTTGGCTATGTCCAGCAGGTTCTTCTTTAATTTGGAAATATTCTGCCATAAGGGTTGCTGTAATAGCGATTTTTGTGCCACTTTCATTCTTGTACCATCGAAAAGTGTATCAAGTTATGCTTAGAATTGAACCAATTTTTGGGGGTATATTTTAGGCTATGGCCATCAGGGTCCTCCTTCAATTTGAAAATATTCTGCTGGAAGGGGGCGCTATAATAGTGATTTTTGTGTTATTTTCATTATTTTACCATCGAAAAGTGTATGAAGCTAAGCATAGAATTGAACCAGTTTTTTGTGTATATTTTTGGCTATGGCCAGCAGTTTCTCCTTCCATTTGGAAATATTCCGCCAGAAGGTGACACTGTAACAGCTTTTTTTTTTGTAAAATTTTCTCGATTTTTCGCTTTTGGTACTGTATATTGGCGGCCCGTGAAGCAATGGGAACTTCGTATCCTGCTAAGCTGGCTATTTCACAAACAGCTGATGTACAACAGAATAACGAAAAAGTTATTGATTTTAATAAATATCATGATCGAGATTCTGGTTAATTAATTGGAGCAGAAATTTTAGATGAAAGTCAAAGTTGGTATAATATTGAACTAATAATATTGAAGTATTAACATTTGGAGCTACCTTTTGAAACATTAAGATGTATGAGATAGAAGAAAACTTTGGGATTGGCACATCAAATTAGTTATTTTTGTAACTTCATTATAAATATTTAAAATTAAAAGTAATTTTCTTTTTACTTATAAATATCAAAGTAATGTAACTTAAAATAAAACTAAATGTGACTTACTTAAAGCAAAACAGTATCAAATAATTAAAACAGAAAAAAAGGCATCAACTAAACCTGTGTTTTGAGAAAATGACTCTTTAATCATGGGTATATTAGTAGATATTTTATGTTTAAATTATAAAAAGAAAGTATGTATTTCTTTGTGGAAAATACTCTACAATTATAGGTATATTAATTGGTTAAAATTTGTTATACAAATTATCAGTATTTCATTGTGCAAATTAATTAATTATTAGAAATTATCAATATAGTCAATCCCATATCCAAATCCAATAGCAATTATCAGCATTTCATTGTACAAATAAACAGAATATTTTGATGTTTAAATTACATTTTTTATACAGCATTATTAATATGCATTACAGGGCTTGAATGGCAAATACAGGGCTTGAATTTTGAGATGGTATGGCAGGATTCGTACCCTAAAGAATATTGGGGACGGGAGGCTTGTGTTTCCAAAAAATCATTTTCCGAAAATGTTTCTTTGTAAAACTACGATCAAGTCTCAGGGCCGACTGACAAATTTCGTGATATTTCCCGTTATTAATTGACATATTTCACAGTTTCTTCTTACAACAAATTGACAAAATTGATGTTTGTTTTTCTGCATCTAACCGAAAAATTTTTGCGATTTTTCTCCACGACCGACTGACGAATTTCATGATTTTTTCTAGAGACCGATCGGTGAATTTCATAATTTTTTTTCTCGTGATCAATTGACAAATTTAGCCATTTTATTCTGTGACCAATTGGCAAATTTCCCTGTTTGTTCTTGCAACATACTGATGAAAGTAACGATTGTTTTACTGCATCTGATTGAAAATTTTCGCATTTTTTCTCTGCGACCGGCTGAGGAATTTCATATTTGCTCATGATGGACTGGCAAATTTCATGATATTTTTCCGTGATCGATTGACCAATTTCGTGATATTTTCCCGCTGTCGATTTCCCACAAACTTCAGTTTTTTTTCTCGCGACCGGTCGACAAATTATTTTATTTATTTTTACCATGATTGATGAAATCAGCGATATTTTTTTCTATGACTGATTTACATATTTTGCGATGTTTTTCCATTTGCGCAAAATAGGAAATAAGTAAAAGAGCAGTAACGGCCACCGGAGACTGTGCTCTATCAAATTGGCTAATAGTCAGCACTAAACAAAATGAGATACTTCTGGTGCACATGAAAAAAAAAAAACATATTTAGAAACAACAAACTAGTTGATTCTCGCAATTCACTAAAATTAGGACATGACTTTTTAAAATCAAACTTTTCTCGTGTAATAGAAGAAATCAATTGACTATTCCTTTTTCAAACTTTGGATATGGATTTAAAATTCAAATGCATAGAACATAGTTCAGTTAGCGAAATTACCAGGGATTACGGTTTTGACTATAATTCCATTAAGGATTCTAATAAAACAAGTTTGTTCAGAAATGACATATAAACACTATAGGATATTGACAATACAATCACCGATATGCATTATTCATGTAAGTAAGTTAAAAATTAATGGACATCGGATTTTGCAAAGTTTTCTAAAATTTTTTAAGAGAGCATAATCATGTGTTTCCGATAATTCCTAAAATTATAAAAGTTGCACTAGGCTGTTTGTCAAAAGTGTAACTTGTGAAAGAGGCTAAAACACGCAAAATAGAATAAAATCTAAATTAAGAAATTCATTTAGCAACTCATTTGTTAACTGCCCATAACATTAGGTGAAGGTTGAAAAAAAATCCCTGACGGCTCGGGCCTACAGGCGGAGGTAGATTTCGAAGTACTAAATTCACCAACAAAACTTAAATCCAGATTAGAGATAGACCCAGTTCCTTCAATAAGAATGAGCTCCAGAGAGCTAAACATTTTGTGAAAATTCTAATATACATGAATACACACACGAATGTATATGGAATAGGTTTAAAAAATAGCTAAAGCAAATTCAGAGAACCTCAAAGTGTTAAAATATGTTAATATTTCCATTGTCGGATTTTCGTCATGTTTTAATACGTTTCTTCAAACTCACATGACGTTACATATTCACCTGCTGAGGTCTGTTTTATTTCCAATATGATGCAATATATATATTTTTTTATTCGTCAAACTATTTATTTCATTTTGTGTTTTCATGCGGAAATCTTGCTCTAGGAAACTTATGACGTAATATTCAATTTGTTTCAATTATTCAAGCTATTTATTTAATTTAATTTTTCACGTGAAACCTTGCAATAGAAAAGCATTTGTTGTGGTGAGAATTTTATTTCTTTTTTTTTTTAATTGTTGGCAACTGCTATAACGAAAAATATTTATTTTTTCCTGCCATTGTTGTGTAAGAGCTGGTGTTATCAGAATCATGTTAAGAGGGTATTCAAAATTTTGAACCCTCCCCATTTCCATTCCCTTGGGCCGATTTTTTCCATTTGCAATCCCCGCCGAGATATTAGTCATCTCAAAGTTGTTGGCGAGTTTGAAGAAGATCCGTGCATAATTACGACTTTTATCGTGCGGACAAAATTTAGTACATACATACATACATACATATATATATATATATATATATATATATAAACTTTTTAGGTGGGGGTGGTTTTGGGTTCCTGGGGTCCTATAATGAAAAGTTATGAAGGAATTTTTCAAAAGTCGCACCATGGTAACGACTGCAATAGGTAGTATTTCTTACGAAATCTACCTAATAGACATGGTATATATAAAGCTTGATTATGTTCCTTTGTTTTAATAAAATAAAAATTTTGAATAATTATCTTGAGTTTTTAATTTAAATTATTTCAATGCTATTTTGTCATGACTGTATAAATGCATTACTTAAAGTGGCACATAAAAAATAATGAGGTTAAAAGATTTTTTTTCCTTTCTAACAGTTCAACTCCCCTGCATTTATAAATGTTGGGTAGGAAACTCTTTTCCTGGGAAAACTTGAATTTCAAGCCCTGATATTTACATTTAAAATGTTTTAATGATGTGTGAAACATGTTTGTAATTTATTGTTCTGAGATGGCATTATATAAAGAAATAATTCACCATATAACTAAAATATATCTAGTGCCGGATATCCGATCGGATATCCGGCCGGATATCCGAATCCGGCAGGCAAAGGAGCTTCGGATATCCGGTATCCGATATCCGGCAAAATCAATATCCGGTGCATCCCAAGTAAGAAATGGGTTTATTATATATATTTACAGGATTATTTTTATGCATGCATTATTTCACCAGATATTAAAAATTTGTAAAATAATAATAATAATAATAAGTTTTCATATAAGAATATATTTTATCTACAATATTATGAAGCAGGGTTGCCACAGTTTAAACCAAGTGGTTTTAACCATGGTTTAAACCACGGTTTAAACCAGTTGGTTTTTTTGTCAAAAAAACCATTTGGTTTTTTTAGAAAAAATCTAATATAATATTTTCTCTTTTTTGTAATTTAATTGTTTTAAATTATAGATAGAAGTAATTTCTACTTTTAACACTTCATCTCAACAGTCAACATGAGACATAATGAGCCTAGGTCCTGTTTCTTTGTATGTAGAATGAAAATTAGCATGTGCTGATGAATATATCTGGTACCCTAAAGATTTTTCTTAAAACATGTGAAATTAGAAAAGATAAAATAGATAAATAATATTCATTATTTATCATAAAATATTTTCATTTAAAAAATGCAGATTATTTACAGCAGTTAATAACAAAATACAATGATCTTTAAGATTTTGGTTAAGTTATAAAAGAAAATTTTCTGGATTGGAATTGGGGAAGATTATCCTTAAATAATTTTAAGAGTAACTTAAGATATCAAACACAGCTTGCAAAAATTGAGTGCTAGTTATAGCATTTCAATAACACCAATCAATCTTTTCTGTTAGTTGCTGAATCTAATGGCCAAAAATGTTGACTTGGACACATGGAGTTATCACTCAGAAAGCAAAATAACCAGAAGTATTTGGATATTAAAAAAATAATAACAACCACAGAATAATATATTATATTCATGAAACTGCATCAAATGTTTATTGATTGATTATGATTAATCAAAGGATTCTTCATACGATTTGTAAGGTATCAATGTTTCACTGTGTAGAGCAGTTTACTTTGAATATAAGACATAGCTGTTACTAATAATGTTTAAATTAGAAATGATTTCAATTTTCTATATAATTGACTGTAATTATTTAATTTAAATATTTTCAAAAGTTATATTACTGATATAATATCCAGAAATGTTTATTTTATCAACAGATATGCATCTGTATGCAATAGGAAATTATATTTTAAAAAACCCGGTTTAAACCAAAAAAATCTGGTTTAAACCAAATAAACTGGTTTTTTTGGTTTTTTACAAAAAACCCCGGTTTCTTTCCAACCCTGTTAGGAAGTACTATATACATAATAGATCAGATGTCTGGTTAGTAACACAGGAAATCTGGTTGTTTTCATTAATGTTAGTACTTAAAGAAGTCACAATAAATAAAAGTGAGATGGAAATCTAGAGTAAAATGGTAATGAAATCACCCTTGGTATACTTACTTTTAAAGTTGCAAATATGCTATAGCATGTGATCACTAAATAATTTTAACAAAATTATTCCTTTTGGAGAATTATAAGTTTGTTTTTAAGCAGAAAAGAGAAACTTTCGCTAGTTTTTTACGCTATCTACAGCGAATTCATAAACGTACGCTTCCGATTGGCTAATACGTGCAAGAAGGGAGAAATTGAACCAATCGGTTGTTAGATGTCGTGAGAAAATAGTGCAATATATTTTTTCTGATTTCTAAATTAATGTGCAACTTTTGCATCCAGAACTTTGACAATTTCAACGAATAAGAACTTTTTATAACAGAAAAGTTTAAAATTAAGTTGCCCCCCGAAAGTTGCAACGGAAATCTGTTTCAAAGCTTTTTTTCAGCATCGCCCCACGGCCTAGGAGCAAATATCGTAAAATTCGTCAAAAGGTCATTGAGAAAAAAATGCGAAAATTTTCAATCTCTAGCAGAAAAGCAATGGTGAATTTCATCAGTATGTCGCAAGAACAGACAGGGAAATTTGCCAGTCAACCGAGGAATAAAATCGCTAAATTTGTCAATTGATCACAAGAAAAAAAAATTATGAAATTCACCAATTGGTCTCCAGAAAAAATCATGAAATTTGTCAATGGGTCGCGAAAAAAAATCACAAAATTTTTCAGTTGAATGCAAAAAAAACAATCATGAATTATATAAATCTGTCGTAAGAAGAAATTGAAATCTGCTGATCAATCGTTGAAAACATCAGAGAATTTGTCAGTTGGTCACGAGACTTGATTGTCATTTCACAAAGAAAAATTTTCAGAAAGTGATCTTTGGGGGAATGGAAGGCTCCCGCCCACAATATTCTTTTGGTCGCGAATTCCACCCTCTCTTCCCAAAATTCAAGCCCTGTATATGTATATTAATATTGTATAAAAAATATAATTAAAACATTAAAATATTCTGTTTATTTGTACAATGCTGGCAGAAGTAAACAAATCTTAACACATTTATTAATATACCTACAATTGTAGTGTATTTTCACAAAGAAATAGATACTTTTTTTTTTTTTTTATAATTTAAACATAAAATAGCTACTATTATACCCATGGTTGAAGAATTGTTTTCCCCAAACATAGGTTTAGTTGATTTTTTTTCTGTTTTAATTATTTAAAATACTGTTTTACTTTAAGTCACATTTATTTTTATGGTAAGTTAAATTACTTTGATATTTATTTTACTTGTCGCTTTGGCTTATATTAAAATAATTTAATGTAAAAATATAGAATTACATGTATATATATGATTTTTGTGTTAATAATTAAGATCCAAAGTTTGATTTTCAGACTGATAGTGATTGATTAGAATTGTGTATTATCTTAGAGCAATACAACAAGGCTGAAATGTACAGTGCTAATTTTTTTGCCAATTTTTATTTATAAGAAATTTAATTAGCACTTTTTGAAGTTGTAACTATATCATCCATGAAAGGAGTTAGTTCCATGTATATTTAATGTTCCTATTATTCTGTTATGTTTGTGTTTATTTTTTTTATATATTTACTTTTTAGATTTTATTTGCTGTTTTCAAAACTCTTGGTAAAAATAGAAGCCTCAATTTAAATTCAACTGAGCGAATTTTGCTTACAATATGTCCAGTCACATCTAAGTATCCTTTGAAAACGCAGTACTATTTTATGAATCTTTATTGTGTTTTATACTATTAAGTTTGAAATAATATATTTTCTTCTTTTTAATTTCCTGTATATTTTATTCTATTTCTTGTTTCTGTTCTTAGTTTTAAAATAAAAATCTTATATTTAAAATCTGATTGTCTCTATTTCACTTCTATTGTTCTGAGAATATGACAAATTACCAATTGAAATGAACATTACTTATTCGTAATGGTTTGAGGATGTTACAATAGGTCTTGAAATTTCGAAATTTTAAATTATTTTCTCAGATATTATATATATATATATAACACACACACACACACATATATATATATATATATATATTTATATATATATATATACAGAGAGACCCACTTAAGAAGTTTTTCTGGGGACCAAGTAAATAAAACATCTTAAGCGGGAAATCTTCATTGACGTAGAAACTTCTCAGGGAAAAAAAACTTAAACTATAATGGCAAACTACATAATGAAAACATTAATCGTATAAAATTATACTAAGTGTTGGATTAGATGTACGGAACGTTTTATAAATTCAAAATTAAAATATTTTAATGCATTAATATTATTAAAAAAATAAAAAATATATAGAAGTAAATAACAACAAACTGATTTACCTGAGCTATTTTATTCTGAGTTTCACATTATTTATTTATTTATTACTACTGAAATAATCCTTAATATTTTTTCGTATTTTCTTTTTTTCGAATATTTACAAATGAAAAGAATCAAGTTGTCATAAAGTTTTATGTATTTCATTTGGGACAT
The DNA here is from genome assembly GCA_963932465.1 of Maratus speciosus. Lineage (NCBI taxonomy): Eukaryota > Metazoa > Arthropoda > Arachnida > Araneae > Salticidae > Maratus > Maratus speciosus. Next base: position 171,784,884 of record OZ010793.1, read on the forward strand.
TCTCTTGACTTTCTATGTAGCATGGAAAAGTTTCTAGTCCTTTTATAGCACCTGAGCTGGCAGGAACTATTAGATCATCTTCAATATCACTTTATTCATTCCCATTCAGCATCAAATCACAAATGTCATCAACTTATAAAATTTGACTTTGTGTTACATCATTATCAGCATTAACAAATTCTTAAAAGAATGTAGTAAAGTCCAATTTTTTTCTGCTGTATTTTCCACTCATCTTCTTCGACCTCTGGTTTATACAATTTTGTTGCCTCCCCATGTCAAAACCAAGCTTTATTGAAACAGTTGACAATGACAATTGGATTTACAGATTCCCATGCAGATGTAATCATATGAATAGTTTCTAAAGCATTCTTCATTTTCCAGATTTAAAAGCATCCACTTGACTGCCCGTTTTCTGAACTGCTGCTTAAATGCCCTAATTATGCCTTGATGCATTGGTTGTAAAACTGTTCAGTGATGTCGCTGTACTTGAAAAATCCTGGGTTCCCAGGACCCTGGATTTTAAAAAATCTGGGTCCCTTTTTTACAAAAGCGGGTCCCCATCTATAATAATTAATATTTTAAAGGAATAAATGAAACTTGATTATTTGGAAAAGATAAAATAAATGCATTAATTATTGTTTTAATAATAATTAAATAATGAATTAAAACTCAAATAAGATATTTAAAAAAAATATTAAGAGAAGTTTTCTTTATTTTTTAAAAGTACAATTTTAATTGTAAAATAATGCTTATTTGAGAGTAGAAGATACCAAGTTCCACTAACAAGTATCACCAATTTTCGCATTTCTTTTAAAAAGGTGCAAGACGGGTTTTATTGAAAAAGATATTTTTGCTGAAAAAAAGAATACTTATGATAAGTAAAGGGGTACTTTTTGTTGAATGAATGGGTGTTTTCATTACACTTCTCATTGAATTATTTTTCAGCATAGATCTGTGTTGGAATCGGACATTTTCCTTGGAAGATAAATTCACATCAAAGTCATTAATAAGCATCAAATCTTAAATCTTCCGAAGGTGGGAGACATTTCAATGCGGTACGAAGGTCGGGGGGATTTTTCACTGGTCCACCCCCTGTATATATTATCAAAGTACACTGAAAACATGCTGTATTTTTAAGAATCTCATAAAAAAAAAATTAAATCCCTTTCTTATGAATGGGATTTTTTACCTATAAGTTTGGTTTGCACATCTTTTTTGGTGCTTTGGATGCTTTGACGAAATTCGCATTTTTTCCGCAATCCTTTGACGAAATTCGCGTTTTTCTTGCGATACTTTAACAAAATGCGAGTTTTTTTGAGATCCTTTGACCAAAATCGGCTTTATTCCGCGATATTTTGGCAAAATTCCCTATTTTTTTCGCGATCTTTTGACGGAATACGCTATTTTGTCGCAGCCCTTCTGCAGGGATGCAAGTTAGTCACTTTTCTCACTTTTAGTCACTTTTTTTTTAAACTTGTCACTTTTAGTCACTATTTTTAAAGTCACTTTTTTTGACTAAAAGAGATGAAGTCTCTAAAAATGAGCAAGGTGCAGAAACTGGTTCGCTCGCATTAAAAAAAAAAAAAAGGGGGTAACTAAAATCGACATTTTTATCTTTCAGATTTGTCGATATCCTCGGCATCAATAATTGATATTTTTCCACAAAAAGCCATGTGTAAATACATGAACTCGGTTAATACGAGACCGGCTAATTCAAGTGCATGGTTAAAACAAGCAATTTGGACATTAAGAAAAGTTGTCATTTAAACTGTACTATGATTTTCTCGCTTATTATGAATTACAAAAGTAGGATCATGGCTAATAGGAGCAAAACATCATTCAGTTGCATTTGAATTTCATCGAAAAGTAGGGTAGAATTATAAAGGAATCTCGTCACATGACTGTAAGATTCATAGCGTGTACACTCTTCATTGAATTTCAGTTTCAGTCACAATTCCATCTTTATTTATTATGATTTATGCCAAATGTTCTAAAATTCTTGCCCCCACCTTTAACCCCTTAGGTGGAGAATTTTCTAAAATCGCTGTAATACGTGTTTAATAATTTTTTTAGTAGATTTATTTTCTGGAATTTTACGCTTCCACTTAAAACGGCTGCTGAGATATGCCAGATGTTATAAAATTTTGGACCTCCTTTTAACCGCCTTAGGTGGGGATTTTGTAAAATTGTTGAAATGCATGCTTAATTATTTTTTTTTAGTAGATTTATTTTCTGGAATTTCATCTTCCTACCTAAAACAGCTCCTAAGATATGGCCAAATGTTCTAAAATTTTTTACCCTTCTTTAACCCCCATTGGGGGCATTTCAAAAATCGCTGAAATACTTGTCTAAATATTTTTTAGTACGGTTATTTTCTGGCCATTCACGCTGCTACCTAAAACGGCTGCTGAGATATGGCCAAATGTTCTAAAAACTTTGATCCCTCCACCCCCCCTTAACCACCTTAGGGGGGAATTTCTGAAAATAACTGAAGTACATGTTTAATTAATTTTGAATAGTTATTTTCTGTAATTTCATGCCCCTACCTAAAGTGGTTGCTAAGGTATGGCAAAATGACCTAAAAATTTCGATTATCCCCTTAACCCACATAGAGGGGGTGGGGGCGGTGGAGGATTTCTAAAATCGCTGAAATACGTGTTTAATTACTTTTTCAGTAGATTTATTTTCTTGACTTTCATGCTTCTACCTGATATGGCCAAATGTTTTAAAATTTTCGACCCTTCTTTAACCCTCTTAGGGAGGAATTTCTATTAATTTCTGAAATATGTGTTTAATTATTTTTTAGTAGATTTATTTTCTGGAATTTCACGGCCCTACCTAAAACAGATGCCGAGATATGGCCAGATGTACTAAAATTTTCGACCCTCCCTCTTTAACCCCTTTAGGGGTTGAATTTCTAAAATTGCTGAAATACTTGTTTAATTATTTTTTAGTAGATTTATTTTCTGGCTTTTCACACTCCTACCTAAAACTGCTGCTGAGATATGCCAAATGTTCTAAAATTTTCTGCTCCTCCTTTTAACCCCCTTAGGAGGGGAATTTATAAAATTGCTGAAATATGTGTTTAATTATTTTTTTAATAGATTTATTTTATGGTTTTTCACACTCCTACCTAAAACGGCTGCTGAGATATGGCCAGAAGTTATAAAACTTTTGACCCCTTAGGAGGGAATTTTCAAAAATCCTTTCTTAGTGTGTGCTTATGTTATAAGAAGTATTTTGTCGCCAATTTTCATTCTTCTAGGTTCAGTAGTTAGGGCTGTGCGTTGATTATGAGTCAGTCAGGACAAACTCTTTTATAGATATAGATGTGTGCACTGTAAACAATTTGGTACGTTTTATTTGCGCTTTTTCTAAGAGTTTTAATTATTTACTCGGGGTGAATTTAGCAATAGAATTTTAATTTTTCTTTATTTCCATCATTTTTTCTTAGACATCTAGTTTCTTTTTGTATAGCTAGTTGCAGTTAAATTTGGAATTTGTCGCAGAAAATATTGCAAGGATCCTACCAGTGACCTATTATCATATCACTATTTGCAAACAATAGATTTTTATTGAAAATGTTGTAGACATAAAATGAAGATTGTTCTTTAGAAATAGTGGTAATTAAAAGATGATAGGTAGGACCCCTGCCATTTTTTTTAATGACAAACAACCTTACTGTTTATAATTAAATTTTAAAAGTTTATTATGCTAACATTGTACTTTTTGTTTTATATGATTAAATAAAACTGAGGTTTTACCTTATCCATCATTTTGATAGAGGATTGTCTTCTTTAAAGCAATAAGGAGTTTTATTTACATAATTTAACTTTCAAATGAATTGAAAGAAATCATTGTCACACACCATTCATGTCACTTTTTTTTGGTGCACTAGCCCCCTTTTTTTGTTACGCTTTAGTCACTTTTTCGACACGCGTTAGTCACTTTTTTGACATGTTTTAGTCACTTTTTTGTCACTTATTTTGGTCTTTTTGTCACTTTTCTCACTTTTTTGGAAGCATTGTTGCACTTGCATGTCTGCTTCTGCGAAAATCGTGTTTTTTTGTGATATTTTGATGAAATTTGCGCTTTTTTTCGCGATCCTTTGTTGAAAATCGGCTTTTTTCCGTGCTTTTTTGATGAAATTCGCTACTTTTTCGCGATACTTTGACGAAATACGCTATTTTTTTGCAGCCGTTTTACGAAAATCGCGTTTTTTCCGTGATATTTTGACGAAATTTGCGCTTTTTTCGCGATCCTTTGACGAAAATCGGCTTTTTTCCGCGATTTTTTGACGAAATTCGCTACTTCTTTGCGGCCTTTTTACGAAAATCGCGTTTTTCCCGCGATATTTTGATGAAATTTGCGCTTTTTCGCGATCCTTTGACGAAAATCTTTTTTCTTTCGCGATTTTTTGATGAAATTACGCGTCCCATGGGTCGCATAAGAGCTGGTTTTTTGCGTCCCGTCTCCGATTTTTCGTGTAAATTACGTGCTATAGCACGTCCGCGGCAACGCTGCGTGCTGTAGAATTTGGTGGAAGGTAATGCATTTTAATGGGATCTAATTTCACATCTTTGAAATGTGTGCTACAGTTATCAACAAGCAAAATAATCTTTCTTTTTTCCCTTCTCCTTTTAGTGTCTAACTTCTTTAGATATTTTTCATAAATTGGAACTGTCATTCAAGATGCTCCATTGTTTTCATATTGACAAGGCAATGATTTCACATTTTTGAAAAACCAGAGTTCTTTTGTTTTACCAATTTCTAAAAGTGGAAGTTTCTTACTACCATCCATGTTGCTACCTAGCAAAATTCTTAAACGTATTTTACTCGATTTTTCTTCATAGCAATTTTCTCCTGTAAATGCGAATGTTTTATCATGTAGCAGGAGTAGATAGAATATATGAAGATAGATATATCAGATGCTATAGAATAGGTCACATTCATCCAAATTAAATGTTTTTTTTCTTTATAGCTGGATATTACACTTTGTAAGATATTCCATTTCTATACATTTGCTTCTTGCATATTGACACTTTTACTTTCTCCATTTATAGATATACAAACTAATCCAGCTCTGTTTTTCATTTTGTCGATCTACCAGTTTGATGCCTTAAATTCAACATTCATTTTGCAGTTTCTTCTGCTTTTTCTTTTAGAATTATTCCACTTTTAGCGATGTTTGCTAACCTTGCTTGTTTAAACCAAATAATTAGTTTTTCTTCGTATTTACCTTCCTTTATTTTATATTTTTTTTCGCACTTGAAGAATGCAATGGAGATATGGTTGCTCATTTAGCAATAATGCCTTTGAGAGTAGTAACTGGCAGATCCAATTTTTTCGCAATTTGAATAATTTGAATGCATGTTAGATGCACATTTGCATCTACTTCTTTCAAAACTTTCCCTTTTAGCTCAACAGTTAAAGCAGTTCGCTTCATTCCTCTAGTAGGCATGTTGAAAATTTAGTCAAAGGAGAAGAAAACACAGATAAGTTATAAGATGACTTCTGGGTTATAATATAGAAATGCACCACAATTAAAAAATGTCTCAGGCTAGTCATAAGAATGCAGCTTGATAGTGCAACTAGAATATCATCTGTATTCGGAAGGCTGTCTATAGAGTAATTACAAATACAGACCTGCCAACTGCTACGAAAAAATCGTAGTTGCTACGATTTGGACCTATAAACTACGATGCTGCGAAAATCGGTCTTAAACTACGATTTTTTGCAAAAAAAAAAAAAAAAAAAAAACTCATTTTTTGTTTCTAATTGCGATTTTTATCCCACGCAGCATATAATTCAGGAATGATTCTGTTCCAAAATTTCAAAGTATTCATTTCCTAAAGTTTTAAAAAATTTGTCATTAATCCGAAAATTCGGACATTAATAAATGCTCATGAGAAAAAAAAAAAATCTGGGCTGCAAAACAAACTTCTTAACATAAAACCCTCTATGTGTATCAACCACAAGTGAATCGTGTTTCTGTAATTATTTATACAGGAATTCCCTTCCTTAGAAACAGGGATGCTATTTTAAGAATTTCTGGAGGGGGGGGGAATCTTTGAGGGGCAAGATTTGAAATAGTGTGCAAAATCGCAAGACTTGTACTATTTATTATTAAACATTTCAATTTACGAATTATTATTAAACATTTCAATTTTGTGTGGTAAAAAACACAAAATTCGTCAAAAGTTCATGGTAAAAAGTGCTGATTTCAACAAATCGTGATAGAAAAATGTGAATTACGATTGTGGGGAAAAAATTATGAATATCCTGAAGTGGTCGCGGGAAAAAAATTCGCGAGTTTCGTCAAAATTTACTGCACTGGGCTAAAAAATTGGAACCAGGCTTCTTTTACAAATGTAAAAAAAGTGCTGCAAAACGAGAAGAAACTTTAAATATCATATAAAAATTTTCAGAGGAAAAAATTTACTATATTGAGTTGAAAGACTGAAACCTTATTCCTTTTACGAATGTCTAAAGATGGCTCCGAAACACGAAAAACCAACCAACCAACCTCCAGATTAATTTCAATATTCTGTGCTACGATTTCTCATTTTCAAAAGTTGGCAGGTCTGCAAATATCTAAAAGTACTCGTGAAAATGTCAATGAGAACAGCTCTTTATGACTCATTCTTCGAATAAAGCTTGTAAGGTCACTCAAAAAAATGTCCTAAGGCAAAAGCGTCTTTTAGGCAGACTTGTATAAAACCAAAAACTTTCCGCACACATAAATATTGGATCAAAAATTTTCTGCAAATCAATTTAATGTTTAATAAAATTACGTGTTGTGTTATTTTGACAATATGAATTAAAAATCATAGTTTAAAATAATTGCTATTTAAATTAAAAATTAATTAATATTAATTAAAGAATAATTATTTTAATTAAAAAATGTTAAAGCAAAAATCCATGATAAGAAGGGGGGAATTCTTTTCAATTATTTTGTCAATGCATTTAGAAATAGCTTAATCCTTAATATTATGATCTCTTTGCACAAAATGACAGTCACTCTCATAACACTGTGAAATTATTCGATTTAACCACTGTCACCAGGCTAAAAAGTCATTGCAGCCATTGATGGAAAACCGATCGGTGACAAGTTTTAGTCTGCGGAAAATAGAAATTAAAGGGTCAGTGATGTCACAATAATGTTTTGAGTCTTTAAACTTTGAATTATACACAAACAATATATAAATTGCACATAAAATGAGGAAATATTATAAATTTTTGGTATTAAAAAAAAGTTACAAAAACAACGTTTTTCTTTTCTTAACTTTTTTCTGCAAAGTTCCGAATTTTTCAGAAAATTTTCTATGCACAGCATTTGTGCATGCGTCTTTATTACAACTTTGATTTTAGGAAACAAAACAATAAACAATTTCATTTCAAACTGTATTTTCGTGCAATGTACCACTTGCTTTTGCATTTTTAACTTACATTAATCACAGCTATAATCCCACTCCCTTCCGCTAAAGTCCAGCATAAAAAGAAAAGAAAGCCCCTTGCCTTACAAGAATAAAATTCTGAAATCTGTTGGTTGGTACTTCTTCTGAATTCTGAACAATGGCTACCATGTACTCTATGGGAACGGGTGTCTCATTCTTCTGCTTTTCTGCCTATCAATTCCTTTCTTCATATGTACATTTTTTTCCCCTTGAAAGAAGGAATGTTGTAAATGTAAAAAATGTTTCCATATACTGAAATTCAAAAAGAGGATTTTCGGGCAAATTAAAACTTCTTAAGCATGAAGATTTTCAAAATTAAAACTTCTTAAAGAGTGGATTTTAGCATTAAAGAAATAGAAAACCAATTACGACCACAGATATAAAACTTCTTAAACAGGAACTTCTTAAAGGGTTCCCCTGTATATATATATATATATATATATATATATATATAATATATATATATATATATTGGTGCTATTTTATTTTTTCATTAAAATTGAAAAGGAAAAATATTTACAATTTTATAGATAAGAGTTTGACTCTACTGAAGTACTCCAAAAGCAAAATGTTTTAGTGACATCTCTTTTAAAAGAAAGCATATAATTTAATGTAATAAAACTGAAATCTTTTTGTATAAATGTGTCAAAATGACATTTTCATTCTATGCGATACGAACAGATGGGGGACAAATCTTCATAACGCTTTTGACAAATGAAGTCATTGAAATTGTGTATTTTCATTAAGAAAACTGCAACTTATAAATTGCTCTTGTAATTTGCAAAATTTAATTTTCATAATTTTCATGTAATGTACATTATAAATGCAATATTCTTACACATTATAAGAAGTATAATGAAATTAATATTATTAACGTGTTTTTCAACCAGTGTGTCACAACACACAAGTATACTGTGAGATAGAGCTGAAAATAAGTACTCACCAGTCACCTGTAGGTGGTAAAACTTTGAAATATGGCAATAAAAATTTTGCTGAAGCAGCCAAATAATTTTCTTTTGAAATTTTTTTTCTTCCAAATAATAAATTAATAAATTTCCTTTACTGTTAGATTTAAATGAGGGGTTTACAACCATAGTAGACCAAATCCATTTTGAAAAAAAGAAAAAAAAAAAGATAGTTTATTTAAAAAGTATATAAAATCTGTTTTATCCACTCCCCACAGTGAACTAAGACTGTTTTCACCATAGATTAACATACAAGATAGGACATTTCCATAGAGCGTAATGGTAATGCGATTGCAGTGCCTTTAGTGACAATGGGGAGGAAACTTCCCATCCTTGTAATATTTTTGTTATTGAGCGTCTAACTTATTGTAATCTTTCTTTTTTTTAATGTTGCATGTTTACGTTTTCAACAGAATGTTACACCGATACATGAACATAGAATAGATATTCTACTCTACATGTCTAATATATATTCTATGTTCATGCACTGATATATATATATATATTTTGTACATGATGGGTGAACGATTTAAGTGCAATGAGAAACAAGCTAAAAATTTCATCTTGAATATTATACGTCAAGTAAATATGATATAATTGGATTTAAAGCTACATAAAGCGATGGTGTAATGTAAAAATATATGAAATATTGCACTCTACAATTCCCAGAAACTTTCATAAATATTCCCATTTTGTACAGATTTTTTTGTATTTTTTTTTACAGACTATGTTTTATTAATTTATAAAGTTTAATGTATTAAACAATCGCTACAATAATTTTTTAAAATTTATGCATTTTTCAGTTTCTCACAGATAAAATGATTGTTTTTAATATAAATAACATACAATCAGTTCAATAATATTTATGATATTAACATATAGGAAATAATAATAAAATTATACATAATGAAAAATTCCTTTTACAAATTTTTAGAATTATATAAATCTAAACGTTAAAATAAAGCAAAACACAGAGAAACTGATAAAATTGTATTCAATGTGAACAAATTAAAATTAACACAATACCCAAATTTAATTTCTTACAATTTTATCTGATTAACTTACATATTTACGTTTTCAACAATATTTCCTGGGGGTTTTTCTTTTATATTATTATTATTATCATTTTGTAAGTTAAAGCTGAATGAACAAGTACAACAACAAACAAAACCCAGCGACCCAGTTAAATAATTCAAGTATAAATAAAATATCGTCTGCCTCTGGTTCGTTTAGGAAAGAATAGATATTCAAAACATAGAGAGTAAACATATTTCATCAGCATAGGTAAATTTCGGAGACTTGTTAATTCTTCCCCATTGTCGGTAGTGATGCTAGTATTGTTGCCATTACAGATTTTGCCGCAAATGTCCCATCTTGTATTTTAATCTATGGTTTTCTCATACTTTCTCATATATGTAATCTGTTCACAGACTTGCTTTACTGTGGGAGTGGATAAAACAGATTTTATGCACTTTCTAAACGGACTATCAATTTTTTTTTTTTTTTCAAAATGGAATTGGTCTACTATGGTTGTGAGCCCCTCAAATAAAAGTAATTTTAAGTAACTTCTATGTATAGCTCTTTCATTTTTTAAATTTCACTTATGTATGTTTGGCTATGTATGGTAGTGTTCACACTGACTAGTAGATAGCTACTAAATGAAAGCTAACTACCAACCAGAAACTGGTGACTAAAAATGCTTTAACCATTGGCCAGTGCTACTTTTTAGCTTTATCACAAGACTGCTCTAAATACGGCATGATTAATAAAAAACATCAAACAGTTTTTGAAATTTTAATATTATCTACATTTAAATTTATTTTACCCTCCTGTCTCTTTTATTATTTAAGAAGTGAAGAATTCCAAATCTGTATCGTCAGTATATTAAAAATATGAATAAGTGTGTTTACAATCTTGTCATAAAAAAGTTATGTTTTATACATATTGTAAAATTTTTAAGATCTGAAAGTTTCTAAGCAGTAACTTTTTCAATAGTCAGGATTTTAATACTATTTTGGAATGATTTTTAAATGATTTGGTTGACTTGATAATCATTTACAAAGTGCCTCGAGTAATGTTTAATATTTTTTTGAACTATGCTTAAAAAAGTGGGTGATTTTGCTGTTAAAAATTTAACTTGTTTATACGTTTAAGCAATCATATTTTACTCCCTTCCATGACATCTTGCTTATGAGAACTAACATGTTTATTAAAGAAAGTAAAAGCATTAAAAAATATTAATATTAACCCTTTCAAAAAAATTCCTTTCTATAATTCACTTTATGATTTCGCTAGACTTTCTTCTTTTGCAATGAAAAGAATTTTATTCCCTGCATGGAATTCGAGTGTTCTGGGATTTGAAATCAGAAATAACAAGGCAACCAGTGAAATATGGGCACTTCTTTGTTCTAGTGTTTCCCAACGATGAATTGCCAAGTGACAGAGATATATTGCCATGTTAGATTGTAAAATCTCATCAAATGATTTGCAGTCTTAAAGAAACAGATTCATATTGCTTTTTTGTTGATGGGTCAGAACATTTTTCATATATATATTTTTTTAATTGCGTGTTGCATTGTTTTTTCGTTAATCACCCGTATTTATTTTCATAAATTTAGAGAAAATCTTTGATATACTTAGTACCAGGGTTAGAAATTGGGATTTTTAAGTAAGGCGTCAAATGACGCCTACAATTTATTTTCTAGGCGCCAAACTGCATTTCATGGTTGCAATTTTACGTTGTATCGTATTTTCTCATTTCTTTTCACAACCGTGTTAACATTAATATTGTTCCTATTTTTATGTGTTAAGGGTAAGGGGGTATATATTAAAAACACTATCATTGTTAATCACTAAAACAAAGTAAAAACTGGTTTTCTATAAAACAGTAAAATTTGATTAAACTACAACATATGGATGCTAGAAAAATGTTTAACTAATTATTTTTATATAGCTTATATGAATACAAAAGTTGAAAATACAAAAATCACAAACAAAGAATACAAAAATTAAAATAATATCTTGAATTAAAATCAGGCCTCCTAACTCGTTAAATTTTTAAAATCAGGCCTCCTAACTCGACCGAGTGTTACATCAGAGTACCATAAATTAATGGCTTTTTGTGGATTGAAATTATCTAATGTTGGTCCATACAGTTTTATTAAAAGAATGTCATTGATCAAATTCAGCGACAAACGATTTCTTGTGTTTGTCTTAATAAGATTAAGTTGGCTGAAACCCCTTTCACATTCAGCAATGCTCAAGGGAAGAACCATAACAAATTCCAAAATTTTCCTGATGTTATAAAAACTCGTATTAGATTTGGATTCTGCGATTAATCGCTGCCAAGCAGCTTTGCATGGAATATTTAACTTATCTTTAGTCCACATTTTATAGTCAGAGAATTCCTCGATTAATGCATCTTTATTAATGTTTTTTCTTACATTGTGTGGAAGATTATTTATGAGTTCTTCTAATTGATTATTAACTTTGTTCTCATCATCTTCTTTCAATTCATAAAGGGAGCATGGGTCAAATATTTTTAAATTTGCAAAGATGGTTTCATTTGTCATATTATAGAACCGTTTATTTAAAGATTCTATTATTTCAGTTATAAGCTTTCTCCGGTCTTCTTCAAACAAACGTAAATTCGAATCATTCCGAGACAGTGTTATATCTTTATACTTTACTTCAGTACCTTGAAAACTCTGGGCATTTTTAAACTCCTGAAGGCTTTTTGCATCTTCAGAAATCATTTTTGAAAGTCTTTCTTTACTAGATTCAAACTTTGCAAAAAAATCGCTCAGAAGCAAGAACTTTTGCTGAAAAGTTTCAGAAAGTCTTGCAAGAATGTGAGAAATATCTTCATATAAATGAAGGAAATTCAAAAATCTTTCACATTTCAAAGTTTTTAAATATCCTCTTAATTTTGCACATTCTGTCTTTTCTTTTTCAGCAGCAACAACCTGTTCCATATGAATTATAACTGCATGCCAGTTCTTAATAAGAACCTGAACAGCTCGATGCCGTGATTGCAACCATCGAATGCCATGCAAACCAACAGGCCGCAAAACTTTTTCATCAAGGATTTCGGAGAGCGATTTAAGTTCCCTTGTACGTTTGGCACTGTTGTGGTAAAAGGAATAAATTCCTTTAATTGTGTCTTCAACATTAGTAACATACCTCACACATTTTAGTGCATCAGCTAAAGCTAGCTCTAATCTGTGTGCTACACAGTGAACTGTTGCTAAATCTCCACAGTCGTCCTCCATTAATTTGACAATACCAGAAACAGGTCCCATGTTTACGCTAGCACCATCAAAACTGACTGCAACCAGTTTTTCCTTCCAATCTGATATAAATTCTTGTACAGCAGTTTCTATTGTGGATTTTATTCCAGAAGCACATTCATTTTCGCATTCTTTCAAACCAATAAAAGTACATCTTACATCTCCTTCATACAAATAATAAACATATATTATTTCTGATGATATTGTTGCCCTGTCAGTGGATCCATCAGCCATCATAGAAAAAAAATCAATTGAAGAAAACTGTTCTTTAATTTCTGATCTCATGCTTTCTGCAATATATTTAACGAATTGTTTAGCTGCTTTATCATTCACATATGTGTTGCCAAACTTTATTCCATTTTTTTGTTGGAGTGCACATAAACTGGGAAAGTCATCAAAAGCATAATCCTCTTTAGCAATTAGATATGCTGTATTGAAGAGCTTTTCCATATTCGAAAGTAATTGGGAATCCATTTTCTTAACTGCAGACATCAGTGGTGCTTTAGATGGATTATCTTTGGCTAATTTTGCTTTGCAAGAATTATAATGCGTAGCAGACATACTATGCTTTTTTACCTGAAAAAAAATAATATTTTAATACAAACTCAAAATAAAATTCATTAATTTTTTAAAAAAGGCCAGAACTTTAATTAAATATTTTTTATGTGCTGTAAAAATGATGAAAAATTTAAAAATGACTTAATTTTTCTTATTAATTTTAAGTTATTTATTCACCTACATAGAGATGTTGCAAAACAAAATAAAATTACAGTATGCTACTTATCCCTCTCTCCCCCCTAAAAAAGTAAATCTTTTATTAAATTATACATTAATATATATATATATATATTCCTCTTGGTAGAATTTTAATCCAAAACTAATGAGGATATAAAATTTGTACTATTGATTATTCAATTACTGGAAATATTATCAATTTTTTGGTAGTATATTATTCTAGGCCGAATGTTCTGACACAATAATAATTAGAAATCGACCGACCGAAACTTTCATTTCATTTTCGGCCTAAAATCCAAGTTTTGCCGAAAATGAAATCGGACCAAAACTCGACAGAGATTGTGTATTCCAAATCTTCTTTCGAATATTTTCAACTTTACTCACGGCTGAAATGAGACTATTGCTATGAATTCCATTGTTTATAATTATCAGTCATGACTGACTCAGACGTGAATGCAAATTATAAAGCAAGCAACACATATTTGCCTAAACTGTTTTACGCGCTCATTAAAAGCTGCAGCCTTAAAAAAAAATAGAGAATTTTTAGTTTGAAACTACAGAACTGTTTTGAATATTCTTTGAGAAAGTTCTAGTATAACATATAATCATTTACAAACAGTATTATAAAAAATAAACCTACATTGTATGTATACCTAAAATCAAAATATTTTAAAAGTATAAATAAAATTCTTGTAATTAGAAAATATTTCTGTATTCGTTGATAAATTAATTACGTTTTATTTTATATGGAATTATAATTTTTTTATTTATATCCCAAAATAAAAAATTTTGGGACTAAGGCACTCAGAGCCAATTTTGGCCACACTTATAATTAATAGTTATAAATATTTAATAAGCATGTATAATTAATAATTATATAAATTTAATAAAAACATATAATTAATAATTATGTATGTATTGATTACTGATTACTTTAAAAAAAGTTCCAATGTTTTTGTTTTCGGCCGAAAAGAGAAAGAACGCCGAAATTCCGTTTCCATCAATTCAATCCTTAATAATTACGGCTATTGCCAATTATCCTGCATGCTTACCAGATAACAGATGTTTTTAAAATAGAATACGAAAAAAAAAAAAAAAAAAAAATCTCCACACAGTTTCTTTCTGCATAACAAAATGTTATCCATCCAAAGCAGATCATCTTATTTTGATAACGTTTCCAACCTCACGGTGTTTAAGTAAACAAAACAAACCGCATTGGTTCTTCTTTAGAATTGTTCTATAGTGAGTGATTTTTGTAGAGGTTCTAATTTTCTAATCACTTATTACATTATAATAAAAATTTGTTTCACTGCGTAATTTACTATGTTTGCAACTTGCTGAAAATTTCAAGAAAATCCCTCCATTAACAACGAAGATATCTTTTTTTTTTTTTTTTTTTTAATAGTAAGGAAAAGCACAAGCAGAGCTGGCTTTTCATTTATTTTTCTTTTGTATACTTATTCTGTTTGCTTGCAGCGCAATAATTTCTTTTTTCCGCTGAAACATTTGCAGAGTTCTTTTTATATGTGAGGTTGAATATGAATAGAATTTGAATAGTTGCTCTCGCTTTAAAGAGGGAAAAAGAAATTATAATGAGGCTACTTGTGCACGGCTGTTCTAAGATCCAAAGTTACTTTCTAAATTAAATTAGTTTTTGTTTAAGAATGCATGAAATTGGGAGTTGATTTCTTACCAAGAAACTAATGTAATCGAATAGCGTTTTCCATATTTGGTAAATACATCTTTTAGAAATTATTTTCAAATTTAATTATTTTTTTATTTATTTTAAAATATTTAAAATTTTTTTAGGGCATTTTATTTTAAATATTTACGAACATATCGCGTAAAGTAACAATTTATTTCTGATAGGTGGTTCTGATGAGTTTTTCGTTTTTGGGAAATAAATTATTTATCGCGATTCGTGTCACATGACGACACTTTTCGACTTTCCCGAATTGCGACGTCGGAAATTAGGTTCAAAATGCCGCATTTTGATAGTATTTCTGAATAATCAACTTAGGAAAAAAAATATGCAAAGTAGATAATATTGTGAATGAAATTTGAAATTAATTTCAATTCGCATTATCGGCGATAAAGCTAAGTAATAGGTTCAAGTAATTGATAGTTCCCGATTTTGCAATTTACTCAGTGGAGAGATGAGTGACAGTGAATATTATTTTATAAAAGAAAAATAATAACAGAACAAATTATTCTTAGAATGAAATTACTTACCGTTTCATATCTCAATGCTGGACATCCATTAACAAAGTTTGTCTCTTCCGGTTTAGCATATTCTTTACATAGGGTACATAGCATCAAATTTTCTTCTTGAATGAGCCATGGGTGCTCTTTTTTCCATTTTAGGAATGTTGAATTGCTGACTTCTTTGCGAATTAATTTAGAATTCTCATTGTTAGAATCTAGCGGTTCTTTATTTTCGATTTTTAAAAGTTTATTTGGAAATGGTAAGGAAAAAAACGAAGTTATATCGCGTTTTGCCATTTTTAAACACTCGTGTCATCTAGAAGCTATACTGAACTCAAATATCAATTTTAAACCATGCTTTCAAACAAGTAGTGCAATAATTTTAAGGGTGTGGTTTTTAAGGTAAGTTTTATTAGTTATTGGTTAAAATCAAGTTAGCTTAGAGGTGATTGACAGGTGCATAGCAGTTTTAAACCAGGCTTTTGAACTAAGTGCGCAAGCTTTTTAGAGACAGGTGCCTCTCTGGTCAGTTTTATTAGTCATTGGTTAAAAAGAAGTCAGCTAGGAGGTGATTGACAAATCCTATTGAAACCCCCCACCCCCCACTGCACGCACGTGAAGAACACCTGTTTTCCATAAAAGAATGGACAGTAGCATGTGTTTGAAAAAGAAGGAAAAAAAAAGAATAACAAAGAAAGAAACAGGCTATTTCAGACGTGACAAAACGACTATGTAAAAAAAAACCTTGCGCTAAAGAATGAGAGCGTTTTTTAAACAAAAATTAAAGTGGGAAAAAGCTAGTCATCAAATTTGACGACTAGGTATAATTGTCTAGTTGCCAAATGCAATAATTTAGTTGCATTTGGCGACTAACGACCGCTAATTTCTAACCCTGCTTAGTACTGAGATGGATGCAATTTCACTTATTCAAATGTGAGGGCTTTTATCAAACAAGGAATTTTGTGTAAATGGCCAGGTTATGAAATGGTATATTACTAATGATGAAATTATGTGGAGATGCAATGTAAAAACTTGTAAAAAAAAAGGGCCTCCTTATTGGAAATTTGTTTAATAGTTCAAGAATACTGTTCATATCTGCTTTAAGATTTATGCATTGTTGGGCAGAGAAATTAACATCCATAAAATGATGTGAAAAGCAACTATATATATGTAAAAATGTGTGATAAATTTAATTTTAATAGTTACATGAGAGAAGTGTTAAAAAATTAAAAACTTGTTATTCTTGTGAAGCATTGTAAGAAATTGTTAGAAAACATTAGTATGAATTATTTATAAAATATTGTAATCATATATATTATTTCTGTTGTCAACATCCGTTTTTCCCAACTAATATGTAGCATACAATGATGAATGAGATATCATTGGATAGGATTTTTCGCCCACATCTGACATTGCATATTGAATTTAACTAACCAGCACGGATGAGTGAGTTAGAGGTCTGCATGGACCGAATTTCCAGGCCCAGGACCAATCTGACCCATAGAAAAAAATTCAGTCCAGCCTAGTATAAAAATTAAAAGTTTGGCCTGAACCCGGACCGTATGAAAAAAATATTCACCTGGCCCAGTATAAAAGTTAAAAGTTTGGCTCGAGCCTGGCCCAGCCCATCCTGTATCAAAATATTATTGGCCCGACCGTCATAACAGCTAAATGTTCGTAACAAGCACATACAACAAATCTGGCACCAAGTGAATGTGACCTCATGATTATGTCTTTTTGATGTTAAATCCTATAGTATGGTGATTGTTTTTTTTTTTTTTTAAATGGAAAGCGGTAGACAATGGGATAATGGAGAAGTTCCCTTATTACTAATAGTGCATTCAATCTATATTTGTTTCCTTTTACTAATTAAGATGTAATTTCTTAAGTAAGTAGTCTGTAATTTTTTAAGATCTTGTAATTAAGATAGGTCCGTAATTTGTTTTGTCATCTTATTTAAATCTGATTACAAATTTGTTGTTAAAATCCCAGAGGCTCATGCATTAATCAGGCCCTGAACTTAATATTTTAATTTTCCTTATTGTCGATGAATAGTATATGAATATTTTTTATCGATTATTTCAAATTTTAAGTGAAAACTACAATCTCTACCCATCGATCTAGAACAGACATTTACACTAGTTTACTACACTAGTACACTAGTAAGTACACTAGTAACTTTTTGTGAATTTTTTTCTTTTTAGTAATTAATTAAAATGTCAGACTGTTAGTTTTGTTAATTTTTTTCTTTAACTGATAATTTTAGAATAGTTTGTAAAACATACGATGTTGCAGATTATAAGGTAAGTTTTTCTTTATGTTTTACACATGATATTAAAAAATAGCAAAAAAAAAAAAAAGAAAACCTTTCATGATTTAAAAGTATTTAACGTTAAAAAGCAATGTGCTATCTTTTCCTGATTTTATGTATGCTGGTTGAATTTAAAATTTTTGCATACATAATTAATTTTACATTAATTTTATTTTTGTTTTTTAACTATCCTGAAAAATAACCACTTTACAACTAAATAGAAATTTTAACAAAAAATAATGACACATTAATATTTTTTTTACAAACATATTTTTGTGGTTGTTTAACTTATTTATTGATCTTCTTTTCTCTTATATCTAAGCTAAATGAAATTTTGTTTTTATAAAGCAACTTAGTATAAACCCAGGATGCTCTTTATTAGAGAAAATACATTGCCTTGTTGTTTAGTAATTTATTGTGTGACTGGCTTTCTAATTTCTTGTAATAAAAAAAAAAATCCAAATTTATTACCATAATCTCACTGGGCAGATTGCTTGGCATTTATAATAATAACTTGAATAAGATTTTATATGCACATATATATATATATACATATATATGTTTTTTTTAAATCAAAATTAAACTTTTTTATAATATCAAGTTGTGTATATAATCATTTTTTTCTCTACAACTATTCAACAAATTATTAGCTATACAGCTGTAGAATACATTATTCTAAATATACATGTTTGTGGTTGTTTAGCAGTATTTTCCCTTATATTGAATGATATTTGGATTTCTTTTGTAGAACAACAATCGCCAACTGGTGGTCTGCAAAAAGTTTTTGTAGTCCAACAGAAAAATCAAATTTCAGTTTTTAACCACATATGTGTGTGAAAAGTCATTTTCATTTTTCACAACAATTAAAACCCAGTGGTGGTTTTGATTTGAAATAAAAATGCCTTTCTGTGTTATAGTAAAATCACTGGAAAGAAAAATACATGAACTTATTTCAAACAAGCAAGAATGGGTCTAAAAATGTGTAGATACTTAAACAAGCTTCAGTGATTTTGCAATAATTTTAAACTAATTTTACTAATTTTGTTACAGTTAAACAATCTTTAAAGAATTTTGTCATGATTAAATATGCATTTACGATTATCTTATGATTAGACTAGCTGACTCACCAATGTTTCCTAGGCCTGAGATCAGAAAATAAAATTAAGGATACAAAAAATAATAAATAGCAGAGGACAAAATTTACTATCTTGCAGGGCTGCAAAAATGCTGTCTAATATCAAAAACAGCCACATCGGTGGCTTTTATTGGTTTTAACTGGATTTATTTTAGCCATAATTGGCCCTTTTTTTTTTTTTTATCAGAATACGTTTTTATACAGTGAAGTCTCTTAATTATAAACTGTACATTCTTGTGTGCTTGTAATTAGTTTTAAAGACATATAATTTAGTTGAAATTTAATAAATAACCTGATTTTTTAATAAGACACTAATATTGGAATAACAGATTGATAGATTGCTAGTGATTTGAAATCAGAATTGCAGATATGTCATCTAAACATGAAATGGGTGTGGAATTAATTAACAAATATTAAGTATAATTCCATAGAAATTGTAATTTAGAACATTTTTGGAAAGTTTTTTGCTCATTTCATCCCTTTTAATTTTGATATTTGTAGAACGTTCTGAGTGAACATTTGTATCTTAAATAACTACCATGCCAAATTTCAAGTTTATAGTCCCTTCAGTGTCACAAAAATCACATATTTAGAGCATTTTTCCCCCTGCACCCTTTTCAAAAAAAAAAAAAAAAAAAAAAAAAAAAGGAGAAAAGAAAAACTTCTGTGCTTGAAGTTTCATTTGTGTCAAGAAGAATCATTTGTGTCTTATAAGTAGCATCCTGCCAATTTTCAAGTTTCTATTATTTACTATTCCATAGAAATTATAATTTAAAATGCTTTTCATGCATTTCACTAATTTAAATTTCGATTATATTTTTAAACTGTTCTGTGCAAACATTTATGTCTTAAAAGTAGCATCCATGCCAAATTTCAAGTTTCTATTCTTAACAGTTCCGTAGAAATCGCAATTTAGAACATTTTATGCACATTCCATCTTTTTAAATTTTGATTTTTTTTTTCAACTGTTCTGTGCGACCATTTACGTATTAAAAATAACAAATATCAAATTTCAAGTTTCTATCCCTAACAATTATGCAGAAATTGTAAATTAGAACGCTTCTGTTCATTTTAACCTTTTAAATTTCAAATTTTTTAGAAACTGTTCTTGAGATCATTTACATCTTATAATTAACAACTGTTCCAAATTTCAAGTTCCAGTATTGCAAAAAATCACAATTTTAGAACATTTTCACCCCTGCACTTTCCCTGGATGTAATGATACCAACATAAAATATATCCTATGTTGGAGCAAGGACTGTTACCATCAATTTGCCAGCATTACTTTTGAAAGCGGTTTGGTATATCCTGAGATTCCATAGAAATCATAATTTAAAGTTTTTAGAATGATTTTCGCTCATTTTATCATTTTAAATTCCGAATATTTTAAAAACTGTCCTTAGAAAGACATCTTATAAGTATTAGGGTGTCCCAGGAGAGGCCAAAAAAATAAAAAGTTTGAAAATGCCAAGTCTCACCTTTTAAAAATGTTCTTTCTGTCATAATATGATATTACAAAAAAATTCAAGTCATTTCACAAAGGTTTAGAGGTCCCCCAAACTAATAGAAAATTGGGAATTTATGGAAAATTTTGATTCTAATTGTAATATGCAGGATTGCATAATTCTACCACACTTCTCTTACAAATTTTTTTATCCTAAAATTTGTTTAAGAACACTTTGTCGTGTTTAAGAATGATTTAATTTGATGATATATTTTTATTAAATATTTTATAAAATTATTATCCAAGGACCATATTTCATTTTCCTGATCATTACTCTTCTAATGCTCTTCAATATTTATTAATCTACTGGATTTCATTAAATTAATATCATGAACTACAATGTTTCTAATATTAATAATAAATAGCAGCTCCAGCAGGTGTTAAAAGAAAGTTTCATTGATTATTTATAAGTCTTCAGTTTTAGATATCGATGAAGCCAATAAATCTTCTGAAGAAACCTCTGATGACGAAGTTGTAGTAAAAATACATTTAGATGATAATACAAAGCCCAAAATAAAGAAATCTAAGTTTTGCAGTCGTAGATCCATTATTACTCCAAGATTGCTGGTGTTTTAGATTGAACTAAGACCAGCATAAAAGATCCACAATGATAATAGCATTTGTAATAAACAAAGAAGGTTGCTCTTCCTCTACCATGACGTCTGACCCGCTTGTAAAAATCCATAGTGCTTTAAAAAAATACTGTTCATCGGGAAAGCCAATATCTTCGCCAAGAAACCATTCAACAATTAAAAACACAGTTTGAAACATAAAAGTCAGTTGTTCATTGAGATGGAAAACTGTTAGCCGATTTGTCATAAAAAAGCATAGGAAATATTGATCATTTAGCGGTACTAGCTTTTTCTTTGCAAGATAAACATACTAAGAAATACATAACAAAGAAGCAGCTGATTTTGTTTTCAAGCTCTTAAAATCGTGGAAATGTGAATCTTAAGTAATTGGCATGTGTTTCGATACAACCCATACAAATAGTGGAAGATTCAAGGGAGCATGCACAATTCTTGTGCAAAAAATAGGCAGAAACCTTCTGTGGATAGCATGTCGGCATGACATGTTTGAGTTTCTACTTTCTGATGCATTTAGTGTGTGTTTCGGACAATTTACTGGACCTGAAATCTTTTTATTTAAGAGATTCCGAGAAAACTGGTCTAAGCTCAACCACCATGAACCAAAAAAGCAATCAGTACCTATCATAACAGCATCAGACAGTTTAAAACTTCTGATCATGTAAAAACTGCTATAAAACTACTTTGGATGATTACAAAGAAATTTTAAATCTTGCATCACTAATTATTGGATTAGACATTCAATTTAGAATTCGAATACCAGGTGTTCTTCACCGAGCTCGCTGGGTGGCAATTTATTCCTTGGAAAGCAATTGAAAAGCAATTTATTCCTTGAAAATGAAGTTATTGTTTAATTGGAATGAAAGCACAATGGTATTAACTGCTCAAGAGTTTCAAGGTATACAACAATTTAAATGCTTTGTTGAGTGTGTATAGTTGCAGTGTTGGTTTACTTGTCAATCTGCTGTTGATGCTCCTTCTAATGATGTTTCACTGATTCAAAGATTGAAAGAATATGATGTCAAACACATAAGCAATATTGGATTAAAAACGATGTTACGTCATTCATTGTATGCGAGTAGAAAACTTCAACACTTAGCTTGTTTTCAGATCTTCTTTCTAGTAAGCAAAAATCAAAGGTAGTTTTGAACACAAAAAAAGAAAGGAGTTCTAATTCACATCTATTAGAAATACTTCGATGATTCATGTATTTCTAATAGTTTCTTTGAAACAGCTAAAATTGAAGACTGTTTCCTCAGTGTACCAGTCAAAGATTGGCCCAAAACGCCATCCTATAAAAAAGCTGGAATACTTGCTAAAAACTTGCCTTGTGTAAATGATGTTGCTGAACAAGTTGTTGTATTCATACATGACTTTAGTTATTCAACAAAAAATGAAGAGCAAGAACAGTTTTTGTTACAAGTCGTAGAGATAGGGATGCACAGAAAGAAATTTTATAAAGAACAGTCACCAAAAACGTGTTGAAATGTGGTTGATAAAAAATGTCTGAATGTGTAAATAAGTATGTGATAACTTTAAAACATTCTTCTTTGATGATTTTATTTACCAATTGTAAGATAATTGTTTACTTAAGTTCACTTTTTGTGCATAATTATACAGAAGGTAGAAATGTCTGAAAAATCACATTTTTCTTGATTTCAGTAACATATTATATCTCTTCCTACCAAAGCAAAAACATAATTTATACAAAATTTGTTTGAAACAATATATAAGAAGCATTCATAAATGAAAAAAATGTCATTTGAACATTAATGGTTTTTAATGTAGCTAATAAAAAAATGCCGCATTTCACATTATTTTGTCCATTTTCATTAAGTTCAATGACCCTGGGGGACCTCTAAATATTTTTTTTTTAATTCTGAAACAATTCAAGGTGTTTTAGATTCACAGGAAGACCATTTTTAGTGGGTGAGAGTTCACAATTTTAAAAGTTGATTTTTTTGGGACACCCTAATAAGTATCTACCATGCCAAATGTCAAGTTTCTATCTTTAATAATCCCCATAGAAATCGAAATTTGGAAAATTTTTACAATGGTTTATGCTTATTTCACTCTTTTAAATTAAATTTTTTTAAGAAACTGTTCTTGGAGAGCATTTACATCTTATAAGTAACTAGGGATATACTGAATATTTGGTATTCCACCTATTTGACCATACTACTGAATATTTGGTTAGGTCGAATATCAGGCTATTCGGTATGCCGAATAATCAGTTTGGCCGAATATCAAAATATTTGGCCAAACCGAATACTTAAAAAACCTTAAAAAAAAAATATTTTTAAAAACCTTAAAACAACTTCTATTTTTAACTGTCAATCAATAAAAATATTTAAAATAATTTGAAATAGGATTATATTTAAATAAAAAAGAATGGTTTTACATTCTTTATTTGCTATTTGAAAGTATAACATAAGAAAATCAACCAATAATGAGGAGCCCCTTCCTGACAAATAAATAGTACATAATTCTAAAAACTTTTCTTCCAATTACTTCAAAATTTCACTTCGATTTTAAAATATTTGTTTTAGAATATACTAAGAAAATTTTATTAATTTGTTTTAATTCAGAGAGGAATCCATGAAATTAAAAATTTTATCAATTAAAGAAGCTTTAAAACTATCCTCTTCTTAAATAACAGTTAAAAGCATAGATTTTCTTTTAGCCTGTAAAATTTACTTGTAAAAAGATCTTGTTTATGGATGTATGGGCCTTAAATATCATGTCAAATTGTTTTAAAATTTAACTTTTTAATACTTTCAAACTCTGAAATTTAAAAGTATTTGGCCTGCTGAATATTCGGTATTCAGTCGAATAGTTACTATTCGGTATTTGGCTTGCTAGTCACTATTTAGCTAGCTGAATATTCGGTATTCATTTTACCTATTGGCCAAATATTCAGTATTCGGTCAAAATCACTATTCGATGCATCCCTATAAGTAACTACCATGCCAAATTTCAAGTTTCTAGCCCCTTCAGTACCACAAAAGATGTATATTTTTAAAACATTTTTTGCTCCTGCATTGCCCTGGGGGTAGTGGCGCTGACGAAAAATATAACCTATGTTGAAACATGGACTGTCATCATCAATTTGCCACCATTAATTTTGATATTGTTTAGGTAGTTCCAGAGATTACCCTCTACAAACAAACAAGCACTACTTTTGTATAATATTAGTATAGATAAGCATTTATAATTTTGTTATAATTCATATTAATGGTCTGGAGGATTTAAAATTATGAATTTAGTGATCAAAGAGGCTGGTGATCACTCTTATAAAATGTTGATATATCAATGTATCTTTATGTTTGGGGGATGTATAAAATGATACTATCTTCTAGGAATTAAAAAAAATGTCAATTATTTAATGTTTTATAAGCATTTGTTCTACACCAATTGTTATCTTATCTGAATGGACTGTGCTTTTAGATATGATGAAGCTTAAGCTTTGTTTTTGTGTATTAAAATTATTTTTTCTTTCAAGAGTTCTGCAAATCCTGCTGATTGGAAGCTACATTCTGGTCCCATGAAATGGCAACGTGTTCGGTGTCGACTGGCTGTTGATATTAAATTCCCTATAAAAAGTGAAGATGCTGGATTAAGTTTACAGAAACAAATAGAAATTGGCCTTCATCCTTTTCTTGAAAATGTCAAAGCGGCTCATGCCTTAGTGAATGGTTCTCAGAGAGATTTAGATGAACTTTTAGATCCCAGTTTAGATTCGAAAAAATCAAAAAAGAAAGGAGGGATTGACAAAGAAGTTAAGACATCTTTAGAATGGAATGACATTGAGTTGTTTATCCCTTTGGTAAGTCTTTCTGCAAGAAAAGTGTAATAATATTTATTAAATTTTACATTTAGTTTTTCAGATACACTTTGTAGAATTTTGTACTTGTATACTTTCCCATTGACTTTTTTCTGTTGCCAATTAGTGTTACTTAACAACAACAAAAAAAATTATAAGTATGATGTAAGAACATACTCATAGTTAGGGATACACCAAATAGTAATTTTGGCCTAATACCAAATATCTGGCTAGACAAATAGCAAATGTTAGACCAAATACTGAATATTTGAATGACCGAATTCTTTTATATTTTAGAGTTTAAAACTATTAACAAGTAAAATTTAAAAACAATTTTATATAATATTTAACACAGATACTTCCATTTTGATAAGCAAGACCTTTCCACAAGTAAACTTTACACACACAAAATTTATTCTTTAAGTTATTTTAAGAAGAGGATAATTTAGAACTTTTTTAATTAATAAAATTTTAAATTTCATGGCTTCTTCTATCAATTAAAACAAGTGAATAAAATTTTCTTATATTCAAAAACCAATATTTTTAAATCAAAGAGAAATTTTGAAGAAATCAGGAGAAAAAGTAGACAGTCATGTACTGCTTATTTGTTAGGAAGTGACTACAGTAAAAAACAAACAAACAAACAATCTATTTGAATAATGGCAACACAGCAAGAACAGTGCTCCTGTGGATTTAGCAAGAAAGTTTTTTAAATGTACCAAAGGCAGTGTCTCAACTGGTGGGTAATCATTTTCAGAGGGTATAAACATAGAGATTGCTTCTAAAATCTTGTAACAAAGAAGTTTTAATGAAGGTTAACCTTCGATTTATTCTGTTGAGCTGATTCATATGTCAGACCAGATGCTGTGATCGCTAAAGGTTAGTTAGGTGAATTAGTCCTCCAGATTCATCCAGGATGACTCAGTTGGTAGAGCATTGGCAGTTTCAACCAAGACATCCCTGGTTCGAATCCTTGCTTGGACTTTTTTCACCCACTTGGGAATTTACATCTGTTGCTATTAAAATAGTCAGTTTTAACTGCTAACCATAGTTGTATTATATAATAATATTCATTGTTAAAGATTTGCCAAGGATTGTTATGGAACTCAAGATTTTATAAGCTTTAGTTTGTAATATTAATCTCGTTTTTTTTTCTGTTAAAAAAAAAAAAAAAAAAAAAAAAAAAAAAAAAAAAAAATCAGTTATTAACTTTCATGGTTTATTTGATTTCCATTTTATATGTTTTGTTTTTATCTTACCTTCTGGATACAATTGATAGGACATTTTGAGAATTAGCCTTCAAAGCTTAGCTTGCTATTCTTAATGAGAAATCAACTGTGTTTTACTTATATTGGGAAATAATACCCCTGACGAGAGTTTCACAATGTAAGTTTAAATTTTATTCATGTTTTTTATTTTATTTTTTTTTGTAATTTTTCCTATTACATTTTCAATTATTCTACTTTAATATACAGCATTTTGGATAATTAGTTTTATAGTATCATAAATGATTTAATTTTTATGGTCAATGTTTCTTTTGTTAAAATAGTTTATAATTATAAA
The DNA here is from genome assembly GCA_963932465.1 of Maratus speciosus. NCBI lineage: Eukaryota > Metazoa > Arthropoda > Arachnida > Araneae > Salticidae > Maratus > Maratus speciosus. The sequence continues at coordinate 171,811,458 of OZ010793.1, forward strand.
AAGTTTGACCATATATATATTGTGAAAAACGGATGGACAATTTTTAATTTTTTGTAGTTTCGGTAGATGGCAGCATTAAATAATTATTTATTCAGCTAGCTATAAATAATTATGTTGCCATAATTTATTATATTATTTATCTTATTTACTACCTGTTTATTTTAAAAATATACTTCTTTTTGTCCTTTTTAGTAATAATTTACTTAAGGGTCCTTCAGTTAGCATATAAAATAATTTTTAATATTTAGACTATTTGTGTTATTTATAATAGTGTTAATATTATCTGCAAGGTATGATGATTCAAAACCGTATGGATTCGCATTTAACTGTGACCATTTAAGTAGGTGGGATTTTCGCTGTGTTAAAAGGGATACATGGTTGCGATTTTGATATGGTCAAAGAAATTCTCTTACATTGTAAGTTTATAATTTACATATTCCAATTCTGTGCTTGCTGTTCATTATTTCGGATCTTGCATTGATTAATTATTTATTTCATTCAATTTATATGGCATGGTAAATTTTTACTTTATGGATTATAGTCGATTGGGTATGTAAAGGAATTCAATTTTTAGCTTATGGCTGGATTCTTTTACAGAAATCGACTATGTATTGCTTATACATATTTGTATTTCATTTAACCCTGATGAAGTGAAATGCAATATGAGCTTCCTGATACATCCATCCAATTGATCTTTTATTTGTTTATTATACGTCTTTTAATGGTTCAACATTATTTTGTTGGTTGTTTGTATCTTTTGTCTTTAAATGGTTATTTCATCAAATTTGATCATTTTTCATATATTTTAAATGGATTAATCGTCCGCAATATGCTGGTGAATTAGCGGTATTGTACTTGATTATGTGTTACAAGTCACAGGTTCCATTTTTATTTTGTGTAATGTCAATGTAATGTATTGATGCTAAATTTATTAATTTTATTTTATTAAATGGATATAGATGATGAATTGCAATTATATAATGGTTATATATATATAATGTTGATGATTATTGTTATGTAATTGATAGACAGAGGTCAAAAATATGATTTTGGCATTGACACTTTTTCTACAGTTACACATTTATAAAGTGATACTCTATTTTAATAACTATAAGTATTTACATTTAGTGTGATTATAAATTTTTTATCCTTAAGCTTAACTTTTGTTTCCAGATTTTCAATATGTATAATATTTAATTGCTTACATATTTCTCAAATGTTGTTTTTATAAATTATAAAAAATATTATTTTTCACATTTCAGGAAAATAACAATAACATTTCAAATCCCGAAGTCTGTGACTGTATCTGTATGATGACATTCAAAGGAGCTGTTCAGTGCCGAGCTTATGTACATTCTAAAGCAACTGTTCGAGAAGCAATCAATGTAATTAGCACCTTTTTGAAATTTTGGACTTTTATAATGATTTTTATAGGTGCTTACATTCATGAATGTTGAAATTTGTTATTCCATTTTACAAATGAAAAAAGCGATTTAATTTGCCTAATGCTTCTAATCAGATTCAATTTTACATTTCATGAAGTTATAACTTATATAAGAAAATTGTAAATCTAAGTGTTATGTCTCTTTCTCCTTCTTTAAGTTTACTGATGTTCTTTAAGGGGAGAAAAATCATTGATCTTGTAATTCTTATTGATTAAGAAAATTGATGTTTTCATTGGTTAATTATTCACAGAAAGTATTTATATATTTTTGAGGCAATTTTTGATTCCTTTTCATGCATAGCAGTCTATATTCCATTCTTAACAAAAAAATGCCTGGATATATAGAATTTATTTTAAGAAATTAAATATATTTTCTAATGTATACATGTATAAAATTGATCTACCATTTTGTTTCTTAAACTTTTTTGGAGAAAAAAATATTTTAAAAGTAATTTTCATCTGTTTTATGCTCATATCAAAATATTTAAATAATTATAAGTTTTTGCATATTTCTCAAAAAGTATTCAAACGAAAATTTAGATGTTTTGCAATTTCATTGTTATTAAGAAAATAATTTATATTTTGTCACACTATACATTATAATAAGGTTTCATTTATTAGTTATAAGCATACATTTACAAGTCTGAAATTCAGTCAGCAAATAAATGGCTCCTTTCATTCTTACAAAGAACTATGCCATTGCTTCTTGCATGAAATAATGCATTTTCAAAATAGAGTTCCACATGCTGTGAACAAAAGTAACTCCACTGATCACATTAGTGATAGATATAATACGTTGAGTTTAGAAAAATATGCAAACATGTCTAACTAATCAGATGTGGCAATCCCAAAACTTTCTTCTATCTCATACATGTTAATACTTCCTGAAAAATGCAGCATAGCAGTGCCACCGGTTAGGTGATTTACACCAAAATCTAAACAGCAACAACATATGTCAATGAGATGGAGCTATTGCGGAAATCGTGAAAAGTTGTGCATAACAGTAGCACCTGTTGAGCAATTTACACCAAAAACTTATCAGGATCAATTTATATCGGGACTAACTGAATCTAGTCTAGAGTGATGAAAATTCATATATTAGTTCTTGAGATACAGCTATTGCAGAAATCGTGAAAAATGTAGCATAGTAGCGCCACCTGTTGGACGATTTACACCAAAAACTAAACAGCACTAAATTATATCAGGAACTAACTGAATCTGAAGTTTGATGAAAATTCGTGCATTAGTTCTTGAGATAGAGCTATTATCATAATCATCAATAATGCAGCATAGCAGCACCACCTAATGGGCAATTTACACCAAAAAGTTCTCAGCACCAAATTGTATCCATGACTAACTGAATCTGAAGTTTTCTGAAAATCCGCTCTTTAGTTCTTGAGATATAGCTACTGTGGAAATCATAGCAGTGCCACCTGCTGTGCGATTTACACAAAAAAGTAATCAGCACCAATTTATATCAGGGACTAACTGAATCTAAAGTTTTATTAAATTCCATTCATTAGTTCTTGAGATAGAGCGCCCACAAAATTTGTGTTACATATAGATAGAGACAGACTCACAGACTGGCGTTTTGTAAAAACATGTTTTTCGCGATATCTGACCCCTAAAACTTGTAAATCTGTCAAAAACCGGAATTTGAATATTTTCACGAATCCAATATTTTCTTCTTGTAAGGATAGAAGAAAGTAATAATAAGATAGAGTTGATAGTCTTTTTTATTTATTTATTACATTTCTAATTATCAAAATTTTTATATTAATTTATATTTTATATATATATATATACATTAACATTATATATATTATATATATATACATACATAATGAATTATATGATGTATTAATTTCCTTTTAAATTAACATTTTTAATTTAGTAAGACAGTGTTTTGTACCCCCCCCCCCCCCAAACCACAAAACACACTGTTCTTTGCAGATTGCTGGATCTTTTAATTTAAAAATGTCTCCAAATTCAAGTTTGTAAGCAAAATCATATTATATTTTGAAAAATGTTGCTATCATTGTTATATTAATAACTTAATCTTCACCCACCTCCCTCTTTGCACATACACACTTATTTCTTTAGTTTGTAATTTTTTCACTTTTAAAAATATTTGAAAAAGATTTATATCAGTCTTTTGCCCTTATTCACATTTTCTGTTGTTTGGAACTTTAAAAATTTTTTAGCATTTCTTAAAATGACAGTTTAAATTTCACATTCCATAGTAATATTAATATTGTATACTGAAAAATGTAATTTTTCATAGTCTTATATTCAGTTAAAAAAAAGATAATTAAAAAAAATCATTTATTTTTCTTACTATGTGTTCTTCACATGCAGCATTACTTCACTCTCAAAAAATGTCCTTTTTTAAACATTCATGCATAATTTTTTAGTATGTTTTTAAATTATAATATGTCATTAATGAAAAACTTAAACAACATTATTGAGGCAGTTTCTATTTTAAAGGCTTTGAAGCAGGATATTGTCAGGAGTATCACTGCTAGATGTGAAATTCACTGCGAAGATTTGTTACTTATCGAAGAAGAACAGAAAGGTATTTGTATAATTTTATTAATTTCAGTAAATGAAGGTACAGTGCTCCTATTCATATGATGATGTAGTAATTAATAAATCCATCATAACTCTAAAATAACTGGTAAAATATAAAGCATGGAGCGTACATGCGGAGGTTTATAGTTAGATAAATAAGAATGTTTTATCTTTAATATTTACAGCAGAAGACACCATGGGCACAAAATTCTAGGTACAAATTATTTGCATTTGTTTTAGTGCTTGATGAACATAGACCAAGAACAGTAGGTCAACACTTTCCTTTTCTGGTTTGTTTATGAGGCTTGTCTTTTAAAGATGTTAATCATTGACCAACCACTTAACTAGTTTATTCTTCTAAGCATAAATTTCTTAATTTTCAATAGTATCTTGTGTATTTTGATCAATTCAAGCGAAGCATTCATAATTGTAATCCATTTCTTATATCATTTGTATATTTCCTTGCTCATTATGGAAATGCTTCTGCTGATTTTGTTTTCGCTGTGAACTTCTTTGGTACATGTATAGGTTCATTTTCTTATTCTGTAGTAGATTTATTTTCCCCTTCCTCTGTCAACCTAATCATTGAATCATTCAAATTCCTTTTTTTTTTTTTTTTTTTTTTAATTTCTTTTCACCGCCATACAATCTATCATACCTATGAAAATTCATATCTCAAATGATCATAAGTATAGGAGCACCTGTATTAAGATACATAAATACTTCCTGATTAAAGATTAAAAAGTTCTATTTTTAATGTAAATAACTGTAATATGAAAATTGTTAAAAGCTTTTGAAAGCTTGTTGCTAGATTTTCACGTGCATAGCACATGCACATGATATATGTTTTTAAGAAATATTGAAGCAGACTTTTTTATAATTTAACTGACTGTTTGAAAAAAATAAATTCTTGAGAAATTTCAAATTAATAACTGAAACTCTAAAATTTTGCAATTAATACAACTTTTTGATCTTAGTTTAAGATAAAATTAAGTTTATAAATGTAATCAAGTATTGCTTGTTGGTTAACTGAGTGCAACCACTAGAAAACTTTCTGTTGACAGTTAAGTAAAAAAGTTTTTTATTTTATTAGATTTTTTTGTATCTATAGATATTTTTCAAAAATCAGAAAATCTTCTCAATTTACTCACTTTAATGCAATTTTTATAACGCTACTTGTGCATTATTTACACTTCTTTTCAATGCCTTTTGTATCTGTAGGTATTTTTTGAAAGACCATAACTGTGAAAATAAATATTTTATGAATAATAATAATAAAAAAATGTGATCTAAAAAATAAATGATAAATACTACCAATACTAATAAAAAATTCAATCTTAAAAGATGTCACATTGACACTATTCGTAGAAATAATGTTCAGATATGCAATCAATTGCTGATCTGAAGTGGCTGTGTTTTGTTCTCATATATATGCCCAGCAGTTTGCCTGAGTTCTTGCTTTTATTGTTCATGGAAATGTTTTTTAAGAGTAAGTGTGTTTGTAAACAGATAAATATAATTTTTGTATTAGAATGAATACTTTATTAAGTTTATTGTTGTCATAATGTTTACCATAAGTTATATTGAATAAGAAGAAAGAAATTCATTCTAAACTCAGTTTTCCCCCCTTTGTTCTGAGGGGAATGTTTGATAATATCCACAGATGCAATTGTAACTTTAATTATAATTAGAAACATTTTTTGAAATTTAGTCTTTTGAATGCAGAATTGTATTTACAAACCAATTAGTTTTAGAAATGTTTAAATACATTTAATATATTTCTCTTGTAGTTTTACACTGAGTTCTTTCTATTTCAATGTTAGTACAGTAGGTTCTCAAAATGAAGTGTTTTCAGCCATATTTATTTATATTTTTACCTGGAATAAGCAGACTTGTTTTTGTATCAAAAGTTTAATTCTAAATAAAGAACAGTGATTAATTTTTTAATATAATTATCTTCACTATTTGTTCTATTCTTTGGTCCCTTTAAAAAGGTACAAACTAAATATTATGGTACTTGTTTACTTTTTCATTGTACATTTTCTGTAAACGTAATTGGTTGCCTAACAAATGTGATTTATTTCCAAAAGTGGATATGTATGGCATCACATCCATTATTAAACACTATTTTCAATGAATAAAGTCTCTCACCAATCACTGGTATTATTATCATTGTCCCCTTGCTTTAATCTAACTGTTTGTTTCCTCCATTTAGTCAACATTAATTCATTTAATCAGCTGTAAATAAACTTTAGTGCACTGACAAATGTAATTTTGGAATCATCAAGATGCTTCCTTCAGTGGTAGAATTGATAAAAAAAGGCCACTAGTCCCAAGGAACAGTAAGCATCAGGGCTGCGGAGTCGGAGTCGGTATGATTTTTCGGTAAAAAGAGTCTGAGTCGGAGTCGCTAAAAATATGCCGACTCCGACTCCAAACTTTTTGTTGAACAGTTTGAAGTGAAATAAAAAATAAAACCAACTACGCTTAATTTTAAATTTATGAACTGAATTATTATTTTATTTTTTTTAACTCTATACATTAATAAATATTTAGTTATTTTTCAGTTTATTGACATGTTAATGAGTAAATATAAGCCAAAAGGGCGGATGTGATTTTTTTGCCTACATTGGTCATTAAATTGATTCATTTACTTTCTGCTTCTTCAGCTCATAGACGACACAATTGTACAATAATTAAATTAAAGTGAGTTTTGAAAGGTTTTTGTTTTGTTTTGTTTTTTGTAAATCAAGTCCAACTCAACCCGAATCCCGTGTCGGTCCGACTACCCAGCCCAAAAAAGGAATCTATTTCAAATCTATTCTATATATATATTGTATCTAATCTCAGACAAAAACAGATTTATCAATTTAACCTCTGTCCATCCGTGTTCGGGTCGGGTTATGAAATTTATATTTTAAGTCAGTTCAAAGCGAGCCGGAAAGAAACCTGAACCATGAACCCGATCCGAAATTAAATAAAATCAAAATTTTATTGGAATTATGAAACATAGTCATCTCTAATAGCACTTTTATCTTTTGTGTAGGAAAAGGAATATATATTTACTTATTTGACTTATAAGTTAAACGATATTATGGATTTTCTTTTGAAAATCGGGTCAATCCGACCCGAGCCCGCAATAATAATTATCTGACTGGTCCACAACGAAAATAGAAATATTACCGAAATTCAGTTTCTGTTTCAGTTTCGGTCAATCGTTAATCTTAATTACTATTTAATTTTGAACACTTTTTCAATTTGTATTATCTATATATCTCCAACAGGTAAAAAATTAAAGCGCATTTCAATCTTTTTGGGAAACCCTGTTTGTATGCCGGAGTCGGAGTCGATTGTTTCAGAAATCCAGGAGTCGGAGTCAGTCTTTTTTTCTACCGACTCCGCAGCCCTGGTAAGCATGAGAATTTACTGGTCCACAGTCATCATCACTGGCCCGCTATATAAAATTCTATTAAGTCCCTTTAACCCTTTGAGTGACTCTCCCCCCCCCCCCCCCCTCCTAGAATATACACCAAACTTCCTTTACAGTTATTGAAAATTTTCAGCATAATAAAATGTAAAATTATAATTTACTAAAAATTAAGCAGTACATAAAGAAAAACTGTAAAATTATTAGATATTTTATTTCTGATTATTTATTTCAACTGACTAAGGTTTAATGCAATTTTTATTTATTATTGTGTGATTTGTGCTTGGTTGCGGTTTTCTCAGGTACGGGAAAATTTAAGTTTACCTCTGAGAGAAGGGAAAAGAGTTACTGGTCCTGCGGACCACTAAATTTTTCAAATTAGTAGTCTTGGACCAGCGGACCACCAAGGATTTCGAGCTTTCGTTTATCTATACTAATAAAAGAAAGATGTTTGTGTGTCTGTGTGCTGGTGCTGGCTGGTTAGGAAAATCTACCTGAAAATTTGGATGGGGATAGTCCAAGTCAGGTCTGAATGCACCAGGTTTTTAATTTTTTGATGATTATCTGAGATATAATTAAAAACCATGATGAACATAAAAAAAGGGCTTCCGAAGCATTTTGAGGTTCGATAACAGAGAAGAAAGAAGAAGGTAAGAATGTTAATTTTTTTTTCATGGTTTTTCAAATTCACATTGGTTTAAAAAATCAAAATACTAAAAAACAAAAAGTACCCACTTAACTATCATGCTTTTTCCTTTCTATGCTGTTATTAATTTAAAATATTAATATTTATCCTTTAAATAAAATTATTTTCTAGTGGGTATTTTAATTTTGCTTGTTTACAAGTCTGCATCTGCCCTTCTGAATGAAATACATTAAAAAAAAAAAAATACCCACTTATAAATCATACCTTTCTGGTTACAGAGGTGCTATTTGTTAAAAAATATATCAGTATTAACCCTTTCAAAAAATATTTTCCTAATGTCGTTTTCAGGTTTTTTTGCCTTTTCTGCAATTTTTAAAAATTTGCATTTTTTTCCCTGAACAAAATATGTAAAAATAAAAAGTACCAACTTATAGATGGTACCTTTTCCTTTTTAACAATGTCTTTGTTAAAAAAAAAGTATTAATATTTACTAATTAAAAAAAATATACTGTAAGTTCTTCCAGAAATTCATAATGCTTTCTTTTTTTCCCAGTGATTTCCTGGAATTGATTTCAAGTTTGAAGAGAATTGTGTTTTGGAAATTTTCAGATGGGGAATGGGAAATATCATTTCACCTCTTATTAGTGTGTGTGTGTGTGTGTGGGGGGGGGGGGTATTATTTAGGTTTCATTGGTAATTATTAGTCAGAACTGAAAGTTTAATATATCTATGTGAGATAAATTAAATCGGCAATGACTGTATTGGGGTCCCCTTACTTTGTTTGGAAAGATTTTCATTTAAAAATATAAATTCATACAAAATCGGTTTAAAGCTATAAAATCATACAAATTTGAGGTTTGGTATAAAAAACAATCTGGAACAATTGTAGCATACCCGATGTATGCTGTCGAAGGCCGTGGACTCCCAAACTCTAGGTTTGTTTGAATTAATTTGCATTTAAAAATGTAAAATCATACAAATTCAAGGATGTATACTGGCAAAGCCAATAAGGTCCTCAACATTAGGTTCATTTGGAAAGATTTTTGTTTGAAAATATAAAATCCTTCATCACTGATTTTTGATATGTTTAAGGTTATCACAATCCCAGGTGGGTCAGCTAGCAATAGATATTTGTTTGTAATTTTTTTTTACAATGGATTGCCATTGTTTATTCATTTGTAGGTATGTTCTCAGGTATGCTTTTTTTGGTGGCAGAATCCCATGATCTTGAAAAATACTGCTTTTCTGTATTCTCTGTTGCAAGTGGAAGTCCAAATCTTTATAATTCTTTTGAAAATACAAGAGAAAACTGATAAATAGCAGTTAACTTATATCTCTCATAACAGAAACTAAAATGGATCATCTGCAAAATAAATAAAAATGGAATATGTACATAGCGTGTAACATTCAAAATTGTAATTTACACACAAATAGTCAATTGGAAAATAAACAAGTATCAATACTATACATGATCAGGAATAAATATTGAATTTTAGTTGAATTTTTTTGTTTATGTATGGCCTATTGTGTGATCTTCTTATCTTTGTCATTAATGTATTCCAATTTTTTTACAGATCCAGTTGTTGTTCATGAACTTCCTCGACGAGTGTTTGCTCCTCTTCCTCAAGCAGATGTATGTGTTTGTGATTACCAGTTTCACAGTGATACAGCTGTCGATTCTCTTGATGCCTTCAAAGAACTATTGAATTTAGATCTCACAGAACAGGATATTGACACTTCATGTGAAGTTTCACCTAGTGAGTTTTGCTCTTAAAATAGTTAATTTTCATTCTTTATTGTTTAAAATTAACTCTTCATTAATTTTAGAAAGCATAATCTCTCTATATAAATACTGTTTGGTTTTAGAATTTTTAAAGAAAATGTATAGAGATTTTATTTATCTTTGTATTTTTTCTTTTTACTGTATTTTTAAAATATGTTAATAGCAGATTCAATATTTGTGGTGGGAATAAAAGTGGTCGTAAAAGATATATGTACGTTGCAAAGTTCTTTTAATAATAATAATAATATTGTGATCATTAAAGAAATAATGAAATAAGAATAATCTTACTTTACATGTAGACAGTGAAGAGGCAAACTTTGAAGAAATAAGAATCTCTTTATTTTTTATAAATTAGTTGAGAAAGGTTAGCGAAGAATTCTTGCTTTTGGTTACCATGTCGAAATAAAAGAACGGAATCTCTTATAAAAAGAGAACATAAAAAATTTGTTGAAAGATTCCATTGGATTTTTAGATGTGAGCAGCACAGCTTTATTTAAATTAATTTGAGCATGATCACATATCCACATCACTAATATATGACCCATTGTACGGTAACATACTCTTTTGGCCAAAACTATTTTAGCGGCATTCAAACGGCAGGTGAATGGTTAACGGCAGGTGAACGCGTTCTGATAACACTGCATTGAAATACTACATCTTTTCAAGACAACATCAAACCCAATTCTGAATCGAAGATTAATGGGTTTTAGCTTTTAAACAATGAATACGGGTTGACAGAGTAATTAAATGGTAGATTTAAATCTATTAGCTAAATTAAAAGTTACAACAAATTAATGAAAAACAAATGACAATCTGTAGGTTTAAAAATGTTATTGTTGATTTGAAAAGCGAAACTAACGCACACCTTTTATAAAACATCAGCAATTATGTAACGACTATGTCACAAGAGGGGGAAGTGCTTCAATGACGTCATCATAATACATGCAGACTTCAGAGAGAGAGATGTACTCTGAAATCGCAGAGTGGCACATGTGCGCAACATTTTTGATTCGCTCGAAAGCCGAGAGGAAAAGATTGCTGGATGCGAAAACAGACTTGCATTACAGTGAGAGATAAAACGTAAACATTGCGGTGCAATGACTGAATTTAAATAGACATCGATGCAAAAAAATAGTTGAAAGGGATAAAAATAAACTAAATATAAATACTGTGAGGAGAAGTATCCTCACAATATTCATAAAAAAAGTATTATTTGTGTAAAAAAAAATACATAAAATAAATAAATAAAAATGAAGGATTTTGTTTTAGCTATACCTATTAAGTTTTGTAAATATGGTGATGACATTTTTAAATCTTTCAGGTGAAAGTACAGCATTAAACTAAGTAAGGGGAAATTAGTGATTTTTTAAAAATCTTTAAATGGTTATCTTTAATATTTTGGGATAATTTATGTACAATAAGAATATTATCCAGGTATTTTAATGACAGGGCAATCATAGTATTACATGATATTATCAAATTATGACCATGGAATAATTTGATATATTATTGCCATATAAAGCAGTGTTATTTTATATGTTGTATTAGAATTATACTTAAAGTACTAAATTAGTAACAGAACTTAAATTTTTAATTACACGTTCTAAATTTAACTTATGCAAAATGTTGTTTAACCTTCTCACTGCTGCAAAGTGATATATCCGTTCACTAAGCTGTAGGTTTCACTGCAATAGAAGCATTATTTAAATTAATATAATTCTACAGATAAAATCCAGTTATAAAAAATTAAGTTATGATTAATACTCCCAAGGCTTATATGCCTATATGTAATACAAAATTTTATATCATGTTAGAAAAAAACATCATTTTTTAGTATTTTAAAAAACTTACAGAGAAAACAACATTACAATTTTGTCCTTTTGCTCGGTGGTCAGGTGGTTAAGCAACACAAAATCATGGCTTAAGATTCATTATCAGTTAGACTGCTAATGCCTCTCTCTAATGTTAATCTTATTTCTCATTAGAAAAGTAAGCACTCTTTAACTTTTTTGTATGTTCTTCTTAACACTATCATGAAAAGCAGCGCATAATAAGTGCAATATAGAGTGCACATAATCCTTGAATTTGGGCATCAGTAATTTCATACAAGAATTTTCTCAGAGTTTCAGTGAGTAAATAATAGAAAAGTTTCTATGAAGAGTGGTAGAAGAATATTAAAAGAAATGTAATTGATGCTCATTGCAAAGGCGTTAAAGGATTTTTTTTTTTTTCTTTTTGCATGGCAAAATATTTCTAAAATATATATTTAACTTTATTGTAAGTGTTAAAATCTTAGTGAATAAGATTTTAACTCTTGAAATCTAAAATTAAGTACATATTGTTTAAATATTTTTCTAAGCAGAAAGTAAAGAAGTATCCTTTAAGTAGAGTGTGCAGAATAAAGGGGTTAAAATATTTAATTTTCTGATGATAAATTTAAAAAGTATGAATGCATTTCAAGCTCATAGGATTAATATTGTAGAGGGAATTTCAGAATTATCTAATGAAGAGTCGTAACAATATATCACAATACTAGAATTTGGATTAAAGTTTTTGGGTTTGCTGAGTTTTTTTTAAATGAATCTAAATTTAGTTTAATTAGTAGTGGAATTACTTTTTATTCCATCTGATTATTTAAAAAAAAAGAACTTCAAATAGTAAATTTATAAAATAAATAATTAATTTATCAGAATATTATTTCATGATTAAAAAAAAAAAAAAAAAACAATACCAAGATCAAAATGAATAAAAAGTTATTTCTTAAATAGGCTTTTTACTTGATATATCGCTGTGTTCTAGGATAGAATTTAAAAATAGTGTCACAAAAGAATTTGCCTCAGTTGATTTTTGATCAAAAAAATAGTTCTCTAATGTATCATAAATTTTTAAAATATTTTGTTGGGATGCTTTAACACTGGAATTAGTAATTTACCTCATTGATTTTTGTAATATCGTATTAATTATAATTTTTCCATTAAATACTTTTTCAATTATCAGAAAACAGAAAATATCACTGTAATTTGTGTTCTTTTTTATTTGGGAATAAGAATACATTTTAATTAAAAACTTGATTCCAAAAATTTTTATTTAACTAATATTTGTAAGTATTAAAGAAATATATCCATTGGTAAGCGGAAATTTAAAATTTGTTGCATGAAATTTGTTTTTACTATGGATTTATGTGACCGAATTCAGAAAAAAAAAATGCTAGTAAATAAAATGATACTTTCTATTATGAATACTGTCTAATGCATTTATTTTTAAATTACTGTATATTAAAAAATGGAAAATACTATAAAATATAGTTCAAACTATAATTGTTGAACGTCAAATTCACCTTGAAAAACATATAAAATACGATGTTACATTCTGATAAAATTTACTTAAAAAGGTGCTAAAATTACATAACAGGTTTTCACAACATGAAAACCGTCAAAGATCTTAAAAACACCCGAGCGCTTTCAACTGCACTGCAACAGTTGTCATCAGGGGAAAATCAGAGGAAAATCAAACTCCTCTGATTTTCCCCTGATGACAACTGTTGCAGTGCAGTTGAAAGCGCTCGGGTGTTTTTAAGATCTTTGACGGTTTTCATGTTGTGAAAACCTGTTATGTAATTTTAGCACCTTTTTAAGTAAATTTTATCAGAATGTAACATCGTATTTTATATGGAAAATACTGCTCTTGATTTTAAAATATTTTTTGAAAAGTTATATATATTTGTTGTGATTAAACAAGGTTCTTACATATCTTTAAATTTTGCATTGTCAGGGAAAATGAAAATTCTTCAAGAAATCTAGAACTCGAGAAAAAAATCTAGAGCTGAATATTTTTATTAAAAAAAAGTACCATTAAAACTGGAAAAGTATGTCAGAAGCTTCGTGTTTTTTAGTAACTCCATGGGAAACCTGGTGATTGGGATTTCAAAATGCAGAAAAAACAGAACACTTTCCATTTGTCTGTTCAAAGAACTAAGGAAAGCCTTAACAGGATCAGACACAATTGGTAGTACAATGGACAATAGCTATTTTGTGATTTTTAATTAATAGCTTGGCTAATTATCAAAAAATAAAAAATCTGAATCTCAGGGGCATTTTGACCTGCCTTCACCTGTCCTCATCCAAATTTTCAGACCTATGTATGCGATAGATTTTTCTATCCATCACCATCAAACAAATTTTTTTTATTAATACAGATTTTTATTAGTGCTGTATTATTCATTTGGAAAAATATCTGAGCAAAAGCAAATCATCATTATATATATATATATATATATATATATATATATACACAAGGGCTGGTTTTTTGACGTCAACAACTGGTTTTTGACATATCATTTTCGATTTTCCTCCAATTTATAGTGTAAGTGTATCTATCATACAATACATTTCTAGATTGATTTTTCCTTGTAGTTCTTGTTATTATTATTCACATTTACTTTGTTAAATTTATTTAAAAGAAGAGCATTTCCTAAATGGGAAAAATTTAAAAATACTAGAGTAAAAGGAAAGAACAATATGTGTCATAATCTCCACTAATATAGATTCTACTAACTGCAATAAACATTAATATTAAATGATAATAAAAGGTTATTATAATTATTAAATAACATTCTATATACATTTTTAATAAAATACATTAAAATTATTTTAGAGATGCAAAAATGTTGTTATATAATATGGTATGACAATAGATGTTACGCATGGACTGTGGTCATTGAATAAATTTGAATATTCATAGAGATGATATAATATTTTAAAATGCATATCTTATGTATTTCATAAATGCAATTATGGTCATTTTCACTTCAATAAGCAGAATCATAAAAATTTTATACAAACCTGTAGGACCTGATTTCATGTGAAAACTCTTAAAATTTAACATATAACAAAACAATATTTAAGAAAAATCAGAATATAATAATAATTTACATATATATAAATTATTATTATTATATATATACACTATAGTTTTTATTTCTTAACTTTAGTGCAAATATATATGAACCTTATAGACAGACCATTACAGCACCTATATTTCTAGATGTAAATTTTTACCTGAATAGTTGTGAAATATTTTTAACTCCTTGTGGACAAGCGTCACATACACGCTCATGATTATTCCGCAGTGATTATTCCTACCTAGGGCAAAACTGGAAAATTTCATTAGCGGACACTGGCTGGTAAGACTAGTTTTTTAGGTGGCCACTTTCTTTAAACTAGCGGCCACTTTTTTATTTAAAAATACTAAACAGTAAATTTTCTCTAAGTATTAATCTAAAACTGAATAGCCCAAATAAATATGTTAATATAAATAACCGGCCCAATTTTACCCTTTATTCCTACCAGTTATTTTTTAATGTAAATTTTGTCGATTCATCTAGTCAAAATTTTCTGCTTTAAAATACCGGTGATAAAAGATTAAAAATTCTGTAAAAGACGCTCGTCGCAAAGGGGATTAAATCAAAATTTATTAAAGCTACCATAAAGACTAACCATTTATGTCCTGTATACATTTTACTTAAAATTATTTAGGCATTATTTAAAGTGAATTGAAAGAAATAGCATACTGCATATTTTTATTACATACATATGACTGTATGAGTAAAAATCTTTTACCTTTAAAATTATTCTTAAGTTATTATTAAATTTAGAGAGATTCTTAAATGTTTTATTTATATTTTAACACATTTAACTTTTTTAATTAATAGATCTTTAGGGATCTATATTTCTGCTTTAAAATAATATTTAATCATTTATTTATTTTAAGGACATAATAAGACTAAAATATATTATTTAACAAAAAATTGAGTTTTCACATGGTTTAAAGTTTAATATTGATTTGCAAATTTTAATCTGTACAAGATTTAACTTTGAAGAACAAGTCTTATTCCTTTCTCTCAAAAGATGTATGTAATTCTCAACTATTAAAATATATTTTATTTCATTTATATGTATATACTATTTATATAAATCTATATAGGAATAAAAATAATCAATGAACAATTTGGGAGGACACAATGAACACTTTGAGGAAATTTCTGAGAAAACTATTTAGTTTTAAAGAGTGTAATAAATTATGGCGAAATTATACACATTTTTTAATCTTATACTTATGGGTTATAGAATTTCTCTAAAAAATCTAATTTTTATAGAATATGCCAAATAGCTTTAGATTATTGTAGAGATCTGCTAACAGAGATGTATATGTATTATACTAATGCAATTCTTTTTTGTTTTTCTCTGATGGATAAATATACTTTAGAGATTTTTGATATTGAATATTTAATGTAAAACAACTTAATACTAAAGATAGAATGAAAAAAAAAAAAAAAAAATGTAAAAACAAACTGCTACTAAAAAAAAGGTTTTTGACAAAGAGGTTTTTGACATGACGGTAAAAACCATGGTAAAATCTGGTAAAAACTGTTATGCGTCAAAAACTTGCCAACCCTGATATATACATATAATTTCAAGACCTTGCTACAATATCTGTAAACCTTTACACTGTTAGATTCAAATCACCCTTGTATTTAGTGGGCAAAATGTTAGGTATTTCAACTATTATTCTCAATAAAGAAAAGCATCCTGTTTCCTGTATAAATCTAGTATACTTAAAGGTTTAATAAATGCTAAAGGAATGAACAAATGCCATCTTAGGGCCGTAAGGGGATCACAGATTTGCCTTCAATGTAAGTTTGCTTATGCCCCAGAAACCAGAAGAGAATTATTTTAAAAAAGAAACACCTGAAAAAAAAAAAAAAAAAAAAAAAAAAAAAAAAAAAAACTGAGACTTATTATTCAATTCTTATATTCAAACTAGTTTAAATAATTGCCGAAACGTCAGTGAAGGCTTACTGTGGAGACCCGAAAAGTTTTCGGTTTCTGTCTGTTAGTCTGTCTGTCCCACGATAACTATCGTAAAAAGCATCCGATTAGCTTGAAATTAAGAAGGCATGTTGGTGAGGTCACCGGATTTAGCTGTATAGTTTTTGGTTAAATTTGGTTCATTCGTTCGGAATATATAGAGCATTTTATTTTCCGCCTTAATGCTTTCCTGTAGCAATTCAGACGATTTTTCCATTTTTATTTGTTGAAAAGAAATGGCTCATATGATTGAAAGATTTAAATGATAAATTATGAATGATGGAATTTCCTAATTAGAACCATACATTATTCATATTAGTTTGAAATTTTGTGTATACATTTGTCAGAGTTTTTAAATTCGGTGTATATCTTATGGAGGGATTTTATATATGTGTTCCAATAATATAAAATACTTTCTTTTTTTTAATTTACTTTTTTTCAATCACATATTTCATTGTCTTAATTTTATTTTAACTGTTTCCTAGCAACGGAAAGGTGAATTTGATCTCATATATCAAAAATAAAACAAATACGCTTTGAGGTTGAAATAAAAGGGCCTTGTGTTATGATATTAATTCTTATTATTAAAAAAAAAGTTACTAATATCTCACGGTTTATCGTCTGGACGCAGCTAACAGAAATATTTAATTTTTAATCGAAAATTTCAATGAGAAAAAAAAAAAAACTTTTGAAAAGCAAATTGATAGTAAATGTCAATATTATGCATCGCAAAATTATCGCTGTCGAAAAGGACGTCATTGTATCGGGAAATAAATATTTTCATTCTTAAAAACAAACATTAACTAGATTGCCTAAAAAAATATTTTTTGACGAGTGTTAGTTCTTAATGCCGCCTCATTTCAGAAAATATGAATGAAAATTTTTTTATCTTTAAAAGGAAATTACATTTTTGTTCGTAAAACCTAAACTTTTAATATAATTGCGTCAATGTAAATCCTTTTCTGCCCACCAGTATTGAAGAATAAAGCTCGGAAGTGTAAAAAGATTTACCATAATCATTAGCGCAATCAATAAAAAGTTACATATGTAAATTAATGAGACCACGGGGTTCAGGGGGGCGGAGCCCCCCTGAATACTGTATTATTTACAAAAAAATACCAGAATTAGTAGCTCATGAAAATTCAAAATATCCTTCCATAACAACATTTTTAATTTAATGCTTCTAATGTCTGAAAACTTCGTATTTTTTATTCTTATAAATAATTACGTAATTTGAAAACTTTAAATTGCGGTTTGCAGGAAATTGAATATTACTAGAGTGTGTCTAAAAACAATGAATTGCAGATCTGACGTTGAGGCTCCTGATCTGCAAATTTACTAGTTAAAGTAAAAATAACATTCTGAAATGTTCACCTTTTGATGAATTGAAAAATACTTATGAAATTTATTCACTAAGCTTGAGTTGCAAACCTATGAATAAATATTATGATTTTGAATATCATTTCATGTAAATTTTTAAGTGAAATCCCTGCTTCCTATTTTAAATTAATTTTCAGCACATTTAATTACAATTTTCTTTTCACCCTTCATTGTTATAGGTTGATAGATAATTCCATTCAAAATGCTTCTTTAGAGTAAAATAATGCAAATGAGCTAATACAACAATGCTTTTAGAAAATAATAATGACTGATAGTATTTAGAATAATTCATGGGTTTGCATTGTAATATGTTTTTCTGCTTTATATGTTCTTTTCATTTTTTTATTTAATTTTTTTTTTTTCGAAAATTATAAAACTTGGGTTGCCTTATATTTTGAGAAAAAGATTATGTTATTTTTATTTGTTTATTTGATTGGCATTTATGATGTTTTTATATGCTTCTCCTATTATTTTAAAACACCAGTCTGGAACTTGAAAATTTAAAAAAGTGAGGGTAACAAGATATTGCTAATGTTGTGTATGAACTTTGTTCAATTTATTTTCCTTATTTTAATGTGTGTGTCCAATTACAATATGTTAGCTGTGTGATTTCTAAAATTTTAAAATATTTTTCTATCATATATCATTTAGCTACTAGCACATTAATTTTGCCTGAAATTGTGGAAGATAGGTTATCTGAGTTTGGAGACACACCAGCTCATTCCTCCCGAAGAAAATGCAGTAAGTTTGTTTACAATTGATTACAATTACTTTTCTTATCCTTCTTTCTTTTTCAAGATTCGATTGAGTACGACATATCTTAAAACAAGGTGAGAGGCACAGTCTAATGTAACAGCCCAGACAAGAATACCTAGTTACTTTTCCAATTTTTTTGCTATTGTTATTTTTCCATAGTGAACACAATCACAGTTCAAATCACAAGAAATTAGCTGCATATGTCCTGAATCATTCATTACTTTATGGTAAAAATAATTTGCACTACTTGCACATAAATAAAGATAAAACGTCCAGTCAAATATATGCAAAAAGCTAAGGACTGAAAGATGCAAATTCGCTAAGCTGTGCAAAACTCCTGATGTAAGCAGACAGCTTCTGGCCAATCGAAATAGAAATAGTGTTTTCAATCTAACTTTAGTGGGCAACTGTCGCCATTTATACAACTAATTTTGATTTAAAATAGGGCATTTTTATGCTAGCTTGTCGCAGGTGATAAATCACGAACTGTTGTTCCCATTGCCATCATTTGTGTTGCATTTATTTGATTTAAATTAAAATATAAACTTTTCACTCATTTTGTTTAAATACATAACTTTCATTCAAAATATATGCAATTGAAATACATATATTATATGCATTTAAAATACATGTCTTTCATTCATTTCATAACAAAAAATAAAGGATTAATACCATAAACCAAAACACTTTATTTCAACATCAAAGCATTGTGTCTAATTTGCACATACGAAAAAAAGAACCTGCTATTGGTGAAAAAAAAAAAAATACTGTTGGTGAGATTTGCACCCATCTTGAACAAAAGTACCAAAATAGAAAAAGTACGAGCAAAACAGTATAAGTAACAAGGAAATAAGATTGATATTCCATACGGGCAAATCGGTAAAGGCCCCAAACAGTGCCTTATAGTGTATGAGCAAAACACCAAAAGGTTAAAGTAATTTTTTTTTAACTATGAGATATGTATTTTAAACCAATT
The DNA here is from genome assembly GCA_963932465.1 of Maratus speciosus. NCBI lineage: Eukaryota > Metazoa > Arthropoda > Arachnida > Araneae > Salticidae > Maratus > Maratus speciosus. The sequence goes on from OZ010793.1 coordinate 171,831,307, forward strand.
TTTGGGCATAAAAAACAAAAAAGTTGATTTTTCTTTCAAATTTTGAATTGATCATAATCACATCGCTCATCTGCAAGAAAAGTGACACAACTCAGAAAAATTCATGTTACGTTTTATTGCAATAATATGTCTGACTTAGGTGCATTTTGTTATAGGAAAAGTGTTGTAAGTGTAGATATCTGTAAACCTGCTATAATAGGCTATAACGTCACTTTGCCACCACAGAAGGGGGCCAAATTATGTGTGAGGATAAATTCTCCCAATTTTCTTTAACTCTTCTATGTCTTGATTTTTAAAGTTTTATTCTTTTATGTACACTTTTACTGCTGCATTCAAAGCTAAACACTATAATTTTTTGCTACATTAAAATGCAAATTTTCTTTTGCCTCTCCTGTGAAATGTAGCATTTTTGCAGGTTGAGCAACATGTTGATGCTGCATTTTTTTTTTTATGCAAGCCTTTAAAAATTAATTTTGCCCATAAAAATTGCTTATAAAGTCATTATTTTTCATTTTGGAAAATAATGGAAATCTTCTATTTTAATAATTTGTTATTTAGTAACTTTTAACAAACATAAAACTCTTTTTAAATTCAATTATTTTTTTTAAATCAAACTCTCTGCTTTTTATGACAATTATGAAATAATTTTTAACTGCACATGTTTAAAGTTTCACACATGACAATTTAGGTTCCAAATAAATGACAAGTTGTTTGTTTATTAAATTAATGAGTTTTTAAAATTTTTAACTGTGAAACATATATTTTAAACCAATTTTTGGAGCCTGAAAATCATAAAAATTGGTTTTTCTTTCATTCAAACCTCATTTTCCATAAACTCTTTCTTTCAAAGAATTATGACCATATGTTAATGCTGTTTTTTTTCCCTTCCTTCCCTCCCTTACATGTAAGTCCTTAAAATAATTAATGAATTTTTAAAATATTTAACTGTGAAACATATATTTTAAATCAATTTTTGGAGCCTGAAAATCACAAAAATTGGTTTTTCTTTCATTCAAACGTCCATTTTCCAAAAACTCTGTCTTTCAAAGAATTATGACCATATGTTGATGCTGTTTTTTTCCTCCCCCCCCCCCCTTATATGTAAGTCCTTAAAATATAATTTTGTGTGTAAGAAGTCCTTATATATATATATATATATATATATATATATATATATATATATATATATATATTAATTTAAAAGTTTTTTTGACAATAAAGATGTTTTCAAATTCAAACTTGCTTCTTTCTGTGAAAATCATAAAATATTTTTCAGCTGCACATGCATCAAAGTTTCAAACATGTTAATTTAGATTCCAAATAGATGATCAGTTATTTTTTATTTTATTAAATTAGGGATTTTTTTTTATTAATTTAACTGTGAAATATATATTTTAAACCACTTTTTGGGACAATTCAAATTATTTTGATATTGAATACAGTCGGACCTCTATTTAACGAACTTCTATTTTGCGAATTTCTCTATTTTGTGAACTTTTCCTCGGAACCAATAACATGCTGCGAATTTTTTCGTAAAGTAACCTCCAAATAGCGAAGTGTATTCTCCATTTAACAAACTTTTTCTTCTGATATAATTTTTTTTACTCCCTATTTCTCAAAATATTTCCGGACACTTCAAACTTATTCTTTCTTTTGCACATTTTATAATGCTCAGTAACCTTGAATTAGTTTTACCAGGTGCCTAACTCAACGAGAGTAGTCAAATCCCTGTCATTCTTTGCATTTCATCCAGGAAATGCAAACTTTCAATATTTCCCTTTCATATTTAAAAGGGCTGTTCTGTAGTAAATAAGTTTCAGTAATTAAATTTAAGAACGCATGTAGTAATACAATGCTTAAAATTACTTGCTATAATAAATATGATAATGTCATTAAAATTCCTTAATTTGAATGTAAATGTTTTCTTAAAAGTGAAAATACACTGTATTTCTGGACAATATATTTTTTTAATTCTTGTTGTCTGTACAGATTTCTTTTTGATGGGTAAAATGAATAATAGTAATAATAAAAAAATATGATTTACAAAAAACAGTGTGATTAGTCAAGTTTTTTAATAATGCTTAGTGTTTATGAATTAAAAATCTGTTTTGTGTAGTTTAAAGTATTTAAAAATGTTCATCTCTGTTTAATGAATTTTCCACATAACGAACTTTTTTTCGGGATTTAGCAACTTTGTTAAATAGAGGTCCAACTGTATGTAGTTTTCGTTCATTATGATCCTTATGAGTGCTGAAAGAAAAGAAAAAGATTTATCAATAGACAAATGTTTGTGTTCTGCTCAAAATTAAGGTAGTTTTGAAAAAGAGAATGAATGAATTAGTTTCAAAATGTCAAAATCATGCTATTTTTAAAACTCATTATATACAAGTTTGTATTCTTTTAAAATAAATACATTATGAAATGCTTTTATTACTATTTTTTAAGACCTGAATCTGCTTTTTTTCCTTTTCTTTAATAATAGATAATATGGAAGACACATGATAAATTGGCAAATTATTATTAAAGGCTTCTTCTAAGAATGTATGAGGCATTGGACACCAAAGTGGACCGACCTCACCAGCTGTGATTTTGAGAAAAATGTTTTTGAAAATTTGGAACAAATTTAAATTTTACTCGTTTAAGTCAGATTTTAAAGTGGCCAGACGAGGCAAAGCTTCTTCGGGAAGCATATGGTGATTAAGTTGGCAGTACCAGAATGACTAAGCCATTTGATCATTTTTAGCATTGATAGCCTGATTTCCAAGGTATGTTGAACCATCTATTAAACTGCCTATATCACTTGAATAGTTTTGAAATTAATAAAATTCACTATGCAGCAAATAGATGGCATGCTTTGACATTTCAAAATCATTTTTCACAAAAACGTTGTATAGCCCACTCTGGTTCTCAATGTCTCATATATTCTGTATATAATACCTTCAGCAACAATCTTGCAAACCGTTGCATATGCCACATTCACTTCTCTTGCTATGGAACATATTTAGTTTCTAGGTCTTTGTTGATGAATTCCTGGATTCTGTGCACAATATCTGGAATTGTATGATACTTGCATAGTTTACGTTTTTTTCTTGCTAGTGTGATGATATCAGGATCATACATCTTTTTCATGTTATAAACTATACACACAGTGTTTTATTTTAAAGTTTGCCCTTTTCATAGTAGTTTGTTCTGCAGTCCAGAAATTACTGTTGTCCTTTGACATAATGATTGTTATTATTCTTTAACCACTTCACCGGCTGCCCCGAGATAACTCGGGGGTAAAAGCACTGTTTTCCCATACCCTTCGCCGGTGAAGTGGTTAACATTTATATCTGAAAAAACAATGTTAAATCATAACCTGAAAAAAATATTTTTCCAAAATTAATAAGGAAACATATGGAGTAATGGGATGAAAAAATATCGCCAATCTATTGTGCCCACCCTATACATGAATATTATTTATATATCTATTATGTATTTTTAATACATATTTTTTGTTTTTTAGTTCCTATTGCTGGTGCCATAGTGACTGCTGTTATTGCAGTATTTTCATATTTTATGATTCCTTTACATGATTGAAAATTCATGTGTATGGCAAGGAATAATGTACTTCAGGAAATGACTGTATTCCATAATTATTTCTTATTTTGATATTAAATATGTTGTTTTTGTTTGTTATGATCTTTATACTTATGATAAACTGTGACATGCTCATTTTATTATATTAAGCATGGGATAAGTTTTTATTTTTAATGTCTTAATAAAGTTAAAATGCAGAAATAAAGGCCTAATTTATTGTTGTCATTTTCATTCATATAATATTAAATTAGGATAAAAGCTATTTTGTATATTACTGTAAAGATCTTTTTTTTTTTTTTTCATATTTTAAAAGAAATTCATTAAATCAAATATCTGCTACTTTCTTAGACAATGTTCTGCTAATATTCTCCTACCATTATATTCCCATCACCGAGAAACTGTTGAGATTTGAAGTGAGGGGGTTAAATCAAGTGATTTCATGAACCTCCTTTGAAGCTAATTTTACTTATCAGTCAGACTGCAAATCTCTCTTTCTAATGTTAAACCTATGAGCTGAATGCATCTGTATTTTTCTGTATAAGAATTTAAATTTATTTTTATTTTTTTCTGTATTGCTCTTCTTGAAGTATGTTTCTTTCTTTTGTATTTGACAAAATATTTCTAAAATACATAGTTTTATTTCAAATGTTAAAGTCTTATTCACAAATCATCTACTTGACTTAGATTTAAACACTTAAAATATAAAATTAAGTGTATATTTTAGAAACATTTTGACAAATAAATAAAAAAAGAAATATCTTTCAAAAAGAAGCATACTGAAAAAAAAAGATAAAAATGTTACAGTAGAACCTCGATTAACCGAGCTTCGATTAATCGAGGTTTCTGTTAACCGAGCCAATAACAAAGCCTGTTTTAGTGAATGAGCATTGAAAATTGAATAAGACCACACTTTTTAGTTCACAGTCCATGCTACAGTCTCTTCTGCCCTCAAAAGCACTCAACTTTCAAGAAACATTGCACCCTGAGAAGTCAACAGCGAACAATGCTTTGTTTCCAGTGGCCATGTGGGCCTATTGAACACCAGGTGCAATGTGTTATCGGACAATTACATTCCCCCCACATGCTCTTGACTGGCGGCGTTAGGGTGTTGGTTGCCGACTCTCACAATAGCCATTTGGGTTTCACAACATTCTTCTGTTTGCCCTTTCTTTCGTGAATCCCATGTTAATGTAAATAATGTAAATTTAACAAATTAATGTGAATTAAAAAAAAAAAAATCCTTGAGATTTGTTTTATTTTTGAAAATGCTTTCAATATTTAACTTAGTATAGTAAAAAAAATTTCAATTTGCTTTTTAAAATTTACTACTAGCAGTTGATTTCCTTTTTAAATTTGTTGATCTGTGAAACATAACTTTGTATATGTTTATTTTTATCATATGAAAAACGTTCTTTTGTCTTTTATTGTAAGAGATGCTAAATTCGTGAGCACGGCAAGATTTTATGCACAGTTTCTATTAATCAAGATTTTCGATATCCGAGGTACTAGCGGTCCCAATTAACTCGGATAATCGAGATTGCACTGTACTTTCCAGTGGAGAAAGTTGAAAAATAGTAATAATCTGGGGATGCAAGATCAAGATTACATGTTGAATTCATCATACTTCCAGCCAAGTTCTCTCAGTTTTTCACAGACTATCAAAGATGTATACTGTCTGACACTGTCACCATGCGAACAAAATTACTTGAAACTGTATCAAATGTCCATAAGTATCATATATTTTTTTAACCGGGCTGTATCAGATTTTTACTTAATTTGAGTTAAGTCAGAATTATTAATAAAGGATTTTAAAAACTTTACTTTGGAAAACGAAAAGTTTTTAAAAATTAGTTTTAAGCATTTATTATTCTGATAAAAAGCATGGAAATAACTTAAAGTCTTATATATTTTATCTTCTACATTTCTATTCATGCTGACATATGTACAGTCAAACGATTTCTCTCTCTCTCTTAGGGAGAAAAAAAAAGACTTTGATTTGGCAGGGGTTGCGAAGCTTTTGTATTACTTAAAATGCCACTTAAATTACATATTTTGATTAATATAAATAGATAATATGATTCATAATAACCAAAAATGAATTTGAAAAAGATAATAGATAATATATATGTATATATATCTTTTTCTTTTGGTACTGTGTCTCCTTAAAAACAACAACTATATTGTTGACATACAATCAAAGGGTCTAATTTTTTTATGTTTTTATTTAGGATATGCAAATGCAGAACATTGGTGGAATTCAATTATTTTAAGTCAGGAAATCTGTCTCATAATTTATGTAAATTTATCGAAGTGGAAGACAATATTTTAGTTTTCAGACTTTTAGTATCTGCTTCAGATTAGATTTCTCAATTTTTCTAGAAAAAGATTGAACTTGGTGGTTGGGTTGAAATAGGATTGGTTTTAATTTTTTGGCTTCATGCTGGATTTTGATTCTTGCAAGTCAGATTGGAATGTATTCAATTTTTTAAAAGAAAGTGCAGGATAAGAATTAAAAAAACTATGACCATGAATAAATATATTCATACATCAGGGGACAAATTTAAAGTCTAAAAGCAGTTGCTAGAATAAAAATAATGTTTGCCATTATGTCAGTTTTATATGTTTGCCACTATATCAGTTGAAAAACATATATTTATTTGTCTGAAAATGTAATGCAGGCATTTTTTTTTTTTCATTTGATATTTATTGCAGCTTACTTGTCTGTAATACTTGTCATAGAATTATATAAAGTATCAAACTAAGTTTTATATGGTATCTATTAATAAAAATGATTCAGGTTGTGTCTCTGATTTGATAAAAACTTGTAAAATTTTTAATCAAATCATGGATACAATCATGACAAACATGCTGACAACATATAGCAACAAAATTGCAAGAAAATAATAATTGCAAATGATGGTAGTAATAATAATAATGTACAGGTGATAGCTACTATGAAAAATGTATTGCATTGAATTAAACAAGTACTATTTCATTCTGAAATAAGTATTTTCATTCTCATTTAATGATAGAACCTCAAATGTTTAGGCAATTATCAGGTAAATTATAGAATCAAAGGGTGGGAAAAGCTGTTTTTTATTCTTTGCAGAGAAGTAGATTAAAAGGGAATATGTAGGGAGGGATGATTATTAGTTTTTGCTGAGAGAAAATAAAATGTTGCTTCAATATCCAAAAGCGATCATGAATTCTCATATGCTGCTGCCATGCAAGGAGAAGCAAGATTTTGGTATACATTACATATATACAGTCTGCTGCCAAGGTTACGATTTTTAAAATGAAACATATAAACATGAAATAAGCTAAATTACAAATTTTTTGTCGTAACATCCCATGCAAGACAATTTTTAAACACTTGAACATGAAAAACAATGCAAAAATTTAACAAATAAGAAATATCAAAAATCCAATAAAGCTCCTACTAACTTTTTTGTTTTTTAAATGGAAAATTGAAACAGTTTATTCTCTTTTTCATCAAGAGGGCCAAATAATCCTTAGTTCTTTTTTCTCTTAGTGTTTGATTATTTTACGTCACTTGAGAAGAATAAATTTCATAATTTTTTTTTTTCAAAATCTTTTGAGATAAAAAAAATTTAGTTAACTTTCTAAATTCATGGAGGAGCAACGGCACTCCCCATTCAGGTACCCATATTTTGTGGTACTAATTCAGAATTTGATTTTTAGTTCAATTTTCATTTCTCATCGGGGGTTTTTTTTTTTTTTTTTTTTTTTAAATTCAACTTTGGGACTGTTTGGCAAAAAAAAGGGGTCTTAAATTTGGGGTTTTGTGCACTAACTGGAATTTTTATTAATTGAGAAATCATTAATTGAGAAAACGTCTGAAAAGATTTTACTGCATTAACTGAAAATGATATTAATTGAATCTGCATAAAGCCAGAGAAACTAGTATTTTTATAATCAATACTTTTTATGTATTGCACAAAAGAAAGTCATCGATTTGACACTAAGAACAGAAAAACACAGTGCCGGAAAGCTCCGAAATTTCATAAAATTCATAGTATTATAACTGGATGAGTTTTGGTCATAGAACGATGGAATTTTTACTGTTTTAACTTATAAGAGCATGGTGTAATAAATATAAATTACAGGACACAGGGACTGTATAAAAATTTTAAACATGTAACTTTTTGAAAATTATATGCAGGACTATTTCATCAACATAATCTTAATTCCGTACTTTATTTTGAACACTTTTACAATTTACATTGCTTGCATTCAAGAGGTTTAACATTTTTATCTTAAAGAGTACTTGACATAAAAAAGTATTTTTTGAAATTTTATTCCATCGTCAAGCGGTCATAAATCGCCAAATATCGAAATTTTCGTTATTTTCTTTCCAGACGATCTATCGAATTTCCGCTGAAATTTTTTTTATAAGCACATCTATCCTCATGAGTAGAACATTCTATAATTTTTTCAGATTTTTCGGAGTATACCCGTATGGAGACTTTCCTTGTAAGCAGGACGTCTCCTGTTATCGTTTCCAACCATATATAACACTATCTTTTTCGCGATTATACATACACATTTATTAAATAATTTCTCTTGAGAACTACAATATGTAAAATAGATGTAATAGGAGATATAGAAAAATATGAATGTTTATAGACAAGGTTATTTTTATATATACATGATTGCTTGTATTTGAACGTGTCATTTAACTCTTTGTTATACAATTATACGTAAACCCCCCCCAAAAAACAAGGAGTTCCAATCCAGGCTTCCCGGGTTACAGAATATAGGTGTAAAGTGAGCCATATAATATCTTTTTTAGTTGAAAACTGTAATAGATATTTTTCATTTAATATATATATTTTTAGATTTTCACTAACAATAACAATAATCATTTGCATATGGAAAATAGCAATTATGTATTAAAATAAAATTTTGAGATTTATTAAAAGCGATAATTTCATATTGGCCTCGTGCCAGGATTTAACCCTTTGCGCTCAGCGTCTCTTACACAAATTTTATTCGATCGGTACCACTTTTTTAAAAGAAGTTTCATTCAAGTACACAATTTCAAAAATGCTCTGATTAAATAAGGTACATTTTATTTTCCTTTATTACTGGTGCCAAAAACAAATTTTGCAAAGAAAGATTATGTCTCCGCAGCGAAACCCTCGAGTGCAAAGGGTTAACTGTCGAAGATATCGCAAAAGATCGCTAGGCTTCTTTATTATGATAATTTCAGTTATTTAAGCATGGTTCGGTTCCTGTCTTAAATTGGTGTTTTATTTATATTTTATTTATGGACTGATAAAGTTTTAATTTTGTTATGGAATATAAACGGGCAACAAATGCTGAACTATTTTATTTATATTAATTTTAGTGCAAACAGGTTTATCTTTAGTAATCATCTGTCTGCAAGTGACAGAGATAAAGATTTAAAAAAAAAAAAAATCATGCTTGAAAATTATTTTTAAAACAATAAAAATTCAGTAAATTGCGATACAGTTTTCAAACAAATTGCAACATAGTTTTCAAACAAATTGCATTTGAAATCCAACAAAGTTGAAAAGTGTTTATGACTTTGGTTTGTCTGTCCGTCTGTCTGCATTCTAACTCTCGTAAATATACTCAGAACGTTCTGAAATTTTTGGATGTTTGTTACCTCTACCATAGCACGATCTCATTTCAAAGGAAGTTTGTAGCATGTTTAGTTCATTTACAGGGACAGTCAAAAGTATTCTGTTACATTACGGCCAATGATTTTTCAAATGATTTTTACTTGTGTTACACTCTTTCAAACATAGTAAAATTGATATGCATTTATGAAGTCCACTAAAATATGCATTCTATAGAATATGATGCGATGCAAAGAATAGTTAGTATTTTAATTACAGGGCCACGCAAAAGAATTCAGTTACATAATGGTATAGGAGGTGGGGGGGGGGGGGGGATTGTTTGCAGCGTATTTAAATTATGTTAAACTATTCCATATATAATGAAATTGATATACGTCGTTGAGCTTTAGTATAAGTTATTTCATATATAATACGAAGTGCACAGCATTTACAGGGACACACAAAAGATTTCAGATGCTATATTGTATCCGAATTACTATATATTAGCAATGATTGCACGAAATGCATTTTTAATTATGATATGTGCTTTCAAGTTCCACTATATTTATGCATACTATGTAGTGTGTGTATAAATGCTATAGTTCATATACAGGGCTACAGAAAACAATTTGTAAGTGTTACTGAGTATGAACGTAAATTGCTTAAAGGTAGGTTTTAAATGAATTATGCATTTTTACGCTGAACTGAATTTAGTTTACTAAGAAATGTTTGTAGAATATAGATAAAACGATATACAGGACCACGCAAAGAATTTATACATGGCCATCTATAAATGATAATTTCATGAAATGTGATTTCAGTAGTTTTAAGGGTATTTTAGTTTGAATTAAATTTTAGTTAAATAGTGGCGTGTAATAACGGTTGTACAAAAGTATTTAAGTATGTTTCCCTCTATTAGTGTAAATTGCTGAAAGAAAAATTTCAACAAATTATGCGTTTTCTGGCTAAACTAAATTTCCCCATTATATACTATATATATATCAACCTACAGATCAAATACAGGGCTATTCAAAAGAATTGGAATACATATTCGGCTATGGAAAGTAACTCCCGAATTCAGTTTTTCAAATGCTTTATGCATTTTATAAAATGTTTACTTAGTTATCTTATTTACCTAAATAACGAAGTTTTGTTAAAGCATTCAGTAAGTGTTTCATAATCTATACTTAATGCATGATTTTTTTTGTTATATTTGAAAGCATGCAACATCATTAAAAATCATTTGAAACGATTTTCTCCCATTGACCTTAATGTAACGAAATACTTTTGACTGTCCCTGTAAAGGAACTAATCATGCTACAAACTTCATTTGAAATAGGGTACGTCCTATAGTAAACGTCAATAGCATCCTAAATTTTCAGGGCAATCCGAGTATATTTATGAGGGTTAGAGCAGGGACAGACGGCCAGACATACCGAAGTCATAAACACTTTTCAACTTTGTTGGAAAGTGTTAAAAATAGCAGAATGCTATCGAAACGTAGATGACCCCGCCCACGCCAACTTTCTCATTAGTTATTGGAAATTATCTTCTTTCTGTAGAAATTCATTTTGCCATCGCTCTCTAATTTAAGGCAGTTCTTAACTGCTCTGCTCAACAAGCGCAAAAACGTTTTGACACATTTACAAATTCATTTTTTAATGGAAAGGTATAAAATTGGAAAGCCTGGCCATGGAAGCGATTTGGAATTGAACTGTTTTTTCCATTTTTGGATCAATCAATTATCTATTGAGTTATAAGCCATTTTGATCACGTGACAAACACGTTTTTCGCCTGCTCTTGAGTACTCTTTCTTCCTTCGCGCTGAAATTCGGTTCAAAACGTCCGCTTTGACACTATTTTCTGAAACATATATTGCGTTTGCAAAAAAATGGGAAAAACATCTCAATGACATAGTTTCTGAACAACAACACCAGCTAGTTTCATGTATTTTCGAACAAAAATAAATTAAAACTTATGTCAGAAATTTGCCCTTTTGGATTTGAGAACACTCTTAAACGAATATATACAGGGTGGTCCGGTCTCAACGATGTCCAATAGCTAATTCCTAAACCGTTAGTCATAGACAAATAGTTCCAATTACAAAAATGTTTTAAATCACGTAAAAAAATATTTTAAAAGCGATTTGGGTCAATAAAAACATTTCTTAAAAAATTACGGAATTTAAATTTTTATACCGTCCCCCGGTCCTATAAGTTATATTTAGTGAAATTTTCCTTTTACACCGACAAGTAATACAAAAAAAGTCCCGTTATTCTACGATTAAAATTGACCGAGTAATAGCTGTTTAAAGTTGGAGCATATTTTTTGCTACAAATAGGGGGTCATTCACAAATTTAGTCGAAATATAATTTCGTCAGATATAAAAAATGTCTGGGAGTAAAATTAACAATTCAATATAAATTTGAAATCTTTAATCATTCTGGCATATTAATGGAAAATATACAATTTGTAATAAACATTTAAGAAGAAAGAAAACACAGAATTTTTCTTAAATAAAATGATTCTAAATTAACAGCCTCAATTCTTTACAAAATGATACGTATTTTAAAATATTATTAGATTGCAAAAGCCTGCAAAAGTTGGGTTATGTCATGTTTTTTAGCTAATGATAATTGATTCTTGTATACTTTGTACCGCTGAATCCGAAATTGACCTTCATTTTTAACTATCATATCAGGATTTTTCGCACATTGCAAATTTCAAAGTTAAGGAGTTCAATGTTAAAATTGAATTTCCTCCCCCATCTCATCGGACCACTCAGCTGTTTAGCTGTAAAAATCCCACGATACGTAAAAATATCGAATAATTTTTTTAATAAAATAAAATAAAAAATGTTTTACATATGTTTTATAGTATGAGATTTTAGCTATATTTTAACTTACACATTTGCGATTTGCAAAAAAAATTCTAACATGATGGTTAAAAATGAAGGTCATTTTCAGATTCAGTGCTAAAAAGTGCGTAAAAATCAAATATCAAAAGTTAAAAAACACAACCATCTCTGCTACGTTATAGTATTCGATTTTTGTTATTCTTTAAATTTGAAAATTTATGATTTGCGAAATATCCTGACATGACGGTTAAAAATTAAGGTAATTTTCGGATTCAGTGCTAAAAAATACATAAATGTGAAAAACCCAACAATCGCAGTGTTGTATTATCTAATCTAAAACTTTTTCTTAAACTCCTTGGCAGAAATTTATCCAAAATTTTTTGTGTTATCCTGTAAAATAAGTAGAAAAGCATACATATGATTGTTGAAGTAACATAAAACCTTATAAAAAAACATAATTTTTGTTAAAAGAAATCATAAGAGAAACAGTCTCAAATCAAACAGACAAAATAAAACCCATGTTATGTTAGCCAATTTGAGACTTAAATATAATACTTGTAGGATTTTTTTTTCAAAGCGCAGATACACATGAAGTAAGACCTTCGAATACTTTAAACACTTGGCATATGATCCCTCAAAGCCAAGCCGAACTCATTTGTTTTCAGAGTAGAAAAGTGGCATAAGTCATGCATTTTTAAAGTTTCATAACTCGCTCAATTTTAGCGTTATATGAATGGGACTTTTTTTTGTCTTACTTGTCAGTGTAATAGGAAAAAATAACTAAATGTAACTTATAGGACCGGGGGACCGTATAAAAATTTAAATTTCATAATTTTTTAAGAAATGTTTTTATTGACCCAAATCGCTTTTAAAATGTTTCTTTACCTGATTTAAAACATTTTTGTAATTGGAACTATATGTCTATGACTAACGGTTTAGGAATTAGCCATTGGACACCGTTGAGACCGGACACCCTGTATATAAAAAAAGTCTATTGAAATACAGAAGATTCTTTCTCCGCCCATCCTGTCTAAAAAATCCACTTTCATAGTTTTCGCCAAATACAATTCCTTCCTGCCAAGAAAAGCCCCTTTGACGCAGAAAGCTTTGACCAATCAGATTACGAGATGGCAAATCATGATAAGGTACTACTTAGTTATACCGTCGACCAATTTCACCAAATTATATAAATCGCCAAACCACTCGCCAAATTATACAAATTGACATAATTTTTATTTTAAATAACGAAAGAACAAATAAATTAGTATAACATTAATAAAAATACAAATAAAACATCGAAATAAAAATCACTTGATGACGTTAACACGTGTAATTTGCTTAAAGTCAATTGAATGTGACAAGGGCGGATCTGGGAAGTCCTCAAGGGGGGGGGGGGGCGGCGATCTTAGAAGTTTGGAGATTCCAATCTGATGCTCGTTTCGGATCGGGTCGGACCGGGATTAATTTTTTTTCATTGCGGGTGGTGTTACCTTTATTTTGCTGTGGGTCGGGTTAACTTATACTTTTTTACTTTGTGTCTGATTGACTTCTACTTTTTGCTGCGGGTCGGGTTAAGGTCCAGTTGACTACCATGCTTTGCTCCTACTTTTTAGCTGCGCCTAGCGCGTTGGGTTTGGGGCAGACTGACATATATTATTCCTGGTTTGGGTGAGTTTCGGATTGAGTTTTCATTCTTGCGAGAAGGGTTTAGGTTGACCCGATTTTTCAAAAGAAAGGCTAAATATTTTAAAAAATAAAAACTATATACAGTAAAAGCTCTATAACGGACACACCCAAATAATTATTTAGGAATACTTTTTAATCATTTATATAGTAAAACCCCTGAATAGCGGGCTTCCTGGCCCAAATCCAGGCTCGGCCCGGCCCAGATGAAAGTTATCTTGGCTCAGCCCGGTGTAAGAATTAAAAGTTCGGCCCGGCCCGTACTGAAATTAGTAAAAATAGGCCCGGCCCGACCCAGTCTGGCCCGACTCAATTTCTACAAGACATTTATATTTTTCTTAACATATAATTAAGATATCTTTAAAGAATACTGCATACATATTTATGGGATAATTTTACAGTATATTTTAAAATTATGATGGGTTCGCAACACAGAAAACACAATAGTAACATTAATGATTACTTAGAGTTTTAGACGTTTCAGCATTCGAATAAAGATTCATTAAAAAATTAATGTAGTTTAGAATAAAAGAATAAAAGTAGGGTTGAAAACATCATAACTTTTGAAGTTGTATATGTATAATAAAAAGTAGATTTGTGAAAATATATCTAAGTCATTTATTAAGGCTTTTCTCAAATGCAAAGGAGCTACTTTCTGACATATTTCTGAATTCATTTCTTTTCGAAAAAACATAAGATTGGCAGGTGTTCTTATTCAGAAACTGTGTAAACGAATGGCGTTAACCTTTTTTAGATAAAGACAATATATTTTTGGGAAAATACTGTCAAAGTTAGTGTTTTGAATCGAATTTCCAGAAGCGATAGCACGGGAAAGGAGAAAAACCTGCAGTCATGTGACAAGAATCTCTTATATCTCAATAAGTAATTTATTTATCAAAAATAGAAAACGCTATTCGATTCCAAATCCCTTCAATAGTTATGCCTGTCAGTTTTATGTCATTACTGCTAAAAACGAGTCAGAAAATGTATCAGAAAGTTTTGCGTTGTTGAGCAGTGAATTTGAGAATCACCTTAAGGTATATTTCCAAACATTCCGTTAACAGAAGCTCATTATCGCTATTAATACTTTTACAAAACGTATTGCCTGCTCTACATATCCTGAGAACAATTAAGTTCTGTTTTGGCTCGACTTGACTATGCAAAAAAAAATTAAATAATGCAAGCCTGATCTCGGGTTAGCACGAATCTGCTGAAAAAAATAAGACCGGGCTCAGACACCTCTAGGAAGAATAAAGTCAAGCCAGGCTCCACCTGGAAGAAAAAGAAGTCTGGCCCGACCCGGATTTGCAGAAAAACGTAAGACCAGGACCCGTCCGGCTCTAAAAGAGACCTGACCCAGCCCGTATAGCTTTATACTGGGTCTTGTTCCGACTTGCAAATTTTAACCAGTGCAGGCCTCTAGGAAGCATGAAGTTCAGGCAAAGGCTCGATCTGGAAGAAAAAAGTCTAGCCCGACCCGAATCTGCAGAAAAATGTAACACCAGGTCCCGGTCCGTCTCTAAAAGAGAGAAAGTCTGACCCAGCCCGAGTCTCGTGGATTTAATGCGCTGCTCGGTGCGGATGATGATTTTCATATGGGCTGGGTCGGACATGGACAGAATGTTTAGCTTTATTCTGGGACTTCTCCCGATTTAGAAATTTTAGCCAGTGCAGATCTCTAGGAAGAATAAAGTCCAGGCAAAAGGCTGGACCTGGAAGAAAAAAAGTCTCTCCCGACCAGAATTTGTTGAAAAATGAAGAACTGAACCCAGTCCGTCTCTAAATAAGACAAGACGTTGCCCAGCCCGAGTCTCGTGGATTTAAACTGGCGCAGCCCATGGCGGGTTGCGGTCGGGCTTATAATGTTTTTTACATGAGCTGGGTCGGACACTGACCGAAAATTTAGTTTTATTCTGGGTCTTGTCCCGACTTGGAAATTTAATGCAGACCTCTAGAAAGAATGAAGTCCAGGGAAAATTCATCCTGGAAGAAAAAAAAAGTTTGGTCCGACCCCAATCTGCAGAAAAATGTAAGACCAGAACCCGGTCCGGCTCTAAAAGAGAGAAGACCTGACCCAGCCCGAGTCTCGTGGATTTAAGCCTGCGCTGCCCGGGGCGGGTCGCGGTCGGGCCAATAAGGATTTTCATATGAGCGGTGTCGGACACGAACCGAAAGTTTAGTTTTATTCTGATCCTTGTCCCGACTTAGAAATTTTGGCCAATGCAGACCTCTAGGAAGAATTAAGTCCATGCAAGGTTCGACCTGGAAGGATAAAAAGTCTGGTCCGACGCAAATCTGCAGAAAAATGTAAGAACAGCACCCGGTCCTGTTCTAAAAGAGAGAAGATCTGACCCAGCCCGAGTCTCGAGGGTTTAAGGGCGGGTCGCGGTCGGGCCAATAAGGATTTTCATATGGGCTGTGTTAGACACGGACTGAGCATTTAGCTTTATTCTGGGGCCTGTCCCGACTTGGAAATTTTGGCCAATGCAGGCTTCAAGGAAGAATGAAGTCCAGGCAAAAGGCTCGACCTGGAAGAAAAATAAGTCTGACCCGTCCAGAACCTGCAGAAAAATGAAAGCCCAGTCCGACTCTACAAAAAACAAGACCCGGCCCAGACCGAGTCCAGGGGATATAAATTGGTGGCCCGGGCCGGGTCGCGCTCGAACTTCAATCTAAGTCCTTTCCCGTGAGGATCCACGTCGTTTTGCAAACCATTTATTAGCTCAAGGGGGGGGGGGCGATCGCCCCTTCGCCCCCCCCCCCTTAGATCCGCCATTGGAATGTGATATTTACGGTCAACTATTATTGGCATTTAATCTTATAGTTTAGCGATAGATTTTTGGTCGACGGGATAACTAAGTAGTGCCAAAATAAATGTGCTTGCTGCATGTTTTACTCGGATTTGGCGATTAGACGTTTGGCGCTTTTTTTGGCAAATTAAAATTTCGTCTAATAGACTTAACGTTAAAGTAAAAATGGACACCCCTAAGTGGGTAATTAATCGATTTTCACAATTTTATTTAATATACCTTAATTTTATAGTGTAAACGGACTTCGCACCAAATTTGAAATTTGTAGGTGCAGTAGATATGAGATCTTTTTGATGAATGAGTCGGTCAGTGATAAAATTATCTATTATCAGACATTTTCAAATGTCATTATCTCGGAAACTTATTATGCGTTATTTATAAAATTTTGGATTCTAGGTAATTAGGGTGCCCTTTACTACGTATTTCGTATTACAAGTACATAGGTCACATAGATTTTCAGTAGTAGAGCACATTAGTATGTCAGACGAACTTGGATGACACACTGCCGTGTGTCTAGATATGTGTTTAATGTTTGGGAACTCCAATCACAAAAACAACAAAGTTTAAATAGTATAAAAAGTGTATGAAAATTAATAGGTGGTGACCCAGGCTGAAAGTACAGGCTGATGTCCCATCGCCGAAGAGAAGCAGCATCGACCGCGGTCAGTACGTGGGAGGGTGATCACCTGGAAGCAAGTGCAGCAGTCGGGCCCCAAATTTGTTTAGGTGGATTAGGGGCCTGGAAGCAAGTGCAGCAGTCGGGCCCCAAATTTGTTTAGGTGGATTAGGGGCCTGGAAGCAAGTGCAGCAGTCGGGCCCCAAATTTGTTTAGGTGGATTAGGGGCCTGGAAGCAAGTGCAGCAGTCGGGGCCCAAATTTGTTTAGGTGGATTAGGGGCCTGGAAGCAAGTGCAGCAGTCGGGCCCCAAGTTTGTTTAGGGGGATTGGGGCCTGGAAGCAAGCGCAGCAACTTTTTTTTCAAATATTTTTTATAGAAATTGTATATTATTTCTTTAGATATTTTTATGAAAGTTCGACAGGCATTTTTATTAAATTTCTACAGATATTTAGTTAAACCAGCTTATAGAAAAACGGGCCATAATTTTATAGGATTCTATAATACATTTTCGTTATCTGTAATTTTTATAGAGTTTTTATGAGGGACCTACTCACTTAAGGGATGCAAAACAATAAAAATGGAAAATTTTGACCTAGAAGTAGAATTTACCCTATAGACTTTGTATCACGATGTTGCATATCTGCAACAGACCCCCCAAATCAATGTTACTTATGCAGGGGGCATTAATAGAATATCATATATAGTAAACGAGCAAGCAATTTGCCCGATTATGAATGATATCGTAAACGACTGAACCGATTTTCACGAAACTTGCGTACTACTAAATCGAGCACACTGCAAATAGAGGCGTCTTAAATTAAGACACATATGTGACTGAAAAAGTTATTCAGACACTTAAGTGTCTAAATTTGAAATTTCAGACATCACAGGTGTCTAAATTTTAGACACATAAGTGTCTTACTATGATCATGGCATAAATGAACTAATAAACATGTCTGAAAAATGGCGATATGTCTGAAATTAAGACATTTAGAAATTTAGACACTTAAGTGTCTAAATGCGATACAATTGTATCATATGTGTGATGACTGTATGTATAACTGTATTGCAATATGTATGCCAGCACCACCAGAAAATTGTTTTCGAATGGATAACAGATGTTTAAAATATTTTTATCCATTAAATTTGGTATTTTATATTTTTTTTTAAAAAGTAATTTGTTTAGATTATGGGACGTCTGGAAAATTGAAATAGTTAGCTTACTAAAGTTTTGGGACTTAGTTATTTTTGGCGCAATAAATAAATCAGTAATTGCTTTTCATGAAAAATATTTATTTTCAAAAATTACTCGCAATCATGGACGTACGCACGTATGTCCAAGGAAGAGCCACACCCTCCCGTTAAATACTAAGAGATGTACCGGTGGAAAGAAATTTAGGGAGGGACAAGATTTTGGAACAGTTGGGTCTGGGGTCAACAGCGTAATCCGCTTTTCTAAAATGCAGAACATAAACATGAAATAGGCAAACTAAGAATATTTTGACAGAACTCCTCGGGCAAGAAATGTTTAAAGATACAAACATAAACATAAATATAAAAATTAATCGTTCAAAAATAAGTTTCAAACGACATTTTTTAAAATAAAACTTTTTTTTTTCTCAATGGACTCTTCCCCCCCCCCCCCCCCCCCCCTCGACACACACACACCGTTTTGAGATAAATTTGAAATATATCAATATCAAAAGAAAAAAAGAATTAAAATTGTCTTCTACGAAGTGTTCAAAGGAAGGTGGATTTCTCTGAAGTAAAATTTTTAGTAACATTTTCCTTAACGTAAAATTATTCTATAGCCATTTATAAGAAAAGAAATATCATATATTTTTAATTATCAGACATAAAGATAGCATAATTGATTAAATTTCACTATACTGGGAGGGAGAATGTGTCCACCAGGGGGCACTGTAGTTGCGCATGCGTTTTAGATGTCTTTCGTTGGAACGTACGTTGTAGTAACTGAAAGTTTGTTTTATGTACGCGTATTTATTTTTTTGCGAAATTTCAAGTTCTGTGATTTTAAGTCGTATTCACTTAGTTTATTTATGTATTGAATATATACATCTGACTTACGTGCTTGACACCCAATGACTCTTATAAGCTGTCGTCGATATAATTCAGGATAGAGACAACACTTGAAGATTACATCCGGGAACTCTACAAAGTGTGTGGCAAGGTGTGTGTGGTGTGGAACGTACTTAGTGTTAATTTGTATCGAGATTTAGTGTTATTGTACTTCGTCTTTATAAAAGCTGGTAAAAAAGAACTTTTGTCTGGCGGAGTATATTTTGAGGATGAAGCATTTCATTCTCTAAGTATGCTTAGTCGGATGTATTAACGTCTTCCCTTCAAAAAAGATGCAAGTCTTTGCTCCTCACTGTAATAGTTTTTAAAATTTCAAATCGAGGAATTTATCTTACTTCTTGCAACAGGATTAAAGTAAGTGTCACAATTTTTCTTTTTAGTACTAAATTTAGTGTTCTTTTTTATGATTTTCTAAATAGCACTGATCAAAATCTTGCATAAAATGGTATTAGTTTTGAATCTGTTTGCAAAAAGCCCGCTAATTCTAGAAGTATATATTTTTTAACTTATGACGTTGCCTTTTATTACAAATTATATATTTTAAATTCTCATATGTTTCCCCTAATTTAAAGTAATAATATCACATTTTAAGTTAAATTCATTCTCTTGTTTTCCATGGGAGTTCTTAGTTTCAATTGCAATTCTTATCTGTTTCAATTCTAATTCTTATCTATCACTAAACGACCACAATGATATATATAAAAAAAAAAGCTTTGAAAGATTTCCTAATTCTTTCTTACTTCCTATACATAGTAATTACAATCACGTATCCTGGGATTCCGCTCTATTTTTAATCCCGAAAATCCCGGGATTTTTTTCTGTCAAATCCCGGAATTTTCGGAGTTGTTTTTTTTTTTTTTTTTTTTTTTTTTTTTTTTTTTTTTTTTAACAGAGCAATATTCAACTGAAATAAAAAAAAATATATTTATAGACTTTTGCTTTTGGAATAAAAATCAATTTTTATAAATTTATGTATATATGTATCATTGAAAAAGAATGTATATCTCGAGTATTTTTTACATATATTTATAAGCGATTAAACATTTTAACGTGTAAATCTGTTGACCTGCTAACAGACGTCACAGCGATGAGTCAGGAAAAACGAAATCATCTCTTTATTTCGAATTTGCTGCGTGTAGAAAGATCTTCCATTCCATGAGTCATTTTGAGATTAACGTTTACTGATAAGCGTTTGTTTCTTTTCGTGCTTTTAAATTTATTTTTCTTTGAAGATATCTAATGAAAAGGATTTTCTACCGTAGAATTGTAATCTTTAATTACATGGTTATGAGAATAATGTAAAATTTAATTTGTCATAATAATTACTTTTTAATATTGTAAATATTTAGTCATTCAAAAACTTTTTTAACAGGAAATAAAAGGAAGTATGTAGAAGATAAAACATAAACTTATACGAAAAATACAAAAATGACAGATGTTAAGATATATATTTAAGACAAAAGAAGTTTGGAGACTATAAGTTATTTTTTCTTCGTGTTATTAATATAGAATATTTATTTATTTTTATTGATAGTTGAATAGCCTTTGTGATTACCCTCTGATCTACATAAAAACTTGCCCATGTGGAAATAAAAATTTTTTTTAATCTAATTTTTAAATGATAAGGATTTTATTTATTTTTTTTTTTTTCTGGGAGGGGGTCGGGATTTCTTTGAAAATTTCGTAAAGCTGATATCTTAAATCTTGCACTGATTATAATTAAAGTTTTGAAGTTTTATAGTAGGACAAGATTAAAAACCCAATATATATTTAACAAAATACAGAAGTAATTTTTTTCTCAATGTTATTAAAGTAGAATATTTATTTTTTTATTCATAGTTAAATAGCTGTTGTGATTATCATCTGATGCATATGTAAAAGTGCCTATGTGGCAATATAATTTTTAAAAAATCTAATTTTAAAATTATGAATTTTCATTTTTTTCTTGGGGGGGGGGGGGGGGGAGGGATTTACTTGCAATTTTCTTACATCTGATATTTTAAATGTTTTTCGACATTCAACCGCCGAGTATATTAAATATTTTGAACTTTTAGAGTGGGAAAAGATTATAAAATATATATGCATATATTTATCCGTGTACCTTAATAGAGACACTGCGGGGCAGCTGAATTTGCCCGATAATCGAAGATGTCTGCTTTTGTGAGGTAAAAAAATATACAAATATCTATGCCTTGCGGATTAAAAAAGTATTCGCTAAATAGAGGTGTCCGCTATTCGGGAATGTCTATTAACATCCACAACGGATACTCCCGAATACCGGACATCTCAATTTAGATAACAATAATGCAGGGTTGCATTTTTTTCATAAGAACTTCTTGATTAAAGCATGGGCATACTGGGCAGTGCCCCCCCCCCCCCCTACGATTTTAGTGCCACCAAATTTGATGTGCAATATTTGTAAAGCTTATATTTTAAATCTGTTTCGAAATTGTACTGATTATAATCATTATTTTGACCTTTCAAAGTAAAATAAGATTAAAAAAAAATCTTAATATTTAAATAAATATTTTTTGTTTTAATTTTGTTCAACTCCTGAAGTTCAAAATATTGATTATAATAAATACAATGTGGTAAAAGATTTAAATTATCATCTTAACGAAAATTGCATACCAAAATTAGGAGCACAGAAGAAAATAAGGCTGTATGGGGGTGGAGGGGGCAGGACCACAGCCAAATATTTTTTCAGGATTCAACGTGGTCAAACATGGCTACGTATGATGCTTACAAAAAATGGGTGCGATTCAGACGTTTGAAGTGTCTGAAATTCAGACGCAAAAAGTGTCTAAAAAAATTCAGACATTTTAAAATGTCTGAAAATTGAACACTCCGTTTCAGACACTTAAGTGTCTGAATTTCAGACATTTTAATTTGCAGTGCACGAGAAAAAGATCTAGCTAGGTCCCGAATTCAAGAAAATTCATTTTTACAGGGTAAAACAAAATCAGAGGTGAAACTTCTGCTTGCTATAAATCGAACATGCTATTTACACGAAGCGTGTTTTCTCTACGAATTCGAGCACGAGAAACACACCTAGCTAGGTTTCGAATTCGAGAAAATTTGTTTTGATCGATTGAAATAAACTCAGCACTGAAAATGTTGCTATATATCGAAAACGGCTCTTACGACTTTCGTAAAACTTGGTTCTTATACTAATTCGAGCACAAAAAATCGATCTAGCTAGGTCGCTAATTCGAGAAAACTCGTTTTACTGTTAAAACAAACTGATTAGTCAAAATGGTGGTAGCAATCGAAAACATTTCCGACTTATGAAATATGCTTTATTCGATTGGGAGAAAACCCCCCAACTGAGTCTCGACTGCGAAAAAAATGTTCGTAGGTTTAAAGCAATTTTTTTTATATTTAATCTTCCATAATCGAAATTCCCGCCAATACTAACGTTCATTTACCATCAACAGGCTCAAAGGAGGATCTGGAAGGCGGCACTAACTGTTTGTCTTCTATACTAAACCGAGCACTAGATAACGGCCTATATAGGTCAAAAGTACAGCAAAATTCCTTTTAACTGACTTGGAGAAATAAAATTTATTTTACCAAATGTTGATTTCGTGAACTTAAGTACTTTCATAAATATAATTGTAAATCTATACTAATATTATAAAGTAGTAAAAATTGTTTGTGTGTTTGTTAGAGGAACCTTTGGAGCTACCGCACCGATTTCAAAAGTAGTGGCATCAAAATGATGGTGTTTGTCCAACTTAGAACATAGGCTATATTTTATGTCGGTGCCAAAGGGCGCGCAGGAGCAAAAAACGTTCTAAATTACGGTTTTTGCGTTACTGAAGGGCCTAGAAGTATGAAATTTGAAATATTAGTTACTTATTAGATATAAAGGATTTCTTAGAACAGTTCTTAAACAATTCGAAATTTAAAAGGGGTGAAAACGCACAAAAAGCGTTCTAAAAAACGTTCTAAATGATGGTTTCTACACAATCTCAGGAAATACCAAACCGATTTAAAAAATAATGGTGTCAAAATGATGGTGACAACCCTTGCTCTAACATAGGCTATGTTTTATGTCGGTGCCGCTACCCCAAAGGGGGTGCAGGAGCAAAAAACGTTCTAAAAATGCGATTTATGCGTTACTGAAGGGCCTAGAAATATGAAATTTGAAATATTAGATATAAAGGATTTCTAAGAACAGTTCTTAAACAATTCGAAATTTAAAAGATTTGAAAATGCACAAAAAGCGTTCTAAAAAACGTTCTAAATGGTGGTTTCTAAACAATCTCGGGAAATACCAAACCGATTTAAAAAATAATGGTGTCAAAATGATGGTGACAACCCTTGCTCCAAGATAGGCTATATTTTATGTCGGTTCCACTACCCAAAGGGGTTGCAGGAGCAAAAAACGTTCTAAAAATGCGATTTTTGTGTTACTAAAGGGCCTAGAAATATGAAATTTGAAATATTAGTTACTTATTATATTAGATATAAAGGATTTCTAAGAATAGTTTTTAAACAATTCGAAATTTAAAAAGGGTGAAAATGCACAAAAAGCGTTCTAAAAAATGTTCTAAATGGTGGTTTCTGCACAATCTCGGTAAACAGCAAACCGATTAAAAAAATAATGGTGTCAAAATGAAGGTGACAACCCTTGTTCCAAGATAGGGTATATTTTATGTCGGTGCCACTACCCCAAAGGGGGTGCAGGAGCAAAAAAACGTACTAAAATTGTGATTTTTGTGTTACTGAAGGGCCTAGAAATATGAAATATATGTTACTTATTAGATATAAAGGATTTCTTAGAACAATTCTTAAAAAAATTCGAAATTTAGAAGGGGTGCTCAAATGCGCGAAGAGGGTTCTAAAAAACATTCTAAATTTTGAGAAGTATGAAATCGATTTCAAAAGTAACGGTTGTAAATTGATGGTGACAGACCTCGCTCTAACATAGGTTTTGTTTTATGTTTTTATCACTACCACCTGGGGGTTGCAGGAGAAAAAAAAAAAGTTCTAAATTGCGGTTTTTCTGTTATGGAAGGGCCTAGAATCATGAAATTCGGAATGGTAGTTACTTATAAGATATCAATGATCTCTAAGAACATTTCCTAAAAAAAAAATCGAAATTTAAAAGGGGTGAAAATGCACAAAAAGCGTTGTAAAAAACGTTCTAAATTGAGATTTCTATACAATCTCAGGAAGTACTGATCCGATTTCAAATATAATGGTGTAAAAATGATGGTGACAGCACTTGCTCCAAGATAAGCTATATTTTATGTATGTTTCCCCTACACCAGAGGAGATGCGGGAGCAAAAAACGTTCTAAAAATGCGATTTTTGAATTATGGAAGGACCTAGACTCATGAAATTTTGCATGGTATATATTTATTAGATATAAATGATCTCTAAGAACATTTCTTTAAAAATTTGAAATTAAAAAGGGGTGAAAATGCGCGAAAAGCGTTCTAAAGGCCAATTTGAGAGCAATCTCAGGAAGAATCAAACAGTAATAGTAGGCAAATTAATGCTGACAGCCTCTGCTCAAACATAGACGCTATTTCATGCCAGTGTCACTATCACCTGGAGGTTGCAGGAGCAAAAAACGGTCTAAATTTCGATTTTTGTGATCTTTAGGGGCTAGCAACTTGAAATTAGGCAAGGTACATATTTATTAGATATAAGTGATCTTTAAGAACAAATTCGAAAAAATTGGAAATTTAAAAGGGGTGAAAATGCACGAAAAGCGTTCTAAAAACGTTCTAAATTGCGATTTCTACTCAATCTCAGGAAAAACCAAACCTATTTCAAAAGTAATGGTTGCAAATTGATGGTGACAATCCCTGCTCCAACATAGGCTATATTTTATGTTGATGTCACTACCGTCTGGGGAATGCAAGAGCAAAACATGTTCTAATTTGCGTTTTTTGCACAACTGAGGGGTCTAACATTTTGAAATATGGCATGGCATTTATTTACAAGATGCAACTGCTTTCTAAGAACAGTCGAAAGAAAATTCCAAATTTAAAAAGGATGAAGTGAGCGAACAGCGTTATAAAAACGTTCTAAATTACAATTTTTATGCAATCTTATAAAATACCAAACCGATTTAAAAAATAATGGTGACAAATTGTTGGTGATAGAACCTGCTCAAACATAAGCTATATTTTATGTCTGTGCCACTACCACCAGAGGGTTGCAGGAGCAAAAAAATTTCTAAATTGCAATTTCTGTGATACTGAAGAGGCTAGAAACTTTAAATATGGCATGGTAGTTACTTATAAAATATAAAGGCCCTCGAAGGACTGTCGAAAATAAATTAGAATAAAAAAGGGCTGAAGCGAAGGGGAGGTGCGAAAAGCGTTCTAAAAAAGTTCTAAATTACAATTTCTATGCAATTTCAGGGAATATAAACCGATTATAAAAGTAATAGTTGCGAATCAATGGTAACAGTCTCGGATCCTACACAGGCTATATTTTATGCCGATGATTCTACCACCTGGGGTTCACAGGAACAACAAACGTTCTAAAAAAGGCCTTTAAAAGTTTTCTAAATTACGTTTCTGTAGAATATTAGGAATAACAAACCGATTTCAAAATTAATGTTTGCAAATTAATAGTGACAGTTCCTATTTCAACATAGTATCGTTATTTTGCTTGATATGGTAAGCCGGATGTTGCTGTTGATGCGTTCGCCAAATTGGCGTCGTTAAAAAATCACGCCAATATGGGACGTATATGACATCTTTGCCAAACTTTTATATCAACGGCGAAGGGATCAGACCGTATTTGTTTATGGCAGTTGATGATTTGAACTATTATAATATAGATGAAATGATGGCGATAGAATAATATTTGGCGACTTATCACCTGTGCTTGGCTAACATAAAGTACCAAAATGGCACCTAGAGTATAAAAAGCGAAGTGGTCCGCCTGGAACTGTTGATGATAGTCACATGACTTGGGCTATTGTTATAAAGATTGTTTTAAAATACCGGGAGACAAAGACTCTTATACTTAATTAATTTTATTCTAGCTTCTTTTCAAATGTTTAACTGATCCTCTTTAATCAAAAACGAAAACAACCATTGGATGTCTTAACAGCAACTGATTCGCCCTTAAATTTTTGCAATCAAAGGGAATTAAATGGAAACCCGTTTACAGGGAGATCTGCACAGCTTTTTTCAGTATAATTCAATCTTCTCTAATATTTTTAAAACCCATCAGATTAGCGTGTTTTTAGATTCTGCGGTGTCTGAACGGTGGTTGGCGAGCGTAGCTTGCAGGGGGCAGAGCCCCCTAGTCAGTATATAAATTGCTGAAAGTGAAATTTCAACAAATTATGAGTTTTCTGGCTAAACTAAATTTTCCCATTATGTAGTATATATATCAACATACAGATCAAATACAGGGCTGTTCAAAAGAATTGGGATACATGTTTGGCTATGGACGGTAACTGCTGAATTCAGTTTTTAAAATGTTTTATGTGTTTTATAAAATGTTTACTTCATTATCTTATTTACCTTATTTCCCTAAATATCGAAGTCTTGCTAAAGCATTCAGGAAGTGTTGGAAAGTGTTTCATAATCTATGCTTGACGCATGATTTTGCTTTCTTGTTTTTTCCTCTATTCGACGGTGTCAAAATTGAAAATGTGGGATATTTAAAAATTAAAAAAATTGCAATAAAATGTAATAAAAGTTAAATTTAATCGTCTGCTGTTGCCATTCGCAAAATGACGTCAGCGTTACGCACAGATACGTTTGTTCTTTATAATATAGATAGATAGATAGATAGATAACCATTTTTTCTGTCTTTCATTTTCAAGTACAGTGAAACCTCTCTGTAAGGGCCACCTGCCGTTCCATTGAAAATTGGCCCTTATGAGGGGTGGCCCTTGAATAGGGGTGACAAAAAAACAACAACTAAAATAAGGAAATCAAAGCTTATATAGGTGAAAGAACTGTTTATTAACATTTTCAATCTCTATACATGATAGAAACATTTTTATATTGAAGTTTGTTTACTTTTTCATAATTTTTTCGCAGAAAATTTTTGTTTTTAATGATTCTTTTACTTTATGGAACAAATTACACTTAAATTTGCATCATTTATTAATGCCTTAGAATGAGATATTAGTTTATTTATTTCTGTTAACGTTTCCTGACAGGTGTAAAAATTGTGCTTCAATATGCATTCACAGTTTTAGCAAATGTGAAATCAATTTTTCTAGATAGCCTGTTATCCTTTGTGTGTCCACAACAAGGTCAAGTTTCTCCTCCAACCCAACCCCTACATGTTGAAAGGTCAAAAAAAATGTGAGGGACACCTGTTTGTCTTACTTGTGGAAAAGTTTGTGGTCCTTCATTGTGTTATTAAATCTTCCCCATCTCCCCCTGCCTTCTTTGTTGCAAGTGCAGTTGTTTGTTGAACTCTTATCTTTTGGTTCAGGAATTCAATACACCTGTTTAGGATTTAAGGCACATGTGAAAAAAATGGCCTTTATGAGGAGTAAGTGCGGCCCGTAATAGGAGTAAATTTATCATTATGTCTATGGGGAAAATTTTCGTTCCTAAAAATATTGGCCTTTAATAGAGGTGGCCCTTGAATAGGGGTGGCCTTTAAAAGAAGTTTCACTGTATATTGTTTTTTTTAATCTCTTTATTCGAAAAAAGAATTTTCATGGTATAAAGAAGTTGTGTTTTATTTATAGGCGAAAAAAATACTGTTTAATGCAGTGAAATTTCTTTTTTATTCAAAACATGGGCTGTAGTTAGAAATAAACCTCGGTGTGTTTGTGAAACCATAAATTTTTATGAGGACTACATATAAAAAAAGGAAG
This sequence comes from Maratus speciosus, assembly GCA_963932465.1. Taxonomy (NCBI): domain Eukaryota; kingdom Metazoa; phylum Arthropoda; class Arachnida; order Araneae; family Salticidae; genus Maratus; species Maratus speciosus. Next base: position 171,859,381 of record OZ010793.1, read on the forward strand.
CGAGATAAACTGCGGGGTCTTTGTACTGCAGACGTGCTGCGGAGATTTTCTTTCTCAAATCCAAATTATTTGCCATCAAATCCTAAAAATATTTTCCATAAACAGACGTGATCCTTTCGTTTAACTGGCATATTTTTCTATTTCTCGTTTCAAAGTGCGCAAACAAATTGATCAATTTGTGATCAATGCGCCTATCTTTTTATCGTGATGTCGCTAAGAGGTGTAAAAATACAATGGATTGTATTATTGTGGGAGGTAAAGCTGTTAAATGTAGTATATCTTTTCATGAAATAAATAAAAAATTCCGGTTCAGTTTAAAAGTAATTGAATATGTGAATTGTATTGGCAATTGAAGGGCTAACTAGTTTCCCGGGATAGATATGAGTCTTAGATATGAGTATTTGCATATAAAATCATAGGGAGCCATATGAAAAATAAGTCACAACTGCAGCTAATTGGTACACCATCAAATAAATTCTAAGTAAAAAAAAAAAAAAAAAATTAAGGCTGTTCTCAAGTTCACCGCTCAACAATCGCGAAACTTTCTGACACAATAACGGACTCATTTTTAAACGTAAAGATATAAAATTGACTATGAGAGCGATTTGGAATCGAAATGATTTTTTCATTTTTTGATAAATAACCTTTGAGTTATAAGCGATTTTGATCAAGTGACAAGACGTTTTTCTCCCTTCTCAGACTATTTTTTCAACTTTTGTCTAGAAATTCGGTTCAAAACGCCCACTTTGACAGTATTTTCTGAAAGATCTATTGCGTTTACAAGGAGACGGAAAATGACTTTCGGTTACATAGTTTCTGAATAACAACACCTGCCGGTTTCAGGCATTTCCGAACAAAAATGAATTAAAATTTATGTCATAAAGTTGCCCTTTTGAATTTGAGAACAGCCTTAAAGACAAGCTTTTATTATAATGTACTAATAATTAAAAAAAAAAATGTTGAAAAACAATTAATTGGAAGAACTAAATTAAATTGCGAGTAAATTTGTTATTTAATTTTTTTCCTTAAAAAAATAATAAAATGGAAATACAATTTTAAATACAGCTTCCTGCAAGAAGAAAAGTCGATCAACGTCCTCCTAAGGATCAAATCCATATCCAATCACATGTTGCGCGGAACTGAAAGATGACGCATTTACCAACTATACCACGTCTTAACCTAAGAAAAACAGGTTATTTCTGAAGCACTCAATGAAATTTACGCGATTACATTCATGAAGACATCTTCGTAGGGGAACTCGGGGCAGAACGGGGTACCAAGTTGAAAATATGTTTTAAAAATACAAAAGGGTTAATTAAGAGACGCAAAAATTTCGTAAAAAACAAATTTGAAGTATTTTGCGCATGCAGTTACCATGCAGTTATATTGCATAAAATGGCGCAATAAGGTTAACAAAAACGCTTGCAACTATTTTTACACAACGCGATTCCCACTGCGTGAAGTCACCTGAATATTGCCCCTTATTTTTTTTAGCGTAAGGGAGGGAAGAGTTTGATGGATGCAGTATTTAAGAGGATAATATTTACGTCTTTCGCATCCCTTCATTTCCACGCATTCCAAATTTAATATTTTTCTGATAAATAGTTTTGACTACAGACATTTATCAGTAGATGAACTTTAATTATGTACGCCCGGTACTTGGTTTTGCCCGTCTATATTCGAGAAGTATAATTCTTCCCTATTTTTGAAACTCACGTCAATTCATCATCACCATGGGAATTGTCTTCTTGCTTCTTGATCATTTGTTGCACAATTGGACATTGTCGTAGATGGTGGTTGTGGTATTCTAAAATCTGTAATACATTTGCAACACCTGATTGCTTCTCTGGCTTCTTGGTGCCATGTGGTTTTTAGGGATTAAGGAGCAACAACAAGGGCCTACAGCAGTGTAACAACTTTTCGAAATATTAACATGTACGAGATAGAAGAAAGTTTTGGGATTGGCACATCCAAGTAGTTTTGCAGCTTAAGTGAATAATTTTCAAGGAAATTTTATATTTAGATAAATGTCATAGGCCGAGGTTTGTATAAAATTTTGGAGAATATTGCGCTGTAATAGCGAATTTAGATGAGCTTTTTCTTTTATATCATTGGAAAGAGTATGAAGTTATAGATAGAATTGAACCAAACTTTATATGTATGTTTTTGACAAGGTCGTCAGCTTCCAGTTAACAAGTAATATAATTTTTTTTTTTGTAAAGTCAATTCCTACTTAGGTGATCAATGAAAATTTTAATATAATCCCTTAAGCTAATATAAGTTTTTGTTGCATTAAAATATCTGAATTTGTTGATTTTCTATAAGCAAGTAAACCCTATTGGTTTACAATGGAAGTGTATGGGAATTTTGTGAAATATTAGAGATATCGCCAAGTTGGCGTCACTTTTGGCGACTCATTTTGATCGCCAAATTTGGCGATAAACTTGGCGGTATTTGACGACAGAACAGGGTCCCTCCTATGGTAACCCCCTTATAGGTATGGAGATGCATTAAATGCTGTTCAATAACCAATGGCCGCCATTTTGTCTCCCATGTAAAACTAAAATTAATTAATTTAATTTAATTAATGAATTAATATTTGAAAAAACTGTATTAACATCAAGTGTCATCCACTATAAATTAAAAAAAATTATTTGAACTTGAGTGGATGAATAATAAGTATTTTATTAACGATTGAGAATTTGAACAAGATATATATAAGGAAAGTGCGAACTAATCGTAGGAATTGAAAAATGGGGATATTTCCACGGAAGGGGCGCTGTGATAGAAATGTATGTGCGTTTTTCTCGATTGTTTACAGTTTAAATGAACAATTTGTGAATATTTTTCGATGAAATTATATATTTAGATTAGATGTAATGTAATAGGCCAAGGTTTTTATAAAATTTTTGAGAAAATCGGCCTGAAAGCGGCTCTGTGATAGCGAATTTTGTTTGATTTTCGGGACGGACGCAGTAGCTGTTGAAAAGAAACTAGTCGGATGTGTGTGCAACACTTTCTTCTATCTGGTACATGTTGTTACATATGTTAATACTTCAATGCTGTTACTTCAATACTAGACCAACTTTGATTTTCCGCTCAAATTTGTACTCCATTTTATTAATTAGAGTAAAAACGAGTTAATTTCGATCATGATATGTAATAAAATCGATATTTTTCGTTATTCTATCGTACGTCAGCTGCTAGCGTATCGCCGCGACGGTCTAGTAGGATGCGAAGTGCCCATCGCTGTACGAGCAGTCAGCGCTACGACCACAACAGAACTACGAATGATCAAGAAAATTGCACAAAATATGCTATCACAGCGTCCCTTTCCAGGGGAATATCTCCATTTTAAACTGGGATTTGACGTCCATAGTCAAAAACATATATATGAAGTTTTGTTCAATTCTATGCATAACTTCGTACACTTTCCGATGGTAAAATAGCACAAAAATCGCTGTTTCACAGCACCCCCTTTCGGCGGAATATATTAAATTTAACTGAGAACCTGCTGCCCATAACCAAAAAACGTACTATGAAATTTGGTTCAATTCTAGGCGTAACTTCATACACTTTTCGATGATACTACAGCAGAACCTCGATCCATCGTTTTTCAAGGGGTACGTGAAAAAAAAAAAAAAAAAAAAAAAACGATGAATGCGGGTTAACGTCAAAACACGAAAAAAACAACGTTTATGCATTACTAATACATGCATTGTATACAATATACTAATAAATACTAATTTGTTACTTGCCAAACTGTAAAAGGAATGAATCGAAGTTATAGAAAATTGATATTTATTTTAAAAAGTCAGTAATTTTATGTTGGGGTTTTCGTACATTTGTTAAATTAAACAACAAATTTTCAAGATTTACAACATTTTCCTGGTAATTTTCTGTAATTTCATGTGCATATATAAAAGTTCGTGCAGTTTCAAATGCTGTAATTACATGACACAGACTTGGCACTGATGTAGACTCAGCTTCATCGGCATGAACATTATCCTCTGCTTCTTCGCCATTATTTTCATTTTTTGCGTCATCACACATTTCTTCTATGCTTAGGACACCGCATGTCGCAACATTTTGATCTATGGAAATATAATCGCTAAATTTCACTAATCGCGCTAATCCCTGTTTTCTACCCCTAAAACAGTCCAAATGAGTTACTTTAGGACAAAAGAAGTAATTTCAGTTTATATGTCATATGGATCCCCTTGACCTTCAATTTCATTTCGTTGAGGAGAAAAAATTTACAAAGATGAATGCGGGAGAACACTTTTTGAAGAACGATGTATGCGGGTTTTATTAACATTATTTAAATATAATTTGTGCAGGGATCATAGAAGAAAAACGATCAATGCGGGAAAACGGTGGATGCGGGAACGATAGATCAGGGTTTCACTGTATAACGAAAATGGCACAAAAATCGCTATTACAGCGCCCTTTTCCGGCAGAATACACCCAAATTCAGGTAGGACCTGCTGGCTATAGCCAAAAACTCATAATTTGGTTCAATTATATGCATAACTTCATACACTTTTCGATGATACAAAGAAGACACGCGCACACACACGGACAGATAGACATTTTGTAATGTTTTTCGGGATCTTTGACCCCTAAAATGTGTAAATCCGTCGATAACCGGACGTCGAAAAAAAAATTCGATTACAATACTTTCTTCTAATATAGATAGAAGAAAGTAAAAAAACCATACTGAATCACCAAGTTGTCCAATCTAGGTTTTATTTGCATATTTGTAATAAGCAAAAATTTTCCTGTTTTTCGATATATTACCCGTTGATTAGACTTCATTACGAAATCTTTTTCCTCCTCCCGCCCCATGGTTTTGACAGATTTATTAACAAGAAGCATGAAATGTAATAAAAAAAGATGTACTATGAGATAGAAGAAAGTTTGGAATTGACACATTCAACTAGTTTCTAATTAATCAGATTAGTGATTAAATTAATCATGAAAAAATCTTGTAATGAATAAATTCTTTTTAAATTTAAATCATGATTGAAATTATCATGATTAAATAGTTAATCGATTTAAAAAATTATCGATTACGTCCAATTCTGATAGGCAGACTTCGTATACTTGAATTGCCCCTGACTAGGGTCTCTAAAACTTTTGGGTACACATGTTTTCATTGCCCATTCTGCCTATTCGGTAATAAAGCACTGATTTTTAAAGTAATTAAACACACTTTTTTTTGTATTGTCCAGTAAAAAAACATTCTTTTTTTAAAAATTGTTATTTAAATCATTTAAATTTAAGTTTTGCGAATGCTGTTCTTTTTATTAACACTTTCCAACATTAGTTGAAAAGTGTTTATGAATTCGGTTTGTCTGTCCGTGCTCTAACTCGCGTAAATATAGTCCGACTGCCATGAAATGGATACATACGATATTGGGTATCACTATGGCATGTTCGGTATTGAAAATGAAGTGTGTAGCATTTTCGATTGATTTATAGGGCCACTCAAAAGAATTCCGCTGCATTAGGCTCTACGGGGAAAAATCGTTTGCCGTGTATTTTAATGATGTTTACAGTATTTTAAACATATTGAAATTGATATACATTACTGAGGTGTACTACAAGGTTCTTAATATAGAATAGGGTGTGCACAAAACTTATCGTTCATTTTTAGGGACACACACAAAAAAATTGGTTATGAGTAATAATTGAACTATTGAAACCTACGAACAGTAATTGCTGGAAGTGCGTTTTCAGTTGTAGTATGCGTTTTTAAATTTAACTATTTTTAAAATATAATTCCTCCTTGGTGTATAGAAATTCTGTAGATCATACGTACAGGGTCGTGTTGGTGTTGTTTATGACAGCTGATTATCTACACGAGGGATATATAGGCCCTAAGGGGGTATGTCCTCCATGGATGTCTTTCTAAGGGAACCTAACTCGTATTTACGCAAGGATATCCAAGGTTAGAAGAAAACCACGGAAAACTCCGAACGAAAAGGCCGACGGGTGCGATTGGGTTCTAACCCAGCACCTTCCGTCTACCAGCTTTGAGAGCAGAACCTCTCGGCCACAGGTGGGGAATGTGTTTAACTGAACTAACTTTTAGCATACTGTGTAGTATGCATACATGCCAGTGGATCATATACAAGGATGCACAAAACAACCCGTATATTTTAATGACATTCATAGTAATAGCAGAAATCGCGTTTTGAAATGCGTTATGCGTCTTCCAAATTGTTCATTTAGACATCAGCTTTCAGCTCAGTAAACTGTGATGTTTTGTTATAGTATTCTGAATGTGTTGGAAAGTGTTTCATAATCTATGCTGTACGCGCGATTTTTCGTTCTTGCTCTTTTTTTTCTTCTAATTTTAAATATTTTTTTACCATTGTATATGCGTTGCTGGGAATAGATATTTTTGTCATGTGAAGAACAAGTATAATGCTAGTTACAAATAAAGAAAATGGGAAGCAATATTTTCCTCCTTTCAACATGATCTTCTAAAATTGTAAAAGTTAATTCTTCTAAGCTCGGCGGGCTCTTTTGCCTAGGCAGAGTGTCATTAAAATAATGGCCAACATGAAAATAATCGAGTATTAATTCAGCAGGGATTAAAGGTGCTATTTCCCTTTTCATGTAACTTAATGCCTTTTCAGCTGCGCTCGTTTAGCTCTAGTCTTTTGTTGTTCTGCTGTAAAGTGTAGTCAGGCATTAAATAACAAATTATACCTCTTTTCCTTATTTATTCACCCTCAAACGATGCAGATTCAAGCAATGACATAAAATAAAATAGGAAAAAAAATGCGAACATAAAAAAAATATATATATATAAAGGACTTTTTTTTTTTTTTTTTCGGATCAGCATGTTGTTAGAGAAATATTTGTAGAGCTTATTTTGTGGCTTTATATTTCGATTGTTCTATAAGTCCGTTTACATTTTAAAAAATCACAAAAAATAAATTATCCTACCAAAGTGTAGTTTGCACCATAAAATTTGTCAAAGGGTCGGATTTTTTGTGGAAAAAAAAAACGAAACTAGAAAACAGGAATTCTGCTTTTTCAGAATTTAGTGTCGCCCCGATAAAAGATATATATATATATATATATATATAGATAGATAGATAGATAGATAGTACAAAACATATTTCAATTTTAAGACTTAAAACACACGCTTTTATATATAAAATGACGTCATTCGTATCCGCTGAAGAATTCCACATTTATGATCCAGTCTTAAACAACATCTACAGCAAAGTATGCATAGGACGTCACTATCGCTGAATAATACACTAATCCAAAAAAAGAGATGTCGTCATTCAAGAAACTCGACAAAAAAAATCGGTTATCTAATAATTAATATGCCTTCATTTGTTCGTAATATTAATACAGATATTTAAAATTAAATATAGTTTATAATAGCTCCATGCTTTATCAGAAATAATTCATTTATACTTTTTCAAAATAGCTCGTATTTTAATTACATTTTTTTTTTCAGTTGTTATGGGGAAATGACAACAAAAAGATATAATTACGATTTTCCAACTATTTTTCCTTTATTTTCTACAGAAATGAAGTACTTGAGTTGCCAACATTAAACTAATGGTGCTAAAAACTACAAAAAAATTAATATCTCAAAAATAAATTGAGATGCAGTTTTCAAACAAATTGCATTTAAAAGTACTTTTTTTCCTCCAATACGACGGTATAAAAATTGAAAATGTGCGATGCTTAGAAGTTAAAAAAATTGCAGTAGAGTATTTTACCGTACAATGAATATAACTGCTTTGTTTTACGGCTGGCTTATAGAACAGAACGTTATTTTTTAGAGACGGCATTTTACTTGTTGGCCGAAAGAAATAGCATATCGGGGGCTAAAAGGAAAAGAGTTATAATTTTCATTTATTGATGGCAATTAACAGTTTTGTTTCATAAAAATATTTACTTATATATTTAAAAAATATATATGAAATGAACAATTAATGACGTTTATGAATACGTTTGGTAAATATTTTCTGCACCTTTATTTAATGTCGCATTTGGTTTATATTTTGTCTGTTTAACTTACGCAATCACGTCTATTAGGCATTTTATTATTTGAAGTTATCTTTAAAAAACTAACTGGAAAAATAATAACATTTAACTTTTATACAGAAGCAAACTTACATGTTGAATGGTGTGAAAAACCTACATTGAAGTTTATAATGCGATAATTTATTCTAAAATAACTTATTTTTTTATTAATCTGAGTATACCAAATAAAAGTTTAGCTTATAAATCAAAATTTCCACAAAATTAAATTTGTTTCATAAACTGCTTATTATCTGCCAGATAAACTATCTTGTATGACACCCGGGTACGTGTGTCGCAAATTCGCCACCTCTGTTTTAGTGGTTCGCCGTTATAATTGTCGGGGTATAAGGCTCATAATTCTTCTGTAGTAACAGTTTTTACGAACTGAATTACTGTATTTGTTCAATTAATTATGTTTCATTGAAAGATTGTAACGTTGACAATGGTTGAAAAAGCGTATCTTGTAAAGTTCTTTTAATTTAACAACGAATCTTTCAGAATGTTGTTGTCTGTGAGGCGGGGGCGGGGGGGGGGGGGGGGGGAGACATTTTCTCCTTGCACTATATTCTTGAGTTCAAACAAATACTTGCTGCATACTCTTAATATTTATCACACGTATTCATCAACGAACTTCTAAAAGCGACACCTATGGGTGAAAATGTGAACTACTTTTTCTTTTGGGACAGAATGCCGACTCTTTGCCAAGTCTTATGGTGCAAATTAGAGATCTGCACGGGCCGGCCCGAAGCCCGAGCCCGGCCCGGCGGACCGATTTTCATTCACGGCACTCGGGCCGGGCCTAACTTATTTTTTCTGTACAGAGCTGGGACTGGTTTCATTCCTAGTCTTCATGGCCCAAAATTTTCAGTCCTAGTTTTGACGCAGCCCGTATGAAAATCATTGTCTCAGCGTGGCCTGGTTTATTCAAAGGTCAGTTAAATTAGGCCTGACCCAAAAATTTTTGCAAAAAATTTATACATTTTTAAATCGCCATTATTCTACACTTAAACATTAAAATCTATTATTTTTAAAGAATAGTAGAGTATTACCGGCCCGTGCAGATCTCTAATTTGCACCATAAGACTTGGCAAAGAGTCGGCATTTTGTCCCAAAAGAAAAAAATAGTTCACATTTTCACCCATAGGTGTCGCTTTTAGAAGTTCGTTGATGAATACGTGTGATAAATATTAAGAGTATGCAGCAGGTATTTGTTACGCTTATTAAAATATAGTTAAATTAAAATTTAGTAAAACGTGTAAAAAGGAACCTGCCTATGATGGAACCCTGTTTTAAACTAAAAACGTGTTGATCATGCAAAATTAATGTACTAATACGTAAGAAAATAATATATAATACATTAACACTTGCTAAGAAGGGAACTTGTCTATAACACATTTTTTTTTTCTTTTCTGTGCCATTCCGTCTTGGAAGATTTTACTGTATAGAATTTTTCAGATTTTTAACACTTCAATACATGGAACATGGATTAACAATATTAATGATAACTGAAACATTTACATACAAGTAATAGAGATTCATTAAAAAAATAAATATCGCAGCCTGCGGTACTTCTATAAAAATGAAGATTATAAACATGAAAAAAAAAAAAGTTAAGATAAATATTTTTGGTCAGAACTCCTCGTACGAGACAAATTTTTAACCAAATCGAGGTAAAAATCAAAATTTTGTAGAAATTATCTCGGGCCGGGCCGAGCTCGGTTCGAACTTTTAAGTTTTTTACCGGGCCGGGCCAATATTATTTTTTCTACGGGTCGGGTCGATTTTTTTTTCTACGAGTCGGGCCGGGCCTGGGAATGTCGGTACGTGCAGACCTCTATTGCAAATCGCACTCCGATACGGCAATTTGTCAAAGTTTTATTAGTTTTGAAATGTGAATAGACTTATTGACCATCTCATATGTTGTATTAATAAAACAATAACAAGTCTGAAATTGTACGTGAAACGTGGAAAATGAGGTGCGTTCGTACTACAACTAGCTTTGTAAATTTTCAGATCTTGGTGCAATAGCTGTTGCACTCTTATTCAAAACTGCATGAATACAAAATTTATTACGATCTTATATATTAAATTCAGTAATACGGAAATAATAGGACTCCATCTTAAATAGGACGTCATCAAAATGGCAACCTAGAATCATTACTTATCATGAGATATCACTGAATGAATTACGTATGATAGGATTTAATTGAATGAAAAAAAAATCTTTTATTAATATCTTTTTAAATTTTGATTCGATTTTCATAAAATTTGAAATGATTCGATAAAATCCTGCAAAGATTATATATGTTAAATTTCAAACCATTCGGTTGGGTAGTTTTTTCGCTGTTATCTGCGGACAGACGGACAAGCAGACGGGCGGACCAGACGAAAACTATAGGTGCTACGTATTTATATAATTACGAACGCACCTAAAAATGAGCAGAAACAGCAAGATTCTTGGATCCTTGCCCCTTTAAAGGAAGATTTGGAAACACATGGTGGATGTGAAAGTTCTAACAAGGAAGGTCTCCATACTGGGCATACTCAGAATATGTTGAAAAAAATGCTAGTGAAAGTACTCATGTATGTAATAAAGGATCAGTTAAAATTAGCGGCGGAATTACAGTAGAAAATCTGTAAAAAAATAAAATACTTTCGAATAATTGGCGTGAAAAGACGAAAGCGGCACGCAATTTGGCGAGCAGCACTTTTCCTCGCCAAAAGCAAACGATTTTAATGAATCTGAAAATTGTTTGTTGATTGATTTTGAGAATATGCGGTATTTAATGAATTTAAACGTAAACCAGGAAAGAATTTTATTATGATTATTATTATTACATTTTGTATCATACTTGTCGCTTGTTGCCGATTTGAACGAAATTTTGCCATTGTTTTATTCTCCAATCCACATTTTTAAAAATTTAAACGGCTTTATCGGTTATAAAAATAACTTTTAACGCCAGATGAATAATGCTGCCTTAATACATTTCCATACCGAAGAAGTTGTTTCCATAACAACAAAGTTGAATCGACAGTGCTCGATGGGGCATACTTTTGAATTTGGAACAATTTTAATCAATTTAAATTTTCTTTTAAATCTTAAAATATGATAGTTAAAATTCGTTATAAGTACATAGAAATATATATGACAAAACTATAGTTAAAACAAACTAAAAATGACAAAGCTAAAGTTATTTAAATGAAACTTATTTAAACAAATCCAACATAAAAAATTTTTTCCTTAAAGAGTATTCGACAAGCGTATTTTTTTAAAACTTAATTTCTTCGCCAAATGGTAATAAGTCACCAAATAAGCGAAATTTTCATTTATTTTTTTTACGACGTTCTACCGAGGTTCCGCCAAATTTTTTTTTATAAACATATATACCTATGGGAGAAGAACATTCTGTATTTTTTTTCAGATTTTTCTGAGTATGCCCGTATGGAGACCTTCCTTGTAAGTGTTTGTATGTATGCATACATTTGTGTGCTTGCATGTAGACTTTTATGTTATTTTATTTCCATTAGAAAAAATACATTTATTTTTAGATTTTATCTTAATTTTTCTGTAAAACCTGCTATCACGGAATAGCAAAAGACGAATTTAGTCAGGATTAAGTTTTAGTAGGTATAAATTGTACAGCATTCTTTTCTCTGGGGCCAGGCCATGAATTTTTCTGTTTAAGGCAGGATTCCGTTAAAAACTCATTCCACTTTGGCAGGTTTTACTGTACTATTATTATTATTATTATTTTAATTAATCAATTTATTTAAACTTTTTCTATTTTCTCCAGTCCTTTTCTTTTGCATAATTTTTATATTACTCTTCTGATTATGTTTGCAGTGTTACGATATCTCTTACTGCTTACCTCCCTTTATCTTCTAGTTTCTTATTGGCTGTAGGATCCCATCTCTCGTTCCCGCTGTCTCTTTTATTTTCTATCGCTCTTGCTTCTGCTGTTGTAATGTTAGCACGTACCTTTACCTGAAGAAGGAAGATTATACAGGGTGTCCACTCTCAAAGGTGTCCAATGGCTAATTGATTCCTAAACTGTTAGTCATAGACATATAGTTCCAATTACAAAAAATGTTTTAAATGAGGTAAAACATGATTTTAAAAGTAATTTTGGATCAATAAAAACATTTCTTAAAAAGTTACGAAATTTGATTTTTTATGCCCCCCCCCCCCCCCCCGTCCTATAATAGATATTTAGTAAAAATTTCCTATTACACTAACAAGTAAGACAAAGAAAGTCCCATTCATCTAACATTAAAATTGTTCGAGTTGTGAAACTTTGAATTGCATGACTTACACCAATTTTCTGCATCTGAACATACATGAGTTGGGCCATGCTTCAAGGGATCGTATACAAAGTGCTTAAAGTATTAGAAAAAATTATTTCACGTGTATCTGCACTTTAACTGAAAGCAGTCACATCGTACAAGTATTTACGGTAGTGTTAATTTTTATTAATTAATTTTCAGATTGGTTAAAATAATTGTATTTTTATATGGGTTTTAATTTGTAAAGAATTGAGACTTGCTTTTCATCATTTCATTTAACAAAAATTCTGTTATTTTTTCACTTATATTTTCAGTATAAGTTGTATATTTAGAATGAAAATAGGTTTCAAATTTATATTGTTATGTTAATTTTACTCTCAACTATTATTATTTTTATACGCTTAAACAGTAAACAGCTATTATTACTCGGTCAGTTTTAATCGTAGAAGAAGGGGATTTTTTTTTTTTGTCTTAGAGTAATAGCATATTTATACTAAATATAACTTATAGGACCGGGGGACCATATAAAAATTTAAATGTGGTAATTTTTAAAGAAATGGTCTTATTGACACAAATTGCTTTAAATAATGCTAAATACTTCTTTACCTCATTTAAAATATTTTTGTAATTGGAACTATATGTATATGACTAACGGTTTAGGAATTAGTCATTGGACACCGTCGAGAATTGACACCCTGTATATATCTATAAAAACACATAACAGTTTCTATATCTTTATGATATTTAAAAAGTTATTTTGATTATATTGTGTTTGTTCCAATATGTTGATATCTAAACATTTGATTTATTGTTACCGATAATCTTTGAAAATTATGGGATTAAATATTTAAGCGAAAGTGTTGTTTCTTGCTTTAAATCGATAGAAAAACGTCATTTTTGATAAAAGTATTTCGATAATGAAGAAAAACGTTCTCGTAGATATCTTTGTGCTGTTGATCAAAATTTCGAAAGATTCTTCATTAGTAACAGCTAAATTCCTTTGTTGGAAAAAAGAGGTGTTATATCTATGAACCGAAAGAAGACTAGCCAAGGCTCCTGATTTCAGCAGGAGACTCCTAATCTTCATGTTTTTCCACGCTCCTGATTTTTGATCTATTTCTCCTGATTTCTTGCATGTTTTAAAATATTCTGTTATTTTACCCTCAAATGTGCTACGGTTGAGATATAAAAACTGCAATGCAAGTAGTATACTTCTTTCTTACTATGATTGACCATAAGTATTTTATGTGATAAACTACTTTTAGATTGATTATAACGCATCAATATTTTAAACATTGTAAGTGTTACTATGGGCATGTGTTTGATTATCAATAATTTGTCTTCTTTCTGATTTATTAAAGTTTTTCACTATAGTTTTATGCGTCTACAGAGAAACAAAAATTTCCCTTGTTATATGCAGTTAATTTAAAGTTATGTTAAAACATCCCAAATATCATATTCTTAATTTCGTTCTGCGAGTAAAAAGTATATCCTGCATAAAAAGTACCCGGAATTTATCCTTTAAGAGACACCCGTAAAAGAAATGATGACATTTTTTTTTTCTATAACGGTTACCACTGTTCCGAGTTTAAAAAAAAAAAAAAAAAAAAAAAAAAAAAAACGGATTTTGGGCGTCATTTTTGATTAAGTATTTTGATAGCAGTTGTTTTTTAATCATTACTTTTGAGTGCTCTGCGATTTTTTTTTACAGTAGCAAAATTAGTTGAACAAAGAATTCGCTTAAATTTTGTTTTTCAAATGAAATTTGGTGTGCCGAGCATCTTAAAAATCACCTAAATTTCGTGTGGATTTTGCACCACGATAATGCACCATCGCACAAAGTTATCCTTGTTCAAGTGCTTTTGGCCAAAAATGCAACGAATATCACCGACCAAGCATCGTACTCGTCTGATATAGCTCCGTGACTTTTTCCTATTCCCGAAACTAAAATTACCACTTTGAGAAGGTGTTTTGAATTAATTGAGGTCATACAAGAAAATTCGTTGAGGGAGCTGGAGGCCATATCTCATAGACTGGGAAGTGGCAGCACTGACAATCACCTCATCGAGTTCACGGCTGAAATTCCATAATGAGTTAAAACTCGATTCGCATATTAAAACGCAATCGGTCTGCCAAGTCATATCTTGGTGGAAAATACACGAAAACCCGATTTTAGCGGCTGACTCGTAGGTTAACCATTGTGTTTTCTTGCTTCAAGCCATGTTTTCATACCTTTTGGTGCAGGAAAACACAATGGTAAACGTATGAGTCAACAGCTAAAATAGGATTTTCAGGTGTTTTCCACCAAGATATGACTTGGCAGACCGATTGCGTTTTCATTGCGAATCGAGTTTTAACTAATTCTGGAATTTCAACCGTGAACCCGATGAGGTGATTGTCTGTGCTGTCACTTCTAGGTCTAATATCAACCAGCCTGTTAAAAAAATATATATTGAGGATTTGATCAAACTCGGTATCGGTGTATTGGGGCTCTCTAAAAGGCCTACTTTGAAGGGAACAAAATAAATTTTGTGAATAAATTAATTTTTGTGTTTTATTTAACAATTCTGGGTACTTTTTATCCAGAATGTATATCTTTTCTTATTTCCTTAAGAGTCATATACTTCATTTTAATCTTCAACGATAACCAAGCACTGTTTAAAATTAAACGTGTAATAAACATGTTTGGATTAAATAAAATAATAAGTTTTTTATTTAAGAATTTTTTTGTGAACCGTCTCCTGATATCTTAAATAAAATCTCTCGATCCCTCAAAAAATTATACGAAAGTATTTATCCTCATAAAAAAAATCCCAAATTTTCAAATACCATTTATTTTCTTAAAAATCACACATAACTGGGTTGTCCAATCTGCGGCTTGTCGACCACATGCAAACCATTGCTGTACTGAATGTGGTCCGGTATAAACATCTAAAATTTCTTTTAAAAATTGACATTTTAATATAAAACTTTCAATTCCTACTATTAGTTCACACTCTCCCTATATATATCTTGTTCAAATTTTCAATAGTTAATAAAATACTTATTATTCATCCTATCAAGTTGAAATAATTTTTTTAAAACTTGTACTGGATGGCACTTGATGTTAATACAGTTTTTCAAATATTAATTAATTAATTAAATTTTAATTAATTAATTTTAGTTTTATATGGGAGACAAAATGGTGGCCATTGGTTATTGAACAGCATTTAATGCATCTTCATATCTATAAGGGGGGTTACCATAGGGGGACCCTGTTCTGTCACCAAATAATGACAAGTTTGTCGCCAACTTGGCGATATATCGCGTTACTCATGAACATGTTTTTGCATTATAATACAGATTGAGCACATCAGCCAAAACATTATGATTAGCCACATACCATTGACTTTTTCGAAGATCCCATTCCCTAAGGAATTTACTAATTTAACTTTTAACAAGTACTAATATAAAAATTTTGTTTTTAAAGTCAATTAATACTTAGGACACCAAAGAAAAATTTAATATAATCCCTTAAGCTAATATTAGTTTTTGTTGCATTAAAATATTTCAATTTGTTGATTTTCTATAAGCAAGTAAACCCTATTGGTTTACAATGAAAGTCTATGGGAATTTGGCGAAATATTAGAGATATCGCCAAATTCCCACATGACTCGCCAAAAGTGACTCCAACTTGGCGATATCTCTAATATTCAAGGGCGGATCTGGACAGTCCTCAAGGGGGTGGGGGCGATATTTGAAATTTGGAGACTCCAATCTGATGGGCAGGTCGGGGCTAATTTTTTGCACTGTGGGTTGGGTTACTTCTACTTTTTTTTGTGGGTCGCGTTTGAGTCCGGTTGACTTCTACTTTTTGCTACGGGTGTCGGGTTAACTTCTACTTTTTTGCTGCGGGTCGGGTTTGAGTCCGGTTGACTTCTAATTTTTCTGCGGGTCGAGTTTGGGTCCGGTTGACTTCTAATTTTTGGCTGCGGGTCGGGTTGACTTCTACTTTATAGCTGCGACTAACGCGTTAGGTTTGGGGCAGATTGACATACATTATTTCGGAATTGGCTCAGTTTGGGGTAAGGGTTTTCACTCTTGCGAGAAGGGTTCGGGTTGACCCGATTTTTGAAAAGAAAGTCTAAATATTTTTAAAGATAAAAACTATATACAGCAAAAGCTCCATAACGGACACGCCCAAATAATTATTTTGTTTTTAGTCTTCAAGAAATACTAATTTGGTATTAGACTGCTTGTCTCTTTATATCTAAGATAAGTCGCAATTCAGTAAAGAATGCTTTAAAACTTATTAAAAAACATACCGGATGTCCTAAAATGGACTCACTGATTTAAAAATTCTTTAACTTGCAAATGGTAACAGCAATTTAAAAAAATCTTGCAGTAGGGTTATGTAAGTTGTCAAGATGTCTTTTACGGTGATTCTTGATTTTACTTTACAATAGCAGCGATAGATGTCGCTCCAAACAGTAGTCGTTAAATCGGTGCCCGATTTCTGGCCTTTCTCCTCCGGGCACTGATTTAGTGCCTACTGCTTGTAGCGCCATCTATCGCTGCTATTTTAAACTAAAATCAAGACTCGCAGTAGAAAAAAAACTCCTGATCAAGCGTGATTCTGAGTTTTAAAAAAAATTCTGAAATTCAAAGCAAACTTCCTGAAAGGTGACAGCTGAGGGTGGGGGGTGGATTCCCGCCTGGCACTAATTATTTTTGTTGCTGGTTGGGTTAGCTGTTTTCGATTCGGGTCGATTTCAGGCTGAGTGTAGATTCCTACAAGCTCGGTTTGGGTTAAACCGTTTTTTTCAAATGTCAGTTCAGTATATTATTTCAGATTAAAAACTGTACCTATAATAATAAACATAGGTGTATGTATGTGTGCTGTTTCCCAAAGAGATCATTGTATTTTTTCCAGGACTCTTTGATGAAATTCGTCTTAATTCCACGACTCTTTGACGAAATTCGCGTTTTTTCCGCAAGTTTTTGACGAAATTCTTGTTTTCCGCAGCCCTTTGATGAAATTCGCATTTCTTCGACGGCCCTTTGATGAACTATGCTTTTTTTTCCGCAACCTTTTGACGAAATTAGTGAAATCTTGCAGCCCTTTGATAAAAGTCGCCTTTTTTTCCACGACCCTTTGACAAAATTCGCGTTTTTTGAGCAATGATTTGAAGAAATTCGCGTTTTTAAGCGATTCTTTGACAAAATTCGCTTTTTTCTACGATTCTTTGAATAAATCCGCGTTTTCTCCGCGATCCTTTAACGAAATTTGAGTTTTTTTCGCGATCCTTTGACGAAATTCGCGTTACTTTCGCGACCTTTTGACGAAATTTGCACTTCTTTGATAAAATTTGAATTTTTTTCACGATCCTTTCGCGGCTATTTGACAAAATTTGCGTTTTTCCCGCGATCCTTTGACGAAATTCGCGTTTTCCGTGATCATTTGAAGAATTTCGTGTTTTTTCCGTGGCTTTTTGACTAAATTCGCATTTTTTCCACGTTCCTTTGTTCAAATTCGCGTTTTTTCCGCGATCCTTTGGCGAAATTAAAGTTATTTTCCGCGAACGATTGACGAAATGTATTTTTTATGGAGGCCATTTGTCAAAATTCGCGATTATTTTTATCTTCGAATTTTCGGATTGATGAATTTTTTAAGTTTTTTGAACCGAATGCTCTTACATAACCCTCCTGCAAGTATTTTTTTTTAATAGGTGCACCATTTGCAGGTTATTGAATTTTAAACAGTCAGTCCATTTTAGGACACCTGGTATATTCAGTAGCTATATGTTATTATGGCTGAAAGAAGCATTAAAAAAAAAAAACATTAAAGCTGGCTTCGCTATGTCCGTTAGAGGTTTACCCGGGCTGAAAACTGTAGGCCTAAGCCTAGGTCCAACCCACACAAAAATTTATTGGCTCGACCTGGTATAAAAGCTAAAAAATCTACTCCAGCCCATCCTGCATTTTGCATTTAAAGTTATTCATAAAGCACATTTACTTAATTATTCATAAAGCTCCTATTTTATTTTCAGATTATGTTCGAAATTCATGCATAGGAAAAAAAAATAATATTAATGACTATTTAGGCAATCATGTAAAATTAGAATAAAAGAAACGGATAGTAAAAGAAAATCATAATTTAAATTTCTAACGATTTCGCTAAACAAATGTACAACATAAACATAATTTTTACGGATATCAAATAAATAAGATACCAGACCACCAACTTGTACTCGGGGGGGGGGGGGGGGGAAGAGAATTTAGAGGAGTATATGGGTCGCGGTCGGGCCAATAATGCTTATCATACGGGCTGACACGGACCGAAAGTTTAGATTTTATTCCTGGCCGATACCCCGATCTGGAAATTTTGGCCAGTGCAGACCTCTAATAAGAATGAAGTCCAGGCCAGGCTCGACCTGGAAGAAAAAGAAATCTGGCCCGACCCGAATCTTCAGAAAAATGTAAGATTAGGGCACGGCCCGGCTCTAAAACAGATAACACCTGACCCAGACTCTCGCGGACTTAAACTGGCGCGACCCGGGTCTGGTCGCGATGGACTCGAGCTTCGCCCCAAGTCATTTCTCGTGAGAGTGCACAATGTCGTTTTGCAGACCCTTTATTAGCCCAAGGGATGGGGGGCGATCGCCCCCTTGCCCCTCCCTTAGATCCGCCATTGCTAATATTTCGCCAAATTCCCATAGACTTCCGTTGTAAACCAATAGGGTTTACTTGCTTATAGAAAATCAAGAAATTGAGATATTTTAATGCAACAAAAACTGATATTAGCTTAAGGGATTATATTAAATTTTTCTTTGATGTCCTAAGTTGGAATTGACTTTAAAAACAAAATTTTTATATTAGTACTTGTTAAAAGTTAAATTAGTAAATTCCTTAGGGGAATGGGATCTTCGAAAAAGTCAATGGTATGTGGCTAGTCATAATGTTTTGGTTGATGTTCTCAATCTGTATTATAATGCATAAACATGTTCATGAGTAACGCTGACGTCATACCGACGGTGACAAAGATTTGAGAAATAAATTTCGTTTTCTTGGAAATTTATTAATTCCTAAATGTCGCACAATTTCAAATTCTATACTATTTAATACAGAATTTTTTTTTGTAAATAATCCTACACCCCCCCCCTCTTTCCTTGAAATGATAAAATGAAGTTTTTCAGAATGGAGTGCTTTGTTTTTGCCAAGCTTAAACGAAGAGCGTATACAAAAGAGATCGAGATGCACCGGAGGTTCGTCCCGGGCCCATACTGGTTATAAAATAAATGAAATCAGTCTCAATTTGAATAATAATAAAAAAAAGTTCATATTTAATCATATCATGGTGGTGAAAATAAGATTTTTTAACACCTTAAGCATCGCTCCCGATAAGTGTAGGCTACTTAAAAAAAAAAAAACAAAAAAAAAAAAAAAAAAAAAATTCAGATTGTTTGATTGCCTGCCAACCCTTATTTGATGTATAAATATTCACCTTACTTAATGGCAGATAAAATGATGCGAGAATAAGTCCAATTACACTATTTAAAAAAAAATCCCTGCCGGCTCGGGCCTACAGGCGGAGGTAGATTTCGAAGTTAAGTACTAAATTCACCAACAAAACTTAAATCAAGATTAAAGATAAACCCAGTTTCTTCACAAAGAGTGAGCTAAACTTTTTGTGAAAATTATAATATACACGAATACATACACACACACATGTATATGGAATAGGTTTAAAAAATGGCTACAAAAAATTCAGAGAACCTTAAATTGTTAAAATATGTTAATATTTCCATAGTCTGGTTTTTATCATGTTTTAATTCGTTTCTTCAAACTCACATGACGTTACATATTCACCTGCTGAGGTCCATTATATTTCCAATATGACGCAATGTACATATTTTTTTAATTCGTCAAACTATTTATTTTATTTTGAGTTTTCATGCTGAAATCTTGCTCTAGAAAACTTATGACGTAATATTCAATTTGTTTTCAATTTGTCAAACTATTTAATTTTACACGTGAAAATTTTGCAATAGAAAAGTAATTGTTGTGGTGAGAATTTTATTGTTTTCTTTTTAATTGTTGGCAACTGCTATAACGAAAATTTTTTATTTTTTTCCTGCCATTGTTGTGTAAGAGCTAGTTTTATCAGAATCATGTTAAGACAGTATTCAAAATTTTGAACCCTCCCCATTTCCACCCTCTTGGGCCGATTTCGCCCATTTTCAGTCCCCGCCAAGATATTAGCCATATCAAAGTTGTTGGCGAGTTTGAGGACAATCCGTGCATAATTGCGACTTTTATCGTGCGGACAAAATTTAGTACATACATACATACATACATACACACACACATATATATATATATATATAAACTTTTTAGGTGGGGGTGGTTTTGGGTTCCTGGGGTCCTATAATTAAAAGTTATGAAGGAATTTTTCAAAAGTCGCACCATGGTAACGACTGCAATAGGTAGTATTTCTTACGAAATCTACCTAAAACTGATGGGAATCAAACAATCTGAACAAAAAAAGTAGCCTACACTGCCCGTGAAATTCACGGGTGTGAGAATTAAGCGATTAAAAAAATATTAATAAAATAAAAGGAGAAGAATAAGGAAAATACTATCTTTAAATAAATGTTTTATGAAATTGGTGGTGTAAATGAAAATAGTTATTGAAAAATTGTTTCATCTTTTCTAAATGCTAAAAAAAAAAAAAAAATGTTGCATGAGTAAATAGATATAAAAACGTAATTGTCTTTTGAAAATAACAAATATACCCCTCCTCCTTTAAATTAATGTCGCCCTATCTATCTATCTATATTATAAAGGACAAACATATCTGTGCGTAACGCATACGTCATTTTGCGAATGGCAACACTTTGAAATTTGAAATAAAATTTTGGCTTTGCAATTTTCTCTAATTTGTCTTCTATATTATAAAGGACAAACATATCTGTGCGTAACGCATACGTCATTTTGCGAATGCCAACACTTTGAAATTTGAAATAAAATTTTGGCTTTGCAATTTTCTCTAATTTGTCTTCTATATTATAAAGGACAAACATATCTGTGCGTAACGCATACGTCATTTTGCGAATGGCAACACTTTGAAATTTGAAATAAAATTTTGGCTTTGCAATTTTCTCTAACTGTAAATTTTTAAACTTCTAAACATCGCACATTTTAAATTTTTACACCGTCATGTAAGGAAAAAATGCTTTTTTAAATGCAATTTGTTTGAAAGGTATATCTCAATTTATTTTTGAGATATTAATTTTTTTGTAGTTTTTAATACCATTTTTCTTATCCTGGCAACAAAAGTACCTAATTTCTATTGAAAGTCGTTAAAAGTAAACGGAAAATAGGAGATACTGTATCTTTTTGTTGCCATTTCCTCATAAAACCTGAAAAAAAAGTTGAAATTAAAATATGCGCTATGTCAAGAATATTGTCTGTTATTCCGTGATAATGACGTCATATGCACACTTTCCTATAGACGAAGTTTAAGATTGGATTGTAAAAGTGGATTGCTTTAGCGTATGCAAACGACGTCATTTTATAAAAAAAAAGCGTGTATTTTAATTCTTAAACCTGAATTATGTTTTGTAGAAGTGCGTCATTTTACAGCCCAGCTGCTTTGAAATTCTTCACAGGTAAAAATGCCTCACTTTTGAAAATAATGTTATCGAAATCACATAAAACGCAATGTTTTACAAAAAATTAGAATATCTTTATAAAAGAGAGGTGGCATGCAAATAATAGCGATTTATATTACAGAAATTGATGATTCTCGCCTGGATGGATTTACTTCGCCGAGTTAGACAAGCAAACAAGTAATTCGTGGTTTAAAATAATATCGTGTTCCTGAAGTTTTTGTGGAAAATTATCTCGAATAATAAAAATTTAATGCTGTTCTTTAGGACATTCTACTATAATTTTATCAAAATAACATAATTTTCTTAATTTAATTTTTACTAATTTTATATAATCTATATATTTAAAACACAAGTGTGTTTTTTTGTCATCTGCCTTGATCTTTCTGCTGAACCAAATTTACTAATTTTTTTTTTTTATTTTTTTAACTGAAAGCTCTTCCTTTGTAGATGTGATCGCACTATCTGTTTTCTTTTTAATATCCCCACTTTTATATTTTAATTTTAAAAGCATTTTATTAAATTTCTTCAAAATGAAGAAAATTAGATAGCTTTCATTATTGCAGACAAGCGAGAAATAATGAGTTGTTTTTAACTTTATTCACCCTATTTTCTGATAAAAATTCAAAATTGTTGATAAAAATTGTTGTATAGGGTTTAGTGGCGCAAAATCCCATTAGGAGCAGAATATTATATTAGGGGCATAATAACGGAAAATGACATACTGTTTTTGAAAACACGCATTTTTCCTCATAAATTTTCGATATTGTTTTTCCTTCTGCATGTGTACTGATACTAAGTTTCAGACACTAGGCGAAATGCTTATTTAAGTGAAAATGAAGTCATATTTAAAAGAAAGCGATCATTTTCTTAGACAAAACTAAACATTTTAACACAAATGTGTCT
Source organism: Maratus speciosus (assembly GCA_963932465.1). Taxonomy (NCBI): domain Eukaryota; kingdom Metazoa; phylum Arthropoda; class Arachnida; order Araneae; family Salticidae; genus Maratus; species Maratus speciosus. The sequence continues at coordinate 171,882,282 of OZ010793.1, forward strand.
ACAAAACATAAATTACGGAAGTTTTTAATCTCAGGAATTGAGATTAGAATCTCAAGTAAAGAGTGCGTCTGTTCACATAAAAGATGTTGCTGAAAATCGTGACTTCAAGTTTTGAGTTAAAATGATTTTTAAATGATCAAACAAAATACAATTTTTTAAAAATGATGAATATGGATATGAGAAGTACCTATGCAAATTTTGAGAAGGTGAAAATTACTGTTTTCATTCCTGAAATCCAAGCATAAGAGCCTCAATTGATAAACACATGATCTTTATTATATTTTACTGATTAAGTATCTATATTATAAAGAACAAACGTATCTGTGCATATCGCTGACGCCATTTTGCGAATGGCAACACTTCACGATCAAATTTCGGTCTTCAAATTTTCGCTACTGCAATTTTTTAATTTTCTGACCATCGTACGTTTTCAATTTTCGTCGCATAAGGAAAAAAATTTACTTTCAAATGCAATTTGTTTAAAAACTGTATTCATTGACTGATGTATTATATTTTCTAAAATAATTTTTAAGCGTGATTTTTTTAAAAGTTTATCTTATCACGTGTCGGTTTCAATACATAATAATAATAATAAACATTTTGCATATAAAGCAACAAACATTTTTTAGCATTTGTTTCTGACTATTTTTGCATAACGAAATTAATACTTGCTTTATAAACAAATAAAAGAATAATATTAACCCCTCCCCCCCCCCACCAATCTAACATATTTGTGAAAGACAAATTAACGAAATTAATACTTCTTTTATAATAAAATAAAAGAATAATATTGAAAAAACGCCAATCTAACATATTTGTAATCGCACAATTTAAATTTTTAGATCATCAAATGGGTTTTTCTTTTTCAAATAGAATTTGTTTGCAAAGTTCATCTCAGTTTACTGATTGTCTATAGTTTTAAAAAAGATTTTAAAGCATGTAATATTTTTTTAATTTATCTATATCGCGCGGAGCCCGATTACGAAAGATTAATCCGTTTCCCACTAAAAACAAAATAAAGAGTTCATAATTTTTTTACGGCTTATATCCATTAAAAAAACCTTCTTTATGAATAAATAAATAAAGTAATATAAATAAAACACAAATTTACCAGACATGTATAAGCTCTGAAATTATCAGAATATAAAAGGATGTCGTAAGTAGCAAATTCTTGGCAAATAACTCTTAGCATGCGGCTAATAAGAAAATATTGCTTTTGATAATTTTCAAAAATTTATTTGATTGTGTAATTTGTATTTTCCATGTGAGAAATACTTTTTTAATGCAAGTGGTCAATCTAAAAAAATTATTGTATATAAAAAAAATTATTAGTTTTCAATTAAAAAAAATGTTTTCACCTACATTCTTTAACCCGGGAAGCCCGGGTACGATCCCCTAGTATCATTAATATCAATATTAACTTGATGCATTGAAATATAAAATTTTTTGATATCGTCCAGCTCGATAGCAATACGTCTTCAAACTTCCTTGATTTAACTGTACCATTGATGCCTGTAAATGTTGTTTTGTCTTTCGTTGAGTATGTATGCAGTAAAATGGGCATACATGGAAACGCAAATACCTAGCTCATCAGGCTTTTGAAATTCACATATATACAGTAAAATCTGTCTAAGGCGGAATCGATTGGGACCGAGAAAGTTTTCCGCCGTAGACAATATTACGCCTTATGCAAATAAGTAAAAAAAAAAAAAAAAAAAAAAGACTGTTGCGTATTTTTTACGTTTGTAATCTTCAGAACCGTTCTTAAAGTGAAATAGTATTATTCAGTATAAATATTTTTAGAGTTCGAATCCCAGCAAAACTATTGCTTCCCAACAAACAAACGGTCTATTAGTTTCACACCATAATAAATAATGCATACATATATATATATTTTTAATTTGAGACAAAAAAAACAAAAACAAAACATGATTTTGCACATTTATTTATTTATTTATTTGTATATATATAGAGAGAGTTTTGTGTATGAAATTTTGCATTTTATGAATTTAATGAAAAGTATAAAAGACAAAATGTACAGATTTTTATTTGTTCAATTGGCATTTTCTTTTTATTTACAATTGTTTACAGTTTTATACACAAATAAACTCCTATTTTTCTCAGCGAAATGGTATATAAATACGGTATATAAAATTAAACTATACTATTCTAAATTATTTTTTTTTCAACTATCCTAATAATTTGAGAAAAATTATGATTTTTAAAAATTTGCTCTTTGAATTTTAAATGTATGACTTTTTTATTTCTCGTAGTCTTGTATTTACAGTTAGAATATAGGTCTGTAATTCTTTTTTAATTTTTATTATATGGGTAACTAAAAAAAAAAAAAAAAAAAAAAAAAAAAAAAAAAAAAAACGCATATTTTAAATGTAACACTGTAAAAAAAAAAAAAACAGAAATCTGTGTTAAAAATTGTAAATAAAATGTTGTCGGCTAAACAAATGGAAACTGCGTATTTCCTTTTGCTTTTTATTAAATCCGCAAAAATGCAAAATTTCATAAAAATTCTTTCGCTGTAAACAAATGAATGAGAAAAAATATGTTTTTATTAATATTTGTATTTTATATGTATTTGATTTATAAATCAGTTTTAAATTTTCGTCTACTGAATGTTTTTTATTTTAAAAAAATCCTTTTTTCCGTCTTATGGAAAAATTTGTTTTCGGCGGGACCTTAAAATCCTTTCCGTTTCCGCGTTATAGTCCAGTCAAATTAGGCAGATTTTGGGTCATTTTGGGACATAATTATGAGAGTTTTGAAGCTTGGTAATATTGTTTGGGATGGTCTACTAATGAACATACTAAAAGTCCTGATGGATGGGGGGTGAGCGCGAGGGGAAGGGGGTAAAAGAAGGTACCATTTTTCGGTTTTTTGTTAATATCTCATAAACTATCAGTCCTACGGAAAATTTTTTAGTGCAAAAGTTAAAGAGAATTAAATTTTCTACAAAATAGATCATATACATTTTTCTCTAGCGTCCATAGTTAACGAGATAATCGCATTCAAAAATGAAGAAATTTGCCGAAAGTCACGCCAGTGCCAGAGAGCGGGTCAATGGTACTTGCATTGCATCTGTTTAACTTAAATTTAAACGACCGTTATTAAATGTTGTGGTCGGGTGAATGGAAGCCTGAGCAATAACTTCAACAAATGACATTTTTAAAAAGCATGGATTAACGCCAATTTAATTTCCTTCTGTAATTTTTGTTTGGTATACTTTATTTTACATACATTATAGTCCTGTTGAGCCTTCAATCCGTCAGGGCCAAAGAGGAATACGAAAAGTTTGTTCGATAGAGCGATTTCACGATTCGACGCAGCGGCAAGTTTTGGACAGTAGTTTGGTTTGACATAACCATTGAGCAAAAACTAATGAATCTATGAAATGCTCTGTTGGGCTCACACATGGACGAGGAATAAGTGGCGTCTGGGCGCCACAGCTACCTTTCATATTTGTACCACCCTGCAAGAATTCTGTGGTTTAACTCTTTCTTCTGGTGAACAACATAAGGATTTTCGTGAAGCTCGGATGAATAGAGATGATGCGGATATCTCCAAACTTTCAACTTGGTGTGAAAATCACCCGCCCTTTCCTCAGATAGATATAATTATATCAATATCTTCTGGGGTTATTGGAGATGAAACTATCACCTGCTTCAAAACTTTGGAAATCGGGAGTAAAAAGATGATACTGATATATAGGAAAAGTATGTAGAAATTCAGAAAGTAGACAAAATTTGCAACAAATGGATGTATAACATTATGACGTAGGATGAACGGGGAGGGGGAGGGCTGCCTCTGAACATTCACTGCGGCGCTACGTGCACTAAGTTATGCAAGGCCATGCAATATGGGATTTTACCTGGCAAAATTAATACTAGTTCTGGATTTCGACTCACTTTATGTTTTTTGGGTCGCTGAATCCAAATTTGTAACTTCCAACCATAATTTCACCCGGCAACCCCCCAAAAAATTGATTTTTTGAAAAAAATTTGTTTTTGAGAACAGCGCGCGGGGAATGTTCCGAGGCAGCCCCCCCATCTTCCCGTTTATCCTACGTGATAATGTCATGTATCCTATTTGTTGCAAATTTTGTCTACTTTCTGAATTTCTACATACTTTTCCCCTAAATCAATAAAAAATTTAATTTAAAAACAACTTTCTGGGGGGTTGTGGGGGGGGATTTTAAGGGGAAGTTAAAAATTCAGATTCAGCGACGCAAAAAACTTAAAGTAAACCTTATAGGGAAAGTTCGGAGGAGAGGCGGGAGGGCGAATGTAAACGATGTGAGTGGTTAAGTGAAAATGCGCAACTTAGTCCACGCAGCACCGCGGCGTATGTTCCGAGGCAGAATCCCCCCATCCCCATTCATCCTACGTCATAATGTCATATATATATTATTTGTTGCAAATTTCCCTACTTTCTGAATTTCTAGATACTTTTCCCCTAAAACAATAAAAAAAATTGATTTTTTTAATAAAAACCTTTTTTTTTTGGGGGGGGGGGGGGTTGCCGGGGAAATTTTAGTGGAAAGTTACAAATTCGGATTGAGCGACACCAAAAACATAAATTAAGTCGATTTCCAGAACTACCATTAATTTTGCCAGGTAAAATTCCCTATTGCCTGGACTATGTATATTCCCAATTTCAAAGCTCTATGTCGACAGGAAATGGGTGGAAAATGAGTAACAAGATTTGGCTGCCACATACAAACCGAATTGTAAGTTTTTTTTTTTTTTTTTTAAACCACTCTATATTCTTATTCTTGTTACTTTCTTCTATCTTTACAAGAAGAAAGTATTGGATTCATGAAAATTTTCGACTTCCGGTTTTCGACGGATTTATACGTTTTAGAATGTCCTGAACACGATTTGATGGTTTTTAGAAAATGTCTGTCTGTGAGTCTGTATGTGAAAAAAATTTTGTGGGCGCTCTATTTCAAGAACTAATCCACGGAATTTCACAAAACTTTAGATTCAGTTAGACCTTGATATAAACTGGCCCTGATTATTTTTTTTATGAAAATCGCCCAACAGGTGGCGCTGCTATGCGGCATTTTTCACAATTTCCAGCTATATCTCTAGAACTACTGCACAGATTTTCATAAAACTTCAGATTCAGTTATTCCAGGATATAGTTAGGCGCTGATTACAATTTGGTGATAATCGCCCAACAGGTGGCGCTGCTATGATCCAGTATTCATGATTATCGCAATAGCTCTATCTCAAGAACTAAAACACGAATTTTCATCAAACTTCAGATTCAGTTAGTCCCTGATAGGAATTAGTGCTGTTTAATTTTTGGTTAAATCGTCTAACAGTTGGCGCTGCTGTGCTGTATTTTTCACGATTTCCGCAATAGCTATATCTCAAGAACTAATGCAGGAATTTTCATCAAGCTTCAGATTAAGTTACTTTCTGGTATAAATTGGTTCTAATTAGTTTTTGGTGTAAATCGCCCAACAGGTGGCGCTGCTATGTAGATTTTTTTTTACAATTTCCGCAATAGCTCTATCTCAAAAACTAATGCTCGGATTTTCATCAAATTTCAGATTCAGTTAGAAGTTGTCAAAGTTGTTGATAATTAGATTTTGGTGTAAATCATCTAACAGGTGGTGCTGATATGCTGCATTTTTAAGGAAGTATTAACATATATGAGATAGAAGAAAGTTTTGGGATTGCTACGATGCTACGTCTGACTAGTTTAGAATCTGGAGCAGAAATTCTGTGAAATGTTTTTCTCTTATGTCCAACAAAAACAAAGTCATCAAAAGGGAAAGAAAACTGTGCTATCTCCTATTTCTGTTTTTCTTGAGCATCATTAAACCGCATGTGAGATTTATTGTAATTAAAGACTAAATCTAAATCTAAATATACATAGTTCTTTGAGGATTGCTTTTAACCCTTTCCAACATAGTTGAAAAGCGTTTATGACTTCGGTTTGTCTGCTCGAGCTCTATCTCCCGTAAATATATTCGGATCATCTTGAACTTTTTGTGTGTTATTGACGTTTACTATAGCTACTATAGCACGATTTCTATTGAAAATAAAGGGTATTTTACAGTTCATTTACATGGACGGCCAAAAGCACTCTGTTACATTACGGTCAATGGGAAAAAATCATTTCAAGTTTATTTTAATGATGTTAGACCATTTCAAACATAATGAAATCGATACCAAATTATGAGGTGCACTAAAACATACATTCTGGAGAATATGGGGTGAAAAACATTTATTATTGATTTACAGGGCCACACAAAAGAATTCCTTTATAAAATGGTCTACGGGAAAAAAACCTGTTTACAGCGTATTTTAGTTCTGTTACTTTATAATGAAATTGATATGCATTACTGAGGCTTACTACAAGATACTTGTTGTATAACATGACGTGCATACTATTTATCGTTTATTTACAGAGGCATAAAACAAATTCGGTACGGGTCTGTAACTGATGTACTTTCTATTAGCGATAATTGCTGGAAGTGCGATTTCATTTATGGTATACTAAATTTTTGCTTACTTGTGTGGTGAGTATAATTCCTATAGATCATATACAGGGCTTCACAAAATAATTTGTGTGCATTGCGGATTATAAGCGTGAAGTGATTAAAGGTGGCTTTTAACTGATGTGGCGGATGTAAAATCTGTTGGTAAAATAAAGGGCTGTACAAAAGAACTCAAGTAAGTTTCCGTATATTGGTAGAAATTGCTGGAGGTGAATTTTCAACCAATTATGCATTTTTCTTCTAAGCAAAATTTTAGCATACTACACACGTCATTTATGTAAAATAAAAGCGTGTTGTACCGTAAATAAAATTAAACTTAAATAACTAATCTTAAAATAAATGAGGAGAACTTTGAGTTCATTTTCTACTCATTTATTATACGATACGGACAGCACACATAAAAAAATCACAGGGAATATAAAAACTTAAACTTTAAATTCAGTCGGAGCTTGCTCGCCCATATCGCTGGATCAAACGACCGTCCTCGATCACTTCCGAAACGCATCTCTCTCCACGGGCCCCTCTTCGAGATTTCAGTCCATTTTTATTGGTGACCACGTGGTAGTCTGATTCATCTTATTAAAAAAGTTTAGTTCTCCAAGTGCCAGTCAGCATTTCTCACCGAGAATTTATTTACATCATTAAAATCAGTTTACAACTTTACATCTGGATTTCGTGAAGGCATTGACAGGAGGCTTATAGTTTAGGCATCTGGAGGGCCCAATTAAAAGTGTTTATTACGTTAAGTGGTCATCTGGATTTTGCATGAGCTCAGATGATACGTCACAGTGTATTTTAAGTCTTAAAACTGAAATGAGTTTTTTAGAAATGCATCATTTTCACTCCACACTGTAAAAAAAAAAAAAAAAAAAAAAAAAAAAAAAAAAAAAAAAAAAAAAAAAACGACATTTTTACAGTACAAACTACTGTTCATCTCGCGCACAAACTCGATCACAGTGAATGTGCTGCATCTTTCTTTGGTTTCCTGACTATATTAACATGGAAAATACAGTAGTTGCGTACAATTATCAGCACAATGTGCTGGCAATTTGACGTCAGCAGTTTGTGCTGGCTTCCAAATTAAAAAAAAAATTGCCAGCACATTGTGCTGTTAATTTTACTCAACTACTGTATTTTCCATGTTAATATAGTCAGGAAACCAAAGAAAGATACAGCACATTCGCTGTGATCGAGTTTGTTCTGGCAAATTTACAGTGGTTTTTTTTTTACAGTGCAGCGGCTTTGAAATTCTTCACAAGTGGAACAGCTTCACTTTTGAAAATAACGCAATTGAAATCATACACTGATAAAACGCAAAGCTTTACAAAAATTTAGAGTGTCTTTATAGAAGAGCAGTGCCGTTTAGATTAAAATATTATTTATTTGAGAGTTAGACTAACCAATATAAGATGCATTTTTTATTGTAACTAATTTTGTAGGCCTACTGTAAATTAATGAAACAGCTCCTTCTTAAACAGATTCTTTGTCGAAATTCGACGGGTTCCACCATAAAATAATAGTAATAACTTTTTTTTCTTCATCGGTGCGATGTTAAATTCGAGAATAATAATAATAAAAAAAAAGAATTCCTGCTCCTTGCTTGTATTGATCTTTTTTTGTTCATCTATTTTTATCATTTGATATATTAAAATAGCACAACTGATTTTGAGGCGCGAAAATTCTTTACATTGTTTTAAGCATAAAGTGTAATGAAAGAAAATATTTTTATTACTTTCTTCTATTTTTACAAGAAGAAAGTATTGGATTCGTAAAAAATATTTCTTCCTGTTTTCGACGGATTTATACGTTTTAGAAGGTCCTGAACGCGATTTAACTATTTTTATAAGAAGTCTGTCTGTGAGTCTATGAGTCTATCTATATGTGACACAAATTTTGTGGGCGCTCTATCTCAAGAAGTAATGCTTCTAATTTAATAAAACTTTAGATTCAATTATACCTTGATATAAATTGGCGCTGATTAGTTCTTGTTTCAAATCGCCTGACAGGTGGCGTTACTATGCAGCATTTTTCAGGATTTGCTCAATAGCTTTATCTCAAGAACTAATGTACGGATTTTCATCAAACTTTAGATTCAGTTATACTTTAATATAAACTGGCGTTGATTAGTTTTTGGTGTAAATCGCCCAACAGTTGGCGCTGCTATGCTGCATTTTTCAAGGCTTCTACAAGAGCTTTATCTGAAGAACTAATGCACGAATTTTCATCAAACTTTAGATTCAGTTAGACGTTGAAATAAGTTGATGCTTAGTTGGTTTTCATATAAATCTCACAATTGCTGGCGCTGCTATGGTGCATGTTTCACGATTTTCGCGATAACTATCTCTCGAAAACTAATGCACAGGATTAATCAAACTTCATATTTTGTTACACTTTTACATACATAGATATTTATTACACTCAAGTGTATACCGTCCAAAGCTGTCGCTGTCTTGCTCTTTAGGTTGGGAATTTTAGTTGCAGACATCTAAGGTATGGGTGCCTAAATTCACTGGTTTGTTTGAAAGATGCGATGCTTATATATCCTTTTAAAATGCACACAATTCAACGAACCTTTAGAATCTTCATGATGGGCATTGATTGTCATTTAATTTTGTCACTGTGGTAGCGAATTTTGAAATATTAACATGTACTAGATCGAAGAAAGTTTTGGGTTTGGCAAATCCGATCAGTTTTTACACATAGAGTCAAACTAAAAATTTGTATGTTGTGAGCATCTCAAAATTTTCTTCTACATAAATCAAATCGTCTACAAGGTAAATTACACATCAATTTTTAATTCTTATATATATTGATATATATTATACTGATATATCTATCGCTATATAATAATGAAAAACAGAGCATGACAGCTACATCTGTTGGTCTGCATACAGCCTAACCTAATGAGAATCTATTTATGATAAATCCTAACAAAATATGAAATTTGGTAAAATGTCGTGCATTAACCCTTGAGATATAGCTATCGAGGAAAATGTAAAAGATGTAGTACAGTAGCGCCACCTGTTGAGCGATTTACACCAAAACCTAACCAGCACCAATTAATGTCAAGGTCTAACTGAATCTGAAGTTTTATTAAATTCAGTGCATTAGTTCTTGAGATAGAGCGCGCACAAAATTTGTGTCACACACAGACAGATTCACGAACAAGCATTTTCCAAAAACAGTCAAATCCTGCCCAGGACATTTTAAAATGTTTAAATCCGTCGAAAACCGGAAGTCTAAATTGTTCACGAATCGAATCCTTTTTCTTATAAAGATAGTAACAGTGTAAAATATTAGCGCATTCAAATTAAATTGTTACCTTGAACCTTATTTCTCGTTGGTTTAAACGTTAAATATCTTTCTATGGATGCGATAAAAAGACAACTACACCACCATAATAAAAGATTGTATTTTATTTATTTATTTTTCCTCGGTACAACTTACATCAATTTCGGGCATATTTTGGACATTTTAGTCCTTCTATCAATGTCACCCTATTCAAGATAACATGACAAATATTCTCGGTAACTATCTAAGACGTCTGTAACTTTTTTTTTCTCTGTCACTTTTTTATATGCGATAGGCGCTTTTGCTTAGGAGTAAGAAAAAAGTTACATCTAAATATTCACTGTTGTAAAAGCGTAACACATAAATTGCATACTCGTCATACAGTGAATGGAAGAAAAAAATATTTGCTTAGTTTGCATTTTTATATAGTTTAAAATAATCAATAAGGCTTTAGTTATAGAATTGCTTATCACCTTTAACCTCTTCACGCCTTTGGCTACATATGTGGACGTTTAGTGTTTTATCTTATACTATAATACTAGCAAAAATTGTGTGTGTGTGTACGTAAATTTTATCTTAAATACGATTATAAAATCTAACGATTTTGACTAAATTTTGCATTTTACCATTTTCCGGCACGCCTAGAGACCATTGGACTAGATCACATGTTCGAGAAAATTCAATTAGTGGGTCATAATGGATCATGGTTAAGCTAATTATATCTAAAAAAAAAAAGAAACCCGACTCAATCGATTTTAACTAAATTTTATATCCGACCGTTTTGGGGCACGAGAAAACTATTGGGCTAGGTCACATGTTCGAGAAATTTCGATTAGTGGGTCATATTTGAGTCACTTTGGGTCAAGCCAATTTTATCTAAAAAACGGTTCTAACGATTTTGACTAAATTTTGTATTCTATTGTTTTGGATTACGAGAAGACCATTGGGATAAGTCATATGTTAGAGAAAATTCGATTTGTGAGTCACTGTGGGTCAAGCTAATTTTATCTAGAAAATGGCTCAATGATTTTGACGAAATTTTGTATTCTATCGTTTTCGGGCACAAGAATACCATTGGGCTAGGTCGCATCTTCAAGAACATTCGGTTAGTGGGTCATTTTGGGTCACAATGGGTTAGGGTCAGAATAATTATCTAAAAAACGGCTCTAAAGATTTTGACAAAATTTTGTATTATACCGTTTTCGGTTTTGAGAAGACCACTCGGCTTTGTTCACATATTCGAGAAAATTAGATTAGTGGGTCATTTTGAAGTCACTGCCGGTCAAGCTAATTTTATCAATAAAACAGCTTAAATGATTTTGACTAAATTTTGTATCCTACCGTTTTTGATTGGCAGACCATTGAGCGTACGTCACATGTTGGAGTAGATTTCATTAGCGCGTCATTTTGGGTCACTACGGGTCAGGGTCACGAAACCGCGAAGTTGGCGAAATATTGGCGACGTTTGGCCGAAAAATTGACTTTCAAGATTACGAATGTCAAAACACATACTCGGCGCCAAATGCAAGAATTTCGCGAAATTTGGCTATATTTGTCGAAAAAATAGGCATTCAGAATGTGAAAGATTTTTTTAGAAATTCTTAATAAGACTCGAGATACATGGTTAAACCAAACAGAGTTGAGCTAAAAATGTAATTTGGAAGGACGAATGATACAGTGAGAATATTGCATCGAGTTGAACACAAAGCTAATTTGGACCGACTATGCTCGGTCATCCCCGCTTGTAATTATAATTACTGACCACAATAAAAAGAACAAAAGTTTGACAATAATTTATTCACTACAGAATACCCCAACAAGAGAACTAAAAATTTTATGGTTTGATTGCACTGATGTACAGTTAGAGATGTAAATAAAGCGTGAAGTTATTTTTCGGCAGTCAGTACTGTTGGATTATTTGAATTGTTCAAATAATGGCCATAATTAATTTGCCAGACGCAAATTACAGGTTGTCTGCTAGCCAAAGAGTAAATATCTTGTTATTTTTAAGCTTGATAAAATGACACAAAGATTACTTATAATTTTTAAACTATAAACCACTCTTGAAACAGGCTCTTTCGTTGCCATATTTAAAGCCGTCTGGCATTAACTTTGCAACCGAATTTGTGTCTGGCAAACTAATTATAGGTTGTCTGTTAACCGAAGACTAATATGTTACATATAAATGTGGATCTGGCAGGGTCTTAGCGTTGGTAACGTCCGGCAATAATGGATTAATATCACAAATAGTTAGTAGAAACAGATGTTATAAACAAAAATCATACTAAAATGACGTAATTTTGAAGTTTTTTGACCTGAATAACCGCTTCTCGCGCAGGTAAACGCAACATCTCCCGACAGCCAGACCGTTCGCAAACGTACTACACCAAACGAAAGAACATATAGATAAATGAGCCTTGATAAAATGACTTGTTGTTTAGCTCTTAGACTATTAGACATCATTTATATCTTATAAGTAATTAATATACCAAATTTCATATTTCAGGAACACGAAAATTGCATTTTTAGAACGTTTTTTGCTCCTACACTCCCTTTGGGGTAGTGGCATCGACTTAAGATATAACCTATGTTCGAACGTGGACTAACACAATCATTTTGATACCATTACTTTTGAAATCGGTTCAGTAGTTCCAGAGATTACCTCCTACAAACTTTACTTCTTTATAATATTAGTACAGGTTACAACTGATTTTGATACTAACTTTCATTTATAATGTTTTAACTATACAGTATAGTAAAAAAAAAATAAATAAATATATATATATATATATATTTACACATTACATCAGAATAAAAACAATACGAAATATTATCGAATGCAAATAAAACTGTAGACTCTAACTTTTTTTCTATGTCGATACAAATGTCACTGGAACATTTGTCTTTGGAAGAGAGAAGAAAGACAACTATATCGCTATAGGAAAAGATTGTATTTTTTTTTTTTTACTTTTTTCTCGTGACAACTTCAGAACATACGCTCAACTTCGAGCATATCACGGACATTTTGGCCCCCACCCTCTTTCACTGTCACCGTAGTCGGGAGAGTCTCGATAACATGACAAATATTTTCTGTAACTATTCTTTAATCCGTCGCTAACTTTTTTCTATCACTTTTTTCTATCTGACGGCGTTTTTGCTTAGCAGTAAGAAATAAATTACATCTAAGCATTTATCAAGGATGTCACAGGTGACTATTGTCATTTATTATTTTGTCAACTATTCTTTTCAAGCAATAATAATCTACTTTCATGATACTACGAATTTAGTAGAAATGTACGAAGAATATTATTGTATTAAAATAGTGGTAGACGGAACAAAAAAGTCACCTGCTGAAGTACATTTATCCCACATAAATTGTCTATCTATTCTATACTAATATTATAAAGAAGTAAAAATTGTGTGTTTGTCAGAGGTAATCTCTGGAGCTACCAAACCGATTTCGAAAGTAATGGTATCAAAATGATGGTGTTAGTCCAACTTAGAACATAGGCTATATTTAATGTCGGTGCCACTACCCCAAAGGTGGTGCAGGAGCAAAAACCGTTCTAAAAATGCGATTTTTGTGTTACTGAAGGACCTAGAAATATGAAATTTCAAATATTAACTACTTATTAGATGTAAAGGATTTCTAAGAACAGTTCTTAAACAATTCGAAATTTAAAAGGGGTGAAAATTCGCGAAAAGCGTTCTAAAAAACGTTCTAAATGGTGGTTTCTACACAATCTGAGGAAATACACTGGCCTCCAAAAGTTAAGGTACACGGACTAAATGCGTTCGATTGCACAAGTTTTGTCGAATATCTACAAAACTTATTGGCGAATTGTTCTTGAACTTCTGGGATGAAAAGAACATGTTTCATTTCATATTTCTCGGTGAAGATTTAGTCGGGGGTACAATTAGGGGGCTAATAATAAATTTAATAACAAAATAATATTTGCGATCACCTATGTAACAGGAAAGGCTGGAAATGGTTTGTCACTGTGGTAAATGACTATTTGGGTCCTGTTCAACGTTTGTATGCATTTGTGTAAGCATAGCACTCATATTCGTGAAGATGTTAACGTTTTTGTGAAAAACTCAAACTTTTTTTTTATAGCATACAGAGTTTTCAACCAAATTTAACACAACTTTCGAAAAACCTGACAAAGAACAGTAGAAACAGTATACTGCAATTAAAACATCAATATATTGAAAATTTTATAAGATATGGGCATTTTTATAAGATAATTTTTAACTGCGCATGCGCGGAAGATTTCAAAATTTTTATTTCATAATTTGGTACTCAGTATTTTGGGGAAACTTCTATAAAAAGTCCAGTCAAATGTTGTGAAAACTTAGGAAGATGTAGTGAGCTGATTGAAAAGTTGTGTAAAATCCCTTATAATAAAGCTATTTTTAGGAAGCAACTCACTATATCGACACCATCTTTGTGAATTTTCGCGATATTTGACTAGACTTTTTATATAAGTTGCCCTAAATAGCTGACTACCAGATTCTGAAATAAAAATTTTGAAATCTGCCGCGCATGCGCAGTTAAAAATTATCTCATAAAAATGCCCATATCTCATCAAATATTCAATATATTCAGGTTTTAATTGCAGTATACTGTTTCTACTGTTCTTTGTCAGGTTTTTGGAAAGTTGTGTTAAATTTGGTTGAAAACTCTGTATGCTATAAAAAAAAAAGTTTGAGTTTTTCACAAAAACGTTAACATCTTCACGAATATGAGTGCTATGCTTACACAAATGCATACAAATGTTGAACAGGACCCAAATAGTCATTTACCACAGTGGAAAACCATTTCCAGCCTTTCCTGTTACATAGGTGATCGCAAATATTATTTTATTATTAAACTTATTATTAGCCCCCTAATTGTACCCCCGACTAAATCTTCACCGAGAAATATGAAATGAAACATGTTCTTTTCATCCCAGAAGTTCAAGAACAATTCGCCAATAAATTTTGTAGATATTCGACAAAACTTGTGCAATCGAACGCATTTAGTCCGTGTACCTTAACTTTTGGAGGCCAGTGTATCAAACCGATTTAAAAAATAATGGTGTCAAAATGATGGTGATAACCCTTGCTCTAACATAGGCTATGTTTTATGCCGGTTCCTCTGCCCCAGAGGGGTGCAGGAGCAAAAAACGTTCTAAATATGCGATTTATGCGTTACTGAAGGGCCTAGAAATATGAAATTTGAAACATTAGTTAATTATTAGAGATAAATTATTTCTAAGAACAGTTATTAAAAAAATCGAAATTTAAAAGGGGTGATAATGCGCAAAGAGGGTTCTATAAAACATTCTAAATGGCGTTTTTACTCAATTTTGGGAAGCATCAAATCGATTTCAAAAGTAATGTTTGTAAATTGATGGTGACAGACCTTGCTCTAACATAGGCTCTGATTTATGTTTGTATCACTACCACCTGGGGGTTGCAGGAGAAAAAAACGTTCTAAATTGCGGTTTTTGTGTTATGGAAGGGCCTAGAATCATCAAATTTGGAATGGTAGTTGCTTATATGATATCAATGATCTCCAAGAACATTTCCTAAAAAAATCGAAATTTAAAAGGGGTGAAAATGCGCAAACAGCGTTGTAAAAAACGTTCTAAATTGCGATTTCTAAGCAATCTCAGGAAGTACTGAACCGATTTCAAATATAATGATGTAAAAATGATGGTGACAGCTCTTGCTCCAAGATAGGATATATTTTATGTCTGTTACCACTACCTCAGAGGAGATGCAAGAGGAAAAATGTTCTAAAAATGCGATTTTTGAATTATGGAAGGACCTAGACTCATGAAATTTTGCATGGTACATATTTATTAGATATAAATGATCTCTAAGAACATTTCTTTAAAAATTTGAAATTTAAAAAGGGTGAAAATGCGCGAAAAGCGTTCTAAAAACGTTCTAGATACCGATTTGTGAGCAATCTCAAGAAGAATCAAACTGATATCAAAAGTAATGGTAGGAAATTGATGCTAACAGCCTTTGCTCTAACATAGACGCTATTTCATGTCGGTGTCACTATCACCTAGAGGTTGCAGGAGCAAAAAACGTTCTAAATTTCGATTTTTGTGATCGGTAGGGGCTAGCTACTTGAAATTAGGTAAGGTACATATTTATTAGATATAAGTGATCTTTAAGAACAAATTCGAAAAAATTGGAAATTTAAAAGGGGTGAAAATGCACGAAAAGCGTTCTAAAAAGGTTCTAAATTGCGATTTCTACTCAATCTCAGGAAATATCAAACCTATTTCAAAAGTAATGGTTGTAAATTGATAGTGACAGTTCCTGTTCCAACATAGGCTATATTTTATGTTGCTGTCACTACCATCTGCGGGTTGCAAAAACAAAACATGTTCTAATTTGCGTTTTTTGCACAACTGAGGGGTCTAACATTTTGAAATATGGCATGGTGGGGAGACCGGGGCTAGTTGGCTACAGGTGTAAGTAGGCGCAGTCCTCATAATTTGTCTGCTTATGGATAGATGATGCCCCCAGTCACAGAGTACCTTTCTTCTTGCATTTTGCAATCCTCATTGTAGTTTTGCAGCGTTACCCGCGTTCGGTGAACATTTATGACGATTTTTCTTCTTCTTGCACTCATAAGTAATTTTTTGTTGCTTCATTCTTTTTCTAATTTCTGATACTTATCTTAATAATTGCGATTTAACTTTTGTAGTTTTTCATAGTGTATGATGAGCTCTACCTATTCCACATGCGATTTACTTGGATTTTCTATGTTTAGGGGGTTACATCTCCAATTTTCTGAAGAAATTTGTTATGGTGCTAGCAGGCGCATTGAACACGGGGCAAGTTGGCTCGGTGCGCCAACTAACTCCGTTACACTGTTTCGTAATATTTTCTGCTATTTTATCCCGTTTGATAAATTAATTACTTTTTTTTTTTACAAAAAACATGCGTAATTACCAAAGGTAAACTGAACAGGTTAACACATCGAAGAATTCTTAAATATCCTGGATGTGTTTAACACGATGTTTAGACTTAAGCATATTAAGAGAATAAACAAAAGACAACTTCGTACATAGCGACATAACTTTATTATGAATACTCATGCTGGCTGGTACGGCCATCTAGTGGATCTAAACGTAAACACTGGTACAATATGTAACAAAATGATTCGGTATCATCTTTTTGGTTTTATCTCCAGCAGTCACTGGAGCTCCTCTGATTTCGACTTAGGGTGTTCGATATTTATATTCTGAGAATGTTAGACCAATAAAAAAGACATGATCAATAAAAGAAAATTTGGAAAAATAGGCGTAGGTAAAAGGCAGCCACATGTATATTGACAGATTCACCAAATCTGAAGGCATTGAAAGAGGAAAGTAAGCTTTAGAGAGGAAAAAAGATGAAATACAAAAAAGAAGAAAATAAAGGCAACAGAAAAAGCTGGCAAAAGGTAAACCGATAATGAGAAAAACTTTGTTTCCACCTATAATAAAAGGATACTTGTTATAGAGAAAAGCACGAATCTTGACAATATCTCAGATGACGAGGAAAATGAATATCTGGTGTGTGTAGGTACTTTAGGAACAGCAACCACCGATAAAAGTGTGTGCGATGCAGTGTTTAAGCACATGTGGCCTGCACTACACTCGAGTTTACATTTGTGATAACCATAACTCTGATGATGATATCGAGTATAGGCAACTTAGGTATAGGCAACTTACCCCGCGGCGGGGTAGGTTGGCACACATGTTTTCTCTTACTTCAGGCTTCCTCAAAACATAAACTACAAAAGCTACAAACGTAGAACTCCAGATAATTATAGCCTAATGTCTGTGCTTTAAAAGTGCAGTGAAATTTTGTTAAAAATCTTAAACAAAAACTTAATAAAAATTAATAACAAAAAACTGCGCCTGCTAGCCCCGGTCTCCCCTATTTACTTACAAGATGCAACTGCTTTCTAAGAACAGTCGAAAGAAAATTCCAAATTTAAAAAGATGAAGTGAGCGAAAAGCGTTCTAAAAACGTTCTAAAGTGCAATTTTTATACAGTCTTATCAAATACCAAACCGATTTAAAAAATAATGGTGACAAATTGCTGGTGATAGAACCTGCTCAAACATAAAAAACTTTCTAAATTTCGATTTCTGTGATACTGAAGAGGCTAGAAACTTAAAATATAGCATGGTAGGTTACTTATAAAATATAAATGCCCTCGAAGGACTGTCGAAAATAAATTCGAATTAAAAAGGGGTGAAGCAAAGTGGAGGTGCGAAAAGCGTTCTAAAAAAGTCCTAAATTACGATTTCTAAGCATTTTCAGGGAATATAAACCGATTATGAAAGTAATAGTTGCGAATCAATGGTAACAGTCTCTGATCCTACACAGGCTATAGGTATTTTATGCAGATGATTCTACCACCTGGGGTTCACAGGAACAACAAACGTTCTAAAAAAGGCCTTTAAAAGCTTTCTAAATTACGTTTCTTTGGAATATTAGGAAATAACATACCGATTTCAAAATTAATGTTGGCAAATTAATGGTGACAGTTCCTATTTCAACATAGTCGTTTATATTGAGAGAGGTGGTAGAACTTGGAATTTGACATGATGGTTAATTTTAAGATGTAAGAAGATGGTTTCTAAAAATTCAAAACTTCAAATGAATTTTGAAATCAACGTATTAATTGAGCATAAAAGTTTCAAAATATTTTCTAAATTATCATTTATTTACTTATAGGTCTTTTTATTAATTTAAGTCTCATTTCTGCCTAATGCAGTGTAATAATGAAGTTTAGTCAAACTCTGTTTTAAATAGTAATTTTTGAATTATTCCTAAAAGTTTAATTTCTTCTAAAAAATTTAGACATATAAATATCACTTAGTATATTTCAACTATTACGCGAGCAAAGCCGTGGGGTTTGCAAGTTGTACTTATAACTTTCAAGTTTTCCCAATTATAGGAGATATTAGCCTATTCAAAATTCCATGATTATATATTAAAATTATTCAGAGGGTCTTCTCTTATCGTTGTCTAAAGTCTAAATCCCATACCATTAGCTCTAGATCTAGTCCTAGAGGTATAATTTCAATTGCGAAAATATTTCAGATATTGTTCTTCATTTTATCAAAAGCGATTTATGTCAAATTAGTTATTATTATTATTATTTTTTAAATAAGAAATATGATTTTTACAGGGTCTTTTGGCCCTATAAGTTATAGTTAAAAAGCTTTCTCCCTGATCTAAAAAGTAAATCAATAAAAATTTGGGCCTCCTATCAATGTCACCATAATCGGGATAATATGAAAAATATTCTTTGTAACTATTCCCTAACTTTATTTATTTATATTTTTATCTTTTTCTTATATACTAGCTAAACGAGCGCAACCCAAGATCTAAATAAAATGCTTTCACTGGAGGTGAAGTATGTAGCGACGTCATTTCTCCCCAAAAAACTTCAACAAAATATAAGATGAATCACTGGTTCAGAGCAACCGAGCTAGTCTTTTGCTCTGTTCTATTGCGCTCGCCTTCCGCACGGTAGGTCCCGGGTTCAAACCCAAATAATGCAAATTACCACGAAACCCTACAGGCTCCCATTGCTTTTTTATATTAACCACTAAAAATTAAAAAAATTCCTATTTTTTTGTTGCAAAAATCATATTTTCATGCCATTTTTAAACGAAATATATTTAAAAAATAATTATAGATAAAAAATAAAGATGATTTATGCAAATATAAATTTATGAGCAAAATTATGCCCATTTATGAGCAAAATTGCCAACTAGATTGAAATATACCGGATAAACAAAAATGTAAGCCTAGAAAATGCGATGCCCGTAGGTAGCACGGGCAAATCAGGGTTGGCAAAAATACGCTGCCCGTATGAGGTACGGGCAAATCTGGTAAGCAGTTAATATCTTTTGAACGAATGCTATAACTTTGAACCGAAAGAAAAAAATGTTATGCTTTGAAATGTTATACAGTATAACTTCAATTATCTGGCATCATCGGGACCTAGACTATACCAGATTTTTGAAAATTCCGGATTTTTGAAGGAATATCAAAAGTTGTAACTAGGAATATTAAAAGTCTTATTTTATTCTTAATGGTGCCTTTAGCAATAATTTAATTCATTACTGACTGATAATTATGTAAGAAAAAGAGAAAACTGAATATAAAAAAACTTACTTGAATTGATATTTTGTGTTACGTGAAAAATAAAATCTAATAAAGAGTGAAATTATTCCTTCTCGCTTAATTTCGGACACATCGATGTCAATTATGTTTGGCCGTTCTTTAATAAGTTTTTCTTATAATTTATACAAATGAAGAATGTCTATTTCGGAAATACAGTCTTCTTTCTATAAAGCAGATAGATATTAATGCTCCAGTCAAACTTATGTATTTTTTTAGTCACACATTTTCATTTGCTGGTTGTTCATCCTCGTCTTCTGAACTGCTATTAGCGTTATCGGTGCTTTTATTTAGCAAACTTTTAGCGATTGCTGTCCGTTAAATTGTTCGTTTTTGGTGCATTTTCGTCAATACATAGCCAATCATCTATATCCTTTATTTGGACACTTGATGCATTTGCAGATTTTGTGTGTTCAATCAGCTCACAAATGATCGTCAAGGTCCTGAAAATTCTTCCGCAAGCCTGAAAATTGTTCCTCATCATCGCTGCCGAAAATTTGTTTTGGCCCTATATTGTACCACGCATTCGCCAAATTCTTTGACGTTACTTGTTCCCATGACTGTGCAACTATCCAAATTGCATGTTTGATGCTGTAATCCTTCTTGAAAGTTTCTAATTTTAAGCCCTGATTGCATGCATTCAGAAGATGCTTCATAAATTCTGCTTTATAAAGGCATTTTAATGATCGCAGAATTCCTTGATTTATAAGCTGAATAATTAAAGTGCAATTAGGAGGTAAAAACATAGCGGCAACATCGTCTTTTGTTTTATCAGGTCTACTTTATCTCCGACAGACAAACTTAAATGCTTTCTTTTAGAAACAGCATTCGCTGCTTTTAAAAAAGGCATCGTGCTATAACAATAATTAATAATAATAAACTTCCAAAATACAAGTATTCGTCTCACCTCAGTAAAAAAAGGTCCCAATCAAAGACAAAGGGGAAAGATATTTTTTAAATGAATGCAACAACCTTTGCATCTGGCTAACTCGCCCCTTTCGATTCACGCCCCCCCCTCCTCCTCTCTCAAAAATATTCTCAAATATTCTTTTTTTTTTTGCATTTTTACTTTCGATCTGCAAGTTTTTAATTAATAAACAATTGCTATTTTTCTCTCCCATAACTTGAAAGTGTAGAAGAAAAATGAAGTGAAAAGTTGGTTTTGATGCCGGATTTTTGAAGCTACACTGTATATAAAAAGAAATTTAATTTATTTTCTTAAACAATCAGCTTCTGTACTATTAAGATAAATAATATTTTCTTGTAATAGATTCTTAAAGAGCAAAATATGATGGCAATGTTAGAAAATCAAACAACTAAACTCATGATACAATTTATTCCTTGAACACGGGCCAAAAGAGATCTATATTATATATATTACGTAGGCAACGCTTGAACTTTAATTGTTATAAATAAAAATTGAGTTGATGTTCGAATTACGTTGTCTATTAATTTTGATTATATAGCTGTAGCGATCTGCACTGAAATATTCCAGCCCATCATTTCAATATTACTGAATAAAGGTAAATATTATCTTCTATGTACTATTACATTATCATGCTAATATTCTTCAGAAAGAATTTCTCTTTACTGAAAGGCTATTTTAATTATTTGAGCTTTTTAAAATCTTGTAACAGTAGATAAAAACGGCTTTTTTGAAATATGAAATAAATCTCTATTCATATATTGAAATTTTGATCGAAATTTGTTTACAAAAAGGGCACAGATGTACGCACCGGGGTACTTAATTTGCGCCAAAATAACGTTGTTTTGCCTAACATGGTAACCCGGTTCTTGATGTTTATTTATTAATAAATTGTTTATTTACTTTTATTTTCTTTTAAAATTATATAAATTGCGGCACAGATGTCATATTTGCCCCATATTGGCACGATTTTTTTCTGACGCCAATTTCATATACGCAACGGGTACTTAACTGGCGCCAAAGTGTCGTTATTTTGCTTGATGTGGTAACCCGGATTATGTTGTTTATGATGTTGATGTTTTCGCCAAATTGGCAACTGAAAAAAAATCGCGCCAATATGGGGCGAATATGACATCTGTGCCCAAATTGGCTTTGTTCTATAGTTATTCATGAAATTTGTATTTATTTATTGTTATTTTTAAAGAAAAATAATTAAAAAATATATATGTAACTGGTATTCGAAAACGATGTTTTCGCCAAATTGGCACAAAAAAAGATCATGTGAAACCCGATGCGTGTATGACATCTGTGCCAAAAAAATAGGCGGCACAGATGTCATATACTATGCCTATTTGGCGCGATTTTTTCCGACGCTAATTTGGCGAAAACCTCGTTACCGTATCATCTATATCCGGGTTACCATATCAAGCAAAATAACGACACTTTGGCGCCAGTTCAGTACTCGGTCGTATGACATTGGCGTCAGAAAAAAAATCTTGCCAAATAGGCATAGTAAAATAAAAATAAATGCAATTATTTTTTGCCACAGGTGTCATATACGCACCGGGGTACCTAATTGGCGCCAAAATGGCGTTATTTTGCTTGACATAGGTGCTATTATTACTTTTCAACAAATATTGCTGAAGCTAATACTGATTTCTCCATAGGAATTCAAACTATAATTGTGTAACCTTTAAGATTAAGTAGTGTTAACCTTAGCATGTTAGTTTAACCTTGACCCCTTGAGGGGCGGTGGGATATATTATACCTCACCTAATTTAAACAAGATTCCCACCAGAAACTTTCAACTAAATTTTATAGTTTTAACTTTGAGGGGAAAATGTTGAAAAATTGCTTTTGCTTATTTACAAATAATTTTTTTCGATTATTCCGGTGAGAATTCAATATTACAGAGACATTATTGCTTGCCCCTCAAAGGGTTAAGTAGTGTTTTTGCGATATCTTTCGAAAACGGAGGGCGCTTGGGGGCTGGACTTCCCTTTGCCCCCCTTAGTGGTCGAATTTGGCAAAATTCCGAAACATGTGTCTACTAATTTTGAGTTATATTATAGGCATGTCAAGTTTCAAGGTTTTATTTCCATTGGTTATGAGACATAGTGAATTTTTTTTAAATTTTAAATTTGTCCCTAGTTACACGCCCCCCCCCCTTGGGGATCGAATAAAAAAAATTGGTACTTCTTAGTTATCCCGTCGACCAATTTCGCCAAATTATATAAATCGCCAAACTACTCGCCAAATTATACACATTGACATAAATTTTATTTTAAATAACGAAAGAACAAATAAATTAGTAAAACATTAATAAAAATACAAATAAAACGTCGAATTAATGGTTTTATTGGCCATTACTGGCATTTAATCTTACAATTAATTAATTAATGACAAACCATTATTGGCATTTAATCTTACAATTTGGCGACAGTAATTTGGTCGACGGGATAACTAAGAAGTACCAAAAAATCAATATCCAATTCATATATTGCCCTCAGGAATACATATATATTCCAAATTTCAAAGCTCTATATCAACAGGAAGTGGGTAAAAAATGAGGGTACTACCTACTACTTAGTTATCCCGTCGACGAAAAATCTACCGCCAAACTGTAAGAGTAAATGCCAATAATGGTTGATCGTAAATGTTACATTCACTTGACAACACGTGTTTACGTCACCAAGTCATTTTTATTTCGACGTTTTATTGGTATTTTTATTAATGTTATGCTAATTTATTTGTTCTTTCGTTATTTAAAATAAAAATTATGTCAATTTGTATAATTTGGCGAGTGGTTTGGCGATTTATATAATTTGGAGAAATTGGTCGACGGGAAAACTAAGTAGTACCAACATGAGTAACAAGATTTGACTGCCACATACAAACACACAAACAGAAGTGTAAGTTAAAAGAAAGCATGTAAAAAATGGGTACTTACGTGTTATCCATTCCAGGAAGATAGATCGCAAAGAGGGTTGTTAATCGCAAATCACCTTTATCATTGTCAATCGCTGATCGCGTTCAAAACAGTAGTTTAATAAAAGTTTATTCAATGCATAACATAGTTGTAATTGTAAATAATGTACGAGGAAATTAAAATAACACAAAAGTATACATTCAGTATGCATGAATCACTCGTATCATCAGATTGACGGTTTTTAGCTATAAAATATATTTTTGATGGTAGTTTTATTGTTACTTTTTTGCTATATTGGGCCTTGGCGTTTTATCTTGGCGCATTTCGTGTTTTAGAAAGTGAGGTTATTGCCAAAAGATATAAACAGCTTTTATAAACGAACCTAATCAACTTTTATGCTTGTTGCCGAAACGACAGTGAAGCCTCACTGTGGAGCCACGAAACGTTTCTGGTTTCCGTCTGTTAGTTAGTCTGTCTGTTTGTTCCGCGATGACTGCAATTGGCATTCGATTAGCGGGTAATTAAGGAGACATGTTGGTGAGATATCCGGATTTAGCTGTAAAGTTTTAGGTTATATTTGGTCCTTTCGTTCGGAAAATATGGAACATTTTCTTTTGCGTCGTAATGGTAAATTCAGACAATTTTCAAATTTCTATTTGTTGAAAGAAAATGGCGCATTTAATTGATGAATTTAAATGGTAAATAATGGATTCCAAAATTTACAAGTATCATAAATTATTACTTGTAGGTTTTGGAGAATTGGCGTTGGCTGGTTTTGAACCCGGGACCTACTGTATGAAAAGCGAGCGCCGTAGCACAGAGCGAAAAGCTAGCTCGATTGTTCTGTGCCAGTGACTCATCTCATCATATATCGTTGGTTGAAGTTTTATTGCGAGAGATGACGTCGCTACATACTCCACACCCAGTGAAATCATCTTATTTAGTCATTGGTAATCCTTTACTATTTTTTAAAAAAATACCAGAGGGTTGTGCCCCTTACCAGCTGTACCCGCCAACTTCCGCCAGACCCCACAGGGTCTAAAAACATGGAATTTACTATGTTTAAAAAAGATTATTCAATTATGGAAGATTGAATGATATTATTACGACCAGTGTCGATCTTCTGTAATCAGGTTGATATTCCCCTTTGACTGGGTGATATTTAGGTTCCTAAGTCCTTATCTACCACTGTTGTGATAGCTGATGGTTGTTTTCATGACTGATTAAACAAGATCTACCTCACATTTGAAAATATGCTTGTATAAAATGGTAAGTAAAAAAATGTCTCTGCCTCTCAGACTTTTATAATAAAGTGTTCTTTTAGACACTAGAATAAAATCCTTTTATGTATGACATTTTAATGATGTTGTTTAATTATGACGTAATTTTTCCCATTGAATGCTTTTCGCACATAATAATTTATTTATTTTGATTTTATTTTGTTTCCTTTATTTTAAATATTCACTTGTAAATATATTTTTCAATGGAAAAGTGTTTGAAAATATTATTGTTTGGGCTTTTATGCCATAATTTTCGCCTACTCAATTCTTTACGCAGGTAATAATTTAATTATTTTAAAGTTTTCTTTCTATTTTAATGTTCACGTATAATTATTTTTTTCTAATAGCTAAAAAAAAATAACTCTTCTGAAATAAATAGCTGTAAAAGCTATAGCTATTTTAATGTTCACGTATAATTATTTTTTTTCTAATAGCTAAAAAAAAATAACTCTTCTGAAATAAATAGCTATATAGCAATAGGTATAGCTAATAAATAGCTATTGAAAGACTGGAAGATTTGAACAAAAAATTGAAAAGAACTAAAAAAATTAGAGGAATTAAAAGGATGATTGGATACTGCATTTTTACTTTCTTCTATCTTCAATAGAAGAAAGTATTGTAATCGAAATTTTTTTCGACTTCCGGTTTTCGACGGATTTGCATGTTTTAGGGGTCAGAGATTCCAAAAAACATGTTTATAGAAAATGTCTGTCTGTCTGTGTGTCCGTCTGTCCGTCTGTCCGTCCGTCCGTCTGTCCGTCTGTCCGTCTGTCTGTCGCCATTGTACCATCAAAAAGTGTATGAAGTTATATATAGAATTAAACCAAAATTTTATTATAAGTTTTTGGCTATGGCAAGCAGGTCCTCCCGGAACTTGGAAAAAATTCGCCGGTAGGGGGCGCTGATATAACAATTTTTGTGCGATTTTGAATATTGTACCATCCAAAAGTGTATGAAGTTATGCATAGAATTGAACCAAATTGTTAGTTTAAGTTTTTGGATATGACAAGCAGGTCCTCCCTGAATTTGGAAAAAAATTCGCCGGTAGGGGGCGCTGTAAATGCGTTTTTTGTGCGATTTTGAATATTGTACCATCGAAAAGTGTATAAAGTTATGCATAGAATTGAACCAAATTTTTAGTTTAAGTTTTTGGCTATGGCAAGCAGGTCCTCCCTGAATTTGGAAAAAATTCGCCGGTAGGGGGCGCTGTAATAGCGATTTTTGTGCGATTTTGAATATTGTACCGTCCAAAAGTGTATGAAGTTATGCATAGAATTAAACCAAATTTTTATTTTAAGTTTTTGGATATGGCAAGCAGGTCCTCCATGAATTTGCAAAAAATTCGCCGTTAGAGGGCGCTGTAATAGCGATTGTTGTGCGATTTTGAATATTGCACCATCGAAAAGTGTATGAAATTATGCATAGAATTGAACCAAAAAAAAAAATTAAGTTCTTGGCTATGGCAAGGAGGTCCTCCCTTAATTTGTAAAAAAATCGCTCGTAGAGGGCGCTGTAATAGCGATTTTTGTACAATTTTTGTGCCATTTTGAATATTGTACCGCCGAAAAGTGTATGAAGTTATGCATAGAATTGAACCAAATTTTATGTGTTTATTTTTGGTCATGTCACGAAGGTCCTCCCTGAATTTGGAAAAATTCTGCCGGAAGGGGGCACTATAATTGCGATGTCTGTACCATTTTTATTATTGTACCATCGAAAAGTGTATAAAATTATCCATATAATTGAACCAAATTTTTTATGCATGTTTCTGGCTATGGCAAACAAGTCCTCCCTGAACTTGAAAAAATTCCGAAAGAAGGGGGCGCTATAATTCCGATCTCTGTGCCATTTTCATTATTGTACCATCGAACAGCGTATAAAATTATGCATATAATTGAACCAAAATGTTTGTGCTTGTTTTTGGCTTTGGCCAACAGGTTCTCCTTGAATTTGGAAATATTGCGCGGTAAAGGGGCTCCGTGCTAGCGATTTTTGTATACTTTTCTTGATTTTCGTAGTTCTATTGTGCATCGGCGGTTCATGCAGCGGCGGGAACTCGCTTCCTGCTATGACGGCTATTCGCAAACAGCTGATAACGACAGAATAAGGAAAAATTAATAATTTTAACAAATATCATGATATAGATTAACTCGTTTTTAGTCCGTTTAATTGACTTGAGCAGAAATTTAAGAATTTAAGATGAAAATCAAAGTTGGTATAGTATTGAACTAATAATATTGAAGTATTAACATGTGTAACTAGGTTTTGAAATATTAAGATGTATAAGATAGAAGAAAGTTTTGGGATTGGCACATCCAACTAGTTTATGCTTATTTTTTGATCCTAAAAAACTTATTTTACGAAACTATCCTAACCAATTTCAACATTAAATAGTGCTTAAATTAATTCTATTTAAAAACTGTCTGCTTCAGCATATTTATCATACATTTTTCTATCAAATTACCAGTTCTCATGTTTTTGTATGTCATTGTTAGTTTTATTGTGATCCGAGAAACTTAAAAGGTCACAATAAATTCAGTTACGGCAACAGCGGTGACAGCAGCGTTAGTTACTTTTTTACATGCTTTCTTTTATAACTTACAATTCTGTTTGTTTGTATGTGGCAGTCAACTCTTGTGACTCGTTTTTCACCCGCTTCCTGTTGACATATATCTTTGAAATTTGGAATATATATGTTTTACTGAGGGCAATACATGGACTGGACATTGATTTTTTTTAAAAATTCGATCCCTAAGTGGGAGGGGGGGAGGTTGATTTCTTACGGAGAAATCCAAATCAGCTTCAACAATGAGTATTTGTCGAAAAGTGCTAATGGAACATTTGGAATATATATATACTCCTGAGGGCAATACCATGGATTGGACATTGATTTTTAAAAATTTGATCCCTAAGGGGGGGGGGATTCGGCAACGGAGGGGAAACGGTTGATTTCCTATGGAGAAATCAGAATCAGCTTCACCAATGAGTATTTGTCGAAAAGTGCTAATGGAATATTTGGAATATGTATGCATTCCTGAGGGCAATACATGGATTATACATTGATTTTTTAAAATTCGATCCCTAAGGGTGTGGAGGGCAACGGAGGGGAAACGGTAGGTTTCCTAAGGAGAAATCAGAATCAGCTTCAACAATGAGTATATTTGTTGAAAAGTGCTAATGGCAGGGCTAGCACAATAGTGCCAATTTTTTGTCAACTTGGCGAAATATTGCCAAATTTGGCGACAAAATAAGTTACCATATATGAAGCCAACTTGGAGATAGCTGGCTAATTTGACTAAATTACCATTTCTACTTTTTAGTGCATTTAAAAAAATATATATTTTTTCTACATTTTTGTGAATTTTAATGAAAGCATATAGGGGAGACTAGGGAGGGTTGACCCACTTTTTACAAAATGATTTTTTATTTTTTAAATATTGAACGTAGAATAAAGTTTTATATATCATTTTATTCGTTATACAATTAGTTATCAAAATAAAATTGCTACATAAGTGTAACATATAAGAAATTTGAAAAATGATTGATTTTAATCATGAAAAAATAATGGGTCAAGGCTCCTCACATATGGGAGGGTTGACCCACTATATGGGAGGATTGACCCACTTTGTTTTATATTGCACTATTTGTAAAGAAAAATAAAATCAGTTTAAAAAAAGCAAAATAACTTTATTCTACATGCTTTAATTATTATTAAAAATATATTTTTTTAAATATGAGGCTTAAACAAACCTGTTAAGATGCAGTCGCTAGACAGAAGAGAAAATTTTTGTTTTAAACAGGATTTTGTCTGAGCAGGTATAATTGTACGGCAGGAAAAATGAAATTTGAACATTTAAGGCAGTATTCTGTTAGAGACAGGTTCCGTTTTCATAGTGTTTCATGTTATTATGTCCGGATTTGGGAGCCAATATCCCGCTTTTTTATCTCCTTGTTCCATTTTTTGTGACACTCAATCTGACAACTATAGTTGTCACATAGTTTGGCTTCATCTCACTGTATTCACCCTGGTGAAATTTTTCTACATACCTTCCTAAAGTTTTTCGATCGATGCTATGTTCTTTTGCAACCACATGAGCCTTAACTTATCATTAACATGATTTAAACCTTTAAGGGGCAAAGTACTTTCAGTACTAAAATGTTGAAATAAAAGACTGGCACCGGAATTTATGAACAAATTTATTTGGAAATAAGAAAAAGGCTATATTTCACATACATATTAAATGAAAATATTTCAGCAAAATTCTGATGCCATTGTGATGTTTCCGAATTAAAATTAAGTGGTTTTATAAACATACCACTGCTCCTCAAAGGGTTAAGACTGCAGCTTTCATCCTTTCTAGTCCTTTCTAGTCTTTCCCACTGTTTCTATTTACCTATTGTAAGCAATATTTAAATGAAAAAAAAGTTCCTATCAACTTTCCCATTTTCTAACAATTTTTCAAATTTTTCTATAGTCAGTTTTAAACATTTTCTTTTCCATCACAGCATTTTACTGAAGCTTTACAGAATAAATTTACCTTATTTTATGTATATACCATTAACCTTTTATTATGCACAGTGTATAGTAAAAATATTTCCAAACCCACTTAATTAAGGGAGCCTTGAGCATCTGGTCAACCCTCCCTCACATTGACTGGGTCAAACCTCCCTACATAGACCTTTTCTAAATAATACCACATTGTTATGTTAAGCCTAACTTACTTTACAGTATTTATGTCTGGAATGAAAGCTCGATATTTCTGCATTACTTTAAACCTACTTACTTAAATTTGTATGATATAATTTATTTGAAAAAAGCTTGCTAAATATTTCTAAAAAACACAACTTTTATGTTGAAAACGCCTCTCAACTGATTTTTTCCACACCTATTTCGATTATCTCTATGAAATGAAGACTGTTGTTTGAGCATTCCTGTAGCTTTGGTTGACACCTATTGATAAAACTCTGAAATTTTTTTAAATGTAAAAATTGATCGGTGGATCAAGCCTCCCGTGTGGTCAACCGTCCCTAGTCTCCCCTATATATATATATATATTTGTATTTTTACATTTATTTAGAACAGAAAGCTAAACTATAAACAGAAAAAAAGTTTCACTTTTATTTCTCACATCAAAGTAGAAACAAAGTAAAATATTGCCCCATGCAAATGAAATTGTCAGCTCCATCTATCGATTTAGACGTTAAATATCTTTCTCTGGACGTGAGAAAAGATGACAACTCCATCAAGATTTTTTTCTTCTCGGGGAAACTTCAGAACATACACTCAGTTTCGAGGTGTATCTCGGACATTTTGGTCCTCCTATCAGTGTCACTATGGTCAGAATAACATGACAAATATTCTCCGTAACTATTCTCAGAGACATCAGTAATTTTTTTTCCCTATCACTTTCTTACATTTGATAGGCGTTTTTGCTTAGCAGTAAGAAAGAAAGTGCATCAAAACATTTATTGAAGTAAATTCATCACACATAAATTGATGTACTTGTTTTAAGTTCCCAGTGGATAGAGGAATGAATAGTTGTGAAGTTTTAATTCAATGATTATTATTTTTTAATACTTAAGGATTTAATTAAACAGCAGAGCTGGTTACTCTATCCTGCAAAATTTGGGTTGTGCCATGTTTTTTAGTTTTTGATAATTGATTCTTATGTTCTTTGTACTGCTGAATCCGAAAATGACCATCATTTTTACATCACGTCAGGATTTTTTGGAAATCGCAAACTTAAAAATTTTTAAAAAGTCGATACATTGCGAAAGTTTGTTACTATAAAATAGATGTAAAACTTTTTTCATAACAATTTATTCATCTTTTGGCTTACACTTTGCTCTGATACAGCTAAACATGTAAAATATTGTGTATTTAAAATCCTTGCAATTTTATTCCATGTGTGGAAGTTTCTTTGAAACACTCTTGATCTGCCTCGCGCTTTTCCCTTTATATTCTCTATTGAGTTCATCTGGGTGTCCTCTTTTATTTTGGCGGTTGGAAATTCGTCGCAGAAGTATTTTAACCCTTTCTGGCGCTGAGTAATTCTGTTTATAAACTAATGAAATGATAGACAACACCAGAATTTATAAGCGAATTTATTAGAAAATACGAACTTGCTTATTTTCAAGTACGTTATAATAGGAAAATTTTAATTGAATATTCTGAGTGGCAGTGTAATAAAAATTAGGTGTCCTTTTTTAAGGACACCGCACGCGAAAGGGTTAAACATTTGCCTTCTTTTGGTAATGCTTTGACAAATTGATTTGACATATTTTAGCTATTTTTTTCAATTCCTACTATTAGTTCACACTCTCCCTATATTTATTTATTTATATATCTTGTTCAAATTTTCAGTCGTTAATAAAATACTTATTATTCATCCTACCAAGTTGAAATAAATTTTTTAAAACTTGCACTAGATGACAAATATGTTAATACAGTTTTATCAAAGATTAATTCATTAATTAAATTTTAATTAATTAATTTTAGTTTTACATGGGAGACAAAATGGCGGCCATTGGTTATAGAACAGCGTTTAATGCATCTTCAGATCTATAAGTGGGGGGTCACCATAGGGGGGACCCTATTCTGTCACCAAATACCGCCAAGTTTGTCGCCAAATTTGGCGACCAAAATGAGTCGCCAAAAGTGACGCCAACTTGGCGATATCGCTAATATTTCACCAAATTCCCATAGACTTCCATTGTAAACCTACTTGCTTATAGAAAATCAACAAATTGAGATATTTTAATGCAACAAAATCTAATATTAGCTTAAGGGATTATATTAAATTTTTCTTTGATGACCTAAGAAGGAATTGACTTTAAAAACAAAATTTTTATATTACTTGTTATTTTAATACTTAAGAGTTTAATTAAACAACAGCACCAATTATTGCTTTCAATTACCTAAACGCATGTAGGTATGTAATTTATGATAATACCAATTTGATCTTAGAAAAAACTATAATTTTCAATTATGTTGGTAAGTGCTAAAAAGGATATTACTATGTCTGTGATTAAATAAAGCGTATGTTACTATACAGAAATATCGGTACACAAAAATATGGAATAGATGCACCCTATTAACCCTATTGGCACGTAAATAAAATTCACCAATAGGGTAATTTTCTAAAATTTTTATGCAAGAATTTTCATTTAATTTAATATTAAAATACTGCAAGTGATCTTAATAGCAATTTTACCATAGCGAATGACTTTCCTATATGTGATAGGAGACTTTGCCTAGCAGTAAGAAAGAAATATAGCTAAGCATTTGCTAAAGTACATTCATTACACAAAATATGTTGTACTTTCCATAAATTCCCAGTTAATGGAGAAATGAATAATTGCGCATTTTTAATTTAAACTATTTTTTTTTTTTTTTTTTTTTTTTTTTTTACATGCATTCTTTAAACTTACAATTCCGTTTGTTTGTATGTGGCAGTCAAATCTTGTTACTAATTTTTCACTCACTTCTTGTTGACATAGAGCTTACAAATTTGGAATATATATGTATTCCCGAGGGTAATACATGAATTGGACATTGATTTTTAAAAATTTGATCCCTAAGGGAGGCAACAAGGAGGGACAATGGTTGATTTCTTATGGAGAAATCAGTACCGGCTTCAACAATGAGTATTTGTTGAAAAGTAGTAACGGCAGCGTTATCACAACAGCGCTCAATTTTGTCCAACTTAACGAAATATCGCCAAATTTGGCGACAAAAATAAGTTGCCATACATTAAGCCAACTTGGCGAAATTTCCATTTCTACTTTCTAGTGCATTTTAAAGAAATATATATATATATATATATATATATTCTATGTTTTTGTGAATTTTAAAGAAAGTATGCTTAAAACAAAAACTTTTTTATTTAGTTATATGAGGGGACCTCTCTTAATAATAATAATAATAATAATAATAAAACCTCTAAACATATATTTATTTGAAAAGGCTCCATAAAAATCAAAGAATGCAGACAAAACAAAATGTCACCAACAAAAATAATTACGTTTCTTTCTAAATGTTAAAAAACGTCTAATTTAGATACATACACACATCTATATTCATAATTATTTTTACGGTTCTCAAATTCTTCTCTCTCCGTGTATATAAATAAGCGATATAAATCCAGTAATGCTACTTTAAGATCAAAAGAACTTATTTGGCCATGATGAAGATGAAGAAGAGTTCGTGATATCGATACGTTTCCTGCAAATCTCGATCCAATGAAGATTAAACTCAACACTCATTTCCGGTTTGAGCAAAATACTTCCGTGTTTTTATGACCTGGAAAAATATATCGTTGATGTATAAACAGTTTCACAAAATTCTTATTCTAGCAAATTAAGTCGCACTTGCGCCGGCAAGGGTAGCAGGGGAGGGACATCACCTATCCCTAGATTTTGAGAAATTAATTAGATAAATTTTCTTAATTTCGGATTGTTTTTTTTTAAAAAAAGGTAAAATTTATTTTTTCCAAGTGCGTTTAGAATAATTAAATTTTAAGAGAAATGGACACTACGGATTTTTCTAAACCCGACACTGAAAATTTTTAAAATTTTTATTTTTTCTATAAATATGCACAGTTTTCTGAGGATTGTTTTTAACACTTTCCAACATTGTTGAAAAATCTTCATGGCTTTCGATTGAAGATTTGTCTGTCCGCCTGTACGAGCTATAAATCTCGTAAATGTACTCGTATTGCCCTGTAATTTTTATATACTATTGACGTTTACTACAGCACGATCGCTATTGAAAATGAAATGTGTGGCATTTATACTACGTTTACAGGAACAGTCAAAAGTTATTTCTTAAATTACAGTTAATAGGAAAAATAGTTTCAAATGCATTTTAATGATGTTACATCATTTCAAAAATAATGAAATTAATATGCATATGAAGGATAGTAAAATATGCACTCAATAGAATATGGGGTGCAAAGCACTTATTATCCATTTACAGAGCCACACGGAAGAATTCCGTTACATAATGATCTACGGGGAAAAACTGTGTGCGTGCAGCGTATTTTAATTATGTTACACAATCTCAAATATAATGAAATTTATACGCATTACTGAGGTTTCCTACAAGATACCTGCTGTAGAATATGATGTACATAGCATTTTTCGTCCATTTACAAATACACACAAAATATTTCGAATACAGTACTAAAATACGAAATACCGACCATTAGCAATAATTTCTGGAAGCACCTTTTCAGTTATAATATACGATTTTAAGCTCAACAAAATTTTTGCACACTACGTGGTGTGTATAAATACTGTAGATCATATATTGGGCTACATAAAAGAATTCGTAAACATTACTGAGTATGAGCATGAATTGCCTAAATGTGGGTTTTAACTGAGTGATGCATTTTCAAACTGAATTGTATTTAGTATCTATCTATCTATCTATATTATAAAGGACAAACATATCTGTGCTTAACGCATACGTCATTCTGCGAATGGCAACACTTTCAAATTTGAAATGAATTTTCGTTTTGCAATTTTCGCTACTGAAAATTTTTAAACTTCTACACATCGCACATTTTCAGTTTTTATACCGTCGTAAAAGGAAAAAAAATGCACTTTTAAATGCAATTTGTTTGAAAGCTGTATCCCAATTTATTTTTTAGATATTAAATTTTTTTATAGTTTTTAGTACCAATTTTGTAATTGTGGCAACAGAAGTGCTCCATATATTAAAAGTAAAGGGAAAATGGAAAAAAGTAAATTACTGTATTTTTTTTGTTGCCCTTTTCTCATAAAAATTAAAATACCTGCCATATCAAAAATACCGTACGTTATAAAATCCGGTGAATTTTTGTTTTATTTAGTTTCTATCCATCAATTAAATGGTTCTTTGTTTATAGCAAAAATATTTTACAAATATATAACACTTTCTCTTTACGAAAACGAATTTTAAATAATTGTGTGACTTTCCTTCACAATTACTTATTTCGTACCAAAAAGCTGAAAGAATGCAATTTTATTTATCCGTGTGTAATAATATTTTCCGAATTTTGAAAAAATGATTTCTGACAGTGATTTCTGATAA
Source organism: Maratus speciosus (assembly GCA_963932465.1). Classification (NCBI taxonomy): domain Eukaryota; kingdom Metazoa; phylum Arthropoda; class Arachnida; order Araneae; family Salticidae; genus Maratus; species Maratus speciosus. Next base: position 171,917,504 of record OZ010793.1, read on the forward strand.
AACATAGAGCTATTATAAACAAAAACCTTACGTGAAAATGATGTTATATTTAAAAGGAAACGATCAATTTCTTAGATAATACTAAAAATTTTAACACAAATGTGTCTAAAAAACATAAATTACGGAAATTTTTACTCTTCGGTATTGAGATCAGCATCTGAAGTTAAGAGTGCAACTGTTCACATGCAAATGTTGTTGACAATCGTGACTTCAGATTTTGAGTTAAAATGAATTTAAAATTATCAAATAAAAATGCCATTTTTTTAAAACATGGTGAATACTGATATGAGAAGTACATATGTAAATCATGAGAAGGTGAAAACGATGTCGGGTTTAGATTTTACAGGAAAAAAAATCTGAGTGCATCAAACTAGAATAAATTTTATCGTTTTGATTCGGAAAAACGAACCATAAGAGACTTAATTGACAACTTCATCATAATAACTGTTTTATATTATATTTTACTGATTACATATGCGATTAAAGTTTAATTTTAATCATTCAGACAACCAGGGGTCGCATTCCATAGGGGGAATTTTATTGTTCCTCCCAGAATTAATTACTATTAATCAATAATCTTCATTTTTTTAAAAAAAATATGCCATAGAAAGGTACTATGAAGATATTATTTTCAAAATAGTTGCAGGAACAATAAAATTTTCTCTGCAGAATGCGATCCCTTGACAACTGACTTTTATAGAAATAGTATTTTGTTAATTTTAGGTTAAAATAATATTTGTTTGAGGGTTAGACTAACCAATTTAAGATGCACTTTCTATTGCAACTAATTTTGTAGGTTTATTATAAATCAATGAAACATTTCCTTCTTAAACATTTTCCTTCGTCGAAGTTAGACGGGCTCCACCTCATGTATATAAAATACTAAAGTGCGTGACGGCGAATAAGCGGTTATTTCTCTTTTCTTGATGGTAACGCGAGGTTTGTTTAAAAATATTTGACAATAGTACAAGGAGTATGGGTATGATTAAGTACAGAAAGCGGGTGAATGTGACATCATTAAAAGAATTAGAAGGAAGATGAATATGACGTCATATCTGCAGTATAACGGTCTTTTTCAAAAAATTTCACAATCATACAAGAAGCATCAATATAAGTAAGTAAAGGAATCAGGCGAATACGACGTCATTAAAAGAAATAAAAAGAAACTGAATCTGACGTTATATTTGAAGTATAACGAACATTTTAAAATATTTGACTATAATACAAAGAGTAGGGATATAGGTGGACAGAAAGCAGGTGAATGTAACATCTTTAAAAGAATTAAAAAGAAGATGTATATATGACCTCATATTGGAAGTATAATGGTCTTTTTCAAAATGTTCACACTCATACAAGAAGAATCAATATGAGTAAGTGAAGAAAACAGGTGAATATGACGTCATTAAAAGAATTAAAGAGAAAATGAATATGATGTCATACAACAAGTGTAATGGACATTTTCAAATATTTGACAATACTACAAGGAACATGAATATGATTAAGTACAAAATGCAGATGAATATGGCTCGATACTAAAAATAAAACGAACATTTTCAAAAATTTGTAAATATTACAAAGAGCATCAATATAAGTAAGTATGGAAAGCAGGTAAATATGACGTCATATTTTAAACTTATATAATATTAATGTACGGCTTTTACAAGAGAAACTGATGTCATGAATGGTTTTCCATTTATAAAAAATGAGTTTTCATTTATCTTTTAATTATTTTTTGCAAGAATCAAGAACTATATTTATTTAGGCTTGGGTAGTATATATGTTTTGAAATATTGGCATAAAAGCAAAATTTTTTAATTCTTTCAATAAATTATGAAAAAAGTATATGTGGGCAAGATTCATTAAATGAGAAAAAAAGAAAAAAATATGTTGAGAAGTATTAGTCCATACGAGGTTTATTTTGAAACTAATTTTTCTAAACAAACATTCTTAAAATCCCGTCAGTCAACGCCGGATACTTCAGCTAGTACTAAGCGATGTTTGTAGACTAAAAAAAAAAAAAAAAAAAAAAAAAAAAAAAAAAAAAAAAAAAATATATATATATATATATATATATATATATATATATATATATATATATATATATATATATGGCCACGCAAAGAACTGGATACATAGTTGCTTAGGGATGATAATTTCTAGAAATTCGATTTCAGTAGTTTAAAGTGTGTTTGAGCTTTAATTAAATTTTAGCTTAACATGTGACGTGTATAAAAATCTGTAGGTAATATACAGAGCTGTACAAAATATTTCAAGTACCGGGTGTCCCAAAAAGTTCTGACTGATTTTAAAATTCAATAACTTCCAAACGGTGACAGATATTAAAAAAATTCTTGCAGGAGGGTTATGCATAAAGTCAAAAGTTTTATTACAGTGATTTTCGATTTTAGTTCGAATTACAAACAATAGATGGCGCTGTAAGCAATAGTCGCTAAATACAGGCTCCATTTTTGGTCCTTTCTGTTGTTCCATGCAGAAAAAGGAGATGGAAATGTATTATCCGGGACACGAAGTACCAAAAATCGAGCCTGAATTTAGCCTCTATTGATCGCAGCGCCATCTCTTGTTTGTAATTCGAACTAAAATCGAAAATCACTGTAAAAAAATTTTTGACTTTATGCATAACCCTCCTGCAAGAATTTTTTTAATATCTGTCACCGTTTGGAAGTTATTGAATTTTAAAATCAGTCAGTCCTGTTTGGGACACCCGGCATATTCTGTTAATAGAAGTTGTTGAAGGGGAATTTTCAACATAGTATGTGTTTTATTACAAAACTAAATTCCAACATACTACGTAGAATATATAGAAATCTATAGATCAAATATAGGGCTGGACAAAATAATTTGAGTACTTTTAAAGTACGTCAATGGACGTTAATTTAAATCTAATTTTTAAATGTGTTATGCGTTTTTTAAAATGTTTTCTTAGGTATCTTATTTGCCTTATCAAGCATCGAAGTTTTGCTAAAGTATGCTGGAAGTGTTGTAAAGTGTTTCATAATATATGCTTGACGCATGATTTTATTCTTGTTAAGTTCATGTGTTTAGAATTCATCTTAAACGGGAGGTTCAAGAGAGCGAGCACCCCCCCCCCCCTCCCGAAGAAAAGAAGAATGAACTGTTTCAATTCAATCTTTTGTAAAATATTAGTAGAAAGTTATTTTTGATTATTTAATATTTCTCAGTTGTTCATTTTTTGTTGCTTTTTACGTTGATATGCTTAAAAATTGACTTACACGGGAAGTTCTGATAAAATATTCTTAGTTTAGCTTATTTCATATTTATGTTCTGCATTTAAAAAAAGGTGGACTAACTTGTGGGCCACAGACACATCAATCCAAAAGCTTGCTCCCTCCGAATATATATTTCGGCCGGCGTTCGTGGTACTGAATAATATACCTTAAAATGAATGGAACTTATATGGCCACGATGACGATGAAGAGAGTTCGTGATATTGATACGTTTCCTGCAAATCTAGATCCAATGCGGATTCAATCACAAGGCTCATTTCCGGTTTCAGGAGGAATTCAGCAAAATACTTCCGCGCATTTATGACTTGGAAAAATATATCCTTCATATATAGGCAGTTTTCACAAAAATTCTTAGTGAGGCATATTAAGTACTGGAAAAATATATCCCTCATATATAGGCAGTTTTCACAAAAATTCTTAGCGAGGCATATTAAGTACTGCATTCGAAGTTGCTGTAAGAAAAAAAATTGCAGTTGTGTTAAAGTTTCGTAACCAAGGGGGATGGAGGATCCGAGAAAGAGTGTCAGACCACTCCCCCGAACGAAGAATGTGTTTGCTGAATCAAGTATACACATACAATAATAAAACCTGCTAAGACGGAATCTAACGGGACCAGTAAAAATGTCGCTTTAGACAGGTTTACTTCTTAGCACTTGTAATTATATGGTTTTCTTTTATCCGAAAAAAGGAATTTTTCCATTTAAGGTAGGATTCCGTTATAGGAAGGTTCTATTTTTACATTCTTTACATATACGTACAGAAAAAGGAAGTTTGAAGTTCAATAAAAGAATTAACATAGTTATAAAACCTGTGAAAACGGAACACGGCTCTAACACAATCCAACCTTAAACAGGAAAAAATTCACAGTACAGCTGAAACAATACAACGCATTTATACCTGCTACGAAGTAAATATGTCTAAAATGGAATTTATTTTCAGATCACAGGTTTTAGTGTATTAATAATTAGTTTATGATTCTATAATATCGTAAAACCCATAAAAATGAAATCGCAAGGCATCGGAATTAAATGGAAATGTTTTTTTTTAGATATAGCTTCCGCGGAAATCGTGAAAAACATTGCATAGCAGCAACACGTATTGAGCAGCATCAAACCTAATAAGGATCTATATATGTCAAAGTCCAACAGAATTCATTTTATGATTAAATTCTTTTTATTTCATTTTTTGTTTGGCATAATATATCTTTAAAATGTTAATGATACATAATTTATTGAGATTTCCTGTTATATTTATTAAGATGTTTTCCACTTATATATATATGTATTATGTGTATATACTGCTCGTTTTCAAAAGTCGCGCCGTTTTCGAAAGTTTTAGAAGACTAGCACTCTGAGACGATTCTACTATCCAAAGGGGTGTTACGCTAAGATGGGTATTTTCCGAAGTTTTACTTCGGCTTCACTTGTATGCTGTCACTAAGATTGGCTCTCAGCCAAATACAACTAAACGAACTCCGCTCATCCCTATTTTGATAAAATCGAAGCTGACCTGAAAGTATGCACAGAAGCGCGGAGGGTTTTGCTTTTCGAAAACCAGTACATATATTTACTAATTTACTATAACATTTAGTGTAAAATATAATTAAATGCCATATTTAAATTAGAGAATTATTTTGTTATACGTACTTTTCAGTTATTTTTGGATGGATTTCAAAATTATTATGTGTTTATAGGTGTATATTAATGGAAAAATCTATTACAGGTTTCATTTAAAAGCGATTTTCAACCCTATTCTGTACACGGGGCAGTATTTCCTGTAATCCGGGTAGCTGAAGTTAGATCCTTTAGTAATATAAATTCCATGGTGCAATTTAGAACTGAATCGAGTAAATCTACCAGCAAAGATGCTTTCACAGCATGTATCAGGGCAAGATTCCAATACAAAACCAAGAGAGGATCCATGTTTTATCGCGAGATCCGATTTGGATCTGTGTCCCGCAAAAAAAGAAATGAGCTTTCATTTCCTTTACTCAGGAAATAGTGTTTAGGAACCAGACTTTTCCATCTCCCAAATCTGCTGAGTTAATCTTTGGCACGATGTTTTTGTCAGAAGGAGTTATCGGATTTCCATGGAATAGGAAGAAAATATGTAATGATTAATATTGCAATCGACGATTCTTTGTTTTAACCCTTTCAAGGGCGGTGGTTTCAAGGAGCGACACATATTTTTAATATGTAACAGCCTAAGTTGCATAAGAGTAAGGTAAACCCATCAGTAGTGCTCTACTTAAGGACATTTATATAATTATTATTAAAGTGTTAGTGAAATCCAAAAGAGATATATATATATATATATATTTTAGCCTAATCCTAACCTTCATGTAGCAGAACAAACATTCAAAGTTTAAAAATATAATCTTCGAAAAAAATGAAAAATAAAATTCTTTACCTCCCTCTATGCCCCAGTAGTGGGCCTGGTAAATTTCTGATGCATGAATCTTTAAGTTCTAGGCTTATCTAACAAATTATTTGCAATGTAATAGAGTATATCGACAGTAGTTTAATTTAAAATAAAACATAATATTAAAGAAACAATGTTTTAAATAAAAACTTATCTCTTAATGAAATCTTTAAGAATTTGCCAAAAAAATCTGTTTTTGAAGACACTCTAGGAAATCAACAAATGTACACGCAGAAAAAAAATATTTCAAACAGTTTATGGAAAGTTAACATTTAAATATGTTAGTCAGATTTCTTTCAGTCGTTTTTCAGAAATGCATTTTGGGGTTGTTATTAAACTTTAGAAATTAGTGGCACGCTATATTTACCTTAATAAAAAAATGGTTTTATAATGTACACAAAGAACAGCATTTATTTATTTCCTATTCAATTCTGGTGACAGTCAACCATTTCAACATTTTACCACCAACATAATTGCTTTGCCTCTGAAAGGGTTAGGAATTTCAGCAAGCAATTGAAAACTAAACTATCTACTGATTGATCGTGATAGTAACACACTCTAATAGACAAAAAGTAAATAAATGAATAAAACAATGTACAAACACTGCTAGATTTCTTGAATTTCATAATAAAATTTCTTTATTTGTCCTATAAATAGGGCTGCCACAAGGCTGCCACAGGCGACTATTTTTATATTTTGTTTGCACCACTATTTTTCAAAGATATATTTTGTAGTTTTTTGTCTCTTGCAAATGTTGTTGAAGAAAAAAAGATCGATGTAAAGTTGATGTGAGTTGATGTAAAGTTGATTGATGAGAAGTTGATGTAAAAAACATTTGTTTTAAATAAACGGTGCGAAACGAAGCGCCTGTGGCAGCCTTGTATAAATTAATACAGAGCTTTAGCTATATGATTAACGCAAAGCATGACTGTAAATTATGAAATTTTTTTTCTCTCGTTTTTCTACTTTTCTTATAGTATGCACGCTTGTTAGAATATGCATTTATTAATTAAAATATAAATTTATGCGAATTATATTATTAATCACGGAATTACATTATTTATAAAAGTTATGCATTTTAAAAATAATAAAATTGCAATTTGAAACTCTTTAAATAAATTAATTTTGATTTAGCTGCGCGTTTAATTTAACTATAATCGATTTTATCCTATTAAAATTTCGCTAATAGAAACTCCAGATAATTTGCTTAAATTCTCATTATGAACGTTAGCTCTTGAAAACAGAGTTAATTCCTGCGAAATCTTCTGTCATTGTATTGCTGACAAAGGAATTTTTAATCCTTTAACATTTTATTGCGAAATAAGACTTAAATTTTACAAAGCTTTGCGAGTTCGCGGAACTCCGTTAAATCCAGCGCCATGCTTTCCTCAGCTTACTCCATTCTGTCACAGTAATCTCCACATCCATAATCTGATCAAATGCGCAGAGTGCGTTAAAGAGATTAAATTTCCCATCTTCAGTGTAGGTCCCAAAGATTTAAATAAGCGAATGTATGATTAAAAGTTCCTTTATCTTATCAACTTTCGCTGGAAATAAAGTCCGTTTGTGAAGTTTATCCGATGAAGTATTGTGGTAGAGAACAGAACAAAATTTGGTAATCATATTTGGTAAGACTAGGAAAGATGGTTACAAATTTATAGATAATCGGACAAGGTTTTATGCATTTGAGGAATATGAAATTATTAGCAGATGAAATTCAAAAATCTGTATAGTATTTAATAATAGAAAGAAATTGTGGCTGAATGATTTATAAGATTTTCTTTGATTTGCAACAATTTGCTTTGATTTTGCAAAATGAACGTCAAAATTTCGTACCTTCGTTTTTACTTTCTTCTATCTTTACAAGAAGAAAGTATTGGATTCGTGAAAATTTCCGACTTCCGGTTTTCGACGGATTTACACGTTTTAGGGGTCAGAGATTCCGAAAAACATGTTTTTACAAAATGTCTGTCTGTGAGTCTGTGAGTTCGTTTGTCTGTCTGTCTGTATGTGACACACATTTTGTGGGCGCTCTGTCTCAAGAAATAATACAAGGAATTTAATAAAAATGTATATTCTGTTAATCTCTGATATACAGGGTGGCTACTAAATACTGATACAAATATTTAGACATTTTATTTTACAAATATAAAATAGAAAAAAATAATTACACTAATATGATGAACATCATACATGAAAGTTTACCTGTAAACAAATTCACTCAAATCGACCGCCATCTTTATCAATTACCAAAGATAATCTCTTATGCCATTGTCCGAGGGCGGCACGAATCATTTTAAGAGGTAATTTGTCCCATTCACGCAATATGGAAGCTTTGAGAGAGTCCAAACTTCTGTGTTGTTTGCTATTTACTTTAGCCTCTAAAATCCCCCAGACACAATAATCTAAAGGATTTAGATCCGGTGAAGAAGGTGGCCAATCTTCGTGCATGATAAAATTCGGACAATTGACCTGGAGCTAAGCTTGTGTTGATTTAGCTCGGTGTGAAGGTGCAGAATCTTGCTGAAATATCCAATTCTTTTTTGGATACATCCTGTCAGCATGTGGCAATAAATGTGCAGCCAATATGTTCTGTTTGTAATATTACGCATTGATTTTTACCCCTTTATCTATGAATTTCAAAGGCAATTTCCCATTGTTTGACACTGCAGCCCAAACCATAACAGAATTCTTGTTCTGAAAGCGTTTAACAGTTCGGAGAGTTTCAGGTATATCCCCAAACGTTGCTGAATATACGACATCATTTTTAGCATTATAACACTGTTCAGTGCAAAATAGCTTCTCATCAGAAAATATCATTCTGTCAATATTTTTCTTACCGTGCCGCTTCAGCAATTTCTTGCATCTTTGTAATCTTTTTATCTTTTGGGCATCAGTCAAACCTTGAACTTTTCTTTTCCGATAAGGACGAAAACCCAGGTCTTCATTTATAATAACTTGCATAGTTCTGCGACTCACGTTCTCTTCTGCAGCCATTTTATTTGCAGAGCGTTGTGGATTTCTTCGTATCTTTTCACGAATTCTTTTGATGCGCTCTTTTGTGCGAACTGATCGTGGGCGACCAGACCTAGGTCGATCTTTACAGCTATTAGTATCCAATAATCGATTTATAGTTCTATATATAAATAATCTATTAAAACCAAGGCATTTCAATTGCTTAAATATTTGACCTGCGGAAAGCCCGCGATCAAAGAGCTGTTTAATCATATTTCTTTTAGCTTCCATTTTAAAAATAATTCTAAATATTTGATTTTTACAAAAATCGTCTGCACTAATAGAAAATTGCCAAACGCTGAAATACAGAAATAAATTATTTTACCAAACGATTAAAATTAATTCTTATTTTTTGAAGTGTATCAGTACTTAGTAGCCACCCTGTAAATTGATGCTGATTATTTTATGGTACAAATCGCCCAACAGGTGGCGCTGCTATGCTGCATTTTTCATGATTTCTACAATAGCTATATCTCCAGAAGTAACGCACGGATTTTCAGAAAACTTCAGATTCAGTTAATCCTTGATATAATTTGGTCCTGATAACTTTTTGGTCTAAATCGCCCGATAGGTGTCGCTGCTACACTGCATTTTGCAGGATTTACACGATTTCCACAATAGCTCTATCTCAAGAACAAATGCACGGATTTTCATCAAACTTCAGATTCAGTTAGTCCTTGACATGAATTGATGCTGATTGTGTGTTGGTGTAAATCGCCCAGCAGGTGGCTCTGCTCTAGTGCCTTTTTCACGTTTACCGCAATAGCTCTATCTCAAGAAATAATGCACGAATTTTCACCAAACTTTAGATTTAGTTAGACGTTGACACAAGTTGTTGCTGATTAGGTTTCGGTATTAATCGTCCAACAGGTGGCGCTGCTATTGTGCAATTTTCACGATTTTCGCAATAGCTCTATCTCAAAAAATAATGCAGGGATTTTCTCCAAACATGAGATTCCGTCAAACGTTGACAGGAGATGTTGCTGATTAGGTTTTGGTATAAATCACCCATTATTTGGCGCTGTTAGGTCACACTTTGCCGGATTTACATGATTTCAGCTATAGTCATATCTCAAGAACTAATGCACGGAATTCCATATCTTTAGAATCCTCACGAGTGGTATAGATTGCCACTTAATTTTGGCAGTGTGCTAGCGAATTTTGAAATATTAACACGTATCAGATAGAAGAAAGTTTTGGGATTGGTACATCCGACTAGTTTAACATGCAATCAAATTGTATAAATGTATAATACATATTTAAATTGTTTTAGTTTGTTTAAATGTCTAGTGTTTACGATAGTGATTAATGTATTAAACAATGTGTTTTACATGTAGATAAGTATAAAAACTTCTTTGGAAGTAGTAATTCTAAAGGCATATAATGATCGCGACACTATCGAATTTCAGGTACTTTTAAGACCCCTACACAACGAGGTTGCTGCATCTAGTGATTTTTTAACCATTTGGAAATGGTTTTCGTTTTCGGTCGAGAATGGGGCCAAATGATGCTCGCATTTTATTTTTTTTAACGAAATTCAACGATGTTCCTTACTTTTAGAAGAATTTTTATTTGAATAGGTAATAGAAATGTATAAAATCGTTAAAAATTGTTTGAATAGGTAATCGAAAGGCATAAAATCGTTAAAAATTGAAAAAGTTACAAAATGGGTAGGCGCAAATTATCAGATATAGAAAAATCCAAAGCCAAAGAGCGACGCCGAAATGAAAATCGTCTTGCAAAGCAAAAATCTAGGTCTTCAACTCATTATGTAGGCCATGAAAATCGAGGTCTTCAACTGATTATGTAGCCCATGAAAATCGATTACAGAATAAAAGACGAACGCGAAAAAGGAAACAATCTAATGTTTAATCGATTGATAGTAAAAGGCTATGCTTCGAGGGGCTCCAAACCACTAGCCACGGCGTTTTACAATAGGTCGATTCTAACCGGGAAAAATTGAGCTCAACGTAGGTAATTTGTCGCAATCTGTGGATGATTCGGTGGAACTGCTTTCGATTTGTAAACTGTTTTTCTTTTCGAAACGGGACTTGGAGAGTTTATCGATGAAGGTTTTGGTCGTCTGAAGTTTGATCTTTGCGATCTGTCGTTGAAGAGGATGCGACGGAATTTGGTGGACGAAATTTAGATTTTTCGGTTAAATTTTGTTACGAAGGTGATTTATCGCGATCTGTGGATGATTCGGTGGAACTGCTTTCGATTTTTAACCTCTTATCCTATTCGGCTTCTCTTGTCGAAATGCCCCAAAATTAAAACTAAGTAAATATTAAGTCAAAAGAAAGAGAGAGAAAAAAAAAAAAAGAAAAATTCCAAATGGTCGTTGTAATCTATTAAATTACAATTTTTTTCTTCTTGTTTTCATGTGCGCGAAGTACACACACGTGATTTTTAGTGACCGCGAAATTACCGAATTTCATGTACTTTACACTGTTAAAAATTTGCAGCATTCTGGCAGGTCATTTGACCGTTTTTTCCGAAAACGGTTACACCCACTGTAATTTAACACTATTCTGACCATATTATTGACCATTTTATGGTCAGAATATAGTTAAATTATGGTTATGAAACCATTTTTTCAGAAAACGGTCGAATGACCTGCCAGAATGCTGCAAAATTTTTAACAGTGTAGAATTTCTTAACAACGCGATTGCTGCATCGATTTGTTTGTTTGTTTGCTTTTTGTTTTCATGAGAGCGAAGCGCAGTTGCATCTTTTTTAGTGACCGCGACATTAACGAATTTCATGTACTTTTAAGATTCGCATAAAAGAAAATTGCTGCATATAGTGATGTATTTTTATCTTTTCCATGGACGCGAAGCGCTTGTATCTGCGTTTTAGTGACTGCGGTATTACCGAATTTCATGTAAATTTGAAATTCTTACACAACGAGGATTTTCACTAATTTTTTTTTAATGTTATGTAGAGTCTGTACAAATCTATAGATTATATACAGAGCTGCACAAAACAACTGGAGTACTTTTCCGCCTATGGCCGGAAACTGTTAAATGTGGTTTTCTAACGTGTTATACTTTTCTAAAATGTTTACTTAGTCTTTAATATTTACTTCTTTACCTTATTAAACGGCGAAGTTTTTTTTAAAGTATTCTGAAAGTGTTCGGAGTTAATGTATTCGGAAAGTGTTTCATAATTTATGCTTGATGCATGATTTTTCTTCCTTATTTTTAAATTATTTTTATTTCTGTACTTATTTAAAAATTAAAAACAGGTATACAAACCTTTCTGGCACGTAAACAAAATTTGCCAATAAGATCATTTTTAAAAATTTTTCGTTATTACATAATTTTAATTTCTCTAAAAGACAAATGTGTTCACCTTTTATCTTCCTTATAGAAGAATAATTGAGATCTAATAAAAATGCAGTCAGCTGAAGAAAGTTCTTTTGCTTTCTTTGCTATCGACCAGAAATTATGTACCGAACAAAGCTAACTTGCCCTTTGCTTACTCCTATAATTAAGTTTTCGTGACATGTGTAAGGAACATTCTGTAATTATATGGCATTGTTGGCAATTCAATCACAGACGCTGAAAGAAAAAAAAAAAGACATTAGCATATGAAACTTACCGTGTTTCTTCTTTATATTTTAACCTACACGTTTGGTATTAAATCAATTAAATAATCGAAGAAGTTACAGTGTTTATGTAAAGTACATTTGTTCAAAAGAAAAAAAAAAGGTACACCTCCCCATCTGCATCTGGAAAACATACTGCAATGCAGTAATTTTTCTAAGCATAACTCCAAAACTTTTTCGGCAGAATGAGTTAATATTTTAGGTTTGCATATTTAAAACTTCTAAAAATGGACATTTGTTAAAATTTGTATAATTTGCTATGCATATGTTTTCGAAAGTTACTTTAAAAATATATAAATCATGAAATTTATATTCGAAAAAAATATGTATCGTAGCATAGGCAATTTTTTAACAGATATCGATTTCTAGAAGTTTTAAATATACAAATCCCAAACTTCAACTGATTGTGTCAAGTGTTTTTGAGTTATGCTTAAAAATTATCCACATTATAGTTTGTTTTTTATCACTTTCCAACAAAGTTGAAATGTTTACGAATTCGGTTTGTCTCTCGGTCTGTCTGTCTGTCCGTGATCTAACTGCTCCATCCTCCGTGAAAAAATATTTGCATTTTAACGGAGTTAATTAACAAATTTTAATGATATTACACTATTTCAGACATATTGAAAATGATATATATCATTGAGTTGCATCACAAGATGACACTCAAAAGTATTTCTTTACATTATGGTCTATGGGGAAATATTATTTCCGGTGTATATTAATGATGTTACACGATTGCAAACACGATGAAATTTATATTCATTATTTAAGTACGCTACAAAATGTTTACTATAGAATATGTTTTGTGTAACACTTGCAGTTCATTTACAGGGCATTCCATAGAATTTCGTTATATTTATTATCTATTGGAAAAAGCGTTTGTGGTGTATTTTATTAATGTTAACACTGTTACAAATGTAATGAAATAGATATGAATTTCTGAGCTGCACTAAAACAGCCATTCAGTAGAATATGTTATGCAAGGCATTTATCATTCATTTACAGGTTTACACACAAGAATTCTGTTATATAATGGTCTACCTGGAAAAACTGTTTGGAGCGCATTTTAATTATGTTGCATTATTTTACGCATGATGAAATTGATATACATTATTGAGGTCTACTAGAAGATACTTGATGTGGAATGTGATGTGCATAGTATTGATCGTTCAGTTACTACAAGGACGCGTAAAAGATTTCGGACTCGTATCCAAAGTATTGACCTTAAGATATTGCCGTAAGTGCGTTTTTAGTTATTAATCGGAGGGCAGCTGTACAAATCATCACCGAGCTGCCGGATGAAATTTAAATAGTTTAAATTCGATTCGCAACTGGCCTGCAAAGTTATATCTCGGTGGAAAACATCTGCAAATTCAGTTTTAGTAGTCAAACTGGTAGGTTTAATATAGTGTTTTCCTGCTCCCAGTCCTCCATGTTTTCACACCTTTACGTACAGGCAAACACAATGATAAATCTACCGATCAACCACTAAAATGAGGCCTGCAGGTGATTTCCAACAAGATATGACTTGGAGGACCAACTGCATTATAATATGCTAATCGATTTCTAACTAATTCTGGAATTTTTAGCAGTGAACTCAATGAGTTGATGGTCAGTGCAGCCCAGTCTGTTATGGTATGCGTTTTTAAGTTTAACTAAATTTTTGCATACTACGTGGTGTATATAAATTATATAGATCATATACAGGGCTATACAAAAGAATTTGTAAACATTTCTGTGGACGAGCGTGAGTTGAGATATTTTTTAATTTCAGTTGTTGATTTTTCAGCTGAACTAATTTTAGTATACTAAGCGATTTCTGAAAATTAAAAATAATTTCATATACTGTGCTACGCAAAGAACCGGGTACATTGTCGTCTATGGATAGTACTTTCTAAAAATACATTTTTGTTGTGTGTTTTTTTCGTGAATTAAATTTTAACTTGATATGAGGGGTTGTATAAAAATTTGTAGATAATATACAGGGCTATGCAAAACAATTCAAGTATATTCTATTGGTAGAAATTGCTGAAGGTTAACTTTCAATATATTATGTGTTTTACTGGTAAACTAAATTTTAGTTCCCTACCTAGTACATATACAGATCTGAAGATGATATGTAGGGGTGCACAAACGAATTCGACTACCTTTCCAGCTATAGATGTTAATTGCTGGTTTCTTTCTTAAGTGTTTGATCTCGATGGATTCCGGATTCGTGAACATTCTTCACAAATGGCGAATTGAAGTTGGAGTAATATACATCACAGTTGTGTCATAGTGACGTAGTTATCACTGAATTTGTTTTTCCGTAATTATAAAGATTAGAACCTCAATAGATTTCGTTCCTATGATTGTATGTTGATTACATTGTTTTCTGTTTACTTACAGGTATGAGGTTTAGTTTATACAATAATTTGAAAATCTAAAATTAATTAAAACAGTATTAAAGTAAATGCAGTTGAAAATAATTGTTTTTAGAGTTACACTAGCTAATGAAGTTTGATTTTTTTTATTATAGATATTTTTATTGATTTTACTATAAGTTCAATTTAACAGTTTCTTATTTCATTTCTTATTCCGTCGAATTTTAGCCGGTTACAACTCGTAATAAAGTAAAGTAATTATAGGCACAGTTACCACAATTCGCAATTGATTACTCAGCGCAAATTAAAAGATAAAGGAACAGGTTAACCATAAGATACTGAACATTGGCATAAACTGAAATCCGACAACGATAAGCATTCTTACATTTTATGTTAAACATAAAAATTAATATCAAATAGGTAAAAAGATATCTATTGCATCAGAATATGCTCGGAATTGTATTTTAATTTTCCTTTTGATTTCTTAATTTCTAACAGTACGAATAACGTTTGCCAAGATTTATTATTTATATTTTACTTTTTTTTATTTGAATTTATAGCATAACCACAGCCTGAACATGTTTTATTTAATAGTATAAACAGAGAAATGAACTTGATTATCTCATTTGCTATTAAAAAAAAAAGGCATTGTATGCTCAGGAAAATGCAGAAAAAAGGTTACAAAAAATAGATAAACAACATAGCACTGCTTTGAAGTCATCACGGAACCTCTGATAAAATGTAGAACATGCATGATAATGAGTCTTAAATGACTCGAGTCTAGAAAATATATATATATGAAAAACTTGAATACGAAATATTCTGTTTCTTATGCAGAAAAATGATGGATATAGTAATTTTATCTTTCTTCTTAAAAAGTTTTTATAACATAAATATCCAGATTTTACGACTTCCTGTCGCTGCACATTGGTTCGGATAGTGTACAGCGCGAAAACATTGTTGAGAGTGCTTTTTTTACACGTAAAACATCTTTTCGATAATTTTGCGATATAATTGGAACTGATGATAGGATAAGTGTATGAGGCAATGTAAGAGATATTTGAGATATTTATTATTCAAAATAATAGAATATAATTATCCGATTTTGATTCAGTCATTTTTGAAAAAATAGACAAAATTTACTTAGTATATTCTTCAAATTATTTCATTTATTCTTCAGATAGGAATAGCACGGATTTCAAAATTACGAAATTGAATTCTTCATACGCTAAAGAGATGTATCATTACTCATTAGTTCCTAACTACTCTCTTATGAAGGTAGTCTAGAGTCGTATGGATTTTTGGATTTTGTATGTGAGCGTGTTGTCCTAATTCTAACATTTGTGCATGAACGAGCAACCTATTTTGTCCTTTCTTTTACTTTCACAAAGTGTTAATGAATCTCCAGAAATCTTTATTTTCACGATTATTTCGAGCAATAATGTGTTAATGAGGTTTCTGTTGTCGGCTAGCAGGTATAAATGCGGTAGAAGTTATTTGCGTCGGATTTTGTTGCATCTCGTTTCTTGAGTGGAAAATTAAGACTATTTTAAATTCATCTAGTCGTCCTCGTGGCGATAGCCAGTGGCGTTCCGTTTTGTCTGAGTTTGGAATAATGTTATTCAGCTGAGAGTTTGTCTGTATGGTAAGAAGTTGAGTTTAATACGTCAAATAAATGTAGACTGGATTCCACGGGTTCCCTTCAATTAGCGACATTGCTGCATTTCCTAGTGCTATTTTGTATAGTGCTATTTTAGAGATACTAGTGACACTTTCGCATCAAGTTGTATACAGTTATTTCTTGCCTCTACTACCTTAAATATACTCGGATTTCCATGTTATTGGTATATGTCATTGAAGTTTACTATGGCATGTTCGCTACTGAAAATGGAGTGTGTAGGATTTGTAGCTCGTTTACACTTTACAGGGACGCATAAAAGAATCTCGTAAATTGATAAACAAGTAAAAGGAAAAAAAATAGGAATGACACATAAAATCGTACGATTCTAAATACTGAATTAATAATATTGTATCTTAGAAATGGATCTTTGTGCTTTTTAACACTTTCCAACATAGTTTGTTTATGAATTCGGTTTGCCTGTCAGTCTTTGCGTGCTCTAACTCGCATAAATATACTCGTATTTCCATGAAACTGATGTATGTTATTTAGGTTTACTATGACATGTTTTGTATTGAAAATGAAGTGTATAACATTTATAATCCATTCACAGGGACACTCAAAAGAATTTCGTTACATTAAAGACTCTGGGGAAAAATCATTTGTGGTGTATTTTAATAATATTACAGTATTTTAAACATATATATATAAACTGAAGTGAACTGTAAGAAGCTTACTACAGAATGCAGAGTACCTTGCATTCATCCTTCATTTACAGGCACACACAAAATAATTCGGTTGCAGTACTGTCTATGGACAATAACTGCTGAAAGTACGTTTTCAGTTGTGGTGCGCGCTTTTAAATGTAACTATTTTTCTTGCATGTTACTTGATATGTAAGAATTCTATGGATCCTATACAGGGTTACACCAAAAATCTTCAGTAGATTTTCGTTTATTGATGGGAATTGCAAAGGGAATTTTCAACTGTTGCTATGCGTTTCGTAACTAAAATAATTTTAGCATGGTATGTAGCACATAGAAATTTATAGACCCTATACGGTGAAACGGTACAAACAAATTTGGATATTTTCCAGACTAATGATGTTAATTGCTGAAATTAGGTTCCCAAATGTATTATGGGTTTTACAAATTCTTTACTTACACTGAGAAAAAAATATGGTTCTGGCATCTAGAATCTAAATTGTGGTTCTAGAAAAAACAGTTCCATGTCATCCCTATAAATTCTAGTTTCCTTTGCTAGAGAGTTCTAGAGTCTCCTACTAGAATTCAAGAGCGTTTTCCTATATTCTCGTGGTCGAACTTATTTAAAATATCTGCAAATAGATGCGAACACAAGAGGAACTATAAGTAACTATATTTACTATATTAACTATAAGTTTTAGTAACTATAATTCTAGTTTATGAAACCATTCCAGAAATCAAGCGATGATTTCTCGCGGTACTACTTAGTTATCCTGTCGACCAATTTCGCCAATTTATATAAATCGCCAAATCACTCGCCAAATTGTACAAATTTACATAATTTTTATTTTAAATAACGAAAAAACAAATAAATTTGTATAACATTAATAAAAATACAAATAAAACGTCGAAATAAAAATCACTTGATGACGTAAACACGTGCAACTTGCTTAAAGCCAAGTGAATGTGACATTTACGATGAACCACTTTCGGCATTTAATCTTATAGTTTGGCGATAGATTTTTGGTCGACGCGGGGTAACTAAGTAGTACCTTTCTCGCTACTAAAACGATTCGTTATCGTTTCGTCAACTCGAAAACAAGAGACTAGAAATTCTAGATCAATTCGACTATTCGGCTAAGCTGTTTACCCTACTCCTATAGCTCAGAAATCGATATTTCTAGTTTAGGGATTCAGAAAATGACTACCTATTCATTCTAGGTGAAGACGGTATTTTTCTCAGTGTAGACATAATCTTCCACTTTATTAAATGGTGAACTTTTGTTATAGTATTCTGAATGTGTTGGAAAATGTTTCATAATATAGGTTTAACGCATGATTTTTCGTGCTTGTTTTTGTATTGTTTCTTTTCGTTCAGTTTGAAACTTTATTTAATTTTATGAAATTTTATTTGATTTAATGTATCATTTTTCGAAGTCATTTTTTTATTACTTAAAAATTGCTACTTGTCCATACAGTGTTTTGATATATAAGTTATCTGAGAACAAGTCAGACTTTAAGATGGCAAGCCACCAAAGATCGTTAGATATCGATCCATCCTTGAAGAATCTGGTTAGGAGCTGGGAAAGCAGTAAAGACAAGGTACGACGCCCTCCAAACGCTTTTATGTTGTTCGGAAAGGATAACAGAAACCGTCTCGCCCAGGAGAACCCCGATGTAGGCAACAAAGTGATTAGTGAAATATTGGGCAAGACATGGAGAGAAGCACCAAGTCACATAAAAGATGAGTACTACAAAAAGGCCAAGATTATCGGCTCCTTACACGCAAAGTTGTTTCCAGGTATGTGAAACAATATATATACGCTGCCTGTTATATGAAATAATGCATTTTTAGTAATACGTGGTATTCTTGCCAACTGATAATTAAATACTATGTGTTGCTATGTTTGTCATCTTTATTTTTCTTCATTATGTTTTCCTACTACATTTTGTTCCATTTGTGATTATTTCCTTTTTATGTCAATTTTATTTGGTATCATTCATATATTAAAATGTTTAGGATGGTCAATATTTTGAGATTTTCTAGTGGGTTAAATGCCAATTAGCTTTACTTCAATATGTTATACTATAACGATTAATGTATAATATTATTATATAATATTTTCATTTAGAATTTTAATATTGTTATTTGACCTTATCAGATAAATTTGTGTTCAAAGGTAATTTTTCTTTTATATAGAGGAGAAGGTCCAAGTACCGGCTACCACTTTTGTTTTCAATATAGATCCTACAATTTTCAAAATTAGTAAAGGGAAAAGTGTCAGTAGTATACCTTGCTATTTTTTACACCTGTTTAGAGAGAAAAATATCAGTTTAAAAGGTGTTTTCTGTTTATAAAAAGCAAAATTACGAAAGTCTGCAAATTTTGAATTTTGAAATTGGAGCCTAAATACCGGCTACCTAAGTTTTTTTTTTTCCGGAAGAATCACACAGATAGTGCTAATGTCAATTATTAAGCAATAAGAACATTGTTTTAATAAATTTTATTGATTAATAACATTCCTTCTGCACAGAAAAAATATGTAATTTTTAATAAAAATATTTTTGCCAAATTTATAAACATCTTAAAGACTATTTCTGACAGTCTTCTTTCCATTATGTTTCTAGTTTTTGTTAACTTGTAAAACAAACAAAACTTGCCGCTTGAAATGAGAATTATTTTATCTGAAAAAATCACGAACATAATAATCACTCTCTGGTCAGGTGCAATCGCTATGGGTCCGCATATCGCATTCTTAACATTCAACCCGGAGTCCCCTCCCCATTCTTGTCCGCAGAGAAAGCATCTTCGCAGAAGACACATATTGTATCGTCTTCCTGTGTTGGATATCTTCTTTTTTTCACTTTTTAAAAATCCTATTTCTGCCCCTTTCGCCTGTTCTTCTTAAGCTTTACTCCATCACCTTTCTCCTTTCTCTTCACATTTATTGCAGGTAATTTTTGGAGTGTCCAACAGCGTTTTTTTGTGAAGTAATTCGGTAATCAGTGTCGCCCCTGAAGACTTGCGGCCATGGTTTCTATTTTTCATATTTTGAAATGGGACTGGAACTATTTCTTGAGGACGTGACCCCCAATCCCATAAATTAGTTTATTTTCTTCCCCTTCAAGTAGAGCAAAACCAGAGAGGTCTAAATACTGGCTAGCCGCTATACTCTAGGTAGCCTGTATTTAGACCACTCTAGGCAGCCGGTATTCGGACCACTGCTATGTTTATGTTAAAACCGGTATTACTCATTATCAAAATACCAATTATGTGCGTGCGGCAATTGAGAGCTAAATATGCCTAGAAAATAATTTAACCATCAATTCAAGCCAATTTACGATCAGTATAAAAAAAAAATGAAAAACACATATCTGAAAAACTTTTGATGCCCCAGATTACGTCTTTTCGACACTTTTGCATTTGCTGTTTGTAAATGAGACGTACTTCTCGTAACTTTCTTCTCTCAATTAAAGTTACAAATTCTGTCTATCCCCGCTAGACTGCGTTTCGTTCAGTTCTAAGAACATCTAGTAGCCAGTATTTGGACCTTCTCCTCTCTATCCCTCTCTCTCTCTCTCTCTCTCTCTATCTATATATACACTGATATTATATATATATATATATATATATAGATTTAGATATTTAATTAACATGTTTGACAAATTTTGATTTGAAAGCAGGGGTCTTTAACAACGCCCTCGACTACTTTTCGGGGCCCAAAATCCTCTTAGAAATTTATAAATATAAACGCATATCGATATTTGTTCCATTTTCCGTCGACTATTCTCTATAAAAATGATTGGTACTGCCTTGTTATAGAGGCCCCAATGGATAAATTTTCCAGAACGATCATGTATCGCCATTTATGTGACAATATGACGCTGCAGATGTATGAAGTATATATGACCAAGTGATAGTTATTTATGTCAAATATATGACGTATATATATAATGTATATAAAACATTCATGACGTATATATGACATATATGTGACATATATGTGCCATACAAGACATAAATATGAGTTACATATGACGTTTATATGAACACTCTCTCTAGGGAGTATATGTGCCTATGGTTGAATGTATTGTGTCATATAATGGCGCATACACGAAATCGGCGATGACTTTGGCGAAATCGTAACTGCGACCTTGGCGTAATTGTAACAGCAGGGACTACACGTTACAAGGAAGTATCAAATAATCTGTTGGCAGGAACTGTGACTTACTGTCAATAATGGATAAGCGAGTTTATCAAAACATAAGGTTCTTCTTTGGTTTTATGTAACCTGGGTTAATTTTTGATAAGCCAATTTTTAAAGGTTTCAGATGGATGTGTGCGGATATTAAATAAACTTTCACAAAACAGTTTCATTTAATTTAAATACGACGGAAGTTTGAGTAAATAGATGGCTCATTATTTACTTAGAAAATGAACAAACACAAGCAACAAATGTAACATACATATTTCCTTAGCCATTTACCCAATGTTAATTATTTTTTAATCAGCAGTGACCTTAATATAGTTATAAATGAAATTTTGGAGCCGTCGAATCACGTTCCTTTTCTGAAAGATTAGCTTGTAATAATTATTCACTCATCACTAGTGTTGCCAGGTGTCCCTCGTACATCAGGGCTCCATATGCTCTGGACACCACTAATTTCTTACAGTTTATTTCGCCATCCTTAACCGCAGACAATTCTGACATTATATAGCAAAAAAAATCACTTTAAAATACTAGTGTCCAGAATATTTGGAGCTCCGATTTACGCGGGACATCTGGCAACACTACTCATCACCATTGTTTATCCGTTTTTAGACCAAGTCTCATATCGGGCAGTTAACCTGGAAAATAATTCATTGCATTCTGTTTCGTCGAAGGAAGCTCCCAAATTTTCATTTTATCTCCAAAATGCGAGAACAAAACATATAAATAGCAGTTAACTTCTATCTTTAAATGCAAAAACTAAATTGATTAATCCACAAAATTGACAACAATAAACGGACGTCACCAGTGCTTAATTTGCGCTGGAGCTCAGATCCGGTACTTCTTTGTTTTTAGTGGATATCTAAAAATTGGTCGGAATTCACCGCAGCTCATAGATCCTGAGCCCAGAGGAGCACAACTGAAAACCGAAAAACCGAACTCTAAATTATCTTTCTTTGCATTATGCATATGGTAACACATCGCGCAGTTCAGAAATTTTTATTTTTAATTTTAATGAATAGTTAAATATTAGTTGGAACCTAATGGTGCAACTAAATACTGCCACCGAAGCATACCGGAACAGCGCTGTTTCTTGTGTTTCGCCAGCTGAAAAAAAAAAAAAAAATCCATAGCGAGTAGGATTTTCCTCCATCTTTAAATTTTGCAAATAATGTATGAAGTATAAATACAGGGTGAGCAGAAATAACGCAACGGTCTATTTTGACTTAGTTAATGAAAACACAAAAACTTTTCACAAGAAAATACTTTATTTATTAACAACAATGTATTAGAAAAATAAAAAAAACACTCTTTTCCTCAAAGTGTCCTTCTTTTGCTATGATGCAGAAATGCTAACATTTGGTAAAATTTTCAGCTACTGACCGCAACTCTCTCTGCCTGAGTGATTTGCTTCCATTCCTGAATCTAGAACGCTTCAGAGCTTCCAAACTTTTGTGAGGCTTTACACAAACCCTTGCCTCCAAAATGACACAGGCTGTAATCCAAGGGGTTGAGATCACGTGAGTATGGAAGCCATTATTAAGCCGAGATAAAGTTTGGAAAATTGGTCCGATACCAGTCCTGTGTGGATTTCGCTCGATCAGAAGGTTCGGAATCTTTCTCAAACGTCCAAAACCCGGTCCAAAATATTTTTGAGCCCAGGGAAATACTACATCCTCAATGATTGTTCCACCGAAAATAGCTGTTCGTCAGAAAACAGGATCCGCTCCCAGTGTGTAATTGTAGCTCGCTTCAGCAGTTTCCTGTATTTTTCGAGTCGTACTCGTTTGTTTTCATCGGTGAGATGTTCCGCTTGTTTGAGCTTGTAAGTATGAAGGTTCAGCTCCTCTTTTGCTATAAGTTGAATCGATTCGCAAACAATCCCTGTCTGCCTCGCTATTTTTTGCATAGACGCCTGAGGATTTCAGGATACACATTTCTTAGTCAATTGTTGGTTTCTGGAAGTGTTCACAGTCCTTTTTTCTGCCTCTTCCCAGTCGGTCTCCTTCATAGGCAAAATGTTTGAATTTGTTGATTGTTTTGCAAATGGTTAGAAGACGCATATTACATCGCCGATCACGCATTACATCGACGCTGCACGCACTGGCGCATCTTCTCAAACATACCAGTTGTATCTCGAACACATCCTGTTGCGTAATGCGTATTCCAGGCGTATGGCAAAAACTTTGGGCATCTCCTATAGTAGTATTGTTCATAAATGCGTTACATGTGTGAAAATACAGTGTAAATAAAATGATGTAGATTGATTTTTGTTTATTCTTCGTGTATTACATATAATTTGCAATCCCCTCTAGCGGCCCTCGATGGCGTTTTTGACTCTATTCCTATGTGATTTTTGATTCTTTTTGTATGCCTGCTTTGCCCTTTAATTTTGGCCACGTAATCTTGAATCACCCTGTATTTTGAATAATTCAACAAATAATTTTTTTTAAATATTATGTTGAAATTTTAATAGGTCTATTGAAACGAAATTATGTGTAAGTTTTAAAACAATTATTTAAATAATAAAACAACAGATAATAATTTAAAAGCATAAAAATGCAGATATGATTTTGGCTTGTGTGAACAGATGGATCATCTCAGCTTTGCAGCGAACGTGTTAAACAATCCAAAGAAACATTTGAACAAAAAGAAGATTTGTAAAACAGATTTAACATGAAACGAAACCATAATAGGACCTCTAGGATTAAAGTTACGAATTATATATACGAATTCTATGTCCAAATTGAACTGAGTTTTCCGACCTTTGAATATTGTTAACCATGAGAGAAGTTCAATTGATCCGTGTATCCTGTTTACCTTTGAAATTGAAAGTCAACGACGTCTTGCTTTCCTCGATGCCCTGGGAATTCGACATGACTCTGAGTTTTGGACGACTGTTTTTCGTAAAACTTTTGCGGTTAGTTTGCCTTTTCATTTAATACCCTACTTTCAATATTATTATTTTCCGTGCTCGTAACACCTGTTCGTATTATTATTTAGTAGTGAAATTAATTATACTAGATTAATTTTAACACAATTATTCTGATTGGTAAATAAATTATCTGAAATTAATTATATCAAAGCAGTTGCCATGGATCATGGTTTGCCCTTGGATATCATTGACACAATTTTACTTAAATACCCCACTTGTTCTGTTTCTGCAAATGAGGAATTTTAAAATGTTATTGCGTTACCTTATTTTCTAAAAATCTCAATAAATTTAAATTATTCTCAATAAGTTTAGTTTCAAAGATGTTTTGTCTCCGCGGTCAATAAAGTTGCTTTCTCCAATCTCAAGGATCCCATCAGAAGCCATAATAGTTGGTGCATTTCTAAAAATTTTTGTGAATGTGGACTCTCTTATGTTGGGCAGACGAAGCGTGCGTTTAGATTTCGGTTGAAGAAACATGAATATTATGTTAGGAAGCAAGTAAGATAAATCCACTATGAAAAGCATTGTTCGAATTCCAACTACCAGTTTAACATTTCCGGGACTAAAATTATTAAAAAATGCAACTCAGTCTTTTTGGTCTGGATTTTTACGAAGCTTATTATATCCATAATTATGCAAATTCCTTGGTCAATGACATGACTGACAACCCTTTTCTCTTTCTTGTGTGAAGGGATTCTGCGCAGTGATACCTGTTTTTCGGTGTGTCCCCGTCAGGTACGTCACTTCTATTTTGCTTGTATATAAACTTATTTTTATCATTTTGTTCAATCCACTAGCCAGTACTCGGGGTTATACAAAAGAAGTTGAACTCTTTTAATCTCTTAATTCTTTTCTTTTTACAGGTATATTTTTTACATTGATGAAGGAGATCAGGGGTATCCTTGAAACGGTCGTATGCAGTTTAACTGTCTGAGGACCTTCCTAAATTTTCATAAAAATGCTTATAAAACTAATGTTGATTTAAATTTTCTTTCCTTATTTATTTTTAAAATACACTTTATATCACTTTATTTTAATTACTAGAGGACTCTGCCCCCTATTAGCTACGCTCGCCAATCCCCGTTCAGACTCTAAAAATCCGTTAATTTGATCGGATTAAAAAAGATTACGGAAGATTGAATTATAATTAAAAAACCAGTGGTGATATCCCTGTAAATGGGTTTCCATTTATTTATCTTTTAACGAAGGCCAAATAAGCTGCTAAAATTGTTATTTTCATGTTTGATTAAATAAGATTAGTTAAACATCTGAAAATTAGCTAATATAAAATGAACTAAGTCAACAGAGTCTTTGCTTCCAGGTATTTTTTAATAACGCTATAAGAAAATGATTTTAAATCACACGTTTAAAATATGACGTAATTTTCACCAAACTTTTCTTTTTGTAATATTCACCTTGAAATATTTTAATTGCTAGAAAGGAAATGTTATTATTTGCGCTGTCTTTGGTAACAGTAGTTAAAAAGATTATCTCGAAACATGAAATAAATCTCACGCGTACGTGTAAATATATATTTTAATTTAAACTGTTTGGCAATATTATTACTTTCTTCTATCTTTACAAGAAGAAAGTATTGGATTAGTGAAAATTTTTGACTTTCGGTTTTCGACGGATTTACACGTTTTAGGGGTCAGAGATTCCGAAAAACATGTTTTTACAAAATGTCTGTCTGTGAGTCTGTATGTAACACAAATTTTGTGGGCGCTATATCTCAAGAACAAATGCACGGAATTTAATAAAAATTTAAATTCAGTTAGTCCTTGATATAAATTGATGCTGATGGATTTTTGGTGCAAATCTCCCAACAGGTGGCGCTGCTATGCTGCATTATTCACGATTCCCACAATAGCTATATCTCAAGAAGTAACGCACGGATTTTCAAAAAACTTCAGATTCAGTTAGTCCTTGATGTAATTTGAAGCTGATAACTTTTTGGTATAAATCGCCCAATAGGTGGCGCTGCTATACTGCATTTTGTAGGATTTACACGATTTCCGCAATAGCTCTATCTCAAGAACAAATGCACGGATTTTCATCAAACTTCACTTTCAGTTAGTCCGTGATATGAGTTGGTGCTGATTGCGTGTTGGTGTAAATCGCCCAATAGGTGGCGCTGCTGTGCTGCCTTTTTCACGATTTTCGCAATAGCTCTGTCTCAAGAACTAATGCACGAATTTTCACCAAACTTTAGGTTTAGTTAGATGTTGACACAAGTTGTTGTTGATTAGGTTTCGGTATTAATCGTCCTGTAGGTGGTGCTGCTATGCTGCAATTTTCACGATTTTCGCAATAGCTCTATCTCAAAAACTAATGCGCGGATTTTATCCAAACATGAGATTCAGTCAGACGTTGACAGAAGATGTTGCTGATTATGTTTTGGTATAAATCACCCAATAGGTGGCACTGATAGGCTGCATTTTGCTGTATATACATGATTTCAGCGATAGTCATACCTCAAGAACTAATGCACGGAATTCCATATCTTTAGAATCCTCATGAGGGACATAGATTACCATTTAATTTTGGCAGTGTGCTAGCGAATTTTGAAGTATTAACATGTATGAGATAGAAGAAAGTTTTGGGATTGGTACGTCCGAATAGTTTGGCTATTTGAAATAGGACGTATTTTCACCCACAATTTCTGCTTGCAACAGATATTAAATAATTGTTTTATAGATTTTTTTTTCCTTTTTAAATATTCACGTGTATAAACAATTTTTATGACGTAATTTTTTAATATTTTTCTGATTTTAACACGTAATCATTTAATTCTAATTTCATAGGGTTTTTTCTGTTTATAAAAGTCACGTGTAAACAAATTTTTAATTTAAAGGAAATATTATTATTCGAGAAGTTTTTACAATTTTGGCAACAATTTAAAATAATAAATTTTTCTAAAATATGTAAAAAATATCTCTGGAAAAGCTGAATTTAAAATGGAAATAAATCCCCAAAAAGTTAGTCAAATTAAAAAAATAAATGCATTTTGCACTCCAGGAACTTCTAATGTATAAAATGATTTAAAAAGGATTAAATTCCTACGTATAGTTTTTGCTCCTATAAAACTTTTTTAAGGGAACGATTTTGACCAACTTTAACATTAAATATCTCTAAAAATAATTCTTCGATTTGAAAACTGTCTGCATCAGCGCATTTATCAAACATTTCTCTGTAATATCACCGATTTTAATATTTTTGTATGCAGTAGTTTTCTTAATATTAACAAAGAAAGGCCCCGGTCACAAAAAAGCGGTAGTGACAACGTTAGTTACTTTTTTTTTTTTTTTAGAATAGAGAAACATCTTAAAATTTAGTTCTTTTTAAAATATCTTTATCTACAGTCAATTTTAGCGGTTTGGGGGGAATGGAAAAATACAGGCAAACCATTAGACGGCAAATGCCATAGTGGTTGATTTTGTGTGTTTTGACGTTGTAAATCTGTGGCTCTTGTCAGTGAATTTATATTTTTATCATCTTGAAGCAATATTTTTATTAAAATGTTTAGAAAAACAATGAAAGTAAAAGATTTAATTAAAATCTGCATAGTTTAACATGTCTATATATATTAAACAAAAGCATAATTTGAAGAACAAATTAAAAAACAAAATTTATTTCCAATTTTGTTTAAGCCCGAGAAGGGACAGATATTAAGTTATTTCATTCAATTAGTTCTACATTTAATAGTAAATTTTTGTAACAAATTAGTTAAGCCAATTGAAGATTAAAAAATAAAAATGAAATTCATACAATAAGATACTTAAAACACCCTAAAAACAGATTCCGTTCTAATGAAATCGAAATAAATCTTAGACTTCTTCCATTTTTAATTGAAAATATTTGTATTGCAGATTTAGTATTATGTTTATGAAAATTGTGCATAAAATGATAAGATGCATGCAAAATACAAAACTTTAAAAAAAGTCTAAGATTTATTTCGATTTCATTTGAACGGAATCTAAGTTTTTAGGATGTTTTAAGTATCATATTGTATGAATTTTATTTTTATTTTTTAATCTTCAATTGGCTTAACTAATTTGTTACAAAAATTTAACATTAAATGTAGAACTAATTGAATGAAATAACTTAATATCTGTCCCTTCTCGGGCTTAAACAAAATTGGAAATAAATTTTGTTTTTTTAATTTGTTCTTCAAATTATGTTTTTGTTTAATATGTCAAGTTTTTTAATGACTACAGCACTCAGACGAACGCATTTCAAAATTAACACAGAGTATCATCATCATGTATACGGTATTGCATCACAATGTGGGATGCAGTTTACCAATGTGTAATTCAAAATGTTTCACCCCTGTAGTAATGCAGGTTGCGGTAGATTGGACAAAAACGTCCAATCTGAACATAAAAAATCTATAATCAAACCATAAAAAATTAACTTCATTTAAATTTAGATACCCTATTTCCCACTCAGGAAAGCTATGAATGTAAATGTAAATTCTGTTGAACCCTTACTGCTAATATTTAACAATATTATAGCTGTGATACAGTAAAAAATAAAAAAATAAAAGTTTTACTTGAATTTTTAAACCTTATTCTCTCCCAAAAGGTGATGTAAACACATCAGAAAATTATTACCTAAGTTTAAATTGTGGTATAAATAGTTCTCATCTCGAAAAAAAAAAAAAAAATACATTTTAAAATTTAAGTTATGTGATTCCCCACTAAGTTCGCTACCTGCGTAAATATAGCTATCCATTAGAAACTTTTTACTAAAATATAAACTTGACCAAAGCAAAAACGTATTCTGCAAATATCTTTTTTATTTCCACTATGACGTTATATTCACCTTTTTAATTTTTGAGAAAAAAAAAAAAAACTATTTCAATTAAAATTTTTCACGTGGGAATCTTTCTACTAAAACCAAATAAATCATTATTACGGCTTTTGAAATTTTTGCAACGATGAAGAAAAAATGTTACATTTTCTATTAAAAATGTCCGTTGATTCTCAATGAAAAAAGTGAAATTTGGAGTTATTAAGAAAAATATTTGAATAATATACAAAAAAATTGGCCCTTGTTTCTCTCTGGGTTATAATTCACCCATATGCAAAGGTATTTTGCCATTCGTTTTGACCCTGACGTCAGGCAAACGTTTTAAAACTTTAAATTTATAATATTATTAGAATTAGTAAAGAATAAAAAATGAGTGGCATCAGGGACAAAAAGGTGGGAAGAAAAAATGAAAAAGTTATAATCTCCATAGGCTTTTCTATGTTAAATTAACATTGAGAAGTGACACTGGAAATAAATAAGTATTGCGCTGCCGCGCAATACTTAAATATTTAATTTTTCTGTTCAGCTGCGTGTTGGACAAACCTTCCTTAAGAAATAATTTTTTAAATTGAAATTTTTTTAGCCTGAAAAATAATTAGTTTTTTTGATCGGATATTTTGAAAATAAGAAAGTTCCTTTTTAGCAAAAGTTTTAATATAATTACAGGTTATCATTATAGTCCAGTAGAAGCTCGGAGAAAAAAAGCTGAAAAACTAAACAAAAGTACTGAAGCTGCCCGTATAGCAAGAGGCGGAAGTCCGGAGGTATAATTAATCCTTCATTAGTGTAGATAGAGTAATATGATATTTATAATGTTTGCCGAAATGAAAAGGATATTACGAATATATCTAAAGCATATTTGACTTTAATAAAATTTGAATTACCGAATTAGAGTTAATGTGTAAGATAAAATCTACATATAATCGCCAGTGATATAAATGCAATGTTCTGGAGGAGTCAATTATGCACTCTACAAAACAGCTTTCCATAACTCAGGAAACAGAAGGTGAAGCTGTTCGCTGCTATTGCAAACTGGGTAAAGCACCGTGCCATCTAATTTAAATATATACGATGCCTCCAAAATTTAAGATACAACCAGTATTTTATGTCTGATTTGAAAACAACGGAACATAAAAATATGAAGGGTCAGAAGAATTGTATTTTAACTAGTTATTTATCGAATTTTACATAATTTTAACATCAAGCATGATTTGCAAATGAAGAATTACGTTTTTTGCAAAAGTCCATTGCTTTATAAAAAAAAAATAAATCGCATATTTTTGCGAAAAAATTAACGAACTGTGTTTTAAATAACTGTGTTAAATAATTAACGTCCACTCCGCTCCCTACTTGTAGTGCATTGGCGACATCAACTTTCCATACAGTCAATTAAGCTGTCGGACACTGGGATGAGAAGCAATGCTCATACGTGGAACAACGCTTATTCCAGTTCATTTAGTAGCCTCGGGGTGAATATCACAAAATGTGAGATTTTGAAAACAAAAATTTTGAAAATTTAAATCGTTTCAAAGCTTCTGATTTTAAAAAAAATGTTGGTTGAGCAGCCGAATAAAGGAATTTATATGTAAAATTGTTAAAGTTTGAAAAGCGTAATTTCATTTTTATATAATTATAATTACATGTCATTTTCTTGGCATATGCATGCCAGGATAATGACAATTTCATTCTAAAACATTTGTCACATTCTTGTTTTTTTATTTTTAGATCTAACATTTTAATTTTGTTTAAAGGAACATGTTTCCTCTGTAGTACTTCAAATTCAGTGTAATCTTCAGTTTTATTTGTAATTCATAGAAGCCAGGTAAATGACATAATAGAAGTCTACATAATTTTTACAAAGCCTTTAAACACATTATTTTTAAAGAAATATCTAAAAGATCTTGCTGCTAGCAATGGTTTTACTACTTCTGACTTGAACTATGTCAAGAACAAGAAGAATCAGAGATCCTACATTAGAGAGAGATTGGACATTGACGAAATATCCGCCATTTCCGTACTAAGTAGATGGAACACCGTACAGCGCAATGCATTTTCGTCAGCGTCTAACACTTTTAATTTTATTGAAATTATGAAAATTTCATTTTATATGCCTTCTGAGAGTCTGTCAGAACATAAATATAAGCATATTTCCATTATAATGAGTAAGAATTCTCAAAAAATGTATTTTTTTATTTTTTAACTCTGCTGAAATGCAGGATTAGACTTTCGAGTCTGGTCAGACAGCAGACGAAATTTTTGACAGAGGTTGCTTCATTTTGGAATTTTCATTTAAAAGAAACATATTTTAGTTTATGCATAACATAAGAAAGGCTACAAATGTAATTTTATGTAGTGTGGGTATTTATTTTTTACTTTTCTTTGTTTAAATGTTCATTACTATAGATCAATTAGGTATACTTTTCTAAGTAAATAAATAAATAAAATGTATTACAGGAAACTCTTTTGAATTTTATCAGTTAAAAATATATCATTTAATAGCAATAAGAAATTTAAAAAACAATTACTGACATATTCAGCAAAGTATAGATTTTTGAAATAGATTCCGTTATATCTTCTGTATTATAGTATTTACATTAATAAATTCAGATAGTTTTAAAGAAACTGATTGGTTGTATGAAATTAAAAAGTTTCCCTTTTCCAACTTTAATACATTTTATAATACTAAGTGTAGCTAAAAAATACTCCGAGAGAAACTGAAAAAAAAATTTACACACATATGCTTAGTAATGTTTATTTATGAATTTAAAGTTTTAGAGTTTATATATTATAAATTTATATATTTTTGCAATTGTCTGAGTCTGAGCTATTTTTATGCGGAAAATTGAAACTTCGAAATGTTTATGTCTTCCGTGCCCTTAAATTCAGCGGACTTGAAAAAAGAGAAAATAATATTAAAAATGAATAGTTTAAGTATTTATAATTTATAAATATTTTCATATTTTAAATAGAGTGCACTGTATACAGTCTTATTGTGTTTTACATTCTCCAAATGAATATTTCAAAATGTAAACAAAATTCATCAGCAACAACGGATGCCAATTATCGCTAACTGTCAAACTTCGAAAGTCGAAATTATTTGCACGTTTTGCTTATTCACTATACAAACATTTAAATAGAAATCAGTTTTAAATGTAAAACAACACACACATAAATAAAATTGATTTTTAATGTTACTTGTTTCGACCGTTGTTATTGTAATAAAACTGTTTAAAGTTGACCGCATACACAGCAATTGGCCTCGGACAATTTAAAATATGTTACAAAGTAAATAAACATTCCTAATTATTAAAAAATAACTCTAAACAAAAACAACTTAGCTATTAACAGTACGAGTTGGAACCCGTCGAAATTCGACGAATTAAAATGTTTAGAATGGAACTCTTCGATCGAATTTATAATAAACCTACAAAAATAATTACAATAAAAAATTCATCTCGCATTGGATGTCTAACTCTTAAAACAAATAATGTTTTTAACCTAAAATTACCAAACTATTATTTCCAGAAACTTCAACTGTTTAAATTATTGAAAAATTAAACTGTATTAGAATTCGTAATCAAAATGAGTAATTATGTTGAAGTTATCGATTAAGGCTCTTATGTTTGTTTTTACGGGATAAAAAAATCACTAAAACGGATTTCGCTTTGTTACATCATAAAATTTTCCACCATAAAATCTAAACAATACGTTATTTTCACATTCACAAAATTTACGTACGCGTCACACTAATTCACAATTTAAATGTATTTTAACGCGCAATACATTATTAATAAATAGATTTCCAAACTTAAAGTCACGTTTGTCCGATACCACGTTTTGTGTTAACATTCGCACAAACTTTAATTTCTAATCTCAGTACCCGCGAAAATTTACCATTGAGAAATTTGCCTTTATTTGCCATAGTATTGACCACTCAGTATTGATCAAATATTTAGTTTAATCAAAGAAAATGATCGTTTTCTTTTAAATATGACATCATTTTTACTCACTGAATCATTTTGCCTAGCGTCTCAAACTCAGTATCAGCGTAATGTAAAAATATTGAAATATCTTCTTCAATCTTTTGATTTATGAAGAAGAATACATGTTTTTTTTAATGGATAGCGTCATTTTCTGTTCAAAAATTAGAAAAAAAAAGTTACTTTTACTTGTAATGTGAAAATGGCATCAATAAGGATATAATCAATAAAAATCAATAAACCATGATCCCTTTACTTTTAATAGAAATGAAGTACTTCAGTTGCCACAATTACAAAATTGGTACTAAAAACTATAAAAAAAATTAATATCTCAAAAGTAAATCGAGATAGAGCTTTCAAACAAATTGCATTTAAAAGTACATTTTTTTCCAATACGACAGTGTGAAAATTAAAACTGTACGATGTTTAGAAGTTTAAAAATTTGTAGTTGCGAAAATTGCAAAACCGAAATTTCATTTCAAATTTCAAAGTGTTGCCATTCGCAGAATGACGTATGCGTTACGCACAGATATGTTTGTCCTTTATAATACAGATAGCATGTCTTGATGCAACATTTAAAACGCTAAATCTTTCAAAATCCAAATTTTCTTCAGAGTGCAATAACGAAGTATATGGAAAGCGTAACTTAAATGGCGGAATTGTTAAATCTGCCGGTGTCGCAATGTCCAACCTCTCTCTAATGTAGGATCTCTAAGAAGAATTACTCTGCAGCGCCATCTTTATACCTCATAAAGAACTAAAATGAGCAGGCCAGGACAATGACATTCATTTTCAGTGACAACCATATTTTAATTATGGAAAGTTATTTGTAAAATACAGAACTTGTTACCTTCCACATATATGTGTTATATAAGGTATAATTATTAATTAGAAATTAAAAAAACTAGAAAAAGATATTTGTACATGATAGCAAAAAGCCTTTTACTTTGCACACATCACAGTGTGACATGCGAGGAAAATGACAATCTGATATTTTAAGTCTTTTAATTGATTTATTTTTGTGTTTTTATGAATATATCTCTTGAAAATACTTCTAAGAATATTTTTTATTAGAATCTAAAAAAGAAAATTGCATTATATAACATAAATAGAAATTTTATTGTGCGGACTGCAATTTTCGTATTTTGTGATATTGACCCTTCGGAGGAGGACGTAAAGAAAGCCAAGGGTGTGCCGAGGTAGTTCCAAAGATGTTTTAACGGATTAAAGTCCGGAGATTGAGCTAAACTATATCATTCACTACAAATCTTGATCCTCAAGATATTCATCAACAAGCCTAGTTCGATGATATCAGGAATTTACATCCATTAGGGATGAATTCATCACTAAATTGTACTCTTTAAAGAGTAATTCCATTTTGACGGCACGGTTCAAAGTTTCGATACATATATATATTACTTAAAGTACTGTTACATACACGAAATACTGTTATACGCAGAAAAATAATATTTCATTTGTTAGAAATGCATATCGAAAGTGAAAGGGCAATTTTGAAGCTATAGGAAGTAGAGAGCGGCCGTGGCTAATAAACAGTAATGAAAACTTTGAGCGCGTTTTTTCTCCTCAGATCAGCATCTTAAAAATCGGTGGACATTCCAGCTCTACGAATTTCCAAACAATGAACTTGATTTAAAAAAAAATAATCGTCACATGTATTTTCAGTTTTTTACGTAGGGTTTTTTCGAAATATTTATATGTCGCTGTTCTGTGTAACTTTAAGTAACGAAATTTGTTGTTAAGAACTTACATTTTAATTTGAATCTATGCCGTTTTACTAAAAATGCATATATTTCTAAAGGCTACATATTATTACCAGTTTTGGAACTAAAAAAACAAATTATTTTGTTACATTATTCTAGATCACGTCTACCGTGAGTTTACGTGTTCACTGCGTATCCCCTTTTTTTCGAAGCACTTCCTCCCATTAATTGAAGAAAAAGTAATAGATGCATGATAACTTCTTAGCATTTCTTTGAAAAAGTTCCCGAAAAAGCCTTAAATTATAGGGCATCATTGTAGTGTTACCTCTTAAAGTGACTGTAAATACCACTAGAGATTAAAAAAAAAAAAAAAAAAAAAAAAAAAAAAAAAAACACTCTTTCGCCAGTTAATATTTGATCAGGTACGCCATTTGTCCGTGGAACCGATTACGGAGGATTAACCATAAAGTAAGGCACTTTGGCGATAAAATTAAAATCTGAAGACATATTTCCATTTTTGAGGCAGATACTTTCTTTTTATAAAATTATTTGATGATTGGTTTATTTAAATTCGCAATGCAATTTTAATCCTTTCGCGTAATTTTCTATATCCTCTTATTATATTACTTTATCCTTCTAATAGTTTTGTCTTTGAATGCATTAAAATTTTGGGAAATAGTAAAATACGCCTTAAATTACTTCGAAGGGGACTTCAACGAGGTTAAATTTGTTGAAGGAATTTTGAAATTTCAAATGAGAAGGGAGATTTTTCTGTAATGTCTGTCACAAAAAGGGGGTTTTATAGACAAGCAATCACGAAAAAAAAATATATACATATATATATATATTGTTCTACGATACGCCTTAAAATTCTGATTACGGACCAAGACTGGCGACTACTTTTATATTAAATCGTACCAATATTTACAATTTTTTTTCTTGAAAATATCCTAGTATGCAAAATATTATTTTTCAAAAAGTGATACGAATAGGCTGAATAAAAAAATAGTCTCTGGGATGTATCGTGTCCCAACTCCGTAATCAAAATGTTAAGGAAGTTACGATTATTTAAAGTCCTCACTCTGATTTTACGAAAAACTGGAATCTTTTTAATCTGTACCCCAAAGATACTCAGATTGACTAAATTCTCTTCCATTGCTTGGCAGCCAAAGAGCTGTTGCAGAAATGCATTGTCATTACAACGCATTTCTCTGTGATACAAGCCGTTATCTTCCTTTTATAAGTTTTGAATACATTAGCTGGTTCGAGCAAAACTGCCGCGGCGAAAAACTTATATTGGTCGTTGCTTGAAAAAAGGAATATAGTTTGTCGAAATGAATGTTTAATTTGTGTGATTACTGTATCAATTAAATTTACTTGTTATTTTGCTTAGTAAAATTTTAAACATTAAATATTTATCACCAATTTTTTTTTACTTTTTCTAAATTAAATATTTATTAATTTATTTTTATAAAATTTTCGTAAAGAAAGCAAAAACCCAAAATTGGAATTCTCTGATGTAAATTAGCAAACTTTATGCTTACATTTTTTCTTAATTTTGAATGAGCTTAGATGCTAGTGAAATTTTGTTTCGCTTGGGCCCTAATAAGTTCTATCGTTTACGACTTTTGAATACGTGAATATTGATTATAATAATCCTGTACACAAAATTTAATTAAGAAACAGTATCCTATGAGTTAATTTCGCCTTATAAATTACATCACAAAGAAGGAACGGTTTCTACAGATCGTGAAACTAAACATACATTTATTAAAAATATTTTTCTGTAGGCTTTAAGTCATCATCGATTTATATCATTATCATCACGATTAATTCTCTTAACTATCATTGCTTTTCGTTCGATTTTATAGGAGAAGACAAGAAAGGAAGGGAGAAATTCCTTTGGATATCGGACCCTTCGCCAGGATAAAAGACGAGAATGGAATTCCCAAGAAGGTAAGATGATTGTTTAAGAGGGCCACCAGTTACAGTTAGCGATGGGCTTAATGGATGCTTTTCATATTCGAAGGAATCATTTGGGCATGCGCACAAGCATAACTTCTAACATTCGTATTCTTTTTAATCCTTAAAAAAAAAAAAAAAAAAAAAAAATTGTAAAAAAAAAAAAGAGAATTAATTTAGGGAACAGTTGAACAATTGAGAATATCCAGGGTCTCCCAAGTTGCATGGAAACTCTACACCCTATGTATGAGTAATGGTACAGCACATTACGAAAATAGAAGTAAAGAAAATATAACTGTAGTGCAGATGCGACTACTTAAAAAAGAATGTAAAGATGGCAATGGAACAATGTAAGCTGATTGATGGACTACGTAGTTGCGTGGCAACTTAACATCCAATGTAGAGGTAGTTTGTGTTGCAAGAGCAGTAGGGTGCCTTAAAAAATGATATTTAAACGTGACTGGTAGTCACAATGAGAAAAATAACTATGAGAAGTTAAGAAAGAGTATAAAAAAAGCCTGCGTACTTTATTTAATGCCTTTTCCGTTATACAATTTCTGGTTTCGATTGATTAAAAAGAATATGAAGATTGTCAGCTATGCTTTTGCGCATTCCCGAATGATTTAATCGAATATCAAAATCATTCATTATATCCAACAAGAATTTGGATGTCCCCCACCCCCCTCCAAAAAAAGTCATATTTTAATAATTTTTTGCGGGATTCAGAAATAACGTTACTTTTAGGAGTTTGGCAATATAGTGAGTTATGTTTATAGAATATTTCAGAATTTTTCATTAAAAAAATTCACACCTCATTTATTTGGCATAAATGTAAACGAGGGGTCCTAAAAATGCAGAAGGACGCTTGCACCGAACATTCCTGAAACATAAAAATAAAGGAAAATCTTAATGCACAAAATTTAATTTGACCCCCCAAAAGCGGCCTTAAAATGTTAACAGAAAATCGAAAAATGAAAAAAAAAAAATCATGTAGCGCTATGGAGATTTCAATTCTGAGCTTTTGTACTAATGGCAACTGGTCGATCAATTCTCGAGCAACCCCAGCGCCCAGGTAAATATAAGGTCATTTTGAGAAAAATGCGTTTATAATTTGTTTTTTTCTGTGACTATATTATAATTCTATGATAAATATATCGTAAATTTGCTATCGTAACTAAGAAAACGACCTTTATACACAAAGAAGGTCGACTAAGTACAGCGACCGTTTGACAGGTTTTTATCTTCCGATCAGTGATCGCACATTTGTCGCTGTAATTTTTGTGATAATTCAAATTTCAAACAATCATTTTTTGTTTATGTTCTAGACACTAGAGTAGCTTATATTCTACGTACTATAAGCTATGAGAAAATGAAAAATAAAATAATTTAAGGCTCCTATCCCTGCCAGCGAAGACACTCACGAGCTAAGGCTAATCCTATGGGGAGGGATTTATCTAATATCTCGTTTGCATTTCGACATTTTTAAATAACTTTTTTTTGCATTGGATAGCCGAGATCCGTCTCTACATACATACATACACAATGGTACTGCAATCCATGTAGGATTTTGACCACCCTCAATATGCCTCTCTAGACCTTCCGATCTCTAGCCTTTAATTTATAATTTGGTTTTGTGCAAGATCTTTCTCTACCTCTTCTATCCATCTCTTCCTGGGTCTACCAATACTCCTTTTCCCTATTAAATTACCATTATATATTTTCTTTGTGCTTCTCTCATCCCTCATTCTGATTAGATGGCATAACCATTGCATTTTTCTTATTTTTATAGTATTTATTATATCTTTTCCATTATATAACTGTTTTATCTCCATATTTGTCCATGTATTGCCTTCTTTAATAGGTCCAAAAATTTGTCTTAGGCTCTTCCTTTCCCGAGTAATAAGTAGCTTTTTATCTTTTTGTGTAGTGGTACAGGTATCACTACCATAAATTACTATTGGTTTTATAACAGTTTTATAAATTTTTAAGTTTTGTTGTTCGGGATATTAGAGATGATTTTAGAATATTTCGACTGAATTCACAGCAAATTCTCTTGAAAGTTTTGCCTGTACTTTAACTTTAGCTTTTGTATTTTCTAGTGTTAATTTTATAAGTTTAACTATTTTATCAGGTATTTTAAATTCCTTTAATATTTCAAATAAATTATTTCTGCTTATACTGTGATGGGCCTTTCAAAATCAACAAAAATTTGGTGCAAATTAATATTTTGTTCATAGAATTTTTCAAGGATGTTCCTAATACTAAAGATTTGATCCACCGTTGATATTCCTTTCCTAAAACCACACTGATAATCACCTATTACCATTTCATCATACGGCTAATCGCTTTGCAATTATCTTTGCCAACACTTTATATGTAACATTTAATAAGGCTATGCCTTTAAAATTATGGCAATTTAAGATATTTCCCTTTTTATGAATTGGGATAATAACAGCACCATTCCATTAATTTGGTATATTTTAATTCTGCCGAATCTCTACTATTAGATCATGTAACGTTTGTACCAACTTCTCTCCATCATATTTCAAAAGCTCAGCACTTATCAAATCTTCACCAGGTGCTCTTCCATTTCTTAATTTTGCAGTAGCATTCCTTACTTCTTCTACAATTGGTGATTCACAGTTTTCTTCATTCACATCATAATCATTATGATTGAACTGTATTTCTCTTTCGTCATTTGACTGCCTGTTTAACAATTCTTCAAAATATTCCGCCCATCTATCTGTCACATTTGCACGCCCTCCAATAAGTTTATCATTTCTGTCTTTACAAAAAAGGGTACGTGGTTGGGAGCCCTTTTTGATTCCTTTAAGTCTTGAATGCATTAGGCTTATATCACCTATTACTGACAGGTCTTCAATTTCCTGAATCTCATACTTCTCCAAAGCTCGTTTTTTCATACGTAACAACTTTTGAGTATTTCTTCTAATTGTTTTAAAGTGATTTTCACTCTGTCTTGTTCTATGTTTCAGCATTTTTTCTCTTGCTTTATTCTTTTTCTTAATCAGTTTCCAACACTCATCATCAAATCATTCATTAATTTCCCTCCTTTCTTCCTTTCCAACAACTTCCTCAGCAGTTTTTAATATGATATTTTTGCATTCAGCCCATTTACTATTGATTATGTCTTCCTCATTAAATTCAGCATATTCACAAACAATTCATTCTGTTAATTTACTTTGATAAGCCATTCTTCTCTGCATGTTTAGTAAATCTTTTATTTTAAATTTTACTTGCTTAGTTCCTTTTGCATCTCGAAATCTTGTAACTCTTTGTCTGTATTTCTTAATAACATGGGGAAATGATCAGTATCTAAATCAGCACCTCTATAACTTCGTACATCCATTCAATCACTAGCATATCTTCGGTCGATCATAATGTGGTCAATTTGTTTTTTTGTCTTTCCATCAGGAGAAATACAAGTTTCTTTGTGTGTATTCTTATGCTCAAAACATCTACTACTTATGATAAAGTTATTAGAAGCAGCGAAGTCCACAGCTCTTATTCCATTTTCATTACACAAATCATGTAAATTAAATTTTCCAATTGTTGGTATGAAGTGTATTCTTTTCCAATTTTAGCATTAAAATCACCTATTACAATTTTAACATCATGTCTTGGTATCTCATCAAATTCAGTCTGTAGTGTTTCATAAAAAGTATCTTTTTGTTCATCCCCGGTATCTTCCGTTGGTGCATGCTATTGAAATGTTAAAAAACTTTGCTCTCAATCTCAAGATACATATTCTTTCATTTACATTGTGAAAATCAATAATATTTTCTCCAAGGCATTTTCTTATCATAAATCCAGTACCATGCGTGTTTTTTCCTGCGCTTGCGCTATTAAAAATTGTAAAATCACCAATATCTCTTATCCCACTATCCTTCCATCTTACTTCCTGTAAGGCCAATATATCCAGTCTATAAGTATCCATCTGATTCTGTAGTTGCTTCACCGCACCAGTTCTGTATAAACTTAAAACATTTCAAGTTCCAATTCTAAAATTCATAAGACATTTTCCAATTCCAGTCCGTTTTACCATGAGATCAGTCCGTCTAACACCTGTATTTAAAGGCTTCGCAACGAGTTTTTTTTTTTTTTTTTTACAGGGAAAGGTTATCAGCCTTTCGCCCAACCCCTTTTAGTCGTCTCTTACAACATGTACGGGTTACATTTGGACTATTCTTTAATGCCGGTCACCAAACGGCATGGTCCGTCTCTACATCGCACCTTTTTTACTTTTTCGATTTTGGTCGCAGATATTTTTTATAAAGTTACTTTCCACTTTGAAAACCGGTTCTGAAAATGAAAGTGTCATTCTAAAAAATATCTGCAATTAAAATCTAAAAAGTAAAAAAGGTGCGACGTAGAGACGGATCTCAGCTATCCAATGCAAAAATAAAAAAAAAAAATAAAAATAAAAATGTCGAAATGCAAATGAGATATTAGAAAAATCCCACCCCATAGGATTAGCATTAGCTCGTAAGTGCCTTCGCCGGCAGGGACAGGAGACGATCAGGTGTCCAGGAATAAAAACAGGGACGTGCTGCCACGACCACAGATTTCGATCTCTTCTCTGCGTATTGTAAAAAAAAAAAAAATTTGACAACATTCGAACGCTGAGTCAAATTTGAATTTTACATTAAAATCCTACATTAGTCACGCGACAACATTCATAAGATAATGTTAAACAGATGGAAGCGCTCCTTCAAATTTCTTGTTTTCATTTTCAATATTTATAAAGATTCTTTTTCATGGGGAATCTGAGGTCGATGTCCGACGTTGTACTTCTACTTAAATTAGAAGTACAACGTCGGACATCGACCTCAGTTTATCATCATTTATCTGATAGTTTATCATAGTTTATCTGATAGTTTGGTCAGATAGTTTCGATCTCAAGACACTTCCATTTTTTGAAACAACCAATCAATTTGTTTCCGAAATTGACCGTGTTCACAGAATTAAATGCAAAGAAAAAAAAAAATAGAAAGATACAAAATTGTGCATAGACCTCAGATGTCCTATACAAAAATAAATTTCTTAAAAAATATTAAAATGCATGTCATGAGATTGTCAAGAACGCTACCATTGGTTTAACGCCAGCTTGCGAATTTTTATACCGACCAGTGTGGGCTCTAAACGATCGCGAAAACCATGATCTCTTTTACTGCTTAACTATTTTTAACCCTGGAAAAGCGTTTAATTTGCAGATGAAACTTTTATAGGTGAAACCTTTGGCCTTAATGATGAAGTAGCAGCTAGGGTACAGTATGTGCCTAACAACACAGAAAATTTCATTCAACTCTTCAATGAAGAAACAGTACAGGGCTCAGAAACTCAGCCGACTGACTTGGACGCCAGCCTGAGGGGTCACGAAAGCGTCCCAAGCAGATCAGGTAATCAAGCAATTAAAAAAAAAAAATGAAATAAACTTCTTTCGACTGTTTCTCAATTCGTAATTTATTTGCAATTGTACAAAACATGTTAAACAGACATAGCCTATTTTTTCTATTTACTTATTGGCGCAAGTGGGCACATTTTAGCGAAAGTGATTTGCCACATTAGAGTGTAATCCTTTATCGGTATTATCAAATGCTCGAATTCGTACTATTATTAGTTTCCATTTGCTTGATTATTATTAAGGATCGATTGAAACAGGCTTTTAAGGCCTATACCGTAAACGAAACCGAATTTCGGTAATCATCCTATTTTCGGCTGGAAACGAAAATCTCCAAAAATTTTTAAAGAAGTAACTAATACATACAGTCGTGGAAAAAAAAGTAAACACCCCCTACTAACTCCTCAACAAATAATCGTAGAAGAAAGTTACTGGTACTGAACGATTGGAAATAAAGTCTACTTTTATATGATGTATATAAAATTTGTTTAGGAGGCCACCTACCTATTAAAACGAAACCAAAATTCTTTTTTTTTCACAATGGCAATAACCAATTTTAACAAGATATTTCAAATCTTCGGTTCAAACTATGCCTCGACACCAAATTTCAAGTCATTTGAATGATAAGTTTTTGAATTATAAATATTCAAAATTTAGTGCTTCTAATGTTAAATTACATTTTCATATTTTTATTAATATCTTCGGAAATTATACTCCTAATGTGCTAATTTTTTGTGTAGCAATAATACTAAAATACCCAAACATAAATACGTTGAATTTGCAATTTTTATAAATTTATGATATGAATTATGATTATGAAATTAATATTCGAAAATATTATGAATTGCAATCTACAATTTTTTTGATGGATTTAGATTTATTAAGTCCTGCTTTATGGAAATCCAAAATTTCACACTTTTCTTCCAGGTAGTTTTCAAATTATACTTAAAAAACGGCAAAATGATGGCTTAAGGGGCCGTCTATGATAGAAGTGACTAGATATTTTGAAATTTCTTCTGCTATCCTGTAATCCAGCCGTCTTCAACGACTGCTTGAGTGGCGCTTAAGATGCCTTGATCAAGAAGGGGGCTCTCTCAGTCAACAATCGAATAGAGAACTTCAATTTGGATACAGCCCCTTAAATACTCTCGTTTTAAAATAATTAATTTCTCAAAAACTTATCGTACGAATTGCATAAAAATTTGTTTTTTGGCTAATTGAAGGGTGTAAAGTTCATTTATGCTGTCAGAATTGTGTACTGCTATTGAGAAAAACAAAGTTATGGTTTGTTTTGATATGTGGATGTCTACCTAAGCAAATTTTATATACATCATTTAAAAGTAGACTTTATTACCAATCGTTTGGTACAAGTAACTTTCTTGTGCGATAATTTTTTGCAGAATTAGTAGGAGGTGTTTACTTTTTTTCCCCCACGACTGTACATAAATATTAATTAATTATACGTGGGGCGGACCAAGGGCATGGCTTCCTCTGCCTCTGGCCAAAACTTTTTATTTCCATATAAAATAAAATGTAATTAATTCACCAACTACAGCATTTTTGCCGAGACTTCAGATTTTGGGCCGCAAACGAAACCGAAACCGAATTTTCGGTGGATCTGTAATTATTGTACATTTCTTTAACATAAATAATGCTCTCGACGAGAAACAAAAATGAAAATACAATTTTATTTTTCCATTTTGAAAAAAGCCTACTGAAGTCTGCGGGATTTTTAACATTTCTTATTTATTGCTATTTTATATATATCTAAAAATTGTCTTAAACCGGCTGCTGATAAAGTTTACTTTTTGAATAAAAAATAAGCATTTTTAGACATTTTCCGTTGATATGAGAGTCACACTTAAAACTTTGACATACTGCAAAATGGTACAATTAAAACTTACCAAATGTTAAGGATGTTCATGTAGTAGTTCTATTAACGTCAATGAGCTTTTGTGAGTGAATTTTACAAATACTTAAATTTTTAGCCATCCAATCCTTGAAATAAATGAAAAATATGCTTTTCTAGTCTCATTAATCTCTTCTTAAGAATTTCAGTTGAAAAAAGTAGTCAAATCTCACACATAGTAAGATCAGAACAATAGGGTGGGTATTCTATCTCTTTGATGTTTTTTGTACCAG
This sequence comes from Maratus speciosus, assembly GCA_963932465.1. NCBI lineage: Eukaryota > Metazoa > Arthropoda > Arachnida > Araneae > Salticidae > Maratus > Maratus speciosus. Next base: position 171,961,686 of record OZ010793.1, read on the forward strand.
AAATCGACTGTCAATCGTGCTCTATGAGAAGATGCATTATAGAATTTTAATTTAAAGTAGCCATTTCTCACACATAGTGATATCAGAACAATAGGGAGGATGTTCTATCACTTTGATGTTTTTTGTACCAGAAATCGACTGTCACTCGTGCTCTATGAGAAGATGCATTACAGAATTTTAATTAAAAAAAGTAGCCAGTTCTCACACATAGTGAGATCAGAACAATAGGGTGGATGTTCTATCACTTTGATGTTTTTTGTACCAGAAATCAACTGTCAATCGTGCTCTATGAGAAGATGCATTACAGAATTTTAATTTAAAGTAGCCAATTCTCACACATAGTGATATCAGAACAATAAGGTGGATGTTCTATCACTTTGATGTTTTTTGTACCAGAAATCGACTGTCACTCGTGCTCTATGAGAAGATGCATTACAGAATTTTAATTAAAAAAAGTAGCCAATTCTCACACATAGTGAGATCAGAACAGTAGGGTGGATGTTCTATCACTTTGATGTTTTTTGTACCAGAAATCGACTGTCACTCGTGCTCTATGAGAAGATGCATTACAGAATTTTAATTAAAAAAAGTAGCCAATTCTCACACATAGTGAGATCAGAACAGTAGGGTGGATGTTCTATCACTTTGATGTTTTTTGTACCAGAAATCGACTGTCACTCGTGCTCTATGAGAAGATGCATTACAGAATTTTAATTAAAAAAAGTAGCCAATTCTCACACATAGTGAGATCAGAACAGTAGGGTGGATGTTCTATCACTTTGATGTTTTTTGTACCAGAAATCGACTGTCACTCGTGCTCTATGAGAAGATGCATTACAGAATTTTAATTAAAAAAAGTAGCCAATTCTCACACATAGTGAGATCAGAACAGTAGGGTGGATGTTCTATCACTTTGATGTTTTTTGTACCAGAAATCGACTGTCAATCGTGCTGTATGAGAAGATGCATTATGGAATTTTACTACAGAATATAATATAGAACTTAACATAGAATTTAAAAAAGTAATCAATTCTCAAACATAGTGAGATCAGAACAATAGGGTGGATGGTCTATATCACTTTGATGTTTTTGTACCAGAAATTCGAGTATCAATCGTGCTGTATAAGAAGATGCAATACCACGGCGAAGCGTGAATGCTTTAACAAGCTCTTCTGAAAGAATTTTCGGAAGGCATTTAACCCTTTGCCCTCGAGAGGTGACTCTCACTCACCACTAGTGTTGCCAGTTGTTCTGCGTAAATAAGGCCTTGAAATGCTCTGGACACCGCTAATTTATTGCTGTTTCTTTCGCTACCTTTAATCGAAGATAATTCTGTCGTTAGATAAGGCGAAGAAAAGTACTTCAAAATACTGGTGTCCAGAGCATTTAGAGCCCCGATTTACGCGGGAAACCTGGCAACAGTAGTAGTGAGTGAGAGTTTTTTTCTCGAGTGCAAAGGGTTAATGATGTACCAGTTTTCTGTAAAAACCTTCTTTACCTCTTCATTCTGTATTTTTAGTTTCATGGCTTGTCAAAACCATGAAACTAGAAAAGACAGAAATTCAATGCCATAAAATTATGAACTTTCATAAAGCACAGTACTAATCAAATTTTATAATTTTGTGGTATTAGATGAAGAAAAAATACTGTGAATAGTATTGTGAACTAGGCCTAAAAGTCTAAAATAATTTTTGAAGTTTAGACTTGAATCATTAAGAGGAAAAAGGTACTGTAAATGGGGCGGTTTGTATGCACCAGAGACCCGCGCTAATAAAGGCTCCCAACGAGATTTAAAAACTCTCTTTTGTTAACCTTTTACATTACACATTTTAAAGGTTCCTAAAGATTTCTTGCAATCAGGTTCTTCTCTAGAAAAGTCCGGCGTTGCTCATTAGTTTTCGTGAGTAATTGAAAAATTCAAGCACATTCCCTACATAGTTTAATCTGTTTAAAGGGTCTTGGTATCCTTTCAATTATTTTTTTTTAATTTTAGTATTTTATAATACTTTCCATTCAATACCTAGACATACGAAGGGCAGTACTTAAGTTTTTAGAAAGTAATACAAAAAATAATTTCTTACCAAGATTACATGTTTTATTGCTTCTCAAAAAACTCTCCTGCAGCATCGATAAATTTTCGTATTTGAATAAACCACTCATCAAAACATTTATGCCACTCTGAAAGTGGCATAGCGAAAACATTTGTAAGCTTCAACGTCTTCTTCCGAGTTGTTAAAGCTTTGACCACGCATTTTATTTTTTATGAACGGAAACAAACAGTAATCATTAGGTGCAAATTCCGGTGAATACGGGCAATGAGCCATCAATTTGACTTCTCATGCTTCAAATAATCCGTAGTTAGTGAAGTAGTGTGTGAGCTGGCGTTGTACTGGTGCAGAATGATGCAACAGTTTGATTTTTTCTCTGCAGCTAATTTCGGCAAACAAACTGTGGTATATCAAGGAGCATTGATTGTTTTACAATCGACCAAAGGAACGGATGCAATATAAACAGATTTACCGAAAAACGCAGCAGTAATTTTATTTGAAGCACTCTTTGCATGAACAACTTTTTTCGGTCTAGGGTCAACCAGAAACACCCGAACAGTCGACTGTTGTTTTGTTTCGGGTTCATAGGAGTAAATCCATGTTTCGTTACACGTTACAATGTAGTACATATCACCCACGCGCAAGAAAAGTGACATATCTCGACAAAAGTAAATTTCACAGGCGAGGCAAAAGTAAATTTTCCATGATTTTACTGTAACATGAAATTATAGCTCTTAGCTGTGCATGCAGGAATAAAAGCTTACATAAAAGCATAAAACCCTTAAGAATGAAGACGTAGGGTGAGGTTTGAAGGGTTGGGTAATTTTACCTCCCCACACAATCCACTCCTCTTCTGTGGTCACAAATGAAGATATAGCGTAATAAAGTGATTTTCCGCTTAGCTACACTTATGAAACTGTTTGTGTAGCAAGACCCACCTATGACAGACTTATTAGTGGAATAAAACGCAAAATGCATTTTTGCGAGATGTGTTACTTTTCTTGCGGGTGAGCGATATGTTTTGAGGCACCGGAGTTGGATTTTTAAAGATTTTACTGGCACCATTTTACACGAGCGTCCTTTTCAGCTTGCGAAAAAGTATTGGAGATCCATTTGGAACACAACTTTTTCACTTTTAATTGGTCATGTAAAACTGAATGCATGCGGGTCTTTGAAATGTACAAAGATGCTTCTATTTCATCATATGTCACATGACGATCAGAAGCGATTAGTTTTCGCACAGCATCAATGTTCATTCTATCGCTATACTGTTTCCGCGTCAAATCTTGTCGAAAGTCATAAACAATTATGGCCCTGTAGTTCCTTTGGCACATTGTTGAATTCAGACACTTTTCTCCGGGAGGGATTTCTGTGGCTCCTGGGGGGACATTATAGAGTTCCGGGGTGGAGGAATTTTACTTTTTGACCATTGAAAACACAAAATCTCCAATCTTCCGGGGGGAGGGGAAACATCTCATTGCTCCGGGAGGGGATGTCCCCCCAGGCGACTCCCTGAATTCAACACTGCTTTGACATTCTACAATTATTTAGCACTTCTGATTTTTAAAGCACCGTAAATGGAATTTCACAGCTTGTGATGTTCTGCAAACGCAGACATTCACGTAACTGTTCGAATTTTGATAAAAATCGCCTGCGCTGAAAGCAGTTGTTTTTCTGTTTACAGATTCTAAATACGTACTGGCCCTCATATCATTAAATGGTTTTGTGAAGGAAAATGATTTAATCAAGAAAAAACACAATTCTTGTGGTAAAGTTTAAAAAATGTAACTAAATTCCAAAACTCTACTTCTACAATTTTTAACTTTTTTAAATATATATTTCGCATGTTTTTCTTCCAAGTGTGTTCTATAACGGTAGGGATGATATTTCCATTAGCTAGTTTAAAAAAAAATAAGTAAAATGTCATTTCATATATAAAAATACATTGAAAATGACTATGTATTTAACATTTTTATTTATTATTATCTTTTTATTTATTATTATACTCGATTCACCCTATAAAGGGGAATCGAGCTTGGCCATGTCGCCCTTGAGCGTAAACAAGATTTCAGTTAGGGGGCAGTGGTAACCAAATTTTACATTTTCTTAATATTATATGCAACTACAACACGGGTAGCGGAGGGCATTGCTCCTCCCTGGATTTTGAAATCTAACTAACTAAATTTACTTTATTTATCTTTGTTTTAAAAAAGATTTATTTTTTCCTTGCGACTTTAGGATAATTAAACACAAAAATAAGGAGATACTAATAATTTTTCGTCAAGGAGGGGGGGGGGGGGGAGCGAGTGCGCTCTAACCACGTGGAGAGTAATTTTTAATTATATTTATATTTTTACTTTCACATGTTTGAAATTTATTTTAAACGGGGCTTTCTGCGGATAAAGCGTTCCTGGCGAGAAAAAAAATGAACTATTTTAATTATCCATTTTGTGAAATATTGATAGAAACTTATTTTCGAATATTTAATATCTTTAAATATATAAATTTTAATATAATAATCTCGAGTTATATTATTGTACTGTTTTCATGATATTTGTTTAAAATTGTCTTGCACGTGGAGTTTTGACAAAAATTAATTTAGCTTATTTCATGTTTATATTTTGCATGTTAAAAAAGTATAATAAGCTGTGGACCACAGATACATTTGTTCCAAAAGCTCCCCTCCCTAGATTTCTTTTTATAGTTGGCCATGTCTTTTAGTACTTCAAGTTATATCCTTAATATTTTTAAAGATTTAGGGGAGCATCAACCTTCTCCTGCACCTCCCTGTGTACTTCCATGCCCTTGCTGTACTTTTTTTACTTGCAAAAATTCATTATCATGCATTAAAAAGGATATTTTTTGTTTTCTATTTTTATTTAGAGCGACATCTATACTGTTCTCCATCGTATACCATGGGAGTATCTTCGCCATCTATTCCTTTGAAATTATCTACGCCATACTGCAGTAGCAAAGAATACTGTCCCGGTTCGACAAGTTCAGATTCCTATGAAAATACCTCTCCTCAGTACTGCCCTTGCTGCAATTCACGATTACTGAGAGCTCCGCTCTCTTGTCAAATGCAAGACGACAGTCATCAAGGTCTTTACACAGTACCATATTCCACTTCTAGACAGTACAGGCCATCTCTAGGCCATCAGTTTGATCGATCTACAATTCCTTACTATATAAATTCGGGTTTTGGATTTTATGGACAAGCGAACACATCCCCAGAAGCGTATAAAAACGAATTCTCAACTCAAAATCCCCAGGCAGGCGGATATTCGAGAGATGGAGACTTATCGAATCCATGCAAGAGCTCTAACGATGGACTGTTCTTAGGACCTAGCTATCTAACAAGTGGATATTTATCCAGTTTTATTCCATTCGCTCCCAAAGAAGAAATCTCAAAAGATATGAACATTAGTTTCGAGAGTGATGATGATTCTCTTGAAATCGACGTTGAAAACGAAACATCCAGTTCATGCGACAGTGAATCTGAAACAGCGCAAGCGACAAATATGATAAATAATGAACTTTCAATGCCTACTTTAGAATCTTTGGTCAGTTTCGGTGGACTTGTTTCATCGGCTATACGAAATGTAGGAATGGAGAATTACTCAACTCATTCCCCAATGAACAACGAAATAACTAATATCAATTCAAAATCAGACAATGAAGCTGAAACTGAAATTGTTGTAAAAGAACAGGGAGTGCCAGACATCTTATACTAATATGCATTCAAATAACAGATTAAACCTTAATTACATTGCATCAAAACCCTTTAATCACCAAACGAATAGCATGGCTGATCCAGATGTAGCCTCAAAAGAGTGAAAAGAAATCTAGAATTTAGAATTAATTCTCATTTAGAAATCTAGTCAAATTTTTTGATTGGAGTCATTTTTTTGGAGAGTTGTTGTTTAAGAACCAAAATCCTAGAAAAGATTTCAAGTTTTAGATTTTGTAAATTTTATCTTTGAAAAGAAAATACCGCAAAAGAGCGGTCTAAGTTAAACATTTGTTTGAATTTTTATAATTGTAAATTTAAAATTGTGTAAACAGTTTAAAAAAAAAAAAAAAATGGATTGAATAAATTTTTGAGAAGTTTTAAACAGTTTTTTTATTTGCTTTTGAAGAACTAGAACAAAACTATAGAGCATATTTCAAAACGATTACACGATTTAAACGATTATAAGGGTCCGGATTAGTGTTGACAGGTTATCGCAAAAAGCGAGACTGAGAGAAACAAATGCGGGACAAAAGCTCCAAAATCGGGACAACCTAAACACAGTAAAACCTTTTAAAACAGAACTTGTGTAATGAAATCACGCTTTAAACGGGAAAGTTTCGTAATCTTGGCTAAAACAGTACAATGCAATAATAAGAAACCGTATACTTGCTAAGATGGAAGTTTATCTGAAGCGGTAATTTTTTCCGGTCTTTTGGTCTGTCCGTCTTCACAAGTTACTGTATTAAGCAGTTTTCTTTCATCGCATTGAATGCCTGTGTGGGGGTGATGTGAAATTAATTACTCGAACTAGAGTTTTTGAAACATTTAACAGTATTTTTATGACATTAATGCTCACTTTATAAATACCGAGTTAATTTTTTCATTACCTTGTATTTAAGTCGTTTGTAAGAAAGCACAATGATTATTACATTATATAGATCGAACGCAGACAGCATGATTCACCGGCTTCTGATAAGATGAAAATTTTAAATCTGAAATTTAAATACAAAATTTTCAAGAAACGAAATTTTTGTCAAATGTAAGTAAAATGAAAACTTGTAAAATAGCATAGAATCTTAAAGCGCATTATTTTAGTATTATTTCAATCATACAACGTAAGTCTTGAGTATGTTTAAAATAAACTTAATTTTTAGATTCATGCTTATTTGGAAAAAGCCAAGGCATCACTAATTTATTAATTAAAAAGGTTCAATCAAATGATACAATCCAATTTAAATTTCAACCTGCTTTCAATGTCTAACGAACCGACTCTGTCTCCTACAGCCACATGTATATACAGTCGAATCTCGTTAATCCGAACACGCTTAACGCGAATTGATTTTAACACAAACTGTTTCCAGTTGCCCAATTAAGTTATATTAGGCATTTACTATAATTTTAGTCTTTTTAACACAAACATGCTTAACGCGAAATATTGTTTTGAAAAGGACCGGCAGTTGAAATATTTCCTATTCATAGTACGGGCGAAGCAAGTTTTCCGAACTTTTCGATAGAATTGTACCGAGTTCTATTTTTTCGAACTCCAGATTTTTTAAGAGTGTTAGTCTCGGTAGGGAATGTCTTTGATTTCGATAGCCGCAGACCAGCGACTGTAAAATTGTCAGGCGATTCCTCCTTCTACAAACACTAACAAGTAGGAAATTGCACGTCAGACGTGGCAAATGAAGTGCGTTCGTACTATAACTAGTTTTATAAATATTATTTGCACCGCATATTGTACTGAATGTATATTTTAGTGCAATTCATAAGTGCATATCCATTTCATTCCGTTCGAAAGACTGTAACATCATTAAAATGCACTTGAAATAAGTTTTTCCCATTCGCCGTAATGTAACGGAAAACTTTTGACTGTCCCTGTAATTAAACTATAAATCCGATTTTCATACAATTTGAAATGACGCGACAAAATTTTGCAACAATTATATATTAAAAATTTCAGACCATTCGGTTCGGTAGTTTTTGCTCTGTTATATGCGGGCGGACAGACAGACAAACGGACTGAACGACGACGCCTATAGGTGCTACGTATTTATATAATTACGAACGCACCCAAAAAGGGAGATTCTATTATAAGAAATGCATTGAGGGGCGAAACAAAAGTAAATAACGCTAATTAAAGTTTTTTTTTACGCAAAGCTGTTTAAGTGTACGCTAATTAAACTGAGAGCTCGCTGCGTGACGGCGATGACTGGGGTTCTAAACAGGGGCGTAGCTACAGATATTTTTTCGGGGGGGGGGGGGGGAATTAAAAAATTTCCCAACTTGAAACAAATTGCTCTATTTTCCAACTGAAATGATATGTGCAATGTGTGTTTGTTTAATGATAATGACACTTAAAAAAAATTGTTTCCAAAGAAAAATACTGAAACCGAAAACATAAAAATTATTTAAGTATTGCGCAGCAGCGCAATACTTATTTATTTCTAGTGTCACTTCTCAATGTTAATTTAACATGGAAAAGCCTATGGAGATCATAACTTTTTCATTTTTTCTTCCCACCTTTTTGTCCCTGATGCCACTCATTTTTTTTCTTTACTAATTCTAATGATATTATAAATTTAAAGTGTAAAAACGTTTGCCTGACGTCAGGGTCAAAACGAATGGTAAAATACCTTTGCATATGAATGAATTATAACCCAGAGAGAAACATGGGCCAATGTTTTTTGCATTATTCAAATATTTTTCTTAATAATTCCAATTTTAGCTCTTTTCATTGAAAATCAACGGACATTTTTCATAGAAAATGTAGCATTTTTACTTCATTGTTGCAAAACTTTCAAAAGTCGTAATAATAATTTATTTCTGTTTAGTTGAAAGATTTTCACGTGAAATAATAAATTGAGCTAGTTTTTTTTTATATTCAAAAATTAAAAAGGTGAATATGGCGTCATAGTAGAAATAAAGAGGACATTTTCAGAATAAGTTTTTGCTTTGATCAAGTTTATATTTTAGTAAAAAGTTTCTAATGGATAGCTATACGCAGGTAGCGAACTTAGTGGGGTAATACATAACTTAAATTTTAAAATGTATTTTTTTCCGAGATGAGAACTATTTATGCCCCAAGTTAAACTTAGGTAATAATTTTCTGATGTGTTTACATCACTCCTTGAGAGAGAATAAGGTTTAAAAATTTAAGTAAAACTTTTATTTTTTATTTTTTACTGTATCACAGCTATAATATTGTTAAATATTAGCAGTAAGGATTCAACACAATTTACATTTACATTCATAGCGTTCCTGAGTGGGAAATAGGGTATCTAAATTTAAGTGAAGTTAATTTATTATGTTTTGATTATAGATTTTTTACGTTGAGATTGGAAGTTTTTGTCCAAATTACTGCAACCTGCATATTACTACAGTGGTGAAACATTTTGAATTACACATTGGCAAACTGCATTTCACATTCTGGTACAATACCGCATACATCAAACCCTAATGATGATACTCTCTATTAATTTTGAAATGCGTTCGTCTGGGTGCTGCAGTTATTAAAAAACTTGACATATTAAACAAAAACATAATTTGAAGAACAAATTAAAAAAACAAAATTTATTTCCTACATTGTTTAAGCCCGAGAAGGGACCGATATTAAGATATTTCATTCAATTAGTTCTACATTTAATGTTAAATTTTTGTAACAAATTATTTAAGCCAATTGAAGATTAAAAAATAAAAATAAAAATCATACAGTATGGTACTTAAAACAATCTAAAAAATCAGATTCCGTTCAAATGAAATCGAAATAAATCTTAGACTTTTTTTTTAAGTTCTGTATTTCGCATGTATCTATCTTATCATTTTACGCACAATTGTCATAAACGTAATACAAAATCTGCAATACAAATATTTTCAATTAAAAATGGAAGAAGTCTAAGGTTTATTTCGATTTGATTTGAACGGAATCTAATTTTTTAGATTGTTTTAAGTACCATATTGTATGATTTTGATTTTGATTTTTTAATCTTCAATTGGCTTAAAAAATTTGTTACAAAAATTTAACATTAAATGTAGAAGTAATTGAATGAAATATCTTAATATCGGTCCCTTCTCGGGCTTAAACAATCTAGGAAATAAATTTTGTTTTTTTTTAATTTGTTCTTCAAATTATGTTTTTGTTTAATAATTATTGGTTCATTTAATGAAAGATTTTGTCTTCTATTGCGTACGAGTCATAATCGTACTTCATATTAAAATAGCCTCATGATATTTTAAGATTTTTGAGAAAAGAACAAAATTTTGGAGGAAATAGATTAGAGAATGTTGATGGACATCAGTAGAGAAATTCAAGTCTGGTAGATGTATGATATTTTAGTAGCAAGAAACACAATGTCCAATTGAGTCTGGCTGTTTTTTGTATTTCTTTTGATAATTTAACTAGTTTACTGTTACAGAACTCAGAAATGTAATCAGTAAAACAATAAAAGAATAATATTTTTTTTAAATATTATTAAAAAAAAGGATTTCAAAAATCTGGAATTTCTCTACTCGAAGCTCAAATTTCCGAAGTTCACATATATTGGAGGGGGAGGCCCCCTCCCATAATCCCCCATCGCGACGCCTCTGGTTCTAAAATAAGTCGACCCACGTATATGTCTCTAGTCTGTATCCCACGTATATGTCTATATTCTTGACAGATTGATCTTAGGAAACAAAATCAACGGCATCATCACAGCAGATTTTGGAGATGCAGTCGTGGGAAAAAAATTAACACCACCTACTAACTCTGCAACTAATTATAATAGAAGAAATATACTGGTACCAAACGATTGGAAATGAAGTCTACTTTTAAATGATGTATATAAAATTTGCTTGTCATATGCGAACCAAAACCAGACCAAGTTTTGTTTCTTCAATGGCAGCACCCAATTTTGACAGTATATTTTAATCTTTGGTTCAAACTCTGCATAGAAACGAAATTTTTAGTCATGTGAATCATAAGTGTTTGAATTAAAAACATTAAAAATTTAGAGCTTCTAATGTTAACTTACATTTTCATATTTTTATTAATATCTCCTGAAATTATAATTCTCATGTGATAATTTTGTGTGGGGTTATAATACTAAAAAACCCAAGCATAAAATACTTTGACTTTGTAATAAAAAAAATTATAGTATGAATTATGAATTATGAAATTAATATTCGAAAAAAATATGAATTGCAACCTGCAATTTTTTTGATAGATTTATATTTATTATGCCTCGCTTTATGCGAATTCTCAATTTCAAATTTTTCTTTCTTTTCGAATTGGCATTAAAAAACGTCGATATGATGATTAAGGGGCCGTCTTGATGTGCAGAAAAGCATAACTGGAAAAAATATATTTTACTCATTTTATTGAAATATTTGGGCTGGAAATAGTAGAAACATATTAAGCGAGTGAAATGGTCATATTGGTAAAAAAAAATAATACATTCATGGAAATAACATAATCTGCTTGTAGCATTTCAACAATCGAGTACCGAACTTCAAGTTGGATACAGCCCCTAAAATATGATCATTTTAAAATAATTAATTTCTCGGAAACTAATCGTACGAATTTCATGAAAATTTGGATTTAGGCCAATAGAAGGGTGTAGAATTTATTTATGTTGTCAAACTTGGGTATTATTACAGAAAAGATAAAGTTTGGGTTAGTTTTGATATGTAGATGGTCCCCTAAGCAAATTTTATATACATCATTTAAAAGTAGATACTTTCTTCTATGATAATTTGTTGCAGAGTTAGCAGGGTGTGTTTACTTCCCCCCCCCCCCCCCCCCATGATTGTACATATCGCACCCTTGCTTCAAAGCCACAGTGGCCGAGAAGTTCTGCTCTCAAAGCTGGTAGACGGGAAGTGCTGGGTTCGAAACCAATCGCGCCCGTCGACCTAATCGTTTGGAGTTTTCCGTGGTTTTCTTCGAACCTTGAATGTCCTTGCGTAAATACGGGTAGGTTCCCTTATAAGACCCTTACGGAGGGCCCATCCCCATTGGTCCTATATTCCTTGTGCAAATAATCGGTCGTCATAAACTTCGTCATAAGGTCGTCATTTTCTTATTTATATTTTCCATTTCTCATTTATATATTAATAAAATTATATAAATATATTATTGTGTAGTTATGGTGAAGTTAATGAAAATAGAAGTAATTTTTAGTTTCATGCTAAGATAATTAGAAGAATCATTAAAAATAAACCTTTCTATTTACTCATTTATTTATGAACGTACTCATCAAACGCTTTTTAATAAGAAGATCGAAGTTAGCATGTGAATTTTCACATGCTCTCCTGTCTTTTCTTGAACCTTATTTTTTACAGGTGCCTGTTGTATGCGGGCAATCGAATGAACTTTGAACAGGGGCGGATACGAGTTCTAAACAGAATGCAATGCATTCGAAAACACCTGGTCATTGGTCAATGAACCGAAATCCGATTAAATGCTCTCGTTCCATATTAAGGAATGAAAATTGAATTTAGATTAAGGGGGCTCAGGGCTTGAAAACTTTTCAAAAAATTCGATTTTTTATGATTTATTTTGATTATTCAATTAATTCTGAACACAGTGCAAAATCCTCATAAAATTATTTGCATTTTTAACGGAGTTATAAGCATTTATATAACAATCACTTTCAAAGCCGCACCTATTTAATTGCAACTTTAAGTCGTGTTTTCTCAAAACTTGATTTTTGACGACTATCCGTAAGATTAAAAAAAAACTATTTGATGGAATAGCTTAAATTTTTTTTTGCATCCATATAACATCATTATCAATAGAATGAATTAATATATTTTTGATAGTTTAACATTTTGAGTATTTTTAAAGAAAAATAAATTGTATTTTTTAGGGTCTTTTAAATTTTTAAATTTGAGAGTTTTTTTTAATAAGGTTTCCTTAGAGGGATAGTTATATCCTTAATTCATTCTATAGAGTAAAGTTTTCTGGTCATTTTAAAGAAAAAAATTAGGTTCTTATGTCAATTCAACAATAAGATATCTTACGGATGGTGATATGACACCTACATTTTTTTTTCGAAAATTGTGTTATATAATTTTTGCTATATATTTTTATTTTATTACATTGAAGTACTGCATTCTATAATTTTATAAGACTAAAAAATACCTTAAAAATACTAAAGTTTAAATTACTTACATTGAATACTTCTGTGTTTATATGGACTCGAAGCGAGAGATCTGTTCATATGTTTTTCCTTATCTATCAAGTCCTGAGCTCACCCTTAAATTCGTAACAATTAGGCGTAATTCTCGTAACAATTAGGCGTAATTTGGGCATGGTGAAAAAGTCGGACATGTAGCGCAATAATATGAAAAATTCAAGTAAAAACATCTTGTTAAATGAGTCCAATTTAACTTCCAATCTCTTAAAAATAACTAGTACGAAGCTGATATAAATTATTTGGCATTTAAGATGAGACAACAGAAATAATATTTTTAGAATAAATTTGTAAAGTATAACATCAAATATTACCCATATTTGTTTAATGCTATAATCAAAATTTTAAATAATTTTCATTCATTATTTGATCCATTATTATTTTTATTTTTTTTGTTGGCATAGCATGATCACGTAAAACATATTTGTGGAAAAATTTGGCACGCGGATGTGAAAAGGTTCGCCGTACCTGACCTATACCTGACTTATACCAAGACCCGTCAAAATGATGACTTTGGCAGGACTGCCACTATTTTTCTATTCTATTCGCACCACCTTTATAAAACAAAAATATTTTATATACCGTTTGACAACATTTGCAAGAGAAATATACTACAATTTTTTTTTTTTAAGTAGTTGTGCGAATGGAATAGAAAAATAATCGTTTGTGCAGCCCTGCTTTGACAATTTCAAAGTTGAATGATCCAAAGTGTTCGGCAGCCGTTATAACGGGATCTATTTTGCTCCGATTACGATTCAGTTTAGAAATGAACGGTCTGACTGGTAATTGTAATCAGGTCGCAATCATTATCAGTTTTACTTCCAACGTGATAAAGTTCTTGGTGAAAAGTGTAATCTGTGCAAAGTGTAATCTGCAAAAGTCTAATCTCGGAAAATGGTATTGCAGGAAGGCTAATTAAGCCATTAAGCATAGCTGCCAACTTGTACGGATTTTTCATACCACAAACATTTAATGGCAAATTTTAGCTAATTAAATCACCGAAATTGAAGGAATTTTAACGCTTAAATAAGTCAAAAATTTTTATTAAGTTTCAGTGGTAAGAAAAATCCGTACAAGTTGGCAGCTATGCATTAAGTCATGCAGAGAGCCGACCACCGATGTCATTTACTAATAGAGGAACCCTACAATCCGTCGGAATACCAGAAGGCGTGACTTATCAAATGTGCAGTACTATAAATGCAAATAGAAACTGTTTCTGTTTGTTTTTTTATTAATAATTAATGAATTATTGTATTAAATGTTGTTTTTGTTAAATTATATTCTTTTATTTACATTAACTAAGTCAAAAGTTACAACGAAAGACATGATGAAAAATCCGTCAATTTGTCGCGTACGGTAAAACTAGGTATACATTTAACATAGGTAGTTCTAGTGTTAGAATTCGATGGACATTTGATTTTGAAAGTTTTATCACTCCAGCGGCCTGTCGCACAGCTCTCTTCTTTTGAGGGGTTTGTTGATGACCGCGGCAGTGTTGCCAGATATTCGAAAATCAATTTCCTCCAAAATTCTTAAATGTTCTCCGAATTCGTGTTTTTTCCGAAAAAGTCCCCAACTCAGATTCTACATAATAAATTTTAAAATTTATATTTACCACTATAAAAAAGATATTTAACGAATTTAAGCTCAAAATTTGCCCCCAAACCTATCTCTTTTTAAAAGAATTCCCCATTTAAAAAAAAACAAACAAACAAACAAACCCGAACTTGCATGAATTACGAAAAGATAAATATGTAATAACAGATTACTTAAAACTCCTTCAAACTGCAAACGACAAAGAGAAGGATAATGATTCATAGTTGCTAAATTTTTATTTCCGAATCGAGATACAGTGTTGAGCAACACCTAAAAGTGGTCTTGCAGATAAAATATAGTTTTGAAAATTGGAGCAAACATTCAAAAGCTTTGCCAGGGCTCGAAAAATTACATGCCCGACATCAGTGTTGTTACTTTTTTTAAAAATTTGATTGACACCACATTTTTGGAATGGTAAAATTTGCCTTAATTAATCTGCCATTAAACAAAGCGAATTTTACTATTCCAAAAAAGTAATGCCGACCAAAAAAGAAAAAAACAAAACAAAACAAAAAAAAAACTAGAGAACAGGAATTCTGCTTTTTCAGAATTTAGTATCGCCTCCCGACATTGCCATTACTTCATTTTCTTCTGATGGACTGGTGGTTTAAAAAAAATATGGCCATTTTTTCCCCCATTATCACCAGAAAATCAGAGTTCTAACTTTTTACGACTGCTCTTTCATCTTCACCTAACGCTTCATTTATAATGGCTGTTTCATAATAATAGAAATCACCAGTCCATCAGAAGAAAATAACTCGGTTAAGCGGGATTCGGATAATCGAGACTCTACTGTAGTTCAAAACATATTTCAATTTTAAGACTTAAAGCACACGCTTTTATTTTATGTAAAATGACGTCATTTGCATTAATATAGATACTTAAAATTAAATATAGTTTATAATAGCTCCATGTTTTATCATAAATCATTCATTTATATTTTTCTCAAAATAGCACGTATTTTCATTACATTTTTTCATTTTTTATGGGGAAATGGCAACAAGAAGATATAATTGCTATTTTCCAACTATTTTTTCTTTACTTTCTACAGAAATGGAGTACTTGAGTTGCCAAAATGAAACAAACGTCGCTAAAAACTACAAAAAAATTAATATTTCAAAAATAAATGGAGATGCAGTTTTCAAACAAATTGCATTTAAAAGTACCATTTTCCCCCAATACGACGGTATAAACATTGAAAATGTGCGATGCTTAGAAGTTTTATAAAATGCTGCAGAGTATTTAATCGCACAATGAAACATCGGCTTTTGTTTTACGGCTGGTTTATACAAGGTAACGTTATTTATTGGAGACGACACAGAATAAGCTGGGAGAAAGAAATAGCAAACCGGGGGCTAAAAAAAAAAAATAGCAACACTGATGTCGGGCATGTAATTTTTCGAGTTCTGGCTTCCACATACAAGTAACAATACATAAAAATGGATTGCATAATTTCCTTTGTTGAAATTTTGTTTAAAAAGAACGTGAATTTTTTTCGTACTCCTTCCAGAAGACAACTAAAGGTCAAGGAGGCAGATATACTTCTTTATTTATTTATTTATAAAAGCTGATCTTGAAATATATAACTGAGCTTATACTTAACCAGTCACGAAAACAGCCGCCAGTAGTCGCGAGAGCACTGGATGCGCCGAAGGAGCAGCGACATCCCTTTGACCAAGGCAATTCGACCAAGGTCGAAATGAGTGACAAACCGATTATGACACTGAAGATCGTCGTCGACCAGGATAATACCTTTAAATGTTACGTAAACGGGATTTATTTGGATTTTACTGGGGGGTATACTGCATCCCTCCAGGTCGCATCCACCGCTGCCGAGACTGTTGATGAATGTTTAATGCTCGTATTCACCATTTTCCTCAACCTAGTATACTTGGGTCGAACGCTAAAATTGTATTCATCATTAATCTGATTAGACTTCCGTCGCTATCAAATCAAATTAGGTTAATCGGGAATATCATTTGAGCGTTCAACCCAGGTTTTTCTAGGTTGAGGTAGATGGTAAATACGAGCATTAGTGATCGATTAAGTAAGAGCAATTGCATGTTTGAAGATCAGCTTGTATAAAATATACAGCTGCTTCTCAGACTATCAGCTATTGCAAAAATTCATTAATAACAAGCTTAAAATGATGACAAAACATTGGTTGTTTTGTGTACAGGGTGGTCATAAAAAAACTCCCCTTACATATGCACTCCTAGTGACCTAACCGCTCAACCAATCGAAAGAAAAATTCAGATTTAGTTATTTGAAGGTATGCGCTCGAGATCGTGATGATTTAAAACAATACATCTCTCACGGTTACGATTCCAGTGAAAAATCTCGAAATTTTCGAATGGCAACACCCTTTTTTTTCCTGCGCAAATTCATCAGTGCATTAAAAAACCATAAATGGCGTTGGAACGATACACGTATGACTAAAATTGCCCGTGTAATATCGTGGCACTCAATCCTAATCAGTTCCTATGTAACGTAATATTCAGCACTCTAAAACAAATGATTACATTTTTATTTTCCCTATGTGTACACAAACACAACTCAAAAACACATTTTAAAACAAATCTTACAACATTACTCAGTTCACACGTGAAAAAAAAAAATCGGCTGCTGAAAAACATGTCTTGTAGCTAGTTCTTCGTTCTTCGCAATGGTCTTTTTTGCAAGTGTTTTACACCGGCAATTTTCATCATACGTGTATCATTCCAACGCCATTTATGGTTTTTCAATGAGCTGATGAATTTGCGCATGAAAAAAAATGGGTGTTGCCATTAGAAATTTTCGAATTTTTTTCACTGTAACCGTAACTGTGAAAGCTCCATTGCTTTAAATCATCACGATCTCGAGCGCATATCTTTAAATAGGTATATCTGAAATTTCTTTTCGATTGGTAGAGCGATTAGGCCGGTAGGGGCTCATACCGGGTGTCCTAAAAAAGACTGATTTTAATTTCAATAACTTGCAGCCCCACCAGTGGCCGAGAGGTTCTGCTGCCGAAGCTGGTAGACGGGAGGTGCTGGGTTCGATCCCAATCGCGCCCGCCGGCCTAATCGTTCGGAGTTTTCGTGGTTTTCTTCGAATCTTGGTTTTCCAAGCGTAAATATGGGTTAGGTTCCCTTAGAGAGACCCCACGGAGGGCACTCCCCCCCTCTTTAGGGCCTATATCCCTCGTGCTGATAATTGGCCGTCATAAACACAACCAAACAACCATCAATAACTTGGAAAGGGTGACAGATATTTTAAAAATTCTCGCAAGAGCGTTGTGTACGATGGCAGGAGTTTTTTTATTGTGATTCTCGAATTTAGTTCGAATTATTAACAATAGATGTCGCTGCGAGCAATGTGTGCTAAATCCAGGCCCAATTTTTGGTACTTCGGGACCCACTCAATACATTTTAATCTCATTTTTTGGCATGGAAGAAGAGAAAGGCCAAAAAATTGAGCTTGAATTTAACGCCTATGGCTTGAAGCGCCATCTATTGCTTACAATTCGAATTAAATTCGAGAATCACGGTAAAAAAAGTTTTTTGCCATCATACATAACCCTCCTGCAAGAATTTTTTAAATATCTGTCACTGTTTGCGCGTTATTGAATTTTAAAATCAGTTAGTCCTTTTTAGGACACCCGGTGTATCGGGAAGTTTTTTTTATGTGTACCCCGTATTTTGGTAACATATTTTCGATCGTACATAACGTTTACTTCTTAAAAAAAAAAAGAAATAATATTGAAGGATTCTGATGTTTCCTTAATAATTTATTTAATTTTAAAAGCACATAACTTCACAACATTTATGAGAACATTCTACGAAGGACTTTAAAATTGCATTTAACCCTCTAGTCCATACTGTTGCCAATTGGCAACAAATTAAATTTTCTCTCTTTATCGCTTATTTACCGTTTCCTCTTGATAACTTTATGCTTTATGTATTCATTTTGACCCTATACTTGGGTTCAGTACATTAAAAATATCATAGATGTTAATAGTTGTTTATCAGTTACAAATAAAAAGGAACTTTTGAAGCTTTTTATTTTCCTAGCCATAGATGGATTTCTAACACAAATAAAAAATATTTAAAATGCAAAATTTCATTTGAAAAAAATATTTTTCAAAAGAATATGCTTTTAAAAGTGATTTTAAATAATTTTCAGTAAGGTTTTTTGCAACAAATATTGTATGCATGCGAATATACGCTTGTTGCCATTTGGCAACACCATGAATTGAGTTCCGCTTTTATTTACATTTTTAATATTCTGTTCCATGAGTTTGTTGATTGTTTCTTCTTGCTTTTTGCCTATTTTTCATGAAAAAATTTGTTCTGATAGAGCCTCATCATGTTCAACATGTATTTTAAAGCAAAGGTACAAAAAAAAAATATTAACAGAAGAAATTTGGATTGTATTGTCTAGTGAAAGGTGGCATTTCTTACAATGACAGGGATGAGAATCCAGCTTTTGATCGATACCTTCTGTTCAAAAACGGTTCAGATACTTATGATGAGACTGATTGTGATTTACAAGCAGACAAATAATCTAATGCAATTGACTAGAATTTTGATGCAAACGTTGGGATAGTGAATATTCCATCTACATCAAAACAAAAGCAGCCAGGTAAGGGTCAATATCTGAAAATTGGGCAATTTGAGTCCACTGCTAATAATATTCCATTAATTATACTAAAACCAAAAACTGAAAAATGTAATATATTGTAACATGTGTTATAACAATTACTAATGATAAATGGACATATGATGATGTATAAATAATTAATTTTGAATTTTAAACAAACGAAATCATCATTTCAGTCCCTGTCCCCAGGTACAAATATCCAATATTAAAAGTATGCTGTAAAATTTTTTATAAATATTTTTAACTTTTGCTATTATATATTTATACCTATATATATACAGTATGGGAAAATATAATGCAAATATAATGCTCGTATAGATTGCATAGTAAAATACTGCAGTAAATATATTTGTCCCTGAGGTTGACCATCATCTCAGTCCCTCTAACCACACATTTAGGTTAACAGATACTAGGTGGCGTTAGCAGAATTATTTCCATTGCAACAGCAACTACAGTTCAACTATCCACCATGGATGAAGGTAGGTTGTTTTTCTCATTGTTTTATTTTTAGAAATATTTAGTTTTTGTTCTGAAAAGGGATGAGTATTTTTTTATAGCATCTTTCATGCCCCCATATTTAACTTTTTATCTATAAAAATAAAGCTTATTGAAACTTTATTTATGTAACATACAAATGTTACATGGAATATTTAATCATTTACATGTGTTCCAAATGATTCAATAAAATGACTGTGCAGCTGTTAAGACAAAAACATCACCTCAGTCCCCATCATCTCAGTCCCAATTATTAGACACAGATTATGGTGTTAGCAGACACTTTCTTCCATAAAAGTGTATCCTATGCATAAAATATACATCCTTGATCTCAAAATACAACAACAATCAAATGACAAAGCATGTATCATAGTATATAATTCTATTTGGAACTTGATACATTAATTCATAAAAATAAAAATTCTGAAGTGAAATTGTTCAGTTTTCAGATATTGACCCGTAAACGTAAACAGAAAAAAGTGAAAGATTCAAACTCTTCAGCCAGATCCTTCTTGGATAAAGATTATTGGAGATGTTTCTCTGCCTGAAAGTGTTTTATCATTAAAAACACCATATAAATATTTTTTGTATTTTTCCACACAGTACGTTTCGAGCCTATCTCTCAACAAACAAGCCTGTATAGAGTTTTAAAACATGTTCAAAAGCCACTCAATATATGCTCGAAAGATATAAAAAAGTATCTAAGGATTTGTATCTTGAGTAGTGTGGCAAACTTTAAAATCATAAGTTTGTTTGGGAACCCTGTAATTGGTGTATCACCAGGTAGTCGCACTATGATCTTGAATACATTTGAAATTGAACGGTATATGACAATTTTCGGTACTTTTCCATTATACGGACGCCATGCCAAATTTATACATACATATATACATATATGTGTGTATATATATATACATACACATATATATATATATGTATAAATACTTATATGTATGTATATGTATACATATATATGTATATATAGGACATCATGCCTTGGCGACACTGGTGTCCATATAACGGAAAAGTACCCAATTTTCCCATCTGAACGATAATACATTGTCTAATGGGAATATGCAAATAATATAAGTTATTCAAGTTGAGACCAATAGTCGGTACCCTGAATGGAAATTCTTATCCATTCCCATCAAAAAATCCCTCTGTGTTTATGAGCAAATAAGTGCGCCAAAGGCTCGTCACCTTGTAAAGCAGTCAGTATATCCCCCCCCCCCCTCTCAAAAGAAAAAAAAAACTATCATAAATGTGGTTGTAAATTGTTATTTTTCGCAGGAATATGAAGATTTGCGTACAATTTTGATATTTATTGCGAAAAAAATACCATCAGTCTGCCAGGTGGACATGACTTGGAGGTTAGCGTTTGAGTCAATGCTAGACTAACTCATCCAGTTGTTGAACCTGTAAATCATGAACTGTATTTTGATAACTATTAAACAGCAGTGAACATAATGACACTTTTAAAATCAAAAGTAGTTTCGTGCTTTGTAATAATAAGGAAAAACAGAACCCCGTGCTGCAAAATTCCACCCGACAATTAATTGAAAAAGGACCAGAGAAATATCGTAGAATATGCTTAGAATGCGCTTAATGCATGGTGTTGCAATTTGGCAACCATTTAAAAAAATCAAAAATACTGAAAAATATAAAAGTGATAATTTTTTTAGTATTTTCCTTTAATGTATGCTCGTTAAGGAATCAAATATATTTTTTAAAGGAAAAATAAAAAAATCATGCACTAGAGGGTTAAATAAACAAATATCTTTTTATAATGTTATTATGCAAATGCTATACGACAGAGTGCTTTTTAAGAACGTTTCTCC
Source organism: Maratus speciosus (assembly GCA_963932465.1). Taxonomy (NCBI): domain Eukaryota; kingdom Metazoa; phylum Arthropoda; class Arachnida; order Araneae; family Salticidae; genus Maratus; species Maratus speciosus. Next base: position 171,983,209 of record OZ010793.1, read on the forward strand.
AGAAATTTGTCCCGTCTACAAAAGAGAACAGAAAAAGAAAGAACGTAGAACTTCTGATTTCCCTCAGGAATATATCTGAACTATTCCGAAAATTCTTTAATAGACTACTTAAAATCATGACGTAACACTGAGTAATTTATATTTTTTTGTAAGAGCGCTTTGGCTGTTTACTTCTGTTACACTTACTACTTTAAAATACAGATTTTTTTTCGTTTATGTTTAAGGAGATACGAGTTGAAACCCGTCGAACTTCGACGAACGAAAATGCATAAAATAACTGATTGAATGATTTTATAAAAAAATTTACAAAAATAATTACAGTAATTAAGCAGTATTATATTGGCTTACATAACTCTTAAAACAAACATTATTTTTAGCTAAATTTTCATTTCACCCTTTCAAATTATTGAAAATTTAAACTTTATTCCTATAAGTAATCAGTAACATGCAATTTAGATAAGAAATTATGAAGTTATTAATTGAGGCTTTGGTCTTGGTATTTATACAATGAAAAATCAACGAAAGTTGTCCCGCTATGGCACAATTATAATGTTTTTTAAACAAAATCTAAAAATAACGTCGTTTTCAGCGTCACAAAATTTATATGCATACTTTTCATATTCATATTCACGATTTCAAAAATATTTTAAAGTGCCATAGATTATTAATTACCTTATAAAATTATGCCCTTACAAAAATTTCTCATAGAATTCTATAAAAAAAAATTATAGAAAAAGTATTATAGAATCTTATAGGATTATGGCCCTTTTTTCTATAAGCTAGTTTCACCAAAATCTATAGAAATATCTGTAGAAGTTCAATGGAAATGTCTATAAAATTATTCAAATATCGCCAAAACGCACCTGCTGTCACCCTCTCAAGTACGAACCGCGTTCAATGCTGTTTGGTTTCCATGATCGGTCGTGAACCAGCACTTCCAGCGCATTCTACAGCCGCTCGTTTTTTTTAAAGCTTGCATTATACTATTTCACGTTTGTTTCTTTTATCATTTGTGTTCCCTATCATTAAACTTTTATAGAAATTATTGTTTTGTATAGAAATCATATATATTTTATACACTGATTCATTCTCAAATGTGTAAATTATGAAAACCGAAATCATTTGTAACTCAATTTGAAAACCAGATTTAGAGAGCAAAAAAAGTCTGTTAAAATAAAGAATTTATTTATTTATTCATTTACTTATTTATTTTGTTGGTTTAGTGGTGCTACATTATTTACAGTTTCAAATAAGATTTGCAGCTTAAATCGTGTTAAGATATTCATTTCAGATTTCTGTTAAAATTATAATCATATAAAATTTATGGCGTACTATTATATTAAACTGATGTATGACAAATTTTTTTAAATATATATGTATAGATAAATTAGTACACATAAATTTTAACAGACCAAAAAATATGTTTTTTTATTGAACAAAAAATCTATAGAATATAGAATATTTATAAGTTTTATAGCGCTCTATAGAAAAACTGTTCTATAGAAAAAACTTTCTAACGAATTCTATGCAAACATTTTCTTTAGAAAAAGTATTCTATAAAACTCTTCAAAACTCTATAGAAACAGTATTCTATAGAAAGGATATTCTATAGATGTAAAGAATTCTATAGAGTTCTATGAACTATTTTCGTAAGGACATAGTCCAAAACTTGATGTCACGTTTGCTAGTTACAATTTTTCACCTGAGCATGCGCACTCTTGAATTGAGGTTCTAATCTGGGACCCGTGCAATCCAGAAATGTATATGTCTCTTTAGACGTATTCGTTAAAATATTTAGTTTTATCGAAGTAAATACTCATTTCATTTTTACTTTGATGGCATTTTCACTCACTGAAGCCCTCTGAGATGAGCGTCTCCACCAGTATCAGCGGAATGAAAAAATATTGATAACAGCTTTATGAGTAAAAATATGTCTTTTTTTTAATCGTGAAGTCATTTTCTGTTCAATATTTTTAAAAGTTATTTTTAATTGTAATGCAAAAATGGCCTCCGTAATGATATGGTAATTTACACTGTTTCCCTTCTCTTTTCAACAATAGAAGAGAAGTGACCCGATTGCCACCAATGTGAAGAAATTTCATAAAGAACGTTTAAAATTAAAATATAATATTGGGATTATTTTAAAAATTAGCAAGTGAGGGAACATCTACAAATAAACAGCTTTCATTATATGTATATATATATATATATATATATATATATATATATATATATATACAGGGTGATTCATAAAAGATGGGCAGAACTTTAAGGGGTTATAGTACACTTAAAGACAAATAATATTAAATAGGAGACTAAGGGTCCCAGACGCATTCCCAAGGAGATAGGGGGCATTAAAGTTTAGGGTCCGAAATTTCAAATGATTATAAAACATGGAAAAATTGGTCGATTCGTTTGCGGTTTTTGCAAAAAATTTTCTTTATGCCAGTATTTTCTTGAAATAAAATTTTAAAGTTCAATTTCAAAAAATGCCGATAGGGGGCGCTTTAGACTTTGGAGTAACAAACAACTATTTTTTAACGTTATTTTTTGTATTTCTTTAAATGATTTCGAAAGCTTAGACTTAAACTTAAATTTTGATCTAAAAATCTGAGTCCTAACGAGTAGTTAAGTAGCGTAAACTGAAATTTGAAATTTGAAACCCTTCTCCCCCCAGAACAAAAATCAGTTATTCCCGATCTTTGTGTCGTAGATTAGGCTCTAACTACTGCCGCGTTTTGCTAAAATTATTCTTTATGTCAGTATTTTCTTGAAAATAAATTTTAAAGAAAATTTTCAAAAAATTCCGATAGAGGGCGCTTTAGACTTTGGAGTAACGAACAACTATTTTATACCGTTATTTTTTGTGTCTCATTAAATGCTTTCTAAAGCTTAGACTTAAATTTTCAGCCCAAAATCTGAATCGTTAGACGTGGTTAAGTTTCTGGGGAGAGGGGTTTGAAATTTCTACTCCTGAGCACAGTTCAGTTTACCATGTCCACACATTGTGTGCTGTGATACGAGGTAAAAAGACACAAATTAGGATTATGTTACCAAAGCATATTTATTAACATGTAATTACAATAAATGTTCAAAATTGTGACCACCAGAGGTTATGCACGCAGAACAACGGCGAAGAATGGAACGGCGAACATTCGCGAAAACATCAGGCTTTTCGAGCACTTCCCCTACAGCGGCGGAAAGTCTGGCGACCAGTTCCTCGGGGGATTCAATGGGTGTCTCATACATAAGAGCCTTCAATCGTCCCCAAAAAAAGAAATCGAGGGGTGAAAGATCTGGCGAGCGAGCAGGCCAAGCAACAGGACCACCTCGACCAATCCATCTGTTCGGAAATGTGATGTCCAGATAGTTGCGGACGTCTCGTACGTAATGGGATGGCGCTCCATCGTGCTGGAACCACATGACCCGCCGGATGCGTGGAGGAACAACGTTTAACAGGTCTGGCAGCACATGTTGCAGAAATGTGAGGTATGTTTTACCGTTGAGGCGTTCAGGAAGAAGGTACGGTCCGATTAGGTGGTCTCCGAGGATTCCTGCCCAAACATTGATGGAAAAGCGTCTCTGATGAGCATGTGGATACGTAGCATGTGGATTGACATCCGCCCATACATGTGCATTGTGTGTGTTAAATGTACCTTCACGTGTGAAGGTACATTCATCGGTGAAAAGCACAGTTCGTCCAAAATGTGGATTTAGCGCGTTCTGCTGCAGAAACCAGCGGGCGAATTCAATACGATTTGGATAATCCCCTGGAGACAGTTTCTGGACTCGTTGCACATGAAACGGGAGCAAATGTTCATCCTTCAGTACCCTCCAAGTCATGGACTGTGAGGTATCCACCTGCCTAGCCACTGTTCGTGTACTTGTACTTGGCTGCGCCGCTACTACATCCAGAATGGCTTCTGCAACAACTACTGATTCGTCCTTTTTTGCACGACCTGCATTCGACCGGGAAGCGAGAAATGATCCCGTCTCACACAACTGTCTGTGCAAGCGCTCGAAAGTTTTGCGGTTAGGCAACCGCCTGTTGGGAAATCGCTCTCCGTACATTCGTTGTGCCTCTGCACCATTTCCATCTGCCGCTCCGTAAATTAAATGCATCTCAGCCTTTTCCTTATTCGTGAAGGGCACCATCTTCCGATTCATTACTACAGCGACTTACACTTGACTCACCGTTCAGTGGTTTTTATGCCTGAATCGTGTCGAAATTTTGCATACGTGTTCTTCTTCTTCCCCATTTGACATTTGCATACTTTCTGTTTCCTTCTTCACCCGGTGACTAGCGTCAGGAATGGAGCTTTAACGTTTGCATGAGCGACGTTTCCAACTGTGCCAGTGCCTTTATGAGTGAATTCCGACTATGCAGTCCTTGACGAAAGTTGTATTTTTGCCTCGTATCACAGCACAGAATCGTTGGGCATGGTCAAGTAGTGCAAACTGAACTATGTTCAGAAGTTGAAATTTGAACCCCCTCCCCTCGCTACTGAACCACGCTCAGCGATTCAGATTTTGAGCTGAAAATTTAAGTTTAAGTCTAAGCTTTAGAAAGCATTTAATGAGACACAAAAAATAACGGTATAAAATAGTTGTTCGTTACTCCAAAGTCTAAAGCGCCCTCTATCGGAATTTTTTGAAAATTTTCTTTAAAATTTATTTTCAAGAAAATACTGACATAAAGAATAATTTTAGCAAAACGCGGCAGTAGTTAGAGCCTAATCTACGACACAAAGATCGGGAATAACTGATTTTTGTTCTGGGGGGAGAAGGGTTTCAAATTTCAAATTTCAAATTTCAGTTTACGCTACTTAACTACTCGTTAGGACTCAGATTTTTAGATCAAAATTTAAGTTTAAGTCTAAGCTTTCGAAATCATTTAAAGAAATACAAAAAATAACGTTAAAAAATAGTTGTTTGTTACTCCAAAGTCTAAAGCGCCCCCTATCGGCATTTTTTGAAATTGAACTTTAAAATTTTATTTCAAGAAAATACTGGCATAAAGAAAATTTTTTGCAAAAACCGCAAACGAATCGACCAATTTTTCCATGTTTTATAATCATTTGAAATTTCGGACCCTAAACTTTAATGCCCCCTATCTCCTTGGGAATACGTCTGGGACCCTTAGTCTCCTATTTAATATTATTTGTCTTTAAGTGTACTATAACCCCTTAAAGTTCTGCCCATCTTTTATGAATCACCCTGTATATATATACATATTGTATATAAAAATTACATATATATATATACATATTGTATATAAAAATGTATAAAAAAATTAAAACAAAAGAAGATAATTTGAATTTTCCTTATTTGGTTTTAATACCAAAGTTCCATAAATGCTCTGTGAAATTTAGAACCGTTACATGTGGTTATAATTCCTATATTGAATGTGCGAATAAAAAATTATTAAAGGTATTGAAGAGAATATTTTTAAAGATTAAAAGTGAGAATTCAACTTTTATAATAAGTAATAGTTATGAATTGTTGGAAAAAGTAAAAAGGTATAAAAATAAGATTACAGGATTGTAAGCATATGATTTTGCAGATTCGTTTAACTACGTAGAGATTGAGGATTTGAGGGAGAAGATATTGGAGGTGTATAATAGGTATGGTGATTCATACATAGATTTAAGTGAATTTCAAAATTTGTTTCAATTGGTGGTTCAAGAGAATTTTTTATATGAGGGCAATAAGGTATATAAGCAGATTAAAGGTATCCCTATGGGGGGGAGTTGCAGTTCAATTTTGGCCGACATGTATCTAGATATATATGAAAATATAAGTGAATTACATAAAGACATAATCAGTTTCAGATAGACGACGTTTTGATTGTCGAGCTGAATGGAATAAAGACTAACCATGAATTTAACTATTATCCTAAAAATTTAGAATTGAAACTATCCGGTAGTCATAATAGTTGTAACACAAATTATTTAGATGTAAATCTAAAATTAGAAAACAGAAATTTAATTACATCGGTTTATGATAAAAGAGACGATTTTAACTTTAAAACAATTGCAATATTGAATTTCAATTCAAATGTCCATATATCGGTATTCAGAAACATTTATATTAACGGTTTAAACAGATTAAACCGATTGACATCAGATAGAGACATTCTGAAAGAGGATATGCTTAAATGGTACGTCATTGCTGTGAAACAGGGTTATCCTGTGAGTCTGGTTAAAAATATGACGTATAATTATGTAAGAACTTGCAAGAACAGAAGTGAATTGATGCCTTTACTCGAAGCGTGTGGTTTACGGAATGTAGTGGAAACAGATCGCTTTTGATATGGATTGATTTCGGTCGGTCGGTTTCATTTAGCTTTAATCTTGTTTCATTCGCTTTTTCAGTATGGTCTCGACAGGTAAATCTGGGGAATGTTTTATGCTTAAAAACAGTTTTAACCCTGCATTGGCGTGTCATAAGCCACGCAAGCCTGTCTCCATGTTTAATTAGTTATTTGCCTTGTTTCTTATGGTTGTTTTGTTTAAGTTAAAGTTCGTTATGTTGTGTTTCTTTAAGATTGTTTATTAAGCTAAATTATAGTTCTTATTTGGTTTGGTTCAGTTAATTTTGTACTTCAATTAAAGTTTACAGTTTGTGGTAATGCTTGAAATTACTATTGGAATTTTTTAACTATATATATATATATGTGTGTGTGTGTGGGTTTTAATGTCAGTACTGTATTACTTAATCGAAACTGATACTCTTCAAACTGTGAATATGTATAAAAAAGTTTAACACATCAACAAACATACAGCTTAATATTCAAAATAACATTGTAGAACTCTCACAAGCTTCCCTGAGCCTTGCGTTAAAAACACCAACCAACTCCATTGTTGAATACCTATAGAACAACCACATGTCGCTCTGCAATTTTGAGTTCACGTTTTAAGAGTAACCCTTGAGTCTTATCTTTTATTCCCACATACATATAAACTTTTTGTACAATTAAACCATTTAAACACATGAAAATTGACAAAATTGATGCAATAACCAGTCATAGACAAAAGATACAAAAATCCAGCTAAATAATGTTGAACTATTAAAAGACGTAAGAAAAAACTATATATATATATATATATATATATGTATATATATAATATTAAAATTGGTTCAGTAGAAAGCTCAAGCCAGATGATTAAAAAAAATAGCCTTGTCTTTTAAATATACTAGGAGATCGTACCCGGGATTTCCCGGGTTAAAGAATATAGGTGAATTTTTTTTTTTTTTTTTTTATTGAAAACTAATAATTTTTTTTTGCAATAATTTTTTTAGATTGCCCACTAACATTAAAAAAGCATTTTTCATATGGAAAATACGAATTATACAATCAAATAAATTTTTGAAATTTATCAAAAGCGATATTTTCTTATTAGCCGCATGCTAAGAGTTATTTGACCAAGATTTTGCTACTTATGCATCCTTTTATATTCTGATAATTTCAGAGCTTATACATGTCTGTTAAATTTGTGTTTTATTTATATTATTTTATTTATTTATTCATAAGGAAGTTTCTTCTTAATGGATATTAGCCGTAAGAAAATGATGAACTTTTTGTTTTGTTTTAAGGGCAAACGGATTAATCTTTCATAATCGAGCTCCGCACGATATAGATAAATTAAAAAATATTCCATGCTTTAAAATTGTTTTTAAAACCATAGACAATAAGTAAACTGAAATGAACTTTGCAAACAACTTCAATTTGAATAAAAAAATCCTATTTGGTGATCTAAAAATTTAAATTGTACAATTACAAATATGTTAGATTTGTGTTTTTTCAATATTATTCTTTTATTTGTTTATAAAAGAAGTATTAATTTTGTTAATTTGTCTTTGACAAATATGTTAGATTGGTGGTTTTTTTTTAATATTGTTCCTTTATTTGTTTATAAAGGAAGTATTAATTTCGTTATGCAAAAATAGTCATAAACAAATGCTGAAAAATATTTGTTGCTTTATATGAAAAATGTTTATTATTATTATGCATTGAAACCGGCACGTGATAAGATAAACTTAAAAAAAAATCATGCTTAAAAATTATTTTAGAAAATATAATACATCAGTCAATTAAGATACAGTTTTTAAACAAATTGCATTTGAAAGTTATTTTTTTTTCCCTATGCGACGAAAATTGAAAATGTACTGGTCAGAAGATTAAAAAATTGCAGTAGCGAAAATTGCAAGACTGAAATTTGATCGTGAAGTGTTGCCATTAGCAAAATGACGTCAGAATTACGCACAGATACGTTTGTTCCTTATAATATAGATACTTAATCAGTAAAATATAATAAAGATCAGTTATTAGGATGTGGTTATCAATTGAGGCTCTTATGCTTGGTATTCCGGAATGAAAAACAGCAATTTTCACCTTCTCAAATTTTCATACGCACTTATCATATCCATATTCATCATTTTTTTTAAAAATGTATTTTGTTTAATAATTTAAAAATCATTTTAACTCAAAACTTGAAGTCACGATTGTCAGCAACATCTTTAATGTGAACAGACATTACTTGAGATTCTAATCTCAATCCCGGAGAGTAAAAATTTCCGTAATTTATGCTTTTTAGACGCATTTGTGTTAAAATGTTTAGTTTTATCTAAGAAAATGATAGTTTTCTTTTAAATATGACTTCATTCTCACTTATATAAGCATTTCGCCTAGTTTCTGAAACTTAGTATCAGTACACATGCAGAAAGAAAAACAATATAGAAAATTTATGAGGAAAATTGCGTGTTTTCAAAAGCAGTATGTCATTTTCCGTTATTATGCCCCTAATATAATATTCTGCTCCTAATGGGATTTTGCGACTCTAAACCCTATACAACAATTTTTATCAACAATCTTGAATTTTTATCAGAAAATAGCATGAATAAAGATAAAAATACCTCATTATTTCTCTCTTGTCTGCAATAATGAAAGCTATCTAATTTTCACCAATTTGAAGAAATTTCATAAAATGCTTTTAAAATTAAAATATAAAAGTAGGGATATTTAAAAAAAAAAACCAGATAGTGCGATCACATCTACAAATGAAGAGATTTCAGTTTAAAAAAAAATAGTAAAATTAGTTCAGCAGAAAGATCAGGGCAGATGACTAAAAAACACACCTGTGTTTTAAATATATCGATTATATAAAATTAGAAAAAATTAAATTAAGCAAATTATGTTATTTTGATAAAATTATAGTAAAAAATCCTAAAGAATAGCATTAAAATTTTATTATTCGAGAGATTTTTGGATAAAAACTTCAGGAACATGATATTATTTTAAACCACAAATTTTTTTGTTTGCTTGTCTAACTCGGCGAAGCAAATCCATCCAGGCGAGAATCATCAATTTCTGTAATATAAATCGCTATAATTTGCAAGACACCTCTCTTTTATAAAGACACTCTAAATTTTTGTAAAACATTGCTTTTTATCAGCGTGTGATTTCGATTACATTATTTTCAAAAGTGAAGCATTTTCATCTGTGAAGAATTTCAAAGCAGCTGGGCTGTGAAAATGACGTACTTCTACAAAACATAATTCAGGTTTAAGAATTAAAATATACGCCTTTTTATAAAATGACGTCAATTGAATCGCTAAAGCAATCCAATTTTACAATACAGTCTTGAACTTCATCTATATTAATGTATGTATATAACGTCATTATCACGGAATAACAGACAACATTATTGACAGAGCCCATATTTTAATTTTAACTTTTTTTTTTCAAGTTTTATGAGAAAATGGCAACAAAAGATACAGTATCTCCTATTTTCGACTATTTTCCGTTTACTTTCAATGACTTTCAATAGAAATGGGGTACTTTTGTTGCCACGATAAGAAAAAATACAAAAAAATTAATATTTCAGAAATAAATTGAGATACAGCTTTCAAACAAATTGCATTTAAAAGAGCATTTTTTTCCTTATAGGACGGTGTAAAAATTTAAAATGTGCGATGTTTAGAAGTTTAAAAATTTGCAGTAGAGAAAATTGCAAAACCAAAATTTTATTTCAAATTTCAAAGTGTTGCCATTCGCAAAATGACGTATGCGTTACGCACAGATATGTTTGTCCTTTATAATATAGATAGATTATTGACTATTCTGTTGTTTTCTTAGTAACTCATTTGTTTTTAAAAATATAATCTGGCAACATTTATGAGACTTTTCTACGAAGTACATTAAAATAGAGTTTCAATAAACAAATGTCGCGCTTTATGCTGTCATTATGTGAACGATATACGACAGAGTATCTTTTCAATATAGAAATTTGTGCATTCTACAAAAATGGGAAGAGAACAGAAAAAGTAAGAATGTAGAAGTTCCTTTCGAATTTTTTGAGAATATACCTAAAATATTCCGAAAATTCTTCAATAAAAAATTTAAAATTAGGATGGAACATTGAGTAACTTGAATGTTTTGATAACATCGTTTTGATAGTAAATAAAGTGTATTTCATAAAAAAGGTGTCTTTGGTGTCTATGTATATCCTCTTCGGTTACTGGGTCCCCATACGGGAACCTCTGTTCTTTTCCTTATAAAAACTTAAATATCCAATTTTTTTTACATTTTCACATCACTTCTTAATAGCTGTAGTTTTTTTTTTTTTTTTTGTGTGTTCAAAGCAAACAAATAAATGGCAGCATCTAAGCTGATTCCCACATAAAATAAATGTTATTTTCATCTGAGATTGGAAAATGCCTAGAAATGCTCAAAAGACAGTATGACCAAGAAAGTGAGAAATTTTCATATTTAACTTAAACCTTTTTCAATAAAAAATTTTAAGGATTTGTCGATTATTTACTTATTTAAAGCTCTTAAATTTGTGATTGCGTTAATTTAGGTTAATGGCTATTAAATTCATGTTTTTAAGGGGTTTGTAGTTTTAAATCCATATTTTTCAACCTAAATTACTAAGCGCCTAAAGGATCAATTTCAGAAAAGATACTTTTTCTGTCATTTATTATGTCATTTTGTTTGTAAAAAACCAATGAATAAGCGTTTGTATTATTATTTTAGCTTCGGAACTGAAGAGTTTAAAGAAATTATATTGAAGTACTAAAGATTCAACTGTTTATTTAGTAACTCATTTTCTTTTAAAAATATAATCAGGCGGCATTTATGAGAATTTTCTGTGAAGTACATTAAAATACCGTTTAAATAAACAAATATCGGGCCTTATAATGTCATTATGTGAATGATATACGACAGAGTATCTTTTCAGTATAGAAATTTGGCCATTCTACAAAAATGGGAAGAGAACAGAAAAAGAAAGAATGTAGAAGTTTCTTTCGAATTCTTTTGGAAAGTATTTCGAAAATTCTTTAATAGCAAATTTAAAATGATGATGGAACATTGAGTAGTTTGAATTTTTTGTTATTATCGTTTTGATCGCACATGAAATTTATTTCATAAAAAAGGGTTTTGGTGTCTATGTTTAAAGAAATGTTATTGCAGTACTAAAGATTCAATTGTTTACGTGGTAACTCATGTGTTTATTAAAATATAAACTCACGACATTTATGAGAATTTTCCACGATTTATTTTTAGATAGCGTTTAAATAAGCAAGTATCTCCTCCTGTAATGCAACAAGCCATTTTTTAAAAAGGTCTTCCCAGAAAATTTTCCCATCTATGAAAATCAGAAGAGCACAAGAAAAGAAAGAATATAGAATTTATTTTGGAAGATATCTGAACTATTCCAAAAATTGTTTAACAGCAAACTTATTATTAATGATAACATAACATTAGTTTATATTTTTTGGTAACATCACTCTGATCGTATACAGGATGTCCGCTATCAACGGTATCCAATGGCTAATTTCTAAACCGATAGTCATAGACATATGATTTCAATTACAAAAAGGTTTTAAATGAGGTAAAAAATTATTTTTTAATTCGTTTTGATCAATAAAAACAATTCTTAAAAAGTTACGAAATTAAAATTTTTATACTGTTCCTTGGTCCTATAAGCTCTTCGGTCCCTGGGTCCCCAAATGGGGACCTCTGTTTTTTTCCTTATAAAAACTAAAATGTCCGATTTTTTTACATTTTCACAGCACTTCTTAATAGTTGAATGTTTTTTGCGTTCAAAGCAAACGAATAAATGGCAGCATCTAAGCTGATTCCCACATAAAATAAATGTTATTATCATCTGAGTTTGCAAAATGCTTAAAAATGCCCAAAAGACAGTATGACGAAGAAAGTGAGAAATTTTCATAAGTATTTAACTGAAATCTTTTTCAATAAAAAATTTTGAGGATTTGTAGATTATTTACTTGTGTAAAGCTCTTAAATTTGTGATTGAGTTAATTTAGGTTAATGGTTATTAAATTGATGTTTTAAGGAGATTTGTAGTTTTAGATCCATATTTTTTAACCTAAATTACTAAGCGCCTAAAGGATCAATTTCAGAAAAGATATTTTTTTTGTCATTTACGATGTCATTTCGTTAGGAAAAAACCAACGAATAAACATTTGTATTATTATTTTAGCTTCGGAACTGAAGAGGTTAAGTGATATTTAGTAAAATGTTTCTATTATACTCAAGGTTTAATTTCTAACAAAAGGAGTACCGGAGCCCTAATATTCTGCAGTACAAAAAACTTAGCGCCCCCCCCCCCCGCCACGACTCCAATCTGCATATTTATTTTTCATACATTATTTGCAAAATTAAAAGCATCTTTTTTTTCTTTAGCAAAATACAAATTTTAAATATATCTACCTGCATAGACGTAACTGTCATCTATTCCACTTCTTAGTTTATCACTCCTTCCAAATAGAAACCTTTGCCTCATTTTAATGTTAATTAATCTCAGAATTATGCAATTAAATAAGGTAAGTATTATGTTTCGGAAATAGTGTTAACACAAAAAAGGGAATTGTTCGCAGCTGTGTATATACATATATATAATGAATGAGCAACTAGCATAAACAGTTATAAGAGAAAATTTCAGAAAATCTTACACGCCGTTTCATCTCCATCTCCTACGTATGCGACACACTACGTCACACATAAGTGTTTTTAGAGAAAAGAATGCAGAAACTTTGAGATGGGATGGAAAGGAAAGGATCATTTAGGCTTCGGTGTTTCGGAATCGATATGCACTGGGCTCCAAAGCCCTGTATTTATCAGCTCCGGTGAATTCCGACCAATATTTAAACATTTACTAAAAACAGAGAAGTACCGGAGTTGAGCTCCGGGGGGCTCCGGTGCAAATTAAGCCCTGATTACACTAACAAGTAAGACAAAAAAGTACCATACATCTAACGCTAAAATTGACCGAATTTTATTACTTAGAATCGCACGAGTTACGCCAATTGTATGCATCTGAATACACATGAGTTAGGCCATGCTTCGAGGGATCGTACACAAAGGGCTTAAAGTATTAGAAGGATTTATTTCGCGTGTACATTTTTGCATTACAACCAAAGGGAATCACTTCGAGCAGGTTTTAACATAACTTTAATATTTATTAATTAAGTTTTAGATTCGATAATCTAATAGCATTTAAAAAAATATGTATCATTTTTGTAAAGAATTAAGACTTGCTTTTCATCATTTCATTGAACAAAAATTCTATTGTTTAAATTTTTTTTAGTAAAAGTTGTATATTTTTCTTTAATATGTCAGAATGAAAATAGATTTCAAATTTATATTGAAATGTTAATTCTACTCTCAACTATTATTTTTTATATTATTTATATTTCTAATAAATTTGTGAATGGCCCCTATTTCGCAGCAAAAAAGATGCTTCAACTTTAAACAGCTATTACTCGGTCCGTTTTAATCGTAGAAGAATGTGATTTTTTTGTCTGATTTCTTAATGTAAAAGGATGTTTTTACTAAATACCGCTTATGGTACCGGGGACCGTGCACAAATTTAAATTTCGTAACTTTTTAAGAACTGTTTTTATTGATCAAAACGACTTTTAAAATACTTCTTTACCTCATTTAAAACATTTTTGTAATTGGAAGATATGTCTATGTCTAACGGTTTGGGAATAAGCCATTGGACACCGCTGAGAGTGTAAGTGCTTACTTCTTAAAAATAAGTTGTTTTAATTTTTGCATCTACTATGTTCAAAGAAATGATATTAAATTATTAAGGATTCTATTGTTTATTTCAGAATCATTCATTTTTTAAGGTGAAATCTGATATTTATAAGAATATTCCATGAAGTATACTTTTAGACATAGGTTATGCACATAAATGTCGCGTTTTATCACATCATTATTTAAAAGTAAATAAAGTACAAATATATTTGTTTATTTAACAACTCATTAATTTAAAAATCTAGTCTTGCAAATTATATGAGAATCTTCATAAAACAATTTAAGTTTGCGAGAATAATAATAATAAAAAATGCTACTAAATGTCTAAGGGTTCTCTTATATATCCCGTAACACATTTAATTGATAAAATGAAATCTGATATTTATAAAAACATTCTAGAATTGCTTTTAGATAGCATTTAAATAAACAAATATCTCGGCCTATAGTACAATATCTTATTTAAATGTTAATAAAGCACTAAGAATTTTGTTGTTGTTCCTTGTTTGAAAACTCATAAAAAAAAAATTTTTTTTTGAGAAATTTCTGTGAATTAGATTGAAATGGCGTTAAAATAAACAAATACATTGTCTTATAATGTCACTGTGTGAATGATATGCAACAGGGTAATTTTTCTGAAGATCTGTCCAGAAATTAGTCCCATCTACAAAAATGTTTGTCCCGTAACACATTTAATTTATAAAATGGAATCTGAAGTTTACTAGAATACTCTCGAATGGCTTTTAGATAGCCGTTTAAATAAACAAATATATCAACTTTTAATACAATATCTTTATTTAAATGTTAATACAGTACTGAAAATTTTATTGCTGTTCTTAGTTTGAGAACTCATTTTTATATAACAAAATGCAATCTCAAAAAAAACTTATGAGAAATTTCTACTAATTACTTTAAAATGACATTTAAATAAACAAATATCTCGGCCTATAGAACAATATCTTATTTAGATGTTAATAAAGCACTAAGAATTTTGTTGTTGTTCTTTGTTTGAAAACTCATAAAAAAAAACAAAAAAATTATGAGAAATTTCTACGAATTAGTTAAGATGGCGTTTAAATAAACAAATACATTGTCCTATAATGTGATTGTGTGAATGATATGCAACAGGGTAATTTTTATGAAGTCCAGAAATTAGTCCCATCTACAAAAATGTTTGTCCCGTAACACATTTAATTTATAAAATGGAATCTGAAGTTTATTAGAATACTCTCATAAATGACATATATATCATCAATAAAATGACATTTAAATAAACAAATATATTGTCTTATAGTGTCATTGTGTGAATGATATGCGACAGGGTAATTTTTCTGAAGGTCTGTCCAGAAATTTGTCCCATCTACAAAAATGGGAAGAGAACAATAAAAGAAAGAATATGCAACTTTATTTCGGATTCCTTTAGGAAGATATCTGAACTATTTTGAAAATTCTGTAAGAACAAACTTATAATGGTAGCATAACATTATTTTTTTGAACGTCGCTATATGTACAGTCGTGGAAAAAAGAGAGTAAACACCCTTACTAACTCAGCAAAAAAAATATCGTAGAAGAAAGTTACTGGTATCACACGATTGGTAATAAAGTCTAATTTTAAATGATGTATATAAAATTTGCTTAAGGGGGCATCTACATATTAAAACGAACCATAACTTCGTTTTTTCAATAGCAGTACACAATTCTGACAGCATAAATAAACTCTACAGCCTTCAATTAGCCTAAATTTTTTTTTAATGCAATTCGTACGGTAAGTTTCTGAGAAATTAATTATTTTAAAACGAGAGTATTTTAGGGGCTGTATCCAAATTGAAGTTCTCTATTCGATTGTTGACCAAGAGAGCCCCCTTCTTGATCACGGCATCTTAGGCGCCACTGAAGCAGCCATTGAAGACTGCTAGAGAGGATAGCATAAGAAATTTCAGAATATCTAGTCACTTCTATCATAGACGGCCCCTTAAACCACCATTTTGCCGTTTTTAAAGCATAATTTGAAAACTACTTAAAAGAAAAATATGAAATTTTGGATTTCCGTAAAGCAGGATCTAAATATAAATCCGTCAAAAAAAATTTACGTTGTAATTCATAATTTTTTCGAATACTAATTTCATAATTCATAATTCATATCATAAAATAATAAAAATTGCAAATTCAACATATTTATGTTTGGCTATTTTAGTATTATTGCTACGCAAAAAAATAGCACATTAGATTGGGAGATATTAATAAAAGTATGAAAATGTAATCTAACATTAGAAGCACTAAATTTTGAATTTTTATAATTAAAAAACTTACCATTCAAATAACTTGAAATTTGGCGTCTAGGCATAGTTTGAACCGAAGATTTGAAATATCTTGTCAAAATTGGGTATTGCCATTGAAAAAAATGAAGTTTGGGTTCATTTTAATATGTAGATGGCCCCCTAATTAAATTTTATATACATCATTTAAAAGCAGACTTTATTTCCAATCGTTCGGTACCAGTAACTTTCTTCTACGGTAATTTGTTGATGAGTTAGTAGGGGGTGTTTACTTTTTTTTTCGACGACTGTACATATAACGTTTACTTCATAAAAATTAATTTTTGGATTTTTTGTATCTATTTTTAAGAAAATGATATTAAATTATTGTAGTTTGCCCTTTTCAAAAATAACGGCGGCTTTATTGTTTTTTTCTTAATTTTGGTGTTTTAGCATTTTGTTTTTATTTGTCACTTGCGTAAAAGGGCTCTGTCTTGTACCCGGAAAAAAAAAATAGAAAGATTAAAAAATTAAATGGAAAACAATGCGATTTTTTTTAATCGAAATTTTATTTATTAAAAACGTTACAAGTAGTGTTTAACCATGTTTAAATCATATAAACGCTTTAAATAGTACCCTAAATGTTTATTTGCAATCCACTGTTATATAAAGACATCAGCCTTTTAACTGCTTTTTCCCTTTACCATGGGCGCTTGAGCCAGTGTTCAAATTTCTTCAAAAATGGTGGCCACATGCAACCTGTTACTTATAACGTAATTCGTAACGATAGCATAAAAAATTATTTTAACAACTCTAATTCTTAAATAGTTTTCAAGTTTAAAAATAATGTTTATTTCACAAAATATTTTGTTAAACATTTGTGTCTATTTTCATGAAATTTTCGAGGATCCTTTTGTTTGCTTAAGAGTACTTTTTTTTTTTTAATGTAACTGAAATTTATAAAATTATTCTCGAATGATTTTTAGATAGCGGTTAAAGAAACCAATATTGCATCTTACACTATCACTGTTTAAATGTTAATAAAGAACTAAGAATTTTGTTGTTGTTGAAGAACTCATTTATTTCTTATAATGTAATTTTGCAGCATTTATGAGAATTTTTTATGAATTATTTCTGAATAGCGTTTGAATGAACAAATATCGCATCATTATCTGAAAGAAATGCGAAGGAGTACTTTTTTTTCAGAGCGTTTTGTCAAAAATTGTTCTTATTTACAAATTAAAAGAAATAATGTTTATCATTTTTTCCCTTGCACTTAGCTAAAAAAAATATTTCAACAAATTTTAATAAATAATTACAGAGTTTTCAATTTTCAATAACGGCTACTTTATATGTTAGTTTTTTTTACATCTATCTTAAAAAAATATTAATAAAGTACTAAGGATTTTTTAACCATTTGAAAAAATGGTTACCTGACCTGTCCTCGGTCAGGGTAGGAAATCAAAAACATATATGAAGCGTTTTATTAGTTGAATCCCGCATTTTATTCGTTTTCTGATTAGTCTATACAGTAATCTGTATTTTCTTTTTACTTTCAACAGAGATGGATACTTCTGTTGCCACTATGACAAAAAAGTAATAAAAACTACAAAAAAAAATAATAACTCAGAAACAAATTGAGGTACAGCTTTCAAACAAATTGCAATTAAAAATGCATTTTTTTCTCTATACGACGATGTAAAAAATAATATTGTGGGATGTTTAGAAGTTTAAAAAGGAAATTTCATTTAAAATTGGTCCAGGAATATTAATGTTTAATCCATGGCGTACGTAATGTATGATCAGCTCCGTAGAAGTTAAAAAATTTACAGTACCGAAAATTGTAAAACTGAAATTTCTTTTAAAATTTGTTCATGATGGGTCCAGGAATTTTAATGTTTAATCCATGGCGTACGTAATGTATGATCAACTCCCTGCGATTTTTTATGTCTTAAATTTTAGTCTTTAAAAAAATCATTATCCAAATGGTCGTTGTATTGTAATTCGTTAAATTGCTTTTTTTTTAATTGTTTAAGAGCCCATTTATTTTAAAAAGAAATTAAAAAAAAAAATAAAAATATTCTAGAATTTCTTTTAGATAGTGCTTAAGTAACCTAACATCGCGTCTTATAACGTCATTTTTAAAAATGTCAATAAGGTACTGAAATTTTTCTTTTTTGATGTTCAAATTCATTCCTTTTGATTGTTCAAAAACTTATTTATTTTTAAACATATAATCTCATAAAATTTATGACACTCTTTTGCGAATTATTTTTAGATAGTGTTTAAATAAACAAATGTCGCGTCTTACAATATCATTATGTGGATGATATGTGACGTACTATTTTTTTCTCTGCAGAACGTCTTTCCCGAAATTGTTCCCATCTACAAAATGAGATACCCACGGCCAAATGCAGTTTCTCTCCCTTTTCAAGATAAAGTAGAAAAAATAAAGACTGGGGTCATAAAATGCTCTATATGCGGACGTCTACAATCTCGTGGTGACATCGATGTTTGTCATTCTGCATTTTCTTTTGACCACTTTTATCTGTATGTATTTGAATATGAAATGAGCTGAATTAATTCACCATTTTTTATTCCCCCCCAACTCTCTATATTTCTCTATTATACACACTCTTAAAACTCCACTTTCTTTATCTGCATGTTGTGCGTTTTAGAGGTGAATCTGTTTTTATTTGCCGCTTATTTTTTCTAGTGACAGGCGTAATGGTCGTCTGGAAATAATCTGATTGTGCCCGTAAACAAGTTTGAGATTAAAAGCAAAAAGCTTTCAAGTAATAAAATTTGCGTTTTGCTCAAGCATTAAAGGATGATTTATGGAGATATATCAAGGAGCTATAAAAAATGTTGATCGTCCATTCATTTGTTTATACAATAAAGATAAATTTAGTTATTAATAAGAAAATTGAACCAGTTACATTAATTAACTGAAAAATGAAACGTGATAGCTCAGAAAAAAGTTCACAACACTAAATTTATACGGAATGACTCAAATGTCTTTAGACGAACTTTTTGGGGTAGTAGAACATACTACAAGAAACATTTTTTTTAAAATTGAAAACCAAGGTCGTAATCAATTTATTTAATCAACATTGCAGGATGTCTCATTCCAATCTCAACATGTCAACAGAGGACTGTTCAAGCTTGTGGAGCCTCTGCGATGGTATGGGACGTGTGGAGATGGCATGATATAGGACACTTGATACGTCTGGAGATGACTGGTACGTAAGCATCCTGCCTGAACAGCAACACCTATTTATATCCATTGTGCACACTGTTAAAAATTTTTTTCTGTGACATTACAGAGAATCTACTGGTAATATCACCTTATGTAAAATCACAGAGAATAGAAAAACAGAGATTCTGTTAAATAACAGAGAAATTATTCGTTAAATTTACAGTAGATTCTGTAAATTTACATCGATAAAAGTACACAAGACTTTGACAATTTATTTATTTTCAATGATAATAATTTATTTTTTGAAATTAGGGATTTTTTGAACTTCAAAACATTATAATTTGTCGAGTGAATTTGAACTGCACTGTGCTATTAATTTTTTTCAACATTTATTCCTGGCCGACCCGGGATTTGATCCTGAGCCCTCAGGGTTAGAGACGAACATCTTACTGACTGTGCTATCGGAGCTGTTACTACTGTATACAAAGGATGCCTTTTATGATTCAGAGGGGAAATACTTTTAATTTGCTTTTAATATCGCTAAACACCATACACATGGTGAATGAAACAACTGCAAAGTGATTGTCGGTAAAAATCCCCGCTAACTCCTCAGGACCGAACTTTCCCTGTCTAAAATATCCTAATTTTTTATAAAACATTTTTAAAACCAGATTTCCTTCTTTAACATTTCTAATAAAAATGTAAAAGAATTTTTAAATGTATGTATTTTAAATTACGTGTTATAACAAAGATAAAAATATCTTTAAATAAAGACATGGGATTCCTACAGGGAATTTAATATAAGAAAAGGGAAATGTCTGTAAAATGGTGATCGAGAAACTCAATCAAATGCATTTAACCGAGAACTAAGGTAAATTTACAGAGAGTCTCGGTTTTTTCTTTCCGTATTTTTACAGAAATTTTTAACAGTGCACTCCAACGGACTTGGACAATTCCAGCAGGATAATGAGACATCCCACACGTCGAGAGTTTTTACTACCGAGTAGAGATGGGCAACATCATTCCTTTTAAGGAATCGTTCCAGCCGGAATCGTTCACCGAAAGGAACGAGTTCATTGGAGTCGTTCCTTTCGGAATCGTTCCGAAAAAAGGAACGAATCCGAGAAAAAGGAACGATTCCGAGAAAAAAGGAACGATTCCGAGAAAAAAAAGAACGATTTTGGAAAAATAAAGGATTCCAAGGTGAAAAAACACTTCCGAGATAAAGAGAACCACATGCAATCCATAATATTTTTTACTAATTTATTTTCTTATGTACCCATCCATTTTCTTAGGCATCCAGTCGCTTTAATTTTGTAATGTTTTGGACAGATGATTTTGTTTTTAAGAGTTCATTTCATTGATCAGCGTGTGCAATTAATTTGCAATTATTTCTAACTTTATGATTTATGGTATAAAACATAATTCCTCTTGGAAATTTAAGGGCGGTGCAAGGTCTATTCGATTTTCAGTGTAATCATTGGTTTCTCTTGAAAATATGTCGTCAAATGACCGTCCATTTATATTATTATTTTATATAGTGTGTCTTTACTCTCAACGATGTTCATTGGCTAAATTTTAAACCGTTAGTCATAGACCTATAGTTCCAATTACAAAAATGTTTTAAATAAGGTAAAAAATTATTCTGAAAGTCGTTTGGATCAATAAAAATATTTCTAAAAAAGTTACGAAATTTAATTTTTTATACGGTCCTCCGCCCTATAAGAGATATTTAGTAAAAATTTCCTGTTCTCTTAAAAGA
This sequence comes from Maratus speciosus, assembly GCA_963932465.1. Classification (NCBI taxonomy): domain Eukaryota; kingdom Metazoa; phylum Arthropoda; class Arachnida; order Araneae; family Salticidae; genus Maratus; species Maratus speciosus. The sequence goes on from OZ010793.1 coordinate 172,004,496, forward strand.
AAGACAAAAAAAAGTCCCATTCATCTAACACTAAAATTCATGAAGTTATACGAAACTTTGAAATGCAAGACTTATGCCACTTTTCTGCATCCGAATACACATGAGTTTAGCCATGCTTCTAGGGGTCGTAAACAATGTGCTTAAAGTATTTGAAGGATTTATTTCATGTGTAGCTGCGCTTTGAAACAAATCGTATTACGACAGATTTTTGTAAGGATTTGAAGCTGTTTCTTTTCATGATTTTTTTTAACAAAAACTATGCTATTTTTATAAGCTTTTATTTAACCTATTAACCGCCAAAACTATAAGTAGGAATTTTCAAATTTCTTGTTGAAAGTCGCTTGTCACCACAAATTCAGAAAGGTAATTTCCGCTTTATTAAAATATCAAAATTTCTGCCAATAAATAAGGCAATTTTTTTAATTGTAAAATAGTGGTGACAAAGTAATTAATGTAAGCATGAGCAATTATTTTGACCGTTGCGTGAACGCAACACCAGCGGGTAACGGGTTAACTTGAAACGATCGTATGTATGTCTTTCCAGTTCAAAATTTGTACTCGAAATTCAACTCACTTTAAAATATGCGATCGAGGTTAAATTTTACATATTGACGTAAATCAGATGACAATGTAATATTATTATGATTTTCAGTGCTTACCATTATGTACTTATTTTACAGGGTAACACAAAAAATTTCGGATAGATTACTGCCAACAAGTTTTTTAAAAAGTTTTAGATTAGATAACACAATACTGCGATGGTTGTGTTTTTTTATTTTTAAAATTATGTATTTTTAAAATTATGATTTTTATGTATTTTTTAGCACTGAATCCGAAAATTATCTTCATTTTTAACCATCATGTCAGAATTTTTCGCAACTAGTAAATTTCAAAATAGTAAATTTCAAAATTGAAAAAATAGCTAATACTATAAAATAGAGTCGATGGTTGTATTTTTTAACTTTTACGACTGATTTGTATGTGCTTTTTAGCACTGAATGTAAAAATTACCTTCATATTTAACCATCATGTTAGACTTTTTTTGTAAATGGCAAATTTCAAAGTTAAACTAGTATGTTGTGGCCATCACAAAACTTTCTTCTAAATAAATCACGTCAATTAAATCATTTAAATAGTAAAAGAAATTACATCAATTTAGAACCAATTCGTATCAAAGTATACCTGAATTTGAAGTTTGATGAAAGTTCGTGCATTACTTATTGAGATAGAGCTGTAGGGGAAATTCTGAAAAATGCAGCATAGCAGCATCACCTGTTGAGCGATTTGCACCAAAACACAAACAGCACTAATTCATATTAAGGTATACCGGAATCTGAAGTTTGATAAAAATCGGTGCATTAGTTCTAGAGCTAGAGCTATTGTGGAAATCACAAAAATGCAGCACAGCAGCGCCACATGTTGAGCGATTTACACGAAAAGGTACAAAACATCAATTCATGTCAAGGACTAACAGAATCTGAAGTTTGATGAAAATCCGTGCATTAGTTCTGGAAATTGAGCTATTGTGGAAATCGTGAAAAATGCTGCATACCAGCGCCACCTATTGAGCGATTTACACCAAAACATAAACAGCACTAATTCATATCCAGTATACCTAAATCTGAAGCTTGTTGAAAACCCAAGCATTAGTTCTTCAGATAGAGCTATTGCGGAAATCTCAAAAAACGCAGCATAGCAGCGCCACCTGTTGAGCGATTTACGCCACAAGGGACAAAACGTCAATTCATGTCAAGCACTAAATCTGAAGTTTGATGAAAATCCGTGCATTATTTCTTGAGATTGAGCTATTACGAAAATCGTGTAAATGCTGCAAAATGCAGAATAGCAGCGCCATCTGTTGGGCGATTTGCACCAAAACTTTACCATCACCAATTCATATCAAGGATTAACGGAATCTGAAGTTTTATAAAAATCCGTGCATTAGTTCTTGAGATAGAGCTTTTGCGGAAATCCTGCAAAATGCTACATAGCAGCGCCACCTGCAGGGCGATTTACACCAAAAACTAATGAAGGTCATTTTCGGATTCAATAGTAAAAAATACATAAAAATCAATTATCAAAAGTTAAAGAAATAACAATCACATCTATTTTATACTATCAGAATCAGATTTCCGAAAATTTTTCACTTTTTAGCTTTCAAATTTACGATTTGCAAAAAATCTGTACTTTGTGATAAAAAATGAAGGCCATTTTTGGATTCAGTGTGTAAAGAATCGAGGCTGTTGCTTTTCAACATTTTATTTAACGAAAATTCTATTATTTTTTTCCTGTTATATGTTTAGTACAAGCTGTATATTTTGCATTAATATTTCAGAATGATTATAGATTTCAAATTTATAATGCAATGTTAATTTTACTATCAACTATATTTTTTATATATCTGAAGATTATTTATATTTCTAGTAAATTTGTAAATGACCCCTATTTCGCAGCAAAAAATATGCTCCAAGTTGAAACAGCCATTACTTCGGTCAGTTTTAGTTGTAGAATAATAGGACTTTTATTTGTCTTACTTTTAAGTGTAATAGGAAAGTTTTACTAACTATAACTTGAAGGACCGGGGGATCGTATAAAAAATTAAATTTCATAATTTTTCAAGAAATGATTCTATTGACCCAAATCACTTTTTAAATACTTCTTTACCCCCATTTAAAACATTTTTGTAATTGGAACTATATGGCTATGACTAACGGTTTAGGAATTAGCTATTGGACATCGTTGAGAGTGGACATCCTGTATAGGAAATTTTATTATTGCTCTGATATTTGTCACCAGTGTCTAGGAATTTTTAGTCTCATAGATTCCTCTTCAAAATCTACCTCTAGGTAATCTTAATTTCATTTTTCATTCTGAATCTCATTTTTCATTTGGATGGCCCTACTGGTTTGGATATGTAACTAGTTAAAGCAGATTACATTTTTGTTCCAGTGTCCGTACTTTCAATAACTTTATGCCCTTTATCGTCTTTCTCCTCAGCTCCCTAACTTTACGCACACAGGATATTTCGCATAATTCATCAACATTATTATCACCGCCTTCAGGATCTGGTTCAGAAGTGAAACACCCTATTCTATAGCAATCATCTTGTAATCTTGCAATCAACATTCAGTGATATATATCAATTTTAATGCATTTGAAATAGCTTAATGTCATTAAAATGCGCTGCAAACGATTTTTTCCCGTTGACCATAATGTAACGAAATACTTTTGAGTGCCCCTGTAAATAAACTATTAATGCTACACTCTTCATATTGAATATCAAACATCCCATGGTAAACATCAGTAACATATATCAATTGCATGGGAATCCGAGTATATTTACGGGAGTTAGGTATATTACACACTGAGACCACATAACGACACAAAGCGCAACATAAAGTGCAAAAACCGGTCGAAACAAAGAACGAAGTAGTTGCAAACTTGTTTTAAACCAGTTTTTCTAGCGAATTCAAGCGACATGTCTTATGTGTCGCCTTAGTGTGTGACTTGCCTTAGAGCGTGAACAGACGGTCTGACGGACAGACAAACCGCATTCATAAACACTAACTTTATTGGAAAGAGTTAAAAAGTAAAGCACGTTTTTGCACACTGTCTTTCCTGAGTGACTGATGTATGTCTTGTCTTTTACCCTAACATCGCTATTTGTGAGCTGCTGTTAACTACGTAGAATTTCAATAAACTTACAACTCTTTTTGAATCTCCAATTTCACGAGAACCTACCGGAATTTCTCTAATTTCACACCCTCATCCGCCGTCACTCTCTCTTCACTTATATGATACAGAACTTCAGTTCGGTGTGAGTGAATTGCAATGCTAATATGTTTGTTTGGATTGGGATCTTTGGAGCTTCATAACTCATGAAGTCATGAACACTTGTGTTACACGAAAGGGTAGAAGTTTCTTCAGATGATTTGTAAACAGATTCATTAGCAGGGCTATGGCTAGTGATATTTATAAGATAGTATTATATGCATTAATATTATAATATATATATATATATATATATATATAGTAATATATATGATTTTATTCATATATAGTACATATTATCTCCGCCAAAAGATATAGTGATTCACTAAACTTCAAAGTTCTATTTCTTTAAATTTGAAATTTGCTAACATTTTAACTGAAAAACGGTTTATTGGTTTAATTAAATTAAACAAATTAAAAGTATGTCCATTATTATTACAGAGTGTAGTACTATATAAAGAACTATCCTTTTGACGATGTTTCGGCCGTTGAATGAAAGATATCTGTTGTAAACGTATTATAGATAATACCAACCTTAATTTTTTGAGAATTTAACTATTTTTTATTCGGAGTTAAACTTTTTATTGTCAAAACTATTTAAAATAGATAAAACATTTTGTTAAATTCGAACTTTTCAGAAAACTTTATGTAATTTAAGAAAAAAAATAAAAAAAAATAAATAAATCTTCTAAGTGAAAACAATAACAATAAGAAAGGAAAATACATAAAATTTAGTATCGTATTTGCAGTAAGTTTTACCTCAATAAAAACGGAAATTTGGTATTAGGCTTGAAACATTAAATTTAGTTTAGCATGAAGGGAGCCTTGATTTGCTCGAAATTAAACTCAGATATGTATTATCCATCACCACAGTAACAGGCATTAATCGTGGCATTGAACTCGGGATTTACGAGTATCAATAACGATCAAGAAATCTGAATTATTATAAGAAATTATTACGATAAACGATTTTTTTTTGCTTTTATTTTACGTTGAATTAAAACAAAGTCACAGTTATTTAAATTCTAATTATTTAGCAAGAAATAGAAGTAAAATAACAATTGAAAAAACTGTACAAAATCACAACGTGCATTCTTTGGAAACCAATAATTAAATTCGTATATTGTAAAAATTTTAAATGCAATATTAACCTTCCGCATACCAGACCGGTGCAACAGGACCCAATAGATACATTCAAATTGATTTTTCACATTTTAAAAAATGAAAATTTTGTAAATATGTGACTTTTTCTGGAATGTTCTACTCAAAAGAATAGAACATCCCAGAAAAAACCCATATTTACAGAAATTTCAGTTTTTAAAATAAATTAGAAATATCATTATAAATGTACCTGTCGGGGCCATTGAACCCCTCTGGTAGGCGGAGGGTTAACATAAATCTATTAAACCGAAACAAGCATAAAATATGCAGCTTTATATATGTCGCAGTGTTGGAGAAAGTCCGATAATCTATATGTAGCACGTGATTTTTCTTTCCCGTTTTTATACTCAAAACGGCCATTAAGAGAGCGAACCGCGGTTAAATTATTTCAATCCCACCCACCACTGTTACTGTTATCTTATTATTATTATTAGACATTATGCTTTTTTGAAATATTCATTATCTTAAGAAAGAAAGAAACGTTTTACAAAAATTCCTTGTTCTAACAGATTTTACTCTATGTAATAAACCTCAATGTAAGTTGATTAAAACAACAATCTTAGGGAGTTTCGAGATTTTTTTAATCATCTTCTTCAGGAGAGAAAAACAAGACGCCAAACTGTGGAAATAAAGTGGTACTCGAGCGCTCGTAGCTGGTCATATATTTATTTTGACAAAGAGGATTCTCAAATTGAAATTATGTTTCAGGAAAAAACATGAAATAGTGAAATATGCATGAAAGTGCGTAACTCTACAATTATTAAAATAATTGAAAATCAGTTATTATTATCCTATTAAAATGCAATTTTTATGGCCTAGTGATATATTTCTTACATTATTCAAAACTGTTTCTAGTCAGATTTAAAAAAATATTTTTCACTAGTAATTAAACAAGCATTTTCTTTGTTTTTCTTAAGGCTGTTCGTAAGTGATCTGCTCAACAAGCGTAAAACGTTTTGACACATTTACAAATTCATTTTTTAAGGGAAAGATATAAAATTGGAATGTTTGACCATGGAATCGATTTGGAATCGAACTGTGTTTTCCATCTTTTGATCAGTAAATTACCTATTGAGTTATAATCGATTTTGATCACGTGACAAACATGATTTTCACCCATTTTTGAGAAATTATGCCTCTTTCGTGCGGAAGTTCGGTTCAAAACGCCCACTTTGACACTATTTTCTGAAAGGCCTATTGCGTTTGCAAAAAAAGGAAAAAACAGCTCGATTACATAGTTTCTGAACAACAACACCTGTTCGTTTCACGCATTTCCGAATAAAAATAAATTAAAACTTTTGTCACAAATTTATCCTTTTGGATTTGAGAACAGCCTTAAGAATTCATTTAGAAAAAATTCATTTCGTATGGTACATTTACCAATTAGAAAATGTATTAGTGTATTAAAGTACACATGGTGTTCCATTACCCTCGGGGTTCAGGTACTCAATCGGTAAAGTACGTAAAGTTTCTGGGTTCGAATCCCATCTCGGGCACTTTTTCTCTCAGGTGTAAAAAATCCAATTCGTATAAAATATTTTTTTAAATTATTTCTTTCAGATTAATTTAGCACAAGAAGATGAAATAGTAATGTTTATTAAACGCCCTACTCCGCCCCGCACTTCAATTTCTTTTTTCTTTCTTTCTTTACTTTTATTTATTTTTTTTTTTTTTGAGGAGGTGGGGGGGGGGGGGTGGCACACACATTAGAAGGATATTTTGGCAATAAAGTCAGCTTTAATAGAATCAAAATCTGTTATTTTGAAATAAAATAGCGTATTTTAATTTATTAAAACTGGCCAGTCTACAAGAAAAGAACCGATTCCCGAGGAATCGGTCCTTTTCGGAACGGTTCCTCGGATTCGGTCCTTTTTGGAACGATTCCGAAATGGACCGACTCCGAGGAATCGGTCCTTTTCGGAACGACTCCGAGGAATCGGTCCTTTTCGGAGTCGGTACATTTTGGACCGATTCCGAGGAATCGTTCCGAAAAGGACCGATTCCGTGGAGTCGTTCCTTTTCGGAATCGTTCCAAAAAGGACCGATTCCGAGGAACCGTTCCAAAAAGGACCGAATCCGAGGAACCGTTCCAAAAAGGACCAAATCCGAGGAACCGTTCCAAAAAAGGACCGAATCCGAGGAGTCGTTCCAAAAAGGACCGAATCCGAAAAGGACCGAATCCTTTTTACAGAATGGAATCGTTCCTTCAGTTTCACTGCCGGAATCGTTCCTTTGGAGTCGTTCCTCAACAAATGACACATCTCTACTACCGAGTAGCTCCCGGAGGCTTTTTCGGGAAGGCTCACGTTTTCAGCACCAGCCTTGACGAGTTGGCGAAAGCGAGAACGTTCAGCCAGCTCTAACACCAATCGTCGCCTTGTGTTTTGTTTTGAACCGAAATGACGGAAGACGGAACTAGCATATTTTAGAATAACAGTCCTACCTAAATTAAAGAAATATTTTCAATTATGTGTTCTAGATGAAAAGATATCTTCTTCGAAAGAAATTGTATTACGAACTCTTATACTCTGTTTTATCAAAGGCCTTTATTACTTTTGATGATATAGACTAAAAATTTGATTATTTGATCCCCTCAAAAATCTACATTTTCATTCAATTGAGTATTATTAATTCCATACCTGTTAAACAAAATCTTATTACCTTCATAAATCTAGATGTTTGATTACATGTAAAGATGGATTTATGGGGATGATGAATAAATGCAGTTCCAGTGCATTTTGATGTATATAAACACAGATTTAAAAAAATACCTATGGCCGAAAATTACTATATTTTCTGCGATACCAAATTTAATACCAATTTAATACCAAATCATTCTGCAGAAACAGTCCCCAAAGTCGAGTGAAAATAGGCCAAACAAAAGAAAAGAAAAAAAAAAAAAACTATCACACCCCCAACCAGGATGTTTAGAAATTGCCTTTTTAATGTGAGATGAAATTCTTAAGGGTAGGTGGGGGAGAAGGAATACTGAATGACTGTATTTTGTTACTTCAAAGTAACAAATAAAATCACTAGAGAAATTTTTTAACTGTGTATGATAGTGAGGGGCTGTAGATTTAAATAATTAAATTTATCAATTGGTAAATAGAAAAAATAAACCAAAAAATTAAAAACTTTTTTTTTGGGGGGGGGGGGGGGATGGTGAAACAAGAAACAATATTTTCTTTTTTTGGGGAAGGGGTGCGGAATTTGAATGATTGGTCTTTTACTTATAGCTACTTCAAAGTAATAAATAGAACAGAAAATTTTAAAAAATGTAAAGAATAATAAAAAAAAAAAAAAAAAAAAAAAAAAAAAAAAAAAAATTAAAGCGTGTGCACAAAAGGTTAATCCTGATTTTTTTTTTCTTATCTTTCATTCTATTTCTTTCCTTTTCTTTTTTTATGGTAAATTATTTATTTGTTATTTAAAAATCAACGGATAGAGCAAGACAGTAAACTTTATGCACTGTTATGGATAAGCGAAGAGATAGTTAACATTTCAGACACAATTTTAACTAATCTTTTTGTGCAAGGCAACAATGAATTTTAAATAGTCAAAAAATAGTGTGCTAGAGGAGAGGGGTGTGGGCGAAGAGAAAATTCGGAATGGGAATTTGCCTCAGACGATTGATCATTATTTTATTCCCACTTCAACTTAATAAATAGTGCAATATGTGTACAGAATGACAAAAAATGGAGTGTGTGTGGGTGGGAAGGGGAGGAATTTCATTCGAGAGAAGAATATAGATGATTTATTCAAATATGACGAATTACTATTTTAAAATAACAAATAAAATAACTTGAACGAAATAATATTTAAAAATATGGCAAAAATTTTTAAATAAAAAAATGAAGAATTTTAAAGATTTTTAATTTTGTGCACTAGGGGCAGACCAATGTTTTTTTCATAAAAACTCAAATAATGATAAAGATTTAACAGTATTAAAATGTAATAGTAATTGATTTAATTGCGTACATCAACTTGCAATTATTTTAGCTGATTGATTTAGTTGCAGGATACAGCTAAATAATTTATGATTCCTCGTTCAATCTAATTATAATCGAATTGACTTTAGTTTCAACTTCTTATTAATTTCTAATCGCAATTAAATTAAGAACAATTAATTTTTAATGAATTATTTCAGTGAAAATATGTTTTATTAATGCAATCAACACGTCACACAATTATGCCGCTTAATAAATAAATAAATCAAAAACTAAATTAATTCAGTAGTAATGCTAGTAAAACTAAGTTCAATTGTGTCATAAAAACATGATCAATAGAATTATATTTATTACAAGAAAATCTTTACGTCTGTTTTTATTTTGCCTAAAAAATAAAATACGTTCCCAATTTCTTCGAACATAGCGAATTAATGAAATAAATTAATATTATTTTCGAGAAAAAAAAAAACAACTTATGTTTGGATTATATATATTGTGAAATTAAAAGCATTTTAATCCGAAAAAGCGCTTTGTTTTAATCAAGGTTTTAATTGTAAACAACGGTGAAATAACATTTCGTCATACTTTATTCTCTGCTTTATAGCTTTTTAGATTTGCAAGAAAACAAATGAAAAAACTATGAACACTATCTACAAAACTATGAAAATGAACACTATCTCTTTGCTCTCAGCAAAAGAATGGGGCTGCTGTTGCTGCTCGCTATGCGTATGACGTCACGAAGAAAAAAGGGTGCGTAGTGTTGAATTCATCCCCGCGCCAACCGTTTTACTCTGGCGATAAGGTGCTCAAAACGTGACCCTTCTTGAAAAAGCCTCCCGGAGCTCTCTTCTGAATTTAGACACTTCCATTGGCCACCTAAATCTCCAGACTTCATCATTATTGGGCATATCTGGGATGCCTTGCAACGTGCTGTTCAGAAGAGATCTCTACAACCTTGCACTCTTAAGGATTTGTGAATTGGCCTCCAGGATTCGTGTTGTGAATTCCCTTCATGTACCTTCAGATATTAGTCGAGTCCATGCCACGCCGTGCTGTTCACTTCTGCGTGCTCGTGGGGGTCCTACACAATATTAGGCAGTTGCACCAGTTTTTCTGGCACTTGAGTCTATGTTTCTACAAACACTTCGGAATCTTGTAGTTTTTCTGTAAATGGTATATTTATACTTTTTGTATAACAATCTAATTCTGATATCTGTGATAATTAAAAGTCTTAGAAGCTATGTCAAAATTATTTCTTATCACCCTCTATTACTATACTTTTATGTCATTTATACAGTGAAATGGATACATGTCACATGTGTATGTTTGTCCAAAATGTAATGTGAAGGAGCCATCCCAGAAACATTTTAATCCTGCTTTGTGGTCAGATTTTAATGCAGTTATACTTTAATAAAGTATAGATTAATAAATTCTACAATTTTAAATTTTATCATTAGTTAAAATGTTTGTACAATATTAGTATATAGTCAAATAATAATAGAACATGTGGTATCACGCGAAATTTATTGACCATTTTTGAAATTTTTTACATCTATACATAATAGAAACTTATTCAAAACCTTCTTGAGGTCTAAAACTACAATTATGAATTTATTCATAAAACCGTTTATTCAAGACAGTGGCGGAAAAGAATAAAAATAAAAAAATGATTTATTGTTCATTTCACTTTAAATTTTTTAATTTTTAATTTAGAAATTTTACATTGTTTATGAAAGTATATATACGAGGGTCAATCTGAAAGTTTTGCAATACGAAAAATCTACAACATATAAAAATTGTATTTTTTTCAAAATAATCACCTTTACACTCAATACATTTATTCATTATTTGAAACCAGATTACATTTTTTTCCCACTCATCCCGGCTGATTTTTTCGAGGAGGGTTAAATAGCGCTCCAGTGCAACATTCACACTTGTAAATTTTGCGCCACGAAGACTTTTTTTTCACTTTGGGAAACAAATAAAAGCCACACGGAGCAAGTTCAGGGCTGTATGATGAATGTCTAACCAACTGGATGTTATTTTGTTTAAAAAAAGTCCTTTGTTTTTAAAGCAGAATTTGCTGAGGTGTTGTCATGGTGAAGAAGAATGGCTAGTGTTCCTGTCTTTGGTCGATTTTTTTCCAACTTTTTAATAACCTCTGGTAGAAAAATCTCTGTATATCAGTTGGTAGTAACTTTATTTTTGCTCCTCTAAAGGTACTAATGCAATACGGCCACTTAAAAAAAAAAAAAAAAAAAAAAAAAAAAAAATGTGGCTACCATTTTCTTACTGATGCTATTCGCCCGCTTCACTTTTGTTGACGGTTCTTCATTTTCAATCACTCAAACTGAAATTGTCTTTTAGTAAATCCATATTTCATTTCTTGTAAAAACTATTTCGAAACGTTTGGACGTGCCAGAATCAAATTTTACGAACATTTCTTGCACCATGACACTCTTGTCTATGCTTCTGCTCGTCGGTCAGCTCATGAGCCACGTCTCTGCTACAAAGCTTCCTCACTTTTAAATCCTCATGCAACAACTTAAATTTTGCTGCCGATCCAATATTTTGAGTCTGCTGAATAGATTGATTTGTAATATGTGGTTTATCTTTAAAATTGCCTTTAGCTTTTCAGCATTTTCATTTGAGGATGCTGTTGAGGGCATTCCACTTCGCTCATCATCTTTGAAATCAGACTTTAGGCCCTTAAATTCTTGAAACATCTAAATATGGTTGCATATGAAAGATGAAAAGTTGGAAAAGCTTTGATATTCTTTTGAAACAGTCTTTTTCATTTAAACCTAGTTTAAAATCATAAAAAAGAATTACGCGGAAATTTTCGCTCGAGACCTACATCTTTAGTGAGACTGACTTTTGAATAGGAACTGGTTTCAACTAGCTCTTGCAGTCACGTGACAAGGTGTGGTCGGGAGATATTTGAAGCGCCGTCTAGTGAGGGTTTATATTTAATTAAGCGGCTGCAGTTAATGTAATCTAGTCGGCCTATTTTTCCTATTTCAAAACTTTCAGATTGACCCTTGTATTAAGATACTTAAATTAAGGTTACGTTGAAAACTAAATAACTCTATGTATTATTATGTGTAGTTTTGTTTATACAAACGTTTTACTTTATTTTTGACATATACTATAACGTATGTAAATATAATGATGGTGTTATGACACCTTCATACCGTAAAGCAATCAAGTTGACATAGTTGAAATACATTAAAATTGCCTAAACAAACCCATGTTTCTGACCTAGTATGACACATTTAAACAGCATTCAAGCAGAAATCAATCGGGGAGGCTGTAAATACAGAACTCACATTATATTAAAACAATCAAAATGTCATAGAAAAGAATTTTTTTTACCAAATCGGGTTCCAAAAATCAATGCTTATCTACCCGTCTATGCTGCTATTTAAACCAAAAGAAATCTAAAGAAGAAAAATTCTAAACACGGCTTAAAATTTTCTCGCTTACTTAACTTACCTTGAGTGAAACATAGAGCTTTAAGTCCTGCACGGATTTCGTTCTCCCCATGTTTCAGCTTTTAAAATAAAAATACATGCAAACTCTTCTTTTACTACACAGTAACAAATGAATTTTAACCCGCGTGAACTCTTTTTCAAATAGAACTTAAGTACGTGACGTAATCTACTGAAAGCCACTTTAACAAAAGGCTTTCTTTAATACTTAGCATTTCTTGCTGCCAGATAAAGAGACTACCTGAAAGTTTTTCCTGCTATCTAACGGACTACTTTGTGGTTTATGTCAAAAAGAAGAAGTGCCTTGCTTTAAGAAATGTGATCCGCACGTCCCACACGTAAGCTCTGGAACAGATTTACTCAAATCTATTCCCAGTTTTTCTTTTAACGAAATCTTTTAAAAGTTATTTTAGTTTCTTTTTAAACGCGCTCTCTACGGTAAATTACATTTAGCTTTGGAAGTTTTATTCTCTTAAAAGATAATGACTTTTATATATAATTGGTTGATTATATATAATTGAACGGGGTGCTGATTTTTACCGGCTGTATAAAATAAGTTCCGTAATGAAATTTGTCCAAATTATGTAGAGTCACCCGAGGTAATTCCTGGTTAAAAATCAACAACTCCAATTAATATAAAAACTATTAAAGGTATTGTTCTCGATTTTGGTATGGAATAAGCAACCTCTGATGGCTATATAATAGACCAGGAATTACCCCGCGATCGAGGTAATTCTCGGTCACTTCTGGGGTAATTATCGGTCAACATCATTTTTGGATGTAAACAAAGTAGTACAGTTAATTTTTTCAAGACTGCGTATTAAAATAAGTAGAATCAATCTAGTAAAAGTTTTGTTCATCTTATAATTGTGGAAAAATAAAACATAGACTTTGTTTTGAGTATAAATACAAATTTACTTGATGTGCAAAAGACTGTCGTACACTTTACAAAAGATTAATTAGCCAAAAAATTTCTGTAACATTTATAAGTAGTATTTATTACTTCTTCATCCACTGTGAATGGGTTAATTAATACCTTGCAAAGGAGGTGGGTTGATAAGGGCTATTTTTCGCCCATCATACACGCGAAAAAAAAAAAAAAAAGTTTTGGATTCCGGCAATTTTTTTTATGTCTTTGTATACTTAAAGATACGTATTTCTTTTTAATATAATATTTACGTGATAAATAAAACAGTAAGTCATGAAAATTATAGCCCGAAAATAGAGTGTTTCGGCTTTTTCCTGCATTTTTGTCTTTTTTTTTTATCTGTGAATTATTTTTTTAAAGAAGCCTTCCATGAATCAAATTAATTTTGACTTGTAATGATACTACTCTTTATAAGCTTTTATATGAGCATTATTTCATTTTTGTTCATTGTGCGCTTCTACCTATTTGAGAAAAAAATATTAATGCGAGTATGCGAGTATCAGTTGCACTGCTATCGGAGCGTGTTCAGATTTGTTTTGCCGCGCTCAAAAAAGTATTCACGGAGTTCAGATGTCAATGTTGTGTTCTAAAACTGTCGTTGTAAATATTTATTCAAGAACTTAATAATACGCAAATATATTATATTGGAGATTATGTGCGAATTATATGTTCTGTTCTCAATGTTTTCCATCTTACAAGGATTAAAAACATGGAAGATGATGAAATAATCGCTCAACGGATACCAATGATTGGTTCAAAAGCCTAATTACTTAAAACAGATAGTCGAAGAGAAAGGATGGCCGAGAAAAAAGGCGACCTGGACTAAACTAAGGGATACACATCTTTAAGATTTTCAACGCCTAACTTGGGATGAGCTGCGACAATTAATTCTTGGAATTTACCAACTTAATTAACGTGATAAAGTGAATCTTACACTCAAGAGCACTTAAATGAAGAAGGAATTTACTCTCTTTTCATACATCGTGAAGATGATGATTCTGTTCTTCGACTTCACTTACGATCACGATACACAAGTGCTAAAAACTATAATATTAGGATGAAAACGGAGAGAAGCAACATCACACACTGGTACTGTCAATGTAAAGTAGGCGCAAGGGTCATAGGGTGCTGTGCGCATGTTGCTTCCGTATTATGGTTTCTGGCTTACTGGCGCAACAACTCAACCGAAATCATAAAATTGATGACCAAGTCTTCAGTATGCTCATATACTACAAGACACCGCCAGTAGTGATTAGGATAAAGAAAGCAAGGAGGAAGACTAATCTAAAACACATAGCCAACAGTGTGTGAAACTGTATGATTATTTTAGGTAATTATTTCCGATATTTCTTATATTGAAATAATAGTCGTAATAAGCTTCATTCATCTTAATTTTGCGTTTAGTATTGTATTTACTATTGATTATATGGATTAAAACTAAGGACAATAATGTTTATGTTCATTAATGTACATAATACTTACATAATTATGTATTTTATTTTCCCCACCAATTATAAAACTTTCATTCAAAATATTTTTTTTTCGTATTTGTTATGAGGTATTCTAATGAAAAAAATGTATGTCATATCAAGGGGCTGATGGGCAAAAAATAGCCCTTATCAATCCACTTCTTTTATTGTCCATACATTATACAGTAAAACCTCCCTGTGCGACCACCTCCTTGAACGACCATTTTTTCATGGAACGGGATTTATTTCCATACGCTCAATACTAATTTTACCTCCATTCAGAGACCAATCTAGTTGGACTCCCTCCATGAGCGAACAATTACTTTGAAGAAAATTAAACAAATTTCGTTTTTTCCTGGTCGCTTGCGGAAGGATTTATTGCAAAAATAATTCCGGAAAGCGCAATTATTGATCAAACTTCTAAACTAAGCTTAGAATTTTTTTTTTATTCTGGTAACTTTTACGTGTTTAAACCCCTTTGTGCCTTTTTATCCAATTAATTTAACTCTGATGACAAATTAATAATGACTGTCAATAAACGCCTCTGCCCTAATCTGTCAGGAAACTCTCTACGAAATAGATAAATTAATGAAATCGTCATTATTTGTTCCCGTCAAAAAAAAAAAAAAATTGCTTTTATTTACCGAACTTTGAAAGGACTTGGAAATAAAAGTTATAAAAGATAAAACCGTAAAATCAAAGCAAACGTCAATGTATTCATTTTTTAAAGTCTGCAGAGATTAACTTATGTAATTAACTTTTATTTTGATACTTAAATTTTCATATTTTTTCCTAATATGAAAAATAAATTTTAGTAACATTAATTGTTACCTTTTTCCAACAATTAAAATCTAGATTTAAACATGACCTCCATTAAGAGACCACCTCTCGGAGTGACCAATTTTTGTTGGAATGGAGCCTGGTCGCTTTAGGGAGGTTTTACTGTATACTGAATGTTTGTTTTCGATTCCATCTCGCTTAGGTCAATGGATTTTCTCGGCTACTTTTTTCAAGAAATTTTGCATAAACTTCAATACGGATCTTCATCATAATACACAACATAATAATTATGTTCCTCTATTGCATTATGTATATTTTTAAGCATCATTTTGCAATATGTGGTATTTCTACTTAATTTTTCAGACATATATTGTGTCTTACCGTCAAACCATTTAAAGTTTTCCTGCTTTACAGTTGCATTTAAGGATGCTACTTTACACTTATGGTTAAAAAAAGTTGTAAGAAAATAGTTTTTAGGGTGCACAGTTATAATAGATAAAATATCAAGTATAAATATTGTAAAATTACACTATTAAGCACTGGCCAGGAATTACCTCAGTGACCAGGAATTCTAATTACCACACAAATATGGGCTTAGATTGGCTTGCTCATATAACAGTTTTTAACATAGTAGAAGAAAATCACTTTTAAAAACTGAGATATGTCACAGTTGAAATAAAAGAACAATAAAATCCTAAAATTTGTGTGCTCACATGCGTGTGTGAATATATGTATAAACATGTGGGCACCGATGTATATGCTGTCCGACTGAATGTTTTGATGCAATTGTTTCTATAAATAACTATACATTTTTAATGCGCATTTTGAATAGTATTATAGGTTATATGCAGCATTAAGTAAATAAATCGATTGCTTAAAAAATATACACTCATATCCGTACGTAATCAAGTTTCTCTTGCGTGTGTTATCATAATAAAACAGTTTTTATGGATTCACGGATCTTTAGACGAAAAAACTCTTCATTTTAAAAGATGTAAGATTAAATTATTAAGTTAAGTTATTTTTTCATCACCATGACGGCAGAAATTTAAAAATTACTCTCTATTATATACACTGACTTTGATAAAATCTTGATTTGAAAAAGAACTTTTAAACGTAAAGAAGAAGAAAAAAAGAGAAACAAACAAACCACAAATTTCGATAATAGTTTCTAAAACTACCCTTTATAAATTGAGCCGTAAAGCATACTAGACTTAAATGAAAATCTTTAAAAAGATAACAAAGATTTAAGGAGCTTTTCCTTCTCTTTTGCTGTTTCCGTTTTTTCATTTATTTCATTTTTTGAAACCAGCAAAAAGAGGAAAAATGCTTCGTGAAAAGCAATGAATATTTCGCAATTTTTAAAAAGATCCGTGTCGGAAAACATTATACAAGATTTTTATACTAATCTGTATACAAATCCCGTACACGACAGTTTTTTAAAATAAAAATAAGACATATTAACAAATGATTAAAAAAAAAATAGAACATATTTCAAATACCTTGATACCTTTTATGTTAACAAGATAAAAAACATATCTTAATAAAATATTATTAAAATATTGATAATTTGAATATTCTAAGTTTTCGGAAAGCTTTAGAATTAGCCATTTCGCTTTAAATTTCCAGGAAATAACAACTTTTTTTCGTTATAAACTGAATGTTTTAAGCTTTACAACGCGAGTATTTAGTCATTTTTATGGATTGGTCGCAAACGTTCAATGTAGCACATTTGTAACACATGAGCAAAATTGTACATTTTTCCGCACCAAAAATATTGCTGAACCTCATCGTTTCAAATATACTTATTCGTCAATGGAAAATTGTTCAAATAATATACTTTTCGTCTAGAACACAGGATATATTATCAAATTCTCAACCCATCTTTCCTAATAGTCGAATATGGAACTTACCTCGAAGATTATAGCATAGTTTGGAAATGTCTGGTAGCAAGTTCATATACACTATATTGCCATTAATGACCGGCAACTTTCAATTTTAGATATTTTGTCGAATATTTAGAAATATACTTGACAGATTCTTCTGGAATTTCAGGATTAAAAAGAATAGGTATGACCTCATATTTAGCAATGTCGATTTGATAACGGGGGCAATTAGGGGGCCAACAAAAACTCAAAGAGAAAAAATAATACTTGGGATCACCCTGTAAAATAAAATGTACGAAATGATCTACCGCTACCGAATATAAATAAACACACATTTTGCAATGTGTGTATTCTTTTCTGTAAGAATAGCACGTATATTAATAGAGATATAGCGATTTATTTAAAAAAATTAAAAAATTCTTGCATGTTTTTTGCTTATAACATGCAGTGTTTTCAACCAAATTTAACGCCGGTTTCAGAAAAATTGCCAAATATAGTAGAAGCAATATAGTGTGATTGGAATATAAATATATTAAATATTTTAGGAAATATGAGCAGTTGTATGAAATAATTTTTATCTGCACATGCGCGAACGATAACAAGGATCATTTTACATAATTTAATAGTCAACTCTATGGAGCAACTTATTAAAAAAATCTAGTCAAATATCATAAAAATTCAGAAAGATATCGGTGTTAAAGTGAGCAAATTTTTAGTTGTTCTCTAAAAGCAGATGAATGATAAGGGATTTTACACAAATTGTCATTTTTTACTAACTGACTTTCAGGAAAAAGTTAGTATTTAGTGAGTATCAACGATTAGATTTGGAAAAAATGCTTCGATTTTGATACTTCTTTTGATCATGGTATAGGCTCGTTCTGGTGGTTATCCGAGAAGAACTAAAGCATCAATAAAAAATTAAAATTTAAAAAAAATTAAAAATTAAAAATGACAATTTGTGGAAAATCCCTTATCATTCAGCTGCTTTTAGAAAACAACTAAAAATTTGTTCACTTTAATGCCGATATCTTTCTGAATTTTTACGATATTTGACTAGATTTTTTTTAATAAGTTGCTCCATAGAATTGACTATTAAATTATGTAAAATGATCCTTGTTATTGTTCGCGCATGCGCAGATAAAAATTATTTCATACAACTGCTCATATTTTGTAAAATATTTAATATATTTATATTCTAATTGCACTATATTGTTTCTACTATATTTTGTCAATTTTTCTGAAACCGGAGTTAAATTTGTTTGAAAACCCTGCATGTTATAAGCAAAAAACATGCAAGAATTTTTTATTTTTTAAAAATAAATCGCTATATCTCTATTAATATACATGCTATTCTTACACAAAAGAATACACTTATTTAACAATGTCTGTTTATTTATATTCGGTAGCGATAGATCATTTCATGCATTTTATTTTACAGGGTGATCCCAAGTATTGTTTTTATTCTTTGATTTTTTGCTGGCCCCCTAATTACCCCCCTTATCAAATCGACATTGCTAAATATGAGGTCATACCTGTTCTTTTCAATCCTGAAATTCCAGAAGAATCTGTCAAGTATATTTCTAAATATTCGACAAAATGTCTAAAATTGAAAGTTGCCGGTCATTAATGGCAATATAGTGTAGTATATATGAAAGGATTAAAAACCCTTTTAAAATTCAAAATTAAAATTAAATGTCAAAAATTAAAATTAAAATCGGAAGTCTCTTTGTTCTAACTTTAAATCTCATTCTAAAACCAGTTTTACCCTTGTAACTTTGTTTCCCAGCAATACATCTTATTACTTTCAAATTTCATTTTCGGTCGATCTTTAAGATTAAAATAGTTCAGTTGCAAATTTTGTAGCCGTTTGTTGTTAGCTCTTTCCCGGGCTGACCAAACGCAGTTCTGGCATCTGAACCCGGACAATCAATCAAAAGCTAAACAACCAATTAAAGAAATGTTCCTTCCAAGGTTATAACTGTAAAATACTGTCTGCTGGAAAATATGATAAACCCCAAGATATTAGCTAGAACGTGAAGATCTTGTCCATTTTAGAAACCTACAAAACTTATCGCCATATAACTCCTGAAATCAACGTAAATGGCTCGCGGGACCTCCGACCCAACTCACGAATCGGACTGTAAGATGGAACGGCGAAATAAATTACAGTAACAATCTTTTAAATAAACTACTTTAAAACTTCATGAACGCTGTCAATTTTTTAAAATTTACGCATTGATAACAGTATTGAAGGCATTTTAAAGATTTTAAACAAATTCAAATTTATTATTTAAAAATTTTTGTTAGCTTTATTTTTATTTCTTTGTGGGATTTAAGGTTTATTATTAAAATTATAGAAAAATTTGGAGTTGACATTCTACATGCGCACTAAAATCGTGATAAACTAAAGTAACAGTAGTTTTGTTTCCTTATTCATCAGGTGAGGCATACGTGTGATCACCGAAAAATAAATTTAGTTGAGTTTAATAATTTTGGCATATTGTGAATAAATTGGTTGAACTGGTTACATGTTTTTAAACTAAAAACTATCACGTGATACATGCGAAATCATGGAAGACGGTAGTATTCCGAGTGACGCAGCTTTAAGCCTAAAATCGTATCGTATCGTATCGTTAAAATCGTATCGTATCGTATCATAGAATTCGTAGATGGCGGAACTCATATATACAGCTAACTCGACATCAAAGAAAACGCGAAAAGCCGCCTTTTAATAACTCAGCAGATATATGTCTTATTGTTCTGAATTTTCTAGAACAGTCTTATATCTGCAGTCTAATCGTATACTGAAATTTTTACATTTCTACGTGCAGTATATTTTGAGATCTAAATAGCCATTTTTAAAGTGAAAACGTTGGTATGATATCGAGGAAGTTCCTAATTTGAAAATCTCGAAAACGGTTCTAACGATTATTTTTAAATTGATACATAATATAAATGTTATTAAGGCGAGGTGAATAACACTTTTCTTTTTTCTGGGAAAACTCTCGTTCGTTAAATAATTCGATTTTTTTTCTCTCGAAAATGACACGGGCGATTTTTTAAAAATCAAATAAATATGTTTCAGATGAACCAAATAACAATTTACTTGTTTCCAGCAAGACTCTTGTTCGTTTTATAATGCGCATGAAAAATCGGACTATATTTCTTCGCCATTCTATGGAAATTTCACCGAAAATGCATGACACTGTATTCATACACATGCTTTCTTTTTAACCACTTTTGGGGAGAAAAATTTTGTCTTCCCATTGGCTGAGGGGTTAAGGGCCATCGTCTACTGATCTTAAGATAGGCAGTTCGATACTTCCTGGTACGTGTTTTCACATGTGAATGTGTTTTTTTTTTTTTTTTTTTTTTAAAGTTTGCTAGTTGACCATTATTCTCAGTTCCTTTGTAATTTTTTAATTGCTATTAAGTTAAATAAAATTACAATTATAATGACGCCAATTTGATGATGATTATTTCTTGGCAATTTTTCAACAATAAAAATATTACCATAAATTTTATAAATGTATTTAATTTCAATCACTTTACAAAAAATATACATTAATAATTATTATTTGAATATAAATCACACGATCAGAAACGTAAAAAAATAATTCATTTCAGCTCTTCTTTTTATATCATTTTTTATTATTATGACGGTCAATCAATATATAATCACTGACATCCATAATATTATTATTATTATAATTATTATTTTCCTTGCATAAAAACTATTGTGATGTAATAATTCTTTTATAATAAATAATTTAGTTGAAATGTTTTATTTATAAATATCAATGAAGTTTGATAACTCCGAGACAATTGTTTTTATTTAACTTTGCAATATTTACAGTTTACATAATAACCATATCAGAATTCTGGTGTCGCCATCTTTTGACGCAATTGCGTACTACATTTTGTCTCTTATTCGGAAAAAAAAAACTAATGCTCTTCGCCGCTTTGAAAGAATCTCTTGTGACTAGAGGTCTATTTCGGAAATATTAAGAAAATTACTGCATACAAAAATATTAAAATGGGTAGTATTATAGAGAAATGTTTGATAAAAACGTTGAAGTAGACAGTTTTTAAATCGAAGAATTATTTTAAGAGATATTTAACGTTAAATCTGGATAAAATTGTCTCAATAAAAAAGTCTCATAGGAAAAAAAATATATACATGGGAATTTAATCATTTTCATTCAATTTAATCATTCAATAGAAACTAGAAGTTTGCAGAGTGCATTTATTATTTTTAACTTGCCTAATTTTTTGACGGTTTATTTCAATTTTAAATTACAATTTTCAGAATTTCCAGAGATATTTTTTACATATTTTAGAAAAGGTTATTTTAAATTGCTGCCAATTGTTAAAACAGCGCAAAGAATAATATATCCTTTAAATTAAAAATTTATTCACACGTGACTATTATAAACAGAAAAAAATCCTTTTAAATTAGAATTAAATGATAACGTGTTAAAAGCAGGAAAATATTAAACATTACGTCATAAAAATTGTTTTTACACATGCTTACTTAAAATGAAAGAAAATTATGAAATAATCAATTATTTTCAAATTAGAATTAAATGATTACGCATTAAAAGCAGGAAAACATTGAAAATTACGTCATAAAAATTATATTTACGCGTGAATATTAAAAGAAAAAGAAAATTTTTAAATAATAAATTCATTGATATGTGTTAAAAGTCGTAAATGGAGGAAATTACGTCATATTGGCCAAAGTGGCCAAAACAGTTTGCAAAACATATTGCAAAACAGTTTAAATTAAAAAATATATTTATATGAGAGATTTATTTCAAATTTCGAGATGATATTTTTAACTATAGTTGCCAATTTTAAGGTAGCGCAAATAATAATATTATCTTTCTAATAATAAAATTATTTTCAGTTGAATGTTACAAAGAGAAAGGAAAGTTTGGTGAAAATTATGTCAGATTTAAAACGTTACATTTAAAATCTCTTATTTAAAATCATTTTCTTATAGCGTTGTTAAAAAATACCATAAAGCAAAGACACTGTTGACTTAGTTCCTTTTATATTTGGTAATTTTCAAATGTTTAACTAATCTTAATTAATCAAGCACGGAAACAGCAACTAACATCAGCTGATTCGGTCTTGAAATCCCTCAGTAAAAGGGAAACCCGTTTACAGTAAGATCGCCATTGATTTTTTAATTATACAGAGCAACCTCGATTATCCGAGCTAATTGGGACTGTTAGTAAATCGGAATCGGAAATCTCGGTTAATAGAAACTGTGTGTAAAAACTCGCCGTGCTTGCGAATTTAACATCTCTTTTAAAAAAATATATAGAACGTTTTTTAAATAATAAAAATAAATATATGTAAAGTTCTGTTTCACAGCTTAACAAATTTAAAAAGAAAATCAACTACCAGTAGTAAATTTTAAAATGCAAATTGAAAAATTTACGAAAGTTCACACAGCCACTGGAAACAAAGCATTGTTCGCTATTGACTTCTCAGGGTCCAATGTTTCTTTGGAGTTGAGTGCTTTTGGGGGCAGAAGGGCCTGTATAGCACGGACAGTGAGCTAATGAGTGTGGTTATTTTTAAGGCTCATTCAAAAGGAAAAAAAAATCAGACTTTGTTATCGGCTCGGTTAACAGAAACCTCGATTAATCGAAGCTCGGTTAATCCAGGTTCTACTATAATTCAATCTTCCGTAATCTTTTTAAAGCAGATCAAATTAATGGACTTTAGCACAAAGTCACATAGCTGATAACTGCCATGCTTGTTGGCCACCTTTTTTTCAAAAAGTTTGCTTCACCTTATTCAATTAATGAGATATCTCCGATAAAATAAGTCACATTTTCCCGTTCTAAAATATTGGTATCCAAAAATCGTAGCATGTAATTGACACTACAAGTACTCATGGAACTAGACTATTTTAAGTCTGATTTTTATTATAGACTATATAAAATTATTAAAAATATATATTATGATAGGAACTAGCGGGCTTCGTCCGCTATTTACGTTACGGATATAAAAATCGTGTTTTTTTTTTTTTTAGGGAAAAAGAAATAAAAACCTATTTGACGATAGGTTTATAAAGACACATTTTGTATTTGTTATATTTCCGTGGATGAGGAGGGGGGGGGGGCTATTTTGATTAAATATCGCAATTAGTCTACATGGCAGATATAATTATGATAGACACTAGCGGGCTTCGCCTCTCTATGGCGCCTTATGGGTCCAGCTTCCATAACTCAGAAACTACCTTTCGGACATCAATGCAACAGATTCCAAACGTTATAATTAACTTAATAATCACCCTATATAGCATTAAAGTAAATTTATGAGTACTGCATACTATTTTTTTATCGTAATTTCTGAAGAGAAAAAATTATTTCGGTTCCATTCTTAGGTACTGGTCTGAAAAATTTTGAAAAAGGGGGGGAAGGAGGGGACATGAGACTGCTGTTTGTCAAACAACACAACGGGGTCTGGCTTATTCAACTTGGTTTTTGATGACTTCAATTGGAAGGTGGTTTGTTTAAAAGAGTGCGTTCCTGCCCCATGAAAATTGGAACTATTGGTGCACCATCTATGTAAGGATTTAATAATTATAAATTAACATTTTGGATTTATTAATTTAAGGATAAAGTGTTTTTAAAGGAATATCAAATGAAACCCTCTGTGCGATCTGCGATTATACTTACCCAGTTGTTTTTATATACAAACTGCTATAAAGAAAATTGTAATAAAATAGTAAAAATTAAATCTGCATTAAATTCCATAAGTATCTTTTTTTTAATCATTTTATCACTAACCTCAAAAAAGTAATGATATCAATGCAAAAACCCTTGACGGGTTAAAAGTTTCTGACGCAGCACTTTATCTTATGCTCTAAGAATTTTAAATATGGAACTTAAAAATACTGATATCAAATTTTGAGTGACGTTATGCTATTTCTTAAAAAATATATTTATATTTATTTCATCATTTTATTTTTGTTTTATTTATAATCGCATGTGCAAAAGTTATGTTCAACATGAAAAGCTGCATAAAATTTTATTCGCTGTTGCTTTATCATTTACATCTCTCATAAATTCAAAATATGAGTTTTAAAAGATATGATTAGGTGACGCCTTGATGTGACTTTAAAAGGTTTGTTTTAAAATTCAATTTAAATTATTTTTGACTTGGTTAAAATATTTTTTTACATCTACACAATACTTTTAATTTTCCAATTCACTGTTAAATATATCACTTTCATTGAATCTATACTATGCATTGAAATGTATTTATTTCAATAAATTGATTTATCTTTTTGTCACGCTATTCAAAATTGTGAGTAAGATTTATGTAAATGGTTTCTTTGCGTCATTGTGTCCAAACTACATGAAATGTATGAAAAAGGATAGTTTGACGCAAATAAACCATTTACATAAATCTTACTCACAATTTTGAATAGCGTGACACAAAAGATAAATCAATTTATTGAAATAAATACATTTCAATGCATAGTATAGATTCAATGAAAGTGATATATTTAACAGTGAATTGGAAAATTAAAAGTATTGTGTATATGTAAAAAAATATTTTAACCAAGTCAAAAATAATTTAAATTGAATTTTAAAACAAACCTTTTAAAGTCACATCAAGGCGTCACTTAAATTTTATATCATATCTTTTAAAACTCATATTTTGAATTTATGAGAGATGTAAATGACAAAGCAACAGCGAATAAAATTTTATGCAGCTTTTCATGTTGAACATAACTTTTGCACATGCGATTATAAATAAAACAAAAATAAAATGATGAAATAAATATAAATATATTTTTTAAGAAATAGCATAACGTCACTCAAAATTTGATATCAGTATTTTTAAGTTCCACATTTAAAATTCTTAGAGCATAAGATAAAGTGCTGCGTCAGAAACTTTTAACCCGTCAAGGGTTTTTGCATTGATTGCATATTTTCGAAAGTTTAGTATCCTAATTCCATTAATTCTTTTTTACAAATACAGATGAGCACACTAAAATTGTTATAGGTTTGTAAATAGTAATTTATGTCAGTTTGTGTGTTTTTTTAATCCATATTTTAATCATTTTTGTGTAGAAAAGTGTTCTTTTTTGTACTTAAGAGCCCACTTCAGTCAACTGAAAAGACACGTTCGCTAATGCTAATCCTATGGAAGAAATTTATAAAGCTATCTCGGTCGCATTTCAATATTTTTAAATTTTTTTTTTTTTGCATTGGATAACTGAGATCGATCTGCATGCAGGCCGTTGTTTACTTTTTCGATTTCCTTTACAGGTATTTTTTATGAGGATAC
This sequence comes from Maratus speciosus, assembly GCA_963932465.1. Lineage (NCBI taxonomy): Eukaryota > Metazoa > Arthropoda > Arachnida > Araneae > Salticidae > Maratus > Maratus speciosus. The sequence continues at coordinate 172,030,248 of OZ010793.1, forward strand.
TTTCATTTTCGGAACCGGTTTCGAAAGTAAAAGCATTCTTATGAAAAAAATCTGCAACCAAAATCGAAAAAGTAAAAAACGGTCTGCATGCAGATCGATCTCAGTTATCCAATACAAAAAAAATCATTTAAAAATATTGAAATGCGACCGAGATAGCTTTATAAATTTCTACCATAGGATTAGCATTAGCGAACGCGTCTTTTCAGTTGACTGAAGTAGGCTCTTAATGAGAAAAGCTCAGTCCGTTTTTTCAAGTATTTCTTTTTAGAATTTTATGCAACTCATTACTCATTTTTGATTTTTGTGCATAGATGAATATTATATGTTACATTTTGATATTTGAGTTTTAAAATTTTAGTATTTTTACCGACTTCAAAAAGGAGGAGGTTATCAATTCGACGCGTATGTATGTTTTTTTTTTATGTATGTTCACCGATTGCTCCGGAACTTTTTGCCCGATTTATGTGATTTTTGTTTTAATTGAAAGAGGATACTCTCGAATTGGTACCACTTCCGTTTCATCGAAATTGGTTGAGTAGTTTTTTAGTAATTCAACAAAAACCAATAAAATGAAGGATTTCACCCAAATTATCTTTCATTGTTGAAACCGGTTTCTCAGTCATAAGCATAAAACTATGTATTCATATACGTTAGCGCCAGGTTGTCGCAAAACTTGGCGCAGTTACGTGAATTATCGCCAAATTTGGCGACCAAAATAAGTCTCCATAAATGAAGCCAACTTGGCTGTAACTGACAATTTGGCGATATCCCCATTCAATTTCAGTAATGGATCTTCCCAATCTGTTTCTTCGCATTTTCTAATCGACAGTCATATTTAAAATTCTCAATTGGCAATCGCATTCAAAATAGTAATTTAATATACATTAATTAAATATACACCATTATTTCAAATGCTAAATAATACAGAAGCAAACTAACTTAATATAAAACAATAATTTAGTATACAATAATTTAGTTTAATTAAACACATAACATAAGACTGGCGGCACATAATATATATATATATATATATATATATATATATATATACCGGGTGTCCTAAAAAGGACTGACTGATTTTAAAATTCAATAACTTGTAAACGGTGACAGATATTTAAAAAATTCTTGCAGTAGGGTTATGCACAAGGTCAAAAGTTTTTTTACGGTGATTTTCAATTTTAGTTCGAATTACAAACAATAGATGGCGTTGCGTTCAATAGACGCTAAATTCAGGCTCGATTTTTGGTACTTCGTGGCCCGGATAATACATTTCCATCTCCTTTTTCCACATGGAACAAGAGAAAGGACCGAAAATCGAGCCTGTATTTAGCGACTATTGCTTACAGTGCCATCTATTGTTTGTAATTCGAACTAAAATCGAAAATCACTGTAATAAAACTTTTGACCTCATGCATAACCCTCCTGCAAGAATTTTTTAAATATCTGTCACCGTTTGCAAGTTATTGAATTTTAAAATCAGTCAGTCCTTTTTAGGACACCCGGTATATATAATATTGGTACTTCTTAGTTATCTCGTCGACCAAATTACTGTCGCCATATTGTAAGATTAAATGCCAATAATGGTTTGCCATTAATTAATTCATTGTAAGATAAAATCTCAATAATGGCCAATAAAACCATTAATTCGATGTTTTATTTGTATTTTTATTAATGTTTTACTAATTTACTTGTTCTTTCGTTATTTAAAATAAAAATTATGTCAATTTGTATAATTTGGCGAGTGGTTTGGCGATTTATATAATTTGACGAAATTGGTCGACGGGATAACTAAGAAGTACCATAATATTATATACATACCTATATTATATTATATTAAACAGTTATATGTATGAATGCTTTTTGATTACCTTTAATATTTCCAATAGATAACATTAATGATAAATTTCCTGTATAGGGGCCTTGGAGAGAAAATGAAAATTTCACACATATTTTCTGACAACCTATTAAGTGTCTCGGTGCTACTTAGTTATCCCGTCGACCAATTTCGCCAAATTATATAAATCGCCAAAACACTCGCCAAATTATACAAACTGGCATAATTTTTATTTTAAATAACGAAAGAACAAATAAATTAGTATAACATTAATAAAAATAAAAATAAAACGTCGAAATAAAAATCACTTGATGACGTAAACACATGTATCTTGCTTAAAGTCAAGTGAATGTGACATTTACGATCAACCATTATTGGCATTTAATCTTATAGTTTGGCGATAGATTTTTGGTCGACGGGATAACTAAGTGGTACCACTGTCTCACAAGCAAGTTTTTCAATATTTATAAATTTATTTATTGTAAACAACCATTTGTCTACTTTTATATGCAAACAGAAGTTGAGCCAAGATCCCTATGCTGCTAAAGTTCAAGATCAACAACATAGAAAGAAATAAAAGGAGTTACTCTAATTAGTATTACAGGCGGCATTGTTATAGTGCGGTGTATTTATATGGCACAGAACTTAGGCGAATGACATAATGGCATAATGGCGAAAGCAAGTCAGTGGGTTACGCAGTCATGAAAACATTTGAATTGTATCAAGAAATGAGAGCAAGTAAATTTGAATCAGATTGCCGATAAAAGCAAAAAGTGTGCGATACTAACAGGAAACATGGTTTAAAGGAAATGCGAAGATGATAAGTTGCTTCCAAAAGTTCTATATGTTCTATATGTTTTGCCGTACTGTAATCACTAAAATACGTCAGTTACTATGCAGACCAATGGCACTTTAACCAAGACTATTAAATGAGCATGACAATGAATTTCAAATCTTCCGTAATCGATCCCACAGTTAAGGCTAGCGTGAAACAAAAAAAAAATATCAGCAGCAATTGATGTAATGTAAATGTGGGTATCATAAAATATTTAATTCGCAAAACGCTTCAATGCACCAAATCATATTAGCTCAGAAACAACAATTGGCAGTGGACGCAATAACGGTAGATTACTTAATAGTTTTAAAATCTCCACTGCCCAACGTATTGCAAATGATGATGCAATAAGAAGCATAAATCCCTAAGTGAGTAAAGCTGATTTTGTCAAGACAGATTACAAATAAAAATAAACAAAATGCAAAAATAAACAACATGATCCAATGAGTTCTCAATTTCTCTATCAGAATCTTTAGATTTGGCGAAAGATTAAGCAAATAATTTAAATTATGAATAAAAGTACCATGCTGAAATGCTTAGCATGCATTTAAGCACATTGGCATTACGTATACATTATACATTACATATTGGCACTTGCATAATATATCCATATAAGAAAACATTAATGCCACCAAAAAATAAATTGTTTTTAAATTCTTGAAACCTCAAATGAATTACATATAAATTCTCTTTTGACACCATAGAAATTTCATCAATGACCAGCCATTTGAGGGAACGCCATTCAACACTTTCCCCCTATAGTCTTTTCACGATCTTATTTTGATAAGTTATTCAGTTGTCACGTACCCTAATGGCTCCTGGTGCCTGTAAACTCCGTCGATAGGTGCGAAGACCTCGAATTTACCTATGAATTATACCTCTGAGGTGCCTTGCCAGATGAAGATCTCGTCATCTGATTAAGCTTCTAAATTACGAGATCAACATGAGTAGCAATGCGCAGGTGCTAAATAACAAGATATAAATGTTAAGTAACTGGCATAAAAAAAGTTCATAATTAAGAAATAGGCACTGCCGATAGTAAAATGATCTAGGCGTTCATCAGGTTTATTACCGCTACGTGGCGATTAGGTGGTCTCCTACGCCGATGCCAGGTATCCAATCCGTTCATCTAGGGCAACCCGGAAGATAAGGGCCTGGTCTTCGGTTAGAAAGTATGAAAAATAAGTTATTGGGTCTCTCTTCTCTATTTCATAGAGCATTTTTAGTAAGCCGAGGAACTTTTTATTATCATATTCCAAAGTTCGATATTTTTTCATGCGAGCAGCATCTCTTGTCGTTCTACCCATGTCCAAATAGAGAAACAAAAATATTTAATTAAAAAATAAAGCTATTAAATCTGAAGAAGAAGAAATGTAATATATATATAAAGAATTTTCACAAAAAACCTGTGTTATTAATGTACACACAAATCTGGACAAAAGTATTTACTTATCAAAATAACATCTTTAAAAGTTTCTTTAAAAGTCCGTAATTTCCTCCAAAAGGATCATGCAAAAATTGTAACTAAAAAAAAAACTAAAAAGGGAAAAATAAACTTTTTTACCAAAAATAAAACCGACTTCAAAAACTACTACAAAGTAAAAAATAATTTTTTTACATAATTGTTATTAAGAAATTAAATTAAGAGCATTGTATTTACCATCCGTAGTATTATATTTATGTACATTAATTTGATTTTTTGGAGTCGGTGCCAGCCAAGCCAAGTTCAGAATTAAAATTTTTTATCCAAAACAAATCGTAACAAGATTCAGCAAAACCGTTTAGGAAAAAAATTCCATTCTTAATCAATTCTGACACCATCCTGCATTTGAAAATCTGTGTTTGGCTACGATTTTTTTTACATAATAGCCTGTATAAACGCATTAATTTAAAAATAACCCTTAATTTAGCACACATAATTACAATTACAACTAATCTCACTTGAAAATACACGTTTATAAAATGAGATGAAATGTTTCAAATATGGTAAAATTCAAATTTTTTAACTAAATAGTAAATCGTAAAAAAAAACTCGTAGATATTTGGATGTGTGTCTGTTGGATAATTATACTTAACTTCGTTTGGCTGGCACCGACTCCAAAAAATCAAATTAATGTACATAAATATAATAATACGCATGGTAAATACAATGCTCTTAATTTAATTTCTTATTAATAATTATGTAAAAAAATTATTTTTTACTTTGTAGTAGTTTTTGAAGTCGGTTTTATTTTTGGTAAAAAAGTTTATTATCCAGTATTGCTTTAAAAAGTTAAAAGTTAAAAGTGCTTTAAAAACTGCCCCAGTGAGTTGGCAACACCAACCACTTTTAAGAGGCAAAATGGAAGGTCACATCTCACATCCTTGCCATTTCATAAAAAAGGGAAAAAATATGAACAGGTAGTTTACCCCTGTCAATTTTAGGAAACAGGTGAAGGTCACGCGCCCACCCTGTTCAAAATATTTTCAATAATTCAATTATTGGTTTAGACATGACCGTGGTAACCGCACTTTAACCGTGGTAAATCCAATAGTGTCTAAATCTACATATTCAATTTTTTAAGATGACCATGGTTCCACCCCATTAAATCTTTAAATCAAGTTTTTTTTTTTTTTTTTAAGTAACTCCAATCGAAAACACTCCTCTACAGACAAAGAGGATTCAGTGACTTGTGCAATCTGAGTAAATGTGGCAACTGTTGATAAAATAAGTGTTCGGGTAATCAACAAAAATACAAGACAAGGTACTATTAAAAAATTATCAACGGGTTGCCATGCGCTTAAAATGCTGTGTCATTGTCTTCTTTATTTGAACTGTTGACAGATATTGTGAAATATAATCTCCAAACAAGGACATTAAAACAATCAAGCTAAGTAAATTGTTTTTCATGTGTCAAATGTGATTTATAAAAGCAATCATCAAAAGTGATTATGATCTAAAGGAAGGAAGTGAAAGTGATTGCACAATCGTAAACAGACATTTTATTATAAACATTTCGCGATACTCAAGAACTATAGACTCTTATTTTAAATTAGTATAAATATAAATATTGATACAAATAATTTGTTATTAAGAATTACATCACTAATTTCCTGTTCTTTATTGCTGATAATATTTTATACATGTTTTCTATTTTCACTTGTAATCTTGATTCCAAAGGAGAGATGTAACCTCTAAAGCTTTATTAAATATTAATTTTTCTTTCTATTTATAAGTTTCGGCACAAATTTAAATTTTACAAGTCACACAAAAAACATGTGTCTTTTTAAATGACCTGGATGATCACACGTTCACAAAATGTGGATTAAATCAGAGATATGAGAAGATGAAGGCATAATTACCCTTCCGGACGCAGATTACCAGATGATAAACGGATATACATAAATACAAGGTAAGCCCAATTTATCTTACCTATGTTTTGTTTTATATTGAGAAATAAATAGTTTATTTTTGAGGATAAAACCAAACATCACGCAAGTACTGATAGCAAAGTTTAAATATTGCTATCAAATTGATTATGAGAGCGAAAAAAAAAAATTCTCAATAAAAACGTCGTCACTAATTGATAAAAATAAAATCTGGTAATCCGATAGGGTAATTTATTAGAAAAAATAAAACGAATCTTAGCAACATTATGGCTTCTACAAAAGATAGCACGACCATTGAAAAATTGAACGCCAACAATTATACAAATTGGCGGTTCAAGGTCGAAATGCTATTGATTCGAGATGAACTTATTGAAGTTATTACGGAAGAGGCCCCACTCCATTGAACAATGCTTGGACCAAGAAAGACAGAAAAGCAAGGGCTTTAATAAATTTATCCATTGACGACAGTCAAATAGTGCATGTCAAAAATTTAAGTACAGCTAGGCAAACATGGGATGCACTTAAACAAATCCATGAGAGATCTAATCTCTCTAGTAAGCTGTACTTGCTACGAAAATTGTACAGTACAAAATTAACTGAAGGTGGCAATATGACAGCCCACATAACAAAAATTTTAGAGATAGTGGATAAACTGCCAGCCATAGGTGAAAATATAACCGACTCGCACATTTCAGCACTGCTGCTGTGCTCGTTGCCACCGTCCTACGATACTCTAGTTACTGCCCTGGAGGCCAGAGATGAAGCTGAGTTAACCGTACAATTTATAAAAAGCAAGCTTACGGATGAATATACTCGCAGAGTAGATAATAGTGAAAATTCCGAAAACAGCAATAAAGCCTATAAAACACAAGGTAAATTTAATCATTCAGAACAGAAAAGAGGCAGCAATAAGTACTGCTCACACTGTAAAATGAAAAACCACTCAAATAAAGACTGCTGGTTTCCAAAAACGAAAAACAACAACAGTTACACTAGTAACAGACACTATAAAAATAAAAACAATTCAACATCACTAGTTTATGAAGAAAATAATTTACTTAAAAATGCGGAACCTGAAGAAAGAAAACACACAGTAAATGAAAACAACAGTGTCGCTTTACTAACCGAAGAGTCCGAAAATAAAGGCACTTTTATAGTGGACAGTGGCAGTTCCAGTCACATAGTAAATTCAAAAGAATTCTTTACCAAAATTACAAATAATAATGAAACAAATGTCACGGTTGCTAATGGTAATAAACTGATTTCATATGGATCTGGAGAGGTAATAATTCATACCGAAAATAAAAACAAACAAATTACATTGCGTGACGTACTGTACGTTCCTGACATAGAAACTAACCTGCTGTCAGTGAATAGGGCAACTAAAAACGGTTGCAAAGTCAAATTTGAAAAAGATAAATGTGACATAATTCATGAAGGTAAGATTATACTTCAAGGTAAACTTAAAAACAATCTGTACGAAATACATGTTAGTAAAGATGAAAATCACAAGCACTATGCAAATGTCACCTACAACTGCTCAAATGCAAATTGCATAGATTTGTGGCATAGGCGAATGGGGCATAGAGGAGCTACAACACAATAAAGTCCATGTTATCAAAGGACTTAGTTGAGGGAATTAAAATCAACAACTGCAAACATAATGCGAAATGTGAGGTATGCATCAAGTCAAAAATCAGCGAGACCCCATTTCCTAAATCAGGTGCATATAGAGCTACAAAAAGGCTCGAGTTAGTTCATTCTGATGTATGTGGCCCTATAAATACACTCACAATTGGGGGGAAAAATACTTCGTCACTTTTATCGATGATTATACGCGATTTTGTGTAATTTATTTAATTGCAAATAAAAGTGAGGCTTCAGAAAAATTGAAAGAATACATCTCAATTGTGAAAAACAAATTTGGAAAAATGCCTACTGAGATAAGATCAGGACAACGGTGATGAATATACGGGTAACGAAATAGAAAAATATCTAAAAGAAAATGGGATTCATCATCAGCTCACCGTACCATTTAACCCAAGCCAAAACGGTGTCGCAGAGCGTAAGAATAGGTCGTTACTAGATATGGTTAGAAGTATGCTAAATGAAGCAAATCTCCCGCACAAATTATGGGGGGAAGCCATATGTACCGCGAATCACTTACAGAACCGGCTACCTTCAAAATCGGTAAGCACCACACCCTATGAATTATGGATGAATAGGAGACCAAATTTGAAATATCTCAAAGTTTTTGGCTGTACTGCATACGCCTACATACACAAATCAAAGAGAGGAAAATTAGACAATAGAGCGGAAAAAGGCACTTTTGTTGGATACGACAGTCGCTCTAAGGCGTACAGAATCTATACAAGTGACGGAAGAGTAATATTGGCCAGAAACGTAAAATTTATAGAAAATAAATATAATCCAGATACTAACGAAAATCTAGATAGAAGAGAATTAATCGCGGAAACAAACAAACAAACTCAACAGAAAGACACGAATGAAATGGAAATAGATCTGACACCAACACAAAATGAACTAAGTTCACCACCCGCGTCACAACAACAAATTCCACAAGTGAGAAGATCAGAAAGAACCAATAGAGGTGTGCCGCCGGACAGGTTTGCTTATGCAGTCCGGCACGATCCAGTATATGTACCTAACAGTTGGGAAGATATGCTGAGTATAGAAAATCCTATAGAAAAACAGAACTGGATAAAAGCGACAGAAGAGGAAATGAATTCCCTTAATGAAAATGAAACCTGGTGTTTAGTTGATCCCCCACAAGGAACAAGAGTAATTGTGTCGAAATGGACTTTTAAAGCGAAATATGACGAATTCGGAAAAATCAAGCGTTACAAAGCGAGATTGGTCGCACAATGATTTAGACAAAAATACGGAGTAGATTTCGATGAAACTTATGCGCCAGTAGTTTCCCATACAAGTTTAAGAGTCTTCATAACTGCCGCAGCATACCACAATCTCAATATTAGGCAGATTGACATCAAAACGACATTCTTACATGGTGAATTGGAAGAAAATGTTTATGTATCACAACCTAAGGGGTATATAAACACTAGAGAACCCAATAAGGTTTGTAAGTTAAAAAAGGCCCTATATGGACTAAAACAAGCTGCAAGAGGATGGTATTCAAATATTAGTGAAACACTAAAAGAATTAAAATTTAAACAGAGCAATGCTGATAATTGCTTATTTATAAGAAAAGAAGGGGAAAACACGGTTTATATAGCAATATACGTGGACGATATACTAACCGGGATAATACCTCGGAATAAAAATACAAAAGATTCACAACGGCCTTAAACTAAATCAAACAGGAAAAAATAATAGAAATTGCAAAAAAAATTAATTTAGAAGATTCTAAGCCATATGGCACTCCAATGGAAACAGGCTTTCAACGATTAGACAGTGAGGAAACACAAATGCCAAACAACACTAAGTACCGACAAGCAATAGGTGCGCTGTTATATGTTGCTACAATAAGTAGGCCCGATATTTTAGTAGGTGTAAACATTTTGAGTAGAAAGGACGAAACGCCGTCTGAAAGAGATTGGAAAGGTGTTAAAAGATTAATAAGATATCTATATTCAACAAAAGACTTAAATTTAGTAATTAGCACGGAAGAACCACCGATCCTGGAAGTATATACTGATGCAGATTGGGGTGGAGATCTAAAAACAAGAAGATCGACAACAGGCAATTTATTCCTTTTAGGAAAGAATCCAATACAGTGGATAACGAAACGACAAACGTGTGTGTCGCACAATCATCTGCAGAGGCAGAGTTCGTTCCAGCGGAGAGCGCTACACAAGAATTAATATGGCTGCTAAAACTATTAGAAGATCTTGATATACCGCAAAAATTGCCTATAGTAATTTATGAAGACAATAAATCCTGCATAAAAATGACAGAATCCGAAAAGTTTTCCAATAAAACGAAACATATTGATATCAAATATAATATGATTAAACAGCTGAAAGAAGATAAAATTATTGAAATGCGTTATTGCCCAAGCAAGTCAATGACGGCGGACATACATACGAAACCAGAGCCCAAGCCTGAATTTCTAAATAATAGAAACAAACTGAAATTACAGAACAATCCTCGTTAGGAGATTAAGGGGGGGGGGGGGAATTGTTGACAGATATTGTGAAATATAATCTCCAAACAAGGACATTAAAACAATCAAGCTAAGTAAATTGTTTTTCATGTGTCAAATGTAATTTATAAAAGCAATCATCAAAAGTGATTATGATCTAAAGGAAGGAAGTGAAAGTGATTGCACAATCGTAAACAGACATTTTATTATAAACATTTCGCGATACTCAAGAACTATAGACTCTTATTTTAAATTAGTATAAATATAAATATTGATACAAATAATTTGTTATTAAGAATTACGTCACTAATTTCCTGTTCTTTATTGCTGATAATATTTTATACATGTTTTCTATTTTCACTTGTAATCTTGACTCCAAAGGAGAGATGTAACCTCTAAAGCTTTATTAAATATTAATTTTTCTTTTTATTTATAAGTTTCGGCACAAATTAAAATTTTACAAGTCACACAAAAAACATGTGTCTTTTTAAATGACCTGGATGATCACGCGTTCACAAAATGTGGATTAAATCAGAGATATGAGAAGATGAAGACATAATTACCCTTCCGGACGCAGATTACCAGATGATAAACGGATATACATAAATACAAGGTAAGCCCAATTTATCTTACCTATGTTTTGTTTTATATTGAGAAATAAGTAGTTTGAGGATAAAACCGATCATCACGCAAGTACTGATAGCAAAGTTTAAATATTGCAACATGAACCAGGGTCTAATATTTTTTTTTTTTTGCTGTTTTATTAGTTTTTTTTCCTTAGCCAGTTGTGAAATCCTTGAAAATTATCAGATTTTTGCTATTTACATAAAAATTAACAATGAAAACTCAAAGTGTTCTGGCTTTAATTTTTAAGGAAAAATATTCGTTGACTTTTTTCACTTGTATAGAATATGAAAGTTGTATGAGCTAACAGTGAGATGTAGATGAAGTTTATTAAATCGTGAGTTGGATTTATTAATGCCACTGAGAAAAATAAATACCCCAATCTGCAAAATAGTAAACACCTTTGCTTACAGGTAAATTGCATCTGCATCTACAGAAAAAAAATTAAATATGAGCTCATTTTGTTTTGTTTTTTTAATTTTTTCTAAAACCTCCTGAGGTTTAGGATTTGCTAAAACCTTCAATGGTTTAGGATATGCTAAAATCGTCAACGGTTTAGGATAACTACTACTTACCTTGTAAGTAGTCTTACATGTAAATAGACTTCAATATATTATTTTTCTTTATTTCCATACTTATTTCAATATTTTTATTACATGTTTAATATTTGCATCTTTTTTAATTTTAACAATTTTATATTTCAACATATTTTTAATATTTCCACATTTTGAAATAAAAGGTGAAGAAATTTTCAAATTTTTTCATAAGTTCACATTTTTAAGTATTTCTCTAAGCTGAATATTTTTATATTTTGCTGTACACTATTTTTCATTGGAAAACTATTTGAATGTTTTGTGCATAAAATATATATTTTCCGCAGTAATCATGTATCAGAGTACGTTTATATTTTTAATAACATAATTTTAATTATTGTGGAAAGCATAACTCATGTCATAAGAGACTCAATACAGGACTTATATCTTACAATACATGAAAAATATTCCTATATTGTGTTTTCTATATAATTACGTAAAAGAATTTATTTTAAGTTTTCATATACTAAGGCGTAGTTTCCCGTATTATTATGTTTCTGCAAAAAATTGTTTTTAAAGAGTTTAATTTTACATAAAAAAATGAAATTTTGTGCTAAAAGACATTAATTACAAAAGCACAAAGTTTCCGACCAGAAGACTTCCAAGCAAGAAAATTGTGGTCAATACTTAAACTATATTATTTTATTATTGTGTTTTCTCATATATTTCTTATATTAATATTATTGTTTATTTTTTTTCAGCTTTTCATTATATTTTATGTCATTATATTTTTAAAGTATTATATGTAACGTTCGGTCAGGTTATCTCGAGAGCCATATCCCAAATTTAGATATTTTAGCATAAAAACTTAAAATCTTAAATTTCTTCCTTAAAGTTTACAACTCAAAATTTAAATTTTAACTATGTTTTCCAACAGCAAAATTCAGCCTTACGCCTTAGCAAAATTAACTTTAACATTATATTTACTTTAAATTTTACTTTAGATTTAACTTCTGAAGCGTTGCACATTTAAATTCTTATTTAATTTTGTATTCACCATTTTCCTGGGCGAGTTCCCCAGATTTTCAGGCGAATCTGCTGAACCTTTTCTTGTAGGGAAATATGAAATGTTAAAAGCCCTGTTAAAATTCAAAATTCAAACTGAATGTCAAAAATTTAAATTAAAATCCGAAGTCTCTTTGTTCTAACTTTAAATCTCATTCTAAAACCAGTTTTACCCCTTGTAACTTTGTTTCCCAGCGATACATCTTATTACTTTCAGGTTTCATTTTCGGCCGATCTTCAAGATTAAAATAGTTGAGTTGCAAAATTTGTAGCCGCTTGTGGTTAACTCATTCCCGGGCTGACCAACCCCAGTTCTGGCATCTGAAATCCCGTACACGACAGTTTTTTAAATAAAAATAAGACATATTAACAAATGATTAAGAAAAAAATAGAACCTATTTGAAATACCTCGATACCTTTTACGTTAACAAGATAAAAAACATATCTTAATAAAACATTATTAAAATATTGATAATTTGAATATTCTCAGTTTTCAGAAAGCTTTAGAATTAGTCATTTCGCTTTAAATTTCTAGGATTTAATTTCTTTCTTTCTTGAACTTTTTTCCGTTATAAACTGAATGTTTTAAGCTTTACAACGCGAGTATTTAGTCATTTTTAGGGATTGGTCGCAAAATTCAATGTAGCACATTTGTAACACATGAGCAAAATTGTACATTTTTCCGCACTAAAAATATTGCTGAACACCATGGTTTTAATTATACTTATCCGTCAATGGAAAATTATTCAAATAATATACGTTTTGTCTAGAACACAGGATATATTATCAAATTCTCAACCCATCTTCCTAATAGTCGAATATGGAACTTGCCTCGAAGATTATAGCATAGTTTGGAAATGTCTGTCAGCAAGTTCATATAGTATATACGAAAGGATAAAAACCCTTTTAAAATTCAAAATTCAAATTAAATGTCAAAAATTTAAATTAAAATCGGACGTCTCTTTGTTCTAACTTTAAATCTCATTCTAAAACCAGTTTTACTCCTTGTAACTTTGTTTCCCAGCAATATGTCTTATTACTTTCAGATTTCATTTTCGGTCGATCTTTAAGATTAAAATAGCTGAGTTGCAAATTTTGTAGCCGTTTGTGGTTAGCTCTTTCCCGGGCTGACCAAACGCAGTTCTGGCATCTGAACCCGGACAATCAATCAAAAGCTAATCAACCAATTAAAGAAATGTTCTTCCAAGTTTAAAACAGTGCCCTCTGCTGGAAAATATGATAAACCCCAAGATATTAGATAGAACGCGCGCCAAAAAGTGAAGATCTTGCCCATTAGAGAAACCTGCAAAACCCATGGCCATGTAACTCCTGAAATCAACGTAAATAGCTCGCGGGACCTTTGATCGGACTGTAAGATGGAGCGGCAAAATAAATGAGTTCGATCCATCAAGAGTTTCCCGAGTCAAATTATTATCTATCAGTTATGACACCCCAAGGTGTCGTTACACACACATATACCGGTAGTCCCAAAAATGACTGATGGATTTAAAAATTCAATAACTTGCAAACGGTGACAGATATTAAAATAATTCTTGCAGGAGTGTTATGTAAGACGCCAGGAGTTTTTATGCTGCAATTCTCAGTTTTAGTTAAAAATGCCATCGATAGATGACGCTGCAAGTAATAACCGCTAAACCGGGCTCGATTTTTCGGCCTCTCTCTTCTTCCAAAAAAGGAGATTAAAATATAGTGAACGGATCCCGAAGTACCAAAAATCGGGTCTGGACTGAGCACGTATTGTTCTCAGCGCTATCTATTGTTTGAAATTCGACCTAAAATCAAGAATCACAGTAAAGAAACTCCTGACATCATGCATAACTCTCCTGCAAGAATTTTTTTAATATATGTCACCGTTTGCAAGTTATTGAATTTTAAAATCAATCAGTCATTTTTGGGATACAATTGAGAAATCCGACTCTTTGCAAACAGCCTAGGCTCTTTGCAAAGAGCCGGGCTAATTGGAGAATCCATCTCCCTTTTTCCAATTAGCCTGATATTTTTCAGGCTTATTGCAAAGAGCTAGGCTAGGAAAGCGTTAGGCTAATTGAAAAATGACCACTTATTATCCGGTCAGGGTGATATTTTTAGCTAGCTAACAGGCTATCAAAGCCTGAGAGCTTATGTGCCCGCCGATTCTGTATGTATGTGTGTATGTACGTACGTAGGTATGTACGTAACGCGATAACTCTTGATAGAAAAATCCGATTTGCTTCAATTTTTATTTCTAGGTTCATTCTGATAAGGTGCTTCCCTGATTAGTTTTTGGGGTTCATTGGTTAAGGATAAAGGGCGAAAAGGGGGGCTAGTCCCCCCCCCTTAATTTATATAAATGGGTTTTTCATGCAGAAATATTCGATTTGCTCCAAATTTAGTATACCGGTTTATTGTGTTGAGGAGCTTCGCTGATTAGATTTTGAAGCTCATTATTTAAGTATAAATGGGGGAAAGGGGGGCTACCCCCCTTAATTTAGATAAATGCGTTTTTCATGTAGAATTATTCGATTATCTCAAATTTGGTATACTGGTTTATTATGTTAAGGAGATGGCTTGATTAGATTTGGAGGTTCACTAGTTAAGTATAAAGGGAGGAAAGGGGGGATAGCCCCCCCTCAATTTAGGTAAATGCGTTTTTAATGCAAAATTATTCGATTTGCTCCAAATTTGGTATACAGGTTTATTATGTCAAGGAGCTTCCCTGATTAGATTTGGAGGTTCATTACTTAAGTATAAAGGGAGGAAAGGGGGACTAGACCACCCCCCCCTTAATTTAGATAAATGGGTTTTTCATGCAGAGTTATTCGATCTGCTCCAAATTATAGCCCCCCCCCCTTATTTTAGGTAAATGCGTTTTTAAAGCAAATTATTCGATTTGCTCCAAATTTGGTATACAGGTTTATTATGTTAAGGAGCTTCCCTGACCAGATTTGGAGGTTCATTACTTAAGTATAAAAGGAGGAAAGAAGGACTAGACCCCCCCCCCCCCTTAATTTAGATAAATGGATTTTTCATGCAGAGTTATTCGATCTGCTGCAAATTTCGTATACCGGTTTATTATGTTAAGGAGCTTCCCTGATTAAATTTGGAGGTTCTTTAGTTAAGTATAAAGATAGGAAAAGGGGCTAGACCCCCCCCCCACCCCCTTAATTTAGATAAATGGGTTTTTCTTTCAGAGTTATTTGATTTGCTCCAAATTTCGTATACCGGTTTATTATGTTAAGGAGCTGCCTTGATTAGATTTGGAGATTTATTGGTTAAGTATAAAGGAGGGACAGGGGCTAGTTTACCCTTAATTTAGATAAATGGATTTTTCATGCACAATTATTCCATTTGCTTCAAATTTGATATACCAGTTTATTACGATATGGCTTCCTTCATTTGATTTGGAGGTTCATTGGTTAAGTACAAACGGGGGGAAAGGTGGGCAATTGCACCTCCCCTGAATTAGAATAAATGGGTTTTCATGCAGAATTATCTAATTTAGTTTAATTTTTTTTCTAGGTTCATTCTAATAAGGAGATTTTCTGATTAGATTTGAAAGTTCATTGGTTCAGCATAAAGTGAGAAATGGGGGAGCTAATACTCCCCCTTAATTTAGTGAAATGGTTTTTTCATGCATAATTATCTGATTTGCTTCAAATTTGGTATACCAGTTTATTATGTTAAGTAGCTTCACTGATTAGATTTGGAGGTACTTTGGTTAAGTAGAAAGGGGGACAACGGGGACTAACCCCTTCATTTATTTTTCGAGGGGCATTATTCTTTGAAATAAGAGTATAATATACAATTAGTGTGAATTGTCTGTGAGCTCAATGCCATCAGTTTAACTGGGCAATTTTATTTTTATTAGGTTTATTAACGCATAACCCTACCCAAACCCGAAAAATAAATTACAACAGACCGTACCCCGATCCGAGCAAGACAAAATAATTTCAGTCTACATGCAACCCGACCCGAACCTGAGCGTTCCCTTTGAAAAAACCCGAAATCCCGAACCAAATCTGATAACCAACAAAAATATTCCAAAGATCCATAACCGGATCCGAACAAGACAAATTAGTTTCCGTGGACACGCAACGCTACCTAAAAATTCCATTCGAAGTCAACCTGTAACCCGTCCCGAACCAAATCTTAACCGATAAAAATATTCCAAAGAACTATAATCCGGTGCAAGCCAGACAAAATAATCTCCGTCCACCGGCAACCCGATACGAGCCTGAAAGATCTAATTGAACTCAATCCGAAACCTGGTTGTGGTCGGTTTTCGGGTTGACTTCAAATGCAACCTTCAAGTTCGGATCCGGTTGAAAAAAAAATTAAACTAAATTAGATAATTCTGCATGAAAACCCATTTATCTAAATTAAGGGGAGGGGCAATTGCCCCCCTTTCCCCCCTTTTATACTTAACCAATGAACCTCCAAATCAAATGAAGGAAGCCATATCGTAATAAACTGGTATATCAAATTTGAAGCAAATCGAATAATTCTGTATGAAAAACCCATTTATCTAAATTAAGAGGACACTAGCCCTTGTCCCTCTTTATACTTAATCAATAAATCTCCAAATCTAATCAAGGCAGCTCCTTAACATAATAAACCGGTATACGAAATTTGGAGCAAATCGAATAACTCTGCATGAAAAACCCATTTATCTAAATTAAGGGGGGGGGGTCTAGCCCCCCTTTCCTCCCTTTATACTTAACTAATGAACCTCCCAATCTAATCATGGAAGCTCCTTAACATAATAAACCGGTATGCGAAATTTGGAGCAAATCGAATAACTCTGCATGAAAAACCCATTTATCTAAATTAAGGGGGGTCTAGACCCCCTTTCCTCCCTTTATACTTAACTAATGAACCTCCAAATCTAATCAGGGAAGCTCCTTAACATAATAAACCGGTATACGAAATTTGGAGCAGATCGAATAACTCTGCATGAAAAACCGATTTATCTAAATTAAGGGGGGTAGCCCCCTTTCCCCCCTTTATACTTAAATAATGAGCTTCCAAATCTAATTAGGGAAGCTCCTTAACACAATAAACCGGTATACTTAATTTGGAGCATATCGAATATTTCTGCATGAAAAACCCATTTATATAAATTAAGGGGGGGGGGACTAGCCCCCTTTCCCCCTTTATCCTTAACCAATGAACCCCAAAAACTAATGAGGGAAGCACCTCATCAGAATGAACCTAGAAAAAAAATTGAAGCAAATCGGATATTTCTATCAAGAGTTATCGCGTTACGTACATACGTACGTACGTACGTATACACTTACATACAGAATCGGCGGGATAATAAGCTCTCAGGCTTTGATAGCATGTGAGCTAAAAATATCACCCTGATCGGATATTAAGTGGTCATTTTTCAATTAGCCTAACGCTTTCTAGGCTCTTTTCAATAAGCCTGAATAATATCAGGCGAATTGGAAAAAGGGAGATGGATTCTCCAATTAGCGCGGCTCTTTGCAAACAGCCTAGGCTGTTTGCAAAGAGCCGGATTTCTCAATTAGCCTACGACATATGTGTACAGTAGCGCTCAAAAGTATTTTGACTACCTTATATTCTCTCTTATTTTATTTAATATAAAAATGTAAAAGAAAATATATTCCCTATAATTGAGAACACTATGACTGCAGTTATTCAAATGTATCAAGTTTCAACTTGTTTGTTTACATTCGGCGCCACCGAAGAAATATGACTCCTCCTTAGCTCAAAAGTATTTTGACAGTTAGTTTGCATTTAATTGTTGAAGGTGTCAGTGGCGCTATAGCTTCGATTAGTGTTTATATCGACTTATTGTGATTATTTTTAAATGCCGAAATGTAAAAAATATTGAAGTGATTCTAGAAAAGCCGCTGTAAATGCACTTAAGAAAGGTAGATTGCAAGCAGAATTAGCTCGTTCTTTTAACGGTTCTAGGCATCTTGTTATTACATGGAATAAAGTTTTTAATAAACAGAAATACCTCGAAAATAAGCCTCAAAGTGACCATCTGAAAAGAAAACAATGGAATGTTGACTGTATTATAAAAACGATATCTACAAGTGATTGTCGTAAGTCCGCTGTAATAATAAAAAAGAATTGAAAGAAAATTACGGCATAGAAATACACGTTTCATCTCTCAAACGACGCGTAAATCTCTATGGTTTACATGGCAGAAAATCAGCAAAAACATTTTTGTTATCTACTAAGAATAGGAAGGTTAGAGTTGCATTTGTAAAACGGCATAACCCTTTCAGGATCAAAGCAATTCCATTGCTAAAGTGTTGAAATTAATGATTTGTAGAACTTGTAGATATCATTTTTATAATACAATCAACATTGCAAGTTGTTCTTTTCGGATGGCCACTTTGAGGCTTATTTTCGATGTATTTCTATTTATTAAAAAGTTTATTCCGTGTAATAACAAGTTGCCTAGAACCGTTAAAAGAACGAGCTAATTCTGCTTGCAGTCTACCTTTTTGAAGTACATTTACAGCGGCTTTTCTAGAATCACTTCAATATTTTTTACATTTCGGCATTTAAAAATAATCACAATAAGTCGATATAAACACTAATCGAAGCTATAGCGACACTGACACCTTCATGAATTAAATGCAAACTAATTGTCAAAATACTTTTGAGCTAAGGAGGAGTCATATTTCTTCGGTGGCGCCGAATGTAGTATGTCAAGTTGAAACTTGATACATTTGAATAACTGCAGTCATAGAGTTCTCAATTATAGGGAATATATTTTCTTTTACATTTTTATATTAAATAAAATAAGAGATAATATAAGGCTGTCAAAATACTTTTGAGTGCTACTGTGTGTGTGCATGTATATTTATGTACAATTTGATGTCAGGCTGAATGTTTTGATGCATTACTTCTAGAAATAGATATAATTTTTTAATGCGCAATTTAAATTGTATTGTAGTTCATATATGAACTACATCTATGAACTACATTGTATGAACTACAATGTAGAATATATCAACCGAATAAATCGATTGCTTAAAAAATATAAACTCATATCCAATCCATACGTCATCAAGTTTTTTATGTCTAGTGTTATTATAATAAAACAGTTTTTATGGATTCACGGATTTTTTGACGAAAAAAATTCTTCATTATAAAAGATATGAGATTAAATTATTAAATTGAGTTATTTTTTCATCACCATGATGGCAGAAATTTAAAAATTGCCCTTTTTTTTGGATACAGTGGCTTTGATAAAATCTTAATTAGAAAAAGAACTTTTAACCATAAAGAAAAAAAAATTCTCAAAACAAGACACAAATTAGATAATAGTTTGAAAAACTACCCTTTATAAATTGAACCGTAAAGCATACTAGACTTAAATGAAAATCTTGAAAAAGATAACAAAGATTTAAAGAGCTTTTCCAGCTTTTTCTTTTGTTGTTTCCGTTTTTTCATTTATTTTATTTTTTGAAATCAGTAAAAAGAGGAAAAATGCTTCATGAAAAGCAATGAATAATTTTTGTAAAATAGTGCGTCTCGGAAATCTTTATATAAGATTTTTGTACAAATCTCTATACAAATCTCCTACAAGATAGTTTTTTAGACAAGTAAAAATTAAATTTAAAAAATCAAAAAATCCGACTGCGTAAAAAGCGAACTAATTAATTATTTCTCATCAATGTGAAACTATTTTTTATATTACTTACTTATTTTTTTTATTTACTTGTATTGATGACTCTTAAGTTGTGTTTAATTGTTAGTTCCTATCTATAAACACTGTTTTGAAAAGGCCTATAGATGTCTATGATGGTTAGAGTTCCAGTAAAGCTAGAGATCCTACCTACACAACTTCCAGGTTGTGTAATATTTAAACGGAGCTTCTGGCTGTAAAATAGTCAATGAAACATCGTCTTCATTTTGAGAGACTTATCCAATGATATGCCACTCAATAGGGTGCGTAAAAAATTTTTTTCGTCTGTACCACCGTTTTGTATTTTACGGCCACCATTTTAAATTCATAAAAACAAAACCTTGCCTATAATCATCGGATGGTTAAGACGAATCGATAGAGACCTCATTCATTAAAACCCATCCAGCCGTTGGGATGTTTCGGGGATATAAAGAAATCCACATACGCGTGAAATACATAAGCCTTCTTGGCAGTCGGGTAATAAAAATAAAACATATTAACAAATTATAAAATAATGGAATCGATTTGAAATGGTAGTTTTGTATTTTCGTATTTCTGTGGCAATTGTTGATTGATATCCAGATTGGAGTTCTACGCGAGTCGGACGATGCCGACCCAAACCCAGCATACTTCAACCCTCATGCATTAATCCATATTTTAATGCAATTGTGAAACAGTATTCTGTAATTATACAGAGTTAGCCTAAATGATTCATCGGGTTTCAAAACACTGTGTATTGAGAAGTATACAATCTACAATGACCGGCGTTACATGACAAGATATATACACTCCCCGAGTTTAAAAGCCCGCCTCGTGGCTCGCGTGCAGGAACGCATCACTGCTGCTGTGACGGTCATTGGCAGAAACATGCTATTGAACGTATGGACGGAACTGGATGACCGTTGAGATGTGTGCAGGGTGACTAAGAGCGCATACATTGAACTTTTGTAGTATGTACCAGAAACTTGGTGAGTGTATGTAGTATATTTACATGTATCCACCGCAAATGTACGTCGTACACTTGTAAATAAACAGTCTTTTAAATCCCCGATGAATCATTTAGGCTAACCCTATATTTTTTAAATGTTTTGTGTTGAAAAATAAATAAATAGATATATTTATTTATAATCAAATATATCGTTTTTTTTTTTCAAGTTAAACAATGTTGTAGACATTCTTCGTAAACGACGGATTACCATACACATCCCGCTAGAGTCAAAACTGAACCTCAAAAGACCTCAACCCGAAACAATTAGATTCAACAATTAGACTCTACCGAAACTGCGAGTCGGGTCGGGTCCGTATAAAATCTGGCCAACCTGATGCATGACTACAATCCACATTCATTTTAACCTTTTATCTACTGACGGTACTAATAAGTACCATTAAAATAACTTGTTACCGTCAACCGGGGCTACAATGGTCCTTGTTTGAGAAATAGCCTAGTCAAGTGAGTTAACTCTCCATAAACACGTTATATAGTGCAGACTAAGCACAGTTCTTCAATTTAGGGATTAAAATGCCTATCTAGCCTAGATATAGTCTATTTAGCCTAAATATAGGCTATCTAGGCTATTCTTCTGTTAGTTTGAGAAATAGCCTAGTCAAGTGATGTAACTCTGCGTAAACGCGTTATATAGTGCAGACTAAGCACAGTTGTTCAATTTAGAGTTTAAAATGCCTATCTAGCATAGATATAGTCTATTTAGCCTAGATATAGTCTATTTAGCCTAAATATAGGCTATCTAGGCTATTTCTGTTAGTTTATTCTGTATATTCTGTTAGTTTGCCAAAAAGCCTAGTCAAGTGATGTAACTCTGCATAAACGCGTTATATAGTGCAGACTAAGCACAGTTATTCAATTTAGGGTTTAAAATGCCTATCTAGCCTAGATATAGTCTATTTAGCCTAAATATAGGCTTTCTAGGCTATTCTTCTTCTAGTTTGAGAAATAGCCTTGTCAAGTGATGTAACTCTGCGTAAACGCGTTATATAGTGCAGACTAAGCACAGCTGTTCAATTTAGATTTTAAAATGCCTATCTAGCCTAGATATAGTCTATTTAGCCTAGATATAGTCTATTTAGCCTAAATATAGGCTATCTAGGCTTTTTCTGTTAGTTTATTCTGTATATTCTGTTAGTTTGCCAAAAAGCCTAGTCAAGTGATGTAATTCTGCATAAACGCGTTATATAATGCAGACTAAGCACAGTTGTTCAATTTAGGGTTTAAAATGCCTATCTAGCCTAGATATAGTCTATTTAGCCTAGATATAGTCTATTTAGCCTAAATAGGCTATCTAGGACTTTATCTAGTACTTTGGCCCATCCCATAAAAAAAGTTTTTATTCTTTCTATTGAACAAACAATAGAAGATAATTTGGAGTTTTTGCCCTTGAAAAATAATTTCGACCCTACTATAGGGTATTTGAATAGTTTGGGGGTAATTTAAATATTTTAGTGGCAACACTGAATGTGTTTGTTAACAACTGTTTTCGTGTGTAGATTTTAACTCTCCAAACTTTCTATTGTGAAACAATCTTGATAAGATCTACAAATAAAGTAAGTGTCAAAATATTACCTTTAGTAACCTGTAACCCATGTGTGATCATAATTTTTCCTTTAACTTTTTATTTTGGCAGAAAATATTTAAGTTTTCATAAAGCTAGCATGAAAACTAGTATTTCGGGGTTACTTTGTGCCAGGCTTTTGGTCCGAAAATAGCCCCAATTACTTAGAAATGCCTTTTATACAACCAAAATCTCTTAAAACATGTTTTAAGTATCTTTTTTTTCAAATGTTACTGTTGCAAAATGTTACGTTAATTATTTTTGTTCCAGTTGCTGAGGATAACATGACGAAAACTGTTTCTCGTTTCTTTAATATTAACAATTGGTTTATTGCATTCAAATGTTAAAAAGAAACATTTGTTTATAGGGTTTGCTGTGTTAATTTATTAGCAAATGCTATTGCAAGGGGATTTTTATAAAAATGTATTCATTTTATTTGAAACTAAGTGAATGGACCAGAGAGGCCCCTAACAGGGGCTACTTTGTTCCAAAACTTTAAAAATAGTTAAAAAATAAAAAAATTACTCTTTAAAACCTACAGTTTTTTTCACTGTTTCACGTTAATTGTTTACAACTCCATATGGACGTTGAAAAATTACATATAATATTTTTTAATAATGGAAACGTGAGTGGAACCAGGAAAAAGTGGTCCAAATTTGACGGTATAAATTCATTTAATACATTGATCAGTAGTAATACAGTTTAGAATGAGTTATAGATGCATTACTTTATCTAGCTTCAAAAGCATTATTGGTTACACAAAACAAAAATATTTATAAAAGGATGATTTCTTTTCCTTTGCATCTTTTCTGCTTTCTTGGCGTTTGGGGGGGGGGGGGGCGTATTTTTCAATTCAGAAATATATCCATACTTCTATTGTAAGAACATTATATTTGTACATTTCCTAATTCTACAGAATAAAAAAAAATATTTAAAATAAAAGATTTGAGTGGGGTTATAAATGTTGCACAAAATCCTTATAAATTCAAATTTAATTAATCCTTCTAAATCCTTCAATCCTTCTAAAATCCTTCAAAAATTTATTACATAATTATGTAAATCTTCTAATGCAGTTTCAAAAATTTACGAAAAATGCTTTAGAAGACAAAAATTTTCATGAATTTATAATTCAGTACATAAAAGTTTAAATCTCAATGTTGTCAATATCGCTTATTTTGACGCACTTTAGTCGATGATGCATTAAAATTTGCGAGGTGTTACAGCAAAAAACAATACACTACTATTTTAAAAACATAAAGTAGTATTGTACACTTTAAAACCATATTAAAATTTCGTGACGATTGGCCAATAAAGTAAAAACAAAAGTCACGAAAATAAACAAACACATATTTTTTAGATTCTAAAGATTTTGAAACGGATCCATATACAAACAGAGACCTTTTAAAACAAAGAAAAGTATGAAAATGGAACCATCCGTTCACGGGTTATATGTATACATATATAGAAAATAAAAGAGACACAGACAATATAATCTCATTTGTTTAAAAACAGTTAAAAATCGGAAGATAGCCTTTTTTTTTTTTTTTTTTTTTTTTTTTTTTAATCAAAATGAAGAATTCAAATATACCTTTTTTTTTCATCAGGAGACTGAGCAACTCGAATACGTCGTCAAAATAATATTTTAACACATGAACATAAAAAAATGGGGGGTGGGGGACGTCGAAGGGGGAAGAGTTACCCTGACAAAAATTCTTAGTTGCTATTTCTCTTAGGGTTTAATTATTTTAAATCATTTGAAAAAAGAAAAAGATTTTTATTATTATATGTTCAAATCATGAGCGAAAAGAAAATTTAATTCATTAAATTTCAAAGTCTTTGAAGAGGAAATTTTCCCGTCTGCATCTACCCTTGTGGGCGGCCATGTAAGTAGAAGATTACTTTTCACATAACATAGGGGTACTGTAAAAACCATACGTGCCCAGAGTGTGTCCTTTCCTGCGTTTGTGTTCCCAGTTGAAACTAATAAACTTTTGGAAATCTGGTCCTTACCATTACAGAGCAGACTTGTAAGAAAAAGGAAGAAACATTGTTGCAAAAGTTACAAATTTGTACGAGGAGTATTCCCTTAAAATTTCCTTAAAATTTTTTGTAATTAAATTTTGTAAATTTTACCATACGGATGGGATTATTTTGTGATTGATTAATTTTTTTCATAGCCCCATTTAAGTATATGTCAAAAAAGACCCGATTATAAACTCAAAAAAAGTGTATGAACTCAAATTAGAGAAATAATTTAAAAAGTAGCATGTTTTCTTAATACTTTTAGTTTCAAAACTCATAAATCAAATGAAATTTGGTGTCTAGCCATAAAAAAAGCGTACAATAAAAATATGTTTTCAAATCTAAGTGTTATTATAAAAAAAAAAAAAATAATAATAAAATTTAGCTTGTATTGTAATGTTTAGACGGCCCCAAATCTTAATGCATGCACACAATTTAAATTTAATAGTAGACATTATTTGGAATCGATTGATACCGGTATAATCTTTATACGGCGATTTGCAACAGAAATAGTGTGTGTGTGTGAGTGTCGTCGTGCGAGTTTGGAGTGATTATTTTTTTCCAAAGGCTGTGAAAATTAACATACACATTATACATTCCTAGCTAAAATGTGTTCAAATCATTTTTTGAATCAAGTCAAAGTGAAAATTGAACGGTGGGCCTTCCACCTTCTTCTATATTGATATAACACAATAAGAAGAAGACGAGTTATTCCATGACTAATGGTTTTACTCAGTGGTGGGATTCAAATAATTTAACAATCGGTTCGCTTCCCGAATGATTTATGATGCATAAACATGAAAGGAAAATAAAGCATCACACATAGATTATGAAACACTTTCCAATATTATAAGAACATTGGTAATAAAAAACTTCGATCTTTTTGTATACTGAAAAAAAGAAAAAAATCCTGAAACATGTTTCCCTATAAAAGGATGTAATTTATTTAATAAATATTCGGCAATCATGAAACCCTGATTTAAAATTTTTATCAGATAACTGCATCAATAATACTGCAGTTTAATACAATAAGGATAGCACAAAAACTGCAGAAATTTAAGCTTAAGAATTATCCCATGTCCATAATTTAAAGTTGGAATCCGTTAGATATTAAAAACCATAACTATAGGAAGAGCTCGAAATATTGCCGAAGTCAATTCCCGTGATAATACTAGCTCACTGAATGTCAAGCATTCCTATTTACATCCTTGCTTTGGTGATAAATGCTTTTAATTTCTTCAAAGTTAATCTCGATATATTGTGAGTGATAGGGGTTTAATTTTTGGGTATTTTTGAGTGCATGTTTTATGTTAGGCTTTGTCACCTAAGTCACAAATTTCATTAAAATATTCGTCAATGTCATGTTCTATAATTGGTCCCAAATGACTCTTAAATTATTTTTGTAGTAACAATAATGAGCATGCGAAAAGCTATATCTGGAAATTTTATATCAATAATAAAATTTAACTCAATTTAAAAACATGCAACATCTTTTTAAAAATTTCCATGCAATAACTGCCCATGAATAAAAGTTGCCGATAAAATGCATCAGCACACTATACATTTTCGTACTAAAACAAGTAAAAATAAATTTGAATTATTTTGGGTATCCTGTACTAAATATAACTTTATATTTATGATGTTGAAAAGTTTAAAAAGGTAGCATATTATTTCATGTAGTTAATACTTAAATAAAACAATAAATTGTGTAAAAAAAAACAAAAACAAAAACTAGATTATAGTACAGAAAATAGTTTAAAATATTAAATAACTTGTGTTATTTGAGATATTTACATATAACTTCTTGATAAGCGTCCTCACTTTCAATTTTTTTTGTCTTTACTCGAATATCATAGGATGCATGCTTCTTCTTTCTTAACATACATTCACTGTAAAAGTAGGAACCCATTATGTTTAATACATTAATTAGTTAATCGACTTCTTTTCTCCAACCATATTATGTTTATCTTTGAAAACCTCTTTTCCATTTCTGCTGAACTTGCAGCAATTGTTCTGACAATATTTTTAGCCTTTTGAATACTTTAAAAAACTCTATAGTTTTAGGAAAATATTTAAAATATAATAAAAAAACCCTCGATAATCATTAATATTAATTATAAGTGTCATTAAATATAAATAATATTTCTCCATCAGCTGCTTTCCATGGAAGTACTATTTCTCCAATATTCCAGTAATTTGACGAAGAAAAAACCGTAGTTTGTTCCTATATTCAAATCGACTACAACTTGGTTTTAAATGTTGAATTCAGTAGCCCATCATATTTTTAAAATTCCTTACGTTGATTTTGAAAAACTTGTTCCCGAGCTCACTAAAACACTTATGATCTTATACAAATTTGATGTTTTTCCATGTTTCTGAAATAATAAAACCATCATCGTCTTTCTTTTGCATGTGCTTTTTTCTTCCGAAGCTCTTCGAACGTTTTAATAAATTAATCTTTTCATAAGTTTTCATTCTTTATGATGCTTATGCTTTTTGTTTGCAGTGCTTTTGAAAGACGAGCAATTTCATTTTAAATATACAGTCATCAAGGCAATATCACTTATAAAATGTGTATGAGCATCCCTCCTTATCGCTGAACAAGAGCTCCTAAATCATTAAATTTAGAATAGTACTTCTAATTTAAAAAATACTACGAATGCTGTTCTTCATCATCTTAGAAGCCGTTTTTACTTCAGAAAAACTGTACAAAATTAAAAATTTCATGCTGTCCTTTGTGACTTTATAACATATTTAGAAAAACATTATCCATGCTATAACAAGTGATACAAATTTTTGCATGACTAAAACTTCTCGAGTTATGATATTTAGAATTTCAGGAATTTTTACCAATTCTTCTTTTAAACACGGGCCAGACAACGCTAGAAATTCATAAAATACAAAGTATCATGACTCGGCAAGTTTAGACAATACAATGTTTTTTCATTTGTTAAAGCAGGGGGGGAGGGGGAGGAATTCTAAATAGAATTTATAGAGCTCAGAGATCTTATAAAAAATTAAAAATTTATATATTTACGAAAAGAACAACTTTGATTTAAATTACTTCTAAGATATGAAGTACAATATTTAAACAAAATGCCATTGGAAATGTACCACTAAATCTAACGATTTAATCATTAGCTATTGGTTAGCGATAACAGGGAACGTTCCGTATATTAAAAAAAAGAGACAGCGAAAACAAAGTACCTTTTATTCGAATATAAGTAGTTATTTTAATGTTAATAAGCATGAGATATTAATAGGGTTAGCCAAAGCTGCCGATCTGTGTCCCAAAATTCTTCAAATCTTCAAAATTTCTTATATAATTTTTTTAAGTTAAATTCGCTCATTAGAGGACTGATGAAGAATTTTTGTTTTCTTGCAAATGAAACATTTTATTAATTGGAACAAATCAGAACATATCACGGTGTTATGGTTAGAAAAGATATATTTTTTTAACACGTTCACGCCGGCGCGGTGGGTCACACTCGACTGTCTCAGAGCTGGCAAGTCTCCGGCCTTTTGGATACCAGTATTTTAATACAGAAAATGTTGTTTTATTTAATTAGAACAATTGGGCGATTTAAAGGAACAACATTTTCTCTAAAATAAAAGTAGTGTGTAAAAAGCCGTGGACTTGACTTGACAACTCTGAAACAGTCGAGCGTGACCCACCGCGCCGGCGTGAACGTGTTAAAAGTAAATTACTGGAAATGCGATTTTCGCATTTGAAGCATCATTTTAACAACCGGTTCGCCGAACTCAACAGAAATTAACAAGCGGTACTACCGAACCGGTGCGAACCGGCTGAATCCCACCACTGGTTTTACTGTATTGAATGTGTCCGACATTTCATGTCAGTGATTTCGAGATACTACTTTTCGATATTTTGAAGTGGGAATTTTAAATGACCATCGTCCAATTTTATTCGCTTTACTTCATGAAAGTTTGGCACACGGAGATATCTATATTAATAAAATAAGGAATAAAATGAAACTTTTACAGAGCAGCAGAACATCGATTAATAAAATCCACTTTTATTAATATTCAATGTAATTTTCCTTCGGCTATAATTTAGATTTTTCTTATAGTATTTGGTTAGATTTGGTAGACTGTTTGCAATAAAACACGCAGATAGAAACATGGGCGCCGGTATAACGAAATCCAGGGAGTGCAAGATTTTTCATCAGAATTATGGCCTGGCGTCCGCAGCCTTGCTCACATTTGTGAAATGGAGAACATAAACAAGAAATAAGCTAAACTAAGAATTTTTTTCAGATTTCTCGAACAACACATTTAAAAAACATTTTAACTTAAAAGTAATGGAAAAGTTTAAGAATTAAAAAAATATTAAATATTTAAAAATAAATGTTAACAAATATTTCCAAAAAGGTGAATTGAAATAAATTTTTTTTCCTCTGTGCAGCCTTTTCCCCATGGACCTCTCGTTTAAGGTTAAATTTTAAACACATGAACATATAAAGAAAATCAGAACTGAAAATTGACTTCTACGAGGTATTCTGGGAATCGGTGGGCAGAGACCTCTTAGAAAAAAAAAATCGTAGTTCTTCTTTCTCTTGGTGTTCAAGTATTTTCATAAATTTTACTTTAAAAAAAATTAACAGAAAAAAAAGAATTAAATAATTAAATTTCAAAATCTGGGGAGAAGCATTAGCCCTCCCGTGCCGGTGTTCATGAAAAATATGGCACCGAGTAAGTAGAACACCGTACAGCAAGACATCTTCAGAGAGGGGGGCGATTGTTGGAAAAAATAAACTGAATTGTTTTTATAGAATTAACCCTTACATGACAGACAGGGAGGCAGCTGTACAAATCATCACCTCATCGAGTTGACGGCTTAAATTCCAGGATTAGGTAAAACTGGATTAGCATATTCAAATGCAACTGGTCTTCCAAGTCATATCTTGGTGAAAAACACCTTCAAACCCGATTATAAGGATTGACTGGTAGGTTTACCACTGTGTTTTCCTGCTCCAAGTCCTCCATGTTTTCATACCTTTGGGTGCAGGAAAACACAATGATAAACCTACCGATTAACCATTAAAATCGGGTCTGCAGTTGGTTTCCACCAAGATATGACTTTGGAGATCAGCTGCATTTTAATATGCTAATCGAGTTCTGTCTAGTCCTGAAATTTCAGCCGTCAACTGGATGGGGTGATGTTCTGTATAGCCACTTTCTGGTGTGTGATTAAAATGTTAAAAAAAAATAATGAAAAAAAATAATAATAACTAAAAACTGCGCCTATTAGCCCCGGTCTCCCCTATTATATCCAGATTTTCTATTAATTTTCTTGCATTAATTTCCTTGTTTTAGAGATATAATTTGGTTAGCTAAGGGTATCAACATATTAGGAATATAAATTAAAAATTATTTGATAACGAAGAAAAATCTACCAGTTTTAGCTTCTTTTTGTGTGTTATACTAGGGGGTTCTGCCCCTTACGAGCTACGCTCGCCAACTTCGTTCAGACACCGAAGACTGGAAAAACACGCTAATTTGATCTGCTTTAAAAAGATTATGGAAGGTTGGTTTATAATTAAACGACCAGTGGCAATCTCCCTGTAATCGGGTTTCCATTCGTTTCCCTTTCACTGAGAGATTTTAAGGGACACACATTTAAACATTTGAAAATCAGCTTATATAAAATGAACAAAGTAAAAAATGTCGCTGCCTCCTGAAATTTTAACAACGATATATCAATTTTTTTTTTTTTAAATAAGCCATTTTAGATGCATTGTTTAAATTTGACGTAATTTTCACCAAGGTTTTCTTTCTTCTTTTAATATTCATATTAAAATACATAAAAAAAATTGAAATGAAATATTATTATTTGCGCTATCTAAGAATTGACAACAATAGTCAAGAAGACTATCTCGAGGTATGAAACAAATCTTTCGTGTAAATATATTTTTAAATTGAAACTTTTGGCAATATTATTATTTGACCATTTTAAATATGACGTAATTTTTCCCGTTTACTGCTTTTAACACCAAATAATGTAAATATTATTTTAGAGTTTCCTTTCTTTTTTAATACTCCCGTGTAAATAAAATTTTTATGACGTAATTTTCCCTACTTCTTACTTTTAACGCGTGACACTAAGTATTGTTTTAAAGTTTTCTTTCTGATTTTAATAGTTACGTGTAAACACATGTGTTAACTGAAAGGAAATATTATTCTTTGCACTGTTTTTGCAATTTGGTAACAATTTAAAATAACGACCTTTTCTAAGTATGAAAAAAATACCGCTTGAAATAATAAAAATTTGAACGAAAAATTGCAAAAAAAAAAAAAAAACCCACAAAAATTTAGTCAAATTAGAAAAATAGGTACAGTCTGTACACCGCAAGTTTGTGAAGTATGTCCCTAGAAAAGATGATTAAATTCCCATGGATGGTTTTGTTTCTGTAAAACTTTTTAAAGGAACTATTTTGACCAATTTCAACATTAAATAGCTCTTAACCCTTTCAGGGGCAAAGCCCTTTAAGTACTAAAGTGTTGAAATAAATGAATGGCACCGGAATTTATCAACAAATTTATTTGGGAATACGAAAAGGGCTATATTTCACACAATATTAAATGGAAAATATTTTACTAAAATTCCGGCGGCATTGTGGTGTTTGGGAATTAAAATTAAATGGTTTCATAAACATACCACCGCCCCTCAAAGGGTTAAAATAATTCTTAGATTTAAAAACTGCCTGGTTCAGCGTGTTTATCAAACATTTTTCTACAATGCTACCAATTTTCATATTTTTCTATGCTATATTTTTATTGATATTAGCGAAGACAGACCCCTGGTCACAAGAAATTCATTTACGGCGGTGACAGCGTTAGTTACTATTTTTGTAAAATAGAGAGAACCAATTATCTAACACAATATAAATTTCATCTTTTACTGTCATATATTTTTGAAAAATAGTTCTTAGTTCTAATAAATTTTCATGGAAATAATAAAGTCACATTTATAACTTAATAACTGATAAACTAATTAATTGAGCAAAAAGACGCAAATTTCAGAGAAAACTAAAAATATCTGCATGTAATGAAAAATGACGTGAAAATTTTATAACGAATGTAAGGCTTTCTTCGTTATTTCGACACTATCATTTCCTCGTAATATTTTATACTGTAAAAAGAATGAAGCAGTCGGTAAAGGCAATTAATACTTGTCGGATGCCTTTTCATGTATTACTGCTTGTTTTCCCCGGAAATTGATTAATGGAGCTATTTTATTTATGAGGTCACCAGATGACGCTTATTATAGGAAGATAGGATTATGAATAGGAATAATGCTGATAATCATTTCTATTACATTTATTATGGCTTTAATTCGCGTATTTTATGATAAAAAATGGAATGAAACTGTTGAATAAAAATAAAGGGAATTTTTTAGGATACAAAAATATATAAGAAAACAGCATCACCGGATATTTTATTTATGGGTTATTTTTTATCTTATAAGATTTAAGGTATGTTTCTGTGTACAACGCTTGCTTTTTTGATATAAGAAAATTAATTAAATTTTGCAGGTGCCAGTGCGGTGGGGAGGGGAGGAATTTTGATGATAATGCACTCCACCCCTAAATCCAAAGATCTCTATTAAAGCACAATTAATAAGATTCCTACTTTAAAGATACAACAGTTAGAGTAAACTTAACATAACATATACACCTTCAAAGTATAAATGAAATATGAAATACAATTATAAAACATACAATAGCATAAATTAACACAAAAGGTTATACCATATTATCTGAAATTTGTAAAATGCATACATTTGTAATGCTTTTTCTACAAGTAGCCTTACGCGTTTTGACCTGAAGAAATCTAATTTTTCTATTTTTTCTATCATTTGACCAAGTACACAAAGTTATTTTCTTTTTCTTAAACAATACGGTCCTATTTGATTTAATTTCATTTTTAAATACAATGTCACTTAGATCGTTTTTGTAAGTTATTTAAACAATATTTGATGTAATTTCCAAACAATTTTAAACAAATTTTGTTAACAGATGTCATTTAGTCAGTCTATTAATTTCCACAAATGATAGGTGTATGTAAGGTAAAGAGTTAAAAGTGGCCTGCCGATTAAAAAATGACCTTGCTTTAATACATTATAATCATTTGGATCGGATGAAACTGGTGTAAGAGGACGATTATTTAAAATAGCTTCAATTTTGTTGTTAAAACTTAAAAAACTCCTCAAATGTGAGTTTATATTCACCAATCATTCTTTTGAGATGCTGTTTAACCCTTTAAGACCTGACCTACACAATTGTGTAGGTGATCCTAAAGAAAAAGAAAAAACATTTTCCTCTTTTTGTGCGATTTAAAGTCGAGACTGCACCGACAGAATTGCGTGGATCCTCACTTGGCATAACATGATATCGGGTATTATTTCAAATATTTTTTTCGATCAAATACGATCCTATTAATTAGATGAAAATACCAACATATTCATTTCTACGAAAAATCTCCCGGTTTTAAAAAGTTAAAAGACTTTATGTTTTTAAGACTTTATGTGTGAAGAGTTTATGTGAAAGTTAAACAGAATATGAAGTTTGATTAAATTCCGTGCATTAGTTTTTGAGATCCAGCTATCGCAAATATCGTGAAAAATGCAACATAGCAGCGCCACCTGTTCCGCGATTAACAACAAAATCTAATAAGCAACAACTTATGTCAATACGTCTAAGTGAATATGAAGTTTGAAGAAAATCCGTTCATTAGTTGCAGCATAACAGTGCCACCTGTTGAGCGATTTACACCCCAACATAATCAGCACCTACTCATATCAAGGTATACCTGAATCTGAAGTTTTATGAAAATCCGTGGAGTAATTCTTGAGATATAGCTATTGCGGAAATCGTGTAAAACGCAGCATAGCAGTGCCACCTCCTGGGTTATTTAAACCAAAAACAAATCAGCACCAGTTTATATCACTGTCTAACTGAATCTAAAGTTTTGTGAAATTCCGTGCATTAGTTCTTGAGATAGAGCGCCCACAAAAGTTTCGTCACATTCAGACAGACTCACAGACAGATATTTTCTAAAAAAAATCAAATCGTGTTCAGGACCTTCTAAAACGTACAAATCCATCGAAAACCGGAAATCGAAATTTTCAGGAATACAATACTTTCTTCTTGTAAAGACAGAAGAAAGTAACTGAAAGTTCGTGGTCGGAGAAATTGGTCACCCTTATGTTTATTTAAATTCTTCCTTAATTTTGAGTGCGCTTTACTAATATAT
This sequence comes from Maratus speciosus, assembly GCA_963932465.1. Classification (NCBI taxonomy): domain Eukaryota; kingdom Metazoa; phylum Arthropoda; class Arachnida; order Araneae; family Salticidae; genus Maratus; species Maratus speciosus. The sequence goes on from OZ010793.1 coordinate 172,064,171, forward strand.
TCGTTAGATTTTAATAATCTTTAGTGTTTTCCTTCTGCATAGCTACTTTTAAATTTTTAAAGACACTGATCGATACCAAAATCCTGCCTGTAAAAGTGATCCTTATAGATTTCAACTCACTAAATCAAAATATGGCAATGGAAGTACTATCACGTACCAGTTTTTTTAGACGGGATGGCTCGTTTTCAAAATTAAGGTAATTCATTTCTTACTAAAACATAAGTGGAAATTGCGTAAACAAAAATATGTACACGTTAATTTATAAAAAGCCTATAAGTAAATGTATCTAAACATTAGCGAAGGTTACAATGTGAAAAGGAATTAACCCTTTCAGAGGCAAGGCACTTCTATTAGCAAAATAATGAAATGAATGAATGACACCGGAATTTACAGACAAATTTATTTGAAAATAAGGAAAAGCCTTTCTTCACGTACTTGATCACCCGACCGGAGCACCAACCAAAGAATGACATAGGATGTAACGCTCCGGTGGAAAATCCCCACAACAATCACAGATGCCGACATCGGAACGCACCCAAAATAACAAGGAAAATGGCACATATTCTGACGTACTTATATCAGTAAATCATAAATTTACAAAACAATTGATGTTGATTTCATCATAATAATAAAAATAAAAAACGATAGTGAGCTGACTTAAATGTATAACAAAAGTTAAGAGTATAGATCCTTGTTCAAGATTATGAAGTGTAAATGTCCATTAAAGTTCACTGTTCACTAATGTTCATATGAGTTCAGTGTTCGAAAAAAAAATGTTCATAAATGTTTTGTATAAGAAACACTAACTTGAAAAAGATCACCATAATGTTCAGACCTCAAGAGATAATCACCGTTAAAAGAAATGTCAGACAAAGGACAGTTATTATAAAAGGCACGATGTTGAGCTCGATTTTGATGTAGTGTCAGAAAACCACGTAATGTCCGTAACGAACCACTGATGAGTATTAACAGTATGATAGAAGCAAATAGTTACAAGTGTAAAAATTCTCAAAAATTATACCCAATAAATGAGTATTACCTATTAAGTGCGTTGTACATAGCACACAATTTTCTATAGTTTGAACGGGTGAAGAGAACGTTTCGAATGTTCCATCTCAGTGTACAATTCCTGTTGAATTTAAATGTACAAGGCATTAACGAACAATGTCCAAACAAATAATGTTGTATACTTCCTACATCACCACAGTTGCACCTGTTATTTGGGCGCTTTCCTATTTTAAACAGATACTGTGGAAATTCTCCATGTGAAGAAAGAAAATAACATATCACCTGGGATTCACATAGAAATAAATCGTCAACCTTGTTTAATATCGCATAAGTATCTCTTCCCTTGGCCGAATTTTCCCAAGAAACTTGCCATTGATCATGTAGAAGTGTTTTAAAATGACGTTTTAAAATAGAAGTTGATGCAGGAATGCGTAGAACTTTATCATAAAGATAATTTGTAATAACTGATTTTTCCAACATGTCCGCTCTTTCATTTCCTGATATTCCAACATGTGATTTTACCCAGCCAACATACATGACTTTATTATGTAACAGGCGCAAAGAGTTGAAGATATTAAAAAGCTGACTGTTAGATGGAAATAAGCGCTGAAGAGCGTAAATTGATGACAAGCTGTCAGTATAAAGATGAAATTAATTATGCGGTGAGCCGATGCACCAACTGATAGCCTCGTCTATTGCAGCCAATTCCGCTTGAAAAACAGAGTTATAGTCATGTAATTTTAATCTCATGTCTAGCATAAAAGAATCCCTATACCAAACCGTAAATGCAGCTCCTACACTGTTCATCATTCGAGAACCATCAGTATACAATATCGGATGATTCACCACTGGTACTGTATCAACCACTGGTTTAATAAATTTTATATTTAAGTTTTCAAAAAAGTAAGGATAATTATATGTCCTCAATTTATTCATAAAATCTTCACCTTTAAAACACAAATTGTTAATCAAGACTCTACCATTTCCATAAATGATATTATAACGCTTAGAAGACAAATTCAGTTCTATGTCAAATGGTGGAGCACCCACCAAAACACACAATGCGTCATTAGAAATCGTACGTTTTGCCTTTAAGGCAGATAGCAGACATAGACGTTGACATGAGAGTAATCTTGTTATTCAATTTTGATTTAAGTCAGGCATCCAGATCTCATGCCCATATGAAATACGTTTCTTCAAGACGATATTGTACCATATTTTAAGATAAATAAAAGGAAGACCTCTATCACGGATTCTGGTTTGGCGCATTTTACACGTGAAATCGTTAAGCCTAGTTCGAATCATATCTAGGTTATCCATCCAGCGAAAATTGCTGTCAAGTAGAAATCCCAAATAAAGAATATTGTCCTTTACACTGATACTTTTGTCATTATGTTTAAAAATTGGTCTTCTTTTACTAAGAGTGTGGCTCCCAAATAGCATTGCGGCTGACTTCTCTGCACTAATTTGCAAATGATGTATGGAACAGATATCCGAAAAGTAATGAACACTAGTATTCATTTTATGTTCTAGCGCGGAGCGCGTATCTGCGCCTTCTATGATGACGCTATCATCAGGATAAGAAATAATCAGTAATCCTCTCTGCTTGCAACTCTTTAAAATCCTGTCAGCAACTAGTGTCCAGATAAACGGCCCAAGGCATGACCCTTGCGGGCAGCCACGGAATACATGAAACCATGTTAATCCATACGTATATTTAAAACAAATAAGTCTATTACTCATGTAATTTTTAAGTGTAGACTTCATGTAATCAAAAATAGGTAAGATATTTATGATATCGGCTACAATACGCCAATCCAAAACGTCGAAGGCACCACTGATATCAAAAGAAATCATTGCACAGTATTTATATACTGATAGTGTTTCTCCAATGATATTCTTTAACGCAGAAAGTGCTGTCAGGGTGCTCCGTACCTCACGAAAGCCATGCTGTCCATCATCAAAATAATTAGAAGATTCCAGCATTGTAATAACTCTAAGTTTTAAAAGTCTTTCATATAACTTACCCATTCTTCACGTACTTGGACACCCAGCCAGGACGCCAACCGTTAGGCTAATGGACCGCATGTCCTGGCGGGAAAACCCTCTCCACCAATCCAGCTCCACCTCATCCGCCGGAACAGGCTTACCAACGGCAATTATTTAATCAAATAAAATAGAAAAACAAAAGCACAATCCTGTGCTTTTGTTCATCATTAAGTACGTTTCTTCACGTACTTAATAAAACGAAAAATTTCAAACCAAAATTCTGGTGTCAATGTCTCATTTAGGGATTAAAATTAGGTGGTCCGAAAATGAACCACCGCCCTTGAAGGGGTTAAGGGAGATTTGCCCATAGAAGATCGAGAAAATGGTGTTTTTTAACAATTTTTTTTCTGGAATAGGAATTAAGATTTTAGTTCTGTTTTTTTTTAAATTTTTTTATGTTATTTATTATCATTTGAAGAACATTTAATTTTTTTTTTTAAATAAAAAATCGATGATGGGGGTCGAGTTAAGTGGGTGGATGCCCTGAGTGAGCGCCGTGCACTTCCAATCGGGCAGGATGCAATAGAGTCATCAGAGTCACCTGCAATCAATTTTATTTCAGGATTATTAAAGTAAATATTTTTGTCTGGAGCTTCAAGCACCTTGAGATCAGAAAGTCGAAAATCAACAAAGCGGCAGTCATTTGAAATAAAAGGTCTATTTCTGATCCCCTTTTTCCCACTTTGGCGTGCTTCAAACAATGTTTATTATATATATATATATATATATATATATATATATATATATATATATAATGGCTGAAAGCGGTTACCCTTAATTAAAATAAAATGTAGCAAGATCGGATTAATAGTTTTTACGTTCTAATACCGTCAAGTTTGAAAAAATTATTTTGAGTCAAATGCGTTTATAGTGCTCCAAAACGATTTAAGCCTAAGGACGGGTTACGCTAAAGCACTCAATAATTACGAAAGGACTTCGAATTCGGCCAAATCGTTTTACAAGGATAATCTACAGGCTATATATATATATATATAAAATCGATTTTTTGAACCGAAAAAAGGCAAATGCCCCCTTAACCCCACTTACGATTAATGAAGATTTGCACAAGAAAATTTTTATTAAATTTACTTTCCTAACTTTGGTCGTTAAATTGCTTTTCCTTATTTTGCAATAATTTTTTTTGAAGAATCCGGCGTGAATTCGACATTACAGAAACACAATTACTTGCCCCTGAAATGGTTGAAATATGTTAGCGTATATTGCTGGGCAAGAAAGAGGGGCGACACAAATAGAACAATGCACAAAATTAATACCATTATAATATATTTTCCGGATATAATTTTTTGATTTGATATTTAACTGATAATAGCTTTTTCATGTTTTCATTTTTATCTGGCATTCTAAGTAAATATAACAATGTTTCATTATTTGTTATTACGAATATTAGAAAACCGTTTCTTACGTGGATCTGGTATGTGTTAGAGCAATTTGGTTGCCATATTTAGATTCAGGAATTTTATATCTATATAGATCACATATTTGTTTCGCAGAAAAGCAAAATATTTATTTTTTTGCCCTCCAATGAAATTAATATTTCCTAAAACTAAAATAGAACAAAACATTCCGATCCGAAAGTGATACATTCAGCTTATACATAGTGGAATAAATACACTAAGGGATTTTAGCTGTTTTAGCAATGTAGGTTTAAATTTCTAACTTAGGAGAAAGAAAAAAGTTTTTTCTTTATTTTTATAAATTTAGCAAACAAAATATCAGAAATTGCAAAAATTTTATTAAACTGGGAAATATTTTCTTTAAATAAAAGACATATTCTTTTGAGTTTCTTTGCAGCACTATAAAATAGGTGAGGAAGCTAAGGTACCATCTTCATTTTATAATTTATAAAAATATAAATAAAAAAATATAATAATAATGGCATCACTTTCAGGAAAAACATTCTTAAAGAAATTTTATTTTGTCATGAGCTGACAGTTTTTTATTCTTCATCTCAAAGGAAGATCCTTTCTTCGAGTTTTTAAGTAAAAAAACTTATTCTCTAGTTTATTCAAAAGAAAAAAAAAACTATTTCATTCAGTTTTAAAAAAGTAAAACAATGATCAAAACCCAGGAATAGCTCCTGTTATGAAATAGATTTTTCCAAGGTGGTTTTTCAATGAAAGCGCATTTTATGAAATAAAGGCGGTAAGGTTGAATAGAAAACATGTTTTCGTATTTATTTATTTGGATTACAATTAATTGAAAAAGTTTTGAAAGATTTTTTAACCTTTGAATGATAAAGGAAACGGTGGATTTTAAAAGTTATGTTTTATTATTTAAATTTATATTATTCAAACAAGAAATTCTACAAAGAAGTGTTTTTTACCATGAATTTAATAAATATTTGAAAAATAAAATTTAATTTATTGAAACGTTAAACTTTTTAAAGTTGTTAATTAGTTCTGATTTTTTTTAAATGATCCTCGAGTTCTAATTTTTAAAGTATTTTCTCTGTATTTTTCAGTTTATTACTTAAAAAGAGTTTATTTAAAAAATTGGGGATCAATTTTTAATATTTTACAGACAATTACACACACACATACACACACACACACATATATATATATCGAGAATGACGCCAGTCGACTTTCCAAACGTTAGTGTGTCCTGAAAGCAATTAAATACATATTTTTGACATATCAGAATCAACTGGATTTGAACGCGGGACCTTTGTTTTGAAACTGGAGACATTATCTCTGCGCTACAAATTCTTGATTCCATCAACGCAATATGCTCTGCAAAATTTCCTTAGCGATTTTCAGTATAAAGTCGATAAAATCGATCGTAAAATTGTTTGAAAATGGTTTAAAAATGCATTAAATGCCAAATAAGCTAATCGATTTTTACGAAAATATCAATTATGCATTCAAATAAAAGTTTGTTAATTTACTAAACACAGAATTACTATCGTACTAACCGCATTGCCAGAGGTCAATAAGTAACCAAAAAACTGCCAAAGAATTTACTTTTTGTAGCAACTTTTACCATCCCCATTATTTTGGTCTTTCAGCGCGTAGTTCGATTACACATCTGTTAAACTTCTGTTTTATTTATTTATTTATTTTTTAGATTAGTGAAATTTTAATTTTGTTATGGAATATTAGCCAGAAACAAATGCTGAACATAGTTTCAAGTGAAAATGTGTTAATTATCTGCAATTAGATTAATTTAATCAAGTAGATTTAAAAAACATTCTTGAAAATTATATTTAAATTCATAAAAACTCAATAAATTTTGATACAGTTATCAAAGAAATTGTATTTGAAAGTATATTTTTTATTCTATTCGATGGTGTGAAAAGTGAAATTTTGAGATATTTAGAAATTAATAATATTGAGACAAAAAAGAAATTATTTGTCGAAGACAAGTTGCCTGTCGCATCATACAGTGGAGTATTTGAAGCTAAATCTTGTCCAAAATTATTTTTCATGCGCTTTACAGTTACACATAAAAGTATGCATTTACTTAAAAAACCCCACCATATAAATATTACTTAACTTTTTAATTTTTATAAGAGGAAAGTAATATTTGATAAGAGTTGTTTTACTTACAAATCATGTTTAATTAAATGTGGTTAATTATACTATATGTAAACTTTTAATTATTCATATAAACGAATGTATTAATATATATATTATTTGCATTTAGTAGTTAGCAAAGTTGAATCTCCAAAGTTGAGTTGTTGTCTAGAGATTCTGGCTTTTGAGTGTCATTAATAAATTAACAAAACAATTTATTTCTAAAAATGGCAACGATATGCGGAAGATATTTTTTTAACACTTTGCACTCCGTTGTCGCCGCTGCGGCGACTTCATCTTTCTTTGCAAAACCTTGTTTTTGGCACCAGTAATAAAGGAAAATAAAATTTTCCTTGTTTAATCAGAGCATTTTTGAAATTGTGTACTTGAAATAAACTTCTTTTTAAAAAGTGGTGCCGAATAAAATTTTCGTAAGAGACGCCGGAGTGCAAAGGGTTAAAATTGGCCTTCAAAACTATAAGCAATACGACTATACTTCAAAATTGGTCTGGCAAACCCCGGCACACCTTTAAAAAGTTATATATTTAAATCAATGTACTTAAATTAGAGCTAAAAAAGGCTTTAAAGGAACACATTTTTAATTTTCTTGTTATATTAAAAATAAAGCTATTGAGTTCAACAATTTGTGAATGGGCAAAAAATATACATTTAAAGATAACTAAACATAATATCAAAGCTGTAACGTAACAATAAAGCTCGTCTTCTCGCAAAGAAACCTCCTCTTCAACTGAGTCTCGGAGCCGCAGGATATGACTAATGCTCCTCAAATAGACATAGGACAATGCACCAGTTAGTCAGCTATTATAAAATATGCGTTCTACAGTTATCGAGCAAATTTTAATTTTTGCATTTTAGGCCATGCTTTTACTTCAAATACTCCTCCGTGCCTCGCGTCGAAATGCGGCCAGCGTTACCCACGGACACGTTTTTGCTATTTTTATATACAGGTACATTTAAACTTAAACGAATGTAACACTTTTATAGCCTCATCGACCTCAATCTTTTCATGTTAAGAGACCGAAAATATCCAAATAGCATACAGTGCTTCTCCCAATATCAGATTATCTTTCTTATAAAAAATAACATATCACTAATATGATAATATTTCCATGCAGTTTGTAAAATTATGGTATCCATTCCAGTACAAAAATAAAGATTCTCATTCCTCTCCATATCAGTTTAGATGTCCTTTGAGGGGAATATGAAATAAAAATTTGCCATCCTCTCCTCATAAATATTCATCTGATTTCATCTAAATTTCAAAAGAAGCTTATAAAAGTCAGTGCATTAATGTCTGATACAACTTCGATCAATTTCTTTTATAGCAAATAGGGGACAAATTAAAAACACTGAATTAAAAAAAAATAATAAAAAATTACGCATCAAGCATAGGTTGTGAAACACTTTCCAATAGTAATTAAAATATTTTTACGATGCTTCATTTTTCTCCTACAATGAAAGAGGATATGTAAATAAACAATTTATAAAAGCCACAACATTATTAAAAATTCATTTGAAGCAATTATTGTCTATATACGATAATGTATGTGTAGTCTTGTATATTATACATAGAATTTTATACATACCAAATAGCGAAACTAAAATTTAATTCAGTTAAAAAACGCATAAATCTACTGAAAACGCTTTCCTCGGAATAACCATCCATAGGTGACATCATTTTGAGCAGCCATATATAAGAATTTAATTTATGTATAGAATACTGCGCTAACACCACATAATATAGTTAAACTTGAATGAACTAAAACATGCGTAGCATAATTAAATATCCATTTTCAGGAAATTTCGTACTTAGACGTTAATCCGAATTCTTTTCAATAGCTCTATATCTGTAAACGTTATACACATCGCATAACATATTTTCATTTAATTTAGCTGGAAAACGCGTAACTCAACTAAAAACATACGTCTTACAATTATCATGTATAGACAGCAATGCATCGAATTTTTTTACTGAGCCATGTATATGCATTTATTTGTAGTTTACGATTATCTCTTATTATACTAAAATATAATTCAGCCAAGTAAATCTAAGCCGCAATTAAGGACGCTTTAAGCAATTCATATCCATACATGGTAATGCGCATATTCAGCAATTGTAGCTGATAGTCAGCTCTGTCACTGCATTCCTTTGCGTGTCTTCGTAAATGAATGATAAATGCTACGTCCTCTATAATCTACTATACTGTTTTTTGCATAGCTCTTTTATTCATTTAAGACTAATTGGAATCTTATAGTGACTTCCAATAAAAAACCCTCCTTGAGTTACAAGAGAGAAAATATCCGGATGTAAAATCCTAATTTTGTTTCAAGAAACCATTTATTTTTTGTTAATGTTCTTTCTGACATTACAGAACTCATAACTTTCAAGAAACTTAAGTACTGGACAGTATAGTGCCGTTGAAGTGATAATAACTCTTGGATACTTGAAATCACCCTCAACCTGTTAAAACTCCACTTGAGACTTGAACTGCATATATGCCAATTTTAAGGGGCCAAGAAAGGTAATTGCTTTGGCGTCGTCCAACAGAAAAAATATCCAGATGTAAAATTATAATTTTGTTTCAAGAGACCATTTATTTTCTGTTAATGTTATTTCTGACATTACAGAACGCATTACTTTGAAGAAATTTAAGTACTGGACAGTATAGTGACGTTGAAGTGATAATAACTCTTGGATACTTGAAATCATCCCCAACCTGTTAAAACTCCACTTGAGACTCGAACTCCATATATACCAACTTCAAGTGGCCGAGAAAGGTAATTGATTTGGCATCGTCCTAGAGAGAAGACTGGAGAAGGACACTCTCGCTGGCGACACGGCAAGATTTGTCGAAGAAAGAACACTCCAGATGTCATCCCGCTGGCATCGTGACGTGCGTCTCGAAATAACTCTTTAATAATCCCTTGGGGGCGAGCGACCGGTATTCGTGCCGCGTAAGTTGCTCAGAATCGGTGATTATTCTCGCCAGTAAAATTATATTGAAAATTTTGCCTTATTTAATCCGAGCATTTTCCCGATTCGATTATAGGCAAAAATTTCTGTTTTAAAAATCCGGTGACTAAAGATTAAAAGTTCTGTAAAAGGCGCTCGTCCCGAAGGGGTTAAATTATGTACTTATCACTTGTGTAAAATGTTAGAAATTGAATAATGATTTACCGAAATTGCAAGACATGGTGAAATAATTACAGCTGTGTTTCAAGATTGCATCTGATAGATGAAATCTTATTTTATCTGAGTGAAGAGCAACTACCCATTTCCCTCTTTTCCCGTGCAGAGAGAGAGAAAAAAAAAAGGAATTTCCAACATCTGGTATACATAAAAGTGTTGCACAACGAGATGCAATAAGAAAGACTAATGAACTGAAAACTTTTCTTTCTTTTTTAGTCAGTCTCTAAATATATGCCCTAAGCAAAACACGCAGTGTGTCTGCGCTCTGAAAAACCTTAAAGATATATGTTAATTAAATATATAACTTTGAATGTAAATTTAATTTTAACTTTATCTATGTGCTTTTAATTAAATAGTGTAGTCCTGTGATCCTGTGCCCTCTTTTGTTACTGAGTGGAATATTTTCATGCTGATTCACTTTGGATTTTTATAGCAGGTTGGATTACCTTACGCGGATTCAATCAACGCTGAAAATAAAGGTAGGAGCATGCCAATTTTATCTTTCTCCTTTTTTGTGAAGATGTTAAAAGGGAAAACATTATTTTCTAAATATAATTCATGAAGAGAAGCTCAGTTATTTAACTGCCGTGATTTCACAATAAAAATTCAAGAGATTATGAGACTGACTGAAGGCTGTGAACACGGCAAGTTACCGCTCTCTTCTATTTAAACTATTGTAACAATAAATGAAAATAAACGAAAACTCTTGAAAGTTAAGAAACTAAAATAAAAGAAACCTTTTAAAGATAAAACAATGGCCTCCTCCCTAAAAGAAACATTTAATATCGAAAAATTAAATCCGCATAACTATGCCCAATGGAGTTTTAAAACCCAGATGCTCCTAATGAGGGAAGATTTATTTAATTATACACAGGATGACCCCCCAACACCACTAACTACTGAGTGGACTAAGCGAGATAATCGTGCTAGGGCTACAATTATATTAACTTTAGAAGACTCACAACTTATTTATGTGAAAAATGAAACGACAGCCAAGACAACTTGGAATGTTTTAAAAACTATACACGAGCGCGCAAACCTTTCGAGCAAATTATATTTACTCAGAAAGTTATACAGTATAAAACTCGGGGAAAACGGAGATATGATAAGTCATATCGTAAAAATACTAGAAACAGCCGACAGATTAAAGGCGATAGGGGAAGAAATTAAGGACACGCATTTATCCGCGTTACTTTTATGCTCCCTCCCACCGAGTTATGATACTTTGATTATCGCACTTGAAGCGAGAAATGAAGAGGAGTTAAACTCTGAATTTATAAAAGGAAAATTGACCGATGAGTATCAAAGGAGACAAGATAGCTCGAATAATACGTCGCGCGAAAATGCGTACAAAGCAGAAAAAATTAATACTAAACCACAATATCGCAAACAAGAACAAAATATGTTTTGTACATATTGTAAAAGACGAAATCACATAAAATTAAATTGTTGGTTCCTTAAGAATAAAAATTCAAATTCTAAAAACCAAACAATGAATAAAGGGAGACAGAATGCTGCATTATGTTCTGAAACGAACAAAATCACTCCGGAAGTAGAAGTACAAACAAACACACAGACTCTGGGGAATAGTAGCAAAGAAAACAAAACCACTTTAGATACAAAGGTGTCTCAAAACAATTGTTCCTTTTACGCGAACATTGAAAATAAATCTACCTGGATAATTGATTCAGGGAGCTCTTCACACCTTTGTAACGACATAAACCTATTCAGTGACATTGATACAAATAATAAGAACACAGTCACGATTGCAAACGGAAAAATTCTTGCTTCACACGGGACAGGCACAATAAAATTACAAACACAATCAAACGACATTACTTTAAATGAAGTTTTGTACGTGCCAGAAATACAGTCAAATTTAATGTCTGTTAATAAAGCAGTGAAGCATGGGTGTAAACTCATTTTTGAAAACGAAACCTGTAAATTAATCCAAAACGGCATAACCTTTATAGAAGGGAAAATTAAAGGTAATTTATATGAAGTAGACCTTTACAAACATAAACAAGTAAACTATGCGAATTTAGCTCATCAATGCAAGAATAAAAACTGTATTGAACTCATGCATAGGAGATTCGGACACAGAGATATAAATGCTTTAAAGCAACTGCAAACTAAAAGTTTAGCAACAGGTTTTAATATGGAAAATTGTAAACATGAAGTAATATGCGAAAGTTGCATAAAATGTAAATTAACGAATGCTCCGTATCCTAAACAAGCTACAAACAAAGCTAGTAAAATTCTCGATTTGGTTCATTCTGATGTATGTGGCCCGATGCCAACAGAAAGTATGGGAGGAACGAAATTCTTTCTCACATTTACTGATGATTTCAGTAGATTTACAATGGTATTTCTTTTATCAAAGAAAAGTGAAGTCATCACTAAACTAAAAGAGTACGTAGCTATAACGAAAAATAAATTCGGTCGCAATATAAAGGAATTAAGAACTGACAACGGCGGGGAATATACCAGTGATGAGATAGAAAATTACTTAAAAGAAGCAGGTATACACCATCAGCTAACCGTGCCAAATTCTCCAGCTCAAAACGGTGTTTCGGAGAGGAAGAATCGTACACTAGTTGAAATGACGCGATGCCTGTTATCGGAAGCGAAACTACCTCAGAAGTTTTGGGGTGAAGCTCTAAATACAGCGGTATACTTAACTAATCGACTCCCCACGAAAGGTCACAATTCTACTCCATACCAATCATGGACAAATAAAATACCGGATTTAAGCAACATTAGAATGTTTGGCTGCAAAGCTTACGCTTATCTCGACAAATCCCAAAGAGGAAAACTTGATGATAAAGCGATTGAAGGAATTTTTGTCGGTTACGACAATAGATCTAAAGGTTATAGGATCTATACTGGTAATAATAAAATTATACGAGCAAGAACCGTCAGATTTCTAGAAAACTTTAATTCAAACACAACACCAAATTTAAATCTGAAAAATGATAGCGAAGTTCAGAAACAACCCGAAAAAGCAGGGGAAAATTCCTCAGAAATTATAATAAGTATGCAGGAAGAAAAACAAACAGATAGTGAGGAAAATACAACAAATGAACCTAGAAGATCACAAAGATCGAATAGAGGTGTTCCACCAGACAGACTCGCATACATTACTAAAGAAAATAAAATTATAGAGCCGAAAAATTTCGAAGATATTAAAAATCTAAACAATCCACATGAGAAAAAAACCAATGGTACGAAGCAACTAGTGAAGAAATTGCTTCATTAATAAAAAATAACACCTGGGATCTAGTTGATCCTCCACCAGGCGTAAAAGTAATTGGAAATAAGTGGGTTTTTACGGTTAAATATAATTCAAATGGAGAAATTAATAAATACAAAGCGCGTTTGGTAGCGAAAGGCTATTCTCAAAAATTTGGTAGTGACTATTATGAAACCTTTGCACCAGTAGTAGCCTATACAACGCTAAGAGCATTTCTAGCGTGTGCAGCTCACAAAAACTTAAATGTAAACCATTTAGATATTAAAACCGCGTTTCTCCATGGAAATTTAGAAGAAGTTGTTTATATGTCGCAACCAGAGGGACATATTAAACCGGGTGAAGAAAATAAAGTATGTAAGCTAAGAAAGGCTATATATGGCCTAAAACAAGCAGCAAGAGCATGGAATATTAAAATAGCTGAAAGTTTAAACAAACTAGGTTTTGTGCAAAGCACCGCTGATCCATGTCTCTTCACACGAGAAACTAACGGAAATAAAACTTATATCATCATTTATGTCGACGATCTGTTAATTTCAGGAGATACTAAGGAAATAAATGAAATAATGAAACAACTTAGTAAAGAATACGAAGTGAAAAATTTAGGTATGGTAAATTACTACTTAGGCATAAACATAAAAAGAATTAAAGAAGGAACTTATGCACTCGATCAGGAAAATAAAATAAAAGAACTGATTGAAAAATTTAATTTAAAGGACTCTAAACCTTGTGATACTCCGATGGAGGCAGGTTACTTAAACTTAGATGACGATGAAAATTTACTACCTAATAATCATAAGTATAGACAAGCCATAGGGGCATTGCTATACATAGCTACGATAACTCGTCCAGATATTTCAGCGGCTATTAACATCCTTAGTCGCAGAAATGAGAAACTAAGAGAAAAAGACTGGAGGGCAGTCAAGAGGGTTATAAGATATTTAAAAACAACACAAGAATTAAAATTAGTTATAAGCAACGACTATGATCCGATTCTGACGACATTTGCAGATTCAGATTGGGCAGGAGATAAAAGTGATCGAAAATCAACCACAGGAAATTTAAGTAAATTAGGAAATGCAGCGATTTCCTGGTCAACAAAAAAGCAAAACTCAGTTGCATTATCATCTGCTGAGGCTGAGTATATTTCCGCAGCCACATCAGCACAAGAAACCATATGGTTGATAAAGCTATTAAAGGATCTAGATTTAAACCAAAACCTACCAATTATTCTGTATGAGGATAATGTGTCATGCATCAAGATGACTCAAAATTATAAACATCATTCAAAAACAAAGCACGTGGATATCAAATTTAATTCAATTAAAGATTTACGAGAGAAGGGAATCATAGAATTAGAATATTATCCCAGTAAGGAAATGACTGCAGACATCTTTACGAAGCCCCTTCCCAAACCTGACTTTATCAAACACAGAGACAACTTGAACTTAAGAACTATTGCAACTTCAGAAATCAAGCAGGGGTGTTAGAAATTGAATAATGATTTACCGAAATTGCAAGACGTGGTGAAATAATTACAGCTGTGTTTCAAGATTGCATCTGATAGATGAAATCTTATTTTATCTGAGTGAAGAGCAACTACCCATTTCCCTCTTTTCCCGTGCAGAGAGAGAAAAAAAAAAGGAATTTCCAACATCTGGTATACATAAAAGTGTTGCACAACGAGATGCAATAAGAAAGACTAATGAACTGAAAACTTTTCTTCCTTTTTTAGTCAGTCTCTAAATATATGCCCTAAGCAAAACACGCAGTGTGTCTGCGCTCTGAAAAACCTTAAAGATATATGTTAATTAAATATATAACTTTGAATGTAAATTTAATTTTAACTTTATCTATGTGCTTTTAATTAAATAGTGTAGTCCTGTGATCCTGTGCCCTCTTTTGTTACTGAGTGGAATATTTTCATGCTGATTCACTTTGGATTTTTATAGCAGGTTGGATTACCTTACGCGGATTCAATCAACGCTGAAAATAAAGGTAGGAGCATGCCAATTTTATCTTTCTCCTTTTTTGTGAAGATGTTAAAAGGGAAAACATTATTTTCTAAATATAATTCATGAAGAGAAGCTCAGTTATTTAACTGCCGTGATTTCACAATAAAAATTCAAGATAAAAACCGTGTGCTGTGCTTGTAAATCTGCAATAAATATACGTCAATGTTTAAAGTACCCGAGATTTTTATATTTAAAATTAAGTGTGGTAAGTGAGCACTATTATAAAAAAATACGCGTCGATCGAAAGAATGACTGGTAGCACGAGACACGTACTCTCTTCTTTAGATTTTTTAAACAGTTATTTATTGAATTAAATAAGTCTTTAGTAGTTAATCCAAAGAGCATAACAAATAAAAATACATGAGACTTACATAAGCAATAAAGATCAAAACAGTCTCTTAAAATTGTTCATAGAAAATTCCGTGATTTTACATGAAATATAGGAGAACTCCACACTAACTTTTGTTTAGACGTCTCCCGATCCTATTTTTTCCACACGAGAATAATTGACATGAGCTTCTCCGCTCTGATTGATTTTCTTTTAGCACATCTTGTACATCCAAGAGACTTATTGTTCCAGGTCCGGCTGCAATCGCTCCCTTTGAGATACACACATATCTCCTGAACTTCACTTCCAAAAACTGCCTTATCTCTTCTCATTAATTTCTCTCCTCAGAGAAGAATTAATTAGGGTAAGATTAAGACGGTCCTATCGCCAACCTAAACAATTATGTCATCCTCAAAAACCTTTTTTATTGGTTGACCATGAGGTTATGTCCATCCTCAGCTTGTCGTGGGAACAGAAGTTTAAAATGTGTCATTTCTCATCGAGAACGACTTCAAGGTTTCTCTGTGGTTTACGCTACGGGGTTTCCTTTCAAACATAAAGATGGATCACCTCTTTCCAAATTGCAACTAGTGAGAAAATAGCTTCTCGACACCGGACATATGTCACAACTGGGTGGTCTTATATGGGTTCTTTCTATCAGCTAAATTTTTCAAGTTTTCATTAAAACACAATTAAATTTGTAAAGATGAATTCTTTACACTATAAAAAGCAGGTTGTAGGTACTATTGCCAGGTGTCTCGCGTAAATAGAGGATCCAAATGCTCTGGATACCAATATTTTACACTAATTTTCTTCACCTTATCTAGTGGCACAATTATCTTCAATTATAGATGGCTAAATAAACTGTAAGAAAATAGTGGTGTCCAGTGCGTTGGGAACATTAATTTACGCGGGACACCTGGCAAAATTAGTTGTAAGGTACGCTAATGAAGCATATACAGTGTGTCCACGTATAACCTGACCGACCTTTAATTTCGCAACCGTTGATCCTAGATGCATACTTCCAATTGCAAAAATGGTTTAAACAAGGTAAAGAATTATTTTTAAAGCGATTTGGGTCAAGAAAAACATTTATTTAAAAAATTACGCAATTGAAATTTTTATACGGTCCCTCGGTCCTATAAGTGATATTTACTAAAAATTTACTGTGTCTCTAACAGGTAAGACAAAAAAAGTCCCATTCATCTGACATTAAAATTGACCGAGTTATGAAACTTTGAAATGCATGACTTATACCACTTTTTTGCATATCAAAACATATGATTTCGGCCATGCTTTCAGGGGTCGTGTATCAGGGTCGTTAAAAGTACTTAAACTTACTTCAAGGTATCTGCGGTTTGAAAGAAATCGTACAAATATTACGATTAACTTTTATTAGTTAAGTTTCAGATTAGTTAAAATAATTGTATTTTAACATATGTTTTATTTTGTAAGGATTTGAGGCTATGATTTCTTTTAACTAAAATTATGTTATTTTCATAAGGTTTTATTTAACTTGCAATGATCGTCTTTCCAGTTTAAAATTTGTACTCGAACTTTAACTTACTTTCAAATGTCCAATGGAAGTTAAATTTTACATACTAACTTAAATCCGATGACAATGCAATATTATTATGATTTTCGACTCTTACCATCTTATACATACTTATATTAGAGGATAACACAAAAAAATTCGGATAGATTACCGTCAAGAAGTTTAAGAAAGAGTTTTAGATAGCACAACCTGCGATGGTTGTGTTTTTTAACTTTTATAATGACATTTTATGTATTTTTTTTAACACTGAATCAAAAAATTACCTTCACTTTTAACCATCATGTCAAGATTTTTCGCGAAACATAAATTTCAAGGTTCAAAAATAGCGAAAAATCTGATCCTATAAAATAGATGTAAGACTTTTTTATTCAGTTTAATTTTATTTAATTCAATAATTTATTAAATTTTTTGGCTTATACTGGGTTTCTTACAGCTAAATAGCTCGGGGGTCAGATGAGCTTGGGAGGGGAGGGGGGGGGGATCAATTTTAACTTTCAGCTTCTTAACTTTGAAATTTGCGATTTGAGACAGTTCCTGATTTCAAATTTACACTGTTAAAAATTTTGCAGCATTCTGGCAGGTCATTCGTCCGTTTTTTGAAAAAACGGTTTCATAACTACAATTTAACTATATTCTGAACATAAAATGGCCAATAATATGGTCAAAATAGTGTTAAATTACGGTTGTGTAACCATTTTCGGAAAAAAACGGTCAAATGACCTGCCAGAATGCTGCAAATTTTTAACAGTGCATATTGTAATGCTAATTTTACTCTCAGTCATTTCTTTAATATATCTGACGAAATTATATTTTTACTAAATTTGTGAATGACCCCTAATATGCAGCAAAAAATATACTCCAACTTTAAACAGCTATTACTCGGTCAATTTTAATCGTAGAATAACGGGACTTTTTTGCCTTAATTGCCAGTGTAACAGGGAAATTTTACTAAATATAACTTATTGGACCGGGGGACCGTATAAAAATTTAGATTCTGTAATTCTTCGCTAAATTGTTTTTTCGCTTCAAACTTTTTTTTATCTTAACCCTGCACCTAATTTTGACCATTTTTGTAATCGGAAGTATGCATCTAAGACCAACGGTTGCGAAAATAAAGGTCGGTCAGGTTATACGTGGACACCCTGTATATCAATGTTTTAAGTACGGTAACATCATTGATGCATACTGCAAACATTTTTTCCATGTAAATAATATGGCAATGGATTTTTTTTTTTTTTTTTGTGGCTGTAAACGAACTGTAAAAGCTACTGACTCCCTATTTTATGGAAGCCATAATGTAACGGGATTCTTTTGTGTGTTTTTGTAAACGAACCGTAATATCTATGTACTATAATTTTTATTAAGGAACAGGCAATAGTGAGCATAAATAACATTTATCAATGTTACAGAAATCCAAGGATATTTATGTGAGTTAGAACGCACACTGACATACAGAGAAATGAGCCGAAATAACAAAAATTTTTCAACTGGGTTGGAACAAGTTACATTACTCTAATTATAATAATATTATAATAAATATTATTGTTTTAAAAAAATATTTTAAAGAATCTTTGTATTAGTTTAGAATTCGTATAAGAATTTTCTATTCGATTGCATTGGAAGAAACAAAATGACTCCTACACAATACATATACAGAGTGTCCAACTGCCCACTCTCAATGATGTCCAATGGCTAACTCCTAAACCGTTAGGCATAGACATATAGTTCCAATTACAAAAATGCTTTAAGTGAGGTTAAGAAGTATTTAAAACCCTTTAAGCGTCCTAACCGAGTTTTTCCGTCACATATCCTTTGAATTCAAGGGCTGATTTAACGAAAAATTTATATTAATGTTATTTTCGTGCAGTATTTAAGATAAATAAATATGTAAGGTAATCATAAACAGATCCTCATTCAAATACTTTTCATAGTTATTATTTTATGAATCAATAAACATACATGAAAAAATCTGCAGGACGCTTAAAGGGTAAAGCGATTTGGGTCAATAAAAACATTTCTTTAAAAAATTCGAAGTTTAAATTTTTATACGGTCCCTCGGTCCTATAAATTATATTTAGTAAAAATATCCGATTACACCAAGAAGGTAGACAAAAAAGTCTCATTCTTCTACGATTAAAACTGACCGAGTAATATAGCTGTTTAAAGTTGAAGCATCTTTTTTGCTGCGAAATAGGGGCCATTCACAAATTTATTAGAAATATAAATAATATAAAAAAATAATAGTTGAGAGTAAAATTAACATTACAATATAAATTGAAATATATTTTTATTCTGACATATTAGAGAAAAACACACAACTTGTATTAAAAATATAAGTTAAAAAATAACGGGATTTTTGCTAAATGAAATGATGAATAGCAACAGTCGCACTTCTTTACAAAATGATTCATATTTTATACATTATCTAATTTAAAACTTAATTAATAAGAATTAAAGTTATCTTAAAACTTGCTCGAAGTGATTCCCTTCGGCAGCAATGCAGAAATGTATGCGCGCAAAAAATCCTCCTAATACTTTAAACACTTTGTGTATAATCCCGCGAACCATAGCCCAACTCATCTGTGTTCAGATGTAGATAATTGGTGTAAGTCATACAATTCAAAGTTTCATAATCCGGTCAATTTTAGTGTTTGATGAATGGGACCTTCTTTTTTTTTGTCTTACTTGTTTGTGTAAAAGGAATTTTTTACTAACTATCACTTATAGGATCGGGGGACCGTATAAAAATTTAAATTTCGTAACTTTTTAAGAAATATTTTTATTAATCATTAAAATAATTTTTTACTCCACTTAAAACATTTTTGTAATTGAAACTATATGTCTCTGACTAACGGTTTGGAAATTAGCCATTGGACATCGTTGAGAGTAGACACCCTGTATATACAATACACCATAATACAATGAACTTTGAATAATGTAATATGTCTAAAAATAATCTTACACTAGCGGTGCACAACCTTTTTAAGAGAAGCCACTTACAAAAATGTCTGGATTCTCGAGGGCCACATCAGAAACACGGAGAGAATTCCGTTTTGGGGAGGTGATCTGTGGCCTATAATCAGACCGATAAAAAATATGGATAGCGAGGAGGAGGGGGGCGAGTTTTACCCTTCTAGGTTCCTCTGCCGAGTCAACATATCCAATTCAGGTTGCAAGAATATATCAACAGTTTACGTTTGTATATATATAACACAGATATAGCAAGGATTATTTTTAAGGAATGATAATATTCCTTGCCTTTATTCGGGGAAGTAAATTTTGTTTTATTAAAAGTGTATTATAGAAACATAGGCATGAAAGTGACTAGTGCCGAAAAAAAATGTGAACTTTAATGAAGTTCAGGGGTGAGGAGGAGCCAATCAGCGAAATTTGAGAATTTTACACGCACGATCAGCGAAATTTGAGATTTTTTCGCGCCTGATCGACAAAAATTCACAATTTTTCCGAAGCCGATCGACGAAATTCGCAATTTTTCGCGCTTGATCGACGAAATTCGCTATTTTTCACACCTGATCGACAAAATTTGCGATTTTTTTTGCGCCTGATCGAGAAAATTTATGATTTTTTCGTGCTCAATCAACGAAATTAGCGATTTTTCCAAGACCAATCGACAAAATTCTGAATTTGTCCTTACCCGATTGACGAAATTTGCGATTTTTCCATCCCTGATCGACGACATTCGCAATTTGTCCGCGCACGATCAACGAAATTTACTATTCTCAACGGACTCTGACAAAATTTGTAAATATTTCCCGCGGCAAATTGACGAAATTCACGATTTTTTCTCGCAATAAACGGGCGAAATTCACGATTTTTTCTGCAGCCGATAAACGAAATTTTCAATTTTTCCACGCATCATCGACAAAATTCGCTATTTTTTCGTTCCTGGCCAACGAAATTTGCGATTTTTTCTACGCTTCATCGACAAAACTCGTAATTTTCCGTGTCCGATCAACGAAATTTGCAATTTTTCTTCGCCTTATCGACAAACTTCGCGATTTTTCCGTACTCGATCAATGAAATTTTCAATTTTTCCTCGATTGATCGATTTTTCCTCGTCTTATCGACAAAATTTCGCGCCGTGTTCGATTAACGAAATTCGAAAATTTTCCGCTCCCGATCAATGGAATTCGCGATTCTTAACTTACAGATGAAATTTTCAATTTTTCCTGCGAGAAAAACGATTTTCTTTTTTTGCAACCATATGGACAAAAATTGCAATTTTTTCTCGTTATAAATTGACGAAATTCGCGGGCCACAGGTTGTGCATCTCTATCTTACACCAACTTTCTATTAATCAAATATCTAGAGGTAATAAAATATAGGTATTCGGTACAATAATTAAAAAGCTATATAGAAGTTTCTTATGAAAGAATCTTCACGTTAGCTTAGATCTTTTTTGAGGAGAAATATGAAACAAAAATTCCGCCATTCTTTCTTCATATGTCCTCTTCCCATTCCTCCCAAGACTCAAAACGAGCTTCCGTTTCCGGAAGTCCTCTTTTCATACGACTTAATGGACGTCTTCTTCCGCTCTCATAAAAGCGAATGCATTAAAGTCTGATGCGGAAGGAGATTTCTATAATGCCATCTTCCATTTAATATTTTTATGAGAGTAATTTTTTAACTAAATATATTGAGAATTGTTAATATTTCTTTAAATTCAGCTTAATATCTAATTAACTTTGATGATTAATTTAATTTGTAAATTTTTGTTAATTTAACCGAGATTTTTCAATATGGATTTAATGACAATGCATAGAATAAGTCATAGTAATACTTTCATTTAAAAGTTGAATACTTTAACTTTTAACTGGTGTTGTGATGCCATTTAGTCCTCACGTATTTTTCTACTCTTGTCATTTCTTAATAAATGGAAGAATCAGACAAAAATAATAAATTATATGATTGATATAGTATTTATTGATTTATTCAACTGACAAATGTAATCTAGTCATGTAAAAAGGCAATTGTTTTAATAAAAAATTATTTTGTTTTAATTTATTTTTTATTTTATTAGTTTTTGTAAGAATCACTGAGAATAAAATAGCACCATGACGCCAGTTACAGGTAAAAATAAATCTCAATTTAACACAAATCAATTTTTATAAATGAATTTCAAATATTAAAAAATAATAATAAATAGTATATCATTTTGTTATTAATATCACATGATAATTTTGTCAATAAAATAATTTTTCTTTATGGTAAAAAGAGAAGCAAGGATGATAATTTTTCTTTGATATCCAATTATTGATAATCCAGTATCTTTGAATATATATACAGCTCCAAGTCAAAAAATTAGAATAATTCATTTAATTTGTATTTGGAATTGCATTTAGCTTTATTTCAGTGTAGTACAATTGAAAAAGAAGAACGGTTGATGTTTTAATAAATTTGCATGTTATTATAAAAAATTAAAAATGTAAAATATTAAATTTTGAGTGAATATTGTATTTTATTTTCATTAATCAAAAGATTAGAATACTAAATTAGGTAGTTCAAAAAATTAGAATACTTATGAATTTTCCTGATTGGTTCATAAGGTTGCATAAATTAAGCATAAAATTACCTTCGGCGGGACTTCTTTTTAAGTTATAAAAACGATTTGTATCATCACTGTTTTCATTTTGTGTAAAACATGAGTCGTTTTTCCGACATAACGGAGTTTACAAAGCATCGCATTATTGATTTGCATAAGAGGGTCGTAATCAGCAATGTATCGTCAGTTACTTAAAATGTTCTCAACCAAGTGCTAGTAGAGCAATAAAGCAGTATTTTAACGACGGACATTTTGAAAACAAGAATCTGAATAGCGGCCGAAAGCCAAAAACTACTCAGAGAGATAACAGAAAGCTAAAGAGTATTGCTAAAAAACCCATTTTATAAGTGTAAGATATTTGCATCGAAAGTTGAAAGAATACGGTGTTGATGTGAGTAAATTTAGAACACTAAGACGTCTCCATAAACTTGGATTTCAATCCCGTGTACCAAATATAAGAGTGAAGTGGTGCAAAAAAGGTATTTATAGGGTCTGGATCATTGAAAAAAGTTATTGTTTAGTCATGAGAGTATGTTTTGCGTAACATATGGTGATAAAGGTGTTCTCGTAGGGCGAATGAAGCAAGAAGCATATGACGAGGACTGCATGAAACGATCAGTGGAATTTGCATCCAGTGTAATGGTATGGGTTTGCAAGACTGCAGATGGTCCTGATAGGCTATGTATCGTTAACGAAAGGATTAATTCTGAGGTATATCAAGAAATCCTTGAGCATTTCATGTCGTAAGATCTGTGTGGGGACGATTTTATTTTGCAACATGATTTAGCACCTTCACACAGGTCAGTGTCCATCAAGAACTGGCTTAGACAACACGAAATTAACGTACTTCCCTGGCCGACTAATTCGCCAGATTTAAAACCAATAGAGAATTTCTGGGGAATAACGAAGAAAAGACTGCAGGATATTACGCCAAAAAACAAAGTTGAGCTTCTTTCCAGCATAAAGTCGGCATGGTCATGTCTGGGCAAAAAACATTGTGAACCACTTGCAGCTAGCTTGGCAAAGCGCTGTTGTTCGTTCTGTTACAAAATGTAAAGGCGATGCTACAGAATATTAAAGAATAACTATTTTTCCTTTAAAAAAAAACAGCAAAAAAAAAAAAAAAAAAAAAAACACGTATTATTTACAATGCATTATACAAATATTTTGAACCAGGTAAATGGTTATTGTAATATTTTGAATTTTTCCAAGTGTGAATAATTATTTTAATTTTTGTATTATTTCCTTTAATTTTTATGCTAAAAAATTCTACAAACTATGTAGGTTCTTACAATATTAAGTTTTACCTGTATTACTTTTTGTATAAGCGATACATAAAAACAAAAACTTTTTCACAATTTCTTTATTTCTATTATTCAAATTTTTTTATTTGGAGCTGCGTATACGAGGGTCACTCTGAAATTTTTGAGATACAACTAGGTTTTTAAAGTTATACTTACAAAATTTTAGGTGTGTTCAAAGTAGTCTCCTCCAGCATCAATGCACTTTTGTAGACGAATTTTCCACAGATTAAATGCCTCAAGCCATTCATTTCTTGGAATAGATGAAAAAATGCATTTATAGCCACACCAATCTCTTCTTCTGAATAAAAAGACGTGCACGTAAGTTTTTTTTAGATTAAAGAATAACCAAAAGTCACGCATAGCTAGATCAGGTGAATACGGCAGATGTTCTATCACTTTAATTCGTTTTTGTTTAAGAAACTAAACTGTTAATCCGGCTGTATGTGAAGATGCATTGTCATGGTGAAGCATTAGTCCCCTAACATTCACTTCTTGTAGAATTTCTGGAAGACATTTAGTGGTATACCAGTTTGCTGTTACTGTCTTCTGTCCTTCCAACTTGATGGCTTTGACCAATCCCATACTTCTGAAGAAAACGGCATACATCACTTTTTTCAGTGCGCGTTGTCTGTTCACCATTGTCGGCATGGGATCATCTTCAAAGATCCATACTTTGCTTTCTTGACGTGTTGGAACGTCAAAAAACGGTATGTACGTTTCATCACCCGTTACAATTTTAGAAATGATGCGGTGGCCACCATCATTTAGCAATTTAAGAATTTCTTTACTGATTCTGACACGCTCCTCTTTTTGGTGCTCAGTTAGATTATGGGGAACCCAACGGCAAGCTACTTTTTTCATATGCAATTCTTCATGAATAATTTTGTGTATGGCTGCGGATTCAATGTTAAGTTCTTTCTGTATCATTTGATAGGTACAGCGATTATCAGCAATTAACATTTTTCGTATGGCAGACACATTATCCGGGATTACTGCCGACAGCGGCCTTCCTGTGTGTTCTTCATCCTGAAGAAAATTGCGACCTCTGCTAAATTCTTTAAACCATCTGAATACAGTAGCACGAGCTAGAGATTCATCACCAAATGCTAATTTCAACTGTTGAACGCATTCTTCCTGATTTAATCCTGCTTTAAAATCGTAGAAAATCATAGCGGGAAAATGTTCTCGCGTCAACTCCATTTTCTCTTCTGTTTAAAATTTATTCTATGCTAAACAAGTTGAAGTAAATAAGTAAAAAATCGTCTGTTGTGTTAAAATACTTTGTATTTTAAAATTAAAGCGTTATTTTTATTTTGTACATTCTCGTCTGCGCGTATCTCAATAATTTCAGAGTAACCCTCGTATTTAAGGCAGCATTATTGAAAATTCTGCAATTATTTTTTGATCCATTATCTTCTTATTTCTCACAAGACTCAAAATGAGCACCTATTTTCTGAGGACCCCTTTTCAGGGGACTTAAGGGACATATAACACCTTTAAACTTTCAAAAAATCATATTTCGGTTTTTGTTTTACTCTGAATCTTTCGAAATTTCTGAAAAATATGTAAAAAATCGCATTAACCTTCCCAGCGTCTTGCAAAAGGGTAAAATTGTAAAGTTGTTTTCTTTGTATATGATTCTTTCAACATTATAAAAAAAAAACTCAATTACAAATATGAATGTAATCCTTGAGAGTATTAATCATTCTTCAATTTATTTAAAATTCATTAAATCTATAGAATTATCTTAAATATTGCTTGTATTGCTGTGAAACCTGGAGCTTACAAGGAAAGTCTCCATACGGGCATACTCCGAAAATTCTGAAAAAAATATAGAATGTTCTTCTCATGAGGATAGATATGTTTATAAAAAAAATTTCGGCGGAAACTCGATATTGTGTCCTTAAAAAAATAATCCAAATTTCGTTATTTGGCGATTTATCACCGCGTTGGCGATGGAATAAAATTTCAAAAATACTTTTTTATGCCAAATAATCTTTAAGGTAAAAATGTTTGATGTTAAACTTGTTTAAATAAATTTGATTTAAGTAAATTTAGTTTTTTCAGCTTTAGTTTGTTTTAACTTTAGTTTTGTCATAAAAATATTTATAATGAAAGTTAATTATGAAATTTTATGAATTAAAACAAAATTTAAATTAATTAAAATTGTTTCAATCTCAAAATTATGTCCATTGGAGCACTGTTGATTCAATTTTGTTGCTATGGAAACAAAAACTTCTCCGATTTGAAATGTATAACTGTAGCATTGTTCATCTGACCTTTATTTTGGAATACGCTTAAATATATGGAAATATATTTTTCAATATGAAAATATTTTTACAGTGATAAAATTAAATAACTGCAGCAACAAGCAACATTAATAGATAATACAAAAATATATGCATTAAACTCCCATTGTTTAAGTTTAAATTTTTAAAATACTATTTACACGCATTCTAAAAATCAATTAACATGCAATTTTCAGATGCATTAAAATCGCCTGCTTTTGGCGGAAAAAGGGCAGCTCGCCAAATCGCGTGACGCTTTCGTCTTTTCGCGCCAAATACCGGAAAGTATTTTATTTTTTTACAGGCTTTCTACTGTAATTCCGCCTTTAAATTTGACTGATCCTTTATTACATACCTAAGTAGTTTAATTGTTATTTTTTTCAAAATATTCTGAGTATGCCCAGTGAGGAAACCTTCCTTGTTAGTGAACGGAATATTACGCCCCAAACACTAAGAGGGAGATCTGGACTTTCTCTTGAGTTATAATAATTGTTAGATGATGAGTATAATTTAAGGTTGAAGGTAAGTGGATA
The DNA here is from genome assembly GCA_963932465.1 of Maratus speciosus. Classification (NCBI taxonomy): domain Eukaryota; kingdom Metazoa; phylum Arthropoda; class Arachnida; order Araneae; family Salticidae; genus Maratus; species Maratus speciosus. The sequence continues at coordinate 172,090,811 of OZ010793.1, forward strand.
CTGAACTGTTAAGATGCGTTTTTCCGTGTCAGGTACATTTTAAGTTTGCGCACACTATTGCTTTCGCATTTTATATTCTACAGTTTTAAAAATGTAACTACATATTGGATTCTTCGTAGTCTATATGCTAAACCAAAGTTTTTGATCTGTGGGTTGTCAGCGGGAACACGGATCTGTTAAACTGGCTGACCCGTCTTAAATACTGCGTTAAAAAAAATCAATTTTTTTTTTTAAATTTACTGGGAGAACCTCCGCTGTAAACAAATAAATTACAGTCTGATGCTGAAAGATATTTTTATAATTTTATCTTGGAATTAATATTGTTAAGAGAGTAAATTCGTATTTTTCTAAGTCAATACATTTAGACTTATTTTCAAAATTTATTTAAAGTAGATTAATCTCAATCTTCTTTTAATAGTTAATTATTTCAGGTCATTTATACAAGATATTTATATTTTAGATATGGAGTCGATGGCAATGCATTGAGAGCATTTTGCATCAGCTTCTTTATAACTTAATTTTTCTAATATAAAATATCTCCACTGTACACAGTTTAAACAAAGCAAGTATGGAGTTTTATTTAGCGACTAGTTAAATGAAAACTATTTATCAATCGTTCTGAAGTGATAACTGTATGCGCCCCATGGAACGCCTTTGCGGCTTGGTGCCTGGTGCACGGGCACCGCCAGAATCACCCGCACCACTTTTTCTGTAGTTTTGTTAATATTATTTCACTCCTTTTTTCCAATCTATCTGGAATATTAATTACTATCTAATTCAATTAGAATTAAATATTCTATTTAGATTGCTTTAAAATCAAAAAATAAAATTAATACATCTGGATACAATCTATATTAATAAAAGAAATAGTACAACAGGCTACTTTCTTGATTTTTTCTTTTTTCTCCATTTTAATATTTTCCTTATCAGAAATTGCTTAATTAATTAGTAATTCGAGCTATAGTAATGGAAATCAACATAATTGCTGTTAAAATAAAATTTTAGTTTTGTTTCAAATCAAGTTTTATTAGTTTTGATCCAAATCAAGTTCCATTTTTTAGCTACTATACGAAACTTTATTTCAAAAAGAAACGCCTAACATATATTTCAGCAGTTAACACGTTTCATTTCATTGACCTAACTCATAGCTGCCAACTCTTCCGCTTTTTCAGACCACAAAAATTTAATAGAAATTTTTGCCTTATTTAATCGGCAGATAACGGCGATTTAAAAAGATAAAATTTACTATAAATTTTTTGTGGTCTGAAAAAGCGTAAGATGTTGGCAGCTATGCGTAACTCATTTATCAATTAAAAGACAAAAAAAAAAAAAAAAAAAAAATTGAATGAATTGTTTTAAAAATATTAAAACTTTCAGGAAATTAAATTAAGTTGATCATATTTAGTGATTACAGTTTACAGTTTTTTATTTTGTCCATACATTTTGTGGCGGCGAAAAAAATCCACACTACATTGAATCTTTCTTTCCTTTTCTTCCTTTTTTTAGGTGCGTTCGTAATTATATAAATACGTAGCACCTATAGTCGTTGTTCAGTCCGTCCGTCCGTCTGTCCGCATGTAACAGAGCAAAAACTACCCAACCGAATAGTCTGAAATTTCAAATATATGATTGTTGCAAAATTTTGTCGAGCCATTTCAAATTTTATGAAAATCGGATGTATAGTTTAATTACAGGGACAGTCAAAAGTTTTTCTTTACATTACGGCCAATGGGAAAAATTATTGCAAGTGCATTTTAATGATATTACAGCCTTCCGAATGATCTGAAATTTTAAAGATATAACTGTTGCAAAATTTTGTCGAGCCCTTTCAAATTTTAGGAAAATCGGATGTATAGTTTAATTACAGGGACAGTCAAAAGTTTTTCCTTACATTACGGCCAATGGGAAAAATTATTGCAAGTGCATTTTAATGATATTAGAGCCTTCCGAATGATCTGAAATTTTAAAGATATAACTGTTGCAAAATTTTGTCGAGCCCTTTCAAATTTTAGGAAAATCGGATGTATAGTTTAATTACAGGGACAGTCAAAAGTTTTTCTTTACATTACGGCCAATGGGAAAAATTATTGCAAGTGCATTTTAATGATATGAGAGCCTTCCGAATGATCTGAAATTTTAAAGATATAACTGTTGCAAAATTTTGTCGAGCCCTTTCAAATTTTAGAAAAATCGGATGTATAGTTTAATTACAGGGACAGTCAAAAGTTTTTCTTTACATTACGGCCAATGGGAAAAATTATTGCAAGTGGATTTTAATGATATTAGAGCCTTCCGAATGATCTGAAATTTTAAAGATATAACTGTTGCAAAATTTTGTCGAGCCCTTTCAAATTTTAGGAAAATCGGATGCATAGTTTAATTACGGGGACAGTCAAAAGTTTTTCTTTACATTACGGCCAATGGGAAAAATTATTGCAAGTGCATTTTAATGATATTACAGCCTTCCGAATGGTCTGAAATTTTAAAGATATAATTGTTGCAAAATTTTGTTGAGATATTTCAAATTTTAGGAAAATCGGATGTATAGTTTAATTACAGGGACAGTCAAAAGTGTTCCGTTACATTACGGGGAATGGGGGAAAAATATTGGAAGTGCATTTTAATGATGTATCAGACTATGCGCTTTATGAAGTGCAAAAAATTATACATTCAGTACAATATGGGGTGCAAAAAATAATTATAAAACTAGTTATAGTACGAACGCACCTCATTTGCCACGTTTGACGAGCAATTTCCAACTTGTTTTATTTCAGAGCTTTTCTCCCAAAATAAAAAAAAACGATGCCTCGACGCGAAACCGAACAAGACAGGTGTTTTTTTTAATCTAATAAGCACACTTTGTTCAACCAGGGCTGAGGAGTCGGTAGGGAAAATGGTCGACTCTAACTCCGACTCCGGACTAATTAAGGAAACACTTTCTCTTTTGACACACTCATCTCTTTTGACACAGTTGGTGCCTTTGATGTGATGGATTGGTTTATCTTGGCTGAATTAATTGACGACCTTCCGATTTATATTTAAAAATGACTTTAAAGAATTATATCAGCCACCGTCTCATAGGATTCAGTTCGTTAGAGGCATAACATGGTTCAGAATCTTTCGGGGCTGCCCGCAAGGTTCCTGTTTAGGCCCCCTGCTTTGGACAACTGTTGCTGACAAGATTATCAAAAGTTATAAGCAGCACAGTCAAAAAATTATTTTTTATATGCTGATGACTTTGTTATTGTTGAGGGCAGTGATACAAGACCTGCATTTGAGAATATCGTCAATGCCAGCATTTCCCACTTTGCTTCAGCTTGTAGTGATTTACATCCGTCAATTAGTATTGAAAAGTCTACTTCAATGCTTTTTGGAAAATATACATCAAGTAAGCTTCGACCTATTTTTAAACTCCGAGATAGGAACCTCTCTGTTAAGGATAATTTGTTGTACTTAGGATTATATCTTGACAGAAGATTCCATTGGTTGGAACATCTCGATATGGTCCGTGATAAAATAAAAGATTTTAGTTATAATATACAAAAGACAAGAATTCGAGATAAAGGATTACCATTTGAGTTTCTAAAAAATTTGTAAAATTCAGTGTTAAAGAAACAGATTACTGTGGTTACGAAGTTTGGTTTAAGGATTTACGGAGCCATGAAATTAGGCGTTTGTCCTCTTGCCAAAGGCTATGTATTTTATCTCCCATTCGTGCATATTGATCAATATCAAAACAGGCACTTTGTGTACTTTCGGGAATTGAATTAAAACAACTGGTTTTATGTTATAATGTTCAGAAAAATGATGGTTCAGATTGGATAGAAGATGTTTATGTTTCAACAGATCAATTAGTGAAAAGGGTTTATACTTTTAATTTTCCCTACTTTTATTAGGATCATCATGTCAATTTTGTACGTGCTATTACAGAGAAAATCCCTTTGTACAACCACTCAGTTTTATATACAGATGATTCTAAAATGCCAACGGGTGTTGGAGCGGCGTTTGTGGTGTTTTTGAAAGAAGATATTATCTTTGAAAAGAGAATTAGACTTTTAGTATTATTAATTATTTAGTACGGTATATCAGGCTGAATTTACTCCCTTAGATTCTGCAATTGAGTGGTTTACCACTCCCAATGTATTCTACATTTATACAGACAGTTCATCCTCAGTTCAAGCGCTTCAGAATCCTTTTCCCAACGGCCGAAATTCTTTTTAATATCTATGCAAATTTACGACTATTGAGTAATACAATTGTTAATATTGGCTGGATTAAATCCGACGTTGGTTTCGCCGGTAACGAGTGCGCAGACTACCTTGCCAAATCAGTCATTGAGACTGGTTTATTTGATGTTGAATAGACATTCCTATCACTGTTTCGTTTGTGAAGCAGTTCTATAAATGCAACATTGTTAAGAATTGGCAGAACGACTGGTCCTATTGTGATAAAGGAAGAGACACGCATAGTATTATTAAAACAGTAGATACTTGATTTTTGTGTTTCTCGCAAGTAAATGTCTATTTTATTTCTGCACATGGAGCATTTCCTAGTTATCTTCATAAAAGGAGAAACTGCTAAACTGATAAATGCTTATGTGGAAACATCGATGATGTCAAACATTATCTGTTTGGCAAGTGTCTAATGAGATGATGCCTACTTCATTTAACTTTATTCGTAACCGGACACTTAGCTGGAACATGCGAACATATTGTTCTCGAAATCAAATTATAATAAACTCAGACTTATTTACAACGAATTGAACAAACACTTTTCGTTTATAAAATATAAATTTTGATTTTTGAGATATGTGCATCTGTGACTTTACAGTAATGTTATATTTAATAATCAGACTTTCTACTGCGGCATTTGATGTGGTTACTTTATCTCTAATGTGTTTTAAGCAAAGAAGCATTTTTTCCTGTCGGACATGAACTACGTCTCTGGTAGTATAATATGTATTTATTGTCTTTATTGAGCGTTTGATGTTATCCTTACACTGTACTTATGAACTAACAGACGACAACTTGACATTACCATTAATTTATTCACATCTCATAGTCATTTGTTAAAAATGTAAATGACTTTAAACACTGTTTCTTCATGTTTTCGTTCTCATTTTATTATATACATACGTCAAAATTGCAAATGACTTTAAAGTTTGTAAACCTTTCCTTGTTTTTATTATCATTTTTTAGTCACCTGTCATTAGTTGAAATAACTTTAAACTTTGCTTTATTTTAACCACTTTTCTGGCGCCAGAGTGCTCTTTGTGAACTTTACTTTTATTATTTGTCGCTGTATTTCTGGGACTAATCCCCTGTCTGTGGTTTTGCTGTTAGCAGAGGGTACTTTTCTGTCAGGGGTTCATGCCTATGCCACTTTTGGTTGGCTCCCTGGCAGAGTGATCCTGATCCTGTCTAATATACCAGTGTTGCCTGTTGGTTAAAATTATGAGGGGAAACAAGAAAAATGAAGCGAAAATTTCACTATTTCGGCATCAATTCTGTTCTTATGGGCTTGAAAAAAGGGAAAAATATATTTTCCGATTTATTAATTTTACAAAAGGTTCCGTTAACTGAAATTCTTTATAACTATTACTATTTTTAGAAAACAAATTGCGTCCAACACGTCTTGGAATAATTAAGTTTACTTATGGCTCGGCCCGAGTCTGCTGAAAACATTAATCTCGGACTCAGACACAATCTAACTGTCCGATGGTGATTTCTAAGTTGAACGTACTGTGTTTCTGTATTGATGTTATCAAACAAGCATCAGATCCTCTAGCACATTTGTACTTATTATGACCTTAGTCCAACCATGTCCTACGGAAATTGTTCCTATTTTTTTATTGGCGAGGTTTGATTCTTTCAAATTTGTTACATTGAGTCGGCCAGCTTGCTTAGTTTTTTACCACTCCGGTTCTGGCCATTAACAAAAATTGTCTTTTTTTTGCTTACCCGGCCCTTGGACCCTTGTAGACTACCTCACTACTTCGGTTTCTGCAAACACAAAAAAACCTGAGGTATGGTATAGTACTCATATACTAAATCCACTAGTTTAAATTAAAAACGGTTTTTATCTAGTGTGTAAACCGGGCAGTAACTTGGCAGGCACCTTTAACTTGGGTACTCTGGTATAGTCCAAAAATAGCTATAATAATTCATTTTATAGATTTAAAATTACATATAATTGGTTTAATTTCACTTTAAACTGTCAAACAAAGAAAACTGGAGTCAGAGTTGGCTTGTTTTTTAGCGACTCCGACTCCGACTCTTTTGCTCAAAAATGGGCCTTATTCCGACTTCGCAGCCCTGCATTCAACCGGGGTCGAAGAACTCTGAGTTGGGTAACTTTTCATCCGAAGTAAACGGTGAATACGAGTTTTCAACTGTCAGATGAAAATCTTAACCTGGGGTTACTGGACCCTCTGTTTAACCCTCGTCGAAGTTATTCGTAAATATGAACGTTATAGTCTCACTGACTGAATACCGGAAATTTACTACTGCGCATTTCCGGCACTTTTCGAGTTGTTATTGCATTTCGCACAAACCAAGTTAAGTGTGTTAGAAATTTTGTTAAAATACCTTTATAACTTTTAGTTTCTGAAAGTTATGATCTAAAATACATTTTTGGATTAGAGTCAAGACCTGCTTACCACAGGAGTACATGGGAAGACACAGTCCTCCAATTATAGGGGGCCATTTTTGGAAAACGAGGTCCTGAAATAGAATGTATTCGTCTCAACTCCATATGGAGTCGATCAGGCTGTGATTTAGTGAGGCATCTCATATTTTTGAAGGAATAAATGGGTTAAGACATTGATTTCTTATTTTTAAAAATGCTTGTTGTAGTGTGCTCTATCATTGTAAAGCTCTTGTAAAGTTTGTAACCCTGCAACTGAAACATCCTGTATGCTAGTTTATACTCTTTCTTGACAAATGGGAAACAAAAATTCCCTATTATTTCTTCATACATGTTTTTCCCATTTTTCTCTAGACTTAAAATGAACTTCCGCTTTTGGAAGATCTTTGTCCATGCTACTTAATGGATAGCTTCGTCTGCGGTCGTAAAATCTGAAAGTGAAGACTTAATGTCTAATGCTATGCTGAAGGAGATTTTTATAAATTTGTCTTCGATTCAATATTTTTATGGGAGTAAACTTTCATTTTCCTGAGTAAATGTACCGGGATTTATTAATACATATATAGGATGCAGCATAAGTAAAACTATTTTATTTGTACTTGACGACACGTTGGTAGTTTTCAAGACATAACTCAAAATTTTTGGTCTACAAAACTAAAAAGTTTTATACTGCATTCTAACATGTACAGAGAGACCATTACACTGTAACACATTTATGTAACGTTACTCCATAAAATTGGTGGCAGCCTTGCTGCCTCCATTTTATTGAGTAATTTAACTCATATAACTGATGTTACGCTACACTAATGTGTAATATTACATCAGTTATATGAATTTAAATTAGACCATTATATAAGTTAAATTGCTTCATAAAATTAGAGGCAGCATGTGGCCACCAAATTTACGGAGTAATGTTACATGATTTTTTTTACAGTGTGCTCATAACTGAAGCTCTTTGCTTCACTAATGCAGTCAATGATTCTTAAAAATGAATATTCGCTCCTAATGGGTGTTACTTATGCCTCACCCTGTATAAGTGTATAAGTAATCTGAAACTGAATAAAAATTAGTTAGATTCAATGAAAAATGAAATGGGAGAACAAAGAGAAAAGTTGAAAACGCAAGAGGAAATAACAATAAAGTAATAAAGCAGAATAAAAGCAGATTGCAGAGAAACGTTCATGGTCATGGCAGCTGGAAAACTAAGACAGATATCAGACATTGTGGATATATTTTAAAGCCATCTTCTTCAGATTGGAACAAGCTGCAAAGATCAGGTGTTCAACATCCTGCACATCATCCACGTTGTATCCATACACGTTTGTAGAAGTCAGATTAGGAACATAACATTTTAATTGTAGAATACTATTACCTATAAAAATACAGTACTCAATTATGCACTTAATAATATCATAATAAAGACAATATTTTTTTTTATTTGCGTTTGAGGAATCATTGCATTTTTTAGAATTCATAGCAAAATTTTCGTATTGAAGAGCTTTAAATCAAAAAATGCTCGTGTATCTAATAATATAGCAGAGTGTTTCTAATAATGCGACAAACTTTTTCTAATAAGAAAATCCTTCCATTAAAAAATTACACTTCAAATAAATTAAATACTTATATCTTCTTATTAGTAGAAAAATAAATGTTTTCATTTCTATAGAAAATTTCTGTGAAGAATAATCGCGTAAGTTTAGACCTTCTTAAAATGAAATAAGAAATAAAATTCTCCATTCCTTATCCTTCCTCGCTCTTCCCATATTTTCAAAGACCCAAAAGGAGTTTCCGCTTCCATATGACTTAACGGAACTCTTCATCCGCTATCATTAAAAGCAAATGCATTAATTTTTAATATTGGGGAGAAATTTTATAATTTAGTCATTGTTTTTAATTTTTTTCTGGTAAGTCACTGAGGTTTATCTTTAAAAAATATTAATGATTAATTACAAATTTATTTAGTAAGTAAAGTGTGTTTCACTGTATCAGCATTTTAACATTTTATACCTAAATAAATAATCATAATGCAATGAATAAGTCAAATTAATATTTTCATTTATAAATTTAATAAGTATAGATGAATCATAATTTATCAAAAGTGGGTTTTCATGTATTCATTTTTAATAATCCAATTTTCTATATCATTAATAATGTGTTAATAAAATCATTTTACTTTTCTAGTAATATAGACGCACAGAATGTTGTTTTTACCTGTAATTTCCAATTAAAGGATCTTTAAAACTGCGCAGATCTTTTTAATGAGAAATATGTCAGGAAAATTCACTCTTCTTTTTTATCTGTGTCTTTTCGATTTCTTCCAAGGCAGAAAATGGTGCTTCTGCTGCTGAAATGTCTCTGTCTACGAAGCTTAATGGATCGCTCCCATAAAAACGGTGTAAACTGGTATGAATAAAATTAAACAACACGTTAATAAAAAATGATTTTCAAGTGCATTTTAATGATGTTATAACCTTTCGAACAGGATGAAATGGATATGCACTTATGAAGTGCGCTAAAATATACTACATTCTGTACAATATGCGGTGCAAAAAATATTTATAAAACTAGTTATAGTACGAACGCACCTTATTTTTCACGTTTGACGAGCAATTTCTAACTTGTTTAATTAACATAAAAGAAACATTTTCATTCATGTAAGACTCAAAATGAGATTCCTCTTCCGGAAAACTTTTTTCGATGCTCCTAATGGATCTTTTCTTTCGATCTCATAAATCGAATGCATTAAAGTCGGATACAGAAGAGGATTTTCAGTTTCATCTTCGAATAATGCTGGATGGATACAAATTAATTGGTCAATTTTGTAACTGAATGGTTTGCGAAATATTAATCGCAAGGTACTCGTTTAACGGCAGATTAATGTGTCTGCGGGTGGTGCAGATTCAGTGAAGTCCCAGTTTATAGCTAGTGGTGAAGGTGTTATTCTACAATTATCAGGGTCACCTAACTTTTCATATCTACATTCCGTGTATGGAGTTTTGTTATAGGCCAAAATTGCAAGTCTGCCGTTTCTGAAATCCATTCTTAAATTGAAATCACGAATCAACAATGCACTTGATTTGAAAATGATCACAGGCATAGCCTAGGAACAAACTATTTGTAGAGGAATGAAGGGCAGCCAGATTTGTAAAAAAGGTAAACTTCTGCTATCTTTTAATAATTTTTATTCTGAAGTGTGGCTGTAAAACTACGCGTAATATACCTTTTTGTTTGCTCAACTAATATGTATTAAACCATGCCTTGTATAATAGTAAATTCACATTTTTCTTTGTAAATAGCTTGAGACTTATTTTTAACATACAATTAGATGATTCTCAAACTTATTTAATCAGTAAACTGTTCACTGTTTTTTTTATGAGAGTAAGTTCATATTTTTCAAGTAAATAGCTTGAAGGTTTATTTTTTAAATTGAATTTATTTAGGTTATTTTAAAACTCATTTGGTCAAAAAATTGTTCAACCTGTTTTTGTTTTTTAAGTAAGTTTACACTTTCCCAAATAAACAGCTTGAGATTTATTTTTTAAATTCAACTTATTTATTCAATAAATTCTTTACCCTGTTTTTATTTTATGAAATTAAGCTTCCATTTTCCCAAGTAAATAGCTTGAAATTTATTTTTGAAATTCAACTTATTTAGATGATTCTCAAACTTATTTATTCAGTCAATTGTTCACACTGTTTTATTAACACTATTTCTACCAAGAGGTGTCAAAAGACTCCTTTCAGATTTTAACTTAAAACTATTCTCTAAGTTTAATCATTTCTCCACAATACAGTTTTTGACTTTTCGTACAATAGTTGTTAATTTAATTCAGCAATATCATTTTCCTCCAGCTCATGCTGGATCTAAAAATGTGCAGATGGTATACCTATTTCTACCATGAGGTGTCTTTTGACACCTTAAGGATTTAATAATTTCTAATGTCTAAGGATTTTATAATTTCTAATTTTAAATCCTTGTACATATCAATATCAACACCATTTTACAACATCATATCAATTATAATCAGATTGGAGAATCCCGATTTCAGTTGTAACGGAAAATACAGGTGTTGCTGGATAATTTTGATATTAGCTTGTTTTCCGCCATGTTGCATTTTAGTGTAGATCATTGCAGTGACAAGTTCTAAAAAAATTGAATAACGAGACGCGTTTTGTTCTCAAATTCAGTATTTGTGAATTTTGTTTCCATTCGTGTAAAAGCTGTGGTATTGAATAAGGAAAGAATTTTATTACACTGCTGTTTTTATGATTACTGTTATGTTGTTGTTGTTACAAAGATTGAATTTTTATACATGGGACGGAAATTTTGTTTCGTTAAATCGTCGAAGTTTGTTGAGTTAATAACATTAAAAGGTTTAATTATCTTTCTAATAAAAAAAAATTGAAGAATATAATATTTTTCAATTGTTGTTCCTGTGGACGTAAAACATGTTTGATTACATTTATGTGTATTTATATGTTGTAGATTGATGAATTAAGCTAGACTTTACTACCTTTAAATAACCTGTAATAAACACGCATCAATGTATTAATAAATATAGTGTTCAAATTATATTTAACTGTTATTTTGAAATCCCAACAGTTTTGGCAATTATTCGCATTCAAACGCAAAGATGTTAAAAGACACCTTTTGGTAGAAATGGGTATACACAAAATCGTGGTAGAAATAGTGTTAAGAGACTTAAATCACAATTATCTTAATAAATAGTTTGAGCTTTATTTTTAAATTCAATTTATCTAGATGATTCACAAACTAATTTAGTCAAGAAATTTAGTAATTTTAGAAAAATCATAATTTATTAAGGAGAAATTCTATAACTTAAATCTCTGATAATCCTTTCAGGGACAAAGCTTTTTCATTGATAAAATGTTGAAACAAAGCGATGTAAGTAAGCGTCCTATCTTAAATGGGAGAAGTAACCGCAAGATTAAAAGTGAGGTCACATCAATCAAGGTCATGCGTCACGTAGCGGATGGAGTGTGAACTACAGGTAGATACCTAACTGTTTTCTTACTGACACCACTAAAATTGTAAAGTTTTTTTCACCTTGATTAATAACTGAAGAGCTTTTGATAAGGCGAAGAAAACTTCGTGGTGTCAAGTGCGTCTGGATGCCTCTCTCGCTACGCCATTATTTTGCAATAAATATGGCAAACAAAATTCATTTCCATGAGTGACTGAAGATTTAGAAAATACGCGCCACACTAAAAGCCCGTGTATGTAAACTATCACTCCGTCCACAAGGTGGCGCAAACGTGTTAATTTACGCCTGATTCCAGCATTAAGTTTGTTCGCTTACTTATAACGCTTTGTGTTGAAATGAATGAATGACACCGGAATTTACAAACAAATTTATTTGGAAATAAGAAAAAGCTATATTTCACATACATATATATATTAAATGTAAAATTTTATACTCAAAATTCTGGTGCCATTATGGTATTTTGGGAATTAAAATTAATCGGTTTCATAAATGTACCACCGCCGTTGAAAGAATTAAGCAAAATTTTGCAACATTCTACGAATTTTATAATGTTATACTTTTGATAATAAAAATGTTTATCTTTTTGTGAAAGTTAAGCAAGAATGAAAATTATTTCTTCAGTTAGTAATTAAAAAATCATCGAATGAGCTGAGATATCTTTTTTGAAAACAATGAAAGAAAAATTTTCACACATCAGTTCTCTTCCCATTTTTTGTAGGCACAAAATGAGTTTCCTTTTCCTGAAGATTTCTTCTATATGATTTAATGGATCTCTTCTTCCGTTCTCACAAAAGTTGCATTAAAGTCTTATATCAAAATAGGTTCTTATAATTTCATCTTCGAAATAATATTTTCATTACAGCAAATTCACATTTTTCTAGAATTGTTTTTTAAAGTTAATTTTTTTACAGGATTCTCAAACTTTTTTAGCCAGAAAGTGATTTATTTGACGAAGGTATTTTAAATTTTAATCAATGACAGTGCATCGAATAAGCTTAAATATTATTTTCATTTAGAAGTTTAATAATTTTAGATAAAACATATATGAGGGACCCAGAAGCCAAGGGGTATAAGTGACAAAATTGACAAAAAAAAAAATGAACTAAGTGGGCAAGCTATCTGGAAATAAGGCTATTTGTTTGGAGGTAAAGAGATATAAGTGATTTTTTAATTAAGTGCCGAGTTCTAGAGGTCAACTACTCAAACTCTTTAAACTACTTAACCTCTTTAATACATAAATAAAAAAAATATTGTACTCCACTTTTCTTTCTCAGTTATTGAAATAAGAGTTCAAAGACTGCTATGAAACAAGCAACAGTTTTATGCAGTAGAACCTCTTTTATCCGAAACTCTTTTAACCATAACTATCGGTTAACCAAAATCCATTTTTAAAGCTTTTTTTTTTTTTTTTTTTTTTTTTTAAATATTACATTTCTTGTACGCAAAATCTATTTTGAAACTTTTTTTTTTTTAAATATCATATTCCTTGTGTGCAAGTGGTCCTTTCCAAACTACGAATACACATAAATATTTTCGATCCCCCTTTCTTAGAGTTCCTTTGAATTTAACTTGGGCTCCCGTAAGCTGCGGAGTGGAACGAAGAAAACGAACAAAATAGCAATTCTGAAGCTTTTGAATGTTTTGCAAAAAGTTTGGCATTGCTGAAGCAGCAGGAAGACTGTGATACTGGTGAACTAATAATATTTAAAAACCCCGTTTTAGAGCTTCAAAGCAAAGGCAATTGAAACTGCGACAAACAAAACATTTTTTCAAACACTTATAATATATGTAAAAGGTACTTAATTTCAAAATTAAAATTCAGGTAATTTATTCTTGTTTCTATTTTGCTATTGCTTTATTTTTGTTAAGCACTTGTTACCATAATAAGAAACATTGCATATCTCTCTCCTTAAACTTAAAATTAAAGCATTCTTGATTATCCGAAAACTTCGATTTTCCCAAAGTAGGTCGGTCCCAATTACTTCGGATAATCGAGGTTCAACTGTATTTTAATTCAGTTAATTACTATTGATGTTGTTCAGCTTTGAACTCAATTTGCTCCAAATCTAGATTTTGACGCTTGTATCCCTTGGTTTCTGGGGTCTTCATATATCATTTCTGTCAACATTACTTTTTCTATGCATATACAAAACGCAGAATGATGAATGAGGTATCATACGAAATGTTTTTGAATAGGCATGTTTTTTGTGTCTTTTGAAGATACAAAAAGAGCTTCCTTTTCCGGAAGATTTCTTCTATGTCATTTAATGAATCTCTTCTTCCGTTCTCGCAAAAGTTGCATTAAAGTCTTATATGAAAATAGGTTTTTATAATTTCATCTTCGAAATAATATTTTTAGTAGAATAAATTCACATTTATCTAGAAAATAACCTTGAAATTTATTTTTAAAAGTTAATTTACTTACATGATTCTCAAACTTTTTTAGTCAGTAAGCGATTCATTTAACGAAGACATTTTAAATTTTAACACTGAATCAATGAAGAATGCATTGAACAAGCTTAAATATTATTTTCGTTTAGAACTTTAGTAAATTTAGATAAATCATATATATTATTTATGATGTCAACATCCCTTTTTCTATGCATATAAAAAACGCAAAATCATGAATGAGGTATCATACGAAAAGTTTGTGAACAGGCATTCTACACTCGAATTTTATTTAAATACATTTTTTGATTAAAAATGGCAGTTAATTAAAAATTAAATAAACAAATCGGAAATTTTACGTCAAACGTGGCAAATGAGGTGCGTTCGTACTATAACTAGTTTTATAAATATTCTGATCTTTGTACTATAGCTGTTGCGCTCTTATGCAAAAAGGCATGGATACAAAATTTAGTACGATTATAAATATTAAATTCAGTACTACTTAAATAATAAGACTCCATCTTAAATAGGGCGTCCTCACCATGGCAACCTAGAATCATTATTTATCATGGGACATCACTGAATTAAGTACATATGATAGGATTTAATAGAAAGAAGAAAACTTTTATGAATATCTTTTTAAGTTTTGATTCGATTTTAATCAAATTTAAAATGATTTGACAAAATTCTGCAACGATTATATATATTAAATTTCAAGCCATTCGACTGGGTAGTTTTTGCGTTTTTATATGCGGACAGACGGACAGACAAACGGACGGACCAGGCGGCGACTATAGGTGCTACGTATTTATATAATTACGAATGCACCTAAAAAATGCATCAGTAAGTAATTTCAAAGACTGCAGTGAGAACGGCTTGCACGGGCTAACTAGTCATAACTTACTACATGGCGGTTTTACAATTTATTTTCTGATGCCAAAATACTACAACATTCTATTAATAATCTCTATAATAATAGTCATGTGACTGTCATCAATAGTTCCGGGTTGACCGCTTCGCTTCTTATATGCCAGGCGGCCAATTTGGTAATTTAATGTTAGCCGTGCGCAGGTGATAAATCACCAAATATTGTTCCAACGCCGTGTATCAGTATTATAATAGTCCATTTCATGCGACTGTCATAAACATTTTTTCGCGTGGTAAATTAAAACAAAGCTTTGATGTTGAAATTAAATATCATGGTTTATGGTATTATTTATTACTTTTTTCTTTCTAAAGAAATGATTGAGAATCATAAAATTTAAAGTTTTCAGTTTTAAATTTAATTTATGTTTTTCAAATAAAATGTGTGAAAGTATTATATTTTAAATGAAATACAAAAAAATTCGACGGGAACAATATTTGGCAATTTATCACCTGCGCCCGGCTAACATAAAAATACCGACTTCATGATTTCTGTATCAGAATCTTCCGATTTCGCAAAGGATTGACCAAAAAAAAAAAAAAAAAAAAAAAAAAAAAATTAAATTATGAATAAAAGTAAAGTTATGCAATGCTTAGCATACATTTAGAGGAGACCAAACTGGTCGCCAAGGGCGGCTAGTTTAACATTATAATTTTGTTAATAAAACAATTTTATCTTGATTGTAAAAGAGATGCGATTCTCGACGTTTTTTTTTTTTTTTTTAAATTAAGTTTGCAATTAAAATATATTCGAATTAATTCAGATATCTTTTTTAATATACATGGGGGAAAAATTTCCATTCTTCAATCTTCATTGCTCTTTCCATTATTTGAAGACTCATAATGAGCTTCTGCTTCTGGAAGATTTTCTTTCCAAGCGATTTAATGGACTTTGTCTTCCGCTCTCTTATAAGTGAATGCATAAAAGTCTGATATCGAAGGAAATTTTTATAATTTCATATTTGTTAATTATTTTTAGGAGAGTGAATTCTGGTTTCGTTAAGTAAATATATTAAGATTTATTTTAGTTTATTTTTAGATTAATTATTGAATTTAATTGTCTCAGTTTATTTTAGTCAGTAAATGTTTGTTCATTTAAACGAGATATTTTAATATAGAATTAATGACAAAGCATTCAATAATTCGTAGAAACGTTTTTGTTGTATAGTGAAATATTTAAAAATAAATCACAATTTTTTTCAAAAAACCGTTTTCTTACGTAAATGTCAAATAATAAAGAGTATAAAACTATGTATAAAAATCACTTGAAAACATCAAACTAATTTAATAATTGCTTAAAGTGATAAAAATACATTTAAAAGGCAAAAAATGCCTTTATTTACTCATATTCGACATGTTTCATTGCTCTGATGGCAGCATTCTCAAGAAATAAAATACTAATACAAATATTAAGTTAATTTAATAAAGAGTATATCATTTTGTTAATGAGATGGCATTGTATATTTTTTAATTTAAAAAATGACGTTTATTCTAATATAGAAGCTGGGATGATCACTTTTTTTCTTCTGTTTGCAAATGATGAATCTCCAAAATTATCGGGTGATTGCAAAAGTTCGTGCCCGATTTCTGATGCATTAAGTTTCGAAGTGTACCAGAGTTGTTTTAAATGGCGAAATGCAATCGAATTGTCAACATTTAGTCTCTCAGCAATCTCTTCAGTCGTAATACGTAGATTATTATTCACTAAATCAGGGATTAAGTCATTTTATACGCCAGAAGGTCGCCCTGAGCGAATATCGTAGTTTAGGTTGAAATCGCCATTTCGAAATCAACAAAATCACTTTTTAACTGTCCTAAGAGCGGGAGCACGATTATAAAAAAGTCTTGAATATTTTTTGTAGCACGTCCAATACTCACTCCTTTTTACTTTCTTCTATGTTCAATAGAAGAAAGTATTGTAATCGAAATTTTTTTCGACTTCCGGCTTTCGATGGATTTACACGTTTTATTGGTCAGAGATCCTAAAAAACATGTTTATAGAAAATGTCTGTCTGTCCGTGTGTCGCTATTGTACCATTTAAAAGTGTATGAAGTTATGCATAGAATTGAACCAATTTCTTTTTTAAAGTTTTTGGCTATGGCAAGCAGTTCCTTCCTTAATTTGGAAAAAAATCTACCGGAAGGGGGCGCTGTAACAGCGATTTTTGTACCATTTTGAATATTGTATCATCAAAAAGTGTATGAAGTTATGCATAGAACTGAACCAAATCTTTTGTGTATGTGTTTCGCCATGGCAAGAAGGTCCTCCCTGGATTTGGGAAAATTCCACCGGAAGAGGACGCTTTAATAGCTATCGCCTTAAGGCGGCGCTGTAATAGCAATTTTTGTGCAATTTTCAGTATTGTACCATCGAAAAGTGTATGAAGTTATATATAATACTAATAAAAATACTAATAAAAATGAAATAGCGACATTTGTAACAACATTTTGAAATATTAAAATATATAAGATAGAAGAAAGTTGTAGGATTGGCACATCCAACTAGTTTAAACTCATATACAGTAAACTCCCGACTACCCGGTCCTCCGTACTATCCGGCCTAGCTTAAAAATGAGGAATGTTACAAGCGGTCGAGACAGGCAGGTTCACCGTCGTGGGAAAGGGTTGATTCACGACAGAAGGAGCAAGAAGGGATTGTTAAGCTTATTCAACAGAAGGAAATTTCTCGGGAGCAGTTGTACAATTGCGATAAGACCGGTTTAAATTAAAAACGTTTGCATCAAAGAAAGAAGCTGCGTGATACCAGAAATCAAGGAACGAGTGACCATATTGACTTGCAGTGATGGAACCGGCAATCATAAACTTTGGTTGACTTTAGTAGGAAAGTCAAACAAACCTAGAGCTTTTAAAAAACTGAAAAATCAGCAATCACTACCCTATATTACACGCATAAAAAAAAGCATGGATGAATTCAGAGATCGTTAAAAGCTAGTTCCAAAATGAATTCGTACCGACTGTAGAAAAACATTTGAAAGACAACAATTTGCCGAGAAAAGCTTTACTAATTCTTGACAACACATCTTCGCATCCGTCCATTGACGAACTCGCAGATGGAGACATGAAAGCTGAATCTTACCACCCAATGTGACGGCTATTTGTCAGCCGATGGACCAGGGCGTTTTTGAAATGATAAAGAAAAAGTATCGACCGGCGTCTTCTCCGTTCGTTCATATCAGTCACTGATAATAATGAAGACTACATACCCTCTCTGAAAAAGATTGGCATGCTAGATGTCATAAGGTGGGTGGCAGAAGCATGGGAAGAAATTCCAAACATAGTAATTGCAAGGTCATGGAACATTTTTTTTAACCATAAAGGTGGACATATACCTGTGTGGGAAACTGAAGTGGAAAATGAGAACGATAAGCTTCTTTCGTTGCTGAAAAACATACTGGGCTCTGACGATGTCAATGCAGAGGACATTACAGAATGGATGGCAAATGACGAAGTTAATGAATTAACTGACAACGATATTGTAGATATGCTGACACAGGGAGAAGTAACAGAAGCAATAGAGGAGGAGAATGCCAAAGAAAATTTCATCGTACATTCGGAAGGTTCAAGATGATTGAGATAGCACTGCAGTACGTCAGTCAGCAGAGGGGGCAACGCCAGCTGATATCATCTGCTTGCGTAAATGGAGGAGCATTGCTTCGCAGAAGAGGGCTAACAAAGAGGAGCAGTCATCTATCAAGGGCATTTTAAAAATCTAAAAACTGTAAGTTTTAACTATTTTATCTTATACATAACTTTTCAGATTTGTGTAATCATTTATTAATAAACAGTAAAATAAGACGTACTCATTTTTTTACGAATTAGGCTTACGTCTTACGTTAATGTTTTGTTTATTTTGAAATTGTACGTACTGTATACATAATATTTATCTTAAAATGTATAACATGTGTTTTTAATATCATGGCGGGGGGAGGGCAGAAATTGAGTACATATTTATAAAACTCCGGTCTATCCGGTATTTTCGTTATCCGGCCTACTCTTCCGCCACATTAGGCCGGATAGTCGGGAGTTTACTGTAATTAACATGACGAAAATTAAACTTTTCATTTTCTGTTTTGAATATTAACCTTGCACACAAATAAATTTGAAAAACTTATTTTTAACATTATATTCACTCACGACACATGTAGGTAACTGTCAGTTAATAATATGGTTATAAAAGAAACATCAGCACAGTCGAACTTGTCAGTTTCTGCCATCTATGAAACAGATAAACATCTTTTGCAATCATGCAATAGTTTAAATCTCTTTCTACACAAATATGAAAATAAAGAAATCTACACAAATCTTCCACCATTCTTTCTTCAACGGTTTTCATCCATTTCATCCATTTCATTTCTTCAAGATTCAAAATGAGCTTCAATTTTCGAAAGTCCTCTTTTCATGTCACTTAATGGATGTCTTCTTCCGTTCTGATAAAAGCGAAAGCATTAAAGGCTGATATCAGAGGAGGTTTTTATAATTTCATCTTCGAATTAATATTTTTATGAAAGTAAATTGATAATTTTATAGTAAATATTTTCAGATTTACTATTATTTTTAATATAATTAACCTGGATGATTCTCAGAGTTATTTTGTTAGTAAATTGTGGTTAATTTTAATACAGGTATTTTAATGTTTAATACTGAAGTAATGTAAATTCATTGACCAAATAATATTAATATTTTCATTTAGAAATATGATATCTTAAGATAAATCATATTTTATCACTAGTGCGTTTTAACCCTTTAACCGGCTGGCCCGGATTTTTCCATTTTTAGGAATCATGTTACCCCTTGGAGACGAGCGACCGGTATCCGTGCCGCGTAAGGTGCTCAGAATCAGTGATTATTCTAACCAGTAATTTTTTATTGTAAATTTTGCCTTATTTAATCCGATTATTTTCCCGATTCAGTGAGGCAGAAATTTCTGTTTTAAAAAACCGGTGATAAAAGATTAAAAACTCTGTAAAAGACGCTCGTTCCGAAGGGGTTAAAATGGCTGTAGACAAAAATATTTTAAACAGAATTTTATTTTGAACCATATATATAAAGAAGTGATATTAAAGATGTTATAGCATCAAACTGCGATTAATAAAAATATGTATCCTGGAATTTACAAGCATTCTCATAAAAATGCAGGAAAACCCTCGGACGGTGAGAGGGTAAGAGGGAATTTTTAGTACTAAAATATTACATCATTCAATTAAAATATCTTCAAATCAATTCAGATATATTTCTTAACGAATATCGAAAAAATTTCCATTTTTTTATCTTCATTGCTCTTATTATTATTTGAAGACACAAAATAGAATTTCCTCTTCCGGAAAATTTTCTTTCCAAGCAACTTTATGGATTTTGTCTTCCGCTCTCACAAAAGAGAATGCATTAAAGCCTGATATCGAAGGAGATTTTTATAATTTCATCTTCGTGAATTATTTTTATGAGAGTAAATTCGAGTTCCTTTAAGTAAATATGTTAAGATTTATTTTAGTTTTTTTTCTATCTTTACAAGAAGAAAGTATTGGATTCGTGAAAATTTTCGAATTCCGGTTTTCGATGGATTTACACGTTTTAGGGGTCAGAGATCCCAAAAAACATGTTTTTACAAAATGTCTGTCTGTGAGTCTGTTTGTGTGTGAGACAAATTTCTTGGGTGCTCTATCTCAAGAACTAATGAATGGAATTTAATAAAACTTTATATTCAGTTAGTCCCTGATATAAATTGGTGCTGATTACTCTTTGGTGTAAATCGCCCAGCAAGTGGTGCTTCTATGCTGCATTATTATTGATTTCTACAATGGCTATATCTCAAGAACTAAAGCACGAATTTTCAGAAAACTTCAGATTCAGTTAGTCCTTGATATGATTTGGTGCTGATAACTTTTTGTTGTTCGCCCAATAGGTGGCGCTGCTATACTGCATTGCATTATTCATGATTTCCACAATAGCTCTATCTCAAGAACTAATGCGCGAATTTTAATCAAACTTCAGATTCAGTTAGTCCCTGATATAAATTATTGCTGTTTAGTTTTTAGTGTAAATCGCCCAATAGGTGGCACTACTATGCTGCATTTTTCACGATTTCCGCAATAGCTGTATCTCAAGAACTAATCCATGAATTTTCATCAAACTTTAGATTCAGCTAGTCCCTGATATAAATTGATCTGATAAGGTTTTGGTGTAAATTGCCCAACAGATGCCACTGCTTTGCAGAACTTTTTACGATTTCCGCAATAGCTCTATCTAAAAAACTAATGCACGGACCTTCATCAAACTTTAAATTTAATTAGAAGTTGACATAAGTTGTTGGTGATTAGATTTTGGTGTTAATCACCTAACCGTTGGCGCTGCTATGCTGCATTTTTCAGGAAGTATTAACATGCATGAGATAGAAGAAAGTTTTGAGATTGCCACATCCGACTAGTTTAGATTAATTATTGAATTTAAATCTCTTAGTTTATTTTAGTTAGTAAATTTTTGTTCATTTAACCGAGATATTTTTATACTAATTCTAATTGCTGAAAGGTGTAAGATTAAAACTTTAAAAACAGTAAAAATAGTTTTATTTGACTGTTTACATGTTTCAACTCTACCCGAGTCATTTTCAAAACAAATAATAATATACAAGAAAATATTTATGTTATACTTGTTATTATATAGAGTGAAAGTTTTAATATTACACCTTTTAGAAATTAAAAATAGTATATTATAACAAAGTGTTTTTTTATATATTTACACAACTATCGATGCGGGGTATTTTTATTTTGATATCGAATGCATTTAATAAATCATAGAAACATTTTCGTTTTGATAGTGAAATGTTTTAAAATAAACCTTTTTGTCAATAACATGATGTTAAAATTTTGTTAATAAAATTACTTTAAGGGGGTCCGGGACACAAAAATTTTCAATTTTTTTTTATATTTATTTATTATTTCATTAAAAATTTCTCTGTTTTTTTTTCTCCTTTAAATGACGCTCAAATCATGTTTCTATCTCAATTGGAACAGGAAATATTAATTTTTTCGCTTTGGTTTGTTTTCAAAATCTAGCTTTGAAGCAATGGTTGTCAGAAAAAGGACTTTTTGTGAAAATGCGTTTTTCTTCATGATGTATTTTTTCACCATTTCTCGTATTTAAATTGTTATAAGTCAAGAACCGTTAAAGATCAAACTGGGTTCAAACTGGGAACATGTCTTTTTCAATTGCTTTACTTTAATTTTGATTTAGCAAATTTGAAAAAAAAAATTACTTTTGAAAATACGATTTTTTTAAAAGTTACATCGTTTTTGTTTTAATTTTTACTTTAAATATTTTTAATTTTTATTTAAATTAATATTTTTAAATGTGCTGAATCAAAATTAAAGCTTATATTTTTCTGTTTATTTAAATGAAAAAAAAATGAAATTCTACAGATAATATTTCGAGTTATAACGATTTTAAGTTACCCCACTTTCTTAATAAATCTTAAATAATAATAAAAAAAAACATATGAGAAGTTTTATCCTGTGATTTTGTTTATAAATGACATGGTTAACCATCACAAAAAATTTAAAAAAATTTAACTCAATAAATAAAAATTCTTTTAAAATGTGTCCCAGACCCCCTTAAGTTTACAGCAATGTTGAATATAAGATGATAACTTTTTTCTTCTATTCGCAATTGAAGAATCTTCAAAATCAGTCCAAAGATCTTTCTGGACAAATCTAAAAAAACATTTCACAATTCTTTCTTCATTCGTTCTTTTTCCATTTGTCCTAAGACTCAAAATGAGCTTTCGCCATTTCCTATAAAAGCGAATGCATTAAACTCCGATATCGACGAACATTTTTATAATTTCACCTTGGAATTGAATTTTTTATGAAAGCGACTTCATAAATTTATAGCAAATATTTTGAGATTTAATACTTAAATTGAATTTACCTAGATGATTCTCAAACGTATTTAGTCAGTAAATTGTGATTAATTTAATACCGATATTTTAATGTTTAATATTGAAATAATGCAAATGCATTGACTAAACCCTATTAATGTTTTTTGTTTAAAAATTTGATATATTAAGATAAATCATACTGTATCACAAATATGTTTTCATAAGAGAGAATTTTTAGTACTAAAATATTACACTCTTCCATTACCAGGGTAAATTTATACTTTTGTCACTAAAATAACTTTATCTTTACCACTGTAACTTTCGGAAATTTTTCTCAAATTTTATACAAAGTATTTTACATAGTATTTGTATTCAAAATTATTTAATTAATTTATTTAACATATTTTTGTGTGGTGTATGATTAATTTATGATTTTTTTTTTCGTTTGATCGTAGTCATATTAACTGTTGTTGGTCGTTCTATATGGTGTTAAAATAATGTAGAAGCAATTATTATAATATTTTCTGTAATTTGAAATTAAAGTAACTTTAAAGAAATTCACATCTCTTTCTTGACAAATATGAAATAAAAATTCTCTATTGTTTCTTCATCCATGTTTTTAAGCGACATAAAGAAAATAATAATGAGCATTTCTTTTTGGCGGTTATTTATGTATAGATAGATTTCCGCAATTTTCTCAACAACCACTGGATTTATTTGAATGAACTTTTTTCAACTACATTTCTAATAAACCAGGGAAGGTTTTAATCCAAGAATAACTTATTGTATAGCGTATAGTTTTTATACATACTCTCAGAAATACTTTCCTCAAATTACGGAAATTTTACTGGTGGCAGTGTTGCCAAAAGATTCCTGTTATTTGAAGAATCTCAGTTTCTCATTTCTCCCTTACAGAATTGAAAATATCCGTCAACTGAACAAATTTTTGTCCAGTTTGGTTCCTGATACAGGGTACCTGGTAAAAAATCAAACTGATCTTTTTTCTTATTTTAAGAATTTTTCATATTACTATAAATTTAAACTTTCCTAAGAAAGTGCAAGGACTTAAGCTCGATTAGATTTAAACTTTGAATTAGCCATGATTTCACTGAACACGATTAATTTTGACATAGGATAATTATGCTCACAAATTTGAGCAAGGACATTGTTGAGTTCTAGAGGAATCTCGTTAAAAGATTTGACTTGTAATTCAGAATCAATTTTCGTTATGATCTCAACAATGGTTGGAATATCGTTATATAACTCGTGAAGTTCGTAAAGCTAATGAGTAGGGGAGGGGGGGGGGGGATTTATTTTAATTTTTTAGGTTATTTTATCTTTTTTAACCTCAGGGGCTATTTTAGAATTAGCAGTAACTTTAGACTAAGTTTTCCAAAATTGTGGTTTGGTAGGAAATTTAAAATGTCCTTTGTAATTTCAAGGATTTGGGAGGCTGCAGAAAACACATTTTTAAGGTGGTTTGGGATCCTCATGGGTATTTTTAACTTCACAATCAATGACTGCAGCCACAACTTACACATTTAGGATTATTATGGCAGATAGCATTACAGTTTTTTGGCTGGTCTAATTTTTTTAATAACTACTCTAAGACTAAATATAATGCGGACATGGAAAATTATATTAGAGGTTTCATTTTTTGGAAGTTCTACCAAATAACGCGAGAGAGCTTTACCATTCCATTTACTTTTCATGCGGGAGATTTATTGAATACAAAATCCTGTGCATGTTAAAGTTTCTGTAAGTAGATCGAGATCCGTTGTTCTTGGGAGCCCTCTAATAACGGCTCTGATAGAAATGGTCAATCAGGGTCGATATAATGTAGAATTGCCTCTCTTTGAGAAACTAGGGAGCTCGGACCCTACGAGCTACGCTCGCCAACCCCCGTTCAGACACTGCAGTCTCTAAAAGCACGCTAATTTGATCGGCTTTAAAAAGATTTTGGAAGATTGAATTATAATTAAAAAAACAAAGGCGATCTCCCTATAAACGGGTTTCTATTCATTTCTCTTTGATTGGGGAATTTTACGGAAAAATCAGCTGCTGTTAAAAGATACAATGGTATTTCAAAATCATCTAATATAAAATGAATTAAGTAAACAGAGTCTTTGTCTCCCGGTATTTTTTAACAAAGAGAAAAGAAAGTCCTTTTAAATAAGACATTTTAAATATATCGTTTTTAATCTGACGTAATTTTCACCAAACTTTTCTTTCCCTTTTTAATATTCACGTGAAAATACTTTTATTAGAAATGAAATATTTTTTGCGCTGTCCAAAAAAAAAAAGTTGAAAAGTTCATCTCAAAATATCAAGTAAATGTCTCGCGCTATTTTTAAATTTAAACTGTTTTGCAATATTATTTTTTGTTCATTTTACGTAATAAGTGTAATGTGACGTAAATGTGATGTAATTTGTCCTATTTAAGACTTCTAACGCATGTTAATGAATTTATTATTAACCATTTGGAAAAATGGTTATTGTTCTCGTCAGGATGGGAAATCAAAAGCATATCTGAAGGTTTTTATTGGTTTAATCCGTATTTTATTCGTTTATCGATTGGTCTATACAGTAATATGTATTTCCCTTTACTTTCAACAGAGATCTGTTGCCACTATGACAAAAAAGTAATAAAAACTACAAAAAAAAAAACTAACTCAGAAATAAATTGAGGTACAGCTTTCAAACAAATTGCATTTAAAAGTATATTTTTTTCTCTATACGACGGTGTAAAAAGTAATAGTGTGGGATGTTTAGAAGTTTAAGAATGGAATTTCATTTAAAATTTGGTCGTCAGATTTCTTGGAAATCTGACGATGGAAAACCCTTTTCCCGAACAGCCAATGAAATGCTTGGATAATACATAAGTTTCAGGTGGATAATGCGTATGAGTCGCAGGCGATTTCCGCGGCTTGCAATTTTTACGTGTCATAACACTATTAATGTTTAATTCATGGCGTACGTAATGTAGGATAAACTCCGTGCTATTTTTTATGTCTTAAATTTTAGTCTTTGAAAAAATCATTTTCCAAATGGTCGATGTAATTTGTTAAATTGCATTTTTTTTTTTTTTTTTTTTTTTTTTTTTTAACACTACTAGGGGGCTCTGCCCCTACGAGCTACGCTCGCTAATCCCCGTTCAAACACCGCAAACTCTAAAAGCACGCTAATTTGATCGGCTTTAAAAAAAAATTCGGAAGATGTAATTATAATTAAAAAAAAAAAAGTGGCGATCTCCCTGTTAACGGGCTATTTTCGCCCTTGATTAAATCAGATCAGTGAAACATTTCAAAATAAGCTAATATAAAATTAATTAAGTAAACAGAGTCTTTGTCCCCCGGTATTTTTTAACAACGTTATTAAAATGTCCTTTTAAATGAGACATTTTAAATGTATCGTTTTAAATCTGACGTAATTTTCACCAAAGCTTTCTGTCTCATTTTAATATTCACGTGAAAATACTTTTGTTGTTAGAAAAGAAATATCATTGCGCTTTCTTAGAATTCACAACAATAGTTTAAAGGACTAACTCAAAATATGAAATAAGTGTCTCGCGTAAATACATTTTTAAATTTAAACTGTTTGGCAATATTGTTGTTTGGCCATTTTAAATATGACGTATATCCTCCATTTACAAATTTAACGAATATTAATGACTTTATTATTTTACAATTTTCTTTCTCTTTTAAAATTCACATGTAAATATAGTTTTTATGACGTAATTTTCAATATTTTCCTGCTTTTAATACGTAATCATTTAATTCTAATTCCAAAGTTTTTTCGTTTATAATAGTCATGTGTAAATAAATTTTCAATCTGAATGAAATATTATTCTTTTCGCTGTTTTAAAAATTGGCAACAATTTAAAATAATACCCTTTTCTAAAAGATGCAAAAAATATGTCTCAAAATGCTGAAATTTGGATTAAAAATGGAAATAAGGCCTCAAAAAATGAGTCAAATTAAAACAATAAATGCAGTCTGCACACCGGAAACTTCTAATGTATAAAATAATCTAACAATGATTAAAGTCCCATGCATAGTTTTTGCTCCTATAAAACTTTTTTAATGAAACGATTTTGTCCAAATGTAGTATTAAATATCTCTTAAAATAATTCTTCGATTTGAAAACTGTCTGCATCAGCGTGTTTATCAAACATTTCTCAATAATACCACCGATTTTCATATTTTTGTATGCAATATTTTTCTTAATATTAACGAGGAAACACCTCCGATCACAAAAAATTCAAAACCAATTTGACAGCATTAGTTACTTTTTTTTTTTCTTTTTTTGCAATAGAGAGAAAATGCAATTAATTCATCAACAACACATAATGATTTTCTAATTATAGGAATTTCATCTAATTTTTAAAAAAATGTTTTAGGTATACATACGTCGATTTATCTTTTATAATGATTTTTGTAAATGCTCATCCAAATACTTCTGTGGTTGAAAACTAAAAATTTTCTGTTATTGTTAAATCTGTTGCTTTTAATGAGCACGTGAAAAGCGTTTTCAAAGTTTAGTCCTATATGCATTGCTAACTTTACAATTTGCACTCGCGTCTTGAGTCAGTCATGGCTGATAATTACAAACAGTGAAGTTCATAGCAACAAATAAAGAGTGTCTCATTTGAGCCGATACCTTTTCGAATCAATGAGTAATGTTGAAAGTTTCCGAAGGAAGAAACAGGATTTTTGAAATACAGATAGTTTCGGTCTGGCGGAAATTTCGGCACAATTTTCGCCAAAACTCAGATTTTGGGCCGAAAACGAAACCGAATTTTCGGTCGATCTCTAAATATAACCATGAACGAAAATATACAATAACCTCCTCCGAGTTAAACACGATCCCGGAAAGCGTTCTTTATCTTCAGAAACCAATATATTGTCGAGATTTAAAGAAACATTTATAAGAAACAAAGTTTCTTTAGCTGTCACTATTTTTCGGACACGTTTCCGAGTAGATTTTAGAGTGTAAGTGTGTAAGTAGTGAGGTTTTGTGCGTTCCGCGCCATGCGGTGTGCGGTGGTACGGTAAATGTTAAATGAAGATCAGCCGGAAGTTTTTTTTTTTCATCATAGAATACGAGGATGATAAGAGCGTTTCGGACCGGAAATGCATAAAGATAACAGCGGATAGCGACATTTTAACGGAAGTGGATAGATAAGCGTCTAATAGTACGCTGATATTTATTGAGCGGGAGATAGAAAATTTTATTTTGAGAAGCATTTTTTTTAATGATCAAGAGTTTAAAAAAAATTTTTGTTAAAGATTTTTTTTTTTTTTCTAGGAGATAGAAAATTTTTCTTTAAAAAATTTTTGTGAACTTTTTTTTTTTTTAGGTGATAGAATTTTTTTCTTTAATTTTTTTTTTCTCTTTTTGGTGAGTACTTTTTTTTTTTTCACGTGATAGAAAAAAAAATTGTGAGTATTTTTTCCCCTCGAGATACAAAAATTTTGGGAAGTTAATGTTTTCGTTTTTTTTTTCCTTGCAAACTTTATTATTATATTTTTTATCAGGAGAAACGTCTTAAATTTTGAGAACTTAATTTTTTTAATTTCCTAGTAGTTGGAATTTTTACGAAAGGAAATTTTTTTAATTATCATTTTTAACTAAAGAATAAAAATTTTGTGTATGTGTTTTGAAATGTCTTTTCTGATATTCTGTAAAGTGTTTGTGAAATGGCCCTTCTTTCAGAAAAATGGTCAATTTTAAAATGTCTCTTTTGAAATTGCATTAAGTGTTTTTCTTTGCATGTTTATGTTAGTCTAGTATGTTTACCAAAACTGTAGTCATGTATCAACAATCGCTGAGTTTTTTTTAATATTTATTTATTAAAATTTTCTGATGTGTGTAGCTCGAGAAGGGATGTTAGAGAAGAAATTTTTTAAAACAGATATGGAATTTAGCAGGTGTTAGAACATTTTCGAGGGAAAGACCCTTTTTCCTAGAGAAGAGATTTCGCACAGAGTGGTGCCACCGAATAAAGATTAATATATTGCTACTGAATAAAATAAAATGTAAATAACGAAATAAAATTAAAAGATGTTGCCACTAAATAAAGTGAAACGTAAATACCGAAACAAAATTAAAAGATGTTGACACTGAATAAAGTATTATGTAAATAACGAAATAAAATCTGTTGCCACCAAATAAAGAAAAATATAGTGTTGCTAATGAAAAAAAAAAGTGAGAGTATTGAAAAACTTTTTAAATAATAAAGTGAAAAGACTTTTTAAAGCGTTACATGAAAATTGATACTACGAATTTAACAACACTCTAGCACTCTAGAAACGTAAAACATGCTTTATATATTTAAAAGAACTTCTTGTTAACAACACATAAGCAAAAGAAATGTAAAATTTGCTTTAAAAAGTAAATATGTAAATTAAAATATAACAGCGAAACAACAACAACAACAACAATAACAACAATAACAATAATAATAATAATAATAATAATAATAATAATAATAATAATAACATTAATTAGCATATCTTACACATACTGAAACTTAGTTAAGTTAAAAAATAATGTGATTAACATTGCTAGAAGAAAAATAATAAATCCAAAGATTAGTTAACGGGAAATGTAAGACATGAAATATTTGATTTAAGAAAATTGTAACAGTGTAAAGAATGACTTTACCTAACGAGTTTTACCTACTTTTATCTGTATCCAACTTATTCTTCATGACTGTGTGAGAGAAAAAAACCCCAAGTTTAAAGATTTTTGTATGACTTAGTTGAAATAGTTTCGTTAAAATAAATTTTTTGACTCATTGAACCTTTTATTAACCCAAAGAACTTTTAAGCTTTTATCATAAACTTATTTGAATTACGCAATATTCAGCGACAAACATTTTCGGAAAGAATTTTATTTAATAATTTTAATATGAAACTTTGCAAATTTAAAATTTTTAAATTTTCTCTACATTCAGTAAGAATTGAGATTTGTTAGAACTCGTTACCTGGTGGAATTCTCACAGACAAATGCCTTTCAAGCTCGCAGATAAGCCAGTTCGGACTTGCTTTGGTTTATCTTTAGAGAGAAAAGGATTGTTGTCCCGATAATAATTTTAAAATTTATCAATTAACTATTAAATAGTGATTGTTGAGTAAATGTTTATTATTTAACATTGATTCAATCGCGTTTAATGAAACATATAATTTTCCAAATATCTTCACACAAGTTTCAAATATCATGTTATTGATTTAAAATCTTTGGTTTCACTCGAAGTTATTTTCGCGCAACATGTAAAAAATTAGTTCATGAAAATGTTTGACTTGGAAAAAATTTATGCATCATTAAAAAATTATTGAAAAATCATACTTTTTTTTTTTTTGTATTAGCACTGCCGAATGCACTCCCACTTTTTTCAACTTATATTTGCAGCAATGGTTTTGTAGGAAAAAAGAATGCGAGTCCTTGGGTTTCTAAGAAGGTACCGCAGACTCTAAATGCACGCTAATTTGATCGGCTTTAAAAAGATTTCGAAAAATTGAATTATAATTTAAAAAACAGTGGCGATCTCCCTATAAACGAATTTCTATTCATTTCTCTTTGATTGAGGAATTTTAACGCCAAATCCGCTGCGGTACTACTTGATTATCTCGTCGACCAATTTCGCCAAATTATATAAATCGCCAAACCACTCGCCAAATTATACAAATTGACATAATTTTTATTTTAAATAACGAAAGAACAAATGAATTAGTACAACATTAATAAAAATACAAATAAAACGTCGAAATAAAAATAACTTGATGACGTAGACACGTGTAACAACATTTCAAAATAAGCTAATATAAAATGAATTAAGTAAACAGAGTCTTTGTCTCCTGGTATTTTTTAACAAAGCGAAAAGATAGTCCTTTTAAATGAGACATTTTAAATTAATCGTTTTTAATCTGACGTAATTTTTACCAAGCTATTCTTTCCCTTTTAAATATTCACGTGAAAATACTTTTGTTAGAAATGAAATATTATTTGCGCTTTCCTAACAAAAATAGTTGAAAAGATCCTCTCAAAATATTAAATAAATGTCTAGCGCAATTTCTAAATTTAAACTGTTTTGCAATATTTTGTGTTCATTTTATGTAATAACTGTAATGTGACGTAAATATGACGTAATTTCTCCTATTTAAGACTTCTAACGCATGTTTATGAATTTATTATTTTACAATATCCTTTCTCTTTTAAAATTCACGTGTATACTTTTTATGATGTAATTTTTAATAAGTTCGTGCTTTTTGTACATAATTATTTAATTCTAATTCCAAATGATTTTTACAGTTTATAATGGTTACGTGTAAATAAATTTTTAATTTGAAGCAAACGTTATTGCTTGCGCTGTTTATGCAGTTGGCAACAGTTTAAATTAATACAATTTCTAAAATATCAAAAAAATATCTCTAGAAATGCTGAAAATTTGAATTTAAAATAGAAATAAAACCTGAAAAAATGAGTCAAAATAAAAAAATTAATGCAATCTGCACTCCGGCAAATTCTACCGCATAAAAGGATCTAAAAATGATTACACTGCCATGTATAGTTTTTTCTGCTATAAAACTTTTTTAGTGGAACGATTTTGTCCAACTTTAGCATTAAATATCTCTTAAAATAATTCTTCGATTTGAAAACTGTCTGCATCAGCGTGTTTATCAAACATTTCTGTATAAAACCACCGATTTTCATATTTTTGTATGCATTATTTTTCTTAATATTAACGAAGAAAGACCTCCGGTCACAAAAAATTCAAAACCGGCGGCGGCGGTGACAGCGGTAGTTACTTTTTTTTTAGAATAGAGAGATCCTTTCTCTGTTAAAATTCACGTGTAATTATAGATGAAGTAATTTTCAATAAGTTCCTGCATTTTATACGTAATTATTTAATTCTAATTTGAAAGATTTTTCTGTTTATAATAGTCACGTGTAAATAAATTTTTAATTTGAAGCAAACATTATTGTTTCCGTTGTTTATACAGTTGGCAACAGGTTAAATTAGTACAATTTTCTGAAATAAGTAAAAAATATCTCTCGAAATGCTGAAAATTTGAATTTAAAATAGAAATGAAACCTCGAAAAATGAGTCAAATTAAAAAAATAAATTAATTCTGCACACCGGGAACTTATAACGTATAAAATGATCTAAAAATTATTAAATTCTGATGTATAGTTTTTGCTCCTATAAAACTTTTTTAGTGGAACGATTTTGTCCAACTTTAGCATTAAATATCTCTTAAAATAATTCTTCGATTTGAAAACTGTCTGCATAAGCGTGTTTATCAAACATTTCTGTATAATACTACCAATTTTCACACTTTTGTATGCATTATTTTTCTTAATATTAACGAAGAAAGACCTCCGGTCACAAAAAATTCAAAACCGGCGGCGGCGGCGGTGACAGCGGTAGTTACTTTTTTTTTAGAATAGAGAGATTCATGTATAACCATTTTATCCCGGGTACTAGCAGCGAAAATTCTAACATAGTTGTCAACCATTTTGGCTTCGAATTTGAATTTGTCATTTTCCGAGAAGGTAGTAAAATCAATTGTATTAGGGATATAGAAAACCATAATTGGTTTAGGTTTTTTCTTAACGATTTCTATCGTTGGGATATCTTCCCTAATAATTGATTCCTGTTCCTCAGAATACATTTCAATAGAAGCAATATTATCGTTATTAACATTATTTTCAGGGGTATTAGACCTGGTAATTTTTTTGGGGATTAACAGCTTTACTAGTTTTTTTCCCTTTTTAGGCTGAACAAGGGTGAAACACTCAACAATGTCCTTTTGTTCATTAGTGCCAAAATAATTGCTCGGTTCAGAAATAATATTTCCTTTAACCCAATCTAAACCATGACTGTCTATTATCATTTTAATGCATTTATTATTAAAAATTTCAGGCGAAATAGAAGAAGAAGCTGTAAAAGAGATAAAGATGAACGCCTTATACCATTACCTGATGTAAAAGCATCAGAACTGTTGGTCCGCGCAGGGCTCCCATTCGGTCCGCTTTTTTGAAAAAGAAAAATCTTCTTTATAATTTTCGTCGTATCTTGCCTCGAAAGGCGTTTTGTTGAAATTATTGTCTAAACATTGCATGGATTTTTTTTCTGAAAAAATACAAATTAATGTATAAAAACGTACATAAAAAGGTTTTATGTATTTTGTACTTTTGATTGTGATTTTATTTATTCTGATAATGATTGAGTGAATCAATCGAAACTAGCCAAGATTTTAATGTTTATTTTTATTGATATCTGACGTCTTTTAAGCAATTAACCCTCTAATGTCCATGGTAGCATACATGCTACCGATAGTGTTTCGAATTTAGTGAATTTTTTAATTCGGATATTCCAAATTCATACCGGAAATTTAAAATAGCAATATTTGCTTTATTTAATAACAGACATTCCATGTTCAACCGTATTTTTAAATAAAACGAAATTGACTAACGAAATTTTCTGCTGTGAATTATCTGAATTACGGAATTTCTTGAACGTATTCTACCCTGGGAATTACATGCTTAAATTAAATTTTAGTATATAATTTGATGTTTTTTTAATATATATTTTATTAAGAATTTCTAAATATTTAAATTTACTTTAAAGTTAAGTTTACTTTATTATCCATAATCCGCCATTTTCTACTCGCTTACTCGCCTACGCCTTTTTCATTTTCCCTCGATATAAAATAGCTCCCTATTTCAGAAAACCATTCTGTTCGAGTTAATGGACGTTTTAATCCGCTTTCATAAAAACGAATAAATTAAAGTTCATTTTTATTAAAAATTTTAGATAATTTGATTTCTATTCTTATGCTCTAACTCTGAATGAAATACTTTCATTCTTTTAGCAAATATATTATTTACTGATTTTCCTTTTCCGTTTAGGAAAAATCCGATAAAATTTCGACAAAATGACGAAACAATTTGATAACAGGTTTAATCATTTAATTTCAAAGTATGGGACATTTTGTACATATTATTTTTTTAATGGAAATTGGACATGATAAAATTAAATTAAAGAATTGAATGATTTTTAAAGAAAAATAGTTGTCATGAAGAAGATGTCAAAGTTTTCAAAATCAGTAAAGGAATTTTATAAATATTATGAAACTTCAGTAAGTAGGTAAAATTAAAATTTGTAATTTTAATGTATTATTTTACTCCTTATATTTAATTTTCTAATAGTTATATTAGGTGTAACCTAGGCTTTTCTTGTAAAAATATTGGGTGTGCTATTATAAAAATTTAACAGGGTCGATGCAGGGATTTTTTCTTGAGGTCCATTTTGTGAAAAGTAAATGTTATTTTTGTGAAATTTATTTTATTTTTGTAAAAAGTGAGTTTTTGTAACGAAATATGAAATTCAGTTACTGAAATTTGAACCAAGCATTTATTAATTATAACTTCTTAAGTCCTTCTGCTAAAGTTTAACTTTCTGGTGAATTTGTTTTCTTTGCAATCTACTCATTTTAAAATCTAACAATTAAAAAAAAAGAAAAAAAAAAAAAGAAAAAAAAACAATTAAATTTAAAAAAACCCGACTGCGTAAAAAGTGAACTAATTAATTATTTCTCATCAATGTGAAACTATGTTTTTTTCAATTCCTACTATCAGCTCACACTCTATATATAGCTATATATATATCTTGTTCAAATTTTTAATCGTTAATAAAGTACTTATTATTCATCCAATCAAGCTCAAATACATTTTTTAAACTTGTAGTGGATGACACTTGATGTTACTCCATTTTTTTCAAATAATAATTTATTAATTAAATTAAATTAATTAATTTTCAATAATCGAGAGAGCCCTATTCTTGATCGAGGTATTTTAAAACCGAGAGAGCCTTCTTCTTCATCAAGGCATTTTAAGCGATACTCAAGAAAAAAGAAGAATGGGAGAAAAAAAATATCTCGTATTGACCTAAGTAGGAATTGACTTTAAATATATTTTTTTTTATATTACTTGTTTATATTACTTACCTATTTTTTTATTTACTTGTATTGATGACTTTTAAGTTGTGTTTAGTTGTTAGTTCCTATCTATAAACACTGTTTTGATGAGGTCTATAGATGTCTATGGTGGTTAGAGTTGCAGTAAAGCTAGAGATCCTACCAACACAACTTCCAGGTTGTATAATATTTTAACGGAGCTTCTGGCTGTAAAATCGTCAATGAAACATCGTCTTCATTTTAAAAGACTTATCCAATGATATGCCACTCAATAGGGCGCGTAACTTTTTTTCGTCTCTACTGCCATTTTGTATTCTACGGCCGCCATTTTGAATTTATAAAAACAAAACCTAGCCTATAACCTTCGGGCCGTTAAGACGAATTGACAGAGACCTCATTCATTAAAATCCATCCAGCCGTTGGGATGTTTCGAGGATATAAAGAAATCCACGCGTGAAACACATAACCCTTCTTTTCAGGTAATAACCCTTCTTCGGGTAATAATTAATAAAGAGCATATTTTTATCGAATAGAATTTTGTGAAGAGGCCTGTTTTGTTAAATGGATTTTTGTGAAGAGCCCCTAAATAGGTCCCGAATTTTGCCTGGATCACCTTTGTTTCAGCGACTGCTTTTTTAGAAAAGTATTTTCTATATTTTAATTTGTGGTAAGTTTTTCGGGAAAAAGAATGAGCGTGCTATGTAGATCTATGACTTTTATATTGAAAAAATATTGTTTTCTTTATGATACACAGATCTAAAAGTCCCGTGATCCTTACAGGACGAATAATTATGTCCTATAAATTTTGATTATGCGATAAAAATCATTTTCAAATATTGCGAACTTGTTTTGTAGAACCATAATTTCTGCGTCTAAAATTGTGAAATTATAAATACTTGAATGTTGGATGATGACACTTTTGAAAGTTGTAAATACTACTGGATAAACATTGACTGTGTATTGCGAGCGATGCATAAAGTACTTCTTAGAGGATGGAATCAATTTTACACGAACTTTTCAAAATGTTTTTCGCCCTCTTTTAAGCTGCAGATTTGCTAAATAACAGCATTATTGTTTAAATACAATTTCTATAAGGTTTGCACCAGCGGGAACAAAAGTAGTTTGAGAATAACATTTAGCCTTTTTAAAGTTGTATTCGCAGTAAAAACATTTAAAAATCTTATATGAGAGCACTGTAACAAATTTCTGCAACGTTACCCCAGAAAGTTGGTGGCTGTCGTGCTGCCTTCATTTTATGACTAGATTATGACTATATTCATTTTATGACTGATATAACTAGTGTTATGTTACATACACTAATGTGTAATATTACACCTGTTATGCAAGTTTAAATTACAGCATTATATAAGTTAAATTACTCCATAAATTTTTTACAGTAAGGTTACGTTTAACAAATTATTTTTTTTCGATTTCCAATAACTGCTTGGAAATAAATAATTTTTTTGTTTATGTAAACTTTCTTTACCTATTTATTAATTTAAAGCATGAGAAATATATTACAGCATTATTTAAACCTAAAATTGGAGTAACAGAAGTTAACAAAGTAGAAATCCATTTATTTCAAAGAATGGGAATATTGCTTTAGATTTAGATTCTAAACATGTGATGAGCAAAGTCACAATGGCACCAGATTTATTTTCTAAGAAGTGTTTCCTGTAATACAGGCCAGTAGTACTTTCTGGAAGACACATATTTTATTATTTATACTACTAAATGGAAATGTAATAACAGAGGTTATAATTTATTTAGAACTAAATGTTAAATTTGTAGTTGTATGGTAAAAATAAATATTTTCATTTACAAGAACAGGTTTATTAAATTATTAAATATATTTATTAGATTAAAAACAGATAAAAATTATGTGACTCGTGACGTTTAGAAATATAGCTCATTTAAAGTTGCGCTTATAGCAAGAAAAACGTGTATCACTTCAAGTCCATTGATACAAAATGCAGAAGCTTTGTGAAAAATAGATAATATTGTGAGGAGAACGGTATTCATAATGGGTTTGGTAAGTCGGATCTCAAGTTCCTCTCGCTAATGGTAAACCTATGAAAGTGGGATGCATTCTTATTTTAAAAATAACTCCTCAGAAAATTAATATTTTTGTGTTCTTTTTTCTGCGTACTTTTCCGAAAGGTTATCTCTTTTTTCCATAGTTGTCAAAATATTTTAAAAAATATATTCTTAAATAAATTACAGGACTGTTACGCCTTGAAATTTAACAACATACATTCAATAAAACGTTTACTTAAAGAAGTATGTTATACATAAAAATTCTAAAAGTCTAAAACCAACAAGTTTCAGCTACTCTTTGGCCAGAATATTAGTGTCATACTAAGCACTAATATTCCGGGTTTTTCATATTTTCTCTCTTGAAATGGATGGTTAAATTTCAGCTGTATAGATATCGCTGTGATGGTGGCAGGTTCAACATGGTATGTTTATATTTGACTTTTACAGTCTATATGTATGTGGGTCTCGCGATACTGAAACATGACCCTGAGGATGGCTACAGAGTGGTTGAAACTAGTTGGTTTTTACACTTTTAGAATTTTTATGTATAACATACTTCTTTCAATAAACTTTTTATTGAATGTGTGTTGATACATTCTTAATTTAATATTTTATACGTTACGAGTGGGGCCCCACCAGTGGCCGAGAGGTTCTGCTCTCGAAACTGGTAGACGGGAGGTGCTGGGTTCGATCCCAATCGCGCCTGTCGGCCTAATCGTTCGGAGTTTTTGTGATTTTTTTCGAGCCTTGGTTTCCCAAGCGTAAATACGGGTTAGGTTCCCTTAGAAAGACCCCCACGGGGGGCACTCTCCCTCCCCTTAGGGCCTATATCCCTCGTGCTGATAATTGGCCGTCATAAATAAAACCAACCAACCGTTACGAGTGGTGAGTAAGATTTTAACACTTCAAATAAAATTAAGCCTATATTTTAGAAATATTTTGACAACTGCGGAAAAAAGACATCGTTTTAGAAGAGTATACAATAAAGAGAAGTCAAATATATTAATATGCTTATGAGATATCTTGGAAATAAAAATGCATTCCATTCCCATAATTTTAATATTAGCGTGGTGTGTGTGTGGGGGGGGGGGGGGGGGAGGGGGGATTTCAGATATGAGCGACTAACCTCCATGCACTTTTCTATTATTGTAAATTTGATGCACGTCCATTTTGAATTGTGTTAGGCTACTGTCTAATCCTATGCTGCTCATTTTATATGTATTTTGTTTTAATTAAATGTTCGTGATTGTTTTGAATCCATCGTATTATTTCAAGCATTTTGACCATTTTTTGATGAAATTATTTGAGTTATCTAATAATCCCCAAAATAATGCAAAAGACAGAAAACAAAGTTGTACTAATGAAATGCTCAATTAAAACTAGTTTCAACCTACATAAAAATGAAAAAAAAAAAAAAAAATACTAGATTTCAATAAAAAATATGCATTTTTTTTTTTTTACTAAGTTAATTACATAAAATTTATGTGTGTTGTTTTGATTATTTAGTATAATTTTTAACAGTGGGTGCTTTGTCAAGTTCTGTAATCGTATAATCAACGGTCGTTAACCAAGATTTTTTTTTTTGTATAGCCATTCGTTGTTAACGAAATGCTACTTGCTTAATTGGCAAACCTTAATAATACATATGGGGGAAAATAGGTAATGACGCTCAGCGGGTAATCCCGCTCACTAAAATATGCCTAAATAGAATAGAATTGAAAACGTGTGATCGGTACCGGCACCTAGCGAACTTCCTCGTAAGTTCCCAATAAGGATATAGTAGCCGTCGCAAGGAAAATATTTTTGTGTCCTCACGTTATTAGTTTGCAGTTGTTTTATTATAAAATTCTACGACATCTAACTTGAAGGTAAGTATACATTCTTATTTTCAAATGTTAATTCACCCATTATGGCTACAGGACATATACATTTAGCTGCACGTTCATGATTTTATTTATTTTTGTAGTGCGTTGTTACGCCAAATATAATGCATTAAAATCAACATGGCTACGAAGGGTAATGGAGTTCACGTGGAATTCCAGAAGCAATTTTTCCAGCGTGCTACTTTTTTTAAATTCAAATTTCTTGATTGACACCACTTTTTTAAAATGGTAAAATTCCCCTTGTTTTCGACTCAATTAATATGCCATTAAACAAGGCGAATTTTGCGATTTCAAAAAAGTGATGAGGTTAAAAAAAAATCTGAATTTAAGAAAAGTAACCCACTGGCAACATTGTCCAGAAGTCCTACAGGAAGAAAACCGCGAACAAATACCTAGCTCTTTAACCCTTTCCGGCATGGTAGGTCGTAGTTTCGCTGCACAATATGTGGAAAGCGGTCGCATAAAGTCTGCTGTGGTGTGAATGGCCCACACAACTACACATGTGATTTTTCTCGTACTTAAATGTTGTATTCAAATTTTGAGCGTTTTTTCAAAATTACCCTACTATGTCGGGCATTACCGCTCAATCCATTGTTAATTAACCCTCCGACTGTCTTGTAAAAGGGCAAAATTGTAATGTTGTTTTCTCTGCATTTTGTTTTAAATGCTAAAAAAATGATTCTTTGAACATTTTATAAAAAAAAAAAAAAACTTAATAACGAATATGAATCCAATCCTTGTAAGTATTAATCATTTTTCAATGTATTAAAAATACATTAAGTAAATAGAATTATATAACTTTAAATATTGCTTGTATTGCAGTGAAATCTGGAGCTTAGTGAACGTATTAACACGGGCTTGTCAGTGAGGGGGTTAAATAAAACAATAAAAGAAATTCCTAAAACTTTTATGCAAATTAATTGATTGCAAACTATTCCTTATGCTTTGGACTTATACTGCGTTAATAAAATATTTATTTTTTTGTGTAAATTTGACTAGCTATTCATGTTTTCCCTTAAATGAGCGGCATTATCGTACTTTCCCCTACATATGAATTACATGGCAATCGGAGCGTATTACTAGAGTATTGATAGACTGATAGGAAGTAGACAGGCGAATAGAAGTTATAAACACTCTTCAACTATGTTAGAAAGTGTTAAAAACGATTGTTTATTTTTATCTATTTAAAATGAATTGTTTATGATAAAAATGATTTTCAATTTTGGTAAAACATGATAAAGTTTCATTAAAAAGGCGAAATAACTTGAGTAGACAGTAGTTTTAATAGTTTAATTTCTTTGATTGGAAAATCTTGCCCCCCCCCCCCTTTTTTTTTGTTGATTAGAGAATAAATTGTTCATGCTAATAATGCTTTTTTCATTTTGTATAAACATGACCAAGTTTCATTGAATCGGCGAAGAAATTTTATGTTAGTTTTAATGGTTTAGTTTCGATGAATGGAAAAGAAATTAATTTGTTTATTTCTTTATGTAATTAGAACGAATTGTTTTTGATAAAAATGTTTTTTCATATTAGCTAAACATGACAAAATTTTATTAAAATACCAAAGTAATTTGACATTAGTTTTAATGGTTTAATTCCAGTGATTGTAAAATCGTAAAATCTCCAAAATTTTGTCGAGTTATTTTTTTCTTCTTTGTCTAAACATTATGAAGTTTCGCTGAAACGGCGAAGAAATTTGATTACAGTTTTAATGGTTTAATTCCGATGAATGGAAAAGCTATTAACTTTAACAAAAAAATCTAATTAGAATGAACATTTTTTGATAATAATCTTCCGGCAATTTAATTATTTTTTGCGAAAATAACTAAATTCACTGACTCATTTACTTGCGCCGCTTTATAAAAACACTGTAAAGTTTTGCTAAACGAATAAAATAATTAAATGAACATTGTGAAATTCCTGTATTTATCTAACGATGCAATCTTTTACATAATCTAATTCTATTTAACAAACGATAATAAAATTCACAAAGATAAGAGTGAAACTCTTATTAAAAGGACAAAATTTTTCTTAAATCATAATATTACATTTTAAATAAAAAGGGAAAAAATGATCTTAGTTAATACATAAGAATTACTTAAAAGTATCACTGAAATGTTTAAAAAAATAAATCACGGCCTTATTAAATAAACGATAAAAGTAACTACAACAACAAAAAAAAAGTTTGCTAAAGTTAGGACTCAATAACTAAACTTTCGAAATGTGTTTTAGATATTTATGTTAGTGCTATTTTGTCATACAAGCAGTGGAAGTTTTTGAGATGCAAAAATAAGTCTAGGATACTTTTCATTATTTTAATAAAAATTCTCGGTTAATATAATACAGAGACTATTTATAAGGGTTTTTAGAAAAGATAGGCATGACAACTGCTCAGCTAATGATAATACAATACTTTTTTATCACTATTTATATCCTAATAATAGCTGAGTTTGCTACAGTTTAATAAGGAAATTCTGTTGAATAGACTTCAATTCTGTAATGACAGAACCATTGACGAGCTTGCTCCGTTTTCAGATGGCTCTAGGTAATTTTATTATAAAGAGATCTGCTGAGTCGCACTGTTTCTATGGACTTATATCGTTACTGCTGTTGTTAAGGGTGTTCTTAACTGTTCTGCTCAACAAGCGCAAAACGTTTTGACACATTTACAAATAAATTTTTTTACGGAAAGATATAAAGTTGGAAGGCCTGAAGCGATTTGGAATCGAACTGTGTTTTCCATTTTTTGATAAATAAATTATCTATTGAGTTATAAGTGATTTTGATCACGTGACAAAGACGTCTTTCACCCTTCCTGATTCTTCTTTCGCGCAGAAATTCAGTTCAAAAC
Source organism: Maratus speciosus (assembly GCA_963932465.1). Classification (NCBI taxonomy): domain Eukaryota; kingdom Metazoa; phylum Arthropoda; class Arachnida; order Araneae; family Salticidae; genus Maratus; species Maratus speciosus. The sequence goes on from OZ010793.1 coordinate 172,132,423, forward strand.
GCGCACTTTGACACTATTTTCTGAAAGATCTATTGAGTTTGCAAAAAACGGAAAACACTGTTCGATTGCATAATTTCTGAACAACAACACCTGCTAGTTTCATGCATTTCATATCAAAAATTAATTAAAACTTATGTCATAAAGTTGCCTTTTTGAGAACAGCCTTAAGCGTCCAACGAACTCATTCTGTCTCTCATATCCACACTTATGTACTGACACAGTTTATGTATTTTAATGCAATGATCACAAACTTTTATGTTTCGCTTACACTTCGAAGAAATACGTGTGCTTGGTGTACCTCCTATTTTTACAATCTTATCTCATATGTTAGATTTTCACTCATTTCCTGATATGCTAGAATTATAAAAATTATGTTCTCGGGTATGTTTCCAATGGCAATACAGCATTTTAATATTTTTAGAGCTGAGCCCTTTCGCAACAAGCGTCTTTTACAATTCTTTTAACTCTTCGTCACCAGTTTTTCCACATTGTAATTTTTGCTTTATTAAATCGCTAAAAATCAGAGATTATATAACATGAAAATTTCTACAATAGAATACTGCTCTTCAAATTAAAAGATTCCTTGCACCTTAAACGATACGTATATGTGCCGCGTCTTAAATTACCAATTAATACATTAGTTTTAAGGCACACATGATAAATCGCCACAAGTGATAAATCGGCAAATATTCTTTATGGTTCAATTGTATATGAATTACAACAACAATGGATTTAATGATGCGCCAAACGATGTTCGCTAAGAAAGCAAACTGGTTTTGAAACTACAACATTGAAATATTTTAAACATTAAAAGTAGAAAATATAAATAAAAGTAAAGAGTATACTATATTAAAAAAACACACTTTAACCTATGATCCGTTTCTTATTAATTAAATTACGATTATATGTTTGATAAATTAATTTACAAATCTTAAAATTATAGTTTAAGTAATGCTTTCTTTTTTCTTTCCTATTGCCATATATTAAAAAAGAAACAGGGCACAAATGATATGTTTTAAAAATAAATTCTTTAATTCGCGCTTTCAATCAAGTGTAAAGAAAACGGTGAATTTTCCATAATCGGATTCGGTAACCATGCCAATTTAAAGCATTGTAAATGAAATGGATTGAAAAATCCATGAAAGTAGGCGTGATTTTCAACAGAAACATTGATTACTTACAAAAGAGTGTTTTTTTTTTTTTAACTTTTTTAATATTTATTTTTTTTACTTGTAAAAGTTATGAATAGAATATGGCCAGTTTTCCAATAGAATAAATCTTTTCTTATTTAATGGCAGAAATTATGCAAATATGCAACTAGGACAAAGATTTTTATTTGGAATAACTGGAGAGAAAGAACGAAAATTGCAGCAGCATTTCCACCTGTGCACTACATTCCTGGCTTTATCTAACCCGGTTCACCATCTGTTTGAGGGACTACATTCTATACATTGAATATTTAGTTAGTTTGATGCAAGAGAGTATTATATTATCTTCAGCATCTAGAGTGTTTTTACATTTTGTTTTTAAAACAGTCTATGATTAAAAACCTTTTTCCCTTGTCGAGCATACCTGTCGCGTATCCCTACTAGTCTTTAAGTACTCTGCAGAAGTACCCGTAATCATATTTGAGAAACACTGCTCTGAAGTATAGAACGGTCATTTTAAAGATGATGCGTTTGAAGGTCTGTTATTCGGAAACGAGGTGGACCTAATGTGATGAGATTTTTAGACATAAGTTTGATAGATCAGAGGAAAGAGATTACGATAAAAAAACAATGAAAAACAACCGGCCGGTAAAGAATGCTAAGAATAAAAAAGCATTCCTTTTTTTTTTTTTTTTAGTTCGAGTGAATTTTCCGATACATTGTTCAAAGAAGGTATTGATAATATTCAGAAAAGGATTTAAGAAGCAAAGTAAGCTAGTAACTCAGCTGAAAAACCAAAATATATAAAAGCAGAAAATACATAAAACAAAGAATTATACGCAGAAAGTCGATAAAAATATAACCAACGCAAATCCAAAATGAACAAATAACGATATGTGAGCACGATTTCCGCTAAAGACACAATCAAGATGCGGAGATATTTTTAAAGTTAAAATATTTAATTGTACATATACATTTATAGAGACTTCGTTAGAACAAATGCACGCGCAGACACATGTTTGACCACTCCTGTTTCATAGCATACAATATAGTTATGTAACTGGCACAACAGAGAAACAGCAAAGTCAAAGGCTCCGCAGACAGAACGGCCAGAGCGCTTGTCAATCCTGGTCATCGGTTTGGAGTAATTGTTTATCGCCATGTACGCTAATGGCGCCTTGTGGGTGAAAAGTCCTTCAAATTCCCTATGAATTATACCTCTGGAGGTGCCTAGTCAGGTGAAGGTCTCTTCACCCGATCAAGGTTCGAAATTACGAGACCAACTCGAGTAGCGAGAGCCGCCCTTCGGTTGCTCGGAACGATGTATAGGTGTACGATGCCGCATGAAATTAAGCAAGTATATCCACTTTAAGTCTGTTCTCAAATGCTTTGCTCAACACGCGCAAAACGTTTTGACACATTTACAAATTAATTTTTTAACGGAAAGGTATAAAATTGGGAGACCTAACTATGGAAGCGATTTGGAATTGAACTGTGTTTTCCATTTTTTGATCAATAAATTTCGTATCGAGTTATAAGCGATTTTGATCACGGGACAAATACTTTTTCACTCTTTCTTGAGTGGTTATTCTTCTTTCGCGCGGAAATTTGGTTCAAAACAAAGTATTCCCTAATTTGCAAGGAGATCAAGAACACAGAATAAAGCAATAAAACTGCAAGGGGTTTCAATCCATACGTAATTAGGTTCCTCTTAATAACTTTGAGAAAAGTGAAATTATTGTAGTGAAACTTTGAAGAGACTTTCCTTGCTTTGTTTTAAATATGATAACATTACACAAAACGCTGGCAAAGAACAGTAATTCAATTAATGATACCGGATGTACTGAAATATTGACTAGCACATTCGAAAATGTGGAGTGCCAAGTTCGTGTAGTTTGGGTACGAATAGCGAACATTTTTAGCACTTGTCTTCAAGTTATCACATTTTTTACAAAGCAAGGTCAACTTTTAAAACCTTTATTACAATATCTGTACTTTTCTTAAAGTTATTAACATAAACTAGAGTTCGATTAAAGTAAAACACCCTGTAATCTTGATTAAAAGAGTTGATCGAGACCCCAAGTTCCTAAATTGCTATTATTTATTTTTGCTTACCTGACACCTCCGGAAATTATTAAGCAATTATTTTCAGTCCTCTTGTAAGTCTGAAAATGCGAACGCATGCAGTTTTTTTTTCATTTATAAATTGCCACTTGCTCTATCCTATTTAGTCATATAGGCCACTAATCGTAAATGCCAATTTTATTTCACCATAAAGACTAAATAAATACAACATTAAAATAGCTCAGAAAAATCCCTTTTTGCATTAAATGTTTGAGCATATCCGATTTTAATTCGACAATTAAAAAGCTGTATAAACAGTTAAATTAATCAGCTTTTATTTGAAGCTTTAATGCGATAACGTTTTGAAGCTGTAACGAAATCTTACATTCTGTACCGACTAAGCTATCTTTCCAGCATCGTTACCGATTGGAGAAAGTGAATCATTAATCAAGTCGCTTAGTACGGTCCGTTATCGCGAGAAAGCCATTAGCCGGTCAGATTTTCACGGTTTGTTCCATCATGCGACCAGTTAGCGCTACAGCAGTGGAACATGTGCAACATCCGAAATAATGGTAGCGCTTAATGTACCACAATTAAGGAGAAAAGTATATTCATCCGAAACTGCAGGAAAATTAAATGAGAGAACAATGCGACAGGAAATGATGTGAACGAGAAGGGCGTGAGGCCTTTCACTAAAAAACTTAACAACTTAATGAAAAAAAGGATGCAAACATTAAGAAAATCGACTTGCATAGTTATGTAGGCAAATTTACAAACATAAATATAGAGTCCATATAAACTTTAAAAATTCATAAAAAAGAGCAAAAATTATACGGAAGTGCTATTTCCACTAAATACATTGTCAGAATAAAGAGGTTATTTTTTTTAAACTACAAAGGGGCTCTACCACCTACGAGCTACGCTCGCCCCGTTCAGACACTACAAACTCTAAAAACAAGCTAATTTGATGGGCTTTAAAAAAAGTTCGGAAGACTGAATTATAATTAAAAAAGCAGTGTCGATCTCCCTGTTAGCGGGCTGTTTTCTTCTTTGATTAAATCAGACCTGTAAAATATTTGAAAATAAGCTAATATAAAATTAATTAAGTAATTAAGTAAATCTTTGTCTCCCGGTATTTTTTAACAACGCCATAAGAAAGTTATTTTAAACTAGACATTTTAAATGTATGCTATTAAATCTGACGTAATTTTCATGAAAGTTTTCTTTCTCTTTTCAATATTCACGCGAAAGTACTTTTGTTGTTAGAAGGGAAATATTATTTGAGCTGTCTTAGAATTCCCAACAATTGTTTAAAAGATTATCTCAAAATATGAAATAAATGTCTCGAGCAAATATATTTTAAAATTTAAACTGTGTGGCAATATTATTGTTTGGCCTTATTAAATATGAAATAATTCCCCCCATTTACGACTTTTAACGCATATTAGTGAATTTATTATTTCAAAATTATCTTTCTTCTTAAATTGACGTGTAAATGTAGTTTTTATGACGTAATTTTCAATATTTTCCTGCTTTTAATACGTAATCATTAAATTCTAATGTGAAAGATTTTTTTCTGATTATAATAGTTACGTGTAAGTAAATTTTTAAGTTGAAGGAAATTATATTCTTTGCGCTGTTTTTAAAATTGGCAACAATTTAAAATAATACCCTTTTCTGAAAGATGTAAAAAATATCTCTTGAAATGCTCAAAATTTGAATTTAAAAATGGAAATAAATCCGCAAAAAAGAGTCAAATAAAAAAAAATAAATGCAGTCCGCACGCCGGGAGTTTCTAATGTATAAAATGATCTGAAAATGATTAAATTCCTGTGTATAGTTTTTGCTTCTATAAACTTTTTTAATGGAACGATTTTGACTAACTTTAACATTAAATATCTCTTAAAATAACTATTCGATTTGAAAAATGTCTGCATCAGCGTGTTTATCAAACATTTCTCTATAAAACCACCGATGTTCACATTTTTGCATGCAGTAGTTTTCTTAATTTTAACGAAGAAAGATCCCCGGTCATAAAAAATTCATAAACAGCGGTGGTTACAGCGTTAGTTACCTTTTTTTAGAATAGAGAGATACAAATAATTATTTAAGTGTACAAATAATTATAGTTAAAAAAATCATCGATAGATGAGGTTGACATAATTACATCTTCCCGGAGTACGCAAACTAGAAGGATTATAAGAGAACTGAGTACTCGGTGGGTCCTTTATTTGACTGAATCATCAATTTTAAGTGTAGAACAATTTACGCAGCAAGACTCTTCTGATCTTTAGATGTTTTTGTTGTCGGAATTTTCGAAAAGAATTCTTTGCCGCTTTTTTTATTTTTTTTTTCGATATTGATCGGCAACATTTTCACAGTAATTTGTCGTACGTAGCAAATTGGTGATTAAATAGAAAAAGAGATCCAACAACAAATCAGTTCTGTGAAAATTAATCTCGTTCTCACATATCAGAAAATACATTCGCGTTAGTGCCCTCTATTGGAGAATTTTTGAGCTGTTGCTTTGCAATTACCAAGGGGGAAAAAAAAGTCTCCACGATGTTTTTAGTGAACGTTGCACTTATATATCGTTATTTGTACATTTTAAGTTTATGTTGGTTATGTTTTTATTGACTTTCTGCGTATATTTCTGCGAATTTTATGTATTTTATGCTTTTATATAATAGGATTTATCAGCTGTGTTACTAGCTTGTCTTTGCTTCTTAAATCATTTTTGATTGAAATACTTTAAATTGTTTTTAAATCGCAATCCTCATGCTAATGCAATTTCAATACTATAAAAATATTCTATGTCTTTTTTAATACTTTCCAACATAGTTGAAATGAGTTTATGACTTCTGCTTGCCTTGCTCTCCATCCGTTTGCCTGTGCTCTAATTCACTTAAACTCCTAAACTTTTTCAGGAGCGTCGTTTGCATGGTACGAACGTTTAAATTTAATTCCCAAACCGCCAAATGCTACCGAGGATTTTTTTTTTTTTTTTTTGCTGTCATAATACGTGAAGAAAAGTGTTTGATTATCTTTCAAATAAATTTGTTCGTAAATTGTGGTATCAATCAATTATTTCAATATTTTTGGAGCTGAAATGTCTTTTTCCTGAAAGGATTAAGCACCAGATTCATTTTAATGAAAGTATTCTGAATACCAGATATATTAAATTTCGTCAAAAGTAGTTTATGTCATTATTTTTAATTACAAGTGAATTATTTAATTAAATATAATATAAGGAGATGAATTAAAGGTTCGTTTATATTATATAAACATAGATAAGGTTTGAAGCAAACAACTTCCATAATCACAATAGCAATTAGCGATGCAAAAAACCAAATGCTTAGAACATTGCAGTCCGGACTTAAAATGAGGGCGTACGCACATACGCCCTGGTATTTCAAATAGGAGCATATGACGTATGCAGGTACATCGTGGTGCTTAAGGTTTTGCACTCTATGGACAAAAGTCCTCAGACACTTTTGACTTTCGACTTTTGTCGAATGGTTAGAGAAATACCTTGTAAATTCTCCTGGAGCAACAGGAACATAAAGAGCAGATTTGACCGCCTATTTTACAGAGAAAGTTAGATCATGAGGTCATTTGGGGGATCAAACAACAAATTGAATTAACGAAATGATATTTGCGGATGACCCAGTAAAACAAAATACTTAAAAGGATCTGTAGCTGTAGCATGTGAGGGGCTGTATATATCGTCGTCTCAAAGCAACAGTAGGACATCTAGTGATAATCGAAAATGAGATGTCTGACTTACTGCTATGAAACATTTTGTCTGCATCTAGTGGAACAATAGGGAATTTTTATAAAACACATCTGAGATATAGTATTAAACATAACTTTGTGTTCCAGAAGTTGCTCCACTCGATGCAAACACAGTTAGTTATTCATAGTAAGTAAGTTAGTAAGTTAGTAAGTTAGTAAGTCAGACATCTTATTTTTATTATTATTACTGGATGCCCTAATTTTATTATTACTGGATGGCTCTGAGGCGACGATATATAACGTTATAAAGTTTTTGGAAATTTTGGACCCCCTCCCTCGTCCTTTACGATATCATGCTCTATCATTCCTCGACCAGCACCCTCCCCAAATGATATCGTTATCAGTGTCTATATTTAATTGCTTTTTTTATTTTTATTTTTATAAGTTTGCAATGATATACAGATTATACTTTATTCTTAGCATGCTTTACTGGTTTAAATAAGGAGAAAAAATTAATTAAATATCCCTATTATATATGAAATAACTTTAGGTCAAATAACACTAAGAAATACCTTAATACTTAAAAGTATTTAATAATAGTTTTTTGTTACATAATGCATTCAACAGTAACATTGTCTTCTTGCACTTGCCTCACGCACGGGGGTAAGTAGAATCTTATAAGCAAAACAGGTGGACAATATTCTCCCCCATTTCTTATTAATAAACATAACAAGTATAATTTCGAACATAGTTTTTCTAACGATGAATTATATATATGGCAGAAGAATAGGAATGGCGCACGTTGCGGTATTCCATATTTTGGAGTGAAATGATTTTATAATCATTTAATTGTTTTAATAATAACTTTGCATTTTCATAAAATTAGATAACAGACAATATTGAAAAAAAAAATACAAGAATACAGACAATATTGTATAGAAAATTTATCCAAAAAAAAAAAAAAAAATTGGTTGGATCAAAAGTGATAACGATGTAAAAAGACACCCCCTACTTTTCGCGATATCTTACGATATCAAGTATCAGACCCCGCCCCCCCCCCCCTAAAGTGGTAACGTCATATATGTACAGCCTCTAAATATGTGGGTCATGTACAACATTTTTGTTCATTAGAATAGCACATATATTCATGGAGATAAAGTTTTCTTTAAAAAGTGCAAGAAATTTTCGCATGTTTTTTGTTTGTAGCATGTGGGGAACCAGATTTAAAGCAAATTTTGACAAAATGAAGTAGAAGTCATTCATATACTGCAATTACAATATAAATGTATTAAATGTTTTATGAAATATGAGAATATGTATGAAATATTTTTCAACTGGGCATACGCTAATAATAACAAATATATTTTTTCAAAATTTAGTAGTCAACTATATAGAGTAATCTATGTAAAAAGACCAGTCAAAATTGATGTCTGCACGGGCCGAAATTGTCCTGAAAATCCCTGTCCCTCCAACGGGCTCGTACAAAAGCTTTATTGGACCAGTACGACCTGGGCCTGATATAAAAGCGGTAAATTTCACCCGGACTCCTTACTTATGCATAGATTTTATTTTCAGATTAGATGTCCGCAATTCATGGAATAAGGAATAACAGTAATATTACTGACCACTTAAACAATTGCGTACATTCATTTAAAAAAATTTGTCTTAGACAATTACATTCAAAAGATGAATGAATAAGAAAATCAACGTAGTTTAGATTGAAAGCAATAGATGGTAATAGAAAATCCCGATGTAAAAGCTCTACAAATAGAAAAAAAAGTAGATTTTTAAAAATATTCTTCTATAATTTATAAAACCAAAAACAATTTTCTATAGATTTCGGTAAACAAATGTGTAACATCACTTTATTTTTACAAAACTAAATAAATAAAATGCCAACCAAACATAGTCTCGGCGAGAAGAAAGAAGTCCAGGCCAGTCTCTTTCGAAAATAAAAAGTAATCTGGGTCGGTCCTAGTCTGCGGAAAAAAGTAAGCCCAGGCTCAGACTGGAAAGAATATATACCAAGCACGCCCTGGCTCGCCCCGGTCCGAGTCTTATCAATGAAAATTGGCCCAAGCCCGATCCGCGGGCCGGGCTCGAGTTACGGGCTAGCTTTGCCTAGTTCGGAAAATGAAGAAAGATATCAGCGATATAATGAGCGAATTTGAATTGCTTGAGCACAAATTTCACCCTACAACTTTATATATTAAACTAAGCACCAAATAATAGAAAGATTAAAAAACGACTTATATAAATCTGATAAGGTATGAAAAGTGAATTGTGGATGTTAATATAAAAAGTTTTGGTTTTAAAATTTTTGGTAAATGTAACGTTTTTTGTAGAACGGCATACCCATTAGAAGCGTGGATTTCAATTGTAAATTTACAAGAATCTGTTTAGAAAGTTATTTGATCTTTAAAGGGCATGTTAATTTTTTAAATAAATTTTTAAATAGGATCCCTCATAAAATTTTACATAATAAAACAGGACCCGTCATAGAAATTTTCCATCTGGAAAACGACACCTTCATAAATATAGTTAGAACAAAATAAAACCAAACGTTTCACGAAATAGGCTGAAGCTATGAAAAGGACATATTACTAAGTTATGCATACTTATGAATATACAGGTCGTCCCAAATTTATCTTCACAACTTTGATCCTCCACAAAACCTAAACTAAATAAGATAGCGGAGTTCGGTTTTGTGTGCGCATAACAGCAACTCATAAAGTTTTATTTGTACTAAAACGAATGTCTTTTCTTTCAGGTACGGCGCAGTAAGATCCAAAACTGGTGATGGTGATACCCCAGGAAAAGGTTCAGTGTGTGGCCTGGTTCATAGAGACGAAGTCAGATATACAAGTACAAAAAAAAAAAAAAAAAAATATCCGAACAAAATACTGACGTCACCCACCATCCAGGCCAGTGCACCCTGAATAACCCCCTGTGCCTGAGCGCTGATATAAAAATGGCGGCTGCCCAAGGCGAGTTTTTTTAAATGTATGTACGGTCTCTCAAATTTCGACAAGCTCCAATTTTATAAAAGATTTATTTGACTTGTTTAATCTCAGATAAATATAGCGGAAAAAACTTTTAAAAATTATTGGTACCAAAATTCAAGGGACCGCACACACGCTGAAAAGAATCCGCCTTCCGCAGCCGCCATTTTTGCTTCAGCGCTCAGGCCTAGTATTCAGGGGGCGGTGATCAAGGCACTCAATACGCGCGTCGCACAAGATGTTTATGGAGACCGGTAGTGTTTATGGTGACCTGTTGAATACCGTCTCGACGTTGTTAGCGTAACCAAAGGTGCTCATGTGGAGGTCTTCTAGCATCACATAAAACTATGGAACTCACTGTTTATTATCCAATAAATATATTTTTGTTATCCAATTTAGTTTAAGTTTTATAAAGGATCAAATTTGTAGAGATAAATTGGGCACACCCTGTATATTACGATTTTGTAATAAAAAGTCAATTCAGAATTCCAATATAAATTAAGGGAGCAGATCAAGTTGACGGTTTAAAAAAATTATTTTTCACAAATTTCAGAATGGATACCTTCAAAAGTTACAAATACACTGCAAAAAGAATTTTACAAAATCACCAATTAGAACAGAAGTTATGGCTAAAAATATCTTGCTTGATTTTTTGGTATTGCATGCACTCTCATTTAAAAACGAATTATCATAGAACCTTGAAATTATGTATATCTTAGTTTACATGTGTTAGTTTATGCTGAACCTCAATTTAGCCTGATTTTTGTCACTGAAAATTGTGGATTGAAAAAATAAGTATGCATTTTTTGGTGAAATTTAATAAATATGATTAGAAAAGCCATTAATTATGCCAAAGAATTTGAATATACTTTCAAATTTAGGTTCAGTGTAAAATACAGTATTATAAGTAACAAAATATGAAACGTTAAACATATATCTCCAGTAGAATTTGTAAAATCGTGCGCTCAAAATGCATATTTCAATAATCATATTTTTGAAAAGCAACATTTTTCGTTATGATTTAATTAATTAATATTACTGAATATATGTGTATTTGAATATTTTATCAAATCCTAAGAATGTGTGAAAGTAAGAGAAAAAAATTGTTGCGTTTCATTCATTGGTTACAAACCACAGAGTTTGTCGTAGGGGAGACTGGGGCTAGTAGGCGCAGTTTTTAGTTATTGATTTTTATTAATTTTTTGTTTAATTTTTTTACGAAACTTTAACTGTACTTTTAAAGAACAGGCATTGGGCTATAAATACCCGGAGTTTTGAGTTTATAGCTTTTGTAGTTTATGTTTAGCAGAAGCCTAAAGTAAAAGGAAAATTGTGCGCCAACCTACCCGTCACGGGGCAAGTTGCCTATACCTATGGGGTAAGTTGGTACACGTTTTATAAAAATTTAAATGAAACTCAAATAAGACACGCAGTTAAGATAAATCAATTTCATTATTACCAGTAAGCTTAAACAAAGGCGTTATCGCCGTACAATGTAAATTCTAAATTGTACAAACATAAAAATAATGAATAAAACATTAACATTGAGTAACTTCTATCTTACTCAATATCATCATCAGAGTTACAGTTGTCACAAATAAAAAATCGAGTTTCTCTGTTTGGGAAAGCCTCGTGTGCCCAAAATCTTGCATTGCAACCACTTTTCTCGGTGTTTGCTGTTTTTCAAGCTACCAGCACACATCAGACACTTAGCCAACTTGCCCCGTGTTCAATGCGCCTACTAGCCCCATAATAAATTTCTTCACAAAAGGGACACGTAACCATCTAAGCATAAATAAAAGTAAATCACATATGGGGTAGGTACAGTTAATCATACACTAAAAAAACTGCACAGGTTAAATCGCAATTATTAAGATAAGTACTATTAGAAATTAGAAAAATAATGAACCAACAAAAAATTACTTATGAGTGCAAAAGAGAGAAAAATCGTAATAAATGTCCACTGCACGTAGGTAGCACGTAGGCTGCAACACTATAATGAGGATTGTAAAAAATAAGAAAAAAGGTACTCTGTGACTGGTTGCGCAATCTATCCACAAACAGCCGACTTATAAGGACTGCGCCTACTTACCCCTGTAGCCAACTAGCCCCGGTCTTCCCTACTGCTTTAAATACGGTCATTTTCTGGCTGCTTAACGTGATCTGCCCCCTAAAACTACGTATGTGTGTAAGTAGAGAGATAATTCAGTAAAACAGAACCCTGATAAAAATGTGTATGCAGAAACCTAAATATAATACTAGTTTCAGATTAGCAAAATTATAATTAGATTTTTCATTAATATAAAACACCGTTCACAATTTCAGAAAATTAGACCCTCTAATAAATGTCTGTACGGATCCTTGACCTGGTTTACTTCATAATATACTAACACACTAGGTATTGACAGGTAAAAAATTCAAACATATATAAAACAAAATAAAATAAAATCATCCATATTTTAAATAATAAAAATATTAAAAAAAAAAAAAAAAAAAAAAAAAAAAAAAAAACGAACTGTATTCGGAAAATTTCTAACGTCATTAGTGAATAATATGATGACAACATATTTTTAAAATTGGTAATTATGAATATTTTCTCTGGCAAGCGGATATCCTTTAAATCGAAATTTTCATTGGTTTCTCATTAGGCTAAGTACCTCATTATTTCTTAGTCTTATCGAAATAACTCGTGTTTATTTATAAAGATATGTATATATCTCATTAACTATTTATTGTGATCCTTGTTCGCTAAATCAATACGAGTTATTCCTGTATTGTTTTCCCATAAATTGTCTCAAAAGAAGCATTATTACCAAAAAATCATCGCTGGACTCGATGATGGCCGAGAAACGTTCAAAAATTTAAATGTTAGAATTTCCTTCTATAGATTTTCGATATAAGTAAAAATGAGATTTTATGGTCTCGAATATTCTACGATCATTATTTACAGAAAAGGATTTCACAATCGGAAAAACGATGTATTGAATCTTTGCTAATAATAAATTATTGATTTTACTTAAAATTATTACGAACGCATAAACATATATTTAATCTTAACTTTTCCCAATTTCTGCAACAATATATTTTGTTTTTAATCAGTTACTTTGGTCATTGTCATAAGGATATTAAATATTTTATGGATTTTTTCCAAGAACAAATTCAAAATATAAGTTATAGAAGTTTATGGAGTACGTTGGGAAATCGATATTTAATTGACTTCTTTGACATTATCAACTCTTAAATATCGATAATACTAATAAACAATTGTTTTTGTAAAGGTATTTACAAGGGAAAAAGAAATTATGGATTTAATCAAATAACTTTTCGACGCATAAAATTCGAGTTGAGGAACAAATGTCTATATTAAAAATTTTGCACTGTCATATGAGAGTAATTGCTGCGTACCTAGTTGCAAAATTTAGAAGACATCGGAAATTCTAAAGAAAATTAAGCAGAAACTAAAAATATTAGTATGTGAAGCGCGTTACGCTTAAAAATGCCTCAAAAGAAAACATCTTGTATGACTATTATGCTTTCATTTTTGAAAACGTTAATTCACATAACTATATATTAAAGAACTGTTATAATGTATATTTTACAAATTACAGTGGTAGCCAAAATTGTGGACATTTTTTGAAAATTTCATGTTTTATAACTTTGTGTGCTTGACGAATTTCACGTAAATACAAATGTTTATGCATCAAATTCAAGGACATTTAATGTAGAATTTAATAAAAAAACATAATTAAAATATCTACATTACAAAAAAGTTACTCTTACAAAAAATAAGATCTATCTTAGATTTCATTATATTTTAAAGTTACACATTCAATATTTAGTAGGGCAACCCTTGTTTTTTATTACAGCTTCACAGCGTCTTTTCATTGAGAGAAATAGTGTTTGGAATTCATCCTTTTTAATCACATGATGCCAAGAATTATTTATAGTTTCAATAAGTTGCGTTTTATTAGATGGACGTTTTTTTTTACAAGAATTTTCAAACGTCGTCACAAATTTTCTATAGGATTCAGATCAGGTCTGTTTCCTGGGCAGGGTAATAATTGTATGTTTTTATTTCTAAACCATTCTTTGCATATTTTTGCCTTATGGCATGGAGCTGAATCTTGCTGAAAGATAAATGGTGCTTTATTGGGGAAGAGATACTTGATGGAAAGTATCAATTTCGGTACCAGGACAGTTTCGATGTATTTTTTGCATTCAGAATGCTATCAATCATTTGAATGCGGCCCACACCATCTGCAGACATACAGCCTCAAATCATGACATTTGCTGAGTTCTTGTAGTTGCTTCAATGCAATCAGGATGCAGCTGTTCCCCTACTCTACGTCTCACATATTTTTGCCCATCACTACCAAAGAGCGATATTTTACTCTCATCGCTCCAGATTATTTGCTTCCACTGATTTTCTGACCAGTTAATGTGTTATTTTGCCCACTGAACTCGTTTCTTGCATTGCTGAAGATTTAAAAATGGTTTTTTTACTCGGAATTCTACCTTTCATTCCAAAACCTGCTAATCTTCTCCTTATTGTTCTTGAACTAACTGAAATACCCATTGTATTCATTTCACATCTAACAGCATCTGATGAAATTCTTCTATATTTGAGGCATATCTTTTTTATCTTTCTATCGTCAAAAGCACTTGTGAATTTTTTTCGACCTGTCCTTACCTTATTTATCACTGATTTAGTTTCTTCATAACGCAAGCACAACTTTCATACGGCAGATAAAGTGACTGATCCACCAACCTGTCCTGCAATTTCAGCAAAAGAGAGACCATTTTCTCTCAATATAACAGTTCAGCTTCTTTTTGTAGGTGTCCAATCAGTTCTTGTTGTTGATGACATTGTTTTAAATTATTTGCATTAAGAAAAATAAATAGAAATGTTAAAAAAACAAACACTATTCTATTTAGTTACACTAGTATGCACCCTTCTGCCAAAATTCATTTCAGGAAAATACCGCTTTTACAAATCAAAATATATTACAGTTTAGTCACTGATATTTGATTGGTTCTCAGAACAGTCATTGTGATTGGCTAGGAAGCTTTTCTTACAATACACTTCAGCGTTCATGATTAATTGTGTTTTGTATTTTAGACTAAAGTAAACGTAATTTTTTTTGTAATGCATATATTTTAATTTTGTTTTTTTTTATTAAATTTTACATTAAATTTCATTGAACATTTGTATTTAAGTGAACAGTCATTGAACATTCATATAAACATTTGTATTTAAGTGAAAATTAATATATTTTATAAGCACAGAAAGTTATAAAACATGAAAATTTCAAAAAATGTCCACAATTTTGGCCACGATTGTATTTTAACATTACCCAAAAATTCAAAATAAATAAATATGTAAATAAATAAGCAAATAGTATATCTTCCCTACACTCATTAATAATATACATAGAGTCAACCAAAAGTTCCAGGCACCCCTCTCTATCTAGAGATAAAGTCGGATTTTCGGAATATTGTAAAACATACGTCCAAGCAGTTTGGGGGGAACCTCATTTGGTTTCAAAAACTTGGGATGGGGAGGGGAGCAGCGGATTAGTGAGCTCCTGGAGGAAATGCAACTTTAAAAATTTTAATAATAGCAGCTAAATTTGACATTATACTTATATTCTTCAATAAATTTTACCTCAGGATGCCATACGACCAACCTTTGACCAAGTATGATGCGGGCTTAAAATTTGGAACTTTTAGTGTTAAATTAATATGCCTCAAAATACGATTGAAATGTGGATAGCTTTTTGAGCATAACTCAAAAAATGCTTGGAGGATAGAGCTGTAATTTTGGGTTAGCATATTTGTAGTTTCTAAAATTCGATAATTGAAAAAAAAAATCATAGGTTGCAATTCATATTGCTTTCGAAATTTAATTTTAAAAGATGTATATTTTAGAAATTCCTTTTCGAAAATATACGAAATTTAACATGTGATTTTTAAAAAGAGAAATCTATCTGCAAAAGCTTTAAATATCCGAATAAAAAATTATCACACATTCCGCTTAGTAGTTTATTATTTATTCTTAAAACACTGCTCGCATTGCAATTTGTAATGCAATGGTTAAAAATGAATTCAACATTAGTTTTTCCAAGCTTTAAACCCGTGTAATTCCTAAATTACTTGATCGAAGACTTTCCCATTGGTATCTAGAGGTAAAATTTAACGAAGAATCCAAACACGATGTATTGAAAAGTAATACTGAAAATTTTAAAGATGGACCCGCCCTGAGGACCCTTATCTCTGCTCCAATTTTTTTAAAAACCACATGAGGTCATTCTCAAATTGATTAGACGGATACATCTTTTACAGTTCTCCGGAATTCCGAAAAAATTGAAGAATAGAATGGAGGATAAATTTTTGTTTTCATAATGTATGTAAGCACACACACACACACACATGCATACATATATCCATTTCAATACACAATTTTTTTTTTATATCTTAAGTTATTTCTGGCATTATATTTTCTGGATTTATTGTGTACGGTAGCCCCTTTTTTGCATTCTTTAGCTTGTTATGGCTAATGCAAAGATGAAACCATAGATGTTATTTGTGGTAATCAAGTTAATCAGGGCCTGAAGATTTTGCCTTGGTTCCACAAATTTTTCCAGTTTTTCATTGTTTACTGTATTTTCAATTCCATGTTGCTCTTGTAATAAGGATCTGTTTAAAAGATTCTTATAAGGTTTTATACATCATTTTTAATTCGAATAAATTCCTTTATTATTTATACATTCACATTAGTTGTTGATAATTTGTATTGGTTTATAATGGTTATATATATATATACGAACCATTATAGAATATTACAAATCATCATCAATTTCAAATATAATTTATAAATTGAGTATCAAGACATGATACAAATATTATACATATTAAATTTGGAACAACAATTATTAAATTAATTAATCACTAATGAATTTTTTAAGACTAGATCCAAACACTCATAAATGAGGTCTTAAATAAGATTCAAACATTATAATCAGGATGCAGCTGTTCCCCTACTCTACGTTTCACATATTTTTGCCCATCACTACCAAAGAGCGATATTTTACTCTCATCGCTCCAGATTATTTGCTACCACTGATTTTCTGACAAGTTAATGTGTTATTTTGCCCACTGAACTCGTTTCTTGCATTGCTGAAGATTTAAAAATGGTTTTTTTACTCGGAATTCTACCTTTCATTCCAAAACCTGCTAATCTTCTCCTTATTGTTCTTGAACTAACTGAAATACCCATTGTATTCATTTCACATCTAACAGCATCTGATGAAATTCTTCTATATTTGAGGCATATCTTTTTTATCTTTCTATCGTCAAAAGCACTTGTGAATTTTTTTCGACCTGTCCTTACCTTATTTATCACTGATTTAGTTTCTTCATAACGCAAGCACAACTTTCATACGGCAGATAAAGTGACTGATCCACCAACCTGTCCTGCAATTTCAGCAAAAGAGAGACCATTTTCTCTCAATATAACAGTTCAGCTTCTTTTTGTAGGTGTCCAATCAGTTCTTGTTGTTGATGACATTGTTTTAAATTATTTGCATTAAGAAAAATAAATAGAAATGTTAAAAAAACAAACACTATTCTATTTAGTTACACTAGTATGCACCCTTCTGCCAAAATTCATTTCAGGAAAATACCGCTTTTACAAATCAAAATATATTACAGTTTAGTCACTGATATTTGATTGGTTCTCAGAACAGTCATTGTGATTGGCTAGGAAGCTTTTCTTACAATACACTTCAGCGTTCATGATTAATTGTGTTTTGTATTTTAGACTAAAGTAAACGTAATTTTTTTTGTAATGCATATATTTTAATTTTGTTTTTTTTTATTAAATTTTACATTAAATTTCATTGAACATTTGTATTTAAGTGAACAGTCATTGAACATTCATATAAACATTTGTATTTAAGTGAAAATTAATATATTTTATAAGCACAGAAAGTTATAAAACATGAAAATTTCAAAAAATGTCCACAATTTTGGCCACGATTGTATTTTAACATTACCCAAAAATTCAAAATAAATAAATATGTAAATAAATAAGCAAATAGTATATCTTCCCTACACTCATTAATAATATACATAGAGTCAACCAAAAGTTCCAGGCACCCCTCTCTATCTAGAGATAAAGTCGGATTTTCGGAATATTGTAAAACATACGTCCAAGCAGTTTGGGGGGAACCTCATTTGGTTTCAAAAACTTGGGATGGGGAGGGGAGCAGCGGATTAGTGAGCTCCTGGAGGAAATGCAACTTTAAAAATTTTAATAATAGCAGCTAAATTTGACATTATACTTATATTCTTCAATAAATTTTACCTCAGGATGCCATACGACCAACCTTTGACCAAGTATGATGCGGGCTTAAAATTTGGAACTTTTAGTGTTAAATTAATATGCCTCAAAATACGATTGAAATGTGGATAGCTTTTTGAGCATAACTCAAAAAATGCTTGGAGGATAGAGCTGTAATTTTGGGTTAGCATATTTGTAGTTTCTAAAATTCGATAATTGAAAAAAAAAATCATAGGTTGCAATTCATATTGCTTTCGAAATTTAATTTTAAAAGATGTATATTTTAGAAATTCCTTTTCGAAAATATACGAAATTTAACATGTGATTTTTAAAAAGAGAAATCTATCTGCAAAAGCTTTAAATATCCGAATAAAAAATTATCACACATTCCGCTTAGTAGTTTATTATTTATTCTTAAAACACTGCTCGCATTGCAATTTGTAATGCAATGGTTAAAAATGAATTCAACATTAGTTTTTCCAAGCTTTAAACCCGTGTAATTCCTAAATTACTTGATCGAAGACTTTCCCATTGGTATCTAGAGGTAAAATTTAACGAAGAATCCAAACACGATGTATTGAAAAGTAATACTGAAAATTTTAAAGATGGACCCGCCCTGAGGACCCTTATCTCTGCTCCAATTTTTTTAAAAACCACATGAGGTCATTCTCAAATTGATTAGACGGATACATCTTTTACAGTTCTCCGGAATTCCGAAAAAATTGAAGAATAGAATGGAGGATAAATTTTTGTTTTCATAATGTATGTAAGCACACACACACACACACATGCATACATATATCCATTTCAATACACAATTTTTTTTTTATATCTTAAGTTATTTCTGGCATTATATTTTCTGGATTTATTGTGTACGGTAGCCCCTTTTTTGCATTCTTTAGCTTGTTATGGCTAATGCAAAGATGAAACCATAGATGTTATTTGTGGTAATCAAGTTAATCAGGGCCTGAAGATTTTGCCTTGGTTCCACAAATTTTTCCAGTTTTTCATTGTTTACTGTATTTTCAATTCCATGTTGCTCTTGTAATAAGGATCTGTTTAAAAGATTCTTATAAGGTTTTATACATCATTTTTAATTCGAATAAATTCCTTTATTATTTATACATTCACATTAGTTGTTGATAATTTGTATTGGTTTATAATGGTTATATATATATATACGAACCATTATAGAATATTACAAATCATCATCAATTTCAAATATAATTTATAAATTGAGTATCAAGACATGATACAAATATTATACATATTAAATTTGGAACAACAATTATTAAATTAATTAATCACTAATGAATTTTTTAAGACTAGATCCAAACACTCATAAATGAGGTCTTAAATAAGATTCAAACATTATAATCAGGATGCAGCTGTTCCCCTACTCTACGTTTCACATATTTTTGCCCATCACTACCAAAGAGCGATATTTTACTCTCATCGCTCCAGATTATTTGCTACCACTGATTTTCTGACAAGTTAATGTGTTATTTTGCCCACTGAACTCGTTTCTTGCATTGCTGAAGATTTAAAAATGGTTTTTTTACTCGGAATTCTACCTTTCATTCCAAAACCTGCTAATCTTCTCCTTATTGTTCTTGAACTAACTGAAATACCCATTGTATTCATTTCACATCTAACAGCATCTGATGAAATTCTTCTATATTTGAGGCATATCTTTTTTATCTTTCTATCGTCAAAAGCACTTGTGAATTTTTTTCGACCTGTCCTTACCTTATTTATCACTGATTTAGTTTCTTCATAACGCAAGCACAACTTTCATACGGCAGATAAAGTGACTGATCCACCAACCTGTCCTGCAATTTCAGCAAAAGAGAGACCATTTTCTCTCAATATAACAGTTCAGCTTCTTTTTGTAGGTGTCCAATCAGTTCTTGTTGTTGATGACATTGTTTTAAATTATTTGCATTAAGAAAAATAAATAGAAATGTTAAAAAAACAAACACTATTCTATTTAGTTACACTAGTATGCACCCTTCTGCCAAAATTCATTTCAGGAAAATACCGCTTTTACAAATCAAAATATATTACAGTTTAGTCACTGATATTTGATTGGTTCTCAGAACAGTCATTGTGATTGGCTAGGAAGCTTTTCTTACAATACACTTCAGCGTTCATGATTAATTGTGTTTTGTATTTTAGACTAAAGTAAACGTAATTTTTTTTGTAATGCATATATTTTAATTTTGTTTTTTTTTATTAAATTTTACATTAAATTTCATTGAACATTTGTATTTAAGTGAACAGTCATTGAACATTCATATAAACATTTGTATTTAAGTGAAAATTAATATATTTTATAAGCACAGAAAGTTATAAAACATGAAAATTTCAAAAAATGTCCACAATTTTGGCCACGATTGTATTTTAACATTACCCAAAAATTCAAAATAAATAAATATGTAAATAAATAAGCAAATAGTATATCTTCCCTACACTCATTAATAATATACATAGAGTCAACCAAAAGTTCCAGGCACCCCTCTCTATCTAGAGATAAAGTCGGATTTTCGGAATATTGTAAAACATACGTCCAAGCAGTTTGGGGGGAACCTCATTTGGTTTCAAAAACTTGGGATGGGGAGGGGAGCAGCGGATTAGTGAGCTCCTGGAGGAAATGCAACTTTAAAAATTTTAATAATAGCAGCTAAATTTGACATTATACTTATATTCTTCAATAAATTTTACCTCAGGATGCCATACGACCAACCTTTGACCAAGTATGATGCGGGCTTAAAATTTGGAACTTTTAGTGTTAAATTAATATGCCTCAAAATACGATTGAAATGTGGATAGCTTTTTGAGCATAACTCAAAAAATGCTTGGAGGATAGAGCTGTAATTTTGGGTTAGCATATTTGTAGTTTCTAAAATTCGATAATTGAAAAAAAAAATCATAGGTTGCAATTCATATTGCTTTCGAAATTTAATTTTAAAAGATGTATATTTTAGAAATTCCTTTTCGAAAATATACGAAATTTAACATGTGATTTTTAAAAAGAGAAATCTATCTGCAAAAGCTTTAAATATCCGAATAAAAAATTATCACACATTCCGCTTAGTAGTTTATTATTTATTCTTAAAACACTGCTCGCATTGCAATTTGTAATGCAATGGTTAAAAATGAATTCAACATTAGTTTTTCCAAGCTTTAAACCCGTGTAATTCCTAAATTACTTGATCGAAGACTTTCCCATTGGTATCTAGAGGTAAAATTTAACGAAGAATCCAAACACGATGTATTGAAAAGTAATACTGAAAATTTTAAAGATGGACCCGCCCTGAGGACCCTTATCTCTGCTCCAATTTTTTTAAAAACCACATGAGGTCATTCTCAAATTGATTAGACGGATACATCTTTTACAGTTCTCCGGAATTCCGAAAAAATTGAAGAATAGAATGGAGGATAAATTTTTGTTTTCATAATGTATGTAAGCACACACACACACACACATGCATACATATATCCATTTCAATACACAATTTTTTTTTTATATCTTAAGTTATTTCTGGCATTATATTTTCTGGATTTATTGTGTACGGTAGCCCCTTTTTTGCATTCTTTAGCTTGTTATGGCTAATGCAAAGATGAAACCATAGATGTTATTTGTGGTAATCAAGTTAATCAGGGCCTGAAGATTTTGCCTTGGTTCCACAAATTTTTCCAGTTTTTCATTGTTTACTGTATTTTCAATTCCATGTTGCTCTTGTAATAAGGATCTGTTTAAAAGATTCTTATAAGGTTTTATACATCATTTTTAATTCGAATAAATTCCTTTATTATTTATACATTCACATTAGTTGTTGATAATTTGTATTGGTTTATAATGGTTATATATATATATACGAACCATTATAGAATATTACAAATCATCATCAATTTCAAATATAATTTATAAATTGAGTATCAAGACATGATACAAATATTATACATATTAAATTTGGAACAACAATTATTAAATTAATTAATCACTAATGAATTTTTTAAGACTAGATCCAAACACTCATAAATGAGGTCTTAAATAAGATTCAAACATTATAACAAATTTAAACAAATTTATAACAAACATTATAATAAATTTGAAATCACAAATGTATGAAGAAATTGGTAAAGTTCTAAAGATGATTTAATAATGAACAAAGTAAACCAGTATGCAAACTAAGAAACTATGAATGACCCACAGAATCGTCAGAGGAGCTTGTGAGTTCATTCATAGAAGATGCGTTATTTCATCCAATTTTGTCGGCATTAAGCTTAAAATGACAAAATGTAGCTCCTTATAACGCAAACGTTTCAGAAAATAGATAATAAAAATCTAAGAGATCTAAAGAAAGATACATCTCATACAGGATATTAAAAATTATTAGAGATCAATACCTGAATTACATACTAGGAGTCAAAACTACAGCATATCAGGATGAAAAAACATAGTTAAGACTATTTTAACATGTGAGCTACAGTTGAGCATCTGACTGAAACCCATAACTGTGCTGCCATCTGGTGTGAGAAAGGAAAAATGTAAATTGGAACTGGATTAATAACAATAATGTTTAGTGCTGCCATCTTTAGCCCAAAAAATAAAGAAAAGGAACGAAATTGATTGAAGAAATCAAGAGAAGACTTAGATTAACTTTTAGTTAAAGTAGAATGAAAAAATAGGAATAAACTTAATAAGTTCTGAGTGAATACAAAAAAAAAAAAAAAGAAAGAAAGAAAGAATTATATAAAAATAAATAAAAGGGCATTTGATTAAATTAACTATTTTAAAGACAAAATATTGTAATATAAAAATGAGAATATAAATAACATTTAAAAAATGAGGAAGATTTGAGATAGTAAAATATAGCCTTGTATTATGTAACTAACCGTGAAAATTTAAAAAGCAATGAGGAATATTGAGATAGTAAACTATATCCTTATTAGATGAAGCAATATGTGAAAATTTATGATGTTAAATGCATGATACCCCGTATTTTTTTTATATGTCCATACAATATATAAGCATATATGCATACACATATAAAAACATATCCACGCTCACACACATAAAAACATATAAGGTTGTAAATTTTTATAGCATTCTCGACCTCAACCCTCCGTAATGGTATTTTTATTTTTTATTTTTTATGTTTTTTAGTGTATAATGTATGGAAAAACATACACATACACCAAACTTTTTTTTAAAATATGTATATATATATATATATACACACACATATAATTTTTTTGTGTGTATGATTTTTTATAATTTTTTCAGCAATTCTCATCCCACACTCCATAATAGTGTTTTCAATTTTTTAGTTTTTTTTATAAACATATTAAATGCCTATACTGATAAGAAGTAGAAAAAAAAATGAATATTAAGATTTGAGCCATGCAGATATAAAAGAGATGGGATAATTATAAGACAACGCTAATTGTTTTATTTTAAAAATGCTAGGATGTAAGAATTGGGAGGAACATAAACGTTTGATACGAAGACTATGATTAAGCAGAATATTTCTATATACTGAAATATGTAAGCAGGAATTGAAGTTCGTAAAATTAATTACATTAAATGAAAATTCATTGCGTTTATCATAAATGTTGAATGTTAGGGTGTTATTAGGGATAATAAATTTTACGTTTTATATATATATATATATAGGAAATCAGAAATATTTGGCATATTCTGTCAAACATTCGTGTAACCAAAACATTTTAACATATGAAAAAAGACCTGAAAAAATTAAATCCTTGACAGCACCATTAAATCCAACGTCCGAAATGTAGCATATATTATATTGGAAAATACATAAATTCAATAAGAAGAGCCACAAAATGAATGCAAAAAGAAGAACGATCATGAACAAAAAAGGATCTTATGTATCGAAACTCGTTTTCAGGGGCAACATTTCGACATCATAAGTTAAAATACGGTTCATTTCTGAAGTAGAAATAAGAAGCAATTGTAGGCCAGGCAATAGAGACCGTATAAGGACTCTACCTAGCAAAATTAAGGTAGTGATGGAAATCGGCTTTCTAGATGTTTTTTGGGTCGCTGAATCCGAATTTGTAACTTCCCACCAAAATTTCCCCCTGCACCCCCCCAAATTTTGGTAAAAAGCCCGCAAAAAAGGTTTTTATTAAAAAATTCCATTTTTTTATTATTTTAGAGGAAAAGTAGGTATAAATTCAGAAAGTAGACAAAATTTGCAACAGATTAGATATATGACATTATGACTTAGGATGAAGGGGAAGGGGGGATCTGCCTCGGAACATGCGCCGCAGTGCTGCGTGGACTAAGTTGCGCAATTCCACTTAACCCTCACATGTTTACATTAGACCTCCCATCTTCCCTCCAAACTTTCTCAATAAAGTTTACTTTAAGTTTTTTGGGTCGCTGAATCCTAATTTTTAATTTACCCCCAAAATTTCCTCCCCGACCCCCCCCCCCAAGTAGTTGTTTTTAAATTAAATTTCTTATTGTTTTAGGGGAAAAGCATTACGAAATTCAGAAACTAGACAAAATTTGCAACAAATAGGATACATGACATTATGACGTAGGATAAACGGGGAGAGAGAGGGATGCCTCGGAACATTCCCCTCGCGCTTTTCTCAAAAACCAAATTTTTTCAAAAAATCACTTTTTTGGGGGGTTGCCGGGTGAAATTTTGGTGGGAAGTTACAAATTCGGATTCAGCGACTCAAAAAACATAAAGTGAGTCGAAATCCAGAACCAGTATTAATTTTGCCAGATAATATCCTCTATTGCCTGGACTTCATAATTTAGAACGTAGCGCCGCAGTGCATGTTCAGAGGCAGCCCTCACCCTCCCCGTTCATCCTAATTCATAATGTCATATATCCTATTTGTTGCAAATTTTGTCTAGTTTCTGAATTTCGTAATGCTTTTCCCCTAAAACAATAAGAAATTTAAGTTAAAAACAACAATTCGGGGGGGAAATTTTTGGGGAAAGTTAAAAATTCGGATTCAGCGACCCAAAAATCTTAAAGTAAACCTTATAGAGAAAGTTCGGAGGGGAGATGGGAGGGCGAATGTAAACGTGTGAGTGGTTAAGTGGAATTGCGCAACTTAGTTTACGCAGCACCGCGCGCATGTTCCGAGACAGATCCCCCCTTCCCCTTCATCCTAAGTCATAATGTCATATATCTAATTTGTTGCAAATTTTGTCTACTTTCTGAATTTCTAGATACTTTTTCTCTAAAACAATAAAAAATTAGATTTTTTTAATAAAAACCTTTTTTGGGGGCCTTTTTACCAAAATTTGGGGAGGTTGCCGGGGGAAATTTTGGTGGGAAGTTACAAATAACCCAAAAAACATCTAGAAAGCCGATTTCCAGTACTACCATTAATTTTGCTGGGTAAAATTCCCTATTGCCTGGACTATTGCTTGAATTCAAATTTCTACCAATTGCCCGATTAACCCGTATTTTTGCCCGTAACCAAAAAAAAGAAAAACAATTTTGTCATAATCAAGCCATACATAACAAAAAATAAAAAATGAAACACGTGAGTTAAAAACTTATTATTATAATAAACAGATATAAAAAATAGATATAAAAAATTATGCCCTTATACACTTAACGAATCCGGAGCGATCCCGATGGAATATTTTTTGTTTTTAAATAATTAACTTTAACTTTGTTTTTTGACTATGTCCAGGACATGTTTCGATTTCTGCTGTAGCTGATTGAGTACTGATGAGGCTGTGCGTTTGCACAGCGAAACGTCTTTTGTATATATTTTTAGTTTTTAATTAAATGTTTTTATATATTTTTTTAATTTAAGTGTAATCAAGTCTGTCTAATGTATGTTTATCAATTTAGAATTATGTTAAGTAAGTTCTTCTGTACCATATTTTCTTCGAAATACGAATAAATAAATGTATAAATAAAAAAAGGAGAAGAAGAATTTTAGTCATTGTCGACTACCTTTACATTTAAAATATTCCATATGAAAATATTTTACATCTCTAACAACCATTCACTTTTCAATTTTTTAGTAGACATGCTACAAATACAAGAATTTTTATTTACATATTTTTACATATTGCATCAAATAATATTTTACTTAAAATGTTCCTTGAAAAATTATAGTAAGAAGAAAAATAAAAATATTAATAGGTAAAAATTACACACTAAAAATAATTTTATATTAAAATTAAAAATTATAAGTATTAATAGGAAACAACAACAACAACAACAAACTAGTAGGTGTGGCAATCCCAAAACTTTCTTCTATCTCATGCATGCTAATACTTCAAAATTCGCTATGACAGTGACAAAATTAAATGGCAATCTATGCCCATCATGAGGATTCTAAAGATATGAAATTCCGTGCATTAGTTCTTGAGATATGACTGTCTCTAAAGTCATGTAAATCCTGCAAAATGCAGCATAACAACGTCATCTATTGGGCGATTAATACCAAAACCTAATCAGCAAAAGCTTGTGTCAACGCTAACTGAATCCTAAGTTAGATGTAAACTCGTGCATTAGTTCTTGAGATAGAGGTACTGCGGAAATTGTGAAAAATGCAGCGTAGCAGCGCCACCTGTTGGGCGATTTACGCCAAAACATAATTAGCATCTATGTTTCCATTCCATAACTTAGACCAGGTAATACACAGCGGTTAAACAGTTTTCTTTTTTAAGTAAAGAGGCATTTCTAAGTTAAATTATCATTTATCGACACATATCAGTTTTTCCGTGAAGTCGTTACAACACTATCGATTTTAAAATCGTTTCTCCAAACGAATATAAACGAAGAAATTTTATTATGAATGTTTTAATAGTGGTTTTAAGCACGACCTTTCCTAAATCTTATTCTCCAAAATTCTATAAAAATGTACAATATTTTTCTGTACTTGCAAGAAGAAACTAACAAGCTTTGTTTGCACTTTTTAATTTTTGTCTCACAGTTTCCAAATTGCGAGGCATTGTTGTAATTGGATGTAAACGTTTCAGAAATTGATTTAAAATGGAAACTTTCTTTTTGTCATACACTGACTGCAGTTTTAAAATGGAAAATTCTTCTGACAAGTGCGCCTTCTGAGACTTAAAGTAATTCTCGTCTATTTTAAAAACGGTGAGAATGACTGTTGTTTAATAAAAAATGCAGTAAATTTCGAAATATTTAGAATTATGTTAAGTAAGTTCTTCTGTACCATATTTTCTTCGAAATACTAATAAATAAATGTATAAATAAAAAAAGGAGAAGAAGAATTTTAGTCATTGTTGGCTACCTTTACGTTTAAAATATTCCATATGAAAATATTTTGCATCTCTAACAACCATTCACTTGTCAATTCTTTAGTAGACATGCATACAAGAATTTTCATTTGCATATTTTTACATATTGCATCAAATAATATTTTACTTAAAAAGTTCCTTGAAAGATTATAGTAAGAAGAAAAATAAAAATATTAATAGGTAAAAATTACACACTAAAAATAATTTTATATTAAAATTAAAAATTATAAGTATTAATAGGAAACAACAACAACAACAACAAACTAGTAGGTGTGGCAATCCCAAAACTTTCTTCTATCTCATACATGTTAATACTTCAAAATTCGCTATGACGTGACAAAATTAAATGACAATCTATGCCCATCATGAGGATTCTAAAGATATGCAATTCCGTGCATTAGTTCTTGAGATATGACTGTCTCTAAAGTCATGTAAATCCTGCAAAATGCAGCATAACAACGTCATTTTTTGGGCGATTAATATCAAAGCCTAGTCAGCAAAAGCTTGTGTCAACGCTAACTGAATCCTAAGTTAGATGTAAACTCGCATTAGTTCTTGAGATAGAGCTACTGCGGAAATTGGAAAAATGCAGCGTAGCAGCGCCACCTGTTGGGCGATTTACGCCAAAACATAATTAGCATCTATGTTTACCTTCCATAACTTATACCAGGTAATACGCAGCGGTTAAACAGTTTTCTTTTTTAAGTAAAGAGGCATTTCTAAGTTAAATTATCATTTATCGACACATATCAGTTTTTCCGTGAAGTCGTTACAACACTATTGATTTTCTAATCGTTTCTTCAAACGAATATAAACGAAGAAATTTCATTATGCATGTTTTAATAATGGTTTTAAGCACGACCTTTCCTAAATCTTATTCTCCAAAATTCTATAAAAATGTATGATTTTTTTCTGTACTTGTAAGAAGAAACTAACAAGCTTTGTTTGCACTTTTTAATTTTTGTCTCACAGTTCCCAAATTGCGAGGCATTGCTGTAATTGGATGTAAACGTTTCAGAAATTAATTTAAAATGGAAACTTTCTTTTTGTCATACACTGACTGCAGTTTTAAAATGGAAAATTCTTCTGACAAGCGCCTTCTGAGACTTAAAGTAATTCTCGTCTATTTTAAAAACGGTGAGAATGACTGTTGTTTAATAAATAATGCTTTAAATTTCGAAATATTTAGAATTATGTTAAGTAAGTTCTTCTGTACCATATTTTCTTCGAAGTACGAATAAATAAGTGTATAAGTAAACGAAGAAGAAGAAGAATTTTTAGCCATTGGGGCTGCCTTTTCTCTTGAAAAATTTCATATGGAAGTATTTTGCATCTCTAACAATCATTCACTTGTCAACTCTTTAGTGTACATGCTACAAATACAAGAATTTTTACTATACGTATTTTTACATATTGCATCAAATAATATTTTACTTAAAAAGTTTCTTGAATAATTATAGTAATAAGAAAAATAAAAATATTAATAGGTAAAAATAACACGCTAAAAATAATGTTATATTAAAATTAACAACAAAAACAACTACAACTACAACAATAAAAAAGACAAATAAAGCAATACTACATAAGTTTAAAACAAAACAAAAAAAAAAAATCATTTCGCCAAGCATAGATTATGAAACAATTTCAATAGTACTTTAGCAAAATTTATGTCTTTAATAAGATAAATGAGATTCCTAATGTAAACATATTAGAAAAAATAAATCCAGATTTCAGCAATTACCTTCCAGACCTGGAAAAATACTCTAATGCTTTTGTGCAGCCTTGTATTTGATCTATAGATTTTTTGTATATTCTACATAATATGCTAGCATTTAGTTTAGAAGAAAACGCATAATAGTTTGGAAATTCACTTTCAGCATTTTCAACCAATAGATAGAAACGTAATTGAATTCTTTGTACAGTACCCTGTATATTACCTACAAATTTTTATACGCATCACACAGTAAACTAAAATTTATTGGAAAATCTTTTGTGTAGCCTTGTATATGATCTATAGTATTTATGTATATCTCGTAGGTATGCAAAAATTGGTTACAGTACTTTATCCAAAATCTTTTGTGTGTCCCAGTAAATGAATGATAAATGCTATGCACATCATATTATACTGTAAGCATCTTGTTGTAAACCTCCGTAATGTATATCAAATTCATTACATTTCTAATAGGGCAACATATTTAATATACGCTGCAAATATTATTTCTTAATATACCATTATGTAACGGAATTATTTTGAATGGCCCTGTAAATGAATAATAAATACTTTGAACCCTGTATTATACAGAATGCATGCTTTAGTGTGCTTCATAAATACATATCAATTTAATTATGTTTTAAACGGTGTCACATCATTAAAATGAACTGGAAACGATTTTTTCCCATTGACCGTAATGCAACGGAACACTTTTGGCTGTCTCTGTAAACGAACAGTAAATGCTACATTCTTCATTTTAAAAGGCAAGCGTTCTATAATAGTAAGCGTCAATAATATATAAATATCACATGATAATCCGTCTTTATTTACCAGATTTAGAGCATGAAAAGATGGACAGGCAAACCAAAGTCATAAACATTTTTCAATTATGTTGAAAATTGTTAAAAAGAAAAAAAATTAAATGCTCTACCCTTTACGCTCAGATTTTTCCTTTTCTTTTCTTTTCTTTCTTTCTTTCTTTTTATTTTTTTGTAAGAAAATATTTCGTGTTTCTAATACTCTTTCAATTTTAAATTATTAATACACATATTTATAAACCAAAGAATACAGTTAAAGCATATTTTTAAAATATACTAAATAAATCATTTCTTAAAATTTATTCTCCAGTATGTGAAATACATTGAGTGGAAAAATTTTTTTTTGTTTTTTTTATTTAAATCTAACGAAATTGCGCTTCTTAATTTATATTTCACAAATCGCAAACCAGGAAGCATTACTGTAATTGGATGTAAACGCTTTAGAAATTGTCTTAAAAAAAAGATTTCTTTCCAGCATGCAGTTCAATTTAGAGAAAAAAACTTTTGGCAAGCATGTCCCCTGAGATATTCAAAAAGCGTCGCAATTATTTATTTATTTATTTTTTTATCTAGTTTCTGTGACATTGTTATACATAAAATAATTTTAATTTATTTTGCAAATAGTAAGAATAATGCTATTTAATGAAAGGTATAGTAAGTTTCCAAATATCTAGAATTATATTTTTCTTACTATATTAATTATGATAATTATGTTCAGTTAGTTTAATTATGTTTATTATGTTAAGAAAGTTTTTCGGTATTTTTGTTTAGCAGGGCGCCAGTGTTATATATACATATATATATTGCATATGTCCACACACACATATATATATATATATATATATATAAATGCATATATAAAGCAGTATAAGATTATATTTAGCCTGGGATTATTTCTAATTGCTTCGAAATTGCTGAAAAATTAAAATGCAATAGTATTAATTCTATCCAAACATATGATTTTGAAAATTTATTCACTACCATTCCTATCAATAGTTTAAAGGAGGCACTTTTAAAGACAGCGGAACTGGTTTTAGATGTTACAGATTTCAACTCTAACTTGTTTAATAAATTATGTCGTTTTTGCCTTTACAACAATTACGTTTATACAGGTTCTAAAGTATACTTACAGATCAATGGAATTGGTATGGGTACTAGTTACTCATCCACAGCTGCTAACTTATTTTTATTTTTTTATGAGTTTCAGTACAGTATTAATAAAGCTGATCTCCAGTTCCTGGCTTACAGATACATAGACGACTTGATCGTCTTAAACTTCAATAATGATTTTAATGAAATTTCTCAAGAAATTTATCCTGACTCCCTGACACTAAAGAAGACTAACAATAATGGTTTAGAGGCTGATTACCTTGACTTAAAAATAATTTTAGAAAGTAATAAAGTACATATTTCAATTTACAATAAACGTAATAGTTTTCAATTTCAGGTTAATCAACTTGTTCACTGGTCCTCCAATATTTACAAACGCATTTATATTAATATAATTATTAGTCAAATATTTCGTTTTTTTAGAATTTGTACAGATAAACATCTGTTTAAGAAGGAATTGTTTAATTTTAAAAGTAATTTATATTACAAAAACAATATACCTTTAACTTTTATAAAAAAATATTCAGATTTTGCAGATTTTCTTCATTACTGATCGATTGCTTTTCGACGTCAGTGAATGACTCATATTTCCTAAAGCCTTTTCAAGGACGGTTCTATGATGATGTGCTGCGTCGATTGGCAACAGAACTGGAAAGAATTTGGATTGGTTGATTGGATGCTGGATTCTGCTCTGTTTAGTTTGTTTTATGTTTTATATTTGGGTTGTGGCAATGTGGCTAAGTTGGTTGAGTGTGGTTTTTTCAACGAACATATTTTTAGCATCTTTTACTGTGTTCCAGGTGAGGCATTCATTTGATATTGTTGGCGTAGGGTCCGGTGGGGGAGCATGTGATAATAGCCAACGAATGTTTTAACATTTGATTTTGCTATCACTGTTCTGGCCGAAACCCACTGCCACTAATGTATATTTTATCGAATGCTCGGCTGCTTTTGAAATATAACCCACTGCCGATGAGGCCGCAGCCTATTTTTTCCTAGTTTTTGTTAAAGTTTTAATGTTTACATAGATATTTTTCTTGTTCTTCTTGTTCTGCGAGGGGGGGGGGGGGGTGCGCTGGTTCAGGCTAAATATAATCTTATACTGCTTTATATTTAATTTATGTGTTTTATTGCAGCTGTTTGGCGCATTTCACATGAATTTATCTTGTTTTTTGTTGGTGATTACTGTGCTTTACGTTTAAATGCATATATATGTATATATACACACACATATACCGGATGGCCTAAAAAGGTTGTATTTTAGTTGTATTTTATGACGGCTAATTATCAGCACGAGGGATAAAGGCCCTAAGGGGAGAGTGTCCTCCGTGGGGGTCTTTCTAAGGGAACCTAACCCGTATTTACTCTTGGAAAATCAAGGTTCGAAGAAAACCACGAAAACTCCAAACGATTAGGCCGACGGGCACGATTGGGATCGAACCCAGCACCTCCCGTCTACCAGCTTTGAGAGCAAAATCTCTCGGCCACTGGTGGGGCGGCCTAAAAAGGACTGGCTGATTTTAAAATTCAATAATTTGCAAACGGTGACATATATTTAAAAAATTCTTGCAGAAGCGTTATGTATGATGTCAGGAGTTCTTTTTACCGTGAATCTCGAGTTTAGTTCGATTTACGAACAATAGATGGCGCTGCCAGCAATAGGCGATAAATTCAAGCTGGATTTTTTGGCCTTTTTTTTCTCCCATGCCAAAAAAGGAGATTAAAATGTATCGGGTATGTCCCGAAATACCAAAAATCGGGCCTGGATTAAGCGCTAATTGCTGGCAGCGCCATCTATTATTTGTAATTCGAACAAAATTTGAAAATCACAGTAAAAAAATCCTGACAGCATACATAACGCTTCTGCAAGAAATTTTTAAATATCTGTCACCGTTTGCAAATTATTGAATTTTAAAGTCAGTCAGTCCTTTTTAGGACACCCGGTATGTATATATATATATACCGGGTCTCCCAAAAAGGACTAATGGATTTTAAAATTCAAAAACTTGCAAAGTGTGACAGATATTAAAAAATTCTTGCAGGAGTGTTATATAAGATATCAGGAGTTTTTATGCTGCGATTTTAAATTTTAGTTACAAATAGCATCAATAGATGGCGCTGCAGACAATAACCGCTAAATCCAAGCTCGATTTTTCGGCCTCTTTCTTCTTCCATGCGAAAAAAGGAGACTAAAATGTATTGAATGGATCCCGAAGTACCAAAAACCGAATATGGACTGGGCACCTATTGCTCTCAACGCCATCTATTGTTTGGAATTCGAACTAAAATCAAGAGTCACAGTAAAAAAACTCCTGACATCATAGATAACCCTCCTGCAAGAATTTTTTTAATGTTTGTCACCGTTTGCAAGTTGTTGAATTTAAAAATCCATCAGTCATTTTTGGGACACCCGGTATATATGTATATATACTTTTATCTATGTATATGTATGTATATATAACGCTGGCGCCCGGCTAACCGAAAAGTACCAGTTTTTCTTCCGTAATGTGCGTCAAATTCATTGTATTTGAAATGCGTAACATAATTAATATACGCTTCAAGTATTATTTCTTCATAGACCATTATGTAACGGAATTCTTTTGAGTGGCCCTGTAAATGAATAATAAACTCTTTAAACCCCGTATTGTACAGAATGTATGCTTTAGTGCAATTTATAATTAAATATCAATTTAATTATGTTTTAAATGGTGTAACATCATTAAAATGAACTTGAAACGATTCCTTTGAACGTGATGCAACGGAATACTTTTGACTGTGTCTGTAAACGAACTGTAAATGCTACATTCTTCATTTTAAAAAGCAAACGTTCTGTAGTAAACGTCAATAACATATAAATATTACATTTTAATCCGTGTTTATTTACCAGAGTTAGAGCATAGACAGATGAATAGGTAAACAAAAGTCATAAATATTTTTCATGTATGTTGGAAACTTAACACTAGAACTACCGATGTTTCATATATACCTAGTTTTACCGCACCCGTCAAATTGACGGATTTTTGATAACGGCTTTCATTGTAACTTTTGACTTAGTTAATATAAATAAAAGAATACAATTTAACAAAAACAACATTTAATATAATAATTCATTAATTATTAATAAAAAAAACAAACAAAAACAGTTTCTATTTGCATTTATAGTATAGTACATTTGATATGTATGAAATAACTATGAGGCACATATTTTACAAGTACATGTTATCTTAGTTGAACACTTACCACTTAGTTAATGTAAATAAAAGAATATAATTTAACAAAAACATCATTTATTTTAATAATTCATTAATTATTAATAAAAAACAAACAAAAACAGTTTCTATTTGCATTTATAGTATAGTACATTTGATATGTATGAAATAACTATGAGGCACATATTTTACAAGTATACGTTATCTTAGATGAACACTTGCCACAAACATATTTGTTTCATACATTGCCGGTATAAGTCGCTCTGTTTTGTTGCACAATCGAATTTGGTAAGATTTGCGTTCATAAGGACTTTTTTGAGTTTTATGGAGTGCAGTCCATTACTTTCCGTTCTTTTTTTTTTTTTTTTTTTTTTTTTGAGAGGAGGCTTCTTTTCTGCAGCACCTATATTCACTGGAGAGTTCTTCATATAATTGAAATAAAAATTATTTTCCAGTTATATTTTCATCACAAGTCTCTTTATAGAAAATTCACGCATTGATTGCTGCCAAGTCCAAAATATTATAAAATACCTGCAAAGGCCATCTACGTGACCCTGCTTTTACGCTATATTGGCGGGCCATCTGGTCAACTACATCTACTCCAAACTTAGTCTCATTGTAAAACGACGCAATTTTTACGGATTTAGATTTTGATCTAAGAAGTAGTACTATTTATACGAGTCTTACTTTTGTAAATTGTTACAACAATATCAATTGATTTGTAGAGTTTTGTGGAGAAGAGAGCCATGTTATCTTTTCTAACTTCAGCTATTTTCGGATATTCTCTTTTATTTGCTCGCACAGTTCCAACAAGACTTGTTTTGTTTTGTTTTGCCAGTAGCGTCTGTGCGAGTTGTATACTTGTAAAAAAATTATCCTTTGTTATATTTCTCCCACAATTTACATAGTTTTTTACAAGATTCAAAACTACAAATTCATTGAAAGGTACTCCTTCCTGATGGTCTAGGTTCATCTTTGCCTAAATAGGGAAAGCCCATTTATAAGATATTTACTTCGCACGTCTACAGTTAACCAAAACTTAATTCCGAATTTGTCCGGTTTATTGAACGGTCTGCATGGATGCTGCATTGGGCATATTGCAGAAATCTGCATGTTGCCTTTGTGGGAAACAGTCGTTCATCTACGCTTATATTCTGATCTGGTTTCTAACAAGCTTGGCTGTTATCAATAAAGGACTTCCACATTTCGGAAAATAATCCAAATTTGTCAATTCGTAAGCGAACACTCTTCTCGCTTTTTCTTGTCGAAACGAATGAATCTCATAATTTCTGAAAATCTGTTCCTATTCATACTTTCGTGAAAGATGAAGGTCCCCATTTTTCTGACCACAAATAAGATAATTTCACATTTCTCGCTTCGTAGGCTCTTCGAGCGTACAAAATAGCTACAGACGCATATATTTCTTCAATAGTAATTTTCAATCGTCCTTCTGTAAAACATTTCTGGCCCCGAGTAAACTGAATCGTAATCGGAGCAAAATAGACCCCGTTATAACGGCTGCCGAACACTTTGGATCATTCAACATTGAAATTGCCAAAGCCGTCATTTTGACGGGTCTTTGTATAAATAGGTATAGGTCATACAGATTACGGAAATTAAAGTGGGCCAGTGGAAATTGAATACGAATATTTAACTATTCTTATATTTCATTAAAAGTCATATCATAAAATTCTAGAACAATACATAAATTATATCAAATTTTTAAGCATGAAATTTGAAAACCGTCAAAATGACGGTCGTGGTAGTTCTAGTGTTAAAAAAAAATCACATTTTCTATTCTTTAGACTCAGTTTTTTTCCGTTAGTAAATGTTTTGTGTTTTTACTGATAATTCAATTTTAAATTATTAATACACATATTCACAAACCAAGGAACACATTTAAAGCTTATTTTAAGAATTATACTGAATAAATCATTTCTTAAAATTTATTCTCCAGTATGTTAAGAAATATATTGAGAGGATAAAAAAAATATTTTCTTGTTTTTTTTTTATATATATATAAATATTTTTAATTATAACAAAATTCTACTTCTTAATTTATATTTTATAAATCTCAAACCACGAAGAATTACTGTAATTGGATTTAAACGCTTTAGAGATTGTCTTAAAGTAGAAGTTTTCTTTTCAGCATGCAGTTCAATTTGGAGAAAAAAACTTTTGGCGCGCACGCCCCCTGAGATTTTCAAAAAGCGTCGCAATGCATTTACCTATATTTTTTAAATGTAGTTTCCGAGACAGTAGCACATTCTTACATGTAAAATAATTTTCATTTATTTTCAAAATATCAAGAATAATGCTAGTTAATAAAATATATAGTAAGTTTTCAAATATCTAGAATTATGTTAAGTAAGTTTTCTCAATTTTTTCTCCGGGATACTAAAAAAATTTAGATATGATTAGGGGGAGGAAAAGTGTTATTCACTGGGTTTCATTTTTATATTTAAAAAGCTCTATAAGAAAATATTTTTTATTTCTTGCGAATATTTAGTTTTTAAAGACACGTATTAGAATTGTTCACATGTTGCAAAAACAAGGATTTCATTAATTTCAATATACATTTTAAACTTGTAAAATGTGTATATAAAAAAAAAAAAAAAAAGAAAGAAGAAAATGTGTATTTTACACTTGTAACATCTTTTTCATTACATTAGTCGCCTTTTAAGTAA
The DNA here is from genome assembly GCA_963932465.1 of Maratus speciosus. NCBI lineage: Eukaryota > Metazoa > Arthropoda > Arachnida > Araneae > Salticidae > Maratus > Maratus speciosus. Next base: position 172,169,537 of record OZ010793.1, read on the forward strand.
GATTGTTAGGACCTTTTTAATGTTCACATTATTTATTTTATGTTGAATCAAGGTGAAAAATTGCGTTTCGTCTTATGATCTTATTTGCTGAGGTGATTTTTGAAGAGAAGTATAAGAGGCCGTGTGATTTTATTTTCGCTCCTTTAATTAGAATTTAATTTTTAAACAATTATTTTCTCAGTAAGACCATTTTTTTCATTCCCAGGTCTCCCTCTTCGGAAAATTCGGTTCAAAACGCCAACTTTGACAGCATTTTTTGCAATATTTTCTGAATTTATCAAAAAATCGACAAACACGGCACATTATGTAGTTTCTAAATAAGAGAATTTGCCAATGCGTTTGAGAGCAAAAATGAATTTAAAAATAAATCAGAAAATAAGCATTTTGGATTGGAATACACCCTTAATAAAATTTGGGATTAGAATAACATACGTCGCCATTTTTTATATCTCAATATTTCTTAAGACTGCTTTATCGCAAAGAGACATAACTGCATTTAGTAATATAGTCTTATTTACATTATATTGTGTTAGCCTAAATAATTCAACTGGTTTCAAAAGACTGTTTTTTTTTGTTTTTTTTTTTTTTTTTTTACAAATATACGACGAATAAAGAGGGGTGATACATGAAAAAATATAGGGTAGGGGAGTACACAGTGAGACAGCAGCCACTTTGACATATAGTTGTAACTTTTTCTTCAAGCTGGCACACACGCATAAAGACCTCATCTTATATACAGCACGTGGATGTAGTTTCGGCACTTCAGTTACTTATCCGATAAAATAGTAAATAATTCCTTACTTATAGTGGTTAAAGTTACATAAACGTCTACACTGTAAAAAAAAAAAATACTGCCAGTTTTCCGGTAGGAATCGGATTTGTTACAACGTAACGAAAGTACACAGTGAGACACACAGTTGTGGTACACTGTAAAAAAAAAATCCGACTAGCTTTCCTGTAGGAATCGGAAAAATAGTTACCCTTATCGTACCGGAAAATTTTCCTACCCAGCTCGGAATAAAATCCGTAAAATCGGAATAAAATAAAAAAAATACCGTTTTAATGAATGTTTCCTTTTTTTACGGATTTTATTCCGAGCTGGGTCGGAAAATTTTCCGGTACGATAAGGGCAACTATTTTTCCGATTCCTACAGGAAAACTCCTCGGATTTTTTTACAGTGCACACAGTGAGACGCGTCTTATTGTGTAACCTACTGTGTGGTTCTGATGTTAAAAAAGTTATTTATTAATAAAAGAAGGTTTCTCTCTCTCTCTCTTTCTCTGTGTGTATGTGGGCTAGGGAAATTTACTAAACGTAAGAGGCTGAAAATTTGCATGAAGGTAGCCCAAGGTCTTCCATTGTCCACCTGAGGCTCATATTTTTAATATTTTGAAAATCTAGAAATATTAATTAGAAATCATAAACTACAGAACATTATTGATAGAGTGTAAAAATGTATGATTTATGAAAATACAGTGGAACCTGCTAAAGTGACCACCTTGGTAAAGTGGCCACCTGGCTAATGTGACCGCTTTTTCAAAATTTTACTCGTGCGCATATAAAATAATACGAGAATTGTCCGGTAATGTGACCACCTGTCAATTGTGTAAAGTGACCAGATAGGCTGTCATTGTCAATATTATTTGAACCTGTAAAATGTCACCATCCCTTTTTCTGCATGCCGAAAATTTTCAAACTAAAAGACGAAAGTTACCATTTTCCGAAATTTTTATTTTCATCCATAAAAAAGTACAGGACTTTATCTTTTACAGTGATCACCTGCTTAATGTACAAAGTGACCAGTTTGTCTTTTATTGTAGTGATATTTCCACCTGTCTAAGGTGACCTTCAATTCCCATTTTTTTCGTGAGGAGAGAGCAGAATGTTTCTCCAGTTGACGGATCCTAGGATAGGAATGCTTGCACCTGCTACTCATTGGCTAACGAAATCACGTGTTAGTACTACGTTTATCTGAGAAGACGACTTGGCGACTGTTCGGATTTGTTTTAAAAAGGGTTCCTTTGTCATATGTTCGCAGAAATTCTATGAATAAACCTGCACATGTTCTTTAATTGTACTGCTTGCAAGATTTCTAACATTTAACATTAAGTTTTAGTTGTCGTTTTCTTATTGCTTTGGTAGTTTTTCAAGTTTTATTTTTAATGCAGTTATCTTTCTTCTTAAAGTATGGAGAATAAAGCATCTAAAACTAAAAAATGGATTTTGACAGTGATATCCCAACATGCAATGCTTCCGTTGATTAAGAAAGTTTGAAGCAAGAAATTTGCGATATGTTTAAAAAGGAAGAAGATTGAGTTAGAGAAGATGAAGTTGAAATCGAAGAAAATTGTCAAATTTCCGACGCAAAAATGTTAAAGATGTGAAAAAGAATGAAAACATGTGCCCTAAATAACTGTCCTCTAATGCTGGATTTATAGATGAAACTTGAAAGCCTAAATATTGAGAAGAAGTGTTTTAAGCAACGAAAAATTTGTATAATTTGTGTAAGTTTGTATAATTTTTTAATGAATAGTTTATTACTGCCAGTTATAGAAACGTTATCATTATGCAATTAGAATCAAAATAAAAATGCATATCAATTAGTGTATGTGTCGTTATGTGTTATTTAAATCAATCACTACGGAAGTTCTTCAACTTCATTGAAAAGGAATAAGGTGAGTTTTAAGTTAATTATGTTCTATGTACAAGCATGAAAGAGTTCCTCTTAAAGCAGGAATTCCACCTTTTTAAAAGCAAATTTGGACATTCTCTGGATTGATGCAAAAATGCAAAGAAAATATTAGAAGCATATTGGGGGAGAGGGGGGGGGGGGGTGTCTAGAAAGTTTAATGATTAGACATTTTGTCTACTCACATCCTTGGAATTTGTTTCTGAATTGCTGTGCAATCAAATCAAAGGCGAGCTTTTATTATAAGCATCTAAAAGCCATGTAAATTAAGTTCTTTAAGGCTGTTCTTAAATCCAAAAGGGCAACTTTCTGACATAAGTTTTAATTTATTTCTGTTCGGAAATGCATGAAACTAGCAGATGTTGTTGTTCAGAAACTATGTCATCGAGCTGTTTTTTCCGTTTCTTTGCAAACGCAATAGATTTTTCAGAAAATAGTGTTAAATTGAGCGTTTTGAACCGAATTTCCGCGCGAAAGAAGAAATCACTCGAAAAAGGGTGAAAGAACGTGTTTATCACATGATCAAAAACGCTTATAACGCAATAGGTAATTAATTGATCAAAAAATGGAAAAAACAGTTCGATTCCAAACCACTTCCAGTGTCAGGTTTTCTAATTTTATATCTTTTCGTTAAAAAATGAATTTGTATATGTGTCAAAACGTTTTGCGCTTGTTGAGCAGAGCAGTTAAGAACAGCCTTAACTAGGGAAAGGAAGTTCCCATAAGGTTCTTTTGGAATAGAGTATTTTATTCTATTTATAAAACACTTCTGGATAATTTCAGAGATGCATTTTTGGAAATGTATTTCTGGAGTAAATATCAATTTGCCGTGCATATATTTAGCACAGAGATTTTTTTCCTTTTAAGTAAAGTCTTAAACATTCAAATCACTCAAAATAATGCATTTATTTTGAAAAATTAATCTCTGCACTTCACATAAGTTCATCAGATACATTTCGGTGGATTTATATTTTTAGCAAACTATTTTCAATTTTCTTTTTTGATTTAATGAATTTATACATGTCTTGTTATTCTTTTTTTCTTTTAATACTTTCTAAGTTACAAAAAAAAAACAATCATATGTACAGCTATAATTCATTTTATTGTATGAATAACTTTTGAAATGCATCTAAATTATACAAGTTTGACCTTATTGTATAGATGGGAAAAAATTTCCACATTTTTTCCCATTTCCCACTTTCATGCCTGTATGTAGTATATTTTAAATTAGTCATTAAGTTATTATAATTTTTAATTAACCAATTCATTACTTAATATAGTGCATTTTTTCGTATGTATATATTAATGTCTTAATTTTTGAGATCACAAACAATTTTAACAAGCTATTTTTAAAGACACTTCATAAAGTGACCACCTGTATATAGTGACCATTTTAGCCGGTCCTGAGGGTGGTCACTTTAGGCAGGTTCCACTGTATATACATTGTCTCACTGTGTACTACTTGTGGTACACAATGAGACAATTTTCGATACTCCATTATGCTGCTTCTGTGCTTTTACAAATAACTTTTTTAAAACCATTTATACATTAATGTGTAGCGTATTTGTGTAGCTTAAAGATGTAGCAAAATTTTTTTCAAAAGAATAAAAATCGTCGCCATTTGTTCAATAATAATAATTTTCGTCTCACTGTGTACTACCCCCCCCCCCCCCTATACACTTATCAGGTTTCTGGTGCATACTACAAACGTTTAATGTGTCCACCTTTAGCCCCCGCACGTATCCCAATGGTTATCCAGGTCCGTCCATACATTCAATAGCACGTTTCTGTCATCCGTAGCCGCAGTGATGCGTTCCTGCACGCGAGTCACGAGGCGGACTTTTAAAATTGGTGAGTGTTACGTATCTTGTCATGTACCACCTGTTTTTGTAGGTCTTATACTTCTAAATACACAGCGTTTTGAAACCCGATGAATCATTTAGGCAAACCCTGTATTTACAACAGCGGCAAAAAAGCGACCGCTTTTTAACCAGCCATTTTCTATTTTCAGAACCGGTTCAGAAAGTGAAAGTATCCTCATAAAAAAAGACCAGCAAACAAAATAGAAAATGCAAAAAACAGCCGTTGCACAGTACAACCTTAGCTATCCAATGCAAGGAAAATTACTATTTAGAAACATTGAAATGCAAACGAGATGTCTTAAAAAATTCCTCCCATCTGATTAGCATTATCGAGGGAAAGAGCTCATAATCTTTCACTGCTTGGTGGCGCTATCTCCGGTTACAAAAGACTACTAGCTATTGAGATATGACATACAGTAACAAATACAGTAGAACTTTTTTTATCCGAAACTCTTTTAACCGAAACTCTCGGTTAACCGAAATTCATTTTTAAAGCTTTTTTTTTTTACCATCACATTCCTTGTGCGCAAAATCCATTTTGAAAGCTTTTTCTTTTAACTATCATATTCCTTGTGTGAAAGCGGCTCTTTCCGAACAGCGAGTACACATTATATTTTCGATCCCCTTTCTTAGAATTCCTTTGAATTTAAATTGAGATCCCGTAAGCTGAGGCGTGGAACGAAAAAAACGAACGATGAAAACGAACAAATTAGCAATTCTGAAGCTTTTGAATGTTTTGCAAAAGGTTTGGCTTGGCTGGAGCAGCAGAAATACTGATACTGGTGAGCTAATTCTATTTAAAAACTTCGTGATAGAACTTTAAAGCAAAGGCAATCGAAACTGCGACAAAGAAAAACATTTTATTAAACCCTTGTGAAACATGTAAAAGCTACTTAATTTCAAAATAAAATTCTGGTAATTTATTCTTGTTTCTGTTTCGCTATTGCTTTATTTTTTATTAAGCACTTGTTAATATAATAAGAAATAGCGCATATATTTCTCCTTAACCTTAAAATTGAAGCGTTCTCGATTATCCGAAAATTTCGATTTTCCGAAAGAGGGTCGGTCCCAATTCCTTCGGATAATCGAGGTTTTACTGTATTGCGTTTTGTATTTGAAATGCTAATATTTTACCATATATTGTGGCGCTTTTTGAAAGTCTCAGAGGGCATGCTTGGCAAAGGTATTTTTTTTTTTTTTTTTTTTTACAAGCTAAAAGATCCGCATGAGATTCACATTTATATACGATTCTTGAATTTATTTAACATTTTTATTAATTAACATTTTTGTGAAAAATTGAAATAAACAAAATAAGAAAAAAAAACCATGCGTAAGTATATAAATTAAAAAAAAAAAAAAAAAAAAAAAAAAAAAAAAAAAAAAAAAAAGGACAGTCATGTTAGTTCTTTTACACGTTTTTCATAAGAAACTATTTTTTCTTCAGTTATTATTGCGATATTTGAATTAATTATTCACATACTATTTACAAAGAAAAGAATTCTTATAAATCGCATTTTACGAAGTACGTTAAATAAACAATATCTGACATTTATTCTCAAAATGCCGAAACAAACGCGTAAAAAATAAAAACCAAGAAAAATAAAAATTAAAAACTATATTTTTTCGCCTTTTTCGCCTCTCTCGTGCTTCTTAATTTATATTTCACAATTCGCAAACCACGAAGCATTACTGTAATTGGATGTAAACGTTTTTTAAATTGTCTTAAAATGAAAGCTTCCTTTTCGCCGTGCAGTAAAAAATTTTTAAAAGATAAATGCTTCTGACAAGTACGCCTTCTGAGACTTTCAAAAAGCGTCCAACGCATTTGAATTTTTTAAATCCAGTTATTGGGATTGAAGCACTTACCGAAATATAGAGTAATTCCCGTGTTTTTTTTTTTTTTTTTTTTTTTTTTTTTTTTTTTTATAGATATATTGAGAATAACTGTTATTTTAAAAATAATGAAGTATATTTGCAATTCTGTCTTTCTGCTATAATATTTTTGAAAAATAAATATTAAATGTTTTTCTAAATTCTGCGAAAGTGGTTTGATGGAAAATAATAAATTAGAATACATGAAAATTATTATTTTAGATTTTTCTATTGTAATAAACACTGATAGTTGAGTGCAAATAATGTTTACTTTTGTTATAAAGGCATTTTAATATCCAATTGCTGTTTTACGTATAGCTTTCTAAAAGATTAGCCTGTTACAAGTAATGATGGGTAGAATGAATGATTTTATTATTCGAATGAACCATTTGGGCATAAAAAGCATAGCTGCCAACCTTTGTTTTTTTTTTTTTAATCAAATTTCTACCAGAAATTTTTTATCGAAAAAGAACTCTGATATTTTAATTGGAATTTGGGGATCCAAAACTCAAAAATCTTCAAATTTTGCAAAAACATTTTATTTCATAAAAAATTTCTCTGTTTGTTCCTCATTAAAATGACATTTAAATAATGTTTCTATCTGAATTAGAACAAAAAATATTATTTTTTTCGTTTTGGTTTGTTTTCAAAATCTAGCTTTGAAGCAATGGCTGTCATGGAAACGACTTCTTGTAAAAACGCGTTTTTCTTCATCATAGGTTTCTTTACCATTTCTCATATTTAAATTCTTATAACTCGAGAACCGTTAAAGATGCAGGCTTCAAACTTGGAACATATCTTTTTCAATTGTTTTACTTTAACTTTGATTTAGCATATTTGAAAAAAATATTTACTTTTGAAAATATGATTTAAAAAAAAAAAAGTTGCACCACTTTTTTTGAAAGTTTTTCGTTAAATATTTTTATTTTTTTTATAAATTAATATTTAAAAAAATGCTGAATCAAAATTAAAATTTACATATTTCTGTTTATTTAAATGAAAAAAAAAATTAACATTCTATAAATAATATTTCGAGCTATAACGATTTTAAATTACCCCACTTTTTTAATAAATTTTAAATTTAAATTTAAAAAAAAATCTGAGAAGTTTTATCATGGGATTTTGTTTACAAATGATAAGGTTAACTATAACAAAAAAATTCAGAATTTTAACTCAATAAATAAAAATTATTTTAAAATGTGTCCCGGACCCCCTTAATTCGGTGTAGCCAGATTGGGGATTTTGCCCCCATTTTGGGGGGTTTTGAACCTACAAGGGACTGTTTTGGAGACAAGCAGTTCATGGCCAGATTTTTGGGGACTCTCAACGTTTTAGGGAAACAATTTGGGGAATTTTTTGTTCCCTGTTCCACGTAAAGTCTACTTAGACATCTGGAAATATTTAATGTGTCTCGAACTCGATTTTTACTTGGAAAAGGAAAATAACATGCAGAAATCGGAAATATCAAGCATTATTCTCAAAAGAAAGAAAACAAATTTTTACAGATTAATTCTGACAGAAGCAGGTGATGTCAACACCATCTAGGGTTATTGAATTCCCAACTGATTAGAGATCTTCTAAAACTTGAAAAACTTATTGACATAAGTGTAGACGTAACTAGTGTGCTAATAGGCCATTCATTGGCAACAATTTTAGAAACAAACATAAAAGAGCTTGTTGTAAAACATATCTCTGATTCTCGTCATTTAGCTACCGAATATAAATGTAAATTTCTGCTAAGTTTAAATGTTTATTTATTTATTTATTTATTTTTTTTTTGTAAATGAGGAATTCTTTTAAAAAAAGCTTGATTTGGAGGGATTTATTTTATCTTAAATTAGTTAAACATTTTTTATAGTGGTAAATTGAAAATTGAAAATTTATTTTTTTGAGTTAAAACTGAGTTGAGGACTTTTCCGGAAAAAAATACTGATTGGAGGAATGTTTCAGAAATTTTGGAGAAATTGACTTTTGACTATCTGGCAACACTGAATTAATTTAAGAACCCTATAATCATAAAAAAAAGTATTTTTATCTTCAAAATGTCTGAAAATAAACAATAAAAAAAAAATTACGAATGGAACAATGGAACAATGCAAGCATCTTTTAAACAATGAAACAATGTAAGCATCTTAATGGATTACCTTGTTGCGTGGCACCTTTTCATCCAATAGAGGTGGTTCGTATTGCAAGGGCTTTAGGGAGCCGAAAAAAAAAGGTGTTTAAACGTGGGTGGTAGCCATAAAAGAGAATAATGCTAGAGAAATTAGAAAAGAGTGTAATTTTTTTTTTTTAATTTAAGGTACAATATATAACGAGAAGTATAACAACATAGAAAAAAGAAAAGAAAAAGATAGAAATATTCCATTAATTTCAAAAGCTACCGGGATTACCCCCATCTAAAGAAAAATACTATTTAAAGAGACCATATATTTAAACTAGCAACTATGATTTTTATTGTTTTCTTTTTATAAAATTTATAGTGGTAATTGATTAAAAATATATACAAAGTTTGGAAACTATGTTTTTGCGCATGCCCGAACGATTCGTTCGAATAGTAAAATCATTCATCATCCGTCGTCAAGTTAAACTGAAAAGTATCATGTATTTTTAGCCCCCGGTACGGTATGCTATTTCTTTCTCCCAGCTTACTTTGTGTATTCCAAAAAATAACGTTACCTTACAGAAGCCAGCCCTAAAACAAAGCAGTACGATTAAATACTCTTTAGCAATTTTTTAAACTTCTAAGCATCGCACATTTTCGATTTTTATACCGTCGTATTGGAAAAAAAAAGTTCTTTTAAATGCATTTTGTTTGAAAACTGTATCTCCATTTATTTTCGAAATATTAATTTTTTTGTAGTTTTTAGAGCCACTTGCTTAATATTGGCAACGGAAGTACTCCATTTCTGTAGAAAGTAAAGGAAAAATAGTTCTAAAATAGTAATTATATATTTTTGTTGCCATTTTCTCACAACAACCGAAAGAAAATGTAATTAAAATACGTGCTATTTTGAAAAAAATATATTTAATTTTAAGTATCTATATGAATCATTAGATAGCCGTTTTTTTTTTGTCAATTTCCTTGAATGACGGCATCTTTTTGCTGCATTTGTGCATTATTTCGCGATAGTGATGTGCTATGCATGCTTTACTGTAGATTTTTAAGAGTAGATTGTAAATGTGGAATTCTTAAGCGGTTGCGAATGACGTCATTTTACATAAAATAAAGCGTGTGCTTTAACTCTTAAAATTGAAATATGTTTTGTACCGCAGTAGAGTCCCGCTTAACCGAGTTATTTTGTTCTGATGGACTGATGGCTTCTATTATTATGAAACAGCCATAATAAATGAAGTGTTAGGTGAAGATGAAAGAGCAGCCGTAAAAAGTTAGAACTCTGATTATCTGGTCAGAATGGGGGAAATGGCCATAATTTTATCTTCACCCAACGCTTAATTTATAATGGCTGTTTCATAATAATAAAAGCCATCAGTTCATCAGAAGAAAATGAAGTAATTAAAATGCCGGAGGCGACACTAAATTCTTAAAAGGCAGAATTCCTGTTCTCTAGTTTAGGAGTTTTTTTTTTTTTTTTTTTTTTCTTTTACGTATGTTTCTTTAATAACTAGTTCTAAGAGATAGCATTTACTATGAATTTGAAATACCTCAATTTATTTTTAATCTTGAAACAGGATAATCATTTTAAAGAGAAAAATACTAATTTGAAGCAAACAGAGTAATTGAAGCAAATTGAAGCAAACAGGATAATCATTTTAAAGAGAAAAATACTAATTTGAAGCAAACAGAGTAATTATTTTATATATATAAAAAATAAATTAAATTAAAGAGCATTTCAGTAATATTGGAGTAATCAATGAAATCTCTGATATCGTTAATGTCATCGTTCACGATAAATTTAGAATTACATGCATGCATCGAGTGTAATCTAGATTTTTAATATTTTGAAAAAAATTTTGTTAGTGGAAATAAAAGTTTTTATGACCAATTTTTGCCTGAATAATGTAGCTATATTGCAGCACATGGGCGCCTGAGAGAGGGGCAAGGAGTGGCCATTGCCCCTCCTTCAATTTTCAGAAAAAAAAATCTCTAATGATTTGAACAAAAACAATGATTCTCCTTTCCCAAGTCACTGAAAATAAATAAGGATAAATAAAAATATTTCTTTTGTCAAAGAAGCTCTTTCCACTTAAATGGATAATACTATGGAAAAAAAATTAAGTTCCTTTTACACTCATGTGTTTCAAAATTATCTCAGTATATGTGGGGAATTTAGAGCTCTAAAAAAGATAGATAGAATTTACTTTTGAATTTTGAATTATTTTTTATTTGTTATTTTTCTGTATTGGTTTTTACTCTGATATATGTAAAATTTGTCTTGGTTTTGAAAAAACATACTTAGTTTTACTTATTTCCAGTTTATAGTTTTCATTTTTAAAAAACAAGGCGTAGGTTAAGGAGTTAGAACCTAACTAGGCGAATCCATAATTACTGTTCCTTCCATGTGTAAATTATTGAATTTTTCTTTATAAAACTGTATGCGTTGCAGTTCATTTGAAAGCTATTAAAAAAAGAATTTAACATTATGAGTTTCAACGATTGCATTTGCATATTTTCTAAACTGCATCGTGGAATTATTTCCCGTTTGATTAGATAAAATTTACTCAAGAATACAAACATGATGTCACAATTGGGTGATCGTATTAAAATTTTAAAAGTTTGTTACAAATTCAGAATGAATACGAAAGCATAATCTTATTATTATTTCTTTTAATTGAAAGAAGACTTAATTACCAATCGAATGGCTGTGTTGTATTTCATGCGATAATTTTACGATTGAAAAGTATGGACAGCTTTTTTTTTCGGGGGAGGGGTGAAGGGAGACTGTATGTTACATACGATTTTTAACAATACACATTCACAAAGTTCTAAATGCATTCATTCTATTGAATCTTGAGATTTTCAAATGAATGTCCAAATCGTACTTGATGAAAAGGGAACAAAAAGAAAAGCTTAGTAACTAGCTAAAGACATAATTCCGGAAAAATAAAAAGTATATAGATTCTTCCAACAACACTCACAGCTTTTAGCTATCTATCACTGATGAGCCAATTTAATATAAACCGTAATTATCATCGATTTTTCCTTCTAAAAGAACATTATAACAAAATTGAAAGGAAAAATTTATAACAGGCAAATTCTTAACATTCTTAAACAGGTAATACCCACAAAACAAAAATATATCGATTCTTTCAACAGCACTACAAAGCTTTTAGCTATCTGCCACTGATCAACCAATTTAATATAAACTGTAATTATCATCGATTTTTTCTTCTAAAAGAACATCAAAACAAAATTAAAAGGAGAAATTTATAAATTTCTTAAACAAATAATGTCCCACAATATCATTACGTTTCATCTAGTTTCATACGTATTATGACAATGTCACGTACGTTTTACAAACTTTCTACAATTCCTGATCAAAAATTACTTTTTTGTAACTTCCAAACATCAACAACTATAGCTATGAAAGACATATCTGCAACATAAGACTGAAAAGAGTGAAATTGATATTTTTTATTTGACAGACATTTCAGCTTCTCACACCATCCGCAGCTTCGATCTTTTATTGCAGTGGCGGTAACAGACAGATAAGGTTTTTATGGACGTGATCAAAAGGAATGACCAAGAAACACGAATGGAGTAATAAAAAGTATATTTGGAGAACAGCGAGAAAACAAAACAAAGCAAACAACAACAACAATACGACATGCTATTTTTTTATATTGCACATAATGCTTAAAACGTGATCAAAATTTAAAAAATATTTCTATCAAAATTTGTTTTTATACGCTAATTACTCATATTTTAAGTAACAAGGGGCTCCAACCCAGACCTCCCGGGTTACAGAATATAAGGGAAAACCATTTTTTTTATATTAAATATAATTTTTAGTAAGTATTAGTTATAATTTTTTAATAATTTTTTTAGTACACACTAACAACACCCAAAAGCATTTTTATCTGAAAAGTATCGATTTTACATTCAAATAAAGTTTTTAAATTTATTAAAAGTGATACTTTCGTATGAATTAAAAGTCGAAGAAATAGCCAAATATTTCGTGACTTACAGAAGTCCATTTTAATTCTGATCAATTCAGTTTTTTAAGCACATCGTTCGATTACATGTTTGTTAAATTTCTGTTTATATTATTTATTTTATTAATTAAGTTTTATCTTCGTTATGGGATATCAGTCGGAAAAAAATGCTGAACTATTTATATTAACTTAAGTGCAAAGGGATTTATCTTTCATAATCGTCTGAGGGCGATCGAGATATATTTTTAAAAAAAATCATGTTTGAAAATTATTTTTAAACCCATAAAAAAAGAGTAAATTGCGATCCAATTTTCAAATAAATTAAGAACGACCCCTGGTTGAGAGTCTCTATAAATAGGAGGCTCTGTTACATCGCATCCATCGTATGCAGCTTATAATACGAACTTAATACTATTTCTACCAAGAGGTGTCAAAAGACTCCTTTCGGATTTTAACTTAAAATTATTCTCTAAATTTAATTATTTCTCCGCAACTAATTTTTTGACTGTTTTATAATAGTTATTAAATTAATTCAGCAATATTCTTCCAGCTCATCCTGGTTCTAAAAATAAGAAATGATTTCAATTTTCTATACAATTAACTGTAATTATTTAATTTAAATATTTTCAAAAGTTATATTACTTATATAATATCCAAAAATGTTTATTTTATCAACAGATATGCATCTGTATGCAATAGGAAATTATATTAAAAAAAAAACCCGGTTTAAACCAAAAAAACCTGGTTTAAACCAAATAAACCGGTTTTTTTGGTTTTTTACAAAAACAAAAACCCGGTTTAAACAAAAAAAAACCTGGTTTAAACCAAATAAACCGTTTTTTTTTAGTTTTTTACAAAAAAACCCGGTTTAAACCAAAGAAACCTGGTTTAAACCAAATAAACCGGTTTTTTGGTTTTTTACAAAAAAACCTGTTTTTTTTCCAACCCTGCATTAAATATATTCCTTCAATTTAATATCAGTAGCTATCCGGCAGTTCATGAAAACTTATAAAACTACTTGTATGGAACTATGCGCTTTACAGTTCCAGCAACAATATGTTTGACTATCGTGTGTCGATATCTGAGATGATAAGCTGCTTGTAAGGGAGAATTGTTTTCACAATTTTGATGCACTTCTTCTGATAGAGCTACAGGAAAAACTATAGTGCTATTATGAAAATTTTCATGTTAGTATTTTATGCAGTATTTATTTATAATATATTAGTACAATTTTACTTATTTCTTTATAAAACTATTTTTTAGAAATTCTGCATTATTAAAAAAATACCCTCGCATTATTTAAAAAAAAATAAAATATTGAATTTTTGTTTTGAAAAGACAGTGTAAAGCAAAGATATATCAAACTAGGTGTGCACACATTTCTTTTTATGTTGTCTTTTCATATTGCCTTAACTGTTAATGTTTAAAATTCGTTTCGAAACTTATGTATTTTTATTTATTTTATATTTTAGCAGATTTTCTTTAAAATGTTGTGTATTTACGCTGATATTTATTTTATCAGATCTCATAAACTTTTTATTTCTTAGGCCATCCCGAAGACTACAGGAAGTACTCTCTAATGACAGTTACAGAATTTTTCTAAACGTACGAATTTGTTACAAAATAAATAAATAAATAAGTTTCTTTCCGCCCTTACTAATTTTAAGTTCAAGTCGTGACTGGTTTAGTGTGTACTACTTTATTACATGTATGGACTGAGGTATGTTAAAAAAAAGTTTCTTAACCGAGTGATAACGGAGCGCAGCACTCAGAGTGCTTTTTTCAATGTACTACAATGAGGAATATATTTCTATCAAACAATGTACAGGAGCTCTAATATTATGTACAATATTATATACTACCGTAGCTTATTCCTACCTCTGTCCTTTAGGGCCACATTACCACCTTCGAAACTTCCATCCGTATTTTGAAAATAAATTTTCATGTTATTTAATTGCAGAATGCTATGATTAAATATGAAAAAGAAAATTAATAAAACAAAGAAAATTTTTATTAGTGTCCTTTTAAGTTTTGATTCTATTTTCATAAAATTTGAAATGACTCGACAAAATTCTGCAACGATTATATGCATTAAATTTCAAACCATTCGGTTGGATAGTTTTTGCGCTGTTCTATGCGGACAAACGGACAGATCAGACGACGACTATAGGTGCTACGTATTTATATAATTATAACGCATCTAAAAATTGCAAGAAGAAAAGTATAAAGTTTAATAACTAAGTTAAAAAAAGGACAGTAAAATGAGAATATAAAGTACCAGCTTATGAGGCTTTTTATATTAAAAAAGTTTTATAGAAAAACGTTTTTAGTTCTATCATGTTTTCAATTTTGAAATCAAAAACTCACATGGGAAAAAATATTCAAATTTATATTTCGCGATAAGCAAATCACGAAGCATTACTATTGTTGGATATAAAGATTTCTGAAATCGGCTTAAAATGGAGGCTTACTTTTCATCACACAGTAGAGTTTAAGAAAATAATTTTTGTCCCTAGCACGCCATCTGTGACCCGCTGAAAGTCTCGCAACACTTTTGAAATGCTTTTGAAGAACAAAAATATCAATAATTATAACTCAGATAAAAAAAAAGAAAAATGGAAATATTATATCTTGATTTTTATATAAAAAAATTTTAGGACAGAGTTTTTAATTGTATCATGTTTTCAATTTTGAAATCATAAATTCAAATAGGTAAAAATATCTATAACTATTGTTTATTTAACTAATATATTTCAGAAATATTAAAAAGAAGAAGAAGAACAACTAACTAATAGTACACACTCAAAAAAAATGTACTAACATATTGGTTTCTTTATCCTCAATTTTATTTTTCACAAAAATAGTTTATGTTTGTAACAGCGCTGTAATTTTACATTATTAATTTTCATATTCTTGAAATTTATTCTCAAAAATATTAATATATATACATAAAATTTGCAGGAGAGTTGCAAATATTTCTCCTTGTGTTAACTACCAACTTCTCTAATTTTATTTCACTCCGAAAAGGGGGGAAGAAAATAAAAGAAGGAAAAGAATTTCGGTCACTGTGTTATCTTTATATTAAAAAAAAACCCTCCATTAATTTCTAATACAAATCCAATTTTCAAATAATTAATCTACGTACTACAACCAATCTTGAATAAAGAATCTTGAAATAGCACAATTAATTAACACAGTTGAAAAAAAAAAATCAATGCGACAACAAATGGTTCAGGCGTTCAGGGGGTTGGAGCCCGGCTGAAGAAATATAAATTTTATTCTAAAAAATACCAATAATAAATAATTGAAGAGCATAATTGTATGGAATCATCTTCAATATAAAATTCTTAAAAGTTACGTTTTCTAATTTTTTTGGGCAAATATAATATGCGTATATTTAATCTAACCTTTTTAAAGGATAGATTTTAGGATGTTAGATATTGAGTGAATTAGAGGAAAAATTAAGATATCTTGCAAATCTGATGTTGAGCCCCATGTTATTGAGATTTACTAGTGACATTTGTTTCTGTTTCTTCATTTTGCATTTTCCCTTTCTATCTATGCTTGAATCTTTTTCTTTTGGTATCAGTAGCTTATTTACGAGTTGCAACATCGTTTTTCTCTTCCATTTCCCCTTTCTGCACTTGAGCTAATGCACCTAACAAGTAAAGGTACTATAGTCTGTGGCGGCGAATTTCGATTTTTATAGCTTATTCGATTCGTCTCGTCAAGCTAAGTAATTTGCTACCTGGCATATCGGCTAGTGAGTTTTAATAATGTTAGGGGACCGGGTGAAAGATTTAAAATTTCGTTCATTGAAAACCAGTTGCCGTCAAAGAAATAAGTAAGATTTAAATTTATTTATGGTTCTTACGCTGACATGCATTGATGAAAGTCAATTTTTGACACATTGTTCATTCCGAAGAAGTGGGTAAAACAAAATTATTTCTCCACAACGAGCAAAGTCTTCTTCAGCTGACTCGACGACGCATTCAAAACAGCTCTGCTTTCTTTCTGGAACTTTAAACCCTTTCGACTCGGGCGTCGAATTACACAAATTTTATTCGGTTGACATCACTTTTTTAAAAGAAGTTTCCTTCAAGTACGCAATTTCAAAAATGCTTTAATTAAATAAGGCAAATTTCATTTTCGTTTACTACTAGTGCCAAAAACAAATTTTGCAAAGAAAGATGATATCCAGTCAGATGGGACAAACGAGGGAAAAGAGTTAAAACAGTAGTCTGTAGGGGTGACGTAGTTATCGTCTTTATTTTCTTATAATAACACCAATAATATAACCTTAACAGTAGTTATTGGCAATGTATGGCACTATAAAAACAATTAGTAAACTTAAATCGCATTTATTTCTTTGAAGACATCTGTTTTTCAATGAACGAAATTTGAACTTTGACCCGGCCCCCTGTCATTATAAAAAACTCAATAACCGATATGCGAGATATAAAATTACTAAGCTCGATTTGACGAATCGAATTGAGCTATAAAAATCGAAATTCTCCACCACAGACTATAGTACCTTTATTTGTAAGGTGAGGAACTCGAACTGATATTAATTCAATATTTATTCACAGTATCTGCCTTTGAACGTCGTTTTTGTTTAATATGTGAAATAACACATAACCTTACTTTAGTATTATCTGCTGAAAGCTTCTCCGCTTTTGTAGAACCTAATTCGCAGTTATTTTATTATATCTAACAAAGTATTAGACACTCGAAATGTGACGAATATTTTAGAACAACTTTTGTTCAAAACGGATAACCATTTCTTTTTTCACACAGGTGACATTGAAGCACAATATGGCGACATCATTGGAATTATTCGACAGTCAAAGATAAAAAACGAAATAATGATATGGGGCATTCTCACAATCTTTTGACGTTTCAGGAATAAAAATCTGGTGAAATTAAACTTACTAAAATAACATTTTAAACTTATAGACGACTGCCTTAATGATTCAAAATAAAGAAAAAATGGTCAGCAGCGAATTTTTTTTTTATTTAACTGAGGCTTAAGTTAAACTTACGAGTTTAATTTTACTTACCATTTTACCGCTATAACATTTTATTTTCTCCTGAATTTTTACTTATAATAAATTTGCATAGTACCCACAGGATATTCAAATAAGAAATAATAACAATGTAGCATTTTTAGAACAAAATTTTGGTATAACATTGTCTTAAAGGGGTGTTAAAGAAGTGACGGACGGTAAGGAAAAGGAAAAGGAAAAAAACAAAACAAAAACGGAACGGTATAGGAAAAAGAGACGGTAAGGAAAAGAAAGGGACGTTAAGGAAAATTACCACCTATTTTTAGGCAAATCATGTTAAGACTAAGTGATAGCCACAGTGTTAATTGATTTTTAGAAACAGTTTTTTACATTGGATTAAATAAAAAAAAATTAATTTACTTCGAAAAGTCCAGGAATAAGCCTTGGGGACGCTAATACTACCAATAAAGCCACGATGCTTGAAATTGATATTTAAATGCTGATTTAAATTCTGCAGTAAATTTCCTGTGAAAAAATTTTAGCCATTCTTTCTCTAGCATATTTTCTGCACGGGAAAAAAGTTGAAAAAATTCTGTGGCTCTATCTGAAGTGATTTTCTGTATAAGTTTAGCAAGAGGGACGGTAAGGAATCTAAAATCCAGGGACAGAGTTAAAAAAATAATAACAACCCTAAAAATGTGTGCAGGTTAATTTTTTGCTACTTATTTATATAAAACAATAGTCCTAGTTTCGGAAAAAAATTACATCGAATTACTTTTATTGAAACAATTTTATACAGACAGATTCAAACTTAAATATCAGCATCAGGGACATGGGACGGTATAGGAATTTCGTGGTATATTTCTACCCCCAATATAGTCCAAAACTTATTTATCTCGTTAACATTGTTATGGAGTCATGCAATGGGATGTTTTACAGTATAAGAAATAAAAAAACCAAGAATATGTACTAAAACAAAAATTATTATTCAGGTACAGAAAAATATAGAAATAGATTTCGGAATTGCATATTTCGCGCATTTAAGAAATGTTGTTGAAGATGGAACGATGTTAATTAACGATGTGTATTACGGCGGGAAATTCTGCAAGTAGAAAGTTTTAAATCCAGCAGCATGTTTCGCGTTTTGTTCCTGAAAAGCAGATGTCACATTTATATATGAGTTTACATTCAAAAACATTGTCGCATTTATTGGTCATCCCATTTAGTCGCATGGACCGTATGCTGAATAAGGTGTTTTAATGTTTTAATTAATTAATATTTGTCAGAAAAATTAAAAACAAGAAAAACAAATATAATAACACGTAAGTAAAAAAAAAGCCTTTTATGATAGTGTTTTTACACTCAAAATGTTTACAAAATATTTTTTTTTCTTAGTAGTATAGCGCTTTTCGAATTATTAATTCACATATTTACAAACAAAAGAATTCTTATAAAGCGTATTTTAGATTATTAAGTAAACCTTACCTGACATTTATTCTCTAAAGTACGCTAACAAAAAGTAAAGAATAACAACTAAGAATTAAAAAAATATTTTTTCGCAGTTTCAGACAAAGTTAAAAAAAACTCTCTTGTGTTTCTTAACACACTCCATAATTCGCAAAACACAAGACATCACTGTAATTGGATCTAAATGTTTCTGAAATTGTCTTAAAATAGAAGCTTTCGTTTCACCATACTATACAATTTTAAAATTAAAAAATGCTTCAAAGAAGTATGCCTTTAGAGACTTTCAAAAGGCGTCACAATGCATTTGAATTTTTTTAAATCCAGCTACTGAGATTGAAGCACTTACCGAAATAAAAACTCTAAATAAAATTATTGGTGTTACGGTATAGGGTAATTCTAGGATAGATGACCATAGTTTTTAAATATTTAAATAAAAATTCTTAGAATGCAAATACAAGAAATTGATACATATTTAAAATTTTTATACATATACTCATAATATTTTATGCAAAAAATATTGAAAACAAAAAGTGTTAAACAAAATTGAAATTTAAATTGCAGATGGCCATCTCTCCTTATAAAGCCGAGGAGAGATGGACATCCAATACAAGAAAGAAAAAGTTAATTTAAATAGCAAAATAAATAACACATTTCATATAGTTAATCATGAAAAACATATAGCAATTTGTAAAGAGGCAGTTATATGATGGAAAATGAGCGAAGAAAACTCGAATAAACAAAATTTGAAGTATAATTTCAATACTTCACATTTCGTAAAATCTTACCACATGCTTGGCAAAGGTCTTGACGATTTGTACATATTTCATGGAACCACTTCAGGTACCTTATGCATTCTATCCAGACATTCTTTTTGGATGTGATATTATATTGTTTTGCACAACCAACACAGTGATCCTAATCCAATTCTATTTACTCGGGATCTGTAGAATCTGATAATTTAAATGTATTTCGTTTTCTTCGCTACTGGAATTGTCGCGTTTTTTTTTTCTCGCGTTAATTGTAGGCTTATTACGTTAATTTAGTTTATTTATCAACTTTATCAATTTCTGTTATGAAAGTTTCCGACGTTTTTCAGTATTTTCTGAAACAAATAAATCGATAGGTAGTATTATATTATTATTATTAAAATATTGATAGTTAAAATTTAAATAATTATATCAATTAATATATTTATAAACGTAAACGTTATATATTTATTTTAAATTTAATTATATTTAGTTAAAAGCATCACTAAGTATAATTTTGAAATATTGATTAAAGGTGGCCATCTCTCCTCGATTTCATGTGGCCATCTCTCCTGAAATTGAAGTACTGATGGTCGCCCAATTTAAAGCATCAATAGCCATTGTACGTTTTTGTTTTAGTCTTAGAAGTAAATATTAGATTATATACGTACCTTAAAAGTCCATATAATAATATATATATATATAACGTACGTACTACAAAACTTTAAGATACCTAAGACGACAAAAAAAAAATATTCAACCCCCTATTTAATTTACATTAAAATTATTCTTACTTTTTATAATCGAAAAACACAATTGCACGTCGCAATAAATAAACTCGTTGAACTATTTCATACGAACAATGTTTATATTGCAATCTATGTACAAGTTTTCGAGATATTTAGACTGGCAATCTCTCCTCTATGGCCATCTATCCTAGAATTACCCTAATACTGGCACTCCTGCTGCCAGTATTATACAGTAAAATCAACAGTATTAAACCGTAAATAAGCAATAGTATACCGTTAAGCAGTAATATACGGCTTAATTTATTTATAAGCTGGGGTGCCAGTATTATATCGAAAGATAAAAACTTTTGTTTGCAGTGTAGAGCATTTCTCGGTTATATGAGATATATTGAGAATAAACGATGTGGTAAAAAATAATGAATTTAAATTACAAATATCTGTTTTTGTTTTCTATAACATTTTCGAAAACAAATATTAAATGTCGTCGTAAAATCTCCGAAAGGGGTATAGTGAAAAATAATCAATAAATTAGAATATATGAAACATTTTAAATTTGATTTTTGCAGTTGTAAGGAAGAAAAATAATTCTTAATAGTTAGAATATTAGTTAGAATTAATAGAATAATAGTTGTAATAAAAATAATGCCATGCTACAGGTTTAGAGTTCTGCTCCCGGCTGGGCATGCTTCACTCAACCCTTCGTCCCTTCGGGGTCGATAAAATGAGTACCAAGCTTGCTTGGGAACTAAACACCGACGGTCTCGCGTTGGGTTGACACTTGGCCGGGGTACATGCTGCATAGCACCTCAAGGCCCTTGGTCAAGAAAACAAAGTGGGGCACTGTAGGCCCTGATCTTTCATAGATCGTACAGCCACAGGTTTAGTTTTTTTTTTTTTAATAAAGAATAATCATTTTAAAAGAAATCTCAAACAGAACAGAATAATTATTACAAAGAGAAAAATATTAATTTTAAATGAACTGAGTAATTATTTCATAAAAAAATATGTCTCAAAGAACATTTTAGTATGTATATCTTTGATACTGTTAACATCATTATCAAAGATAAGTATAAAGTTACTTGCATGCGTAGAATATAAGATTTTTAATAATTTGAAAAAAAAAATTGTTAATAAAAAAATTCCATGTCTAATTCCTGGATAATATTCTAGATAATTCCTGTATTCTAGAGGATATGGCTGCCAAAATGAGGGGGCAGGTGAGGAGAATTGTCCTTTTCTGAATTTTAAGAGATAATAAACTGATGTTTACTTTTTCTCTGGTGATTTTGAACAAAAACAATAAAATTCTCTCTTCCCAAGTGACTTAAAATACTAAATACTAAATTAAAAAACAATAGTTTTTTTTTCTCTTAAAAGCTCTCAAAAAATATGGGGTGTCCTCTCCTTTTTTTTTTTGGACTACTGTACAATCTATATTATAAAGGACAAATGTGAGTAATGCTGACGGTTGCAATAGCAGACAATTAAATGCAACTTTTATTGCAATTTTTAAACTTCTAAATGTAGCGCATTTTCAATTTTTACACCATCGAATAGAGAAGCAAGTCGGAAATTGTGCGTCAAACGTGGCAAATGAAGTGCGTTCGTACTGTAACTAGTTTTATAAATATTCAGATCTTAATGCAATGGGTGATGCTTCTGTTTGCGTGGCTCTGTATATCATTTTATCTATATTCTACAAACATATCTTAGTATACTAAATGTAATTCAGCGTAAAAATGCATAACTTATTTAAAAACTACCTTTAATCTATTTTTGTTCATACTTAGTAACCCTTACGAATTCTTTTGTGTAGCCCTGTACAGAATTTATACACGCAACGTAATATGCAAAAATTTAGTTAAACTTAAAAACTCATATCAACTAAAAATGCACTTCCAGCAATCATTGCTAATATACAGTACTTCAGATACAGTATAGTATGCGAAATCTTTTGTGTGTCCCTGTAAATACTATGCTCTTTTTATTGTACAAGAAGTAACTTGTAGTAAATCTCAGCAACGTTTACCAAATTCATTATATGTGAAATAATTTAACATAATTAAAATAGGCCGCAAACAATGTTTCCCCCTATACCATTATGTAACGGAATTCTTTTGTGTGGCTCTGTAAATAATAATAAATATTCTTTGCACCGGATATTCTGTAGAATGTATATTTTAGTGCCCTTCATAAATGCATATCGATTTCATTATCTTCGAAAGGGTGTAACATCATTAAAATGCACTTGAAACTTTTTCCCCATTGGTCGTAATGCAACTGAATACGTTTGACTGTCCCTGTAATTGAACTATACATCCGATTTTCATAACATTTGAAACGACTCGGCAAACTTCTACAGCAATTATATATTTTAAATTTCAAATTATTCGGTTGGGTAGTTTTCGCGCTATTATATGCGGACGGACAGACAGACAGACGGACGGACCAGACGACGACTAGAGGTGCTACGTATTTATATAATTACGAACGTACCTAAAAAATGCAATTTCAAATGCAATCTATTTGAAAACTATATCACAATTTATTTGGAAACTGTATCGCAATTTACTCAATTTTTATTGTTTTTAAATTAATTTCCAAACATGGATTTTTTAAAAAAGTCTATCTTAAAAAATCCGTCTGCAAATGATTACGAAAGGTAAATCCGATTGCACTTAAATTAATATAAATAACCCGTCCTTTTATTCCAGCTTATATTCCATAATGAAATTAATGCTTTCATCAAACAAAATTATTTACTGATACGCTTTTCCTTAATTTTTCATGATCTGCAATCCTTTTTATCGAACAACGAGTTTTAAGGATATATAAGTATACTATGTCAAAATCCGGTTGCAGAACCTTTCAAAAATACCCTATTCATCGCTGTGCCTTTAGTATGGGAATAGAAACAAGTGGGTAAGTGTGATCACATATCGCACAGGGGGTTTCGTTTAATATTCATTTCAAAACACTTTATCCTTTTGCGAAATCTGTTAGTTCCACATTTCGCAACCAGGGGACGCACTCTAGTCTAAATAAACATCTACCCGAACGAAACTCCGTTTTTCAACCTATCCCTAGATATATTAGTCGAGGGAATCGGGACCATAGCACCCGAGATAGTTAGGCGCCGCCTGCCTGTAAACACTGGAATTAAAATATATAAAGCTATGGTGCATAATATGAAAGATTGGTCAAAGTGGTGTCGGCAAAAGTCAGAAAAGTGCCTCCCGGGTGAAAAGGGTGGAGGTTAGAAAAATTGCTTAAAATACACAAGTGAGAGACTGGGGGGTTAAATCAATATAAGACTTTTTGAAATTATCATGATTTGTCTTGTGATCGCAAGTGTTCAGCTGTAAGTATTCAAAAATTTCAAGTTTTCAACTTAATTAGGGGCTCAGTTAGAAAAAAAAAAGCTTAAAATACACAAGTTAGAACCCAGACGGGTAAATATAAGACTTTTTCAAAATTATAGGCTTTGTCGTTTGATGTTGTTGTTGATGATATCGTTGAATGTTGCCGTGTTCAGCTTAAGTATCCAAAATTTCAAGTCTCCAATATATATAGTTTCTGAGATTGGGCTCTGTGACAGATAGACAGATAGACAGAGGACTGAGTCGAATAGGGTTTCGTCACATGAACGAAACCCTAAAAAGGTGTTAACATCAGAAATAATATATATGATGGTTTTCACCTATATTCTATAACCAGGGAATCCCGGGTTTATCTTCTTGTATATATAGTGTTATGCACGAACTGCGAAGACTTAGCTATGTATCGTTGTTCAACATTTTAGTATGAACGATAATTTCATCTGTTTTTTCCTTTCTAAAAGAATTATACAGCAAAATTGAGCGGGGAAATTTATACATTTTTGAACTGAAACAGATTTTGTCCAGCAATGTCCTTAATTCCTATTTAGTTTCTTACGCATTATGACTTCTGTCGATGTCACGTACGTTTTACAAACTTTTCACATTCCTGATCAAAGATTTTTTTTTTTTTTTGTATCTTCCAAACGTCAATAACCATAACTATGAAAACATATCTGTAACATAAGACTGAAAAGAGAGAAATTGATATTTTTTACTTGACAGCTAACATTTCAGATTCTCACCCCATCCGCAACTTCCATCTTTTATTGCATTGGCAGTAACAGACAGATAAGGTTTTTATAGAGGCGATCAAAAGGAATGACCAAGAAACACGAATGGAGTAATAAAAAGTACGTTCAGAGAACAGCGAGAAAACACAACAAAGCAAATAATAATAATAATAATAATAAATCCGCATGCAATTTTTATATTGGAAATAATACTTAAAGAGTCTCGGGACATTTAAAACTTCAAAATTTACGAAATTTTAATTTTTTTATAGTTTAAACTCCTATATTTTCTGAACAGTTTGATATAATTGTTTCCTTGAAATTCCCGTTAGAGCAGAAGTTGTGGCTTTTAGAATTATACCCGCTCAATAGCTGAAGCGGCTTTTCCGAAACTTTGAAGTCATTTTTCTACAAATAACGTTTTTTGGCATAACGCGCATGATATCTCAAAACCTTCGGAATATTTTTTCATGAAATTTTCAAAACGCATGTTTCATGTTAGTCTGTATAAACTGAACCTAAAATATCATTTTTTATTATTCAAAAAAATATAATTTTTAAGTGATTATACTGTTGAAATTTTCTAAACTTTGTATTAGCTAAATAGAACTTTGTATTAAAAATATAAAAATGCTTTAAATACAAATTTATTTAGGTTCAGGGTAATTATTACAGCCTGAAGTACAATTAGGCTCGAAAAATTTCATTCAAGTTGCAAAATTTATTTTGTAATCCTGCGCGTAATCTGTCATACCAATGTTCTGCTCGACAAATGTCTGACCGTTTGGAGCCCCCTGTAAGTACTAATTCTGCATCTTGCAATTTTTAAAAATAAATGAAATGAAAAAACATACTTATAGCTTTCATCCCAATAAAAATCTTGTTTTAAAATCATATACATTTTAAAATATTAAATGTTGAAAAAGATCTTTTTTTTTTCTTCTTTTTTTTCTAATTTTAAGAGTCCCTGAGACCCATTAAAACGTGATCAAAGTTTTAAAAGTATCTCTATTAAAGCAAAAAAGGTATGTATATTATCAGCTAATTGCATATAGAACGGGAGGCGGTTGCACAAACCATCATCTCATCGAGTTGAACAGAAAATTACAGGATTAGACAGAACTCGATTAGCATATTAAAATGCAACTGGTCTGCAAGTTACATCTTGGTGGAAATCCCCTCCAGACCCGATGTTAATGGTTGATCGGTTGATATATCATCAGGGATAGGGAAATACATAATTTTACTCGCCACTGGCGAGGGAATTTTCTGACAGCGCGAGTAAATTTTTAGGTTGTCTTCGAAAACTGCAAACTATTAAGTTATGGCGAAAACTTCATTTTTTTTTACTAGTTAGCTATATTTTACAACTTTCCAAATTAATGCGATATAAACATGGTACAAAGTTCTATTCTATATTAAACTTTCTTCTGCTGTATATATTTCTTAATTTTACAGAAATTCGTTTCATGAAAATGCATTGAAGTAACAGTAATCAACTGTTTTTCCAGTTGCGTAAATTTTGTCATAACAGTTTTCAACTGTACGTTGCATTTTGCTGCCTGGTAAAATAAATCCTTGGTTGGTAAGATTTTTTAGAAATTCTCCACCCCTGTTTATCATTGTGTTTTCCTGCACAAAAAGATATGAATATGGAGGACTGGGAGCAGGAAAACACACTGGTAAACCTACCAGTCAACCACTAAAATCGGGTTTGCAGGCGTTTTCCACCAAGATATGACTTGGAAGACCAGTTTCATTTTAATATTTTAATCGAGTTTTAACCAATTCTGGAATTTCAGCCGTCAACTCGATGAGGTGATGGTTTGTGCATCTGCCTCCCTGTCTAATATATTTTAAGTAAGTTCTATAAAACTATGACCATTTGGTATGTAGATCATGTAGTTTTATACGATTCATTTCGCTAAATAAAGTAGAAAATTATTTTAAGTTATATAATACTCCTTCCTTGCCACCAGTTATAATAGAGGAAAAAATGTAGCAGCATCTTTTCAGGTATCCCGCGTTCGTGTGTGGAATGTTAAGATTCTGCGCTAGTCAGCATACGATATTTGAGGAACGTGTCTGTGACTCCACGTCTTTGAACACAGAAAATTGGATATACAGTCGATCCTGTTAAAACACGTTTTAAGGGAGCGGTCAAAAGTCGCATATTAAGCGAGATCTCGTATTAAATGGGATTTGTATGAAGTTGCCGGAACTGGGCTTATTTACACATCTAATCCTCTAAATAAAGTTTAGAGCTTTCATTTATCATAGAAGACGATAGTATTCCGAGTGAAGCAGCCGTAAGCCTAAAATTGTATAGTAGAATGGTTGTAGGATGGCGGACCTCATATATACAGCTAAATCGAGATCAAAGGAAACGCGAAAAGCCGCCATTTAATAACTCAGCAAATATAGTTCATATTGTTCGGATTTTTTAAAAACAGTCTTATATCTGCAGTCTAATCCTATTCTGGAATTTTTACATTTTTATGTGCAGTATATTTTGAGGTATCGATACCCATTTTTAAAGCAAATTCGATGGTGCAAGTTCCTCATTTTTTTTCTCGAAAATGACCTGAGCGATTTTTTTAAAAATTAATATGCAATATGAATCTGTTTTAGATGAAGCGAATAAGACCTCACTTATTTACTGGAAAACTCTTGTTTGTTATATAATATTTTTCTCGCAAATGATCTGAGCGATTTTTTTAAAATTAATATATGATATGAATCTGTCTTAGATAAAGCGAATAAGACTCCTCTTGTTTCTACGAAAACTTTTGTTTGTTATATAATCCGCATCAAAAATGTGACTATATTTTTCGCCATTTTATAGAAATTTCACCACAAATGCACGACAATCAATACTGTATTCATACGTATTGTAACGACTTAGTCTTGTAACGACTTTCCAGTCGTAAAACTTCATATATCTGAAAATCAGGTTGCGATGGTTTTTTAATGTAGTATCGGTGATTCTTGGAGTAGCATACTACTCACTTTTTAATATGCGAAAAGGATATATAGCCAGTTTGTAGCTAAAATCCAGATATGGTAGTAAAAAGGAGCTTTATTTGCAGGTCCGTACATATCGAGAATTCCGGCAAAAAACCGCCGGTGCTGGAGAAGGACAAGCTACATTTTATCCTTACAGATGCACGATCAGGAAGAGAATGATGTCATAATCACATTTTAGAGCATTGAGTTATTGGCGAGCAGTAATTTACAAAATTAGCAAGCCAGTAGAAATCTGGCGAGAATTAAATTGAAATGAGACACGTGTTAAAAAACGCTAATGTATTGTCAATGAGGAGTTGTAAAGGGGAACATATAAAACTTTAACGCCAACGGATAAATGGGATAATATGGGCAACCGAAAAACCACAAAGCCGCATTTTACAGGGGGTTTGCCAAACCATGGGAACTAGGCGGGCCGAGCCGTTTGAAGGCATATGCAATTGAAAATAATATATTGCAGACAAAATTTCTGATAAGAATTTATACGTTGGAAAGAAAAGATGCAGACCGGAAGCAAGTACATAGAAAAAAAAAATTGCGAGAAGCACATAAAATCATGATTAAATTCAACCGTGGCGAGTGTTAACTTTGAACTCTAAGCAAAATAATTCTTGTCAAAATGAAGTGTAAATATGTGTATGTATGTAAAGCCAGGTCAAATATAAAACCACACCAAATATGTACAAGCATTGTAAACAATTTCTACAGTGAACATATGAATTTATATGCGCATAAACAATTAATGTGAAAAGCGCGAAGTAGTGTAGCTTTTTTTATATTAATGCCATGTCAAAGTAAAAAAAAATATAGTGCCCAACATTAAAAAAACTGACAAACTAGAAAAGTGTGGAATAATAATATACTTAAAAATATATGAATTTATGAAATCTGTAATTGAAATAAAAAAAAAAAAAACATTCTCCGTTTTTGCACAGGCAAGTGGTTATCTTACCAACGTACAAAAATAAAGAGAAAGAAAAAAAAAAAACATGGCACCATGCTATCTCTATGAAATAGCACAATGCAAGATAAATACAAAGTAGAAACTAGAAAAAAAAATAACCCCATTTAATTATAAACAAAAGCTGTGATCTCAAGAAATGAGTGAAGGTATGCAAAAACGCGGCAAACATTTGATTTTAAATGTTTCCTGATAATCTTATCTATTTTAAAACGAAGAAAAAGAAACAGAATTACCTTTTCTCATATTATTATTTGTATGCATGATGACTCGTGCATGGAATAAAACTGTTAAGAGGATAACATGTGACAGGCTGAGATAAAATATCAAGAGAGGCTCTTAGATATTACACATAATACTTCTAAATATATAAATGTTATGTATTTACGAAAGTATTGTAAAGTGTAAATTAAGAAATGCCCCAAAACTTTAGTAAAATCAAGTGAAAAGTTTACTATAAGCAAACAAAAACTCAAGTTAATTGTCTCATTCAGTATCTCTCCAAATTGTACCAGTGCAAAACATAAGATATTTTTAATATAATGGTACAACGTGATGTACCAATTGTTGCATGTTGTATCTTATGAATATTTTAAAAATATATATCATATCTATACACAAATTATAAAAAGAAATATATAAACTTGATTACCTGTATATACGTAAAAGAAAACACACAGTACAATTTATTCAGAAGTTTTATCTTTTACTTTTTCTTTTCTTTTGAGAAAAAGCACAAATTATAATATAAAAATGTATGTAATTATAATGAAAGGCGCCCTTTAAGATCAACTTTTCATTTACTTTTGCACTCATTGTTGTGCAGACATCCATGCCTAGTGCTTATTTCTTTTAAAGTTATCTTTAATATAGTAGCTCTTTTTTTTATGGGTGAACCAAAACTGTTTACTTAAAAAAAATGAAATGTGGTAGTGATGTATAATTAAACAAACAAATACAACTACTAAAATATTGTCTTCAAAGGAGTTTTAAATAAAATGCAATGTGACAGACACATTCTATTAAAACAATTGCAAAGCGAAAATATAATTAATGAAACAGCATTATTATTACATTCTCCCTTTATATAATAGTCCCAATTTGGATGCAATTCACTGCCGTAAAACAATAAAATTATTTGTAAATTGTCTCGATGTGTGTGTCACATTTACAATGTTAAAACTATCTTAAACCAGAAACTAATTGAAATGAAGTTAGATGCTTTTCATTTTTTTTATACCATACCGCATCATTAAAATGAAACCAATAGAGCATCATAGATAAATATTAAAGCATTAATAACAATAAAAAAATAGATGAAAATGTACAACAAACTGAAGTCTTACCATTATCACTATGTTTCGAGATATTAGGAATTAAATTTATTTATCGATCATCCTCAATATAACTAGATATTATTAAAAAAATCTCTTAGTTCTTTTTTTTTATGTAAAATTGAGCAGAAGAAAAGAAAATTATGTACAGAGAAAAAAAAACCGTGTTCCTCTGTGTAGCAAAAATATCTATTTACTAATACTTTCTTTCGAAAGAAGAAGAAAACAATATCCTTACAACAGATTTAAACACAGCAAAAATATATTCTACTTTCCTAAAATATAAAATGACTGCATACTGTATATATCTTGAAAAGCAAAATGCTGAAAAATTTTACAGCGGTATATTTAAGATTTAGAAGTATACCTTTAAAAGTATATTTAAATGAACAACACAATATGAAGCAATATTTTCAGTTTATATATATATATATATTTCATATATGTATGTATTTTGTGACGAGTTCATGCCGCATTAAAAAGATGCACTCGTGTTAATAAAAAAAGCCCCAATAAACTTACCTTAAAGAAACCAAATAAAAAATTGTAATAAGGCGTGTAAAACAAGATCATTCTCTTTATATATATATATATATATATATATATATATATTGTTTGTTTTTGAGAGGATGATTCTCCTGATAATTATTATTTTTTATATGTTTCATTCCAGATGCGTCCTTTTCACATTCTTTTAAGTTAAGTGGAGTCTTGTTTCTTTACTTATATAACGGAACTTTCACTTAAAAAGTTTTGATTTAGGTAGGAAATAGCAGGTCCTCTTTTGCTAGTGAAAAAAATATTAACGAGTCACATATACGCGCGCCGAAGTAGGAGCAATTTTAACCGAGTAGATAGAGGCTCTCTCTAGAATAAGTCATCATATCGCTAAAAGGATAATTCTTTCCTCTGTTCTTGCCGGTACGAAAAGGAGCGCTCTGGCGGCAGTGGGTTACTAGGACCAGCGGCTTGTCGTGTGTGAAGTTTCTCGGTCAGAATACAACTTTTAGCTGGGATTACGTGAACCACTTTTACGGGAAAACTTCGCTGGATCGTTTGTTCTGAAGAGCAGCACAAAATGTCCGACATTTCTGCAGAATACTTCAGACCAAAAAGTTAAATTCCATAAGCTAGGAATACGCGACTCATGATTCTTGTAAATCAACATGGGGATGGCGTTAATGCAGTCTTTAAAAAAGTTCGATATTGTATCCATTTTTTAACAGGAAGAGGAAATGAGTTCGTGTGATTCCTTGAAAGGCTAAGTAAAATACCAATTATTAGCTCTCCTGTCCTTCTCCAGCAATCTCGATAGCCCCGTGATGCACCAAGTCTTGTAACAACTTTCCAGTCGTAAAACTCCATTTATCTGAAAATCAGATTGCGATGTTTTTTTTTATGTAGCATCGGTGATTCTTTGAGTAGCATACTACTCACTTTTTAATATGTGAAAAGGATATATAGCCAGTTTGTAGATAAAATCCAGATATGGTAGTAAAAAGGAGCTTTATTTGCAGGTCCGTACATATCGAGAATTCCGGCAAAAAACCGCCGGTGCTGGAGAAGGACAAGCTACATTTTATCCTTACAGATGCACGATCAGGAAGAAAATGATGCCATAATCACATTTTAGAGCATTGAGTTATTGGCGAGCAGTAATTTACAAAATTAGCAAGCCAGTAGAAATCTGGCGAGAATTAAATTGAAATGAGACACGTGTTAAAAAACGCTAATGTATTGTCAATGAGGAGTTATAAAGGGGAACATATAAAACTGTAACACCAACTGATAAATGGGATAATATGGACAACCGAAAAACCACAAAGCCGCATTTTACAGGAGGTTTGCCAAACCATGGGAACTAGGCGGGCCGAGCCGTTTGAAGGAGTATGCAATTAAAAATAAGATATTGCAGACAAAATTTATGATAAGAATTTATACGTTGGAAAGAAAAGATGCAGCTGTAGTGACCCAGTAAAAAAAAATAAAGAAAGGAGGCATGAGAAAGATCCCGCAAAACAACCAAATTAAGCATGCAACTGTACTGGGTAAATTGTTTCTATGCGAGATAAAAATAGCTTGCCTCTTTTAATCTACGATTGCCTTTTGTGGGTTTTTTTTAGCATTGAGAGAGAGAAACGAGAATGTATTTCTAAAGGAAAAGAGCGATGAAAATATATTTAATTTACGATTTAGGACAGATATAAAATATAGGAATTTAGTAAAATAACCCTATTTTAAAAAGGGGGTGGGGAGCAAAGGAAAAAGGTATTAAGAGAATAGGGGAAGGAAATATCCTTCACACGCATGCTTTCTTTTTTTTTGGGGGGGGGGGGATAAATTAATGTGAGTGAACTGGCCGAGCGGTTAAAAGCAATCGTCTAGTAATCCTGAGTTCACGGGTTCTATACCCAGTGTTGCTTATTTTCGCATGTAAATCTTGATCAATTTAAAGTCAGTTAATAAAGAATAGTTGACCATTATTATCAGTTCCTTCGTAATTTTTTAATTGTTATTAAGTTAAATAAAGTCAAATTATAGTTATAACTAAGCTAAACGGAATAAAACTTCATTTTAAATAAATTTCAATAATCAAATTTTAAAATACATAAAGGCTATTTTTTATTATTAAAATGAACATTTGTTATAATTCTATAAAAATATTTCCTAAACTTACATTAAATATATTTTTATGTTCGAATTTTAGTTACAGATAATTATCAAACTAGTATACTTATTAAAGTTTTCATTTTTTTTAAATTGAGCATTATCCTTCAATATGAAAATCTCCAACAGCGAATAAAGTTTTATACATCTTTTCATGTTGATCACAACTTTTGCACATGCGATTATAAATAGAACAAAAATGAAATAAATAATACAAATATATATATTTTTAGAAATAGCATAGTTTCACTCAAAATTTGATATCATTATTTTTAAAATCCACATTTAAAATTCTTAGAGGCATAAGACAAAGCGCTGCGTTACAAACTTTGAACGCGTTAAGGGTTTGTATTAATATGGTTACGGACAAAAATTGTGTATTATACATATATTTAGTCTAAAATTTAATAGTATTCAACTTTAACTCTTTTTTTTTCTTTCTTTTTTAGAGGACCGAGTAGAATAATAATTGAAAATAAATGTGGGTTCAAATATGGCTTTATTTTCGATTAATACGTTACAACCAAAAATAAAACAACAAAAATAATTTTCCTGCTAGACTGATTTTTTTAACTGGAAGAAAAAATTATTAAATCTTTGAAGCACTATTCAGTTAAAATCATATTTAGTACTTGTAATAATGAGTACCATTATGATCTGTAGATTTTAATACAAGAAAAAATTACCCCTCTTAATCCTTGTGTAAAAAATAATCTTAGCATAGCGAAAAGTAATGAAAACATAGAGAATATAAAATAATTACTATACAACCGTAGTCGTATTTGTTTAATCTTTACGAGTTCCTTTTTCCCCCTTATAATATGTGTTGTAAAACACAGTAGTGCTATAACATACATTTTAAACCTCATCAACAAAAGGTATAATCACTAAGTTGACAACACTGGAGAAAGGATCCGAGCGAATGAATTCGCATCTTAACCATGGCTTTTTGCCTCCAAGGACCGAAAATCTATCGCGTATTTAGCGGGATCCGGTAATAACCGTTCGCGTGGTATTTTTGCATTAAACTTATGGGTAATGTTCAAGGTATCGGAAAAATCCGCGTATAAAACAGGATCGCGTATTAACCGTGAGCGTCTTAACCGGTCGAAACCAAGAGGGTAGCATTTTGAATAAATAAAATAAATTAAACTCTAATATTAAAATGCTTCCAGTTCCAACTTCTCCCAGTTTATCCTATAAGGGGCTGTTCAAATATTACGTAAGCATGTTTTTGGCAATTTTTGACCCCCCCCCCCTTTGTCAGCAAAAATAAGCAAATCGTAACCCGCCACCCCTCCCCTTAATAATTACGTAAGTAAATTGCACCCCCCACTTTTTTTCAACAGTAATAATTTAATTAAAAAAAATTAGGACTTAATTCAAATGAAAAAGAGCTCTACTCGACTTAAAATAATAATAAAAAAATGCTTGTTTTATTTCCTTACAAATCTATTTAAGAAAATTTTTTAGATCACAATTTTAGAAGTACTTAGCCATTTGTAAAATTTGTATTTGAAAATGCCCATATCTACTCCGATGCTGACTGTAAAGAAGTTGTTTGTTCTTGCACAGGTGGTTCATTTTGCTGAGCTTCAATACTGACTCTAAGGCTAAAAAAATCAATTGTTAATTATTTTAAGAAGGAGGCAAGAAACTGCTGAGATAATAGAAGGCAGAAATTTTCTGAAGGTCTTTATTGTGCACCGGGATCGTTTCCACTACCGCCGAGAATTACACCGTCAATGTTGGAGAAGGGAGCGAAGAGTTACATTTCTTTTTATTCACATCATGCGAGTTCAGAAGCTAGTCTGACTCAAAATTACACTTTCTCGAAATCTCGAGTGTTGGCAAGCGTACATACACAATTTCGCCAAATACATATACTATATGGCGAGATTAAAGAGAGAAAGGCATGCGGTCAAAGTACGATAATTGAAATTGAATGGGGATGTAACAGAGTGATAAGAAATATTTAACGCCAAATGATTACATAGAAAATATAGATCATAAACCGCGACCAAAGATTGTATAGGGGTTTACCAGAAATCCCACGGGACTGAAACAGATTGAATCCGAATGCAGACAGATAACTAAATTTAAGAATTTAAAAAAATGTAATTTTAAAGAGGGGAAAGAGGAAAAGTCTTAATATTAATATGTGAAGGTAGGCGCCTTCACATATATCTCCCCAACAGCCGAAAAAGAACGAAGTGAACCGCGAGAGAAAAAAAATTGACCCCATGTCTTCTCTCAAATACATTACACATAAAGAAAAATATGTAAAAATGTAATATTTTGTAGTGGGAACCCGGTGACCAACAGTTTATAAACATATACAGAAATACTAAGTATGTAAAGAACAATTAAATCCTGTCTCATATAAAAGCATGCCTATAAGCATGACAAAGCAAGTTGGTACCAAAGACTTGCCAAAATCAAATATATTGAAAAAAAATTATGAACTGCAGTTGAATACTTCTGGACAGCTGTTTTCTTTATATTCTTTTTTTTACGTGTGCACACAGTTATTATCTTTTTTTAATTATTTCCAGAAGATTTTAATATAAAAATTGCTTGAACATTCACTTCAAGCAAGAGCAATTTCCACAATTGCTACAACAGTTGGTTATACTCCAACTTATAAAAATATTTTTTTTGAGACATGAACTGTATATAGAAACAAATATTACATAATATAGTAAATATAAAAATTGTTCATTTTCAGCACTATTTGTGACATTTCAAGTTTTTAAAAGTGGTATAACCGGTAAAAGGAGAGGAAGATGGGGGTAAATTATTTGTTAAAAGTTGAAAGTTGCCATCGTTTTATCTTGTAACCAAAGACTGAATGTGTTTTACTGAGAACCTAATTTAACTAAAGTGTATTTTAAAACATATTGCACCCCTATAAGGTATAAACAAGAGGTAATAAGAACTTTTCAGTGAAAGTACCCTTTAAAAAAATGGAAAAAAAATGTACATTAAATTTTAATATGAATTGTACAACAGGTGACACAAAAAGTATGTGTGTGTGTGTGTGTATGCAGTCATAAATAACACCATTTGGTGTTACGAGTGGTATATACCAGTATTAAACCCCATGTGTCAATGAACATAACAAAAACAAAAACAACAAAAAAATGCACACCTGTGTACTGAGTGATTTGAAATCGTGAATAAGAAAACTACCTTATCACGTGAATTACCTTGAATAGCCAAGGAAGTGTAATCCTGTAAAGTTACCAAAAAAAAGAAACCCTTTTTTTTTAAATATATAGCACAAAAAAAATAACAAACGTGTGCTAGTATACAAATGAACAATAGAAGTGTATCACAGTGACCTCAAGTGAAAAAAATATAACACTGAACCAAAGAAATGTATCAATGAAGTAAAATGCCTAAGTGTTTTGAAAATCAGGTGTAAAAGCAGTGACAATTAGTCCCTGATGCACGCAAAGAATTGACAAAGCTATTAACTCGTGTAAGGGTTTTTCTATGAACTAACATAAACTATGAACTACTGTGTGTGTTAACTATGAACAAAAATTCCCTACATGCACCAAGGACCAAGCAACAAAATGTAACTGAAGAGAGAAAAAGTGTACCGTATTTAAAAAAAAAAAAATCGTTACCAAAGGGTTAAATTTAATTTTTTTTTTACTGTAAATTTCATAAGATATTGCTGCATTCGTTGAATATATATATATATATATATATATATCTACTCAAAACGCATCAGTGTAAAATTGACAGGATGTTGACAGGACCTTTAAGTTAAACAAACAAAAATAGGAGTGTTATAGCAAAAGATACACTGTCCCTTGAAAAATATAGAAAAAGAAATGTTGTTTACCAAAAAGAAATCTTTAAAATCATGACATATGAGTGTGAAAAAAAATTCCTCACTCGATAACCAGTGAGAATCAAACAAAGTAAATGAAATTTGCCACCAAATACCAGGAATCCCACGGGACTGAAACGCTAGCTAAAGAACGTTAATAAAATAAAACAAATTAAAGACAGGGATAATAACTGAACTGACTAATATCTCATGCATCTGGACCAACGGATAAAAATGTAGAAGTAATTTGTCTGACTAATTTCTGCATATCATCAAAACTTAAGCAGAAGGATGAAAATTAGAATCCAGTTGCTATGCGAAAAGAGGAATTTATTTCTTTTCTTTTAAATGCAGTGCTCTGCGGTTAAAATTTTAAAGAGACTGAGAATTGAATGCTTAATTTATGAAGGGAAAAGAGCGCTAAAAACAGATTGAATCCGAATGCAGACAGATAACTAAATTTAAGAATTTAAAAGAAAATGTAATTTTAAAGAGGGGAAAGAGGAAAGGTCTTAATATTAATATGTGAAGGTAGGCGCCTTCACACTGACCACTGCTGCTCAAGCCATTTTTTCATATCTGTTATGATATTGGTTTCCAGTTTTACTTGATTATCTTCATCGCTTTCTTTGCGGATGCAATCTTGATCAACTTCATCTTCATTGATCCACTCAACATCTTCCATATCTTCCACGAATTTTAGGGCGCACATAAGTTCATTTGCTCGACGAGCAACAATTCTCAATGGGCCTTATAAGGCAGGCCTTCTCGCTTTTTTCACTGTGTAGAATTTTTTTTGTGTCTGTTTGCTGACTTTTGAGATGCATGATATTGGCCACAACTTCCACAAGTTCTTGCAGATAATTGCGACTTTATGGAAGGGCAAAAACAGCCATACGGCATCTTTAAAAATCCCTTTGCTGTAATATTCAGATTTTTTTTTTTTTTTTTTTACAAGTTAAGAAATTTTGAAAATGTCTTACGTAAGCATCATTCAAACACTCCCCTCCCCCTTGTCAGCAAAAATAAGCAAATAGCTAACCCCCCCCCCCCTTAGGTGCTTACGTAATATTTGAACGGCCCCTAATATACTATCATGCTATGTTATCTAAATACAGTGATCTCTCACTTATACGCGACCTCCGTTATACGCGTTTTTCCGCTGACCCGGCCAGCGAAATAGGATAACAATGCTAACACTTATTCATTTATACGCGAAACCTAAAATGCACTTTTCACTTATACGCGAAAAAAATAATCAAGTTTTAGTAAAATCGCCACTTTTTGCTTATCGCAAGAATGTAACCTTCCTGTTCTGTCTCTTGGAATGCATTCACACGCTCTTAATATATTGTTCGGATTCCTCCAAGAACGCGTTCTTTTTTGCTTGTGATTAACATCGAGGGGGGAGAATAGGTTACATACGAAAATGTTGATGTCACTAAAAGTCGCAGCCAATCGGTGTGGACGGTAGGCACTGCTCGCGGAACAAGCTTTAGGTTTGCGTTACTATGTCATTCGCTTACGTACTGTACAGTGTATAAAAAATTGTAAAAAGTACGAACTTGAACAAAAACAAACCTTTATTGATGACTTCTTTGAAAGAAAACGTAATTTAACGAAAGTTTGGTACGTATGTAACAACTTTGAATTTTTACATTCTTATTAAATTACAATATGTAAACGGAAATTATGTGCGTATTTATTTATTAGTGTATTAGTAGTGTACTATTAGTATTAGTTATGTCAATGTTTCGCGTTTAAACTTATTTTACGGTTTTTCCCTTATGCGTGAATCTCACTTGTGAGCGAAAATTTCGTTGTCCCCTTTTGTCGCTTATAAGTGAGTATATGGTTTAACAAATTTTCCAATATTCGCCGATTTATTTAAATTCATTTAGCCTAATATATCTAATATGGCATCTTTCCTAATAAAAAAAAATAGATTAGGTTGATACTGAAATTTTTCACTGTTTTATTGCTAATAAATTTTTTTTCATCACCTTCCTACAATGAAAAAAAATATTAATGTATTGATCTATTATTTATTCCCTTTTCATGCCGTAGAGTTTTGAAAAAAAAAAAAAAAAACAAGAAAAATTTGCACCACTACCACATTTTCATCCGGTGCAGTTCTGGAAAAATAAAAAAAAGAACGATTACCCGCACCATCACTTATTAATTCTGCTACGGATAATTGTCTCGTATAAAAAGATATAGGTAGCAATCGAATGGGAATAATAAGCATCATTAACTGCTATGAATGAATTTTGCTTCCGGGATCTTTGCATAAAGTTATTATAAATGTTGTCTTTAGATATAAAAAATTGTACCACCTTTACTTTTTATCAATATTAACACCCACTCAGCGCTTGATTAAAGCATTCGCCGACTGGGTCGCGTAATTGGGCCTTTGATTTTGTGGGCTTGAAATCTATAATTTCAAAACGTAAAGCTGAATGTTTAAGATCGATCCAAGCATACGCAATTAGTATTTTAGCGTGCCTTTTTCATTTTCGCTAAACGTTGTGGGAAATCAGTTTTCAAATTTTATTTGGCTTCAGACAAAGTTGATGGAAGTCTAAATGACTGAATGGTCTAAGACACCAAAATGAATAATTCTGGTTTTCCGAAGGGAACGTGGGTTGGAACTCTGCTCTTTACATAAGATGTTTGTCTGATATTTTTAGTGTTCTGATAACTCCGTTCAATAATGCAAATTGAATTTTTTTCCGTTAAAAAGTTTATAGAATCTGGTTTCTTTCCTTTTCTTTTTTCCTTACTCTCGTAATGGAACTTGTCTAATTGAGTATTACGAAGTTCCGGAATATGGATTTTGGATAAAAGTACCATAACCACTCTCGCTAAAACATACGGAAACTGATACGCAAAATACGGGTAAATTTGCCTGTTTTTAAATTATTAAATTTAAAATTTAATTACTAAATATAATAATTTGAGTGATTTTATAACTCGCGGTTTAAGAAATAGTCATTTAAAGTTGCTTTTATTTTTGCATTTAAAAATTAGCTTGTTATTAGTTTATGCATCTTGTAGTTGTTCAAAGTTTAGCGGAGCAGATGGAACAGTTGATATATACATATTGATGGTAATTGAATTATGCAGGTCTTCAGTTGCAATCACTTAATATTAATTATTTAGTTCAACTATCAAGATAAATGTAACATTAATCTGTTGAGAACTGAAAAAAAAAATCATTAATCAAAATTGCCGGAAGGTGCCCAACTATCCCGTACTTCAAAAAATTGGTAGTTTCGGAATTAATTTTATTTTTGACTGCTTTTATTAACAGCGTTATTTGCCCTGGATCTGAATGGGATCCCAACAAAATCCCTGCTGAGGGAATCTGTGTTTAACTCAAAATCAGAGTTAAAGGAAATTTATGTATTTGGAGATATATGCAGAGTTGTTAACCATAATATATTGGGCAAATATTTATTGAAAGTTTTCACAATTTCTGTTAGCGCCTGTAAATCTAGCGGAGATGTAGTCATAAAAAACACAGTGGGTATACTCTAGGTTGAGACACTATACACAATAGCTTTATTTGAGAAATAGAGGATATAAAGAGCTTCTTACTGCGTATACCATTAGTACACCCTCCACTTACACTTCTGGAGTTAAGGTGTTGTAAAAAGGATCTGAAGAGTTATATTCTACGATCAAAGAAAAACGTTGATCATCTCATCTAAATCATCTTTGACGCCCTACACAAACGTAGAATCAGCTACTTGCACTAAAATTTTAAAATTAGACGACAGTATTTTACCTTAAAATTATTAGCTAATTAGCTTTTATTTGTATTGTAAAAGGATGCTGAAAGAATCTACCGGAAAAATATAACAGTAAATGTTTTATTAATTAAAAAAATAAATATATGTGATACTCTGCGGGGACGCAAAACTTCATCTATTGAGATATTTAACTGTGGTTTTATTACAGTTAGATGAACAAAACTGAAAACGGAATAGTGACCTCTCACTTATACGAGTATACGACTCTCTCGGTTATACACCGAATTCTCTTGGTCCCGTCAATTCTTTATGGAAAATAATACTAAACTTCTCTCAGTTATACGACTGCTTCTCTCACTTATACGACGCTTTAAACGGTTCAGATAATTTTACACTTCTCACTCAAGAATTCATTTTTATAATCTGTAAAGTACAAATCATTCACATTTTCTTACTTTTATCCTTTCACTATTATTGAAGTGTTTATCAATAATGAATAACATTTCCTATCTATCTTCGTGTATTATTAACGATGGAATCTATGGAGGGAGGGTGTTTGTATGGAATTCCCTCCTGCCTGCTATTTAACAAAGCAAAACGACCACCTGCAGATAACATCTCTGTATAGTACTGAGTGAGAAATCAGGGTTTTTGCAAAATGCCCTTTCCTGGGAAATTTTAACACCTTTTAGGAATGAGGTTGTTTAAAGACAAATATACTTTTATTTCAAACATAACAAATCGAAAATGGCAGTTCGTGAACGACACTAGGAAAAAATACTAAAGCGAGAACATATCGGAAACACAGCTAATCAGGAAAATTTCGATGCTTTAAGAATATAAAATTGCCATGTGGCTACATCAAATTAAAAAAAGCATAGATATCACAGATTTTCACTGAATTTTTAAGAGATGGATGATAAATTTCTAAAACAACAAAGAAAGGTTTTACTTCTAATGGATCAATGTCTATTACATCCAGATATAAAAGATCTACCATTTCTGCAACAAATTAAAGTTCAACTTTTGCCCGCAAATCCAACAAGCAGATTACAGCCCTTGGATTTAGGGATTATAAAGAATTTCAAAGTAAACTACAGAAGGAGTTTGATTCGTCGTTTTATTTTTGACCGGGAAAACAAAAAGTACGCTAAAGCAATTTCCATTTTATTACCCGACTGAAAAGAAGGGTTATGTGTTTCACGCGTATCTGTGTATGTGGATTTCTTTATACCCTCGAAACATCCCAACGCCTGGATGGATTTTTATAAACGAGGTTTCTATCGATTCGTCTTAATCTTCCGATGGTTATAGGATAGGTTTTGTGTTTATAAATTCAAAATGGCGGCCGTAAAATAAAAAATGGCGGTAGAGACGAAAAAAAAATTTACGCCCCCTATTGAGTGGCATATCACTGGATAGGTCTT
Source organism: Maratus speciosus (assembly GCA_963932465.1). Classification (NCBI taxonomy): domain Eukaryota; kingdom Metazoa; phylum Arthropoda; class Arachnida; order Araneae; family Salticidae; genus Maratus; species Maratus speciosus. Next base: position 172,211,172 of record OZ010793.1, read on the forward strand.
TCAAAATGAAGACATGTTTCATTGACCATTTTGTAGTCAGAAGATCCGTTTAAATATTACACAACCTGGAAGTTGTGTACTTTGGATCGCTACCTTTACTGTAACTCTAACCTTCATAATAGACATCTATAGTCCTCATCAAAAGAGTGTTTGTAGATAGGAACTAATAATTAAACACAACTTAAAAGTCATCAATATAAGTAAATAAAAACAAAAGGTAAGTAATATAAAAAATAGTTTCATATTGATGAGAAATAATTAATGAGTTCGCTTTTTACGCAGTCGGGTTTTTTGATTTTTTAAATTTAATATATTATATAGTATGCATCTTACAATATCTGCATGGACAGATGTGACATCGCAGACAATTAAGAATTGTTTTAATAAATGTTGTTTTTCACTAGGCCAAATTGCTAGTTCAATGAATGAACCCGATTTTGAGAGCGTATGGGAATCCTTCAATGAAGAAGACTGCGATGAAATGTTTATGGACATAGGTATTAATTTCAAAAGTTATGTAGAACGTGATAAAAAACTTTTTCTGTCTGAACTGAGAACTGCTGAAGAAATCTTTCAGGGTATCACAAATAAACATATCAACGAGAAGGATGACGAAGATGAGAGCACTGTTCCTTCTGTTGTATATTTTTCAGAGAAACTGTTGCTTTAAATACATCATTGAACTATGTCCATCAAAATGATTATTCCAAAATACCTTAAAAGCTTTATTAGACTTAAAAAAAGACATTTTCTCCATTCGTCGACGACAGAGTAGGAAAACTAACGTCACTTCATTTTTTGAGAAAATCTGATCTGTAAATCTTTAAAATAAGCATAGTGAACTATTTTGAGAACTTTTTCAATGTATTTTATGTTTTATTTTTTAATATATTTTATGAAATTTGTTAAAATATGTTCTTAGTACTCAAAACTTATCGTTTTTAATATAAGTAAAATAATTATGCATATACCGTTTGAAACTTGTATAATAAGACGGTCTCTCACTTATACGACTCCTTCAGTTATACGGCTTTTTTCTTCGGTCCCTTGAAAGTCGTATAACTGAGAGGTTATTGTACTTTCTTTTATCTACCTGTAAGGTAGAATCCAATATTGAGTTATCCTTAGTTTATTCTACATTTAGTAATTTGCTAAATTTCATAGATATCTATTCGCACGTTCAGTAGAGGGTCTATGTGTTTTGAATTTTGCATTCGATTTATGTTAAAAAATGTTAAGGAACAACATAACCATGCAACACATTGAGTAATCTCATCTTCTGAAACTTCATAGTTCAAAGCTGACTATATCCGATATAACATGTCTCTGGAAAGAATACGTTGATGCATAAAGTAGTCATTGTTGAGATTAGAAGTGACAATGGATACAAATCATTTGTTCAGGAACATATGGAAGAACTGTCAATTGAGACTGTTAAATAGTGCATCTTATATGCGAAGAACTGAGATTCAAATCCAAACTCAACACTTTCAAATAAAAAAGGTAGTTGTTTCAATGTCTGCACTATTCGTTAATGATTTTTTTCTATGTTTGTATTCTAATAAAGATAGATTTTCCGAAACAGTCTTAGTATTTTATACAAATAATGTCTATATGTTATATAATGTTTATACAAATAAAAATTCGAATGTCTTTAGAACTATTTGAACTCACTATTAATACTGAAAAAATTCGTTTTATATCTTTAACGCTTTTATAACGCCGCTCTCTTATTATAAACTAATTACTCTTAACTAAGGAAGAATGCATAACTCTAATATTACTTATAGTTTATTATATACATTATATACAAGCCGCTAAAATGCAGCTATTCTCAACAAGTCACATTTTACAACTGCGCAGAATACTCTGGTAACATGCGATACCTTACAATTCCAGACTGTCGGTGTATGGTGCTGCCATCTATTAATACAGATCGCTACTATTATTGAGATATGACACCCCTCCCCTCATAGTTCAAACGAACTACAGGCAATCTTGTTCTATGACTTCTTCGAACTGGAGCACTTTTCTGACAGTCCTCGTCATTGTTTTTAGTCAAATTTTCTTTTACAGTTTTATCTGTCGTAACATCATTTTTATTACTTACAACTGTACCTGCCACAATATCACACGAAGGCTGAGATTGGCTTGGTTCTATATTATTATCATTATTAAACTGTTCTTTTATTTTTCCATTAATTTACGAAAAACGGTTTTGGTTAACCCTTTCATACCTATCATAATCACTGTAATTTTTACCGCTATGTCCCATATTTTCAACTTTGTCTGACATTAGTTTATCATTTCGATTTATCTCTAAAACTCTCTCTGGTATTTCATCACTTATCTCTTTATTTCGTCTCAACTGATCAACGTGACCTTTACACATTACTCCATCGCATCTATTTACTAAAACCCATCTACTCCCCAATAATTTCATAATTTTTCCTTTTACCCATTTCTCCCCTTTTCCAAAATTTTTAACAAAAACTAAATCATGAAGCTTGTATTTGCGAAGGGGTTGCTGTATTTTAGGTTTTGATGGTAATACCAAGTGAAGGGCTGTTCGAACTGGCCTTCCAAACATTAATTCAACAGGAGTTTTACCAGTCACCGAATGAGGAGTGGAATGATTTTCTAACAAATATCGTGAAATTGACAATGTTATGTCACTTTTATCTAGCTTTTTAAGGCAATTTTTCACAGTTTGCAAATACCTTTCAGCTTGTCCATTCGAAGATGGATGATAAGGTGGAACAGGCGTATGCTTAATTCCATTATTTTTAAGAAATTCCTCAAATTCATCACTTGTAAACGCGGGACCATTATCACTGACCAATTCAACAGGTAATCCAAATGTGGCAAAAATTCTCCTGTAGTTCTGCTATCAGACCTGGGTACTACTTCTACCTCCAACCATTTAGTATAAGAATCGACTACTATTAAAAACATTTTACCTTCAAAAGGACCGGCATGATCTATATGGATCCTTTCCCAGGGCAGTTCAGATTTCCATTGCAAGGGTTCCATTTTGGGACAATCCCTCGCAAACATCTGGCATCTATTACAAGAATTTACCATTTGTTCAATTTCTTTATCCATATTTGGCCACCAAACTACCTCCCTAGCTTTCGCTTTCATGCTCGATATACCCTGATGAACGGAATGCAGTAATTTTAATATATATTCACGACCTTCCTCTGGAATGATCACTCTATGTCCCCACAATAGACAATTTTCTAAACAGGAAATTTCTTCCCTTCTACGAAAATATGGTTGATATTCTTCTTGTTTAACCTTTTTCGGCCACCCATGTAATACCCACTCTAAAATTTGTTTAGTTATAGGATTATCAATTGTCCACTTTGCAATAGTTCTAGAAGTAATAGGCCAATTATCATTATTTGAAACAAACATTATTTCCGCAGGATTACTCACTATATTTACAGTTTCTGGGAGAGGTAATCTACTTAATGCGTCATCATTTTTATTATTTTTACCCTCGCGATACTCAATTGTATAATCATAACCAGCTAACATTAATGACCATCTCAGCATTCTCGGTGATAATGTATCAGGTACCTTTTTTACAGGATCAAATAATCGAATTAAAGGTTTATGATCTGTTATAATTTTAAATTTTTTTCCAGCTAAATATTGGTGAAATTTAGTGACACCAAACATTATAGATAAAGCTTCTTTATCAATCATTGCATAATTCCTTTCAGTTTTATTTAAAGTTCTCGAAGCATAAGCAATAGGTTTCTCTTTACCCTCAACAATGTGACTTAAAACTGACCCTATGCTATATTCAGAAGCATCGCAGTTTAAAACTATATCTTTGTTTACATCATATAATTCTAAAACAGGAGATGTACATAATAATTGTTTCACTTTTTGAAACGCTTTTTCATGCTTTTCTGACCATGTCCAGTTTACATTATTATCTAATAATCTATGTAAAGGTTCTAAAACATCTGAAATATTAGGTAGGAAGTTTCTATAATAAGAAATTAATCCTAAAAATGAACGCAATTGTGATACATTATTTGGAATAGGAGCATTCAAAATAGCATTAACTTTTTCTGGAATAGGTCTAATTCCTTCCTGAGATATTTTATGACCTAAATAAGAAACTTCCGAAACCATAAATTTTAATTTTTCCTTATTTAATCTTATACCATGCTCAGAAAAGCATTTCAGAACATTTTCAACTCTTTCAGAATGTTCTGCTTCATTACTAGCACTAATAATAACATCATCTAAAAATACACCAACATATTCAAATTTTTTTAAAATATGTTCAATTTTTCTTTGAAACATACCAGGAGCACATTTTACCCCAAATGCTAATCGTAACACATTAAACAAACCTTTATGAGTATTTATAGTCAAAATTTTGCTACTTTCGATAACTACAGGTTGTTGTAAATAAGTATCTTTTAAATCAAAAACAGTAAAAAATTTACCACCTGATAATTTAGAAAATAATTCTTCCATTCTAGGAAGAGGATAATTGTCATTTTCAGTATTAGAATTAACTGTTGCTCTATAATCACCACATATTCTAACAGAACCATTAGGCTTAGGAACAATTACTATAGAACTAGCCCATTCTGAATGATCAACAGGTTTTAAAATACCCTCATTAGTTAATCGTTCCAATTCAACATCAGTAGCTTTCCTTAAAGCAAAAGGAACAGGTCGAGACTTAAGAAAAACTGGTTTTGCATCTTTTTTCAATTTTATTGACGCGGGAGGACCCTTGATTGTTCCGATCCCGTCAGCAAAAACATTAGGAAAATTTCTAATTAAATCATCTTTCGAAATGCTTTTAATCATATTTACATTAGGCCAAAATAATTTTGATGCTTTTAACCAAGTTTTTCCGATTAGACTCGGACCCTCCTCTTTAATTACTAACATTTTAAAATCAGGTATAGAATATTCATCAACAACAGCATTTACTTTTAATTCCCCCAAAACAGTTAAAGAATCTTTAGTATAAGTTTGTAGCTTAATATTAGATTTAATTAAAGGCAGCTTACCTGAGAACAATTTATGAGCAACACTTTTACTTATGATAGTATGAGCCGCACCGCTATCAATTTCAAATTGTATATTTACGCCATTTATTTTAACAGATTTTACCCACGACAGATTATTTGAATTATCGTTCATAAAATTTAAACAGTATTCTTCCTGAACAGTTTTAATTTTTCTGTTCTTAAAAGGTTTCTCGCTTTTCATTCCAAATTTTCGATTTCTGCAACAAACTTTAAGATGACCTAATCGATGGCAGAAATGACATTCTGCAGATTTAAAAGGGCATAACTTGGGGTTATGATTTTTAGAACATCTATAACACGGTTTCTCAGGCGCGTATTTATCTTCTTTAGGCTTAGGTGCATGAGTGTACTTCTCTACTTTCGATTTCTCTCCTTTCGGAACACGCACTTGATTGACAGTCGTATTATCTCCAATGTGTAGGGATTTTACTCCAGCCTCAGCACTCTCGAAAGACTCAGCTATTTCTATCGCTGTTTGGAACGTTAAGTCTCTAGAATCCAGTAATTTTTGCTGTATTTTCTCATCCTGGATCCCAAACACCAACTGATCACGGAGGTGGTCATTCAGCGTATTTCCGAAATTACAATGTTCGGATAAACGACGTAAATCTCGTACGAACTCGGCTATATTTTCTCCTTGCTTCCTTAGTCGTTTCTGGAACTTAAATCGTTCCACAATTTTACTCGGGCGTGGTGAAAAATGATCTTTAGCTTTCTTTAAAAGATCCTCGTAATTGATTTCTTTCAGCGTATTCGGAACAATTATATCACGTAAAATAGCAAACGTAGATGTTCCCACAGAACTTAATAATATATTCTTTTTCCTTTCATCATTTTTGATGCTATTTGCTGAGAAATAAAAATCAATTTTCTCAACGTAAATAGTCCAAGGAACATTTGCATTATATTCTTCCAAGCGTCCCAGAGAAATTATTTCTTTCTCGGCCATTTTCCGTGCCACTTTTTCTTTTTCTCTTTCAAAAAAGATTTTTTTTTTTTTACACGAAAAAATTTTCACTGCTTTTTAGTTTGGGTTAAAATCCCATTTTCGTCGCCACTTTTGTAACACCGCTCTCTTATTATAAACTAATTACTCTTAACTAAGGAATAATGCATAACTCTAATATTACTTATAGTTTATTATATACATTATATACAAGCCGCTAAAATGCAGCTATTCTCAACAAGTCACATTTTACAACTGCGCAGAATAATCTGGTAACATGCGATACCTTACAATTCCAGACTGTCCGTGTATGGTGCTGCCATCTATTAATACAGATCGCTACTATTATTGAGATATGACAAACGCATATCCGAACAATCATTCAAACAATTATCACGTATTCATACGAATATGAAAATAAAATTCAATCTTATGTAAAACTATTGCTTTTGCTGTCTCTGCTGCAATTTAAAACAACTCAATATATTATAAACACCAACAACTCTAGAAGTTGTTCAAAACGAGTTAAACATAACTAAAGATTATACATTATTTTTATCGACTGAAAAATGTGCTGGAAACCGTGAAAAGGTATTGTATATAAATTTAGGGTTTCCTAAGCTTCAAGCAGTTAAATTTCATCGCTAACAATGCAGTGGAACCGCCAGGGAAAGGGACATCACACATACCAGAATTCTGTAGCAGATTTTACTCTTTTTATAAGACGTTGCTATGGTACGATGTGATCGATTTATTATATAACACGTATATTAAAAAAAAAAAAACCTTAAATGAAAAATGAAAATTAAAACGGTATTTTTTTTCCAGTTATTACCTGACTGCCAAGAAGGGTTATGTGTTTGACGTGTATCTGGGTACGTGGATTTCTGTATACCCTCGAAACATCCAAACGGCTGGATGGATTTTAATGAATGAGGTCTCTATCGATTCGTCTTAACCGTCCAATGCTTATAGGCTAGGTTTTGTTTTTATAAATTCAAAATGGTGGCCGTAAAATACAAAACTGCGGTAGAGACGGAAAAATGTTTTAAGCACCCTATTGAGTGGCATACAATTGGATAGGTCTTTCAAAATGAAGGCGATGTTTCATTGACTATTTTACAGTCAGAAGCTCCGATAAAATATTATACAACCTGGTAGTTGTGTATGTAGGATCTCTAGCTTTACTGCAACTCTAACGTTCATAGACATCTATAGACCTCATCAAAACAGTGTTTATAGATAGGAACTAACAATTAAACACAACTTAAAAGTCATCAATACAAGTAAATAAAAAAAAAATAGGTAAGTAATATAAAAAGTAGTTTCACATTGATGATAAATAATTAATTAGCTCGCTTTTTAAGCAATCGGGTTTTTTGGTTTTTTAAATTTAATTTTTACTTGTTATAAGTGAAATTACAACCATCCATAGTTTATATATATTGCTTTTTGCACACTATATAATCGTAAGAAAAAATCTCTCTTTATTAACTTTGCCATGAATCATCATGTAACAAGAACGAAAATCATGCGCACAGCATAGATTATGAAACACTTTCCAACACATTCAGAATCCTATAAGAAAACTTTACAGTTTACTAAGGTGAAAGATGACGTCTAAATAAACAATTTGGGAAACGCATAATGCATTTAAAAACCCGATTTTTGCTGTTACCATGAATAGTTGTGGAAATATACGACTTTTTTGCAGCCCTATGTATATTATCTACAGATATGTATGCATACTACATAAGATGCTAAAAATTAATTCAGTTAAACGCATAGCATAGTGGAGAATTTCCACTCAGCAATTTCCGTCAATAAACAGATGTTGTTGAGAACTTTTGTGCAACCCTGTATATGAGCTGTAGAATTTATAGTAATATTTAAAAAATAGTTCAATTTAAAAACGCATACCACAATTGAAAACGCACTTCCAGCAGCTATTGTTCGTATGCTTTAATAGCTCAATTATTGCTCATTTTCTTTTATAGCCAAATTTTTTGAGTGTCCCTGTAAATAAACGATAAGTTCTATGCACACCCTATTCTATAGTAAGAACCTTGTAGTACACCTCAGTGATGAATATCAATTTCAATATGTTTAAAGTACTATAATACGAGGGCAGTATGATAAGTACCTGGCCTCGGCCAGAGATGGTACTACTAGAATTTAAAAAAGGTTTTATTTCGCAAAAGTGATCTTTCAGATTAAATCTGGCCATTTGCCAAGTCACCAAGTTGTTTAGTTTGTTAGTGGAAGCCATTTGAATAAAACAACTTTGGTAATATTTTAAAAATGAAAAAAAAAATGAATATTGAGCAGATAAAAAACCGGTTTTTGAAAAAGAAAACAATTGATGAGACTAAAGCGGAACTCAGAAAAGCTTATGGGGACTCTGCACCTTCGTTACCAACCATAAAATATTGGACAGCTGAATTCAAACGCGCCGTACAAGCATTTTTGATGAAGAACGTCCAGGTTACCCAATTGAGGTTACGACATCAGAAACTATTGAAAATATCCATGATATTGTGATAAACGATCAGAGAGTGAAAGTGCACGAGATTGCTGAGACTGTGGGCATCTCAATTGAACGGGTGGAAAAATTTTTAACAACAAATTTGGATATGAAAATGTTTTCCTCAAAATGGGTGCCGCAGTTGCTCACTATTAACATTAAACACACTCGTATGCAAATTTCAAAATAATGTTTGGCGAAGTTAAAGTGAAATCCAAATGATTTTTGGCATCGATTCATAATTGTTAACAAAACATGGATTTATCACTGTACACCAGAAACTAAAGAACAGTCTAAACAGTGGGTTTGTTGTGGCCAACTTGCGCCAAAAAAGGCTAAAGCGACTTTATCTGCAAACAAAGTCATGGCTACAGTAATTTGGGATTCATGCGGCATATTTCTCGTCGATTACCTTGAAAAAGGTAAAACGATTAATGGAGAATATTATTCCAACTTATTGGATAGTTTCAACCATGTTGTGAAAGAAAAACATCCGCATTTGGCGAAGAAAAAAATTTTCTTTCATCAGGACAATGCATGCGTGCACACCTGTGTCATCGCCATGGCAAAATTCAATGAATAAGGATACGAACTGCTTCCGCATCCACCATTTTCGCCAGATTTAGCCCCTGCAAATACTTTTTATATCCAAATATGAAAAAAACGGCTCGGTGGAAAAATATTTGGCTCTAACGATGAGGTTATTGCTGAAAAAAAACGCCTATTTTGAAGGGTTGGAGAAATCGTATTTTTTAGAGGGAATAGAAAAAATAGAAAAACGTTGGGCTAAGTGAATCTAACTAAAAGGAAATTATGTTGAAAAATAAAGTACATTTTTGATATATAAATGTGTTTTTCTTGTCATGGCCAGGTACTTATCATATAGCCCTCGTATCATTAACCCATTAAAGCCAAGTATAGAAATTTTATAAAATGCGGTATTATTTTCATTGAAATATGCTTAAATTACATTCATTAAGACAAAAAAAAAAGAAGTTTCGTGCATGAAAAATAATATTTTATTTGAGAAATAAAAAGCATTCAGCGTTTTCATGCATTCGGTCAATGGTGTGCTAACGCACCATTAAATTTAAAATTAATATTTTTTTTAAACATTTTGTATGACATTTGTTTTATTATTATTATATTTACAGAACTTGCAACTTTAATCCATTATAAAAACATATGATTAATCCCAAGTGGAATAATTATGCATTTTCAAAAAGTCGAATTTGTCAATAACCGTTTTAATTTTAAAAGACTAGCGTATTTGGAAAATTTCTCAACAGAAAGTGTTTACTCCAATTGAATTACTGATATTTTATAGATGTCTCTAGAACCCTTAAAAAATAGCAGAAAAATAAAATTAGCGAAAAATATTCACCACAGTGTTAATAAAAAAATATATATTGAAATGGTTCGTTTACGCACCTTTGGCCGAAAATGGGTTAAAATACGCGGTTAAATGATTTTTCACCATAGACCGTAATGTAACGGAATTATTTTGTGTGACAATGTAAAAGAACCGAAAATGCTACACACTTCATTTTCAATACCGAAAATGCCATTGTAAATCTCAATAATATATACTCATTTTATGGTAATCGGACTATATTTAAGCGAGTTAGAGCACGGACCAACAGACAGAAGGACAGACAAACCGAATTCATTAACCCTTGTCAACTATGTTGGAAAGCGTTAAAAATGGAGCTGGTAACAAATCGATCAGTAATAATAACTGCTAATTAATGTTATACTTAAATTCTCTTTAGGGGTCGTCTAGATTTAGAAATTATATCAAACTTTAAAATTTTTCAAAACTAACGCATATTTTTGACAACACATTTGGATTCTTTTGTAAATTTTATCTTCGAATACTAAACGGGAATTCATTCGGAAAGTAGTTTAGAAATCATGCAAGTGCAAAGCTTGGAAAAACTAACGTTAAATTCATTTTTAACCATTGCATAACAGATTGTGATGCTAGCAGTGTTTTAAAAATAAACCAAGAACTACGGAAAAAGCTATATTTTTGGATTTGCATATTTGTAGCTTCTAAAAATCGATTTCTGTTAAAATATGCATAACTTACAGTTCATAATAAACAAAATTCGGAATTGAAGATGCCTCGGTGAAGAGGTGAAAACGTTACTCCAAAAATAGCGACGAGCAGAATGCTGTTTGATGTGTTAACGACCAAGATGAATTTTTTATGAATGACGACCAGGATTTTTTTTTGTGAATTTTTAATGGTTTCAAAGGACACGGATATTTTTTTTTATGAACTTTGAAGATATTCCAAAAAATAATCAGAAGAATTTTTTAGCACAGATACATATATGAGTTATATATTGGATTTTTATTAAACACAAAAGGACTTTTTTACAAATAAAACGTGAAACGACATGTTTTTTCGGTTTGGGTGTAAAAACGCAACAAAATCCCTACTTCCAGTCTCCGGCTACGGATGATTTGAAAAGTCAACCCCCAAAATACTCCATCTTTGTTGAAATTTATCTCTAAAAAACCATCGAACAAGGAAACCACTTATCCCATATCTACATCCCCGTGGTTGCGCTGTTGGGGGTAACAGGCGGTCGGTTGACTGTTCAACTGGAACTTCTGCAGATGTCAAAAGTGTAATTAATCATTTCGAACCTCTTTCAAGAAATGAAAGGCGTGTTTTACAGGGCATTATTTAAAGATGCTGCCAATTCAGGATTGTGATCCCTGTCGCTTCAGTAATTAAATTAATTGTATCCGGGGTTCTTTGTTGACTTATAATAAGAAAAATATTGCATATAAAAATATGAAAACTGGAAATTTTATAGTGAAATGTACAATAAGTTCGCTGAAGCAAACAGATTTTAATTCGAAGAAATGCTCTTTAATGTTGAAAAAGGTAAAATAGTTCGATTAAAAAGTTTTATAGTATTAAAAACTAGCATTTTAACAACCTTTTTCAGGCACATTTTTTAAGTTTATATTTTCAATTTTATTTTCAAAACTGCACTATCTTAATTCATTTTACTTCATAATTCAAAAAAGTAATTTAGTTACCAATTTTTCCGTAAATTTAAAAAGCACTAATAATAATATTTCCTTTCCATAAACAAGGATATTTACACACGAGTATTGAAACAGAAAGACTACTTTAGAATAATTGTATTTTAATGTGAGAATAACATTATATGCAAAAAAAAATTCCGTCATTAAAAAATTATAACATTGAACTGCCATCGGAAGCACACCTTTGTACATTTTTTTTTTTTTTTAATTCTAGCATATCTGGATATGATTTAAAAAACTATTAAAATTTTGAATCACATACACAAATCAAGTTGAGTTCAATAAAACAATGTAATTAGGATTGTCTGTTTTTATTTTCAAACTTTAAAAAAATGTATCTTCAATAATGAAAGGTTTCTAATTCAGATTGACGCTAAAAGTAAATTTACAAATGTGTTTCAAAACACACAGGTGCAGCGAAGGATGGGGGGAAGAGTTCGGGACTAAAACCCCTCCCAGAGCTGCGATTTTGTATGTTTATACAAAACTCAAAACTCAAAGGTTTATAAAATCTTACACATTTTTTACACACATAGATTAAATAAAAATATCACAAATCTACGCATTTATTTTCATTACATCAAATAATTGTCGGGGATTTATCTGCATTTTTTAGAAATTGAGTACATTAGTATAGTTAAACATTAGTCAAAATGTCAGTTTTTGGAAATTTATATCTCATGAGAAAACTATACATTTTTATAGGCATTTACGTATACTTCCCAGCATGTCAGTCAAAATAAAAAAAGACAAGCTGTTATCTCTTTCCCTTCTCAATTATAACAATATTAATGTTGAAAAAATTGAAAAATCATCATTTTTGACAGTTTGTAACCCAAATAAAGGGGAGGATGACTTTCATATGAGATTTAGCAAGGTAAATACATATTGTCTAATACTTGTAGCAGGGTCGAAACTAGAGGGGGCAGAGGGAGCATGTGCCCCGGGCGTCAGAACGAAAAACATACGGGGCGCCAAATGAAGATTGGTTTTTGAGTTCTTAAGAACCAACACTAGCCTAATATTAAATGTACTGAAGCGTCCTTTTCAAATTTCTCGCTTGCATTTTAATATTTTTATTTATTTTTCTTCTTAGGATAGATGAGGTTGATTTTTAAAGTTGTTAGTTTGCATACGTTTTCGATTTTGGTTGCAGTTTTTTTTAATGAGGCTACTTTTAATTTCGGAACCGGTTCCGAAAGTGAAAGTAACTATAAAAAAAAAGCTGCAACAAAATTTGAAAAAGTAAAGATTACCCGATTAGAGATATACCTCAGCTATCCCAAACAGAAAAAATCATTTGAAAATATTAAAGTGCAAGCGAGAAATAGAAATTTGGAAAGGACGCTCACATAGGTTTAACATTAGCTAGCGAGTTTCTTCACCTTACTAGTGTAGTCTCTTAAGACAATGTGGCTATCTATCAATGTGTCACTGTCACTTTAACCGCCTCATTTGTAATTTTACAACTACCGTAAAATCTGTGAAATCTATATAACAGAATCCTGTCTTAGATGAAAAAATTACATGTTCCCAACAGAAAGAATACCATCAATTATACCTGCTAAGACAGAAACCTGTATAAAGCGGATTTTTTTTCCGGTTCCTTTGGATTTCGTTTTCAGTGTTTTAATGAATCACTATTTGACAAAGTTGATTACGTAATTCAGTATTACGTATTTTTTTATTACATACTTTAAATTATAAAGAAAGTCGGTTATAAGAAACTTAGTGAAATTCTCTTTATAAAATTAATTTGCAGAGGTCGGGGGGCGACGAATTCTATGTTTGCACCCGAGAGAAAAAAGGCTAGTTTCAGCACTTGTCGGACATTTACTTTTATTCCAACTGCTCTATGAGATTGAAATTGCAGAAATGACATTCAAAGAAAATTATGTGAAATATTTTCATTACAATTTTACGCATGTAAATTTTAAATATTGGGGGTAAATTTACAAAGATTTAATTACAAAAAAATTACAAGCCGTTCTTTGAGTTGAAACATACCTTTAGATTTTTGTTTATTATTATTATTCAACATTTTCTCAAATTTATACACGCTAATTATTTCTGTTGTCGACATCCGTTTTTCTAAGCATTTACATAACGCAGGACGATGAATAAGGTATCATTCGAAAGGATTTTGAACCGGCTTCTGGCATAGTTCAGTCATATTTCATTAAAACATGTTTTTAATTAAAATTGCAGTTAATTAAAAATTAAATCAGCATTGCTTTCACAAATGAAATGAGAGGTTTTTCTCAAATCAATGTTGCCACAAAAATAAAATACCGCATTATTTCATACTCAGCAATGATTCTAAAAGAAAATAATAAATAGTACAAAAAAGAAAAAGTGTGACGTCTCCGTACGGGTTTATTTTATATTTATGATTAAAAAGCAAATTTGAAAGTGAAATGTTTAGAAGAATAGATACCATCGATCGACCGAAGCAGTGGTATTTCACGTGTTAGCTTTAAAACTGTGCTTTGTTGTATCAGATTAAATTGTATTTTATATGTATTAAATTTATTTCTCTTTGTCCCGGGTTTTTCACGAAGCGATGACATCATGTTTTAATGCAGTTAAAATACGATTGTTAATTTTTTTTATCCCGCGTATCTTTTGCCATCTTCGATTATTTTTACTGTATAACTTTGATTTAATAAATGAGATGATATTCTAGTTCATCTAATGTTTCTTGCATATATTTTTATCATTAATTCTCTTTTAAAAGTTTAAACCTGCACCTAAAAAATATTAGATATTGCTAAAAAAAAATATTAGAATAAAGTGTGAATTGGGTTCATTGACATATATTTTACTTCTGATGTCAACTTCCCTTTTTCTACGCACATACAAAACACACAACGATGAATGAAGTATCATACGACAAGTTTCTTAACACTTTTTTGACATAATACACTCAAATTTCGTTAAAATACGCTACTTGATTTAAGGAAAAAAAAAACAAAAACAAAAAAAAAACAAAAAAAAAAAAAAAAAAAACAAGCTCTTGATTAAAAATTAATGAAAAAAGAATCAGGAAATTTTTTTCAAAAATTGCACTGCGAAATGTGAAAGTCTCGCACATGTTTAGTGCTATATTTTAAATGTGCAAACTGTAATTTCGTTACGTATGCTTATAACTTGAGTTCCGCTGAATGTATTTTGATGGGATTTGCACAATTACATAATTTTTCAAGGAAGGTTTTAGTCATTCTACGTTGCTTATAGTTATACAATTATGGGGAGAAATTCTTTAATCAGATGAAACCGATTATTAAAGATTCGCTTACATGGAAAGTGGGCGATTTTGATGAGACTTGCATTGTTAGTTAAATATTTTTTCAGAGAAGGCTTTAGTATATTGCATAATATTCAACGCTTCTTAGTTCTGATTTATGAAGGAAAGTTCTATAATCCGGTGAACCCGATTATGAAAGATTAGTCTTTTCAAAAGGTTCTAATGAACAGATTTTGTTCGGACATGCACCGGTAAAAAGACTTTTTTTTTTTTTTCAGGGATGCGTTTTAACACATTTCATATCGTTCTATCTTTTTTTTACCAATCCTGCTGTAAATGATCAACTAAAAGAGTCGGTTCTTAACTGCCCAAACTTTCTCAGATATACATTATACATTAGAAAATATAATAGCGCAATGGAGTTCGTATCGTTTCAGCAATGTGGAAGGACATTCCAGATAAAGGTCCATGTTGCGTTAAAGCCCAAGATGAAATTCACCGATATATTTCAGTGTATTCAAGGTTCGTTTCGAGAAATCGATCAACGTAGCGGGCGAAGCCTGCTAGTTACAAATGTAATAAATCTTGTAGAAAAACAAAACAATTTTTTTTATTATGATATATGTCAGAGGTATCACTAACAGAAATAAAAATATTCATAAATATACCGTAAAATTTTACAAAATAAAGTATGCATGCTTTTTCAATTATAATGTTGATTTTAAAAATAGGCATGTACAGGTTGTTTAAAAAAAGTGACAAACTTAAAGAAGTGGCAGAGTACGCTACAATTAACAATTTTTGTATACAAAACCAAGCCGCAATCCATTTATTCAGTTATTCTTGTCCACGAATCTATGATAGATATAAGATAGTAGATATTTGATTAACGAATAATAATGTAGTACTAGTCGGATGTGACAATCCCAAAACTTTCTTCTATCTCATACATGTTAATATTTCCTGAAAAATGAAGCATATCAGTTCCACCGGTTAGGTGTTTTACACCAATATCTAATGAGTAACAACTTGTGTCAAGTTGTAGATAAATCTGAAGTTTGATGAAAATCCGTGAATTAGTTTTTGAGGTAGAACTATTGCGGAAATCCTAAAAAAATCTACATAGCTGCGCCACCTGTTGGTCAATTTACTTCAGAAATTAATCAGGACCAATTTATATGAGAGACTAACTGAATCTGAAGTTTGATAAAAATTCACACATTAGTCCTTGAGATACAGTTATTGCGAAAATCGTGATAAATGCAGCCTATTAGTGCTACTTGTTGGCCGATTTATACTAAAAACTAAATATCACTAATTTATATCAGGGATTAACTGAATCTGAAGTTTGGTGAAAATTCGGGCATTATTTCTTGTGATAGAGCTATTGCGATAATCAGGAGTAATGTCGCATAACAACGCCACCTGTTGAGCGATTTACACCAAAAATTAATCAGCACCAGTTTCTATCAGGTACTAACTGAATCTAAAGTTTTATTAAATTCTTTTCATTAGTTCTTGAGATAGAGTGCCCACAAAATTTGTGTCACACACACACACACAGACAGACAAGCAGACGGACAGACATACTCCTTATAAAAACATATTTTTATGGTTCTCTGACCCCTAAAACATGTAAATCCGTCGAAAACCGGAATTCGAAAATTTTCATGAATCCAATACTTTCTTCTTGTAAAGATATAAGAGAGTAACTAGTGTTAGTGAAGTACAGTTTATACGTTTTTATCATTTTCGTTTTGAACTTATGTTCCGATTCACAACATTTGTAATGATGAAATAACCATGAAATATATCGTTTATGTCACTAAAGAAATTTATGATTTCACTTATACTAATACGTCTTATTCTATTTGTTTATGAATCATTCATTTGTAAAAAGATCTTATTGAAAATTTGATTTATAGGTCTTTAAAAAATTCTTTTCTACGAAAATAAATGGATTTTTTTAATACTTTTTAATATATATATATTTTTTTTTATCTTTTAATTGTAGTATACTATTTCAAAATATTTCATATATCTGTTGAGTAATTAATTTATTTTCATGAATATAATACTTATAAATAGATATATTTCTTAGCTTTCTCTATTTGTAGATACATTTTTAATTTTGTGTTTTACAATTATCATGCTTCTAAATATATTCCTTTAAAAGTTTTTTTTTTTTTTTGTATAAATTGAGAAGTGCTGAGACATCATGAGAAAATATATCTATTTATAAGTATACAAGTATACAATTCATGAAAATAAAATAATTAATCGCAGATATTAAGTATTTTGAAATAGTGTATCTTTTTATACGAAAAAAATAATTATTTAAGGTATAGAAAAATCCATCTATTCATATGAAGTTAAATTAAAAATTTTCCTAATGTTACAGGATATATTTAACAGGATGGAGCTCACGAGACCGCATTTTAAAAAATAATTATTTATAAATATACAAATCGAATTTTTAATACTATCTTTTTACAAATATGTGATTCATAAACAACGAGGATAAAACGTAACAGTAAAAGTGAAATTATGAAATTCTTCGGTCATGTAAACGATGCTTTTCATCATTACAAAAGTTGTGAATCGGAACATAAGTTCAAAACTAAAAAATTATAAAAACGTGCTATTTGTACTTTGCTAATACTAGAACTATATTATTATTCATTAATCAAATATCTAATATCTATCATAGATTCATGAACAAGAGTAAACATTTCGACTGAGTTGTTTAATTTTGTATTGTGCAACAAACTATTAACAATAATTCTAAAATTATTACGCAATAGCATTCAATTGGATAGTATTAATTCTTTTTAAAAAGCCAGTTATATATATTTTTTAAAATGACATATTCAACAAGTTTTCCGAAATGCGCAGAAACCTTTACGAAACATACACAAACATATCCAAAATATATACTAACATTTCCGAAATATCTAGAAACATTTTCGAAACACGCAGAAACGTTTCTTAATATTCTACTGAAATATGCGAAAACGTTTCCGAATATCTGACCGAAGTATGCGGAAACATTTGCGAATATCTGACCGAAAACTGCTGAAACATAACAGAACAGTTGGGCCACATTGTTGCCCCAATGGTAAAAGTAACGTTTCCGAGGCTTTTTTTTTTTTTTTTTTTTTTTTCTTTAACAGTGTAGAGCCAAATTCTGGCTTCGCCACTGCGAAAACATTCTTTTCAGATTTAGACACAGCTCATTGACGAAACAAGAAAATCTAACACCAGTTACAGAAAGGTGTTTATAGTTTCATACTGATCGCCAGTACATTGGTTATTGATGACTGATAGCTCTCACTATTGATTACCCTATCAATATTGGCTCCAAGTGCTAGAGCACAAGCTGTACCATACATTTTGTCTACGCTATTTCAGTTTGCCTGATGCTCGTTTTTCGTGGCTATTGATTAGATTTTTGAGCTCTGATACAAAAAATAAATAAGTAAATAAATAAAATCATAGGTTACATTTCGTTATATTTTCGAAGATTAATCTCGGAAATATACACATTAAAAAAATATTTTCGAGAACAATAAAAAAGAAATTCAAACCAGTGAATATTTTGAGAGGAATCGGTTTTTAGGAGCTTCAAATTAGCGAATCGAAAATTACATCTTATTCCAACAAGTAGATTTTTAGTTTGCTTTAAAAATTACCGCTCTGCGATCTGTTTTGCAATAATTTTAAAAAGAAATTTCTTTTGCTAATTTCGAACTTTAAACCTTCATAATTCCCGTTTAACTTTCTATTTTGTATTCGAAGGTAAAATGTACGGAAAAATTCAGATATACTGTTAAAATTGGATGCCTGTACAAAAAATTTCTAAGTTCGGATTTTTTTTTTTTTTTTTTTTTTTTTTTACATAAATTAAGAGAAGATTTTTTCATAATTTAATGACTATTTTCGTTTTTCTTTGAGATAATTTGCCGATTAAATTTTATGCGGTGTATTATTTTTTATATACTTATCGTACATGCACACACTCACACAGATTGTATAAGTATTCATGTACACATTCTACAATGTACAGTGTCACCCTGATCTTTAATGACAAAAGAAGAAAAGCGAAAGTAAATGACAACAAATTTTGATGACGAAACCATGATTAAAATTGTCCTTTAATCTTAATTATTTACTTATTATAAAAAGAAAAAAAAGAATGTGTCATTTTAAACCGAGTTTCAGTAAACAATTGTGGCATTCTGACGTACCGGGTGTCCCAAAAAGGACTGACTGATTTTAAAATTCAATAACTTGTAAACGGTGACAGATATTTAAAAAATTCTTGCAGGAGGGTTATGCATAAGGTCAAAAATTTTTTTACAGTGATTTTCAATTTTAGTTTGAATTACAAACAATAGATGGCGCTGTAAGCAATAGTCGCTAAATACAGGCTCGATTTTTGGTCCTTTATCTTGTTCTATGCGGAAAAAGGAGATGGAAATGTATTATCCGGGCCACGAAGTACGAAAAATCGAGCCTGAAATTAGCGTCTATCGATCGCAGTGCCATCTATTGTTTGTAATTTGAACTAAAATTGAAAATCACTGTAAAAAAACTTTTGACCTTATGCATAACCCTCCTGCAAGAATTTTTTAAATATCTGTCACCGTTTACAAGTTATCGAATTTTAAAATCAGTCAGTCCTTTTTGGGACACCCGGTATATTTAAAGACATCTGTTTAACGTAAAATGTAACAACATTATGATAAGTGCCCAGTAATTTAATAAGTGACGCAGGTCCTATTAGCAGACACATTTTGAAGTATAAAGAGAGTATTTCAGTGCTGTTTGGACGCGGATGGTGGCCACTTAAAATTGCAATATGCCAACACGACGGAATGCGAAATTTGTTTTAGCTTGTTTGAGTAATAATTCTTTTATTGTATCACAAGAGAA
This sequence comes from Maratus speciosus, assembly GCA_963932465.1. NCBI lineage: Eukaryota > Metazoa > Arthropoda > Arachnida > Araneae > Salticidae > Maratus > Maratus speciosus. The sequence goes on from OZ010793.1 coordinate 172,230,965, forward strand.
TGCGCCGTTAATGGGGTGGGCGTCCCTGACATGTTTATCAACGCTTCTGGGAAGAGAATTGCTTTTGCTGCTTTTGTGCACTTTGATTCGAAGGTTTTGAAGAGCAATAAAAAAAAAAGGTGACGACTGACCACACAGAATTTTCACAGAGAAAGCCCGGCGAAATAATTTATGTCTCTTGTGACATTATTTGGTCTATACGCAACCTTAGAGTTCTTATTTGTCAATACTAATACTACATTTTTTAGATATAAAATGCAATTATTACAATTCGAGTGAATATGTATGATCAAAATTGCATTGAAACACGATTTTTTAACAATGGTCACATATAACTAATGCAAAATCTGTTTCACATGAATGGATTCACTTGAGCTTGACAACTTTAAATAATTTTGAAATAAAATACAATTTAAAAACAGTGGTATGATGACTCATATATAAAAAGTTTAAAAAACAAGAAAGAAAAAAAAGGAAAGAAAGAAAATAAGCAAAACAGAGTATTTAGCGTTTTATAAATTGAATTTTAAGAGTTTTTAGAGGTGTCTCTCTTAGATAAAATTATAAAATTGAAAAGGGAAATGTTTTGACATAAAGACATGCATGATAAATTTAGTCTGACAAATAGTTTGCTTACATATCTGGCTTTTGCATATCTTTAAAATTACTTTAAAAGAAAGACACAGTGAGAGGTAATACATAGACATCAAGACATTGTTGGCCAGTCACGAGTATACTTGTATCAATACAAAAACCCTTAACGGGTTAAAAGTTTGTGACGCAGCACTTTATCTTTAGATCTAAGAATTTTAAATTTGGAACTTAAAAATAATGATATCAAATTTTGAGTGACGCAATGCTATTAATTTACCTATACATATATATATCAAAATTTATTCATTGATGCTTTATCATTTACATCTCATAAATTCGAATTATGAATTTTAAAAGATATGATATGAAAATTTAAGTGACGCCTTGATGTTGCTTAAAACGATTAGTTTTAAAATTCAATTTAAATTTTCTTTTGGCTAAATACATTTACACATCTAAACAATACTTTTCATTTTCAAATGCACTGTTGAATATATTACTTTCACTGAATCTATATAATGCACTGAATTGTATTCATTTGAATAAATTGATTTATCTTTTGTGCCACGCTATACAAAAATCAAAAGTAAAATTTATGTAAATAGTTTTTTGGTCATATTATCCATTTGCATACATTTAACTTAGTTTGGATACAAGCTCATGTTAAACTTATGGGAGCGTTCTTTTCAAATTTGTGAAATTGAAAGTAACTTTTAAAAAAAATCTGCAACCAAAATCGAAAAAGTAAACACTAACCTAGTTAGAATTCAATCTCAGCCATTCTAAGCAAGAAAAATAATCATTTAAAACTATTAATATGCAAGGGAGAAATTTTTAAATGTACGCTTTCATAGGTTTAACGTCAGCAATTCCAGTTTCTTCTCATGACTAGTGCAGATTCCTAACCTTCAAGTTAATGTTAATCCTATGAGAGCGTTGTTTACATATTCCTTGCTAGCAAAAATACATTTTGACAACATGATTGTAAAAAACGAACTTTGAAGCAGGATATGAAAAAAAAAAAATCTAAAGAAAATTATTTAAAGCTTTCTTTTAAGAATATTAACTTTAGAATTAAATAAAAACAAGTATCTTACCTTTGCAAAAAAGCTATTATATCTCTTATTTACCTATAACCTTTAGTTACTAAATAAACAAAAAGAACATGAAGAAAATTTTTACTTTTAGAAGTTCAAAACAACTAGTCGGCATAATATGATTCATTTTGAGCTAATCGTGTGCTCTGAACAAATTATTCACGTGTCTTCCGATTGGCGCTATAGCAATAGGTCGTTTCCTGCCAGACATAATCTGCAAATATCACAAATTTTCTTTCAAAATAGCATTCTATTCTAATACTACAAAAGAAAAACACGATGTCTCTTTCCTCTTCATTTTGATCTCAAATAGCAATTAAGTAAATTGAACATCCATTGCACATATCATCGGAGTTGAAAATTAGTTTGTTTCAAGTTGGGAAATTTTTTAATTCCCCCCCCCCCCCCCCCCAATAAATATCTGTCGCTACGCACCGACGAATCGATAAGGAAACGACGAATTTAATCACAAAATCCATCATTATAGCGAATTTCTGCCCGTTAACAAGTAAACAAACAAACGTGGTTTAGGATTCAGTTCAACAAGATTCAATCTTATGGATTCAATAACCGATTCAAGACGAAAATGGAAAAAAAAATTTGAAAATTGAAAAAAAAAATTATAAATAACAATTATATTGAATACATATAATTAAAAAAAATTTCCCCTTTTTTAAAAATGAATCTAAATATTTTTTCGACAAAAAGCAGTAATATGGAATAATAATTTCTTCATAACAAAAGAGAAAGATAATATCAATCGAAATTTCATTTAATATATTTAATATTTTAAAACACATAATTAGCATTTAAAATTTTAATATTTAAAAAAAAAAGATTTACTGCCTACATTCAGATTGTTAACTCAACTTAGAATACCTAAAATGACTTTGCAAATTTTGTTTCTGATTTTATACCCACAGCAGATGGATTAAGACTCCTCCTACATACGAAGTGACGTCAAACCTATTCACCAATCACAGACGAGAAAAGTAAAAAAAAGCGATTTTTTAAAATAACGATTTTTAAAATAAAACGAGTTTTCCCAGAAAAAAGAAAAGTGTTATTCACCTCGTATTAATCAGATTTATATTATATATCAATTTGAAGAAAATCGTTAGAACCGTTTTCGAGATTTTCAAATTAGGAACTTCTTCCGTACCGTACCAACGTTTCCACTTTAAAAATGGCTATTTAGATCTCAAAATATGCTGCACGTAGAAATGTAAAAATTTCAGTATACGATTAGACTGCAGATATAAGACTGTTCTAGAAAATTCAGAACAATAGGACCTATATCTGCTGAGTTATTAAAAGGCGGCTTTTCGCGTTTTCTTTGATGTCGAGTTAGTTGTATATATGAATTCCGCCATCTACGAATTCCACGATACGATACGATTTTAGGCTTAAGGCTGCGTCACTCGGAATACTACCGTCTTCCATGATTTGCAGAATGTCCAAACTTTTATGCTATTTTCTCTATAACTCCTATTCTTGACTAGTAATCTTCACAGATAATTTAACAAAAATACTTTTGCAGACTGACTTATATAAAGGTTTTGTAGTAATAGGTAATAGTATTTAGAGGTAAGTAATTGGTAACAACATTAGAACGTAACATTATTGAAAAATCCATGTAGTTTTTGATATATTCTGTATAAATTTGATTATATAGATATTTAAGTCTGTACTCTGAAAAATATTAATTTCATGCGATTCAATATTTATTTGAGTTTGAACGTAAGATAGTATATAAATGATAAAATAAATATTTTCGAGGTGGAACCCATCGAATTTAGACGAAAGAAAATGGTTAAAGAAGAACAGTTACATTGAATAATAATAAACCGTCAAAATTGATTGCAATAAAAAATCCATCAAACATTGGTTAGTCTGACTCTTAAAACAAATGTAGTACTTTAATCTAAAGTTACCAAAATACTATTTCCTTAAACTTAAACTGTTCCAAATTATTGAAAAATTAAATTTTATTCGTATACGTAATTAGTAAAGTATAAGCAAGATAAGTAAATATGGTGAAATTATCAATTACGGTTATTGTGCAAAGTATTATGGAATGAAAAATCAGCAAAATTTTTCACTCTGACACAATCATAGAATTTTTTTTTCTGGATAAATCTAAACCTTGCGTTCTTTTTTTTACCATCTCAAAATTTACATACGCACCTCTCATACCCGTATTCACCATTTCAATGATATTTTAACGCGCAATAGTTTATTGCTAAATATTTTTCCAAATTTTAAGTCGCGTTTGTAAGCTAAAACTTTAGATATGAACATTCACGTTTGTAACTTGAGGTTCTAATCTCAGTACCGGCGAGTAAAATTTGAAGAAAATTGTGCCTTTTTAGACGCATTTGTAGAAAGATATTTAGTTTTTGTCAAAGAAAACGTGAGTTTTCTTTTAACACGTTCACGCTGCCGCGGTGGGTCACACCCGACTGTCTCAGAGTTGTCAAGTCTCCGGCTTTTTGCACATCACTATTATTTTAGATAAAATGTTGTTCCTTTAAATCGCCTAATCGTTCTAATTAAATAAAACTACATTTTCTGTATTAAAATACTGGTATCCAAAAAGCCGGAGACTTGGCAGCTCCGAGACAGTTGAGTGTGACCCACCGCGCCGGCGTGAACGTGTTAAATATGACGACATTTTCTCTCATATTTCTCTCACTTCAATAAAACATTTCGCTTATCATCTCATCAGTATCAAAGAAACGAAAAAATATTGAAATGTAACACTTTTATGAGGTAAATGCGATTTTTGTAAAGCATGACGTCCTTTTATGTTAAAATCTATTTAAGTTCTTTTTAATTATAATTAGACAATGACATCAATAAGGGTATAATCAATAAAAATAAACTTTATTTACTCGTTTCTCTGCAACAATGGAAGTAATTCGATTGCCCATCATTTTAAAAAAATTTCATAAAATACTTATAAAATAAAATATAAAAATGGAAATAAATTACAAAATAGCTAGCTACAAGAACATCTGCAAATGAGCAGCTTTCATTAAAAAAAATAATTATCAAAATTGGTTCAGTAGAAAGCTCAAGGCTGAAGACTAAAAAAACAGCCTGGTCTTTTAAATATATAGATTTATTGATATTGATCCTGTTCTATAGATCCAGTTTTACCGTAAACGTAGTCAAGGTTCGTACACTCCTTGGAATTTCCAAGGACTCTGGCACCACTATTAATGATAAGAAAAGTTACATTTATTTTTTAAGACACAGAATTCGTAACCACGGCCTTTATTCACAGATTTTTCTGCAGTAAAATACTTTGAAAGTACTCTAAAAATTTAGTAGTAAAATTGTGCGAACCCTGGTAGTGTATTTGAAATTAAATTTAAGATTGAGCGAAAATGAAAGTGAAGAAATAAATTGTTTACTTATTTATTAAATGCTTTCTATCATCTTAAAAATATACTTATAATAGCAGACACATTTATGTGCCAAAATATGCATACTAATGATTTCTATTTCCATTCCAGGCTTTCTACTGAACATAAAATGTCAATTTCATTGAATCCCTTGTCTTTATTATTTTAAATCAAAATTTTATTTCCTATTTCTTGTTGTTTAGTGTAAATTTTGTAAATTTTTCTTCACTTTTAATGATTTATGAAGGCGTTATTATAACAGTATCAAAAATTCACTATAGATTTTGATACATTTTTTTTTTTATAAAATTCGATTGCAAGCTTAGATATTTAAGTCTGTATCCTCAAAAATAATAATTTCATGCTATCCAATATTTATTCTAGCTTGAACATAGAAATGATTAAATAAAAAAAAGAAATATGATATACAAAATTGTACTTTTACGAGATAAAAAAAGGGATGGGAACATAAATCTGGCTCCTGTTCTTAATAAATGAAGGGGCATATGCCCTCTCCCTCCCTGCATTACATCCATGCGTCAAGTGATTTAAAGAACAAAACCTAAAATTCTCCATTTTTAAAATGTTTAGTAAAATAGTTTTTAAGACTCAGCTGTTTGCGAATAGTAGGCTTATCAGGATGGGAAGTTTCCGTCAATTCACGAGCCACCGGTGTCAACTACGAAAAATCCAGAAAACTAGACAAAAATCGCTGTTATAATGCCCCCTTTTGGCGGAATACTTCCAAATTCAGGGGGATCTTCTTGCCATGGCCAAAAACGTACACAAAAAATTGTTTCAATTCTATGCATAACTTCATACATTTTTTGATGGTACAATGGCGACATGCGGACAGACAGACATTTTCTATAAACATGTTTTTTGGGATCTCTGACCCATAAAACGTGTAAATTCGTCGAAAACCGGAAGTCGAAAAAAATTTTGATTTGAATACTTTCTTCTATTGAAGATAGAAGAAATTAAAAAGTATGTAAAAGAGAAGTTTAAAAAACTGACTAAAATTTCAACTACTTCAAGCTTACCTTTAAATGATATTACGTTCATTATTTATATTAATGAAAAACAGTTTATATATATATAATATATTTATGTGCAAACTTGCCAAGTTTTTTTTTTTTTTTTTTTTTTTTTTTTTTTTTAATGGGGGATGTCTGATTTTTACTTGAGTTAGCACACTCTGATTTTGGCTGTATTGCTTCTGAATTTCTAATACTCTTTATAATATTCTGTTATTTTATTTACAAGTGGAATGAGAATGGTGGATAAAAAATTCAAGAAACTTTCTTTTCATGTAATCGATAAGGAGTAGTTACGTGATAAACTATTCAGGTCAAAAATAAGTAATAAGTATACATTCTTTAAAACTTTTAATACTTACTTTATGTATAGAACCAAAAACAAAATTTTAGCTTTCATTTTAAAATGATATAAAATAACAACTACTATAATCCAATCAAGACTAAAGAAATGTCTCGAACTGTAGGTCGAGATGGAAATTTAAAATTTACATTTGACATTTTTATCACTGATTTGTTGATTTTGAAAATAAATAAACAAATAAATATTTTTCAAGAAAATATATGTCATTTATTTATTGATCCAATTTAAACGATATAGATAAAACTATTTTTTTTTTTTTAAATAGAAAACCAATGATAGACTCTTTGCGAGTTGTTAAGGCATTTCAAAGGTATTTCGTACGTGCTTTTATTTATTCATCTCTGTTAATTTTGAAAAAGTTATAAAAATTTTTCTGTTAGAAGTAAATTATATCTTTACGTCAGAAAATTATAAATCGGTATTATTACTTTTTAATGTATAAGCGCTGCGTACTATTTTCTCTGCTCAACGATGCAAAATTTTCTGATACATTTACGGACTCATTTTTATGCGTAAAATCATGTAATTAATAGACATGACAATTGAATTGATTTAAAATGTAATAGCACTTTTGTTTTTAGTAAATATATTATATCTTCAGTTACAAATTATCGCTGTTTTATGACGACGTTTATCGAACTGTAGCGTCCAGAATTTCAGTTTGAAACGACATTTTCGGAAAGATTATTTACCACTCTCGCAAAATCGAAATTAATTTTCAATTTCATTGTTTTTGGACTTAAATACACTAATTCAAATTATGCGTTAAAGAATAAAAAGAAAAAGAGGAGGTATTATAAAGTGGTTAGACTGAATTTCAGAACAACCTTTAAAAGCATTTTATCCAATTACCGACCATGATTCATAAAGTCTTTTAAATAAGTAGATAAACTTTATGAACATCATTTTCTATTCTAAAATAAGTTATGGTTCATCCCAATAACGCATACCAATTTCATTATGTTAGATGTTGTATGATACTATTAAAATATACATAAAATCATTATCACCTACAGACTATGCAATGTATCTGAATTAGATAGACACATCAAGAGAAGCTAAAACGCCATTTAAATTAACGTAAAAGAAGTTTTATATTGTACATGCATAACAGTCCATCCTTTCGATAATTAAAAAATCAAATAACCTATTTTCGACAAAAAATTTCCAGTAATGATTGAAATCAAACAAGAATCTGTAATTAAAAATAAAATCTTTTTTTATTCCTTAAATTTTCTGGTTGAAAATATGTTTATTTAATTTGGTAAGAAACAGGGACGTTGGCAACTATGCATATTGCATCTGTATTTTCATTCTTCTACATACACCTTACATACATTTAAAGGTTCCCAAGTAGATGCATAAATATATTTAGAAAAATGACGACAAATTCCATTTAAAACTTTAAGGGTTAAATTCATTTTTTTAAATTTATGCATTCAATCATCCTTGTGTGTACAGGCGTGGTAGCAATGTTGACAGCCTTTGTGCAAAAGTCGTTTAGCTCTTTATTGTACCTCCTTACTTCTCCAAAAAATTACTTTATACAAATCATTGGATATAAATGAAATCAGAATTGTATAAATAATAAATTTGTTGAACAACAACAATTAACAGTGACATTATCAGCAATAATTTGGAATGATTCGACTCATATGGATCGTAAAAAAGAAAAAAAATTGCCACTTTCAAAATAAATATTTGACAACAAAAGTGTCAAATCACAAATAATTGTGAAAGTTCCTACCGACCTTTAGTTGCCCAACATATTTTCCTAATTCAATATATCCGTACCAATTTCTGGTCTATGTGTTTCATTATAAAAGCTTAACAGATAATGTAATAAAGTGTACCAGGATGACATTTATTTATTATTGATAAGACAAAATTGTAGATATCATAAAATTCTATTTACAAAATCGATGCCAATAGTCTATTATAATAGTGGAAAAAAAATTAAAAAAATTTCAAAAATTGTATGGCTTATAATCCAAACATTTTGCATTTCTTGTGTCCCTGCAAATGGATTGTAAATGTGATGCATGCCATTTTCAGTAGTACTCTAAAAAAAGTAAAAAATGGAAAATAAAGATGTGCTTCAAACAATTACCAAACGTAGATTGTAATGTATACGAATTCTCTTGTGTATTTCAGTTATTTTCAATAGAAACTACATTATACTAAATTTTAAAAAAAATATACAAAATTCATTGCAGTCGAAGCATATCAATGAGAACACGCGGGAAAGCTTGACAGATAGAGACATAACTGAAATTATATAATTGTTTTAGCAGATTTTAAAGTAAAAACAAATTACAATGAAATTTTTTTATACAATTTACTGCCTTAGATAAAATTTATGATTGAATTTAAGATATTACAAGAAAATGAAGAAATATTAAGAAAAATATAAATTAATTTGTCTAGATATTTTGAAGTGAAATTTAATTTTTTCATACAACTTTAGAAAATAAATTTTAATTTGAATTCCATGGAATCGCGTAAAATGTTATAGTTATCCAAAATCAGAATTATTGATAACTTGCATAGTAAAGAAAATCGTGAAAATATAACGCATATTTCAAACTAATAATATCGAGACAAAAGAAAACAGTGTATTTGTCTTGATACAGTGGCGTATCCAGTGAGTGGATTGATGAGGCTGCAGCCACCTCCGAAATTTGTTATGTAATAATAGCATTAAAATTTTTAATTACAAAAGTTTAGCGAAATATAAGGAAACCGGCTAAGTTGAAATTCAAAAGGAAGCGGGAAAATATTCCGTTTTATACGTAATTTATGTTATTTTGCAGAGACCACGAAATTTACCATTTAAGTCAAGTTTCCGTTATACACAGAGTCTCTTTGCACCGCGTTTTATTGTGTAAAATATGATATGTGGTGACTAAAAAGGCATTATTAATTTTAATTATTTTAAAAACATTAATTTATCATTTGAAACTCTGTTATTTAAGGTAATGTATTGATTGAGATATCTTGTCAGTATATGAACTGCAAAGCCCTGAACCTTTTAGGTAGCTTTCATTACAAAAAGCTACCTATTGCAGCCGTTCGGAGGAAAACGATTCCGAAAAATTTTGGTATATTTTCACCGATCATGACCCCTAGACCCCGAAACCACCCTCCGTTCAAAATTGATTATATACAGTGAATTTTCGATAAGTCGAATTCGAAGGGACCGGCAAAAATATTCGAGTTATCGTAAGTTCGACTTATGGAAAATCCTTAATTACATACAGAATATATATTAAAAAATAATTCAATCTTATAGGTAGGAATTGTAATTATACTGTAATAATGGAGTCTGGCCAAATGAGCACTAAAGAAAAATACAATTTAATAGTACATAGTATAAGATACTTACAAACTCAAATTTTGTGAAAAAAACTTGTTAATGATGACTGTGTGAAGGAACATTTTTGTCTGTCACTGGTTAGAAAGTCGCTCACATTTTGTAAACAAAGGAAAAGAGAGTCGTCCATACCGTCTCTACTTTCGAGATATCGCTGTAGTGTCGTCATTGCCACATGTGCTTCTTGATTATTTGGTGGTGAAACGCAATTTACTTACTCGTCATTTTCTTCAGATTCAGGATTGTTCTCCACTTTTTTTATTGCTTCAACTATATCTGAATCACTAACTTCATCGCAAACTGCAACATTTTCGTTAATATTCAAAAACTCAGTATCGTCACCTTCAGAGATAACTTCATCTTGTAGATTTTCATTCACAACGCATAAGTCCACATTGCTTGCAAAAAAACCATATCTACTGAAGCAATTTTTGATAGTGATTTGTTTCACATTGTTTTTCCAGGAACTCGAAATTAGTCTAATTGCTTCTAACACATCACACTTTTGATTTATTCCATTCTCGTCATCCTCGATTGCCTTCCACACTAGACGTTTTCTGTAGGAATGCTTTAAACATTTAATTATTCCCTGGTCTGCTGGTTGTAGCTTAGAAGTTGTGTTAGAAGGGAGAAATTCTAACTTGATCAATTTCATGTTTAAAAGTTGACTGTGAGTTCACTGGTCGACGAAGATCAACACTGTACGCTTTTTTGCATGAAACAGTACGTCCAAATTTCTGATGTATTCCTCGAACAATATTAGCGTCATCAAAGCTTTGTGATTAGATCTGTACTGTACGGGAAGTGACTTTTTATGTTTGAAACACCGAGATTTTTGTATTTACCGATGACCAGTAAAGGTAATTTTTCTGTTCCAGAAGCATTGACTCCAACAAGGACAGTTAAACGTTCTTTACTTAACTTTCCACATGAACTTAGAACATGATTTCCCCTTAAACATCATCGTCTTGTTAGGAAAACATTTGTAAAAAAGTTCCATTTCATCCATATTGAAAACTTCGTCCGCACTATAACCTGCAAGAAGTTTGGGTAATGAAACTGTCTTCCATTCATCATACAGTGCATCAGACACATCTTTTGCTTCACCGTGTAATGTCCGAAGCACGATGTTGTGTCTGGCTTTAAACTTTTCAAGCCACCCCGTGCTTGCAATGAAGCCTTCCACATTCAACAATTTTGCAAATCCAAAGCTTTCTAACGTAACATCGCACTACTTAAAGGAATTAGACTCTTCTGTGTCCTGTAACATGTAAACCATTTTACGAGGGCTGTTTCGATATCTGGGAAGGCACACGTCTTCATCCTTTTGCACTTTGAGTTGACACTTGACTTATGTCTTTTGAAAAGGCTTTCTTTATTTTTCAGTATGGTAGATAGCATGTTGGGAGGTATACCATATTTCAGGGCTATATCTTTTTTCTTTAAATTAGGATTATCTTCAATATCTTTCATTAAATTTACTTTTTGTTCTAAAGTAAGAGTTTGTAATTTCCGATTCGACATTTTGAAAGACCCGACTGAAAACGTATCACAAGAAACACTAAAATGACAAGAATCAACATTAAAGTAATGAATTTCAATGAAATCCCAATAGAATCGAAAAAAAAATATCCTTGCATAAAAGCGTGGGAGATTTCATCAATTAGAATTCACTTAGCCACCAGCTCTGTTTCCAAAGGATACCTGTTGAGAAAAGGGAATGCGTAAAAGAGAAATAAATGGGGTGGGGGATGGGGCGATTTCAGCTGAAATTCCAAACTAGCAGAAGCTCCACTCTGACCGATGTAGGAAGTAAAAATAGCGCTCTTCAAAGCTGGCGGGAGAGTATAGAAAAGTTTTATCTAACTGAAAGTGCCAGTATTTTTGAGCTGTGACTAAAAAATTAAGAAATTTGTCGAATTACTGTTTTTTTCTCTATCGGAAAAAAATCGACTTAAAAGATGTAGACTAAGACAGAACGAGAAAGTTTAATATTGAATTGTAATTAAGGGACCGGGACTTCGTGTAAACTTCGACTTAAACGAATATTCGACTTATCTGACTTCGACTTATCGAGAATTCACTGTATATATATCTGATCTTTGTCATACTGTAACTCTCGTTATTATGAACCGATTTGGATAAAATTTCTTGTGTACATAGTACATACCAATGTCTCGACCGAGTTCGTTGGCCAGCTTCATCCGCCTTCTTGTTTCAAAATGGCGGCCATTTAAAAAATTTAAAATATTTAAAATTTAAAGTGAGGCACAAAAAATTAGACATTGAAAAATATTTTTTTCTTATATGTTTGGGCTTGATACAAAGATTCTGGAGCATTTTTCGTTTCTTCTATATCTTAAAAAATGACTGAGTTATAGCACTTTGAATTTCTAGCATGGCTGATATTTTGAAACGATCTGATTTTTGTCACGCGATATAACACGTATTTACGAACCGATTTGGATGTGACAAGGAATGCGCATAGTACATAGCAATGTCTCCACCGAGTTCGTTGGCCAGCCTCATCCGCCATCTTGTTTCAAAATGGCGGCCATTTAAAAAAGTTTAAAATGAGGCACAAAAAAATAGACATTGAAAAATATTTTTTTCTTATGTGTTTCAGCTTGTTATAAAGATTCCGGATCATTTTTTGTTTTGCCTTTATCTAAAAAAAAGGCCGAGATATAGCAGTTTGAATTTCGAATGTGTGTGACATTTTGAAAAATCTTATTTTTTGCCTGCAACAGCACTCGTATATATCAACCGATTTAGATATGAGTAAGCATGTGCACAGGAATTACTAAGGTCTCGACCAAGCTCATTGGTGAGCTTTGTTGCACCCATTATGTTGTTTTAAAATGGCGGGCTATCACCGATAATTCGGGTTAATATAATTATTTATATAATTCGGGATATCACCAAATTTGGCGACAAAATATAAATCACTTTAAAAAACCAGCTTTGATAAGGCTGACTAATTTGGTGAAATTCTCATTCATATTCAATATTGACAAAAATTAGCATTTAATCTTCTATAATCGGGTTCCACTAATTTGAGCTCCGTGTGTTTGAATAATATAAGATGGCTTTTAAAAAATAAGGAATATGAAAGCTACCTCTTCCTCCCGGCACTGGCCGGAAGGACTTTTTTAAAAATTTACTTAAATACTTGGTACGTTATAGATTTCTTACTTAGATCGTTACAGCAGTGTGGTGTGTATTTTATTTCGATAGCATTACAAAATATTAAAAAGGTTGCGTAACTTTTTCATCAAAAATAAGTTTTATTTACATTTAAAATACAACATAAATCTAACTGAGTGATTCCGAATCCCCAGTATACAAAAAGTTTCTTATCAACCACAATTTCTGATTAAAAATAAATAAAAAAACTGTCATATTTGGCAGTTTAACCAAATTTTTGGCACGTGGCAGCCTCAGAAAAGTCATCAACAGGGAACTGCAATTCCAAATGTATCCCATTTATGAGAAAATGTAAAACGCTGTTCAATACTCTAAGTATTGTAAATGCTTACAATAGGAGCACGTATGCTCCAAAATAAGCCCGCGAATCTGTTGAATGAGGTGTGGGGAGGGAGGCTTATAGTGAGAACGTTTTGACACATTTACACATTCATTTTTTGACGGAAAGATATAAAATTGGAAAACCTGACCATGGAAGCGATTTGGAATCGAAATTTATTTTCCATTTTTTGATCAATCGATTACCTATTAAGTTAGAAGCGATTTTGATCACGTGACACGGCATTTTGCTCCCCTTACTGACTCGATTTTCTTCTTTCGTTCGGAAGTTCGGTACAAAATGACAATTTTGACAGTATTTTTGAAAGATCTATTGCGTTTACAAGAAAACGGAAAAAACAGTTCGATGACATAGTTTCTGAATAACAACCCTTTCTAGTTTCATGCGTTTCCGAGCAAAAATGAATTAAAACTTATGTCAGAAAGTTGACCATATGGATTTGAGAACAGCATTAAATAATTTTAAATTTGCTGTTTACGTCGATTTCATTTACTATTTATTGAGATACATTTTACAACATAATTTTCAAAATTCCGTTTTAAAAAATGCGGTGTAATCATGGAGTTATACTTGTTAAGATAGAAACCTGCCTAAAACGACAGTTCCCGGTCTCATGCGATTCCATCTTAGCAGGTTTCATTCTATGATAGATGCGTTACCTGTTATGGTAAAAACCCGTTTAAAACGAAATTTTTCCCTTTTTTTTGCGATTCCCCCTTAGAAACATTTTCTATATCTCAGCCATCTCAAAAATGATAAGTCTATATACGTCTGTCTTGAAGGGCGGTGGTACATTTTTGTGCCTATTCCCAAAGGCCAAAATAACAGCAGCATTTTTAAATAAATTTTTCATTTATAGTGTACGGGAAGGAAAGCTTTTACTTATTTTCAAATAAATTTCTTCGTAAATTCTTGTTGTCATTCAATCATTTCAACATTTTAGGAACAGCCGTACCTTGCCCTGAAAGGGTTAAAGAGAGGTCTTTTATACGGTTAAAAAATATATTTTGTGTTCTTTTACATACTTAAGAAAATAATTAATTTATTTCATTCTTAAATTTTCCTGTGCTTCTTCTTCCATCCATTCCTCCCCTTTGCTGTTATTTACTAGTTACGAACCTAATAAAATTCTATGTATAGACGTAATTTTCTCGAAAACAACTGAAAATAAATATCATGAAACTACACACTTCTGACGTCTGTCTCTACAAAATTTCGCTTCGTATCGTAAAGTCGTATAATAAATGCATGAGAGATATAGGAACTCAATATTTTCGAAAACTCTAATTACATGAGTTTTTAATATTGTTTTAAATTTTCAAAAGAATAAACTCAAATTCAAATGAACTAACATTTCGTATTATGAAAGTTCGCATTAAGGAAGGCCTAATGATGTATAATGTCAAATGTATACATAAAGAATGAATATCTTAAAGTTTAGTTAAAATGCATTTATTTACATTGGTATCATTATGAGACTATTAATAATGCGTTGAACTTAACTGTTTTATACCCAGTTACAAAATATATATATATATATATATATATTTATCTCTGAGTATTCCATACACTTTAATAAAAGTTGAATGTAAACATAGACTAGAGTTGCAAGCTCTTCAGAATTTCATGAATAGGCCTCAGCAAATGCGAATTTGAACATACAGTGGCACCAAGACAATTGCATCATCTAGGATGGATTTGTCTTAAACGCTAGAGATAGCATAAAAGAAATCATATTATTATTTTTTTGTAAAATTTAAATAAATTAAGTTTTTTTTTAAAAATAATACGATATCTCATTTTTCATACATTATGTTTTAACAAATAACACGCTTATTTACCATAGAACACAAATCATTCTTTTGATTCAAAATTTTTCCTTAAGGCTGTTCTTAATTGCTCTGCTCAACCAGCGCAAAACGTTTTGACACATTTACAAAGTCATTTTTTAACGGAAAGGTATAAAATTAGAAAGCCTGGCCATGGAAGCGATTTGGAATGGAACTGTTTTTTTCCATTGTTTGATCAATCAATTACCTATTGAGTTATACGCAATTTTGATCACGTAACAAACACGTTTTTCGCTCGCTCTTGAGTGCTCTTTCTTTCTTCGCGCGGAAATTCAATTCAAAACGACCACTTTGACACTATTTTCTGAAAGATCTATTGCGTTTACAAAAAAAGTGTGGGAAAATAGCTCAATTACACAGTTTCTGAACAACAACACCAGCTAGTTTCATGCATTTCTGAACAAAAATAAAACTTATGTCAGAAAGTTGCCCTTTTGGATTTGGGAACACCTTTAAAGCCAAAATCTAAATCTTTATAAGTACATCAATATATCTTAGTATTAAGAAATATAATTGAAGAGTATAAAAAAATAAGAAGGAAAATATAGTGGTGGTTATGAAAATGAATTAATATTGGCTTATTTCCCATACAGAAATCATACTGACAAAGTTTAGATTAATAAATCATAAGTGAAATCCACCATTTAATCCAAAACTATTAAAAACAATTAATTTCTTATCTTGGATAATTTTTGTCATCTTTTAAATGACCAGCACCGTTTCATTTGGACATAATATTGTATAATTTTTCAAGTATTAACGTTTAAGGAATGTATATTCTTTGAACATTTTAAAAATTTATTTTATAAAATCTCACTGACATATTATTAAATGGTTTTAGAAAGAAAAAATGATCTATTCAAGGAAAAATGCTATTTTTGAAGGAAAATTTGGAAAAATCAATTTTTTTAAACCACAATAAACGAGCTAAAGTAAATATTTTTGTTGTGAAAGTCTCGTACGAAACAATTTTTAACCATATCGACGGAAAAATCCGGATTTGTTGTAGAAATTCAGTCGGGCCGGGTTCGGGCCGAGATTTTAACGTTTTTCCTGCCGGACAGGATTCGGGCCGAAGTTTTAGATATAAGCTACATTTTTTTTTTCTTTTTACAACGTTGAAACGCTCAAACGTATTTGTGCGTTTGAACATTGTAAAAAGAGGAAAATAAAAGCTTATATATTTAAAACTCGCACAAAGTAATTGGCTTACCGAACTTTTAGCCTTTTTTATCAGTCCGTGCCATTAATATTTTTTTGTATTTGTCGGGTTCGGCTCTGGCCGAGTCTTTAACTTTTATACTGGGCCGGGCTTTAAAAAAACCTTTTAAACCTGACTAGGCATATAAAAGTTAAAAGTTCGTCCCGACTTTTAACTTTTATACTGGGCCGGGCTGAACTTTTTTCAATGAGTCGAGACCGGCCCGGGCGCAGAATTTCCGACCTCTTCAGACCTCTATCCTGACTCCTGTTTTCGCTGCACACATTATAACACTGGATTGGCGCGCCCCTGTAAAATAACACAATTTAACGTTTAGATTGGTACATTTTTAACATGCATTGTAAGATGTGTTATTATTTTTTTCATTTATTTATTTCAATTTTTAAAAGGAATTGAGCTTATATTGTTATATCCAGTTGTCTTGTTTACACAATTTTAGCAAAGTCCTTTATATTAAATATATTTATTCACAGCTAAATAAGGTTGTAAGGTGAAAAGTTTTGTGAACAGTTGTTGATTTTCCTTTAAGGCTATCCTGAGAAATGTATTTTTCTCCGCTCCAGAACACGAAACTTTCTGACACTTTATTAAATAAAAGAAACAAACCTTTGTTTCACCCGACAAGTTTAATTCAAAACGTCTAAATAGAAAACTGTTAGAAAAACCCTAAATTTGTAAAAGATAAAAAAAACAACAACATTATAACCATTAATCGCTATATTTCAACCCCACTTCGCTCTCTATTGTTCCCCTGCCTATCCCTTCCCCTTCACTCCCCTCAGATCCTTATCGTAAACTGATCTCAGATACCAATTAGTTGTGTTGTAAAATGCTCCACGCTCTACTACAGATAAACCGATAACCGATCTCAAGGAGCAGGAAATAGTTCTACTCTATAGCATCAAAATGGGTGCCTCTCAAAGTTTGTTATCAGTATCTTAAAGATTTTCCCTAAGATTCCCCATAATTTCTTCCCTTTCAGTTGCAAAAAGGCTACCTCACCGTTTTTTCTCTATAGAACAATAATGGATTTATTTTTAAATATTGAATTAAAATGTTTCTAAGTAACTATATTATGACTAATAACTAGTATAGCGCAGACATGCATGATATCCCATTTTTTGGTACAAGTAATGCCTTATAAAAATCGGTATAAATGTAAACGTGTAATTACAATTCATATTTTTTCGAGAATTAATTAAAAAAGTCCTTCCGGCCAGTGCCGGGAGGAAGAGGTAGCTTTCATATTCCTTATTTTAAAAAAGCCAACTTATATTATTCAAACACACGAAGCTCAATTAAGTGGAAACCGAATGTAGGATATTCAATACTAATTTTTATCAATACTAAATCATTACGAATGAAAATTTCGCAAAATTAGTCAGCTTTATCCAAGCTGCTTTTATTTAAAGTAACTTATATTTCGCTGCCAAATTCGGCGATTTCTTAAAGTGCCTGCCATCTTAAGACAACATGGTGGATGAGGCTAACCACTGAACTTGGTCGAGACCTTAGTAATTGCTGTGCACATGCTCACTCACATCGGAATCGGTTGATACATACGAGTGCTGTCGCAGGCAAAAAATCAGATTTTTCAAAATGTCACCAACGTTAGAAATTGAAACTGCTATATCTGACCCATTTTTTAAGATAAAGACAAACAAAAAATGCTCCTGAATCCTTATATCAAGGCCAAATACTTAAGAAAGAAACCTTTTTCAATTTCTAATTTTTTTGCACCTCATTTTAAATATATATTTTTTTAATTTAATGGCCGCCATTTTGAAACAAGATGGCTGATGAAGCTGGCCAGCGAACTGGGTCGAGATATTGATGTATACTATCCACATGCCTTCTTCCATCGAAATAGGCGAATGCGTGTGGTATCGCGAGACAAATACAAAATCGTTTCAAAGTGTTATCGATGATAGAAATTCAAAGTGCTATAATTCAACCACTTTTTAAGATATAAACAAAAGAACAAATTTTCAGAAACAAAAACTGCTCCAGAATCTTTGTATCAAGGCCAAACATATAAAAAAAATCTTTTTCATTTTCCATTTTTTTAATACCTCATTTTAAATTTTAAATTATTTTTTTTTTTAAATGGCAACCCTTTTGAAACAAGTTTGCGAATGAAGCTGGCCAACAGACTCGGTCGAAACATTGGTATGTACTATGTACAGACCAAGTTACATTCAAATCGGTTCATAAATACGCTTGTTATCGTGTGACAAAAATCAGGTCGTTTCAAAATGTCAGCCACGCTAGAAATTCAAAATGCTATAACTCAGCCATTTTTTAAGATATAGACGAAACAAAAACTGCTCCCGAATCTTTTTATCGAGGTCAAACACATAAGAAAAAATATTTTTTCAATTTTCAATTTTTTGGTACCACATTTCAAATTTAAATTTTTCTTAAAATTTTAAATGGCCGCTATTTTTAAACAAAATGGCGGATGAAGCTGGCCAACGAACTCGGTCGAGACATTGATCTGTACTATGTATAAACGAAGTTACATCCAAATCGGTTCATAAATACGCCTTTTATCGCGTGACAAAATTCAGGACGTTTCAAAATGTCAGCTTCGCTAGAAATTCAAAATGCTATAACTCAGCCATTTTTTAAGATATAGACGAAACAAAAACTGCTACGGAGTCTTTGTATAATGGTCAAATACATAAGAAAAAAATATTTTTCTATTTTCAATTTTTTGGTACCACATTTAAAATTTTAAATTTTTTTAAAATTTTTAAATGGCCGCCATTTTGAAACAAAATGGCGGATGAAGCTGGCCAACGAACTCGGTTTAGACATTGGTATGTACTATGTACACACCGAATTACATCCAAATCGGTTCATAAATACGAGAGTTACAGTGTGACATAGGTCAGATATATATATATATATATATATTGATATATATATATATATATATATATATATATATATCAATTTTGAACGGAGGGTGGTTTCGGGGTCTGGGGGTCATGATCGATGAAAATATACCAAATTTTTTTGAAATCGCTTTCCTCCGAACGGCTGCAATAGGTAGCTTTTTGTAAAGAAAGCTACCTAAAATGCATATATTTGAAACTAGTTATTGAAAAAGAAATGTGAACTTGAACCAATATATATGTTTTTAATTTAAAATCGATTTCTAGAACCTTGAAATATGAGAATCCAAAATTGCAGCTTATTTTGCCAAGTAGTTTTAGGTAGCTTTCTTTACAAAAAGCTACCTATTGCAGCCGTTCGGAGGAAAGCGATTTCAAAAAATTTTGGTATATTTTCATCGATCATGACCCCCAGACCCCGAAACCACCCTCCGTTCAAAATTGATATATATATATATATATATATATATCAATATATATATATATATCTGACCTATGTCACACTGTAACTCTCGTATTTATGAACCGATTTCGATGTAATTTGGTGTGTACATAGTACATACCAATGTCTCGACCGAGTTCGTTGGCCAGCTTCATCCGCCATTTTGTTTCAAAATGGCGGCCATTTAAAAATTTTTAAAAATTTTAAAACTTAATATGTGGTACCAAAAAATTGAAAATGGAAAAATATTTTTTTTTATGTATTTGACCTTTATACAAAGACTTTGTAGCAGTTTTTGTTTCGTCTATATCTTAAAAAATGGCTGAGTTATAGCATTTTGAATTGCTGACATTTTGAAACGTCCTGAATTTTGTCACGCGATAAAAGGCGTATTTATGAACCGATTTGGAAGTAACTTCGTTTATACATAGTACAGACCAATGTCTCGACCGAGTTCGTTGGCCAGCTTCATCCGCCATCTTGTTTAAAAATGGCGGCCATTTAAAATTTTAAGAAAAATTTAAATTTGAAATGTGGTGCCAAAAAATTGAAAATTGAAAAAATATTTTTTTCTTATGTGTTTGGCCTTGATAAAAAAATTCGGGAGCAGTTTTTCTTTCGTCTATATCTTGAAAAATGGATGAGTTATAGCATTTTGAATTTCTAGCGTGGCTGACATTTTGAAACGTCCTGATTTTTGCCACGTGATAACAGACGTATTTATGAACCGATTTGGATGTACCTTGGTGTGTACATAGTACATACAAATAACTCAACCGAGTTCGTTGGCCAGCTTCATCCGCCATCTTGTTTCAAAATGGCGGCCATTTAAAAATTTTTTTAAAATTTTAAATTTAAAATGAGATACCAAAAAATTGGAAAATGAAAAAGATTTTTTTCGTATGTGTTTGACCTTAATACAAAAATTCCGGAACAGGTTTTGTTTCGTCTATATCTAAAAAAATGGCTGAGTTATAACATTTTGAATTTCTATTGTGGCTGACATTTTAAAACGACCTGATTTTTGTCACGCGATAACAGGCGTATTTATGAACCGATTTGGATGTAACTTGGTCTGTACATAGTACATACCAATGTCTCGACCGAGTTTGTTGGCCAGTTTCATTCGCCATCGTGTTTCAAAAGGGTTGCCATTTAAAAAAATAATGTAATTCAAAATTTAAAATGAGGTATTAAAAAATTGGAAAATGAAAAAGATTTTTTTTTATGTGTTTGGCCTTGATACAAAGATTCTGGAGCAGTTTTTGTTTCTGAAAATTTGTTCTTTTGTTTATATCTTAAATAGTGGTTGAATTATAGCACTTTGAATTTCTATCATGGCTAACACTTTGAAACGATCTTGTATTTGTCACGCGATACCACACGTATTCGCCTATTTCGATGGAAGAAGACATGTGGGTAGTATGCATCAATATCTCGACCAAGTTCGCTGTCCAGCTTCATCAGTCATCTTGTTTCAAAATGGCGGCCATTAAATTAAAAAATTTATATTTAAAGTGAGGTGCAAAAAAATTAGAAATTGTAAAAGGTTTCTTTCTTAAGTATTTGACCTTGATATAAGGATTCAGGAGCATTTTTTGTTTGTCTTTATCTTAAAAAATGGCATATAGCAGTTTCAATTTCTAACGTGGGTGACATTTTGAAAAATCTGATTTTTTGCCTGCGACAGCACTCGTATATATCAACTGATTCCGATGTGAGTGAGCATGTGCACAGCAATTACTAAGGTCTCGACCAAGTTCATTGGTTAGCCTCATCCACCATGTTGTCTTAAAATGGCAGGCACTTTAAGAAATCGGCGAATTTGGCAGCTAAATATAAGTTACTTTAAATAAAAGTAGCTTGGATAAAGCTGACTAATTTCGCGAAATTCTCATTCATAATGATTTAGTATTGATAAAAATTTTTATTGAATCTCCTACATTCGGTTTCCACTAAATTGAGCTTCGTGTGTTTGAATAATATATGTTGGCTTTTTTAAAATAAGGAATATGAAAGCTACCTCTTCCTCCCGGCACTGGCCGGAAGGACTTTTTGAGTTATACTTAAAAAACTACCATCAGTGTGTTGTAACCTGTTTTGTAACGATTAAAAATGAATTTAACTTTAGGAATTCCAAACTTTAAACTTTCATGCTTCCATTGAGCTGTTTCACATAACAGATCAGATTATTGATTAACAGATATTGCCAAACCATTTTCCGGCTGAATTGTGTCGGTCGTGTGTATTACAGGCAGCTAAATTGATAGAGTATTGTCAATTTAAGTCAGAGGTTCTGGGATCGACTCCTGGCTTGAACACTTTTATACTCAGTTGGAAAATTGCAACTCGCATCATTTTTTTGACAATCTATATGGTTCTGTTAAAATAATAAAATTTAACTCTTTCTCAGCTATAGGTTTTGATTGGGAATTAAAGACTATATAATCATTGGGAAATGTACCAAGTATGATTTTTAATATATACATTTTATCATAGGTATAATTACTTTCACATAATATATTTTTTGTTTTACAAAAATACACTAAGTGTTTATATTAATTCAAGATGTTCGATGTACCTAAATTAATAACTGAGAAAAATCACAGTTATATTATTAGTTTATTTTTAACATAAAAGCGGAAGAAGAAAATTGTTCATTGTAGAATAGCGTGATTTTAAATAGTACGCCATGCCGATAATTAGAATATTTCCTTAAGTCTATATTAAATGTCCACAGACAATTTAAGGCCACGATCGGCAACAAGCGGACCACGGAAGGTCGAAACCTGGACTGCTAAGAATTTTCAATTTGAATAAATAATTTATTAATATTTACGTATAATAGATACGTTTGAGCGATAGTCTTATCAATGTATCTTATAATTTACAAGTAATAGCGCGATGAATTCGATTATTTTTATGGTAATACCTAGTTACTATGATGTAAAACGTAAAATATTACGTTGGAGTGTAGGCGAGGCGGTAGAAATGGCCGGCTGTGTTAAAGCGCATACACGAGGATTCGCGTGGGAGGAAGTGGATTCGTCTTGTCAGTTGTAGATTTAGATCTTGTGCGGAACTTTCGTTCATTTGCTTTGTGATTGTCATGTGCTAAAGTAACGTTTTGTAACGATATGTATCCTAAAAATTGTAAAGTTGACAGTGAAAATAGGAAGTTTTTGGCTGAGTGGACAGAACAATATTGTATACACTGCCTGTTGGGTCTAAAGCTGTTGCTGAAAAAAAAAAAAAAAAAAAAAAAAAAAAAAAAAGCTTTCAACCTATCTACTATGTTTGGATCCACATATGTATGTGAAACAACTTTCTCCAAAATGATTTATTTAAGAACAAATATCGTTCGAGATTAACGGACGACCATCTTGGACACTCTTCGCATTAGCTGTTCACCACGTGAATCAAACTATGGAAAACTGGCTCAAGACCACAAGTGTAACATTTCGCATCAATTTTTCAACGAATACCTGCCTTTTCTATTTTATTATGTGTATGTAAAATTTTTCAGTAAGTATACTTGTGTATGTAGTAATTTCTCAGAACGAATACCTGACTTTTGTATTAGGTAGCTTTCATTACAAAAAGCTACATATTGCAGACGTTCGGAGGAAAGCGATTTCAAAAAAGTTTGGTATATTTTCATCGATCATGACCCCCAGACCCCAAACCACCCTCCGTTCAAATGTTGATATATATATATATATATATATATATATATATATAATGCGGTTTTTGATGATGTTCGGTAATGTTTAATTAATGGTTATATATATATATATATATATATCTGATATTTGCCACACTGTAACTCCCGTATTTATGAACCGATTTAGAAGTAACTCGGTGTGTACATAGTACATACCAATGTCTCGACTGAGTTCGTTGGCCAGCTTCATCCGCCATCTTGTTTCAAAATGGCGGCCATTTAAAAAAATTCAAAAATTTCAAATTTCAAATACGGTACCAAAAAATTGAAAATTGAAAAATATTTTTTTTATGTGTTTGACCTTGTTACAAAGATTCCGGAGCAGTTTTTGGTTCGTCTATATCTTAAAAAATGACTGAGTTATAGCACTTTGAATTTCTAGCGCGGCTGACATTTTGAAACGACCTGATATTTGTCACGCGATAACAATCGTATTTATGAACCGATTCGGATGTAACTTGGTGTGTACATAGTACATACCAATGTCTCGACCGAGTTCGTTGGCCAGCTTCATTCTCCATCTTGTTTCAAAAGCGAACATTAAAAACAATTTTTAAATTTAAAATAAGGTATCAAAAAATTGGAAAATGAAAAAGATTTTTTTTATGTGTTTGACCTTGATGCAAAGATTCCGGAGCAGTTTTTGTTTCGTCTATATCTTTAAAAATGGTTGAGTTATAGCACTTTGAATTTCTAGCACGGCTGACATTTTGAAACGATCTGATATTTGTCACGCGATAACACACGCATTTATTAACCTATTTGGATGTAAGAAGGCATGTGAATAGTATACTATCCACTACTATCGATGTCTCGACCAAGTTCGCTGGCCAGCTTCATTCGCCATCTTGTTTCAAAATGGCGGCCATTAAATTAAAAAAAATATATATATATTAAAATGAGGTGCAAAAAAAATTAGAAATTGAAAAAGGTTTCTTTCTTAAGTATTTGACCTTGATATAAGGATTCCGGAGCATTTTTTGTTTTGTCTTTATCTTAAAAAATGGCACAGATATAGCAGTTTGAATTTCTTTATGTGGGTGACATTTTGAAAAATCTGATTTTTTGCCTGCGACAGCACTCGTATAGTATATCAATCGATTCCGATGTGAGTGAGCATGTGCACAGGAATTACTAAAGTCTCAACCAAGTTCACTGGTTAACCTCATCCCCCATGTTGTCTTAAAATGGCAAGCACTTCAAGATATCGCCAAATTCGGCAACCAAATATAAGTTACTTTAAATAAAAGCAGCTTGGATAAAGCTGACTAATTTCGCGAAATTCTCATTCATAATAATTTAGTATTGATAAAAATTAGTATTGAATCTTCTATAATCGGTTTCCCCTAAATTGAGCTTCGTGTGTTTCAATAATATAAGCTAGCTTTTTAAAAATAAGGAATATGAAAGCTACCTCTTCCTCCCGGCACTGGCCGGAAGGACTTTTTATATTCGTGAATGTAAAAATAAAAATTTAAGAGTAATAAGTACTTATATTTCTTATGAGTTTTTTTGTCAGGACCTCGATGAAAATTTTCAAAAGTATTCGGACTCCACTTAAAATTAGTTGCCGACCCCTGATCTAGGGCATTCAACTCTTTTCCAAGAGGAATTTTTGAATCTGCGTCTTTAGTTACAGAGACAATCTAATTACAAATTACTAAATTATGTCTCTGAATTTCTTTAGATTGGAGCAAGAAGCCATAATGTGGAGCATGACAGTTTCATGTGAATAACAGACAGAAAATTGCAAAGATCTTTTTCAAAGTGTTTGCTTTGTGAACTTTATTAAATTAATTTTAATATAAGCATTAATTATAAACAACAAAATAGGCTGCAATCAAAAAATTAACTTAGCAACATTTTCGAAAATCAGATTTCACTTAAGATTTTTGTTATTCTTATTGTCTTAGTTTTAAGGATGCACAGTCGTGGGAAAAAAAGTAAATTTCCCCTAGTAACTCTGCAACTAAATATAATGTAAGAAAGTTATTGATATCAAACGATCGGAAAAAAAGTTTACTTTTAAATGATGTATATAAAATTTGCTTAGGGGGCCATCTACAAAACAAAAACTGACCAAGCTTTGTTTTTTTCAATGGCAACACCGAATTTCGACAATATATTTTAAATCTTCAGTTCAAACTATGCCTAGAAAAGAAATTTCAAGTCATTTGGAGGATAAGATTTTGAATTATAAACATTCAAAATTTAGAGCTTCTAATGTTAAATTACATTTTCATATGTTGATTAAAATCTCCTGAAATTATAATCCTAATGTGATAATTTTTATGTGTGGTTATAATACTATAAAAACCAAACATAAATACATTGAATTTATAATTTTGAAAATTTTAGAATATGACTTATAAATTATGAAATTAACATTCGAATAAAATATGAATTACAACCTGCAATTTTTTTGATAGATTTATGTTTATTATGTCCTACTTTACGCAAAGTTTTTTTCAGTTTCAAATTTTTATTCCAAGTAGTTTTTGAATTATGATTAAAAAATGCCAAAATGATGGTTTAAGGGGCCTGTCTATGATGAGCCGAAAAGCATAATTTGAAAAAAAAAAAATGCATTTTACTCATTTTATTGAAACATTTGTGGTGATTATAGTCGAAACATATTAAGCGAGTGAAATGATACTATTGTCAAGAAATAATACATTAACAGAAGTGACATATTCATTCTGTAGCTTTTCAACAATCGGGTACGGAACTTCACTTGGATACAACCCCTAAAATATGTCATTTTAAAATAATTCATTTTTCGGAAACTAATTGTACGAATTTAATGAAAATTTAGATTTAGGCTAATTGGAGGGTGTAGAATTTATTTATGGTGTCAAACTTGGGTATTGCTACTGAAAAAACGTCAAAGTTTGGGTTCGTTTTGATATGTAGTTGGCCCCCTAAGCAAATTTTATATGCATTATTTAAAAGTAGACTTTATTTACAATCGTTTGCTAGCAGTAACTTTCTTTTATAATAATTTGTTGCAGAGTTAGTAGGGGTGTTTACTTATTTTCCCACGACTATACAGTCGACAAAAAAAAAAAAAAAAAAAAAAAGAAGAAGAAGAAGAAGAAGAAGAAGAACATGCCAATTCCATCGTCGAATAGCAGCTATTCAACTGGAAATTATAGCTTCTTTTAATTTATGTTTTTAAAAGAATATCATTAAGGGGCTGAAATTATACTGAAATTGTACAGAAATTTTCAACAGGAATATAAAATTTTCACATCATAGCTGGATTTTTCAATAATTTTTACCTTAGGATACCAAACGAGAAACAATTTGGTCAGTTATTTTGGGAATTATGCATGTTTAAAATTTGGAACTCCTAAAGTTAAATTTATTTTTAATCTTTGCAAAACAGACAGCAACGTGGATATTTTTTAAGCATAACTCAAAAACTATGAGGCAGAATAAGCTGTAATTTTGGCTTCGCATATTTGAAGCTTCCAGAAATCGTCAGGAGTGGCTTATCAGAGGAGGCAAAGGAGGCTAAGCCTCCTTAAAAAACGGCTTTTAAAATAAACAACAACAACAAAAAAAGAAATAAAACATTTCTAATATAAATTAAATTTGAGATCACAACATGGAACTGTTCATCATCACCTTAAGAAATTCTACGAAAAACTCGAGAATAATGAGAGAATTGTATATATTTGTTTTTCGGAGATAGAGGCTGAAAACAGGTTATTTGTCGGTATCGCCGTTTAAAAGTGGATAAATTTAGTGAGGTGTAAGAAGATAGAACCATTACGGATCAAAAGGTGTCTTTAAAAATGTCTTAGTTTCTATAAACACGAGTACCACTGATATAGCACCCACAGTAGTCAACTTATGGTCTGCCCTTAAAAATATTTTTTAGCTATTCGGTTTAACTCTTTATGTACTGACGGTACTTATAAGTATCATTAAAGTAACCTGTTATAAAATTCATTTAATACATCGATTAGTTGTAATACAGTTTAAATGATTTATAGATACATTATTTTATTTTGTTCCAAAAGCATTATTGGTTACACGAAACAAAAATATTTTTAAAAGGATGATTTTTTTTGCCTTTGCATCTTTTCAGCTTTCCTGGAGTTGGGGGGGGGGGGGGGAGGATTTTTTAATTCGGAAATATTTCTATACTTCTATTGTAAGAACATTATATTTGTACATTTCCTAATTCTACAAAATACAAAGAAAAATATTTAAAATAAAAGATTTGAGTGTGGTTATAAATCTTGCACAAAATCCCTATAAATTCAAATTTAATTAATCCCTCTAAATCCTTCAATTCTTCTAAAATCCTTCTAAAATTTATTAAATGATTATGTAAATCTTCTAATGTAGTTTAAACAATTAACGAAAAATGCTTTAGAAGATAAAATTTTGAGGAATTTATAATTCAGTACATAAAGGGTTAAAATGAGAAAGTAAATGTATTTTTATTTAGACGTTATGTTTAAAACATACCTAAAATATGTTTTATTAACAAATAAAAATATTGTACTTACACAAAACCGATGAAATCATAACAATCCAATTCTATTTCACTAAGATATGTCTTCAAAGTACAATTGCAAATGTTGACCACTCAGTTGGTGATCCGAATGGAAAAGAGAGTTGCCCTTGTTTTGCTGTCGATCATAGCCTTCTCTCATATATTGCACAAATGGCCATCACTAGAAATCACTTTCGTTTAAAAAATGCCCAGGGACAGTTCATACTTTTTTCAAATATTAATTTCAAAATATAATATTTGAAATTACTATTCGATAAAATTATTTTCTTTAAAACTTTTATAAATTACAATACATATTTTTCGAATTTAAATTTCACAATTTATGTACATTTTAATTAATATTTCGAACAAATACGCATGTTTGTTTTCGTTTTTTAAGACAATTTGGTCATTATAATGTATGGAATGGTTTTCTTTGGTCAACTATATATTAATTAAAATAGCAATTATAGCCTTTGTGCAGGAATATTAAAAAGCAGTGAACCAACGTTTAAAATGCACAAATAATGGATGAAAAGCAGCAAACAGCTGTTTCGAATCTACAGCGAGATTCTTCTTCAGTGCAAGATAGGGAAAAAGGAACAGCGTGCTAGAAAAGTGCTTTGGCTCAGCCTTGCTTTTTCTAGCACGCTGTTCCTTTTTCCCTATCTTGCACTGAAGAAGAATCTCGCTGTAGATTCGAAACAGCTGTTTGCTGCTTTTCAGCCATTATTTGTGCATTTTAAACGTTGGTTCACTGCTTTTTAATATATATTAATTATTGATGAAAATTGAGCAGAGTATTAAATGATGTGTCTTGGAATTTTGCCGCGTCCTTAAAAATGCGAATGGCAAAAGTTCAACTTAAAATATGTTTATTTATCCAGGTTGAAAGTTAAAATTAACTAAAATAAACGGCCAAGTGCGAGTATTATTCGCGTTCAGAGGGTTCCGTACAATAAATATATGAATTATTAACTGTATTATTAAAAATATTGTTTCTAAAAGAATAATAAAACTTTGTAAAAAAAACTACACTGCTCAAAACAATTAGGGGAGCACATGGTTTTAACGAAATTACGCAAATATTTACACCGATAAGTAACGTAAAATAAAACATACATAATTTAAAGTGTTGTAGAAAACAGATAAAGAAAACTTCACATATAAATTAAAGTTTATGACGTCAAAAACTAGAAAAAGAAGATAAGTGCAGAAATCGGGATTTTGCAGAAAAGTCTGTTTCACTGCCTCAGTTGTAAAATTCAATTGCTCAGCTTGTGTTTTGAGAAAAGGTGGCTTGAAAATGTCACAACAGGATGATTTACCGCAATCCATGGCTTGGCGTGTTATCGGGACAGTTGATTTTGGGGAAACACAACGAAGTGTAGTGGACGCTGTTGGAGTCGCTAGAAGTGTCCATGAAAGGCTGTTGAATCGATTCCAAGACACATGGAATGGTAGTCATCGACAAGTGCAAAGTCGAAAATGTGCTACCACAGAAACTGATGACCAATTTATCCTGTTAACAGCTCGTCGAGACGGAACGGGCAATGCTACTCAGCTGCAAACACAGTTGTTTTTCGTCACAGGACGAAGGGTGTCCAGCAAAACAGTCCGAAATAGGCTTCCTCAGAGTGATCTCTATACACGTAAGCCAATGGTCTGTATTTCGTTTACCTCAAGCCACTGTGCGGCCCAAAGAAGGTGGGGAACTGGACATCGAGTTTGGAGGCAAAGTTGTTAAAGTCAAATTCTGCTTACAGGCGAGTCCCGATTCAGTGTGGATGTGACATCTGATCTGTTTTGACATGGAGAGAAAGAGGCACTCAAAATAATCCCACATTCGTTCGTGAAAGATCATATTACAGACGAGGTGGTTTGATGCTATTGGCTGGAATCAGTATAGGTGGGCGTACGGGCTTGCATGTCATTGGGAATGGCACTTTGTCGGTCCGAAGTTATACAGACAAGATACTGAGACCTCATGTCGTATTTTATGTTGCAGCAATTAGTGATTTCTTTTTTTTCCGTACGTGATAATGCCAGACTTCACAGTTCGTCTTTTGGAAAACATGCTTGAAGCTAAAACAATAAAGCGTATAGAATGATCAGCATGCTCTCCTGACCTAAATCCGATCGAGTATGTTTGGGACATACTCAGACGACGCATTGCTGCGAGACCGAGGCCTCCTTTTACTATCCGGGACTTGAAGATTGCAATTCTTGAGCAGTGGAACAGTATTCCCCAAAGTCTTATCGATAACCTCATCGCATCCATGGAAAACGGAGCAGTCTTAGCTGTTCGAGGAGAACACACGCCATATTAAAATTCTTGCATCATTTCTAAACAATTCTTTTTTTTTAAAATCATTTACATGAAACCAAATTGTTGCCCTAAACCATTTTTCATGTTCTTTTCATCTTTTCAAAGAATAAAAGCTCCCTTACAAATTTTTTGCGTCTTTTTTTCTGTATTGCGCATTAATACACGTGTACTATCCATTTTATGTACATACATGTCTGTCTGGCACTGTTCTCTTCACTTTTTTGCTTGCTCCCCTAATTGTTTTGAGCAGTGTATACAACGTAGGGTTGGGTATAGCTGTATATAGTACTAGGAAAGTATGAATGGGTATACCATAAAAGTTCAAAGAGATATGAAGCCTAAATAATATCAAATATTGCAATTCTGAATAACTCTTTTTTTAATCTTATCCTAATCTGTTTATGATGAATTTAACTCGGTACTGACAATGAAAATAGTGCATATTTAAACTTCGTTTGGCATTTCATAAAAGTAAATTCAGCGTAGCAATAATCTTTTCTTTTTACATAGCTAAAACAAAACCCTTATTCAAAGATTAAACTTGGCATGTGCTAAGCGCGCTTCGAAAGGATGTCCTAAAGTTGCAATACCGCCTTGGTTCGTGCCGCGTTTTTCCAGATACGTTTTTAATTAAATTTTAAAGACACGGGTTGAGTATTGAGAGATCCACTCAATGCAAACTAATAGCGAATCCCATAGTATATATGTGATTAATTGTAATTAAATTAGCCTGTTTTTAACAATTTGAATTTTATTGCTATTATACTGCTACTGGACATTGCATTACACAAATATATCATGAAAGTTGTTATCTGGACTTTAAAAGCCGATGGCACATAGCGTACGCCGCCCCTGTCATTATGTATGTCCAAACCGTTCGTGTCTTTAAGGGTTAATATCTCGGCTAATTATCGACGATTTTTTTCGAAAATCATTATCAACAATGCTTTTATACATCTGCTACGATAGGTACCTCCAGCGCTCCTCAACACCTTTGCTGAATGCCTGCAAATCGAAATATGTATGTAACGGACAAATGCACCTTTATCAAAAACTATGTGACCTAGGGTAATCGCAATAATTTTCCTGCAAGGTTTAAGTTAATGTCTATTACCCCTAATTTTTCATAATTTTAGTTTCAATAGATTCGGAAATAGATTGGGGGGAACATATTTTTGCACTATATTTTTGACGATATCTCTGAAAATGTAATACCTAAATTTAAAAGAAATGTATTTTTGAGTTCAGCGTTACGAATGCTTTCACATGATACTCCACACGATATAAAAAGAAAGGAATTTTTTTTTCAAGTAACGCTATTAGCCCCTCTACATTTTCCCTAAATATATTTGTGAATGTTCAATAATCTGTAACTAATAGGTCAATAGTCTTTATTACTTCCCCCAATTTGAACTTTCCACGTTCCACAGTAAAATGGCTGTGAGTAGTAAAATGGCTGTGACAGAGGGACATACAGACACAGGAGTGATCTTGTAATGGTTCCGTTTTTATTTACTTTTTAAGTACGGAACCGTAAAAAAGGCTTACATGTACATTCAGCCTTTTGTTAGGAACTTCAGTAACTTCAAATACTTTAGAATATTTTATAAATTTTCAACTTAAACAAAAGTCCATCTTTTCACCACCCTTTCCAGCAGCTCCGTTCCTATATATTCTTACCCAGTACTGAAAAATTACAGAAAATATGCATAGAATACACTATGAAAAGAGGTGAATTCATTCAGGACCGAATGGGAAACTGAAAACCCGATTCAGAATACACATATTACATGTTTGGGGAGCAAATTAAATTTTAATTACGTTTCCAAAAGTTATGTATGGTATAAGCAGATCTTAGATGAACTGTACTCTTATTCTATAGTTTTCAAGGATAAAATGCTATTTGTTCTACAGAAAAGATTTATTATGAGATAAATAACTGAATAAATTCAGTCAAACTATGCAATAATACATATAATAAATAAAAATCGAACATTTTTAAAACAAACGGTTATAACATAAAATATTTTCTACTAAAACAAATTAAAACTCATACCGGAAAAAGTAATTGGATTATGTTTTTATAAAGTTTTAACTTTTTTCTATTTGCATTACCATAATAATTATATATCTCTGTTCTTGTTACCAAACTGCCCACTAGAGACAGTTATAAGGCTTAATAATATAAAATGATTATATTATATAGATATTATATAAAACCACATCAAAGGCGAGAACCTTTGGCGCAGTAAATAAATATTATAACTGCACCTTTAGTTTTTTGCAAACCATGGAATGACTAGCCACCATCTGCCCAAAGTGCCATTTCTAAATATTCTTTCAAAAATATTTACTAGACAAATTGCAAAATGTAGACGAAATCAAAGCAGATCCCTCTACAAATGTGGCTAAATGTATCATAAAATCTTGCAATTACGAAAAATTAGACAAAATTAAAACTTAGCACCATTTGAAAGGATCATTTACATTAAATTCATACCGATATATATATATATATATATATATATACATTATTATTTTTCGAGGAATGGAAGCATTGTATTTTAAAAGATTTGTGTAGAAATTTTGAAATTAACTCTGAAGGGGTTTCAAGAAAATATTATAACGAATTGAAATAATCTATGAGAGAATTTCAGGATAACTTTATAATTACGTATACAGGGTGATTCATAAAAGATGGGCAGAACTTTAAGGGTTTATAGTACACTTAAAGACAAATAATATTAAATAGGAGACTAAGGGTCCCAGACGTATTCCCAAGGAGATAGGGGGCATTAAAGTTTAGGGTCCGAAATTTCAAATGATTATAAAACATGGAAAAATTGGTCGATTCGTTTGCGGTTTTTGCAAAAAATTTTCTTTATGCCAGTATTTTCATGAAATAAAATTTTAAAGTTCAATTTCAAAAAATGCCGATAGGTGGCGCTTTAGACTTTGGAGTAACAAACAACTATTTTTTAACGTTATTTTTTGTATTTCTTTAAATGATTTCGAAAGCTTAGACTTAAACTTAAATTTTGATCTAAAAATCTGAGTCCTAACGAGTAGTTAAGTAGCGTAAACTGAAATTTGAAATTTGAAACCCTTCTCCCCCCAGAACAAAAATCAGTTATTCCCGATCTTTGTGTCGTAGATTAGGCTCTAACTACTGCCGCGTTTTGCTAAAATTATTCTTTATGTCAGTATTTTCTTGAAAATAAATTTTAAAGAAAATTTTCAAAAAATTCCGATAGAGGGCGCTTTAGACTTTGGAGTAACGAACAACTATTTTATACCGTTATTTTTGTGTCTCATTAAATGCTTTCTAAAGCTTAGACTTAAATTTTCAGCCCAAAATCTGAATCGTTAGACGTGGTTAAGTTTCTGGGGAGAGGGGTTTGAAATTTCTTCTCCTGAGCACAGTTCAGTTTACCATGTCCACACATTGTGTGCTGTGATACGAGGTAAAAAGACACAAATTAGGATTATGTTAAAAAAGCATATTTATTAACATAAACCCGTCTCACACAACTGTCTGTGCAAGCGCTCGAAAGTTTTGCGGTTAGGCAACCGCCTGTTGGGAAATCGCTCTCCGTACATTCGTTGTGCCTCTGCACCATTTCCATCTGCCGCTCCGTAAATTAAATGCATCTCAGCCTTTTCCTTATTCGTGAAGGGCACCATCTTCCGATTCATTACTACAGCGACTTACACTTGACTCACCGTTCAGTGGTTTTTATGCCTGAATCGTGTCGAAATTTTGCATACGTGTTCTTCTTCTTCCCCATTTGACATTTGCATACTTTCTGTTTCCTTCTTCACCCGGTGACTAGCGTCAGGAATGGAGCTTTAACGTTTGCATGAGCGACGTTTCCAACTGTGCCAGTGCCTTTATGAGTGAATTCCGACTATGCAGTCCTTGACGAAAGTTGTATTTTTGCCTCGTATCACAGCACAGAATCGTTGGGCATGGTTAAGTAGTGCAAACTGAACTATGTTCAGAAGTTGAAATTTGAACCCCCTCCCCTCACTACTGAACCACGCTCAGCGATTCAGATTTTGAGCTGAAAATTTAAGTTTAAGTCTAAGCTTTAGAAAGCATTTAATGAGACACAAAAAATAACGGTATAAAATAGTTGTTCGTTACTCCAAAGTCTAAAGCGCCCTCTATCGGAATTTTTTGAAAATTTTCTTTAAAATTTATTTTCAAGAAAATACTGACATAAAGAATAATTTTAGCAAAACGCGGCAGTAGTTAGAGCCTAATCTACGACACAAAGATCGGGAATAACTGATTTTTGTTCTGGGGGGAGAAGGGTTTCAAATTTCAAATTTCAGTTTATGCTACTTAACTACTCGTTAGGACTCAGATTTTTAGATCAAAATTTAAGTTTAAGTCTAAGCTTTCGAAATCATTTAAAGAAATACAAAAAATAACGTTAAAAAATAGTTGTTTGTTACTCCAAAGTCTAAAGCGCCCCCTATCGGCATTTTTTGAAATTGAACTTTAAAATTTTATTTCAAGAAAATACTGGCATAAAGAAAATTTTTTGCAAAAACCGCAAACGAATCGACCAATTTTTCCATGTTTTATAATCATTTGAAATTTCGGACCCTAAACTTTAATGCCCCCTATCTCCTTGGGAATACGTCTGGGACCCTTAGTCTCCTATTTAATATTATTTGTCTTTAAGTGTACTATAACCCCTTAAAGTTCTGCCCATCTTTTATGAATCACCCTGTATAGATAAAGCTAATACAAATTATGCTATTATTTGTAAATCATTATATGGCAAAATACTTAAGGAGGCTTATAATAATAAAAGAAATTATGAAACTTAAAAATCAAGCAAACAAGTTATTGGAAATAGAGTTATAAAAAAACTGCAATCAGAAGTAAAATATAATAAAAATTGGATGAAAAATGAGCAGGTTTACAAAATAATGTTTCACTGCGCATGCGCGAATGCAATTAAAATATAATGTGCATAATGTATTAGCTAAGTGTATTGAGTAACCTTTTTGAAAGTCTCAAAAACATAGCTTGAAAGTTCTTAAAATTATCGTCGATAGAATAAGCTCGAAATCCGTTGTTCTCAAAAGGAAACAAAAAGATGAGGGGCTATATCTAAGTATCCGTTGATTAATGCCAATATAGCGTACACAATATTGCACGTACTGCTATATTTGGATACAACTCCTCCTCTTTTTCCTTCCTTTTGGGAACAACGGATTTCGAGCTTATTCTATCGACGATAATTTTCAGAACTTTCAAGCTATGTTTTTGAGGCTTTCAAGAAGGTTGCTCTATACACTTAGCTAATAAATTAAGCACATTATAATTTGATTGCATTCGCGCATGCGCAGGGAAACATTATTTAATAATCCTGCTCATTTTTCATCCAATTTTAATTATTTTTTAATTCTGATTGCAGTGTATTATGTAAAATGTTGTTTGTCATAGTTTCTAAAAAGAACATTTTTGCATATTAAGAACTCTGCAAATTATAAGCAAAAAACTTGGCGAACTTTGGGACTGTTTTTATAAAAACCTTAATTTCTCTACGAGTATACATGCTTTCCTCATAAAAATGAACACAGTTTATTACAATAAACCTCTTAATCAGGTTCTAGAGTTTTAAAGCTCTTGTTACATTAGTTTTTGCAGGATTAGACAAAAGATATCTGTTCTTTTTCAATTTGCTGACGGTCACCTATGGAGTTTCGGAGAAAAAATCTCCGCGGAAATATATGACCTATACTATTTCTTTTACACACTTGGAGTTTCAGGATAATTCCGCATGTATTTTTTTAGATATTTACCAAAACGTATGAAATCGCAAGTGACCGGTCATCATTGGCCATATATAGTGTATGTATGTTACCGGTAATGTATGAAACGCCGGCATTCTGTAGAATACCTAGGTATTTTACAGAATGCTGATAACTGGTTGGCAATGTATGTATGAAACAATTCACATTTCGCACATTTCCTGGGTATTTTTTAGAATGCCAAATGACAAACCGGCAAGTATGAAATAGACTCAGATTCGTTTCGAATATCACGTGGACCGTGATTCATGTATCTTTTAACGTTCGCCTAAGGTCCAGAATTTGCCATTTGCATTTTGCACTTTGTTCGGGAGCGCCAAAATACGTTTTCGTCGCGAATGTAAAAAATAGTTTTATACTATGATGCATGAAAAAGCAAGATGTAATTTTGAAGAAAGAGACATAGTCAATAAAAATGTAACAATCATATTTGAGCTTAGAGTTGGGAAATTCTAGATTTTTTAAAACACTTTTTATTTATTTTTTTGAATTTTTTTTTAAGTAAAAAAAAAAAAAAAAAAAAAAGTATTTTTTATTGTTTTGCTGACTACTTTTCTGAGTTCTGTAACAGTAAACTACTTAAGTTATCAAAAGAAATACAAAAAACAGCCAGACTCAATTTGCAATTGTGTTTTTCTGTGCTACGAAAATACCAGACCTGAATTGCCCTACTTTTGTACATCAGCAGTGTCTCTAATCTATCTCCTCCAAAACTTTGTTCCTTTCTCAAAAATCTCAAAGTATCATTAGGCTATTTTCATATGAAGTACGATTATGCCTTGTACATAATAGAACACAAAAACGTTTATTAAATGAACCAATAATTATAATTTTTATGTTTTTTGTTTCAGTATTTTTCTTTGGAAATATTTTTTGTTTACTTATAAGTATCATTAAACACACATTTCACATATCATTTCAGTTGGAAGCAATTTGTTTCAAGTTGGGAAATTTTTGAATTCTCCCCCGCGAAAAAATATTTGTAGCTACGCCCCTGTTTATGGAGAACAAAAGTAAACTCATTCCTTCTGTTAAAGAAGGCGTCAGTTACAGCATCCCGTCACGAACTCTGAGTTATTTTATGAAGCTCATTTGGTTATTGTATACGGAGGATGTAATGGAATGTTGAAAGAAACTTTTAACCAAATACAAAAAAGTTACAGTAAGGTATTAAAATGTGGGCATTGTTGTGAAACCTATGATTTTTTCTGAATTTAATTCCAGGTGTCAGGTAGATCTTATTGATTTTCAGTCTCCGAAAAATAGAGAATACAAATGTATTATGGTGTACCTAAACTCACGTAATTTGTGATTCTCAAGGCTCTGACGCCAAAAAGATCTGAAGAAGTAGTCTAAAATCCAGTCGACATGTTCTCGTTGCTTGGAGCGCCATCTATATTACAGTCCTTCTAACAATGGAAGGAAATTTTCCAATAATGTGTTGACTAGCTTGAAGAAGTTTTGGCCAGCGTTGGAGATCATCCATGGGAAACCTTGCCATTCAGAAAGCCAGGGTAGTGTCAAAACAGATAATCAAGATATAGCGAATATGCTTTGTACTTGGATACAGGACAACAAACCTTCTGATATGAAGTACTGCGTTTCGTTTAATTAATGAAAAATAGAACACTTATCATTTTGGGAACACCCATTCACTAAAAGAACACCATACGAAGCGCTTTCTGGCTGTAAACTTAAAGTAAATCTTACAATGTCTTGCTTACCCCAAGATGTTTTAAAAGGCATAAATTCACGTGAGTAGTTGAAAATATTAATAGAAAGCGCCAAAACAATGCAAAAAGATGAAAATAATCATCTGATGCAAGAAAAAGAGACTGTTTAAAAAAACATGGATGAGATTATAGTCGATAGTGAATTAAACCAACATGATGATGACATACTTACTGAAGAAATTTCGGTTTCTTCTAGCTGTTGTGTGTGTTTAAAAAAGGAAACCAATGATGCACATGCATGTACAAAATGCCGTCAAAAAATATGCGCCTTCTGCGGCTATGCTAGTAAAGATGATGCACTGGATATTTTGTGCAGTCATTGTTTCAGAACTGTAATTGCTATCGAAGGTAAAATTAATTCTAAAATCAATGTGGAAATACAAGTAAAAAAAAAATGAAAACTAATTCTGAAATTTTTTTTCTCACTGCTTCTTTGGAAACTACTGTGCGAGTTCCTATTCCAGATGTCAACAAGGGACGTGGTGATTCGCGCAGTATAATGATAGTTGTAATCAGTGTGACAATGGGCGGTTTCTACCGACTTGGAACTTGCGAAGGAATTATAAAAGAATTATATGTGAGATTACAATTCCCTTTATGAACTAAGAACTTTTTAAGAATAGCTTAGAATATATTCTTGACCACGAAATTCTTTGATATGGCAGTGTTGATATTATTCTTTTGGGCTTTTTGCTGCGTGTATTAATGCATTAAGCTGTTGAAACATCCAGTTTATTCTAACAATCAGCCTTGAATAAGTGAAAAATTTATCTCTCAATTAGTCATTTTTGCTTTCCTTGAGAAAAGCCATAGCTATTTTATTATCCTGAAAAAATTAATCGCATTTCATGGCCAATGTCCGGTGGGGAAAGTGTCTAATACTTCAAGAAATCGCATTTAGCTTTTAAAACTATCATAATATATCTGCATAGCTGCTAACTTTTACGCTTTCTTCCTACCACCTAAAATTTTATATTAAATATTATCTTATTTAATAGTCGAAATCTGATGATTTTTCGATTCCTATCATTTTTATTTTGATATAACTAATTGTCTGAGCGAAGCGAAGGCTAATACTCAACGCAATATTACAGCTACGATTGATATTAAGGCCATGTCCTACTAAAAAAAAGCCCCAATAAAAACTTTCGTCAAGCATAACTCAAAAAATACTTGCCGGATTTAGTTTCTGATTGCACCAGAAGGTACCTATAAGGGTCGCCTACTGAATGCACCTACTATGAAAAATAAGTTCCAAACCGCTTAAAAATTATACAAAAAAAAAAAAAAAAAAGAAAAAAAAGAAAAAAAAAAAAAGAAAAAAAACGCACGCAGTAATAATGAAGTGCCATAAAAAATTTAAATTTAATCAAACAGGAAAAGAAATCTGTTTGTTATTCCATTAAAAAGAAAAAAGGCATAAAAACTTTGATTTGAGATTTTGCGATAATCTTTCAATAGCATTTTTTAATCGCCAAAAGCATATTTTATATTTCGCGTGTAAAAATTAGAAACAATTATATGATGTGTACAAAAATATTTTGCTTTATAGCATCATTTTTTCTTATTTTCTTTATTTATTAGGGTTTCGTACATCTGACAAAACCCTATTCGTCTCGCTCCTCTGTCTGTCTGTCTGTCCGTCTGTCACAAAGCCCGTTCTCAGAAACTATACATGTTGGAGACTTGAAATTTTGCATACTTATAGCTGAACACCACATATCATACGACAAATCATAAAATTTTGAAAAAGTCGTACTTTTAATCCTTTGGGATCCACATGTGTATTTTAAACAATTCTTTTCAATTGAGCCTTAATTAGGTTGGAGGCGTGAAATTTTGCATACTTATAGCTGAACACCTCACATCAAATGACAAACTATGAAATTTTGAAAAAGTCGTTCATTTAACCCTTTGAGCTCCACATATGTAGTATTTTAAAC
Organism: Maratus speciosus; assembly: GCA_963932465.1. Classification (NCBI taxonomy): domain Eukaryota; kingdom Metazoa; phylum Arthropoda; class Arachnida; order Araneae; family Salticidae; genus Maratus; species Maratus speciosus. Next base: position 172,270,872 of record OZ010793.1, read on the forward strand.
AATTCTTTCTAAGTGAGCCCTAATTAGGTTGGAGGCGTGAAATTTTACATACTTATAGCTGAACACCTCACATCAAATGGCAAACTATAAAATTTTGAAAAAAGTCATTCATCTAACCCTTTGAGCTCCCACATGCGTAATTTAAGCAATTATTTCTAACTGAGAAATTGAAGGTTTGAAATTTTACATACTTATAGCAGAACATCTGAGACCAGGCGACAAATCATAAAATCTTGAAAAAGGTCTTACGTTTAACCCTTTGAGCTACCACATATGTATTTTGAGCAATTGTTTCTAAGAGAGCCCCTAATTAACCCTAGATCTACCGGGAATTTTATTCAAGTTTTAATAAAACGTTCTACACCAGAATTTTTATTTAAAACTATTTAACTTATTTATTTACCTTATTTTTGTCTGGTTTATATACTTAGTTTATTTTAAAGAAATTTCTGGTTTGAATGAATATTTTGTATGTACCTGTCGGGTCCAATGGACCCGTCTGGTAGACGGAGGGTTAAGTTGGAGACATGAATTTTTGCATACGTATAGCTGAATACGTCAGACCACACGGTAAATCATAAAATTTTCAAAAAGTCATATTATTTACTCCTTCGGGCTCTAACTTGTGTATTTTAAGCAATTTTTCTAAACTCCGCCCTTTTCACCCGGGGAGCACTTTTAGAACTTTTGCCGACACCCCTTTGACCATTCTTTCATATTATGCACCATAGCCTTACATATTTTAGTTGTACTTTTTACCGCCAGGGGCGCCTTCCTATCTCGGGTGCTATCGGCCCAATCCCCTCGATTAATATATCTACGGATAGTCTATAAAACAGAGTTTCGTTTGGATAGAGGTTTGTTTAGAATAGAGTGCGCCCCTGGTTGCGAAATGTGGAACTAAGAGGTTTTTCAAAAGGATAAAGTGTTTTGAAAGGAATATTAAACGAAACCCTCTGTGCGATCTGAGATCACACTTACCTACTTGATCACTATATTTATGCATACTATAAAGTGCGTATAAATGCTATAGTTCATATACAGGGCTACAAAAATGAATTCGTAAAGGTTGCTGAGTATGAGCATAAATTGCTTAAAGGTAGGTTTTAAAGGAGTTATGTATTTTTACGCTGAACTGAATTTAGTGTATTAAGAAATATTTGTGGAAAATAGATAAAATGATATACAAGGTCACGCAAAGAGTTGGATACGTGGCCGTCTATGGGTGATAATTTCTGCAAATGTAATTTCAGTAGTTTTAAGTGTGTTTTAGTTTTAATTAAATTTTAGCTAAATAGTGGCACGTAATAAAGGTACTAGGTAAACTACAGGACTGTACAAAAGTATTCAAGTATGTTTCCATCTATTAGTATAAAATGCTGAAAGATGAATTTCAACCTGTTATGCATTTCCTTGCTAAACAAAATTTCCCCATTATATAGTATATATATCAACATACATATCGAATACAGGGCATAAGTAATTTAGAGTTTCATTTTCTATTTTGCTTTTAATATATTTCGTACTTACAATTTTATATCCATGCATGTCTGTCTTGCATGGTTTGCTTTCCAATTTTTTTAAACAGTGTATACGAATTTATATATAAGATTTTGTAATTCTACGACTCGTTTATTTTCATCATCTCAATTTATCGCAGTATATGGACAATTAAAGATAACATCTCACTTTCTTTGCTTCCACATGTTATTATTAAATCTATGTTCTCAGCAATATCGCTAAGACTAATCCCTCAAAGGGAAGTCCTAGTTTATATATATACAGTATACTCTCGTTTTTACGAACCTCTTTTTCACGAACACTTGCGATTTTACGAACTATAGCGTGGTCCCGAATACGCTCCCATAGAATCAATGTAATTTTTCTCTCCCATTTACGAACTACAGATTATAAAAATCTCTTTTTTGCGAACTATTTTCGTACTTCTGATTTTTTTTTTTTTTTTTAAGTATCGGAATGCAGTGCCAACGTCAGTTAAAATCTACACAGGTAAAATGAGACATCAGGTACAGTCCAATAATGTGTTGATTTTCCCAATCTCTTTCGTAGGGGGGGGGGGGGGGGGTAGCAACAATTTCAAGTAGTGGTTGTCAGGACTAAGGCACTTTTTTGAAGGAAACAATAACTGTGAAAGGTAAAGGTAGTAAAGGTTTCCATAGATAAAATGGAAACATATATTTTTAAAAATGTGATAATGTGATTTAAAAAAAAAAGACAAGTGATTATTTCCATTCCTAATTTTTTATCTATCTTTCATCTATGTATTTTCACCTACTAAGTACTAATACAGTCTGCGTTTTCATAAGTAATATTTTCAAAGCATATGTGTCTGTATACTAATGTTAATTTTTGTGCATAAATTTACATTTATTTCTGGTATATTTAAAAATACATGTATAAATTTATTAAATAATAAATAATCTTGAAATACTGCTGCATCCATGAAGAGGTGGCAGTTTGATAAAAATAGAATGTAATGTACGTATTCTTATCATTTTTGGTGTTTTTCCATTTTACGAACTATTTGGGTGTTCCCTACGAGTTCGTAAAAACGAGCGTCGACTGTATATAAAAAAATGTATGGCTCTGGGGCCTTTTTTATCTTTCCCCATGATCCCTGGTTACATCTACCATCCCAATGCTTCAGAATTCGTAAGGAATTCACATCGAAGCACTCTGCCATATTCGACCCACCAAATTCGAATGAGATAAAAATAAGCATGACGACTTATGTATTTAGGGACTCAGAAAAAACTGCATTGGTGTATTGGTGTAAAGAAGGCGAAAATCTCTTTAAAATTTTAGTGGTATCAAAAAAGCGTAAAGGTTAGCAGCTGTGCATCTGGAAGATTCTCCCTTGTTAGATGCTGTAAGTGAGACAGACCTTCGATTTCTCTCTGTTCACATTAACGACCGATAGTTTTTTTTTTCTTATCTTACGCTAAAGGATTCCTCAAAATATTTTTTACCGCTCCTTGCAAACATATGTAACCAGCATGGTAATTTAAAGCTGGGTATTTTCAGCAGCTCTTAAGGCTAAAATTTTACCAACCTGTCATTTTCTGAGGGTTTCTTCCAAGGGCGGATCTAGAAAAACTACAAGGAGGGGGCGATATAACAAATTTACGGCTTTCACGTAAGGATGAATTTAGATTTTCATTGAACGAAAAACAACCACGTTGTACATGTACAGTAGACGCTCGATATAAGGATCGTTCATTATAGCAACTTTCTTATTATAACTACACTGTTAAAGATTTGCAGCATTCTGTCCAGTCATTCGACCGTTTTTTTGAAAAAACGGTTTCATAACCGTAATTTAACTATATTCTGACCATGAAATGGCCAATAATATGGTCAGAATAGTGTTAAATTACGGTTGTGTAATCGTTTTCGATAAAAACGGTCAAATGACTGGACAGAATGCTGCAAATTTTTAATAGTGTACTGATCGAAAAAAATCCTTTATTTAACCCTTCATGCAGAATTATTTTCACGTCCAATAAATGGAACCATTAGACCAAGCATTCTAATATAATAAGACTTTCCTGCTTTTTGAGCAATAGTTAATATTTTCGGAGAATTAGAAAAGCTTGAGGATGTTTTAGAATTTAGAGTCTTTCAAAAAGAGAAAAAAATCCCTATTCTTCTTAAAATTAACGATGTTTTCTACGTCCATAGATGAAAAGTATTGTTAAGACTTACTATTGTCCTCTATACATGCTTTGGGCACAATGGACCTTCTATATTCAGAATTATTGCAACAGGTATATATAAAAAAAAGTTTGTTTCAAATAAAACTGCTTGTTTCTTATTTCTAAGGCACAGATCAATACAAAATAATCTGAAACTTACATTTATTCAGTAGCTAAAGATAAATTACTGAAAACAGGATTCTTACAGTTTAAAAAGTAATTTCTGGCCTTCGGGCTCATTCACAGTGACAATTTTCTTTGATTATATAACCGGGGAACTATAATAAAATATTCTAAGCATAATTTTAGATTTTATACAAGTTTTCTCGTGGTATTTTAGAACTTTAATGCATGAAAAACAAATGTATCCGTTTTAAGAACTTAAAAGATTAAAACTGGCTTAGATATGTCGACATGGAAAACTTTTATCATCACTCGAGGGAGGGGCGATCACCCAATCGCCCCTCCCTTGAATACGCGATTGGTTTCTTCACGGTTCATTTGAAAGCTATTTGATTTTTAATGCACCAGTAATATTTTTAGTTATTCGATATTTATACAGATATTGTTCAAATGTATTTATACACGCATTTAAACAGATTCATATTATTATAAATATAAACTAATAGCCGTATTGTGAAAGAATTTGAATTAATTTGTCTAGAAATTTATAAATGCGAAAAAATATGATGTTTGATTAGTATTAATGAGAAAAGAGGTTTATTTTTATTTTATTTCTAATCCATATTTTATATAAGAAAAATCCACGAGTATAAAATAACAAGTGGGTAAGTCTGATCACAGATCGCACAGAGGGTTTCGTTTAATATTCCTTTCAAAACACTTTATTCTTTTTCAAAATCTGTTTGTTCCACATTTCGCAACCAGGGGGCGTACTCTATTCGAAACAAACATCTATCCGAACAAAACTCCGTTTTACAAACTATCCATAAGTATATTAGTCGAGGGGTTCGGACCCATAGCACCTAGATAGGTAGGTGCCTCCTGGCGGTGAAAATTGGAACTAAAATATGTACGGCTATGGTGCATAGTATGAAAGAGTGGTTAAAGAAGTGTCGGCAAAAGTTAGAAAAGTGCATCTCGGGAGAAAAGTGTGAAGGTTAGAAAAATTGATAGAAATACAGAAGTTAGAGCCCGGAGGGGTACATAATATAAGACTTTTTCAAAATTTTATGATATGTCTTTTGATATGAGGTCTTCAGCTATAAGTATCCAAAATTTTAAGTCTTCAACTTAATTAAGGGCTGAGTTAAAAAGAAAATTAAATACACCGTTTAGAGCCCAGAGGGTGTAAATATAAGACTTTTTCAAAATTTTATGATTTGTCGTTTGATGTGAGGTGATCAGCTATAAGAATCCAAAATTCCAAGTCTTCCACTTAATTAGGAGATTAGTTAGAAAGAAAAGTTTAAAATACACAAGTTAGAGCCCAGGGGGGGGGGGGGAAATATAAGATTTTTTCAAAATTTTATGATTTGTCGTTTGATGTGAGGTGTTCAGCTATAAGAATCCAAAATTTCAAGTCTCCATCATATACAGTTTCTGAGAACGGGCTCTGTGACAGACAGACAGAGTAGTGAGACGAATAGGGTTTCGTAAGATGAACGAAACCCTAAAAGACCACTGAAACAAAATGCATATATACATGCAAAGAAGTCATATAAGTAAATAGTCTATTTACAATATATGTATATAGTCTTAAAAACTTTTTTAACCCTCCGTCTACCAGACGGGTCCATTGGACCCGACAGGTACATACAAAATATTCATTCAAACCAGAAATTTCTTTAAAATAAACTAAGTATATAAACCAGACAAAAATAAGGTAAATAAATAAGTTAAATAGTTTTAAATAAAAATTCTGGTGTAGAACGTTTTATTAAAACTTGAATAAAATTCCCGGTAGATCTAGGGTTAAACAAATCGACTACTTCGTACAGTCTAAAGGTAGTCTTGCGCAGAGCTTGAGAATGTCACCAATGGAGTGTACGAAGCTAGTCGGTTTGTTTTTAAATGGTTTTTAAGAGTGTCTATATGTACTGTAATCACGTTAGCATGTATATGTGTATTTTATTTTAGCCATAGTTTTAATGTTTGATAGTTTTTAAGGGAAAAAAATAAGGATCACGAATGTCATCATTGATTAATTTCTTACCATAAAATGAATCTATTGAGATAAAAAATACCATTAAATATAATTTTATGGCTTTGAGTTTATACCTTTGTCCAGATTGCACGCAATGCTGTTTTTCAAGTTATGCCTTTTCCTCTTAACCTTAAACATTTTAGTTTACTTATGTGCAATATTAACTTTAGAAGTATTTTTTGTAATAATTCATCTTTAATTTATTATTGTAAAGCTAAGATTAGTTTAATTATGACTAACTCTAGATTGCGATGTGATGAATATATGAATCAATTAAAATTCAACCTTTAATAAACAAATTCAGTTCCGAGCTACCACTATATTTAAGGAAAAATATTCATCTTATATAATCACTGAAGTATGCTTTCAATATGTCATTACTTATGCCATTCCGGTCTGGGGCTTCACCTGCATGTCCTCTATGGATAACCTTAGTTGCTTGCATAACACCAGAGGGTGTTTAATAGCGGGTTATATAGAGTTGTTATGGGGGAGCCACCCCCTCCAATATATGTCAACTTGGGAAATTTGAGCTTCGAGTTGGGAAATTTCAGAAACACTTTTTCTTTTTTTAAAATAATTGTAAAAAAAAAAATAAGAATTTTTTATTGTTTTGCTGACTACTTTTCTGAGTTCTCCATGAGTAAACTAGCTAAATTATCAAAAGAAATACAAAAAGCAGCCAGACTCAATCTGTCATTGCGTTTCTCTGTGCTACGAAAATATCATATATCTACCAGACCTGAATTTCTCTACTGTTGTCCATCAACAGCTCTCTAATCTATTTCTTACAAAACTTTTTTCCTTTCTCAAAAATCTATTTTAACCCCTTAACCTACGATTTAAAATCAACAGCTCCACGGTTTGGCAAATCCATAGCTACCACTAAAATTTAATAGAGATTTTCGCCTTGTTTAATCAAGGTAGGACGATTAAATTAAACTATATTTACTGTAAAATTTTAGTGGTAAGAAGAATTTACATTTGGCTCGATCATCGTACGCGGGCTATGCCCGTCATTGTAGGTTAAGGGGTTAATGTGAAGTACGATTATGACTCGTACACAATGGAAGGCAAAAATTTTTATTAAATGAACCAATAGTCATATATACATTTTTTTTCAGTTTCAGTATTTTTCCTTAGAAGGAATTTTTTTTTCTTTTACATATAAGTATCGTTATCATTAAACACCCATTGCACATATCATTTCAGTTGGTAAATAGAGCAATTAGTTTCAAGTTGGGAAATTTTTGAATTCTCCCCCCGAAAAATACCTCTAGCTACGCCCCTGCAAGCAACTTCGCATTGTTCGCAACGCCTCCCGATATTTGCGCAATACTACCGTCCGAGGGACCTTAATACCATCACCTTAAGAAAACGTATAAAAAAAACCTAGCTCATAAATCTATAAAACATTGTATGACCTTCCTAATGAAATCGTAGCAGAGCTACCAGACTACGACGCCTTCGAGCTCCACTATCGCAAGCGCCTTAAGTATTCCACAATTATGGACTCCCCGTGAGCTTTGCGTTTACCGCACCAGATTGCTTCTGTCTATTTTTCATATTTTTCTCATCCTTTTACTTTATATATGTATGTTACCGGCCAAACCCGATTTTAGGCCAAACTAGATTGGCCTAGGCCAAACTAGTTTATCCTAACGTCCATAGGATAAACTAGCTTTTCCTAGGCCAATCTAGTTTATCCTAATGCCCATAGGATAAACTAGTTTTTCCTAGGCCAAACTAGTTCGGCCTAACGCTCAGAGGATAAACTAGTTTAGCCTGCCATAAATTGGTCCAAACTAGCTTATCCTAGGCCAATTCAATTTGGTGTGATTTTATTGATCCCAAAGACCGACACGGGCGTCAACCTTTTAGTTTATCCTAGGCCAATGTGATTTGATGTGTTTTTATTGATCCCAACTACTGCTCCGGCGGCAACCTTGTGCAAAGTAGTACTGCCGTCACCTCTGCATAATATATTTTATTCCATGGGGAGTGGTATATTGTCCCCCTATCTTCCCCATTTCACCGCCGCCGGAAGTTACAAAATAAGTTCCATAAGACAAATTGTGTGCTGGAGGACTAAAGAATGGCATGAGAGGCTATAATAAAATTTAGGAGGGGAAGAATTTAGAGGATTGATTAATAAGGTACAATATAACCTCAAAAATCGGGCATCGTCGGGATCAGGACTTCGCTGGATTTTTGAAAATTCCAGATTTCTGAAAGAATATCAAATGTACTTCTGGTATTTTTAATGGTGCGTTTATTCATAAATAATTCAAAGCCAAGTGATATTTATGTGAAAAAAATAAATATTAAAAATCTTTTTAAGATTTAGACGGAATTTTTTAAAGATTTCTTAAGAAAAAAAAAAAAAAAAAAAAAAAGTTTTCTATTTCTCTACTTTTTTTTCACATAAATATCACTGGACTTTGAATTCAATATGAATAAATGCACCATTAAGAATATCAGAAGTACATTTGATATTCTTTCAGAAATCTGGAATTTTCAAAAATTCGGTGAAGTCCCGGTCCTATTTTGGCCTAAAATACATATATTTTTAAGCCTCCATTATTACACAATTAAATTTCTCTTTAAAGTGTAATACGCATACATTTTTACGGATGAGGATACAGTACTGTAAAACCTTTTAGAAGAATCTGTGTATGACGAAATCCCGTTTTAAACGGAATTTCTTTTTTAATCGGGGCAAATTGGATATAATAATCAGTATGAAAAAAAAATATATATATTTTTTCTGGAGACGACGGACCTTAAAAAAGGAACTTAAATACAACGAAGAATTTTCTCTCCTATGTAATTCCGTCTTAAATGGTTCTTCTATATAAAAATTTTCAGATTTTCTAGTCTCCAAACCATGTAAGAAAATTAATGGCATTACTAATTATTCCGGTATTTACATACAAATCGAGATTAATTAAAAAATCAATATAGTTTACAATAGAATCATTAATATCGTTATCCGCATTCTATCGTTCCGCAACCTCCAACCCTCATCCTACGGCTTAATTCTTAAGAGTTTTACGATTTTATGCACATTTTTATTCCTGCATGCAGAGCTAACTGATATAATTTCACGTTACAGCAAAATCATGCAATTTTTCTTTTGGCTCTCCTGTGAAATTTACTTTTGTCGAGATGTGTCACTTTTCTTGACGGTGAGCGAAATTTTCAGTCTGGGTGTTAAGCTGTTAACAGCTAGGAAACACCTCAACTCTGCTCTACTGTTCAGCACTGTTCAGCTTTTCAATAAGACGAAGAATTACTCTTTAAAGTTTGTGTCTTTCATCCAAAAGTATGAGTACAAAAATTTATGCATCCAAAAGAAAAATTCGTCCAGTCTAGAGTTAAGCGAGAATTTTGTGAATTTATACTTTTGTTCAGAATTGTAGTTAGCTGATAAAAATATAGGGTGACTGCGCCAGTAGTTGATACCACTCCAGTAGTTGATCAAATGTTTGAAATATTGCTCAATTTCAGGCGGAAATGAATTTTACACGTGGCACTAGACCAGTGGTTCCCAACGTGGGGCGTACGCCCCACTGGGGGGCAATTTCCCTTTCTAGGGGGGCAATTCGAAATTTATTACTCACTCATTCGCTATCAGTTTCTTGTGTCTATTTTTAATATAACGTTACAGGCGAAAAATAAATGGAATACAAGTAAAATTTAAACAGTCAGTTTTTGCTATTGAATTTTTAAAATATTCTTAATGATAAGTTTAAAATAGATTTATCACCAGAATAATTATACGAATAATTTTTTTTTATATATTTTGACATCGATTTGTAGTATTAAACCTCAGTATTATTTTTCTAGGACTGAATTTTACAATTTTTCGAATGCTTTCGATTATTTATTGAATGAGCTGTTTACTTTTATTCGCTCTGCTATATGTCACACGAAGATTCTTTACACGGGAAACTTCTTAAAAGTATATATAAATTTGACTGTCTTGAACATATTTAACCTAAATAATATATAAAATATCTGAATAAGGCACTGCCTACTTTTTAAAACTTATAAATCTCAAATAGCATATCAATATCTATGGCTCTTTTTCAGGCATCGTGCACAGTAAAAACATTTACATGATGACATATACATTTTAAATTCTAAAATTATATAATACATGGAAGACAAATAATCATATTGGGCAAAAAAATTCAGAAAAATGTTTTGTGATGGAGAATGACTGCTACTTAAATTTAATAAAGATGAGAATCTTGAAATGCTTCTTGCAGTGATGGAACAGTGGCGCAGCAATTAGGCGATTGTCACCACTAAATTTTTATAGCATTCATCGAGTTTATAAATCTCAGAAATTCTGTCCTGAATTTAAATGAAGAATACTAATAAAATTTTGCGGTGTCAATTGATTCTCTGCTGCTACACTGTTCCATCACTGTTCTTGTGTATTGTGCTACGCATACAAAGAAAATTTAGAGAAAAATGAATTATACACTATGTGAATGTTATCAATTTTAACGTTAAATGTATGTCACTCTTCAAGATATTTTGTGAGGATAAAAATGCAGACCGTATAATACTTTTCTTTAACGTTGAGGTAAGTTGGAAAAGTACAACAAAACTCTTTTTGACCCAAAGGTGAAGATGTATAATCTCATTTTATTTACAAAATTATGTTAACAACACATTTCTGACAGAAGATTGACCTCTTTGATAAGTTAAAAAATGTGCAATGAATAGTTATTGTTGCGGCTCTATTTCGCTTTCACCGTGTGATTAGAGTTCACTTTTGTAAATAATAAGAGACATACTTTACAGATTAAGGGGGGGGGGGGCATAGTGACTTTACAGGGGATTTGGTGGGGCGTGGCCTATAAAAGGTTGGGAACCACTGCACTAGACATAATATTTTTGTTTGAATGTTGGAGCACCTGTTGTCACATTGTTGACAGCTACCTGCTGTAAGATAAGCCATTTTATGAATTTTTTTAAACAGAAAATGTAAAAATTTAGTTTTTGATTAGTTGGAGACGATTATGATAAGTTAAAATAATCCACTTCCATCTTGCTTATTTCAAATAATAGTTTTATAATAATTATTGTTAATCACAGCTTAAGCATGAAATTTTAAAGATTAATTTTTGAATTTTCGACTGATTTCTTCGACTGAACAACTACTGGGTAAATGATAATTAAAGAAACTATTTACTTATAATTTTGTTGCTATTTAATTTCAGCAGATTTCATTTTTGTCAATTATAGGAAATTCATTAAGGGTTGCAGCAATCATGTTTTACTTCTAAAAATTAAAAAGAAGGAAATACAATAAAAACACCGTAGCACTGACCTTATTTGATCAACTACTGGCTCAGTCACCCTATTTTGACAAAAATATTTAAAAGATTTTATCATATCTTTACCATTATGTTAGATATTAAAAGAAACTCGCATATAGAGATCAGCATTTAAGCATTATTACTTCTGTAGTATTTCTGGTGTTCACTAAATGTATTTTTTATTTCTTCATCTGTTTTTCCTCATTTCTTTTCATTGCGTCCATAAAAACCTTATCTGTCTGTTCTGTTACTGCCAATGCAATAAAAAACGGAAGTTGTGGGTGGGGTGAGAAAAGCTGAAATGTTAGCTATCAAATAAAAAATATAAATTTCTGTCATTTCAGTGTTATGATACAGTACAGATATGATTTTCATAGATCTAGTTATTGATGACTTTAAGATACTTGAAAGTAATTTTTGACCATGACGTGTAGAAAACTTATAATACTTACGTGACATTGACAGAATCATAATGAGCAAGAAATTACACGGAAATTTACGTTTTAGCTGGCCTTTTTCGATTTGAGAAATTTATAAAGTGCCTCTTTCCAATTTTGCTGTTCTAAAATCCGTTTTTCCCCAAGTGGAAATCGGCGAAAATGTCAGTTTTAATCTGTATAGGCTGTCCAATGGCTCAGCATTCACTTAGGCATACTATTGACTAGGACTTCCCTCAGAGGGATTAGTCTGAGCGATATTACTGAGAACATAGATTTAATAATAACATGTGGAAGCAAAGAAAATGAGATGTTATATTTAATTGTCCATATACTGCGAAAAATTGAAATGATGAAAATAAACGAATTGTAGAATTACAAAATCTTATATATAAATTCGTATACACTGCTTAAAAAAATGGGAAATCAAACCATTCAAGACAGCCATGCATGGATATAAAATTGAAAGTACGCAATATATTAAAAGTAAAATAGAAAATGAAACACTAATTTACTTATATCGGAATTTTAACTGTATAAAATGATGTCAAGAGCATAATCAGACGCTCCGCACCAATTTGAGTAACTTTAAATGACAAATATATGATGTTTAAAAAGAAAGGACTATACTTTATATGGTGTGTGCTCCCCCGGAATAGTTAATATTGTACAATATCTGTTTTCCACGGATGCAATGAGGTTGTCGATAACATTTAAGGAATTCTCTTCTCAAAATCTAATATAGTATCAAAGTACCGAATACATCAAAAGTGGCATGCAATGCTTCGTTAGAGTGTGTTTTAGATATGCTCGATCGGATTAAAATGATGAGTGTATGCTGGCCACTACATACGCTGTATTGTTTTGTTTTCAAACATATTCTGCACAAGTTGAGCTGTCTTTAGCATGTATTAAATAAAAGAAATCGGCAATGATTACAACATAAAATATGACACAAGATCTGAATATATCGTCTGCATAACTTTTGAGCTGTCAAAGTGTCATTTGAAGCAATTTACAAATCCATGCATATGTATTCAGCAAACCATGCAAGTTAACATACGCCAATATGAACCCGATTACAAAATTTCACCAGAATAAGTTAATATATAAAAAATCTACTAATGATAATTGAGAATATGACCTTATGATAAAATGTCTAGAAAAATGAATTGATAAAAAATTCATATCACATTTAAAACGGCACTTCCCTCTGTTAGTGGCCTTGGCGAGAGAGAGAAAAGCCTAGAGAAGGAACACTTTAACAAGTACTTTCGGGCAACCTACTCACTGTTTCATACAGGTCTTTATTCAATATTTACACAATTTATTTAATGCTAGGTGGGTATCTATCAGTTTTGTTGCATTTAAATCGCATGTTTTGCGGAGGAAATGCAGCTTTATGAAATATTTAAAGTTGCTGCACCTAATAATTCCAAATTAATGGTAATTGAGATCGCTTTCCGTTAATTTCATCTTTTTAAATTTTAATTTTTTTAGAAACCATTCATAGAGACAATTGCATATTTTAAAACTAACCCGAAGCAAAATTTCAAGATTTTGAGCTCAGCAGTAACAGAGAAGTAGAAAATTTTTGAAAGTTTTTTGTTTCTGCACTGTTTTTTATAGCGACATTTTTAGAAATTGTTCTATTGCGAGAATTTACGTCATGATAAATACAGCCATGTCAATTTTCATGTTTATATTCCTAACAGTTCCATGTTCTTCGTTACTTAGATCATCTTTAGATCTTTTTCCGCTTTGTTTAGTCTTTCTATTTTTTAGAATTCGTTCTACAACCAGCATTTACATCTTATTAATTACTACCATGCCAAAGTTCTAGTTTCTAACCCCAATAGTATCCTAAAAATTTCAGTATTCCAAATAAATCATAGTTTAGCACCTTTCTAGAAATTTTTACGTTTATCCGTCAAATTGAACCTTTTAGAGAGCGTTCATTACGAGTATTTACATCTTAAAAGTAACTACCGCACCAAATTTAAAGTTTCTAACCCAATCAATATCGCAGAAATCACAATTTTAGAACTTTTTTGCTCCTGCAGCGATGTAGGTTCTTGCACTGACATAAAATAGTCTTTTTTTTCGGAGCAGAGATGGCCACCAACATTTTTTTAAGTTGGCTATGTAGTTTCAGAGATAACACCTCACAAACGTACAAGCATTAATAATATTATATACTTTATAATATTATAACGCTTTATAATATTAGCATTAGATGTACAGATACAAAAGCCATTTTTCTGTTACAAGCTAAAGTGCCGGCGTTGCCCAGAATTTGAAGGATGTTTGTTCTGAAAAATCAATTTCAAAATTTAACACACAACACAAAACAAACATTAAAAAAAGCAGTCAAAATGTTGTTGAATGAATCATATGAAAACGCTACATAAAAATGTATAAATGTATATAACAGACGCAAAAGAATACAGCTATAAATGAACTTATTTCAATTTATAATTGGAGCAATAATGTTAAAATACGCCAATATTTCCCTAATCGGGTTTTTATTATGCTTCAATACATTTTTCACACTCATATGACGTTATACTATATCCACCATGCCCTTTATATTTCCAATATGACGTAATATTTTCCTCTTTCACGTGGAAACCTTGAAATAGAAAAGTTATGAAGTTATATTCACTTTCATTTAAATTCGTCAAACCATTTATTTCATTTTCATATTTCACGTGAATATCTTGCAATAGAAAAGTTATGACGTAATATTCACTTTTTTTTAAATTCGGCAAACTATTTATTTCATTTTCATTTTTCACGTGGAAATCTTGCAGTAGAAAATTAATTGTTGTAGTAATAATTTTATTGTGTTTTTTAATTGTTGGCAACTGCTATAACGAAAAACGTTTAAATTTGATAAGAAATTGCTGTTAAATTGGTGTTTTTTTATTAATTAAAAAAAAAACTATAAGTTATTTCGATTCCGGATTACTTTAGTTGTCTCAGCCATGTTTTAATACACATGTACGTATCTCTTCACAATTTTGACTTCCAAATTGTGGATTTTTTATAGAATTACAAACAGACAGATAGACAAGTTTTCATTTTTATATATCTCTCTATTCTATGAAAAGTAACTAACGCTGTCACCGCCGCCGCCGCCGCCGCCGGTTTTGAATTTTTTGTGACCGGAGGTCTTTCTTCGTTAATATTAAGAAAACTATTGCATACAAATATATGAAAATCGGTGATATTATAGCGAAATGTTTGATCAACACACTAATGCATACAGTTTTCAAATCGAAGAATTATTTTAAGAGATATTTAATGCTAAAGTTGGACAAAATCGTTCCATTAAAAAAATATTATAAGAGCAAAAGCTATACATGGGAATTTAATCACTTTTAGATCATTTTATTCAATAGAAGATCCCGCTCTGCAGATTTCATTAATTTTTTTTTTAATTTGACTCATTTTTTGAGGTTTTATTTCTATTTTAAATTCAAATATTCAGCATTTTGACAGATATTTTTTACATATTTTAGAAAATGGTATTAATTTAAACTGTTGCCAACTGTATAAACACCGCAAACAATAATGTTTGCTTCAAATAAAAAAAAATATTTACACGTTACTATTATAAACAGAAAAAAACCTTCAAATTACAATTAAATAATTAGGTATAAAAAGCAGGCACTTATTGGAAATTACGCCATAAAAACTATATTTACATGTGAATTTTAAAAGAGAAAGGATATTGTTAGAAATCTGAAATAGAACAAATTACGTCACATTACACTTATTATGCAAAATGAACAAAAAATAGTATGGCAAAACAGTTTAAATTTTAAAATTGCGCGAGACAAAATATTAGAGGTTAAATATTAGATTTTTTCAAAATTTTATTATTTGTCGTTTGATGTGAGGTGTTCAGCTATAAGTATGTAAATTTTTATGTTTCAACATAATTAGGGGCTGAGTTAGAAAAATTGCTTTAAATACACAAGTTAGAGCCCAGAGGGTTAAATATTAGACTTTTTCAAAATTTTATTATTTGCTGTTTGATGTGAGGTGTTCAGCTATAAGTACGCAAAATTTCATGTCTCCAACTTAATTAGGGGCTGAGTTAGAAAAATTGCTTAAAATACACAAGTTAGAGCTCAGAGGGTTAAATAATAGACTTTTTCAAAATTTTATTATTTGACGTTTGATGTGAGGTGTTCAGCTATAAGTATGCAAAATGTCATGTCTCCAACTTAATTAGGGGCTGAGTTAGAAAAATTGCTTAAAATACAGAAGTTAGAGACCGGAGGGTTAAATATGACTTTTTCAAAATTTTATGATTTATCGTGTTATCGCAAGTGTTCAGCTATTAGTATGCAAACTTTCATGTCTCCAACTTAATTAGGGGCTGAGTTAGAAAAATTGCTTAAAATACAGAAGTTAGAGACTGGAGGGTTAAATATGACTTTTTCAAAATTTTATGATTTATCGTGTTATCGCAAGTTTTCAGCTATAAGTATGCAAACTTTCAATTCTCTAACTTAGTTAGGGGATGAGTTAGAAAAATTGCTTAAAATACATAAGTTAGAGCCCAGAGGGTTAAATATCAGACATTTTTCAAAATTTTATTATTTGTCGTTTGATGTGATTATTTCAGCTATAAGTATGCGAAATTTCATGTCTCCAACTTAATTAGGGGCTGAGTTAGAAAAATTGTTTAAAATATATAAGTTAGAGCCCAGAGGGTTAAATATTAGACTTTTTAAAAATTTTATTATTTGTCGTTTGATGTGAGGTGTTCAGCTATAAGTATGCAAAATGTCATGTCTCCAACTTAATTAGGGGCTGAGTTAGAAAAATTGCTTAAAATACACAAGTTTGAGCCCAAAGGGTTAAATATTAAGCCTTTTTCAAAATTTTATTATTTGTCGTTTGATGTGAGATGTTCAGCTATAAATATGCAAAATTTCATGTCTCCAACTTAATTAAATTAGGGGCTGAGTTAGAAAAATTGCTTAAAATACACAAGTTAGAGCCCAGAGGGTTAAATATTAGACTTTTTCAAAATTTTATTATTCGCCGTTTGATGTGTGGTGTTCAGCTATAAGTATGCAAATTTTCAAGTCTCCGACATATATAGTTTCGGAGAACGGGCTCTGTGGCAGACGGACAAACAGACAGACAAAGGAGTGAGACAGGTAAGGTTTCGTTAGATGGACGAAACTCTAAAATCATGCTGCGGATGACTGTAACAACATCCTAAAATTACATTACCATCAGCGATCTACCAATCCCGAATTTAGTTTATATTCGTTTCATATATTCTTATTCTTTTGTGCGGCCCTGTAAAATAATTATCAATATTATGTACAGTAAAACCCCTGAATAGCGGACACCCCGAGAATGCAGAATTTGTCCTCTATTTAGAGGTGACCGCTACTGAGAGTAAAACATGTACAGTTATTTAAGAGTTGGTAATCGAAAAAATGTCCGCTAAATAGAGGTATCCGCTAATCGGGTGTGTCCGCTATGGAGGTTTTACCAGTAAAACTTCTGAATAGCGAACACCTCGGGAGGGCAGAATTTGTCCTCTACTTGGAGGTGTTCGCTACTGAGAGTAAAAAATGTACAGTTATTTAAGGGTTGTTAATCGAAAAAATGCCCGCTAAATAGAGGTATCCGCTAATCGGGTGTGTCCGCTATGGAGGTTTTACCAGTAAAACTTCTGAATAGCGAACACCTCGGGAGGGCAGAATTTGTCCTCTATTTGGAGGTGTTCGCTACTGAGAGTAAAAAATGTACAGTTAGGGTTGGTAATCGAAAAAATGCCCGCTAAATAGAGGTGTCCACTAATCGGGTGTGTCCGTTATGGAGGTTTTACTGCATAATAATATCATCCTTTACAAGAAAATTGCATGCTGTATGATAGACAGACAGACATCCAGAGAAAGATAACCTCCGGATCAGTATACACTCATGTCTTTTGTTTTAATCATCCACAATTGTATGTTATACAACATACCAGATTTTATACAACAGGCTAAAAACGGTCACCGTGGTACGGAATACTGTATTATTATTTGTTTGCCCACCAAAACTGGTTGCCACGGGTTGTTGCAAGGTTTGTGATCACGTGGTTGAAACTGATCCATTCAATATTACTGCGTGCGTATTTTTTTTTATTTGCTCCATGTGTTCAAACCAGTTGTCTACGAAAACATCAACCGGTGAAAGTGACGCACACCAAATTTCTGTGACGTATGCGGATAAATTGTGCTTTTTAAAGAGTTTTTTCTATATAATTTTTAAACGGTTTGGAACTAATTTTTCATAGTAGGTGCATTCCGTAGGCGACCCTCATAGGTACCTTCTGGTGCAATCAGAAACGAAATCCGACAAATATTTTTTGAGTTATGCTTGACGAAAGGTTTTTATTAGGCTTTTTTTTTAGTAGGACATGGCGTTAATATCCATCGTAGTAGTAAAGTGTCCGGACAGTAATATTTCGCTGAGTATTAGCCTTCGCTTCGCTCAGACAATTAGGGTGACCAAATTTTATAAGTGTTTTATAACCGGATTTTATACTATTTTCATAACATAGGTATAGATATTTTAATCCCACTAATTTATGATATTCTTCAAATATAATAAGTGTTTTAAATAAAGAACAGCGGGCGTTGTGTGAGATATAGTCTCCAAATTTGATGACATCCCTGAGTTTTGAAGATTAGTCATCTTTACAGTCGATACGATCTATATTTTCTGAGCATTAATTATCTGGTTATGTAGATTTCTCTTTTGTTTTCATTATGTAACTAGGGGACTCTGCTCCCTACGAGCCACACTTGCCAACCGTCGTTCAGCCACTACATATTCTAAAAACACGCTACTTTGATCGGCTTTAAAAAAGATTACAAGAGATGGAATTTTAATTAAAAAAACGTGAGGATCTATCTCACTGAAAACGGGGTTCCGTTCTTGTCTCTTTTATTGGGGAATTTTGAGGCCGAATCAGCTGCTGTTAAGAGATCCAATGGCTGTGATTAAATAAGATCAGTTAAACATTTGAAAACAAGCCAATACAAAACGAACTAAGTAAACAGAGTCTTCGTCTGCTGGTTTTTTTAATAACGCTATAAGAAAATTGCTTTAAATAAGACATTTTAAATGTATCGTTTTAACTCTGACGTGATTTTCAAGGAAATTTTCTTTCTCTTTTTAGTATTCACATGAAAATACTTTTGTTGTTAGAAAGGAAATATTATTATTTGCGTCTTAGATTTGGCAGTAATAGTTAAAAAGATCATCTCGAAATATGAAAGGATTTCAGACCCGTGTAAATATTTTTTAAAAATCAAACAGTTTGGCAATATTGTTATTTGACTATTTTAAATAGGACGTAATTTCTGCCATTTACTACTTTTAACGCATATTAATGAATTTATTATTTAAAAGTTTTCTTTCTCTTTGAATATTCACGTACAAATACAATTTTTATGGTATAATTTTCAATACTTTCTTAATTTTAACACGTAATAACTAAATTCTAATTTTTAAGGTTTTTTTTGTTTTTACCCATTCACGTGTAAATAAGTTTTTAATTAAAAGAAAATGTTATTCTTAGTCCTGTTTTTAAATTGGCAAAAATTTAAAATAATAACTTTTTCTAAAATATGAAAAAATATCTCTTGAAATGCTTAAAATTTGAATAAAAAATTGAAAAAAAACCTCCAAATATTAGTCAAATTAAAAAAACAAATGCAGCCTGAACATCTCAAGTATATTCTTAGAAAAATGTATATCCTTAGAAAAAATGGTTAAATTCCTGTGTACAATTTTTGTTCCTTTAAAACGTTTTTTAAAGGAACGATTTTGACCAAATTTAACAATTAATAGCTCTTAAAATAATTCTTCGATTTAAAAATTACCTGTGTCAGCTTATTTATCAAACATTTTTCTGTAATATTACCAATTTTCATTTCTTGTAATCAGTAGTTTTGTTTATATTAGCGAAGAAAGACCTTCGGTCACAAAAAATTCATTTGCGTCAGCTTTGGCAGGGTTATTTACTTTTTTTAGAATAGAGAGAAATGTGGTTTTGTGCAATTTCATTCATAAAGTGACATAATTCATTTCAAAACCGTCTCACCTCTGAGGTGCGTGGGAAAATTCGCGTACCTTACTGATTCATATAAGAAGTTGTGAATGACGGAATTTTTATTTCAGATTTCTTTAACAAGTTATGAAATTGTGGTTTTCTGTTCTATTCTATAAACTTCGTGATTTCTCAGTGTGACAGGAACAAGACGGTTCAGATGATTTAATTTGTTTAGTTGCAGCTTTTATACAACTACGAAATTGTCTTACGCACGTTGTTTTTTGGAGATTCGTGACTGCGAGGAATGACTTGCTGTATTTAACACTAGAAAGACGGGGAATTTTGCTCAAATTTTATAAAAAATATTTCGCACCAGAATTTTTACTTTAAATTATTAACTTATTTATTTAACTAGTTTTTTTTTTCCTCATTACCTTTTAAACTAGTTTTATAAAGAATTTTCTGTTTCGAACTGAAATATATTCATTTGGTAGCGGTGAAAATGACCGCTCACCGTCTTTCTAGTGTTAATTTCTATTATCCGGTTTTCGACACTTAAACAGTTGTCACGAGAGTATTTTGTAAATTGCGCTCTATTAACCCTTCAAAGACCCATAAGTAAACTTATATACATAGGGAAGACTAGGGACGGTTGACCATACAGGAGGCTTGATCCACCCATCAATTTCCTTATTTAAAAGAATTTCAGAGTTTTATCAATAGATTTCAACCAAAGCTACTGGAATGCTCAAACAACAGTCTTCATTTCATAGAGATAACCAAAATAGGTGTGGGAAAAATCAATTGTGAGGCGTTTTCAACCTAAAAGTAAATTTGTAAGCTTTTTTCAAATAAATTATATCATAGAAATTTAAGTAAGTAGATTTAGAATAATGCAGAAATATTGAGATTTCATTCAAGGCATAAAGACTGTACAGTAAGTTAGGCTTAACATGACAATGTGTTATTCTTTAGAAAAGGTCTATATAGGAAGGCTTGACCCAGTCAATAGGAGGGAGGGTTGACCAGATGCTCAAGGCTCCCTTAATTAAGTGATTTTTGGAAATCTTTTTATTATACACTGTGCATAATGAAAAGCTAATGGTTATATATATAAAAGAATGTAAATTTATTGTGTAAATCTACAGTAAAATAGTGTGATGGAAAAGAAAATGTTTAAAACTGACTAAAGAAAAATGCGAAAAATTGCTAGAAAATGGGAAAGTTGATAGTAACTTTTTTCCATTTAAATATTACTTACAACAGGTAAATAGAAACAGTGGAAAAGATTAGAAAGGATGAAAGCAGCAGTCTTAACCCTTTCAGGGGCATTAATATGTTTATAAAACCACTCAATTTTAATTCGGAAAAGTCACACTGGCACCAGAATTTTGCTATAATATTTTCCATTTAATATGTATGTGAAATATAGCCTCCTTTTTTTTTTGTTTCCAAAATTTGTTCGTAAATTTCGGTGTCAGTCATTTATTTCAACAGTTTAGTACGGAAACTACTTTGCCCCTTAAAGGTTTAAATCATGTTAATGATAAGTTAAGTGCTCATGCGGCTGCAAAAGAACATAGCATCGATCGAAAAACTTTAGGAATGTATGTAGAAAAAATTCACCAGGGTGAATACAGCGAGATAAAGCCAAACTATGTGGCAACTAGAGTTGTTCCGTCGAAAGTCACAAAAAAATAGTACAAGGAGACAAAAAAAAGTGGGACAGTGGCTCCTAAATCCGGACATAATAACATGAAACACTATGAAAACGGAACCTGTCTCTAACAGAATACTGCCTTAAGTGTTAAAATTTCATTTTCCCTGCTGTACAATTATACCATCTCAGACAAATTTCCGTTTAAAACAAAATTTTTCTCCTCTGACTTGCGATTGTGTCTCAATAGGTTTGTTTGGGGAGCCTTGACCCATTATTTTTTCATGATTAAAATCAATCATTTTTCAAATTTCTTATATGTTACACTTATGTAGCAATTTTATTTGGATAACTGATGGTATAACGAATAAAATGAAATATAAAACTTTATTCTACGTTCAGTATTTAAAAAATAAAAAATCATTTTGTAAAAAGTGGGTCAACCCTCCCTAGTCTCGCCTATTTTAAATTCATAGGTTTTATTGTATTACCTTCACAACAAATAAAATACTAAAAAAAAAAAGGTATTAAAAAGTACATGTTATCAAGAAAGTGACATACAAATTTAAGGGGACAGTTTACCTCCAAAATTGATTAAAAAAAATCGATTTTTCTTTTTAAATATTAAATGAAAGCCTGTTTAATTGTGAGTATTTTGAAACCTTATTTTTACCCATACGGTAATTACATTGCGAGATATTGTAAATTTTGTTAATACACCCAGCGACATTGCCCACACAAATTAAAACTTTAAATGGCTTTTTCTCCATGTTCATATTTTCTTCGCTTTTATGTTTTAAAATTGCTAAGGCCTTTTTTTGTATTTGCAATAGAGATTTGAACTTTTTTGTACACGCTCTTTATTATATATGTGATAAATCTGCGCATGGAATTAGGCTTGAGGATTTTAGTTATTTTTTTAAAAATAAAAGTATATGAAGATGTGTTAGATTTCATCGTTCTACACTATATATATCAGTAAAAAAATTGTATTAAATGTAATATTAGATATATCTAAAATTACATGAGAAGTTTTGTGTAACACACATTTGTAAATCTTAAAAAAAAATTGGGGCAAAAATATCAATATTTAAAAAAGTAGTAGGGATTTTAAAAAATTCAAATTTTTTTTCAATTTTTTAAAATTTTAATTAAATATGCAATTAATTTTTTTTTCAAAATTTACTTTTAGTTGAACATCGAAATGCAGTGAGTCCACCATTTGAGCCATATTTTAAAAAATAAACAAAATTGTTGAAAAGTTAAACTTTCTCCTTAATATCTCATCATAGCAACAAAAAATAATCAAACAATCGAAATCCCACTAATATCAATTCAACATTTAGTTAACTTTAACATTCAGGCAAAAACACATATGTGACTTACTGCTTTTTGACATTTTTATCCAAAAACAGAAGACTAACTGAAGTCCTTTTCTTTGCTTGTTTTGAGGAGGTACAAAATTTTGAAAGGTTATAGTATCGTATCAGAAAATCCGAGAGATGTGGAACTTTTTTCTGTGATTAGGTAAACTCTTCTAGATCCCAATGGTCGTATCAAAGACGTGTCACCTGGAGGTGACAATAGGCATTGGTTAGCTACGTAAAAAACAAATTTAGATTCAGTGTTACCAATTTCAGCCCTTTCATATTGGCCTTTGACCAATTTAACCCTGGGGCTAAATGAAGCCCAATTTTTGTCTCGTTAGTTCTGGAAAAAAATTTCAATCCCTGCTGTAAATTTAGCCCATTTTAATATCCCCTATCAGTAAATTTCAAAAAAGTGCTAAACAACAGTCTAAAAAAAGACCAAAAAAAGGTCTGAAATGTTCTAGGAAATGACCAAAAAGTAGCTAAATTTATCTTCATTTAGAATTTATTGTATCACCTTTTCCCCTTGATCAGTTTGAAACACTGGTTGGATTTAATTTTTAAGTTTAAATCCATTTTCCAAGTGACCTGTTCTTGAGTCTAACCTTGAGAACGTTCGAGAATGCAAATAAGACGGCAAATATAACTATTAATACTTAGACGTCTAGCTCTCACGAACTAATTAACCATCTAGTTCATGGTAATTAGTGTTGGCAGGTGTCCCGCGTAAATTGGGGGCGCCAAATGCTCTGGACACCAGTATTTTAAGGCTGTTCTGAAATCCAAAGGATCAACTTTCTGACATAAGTTTTAATTCATTTTTATTCTGAAACGCCTGAAACTAGAAGGTATTGTTATTCAGAAACTATGCCATCGAACTGTTTTTTCCGTTTTCTTGTAAACGCAATAGATTTTTCAGAAAATATTGTCAAAGTTGGCATTTTGAACCGAACTTCCGAACGAAAGAAGAAAATCCTGTCAATAAGGGGGAAAAAATGCCGTGTCACGTGATCAAAATCGCTTATAGCTCAATAGGTAATTGATTGATCAAAAAATGGAAAAAAACAGTTTAGTTCCAAATCGCTCCCATGGTCAGGCTTTCCAATTTTATGTCTTTCCGTTAAAAAATGAATTTGTAAATGTGTCAAAACGTTTTGCGTTTGTTGAGCAGAACAGTTGAGGACAGCCTTAACCCTTCACTGCACGACGTGCCACATCTGGCACATACCTAAAAGCATTGTAATTCTTATTATGTGCCATGGATTTGGCCATATATCCCTGATCAAGAACAGTCCAAAGAATGGAATAACCCTTATTTTACCCATGTCAGAAGGCTGCTTTTGACAAAAAATTAGAGTTTGATCTTCGGAAGAAAAAAAAAAAAAATCGATCAAGCTATTATAGCCCAGTGGTTAGGGGGTTGAATTTGGAATTAATTAGGGGAAAGCTGGAAATTGTTTTAATTCCTTCTGTTTAGGTCTAGAATATGCTATGTTTTCCCCCTCGTACTAGATGAGCGTTAGGAAATATGTATAGAATTATAGTAAAAAAACACGTTTTTTATGGCATACCATAACAATGTCTCAAAACAGCTAACTCTGTCAAAAACATTGTCAATACAAATGTTGTAGAGCTTACAATTCTGAGTAAAATGAGTACCTGCACCCAATACTTATGTTGAATATTAAGGTCACAATTCTACTTCAAAGTTTTAGACCCATCATCAGGGGGATGACCTCAGAATTAATTAGGAGAAAACTGGAAATTGTTTTAATCCCTTCAGTTTAGGTCTAAAATGAACGTACTATGTTTTCTTCCTCGTACTTGGGTGAATGTTAGAAAATATGTACATATTTATTTTCGAAAAACACGTTTTTTACAATATCTCAAAACAGCTAACTCTATAAAAAACATTGTGAATACAAATGTTGTAGAGCCAAAAATTCTGAATAAAATGACCATCATTAATATTTTTGTTCAACATTAAGGTCGCAATTCTATTTTAAAAATTTTCAAATCAAGAGTTTGAAGCCAGGAGAGACCAAGTTAACTTAACAATATCTCAAGATTGCGGTTTTAATATTGAACAAAAATATTAAGTGTAGGTACTCATTTTACTCAGAATTTTAGGCGCTATAACTTTTCTAGCAACAATGTTTTTTGTAGAGTTAGCTATTTTGAGATATTGTTAAGTTAACTTGGTCTCTCCTGGCTTCAAGCTATTGATTAGCCATTAAAGCAAAATTTTGAAATAGAATTGCGACCTTAATGTTGAACAAAAATATTAATGATGGTACTCATTTTATTCAGAATTTTAAGTTCTACAACATTTGTATTGACAATGTTTTTTATAGAGTTAGCTGTTTTGAGATATTGTTAAGGAAACTAAAAAAAACGTGTTTTTCGAAAATAAATATGTACATATTTTCTAACATTCACCCAAGTACGAGGAAGAAAACATAGTACGTTCATTTTAGACCTAAACTGAAGGGATTAAAACAATTTCCAGTTTTAATTCTGTGGTCATCCCCCTGATGATGGGTCTAAAATTTTGAAGTAGAATTGTGACCTTAATATTCAACATAAGTATTGAGTGCAGGTACTCATTTTACTCAGAATTTTAAGCTCTACAACATTTGTATTGACAATGTTTTTGACAGAGTTAGCTGTTTTGTGATATTGTTATGGTATGCAAAAAAAGTGTTTTTTGACTATAATTCTATACATATTTTCTAACGCTCACCTAGCACGAGGGGGAAAACATAGCATATTCATTCTAGACCGAAACAGAAGGGATTAAAACAATTTCCAGTTTTCCCCTAATTAATTCCGAATTCGGCCTTTTTTTGCTCCCCTACCACTGGGCTATTAAGGTACATTTTACTTTCATTATGTTTAGTGAATACTTAAAAATATTAAAATAAAAAATGTTGCAGAGTGTTAAGCAGATAAAATTAATCATTTAAGCTCATTTAGTTGTAAATATATGTTACATTATTAGATCTAATTCCGTGATTTCCTTATCTTATTCTAAATTACTACTTTATATTCACTAAATCTTTATTATTAAATAATGTCCATCGTTAACTCTGTTAAATCCCCTTTAATTTAATGTCTCACTTGTCTTAATCGCTTAAATATTACGCTTTTAGTATTCTTAAATTAAATGTTCCATTCCCGCGCTTTTTTCTTTCGAGAATATTCTTTTAGCTTCCATTTTTACTTTCCGGCGCATTTCTGAGGTTATCCTTTTTCCCTCCAAATTCATCCACTAGATCTGTCTGCACTCTTTATATGACGTGTCATTCTTAATTATTCATTGGTTGAGAGCGCGATCTACGTCATATTTGTATTCTTAGACGTGAGGATCAAAAAGTTGATACTCGCTGTGTTTCAGCAGATTTTGAAAGATTTGAGTCAATTTTCCAGTTTACATCCATCCCCTGGTCAGCGACAACGATGACAGCGAGGACCACCTCGGGAACTTAGCTTTCGCTTTAGAGTGTTAGTGCAATCCCGAAGGGTAGACCACATCCACTCCTCCCGACTCTCAACCAGAGTCTGAGAGGGTATCCCCTGGTCACCGTCCTTTTATTTGATTATCTGGAACTTTGTTTAAACCTAATTACTACTACGGAGAGATGGCTAATTATCTTGGTGGAAACTGCCCCTTTTGCAAGATGTTCTAATAAAGTGCTTAGCTGATATTATGAGTTGTTTCAATTTCTTCTGGAGAAACTTCACGGAACGATGTATTCCATTGTTTTCACTCGGCAACTGCATTTCAACAATTTGTTCTACTAATATAACAGATTCGAATTATCTGTTCTGACCACTTCTTTTACGCCATTATCGGTGGATGTGATCCACAACTACTATCGTGACAGCCAGTACTGCATTTTCAACGATAAAGCCAATCCAATGTTGCTAGAATGCAACATATATATATATATATATATATATATATACATATATAGCAATACAATATTTTAAAACCCTAATTGTGTACATAGGGTACATGCCATAAAATATTAAATATTAGCTGAAAATTTGAAATTTAATTTTTTTTTACTATTTTTCTCATTGTTAGACCGATATATAGATTTCAAATAATTTTTTTCATAAAAATAGAAAAAATCGTGCAGTGAAAGGTTAAAGTAATTTTCTTTGCCTTATACAGAACATTTAGATCCCTGATGTACACGAGATATCTGGCAACACTAATGTTGACTAACTGCATGTTCATGGAATAAACTACTTTATGGCTAAACAAATCGGCTCCGAAAATATTAAACCTTTGTTTCTAATATAAATTAAATCATCAAGGATAGTAAAAATAAATAAATAAATAAATAAAAATCACTATCAACTATCACTTCTAACCGATTCTTGAATTTGGCTCTTTTTAGGTGCGTTCGTGATTATATAAATACGTAGCACCTATAGTCGTCGTTCAGTCCGTTCGTCTGTCCGTCCGCCTGTCTGTCCGCATGTAACAGAGCAAAAAATACCCAACCGAATGGTCTGAAATTTCAAATATATGATTGATGCAAAATTTTGTCGAGCCATTTCAAATTTTATGAAAATCGGATGTATACTTTAATTACAGGGACAGTCAAAAGTTTTTCTTTACATTACAGCCAATGGGAAGAATTATTGCAAGTGGATTTTAATGATATTAGAGCCTTCCGAATGATCTGAAATTTTAAAGATATAACTGTTGCAAAATTTTTTCGAGCCATTTCAAATTTAAAGGAAAATCGGATGTATAGTTTAATTACAGGGACAGTCAAAAGTTTTTCTTTACATTACGGCCAATGGGAAAAATTATTGCAAGTGCATTTTAATGATATTACAGCCTTCCGAATGGCCTGAAATTTAAAAGATATAATTGTTGCAAAACTTTGTTGAGCTATTTAAAGTTTTAGGAAAATCGGATGTATAGTTTAATTACAGGGACAGTCAAAAGTGTTCCTTTACATTACGGGGAATGGGAAAAAATTATTGGAAGTGCATTTTAATGATGTATCAGACTATGCGCTTTATGAAGTGCAAAAAAATATACATTCAGTACAATATGGGGTGCAAAAAATAATTATAAAACTAGTTATAGTACGAACGCACCTCATTTGCCACGTTTAACGAGAAATTTCCAACTTGTTAAAACTGATGCACATTACATAGTTTACATGCATGCTCTTAGGTTACAGATGTAGTATTACCAGAAGTTATTTTTTTCCTCAAAGGCGGTCTAACAGTAGACCTTTCTCGATCAGCAGTAGCAGCACTGTAAAAAAAAAAAAAAAAAAAAAAAAAAAAAAAAAAAAAAAAAGGATTAAAAAACGGAGATTCTACTGTCAATCTAGACGCCAGTACTATTGCCGTATTTTAACTTAAAATTTCCCCCATAAATTCCAGAAAAACGGAAAAATTTTCTGTAATTTATGGGGGAACATTTCCGTAAAAATACGGATTTCTGGAATTTAAAGGCGGGAGGAAATTTCCGTTAAAATATGGAAATAGTACTGGCGTCTCAATTGCCAATAGAATCTCCGTTTTTTATTCCTTTTTTTTTACAGTGAGCACATAAAAATAGAAATAAAAGTCTTAGAAACATTAATCATGAAAATGAGATAGAAGAAACATACAATATAAACGATGCATTTTCTATATTTGTATGGTATAAGAACCAACTTAAATAATTTTTTCCCCTTTCTATTTATTACCTGTGTTACATTTTAAATAAACAACAACAAAGAAAATTCTTGAACAAATAAAGAAACTATGAATAAAAAAGGAGAGGAAAAACATGACTGTAATATTCTAGAAAAAACTAAAGACATACGAGCCACAACTCAATTCTTATTCCTTATTTAATTATGATTTAGTAAGAAGAAAATTACTTATAAAAAGAATAAAACTAGAGAACAGGAATTCTGCTTTTTTAGAATTTAGTGTCACCCTCGGCATTTCCATTACTTCCTTTTCTTCTGATGGACTGATGGCTTCTATTATTATGAAGCAGCCATTATAAATGAAGCATTAGGTGAAGATGAAAGAGCAGCCGTAAAAAGTTAGAACTCTGATTTTCTGGTCAAAATGGGACAGCATTTTTTTTTCCAAAAACAACTATGGCCATTTTTTCCCCCATTTTGACCAGAAAATAAGAGTTCTAACTTTTTACGGCTACTCTTTCATATTCACCTAAAACTTCATTTATAATGACTGTTTCATAATAATAGAAGCCACCAGTCCATCAGAAGAAAATAACTCGGTTAAGCGGGACTCTACTGCAGTACAAAACATATTTCAATTTTAAGACTTAAAGCACATGTTTTATTTTATGTAAAATGACGTCATTTGCATCCGCTTAAGAATTCCACATTTACGATTTACTGTTAAACATCTACAGTAAAGCATGCATAGCACATCACTATCGCGAAATAATGCACAAATGCAGCAAAAAGATGCCGTCATTCAAGAAAATCGACAAAAAAGGCTATCTAATGATTCACAGATACTTAAAATTAAATATAGTTTATAATAGCTCCATTGTTTTAACAGAAATCATTCGTTTATATTTTTTTTCAAAATGGCACGTATTTTAATTACATTTTCTTTCGGTTGTTATGAGAAAATGGCAAAAAAAATATATAATTACTATTTTTAAACTATTTTTCCTTTACTTTCTGCAGAAATGGAGTACTTTCGTTGCCAATATTAAGCAAATGGCTCTAAAAACTACAAAAAACTACAAAAAAAAAAAAAAAAAAAAAAAAAATTCAAAAATAAATGGAGATACAATTTTCAAACAAAATGCATTTAAAAGAAGTTTTTTTTTCCAATACGACGGTATAAAAGTTGAAAATGCGCGATGCTTAGAAGTTAAAAAAATTGCTATAGAGTATTTAATCGTACTGCTTTGTTTTACGGCTGGCTTCTGTAAGGTAACGTTATTTTTTTGGAATACAAAAAATAAGCTGGGAGAAAGAAATAGCATATCGTACCGGGGGCTAAAGAAAAAAAAAAGAGAGAGAGGAAAAACATGACTGTAATATTCTGGAAAAAACTAAAGACATATGAGCCACAACTTTAATATTTATTCCTTATTTATTTATGATTTAGTAAGAAGAAAATGACATATAAAAAGAATAAAAAAAATAACCCCACAAAATAAATTACCTCAACAAATTGGTCTGCTCGAAAATTGCCATTACAGTTACCACAAAAGGTGATGATAATGTCAGAGATAACGATAATTTAGAAGATGTGCAATTAAAAGGCTTCCCCAGTCCGAGTGAGGTATAAAACAGCCAAACTTTTCTGGTAAGAAAATCCCTCGAAGCTCTGAACAAGCAATTAAATGAAATACGGAACATCTTGCAGACATATATGTGAGATACTGCTTTATGTTCAGTGGTTACTCTGAGATTCAATACATTTTTATTGCTTAGATAAATAATTCGCAGTTATTTAAAAAAAAAAAAAAAAAAATCGGTTTTTGCCTTTTTCGAAACGTTGCTAGTGACTGTGACATTATTAAATAATGCTTAGATAAAGATTTCATTGAAAATAAGCATAGATTGTATTACTTTTTGTTGTTTTTTAATAAATATCCTCCTTCATACGAAAAGTTATGAAAATAAGACTTCAGAAAATGTTGTGCTATATCTGGTGATGTAAAATATATTAGAACAAGTAATAGTATTTACATAATTTCTCCAAAAATGAATGCATTTTATTAGTAACTTTTAATTAACGGTTGTTAGCTAAAGAAAAGGCATTTTTTTAAACTTTAGATAATTTTAAAGAATGTTATAACATTTATTTTGTGAATTGAGAAATTTGCGATAGTCAAAATTTAAAAATATTTATATTGTGTTAGTTGCTTTCATCGAACTTTATTAATTCCTTGAAGTCACACAATTTTCAAAAAGTCTTTTAACCCCTTCGGGACGAGCGTCTTTTACAGAATTTTTAATCTTTTTTGACCGGTATTTTAAAACAGAAATTTTTGCCTCATTGAATCTAGAAAATGCTCGGATTAAATAAGGCAAACTTTACAATAAAAATTTGTTGGTGAGAATAATGACTGATTCTGAGCAACTTACACGGCACGAATAGCGGTCGCTCGTCCCCAAGGGGTTATTCTATACTAATAAAAGAAAGTTTCGTTCTGTGTGTGTGGCTATCTGCGATGGCTAGCAAAATCTACCACACATATAAGGCTGAAAATTTGTGTGAGGTTAGTCCAGGCCTCTCCTGGTGCATCTGAAAATCAGAATTTTAAATTTCTAATAATTAACTGAGTTATTAATTAAACATCATAAATAACTCTCATTAAAAACTCATCTCAATCCTTCCTAGAGGTAAAAAGCTCTCGCGCATGCCCAAAAACCGTACTGACGCATCGGCTGGTAATGAAGAACTGAAAGGGCGGATTTCTTTGTGTTTTTTTTATAATTTTGATTTAACGTACATTGATCAAACCGCTCGGTACAGTTTGAATTGGAAGACATATTCCGAAAGATCGTAGGCTGGTAATGAAGAACTAAAAGGGCGGATTTCTTTGTGTTTTTTTTATAATTTTGATTTAACATACATCGATCAAACCGCTCGGTACAGTTTAAATTGGAAGACATATTCTGAAAGATCGTACTCTTAAGTCTCAACTGCCGCAATTAATTTGAAAAAATATTTCAGTTAACTCTTTGAAAACTTTTTTTAAAAGTGTCACTTTTTAGAAAAAGGTTTTTTCCTCTTATGGGAACGTCTATTTACCTGCTTTTAAAGCTTACTTTTTCTAATCCATGGTGCAATTGTTTTTTTTTTTTATATGATTTTTAACCCTTTTAAATACACCGACGAACATAGGTCACTTTGCGTTTCACGGAGACGATATTTTTTCTATGATCAGTGTAACTAAACATCCTGTATTTTGACAGAATCTTTTTACAGCATCTCAATAGACCAAATTTACACCACCTACAAAAATTTTGAAACGTTCGGACTGGCAGAACTATTTTTTACAAAATAAAATGTATGAAAATTTCGTGGAAATCAGTAAAAATCTGTTTCGTCGCGGTTTAAATACCAAATGGCAAATGGTATGTAATTTAAATTCGATATTTTTTCGCGATTTTTTTTTCATTAAAAAATATAAATTCAGAAAAAATGGAGTCAAAGATATTAAATCATACACATTTGGGGTTCATTTAAGGTTATTATCACGGCACCGGGCAACGCCGGTCGGGTCAGCTAGTGAATAATAATTCTTTTGCAAAAATTTCGCATTTTACGTAGATTTCGTATGAAATACTACCTATTACATTCTCCCTATGTTGGAATTTCTGAAAACTTTTTGCAGATCTACACCAATCATGACCCCTAGAACCCAAAACCACCCTCAGTAAAAATTCGGACCAAGGGGGTGGAAATAGCGAGAGGTTTTGTCAAAACCCCAAAAACACCATAACTTCTTAATTTTTGTACATATCAAATCAGTTTAAAGTTTTTATTACTTCAAAAATAGGGCCAAAAATTTACATATCACAGATTTTTGATAAAATTAAAAATGGGCCCAAGAGGCGCAAAAAATATGGTTTTTGGGAGAAAAAAATTCTTAATTTCGTCAATTCTCAATATATCAAAAGATATGAATTTTATTATAAATCTCCTTAATATTATCTACAACTTTTATATTCACAAGTTTTTGATAGGACCAATTCGTACCGCAAAAAAAAAAAAAAATAAAAATAAAAAATGAAAACAAAAAAGGGGGGGGGGGATTGAAGAACAAAAAAATCCATAACTCCGCGAATTCACAAGATATGAAATCCGAATGAATTTATTATATATCTTCTTAATATTGTCTACAGTATTTATATTGACAAGTTTTTGATAGGACCAATTCTTACAGCAAAAACAAATTAAAAATACATAGCGGTTCAAGAAAAAAATCATCTTATTAAGGGTGTATTCAAATCCAAACTGCTTATTTTCTTACTCATTTTTGCTCTCAAACGCATCCAATTGGTAGATTCTCTTATTCAGAAACTATATAATGTGCCGTAATGATTGATTTTTTGATAGAGGAAGAATATATTTCAAAAAATGATGTCAAATCGGGCATTTTGAACCGAATTTCCCTAAGCGATTGCATTAGAAACAAAAAATATTGTCCTACTGAGAAAATATAATGTTGTTCATAAATCAAGTTTCAATTAATTGAACGAAAAATAAAAACACAGGTCGCTTATAAATCTCTTCAAAAATCACGTCAGCAAGTTTAATATTTTTTCTATTAAAAATGAATCTGAAAATGTGCCAGAAAATTTCGAGTTGTTGAGCATGGAAAAGTATTTTTTTGAATACCGCCTTAACATGATTCGGATAAAACCAGCTATTATATAAAAATGAAATAAAAACTCGTCAAAAGCGGCCAGATAAAATTGTTAAAGTGGGTATATCTCTAATCATGGTTTAGTTTTTTTTGGTGAAATTAGTGTACTTAACTTCGAAATCTACCTTCGCCTGTAGGCCGAGAAGACAGGGATTTTTCTATTAGTATTTTATTTGAGAAAGATATTTTTTCAGAAGTAATGGTGCAGAAATAATCAAGTACTTTAACCCTTTATCTACTGACGGTACTTATAAGTACCACTCACTTTAAACTTTCATCCGATAGTAAATATTACTGATATTCTAATGGTACTTTGCAAAAACACTCTTTTAACTTCACTTTATCCGGATACATGGCAGCAGTAGTTCTAGGTTTGTTATTTTAGCGAGGAAGAAGGCTATTTTAACACAGTCGATGAGTTTTTTGCCGACATTTTGTAAAGATTGTCATGATCGTCTTTTTATTGCTGCAAGCACAGTAAAAGTTATAAGATAAGTGTTGGTTTTTTTAATGTGTTCATTATGATCTTAGAATACAGTTTGACTAGCTATTTTAGGTGAACGGTGTATGTATTTGATTTAACAGTTGAATTACTCGGTGGTACTTATAAGTTCCGTCAGTACATTGGGTGTTGGAGAAAAACGTCTTGTTTAATTTTCCTCTGTGTAGTTATCCATCGTTTTCATCTGCTTTAAAATGTAAATACTAAAATGTAGTGTAGTAATGATTTCCCTGGTATTTCTTTTCTGTTTCATTTTTATTTTTTTTTATAGGAAATTGAAAAAGTTGTGGCACGGGCAAAGCATTTTCAATGCTAAAGTGTTGAAATAAATGATTGACACCGGAATTCGCCAAAAGATTTATTTGTAATTAAGAAAAAAAAAAAGTCTATATTTCACATACTTACTATATCGAAAAAATTTTCTGGTGCCATTTGAAATACCTTGTGAGTTTTCTGTAACGACATTTTTGTCATAGGTACTGACGGTACCACTTTAATTAATTACTTCTAAATAATTAAATTTCTCACGGGTGAGTATTTTTTTTATGTTTATCCTTTAATTTTCATTGCAGTAACTGAAAAAAAAAATTACATGAAAAGAATTGCAGTAGATCATAATGCAGTAAATAAAGGGTTAAGTCCTCCGGGATTGGGTCTTTAGCGCAGATTTTATTCGGTTGGCACCACTTAAAAAAAAAAAAAAAAAAAAAAAAAAAGTTATCTTAACCCCTTGAGGAGCGGTGGAATATACACCTAATTTTAATCAAGACTTCCAGCAGAAACTTTTAATTAAATTTTACTTTTAAAACTTTGATGGAAAAAGTAAAATTGCTTTTCTTTATTCTGAAATAAAATTTTTCGAATATTCCGGTGTGAACTTCACATTTCGGAAACACAATTACCTGTCCCTGAAAGGTTTAAATTACATCATTTCGAATACGCTCTAATAAAATAAGTCAAATGTTACTTTTATTTATTGCTGGTGCCAAAAGCAATTTTTGTATGCGCGTTTTAAAGGTGCATATATGCATACATAGTACCGAATGTGTTAAAGAAAGTGAACAAAAGTCATTTATTGATGAAATAAACAACAATAATTACAAAAAATCAAAAGGAAAATATAATTATAAGGTACTGGAAGAGCAAAACAAAAACCAACCGCAAGTTTTAATGTTTATCTTCCTATTTATTTATGATTTAGTGAAAAGAAAACAACCTATAAAAACAGTAAGAATATAACCCCCACAAAACAAATCGCCTCCAACAAATTGGTCTGCTCGAAGATCGCCATTACAGTTACCACATAAGGTGATGATAATGTCAG
This sequence comes from Maratus speciosus, assembly GCA_963932465.1. NCBI lineage: Eukaryota > Metazoa > Arthropoda > Arachnida > Araneae > Salticidae > Maratus > Maratus speciosus. Next base: position 172,305,863 of record OZ010793.1, read on the forward strand.
AGATAAAGATAATTTAGAAGACCTGCAATTATAAGGCTACCTCAGCCCTGTTAAAGTATAAAAGGTGGCCTAAAACTTCTGGTAAGAAAATCCCTCGAAGCTTCGTACAGCGATTAGATGGAAGACGAAACAGGTTGCAAACACCTATTGGATATTTCTTTAGTCAGTGGTTGCTTGAAGATTCAATTCATTTTTATTGCTTGAGATAAAGAAGTCGTAGTTACGATAAAGGATATCATAGGGAAAATGGGTTTCTACCTTTTGCTTGATCTTTTCTAGAGATTGTGACATTATATAACTATGTTTACATAAACATTTCATTAAAAATAAGCATAGATAATGTTGCTTTTAGTTCTTATTCTTTGCTGAAATATTGCATTGTATCAGACCGCATTGGATGTTTGATCAAAAATGTAATGAAAAAAAAAAAAAACTGAATAAAATTATTTTATTTTATTGGTTACTGCTAAAATACATTAAATAAAATAATAATTATATGATTTCATGGGAAACGAATATGTTAGGTAGTAACTTTTAATTATCTATTATTGGCTTCAGAAAGTGTGTTTTTTCGATACCCTCGTAATATTACTATTGCGGGGTGCGGTTTCCTTTGGCTTTAATCAATTTGACGAATACTATACAGTAAACTCTGTCTAAGGCGGAATTGATCGGGACCGATGAATTTGTCCACCGTAGACGATATTCCGCCTTATGCAATGTACCCCCCCCCCCAAAAAAAAAAAATGTAAGTAAAAATTAAAAAATGCACAAGTTGTATATATATATATATATATTTACATTTGTAATCTTTAGTACCGTTCTTTAAAATTAAATTTTTATTGAAATTAAACTTTTTATTAAATTTATAGTCGTTAATAATATTGAAAAACCTTATTCGAACACTGAAATAAATAGTATTGATTAGAAATTTCTTCAGTTCTGGAATTTAATGAAAAATATTCACTTTAACAAATGCAATCATATACCTGATCTTTAACATTGATTCTGACGAGACTGAATAAAATGTTCGATGCTTGTTTTTCCTTCCGGTTTAATAAGCATTCTTGAGTAACACATTGTGAATCACACTGTGTTATTTATTTTTATGATTTAAAATTACCATATTTAACCATTAAGTTAAATATGGTTCTTTTAAATTAACTTTATTAATCTATTACAAAATATAATTAAAATGTTCGAGACTATTTTGTATATATACATATCAATTTTAAAGTTTCGTGAATTAAATGCATTCACTTTTAAAATATCATTTTTTTCTACCCTATGCAAAATTTTCGGTTCGGTGGGACCTTAAAAACCTTTCCGTTTCCGAGTTAGGCAGATTCCGGCTTAAACAACATAAATTAATGTTATTTGGTTTGGGTTCGCCGGCACTTTGAAAGTTTTCCGCGTTAGACAGATTTCCTCCTTACACAGAGTCCGCCTTAGACAGAATTTACTGTAATATTAATTTTTGTATAAAGAAAATTATAATTCCTTATAGGATGTTAGCCGTATTTTTTAAATTTAATTACTTATTTGAAAGAACACAATTTTCAGAAAATGTATTTTTAATAAAGTTTTTTTTTTTTTTTAGCTTTCAAGATTTTTTTTTAATTTAAAAATCCTAAAGAAAAATAAAAAATAGTTTTTCCAAAACAGTTATTTGGAAGTAGTCAGCCACTTTAAGAAGCGAACTCGAATTATTTATTGATAAAATAACAAACAATAAATACAAAAAGAATCAAAGAGAAAGTATGATTACGAGTAAGATACGAAAGGAAAAAGAAACGCCAATTTTAATGTTTACCTCCTTACTTATTTATGATTTAGTCAGAAATAAACGACCTATTAAAACCATAAAAAAATAACCTCATAAAACAATTATCCTCCAACAAATTGCCGAGCTATAAAATCGCTATTAGTTACCGCAAAATGTGATATTGTCTGAGGTAACGATAATTTACAAGACCTGCAATTATAGGACTACCTTAGTGCCGTTCAAGTATAAGGCAAGCAAATATTTTGATAATAAAATCTCTAAGAGTCTAATAATCTAAAGTTCTGTAGAGCAATTAGATAGAAGACGGAACAGGTTGCAGACACCTATTAGATATTGTTTTATGGTTACTGGTTGTCTGAAGATTCAATTTACCATTATTGCTTGGATCGAGAAGTTTGGCTAGGTTCAAAGTGTCTCTGGGGAAATTGTGTTTTTACCGTTTTCTGAAAGTGACATTATTAAGTGATGTTAGAGGAAATTTTGATTAAAAATAAACAGAGGCAAAAATTGCTTTCCTGTTTATTCTTTCACTCTAATAGCTGTAATGGATCCTTCATCAAACTATACGAAAAGTAAAATAATATAATAATAATAATATAGATATAATAATAAAGAGATTAAATTTAATGAGATTATTATTAACAAAAAAATTACACAAACTCACGAAAAAATCTCTTTTAATGTTTAATTTTTCCTCAGTGTAAAATAAATCAAAAACGTATTTAACCCTTTATCTACTGACGGTACTTATAAGTACAATTAAAATAACTCGTTATAAAATTCATTTAACATCGATTAGTTGCAATACAGTTTAGAATGAGTTATAGTTACATTACTTTATCTTGTTCCAAAAGCATTACGGGTTACACAAAACAAAAATATTTTTTAAAGGATAATTTCTTTTGCCTTTGCATCTTTTCAGCTTTCTTGACGTTGGAGAGTGGGGGTTGGGGAATTTTTCAATTCGGAAATATTTTTATATTTCTATTGTAAGAACATTATATTTGTAAATTTCCTGATTCTACAAAATGCTAAGAAAAATATTTAAAATAAAAGGTTTGAGTGGGGTTATAAATATTGCACAAAATCTCTATAAATTCAAATTTAATTAATCCTTCTATATCCTTCAATTCGTCTAAAATACTTCAAAAATTTAGTAAATGATTGTGTAAATCTTCTAGTTTAAACAATTCACGAAAAATGCTTTAGAGGATAAAATTTTCATGAATTCATAATTCAGTACATAAAGGGTTAAAGTACCATAGAGTAAATCAGTCGGGATATTCGAAAAAAGGTTTTCAAAATCACCCGTATATAAATTAGTGGACATGGCTTTAAGTTTGCTTAAAACTTCTATACTATTGTCAATGCACCAAAAGTTTAAATTTAAAGTTTTTAATTTAATTTTTAGAAAACAATAAATACGCTTCAAAAAATCCTGAAGCTTGACATTAAAACGTTTGCAACTGTCTCTTGAATTACAGAAAATGAATCTAAATTTAATTGGCTTTTGCGAAATTTAGATTTAAAAACATAAAAAGCAAAACTATAATTACTAATTGCAAAATTGTATAAATACATTTTATTAACTTTCTCAGGCATTGAATTTATTTACAATAGCAGTATGTCCCCGTTTACTTATTATAAAATATATCATTATGTAATTCAGCTTTAATTTTATTAATGTAGAATAATTTACATATAACTGTATAATTGGAAGCTGCTTTATCTACAGGGACAATAAGAAAAACTTTAGGAAACTGATCTATATAAACTAATTATTCTTTATTAAGTTTGTGATAATCGTATTTATTAATATTAAGTTTACTGTTGAGAAAAACATTAAACTCATTTAAATTATGCTGCACCCACACCAAAGAAAGCTTCAAAAGGGATGTTAAATTTGTAAGTTAAATGCAAAATAAATTTATAAAAATCATTTTTAAAAACATTAATGGCAGTATGCTTAAAAACTTTTCTGTTTTTTCTAAATTTAGACCCATATCCTTTTAAAAAATATAACTTCTTGTTACGTATAAAATTCAAATCTCCTATAGCAACATGTCCATCTGTTGGGGAATAATAATAACGTTAATGACATGGTAATGTTGTACCAACGGAAGCGTTCTTTTAAAATTTCTCGTTCGCGTATAAATTCTTTTCAAATGATTTTTTTTTCATAGAATAGCTGAGTTTGATATCCTACCGAGTCCTTTGCTACTTTAAGGATAGGTACTGAAAAAAAAAAATTACACAATATATAATATTTAAGTTGCCATTCCTGTAACCAATGCTGTACTTAAATAAATTAAGAGCTGAGTGGAAGAACATGTTATGCTACATTTTCTTAAAAATGGTTTTATCTTTTGGACGAAGGTGTTATCAGGTATTCTATCACATGGTAAAGCTAAAATACCAAAGTTCTATAGTTAATTCTTAGTCAATTCTAAGTTAATTCTAAGTCATTCTAATTCTAAGTCAAAATCTTCAAGGCTAAAGCCTTGAAGATTTAAGACATTATTCATTAAAATTTAATATTTTAATATTTAATAATCAAAATAATATTAATATTTAAAAATTAAATATGAATAACTTTTTTTGATAGAGTTTAGTACACCACTTGTTACTATTTTAAACACATGGTATCGAACAGAAAATAAATCATTAAAATTGACAACAAAAACTTTTACATCAAATTTCTTCAAATGTAATTTTTGTTACTTAACATGTTCTTCCACTTAGCTCTTTAAATATCAGAGGGAGAGAATATACTCTGTAATTTTACTTTAAAAACAGAAAATAGATTGAGTTTCCTAAAAAAAAACCCCTGAAAAGGTATTCTTCACAGCGTATACCACGGTATTTTGTCCACCATATCCTTGTCTGTAACTGACTATAAGTTACGAATGCAATAGCTTTAGCTGCCAACATTACGGGTTTTTTCCAAGTCAAATAAATATAATTTGAAGAGAAAAAATATTTAATGTTTCTCTTTTGATATTATGCGGTTAATTATTATAACTTTTTATTTGTTAAAATTTCTGGTTTTAGTTGGATTGCAAACAAACAGACAAAATAACAAAGTGGAAGGCTGGCAGCTATTTATTAACACTTAGTTGCATTTTCAAATTTACGCTGTGGAAATATAAGAAAAGGGGGAAAATGATTTCTAAATAAAATTTACAAAATATACAGTATTTAAGCACCCCTGTAACTTGCCATAAGTTATATATGTGGAGCAAACATGCAAACCATGCTTTCTCCTTCAGATACAAATTTTCAAAAAACACAAAAAACTGATAAATACGAAAATAACTTGTATTTAATTCTCATTTTTATTGTGTATTTTTATTACTGTTTATTAGAAAGAATTGCAAGCATACCTAAGATATTAAACATAAAACAAATTAATAAAATGCATTTAATATTTGGAGAAATCACGTTTTGACCGAATTCAGAGGAGGAAACATGTTTTGATTGTTTGACAAGTGGATAAAACGCTTTTTGAATGAAATAAGTTCTAACTCACAAATAATACAATAGCATTATTTTATTTGAATAAATACCGAATTTCAGTTGATTATTGTTAAAATAAAATGACAGATTATGGTACCTAGTAGTATTCATTAAATATTTACTAAATAAATACTCGTTTGCCAGAAATTCACTTCAAATTTTAAAACCGATATCTTCATCTAGACAGTTATACACATATCCCTCTTCTTTATTGCAGGCTTATCAATCATGGATAATGTGGTTGTATCATTTGAATATATCATCAGGTTGATTTTGCCACTGTTCACTATACATTACCTTCACAAGTTTTTTAACATCTTTGTTCTTTTCAACTGGTATGGCGTGGCTAAGAGGAAGATATTCTAAAACAACCCTTTGAACAAGGCAACAGTAACTCCCTTTTTAAGAAGATTTACATCATATTCTTCATTTAGATCTTGAAATCTATAATTCTGGAAGCCTTTAACTTTAACAGTTCTCTTATTTTTTTTCTAAAACAATCCGTTTCAATTGTGATATGTATGGCAGGTTTCGAAAGTACACATTAAGTGACAACCTGTGATTGGCAGACTGGAGAAATCACTGCTTGATTGAATGCAGGCTTTGGAGGAAACACTTTTTGATTGAAACGTCAAGTTTTAAAATTGATTTATAATCGGAGAAAAATTTTTTTTAGTAAAAAATACCATTTATTTCTGTGCAATTTAACACAGAGTTCATAAAAATAACAATAACTCATTTTTTATTTTTTTGTGAGAAAACACGGTTTGAATGTTTGCTCCACATATGTTATTAGCTCATAGTTGCATTTTTTAATCGGCACTGTGGAAACATAAGAAACAGAAAAAAATCACCTTTTAACAAATTTACACAATATAGAAACTTAAGCTATCCTTATAATCGTCCATAAATTATGAATAAAAAAAAAAAATGTGACCTTTAAGGAAATTTACACATTTACACAAAATACAATATTTAAGCCATCCCTGTAACCGGCCATAAGTTGTGAATCTTAGTTGCATTTTTAAATCTACAGTACGGAAGTATATGTAAGAGAAAACAAATCTTTAAAAACATTTAAGCAATATACGATACTTAACTTGACCATCCGTGTAACCACCATAATTTATAAATGTAATTAGTTCTTAGTTGCATTTTCAAACTGACAGTGTGGAAACATAAGTAAGGGGAAAGAAATGACTTTTAAATAAAATTTACACAAGATACTATATTTAAGCCATCGATGTAACCGACTAAAAGTTATGGATGTAAGTAGCTCTTTGTTGCATTTTCATATCTATACTGTGAAAATATAAGAAAGAGAAAAAAAAAACACATTTAAAAAATTCCCTCTCTATACAACTTAAGCCATTCTTATAACAGACCATAATTATAAATGCAATTAGCTCTTAGTTGAATTTTCAAATCAACAGTGTCGAAATATAAGAAAGAGAGAGAGAAAAAAAGGACCTTTTTTAAAAAAAAAATTACACAATATACAATATTTAAACTATCCCTGTAACCGACCATAAGTTATGAATGTAAGTAGCTCTTAGTTGCATTTTCAAATCTACAGTGTAGGAATATACATGAGAGACAAAAACAAATATCTTTACAAAAAAATTACGCAACATACAATACTTAACTTGACCATCCGTGTAAGCACAATAAGTTATGAATGTAATTAGTTCTTAGTAGCATTTTTAAACCTACAGTGTGGAGACATAAAACAGGAAAAAAAATTCCACTTCTTCAGTAAACCCGAAGAAATGACTCAGAATTCTCAAACATCGAATTCCAACACAATGGATTTTCTTTTCCGCTTCAGATAGCCACCCACGAGTTTACGGACGGAGGGAAGAGATGTTAGGCAGCAGGGAACTCCTTCGCATACCCCACTTAAATCCTCATCATTTTGTTCTGACTCCGTAATGTGATGTAAATTGAGTGGTGTAAGCGATAATCTTATTGATCTTCGCCGGAAGAAACACTGGAGGAATATTTTCATGTATGTATTTTATGGCTTTAAAACAGCCCGGGGAAGATAGAACGCTTTCAATTTTAACAGTTTATATTCTTGAGCCAGCCAATCCCATGTTGATGGAGTTGAGGGGATTCTGATTCAGATGTTAGTGTACGATATTATTTTGTGAGGTGGTGTATGAAAAATTCGATTAGAAAAATGATTAAATAATATTTGATATTTTCTAACAAAAAAAAACAAAACAAAACACTGGTATGAAATTAAACTTATATAGATGCTTTTTCAAGTGAAATATTATTTCCGGTGTTTACTTTATTATTTTAAAAGTGCAAGAAATCACAATACAGAAAATATAAATCAAGACAGTGCATTACAGTTCAGTTTATGTTGTATATTATTTAATTAAATGGCTTACAAAACGACTTTATTTTTTAATAACCTGAGTGGTATAAGAGATCTTATTTGTCTTCCCCGGCAGAAACATTGGAGGAAAAAATTCTTATATGTATTTTATGGCTTTAAAACAGCCCGGGGAAGATAGAACGCTTTCAATTTTAACAGATTATATTCTTGGACCAGCCAATCCCATGTTGGTGAATTTTAGGGGATTCTGATTCAGATGTTAGTGTGCGATATTATTTTGTGAGATGGTGTATGAAAAATTCGATTAGAAATATGATATTTGGTATTTTTTAAAGGAAAAAACTGGGATGAAATTAAACTTATATAGGTGTTTTTCAGGTGAATTGTATTATTTCCGAGGTTTACTTTATTATTTTAAAAGTGCAAGAAAGCACAATACAGAAAATATAAACATAAAAGTGAGGAGGATTGTACTTTGTGCCACTATATTAACACATTGCCGACAGGCAATTTTTATCAAATCTGAATTTTAAAACAGAAGAAGCTCCTCCCTGTTCTGAAAGTCTTTTGTAAATTGGTGTTCTAGATAGGTTTCCCAAGTTTATGCATCAGTAAATATCTTCCAATGTACTAATTTAATATAAAATGTGTTACAATCTAAAAAAAATGGACAATATGATATAAATGAATTTTCTGTAAGGTAGAAACCACGCCCTTAGTCAATGATGTTTTTTGAATGAAAACGAAAATTCTTGTTTCCTGTCGTGAATGTGTTAAGAAAGAAAGAACAACGTATAGAACAAATGAAAGTATACAAAAGGGGCATACAGCTGTTTCGGGGCTTCTAAAGCTCCATCATCAGTGCGAAATTAAAAATTAAAAGCTAAAACATAGCGAGTCAGAGAGACGCAACACACAGCTCGACCACCAATTCGAAATAGAAAGTCTTTGACGGTCGAGCTGTGAGGTTCGTTTCTCTGTCTCTCTATGTTTTGGCCTTTAATTCCTAATTTCGCACTGATGATGAAGCTTTAGAATCCCCAAAACAGCTGTATGAATGTTTTGTATACATTAATTTGTGCTATCTAATGTTGTTCATTCTTTCTTAAGAAAATATAAATCAAGAAAGTGCATTACAGTTAAATTTATATTGTATATTATTTAATTAAATGGCTTACAAAACGGCTTTATTTTTTAATAACCTGGGTGGTATAAGCGATCTTATTTGTCTTTCCCGGCAGAAAAATTGGAGGAATAAATTCTTACATGTATTTTATCTCTTTAAAACAGCCCGGGGAAGATAGAACGCTTTCAATTTTAACAGATTGTGAGAACTTCACTTATCACAAGAAGAACTCTCACACAGGTATCCCCCATGTGTTAGAAACTGAATTTTTTTTATTTCAAAGTACCCAAATATTTCGGCTGGAATCAAAAGGAACGATACATTTGGATCCATCTTCCTAGTTGAAGTTAGAGTGTCAAACATTTCCAAAGAGCGCTGAAGAAAATAGCTTCCCCGCTAATAGTTTTTATCTGTGATCTTATCCGGTCGACCGCTCAGAGTGAAAGCGAAAGCCAGAGAGAGTAGGAGCGCTTATGTGCGTGGGAAAATTAAGCAGAGCCTATCCGAACAAAGTTTGTTGATGATGCAAACAGCTGAGGTCTGTTAAATAATCAACGAGGATACTCCTTTTGTTGAGAAGGGAGGAGAAAAGTTTTGCAAGAAGAGGCTGGGAGACCAGTTCAGTTGGGTCCAAAATTTCAGAGAGATAGTCGATCAAGACTAATCTCTCGGTGAACGGAACAAGGTGATTTATCACCGGAAAATTTACTTCGAATCTTCGAAGGTATCTTTATTGAAGTCAGGCTTAGACTTCAATCACAAGGAAATGTGAATTGAGTTTAATATTCTTGCACCTTGTTATTTTTGTTGAGAAACCTTCTGTCAAGAACACTTTTCGTAATGTCTACTATTTAATGAACAATTTTTGCACATTGAAATCTGTGGACTTTGGGATCCATCACGGATTGATTTTATAGACTTTCTCAGTGCCTAGAAAGACTTTACCTCACCAAAAACTATCATTTCCTCTGAATCAACGAATTCTGTGGTGACGAACTCATCAAATTAAGTGTTGTGTTTAATCTAGAAGTAATTTAACATGTTTTTTAATAAACATATTTCTGAATTAAATTGTGCCTCGGGCGTAGACGCCATAAATTCCCGCTACCCGTCCTACATTAAATTCGGGGCATTACAAGATTATATTCTTGAGCCAGCCAATCCCATGTTGGTGAAGTTTGGAGGATTCTGATTCAGATGCTAGTGTGCGATATTATTTTGTTACATGATGTGTGAAAAATTCGATTAGAAAATGATTAAATAATATTTGTTATTTTTTTAAGGAAAAATCGCCCGATGAAATTAAACATAGGTGTTTTTTCAGATAAATTGAAGAAGAGTAGAAATACGGTGAACAGAAAATAGAAGATTTTACCTACTTATCTGAAGTTCTACGCGATTGAAAGAGAGAGTGTGGAGAAAGTGGAAAGAGTCTTGTGTACAGTAGAGGTCCGGCCCGGCAGAATTAGAACAATTTTTTAACGGGCCGGGACGGCAAAAAAATTGAACGGGCCTACCTGGCTGGGCCGGGCCGAAAAAAAAATTAAGTGGGCCTACCGGCCCGCTATAAAAACTTAACCGAGGCCGATGAAATATGAGCCGTTTTCCACGAAGATCACTTTCGCGAGAATAAGTATAAATGTTCGTCACGAGCCGATGCTAGTTTGAAAACATTAATACAGAAATGTAACATGTCCAGCGTAGAGATCAGCGTCGGACAGTTAATAGCCTCTGAGATCGGGCTTAATTTTTTCAGCAGACTCGTGCCGGGCCGAGATCAGCCTTGCATTTTTCTCTACATAGTCGATCAAGGCTGGAACTGGACTTCATTGTTCTCAGGATGTGTAGGGAAGACAATATGTTTTGTAAAAATATTAATAGCGAACTTCTGTTAACGGAATTTTTGAAAATATACCTTAAGGTGGTTGCAAATTCACAGCTCAACAATGAGAAATTTTCTGACACATTTTCTGACTCATTTTTAACTGTAAAGGCATAAAATTGACAGGCCTGACTATTGAAGTGATTTGGAATCGAACAGCGTTTTCCATTTTTTATAAATAAATTACTTATCGAGATATAAGAGATTCTTGTCACGTGACTGTAGATTTTTCTCCTTTCCCATGCTATCGCTTCTGGAAATTCGATTCAAAACTTTAGCAATTTTTGACAATTTGACGATATTGTCTCAAAGATATATTGCCTTTATGAAAAAATGGATAATGTTATTCGATTACTTAGTTTCCGAATAAGAACACATGCCAATCTTATGCGTTTCCAAAAAGAAATGAATTTTAGAATATTTTTACAAATTACAAATTACAGAGAAATATTTTTACAAATCTGCTTTTTATTATACAGCTTCAAAAGTTATCCTGTTTTTTAACCCTCTTTTTTTTCTTTCATACTAAACTAACATTAATTTTTTAATAAATCCTTAATTGAGCGTCGAATTTCTAAGATTATAAGTAATCATTAACGTCATTAGCGTTGTAACGCGTATTTTCTGTCTTGCGAACACGTAGTAATTTTAAAATATACTGTAAAATTATCCCATAAATAGGTACGCAGTATTATTCTTCAAAAGACTCTTAACTGTATTTTTAGAAAAACCTAATTTTTTTTTTGTGGAAAATAAGTCGGGCCTCATTTAATTGATTTTCCACGGGCCGGGCCTGTTTTCACTGATTTTTGTACGGGCCGTGATCGGGCCGACCGTTTAATTTTTTCATCGGGCCAGGCCGGTCCAAGATTGCTTTTATTCGGGTCGGGCCTGAAAATTCCGACCCGTGCAGACCTCTAGTGCACATCAGAAAAGCGATGGGTGATTATACTCCTTTTTTCTGCCTTGGTAGATAACAGATTCAAATCGTGAGTACACAGAAAATCTTTTTTTCCCCCTAGTAATACTTTTTGAATTAGTTATGTATATTTAGAGGACATTCCCCAGTTAAAATCTGCATTCAAATTAGCAAAGGCTGACAAAATTAAATCCCTTCCCAGCTATTAAATTTTATTCATTTTTCTTCAGTTGCTTGCAGCCACTGAAGTCTTGCAAAGACATGGATTTTTGATTTCTTCTCGCTTTGACGCGTTGTAACAAAAGTTCATAAGCGTTTAAAGTATGACCTTTTTTAAGTACGTTTTTTAAGCTCTTTTTTAATAACATAGAAAACAAATTTCGGAAATTTGATTTTTAATATTATTTTAATGTGTAGGGAAGAATCGTACAAAACCGGGTAGCGCAGATTCCTCCCTTAGCTGTACTGTTATCTATTAGCCAACACAAGAAAATACTTGTCGACAAGACAACTATTACGGCATTTGTAGCTTATTACAGTTTAATAAATGACTTTCTAATATGAGGTATAATAACCTGCCTTATAGGCTTACTTAAAATTTAAAATATATTTCGTAAATTGTTTTTTAAATAAAATAATCTTTCCTAATTGATAAATAATCTATAAAATCTCAGTCCGTTTAACTAGGATACATAATCTATAACAAGATTCTTTTTAAAAATAAATATTAAACAAACAAAAGAAAACCCTCTTTTGATGGATGATGCTTTCCCAGTATCATTTGCTGTATATAATAGGGTTGGATGGATTACGAAAGAGGCCTTCATTATTTGGTTAAAAAAATTTATAAATTTTTCCAATTTTTCTCCTGGAAACAGTGTAAAATTCAGGGTCAAATTCAAAAATTCAGTCAAAATTTTTTTCCACGACTGTACAGTCGTGGAAAAAAAAAAAGTAAACACCCCCCCCCCCCTAATTCCTCAACAAATTACCGTAGAAGGAAGTTACTGGTACCGAACGATTGGAAATAAAATCTACTTTTAAATGATGTATATAAAATTTGCTTATGGGGCCATCTACATATTAAATCGAACCCAAAATTCCTATTTTCAATGGCAATACCCAATTTTAACAAGATATTTCCAATTTTCGGTTCAAACTATGCCTAGACACCAAATTTCAAGTCATTTGAATGATAAGTTTTTGAATTATAAACATTAAAAATTTAGTGCTTCTAATGTTGAATTACATTTTCATATTTTTATTAATATATCCTGAAATTATACTCCTATGAGGTAGCAATAATACTAAAATACCCTAACATAAATACGTTGAATTTGCAATTTTTATAATTTTATGATATGAATTGTGAAATTAATATTCGAAATAATTATGAATTGCAACCTACATTTTTTTGTTGGATTTAGATTTATTAAGTCCTGCTTTATGGAAATACAAAATTTCACATTTTTCTTCTAAGTAGTTTTCAAATTATGCTTAAAAACGGCAAAATGATAGTTTAAGGGCCGTCTGTGATAGAAGTGACTAGATATTTTGAAATTTCTTATACTATCCTGTAATCTAGCAGTCTTCAATCACGGCTTGAGTGGTGCTGATGCCTTGATCAGGAAGGGGGCTCTCTCGGTCAACAGTCGAGTACCGAACTTCAATTTGGATACAGCCCCTAAAATACGGTAGTTTTAAAGTAATTAATTTCTCGGAAACTTATCGTACGAATTGCATAAAAATTTGTTTTTAGGCTAATTGAAGGGTGTAGAGTTCATTTATGCTCTCAGAATTGTGTACTGCTATTGAAAAAAAAAAGTTATGGTTCGTTTTAATATGTAGATGGCCCCTAAGCAAATTTTATCTATATCATTTAAAAGTAGACTTTATTTCCAATCGTTTGGTACCAGTAACTTTCTTCTACGATAATTTTTTGCAAAGTTAGTAAGGGGTGTTTACTTTTTTTCCCACGACTGTACGCGTACATATCTGAGATGTACAGTAGTGGGAAAAAAAAAAGTAAACGCCCTTTCTAACTCCTCAAAAAATTATCGTAGAAGAAAGTTACTGGTACCGAACGATTAGAAAGGAAGTCTACTTTTAAATGATGTATATAAAATTTGCTTAGGGGGCCATCTACATATTAAAACGAATCCAAACTTCATTTTTTTTCCAATGACAATACCCAATTTTAACGAGATATTTCAAATCTTCGGTTCAAACTAGGCCTAGGCACCCAATTTCAAGTCATTTGAATGATAAGTTTTTGAATTATAAACATTCAAAATTTAGTGCTTCTAATGTTGAATTACATTTTCATATATTTATTTATATCGCCAGAAATTATGCTCCTAATGTGGTAATTTTTTGTGTAGCAATAATACTAATATACCCAAACATAAATACGCTGAATTTGAAATTTTTATAATTTTATGATATGAATTATGAATTATGAAATTAATATTCGAAAAAATTATGAATTGCAACGTACAATTTTTTTGATGGATTTAGATTTATTAAGTTCTGGTTTATGGAAATCCAAAATTTCACATTTTTCTTCCAAGTAGTTTTCAAATTATGCTTAAAAAGCGGTAAAATGTTGGGTTAAGGGGCCGTCTATAATAGAAGTGACTAGATATTTTGAAATTTCTTCTGCTGTCCTGTAATCTAGTAGGCTTCATTGTCTTCTTAAGGTGCCTTGATCAAGATGGGGGCACTCTCGGTTAACAATCGAGTTCCGAACTTCAATTTTTTATACAGCCCTTAAAATACGCTCGTTTTAAAATAATTAATATCTCAGAAACTTATGGTACGAATTGCATAAAAATTTGTGTTTAGGCTAATTGAAGCGTGTAGAGTTCATTTATGTTCTCAGAATTGTGTACTGCTATTGAAAAAAAAAAGAGTTATGGTTCGTTTTAATATGTAGATGGCCCCCTAAACAAATTTTATCTATATCTTTTAAAAGTAGACTTTATTTCCAATCGTTTGGTACCAGTAACTTTCTTCTACGATAATTTGTTTAGGAGTTAGTAGGGGTGTTTTTTTATTTTTATTTCCACGACTGCACAACTCCGTATTAAAGAGAAAGAGGCATTGTGGTTTACCTAATTCCGATTGACTCCAACTAGAGCTACAGAATATGCTATGGTATTACTAGTGTAAATGAGCGTCCTAGGACGGTTGGTAAAAATCGTGGTTTTCACTTAAAATTTTAAATAACTGATAAAAATATTCATATCGACAATAAAGAAAACCGACCTGAAATGTTAAGTTCAGAGCCTGATTTATGCTTAGGCCTGTTGGGTTTTGACAACAAATTTGTAATCTGATGTAAATAAGTTCAGTCAAAGATAGTAAAAGGAAACAGATAGATTGGAAAAGGAAACAGATAGATTGGAAAAGGAAACAGATAGATGCAATATCAGTACAAATTGCTTTTACTGACTTGTACTATAAGAAATATAAAAATGTTTGGTACTTTTCCATTATCGCAACACTATGCCAAAATGAACGCTAATACCCCATTTATTTCAACTGTAATCACGCAAAGGATATTTATTGCAAATCGTACCAAACATTTTGATTTGCTATTAATTGAACATGAATCAATCTATTATTAGTATTATTTAATTGTAACCACGCCAAATTATGAGAATTTATATTATGTATTATGAGGATTTTCACGTTAGTATTTTACGCAGTATTTATTTAGGGTAAATTAGTAAAATTTTACTTATTTCTTTATAAGAATATCTTTTAAGAATTTCTGTATTTTTTTAAAAAAGAAACTTGTATTAAAACTTTCTTTTTATATAAAATGTTGAATTTTTGTTTTACAAATATACCGTAGAGCAAATGTATATAAACTAGGTATGCAAATATTTCATTTTATGTTGTTTTTTCATATTGCATTAATTGTTAATGTTTAAAATTGTTTTCGAAACTTATGTATTTGCATTTATTTCATATTAGCAGATTCTCTTTAAATTCATATTAGCAGATTATATAATAGCAGATATATTTAATTTCATATTAGCAGATTCTCATTTAGCAGATTCTCTTTAAAATTTTGTGTTTTTTACGCTAATGTTAATTTAACAAAAGCTTCTAAAAATTTTAATTTTTAGGCTCTTCTAAAGACTAAAAGAATTACTTTCTAATGATAGTTATAGAATTTTATTGACAATTATCGAGGAACTTTAATATTCTGTACCACAGTACCTCACTCCCCGCACCCCCTCCATTCAATAAAGCCTGTTTAGGGCAATGCATTTCCAGCGTATTTAAAAAAAAAAAAAAAAAAAAAAAAAAAAAAAAAAAAAAAAAAAAACTCTAATTCATATTTTTTTCTGCCTAGCAAAGTGTATTTATTTCTAAAAATATCGCTGCAGTCTGTTCTTTATTTTAGGTAGGCATCACTATTATAATTTCCTTATTATATTCTTGTTTCCTTGAGATTTTGTTGCCGCTATATATATTTTGGCGCAATTATGGTCTAAAATTTTATTTCGCAAAATTTTTTGTTGTAGAGGTTTTGTTTCTCATTTTGGAGCAACATTGTTAGTAAACCTATTATTTTCACTTCCTGAAATTCTAAAATGTATCCAAACTAGAAAGATTTCGTTAGTTTCGACATACTTAATCCTTATTTACCAACCAAAGACATATTTCTAGTAGGCTTCGGTACGCAGTATTGATAAGTTCCAGTAGGTTCCGATCAACCCTTTATATACTGGATTATAAATTCATGAAAATTTTATCTTTTAAAGCCTTTTTCGTGAATTGTTTAAACTACATTAGAATATTTACATAAACATTTAATAAATTTTAGAAGAATTTTAGAAGGATTGAAGAATTTAGAAGGATTAATTAAATTTGAATTTATAACGATTTTGTGGAATATTTATAACTCCACTCAAATCTTTTTTTTAAATATTCTTCTTAGTATTTTGTAGAATTAGGAAACGTACAAATATAATGTTCTTATAATAGAAATATAGAAATATTTTCGAATTGAACCCCCCCCCCCCCCCCAACGCCGAAAAAGCTGAAAAGATGCAAAAGCAAAATAAATCATCCTTTAAAAAAGTTTTTTGTTTTGTGTAACCAATAATGCTTTTAGAATAAGATACAATAATGTATCTATAACTCATTCTAAACTGTATTACAACTAATCGATGTATTAAACGAATTTTATACCAAGCTATTTTAATGGTACTTATAAGTACAGTCAGTAGATAAAGGGTTAATATTTAAATATTCACTGAAAAGAAAGAACTATCGAAGCTGACATCCACTCATATCCAATGCAAATTAAGCACTGACTATAATACAAAAGTTTACTATATATAACATTTAAAATAAATAACATCTATATGTGTTATTCGTTTTTTAAAAAAAACGTGATAAAAAAAAAAAAAAAAAAAAAAAAAAAAAAAAAAAAAAATGATCTATGGGTGGGAGAGACATACGTTTGCAGATAAATATTCAGAGTGGTACAGGATTTTGTATGATACAAACAAAAGAAATTAGTTCAAAATCTCGACAAGAGAGGGCACTACTACAGATAATTTCATGAAATTCCATATTGCTCACACAACGCAAGATTTAGATACAAAAACATTCTAGAATACTGCATGTACACTTTTTTGTATCCAAATCTTGGGACGTGTGAGCAATATGGAATTATTTCATGGAATTATCAGCAGTAGTGCCCTCTATTGTCGAGATTTTGAACTAATTTTTTGTTGTTATCATACAAAATCCCGTACCACGCTGAACATTTTTCTCCAAACCACATATCTTTCCGACCCATAGATCTTTTTTTTTTCTATCACGTTTTACTTTCGCACCGAACTTCTGAAACACCCGGTATATTGCCTTAATATTGCTTATACTGAAATGTTGTTCTATCTGTGGAAGCCATTGACTCAATTTACAAATTTGTACTTACAGTTATTTCACTCCATCAAAAAAAAATATTTATATTTAAAAATAAATTAACGTAGTTAGTTAAACGCTCCTGTAAAAACAGCGAGGGAGAGCGTATTTCCATATTTGTGCTGATTTTTCCCCCTCATTTTAGGAGATGAACGTACTTAATGAAACAATCTGGCAGATTAGTTTCTTCTTGACATACGCAACCCTGTTTGAAAATGACATCACAGTTGGTTTTCTAACTTGAAATGTAGAAATAAGAGTACACTTTAAGATATGGTATACAGATATTGACTGTTGACATAAATAACCACACACACAGAAGAGATGGCTGTTAAATATATGGAGATATAAAAAAAAAATCAATAATTGATAAGAAAAACATATATTTATAATATGGAATAATGTGTCCTTTGATAGTGTTAGTTATTGGGTTGTATGTGAAACAGTCTCTTTCACAATGATCCCAATTATTTTGCAATTCTTCTAGCACTCTTTTATCTATAATATTTTAAGATGGGATGCCGGAAGAGTGAAAACTTTTGCTGAGAGGTACTCTCAATATTTATCGTCTTCCTTGCTAACTGGTGAACAAGCTCGTTGTCACTAACACCAGAGTGTCCATAGACCAAACAAAAGAGACCACAAAAAAAAAAAAAAAAAAAAATTCACACTCAAAATTGAGTAAAAACTACTGAATTTTAAATATATGTCATATACTCAAAATAGCTCCGATCCAAATGTACTCAAAATTGAGAAACATATATGCTCATTTTTGATTCCATCGTTGTGCTCAAATATGAATCGTTATGCACTTCCCCCCTGAACCTACAAATTAAAGTAAAAATGTTCTGACATTTATTTCCCGTTCAAAATTATCAACAAGAAATGTTTAATTGATTATTTATTAAGGGGACCAGGTAAGCGAAATTTGGGGAAAAAATTGAATTTTATTTTTTTATATCATTAAATAGTTTAAACTTATATCTTTCCAACGATGTGTCACACATCTTTATATATAAAAAAGAAGTGTTGAAATTATTCATTCTTTCTAAGAGTACTTCACAGCTTAATGGCCATTTAAATCTTTTATTGACTTTTTCTCAAAACATGGATTTTTCATGTTTGTGTTCCTTTTTTTCAATATCTATTAAACCTAAGAACTCATATTTTTTTTTAAATACTTATGTTATATTGTATACTTTAACACAGGGATTTAATGATTTGTTGAGAATTATTTATTTTAGCAGTGAAATCTTACCAAACATGCTAATTTAAAATGTCTTTCAATAAATAATTAATAATTAATTTTCAGTTTCAATTAAAAAGAAAATGGTCTGATAAAATACGTAAAACATGTTATTCAAACTACTCTAAAAAAATCTAGACTTCTATCTTTCACCATTTCTGAGAAAAAGGCACATAAAGCTGATGAATTTAACATGGCGGAGATAGGGCTTTCTCGGTCCCCTTAAGAAAAATAGCAAAATTATTAGCAAGATACCCAAATCGAATATTTTTTATGACAAGAGCATTATTTGCAAGCATTTTTAAAGTATTTTAAAATACCGTGCATAATTTAATATTTACATTAATAAACATCTTTTATGCCGCCATAAATGAAATAAACCATTACAGGATAAAAAAAAAAAAAATTATCGTTTTGTTTGGGGTTGATAACATGTGATATTTCAAAATTGAGAAAGCCTAGGTTCATTTTTGATCCAAACATACTCAATTCAATATGAGCACATCGGTTTACTCATTTTTGAGTACTTCATTTCTTTCAGTAAAGATATTTGTAAGGTCGGCAGACTAGAGCTCATAAGTAAAAAATTAATAGTTTTTAGGAAAACAAAAAACTGAATAAAAAAAAACTGTTGTAAAATTTAATTTATTATCATTGACATATTGGGGTGTACTTAATTAATACGAACACGCGCTGACATGTAATTTAAGACAATAATAACAAAAAGAAATTTTAGTGACTAATATCATTAGAAAAGGACTATACCTATGATTTAAGAGTATAGGAACTTATGTTCTAATGACATTAGTTAAAAATCTCTTTTTGTTATTACTGTGTTAACCCATTTGTGCCTAGCCTCCTATTTTTGGGATGTTTTACATTTTCATAAATAAGTATATTTTTCTTCTCCTTTATAACATAAAAATTGTATGAAATAATTATTTATAAATGTCTTTATCTATTACCGAGAGATGACAGCATAAGGTGGATATTTATTTGTTTAAATGAAGGCTTTTTCGGTGTTTATAAATTTTTTATGTTTTCAAGATGGCGAAATGTAAAAAGTAAGTTTATTTGTATTTTTTCTATGAAGGATCCAAAATCGCAAGTTATTTTATTATATCTTACTATAATCTTAGCTTGTAGACTTTTTTTAATACGTATTTTTTTAAATTGCGAAATTAAATGTTCAAGCCTACTTTTTATGCAGTTTGTAACGTACAAAATATAGGGTTCTAGGCACAAATGAGCACATATTTTTGTTGGACATTTAGGAGACAGTTATTTATGTAATCTCCTTTCGAATATATTTATAAAAAAAATGTTTTTCAGCCAGCAATACTATTATTCTTAATTTAATTATAAAAAATAGTTAAAAATTCTTAGGCTCTCTAAAGAAATAAATATATTTCTTTTGTAGTTCATAAAAATACTAATTATAGTACATAATATACAATTTAAAAACTTTTTAAACATAAATATAGACAAAACATATAATTATGCATATTATTCTACTAGAAATACTCATATGTAGTATTTTTTCATTTTATTATGTAGTATTTTTTACAGTATGTAGTATTTTATGTAGTATTTTTTATGTAGTATTTTTTACATTTTATTAAATAAATACAAAAAAAAAAAAAATAAGTGTAATTTTTTTTAGTATTTTTCCAGTTCATTTTGCAATATTTTAAAGTGATTTTACCAAATCATTTGAGAAAACCAAAATTCATGCACAAATGGGTTAAATTACACGCAAGCACGTGTCAGTATTAATTAAGTACACCCAAATATACAATGATAATAAATTACATTAAACTTTATAACAGTTTTTTATTCAGTTTTTGTTGTTCCTAAAAACTATGACTTTTTGGCTTATGTTCTTTAGTCTGCCGATCCTAGATTTATTCGTTTAATAAAAATACTTCAGGATCCTTAGTATTAATAGGTCAGTTGAATAATGATTTTCCAATGCTTCTAAACTCAAGAGGCTATCTGTCTGAATTGAAAAAAATTGGAAGAAAGGATCTTGGTATCAAATAACAGCATCGGCAAGAAGTTCAGCCTGGAAGATTGAATTGTCTAGGTGCAATTTTACTTTTTTGGTGTAATAATATCATGAACACATGCACAAAAGACGTACGCAACGACATTAACATTTTATCTACTGACGGTACTTATAAGTACCATTAAAATCACTTGCTATAAAATTCATTTAATACATCGATTAGTAGTAAAACAGTTTAGAATGACTTATAGATGCATTACTTTATCTTGTTCCAAAAGCATTATTGGTTACACAAAACGAAAATATTTTTAAAAGGATCATTTCTTTTGCCTTTGCATCTTTTCAGCTTTCTTGGCGCTATGAGGGGGTGGAGGGTCGGTTCAATTCGGAAATATTTCTATTATTTCTATTGAAAGAACATTATATTTGTACCTTTCCTAATTCTACAAAATACTAAGGAAAACATTTAAAATAAAAGATTTGAGTGAGATTATAAATATTGCACAAAATCCCTATAAATTCAAATTTAAATGAATCCGTCTAAATATTTCAGTCCTTCTAAAATATTTCTAGAATGTATTAAATGATTATGTAAATCTTCTAATGTAGTTTCAAAAATTCACGAAAAATGCTTTAGAAGATAAACTTTTCATGAATTCATAATTCAGCACATAAAGGGTTAAGAGCTTTAGAGCCATCTGCAAAAATTTCTACGTTCGGACGTGAATCGCTAGATTCTTAATTGAGAAAAGATGGTACGGATGAGCTTAACTGACCTCTAGTAGTCTTTGATAGATGCTGAAAGGATGGTAGTGTTAGTCTTCTACTAATATATTCAACCTTAAAATTGGATTTGTGTTGCCTCATTCTTCAGTTTTAAGGGTCTCAGGACTCTTAAAGCTTCACAATTTTCGAAATTTTAATTATTTTGGATGTGAAACTGCTATCTTTTCTGAATATTTTGATATAATTATTTCCTTGAAATTTCCATGAGAACAGAAGTTATGGCTTTCAGAATTATACCCTCTCAATAGCTGAAGCGCCGTTTCCAAAACTTTGAAGTCATTTTTCTCCAAATGACGTTTTTGGACATTACGCGCAGGATATCTCAAAAACTTCTGAATATTTTTTCCTGAAATTTAAACACATGTTTCATGTTAGTCCGTATAAACTGAACCTAAAATTTCTTTTTTATTGTTAAAAAACAATATTTGTTTTAGGTGATTATACTGTTGAAATTTTTAAAAATTTGCATTAACTAAATACAACTTTGTATTAAAAATAGGAAAATGCTTCAAATACAAATTTATTTAGTTTCAGGGTATTTATTGTAATCTGAAGTATAATTAGGCACAAAAAATGTCGCTTTAGTTTCAAAATTTATTTTGTAATTCTGCGCGTAAGCTGTTATACCAAATTTCTTCTCGACAAATGTCTGAAAGTTTGGAGCCCCCTGTAAATAATAATTCTGCATCTTCCAATTTTTAAATACATGAAATGAAAGAACTCACTTATATCTTTCATATCCATATCTTTCATATGTTTTTAAATCATATGCATTTTAAGATATTAGATGTTGAAAATGGTTTTTTTTTTTTTTTTTTTTTTTTTTTTTTTTTTTTTTTTTTTTTCAATTTTAAGAGTCCTGAGACCCCTTAAGTCCAAATAAAACACCCACAACCTCACGATGTCACATTAAATCTTATCTAGTTACGATTTTGACGTACAGTCGTCGTAAGAATAATACATTTAAAATGAATCGACCCTGTTTAACCCTCTGACCACCGATCAAAAGGGCTACAATGTTGTTTTCTCCGTAATATTTTAAAAGTGCTAAAAAAAGGAGGATTTTTACAACATGGTATGAAAAATTTAATTACGTTTAAGAATACAAATCTTGAGAGTATTAATAATAACTTAATGTTTTAAAACTGGATTATATCTGTAGAATTATTTTAATTTAAATAATGTTTCTACTGCAGTGAAACTTACAGCTTAGTAAACAGATATATCAATGAGTTCACGGCGCTGAGAAGATTAAATGTATTGAAACATCAGTTTTATTCCTTGAAAATAAATAGCAGCTAAACATAAAAACCGAACATTTTTCTGCAAACCAAACAAAGCAATAACTACCTATACTTGAATTATTCTAAGAATACTCTTGCAACCAAACATTTGTATAAAAGTAAAGGAACTAACCACAAGCAATTACATCAGACTCCAACAAATTTTCTTATGGTTGGTTAAATATAAGGATGCGAAAAATCAATAATCTCGAAAAAAAGAAAATCTTGTTTCTATTGAATGCTGTCCCCCCTATCGGTTTTTCAGAAGAAGGGTCTAAAGGAGATATGAAAAGAATGCCTTTACGCCCTGCAGATTATCAGAGATGACTCAAAATACGGAATTCCGGAACAAGAGAGTTTCATTCCCACCGATTGCTCCTATTCATCCCCAAAACAACGAAGTGGGGTGGAAGTCCAGACAAGAAAATCCATACATTATACACAATTTTTAAATCTTTGTTGTTTCCTTGTAGTTGACAAGGTGATGAAGAACGATTCTACTAGCAGAGATGATAACTTAGAGGTTCTTAGAGAAAAAGAAGGTGTACTTAGTAGGGAGATAAAAAAATTCAATATTGCTCCTTCTTCTTTTTTTATTAGTTTTGATTTTTTTTTCATATATAAATAGATTTTGCGAAGCTTTCTTTTTTGTTTTATACATTTTTGTAATGAATTATTGAAGAGATGTATTCGTGGCAAACTTTAAATACGTGATTACGTTACTTGGAGGAAGCGAAAAAGATGATTTTAATTGTTTCTGAAATAGTTATTTATTTAAAAATAAAATAAAACAAAAAATCTCTTTTCTTAAAATAAATGCGCAGTTCTACTCAACATATAAAGTTTTATTTAGATTCCTTTTAATTTTTTTATTTTGTAAAAGAGATGCGGAGATTAAAATTAAGAGGCGTTGCCAAAAAACAATACAGTTATCCATAATTTTTAAATCTTTGTTGTGTCTTTGTAGCTGACAAGGTGATGAAGAACGATTCTTCTAGCAGCGCTGATAGCTTAGAGGTTCTTAGAAAAAAAGTAAGTGTAATTAGTAGAGAGATAACAAAAAAATTCAATATTGCTCTTTCTTCTTTTTTATTAGTTTGAATTTCTTTTTTTTTTTTTTTACTTTTTTTTTTTTTTGTGTGTGTGTGTGTGTTAAATAAATTTTGCGAAGCTTTCTTTTTTGTTATATATTTTTTTAAAATGAATTATTGAAGAGATGTATTTCTGGCAAACTTTAAATACGTGGTTACTTTACTTCGAGAAACCGAAAAAGATGCCGAAAAGATTCTAATTGTTTTAAAAAATAAAGCAAAGAATCCCTTTTCTTAAATTAAATGCGCATTACTACACAACATATAAAGTTTTATTTAGATTCCTTTTAAATTTTCTATTTTGTAAAAGAGATGCGTAGATTAAAATTAAGAGGAGTTACCATAAACCAATACAATTATCTGTACTTTTTAAATATTTGCTGTTTTCTTGCAATTGACAAAGTGTTGAAGAGCCATTCTACTAGACGCATTGATAACTTAGAGATTCTTAACGAAACTGGAGGTGTGCTTAGAAGAGAGATAAATCTTTTTTATTTTTACTGCAATATGTTTTTTGTAAATAAAAGGATTTTGTTAAGTATTTATATATATATATCTATATATATATATATACAAACAGATTAGATATATTATAGAGTGTATAGCAGTAAAATGATAGAAATATTCCTGGTAATCTGCAAATACGTGGTTATTTTGTTCGCTCTTCCTAAAAATATGATTAAAATAGGTTCTATTATTCCTAATTTATTTGACTTAAAATGAAAGAGATATATTTTGAAATGAACATATTGGAAAAAAAAAATAAATAGTAATTTTATGATGACAAATTAAAAAAAATACGAATGCATTAAATCCTCATAGGTTTAACATTGGAGAGAGAAATTTGTGATCTGACCGAACAACAGCCTTAAATTGTCTGTTATTCCGTCAAGAGAAGCGTTGGAGCAGATTTACCGTTAATAAAAAGAAGATCAAATCTTTTTATCAGCTCTGGTTTTATAGCTATCCTTAACTTTACCCAGTCACCAATGGTATAAATAATTTGGTCTATCGCCTTGTTATGAGTGATTTTTGCGGTTTCAAATCTATTTTTAAATTAAATTAATGCAGATAAGTCTATTTAATGTAAACATGTACAACGAATTACACGACATGTGCTTAAAACAAACATGGTTCACTGATTCTAGACTGTTTTCCTTCCCTATGATGTAACCAAATAAAGCCAAAAATCAAATTAGCGATCATTTAATATATGAATGATATCACATTTATCTTATAGATCGCTCTATTAGCATGTATATGCCAGGGGTGCAGAATATGTCCAATCCGGCGATCTAGGATCGGGGGGGGGGGGGGGGGGTATTTTTGCCAACTGGGTAAATTCTGCAGAAAAAATATGCAATTGATTTCAATTTTAACAATGAATTACATAATTCTCAGAGATAGAACAATTATCTCTACAAATAAAAAGATGCGTATGTTGGCCTTCACAAAATCGAACTCAGGATAATATATACCATATATACTCGCACGTAAGTTGATAAAGTTTTGAAGAATTAAAAAAAATTCTATACATACGGTAATACAGAATTTATGTAAGCCTATAACATATCGTAAAATTTTGGGGAAATTTTCATATGGATTTGGGGAAATGTTCGGAGTGAAAACATTTTCAGCACCCCTGGTATATGCAAAGCTCCTATGTGTCCCTTTCTGGTACGTCGCTTAATTGTTATTAGTAATTTTTTATCAGTGGTGTTTAGAAAATAAATAATTTCTGTAATGAATTTGATTATTAAAT
Source organism: Maratus speciosus (assembly GCA_963932465.1). NCBI lineage: Eukaryota > Metazoa > Arthropoda > Arachnida > Araneae > Salticidae > Maratus > Maratus speciosus. The sequence continues at coordinate 172,331,564 of OZ010793.1, forward strand.
CGGTTTTACGATTATAGTATCAATATTTAACAAGAACCTGTCCCTATTGAAGTTAATAAGTCTTCAAGAGTATCGATATTTAACAAGAATTTGTCCCTATTGAAGTTAATAAATCTTCAAGTTAGAAACAATGTTACATCTTCAATGCTCGGATATTCATCGTCTGTGTCAGCAGGGAAGTCCATTCTTGCTGTCGGCATAGCTGATTACATGTAACATGATTCATCATATGGCGTATATTATACAACTGTTTCTTCGAACGTTTATTCATTTTATTCTTGTACGTTGTCATCTATGCCAACGTATTCCTTCAATTGAATGCCAACGCACCCCGAGTTTTACAAACGATTTCAGTACATGAATCGCTATTGACAATTCTTATCTAATTCAACGATTGAATACGTCTCATAATAATTTAGGGCTTGACAAAACAACAAAAAACTTTGAGTGGAAAAAAAATCGGCTTTCCTTACTCTTTGGAATTTTCCATCAAATTGAAACTACAGTATAGGATTAAAATACAGTAGTAGGTTTCTGGGTAGTGACCGCTAGGCACTCATGTCACTTTTGTAAATATAAGAGCTGTACGTAAATTTATACCTATGTCAAATAGTCTCACCTAATGCCTATATGTAAATTTAAATCTGTTTTCATTTTCATTTTAGATTTCTTTTCCTTTTAAAACTGGTTACATCAGTAGAAGGGAAGCTAGTATGTAGTTCTCTCAAAGTTTAACGAAAAAAGGTTATATGATTTTTAATTTTACGAGCAAATTAAAATCTAAAATCGTTTTGTCACCAAAAAATTCCATAAGAATATATGAATCGGATAGTTAATAGATTCCACTTTCTAAAATTAAATAAATTAAGTAAAGAATCATTTATTTTGTTTAAGCAATGTTTATGCATACGTAATATTTTTTTTCGTATTAACCAGGCGTTTTTTCCTCATCAAAAGTTTATTTATAACTCTAGTTATGTGTTATACATGAGGATTTGAGATTCGACTGCCTGTACACGAAGTGGAAATGCCAAATGATGTTCGTGAAATACCGCATATGGAAAGTTAGTAAAAAGCGGAATACTTCCTCGAAGATTTACTACCGCTTAGAAACCGATTTCCGGACTTATAAACTAAATGCTGATATAAACAACAAAAATTTAAAAGAATTCTGTGATTCTACTGCTCTTGATGGTAGTGAGGATTTGGTATCTGCCAAAGATGAGACGTTGTTAAGACGAAAGAGATAGCGGCGGTGAAAACTTGTGTAAATACGAAATGTATTTTATTTGTATTAATATTAGCTGTATTTGTATTTTTCTAATAGTTAGTATCATCGAATTTCAAGTTCATCTGTGGGTCAGATTTTTTCTTGGAAGTGTTATGTGCTATACAAATCAATAGCGCTTTTTGGTGTACAGATTTCTCATTACTTATTCTACTTCATGGAAATGTTATATTTTTCAAGCAAAAGGTTAAATTAATTGAACAAATATAATAATAAATTAATCTGAACAAATGTATCAATTTATTAAGAGTGTTAATAAGATCAAATCTGACTAAAATTATATTACTCCTAATGTTTAGAAATATAACCTATTTAAATTCTGACTATAGATATTTTAGCATCTTAATCTATACTCATATTATAAAGAGGAAAAAATTGTTTATTTGTCGGAGATAAGCTCAGGAACTACCGAACCGATTCTAAAAGTAATGGTATCAAAATGATGGTGTTCGCCCAACTTAGAACATAGGCTATATCTTATGTCGGTGCCACTACCCCAAAGGGGGTGCAGGAGCAAAAAACGTTCTAAAAATGCGATTTTTGCGTTACTGAAGGGCCTAGAAATATGAAATTTGGAATATTAGTTACTTATAAGATATAAATGGTGTCTAAGAACAGTTCTTAAACAATTCGAAATTTAAAAGGGATGAAAATGCACAAAAAGCGTTCTAAAAAACGTTCTAAATGGTAGTTTCTGCATAATCTCAGGAAATGCCAAACCGATTTAAAAAATATTGGTGTCAAAATGATAGTGACAACGTTTGCTCCAAGATAGGCTATGTTTTATGTCGGTGCCACTGCCCCAAAGGGGGTGTAGGAGCAAAAAACGTTCTAAAAATGCGATTTATGCGTTACTGATGGGCCTAGAAATATGAAATTTGAAGTATCAGCTACTTATTAGATATAAAGGATTTCTAAGAACAGTTCTTAAACAATTCGAAATTTAAAAGGGGTGAAAATGCGCGAAAAGCGTTCTAAAAACGTTCTAAATGGTAGTTTCTACACAATCTCAGGAAATACCAAACCGATTTAAAAAATAATGGCGTCAAAATGATGGTGAAAATCCTTGCTCCAACATAGGCTATGTTTTATGTCGGTGCCACTACCCCAAAGGGGCTGCAGGAGAAAAACGTTCGAAATTGCGGTTTTTGCGTGACGGAAGGGTCTTGAATCGTGAAATTTAGAATGGTAGTTAGTTATAAGATATCAATGATCTCTAAGGACATTTCCTAAAAAAATCGAAATTTAAAAGGGGGTCAAAATGCGCAAAAAGCGTTGTAAAAAACGTTCTAAATTGCAATTTCTATGCAATCTCAGGAAATACTGAACCGATTTCAAATATAATGGTGTTAAAATGATGGTGACAGATCTTGCTCCAACATAGTCTATATTTTATATATGTTTCCACTAACCCAGAGGAGATGCAAGAGCAAAATGAGCGAAAAGCGTTCTAAAAACGTTCTAAATGCCGATTTGTCACCAATATCTCAGGAAGAATCAAACTGATTTCAAAAGTAATGTTAAGAAATTGATGCTGACAGCATCTGCTCTAACATAGACGCTATTTTAAGTCGGTATCACTATCACCTAGACGTTGCAGGAGCAAAAAAGCGTTCCAAATTTCGATTTTTGTGATCGGTAGGGGCTAGAAACTTAAAATTAGGCAAGGTACATATGTATTACATATAAATGATCTTTAAGAACAGTTTCGAAAAAATTGGAAATTTAAAAAGGGGTGAAAATGCGCGAAAAGCGTTCTAAAAACGTTGTAAATTGCGATTTCTACTCAATCTCAGGAAATTCCAAAGCTATTTCAAAAGTAATGGTTGCAAATCAATGGTGACAGTCCCTGCTATAACATAGGTTATATTTTATGTTGCTGTCACTACCATCTGAGGACTGAAAAAGCAAAACATGTTCTAATTTGCGTTTTTTGCATAACTGAAGGGTCTAACACTTTGAAGTATGGCATGTTATTTACTTACAAGATGCAACTGCTTTCTATGAACTGTCGAAAGAAAATTTCAAATTTAAAAAGATGAAGTGAGCGGAAAGCGTTATAAATTACAATTTTTATGTAATCTTTTCAAATACCAAACCGATTAAAAAAATAATGATAACAAATTTTTGGTGATAGAACCTGCTCAAACATAAGCTATATTTTATGTCTGTGCCACTACCACCACAGGGTTGCAGTAGCTAAAAACTTTCTAAATTGCGATTTCTGTGATACTGAAAAGGTTAGAAACTTTAAATATGGCATGGTAGTTACTTATAAAATATAAATGCCCTCGAAGAACTGTCGAAAATAAATTCGAATTAAAAAGGGGTGAAGTGAAGGGGAGGTGCGAAAAGCATTCTAAAAAAGTCCTAAATTACGATTTCTACGCTATTTCATGAAATATAAACCAAATATAAAAGTAATAGTTGCGAATCAATGGTAACAGTCTCTGATCCTACACAGGCTATATTTTATGCCGATGATTCTACCACTTGGGATTCACATGAACAACAAACGCTCTAAAAAAGGCCTTTAAAAGCTTTCTAAATTAGGTTTCTGTGGAATATTAGGAAATAACAAACCAATTTCAAAATTAATGTTGGCAAATTAATAATGACAGCTCCTATTTCAACATAGCCCTTTATGTTTATAGATGGTGGTAGGACTTGGAATTTGACATGATGGTTAATTTTAAGATGTAAGAAGATGGTTTCTAAAAAATTCAAAACTTCAAATGAATACTGAAATGAGCGTATTAATTGAGCATAAAAGTTTCAAAATATTTTCTAAATTATTATTTATTTAGTTTTATTTCGTTTTATTAATTTAAGTCTCATTTCTTCCTTATGCAGTGTAACAATGATATTTAATCAAACTGTGTTTTAAATAGTAATTTTTTTAAATTATTCCTAAAAGTAATAAGTACCTTTTAATAAAATAAAATATCAACTTTTAAAAAAATAAAAATTTAGTTAGTGCCTTTTAATAAAAATTAGACATATAAATATCACTTGGCATATTTCAAATATTACGCGAGCAAAGCTGCGGGGTTTGCTAGTCACTTATAAACATATTATGTTAAATAATGCTATAAAAAGTGATAAAATATCTTTATCACTTTCTTATAATATAATAATAAAGATATTTTATCACTTTTTATAGCATCATTTAACTTAACAACAAGGTAACTGACATTTCCTGTAAGATTTACTGGTTTTTGTTGCCAAGAATTCGTAACGCACAATACCTAGAGCAATTAATTAAAAATATAGTGAACTACAGCGTATAATATCTGCACGGAATCAGCTAGAGTAATTCATACAACGTAATACAAGCATACTAAATATCATATACTTGAGTGATGCCGTTAAATAAAAAAGTTTTAAACTTAGAATTTATGCTTATATTTTTAATTAAAAATATAAAGTTCAAAATATTAATTTCGCATTTATTCATATTTTCTCTATTCATATACAGTGGCTCACATTTGTTTTCGGACACTTGTTTTTTTTAAATATATTTATAAAAAACATCATCTAAATATTAAAGGATCTACTTTAAATAATTTTCATATAAACTTTCTTTTCTCTATAATAAAACCTACATATTGTAATGAAAAAAAATTTTAAACTTTTTTTCTAAAAATTAATTTACTGAGAAAGGGCTGAAAAACATCTCACATAAGTAATTGGACACTTTGAAGATTCAACAAATGTAAACAAAAATATGCAAATAATCAAACATTTTAATGCTTTGTTGAGTATCGTTTAGCTGGAATTTTACTTTTAAAACGTTTTGACATGGATGCAACTAATTTTTTTGTGTAAGAATGTTCAATTTTGTTCCATTGTTCCATTCCTCTGTTAATACAGTTTTCAGTTGTTCTTTCAAAGAAATATCCATGTTTTTTTTTTTTTTTTTTTTTTTTTTTCTCCAGTTCATGTCACAAATCTTCAATTGAGTTTAAATCTGGAGAATATGGTGGAGTCTTGATAACTGTAGGATAGTTGTACATCAGCCATAAGCGAACATTTGGGGCTGTATGTTTGGGATAATTATCTTGATACAAGTTGAATGCGTTTTGAATTCCAAGTTTTTGGGCAGATATTTTCAAGTTTTCTTTCAGGATATTTATATACTTATATTGGTCCATATTATTTTCAATTGAAACTGAATTTCCCATACCAGAAACAGCAAAACATTCCCAAACCACTATGCTTCCACCTCCAAGTTTGACAGTTGGCAATAGCTTTTTCAGATTGATCTCTTCGTTGGCTTTCTCCACACAGTTATTCGCCCATCAGGTCCAAATATGATAAATTTTGATTCATCTACAAATATCACGTTTTTTCAAAACGATACATCTTTGTCTACCATGGATTTTGCAAAATCCAGACATAACTTCCTTGGTCTTTCGTTAAAGAAAAATTTTCTTCTGGCAACTCTACTTTGTATCCATATGATCTGACAACTCGTCTAACAGTTTCAGGGTTTACTTGTATTGCAAATCTGTTTTCTTATTCTGTTGTAAGTTTCACTGCACAGATTCGCGGATTTTTCATGATTATATGCAAAATGAACCTTCGATTCCTGATAGTTAGCTTGTGAGAAGCTCCTGATTTTAACGCTTTTTCAATATTTCCACGTAGTTTACATCATTTTATAATAGCAAAAACAGTTGAATGACTCAATTTCACAAGTTTTGTGATAGTTCTGACGCTTTTAAAATCCTTAAAATGTTCTATGATTAAATTACTAATGGAATTTGTTGTAACGTTGTAGCGTCCGGCCATGTTCGCTTAATATAGAAATGCAAACAAATTTACATGAATTAGTAGAAATTTCAAAGTTCAGACGATAATATTTGACATATATTTCAATTTATATTAAAAATAAATAATAAGAAATATCATCTGTCAAAAAATTTAGTAAAGCTTTCAAGTGTTCAATTAATTATGTGAGATTGTTTTTAACATTTTCTCGGTAAATTAATTTTTTGAAAAACAAATTTTGAATTTATTTTTATTATAATATGTAGGTTTTACTATAGGGAAAATAAAATTTATATGAAAAAAAAATCAGTAGATCTTTTAAAATTTAGATGATGTTTTTTTATAAGTTTCAAAAACACACGTGTCCAAAAACAAATGTGAGCCCCTGTATTAAAAAAGGAATTTCAATATTTTGTTAAAAATGTAAAATCAAAAATAATTTCATTTTATTGTATATGGGAATTATAATATTTCAAGTTATTTATGTCCCATTTAATTCATAACATAAGCATGTGAATTAAAATAACACAAGTATCTTAAGTACAAAGCTAACAGTACGAAGTACAAATTTCCTTTGAAAATAATATGGTACCAGAAATGCTACCGTGTGCTCATGATCACTAATGCCCATGGTAGAAGATCTGCTACCTTGATTTTAATTACTCATTTTATCATTAAAGAACAAACTTACATTGAACATTTCTGTGCAGAGAATAGAAGTAATTTTTTTATACATAAAAAAAATATTATTGGGATTTATTTCAATAAAAAAATATTTGAAAAATTGAGCAAAAACTTACAACTTTAAATTCCATTTTGTCTTGTTTTTAGACATGTTGCTTCAAACAATTTTTTCTTATTTAGTTAAATATCTGAATTGCACATTCATAACTAATATTACCTAAAGGTGAAATTATTGCTGTAATGGCTTAAAATATGCATTATTTATGAAATTTCATGCTAAAAATTAAAGTTGCACAGATGGTAGAAGAAATGCTACCATGGGCAGTAGAAGGTTAAACTTGTCATTTTATACTGTATTTGCAATTTCTAGTTTGTTATAAAGGACAAAAATTGATCTAATTAAGAAAAATAAAGTAAAATTGAAGACAATTTATTAAAGCTAAATATGATTTTTTACAAGAATTGAATTGAAAAAAAGTGTTCAATTTTACTTTATGAATAATTCAAACAAAAAGTAAATGTAAGCTGTAGACGTGAAAAGTTTTAGTAAAATTGGATTGAGATAAGATAAATTTAAATCCTTTTTCATTGGCACCTTGTGAAACCTTATTCATACCTAGCTCATTTTGTTCATATGACTTTTTGTTATCAATTTACATAAAAAAAATTTCAATTCCGCGATGACGGGGCTTTCGATGTCACCGGCGCCGGTCCAGGAGCCGGTGACATCGAAAGCCCCGTGATCGCGGAAAAAAAAATTCCAGTAGCCGGGGACATCGAAAGCCCCGTCATCGCGGAATTGAATTTTTTTTATGTAAATCGATAGCAAAAAGCCATATGAACAAAATGAGCTAGGTATGACGAAGGTTTGACAAGCCAAAAATATGTTTCATTAAATTAATTATTATTAAATACCTATAATGTTTTACCGTTATCACGGATATTAATCACTCTTACAGCATTTTACAGAAAATTTTGTGTCGGAAAAACTTGGTATGACAAACTTTATTCTGCTGGAAGAGTCTTCCATACTTGTTGTAACAAGACGACCGGTGACAAAATTTCACATTTATTTTGCTTTGAATTTTTACCGGTGGCTGCGTTATTTCACGTCTGGATGCTGGTCAAGTGTCGGATTTCCGCGACAACGGTAAAACATTAATGGTATTTAATAATTAATTTAATTAAACATATTTTCGGCTTGTAAAACCTAATCATACCTAGCTCATTTTGTTCGCATGATTTTTTACTATCGATTTACATAAAATTTTTTCAATTTTGCGATCACGGGGCTTTCGATATCACCGGCTTCCGGACCGTAAGATATTCTTTCCTGTAAAACTGGTTTCCTTGTTCGGTAACACCAGTAGAGGTGAAACTAATATGTAGTTCTCAGAAAAATATGACGAAACAAGTTGATCATCTAAATACCAAAAAATAAAAATAAAATAAAATAAAATAAAATAAAATAAAATAAAATAAAATAAAACAAAATGAAATAAATAAATAAATAAAGTAAAATAAAATAAATGTATAGTAGGAAAGGCGTACATGATGTATGGTCTCTAAAATATTTAAGTATTTTTTGAATGTCAATAACTTTTTCACAAGAAATACATCGATAAACTTTAGATGTAAAGGTAAGCCAAAGACACATATTAAAAGCCAAAACAAAGACATATACTAACCGTGTATTAGTATAAGTGTATTAATATTTTATATCGCGTAAATATTTTGTCTACAATAACTATTATTTAAATTTTTATTTTTTAATGATTTGAAATAGTTTAAAAAATAAAGGGTTTGTAAAAAATAAAGTTTTTATTTATTTATTTCGCTTAAGAGGTCAACAGTTTCCAATAAAAATTATTTACAGTTTTTATTTTTGACTTATACGAAATAGTTTAAAAAGTAAAGGATTAGTTAATAAATAGTTTTTTTTTTTTGTTTGTTTGTTTAAGAGAGAAGCAGTTTTGATAAGTTATTATTTAAAATATTTATTTATGACTGATACGAAATAGTTTAAAAAATAGAGGGAGTGTAGTAAATACAGCTTTTTAAAAATTTCGTTTAAGGGTTCAGGAATTTCGAATAATTATTATTAAAAACTTTTATTTTTGACTGATACGAAATAGTTGAAAAAATAAAGGGAGTGTGGAAAATAAAGTTTAAAAAAAATCGCTTAAGGGGACAACAGTTTCGAAATCCAACGGTATATAGCCTATATTTATTTACTTTTTCTAGAGATCAACTGAAGGGATTCAAATATTTTTAAAGAAAACTCTGGTATTTATAATGGTAATACCAGGTAGAAAATAAAGTTTAAAAAAAAAATTCGCTTAAGGGGACAACAGTTTCGAAATCCAATAGTAGATAGCCTATATTTATCTACTTTTTTTCTAGAGATCTACTGAAGGGATTCAAATATTTTTATAGAAAATGGTAATACCAGAAAGTATGGTAATATTAATAATAAATATGCGAATGTATTTTGATAGTTTGTTTTTTCTGGAACATCGATCCCTTTCAGTAACGTTAATTTAAAAAAAAAAACATAGTTTTTTTGAATGACTTCTATTATATCTTCCCTAATTGTATTTAGATTTACGAGAAAATTTGTAGTTTCTGTAAAAAGAATATGACAAATATTTTATAAGGAGAATTAGGAAAATTAAGGAAAATTCAAAGCTGTTAAAATATGTATGCTAATGATCCCTTTGGCTAATAAATATTAATATTCTGAAGAAAAAAAACCCTCTTTAATATCTAATAACATTTTCTTTCTAATTTCATTGAAAAGATTCAGTTATTACGACAAGTGCATTAGTTTGTGACTATATTATTACACACACATATATATATATATATATGCAGGCAAATTTAAACTATAGTGGTATAGTTTCATGAAGTTATATTGTTAAATACACTTTAATCTTTATGCTATCTTCACATTAAATGCTCCATATTTAATACAGTACTTCAATTCTAATACTAAAAAAAAGTTTTTTAACACGTTTACTGTCGCAAAAAGTAAGAATTTTCAAATTTCTTCTTGAAAGTCGTTTGCCACCACAAATTCTGAAAGGTAAATTTCGCTTTACTAATACAGCGAAATTTCTGCCAATAAATAAGGCAATTTTTTTTTTTAAATGATGGTGAGAAAGTAATAAATTAATGTTAAAGCTGCGAGTATACTCGTAGCGTGGCAGTCAACGAGTTAATTTAGAAAATTATAATATAACCACGAACAAAACACACAATAACCTCTTTTGAGTTATCCATGATTCCGAAAAGCGTTCTTTATCTTTAGGACTTCAGAAACCAAATTATTTTTGAGATTTAAAAAAGTATTTATTAAAAACAGAAACTTTTTTTGCTGCCATTTTTTGCCATTTCCTAGTAGTTTTATAATGTATTAATCAGTTTTCTCAGACCGTAATATCTATTTTTCGGATTCTATCCATCCTCAAGTAATAATTTCATGTTCAATACACACGTTTTACAGAAAAACATGCATAAATAATTAAGCATAAACATTATGCATAAACATGCATAACTATAGCAAAATTAACAGCATAAACATAAAGTTAAAATTAACATTATTACGCTACTCGAGCATGTATAAATTCAATTACTCAGCCGAAAATTTTTAAGGGAAGTTGGAAGTCCCTATTAAATTGTTATATATCCCCATGTTAAATTAATCTACCTTTTCTCAGAAACTATCAAAGATATTCCCTTGAAATTTTTTATACACATGATATGAATTATTCCTAATAAAGTGCAGTCAACTTTATAAACAGATGTTTTTTAATTTTTTTTTATATAAAATCTGGAATAAGAACTGCTTTTAAAAAACAAAAAACTTAAATTTTTCCAAAGAAAAATTATTTAATGAAAATTTCTCACATGTGTTTGTAACAAAAGTTCACTTCAGATTGATCAAGGATATGTGTAAAACATTGAAGCAGGATTAGAAGAACATGCATAACTAATTAAGCATAAACATTCTGCATAAACATGCATAACTATAGCAAAATTAACAGCTAAACATAAAGTTAAAATTAACATTATTATGTTACTCGAGCATGTATAAATTCAATTACGCAGCCGAAAATTTTTAAGGGAAGTTGAAAGTACCTATACCTACCATGTCAAATTAATCTACCTTTTCTCAGAAACTACCAAAGATATTCCCTTGAAATTTTTTATACACATGATATGAATAATTCCTAATAAAGTGAAGTCAACTTTATAAACAGATATTTTTTAGTTTTTTTAAAAAAATCTGGAATAAAAACCGCTTTTAAAAAACAAAAAACTTGCATTTTTCCAAAGAAAAAATTTTTAATGAAAATTTTTCACATGTGTTTGTAACAAAAGTTCACTTCAGATTGATCAAGGATATGTGTAAAACATTCAGGCAGTATTACATACAATAATATGTGGTAGTTTCTATGAAAAGGTGCATCGAAGTTCAAAAAACAACATTTTGAGAAAATTGAGTTTAAAATTTATGTATGTAATGTTTACATAAGATGTAAAACAAACTGAATTACTTAAGAATTTTTAACTTCTAGTTGTCGTAGAAACAAAAATAATATACCATTCGAAACGAGAAAAATGAAAAATTCAAACTTTTAAAAAATAAGAAAACGATTTTTTTCACAAATTTGCCTTCCAACTGCCGCGAAAACGTATAGCATAAGAAAAACTGATATTGCGGTTTGAGAAAACTGATTAATACACCATGAAAACTGCTTGGTAACGCTTCCTAAACTCAGTGTTAGCAAACGAATTTTTGTTTTTACAAATGCTTCTGTAAACCTCATAAACTTCGAAATCATGAGTAACTTGACGTTAATATGTATGACGTTATTATGTATTTTCGTTTGTGGATATACAGTAAAATTTCGTTAACACGAATAACTGGAAAACACTGATTAATTTCGCTATTCTGAAAAATTCGTTATTGTGAATATGTTTGAAATGAAATAGCATAATAGATTTTTTTAACAATCCTAATAGTATTCGTAAAACTGGAAAATTCGTTAAAGTGGCATTCGTTGTAACGAGTTTCTACTATATTATATTTTCGTAGATTAAGAAAGATTTGTCCTTTTTTACAGTGTAAACAATACGTGACTTTTCCGAAGATTTTAAGCAATAAGCAACTCTTTTGCTAAAAAGCAAAAGAACAAAAGAGAAAACGGACAGAATAAAAAATAAAAAAAAATACCAGTACGGAATATAAGCAGAGAACTCTCAACCACTTCAGTTTTTCGTAAAACAAATGACATACATTTCCTTAGAAGCTCGTAGAAAAATGCTGACTTTCATTCCATTAACTGTTGTTTGGGCGGAAGTCGTGAATCATATTGTACGTAAGGATGATTCTTCAAAACCAACTAAATCCACATCGCATTGTACTAGTCCACTTATAACGACTGAGCATCACATGTTTGATTTATCGGGGGAAAAACTTTTATGAACTTCAAGCATACTGAAATATTGCAATCACTGATCAATCATAAATTCAAGTAGGTAATTCATCAGACGAAATTCAATGGTGTATAGGAAGTGAAGCTATATGTCACTGGTCTTTATGGAAAACATTAATATTACCCTTTTCTATCTAAAAAGAGAAGAATGAATGGCTTAGCCGTTTACTCTAAGAATTCAATATTTAAAAAATATAAAACTGGAGCAATGCCAGCATTTGTTATTATATGTGCGTTTATGCTGCAAAAAATTGTTGCTTAGGTTTTGTAGTAAATATTAAATACCATTTACAAACAATTTTAAACAAATACTGTAACAAATACACTCATTGATTTTTAATAATAAAAATATTTTATCAATAAATGTGTTAAATGTATTTTTAAGTGATTTTACTCTTCATGTATGTACATTAGGCAACATTAAATAAATAAATAAATAAAATAAAGTATGAAGGGGAAACATTACTGGTTTAAATCGAAGAATTTGCTTTATAATTGATTGTTGTTTATTTTGTTGAACGAAGTCATAAGCATAGTAAAGTAGAAATCAACTTTTAAATTTCGGCATGTTAACAAATGTGTAAACATAAGTTTTCATTAATTTTTAATGATTTAGGGTGGTCCTTTATTCAACAATAACCCATTCGACGAGTGAATGAAAGAAAAAGCAAAATTGAATATAAGAAAATACTTTCAACCATACCAGTTTTCCAAAGATAAACGACGCGCATTTACTTTGAAGTTGATAGAAAAATGCTATCTTCCATTCCATTATATGTTGTTTAAAGGGAAGTCGTGAATCATACCATACGTAAAGGTTATTCTTTAAATCTTCTAAGTCCACATGGTGTTGTACAAGTCCACTTATAAAGACTGAACATCACATGTTTGATTTATTAGGGAGAAACCTTTCATGAACTTCAAGCATACTGAAATATTGTAGTCGTTGATCAATCATAAATTCAAATAGGTAATTCATCAGACAAAAATCAATAGCCTATAGGAAGTGAAGCTATATGTCACTGGTCTACATGGAAAGCATTCATATTACCCTTTTCTATCTAAAAAGAAAAGGTTGAATGGCTTATCTGTTTACTTTAAGAATTGAATAATTTAAAAACATTAAACTGGAGCAATGTCAGCATTTGTTATTATATTCACATTTATGCTGCAAAAAATTGCTGCTTAGGTTTAGAATATATTAAATATTATTTAAAACAATTCTAAATAAATACGGTAACATATACAGCCATAGAATTTTATTAATAAAAATATTTTATGGACTCTTCATGTATGAACATCAGGCAACACTAAATATATAAACAAATAGAATAAAGTAAAGTAAAATAAATAAATTTCCGCACAATTGCTATAACTCCAGTTCTAAGTAATGCTGGAAAACAACAACAACAACGACAAAAATACCGGTTTAAACTAAAGAATGTTCTTTATAATTGATTGTTTTTTATTTTGTTGTACGATGTCATAAGTACCGTCAACCGGGGCTACATTGGGCCACTTTTTCCTGGTTCAACTAACATTTCCATTATTTAAAAATATCAAATATGATTTTTCAACGTCGAAATTGAGTTGTAAACAATTAACATGAAACAATGAAATATGGTTTTAAAGAGGCAGTTTTTTATTTTTTTAACTATCTTTAAAGTTTTGGAACAAAGTAGCACCTACTGGGGGCTTCTTTGGTCCATTCACTTAGTTTCATATAAATTGAATACATTACATATATTAGACTACTGAAACCCCTTGCAATAGGATCTGCTAATGAATTAACACTGCAAACTCGATAAACATTTTTTTTCTTTTTTCCTTACATTTAAACACAATAAACAAATTGTAAACATTACAGACACGAGAAACAGTTTTCGCTATGTTATCCTCAGCAACTGGAACAAACACAATTTATTTAACATTTTGCTACAGTAACATTTGAAAAACAAAAATGTTAGTTAAAACTTTTTAAAGACATTTGGTTGTATAAAAGGCATTTCTAAGTAACTAGGGCTACTTTGGACCAAACCAGGCCTGGCACAAAGTAACCTCCAAAAACTAGTTTTCATGTTAGCTTTATATAAACGTAAACATTTCCTGTCAAAAAAAAAATGTTAAAGGAAAAACTATGATCACACATGGGTTACAGCTTACTAAAGCTAATATTTTGACACTTGCCTTATTTTTAGCTCTTATCCAGATTGTTTTACTATAGAAAGTTTGGAGAGTCAAAATCTACACAAGAAAACAGTTGTTTACAAACACATCCAGTGTTGTCACTAACAAAAATTTAAATTACTTCAAACTATTCAAATACCCTATAGTAGGGTATAAAATATTTTTCAAGGGCAAAACCCCCAAATTATCTTGTATTGTTTGTTCAATACAAAAAATAAACACTTTTTTTATGTGATGGACCAAAGTAGGACCAAATAGTAGCCCCGGTCTACGGTACAGTAAAGCCGAAACCAACTTTTAAATTTTCAAAGACAAAACCCCAACTTTATGACAAATTTAATTTTCGCATGTTAACAAATGTGTAAACATAAAATCTTCTTAATTTTTAGTGACTTAGTGTGATATATATTAAACAATAAGCCATTCGACGAATGCATAAAAGAGGAAAATACTGGAACATAAGAAGAAATTCCTTACCTCATCAGTTTTCCTAAAACAAATGACATGCATTTTCTTAGAAACTCTTACAAAAAGGCTTATTTTCATACCATTAACTAATGTTTGGATGGAAATCGTGAATCATGTCGTATGTAAAGGTTATTCTACAAACTTTCTAAATTCACATAGCATAGTACAAGGCCACTTATAAAGACTTAACATCACATGTTTGATTTATTGGGGAGAAAACTTTTATGAACTTCAGGCATACTGAAATATTACAGTCATTGATCAATCATAAATTCAAGTAGGTAATTCATCAGACGAGAATCAGTAGCGTATAGGAAGTAAAGCTATATGCCACCCGGCTTTATAGAAAACATTCATATTACCATTTTATATGTAAATAGAAGAATGAATGGCTTTGTTATTTACTCTCAGAATTGAATATTTAAAAAGTACAGAATTGGAACAATTCCAAAATTTGAAATAAGATTGTTATTGTGAGCACATTTTAGAAAATAATAATAATAATAATAATAATAATAATAATAATAATAATAATAATAATAATAATAATGTGCAGGTTTAGAGTATACTAAAATAATTCTAGACACAGTTATATAAAAATAGTGTAACATATACCTGATGATTCGAAATACAGGTTATAGCGATTGTCTCTCAAACTGTTTATGATAGAAACATGCCTCCAATTTCTAAAAATATACATTTCAAATATAGCATTTACACTTTGTATTTGTTTTGAAAAATACTGTAAAAATACTAAAATGCGAAATTTAGTTTCTGAAAACGTCCTTGAATCCTATAAATTATACATGGAAAAATGTTCTCCACACTCTTACAAAATTGTAAATATTTCTTCTTCTAAGATCAAAATTCACCGATTTATAATACTCTGAATTTTATGAAATTTTACAGCTTTCAAAATCTAAAACGTCGTCTGTGTGCTTTTTGTGACGGGAAGATCATAAATATCTTTTGCTTTTTGCAGCATGTCTTTTTCATTTGAATATTCTTTTTTCAGTATTCTTATTCATTTTCCAATATTTTAAAAAGTAAATTTGTTAAATGAAAATTTAAATTTATTTAATCTTCAAATATGGAAATTTGTTTAGCCTTTCTACATTTTACAGATTATATCATTTTTCATAAAACTGTTACTCAGATTTACTTATTACTGAAAAAGCTTTTATATAAGAGACATACAGACATTTTTTAAAAAGAAAATTTAGATTAATTTCGTACTGTCATCAGTGCAATAACTGATGGAATTTTGCTCATATATATACAGGAAAAGCGAATTCGGTTTATTGACAATAGAACTATAGGAAATTATTGGGAACAGCCAATAAGAAATTACTTAGTAAAAGTAACTGGTAATATGGAAAAATGTTATTAGAAATATAGGAAAGTTTTTTAATATAATATTCCTACAATCTAAAATAGAGAAATAACGAAGTCACTATTAACAACCTTTTTATAATACTTATATATAGAGAATATTTTAAGAGAGTTAATTTAAAATACAGCTAACTTTCTTTAAAACTTCTCTATTTATAAAAATCATAAAAATGTTGTTAATTGTGACTTCGCCAATGTCACATTGTCAGATTGTTGGAAATATTATGTAAAAGCCACCCTTTTTTAATTTTTACTATAATATTTTTTATTAGTTCATTTTCCATTGCATATTCCTTATAATGTTGTGCAATTTTGTTGGTCAAACCTATCCTCCGAGTCAGCTTCTCCTCTTTGAGAGCGATATTTATATCTCAGGTCTCTTTTTCTTTAACGCATATAAACTTAACTACTAATGACTTTTAAAACTATTAAAACTAATTAAAAGAACAAGAACAATAATGTACCTAAGAAAATTAATGTACCTAGGGTCAGTAATTGTTGTACCTAAGGTCAGTAATTGTTGTACCTAGGTCCAATTACTGAAATTTTGAATCTGTACGCTATAATAATTAAGAAAACAACATTCAAATTTAAAAAAATAAACAATTATCACCAGATAGCAAATGAGCCAAAAATCCATAGCTTTAAAAAATGTTTCAAATTCCATTTTTTAATAATGTGGAAAAATAACTCACAAATTAACATATCAATAACTCACCAAATAGGGGGCCATTTAAATTCCCAAAATTTTCCAAAATTCTAGCATGTAAACTTTATACATAAAAAGACTTTTGTCATGAGTTATTCTGCATTACAAATTGAAGTTTATCTGGAGCCACGAAAAAGACAATTATGTGGCCCTAGGTATAACATTGTGTTGTTTCATACAAAATGAATTTCTCTGTCTAATTGGAAGAAAAATGTTTTTCTTATCTTTGTAAAATTATAAAACAATTCAAGCACAACATTTTACTTTTGCGCTTTTCCAGTATAAAACAGTTTTTCCCCTATAACTTTTCAGAACATAATTCTTCGGAAATTCAAAATAGCTATTATCGTGCCACTCATCTAGATGAATAATAAAACTAGATCAAAACATTATTCAAAATAAAGGAAATGGCCCTCAGTACATGTTGGCTCCGTATAAAAAGGTCTACCATGTATACATGGTGTTTCAAAATTATATGTCAGAAATGTAAATGCAGGTAGAGTGGACCTTAGTAAGCAGATTTCGTATAGGAATTTGGGTGCGGAAATGCCGGTAGAGGGCGCTGTTAAGTTCAGTGGATAAAGGAATTTCGCTGGCTTCAATCGTCATTCTCCGCACGGATTTCGAGTAACATGCGTCGTTCCACTAATGCGGAGTTTGCCGACGTGCATTCCAGGTATGAGGCTGCGCAAGAAAATGGAGCGGCTATTCAAAAGATGTACATGTACATGTAACGATTCCCAAGTAAGAAACTGCCGGATCGCCGAACATTTGAATATTTTCATCGGAAGTTGTGCGCGAGTGAATCATTTTATGCCTCGAGGCGTGATACGGGCACTGGAAGATATCGCAGAATTCCTGCAGTGGAAAAAGCAATATTATGCACAGTAGAGGCATGTCTAAAAGCTCGAGAACTGTTAGACGTGCATTGAGTGTGAGCCATTTCCTCGCACAGGCACATACATGAAATGCATGTCGGCAAGCTCTGCATTGGTGTAACGGTGCATGTTACTCGAAATCCGCGCGGATAATTACGATTCAAGCCAGCGAAGTGCTTTTATCCACTGAACTTAACAGCACCTTCTACCGCCTCAACGCTGCATTTCCGCATCCACATTTCTATAAGTAATTTTGCTTACTAAAATCCCCTCTACCTGCCTTTGCATTTCTGACATATAATTTTGAAACACACTGTATACTCAAAATTTCATCATTCTTTGTGCTGATGACGGTAGGCTGATTGCTACCAAAAACTAATCTGCAATTGTTAGAAAAGTTCTAGTGCTCAAAATATTGCTTTATCTATTTATACTGTGCATCGCTAAGTACGTTAATTTTATTTTACTTATTTCCTTATATTTCATTACATGAAACCTTAAACCTGGTTATCGGAAAAGTTGGTAAATTAAAATAGTTTAAAATTGTCAAAATGGTAAGTTTCATATCAAGTCTCTGTAATTTCATCATTTGCTTTTTTTTTTTTTTTTTTTTACAATGATGACTAATGATTGTCCTTTTTAACATTCTCCAAATCTTTTCCGAATTTTACAAATAATTCGGCCCATATAGAAATATATTATAATTCATTACGCTGCTTTCCATTTTCTTCAATTTCAACAGGGAAAGAAATAGAAAAGCCAAACTTGTATATATTTTCACGTTTAGTTTAATTTAATCACACTGTGCCCAAAATATTTTATAATGCGCCCCTTATGAAACGCGTGCCATACGTTCGCCTTCCCTGATATATAGCATCTAATTGAAGATACTTTTAACAATATAGCTATCTTCCTATATTCACTATTAATGTCTATTATTAAATAAATTATAAAAGATACCAATTTGTCATATTTGTCAATATTCCGCAGTGTTGATCAGAAATAACTAACTGCTGTAGGATACGATAATTCAAAAAATGTTCGCCAAATCAGCATTGCTTTCTCTGTTCTGTCATCCGTTCCTCACCAATCAATGAACATTTATAATTCCCTTGTCAGCTTATCATTTAGTAGCATCAATCTCCTAGCTACTTATTGTAAGTAATTATTAAATAATCTCATCACTCTCGATAGCCTGGATTACAAGCTGACGTATTACAGAGGATTTGCCCTGACACCAGTATTGATGCAAGAGCAGTCCGTCAAGTCTTTAAATGTTGCCAGCATCGCGAAATCTTATATTGTTCGTACAGACAAGAGAAAGAGGTTTATAAAAGAATTTATCAGAACAAAAGTATGTGTTTAATGAAATGAAAAGCAACATCAACACATTAAAGACTGGCGTTTCGTTTTTGCAACATTATATTTGTAATTTTTTCTTTTATATTATTGTGAATATTTTTTTCAAGAAATTTACTATCACATATTGCATATATGACTTATTTTAAAGAAAGAATTGTTAATTGATTCAAATTGTAATAAATTAGAAATGTGAATGAAATAGCACAGAATGTTTTGACAATTTATATCGATAAATTTCGGTTTGTGTTCATAGATGCACTGAAAGAATGAAATAAAATTCAGCTATTCAAGATACAGATATTGTAGATAACTATTTGTAGTAAATGAATGTACCGCTACATAGTAAATGCTTTAAAACTTTTCATATAGCTAAAAATGTAATTGATTTGTATTGACGTTGCGTTTTCTCAACATTATCACATCTCACATAAAAAATTAAAAAAAATTGTAATATCCCTTTTAGGTAGATTTCGTATGAAATACTACCTATTGGCGTCGTTCCTATGTTGGAATTTCTGAAAAATTTTTGCAGATCTACACCGATGATGACCCCTAGAGCCCAAAACCACCCTCAGTAAAAAACTTTATCTATCTATCTATCTATCTATATATATATATCACTTTCTTCTGGACACGATAACTTCCACAATTCTGCACCAATCTCTTCCAAACTGATACATAAAATCAAGGGGTATAAAATCTCGGTCAAGTTCGTTAATGGGCAAAATCGGACCAAGGGGATGGAAATAGGGAGGGGTTTTGTGAAAACCGAAAACTCCCCATAACTTCTTAAATTTTGTACATATCAAATCAGTTTGAAGTTTTTATTACTTCTAAAAATAGGGCCAAAAATTTATGCATCACAGATTTTTGATAAAGTTAAAAATGGGCTCAAGGAGCGCAAAAAATAGGGTTTTTGGAAGAAAAAATTCATAACTTCGTCAATTCTCAAGATATCAAATCCAATTAATTTTATCATAAATCTCCTTAACATTATCTACAACTTTTATATTCACAAGTTTTTGATAGGACCAATTCGTACCGCAAAAAAATAAAAAAAAAATAAAAACAAAAACAAAAAGGGCGTTTGAAGAAGAAAAAAATCCATAACTCCCTCAATTCAAAAGATACAAAATCCCCATTAATTTATCATATATCTTCTTAATATTGTCTACAACATCTATATAGACAAGTTTTGGATAGGACCATTTCTTACAGCAAAAACAAATTAAAAATACATAGCGGTTGAAGAAAAAAATCATCTTAGTAAGGGTGTATTCAAATCCAAACTGCTTATTTT
Source organism: Maratus speciosus (assembly GCA_963932465.1). Classification (NCBI taxonomy): domain Eukaryota; kingdom Metazoa; phylum Arthropoda; class Arachnida; order Araneae; family Salticidae; genus Maratus; species Maratus speciosus. The sequence goes on from OZ010793.1 coordinate 172,352,106, forward strand.
CTGACTCATTTTACAATTCATTTTTGCTCTCAAAGGCTTCCAATTGGTACATTTTCTTACTCAGATACTATATAATGTGCCGTAATGGCCAATTGTTTGATAGAGGCAGAATATATTTTAAAACATGCTGTCAAAGTGGGCCTTTTGAACCGAATTTCCCGAAGCGGATTGTGTTGGAAAAATCATCGTATTAAGGGAGTATTCAAATCCAAACGGCTTATTTTCTGACTCATTTTTAAATTCATTTTTGCTCTCAAACGCATCCAATTGGTAGATTCGCTTATTCAGAAACCATATAATGTATATACCATATAATATAAATACCGTAATGATCGATTTTTTGACAGAGGCAGAATATATTTCAAAAAATGATGTCAAAGTGGGAGTTTTGAACGGAATTTCCCGAAGCGATTGTGTTAGAAACGAAAAATATTGTCTTACTGAGAAAGTAATTGTTTATATATCAAGTTTTAATTAGTTGAACGAAAATTAAAAACACAGGTCGCTTATAAATCTCATCAACATGTTTCATATTATGCTTATTAAAAATGAATCTGGAGTTATGCCAGAAAATTTCGTTTTGTTGAGCATGGAAAAGTATTTTTTTTAATACCGCCCTAACATGATTATGATAAAACCAGTTAATATAAAAATAAAATAAAAACTCTTCAAAAGCGGTCAGATAAAATTGTTAAAGTGGGTTTATTTCTAATCATGATTTGGTTTTTGTTTGTGAAATTAGTATACTTAACTTCGAAATCTACCTCTGGCTGTAGGCCGGCCGGCAGAGATTTTTTTCTTTTAATTAGTCATTAATATGTATAAAATACAATTTTATTTCAACTATGTCAAGTATAAGAATGTGTGGTCCTTAATGGGTTAAAGCTAGAATTTCTGATTGTTAAAGTTGCAGTATTTATATGCATAATTTATGCCCTCGTGTATTTTTCGCACTTCCTGTTTTTGAAAGAAAAAAAAAAGAGAAAAAAAGTGGTCAAGCAACGTTCAGATGAAAAGTTCTTACACTAAGAGTTCATAATAACAAGGCTGCCACAAACGACTGTTTTTTAATTATATTTTGCACCATTTATTCAAAACAAAAATCTTTTACATGCGCTTTGACATCTTTTGCAAGAGAAATATTCTATAAAATAAATTTTGTAAAAATAGTGGTGCCAACATAATATAAAAATAGTTGCATGTGGCAGTCCTGTAATAATAAATAGTTCGATCACAGTTAGATTGCCAATCATAGGTCACAATTCACAATCAAGAGTTCATAATTTCTATTGGTGAAGTAGAATTTTATATTAGCCATTTAACAGTCTAATTTTTATTATTTAACATGGTGTTTTACGTTTAAAAATATTATCCAACTGACTAATTTCCTAATTTTTTCTGGTCTTGGAAATATATTTCGCATAATAACAATTTGTTTAGTTTAGGAGATACGATAGTTCTGCTAAAAATTTACGCATGCATAAGAAAATACACGGACGAAGTTCATTTTAAAAATATAATTAAATAAACAAATAATTAATAAAATAAAATAAAAATTACTCTGCCACACGCCTGACGACTAAGGGGTTAATCTAATAGCATTTATCCACTATTTTCCCTTTAATTAACCCTTATTTAACCAATAATGTATTACTGCCAGCAGCACGGCCTTGTGATGCATTAACTTTTTATGTCTAAAACTAAACAAATTTAGTTAAATTCAAAATAACATAATAAAACATAATGCTTCAAGTTGCACGCAGATAACGAAAACAAATTTGAAAACTAAAATGCTTTGTAAAAAAAAAAAAAAAAGCAGATTACTTTAAAGACAATGTTTATTTTAACAACAACATAATCTTATGTCTTGAACAAGAAAGAAAATTGAAACTACATATTTAAAACTAAAAATTATATCCGAAATAATTTTGGTAACAATAAATGAATACAGATTTTTCCTTGTATATGCTAAATTACTAAATTATGTCCGTGCTATTATTATTATTAATTTTTTTTGTATATAGACACAGGACTTCCACTGGAAACTATTTTTTAATTCTATCTTGCACCACTTTCTCAAAACAATTTTTTTTTTCAATCACAAAGATACACGTGCAAGAGAAATATACTATAAAATTCGTTTCTTAAAAATAGTGGTGGGAACAGAATATAAAAATATTCGCCAGAGGCAGCCCCGTGTATATATAGCTTATAATTTATTTTTTCAACCTTAACCCTTTAGTGCGTAGCTTTGCATGTATGTAAAGAACAGTGTTTTGAAATTAATAGATTTTTTTATTCGTATATACCTAATTGACACAAGAAAATTAAAATAGCAATATTTGCTTTAATTAATAACAGACATTCCATATTTAAATAAAGCAAAATGAACCATTGGAACTTTCTGGTGTAAAATCAGATTCTCTGAACTACGTAATTTCTAGAACGTATTCTATCTTGGGAGTTAAAGGGTTAAATGTAAAGTTTTATAAAATAAATAATTATACAAAATAAGGTATTTGGAGACATACTTATTAAAATATTTACTAATTTGAATATTTTAGCATACAGCCACACGACAGTAGTTTTTATTTATATTGCAGATGTGCAACAGAAGAAAAGATGGACGTATTATATGAAAAATGTATCTGTGATTTTTTTTTTTCATTATTTTTCCTGCGTAATAAACCTGTCAGAGAATCTATAAGAATCTGTCAGAGAATATATAATTTTTTTCGAAACAAAATAAAAAAATCGTGCATTTAAGGGTTAAAAGTATCAAATTTCGAATTTCAGAAAATGTTCTTTTGCTATTATTCATAATCCACTATTAATTAAAATTATTATAAATCATTGTCATCAAAAATTAATTATACGCAGTAGGATAGTTCCATGAAAACTTGTCATGTCTGTCACACAGCTGATAATCGCTATGCTTGTTGGCCACTGTCATTTCCGAGAAGTTTGCTTCGCTTTATTCAATTGATGAGATATCTCCAACAAAATAAGTCACATTTTTCCGTTCTAAAATACTGGTAGCCAAAAATCGTAGTATGTGACAAACATGACAAGTTTTCATGGAATTAGCCAGCAGTGTATTTTATAGTTTTGAAATCCTTAGTTGGAAATACTTTTGTCTTTTTAACCCTTTAATTTTCGCGCCCGTGACTTTCATGGGCATTGTAGGCTACTTTTTTATTCAGATTCTTTGATTCCCACGTTTTTCAAAATAGTGTAATTAATTATCTTTATCCTCACATCATTTTATCTTCCATTATATGAATATTAAAGCAGTGAATTATCACTTTGCTAACAAGACGTAAACCGGCACAGTGAAAAATGTCCAAGCCGGGAATCGAACCCGGGCCCCTGGAATAGCGCTCCAGTGCTTGTCATCTCTCACACATGTATGAGAGATGACAAGCTGGGCATCGTCCTCGTGGCTTAGTGGTAGAGCACTGGAGCGCTATTCCAGGGGCCCGGGTTCGATTCCCGGCTTGGACATTTTTCACTGTGTCGGTTTACGTCTTGTTAGCAAAGTGATAATTCACTGCTTTAATATTCAATAATTTCAAGCGTAGTTTCACTGATGAAAAGTAGTTGAAAAATTAATTAAAAATTCCATTATATGAGCTGAATATTTCTACTTCAAAAAAGTTATGGCAATCAAACAATCTAATTAAAAAAAAAAAAATTAGCCTATACTTATTGGGCGCGACGCTTAAGGGGTTAAGAAACTTCTTTAGCTATTACTGATTGATATTGCTATATTGACTGTTACTATTACTTTTTAGAACTGCATTGACATTCATGGATTCACTTTATAACGGTAATGCTTACAAAGCAATACCAATATTTCAAAAATATTTTCAGTTAATCCAAAATACATCAAATTAGTAACTAAATATGCCAGTCATATTGACGTTTCATTGGTAATATTTCCAACATTTCAGAAATATCGAGTCAGCTACCATTGGCAATATAGGCTATGCATTTCCTCGGTTTGGGCTTTCTAAGATTAGATTAATTTTTCAGAAACTATAGCAATATTGCTCCAACAGTTAGCCATTATTAAGTCAATATAAATATTTTTAAATCTAACTTTCAAATTTCATAAGGGAAAGCCTATTTCAGCCCTTCATATCATAAACAAAATAAGATAATACATTGAATAATAAGTTAATTCAGACATTGGAAAATGTGCTGTTTTAGCAATACTGCCAAGACAGGCCGATAGTTAACAGATTCCATCCATTGATCAATCCACCCACCATAGTTCAAAAGTATTTATAACTTCGGTTTGTCTACTTATATTGTCCATGCTCTAAATTTCATAAATATACTTAGATTACCGCGAAATTTGTATATATTATTTAGGTTTGCTATAGGGGTCCGCTTGTGAAAATAATGTACGCGGTGTTTGTAGATCTTTTACAGGACGACACAAAAATTATTTGCATACAATATAGTCTGTGGGCAGTAATATAGTATTTGGCTGTTAAAATTAATAAATATACAGATATTTTACAACTGCTACAATTATATATAACAACAGGTACATTAATTATATTTTTTTGTGCTGAAATAGAAAAAATCCGTTTGATTATTTGCTTATTTAATAATAACTCTAAATTCTTATATGTAATATATTTCAACTAAAAGCTGTGACAAATTTAAAGTTAAAAAAAATATATATATGAGTACACACAATGCTAAAATACTATAGCAATATTCGCCATTCAGCCCTTCACTTGCATAGAAAAACACGTAGTCGCCTGTGTTAATTGCTGGTGAAAAGTATTTTGTAATCTCTTGAACTTCTGAGCGAACAGTATAGCTGTTATCTCGCATACATTTGTGCATGGCAAAACATCTCTATTAATACATAGTCATACCTATAACAAGCTGAAATTCATGACTTAGAATCAGCATTCTAAACGCATTCCCACAGGACATGATGCAGGCAATTATGAAAGCATCATAAGGGATGCTCTGTTTTAAGGATTAAAGGATACTCCGATACAGATGCGAGAGCATCAGGCTAATTCCTCTAGGGTTGCCATGTTTGTAATCACTATCATTAACAAAGCGTTACATGCGGGATTCGGCTTACTTTGTTACATTGAATGTAGACGAAATATCAGAACTCATTCCTGATGCTCGAATATCAAGAACAGAGAACAAACATAACGCATGAAATAACAATCACAATATAAATAATGACGCAATAAAACACATGAAATAATAATCACAAAAAATAACATGTTTTGTGAAGCACGGTTTATACACTTCTCATTTTTTTTTAAATTCTGGAACATTTTAAACGTTTTTCATATCGGAACTCAATTAAATCCCATGTTTGCTTAATATATAACAGTGCAATCATAAATGAATAGAATTTCTAAATATATTTGGTATTCAATTTATGTTGCGACAGAGATATGTAATATCGTGTTTTGCTGGAAAAAAAAAGTATATTTATTTATTGCTCCAAAATATGCACTAAGTTTTATTTTCAGAGAATGTATTTTTTTTTACCTGCATGACGATTTGCATTTATTCATTTACGATAATTTATATTTATTCGTATAGTAATTCAAAACACTCTGTATTATGTGTGAATTTTATGAGTAATTTATAAAATTGAGCTTTTTTTTTTTTTTTTAATAATTGCATCATAATAACATCTTTTATACAGACGTTAAATAGCCTGAAAGCTCTAAAATTATAGATCACAGGCCCTTGTCTTAATACTGTCAGAGAGAAAAGTCATTGAAAAATTACATCATTTTGACGCAGTTATAAAATATTTTTCAATAATAATGATGATGAAATGTAAGTTTATAGTGTTGCTTTTCACTGGCAGAAGGAAGCACTCTGAAATTAGGGTCCAAAATCTTAAAACGACGCGATTTCGCATTTACAGTTTATATATGTATTTTTTCGTTAGTACTGAGATGGTATTCCTAATCTCGAAAAAGTAAGGTGCTTCTACCAGAGAAAATAATACCATGTTTAAAGAAAACATTCATGCATAAAAATGAAAAGGAGGGGGTGGGGGTGGGAGAGGATTTTATTCATGCATGCTGTGAAATTTAACCTGGCTCCTTTCTGCCACATACACGAAATGATTTTCATCCGTAAATGCATAAATTTTACTGGAAAAAATGTATCTTAAAATCATTTTTTTATTATAAAGCAAAAACGTGTCCGTGTGTAACGTTGACGTAATATCGATGGTGGTAACAATCTAAGCCGTTAATTTCGATCTTCTCTCAAATTTATTAACCTCTAAACATTTCACAATTTTAATTTTTGCTCTTTCGAATAGACAATACAGGGGGTGCCCCCAAACATGGGACCTGCCTTCCGGTCCCAGACTCTTGCAAGCCCATTTGTCCCCGGTCGGAACCGCCCGCAAGACAAGCCCCGCGACGCGTCCCGAAGGTCGCCGCCAGACGAGCCCCGCAAAGCGGAACCTTTTTCGAATAGACAAGAAAAAAAAAAAAAAAAAAAAAAAAAAAAAAAAAAAAAACGCACTTTCAAATTCAATTTGCTTGAAAATTATATCTCAATTTATTTATTTGTTTATGGTTTTTAAAGTAATTTTCAAGCATAATATTAGGTAGATTTCGTATGAAATACTACCTATTGGGATCGTTCCTATGTTGGAATTTCTGAAAAATTTTTACAGATCTACACCGATCATGGCCCCTAGAACCCAAAACCACACTCAGTAAAAAACTTTATATATCTATCTATCTATCTATATATATATATATATATATCACTTTCTTCTGGACACGATAACTTTCCTAATTCTGCACCAATCTCTTCCGAACTGATACATAAAATCAAAGGGCATAAAATCTCGGTCAGGTTCGTTAATGGGCAAAATCGGACCAAGGGGATGGAAATAGGGAGGGGTTTTGTGAAAACCGAAAACACCCCATAACTTCTTAATTTTTGTACACATCAAATCAGTTTAAAGTTTTTATTACTTCTAAAAATAGGGCCAAAATTTTATGTATCACAGATTTTTGATAAAGTTAAAAATGGGCTCAGGGGGCGCAAAAAATAGGGTTTTTGGGAGAAAAAATTCATAACTTCGTCAATTCTCAAGATATCAATTAGAATTAATTTTATTATAAATCTCCTTAATATTATCTACAACTTTTATATTCACAAGTTTTTGATAGGACCAATTCGTACCGCAAAAAAAATTAAAAACGAAAACAAAAAGGGGGATTGAAGAAGTAAAAAATCCATAACTCCGTCAATTCAAAAGATATAAAATCCCCATGAATTTATCATGTATCTTCTTAATATTGTCTACAACATCTAGATAGACAAGTTTTGGATAGGACCAATTCTTACAGAAAAAACAAATTAAAAATACATAGCGGTTGAAGAAAAAAATCATCTAAGTAAGGGTGCATTCAAATCCAAACTGCTTATTTTCTGACTCATTCTACAATTCATTTTTGCTCTCAAACGCATCCAATTGCTAGATTCTCTTATTCAGAAACTATATAATGTACAGTAATGATCGATTTTTTGATAGAGGCAGGATATATTTCAAAAAATGCTGTTAAAGTGGGCATTTTGAACCGAATTTCTCAAAGCGGATTGTATTGGAAAAATCATTGCATTAAGGATGCACTCAAATCCAAACTGCTTATTTTCTGACTCATTTTTAAATTCATTTCTGCTCTCAAACGCATTTAATTGGTAGATTGGCTTATTCAGAAACTATATAATGTACCGCAATGATCGATTTTTTGATAGAGGCAGAATATATTTCAAAAAATGATGTCAAAGTGGGCATTTTGAACGGAATTTCCCGAAGCAATTGTGTTATCACTTTCTTCTGGACACGATAACTTCCGCAATTCTGCAGAAATCTCTTTCAAACTGATAGATAAGATCAAGGGACATAAAATCTCGGTCAAGTTCGTTAAAGGGCAAAAGCGGACAAAGGGGCTGGAAATAGGGAGGGGTTTTGGGAAAACCGAAAAAAACCCATAACTTCTTAATTTTTGTACATATCAAATCAGTTTAAAGTTTTTATTACTTCTAAAAATAGCGCCAAAAATTCATGCATCACAGATTTTTGATAAAATTTAAAATAAGCTCAAGTGGCGCAAAAAATAGGGTTTTTGGGAGAAAAAAATTTCTTAATTCGTCAATTCTCAAGATATCAAATCCAATAATTTTATTATACATCTCCTTAATATTATCTACAACTTTTATATTCAAAAGTTTTTGATAGGACCAATTCTTACCGCAAAAAAAATTAAAAATACATAGCGGTTGAAGAAAAAAATCATCTGGGTGCATTCAAATCCAAACTGTCTATTTTCTTACTCATTTTTAAATTCATTTTTGCTCTCAAACACACCCAATTGCTAGATTATCTTATTCAGAAACTATATAATGTACAGTAATGATCGATTTTTTGATAGAGGCAGAATGTATTTCAAAAAATGATGTCAAAGTGGGCTTTTTGAACAGAATTCCCCAAAGCGATTATGCTAGAAACGAAAAATATTGCCCTACTGAGAAAATAATTGTTTATTAATCAAGTTTTAATTAATTGAAAGAAAAATAAAAACACAGGTCGCTTATAAATCTTTTCAAAAATCACGTCATATATATATATATATATTCATATATATATATATCATATCATGTTTCATATATATATATGTATTTTTTTTTTTTTTTTTTTTTTTTTTTTTTTGTTAAAAATGAATCTGAAAATGTGCTACAAAATTTCGAGTTGTTGAGTATGGAAAAATATTTTTTTTAATATCGCCTTAACATGATTCTGATAAAACCAACTATTTTATAAAAAGAAAATAAAAACTCGTCAAAAGCAGACAGATAAAACTGTTAAAGTGGATTTATATCTAATAACGATTTAGTTTTTGTTTGTGAAATTAGTATACTTAACTTCGAAATCTACCTCTGCCTGTAGGCCGGGCCGGCAGGGATTTTTTTTTTTTTTAAGTCGGCAACTCGATTGCGGAAGTTTATTCCATTTCCTCTTAAAACAGTTTAAATACTTCACCATTTCATTACGGCTGATGTTCCACGACAAAACCAGAACTTCACTAAAAAATAAATAAATAAATAAACACACATTTAACAGATATGCAATCGAACTACGCGCTTAAACAGCGAAATAATGAGAACATAAATGATCGCCATTTCGATCGACCAATTCAAAGGGCGATAGTAGCATCAGGGGGAACAAAAATTGCAATGGAACATAGTGCTGCAAACCACATATTTAATCAAAAATACAGAGTGTTCTACCCTAACTCAACTTGGATTGCCGGTAATAACTTTCCGAAAACTGATGTATATTATAATGAAACTTCTAATAGACATACTCACTTTTGTTGTAAATGTGAAAACATAAAAAAAAAGTTTTCATTATACACGCTAGCAATATGCACTTGACGCTTCACATTTTGGACTGCTATTTTCAGTACATATGGTACCACCGATTGTCTGAGCACCTAATTTTTTCCAGAACTTTTCAGTGATGTTATCACATTTCATGCCAAACGAGGTATATATCGTTGCATTTTCATTACAGTATTTTTATTTTTATTAAAATTATTACCGTCAACCCGAGTTCCATTATGGTGAAACACCCTATATTAGTGACTAAATAAGTATTTGGTAACACCCAATATATTAAATGTAAAAATTCGATTAGAGTTTCAATTAAAAAAGATTTTCATCTAAGTTTTGTATACACTATTATACATTCGTATAGTTGCACTTTGTTCTATATTTCGGCTTGGATCTCCCGGTCAATTATTCAATGTAAATATACAATGAGTCAGATCACAGTCTTATACAATAGATTGACTTGTTTTAAGAAAGTGAGACGGGCTTATGTTTGGAAAAGGTCTTATTTTCAGGGAAATATGGTAGTACATGTCAAGGCAGTTTTTTTTCAATGATTTTTATTTTGTTCTGAAAGCATTAGATTTGAGTCTATTTAAGTTAATTATCCACTAAAAAAATAGTAAAAGAATTGATTTATGTATCTGTTGGACCTAATGTCACTGCTGATTTACATAACAAAAATTGCACAAAAATGATAATTTTAGACTACATACTTACTTTAAAGTGTTTACACTATCCTATAACAACTATCCAACGATATAATAATTTTTATAATGTTTTTAATAGCTTGCAGAATTTGTAACGACTACCTTATAAAGATAGAGAAAAAACGCCAGTCGAGCCCATTGCAAGCAGTATCATTAAAATATTTTATATCCTGCCCATGATAACAGAACAGAACAAAAACGGGCTTCATGAAATTAAATGTATTTTATCATACGTAAGTAACACATAATAATTCCCCAAAAGACCAATAGAAATTGCCAAATGGCAAAAAGAAGATAATGTAATTCCTGAGTTACACTATGTAATTAATACGAAACCAGGCTTCACAATCCACTTATTCAGAGAAAAATATAAACTGTCTCACTCCAAGTAGACTCCCAATTATTCGTTCATTGAAAATTAAGATAAAGATTAAAAAAAAAAAAAAAAAAAAGTTAAATTTAACAATAACGAAAAATGATGTATCACGGCATAGATTATGAAGCACTTTCCAACGTGATCGGAATACAGTTAAGCAATTTCATTTTTGTTCATATAATGAAATGAGATATATCAATGAAAATAAAAAAAACCACGATGTACTAAAAATTCATTTATAGCAATTGCTGTCTATAGCCGGTAATGTGTACGAATTCTTTAGTACAGCCCTGTATGGGATCGAAATATTTCGTTATTCACTCAAAATTAGTTAAGTTTTAATCCCTTGATCGGCGGTGATGCTGCTATGGCATCACATAATTTTAATCCCTAAGTGCCACATTGGCACCCGAATTTTTTAATGAAAATTTCACTTATATTAAGCACGCGAAAATATACTTTTACTTGGGGCTATGCATATATAATGTTATCATTTTAGAAACGGAGGCAGTGTGTGTGTGTGTGTGGGGGGGTCTGTCACATGATATCGTAAAGATAGGGGGATAGGTGGGTTTGTCTTTTGATATCTTTATCATTTTTGAGCCGATTTTATTTGTGACTTGGTCTTTACATCAAAATAGTAAGTATGTTATCTATTTTTAGTATGTTATCTATTTTTATGAAAATACAAAGTTATTATTAAAATCATTTAATGATTATAAAATTATTCAATTCCAAAATAGGAACACCCCACCCTTTCTTATTCCATTTGTCATTCCTATTATTCTGTTAAACGTGTATGCATATATAATCCGCTGTTCGACAAACCATATGCGAAGTATATTTGAAATGATACTTGTATTTACTAGTAAATGAAAGAGAAAGAATATTGTCCACCTCTTTTGCTGATAAGAAGTTCTGTCTGCCCTACCCCGTGCAGGGGGGTAAGTGCAAAAGCACATTATTACTGTTGAATGCATTATGTAACAAAAAGCTATTATTAAACACTTTTAAATAGTAACTATTTCTTTTAAGTGTTATTTGATACATAAACTGATATTTTATTGTCTTGTCTTCATACGAATCAATAAAGTATGCGAAAAATAAATGTAATCCTATTTGTATATCACTTCAAACAAAAGAAAAAAGATCCAAAATATTAAAGATTTTTTCATACTTTGATAACGATATCATTACCGGAGCGGGGGGGGGGGGGGGTGTCAAAGGATGATAACGTATCATATCGTAAGAGGGGAGGGGGTACAAAATTACCAAAAGCGTGATAACGTTATATATAAAACAGCCCCACTTGTTTACAAATAAATTTTCTTGTAAATACTGGTGTAATTCAATTGTTTCAACATTTTATGAATTCTTTGTCCCTGGGAATTTTAAAGTGGACAGTCTTGTAACCGATTTCATTTTAGTGCGAGTATGCAGGATGACCATAGTTAACCCCTTAATTCTCGCTCCCGTCAATATCAAGGGATGAGGTGTCGTTCGTTATTTCTCGTGCTCGTCATATTTCTGGGCTGGAGATTTACTGCTGGAAAAAAAACTTCTGAAACCAGAAAAATTTAACTGGCATTTCGGTGTGAAGTCTTTGAATAGTAGTGTTAGGATTTAGTTTTTGGCGCTGATTGCGATGTTGGACTTTGTATTGCATGTTTCGAAATATATCACACTCAACAAAATTATTAATAATCAAAATTTAATGTATATTATATTATTCCAAATATTATTTGTAAAAATTTGTTTTATGATGATAGATAAAGATCTAAGATGTGAAAAATAAAGGTCTTATTCGCATTAATTTGTAAGGTGTAAAACAAACATTAAAACACAGAATTCTCGCATGATGGCTTTTCCACAAATTTGAATTTGTTCTATAACATCTTTTTTTTTCGCCTTAAAAAAATAATTGCATATTTTATATAGAAACCTTATAATTATCCAGTTTCTGTAATAAAAATAATAGATACTTTTTGACGGTTTTTCAAATATTAAGCGACCATTAAGGGGTTAAACGAGCCTACAGACGAAACTATTGTTCAGAATGTTCTGAAATTTTGTGGAGAACATAATAAAGGGATCGGAATTTTTTTGAGAGAACAAAAAATAGTTCAAAATTTCACCGTCAGAGGGCGTTTTTAACGAATTACACATTTAGCATACATTTAGATAGTTTGAAAATTTTAATACAACCAAATATGTTCCACATGACGGTCGTCATTTGCAGATGCTATCTGGAATCGTAAGATAGCATGTTCCACAGTCTCGACCGCAGTGTGTTCTGGGAAATGCTAGGAACATGCCGTGAAATGCTGTGTTTAAGATCAGGTACAGTTAATATATAACATTTCTAAACAATCGTAAATATATGCTAAATCATTAAAAAAGACCCTCTGGTTGCGAAATTTTGAACTAATTTTTTTATTTATTTTATTTTATTTTTCTGAAACAAATTCCTTTCATTTTACTATGCCTTTCACAAAATTTCACAACTTTATGAACAATAACAGTTTCATTTGTAGACAACTTTAGAGTAGGGTCGTTTAAATATAGACACCCTGTATAAACGATGAATTTTACGTACACAAAAATCTATATTAAATATGTTGTAATGCATTTCAGTAATGTGTATCTATTTCATTTAGTGTAACACCATTAAAATACACTGCAACGATTTTTTCTTATAGATCTTAATGTAATGCAACTCTTCTGTGAGTCCCTGTAAACGAACTATAATTGCTACTTGCTTTATATTCTGTAGGAAGTATGTTGATATACACTGCAGTGATGAACGTTTATTTCATTATTTTTGAAACACTGTAACCTGATTAAAATGCACAGAAAATGATTTTCTACATTGCCGGTAATGTAAAGTCTTTTGAGTGTGTAACCTAACCCTAGATGGTGCACGCTTCATTTTTTATACAGTGCATGCCTTGATAAATTTCAGTAACACATATGAATTAAATGTTGATCAGAGTGTATTTACGCCAGTTAGAGCAGAGACAGATAGGTAGACAAACAGACGGCCAGACATTCCGCATTTATAAACACTTTTCAACTGTGTGTGAAAGTATTCAAAATGCATACCACAATTTAAACCTTACTTCCAGCAATTATCACTTATAGGCAGTATAGGCAGTATATTAATTGAATTATTTTTCTTTTGTGTGTCCCTCTATATCATAGGTTCCCAACAGGGGCGGTACCGCCCTTCAGTGGGCGCTGGAGCCCTCTAGGGGGGCGATAGCGGATCCAGAGAGAAATGGAGGGCGTTAAGATACTCAAAGGAGGCAGCCGTGGTGTACCCACCTATTTAGAAAACTGATATAATAAAACTAGCTGACCTCCCTTTCCACCCCTCTGGCGTTGCTCGGAACCGTGATAAAAACCTAAAATATTTTTATATTATATGAAAATCTATACAAACGAATCTAAAGCTGGAGATCCCAAATTAAACTTTTTTTACTCTCAAAATCGACGCAAAACTCACCGAAAACAAAATTTTATTATAGCGGTCTAAACGTTGTCGACACAATTCTTTTATGAATATCAAAAATAGTTATAATTTGCATTGAAAATAGCTATGAATTCGAAAATCGAGGAATGCAATATTAGCTATGTTAGGCTCTAATAAAGAACTAAAAGTAAAATTCAGATATGGATACTAACAGTTTTGACTTAAAAATCTATACTAGCTCTGTACCCTGGACTGTGGGCAACAGTACAGCTTTAAATGCAGCTTTTTTAATTGCTTTTCCTTCATCGGATTTGGCTAAGCTTCGGTTCAGTTCAGTAACTAATGTACTGATTAAGATAAGGAACAGAGTGCGCATCACTTTGCGGTAATTTGCGGGTTGATGATAACGAAATTGGATCATCGCAATAGTTTTTTGTTTTTTTCTTATTGATTTTTTGCTTATTTTTAAATTTTGTTCAACAAATTAACATTTGATGGTCATTTTAATTACGTTCTACTTTGTGACTCCTAACAGATAGACAGGTAAAATAGGTATAGATAATATGCATCAATATTTCATTATCTGGTATAATGAACTATTATAGAAGAGAGAACGTTGGAATTTTGTTTTCTCATAACGGGGGCGGTGGTCTAGAAAAGGTTGGGAACCTATGCTCTATATGAACGATAAATGCTATGCACACCATATTCTACAGTAATAATCTTGCAGTGTACCTCAGTGATATATATCAATTTCAATATCTTTGAAATAGTCTAACATCATTAAAGGAAAGTGCAAATACGATATTCCCTTATAGACTGTAATATAGCAAAATTCTTTTGAGTGTCCCTGTAAATGAACTATAACGCTGTTTTAATATTTTGTCAACCCTATACTGAAGTACATAAGCATAATGCAAAGTATTTTCGCTGTGTCAATCGATGTGCTTTTGTATATCATGAAAGAAAAAAAAAATATCTGCTTTCCACATATTTAAATTAATTTTTTTTTTTAAGTACGGCCAAGGAATTTTTTATTAAGATCCTGCAGATTTATAGTCACGTGCAGGTTTAAGGAGCTTAAGACTTTAGAGTCTCATGCATATGTAATATGTGTAAACTGTAATGTAGTAAACAACGAACACGACCACATCCAAGAGAATAATGATTGATATTTCCGATTTCTGGAATGTATTTTCGTTTTTCGAATCAAAATTGAGTTCGAGTCAGATCCAGTTTTTCTACAGGACGAAAAGAAATCTTTACGGAAAATAGTAAAAAAAAAAAAAAAAAAAAAAAAAAAAAATTCCCCACGAACTACTTGTCCCAAAAAAATCCCCCAAAATGGGGACAAAATCCCCAATCTTGCAACACTGCGTACAATAATCATTAGGATACCAAACGGCAAGTCAGTCAGTCAAGTAGTTTAGGTTTTATTTAAGTTTGAAGATTGGGACTCCCAACAGTCTCTAACGAACAGTTGGTAGCAAGATTTTATATTACAGAATGCTGTGTAAGGTAAGATTTCAAAGAGCTAAAACATTTTTTAAATACAATTTAATTATATTTTCTGGTATAAATTTTATCATTTTTTAGTACAAAAAACTTTGAATTGTAAAGGTTTGTTTTACATACATTTGTCTACATTTATTTATTATTCTTATATAGTTTATATTAATTTATTTAGTTACTTGTCACATAACAAATCTTTTCTGTGGAAAAAATGGAAAATCAATTTTATTTAAGGTTTTCTTCGAAAACTATAGTGTGAGTATGGTTCAACTAAGATCTTCTTGTTTAATATACAGGGTGTCCGGTCTCAACGGTGTCCAATGGCTAATTCCTAAACCATTAGTCATAGACATATAGTTCCAATTACAAAAATGTTTTAAATGAGGTAAAGAATTATTTTTAAAGCGATTTAGGTCAAGAAAAACATTTATTTAAAAATTACGAAATTTAAATTTTTATACGGTCCCCCGGTCCTATAAGTGATATTTAGTAAACTTTTTCCATTTCTCTAACAAGTACGGCAAAAAAAGTCCCATTCATCTAGTACTAAATTTGACCGAGTTATGACATTTTCAATTTTATGACTTAAACCACTTTTCTGTAACTGAAAACGGATGAGTTGGACCAAGCTTTCAGGGGTCGTACACGAAGTGCTTAAAGTATTATAAAGGGCGTCCACTCCAAACGATGTTCAATGGCTAATTCCTAAACCGTTAGTCAAAGACATATAGTTCCAATTACAAAAAGGTTTTAAATAATGTAAAGAAGTATTGTTAAAGCGATTTAACTGAAGGTGCTGCCCCCGTATAAATATTACGGTAGTGTTAATTTTTAGTAATTAACTTTCAGATTGGTTAAAATAATTGAAGAAGTGAGTTTCAAAACTCGCCTTATCGAGAAAATGAAATTTTGGGAAATCGCGTAAAACCTTTAAATGCGTCCATTGGTATTCATTGAAAATTTGGAGATTGTAGTGCTTGATCGGTACATTTATACCAATAGAATAGATTGATAGAGAAACACGATTTTTTAAATTTCGGATAAGGCGAGTTTCGAAACTGACGTCTTCAATTGTATTTTGACTTTTCTTTTCTTTATTTTTATTTTTATTTTTATTTTTTGTACGGAAATGAGTGTGCTTCTTTTGATGATTTTATTTTTAAAAGTTGTATTATTTTTATAAGCTTTTAACTTACGACGTTCGTATGTATGTCTTCCTAATTCAAAATTTGTATTCCAATTTTAACTCACTTCCATATATCCGATCAAGATTAAATTTTGCATAATTATGTAAATCCAATGACAATGTAATATTAATATGATTTTAGGTACGTACCATTTATATTTATTTTACAGGACCACTGCAAAAATTTCGTATACATTATTACCTACAAACAGAAATTTTAAAATAAAAATCAGTAATATTTATGTAAGGCACTAAGATTCACAATGTAATTTTTCCAAATGAAAGTGCGTTGCGTTTATATTTTTTATACAGTGCCGCACAAAAGATGTCAGATACATTACGATGTATGAGCAGGGATTGCTTATTATACATTTTGATGATATTATGCTTTTTTCAAATTCAACTTTTTAGTTCTTTATAAAAACTTGTTTGAAAAAAATATTTTAGCGACCAAAATTAAAATGCAATTTATACTTGCTAAACAAAAAATAAATATTAAATGGAGTGAAAATTTTTCCTGTTGGACAAGGAAAATGAGGTAAACAACTTTATTTGTACAATAGATGTGCCAAAACACTTGCGGCCTCAAATCATGCACATACAAATATTTTCTAAGGTTTAAAATGCATATTTTTTTTCCAACCATGTTTTACCAAGTGCTTGGCAAGTGCAGAGGCAAGTGTTTGATGGCAAAAGTGATTTATATGCTTTTGAAACTTGCTTAGCGAGAAGTACGGCAAAAAAAAAATTATAAATTGTTAAATGTTAAAATTTAATAATTTAACATATGTTTTGATTTAACAGTATTTTTCCCCTAATTTTTAATAATAATAAAAAAAAATACTGCTCTAATGAATATTTGCTGAGGGGAGAGACAGTGAAATTTTCAGAAGGGGTAATGTAAAAATAATAATAATTATTATTTTTTTATCATTACAATAAAAGGACAAATGGAACAAGATCTTAAAAAAAGAAAAGTTAATGAAAAAGAGAGAATGTGGGTGGTTATATGATGTCCGACCTTTAATGGATAAATCTGTGCTCTGTTAGAACAAAATATTAAAATATTGTAACAATTTTTGTATGTTTATTTAAAACATCGAAGTAATCGCACAGGTAGAATCATATAATTCAAATAATTGATGTTTAATGTAAAAGAAAATAAAAGTGATATGAGGATCATTTTCAAAAAGGGACATTTTAATTTCCTTAACATATTCAAAGCAGCCATTCAAAAGTTATGTATAAAAATATACGCATAAAAAACAACAAAAAAGTTTTAGATTAGGTAATCTAACTATGTATCATTTTCTAAAGAGTTGTGACTGTTGCTTTTATAATCATTTAACAAAATTTCTGTTTTTTTTTTTTTTTTTTTTTTTTTACTTATATTTTTAGTACAAGTTGTATATTTTGTTTTAATATGTCAGAATGAACAAAAATCTCAAAATATAATTTTAATGTTAATTTACTCTCAATGTTTAATGTTAAATTTTATATCAGACGATTATTTTTATTTCTAGTAAATTTGTGACTGACCCCTATTTTGCAGCAAAAAAGATACTCCAACTTTAAACATCTATTACTCGGTCAGTTTTAATCGCAGAGGAATGGGACTTTTTTTGTATTACTTGTCAGTACAACAGGATATTTTTCCTAAATATCACTTATAGGACCTGGGGACCGTATAAAAATTTTAATTTCGTAATTTTTTAATAAATGTTTTTCTTGACCCAAATCGCTTTAAAAATACTTCTTTACCTCATTCACAACATTTTTGCAATTGGAACTATATGTCTATGACTAACGGTTTAGGAATTAGCCATTGGACACCGTTGAGACCGGACACCCTGTATAACTAATGTACAGTCGTTGGAAAAAAAAAGTAAACACCCCTTACTAACTCTGCAAAAAATTATCGTAGAAGAAAGTTACTGGTACCACACGATTGGTAATAAAGTCTACTTTTAAATGATGCATATAAAATTAGCTTGGGGGCCATCTACATATTAAAACGAACCATAACTTTGTTTTTTTTTTTCAATAGCAGTACGCAATTCTGACAACATTAATGAACTGTACACCCTTCAATTAGCCTAAAAACAAATTTTTATGCAATTCGTACGATAAGTTTCCGAGAAATTAATTATTTTAAAACGAGCGTATTTTAGGGTCTGTATCCAAATTGAAGTTCGGTACTCGATTGTTGATCGAAAGAGCCTCCTTCTTGATCAAGGCATCTTAAGCAGTCATTGAAGACTGCTAGATTACAGGATAGCAGAAGAAATTTCATAATATCTATCATAGACGGGCCCTTAAATCATCATTTTACCGTTTTTTAAGCATAATTGAAAACTACTTGGAAGAAAAGTGTGAAATTTTGGATTTCCATAAAGCAGGACTTAATAAATCTAAATCTATCAAAAGAATTGTAGGTTGCAATTCATAATTTTTTCGAAAATTAATTTCATAATTCATATCATAAAATTATGAAAATTGCAAATTCAACGTATTTATGTTTGGGTATTTTAGTATTATTGCTGCACAAAAAATTAGCACATTAGGAGTATAATTTCAGGAGATATTAATAAAAATATGAAAATGTAATTTAACATTAGAAGCACTAAATTTTGAATGTTTATAATTTAAAAACTTATCATTCAAATGACTTGAAATTTGGTGTTTAGGTATAGTTTGAAATATCTTGTTAAAATTGGGTATTGCCATTGAACAATATAAAGTTCGATTTCGTTTTAATATATAGATGGCCCCCTAAGCAAATTTTACATGTATCATTTAAAAGTAGTCTTTATTTCCAATCGTTCAATACAGTAACTTCCTTCAACGCTAATTTGTTGAGAAGTTAGTAGGGGGTGCTTACTTTTTTTCCCACGACTGTACAGTCAACCCAAAATAACTCGCTCTATACATTTTAATCGTCAAATTGTCCTAAAAAACCGAAATAGCTATAAATATTTGCTTACAATATTAATTAAAATATACATAAATTATGAAATTAGTATTCGAAAATAGGTATTGCAATTGTAACATATAAAATTTTTTATCAGAAATCGCTTTTTTCAAATAGTAATTAAAAAATATATTTTGGAATTATAGAAAAACAAGTATGAATTGTAATCTATCAATTTTTTTGACAGAAAGAGATTCTCAATGCTGGCTGGTCGGTGATATATGAGAGGAGGCTAAGATCAATAGCGAAACAGAGGAAGGGCTCCTTTCTATCTTTTACCACCAATTAAGTGAGCAGTATTTGTGGTTGTACTTTGAAGACAAATCTTATTAAAATGACATTTTATATTCGTATAACATTTTTACTTTCTTCTATCTTCAATAGAAGAAAATATGATAAAATAATTTTTTTTTCGACTTCCGGTTTTCGACGGATTTACACATTTGAGGGGTTAGAGATCTCAAAAATCGTGTTTATACAAAATATCTGTCTGTCCGTGTGTCGCCATTGTACCATCGAAAAGTGCATGAAGTTATGCATAGAATTGAACCAAATTTTTTGAGTATGTATTTGGCCGTGGCCAGCAGTTTCTCCTTGAATTTGAATATATTCTGCCGGAAGGGGTTTCTGTAATAGCAATTTTTGTGCCATTTTCTTTATTTTACTATCGAACAGTGATTGAAGTTATGAATATAACTGAACCAAATTTTTTGTATGTTTTTGGCTATGGCCAGAAGGAAGAATATCCTCCTTGAATTTAGAAATATTCCGCCGGAAAAGGGCGAGGTGATAGCAATTTTTGTATAATTTTCTCAGTTTTTCGTCCAGTTTTTCTCAGTTTTTTTCTCAGTTCTGTTGTCCACATCGGCGGCTCGTGCAGCGACGGGAACTCGCGTCCTGCTAAGCCGGATATTCGCAAACAGCTGATGTACCACAGAATAACGGAAAATTATTGATTTTAATAAATATCATGATCGAAATCAACTCGTTTTTACTGCGATTAATTCACTGAAGCGGAAATTTAAGATGAAAATTAAAGTTGTTATAGTATTGAACTAATAATATTGCAGTATTAACATCTGTAACTACTTTTTGAAATATTAAGATGCGTGAGATAAAAGAAAGTTTTGGGATTGGCACATCCAACTAGTTATTTATTGGTAAAACATATTTTAGGAATTTTTTACAAATAAAGGTTGAATAAAGGTATTAACGTCTCCTCTGTCTTCTAAAAAGAAATGTACACAATTCTGATTTTTTATTTTTAACTCGACTCTTAGCTTAATTTCTTAAGTGATTCTTATGAATATTTCCATATTGTGATCTCAGTGTTTGAAATTATTTTTTGTTTATTTTGAAGCAATTTTTGAAAGAGGCTGAGCCTCCCTTGTCTCCTGTGATGAGCAATCCCTAGCGATTTCTGGAAGCTTCAAATATGAGAATCCGAAATTACAGCTTATGCCGCCAAATAATTTTTGAATTAAGTTTAAAAATTGCATGCCTTGCCAGTCATATTTTTACCCGACTGCCAAGAAGGGTTATGATTTTCACGCGTATCTGGGTATGTGGATTTCTTTATACCCTCGAAACATCTCAACGGCTGGATGGATTTTAATGAATGATGTCTCTATCGATTTATTTTAACCGCCCGATGGTTATAGGCTATGTTTCGTTTTTATAAATTCAAAATGGCGGCCGTAAAATACAAAATTAAAGACGAAATGAGCGAAGGGGCGAAAAGGCCGAAAAGGCGGTAGAGACGAAATTTTTTTTTATGCATCGTATTGAGTGGCATATCATTTGATAGGTCTTTCAAAATGAAGACGATGTTTCATTGACTATTTTACAGTCAGAAGCTCCATTTAAATATTACACAACCTGGAAGTTGTGTAGGTAAGATCTCTATCCTTGCTGCAACTCTAACCATCATAGACATCTATAGGCCTCATCGAAACAGTGTTTATAGATAGGAACTAACAATTAAAGAAAACTTAAAAGTCATCAATACAAGTAAATAAAAAAATAGGTAAGTAATATAAAAAATAGTTTCACATTGATGAGAAATAATTAATTAGTTCGCTTTTTACAAAGCCGTGTTTTTTTATTTTTTAAATTTAATTTTTACTTGTTATACGATTATTTTCCCCAAAATTAGTAGAGGATGATCACTTTTTAAAAACTCATTCCCTAATTTTTTTAAATATAGGAATTGTAACGTATGATTTTTCTAACAGAAATCGATTTTTACAAGCTTCAAATATCCGAATTCAAAATTATGCAGCATATTTTGCAATATAAGTTTTCAGTTATATGCTTAAAAAACTATTTCAATCTGTTTTGCAACAATGAAAAGTGATCTAAAGTTGAAAACATCTATCATTTCATAACTGTTTGATTGAATGATTTTTCATTTGGTAGAGGGTGCTAAAGGCTAGTTTAATTTTTCTCTGTGAATTGGAGTAATGACCATCTTTCGGAATTTTTGAGGGGATATTGCACAATAATACGCACTGAAAACATTATATTTTACTAGTAAATCTGCAGATCAGGAGCCTCAACGTCAGCACTGCAAGTCATTATTTTTAAACACACTTTTGGGTAACATTCAACTCCCTGCAAACCGCAATTTAAAGCTTTCAAATTACGTAATTATTTATAAGAATGAAAAATATGAAGTTTTCAGACATTATAAGCGTTAATTTAAAAACGTTATGTAAGGATATTCTGAAATTTTCATGAGCTACTAATTCTGGTATTTTTTTTTTAGATAATAAAGTAGGTTTCTTCAGGGGGGCTCCGCGCCCCTGAACCCCCCGTGATTTAATTAAATTTACAAATGTAACATTTTATTCATTTTGCTAGCGGTTATCGTAAATCTTAGATTGATTTTTAGCCTTATTTTTTAATATCGGTGAACAGAAGAAAATTTACATTGGCGCAATTATATTAAAAGTTTAGGTTTTATGAACGAAAAAGTAATTTCCTTTTAAAAATAAAATAATTTTAATTCATATTTTCAGAAATGAGGATGCATTAGGAAGTAACACTCGTCAAAAAATATTTTTTCAGGCAATCTAGTTAATGTTTCGCTTTTAAGATTGAAAATATTTATTTCCCGATAAAATGGCGTCATTTTCAACAGAGATAATTTTTCGGTGCATAATTTTGACGTTTACTATCTATTCGCTTTTCAAAAGTTTTTTTCTTATTGAAATTTTCAATTAAAAATTAAACATTTCTGTTAGTCGTGTGCAGACGATAAACCGTGAGATATTGGTAACATTTTTTTTTTTTTTTTTAATATTAAGAATTAATATCATAACACAAGGTCCTTTTATTTCAACCTCAAAGCATATTCGCTTTGTTTTTGATATATGAGGTAAAATTCACCCTCTTTTCGTACTTTCGTTTTATTCCCAATATGAAGACGTATATTCATGTCTATTGTTTAATTCATTTTCCTCTTGCACATGAAAATCTTTCAAATCAAAGTTAACTGTTTAGGGTAAATTATTATTGCGGGATTTGATTTTCTTGGCAACGGTAAAAAAAAAAAAAAAAAAAAAAAAAAAAAAAAAAAAAAAAAAAGAGTGTTAAATTTTATAGAAAAATGTCAATTTATTCCTTATGAAAATAATAAACTTTTTACTTTAAAAGAAATGTATTTGAACAAAATAAATAGAACATAGCCTGCCTTTATTTCTGGCGTAAAATCCATCTATATTTTGCAAAGACAAAACGGTTTGTTTGTAAAAAAAAAAAAAAAAAAAATCATCCCTTTTTATGTTCATTTGACTTCAAACAATTACACATACTTTCACATCTGCGATATTTTTAGAAGTAGTTGCGTTGCTAGGCAACAGTTAAAAAAAATTAAAACAATGAAATGTGTACATTCTAAAGAAGAAAATTTATAAAAGAAAATATTTTATGTTATTGGAACTCATATATAATAATCCCTCCATAAGTTACACACCGAATTTAAAAACTCTGACAAATGGATAGAAAAAATTTCAAACTAATATGAACACTGTGTAATTCCAATTAGGAAATTTCATCATCCATAATTTACCATTTAAATCCTTCAATCATATGGGTCATTTCCTTTCAACAAATAAAAATGGAAAAATCGTCTGAATTGCCATAAAAAAGCATTATTGTGAAAAATAAAATATCCTATATTTTCCGAACGAATAACCCAAATATAACAAAAAACTATACAGCTAATTCCGGGTACCTCACTAACATACCCACTTAATTTCAAGTTAATCGGATGCTTTTTGCGGCAGTTATCGCGGAACAGACAGACAGACTAACAGATAGACTAACAGACAAACGGAAACCAAAACATTTCGTGTCTCCACAGTAAGCCTTCACTGACGTTTCGGCAATAAAACGTATTTTTGAATTTACTATTAAGTGCGTATATCACAAAAGCTTTTAAAATTGTAATTGATGTGAAAAAAGGTAATAATTATGAATTCTTCAATTATGAATTTTATAATTATGTGTTTAAAAGTATGCTTTTGTTTTTTTATACAATATTGCGTAAAAATGATGTACTTGAATGAAGTTTTCAATTAACAAATTAATACCTAGTGATTTTTTTTTCTTTTTTGGAAATAAATGAAAATTTCTTTAGATTTTCCTTAACAATATTGAAATCGGTTTAAATTCAGATACAAATTAATTAATAATGTTGCATATTTTTTGTATGCATATAGATTTTCCCAAGTATTTTCGACTTTTCGGATCTCCAGTCCATGAACTCTTTGTTTAAACGTCCGTGTTGGTTTTTCTTTTGTAACGTCTTTGACCCCCCCCCCCCCCTTCCTTCCTCCTGGACATTATCTTTGCTTATGAAAGTTCGGGTTAGACATCCATATAAATATTTTCAGTGTCTTTAAAACATCCCTTCTCGGCTAAAACTTTATCTTGTCTGTAAAAATTTACAAATTTTACATTAATTGCCATTTTAATTTTATGTTTATGATACTTTTTAAATCTTATTGTAATATATATTACAATATTACAGACCAACATTATTATTTAATTTGTTAAAAAATAAAATCTCTTCTAATAGTTGAAGAAATTTTATCCCGAAAATATAAGTCTGTTGTATTAAAACTAAACTGTTGATAATAAAATCTATTTTGATTAAAGTCAGATTTATGTATTTAAAATAAGAAATATTTTTGTAAACATATTTTGGTATTATGCACTAAATTTACACTGATAAAAAATTTACTTTCTCATTTATGCTCATATACCATATTATTACGTACCTAATTTTAACAACTTTCTAATTTGAATACTGGTAACGACTGAAATTTTTTTTTAAACATTAATTAACTAAAACTACTACTAATAAAAACACGGCTTATGTTTTGTGTTATAGTCACAAGTTTCGTTTTTATAAACATAGCTACAATCCCCTTCAAACAAACCCCAGAAAGCCGATAAATTTTTCCTCCTTGATGTTTAGGGTTTTGGCCTACCTATAAAAGTTTCGATGCATTAGCCAGAGATAATAAATAAAAATACCAGTAGTAGTTTGATAAAAAAAGTTAAAAAAATAAATGACGTACTGAAAACTCTCCTTTTTAGATTTGAGTTTATGCTAAAATAAATAATAAATTATTAAGAGTTAAACTAAATCTACGCGATGTTTCAAAGTTAATAAATAAAAATACAGGGTTCGTACGCATGAAGAGATTCATTGGATTTTAGGTGTTTTAGTACCGAAAATTTCGTAAAGTACATGTCGCTATATCTGAAGATAGAATTTGTTTCTATTAAATAAAGCAAATAATACTTTACAAAAATTGTGGTACAAGGTCCTTGAAAGTCCGCGAAGCGTACGAACTCTGAAATAGCTATTTTATAAAGTTTAAAACTATGTTAAAACTATTTTAACATTATAGCGTAAAAGAGAATACGCAATTAAATATTAACGTTTAATCAAATATTTTTGCAAAGTATACAAAAATACAGTTTGAACAATAAATAGAGTTACTAAATTTCTTGTTTCTACAAATAAAAGCGACTCTCTATTGTAAAATAAAATACAATGCATTTTAACAAATTATCTATCACAAAACTACACTGTAAAAAAACCACTGTAAATTTGCCAGAACAAACTCGTTCACAGTGAATGTGCTGTATCTTTCTTTGGTTTCCTTACTATATTAACATGGAAAATACAGTAGTTGCGTAAAATTAACATCACAATGTACTGGCAATTTGGAAGCATTTTTTTACAGCACAAACTGCTGGCGTCCAAATTGCCAGCACATTGTGCTGTTAATTTTACACAACTACTGTATTTTCCATGTTAATATAGTCAGGAAACCAAAGAAAGATACATCACATTCACTGTGATCGAGTTTGTGCGCGAGATGAACAGTACTTTGTACTGTAAAAATGTCATTTTTTTTTTTTTTTTTTTTTTTTTTTACAGTGTATATTTAAACGGAACTCGAGTATCTTATTCCTTTATAAGCTATTGATAGTGGAAATTTTAGAAGCACGATCCATCCCCTTTTCCATGTTCACGAGCTACTTTAAAGCTTATGATTTTCCAGATTAGGTTTCCAGGTCTATTAATAATTATATAAATACGTGGCACCTATAGTTGTTGTCTGTCTGTCCATCTGCTCGCATATAACAGCGCAATAACTGGCCAATCGAATGGTTTGAAATTTAATAAATATACTCGATGCAGAATTTTGTCGAGTCATTTCAAATTTTATAAAAATCGAATCAAAACTTAAAGAGATATTAATAAAAGTTTTCTTCATTCTATTAAATTATATCACAGGTAATTTATTCAATGATGTCCCATGGTAGGTAATGATTCTAGGTTGCCATAGTGATTATTCTACTAAATCTTATCAAACGTAATGATACCCCATGATAGATAATGATATTATCATGATTTAGTTTGCCATGATGATTACGCCGTATTTAAGATGGAGTCATATTATTTCCGTATTACTGAATTTAATATATATAATCGTAATAAAATTTGTATTTATGCATTTTTCCATAAGATTGCAACAGCTATTACACCAAGATCTGAATATTTATAAAACAACGCACGCACCTCACTTGCCACGTTTGACGTACAATTTCCGATTTGTTTATTCTCTTTGCTATATTCTTTTCGAGATGATACCAGAAAAAGTTCTATTCCTCTAGCCTAGGACCATTAGGTGTACTTTTAGATTTTTCTATGAATCGAATGTTATCAGGATTTAGTAACCAGTTACGATTTTTGCATAATGTGAAAAAGCTATACATGGGCAAAATGTTATTTCATAATTTTGATAATATTTCTTAATGAAAGAAATCAAATATATTTTGATGAAGTGCTCAGATTGTAGCATTCAAAGAAGCTTTACAAACAAACGGTTCTAATACATTTTAAAACTCATCAAAGGCTTGCTAAATTAAAAAACTATTGAAAATGTTTGGCTTGCGATTGACTTTTTGACTAAAATCAACTTCTTTTGGATTAAACGCATGGAAATACTTATGTGCTGATACATCTGCCGGATCTTTAGACATACCATTTTCATAATTAAAAATTATAGTTTTCCTAAGCCCTTTTTTATTGGCGGGTCGACATCTTGATTTTGCTCATTAATTCCGATTCTTTGTCTATTTTAAAGCAGTTTTTTTTTCAAATCCTCTAATCTTCAGTTTTTTCTCTTTCTAACTTATTAATATACATTAAAGTTGGTTGATTGCGTTAAATTGAATATTTATCTACTTTGTGAATGGTTTAGAATGTTCGATTTAGATGGTGTACGCCATTTATGTTTTTTGTATTATGCTATTTTATTTTTGTTTTTTCATATCTCGTAATCATTCGACATTTTTTTTTCTCTTTCTTTCATTTAAAAATTGCTTAAGGCTGTTCTTAACTACTCTGCTCAACAAGCGCAAAACGTTCTGACGCATTTACAAATTCATTTTTCAACGGAAAGATGTAAAATTGGAAAGCCTGGCCATGAAAGCGATTTGGAATTGAACCGTTTTTTTAAATTTTTGATCAATCAATTACCCATTGAGTTATAAGCCATTTCGATCACGTGACAAACCCGTTTTTCGCCCGCTCTTGAGTGATTTTTCTACTTTCACGCGGAAATTCAGTTCAAAACGTCCACTTTGACAGTATTTTCTGAAAAATCTATTGCGTTTGCAAAAAAAAAAAAAAAAAAAAAAAAAAAAAAAATGAAAAAAAAAAAAAAAACAACTCAATGACATAGTCTCTGAACAACAACACCAGCTAGTTTCATGCACTTTCGAACAAAAATAAATTAAAACTTATGTCAGGAAGTTGCCCTTTTGGATTTGAGAACAGCCTTAACGGTCGTCGTTTTTTTCCTTCGGGCAATGTTTTCCAGGTATTGGATAACATGTTTGCAAATTCTTAATTTTTTTTGGCTCACATTTTAAGGTGTCTCAGGACTAGCTTTAAAATGTTCGAAATAAAAATTTTTTTAGATGTTAAACTTCTATCTTTTCTGAACATTTTGATATAATTGTTTCCTTGAAATTCCCATTAGAACAGAGGTTATGGCTTTTAGAATTACACTCGCTGAACAGCTGAAGGGGCGTTTCCGAAACTTTGAAGTCATTTTTCTCCAAATGACGTTTTGGGGCATAACACGCAGGATATCTGAAAAACTTCTGAATTTTTTTTTTATAGAATTTTCAAAACACATGTTTTATGTTAGTCTGTATACAATGAACCTAAAATTTCCTTTTTATTGTTAAAAAAAATATATTTTCAATTGATTATACTGTTGAAATTTTCAAAATTATGTATTATCTAAATACAACTTAGTATTAAAAATAGGAAAATGCTTTAAATGCAAATTTATTTTGGTTCAGGGTAATTATTGTAATCCAAAGTGTAATTGGGCACCAAACTTTTCATTCTAGTTGCAGTATTTATTTTATAATCCTGCGCGTAAGCTGTTATACCCATTTTCTGATCGTCAAATGCCTGACAGTTTGGAGTCCCTATAAATGTTAATTCTGCATCTTGCAATTTTTTAAACACAAGAAATGAAAGAACGTACTTATATCTTTCATCCCAATAAAAATTGTGTAATCCTACAGATTTTTCGATATTAAATGTTCAAAATGTTTTTTTTTTTTTAATTTCTTCCAATTTTAAGAGTCTTGAGACCCCTTAAATAAAAGAGAAATCACAAGAACAACATTGCATTACGAATCAATAAGCAACTCTCTGAGCGTCAAAGGGCTTACCGCATTTTCAATAAAATGTTAGTAATACTAGTGTTAATTTAAAATCCCCCTCTTCTTGTTTGTTTCTAAAATACGCCTAATATTGTTTTATTTTATATAAATCTTAAAATACAGTTTTTTAAAAGATATTTTTTGTTTACTGCCGATTTATTTTTGGGAAACGGAAAAATATGGAAAAAACCGCTTAAAGGGAAAAAATACCTGTAAAAAAGAAAAAAGAGGGGTAGTTATAGTAAGGTAATGATAAAATTAAAAATTTTAGTAACCTTACTTCTTGTTGGAACCTTAATTAAAAACTTAAAAAGTAATAAAATAACATTTTAGTTCTTATCATTAAGTTCTTACATAATTAAAAGAATAAATCAAAAAAGTTATTTCCTTTTTAATTTTTGACTGGAATATACATATATATAAATTAATGGAATTTTTTTAAAAATCTATAATGAATGTATGATTTCTAAATAAACTGAGTTTTTGGCAAATTTTTATTACATATATATGATGTTTTTGTATTCTACATTTCAAAAACACATATTGGGTGAAATTGTCATTTAATACTTTTAAATATCTTCTCCATGTCATATTTCATGGAGTTTTATCTATACTGTAAAATAAAAGAGGGAGATTTCTTAATCAAGGACTTTATATGATAACCCCGAACGTTTCAGAATAGTTTTTATAGTTCTGTAAACAGTTTTTTCAACCCAGAATATAGGATTTTCAGATGCTATCATTTTTTGAAAGAAGAAGTTATAAAACGATTATCCAAATGTGCGTATCATTTTGTAAATATAAAGTTCTTTTGCTACTAATGATTTTCGGAAACTTATCCGAGTAGTTTTAACGGTACATTAATCAATTTTCTCAACCCTGAATATATGTCTTTCATGTGTTGTCAATTTTCACGTAAACATTTTCAAGTTCAACAAACATGCTTTACAAGACAAACATGTTGAATTAACAGCAACAACAGTAACATTAAAATTACAGTAATCCCTTAACATTCGCGAAGGTTAGGTTCTTGGAAACCTCCGCGAATGTTGAGACTATCTTCTCGTGCATAAACGTGGGTTAGTTTTTAGGATTTTTTTAAAATGGAAAACAGTAATTGAAATTCAAAAAGTATATTTATTAAGCATTATACATTAAAAGTACATGCTTTAAATAAATTTGAAAAATTATAAACATATAATACAAAATTTATTTGCTGGTTCAAGGCGGAAAAAATGTGATGTGCAATTGTTTGGCAGAACAGATCTTTTCTTTATGAATTTCCATGTGCTGAAAAGCTGCGGCCTCGAATTCAATTTTAAAATTAACATCAGTGAAGAATCGCATTCAATTGCTTTTTGTTGTTGTTGATGTTTTAAAATTTTCCCGGCATTTTTTAAAAATTACCGGAAATAACAATAAAAATTTCGAATTTTAGAAGATTTAGAAAATTTAAATAAAATCTGCATAAAAAATGAAGAAAATTACTGATCTATATTTTCCCTCAACACAAGAGCTGAAGTTTTTGCACCTTAGACCATACAGTAATACAGTAGGTTATACAGTAGATAGGTGTCTAGTGTCACGTAGTTTAGAGAATTGGTAAAACAAAGTGAGTTTACTTTGCAAAAAAAATATTCTTTATAAATTAAAATACGCGAATAACCAAGTTAAATATTCGCGAATATTTAAGTGTTCTGCATTTTCTATTTCGCGAATAATTAAATCTCGCGAATGTTAAATCCGAGAATGTTAAGGGATTACTGTAATGCATATTATTTTGTTACTTTTGCATATCAAAATTCAATCACGTAGTTGAAAATGTCTAATTAAGCATAGATAGCAACCTAAAAATCGATTTTCCGGTTTCAAAAAACTGATTAATACATAGTAAAAACTACTCGGAAACGTTTCCGAAAATCTGTGACAGCAAAATAAAGTTTGTTTTCATAAAAGCTGTTTTAAATCTTGAAAATATGTTGGTTTCTGAAATTTTAAAAGAGAAATAACGCACATAAAATCATAAGACGAAACGCAATATTTCACCTTGATTCAAACTATCAGAAAATCCATAGAAATCCTATGTAAAAACAATGAAGTATGTAACGGTCCCCTATGGTATAATATCCCCAATTTATGGTTCAATATCCTGAATATAAATCCTGAATACTT
This sequence comes from Maratus speciosus, assembly GCA_963932465.1. Classification (NCBI taxonomy): domain Eukaryota; kingdom Metazoa; phylum Arthropoda; class Arachnida; order Araneae; family Salticidae; genus Maratus; species Maratus speciosus. The sequence continues at coordinate 172,383,201 of OZ010793.1, forward strand.
GAGCAAAGTGACGTATTAAAGTTTATGGTACGGTAGTTAAATATCTTCTTTTACGCAGATTTAATCTGAAACACTGCTACTTCGACTGTTCAGCTATACACATTTAAAAGGAAAATGACTTATAAGAGCAGAGAGATGTAATACAATAAATTAATTGCAGTTAATAATAATAATATATTTTCTCTAATTAAGTTCAATCCAAGAAACTGCTACTTCTACTTTCAACTCTAATAATTATTGACTCTCTCATTTTCAAAACGAAGTGAAATATCTCTCTATTCTAAAAAAAAGTAACTAACGCTGTCCCGCCGCCACCGGTTTTGAATTTTTTGTGACCGGTGGTCTTTCTTCGTTAATATTAAGAAAAATATTGCATACAAAAATATGAAAATCGGTGGTATTATAGAGAAATGTTTGATAAACACGCTGATGCAGACAGTTTTTAAATCGAAGAATTATTTAAAGAGATATTTAATGCTAAAGTTGGACAAATCGTTCCATTAAAAAAGTTTTATAGGAGCAAAAGGGGGCAACATGGGAATTTAATCATTTTTAGATCATTTTATGCGTTAGAATTTCCCGGTGTGCAGACTGTATTTATTTCTTTAATTTCACTCATTTTTTGTGGTTTTATTTCTATTTTAAATTCAATTTTCAGCATTTCGAGAGATATTTTTTACATATTTTAGAAAATGGTATTAATTTAAACTGTTGCCAATTGTATAAACAACGCAAACAATAGCGTTTGCTTCAAATTAAAAATTTATTTATATGTGATTATTATAAACAGAAAATATAAAAAGCAGGAACTCATGGAAAATTACGTCATAAACTATATTTACACGTGAATTTTAAAAGAAAAAGAATATGTAAAATGATGAATTCATTAACATGCGTTAGAAGTCTTAAATAGGAGAAATTACGTCACATTACACTTACGTAAAATGAACAAAAAATAATATTGCAAAACAGTTTAAATTTAAAAATTGCGCGAGACATTTATTTGATATTTTGAGATGATCTTTTCGACTATTTTTGTTAGGACAGCACAAATAATATTTCATTTCTAATAAAATTAATTTCACGTGAATATTAAAAACAGAAAGAAAAGTTTGGTGAAAATTACGTCAGATTAAAAATGATACATTTAAAGTGTCTTATTAAAAAAAAAATTCTTTTCGCTTTGCTAAAAAATAGCGGGAGACAAAGACTCTGTTTACTTAATTCAATTTATATTAGCTTATTTTGAAATGTTTAACTGATTTTATTTAATCAAAGACGGAAGCAGCCATTGTACCTTTAAACAGCAGCTGATTTGGCCTTAAAATTCCCCAATCAAAGAGAAATGAAGAGAAACCCGTTTATAGAGAGATCGTCACTGTTTTTTTAGCTTATAATTCAATCTTCCGAAATCTTTTTAAAGCCGATCAAATTAGCGTGCTTTTAGAGTCTGCTGTGTCTGAACGGGGGTTGGTGAGCGTAGCTGTACGGGGCAGCGCCCCCTAGTTTGTATAAGTAAACAACAATTAGTTATTAAAATATTCTTTGATGATGGGCTTGAGAAATACAGCTCGAAAGTACTAAGAAGTTTTAAATAAAATGTATTTTTAACTTGTAACATCTCTTCTATTATTTTAGTCACCTTTTAAGAAAATCAGTGAGCTTTTTAATGTTCATATTGTATATTTTATGAGGAATAACGCTTTTCCGAATCAGGGGTAACTCGGTGATGGTTATTGTATATGTTCATTCGTGGTTATATTATATTTTCGTACATTAAGAAATATTTGCCTGTTTTTTACAGAGATGTGTCATATTTTGCGTGATGTAAAACTGAACTTTCATTATTAACAATATCAATATGCATTTTAGAAGGCAGTAAATTCGTGTTAAGATGTAAAACACGTCGATTTTTGTTGAAAAAAGATGGCCATACAACTAAAAGAGAAAGGGGGAAAATATTATTTCGTATTGAATGTATTTTAATCGTCTGCTCTCGAAGCTGGTAGACGGGAAGTACTGGGTTCCAACCCAATCACGCCCGTCGACGTAATCGTTCGGAGTTTTCCGCGGTTTTGTTCGAACCTTGGTTTTCCTTGCGTAAATAAGGATTAGATTTCCTTACAAAGACCTCCCCTCCCCCTTCGGGCCTATATCTCTCGTGTTGATAATTGGCCGTCATAAAACAACACCAACACCGTATCTTAACCCTTTATGTCCCAATTTATGAAATAATGAAACTTTCATCTTCTAAACTATTTTTTCTGAATGTGTGAAAATTCATTAGAAGATTTACACAATCTATTAATAAATTTTATAAGGATATTGCCAATTAAAATTAATCAACGAAATATTTATAGGAATTTTGTAGAATATTTACAACTCCAACTCAAATCTTTTTTAAAAGTATTTTATAGAATTAAGAAATTTACAAATATAATGCCCTTACGCAGAAATATAGAAACATATAACAACTGTCACTTTCCAACATCAAGAAAGCTGAACGAATCAATGCAAATGAAACAGAAATCATCTTTTTAAAAATATTTTCGTTTTGTGCAACAAAAATAGAGCTTTTGGAACGCGATAAACTAAAGTATCTACAACTCATTGTAAATTTTATTACTGCTAATCTATGTACTACATTAATTTTGTAATACGTTCTTGTAATGGTACTTTAAAGTACCGTCGGAGAATAAAGGGTTAATCAATACTAATAATCAATACTTTATGAATACTAATTTTAATGCTACAAAACTCTGTGATGGCAGCTCGGTTTATCGTGTCTCTACTTGAGTTAGTCTGACAGGAAATTTAAAGTCAGGAGCTATTAATTGTTAAAATTATGAAGCAAGTTTACACCATTCTGTATATTTTGCTACTGTTGAAACTAGGTTTCGTTATTGATTGTATCAACAAATGTGCATAATAATAATTGTATCAACAAATATACATAAAATAACATTAATTGTATCAACAAATAAAGATGAGAGCCACATTGATTTTTGTTGAAACAACTCTCTCGGATAACTAAAATTTAGAGAGATCTTGTTAGTGGAAAGGGGAAAAATATATTTTTGTATCGATCGTATCTCAATGAAACGACAACTTTTACAATAATAATCTTAGTTCTACAAAACTCTGTGATGGAAGTCCGGTTTAATGTTTCGCTACTTGAATTAATCAGACATGAAAGCTGAACCGCCTTTGTCAACAGAAGCGAGAAAATTGAAAAGGGTCTGAACTGAATTGAATTATACTAAAGTAATTTTTCAAGTGGTCAGACAGAGAAGACGAAATGAATTACTCAAGGAAATGCGGTATTGACAGACGAGAGTGCAAGTCGTCACAAAATAGATTAGACGTAAACTGAGGAGAAAGTCAAATTTCTAATATTTCGATATTTCAAAAGTTTGTGTTATTTACAATCATTTATTTGTTACACTGAAATGCTCTGCCAAACTTGTATTTTCAGAAATTGTAAGGGGGATGGAAAATTATTGTGTTAAGAGTCTCGGGATATTTATATGTCAGAATAAGTTCACAGAATTCATATTAGACTTAAGAGAAACACGATATTGCGATATTTGTTTCAAGTTATTACAAAAAAGAGTTTTGTAATACTGATATTGGAAATATTTATCATATTTACAAAGTAATTACAAAAGTTCGCAAATGACATTTCATTATATTTATTAGAGATGTTTTTAGACATTTTAACACGTTCACGCCGGCGTGCATCACCGGTGTGTCACGCTTGACTGTCCCATCGGGCGGCGTGCATCACCGGTGGGTCACGCTTGACTGTCGCATCCGGCAGCGTGCATCAGCCGTGGGTCACACTCGACTATGCCATACACGGCGTGTACTACACGGTCACACTTGAATATTCGAAAATTCAGTAATAAAAACAATTCAATATTATAAACTTAATACATTCACGATGGGAAACGAGAATTCTCGTTTTCATTCAGAAAATATCATTGACTAAGGGCGTGGCTTCTACCTTACAGAAAATGCATTTATATCATGTTGTCCATATTTCTTTAGATTATAAGACATTTTATATTAAATTCGTACATATGTAGTCAATAAAATAATGTCTCTATGTAATTTGCTTACTCCTTACGAACTTTCAGACATTCACAATCAACTCTGCTTGTTATATTCGAGTTCAATTTAATAAATACAAGAGGGGCGTGTCATTACATACAGCGTCTGAATAAGCGAAAGTACCGCGAAACCAGATAAAGTAAAACATGAATTCGAGCGCCGCCTCACAGCGAAAAACATAAGTATTGGCGCCGGCGTGAACGTGTTAAAGTTATTCAAGACCCGTGTAAAAAATCAAATATCTAGCATTCTATATTTAGAGATTTCATATTATTTACAATCATTTACTTATTTGTTTTTTTTTTAATTGTTCATTGAAACACACATATTCGCAGAATTTGTAAAAGGTGTGGGAATTACTGAGCAGAATATTTCATGCCGTACTTAGATTTAAGTAAAATATAATGTATGGATGTTGTGGGAATTCATTTTATTTCTGCTAGAAAAATATTTGTAAAGAAAATTTTCGGCCACCCGAATACAAAATCAATACAAAAATCCTTAACACGTTAAAAGTTTGTGACGCAGCACTTTATCTTACGGCTCTAAGAATTTTAAATATGGATTTTAAAAATAATGATATCAGTTTTGAGTGACTCTATGCTATTAATTAAAAAAATATTGAATATGTATTACACAGGCCTACAAAATAAAAAAAAAAATTTGGTGCCTATGATTTTACAGCTGATTTTAGATATTTTGGGGACACTGAATCCAAATATGAAATCAGTTTTTCTCTATCAGCTCCACTTTTTTAGATATGTGAAGAGAACTGAAGATTTTTTAGAACTGAAGTGACCTTCAACGCTTAAACTGGCCTTTGACACATGGGCCTGTCGCAACGCTCAAAGCAATTTGGGAGACACTGAAATTTCAGAAGACCTTGAAAAAAACAGATGTGCAAGTAAAACTGAGGTTCTGCGCATGCTTATGATTTCGTGCCGCTCATCCATAAAGCCAAATGGAAAAGCCGCAAAGAGTTAGTTTGGGAGTTTTCTCCGTGGAGGGTAGACGTTGTTGACCTTTTGCAATATTTGTGTTTAGTATAGAATTCTTATAATGTTAATTTAAAACGTACTGTATTGTAGATTGTTGTATTTGTGTTGTTGAATATAATTTAATTGAGTTCAAGTAGAAGAAGTTGTGTAAATCATCCTGATGTGTTTTGCTACATATGCGGAGAATACGTGTTAAAAGAGAACAGAAAAAATGTTACTGACTTTGTAAAGAGAGCTTATCTTGGACACTTTGGTGTTAAACTTGGTGATCAGGATAAAACCTGGGCACCGCATCAGATCTTTAAAAATGGTACAGAACACTTACGACAGTTCACTAACGGGAAAAGAAAAAGTGTCAAATTTGGCTTATCAATGGTTTGGAGAAAACCCCAAAACCACTTCAATGTTTGTTATTTCTGCCTAGTAAATATTAATGGAATGAATCAAAAGAAACGTAGTAAGTGGACTTATCCTGATTTAGTCTCTGCATGACGCCCGGTTCCCCACTCAGAGGAAGTAAGTGCCGATCCCAACGTTTTACCAGCTACCAGAGCTCTGAGAGGATGAATACTGTCCCTCTGATCATCCTTCCGATACTTATGAAGGTAACAGTGATTATGAGGAGATGTCATCAATGCCTCAACGTTTCAACCAGGATGAGTTAAATGATCTCACCAGAGATCTCAACCTGTCAAAAGAAGTTTCTGAATTACTGGCTTCAAGATTGAAGGACAAAAATTTACTGGAACAAGGAACCAAAATTACCTTTTACGCACAAGAGAAAAGGGTCTACTAGCCTTCTTCTCCCAAGAAGACAATCTTGTATTTTGTCACAAAATTAGAGGACTCTTGAAAAATGGGTCTTCCCTGAATATTTTCCAGATCATTGGCGCTTATTTGTAGACAGCTTAAAGCGGAGTTTAAAATGTGTCCTTCTACACATTGGGAACAAATATGGTTCAATACCAATTGCTCAATCAACGAAAATGAAAGAAAAATATAACCCAATAGCTTTGGTCTTTGACAAGATAAAGTATCGTGAACATCAATGGGTGATTTGTGTTGATTTAAAAATGGTAAACTTTCTCCTTGGACAGCAAAGCGGTTACACCAAATATCCTTGCTTCTTGTGTCTTTGGGATAGCAGGGATAAAACACACCACTGGGTTAGAAACGAGTGGCCTAAAAGAGAAAACATGGATGTTGGGGAAAGGAATATCATTAAAAACCCCTTAGTTGGGTGAGACAAAATCATACTTCCTCCACTGCATATCAAGCTCGGCCTTATGAAGCAGTTTGTAAAGGCTCTTGATAAGAACGGGTCATGCTTTGCATATATAAAAGAGAAAATGCCTCAATTGAGTTATAAAAAAATTAAATCAGGAATATTTGACGGGCCACAAATAAAACAACTGATTAGGGATCCTGCCCTCGTAAATTCGATGAATTAGACTGAGGGAAAAGCCTGGACTTCTTTTGTTGCAGTTGTCGAAAACTTTCTGGGAAAACACAAAGCAGAAAACTATGTAGAACTGGTAAACGAAATGCTTAATAGTTTTAAATCTCTTGAGTGTAATATGAGCATTAAGGTACACTATTTACACAGCCACTTAGAGTATTTTCCTGAAAATGTAGGAGACACCAGTGAGGAACAGGGCGAAAGATTTCCCCAGGATATTAAGACTATGTATACACTACCAAGGAAGATGGGATACGCACATGATGGCAGATTACTGTTGGAGTTTAAAAAGGGATTGTTCAAAAATAAATTCAAGAATGTCACGGAAAAGAAGCTTCCGAAATGTTCAGTGAGAATTGGTCTCATCGATGACTTTTTCCTCTATGTTTGTGAGTAAATATATTTGTATAAAATAATTCTTAAAAATATTATTTGAATATATGTATAATATAATAATGAAAATTAACATTTGTATATTATTAAAAAAATTCCGTGTTTATTTTATTTTTATTTTTGCTTAATTCATGGATTTAACTTAAAATAGTGTAACATATATTTCACAAAAAGTTCTATATTTTAAATATTTGAGCTCCCAGGCAAAATTGAATGCCATATTTGAATTCAGGACATCAAATTAATATAAAATCAGCTCCAAAAACCTAGGCACCAAAACAGCTGTTGGCTTGTGTTATTTATTTCATCATTTTATTTTTTTCTCTATTTATAATAGCATGTAAAATATTATGTATGAAAAGATGTATAAAAATTTATTCGATAATGCTTTTTCATCCACATGTCTCATAAATTCAAAATATGAGTTTTAAAAGATATATCAAAATTTAAGTGGCGCCTTGATGTGGCGTGAAAAAGGCTTGTTTAAAAATTCAATTTATATTATTTTTGGCTTGCTTAAAATTCATTTACACACATAAACAGTACTTTTAATTTTCCAATACTCTTTTAAATATATGATTTTCACTGAACCTGTATTATGCAATGAAATGTATTTATTTCAACAAATTGATCTATCTTTTGTGCCACTCTATCCAAAATTGTAAATAAAATTTATGTAAATAGTTTTTTTGTGTCACACTATCCATTTGCATACATTTCACATAGTTTGGATGCAATATGTGAGTAATCTACAAATCATTTAACAATTTAGAAACTATATAATTTTCATTAATTTTCAGCAATGAAATTACGCTCGAAATTATTGCATCTTTAATACGTGATTTATCACATTGCTAACTAAGCTCAGAACCAACAGAGTGAAAAATGTCCAAGCTGGGAATCGATCTCGAAACCCTTGGAATAGCGCTCCAAGTGCTCTACCATTTAAGCTACGAGGGAAATATCCAGATTAGCATCACTCACTCACATTTGTTGGTAAGGCTGAAACTACAGCACAAGATGGAATAGTCTTCATGAACACATAATCCTGCGGTGAAACATGAGACAAATAAACCCAGCATCGGTGAATACATATATAATTTTAATTAATTTTCTAATTAATTTACAGCAATCAAGGTAAGCTGGAAGTATGAATTTTTTTTGGTCGTTCATGTAGTAGCTGGAAAACCTAAGAAGTTGTTAGAAATAAAAAGCTACTGAATTAGACTATTTTTAAGGGAGCTCTAATAGGGGGCCCAAAAAGGGCCAACTGATAGTTGAGAACAGGACCTTAACCCTTTATCTACGGCATTATGATCTACTGCAATTTTTTTCATGTAATATATTTTTTTTCCAGTTACTACAATGAAAATTAAAGGATAAACATAAAAAAAATATTCACCCGGGAGAAATTTAATTATTTAGCGGTAATTAATTAAAGTGGTACTTTAAAGTACCGTCAGTACACTATGACTAAAATATTGTAACAGAAAATCCACAAGGTATTTCAACTGGCACCAGAAAATATTTTAGATTTAATGAGTATGTGAAATATAGGCATTTTTCTTACTTACAAATAAATCGTTCGGCAAATTCCGGTGGCAATCATTTATTTCAACACTTAAAAAGTGAAAATGCTTTGCTTCTGAAATGGTTAAAAAAACTATTTTTTTTTTTTTTTTTTTTTTAGGTTTCGATCTTGTTAGCAGTCCTTTAGTTATGCGACATGAATATTCCAGGGACAACATGTTATTTCGCATCTCCACATATACAATATATGAAATTACATATGCCATTTCTAGCATAGCAAAAACGAGCCGGTGCCACAACTTTTTCGATTACCTATAAAAAAATAACAATGGAACAGAAAAGAAATACCAGGGAAATCATTATTAGACTACATTTTAGTAATTACATTTTAAATCAGATAAAAACGATGGATAACTACACAGACGAAAAGTAAAGAAGAAGTTTTTTCCAACACCCAGTGTACTGACGGTAATTATAAGTACCACCGAGTAATTCAACAGTTAAATCAAATACATACACCGTTCACTTAAAATAGCTAGTCATATTGTATTCTAAGATCATAATTAACACATAAAAAAATCCAACACTTATCTTATATCCTTTACTGTGTTTGCAGCTACGAAAAGGCGAGCGTGACAAACTGTGCAAAATTTCGGCACAAAACACATCGACTGCTTCAAAAATAGCCTCATTCCTCTCTAAAATAACAAACCTAGAACTATTGCTGCCATGTATTCGGATAAAGTGGAGTTAAAAGAGCATTTTTTGCAAAGTACCATTAGAATATTAATAATATTCACTATGGTATAAAAGTTTAAAGTGAGTGGTACTTATAAGTACCGTCAGTAGATAAAGGGTTAACATGAAAACATGTTAAAACGATTTAGTACTCTGCGTTTTAGATCTTCAATTACTCAAGATTAAGCATAGGGTATGAATTAATCATTAGAATGTAATTTTAAAGAAATGCGTAAAAAATTGGGGAAATGCTTAAAAAAGGGCCCCAGGCCCCCAATAAAAATATGTGGATGTTGGTCTAGGGAGAAGAGTCCAAGGCTCAGCTGAGAAGGTGAGGAAATTAGGGAGTGAAAAATGCATGGCACACAAAAAGTTCAAGGGGTCTGTACCGCGCCCGACGGGACCCTAGACGGACTCAGGGTCTTAACTGGAATGTAGAAACGGGAGCATAACTAAATGGAGAAAGTATCCCAAAAGTGAAGATCGGATTAAAAGGAAACAATTTAATTAGAATTTAGTGCACTAAAACTTCAAGGGACCCTGTACCGGGTCCCAAGGGTACCAGGGTCTTAACTGAAATGTGGAAATGGGGTAGAAACTGAATAGAGAATTTTCCCCCAAAATGATGAAATTCGGATAGAAAAGAGGCATGTTATTAACAATTTGGTGCATAAAAACGTAAAGTGGCCCAGGGCCCCGGCCCTTAAAAAAATAAAAATCTGAGCCTCAGGTGTATCAGGACTTGTCTTGGACTATTCACACCTAAATTTTCAGACTTCTTCGTCCAGTAGTTTTTGCTAGCCATCTTGCACACACACACACACACACACACACACACACACACAAACACAGAGAGAGAGAGAGAGACAGAGTGGTTTGTTCTTTCATTAGTATAGCTATACTACCTCCTACGATTTTCAAAACATTTTCATATAAAATTAAAGATATAAGAGGTGAAAAGTTTTAATTCCTTAATGAAATAATAAGAAAACCACCAAACGCTAACTATAAATAATATCTGTACACCAAAATGTTTGATCCTTAAAGTTTTGAAAGTAACACACATCATAATAAGAACAATGTTTTATTTAGGATTAAAATTTGCACTAATCACCATCGATCACAGTCTGCATTACTTAAATGGGGAATGCTCCCGTATATCCAGTATATGTACGATTTATATTTTGCCACCAATAAATCCAAACAAATATCGTTACTTTATTTAATCTTTGACATTGCTCACAAATTCTGCGCTAAAATAATTTCAAGTTTACTTTCAAAAATTTGTGGTCACAAATATAATAACCGTGTCCACCCTGGGTATGTACTCTGCGCGTATTATCCTGGGTGGGTTAAGATATCAATTTATTATTCATTGATTATACAAACTTATTAAAATACTCGTACATCCAAATTTTACATACATTTTACTTAAGATTGAAATATATACATCATATATATACATTATAGGGCAATTCCATCGTAACTGACTTAACATTTTTATCATCGAATTTTGTTTTCAAAACTATGTAGAAAATTTACTAATAAAGCTAGAAGAAATTTTTACAATTTAAAATATTTCTTACTAAGGACTTAATACCCAAATACCTGCAGATTATTTCAATCTCTCTTTTAGTCCCAAAAATTGCAATTCAAAATTCTGTAACTGACGTAACATAAAATAGACAAAAAAATTTTTTTTTGCCTTCATTGAAGTGTAAAAATTATCAATACAGTCCCGTTAAAAAAAGTGATTTAATGTTCTCAACAACACTAAGTAATTACAAATTATAACTGTAACTTGTTTAATTAATTTCTGAATAATAAAAAAGAAAAAAATGGCATTTACACGTGTAACTGACGTAATTTGTGTAACTGACGTAACATTATGACTTTACAAAGGCAATAATGGTACTTAACTTAGATTGTAAACAGTAATTTACAATACATTTTTATTAGGATTTTATTATAGAATACAAAAATATTATGTTTTCCAATCATACCCTTAAATTAAACAGATTATAAATTTTATCCCCCCCCCCCCCCCCAAAAAAAAAAGATAATTTTTTGTGGAATTGCCCTAGACTAGGCATTAGTTTAATATGTAGACATTAGCAAGGCAAACTTTTATACCTCATCCAAAAATAATGCATGAATAATAAATTTCCTAAATTTGTTTAATTCCTTCTTAAGTTAGAGGGCAATTCCATCGTAACTGACGTAACATTTGATAACCGAATTTGTTTTCAAAACTATGTAGAAAATTTACTAATAAAGCCAGTATACATTTTTACAATTTAAAATATTTCTTACTAAGGACTTAATACCCAAATACCTGCAGATTATTTCAATCTCTCTTTTAGTCCCAAAAATTGCAATTCAAAATTCTGTAACTGACGTAACATAAAATTGACAAACATTTTTTTTTTGCCTTCATTGAAGTGTAAAAATTATTAAAACTATCCTGTTAAAAAAAGTGATTTAATGTTGCCAACAACACTAAGTAATTCCAAATTATAACTGTAACTTGTTTAATTAATTTCTGAATAATAAAAAAGAAAAAAGTGGCATTTACACGTGTAACTGACGTAACTTTTATTGTGTAACTGACGTAACATTATGACTTTACAAAGGCAAATAATGTTACTTAATTTAGTTTGTAAACAGTAATTGTCTGAGCGAAGCGAAGGCTAATACTCAGCGAAATATTACTGTCCGGACACTTTACTACTACGATGGATATTAACGCCATGTCCTACTAAAAAAAAAGCCTAATAAAACCTTTCGTCAAGCATAACTCAAAAAATATTTGTCGGATTTCGTTTCTGATTGCACCAGAAGGTACCTATGAGGGTCGCCTACTGAATGCAACTACTATGAAAAATAAGTTTCAAACCGTTTAAAAATTATATAGAAAAAACTCTTAAAAAAGCACAGTTTATCTGCATACGACACAGAAATTTGGTGTGTGTCACTTTCACCAGTTGATGTTTTCGTAGATAACTGGTTTGATCACATGGAGCAAATAAGAAAAAATACGCACGCAGTAATATTGAATAGATCATTTTCAACCACGTGATCAAAAACCTTGCAACAACCCGTGGCAACCAGTTTTGGTGGGCAAACAAATAATAATACAGTACTCCGTAGCACAGTGACCGTTTTTAGCCTGTTGTATAAAATCTGGCATTTTGTATGACACTAGGGGGCTCGGCCCCCTACGAGCTACGCTCGCCAACCCCCGTCCAGACACCGCAGACTCTAAATGCACGCTAATTTGATCGGCTTTAAAAAGATTTTGAAAGATTGAATTATAATTTAAAAAACAGTGGCGATCTCCCTATAAACGAATTTCTATTCATTTCTCTTTGATTGGGGAATTTTAACGCCAAATCAGCTGCGCACTATTTGATTATCCTGTCGACCAATTTCGCCAAATTATATAAATCGCCCAAACCACTCGCCAAATTATACAAATTGATATGATTTTTATTTTAAATAACGAAAGAACAAATAAATTCGTACAACATTAATAAAAACACAAATAAAACGTCGAAATAAAAATAACTTGATGACGTATACACGTGTAACAACATTTCAAAATAAGCTAATATAAAAGGAATTAAGTAAAGAGAGTCGTTGTCTCCTGGTATTTTTTAACAAAGCGAAAAGAAAGTTCTTTTAAATGAGACATTTTAAATTATTTCTCAAAATATCAAATAAATGTCTAGCGCAATTTCTAAATTTAAACTTTTTTGCAATATTATTTTGTGTTCATTTTATGTAATAACTATAATGTGACGTAAATATGACGCAATTTCTCCTAAGACTTCTAACGCATGTTAATGAATTTATTATTTTACAATATCCTTTTTCTTTTAAAATTCACGTGTATACTTTTTATGACGTAATTTTTAATAAGTTCCTGCTTTTATACGTAATTATTTAATTCTAATTTGAAAGTTTTTTTTTCCTGTTTATAATAGTCACGTGTAAATAAATTTTTAATTTGAAGCAAACATTATTGCTTGCGCTTTTTATACAGTTGGCAACAGTTTAAATTAGTACAATTTTCTGAAATCTGTAAAAAATATCTCTAGAAATGCTGAAAATTTGAATTTAAAATAGAAATAAAACCTGAAAAAATGAGTCAAAATAAAAAAAATAATGCAATCTGCACTCCGGCAAATTCTAACCCATAAAATGATCTAAAAATGATTACACTGCCATGTATAGTTTTTGCTGCTATAAAACTTTTTTAGTGGAACGATTTTGTCCAACTTTAGCATTAAATAACTCTTAAAGTAATTCTTCGATTTGAAAACGGTCTGCATCAGCGTGTTGATCAAACATTTCTGTATAAAACCACCGATTTTCATATTTTTGTATGCATTATTTTTGTTAATATTAACGAAGAAAGGCCTCCGGTCACAAAAAAATCAAAACCGGCGGCGGCGGCGGTGACAGCGGTAGTTACTTTTTTTTAGAATAGAGAGATACAATTGTGGATGATTAAAACAAAAGACATGAGTGTTTATTGATCCGGGAGGTTATCTTTCTCTGGATGTCTGTCTGTCTATCATACAGCATGCAATTTTCTTGTAAAGGATGATATTATTATGCAGTAAAATCTCCATAACGGACACACCCGATTAGTGGACACCTCTATTTAGCGGGCATTTTTTCGATTACCAACCCTTAAATAACTGTACATTTTTTACTCTCAGTAGCGGACACCTCCAAATAGATGACAAATTCTGCCCTCCCGAGGTGTTCGCTATTCAGAAGTTTTACTGGTAAAACCTCCATAGCGGACAAACCCGATTAGCGGATACCTCTATTTAGCGGACATTTTTTCGATTACCAACTCTTAAATAATTGTACATGTTTTACTCTCAGTAGCGGTCACCTCTAAATAGAAGACAAATTCTGCATTCTCGGGGTGTCCGCTATTCAGAGGTTTTACTGTATATAATATTGATAATTATTTTACAGGGCCGCACAAAAGAATAAGAATATATGAAACGAATATAAACTAAATTCGGGATTGGTAGATTGCTGATGGTAATGTGATTTTAGGATGTTGTTACAGTCATCCGCAGCATGTTTTTAGAGTTTCGTTCATCTAACGAAACCCTACCTGTCTCACTCCTTTGTCTGTCTGTTTGTCCGTCTGTCACAGAGCCCGTTCTCAGAAACTATATATGTCGGAGACTTGAAAATTTGCATACTTATAGCTGAACACCACACATCAAACGGCAAATAATAAAATTTTGAAAAAGTCTAATATTTAACCCTCTAGGCTCTAACTTGTGTATTTTAAGCAATTTTTCTAACTCAGCCCCTAATTTAATTAAATTGGAGACATGAAATTTTGCATACTTATAGATGAACATCTCATATCAAACGACAAATAATAAAATTTTGAAAAAGGCTTAATATTTAACCCTTTGGGCTCTAAATTGTGTATTTAAAGCAATTTTTCTAACTCAGCCCCTAATTTAATTAAGTTGGAGACATGAAATTTTGCATACTTATAGCTGAACATCTCACATCAAACGACAAATAATAAAATTTTGAAAAAGGCTTAATATTTAACCCTTTGGGCTCTAACTTGTGTATTTAAAGCAATTTTTCTAACTCAGCCCCTAATTACGTTGGAGACATGACATTTTGCCATTTTGCATACTTATAGCTGAACACCTCACATCAAACGACAAATAATAAAATTTTGAAAAAGTCTAATATTTAACCCTCTGGGCTCTAACTTATGTATTTTAAACAATTTTTCTAACTCAGCCCCTAATTAAGTTGGAGACATGAAATTTCGCATACTTATAGCTGAAATTCTCACATCAAACGACAAATAATAAAATTTTGAAAAATGTCTGATATTTAACCCGCTGGGCTCTAACTTATGTATTTTAAGCAATTTTTCTAACTCATCCCCCAACTAAGTTGGAGACTTGAAAGTTTGCATACTTATAGCTGAACACTTGCGATAACACGATAAATCATAAAATTTTGAAAAAGTCATATTTAACCCTCCAGTCTCTAACTTCTGCATTTTAAGCAATTTTTCTAACTCAGCCCCCAATTAAGTTGGAGACATGAAATTTTGCATACTTATAGCTGAACACCTCACATCAAACGATAAATAATAAAATTTTGTAAAAGGTCTAATATTTAACCCTCTAGGTCTAGGCTTGTGTATTTTAAGCAATTTTTCTAACTCAGCCCCTAATTAAGTTGGAGACATGACATTTTGCCATTTTGCATACTTATAGCTGAACACCTCACATCAAACGACAAATAATAAAATTTTGAAAAAGTCTATTATTTTACCCTCTGGGCTCTAACTTGTGTATTTTAAGCAATTTTTCTAACTCAGCCCCAAATTAAGTTGGAGACATGAAATTTTGCATACTTATAGCTGAACACCTCACATCAAACAGCAAATAATAAAATTTTGAAAAAGTCTAATATTTAACCCTCTGAGCTCTAACTTGTGCATTTAAAGCAATTTTTCTAATTCAGCCCCTAATTATGTTGGAAACAAAAATTTGCATACTTATAGCTGAACACCTCACATCAAACGACAAATAATAAAATTTTGAAAAAATGTAATATTTAACCTCTAATATTTTGTCTCGCGCAATTTTTAAATTTAAACTGTTTTGCAATACTATTTTTTGTTCATTTTGCATAATAAGTGTAATGTGACGTAATTTGTTCTATTTCAGATTTCTAACGCATGTTAATGAATTTATTTTACAATATCCTTTCTCTTTTAAAATTCACATGTAAATATAGTTTTTATGGCATAATTTCCAATAAGTGCCTGCTTTTTATACCTAATTATTTAATTCCAATTTGAAGGTTTTTTTCTGTTTATAATAGTAACGTGTAAATAATTTTTTATATTTGAAGCAAACATTATTGTTTGCGCTGTTTATACAGTTGGCAACAGTTTAAATTATACCATTTTCTAAAATATGTGCAAAATATCTGTTAAAATGCTGAATATTTGAATTTAAAATAGAAATAAAACGTCAAAAAATGAGTCAAATTAAAAAAATTAATGAAATCTGCAGACCGGGATCTTCTATTGAATAAAATGATCTAAAAATGATTAAATTCCCATGTATAGCTTTTGCTCTTATAAATTTTTTTTTAATGGAACGATTTTGTCCAACTTTAGCATTAAATATCTCTTAAAATAATTCTTCGATTTGAAAACTGTACGCATTAGTGTGTTGATCAAACATTTCGCTATAATACCACCGATTTTCATATATTTGTAAGCAATAGTTTTCTTAATATTAACGAAGAAAGACCTCCGGTCACAAAAAATTCAAAACCGGCGGCGCGGTGACAGCGTTAGTTACATTTTATAGAATAGAGAGATATATAAAAATGAAAACTTGTCTATCTGTCTGTTTGTAATTCTATAAAAAATCCACAATTTGGAAGCCAAAATTGTGAAGAGATACGTACATGTGTATTAAAACATGGCCGAGACAACTAATGTAATCCGGAATCGAAATAACTTATAGTTAATTTTTAATTAATAAAAAACCACCAATTTAACAGCAATTTCTTATCAAATTTAAACATTTTTCGTTAGAGCAGTTGCCAACAATTAAAAAACACAATAAAATTATTACTACAACAATTAATTTTCTACTGCAAGATTTCCACGTGAAAAATGAAAATGAAATAAATAGTTTGCCAAATTTAAAAAAAAAAAGGTGAATATTACGTCATAACTTTTCTATTGCAAGATATTCACGTGAAATATGAAAATGAAATAAATGAGTAGACGAATTTAAATGAAAGTGAATATAACTTCATAACTTTTCTATTTCAAGGTTTCCACGTGAAAGAGGAAAATATTACGTCATATTGGAAATATAAAGGGCATGGTGGATATAGTATAGCGTCATATGAGTGTGAAAAATGTATTGAAGCATGATAAAAACCCGATTAGGGAAATATTGGCGTATTTTAACATTATTGCTCCAATTATAAATTGAAATAAGTTCATTTATAGCTGTATTCTTTTGCGTCTGTTATATACATTTATACATTTTTATATAGCGTTTTCATATGATTCATTCAACAACATTTCGACTGCTTTTTTTAATGTTTGTTTTGTGTTGTATGTTAAATTTTGAAATTGATTTTTCAGAACAAACATCCTTCAAATTCTGGGCAACGCCGGCACTTTAGTTTGTAACAGATAAATGGCTTTTGTATCTGTACATCTAATGCTAATATTATAAAGTATATAATATTATTAATGCTTGTACGTTTGTGAGGTGTTATCTCTGAAACTACATAGCCAACTTAAAAAAATGTTGGTGGCCATCTCTGCTCCGAAAAAAAGACTATTTTATGTCAGTGCAAGAACCTACATCGCTGCCGGAGCAAAAAAGTTCTAAAATTGTGATTTCTGCGATATTGATTGGGTTAGAAATTTTTAATTTGGTGCGCGTAGTTACTTTTAAGATGTGAATACTCGTAATGAACGCTCTCTAAAAGGTTCAATTTGACGGATAAACGTAAAAATTTCTAGAAAGGTTCTAAACTATGATTTATTTGGAATACTGAAATTTTTGGGATACTGTTGGGGTTAGAAACTAGAACTTTGGCATGGTAGTAATTAATAAGATGTAAATGCTCGTTGTAGAACGAATTCTAAAAAATCGAATGACTAAACAAAGCGGAAAAAGATCTAAAGATGATCTAAGTAACGAAATACATGGAATTGTTAGGAATATAAACATGAAAATTGACATGGCTGTATTTATCATGACGTAAATTCTCGCAATAGAACAATTTCTAAAAATGTCGCTATATAAAACAGTGCAGAAACAAAAAACTTTCAAAAATTTTCTATTTCTCTGTTACTGCTGAGCCCAAAATCTTGAAATTTTGCTTCGGGTTAGTTTTAAAATATACAATTGTCTCTATGAATAGTTTCTAAAAAATTTAAAATTTAAAAAGATGAAATTAACGGAAAGCGATCTCAATTACCATTAATTTGGAATTATTAGGTACTGCAACTTTAAATATTTCATAATGCTGCATTTCCTCCGCAAAACATGCAATTTAAATGCAACAAAACTGATAGACACCCACCTAGCATTAAATAAATTGTGTAACTATTACATAAAGACCTGTATGAAACAGTGAGTAGGTTGCCTGAAAGTACTTGTTAAAGTGTTCCTTCTCTAGGCTTTTCTTTCTCTCGCCAAGGCCACTAATAGAGGGAAGTGCCGTTTTAAATGTGATATGAATTTTTTATCCGATTCATTTTTCTAGACATTTTATCATAAGGTCATATTCTCAATTATCATTAGTAAATTTTTTATATATTAACTTATTCTGGTGAAATTTTTTAATCGGGTTCATATTGGCGTATGTTAGCTTGCATGATTTGCTGAATAAATATGTATGGATTTGTAAATTACTTCAAATGACACTTTGACAGCTCAAAAGTTATGCAGACGATATATTCAGATCTTGTGTCATAGTTTATGTTGTAATCATTGCCAATTTCTTCATGCTAAATACAGCTCAACTTGTGCAGAATATGTTTGAAAACAAAACAATACAGCGTATGTAGTGGTCAGCATACACTCATCATTTAAATCCGATCGAGGATATCTAAAACAGACTCTAACAAAGCATTGCATGCCACTTTTGATGTATTCGGTACTTTGATACTATATTAGATTTTGAGAAGAGAATTCCTTAAATGTTATCGACAACCTCATTGCATCCGTGGAAAACAGATATTGTACAATATTAACTATTCCGGGGGAGCGCACACCATATAAAGTATACTCCATTCTTTTTAAACATCATATATTTGTCATTTAAAGTTACTCAAATTGGTGCGGAGCGTCTGATTATGCTCTTGACATCATTTTATACAGTTAAAATTCCGATATAAGTAAATTAGTGTTTCATTTTCTATTTTACTTTTAATATATTGCGTACTTTCAATTTTATATCCATGCATGGCTGTCTTGAATGGTTTGATTTCCCATTTTTTTTAACAGTGTATACGAATTTATATATAAGATCTTGTAATTCTACAATTCGTTTATTTTCATCATTTCAATTTTTCGCAGTATATGGACAATTAAAGATAACATCTCATTTTCTTTGCTTCCACATGTTATTATTATATCTATGTTCTCAGTAATATCGCTCAGACTAATCCCTCTGAGGGAAGTCCTAGTTTACAATGCCTTTTTATTAGGATTTTATTATAGAATATAAAAATATCAAGTTTTCCAATCATACCCTTAAATTAAATATATTATAAATTTTATTCCCTCCCCCCCCCCCCCACAAAATGATGATTTTCTGTGAAATTGCCCTATATATATTACAATCACGATTAGGATAAAATTAGAAGTTTATGTCAAATACAATGTCCTCAAATCTACTAAAAATTAATTAATTTTTAACTAATTTATAAGTAATTAATAACTAATTTTTTAATTGTTCACAATGTTTTTTTTTTAAATGTTTTCCAAACATAAACAAAATACTGCAGTAAAATAGAAGCGTCGAATAAAATTATAAAGATCAATTGAAATAAAATAAACTTAATATAAGAAATTTCCTGAATATGATAGTAATTGTTACATTTTTAAAGAAAACGTCCTGTTTTTCAGCGAGAAAAAGAAAATCTGTATCGATATTACATTGTAAATATATCGAAGGCAAAAGAGACCTCAATAACTTTTTCTTATAACTTATTTTTAATTTATTTTTTGCCATAATAAAATTTATTTAATGTAAAAATTAACATTTTTAATTATTGTTATTGAAAAATCTTTAGAAATTTCAAATTTAAATTGCTTCAGCAATTAGAATTCTAGATCTATTTTATCGAATGAATATTTTGGCTCAATTATCCTATACGTTTTCAAATGGAGTTATGAATAAAAAGGAGGAGACATATAGTGTATTGTCTACGAGTTGCGAGTGAAGTAACTGAGGAGGTTGTCACAATATGGCAGCCGATTTTTTAAAATCGAATAAACATTTTCTGATAACCAACAAAGCAAACTCCCACCAGTAAGTTTTAAAGAGCAAATTTTAGATTAATTTAGCGGCTTTTACCGCAAACACCCATTCCTCCCCTACTGTTTAAAATTCCAATGCTCTTACTAATTACACCAATGATATTAAAGACATTCTTAATACTTTCAACGAAGTTAAACAAATCTTTCAAATCACTAAATTCCGAAAATGTATAAAGAACATCTCAACTCAGATTAAGAAACTCGATATTCCGATGCAAAAATTGATGGTTATATTAACTGAATTTGATAAACTTGCAAGTCATATCAACATTAACGAAGATTAAGCTCTTCATTTGCTAAACTTTTTTCCTTTTTTTTGTTTGTATTGTTTGTTTATTAAAAAAAACAAAATAAAAAAAAATAACTTCTATTCTAGTATTTTATGCTTTTCTCATGATATTACTCTTATTTCTTTCATTCCCATGTTTAATTCACCTCAAATTACTAGACTGGGTGGACGCCGTCCTTTTGCTGTCGTTTGATCCCCTCGGCTTTTGCATTTATCTGTTTTTTAGTTTGAACTCACTGTAGCTTTTTCTTACATTTTTATTCTTTTTTACTTATAGTAATTTAAATTCTCTTGTAATTATGTATATATTTAGTTTTGTTTCTTTTCTTCATTGTGTTAAACTTTTTTACTTATCAAGCTATATTAAATGTACGGTCTCTGAATTGAGTCTTTTTTTTACGGGGCTTCCTTTGGTAGCTTTTTCGCCTGTCCTGGACATATATGTGGATCATATGGAACATTTTTTTTTCCCTACTGGTTATACTAACAATTTTTTCTATTAAAAATTGTCTATCTTTTTAGCTTTTACTCTCTATTTTTCGTGGCTACTAGCCGCGTTTAAACGCTCTTTTTTCTAAGGCTCCCATTGCATTGTAACACGATTTACTCTTAGCCTGGATGTAAAGTTGCCAAGCAACTAGGGAATCCACACACCAGCTTTATTGTTCCATTGTTCCAGGAAAAAATCCTCTCACAAATATGGTTAAAATTCCTACTTGTTTTTACTGGTGGCAATTTTCCCAGGTATTATAATAATTTTCGCTGAGACTAACAGGAGATAGTCTAGGTTGTCACAATATGGCGGAAATGCAAGGTCTGACTACCGGTGAAGCATTCTTCAACCAGTAAAAATGAATATATGTTTTTGCCATTATTTATGATTGAAATTTTGCGTTAAAAAGGTGTTTAAATAAGGAGACAATTTCTATTTAAATTTACTGGTGGCAGTTTGAAGCGGCGCACAGTGGTCCCAAATCGCGATTATGTGGCCAAAAATCATAAAATCGAAGTTTCGTATTTCGAAATGAAATAAATTCCACAGTATTTAGAAATATCTGAAGATTTGTATTCTTTAATATTTTGGTTTTATAAGCTCACATGAATTCGCATTGCTTATGTGAAGTTAGGAGTTTTGAGCGTTTTCTGCTGTTGCGTGAATTTCAGGCAAATTCGCTGCATTCACACCCTAACTAAGACCTTTTCAGATTGTTTGTTGTTTTTTTTCTTTGCACTTCTCTGAAACAACATTAAATTACATATGTAATTTGATTTTTCCTTTGCAAAAATCTCAAAAAATAAATAAATAAATAAATAAAATAAAAATAAAACAGAGGAATTTTTTTAAAAATATATAGTTTTAAGGAATTTTTGTACATAAAAAGTGATATATAAAAAAAGTCCTTAAGAGTTCCTCGGACTTTTATTGTACAAAATGCAGAATGAACCTTCTAAAATCATATCCCAAGAGATTTATTGCGACATTGAGAGAACCAGTAGTTTGAAGTTTGACACTGGATATTGCGAGTATTAGTCCAAAATCAGCAATCGGGTTTAAAGTCAATCTAATTTTCGCACTGACTCAAAATTGTCAGTGTTTATATAATGCAACATTCTAATTAACATAACACTGTCAATTTCATTTTTTTTATTCGCGGGGGCGGGGGGGGGGGGAGGACTTAAGAGTTGGGGATATATATATTTTTTAATTTATATATATTTTTTATTTGTTTTCACAATTTTTCCCTTGCTTTATTCCGAAAATTTTGAAAATAATCTGATTAATGAATTGAATGATTTTATTCTTAATTCATAATAAATAGATGTCTAAAACTTAAAAAATAGTAATAATGTTTTTAGGTTTTCCTTTCTATAGGGACGAATGGAAAAAGAGAAGATTTCACATGTGTGTGTGTGTGGGGGGGGGGGGGGGGGTAAAATTTAGCTGATTGATTATTTATGTATTAATTTCAAATGCTAAAAGGTATAAATTAAAACTTTAAAACCAGTAAAAATACGTTCATTTCGACTGTTGACATGTTCGACTCACCCCGAGTCATTTTCAAAAACAAATAAATAAAGCTATTCTAAATTTGTACGGTCTATGACACGCCATCATTCAGTTTTCCACGTATTCTTTCATATTATGCATGTTACATTTTTATTTTATATGGATGTTTATTTTGTTTTATTTTCATACTCATTGAGTAGCTCGAGCCATATTTTTGGTAAGTAAAATGATTCTGCATCGTTACATAGTGAGTTTTTGTGCGTTACAATCTCTACGGTTTCTCTTATAATGGATGGGTAGTATAGACTGGACGGGAAAATTATTTTTCTTTTATTGAAATTTACTTGGATGGTTTCTTCTTGATAAAATTTTGCTAGGGCAGTTTTTCTATTATGTTTAATATTATCTATGTGCTCCTTTTTTCTATACTTAAATTTCCTGCTAGTCATACCAATATAATAATTCTTTGATCCGTCTGCTCTAATAAATGGCATTTCATATAACCCAGTGTAATTCTCAAAACTAATTGGTTCAATTTTAGCGCAAATGATATTCTTCAATTCCAGAAGTGGTTTTGCTACTAAGTAGATATTAAAACGTTTAAGGCTATATTTTAATTTCTCAAAAAAGCTTGGAATATATTGAATAGTATAAAGTTTGTATTTTTGCGATCAAATTTACGTTCAGGCTTCTTATTATTGACAATCACATTTATTCATATCATATCACATCATATTCATATTATATTCATATCATATCATACCATATTATTTATGTACTTTATTGATTGCTTATACCCTTTATTGTTACTTTTCAATAACATTAAAAAGAGAATAGAAATGACATTTTAACCTGTATATTTTCAGGGAGAGAGGGAGAGGGGAGGGGGGGGGTTAAAATTTCGGTAGAGACTGAATTAGATGATTCGTCTTCAAAAAGTGAAAATATTCACCATAATCAAAAGTGGAAAATTCTCATTTCTTTAAAAAAAATCCTTTTAAAAAAAAGAAAATTTAAATTTAATAAAAACTTGCTCCCCCTCCCCAATCTCTTCCCCCGGAACCTCAATTACATTTAGTTTAAATTCACAATGTAATATCATTTAGAATGTTATAAAATTAAAAATGAATCATATACAACCACTAGGAAAGCTAGAAATGATTTTTGGTCACTTGATCGCGATTAGGGACCACTGTGCGGCGGTAATCAACCCTTTCAAAAGCGGTTACAGTTGAGGCTTCATTATTTTAAGGATATGTCAATTCCTCTTCATTAATAGTTCCATGCCCAAAGACACTACTGAATAACCACGAATAAAAATTTGAAAAAAATATCACGAATAATCATGCATTTGAATTTAAATCAACTCCTCCCGGATCATCAGGAAGAATAGGTTGATTTCTTTTTCTTTTTTAAGACTTTCCATCATAGTTGAAAAGCGTTTAGAAATTCGGTTTGTCTGTCTTTGCTCTAACTCCCGTAAATGTAGTTCGATTGTCATAAAATTGATGTATAGGGCGTTCTCACAATCTTTTGACTTTCATGTCCCTGAATAATAATATTTATTTTAATACACTTTTTTGTGTGTTTTTTTTTAATTTCATATACTGGGGAACATCCCATTGCATGATTGCACAACAATATTAACGAGATAAATAAGTTTTGGACGATGTTGGGGGTCCAAACATCTGGAAAACTCCTATACCGTCCCATGTCCCTGATGCTGATTTTTAAGTTTGAAGCTGACTGGATAAAATTGTTTCAATAAAAATAACTCGATGTAATTTTTTTCTGAAACTGGAACTATTGTTTTATATAAATATGTAGCTAAAAATTAACCTGCACATATTTTTAGGGTTGTCGTTTTTTAAACTCTGTCCCTGGGTTTTAGATGCCTTACCATCCCTCTTGCTAAAATTATACAGAAAATCATTTCAGATGCAGCCACAGAATATTTTTCAAGTTTTTTCTCATGCAGAAGTATGCTAGAGAAATAATGTCTAAAATTCTTTGGCAGGAAATTTACTGTAGAATTTAAATCAGCATTTAAATATAAATTTCAAGCATCGTGGCTTTATTGGTAGCCTCACCGTCCCCAAGGTTTATTCCTGCCCTTTACGAGGTAAATTAAAAAAAAATTATTTAATCCAATGTTAAAAACTGTTTCTAAAAATCATTGAACATTGTGGCTATCACTTAGTCTTAACATGATTTTCCTAAAAATAGGTGGTAATTTTCATTACCATCCGTTTTTTTTACCATTTCGTCCCTTTTTTCCAATACCATCCCCTTTTTTTACCTTACCGCCCCTTCTTTAACACCCCTTTAAGACAATGTTATACAAAAGTTCTGTATTAAAAGTACTACATTGTTGTTATTTCTTATTTGAATGTCCTGTGGGTACTATGCAAATTCATTATACGTAAAAATTTAGAAGAAAATAAAAAGTTATAGGGGTAAAATTGTAAGGAAAATTAAACTCGCAAGTTTAACTTAAACCTCAGTTAAATAAAAAAATTTTCGCTGCTGACCATTTTTTCTTTATTTTGAATCATTAAGGCATTCGTCTATCAGCTTAAAATGTTATTTTAGCAAGTTTAATTTTGTCAGATTTTTTTCTCCAAAAGTCAAAAGATTGTCAGGATGCCCTATATGGCATTGTAGTTTACTATGGCATATTCGGTATTGAAAATAAAGTGTGTAGCATTTTGGATCATTTACAGATGCACTCAAAAGAATTCCGTTACACGTCTATGGGGGAAAAATCGTTTATCATGAATTTTAATGATATTACAGTGTTTTAAACATTACTAGAATTGATATATATCCCTGGGGTGTACTACAAGGTTCTTACTATAGAATAGGGTGTGCATGAGAACTTATCGTTCATTTCCAGGGAATCGCAAAAGAATTTGGCTATAGAAGAAAATGAGCAATAATTGAACTATTGAAACCTACGAAGAATAATTGCTGGACGTGCGTTTTCAGTTGTGGTATGCGTTTTTAAATTTAACTGTTTTTTAAATATTACTTGGTGTGTATAAATTCTACAGATCCTATACAGGGTCGCACAAAAGTTCTCAACAACATCCGTTTAATGGCGGAAATTGCTGAGGGGAAAGTTTTGACTGTGCTATGCGGTTAACTGAACTAACTTTTAGCATACTATGTAGTATGCATACTACAAAGCTATAGATCATATGTAGGACTGCACAAAAAAAAATCGTATATTTTAATGACTATTAAGGTAATAGCAGAAATAGAAAGAAAAAAATCCATAACTCCGTCAATTCAAAAGATATAAAATCCCCATGAATTTATCATATATCTTCTTAATATTGTCTACAACATCTATATAGACAAGTTTTGGATAGGACCAATTCTTACAGCAAAAACAAATTAAAAATGCATAGCGGTTGAAGAAAAAAATCATCTTAGTAAGGGTGTCTTCAAATCCAAACTGCTTATTTTCTGACTCATTTAACAATTCATTTTTGCTCTCAAAGGCTTCCAAATTGGTACGTTTTCTTACTCAGAAACTATATAATGTACCGTAATGGACGATTTTTTGATAGAGGCAGAATATATTTTTAAAAATGCTGTTAAAAAGGGCATTTTGAACCGAATTTACCGAAGCGGATTGTGTTGGAAAAATCATTGTATTAAGGATGCACTCAAATCCAAACTGCTTAGTTTCTGACTCATTTTTAAATTCCTTTTTGCTCTCAAACGCATTTAATTCGTAGATTCGCTTATTTAGAAACTATATAATGTACCGGAATGATCGATTTTTTGATAGAGGCAGAATATATTTCAAAAAATAATGTCAAAGCGGGCATTTTGAACGGAATTTCCCGAAGCGATTGTGTTAGAAACGAAAAATATTGTCCTTCTGAGAAAATAATTGTTTATATATCAAGTTTTAATTAATTGAACAAAAAATAAAAACACAGGTCGCTTATAAATCTCTTCAAAAATCACGTCAGCAAGTTTCATATATATATATATATTTTTTTATTAAAAATGAATCTGGAATTAGGCCATAAAATTTCGAGTTGTTGAGCATGGAAAAGTATTTTTTTGAATACCGCCCTAACATGATTCTGATAAAACCAGCTATTATATAAAAATGAAATAAAAACTCGTCAAAAGCGGTCAGATAAAATAGTTAAAGTGGATTTATCTCTAATCATGATTCAGTTTTTGTTTGATAAATTAGTATATTTGACTTCAAAATCTACCTCTGCCTGTAGGCCGGGCCGGCAGGGATTGATTTCTTTTCAGGTACATGCATCCGATTAAACGCAAATTAACCCTTTATGTACTGAATTATGAATTCATGAAAATTTTATCTTCTAACGCATTTTTCGTGAATTGTTTAAACTGCATTAGAAGATTTAAATAATCATTTAATAGATTTTAGAAGGATTCATTAAATTTGAATTTATAGGGATTTTGTGCAATATTTATAACCCCACTCAAATCTTTTATTTTAGACATTTTTCTTAGTATTTTGTAGAATTAGGAAATGTACAAATATCATGTTCTTACAACAGAAATATAGAAATATTTACGAATTGAAAAATCCCCCCCCCCTTCCCTAACGCCAAAAAAGCTGAAAAGATGCAAAGGCAAAAGATATCAGCCTTTTAAAAGTATTTTTGTTTTGTGTAACCCATAATGCTTTTGGAATAAGATAAAGTAATGTATCTATAACTCATTCTAAACTGTATTACAAGTAATCGATGCATTAGATAAATTTTATAGCAATTTATTTTAATGGTACTTATAAGTACCGCCTGTAGATAAAGGGTTAAACAAACTGGTTTTAGTCTTTCGGAGTTCGCCATTTTAACGACAGTGGTAATTTGCAGAAAAAATATAAATTTGACGTACCAAATGTACTTGAATAGTTATGACGTAATTGTATCAAATTAATAACTCTAAATGCGGATTAATATCAGGTATAGATCTTTGCAGTTAGCTACTTTGTAGCATGGAATCGTAATGTTTCTTTTTTTTTTCTTTATTCCTCTTGTAATCGTTGCAAATACAGTGAAACCTCCCTGTGCGACCACCTCCCTGAATGACCATTTTTTCATGGATCGAAATTTATTCTTACAGGCTCAATACTAATTTTACCTCCATTCAGAGACCTTCCCAGACGAACTCCCTCCATGAGTGACCAATTTCTTTGAAGAAAATTGCGTTTCTTCCTGGTCGCTTGAAGAAGGTTTTATTCGAAAAATAATTCCGGAGAGCGCGTTATTCATCAAACTTCTAAATTAATTTTAGAATTTTTTTATCCCAGTAACTTTTAAGTGTTTAAACTCCTTTGTGCCTTTTTAGGCAATGAATTTAACTGTGATTACAAATTAAGAATGACGGTCGATAAACTCCCCTGCCCTATTCTGTCGGGGAGCTCTCAAACATATAGATAAATTAATGAAGTCGTCATTATTTGTTACCGCCCCCCCCAAAAAAATTGCATTTATTTACTGAACTTCGAGAGGACTGGGAAATAAAAGTTATGAAAGATAAATCCGTAAAATCAAAGCAAACGCCAATGCGTTTATTTTTTAACTCTGCACTAATTAACTTATGTAATTAACTTTTGTTTGGATACTTAAATTTTTATATTTTTTCCTAATGTGAAAAATAAATTTTAGTAACATTAATTGTTACCTTTTTTTCAACAATTAAAATCTAGATTTAAACGTGACCTACTATAAGAGACCACCTCTTGGAGCGCCAATTTTTATTGGAACGGAACGTGGTCGCTTTAGGGAGATTTTACTGTATGTAAAAAAAAAATATTAATAATAATTAAATTTATGTGTGTGTTCTTTTTATCATTGCATTATTACACTAAACTCTTTTAAGTTGGGCTAGTTTGATTTGAATTAATTGTTTAATTAATTCTGCCAGCTATCGGTCCTTAAGCTAGAATTCGTCAAATCTCACAATACAGCTTCTAACCAACCACTAATTTATAGACTTTTAAATGCCTGATTACTTATTGAATTCTAATCAGGTCACCATGAATACTTTTTTAATATTTGCTACATAAGCTAATTGCAAACTAAATAAGGTGGACTCAACCCGGTCCATTATAGATGTTTACTGAGATCTAATTAAGGGACTTAGTAGCCTGAATTTGTATAAGTGTGCACACACACATCTCGCCAACAACGTTGTCAAGACGGTTATTTTTAAATAAATCTTTCCGTAATTTCACACGTAAAAGTTCCTTCATGTGACATATCGTTTTATCTGCCAACAGCTACAACTTTTTGGCAGTGGTAATTCTGAAGAGAAATTTCTGCCTATGTAATCGCAGCAATCTGTAATTAAACAAGTCGATGATTTCCCTACTGATTTATTGGTGACGAAAAATCGTACCAGTTGCCATGCACGGCAAATCAAAGGTTCATTTAATAAAAAGCCAAAAGAAATTGTGTAAAATTCTACACTATAATTGTAACCACAAAAATTAGAAAATTTTTCTAAATTATAATAAAATGTGTCTACTTTCAGCTTGACTTATTATAGATTTTCTTACTGCAGTGGTATTTTCACTTTTTAATGCAAAAATTTCAAAAATTGATGTATATGTCGTAGGCTAATTGAGAAATCGGGCTCTTTGCAAAGAGCCTAGGCTATTTGCAGAGAGCCGGGCTAATTGGAGAATAATCTCCCTTTTTCCAATTAGCCTGATATTTTTCAGGCTTATTGCAAAGAGCCTAGACAGCATTAGGCTAATTGAAAAATGACCACTTATTTCTCAATCTGGGTGATTTTTTAGGCTTATTAACCAAATAACCCAAACCATATCCAAAAATAAATTACAACAGACCGTGCCCCGATCCGAGTAAAACAAAATTATTTCCGTGAACACGCAACCACACCCGAACCTAAAAATTCAATTAGAAAAAACCCGAAATCTGACATGAACCAAATCTGAACCCGACAAAAATATTCTAGAACAATAACTCGATCCGAGCAAGACAAAATAAATTCCGCCGATACACAACCCGACCAGAACCTAAAAATTTTGTTTTAAAAAAACCCGAAATAATACCCGAACCAAATATGATAACCGACAAAAATATTCTAAAAAACCATAACCCGATCTGAGCAAGACAAAATAATTTCCGTGGATACGCAACCCGACCCGAGCCGGAAAATTCCATTAGAAAAAACCCAAAATCTGACACGAACCGAATCTGAACCCGACGAAAATTTTCCAAAGAGCCATAACCCGATCCGAGTAAGACAAAACAATTTCTGTGGACACGTAATCTGATCCGAACCTAAAAATTTAATTTAAAAAGACCCAAACTATGACCCGAACCAAACATGATAACTGGCAAAAATATTCTAAAAAAACCATAACCCGATCTAAGCAAGATAAAATAATTTCCGTGGACACGCACACCAACCCGAACCTAAAAATTCCATTTGAAAAAAACCGGAAACTAACTTTCGAGAATATTTTTGTCGGATTCAGATTTAGTATGGATCAGATTTCGGGTTTTTCTAATGGAATTTTTAGGTTCGGGTCGGGTTGCGTGTCCACGGAAATTATTTTGTTTTGCTCGGATCTGGTTATGGTTTCTGGGGATATTTTTGTCGCATTCAGATTTGGTTCGAGTCAGATTTCCGGTTTTTTTCAAATGGAATTTTTAGGTTCGGGTCGGGTTTGTGTCGAAGGAAATTATTTGGTCTTGCTTAGATAAGGTTATGGTTTTTTAGAATATTTTTGTTGGTTATCATATTTGTTTCGAGTCATATTTCGGATTTTTTCAAACTAAATTTTTAGGATTGGATCGGGTTACGTGTCCACAGAAATTATTTTTCCTTGCTCGGATCGGGTTGTGGTTCTTTGGAATATTTTTGTCGCGTTCAGTTTCGGTTCGTGTCAGATTTTGGGTTTTTCCTAATGAAATTTCTAGGTTCGGGTCGTGCTGCGTGTCCACGGAAATTATATTGTCTTGCTCGTATCGGGTTGTGGTTTTTTGGTATATATTTGTCAGATTGAGATTTGTTTCGGATCAGATTTCAGGTTTTTTGAAATGGAATTTTTAGGTTTGGTTCGGTTTGCGTGTTCAAGGAAATTATTTTGTCTTGCTCGGATCGGGTTATGGCTCTTTAGAATATTTTTGTTGGTTGCCATATTTGTTTCGAGTCATATTTCAGGTTTTTTTCAAACAAAATTTTTAGGTTCGGGTTGGGTTGCGTCTCCACGGAATTTGTTTTATCTTGCTCAGATCGGGTTATGGTTCTGTGGAATATTTTTTTTCGGGCTCAGATTCGGTTCATGTCAGATTTCGGGTTTTTTCTAGTGGAATTTTTAGGTTCGGTTCTGGTTGCGTGTTCACGGAAATTATTTTGTCTTACTCGGATCGGGTTATGGTGATTTAGAATTTTTTTGTCGGTTATCATGTTTGGTTCGGGTCAGATTTCGGGTTTTTTTTATCATGTTCTGCTCGAGTTGCGTGTCGACAGAAATTATTTTGTCTTGCTCGGATCGGGACACGATCTGTTATACTTTATTTTTGGGTTGGGGTCGGGTTATGGGTTAATAAGCTTAAAACAATCACCGTGATTGAGAAATAAGTGGTCATTTTTCAATATTGCTCGTCAAACATGGCAAATGAGGAGTGTTCGTACTATAACTAGTTTTACAAATATTTTTTGCACCGCATATTGTACTGAATGTATATTTTAGTGCACTTCATAAGCACATATCAATTTCCTTCCGTTCGAAAGGCTGTAACATCATTAAAATGCACTTGAAATATATTTTTTTTTTCATTGGGCTTAACGTAACGTAAAACTTTTGACTGTAATTGTCATTAAACTATACATCCGATTTTCATAAAATTTGAAATGACTCGACAAAATATTGCAACAATTACATATTTAAAATTTCAGACCATTCGTTAGGCTGTAACATCATTAAAATGCACTTCAATATTTTTTCCCAATGGCCGTAATGTAACGGAAAACTTTTAACTGTCCGTGTCCCTGTCATTAAACTATACATCCGATTTTCATAAAATCTGAAATGACTCGACAAAATTTTGCAACAATTATATATTTAAAATTTCAGACCATTCGGTTGGTTAGTTTTTACTCTGTTATATGCGGACGGACAGACGGACTGAACGACGACTATAGGTGCTTCGTATTTATATATTTACGAAAGCACCTAAAAAGGTAACATCTGTGTTAATAGCTAACCTGGAAATGCCACCTTAAAAAATCAAATTGCCTGCCTCTGGGGAGTACGCCACATGCTGCGAAGCGCTGATTTAGATAATTCTAAGTCTGTATTATCTACTCTAATTATGAAATTCTATAGACAAATTTAACTAGCACATTTAAAGTATATAATATTTTAATAGCGAAAAGGATCTCATTAAAAGGTGGGTGAAATGTAAGTTGAATACATTCGGTCTATCTCTTTATTAAACTAAAGCGGTTTTAGTGAATTTTTTTCTTCACAGCATAATAATCTTTTTAGGTGCGTTCGAAATTATATAAATACGTAGCATATACAGTCGTCGTTCAGTCCGTCCGTCCATCCGTCCGCATATAACAGAGCAAAAATTACCAAACCGAATGGTCTGAAATTTTAAATTTATAATTGTTGCAATATTTTATCGAGTCATTCCAAATTTTATGAAAATCGGATGTATAGTTTAATTACAAGGACAGTCAAAAGTTTTCTGTTACATTACGGCCAATGGAAAAAAAAATTATTTCAAGTGCATTTTAATGATGTTACAGCCTTTCGAGCAGAATGAAATTGATATGCATTTATGAAGTGCACTAAAATATACATTCAGTACAATATGCGATGCAAAAAATATTTATAAAGCTAGTTATAGTACGAACGCACTTCATTTGCTACGTTTGACGTTTAATTTCCAACTTGTTAAATGATTGTGTAATTACCCAGATATCTGAATATTCGGATTATACGTCCAGAACATGAGGGATCATCCATAATTACGTCAAGGATATTTCGTGTTTTTTAAATTCTAAATGTATGCCACTGTTGACAAGGAATTTATTGTTAATTTTATCATCTTAAATTCATTACAAACTAAACAACTGTAATGGACCTATTTTCAAAAAGATATATATGTAAGTCATCAAGCAAACTCTAAACAAATTTATAAAGCATTCAACCCTTTAGTACATGTTTTTTTTATTTTGTTCGGAAAACATTATATTTGAGTCTTTTTTTGTTAGTTATCTACTTGAAAAATAGTAAAAAAATATATATTTATGTTTCTGTTGGACAAAATGTCATAATGTCACTCTTGAGTTACATAACAAAAATTGCTCCAAAAATGATAATTTTAAGAGGTCTCAGGACTCTTAAAGCCTCAAAATTTTCGAAATTTTAATTTTTTTAGATGTTAAACTTCTATCTTTTCTGAACATTTTGGTATAATTTTTTCCCTTGAAATTCCCATTAGAACAGAAGTTATGAATATTAGAATTATGCCCGATCAATAGCTAAAGCGGCGTTTCCGAAATTTTGAAGTCATTTTTCTCCAAATGACGTTTTTGAGCATAACGCGCAGGATATCTCAAAAACTTCGGAATATTTTTTCATGAAAATTTTAAAATATATGTTTCATGTTAGTCTGTGTAAAATGAACCTAAAATTTCATTTTTATTGTATAAAAAATATATATTTTTTGCTGATTATACTGTTGAAATTTTCAAATGTTTGTATTAGCTAAATACAACTGTGTATTAAAAATATAAAAATGCTTTTAATACAAATTTATTTAGGTTCAGTGTAATTATTTAATCTGAAGTACAACTAGGCACAAAAAATTTCATTCTAGTTGTAAAGTTTATTTTGCAATCCTGTGCAAGGGCTGTTATACCAATTTTCTGCTCGACAAAAGTCTGACAATTTGGAGCGCCCTATATATACTAATTCTGTATCTTGCAATTTTTTTAAATACATGAAATGAAATAAGTTACTTATATCTTTTAATCCCAATAAAAATTGTGTTTCTAAATCTTATACATTTTAAGATATTAAATTTTGAAAATTGTCTTTTTTTTTCATTTTTTCCGATTTTAAGAGTTCCGAGACCCTTTAAATTATATCCTCCTCGGTTTTGAAGAATCACGTGATACTTTCCAACCGAAGAGTACACTGTAAAAAAATCTGTAAAGTTACTAAAGTTTTTCTAGGAAACTGGGATTCCTAGAACTTCTTATGTAACGGCAAGAAGAAAAATTACTGTAACAGACGCTGTTACAGGAGTTTTTGTTGTTGCCGCTACATAAAAATTTCTAGGAATCCCAGGTCCCTAGAAAAATTTTAGTAACTTTACATATTTTTTTTTTTTACAGTGTGTATAAACTATATTCTTTTATTTATTTATTTTACATTTTTACTTTACTTCTATATACAGTCGAACCTCGTTAACGCAAATACTCAAAGGGAAACTTTTTTTGTTCGTGTTATCCGAACTTAAATACATTACATACAACTGGATGGGCCAATCGGAAACAGTTCGGGCTAAAAGTAATTCGCGTTAAGCGTGTTCGTGTTAACGAGGTTTGACTGTAGCTGAATATTTTTGGCTTTGGATCAAAACCAATACATGGCAGCACTGATGCTTATTTCCTCATAAAATAAATGTTATGATATCTGAGTTTGCAAAATGCATTTTAGATAGTGTGTCCAAGAAAGTAAGAAATTTTCATTATTAAGTAACTTAAATGCTTTACAAAAAAAGAAAAAAAAATGCGGATTTGCAGATTATTCAATTATTTAAAAGTCTTCAATTTGTTACTGCGTAATTTATGTTGTCAATAGTTATATTGATATATTAAGGGTGTTAGTAATTTTAAATCCGTGTTTGTGAATCTTAATTACCAGCCCCATAAAGTATCAATTTCAGGAAAAGGGCTCCAGTTGGCATCTATGGCGTCTTTTCATATGTGCAAAATCAATGAATAGCTATTCGCAATGTTATTTTACCTTTGGGTCTGAAGAGGTTAAACTTACTTTAAAGTGTTTATACTGCACAATAATAACTATTCAGTGACATAATAATTTTTATAATGCTTTTAATAGTTTGTAGATCTAATAATGACTACCTTATAAAGACAGAGAAAAAAAGCCATCGAGCACATTGCAAGCAGTATCACCAAAAGATGTTATAACCTCCAGTGATAACGAATAGGGACAAAAACAGACTTCACGACTTTGAATGCATAACTAACACATAATAGTTCGCCAAAAGACCGATAGTAAGCGCTAAATGGCAAAAAAAAATTATGTAACTCATGAGTTACACTATGCATTTAAGGGTTAAACTTTAATTCTAAACGTCATAAATGTGTAACAGACTCTATTTAAATAAATTTGAAACTCTATACTACAGTTTTTCAATTTTTTTTTTCAGTCTTGAGGTATACTTTAATTCATGATTATACTTTCGCGGTACATTTAAATTTAATAGTAAAAAAAAAAAAGAAAGAAAGAAAACAGAATGCGCCATCATAGTAAATAACAACATAAATTTTAAAAATTATAAATAAATTAAAAAACAATCCCTGCCGGCTCGACCTACAGGCGCAGGTAAATTTCTAAATTAAGTACTAATTTCAACAAAAAATCTAAATCATGATTAGAGATAAACCAACTTTAACAATTTTATTTGGCCGCTTTTGGACGAATTTTTAATTTCATTTTTGTATGAGAGCTGGTTTTATCAGAACCATGTTAAGGCGGTATTCAAAAGAATACTTTTCCGTGCTCAACAACTAGAAATTTTCTAACACGTTTTCAGACTCATTTTTAAAAGAAAAAACATGAAATTTGCTGACGTGATTTTTGAAGAAATTTATAAGCGACCTGTTTTTTTTTCGTTCAATTAATTAGAACTTGATTTATAAATAATTATTTTCTCAGTAGAACAACATTTATCGTTAAAATAAATAATCATTGTTTATTTATTATAGGTAGCTTTCATTACAAAAAGATACCTATTGCAGCCGTTCGGAGGAAAGCGATTTCAAAAAATTTTGGCATATTTTCATCAATCATGACCCCCAGACCCCGAAACCACCCTCCGTTCTAAATTGACATATATATATATATATATATATATATATATATATAATGGGGAGAGTAGCCTAATTTGGACCACTTCACTTATTTTCAGGTGTAACTCACTTAATTTTTGGAATATCTGCAAAAGATAATTACACAGGGTCAATCTATTCATCTATTAACTAAATAAATATTTAGATCAATTTCTTTTTGAAAATCTGAAATTTTATTTTAATTTGAAAAATTTGTCAAAAGTGGTCCAAATTCAGCAACTGGGCGCCTAAGTTGGACCCCCAGTCTCCTAAATTGGACCAAATAATATCCGGTTGTTTTAATGACTAGGGAATATTACTAATTTTATTAAAAGAAAAGTTTGCGATTAATGAAACAATAAAACAAAATAACAGCAATGAAATATAATGAAATCAAATATATGAAAATAAGAGTAATTGTTTTAAATCAAAATGTATAAGTTATCAGTAATTAAGAATAGAAATTATGGAACTAATTGTCAGTTACTTGAATATCATGTAAGGAGTGATGCAAAGCTTATACATGAATTTTGTTTATTGTTTTTATTTCCCAGCGCACACAACATGGAACCGTATATGGCAATCAGAACACTGAGTCATTTTTGCTATTTTATTTGTCTTACATATTAGGCAAAACCAGTCATCACTGTCTAGATTTTTCTATTTAGATTCTGAATTATCAGACTTTTTTTTTGCAACTGAAGTTTTCTTTACATTATGTTTGTAGTTCTTATCTTCCATCATTTTCTTGCTAATTCCATAACGCCTATTTTTCAAAACTCGATGTTCCAATTGCTTTTGTGCTGTGAAAGCTTCCTTTTTATCTTTTTTTTTTTCATTTCAAGGTTTAGTTTATATGGCGATGATGTTAACACAACTGTTTTTTGGCTCCCTCTGTACTTTGATTTAACTAAATTTAGCAAAAAAAATAACATTTCTAATGTTTTTTTTTTTTTTTTTTTTTTTCTTTTTTTTTGGGGGGGGGGGGGATTTGTAGCTGCAGCTTTGTTGCAGGTCAATTTTTTCACAACTTACTGTCTGCTTTTTGTTTTCATTATCTTCAACAGCTTTTGCTGTCACGGGTGGTTTTCTTCCAGACAGTTTTTCTATGTCTGTTTCAACATTTTCAACAAGGTTTGAGATTTTATGCGTTTTAATGGCAAAAAAGTATAATTCCACCCTCCAGAACTGTAAAAAGTCTTCCATCACAAATATCCTGCAGGAGGAAAATGTTTGAATTCAACTCTGTAAATCAAATATGCCGTAGGAATAAAGAATTGAAAGAAAATAAATACAATTACATACAAGATAAAAGACATTGCAAACAAAATTTATTGCATAGACGTGTAAAAATATTTTTATGTTTATATAGGCCTAAAATGTATAAAAAAATTAATCCAGATATACAAAAAAAATTGCATGGAGATAGTATTCCATTATAAAATATGAAAAAATAGTGTACAAAGCGTACCGCCTTCGAAATTCATTACTTACTTTTCAAATTTATGATCGCATATCTGGTCCAATTTAAGCACATGAAATTGGTCCAATTACAGCAACTGCTCATTTTTTAAAACAGTTAATTTCAAGACTGAGAACAAAAACGAAATCAAACAAATCCGCGTGAAAAATATGCGCAATAAACAGACGAATTCATATATGTATATGAAAACATAACAACTTACCTTAGTTTTAAAATATTCACTTACGTTTAGTAGGAAAAAATTAGATCAAAACAGCTAACTTTAGGGTTTTTTTTAAATTGTCTGAAAACAGCCCGTGGTAGGCGGTGCTAGTCATGAGTGACGTCATTCTAATGTATCAAAATGTATCAAAAAATTAATCCAGATATACAAAAAATATTGCATGGAGATAGTATTCCATTATAAAATATGAAAAAATAGTGTACAAAGCGTACCGCCTTCGAAATTCATTACTTACTTTTCAAATTTATGATCGCATATCTGGTCCAATTTAAGCACCTGAAATTGGTCCAATTACGGCAACTAGCTCCATTTTTTAAAACAGTTAATTTCAAGACTGAGAACAAAAACGAAATCAAACAAATCCGCGTGAAAAATATGTGCAGTAAACAGACGAATTCATATATGTATATGAAAACATAACAACTTACCTTAGTTTTAAAATATTCACTTACGTTTAGTAGGAAAAAATTAGATCAAAACAGCTAACGTTAGGTTTTTTTTAAATTGTCTGAAAACAGCCCGTGGTAGGCAGTGGTAGTCATGAGTGACGTCATTCTGATGAGTAGGATTTCAGCGGTGGATGGAGTCTCTTCCTGTAATTAACGGCAGAATGGCAACGGTCCAATTAAAGCGGCGGTCCAAATATGGCTACTCTCCCCTATATATATTAACTGACTCCATAACTTTTAATTTCCGTGTTAACTTAACTGTTTTATTCACCTTAATCTTATCATGCTTTTTGGATTCCATGTGCGGGAGTATATTTTGAAAATCTACTGGGAATTAATACGGTATGTTTTGTAAGATTTCTATTGCTATAAATTAAAGATTTAATGGGTTGTAGTTTTTTTTTCCATTTCATGCCATTTGATAATGTTCTGTATTCATCTTGAAACTATTTTGATTATATTGGTTGTTTGAGTACAGGGGAAAAAAATTTTCAGCTTATAGCTTTTTTCCCACAGAAAACAACCGATTTGCTTATATCATTGAATTCTGTACTCCTGAAAACGTAATTCAATATATAAGTTTTTCAATTTTCTCGGAATCCATATTCTTCTTTTATTTCTTCCATGTTAATTCTTGTAATTAGGTATACGGTGCTTTATTTTACACTTACAGTTCTATATGTTTGGTTTATGGCGTGTAGTCAATCATTCACAATATTGCAGTGTTTGAAGATGGTCGGTTATGTTTAATTAATGGTTATATATACATACAGGGTTGTTATAATTAAAGTTCGCCTATTCAGAAGGCTCTAGAGCCGGTTCTATGGCTCTAAACGAAACAAAATTTCACTAGTACGTAGTTGATGAGATGCGCTCTGCGAAAATAGGAAAAAACATTAATTAAAATTTTTGTCAATATGTGGCGCTGCGCCAATATTTAAGCCGATATTTGCAGATTCCTTTATTTTGTAGAAAACAAAATACAAGAAATTTTATTTCACAGTTGGTAAAAGTAAACTTTTTCAGATTCGTTATATCAATTTCGGTCAATGCAGATGAAACACACAAAATCACAAAATTTCACCCAACTATTGAAAAAGATCACATTTTATTCAAATTTTCGACGAACGACGTCAAAGTGACGTCGCAACTTGAAAAACTTGAAATACCCTTTTAACCACCTGACGATTTAAAACTTGATGATAAAGTGTGTCTGTGATTTCTTTGATACTGGAACAGTTGATTGTTTCTGAAATGCATTTGAATCTACGCTTTGTGGAGAATGGTAACTTTTGAAAGAAAAGGCACTTCTTGTAAAGTTATTTTATCAAAATAACAGCAACGCAGCCGCAGCTCTTCGAGAATTCCGGAAACTAAAAGATGTTAGACATGGACCAATGTCGGATCGTGGAGTTCACAAAAGGATTAAAAAGTTCGAGGAAACAGGAAAACTCGACATTCTTTCTGGCAGAGGACGAAAAAAGGTAGACATTTCTAGCATTGAAGATATTGCTACTGCTGCCGTGGATTTAGCAAGCCAGTCATCATTTGGTAATGCAAGTGTGCGAGCTATTGCGAATGAAGTCGATATGTCGATTTCCACTGTGAGAAAAGTGATGCGTCAAATTTTGCGCTACTATCCATACAAGATTCAGAGGGTGCAGCAACTAATACACGGTAATACCGAAAGTCGGCTATCACTTTCACTACAGTTTCTTGCTCGAATGAATGTGGACAATTCTTGGCCCTGGAATTTTCTAGGGACTGATGAAGCGCATTTTTATTTAAACGGACAAGTGAACACACCCAACTGTCGAATTTGGGCGAAAGAGAATCCTAATGTTGTCCAAGAAGTTCCACTGCATGCAGCTAAAGTGACGGTGTGGTGCGGTTTCGCAGCTACGTTTATGATAGGGCCATATTTTTTTGAGGAACTAACATCCACAGGACCCATTACAAGTTCCGTAAATGGAAGAAGGTATCTCAATATGTTGTCAAATTTTCTGATTCCCGAGCTGCAACAGCGGGGCTGCCTTCAAAATATCGCGTTTATGCAAGACGGTGCACCACCGCACATTACTAGAGCAGTTCGGACTTCCTTAACAAGCCATTTTATAGAAGACCGCATCATAACTCGTTGTTTTCAAACAGTCTGGCCACTACGATCGTCTGATCTAACACCATGCGATTTTTGCTTGTGGGGATTTTTGAAAGATTCTGTATCTAAAGACAGATATCAGACAATCTCTGATTTTAACAACAGTATTAGACTTCATATTTGCTCAATCTCACAGGTCAGTTTACGCAATGCTGTAGAAAGCACAATTCTGAGAATGGAATGCGTTATTGAAAATGGTGGAGGATTCATTGAGAATGCGTAATGTTATTCTTCGTTAGTTCCTGGTTGCCGAGCGACATGTTTTATTTTTGTTGATGCAGATTACATCACATGAAATTCTATTCATTTTTCTGTATTGTTTGGAGTCATAGGTCAGGCTCTAGAGCTGTCTGAATAGGTGAACTTTAATTATAAATATTCGCAGTTTCTTGAAGTTTGGTGAAACTTTTAAATTTGTGTGCTTCGACTGGATTGACTGAAATTGATATAATGAATCTGCAAACATCGCCTTAAATATTGGCGCAGCGCCACCTACTAACGAAAAATGTAACTAATATTTTTTTTTTTCGATTTTCGCAGAGCGCATCTCTTCAACTACGTACTAGTGAAATTTTGTTTCGTTTGGAGCCATAGAACCGGCTCTAGAGCCTTCTGAATAGGCGAACTTTAATTATAACAACCCTGTATATATATATCTGACCTTTGTCACACTGTAACTCTCGTATTTATGAACCGATTTGGATGTAATTCGGTGTGTACATAGTAAATACCAATGTCTCGACCGAGATCGTTGGCCAGCTTCATCCGCCATTTTGTTTCAAAATGGCGGCCATTTAAATGTTTTAAAAAAATTTAAAATTTGAAATGTGGTACCAAAAAATTGAAAATGGAAAAATATTTATTTCTAATGTATTTGACCTTTATACAAAGATTCCGGAGCAGTTTTTGTTTCGTCTATATCTTAAGAAATGGCTGAGTAATAGCATTTTGAATTTCTAGCGTGGCTGACATATTGAAACGTCCTGAATTTTGTCACGCGATAAAAGGCGTATTTATGAACCGATTTGGATGTAACTTCGTTTATACATAGTACATACCAATGTCTCGACCGAGTTCGTTGGCCAGCTTCATCCGCCATCTTGTTTAAAAATGGCGGCCATTTAAATCTTTAAGAAAAATTTAAATTTGAAATGTTGTACCAAAAAATTGAAAATTGAAAAAATATTTTTTTCTTATGTGTTTGACTTTGATAAAAAGATTTGGGAGAAGTTTTTTTTTTCGTCTATATCTTAAAAAATGGCTGAGTTATAGCATTTTGAATTTCTAGCGTGGCTGACATTTTGAAACGTCCTGATTTTTGTCACGGGATAACGAGCGTATTTATGAATCGATTTGGATGTACCTTGGCGTGTACATAGTACATACAAGTATCTCGAATGAGTTCGTTGTCTAGCTTCCTCCGCCATCTTGTTTCAAATTGCGGCCATTTAAAAAATTTTTAAAAAATTAAAATTTAAAATGAGATACAAAAAATTGAAAAATGAAAAAGGTTTTTTTTCGTATGTGTTTGACCTTAATACAAAGATTCAGGAACAGTTTTTGTTTCACCTATATCTAAAAAGATGGCTGAATTATAGCATTTTGAATTTCTATTGTGGCTGACATTTTAAAACGACCTGATTTTTGTCACGCAATATCATGCGTATTTATGAACCGATTTGGATGTAACTTGGTTTGTACATAGTACATACCAATGTCTCGACCGAGTTCGTTGGCCAGCTTCATTCGCCGTCTTTTTTCAAAAGGGTTGCCATTTAAAAAAAAATTAAATTTAAAATTTAAAATGAGGTATTAAAAAATTGGAAAGTGAAAAAGATTTTTTTTATGTGTTTGGCCTTGATACAAAGATTCCGGAGCAGTTTTTGTTTCTGAAAATTTATTCTTTTGCTTATATCTTAAAAAATGGTTGAATTATAGCACTGTGAATTTCTAGCATGGCTAACATTTTGAAACGATCTTGTATTTGTCACGCGATAACACACGTATTCCCTATTTCGATGTAAGAAGGCATGTGGATAGTATACATCAATATCTCGACCAAGTTCGCTTGTCAGCTTCATCAGCCATCTTGTTTCAAAATTGCGGCCATTAAATTAAAAAAAATATATATTTAAAGTGAGATGCAAAAAAAAAAAAAAAATAGAAATTGAAAAAGGTTTCTTTCTTGAGTATTTGACCTTGATATAAGGATTCGGGAGCATTTTTTGTTTGTCTTTATCTTAAAAAATGGCTCAGATATAGCCATTTCAATATCTAATGTGGGTGACATTTTGAAAAATCTTATTTTTTGCCTGCGTAAGCACTCGTATATATCAATCTATTCCGATGTGAGTGAGCATGTGCACAGCAATTACTAAGGTCTCGACCAAGTTCACTGGTTAGTCTCATCCACCATGTTGTCTTAAAATGGCAGGCACTTTAAGAAATCGCCGAATTTGGCAGCCAAATATAAGTTACTTTAAATAAAAGCAACTTGGATAAAGCTGACTAATTTCGCGAAATTCTCATTCATAATGATTTAGTATTGATAAAAATTAGTATTGAATCTCCTATATTCGGTTTCCACTAAATTGAGCTTCGTGTGTTTGAATAATATAAGTTGGCTTTTTTAAAATAAGGAATATGAAAGCTACCTCTTCCTCCCGGCACTGGCCGGAAGGACTTTTTTGAAATATATTCCGTCGGTATCAAAAAATCGACCATTACGATACATTATATAGTTTCTGAATAACAAAATCTACAAATTGGATGCGTTTGAGAGCAAAAATGAATTGTAAAATGATACAGAAAATAAGCAGTTTGGATTTGAGTACACCCTTAATACGATTTTTCTTTAACCGCTATGTATTTTTAATTTGTTTTTGTTGTAAGAATTGGTCCTATCAAAAACTTTTCAGTGTAAAAGTTATAGATAATATTAAGAAGATATATAATAATTTCATGCGGATTTTATATCTTGTGAATTGATGAAGTTGTGGATTTTTTTCTTCTTCAACCCCCCCCCCTTTTTTTGTTTTCGTTTTTAATTTTTAATTTTTTTTTCTTTTGCGGTACGAATTAGTCCTATCAAAAAACTTGTCAATATAAAAATTTTAGCTAATATTAAGAAGATTTATAATAAATTTAATTGGATTTCATATCTTGAAAATTGTCAAAGTTATGAATTTTTTTCTCACCAAAACCCTATTTGGTGAGAATTTCCCTTGAGTCCATTTTTATTTTATCAAAAATCTGTCGTGCATAAATTTTTTACTCTTTTTTTTTTACGAATAATAATAAATTTAAACTGATGCGATATGTATTATAATTAAGAAGTTATGGGTTTTTTTCATTTTTGACAAAACCCCTCCCTATTTCTACTCCCTTGGTCCAATTTTGCCCGTTAAAGAACTTGACCGAGATTTTATGCCCCTTGATTTTTTTTTGGAAGAGATTTGTGCAGAATTATGGAAATTATCATGTCCATAAAAAAGTTGTATATATATATATATATATATATATATATATAACCGTTAATTAAACATTACCGACCATCATCAAAAACCGCAATATTGTGAATGAAATGGCAATAAAAATGGATGCCACAAACCTACAATATAGAAAATATACAATATAGTATGTATAAAATAAAGTGCCTTAAACTTAATTACAAGAATTAATATGGAAGAAAAAAAGAAGAATATGGATACCGAAAAAAATTGAAAAACTTATATATTGAATTACGCTTTCAAGAGTACAGAATTCAATGATATAAGCAAATCGGTTGTTTTCTGTGAGCAAAAAAAGCTAAAATCTCAAAAAAAAAAATTTCTCCTCTACTCAAACAACCAATATGACCAAGAGAATAGTTTCAATATGAAAACAGAACATTATCAAATGGCATGAAATGGAAAAAAACAATACAACCCTCTAAATATTTAATTTATAGCATATATATATATATATATATATATATATATATATATATATATAAGAAAGCAACAGCAACCATCCGCTTGGACAAAGGAAAAGCAAAGATCAAGCTTGGAAGAGGGGTAAGACAAGGAGACACCATTTCGCCTAAGCTTTTTACGGCTGTCTTAGAAAATATTTTCAAGAAGCTGGATTGGGAA
The DNA here is from genome assembly GCA_963932465.1 of Maratus speciosus. Classification (NCBI taxonomy): domain Eukaryota; kingdom Metazoa; phylum Arthropoda; class Arachnida; order Araneae; family Salticidae; genus Maratus; species Maratus speciosus. The sequence continues at coordinate 172,427,417 of OZ010793.1, forward strand.
AACAAAGGGATTAGAATAAATGGGGAATATTTAAGTCATCTCCGATTCGCTGACGACATTGTAATTTTCAATAACAGTCCTGAAGAATTGGAAAATATGCTAAAAGAGTTGGCAGAAGCTAGCATTAATGTGGGATTAAAAATAAACTTGGAAAAGACTAAGGTGATGTTCAATTCATTTGCATCAAAAAAGAAAATTGTCTACAAAAGCACTGAAATTAAAGAAGTGCAAAGTTATGTGCACCTTGGGCAGGAAATATCATCGGATAATAGTATCATGAATGAAATCAATAGAAGAATAAGAAATGGATGGCGTGCTTTTGGGAAGAACAATATTATTCTAAAGAGTAGCATGCCCCTTTGTTTGAAAAGAAAGGTATTTAACCAATGTGTTTTGCCTGTGCTAACTTATAAAGCAGAAACCTGGACGCTAACAAAACGGATGGTACAAAGATTACAAACAACACAGAGAAGTATTGAAAGATGTATGCTAAATATAACTAGAAGAGACAGAAAAAGAATAACCTGGATAAGAAGTCAGACGAAAGTTTTTGACATCATTGAAAGAATTAAACGGCTAAAATAGAAATGGGCTGGGCACATTGCAAGAAGACAAGACAATAGATGGAGCACAAACACCCTACAGTGGTATCGCAGAGATGTAAAACGGCCAAGAAGACGACCTCAAGTAAGATGAAGTGATGAAATCAGAAAAGTAGCCGGTCTAAATTGGATGACTAAAGCACTCGGCAGAAAACATAGGAAAAATCTGCGGGACACCTACATCCAGCAGTGGATTGAAAACGGTTGATGATGATGATGATGATGATGATATATATACTATATAAAGTTTTTTACTGAGGGTGGTTTTGGGTTTTAGGGGTTATGATCGGTGTAGATCTGCAAACATTTTTCAGCAATTCCAACATAGGGGAGATCACAATAGGTAGTATTTCATACGAAATCTAACTAATATGGCTCTCTTAACAAAGAACTAATTCACCCTTAATTTATTTTCTTAAATTCATATCACACTAAATACCTATAAGGGAATTTCCGAGCCCATTGTCATTTCGATATTACATTCTGAAGGACCAGTAAATTGTGAAACAATTATGCTATTGTTATTTTTTTTAACCTATAACTGATGTCACAGAAATTGTCGCATAACTAAAGTGAAGCTGTCTGTGAGACCGGTCCATCGAAAGATGAATAAAAGCCGCGATTAACTCATAGGATGTTGTTTTTGTACTAAACTTTTTGTACAGGAGAGTTATAATCAAAATTCACCTATTCAAAAGTCTCTGGTGCTAGTACTAAAGTTCCAAACAAAACAAAATTTCAGTAGTGTTTGTAGATAAACTGAAATTCGCAAGTTAAACTATAAAAATTGAAAAAAGCACCGGTCTGTGAGACCGGTAACATCAGTTAAAGGTTAATATTATATCTTGAATTATATAAAATACTGGTATAGCTTCTAAGTTGAGAAAGAATCATAAAATTTAAATTAAAAAAAATATAAATTTTTAATTTCTAAAATAGGCCTAAAACGAATCTTTTATAATGTTAAAAGTTTGTAAAACGACGGGTTTTAGATATAAACAGAATTATTTAAGCCAAAAACTTTTGTTAAAACCATTTATAACTTTGCAATTTGTAATTTGTAATTATCCTAAAAATATGCCAGTGTTGGCAAGGAACTGATTCGCTATTAATTTCTCTTCTTAAATTCATAACAAACTAAACACCTGTAATGGAATTTCCGATCCCATTGTCGAGTCGATACGAAACGCCAGGACGACAACAACATTTAAACTGCTCCGGGGCTTAGAGACAGATTACAAGAAATCGATGATCTGTTAAACATAACAGGAAGACCACCCTTGCGGGTACACGCAGAAAATTCAATTTAGAATTTTCTCAGGGTGTGATGGAATTGTCTTGAGCGAATCTATACGATGGAATTTAATAATCAAAACTACTCTGTACAAATATTTATCAGACTTGATGTCTTTCAGATTAAATTTCGAGGTTCAAAACAATTGATTGTGTATATTGCAGGAATACCAGCTACATTTTCAATAAATAGACAACAATAAGCCATTCAAAGAAATAGGAAAAAGTTCATTTTATGAATCAGTTCAGTGTTACCTTTTAAAAAATGCTGTTAATATTTATACAGAGCTAAAAACACTCCCATATTACGCAAAAAAATTTAAATTTGATATTCTAACATAATTTTTGAAAACTACAGTTCAAAGGAAACCTTTAAGCAGGTACATGCTACGTTTTTCCTTTCTTTTATTTTTGTTTTTTAAACATTGTTTTAAACTTTTTTTAATTCTATTCAATACTGACAGGGGCATCTGCATATCTCTCTACAAAAATCTTCCTATAATTCTCGTAACCGAATATGATTTCATACATAACGAGATAGCAAACCACGGAAAACAACCGAAAAAAAAATCACACGGAGCCCACTTTAATACTTTTTGTGCTGAAATAAGTCTGATTTATCTATTTACCCTATTTAACCGCAATATGTAGAGATATTTTGCGAGATTGTACTTGTATATACACTGCTCAAAAAAATTAGGGGAGCAAGCAAAAATGTGAAGAAAACAGTGCAAGACAGCCATGTATGGGCATAAAATGGATAGTACACGTGTATCAATGCGCAAAACAGAAAAAAAAGAAGCAAAAAAATTGTAAGGGAGCTTTTATTCTTTGAAAAGATGGAAAGAACATGAAAAGATGGTTTAAGGCAACAATTTGGTTTCATGTAAATGATAAAAAAAAGTATTGTTTAGAAATGATGCAAGATTTTTAATATGGTGAGTGATCTCGTCGAACAGCTAAGACTGCTGCACACCTGTTTTCCATGGATACGATGAGGTTATCGATAAGACTTTGTGGAATACTGTTCCACTGCTCAAGAATAGCAATCTCCAAGTCCCAGACAGTAAAAGGAGGCCTTGGCCTCGCAGCAGTGCGTCGTCTGTGTATGTCCCAAACATGCTCGAATGGGTCTAGATCAGGAGAGCATGCTGGTCATTCCATACGCTGTATTGTTTGAGCTTCAAGCATGTTTTCCACAAGTCGAACAGTATGAAGTCTGGCATTATCATGCATGGAAAAAAAGAAATCACTAATTGCTGAAACATAAAATACGACACGATGTCTCAGTATCTCGTCTGTATAACTTCGGACCGTCAAAGTGCTATTCCGAATGCAGGCCCGTACGTCCACCTATGCTGACTCCAGCCCATAGCATCAACCCGCCTCGTCTGTAATGTGATCTTTCACGAACGAATGTGGGATTATTTTGAGTGTCTCTTTCTGTCCATGCCAAAACACATCAGATGTTACATTCAGACTGAATCGGGGCTCGCCTGTAAACAGAATTTGACTCCAACAACGCTGCCTCCAAACTCGATGTTCAGTTGCCCACCTTCTTTGGGCCGCACAGTTGCTTGAGATCAACGGAATACAGACCATTGGCTTACGTGCATAGAGACCAGCCTGATGAAGCCTATTTCGGACTGTTTGGCTGGACACCCTTCGCCCTGTGGCCATGAACAACTGTGTTTGCAGCAGAGTAGCATTGCCCGTTCCCTCTCGACGAGGTGTTAACAGGATATATCGGTCAACAATTTCTTTGTTAGCACATGGCCGACTTTGCCCTTGTCGATGGCTACCATTCCATGTGTCTTGGAATCCATTCCGTAGCCGTCCATTCACTCTTCTTGTGACCCCAACAGCGTCCGCTACACTTCGTTATGTTTCCCCAGATTCAACTGTCCTGATAACACGCCAAGCCATGGATTTCGTTAAATCACATTGTTGTGACATTTTCAAGTCAACTTTTCTCAAAACACAAGCTGAGCAATTGAATTTTACAACTGAGACAGTGGAACAGACGTTTCTGCAAAATCCCGATTTCTGCACTTATCTCCTTTTTCTACTTTTTGACGTCATAAATTTTAATTTGCATATGAATTATTTTTTATCTGTTTTCTACTACGCTTTAAATTATGGATGTTTTATTTTACGTTACTTATCGGTGTAAATATTTGCGTAATTTTGTTAAAACTATGTGCTCCCCTAATTGTTTTGAGCAGTGTATAAATAGAAAATAACGGACGTTAAAATTAGAGGACATATGCAATAAACTTTTCGCTTAGCACATTAGAGATTGCCAAAAGTACTTAAACATCCCATTAAAATTCTAAATTGATAAATATGAACTATTAATAACATTGTTGCAAATTTCCAAGTAAGAAACTTTCCAATGAAAATACCGGTGTCGTAACTTTCGAGTTTCCAAACAAAATGACACAAGTATAAAATTTAAAAAGTATATGGCTTAATTTGTATACCACAGAGAAAATTTTCTTCATTACATTATAAAAAGAAATTGACACAGCGTGTTTTACCAAAGCGATATAAGTAAGAGTACAATGTCAATACTGGAATCTGGAGTATAGTGACACAGTGGCGCCCTCTGGTGGACGGGGGAATAATGCAAATAGGCGGGTTTTCAGTATGACGTCATATATGACAGAATATATACTATCTGCGCATCTCTTGCGCATATTTTCTGAATCTTTACTCACTTATGGAAGATGAATCTTGTTTCCCAGTTTTATTGCAAAATATTTTTATTACAGTTTGTTTTAATAAAATTATGTGCAAAAAAAAAAAAAAAATAGTCGCAATATCATTTTAATTTCTGGAGAAAAGCACTAATGTTACGAAAGCATTACTGTCTTTTGCCCTTAATCTAAAATGACATTGCGACTTTTTTTTAAATACACATATTTTTATCAAAACAAGCTGTAACAAAAATAATCTGGCAAACAAGATTCATCTTCTGTGAGTAAGTAACAATCTGAAATTCGTAATGGAATTTTTAACAGGGATTCTCTAAATGACTTTGTCTGCTTTAAAAGAAAAAAAACTAATCTGGCGATTTTAGGAAAATTTTTGCTGTTATTGTCTGGACTCGCAAAATATTTAAACAAGTAAATTAACAATACTTGTTCGTTTAATAGTACAACATTTAATGCATGCATTTTAAATTAAAGTGATTCTGAATATAAAATGAAACGAAATTTAAATTAAATAAATGAACTATTTGTAACTTAAATAATATGAATACAATACGATCAAAAGAATACTAGAGTAAGTTTTCGATGTATCGTCTGCGCTTGATAAACGAAGAAAAGGACTTAAAATTGAATATTTTATTTTTTATTAAATTCTATACATATTCTAAACCTTGATAAATAGTGTATTTTCTTCTGGAATAGAACCGTGTATATCATTTTTTATAACTTTAGCACATCAAGAATTGAGTAAAAAAATAAGACTACAAAATTCAATCTTTACACATTAACTACTTACTAATTTTTATGCGTCAATTTTCATTTCATTAAAAGAAAATAATTAAAATCGAGCATATTTAAATCAACAACATTTGATAATATATATTAAATAATATTTTATTTTTTTAAATAAATTAAAGTTAAAATACGTAACTAACTTGTTTTGCTCTTTGGAAAAGGACAGACATGAATTCTATAAGAAAAAGAACTTTCTTACAATTTCGAAAACTACTGTTATTCGATGACCAACATTTCGTCATTTTAACAAATAATATTAGTTCTAAAAAGAACTGTTTTTATTTAAATAATTAACTACAATAAATGAGTCAAAAAACACGAATAAAAATTAATAGAATATTCTATTACTGTCAGAATATAAATGCTACAAACAAATGAAAACACGGCGTTTGCGCTTGCGCAGTTATTTCATAGATGTGCAATTAATAGATTATCCATAAAGAAGAAAACAGTTAGGCATCTTTCTGTAGTTCACCCCGTCCGCTACGTGGCGTGCGACCTTGATTGATGTGACCTCGCCTTTAATCTTGCGGTTACCTCTCTCATTTAAGATAGGACGCTTACTTATATCGCTTTGTGTTTTACCCTCTAATGCCCATGTTAGCATACATGTTACCACAACTGTTTCCAATTTAGTGGATTTTTTAGTTCAGATATTCCAAATTCACTCCAGAAACTTAAAATAGTAATATTCGCTTTACTTAATAACAGATATTCCGTGGTTAAATAAAGCAAAATTTACTATTGAAATTTTCTGGTATGAATTCAGATTATCTGAATTAAGGAATTTCTAGAACGTATTCAGAATAGGAATTAGAGGGTTAAAAGAGTTCAAGTTTCTTCTTTAAAGAAAGATGAATGTTGTTCTTCTGATTTCATGGTGGTAGGGCGTTTTGTCGTGTCTCAAGAAGAAAACAAGTTTTTAAAACGTGTTGTGCCAGCTTCTTTGTATGATTCTTTGTATATTTTAGAAATTTATTTTTGTGGTATTCTATTTTGATACAATGTTTAAAAAAGGATTAAAGTTTTGTTGTTGTTGTTGTTTTAAGGAAAAGCATTATTTTATCAAATAAAAAGAAAAGTATGGGAGTGCTGTTTTAAGAGTAAAGAAAAGGTGGATTCCTAGAGCAAAATTGTATGATTTTTTTCATCACATCTTAAAACATTGGTCAAAAAGCTACCCAGTGATATATCACATGAGGGGGTCGGAAAATGTTAGAAAATTACTTTCAGGGTGGAAATTGTGGGGTGGGGGTGGGGCACGGGAAGTTCATAATATGACAGTGTGATCAAATATCTGTTCAATGATATATCACAAGAGGGGGGTCGACAAAAGTTAGAAAAGTGCCCACTGGGGGCCGAATTGGGGACACGGAATGTTTCTAATGTGAAAGCGTGGTCAAAGGAATGGCCAATGACATATCACCTAGGGCCCCACAGGTGACAGGGTCTTAATTGAAATGTAGAAATGGAGGATAAAATAAATTGAGAAAAGGTCCCAAAAACGAAGACGATCGAATTAAAAGGGGGCAAGTTATTAATAATTTACTGGTTACAGGTATTCAATTTTCTTTACTTTTACTAATTCGATCCATTGTCAATATGCTTCTCCCTTCCTCCCCCGTTTTTACTTTTAAGTTTTACATACATATGTTTAACTATTTTCAAATCTATATCCTACTTATATTTATTTTCCCTCATTAGCTCGCAATTATTTCATTTCATTTTCGGAAAAATAAATGGAGTGATCGACTTGAAGAAGATCTCTTTTTAATTCAATTTTTAATGACTATGCCGATCCCTGTCTACACCATTTTTGAATTGTCTCGTCAGTTTTTTGCAAAAATAAAGAAAAATTACAGACCAATTTTTTTTCAAAATTAGATATTCCGATGCAGAAAATTTTTCTTGTGTATACATAATTTCAAATTAATACTTCAAACAGTTTTCTTAATTTTCTCAAATTAGTGAAAAATAAAAAATTCCATCGTCTGCGAATTCAAATGAAAGCAGGTGTTTTATTTTCATATAAAATGGATTGCGTCGAACTGAGCATGCGCTGGCTTTTTTCCAATTTTCAGAAAAAATAATGCGTATTTGATGAGTTTTTAATTAATAACTCTGCTAATTATCGAAAATTTAAAGTTCTGATTATCAGGTGCGCACCAGGAGAAGTTTTGAACTGCCCTCACTCAAAATTTCAACCTTTTACATGCCGTAGATTTCGCTAGTCATCGCGGACACACAGACAGAACGAAACCTTCTTTTATTAATATAGATATCACTTACTTTTTTAAGTCTAAATTCTGGATCTTATTGTTTTTGAGATAGGTGATGGCACGCACGATTGTAATAATAGTTCAGAATAATAACAATCGAAATCGCTATTTTTCCACGAAACAAAGTTTAGAATATATATATTTTTAAATATTTTTTCACATAAATGCTATTTACAATATCCATCATCTCATTTAAATTTTGAACGATTGCACAGGATTCATTATTTTTATTCGATTTTTACTGCATGCTTCTTCTATTGTTACTAAAAAAACTTAATACCCCTTGAATGGTTAAATGAAAACAGAATAAATTATTTAAAATATTAATTCCTTTGCTAAGTCTAAATTCTGGATGTTATTTATATAAGTGGCACAACTGTAGTTAATAATAGTTAAAATAGATATGATTACCTAACTTGGTTTTTTATTCAAATAGACAAATTTAGAAAATAGCGCCCTGGTGAGAAATATTTCCATCTAGATGACTTAAAAGAGAATTGAATTCTTCATTAGACTATGAGCTACTACGTGTGTATACACATACAGATAAGAAATGAGGTACAAAAATATTTTACCACACAGAGAATCGATCCGTAATCACCCGGTAATACTAAATACAAGAGCATCTGGGATATTTTTAATTTATGAAGAAAACTAATACTTATATAGGGTGTTCATAAAAAAAATGTGCAAGTTTTAATGGTATATTATACCAGTTTAATTGAGACTATTTATAACAATCATACATCAAAGGTAAACTAACCTAGTTTTTCTTACAAATGTTCAATAGGTGCACTTTTAGTTATACGGCACACGTCCAACCTAAAGTCCAATTCTTCCCCCACTTCGGACGGATAACAGGTCCGAAGTAATGGAAGCAATAGCCTCTTGAGTTCTGTGTATCAACTCTGGCAAATCATTAGGTAGCGGCGAAACGTAGGCACGACCTTTTATAAAGCCCCAAAGGTAAAAATAACGCATCGCTGTAACGGCTTTTATATCTTCAGTCCAACAATAACGCTTTACGCTCAGGAGTTGCCACTTTGCGTTTTTGGCAATGCAAGTGAGTAAAAATCAACGCAGTACTTCGCGCATGCGCTTATTTAAAACTGTTTGAGTTACTCTTTATTTGTGACCTTGAACCAACACTCTATAACGCCTTACAGTTACTACTATATTAAAATTTATAACTGTGACTCTCTTTTATGGACAACTTATATAATCTGATTTAAAATTGCATTGTTATTCATCTAACATCAACAAATGAATGGTAACAGTGAAAATATCATCTTCCGGTTTGAATGTGAATAAAATACATAAACCTTACCGAGTTTTTAATAATAAAGTTTTCCCAATGCCGAATCGGGGATCGGAGGCTAGATATTTTTAGGTTAGAGACCGATCAAGTCAATCGGACTTATCAACAGCTATCGGCCTATCTATCTTCTTAATTTGCATATTTATTTATGTTAAGGGGACTCTTCACTCACTTGAAAACACCCTCTCCGTAATGTTAAACCAATGAGCAGGTTGTTTTCGAATTTCTCGTTTAAATTTTAATATTTTTAAACGATTTTTTTTTTCATATAGCTAGGCTTTGCATATAGGACAGCTGAGCTCAATCTTTAATATGATTGTTTTTTACTTTTTTGATTTTGGTAGCAAATTTTTTTAATAAACGTACTTTCACTTTCAAAACTGGTTAAGAAACTGAAAGTACCTAATATATATATATATATACATATATATATATATATATATATATGCAACCAAAATCGAAAAAGTAAAAAACTTTCATATTAAAGATTGAGCTCAGCTATCCTATACAAAAAAAAAAAATCGTTTAAAAATATTGAAATTTAAACGAGAAACTCGAAAACAACCTGCCCATTGGTTTAACACTACGGAACGGGTGTTTTCAAGTGAGTGAAGAGTCTCCTTAAAACAAATGTTGCTTCATTTTACTGTAGCAAACAAGTGCTTATTGTTGAGTTCCGTGTTGATAGATTAAAATTAAATATGCTTGAAAAATATTTTTTGAATTAAGTAATTGTTTTTCAAATATTCCATTTGTACAAATATGAATTAAATTAAGTTTATAAAAAGTATGTAAAAAAAAGCTGTTTTGTTTGAAACATATTTCCAAAATTAAAATTCGTGACCAATTTACAAAATACCAATACGCCAAAAAATTTATAATCAACTACTAATCAACTTTAATGAATCGCAGGTGTTTTAAAATTATCGTCGGAGTTTCCCTGCCTCATAACTTTTGGTTTAAAAACATGACGGAAAGTATTGTTACATAAGTTATGAATGAATTTTGTAACATTTATCTATGTATCTCAGTTTGTGCTCATAATTAATTAATAAATTTTGATAAATCTGATAAAATTTTAATATTAATTATCATTTGATTATAATTGGTATTTGATTAATAAAGTTTTGAGTTGCAATTTTACGCACATATAACTTTGTTTGTATTATTAAAAAAAACTTTTTGAGTTGTAATTTACGAACATGTAATAAAATGTTTTGTTATGTTCTTAAATGAAAAGTTATGTGGTAAGAAAGCCCCGACAATTATTTATCGACACCCTGTATCAGTATCCAGTTCCAAATTAGGATGGAGGAATGGAGATGAGAAATTTGTGCCTATATAATTAGTTGTGCAGGATGATAAATATAACAAATATCTGTTACGCGTAAATGTAAATCCTTATTGGTAATTATTAATTAGATTCTTTAAAAATACAGTAAAGCACCGATTATTCGAACAAATCGAGACCGACCCTAGTTCGGATAAGCAAAAGTTCCGATAAATGGACAAACAATTTAAGGGATGTTCCTGACTAAACTAAAACCTTCACATTTTATCCAGGATTAGGACTGCCATCATCAGTTAGTGCTGGCGTGTTTAAAAATTGTGTTTGTCTTTTTAATTTTTTTTTTTTTTTTTTTTACTTTTTTATCGTTTAAAATTTTCTTTTTCTTTTTTTATCATCTTCTGAACTCCAGAAATTATAACGTAAACAAAAAAGCTTTCGATTGCTACTTGCTTCAAAGGAGACATTCTTTTCAATGCTGCCATACCTCGAATTATTCTTAAATGCGTTAGTTGAATAAGATCAGCGTTCTTCTACCGTTCGAGACATTTCATATCTGCTTCCAAACATTCAAAGGCTTCTTTATGTGATGGACCTGGGTCACTTTCAGAGCATTCGTTTTCATTTTCTTCAATTTCTTTTTCGTTGTTTTTCCCAACGATACAATAATCGGGGATTCGATTTCGAATTCGTATGCTAATTCCGAAGGGGAAAAAAATGAGAGAAGCAGGGTGTTTGGATAATTGGAAGTTCGGGTAAAAAAAAATTCGAGAGAAATAGGTTATTCAGATTATTGGAAGTTAGGGTAATTTTTTTTTTTCAGAGAAATAGGCTGTTCGGATAATTGGAAGTTCGGTTAATTGGAGTTCCGATAATCAGCGTTCTACTGTATTGTGCATATTTACTTCAAAAAAAAATTAATTAAAAGGCTTTTATATGGTAATATATTCACCAATAAAGCAATAGATACTAAACAAACAAATAACATAAAAATATATTTATTTGGCTAATTTATTTATTTATTTATTTGTGTGTGTTCCTTTGTGTATGTTTGTGACATCCCATTGTCGCTCGACACTCCGTTTGTCACTTTGTATCATTTTTCTCAGAACCTTCTAAATAAGTCACTCAAAAGTTGCCATGAGGAAAAAACCCCAGGATCCCCCCAGGATCCTGTAAGACGGATAACTACGTTTGCTGATGATCACTTGCCGTAGTCATTTTGCATGCTCAAGGATTCCAAAAGGAGGTTAAGTATTTAATCACATTCCTATTCAGGATGTCCTTGGAAAAAAGCGTGTTATATGGGCTATAAAGCATGCATAGAGGTGACAATAGCTGATTCAATTTTACTTGATGCTCAATTAGTACCGGCTGATCAAAAGTTAGTTAAAACTTTAAAAACTCATAAAAAAGGAAGAAATTATGACAAAGGAGTGCGGTTTGCAAGAAAGGGCTCGCACTGGTAGTCGTATATTTTTAGCAGCAAAAAAAAAGTTAAAAAATCTCATGTAGAGGGCGCTGACGACACTAAACACAGTGAATAATAGATAACGAACACAGGACACGAAAGACAATGATAATAGACACGAAACACACTGAATCATAACAACGATACGCTCCATTCATTTGTTCTTCCGATAACAAATGTTCAACATGACCTCCAGAACATTCTACGACAAACCAGGTTATGTCGTAGTACATGTTCATTGTGTTTCGGGTCGTCAGTGCCCTCTACATGTGATTTTGAAACTAATTTTTTTTTCTGCTAAAAAAATTCCGACGACCTTGTCAGCGGCAAACCGCACTCTTTTATCATAATTTCTTTCTTTTTTATGAGTTTTTAAAGTGTTAATGATCTTTTGGCTCACCCGGTATATCTAAATCATGCATGGATGTTGGAACATAAATTAATATATGACTGTAGAGCAAAAGTTTTAATAAAATATACTCTCTAATAAAACAAAATATGCTATTTAAAAAGAACAATGTGTTTGGTTTTGATTTCAGAATTTTCTTTAAGAATATTGATTGAATGTTTCTCCATTTATTTTCAAAAGATTTCCTCTCTTTCATCATGCGGTATTAACTTATAAAAATATAACAGCCAATAATAAATATATTGAAAATTCCATTCTTTAAAACTATGTGGCTTTATTCAATCCTATAAAAGCATATTATGTGACCCCCTCCTGTTATATTTGGTATACCCATTGTTGGGCAGTTTCCATATCGTGGCGTGTTTTTCTTTAAAATAGAGTTCAATTTAAAATGGATTTCAGGATCCATTTTCTGATGTGCATTTTCCATTATAATAGAAATGATGTAGCACTAAGCCGCAAAATTCTTCATGCATGTATTATTAAATATGCGCATGAGTAGAAACATAATTTCAAATATGTGATTTAGAAACAGTACGTGAATGGATTTGCACAGTTGTTTTCTCAAATTCTTACTGTGGAAAATAATAGCATAATAAGTTATTTTAAGAAATATAGAACTGATTTCAGAAATCGTTTTTAGGTGCGTTCGCAATTATATAAATACGTAGCCACTATATAGTCGTCGTCTGGTCCGCCCGACTGTCTGCCTGTCCATCTGTTCGCATATAACAGTGAAAAAACTACCCAACCGAATGGTTTGAACTTTAATATATATAATTTTTGCAGAATTATGTCGTCCTTTCAAATTTTATGAAAATCAAATCAAAATTTAAAAAATATTAATAAAGTTTTCTTCATTCCTATCAAATCCTATCATACGTCATTAATTCAATGATATCCTATGATAGGTAATGATTGTAGGTTGTCATAGTGATTACGGCCCATTTTAGATGGATTCGTATTATTTCCGTATTACTGAATTTAATATGTATAACCGTAATAAATTTTGCATTCATGCATTTTTGCCTAAAGAGTGCTACAGCTGTTGCACCAAGATCTGAATATTTATTAAACTAGTTATAGTATAAAAGCACCTCATTTGCCACGTTTGACGCACAAATTCCGACTTGTTTTAAACAATATTTGACTCAGAGTTCTCAGCGTCTCTGACCACTTTGCCATTGCGTAATTATCTTATAACTTCATGATTATGTTATACTACTTTTACAGGTGTAGGTGTCATTCACATATTGTACATAGCATTCAAATAGCAATTGTTTTAGATGATAATGTATTCGAGTTTTAGATGTAACCTGGTAGCATATTTATGTATGACACGATGGCAATTTTTAAGTGGAAAACGTGTAGCACTTTCAATACAAATCAAGGTAAATTTGATGAAAAATTCAGTAAAATTCTTTCATTGTTGTTAACCTTAGAAAGATAGCGTGTTTGAGTTCACCTACTTACACCTACGTCACAAATAAGTAAAAGTTATACGCGTTACCATTCAAGGTTTAAAGTTTTGCGTCTGATCATAGTTGATAGTACATACATGGTCATTAACCAAACTACTGCACACTATGCAGATCTCGTGTTAGTAGAAGATTTCAAACAAAAGATAGTAATTTTGTTAAAATTATTTTTATGATATCTCCTTTGGTATTAACGTTGTGAATGAAAATTTAAACTGTGGTTGAAGTTTCTTGATTTATATTTTTGTCTGTTAAGTGAATTCTGATTAAAAAGGTAACACTATCTTAACCCTCTGAGTGTTTTGAGGTCTTTCCTGCATTTTCATGAAAATGCTTATAAAACTAATGTTAATTTAAATTTTCTTTCCCTGTTTGTTTCTAATATACATTTATTGCCCCTTTATTCGACATTCATCTTAAAATACAATTCTGTTAAAATCATTTTTGCCTACAACCGATTTAAGTTGTTTCAGGGAAACGGGAAAATATGGGCAAACCGCTTAGAGGGTTACCCAGTTAAAAATTTTTATTTATTTATTTTTCATTTGAATAACGTATAATTTATACATAAGGAAATGATATTTTATTAGTTAGAAATAGATGTTTAAAATAATACGACAATTTTGAAGATATTTGGTGACGTAGCGAGTAAACAGTAACGAAAACTTTTCTTTTTTCAGAACAGCATTTTTAACCTCTTCACGACCATGGCCACATATGTGGACGTTTAGTTTTTTATAATTATAATTACTGTCAATAATAAAAGAAAAAAGATTGATAATTTATTCGCTACAGAATCCCTCAACAAAGGAAGTAAACATTTTATTGTTTGGCTGCATGCACTGATAATGTTATTTCCGATGTACAGTTAGAGATAAAGCGTGAAGTAATTTTTCGGCATTCAGTGTTGTTGGACCATTTCAACAAATCGTTAATATTTGATAAAAACAATATCAGATATATTAAATATATTAAGTTTTAATAATTTGTAGAAATGTGAGAAAGAAAAATTTACTGTTAGTTTTTTATTTTATAAGAAATCCTTTCACTCATAAATTAGCATTAACACTCAGCGGTCACAAATGTGGACGCTATTTTTTCTTCTCTTTTATATATATATATATTTTTGTGTGTGTGTATATTTTTCTTTTTGAATTCTTATTAATATAAAATGAATAAATTGTAAAAAAAAAGTTCTTTTTTTTCTCACCATAAAAATATCGTCCCTCAAGAGATATTTTTCGTCGCCAATTTTCAATTAATCAACTTGATATTTTTGAAAGCTAATTGTCCCTTTTTTCCTTATGCAACAAGTAGGATTTTTTTCGAACTATTTATACCTCTTTGTTATGTGTAATTAAAAGGAAATTTGCATTTAAAGGTGTCATTTCACTAAAAATGCTATTTCACTATGGAGTAAGAAAACTCATTATTCTGAGTCACAACTTCTATGATGAATCCATCTGCCCACAACTTGACTTACTTTTTTCAATGAACTCCCACCCGTCAGCTGTCAAGCTATCCTTTTTGAATGTACAGTAGAACTCCGCTAATCCGAAATTCCGGTTAATCTGAACCGATTTTATTTTAGAAAATTATACTAGAACAGATTAACTGAAAGATTGAAATGCTGTAGTAAAAACAAAAAGTACTTTTCAGAATGCATAATTTTGTACACATTGAAGAAATTAATGCGTTAATCCAAGGATCGCATTTACATTTAAAAAAACACATTAGATGAACATATCACATACACATTAACGATATTTTGAGGATGAAGAAATTTGTCAGATTTGTTTGACGAAGTGATGTTATTCTCGACGAGAAAGCAGTATTATGCCAACGTCTCATAGACATAATGTATGTTGATGTTGCTATTTCACTCTGCTCTATATGTTACGGTGCTATTTCTAGAGCATTTGCAGCTTCAGAATAGGAAACGAGAACGTTCTCTTGCTCATCAGTTTCTTCTAGATCAGAGTCATCTTGTGGCCTGTTCTGAACTAAAGAGATGATTTCTTCATCTGTATATAACTGATTGGCTTCAGTATCACAAGACAACCACTCAGTTACAGTGTGTTAAGTTGCATCTTCACAGCCTAGGATACATTTAATAAATTGAATTTCGCTTTTGTTTTCTTCTCCCTGTTCAACATCGCTAGAATCAACTGAACTTAGCATAACTGCTTCCATGACTTTACTATACAACTTTGTGTAAGATTGTCCCATGATTCCGATACCCTGTAAATTACACCTTTTATTGTGACTTTTTGCCGTACAGAGATAGAACTACTATCGCCTTCAATCAGTTTTCGAAGAAGTATCTTCCTGTAGTTGCATTTTACATTTTGTAACACTTCTTGGTCCATAGACTGTAATAAAGCTGCTTTTTATAGGAATTTCGGGTAATCCGAATAGGCACTGGTCACGATTAGTTCGGATTAGCAGGGTTCTACTGTATCAACTAAATAAAAATATGGGTATCTACTTTAATATATTGATAATAAACTGGTGTGAATGGATTTTTATAAGTACTTTGCGTTTCTTTAACAGATATATCCAGAAAAATCCTTAAATTGCAGGGCTTCAAAATGAAGTTACTCCTTAACTTCTATGCAAATATAATACTCAGCAAATTGTTCCTACTGTAGTGTATTATCACCCCCTCTTTTAACTTCTAACTTCTAACATAGTATTTTGTAACAATAATTGGAATATTGTTCCATAATTTGGATTATTATATTTTGGCAATCTACCACATTATTTACAACCGGATTCGTCTAATATTATAAAAATGATAGCATTACATTTTGTACATTTCCAGTGAAGCTCCAACATTTGTAAAGAACTAAATTATTTTGCAAATATTTCTAATAAACTACCAACATTTTTGCAATATTGTAGTCATAATGTAAATATTTTCAATATATTTATCACCAGTCATTTGTAGTTATTGATACAAATATAATATTAACGTAATATTGGGTCTAATATTGCGGTTTTTTTTTTAAGGATAATATGACTTACGTAATCCGTTTACTATTTTGTCATTTATGCAACCCAAAACTCTTAAGGCTGTTCTCAAATAAAAAAGGGCAACTTTATGACATAAGTTAAAATTTATTTTTGTTCGGAAATGCATGAAACTAGCAGTTGTTGTTGTTCAGAAAATGTAATCAAGCTGTTTTTTCCGTTTTTTTTTTTTTTTTTTTTTTTTTTTTGCAAACGCAATAGGTCTTTCAGAAAATATTGTCAAAGTTGACGATTTGAACCAAAGTTCCCGAATAAAGCAGAAAAACCAGTCAGCGAAGGCAGAAAAACGTCTTTGTCACGTGATCAAAATTACTTATAACTCAATGGGTAATTTATTGATAAAAAAAATGGAAAACACAATTCGATTCCAAATCGCTTCCATAGTCAGGACTTCCAGTTTCATATCCTTCCGTTAAAAAATGAATTTTTAAATGTGTCAAAACGTTTTGCGCTAGTACAGCAGAGCAGTTAAGAACAGCCTTAATTTATTTTGGTGACCAGAAAATTTGAAATGATGAAAATTGACTTAAATCTTATCGTGGAAGGATGTAATTAATTTAAGTCAATATCTTCTATTTACCTTTATTTATTTATATATCATAGAAATAAAAAATATTTGTAAGAAAAAACAACAAAAAATGTTTTAATGCCAGAAAATGAAATAGGCGTACGAGAAAATTAATCTGGCAAAACTAGTTTTTCCTCGATTTTGGAGTCAAAGTTTCTTTTTGAGTCGTTATTTCTTCTTTATACTGTTAGTTACATTTATTACATTTTTGGGTTACAAATTAATTTGGTATTACAAATTTAGTGCTTCTAATGTTAAATTATATTTTCATATTTTTATTTATATCTCCCGAAATTATGCTCCTAATGTGCTAATTTTTTTTTGTGGTAATAATACTAATATACCCAAACATAAATAAGCTGAATTTGCAATTTTTATAATTTTATGATATAAATTATGAATTATGAAATTAATATTCGAAAAAATTATGAATTGCAACCTACAATTTTTTTGGTGGATTTAGATTTATTAAGTCCTTCTTTATGGAAATTCAAAAATTTCACATTTTCTTCCAAGTAGTTTTCAAATTATGCTTAAAAAACGGCAAAATGATGGTTTAAAGGGCCGTCTATGATGGAAGTGAGTAGACATTTTGAAATTTATTCTGCCGTACTGTAATCTAACACGCTTCATTGACTCCTTGAGTGGCGCTTAAGGTGCCTTGATCAAAGAAGCGGCTCTCTCGGTTAACAATCCAGTACGGAACTTCAATTTGGATACAGTCCTTAAAATACGCTCGTTTTAAAATAATTAATTTCTCGGAAACTTATGATACGAATTGCATAAAAATTCGTTTTTAGGCTAATTGAAGGGTGTAGAGTTAGTTCATTTATGCTGTCAGAATTGGGTACTGCTATTGAAAAAAACAAAGTTATGGTTCGTTTTAATATGTAGGTGGCCCCCTAAGCAAATTTTATATACATCATTTAAAAGTAGACTTTATTTCCAATCGTTCGGTACCAGTAACTTTCTTCTACGATAATTTGTTGAGGAGTTAGTAGGGGGTGTTTACTTTTTTTTTTCCACGACTGTACATACCAGCTTAACTTGCTCTTGATTTTCTAAAATCTTCCATAGTGTTTCTATATATGAGTTTCCTAAGTTTACCAAGAATATTTTATAATTCATCTGTATTGTACGGAACTGCATAGATTTGTTACTTATAAGTTAAAATCTGTGAAGCTATAAAAGTCTTTATAAAAATAAAGTATTATTAGACTTTAATAAAATTTTATGTAATAATTTTAATAGAACAATAATGAACTCGACGCCCACCAGTTGTCCACCTTACCAAAGGCCCACCTCTGTCAGTCTCGGCGGTCAATACATGCATAAGGCTGCACTTAGAAAGGAAAAGTACTCCCTATCATTCTAAATCAATAAAATGGAGTTTTAAACAAAAGGGTGGGGAATTCAACAATGAGTTCAACAACGAAAAAAGATAAGGAGATTAGACCGACCTTGAAGGAAACTTCTCCCTCCTGAAGGATGTCCAGCATTTTCTTTGTATAGCCATTAAAGACGATAAAACGCCGCGTGACGACCAGAATAAAGCATCGCCTAACCAGAACAAAGAGAGCGCGAGTAAAACGATACGCCTATCTGGTCCTTCTAATTGTTATCAGTATTCGGCGTCTTTTCTTGTGGCCACACGGTGTTTTTGATATTAAATGACTTTAAAAGGAAAGGGACTGATGTCCAACAAAGGAGGAACCATCCAGTAGAGTTGAGCTCCTTATCTCCTGACCCATTGTTGATTCCCCTCATCCTTTTGTGAATAAACCGCAGAATGGTCATGAACAAAAGATTTCCAAGGAAAATGTAGAAGTATGGCTAAACAAGTGTTTGCAAGGAGTCTTAAGCTTCAGCTAGACTCTAATGCTACTTGCGGATTTTGTGTTCAGGGCCATCCGGCACTTTTTTATGGTTTCGTAGCTTTTTTCATCTTTTATGACTTTACAAGTAAAGTGCTGTATGTCCTGCAAGGAGGGGAGAGCTTCCTTCAAGTTCAATCTTATCTTATCTCCTGACCCACTGTTAAATCCATTGTTGATCCACCCGTCCTTTCATTAAAATCCATAAATGGGATCCGAAAAGAATGGTTTAATTGCTTTGGCAGGACGTTCAGCCATTTTTGCTTTCTGAACTCAGCCTTAGGCTGCGAACGCGCCATCCTTTTAACTGTTATCAGTGTCGGCGTCGTTTTTTGTGGCCACGCGGTGTCTTTGATTTTTAACGACTTTAGCAGGAAAGGGACTGGTGTCCTGCAAAAGAGGAACCTTCCCTTCAAGTAGAGTCGAGCTCCTTATCTCCTGACCCATTGTTGATTCCCCTAAATCTTTTGTGAATAAACCGCAGAACCGTGCAGAATAAGAGATTTTCCAAGAAAACTGGAGAATGAGGCAAAACACGCGTCTGTACGCAGCCTTAGACTTGTGGAATTTAGCTTTAAAATTTTTCCGGTGACATTTTCCGTTATCGAGCCTGCCGCCAGCGTTCCCGTTAAGTGTTGAAAAGAAATAGGGACCTCCCATGGACGTGCGGCTGCCTTTACCGTGAAGTAGTAGCGGTCTATTTACAGTAAGAAATTATTTCTTTATTTCTATAAAACACAACTAAATAAGGACAAAGAGAAGTAATAGTCTGCATTAATTTCAGGCGTCTCAATACACGATCAAACTTTAGAGTCAATTTTTATCACTTCAAGCACTTCTGGTTCCTTAATATTTTGCTTGTGTGGGATTATAAACATTCTCAACAATACAACTTAACAAACTGAAGAGCTTAATTGGTCGCTTTTTAAATAAAAAGCACAACACATGAAGAAAGCGCAATATATGAGGCAACAAATGCTCGTGTGGAAAAGATTTAAATAAAAATACCAAGAGAAGTGGTTGGTGTTCCATAGTATTTCTATCAACATGAAGGCTGAAAATATGTCAATGGTCGAATTAAAGGCTTAAGTAAGAAGCAGAGGTCTGTCCAGACTTTTCTCTCAGGGTCCTGTTTTTGTGAAATTGTGAACAGCTTTTTTACATTTGTGAAAAATCTAGTCCTAATTTTATGAATTTGAAATTATCGTTATATTCAGGGTTTTTTTTTATATGGTTTTAAGAAGATATATGTATGTAAAATAAATATATTTTCTTCATACATGTAAAAGTGACAAGTCAGATTTAACTTTTAAATAATTAAATTTGTGAAAGGTTTAGTTTAGAGCTGGAAAATTTTTTTAAAAGGCCTATTTTTAAGACAAAGAAATTCGTGAAGGGTCCTTTTTTAAGGTGAAAAGTTTTGTGAAGGGTCCTATTTTGAGATGAAAATTTTTGTGAAGGACTTTGTTTTGAAATGAAAAAAAATGTGAAGGTTCCTCTTTTGAAATGAAAAATTTTGTGAAGGTCCTTTAAAGGTCTCAATTTTTTCCTAAACAGATCCCTGAGAAGTCTAGGTGATTTCTAGTATTTATGTTTACGAATGTGCAAATTGTGTATTATATTATTAATGTTATTGAATTGCCATAATCTATATTTGTTCGTGTGAATAATAAATGTCGTATATAATTGAAAAGGTGGTAGATGAATTCATGTGTAGATATAATATTTAAGTACATAAAATATTAAATCCTACACTTGTACATTTTACATCACAAAATACAAGTGGAATTTTCTTTTATGTTTCATCCAGAAAAGTTGAAGCTAGGGAAAAGTTTATCAGAAAAAAAAAATAAATTTTGTCCTTTCTTCAAATAGTGCATAATGCTTGCAATCGATTTGTTACCTTAAATAACATGCTAATGAAAGAATAAATAAAAGCCAAGGAAGTATTCTTTTAATCGCAAATACCACTATCGTTATTCTATTTAGAGGGTCAAAAACGACAAGTTGATTACACGAACAATGAATGAACAACATAAGTCGTAGATTACCTTAAGAATCAATTTTAGTTTTAATCAGGTTACAGCAAAAATGAAAAAGGAAGAATGCATTAAGGAAGTAATTAGACAAAATGAGGCAGGAAACTGAAGATCTGACAATGAAAAACTTTTTTAGGAGTCTTTTTGTTTTTTCTGGCGACGGAGTGTCGGAATTATCTTAGCATTCAAAAAGCAAAAACACACACAAAAAAATGTTAATGAGGAAATAAAAGAACATAGAAGAAGGGTTGTTTTGGAGATTATTACTAAAAAAATTGCTAAGATGGTTGTATGTGCGAATAAAGAAGTACTGAGCTTGTAATTAGAGGCACAAAGAAAGATTAGGTTTTTACACTTTTTTTTCTTTTCTTTCAGTATGTCTTATTTATCAAAACAAGAAGTAGAAGGTTTAGTATAGGAGTATGAAATTTTGTCTTTTTAAAAGTATTTTTTGATTTATCTTTAAATTCGAAAATAGTAAATTTGGGATTATAAATAAGTAAAATATTTTCTAGAATATTACTTTTGTTTATGAAACAAAAAAAAGCAAATAATGGCGAGATTTTTTATACCGTTGGTGCTCTAGTGCACAGCATACTCAATTGAAAGCAAGAGTACTAGTATGTAGTACAAAGATTTTTTGTAATCGTGGGTTCATTAACACCTTGTTATTTTTTCTTCTTTTGTGGTGATTGTGAGAGCTTCTCTGTTACATATCGACTTTTCTTCAAAATTAATTTAAACATAACTCTTTAAAAATAATAACAATTCTTACACCCCCCCCCTCATTAAACTGAAATTACTAATTTAACTCAATTTTTAAAACCATATGTAATTTTATCTTTGTGCTGTTTCCTTTCAATAGTTAATTTAATTAAATACTTTTAAACATTCAGTTATGATGTGTAATCTTCTTGCACTTAACCCTCTCGCTGCGCAACCCAATATATACTCGGGCATGCATTTTTCCGTCCAATTAATACTATTTGGTTATTCCCACGAGTTATTTTTTAGCGAAAACTTTGGCTGATTTAATCAGGACATTTTCCCTGATTACGATAGTAAAAAATTTCTTCTCTAAAGAGCCGGTGATAAAAGATTCAAAATTCTGTAAAAGACGCTCATCGCGAAGAATTACTTACGCAGCGAGAGGGTTTACAGTTATCAAAAATTCCATTATCACAGAATAATTTTCTATTCGTTAACGCTCTTAGTCTAAAGATATAATGCACAACAAAAAAATAAAAGTGCAGCTGTTGCGTAGCATTACGTCTACATTTTTCTTTTCATCGTCTTTCGTCCACGTTATAGATATGCCATTCTTAATTGCTTATAAAATTTAACCGTTGAGGAAAAATAACAAAAAAAGAAAGTAACTTTTATTTTATGCGTATGCGGTCTTAGAAAGCATCTCATATACGTTAGGTTGATTTATGGGTAATTTAGAAACAGATGTCCTTTTCTTTGCATTGTGCAATTATAAGTAGCGATCATTTAAGCTAATGATTTAGAGTAATATAAACAAATCCAGTATATATGTTGCCTCTGCCATCTAAATGAAAAACGGTTATTTTGGCAACTCACGTCTGGAAGGTATACCAGATAATTTAATATAAATTGTCTCGCCAATGCTTTGTCCGTCTTCATTCAGTCGTCAAATCCTTTGTAATTTGGCGACAAATTGTAATGCCAACATATGTGATTTCTAGCAAAAATGATCACTTCTATTCTGGACTTGCTAATGTAAAGAACCAATATCCGCGCCTCGGCACGTTTTTTATGTGGTCTCCCCTTAAGCACTTAAAAAGCAAGGCCCTTTTTGTAACCTTTAAAATGTCTTTTGAATAAAATTTTGTTCCCGTAATTAAAGTTGGATTTTTCTGTGCATTCAAAGTACCCGTACCACTGAACTACAGCACAGGGATTCGTAAAAGAACCTCTATATTTTCATCTAGCAACAACTTTAGATGACCTTAAAGACACTACCATAACTACGGTGAACTCGGTTACGAAAGCGTTCATTATCGGGTATAGAAAGAATTGACTTACTATCTAGATCTAGACCAGTGGTTTTTAACTTTTTAATTCTATTAACATGTAGAGAGCATAAAAGAGTTTTAGTAATAAAAAGTCATATCGCATTTTTTTTAGCTTTCCAAAGAGATAGTTTTTCTGTCACAAATACGTTTATAACATATATTGGATTGAAACCATACATCTGCACTTTTTCGCTATAAAGAGGTTTTGCCAACTTGTCCCAGCCTGAAACAAAAGTGTTATATGTCTGCTTTTTTATATTTTTCTTTTAAAATTTTATATTGTTTTTATTTAAATTTTTAGTCTACAACGTTACTTTTTCAAAATAATAAAAAGGCAAATTTATGGTCTGTAACAAAATTCGATTGACCGCCCTAAAAATGTATATTTTCTCCCTGTAGAACTTACGCCCATGTTAGGAATTGCTGATCTACAGCTCCAAGTCAAAAAATTGGAATAATAGAAACGAAAGAATTGTGAAAAAAGGTTTTTTATGTATCGCTTATAGAAAAAGTAGTGTGGGATAAAACTTAATATTGTAAGAATCTACATAGTTTGTAGAATCTTTTAGCATAAAAATTAAAGGAAATAATACAAAAAATTAAATTAATTTTTCACACTTGGAAAAAATCAAAATATTAGAATCATTTATCTGGTTCAAAATATTAGAATAATGCTTTGTAAATAATACGTGTTTTAAAAAAAAGGAAAAAATAGTTATTATTTAATATTTTGTAGCATCACCTTTACATTTTACAACATCACGAACTCGCTTTGCCAAGCTAGCTACAAGTGGTTCACGAGGTTTTCTGCCCAGATATGAACATGTCGACTTTATGCTGAAAAGAAGCTCAACTTTGTTTTTTGGCGCAATATCTTGCAGTCTTTTCTTCATTATCCCCCACAAATTCTCTATTGGATTTAAATCCGCGAATTAGCCGGCCAGGGAAGTACGTTAATTTGATGTTGGCTTAGCCAGTTGTTGGTGGACACTGGCCTGTGTAAAGGTGCTAAATCATGTTGGAAAATAAAATCTTCACCACACCGATCTTCCGACGATGGTATCATGAAAAGCTCAAGGATTTTTTAATATATGTCAGAATTAATCCTTTCGTTAACGATACATAGCCTTCCAGAAACATCTGCAGTCATGCAAGCCCATGCATTACACTGGCTGCAAATTTCACTGATCATTTTATGCAGTTCTTGTCATATGCTTCTTGCTTCAATGGCCATACACGAACATCTTGATCATCCTATGTTACTCAAAATACACACTCATCACTAAACAATATCTTTTTTCAATCATCCAGACCTCATAAAAGTCTTTTTTTGCACTACTTCACTCTCTCCCTTTTCTGTTTAATAGTCATGAGGGGCTTTGTCTTTGGTACACGAGATTGCATTCTTCTTAGTGTTGTAGATTTACTCACATCAACACCGTGTTCTTTCCATTTTCGATGCAAATATCTTACATATCTAAAACGTTTTTTTAGCTTTCTATCATCTCTCTGAGTAGTTTTTGGCTTTCGTCCGCTATTCAGAGGCTTGTTTTCAAAACGTCCGTCTTTAAAATACTGCTTTATTGCTCAACTTGGTTCGGAACATTTTAAGTAACTGGCGATATATTTCTGATTACGACCTTCTTTATGCAAATCAATAATACGATGCTTTGAAAACTACGTTATGTGGGACGAACGACTCACGTTTCACACAAAATGAAAACAATGATGATACAAAGCGTTTTTCTAACTTAAGAAAAAGCCCCGTAGAAGCTAATTTTATGCTTAATTTACGCAACCTTCTGAACCAATCAGGAAAATTCATATGTATTCTAATTTTTTTGACCACCTTTTTTAGTATTCTAATATTTTGAATAATGAAAATAACTTTACAAAAATACAATATTAACTCAAAATTTAATCTTTTACAGTTTTAATTTTTTTTAATAACATACAAATTTATTCAAACATTAACCTTGTTCTTTTTCAATTGTACTACACTGAAATAAAGCTAAATGCAATTCCAAATACAAACGAAATGAATCATTCTAATTTTTTGACTTGGAGCTGTATCATCAGTTTGAAAATACCGGCTGCCTTTGCAACAATTACCCCAAAAACATTAATTAACGTTTGGGAAGAGCTGAGCTATCGACTTGATGTGTGCCGTGTGACGAAAGGTACTCACACTGAACACTTGTAAGCTTGTAGGTTTTGAGTTGCTCTTTCATTTTATGTATTAATTATAATTTTAAGTTTTATGTAATAAATACTACCAAGCGTTAAAACCCCGATATTCATTTAGAAACACCGCGTATATTCGATAGAATGAGCGATGGTTTTAGCAATCGTATAAATACAACTTTAAAAAAAAAATGTAAGTATGAAGAAAGTTGTGTTTTTTTACGCAATTTTAAAATAATAGAGACGTTCCATTCTTTGCTTCTTATTAAGTAATAGATTTATAAAAAAAAAAAAAAAAAAAAAAAATCCCCTAAGTTATGAAGAATTTCTCTGTCAATGGAAGAAAAAAAGTTGTAGAAATACAGTTAACTTTAAAAAAGGGTTCAAACATTTTCAATTCTTTAATGTTTTTTTTTTAATTTAACTATGATTATATTATAGTTTTCGTCCTGAAAATAATTTTTTTTTAACAATTTCATTTCCTGATGTGCAAAGGACGTGACGTACAAGAACAACAACAACAAAAAAGGTATAAGTAAAAAAAGATTTTTCTTTCATATGTACTGAGTCCGCTAAAATCTCCTTTGAAGACAGATATTTAGAAATTGAACAGCATTAATCAATACCAATTTTTTATATAAAATGTTTCATACATATATCTCGCGGTATATTAAAAAAAAAAAAAAAATTCTTCAAATTCTTACATAGAATATCACAAACACGTGATAAACAGATTATTTTCACAGAAATAAACTGTGGGGCAAAAATTCTGTAGCTTAGAGTGCAAATTCATCCGATTGACAGATATTCATGTTTTAAAAATTGCCCACTCAAAAAATGCTTCAAATACGCAATAAGTACACCGAATTTGTACGTTTTAGAGAACTGGATTATTTTATACTTAGCTCAAGTGCCCTTTGAAGGAAACTTTTGTCAAGAACTTAATTACTTGAACTATTTTGGTGTCATTTAATCTAATTAATTTATTTTTATATAAATTATTTCTACATATTTTTTCTGCTTTCATTATATATATATATATTATTAATGACAAAAATATTTCATATACTGTGTAATATAAAGCATATCTTGCTGTCTTTCGCAGAGTATAAATTTTGTGACAACCAAAAAAGAAAAAGAAATAAATGCAGATTTTAAAAAAGTGTACAAACTATGTACTTTCCTTGACTACGTTGATCCAAGCGATTTCAAATAAAGTGTCAAAGTTTGTTGTTACCTTTTCAAAAATTAAAACTGATATAATTTTTATTATGTGGTGATTTCCGAAACATACGAGGATAGATCAGAAAAAAGGTTACAAAGCTAATAAAAATATACTATTTACTAACAATAGACTGAAAAGGAAAAGATAATTAAGAAACATACTTATAGATCACTTTTCCACATAATCACCATATCTACTCATAAGTTCGGAGAAGCGTCAGTGAGATGTGTCATGACTCTTTTAGAAAAGTGATCTCGCTTATGCCACTTTGACAATGTTACGTGAAGGCATCCAACACAAACGATTTGGCATGTTAAGGGGGCTGGTCACTCAGCTTCGAAATTCACCTCCGTAATGTTAAGTCTATGGACTTTTAATGCATTCGTATATTTAAAATGTCTTCTCGGGAAATTAATATTTTTAACACATTTTTTCTGTGTACTCTTCTTAAACGATGTCTTTTTTCTTAGTTTTCAAAATATTTCTAAAATTTAGGCTGAATTTAATATTTTATGTGTTAAAAGCGGACGAACTGTGAATAAGATTTTAACACCTCGTACAAAATTAAGTCTATACCTTAGAAATATTTTGAGAACTAAGAAAAAAAGAGGCATCTTTTAGGAAGTGTACACAAAAAATAGAAGTTAAAAATATTAATTCCAGAGGAGATATTTTAAATATACGAATGCATCCAATGCCCATAGACTTTACATTAGTGAGGGGAAATCGGAAGCTGAGTGACCAGCCCCCTTAAGTGATGGTTACTGCTGGCATGACATTACCAGTCCCGTACTGCGCGCAAACTTAAGAATTGCCAAAAGTTCAAGTGGGAAGTCTGAAGTCACCCCCGCCAACCCCCCACCCCCTCTCCAAAAAGCCCCAGTGACTACTTCTTGTTTTCGAAATGGACCCTATTCAGGTGACGTCAGACGCCAGAGCTGGCGGTATGATGATCTGTTATTCTAGTTACTGCACCGGCAGAATACCAGTATGCGCAGGCGCAAACACCGCTAGCAGACCGACTTTAGCCTTGACCTAGGTTGAGTGCATACATTTTAACTGAAAATTTGCAAATTTAGGGAATTTTCTCGCATACAGAACAACGTTTTGAATTTAGATTACAATATATTAAGTATATGCTGCTGCATCAAAGAATTTTTTTGCAGTATTTTTAACAAATAAGCATTAATAACTCACACTCCATAGACTGCTATGCTAAACACCGCCAGTAAATGGAGGATATTCCATTTACGTTTTGATCACGTGGTCAAGGTAAAAACTTCTAGCGTAAAGAAGGGAAGGCCCCGTAGACGTGTTATATAAATCCCCGCTAGCCAATGAAAAAGTTCATGAGGCAAAGCAGTAGTATCTTCCCTTCCTATCAGTTATAAGTTCTTTGGGTAAATTACCGGTATCACGTGACTTTTTTCAGCCTCGAACCCAGATTTGGAATAAACTCCATACCGCCAGCAGACGAATTTTAGCCTCGACCTCAGGTCGCGTGCATAAAGTCCATTGAAGGAAACGCATATCTGGAACGCGAAATTTGACTTTCCATAAGACTTTTAGCATTAGTGCAAAAACCGGCAATTTCATTGGCTATCGGTGAACCGAACTTCTTTCACTGAAAGAAAAAATCCATTTTACGAGTAATAGCGCTGCTACTTATTTCATCAATTGTATTTCTTGATAACAATAACTTGATGCATTTAAAAAAAAGCGTATATATTTTTCATACTGAACACAAAAACAATTGTTATACAGTTAATAACATAATATATAATTAATTATTAAATTTGATTTAATTTTCTATTAAGAAAATTAGCAACAATTCTAAAACAACATTGACTTAGTCACATTATGATAAAATAATGAGATTGTTATAATAAGTTGCTTATAACTTTTTTATTGTTTACTCAGATGTTTGCAATCAATATTAAAGTTCTAGCAGCTTAACTAAAAATAAGTAATTGAAGTTCCATCTAGATATATAAAAATATTTTTCTACGTCAATTTAAAAGATACTATTATTGCCTTTAAATATATATTTTATTTTAATTACATAACATTAGCTCCTAAGTGGTATTATGTAGTAAAATTATAATCCCAATATTAGGTTTCGAAATTATAAAGCTACTGATAATAAACTAATAAATAAAGATAAAAACAAAAATCTCGATAATAATAATAATCGTTATTTTAAATATATATATTGCATATAATAGATAATATTTTACATTGTTCATGTTTGATGTATATTACACTTTTGTTGCGACACATATATATAAGAAAACTTTTTGCGAATAATAACTGTTAAATCACAGATATATATATATATATTTTGTTGGTGGTCGGTAAAGTTTATTTAATGGTTATATATATATATATACATATATTTTTGTTGCATTTTTACCATGCATTCAATTACTTAAGGCTGATCTCAACTGCTCTGCTCAACAAGCGCAAAACGTTTTGACACATTTACAAATTCTTTTTTTAACGGAAAGGAATATAAATAAATATTCCAATAATTCCAATAAATTGGAAAGCCTGACCATAGAAGCGATTTGGAATCTAACTTCTTTTTCCATTTTTGGATCAATAAATTACCTATTGAGTTATAAGCGATTTTGATCACGTGATAAACACGTTTTCCGCCAATCGTTGACAGGTTTTTCTGCTTTCTTCGGGAACTTCGGTTCAAAGCGTTAACTTTAACACTATTTTCTGAAAGATCTATTGCGTTTGCAAAAAAAAAAAAAAAAAAAAAACGGAAAAAAACATTCGATTACATAGTTTTTGAACAACACCTGCTAGTTTCATGCATTTCAGAACAAAAATAAATTAAAACTTATGTCATAAAGTTGCCCTTTTGGATTTGAGTACACCCTTAAAGAATAGTAATTTATTGTCTTCAATGGTTAAATTATCATTGAAACATATATTATTAATGTAATTTATTTATAAAGGATAAATAATTAATTTTTAAAGATGAATATTTTAATACATTAATTCTGTTAATTACTATTTATAAGTTACTTGAGTTCTAACATAAAAGTACTTTTCATGAAAGTTTAGAAGATATTACAATTAAATTTTAATAAATATTCGCTTTAAATTTACATTTTATAAGGGATAAGAATTTAGTAGCATTGAATATAAATTTAAAAAAAAATTAGAAAGCAGCTGATAAATAGATAAATACTTTTATATATGAAAGATAATATTTAATTTTAAAAAATGAACACTTAAATAAATTATTTCTGCTAATTATACATTTATATATATATATGTATATATAACTTCCTAAAATTCCAACAAAAAGTATTTTTAATGTAAGGTAAGAATAATTTATTATTACATTATTATTAAAAAATAGATTAAATGAATTTTTTAATTTAATTATTTAAATTTATTTTTAAAAATCTAATTGACAAAAAAATTACAAAGGAACTGGTAATAAAGATCAACTGATTTTAAAACAGACTTAAGAAAATATTATTATTACACTTTAATTATTAAAGAAATTTATTTATTAGAAAAATACCTTATAAGCCATATGAATTTTTAAATTTAATTTAATTATCTGTATAATATTTACAATAAAAAAATTATAAAGTAACCTTTCATAAATTAATAAAGATTTTTATGTCTCAAGGATAATTTTAAAATAAACTAGTTGGATGTGCCAATCCCAAAACTTTCTTCTATCTTATACACCTTAATATTTCAAAAAAGTAGTTACACATGTTAATACATCAATATTATTAGTTCAATACTATACCAACTTTAATTTTCTTCTTAAATTTCTGCTTCAGTCAGTTAAATGGACTAAAAACGAATTAATCTATATCATGATATTTGATAAAATCAATAGTTTTTCCTTATTCTGCTATTATCAGCTGTTTGCGAGTAGCCGGCATAGCAGAAAGCGAGTTCCCGCCGCTGCAGGAGCCACCGATGGACAACAGAACTACGAAAAATCAAGAAAAGTGTACAAAAACCGCTATCACACAGCCCCTTTACCGCGCAATATTTCCAAATTCAAGTAGAACCTTTTGGCCATATCCAAAATTATGAACAAAAAATATTGTTAAATTGTATGCATAATTTTATGTACTTTTCGATAGTACAATAAAGAAAATGGCACAAACATCGCTATTAGAGCGCCCCCTTCCGGCAGATTTTTTTCAAATTCAGGGAGGACTTGCTTGTTATAGCAAGAAACATACGCAAAAAATTTGGTTCAATTCTATGCATAACTTCATACACTCATAAACGGTACAATAATGAAAATGCCGCAGACATCGCAATATAGCGCCCCCTTCTGGCGGAATTTTTTCAAGTTCAGGGAGGACCTACCGACCATAGTCTTACACATACACAAAAAATTTGGTTCAGTTCTATGCATAATTTTATACAGTTTTTGATGGTACAAAATGAAAATGGCACAGACACCGCTATTACAGCGCCCCCTTCCGGCAGATTTTTTTTCAA
The DNA here is from genome assembly GCA_963932465.1 of Maratus speciosus. Lineage (NCBI taxonomy): Eukaryota > Metazoa > Arthropoda > Arachnida > Araneae > Salticidae > Maratus > Maratus speciosus. The sequence continues at coordinate 172,458,523 of OZ010793.1, forward strand.
ATTTATGGAGGACTTGCTTGCCACAGCCAGAAACATGCACAAAAAACTTGGTTCAATTATATGCATAACTTCATGCACTTTTCGATGGTACAATAATGAAAATCGTACAGACATCGCAGTTATAGCGCCCTTTTCCGGCGGAATTTTTCCCAATTCAGGGAGGACCTTCATGCCATGACCAAAAACAAACACAAAAAATTTGATTCAACTCTATGCATAACTTCATACACTTTTCGATGGTACAATATTCAAAATGGAACAAAAATTGGCACAAAAATCGCTATTACAGCGCCCCTACTGGCGATTTTTTTCCAAATTAAGGAAGGACCTGTTTGCCATAGTCAAGAACTTAAAAATAAATTGGTTCAATTCTATGCATAACTTCATATACTTTTCGATGGTACAATATTCGAAATCGCACAAAAATCGCTATTACAGCGCCCCATACTGGCGCATTTTTTCCAAATTCAGGGAGGACCTTCTTGCCATAGCCTAAAACTTAAAATAAAAATTTGGTTCAATTCTATGCATAACTGCATACACTTTTTGATGGTACAATGGCGACAGACAGACGGACACACGGACAGACGAACACACGGACGGACGGACAGACAGACATTTTCTATAAACATGTTTTTTGGGACCTCTGACCCCTAAAACGTGTAATTCCGTCGAAAACCGGAAGTCGAAAAAAAATTTCGATTACAATACTTTCTTCTATTGAAGATAGAAGAAAGTAAAAACCTTTAAGATATTAATTCTGATAATTTTACATTTATCTGTTACTATAGTAACAGATAAATTAAAACTCATAAGAACTTTATAAAGTTCTAACATGAAAATACTTTTAATGTAAGCCTACCAGATTTATTATTGCATTTTAATAAATGTTTACTTTAATTATTAAAAAATAGATTAAATGAATTTTTTAATTTAATTATTTAAATTTATTTTAAAAAAATCTAATTGACAAAAAAAAAAAAAAAAAAAAAAAAAAAATACAAAGGAACTAGTAATAAAGATCAATTGATTTTAACTAACTGAAATAAAAAAAATATTACTATTACACTTTAATTATTAAAGAAATTCATTTATTAGAAAAATACCCTATAAGTCATATGAATTTTAAAATTGAATTTAATTATCTGTATAATATTTACAATTAAAAAAATTTATAAAGTAACCTTTCATAAATGAATAAAGATCTTTATGTATCAAGGATAATTTTAAAATGGAAAATCTTTAATATATTAATTCTGATAATTTTACATTTATCTGTTTATATAGTAACAGATAAATTTAAAATGATCAGAACTTTATAAAGTTCTAAGATGAAAATACTTTTAATGTAAGCCTAGGAGATTCATTATTGCATTTTAATAAATGTTTACTTTAATTATTAAAAAATAGATTAAAAGAATTTATTTAAAAAATCTAATTGACAAAAAAAAAAAAAAAAAAAAAAAAAAAAAATTACAAAGAAACTAGTAATAAAGATCGACTTATTTTATCTAACTGACTCAAATAAAAATCAAAACAAAACTCTAAAAAAGTGAAAACGCCAGCGAGAGGACAGAACACGCAACTTTGGGATTACAAATGCAAAATCTTAACCAGCCCGAGTCTTAACCACTGGGACAGATGATTTATATGCTTATTTTACTAAAATATCATGTGCCGGCTTTATGCAATATTTTACTCTTATACTTGTCCTTTCAGGGAGAGAAGTTCGGTTCAATTTCATTGGCTATCGGTGAAGCGATAGCCAATGAAATTACAGGATTTCGCACTAATACTAAAAGTCTTATGGAAAGTCAAATTTCGCATCTGGCGACAGGGTTTTCTTCAAACAGTGATACAAAAACAGCTGCCGAGAATTGACTGAATGAACTCGATTTCTACGAAAACGGTTTAAACAAGTTGGTCCTGCGTTCAGATTAATGCCAAAATAGATTTGGCGATTATGTGGAAAGGTGATCGACAAGCATGCTTCTTAGCTCTCTCGCTGCATAATTGTTTTATCATAATAGCTTCAAAAATTGCGTATTTAACCCCTTCGCGACGAGCGTCTTTTAAGAATTTTTATTCTTTTGTCACCGGTTTTTCAAAACAAAAACTTTTGTCTAATTTAATCGGAAAAATGCTCCGATTAAATAAGGCAAAATTTACAATAAAAAAATTAATGGTGGGAATAATCAAGGAGGATTAATTAGACGGAAAAAAATACATCCCTGAGGAAATCTCGGGCTACGCAAATTTTGCTACTTTTATGTTGTCTGAGGAAATCTCGGGTTGCGCAGCGAGAAGGTTAATTCCCCTTTGGATTTTCGGCGTATTGTTAATAAAAAAAATATTATTACCTTTGTAACCTTATTTTCTGATCCATCCTCGTAATTCACGATTAGTACGTAACAGTAAATATTATTTCCATTCGAGTAGTACCTTTTTTTTTTTTTTTTTTTGTGAGATGGTGGGGGGTAAATATTTTTTTTCCTCTGTAAATTTAGATATTTCTAAAAAATTTTGCCTCTCGTTGCATTGCGTATATCAGAAGATAAGAAAAATAAGCGTGATTTATTCAAGATTGAGATATAATTGAGAATGGGTTAAAACTATTTAAGGAAAAGTGCTAATCTCCAAATAAGAATCAATTTCACAACCTCAATGCCACTTGTTCTGTATTAATTATCAATTTGATGTGAAAAGTTAGTTTTGAAAAAACAGCAAAAGCATTTGGGTTTTGTTTTTTTCATCCAAAATTAACATTTATTTTAAATAAATGCTCTTTTGCATTTATTTAAAGTGTCCATTGTAATTCAAATATGGATTGAAATACAATTGTATTCTATATTTTAACTTCATTAAAAAAAAATGTAATATTTGTCTCGAAAATTTCCATCTACATAACTATTGCACTTTTTTTTTTAATAAAGTTAAAATAGAGACTATAATTATTTATTTCGATCCATATAGTGCATTTATTTTTTTATGTTAATTTTGGATAACTAAACACTCAAAATTAATAATTACAGAGCTACCTGCATTGCGGTTATGAAAATTGTTTCAACCTAAGCTGCTATCAGATCTGACAATTTTTCACTCAACCAACGTTTGAATCAATATGAACTCCAATTTCTGCGCGTACAAATGGAAAAAAAAAAAAAAAGTTGCAATTGAAGTTGGAAAATTACATGAAAAACAGGTTATTAATTACTTTCTCCCTTTTTCATTGGCACAAATAAATCGCTATTCAGTCGCTGTGTTCTCTGCATTCTGCTGTATTAAGAGGTTACTTCAGTCAAACGAAAATACGCGTTTGCTAATGTTAATCCTATGGAAGAAATTTATAAAGGTATCTCGATCGCATTTCAATATTTTTAAATGATTTTTTTTTTTTTTGCATTGGATAATTGAGACCGATCTGTATGCAGGCCATTTTTTACTTTTTCGATTTTGATTGCAGATTCTTTTTTTATAAGGATCTTTTACTTTCGAAACCGGTTTCGAAAATGAAAGTGTCCTCATTAAAAATACCTGTAAATAAAATCGAAAAAGTAAACAATGGTCTTTGTACAGATTGATCTCAACAATTCAATGCAAAAAAAAAAAAAAAAAAAAAAAAATCCTTTAAAAATATTTAAATTCAAACGAGATATCTTTATAAATGTCTTCCATAGGATTAACATTAGCGAACGGGTTTTTTCGTTTGACTGAAGTAGACTCTTAAAAAAATTTTCATTTACAATATTCTATTGGAAAATAAAATATAATTTGTGTCCATGACTTCTTTCTCTTACTCAGTGAATTATTATACGTTATGGTTCCATGTTGGTTTATGGTTTATTATTATGCGCTAATGGTTCCCCTTCCCCATTTTCAAGCTAGATATCGTTTTGAGGACCTATTCGGGAAATGACGTTGAAAAATGCCTACCTTTCATTCGATTATAGACTGGAAAATTGCCCATAGTAATAACTTTCCATGAACTACGGATAAAAAGTTACGCCTATTCTAAATCAATATCACACTTAATGTGCAATTTCTCCCGAATATGTGGCTGAAATAAAAAATTGGCTTAAAAGTTTCTTAACATGTTCTAGAATGTGATAACAAATTTAGATTGCGTAGAGATTCTTATACATTTTAACTGCTTCTTAATTCATTAGGCTGAGAACAAAGCAAGAAAACTCTTCATTTTCAACATCAATGCATGCATTAAAGTTTTCGTTCTGTCACATTTCTTCAATAAATTTAGCATCAGAATCGGTTTCAAGAGTTTGCTCATTATCGTCGAATTTGTTCAATGTTGTACTTTATATTAAAAAAAAAAAAAAAAAAAAAAAATCCGGAAGACAGGAGAAAAGGAAACGAAATAAGTGAATATCTGAATAAGTGATATAACAAGGCGCGATAAAACGGAGAATATACAGTATTCTGTATGTACAGGAATTTCCTTATAACAGTTATTTGTTTTCCACAGTATTCTTCAGAAGTACAATCAGTATTTTTCAATGGCAACAATATTCCACACACATTATCCATTGTTCTTTCATAACTTTTATCATTTCTAAAATATTTATCAACATTATAAAAATATACTTCTGTTGATATGATCAGGACATTTGTAGTTCTAATGACTGAAGAACCCCAAACGATAAATGTAAACTAGAAGAAAATTTAAATTAATCGAGAATAATTCGAAGTATACCAAGTTGGTAAAATTCTTTAGATAACTTCAAGTGAATAGGCCTTCAAATCTGACGTGGAGCCTTCGAAACGCAACTTTAGAAATGCCTTTCAAAGTGTTTTCAAACATACATCGAAAGGTTATTCATGGAATCATTTCAAGTACCTCGTTCGTGTATGTTTGTATTAAATTGCTGAAGATGAATGTTAGAACATGTCTGAGGAATATCGAAGAAATGTTTCAATAATTAGTACGTTCCTCGGAGTAATTATTGGAAATAGTAGTTCTTAATTCACATCCAAATATGAAACTACAGTAAAGCCCCGATTATCCGCGAGCGGATGATCCGTGGTGCGGTTTATCCGCGAAGCAAATTCTTTTAAACTAACAGCATGGTAAATACAATAAGTCCTACCTAATAATTATAAACAGAAAAATTCGTGTATTCGAAAGTAATAGAAGAATATTTCTAGATTCGGTTGCCATGTTTAAAATATCAAATATAAAGTCTTGATGTCTTTTCTTGATTTTATTAACTAAACGTAAACACAACAATTAAAATATTTAACAATTAAATAAGACTATTATGATAAATTCCAGGGGAGCATATCAAGAATAGCTTCCTTTTTGAGATAGAAAACATGTTTCCAAAGCAAGAAGCAAAAACAAGTGACTGATTTTTTTAAAAAGGTGTAACTCGACACATTTGTGCAGTATGTATCTCAGTGTTTTTTGTTTACTGTTCTTTATTTTAGTGATTTAGACGTAAAGCAAAGGTTTCAGCTATACTGTAAATATGTATGTATTTTAAACGTTTTATTATGTTTTTTGTACACTAAAACATAGTTTTAACGTTCAATTTTCTTTATTTCGTGCTTGCACCCCATTTTCAGCTTTTTTCGGGTTATCCGCGATTTTTGTTACCCGCGGTGTTCTTGCCACCCAATTCCGCGGAAAATCGGGGCTGCACTGTATTAAGAAAATACAGACAGCTATAACAGATAATTAAAATTCCTGAATGAGAAAGAAATACGTTGAAGTTAACAATATTTCACACGCATTATCCATTGCTCTTTCATAACTTTTATTAATTGTAAAATATTCATCAACTGTAAAAATATCCTTCTTTTGATATGATCAGGACACTTGTAGTTCTATTGAATGAAGTACATCAAACGATAAATATAAACCAGAAGGAAATTAAAATTCATCAAGAATAGTTTGAAGTAGAACAAGTTGACAAAATTCTTTGGATAACTTCAAGTGAATAGCCTTCAAATCTGACTACACAAGTGGAGCTTTCGAAACGCAGCTTTAGAAATGCCTTTCAAAGTGTTTTCAAATATACAGCTAAAGATTGTTCATGGAATCTTTTCAAGTACCTCGTTCGTGTACGTTTGTAATAAATTGCTGAAGATGAATGTTAGAACATAGCTGAGAAATATCGAAGAAGTGTTTAAATAATTAGTACGTTCTTCGGAGTAATTATTGGAAATAGCAGTTCTTAATTCACATTCAAATATGAAACTAGTAAGAAAATACAGACAGTTATAACAGATAATTAAAATTCTTGAATGAGAAAGAAATACGTTGAAGTTAACAATCTTTCACACGCATTATCCATTGTTCTTTCATAACTTTTATTATTTGTAAAATATTCATCAACAGTAAAAATATCCTTCTTTTGATACGATCAGGACATTTGTAGTTCTATTGAATGAAGCGCATCAAACGATAAATATAAACCAGAAGAAAATTAAAATTAATCAAGTATAGTTTGAAGTAGAACAAGTTGACTAAATTCTTTGGATAACTTCAAGTGAATAGGCCTTCAAATCTGACTACTCAAGAGTAATTATTGGAAATAGCAGTTCTTAATTCACATCCAAATATGAACCTACAGACAGTTATAACAGATAATTAAAATTCTTGAATGAGAAAGAAATACGTTGAAGTTGATTAACTTTTCAAGTTATAATAAAGTAATAATAGATATTGTTATGGATTAGCATCGAGATTTTATGATTTATTTTAGAATAGTATATATAAATAAGTAGATTGTAAAAATTCTTCTATATTTTTTCTATCTATTATTTTAATTAATATATTCATCAAATTAAAAAACAATGTCTGCACTTAGGCATAAAACACTTTCTCAAACGTTTATTCTTTAATAAGAAATTGACAAAAACGATTTCAGAAACATAAATAGTATTCTTTCATAAAAATTAGTTGCTATATGCAAAGAAAATGAGATGTAGAAATTCTGTAATCAAATTATTATTGAAAAACACAGCTTCCTTTTAGCAGATTTTATAATATTTCAAAGATTTCCTATCATAGAATCGACACTGAAAAACGATTTTCAATAAAAAGACCGACTGAAAATATTACATAACAAAATACTGTTTTATCGTTTTGCCTATCTATCTGCAAAGATTACTCACAACTGCACCAAAATCTATACAGCGAAAATAGAACAGATGCAAAAATTAAACGACAACTTTAAAAATTTAAATAAATCTATCGGAATCAGCTTATATTTGCGCTAATTTTAGAACGTTTCGAAGAATTTTCGTGTAATAAACTTTTATTATTTCAAACATATGCGTGAACAATAATGAAAACCTCTTTTTAGGTGCGTTCGTAATTACATAAATACGTACATATAATCGTCGCCTGGTCCGTTTATCTGTCTGTCCATCTGTCCAAAAACTACCCAACCGAATGGTTTGAAAATTAATGTATATAATCGTTGCAGAATTTTGTCGAGTCATTTCAAATTTTATGAAAATCGAATCAAAATTTAAAAAGATATTAATAAAAGTTTCCTTCATTCTATTAAATCCTATCATACGTCATTAATTCAATGATATCCCATGATAGATAATGATTCTAGGTTGCCATGGTGATGACGTCCTATTCAAAATGGAGTCCTATTATTTCCGTATTACTGAATTTAATATATATAATCGTAATAAATTTTGTATTCATGCATTCTTGCCTAAGCGTACAACAGCTATTGCACCAAAATTTGAATATTTATAAAACTTGTTATAGTACGAATGCGCCTCATTTGCCACGTTTGACGTACAATTTCCGACATTTTTGACTAAAAGTAGTGTTACAGTTCTGTCAGTTGAAGAGCTTCAAAAGAGAAATGTTAACCAGAAGAGAAAGAAATTTATCAAGAATACTTTGAAATAGGTTACTTTAACTAAATTTTTTTATTAAGCTATATGAATATTTCTTTAAATGTGACTATTACTGAAGGGGATCCCTTGAAATGCGACTTTAGAAAAGTCTATCACAAATTTTTTAATCAAGAGATTATTCCCGGAATATTATCAAATAGTTCATTCAAGTACAATCGTGGAAAAAAAAAGTAAACGCCCCGTACTAATTGTACAACTAATTATAATAGAAGAAAGTTACTGGTACCAAACGACTGGAAATAAAATCTTCTTTTAAATTATGTATATAACATTTGCTTAGGGGGCCATCTGTAAATCAAAACCAGACCAAACTTTGTTTTCTTTTCAACACCAAATTTTGATAATATATTTTAAATCTTCGGTTCAAACTATGCCTAGAAACGACATTTCAAATGATTTGGATGGCAAGTTTTATAATTATAAACATTCAAAATTGAGAGCTTCTAATGTTAAATTACATTTTCACATTTTTATTAATATCGCCTGAAATTAAAATCCTAATGTGATATTTTTTTGTGTGGTATAAAATACTAAAAGAACCAAACATAAATACATTGAATTTGTAATTAAAAAAATTATAATGAAATATGAAATTAATAAAACAAAATATGAATTGCAACCTACAATTTTTTGATTGATTTATATTTATTATGTCCTGCTTTACGCGAATTCTAAATTTCAAATTTTTCTTTCCGGTAGTTTTTGAATTATGATTACAAAATGTCAAAATGGTGGTTGAAATGTCTATGATGTGCAGAAAAGCGTAATTTGAAAATATATTTTACTCATCTCATTGAAACATTGGCACTGCCAATAGTCGAAACATATTAAGCCAATGAAATGGTCATATTGGAAAGAAATAATACATTAATAGAAGTGACATAATCATTCTGTAGCATTTCATCAATCGAACTTCAATTTGTATTCACCCCCTAAAACAGGCTCATTTTAAAATAATTAATTTCTCTGAAACTGATCGTACTAATTTCATGAAAATTTGTATTTAAGCTAATTGAAGGGTGTACAATTTATTTATGTTGTCAAACTTGGGTATTGCTATTGAAAAAAAAAGTTTGGGTTCGTTCTGATAAGTAGATGGCCCCCTATGTAAATTTTATGTATATCATTTAAAAGTAGACTTTATTTCCAATCATTTGGCACCAGTAACTTTCTTCTACAATAATTTGTTGCTTGAGTTAATAGGAGTTGTTTACTTTTTTGTACCGCGACTGCACATTTGTAATAAACTGCGGAAGATGAATGCTGGAATATATCTGAAAACTACTGAAGAAAACTTTTAATAATTAGTGCATATGACTAATTAGTGGAAATAGTTCTTATTTACTTTCAAAAATGAATCTAAAAGTAAGATATAGACAAAATCACAAATAACGAAAACTGTTGAACGAAAAACAAAGTTAAAGTAGTAAGTATTTCAAGAATTACGAAACAACATTATCGTGCCTTTTCATATGGAATCTAAAGAAAATGTTAAATAATAATAATAATAAAAGTGTTACCGAATGATTACTAATAACTAGATTTAATTGTAACACATTTAATAACTCTTCAAAGTTACGTATCGTATTTCATACACTAAAAAAATTTGTAGTTCTACAGATGTAAAGTTACATGCTTACTAAACTTTTATCTGTAACTGTACAAAAAAGCTGTAAATCTACAAAACTAATTTTTGCAAAGCTACAGAAATCTGTAGTTTTACAAATGGATCTGTTAAAATGTAAGTAATCTTAATAAATTTTATCTGTAACCCTGGTTGCAGTTACGTGAAAAGTTCTAGGCATCCCAGTTTCCTAAAAAATTCTTAGTAACCTTACAGATTTTTTGATTTTCGATGCAGAAGTGTATCTGTTAAATGAATTTTTGTTGTTGCCGTTACATAAAATGTTATGGGAATCTCAGTTTCTTAGAAAAACTTTAGTAACTTTACAGATTTTTTTTTTACAGTGTAGTATACGATATTCCAAAACAACTTTCTGTGAAATTTTGAATTAGAAAAAATTGAGACTTACAAAAAAATTATCAAGACACTAGCAAATTTTCAACTTTTCTTTTAGCATGATAGACTTTCTGAAAAGTGTGTCATAGATAATTACTTCAAAAACTTCTGTGTTTTTTCATGGGATTAACAAAAAATTGTTATATGCCAAGAAACTAAGTTTTGAATATTCTGCTATCAAAATAGTATACAGGATCCCAGCTTCATTTTAAAAATATAACATTTCAAAGATTTATTATAATACAATACGATACTGAAATAATATAATTAAATTTAAAAAATCAAAAAACCCTACTGCGTAAAAAGCGAACTAATTAATTATTTCTCATCAATGTGAAACTATTTTTTATATTACTTACTTATTTTTTTTATTTACTGGTATTGATGACTTTTAAGTTTTCTTTAATTGTTAGTTCCTATCTATAAACACTGTTTTGATGAGGCCTATAGTTGTCTATGATGGTTAGAGTTGCAGTAAAGCTAGAGATCATATACCTACACAACTTCCAGGTTGTGTAATATTTAAACGGAGCTTCTGACTGTAAAATAGCCAATGAAACATCGTCTTCATTTTGAAAGACCAATCCAATGATATGCCACTCAATAGGGTGCGTAAAAAAATTTTTCGTCTCTACCGCCATTTTGTATTTTACGGCCGCCATTTTGAATTTATAAAAACAAAACTAGCCTATAACCATCGAACGGTTAAGACGAATCGATAGAGACCTTATTCATTAAAATCCATCCAGCCGTTAGAATGTTTCGAGGGTATAAAGAAATCCACTTACCCAGATACGCGTGAAACACATAACCCTTCTTGGCAGTCGGGTAAAAAAAGAAGTTCAATAATAATAATAATAATAAAAAGAAACTTTTGCATACTAAAATGCTAACACAGTTTTTGCTTTTGGGCGAAATTTCTAAAGTGAATAAGCGCTGAAGTTTAAATTTTAAAAAGTTATAAAAAAGCGGATACTACGACTTGTCGTAATTTTTTTTTTTATTAGTTCCTCTTTAGTAAAGTTTCTATAAGTAAAATCTCCATTCAATTTATCTCCGATATACCGGTGACTCAGAATCACCAATTTATTGTTGAATTATTATTCTCCATATAAACATTATTTGCTAATCTTTCAAAATTTTTATGATTTGTAAAATATTTATCAACAGTAATCGAAACCTCTTCTGGCATGCATAGGACATTTGTTGCTTTATTGAATATAGTACTCAAAAGAGAAACGCAAACCAAGAGGGAATTAGAATTTATGAAGAATAGTTTGAAGTAGGATAAGTTTCAAAATTCTTTGGATAAGTACAAGTGAATAGATCTTCAAATTTAACAACTTAAGTGGATCCCTTGAAACGCGTTGTTAGATGTACTTTCAAAACTTTATATATCCGAAGATTATTCCTCGAATCATTCCAAGAAGCTCATTCCTATACATTTGTAGTTACCGAAGAAACATTTCAGTAATCAACATATTTCGGGGACTAATTATTGAAAATGGGTCTTAATGCATATTCAAATATGAAGCAAGAAAATATTCACAGCTGACACAAATTATGAAAACTTGAGATTGACAGAATGAATAATTTTACTATTTGAATGAATTATTCGGGCATGCGCAAAAACATTGTTTCCAACCTTTGTATATACTTTTGTTAAGTTGCTCCGCAAATAGGTAATCTAGAATGCCACCTAAATTGTTCCATTTTTTTTTTTTTAATCAATTACCTTCAGACATTTTTAAGAAAAAAGATTTTTTTTTAAAATTTTTACTAGGTAAATAAATTAATTCAAATTAAAATACAAAATTTCTTTTCCTATACAAAATTTCTGGTACTTATTAAATTTTAAAAAAACAAAGTTTGGGAGTTATGCTTTTTCGTATGACCGAATGATTCATTTGAATAGTAAAATCATTCAAGGAGTCAACTGATATTTGAGAACAGGGCCCTAAGACAAAAACATGCTAAAAGGTCCTAGTAGGCTTTAGATATGCAATTAGTCGAACTTAAGCATAGGCTATGAATTAATCAATACAATACAATACAATTTTAAAGGAATGCGTAAAATATGGGTGAAAATTTTTAAAAAAGGGGCCCTAGGGTCCCAATAAAAATATTAGGATGTTGGCCCGGGTAGAAGAGTTCAAGACTCAACTTTAAATTTATGGATTGAGAGGGGTGAAAATTTTACACAATTAGGGATGAAAATGCATGGCGTATAAAAAGTTCAAACGGCCCCGTACAGGGCCCTAGGGGGGATCTTAACTGGAATGTAGAAATGGGGGAATAACTAAAAGTAAAAAGGGTCCCAAAAACCAATATTGGATTGAAAGGGACAATCTATTAACAATTTAGAACAAAAAACTTCAAGGGGACCTATACCGGACCCCAGAGGGCTAGGGTCTTTACTGGAATTTAGTTGCGTATAAGGAAATTTTTTAGTAGTTTATAAAGTAGCCGGAGGACGCTAGAACTATGTTAAAAGAAAATTGCAAGAAAATCGGATAATTTTTAAAAGGGCCTAAAAAAGGCGATTAATATACAAAATTGGCGGCAGCTGAAGTCCGAGAAATTTTTTTGTCGTTCATAAAGTATAACTGGAGTACCTAAGAAGTTGTTATAAAGAAAAAAGCTAGTTAATCGGACAAATTTTAAGGGAGCTATGATAGGAGCCTAAAGGGGGACTACTGATAGTTGGCAGCAGGGTCTTAAGATGTAAACATGTTAAAAGTTCCTAGTACTTAGCGCTTTAGATCTTAAATTAGTTAAGCATCTATACTAATAAAATAACAAATAGCTCTCTCTCTCTCTCTGTGTGTATGTGTGTGTGTGTCTGTTTGTGTGCAATGGCTAGCGAAAACTAGTGCACGTAGAAGTCTGAAAATTTAGATGTGAATGGTCCAAGACAGGTCCTGATGCACACGAGGGTCAGATTTTTAATTTTTCAAGGGTGGGGCCCCTGGGCCCCTTTAAATTTTTATGCACTAAATTGTTAATAACTTTTGCCCCCTTTTCATTCAATCCTCTTCGTTGTAGGGGATCTATCTCAATTTAGCTATTATCGCCCTTCTACTTTTCAGTTAAGACCCTGGCCGCTTGGGACCCGATACAAGCCCCTTGAAGTTTTTGTGCAAATAAATTGTTAATAAATTGCATCCTTTTAATCCGATCTTCCTTTTTGGTATCCCTTTTCCATTTAATTGTCACGTTTCTACATTCCAATTAAGACCCTGGGCCCCCTGGGGTGTGTAGGGTCCCTTGGACTTTTTATGCACCCATCATTTTTAATCCCCTATTTTTCTCATCTTCTCAGTGCATAATTTTAAAGTTGAGTCTTAGACTCTTCATCCCAGACCAATACCCTCATATTTTTATTGGGGCCCTAGGGCCCTTTTGTAAACATTTACCCCCTCTTTTGTGCATTTCTTTAAAATATTATATTAAAGAATAATTCATATTATTCCGTATGCTTAATTTTGACTAATTGAAGATCTAAAGCGCTAAGTATTACTAAAACATTTTGACATGTTTTCATGTTAGGGCCCTGTTTTTAACTATCATTTGGTCAATTTTGGGCCCCCTATTATAGCTCCCTTAAAAATGGCCCGATTCAGAAGGGTTTTTTTTTTAAGAACTTCTTAGGTCCTCCAAATATTACATGAGCGACAAAAAAAATTTCTCAGGCTTCAGCGACCACCAATTTTGAATATTAATCGCCTTTTTGTGGGAGCCCTTGGTGCAGCTTCTTTAAAAATGATCCGAATTGCTTGCAATTTTCTTTAACATAGTTGTAGCGTCCTCCGATTACTTTAAAAGCTACTAAACATATCTTTATCCCCAAATACATACCAGTTATGTCCCTGGCCCCTTGGGGCCCGGTGCAGGGCCTCTTGAAGTTTTTGCACGATAAACTGTTAAAAAATTGCCCCATCTTAATCCGATATTCATTTTTGGAACCCTTTTTCCATTTAGTTATTATCACGTTTCTACATTCCAATTAAGACCCTGGGGCCCCGTATGGTCCCGTAGGGCCCGATTCAGGTCCCTCGAACTTTTTGTGCGCCATGCATTTTTCACTCCCTAATTTTCTCACCTCCTAAGTGCATAATTTTTGAGTCTTGGACTTTTCTTCCAGGACCAACACACTCATATTTTTATTGGGGCCCTAGGACCTTTCTTGAAGCATTTACCCAATTTTTTGTATATTTCTTTAAAATATTATTCTAACAAAAAATTCATACATACTCTATGCTTAGTTTTGATTAATTATAGATCTAAATCGTTAAGTACTGAGACATTGTAACATATTTTCATGTTAGGGCCCTGTTTTTAACTATCAGTTGGCCCCTGTTGGGCCCAATACTATAGATCCCTTAAAAATGGTCCGATTCAGAAGCTTTTTTTCTAACAACTTCTTAGTTCCGCCAGCTACTACATGAACGACAAAAACAAAAACAAAAAATAAAAAAAGCAATTTAACAAATTACAACGACCATTTGGAAAATGATTTTGTCAAAGACTAAAATTTAAGACATAAAAAATCGCACGGAGTTGATCATACATTAAGTAGGCCATGAATTAAACATTAATAGTGTTATTACACGTAAAAATTGCAAGCGACAAAAATTGCCTGCGACTCGCCAGATTTCCTGAAACTTACGTATTATCCACCTGAAACTTACGTATTATCCAAGCATTTCATTGGCTGTTCGGGAAAAAGCTTTTCCATCGTCAGATTTCCAAGAAATCTGACGAGCAATTTTAAATGAAATTTCATTCTTAAACTTCTAAACATCCCACAATATTACTTTTTACACCTTACCCTGGTCCCTTGGGGTCCGGTACAGAGACGCTTAAAATTTTTGCACCATAAATTGTTAATAAATTGCCTCCTCTTAATCCGATTTTCATTTTTGGAATTCTTTTTCCATTTATTTATTCTCCCGTTTCTTTATTCCAGATAAAATCCTATGGCATCCTAGGATTCCATAGGGCCCGATCCGGAGTCCCTTGAACTTTTTGTGCATTATTAATGGCTTAATATTAGTGGCATTAACTTCATTAATGGCCATATAGTGTATGTGTGTACAGGTTGTCCCCAAATTCATGGGCCAAACTGTGGGGGGAGTTAAAGTACACATAAAGTAGCAATTTTGGCATACCAATGTGGAGTCGGAAATGAAAAGTTTTGGCGAAAAACAAGAAATTCGCAGGAAATGAAAACAAGCGTTTTATTGACATAACAATTACAGTACGTGCTCAAATGTGCCACTGGTAGAGTCTAGTAAATTTTATTGGCGTACCTTTTCACAGATTCCAAGTGTTTCGCGAACATTTTCAGCAACGACAGAAAGTCTTGCAATGAGGTCCTCATCAGAGTCAACTGATGTCTCATAGATGAGACAACTGGAACTTTCAAAAGGGTACACTAATCACTTGTTAAGACGCTGTTGGTGGATCGATGTTGGTGGTGGCACAATTGAGCACGTACTGCAATTGTTGTGTCAATAAAACGCTTGTTTTAATTTCCTCCGCATTTCTTGTTTTTCGCAAAAACATTTCATTTCCGACCCTACATTGCTATACCAAAATTGCTTCTTTATGTGTACTTGACCTTCCCTTACAGTTTGGCCCATGAATTCGGAGACACCCTGTATATTTGGAAGTTGTATGAGCAATTATCCAAAAATCCTTCATTGAGCAATGGTGACGAATGCTGAAGTTGTAACTTTTCTATGTTCATAATTTAGGGTCACTAGAGGTAGTAGGTAATTGTAGTATTTTTCGTTTTAAAAATTTGGCAACACTAAATTCATTCATTATTCATCCATTCCATTTTATGCTGATTATCATCATGGAACATGAAAGGTAGTTTAAATTGGATATATTTTTTTAATTTGATAGATTTTATTAATAAAATCTTACTTAAGAGATGCTGAAACTTATAAAATAAACACAGATATGACACCCCACACCCCCTCCTTCGTAATGTCGACTAAAAATTGGTTGCATTAACAATATTTTAAAAAAGAAACTGTATATATAAAACTAAACATTCTACACAGAATTTATATAGCTCTAAAAAATACTCAGAGCAGAAAATAAAACAAACTCGATTAGTCCCAAAATTGGCAACTTATTTGAAAAATTTTAGTAAATTATTAAAGTAGTTGAAATTACAGAAATGCAGTTAAAGAAATTTGATTTAATTTGAATGAATATCCAGTTGTTTGCGATCATGTGCGCCGTCAAGGCGAAGGGGAGAGGGGGGGGGGGGATGACTCTGTCCTTCCCTTGATTTTAGAATTTATATTTACAAATGCCGTTTTCTTCTGATGATTTTATGAAGAGTTTTTTTTTATGCTTTTGAGGGAAATGGACATTGTAGAGAAGGATTTGGATGATTTTTATTTAGTAATCCTATAAATTAAGGCTGTTTGTTCTCAAAGGAAAACAGGCTACTTCCTGTCACAGTTTTGTTCTCAAACACATGACATCATCAGGTGCTTTTATTCAAAATCAAAATATATGCAGTCGGGCTGCCCCCCCCCCCTCACACACACACACACTTTTTTTTTGTAAAGGCACAAGATAGGTCAGAAAATATAGTTAAAGTTGTCAAAATGTTGTACCAAATATTCGGACGCAGTGGCGTACCCAAGGGGGGGGGCTGATGGGGCTACAGCCCCCCCCCCCCCGAAATTTTCGAAAGTGATATAGAAAGGTGCTGATTTTTCGTCTTTCTTTTATGGAAATTTTTTTAATTTTTTTTCCATTATACAGCGGACAAGCCATTCTCATTAGTCCCATATTAGTCCACATTGACAACAAAGAAGAGAAAGGGGGGCTGACGGGGTTATAGCCCCCCCCCCTACTCCTCCCGAAATAGTCAAAAAATTAAATGAAAATTGACAAAAAATGACATTTTTTCTTACTTTTTAAAGATAAATCTGTATTTTTTTCTTCTGCCATACAGCAAAATAGCCATTCACGTTAACACCATATTAGTCCAGGTTATATTAGTTAGGGGGCTGATGGAATTTCAGCCCCCTCCTCTCGAAATGGTCGAAAATGAAATGAAAAAATAGTGCTGAATTTTTTCTGTCTGTTTAAGATAAATTTGCATTTTCCCCATATCGTTCAACAGACTATGCGCTTCCTTCGCTTTAGTTCCATATTAGTCCATATTGACACCAAAGAAGAGAAAGGGGGTTGATGGGGTTACAGCAACCCCCCCTCCTCAACCAGAAATCGCGAAAAATTAAATAAAAAGTGTTTTTCTTTACTTTTTAAAGATAAATCTGTAATTTTTTCTTCTGTCATACAGTAAAATAGCCATTCTCGTTAACACCATATTAGCCCACATTGGCATCACAGCATACCCTAAGATGGGGAGGGGGCTGATGGAATTACAACCTCCTCCTCTGGAAATAGTCGAAAATGAAATGAAAAAGTAGAGCCAATTTTTTTCTATCTATTTGAGATAAATTTGCATTTTCTTCCCTATCATTTAACAGACTAGCCGCTCCCTTCGCTGTAGTTCCATATTAGTGTACAGTGACATCACATTATACCCGAAAAGATAGAAGGGGGTTAATGGAGTTACAGCCCTCTCCCAAAAATTCGAACATGAAATGAAAAAATTCTGATATTTTCCTTTTTGTTTGAGATAAATTTGTATTTTTCCTCTATCATTCAACAGACTAGCCGCTCTCTTCTCTTTAGTTCCATACTAGTGCACAGTGATACCACATTATACCCAAAGAGGTGAAAGAGGCTAATGGGGTGTCCCCTTCCTAAATAGTTGAAAATGAAATGAAAAAAAAAAGGCTGTTTTTTTTCTTCTTGTTTGAGATAAATTTGTAATTTTTCTTCTGCCATACAGCGAAATAGCCATTCTCGTTAACACCATATTAGTCCACATTGACATCACAGCATACCCAAAGATGGGGAGGGGGCTGATGGAATTACAGCCGCCTCCTCCCGAAATAGTCGAAAATGAAATAAAAAATATTGCTTTTTTTCTTTCTGTTTGAGATAAATTTGTATTTTTTTTCTCCTATCATTCAACAGACTAGCCACTCTCTTCTGTTTAGTTCCATATTAGTGCACAGTGACACCACATTATACCGAAAGAAGTAGAAAGGGCGTGATGGGTTACAGCCCCTTTCCAAAGTAGTCGAAAATGAAATGAAAAAAGGGCTGATATTTTTCTTTTTGTTCGAGATGAATTTGTAATGCACTTGTTTACTGCAATACAACGAACTACACGTTCTGGCTAGTCTCATATCAACGCACAGTTACACCACAGTATACCCAATGAGGGGAAGGGGCTGATGGGTTTACTTACTCTTCCGAAATAATCAAATATGAAATGAAAAAAAAAATCCAGTTTTTTTTTTCTTTTTTTTGAGATTAATTTTTAATTTTTTTCTGCGACGCAGCTATTTTGGTTAGTCCCATATATTAGTGCACAGTGATGTCCCAGCATACACCAAAGGATTCGATGGGGACGGGAGTTATGACGTTACAGCTCCATTCCACCTCTGAAGAGATCGCAGTGAAATGAAAAAAGGGCTGATATTCCTTCTTTTTCAGATAAATTTGTTTTATTTTCTGGCATGCCACAAATTTGTTTTTCCTGTTAATCCAATATCCTCCTCAGTCCTGCGACCAAATTTACTTGAGACCACAAAATCCATTTTCAAATGACTGAAATCACTGTTTTACTCGATAAATGAAAACATATATACTCAGTTCAAGAGATCTACAAATAAATTCGACAAATCTAAAGGTAGTTTAATTTAAGGATTTTTTTAATTTTTCCCATAGTCGGCGGGCGCCAAGATTGTCAATGCGGGGGTATGTTAATGCACAGTAACATCACAGCTAATCTCAAGTCGATTTCGTCTAAATCGGAAATCCGGTGCGGAAGAGTTGACTGTAAAAGTAGCTTATTAACTTTCATTTTTCAGTCGCATCTCCATGCCACACCGAAATATGGGGGTGCGGAGGGTTGAAGGGACTAAACCTCTTTTACCTGCCAAAACGGTCAGATTAAATGGTAAAAAAAGTTTACTTCTTACTTTTTAGATCAATTCAATTATATATATATTTGTCATGCATCGCACTTGTCTTTCTTGTTAGTCCCATATTAGTGCATAATGACACCTTAGCTAATCCCTTCAGAATTTGGGCTAAGTCGGAAGTCAGGCACACTATATATGTGCGGAAGAGCTGACTGTGAATGATATTCATTAACTTTTGTTTTTAACACTCGATTACTTCCTCGTATCTGTAAGATACACAGTGACTTCTTGTTTGACTGCAAAGACATCTTTGGAGTTCGGTAATGTCCCCTCCCCCCACTTATCTTCCTATTCTGTCTTAACTTTGCAGCCAGTATTTTTCATCTGGAACGGTTTAAAGTCCTACTTATTACTTGTGCAATGCACAAATAATAAACAAAGTCTTTATTTTATATATATGTATGAAAATATTTTGTGTATACAAAAAATATTTTGTGTTTGTTACAATATTAATTTATTGATAAACAAGAACCGTAGCCAGGGTTGAGGGTTGATTTTTGACGGCCAATTATCTACACGAGGGATATAGGCCCAGGGGGAGTGCCCTCCGTGGGGGTCTTTCTAAGGGAACCTAATCCGTATTTACGCATGGAAAATCCACGGCTCGAAGAAAACCACGAAAACTCCGAACGATTAGGCCGACGGGCGCGATTGGGCTCGAACCCAGCACCTCCCATCTACCAGCTTCGAGAGCAGAACCTCTCGGCCACTGGTGCTGCGAACCGTAGCCAGAATTTAGTTTCGGGGATTGGAAGAACAATTTTATAGATTTTAAGTTATAATGACTTTCTTTTAAATGAAAGTATATAAAAAAAAACCAGTAACACTTTTCAACAGATTTCGACGTGGGACGGTCTCAGGATCGGACCCATGCCCTCCCCCCTTCCCCCCAGATTTGAGTCTGAGTTAAAAAAAAAATCTGAAATTCTCAGCAAATTTTCTGAAAGGTTACAGCAGAGGGGGAAAGGAGAGTTAATCCCTTCCTGCTGCTAATTATTTTTGTTGTAGTTTGGGTTAACTCTGTTTATACTCAGGTCAATTTCAGGCTGAGTGGGTTCGGGTTAACCAGATTTCTAAAAAGTTCAGCATATTATTTTAGTTTAAAAACTATACATATAATAATAAACACAGATATTTGTATGTGTTTTTAACGCGATCCTTTGATGAAATACAGGTTTTTATCACGACGCTTTGACGAAATTTGCATTTTCCCCGAACTTTTGACAAAATTAGCTTTTTTCCGCGACCCTTTGACGAAATTCGCGTTTTTTTTTTCGTGATCCTTTGTCAAAATTTGCGTTTTTTCCGCGAGTTTTTGATGAAATTCGGTTTTTTTCGTGAACTTTTGCCGAAATTCGCGTTTTTTACGAAACCCTTCGTCGAAATTTGCGTTTTTTTCACGGCTTTTTTGACGAAATTCGCTTTTTTCTCGTCTTTTTGATGAATTTCACGGCTCTTTGACGAAATTCGCGTTTTTTTATGGAAATGGTCGTGTTTTTTTGTTTTTTCGCTGCTGTTTGACGAAATTCGCTTCTTTCCGCAGTCTTTTGCCGAAAGTCACGTTTCTCTGTGGCCCTTCTTTGTGACCATGCTTTTTTTGCGATCCTTTAACGAAATTCGCATTTTTTCCGATTCCCTTTGACGGAATGCATACTATTTTAGCAATCTCTTGCCAAAATTTGCGTTTTTTCTGCAGCCCTTTGAGGAAATTTGCGTTTTTTCTGCGGCCCTTTGAGGAAATTTGCGTTTTTTCTGAGGTCATTTGCCGAAATTAACGTTTTTTTACGCAATCCTTCGTCGAAATTCACGTTTTTCCGCGGCCTTTTGATGAAATTCGCTTTTTTTCTGCGGCCTTTTGAAGAAATTCGCGTTTTTTCCAGATCCTTTGTCGAAATTTGCTTTTTTCCGCGGGGTTTTGACGAAATTAGTGGTTTTTCCGCGGCCTTTTGATGAAATTCGCTTTTTTTCTGCGGCCTTTTGAAGAAATTCGCGTTTTTTCCAGATCCTTTGTCGAAATTTGCTTTTTTCCGCGGGGTTTTGACGAAATTAGTGGTTTTTCCGCAGCCTTTTGACGAAATTCACGTTTTTCTGTGGCCATTCTTTGTGACCCTGCTTTTTCCTTTTTTTGCGATCCTTTAACGAAATTCGCGTTGTTTCAGCTTCCATTTGACGAAATGCGTTTTTTTTTAGCGATCCTTTGTCGAAATTCGCGTTTTTTTCTGTGGTCATTTGCCGAAATTCGTGTTTTTTAATGCAATCCTTCGTCGAAATTTGCGTTTTTTTTCGTCTTTTTTGATGAAATTTGCGTTTTTCTGCGGCCTTTTGATGAAATTTGCGTTTTTCTGCGGCCTTTTGACGAAATTCACGTTTTTCTCTGTCCCTTTGACGAAATTCGTGTTTTTTCAGCTTCCCTTTGACGGAATGCGTGTTTTTTTAGCGATGCTTTGTCGAAATTTGCAGTTTTCTGTGGTCCTTTGACGAAATTCGCGTTTTTTCTGTGGTCATTTGACAAAATTCACGTTTTTGCGCAACCCTTCCTCGAAATTTGCGTTTTTCGAGGCTTTTTGTCGAAATTCGCGCTTTTTCTCGTCTTTTTGATGAAATTTGCGTTTTTCTGCGGCCTTTTGACGAAATTCACGTTTTCCCGTGTCCCTTTGACGAAATTCGCGTTTTTGCGATCCTTTACGAAATTAGCTTCTTTTTCGCAGCCCTTTGACGGAATGAGTGTTTTTAGCGATCTTTTTTTCGAAATTCGCGTTTTTTCCGCGACCTTTTGATGAAATTCGCGTTTTTTCTGCGGCCTTCTGACGAAATTCGGGGTTTTTTTTGCTCATTTTGACGAAATTAGCGTTTCCTCTAGAATAATTTGACGAAATTCACGTTTTCTCCGCTATCATTTGACGAAATTTGACTTTTTTTTCGCGATCCTTTGACAAACTTCGCATTTTATCTGCGGCCGTATGACATAATTCCTGTTTTTTCCTTGATCCTTTAAAGAAATTGGAAATTTTTTTTGCGAACGATTGACGAAATTGATTTTTTTCGGCGACCATTTGTCAAAAATCGCGATAATTTTTTAAGTCCAAATTTTCGGACTGATGACCGAATTTTTCAAATTTTCGGAGAATTCGGAACAAAGTAACCCTTGCACCCCCCCCCTTCCACCCCCTCTGGCTACAGCCTTATTGACAAAAATGATTTCTGTTTATAACACAATGCAACGTGTTTCGTAAGATTTAGAACATTATGAAAATTTAAGTCAGCCCCCCCCGAAATAAAATCCTGGGTACTCCACTGTATCGGACGCGACAGCACGGCAAAGAAAAATCTGCCGTCATAAAATAATAATCGCTTATAACGTAAGGCATAATTAATTTATGGAAAAAAAAAGCTGTTCGATAACGAATAACTTTAACAACCATGCTATTACCTTTAAAAACGAGCCAGAAATGACAACAGGGGAAATCAATGAGATCAATTTAAAAAATAAATTTTAAAGTTTGTAAAATTTGTATGCTGACTAAGCAAATGGGGTAGACATTTTAACGTAAAATTTATGTATAAACTTAAACTACAAAAATCTACTGAAACATAGACAATTTTCTACACATACTAGTTTTGATTTATAATTAATGATTTTCCGGACAAAATTGGGCATTTTGTGTAGATTTTTTTAAAAAAGTGGTTTGATATTTATCATTTAAATAAGCAGCAATATGAGAAGAGAAGGAGAAAAAAAGGCATTAAATTATAACATTCCATTAGATAAAAATATGAAAGCTCTAATAAATGAATGCATATTAATTTCATAAGAGATATTTCCGCACAAATAACTTGTTTTATTCTTGAAATCTTTAAAAGCAAAATTATGCATTGGGCAAGCATGGCTATTGAAGTGATTTGTTATCAAATGTAACATTTTTAATTTTTAGATAAATTTATTATATATATAGTTATAAATAATTGCTGTCTCATAGCGACATTTCTCATCCAGGAATTCGGTTCAAAAAATCAACTGTGGCTTTTCCTCAAAAACCTTTGCTTTTATGGAAAAATGAAAGGCACTCTTCTGTTTCATAGTTTTTGAATAAAAGCATCTGCCAGTTTTATGCGTTTACGGATAAAAATAAATTCTAGAACGTGTCAGTAAGTATATATTTTGAATTTCAAGACACCCTTAACATGCGTGAATAATAATAATAATAATAATCTTTTTTTTTTTTTTTTTTTTTTTTTTTTTTTTACAAAAAGGAACAAAAAATATTAAAATGTATTTTTTTAATGAAGATTTTTGTAGATCTTTTCTCGAGATACAAAGTACATAAAAACAGTAAAAAAGAATAAATTATTGTTTCCATAGTTTATTCATCTGAATTAGTTATAAAATATTTTCTGCCTTTGAAAACAAGTTAAACATTAAAAAAAAATAAAAAAAATCTATGAAAATAACGAAAAATTCTTAATTAAAGTAAAAATAATATTTTGTGCTGCATAAAATTTAAACAAATTTAATTTATCTTAGTAAAAAACAAGTAAAACTTAAAGCAATAATGCAGACGTGAATCACTAAAATAAAATTTAAGAAATAAATATTTAAAAAAGTATGTATTTTTTACAAACCAAAAATTTTCTTTGTTAGATTTGAAATTGCACAAATATCATCACCGTAGAATGCAAAAAGAAAATTCCCCCCTAACAATACAAATATTTCTAGTACGAACGCCTTTTGTCTTTTGTGTAACTGATCCATCCCTATCCCCTCAGGACAAAAATACAAAGATAGCCCTTCAGTCAAACAAAAGAGGAAAGGGATTAAAATTTTTGGTGATGAAACATATTTGAAAGCTGCTGTGAGAAGGAAAAACCCTGCCAAATATTAGACAATAGCGTATATAGGGTTACAAGACAAGCAGATCAGCGAAACTTTCCGCCGGACTGCGTCTCCTCTGCTTTCTTAAGACTTCAGATGGTAAAACCACAGACTTCTGATATAAGATTCTTATATTAGAAGTCTGTGGGTAAAAGAGCTTGAGGCTAAACCAAAGAAACTATAACTCCGTACTTATATAGTATACTATATATATATTCTTTGGCCAGTGGCGTACCTAGGATTTTATTTAGGGGGGGGGGTAAACTTAAATATTTCCATAATGTTCTATATCTTACGCTGAATTGTATTGTAATCCGCTGAATTGTATTGTAAACAAAAACCATTTTTGACAATAGGGGGGGAGGGTGCAGACCCGATTAACCTCTGAAGCTATGGGAAGCACAGTGTCATTCCGGGGGGGGGGGGGGGGCTTTCATTCGAGAAGAGTTTTCTAAATTCGACCAATCAGAAACACAGCAATGCTACAAATATTCCAAAGAATGTCTCTGAGTTCAAATATATTACATTAAACAACTTTTTTTATGTTCCTGTTTTTATTTTATGTGTTATATGTACACAAAAGTTAAGTAAAACAAAGAAAAATGTGCAAAAACGATTTTACATAGCATTAGCATAAAAAATTAAGTTGGATGAAAAAGGTTGGATTCAGCATGTATGCATAACATAAAATATCAATGTTTTGATCTATTACATAAAAAATTAAATTCTTATGAAAGGTATTTTTATGAAACACTTTAAAATTGAGCTAACAATTTGGGGGGGGGGGGGGGAAAATAGAATTTTGAAATGGAATTAATTCAATATAAAATTTGGGGCCCTTCATTTTCTCAATTTCGGGATCCTTCAAAAACCTCAAAGGTAAGCACGTGCTTATCGTGTCAATTCGGTAATCAGGGCTGGGGGGAGGGGGGGAGTGATTCTGTTCCGAATTTTCCGACAAAAGAAAAAAAATTTGTTTTCAGCCCGAAAGTTCGGACTTAAAAACATATCGCGATCATTGACAAGTGGTCGGCGAAAAAAAATCAATTTCGTCAATCTTTCGCAGAAAAATATTCTCAAATTTCGTTAAAGGATCGTAGAAGAAAACCCGAATTTTGTCATAGGGCCGCGGATAAAATTCGAATTTTGTCAAAGATCCCAGGAAAAAGCGCGAATTTCGTCAAAGGGCCGCGGGAAAAATGCAAATTTCGACAAATGAGATAAAAATAAAAGAAAAATAATCAGCATTTTTTTCATTTCATTTTCAACTGTTTTAAGAGAGGGCTGTAACACCATTAGCCTCTTTCATCTCTTTGGATATAATGTCGTGTCACTGTGCACTAATATGGAACTAAAGAAAAGAGAGCGGCTAGTCTGTTGAATGATAGGGGGGAAATTACAAATTATCTCAAACAAATAAACAACAACAACAACAACAAAAAAACTCAGCAATTTTTTCATTTCATTTTAGACCATTTTGGGAGGGGCTGTAACCCCATTAGCCCCTTTCACTTCTTTAGGTATAATGTGGTGTCACTGCGCACTAATATGGAACTAAAGAGAACAGAGCGGTTAGTCTGTGATTGATAAGGGGGAAATTACAAATTTATCTCAAACAAGAAGAAAAAAAAACAGCCTTTTTTCATTTCATTTTCGACTATTTTGGGAGGGGGCTGTAATCCCATTAGCCCCTTTCACCTCCTTGGGTATAATGTGGTGTCACTGCATACTAATATGGAACTAAAGAGAAGAGAGTGGCTAGTCTGTTGAATGATGGGGGGGGGGGGGGAATACAAGTTTATCTCAAACAAAAAGGAAAAATAAGCAGTTTTTTTATTTCATTATCGATTATTTTGGGAGAGGGCTGCATCCCCGTTAGCCCCCTTCCACTTTTTGGGGTATAATGTGGTGACATCGTGGGGAGCAGCTAATCTGTTGAATGATAGGGGGGAAATACAAATTTATCTCAAACAGAAAGAAAAGAAAATCAGCATTATTTTTTCATTTCATTTTGGACTATTTCGAGATGGGGGAGGGCTGAAATTTCATCAGCCCCCTCCCCATCTTTTGGTATGCTGTGATGTCAATGTGAACAAATGTGGGGTCAACGAGAATGGCTATTTCGCTGTATGACAGCAGAAAAAAATTACTGATTTGTCTAAAAAAAAATAAGGAAAAAATGCTTTTTTCATTTAATTTTCGCATATTTTGGGAGGATGGGTGCTGTAACCCAATCAGCCCCCTTTCTCTTCTTTGGTGTCAATGTGGACTAATATGGCACTCAGGGGCGCGCCGACCCAGTGTGATAAGTGTGCGGCGCACACAGGCGTCGAAGTAGTAAAGACGCCAAAAATTTCATTTGAGGAGCAAATACTTAAAAAAATACTTAATTTAATTATACTAAAATGCACTACATTTTCTTGACATCTGAATCGCAAATTTACCCCAGACAAACTTTCTTTTAAATATTCAATTCTTTTTTAAAGAAATCATTTCGTTTTATTCTACTTCTGAGTCACCTAATAAGTGATTTAGACGGAGACCTGTCCAACCTTTATAAACACAGGCGCATCTCAGTTGCAAACAATAAAAGACGCTATAATTCACATGACTGAAGTGAAAACATGCAACACTATTATCTCACTCAGGGGCGTAGCCACAGATATTTTTTCGGGGGGGGAGGGGGGGGGAGAATTCGAAAATTTCCCAACTTGAAACTAATTGCTCCGATTTTCGACTAAAAGGATATGCACAACGTGTGTAATAATTATAATGATACTTTTGCATAAAAAATTCCTTTCCAAAGAAAAATTCTGAAACTGAAAACAAAAATTCTAATTATGGGTTTGTTTACTAAAAATATAAATACGCTTTTTACTTTCTTCTATCTTTACAAGAAGAAAGTATTGGATTCGTGAAAAAATTCGACTTCCGGTTTTAGACTGATTTATACGTTTTAGTAAGTCCTGAATACGATTCGACTGTTTTTAGAAAATATCTGTCTGATATATCTGAAAATATCTGTCTGATCTATGTGATACAAATTTTGTGGACGCTCTAACATAAGAACTAATGCACGAAATTTAATAAAACTTTAGAGATTCACTTATACAATCGAACCTCGTTAACGCGAACACTCAAGGGGAAGCTTTTTTTGTTCATATTAAAAGTAGTTCGTGTTATCAGAACTTAACTACATTACATACAACTGGACGAAGCAATCGGAAACAGTTTGTGTTAACGAGGTTTGACTGTACCTTGATAAAAATTGGTGCTGATTTGTTTTTGGTGTAAATCGTCCAACAGGTATGCGGCATTTTTCCCGATTTACATGATTTTAGCGATAATTATATCTCAAAAACTATTGCACGGAATTTGATCAAACGTCATATTCCGTTAAACCTTGACATAATTTGATGCAGATTAGCTTTTTATGTATATCATATAGCAGGTGGCACTGCTATGCAGCATTTTTCACGATTTTGAGATAGCTGTATCTCAAAAACTAATGCACGGAATTTAGTCAAACTTCATATTCCACATAAGTTGCCACATAAATAGATCCTTATTAGGCTTGGGTCTATACTGTTCAAAGCTACTAACTTTTGTGCACTTTGAGTAAGGAATTTTGGTTGCAGACATCTAAGAGGCTGGGTGCCAAAATTCAATGATTTGTTTGAAAAATGCTATGCTTATATCTCCTTTTTAAATGCACACTTCAACAAATCTATATCTTTAGAGTTTGTTATTATAGGCAAAGAATTGTAATTTAATTTTGGCACTGTGATTGCAAATTTTGAGGCATTAACATGTATGGAGTAGAAGAAAATTTTGGGATTGGCACATCCGACTAGTTTTCACTTAATAATAATTCTTGTGGTCTTCAAAGAAGCCCACCTGCTAATAACATCGCTTAGTTTAATAAAATTCCCTATTTCACTTTCATATTTTAAAAGCATTAGGCTGTCAAGTCTATCATCCCTCATTGTAGCTTGCAATATATATTTTTTAAATTTTTATTTGACTAAAGATTCTTTCATTAGATGCAACGCCATAAAGATAAGCTGCTGTGAATGTTAAGGTACGAGTATATAGTTTGACGGCGTGACCCAAATAATCTTTGAATTTCATGGCATGAGTAAAAGGTTTGTTAAGTGAGTTGGGATTTGGTTTATTTCTATTTGACTCTGAAAGTCATGTACATCCGGTTTCTCATATCCAGGTGGAAACATTATTAACTTTTCCCTTGCACAATTGTAAGTTAAATATGGAATGCATTGCTGCAATATTCTCTTGATATAGGGAACATTGTCAATCAAGCCCATTACTAAATTCCGAAATTTTCTTGTATTTCTTATAATTCTTTACTGTAAAACTTCTGTATCAATGTCCATTGCTGTGCTATTATTTTTACCTATTGCCTTTGGTGAAACTGTTTTCCTACGGTGCTTTCGGAACTCAGCTTCTCCAGTCACATCCTAATATTCATAATTGTTTGTGATCTTGCCTGTAAGGAAATCTTTATTTCTTCAAAATTTTATTCAAGTGCAACGTGTCAGTGTTACAGTGCATGTCGATTTCTTCTTCAGTTGATGAACTGCTTTCATGGTCATATTTCTGTTCCAAAGTAAAATCGTCCATTTTTTATCTTTTTCATCCTCGAATGGATTTTTAGGTACTCCAAAATCTTGCACGAAAGCTCTTTTCATATTATGAAGGGTTTCTTCGTGCTGAGATTTATAGTAACTTTTTAGAACAGCTTTAAACACAGAACACTGGACTTTTGGTTTAAAATTTTATAAACACATATAAATATAAACGAACAGGACTGATATATATTTCCGCACACAAATAAAGGTAAAAAGTGACAAATTTATCTAAACTAACGACTTCTTATATCCGCATTTGCTCGCATAACGCTTTTTACTTGACAGCGAAGGGTTAACTAATTTTTGCGGCAAAAAAATCACGAGAATGAGTAAAATATTGTCCAAAAATCGCAAAAATAGTCAAAAAAGTTGTGAAAACTCATCAAATCTTCTTGACCATAGCTGTGTTATAACTATTGACTACATTCTTTTCTGTTGTGCTACCAATTTCCAAAAGAAGCTGCAATCCCTTTGGATTAAAATAGCTGGATTCTTTTTTGGGAGGAGAAGGGGAGGTAGGGTGAAATTTTTGAGAAAGGAACAAAGTTTTGGAGGAAATAAAGGAACTGGTTAAGGAACTGAATAGTCAGTTATTGATGGACAGGAGTAGAGAAATTTAGGTCTGGTACAATATTTTTGTAGAACTGAAAAATACAATGATAGATTGAGTGTGGCTGATTTCTTTTTGTATTTCTTTTGATAATTTAACTTGTTTACTGTTGCAGTACTCAAAATAATCACCAAAACAATAAAAAATTCGTAATTTTTTTACTATTACTTTAAAAAAAGAAAATGTCTCAAAAATCTAGATTTTTTTTCCTGCGACTGATTGTTAAATTTCAGCATAACTTTCTCAGCTGATTGATGAATTTCGCTGTTTCATCTTTCGACAGATTGACAAAATTTAGAGTTTTCCTCTCGTTTTTAACAAGTTTTTTTAAAAATCTATAACCGATTGACCTGGTTTTGCGATATTTTCTCGCGATTGTCGATGAATTTTTCGATATTTTACCCGCCACAGATCGAGGAATTTCACGATTTTTTTCCTATGACCAACTAACGTATTTATCTTTTTTTTTTAACTGTTGGACGTGCTTTGCAATTTGTTTCCCGCGACCATAAAAGGAATTTGCTCCGCTACAATTGCAAGAGGCAGAGAATAATCTGCAGCGAAGGTCGCGTGTCATGCATTCTCTGCTACCAGGATATAAATAATATCAAATATAATTAAATCTGTAATTTTTATCTAAAATTTAAAAAAAAAAAACCCTCAGAAAAGGAACATTACCTTTATTTTTCAAGAATAAGGATTTGATTCAAAGACTTAGATGCACCAAAATTATATTTGTATGATTTTATGATTAATATTCTTAAAATGGCATCATTTAGTAGAAGTTGATTATGGGCTATAGATATCTTAAGTATCCATTAAATTAAAGAATGAAGAAAAAAATCGAAACTATGCGAGGCTGAAAATAATACAGGCTACCGCGGGCAGACACTGATATTTCTCAGATTACTTTTCTGGTATGAAATTTTAAATATTCTGATACACTTATGGAATCGATCACTATCTTATAGAAGCATGGTATTTAATCCGTTCGGTGCCTTGCGTCCTATTAAAAGAACACGTCTTTTCACTGAATATTATTTTTCCTTGGCAGTTAGTCCTGTATTTATCTTCAGGTAGTAATGATATTATGAAGGTGAATGTGTGAAAATGTTTGGCTGAGCCAGCGTCATCACGGATGATTATATGCTTTTGTATTCATTTTGCATTCATCATCCAATATATATATATATATATATTTCACCATGTACAAAAATTTCACTTTAGTTAATAAAAGTAACATATTTATTTGTTGTAATACATCAAATAAAAGTTACTAAAAAACGCTACTTCCAATAAAATATAATACTGTAATATTTCATTGAGTTTGTAAAAGTGTGGCATTTCAAAGACAAAAAAATGTAAAATATTATTTGACATTGCAGTAGTAATAGTTTCAGTAATGTTTATATTACTAAAAATATTTTGAACACTGATCGCTATCACTGATACTTGAACTGAACTACCAAAATTTGTTCAATATTGTGTTTACATTCAAAATATTTATAATTAAATGTCAATACTGCAGAAATATTGCTATATATTGTATTTATCTCCAACAAAACTTCAATACTTCAAAAATATTTTCTTTATGTTGTAAATACCATAAGTAAAATTGCAAAATATTTTATTCGAGATTACGAAAATATGTGCAAAATGTAAATCGACAGAAAATATTTTGCAATTTCATTATTATTATTTTCGACATAAAGTAAATATTTTGGCCATATTTTCGTTTTGTTGGAGATAATTACAACGTACAACAATATTTCTGCTGTAGTAAATATTCATTAGATATATTTCCAAAGTAAATCCAAGATTTTTCCAATATTGACATTTCAGATACGTTATCCGCAATAGCGATCAGTGCTGAAAATTAAACGTATTTTTGTATTAAAAATATATACCAGGACTTTTAATAATGATTTTCGTTTTATTTAATGGCAGATTTTTGTCGATTAATTAAAATGAAAATTACTCTTTCAAAAGTCTGGTAAACATTTTGAATTCAGAATTCAGCTAAATTGGCAACACTGTTAGCGACGAATGCAAATATTGGCACAATATATCCAAAATAACTGATACTGATTGTCAGGGTAATTGTGTTTCTGAATTTTTATAATCGCTATTTATAAATACACTGGTGTCCAAAATTAAGGACCAATCACAAAATGCTAATTTTCAAGTACGCGAATACTCAAAAGGAAATAATATAATTCGAATAATTACTATCTCTATAGCACAGCTGGTCCATATAACATCTCATTCATGTCACACATGGTCACAAGTGTCACAGTCACTACGGTGAAGCAAAAAATAGGAAATTCCATACATCTCATTATGAGTCTCAAATGATCACTATATGTGACTCCATTGAGACGTCACTGTGACTGCTGCTTTGTGACGAGTCCCCATGTGACTTTGCAAGGTAGTTATATTGTAATTCTCATGTGACTGTCATCTGCAGGCTCAATTTCAAAGTCATCGTGAACGCTGCATTGTGATAAGTTACCAAATAATGCCACATTAAAGTCCCATGATAACTTTCAGGTGACAGGGAGACTACTGTCAAGTCACCTTTGCGCTCTTTTGTGAACAGTCACCATGTGACTATAATGTGATATTATTTGGTGATTTATCATAATGCAACGTTCATGATGAGTTTGAAATTAAGTCTAAAAATGATAGTCACATGTGAGTCACAATGTAACTACATTGTAAAGTCACCTGATGACGCGTCACAAAGAAGCAGTCACATTGATGTCTCAGTGGAGTCACATATAGTGATCATTTGAGACTCATAATGAGACGTGTGGAATTTCCTTTTTTTTGTTTCACCGTAGTGACTGTGACACTTGTGACCATGCGTGACATGAATGAGATGCTATATGGACTAGCTGTGCTGTAGGGATAGTAAGTATTTGAATTGCATTATTTCCTTTTGAGTATTCGCTTACTTAAAAATTAGTATTTCGTGACTGGTCTTTAATTTTGGACACCAGTGTAGTTATTGTTGACTTATGTAAACTCTGATCTATAAGGAGAATAATACTATTAAGATGAAACAGTGGTTATAACAATTTTAGAAGGACAATCCCTCCTTGGTTTTCTCATCGTGTATTTTTTTTATAAGGATAACATTGCTGTACATATTATTACTGAATGGTGAAATCAATTTTCACATATCTTCCCCTTTGAAATTCCACAATATTATTAACGCAATAGAATAATTCTAATGCTACATTTGATGAAAGTAGGTTTTATTTTTATAAGTTTTATTTTTTGTATTACAAACAATTAAAATATGTGCATTTTATTAAGTTAAAGAAAAAATTGCACATAAAAAAAAAAGGAATGAAATGGATAAAGAATACAAAAACATTCTATTATCCGTTTTGACGCTGTTTTCAGACAAATATTTTCACACTTTTATATTTATATTATTACTAGGATTAGATATGATTATTACTACATGGTGATAATAATAAAACTGATTGTTTCAGAATATTCTATTCATACCAGAAAAATATCCAGAGAAACTCCAGTGTCAATCTGAACCGAGTAGGTATTGTGAATATGCTTACCGTGGTGCATCCCAAGTGTCTTTTTTCACAGACTATCGCTTTGTTACAGACCGCTAGAGTGACGTGATGCCCTTTTCGTACACCTGCATTGGTGCATTTGGGTATCATGTGACTCCAGCGGTCTGTAAAAAAAAAATACGTCGAATGCACCGTGGTAGCCTGTCTTTTTCGAACTATGCCTTCATCGAGAGTAAAACACCCATTAAAGGGTTAAAAATCCAGTGAGTCTGAGAATGTTCTGAAAATTATCATGTTAGTTTACTTCCTTTTTAACACTTTCCAACTCAGCTAAGAAAGTGTTTATGAATTCGGTTTGTCTGTACGTCTGGCCGTACGTACTGTCAGAGCTCTAACTAGCGTAAATATACTCGTATTTTAATGCAATTGATATATGTTAATGATATTTACCATGGAATTTTCGGTATTGAATATGAAGCGTGTAGCATTAATAGTTCCTTTACAGGGGCATTCAAGAGAATTTCGCCGCATTATGATCAATGGGGAAAAATCGTTTGCAGTATATTTTAATGACATTACGCTATTTCAAATTATTGAAATTGGTATAAATCACTGAATTTCACTACAAGATGATTACTATAGAATAGGGCATTCATAGCATTTATCGTTCACTTACAGGGACAGTCAAAAGAAATCGGTCTTGCAGTACTGTCTTTGAGCAACATTGCTGGGAGTGCGTTTTCAATTTCGGTATGCGCTTTTAAATTTAACTAATTTTTTGTATCTTACTCGGTTTGTATAAAATCTATAACTTGTATACAGGACTGCACAAAAGAATTCACCTACCATTCTCTTTTTTAGCGGAAATTGCTAAAGCGGGTTTTTTCAACTGTGGTATGTATTTTCTAACTGAACTAGTATTTGCATGCATGTAGTTTATAGATAAAAATCTGTATATTATATACAAGGATGCTCAAAGAATTCGGATAATTTTCTGGCTGTAGATGGGAATTGCTTATATTGGAGTTTTAAAATGTGTTATATGTTTTCAAATGATTCACTTAGACATCATTTTACAAATCGTTAAATGGTAAAGTTTTGTTACATAATTGTTAATGTATTGGAAAGTGTTTCATAATCTATGCTTCATGCATGATTTTTCTTTCTTTATATATATATATATATATATTTTCTTTTTAGAAACAATCAGTCTGCAAAGTATAATTCAAATGAGCCTTCACCATCAGATCATTCAATTCCCAGTATGTCTTCAGTTCGCCAGTCTCCTCTACTGACTATACAGGAAAGAATATGTATGAGACAGAGGATGCTTAACAACTTAGGATTCTTATCCTGCTTAGCAGTATCTTGTATGTCTGAGTTATAAGTAAATGAATTTAAAGAACATGTTCTTAAAGCAGTTCACAGCATAATACAAAAACGAAAAGCAAACGGGGAAATGCAGTTTGACTCACCTATGCCAACACCACAGGAAGTTGATTTGATAATTTTCTCATTTTTTGTGTCTAACACATTTAAAGATTGTCGGGGACATGAATTTGATGTACAGCAAACTGCAATGACTAAGAAATTTCCTTACCCTGCAGATCCTATCTTCAAAAATTTCTTTAAAGTCCTGTTACCAATGTTATTAGATTTAACATGTGATGAATACCTTTTTGAATTTCAAAGAGATTTTTTTAAAGTGTTGGATAAAATACCGCTCTTTAATCATTCAGATGAGCGTTCACCATCAGAACTCCAAATCCAATATTCAATTCCTAGTATGTCTTCAGTTCGCCAGTCTCCCCTACCGACCTTACAGGAAAGATTTAGTATGAGACACAGGATGCTTAGCAACTTAGAATTCTTATGCAGCGTAGCAGTAACTTGTATGTCTGAGTTAGAAGTAATTAAATTTAAGGAACATGTTTTTAAAGCAGTTCAGAGCATAAAACAAAAACAAAAAGCAAACGTGGAAATGCAGATTGATTCACCTATGCCTATACCACAGGATGTTGATTTGATAATTTTCTCATTTTTTGCTTCTACCATATTTGTCTACTGTCCGGGACATGAATTTGATGTACAGCAAACTGCAATGACTAAGAAATTCCTTTACCCTGCAGATCCTATCTTCAAAAATTTCTTTAAAGTTCTGTTGCCAATGTTATTGGATTTAGCATGTGATGAATACCTTTTTGAATTTCAAAGAGATTTTTTTACAGTGTTGCATAAAATATAGGGCTCTAATCACTGAAGTAAAAAAACAGTGAAACAAAGCTGGAGTAGATTGATAAATATGATAAATTGCTTTACTTTTATAATCTGAAAGTGACACGATTTTGTCAAATTTTTGAATACAATAAAAATTACAATTAATTTCAGAACTTTTTTTCTAGTGCTGTTACCAATTCCGTGTTATTTTCTTTAAAACATTTCATAGTTTCTTAATTGTTTGGTTGCCCATATGATGTACAGTTTCATTTTTAAATGTATGGTTGTATGAGTGAACAGTAAAATTGAATGTTTCTGCACAAAAATAAGCAATGAATCATAAAATGCTAGCCAATCTGCAGATTGGGAAGGGGGGGGGGGGGGGGGGAGGCGGGAGGATCAACATCAGCTACACAAGTTGCATTTTTATTGTGATCTTTACACTGAAAGAAAAAATATACCGCCTTCATCTAGAACGAATAGGTCAGGGTTGGCGAACCTTTTTGTTGCCGCGTGCCAAATTTGATCAAAAAATATTTTACGTGACCATGACGTGCCAACTAAATAACAAATTTAGTAGGTGGAAAAATAATGGCTTAAAATAACTTAAAGTTTTCTATTATGATTTAAAAAATAGGAGGAACATACATGTAGGTATTATACACTATAATAATTATGGAAACAATTATATTTTAGAAAGAAAAATAATAATGCGATGTAATTTTGATTTCTGTTGTTGCATCTTAATATGTGGTTAAATTTAATGCAAACTGAACCGGATTTATCTGATAAGTGCTTTCAGTTTGAGTTTTGATATTATTCATTTGTGAAAACAGTGATTCGAAAGCATAGATAGGCAGAAAAACTATTAAAATGACAAAAGTCAGTTTCTTTGAATAGCTCTGAAATAAATTCCAAAGTTGCCATAACTTTACCACCGGCATTTAGCAAGTGTCTATTAATCAATTCTTGCCGATAGTTTTCAAATATCGCCTTTGTTTGAGAAAATTTTGAGACCATAATTAATTAGATTGTAATATAATATGCTGCAATTAATTTTTTCAATTTCCATTTAATCGATTTAGAAAAGATCAGTCGCGATTTTGTGTAATCTCACTTTATTTTGATTTAGAGCCACAAGCAAGGCCGTGCCAAAAATTATTCTTTCGCGAGCCAAAAGTGGCACGCGTGCCATAGGTTCGCCGTCCCTGGAATAGGTAGTCATTTTCTAAATTCCTAAACTAGAAATATAGATTTCCGAGCTATGCGAATAAGGTAAACAAATAAACTGAATAGACGAAATGATCGAGAATTTCTAGTCTATAGTTTTCCAGGCAATGAAACGATACATTATTTTATGAATCGTTTGAACTGCGAGACATTATCACTTGATTTCTAGAATTAATTTATAAACTAGAATTATAGTTACTAAAACTATCTTCTTGTCTTCGCATTTATTTGCAGATATTTTTAAATAAGTTTGACCACGATAACATAGGAAAACGCTCTTGAATTTTAATAGGGATAACTAGCACTCTCTAGCAAAGCTAACTAGAATTTATAAGGATGACACAGAACTATTTTTTCTGGAGCCACAATTTATTTCCTAGATGACAGTGGCAGATTTTTTTTTTTCAGTCTACATATTATTTGATGATCTACAATTCACAATTCAAATATTTTTAGTTCCATATGTTTATAAGTATATAAAATTTCTTAAACGTTTGCTGAATATAAATAACTTTTAGTAATTGTTAAATATTAAACACTATTTCATTAAATGGACTTGAACTTCTTATAGTTATTTTAAAACAAAACAAAACAAAACAAACAGACATGGAAAGCGTTTTTATAGAGTAATATTCATATTTAAAAGAATTTTTGTGTATGATAGAATCAATACAAACATTCTTAAGGCTGTTCTTAACTGCTCTGCTTAACAAGTACAAAATGTCTTGACACATTTACAAATTCATTTTTTAACGGAAATGTATAAAATTGGAAGGCCTGACGCCTGACTATGGAAGCGATTTGCAATCGAACTGTGTTTTCCATTTTTTTATTAAGGGCTATCAGGAGTCTTACTTTTTACCTGGCAGTGCAATTTAGCAACATGTCACATTTAATTTTCTTTCTCAGTCTTTATAAAACATAAATGAATAAAATTTTTAATATAGACAACCTAATATCTCTTCTATTTAAAATAATTTTTTTAATATTTTATATTGAAATTTTATTTGATTTTTTATGTTTAATTTTGATAAAAATTTTTAATTTGTTTCTGAAATTTATGCTTGCGCGCAATATTTTTCACAAACTAATAAAGCAATTTGTATGAAACTTGGTAAATATTTTCATTTTAAGGTAAAGAATAACTTATACTTTAAATTTAGTATTATAATTGAATTGATTATTTAAAATTGGCAATTTTTCAATAAAAGAATATATTTTTTTTTTCAAAATTTTATAATTTAAATTTAAATTTCAAATAAAATAAGTAAATAAATTGCTTACAAATGAAGTCTACGTTCAAGATAAATTAGTTTTACATCATTATCAATATTTTTTGGGGCTCTTGAACCAATAGTTTTGCTACAGTCTTGCGCGCAGTGCTTGCAAGTCAAAACAATTTTTTTTTTTTTTTTTTTATAAAAATTAAACATAAAAAATAAAATAAAATTTCAATATAGAATATTAAAAAAATTATTTTACATAGAAGAGATATTAGGTTGTCTATATTAAAAATTTTATGAATTTATGTTTTATAGAGATCGAGAAAAAAAAATTAAATGTGATATGTTGCTAAATTGTACCGCCAGGTAAAAAGTAAGACTCTTGAGACCCCTTAATCAATTACCTATTGAGTTATAAGCGATTTTGAACACGTGACAAAGACGTTTTTCTCCCTTCACTGACTGGTTTTTCTGCCTTTTTCGGAAACTTCGATTCAAAATGTCAACTTTGACAATATTTTCTGAAATATCTATTGCGTTTGCAAAAAAACGGAAAAAACAGTTTGATTACATAGTTTCTGAACCACAACACCTACTAGTTTAATGCATTTCCGACCAAAAATAAATTTAAACTTATGTCATAAAGTTACCCTTTTGGATTTGAGAACAGCCTTAACGGGTTGAAAATTTGTGACGCAGCACTTTATTTTATGGCTTACAAATTTTAAATGTGGATGTTAAAAATAATGATAGCAAATTTTGAGTGACTGTATGTATTAATTAGTATGTACATTATTGATTTCATCATTTTTTTTTTTTCATTCATTGATTTCATTTTTGCATAAAAATTTATTCGCTGATACTTTTTTATTCGCATCTCTCATAAAATCAAAATATGAGTTTTAAAAGATATGATATCAAAATTTGATGCCTTAATGTGGCTTTAAAAAAGTTGTTTTAAAATTCAGCTTAAATTATTTTTCATTTTTCTAAAATATAATTATTCATCTAAACAATACTTTTAATTTTCCAATACCCTGCTAAATATATTACTTTCACGGAACCTATTTTATGCATTGAATTTTATTTATTTATATAAATTGATTATCTTTTGCGCTACGCTATCCAAAACCGTAAGTAATATTTATATAAATGGTTTCTTTGCGTCATACTATCCATTTACCTATATTACCTATGTTTGGATACAATGATGCAAAGAATCCTTTTACATAAATTTTACTTACGATTTTGGATAGCATGGTACAAAAAATAAATCAATTTATAAAAATAAATATATTTCAATGCATAATATAGGTTCAGTGAAAGTGATATATTTAGCAGCGTATCGGAAAAATAAATATATTGCTTAGATATGTAATGTGTAATTATATTGTAGGTAAACCAACAATAATTTTAACTGAATTTTAAAATAAACCTTTTAAAACCACATTTAGGCTTCACTTAAATTTTGATATCATATCTTTTAAAACTCATATTTTGATTTTATGCGAGATATGAATGAAAAAGCATCAGAAAATAAATTGTTTTACATCTTTTCATGTTAAACATAAATTTTTCACATGCGATTATAAATAGAGCAAAAATAAAATGATGAAATGAGTAATGTATGAAATAATACATAGCGTCACTCAAAATTTGGTATTATTATTTTTAAGACCCATATTTAAAATTCTTAGAACCATAAGATAAAGTGCTGCATCATAATTTTTTTTAACCTGTTAAGGGTTTTTGTATTGATATCATTATCTTTTAGGTTAATGATCAAAGGATTAAATATTATAATGATCAAAGTTAAAATTAAACTACTTATGCGATTTGATGCAGAATTTAAGAAGATAAAATCGAAAAACTAACGTTTTCTTCACATTTTTTTAATAAGAAATATCCTGTTTTTCATAAGTTTTAGTTCCGAAATGGACGTGATTAAAAATAGATGAAAATGATGTC
The DNA here is from genome assembly GCA_963932465.1 of Maratus speciosus. NCBI lineage: Eukaryota > Metazoa > Arthropoda > Arachnida > Araneae > Salticidae > Maratus > Maratus speciosus. The sequence continues at coordinate 172,497,852 of OZ010793.1, forward strand.
ACTTTGAAGCAACTGTTGTCACAAGTTTCCTTTTTATGAATCAAAATACAAGCTTTCAAGCATATTTTAAATCCAAACTACCTACTTTCAATAAAGATTTTTTTAATTCATTTTGTTCGCATTATTTTAATTAACATTTACGATAACTCTCCCTATATATTTTTAATAGTTTATCGAATAAATTAGGGAGAAAAATAGAAAATCTGACTGTGTAATGCACTTTCTCTATTAAAATTGAATAGAAAATAACCAAATAAATAATAATAAAAGAAATAAAATTAACAGGATCATACGAAACACTTAACTGAGCTTGCTCAGGTATAGAAACCTCGACTGTCGTTTCCCTATGATCTGAAGCATCGAAGGTGATTACGCCACCGCTTGCTTTGTTTTAGAGTAAAAGCAAATTAAGTATTCCCTGCTTTCCCAGAAGATGTTCACTAGCTTTTTTAGGTAGATTTCGTAAGAAGTACTACCTATTACATTCTCCTCTATTTTGGAATTTCTGAAAATGTTTTCTAGATCTACACCGATCATGACCCCTAGAACCCAAAACCACCACCAGGTTCAAATCTTTATCTGTCTATTTATATATATATCACCTTTTTGTGGACACGATAACTTCAATAATTCTGCACAAATCTCTTCCAAACTGATACATAAAATCAAAGAGCAGAAAATTTTGGTCAAAATCGTTAATGGGCAAAATCGAATCAAGGTGGTGGAAATAGGGAGGGATTTTGAGAAAACAGAAAAAACTCATAACTTTTTCATTATAATATATATTAAATTACTTTAAAGATATTATTAATTCTAGGAAAATGGTAAAAAAATCATGTATAACACATTTTTTATATTAAAAATGGAGTGAAGGAGTGAAAAATAGGCTTTTAAATAGAAAAAAAGTTCATAACTTCGTCAATTCACAAGATATGAAATCCACTTAAATTTATTATAAATCTTCTTAAATTTATTATAAATCTTCTTAATATTAGCTACAACTTTTATATTGACAAGATTTAAATAAGACCAACTCTTACAGCAAAAAAAAAAAAAAAAAAAAAAAGAAGTGGGTAAGTGTGATCACAGATCGTACAGAGTGTTTCGTTTAATATTCCTTTCAAAACACTTTATCCTTTTGCAAAATCTCTTAGTTCCACATTTCGCAACCAGGGGGCGCACCCTATTCTAACCAAACTTCTATCCGAACGAAACTCCGTTTTACAACCTATCCGTGGCTATATTAATCGAGGGGATCTAGCCCATAGCACTCCACATAGGTAGGCGCCTCTGGTGGTAAAAAGTGGAACTAAATTATGTAAGCAATATGTAAAATATGTAAGTGCATAAAAGTTAGAAAAGTGGCCCCGGGTGAAAAGGGGGGAGGTTAGGAAAATTGCTTAAAATACACAGGTTAGAGCACGAAGGGTAAATAATATAAAACTTTTTGAATTTTTTATGATTTGTTGTGTGATTGCAAGTGTTCAGCTATAAGTATGCAAAATTTCAAGTCTCCAGCTTAATAAGGGCCTGAGTTAGAAAATTTTCTTAAAATACACATGTTAGAGACCAGCGGGGGGAAATATAAGACTTTTTGAAATTTTTGTGATTTGTCGCGTGATCGCAAGTGTTCACCTATAAGTATGCGAAATTTCAAGCCTCCACCTTAATTAGGGGCTCAGTTAGGAAAAAATGCTTAAAATACACAAGTTAGAGCCCAGAGGGGTAAATATAAGACTTTTTCAAAATTATATGATTTGTCGTTTGATGTGAGGTGTTCAGCTTTAAGTATGCAAAATTTATAGTCTCCAACATATATGGTTTCTGAAAACGGGCTCTGTGACAGACGGACAGACAGACAGAGGAGTGAGACGAATACGGTTTCGACAGATGAACGAAACCCTAAAAATAAATAAATAAAATAATAATAATAATAAAATAAAAAAAAATAAAATAAACCGTGAAGTGCAAGTATTACTCGCACTCAGAATAAATATACGAATTATTAACTGTATTATTAAAAATAAAAATCGTTGCTAAAAAAATAATAAGACTTTCTAAAAAATATATACAACATAGGGTTGGGTATAGCTGTATATACTTCGAAAAGTATGAATGGGTTTAAAAGATAAAAGTACAAAGAAGTATGAAGCCTAAATAATATAAATAATTGCTATTCTGTATAACTCTTTTTAACACTTTCCAACAAAGTTGAAAAGTATTTGTGACTTCGGTTTGTCTGCCCGTCTGGCCGCCAGTCCGCACTCTAACTCCCGTAAATATACTCCGATTGGCCTGAAATTTTTGGATGTTATTGACGTTTACCATAGCACGTTCCCTATTTCAAATGAAGTTTATAGCATGTTTAGTTCATTTACAGGAACAGTCAAAAGTATTCCAGTTTAGGGGCTGTGCATATATAACGTTATCACTTTTTTGGCGATTTTGGACCCCCTCCCCCCTTACGATATCATACGTTATCATCCCTCGAATCCCCCCCCCCCCCCCCCCGTAATGATATCGTTATCAATGTCTAAAAATTCTTTTCATTTGTGAATTTTTTTTTTTTCTTTTGCTTGGAGTGATATGCAAATATGGTTACATTCATTTTTCGCATACTTCATTGATACAAATGAAGAGAACTCAATAAAATATCACTTTATATATGAAATAACTTTTTATCAAATAACACTTAAAAGAAATAGTTACTATTTAAAAGTAGTTTTGTAATAGCTTTTTGCTGCATAATACATTCAACAGCAATTATGTTTCTTGCACTTGCCCCCGCACAAGGGGGGGGGGGGGGGTAGACAGAGCGTCTTATCACCAAAACAGGGAACAACATTCTTTCTCCTTTATTTACTAGTAAACGCAGGTATCATTTGAAACATACTTCGCATATGGTTTCTCGAACAGCGAATTATATATGCATACACGTATGACAGAAGAAATAGGAAATTTGAATTAAATAATTTTATAATCATTTAATGATTTTAATAATAACTTTGTATTTTCATAAAAATAGATAACAGACTAAAAAAAGATAACATTCTATTTTGATGTAAAGACCGAGTTACAAATAACAAGAGCAAATTTTGGTGGAATCGAAAATGATAACGATATCAAAAGACGAACCCCCCCTCCCCCTAGGGATATCTAACGATATCATTTGCCAGACCCCCCTCCCCCCTAAAATGATAACGTTATATATGCACAGCCCCTTACATTACGGCCAATGGGGGAAAAAATGTTTCATATGATTTTTAATGATGTTACACGCTTTCAAACATGATAAAATTGCTATTCATTTATGAAGTGCACTAAAATATGCATTCTGTAGAATATGCGGTGCAAAGAATAGTTATTATACATATACAGGGCCACACAAAAGAATTCCGTAACAAAATGATAAAGGGGTGGAGGGAATTGTTTGCGGCGTATTTTAATTATGTTAAACTATATTATATGTAATAAAATTGATATACATCGCTGAGGTTTACTATAACTTACTTCATGTATAATACGAAATGCATAGCATTTACAGGGACACACAAAAGATTTCAGATACTATATTGCATCCGAAGTACTGCACATTAGCGATTATTGCTGAAATGCACTTTTAATTATGATATGCGCTTTTATGTTTAACTATATTTATGCATACAATAGGATGTGTATAAATGCTGCTATTCATATACAGGGTTACACAAAAGAATTCTTAAGGGTTATTGGGTATGAGCGCAAATTGCTTACAGGTAATTTTTAAATGAGTTATGCATTTTTACGTTGAACTGCATTTAGTTTACTAAGAAATGTTTATAGAATATAGATAAAATGATATACAGGGTCACGCAAAGAATTGGATGCATGGCCGTCTATAAATGATAATTTCTGGAAATGTGATTTCGGTAGTTTTCGGTATACGACAGCCTGCTGTCGTATAGATGGCTGGTGACTTCCCCAACATGGTTTATTAGTGAGAAATTGCAAACTCACGCATCGGCCGGAGTAGCTCAGTGGCTAGAGCAGCAGTCTTGTATACTGTGGTCCCGGGTTGGATTCCTGGCTCTGGCTAATTTTTCACTTCAGTTGGGTTTATTGTATTTATTGTTTGTATGTCTGTATAATATTTATATATACCCTTAACTGTTGAATGCAGGCGTTATTTATGTGTGTATGTGTGTTTTAATATATATATTGTAGTATGAGTGTATTATTATACTACATTGTTATTCAGCTCATTCGGATGTTTTGCATTTTTTTTTTTTTTTTTTTTATGTTTACCGAACACAAAAGACGTTGTAACTAAACAGAACGTTTGAGATATTTTTGTTTTTGCTCAAGTACAATAAATGTATTTATCATCAATTTTATTAAGAAAAATATAATATGTTAGAGGAAAATGTAACAGTTACTTGTCAGTTAATATTTTTCTTAATTATTTTATTTCATTTTTTATTCTCGGTTATGATATGCTTTTGAATTCATCGCACCTCTTTTATTTAACTTAACTCGGTTCATGCGTGTAAAGATCGATTTTTTTAATCGATTTTTCTCTCACTTCCTTATGTGCTCGAATTGTAAAAATTATGTAACACGGGTATGTTTTCGATGAAAATACAACATTTTATTACTTTAAGGGTGTATTTCGAAAAAGTCTTTAAAATGTAGATTATTTCTGATACATTTTCTCCGAAAATTACCCACATAAATATTTAAAATTAGAGTATGATATGTAAATTGACTTTCTGAAAGTGCCGTGAACGATTTTTTTTAATTTTAAATTTGTTAAAATTGATTTTTGACTGTTTTATGAAAATTATGTCCGATTCATTTTCTCTAGAAATTACCCACAAAAATATTTGAAAATGGGGTATGATATGCAAATTGATCTTGCAGAAGTGCGGTGTAAGATTTTTTTGTAATTGAAATTCATTAAATGTATTTTTTGAGTTAAATTGTGCTGGCGAAATTCGAATTTTTTGGCGAGAGTGACAGCCTACTTAAACCGATTTGTTTATCTGTACGCTAACAGATGTCGCAACAATAGCTTTTTGGAAGTTTAGACGTTATTTCAGGCTGGGGGTGGTTCCAATACCCTTTTAAGACGCTATTGGCTAATTTGGGAATATCTCACATTCAATTGGTTGTGTTCAAATCAAGAGGGATGCTCGAATTGCGAATGACCCTGTGTTTTCTTTGCGAATATCTATACTAATAACAGACATTTTTGGAAGAACAGATAGACATTTTTTTATGTGGTAGAGAAACTAAAGAATTAAATATGTCTCGATTTTATTTTCTATTTAAAAGGTTACTTAAAGTTGCATGCATTGATGTAGTGGAGGGTATACGGGGGGGGGGGGGGTATACGCCGTATACCTTCTGGATTTTTTTAAGGAACACCGTATACTCTCTGTTTCTCAAGAAAGCTAATAGTATATAAACTCTAGGGTATACGCTCTGCTTAAAGCGTTTACTCTCTTTTTTACGACTACACCACTGGTTACATGTATTTTTTTTTTTTTTATATAACTAGGGGGCTCGGCCCCCTACGAGCTACGCTCGCCAACCCCCGTCCAGACACCGCAGACTCTAAATGCAGGCTAATTTGATCGGCTTTAAAAAGATTTCGAAAGATTGAATTATAATTTAAAAAACAGTGGCGATCTCCCTATAAACGAATTTCTATTCATTTCTCTTTGATTGGGGAATTTTAACGCCAAATCCGCTGCGGTACTACTTGATTATCCTGTCGACCCATTTCGCCAAATTATATAAATCGCCAAACCACTCGCCAAATTATACAAATTGATATAATTTCTATTTTAAATAACGAAAGAACAAATAAATTCGTACAACATTAATAAAAACACAAATAAAACGTCGAAATAAAAATAACTTGATGACGTATACACATGTAACAACATTTCAAAATAAGCTAATATAAAAGGAATTAAGTAAAGAGAGTCTTTGTCTCCTGGCATTTTTTAACAAAGCGAAAAGAAAGTTCTTTTAAATGAGACATTTTAAATTAATTTTCAAAATATCAAATAAATGTCTAGCGCAATTTCTAAATTTAAACTTTTTTGCAATATTATTTTGTGTTCATTTTATGTAATAACTATAATGTGACGTAAATATGACGTAATTTCTCCTAAGACTTCTAACGCATGTTAATGAATTTATTATTTTACAATATCCTTTCTCCTTTAAAATTCACGTGTATACTTTTTATGACGTAATTTTTAATAAGTTCTTGCTTTTTATACGCAATTATTTAATACTAATTTGAAAGTTTTTTCCCTGTTTATAATAGTCACGTGTAAATAAATTTTTAATTTGAAGCAAACATTATTGCTTGCGCTTTTTATACAGATGGCAACAGTTTAAATTAGTACAATTTTCTGAAATCTGTAAAAAATATCTTTAGAAATGCTGAAAATTTGAATTTAAAATAGAAATAAAACCTGAAAAAATGAGTCAAAATAAAAAAATTAATGCAATCTGCACTCCGGCAAATTCTAACGCATAAAATGATCTAAAAATGATTACACTGCCATGTATAGTTTTTGCTGCTATAAAACTTTTTTAGTGGTCCAACTTTAGCATTAAATAACTCTTAAAATAATTCTTCGATTTGAAAACTGTCTGCATCAGCGTGTTTATCAAACATTTCTGTATAAAACCACCGATTTTCATATTTTTGTATGCATTATTTTTGTTAATATTAATGAAAAAAGGCAAAGCATTACTTGTGATTTAGTATTAAAAAATGCATTGTTTATTTGTTGAAAAACTAGGGGGCTCTGCCCCCTACGAGCTACGCTCGTCAACCCCCGTTCAGACACCGCAGTCTCTAACAGCACGCTAATTTGATCGCCTTTAAAAAGAATACGGAAGATTGAATTATAATTTGAATCTGACAATTATAATCTGACGTAATTTTCACCAAACTTTTCTTTCTCTTTTTAATATTCACGTCAAATACTTTTGTTAAAAATGAAATATTATGATCATTTTAAAATGTCAAGTAAATGTCTCGCGCAATTTTTAAATTAAAATTGTTTTGCAATATTATTTTTTGTTCATTTTACGTAATAAGTGTAATATGACGTAAATTCTCCTATTTAGGACTTCTACGCATGTTACTGGATTTATTATTTTACAATATTCTTTCTCATTTAAAATTCACGTGTAACTATAGTTTTTATGACGTAATTTTCAATGAGTTCCTGCTTTTTATATTTTTGTTTATAATTGTCACGTGTAAAATAAATTTTTAATTTGAAGCAAACATTATTGGTTGCGCTTTTTATACAGTTGGCAACAGTTTAAATTAATACAATTTTCTAAAATTTGTAAAAAATATCTCTCGAAATGCTGAAAATTTGAATTTAAAATAGAAATAAAACCTCGAAAAATTATTCAAATTAAAAAACTAACTGCAATCTGCACACCGGGAAATTCTGACGCATAAAATGATCTAAAAATGATTAAATTCCTATGTACAGTTTTTGCTCCTATAAAACTTTTTTAATGGAACGATTTTGTCCAACTTTGGCATTAAATATCTCTTAAAATAATTCTTCGATTTGAAAACTGTCTGCATCAGCGTGTTTATCAAACATTTTTCTATAATACTACCGGTTTTCATATTTTTGTATGCAACAGTTTTTTTAATATTAACGAAGAAAGACCTCCGGTCACAAAAAATTCAAAACCGGCGGCGGCGGCGGCGGCGGTGACAGCGGTAGTTACTTCTTTTTAGAATAGAGAGATTATTATGTGCATAAGGCGATCTTTTGTGGGGGAGAAAACTTGTGTGAGATTTCTAGTACCGACAACAACGAAAATGTATCAGGATTCTTACAAAAATAATTTTTTTGCTAAAAATACTGAAAATAATTATTTTCAAAGGCACAATCTACATCTTAGTATAGTTCAATCTTGTTATATTCATATACTTTTATAATTTTGTACAATTTATCTGAACTGCAATTTTTTTCAATTTCTTAGATTTTAAGCTTGCGCGCAACATTTCTCAGAAACTAATAAAGCAATTTGCATGAAACTTGGTAAATACATTCATTTTAATGTAAAGAATAACTTATTTCAAATTTAGTATTATTATTCAATTGATTATTTAATTTTTTCAACAAAAAAATTAATTTTTTTTAAAAACTTTTATAATTATTTAAATAAAAATAAAAATTTCATTATTTAAATAAAACATAAATAAATAAACTGCTTACAAATGAAGTATACGTTCAAGATATATTTATATCATTATCAATATATTAAGGGGCTTCTGAAGTTTTGCTAGCCTTTCGCGCAATGAATGCACATCAAAAAACAATTTTAATTTTTTTACCAAAATTAAACAGAAAAAAAATCATGTAAAATATCAGTGTACAATATTAAAATAATTATTTTAATAGAAGAGGTATTAAGCTGTCTACATTAAAAATATTATGCATTTGTGTTTTATAGGGAATCAGAAATAAAATAAAATGTTACAAAATGCATCGCTTTTTCTGTGAATTGCTCATAGCTGCTTCCAATCTGGTTCAAAGTTCCTTTCAGAAAAGAAAAAAAAAGTTCTTATCGGTCAGTCTTTGTATGTTTCCCTCTGTGAACCACTGTCCATGCCTCCGGGCAATTTGGGGAGAAAAAGGGAGGAAATAAATTGGTTTGTCTGGTCAGTTTTGAAGTACTCGTATTTCGTATACCATCTGAGGTTTTGAAGAAAAAAGGATTTTGCAGAAAAAACAATTTCCCCTTCTAGGGTAAATGGTAGCATTTAGTTGTTAGTTTATGAGCTTATAAATGTTAGCTTTTGCGCATCCAAGCAGAGTTTTTTAAACGTATTGTGGTTTACGGAAATGTAGGATAACATTTATTTAATATTTATTATTTTTGTTAAATGTAGTTTTCTTATTAATTATGCAAGATTTCATTCATTTATACTTTTCAATGGATTTTTGTTTTATGAAATGTTTTCTTATTGTTGAGGTTGTATAAATCGATTTTAAGCATTGTGAATTATCAGTATTACTTTCTTAATCTCCTAGTTTATTTAAAATAATTTTTTTTAATGTGATAATTATTATTATTTTTTTTTTTTTAATGTGACTTAGAAAGAAAAGATTTTTTTCCCTCTGAGTGCGAAGAATAATTTCTCCTAAAAAAAAAAAAATGTCTTAACTGTTCTGGTCAACAAGCGCAAAACGTTTTGACATACAAATTCATTTTTTAACGGAAAGATATAAAATTTGAAAGCCTGGCCCCGGAAGCGATTTGGAATTGAACTGTTTTTTTTTTTCTTTTTTTGATCAATCAATTACCCATTGCGTTATAAGCTATTTCGATCACGTGACAAACACTTTTTTCGCCCGCTCTTGAGTGCTCTTTCTCCCTTCTCGCAGAAATTCTCGCCCAAACGCCCACTTTGACTCTATTTTCTGAAATATCTATTAAGTTTGCAAAAAAAATGGGAAAAACAGCTCAATTACATAGTTTCTGAATAACAACACCAGCCAGTTTCATGCATTTCCGAACAAAAATAAATTAAAACTTATGTCAGAAAGTTGCCCTTTTGGATTTGAGAGCACCCTTAATCTGATTTTCAGGGACTCACCACAAAAGATTCTTATGCGGAAGAATCGATTATAGTTTAAGATATTTACCTTTTATAGGAAATTGTAAAACATTGTTCCATTCTTCAGCATATAAATATTAATTTCTGCAAATTTCATTTATTTTTTCTGAAAAGGGTGTTCTCAAATCCAAAAGGGCAAATTTCTGACATAAGTTTTAATTTATTTTTGTTCGGAAATGCATGAAACTGGCTGGTGTTGTTGTTCAGAAACTATGTAATTGAGCTGTTTTTCCCATTTTTTTGTAAACGCAATAGATCTTTCAGAAAATAATGTCAAAGTGGGCGGTTTGAACCGAATTTCCGCGCGAAGGAAGAAAGAGCACTCAAGAGCGGGCGAAAAACGTGTTTGTCATGTGATAAAAAACGCTTATAACTGAATAGGTAATTGATTGATCAAAAAAATGGGAAAAACAGTCCAATTCCAAATCGCTTCCATGGCCAGGCTTTCAAATTTTATATCTTACCGTTAAAAAATGAATTTGTAAATGTGTCAAAACGTTTTACGCTTGTTGAGCAGAACAGTTAAGAACCGCCTTAACACTATTTTCTAATCATAATTTTTACAATATGTAATTTCAGAATTCTGCAGTTAATTAACTTCAAAATTTGGTAAAGATTAATAATCAGAAGGAGTGATAACTAAAAAGTGAAATAGCTGACAGCAAAGTAGTATATGCTGATAAATATATTTAAATTTTTTATTTTGCTGAAGGAAAAAAAAAAAAAACTGCTTTAAATTCTGCAAATAATGTACGAAATGTAAATATGCAGATTTATGTGACAGGGTGTGTGTGTGTGTGTGTGTGGGGGGGGGGGGGGGGTACGGTTGTTGTACCGGTACCGCAGAATATTAGGGCTTCGGTACTTTTTTTGTTAGAAATTAAGCCCTGCGTGCGTCCACTCTCGCGCTTCCTAAATAGACCCGAAATTCACCCAACACTCCTCTTTGAAATTATTATATATATAATATTTAACTAAGGTATCCGTCAAAAAACCGTATCTGAAACTATATTTACTATGTAAAACGCTACTGTTAAAAAAATTTCTTCACGACTACCCCCCCCCCCCCCCCACTCCTTAAATCCAACTCCATAGACTTATTTAAAATTTGTAAGTGTTTTTATAAAATATCTGAAATTTTAAAACAAATCCGTTCCTTAGTTTTCCTGATTTTCACAAATTCGCGATCGAGCTTCGAAAAGCGAAACTGAAATAATTGTTGTTTTCTTTTTTGGATAAGCATATTTTACAAGTTAGATTACTGGCATCCATTGGTCAAAAATCAAATGAAAAGAATGTCAGAACTACATAATTATTGGTCAGTCACACTGATTTAGCCTCCTCCCTTAAAAAAAACCCCTCCCATCATTTGAATTTCCCGCTAATGACCTGGCAACATTCAGCGCCATCTCTTGAGAAAAGATGTGTTCGACATACAGCCTTAACAGCTTAATTATAAATTAATAAATTGATTTTGAGGCATTTTTCAGCCAGCTGGGCGCAGGTGAATAGGTAAAAGATATATTTCACTTATTTAATTTAAAAAAAAAATGTTTTAATACGAGATAATATAACAAACCAAAGACATTTTATTTCAACATGAAAGCAATGTTTTTAATTTACACATGCAAAAAAAAAGGTAAATAAAAAATAAAATTCCTATTACAGAGAAGGGAAACTGCTACTCGCGAGATGGACGTCAAGCTAACAAAAATAAACCAATTGAATTTATCAATTTAATTTACTAATTTAGTTTACCAATTAATGTGCCAATTTATACATTGCGAAAACAATACTATTAAAACTTTATAGGATTTACGATAATGGAGTTAATAATGCACTAAACCGCTCTCTCTAAAATGTGAAAACTGCCTGAGAAACTACAACAATTAAATATTTAAACACTAACAAATTGGAAATTGCTCGTCAAACGGGGCAAATGAGGTGCGTTCGTACTATAACTAGTTTTATAAATAGTTTTTTTGCACCGTATATTGTACTGAATGTATATTTTAGTGCACTTCATAAGTGCATATCAATTTCATTCTGTTCGAAAGGCTGTAACATCATTAAAATGCACTTGAAATATTATTTCCCATTGGCCGTAATGTAAAGGGAAACTTTTGATTGTATCTGTAATTAAACTATGCATCCGATTTTCATAAAACTTGAAATGACTCGACAAAATTTTACAACAATTATATATTTAAAATTTCAGACCATTCAGAAGGGTGTAACATCATTAAAATGCACTTGCAATAATTTATTCCCATTGGCCGTAATGTAACGGAAAACTTTGGACTGTCCCTGTAATTAAACTATACATCCGATTTTCATAAAATTTGAAATGACTCGACAAAATTTTACGACAATTATATATTTAAAATTTCAGACCATTCCGTTGAGTAGTTTTTGCTTTGTTATATGCGGACAGACATACAGACAGACAAACGGACCGAACGACGACTATAGGTGCTACGTATTTATATAATTACGAACGCACCTAAAAAGGAGAAAAAATAAAGAGTGTAATAATAATAATATTAATAAAAAAATACGCCGTTACTTTCATGTTTCGCTACTGCATTAAAAATCTGGAAAGCTTTCCATATTGTAGGTTCTCTCTAGTTATATATATATATATAGCAATGTGTTTTATTTTTGTAGCTATTTGCTTTTACAGGATTAGGAATTAGGCGCAGAGCTCGCACGGCTTCCACATTTTAATATCGGAATGTTCATAAAATAATATTTCCCGTACTTAATTGCAGAATTTCCATTATTAACCTCTTCGCTCCCTTGGTCCCCAAATGGGGCCTCCTTTTTGTCCCATTTTAATGGTACTCAAACGTAATTACAATTTCAATATCAGAATGACATGTTTCGAAGTCTAAGATTCGAACTAATGCAAATAAAATAAAAATCTTGCTCTGAAGTCAAATGGGCGAAGGAATAATTGAGTAATAATTAATAATACTGCATTAATACTCAGTAGCGAAGAGGTTAAAGAATTCGAAGTATTGAAATGCTAGTATTAATATAAAGAAAGCTTTTCATCTCTCCCAATATTATCCATCCTTGGTTTAATTCATATAGAAGCATTTTGAATGTCCTACCATTATATAAAAAAAAAATATTTATGCTATTACAAATGTATACAGAAAAAAACGCATTATTATTATTTTTTAAATACCATTATTTCAATAATAATTAGGAAAAATGTACTTATAAATGATATTAAAAAATATTTATGTACGAGTTAAAGAAATAATTTAATAATCTGGAAGTTGCATTCCAGATTTTTACTGAAAGGATCTTGTTTTTATAATTTATTTCCAAAATACATTTTTAAAAGATTTGCATATAAAAGAAAATATCATAATACACAAAGTTAAGTTTGATCGAAATAATAACAGCTCCAAATCTAGAATTTGTGGATGTGGTACAATAAAAATTTCAGCCACGTTTAAAGCAGTTATAAATTCTTCCTGGAACATTACATCAACTAGATTTTTATTTAATCCATTTTGGGTTGATTGACAGAGTTATTTTCGAAAAAGAAAATGGTGAATAGATAGACAGCAATCACTCCCTTTCTCCCAAGTTCCATGGCTTTTAAGTATCATCCAATTTATTGTACTTTTTATTGGTCAGACTGTTCAGAGATGACAAAATGTACGGATATTTTTCCTGAAGGTTTTAACTGATACAAATAACTGATTTAACATCAGATGACTTATAGAATACATCTTCCTATTTATGATTATAAATAAAAAAAAAAATAAGGTGATAATGTAACATTGCCGTGTAATCATAAAAATAAATTTGCTTTATTGGCAAAAAGAAAAGAAAGAAAGGGTCTAGGCGGATAAGCATAGCGAAATGACCCCCCACGGCCGATGTTTGAAATAACATGTGTGGTAATAAGGCTCACCATGAGAAAACAATATAGAGTCTTTTTTGCGCCTGACCTTGAACTGCCCTTGAGATAATCGGCGAATTATGCGCCACCGCTGCTATTTTTGAAATACGTGCTATATACTCAAAAAGTGCAAAAGTTAAAAAAGTGAAACCAACGCCAATTTTTGAAGACTATATTAGTTCATATTATATAATTTTTTCACATTTTTACACAAATTTTAACATAGAAAAACAAACAAAAAAATTTTTGAAAAAATTATTAATGTAGGAATTTTATATTTACACCAACCAAAAAATTAGAGAATAATGCTCAATGTATCTATTTTTAAGAAAAAAAAAATCGTTGAAATTTCGTTGCGCTTTTTTAGTTATAAAAAATAATGCTAGCAACTTGCTAAAATATTCGTAACTTTCCCTGTTTGCATTTGCAGAAATACTCTACTATCAATGAATTCGTTGATTCCTGACATTTCCACTCGGGCAGGATGCGCAGTACGCCAAAATAAGAAAATGTTTCCATACATACCACTTCCCTATAGGTTTGTTTTGTGTTTGTAAACACGAAACAATTCTGTTATTTTGGCGTTCTGTGCATCCTTCTCGCGTAATAAAATGAAGTCGATTGTGCAGGTGAAGGTGAATAGGAGCTGTAAATATATAAGGTTATCAACTTTTTGGCAATTTTGGACCCCTCCCAACCTTCCGATATCCAGGGCCGAAACTAAGGGGGGGAGCATGTGCCCCGGGCGCCAGAGGCAAGGGGCGCCAAATGAAAGGTTATACCTTTGGAATCGATCATTTTCTTCTGATGGACTTGATGGCTTTCATTATTATGAAACAGCCATTATAAATGGAGTGTTAGGTGAAGATGAAAGAGCAGTTGTAAAAGTTTGAACTCTGATTTTCTGGTCAGAATAGAAAAAAAAATGGCCATAATTTTTATTTGCAAAAAAATAAATTATGGCCATTTTTTTTTTCCATTCTGACCAAAAAATCAGAGTTCAAACTTTTTACGACAGCTCTTTCATCTTCACCTAACATTCCATTTATAATGGCTGTTTCATAATAATGAAAGTCATCAGTCCATCAGAAGAAAATAATTCGGTTAAAGCGGAAACTCGGTTAAGCGGGACTCGGATAATCGGAACTCTACTCTATAGGCAAACACTGTAAATAGCCGGTAATACATGGGAATTATTTTATGTGAACGAACTATAACTGCAACAAGCGTCACGTTCAATTTTTGTAGTTCAATATTACATATTTTAAATTTTAAAATAAGTTGGCCATTAGAAAATTAGTAAAATTCTCTTTGTAAATATACTTTGCGGAAGAAAGGGGGGGGGGGCGCCAAAATTTATGTTTGACCCGGGCGCAAAAAAGGCCAGTTTCGGCCCTGCCGATATCATACATTAGCATTCCTCGAATACCCTCCCCCTAATAATATTGTTATTAGTGTCTAAAAATTCTTTTTATTTTTACATTTTTTTTTTCCTTTTTTTGTCTTTTTATGCGTTTGCAATGATATACAGATATGGTTGTAAATTTTTTATTCACATATTTTACTGATTTAAATGACGAGAAGAAATTCATAAAATATCACTGTTATATAAGAAATAACTTTATATCAAATAATATTTTGAAGAAATACTTATTATTTAATTTTTTTTAAATAGTTCTTTGTTACATAATGCATTGAACAGTAATATGCACTTCGCCTTGCCGGGGCTAAACAGAACTTCTTTTAAACAAAACAGTTGACCAACATTCTTCCCCATCTTTTAGTTGCAAAAATAACAAATATCATTTCGAATCTGGTTTCTCTAACAATGAATTATATACGCATATGGCAGGAGAATATTAATGGTGAACGTTGGGTTATTCCATATTTTGGAATGAAATGTTTTATAATCCTTCAATGGTTTTAATAATTACTTTGTATTTTCATAAAAAGAAGAAAACAGACTTAAAATAATTAAGATAACAGATGTAAAGAAAAAGATACGAAAAAAATATATTTTGGATTTTTTTTTTCAAAAATGATAACGATATCAAATGACAACCACCCCCTCTCCCCACAGATATATTCCGATGTCAAGTGCCAGACCCCCCTCCCCACACACACACGCACACTCCCCCCTAAAGTGATACGTTACATATGTACACTGTACGTGTACAGCCCCATAGCCTTCTTCAATGTGAAAATGATAGTAGGCAAATGTTATCATTTTATTTGTCAATTCTTGATATTATTACGCGAGAAGGATGTACGTCAAAATAACAGAATATTTACAAACACGAAACAAACCTATAGGGAAGTAGTACAAATGGAAACATTATCTTATTTTGGCGTACTGCGCATCCTGCCCGAGTGGAAATGTCAGGAATTGACCAAGTCATTGATAGTAGCGTATTTCTGCAAACGCAAACAGGGAAAGTTACGAATATTTTAGCGGTTGCTAGCATTATTTTTGTTATAACTCAAAAAGCGCATCTTCGATTTTAACGAATGTTTTTTCTTAAAAGTACATAATTTGAGCATTATTCTGTAATTTTTTGGTTGGTGTAAATATAAAATTACTACATTAATAATTTATTTTTAATATTTTTGTTTGTTTTTCTATGTTAAAATTTGTGTAAAAATGTGAAAAAAATATATAATGTGAATTAACATATTTTTCAATAATTGGTATTGATTTCCTTTTTTTAATTTTTATACTTTTTGCGAAAAATGTATTTGGAAAATAGTAGCCCCAGCAGATATTTCGCCGATTATCTCAAGGGCAGTTCAAGGTCAGGGCTAAAAACAATCTATATCGTATTCTCATGGTAAGCCTTATTATCAGACGTGTTTTTTCAAATATCGGCTGTGGGGGCCATTTCGCTATGCTTATCCGGCTAGACCCTTTAAGAGCCATTTTAGTAATAGATGCAGTTTTAAATGTTAGCTTACAGGAGCCAACTTATTCATTGGGGCTGTGATCATACATGCATTTTTTAGCTATCTAGGGCAAAATATATAATTCTTTTAATAGCCTTCAGAGTTTCGGAGCCCATTTGAGAGTAAGTGCGGAGAATTCACTGTTAACCTTTCAGGGGCAAGATACTTCTATTCCCAAAATGCAGAAATGAGTGATTGACACCAGAATATACAAACAAAATAAGTAATAGCCTTTGTTTGCGTACTTACTAAACAGAATTTTTTCATTCTTCTGGTGCCAATGTGGCATTTAGGAATTAAAATTAAGTGGTCTAAAAATGAACACCGCCCTTGAAGGGGTTAAAATTACCTTCGTTACCTGGTGGTACGCCAAAAGTTTAAGTTTCGATTTAGTTATCCGCCAGTCTAAAAGTTATTAATTAGTCTAAAAGTAAAAATATTAATGTTTTTGAGCAGCTGTAACAATATATTTTAATAATTTCATGAACCGAAATGATATTTACGATAATTTCTCGATACGGAATCAAAATATTGCTCCTGTTTGCTCCGGTACATTTTGAGCCCTGCCCGTAATCGAGTTCATAGCCAAATGATGAATTTGAGTGAATGTGATTTCGTGCAGAAATATTTCTTAAAATCTTTAGTGGTATTGATATCTTTTTAAAGGACATTGTAGCCATGATCACATCGTCTAGAAGCGGGCTGAATTATGGAAAATTAATGTAAAACGGAATAAAAACGCTTTTTAATGTGCTCTGAGTAACTTTATAATTAACTCATTAGCTTATAATTAATTAGACATGCCTTTAAATTTTACTGATAAATGTACAATTATTTAGTCTCCTAATTGTTATCTACCTCTCAATTATGATAGATATATATGCTTTATTTCATCCCAGAAATCTGCGCTTATTTAAGTGAATTTTCCTATACGAGGAAAATTTCTATCGGAAGAATTCGAAAATCCGTATATATATATTGTCAATTAATAAATTTTCTAAAAGTAGGTATGTGTATTATTTTCACCTTGCCATCTCAGTTAATTACAGCTTATTATAAAAAAAATTATGGTGTATTTCTCAGATACAGCGAGTAATTATATTCTACATATTATGTTTACTTCATTCAATTTTTTTTTTTTTTTTTTTTTTTTTTTGTAAATTAATAAATGTTTGTAACATTTAGGTTTGCTTATCTTTTCAAAATATAATCTGAGTTGATTACTGATAATTATGAAAATTTGACGATATATTTCTTAGATAAAATGCGAATAACTATATTACACAGAACATGTTTACTTTATTAATGATTTTTATTTTGTAAATTAGTAAATGTTCTAAAATTAATTTTGTTTATCTTTATCCCCCTAATATCTGAGTTCATTACCGTTAATTATAAAAAAAGATCGTGTATTTTACAAATATAATATGAGTAATTATATTATACATAATATGTTTACTTTATTGATGATTTTTTTTTAAATAATAAGTGTTCTAAAATTAGTTTCGTTTATTTATTATTTTCATTCCAATTACAGCGTCTAGAAGATATCGTGTGGAAACCGACTATTCCAGAAATGCTTTTAAAAGTGACAAAAAATTGTATCCCATATATCTTGAACGATGATGCTAAAGGACAAATATCGATCGCAGCGACATCTGCTAGTTCTTTATTGGCTGAAATGCTTTCTTCAATTCAATCTTTATACAATGTTTACGTTTGAGCTATCTGATGTCGCTGCGATCGCCATTTATCGCTCTGCATCGTTCAACATTTATGGGATACAATTTTTTAGTACTTTTTGGTTGACCGATTTCCACACCATTTCTTCTACACACTATACCCTAACATCTGAGTTAATCACTGTTAATTACGAAAATTTAATCATGTTACGGTTGTGTTTTTCAAATTTTGATAATTGATTTTATGTACTTTTAGCACTGAATCTGAAAATGACCTTTATTTTTAACCATCACGTCAAAAGTTTTCACAAATCGTAAATTTCAAAGTTAAAAAGGTAAAAAAAATAGCAAAAAATCTGATACTATAAAATGTAAAACTTTTTTGTGCTCTTAAATTTTATTTAATTCCATAATTTATTCAATTTTTTGGCTTATACTGTGAATTCTTACAGTTAAACAGCTCAGGAGTCCGATGAAAGGGGTAATGGGTTCACTTTAAACTTTGAACTTTTTAAGTTTGACGATTTGCGAAAAATACTGACGTGATGGTTAAAAATGAAGGTCATTTTAGAATTCAGCACTGAAAAATACATTAAAATCAATTATCAAAAGTTAAAAAACACAACATTCACATCTATTTTATAATATCAGATTTTTGTTATTATTTGACTCATTAACTTTGAAATTTACGATTCGCAAAACATCCTTACATGATTGTAAAAAATGAATGTTATTTTCGGATTCAGCGCTAGAAAATAAATTGGAATCAATTAACAAAAGCTAAAAAGATGACACAACTCAAATTTTGCATATACAATAGTTTGCAAAACTTAAGCAACGAACACAAAATGTTAATTTCTAAACACGTGAGTACTCAAAAGAAAATTCTATAAACAGCAAGTGTAAAAAATAGGTGTCATCCTAACAGCATAACCAGCCTATAGGAGATCTCCGTGACGTCACAAAGGGTCACAAGTGTCACAGTCACTACAATGAACTGAAATGTGATATCTTTCATTCGTCTCATTTTTAATCTCATTTGATCATTCCACCGAGAAGTCGCCATGACTGCTGCTTTGTGACGAGTCACCAGATGACTTTACAATGAAGTCACCTTGTGACCCCCATGTGAACGTCATTTGGAGACTCCATTGTAAAATCATCACGATATCTGTTTTGTGACAAGTTCTCAGGTGATGGAAAATGAAATCATCTGGTGACTTTTCACAAAGGAGTGCAAAGGACTTCACAGTAGAGTCTCGGTCACCTGAAAGTTACTATGTGACTTCATTGTGACATTATTTGAGACTGAGCACAATACTATGCTCAAGTTGATTCAGAATCGAGTCTTCAAATGACAGTCACATGAGAATCACAAGGTGACTCAACATAAAGCAACAGTCACAGTGACTTCTCAGTGGAGTCAACATATGACGATCATTTTAGAGTAATAGTGAGACGAATGAAATATTCTAAATTTTGTTTCTCTGTAGTGACTGTGACTCTTGTGTCCATGTGTGACATGAAGGAGATGTCGCATCAACTAGGTATGTTGTAGTAATGTTTATATAATTTACTTTTGAGTATTCACATGTTCGAAAATTAGCATTTTATGCTTATTGCTTAAGTTTTGCACACCAGTGTAAGATGAAAGTCTGAGCCGATTGTACCACTATAGAAAAGGATAAGTTGTTTCCCATTGTAATAAATATCATAAACGTTAAGAAAATTAAATTTAATAAAAAAAAGAGGTACGCTTGATGGTAATAAATGAATGTAATTTTCGGATTCAGCTAAACACAATATATTGGAATCAATTATTGAAAGCTAAAAAACATGACACAATCCAAAGTTTGCAGGATAGTGTTATCGTACACAAGATGAAAGTCTGAGCCGATTGTATCATTATAGAAAAGAATAAGATGTTACACTTTGTAATAAATTTCGTAAACGTTAAGAAAAGTAAATGTAATCCGGAAAAAAATAGGTACCTACGATGTTACGAAATTTTCCCTATTACTTAAAAACCATAAAAGGGAAATTAATTGGTTTCTAAGCTTTTTTAAATGTATGTTTTCAAAGATATATGAGAAGCAGGCAGGCTCTTTAAATTTAAAACAAGAATTGCGTAAAACTCGTAATATTATTGGTTTCTGGAGTTTTGATTGGTTCATCTTGAATGGTTTCTAAAAATAAAAGAGTTGTTTCCAGAACAGTCAATAACTTAAATGTTTTATAGGCTAAACTAAATTTTCGTAAGCTGTTTTTTGTATAAATGTGTGTCCATCAAGAAAATCACACGGATGGAAAACTGTTATCTTTTCACACAAGTAATACCACGGTTCAAGATGAAATCCCGTTTCACTTCAGTTTATTTCTCATTTTTAGGTGCGTTCGTAATTATATAAATAAGTAGCACCTATAGTCGTCATCTGGTCCGTCCGTCTGTCTGTCTGTCTGTCCACATATAAGAGCGCAAAAACTACCCAACCGAATGGTTTGAAATTTAATATATAGAATCCTTGCAGAATTTTGTCGAGTCATTTCAAATTTTATGAAAATTGAATCAAAACTTAAAAATATGTTAATTTTTTTTCTTTATTCTATTAAATCCTATCATACGTAATTAATTCATGATAGGTATCCCCTGAAAGGTAATGATTCAAGGCAGCCATGTGGTGATTACGTCCTATTTAATATGGAGCGCTACTATTTCCGCATTACTGAATTAAATATATATAATATTAAAAAATTTTGTATTCATGCATTTTTGCATAAGAGTACAACAGCTATTGCACCAAGATCTGAATATTTATAAAACTAGTTATAGTACGAACAGTCTGAGACCTTGCCTCAGCCTGTTAGTACATTATGAGAAAGGGTAGAAACAACTACCGTCTGTCACACCAAAACTAAAGTAAACCTGCGGAGATGCAATCCATTTGAGATTTTGGCCGACAGTGTCCAACCCTGTTTTCTTGACCATGACCCTGAGGTGCTACGCAGCATGTTTTCCGACCAGGTGGTCAACCTAGTGCGGGACATTCAGTGTTTAGTTCCCAAGCAGACTTGGTACTCAGTTTATCGACGCCGAGGTGATGAAAGGTTGAGTGATCCTTGTTTAGTCCGTAACCCGGATTCGAACTGGGGACCCGTAGTGTAGTTGATATAGCGTGTTGACCACTACGCTACTTGACTTCTTATCTGTCAGACTTGTTAATGTATTAAAATATATCAAAGTTCACCAGAAGTTCTTCATTCTGTTTATGTGCTCGAACGCGAAGAAACTGGAATTGTAAGGTTATTTTGAGAATTATTACAGTTTGAAGCAGTGAAATGCCACCTACCCATGATATTTGTAACTGAAACAACGTAGAGTAGTAAAGAAATTCCTGATTTCACACATTACTTTTCTACAAAGGTAACTTCAACATCTGTCACCGTTTACTCGATTTTAAATTAAAAAACCCGTCCGTCATTCATTTTTAGGATGCCCTGTATGTTGTATGTATGAAATCTCACTATTTACCTCTTTTACATCTCACTGATTTTCCAAATCTATTAGTTCTGCCCTTTGCGCATTTTATGAATATTCATTCCGTCCCAAGCAGTTCAGTTTAATTTAGAACCGAGTTCTAGGATGTAATGAAAAATCGAACTCTTTTAATGCATCGTCCAATAAAGGGAGGGAGGGAAGGCGGGAATACTACTCCTTCTGAAGGCAACTTCAATGTGATCTTCTATTTGGGAAGGAAAATTTTCAGTCAATAAAACTCTAGCGTTTCAATCAATCATCCCATTTCTATTCTTGGCCACCCCCTATTGCAAGGGAATAAGTAATCGAGACGGAACTGATGGATACGATGGACATTACTTATTCGTATTAGATTTTTTTATATATATATATTAGATAACGGAAAATCTATTACACATGAATTGTAGGAAGAAAAGAAAGAAAGAAAGTTATAAAGCCCCTGTCTTATACAAGTAAGATATGTGCTTAATAAATTTTTAGAATTTACTGTCCCCTGTTTCACACGAATATAAAGTGAGCTTGATACATAGTCAAACCATATTTTTTTAGATAAAAAATTAGCACAAGAAAACTATTTCAGGTTTGAAGCCCCTTTTAGTTTACTTTAAGTCTTTGGCGAGAAGGGTTTTATAAAGAAACATTTTACATTGAATCGAACAGAAACTTTTTGGTAATAATGATCATTTCTAGAGGAGAATACATGGAGTAGTAATTAAATAATAAAGTAGATTTTTTCTAGTAATATAATTTTTTTATATAATTATTTATGAACCAGCAACTAGCTAGTGACGCCAGACACACGTAGAACAACTTAAATTTTAATGGTGTTCACTACAAGATAAATTTCATTTATTGTTATGTTTTTTTAAACTGCTCAAATAATAGATTTAAACTTTCTTTAATATAACCAATAGTTTACATATCTGTCGGAGACTGGTGAAATAAAATTCCCGTAACCAGTATCTGGTGACCCCCATTAAGGGGGCTGGTCACTCAGCTTCGGAATTCTCCTCCGTAATGTTAAGTCTATGGACTTTTGATGCATTCGTATATTTAAAATATCTTCTCGGGAAAATAAAATTTTTAACATCCTTTTTCTGTG
Source organism: Maratus speciosus (assembly GCA_963932465.1). NCBI lineage: Eukaryota > Metazoa > Arthropoda > Arachnida > Araneae > Salticidae > Maratus > Maratus speciosus. Next base: position 172,520,694 of record OZ010793.1, read on the forward strand.
TACTCTTCTTACTTAAGGATGTCTCTTTTTTTCTTAGTTTTCAAAATATTTCTAAAATCTGTGCTGAATTTAATATTTTATGTGTTAAAAGCGGGCGAACCGTGAGTAAGATTTTAACACTTCATACAAAATTAAGTCTATACAATATAACATTTATTTTATGAGGAAATAAGTACCAGTGCCATTTATAGGTTTTGTTCTAAAGCAAAATATATTCAGCTGTATAAAAGTAAAGCAAAACTAAAAGCAAAATCAAAAAGTTTATAAATAAAATAATAAGACGAAATGCAATTTTTCACCCTGATTCAACATAAAATATATAATGTGAACTTTAAAATGTCCACAGTTTTACTTAAAAGGGGACTAAAGTAATGAAAAAGATGTTACAAGTTTAAAATATACATTTTATTTAAAACTTCTTAGTACTTTCAAGCTTTCCAAGCTCATCATCAGGGAATATTTTAATAACTAATTGTTGTTAATTTATACAAATACGTCACTTTGTTTTGAAAATAAGAGAGCCAATAATGACGTATGAGAACAGAGTGATGTCATAAAAATAAATGGAACTGCAATTAATAATAATTTATATTTCCTTTAATTAAATTCAATCCAAAGAATCTGCTATTACTACTTCTACTTTCAACTCTAGTAATTATTGGCTCTCTTATTTTCAAAACAAAGTGGCGTATTTGTATAAATAAACAACAATTAGTTATTAAAATATTCTCTGATGATGAGCTTGGAAAGCTTGAAACTACTAAGAAATTTTAAATAAAATGTATATTTTAAACTTGTAACATCTTTTTCATTACTTTAGTCGCCTTTTAAATAAAACTGTGGACTTTTTAAAGTTTACATTATATATTTTACAAAAAGTTTATTTTTATGAGGAAAATAATAGAGATCCATATTTGTATAACTCAGGTCTAAAGATGTTAAAACTGAACTAACAAACTCCGCGGTGCTACAGTCCAATGAGGATCATGGGCTTAATTGACCCGCTTACTTGACCATGGATCTTTAGAAACCGTGATGGATCCTCCTGAGGTGCTATATACAGCATGTGTCCAAATCAATTGTCTGGTCATTCTGACGCTGAAAGTCCACTGTTTAGTTCCCAAGCACGTTTGGTATTCATTTTCTCGATCCGAAATAGAGAAAGATTGAATGAACTTTCACTAAGTTCAGAGGCACTGAGCTCCATATATAACAGGAGATCTGTCCTCCTATTTCCCGACATGATTTCAAGCGGTCAGCGCGGAAGGATACAATGACGATAGTTTTAGTTCGCATTCATGGCAAAAAATGCTGTTTTACCCATTCCCTTACATTATTAGTGAATCATTTATTAATTTGATAAGTATAGCTTAATTAGAGGAGCATAAATTAGGATAATAGTAAATGAAAACTCCAATATCTAACATTGACAACGCGAACTATTTTTTACCTTTGTCTTGAATGCTTCATTTACCTTGCAAGCTTCTGACCATCGACTGAGAAATCCTATTACATTTGGAGCTCAGTGTTCAGAGGCAAACCTCGGACCTGTAGAATGACAGTATAATGAGAGTATAATATTTATAATGATAATTGGATATTTGATTGAGAAGGAACTATCAATACTTTTTTTTTACAAGTTTAATACAGGAATTATTACATTTTAAAAAAAGTGTAATTTATACAAAAAATTAGTTTTAGATTTTTCCTCTTTTTCTTATTTTAATTCAAGACTTTAAGCCAACTTTTTTATCATTTCTATCGTAGTCAGATACCGATCATAAACCAAAAACTTTGCAAACTATTCGTGGAGTTCCTTCGATAACAACTTTAACTTATAGATGTGTACTTTGTTTACTTCATTATAAGTTTATGCCCTACATGACGATAAAAATATGAGATGACATGCAACTTTTGAAAGTCTCTCTGATAAAAAGTTCAGAACCCATCATATTCAGACATTTTTACTAGAATATCTTCGACATCCGGAATGCCGAAGAGGTTCATGGACTAGAAGTAGGGAAATGTGTTATGCACTTATTTGAGGGTTGAATGCGATAGATACATCATTATCGACTTAAAGGAAATAACTTCGAAAAAGAAGTATCTTTCGTATTTTCGGTTTGAGAACAGCAATTTTGAAGAGTTGAAACATAGCTCTTTCTTCTTTATTTTAATAAATATTTCTGTTTTGAAAAACAGAAAGTTCCTGTAAAAATTTGTTTAAATTAAGTCAGATAAAAAAATTATGTTTTATTACTATTAAGCAAATAAAAAAAGTTATTTCCTTTCTTTTTGTCTTTACAACGGAATATATTTGAGGAAAAAAAAGATGAATTTATTGAAATATGTTTTGCATTTTAAATATTGCTTTATTTTGCATATTATGTACATTACATTTTAACTGTATGTGGTGATGTAAATGTAAACAAGTAACATATAATTTTACGTTTACGTATGTGAAATAATTTAGTACATTAATAACTATTTATTTCGGAATTCATAATTATCAATGTTATTTGAAAAGAACGAACAATAATTTCGTTATTATGTTGAATTCATGCTTGGTGCTGTTTTTATCAGTAAAGCCCCACACTAATGCAATTTCGCACCGATTAAAATTGCAAATCGTCGGCGTTTTTTGAGAAAACGGTCTCATTATTTTCCATTTTTCATTGACAAAATGAAATTTTTGATAAAAATAAATATCTTAATTCTATTCCTCATTAAATTTCGTGTAGAAAAATTGCCAATAAAGTTACATCCCAAATCGCACTTTTTTCATCATACCGGATGCGAAAGCTCTGCTAAAAAGAGAGAATAAAAAAAAAATGAGAATATATCTAAAGCTTTATAAATGCATTTAAAAATGCAGTACTGTACCAGGATTTCCCATAATAACATAATAACATATGACATATTTAAATAAAAAGAAAAGTGTCCAGTTAAACTGATGGCATTGAGCTCAATCACACTAGTTGTATATTATACTTTTATTTCAAAGAAAATATAAGTCCCTTGAAAAATAAGGAAATCGACAAAAACCCATTTAGCTAAATTAAGGTGGAGATTAGCCCGCCGTTACTCCCTTTATACTTAACCAATGAGCCCTCAAAACTAATCACCGTAGCGCCTTATTAGATGAGCATATTTACAAAATTTGAAGGAAATCGGATATTTCTATGAGGAGTTATCGCGTTACATACATACGCATATACGTACATACAGAATCTACAGACACAATAGCTCTCAGGCTTTGATAGCCTGTGAGCTAAAAAAGAAACAAATAAGCAACAAGAAAGATTGATGACAATAAATAAGTATGAATAAATAGTTTAAAATATCGCACACAAAAAATATTATTAAATTAAAGAATTGTTTAGCACATTATCTTAAACGTGAAATGATGATTAAATGACATTTTGACAAATTTTTGCACCTTATAAGCTTAAAATATAATAGGTAAAATTAAGTAATTTTTAACATGGAAAATGTAATAGAATATCGTCATTTAACATTTGCCAAAAAAAATTTCACTATAGCGAAAATAAAAGCAAGCATAACTTTTTTTTTATTAAACAAACAGGATTTTTTTTATGTGACTTATTGTAAATAACTTTATTTGGAGGCTATCTATTTCTTTTATACAAAAGAAGCATAAAAATAAAAACGAACTTATCTCTCAACTTTTTAAATTGCTATTCTCAAATTGAATATGGGAAAGATACTTCTTTTTTAAGTTTTGTTAGTTCTTTTAAGGAAATCTGAAGTCGATAACGATGTATAGTATTCAACTCTCAGATAAGTGTATAACAGATTTACTTACTCCTATTCCATGAATGTCTTCAACATTCAGAACGTCGAAGCTGTTCTAGTAAAAAAATCTAAATATGGGAGGAATATGAACTTTTATCAGAACGAAAATTTCAGAAGTAGTTGCGTGTCATCTCATTTTTTTATTATCACGTAAGGCATAAATTTATAATGAATTAAGTAAAATGTTTAAAGTTGAAGTTGTTATTGAAGAAGTTTGGAAATAGTATGCATAGCTTTTGATTTACGATAACAGTCTGATATATTTCAGCAAAGAAAAACATAAGTGTGCAAAATTTCAAAAGGAAATGGAAAGAAAAGAAATCTAAAACTAATACTAAACATGCATACATTTTTAAAACAGCACCGTGTAAGAATTTGACATTCTAACGAAAGTACTGACACTTTGTTGAATGGTGACGAGTATATTCTCGTCACAAATTTATCGCGTTTTTTATTCACAGTAACCTCAATTTTCAACTAGAAATATTTTTTTTATTTAATCAAGTATGTCTATTTATTAGATATAGTCATATCTTTTAATTTTTCTTCAACTTATCCTAATATCTTGGTTTACTGCAACGAAGCTCCGCCTCCTACTTTCGCATTAGCCAATTCGAATTTATCAACCTTTCCTATTCCCCTGATATCTTCATCTTCTACCTCTGTGAGATAAAGACCTTTCCTTAACTTTTTAATTCTATATTTTTATTGTAATGCATCTTTCGTACTACAGTCAGACTCTCGTTTCATGACTTCTTTAAGATATGTTGCACAAATACTCATCCACAGCAAGTGGATCTTGCAACTAAGTATCCTTGAAAGCTTCACCTGATTACCTGTTTTATTCCGCCAATATATAGGGTAGGAAAGTACACAGTGAGACATGGTACACAGTGAAACAGCAGCCGTTTTGATCTATAATTATAACTTTTTCTCTTAGCTGGAACATACACTGAACCACCTCATCTTATGTAACACGTGGATGTAGTTTCGGCACTACGGTTACTCGTTTAACAAAATAGTAAGTAATTATTTATTTTACAGGGGTTAAAGTTACATAAACGTCCATTTTAGAGTTTATTTCTTTCATTATAGCGTATATTTACTTAACCAAACCTAGTTATATCTAAGGATAGACTATGTCGACAAAACTACAGAAGCATTCAAAGCTGTGAAATTGATGATGAAACAGATATGGCATCCATTTTGTTACAACGTAACGAAAGTACACAGTGAGACACATAGTTGTGGTACACAGTGAGACGTGTCTCATTGTGTATCTACTGTGTTGTTCTGATGTAAAAAAAGTTATTTATTAATAAAAGAAGGTTTCTCTCTCTCTCTTTCTCTCTCTCTCTGTGTGTGTGTGTGTGGGGACGTGCGATGGCTAGTGAAATCTACTAAACGTAAGAGGCTGAAAATTTGCATGAAGGTAGCCCGACTGCCATTGTTCATCCGAGGCTCATATTTAAAAAAAATTTTAATCTAGAAATATTAATTAGAAGTCATAAACTGCAGAAAATTATTGATAGAGTGTAAAAATGTATGATTTATGAAAATATATACATTGTCTCACTGTATACCACTTGTGGTACACAGTGAGACAATTTTTGATACTCCGTTATTCTACTTCTGTGCTTTTATAAATAACTTCTTTAAAACCACATATACATTAATGCGTAGTGTATTTGTGTAGCTTAAAGATGTAGCAAAAATTTTTTCAAAAGAATAAAAATCGTTGCCATTCGTTAAGTAATAATAATTTTCGTCTCACTGTGTACTACCTTCCCCTATATATTTAATAAAATAAGCAAATAAACATATACAATTATTTTGCCTTTTTTTTTACTTTTGTACTCATATTGTTTGTTACAACTAACAATAAAAATGTATCGTTATCATTGAAGAGTGCCCTATTGTTCTTTTCTTCCTTATTCTAGGCCAGTGGTTCCCCAAAGTGGGGCAATTTGACGATTTAGGGGGCCCAATTTGACTTTTTTGGGGGGAAATTCCAAATTTGTTACTTAGTCATTCCCTATCGGATTGTTTCCTTTAAAAAAATGAATGTTGTAAATTAAAAATAAATGAAATACAACAGGGATCGTACACTTCAAGGAACTGTACCAGAATTTTCTTAAAATAATATTTTCCTTATTTAATGAAAACAAATTCTATCTTCAGATATAGCCATAAGTACTTTACAAAGTTTCTGATACAAACGCATCTAAAATCCCCTGATGCGTACGGCCCTGTACAAGCAAAATTAAAAGAAAAAAATCTTTTTTTTTCTTTTACTGAATTAAAAAAACGTTTTAAATCAAAAGTTGAAAAAATTAAATCTACACCGGAATAATTATGTGAATAATCTTTTAAGATATTTTGACATTATTTTTCTGTTACCAAAATCCCTATAAATATTCTGGTTGATATGGTATTTTATAATTCTTTGTAATATTTTCAATTTGAAATGCATCTTGTGTATTGTGTTATCTAAGAAAGAATATTTGGTGTCCAAAGCTTTTCCACAAACTCTTAATAAGTTACAAAAATGAATTATAAAATGTGTGAATGTTATAAACTTTTTTACCAAATGTAAGTCACTCTTCAGTTTATTTTGTGAAGACAAAATGCAGACCGTATAACACTTTTCTTTAACATTGTGTTAAGTTGGAAAATAACAACAATACTCTTTTTGATTCAAAAGTGAAGATATATCAATGCGCCATTGCGTTTATAGAGTTAAATTAAAAAAATATTTGTGACAGAAGACAAATATGGACAGTTAGTTATGACAGAAAAATATGGAATGAATAGTTATGGTTAAGGCTCTATTATACTTCCACCGTGTGAATAAAGATCACTTTTTAAATAATAGGAGACAACATTTACTGAATTATGGGGAGGGGAGGGGGTAGTGATGCCAGGTGTCTCGCGTATATTAGGTCTACAAATGCTCTGGGCATCACTAATTTCTTACACTTTTATTCGCCATCTTTAATCGCAGATAACATTGTAATTACTATATATATATGTATCTCTCTCTCTCTCTCTCTCTATATATATATATATATATAACCATTAATTAAACATTACCGACCATCATCAAAAACCGCAATATTGTGAATGAAATTACAATAAAAATGGATACCAAAAACCTATAATATACAACTGTATGTATAAAATAAAGTGCCTTATACTTAATTACAAGAATTAATATGGAAGAAAAAAAGAAGAATATGGATACCGAAAAAAATAATTGAAAAACTTATATATTGAATTACGTTTTCAAGAGTACAGAATTCAATGATATAAGCAAATTTTCTGTGAAATTTTTTTCTGTGAGAAAAAAAGCTAAAAACTGAAATTTTTTTTCTCCTGTACTCAAACAACCAATATGACCAAGAGAATAGTTTCAAGATGAAAACAGAACAATATCAAATGGCATGAAATGGAAAAAACAATACAACCCATTAAATATTTAATTTATAGAATAATATATATATATATATATATATTAGTCAATTATGTTTTTCATATTTAATCTTATCCTAAACACTTTTCCATAATTATTTATAGCTATATTCACTCTTATGCAGTTTAGTCTATAGTCAGACTTCTCTCGTCTGTCTCCTTAAGTTTTAGAAATATACAACTACTCCTAGGCAGGGCATAAAGTTGGCGTAAACCAGGAATCGCTAGAAATGACTAAACTGTTCAACTTCTGAAAATAAATCAATTGAAAATTACTGCTGCAAAATTTTGGTTATCTATTTTGGAAATAAAAAAAAAATGCTTTAATTTAGTAAAATTCTTGGCCAATAATGGGTTAGCACTAGATACGCCTGAAATTTCACTCAAGTTTTATAAAAAAATTGTACACGAGAATTATTATTTAAAGTTTTTTAATCTATCTATTTAACTTGTTTTTCTTCTTTCAGTTTATTCGCTACTGCCAAAGATTCGCATCCTCGTTAATCTCTCCAATCTGTTAAGTGAAGGGGATGCGGGGCAAAGATCCCAGTCTTCTCGTGAAGTCGTCTAGAAGTCGATTGTGTGATATAAATATTAACCCTTAAATGCCCCATGGTATCATTTATGGTACCATCAGTGTTCCCGATTCAGTGGATTTTTTTTATTCGCATATTCCGTATTCACACCAGAAATATAAAATGGAAATTTTTGAATTATTTAATAACAGACATTTCGTCATTGAAACAAGTGAAATTTACTATTTAGATTTTTCTGGTATGAATTCCTATTCCCTGAATTACGTAATTTCTGAAACGCATTCTACTCTGGGCATTTAAAGGTTAAAATCTTTTTTAAAGTAATTTCTAGTTCAAATCGAATTATACATGCTTGGTAGCCAGTGTTGCCAGATTGGGGATTCTGTCCCCATTTTGGGGAATTTTGTACCTCTAGGAGAATTTTTAGGGGACAAGTAGTTCGTGGGGAAATTTTTGGGGACTACAAACAATTTGGGGGAAAAACTTGGGGATTTTTTTTTTTTTTAACTATTTTCTGTAAAGATTTCTTGTAGTCCTGTAGAAAAACTTGATCTGTCTCAAACTCAATTTTGATTTGAAAAACGAAAATGCAATCCAGAAATCGGAAATATCAATCATTATTCTCCCGGATGTGGTCGTATTCGTTGTTTACTACATTACAGTTCACACGTATTATAGATGCATCAGACTCTTTATAAGCTTAAGCTTTAAGCAGCTTAAATCTGCACGTGACTAAATCTGAAGGCCTTATACGAAAAATTCTTTCGCCGTACTTAAAAAAATTTTTAAATTAAATATGTGGAAAGCAGATATTTTTCTCTGATGATATATAAAACCACATCGATTGATACAGCGAAAATACTTTGCATTATGATTACGTATTTCAGTATAGGGATGACAAAAAATTAAAACAGCTACCATCTTGGATTCATTCAAATCCCAACTGATAAGAGATTGTCTAAAGCTATGGAGCTAAATGTAAAAATTGTCCAACATTGTTAGAGAATACTTTTAAAACAAATGTAAAATAACTTGTCACTTCAAAATATATCTCTCAATCTTTTAATGTAGCTACAGAATATGCATTCAGTCCAGTTTAAAAGTTTGTTTTTTGTAAATGGGGAATTTTTTCAAAAAAGGCTTAATTTGGGGAAATTTTTCGAGCTTAAATTACTTAAATATTTTTTATAGAGGTAAATCGAAAATTTAAATATCCCTTTTTCCAGTAAAAACTGAGTTGGGGACTTTTTCGGAAAAAAACACTGATTTGGGGAAAATTTCAGAAATTTTGGTGGAATTGACTTTTGACTATCTGGCAACACTGGAAACATACTGACTGCTCTTGCTGCTTCTAGTGTTAATAATTCCTTTCAAAAATAACAATGATGATTATAAATTCTGGGAAAGTTAAAGAAAGGACCTACTTTACAGATTTATGTAAAAGTGCAATTGTGCGTTGTTTCGTGAAATTTTTCTGATACATTCTATGATACATACATTTCTATCATAAAAATAAAATATACCATGTATGATATACCAAAAGATTCAATTTTCAAAATGCAAAATGTTATTGAATAATGTCATAATTTTCTAAATATATTCTGTTAATGAGAAAAAAATGCACTTATTTGTTTGTTTGCTTGTAATAATGTTAACAATAAAACAGAATTTTTTGTGCGATTTATATTAAATAACTTTTTTAAGGAAATGTTACTAAAAAATAAATAAAAAATAAAATAAAAAAACACGTATGGATATATAAAAAAAAGTATATTGTTCAGTTTTAAAAATTGCTGTTTCCAAACAGGGAATACGTAATATACTTTTTTTAGTCTTGTTATTTCCTTTAAAGGAATCTGAAGACGATAACGATGTATCGCATTCAGATCCTCGCACGAGTATATAACACATTTCCTTAGTTCCTTTCTATAAAAGTCTTCAACTTTCCGGATGCCGAAAATGTTCTAGTAAAAATGCCTGAAAATGATGGGCTTGAAACTTTTTATCAGCGAGAGAGTTTCAAAAGTTGCGTGTTATCTCATATTTTATCGTCATGTATGGCATAAGCTTATAATGAAGTAAGCAAAGTAAATACTGAAAAGCTAAAGTTGTTATTGAAGGAACTTTAACAAAAGTTTTGTGACTTTTTTATTTATGATGTGTGTCTGACATTTAGGAAATAACAAAAAATCAGTGTGAAGTTTTATAATAAACCGAAAAAAAAGAAGAAAATGGTTCCTTTCCTTTAATCAGAATTATTTTTTAATTGAAATGATAAGACGTTTTCCGGCTGTTGAAAACAATAGACAATAAATATGTAATGGGCAAGTCAAGACAAAAAAAAATTCTAATGTAAAATTTACGAGATCAATCATCTGAACAAGTTCAGTAGGAGAAAAGATATGCAGTTTTTAAATATGTGAAAAAAAAAGTAGAAAATTGAAATCTGCATTTTGTTACCAAATTTTAGTTTAATCAAATCGCTCAAAAGTTTAATCGCTCAAATTAAATTACGGTTAAAAAATTCAAATTGCTTATTGGCACCACTTTTATGAAAAAGAAATATTCACCTTATTCAATGCCTTATGCACCTTATTTATTAACAGGTAAAACGATACTAAAATATAGCCAATTTCACTATTTTATAAAACTGGTGGGAATCAAACAATTTCAGTAAAAGACACAGCCCGTGACTATGACGGGAGCAAGAATTAAGGGGTTAACGCAAAAGTGCTGTATTTTATGGTTAATCTGATTCTATGATTAACCTCTTCAGTTCCGAAACTAAAATAGTAATACAAATACTTATTCATTGGTTTTTTCCAAACAAAATGACATCGTAAATGGCAGAAAAATTATATTTTCTGAAATTGATCCTTTAGGCGCTTAGTAATTTAAGTTCAAAAATATGGATCTAAAACTACAAACCCCCTTAAAACATCAATTTAATAATAATTAACATAAATTAACGCAATCACAAATTTAAGGGCTTTAAACAATTTCTACAAATCCTCAAATTTCTTTATTGAAAAAGATTTAAGTTAAATACTTATTAAAATTTCTCACTTTCTTGGTCATACTGTCTTTTGGACCTTTTTAGACATTTTGCAAACTCAGGTGAAAATAACATTTATTTTATGTGGGAATCAGTTTAGATGTTGGCATTTATTCGTTTTGTTTGAACGCAAAAGACATTCATCTATTAAGAAGTGATGTGAAAATGTAGAAAAATCGGACATTTTAGTTTTTATAAGGAAAAGAACAGAGGTCCCCGTTTGGGGACCCAGGGACCGAAGAGGATAATATTCTGTAATATGGTCAATAGCCCAATAGTGCATTTGAGCAAACGAGGTTTGACACAAAAGTGTTGTTAAAAATATTTATTTGCTTTCAAATCCATTTTAACCACTTCAACGGCAGCACCGAGATAAGTCGGGGGTAAAGAATACTGTGTTTTCCTATGTCTGCTGCTGAACATTATAACCACGATGGCAACGCTTGGAAGTAGACTCAGTTACGGAAGATTAAAGTGAAACAAGTTAAAATTTGTGTGAGGGCAGTAGTCCAAGTGCTGGGAAAACTCTTTTTGAAAACCTTTTTCTTTACTTAGAAAAGAGAATTTTCACACTCAAATAGAACAAGTCAGAAATTGTACGACAAACGTGGCAAATGAGGTGCGTTAGTACTATAACTAGTTTTATAAATATTTAGATTTTGGTGCAATAGTTGTTACACTCTTATGTAAAAATGCATAAATACAAAATTTATTACTATAAGATATATTAAATTCAGTAATACGGAAATAATAGGAGTTCCTCTTAAATAGGACGTAATAACTATGGCAACCTAGAATAATTACCTATCATGGGATATCATTGAATTAATTACGTATGTTAGGATTTAATAGAATGAAGAAAACTTTTATTAATATGTTTTAAAGTTTTGATCCGATTTTCATAAAATTTGAAATGACTCGACAAAATTATGCAACGATTATATATATATTAAATTTCCAACCATTCGGTTGGGTACTTTTTGCGGTGCTATATGCGGAAAGGTGGACAGACAGGCTGTCTGAACCGGACGACGACTATAGGCGCTACGTATTTATATAATTAGGAACCCGCCTAAAAAGAGAAAGAAAGAAAAACGAATCTAAGCACTTTTTAATTTGCTTTATGCAATCAATTGCAAATTGCGGTAACTCATGTGTCACTTCAACTTTTTAGGATTTTAGCAAAGAAATGTTCATTGATGAAATAGGTTTAAAAAAAATTCTTGAACATTATGTAAAAAGCCACTAAATTGAGATACATTTTTCAAACAAATTTTATTTGAGAGTAATTTTTTTTTTACCTATTGGATGATGTTAAATTTGGAATTATTAGATGTTTAAAGGGGATTCCTAAGAACAATAAAAGTGAAAGCCGTAGCACCGGTTTTTGCCACAATCTTTAAACATTTCTGAAATAGCGATGGGTTTTTAGCAGTCGTCCAAAAGTGAATTACCATCTTTTACAGAAAGGATCGTAGAGGAAGAATAAGAATTTGTCGCTATAAATGAATCAAGTTAAATTTTCAAACTGCATTATGGAAGAAATTAGCGTAATAATGTACGAAAAAATTAAAAGAAGATATAAGGATCGTCCAAATAAAAATGACATTGCTGTAATAACTTCCCCATTTCAAGAGAAAGATGACTGCGCATGCTGCTATAGAGGGCGCAGAGTGCTGGGAATACATGCGATATCGTCAGATGCATGTGTGGTAGCATGGGAGAACTTTAAAAGGCATCATTCGCATCATGGATGCCTCCAAACGGTGTCATGCAATATTGTGTACGCTATCTTGGCATCACTAATCAACAGATATTTGATACAACCCCTCATCTTTTTGCTTCTTTTTGGGAACAACGGATTTCGAGCTTATTCTATCGACGATAATTTTCAGAATTTTCAAGCTATGATTTTGACACTTTCACAAAAGTTGCTCTATGTACTTAGCTAATACATTATGCATGTTACATTTTGATTGCATTCGCTCATGCGCAGTGAAACATTTTTTAGAAAACCTGCTCATTTTTCATCCAATTTTTATTATTTTTTAATTCTGATTGCAGAGTATTGTGTACAATGTTGTTTGTCATATTTTCTGAAAATAACTTTTTTTTTATATTAGGAACTCTGCAAATTATAAGCAAAACACTTGGCGAAATTTGGGACTGTTTTTATAAAAACCTTATTTCTCTGCATGCTATCTTCATAAAAATGAACACAGTATATTACAATAAGCCACTTATTAATAATCTCGAGTTTGAACGCTTTCGCTACATTAGTTTTTACAGCGTTATACAAAAGATATTCGTTATTTTTCAATTTGTTGTCGGTCCTCTATGGGTTTTCGGGAAAAAATCTTCGAGTAAATATATGACCTACACTATACTGTTTACACACCTGCAGTTTCAAGTTAATTCTTCATGAATTTTTCTAGATATTTAACAAAACGTATGAAATCGCAAGTGAGCGGTCATAAGGCGGCCATAAGGTGTACTTTTATGGTTGTATTACAATTCTTATAAAGGCAATGTATTTAAATGTGTTATGATCCTCTCAGCAAATGCAGGGCTCGCATTGTATAGGGAAAATTTTATTGTTCCTACCAGAACCCTTAATCAGTATTCTTCATGATCATTTTATTTAAAACATACTGTAGAAAGGTACGACGAAAATGTTATTTACAAAATAGTGGTAGGAACAATAAAATTTCCCTATAGAATGCGACCCCTGCAAATGGAAAGGCCTTTGCATTTGAAAATATTTCATGTAGCTTTTTTTGAAAATAAAAATTATAACTATGAAAATGATTAAGAAAATTACCACTTTTTGAAAATAAATAGCTTCGACTATTTCTTTACTCTATCTAAATTTGATTGAAAGATATGGAAATCACTACAGGGAATTAGATACAAGATCTGTAAAACGATGACCGAGAAACTCAATTGAATGCATTTAACCGAGAACTAGTGTAAATTTACAGAGAGTCTTGACCGAGAAATTCAATCAAATGCATTTAACCGACAACTAGTGTAAATTTACAGAGAGTCTTTACCGAGAAACTCAATCGAATTCATTTAACCGAGAACTGGTGTAAATTTACATAGAGTCTTGACCGAAAAGCTCAATCGAATGCATTTAACCGAGAAGTAGTGTAAATTTAGGGAGAGACTTCTCTGAGAAACTCAATCGAATGCATTTAACCGAGAACTGGTGTAAATTTAAATTAACATAGAGTCTTGACCAAGAAACTCTATCGAATGCATTTAACCCCTTCGGGACGGGAGCCTTTTACGAAATTTTTAATCTTTTGTCACCGTTTTTTAAAAACAGAAATTTGTATCTTCTTGAATCGATAAAATGCGCTGATTAAATAAAGCAATTTTACAGTAAAATTTTACTGGTGAGGAAAAGCAAGGATTCTGAGCGCTTCATACGGCACGTATACATGTCGCTCGTCCCCAAGGGGTTAACCGAGAACTAGTGTAAATTTACAGAGAGTCTTGACCGAGAAACTAAATCGAATGCATTTAACCGAGAACTAGTGTAAATTTACAGAGAGACACGGTTATTCTTCTGTGTTTTTACAGAACTTTTTAACAGTGTACGTTAGGTAAAACAAGTGATATCTAAGTACTCGGTTACACAAAGAACTTAAACGCTTTGTCTGGCCGTCAAGTGTTTGCACTCAATGGTAGCCGTCATGTTTTTATATGATCAATAGAACAGTTCGGTCAGAAATCGTCTGCAATAACAAATATTAATGTGGTTTTGTAAAATATACTGTTGACAAATCATAAGTTACATTTATAATCATTAATAACCCTTTCAGATGTCTCATGAAATTTCTTATTTTTTTCTTTCTTTCTTTTTTTATTTCTTTGAGTGGTTTGCAAGTGTTGAAATGCGCAAGGAAAATTTTGATTCCCATTTTATCAGAGATATAGTGCGCTATTGAGAAAAAGCATTTGTTATCAGTGCGTATCCAAATGACATCATTTCCAATATAGCTTCTGATCTAATCAGTGACTTCTTTATATAGTGTATCAACATGTTCTTTTTTCCTTCCAGGAGAGATGTTTTGTCGGGTAGAATATCGTTACAAGAGTTACGAAGTTTTAGAAATTTACAATATTCAGTTTGTTAAATTATAAATGTCTAACATTATTTAAATTAAACTCAATTCAAAATTCCGGTATGGTATACGTTAGCATATCACAATCTGTGCAGGCAACATTATTCGTAATTTGCAAATTTCTAACAGTAGAAATTACAGTTTTAACGCTTAATACTTGACATTGCCGAACGTCAAGATATAACTGTCATGTGATACGGTATGATTGCAGCCTCTCTAACTACATTAATGTGAAGTTAGATTGCTTGATTAAAGTAGTCATTAGTCCAGAGTAAAACTTAAGTTTTCAGTTTATTAATTAAAAACATTTACCTATACTTTTTCCGGTGCACAAATTCTTTTTTTTTTTTTTTGTTTAAATTGTGGTTTGTTGTTCAGTTTCTCAATTCAGGCGCAGACCTAAAATGCGTAATCCAGGCTATTACGGTTAATAGAAGTGTTATTAAACTGGGGAAAAGAAGAGTTTTTACCACGGTGAGTCAAACGACCCGCCTTTTAAAAATCCTATATTTTACTATGTATGCATAGCAAAAATATGTCCTACGAGTACAGTTTGCTGTGGGCATATAACAGTTTAGTCTAAATAATGATATCAATTTGTTGTTTTAGTCGTGTCTCCGGGGCAAACAATTGCCAGAGCCTCGAGAGAGTTTGGACTTGTAAAGTTGCTCTCTTGGATTCTCTACCAGAATAAAAGTCTCGCCAGTTTGAGCACCCCGAAGTCTGGCAATTCACATCCCGAGGACTTTTTATTCACGACGAATTTAGGATGCACTAGATGCCATTAGCGTACAGGGTGATATGTGGCCCTTATCAATTCTCGAACTCACAATCTCTGATCACGACTCCGAAGATCTACCAGCCGCGCTATCGAGGCACACTTCTATTTATTCAATGCAAAATAAAGGGTTAAATTAATAGCAAAATCCCCATTTACTTCTGAATTTAGGAACAAGCAATATAAATCCCCTATTCATATTCAGAGCACATTTTACCAACACTTACCTGTTAACTATTACGATTTTTCCCGGACTACTTAGGAATATCAAACTTCGTCTTATTTAGCGCCAGAAATTTGCGATTAAATAAGTCAAGGATTACTATCCTGAAACACTGATAGATAACAACACAATCAAATACTGATCAAATAGCCCGTCAGGATAAATAAGTCAAGTTACATATATTTACATGTAAAAGAAAGAAAAAGACAAAGATAAATATTGTAAAATAGAATGATTGTAAATTAAATAAAAAATGTCATATAAAACAAATGACAATCTGATAGCGTCGTATTTAAGAAATTCTACTAGAAAGTTAAAAAATGTAGGTGTAGGGTTTACTTAGTTTAGATAAATGCTAATGTTTCCTGGTATTTCCTAATTCATACCCTGATTTTTACATCATCTTCTCAAAACGTTTTCGGTGTGTTGATTACACAGATAGGGTACATTTCGAAAATTTAATAATAATTAAAAGCACTTTGCTCAGTGTCTAAATGTATCAACGGCTTGCCCATCTAGTACACCACCGTTTATTTAAGCATGTATGTAGATCATTTCAAACAAAGATAACACCAGTCTGCAATTTTAAACTTTTTGTCAGATGATTTCTTATGATCAAGTTTTCCTGAATCAATTTTCGATGCTGATTCCGGAAATGACTTCCATTTTTGTCTATCACGTCAGGATTTTACAAAAAATAAGAAGTTGTGTTTACAATATTTTAATTCTTGCAATCAAAAATTTGTCACAATTTCATACAAACTATTTCATTAAATACGTTAAACCTACTGTAAAAAATCTCATTATAAGTACATGATATTTCTTTAATAAATTAAAAGTAAAACAGTGTTCAATTAAACAAACTTTCTTTTTTTTCTCTTTCTTGCAGATCCCCCTTCAACATCCAACAGTAGTCTGCCATCATACGAGGGGTGTTTAAATGAAAGTGATTCGAGGTGTGTATCCATGAGATGCATAGGGACAGAAATGAGACAGATACATAGATAGAAACAACAATATTTAATGAGTGAAATGCTTAGAAAGTTTGTTAAAAAAATCATCCATGGCGTTTAGGCAGGCGTCTAATTGCTTAGGAAGTTTAGGAATTCCGTCCGCGAAGAACGATCTCAGTTGACCATGGAACCAGTTCAGAACTGCAACCTTTACGTCCTCGTCGGAGTGAAATCGTTGACCCTTTAGGCTTTTCTTCAGCAGTCCAAAGATTTCATGGAGTGTCAATGTCCGTAATCAGCTTCTCTGTCACAACTTTGTGCGCCTGACCGGGCCGCGGCAAATCCGCTGTCTCCTTCCGACCGTCGCTAAATATTATCGCCCACCTCGTAACCGCGAGCTTTGACACACATTTGTCACCGTATACAGCCAGCATTCTGCGATGATTATCCACAGTTTATACCCTTCCAGTGTTAAAAACGTAATTACAGCTCGGTGATCCGTTTTGGACGCAGTTGCATCCACACCAGCTATTTTAACTGAATGCCACGTCCTTACGAATGAAGTTATCACAAATCTGCTTGCGCTTGCGCACGTGTGGTACATACACCTTCACTATCGCATTTGTTTCACGAAAATACATTGAAAACTATTCGCATACGACTCTTCGAATCACTTTCATTTGAACATGCCTTATATTTACTCCATTTTCCCCGGTACCTATTCTCCATCTTTTTGATATCCTGGCGAAAGCGCTCACCGTACTCTTCACTGTAATGTCCCAGATTTTCTTGAATGTAGTTGATATGGGAATGCAGAAAGTGCATTTTTACACTAATATTACAGCACAACTTCTTGAAACTTTCTAGCATTGTTTCAACAATATTATTGTAATTTGGATCTTTCTTATTCCCTAGAAAGTTTTCGGTAACACATTTGGAGGCAATCCATGCGTTTTTTTTTCTATCACATTCATCGTTTTTTCAAAATCTTTGTCCTTCATTAGTTTTTGATTTGAGGACTAACGAAAATTCAAACTTTTAATTTTTTGTGTGGGATGAAGGGAAACTTCATAGTAAGGTACTTGAAGCAATACCCATCTTGTGGTAGTGCCTTTACAAATTGCTTCATCAATCCTAATTTGATGTGTAATAGTGGAAGAAAAAATTTTTGTGGTTTACCAGTGGTTCATGCCAATCTTACTGTATTCTAAAGGTTGTTAGGTAAGTTGGTAGTCATTGGTTTTTAATCATCTGATATCATGCAGACTAGTGTAATTATTGCCCTTGTATTTGAATTGGTTTTTCACTAAGTTTTTCTGGACATTGCAACACATTTACGAATTTAACTGATAAAAATTGGTGGCAGTAATTAAACGCAGTGGACTTTATCTGTGGTTTGCTTTCAAAAATGCACATAAAACAAATCAACATCAATAAGGAACGTTTGTTCATTCAATTTGAATGGTGAACAAAATTAACAAGTCGGAAATTGTACGTCAAACGTTCGTACTGTAACTAGTTTTATAAATATCCAGATCATGGTCGATTATATATACAGGATGTCTACAAATTAGTTGGGCAAAAAGAATGATTTATTGAATGGAATTGACAGGAAAAAAAATTAAAGTACATATTGTTGTAAGATAGAAAAATAGTTCAAGTTTATCATTATCACAAATTTTCGATGTGACTTGCACAGCAGAATGAGTTTCATGAAACCAAAGACAGCCTTTCGCTTTTTCAGCACCGTTCTACGTCTCCATTATCGTAACGCCGAACAAGAATGATTACCGCTTGCTAAGCGATAGCATCAGTTATAACACCTAACGCCGTCTATGAATAAACTTCGGCAATATTACTACTAATCTGACTTTCAACTAGTTAATTTAATTTAATATTTCGGAAGTTCTTGACTTCCGAAATTGCCCAACTAATTAGTAGACACCCTGTATTAAATTCAATAATACGGAAATAGCAGGCCTCCATCTTAAATACGACATAATCACTATGGAAAAATAGAATCATTATCTTTCATGGGATATCATTGAATTAATTACGTATGGTAGGATTTAATAGAATGAAGTAAACTTTTATTAATATCTTTTTAAGTTTTGATTCGATTTTCATAAAATTTGAAATGACTCGATGAAATTCTGCAATGATTATATACATTAAATTTCAAACCATTCGGTTGGATAATTTTTGCGCTCGTACATGCAGACAGACGGACAGACCGGACGACGACTATAGGTGCTACGTATTTATATAATTACGAACGTACCTAACAGTGCGGGCAGACAGACAGATGGACGGACCAGACGACGACTATACACTGTAAAAAAAAAAAAAAAAATGCGTCAATATAGACAAATTTGCCCGTAAAATTTTACGGAATAGTTTAATTTTTCTAAGAAAACAGTACAATTTCCGTAATTGACATTTTGAGATTATAAATCCGTATAAATCTAGCAAGTTTTCCCCAAATTTTACGGAATATTACTGTACTGCTTTCAAAACAGTACAAGTTCCGTAAATGATGTTTTGAAATAGTTACTTTTGTTCGGAAAGCAAAGTAATTAATTGTTGTATATACAGTTGTCTTACAGTGATATAATTTTTATTGAAATCCCATTATTCGCTAAATATGGCTCTATATTGAAAATATATTCAATGATTTTCCAATAATGGTTAAATAGTTGATTTTAAAATAATGTTTGACTTATTTATAGTAAGCTATTAATATATATATTTTTTTTTGTTTCTGTTAGGATGTTTTAAAAGAAAAAATCTATTTTTAATTATGATATTTTTTAATATTCACTTTAACAGTTTCGCACATAAAATTTAAAACATATCTGAAATATAATAATAAAATTTTTATAAAATTGACGCTTATATAAGTTTACCAAGTAATAAAGGAAATTTATTTTAATACCATGTAATAATTATCTTTATTTGAATTTACAGTAGACCATCAGACAAATAATTTGGAAAATTTGAAAAAGTACATGTTTGAAAAAAATATGTTGGTATTCTTGTAAAACTAAATGAGTGAATAAATAAATAAATAAATAAAAATAATAAAAATTTTAAAATCTTTCAAAAAAGAAACAGTCATTACACTTAATACATTCTTTCATATTGTAATATTTCAAAGAGCAAAATTTATCTTTTATAAAGCATGAAACTAAAATCTAAATATTCATTGGGGAAAAAATGAGTAAAATATCCAGAATTGTATACTCAATTGAAAAATATTATCTCTACGAAAATACCTACCTTGTTTAACATGTTAGCCTTTGCTTTATAAAAGACATCTCAAATAAGTAACGGTATTTGAACACGCAGTTTGTGAAGCCGTGGCTTAATCGTTCAGGGCACTAATCTGGAATAGGACAGTTCCCTGGTTCAAATTCCGTCAGGGTAAGTGTTGTTTGAATTAAATTGTGATTTTCTGACCTTGATGTAAACATGTCCTTGAAAAGCGAAGTGTCATACTCATAAATATGTGAGTTTCTCCTTGAAAAATTATTATATTTTGTCTTTGAGACGGAAATATTTAAATACTGAAATATGAAAAAAACGGAAAATTTTTGTGAAAAAACGGAATTTTTTCTGGAATTTACGGAAAGCAATTTCCCTTAAAATACGGAAATAGTACTGGCGACTCGATTGCCAGTGCAATTTCCGTATTTTAACGGAATTTCTTTTATTACAGTGTAGGTACTACGTATTTATATAATTATGAAATGAAAATACATAAACGTCCCACATTTTGATCAGAACTACAATAATATCAATAACCTCACTTATGCAAATACTGTTGCTTTTACACTGTCTTAAAATATTTTAAAAATTCCATATCCAAGAAAAGTCGTCTGTACACTATCTATAAACTCCTATGAAAACGTGATATGAATGATAGAGTGATTAATAAAAGCGCCAACAAATACATTTTTGTGCATTACACTATTCGTTTGTGATTTTTTGTTGCTTCTCCTTGCTATGTTATTGTGCCATAACCTTGCTATGTTATTGTGCAATACATGCATTATATTATAGATGGTACAGATAATTTATTATGCTTGCCTCTTGTGTCATAGGTTTTTAACTCCAGAAAACCGGGAAAAAAATAAGAAATATAAAAAATCGCTCCAAATTCATCTTTTTTAACATCTTTATACTAAAATCTTCCTTTCTATTTTTTTTTGCGAAAACGTATGTTTTTAATTTTTTAATTTGGATGATCGACTTTCATTTTCTTTTTCTTTCTTTCTTTCGTTCGTTTCTTCCTGGAAACGTGGAATATTAATTTGAAATCTGCATGTTTCTGAACAAATGAGTATAAAATACAATGCACCTCCTTATTTCATGTGTTTCTTATTAATATTGAGAAATTGTTCTTTAAAGGTTGTGATTTAGCATATACTTTTAGATAAGCATCATATACTGATAGAAATCATAATTTCAGAGGAATACGAAGTTAAAACAACAATATTTCTCGATTGCCTGCAGGGCGAACTGCTACAGAAATTGCAGACATAAATATTATTTTTTAATAAACAGTTTACAAAGTGAATAAATTGTAGATATTGATGCTGATATTGCTACATTAGCAAGGAAAAGTATAAGTCACAAGGATCGCAAAAGGATTACACGATATTCTCGATATTCTATTTCTTCTATTCTTGGGTAATATTTTAAGATTTTTCAGTATTGATGCGCAAAATCGGGATCAGTGTCTTACAGGTTCTGCACGATGTTAACTGTTCGTAAACGTTTATTATAGAAGTCTGAAATTTTCTTAGCAGTTCATCTGCACGTAGGTTAGAAACAAGTTGGATCTAACTTCATATTTTTCCGAAACGATGTTGCCATCGTCATTTAAGTAGTCTCACACCTTTTAAAATCTCAGTCGCCTGTACAAAAGTAATGTTTTTTCAAGTTCTCATAACTTTTTAAATAGTTATTGAAATTACATACAACTTTGTAAAATATTTAAGGCTTTATAAAATATAAAAATAATAATAGAATAAAAAATGCAGTTCAGTAAATATTGCAAGATGTTTTCACATGGTATGTCACAATCCTCGTGATAACTTGGAATAGATGTATCCACATAAAATTTATGTTAAAATGAACTTTAAACAATGATTTATACAATGAATTAATGATATATAAATTCTTTGACAGAAACTATTTTAAAAATTCAATTGAATTTGAAAAATGAAAAAATGAGTACAAAAAAATTATTTAATGTTTAAAAAATAATGAAAATACTTACTTATCTCAATAATATTAATTCATTCTATAAAACAGGTTAGAACTCATTTTAACATAAATTTATGTTTATATCTATTCTAATTTAAGTTATCGAGCGGGTTGTGACATATCATGTGGAAAAAAATTGGTTTTGCAAACTGAACTGTATTTTTTATTATATTATATTGTAAGTGCATATTTTTACAATTTATAAAATCTTAAATATGGCTTAAATATATTACAGAGATTTATGTAATATCAATAAGTATTTAAAAAAGTTACGAGAACTTGAATTTACATCACTTTTGCACTAGCGGCGAAGATTTTAAAAGGTATGAGACCCCTTAACCCCTTGAGGGGCGGTGGGATATATTACATCCCACATACGATTAATGAAGATTTGCACCAGAAAAAAATTATTAAATTTTAGTTTTTTAACTTTGGTGGCAAAAAGAAAAAAAAATTGCTTTTCCTTATTTTGCAATAAAATTCTTGAAAGATTCCGGTGTGAATTCGACATTACAAGAACGCAATTACTTACCCCTCAAGGGGTAAACAGGGTTCGTACCCTTCAAGGACTTTCAAGCACATTGTATCAGAATTTTCGTAAAGTAATATTTGCCTTATTTAATCTTAATATATCACGACCAGTACTTTAAGAATTTCTGGCACTAAAACACCTGAAATTCCCCAAATCCCTTGATGCGTACAAACCCTGCTTAATCCCTTGAGGGGCAAGCAATTGCGTTTGTGTAATGCTGAATTCCCACAGGAAATTTAGAAAATTTTTATTTCAAAATAAGGAAAAGAAATTTTACTACTTTTTCCACCAAAGTTAGAAGAGTAAAATTTCATAAAATTTTTCTGGTGCAAATCTTCATTAATCGTAGGTGGGTTAGAATATATCCCACCGCCCCTCAAGGGGTTAAGACCTTTACCTGTAAAAAATAAAAGATAAAGCATAACCTTAAAACTTCCCTGACGGCGAAGGCACTCACGAGCTAATGCTAATCTTACGGGGAGGGATATTTCTAATATCTTGTTTGCATTTCGACATTTTTAAATATATATACAGGGTGTCCCTAAACTCATGGTACATACGCTAGGGGGTGATAGAACACATCCAGACGAGTAATAGTAAATAGGAAACCAAGGGTACCAAACGTATTCCAAAGGAGATAGGCGCCTTTAAAGTTTAGGGTCCAAAATATCAAATGATTATAAAAAACGGAAAAATTGGTCGACTCTTTTGCGGTTTTCACTAAAACTATTCTTTATGTCAGTATTTTCTTGAAAATAAATTTTAAAGATACAGTTCAAAAAATGCCGATAGAGGGCGCTTTAGACTTTGGAGTAACCAACAACTTTTTTTTACCGTTATTTTTTGTATCTCATTACATGCTTTCAAAAGCTTAGACTTAAACTTAAATTTTGAGCTCAATATCTGAATCGTTGGGAGTGGTTAAGTAGCGCAAACTGAACTGTGTTCAGGAGTTAAAATTTCAAATGATTATAAAAAACGAAAAATTGGTCGATTCGTTTGCGGTTTTCACTAAAACTATTTTTTTTTTTTTATGTCAGTATTGTCTTAAAAATAAATTTTAAAGATAAAGTTAAAAAATACCAACAGAGGGCGCTTTAGACTTTGGAGTAACGAACAACTATTTTTTACCCTTATTTTTTGTTTCTCATTACATGCTTTCAAAAGTTTAGACTTAAACTTAAATTTTGAGCTCAAAATCTGAATCATTGGGAGTGGTTAAGTAGCGTATACTGAACTGTGTTCAGGAGGGGGGGGGGGGGGTTCAAATTTCAACACATGGACACAATTCAGTTTGCGCTACTTAACCACTCCCAACGATTCAGATTTTGAGCTCAAAATGTAAGTCTAAACTTTTGAAAGGATGTAATGAGATACAAAAAATAAGGGTAAAAAATAGTTGTTCGTTACTCCAAAGTCTAAAGCGCCCTCTATCGGTATTTTTTTAACTGTATCTTTAAAATTTATTTTGAAGACAATACTGACATAAAGAATAGTTTTAGTGAAAACCGCAAACGAATCGACCAATTTTTCCGTTTTTTTATAATCATTTGAAATTTTAACTCCTGAACACAGTTCAGTTTGTGCTACTTAACCACTCCCAACGATTCAGATTCTGAGCTCAAAATTTAAGTTTAAGTCTAAGCTTTTGAAAGCATATAATGAGATACAAAAAATAACGGTAAAAAATAGTTGTTGCTTACTCCAAAGTCTAGGGCGCCCTCTACCGGCATTTTTTAACTTACTCTTTAAAACTGTTTTTTAAAGAAAATACTAATTTAAAGAATGATTTTAGCGAAAACCGCAAATAAATCGACCCATTTTTCCCTTTTTTATCATCATTTGCAATTTGGGACCCTAAACTTTGATGGCGCCTGTCTCCTTTGGAATACGTTTGGGACCCTTAGTTTCCTATTTACTATACTCGTCTGGATGTGTTCTATCACCCCCTAGCGTATGTACCATAAGTTTAGGGACACCCTGTATATATATATATCTGCATTGGACAGCCGAGATCCGTCTCTACATCGCACGTTTTTTTACTTTTTCGATTTTGGTTGCAGCTATTTTTTAGAATGACACTTTGAAAGTTTTGAAAGTGAAAGTAACTTTATAAAAAATATCTGCGACCAAAATCGAAAAAGTAAAAAAAAGTGCGATGTAGAGACGGACCTCGGCTATCCAATGCAAAAAAAAAAAAAAAAATATTTAAAAATGTTGAAATGCGAACGAGATATTAGATAAATCCCTCTCCATAGGATTAGCATTAGCTCGTGAGTGCCTTCGCCGGCAAGGACAGGAGTCTTAAAGATAATTTTTCAAAATTTATAGAAACACGCGAATTAAGGACATGCAAAATTATCGCTATTTTATCGCACACACCGTCTATATCAACAGCAAATAGCCCAATAATGGCATCAATCTAAGGTGCCCAATAACAATTTTCTTAATTCTAGTTGCCCCACCAGTGGCCGAGAGGTTCTGCTCTCGAAGCTGGTAGACGGGAGGTGCTGGGTTCAATCCCAATCGCGCCCGTCGGCCTAATCGTTCGGAGTTTTCGTGGTTTTCTTCGAGCCGTGGATCTTCCATGCGTTAATACGGATTAGGTTCCCTTAGAAAGACCCCCACGGAGGGCACTCCCCCCGGGCCTATATCCCTCGTGTAGATAATTGGCCGTCAAAAAACAACCCAACCCAACCCTTAATTCTAGTTACGTTATGGAAATGTAATCAGGATAATAGAAAAAATTCTTGACCGTTTTCATATTAAATATCGATAAAAAAGAGTATCATATTAAGAAAATTGATTTTATCTTAATTATACTAAGGGAGTATCTTTTCAGTTGAAATGAAAAAGAAGCAACCGACATCAGCCACAGTGGAGGACTGTATAGCAATATCGCTTCTTTTTTCTCCATGACAGCTAAAAAATACATCGTCAGTTTCCGATGTGACACGGACTTTTCTGATCCCTTATCTATGTCACTGGTGAGAATAATATGACATGTATTCCCAATATCAGTTTATTACGCTTATCGTTCTATTTTTGTCACTTACTTGTAAGTGAATGTATTTATTTTTCGTTATTCATTGTCCTAAAATTTGTGCGATTAAAATAAAGAAAAAAGTTCTTTGTGGAAAATCAATTATGTTTAAAATTTACTATTTAGAATTTTTATCCCAGAAGGTGTATTTTCAAATTATAATTCACAATGGTTTAAGAATAAGACGATTCAAAATATTATGCGAAACTTAATATGAAATAAAGGATGTAGTATAATAAACAATTAACAAAAATTTAATTATTTTGTTTTTATATGTAAAAAGTATTTGTTGTATACGCTGTATACATTATGTATTCTTTATACATAAAAGATTGTGATATTTTAGAAAAAAGATAAATACAGTAAAATCTGTGAAAACGAAATCTGTCTATAACGGTATTGTACTGTTTGTTATTTTAATCTATACTGATATGATATAGAAATAAGCGTTTGTTTGTTTGTTTGTGTGTTTGTAGGGGTTAATCTCTGGAACTACAGAACCGATTTCAAAATTAATGGTGGCAAATTGACGGTCAAAGTCTCTGTTCCAGCATAGGCTATATTTTATGTCGGTGCCACTATCACCAGAGGGTTGTACGAGCAAAAACGTTCGAAAAATCCGATTCTTGTAATACGGAAGGTCCTAGAAACTCGAAATTTAGCATGGTAGCTACTTATAAGATGTAAATGTCCTCTAAGAACAGTTTAAGAAAAATCGAAATTTAAAAGCAGTGAAAATGTGCGAAAAGTGTTCTACAAACGTTCTAAATTACTATATGAATCTAAGGAAATATCAAACCGATTTCAAAAGTAGTGGTTGCAAATTAATGATGACAGTCCCTGCTCCAACACAGGCTATTTCTTTTTATGTCGGTGCCACTACCACCAGAGGGTAGCAGGAGCAAAAAACGTTCTAAATTGCAATTTTTGTTAGCTTGAAGGACTAGAAACTTGAAAATTGGAGTGTTAGTTACTTATAAGATGTAAATGTTCTCCAAGGACAGTTTCTAAAAGATTCGAAATTTAAAAGGGTAAAATTTACAAAAGCATTCTTAAAACATCGATGAAGTGAAACCTCATAATACTATTTTGGGCGATTTTCATACATTTTATCAACTTCAATTGATCAGAAATCGCTGAAAAAGCAGAAAGAAGAATCTGACAAAGATAGATTTGATGTTGTTTCCCTTTTACTGTCTAAACATATAGATACAATTAAAAATGCTAAAAATCCTCATTTTTCTACGTGCATATTTCTTGTTTTTTTACTTCATAATTATAATTTTAAATAAAATATTTTGAGCTAATTTGTTTTTTCCTTATTTCTTATGACCTCACATATCCGCTGGTTAAGGATATTAAGTGTATTTGATCCAAAAACCTGCCTGATGAACCCTCAAACTAGTCTTTGAAAAAAGAAATTCACATAAGGATTTCTTTTTCAACTCATTAAGGGGACTTTCTACATTAGGAGACAAAAAAAAAAGCACTTTTTATCATTTTTTTTTTTGTAAAAAAACTGCGTGATGGATCTTTTTAAAATTTTAACAGTTCATTGTACATACCTTAAGGTATACACAATAATTTTTTTATTAGATTTTGTTGCTTCTACTCTAAGTTATAAACAAATATGTTCAACTGCTATGGAAAATTTCGTCTGGACGGTGGGCATGATAGCTCCTTGTATAATTATCTGAACACAAAAATAAACTTTTTTCGTAAACTTTCGTAAACTTCTAGTTAAATTAAAAGAACCCGCAAATTTATTTTAAAAAAAAGTTATGTAATGGCTGATTCAAAAAATTTTTTTTTTTTTAATTCGTTCTTATTTGTTAATAACTTTTTTAAAAAAATAATTTTAGTAAAAGCTTTAATTCATATCGAGGGCAATTAAATAAGCTTTAATAATAATAATAAAAAAATCAGGATGATCCATTGAGTAGTTTTTTTTTTTTTTTTTTTTTTTAATCTTGCCCACCCTGTCAAAAATGTGGTTGAACATATTTGTTTATAATTTAGAGTAGAAGCAACGAAATCTAATAAAAAAAATTTTGTGCATACCTTAAGATATGTACAATAAACAGTTAAATTTTCAAAAAGATCCATCATGCAGTTTTCTTACAAAAAAATCATAAAAAAGTGCTTTTTTTTCCCTCCTAATGTAGAAGGTCCCCTTAAAACTGACGTTGCATTTTTTCTCAACATTATGTTTCTGATTTTTTTTATTTTATTGTGAATATTTTTTTCAATAAATTTATTATCACATATTGTATATATGGCTTTTATTTTTATGAAAAAAATTGTTTATTGATTCGAGTTGTAAAAAATTAGAAATATGAATGAAATAGTACGGAATGTTTTAAAAATTTGTATCGACAAATTTCGGATTGTGTTCATAGATGCGCTTAACCCTTTCTCTACTGACGGTACTTATAAGTACCACTCACTTTAAACATTCATCCCATAGTGAATATTACTAATATTGAAATGGTACTTTGCAAAAACACTCTTTTAACTCCACTTTATCCGGATACTTATCAGCAGTAGTTCTAGGTTTGTTATTTTAGCGAGGAAGCAGGGTATATTTGAAACAGTTGATGTGTTTTGTGCCGACATTTTGTACAGATTGTCACTCTCGTCTTTTACACAGTAAAGGATATAAGTGTTGGATTTTTTTAATGTGTTCATTATGCTCTTAGAATACAATCTGACTAGCTAATTTAGGCGAACGGTGTATGTATTTGATTTAACAGTTGAATTACTCGGTGGTACTTATAATTACCGTCAGTACACTGGGTGTTGGAGAAAAATGTCTTGTTTACTTTTAGTTTGTGTAGTTATCCATCGTTTTCATCTGCTTTAAAATGTAATTACTAAAATTTAGTGTAGTAATGATTTTTCCTGGTATTTCTTTTAGGTAGCTTTCATTACAAAAAGCTACCTATTACAGCCGTTCGGAGGAAAGCGATTTCAAAAAATTTTGGTATTTTTTCATCGATCATGACCCCTAGACCCCGAAACCACCCTCCGTTCAAAATTTATATATATATATATATATATATATATATATATATATATATATCCATGTACATATATATATATATATATATATATATATAGTTTGACAAACAATTTCGTCAAGGACAAAAATTACCGCGATGTTTTGCTTTTGGCGATTAAAAACATCGCCAAATATTCGTAGGCTTTATAAGGAGTTCAGTTTGGAAGTGTCGTTCTTTTCGAATTGGGTTACTGCTTTGTATGGCATGTTTTAAAGTTTTCTTTGGTCAGTATGGTTTCGACAGATATGGGGACAGTTGCATGTGTAATTACCGGTATAACCCAGCATGCAAGTCTTTAGCCTTGCAATCTGTCTCCAATGGATGTTTTCTGTTTGTTCATGGTTTTGTTAGTAAGAATTTTCCATGGTTATTTTGTTAATTTTTCTCAGTAGCTCAGTAGTTTTGGGATGTATAGTATATGTTTTTGGTATTATATATATATATATATATATATCTGACCTTTGACACACTGTAACTCTCGTATTTATGAACCGATTTGGATGTAATTCGGTGTGTACATAGTACATACCAATGTCTCGACCGAGTTCGTTGGCCAGCTTCATCCGCCATCTTGTTTCAAAATGGCGGCCATTTAAAATTTAAAAAAAAATTTAAATTTGAAATGTGGTACCAAAAAATTGAAAATGGAAAAATATTTTTTTCTTATGTACTTGACCTTTATACAAAGATTCCGGAGCAGCTTTTGTTTCGTCTATATCATAAAAAATTGCTGAGTTATAGCATTTTGAATTTCTAGCGTGGCTGACATTTTGAAACGTCCTGAATTTTGTCACGCGATAAAAGGTGTATTTATGAACCGATTTGGATGTAACTTCGTTTATACATAGTACATACCAATGTCTCGACCGAGTTCGTTGGTCAGCTTCATCCGCCTTCTTGTTTAAAAATGGCGGCCATTTAAATTTTTAGGAAAAATTTAAATTTGAAATATGGTACCAAAAAATTGAAAATTGAAAAAATATTTTTTTCTTTTGTGTTTGACTTTAATAAAAAGACTCGGGAGCAGTTTTTGTTTCGTCTATATCTTAAAAAGTGGCTGAGTTATAGCATTTTGAATTTCTAGCGTGGCTGACATTTTGAAACGTCATGATTTTTGTCACGTGATAACAGGCGTATTTATGAACCGATTTGGATGTACCTTGGTGTGTACATAGTACATACAAATATCTCGACCGAGTTCGTTGGCCAGCTTCATCCGCCATCATGGTTCAAAATGGCGGCCATTTAAAAAAATTTTAAATTTAAAATGAGATGCCAAAAAATTGGAAAATGAAAAAGATTTTTTTCGTATGTGTTTGACCTTAATACAAAGATTCCGGAACAGTTTTTGTTTCGTCTATATCTAAAAAAAATGTCTCGACCGAGTTCGTTGGCCAGCTTCATTCGCCATCTTGTTTCAAAAGGGTTGCCATTAAAAAAATTAAATTTAAAATTTAAAATGAGGTATTAAAAAATTGTAAAATGAAAAAGATTTTTTTTATGTGCTTGGCCTTGATACAAAGATTCCGAAGCAGTTTTTGTTTCTGAAAATTTGTTCTTTTGTTTATATCTTAAAAAATGGTTGAATTATAGCACTTTGAATTTCTAGCATGGCTAACATTTTGAAACGATCTTGTATTTGTCACGCGATAACACACGTATTCGCCTATTTCGATGTAAGAAGGCATGTGGATAGTATACATCAATATCTCGATCAAGTTCGCTGGTCAGCTTCATCAGCCATCTTGTTTCACAATGGCGGCCATTAAATAAAAAAAAATTATATTTAAAGTGAGGTGCAAAAAAATTAGAAATTGAAAAAGTTTTTTTCTTAAGTATTTGACCTTGATATAAGGATTCAGGAGCATTTTTTGTTTGTCTTTATCTTAAAAAATGGCTCAGATATAGCAGTTTCAATTTCTAATGTGGGTGACATTTTGAAAAATCTGACTTTTTGCCTGCTACAGCACTTGTATATATCAACCGATTCCGATGTGAGTGAGCATGTGCACAGCAATAACTAAGCTCTCGACCAAGTTCACTGGTTAGCCTCATCCACCATTTTAAGAAATTGCCGAATTTGGTAGCCAAATATAAGTTACTTTAAATAAAAGCAGCTTGGATAAAGCTAATTAATTTCGCGAAATTCTCATTCATAATGATTTAGTATTGATAAAAATTAGTATTGAATCTCCTACATTCGGTTTCCACTAAATTGAGCTTCGTGTGTTTGAATAATATAAGTTGGCTTTTTTAAAGTAAGGAATATGAAAGCTACCTCTTCCTCCCGGCACTGGCCGGAAGGACTTTTTTGTTTCATTTTTATTTTGCATAGGAAATCGAAAAAGTTGTGGCACCGGCTCTTTTTTGCTATGCTAGAAATGGCATATGTAAATTCATATGTTGAATACGTGGCGATGCGAGAGAACATGTCGTCACAGGAATATAGACGTCCGATAACTAAAGGACTGCTAACAAGATCGAAGCCTAAAAAAAAGTAGTTTATTTTTAACCCTTTCAGGGGCAAAGCATTTTCAATGCTTAAGAGTTGAAATAAATGACTGTCAATCACTTGTAAATATGAAAAACGTTATACTTCACTTACTTATCAAATCAAAAATATTTTACCACAATTCTGGTACCATTTGAAATACCTTGTGGATTTTCTGTTACGATATTTTAGTCATAGTGTACTGATGGTAATTTAAAGTACCCCTCTAATTAATTAAATATCTCACGGGTGAGTATTTTTATTTTATGTTTATCCTTTAATTTTCATTGTAGTAATGAAAAAAAAATACATGAAAAAAATTGCAGTAGCTCATAATCCAGTAGATAAAGGGTTAGAAAATAATATAAAATTCAGAAATTCAAGATACGGATATTGTAGCTAACCTTGTGTAGAAAATAGAATGTACCGCTACATAGTAAATGCTTTCAAACTTTTTAAATCACAAAATGTAGTTGATTTGTACCGACGCTGCGCTTTCGCAACATCATCATATCTCATATGACAAACATGTAATATCGCTTTTTCCACCTTAATTAGTAATTAGTACGCATAATTTTTTTTTTCATTTACGTCAAGTATAAAAGTGCGGTCATTAATGGGCTAAGCACAAATATGAACTGCGGAATATTGTGATGACTGAACTGACTTTTCCTAAATAACAGCTGGAAAATCAAAGAAATCTTTCCGTAAAATAATTAACGTCACATGGATATTTATAAATATAAGTGTCACATTAAAAAAATTAATATCAGAATTTATTGTATTTAAGAAAAGTTTTTTTATTTTAATAAAAAGTAAAAAAAAAAAAAAAAAAAAAAAAAAAAAAAAAAAAAAAAAAAACTCAGTGATTTTTTAAAAATAAAATTAACAACATTTATATAAATAAAAATAAATTTCTTAATACGTTTTCAACATTTATATGAAAAAAGCTAGTAAATCCTTCATTTCAATTATATATTTTAATGCCCATTGGATCCTTTTTCTGAGATTTTTTCTCCTTTAACTGTTAATTAAACCGTATTATTGTGAAATTTGAGTTATTATTATTACTTTAAATTGCAAAATACATTTATTTTCTTTTTGAGGAGAAAAAAATGTTTAAAGCTCCTAATTCCCTGTTTGCTTCAACCAATGAGATTAGAAACGCTACAGAAGAAGTAATCAGCTTACCAAAAAGAAAAAAAAGAAGAATATAACAGATCTCTTAGAAAAAGCTACGTTTTAATTTGTGTTTTCCCAAGTCGATCGTCTCTTGAAAAACATACATATGATTCTATTATCTTTATAGAACTTGCAAAATCATAACTGATCTTTTATATAATCAGCATTATTATTGTAGGATACTGTTAATAGAGCAATAGTATTTAAAATCATAAATATATAACAATGCTGATAAAAATATTTTTTTAATAATACTTCATTATCTAGCAAAATAGGTAACTGAATTTTTTATTTAAAAACTATATTTTTAAATGCTATACGAACAATTTATTAGTGATATTTTTTTTATTAAATAGAAATTAAGCCACATTATCACAAAACGTTGCTTTTTTTTAAATTTTTTAAGTAAAAATATGTATATATATATTTATTCCCTAGCTGAGAAGAAAAAAAAGCAAAGCTCATAATTTTCATTTTGCTTCGATCAATGAGATTAGCAACGCTATAGTTCCGGTAATCAGCTTATTAAATAGAAAAAAGAAGAAAGCTTTGACAGATTCTTTAGATAAAGCAACGTTTTAATTTGTGTTTTTCTAAGCAGAACGTTTCTTAAAAAACATTATTCTTCTACCCTTCTGAAGAACAAAAAAATTAAGAATTCTGATAACGAATGAAATTTTAAAACGTTAATAAACTTTAACTAGTTATGTTACATTTTTCATGGATATTTTTAATAATAGTAATAATAATAATAAATGTGTAGAAAATGTATCACGAGTACACTGGTGTCCAAAATTAAGGGCCACTCAGAAAATGCTAATTTTTAAGTAAACGAATACTCAAAAGGAAACAATATAATTCAAATAATTACTATTCCTACAGCACAGCTAGTCCATATAGCATCTCAGTCATGTCACACATGGTCACAAGTGTCACAGTCACTACGGTGAAGCAAAAAAATAGGAAATTCCACACTTCTCATTATGAGTCTCAAATGATCACATATGTGACTCCACTGAGGTGTCACTGTGACTGATGCTTTGTGACGAATCACCATGTGACTTTACAATGTAGTTACATTGTGACTCTCATGTGACTGTCATCTGTAGACTCAATTTCTAAGTCATCGTGAATGCTGTATTGTGATAAGTTACCAAATAATGTCACATTAAAGTCACATGATGACTTTCAAGTGACAGAAAGACTACTGTGAAGTCACCATTGCGCTCTTTTGTGAAAAGTCACCATGTGACTATAATGTGATATTATTTGGTGACTTATCATAATGCAACGTTCATGATGACTTTGAAATTGAGTCTAAAAAAACAGTCACATGAGAGTCACAATGTAACGACATTGTAAAGTCACCAGGTAGCTCGTCACAAAGCAGCAGTCAAATTGACATCTCAGTGGAGTCACATAAAATTATCATTTGAGACTCATAGTGAGACGTGTGGAATTTCCTATTTTTTGTTTCACCGTGGTGATTGTGACACTTGTGACCATGTGTGACATGAATGAGATTCTCTATTGACTAGCTGTGCTGCAGGGATAGTAATTATTTGAATTATATTATTTCCTTTTGAGTATTCGCTTACTTAAAAATTAGTATTTTGTGACTGGTCCTTAATTTTGGACACCAGTGTAGATTTAAAAATAATTTTGCACTAAAAAAGAGTTTCTTAGATTAGAAATATTTGAGAGAAAATCTCACGAAAATTAGGGCAAGTAAATTGCTTAACTTTGTTTAATGGTCCATTTTCATTAATCTACACAGATTTTTCTCATGTCAATATTCTGGATCGTTGGCTGAATCATATAAAATTTAATATTAAAAGCCTACAACTGCAGCATACATTATTCGCAAAATAATAATAATAAAAAAAAAATGTAAGCATCCGCTACTAACTCTTCGTTTGTATTTGAATATATAATTAATGATTATTTTTGAATAGGATATTTGAAGTCTAACATACTTTTTTGTATACTTTTATTGATCATAAAAAAATACAAATAAAACCCTTAACTTTTCTCAACGTAGTCTCCTACCCGTCTATACATTTTCCGCAGCATTTAGGAAACTTGTAGATTTCTTTTTCAAAGAAATTTTAAAGTTGAGATGTCAACCAATTGCGCACTTGTTCCTCAACTTCTGTATTAGTTTCGAATCGTTCGCCTCTCAGAGCTTTTAACAAGGGCGCAAACAAAGAATAATTGCAGGGGGGGGGGGGAAATCTGGACAGGTGTTCAAGGGTTTCCCAATACATTTGCTCCAGTTTATACCTTGTCAAAATCACATAAACCTTTCTGAACTAAAAATTCTATGTGATGATGGAATGAATACTACCATGGCAGACAGACCTCTGCAGCAGTTTCATCAATTGTCCACTACTGCTTACCTTCGATACGGTAACAAATTGCATGGATATTGTCATCTGTTAAACTTGGCTTTGGGCGCCAATCACGACTTTTATTTTCCACAATTTCTCGTTCACATCTTAAACTTTCTGTCCCAATCAAAACATTTGGGTCCGAGACAGGGCAGAGTCCCCAAACTGCGCGCCTTCAGCTGAGTCAAAATTTCTGATGGTTTAATACCTACCTTCATTAAAAACTTTATATTATAACTCTTTGTGCAACAGATGATGGAACCTAGTGCTCACTCATGGCTGTATACTTGATCACTCCACCTGGGCGCCAGCTCCCTTTCACTATAAAAATGATACTGAAACAGCCACGGCAACCAACCCGGAAAAACAACGAGCATTAATTTAAAAATTTGTTCGCTGGACAGAATTAGAGACAACTACATATATCTCTGAACAAAAACGTGACAGGTTTTAAGACAACCACACATTTGTCAGAAAAAAATTGGAACAGAACTATAAACATTTACTAATATGTGTTAAAAAAAAAAAAAAAAAAAAAAAAAAAAAAAAGACACCAAGAACACACAGCTTAGGAAAGAATAAATGAATAATAAAAATAAAACTTCTAGTTCAATGTGCAATAATTCAACGTTTTAAAAGTTCTACAAATCCAGAAATGTATTTGCAAAGTTTTAAGTCGGTGTATAGTATTCTGAAAGTTCTCATGCGAAACGTCCCATCATATCAGTTCACAAAAGGAATCACTTAAATGTTAAGATTTAATAAGTGAAATCTAGAATACTTTTTCGAGAAACCAGGAATTGGTGAAGAACAATAAAAAAGCATCATCACAGTTATGCACACGGGCATCAACATTTTCATGGCTGTACTGAGGAAGGGACGGATAGGTTCTCTTGGGACGGAAAGAAACAACGCCACACGGGTTCCCACACGTAACACATCAATTTTCAATGATCCACTGTGTCGGAACGCTATACGAATTATCTGAGGAGACCAGAAGTAAAAGTTCGATTTGTATTTGACTCACCTACGATTTATGTTGCAGTTTTCATTTTGAGCACACTTTCAATTTCAGAGCAGTTTCTAAAATGAAAGTGTAAGAAAAAAAAATGCAATTATTATCAAAAAGTACGAAAATACCTGACTAAACATCGACCTCAGTTATCCTATGCAAAATGAATCGTTTAAAATGATTAAAATGCTAACAAGAAATTTTCAAAGAACGCCTTCTTTTGTGTACGAGTAATATTAGCTCTGTATGACGGTGCGTGACTAGAGTAGACTCTTAACCCTTTATGCCCCGGCGGCACTTTAAAGTACCACAGTTTTCTATCCCAATTAAAACACACTTGTTGAATGCACTCGCAGTGTTACTTTTAAGAAACAATAATAAATACTTTCCTTGATCATTATTAGATAGCAATAGCAGTTCCAGTAAGCTGAAAATTATTTACGAAGCTATTTTGGCACGTGTGAGTGTTAATTTTGCTTCCATTTTCTTACCTGACATGGTGTCCCTAACTTTGTTTGGAAACACCTTAAATTTTAAAGGCTATTGTCAGGTTCTGATGAACATACACTGTTTAGAACTATTGTTATACATTATTTTCTTGCTTATGTATTGCCTGTGTACTGGGAATTTTAAAGTAACACTCCTTTTTTTATCTGAAATTTAATCCGAGCTAGTGGGTTAGATAGGGGAGTTGAAGGAATGTGGTTTATAAGCGACATCATTTAAAATTATAAATATTTAACGATACTCTGATCAAACTAATTTTCTCCAGTAAAATGGGTAACTAAATCCTGTATTTTACAATTGATTTTTTTTAATGCTAGGTAAAAACTTTTGTCTGGGCTACTTTTTTTTATTAAGTGGAAATTAAACCTAATTATTACAAAATGTTTTTCCATTTTTTAAGAATAAAAAATATAATTATTTTTAGTTAGAAAAGAAAAGAAAAATGTTCGAAGCTCATAATTCCCATTTTGCTTCGACCAATGAGATTAGCAACTCTACTGATGCAATAATCAGCTTATTAAACATAAAAAAGACGAAGTCTGTGACAGATGTACTAGACATTTTAATTTGTATTTTACCAAACATCTATTATCTGTTGGAAAAAAATATATGCCTCTATCTTTTTAAGCATAAAAATAAAGATAATTGATGGAATTTAGAAACATTAATAAATGTTAAGTAATTATGTGGACTTTTGTATGTTTTAAATGAAAACAAAAAATGCTAAATTTGAAAGCCGTATCTTGTGAAGTTCAAAGAAGAACTATAGCTACTAAAAAGTAAAATAAATACTAATTTTTAACCGACTTGTTCATATAGATAGAGATAGGGAATCCCCAAAAGTTTGAAACGTGCTTTAATTTTTTACCCGTAGGAGATAGTCAATAATGCACAGTCGTGGAAAAAAAATTAAACGCCATCTACTAACTCTGTTGTAGAGGTCTGCACGGGCCAAAATTTCCAGGCCCGGGACCGGCCCGACTCACAGGAAAAAAAATGTCGGCCCGGCCCGTAGAAAAAAATATTGGCCGGGCCCGGTAGAAAAGTTAAAAGTTCGGCCCGAGCCCGGCCCGGAAAAAAGTTAAAATCTCGGCCCGAACCCGGCCCAACCCGAGTGAATTGCTACAAAACATTGATTTTTACGTCGATTTTGGTTAAAGTTTTGACTCTTACGAGGAGTTCTGACCAAACATATTTATCGTAACTTTTTTTCATGTTTCTAAACTTCATTTTTATATAAATGCCGCAGGCTGCAATATTTTTTTTAATGAATCGCTATTTCTTCTATGTAAGTGTTTCAATTATCATTAATATTGTTAATCCATATTCCATGCATTGAACTGTTAAAAATCTGGAAAATGCTATACAGTAAAATCTTCTAAGACTCAATTACATACAAAAAGAAAAAAAAATGCGTTCTAGACAAGTTCTCTTCTTAGCAAGAGTAAATGCATTATATATTCTTTTCTTACGTCTTAGTATATTAATTTTGCATGTATCAACACGTTTTACACTTTAAAACGGGATTCCGTCATAGGCTGGTTCCTTTTCACACGTTTTACTATATTTTAAATTAGCTATACTTTAATGAGCGTAGATAATTACTATTCTTTAAAAAGAACAAATGTTAATGCTTAATTGTAGAATAATGGCGATTCAAAAATGTATGCATATTTTGCAAAAATCTTTGGGCCAGGATTAATTTTACTGACCTTTGAACGGACAGGTCACGCCGAGACAACGATTTTCATATTGCCTAGCTCAAAACTAGGATTGAAAATTTTGGGCCGTGAAGACTAGAAAAGAAACCAGCTCTGTACAGAAGAAATAAGTTAGGCCCGGACCGATTCTTCCGGAAAGAAGTAAGGTCCGAACCCGGCCCGGCCCGTAAAGAGTAGTCACTAGGCCCGGCCCGAGTGCCGCAAATGAAAATAGGCCCGTGCAGATCTCTACTCTGTTGCGCAAGAACAAAAAGTTGTATAAGAAAGTTACTGGTACTAAACGATTGAAAATAAAATCAACTTTTAAATGATGTATATAAAATTTGCTTAGGGGTAATCTGCATATCAAAACAAGTCCAAACTTTGTTTTTTTCCATAGTAATGCTCAAGTTTGACACCAAAAATAAATTCTACACCCTTCAATTAGCCTAAATACAAATTATCGTGAAAGTCGTACGATTAGTTTCAGAGAAATTAATTATTTTAAAACGAGCTTATTTTAGGGGCTGTATCCAAATTGAAGTTCGGTACTCGATTGTTGAAATGTTACAGAATGGCTATGTCACTTCTATTAATATATGATTTCTTGCCACTATGACAATTTCACTCGCTTAATATATTTCGAGTATTGCTAGCCCAAAGGTTGCAATAAAATGAGTAATATATATACATCTTAAATATGCTTTTCTGTCATCATACACTGTTAAAAATTTGCAGCATTCTGGCCAGTCATTTGACCGTTTTTTGAAAAAACGGTTTCATAACCGTAATTTAACTATATTTTGACCATAAAATGGCCAATAATATGGTCAGAATAGTGTTAAATTACGGTTGTGTAACCGTTTTCGGAAAAAAACGGTCAAATGACTGGACAGAATGCTGCAAATTTTTAACAGTGTAGAAGATCCCATGATTTACTTCGACATGTCCTTGGTTCATTAACATCATTTCAAAAATTATATCCCAGTTTTACCAAATGTTTGTCGTCGGAACTTGTAAAAATTTCTAGAAATGCTGTTAAATCTTAAGATATCACCTTGGGGTTTTGTTGCATTAAAAAAAAAATTACTTTCTTTATCTGCTGGTCTACATCGACCATGATGTCGTAGTCTCAAATTTCCGATTTTAACATTCTGAAACCACGTCCAAACTGTCGGTTCACCCCAAACCATGATCGTCGTAGACTACACAAATGCTTCTAAAATTTTCAGTATAATGCTTACAAATTTTTTTTTTAAATTGCAGATGAAAAATAACTGAAGATAAACATAATATACGCTTATAAATATTAAAATTACAAATGAAAAATGTAAAGATACGCATAATAACAGAAATTTCTTTTATAAAGTAAAAACAAGACGTGCTAAGTTATACGATGAGAGTATGATTCCAAACGCTTTTCGGTGATTCAGGTAGACAGATAGAGTAGACAGTAATGTATGCCCTCGTTTCAAATTTGATTTTTTTTTTTATGTTGGTATGATTTAGTGATTGTTATTGCTCCTTACTGTACTTCCATGCTACATATCTAATGAAGGTGTCTTTCAAAAGAAGGGGCACGCGTAATACGACGAATATATTTAAATACCGCAAAATATAATCTCAAATCATAGGTGCACATTATGTGCCAGCATCTAATATACGGAATATGTGACAATTTCTTTGAATAGACGGATCGTTGTGCATAATCCAGTTTGCAGATTTTCAAAAACAGATTGTTCACTTTGTTAAATGACATATTTCCTCCTGTCATTGTTTGTCATAAATCTAATATAAACTCCAGCGACAGATCGAGGGCTCTATCGCAATTATAAAACTGTCTTTTCAATTTTAACTATATGAAAAACGTAGGCTTTGATGATAGTAATGTTCTGAACGTTGTTTAACGTTATGAAGTGGACGACCCAGTGTTGCCAGATAGTCGAAAGTCAATTCCCCCAAAATTTCTGAAAATTTCCCCCAAATCAGTGGGTTTTTTTCGAAAAAAGCCCCCAACTCAGTTTTTACTCAAAAATGTAGTATTTCAATTTTCAACTTACCCCTATAAAAAATGTTTAACAAATTCATTTTTCTCCAAATCAAGCCTTTTTTTGAAAGAATTCCCCGTTTACAAAATAAATAAATAAATAAACGTTTAAACTCGGCAAAATTTTGCATGCATATTCGGTAGCTAAATGAAGAAAATTTTGCAACGACAAGCTCCTTTACGCTTGTTTTTAAATGTATTGCCAATGAATAACGTTGGGTTATCATTACATTAGCTCCATTTACACTTATACCCATAAATCTTTCAAGCTTTAGACCAGCTGTAATCAGTTGAGATTTGAAAAAATCCGAGATGGTACGTTTTTTTTTTTTTTTTTTTTCTTTTATCATTCCTACTGAAGTTTCTAATCATAATGCAATGCATTTTTGCCGTGCTTTTGTCTATCAAAAGAGAAAAATAGCTGCTTTCCACATCTTTAATTAATTTTCTTAAAAAGTACGGCAAAATAATGTTTCTGATAAGTCCTGCAGATTTAGTCATGTGAAAGTTTAAGCTGCTTAAGACTGTAGAGTTTTCGTTGAAGTTTTTCTTAAAGAGAAGAAAGTTATCCGCTGTACTCATTGAACAATGTTCAGTTATAAAAGCAGCAATTTTTAATTCGATAACCTTTCTTTCTTCAGACAAATATGAGAACTTAGTTATTTGCTTAGAACCTTTTGTTACTAAAGGGTCTTTATAATGTGCCATTACGTTTATTGCTGTTTGAATGCTTTCGGATATCTTTCTTATGTGATTGTTATAAGCAACTGCATGGCTTGCAAAAAGCTCTACCGTCATTCCCAGAAGCACAAATTAATTAATCTTACAAGGAGGGGGCCAACCTTGTTAATCCCAGATTTTGATTATTTTAATATGTGTTGTAGGGTAGAGACCCCTTAGTCTCAGGTTCAACGGATTTTATCCAACGCTCCTTAGTTCTTGAGAAACTGGGGGGTCTAATAGTAGTACACAACTTAAATACTTACTTTGTAGCAAAAAGGATAGGTTGGTCGTAGCTCAGTTGGTACGTTGCTTGCTGGCTGCTCTGTGGGCCCGGGTTCGGTACTTGAACGCGCTACATTTGTTTTTCTCATTTTTTTGTTTTATAAATATACTTGTAATTATAATTTAATAATTTAAATTAAAAATTTCAATATCATGCGTTAATTATAATGTTAAGAAACTTAAATTTATCATTTTTTATTTTTAAACTATTATTTCTCATCCTTTAAAGAGGTTTAAAAAGAAATTGGATCTATTATTGAATGATGAAAATTCCAAAATCGTGACAAAACCTGTTGTGGCGGCATCTAGTTATGGTAAAATAAAAGAATATTCAAATAAAATAAAAATAAAAGCAGAAAGAAGATAAAGGGGAAAGCGAAATAATTGAAAGTTCAAGCATACGTATTACAAATTTAGGAACAGATGTTATAAGTTCCCACGGCCGCCATCTTGGAATTTTTCTTGGCGTGAAAACCCCTTTTCCGCCAAGTAGTAAATGTCGCCAAGCACCGGTTTATACGCATGTTTCGCTTAACGAAAATAAAATGTAAATAATAAACAAAATTCGCTAAAGTGGCAATCAGTAATCTTGTATGAGCACTTCGCGCCCATTAACCGAAAAAAAAACGTCGCTGCATTCAGCAGTTCTCCCGGTGTAGTATTCTTAAAATTCAGCAGTTCTCGCTTTCTAGCAATCTCAAAATGTAAAAAACTCTTAAAGCAGCAAAATATACATAAAATTATCAACATACCTTAACAGATATCTGCTTTCTTGAAAGCTCCAACACGAAATCTCTCTCATAACACCACCGTCATTTTCCAAAATAGGCTTATGAATACGCATTGAGACACAATAAACAAACCAACTTTTCTTCTCAAAATTTCCCCATATTTCTTAATTACTTCAGTAAAAGCGTTTAAACGGATTACAGAAACCATAGTCAGTCAAATACATCCAATAAATTTAACATAAAATAAAAAGACAGAACATTACAACACGATATCAAAATACATCCACAAAATCCACCACTTCTCGGGGGTTGCCAGAACACAACACGTCAGAATACACACGTGACATGGGGCTCCACATATCGAGGTTGCCATACCTATGAACACCGCCAACACGCCAACAAAAAATCGCCAAACAATTCAAAACAACGGCTGAGGGAACATAAGGCATCTAAGCCCAAATTTAAAAATCTTTAATATGCAAAAAAACGGTTGTAATTTAATTCTGATGCTAATTTTTAATATAATTATGTTTGTTACTTTAAAAACAGAATAATAGTATTATTGCATTGACTTCCTTTGTTAAAGCAATGCGTAAATGATGTTTCTTTAAAATCACGAATTGACACAATTGCTCAATATCATTGCATCGATAAAGAATATATGAAATACATTTTAAAAGTGATTTTAAAAAAATTAACAGTTTTATGATGTTTTAGACAACTATTTAGTTAAAAGTAAAAAATTAAATAGGTTAAAATTATAATCGATATGCAATATTATAAATTTTAATTGAAGATGAGATTATTAAGTTATACTTACGAATATATTTATAAAAAAAAAATTAGAAAAACAAATGTAGCACGTCCCGGTATCGAACCTGGGCCCGCGGATCAGCCGGCAAATGCCATACCAACTCAGCTATGACAAACCTATCCTTTTAGTTACAAAGTAAGTATTTAAGTTGTGTACTACTATTAGACCCTCCCCCCGGTTTCTCAAGAACTAAGGAGCGTTGGATAAAATCCGTTGAACCTGAGACTAAGGGGTTTCTACCCTACAACATATATTAAAATTATCAAAATCTGTGATGAACAAGGTTGGCCCTCTCCTTGTTAAACCAAAAAAAATATAAAATTGTTTTTATTTTTATTGTACTAATCTATAATAATAAATGAAAGGTGTATGTGTATCTGTCCGCGATGACTAAGAAAATCCGCCGCCCGTAGAAGTCTGGAAATTTAGGTTGGGATAGTCTAAGGCAGATACTGATGCACCTTCAATACGTGCAAAACTGTAATGTAGAAAAACGACAAGCACGACCACAACCAAGAGAGTAATGATTGATATTTCCGATTTCTGTGTTGTATTTTCGTTTTTCATATCAAAATAGAGTTAGAAACAGATCAAATTTTTTCCGATGACTGAATGTACACCTTAAGTAAAATAGTGAAAATCCCCAAGTTTTCCCCCAAACATGTTGGTAGTAACCAAAAATTTTCCCGCGAACTACTTGTCCCCAAAACATTTTCTTTTACTTTAAAATTCCCCAAAATGGGTACAAAATACCCAATCTGGCAACACTGGGACATCCTATTGTAACGTTTTGGTCTCTCTAACTGGC
The DNA here is from genome assembly GCA_963932465.1 of Maratus speciosus. Lineage (NCBI taxonomy): Eukaryota > Metazoa > Arthropoda > Arachnida > Araneae > Salticidae > Maratus > Maratus speciosus. The sequence goes on from OZ010793.1 coordinate 172,564,254, forward strand.
TCGAAAGCACAGTTAGGCAACACGAATAAGACCAAGTGACAAAACAAAATTATGTTAACATTTAATTAATTTTTTAATTAATATTTTTTCTGTATAATATTTTCGGTTGTTAAATAAAACTTTTGCTTTTGATTTATTGTTGTACATTTTTAATTTCTCTTCTAAGGAATGGATTCAGTGTTTCGAAAACAAAATTTCAGTCTTCCGCCCTCAGTGGTACATTATTTGTAACTATCTCGAACATGAATTCACAGCTCTTGTTCCTTTATGTGTCAGGGTTTAGGGATATTGAAAACGATTCAGGTGGTGAAAGGATTTTTTTTATCTTCTTTTTAATATAATTGTTCGTATTCAGTAAAATTAGAACTTTTTAATAAACTATGTTCTTTTCACAGGTTACATAGTTGCAGTATTTGTTTTTACGACGAGTGGCATATTCTTAATTGATTATCAGAATTATTAAGCTAATATTGTAACATTATACATTTATATACTAGTGTATATATATGATATATATAGGCAACGGTCATAATTAAAATTACAGTATTGAGGATGATTTTGTAGGATGATAATACAAGATGGGATACCAAAAATCCGCGAAGAAAAACCGTGCTATATATCCCTGTGGTGGTGACTTTTGGAACTATTTTTTTTTTTGTGGAATCCTTCGGCCCCCTGTTGTTTAATAATTCTACAAAATTTGGCTCCATTCTCGTAATAAAGTCGCGCTACAGAATACGCTGAGTACTTTCAATTTAATTATGGGCATGAATTCTTAGATTAATCCTTCTAGGCCATTTATTTATAGTTTGACACGCATACTCTCTTTTTTATCTTAATATATACTTTCCTCTAATTACTCCACTTTCCTTATGTGGAGAATTACATGTTTTGACGCCAAATGGGCGATAAAGGGATGGCAATGGCTCTATTGTTTACGTAGGGTTACTCCTCCTGGGCTCATCTCTGTCGCTCGCTCTGTTCGAGGGTTTGAGTGTCGAAAGAATGTTTTTAAGAACGCGTTTTCGCTTTTGTAAATAAAATGTATCATAATGTAATGTAGCTGTAAATATGTGTCTTTCAATAAATAGGAAGAGAAAAATTGATACCCCGTGGAATTAATTGAGTAAGTTCCAATTGATTTATTTTAAGATAGTGTTAGTTAATTTAAGAAATCCACTGAACCAGAACCAGTCGCCACACTGGTGCAAAGGCCGCGAATATAAATTGATAACTACGCTACTAATTGTACTAATTGGCATTTCATTAAACGGATAAATTATTTAAAATTTCTCTTAAAATTTAAGATATATTGGAAGACATAATTCTTTGAATGAGTGAATATAAAAATGGCTGAAAATGAAGCTTTAAAACGAAACATAGCAAAACGTGGATCAAATAGAATCACAGTAACGAAATTGATTAAAAAAATTGATAGTGAAATTAAAAAAGAAAGTGATTCCAAACCGGAAATAGTTGAGGATTTTTTAGCGGCATTACTTGAACATAAGTTATCGTTAGAAAAATTAGATGAGTCGATTGAATCGGAAATTGAAACCGATAATTTAGAAACAGAAATAGAAACTTCGATAGAATATAAGGAAGCTATTGTGACTTGCAAATCAAGAGCCAGTAGATATTTGAAAAATTTAAAGATAAATTCAACTATCGCGAGTGAACCAAAAGAAACTACGCCCTCCATATCAGACAGTCAATTAAAGTCGAATACGAAATTGCCGCGAATTTCTTTAAATAAATTTACAGGCGACATTTGCGAATTTCAAGAATTTTGGCCTCCGTTTAAAGTCACTATTCACGAAAATGAAGCTCTTCAGCAAATTGAAAAATTTACTTACTTAAAATCTTTAATTTCTGATTCAGCAGCTGCCGCTATTAATGGGCTTCCATTAACAAGTGAAAATTATGTAACTGCAATAAATATATTAAAGGATCTTTTGGGAAAAGAGAAGTTTTGATTTCCGCACACACTAGCAAATTGTTAAACGTAGAAGCAGTACGAAGATCAAATGATCGGACAAACAAACTTTAACAAATCCGATGAACTGGCGACATTGTCCCGGTAGCTCAAATCCTGCTGACCGACTTACGAGAGGACTCTCAATTCTCGACAACGAGAGCGGCTTTAAGGCTGCTGATAAAGAAGTAGAACAATTTGAAAAAATCATTAAAAATCAAGAGCTTCAGGATTTTATATCAAATAAAGGTGTGACATGGAAATTTATCGTCGAGCGTGCCCCATGGTGGGGGGGGGGTTACGAAAGGCTCGTAAGAAGTGTAAAAGAACATTCTAAGGAAAATTTTAGGAAGAACTCGCATCACATTTGAAGAATTGGCAACAATCTTGACAGAAATAGAAGCCATAATAAATATGAGACCACTAACAAGTGATTTCGGCGAGCCAGAGCCACTGTTACCGGCTCATTTCCCTCAACTACGAAGAGAAAACATTAGTTTTCCTCTACATTTTGCCGAATTAGAAAATAAAATTTCCACTAAAGAAACTTTGTTAAGGAGAAAACGATATCAAAATAAGTTGTTTAAACAACTGTGGATTAAATAGAAGGAACAATACTTATTGAATTTAAATTCAATTCATCAAATCAAAACTCCTGAGAGACACGAAAACTTAAAAATTGGAGATGGTACTGCTAAACCTAAACTGTTGTGGGACTTAAGGAAATCATTCTTGGCAGAGATAAACTTATTCGTGCTTGCATAATAAAAATGCTAAAGGACTGCTGAGAAAAGTAGTACAACTTTGTATCCTTTTGAACTAGATTGCTGAAAGATAAATGATTTGTTTTTTATATGATTTTTTTTTCTACTAGTATTTAAATATCAAAATGCTTTTGTTTTATAAATTCATAATTGGGAATATTTTTTTTTTGTGTGTGTGTGTGAGTTTTGCAATTTGTTGTTTATCTAATTAGTAAAAATGTTTCATTTTATGAATAATTTACTTTATTTCAAATTGAAAAGGTTATTGAAATAACAATGGTATTTAATTTGTTTATATTATGTATATATATATTCAGTTAATCTTATTCAGGTAAAATATCTGGCCATATATGTTCATGTTATAAGAGTGTCATTTATACATATATATATATTGATAATGACTTTTTTATTTTATGTTTAATTCTTTATACTTCAACACCTGTAGATTGAAAAATTTCTATTTTATCATTTGAGTTGTGAATTAAGGTTATGTTTATTATAAGAATTTGTTTATGTTGATTTATCGTTATGTACTCTCATGAGTCCAGGTGGGGAGTGTGTGGAGAATTATATGTTTTGACGCCAAATGGGCGATAATGGGATGGCAATGGCTCTATTGTTTACGTAGGGTTACTCCTCCTGGGTTCATCTCTATCGCTTGCTCTGTTCGAAGGTGTGAGTGTTGAAAGAATGTTTTTAAGAACGCGTTTTCGCTTTTGTAAATAAAATGTATCATAATGTATTATATCTGTAAATATGTGTCTTCCAAGAAATAGGAAGAGAAAAATTGATATCCCGTGGAATTAATTGAGTAAGTGATAATTGATTTATTTTAAGATAGTGTTAGTAAATTTAAGAAATCCACTGAACCAGAACAGGTCGCCACACCTTATAAGTTATTGCCTATGTCCTACATTCCATTGTTCAGCACATTTTGAATATATTGGTTTAGTTTATTATGCATTGTCCCTTTGTCTTGAATGATTAGTTAGTGAGATGTAAAATATTTTAAAAAAATGTACGAACCAATGTCTTTGAAAAATAAACGGCTAAAAAACAGTATAAATAACAAATAAAAACAAAAGCACTTCGAAAAATTTGATTTTCGGATAAACAGTTATACTACTTCCATATAAGTAATAATTACAATGTGTGTGCATGTGTGTAATACATAAAATCCTGGCTTGTGGAATTTGAGGATTGTTTCACTCTTTTCCTAATTTGTATCACTATCAATCAAAAACTACTTTGTGATCTCTAAACGCATGGAAAATGTATTTCTTCCTAAATATTTGTAAATTCTTATGCCTAATATTATTGCGATTTAGAAAGAGATTCTCTTTAGAAAGTCCACTTTTTTTTATCGAATCTGCTTCTCCGGAGAATTCAACGAACTTTTTTATTTTTATATTTTCGACCTTATGGATAAATTTATTTATTCACCATAAAAAGATACGTTATTGAATCTCATGAGTATGAATTTTTATTTGCCAAAATAATTAGTGAAACGTAAAAATCTCTTATTCATCGAACAATGAAACAACAAAAAAGATTCAGAAACTTTTTTATAATCTTATCTAAGTAAATATACATATTCTTTTCGTTGACTGTTTTTTCTAAAAAAAAAAAAAAAAAAAAAAAAAAAAAAGGTTTTGTTTCAGCGTTCTATACATCTTATGTTAAAATAGTGTTGCAAGTTATAAAAGTTAATCATTAATCATAAATAATGAAGTTACGACATTTATTTTGTAGTTAGTGAAAGCGTTTTCTTGAAAATTTTAACTTTTAGATCAGCGGTTCCACGCTTTGTAGAGTTTTGCACTGTAAAAAAAAACCCTGCCACTTCGGCCTACAGGCACAGGTAGATTTTGAAGTTAAATACAATTTCACCAACAAAACCTAAATCAAGATTAGAGATAAACCTTGTTCAATTTTAACAGGCCGCTTTTGACGAGTTTTTAGTTTCCTTTTTCTGTAAGAGTTGGTTTTATCAGAACCATGTTCGTATTATAATTTTTTCTTCAACCCCTATTTTTTTCATTTCTTGAGAATATTTTTAGTAATATCATCCATTAGTAGAGTTCATCAGATCAAAAACTTGTGACTACAAAAGTTATTGATAACATTAAGAAGAGTTATATAATAAGTTTAAACCGTGTGGTGATTATTTCATTGAATAAACCACACACTATATTTTAGTTTCTGACGTTCTTTTTATTGAGACACGCGCGCGTTTAATAATGCAACTCTATGTACAGCATCTCTGAGTGTTGTCAAAAATTTTCATCACGCCAATGATACTTTTTATCGTCTTAGTGGAGGATTAACAAAGATGTGATTTTTTCTTCTTCTACAACCCCTTCCTCTTTTTTAAATTTTTTTTTCCCCTGTAAGAGATGGTCCTATCAAAAACTTGTCAGTACAAATATTGTAGATAATATTAAGAAGATTTATAATAAATTTACGCGGATTTGATATTTTGTGAATTGACGAAGTTAGGAATTTTTTACTTCTTCAACCTCCCATCCCCCTTTATTTAATTTTTTTTTCTGTAAGAGTTGCTCCTATCAAATCTTGTCAGTATAAAAGTTGAAGATAATATTAAGAAGATTTATAATAAATTTAAGTGGAATTGATATCTTCTGAATTGATGAAGTTATGAATTTTTTTCTTCTTAAACACCCCCCCCCCTTTTTTTTCCCCCATTGAGTCCACTTTTAATGATATGACAAATCTGTCATACATAAATTTTTGGTCCTTTCCCTATAAGTAATAATAACTTTAATCTGATTCGATATGTATCATAATTAAGAAGTTATAGGTTTTTTTTCTGTTTTCACCCCCACCCCCCAATTTCCACCCCTTTGGTCCGATTTTGCGCATTAACGAACTTGACCGAGATTTTCTGCCCCTTGATTTTATGTATCAGTTTGGAAGAGATTTGTTCAGAATTATGGAAGTTATCGTGTCCATAAATAAGTGACATATGTATATATATATATATAACCATTAATTAAACATTACTGAGCACCATCATATATATATATATAAAGGGTGTTTCAGCACAGCGAGCGGTTACAAAGTTTTATGAGAGATAGAATACACCTAGACATTGGGAAATAACTTAGCAATGCATGGTCGGAAACGTTTTCCCGGTGCAGTAGTGACGCCACAAAACACAAGGCAGGAGACGATCAGGGAGAAAAAGATGTTTATTATTCTTAGTAGAGTACAAATTTAAGAAATAAGAACAAAAAGAGAGACAACGATCGTCATCAAAGAAGGTACAAAAATTATACAGAAATTACGACCCCGGGCCGTGATGTAGACCTCACATCGTCGGTACCATGCCAAACTATCCAATATGAAAATAGTAAGCTACTTTTTAGGTAGATTTCGTATGAAATACTACCTATTGGGATCGTTCCTATGTTGGAATTTCTGAAAAATTTTTGCAGATCTACACCGATCATGACTCCTAGAACCCAAAACCACCCTCAGTAAAAAACTTTATCTATCTATCTATCTATCTATCTATCTATCTATCTATGTATGTATCTATCTATCTATATATATCACTTTCTTCTGGACACGATAACTTTCGTAATTCTGCACCAATCTCTTCCAAACTGATACATAAAATCAAAGGGCATAAAATCTCGGTCAAGTTCATTAATGGGCAAAATCGGACCAAGGGGAGGGAAATAGGGAGGGGTTTTGTGAAAACGGAAAACCCCCCATAACTTCTTAATTTTTGTACATATCAAATCAGTTTTTATTACTTCTAAAAATAGGGCCAAAATTTTATGTATCACAGATTTTTGATAAAGTTAAAAATGGGCTCAAGGGGCGCAAAAAATAGGGTTTTTGGGAGAAAAAAATTCATAACTTCGTCAATTCTCAAGATATCAATTCCAATTAATTTTATTATAAATCTCCTTAATATTATCTACAACTTTCATATTCACAAGTTTTTGATAGGACAAATTCGTACCGCAAAAAAAATTATAAACGAAAACAAAAAGGGGGTTTGAAGAAGTAAAAAATCCATAACTCCGTCAATTCAAAAGATATAAAATCCCCATGAATTTATCATATATCTTCTTAATATTGTCTACAACATCTATATAGACAAGTTTTGGATAGGACCAATTCTTACAGCAAAAACAAATTAAAAATACATAGCGGTTGAAGAAAAAAATCATCTTATTAAGGGTGTATTCAAATCCAAACTGCGTATTTTCTGACTCATTATACAATTCATTTTTGCTCTCAAAGGCTTCCAATTGGTACGTTTTCTTACTCAGAAACTATATAATGTACCGTAATGGTCGATTTTTTGATAGAGGCAGAATATACTTTAAAAAATGCTGTTAAAGTGGGCATTTTGAACCGAATTTCCCGAAGCGGATTGTGTTGGAAAAATCATTGCATTAAGGATGCACTCAAATCCAAACTGCTTATTTTCTGACTCATTTTTAAATTCATTTTTGCTCTCAAACGCATTTAATTGGTATATTCGCTTATTCAGAAACTATATAATGTATCGCAATGATCGATGTTTTGATAGAGGCAGAATATATTTCAAAAAATTATGTCAAAGTGGGCATTTTGAACGGAATTTCCCGAAGCAATTGTGTTATCACTTTCTTCTGGACACGATAACTTCCGCAATTCTGCACAAATCTCTTCCAAACTGATACATAAAATCAAGGGACATAAAATCTCGGTCAAGTTCGTTAATGGGCAAAAGCGGACAAAGGGGTTGGAAATAGGGAGGGGTTTTGTGAAAACCGAAAAAACCCCATAACTTCTTAATTTTTGTACTTATCAAATCAGTTTAAAGTTTTTATTACTTCTAAAAATAGGACCAAAAATTTATGTATCACAGATTTTTGATAAAATTAAAAATGGATTCAAGGGGCACAAAAAATAGGGTTTTTGTTGAGAAAAAAATTCCTAACTTCGTCAGTTCTCAATATATCAAATCCAATTAATTTTATTATACATCTCCTTAATAATATTATATTCACAAGTTTTTGATAGGACCAATTCGTACTGCAAGAAAAAAATAAAACGAAAACAAAAAAGGGGGGTTGAAGAAGAAAAATTTTCATAACTTCGTCAATTCACAAGATATAATATCTCCATGAATTTATCATATATCTTCTTAATATTGTCTTCAACATTTATATAGACAAGTTTTTGATAGGGCCAATTCTTAAAGCAAAAACAAATTAAAAATACATAGCGGTTGACGAAAAAAATCATCTTATTAAGGGTGCATTCAAATCCAAACTGTCTATTTTCTTACTCATTTTTAAATTCATTTTTGCTCTCAAACGCATCCAATTGCTAGATTCTCTTATTCAGAAACTATATAATGTACAGTAATGATCGATTTTTTGATAGAGGCAGAATATATTTCAAAAAATGATGTCAAAGTGGGCATTTTGAACAGAATTTCCCGAAGCGATTGTGTTAGAAACGAAAAATATTGCCCTACTGAGAAAATAATTGTTTATTAATCAAGTTTTAATTAATTGAAAGAAAAATAAAAACACAGGTCGCTTATAAATCTTTTAAAAAATCAAATCAGCATGTTTCATATATTTTTTTTTTTATTAAAAATTAATCTGAAAATGTGCCAGAAAATTTCGAGTTGTTGAGTATGGAAAAAAAAATTTTTAATATCGCCTTAACATGATTCTCATAAAACCAGCTATTTTATAAAAAGGAAATAAAAACTCGTCAAAAGCAGACAGATAAAACTGTTAAAGTGGATTTATATCTAATCATGATTTAGTTTTTGTTGGTGAAATTAGTATACTTAACTTCGAAATCTACCTCTGCCTGTAGGCCGGGCCGGCAGGGATTTTTTTTTAAATTCAGATTTCTTGATTGGCACCACTTTTCTGAAATGGTAAAATTCCCCTTGTTTTCGCCTTACTTAATATGTCATTAAATAAGGTTTAATAAGGCAAATTTTACTATTTCAAAAAAGTGGTGCCAATCAAGAATCTGAATTTTACAAAAGTAGCCTACTATTACATGGTACCTATGGTACTTATGAATGGTACCAACGACATCTCTGATGCATGGAAAATAAAACGTTCTCGAGAACACCGGGCGTGGCCCGGACTTTCCCATCAGGTGCCATGATGCGCGCAACAAGTTCTTCAGCACTGTCCAGCATTGTCCCGACATTTTTGCGGTATTAGGGATAATAAAAATGTTTTCTCACCTTGTTCATGTCCTTTCTTTGTTGTGTTTTGTGTCGTTACTACCGCAGCAGTAAAGCGTTTCCGACCACGCATTTTATGTATTAATCGAAGCGAAATTTTGCATACGCGTTCTCTTTCTCCACCATATCACATTTGCATGCTATTAGTGTCGTTCTTCTTCCGATAACCCGCAACAAAAATAGAGCTTTAACGTTTGCGTGGACTATGTTTCCAAATTGTCGGAAATACTGAAGGGAAGAAAATCGTGAGTGCTGAGTGCCATTGGTAAAAATAAAGCACACACAATTTGTAACATTTTTCAAAAATCACAATTCAAGGAAATAAAATCTTCCTGCCTGTAATTAATCCACAAGTAGTGTATCAGTTGATTGCCTTTCTGTATTCTCCAGTACGATTTTCCTGAAAATTGTTTTTTATTTCGGAGTGAAAGAAACGAAGGAATGCTTGACTCTATTGCAAGATTGAAAATCCGATGTTTTGAGAATAACTGGATTTATTTTTCCTTCTTGGCTAAATAAATATAAATAAATAGGTTAATTACAAGTAGAAATTCAGATTGTTGACATTTCAGCTATTTTAAGCTGGTTTTAAGTGTATATCTGTAATATATGTCCCGTCCGAAGCGAAAACTTTCGGAAACAAGGGGAAACAAATTTAAAAGACCGTATGTCTTTCTTATACAGCAATCAGCAGGCAACTGAACTGACCTTGGGGCAAACAAAATGCATTTCCAAAGTTTAATTGTTCACAAGAAAGGATAATTGCAGACTCATCAAGAACCTATTCCGACACAAATGATCTTGCACCTTTGAGTTTTATTTCCGACCATGCATTCTTTGATGAAAGTTGTTGGAAGTTGGATGTGTACTATCATCTCCTTAAGTACTAGCATCTCCTCTCATCTTCCCATCTTTTACGAAACACCCTGTATATATAGATATATATATAAAGTTTTGAACTGCTGGATGTGTTTGTGTTCTAGGCGTCATGATCGGCGTAGATTTGCAAAACGTTTTCAGAAATTCCAACACAGGGGAGAATGTAATAGGTAGTTTATGAAATCTACCTAAAAGGACAAACGTTTAATCACGAATGAAAATAAACAATACCTCTTCCGAGTTACCCACCATTCCAAAAAGATTTTTTTATCTTTTGAAAGCTCAGAAACAAATATATTTTCTTTATTTAAAAGAGAAATTGAGAAAACAAAGTTTCTTTTGCTGCCAGAGCATTTCCTGAGGCCATCATCAAAGAATATTTCAATAACTAATTGCTGTTCATTTACTACAAATACGTCACTTCGTTTTGAAATGGCAGAGCCAATAATTATTACAGTTGAAAGTAGAAATAGCAGTCCCTTGGTTGAACTTAAGTAGAGAAAAATATATATTAAATGCAGTTCCATTTATTTTATTGCATCACATTGTATGCAATGTCACAAATGGAGCCGAAAGTATTAAGAACTTTTAAATTAAATGTATGTTTTTTATGACTTGTAACAACTATTTTATTATTTTAGTCGCTTTTAAGTAAAACAGTGAGCATTTTAAAGTTCATATTATCTATTTTATGATTAAGGTGAAATATTGCATTTCGTCTTATGATTCTATTAAATCTAAACTGTAACAAATATTAACTAATAACATGTTATCCTATTTTATTTGCCGCATTATTTTTCACGAATCCACTAATTTCAGACACTTCTATACCTTATAATGTTCTAAGTATCATCAAAAATGCAGTTTGAAGTTCTTCCAAAACCCAAATATTTTTCTCAAGTTTCTCTTTGACGACATTAACTTCTCTTATGGCCTCTTTTGTTGATGACAAGCCTGAGGCCGATCTTCCTTCAAGTGCAGCTGACATCTCCGGAGTAAATAAATTGCCGGACGAATGCATGCGTTAAACGGAAAGAAAAGAAACAAGAGACGTGTAAAAACGTTCGAAGGTTCAGAAGAAAGCATTAGCTCGAAGAAGAGGGAATTGTCGTGTTAGGGTGAATGGTTATGAAACAACGAAAACAATAGAGTTCGAAAAATATGTCTTCAGGGTAAGACAGGTGATTTTTTTTTTCAAGCTTCCTAAAGTATTCTACGAAATCGATAAAAGAATATTTAAAGAATGCGAGGTAGATTCTTGCCGTTTAATTTTATGACGAACCTATCGTTTTTTTTTTTTTTTTTTACTATTATGATACGAACAACAAAACGTCATATTCTCATGAGATTTACTTGTTAAAAGATGAAGATTTATATTAAAATAGCTTCTGGTATTATGTAACTTCTTTATTATGAAGACAACAAATTAGCCATCGGGGCATGCAATTTGTTTGGAATGTTATAATGTTCCATAAGTATTTGAATAATGAAATCAAAAACGTATTATTATTAATAATTTTGTTAATGAGAAATGAAATATTTTTATGAGAATTTTTAATTTTTTAGTTGAATGTTTTTATGAAAAGGTGTTGCAGTAGTAAATTTACTTACTTTATTGTATGACAAGACGTGATAATAACGCACTTCATCCACGTAATATTAAGTGAAATGAGGAGCTTCCATTCACTATTTTTTATCAACGATTAGAGAGATTTTATGTAAGTTATGTATTGTTTAGATACGTTATCTTACACTTTAACTCATTTTAGTAGTTTAAAACCAGAATGTCAGGAACCAGAATGTCAGTTTAATTAAAATATTTATAACAGAATGTTTATTTAAAACTATTTAACTTATTTATTTTTCTTTTCCGCAGCATATTTTTCACTTATTTTCCGAAGAAATGTCTGTTTCGAATCGACTTGCATATATTTGATACGTGTCAAAATTACCCCTCATCGCCATTCTAATGTTAAATAGCGATTAGCAGAAAAAAAAATTAATGGTCGCGATGAATAAATTATTAAAATTCATCTAAATCATAAAAAAATTTCCATTCATAATTCGCAAATAAAATAAAAAACCCAAATGACATTCTACATTCTTCTAAGAAAAATGAAGAGCATTTCCAAGATGTAGAAGAGAAAAATAAATTTTATTTTTTAAATAAAACTTAGCGAAACAGGCCTAACATACTAATTGTTCAATGATCGAAATCCTCAAATTTTTTCAGATTTTATTAATTTAAATTTCGAATTTTCTATAATAAAAATTATCCTATCTTTAATAATAAGTTGCGATAAGCTAATCACAAAAATGAATGAGATTCAGATAATTTTTAAATGAAAATATCAAATCTTAGTGGTTATCTATATTACAGACAAGAAAATAAATAAATCGGTCCAGTGCGAGTATTACTCACGCACAAAGGGTTTCGTACAATAAATAAGGCAGGTGAGCCAAAGGAGTGTTCCTAAGGTAGCCCACCCCCCAAAAGTAGAATTAATTTCATTTTTAACCACAAAAGGACGCTACTGCATTTTAAACAACGTATCTGCAGTGCACGTTGCTGAATTTGAAGAGATTAGCTTGATCGGCCGCAAAATGACTTATTACCAATTGTTACTACTTATTATCAGACTTATCCAACAATTTCCGCACTATTGGGAACATCAGAGATCCCTCAAAAGAATTAAGTATCTCCCAGAAGAAAAGCCCTGAACTACCGTGCACAAAAAGTGGTTCAAAGTTTGTCAGAAGATAAGAAGATTAAAAAGAAAAACTCGAAAGATATATAAAAAAGAATCATCAGAGCATAATAGTAAGCAACATAATAAGAAAATAAAAGACCAACCTAGTAAACTGCCAAAAAAGACTCTAAAAAAACTGATTCCACCATCCCTGGCACAAGTGTTTGCCAGCCAAAAGTAAGCTGGTTTTGCCATTTATGCAACAAAGACAAAATAATCCAATGCGATTGCGTAATCAGTTCTTGCAATATGTACATGAAGATTGTCAGTAGGCCTGGGCCTTAAATCGATTTAACTCTTAAATCGATTTAAAGCTTACATCGGAAATTCGATTTAACCATTGGTCTTAAATCGATTTAAGCTAAAATCGGAAATCGCGATTTAGCTAATGTCTTAAATCGCGATTTAGCCATTATCTTAAATCGCGATTTAGCCATTGTCTTAAATCGCGATTTAGCCATTGGCTTTAAATCGATTTAAAACAAAATACTGATTCAGAGCTAACATCGGAAAACCGATTTATCTACTTTGATGTATCTACCACTTACATGCCAAGCTGGTGTTAAATCGATTTAGGAGGATCCGATTTAAGCAAACATCGCAAGCCTCAATGCTTTCCGATTTAAGACAAACAAGGCAAGCTGGTGTTAAATCGATTTAGGACGATCCGATTTAAGCAAACATCGCAAGCCTCCATGCTTTCCGATTTAAGAAAAAGACGATTTAATGAAAACAAGGCAAGCTGGTGTTAAATCGATTTAGCAGGATCCAATTTAAGAAAAAGGCGATTTAAGAAAACGATGATTTAAGTAAGAATTGATATTTATTTATTTATTTTGTAAACAAGATTCAGAGTTTACGAGATTGGAATGTGTATTTTTCAGAAATTAAGAACTTATATAGTGGAAAGTTGAAAGGAAAAAGTAATGTTTAAATCTTAAAATCCAAATTCATCGAATTTCAATTTATATGCTAATGCAATCTTTTGATGATAAATTAAGTTTTCACATATTTGAGTAATATTGCAATATGTATTTTTTATTTTCCAATATTCTGTAATTAATTAAAATGTTTTAAAGTAGAATCCTGCATTGTTTCAAAAGATTGTTTTCCTGAAATTCATTCAGCATTTATATGATTAAAAATAATAATAATAATAAATATTTAAAATCCAAACTCATCGACTTGCAGTTTATACTTTTATGCATTCTTATGATGAAAAATTCATTTTTTATATGTTTTAGTAATATTTTAACATTTATTTTTTATTTTCTATTATTTTGTAATTAATGAAATTATTTTAAAGGTATAGTCATGCATTGTTTTGTGTATCACTATTTGGCCGTGATCCACATGAAATATTTTTCTTTTACTACTAATATTTTTTTCCTGAAATTGATTGAGTATTTATGGTTGGAAAAAAAAGAATAAAGTTTCATATTTAAAATCCAAATTCATCGAATTTCAGTTTTTATTTTTATACATTCTTTTAATGAAACATTCATTTTTCACATGTTTGGGTAATATTTTAATACATATTCTTTATTTTTTATTATTCTGTAATTAATTAAAATATTTTAAAATAGTCATGCATCAGATTTGACATCTGATTTCAATGCCAGTCACATGGATTGAGTATCTTGCTGAAATTGATTCACTATTTATATCCAAATTCATCCATTTTTAGTTTATATTTTTATGCATTATTTTCATGAAAAATTAATTTTCATATGTTTAGGTATTATGGGAATATTTTAGTTTTAATTTATTATTATTTTGTAATTAATTAAAAATATTTTAATAAAGTTCTGTAATGAGTCAAGTAACTTTATTTTTACAGCAGAATGAGGGAGGGCTGGAGGAGGCATTCATTAGATTTTTCTGCAGATCTGCGATTTTTTGCTTTTTTGACATTTTGTTATCATTAAAAAGAGATATATTTTAAGATTATATTTTATTACTAATCTTAAAGGATGGCAACAACCACGAAAAAAATCAGCAATTTCAGTGATGTGCTCCAAGGGTCACACTTTCAATCCTTCTCCATCCGCTATATAAATGTCAGCATTTATGTTAAACAAATCTTATTTTAATCTAAAAGTTAAAAAGATATAAAATTGCACCTTATTTCTCATATCTCTCCCCCCCCCCTTTTTTTTACTACTTTTCTCATCATGATAAATGAATAGTTAAATTCATCATTGAAGTCTTTTAATATGCTTCTGTTTTACCTCAGTAACTTTTTTAATCTGTGTCTGTAAAAAAAAAAAAAAAAAAAAAAAAAAGTGTATGTAGGCTGTTAGCAATGAAGTGCTATTTGAGCCCCCCCCCCCCTTAAGGAATTTAGATTGTAGCATGCATAACAAGTCAGACAAAAAAAAAAAAAAATCATTTTCTTTTATATTACTTCTTAAATGAGTTTATAAAATGTATTACAATAGGTCACTAACTTTTAAAATGGAAAAAAAAACAAAAAAAACTAGTGTTTTGGGACATTCAAAGCTTTTTTATGTGTAAAATATACCTCTTTTCAAAATTATTTGACAAATTAAAAGCTAAGTATACTAAATAATACAAGAGGGGGGGGGGGGCACATAAAGATCGTATTCTGTTACTAAAAATAAAAAAATAGGCTTCCATATTCTAAAATGTAAAATCGGTGTTAAATCGCGATTTAGCACTAAATCGCGATGTTGGATGGATGATAAATCGATTTAAGAAATTTCTACATCGCCCAGTCCTAATTGTCAGAGACTTACTAAATAAGACAAAATCGAAATTTTCCGCTGCACTCTCTGCATGAAATCCAATTACAAAGGTATATTTTGAAAAAAAAAATGTTTATTGTAATTTTTTCCTTGTAATTCAAGACTATTAATTGAACACTGTAATAATTTTCTAGAAGTAAAAATAGTTTGCCGATTATTTTTTTCACATTTTAAAAGGGATTTGAATATGGCCACCTATGAAACACTATGCGCCAAAGGTGGCCCACAAGCTACAATTTTGAAATTGCATTATAAAAATAATTAAATTTTATTTTACAAAGAAAAGTATACTTGATATGGGTTAGATATAAGTGAAAAATTTTACAAAAAAAAAAAAAAAAAAAAATCAGTCACATACACCTAACCAGAAAATTATAAAAAATCCTCAAAGCTTAACAATGGCCACCTTTGTTTCACTCACCTTATATTTATTAGTAACTGTAATATTACAAAAAATCGTTGCTAAGAGAACAAACAGACTGTAAAAATCTATACAACGTAGGATTGGGTTTAGCTATATGTACTAGAAAAGTATAGATAGATATACCATGAAAGTTCAGAGAGATATGAAATCCTAATAAATAATATCAAATATTGCTATTCTATATAATTTTTTATAAATCTTATTCAAATGTGTTTATGATGACTAAGAAATGAATATATAACACCACATTGCGCGGTGATGTTGGTGAATACATTGTCAATAATTGTGTTTTCTCTGACATTAGATTCTTGAATGAATGGGCTTGGACCAAGAGTTAAAATATATTCCGATAGTTCATCTCTAACATTGTTTCTGAAGTTGTCATTGAAATCATCTTGTAATAATTATCTAGGCTTAAAAAGCCGATAGCGCATACAGTATACCGCCG
This sequence comes from Maratus speciosus, assembly GCA_963932465.1. NCBI lineage: Eukaryota > Metazoa > Arthropoda > Arachnida > Araneae > Salticidae > Maratus > Maratus speciosus. The sequence goes on from OZ010793.1 coordinate 172,580,506, forward strand.
CTCGTGTCTTTATGTATGTATAAACCGTCCGTATCATTAAAGGTTCATATCTCGGCTAATTACTGACAATTGTTTTTCTAAAATTATTACAACAATCTTTCTATACTTCTGTGACGATAGGTACCTCGAGTGCCCCTAAACTCCCTTGCTGAGCGTCCGCAAAGGGAAATTTGTATGTACATTGCCAATTCGCGAAACACTTTTGCAACACTAACTGAACATAATAGTTAACACTTCTAACTAAAACCATTTTCGATTGTGTTGTGAATGTGTTGTGCCAAATAAAATGATTGTGCAAAAAGTCCTATTAAAAATTACAAAAAGAGAAAATGTCTTTTCAAAACATACATTTTTAAAATTGTGTTACAAATGTTTAATAAATAGTATGTTTTAAGTGTGTGTGTGTGTGTGTTATTTTAAACGCACCATGTAGAAAGTGTTTTGAAAGTGTTTTCCATGTGTTGTTTTATAGTGTTCTAAATTGTGTGGTGTTTACAATGCGTTGTTAATTTGATGACTAAGTGCTGTGCAGCACAACACTATTGTAAGAAAATATTTTCATCAACGCTATTTACAACACGATTTCAACGCAATTAACAACACTGTTTTTAGAACACATTTTAGGTAGATTTCGTGTGAAATACTACCTATTGGCGTCGTTCCTATGTTGGAATTTCTGAAAAATTTTTGCAGATCTACACCGATCATGACCCCTAGAGCCCAAAACCACCCTCAGTAAAAACTTTATATCTATCTATCTATCTATCTATGTATCTATCTATATATATCACTTTCTTCTGGACACGATAACTTCCACAATTCTGCACCAATCTCTTCCAAACTGATACATAAAATCAAGGGGCATAAAATCTCGGTCAAGTTCGTTAATGGGCAAAATTGGACCAAGGGGATGGAAATAGGGAGGGTATTTGTGAAAACCGAAAAAACCCCATAACTTCTTAAATTTTGTACATATCGAATCAGTTTAAAGTTTTTATTACTTCTAAAAATAGGGCCAAAAGTTTATGTGTCACAGATTTTTGATAAAGTTAAAAATGGGCTCAAGGGGCGCAAAAATATGGTTTTTGGAAGAAAAAATTCATAACTTCGTCAATTCTCAAGATATCAAATCAAATTAATTTTATCATGAATCCCCTTAACATTATCTACAACTTTTATGTTCTCAAGTTTTTGATAGGACTAATTCGTACCGCAAAAAAAATTTAAAACGAAAACAAAAAGGGCGTTTGAAGAAGAAAAAAATCCCTGCCGGCCCGGCCTACAGGCAGAGGTAGATTTCGAAGTTAAGTATACTAATTTCACCAACAAAAACTAAATCATTATTAGATATAAATCCACTTTAACAGTTTTATCTGTCTGCTTTTGACGAGTTTATATTTCCTTTTTTATAAAATAGCTGATTTTATCAGAATCATGTTAAGGCGATATTAGAAAAATATTTTTCCATACTCAACAACTCGAAATTTTCTGGCACATTTTCAGATTAATTTTTAATAAAAAAAAATATGAAACATGCTGACGTGATTTTTGAAAAGATTTATAAGCGACCTGTGTTTTTATTTTTCTTTCAATTAATTAAAACTTGATTAATAAACCATTATTTTCTCAGTAGGGCAATATTTTTTGTTTCTAACACAATCGCTTCGGGAAATTCCGTTCAAAATGCCCACTTTGACATCATTTTTTGAAATACATTCTGTTTCTATCAAAAATAGATCATTACTGTACATTATATAGTTTCTGAAAAAGAGAATCTAGCAATTGGATGCGTTTGAGAGCAAAAATGAATTTAAAAATGAGTAAGATAATAGAGAGTTTGGATTTGAATGCACCCTTAATAAGATGATTTTTTTTTTCTTCAACCGCTATGTATTTTTAATTTGTTTTTGCTTTAAGAATTGGCCCTATCAAAAACTTGTCTATATAAATGTTGACGACAATTTTAAGAAGATATATGATAAATTCATGGAGATTTTATATCTTGTGAATTGACGGAGTTATGAAAAATTTTCTTCTTCAACCTTCTTTTTTTTTTTTCGGTACGAATTGGTCCTATCAAAAACTTGTGAATATAAAAGTTGTAGATAATATTAAGGAGATGTATAATAAAATTATTGGATTTGATATCTTGATAATTGACGAAGTAAGGAATTTTTTTCTCCCAAAAAACCCTATTTTTTGCGCCCCTTGAGCCTATTTTAAATTTTATCAAAAATCTGTGATGCATGAATTTTTGGCGCTATTTTTAGAAGTAATAAAAACTTTAAACTGATTTGATAAGTACAAAAATTAAGAAGTTATGGGGTTTTTTCGGTTTTCACAAAACCCCTCCTTATTTCTATCCCCTTTGTCCGCTTTTGCCCATTAACGAACTTGACCGAGATTTTATGTCCCTTGATTCCATGTATCAGTTTGGAAGAGATTTGTGCAGAATTGCGGAAGTTATCGTGTCCAGAAGAAAGTGATAACACAATTGCTTCGGGAAATTCCGTTCAAAATGCCCACTTTGACATAATTTTTTGAAATATATTCTGCCTCTATCAAAAAATCGATCATTGCGGTACACTATATAGTTTCTGAATAAGCGAATCTACCAATTAAATGCATTTGAGAGCAAAAACGAATTTAAAAATGAGTCAGAAAATAAGCAGTTTGGATTTGAGTGCATCCTTAATGCAATGGTTTTTCCAACGCAATCAGCTTCGGGAAATTCGGTTCAAAATGCCCACTTTAACAGCATTTTTTTAAAATATATTCTGCCTCTATAAAAAAATCGACCATTACGGTACATTATATAGTTTCTGAGTAAGAAAACGTACCAATTGGAAGCCTTTGAGAGCAAAAATAAATTGTAAAATGAGTCAGAAAATACGCAGTTTGGATTTGAATACACCCTTAGATGATTTTTTTCTTCAACCGCTATGTATTTTTAATTTGTTTTTGCTGTAAGAATTGGTCCTAACCAAAACTTGTCTATATAGATGTTGTAGACAATATTAAGAAGATATATGATAAAGTCATGGGGATTTTATATCTTTTGAATTGACGGAGTTATGGATTTTTTACTTCTTCAAACCCCCTTTTTGTTTTCGTTTTTAATTTGTTTTTGCGGTACGAATTGGTCCTATCAAAAACTTGTGAATATAAAAGTTGTAGATAATATTAAGGAGATTTATAATAAAATTAATTGGAATTGATATCTTGAGAATTGACGAAGTTATGAATTTTTTTCTCCCAAAAACCTTATTTTTTGCTCCCCTTGAGCCCATTTTTAACTTTATCAAAAATCTGTGATACATAAAATTTTGGCCCTATTTTTAGAAGCAATAAAAACTTTAAACTGATTTGATATGTACAAAAATTAAGAAGTTATGGGGGGTTTTCGGTTTTTACAAAACCCCTCCCTATTTCCATCCCCTTGGTCCGATTTTGCCCATTAACGAACTTGACCGAGATTTTATGCCCTTTGATTTTATGTATCAGTTTGGAAGAGATTGGTGCGGAATTACGAAAGTTGTCGTGTCCAGAAGAAACTGATATATATATATATATAGATAGATAGATAGGTAGATAGATAGATAGATAGATAGATAGATAGATAGATAGATAGATAAAGTTTTTTTACTGAGGGTGGTTTTGGGTTCTAGGAGTCATAATCGGTGTAGATCTGCAAAAATTTTTCATAAATTCCAACATAGGAACGATCCCAATAGGTAGTATTTCATACGAAATCTACCTAAAAATCCATAACTCCGTCAATTCAAAAGACATAAAATCCCCATGAATTTATCATATATCTTCTTAATATTATCTACAACATCTATACAGACAAGTTTTGGATAGGACCAATTCTTACAGCAAAAACAAATTAAAAATACATAGCGGTTGAAGAAAATAACCATCGTAAGGGTGTATTCAAATCTAAACTGCTTATTTTCTGACTCATTTTACAATCCATTTTTACTCTCAAAGGCTTCCAATTGGTACCTTTTCTTACTCAGAAACTATATAATGTACTGTAATGGTGAATGTTTTGATAGAAGCAGAATATATTTTAAAACATGCTGTCAAAGTGGGCCTTTTGAACGGAATTTCCCGAAGGGGATTGTGTTGGAAAAATCATCGTATTAAGGGAGTATTCAAATCCAAACTGCTTATTTTCTGACTCATTTTTAAATTCATTTTTGCTCTCAAACGCATCCAATTGGTAGATTCGCTTATTCAGAAACTATATAATGTACCGTAATGATCGATTTTTTGACAGAGGCAGAATATATTTCAAAAAATGATGTCAAAGTGAGCATTTTGAACGAAATTTCCCGAAGTGATTGTGTTAGAAACGAAAAATATTGTCTTACTGAGAAAATAATTGTTTATATATCAAGTTTTAATTAATTGAACGAAAATTGAAAACACAGGTCGCTTATAAATCTCTTCAAAAATCACGTCAACAAGTTTCATGTTTTTCCTATTAAAAATGAATCTGGAGTTATGTCAGAAAATTTCGAGTTGTTGAGCATGGAAAAGTATTTTTTTGAATGCCGCCCTAAAATGATTGTGATAAAACCAGTTATTATATAAAAATGGAATAAAAACTCGTCAAAAGCGGCCAGATAAAATTGTTAAAGTGGGTTTATCTCTAATCATGATTTGTTTTTTGTTTGTGAAATTAGTATACTTAACTTCGAAATCTACCTCCGCCTGTAGGCCGGGCCGGCAGGGATATTTTTAGATAGCAACACCTTTGCAACCTATTAAGAACACATTTTTAGATAGCAACACTTTTGCAACCTATTAAGAAAACAATCACAACACAAAAAATATTTTGTATATGAAGTTTTCTGATTCACAACGCATTAATGTGTTGTTATTTAGGTGGCAAAAAGTGTTGTAAAGTGTGTTTATTTTTGTGTTTGAGAATTTGCAGTGTAACGGAAAAATGCGATTTTCACAAAAACTATAATTTTCCTGCAAGTTTTAAATAAACTTCTACTATTCACATTATTTTCATAATTTTAGTTTCAGTAGTTCGGAATTAGATTGGGAGGGGGAGATATATTTTTGTATTACATTTTCGACGATATCTCTGAAAATGTGATACCTAAAATTTAAAAAAATGCATTTTTCTGTTCGGTGTTACGAGAGCTTTCACACAACATCCTTCACGATATATATATATATATATATATATATATAAAATTTATGTTCAAGTAACTTAATTAACCCCCTACATTTTTCCCTAAAACTTTTTAAGTACGGAACGCTAAAAATACTTTATTACAATACAAATGAAGTTTAATTTTAATTAGAAATTTAATTAATGTCTTATGTTCCCTTTAAATCTCAATTTGCTTGATTCAAAAAGCAAATTTAAAAAAAGTTAACAATACTTAAATCTGACCCGTGGCAAAATTTAAGCATAATAGTAAACTATTATCCTTTATTTGCTACGGAATTTAAGAACAATGCCACTAACTCCAGACACTTCTATGCCTTATAATGTCCCAAGTATCATCTCAAAATGCAGTTTGAAGTTATTTCGCAACGCTAAAATTTTCCTTAAGTTCCTCTTTGACTACGTTAACTTTTCTCTTATGGTCGATCTTCCTTCAAGTACAGGTGACATCTCTGGAGTAAATAAATTGCCAGACGAATGCATTCTTTAAATGAAAAGAAAAGCGGCAAGAGCCGTATAAAAAGATTTGAAGGTTCAGAAGAACGTATTAGCGTGAAAAGAAGGGGAATTGTCGCTTTAGGGTAAATGGTTATGAAAACAGAAAACAATAGAATTCGAAAAGTGTGTCTTCAGGGTAAAGCAGGTGGCATAATTTTTCTTTTTTTAAATATTATTAATACATCTTTTGAACCGAAAAAATAATATTTATATTTAAAGAATGGGATGAATATTATTAATATTCAATTTTATTAATCAATTTTATGGCTGATGTTTTTACTTTCTTCTATCTTTACAAGAAGAAAGTATTGGATTCATGAAAATTTTCGAATTCCGGTTTTCGACGAATTTACACGTTTTAAGGGTCAGAGATCCCGAAAAATATGTTATTACAAAATGTCTGTCTATGAGTATGTCTGTCTGTGACTCTGTGTGTGACAAATTTTGTGGGCGCTCTATCTCAAGAACTAATCCACGGAATTTAATAAAAATTTATATTCAGTTAGTTCCTGATACAAGTTGGTGCTGATTAGGTTTTGGCGCAAATCGCTCAACAGGTGGCGCTGCTGTGCTACATTATTTACGATTTCCGCAATGGCTCTATCTCAAGAACTTATGCACGTACTTTTATGAATCTTCAGATTCAGCTAGTCCTTGATATGAGTTAGTGTTTACTACGATTTGGTGTAAATCGCCGACAGGTGGCGCTGCTATACAGCATTTTTCGCGATTTCCGCAAGGGCTCTATCTCAAGAACTGATCCGTGGATTTTCATCAAACTTTAGATTCAGTTAGTCCTTGTTATGGGTTGGCGCTGACTACGTTTTGGTCTAAATCGCCCAACAGGTATCGCTGCTATGCTACATTTTCCCAGATTCCCGAAATAGTTTTATCTCAAGAAGTAATGCACGGATTATAATCAAACTTCAGATTCAGTTCCCAAGTTGACTTAAGTTGTCGCTTATTGGGTTTCGGTATGTATTGCCCAACAGGTGGCGCTGCTGTGCTATATTTTGCTGATTCCCGAAATCGTTTTATCTCTAGAAGTAATGCACGGATTTTAATCAAACTTCAGATTTAGTTACCAAGTTGACTTAAGTTGTTGCTTATTAGGTTTTGGTGTAAATCCTCTAATCGGTGGCGCTTCTATGCTGCATTTTTCAGGAAGGATTAACATGTATGAGATAGAAGAAAGTTTTGGGATTGCCACATTCGTCTAGTTTATTTTTTTACTAATAAGTTGACCCGGCCAGTAGTTGATATCCTTCCAGTAATTGAACAATGTTTTTAAATATTGCGCCATTTCAGGCAGATAAGAGTTTTATACGAGAAACTAGACATAATATTTTTTGTTTGAATGTTAGTTCACCTGTTTTCACATTGTTATTAACTGTATGCTGTAAAAGAAGCCATTTTATGAGAAGTTTTCATTAGATTAATTTTTCATTAGTTTTTGATTAGTTTGAGACACCTACGGTAAGTTAAAATAATTCATTTCCATCTTGCTTATTTCAACTAATATTTTTATAAGAATTATTGTTAATCACAGCCCAAGGATGATATTTTAAAGATTAATTTTTAGATTTTCGATTGACTTCTTTTGCCTGATCAACCACTGGGGAAATGGCAATTAAAAATACCATTTATATTTATAATTTTGTTGCTATTTAGTTTCAGCGGATTTCTTGTTTGTCCATTGTAGGGCATTCAATAAGGATTGTAGCAATCATGTTAGTTGACTTCTAAAACTTAAAAGGAAGGAAATAGAATAAAAACACCGTAGCACTTACTTTATTTGATCAACTACTGTCTGGGTCATCCTATATGCTGCAAACAATAAAAGGTGAGAAATTTCATGAGATTTACTTCTTAAAAGATATAATTTTGCGTTATAAACATTTTTTCATTATTACAAAGACAACAATGTAACCATCGAAAGATGCTTTGAATGACACAGATGTTTCATGAGTTGTTGAATTTTTGTTTAGTAAGCAAAATACTTTTTTAAAAGAATTTATATCATTCAATTTCCGTATCTTTGCAAAAAGATATTGCTGTAAAAATTTTACTTAATTATTATACGACATTAGATTATATTCCTACATGATTATGGAACTCACGTAATAGTAGGACAACTGATAAACTTCAAATCACTATAATTTTTAGATTAGCAATTAGTGACATGATATACGTTACGCAATTTATGATTTGTTCGATTGCTTGCTTCATATTTTTATACAATTTTAGTAATTTTAAATAAAAATGTCCTTAATAATTTTCAATATTGTTTTAATAGTTGCAGTAAACAAATCGCTAAAATAAAGGTGACTCAATATGATATTAGGTTGAGCAAAAAGTTCTGGGAAATTTTAAATCTAATAGTTACCAGAATTTGTACAGCATATGATGATCGTGCCGTCAATGCCAAGCTCTATTGCCAGTAGTTGGATCGCGTCTACGACAAATTGATGCAGAAGTGTTTAAGATTGGTCCGCCGAAAGCGCGCTTTGTTTCAGCAGGACAATGCCAAACCGCACGTGACTCAGAGGACCAAGGACAAGTTTGCACAGTTGGACAGCGTCGAAATTCTTCCACACCCCGCCTATAGTCCAGACATGGCTGAATCCGATTATGGCCTCTTTCGATCACTTATTCAAGGGTCGTCGATTTGAATCCTTTAATGAAGTTGAAGAAGCATGTCAAGAGTTTTTTGATTTCAAGGAGCCGCCATGGTACTTCCAGCAAATCCGGAATCTGGCAGAACGATGGCAGAAAGTCGTGGACTATGATGGTCTCTACTTTGAAGAATAGTCCTTGTTGCTTTTGTTGTTAATTTGCGCATAACAACGCAACTTTCACAAATTTCCCAGAATTTTTTACTCAACCTAGTAAAAAGAAATTGTATATATTTTTAAAGAAAATATAATGCATTCTAGAAGAAAAGAAACACAGATCTTATTTTGTTTTAAATGATAATTCGTCTCCTTCTAAATGTAGTAAATAAAAACTACTTGGATTTGCAAATCCAAAACTGTCTTCGATCTCATAGATGTTAATACTTCAAAATTCGCTATCACAGTGCCAAAATTAAATGCCAATCTATGCCCATCATAAGAATTTTAAAGATATGAAATTCAATGATTTGTTCTTGAGATATGACTATCGCTAAAATTGTGTAAATCTTGAAAAATGCAGGATAGCAGCGCCACCTGTTGGGTGATTTACACAAAAACCTAATCAGCAACAACTTACGTCAACGTCTAACTGAATCTGAAGTTTGATGAAAATCCATGCATTAGTTTTTGAGATAGATATATTGTGAAAATCTTGAAAAATTTCTGTATAGTAGCGCCATCTGTTAGGCGATTTTCACAAAAAACGAATCAGCACCAATTTATATCAGGTACTAACTGAATCTGAAGTTTGATGAAAATTCGTCATTAGTTCTTGAGAAAGAGCTATTGCGGAAATCGTGAAAAATGCAGAATCCATAATCTATGGCTCCAACCTGTCGTTCAATTTATACCAAAAAGTAATCAGTGCCAATTTATATCAAGGACTAACTGAATCTAAAGTTTTATTAAATTTCGTGCATTAGTTCTTGAGATGAATCGCCGACAAAATTTGTGCAAAATACACAGACAGACTCACGCACAGACTATTTCTAAATATAGTCAAATCGTGTTCAAGACCTTCTACAATGTGTAAATCTATCGAAAACCGGAAGTAGAATTTTTTCACGAATCCAATACTTTCTGCTTGTAAAGATAAAAGAAAGTGAAAATAAAAAAAAGGTAACTATAATTAAACGGGACAAAAATTTAACCATAATAGCATACTTTCAACTGTTATTTGCTACGAAATTTTCTACACAGCCTGTAAATTCAGACACTCATACGCCTTATAATGTTCCAAGTTCCAAGTATCATCATGAAATGCATATTGAAATGTATTTTGCAATTCGAAAATTTTCCTCACGTTCCTCTTTGACTACAAACCCCTAAATGTAGCTGACACCTCGGGAATAAATAAATTGCCTTACGAATACATCCATTAAGCGAAAAGAAAAGGGACAAGAGACGTATAAAAAAGTTCAAAAGTTAAAAAGAAAGCATTAGTGTGAAACGAAGGGAATTGTCGCTTTAGGTTGTAAAATGTTTTATAACTAATTGATTAACAATTATTACAACTATAAATAAAGAGGTAGCACAAATAAATAGTAAACATTCAATTAACACTTCACCAAAAAAAAAAAAAAAAAAAAAAAAAAAAAGAAAGAAAGAAAAAAACACGTCACATTTCAAGAGACATTATAGAACAGAACTGAATATTCTATTTACTTTTTACAAAGTAACTTTCATGAATTCGGGAGAAATGGTTTGGTGCTGCCATCTATACAATTTAAATTAAAACTAGAAACACCATATTTCTCCCCGCTCAAAAATTCAGTCGTTTAGGAGCTCTTCTGTACCTATTGAATCTTCTAAATACCTGGGGAGAAGAAGGAGAATTAGTTTTTAAACATTCTGCTGCTTCAACAGTGGCACCAGTGGGAACAGAAGGTTTAGGAAGTATTGAATCAGAGTCAGTTGATTTAGGACTTGAGGAATTAGGATCATGAAAGTCAGTCGGTGTAGGACCTGGAGTATTTGGATCATGAGGATCAACTGGTTGCAGATCTGTGATACTGGGCTGTATTGGTGGAGAATCCCCTTGTTTCACCATTGCATTTTCACTTCTGAAATTTACTATATCACTTTCTTTAGAATTTGGATCATTAACTAAGGAAATTTCTGAAACTGCATTAGTTATTTGGTCAACATGTCTTTTCCAAATATTCGAACAAACTTGAATTCTATAATGTAACTTTCCTTATTTTTCTATAATTCGACCAATTTTCCATTTGGCTTCGGAGTATAATTTCTTACAGCTACTTTCTGGTTAATTTCAAATTCTTTTATTTTAACTTCGGACTTTTCGCATCTTGTTTATCATGAACAAAATTTGTAACACTTGGCACTATCAAATCTATTTTTGTTTTTATATGAAGTTTTGGAAATAAAGATGCAGGACTCTCCCCCGTTGTAACATGAGGCATCTTTCTGTATTGCAAAAGAAAGTTATTCAATTTCATTTGCAAAGTACCAGATTCTGAAACTAAGGCTTTTAATCCACGTTTGAGAAATTGCACATATCTCTCAGCCTGTCCATTTGTAAATTGTTTAACATTATCTGATACTAAAGAAATAGGGAAACAGTATTACGCAAAAACTGAAGAAAGACAAGCAATTGTATTTTTTGTAGTTGTACTAGAAACAATAAAAAATTATGGCAATCTGCTATGGGCATTATCCACTAAGGGAAGCATTTTCCCCATAACAGGACCAAAATGATCAATATGAATTCTTTGCCATGGAGCCGTAGGCTATTCCCAATGATGTGTATCTAGTTTGGGAGGATTATTTTTCAAAACTACACAAATATTGCAATTTCGTTCAAGATTTTCAATATCTTGTTCTATTCGTGGTCACCATACAAAGCTACGGGCTTCATTTTTACTATACCAAAATGACCTAAGTGTAATTCTTTTAATATTTGCTTTCTATGAATTTCTGGAATAACTACTCTACATCCTTTTACAATAAAACTGTGTTTAAGAGTAAACTAGACATGAGGTGATGAAAAATCTGAAGCAAAAGGGGATCAGATTTTGTAGTTGAAGCAATAGATTTAGAAGTTAAAGGCAAAATAGACAGTTGATTACTTTGAAGAATTTCAGAATCATCAATTGCATGATTTGAATTAAATTGTTGAGGTAAATCTTCACTACGCAATAGAAAACGTAAAAGAGCATCAACATTATGGGTTTTTTTTAATAATGAATATCATATTGAAACGTTTGAAAATAAATTGCATATCGTTGCATTCTAGCAGCTGATAAAACAGGAATACTTTTAGAAGGTGAAAAATTAGGCACTAAAGGTTTACTGTTAGTAAATAATGTAAAACTGTTACCATACATATGTTTGAAAAATTTCTTCACACAAAAAATTATAGCTAATGCCTCGTTATCAACTTGACTATACCGTTTTTCTGCATTAGTCAAAGTTCTGGACACAAACCTAATAGGATTTTCAGTGTTATCTGGCATCACATGCGAAAGAACTGGAGAGATACCATAAGGAGAAGCATCAGTAGCTAAAACTAAAGTTAATTTAAGATTAAAGAGAGTAAGAACCCTGTCAGAAGTAATTTCTTTTTTATACTTTTAAGTTCTTGTTCACATTTAGAAGACCAATTCAACATCACTTCTTCTTAAGCAAATTATTTTAAAATTGCCAAATGTAGATAAGTTTGGTACAAACTTAGCATAATATGTAACTAAGCCTCGACAAGCTTTAACCTGAGATACATTTACTGGTCTTCTAGCATTTAAAATAGCCTCAATTTTATCGTGTTTTATTAATGCAATGCTTATCAACTTTATACCCACAATAAGTAATCTTGTCTGCCATAAAGAATGATTTGTCATTATTTATCCTAATATTATATTATCTTAATCTTTCTAATACTTGCTTTAACCGTTTTAAATCAATGTCGTCTGTTTCACTAGCAACCCCAATATCATCTATAAAAATTTGAACTCCCCAAATTCCACTTAAAATATGCTCAATATTTCTTTGCCATATAGCAGGAGAAGTAATAAGACTCATGGGTAACTTAAGGAACTGGAATAATCCTTTTAGTGTATTAATGGTCAACAATTCTTGGTACTTTTCATCTACAGGTAACTGAAGATACGCTTGATTTAAATATTTTTTTGTAAAATGTACACCACCATCTAATGTAGCTAACATATCCTCAATCTTGGGTAAAGGGTACTTTTCAACTTTCAGAAATTTGTTTAATATTATTTTAAAGTCACAAAACAAACGAATTTTCCCATTAGGCTTAACCACTGGGACTATAAGAGTTACCCACTTGCTATATGTAACTGGTTTAATAATACCTTCGTCTTTGAGCTTTTGTAATTCTTCAATGATTGCTGCAAGAAGTGCATAAGTGACAGTTCTAGCTTTGCAAAATATGGGTTTAGCATCATTTTTTAAGTTAAAATTCTGCCTGCAATCTTTTAATTTCACAAGCCTTATCAGTAAACAAATCAGAAAAATCATATGTAACAATGCTTGTAATTTATCAGAATAAGTTACAATTTCATTTCCATTGACAGATTTTAAGTTATGTAGAAAAATATCAAATTCAGATACCCAATCTCTGCCAAATAATAATGAGAAATTATATTCTTTTATCAGATACAACCTTAGATTTTTTGTTTTATTTTCATAAGTAACATTTACTTCAACCTACAGGTTTATAAATTTCACCAGTTGCAGTTTTTAACAGAACATCTGGAGGAAAAATTTTGTAATCAGGAAAAATTCTGCGAAATATTTTTTAAAGGAATTTTAGGAATTCCAGATCCCCTATCTAACCCCATGTCAGCTCTAGCCTTGTTTTCAATTAAAACAGATAATTCAACAGGATTTTATCCTTTATCATATATCACAGTTAAAACATTTACTGTATTTAAAGAATTAACCTGTTTTTGAAAATTTCTACTTTTACACACTTTGCCTAAGCGGCCTTTTTTTTTTTTTTTTTTTTTTTTTTTTTACAGAGGTTGAGAATAGTATTTGTAAATCTACATACATTTGCTAAATGTGAGGAATTTCCACATGTATAACACTTAAATTGCCATAGATCATGGTTTTCCCATTAAATACATTTATAATATTATTCACAAGCAACATTGTCTCCCCCCTCACAGCTTACCTAATAACCAGCAGAAACCTTCTTATTGTCGATTCAGGTATGTGCCAGTCATTTTTGAAAAGTTAAGGAAAATGGTTCGTGGATTTAACGTTCAACTTGTTGCTATTCCCCTCCTTACCTTACTAATTTATTAAATTGCAATTTAGATCCTACACCTGGCCATGAGCGTGCTGGTGTTTATGAAATTCCTATCATTTTGGATAGCGGTGCTAAAAAATTTTACATTGGTACTACGAAAAGAAAATTTCTGGAGAGGTTGAAAGAACATAAAAAAGACATTTTACAATATCGTCAGACCACAGCACTGGCTAAATTTTATTTTAACAACCCCCATAGTTATATAGATTTTGATAATGCTAAAATTATAATTCCATGTAATACTGCAATAGATGGCCTTCAAAAAGAATCAATAGAAATTATGTTTAGAAATGAAGAAGTTTGTAATGATAACATATCAGTTAATATCCCTAAACTTTGGTTGCACATATTGAAATAATTTTTTGAAATTTAATCTATTCATCTTACATTTCCCAAAGTCAAGTATGCACTTCTATTTTTGATTTTAACAAAGTTTGCCTCTTGCATTTTAAGTTCTACATGCATCTACATTGCCTTACAATAGATGGGGCCACTGCAGGCCAAAATTGTTCATTTGATAGTCTTTTATTCCTTTTTCATCTCATAGATGGCGCCATATTAAAAATCATTCGAAATTGTTGTCTACTTTTTGTCAAATAGATGGTGCCATTGCATGCTTTCTGGATTGTAATTGGATAAAGTGACTTTTGACTGAATATATAACGAACATTTTGAACTCAAGACGGTTTTTCTCTAATTTTAGAAGATATACGACAACGTTCCTGAGGAAGGTCATAGAAGGATGACCGAAACGTAGATATTTTAACTTTATTTTTATGTTTGTATAAGTTTATTTGACTTTACAACAGTTTTGTACACCGTGTAGTAAACTAATGATATTTTATCAAATGTATATATAACTTTTTACGGTGTAATTGTCCAGTTCTTTTATTATAACACTTAAATTTACCTTTATTCACGTCAGAATGTGTAATATTTACATGATTGTTGATATTCTGTTTTTGAGTACAATTTTGTAGTTTATTTGGTTGTACGTTTTTAGTACTTGCTTTATGCTTATTTTTATGCTTAATTTCAGAAATTTCAATATCTACATTGTATAAAGCTAAAGCTTTCTCAACAGCTTTTTCAAAAGTTAAGTCATCAACTTTGAGTTATCAATTGATTCTGAATACTTTCATTTTTCAAACAACGCAGAAACGGCTCAAAAAAGTTTTCATTTAAAGCATTACCTGTAAATGAGCAAAAGGTCGTATTCTTTTTTAATCTAGCTGCAAAATCTCGTATAGATTCATTTTCATTTCGAAAACTTTTTCTAAATTTAATACACTCAATGAATTTGTTGGATGCTGGGCTTAAGCGTTTAAGCAGAATATAAACAATTTCCGCATGTTTGAAAAATTCGCAATTTCTAAGTACACATAAATCACATAATAATTTATACAATTTCGATCCCACACAAACTATAATAGCCTAAACTTTTCTTCTTTGATATCATGTAGAATGAAATTTTGTTCCAACCGCATTACGTATGTTATGAACGATTCGATTGCATCATAAAATGCTTTGAAACTAGTAAACATTTTTTATTTATGAAATGCATCAAAAGAAAAAAAATGTAAAAGATGTAAGTTGTTACTTACCACCCACGAATAATGCTATAGAAGATACCTATAAGCTCAGTGCAGGATTAGAAACAGTAGCAGTAACTTGAAATCGGAACCTGAGCCAATTTCATTCGGCTCAATTACTTTCTGTCTAATTTTACCGGAAATGTTTCATTTAAATCCATCGTCGCCATTAAAATGTTTTTATAACCAATTAATCAATAATTATCACAACTATAAAGAGGTAGAAATACATAATAAACATTTACTTAAAACTTCACAAAACAAATAAACATCACATTTCAACAGACATCATTGAACAGAATAGAATATTCTATTGACTTTTTACAAAGTAACTTTCATGAATTCGGGAGAAATCGTTTGATGCTTCCATCTGTACAATTTAAATTTAATCTAGAAACACCATAGGTTGAATGGTTATGAAAACTGGAAACAATAGAGTGTGATAAATCTGTCTGTCCGGGTAAGACAGGTGGATTTTTCTTTTCCCCAAGCTTACTAAAGTATCTTTAGAGCTCGAAAAATGATATTTATATTTAAAGTATATATGCTTTGTCATTATTTAATTTTATGACAGATTTATTGTTTTTCTGACTGATATTATGCAGGAAATAAAGCATTAGTGAAAATTCTTAGAATTATTTCTTAAAAGATATTGTTTTAAATTAAAATTTTGTGAGAATTCGACAATATCTCACATTGAAACTCTCAATATACAAGGCAGAAACCAGTATAGGGAATCTAATGTAAAGTCATCTAGGCTCAGAATTTCTTCAGAGTCCAAGAAAAAGTCGCAAAATATGAAACAAATAGATCAATATCTATCGATCTTCAGAGTTGGCACAAACGTGAAGGGCATTCCTTTATTTAGCAAGAGAAAATATTCTTTGATCCTCACGCGGTGACCTCTGGACCGCCCGCAGTCGTGGGAACGAAAAAGTGAAACTGCATCTCACATTGACGTCATGCTTCTCACTGCATCCTATAGAGAGAGACCTTGTTTATGAGATCACGATCTAGAGATTTTGAGTGGCTAAAGGATGTGGCTTTTGTTTTTGACGGAGAACGAAGATAATAAAGACAGATGCAAGAGCATTCTCGGGAGTTTTCTGAAGTTGAGACTTCAAGCGGATATTTTGGCTGTGCAGAGTAGAGCTATCTCACGGGTTAGTGGCTTCGGATCATCTCCGAAGCACGGTACAAGAGAAAGCCGGGCGTGGCTGTTAAAATTATACACTCCGGAGAAACCCGGAGGTCCCTTGACCCCGGTTGTGAACAAACAAGTGAAGCGACACTCTGTCGTGCATCTAAGACTCTACCTACCCACGAATAGAAATTATTTGGAGCCAAAGAGACTTTCAATAAATTGTCAGTTAAATCAAGTCGTCATTGATTATTCGTCAACCTGACAAAAACTTAGGACTTTAAGTCAACAGAGACTATTTCATTACAAAGCGATCTGCCACTCGGTGACTGGACTTGATTTAACTGACAATTTATTGAAAGCTGTTAACGAACCCTATTTTCAAATGTTGTGTATATATCTTATCTGATCCAGAGAATTAATCATTTAATTATTTATATTACAATAAATATTTCTTTGAATTTAATAAGGCTCGGCCGTTGAAGTTACACGCTACCACACCACCTTACGATACCGGCCTCCATTGCAATTTCTTCGACTGTTGCATACCCCCCTCCAATTATTATAAAGAAAAAAAATATTAGCATCGGAGTGTGCGTTTCTTTAGAATGATAAAAATGTCCTATCACTTCTCGCATTCTTGTTGAGTAAGTATAACACATTTTTTTAAAATCAACATTTGAAGCCGGTATTTTTGTGAAAATGCAATATAAGAAAATATTTACTTAGCTATTGTATTAGAGAAGATTATACTAAGACAAGGTTATCGATTGCTTATCTCATATTCTAATGCAATTTTAGCAGCTTAATTTGCCTTATTTCAAACATGCGATTATTAATATTTTTTTTTGTTTTGAAGGACAAAAATTTTCCACAAGTTTCTTTATGACGACATCAAATCTTCTCTTATGGTCCATTCTGTCGATGGCAAGCATGAGGCTGATTTTCCTTCATGTAAAGCTGACATCTCAGGTGTAAATAAATTGCCGGTCGAGTGCATCCTTTAAACGGAAAGAAAAGAAACAGTTGACGTATAAAAACGTTCAAAAGTTCAGAAGAAACCTTCAGCATAAAATTAAGGGGTTTAACGGTTTAAGTTGAATGGTTATAAAGACCGATAAAAAAATAAATTTGAAAAATGTGCCTTCGGTGTAAGATAGGTGAATCTTTCTGTTGCTGAAGATTATTAATGCATCTGTCGAGCTGGTAAAAGAATATTTATATTTTGAGTATGTATGTTTTCTTATTATTTAATTTTATGACCGACGTATTTTTTCTGATTGACATTATACAGGAAAGACCAAAGAGAAATCGCATGAGAATTACTTACTATTTTTCTTGTTCTAATGATTACAGACACATTACACAATATATGAATTTCTCGATTGTTTATTAAATATTTTAATACAATTTTAATAATTTTATTTTGTTAAAGCACGATAATAATTATAATTTTGTTTGTTTTGAAGTACAAAAATTTCCCCCAAGTTCCTTTAAGAGGATATTAACTTTTCTGCTTCGGCCCTTTTTGTTGATGACAAGCCTGAGGCCGATCTTCCCTAAATGTAGCTGACATCTCGGGAGTAAATAAATTGCCCTACGAATGCATCGATTCAGCGGAATGAAACGAGACAAGAGACGTATAAAAACGTTCTATAGGTGAGAAAAAAGCATTAGTGCGAAAAGAAGGGGTTTATCGTTTTAGGGTGAATGGTTATGTATACCGAAAACAATAGAATTTGGAAAATGCGTCTACAGGGTAAGAGGGGTGAATTTTTCTTTTGCCCAAGCTTATTAATGTATCTTTCGAGCTGGAAAAAGAAAATTTGTATTTAAAGCATATGTGTTTTCTTATTATTCATTTTCCCTTTTTAATTTTACAGCAGATGTATCTTCTTCGGACTAATGTTTTGCAGCAAACAACAAAGCATTAATGAAATCCTATAAGATTTATTTTTTAAAAGATATAGTTTTATATTAAAATATCATCAAATATTGTATTTTTCTCCCATTATTACAACGAAAACAATATAACCATCGGCATTTGCGTTTCTTTGGGATGATAAAAATGTTTCATCAGTACCTGTTATTTTGAAAAAAAAAAAGAAAAGACAAAAATATCGAACTTAACATTTTATTTTAAAATGTGCCTTAGTATTCTTTAGAATATCCTGTTCAAATTTCGGAACGATTCTATAAATAATAAAGGAGGTATAAGTCAAAAAGATGAAATTTAATATCATTTATGTGTAAGTGAAATGTTTAAATTCATTTTTCTCAGTTCGTAATCTTTAGCCCCCGAATGCTATTTTTTCTCCCAGCTATTAAAGTATTCGTCTCCAAAAAATAACGTTCCGTTGTATAAGCCAGGCCTAAAACAAAGCACATATATCATTGTACTGTTAAATACACTACTGAAACTTTTTAAACTTTTAAGCATCGCTCATTTTCAATTTTTATACCGTCGTATTGAGAAATATCTTTTTAATGCAATTTGTTTGAAAACTGCATCTCAATTTATTTTTGCGATATTAATTTCTTTGTACTTTTTAGTGACATTTGTTTAATTTTGGCAACTCAAGTATTCCATTTCTGTAGTAGGAAAAGAAAAAAATAGTTGGAAACAGCAATTATATCTGTCTGTTGCTATTTTCCCATAACTACTGAAAAAAAAAGATATTAAAATACGTGCTATTTTTAAAAAAATATATATAAATGAATTATTTCTGATAAAACATGGAGCTATTATAAACGAAATTTAATTTAAATATCTATATTACAAACAAATGAAGCCATATGAATCATTAGATAGCCGATTCTTTTTTTCTTCTTCGAGTTTCTTGAGTGGCATCTGTTATTTTGGATTCGTGTATTATTTAGCGATAGTGACGTCATATGAATACTTTTCTATAGACGTTGTTTAAGACTGAATCGTAAATGAAGAATTCTTCAGAGGATGCGGAATGAAGTCATTTTATATAAAATAAAAGCGTGTGTTTGAAGTCTTAAAACTGAAATATGTTTTATATTATCTATATTTATGTACATATATATTTTATTTCATCGGGTGTGGGGGGGGGGGGGGCGACACTAAATTCTGAAAAAGTAGAATTCCTGTTTTCTAGTTTATATTTTCATTTTAATCGAAATGCTGAAGCTTCTACAACAGAGAAGAAAATTGTGTTTTTAAAAAGCATCTTTAGACAATGTGTGTGATAAATAAGTAGTATCGGATTTTGGATATGTTTGTAACTTAAAAAATATACAGGGTGTTTATAAAGTCCCGGACCCATTTTGATGTTTAATAACTCATAAAATAATAACGATAGATTAAAATTAATAACATAAATGGTTAGATAGACTCAAAAAGTTTCATGACCCTTGTCAATGAACTTCCACGTGTGCCCCCTTCGTCGCACGGAGAATATCAAGTCGATAGTCAATCCACAGAGGCTATTGCGGTTGTAATTCTGGCTTTTAAGTCATCAATGTTCGACACTCTCCTCCTGTAAACATTGTCCTTTACAAATACCCAAAGGAAAAAGTCCAGCGGCGTTATATCAGGTGATCTTGGTGGTGCACCACCTCATTGGGGTACCATCGTTCTTACTTCTTTGAATGACCATTTTCCAGGAAGATGGATTGGGCAAGGAGGTCCAATTCCTTGGCCACCCAGATCACCTGATATAATGCCGCTGGACTTTTTGCTTTGGGGATTTGTAAAGGACGATGTTTACAGGAGGAGAGTGTCGAACATTGATGACTTAAAAGCCAGAATTACAACCGCAATAGCCTCTGTGGATGCCGACATGCTTGCCGCTACCTGGCGTGAAATTGACTATCGACTTGATATTCTCCGTGCGACGAAGGGGGTACACGTGGAAGTTCATTGACAAGGGTCATGAAACTTTTTGAGTCTATCTAACCATTTATCTTATTAATTTTAATCTATCTTTATTATTTTATGAGTTATTAAACATAAAAATGGGTCCGGGACTTTATAAATACCCTGTATATGAACTTAAAAACATGCTAATTTCCCACGTTTTTATCCATATGCATTCACAAATTATTATTATTATTATTATTATTATTTTATTTATTTATTTATTTATTTTATTTTTTTTTTTTTTTGCTGATCTAATAGAGTAGGGGAAGTTGGCCTAAAATGATCCTAGCGGGCAAAATGATCCACATAGGTTTTCTCCCAGACAGGTCGCGCTATCTACAGGGTAACACATAAACTAGTTGTGTCAAGTGAAGAAGAAGCAATGGCGGTATTCAAACGATCGCAGTATAACACGTCTGAATAGAAATCTTTGAAAAAGTGGGTTTTATAATATTTGTTATAAGATAAGCACTAACTTTCATATTGGTTTACATATACAGTTTTTCATGTACAGAAATATGACTTGGTTTACTTAATAGAATATGTTTTTAGATGTGAATTGCACATGCTAAGTTTGTTATGTTTCTAGACTTCATCTAGTTATATGACCTAAAATGGACATTCATGTTGCCGGGTAAAATGATCCACTATGTGGATCGTTTTACTACCATTTTATTGGCAGAAGAAAATTCGATACCGCTTCCTAGTCATCGTGGGAGCCAAATGTGTGACTGCCCCAAACCTTTCTCTTTGAGTCCACATGTTATCCTAGCGTCTCCATAGAAAACGGAACCAAGCACTTCGAGAAAAAGGAAATCTATGACAAGTGTCATTTTAACGAGCAGTCCTTATAAGAATCAACTGTGCTTGGAAGCGAAAAATGGAGAACAGAAAGAGAAGATAAAACAGGCTGCAGCTAAGAAAATCCAATTAAAATATTCTAAATCTAAAATCGAAATAGCCAGAACAAGCAAAGAAAAGAGCATGAAGTCAAAGCAAAGACGTATTCCCATCAGTGTTGCCAGTGGGCTCTTTTTTTTAAATTCAGATTTCTTGATTGGCACCACTTTTTTGAAACGGTAAAATTGCTCTTGTTTTCGCTATGTCATTAATATGTCATTAATATGTCATTAAATACGGCAAATTTTTACTATTTCAAAAAAGTGGTGCCAATCAAGAAATCTGAATCTAAAGAAAGTAGCCCACTGGCAACACTGGATCATAATTCTGGATCATTGTTATGGGAATTCACTGGATCCTTGTTATGGAAATCAGAAGAAAAGGGTGTCTAAAAAACGATAGTGAAACAGTTTCAGAAGATGAACAAAAATGTATTTATTGCGATGAACTGTTTGCCTCCTCTGCAGAAGGTGAAGGTTCGATCCAGTGTCACAAGTGTCGTAAGAAGGCGCCAAATGCATGCGCAGGGATAGATGAGAATGAGGATTATGTATATTTTTGCGATATGTGCTTAAATATTCCTAGATTTCGGATGGGCGGAAATAGACATTACTTTTCGATCATAAATTTCAAATATTCCATTTCATTGTTTTTTCGAAATTATTTGTGACACTTTTTTATTTTAAAATTTACATTAAATCAATTATGTATGCTATTTGATTGTAAAGCTTATTTTATTTCATTATGTATTGTCATAATTACTTTTATATCCTTTATTTTGCCGATAAAAAACAATTTACAATAATTTTTAAATGAAGGATCATTTTGCCCTTGGGTGAGGGTAAAATGATCCTTTGGACACATTTTCAAAAATCTATTTTTTTCATTACTCAGTTTGTGCTTAAAATATTATTAAAGTATGTTTCTGATGCAAAATATAGTGTAAAACATATTAGCATAGGACCAAAGATTCATTTAAACAGTTATGTTATTTTACACAAGTTTTCCCTTTAAGGGGATCATTTTAGGCCAACTTCCCCTAATCAAAAATCCGATATTTAGATTTATAGAAAAAAGTACTCTGAATAAAGGATAATTAAAGCTATCATATCATAATAAAATATGAAAAATGAAAAGGAAGAAAGAATTTTAAAATTGTTAATTTTAAAAAAAATTCAATTTTTTTAAAGTTATTGTTATATTGAGAATTTAACCCTTTTTATGATCTATTATGACTATGCTTTATCATAACATTAACCTAAAAATATAATAATATAGGTTATAGTTACAAACAAATTTATTTTGTTACCGATTCCCCTTAAAAAGAATTTATAATGTTCAAGGTCGGTATTTTTGTGAAAATGTATTATAATAAAACATTTACTGTGTTATTGTACTATAAAAGATTTTGCTAAGACGAAGTTATTAATCTATTTCAGTAATTTTAAGTCAACTATAAAACTTTCATTCACTATTTTTTTGTTAATGATTAGAGACACATAAAACAATTAATTAATTATTTCATTGCTTATCTCACATTTTAATACAATTTTAGTAATTTAAATTGCCTTTTTTTTTTTTCAAACATACGATTATTACTATTGTTTTGAAGTCTGAAAATCAATCCCCCCCCCCCCCTCCCAAGTTCCTTTACGACGACATTAAATTTTCTCTTGTGGTCATTCTCTTGATGACAAACCTGAGGCCAATCTTCCTTCAACTACATGTGACATCTCAGGAGTAAATAAACTACCAGCAGAATGCATCCTTTAAGCGGAAAGAAAATGGACAAGAGAAGTATAAAAACGTTCAAAATATCAGAAGAAAGCATTAGCACGAAAAAAATGGGATTGTCGGTTGTTTAGGTTTGATTGTGAAAACCAGAAACAATAGAATACGAAAAATGTGTCTTCCGTGTAAGACAGGTGAATTTTTCTTTTGCTCAATCTTAATAATGCATCTTTCGTGGTCGAAAAGGAATATTTATATTTAAAGCATATGTGTTTTCTTATTATTTAATTTACCTTTTTAATTTTATAACTGATGTATCTTCTTCTGGCTAATTTTATGAGAAAAAAAAACAAAGCTTTAAAGAAATCTTATGAGTTTTATTTATTAAAAGATATAGTTTTATCTTAAAATATCATCAACTATTGTATGTTTTTCTCCATTATTATAAAGAAAACAATATAACCGTCGGAGTGTGCTTTTCTTTGGAATGATATAAATGTTCTATCTTTTACCGCATTCTTGTAGAGTAAGTAAACACATTTTTTAAATGAATTGCTAACGTTCAAACTCAGTATTTTTCAGAAAATATATTACAGGAAACATTTACTTAGTTATGTACAATAGAAAATTATGTTACGACAAGATTGTGAAACTCTTTATTTATGAAATATCACTTAAATTAAGAGACTTCCATTTATTAATTGTTTTCTAATGATTAGAGACATATATGATACAATTTATGAAGCGCTCCATTGCTTACCTCATAAATTAATACAATTTTAGTAATTTAAGATAATTTTTATTAAGTATTGTAACAACATCCGAGTGAAGTAATGTTTTCAGAGACAAGGAAATCTTTGCTTTGACACAGAACACAAGGGTTTACTTCCACCCCTTAGAGATAAGCCATGGAATGTCAAGGGGGGAAAACGAGATTGGTCAAGACCCCGCTAGAGTGAAATGTGTAGGTCAGTTAGTACTTGGGGAAGCTAAGCGAAGTTCGCTCTCTGAGAAGCTCTGTATTAAACAGAGTTAGTTTAAGCACGTGGCAAATGCTATGATATAAATAAACGTTCAAGTGCGAGCATTACTCGCGTATAGAGGGTTCCGTAGAATAAATATATGAATTTGTAATTGTATTATTAAAAAAAAAAAACGTTGCTAAAAGAATACTAAGACTTTGTAAAAAACTATACAACGTAGGGTTGGGAATAACTGTATATATTAGAAAAGTGTAAATGGGTATACCATGAAAGTTCAAAGAGATATGGAACCTAAATAATATCAAATATAGGTATTCGTATAACTCTTTTTTTAATATTATCCTAATCTGTCTATGATGAAGTTAATTCCGTACTGACAATAGAAGCAGTGCATAGTTAAACTTCATTTGGCATTTCAAGAAACTAAATTCAGCATAGTAATAACCTTTATTTCTACAGTGTAGCTAAAACAAAACATTTGTTCAAAGTTTAAATTTGGCATTGTGCTAAGCGCGCTTTGAATTGAGGTCTCAAAATTGCAACGCCGCCTTCGTCAGTGCCGCGATTTTCCAGATAGGTGTTTAAAGTTTAAAGTCACTCGAGGCGTATTGAGAGATACAATCAATGCAAACTATCGCGAATCCCACAGTATTTATGCGATTCATTCTAATTAAATCTTCCGAGGGCGATGCCCTTAAAAAACGGACACCTAATTTTAATTCCAAAACAGACAAATGGCCCCAAGAATATTTAATTAAAATTTTCCTTTTATCATGTACGTGAAAATAAGCAAGATCACATTTTCTAATAAATTCGTTTATTAATTCTGGTGTCAGGTCATTATTTCATAAGTTTATAAATAGAGTTACTCCGTGCGGAAAGGATTAAGTGGTCGCAGGACTCTTAAAGCTTCAAAATTTAAGAAATTTTAATTTTTTTAGACGTTAAACTCCTATCTTTTCGGAATATTTTGATATAATTGTTTCCTTGAAATTCCCATTAGAACAGAAGTTTTGGCTTTTAGAATTATACCCGCTCAATAGCTGAAGAGGCGTTTCCGAAATTTTAAAGTCATTATTTTCCAAATGGCGTTTTTGGGGCATAACACGCAGGATACCTCAAAAACTTGTGAATATTTTTTCATGAAATTTTCAAAACATATATTTCATGTTAGTCTGTATAAACTGAACCTAAAATTTCCTTTTTATTGTTCAAAAAAATATTTTTTAGGTGATTTTACTGTTGAAATTTTCAAAATTTTGTATTAGCTAAATGCAACATTGCATTAAAAATATAAAAATGCTTTAAATACAAATTTATTTAAGTTCAGGGAAATTATTACAATCTGAAGTATAAGTAAGCACAAAAATGTTCATTCTAGTTGCAATATTTATTTTGTAATTCTGCGCGTAAACTGTTATGCCAATTTTTTGTTCGACAAATATCTAACAGTTTCGAGCCCCCTATAAATACTAATTCTGTATCTTGCAATTTTTTTATATACATGAAACGAAAGAACATACTTATATCTTTCATCCCAATTAAAATTGTGTTTTAAAATCATATACATTTTAAGACATTAAATGTTGAAAATGGTCTTTTTTTCATTTTTTCCACTTTTTAGAGTCCCGAGACCCCTTAAATTAGTATGTTTTTAACAATTTGACGTTTATTGCTTTTATACTGTTATTGGACATTACATTACACACATATATCATTAAAAGTTGTTAACTAGGCATAGAGTACGCCACCCCTGTCCTTGTGTATGTCCAAACTGACCGTACCTTTAAGGGTTAATATCTCGGCTAATTACCGATAATTTTTTTTTTTAAATCATTATCAACAATGCTTTTATTCTTCTGCAACGATAGGTATATTCAGCAATGCTCAACAGTTTTTCTGAATGCCCACAAATCGAAATTTGTGTGTAACAGAAAAATGCTAATTACTCAAAAACTATGTGACCTAGGGTAATCGCTATAATTTTCCGGCAAGGTTTATATTAACGTCTACTACCTCTAATTTTTTCATAATTTTAGTTTCAGTAGATTCGGAATTAGATGCGGGGGAACATATTTTTGCGCTACATTTTCAACAATATCTTTGAAAATATAATACTGAAAATTAAAAGGAATGTATTTTTGAGTTCAGCGTTACAAAAGCTTTCACAGGATACCCCACATACTATACAAAGAAAATATTTTTTTTTCCAAGTAGCATAATTAGCCCCTCTACTTTTTTACTAAATATATTTATGAATGTTTATTAATCTGAAAATATGTGGGTCAATGGTCTTTATTACTTCCCCGAATTTGAACTTTCCACGTTCCATAGTTTACGAGTAAAATGTCTGTGACATACAGACAAACGGACGGACAGACACAGGAGTGATCTTATAATGGTTCCGTTTTTATTTTTTAAGTACGGAACCCTAAAAAGCCAGCATTTTGGCTTGTGGGTCTCTGGTATGGAAAAATAATTTGATTACTTTTATTGTACATTAAATACTTTTTGTTTTTTCTTTAGATTTGTTATGTTTTCGAATTGCGTCTTAATTCAATTGTTTTACAAGCTGTAGCGAATCTTTTTCGATTGGTGATACGACAGAATTATTATTATTATTATTTTGTTAGTTTTGAAGTGACAAAAATTTTCAAAGTTTTTTTTTTCTTCTTAATGACGCCATTAAGTTTTTCCTTACGGTCTCATCTGTTGCTGACAAGATTGAGGCCGATTTTCCCTCAAGTGCAGCTGACATCTCGGGAGTAAATATATTGCCCTACGAATGCATCCTTCAAGTGAAAATCAAAGGGCCGAGAAACGTATAAAAGCGTTCAAAAGTTAAGAAGAATTCAATAGTGTGAAAAGATAGGGATACCGTTTTAGGATGAATGATTATGGAAGACCGAAAACAATAGAATTTGAAAAATCTGCGTTCAGGGAGGAAGAAGTGAATTTTTCATTTGCTTAGCCCTTTATCTACTGACGGTACTTATAAGTACCATTAAAATAACTTGTTATAAAATTCATTTAATACATCGATTAGTGGTAATAAAATTTAGAATGAGTTCGAGATACATTACTTTATCTTGTTCAAAAAGTATTATTGGTTACACAAAACAAAAATATTTTTAAAAGGATGATTTCTTTTGCCTTTGCATCTTTTCAGCTTTCTTGGCGTTCGGGGAGGTGGAGGCGAATTTTTCAATTGTCAATATTTGTACATTTCCTAATTCTACAAAATACTAAGAAAAATATTTAAAACAAGAGATTTCAGTGGGGTTATAAATATTGCAGGAAATCCCTATAAATTTAAATTTAATGAATCCTTCTAAATCCTTCAATACTTCTAAAATCCTTCTAAAATTTACTAAATGATTATGTAAATCTTCTAATGTAGTTTAAACAATTCATGAAAAGTATTTTAGAAGATAAAATTTTCATGAATTCATAATTCAGTAGATAAAGGGTTAAACTTATTAGTGCATTTTTTGAGCTGGAAAAATATTTTAGGAATATCTGTTTTCTTATTATTAAATTTGCTTATTTAATTTTATGACAGTTATTTCTCTTTCTGACGAATATATAACGAAGTCCAAAGCGTCAAAGAAATCGCATAAGATTTATTTTTTAAAAGATATAGTTTTACATTAAAATATCTTCAACTATTGTATATTTTAAACCATTATTATAAAGAAAACAATATAACCATCGGAGATTACATTTCTTTGGAATGCTATAAATGTTCTATTAATTGTGGCATCCTTGTTGTGCAAATAAACCACATTTTTAAAAAGAATTATTAACGTTCAAGATTGTTATTTTTTGAAAAGATATTGCAGGTAAATATTTACTTACGATAGGAGATTACATGTTATTTGTTATGAATCTACTTACGTATTATTAAGTCAATTAAGAAACTTTCATTTACTATTTTTTGTTCTAATGATTACAGACACACGATACAATTTATGAATTGCTCGATTGATTATCTCATATTTTAATGCAATCTTAGCAATCCCTTTTTAAAGTACAATTTTTTAATGTATTGTTAGTTTTAACGTACGAAAAATTTCCACAATTTTTTTAATGACGACATTAAATTTCCTCTTGTAGCCCCTTTTGTTGGTGAAAAGCCTGAGGTCTATATTTTTTTAAATGCTCCAGATATCACTGGAGGAAATAAATTGCTGGACTAATGCATCTTTTAAGTCGAACAAAAAAAAAAAAAAAAAAAAAAAAAAAAAAAATAACAGACGTAAAAAACGTTCAGAAGAAAGTATTAGTGCTAAAAAAAGGGATTATCGTTTTAGAAACCGAAAACAATTGAATTAGAAAAATGTTTCAGTGTAAGACAGGTGAATTTTTCTTTTGCTAAAGCTTATTAATTCATTTTTCGTACTGGAAAAATAATATTTATATTTAAGAAGGACGCGTTTTCTTATCATTTAATTCTGTTATTTAATTTTATAACAGATATACGTATGACAAAATACGAGGGCTGTTTTTTAAGTAAGGTCCGTTTTGATGTATACACTAATAGGTGGCGCGCGTGCCGGAACGAGTGCTTGGGTCGTGTCCCGGCATTCCTTGGGAGCAACTGTGCTCAGTTGCAGCGGTGTAGGTAGCCCGTACGGTCTGTTCTGTGTCTTTAAATTGTTCAAGATTACCGAATCGCCCGCCCAGTGCAGGTACTGTCAGTGATACTTTTTTTTTGTTGCAAAGCGATTTAAAAGAAAAGTAGCAGCATGCTGACAGAGGGAATTTTGCTATTCCATGACAATGCAAGACCTCACACCGCAGCTCAGACCCGAGCTTTGTTGGACTCTTTAGGCTGGGAAGTTTTGTACCACTCCACCCCCCCCCCGTCCCCCTACAGCCCTGACATTGTTTCAAGTGTTTTACATCTTTTCCGCTATCTCAAACATTATCTCGGCGGCAACCACTACAAGGATGACGAAGATTTAAAAACGGCTGTGACCTCTTGGTTATCGGAGCAGGTGGCAAGTTTCTATGAAGAGGGTTTTCTAAATCTAGTTATAAGGTTTAATAAGTGTTTAAATGAACTTGGCATCTATGTTGAAAAATAGAAAAATTTACATAGAATCTGAAAATAAGTTTGGTTTTTAAAAATTTTCTTTCGTTTGGTTTTTACTTTCAAACGGACCTTACTTAAAAAGCAATCCTCGTACATGCGACGAATAATGAAGCGTTAGAGAAATCTCATGAAATTGATTTCTTAAAAGACATAGTTCTATATTAAAATATCTTTAACTATTGTATATTTTCCTCCGTTATTATAAAGAAAACAACATAACCATTGGAGTGTGCGTTTATTTGGAATGATATAAATATTCCATCAGCTGTCGTATTTTTGTTGAGTAAGTAAAATAAATCCGCTTAAAAGAACATTCTCGTTATGTAAATAATCAAGAAATTTCTAAATCTTCTATTGCAAGCATTCTTAGGATTCCGGCTATAGTTTTATTTTTCAAAATGCTGAAATTATCTTTAATGTCAATAGTATTTCTGCATTGGACTTTCTTGAAAATTTAGCTGTTTATCTTAATCTTGAAGCTATTGTTAATGATAAATCTGATTCCACAATGCTCTTTGCAGCTTGGAAAAACCTGCTCAGTCCTACCATATAACATATTTTTTGTATTAATTAATGTTAGTTTGAAATTATTTTGTATTTAATTAAAAAAAATGTCATGTGTTCCCATATATTTTATATATGTGCGTGTTCTCCTTTTATTATCAGTTATTTTTAAATTTATTTATTTATTTATTTTCCAATTTGCTACCTAATTCCCCTTCTACTTTGTATTTTTATTTATTTATTTATTTTTTTCAATTTGCTATCTAACTCTCCTTCTAACTCTCTTTGTGTTCTTTTGTTTGGGTTATGCTCTTCTGTGATTGGCTGTTGTATTCTGCTTTCCTATTGGCTGTTGATTTTAACTTTTTTATTGGCTTTTGTTTTCTACCTTCCTTATTGCCCGTTTCTTCAACTTGTTTCCTTTCCCTTATCATTAATTTCAGTCTTGCTGCTGCTTTCATAGTAGAAGCATGTCTTCTTTGTGCATAAGGAAGGAACTAAATTCTTTAGAAAGGCTTAGCGTAGTCATAAATTTTTGATGGTGTTTTCAGAAGATCTTTTAGTTCTTATATCCTTTACGTAAAACACATTGAAAAAAATTATTTACTAAGGTCAAAGTCGATATTTTTGTGAAAAGTATTGTAGGAAAATATTTACTTATTGTATTGTAGGAGATTATATTAAGACTCGGTTATGAATCTATTTAAGTAACATTAAGTCAATTAAGAAACTTCCATTCACCATTTTTCTTTTTTTAATGATTAGAGACGCATTATACAACATATGAATTGCTCGATTGTTTATTAAATATTTTAATACAATTTTAATAATTTTATTTTTTTAAAGCCCAATAATTATTATAATTTTCTTTGTTTTGAAGTACAAAAATTTCCCCCAAGTTCCTTTAAGAGGATATTAACTTTTCTCTTTCGGCCCTTTTTGTTGATGACAAGTCTGAGGCCGATCTTCCCTGAATGCAGCTGACATCTCGGAAGTAAATAAATTGCCCTACGAATGCATCGATTCAGCGGAATGAAACGAGACAAAAGACTTATAAAAACGTTCAAAAGGTAAGAAAAAATCATCAGTGTGAAAAGAAAGGGTTTATCGTTTTAGGGTGAATGGTTATGTATACCGAAAACAACAGAATTTGGAAAATGCGTCTACAGGGTAAGAGAGGTGAATTTTTCTTTTGCCAAAGCTTATGTATCTTTCGAGCTGGAAAAAGAAAATTTGTATTTAAGGCATATGTATTTTCTTATTATTTATTTTCCTTTTTTAGGTGCGTTCGTAATTATATAAATACGTAGCACCTATATTCGTCGTTCGGTCCGTCTTTCTGTCCATCTGCATATAACAGAGCAAAAACTAACCAACCGAATTGTCTGAAATTTTAAATATATAATTGTTGCAAAATTTAGTCGAGTCATTTCAAATTTTATGAAGATCGGATATATAGTTTAATTTCGGGCACAGTCAAAAGTTTTCCGTTATATTACGACCAATGGGAAAAAATTATTTCAAGTGCATTTTAATGATGTTACATCCTTTCGAACAGAAGGAAATGGAAATGCACTTATGAAGTGTACTAAAATATACATTCAGTACAATACGCGGTGCAAAAAATATTTATAAAACTGGTAGTTATAGTACGAACGCACCTCATTTGCCATGTTTGGCGTGCGATTTCCAACTTGTTCATTCTAGAACAGATTAAGATTTATTTATAATAAGACTTATAAGATTTATTGTTTAAAAGATGCAGTTTTATATTAAAATATCATCAACATTTGTATTTTTCCTCCATTATTATAATGAAATCGATATAACCATCGGAGTATTCGTTTCTTTGGAATGATATAAATGTTCTATCAGTCGTCGGATTCTTGTTGAGTAAGTAAACACATTTTTTAAAAGAATTGCTAACTTTCAAGCTCAGTGTTTTCAAAAAAGATATTACAGGAAACATTTATTTGGTTATGTACTATAGCGCATTATGTTACGACAAGATTATGAAACTCTTTATTTACGAAATATTAATTAAATTAAGAGACTTCCATTTATTATTGGTTTCCTAATGATGACAGAACTATGATACTATTTATGAAATGCTCTATTGCTTAGCTCACAAATTAATGTCACTTTAGTAATTTAAAATAGATTTTTTTTAGGGGTCTTAGGACTCTTAAAATTGGAAAAAAAACGAAATAAAAAGACTACTTTCAACGTTCAATGTCTTAAAATGGATAAGATTTTAAAACAAAAGCCATGACTAAAAGCCATGACTTCTATTCTAATGGGCATTTCAAGGAAACAATTATATCAAAATGTTCATAAAAGATAGTAATTTGACATCTAAAAAAATTAAAATTTCGAATTTTTTTTAGCTTAGTCCTGAGAGCCCTTAAGTATGATTATTTTTATTATTTGTTTGTTTTGAATAACAAACATTTTTCACATTTTTTTTTGTATGACGCCATTAATTTTTCTTTTATTGTCCCTCCTGTTGATGGCAAGCCTGAGGATGATATTCCTTCAAGTGCAGCAGATATCGCCAACCTCCGGAGAAAATAAATTTTCCGACGAATGCATTCTTTTACAAGGAAAGAAGAAAGAAAAGAGTCATATAAAAAGGTTCAGAAAAGGTTCAAACGTTCAGAAGAAAGCATTACTGTGAAAAAAAGGAGATTATCGTTTTAGGGTGAACGGTTATGAAAGACCGAAAACAATAGAATTCGAAAAACGTGTCTTCAAGGTAGGAGAGGTGTAAATATTATTTATAGATTTATTAATTTATGCTCAAGCTCATTAATGTATACTTATAATCGGGGAAAGAATATTTAAAGAATAGGATGAATATCCATGCCATTTATTTTTATGATATAACATTATATCAGGACTATTTTTTTCCTAGTTTTTATATATATTACGCTATCGCACGTGGCACAGAAATCGCGATTATTTGTTAATTGTTTAGCGGCAACACCTGAATGAAACGCATCTCATTGGTTATTGAACAGCATTTAATACATCTCTATACCTGTAACGGGGCTTACCTTAGGGTGACCCTGTTCTGTAGCCAACTTGGCGATATATCGTCAAATTTGGTGACCAAAAATTATTTGCCAAATTTTACGCCAACTTGGCGATATCTCTAATATTTCACCAAATTCCCATAGACTTTTAAAATTCCCAAATTCCCATTTAAGAATAATTTATGTGTCTTATAACTTATATTTAGGAAAATGCAAAACATTCTATATATATATGAAAGACACTCTTTTACAACCAGAATTTACTGATTTATAGTATTTCTGTTAAAAAAAAAGTAAATTTTATTATTTCTTTTTAAATTAAAAATATAATTAAAGCCCTATAATCCTTTTAAATCGCAATTTGTTTGTTCTTAAAAATAAATAATAAAAAAATGACTAATTAAACATAAATTTGAACTGTATCAAAAGTTAACCACAATAAAAATTATCATATTTAATTTACTACGAAATGTTTAACGAATACGTTCAGACACTTCTTTGCTTTATAATGTTCCAAGTAGCATAAAAAAAATGTCTTTTGAAATTATTTCATAACATGAAAATTTTTCCTATGTTCCACTTTGACGATGTTAACTTTAACTTGACGACGTTAACGGAAGCCTGAGGCCGATCTTCCTTCAAATGCAGCTGACATCATGGGAGTAAATATATTGCCGGACGAATTCATGCTTTAAACGGAAAGAAAAGAAACAACAGCCGTATAAAAACGTTCGAAGAAGAAAGCATTAGTGTGAAAAGAAGAGAGAATTGTCGTTTTTGGGTGGCTGGTTATGAAAAACGCAAAACAATAGCGTTCTAAAAATGTGTCTTTAGGGTAAGGCAGGTGAATAATATTTTTTCTCAAGCTTCCTAATGCATTTATCGAACCGGATAATTCAATAATGGTACCTTATAAAAGGTACCATTATCAAATAAGGCCACCTTAAAGTTTCAGATCACAATAAACGTAATCAGAAGTTACATTTTAAATGTTGTTGAATATAATATTTATAGATATTTTTACCATATTAAATCGAGCATACTCTTGTAGCTGCTGTAGCCAAGAGAGCTCACAACAAAAGACATTTGTAAGTAGCTTTATTAGGAGCGTGCGTTTTAAATAAGGCCATTATTTTATAAATACATGATTTAGCTTTCTTAAACAGATATTTTGCAGATTGCACAAAAATGGAACATGCTAAACCTTTTTCCCTGTAATACAATAGATAGTATACCCGTGACGTCACAGTAGGTAAAATGGCGGCGTGATCGATTGTTTACGCTTTGGACTCACCAAGGTTTTTTTCGCTATTTTTTCTTTGGAACGTTATTTTACTGTCACACTGTTGAGCTCAGAAACCAAAGTAATGAAAATATAAGCATATTCTATCATTACTTAATTATTAAATAATTTAATAATTTAATAAAAGCATGATGTGCAGAATTGCTAAACACTAAAAGTTAATGGTAAATTCGTGAAATAAAAGCATATTTAAATAAAATAAGTTTAATTAAAAAAAATTATAAACAAACCTAAAAAACACTTGAAATTTCACTAATTTATACAGACATTGGCTTAATCTAATTTATTTTAACGTTATATTTTTATTAAATTCAACAGTTTACACAAAATTAATCTGAAATTAAATGAATATTCTCTATATTGTTGAGATCTATTATACACATTTCAATCGTTTCAGTAGCAGAATAAAAATTAAGTAAATTCTTGAAGACCGTAATGCTTTCTAATGGCGCGATTTTCCAATGTTTTCCCTAACAGATGTTTTTTATAGTCTCGAACCATAAGGAAGAATATTATCCATATTCTTGGCATACCGTTTCGAACACCTATAACGGCTGATTCTATTTGTTCTTCAGTCTACTAAGCCTTCTTTACCACAGCTTTGAGAGATTCCATAGTTGTAACAAAATATAGACACATAAAATGATTAATTAGCTCTGTTAATGATAGTGTACGATGAAAATGATGTGGCTTTCGATAAGACCACAATTTATGTAGTCTGGCCTTATTAGGAGATCCGTTTATCACATATTTTACTTTCAATTACAAACAGAATTAAAAACATTGAAAATTTCAACACACATTCTAAAAGTTCGTTAAAATATTTCGGAATAATGGAACCGAATTTCTCACTACTTCGGTTTCCTTCATCTATTTTCCTATTGGCTGTTACCTGCAATGCTCTGTTTTCCTATTGGTAAATAAACCTTTAACTTGAATCCTCATATCTCCCATATATATGAGAAAATTTCCGCCATCCTGAGCACTGAGGGCAGTATTCTATACGCTACCGAAACCGGTAGGCATAAAATTTAAAATTGTTGGTGCTTTTAAAGTTGATATTTCTACATTTCAGTCAATATCAATATTATCAGGAAAATGTAAATAGACATATATCTAGAGTTTTAAAATTATACATATGTTTATATAGATGTTTGTTTTTACGAGTGAGCAACACGTGTGTACACATGTGTAATAGACCGACAAAAATTTCATTATTAAGACATTTTTCTTTCTTTGGGAACTCAAAAAAGTATGTTGTTAGAATATGTGGTGGATCTTTGTTACATGGTCGTTATAAATAAGTTCAACAAGAGTAATAATGAAATATTACTATAAAATAAAGGTCGATTCAATAATACGAAGCTTTATAGTACAAATAACCTTCATTAAGGGTAAAAATTTTAATGCATAAAAATTTGATGTTGGCAAAATCAGTATCTAAAATTATAAAATTAACATGATAATTTTCAAAATGGGGCTTAAAAATTAAGAAATGCATTCAAAAATTCGGATTACTTTACCATGGATTTAACTTTCTTATTTTACAATTTTTGTTCACTTATTTGATATAAAAAAACATGAAACTCTACAAACTTTTACTGCTGATTTACTGAAGCAATATCCGCAGTTTGGTAGTTGTGTCAGAAAAATAAGCACTTGTATCCACTTAAATTCTATTAACACATACTACAAAAAAGATATTTACGCATTGGTAATGGACCGGCAACATTTTCATTAAAAGTACGGAAATTTCTTTTTCCGCGAAACGGCAAAAATACAACAAATTAAAGTAGTATTCACTAATACGGCGTTTTCTGGAACAAATCACGAATCATCCATCTTCATTAACGGTAATTCCATCGTAGAGGATTTTAATGGGAAGATTTCTTAGAGGACTTCACTCGAGTGAGGTACAGAATGTTTCTTCAGGAAAAATTACAATCTGATTAGCAAATGCAATTACCATCTTTAGTTCTTCTTTTGAAGGGATTATTTGGAAATATCACTCAAGGTTTGAAGTACTTTTTTAATGCATTTACTTTATAAGTTTTCTGATTATAAACATGAAAGCTTTCGGTATTTTTCGTGTAAATGCCAACATAGACGATATTTCTTTTCAATATTGGAACAATATTTATTGCCAGAGTTGGTCTAGTATTGACATACTATATTAATTAGATTGTAGAGGCAATATTTTTCAAATATTGACAGGGTATAAATTCCTTAATGTTGGAGAAATATTTCTTACCAACGCTGAAGGAATTCTTGCCAATATTAGTGCAATATTTATGCAATAGTGGCAAAATGTAAACAGTGCTATATTTGTGCAATAATATAAAGCGATATTACTAAAATAATTAGTCACAATATAGCACTAGTGTCTCATTTATTGTATTGATGTGGGGGGATAGAGAACGATTCACTTTTATGAAATTTTATGGCTAAAATCATGAAATATCCATCTTTATTAAGAATATAATTACATCGAAGAATTTTTTCTTCAGAAAATCGTCGTTTTAAAGTTACAATTTCTTTGAATATGTTGAGGCTACAAACATAAGATTTAACATGGCGGTACCTTTAAAGATGTGAATTATCTCTAAGTAGGGAACAACACCAACGATCAGTTCTAGATTTTAACGAGAGTAGTAGCGTTCGAAAGCTCAAGTTATGAGGATCAAGAAATGTACTGGAACTATACTCCCGGATCCAATAGTTCACGAGATATGGACCCTTTTCTTTTTCAGAAGAAACGGATAAACAATAAAGAAGCATGATAAAGAACGATAAAGAAAGGAAAAATAGTATGAGCAGCCTTCAAAAGCTATCGAAAGCAGTAATTTTGCCTTAGAATTTATCATAATAGGGTCTTTATACGTTAAAGCTTTGAAAGCACAAGTGTTTTCAACGCCAGGCACAAACGATGTTTGACGGTCAGCGCAGTTCCGTATAGTAAAAGCGAAGTATACTACATGCTTTAATGAACTCAAGACTGGATCCAAGGTTTGCATCAAAGCCTTTTCGAAGGATACTGACGCATTGCATGGGAAGTAGTTGAAGAGAACTGGTCGAAGGTCGAATGATATGTATTTGTCATGCCTTCTCTAGTAGTAGTGTTAATTTATATAGTATTATTGTCTATATTCTACTGCGAATATCTCGTGAAC
The DNA here is from genome assembly GCA_963932465.1 of Maratus speciosus. Classification (NCBI taxonomy): domain Eukaryota; kingdom Metazoa; phylum Arthropoda; class Arachnida; order Araneae; family Salticidae; genus Maratus; species Maratus speciosus. The sequence goes on from OZ010793.1 coordinate 172,617,518, forward strand.
TATTGGATTGGTGAGTATAGATAGTTCCTATACATTTCTTGATTTTCGTGACAAGAGCTAAGTTAAAGTCAAGTTAAAGAGACGTTAAAATGTGTAATGGATCGAAAACGTCCTAAAAACTTTCTAAATAGAAATTTCTTTGAAATGTAAGGGCTAAGAAACTAAAATTCAACATGATAGTTACTTTTGAGACTTACAAGATCGCTAAGAAAAGTTTCTAAAATTTCAAAATTTGAAAGAGTCAAATGAGGAAAAGTGTTCTAAAATCACGATTACTTTGGAACTACCGAACCGATTTCAAAACTAGTTTCAGTGTAATAATGAGGATAGACTCCGCTAAAAATAAGCTATATTTTATCTCTACACAAATTGCTGTCAAGGCGTTGCAAAAGAGTAAAATCTTTTAAAATTTCTTTGAGTCGGTTGAGGTTAAAAACATGAAATTTGATATCGTGGTTACTTTTGAGATATAAATGCTGGCTGAGAACATTTCATAAATTATTCGCCATTTAAAAGGATGAAATAATCGAAAAACGTTCTATAATAATTTGTACTCTGAAAGTATCGGTTCTAGAAATTTTTAATTTGACATTCGGAATAATATTAGAACGCGAAGAAAAGCTAAAAAAATATATCGAATTTCAAATCTATAAAATGAGAGGAAGACGTTCTAGAATTACATTTTCACTAGGATTTCTCTGAAATTTCCATAGATAAATTTTGGCATAGAACTTCTAAGACGTCGATGTACATGAATAATGTTATATATATATATATATATATTAAAAATTGAAAAGAGAAGAAAAAACAGTTATTTATTATGCCATTATCAGCTACAATTTTTTTGAGAAATGAGATAAAACAGAAGTACCCTTAACTGCTATAGTTAATTAAAATGATAGTATTAAACAAAACATGATTTCCAATTTGGTAAGGAAGTACTTATATTTATTCTTTTGTCGCATAAAAATGACAGTTAAATATACTAAACCAATGTCTTCTAACTTATTACTTAACAATATTTTGATTTTTATGATGAATCAAGGTTTACAATAATTAAAAAAAAAGAAACGTTTATTTGTTTGTAGGAAATAAACTCTAAAACTATTAAACTAATTTTAAATATTCGTTCACTGTACGATAGCCAATAAACAGAGTTGTTCGCAAGCATGCTGCGTTGCGTCTATTTTTTGGAAGGGGGGTGGATGCAAGTGGGTTGGAATGAAAATTTTCTCATACATTTTAGTCTCATCTTCATCTAGTGTGATACAGGAATGAAGTTTGCTCAAACGGTGACTTAATAAGTAATATTTAAGTTATCCGAAGCATTATAATTTCCCCCTCATGTTAGTAGGGATACAAATACCACTTGACATATTCTAATAACCCCACGTGGAACGCAGCTGGTTTCGGCAATAATATACAAATTTGTTAAATTAAGAACTTATGTGATTAACACGGGGCCAAAAACATACTATTTGAACAACAACAACTAAAATACGTATCTAAATCGGTTCGCGCGTAATCCAATTGTGCGCATGGATGCATACAATGTACTCATATAAACAAGTTAAATTTGGAACATATACAATTAGAATGGGACTACTGAATATTATATTCAACTTCAGCAACATCAACTGAAATATGTATTTTAAATTTGTTCATGCATAACCAAATTATACATGTGCATGCATACAATACAAGATGCGGCAGGTATTCGCGAACACACATTATAAGTGCAATACCACCCTGTACATATTAGTTACAAAACCTATCAGATCCTAGACTACACTGCAAATTCTCAATCACAAAAATAAACACATTTTACAACACCTTTTTGTCACCAAATAATTAACAACACATTAAGGTGTTGTGAATTAGAAAACTTCATATACAAAATAATTTTTTTGTGTTGTGACTGTGTTCTTAATATGTTGGAAAAGTGTTTCTATCTAGAAATGTTTTCTTAATATGTTGCTATCTAAAAATTTGTTCTAAAAATAGTGTTGTTAATTGTGTTGAAATCGTGTTGTAAATAATGTTAATGAAAATATTTTCTTAAAATAGTGTTGTGCTGCACAACACTTTGTCACCAAATTAAAACACATTGTAAATACCACGCAATTTAGATCACTATAAAACAACACGTGTAAAACACTTTCAAAACATTTTCTAGATTGTGCCTTTAAAATAACACACACCCACACTTAAAATATACTATTTATTAAACATTTATAACCAAATTTTAAAAATGAATGTTTTGAAAAAACATTTTCTTCTCTTGTGATAACACTTTTTGCACGATCTTTTTATTTGGCACAACACATTCACAACACAATCGAAAATGATTTTAGTTAGAAGTGTTAATTATTATGTTAACTTAGTGTTGCAAAAGTGTTTCACGAATTTGCAGTGTAACTGAGGAAATGAAGAGGCATGCTGTCATTGTGTCACAGGCTGAAAAAAACTTCGATTTACACATCACCACATTCTTGAAACTTGTCCGATCATTCGTTTTTAAAGTAAGGAGCGAACTGCAGGCTCCCAGTTTGATGTGGGAACCGTTTCATACAGGAAACGACAGTGACAACGTTATGACATTATCAAGACGCCGGAATTCATCGGTAGTGTCGCTGAAAATCCCAGGATGTCGATGAGGGCACTCGCTATGTAGTTGCAGGTTGATGAGACCAATATCCGATGTGTAATTCATAAGGAACTTAGACGTCGTAAGTGATGAGGAGAGGACAGACCTTGTTCGAGAAAATCAAGCATAACCGTCTGACCAAAGCCAAGCGCCTCATTAACAAGATGAAACATCAAGAGAAGCCAGATATGCTGCTGTTTCCCTCCGATGAGAAAAATGTTGTCCAGGTCCAGAAAGTGAATCACAAAAAAGATCGTTGGCCGTAAAAAATTTCTTGAAGAGGTTCAGACTGTCATGCACAGAAAATTTCTAGCCTCACTGATGATTCCTCCAAATATCTTTTTTCAATGTACAGAATCAATACCGTTTATTATACCGATGTGTTAAAGCTAAGGATTACTTCTGTAGCACATGGGAGGCAGTGCGTTTTTCAACAAGACTCTGCACCATCCCACAGAGTCTATATAACCCAATAACGGGTGGCCCAAAACTTTCATGACCATATGATCCTTAACTTGTTGCTCCCCAGATCTCCAAATATCAAGCCAATGGCTATTACGTATTGGGCGTGTTTGAGAAGGACTCCAGTGGTCATCCACACAACACTGTTGCAGTTCTCAGAGCAACCGTTGTATATGCAATGTCAAACGTTCCGAACACCCATCACGTTGTGGCCTGCAGTCAGTTTCGACAGCGTGTAGAGGCGGTTTTTGCGGCTGACAGTTGTTTCAATTAATGATGCCATCCATTGTGTATGTCGCCAACTGTACAGAACGTTAAAATGTAAAAAATGCTCTATCTCTAGTGCCTACTACTGTTTGAAAACAAACGATATTTTGTTCTCAACTGCCTGTCGCACCCTGTATATAAACAAATTAAATAAAACCCCTTATCTTTTTTTGTAAGTCCTTTAATAAAAGTGTGTTCGATGTGGCAGGTAATTTTAAATGTACAATTTTTTAATAAATTTCTTTTTTTCCAAAATATAAATGGAAAAAAACAGAGAACATGATGAAAAAATAAAGAGTCTTTTGAATACTCTAGAGGTCTCATCAATCAAGGCAATTCAGAGAGTTTAGAAACGAGAGAGGGAGTTCATTTTCTTCAGGCATAAACTTTCGCAAATCCAGTCAAGACTTGTAGTCCTGTCATGTAAAATATCAAGTCAATGAAAAGTTCTAAAGTTTGTAGTTTCTCGGAAAAAGTTTTCGGATCTAAGAATTAATAAACCTGTCTTCAACAGGTAAAAAGTTCAAAGTCAGGGAAAAGCTAGAAAATGACAATTGTTAAAGTTTTAAGTAACTGAGGGTTCCTAGTTTGACCTCTACACTTTTTTTTGTTACGTATCTTTATACATAAACTGCTTTATAAATTTTTCCGTGTTCCGTGTTTAAAAAGTAAAAACGGAACCGTTATAAGATCATTCCTGTGTCTATCTGTCTGTCACAACCATTTTACTCGTAAACTATGAAACGTGGAAAGTTCAAATTAGCTGAAGTAATAAAATCTATTCACCTGCATATTTATAGATTACACAATCCAACAGCTGTTTTGGTGCCTAGGTTTTTGGAGCTGATTTTATACGAATTCGATGTCCTGAATTCAAATATGGCATTCAATTTTGCCTGGGAGCTCAAATATCTAAGATATAGAACTTTTTTGTGAAATATATGTTATACTTTTTTAAGTTAAATCCATGAATTAAACAAAAATAAAAATAAAATAAATAAACACTGAATTTTTTTTTATAATATACAAATGTTAATTTTCATTATTATAATATACATATATTCAAATAATATTTTTAAGAATTATATTATACAAATATATTTACTCACAAAGATAGAGGAAAAAGTCATCGATGAGACCAATTCTCACTGAACATTTCGGAAGCTTCTTTTCCGTGACATTCTTGAATTAATTTTTGAACAATCCCTTTTTAAACTCCAACAGTAATCTGCTATCATGTGCGTATCCCCATCTTCCTTGGTAGTGGTTCAACATAGTCTTAATATCCTGGTGAAATCTTTCGCCTTGTTCCGCACTGGTGTCTCCTACATTTTCAGGAAAATACTCTAAGTGGCTGTGTAAACAGTGCACCTTAATGCTCATATTACACTCAAGAGATTTAAAACTATTAAGCATTTCGTTTACCAGTTCTACATAGTCTTCTGCTTTATGTTTGCCCAGAATGTTTTCGACAACTGCAACAAAAGAAGTCCAGGCTTTTCCCTCAGTCTCATTCATCGAATTTACGAAGGCAGGATCCCTAATCAGTTATTTTATTTGTGGCCCATCAAATATTCCTGCTTTAATTTTAAAAAGCTTTCATTACAAAAAGCTACCTATTGCAGCCGTTCGGAGGAAAGCGATTTCAAAAAATGTTGGTATATTTTCATCGATCATGACCCCCAGACCCCAAAACCACCCTCCGTTCAAAATTGACATATATATATCCACATATAAATCATCACCACATATAAATAAAAAAATATATATATCCACACATATATATATAACCATTAATTAAACATAACCTACCACCATCAAATATTATGAATTAAAGCTGTAAGTATTTAAAAAAAAAAAATAATAATAATAATTTATTATAAGAATTATTATGGAAGAAAAAGAAAAAAGTGGACACCGACAAAAAATGGAAAAGCTTATATATTGAATTACGTTGTCAAGGGCACAGAATTCAATGATATAAGCAAAATGGTTGTTTTCTGTGAGAAAAATAAGCTAAAGCTAAAAATTATTTTCCCCTGTGCCCAAACAACCATTAAAATCAAGTGAATTGATTAAAAATGAAAACAGAATAGAAACAAATAATATGAAATGGAAGAATCAATAAAACCTATTTAAATATTTATAGGATATAAAATATAAATAATAAACACCATACCGATTAATATTTCAGGAATATATATATATATATATATATATATATATATATCTGACTTTTGTCATACTGTAACTCTCGTATTTATGAACCGATTTGGATGTAATTCGGTGTGTACATAGTGCATACCAATGTCTCGACCGAGTTCGTTGGCCAGCTTCATCCGCCATTTTATTTCAAAATGCGGCCATTTAAAATTTTTAAAAAAATTTAAAATTTGAAATGTGGTACCAAAAAATTGAAAATGGAAAAATATTTTTTCTTATGTATTTGACCTTTATACAAAGATTCCGGAGCAGTTTTTGTTTCGTCTATATCTTAAAAAATGGCTGCGTTATAGCATTTTGAATTTCTAGTGTGGCTGACATTTTGAAACGTCCTGAATTTTGTCACGCGATAAAAGGCGTATTTATGAACCGATTTGGATGTAACTTCGTTTATACATAGTACATACCAATGTCTCGACCGAGTTCGTTGGCCAGCTTCATCCGCCATCTTCTTTAAAAATGGCGGCCATTTAAATTTTTAAGAAAAATTTAAATTTGAAATGTGGTACCAAAAAATTGAAAATTGAAAAAATATTTTTTTCTTATGTGATTGACCTTGTGGTAGACCTTGATAAAAAGATTCGGGAGCAGTTTTTGTTTCATCTATATCTTAAAAAATGTCTGAGTTATAGCATTTTGAATTTCTAGCGTGGCTGACATTTTGAAACGTCCTGATTTTTGTCACGCGATAACAGGCGTATTTATGACCCGATTTGGATTTACTTTGGTGTGTACATAGTACATACAAATATCTCGACCGAGTTTGTTGTCCAGCTTCATCCGCCATCTTGTTTCAAAATGGCGGCTATTTAAAAAATTTAAAATGAGATACCAAAAAAATTGGAAAATGAAAAAGATTTTTTTCGTATTTGTTTGACCTTAATACAAAGATTCCGGAATAGTTTTTGTTTCGTCTATATCTAATAAAATGGCTGAGTTATAGCATTTTGAATTTCTATTGTGGGTGACATTTTAAAACGACCTGATTTTTGTCACGCGATAACAGGCGTATTTATGAACCGATTTGGATGTAACTGTACATAGCACACACCAATGTCTCGACCGAGTTTGTTGGCCAGCTTCATTTGCCATCTTTTTTTCAAAAGGGTTGCCATTTAAAAAAAAATAAATTTAAAATTTAAAATGAGGTATTAAAAAATTGGAAAATGAAAAAGATATTTTTTATGTGTTTGGCCTTGACACAGAGATTTCGGAACAGTTTTTGCTTCTGAAAATTTGTTCTTTTGTTTATATCTTAAAAAATGTTTGAATTATAGTACTTTGAATTTCTAGCATGGTTAACATTTTGAAACGATCTTGTATTTGTCACGCGATAACACACGTATTCGCCTATTTCGATGTAAGAAGGCATGTGTATAGTATACATCAATGTCTCGACCAAGTTCGCTGGCCAGCTTCATCAGCCATCTTGTTTCAAAATGGCGGCCATTAAATTAAAAAAAATTATATTTAAAATGAGGTGCAAAAAAATCAGAAATTGAAAAAGGTTTCTTTCTTAAGTATTTGACCTTGATATAAGGATCCAGGAGCATTTTTTGTTTGTCTTTATCTTAAAAATGGCTCAGATATAGCAATTTCAATATCTAATATGGGTGACATTTTGAAAAATCTGTTTTTTTTGCCTGCGACAGCACTCGTATATATCAATCGATTCCGATGTGAGTGCGCATGTGCACATCAATTACTAAGGTCTCGACCAAGTTCACTGGTTAGCCTCATCCACCATGTTGTCTTAAAATGGCAGGCACTTTAAAAAATCGCCGAATTTGGCAGCCAAATATAAGTTGCTTTAAATAAAAGCATCTTGGATAAAGCTGACTGCGAAATTCTCATTCATAATGATTTAGTATTGATAAAAATTAGTATTGAATCTCCTATATTCGGTTTCCACTAAATTGAGCTTCGTGTGTTTGAATAATATAAGTTTGCTTTTTTAAAATAAGGAATATGAAAGCTACCTCTTCCTCCCGGCACTGGCCGGAAGGACTTTTTTATAACTCAATTGGGGCATTTTCTCATCTATATATGCAAAGCATGACCCGTTCTTATCAAGAGCCTTTACAAACTGCTTCATAATGCCGAGCTTGATATGCAGTGGAGGAAGTATGATTTTGTCTCACCCAACTAAGGGGTTATTAATGATATTCCTTTCCCCAACATCCATGTTTTCTCTCTTAGGCCACTCGTTTCTAACCCAGTGGTGTGTTTTATCCCTGCTATCCCAAAGACACAAGAAGCAAGGATATTTGGTGTAACCGCTTTGCTGTCCAAGGAGAAAGTTTACCATTTTTAAATCAACACAAATCACCCATTGATGTCCATGATACTTTATCTTGTCAAAGATTTATTGTGTTATATTCTTCTTTCATTTTCGTTGAGGGAACAATTGGTATTGAACCATATTTGTTCCCAATGTGTAGAAGGACACATTTTAATCTCCGCTTTAAGCTGTCTACAAATAAGCGCCAATAATCTGGAAAATATTCAGGAAGACCCATTTTTCAAGAGTCCTCTAATTTTGTGACAAAATACAAGATTGTCTTCTTGGGAGAAGAAGAGTAGTAGACCCTTTTTTCTTGTGCGGTAAAAGGTAATTTTGGTTCCTTGTTCCAGTAAATTTTTGTCCTTCAATCTTGAAGCCAGTAATTCAGAAGCTTCTTTTGACAGGTAGAGATCTCTGGTGAGATCATTTAACTCATCCTGGTTGAAACGTTGAGGCATTGATGGCATCTCCTCATAACCACTGTCATCTTCATAAGTATCGGAAGGGGGATCAGAGGGACAGTATTCATCCTCTCAGAGCTCTGGTACCTGATAAAACGTTGGGATCGACACTTACTTCCTCTGAGTGAGGAACCGGGCGTCTTGCAGAGACTAAATCAGGATAAGTCCACTTACTATGTTTCTTTCGATTAATTCCATTAATATTTACTAGGCAGAAATAACAATAATCGAAGTGGTTTTGGGGTTCTCTCCAAACCATCGGTAAACCAAATCTGAGACTTTTTCTTTTCCCGTTAGTCCACTGTCGTAAGTGTTCTGTACAAGTTTTACAGACCTGATGCGGTGCCCAGGTTTTATCCTGATCACCAAGTTTAACACCAAAGTGTCCAAGATAAGCTCTCTTTACAAAGTCAGTAAAATTTTTTCTGTTCTCTTTTAACACGTATTCTCCGCATATGTAGCAAAACACATCAGGATGATTTACACAACTTCTTCTACTTGAACTCATTTAAATTATATTCAACAACACAAATACAACAATCTACAATACAGTACGTTTTAAATTAACTTTATAAGAATTCTATACTAAACACAAATATCGCAAAAGGTCAACAACGTCTACCCTCCACGGAGAAAACTCACAAACTAACGTTATCTCTTTGCGGCTTTTCCATTTGGCTTTATGGATGAGCGGCACGAAATCATAAGCATGCGCAGAATCTCAGTTTTACTTGCACATCTGTTTTTTTTCAAGGTCTTCTGAAATTTCAGTGCCTCCCAAATCGCTTTGAGCGTTGCGACAGGCCCATGTGTCAAAGGCCAGTTTAAGCGTTGAAGGTCATTTCAGTTCTAAAAAATCTTTAGTTCTCTTCGCGTATCTAAAAAAGTGGAGCTGATAGAGAAAAACTAATTTCATATTTGGATTCAGTGTCCCAAAAATATCTAAAATCAGCTGTAAAATCATAGGCACATTTTTTTTTTTTTTTTTTTTTTTTTTGTAGGCCTGTTTTATTAACCAATCACGAATATACTTAGGAAAAATGTAGAGGGGCTAATTAAGTTACTTGAAAAAAAAATCTTCTGTTTGTACATCAAAAATATATTTATTTTTAATTTTAGGAATAATATTTTCCATATATTGCCGACAATGTAATGCAAAAATCTATTTCCGAATCTACTGAAACTAAAATTATGAAAAAATTAGGGGTAGTAGAAGTTAATTTAAACGTTGCAGGAAAACTATAGCAATTACCTTAGGTCACACAGTTTTTGAAAAAAAATCGCATTTTTCCATTACACACAAATTTCGATTTGCGGGCGTTCAACGAAGGAATCGAGGAGTGCTGGAGGTACCTATCGTCGCAGGAGTATAAAGGGATTGTTGATAATGATTTTCGAAAAAAACATTCGGTAATTAGCCGAGAGATTAGCCCTTAAATACACGCACGTTTTAGACATATATAAAGACACGGGCGGCATACACTATGCGCTATCGGCTTTTAAAGCCTAAATAACAACTTTTATTGATGTATTTGTGCAATACAATGCCCAGTTACTGATTCATATATTCAATGTACGGAACCCTCTGTACGCGAGTAATACTTGCATTTGACCGGTTTTTTATAGGATAAACTGAACTATTCAGATAGTCCCTACTTACTAAAACGCAAAGCCGGATGCTTAAGGCCGATTTCGTCTAATCTGAGCATGAACAATGAGCATTTTAGGGTGTTTTTCTCTTGTTAAACGGAGTGATAAACAAATTTTGAGCTCGTTCAATTTCAGAGGAGCGTTGAACGAAGTTGTGTTGGCCAAGGGCTCCAAGGCTCCAGAAAGAGGAATTTTGTTTCTGTAACGGAAGCGTGGGTTCGAAAACTGCACCTGGAACAAAATTTTCTCTGATCCTTTTTGTGTTCTGATAACTCGGTTGAACATTGTAAATTATATTTTATTACAGGAGGAAAAATAACAGAATTTGTATTATTTTTCTTCATTATTATTAAGAAAAATGTACATCTCCAGCATTTAAAAAAAATTATAATTAAAAATTTTAATTAAAAGCTTTAGCACGTAATTATCGATTAAATAAATTATAATTATCCATAATTCTTAGTAAATTTATTTATTACAACTGATCGATCGATAAGGCATAGATACTAAAAAAGTAAGTAATTATTTTCCGTAAATATATATATATATATATATGTATATAGGTTCATTTATATATATATTATAAGATATATTATATTATAATATATATATATCAGATATATATTTTATGTGGCGACGTGGCGACTAAATTTTTTGATTTGGCGACTAATTTTCGACGTTTAAGTCGCCATCCTTTGGCGAATTTCGCGTTTTTTCCGCGATCTTTTGATGAAAATCGCGTTTTTTCTGCGATTCTTTGATGAAAATTGCAGGTTTTTTTTGCAATCGTTTGACGAAAATCGTGTTTTTTCGGCAATCCTTAGTCGGCAATTGCATTTCTTTCGGCGATTTTTTGACAAAAATAGCGGTTTTCTGCGATCCTTTGACGAAAATAGCTCTTTTTCGTGATCCTTTGACGAAATTTGCCGGTTCTTTTGAGATCCTTTGATAAAATTCGCGTTTTTTCTGCAATCTTTTGACGAAATTCGCGTTGTTTCTCCGATCCTGAAGTTTTTTTTCCGGATTCTTTGAGGAAATGCTTATTTTTCCTCCGATCCTTTGACGAAGTTGACGATTTTTGCATTTCCCATGATTCTTTGATGAGAAACGCGTTTTTGTTTCGCTATTCTTTGCCAAAATTCGCTTTTATGGGGGATTCTTTGATGAAATTCGTGTATTTTCCTTGATCCTTATAAAATGGACGATTTTTTTGAGAAAATTGGTGAAATTGGCCGCTATCCGTTGACGAAATTTGCGAGTTTTTTACGAAATTTGCGGGTTTTTTTTGCGATCCTTTAACGAAATTCGTCCTCTTTTCTGCTGACGATGGACAAAATTGATTTTTTCGGCGCCCATTTGTCGAAATCCTCGATACTTTTTATGTCCGAATTTTCGGTACCTAATGCCTTAAATTTTTGGAAAATTCGTAACAGAATCACCGTATAATAATATGTAATGAAAAAAAATTTCAAGATAATTTTCCTTGTGTGATCTTGAAAAACAAATGTTTGGATTGTATTTTGATTTTTGTAGTGCAAAATAATCTCACACATTAACATTTTTTTTTTTTTATGTACTCTTATATGACAAAATGAAAATAAGATAGATTGTTTTCCTAATATTCTCCACTGCTATGATTGCTTTAGCTTATACTTATAGATATGTATTTTTTTTACTCTATCTTGCCCAACTTTATCTTCTAACTATACATAGCTTAAGATTTATATTACACGTAATTTATATCCAAATAAAAAAAAAAAATGTGTGATTAAATGAAATATACACATTTGATGTAATTGGTCTGTTTCTTTTGTACATATGTAGATTATTTTTCCCTTTGAATTCCTGAATTTTTTGCCCATATAAACGCTATTGCTTTTATGGCTTTCTTTCACAATGTGGCGACTAGATTATTTGGGTTTAGGAGCCACTGGCTCCTTAAAAATTTTGGGAATCTGCACCTATAATATATATATAAAGTTGTGGCGTCACCTACTGTTATTGAAATGCAATCATGTTTACAGTTGAGAAAACTAACGCAATTTTGACTTAAAAAATTTCTTTATTTGTAAAATTTTTAAGAAAAAACTTAGAATTGCTCTTTGTTGGATATGAAAACTAAGTAATCTAAGCGAGAAGTAAGAAAGGCAATCCTTACTGCGGAAAAAAATGTGCCATAGATCAAAAGCGCAGAATCACGCGATAAGTGCTGTCAGTCGGCCAGCAGTATCGTCCGGCAGGCAATAGGTTGTCAGTGTTTATATTAATCTGTGTCTGCAGAATTTTTGAAAGTAGAGAAGAGCAACATGATGTTATTCTTTTTTTAGTTCGCGAAGTGTATAGGCGAATGAAAGTAGTGTGCTGAAAGCATGCACTGTCATTCACTCATGTGCCGAACTAAACAAACGTTTCCGGGAGAGGCATAAATCTGAGAATGATGATACGCGATGTGACAAGGTCACCTCGTCATCATGTCGTCACACCGTCATCTCATCGTCACAAATTTGGTCAGCTCAAAAAGGCATTGAAGGGTAGCCGTTTTCACTCGGACAGATAAATCATGGACAATGTTCTAAACTAATTCCGATCCGATCTCACCCAAAAGACTTCTATGAAAAAAGTATTAACGCCTTGGTGAAACAGTGAGACATGTGCTTGTGTAACTTTGGATATTGTGTTTGAAAATGTACTATGTCATTTCATTCTGTGGCTTGTGTTCCGTTTTTGATTCACCCAAATATAAATGAGAATTGGAATCTTATTTTTACAACATGATTGACTTTCATTGCTATTTTTTGCTATTTCGAAAAAACAGCAACTTCTGATCTATTATTCAATTACATCAATCAATAAATGCACGACATGGCTTAAATTTTTCATTGAATTTCAGAAAATGACACTATAAGGTATATGTTTAGTATAAAAAGGAATGGATTATGCTTCGGTCCGTTCATTGTATCTCATTAAAAAAGAAACATTTCAATTGGATAATTTTTGGAAAGATATCAATTAAAGTTTTTCACAAAGATTTAAAATTAGCTTCCTCAAAGTTTGATATTTTATAACTGTCTAAAAAAATTAAAAAATACATTAAATTTATAAATTTTTATAGGTATATTTTACGCCTTTCTGCTCCTTTACCTTTTCCAAATTTTTGGTCGTTTGTTTGTTAACAGAATATCTAAAAGGGTTAAATAATTAACGGCAGGTTCCTGCGCTGACAATACCATTTGCCATAATATAAATAAATATCTTATTTATAATTTTTTTTTATTATTTGGTTTCAGTGAAATCTTCAATTGTAAACCTTTAAAACATCGAATTTTTCTCTTTCGCATTTTTTTAATTACACAATTTTGAATTAAACAAAGTAAACCACAGGAAAGAAGGGGTAAATTTTAAACTGTTAATGTGTGCTTCAATTGCCTTTTTAAATTTAAATGTTTTTGTTTTTCAAAATTGTATATTTTGTTACTTGTGGGTACTGAAAAGAAAAATTCATTTAGAAACAACTATTTTTTTCGCATAAGTACGTAAAAATGATTAAACTATGTATAATTTAAACGTACTGTTTTCCCAATTGAACTATGTTAATTTTATTTGTTGGAATTATAGCGTTTATTATGATTTAAAAATTCCACCAACCAACTAGTACCTTTTGGTACTAGAATATTTTTCATATAAGTTGATATTATTAGGTGTTGTTTTATACCTATTATTTTTAATGAAAACTGAAAATATACATTAAAAATAAATCTTGTAGTTTTAAGCAGTTGTATTAAAATTGCATCCTTGCAATAAACGTTAAAAAAATTTGTTTAATGAAATTTTTATTCATTGACATTAATTTTAAATATGGAATATTTTAGTTAGTTTGTACGGAATTAATTCTGAATAGTTTGTGATAATCGAATAATTTTATAAGAAGATTGTAAAGCACTAAGGGGTCTCAGGATCCTTAAAATTGGAAAAAATGAAAAAAAAAAAACCAGATCATTTTCAACATTTAATATCTTAAAATGTATATTATTTAAAAACACAATTTTTATTGGGATTAAAGATATAAGTATTTTCTTTCATTTCATGCATTTAAAAAATCGCAAGATGCAGAATTAGTATTTACAGGGCACTCCAAACTGTCAGACGTTTGTCGAGCAGAAAATTGGTATAACAACTTACGCGCAGGATTATAAAATAAATTTTGCAACTAGGAGGAAATTTTTCGTGTCTAATTATACTTCAGACTGTAATAAGTACCCTGAACCTAAATAATTTTTGTATTTAAAGCATTTTTATGGTTTTAAGACAAAATTGTATTTAGCTAATACAAAATTTTGAAAACTTCAACAGTATAATCATCTAAAAAATATATTTTTTTGAACAATAAAAATGAAATTTTAGGTTCAGTTTGTTGGAAATCTGGACAAAGTCTTGTCTCCCAAAATTTGTCGTGTGGTTTGTTCAGAAGTTCTGTCGTTCTGAACCGGTTTTTCTTTTTCCATTTCGGTCGTAAAAGCACTCTCTTTTAACTGTAACTGTATGCATATTTTTATTCCAGTTTGATGTACTGAATAAGTATATCTTGTGTTTAACATAGATTAACATACAAGATGGGACATTTGCGGCAAAATCTGTAATGGCAACAGTAGTAGCGTCACTACCGACAAGGGGGAAGAATTCATAAGCCTCCGAAATTTACGTATGTTGATGAAATATGTTTTTTTACGCTTTATGTTTTGAATATATATCCTTTCCTAAACGAGGTTGACGATATTGTATTTATGTTTGATTTATTTAGCTGTTTCTTTTTATCGTACTTGTTCGTTCACCTTTAACTTACAAAATGATAATTAGAGTAATAATATAAAAGTAAAGCCCTAGAAAATTCTGCTAAGAACGTAAATATGTAAGTTTATGAGATTAAATTGTAAAAAATCAAATTAGGTATTGTGTTAATTTATTTACATCGAATGAAATTTTATTGAGTGTAATGTCAGTACCTCTATTTAATTTTAACTTTTAGATTTATATAATTCTAAAAATTTGTCGAAAGAAATTTTTCCCCATCTGTAATTATATTATTATTTCTTATATGTTAATATTATAAATATTATTGAATTGATTGTACCTTATTTACATTAAAAACAATATTTTTATTTTATCTGTAAGAAAGTGAAAATGCGTAAATTTTAAAAGATTATTGTAATGATTGTATACGTTAAATTTCATAAAATAATAAAACATCGGCGATGAAAAATTTTCTACCAAATGGGAATATTTTCGAAATTTTCTCGGACTTGTAGAGTGCAATATTTCGTATATTTTTATATTACACCATTGATTTATGTAGTTTTAAATCCAATTATATCATATTTACTTCATATATAGCATTCAAAACGAAATTTTTACCTTTTTCATGCACTAAAACCGTTCACTCATCATGCAACAAAAAAAAAACAAAAAAAAAAAAACCATCAAAAAAAAAAAAAACATATATCCGTGCATGAACACATAATAGATATTAGCTATATAAAATAGAAAATCTATTCTATGTTCATGTATCGGTTTAAAATTCCATGGAAAACGTAAACACGCAACATTAAAAAAAGAAAAATCACAATATGCTAGATACTCCATAACAAAAATATTACAAGGATGGGGAGTTTCTTCCCCGTTGTCACTAAAGGCGCTACGATTGCAATCTCATTACCATTACGCTCTATGGAAATGTTCTATCTTGTATGTTAATCTATGGTGTGAAACAACTCCATGGAGTGTGAGGTTATGTGATGGAAGGATGATGGAACTGGAGTTTAAACTTACTCCTTATTGCAGTTATGTTAATAATGTGTCAATATAACCAAGTTCCCAGCAAAGGCTGGAGGCACGTGTATGTATATTTATTATTTAAGTTTTCAATTCAAGCTGAATTAATAAATGAACAGTTATTTTCAATTGAACTGTTTCATCAATGTGATTTACACTTGACGCCACACCAAATGACTTTAAACACTGCGTTTTTATAACTCTGCTCGATTTATATCACATTTTATACAGACTAACATGAAAAATACGTTTTGAAAGTTTCATGAAAAAATATTCAGAAGTTTTTGAGATATCTTGCGTGTTATGCCCAAAAATGTCATTTGGAGAAAAATGACTTCAAAATTACTTAAACGTCGCCGCCGCTTCAGCTATTCAGCAGGTATAATTCGAAAAGACATAACTTCTGTTCTAATGGGAATTTCAAGGAAACAATTATATCAAAACGTTCAGAAAAGAAAGTTTAATATCTAAAAATATTAAAATTTCGAAAATTTTGAATCTTTAAGACTCATGAGACTCCTTAAATAAAAAAATTAAATAATTTTGAAATTTTAGCGTCATAACGCAGATAATGCTCCTTGAGTTAATATTTTTTCACAAATCATTTTTTAATAATTAAGTTTTAAAATGGGTTTACAATTTCCAGATAGCATGTAAAAACGTTATTATTTTTTTATGTAGATTTCGTAAGAAACACTACCTATTACATTCTTCCCTATGTTAAAATTTCTGAAATTTTTTTGCAGATCTATGCCAGTCTTGACCCCTAGAACTCAAAACCATCTCCCAGTTAAAAACTTTATATATCTATCTATCTCTCTCTCTATATATATATATCATTTTTTTATGGACACGATAACTTCCATAATTCTTCACAAATCTCTTCCAAATTAATACACGAAATCAAGGTGCAGAAAAGGTCGTTAATGGGCAAAATCGGACTAAGGGGGTGGAAATGGGGAGGGATTTTGTGAAAACGAAAAAAAAAACAATAACTTTTTAATTATGATACATATCGAATCAGTTTAAAGTTATTATCACTTCTAGGAAAAGGGCCAAAAATTTATTTATGACAGATTTTTCATATCATTAAAAAGGCCTCAAGGGGCGAAAAAAATAGGGTTTTTAGAAAAAAAAAATTCATACTTTCGTCAATTCACAAGATATCAAATTCCCTTAATTTTCTTATAAATCTTCTTAATATTATCTACAACTTTTATATTGACAAGTTTTAATAGTTTAGATAGATTTGAAACTCTTACAGAAAAAAATGGAGGGGGGTTGTAGAGCAGAAAAAACTTCGAAATCTACCTGTGCCTGTAGGCCAGAAGGAATTTTGTCCCTTTCACATTCCTTTTTCTACTAAGAAAATATAAAATACATTCTTATATATGCAGAGAGGCGGCTGTACTTGTGTATGTAAAAGCATTCAAAATAATTGAAAATTGTATATTCAAAAAACTTTTAAGAAATCGAAAAACTATAAGTTCTTTTATAACCACCTTTCATCACTTCAATTTTAAACAATGCAATTCATTTCTATGCATCCTTTACTCGGGAAAAAAAGAAGTCTGAAGAACATTTTAATTTTAAAAAGATGTTTTACTTATTTCTCAAAAAAATAATTACAAGGAAATTTTCACTTAATTTTTTTTTTCACCATTTTTCGTACATTCTAAAATTGAATTTCGGTTAAATTAATTTCAACAATACTTTGTATTATGTATATAATATTGTAACATGATATTATATAAAACACACTCTTTCGCATTTTAAACTTTTAATTTTCATCCTTTGTTAAATGTATTTACGTAATGAATGAACAGAAAACATAAGAATTTAAAAATATTTAATATGAAAGTTTGAAATTAAATTATATGTCAATCGTATTGCAGCTTGTATGATTAATTTTATCCACTTTTCGTGCTTTTATTGCGATATCACACAACAGGTCCACAGTTTGATTCCGGTCTGCGGACTGTGCAAGGTTCACACAGTCTTTCATGCCTTTCGGGGGCATTAAAATGAGTACCAATCTTGCTAGGGAACAAAACACTGGAGTTTCCGTTTTATGCTGACCGCGGGATCAGTTATACACTGTTTAAAATTTTTATGGGAGCAAGCAAAAAGGTGACGAGAACAGTGCGAAACAGCCATGCAGGGGCATAAAATGGAGTGTACATGTGTATCAATGCGCAATACAGAAAATAAGATGAAAAAAGAAATTGCAAAACAGCTTTAATTCTTTGAAACGACGGATAGAACATGAATAGATGCAACAAATTAGTTATGTGTAAATGACAAAAAAAAAGTACTGTTTAGCAAGGTATTTAACATGGCATGTGGTCCCTACGAATAAATAAAATTACCGCACACCTGTTTTCCACGGATTCGATTACCTTATTGATAAGACATTGCGGATTACTGTTCTACTCAACAGTTGCAATCTCCAAGTCCCGGATATTAAAAGGAGGCCTTAATCTCGCTGCAGTGCATCATCCAAGTGTGTTCTAAACATGCTCGATTGGATTTGGGCCAGAAGAGCATGTTGGCTATTCCATACGCTGTATTGCTTCAGCTTTAAGAATGTTCTCCACAAGACGAGCTATATGCGGTCAGGCATTATGACACATGAAAAAAAGAAATCACAAATTTCTGCAGAGTAAAATAACGCATGAGGTCTCAGTATCTTGTCTGTATAACTTTGGGCAGTCAAAGTGCCATTCCGAATGCTAGCTGATCCGTATGTCCACCTATGCTGATTCCCGCCCATACTATACTACTTCGTCTGTAATGTGATCTTTCACGAACGAATGCGGGATTATTTCGAGGGCTCCTTTCCCTCCATACCAAAATACGTCGGATGTCACATCCAGGTTGAATCGGTACTTGTCTGTAAACAGTACTTCACTCCAACAACGTTGCCTCCAACCTCGATGTTCAGTTGCCCACCTTCTTTGGGCCGCACAGTTGCTTGAGGTCAACGGAATACAGATCGTTGGCTTACGTACATCGAGACCACCCTGATGTAGCCTACTTCGGACTGTTTGGATGGATTCCCTTCGTTCTGTGGCCAAGAACAACTGTGCTTGTGGCTGAGTAGCATTGCCTGTTCCGTCTCGATGGTCTGTTAATAGGATATATCGGTCATTAGTTTCTGTCGTAGCACATGGCCGACTTTGCTCTGGTCAACTTATGTTTGTCACCCTATGTTTTTGAATCAATTCCACAGCCTTACATTGCCACTTCTTGCGACTCCAACAGCATCCGCAACACTTCGTTGTGTTTGCCCGGATTCAACTGTCCCGATAATACGCCAAGCCATGGATTCCGGTAAATCATGTTTTTGTGACATTTTCAAGTCGCTTTTACTCAAAACGTAAACTGAGCAATTCAATTTTACAACTGAAACAGTGAAACAGACATTTCTGCGAAATCCCGATTTCTGCACTTAACTTCTTTTTCTAGTTTTTGACGTCATAAACATTGATTTCCATGTGAAGTTTTCTTCATCTGCTTTCTACTACGCTTTAAATTATGGTTGTTTTATTTTACGTTACTTATCGGGGTAAGTATCTGCGTAATTTTGAAAAACACATGTGCTTCCTTAATTGTTTTGAGCAGTATATATGTTGCAGAGTACCTCAGTTACCATGGAAAAAACATGGTTAGGCGCAGATGGCCCTGATCCTTAGTAGATTGTTGTGTCTCAGGTTTGCGTCTTAATTTAATCTGTGCTTTTAATAAAATGTTTGAGAGTTTGTAGCAAATATTAATTTTTTGCATAATTTTAAATAAATTACAATATTATATATATATTGTTATGCGTGATATATAAAATATGATACATAATAATTTAAATAAGTTACAATTAATGTTTATTTACATTTGCTCTGGTGCAGTGATTCATGCTGGATGGATTCCTAAATCGAGTCTTTAAGTATGATTCAGAACTCAATATGCCTATGAGTTTACTATAATCTTTGTAACAAATGTTAGAATTATGTAATTATGTTAGAAGGCAGGAATGGGACAAATCTACAACAGCTAAACATTGTTGGAATTCCAACCACCAGTTTAATTATCCCGAGGCTAAAATTATTAAAAAATGTAATTCAGTTTTGCATCTAGACTTTTACGAAGCTTATTATGTACATAAACAAACTTCTTCCTTAGTGAATGATATGACCAGCATCCAGAATGTGACCAGAATATAATATATGAATATTCCAATCTATAATTGGCATATGAATATAATAACCGATTCCAATCCCCAAGTTAAGAAAGAATATTTCTCTAACCCAAGTACGTAAAAAGTGACATACTTGCAAAATACAATAAACAAAATAAAAAAATTAAATTAATTAACAGTAATCTTAATTAGTCACATGCTGATTAGCGTCAGAAACTTGACAGGCATATTCTACGATTAGGTAACACCAAGATAAATATTCGGGAAGAGTAGTAAAAAAAAAAAAAAATTACGTACCCTATAGGTCATGTATACGCGATGCTCGCTACGAAGGATTTAACCAATAAATTTACATGAATTGAAAAATGCGATGCTAAAGAGACAAAATAGAAGTAATTCTAAACGATTTCCTCTTTTATATTCATTTTTCTTTATATATTAAGATATATATAAAAAACTTTCAATTTAAAAGCACCATTTATAACGTATGTTTCGTGCTCTAGTGAAATCCTGTGAACTTGCATTAGAGCTTAATATTTTTCTTCGCTGTTGACAAGCAGAAAATTTAAAAATAGATGATCTGTTTGCTTAAAATATTGCTTTGTGTTACTGGGGTAATTCATGCCTTTTTCCATCCGCATTTATACATTTTTCTTTGTTATGACATATTGATTTATGCAAATGATATTATTTAAACATAATGTTTTGCATTCACTTGTTTGATTCCGACTGAGTGTTATGTACGATGTTTTTTATGAGACATTTGATAAAAGCTACGTAAATGAAGGAAACAATTGGCGTAAAACAAACTTTGAGTGATATATCATTTCTTGTTTTGCAGAATCCTTAGAAAACCATTCCAGTAATATGTAGCGTAGGATCTTAAATTTTAACTCTAGACTTTGTGTCTGCGAAAGCTGTGTTAAATAAAATAAATCATACAGTCATTTATTAAATATTTCATAATTGTTAAGAGAAAAACGTCCAGGGAAAAAAATATTTTCTAATGATTTTGTTGTTTTTGTTGTTTTTAGAAATTATTTATGTTTAAATTATACATTTCTTATTTTGTTATAGAAAGGATATTTTTTCTGTTTGTTCTTTTGTTCGAATTTTGCATACAGAAATGCGCTGTTTTTTCAGTGAATTTAAAAAATAGTATTATTCCATTCTTTTCCGATTGCTTATGATACGGAATTGTGCCATTAAATCAACGATATGTAGTGTGTTGTCTTACATTTTAAACTCGTCATAGTGTTTGCAAAGACTGTGTAAAATCAAATAAGGATACTGCCATTTAACGAACATTCTAACATTTAAGAAAAAAGTTTTTTTCTTTTCAGAAATTTTCACTGTTTAAATTATCTTTTTAATGTTTTGTACAAAGAAAATCGTTTTCTCTTAATACAGAAACTCTCTAATTATTTACACGAACTTAAAAAATACTACCATTAGTCATTTTACAGAATGTTTTTTACTAAATTGTGTAATTTATTCAATGATATTTTGCATATTGTGTTATAGTAATACAGAACATTAAATATTAAAATACACTACATACGCAGATTTAATGATAGCGTACAGTAATTTCCTAATGATAGATTTTTTTAGAATAAAATAATTACACTCAAAATGTTATGAAAAAAAACGAATACTGCAATTTCTTAAAAAACAAAGCATTACGCTAGTTTGATAGCAGAAGAAACAAGCTACTAAGAATAGAAATCCTTAGATACATCCTTGGGAACACCACGAATTTAATCCAGTGATAAAAAGTTTTGAATAGGACAAGGATTTCTAGGCTATAAGGACAAAGGATAAATCACGATGAAAGAGCCTTTTGTACGCAAATGATTTAAGATATCTGAGAAATTTGCAGCTTTTCATCCAAAATATAACCCAAAATTTATTTCAAAAGTTACAAAAGCAAAGATGATGCTTTAATATTTTCACCTTACTATTCGCAAAATTTTGAAAGATGCAATTTATTTTGAATGATTCCCCTAAAATTCACCAAATACTAAATTTTGGGGGGAATCACGGAATTCAATGACATCTAAATCTCTCGAGTCAATTCCTATTAAATTTAAGCGAATTATCAGTAAAAACAACTCTTTCTAAAATGAATTCAAAAGGATTCATTATGGAATCCAAACTCTTTGTTGTGGACTTATGGGACAATATATCCCTTTACTCTTTGGAATATTTCATTGTTATGAAAAGACGATTACACGAATATGCAGGGTGCAATATGTTGTCTATTGCCGATCTTTAATTTCTCAACCGTTGGCCGTAGCCATATAGTTCTAAATACAAAATAATTTCAAATGAGGTAAATATTCATGTTGTGGGATTGTTTAAAGTAAAAAAACAATTTTATAAAAATTACGAAATCTAACTTTTTATACTTGTTCCTCAATCCCTATAGTTATAATTAGTAAAAGTTTACACATATCATAACAAGCATAACACAAAAACTTTGACTTCTGCACTACGAAAATTGACACAGTTATTAAAATTCAAAGTTTGAGATTTTAGCACATGATTTTGTCTTTTATTGGGGGATCAGTTAAAAAATAAATTAAAGTAATTGGAGATCAAAATCAGGATGCAATGTCATTTTTACGGCGAAACCACCTTTACCTGGTATCGCCAAATCAGATTATCACCAATGAAGGTTATTTCATCTAAAAATTTGAGCTAACTTTTAGGGGTCAAGCAACATTCAAAAGTCACCCGGAAAATAAAACATACTCGTATCAGTAAGAGCTAGATAAATGGCAGCGGAATGCAAACGACCAGACGAGTTATAACGAGCATGAAATTTGGGATTATGCAAATTACAGTAGTAACGCTGCACACACGTTCAGGATAAAACACGAGCCATCTTCGCTGTGGACATGCTAGTCAGCTCTGAGATCCTGATGGCAGTCTACACATACACGCAATATGCCGAAATTATACTTATTTATGGTGAATATCAAAGGAATTCCATAGCGGTTGTAAGAGTTTATTCAGAACGTTATCCTAAGGATCGACATCCAACGCATGAAACTACAACTTATACATTGCACCGTCTTAGAGAGGCCGGCTCTATTGCACTACGGCCCAGAACATGTAGACCGGCAAAGTGTAATGTCCGAGTGACACTGGAGGAAGTGCTGGTATTCGCCCTTTTAAATCCACAACTGAGCACGGCGTAAATAAGCAAGGGTACACGCGCATTCATGTCTGGCACTTGTTAAACACACATGGTGCGCATGCATACCATCTGACACTGGTGCAAGCATTGATGCTGGGTGACCACGCACGACGATTTGATTATTGTAATTTCATGCTCAACACATTAGAATAAAATCCACGGCACCAGGTACGCTGATCAACGAACGTATGGTGCGGTATATGGGGAACCCAGACTGTTGGACCCATCATCTACGATGGGACCTTAACGGGCGATCGTTAACTGCTCCTGCTACAAAACACGGTACGTGACTGGTAGGAAGAGCTCCCTCTCCGACATGCATGCTGGGTGTGGTTTTCATACGATGAGGCCCCTCCGCATAAAGCATCTAACGTACGTGCTTATGTGGCCACCGAATTCAGTCAACAGATCATTGGATATGGTGGTCCGGTAGAGTGGCCACCACGTTCGCTGGACGTGACACCCATGGACTTCTACCTCTGGGATTACATCAAGGCACATGTCTATGTGACTGAGCCTTCTTCTCTGGTTGATCTTGAAATAGCCCATCATCTGAAGTAGCGCTTGTCGCACAGTTACACCTGCTATGCATCAACGTGTCCAGGACTCAGTACTGTTACGCATTCATTTCTGCATTGTCATCAATAGAGAACACTTACACACATCAATGGAGAACTCTAGTAGATTCCGACGTTTGATGTATTCATTTTTTATAGTAGACCGTTTTCTGATATGATAATAAATTGATATTTACTTTTCTGTTTAATTTCAATATTTCATTCTTCGCATTGTATACAACCCTAAAAGTCATCTTAAATTTTTAGATGAAATAACCCTCTTTGGTGATACCCCGATTTGGCGATACAGTCTAAAGGTGGTTTTGCCATAAAAAGGACATCGCACCCTGGTTTAACCTCGAAATACTTTAATTCATTTTTTAACTGATCCCTCGATGAAAGGCAAAATCATGTGCAAAAATCTCAAACTTTGAAATTTAATTACTGTATCAATTTTTGTAGTACAGAAATCAAACTTTTTGTGGTATGTATGTTATGATATGTGTAAACTTATACTGAATATAACTATAGGGATTAAGGGTCTGTATAAAAAGTTAGATTTCGTAATTTTTATAAAATTGATTATTTACTTTAAGCAATGCCACAACATGAATATTTCACACACGTTCAGGATAAAACACGAGCCATCTTCGCTGTGGACATGCTAGTCAGCTCTGAGATCCTGATGGCAGTCTACACATACACGCAATATGCCGAAATTATACTTATTTATGGTGAATATCAAAGGAATTCCATAGCGGTTGTAAGAGTTTATTCAGAACGTTATCCTAAGGATCGACATCCAACGCATGAAACTACAACTTATGCATTGCACCGTCTTAGAGAGGCCGGCTCTATTGCACTACGGCCCAGAACATGTAGACCGGCAAAGTGTAATGTCCGAGTGACACTGGAGGAGGTGCTGGTATTCGCCCTTTTAAATCCACAACTGAGCACGGCGTAAATAAGCAAGGGTACACGCGCATTCATGTCTGGAACTTGTTAAACACACATGGTGCGCATGCATACCATCTGACACTGGTGCAAGCATTGATGCTGGGTGACCACGCACGACGATTTGATTATTGTAATTTCATGCTCAACACATTAGAATAAAATCCACGGCACCAGGTACGCTGATCAACGAACGTATGGTGCGGTATATGGGGAACCCAGACTGTTGGACCCATCATCTACGATGGGACCTTAACGGGCGATCGTTAACTGCTCCTGCTACAAAACACGGTACGTGACTGGTAGGAAGAGCTCCCTCTCCGACATGCATGCTGGGTGTGGTTTTCATACGATGAGGCCCCTCCGCATAAAGCATCTAACGTACGTGCTTATGTGGCCACCGAATTCAGTCAACAGATCATTGGATATGGTGGTCCGGTAGAGTGGCCACCACGTTCGCTGGACGTGACACCCATGGACTTCTACCTCTGGGATTACATCAAGGCACATGTCTATGTGACTGAGCCTTCTTCTCTGGTTGATCTTGAAATAGCCCATCATCTGAAGTAGCGCTTGTCGCACAGTTACACCTGCTATGCATCAACGTGTCCAGGACTCAGTACTGTTACGCATTCATTTCTGCATTGTCATCAATAGAGAACACTTACACACATCAATGGAGAACTCTAGTAGATTCCGACGTTTGATGTATTCATTTTTTATAGTAGACCGTTTTCTGATATGATAATAAATTGATATTTACTTTTCTGTTTAATTTCAATATTTCATTCTTCGCATTGTATACAACCCTAAAAGTCATCTTAAATTTTTAGATGAAATAACCCTCTTTGGTGATACCCCGATTTGGCGATACAGTCTAAAGGTGGTTTTGCCATAAAAAGGACATCGCACCCTGGTTTAACCTCGAAATACTTTAATTCATTTTTTAACTGATCCCTCGATGAAAGGCAAAATCATGTGCAAAAATCTCAAACTTTGAAATTTAATTACTGTATCAATTTTTGTAGTACAGAAATCAAACTTTTTGTGGTATGTATGTTATGATATGTGTAAACTTATACTGAATATAACTATAGGGATTAAGGGTCTGTATAAAAAGTTAGATTTCGTAATTTTTATAAAATTGATTATTTACTTTAAGCAATGCCACAACATGAATATTTATCTCATTTGAAGCATTTTTGTAATTGGAACTATATGTCTACGATCAACGATGGAGAAATTAAAGGCCGGCGATAGATAAAATATTGCACCTGGAATATTTCCAGAAATGATTAAGATTATTTATTTTGTGAATCAGAATTTTTATTATCGGAGAAAATTGCTCGAAAATCTAGTTGTTCGAAAAACCAAATAAACTTTTACCATAAGAAATGATTAAAATATGATTTATTGGTTCCTACCTCCAAATGCCAACTCCTCTCAGCTGCCTGTTCCAAAGTATATACTATATAGTACACTGCAGAATAATAAGAACAACTACTGAAAGACATTTACAGAATAGTACATCGTATGAGACAATGACAGTTTTACAATTTAATAAAAGTTTTACAAAAACCGAACCCAATTTTTATGGATAAAACTTTAGATGGTTACGATTGAGGTGAAGAAGAAGTATTCTTACTCTTTTGTATACTCTGGCCTCCAGAAGTTAAGGTACAGGGACTGGATGCTTTCTATTGCACACGGTTTGTCAAATATCTACCAACATTATTCGCGATTCGATTTTGTTCTTGAACATCTGGGATGTAAAGAACATGTTTGATTTCATATTTCTCGATGAAGATTTAGTCGAGCCGACAATTATGGGGCTAATAATAAATTTATTAATAAAATAATATTTGCAGTCAGCCATGCAACAGAAAATGCTGGAAATGGTTTGTCACTGCGTTAAATGACTATTTGGGTCCTGTTCAACGTTTGTGTGCATTTGTGTAAGCATATCACTCATAATCGTAAAGATGTAAACGTTTTTGTGAAAAATTCAAAAGTTTATTGTTTATAGCATACAGAGTTTTCAAACATATTTAACACAAATTTCCGAAAAACCCGACAAAGAACAGTAGCAACAGTACACTTCAATTAAAACATGAATATAGTAAAGCGAGGAGAGTTCGCGCGGTAGGAGAGATTGCGCACAAAGAGATTCGACAGGAAGGAAGTGCGCGCCCAGCGACTCCAGCTAGTTGTACAGCAGCATTAGTGCAATGTCTACACGAATGTGCATATTGATTGTTCCAAGCGTCTTGGATAAAGCAGTGTTATTTTGGTATTTTTTTCCAAAGTAAGTTCTTGAATTTTCATAACTGTTCGTCAGAATTTTTATAGAGCGTCAATAATACAAAATATTTTGAACTTAAACAATTTCTTATAAACTACTAACCTGGACTAAGTATGCGAACACCAGAAATTCATTTTAGAAGTGGCCGTATTTAAATAAAAGACCGCGCAATCTCTCCTACCAAGATAGGAGAGTTTGCGCATCTGCTACTTAGGAGAGATTGCGCATTTCCCCATACGTTTAAGTGCTAGGAGAGATAACACAGCTTATTGATAAATTTGTATAAATTGCAAATTACACGTAAAACATATGAATGAATCAATTTTGAAATAATTTCGGAAAAACACATAATTATCAAAACTAAATTTGGCAATAAATTAATTTGCAAAAAAAAAAAAAAAAAATACTTTTGCAGATAAAAATTTTATTAATAAATTAATAATACAGTTGTTATTAAATAAATTTTATGTAATTATTTTTGTTAATGAATTAATAATATATTTGTTAATAATTTAATTAAATATATATATATATATATTTATTTATTTATTTAATTTATGAGCAATTAATTTGCTAATAAATTAATTTTGTTAACTAAAATAAATTTTCTAATACAATGTTTTGGAAAAGCTTTCAACCATTCCAAGTAGTGTAATGTCATCGAAATCAAAAGGAAACAGAGTGCAACTAATGTTACTGATCCACAAAATATATATGAAAAAAGATTTAGAAAGGATGCCGCTACGAAAAAAAAAAAAAAAAAAAACTAAAGATAAGGTGTTTTTACAAAAAGTGGGATAAAAAAACTCAAGGGAAAAAAAAACGAAGGTCAATGAGGATGAGTGCACTGAGTATCAGGAACTGTACCAGGAGACAATTTCGACAACTGACTGGATTCAATGTATTGCTTGTTGCAGGTGATTGCACGAAAGATCCACGTTTTACAATAATAAGTGCATCGATTGTGGACGACGACAACTTCGGTTAGCAAACAAAATACAATGAAACTGTGGAAATCGAAATGAAGTAATTTTCAAGTTAAACATGTTATCTACTAGGTGAATGTTTTTTTGTAATCTTAGTAAGGCTTGCTTTTTCAGATATTTTAATCTTTTTAAATTAAAATTTTTAACTGTTGTTAAAATTATTTCTTTTATTTATTATTTAAACATTTGGTTGAAATATTCACTCCTAATACAAAAATATTTACTCACAAAATGTCAATTAAGTGTAATTATTATTGTTAACAATTTAATTGTAGTTATTATTAATAACAATCTCTTCTACCTATGTGCGCAATCTCTCCTACCCATGTGCGCGTTCTCTCCTACCCTGTAAGGAGAGATTGCGCAAAATAGTTTTCTTGGTTTTATTACTGCTGTTCTATTAATTTACAGTATAACAACAAAATAACAATGGAAATGCATAAAAAACGAATGAAGTCAAAATTATTCATGCATAGTTTAGCAAAATATTAATATTTAGATTTTTTATTATTATTCTTTTGAAAGGTGCGCAGACTCTCCTCGCTTTACTATATATTGAATATTTGATGAGATATGTACTCTTGTATAAAATAATTTTTAACTGCGCATGCGTGGAAGGCTTCAAAATTTTTATTTCATAATTTGGTAGTCAGCTATTTAGGACAACTTATCTAAAATGCCCAGTCAAATATCGGTAAATTTCACAAAGATAGGGGCGATATAGTGAGTTGCTCTCTAAAAATAGCTTTATTATAAGGGTTTTTCCATAATTTTTCAATCAACTCACTATCTCTTTCTGAGTTTTCACAATATTTGACTGGACTTTTTACAGAAGTTACCCAAAATAGCTGGCTATCAAATTATGAAATAAAAATTTTGAAATCTTACACGCATGTGCAGTTAAAAATTATTTCATACAAGTGCCCACATCTAATCAAATATTCACTATATTCATGTTTTAATTGCAGTATACTGTTGCTACTGTTCTTTGTCAGGTTTTTGGAAAGTTGTATTAGATTTAGTTGAAAACTCTGTATGCTATAAACAAAAAACTTTTGAATTTTTCACAAAAACGTTAACATCTTCACGACTATGAGTGCTATGCTTACACAAATGCATACAAACGTTGAACAGGACCCAAATAGTCATATACCACAGTGACAAACCATTTCCAGCATTTTCTGTTACATAGGTGATCGCAAATATTATTTTATTATTAAATTTATTATTAGCCCCCTAATTGTACCCCCGATAAATCTTCACCGAGAAATATGAAATCAAACATGTTCTTTACATCCCAGAAGTTCAAAAGACATTCGCCAATAATGTTGGTAGATATTCGACAAACCGTGTACAATCGAAAGCACCCAGTCCCTGTACTTTAACTTTTGGAGGCCAGTGTAGATTTGGAACCACTTAATTAATTCATCATTTTTTATATCGAAAAGCATTAAGTTTATATGGCTTTTTGATATTAAAAAATCGTTTGATCATCGCTATATCGATTGAATATGTGTTCGTATAAAAAAAGAAGAAAAATAGAAAAAGAAAAAGCCGATTTTGTTCTGTTTATTTCATTTTGTCGACTCGGTAACAGAATGCTTACTGTTCGAGAACCGAATCAAATTTCGCTTGAATTTCTTGTTCGAGAAACTCAATTTTTCGCCAACTGAAGCATTCGAGAACCGAGGTTCTATTGTATATGAAAACAAAAACTTAAAAGAACTACAACGTAAAAAGAAATAAATTAATATGCGTACAAAAAAGTATAATCTAAATTAGAATAAGAGTTTGAATTTGACCATTATCATTATGATAAGTTTTGATTCATTTAAAGATATTTTCTAAAGTTAATTTAAAACAAGATTCTAAAGGCATTTTCTTTGCATCTGTTATGTATCCCCAAAGGGCTCTCAGAATAATGCTTTTTAACAACTAATGAAAGCAAGAGTAATGTCAACTTAATTTGAATTGGTATGGCGCTTTGGGGATGCATTTCAACCTTTTGTTTAGTTTGTTTATAACTCCTCATGCGCTAAAATCTGCTTGACATGCTAATTGATTACTTTATTTTACTTTTCTGCACTACAGGGATTCACGTGTTTAGTTTAGGATTAGTTTTGGTAATTTTAGAAGGTGAGTCGTTGAAGTCCTCCGTTGTATATATTAATATAAGCAAATATATATATTAATATAAGCAAAATTAGTCTATAAACATAAACTTTTATATGACTCTTTTCTCATTTATTTTTAATTTGATTGAACTGATAGATTTTCCTATTTATGAAATCTTTCATTAATATACAGCGTGCTACGAAATTCGACCGACAAATTAAGAGGGGTGATAGAAGCCATAAGAGGATAAAACTTACTATAGAACATGGGTTAGCAAACCACTTATTTAATCAGGGTGTTCTACCCTAACCCAACTTTGGTTGACGGTAATAACTTTTAGAAAATTGAAGTATATTATAATGAAACTTTTAATAGACATGCTCACCTTTCTTCTAAGTATGATAAACCTAAAACAAATTGGTAGAACTTTCCATTATACACGCTAGCAGTATGCACTTGACGCTCCACATTTTGGGCTGTGATTATCAGTTCATACGGTAACGTCGATTATGTGAGCACACTGTTTTTCAAGAACTTTTTGTGATGTTATCACATTTCATACAAAACGAGGTACAGTCGTGGAAAAAAAAATAAACACCCCCTACTAACTCCTCAACAAATTATCGTAGACGAAAGTTACTGTTACCAAACGATTGGAAATAAAGTCTACTTTTAAATGACGTATATAAAATTTGCTTAGGGGGCTATCTACATATTAAAACAAATCCAAACTTCATTTTTTTCAATAGCGATACCCAATTTTAACGAGATATTTCAAATCTTTGGTTCAAACTATGCCTATACACCGAATTTCAAGTCATTTGAATGATATGTTTTTGAATTATGAACATTCAAAATTTAGTGCTTCTAATGTTAAATTATATTTTTATATTTTTATTTATAACTTCTGAAATTATGATCCTAATGAACTAATTTTTTTGAGTAGCAATAATACTAATATACCCAAACATAAATACGTTGAATATGCAATTTTTATAATATTCTGATATGAAATATGAATTATGAAATTAATATTAAAAAAAATTATGAATTGCAACCTACAATTTTTTTGATGGATTCAGATTTATTAAGTCCTGCTTTATGGAAATCCAAAATTTCACATTTTTCTTCCAAGTAGTTTTCAAATTATGCTTAAAAAACGGCAAAATGATGGTTTAAGGGGCCGCCTATGATAGAAGTGACTAAATATTTTGAAATTCCTTATAGTCCAGGCAATAGGGAATTTTACCTAGAAAATTAATGGTAGTTCTGGAAATCGGCTTACTGTATGTTTTTTGGGTCGCTGAATCCGAATTTGTAACTTCCCACCAAAATTTCCCCCGGCAACCACCACAAATTTTGGTAAAAAGGCCCCCCAAAAAAGATTTTTATTAAAAAAATCAATTTTCTTATTGTTTTAAGGGAAAAGTATCTAGAAATTCAGAAAGTAGACAAAATTTGCAACAAATTAGATACATCACATTATGACTTAGGATGAAGGGGAAGGGGGGATCTGCCCCGAAACATGCGCGCGGTGCTGTTTCGCGCAACAGATCATCCCGCGCCCGTTCATCCTACGTCATAATGTCATATATCCTATTTGTTGCAAATTTTGTCTAGTCACTGAATTTCGTAAAGCTTTTCCCCTAAAACAATAAGAAATTTAAGTTAAAAACAACTATTTGGGGGGGGGGGGGCGTTCGGGGGAAAATTTTTTGGAGAAGTTAAAAATTCGGATTCAGCGACCCAAAAAACTTAAAGTAAGCCTTACAGAGAAAGTGCGGAGGGGAGATGGGAGGGCGAATGTAAACATGTGAGTGGTTAATTGGAAGTGCGCAACTTAGTTCACGCAGCACCGCGCGCATGTTCCGAGGCAGATCCCCCCTTCCCCTTCATCCTAAGTCATAATGTCAGTCATCCATCTAATTTGTTGCAAATTTTGTCTACTTTCTGATTTTCTAGATACTTTTTCTCAAAAACAATAAAGAAAATAAAAAATTGATTTTTTTAATAAAAACCTTTTTTGGGAAGCTTTTTACAAAAATTCGGGGGTTGGGGGTTGCCGGTGGAAATTTTGGTGGGAAGTTAAAAATTCGGATTCAGCGACCCAAAAAACATATAGTAAGCCTTTTTCCAGAACTACCATGAATTTTGCTAGGTAGAGTCCCTATACGGTCTCTATTGCCTGGACTATTATGCTATCCTGTAATCTAACAGGCTTAATTGACTGCTTAAGGTGCCTTGATCATGAACGGAGCTCTTTCGGTTAACAATCGAGTACGGAACTTCAATTTGGATACAGCCCTTAAAATACGCTCGTTTTAAAATAATTAATTTCTCGGAAACTTAGGGTACGAATTGCATAAAAATTTGTTTTTAGGCTAATTGAAGGGTGTAGAGTTCATTTATGCTGTCAGAATTGTGTACTGCTATTGAAAAAAAACAAAGTTATAGTTCGTTTTAGTATGTAGATGCCCCCCTAAGCAAATTTTATATACATCATTTAAAAGTAGACATTATTTCCAATCGTTCGGTACCAGTAACTTTCTTCTACGATAATTTGTTGAGGAGTTAGTGGGGGCTGTTTACTTTTTTTTCCCCATGACTGTACATATCGTTACAATTTTATTGCAATATTTTTATTTATCACTAAATTATTACCGTCAAGCCGACTACAGTTAGGTTGAAACACTCTGTGTTTGTGACTAAATAAGTGGTTTGCGATCTCATGTTCTATGGCAATTTTTCATCCTCTTGATGCCTTCTATCACTCCTCTTAATTTGTCGGTCAAATTTTGGAACACCCTGTATGTTATTAATTGTTATGTTAATTCTTATATTAATTAATTGATATGTTATTGGTGATTATGTATTTTACAATTTATTTAATTGTTAATTGCTATGTAATAGAATCAAAGTTACTTGCGATACAATTTAAAAGGTTACAAACATGAAGTTTTTTTAATGTTTCCTTTTCTTGTGATTCTTTGCGATTTGATTGAATTAAACGATGATAAATTTTATTATTTTTCAAATCATTTATTAATCTGTTTTAAAATGTATACTGTATAATACAATGCAATAATTGTAATGTAATATATAACAGAATACTGAAATACATATTAAAATAGTTTATCATACGATTCCTTTTACATATTTCTTTATGTAACTGAATTATTAAAAATAATATTATACTAGTATATCAGTTTTAATTAATGAAATATACTTGTTATACAGTAAACACATATAACTAAATTTTCTTTAAATTAAATGTCTTTGTAGTTTTATCATCTAATTAAAATGACTGCCTACATATTTCGTTTTTTTAAATTACTAATTAATTGTATAATGTAAGGAAACTGACTTCCAGTTCAGTAACAGTGAATTATAAACAGGAATTTTGATAAACTATCGTATTACACTTCCTTGCATTTGATGTATTTTTTACGATTTCATTGAGTTCATTAGTTATACCTTTTTTTTTTATTTATCAAATTCTTAACTAATGTACATATACGACGTGAGTAAATTAGTTTAATTTACTTCAAAATGTCATAAAGTACAAATTTTTAAAACATCGGATTATTTTACTGGTTTATTTATACATTTCCTGATTATAATTTTATTGGTTTAATTGATAACAATAAAGTGAAAAAAAAAGTTACGTTAAATTTTTCTGTCGGTGCAAATAGATTTTCTTTTTTGGAAGAAAGTGGAATTGTCTTTGAATATACTTGTATTATACTCACCTGAACTTAAAAAAGAAATTGCCACAAAAGATCATATGAATTTCACTTAATTCAGCAATACTGGGCCAGTTGGTATAAATATGAATATTTAAATGCAGATTAAAGCCTGCCTTTTTTACCCGCGATTAAAGAAATTAAATCGAATCATTAATCAAACGCCAATAACAGAAATATCTCAAACCTTTACAGTAATAATTCAAAACTTCTTCTTGAAACTAGATTATTTTTAGCCGTTAACTGCAACAATGTAATTTCTTACAAAACGTACATAATTAATACATTAAAAAAATTTCTTCATCTAAGAATATTAAAATATTATCCTCGAGCAAGAACGCTCGCGTAGATGAGTTTAATTCATTCGGTCAATTCGCCCGCAGGTGATCGAGAACAGAATAAAATTTTGTTCTTTTTTTTTCTTCCAAGAACCGAATATTTTGACAACTGAAACATTCGAGAACCTACGTTCTGCTGTATATGAATGCCAGCACTTAACAGAATTAGAACTTATAAATAAGCAAATAAATATTAACGCATTTTATACTAAATTAAAATAAGAGGAGAGTTAAAATTTCACCATTATCATTCTTAAAGATGTTGGTTAATTTAAAAAGATTTTCTGAAACTAATTTAAAACAAGAGAGAGAGATATTCTGAAATTATCTCTTTTACATATGTAATGTATACTTAGCAATGTTTCGAATAATGTTTTTAACAGCTAATGCAAGCAAGTATAGTGCCAAATTAATTTGCATTGCTATGGCGCTTTGGGGATGCATTTTAATCTTTTGTTCTTTTGTTTAGAAGTCCTTAAGCATTAAAAGCGGCCTGACATGTTGATTGTTTACTTAATTTAAATCTTCTGCACTACAGGGATTCACGTGTTTAGTTTAGGTTTTTGCTTTGCTAATTTTTGTAGGTGAGTCGCGAGTCTTCTGCTATGTACATTGCAGAAAAAAGAGTCTATAAAAATAAATTTATACAGGGTGATTCATAAATATCGAAACAATAGGCTATTTTCTTAAATATTGCCCCTAGACCCATACTTCCAATTGCAAAGTTTCATAAAAAAAGGTGCAAATTTTAATGGCATAAGTTTCAACTCCATGGGGAGTCTATTTGAGAAAATACAAAAACTAAATTTTTATACGGCCCCCGTAGAGTAAAATTCCCAATTAGGAAATTTTTCCTTATCCATTCCTGAATTGAACACAAAAAATTCATCTCGATAGCTTCAAAATTCGCAGAGATATCAAAATCCAAAATTCGTGACTTACATCATTTATCCATGCCTCTGAGCGACGAGTTTTTGACTCATTTTGAATGCAAGATAGGGATGATCCACAAATTGTACATTATTAAAAGTTGATTTAAGACAGTGCCTCTCCTTTGGACGTAAAGTAGGCAGCGTATAGATTTTACATTAAACCTGCTTTCAAAATATGCTGGTGGTCTGCATTAGAGGTCTGCACGGGTCGAAATATCTAGGTCCGGTCCCGAACCTACCCATAGGAAAAAAAGTTCAAATCGTAGCCTGGCCCGGCCTGACTGAATTTCTACATAGTTTTTTACATCTATATTGTTAAAAGTTGTTTCGTATGGAGGAGTTCTAACCAAAAATACTTATTATAGCTTTTCTTTTTTCAAGTTTATAATTATTATTTTTAAAGAAGCGTCAAAAGCTGTGATTATTTATTTTATTAATGAATTTCTATTGATGTGTAAATGAATCAATTCTTCTTTAATATCGTTAATCCATATTCCACGTGTTGGAGACACTGAAAAATGCTATAAAATAAGATCTTTTAAGACGGAAACACATAAGAAGGAAAAAAAAAAGCATTATAGACATGTTCCCTTCTTAGGAGTTGTAAATAAAGTCTGTTTTTTTCTCAGGTATTATTATATTAATTTTCCATGGATCAACAGATTTTTCCGTTTAAGAAAGGATTCCGTCATAGGCAGATTTTTTTTCACTAGTTTTACTGTATTTTATTTATTTATTTATTTTTTTTTTTTTTGCCTTAAAATCTACTATCCTTTAAAAATATGAATTTTAAAGTTTTATTGTAAAATAATGGACATTTAAAAATGTATGCATTTGTTTTAAAAGTTTTTGTGCTGAGCCAAATTTTACTTATTTTTGCACGGATTACATCAGTCAGAGATAACGATTTTAATACGGGTTGTCTCGACATCGGGACTGAAAATTTCGCCCCGTAGAGACCTAGAAATAAGGAAGTCAGTCTGGGGTCTAGCCCGGTCCCAGAATACAGACATTTTTAACGGCCTCCCGGGACGATAAAAAGCTTGAAGATGTGAGGGCTAAAATTTTGAAAAACTCTTAATCGGCATGTTAGAAAAAGCCTTATTTCAAATTACACATTTTACATTTATTTATACACATTTAAATAGTACAAAAAGGGTTGGGTTGGGTTGATTTTTGACGGCCAATTATCTACACGAGGGATATAGGTCCGGGGGGAGTGCCCTCCGTGGGGGTCTTTCTAAGGGAACCTAATCCGTATTAACGCATGGAAGATCCACGGCTCGAAGAAAACCACGAAAACTCCGAACGATTAGGCCGACGGGCGCGATTGGTAATCGAACCCAGCACCTCCCGTCTACCAGCTTCGAGAGCAGAACCTCTTGGCCACTGGTGGGGCCTAGTACAAAAAGGAGGTGGAAACGGCAAAAGTTAAACTGAATCGGAAGTTTATGCTACAGAAAGAAGTTACTTTTACACATGCAATTTTTTAAAAAGCATTTAAACATTTTATTAGAAGCCAATCTATGTTTAAAACTTTAAATGCGTTTTTCTGCATGATTTTTTTTAACCATTTCTTGTCTTTAAATTCATATAAGTCAAGAATCGTAAATAAAAAGGTGCAAACTTGGAACATGTCTTTTTTGATTAGTTTACATTAATTTTGTTTCGGAAAATTTGAAAAAAAAAATACTTTTGAAAATAGGATTATTTTTTAAATAAATTTTTTAAATAAATATTTTTAATATTTTTAAAATTAATATTTAAAATATCTTAAAACAAAATAAAAATTATACTTTCCTCTTTAATTAAATAATAACAATTTGAAATCCGATGAATAGTGTTTCGAGTTACAAAGTTTTTAATTTAAACCCGCTTAAAAAATTACTAATCATTTAAATTTTTTTAAAAACTTTATGAGAAATATTACGATGTGATTTTGTTTGCAAATTATATGGTTAGCCATTACAAAATAAATAAATAAATAAATAAATAAATAAATAAATAAATAAAATAAAAAATAAAAAAAAAATAAAAATTCTAACTCAAGAAATATATTTTTTACATGTTTCCTAGAATTCTTAAAGTAACATTGTTACTTGGATTGCACGCATTTCAATTTGTGTCTAATCCCTTAAAACCTGATGAATTATTTAAACGGCCATAACTCTGCGAGTTTTGCAGATATGAAGTTGCAGTTTTTTGTGTTAAATTCAGGAATGGATTGGGAAAGTTTTCCTAATTGGAATTTTTAACTTACGGGGGCTGTATCAAAATTTAATTTTCGTATTTTTTTCAAATAGACCCCCCATGAAGTTGCAACTTATGTCATTAAATTTTGCACCTTTTTTATGAAACTTTTCAATTGGAAGTATGGGTCTAGGGGCACTATTTAAGGAAATAGCCTATTCTTTCGATATTTATGAATCAACCCATATGTAATTCTTTTCTCATTTCTTTGTGATTTAATTCAACGGTTTGATTACAAATTTCACTATTTATGAAATCATTCATTAATATATATTATGAAAGAAATGGCATGTAAGATAGGAAAATTAAATCATTAAAATAAATCTATATGATCATTTTCCTGTATGTTTTATAAAATAATTATTTTTTAGATACATTGCGTATGAAATACTACCTACTGGGATCTCCACTATGTTGGAATTCTGAAAATGTTTTTCCAGATCTGCACCGATTAGGACCCCTAGAACCCAGAACCACCCCCAGTAAAAAAAAAAAAAATTATATATCTATCTGTTTATCTATCTATATCACTTTTTATGGACACGATAACTTCAATAATTCTGCACAAACCTTTTTCAATCTGATACATATAATCAAGGGATATAAAATCTCGGTCAAGTTCGTTAATGGGCAAAATCAGACCAAGGGGGTAGAAATAGGGAGGGGTTCTGTGAAAACGAAAAAAAAAAAAAAAACCATAAATTCTTAATTAAAATACATATCGACCAGTTTTTAAGTTATTATTACTTCTAAAAAATGGGCCAAAAAAATTCATAACTTCGTCAGTTCTCAAGATATCAAATTCATTTAAATTTATTATAAACTTTCTTAATATTATCTACAATTGTTATATTGCCAAGTTTTTGATAGGATCAATTCTTACCGCAAAAAAATTAAAAACGAAAAAAAAGGGGGGGGGGGCGGATGTGGAAAAAAATCCACATCTTCGTCAATTCACAAGAAATCAAATCCGCA
Source organism: Maratus speciosus (assembly GCA_963932465.1). NCBI lineage: Eukaryota > Metazoa > Arthropoda > Arachnida > Araneae > Salticidae > Maratus > Maratus speciosus. The sequence goes on from OZ010793.1 coordinate 172,655,884, forward strand.
TGAATCGGCTTATTTTCTGACTCATTTTTAAATTCCTTTTTGCTTTCAAACGCATCCAATTGGCAGGTTCTCTTATTTAGAAACTATATAATGTGCCGTAATGCTCGATTTTTCAATAGAGGCAGAATATATTTTTAAAAATGATGTCAAAATGGGCATTTTGAACCGAATTTCTCGAAGCGATTGTGTTGGAAACGAAAAACATTGTCATATTGAGGAAATAATTGTTTATAAATCAACTTCTAATTAATTGAACGAAAAATGAAAACATAGGTCGCTTTTAAATTTCAAGTTTAGTTTCGTGTTTTTCCTTTTAAAAATGAACCTGAAAATGTGTCAGAAAATTTCGAGTTATAGAGCATGGAAAAATATTTTTTGAATACTGCCTTAACATGTTTCTGAAAAAACCAGCTCTTATATAAAAATGAAATTAAAAACTCATCGAAAGCGGCCAGATAAAATTGTTAAAGTAGGTTTATATCTAATCATGATTTAGTTTTTGTTGGTGAAATTTTTTTAAATTATCTATTTTAAAATATATTAAATCATTCATTGTTATGTAATACAATCTAGTTACTTGTGATACAATTCAAAAAGTTATAAATATTTAAAGTTATAAAATTTTAATATTTCGATTTCTAATGATTATTTATGATTTGAATGAAATAACGATGATAAAATTTATTATTTTTCAAAACATTCATTAATCTGTACTGAAATGTTTGTGGCATAATTCAATGTATAAATGGTAAAGTAATGTATAGCAGAACACTGAAATATATATTTAAAATAATTCACTATCCGATTCCTTTTTCTTGTTTCTTTAAGGAACTGAATTTGTTTAGAATGTATTATGCATCAATTAGGTAGATTTCGTATGAAATACTACCTATTGGCGTCGTTCCTATGTTGGAATTTCTGAAAAGGTTTTGCAGATCTACACCGATCATGACCCCTAGAGCCCAAAACCACCCTCAGTAAAAAACTTTATCTATCTATCTATCTATCTATCTATCTATATATATATATCACTTTCTTCTGAACACGATAACTTCCACAATTCTGCACCAATCTCTTCCAAACTGATACATAAAATCAAGGGGCATAAAATCTCGGTCAAGTTCGTTAATGGGCAAAATCGGACCAAGGGGATGGAAATAGGGAGGGGTTTTGTGAAAACCGAAAACCCCCCATAACTTCTTAATTTTTGTACATATCGAATCAGTTTAAAGTTTTTATTACTTCTAAAAACAGGGCCAAAAATTTATGTATCACAGATTTTTCATAAAGTTAAAAATGGGCTCAAGGGTCGCAAAAAATAGGGTTTTTTGGGGGAAAAAAATTCATAACTTCGTCAATTCTCCAGATATCAAATCCAATTAATTTTATCATGAATCTCCTTAAAATTATCTAGAATTTTTTTACTCACAAGTTTTTGATAGGACCAATTCGTACCGCAAAAAAAAAATTAAAAACGAAAACAAAAAGGGCGTTTGAAGAAGAAAAAAAATCCATAACTCCGTCAATTCAAAAGATATAAAACCCCCATGAATTTATCACATATATTTTTAATATTGTCTACAACATCTATACAGACAAGTTTTGGATAGGACCAATTCTTACAGCAAAAACAAATTAAAAATACATAGCGGTTGAAGAAAAAAACATCTTAGTAAGGGTGTATTCAAATCCAAACTGCTTATTTTCTGACTCATTTTACAATTCATTTTTACTCTCAAAGGCTTCCAATTGGTACATTTTCTTACTCAGAAACTATATAATGTACCGTAATGGTCACTTTTTTGATAGAAGCAGAATATATTTTAAAACATGCTGGAAAAGGGGGCCTTTTGAACCGAATTTCCCGAAGCGGATTGTGTTGAACAAATCATCGTATTAAGGGAGTATTCAAATCCAAACTGCTTATTTTCTGACTCATTTTTAAATTCATTTTTGCTCTCAAACGCATCCAATTGGTAGATTCGCTTATTGAGAAATTATATAATGTACCGTAATGATCGATTTTTTGACAGAGGTAGAATATATTTCAAAAAATGAAGTCAAAGTGGGCATTTTGAACGAAATTTCCCGAAGTGATTGTGTTAGAAACGAAAAATATTGTCTTACTGAGAAAATAATTGTTTATATATCAAGTTTTAATTAATTGAACGAAAATTAAAAACACAGGTCGTTTATAAATCTATTCAAAAACCACGTCAACAAGTTTCATGTTTTTCCTATTAAAAATGAATCTGGAGTTATGCTAGAAAATTTCGAGTTGTTGAGCATGGAAAAGTATAGTCCAGCCTGATAGCCCAGTCGTAGATCCTGAAGGAGCTGATGCTTCCCCAATTCTAGGCCCATCTGGAACACAGGTGTCTGTGGACTCGCCTGTATCATCTATAGTCCAGCCTGATAGCCCAGTCGTAGATCCTGAAGGAGCTGATGCTTCCCCAATTCAAGGCCCATCTGGAACACAGGTGTCTGTGGACTCGCCTGTATCATCTATAGTCCAGCCTGATAGCCAGTCTTAGATCCTGAAGGAGCTGATGCTTCCCCAATTCTAGGCCCATCTGGAACACAGTTGTCTGTGGACTCGCCTGTATCATCTATAGTCCAGCCTGATAGCCCAGTCGTAGATCCTGAAGGAGCTGATGCTTCTCCAATTCTAGGCCCATCTGGAACACAGGTGTCTGTGGACTCGCCAGTATCATCTATCAGATGGGCCTAGAATTGGGGAAGCATCAGCTCCTTCAGGATCTACGACTGGGCTATCAGGCTGGACTATAGATGATACAGGCGAGTCCACAGACACCTGTGTTCCAGATGGGCCTAGAATTGGGGAAGCATCAGCTCCTTCAGTATCTACGACTGGGTTATCAGGCTGGACTATAGATGATACAGGCGAGTCCACAGACACCTTTGTTCCAGATGGGCCTGGAATTGGGGAAACATCAGCTCCTTCAGGATCTACGACTGGGCTATCAGGCTGGACTATAGATGATACAGGCGAGTCCACAGACACCTGTGTTCCAGATGGGCCTGGAATTGGGGAAGCATCAGCTCCATCAGGATCTACGACTGGGCTATCAGGCTGAACTATAGATGATACAGGCGAGTCCACAGACTCCTGTGTTCCAGATGGGCCTAGAATTGGGGAAGCATCAGCTCCTTCAGGATCTACGACTGGGCTGTCAGGCTGGACTATAAATGATACAGGCGAGTCCACAGACACCTGTGTTCCAGATGGGCCTAGAATTGGAGAAGCATCAGCTCCTTCAGGATCTACGACTGGGCTATCAGGCTGGACTATAGATGATACAGGCGAGTCCACAGACACCTGTGTTCCAGATGGGCCTTGAATTGGGGAAGCATCAGCTCCTTCAGGATCTACGACTGGGCTATCAGGCTGGACTATAGATGATACAGGCGAGTCCACAGACACCTGTGTTCCAGATGGGCCTAGAATTGTGGAAGCATCAGCTCCTTCAGGATCTACGACTGGGCTATCAGGCTGTACTATAGATGATACAGGCGAGTCCACAGACACCTGTGTTCCAGATGGGCCTGGAATTGGGGAAGAATCAGCTTTTTCAGGATCTACGACTGGGCTATCAGGCTGGACTATAGATGATACAGGCGAGACCACAGACACCTGTGTTCCAGGTGGGCCTAGAATTGGGGAAGCATCAGCTCCTTCAGGATCTACCACTGGGCTATCAGGCTGGACTATAGATGATACAGGCGAGTCCACAGACACCTGTATTCCAAATGGGCCTAGAATTGGGGAAGCATCAGCTCATTCAGGATCTACGACTGGGCTATCAGGCTGGACTATAGATGATACAGGCGAGTCCACAGACACCGGTGTTCCAGATGGGCCTGGAATTGAGGAAGCATCAGCTCCTTCAGGATCTACGACTGGGCTGTCAGGCTGGACTATAGATGATACAGGCGAGTCCACAGACACCTGTGTTCCAAATGGGCCTGGAATTGGGGAAGCATCAGCTCCTTCAGGATCTACGAGTGGGCTATCAGGCTGGACTATAGATGATACAGGCGAGTCCACAGACACCTACGTTCCAGATGGACCTGGAATTGGGGAAGCATCAGCTCCTTCAGGATCTACGACTGGGCTATCAGGCTGGACTATAGATGATACAGGCGAGTCCACAGACACCTGTGTTCCAGATGGGCCTGGAATTGGGGAAGCATCAGCTCCTTCAGGATCTACGATTGGGCTATCAGGCTGGACTATAGATGATACAGGCGAGTCCACAGACACCTGTGTCCAGATGGGCCTGGAATTGGGGAAGCATCAGCTCCTTCAGGATCTACGAGTGGGCTATCAGGCTGGACTATAGATCATACAGGCGAGTCCACAGACACCTGTGTTCCAGATGGGCCTGGAATTGGGGAAGCATCAGCTCCTTCAGGATCTACGACTGGGCTGTCAGGCTGGACTATAGTTGATAGAGGCGAGTCCACAGACACCTGTGTTCCAGATGGGCCTGGAATTGGGGAAGCATCAGCTCCTTCAGGATCTACGACTGGGCTATCAGGCTGAACTATAGATGATACAGGCGAGTCCACAGACAACTGTGTTCCAGATGGGCCTAGAATTGGGGAAGCATCAGCTCCTTCAGGATCTAAGACTGGGCTATCAGGCTGGACTATAGATGATACAGGCGAGTCCACAGACACCTGTGTTCCAGATGGGCCTTGAATTGGGGAAGCATCAGCTCTTTCAGGATCTACGACTGGGCTATGAGGCTGGACTATAGATGATACAGGCGAGTCCGCAGACACCTGTGTTCCAGATGGGCCTAGAATTGGGGAAGCATCAGCTCCTTCAGGATCTACGACTGGGCTATCAGGCTGGACTATAGATGATACAGGCGAGTCCACAGACACCTGTGTTCCAGATGGGCCTAGAATTGGGGAAGCATCAGCTCCTTCAGGATCTACGACTGGGCTATCAGGCTGGACTATAGATGATACAGGCGAGTCCACAGACACCTGTGTCCAGATGGGCCTGGAATTGGGGAAGCATCAGCTCCTTCAGGATCTACGACTGGGCTATCAGGCTGGACTATAGATGATACAGGCGAGTCCACAGACACCTGTGTTCCAGATGGGTCTAGAATTGGGGAAGCATCAGCTCCTTCAGGATCTACGACTGGGCTGTCAGGCTGGACTATAGATGATACAGGCGAGTCCACAGACACCTGTGTTCCAAATGGGCCTGGAATTGGGGAAGCATCAGCTCCTTCAGGATCTACGACTGGGCTATCAGGCTGGACTATAGATGATACAGGCGAGTCCACAGACACCTGTGTTCCAGATGGGCCTGGAATTGGGGAAGCATCAGCTCCTTCAGGATCTACGACTGGGCGGAAACGAAAAATATTGTCTTACTGAGAAAATAATTGTTTATATATCAAGTTTTAATTAATTGAACGAAAATTAAAAACACAGGTCGTTTATAAATCTATTCAAAAACCACGTCAACAAGTTTCATGTTTTTCCTATTAAAAATGAATCTGGAGTTATGCTAGAAAATTTCGAGTTGTTGAGCATGGAAAAGTATTTTTTTTAATACCGCCCTAACATGATTCTGATAAAACCAGTTATTATATAAAAATGAAATAAAAACTCGTCAAAAGTGGCCAGATAAAATTGTTAAAGTGGGTTTATCTCTAATCATGATTTGGTTTTTGTTTGTGAAATTAGTATACTTAACTTCGAAATCTACATCCGCCTGTAGGCCGGGCCGGCAGGGATTTTTTTTTATTTTATGAAAGATATTTGTTATATGGAAAACACATACACTAAATTCTCTTAAAATTAATTTTTCTTGTTGTTTTATCATCTTATTAAATTAACTGTCTACATATTTCTTTCTTTTAAAGATATTTATATACTGATTAATGTATAATGCAAAGAAACTGACTTCCAATTCAGCAACAGTGAATTGTAAACATGAATTTTCATGAAATGTCTTATTGCACTTATTTGCCATTTGATGTCTTTTTATGATTTCATTAAGTTTATTAATTATACATATTTTTCATCTAACAAATCATTAACTAATGTACATATACGGTGCAGGAAAATATTTTATTTTAAATAACCACAAAGTACAAATTTTTAAAATATCCGTTTATGCTTTATTTATACATTATCTGATTATAGTTTTATTGTCTTAATTGACAGTGAATAACTTCACTAAAGTGAAATTAAAAAAAATAATGTTAAATTTTACTATCGGTTCAAATAGATTTTTTTCTTTGGAAGATAGTGGAATTGTTAAATACTTATATATAGTCTCTAGAAATCAAAACTAAATTGCTGCAAAAAATCACATGAATTTCATTTAATGCAACACTTCTAGGCTAGCCGGTATAAATATGAATATTTAAATGCAGATTCAATAGTCTTTTTACGCCGTGAATAAATCGAAAATGTACCCCACCATTAACAAAAAGAATTTGCACCATTAATCAAACGCCAATAACAGAAATATCTCGAAACTTTATAGTAATAAATTGAAATCATCTCCTTGAAATGGATTTTTTTCAGCTATTAGCTGCGAAAATGTAGTTTCTTTCAGAGTATATGTAATTAATACTTTTAAAAAATTCTCCTCGTCTAAGAATGTTAATATTAAAATATTCTCCTCAGGTAAGTATTTTATGAATCAAATAATAATTATATTTCCATTTCGAAGTATGTATCCACCTTTAGAATAATTCCCAAGTTTTTTGTTTCTCTAAATTATTCTTAGTTTTCTAATGTCGTAAAGAAAGTCTAATTATCCAACCTGAAGTGATCTGAAATAAAACTTTTCTATACGATGAATTTTAATCTACATATTCAATTATAATTAGATTAATTAATTAAAAAATATTAATGTGATATCTCTTTTAGTAATTAATATAAAATGATCTCTTTCTATAAATCTAAAACTATTCTAAAAGTTAAACATGATAATTAATGAATAATTGAACTAACTTACAAAATATGCCATTTTTTCCTTAAAATTTTTAAACTTTCTCTTTTTACCGGCAAAGTGTTATTTATTTTACTATAACTGTTATATATCGTCAGAAATCGGTGTAGTCAATGTCGACTAAAACACGGTTGCAATTTTTTATTCAGCTCCCATGACTTTTAAACATTGCATAATTTCAATTTTTGATCCTTTTGTTGATTTCTTTTAAATTTATTTTTTAAACGTGAGTTACTTTTAAAATATTTCTCAGCGTTTACGTGCTATAATAATGTAAAATAACTAATAACAGAGTTAGCAAAATTGCCAATTTATTTGAAAATAAAATAATATCTATAAGGTAACTCGCATTTGGTGCTAAATTAAAGTCTGTCAATGAAAACGGATTTTATTTTTATTTTCTTTTTTCTTTCTTTCTTTCTTCCTTTTCTTCTTTTTTTTCTTAAAAAATATATATTTAATGGATTCAGCTAATTTAATTGAAAAAGTTTATCGGGATTACAAATAATCTTTTACGTTTGTAATTTCTGTTTCTCCAATTTTAGTTATACATATTGTCAAAATACTCAATTATTGCTATAAGTGTAAACATAAATTTAAAAAAAGCAAAATACCTTTATTTACTTACATTTCGACATGTTTCATTGCATCAAACAGCAACATTCCCAATAAAATAAAATGATAAAAATATTTTCCCAGAAATTCACATCAAAAACTAGTAAACAATATCAATTTATTTTCTTGAGAATGTTGCCATCTGATGCAATGAAACACATCGAAATGTAAATAAATAAAGGTATTTTGCCTTTTTAAAAACTTACGTTTATCGCTTATAGCAATAACTGAGTATTTTGATATTTTTAAGTGATTTTTATATATAGTTTATACATATTGTTTCAAAATATATTAAATATTAATATTCGAAATGTAATTATCGAATTTTGTTGATAATAGATCCCTTTTAAATAATATAGCATTACTGCTAAGCCTCAAAACAGAAGTTTTAAAACACTGGATTACTAAATTATATGTGTAGGTCTAGTAACATAAATTTACTTTTACGTAACTATCTTTCTTATGTGATACTTAACTTTATTTCATGTTAGACTGAAAAGTGACTGCACAGACCTCATCGAATTCACGGCTGACATTCCAGGATTAGACAGAACTCCATTAGCATCTTAAAATGCAACTGGTCTGTCAAGTCATATCTTAATGGAAAGCACCTGCAGACCCGATTTTAGTGGTTGATCGATAGGTTTATCATTGTGTTTTCCTGCACACAAACGTATGAAAACATGGAGGATTGAGAGTAGGAAAACACAATGGTAAACCTACCAGTCAACCACTAATATCGGGCTTGCAGGTGTTTTAAACCAAAATATGACTTAGCGGGCCAGTTGCATTTTAATATGCGAATCGAGTTTTAATTAACCCTGTAATTTTAGCGATCAACTCCATGAGATGATGGTTTGCGCAACCGACTCCCGGCCTATGTTAGTATCACAAGGAAGGTCTCCATACGGGCATACTCCGAAAAATCTGAAAAAAAATTATAGAATATTCCACTCATGAAGATAGATATGTTTATAAAAACATTTCGGCGGAAACTCGATAGAGCGTCCGTAAAAAATAATGAAAATTTCGATATTTGGCAATTTATCACCTGTTGGCGATAGAATAAAATGTTAAAAAATACTTTTTTATGTCAAATACGTTTGAAGATAAAAATGTTTCATATTAAACTTGTTTGAATAAGTTTAATGTAAATAACTTTAGTTTTGTCAGTTTTAGTTTGATTTAACTATAGTTTTCACACACACACACATATATATATATTTATAATGAAAGTTAACTATAAAATTTCATGAATTAAAATAAAATTTAAATTAATTAAAATTGTTGCAATCTCCAAATTAAGTTCAATTGAGAGCACTGTCGATTAACTTTTGTTGCTATAGAAACAACAACTTCTTTGATATTGAAATGAATAACTGCAGCAGTCTTCATCTTGCCTTTATTTTGGAATACACTTAAATATGTGAAAGTATTTTTTATATATGAAATTGTGTTTAAAGTATAATTTTTAAATATGTAATGCAAAAAAAAAAAAATTATTAAACTCTCTCATTGTTTAAGTTTAAATTCATTAAATACTATTTACACGCATTCAAAAAATCAATTAACAAGCAATTTTCAGGTGCATTAAGGTCGTTTGCTTTTGGTGAGAAAAAGTACTGCTCGCCAAATAGCGTGACGCTTTCGTCTTTTCGCGCCAAATACTAGAAAGTGTTTTATTTTTTTTACAGACTTTCAACTGTAATTCTGCCGCTAACTTTGACTGATTCTTTATTACATACATAAGTAGTTTAATTCGTACTTTTTTTTTTTTTAATATTCTGAGTATCTCTTTTAAGGAAACCTTCCTTGTTAGCTCATTACTGAAAACATGATTAAGAATCTGGTATTATTTTCTGATAGTCCAAGAGCTGTTAAACATTTTAGGGAAGGTATTTGAGGCACCCTGAAAATTTGTGCAACACTTCTTTTGTAATGCCTGAATACAAAATCGAATGTCTGGCTGAAGGATCGTGGCCCAAAACCTGTGCCAGACAAAAAATGGCACTTGACACGTGTCTGGCACAGTTTTTGTGCCGACTAAAGTGTCTGTCATTTTCAAAATATTTTTTTCTAAGCATAAATATTATTGTGCCTCAATCTCAACGTGCCTCAAATACCTTTTTTGGGTAGTCAAAAAATGGCACTTGACACGTGTCTGGCACAGGTTTTGGGCCGACTAAAGTGTCTGTCATTTTCAAAATATTTTTTAAGTATAAATATTATTCTGTTTCAATCTCAGCGTGCCTCAAATACTTTTTTTTGGGTAGTGTCAAAAAATGGCACTTGACACGTGTCTGGCACAGGTTTTGGGCCACGATCCTTCAGCCAGACATTCGATTTTGTATTCAAGCATTACAAAAGAAGTGCTGCACAAATTTTCAGGGTGCTTCAAATACCTACTCAAAAATGTTCAACAGCTCTCCTACTATGAAGCGGGTGCGTTTTTACCATGTGATGATTATGATATCATTCAGAAAAAGGATTTTTCTATTTTGTTTTATGTTGCAAGTTGCTATCATTGCGGTCATTTTATGCAAAGGAATCTAGGCCAAGTGGACCACTTCATAATTAAATACGGACTTCGAAATAGGATTTCGGAGCCTTATCTAGATTCAAACCTGAGGATCCTAGTCCGTTCAAGTTTTTTAAAATGTATAAAATATTGACAAAATAAATATGAATAGATATAATTTGTTTGTCCATACTAAATATTGACATTATGTCCCTTAATCTGTAGACTTAATTGTTTAACCTTATAGTAATGATAGGATTAGCAGCTTCCGAAAAGACGCACGAAACCTCAAATTTTTTAGTCTAGTACGAGCTAATATAGATAAAAGATGCAAATCTAAATAAGGGAAAATTTGTTTAAAAGATCCCATCGAAGATTTTTTTATCGACTGTGCCATCATTTAGCCAAAATATAGATATCGATGCATGTTATCTCCAAATTAACAATTTTTGTGACATTAGGCAGTTCTCCGAAAAAGACAGGCTGATGTTTTGTGTAACATGTGGACAACTTTTGGGACAGCGGGAAGGCCTGTGTTTTTCTCTAGTCAGGGCAGTTCTCTGCAGTAATATGATTAAAAGCTCTTGAAAGAAAAATGAAATGTCAAAATGTTAGCATTCAATTTACGGGCTAATGTAAAAAAAAAAAAAAAAGGTAAATTTAAATAAGAGAAAATGTATGAAAAGAAAAAATACGCTGTAGCAAATGATTTATAGCCGCATTATCAATAAAACGAAATATCCCAGCAAAGAGGAAATTGCTGGCCAGCAGCAAGATAGGTGCTGGCAATGATGGAGAGGTGCTGGCTGATGGTCTACCACTGCATGACCACTGCTGGACAGCTTCAGTCAACTTTGCTGTTGGAAATCATCAGATAAAATTCTGATGGGCATCCGTTTTATCTCTTGCGCTGGCCCACCACACCATGGAAGTGCACGAACTTTTGCAGTATTACTGCTGGGAACCCTTACGCTAGGTGGTGCTGCGAATATCGAAGACATTGAGTATTTGAACACAAATCTGAAATGAATATCTTAACACAATTTAAGCTGTGAAGCTACTTTTTTTTGAAACTGTAAAAACTATAGCACTACTGCCACCAACAAAATAAATAAGTAAATAAATAAATAAATAAATTCTTTATTTCAACGAACTTTTTTTTTCTCCTTAAATCTGGTTTTACTAGGTTACAAAGGATTTCGGGTTTTCATAATTTACGCAGTTCAGAATCAATAATAAAAAAAGCGTATAAAATACATAGGATTCTATACAATAGAATAATTTCTATACCAGTTTAATGATTGGGAACGTAAATCACAAAAGAAACGAACTTGAAATAGCATAATGAGAGGTTGGAAACTACGAGCAGTCGTAGCGTGCGCTGAAAGCAATTGTTCATGTCCGATCACGAAAACCAAGCAGCATTGAGCGCGGTCAGTGCTTGGGAGGGTGACCACATGCAGTTCAAATATTTCTATAGGCTTTTCTATTATAGACACTTCTACAAATATTTCTATAGCTCTTGGTGAAACTAGCTTATAGAAAAAAGAGCCATAATTATATAATACTTTGTTTTTTTTATAGAATTCTATAAGAAATTTTTGTAAGGGAAAGTGCTGGGCCAGCAAAGGAATAGCAGTGGGATAGGTGCAAGCACTGCAGGAAAAGTGCCGGATTGAGGTAATGTGATGGCATACTAATGCTGGCCTGCTATTGGCCATCACTGATGGGCCAGCTGCATTCGGCTCGGACACTTTTCGACAGGTTTAAGTAATGGCACCCTTGCACTTTACCGCTTATAGCACTGCTGGCTGCCATCTTTTTTCCAGCTGATGACCCAGTGATTCTTTCCTTGCTGGGATGGACATTGAGGCTCTTCATCTGCAGATTTATAGTTGTTCTGGATTTTTAGAACTATCGTTATAATAATATGATAAACATCAGCATTTGTAAATAGCACAAACCAGAAGAAATCTCAATATTCGAATTTTATTAAATGCTAATGTCTAAAACAATCAAATCCAAATAAGAGAAATTTTGTTTTAAAAAAATCCCATAAAAGATCATTTTTACAGCCGGCCGTTATAAGTTTACCAAAATATATTAATGTTGTAAAAGAAGATAAATAGCGGTAACATGTTTGTTTCTATACAAAACGTAAACGCTGAGGTAATTAATTTGCAGATTTATTAATCATAATTAAATATCTCATATATACACTGAAATGTCTGAAACACAGGTACAGACGTGAGTAGGCAAATAACGGAGATATACAACCAATCAGCGTAACGCGATGTGGTCTTCAGCGCCAATACAAGAAAACATGTGTCAGGCAAAGCTATTAGACAGGTTCCTGCTGCTACAATGGCAGGTTAACACAATTTAAATGACTTTAAATGTGGTGTTGTAGTCGGCTCACGAGAGATAGGACATAGCATCTTCGAGGTAGTTGTGGAATTCGGATTTTCGTGCACGACAATTTCACGCGTGTACCGTGAATATCAAGTATCTGGTAAAACAATCATTTCTCTGACAGTGGTACGGGCAGAAGAATACCTTGAAAGAACGGGGCCAGAAACGACTGACGCGAATCCTTAAACACGATAGGCGTGTAGCACTTCCTCATATTACTGCAGATTTCATTGCTGGAGCATCAACATGTGTCAGAGTGAGAACTGTTCAAAGTGTCATTGAAATGGGCTTTCAGAACCGCAGACCCACTCGTGTACCGCTGTGGACTACACGTCACAGAGCTTTAAACCTGCCTGAGTGCACCAACACCTTCATAGGACTATTGATGACTGAAAACACTTTGCCTGGTCTGGCAAGTCTTGTTTCCAATTGAATCGAGCGGGTGGACGTGAGCGAGTATGGAGACAGCCTCATGAACCCATGGACCCTACATGTCAGCAGGTGACTGTTCGAGCTGGTGCGTCCTCTGTGATGGTATGGGGCATGTGCATTTGTTGTGATATGGGACCCCAGATGCGTCTAGAGATGACTCTGACAGGTGACAACTACATAAGTATCCTGTCCAATCACGTGCATCCATTCAAGGCCATTGTGCATTTTGACGGACTTGGGCAATTCCAGCAAGACAATGCGGCATCCCACTCAAGAGGAAATGCTACCGAACGGCTCCAGGAGCACTCTTTGGACAGTGGACACTTCCATTTTCCACCTAAATATCCAGACATGAACATTATTGAGCATACTGGTATGCCTTGCATTGTGCTGTTCAGAAGAGAGCTCCATCACCTCTCACTGCTATGAATTTGTGAACTGCCCTGCAAGATTGATGGTGTGCATTGTCTCCAGGATACCTTCAGACGTTAATCAAGTCCATGCCACGTCGCGTTACGGCGCTTCTGTATGCTAATCGGGGCCCTACAGAACATTAGGCTGGTGAACCAGTTTTTTTTGGCACTTGAGTGTATATGTAAATATATAAAAATCAATCCAGAAAAATATCCCAAACTGAGCATTCTATTAAATGTCAAATTCTAATAGTATACGCAAATAAAAAAAGGAAAATTAGTTAAGAAATTTCCATAAAGATATCTTTTATGACCTGCCTACATCAGTTTTTCAAAACATATCAATATTATAAGAGAAAATAAATATGATTTGTTTGTGCATACAAAATATAGATATTGACGCTCCTAATCTCTGCAGATTTAATTCTTTTGCATTATTTGGTATTCTACTTTACTGTAATAATATGATAAGCTAAATCTCTTGAAAAATGACGCAAACTAGAGAAAAATCTCAAAGTTAGATTACATGGTAATATATTATCTATTACGCTCTAATGTCTAAAAATAGGAAATCAAATACCAGAAAATTTGTTTTAAAAAATCCTCTAAAAGATCATTTTTATAACTTGCGTTATCATCCAGCCCAAATATATTAATATCCTAATTAACATATCAAGCACCTCACAGGCAGATTCTTCCGTTCACGTGTGCTTTCTTACGCTCGAACGATTTTTTGATCCATCCCCTACATTTTAAATAACTAAATATTCAACCCTTTTAAGCTTTGCTGGCTGACATCGTAGGGGTTTTTTGATACAGGGCATTGTGTTCTTATTTATTTTTCAGACAAGAACTGCGGGAAAGCAGGAGATAGAAATAGCTTCTTTTCAAAGATATTTAAATGAAATCCGACACAATGGACGAAAGAATGGAATTTAAAATTAAGATTTCGGGGGTTCTGTATAATGAAGTTTATACTTCAGCTTTTTTCTTAATGTATTATGCTAAAGATCATATCTTGTGAACTTATCACATGTCTTGGGAGAGAGTAACATATTCAATTGTAGCTATTCATCGAAGGGGAGCGGGATATATCCTTAATGTGACAGCTTTTCATACGGCAAGAAAACATCAAATGTAAAGAAAAAGGAAAAGAAAATTTTGTTAAGTAAAATAATATGTTACTTTAAAGAAATATAAGGTGGATTTTGTGGTACATCTCTAAAAATATTATTTCCGCAAAATTATAATAATCTTTATGTGTCTTTTGCTTCTACAGATAGCCAAAAGCAACAAAAAGTACAAAAAGTACATTTATTATATTTTGAATTATAAAAGTTTTTTAATAACATGTTCCTAATGTTATGTTATTAATTTCGACAAACATGAATGATGTTCGGGAGACTTTCTTTGAAGCGGTTGATAAATTTGTAACATTTTATGGAATGCATTTCTCATTTTCTACATACAAGCGCACACACAAAATTTTCCATATGGCCATACAATTACAGTAGGTATCATCATCATTACATCCATTCTACAATACAAATATTGCTTTTCGTGAGCACATCATCACCAGATACGTCCGTCTACATTATGCGTCCATCACAAATGAAATATAAGGTTTCGAGGGACAACTGGGCCATGATTTTACAATGTGACTCTGGAGATTCAACTTTCAAAAGCTAACATTCATTTTAGTTGAAGTAAGAGATCCTATTTGAAAAAAATGTAAAAAACTTAAAAATATTTTAAGTCAGGCACATCATGTACACATATATCAAATAAAGAGCGTTGTAAGGGAAACCTTTGCTGCCAAGGTGTCTAAAAAAAGCACCAAATGTGAAATTATTAGATTTATTTATGCGAAAATATAATAATTAAGTAAGTACTTATGTACTTTAGTATAGGAACTAAGTATAAAAGTTACATGGGTATTTTAGTCAATCCATGTCAAATGGTCCAGAAAATATCTTATTGGTTGCATGACCATTTTTAAAAAAAATCTGAAATTTTTTGTACAAAAACCCTACCATGATGGAAGTTCAAAATGACTATTATTTTAATTTTATTAATTTGACTATTATTTTAATTTTATTAATTTTTGTTTATGCATGGCGGTCATCTTTGTTTATCGTTTGCGGCATTTTCTCACATACTAGGGCTTACGGAATTGTAAATAGCTCATCTTTTATTTTTCCAATTCTAGTGGGGTTTAAAGCAATTTGTTCAGAATAAAATGGGCGAAAAGTCTGGTAATAAAATAGTTTCCTAACGTAAATCCTTACTGGTGAAATTTTAGTATAAATTTTAAGATTTTTTTCCAAAATCTATCAAGAAAGAACAAGAGGAAGTTTTTTTAGAAATTAATGCTATCAACATGACACTTTTTTTTTTTTTTTACAAATAAGCAGAAAGCACTTGTACTCACACACCAAGTTCCAGATCTGGAATTTGTTTTCTCTTCACTAAAAAAAAAAAAAAAAAAAAAAAAATCCAAATTTTTCAAAAATTTCAAAAATAGCACTTTTAAGGATTTGATATCTCTGGTGTGGCACGAGATAAAAATCTGAAATTCTGGCCTCTGATAGTATTTTATGGTTGAATTATGCTCAAAAAATTTAAAGATGGAAATTTGTCTGCAAGCTGAGATATGGCGAGGACAAGATGTCAACAAATGCTATTACGAGTGCCTTAGAATGAATTAGATTTATCTCTTTTATTACGATATTTACACAGAAAGTATGGTTTGTTGAAAACAGTGTAATAGTAAATATTTAGATTACTAAGATACTATATATGTTCAACAAAGACCTAAGAAATATCTTCGCGCAATTTAGGAGAGATGTTATGATTTCGACCATTTACTGTTGTCAGTTCCATAGGAGTGATCTTTCTCCAAATTTATTTGAATGAACCAAATCTTGACATCTCTTGATAACTGGAATGAAGTTATTTGCCCTACTGGCTGATAGAAATGAACTTTGAAATCACTATGTTCAAGAGTCACTTCTTTAATAATTCCATTATACCACTTCTTATCATACACGCATGCAACAATGTCATTTTTCTGCAGTATACACTTTGAAAGGGCTTTGGATATCCTTACTTTCTAAAAATTACTTGAGGCTGATACATGGTAACATCGTATAAATATTTCACTTACAGGAACATGCTTATGGTAGGAACAAGTTTTAGGGACTGGCAAGCAGCATTGAAATCGTGTTTTTTAAATCAACAAGTAGGAATGTGTTTTGACACGTTTGATATCTCAGAACAAGTATGTAAACATTAACAGTCTTTCTCATTCCTTATTATTTTTCTGTTTTTGTCCCGTGCCTTTTATAAAATATTCTTTTTTTATGCAAAATTATTGAGGTTTCTTTTAGTTACTAAAATTACTTAAAACAAAAATTACTGAAACCATACAAAATATAAACCATAGGCATAATTTTTTTAATTGCTAAACCTTGAAAAAGATACCATTTTCTGTTACTGTTTTTTAAAGATAATAAAAAAAAATTAAATTACACTCTGAGATAAATACTTACCTATGACTACAATAAAACAGTAGAGTTTGGCAGCATTGTTTTGACATATTGCCCTTGCCATATGGCAAGAGCAATATAAGCTGAGCTACAATACAGCAATAGAAGCTGAGATATATATTTCAGCTTGTATTCAAATCTCCATATTGAGATTTTCTGTACATAACACTACCATAAAATACCATCAGAAACCCAGAACTTCAGATTTTTATCTTGTGTCACACCAAAAATAAGAAAACATTAAATGTATAATTTTTGAATTTTTTTAACAAAGAGAAATCAAGTCCCAGATCTGGAACTTGGCGTGTGAGTACAAGTACTTTCGTCTTAGTTGTAAAAAACATTATGTCACGTGGAAAGTTTTCCTTGCTATAAAAACTTCCTCTTGTAAAAGGACAGATTTTGGAGAAAAATCTTAAACTTTATCCTGAAATTTCACCAATAAGGATTTATTTTAAGAAACTACTCTATTACTAAACTTTTAGCCCATTTCAAAATGAACAAATTGCTTTAAACCCCACTTTAATTAGAGAAATAAACGATGAGATTTTGATAATTCCGTAAACCCTTCAATGTGAGAAAATTGCTGCACACGGTGAAACATAGATGGCCGCCATGCACAAACAAAAAATAATAAAATTTAAATAATAATCATTTTGAACTTCCATCATGTTAGGGTTTTTGTACAAAAAATTTGAGATTTTTTAAAAATGGTCAAGCAACCAATGCTGGACCACTTGAAATGGATTGACCCTCGTTTAATAAATCTACTTACCATATTTTAATAAAAAGCCGAGGAAGTTCAACCGCTTCGACGTTGATTGTAAAAAAAGAAATCTAA
This sequence comes from Maratus speciosus, assembly GCA_963932465.1. Taxonomy (NCBI): domain Eukaryota; kingdom Metazoa; phylum Arthropoda; class Arachnida; order Araneae; family Salticidae; genus Maratus; species Maratus speciosus. Next base: position 172,673,675 of record OZ010793.1, read on the forward strand.
ATTTTCGGCAACCTATCACAGCAAACACAGAATTATGATTGAGTTGACGCACTTTGTTTTAAGAAGAAGAGATGGGGGTGCAATGTTGACAAAAGCTAAAACTTAAAAGCCATCAACGGTTTTTTATAAAAGAACCTATGGCCCAATTAACTCATGGGCCCAGTTACCCCAGCCTATCTTAGTATTTTTGAGTTGTGTCCCTTTACTTGAGAGTGAGCGATATGATGTAAAAGTGACATATACTGATCCTAAGACCAATGCTATGCGGTGAAACGCTTTTTGGACAAAATGTCAAAAGTGTGCATCTAGTGTATACTCGTACTTTCCAATTTTGGCACGATGGTTTCTAAAGACTTTCCTTAAATTATATGAAGGAAATGCAGCAATTTATACAGTGATTCTTTTCTCTTGAATTTTCCCTACGATTATTTACTAGACGTCTTGCACACTGTACATTCACAAGATGTATTATGGACACTCTCAGTTGTCCATAAAGTGAATAGCAAGAATACACTTTGCCATACACCATGCAACACATTGTTTTCGGATATATAATTTTTCTTCATTTTATGAAAAATTAAACGCCCCCACCAAGTTTCCAATCAGTAATACAGTTAAACTCATTCATAAGGAGTTCAGAAGTAATGGAAAATCGATTGTGAGTATGAGTTTTATGTTTCGTATATTATAAAATACAATTGAATAAACCTTGTGTTCTGAGTTAAAGAATATAAGTGAAATCCATTTTTTTTTTTAATTGACAACCAATAGATTTCTTACATTTGATATATATATATTTTAGAATGCTCACTAACAATACAAAAAGTCCTATTTCTATGAAAAATATCAATAATGAATTCAAATAAAATTTTGAAATTTATTAAAGGAGACATTTTCGTATGGGACTCTCGACAACAGTTGTAAACAGCAGAAGAAATCGCCAAAAATCACTATTTACAATCAGCCTTTTTTATTGCTTTGCTTCAGCCTTTTTTAACTTACCCATCATACGTAGTATAGGGTAAGTCTTCTAATCGTTTTAAAAATTGCTAAAATTTTTTTGACAGATTTACACGTTTTCAGACATTGGAGATTCCGAAAAACATATTTTTAGACAACAAATTTGTCCGTCCGTTTGTATGTGTGTCTGTCTGTAAACGCTCTATCTCCCGAACAAATTGAGATAGAGACTTGAAATTCGGTGTGTACTTAGGGAGTAATAATGGAAAGAAGCCTATTAAATATCAGTAACCTCGATTAACCGGAACTATTTTTTCGGACTCTTGAAATATTCGTTCTGATAAAAGGTATACAAAAATCTTCGAAATTGTTTATTTGAAAGAGTGAATATAAAAGACAATAAAAAAACATAAATTTTGCATCATGAATGAACTCAATCGGATAATTAGTTGCCCAGATATTTGTAATTCCATTTTTCACACTCTTTGATTTTTCATGACCCTGTATTTCATTCAAATTTCAATTCAAAGATATACTTTAATTGGAAATGAGACGTTTAATCCGACGCAGTAAACTGTTAGTTAATAGGACTATAATTTTTCGAGTTATAAGGATGTTTCTTTTACGCAATTCGGCATTACTTGATTATCCTGCCGACCAAAAAACTATCGCCAAACTATAAGATTAAATGCCAATAATGGCTTATCTCAAATGTCAAGCATTTAATGCCTCTCTATACCTATAAAGGGGTTTACCATAGGGGGGGACCCTGTTCTATCGCCAAATACGCCAAGTTTGTCGCCAACTTGGCGGTATATCGCCAAATTTGACGATCAAAATGAGTCGCCAAAAGTGACGCCAAATTGGCGGTATCTCTAATATTTCGCCAAATTCCCATAGACATCCATTGTAAACCAATAGCGTTTACTTGCTTACAGAAAATCAACGAATTGAGATATTTTAATGCAAAAAAAATTATATTTAAGAAAGTCCAAATAAATTAAATTATGAATAAAAGTAACATGGTACAATGCTTAGCAAATATCACATGTTTTATTTTCATATTTTATATTATCTATATCCATGATGGATAAGTATTTCGGTGGCCCCCAACGACTAGTTTAAAAGTTCTGTTACATGTCTTAAATCTGTGCTTTGTTTAAATTTTATTATTATTTTTTTATTGATACATCAAATGTTATGGAATGTAAGCTGGAATCGGATTTATCTTTCGTAATCGTCTGCCTGCGATAGAGGTAGATTAAAAAAATAATGTTTGAAAACTATTTCAAAAAACAATATAAAAATTTAGTAAATAGCGACACAGCATTCAGACAAATTACGATACAGTTTCCAAATAAATTGCATTTAAACTGCATTTTTTTCCCGTTATTCGACGATACAAAAATTGAAAATGTGCGATATTTAGAAGTTTAAAAAAATGCAGCAAAATTTTAATTTAATCGTCTGCTGTTGACACCGTCAAAATGACGTCAGCGTTATGCACGGACACGTTTGTCCTTTATAATATAGTCCTTTATAATAGTTAAAAACTTGGATATGAGAAAAACTCTGGTACAACGAGCAAAGACTTACAAGTCACAACATTTTCCGAATAAAATGTGGCATTTTCACAGCTATTCGACACTTTTTGTGAAATATGCGCATTTTTAAAAGTATTTTCTTCAAATCTATAATTACGCAGGGTTCGTTGATATATATCAATTGATATATATCTTGATATATATCAATTGATATATATCTTGATATATATCAATTGATATATATCTTGATATATATCATGATATATATCCGATATTTATTTTGAAAATATCAAGATTTTTGATATTTTCGATATTTTCATATTACTTTGATATATATTTTCAAATTATCAAGATGTGTGCTATTTTCAATATTTTTCTATATTTGATATTTATTTTCAAAATATCACTGTGCAAGATATTTTTGATATTTTCAGTCAAAACAAATGCAAATGAAATTTCTAACTGTTGTTGACTGTGTTGTTCAGTAAATAATGAATTTTTGTCTCTGATAGTGACTTTTTTAGCTGAAGAAGAAAACAAATATCTTTTCCAAGCTTTATGTTTGAATTTTTTACTTGTAACTGTGGATTATGAGGGACATAATTAAGTTAGTACAGACACTGAATAATAAACTGTCTAATTTAAATACTCAGTTATATATATATATACAGCTTCATTAGAAAAGAATATGTTCTGGCATTTAGTTTTGTTTAAACTGTACAGCATGTTAGGGAATAAAAAAATGTTAAAAATTTTCAGTTAAAACAATATTATGTATTTAAAATTTTGTTTTATGAATTTGATTTCTTGATAGTTGATACTGAATCACACAGCTTTTTTTTTATGTAAGTGCATAAATCAAATTGTTTCGGTTTTCAAATAGTTGATCTTCAATTTTGTTCTAAATTTCTGATTTCTTGATAGTTAATACTGAATCGTATAGTTTTTTTTTTCTTTTCTTTTTTTAATGTAAGTGCATAAATCAAATTGTTTCAGTTTTCAGTTAGTTCATCTTCAATTTTATTAAGTAAAAAAAAAAAAAAAAAAAAAAGTGTGTTTAGTATATTTTTTAAGTTTTCATGTTAAGTGCAATATGTTTTAGTTTCTAGTGTAATATTATGCTTGAAAATATTTATTATCAGCAAAGTTGACTAATTTGAAAATATCGGATATATATCGAAAATATCGGATATATATCAAACTATCGGATATTTTTGATATTTTCGAAAATATCATGATATTTACGAACTCTGATAATTAGTAAAATGGACAGATGCGAGATTATATTTATATTTAGTAACCAGGTTAACTAGTAACCGTGTCCTATTTGAGCCTGTCAGCATTCGTTTATGATACAATTATATATTAAAAATAAATCTAGCAGGTTCAGGGTCTCAATTTTTATATAGATTTTTTTTTTTAACAAACTGATGTACCGGGTGTCCTAAAAAGGAATGACTGATTTTAAAATTTAATAACTCGCAAACGGTGACAGATATTTAAAAAAGTCTTGCAGGGAGGGTTATGTATGATATCAGAGTTTTTTTTTTACCGTGATTATTGAATTTAGTTCGAATTATAAACAATAGATGGCGCTGTAAGCAATAAACGCTCAATTCAAGCTGGATTTTTTGGCCTTTCTCTTCTCCCATTCCAAAAAAGGAGATTAAAATATATTTAGTGGGTCTCGAAGTACCAAAAATTGGGCCTGGATTTAGCGCATATTGCTCGCAGCGCCATCTATTGTTTGTAATTTGAACTAAATTCGAGAATCACAGCAAAAAAATTTCTGACATCCTACATAACGCTCCTGTAAGAATTTTTTAAATATCTGTCACCATTTGCAAGTCATTGAATTTTAAAATCAGTCAGTCATTTTTAGGACACCCGGAAGTTACTTTTTTCAAGAAATGTATCAAAACTCTTTATTTTCTTTTTTAATTATTTGAAGCTTCACTTAATAGATAGAAAATGATGATCTTGAAATATTAATTGCAGGTCAAAAAGGAAAAAGATGATAGTGCATATTTCGCGCTATTTGAGGTGACAGTTCCACCTGTTAGTTTGAAATGCGTGCTCATACTGTCGTTTGGTAACGACCGAGTCAGAAATCAGGATATAATTTTGAAAAAACACAGTTGACGATAGGTATAAAAAGACGATGAAAATCCATGATGAAAGTCGCGCGCAAAGAAAACAAGTCGGAAATTGTACATCAAACGTGGCAAATGAGGTGCGTTCGCACTATAACTAGTTTTATAAATATTCAGATCTTGGTGCAATAGCTGTTGCACTCTTATGCGAAAATGCATGACTATAAATTTCATTAAAATTATATATTTTAAGTTTAGTAATACGGAAATAATAAGACACCACCTTAAATAGCACGTCATCACCATGGTAACCTAGAATCATGACCTATCATGGGATATCATTGAATTCATTACGTATGATAGGATTTAATAGAATGAAGAAAAGTTTTATAAATATCTTTTTAAGTTTTGATTCGATTTTCATAAAATTTGAAATGACTGGACAAAATTATGCAATGATTATATAGATCAAATTTCAAACCATTCGGTTGGGTAATTTCGGCGCTGTTATATGCGAACAGACGGAAGAACCAGACAACGATTATAGGTGCTACGTATTTATATAATTACGAACGTATTTAATAATGATGAATAACTAGTTTGTGAATAGCATCGATTTTCCTCTTGACTGTTCAGTTATATTTCTAAAATAATCAAACCTTTATTCTGAAATCCATTTTTCGATTTTTACGGTCATACCTGTTTTAATACCATAATTAACGGCAAATTTTCTTTTCTTTTCTTTTTCTAATAATTTAAAACTTTTTATATACATTAAAGATGATTATTTTTAAATGGGAGCTATTCCAAAGTGAGAATAAAGGATGAAAGTCATCAGCAAAAGCGAAAAAGGAAGGCACCAGAAGCTCTTATTTAATCAAGCGGTAATCAGAAAGCAGGACGTAGTCACTGGAATTTGATGGATTATCCATCAGAATAACAGATTGGATGAAAACTTCCGGCAAAAGAAAGGAAAAAAAAAAAACCCTCCAGAAAATAAAGATATACAAAAACATATCCCGCAGTCAGGATGGAACATCGGCGAAAATTAGAGTTCATTTTATTGATTTTCTTACGGAGCTGATAGTGTATTTTTTAAATGAGGCTTAGCATGTATTAGTTTACAAATATATAAGTAAAACTTTATATTGATTTCTTTCTTCGTTTCTTCGGCATCAAAATGGATATAAAGATCAAAGGAGCAGTGTTGGTAAAATTATAAAAGAGGACTTGCGACATTTATGAAAATTTTAACTTATATAATAGTTCTCAACTAACAATAGGAATTTAAAATTATTTTAAAAGCACTAAGTTTATAATAAGTATTTTAAAAACTTAATATAAATTTATACTGCAGAAAAATTCATTTTTTAAATATAAAACATTCATAAAAATAATAAACATATACATCAAATCAATATAGTACCACCATTCTTTCTCTCTGGAAAATATAGATAAAATGAAAAAAAAAATTGGTCGGAAAAAATATATATATGTACATATATATACTTAAGGAGGTCCGGGATACCAAAATCTTCAAATTTTCTAAATAAATTTTATTGCATTATTTTTGTTGTTGTTGTTGTTGTTGCTTAAAATGACGTTTAAATCCTGTTTCTATCTTAATTTAGAACAGGGATGATTATTTTTTCGTTTTGGTTTGTTTTCAAAATCTAGCTTTCAGGCAATGGTTGTCATAGAAACGACTTCTTGTGAAATGTGTTTTTCTTCATAATGAGTTTTTTCACCATTTCTCGTATTTAAATTGTTATAAGTCAAGAACCGTTAAAGGTAAATGGTTCAAACTTGGAACATGTCTTTTTCAATTGTTTTACTTTCATTTTGATTGAGCAAATTTAAAAAAAAAATTACTTTTGCAAATATGATTTTTTAAAATAAAGTTACATAATTTTTTTTTATACTTTAAATATTTTTAATTTTTTTTAATTATTTTTTTTTAATTCAAAATTAAAACTTATAAATTTATGTTTATTTAAATGAAAAAAAAATTAAATTCTACAAATTATATTTCTAGTTATAACGATTTTAGACTACCCCACCTTTTTAATAAATTTAAAATTTTAATTAAAAAAATACAAGAAATTTTATCATGTGATTTTGTTCACAAATGATATGGTTAACCCTCACAAAATAATTCAAAATTTTAACTCAATAAATAAAAATTATTTTAAAATGTTTATCGGATCCCCTTAATAACTGAATTGAATCTAAATACACCGATGTCCAAAAATTAAGTGGCGGTGACCGGACGCTTTCGATTTTACATGTTTTGTCGAATATCTACAGAAATTCCTAACGAATTGTCCTTGAACTTCTAGGATGTAAAAAAAAATTTGCCTTCTTATTTTTAGTGACGATTTAGTCTCGAAAATCATTGGAGGAGAACAATAAATTTAGTAATAAAATATTATTTGCGGTCACTCATGTAACAGAAAATGTTCAAAATGGTCTGTCACTGTAACAAATGATTACGTAGGACGGGATCAAAAGTTGTGTTTATTTGTGTATGCATAGCACTCATATTAGTGAATATGCTAACGTTTCTGTGAAAAATTCAAGTGTTTTTTGCTTACAGGATAGGGGAGACCGGGACTAGTTGGGGCAGTTTTTAGTTATTGATTTTTATTAATTCTTTGTTTAAGTTTTTTATGAAACTTTAACTGTACTCTTAAAGAACAAGCATTGGGCTATAAATACCCGGAGTTTTGAGTTTGTAGCTTTTGTAGTTTATGTTTAGCGGAAGCCTAAAGTAAAAGGAAAATTGTGCGCCAACTTACCCCGTCACGGGGCAAGTTGCTATATCTATGGGGTAAGTTGGCACACGTTTTATAAAAATTTAAATTAAACTCAAATAAGACAGGCTGTTAAGAGAAATCCATTTCCTTATTACCAGTAGGTTTAATCAAAGGCGTTATCGCTGTACAATGTAAATTCTTAATTATACAGACATAAAAATAATGGATAAAACATTAACATTGAGTAACTTCTATCTTACTCTATATCATCATCAGAGTTACAGTTATCACAAATAAAAAATCGAGAGTCTCCGCTTGGGCAAGCCTCGTGTGCCCAAAATCTTGCATTGCAACCACTTTTTTTTTTGTGTTTGCTGTTTTTCAAGCTACCAGCATACATCAGACACCAAGCCAACTTGCCCCGTGTTCAATGCGCCTACTAGCCCCATAACAAATTTCTTCACAAAAGCGACACGTATCCATCTATGCATAAATAATCCAAGTAAATCACATAGAGGGTAGATACAGTTAATCATACACTAAGGAAAACTGCACAAGTTAAATCGCAATTATTAAGATAAGTATTAGAAATTAGAAAAAGAATGAAGCAACAAAAAATTACTTATGAGTGTAAAAAACAGAAAAGTCGAAATAAATTTCCACTGCACGTAGCTAACGCTGCAAAACTACAACGAGGATTGTAAAACGCAAGAAGAAAGGTATTCTGTGACTGGTTGCACAATCTATCCACAAACAGGCGATTTATGGGGACTGCGCCTACTTACCCCTGTAGCCAACTAGCCCCGGTCTCCCCTACAGAGTTTTCAGTCAAATTTAACATCACTTTCTGAAAACTTGAAAAAGAAAATTAGAAATAGTGTACTGCAATTAAAACATCAATATATTGAATATTTTATGAGCTATGGACATTTGTATGAAATAATATTTAACTGCGCATGCGTGGAAAATTACGAAATTTTTATTTCATAATTTTGTCGTCAACTTAGGACAATTTATATAAAAACGTAAGTCAAATATCGCGAAAAATAAGAAAAGATTCTGGCGACGTAGTGAGTTGCTTTTTAAAAGTAGCTAGGAGGGCTGCCACTGCGAATATATTCTAATTTTATGTCTCACCACTTCCCCCTCCCCCCCAAAAAAGAAAAAATATATTTCGAATATAATTTTAAAACATGGATAGGAGAAATATACTACAAAATTTATTTTTTTAAAAATACTGTTGCCAATAAAATTTAAAAATCGTCGTTAGTGGTAAACTTGCCAGTCAAAATTTTGCTCGGTTACTCTCCAAATTAGAGGCATATCTGTACTTGCCATTCCCAACCCTACCGCTTCTCAGCAGTTTCCACAAACTGCCAACAATGGGCCTGCAAACTATCTTATTTGTGTAGTTAATACTATATACCGGGTGTCCTAAAATTGACTGACTGATTTTTAAAATCAATAACTTGCAAATGGTAACAGTTAGCAAAACAAAAATCTGTAAGATGGCATGTATGTAAGATGGCATGAGTTTTTATACAGTAATTCTCGGCTTTAGTTCAAATAGCAGCGACAGATGGTGCTGCAAGCAAAAGTCGCTGAAAAAGTTAGATTTTTGGCCTCGCTCTTCTCCCAGCATTGATGCGAAGAAAGGAGGTTAAATATATGGAATGAATCCTTTACAAGAATATTGCATTGGCGACTGTGACTCACTCCATATATTTAACCTCTATATTTCGCATCAATGCTGGAAGAGCGAGGCCAAAACATCTGGTCTTTTTAGCACCTATTGCTTGCAGTGCCATCTATCGCTGGTATTTGGAACGAAAACCGAAAATCTCTGTCAAAAATCTCCTGACATCTTACATAAACCCCCTACAATAAATTTTTAAAATCTGTCACCATTTCCAAGTTACTGATTTTAAAAATCAGCTAGTCTATTCTCAGACACCGGTGTAAACGTTACATAAAATGTAAAGCTATCACCAGAAGTGATTGAAATGTCCGTCATCTGCATCCAAACCGCCTTGAACTAGATGCTACATATTTCGAATTGTAATTCACATTACATGCGGTATTGCTGGCAGAATTAGACTAGAATCGCAGAACATTTCGTAATATCATCGCATTCCACACAAAAAAGATAAGCCTAATTAAAATTTCGTTTAAAAGTTTTAAAATTATTGTTTAAGTTATGAGCATAAAATTTCGGTTGAGACCTGATTGTAAACTCTGTAGTTTTGCCAGCATAGATGGATTGCGAACCTGGTTTGCTACACAAAAATTGTAACATACTCTACAATTTCTTAAAGTTTGAACAACCTTTTTTAAATCAGCGTATATAATGTAATGTATTTTAAATACATAAAATACAGAACTATTATTTATTCTCATATGAAAGTAAAGTACGTCTTATTTGCAATAACACAGAACGTCTACCAAATTTTCTTTTTTGTTATGTTCTATAATTACCGACAATTCTTTGAAGCACTGGTCCTGAGGTAATGGCTGCTCAACAGCTGTTTATCGCGCATTCTTAGCCACTCACTGGTTTGTATTACTGAGCGTCGCTAGATTTGGTGTATTTTGCTTTCATGAAAAAACTTAAGGGTGTTCTCAAATCCAAAAGGGCAACTTTCTGACACAAGTTTTAATTTATTTTTGATCTTTCAGAATTATAGATCTTTCAGATTAATTATAGATCTTTCAGAAAATAGTGTCAAAGTGGACGTTTTGAACCGAATTACCACGCGAAAGTAGAAAAATCACTCAAGAGCGGGCGAAAAACGTGTTTGTCACGTGATCGAAATCGCTTCTAACTCAATGGGTAATTGACTGATCAAAAAATGGAAAACACTGTTCGATTCCAAATCGCTTCCATGGCCAGGCTTTCCAATTTTATATCTTTCCGTTAAAAAATGAATTTGTAAATGTGTCAAAACGTTTTGCGCTTGTTGAGCAGAGCAGTTAAGAACAACCTTAAAGTAAACAAGTAATATAAAAATTTTGTTTTTAAAGTCAATTCCTACTTAGGTCATCAAAGAAAAATTTAATATAATTCCTTAAGCTAATATTAGTTTTTGTTGCATTAAAATATCTCAATTTGTTGATTTTCTATAAGCAAGTAGGTTTACAATGGAAGCCTATGGGAATTTGGCGAAATATTAGAGTTATCGCCAAGTTGGCATCTCTTTTGGCGACTCATTTTGGTCGCCAAATTTAGCGATATATCGTCAAGTTGGCGACAAACTTAGCGGTATTTGGCGACAGAACAGGGTCTCCCCTATGGTAACCCCCCTTATAGATATGAAGATGCATTAAATGCGGTTCAATAACCAATGGCCGCCATTTTGTCTCCCATGCAAAACTAAAATTAATTAATTAAAATTTAATTAATGAATTAATATTTGAAAAAACTGTATTAACATCAATTGCCATCCAGTACAAATTTAAAAAAAAAATATTTCAACTTGATAGGATGAATAATGTGTATTTCATTAAAGATTGAAAATTTGAACAAGATAAATATATATATAAATAAATAAATAAATATAGGGAAAGTGTGAACTAATAGTAGGAATTGAAAAAAGAAATCAAATTGAGTGTTAGCAAGAAATAAGTTATGCACTTCAATGGCTTCTCGATTGCGTTCTAAGGTAGATCACACACTGAACAGTCAAGCAGACAAAACATGCGACCGGAGACAAATTGTAGCGTTCAAACCGATTTCTTCTTTGTTAACAGGGTGAAATGTCTCTTGACTCACGCATTTTTGTCGCTTGCCTGTTCGGTGTGTTATCTGACTAAGGCTCCGATTGAGATGAAGTTAAAGCTTACAGATAATACGGATGATGCTTTCGTGATTTATTTAATAAAAATATTTAGTACAAAAATTTTCATAAAGGTGGTGATGTAGCTTTTAAATATGTGTTCAATAGATTTGTACATTTTAATATCCAATATGTCTTCACATAAAGGTTTACTATGCTACAATAAAAGCTGAATACGAAATACGACCCTCACATTATCAACAATGTGCTATAATCGCAAAATCATACTGTGGTATCGTTGAACGAAAACATTAGTCATTATATTCGATGTATTCGGCCTGACTTATTGCAGTCAGCGACTAAAAATATTCTTTTGCAGATGCAGCACGTTGATGACAATGAAGAAGGATTATTGATCATTTATTGTAGGATATTAAACATTTATCTGAAGGCATAGCTGTCATTAAAATGTATAAGCTTACTGAAAATTTATTCTAGTGCTGCAATGCCATCTTTTGGATAATATTTGTAATAAATACTTTTATTTAATTTATAAAAAAGTACAATTTGAATTATCTGTAATTCTAATTTCTCCACAAACAAAACAGTTGTACGAGTCTCACAGCCCTTTGAAGCGAATAACTTTCTAACCTTGTTCAAATAAAGAAATAAAATTTGGAAATTATGACTGAAGCCGCGTTACCAGATAGATCACCCGTAGAAAATAATGTTTTTTACTTTGTTTGCCAAGTATGCATATTTACACGCTCTCAGAACTGGATCCAATGTGGGGAAATTTAGGAATCGGGGTAATATTACGAAGACAGCGTGGGAAATGTTATTAAAAATGGTGGGAAATGTCATTAAAAATGATGAAAATATACAGCATTTTAGTATGTGAAACCATATGAATTGTCAAATACATGAGAAAATATAGGGCTTCTAGTTCAGCGCTATTTGGATAAGGACTGTAAACACATCTACCATTTTTTTATAGTGATATCCTTACATTTCACACAAAGAAAGGTCAGTTTGATTCGAATTTCATTAAAATATCTTCATTATTGTTAAGCTTATGCGCAAAAATCCTAATTCGGGATAGAGTGCCGACACCCTGTGTTTTTGACATAATAAATGGATTTTATGACTCTACTTTCCTATGCAGAAATTGTTTGCTGTAATCTGCACGTTTCAAAATTTATCCAATATATTTTTTAATTACACTGTATGATAACAGATGTTAGGATTACTACGAGAAGATTATTTAAAGATTAATAAAAATGAAGTTTCTCTAGAAATAAAACTGTAATTAATGACTTTCTCAGAGAAAGTTATCAGTATCTCTTTTCAAAAAATATTAAAGGAATAGAATACAATTACAAAATGGTAGTAATGATATTTAAACACCACTTATCACTTTAGGTTAGGATTCAAAAACATAAATACATGTCCCTGTTTGCACGATGAGGCATCATTATTCCTTTATTATCGGGCAATTCCACAGAAAATCATCATTTTGAGAGGGGGGGGGGAATAAAATTTATAATATGTTTAATTTAATGTTGTGATTAGAGAACTTGATATTTTTATATTCTATAATAAAATCCTAATAAAAAGGCATTGTAAATTACTGTTTACAAACTAAGTTAAGTACCATTATTCTCTTTGTAAAGTCATAATGTTACGCCAGTTACACAGTAAAAGTTACGTCAGTCACACGTGTAAATGCCATTTTTTTCTTTTTTATTATTCAGAAATTAATTAAACAAGTTACTGTTATAATTTGGCATTACTTAGTGTTGTTGAGAACATTAAATCACTTTTTTTAACGGGATAGTTTTGATAACTTTTGCACTTCAGTGAAGGCAGATTTTTTTTTTTTTTTTTTTTTTTTTTTTTTTTTTGTATATTTTATGTTACGTCGGTTACAGAATTTTGAATTGCAATTTTTGGGACTACAAGAGAGATTAAAATAATCTGCAGGTATTTGGGTATTAAGTCCTTAGTAAGAAGTATTTTAAATTGTAAAAATTTGTTCTAGCTTTATTAGTAAATTTTCTACATAGTTTTGAAAACAAAATTCGATGATAAAATGTTACATCAGTTACGATGGAATTGCCCTATCTAAGTAGCTGTGCGGGTGTTCTTATTAACCTCCAGTAAAATATATCAGATCGTCAAAGATGAAATTTGTAGAAAAAAAGGCAAAGATACCGTAATTTCCCGCGTATTCGCCGCGGCTTAGTTAAGTCTTTTTTAGACCGGAAATTTTATTGAAAAAAAGAAGACAAATCAATGCTAAGCAGAAGCAAGTCATATTTTATTTAAAATAACTTCTGGTAGGAAATCGAGTTATCTGAAGTGCGGCAGATACGCGCGAAATTACGGTAGTTGATAACATACGAATATAAGGAATTATTTTAGTCAAACTTCAATGATAATTTATAGGCACTCTGAGATGGATCAGACTTGTGGTGACTTTTAGTTCGTCATTATTGACCCTTGATTCTGGGCGACCGCGTGGCACCTTTGTGAGGTCAAAATTATCTGTACGAAATTTGGCGAACCCATTTGACACTGTCTGCTTTAATGTTTCGCGCGGTCTGCGATGCCGCAGTTCCACGCAAGAACTCATACTTCATAATAGTGTTAATTTCAGACCGTTCCATTTTCAATAAAATTAATTTAAAAAAAAAGTTTTTTATATTTTTTAGAGCTTACAATGATTTTCTTAACCCTTTGAGTGGCAAATAACTGTTTTTCTGTAATGTCGAAGTCACACCGGAATCCCCAAAAAGATTTATTGCAAAATATGAAAAAGCAATTTTACGACTTTTTTCCGCCAAAGTTAGAAAAGCAAAATTTAATAATTTTTTCGTGGTGCAAATCTTCATTAAACGTAAGTGGAATTAAATATCTCCCACCGCCCCTCAAGTGGTTAACAAGCGAGATTTGTAACTTAAAAAAAAAAAAAAAAAAAAAAAAAAAAAAACAGAGCGATAAAATATTAAGGCAATGAACCAGGCTTCAGACCAGATGCTATAATCATTAAGGTTAGCTGGGTGAAAAAGTTCCACCAGATTCGTCCGGGATAGCTCAGATGGCAGTGCACTGGCGGCTTCAGCCAGGAGATCCCTGGTTCGAATTCTGGACCGGACATTTTTCGCCCAGTTGGAAATTTACATCTAATATTAAGTCAATGTCAAATAATAAGCTGTTAACCCTTTATCGGGCAGCGCCACAAAAAAGTACACCTAATTTTAAGAGTACTGGCACTAGGAATATTTAATTAAAATTTTCCTTCTATAAAATACGGTAAAAGAAGTAAGTTTTTTTTTTTTTTTTTTTTGTCTAATAAATTCGTTTTTAAATTGCGGTCAGTCCACCATTTCATCATTTTACAAACTGAATTATTTCGCGCCGGAAAGGGTTAAAGTTAGCAATCACAAATTATTAACTGCTAGTTATTAATTACAAATTTCATCCTTGACGACCTAATACTTATTGTAAAATAAATCCTTTTTCGTTTTCCTAGAAAATTTTAAAAGCAAAGCTATGTTTCGTTAAAATCATCTGTATATTTACTATTAATTTGAAACTAATGAACAATTCATTTCAAAGTTTAAAAGGATTATAGATAGCAGAAGAAAATAATTTTCCTAAAGACTTTTCAAAAATATCTTAGGACATGTAATTTTTTTAAAGCGTACTATTATCTTGAAAGAGTATTCTTTGGAAAAATACATAAAAAGGAATGCAACTAAATATTTAAAGAAGCAATTTTGTCAGAATATCTTTGACTTGACTGTTGAAATTAATAAGAGAGAGCTTTCACAATAACTTTTCAAGGTTTTTTGTTACGTATTTCTCTGTGTTATACAAATACAAAAGAAAATATTTAAATATTTAAAATTCTTTCTGAACATTTTCTCCTTTAAATATTTCGTATAGTTGCAGGTAATTTCAACAAGATTTAATGTAATTAATTTAAACCGCGCTACTTACCGATAATACAGAAGAAGGCCTAAGTTGTCGCGATAAAAAATTCCTCTTTGTCGAGATCATTGGATTAAAGTTACAGAGGCAATTATTATTATTAGAGGATACATATTTCAATACTGATTTCACATTAAAACAAAAATATTTCTTTATTACTTAAGTAGCTGTGCGGTTATTATTCAGAATATTAAATGAAATATACATGTCTCAAAATACATGCTTTTCTTGTTTCCATAGAAATTTTTAAGAGCAATTCTGATACTTTAACACGATCTAAAGGGGGAAAAAAATATTACGTTTGAAATTGGCAACCGCTTCATTCCTGAGTTTAAAAGGATTACAGAAGTGAAAATCTTTGAACTCTACTTAGCGATTTCACAACGAGCAAAAAATATTAATTCATTTATGCCTGAATTTTTGTTTTCTCAAATTTCTGGTAATAGAACATTTAAAATGTTTAAAAATGAACAGGAAAAAAAAAACTATTTTTTTTTTGCATTTATTTGATAAAATGTAAATGTCTTAAATATGGAAATATGTACAATATTTATAATCTTATAACATGCATAACTGTAGGTTTTTCTAGATTTCTATATAAAATAGGTTTTTAAATTGTATATAATTTACTATAATTTTATGTATTTTATTTATCACAGTTCTAGGTTA
The DNA here is from genome assembly GCA_963932465.1 of Maratus speciosus. NCBI lineage: Eukaryota > Metazoa > Arthropoda > Arachnida > Araneae > Salticidae > Maratus > Maratus speciosus. The sequence goes on from OZ010793.1 coordinate 172,689,466, forward strand.
CATAATTAAATATTCTATTAACTAGTGTTAATGTATTTTATGAATTACAAAAAAAAAAAAATATATTTATTTCCTTACAGAGATTAGTAACATTAAAATTCTTATTAATAATAAGATAAGAATAAAAGTATTTGAGACTTAAAAGCAATTTATTTCATAAAAATATTGAAATGGGATTTACATTAATAATTCTCTTAAATGGCAAACAAAAATATGCCCCATTCATGTCTAGTGCCTTATACTTTAGGTGTTTCAAAAATGTGTAAAAATAAACTAGAATATATAATTTCACAATTTAAACAAATACGTATTTCAAAGAAGTGTATAAGCTAAGATTATAACTTATTTGTTTGTATCGTTGATGGAAAAAATACAAATAAACTTAATTTTTACGTTTCATCATCTTGAACAATAAAAAAAATTAAACTATGATCATTTATAGATAATTATTTCTAATAGTTTTCATATAGTCTCATATAGTTATAGAGAAAAAGAAAATTATACAAATTTATTAAAATTCGAACCGTCCCAAAAATGGAACGCTAGGCGTAAATGGGTTAAGATTGCTATTATTGTTAAAATTTGTTCTTTCGAAAAAAAAAAAAAAATACGAAATAAGAATTCAACTAAATATTCTAGGAACTAATTTTGACAGAAAATATTCGACTGTTTAAATTAATCTGTGAAAGTTTCAACAATAAATTTTAACTCTTTTTCGTTAGGTATTTCTTTCCGTTGTAAAAAAGAATTCTTTAAATATTTAAAATTCTTTCTTGAGCTTTTCTTCCTCAAATATTTTGTATGTTGGAGGTATCTTCGACGCAATTTAATGTAATTAATTCAAACCGCCCCACTTACCAACAATACAAAAGAAAAAAAACCTAAGTTGTTCCGTTCAAAAAAAATTCCCATTTACTGCTGTCGTGATTATTGGATTAGAGTAACGGAGAATTATAGAGTTATTACAGATACGTGTTTCAACATTGATTTCAGAGTATAACAACAATATTTCTTTATTACTTAAGTAGATATGCGGGTGTTCATAATATTAAATGAAATATACTTGTCTCAAAATACATGCTTCTTTCGTTTCCCTAGAAAATTTTAAGTGCAAGGCTGATACTTTAGCAGATCTAACGAAAAAAAAAAAAAAAACTATTACGTTTGAAATTAGCAGCCGCTTTGTTTCTGAGTTTAAAAGGATTACAGAATAAAGTTAAACTAGTATGTTGTGGCCATCACAAAACTTTCTTCTATATAAATCACGTCAATTAAATCATTTAAATAGTAAAATAAATTACATCAATTTATTCATATAAAAGTATACCTGAATTTGAAATTTGATGAAAAACGTGCATTAGTTATTGAAATAGAGCTGTAGGAGAAATTTTGAAAAATGTAGCATAGCAGTGCCACCTGTTGAGCGATTTGCACCAAAACACAAACAGTACTAATTCATATACCGGAATCGTAAACCGGAATCGCCAAAACACAAACAGTACTAATTCGTATATCGGAATCTGAAGTTGGATGAAAATCCGTGTATTAGTTCTGGAGCTAAAACTACTGTGGAAATCACAAAAAATGCAGCACAGCAGCGCCACCTGTTGAGCGATTTACACCAAAAGGTACAAAACATCAATTCATGTCAAGAACTAACTGAATCTGAAATTTGATGAAAATCCGTGCATTAGTTCTGGACATTGAGCTATTGTGGAAGTCGAGAAAAACGCTGCATAGCAGCGCCACCTGTTGACCGATTTACAGCAAAACATAAACAGCACTAATTCATATCCAGGTATACCTGAATCTGAAGTTTGTTGAAAACCCGAGCATCAGTTCTTGAGATAGAGCTATCGCGGAAATCACAAAAAATGCAGCATAGCAGCGCCACCTGTTGAGCGATTTACACCACAAGGTGCAAAACGTCAACTCATGTCAAGCACTAACAGAATCTGAAGTTTGATGAAAATCCGTGCATTATTTCTTGAGATAGAGCTATTACGAAAATCGTGTAAATGCTGCAAAATGCAGCATAGCAGCGCCATCTGTTGGGCGATTTGCACCAAAACGTTACCAGCACCAATTCATATCAAGGATTAACTAAATCTGAAGTTTGATGAAAACCCGTGCATTAGTTCTTGATATAGAGCTAGTGCAGAAATCGCGGGAAATGCAGCATAGCAGCGCCACCTGTTGAGCGATTTACACCAAAAACTAATCAGCATCAAGTTGTATTAGGGACTAACTTAATATAAATTTTTATTAAATTCCGTGCATTAGTTCTTGAGATAGAGCGCCCACAAAATTTGTGTCACATACACACAGACAGACAGACAGACAGACAGACTCACAGACAGACAGACAGACAGACAGACTCACAGAGTCACAGACAGACATTTTGTAAAAACATGTTTTTTGGAATCTCTGACCCCTAAAACGTGTAAATACGTCAAAAACCGAAAGTCGAAAATTTTCATGAATCCAATACTTTCTTCTTGTAAAGATAGAAGAAAGTAAAAATGCTATAAAAAGTGATAGAAAATCTTTATTAAGATTGACGATCGTTTCGTTGCACAAACGGCAACATTTTCAAAATCATTCAACGATAGAAAATATTTTCACATAATTTAAAAACAATAAACATAGTAATCAATGTCACGCGACATGATGCATAATGAAAAACATTGTAAACATAAAATTAATTTAAAAGATTAGATTAGCTATTGGTGAGCGTGGATTAATTTTCAAAACAATAACATGGTAAACAATGTCACGAGACAACATGCATAATGAAAAGCATTGCAAAATATAAAGTAAAAATAAAATTATCTTGGCGATTTGCGAGCGTGGATTAATTTCTACTATTGTTACTAATGTTAATAATTACAGAAGTTAAAATCCTTGAACTCTATTTATCGGTTTTCCCATCACGAGCAAAAAATTATTAAAATTGCTATTATCGCCAAAATTTGTTCTTTTGAAAAAATACAAAATAACAATGCAATTAAATATTCTAAGAACCAATTTTGACAGAAAATGTTTGACTGTTCAAATTAATCTGTGAAAGTTTAAACAATAAATTTTAAGCTCTTTTTCGTTAGGTATTTCTTACCGTTCCAAAAAAGAATTCTTTAAATATTTAAAATTTTTTCTCGACATTTTCCCACTTAAATATTTCGTGTAGTTGGAGGTATCTTCGGCAAGATATAATGTAATTAATTTAAACCGCGCCACTTACCAACGATATAAAAGGAGACCTAAGTTGTTCCGTTAAAAAAATTCCCATTTACTGTTGTCGAGATTATTGGATTTGAGTAACAGAGAATTATAGAGTATTTGAGGATGCATGTTTCAACCTTGATTTCAGATTAAAACAACAATATTTCTTTATTACTTTTAAGTAGCTGTGCGGGTTTTATTCAGAATATTAAATGAAATATACTTGTCTCAAAGTGCATGCTTTTCTCGTTTACCTAGAAATTTTTAAGAGCAAGACTGATACTTTAATATGATCTAAAGAAAAAAAAAACTCTTATGTTTGAAATGAGCAACCGCTTCATTTCTGAGTTTAAAAGGGTTACAGAAGTGAAAATCCTTGAACTCTATTTAGAGATTTCTCAACGAGCAAAAAATTATTAAGATTGCTATTATTCGCCAAAATTTGTTCTTTTGAAAAAATACAAAATGAGAATGCAATTAAATATTCTAAGAACCAATTTTGACAGAAAATGCTTGATTGTTCAAATTAATCTGTAAAAGTTTAAACAATAAATTTTAAGCTCTTTTTCGTTAGATATTTCTTACCGTTGTAAAAAAGAATTCTTTAAATATTTATAATTCTTTCTCGACATTTTCCCACTTAAATATTTCGTATAGTTGGAGATATCTTCGACTAGATTTAATGTAATTAATTTAAACCGCGCCACTTACCAACGATACAAAAGGAGACCTAAGTAGTTCCGTTAAAAAAATTCCCTTTTACTGTTGTCGAGATTATTGGATTTGAGTAACAGAGAATTATAGAGTATTTGAGGATGCATGTTTCAACCTTGATTTCACATTAAAACAACAATATTTCTTTATTACTTAAGTAACTGTGCGGGTGTTATTCAGAATATTAATTGAAATATACTTGTCTCAAAATACATGCTTTTCTCATTTCCCTAGAATTTTTTTAAGAGCAATGCTGATACTTTAACGTGATCTTACGAAGAAAAAAATATTATTGCGTTTGAAATTAGTAACCGCTTCATTTCCGAGTTTAAAAGGATTATAGAAGTGAAAATCCTTGAACTCTATTAGAGATTTCTCAACGAGCAAAAAATTATTAAAGTTGCTATTATCGCCAAAATTTGTTCTTTTGAAAAAGTACAAAATAAGAATACAATTAAATATTCTAAGAACCAATTTTGACAGAAAATCTTTGACTATTCAAATTAGTCTGTGAAAGTTTCACCAATAAATTTTAAGCTCTTTTTCGTTAGGAATTTCTTTCCGTTGTAAAAAAGAATCCTTTAAATATTTAAAATTCTTTCTCGACATTTTTCTCCTCGTTTTGTATGGTTAGAGGTAACTTCGACAAGATTTAATGTAATTAACTTAAACCGCGTCGCTTAACAACAATATAAAAGAAGGCCTAAGTTGTTCCGTTAAAAAAATTCCCATTTACTGCTGTCGAGATTATTGGATTAGATTAACATAGAATTATAGAGTATTTGAGGATATATGTTTCAACATTGATTTTACATTAAAACAACAGTATTTCTTTATTACTTTTAAATAGCTGTGCGGGTGTTATTCGGAATATTAAATGAAATATACTTGTCTCAAAATGCATGCTTTTCTCGTTTCCCTAGAAAGTTTTAAGAGCAAGGCTGATACTTTAACATGATCTAAAGAAATAAAAAAAGCATTACGTTTAAAATTAACAATCGCTTCATTTCTGAGTTTAAAAGGATTATAGAAGTGAAAAATTTTGAACTCTATTTAGCGATTTTTCAACGAGCAGAAAATTATTAATTCATTTATGCCTGAATTTTTGTTTTCTCAAATTTCTGGTAAGCACTTTTAAAATGAATTGAAAAAGAAAAACTAATTTTTTTTTTGTATTTATTTGATAAAATGTAAATATCCTAAATACGGGAATATGTACAATACTTATAATCATATAACATGCTTAGCTATATGATTTTTCCAGATTTGTATAAAATAGGTTTTTAAATTATATACTATTTACTATAATTAGTATTTTATGAATTATTAAAAAAATACATTTATTTCCTTACAGAGATTAATAACAATAAAATTATTATTAATAATAAGCTAAGAATAAACGTATTTGAAAGTTAAAAACAATTTATTCAAAAAAAAAAATCTTGAAATGGATTTTACATTAATAATTCCCCTTAAATAGCTAATAAAAATATGCCCCCATTCGTGCCTAATGTTTTAGGTGCTTAAAAAATGCCTAAAAATAGGCTAGAATATATATAATTTCACAATATAAAAAAATACGTATTTCAAAGACGTGTATAAGCTAAGATTATAACTTATTTGTTTGTATCATTGATGAAAAAATACAAATAAACTTAATTTTTACATTTCATCATCTTGAACAATAAAAAATAAATAAATTATGAACATAAAAAAAAAGATTTCATTTAAACAAATAAATATCCATTTTATGCTGTCATCTCTAACAGATAAAGACATTTACCATAGCTGCCAAGTCTTCCGTTTTTTTTTTTTTTTTTACCACAAAAATTTAATAGAAAATTTTGCCTTATTTAATCGGCAGATTACGGGCATTAAGCTGTTATCAGCTAGGAAACCGCTTAATGCTGCTCACCTGTTCAGGGGTTTTAAAAAGGTAAAATTTACTGCAAATTTTATGTGGTACAGAAAAGCGTAAGATGTTGGTAGCTATGCATTTACAGATAATTATTTCATGTAGATTTCATACAGTTTCATATAGTTTTAGAGAAAAAGAAAATTATACAAATTTATTAAAATTCGAAGCGTCCTACAAATGGGACGGTAAGCATAAATGGGTTAAGATTGCTAATATCACTAGAATTTGTTATTTTGAAAAAATACAAAATAAGAATTCAATTAAATATTCTATGAACCAATTTTGACAGAAAATCTTTGACTGTTCAATTTAATCTGCGAAAGTTTCACCAATAAATTTTAAGCTCTTTTTCGTAAGGTATTTCTTTCCGTTGCAAAAAAGAATTCTTTAAATATTTAAAATTCTTTCTCGACATTTTCCTCCTCAAATATTTTGTATGGTTGGAAGTATCTTCGATGCCATTTAATGTAATTAATTGAAACCGCGCCACTTACTGATAATACAAAAGAAGGCCTAAGTTGTCGCGATAAAAAAATCCGCCTTGCTGCTGTCGAGATTATTGGATTAGAGTTTGACTTAAGAAATCTGAAATCGAATTTCTCCCATTCACCCCGGAGGTCTTATCTTTTGCCTCCCCTTTTATAAAGCGGATTTCGATTTCTGCGACTTCCCCAAGCCCCTTAAGCAATTTATTGACGAGACACTACTGCAACTGATAGACTGGAGTGACGTTATTCTAGAGTTGTTGTTTAACATCAAAGATTAACCTTATAATGCTATATGTTAAATAGATCATGGACTATAGTTTTCCACGATGCAAACATACAGGAAATACTTTGATTCGTCGAATAAATAAATATACTGCAGCTTTGAAAGAAATACTGTTCTTTCTCAACATATTAAATAAGTCGGAAATTGTACGTCAAACGTGGCAAATGAGGTGCGTTGGAACTATAACTAGTTTTATAAATATTCAGATCTTGGTGCAATAGCTGTTGTACTCTTATGCAAAAATACATGTACAAAATTTATTATGATTATATCTATTAAATTCAGTAATACGGAAATAATAGGACTCCATATTAAATAGCACGTAATCACCATAACAACCTAGAACCATTGCCTATTAAGTAATATCATTGAATTAATTACGTATGATAGGATTCAATAGAATGAAGAAAACTTTTATCAATATCTTTTTAAGTTTTGATTCGATTTTTATAAAATTTGAAATGATTCGACAAAATTCTGTAACGATTATGTATAGTAAATTTCAAAGCATTCTGTTGGCTAGATTTTGCGCTGTTATAAGGGGACAGACGGACGGACAGACAGACACACGGACGGAGCAAACGACCACTATAGGTGCTACTAAGTACGTATTTATATAAATTACGAACGCACCTAAAAAGAGGGTTGATGTTAATACATAGTGGCTCTTTAGTAGTGCTTCCAGAAGTCCTGCTTTTGATCTTCATAGATTTTAGTGGGGAACTGTCTAATAAATTATTGATTAAGAGTATATTTTCGGAGTATAATTCTACATTTTCTTGATAAGAAGTAAAACTGGTATAGAATCTCAGAACACGTTTTATTGTTTTAAATCCATATAAGATTTTTGAGTTTCATTTATTATATTATTATTTAAAAACTAGTATGTTGTGGCCATCACAAAACTTTCTTCTATGTAAATCACGTCAATTAAATCATTTAAATAGTACAAGAAATAACAACAATTTAGCACCAATTCTTATCAAAGTACATCTGAATTTGAAGTTGGATGAAAATTCGTGCATTAGTTCTTGAGATAGAGCTATAGCGGAAATTCTGAATAATGTAGTATAGCAGCGCCACCTGTTGAGCGATTTACACAAAAAATAAGCAGCACTAAATGATATCAAGGTATACCTGAATCTGAAGTTTGTTTAAAATCCAAGCATTAGTTCTTGAGATAAAGCTATTGCGGAAATCGCAAAAAATACAGCATAGCAGCGCCACCTGTTGAGCGATTTACAACAAAAATTAAACAACACTATTTTATACGTCAATTCATGTCAAGGACTAACTAAATCTGAAGTTTGATGAAAATCCGTGCAATAGTTCTTGAGATACATCTCTTGCGGGAATCGTGAAAAATGCAGCACAGCAGCGCCACCTGTTGGGCGATTTACACCAAAAATTAAACAGCACTAATTTATATCAGGGACTAACTGAATCTGATGTTTGATGAAAATTCGTTCATTTTTTCTTGAGTTAGAGCTATTGCGATAATCATGAATAATACAGCATAGCAGCGCTACCTGTCGGGCAATTTTCACAAAACAGTTATCAGCACCAAACTATGTCCTGTACTAACTAAATCTGAAGTTTTATGAAAATCCGTGCAGTAGTTCTTGAGATATAGCTATTGCAGAAATCGTAAAGGATGCCGCATAGCAGCGCCTTCTGTTGGGCGATTTTCGCCAAAAACTAATCAGATCCAGTTTATATCAAGGTCTAACTAAATATAAAGTTTTGTGAAATTCCATACATTAGTTCTTGAGATAGAGCGCCCACAAAATTTTTGTGACATACAGAGTGACAGAGTGACAGACAGACTCACAGACAGACATTTTCTAAAAACCATCAAATCGTGTTCTGGGCATTCTAAAACGTATAAATCCGTCGAAAACCGGAAGTCGAAAATTTTCACGAATCCAATACTTTCTTCTTGTAAAGATAGAAGAAAGTAAAAATGTTTGCCACCATATATGAATACCACCATATATTCGAGTTCTTAAATGTAAATATTAATTAATTAAAGGGTTATAAAATTTTGTTTTAAAGCAGAAATTGCGAATAATTGAACCTTCTTGAATTAAAATATTTAGGAATTTCCACGTAGTAATATTATAGTTTTTTTTTTTTTTTTTTTAACCATTTGGAAAAATGGTTATTGTCCTCTGTCAGGGTAGGAAATTAAAACCATATCTGAAGCGTTTTATTGGTTTATTCCGCATTTTATTCGTTTTCTTATTGGTCTATACAATAATTTGTATTTTCCCTTTACTTTCAACACAGATGGATACTTCTGTTGCCACTATGACAAAAAAGTAATAAAAACTATTAAAAAAAAATTATAATAACTCAGAAACAAATTGAGATTCAGCTTTCAAACAAATTGCATTTAAAAGTATATTTTTTTCTCTATACGACGGTGTAAAAAGTAATATTGTGGGATGTTTAGAAGTTTAAGAAAATTGAAATTTCATTTGAAATTGGTCGTCAGATTTCTACGATGGAAAACACTTTTCTCGAACCCCAATGAAGTGCTTGGATAATACGTAAGTTTCAGGAAATCTGACGAGTCGCAGGCGATTTTTGTCGCTTGCAATTTTTACGTGTAATAACACTATTAAAGTTTAATTCATGGCGTACGTAATGTATCATCAACTCCGTGCGATTTTTTATGTCTTAAATTTTAGTCTTTGATAAAATCATTTTCCTAATGGTCGTTGTAATTTGTTAAATTGCATTTTTTTTTTTTTTGGGGGGGGGGTGGCGGTGAGAACTTAATTGCCTATTTCAAATGATTAAAACAGAAAATTCATGTCTCTATAAAAATTTAATCAGAATTTTTTCGTAATAATAGCGCTGTATACTTAAGCAAAAAATATGGTTTGAAAGTTTTGAATAAGTATGGTTTGAATAAGTTTTAAAAGTAAGGGGTAGTGGGCAGTGCAAAAGTGCTTTTTCTCAATTTTCTTATAAACGTGGGACTGAAGGTTAAACCCGTAAGGCATGGTGACGTCACGTCGACGTCGTTGTGAAGTCACGCTGTGACATTGTGACCGTCGATGTGACGTCACGTGACGTCGATGTGAAGTCATTGTGACTAGAATGTGAGGTCGTTATGGCCGTTTTACAGCTCTTCTGTGACGTCACATTGTGACGACTTTGTGAAGTCACTGTGTGACAAATTTGTGAAGAGTGTGTCATTTGTGACTATTTTGGTATTAACTTTGTGACGAATGTGACAATGCTTTAAAGTCACATTGAGATCAATTTGTGAAATATGTGTCATTTGTGACGAAATTGTCTTTAACACTGTGATGATTCTGTGACGACAGCGACACTTGCTTTGAAGCCACATTGTGACAATTTTGTGAAAATTGTGTGATTTGTGACGATTTTGTAATTAACGTTGTCACGAATATGTGACTAGTGGCAATGTTGTGAAGTCACACTATGACATACTTGTACAGTTGTAAACACGTATGCATGTCACATAGTCATAATTATGCATGTTATAAAATCATTTATATCTATAACGTTAATATACTTCGGCGATACATCGCAATTAAAACTTGGGGGCCGCTATAACAAGGGTATACCAAAAGAATTTTATTGAATCAAAATGCAATACCCCGCAGACTTCAATTTTTGTTGCACCTTTCTTTCCTATTGCAATAAATGAGAATATTGAAGACAACTGAATGATCGATCTATCACATTTTTTTTTTTCAAAATTAGCTATTTGTTAAAATCATTAAAATTACCAAAGAAACAATTTGTTTAAATATTCAAATCTTTATCAAAATGAAATTTGTGTTAAAAATATAATATTTTATAATATATACAGTACTTTTTATATTCTTTAATCTATAGAAAATACTGAATGAAATTAATTTATTTCATTTAATACGCATTACAAACTCGAAGTCACTGGTGAAGTTGAATTTTTTCGATTACACAACATTTATAATAAAAAAAAATGAAAGATAAAAAGAAATGCCGATATTAAGTAATTAAATTTTATATGTTTTATGATATTGATTACCATAATATATATATATATGATTGTAATTCAAATAAGTTGGGGCTGAGAAAATAGGATACTTCTTTGTTATAGAGGCCCCTATAAATTTGATTATGCAAAAATTGCAGTAACGACATTGCTAAGATCATTGTGAAGTTTATGCATGCGTTATATACATATACATATATATATATATATATACTCGAAACGCTCATCATGTGCCATATAGTCATTATATACGTATTGTTTACGTCTTTTATGCCACATACATGCAAATTTAAGATGTACATTTTAGCAATAACCATTTGAAACTAATCAAATGAAAAATACAGCTTTCGTATAGAAAATTAACTGAGTATCACCAGTATCATTATGTTGAGAATTCTAAGAACAATTTCGGCAATACTCTTTACGTTGAAAGATAGCAGCAATAAATAAAATCGTATTTTTAAGCTCACTGTAAAAGTGAGTAAAACTTTTGGGTATGCATATAACGGGGATACAAAGGGTTAATTTATTTTACATCAGGGTTTGCTTGAAGTAAAATCCATATATAAAACAACTTTTTGATTATTAAAAAATAACTCTAATAATTGATTGCCAAAATTACATTTTTATTTATGAAATTATGTATTATAAAAATAACTCTTACTATCTATGATTTTTTAAAACAATAATACCTTATTGCTTATAAAACACAGCACCGCAGCTACTCTATTTTGCGTCCAATATGAAAGTTTTTATGTTTTGCCAAAGATCTATCTGGCTGGATATATGTTGCCATGACATATATAACCCTGATATTATCATAAATAGTACAAAGAGATTAGAATCTACAAGGAAATTTTTAGAATAAAGTCTGGTGAAAGTTTTATAAATACAGTAGAACGCCGATTATCGGAACTCCAATTAACCGAACTTCCAATTATCCGAGCAGCATATTTCTCAGAAAGAATTCTTTTTAACCGAATTTCGAATTAATTCCAAATATTTCTCTCTCTAAAAAAGAAAGAAAAAACACCTAACTTCCAATTTATTTTTTGCTTAAGGGGTCTCAGGACTCTTAAATTTGTAAAAAAAGAAGAAAAAGAGACTATTTTCAACAAATAATATCATAAAACATATTTGATTTTAAGACATAATTTTAATTGGGAATGAAAGACATAAGTATGTTGCTTCATTTCATGTATTTAAAAAAAATGCAAGATGCTGAATTAGCATTTACAGGGGGCTCCAAACTGTCAGACATCTGACGAGCAGAAAATCGGCATAACAGATTACGCGCACAATTACAAAATAAATATTGAAATTAGAATGAAAATTTTGATGCCTACTTATACTTCAGTTTATAATAATTACCTTGAACCTAAATAATATTGTATTTAAAGCATTTTTATATTTTTACTACAAAGTTGTATTTAGCTAATGCAAAATTCTGAAAATTTCAACAGTATATTCACCTAAAAAAATATTTTTTTGAACAATAAAAATGAATTTTTAGGTTCCGTTTATGCAGACTAACATGAAACATGTGTTTTGAAAAGTTTAGGAAAAAAGATTCAGAAGTTTTTGAGATATCGTGCGCGTTATGCCCAAAAATGTCATTCGGAGAAAAATGACCTCAAAGTTTTGGAAAAGCTGCTTTAGCTATTGAAGGTATATAAATCTAAAAGCCATAACTTCTGTTCTAATAGGAATTTCAAGGAAATAATTGTAGAAAAATGTTCAAAAAAGATAAGAGTTTAACATCTAAAAAAATTAAAATTTTGAAAATTTTAAAGCTTTCAGAGTCCTGAGACCCCTTAAATTATAATCTCTGAAGTTTAGAAAATGATAAAAAGAGAAAAAAAATTAAATAATAAAAAAGTAAACAAAAAACAATTAAAAAAAAACAATTTTTAAGCACTCCGGTACTAAGTGGTGCTGTCAGTCCTAAACCTAGATAAAGTGTGAAGGTTTAGAATAGTCAGGAACATCCCTTAAACTGTCTGCCCATTTATCCGAACTTTTGCTTATCCGAACTAGGGTCGGTCCCGACTTGTTCGGACAATCGGCGCTCTACTGTATATATTGTATTAGAAATACAAATAATCACATTTATTTTTATATGACACAATAAAACAAAATAATGAAGACAGTATCAAATGGTTAACTACTTTTTAATGTAAATAAAGTATAAAAATTGAGACCATAAACACAAAATAGAGCCACACATAGGTTCATTATTATTACTAATATTTTATTTATAAGATTATGGTAATTATAAATAAGAAATCCATTTTAATCACGCTGTTTATAAAGAGTGTATAATATCGATACTTTGAAATTTATCTCGATAAAATCATTCAGGAAATAAAATGATAAAATTATCCAGAAAAAAGTAAATAATAAAAGATGGTTATTACATTTTAGATTCCTACAGTTCAAGTATTTGCGTTATTTTTAAAGTAAAATCATATTTAAACACTTACTGATTGCGTAACTTCTATATTTTCATTTGCCAACAGACTTCTAGTTCACTTTGAAAACATTTCAGTAAGAATGTTTAACAACTGAAAAGCTTCCACCCGCTATGACTATTTCTTTATAGATTTTAAAACATTTCGCAGGTTGAATAATACATTAAATAATCATTTTTTCCCTTAACATTACATATCTACGATCTCTTTTAATAGTATACATTTCCGTTGTGTCTCATTTTTTATAAATTCCTCTTCTGAGCAGATGCAATTTTTTTAAATAAAAACATGCAATGCAAATTGTTTAAGACCATCACTTAATACAAAATTAAAAAATTATATTTGCCAATAATTTTATTCCATAAAAAGCCTTTTTTAAATAATTTAATTATCTTTAAATGTTTATTAATTATATTAATGTTTGATTATAATACTTGTCCATATACTTTCATATTTATGACACCATGTGTTTTTAACCAAATATTTAAATAAGAAAATAAACCAGATTAAAATGCAATTTAAATCACTAATTTTAATAATCTGATCAAAGCTGTTGAAAAGGAAGTTAGATATTTTAACAAAATAAAAAATAAATGTAATGAAATATTTGTGTTCTATAACATGTTTATTAGAAGATAACTAAAATCATAGTAATTAAAAAAAAAGCAAACAGGGAAAATAATATTTTAGATATTTCAATAAAATAAAAAAATAATTGTAATGAAATAATTATGTTCTACAGCATGTTTATGAGAAGCTAACTAAAATTGTTGTGATTAAAAAAAAGCAAACAGGGAAAATAATATTTTTACATACCTAATTTCATTGACGTTGTACGTGATACTTTGATTTTGGGGAACCAATTAAATCCGATAATAAGTACGATAGCAATGACTTGAATTATCTTCAACAAGTCAAAGCTACCGTAATTTTCTCGGGTTTATATTTTGTTAGCTGAACTAACTTATATCCTGAGAACGTTCTTGTTTCAGTTTTTAAATCCATGTCAACACGTCTATGCTGTCCAGTGTCCACAGAACTTCCCGCGTTTATTCTAAAAAGCTTCACTGTTACTTTTATCCGTTATTCTGCGGTCGAGTCGTAACAACTGAAATAGTGCAGATGCAGACGATTTTTAAGTTTCGAAGTTCTAAGCAGATGTTTTCGGTTTTATTTGTTTATCTATAAACAGTTTCGGAAGGAAATTAAATGCGTAATAATTTTATCAGATTGTCTCTAATTCAATTTCCTGCTTGGAAATGTTTTATTGTATTTCACCTTTTATTTTTATTAGTTTTATTGAATTGTAAAGTTTCATTTATGTAAATTATAATAATAATATTATCCATAATTAGAGTTTACTAGATAAAACATTGCTTAATTTTTCAAAATGTGTACAAATTAATTTAATAATAATAATGAAGACCCCCTCTTTTTTTAAAAGTAAAATTTGTATCACAGGTAATATATACAAATTATCTTCTAAAAAATACAACAAGATTATCGAGAAGAGATGAGTTTTTCTTTGTCAATCTTAATATTAATTTTCTGTAGAATCTTGTAAAATAATTTTTAAAGATATATTTTGAAAACAAAAAAAAAATATGAATAATTAATTATGTCATGGGCTTTGCATAAATTGTACATAAATTTTATATTCGGAAAATGTCAATTTTATTTTAAACGTCTGAAAGAAGTAGAATTAAAAAAAAAAAAGTTAGCTAAAATAGTGAAACACTAAGAGGAACAAAAATGACTTGAATGCAAATTCTAAAGCAAGAAATGCATATATGACTAAACTTTGAAGACGCTTTCTGCGTGCTCATTAAAAGCTGCAGACTTAACTGTAATAGAAAGTTTTTAGTTTTGAACCACAGGACTGTTTCGACTACTCTTTGAGAAACTTCAAGTATAACAGATGATCATTTACAAAAATCTTTATAAAAGATAAGTCGAGGTCTGTTTACCTAAAACATTTTTTTAATAATATGAAATTCGCATAATTAGGAAATCTTTTTGTGTCCTGATGAATTAATTACATTTTATGTTATATGAAAATAAAAAGTTTTGGTTAGAGGCACAGAGGCAACTGGGACCACGGATTTAAAAAAAATTTAAATCCGGCAGAAAACTATTTTTTACAGTAAATAACATGTTTTTATTATTTGTTGTAATTTTTAAAGTTTTCTAAGAAGTTCACATCTCAGTCACAATGTGACATCACTGAGTGGTGGCATTTTGGTCACAGATGTGACGTGACCACAGTGACTTACAGTGACGTCACAATGACGTCACTGTGACCATGCATGCTATGAGGGAAGTTCAGAATTATTGTCTTAAACTATTTATTTATTTTTAGATATTTTTACTACGGAATACACATGTATTATTTAATATAACTCCAGTAGTAATTTTACTTTTCTTCCCGAAGTGATTATCAGATAATAAATGCTTAGAGGAGATTCTAAATGGTATAGAAGTTAACCCTCGGATGACCAAGTGGGGTCCTTTTATGACTCCAGGGCAAATTTCTGACGAATATTTAATTAAAAAAATTGTAGTGCTTTCATCATTTTTATAGCTGAGTTTTACACTATTATCTAGTTTATTACGAATTCCGAAGTTATCGCTTTTACATGAAAAAAAAAGTACATCAAAAATTACATTTTGATTTGGGATCAGTAACTGACCCCACCTGGTCGTTAATGATATGAAACTGTAATTAATGGTCGTAATTTTTTTTTTTTAAATGTAGTGCTTTCAGTATTTTAATAGCTGAGTTTTACACTATTTTATTACGAATTCTGAAGTTGTTGCTTTCCCCATGAAAAAAATAAGAACATAAAAAATTACATTTTGATTTGTGGTCAGTAAATAATTCCACCCGGTCGTTAATGTTCTGAAATCATTTGTTCCAACAATATTACATTTTCAATTTCTTTCTGTGGATGCAACTCTTATATATATATATTATTAAATTAATTTTAAAAGCTAAGTTTTGGATTTTACATTATATGGTAAATAAATATGTGATTTTTAACATTGGAGTCACTGAATGACCCCACATGGCATTTCATGTTTCAAATTTCCACCTGGTCATCCAAGGGTTAAACAATCTGTTGAGGAAGTTAGAGCTGATCGACTGACATCATGGAAGGCTTTTAGGAAATATAATACTTCTCACTAAGCAACCCGTGGTAAAAAGATGGTCTTTTTATGGCACTATATCTTATCAAATAAAGTGGTAATTGAAGAGCGTAATGATACTATTAAATTTACGGGATCTCAAAGCTAGTAGATGGGAGGTGCTGGTTTCGAACCTAATCGCGCCCGTCGGCCAAATTTTATTAAGATAGTTTTCTGCATCTGTATATTTAACATCACATCTGTATATTTAACTTGAAAAAATCCGAAAGGTTAGCAGCTATGGCATAAACACAATTATTAAATTCCAGGAACAACTAGATCCAGGAATACCTAAGTAAAAAAAATAAAAATGAAATAGTTGCGTAGAATATAATAGAAGATAATAGTTATAGTAGTAGGAGTAATAGTAGAGAATAGGAGCAAGAGACAGACGTACAAATCAATGCGGGGAGCTTTTTCTAAGGAAATATTGTCAGTAGCCAATGTGGTAAGCGCTAATCACTACCAAAGCACTTTTATGAGCAGGTTGTCATCAAGAACAAAGAACACTGATAAATACTGATATCACATGCAAACCAGGACGCTACTAGGTTGAGCAAAAAGTTCTGGGAAATTTGTGGAAGTTGCGTTGTTATACGCAAATTAACAACAAAAGCAACAAGGACTATTCTTCAAAGTGGAGATCATCATAGTCCACGATTTTCTGCCATCGTTCTGTGACATTCCGGATTTGCTGGAAGTACGAAGTTTGTCAAAGCACCTTCACGCTCATTAATCTCATCGACGTCTTTCAGAATCGTTAGACCTTTTCTCCAATAATGCCGGATCAATACGCGCAAATCATACTTTTCAATAGGCATTTTGCAGCTGAAATTCCTGAACTCCTATAGATGTACCACTAGTACTTCTATATACGATACACATTCTGGTAACTATTAGATTAAAAATTTCCCAGAACTTTTTCCTCAACCTAATATTATAAGGTCTTTTTAATGAAAACTAAAATATTTGACCAATGTTCTCAGTCTGCAACTTTTGATTTATTCAGATTATTTGATTGCCACCGCTTTTTATGAAATAGTATAATTCGCCTTCTTTTTGCCTTAGTTAATCTGCCATTAAATAAGAAAATTTTTATTTTTTCATATTAAACATTGTTTTGGAAAAAATAATTTTGTATTGGTCATTCATGTGTTACTTCTTGTTTACTAATCGTCAAAGTTAAACCCATTAACATGGGCGTCATTCAACAACATTTTAATTTTCAAATACCAGTAAAACTATTTTCTGTAATATATATATTTTTAATTGCAATTCTTAAATTATACATGTCTGAAATCACTACTAAAATTTTCTGGTGTTAGAAAATAAATCAATACACACTGTTTATGGAGCGTATTCGGGACACATGCCCTGAAGGGATTAAAATTGTTTAAAGTATGGATGTTAAAATCTTTATTTAACTATAATGTATTACTAAGGAATAAAAAAAGGATAACAAATAAATTAATAAAATTAAGATGAACTGTCATTCATAAAATGGAATGTCACATTTAGGTACTGTAGGCATTTCATTTAAGTTTTAACTACTGAATATGTGACAAAAATGACATAAATATGATTATGGTGTATTTTTGCTTAGATTACAGCGTAACAAATGATTTTTGACTTAAGGGGCATAATAATCAATCCTTTGTTGCTTTAATTCGGCATTTTATTTTTAATAAAGTGCGAAATATACCCTAAATGTGACAAACATATGAGAAACCGCATCGCATTTATAGTTCATTGAAAAATAAGGGAGAATTTAAATAAATAAGAAGGTTTCCAATTTACGCATTGGAGTTTCATTTTTTGCTCGTTTTTCTCTTATTTGGCAATTTTACGAAAATAATTCAATAAATATTTGTTAAAATATGTATTTAGAAAAATTTGTCGACAATAAAATTTAACTAAGCAAAATAATAAGCACACTTAAGATATGAATTTTAAAATCCATCAGTCATTTTTTGGATACCTGGAAAGAAAACAATTTGCAAACTTTTTGAGAAATTTCAGTGAACAAGCAAAGTGGCTGATGATTGCTAAATTAATTGCACAAATTACACTGGTCGGCAAAAAATAAATAAATAAAAGTTTTCTTAACTAAAACTAAATATGTAAAGTGTACAGATCTAATATTCCTAATTCTAAATATGTTATCCAAATTTCTCCAGCATGTACCATTTTTCAGGGAAACAGTTTTATAATAACAACAAATAATGAACGATTGTTATATTAATTCGCAATGCTAGGCAAAATTGAAATCGTGAAAAAAGTGTTTTCATTGTCTTAGATATCAAATTGATATAATATTGCATGAAAGTCTAGTTTATTGATGCTTGTATCGTGCACTTTTCTTTTTATCCCCCTCCCCCCCCCCCTGCTTTCGTGACAGAATTTACTATTTGCTATCCACTAATATATTTTAATTTCTTATGCCGCTGTAACTCGGATAATCATATTTATACATTTAATTACAGGTAATTTACATATTATTATCTACATTTTACGGTTTACAAAATTTCCACTTATGTTTTAGCAAGATATAAAATACCTTCATTTTAAAAGCAAACCCTCCTACCAAAATAATGGTACGTCATACAGTAATTTCGTTAGCATATTTTTATTTAGCAAAGCGAAATCTATGAGAATCAACTACTGTTTTTATAGAGAGGATTCTGGTGCCGACCAGTTTTATTTATTTCGACATTTTTTTTTTTTTTTTTTATGCGAAGCAACGATCAATGTTTGTCTAACATTGATTCTAGCCAAAGCATTACAAAAGCTGCCAATTTGCACGTGCATTTATTCACTTATTTTCTCCCTTAATTTTGAATAGACTATGGACAAAATTATCTTAATTGTATTATGATAGGCTTTAGTTGAAAAACCGTAAAAGACTTGATTTAATGATGGATTTTTTATAAAGTGCTCTATCTTTTGTTTGCTTAAAAAGAAATTACCATGTGCAGGGTTCCTACATTTCAGGGAATTTTCCATGTTAAATATTAGTGTTCTTTTAATATAGAAAAATAAACCTAGGTTAAATGCGCGAAATTTCCTCTTATTTAAAGAGAGATTTTCTATAAGCAAATACTGGCACCGAAGAATTTCCTGTTCCGGAAGTTCCCTGACCCGAACAAACCCTGATGTGTAAGGAAATATTTATTATCTATCTATTTACAGGATGTCAAGCAAAGGACTCTCTGATTTTTAAATTAAGTAACTCGGAAACTAACAAGGAAGGTCTCCATACGGGCATATTCAGAAAATTCTGAAAAAATTACAGAGTGTTCGTCTCATGTGGATATATATGTTTATAAAAAAATTTTGGGCGGAACCCCGATAGAACGTTCGTTAAAAAATAATGAAATTTTCGTTTATTTGGCGATTTATCCTCGGTTGGCGATGAAATGAAATTTCGAAAAATACTTTTTTATGTCGAATACTCTTTAAGATAAAAATATTTCATATTGAACTTGTTTAAATAAATTTAACTTAAATAACTGTAGTTTTGTCAGTTTTAGTTTGATTTAACTATAGTTTTGTCATATATGTATTTATAATGAAAGTTAAATATCAAATTTTATGAATTAAAACAAAATTAAAATTGTTTCAATATCTCAAAATTAAGTCCAATTGAGCGTTGTCGGTTCAATTTTGTTGCTATGGAAACGACGAATTCCTTGGTTTGAAATGAATAACTGCTAAATGAATCTTTCCTTTATTTTGGAATACGCTTAAATATATGAAAGTATTTTTTATAGATGAAATTGTTTTTAAAGTAATAAAATTAAATAACAAGCAACATAAATATGTAATACAAAAAATGTATTTATTAAACTCTCTCATTGTTTATGTTTAAATTTATTAAATACTTTTTACACGCATTCTAAAAATCAATTAACAAACAATTTTCAGATACATTAAAATCGTTTGCTTTTGGCGAGGAAAAGTACTGCTCGCCAAATCGCGTGACCCTTTCGTCTTTTCGCGCCAAATACTCGAAAGTATTTTATTTTTTTACAGAATTTCTACTGTAATTCCGCCGCTAAATTTGACTGACCCTTTATTGCATACATAAGTAGTTTAATTGGTATTTTCTTCAAAATATTCTGAATATGCCCAGTATGGAGACCTTCCTTGTAAGATCGATAGAAGAAGGAAACAAGTGGTATGTTTATTTTGAATACCGTAAAAATATGATTCAATAGTTTCAAAATTAGTTAGAAATTTTGTTGACAGGTGGCACTGTAGTCCCTGAACAAAGTAATCTGAAGCACAGAGTGATCAATCTTCTTACTGAAGGAAATGAATGAAGTCATCTATTCTGTGAAGCAACGTGTTCTTCTAGTATTGGAGTGTCGCCGGTTAAATCGCATTCCTATGGCAAC
Organism: Maratus speciosus; assembly: GCA_963932465.1. Classification (NCBI taxonomy): domain Eukaryota; kingdom Metazoa; phylum Arthropoda; class Arachnida; order Araneae; family Salticidae; genus Maratus; species Maratus speciosus. Next base: position 172,710,160 of record OZ010793.1, read on the forward strand.
AAGGCGCAATTTTCAATCGCAGTTTAAAGTTGCGAAGGATCCTGATACCGGGTGTATGACTGATGGTTTTTAAAATTCAATAACTTCCAAACGGTGACAGATATTTAAAAAAAATTCGTAGGAGGGTTATGTATGATGTCAGGAGTTTTTTTTTTTTTTTTTTTTTTTTTTTTTTTACTGTGATTCTTGATTTTAGTTCGAATGACAAACAATACATGTCACTGAGAGCAATAGGCGCCCAGTCCAGACCTTATTTTTGGTACTTCGGGATCCATTCAATACATTTGAATCTCCTTTTTTCGCATGGAAGAAGAGAGAGGCCGAAAATTCGAGCCTGGATTTAGTGGTTATATTGCTTGCAGCGCCATTTATCAATGCTATTTGTAACTAAAACTGAGAATCACAGCATAAAAACTCCTGAGATCTTACATAACACTCCTGCAAGATTTTTTTTAAATATCTGTCACCGTTTGCAAGTTATTGAATTTTAAAATCCATCAGTGATTCTTGGGATACCCGGTAAGAAAACAATTTGCAAACTTTTTGAGAAATTTCAGTGAACAAGCAAAGTGGCTGAGGATTGGAACGATTGCTTGCAAAGGACAGTCTGCAGCCTATTTCTCCGACTCCTTACTGCGACTTCACTGTAAAGCGCCACCTGTCGACAAAATTTGTAACTAATCTCAAAACCATTATACCGCATTTTTACGGCTTTCAAAATAAACATACCACTTGTTTCCTTCTTCTATCGATCTTAGTTTCCGAGTTATTTAATTTTAAAATCTGGGAGTCCTTTTTCTGGATGCCCTGTAGAAAGGAAAATATGAAGCAATAAAAAAGCACACACAAATTCCAAACAAGACACAGATATTTGCTATAATGTTATATTCTAACAATAGCACTGTACAACAATATACAAAACATTAATTTTCAGCAGACATAGAAATAACGAGCTGCTTCTGTATTCTACAAATGGGCTAGGGTCCAAAGAAAAAATCAGCTTGTGGTGAAGGCGAACTGAGATTTGGCACAATTACAAATTCATAGCTGGACAACGTAAAAAAGGTTTGGAGTGCAGTCATCAGCATTTGCCACAGGTTTTAGTATGTAAAATATGATAGTTTGTTCACAAATAGGATACTATATGTAGAACCAACAGACTGATTGTGATAAATAATGGGTTTTAACCCCCTTTGTTTGTTCAAAATTCGGGTACTATATGTAGAACCAATTGGCTGATTATGATAAATAACGATTTTATTTGTTTTTTATTTTCATTTATTCGCAAATCGGCTACTATAAGTAGTATCAATAGACTGATTATGATAAATGTCGTTTTTGTTTGTTTTTTATTACGTTTGTTCACAATTCGGGTACTATATGTAGAACCAACAGACTGATTATGATAAATGACGTTTTTGTTTGTTTTTTATTCCGTTTGTTCACAATTCGTGTACTATATGTAGAACCAACAGACTGATTATGATAAATAGTGTTTTCATTTATTTTTTTTTATTTCCGTTTGCTCACAATTCCGTACTACATGTAGTACCAATAGGCGGATTATGATAAATGACTTTTTGTTATTATTATTTTTTCCGTTCGGGTACTATATGCAGAACAAATACATTGATTACATTAAATAAAATTTTTGTTTATTAATTATTTTCGTTTGTTCAGAATTCCGTACTACTCGTATATGTAGAACCATTAGACGGACAATGAAATATGACTTATTATTATTATTATTATTTTCGTTTGTCCACAAATCAGTAACTAAATGCAGAATCAACAGGTTGATTGTAATAAATGACGTTTTTTTTTTTTTTTTTCCCGTTTGTTCACAATTCCGTACTATATGTAGAACCCATAGACGGGCTATGATAACTGGCGTTTTTTATATTATTATTATTATTTCCGTTCGATTACAATTCGGTTACTGTATGCAGAACCAATAGACTGATTATAATACATAAATGCCTCTTAAAAAAAAAAAAATTCCGTTTGTTCGCAATTCGGGTACTATATGTAGAACCAATAGACTGATTATGATAAATAAAGTTTCTGCATGTTTTTTTATTATCATTCATTCACAAATCGGGTACTATATGTAGAATAAATACTGATTATGATAAATGACGTTTTTGTTTGTTGTTTATTTCTGTTTCTTTTTAATATTTTGAATGAGTTTATAGGAGTTATTATGCTTTTATATTTACATAATCCAATAATTAAAACATATTCATTCAAAATAAATTGTGACGCACGAAGAATATATTATAAAAATCAACTTATAAGCAAACCATAAAAACTCATATTTTGAAAAGTCAAAATTAATTACATATTTTAATGTTATTAAAGAAAAAAGTATTTTTATGTAAAATAACTAATACAATTATTCTAACTTATAAAGTACTACTTTCACTGAGAGAAGCATGCAAATTTATAAGAAAGAAAACATCTAATTTCCAGACATCATCAAAGAAAAAAATATTAAAAAAAAAAAAAAACTAAATAATTGAAAATGAAATTAATAAATATTTAAAACGGATATGAAAAACCTTAATTTATATTCTTTTGAATTCTAATATACAAAATATAAAGAAGTTTATTAAAATAATGGTAATAAATTTTACATTTTCTTTATACTTAAATATGACTATAAATATTAACACTCGTCAAAAAGCTTTTTTTTGCTTTCTCAATTTGCTATTTGAAGCTTTTTACTAAACATTAAACAAACAATTAATTAGACATTTCTTTAGCCATTCGACAAAAAATACTGAATTCTTTTTTAGAGATGCCTAATATTTAAATGCCATTTAAGGGGACAGTTTACCTCAAAAATGGTCAAAAAATCGTTTTTTGTTTTTAAATATTAAATGAAAGCGTATTTAATTGTGATTAGTTTGACACCTTATTTTTACCCATACGGCAATTATATCACGGGATATTGTAAATTTTGATAAAACATCCAGAGCAATTACCCATACAATTTAAAAAACTTTAAATGGCTTTTTGTCCATGCTCATATTTTCTTCACTTTCATGTTTTAAAAATGCCAAGGCTTTTTTTTTTTTTTTTTTTTTTGTATTTTAGATAGAGATTTAAACCTTTTTGTACATGCTCTTTATTATATATGTGATGAATCGGCGCATGGAATTAGCCTTCCGGTTTTTTGTTATTATTATTTTTTTTTAAATAAAAGTATATGAAGATGTGTTAGATTTCATCATTTTACACTACATATATCAGTAAAAAAATGTATTAAATGTAATATTCGATGTATCTAAAAATCCATGTACAGTCTTGTGCAATACGTATTTGAAAATCTTAAAAAAAATTGGGCAAAAATATCAATATTTAAAAAAGTAGTAGGGATTTAAAAAAAAATCAATTTTCTTTAAACTTATTTAAAAATTTAATTAAATATGCAGTGAAAAAAATGCAGCGAGTTTACCATTTGAACCATATTTTTAAAAATAAACAAAATTGTTGAAAAGGTGGACTGTCCCCTTAAAAATTTCACTAATATATCCCTGATATAAAAATTTTCTTTAGTTGAAAGTCAAAAATTCATTGTGAACAACCATCATATTTTGCATTACTTTTACAAAAATGAGTTCCATGCATCATAGGGGCATACATTATAGGTCAGGGGTGGCTCAATAACTCTTGTATATCGTATAACACGATCTAAGGCACTAACTGATGACAGTCTATCTCATCTGTTCACCAAATGTTACGAATGGAGAGAAACACTATGGAACTTATGCAAGAATTTAATAATAATAATAATACACATTATTTGAGCTTTCAAGTTTATTAAAACGCGGAATTTTGATAACTAACTTGAATGAGATTATTTTGTAGTGCAATGATTTTTTATTTTATATTTAATGTAATAAACTAAAAACTGCTCATTGTTAATAAATAGTAACATTTAATACAAGAAGAAATCCTGGAAGTAAGTTTCAAACTTTAAAATGAAAAGTCTTTTGAACTAGTTATTTTATAAATGGGTTACATTTATTTTTTGTTTTTACGTTTTGAGTTATATGAGTTTTGATTTTTTGAGCAACTCCTCATTTTAACAAATTAACAAAGAACTTTTAACCCGAGAGTAACCCGACCTTTTTTCGAATGTTTGTAGTCGCGCTCGGTCTTTTGGCCGCCGCCCTCCAGCATACACAAAATGTAAAATAAGGAACATTTTTCACTTAATATTCGAATGTTAAATTTCACTGAAGTTATACGTTTGCAGTTTACTTAAATTATACATTATATTCATGAGATTTGGAATAATGGAAAAAAGTAAAAATGAGCTAACATTGGTGATCGTTAAGCAGATTTTTCTCCCAATTTCTAACTTTGCTTGTAAAAATGTACCTGAAGAAAAAACAGAGCTGGCTTGTTACTTCACTATGGTGGTGAGAAAACTTTTAAAGTCAGCTACATGGTAGTTCATTATTGTACTTGTAAGGGGATATGAGTTAAGATGATTTAATTTATATGGGCGGCAAACAGACCGAGACGTGACTACTGCCGGGTTAAAACTTTCCAGTAGCATGCAAATGTATTTTAGAGAAGATATCGAAATTTTTAAACCGAAGAAAGAGAACATGCTCCCGTAGAAAAAATGAAACATTTGAAATGATGAAATGATTAGATTGAGTTCAACTTCCGTTTGTTTGTTTATTTAATTTTATCCATAGATAGACTTATAGTATTTTAAAAACAAAAGATTTATACGAAAATCATCAGAATAAAAATAACATATGTAATCTGCAAACGAAATAAGACAGCGTGAAATGACGAAGAATGTGACAATACAGATTTTTTATTCAGTAAAAATAATTTAGAACAAAAACTTTGGTGCGTTTTAAGGGATGCCTTCCGCAATTGAAAACAGAAATAAAAAGAATAATTTTAAACCTTATTTTCTTTTTTGAATAATCAAAAACCTTGTTAAACTCTTTAGTGTAAAAACAGAAATTTATCATTAATTTTTCAATTATTAATCAATCAATTATTATTATTAATTTTTCTCTTAATGTACAAGCTTAGTAGTCTAGTAGACGAAAAAAAAAATTGCTATGTGTTGCCTTAATGGATATATCTTGACCAATCGTGGCAATATCGGCAGAAATATAGTCCGAATATCGGATCTTTAAATTTTGATAATATTACACTAATATTACTAAAAATATTTTACTGTTTCATATCCATCATTTCCAAAGAATAGCCAATATATCTGCAATATTGTTCTTTCGTTCTAATTTTTTTTTTCCAATCTAAAACAACTTTGTAATAGTAGTTGTATTTCACAAAAAATATTTCCAGTATAAATCAATATATCTGCAATATGGAAGTTTCAATGTAAATATTTTTCAATGTAAAGCTAATTTTTATAATAGTGCTATTTCATAAAAAATATTTCCAATGTAAAACCAATATTAGTATTTCATCGGAACGACTTTGAAAGACTAACATTGGCCCTATATAACCAATTTTGCTTTGCTACTAAAGTAAGTACTACTGGAGTTTTACGTAAAATAATCAAGATTTTTTTTATTTTCAGCTAGTATTTAGAAGAGAAAATAGTTTGAAACTCAATTAATCAAAATTACTTGATAGCTCAAATAACGTTAAAGAAACAATCATTCTCAAAACGAGAAATTCAAAATATCATCAGGATTATTTGCCGTATATCAACATTTAACATTTATAAATTGTTTAACACTGAATACATAACATATGAAAAACAACAAGGTGTGAATGAATTGTGCATGTAAAATATGAAAGTTTATTAAAAAAAGAAAACTAAAGATCTGTTCAAGAAATTCATAAGAAATTTTTTTAAAAATTGGGAAAATGTCTTCTTTTTTGCATGAATTCATCTGTATCCAGTGCTAGAAAAACATTAACTACAGTTTAAAAATACAACAATGCTCTTGCGTGTAATGAAATCTCCAATAAAGCAAGTATGCTTGAAAATTATAATTTACTTTTTTAACATATTATCTACTACAAGATTTGAATTGTTAATACGTACTTCAATCATTGGTATAAATCTTGCATGTCGCAATACTGTAGTGAATGTATTTTGTGTACGTCTTTCATTAATGAAAGCACCTAATAGCAATAATGACATTTTCTGAATCATTCACATTCATAGTACGTAAAAAATATAAATTATAAAAATCTCATGAATAATAAAAATAATAAATTAATATATATAAAATAAATACAAAGAAAAAAAGTTTGCTGCCTCTAGAAAATTTCTATAGGCCGGAATCATACAAAAATGTCTTTCGTCCCCAATTTTTTTTTTTTTTTTTTTAATGTGATCCAATGGGAGTTCTTCTGGGACAACAATAATTTTGTTAAATATTATTGCTCAAACATAAATTTATTATTTTCAAAACGGATTAAACATTGTTAGTCCAGGATGGGGCTAAAGAAATGCTCGATGTGATAGAATAGTTAGAAAACAATATGTGTAGATCTATAACCGTTTGTCAAAGTGTTACTTTACAGTAATTCCTTCCCAGAAAGACCTGTTTCACTTGGAGATTTCAATTCACAGTAGTAATACAGTGTTCAATATATGATCAATGTTTTACAATTAAGACATAGTAAAAACGAATAAATTTTAACTTTTATCATGTATGACCTAATAAACTCAGTTTTATTTATTTCATTTATAAAAGACTGCTGCTATGAAGAATATTATCGAAGTACATTTCCTGATGATATTCCAAGTAAATGATTATGAAAAACCTGTAATTAATTTCGAAATGAGTAAATGGCCTTTTGACAAGAATCTCTGTATCTAGTTTCTAAAATCCGAAAAATATTCTGAACTTGCAGATAAAATATCCTGTGTAACAAAAATAAATTTGAGAATTCTCCAAAATGAGTATTGAAATAAAATTGATTAGAAAAGCACCGCAAAAAAAACAAAAAAAAACAAAACCTTATTAAACATCTTTTAAAAATGTAGAATATATTTCCACTACAATTTCATTCTAAACTACATTATGTAACACCCTCTATCATGATAACAAAAAATGGTCTTTCTTATATATTTTTTTTTAATAAAAAAAGCTTTTATCGATTTTTTTTTCATATATCACATCCCGTAATTTATGAAAAAAGAAAAAAAAAAGCATTGTTTCAAATATGCTTAAAAAATATTTTTCGTGTAAACTCCTGTACATAACTAATTTTAAACTTACAGTTTAAAATATCAGAAAAACGCTTTAGATTTTGTTGTGATAGATCAGATAATTAAACATTTACTAATGCAGAAATTCTTGCCAAAATACTCATTCTACATATAAAAATGTAGTTATCCACATTTGAGATTGTAATGCCTGGTTTTATAATTTTTCGTTTATATACCGATTTCAGACATTATTTTATATTTTAAAGACTCTGTAATTATATTTTAAATTTTATTTTATATTTTAAATTATTTTATATTTTAAAGACTCTTACTCTCTGTAATACATACAGGTCTGTTTGCATAAGAAAATATAAGACGTAACATTTAAAAAATATTTTAGACGTAACATTTTAAAAAATGTATCCATGATTTTACATATAAAAAATTTCATTAAAATAAAGTTTTTGTTCCTGTCGGAACATCCTCAGTTGATTCTGAACTGAGGATAAATTTTGAGATGAGGAATCAACTGAGGATGTTCCGATAGGGACGAAAACGTTACTGTAATGAATTTTTTTATATGTAAAATCACGGATATATTTTTCTAAATGTTATGTCTAATATATTTTTAAAATGATACGTCTTATATATTTTTATGTAAACAGACCTGTTTGTATAACAGAGAGTAAAAACGTCTTTAAAATATAAAATAATGTCAGAAATTGGTATATAAACGGGAAAAAATACTCATTCTACAATTTAACATTAATTTCACAAATTCTTTACTGTGATATATTTCACAACTTTATTTACTGTGATTGGAAACCACTAAATTTTGTAGTTAAGGATTTTTTAAATGTTTAATTTAACAACACAATACTTAAGTTTTCTGTAAAACGTTATCACATATTATAATTTTATATACTAACTAGTAAATTATTGAAAAACTATAGAAATATCCTGTAAGATTTGAAACAAAACTGATATAATTTGTATTATAAAGGTCTTTGAATAAATAAATAAAAAAAATGGTGATATCTGGTAAAATTTCCTTTCTTTATAAGAAATTTAAATTTCATAATGTCTCGGTCTTTGTACATCCAATTCACCTTCGTCTATTAAAAATACCGAAAAAGGCTTACGCATGTGTAAAAACATATCTCACTGTACTACATCTGTTAAATTAAAAGGTAATTTCTATAAGAAAATTACCTTTACTTATCACTAGTCATCTTCTTCTATAGATTGACAAATTTACGAGCTCTGTTTCTATATTTGAGTATACGAAATATATTTATATGTAAAAAATGACTATGTGACAAGAAAATTATACTTTGAAATTTTCATCTAATTATTTTTCGGTAGTAAAGTAGCAGCACACGAAGAATCAGCGCATAGATAGTGAGTTTTTAAAATGACAAAAATATCTGCTCTAGAAGTATGTTAAGAAAAGAAAACTAAAGATTTGGAAGATTTTTTAAAAATCTATCTTTATGTTACAAATCTAATTGTACTATATTACAATGATGCAAAATTACGTAAGTAAATTTAAACTTATGATACTTATAAATGCAGATTTTATCAAATAAAAGAAAGTACATCTTAAATATAGATGTTATTATAAAGTATTAAATGGAATTTGATTCCTAGAACTTATTATTATTTTTTAAATAACTAAATAAGTGACAACATCTAAAAATAATCATATAATTTGTATGTAAAACTCTACCAATCTAATTTTTAATATTTATAACTATAAAAAGTATGTGAGTAAAAAAGTCTATTTCTTTCTTTATTTTTTTTCTTTTTAGCTTATATATTTAAGTTTTTGGTTTCTACAATAAGAAACATTTTTTTGTCCATAAAAATGTGTCTTTTTGAAGATAAATTTCATACATAAATTACCATTATGATATTTAAGAAAAATCTTCGCAATATTTTATATTTCAAAGTGGCTTCAGTTAGGGATGTTTATAAACAAGTTTCTGTAAAGTTTATTTATTTTTTTAATATATAATTTATTAAAATGATTTTATTTATGGCAGTGTTTTTAGGCAGATATGCAATGAAATTCTTTTCATTTTATTTTCTAATACATTCACGAATAATTGAAAAATAATTGTATAACAATTTTCACGTGCTTTTTCGTAATTTTTTTTTGTTGTTGTTTTTTATAAAAGAAATTATTTATTTTAAATTGAAATTTTTATGAAAAGCAATTTTATGTAATGTGGATTTATTTTTAAATAATATTGCTACATTGCTTTAAAAATCCTTTACAAAGTAGCTATTACACGAACTAAATTTGTTAAAATAATTTGAAATTATAAGAAAATATAGAAATAATTGGCCGATTTAATGTAGTATTGAAAAAATCCTTAAATTTATTTTTATGGAATGACGAGAAAGAAAAAAATAATGCATTAAATAAATAAAAAAAAAAAATAGTATAATGCTAACAAACGATATAATATTAGAGAAAAACAATACAATGGAGAAAATATTTGGAAATATAACATTAATTTGCAACATTTAGATTAATGCGTTATTTAAACTTTTGTAAATTCAACCATTTTTCACCAAGTATTGCATAAAATCTTGCGCCCAAAGGCAGCGGTTTAGATCAGTACAAATGTTTCATATTTTCAACATACTTTTGCCAAAAATAGTAACATTGAATTGTTTAAATAGCTTTTGTTTGATATATTCATTTTATTTAACTTCATTATATAACATATAAATTTTGAAGGATTTTTTTTTTTATATGTATAAAAAATTCTTTACAAAATATGTAAAGTGTATTATTAATTTTTTGTTAATTTATGGTAGGGATAATTTTGGAATTGAAGATTCCTATTAGTGAAAGAGAAATTTTTTTGTGACACAATGAATAAGTGACATGTAAAAACTAACATATTAAGTCTTTTTATAAGACTTAATAAAAAGACATACAGCTGTTTCACTGCCCCATAACACGCGTACACTGTAAAAAAAATTCCGTTAAAATGTACTGGCAATCGAGACGCCAGTACTATTTATATTTTAACGGAATTTTTTCCGTAAATTTTGTGAAAAATTTTTTTCTGAAATTTACGGAAAAAAATTCCGTTGAAATACGGAAATTGCACAGGCGTCTCGATTGCTAGTACAATTTCCGTATTCTAACGAAATTTTTTTTTGCAGTGTACGTGCTAGTAATAAAGGTTTTTGCTGCTATTTCTTGCGCTTTTTGTCTGCTCGTGCGTAAACATGCTGCCGTTGTTTATTGTATTTTTTTTTCACTGTGCTCTAAAAAAAGGCTAATTTTACGAATTATTGAAATAGTTAAACGCTCATAATTATTTCCCCTTTTTGTGCTTTCCTTTAGTTTTTACACGCCATCTATTCATATATGTGTTTCCTGTTCATACAAAATATTTTTTAATCTTTAACATTGGTTCAAAACTTTTTGTAGACGAAGATCCTGACTATGTTCTAAAATGAAGCTGGCACGAAAGTTCGTAAAAGTATCGTAGAAATCTTATAATGTAATGAGACATGCGTAGCAGAAATATTTTAAAGCGCATTTCGCATTTGGCACATCCAATTTTGGCACCAAACGATACGATGAAGGCTATTAAAGCTGTTAAGGCATATATCTGCGCTTTTTTGACATAAGCAGCAATTAGTTTGTGCTACAAATGTTGTATTCTAAATTTAAAGCTACAACCTTTTAAGAGTTTTACTTACAACAGACAAAGAATTGCTTTGCTTTTACGAACATCCCTACAACATTTTATTAATCAGAATAGTGTGTAAAATATAGCACAAAACAGGTAGCAAAAATCTGTTATACTCTAAATTTTACAAAATTTCAATTTCCGTTTTTTTGTGCCTTTTAGTATAAAACTTTATTCCTCTTCTAATGAACTATGCAATAGTGAACGCATTTCATTAAATTATAAATGAAAAAAAAACTTTCTTTTTCACATTTAATAACTTTTCAGAATATACTTGCACTTAAAAATAACCTTTAAGTCATAAACAAAAAAGAAAATTTCCAAAACATTGTGCTAAAAATAAAAATGTAAACAAAGATCACACTTAAAAACAGTTTAACACAATTTAAAGTTATTTTAATTACAAAAATGATTAGCTATTAAATTAAAAAATTTCGATCAATTGGAACATAACTGCAATAATATTACTTAATTTAAATCTTTCAATCTGAAACCATTAACATTAGGAGAAAAGAAAAACTATGTAAGATATAAAAACTGAAAGTTAATTAAAAAATTTGTTGAATTAGTACAAAAGCTTACTATTACAATTTTGTTTTTGTCTGTATATTCATAAGAAGTGTGTCACAAAACTGATATACAAAAGGTACATTTGGAACAATTTTCACTTGTTTTGTGCAAAATGTTTAATTAGTGCCATGTACATAAAACTTTGTGAAAAAAGTCTTTCCTCATTCTTTTGTCAGTATTAAACACTTTTCACTTTCAACGCTTCACTAAATTTCCACAAGCAGTGAAGTTAAACGTCTTTACAAAAGTCAGTTCTCTAACACAGAGATGTGTGGTATAAATCTTTATATGATCTGTGAGAAGTCGTTCACATCAGTTCTTTCGGACATAGTTTTCCAAATGGTTTTAAATTTTACAGGCGTTATTCAACGCATAGTCTTCTAGAATAACACAAAAAAACCTTGTAAATAAAAGTTTTCTTTAAAACTAAGCACACACAATGAGCCATCAGTTTAATGCTGAACAGTCTTTCAGCTAGTTAAAGCAGGAAGGCGATAGCTTGTGGTTCCACAAAAAAGAAGGATGCGATATCTCAAAATGTCACAGCCACGATCCAGCTTCTTTTTCTAGAACTAAAGCGGCATCTTCTCGCCCCATCAACCTCAAAATGTTTAAAAGATCAGTCAACGCTCCTGAATCGCGATGTCTGGCTTCCCACAAGTCTAAAATATGCTCTGTTGGGCTTGGCTTTGTTGCAAAATAGTTAATGTACCTGAAATTGATCAGTTTTTTTTTTAATAAGACAGAATAAATAGGTTGAACACATCACATAGATATTTAATTTGAAACAATATAGATATGACAGTTGAACCAGGTTAAGACGCTCACGGTTAATATGCGATCCCGGTTAATACGCGAATTTTTTCGGTCTCTTGAATATCGTCCATAAGACTAACACAAAAACATCACGTTTAATATATGAACGGCTATTAAGCGTCCCCGCTTAATACGCGAATTCATAGACTAAGGTGATAATTATTTCTCTCTTTTCCAGTGTCGCCAATTTAGTAGGATTTTTTATTCATATATCTACCACTATTTCTGAATAGTAATTTATGCATTATTCTATGACAGATATTATTAAACGGATATTGTGGTATTTAAATTAAAAAAATCCAGCTAAATTAGCAATACTGCAACTCGCCTTTGATCCCGCGTGATTCTTCGTCTCTCGCTCAGTGTTGCCAGTGGGCTACTTTTTTAAAATTCAGTTTTCTTGATTGGCACCACTTTTCTGAAACGGGGAAATTGGACTTATTTAATGGCATATTAGTTAAGGCAAAAACAAGGGGAATTTTACCATTTTAAAAAAGTGATACCAATCAAGAAATCTGAATTTTAAAAATGTAGCCCACTGGCAACACTACTCTCGCTTCATGCATTAAGAAAATACTTAACTATATAAGTACTTCAGTAAAAAAAGATGATCGAATTAAGAAGAAAGAAATTTTTTGTTGTTATTTTATTCTTGGTTGTAACGTATTAACATACTATAAAGTCATATTTGAATCCGTATTTTTTTCTTCAGTTATTTGAATCCCTCCTACAAAAACCCCAGGAATTAAACTTGAATGTAGTTAACGTTTTATCTAAATGTGAGTAAAAAATACTATTTTTAATCGTAAACATATAAATAAAAGCTCATTCATAAAACTCATTTAGACGATTACATGTATAAATAAGCTCAGTTGCTGCAACATTATGTAAATCGACGCGAACTTTTGTCCTATTCCTTGAAACGTCTTAACCGGGTTCGACTGTATTTCAGTATCTGTATCGACTTTCATACAATGAGCTTTACATACCTCGGAAATAAGAAAGTGTGTTATCCAAATATACCCGTACAACGTTAAATTCGACTAAAATAAAAACTATTTAAAATTTGTTAGAAGTTTTTATTTCATTTACTAGTATGTTCGACGGCAATTAAGACAACGCTGGTCTCGATGGTCAAAAGACATCACCCTTTTTCAAAAAATTACTCGTTGAACAAAATCAAAATGAATAAAACATTAATTTTGTGCTGACTACTTATAAACTATTCAAAGAATTTCTGAAACGTCTATTCTATAAAGGATCAGGGTCCATAATCTGCGTTTTTGGCCAATGAAATAGATTAAAAATTCGATTATGATATGCTGAATTATTTCTTTTTCTAATATTAGAAGGAATATATTGTACTGTACTATTTTAACAATAGTTTTTGTATTTCGTTCGGATTTATATGGCTTACACAAGCTCATAGTTCATATAATTTGTAGTTTTCATGAAGAATACGCAATTTCTTCTATTTTTACCTCAATTTACTCACTATTTTTAATATTTCACTATGAGCGCAGTTTTGCAACACTTTTATTTTAACATATTTTGATGTGTTTTATGATATATGTCAAAAAGAAAGTATTGCACGATTGCGCTCATATAAATAATTGAGGTAAAAATAGCAGAAATTGTGTATTTTTCATCAAAAGTACAAATAATACGAATTTTGAGCTTGTGTAAATCATATAAATCGGAACAAAATACAATGAAATCTTCTTGAACGGTCACCTCTAAACAACGAGAACCTCCGAATACGGGCCACATGTTGAAGGAACAAAACATGTTCCATAGCATTAACATTAGTACGAACCTCTAAATAAGGAACTCTGAACAAGGGCCGCTCAAAAGTCACGAGAAAAAAAATTGAAGCTCCTAGTACAATTTCATATTATTTGCAAACCGAAATATGAAGCAGATCAAACAAAATTTACTTCAAATGTCAACAAACAGAAAATGAATACATTAATAATGATGGGGTAAATGTAGATAATATTCTTATAGAACAGCAGGCATAACTAACATGAAGGTCAGCGGATTTGTTTGCACGGATAAAGATTGGGCAGTTACTGCCCACAATTGATTCCATACAGCAAATGGTGGAATATAAGAGAGAGAAAGAGAAAAGTGATAAGGAAGAGGAAATCGAAGAGGTTATAGAATCACCCAAAATTTCCAGTATTAACACATATACCGAAGATTTGAAGAACATTCGTGAAATCCAAAATTCTGCATTAAGTAATAATGATGATGAGTTGTATAGCAAAACAACTCATATTGTTATTTCTTTGGAGAAAGATATTTGCAGCAAAAAAAAAAAAAAAAAAAAAAAAAAAAAAAAAAAAAAAAAAGCAACTGCAAATCACTGATTCTTTTAATGTATTAAAAAGTGAGGATTAATTAAAATGACTGTAAAATTTCTATTTAAATTTATGTAATTTTATTCTTTTTACGTGGAACCTCTGAATAACAACCACCTCTGAAGAGCGGTCTACTGGTAACCGTTATTCAGAGGTTACACTGTACAAAATTATTGTTAAAATCGTAAAATATATACCTTCTAATACTAAATAGTGAAATAATTAAGTCAGTATGACATAATCGAATTTTAGTATATTTCCTGGGCTAAAAGCGCGGCTTTTGGATCCTGATCCTTTTCCGATAGAAAACTTCCTATTTAGATTTAGCATCTTTGAGTGATGTTTACCAATGGTTATGGCAGTTTTGTCATACAGCATGATGACACCAAATGTCATACAGTATCATACAGCATGTCTTTCTCACTCTCTTTTGGGTTATCTTTAAGTCATCTCAACTTTAACATAACATAATCAAAACTAAAAATACACAGAAATTCTAAATAGTTTTCGTCTTATTCAAACTAGAAGATCCAACCAGGATCCTGGGTCTTCCTGGATTACAGAACAATTTTTTTTTACTTTAAAAAAGCTTTACATTTTATATTGAGATTGCCCATTAATAACACCAAATGGCATTCGTCTATGAAAAATATCAACAATGTACTCAGTTAAAATAAGCCCAGTGGCGTAGTGGTCAGCACGTGTGATTGCCAAGCTGAAAATCGAGAGTTCGACTCCCGTCCGGGAAAGGTTCACTCCTCCTTTCATCCCTTGAGGGGTAGATAAAACGAGTACCAAGCTAGTTTTGGAATTAAACATCGAGGGTCCCGCATTCTGATAATTTCGGTGGTATAAACGAGTAGTTTGATTACATGTCAGTTAATTTTACGTTTTATTTGTACAAATTATTTTTTTTTATTATTTATTGATGAAAATTTAATTTCGTTACGGATTATCAGCCGGAAACAAATTCTATTGCGTTTTAATTGCAAACGGATTAATATTTCGTAATCGGCCTGCACGTAATAGAGAAAAATATTTTTTAAAAATTGCTACTTGAAAATTATTTCGAAAACCATAAAAAATCCGTGAATTCAGATACAGTTTTTAAAACAAAATGCATTTGAAAGAATTTTTGTTTCCTATTCGATGATGTAAAAGATGAATTTATGCGACGTTTGGAAGCTTAAAAAATAATAATAATAATAATAATAATAATGCAGTAAAAGCGAAATTTACTGGTTAGGTGTTGGCACCAGGTTATGACGCCAGCGTTACTCATAGGCATATTTTTGCTTAATATATATTTATACACATATTAAATATATATGCCACATATATATTTAATATGTGGTATAGTGGATTGTCCATCAATACCCAATCTGACAGTCAGGCAGCATTGCTTGCCTTACAGAAACATACAATTACTTCTAGATTGTTTGGGAGTGTTATTGCTCTTTGAACAGGCTTGCCAGTAATGGTAATGATGTTGCTATACATTGGGTACCTGGTCATACTGGCATCCTGTGTAATGAGCTTGCTGATAGTCTAGCAAGGAAAGGGTCGGTTACTCCATTTATTGGACCAGAACCAGCTATTGGCATTTCTAAGAACTGCATTAGAACTACTGTTTTTAGAATTTTAAGAGAGCAGCAGTATCAAGAGTGGCTTGACTCAAGCGGACAGAGACAAGCAAAAGAGCTCAGTAGCGGATGCCCTAGTAAAAGGGCAAAGGAACTCATTGGGCTCAGAAGAAATAGTCTAATAAATATGGTGGAACTGCTAACAGGACACTGTAGACTTAATGGTCACCTTAGTATTATGAAGGTGGTTAATGACCCTCTTTGTAGGGGCTGTAAGTGCGAAGCCTTATATGTCCTCTGTAACTGTGAGACATATGCTGCTTACCGTTTCGAACACATGGGTCCACCTTTGATTGAGCCATGGAAAATTCAGGATATTCCTGTCAAATGTCTGCTGAATTTTATGTCAGCTACTGGTCTATTTAGGGACTAAGTGAGGATGTTTTCCTCTTTCATTTTTGGGAGATAGCACAATAGACCCCTGGTCGCGGTGCTTTGGCTCAGGCCACCCCCCCGCCCCCCAGTAATACAGTAATATATTTAACGTCGTGAAGGTACGAGGGCAAGTCAGTAAGTAGGTCACAAAAGCCAATAAAAAAGGGGAAACCAAGATACGTACTTAAAAAGCATGTTTATTTCTCTATATAATCGTCATTCACATTTGTCCCATTTCTTTATCAGTTTTCTAATACCTGCTGCATAAAAGTCTTTGGACTGCACTCTCAGCCATCTGTGTACCTCACATTCAACGTCTGCATCAGTCGGCTGTAGGCTAAACCATGTGAATACCCTGTTGCAGTTGCTAATGCTGTCTATTGTTGTCAGCTCTAACCATTTCCTAAAACCTTCCGCACTGTTTCTTCTGTCGCAACAGGACGACCACTTCGTTCTTCGTCAACAACTTTTGAACGCCCCTGCTCATCTTGTACAACTGTTGTCTCATAAATTCCAAATTGACATCTTACAGTTGGACAGTGTTGCCACCTATTGGCATATTTGGAACCAATTTACTACTAATTTCCGATCTCTCATATCGATTTGTGACCTACTTACTGACTTTCCCTCGTACTTTTGAATAATGAAATATTTTTTGAAGATACTATTTGCTACTACAGTTTCAGAAGAAAAATCAATCACCAGGGGTCAAATATTTTATTATTGGAATAAGCAAAGATCCTAACACCACTACCTACCAACGAATCATATTCAGGGATGTAGTGGTGGGCATACGGTGGTATACGCCGTATACCTTCAGCATTTTTTAAGGAACACTGTA
Organism: Maratus speciosus; assembly: GCA_963932465.1. Taxonomy (NCBI): domain Eukaryota; kingdom Metazoa; phylum Arthropoda; class Arachnida; order Araneae; family Salticidae; genus Maratus; species Maratus speciosus. The sequence continues at coordinate 172,727,658 of OZ010793.1, forward strand.
CACCCTTTGTTTCTCAAAAATGCTATAGTATATTACTCTGTATGGTATACCCTGTGCCTTGAGCGTATACCTCCTGTTTTTTTTACGACTACACCACTGGTCATACTCCACTATTTCTGATTAGAAAAATTCTATATAATAGTTAAATAGAAAACTTTGTAGTCGCCTTGTTTCATTGCTGACTTTGTAATATTTTTCTGCGATTCTACAATACAAGGCATAATGTTCTACTAGAAATTTGTGGTAACACTTTGCACCCTTTGAATAAGTTAACGAATATTACTAATTTTTAAAGTATATTTTATTATAATTTAATTAAAAAAAGTAAGCAATTTTATAAATTGTTACGCAATATGTGACGCTGACATATAGAAAATAAATTATTTTTTTTGTCCAGACGTCAAGGCATTTAATGGGATATAACAGCCATGTTCTGTTGAAAGTAATTTGTGTTTCGCAATTCTAGCTATTTAAATAAAAATAAAAAGTTTAACTGCTGCCTTCTGCAAACTGTATTGCATTCGTTTCGGCATTTGAATTACTCAGACAGACCATTTCAATTGTTACCCACAAAAAATGATTGATCTTTAAATCAAGAACAAGCTGTACATCTATTTTATTGTATTATTACTTATTGACAGGATTTGGCACAATGAGATCTCATATTCAACAAATATCGCAGATATGTTGGGCTGAGCTCAAGTAAGAGGATTATATTCTTACATATATGCAGGGTGTTCAGACATTCATCTGACAAACGCTGAGGGTTGTTACTACATATCAAGAAGAAGAAAAATTTCAACGTAACATGGTGTCACAAACCACTTATTTAATGAAAAATACAGGGGGTTTTACCCTAACTCAACTAGGGTTGATGGTAATAATTTTCAGAAAACTGAAGTACAGTCGTGGAAAAAAAAAGTAAACACCCCCTACTAACTCCTCAACAAATTATCATAGAAGAAAGTTATTGGTACCGAACGATTGGAAATAAAGTCTTCTTTTAAATTATGTATATAAAATTTGCTTAGGGGGCCATCTACATATTAAAACGAATCCAAACTTCATTTTTTTCAATGACAATACCCAATTTTAACGAGATATTTCAAATCTTCAGTTCAAACTATCTATAGACACCGATTTTCAAATCATTTGAATGATAAGTTTTTGAAATATAAATATTCAAAATTGAGTGCTTCTAATGTTAAATTACATTTTCATATTTTTATTTATATCTCCAGAAATTATGCGCCTTATGTGCTAATTTTTTGTGTAGCAATAATACTAATATACCCAAACATAAATACGCCGAGTTTGCAATTTTTATAACTTTATGATATGAATTATGATGTATGAAATTAATACTCGAAAAAATTATGAATTGCAACCTACAATTTTTTTGATGGAATTAGATTTATTAAGTACTGCTTTATGGAAATCCAAAATTTTACATTTTTCTTCCAAGTAGTTTTCAAATTATGCTTAAAAAATGGCAAAATGATGGTTTAAGGGGCCATCTATAATAGGAGTGAGTAGATATTTTGAAATTTCTTCTGCTGTCGTGTAATCTAGCAAGCTTTATTGACTTCTTAAGGTGCCTTGATTAAGATGAGGGCTCTCTCGGTTAACAATCGAGTTCCGAACTTCAATTTGGATACAGCCCTTAAAATACGCTCGTTTTAAAATAATTAATTTCTCAGAAAGTTATGGTACGAATTGTATAAAAATTTGTTTTTAGGCTAATTGAAAGGTGTAGTTCATTATGCTGTCAGAATTGTGTACTGCTATTGAAAAAAAAAAAAAACAAATTTACGGTTCGTTTTAATATGTAGATGACCCCCTAAGCAAATTTTATCTATATCATTTAAAAGTAGACTTTATTTCCAATCGTTCGGTACCAGTAACTTTCTTCTACGATAATTTGTTGAGGAGTTTGTAGGGGGTTTTTACTTTCTTTTTTCTACGACTGTACGTTATAACGAAACAGTTAAGGGCCTACTTCAATCACACGAAAAGACCCGTTTTCTAATGCTATTACTATGGCAGAAATTTATAAAGATATCTCGGTCGCATTTCAATATTTTTAGATGATTTTTTTTTTTTTTTTTTTTTTTTTGCCGTGGATAGCTAAGGTCGATCTGTATGCAGGACGTTTTCTACTTTTTCAATTTCGTTTACAAGTATTTTAAATCAGGACACTTTCATTTTCAGAACCGGTTCCTAAAATGAAAGCATCCTCTTGAAAAAAATTCCCAATGAAAATCGAAAAAGTAAAAAACGGCTTGCAATCGACCTCAGCTAGCCACTGAAAAAAAAAAAAAAAAAAAAAAAAAAAAAAAAAAAAAATCATCTAAAAATATTGAAATGCGACCGGGATATCTTTATAAATTTCTTCCATAGGAATATTATTAGCGAACGGGTCTTTTCGCGTGACTGAAGTAGGCCCTTAATATACATGCTCACCTTTATTGTAAATGTGAAAACGCAAAAAAAAAAAAAAAAAAAAAAAAAAAAAAGGCGTGCAGAACTTTTTATTATACGCGACAGTTCATTAACAGTTCATTCGGTATCATCCATTGCTTGAGCCCCCTGATTTTCCGAAACTTTTCGTGACGTTATGACCTTTCATTCAAAACAAGGTACATATCGTTACATTTTTCTTGTAATATTTTTATTTTTCTCAAAATTATTACCGTCAACGCGAGTTCAGTTAGGATGAAACATCTTGTATTTGTTATTAAATAAGTGGTTTGCGACCCCATATTAATATTAAAATTTTTCAACAAAATAATGCTATAAAACGTGATAAAATATCTTTATTAAGATTAACGATCGTTTCGTCGCACAAACGGCGACATTTTCAAAATCATTCACGATAGAAAATATTTTCACATAATTTAAAAATAATAAACATAGTTTTACGAACTCTTTAAGCAAACTGAGCCAAATTCTGGGTATGTTGTAGGATAAAACGTCATTACAAAGAGCATTTTCTTTAGTAATAATTTCTATTGATTCACCGATAGTTAAATCATGATAATTCTTTAAGGGGCATAGCAGTTTTGTATCTCCGAAATTAACTTGTATATTTTGCTTATGGTTCCATGAATCAATAGAAATTATTACTAAGGAAATACTGCTTGTAATGCCGTTTTATCCTACAACACACCTAAAATTTGGTTCAGTTTGCTTAAAGGATCATAAAATGCGTATTAATCCGCTTCCCTCTATATCCCTATTTTTATTTTCTCAATGTTTTCCGGATCTAAAAATTAACTTTCACTTTCACATCTTTCGACACCAACTACGTGAAATTTGAAAAAAGACGCTAATCGCAGTATTTTTATTTTTGTATTCTCTGACGAAGACAATGTATATAGTTGAAAGTACTAAATATTATTAAAGTAATTTAACAGCTTTTTTAAATATTTCATCATCTTTTAAGTAATTTGCACATAGTGTAATTTTAAGTTTCACTTTTTAAAGGTGAATTTAGAATTCTATTTATTTATTTGCTGAGAAAAAAATCACGTTTTATAAAAACAGATATTATCCCCCCTTAAAAGTAAGATTAAAAGCACAAAATAAAATAAATTTTCTTCTGACTTACCTAACTTTTACAATGTGAAATTGCATTTTATTTTCATTTAAGAATACAATTCAACTATATTTGCTGCAATACTTATTTTAATAACAGAACAAGTAAATAGAAGGGAAGAACTCCTCGGGAATCAACTTAATGCAAGTTGATTCCTTGAAAAAAAGGAAAAGTCGAAGTTTAATAAAAATAGAAGGTTTTAAAAGTAAGATTAAAAGATTAAAATAAAATATATTTTCTTCTCGCTTACCTATCCACTTTCAATTCTTGTGCGAGTCTTCTCCAATCATTACCATTAAGCGTAGGAGGATCCAAAATACTCTTGAGTTGTTTTCTTGCATGCGGGGTAAGCCTAAAGTAAAGATAAAAATATTTTGGAGGTAAATAAAATTAAACTAAAAATAGTTTATTATTTTAATTAACATTAATCATAGAAATTCTAATAAACTAAACAAATAATTTATGATTCATCCTTAAAAGTTTACACAAGTAAAGCGAAAACATTCACAAGCTAATGTTAAACCTTCGGAAGTGTTCTTTTCAAGTACTCGCTTGCACTTTCATAATTTTAAATTGTTTTTTGCATAAGATAGCTGATGTTAGTTTTTACTTTTATGGTTTCAATTGCAGTTTTTTTTAATGAGGTTTTATATATGTATAAAAAAAATCTGTAACCAAATTCGAAAAAGTAAAAACTATCCCGGTAAGAGATTAATCTCAGCTGTCCTTTGCAAAAAAAGAAAAAAAATATTTGCATTTAAAAATATTAAAGTACGAGCAAGAAATTTTAAAAGAACGCTCCCATAGATTTAGCATTAGGTTGTGAGTGCTTTCGCGTGACTAGCATATGAGCTTAACTGAAAAAAAAAAAAAAAAAAAAAAAACAACTGCTACGGGACCATCCATGGTTTTACGACGATCGTCAATTACATTTCCTTTATTTATTTATTAGCATCACCATTTTCTGACCTTTTTTCCCACCTTTATTATTTAAAGTTCACAAAGTTTCCCAGAAAAAATGATGCTAAAGCAATAAAAATTGAGAACAATATATTTGGACAATAAAAATTACTTGTCGCGAATATAGCGGCATTTTTTTTTTTTTTTTATATTTGTTAAGCATAATTTACTTATATAAAAAAGATTGTAAAAGATTTTTAAAAGGAAAGATAATTATTGATTCTTTTCATTACTGATAACCGTTGACGCTGTTTTTTGCATGCTATTTATTATAATTTGAGGAACATCTCGAAAATTTTTTAATAAAAAATTTATGATGTGGATCGAGTTGCGTGGATGTACGTCCTAGCGTGCGCGCCGTGCGCTTCTAATCGGGTGGGATCCAATATATCGCCAGAGTCGTTCGCAATCAATTTTCGTTAGGGATTATGAACATAGATAATATCAGCTGGAGTTTAAAGCAGTTTGAGATCAAAAAGTTGAAAATCAACAAAGTGGCAGCCATTAAAGAAAGGTTTATTTCTGACCTCCCTTTTCGCAACTTCGCGTGCTTCTAAAAATGGCTGAAAGTAGTCTAAGCTCCAATAAATCCTAATCTTTAATTATTATAATTAAAAAAAAAAAAAACTCAGCAAGGTCGGTTGAATAATTTTTGCGTTTTGAACACGCTCGGTTTAAAGCAAGTCATTTTGTGCCAAATGCGTTTATAGTGCTCCAAAACAGCACTGTAAAAAAATTATGTACCGTTACTCCATAAAATTAGCGGCAGCCTCCAATTTTATGGAGTAATAATAGTGTAATTTAAACTGATATAACTGGTGTAATATTTCACATTAGTGTAACGTAACACCAGTTATATCGGTTAAATATTACGATAGAATATAAAAATAGTTGTAAGTCCTGGCCCATAATCAAAAGGCACAGATGCAAAATAGTTATATATTATTGCATATCAAAACAGATATGTAGCACTGTTATTTATTATAGTGCTACAGGATATTTGTTAAGCAGTCAAGTTCATAACCATGGTTAGTCCTCCACTGCCACCAGTAAAGATATAATTGTAACTTTAACAGTTTACAAAGATTTTTTTTTCGCTACAAAGCTAACTGAATTGGAAGAAATATAGAAATGAAAATGATGTTTCACACCTGAATCCTGCGATGGGCTGATCCAGCGCCACTAAAGGGCAACCTGCATCACTGGCCGTCACCGTGGAACCCAGGCATTGATTGGTCCAGTTAAGGGTAGGGCTGGGCACATTGCTTTTCTGAAAATAAATACATTTCTGTCATTTCGAAAACAATAGAAAATATTTCGAAAATATTACTTATTTATATTGTTTCACTTAACCCCTTAATTCCCGCTCCCTTGAGTTTCAGGGGTAGTATAGACAATTTTTTTTAAATTCAGATTGTTTGATTCCCACCAGTTTTTTTTTTTTAAATAGTCTAATTGGCTTTATTCTCTCATCATTTTATGTGCCATTAAATAAGGTGAATATTTCTGCACTGAAAAAAAAATCCGACCAGTTTTCCTGTAGGAATCGGAAAAATAGTTGCCCTTATCGTACCGGAAAATTTTCCGACTCAGCTCGGAATAAAATCCGTAAAAAAAGGAAACAGTAAAAAAAAAAAAGGTATTTTACGGATTTTATTCCGATTTTTAATTTTTCATTCTGAGCTGGGTCGGAAATTTTTCCGGTACGATAAGGGCAACTATTTTTCCGATTCATACAGGAAAACTGGTATTTTTTTTATAGTGTATTTGAACAAAGTGGGGAAAATCTAAACAATCTGAACTTAAAAAAAATAGTTGCCTACACTTATTGGATGCGACGTTTAACCCTTTATATCCTGACGGTACTTTTCAGTATCATTAAAGAAAATTCATTGTACATTAAATTCGTCTACTAATAAAAATAAATTGCACTTTTCATACAAAATAATTTGCTTAATCCTATTTAGAAAGCACAGTGAAACAGTCGAAGCTAAATATTTTTTAATGTGGTTATTTTCTCAACCATTTACCTAAGTGTAGCTTTTATCCTATTAAAAAATGTTATATGAAAAATTTGCAACTACAAAACAGGTAGGATCCCAGTACATTTATTTACACTGTTCTTTTAAAAATCATGAGATTTCCATAACAGTATTTTTTGTTAATTAATCTAATTATTCTTGTCAATATTTTGCACAAAGAGCTCTAACTACCGTTTTATTAAATAAGTTTTAATTAAAAAAATATCTAAAAATCAAATTATTATTATATAAGTTGTTCTGGATATCTTAGACGTAAATAACTATTCAGGTAACGCAATTTGTTTATTCAAAATTCAGGATAAAGGATTAAGGATATAAAGCGTTAAAGGCAAGATAAAAGATCCTCTTATATGTCAACTATTTCGAGTAGATTTATGATAAATTTTAATATAGTGCTACAGGATGTTTTTCAGTAACACGTATGTGAAAAAAAAATGTAAAAATAGCATTCTTTTTTAAGAATTGAAAATTTTAATGTTTTGCTATGTAGTGGAAAAAACCAAGAATTTTTTTAATCGATACAATTACAATTTAATAAAAAAATGAAGATGGTGCAAACTTTACACATATAAACAACTTTAAAAGTTAGATATATATACACTACACATGAATTAAGATTAAAATCGAAAGAAAAATCCCGTAACGTATTTTATTTTAATATATATGCAAATAAATTCTTTTGTCAGCAGAATCCTGAAGAGTTTTTCTGTGCCATTTCGCTATACTTGTGACTTACCTCCCTTCCGTCTTGTGGATTGACCTTGAGCATTTGCCTGTGGGCTTGAATCCCTCTCTGGTAGACAAGGATGTGACATCGGACTTTCTGCGATCGATCTATGTTTTCTAGAGTAAACGAGCAGTGGAGGTTATTTTGTCGACCATTCCATACGTGCTGGAAAGGAATTTCCTATATAGGATAAGAGAAAAAATATACATAAGGTATTATAGTCTTTAAAATTAGAAGAAGTAAAGAAAATTGCAAAGAATTTGTGACTATTGTTGACTATTGTGGTAGACTGAATCTTTTAACCTTGTCTGAATTCTCAAAGGAAGATGTTTTTTTTTTTTTGTGTGTGTGTGTGTGTGAAACCAAATTGTGACGAAAATATATTTGTTGAATTATATAACAAGAAAATATATGCAAGATGGTCTTGTTATGTTTTTTTAGTTTTTGAGCATTAACAATTCAAGTTATTCTTACAGTTTCAAACCACTGTCACATATATGTGACATTTCGATTCGCGTATCCCAGTCGGGATTAAGAAAGAAGCGCGTATTTTTTATCACTTTATAATAACTGACTTGGTCAAATCTACGAGAAACAGATTTGTTGAGTTACATAAAAATAAAATATATGCTGTATGATCTTGTTAAGGAGCAGAAATATATTTTTAAGTTTTTGATAATAAATTATCCCTTTATGTACTGAATTATGAATTCATGAAAATTTTATCTTCTAAAGCATTTTTCGTGAACTGTTTAAACAACATTAGAAAATGTACATAATCATTTAATAAATTTTAGAAGGATTGAGAAGGATTAATTAAATTTGAATTTATAGGGATTTTGTGCAATATTTATAATCCCACTCAAATCTTTTGTTTTAAATACTTTTCTTATTATTTTTTAGTATCAGGAAATGTACAAATATAATGTTCTTACAATAGAAATATAGAAATATTTCCGAATTGAACCCCCCCCCCCCCCTCCAACGCCAAGAAAGCTGAAAAAATGCAAAGGCAAAAGAAATCATCCTTTTAAAAATATTTTTGGTTTGTGTAATCAATAATGCTTTTAGAACAAGGTAAAGTAACGTATCTATAACTCATTCTAAACTGTATTACAACTAATCGATGTATTAAATGAATTTTATAACAAGTTATTTTAATGGTGCTTATAAATACCGTCAGTAGATAAAGAGTTATTTATGATAGCTTTATAGTTCACACCAATGTCACATATAAGTCCGAATTTTTTAACCCTATCTGAATTTTCAAAGGAAGATGTATTTGTTTGGTGTGAAAACAAATTGTGCCGAAAATATATTTGTTGGATTATACTGTACAACAAGAAAATATATGCAAGATGATCTTGTTATGAGCACAGTTATATTTTTTAGTTTTTCAGCATTAACAATTTAGATTATTCTTCCAGTTTCACACCACTGTCACATATATGTGATATTTCGATTCGCGTATCTCAGACTGGAGACACAAAGAAATATTTGTATTGTTATCACTTTGTGAAAACTGGTTAATTATGCCTAAAGCATATTATTAGAATTATATAGCAATAAAATATATGTAGAATGCTTTTGTTATAGACACAATTTTATATTTTAATTTTGAGGTCTAAACAGGTTACTTTTACAAGTTTTGGAAGAATGTATTGCACCAAAGGGAAAAATCTTTTTGTTTTTAATATTTATTCAAGTAGTTAAATGTATACATCTGTATAGAGTATAATGTATATATTATTTTAAAATGTGCAATTCTGCTGAACATAGGCTATTGTGTATCTAAAAATATGTCAGAAATGTCTGATGCATGCTATATTAGTTCCAGATGTTTTCTTGTTGGGAAAGCTTCGATATGAAGATATTTTAAAATAACTTAATATTACAGATTATTAAGTTAAATAATGCGATAAAAAGTGATAAAATATCTTTATTAAGATTGGCGAACGTTTCATCGCACAAACGGTGACATTTTCAAAATCATTCAGGATAGAAAATATTTTCACATAATTTAAAAACAATAACATAGTAAACAATGTCACAAGACATCATGCATAATGAAAAACATTGCAAACATAAAATAAAATAAAAATTAAATTTGCTATTTGCGAGCGTGGATTTAAATACAAACAGCCAATTTAATTTAAATTTAATTTTATGTTTGCAATGTTAAAAAATGCATTACATATTTTTATTTATTTTTCTTTTAAACAAAATGTATATTAATTTATGACCTCAAAAGCTAATTCCCATTTTTAAAACTTTTACGCGCTTTAACGATAAGGCTTCAATTTGACTTGCAAAATTTCAAGCCTTATGGCAGTTAAGACACGTCACTAATTGCTACTAAACCTCTTTTCTCGAACAGTTATACCCAAAATTGTGGATTATTACCCTAAATGTTAGATGTATGAAAAGAAAATGCTAATAATTACTTGGTAATTAGCACCAGGCTTGCATCTCCACCCTTGTGCCACATCTTCTAAACAAAGGCATAAATTGGCTCCTCCATCCTGGAGAGGCATGGCTTTGGGACGGTCTAGTAATTTGCCGCCTAGTTTCTGCTCCACTTGGAGAACACCCTGATAAAATATGAAAAATAAATGTCAGTAAAGTTTATTCTTAAAATCAGTACTTTTCTTTCTCATTATAGGTAACTGTGTCCAGGGCAATTCAACAGAAAATTATCATTTTGGGGGGAGGGGGGGGGGAATAAAATTTATAATTTGTTTAATTTAATGGTATGATAGGAAAACTTGATATTTTTATATTCTATAATAAAATTCTAGTAAAAAGGCATAGTAAATTACTGTAGCTCCAAATATAGTTCTAAAGTAAAATATTGTCCATTTTCAAATGGCGCAATGGGCGAAATTTTAGGAGTCCTCCAGAACTTCATTACTGCAAATAGATCAAAAACATTTTTGTTCAGTTTGTAGATTATTGTATACCGCCACTTTTTTACACCATATATTACCGTTTTTTTTTTTTAGTGGAGAATAAATTTTGTGGTTTCGAATGCGACGATCACTAGTTCCATTTCACACACACAGAAAAAACTTTATTTGAACTTAGAGGAATAAAAAAATTAAGCAACCATAAAAATATAACTGCTCATTTTTGAGCAGAACATTTCTGCTGATTTTCACAGTCTAGGAGGCTAGCTTTAAAGTTATGGCTGAATTTATCCGAGTGATATAATATATTTAAAACTTTAGTGACACTGTGAATATTAGTAAATCATAACTTAACTTATTATACAATATATGCAAATATTGGAAATACCTATAGGTAAGGACACATATTCTTGTTACTGAGGATTAAACATGTTAATGCGAGGATTCGGAATGATGCAACACACGACTTTTCATGTTGGACAATGGACCATTCGGTCGTTTCCAGTGCCCTCTACTTATACAATGTGTGTTATCTGGCAAATCTACTCATGTAATAGACTAAACTGGATAGTTTAAAGGGCTATTACACGAGGTACCTTTAATTTCGGGTGACTAAACGTTAACCCATGGCTTTAAAAGAGTTGCTCGAAAAGCAAGCAATTTTTTTGTCGTCGCAATTTTGCGGCTTGTAATGGCCATAAGAATGTCGGCAGAGGAATGTCGCTTGGAACAGCCAATAGAATGCTTGGAAAACTGACGAAAGAAAACTCTTTTTTTCAAACAGCCAACGAAATGTTTGGAAAACTGAGCTGTTGCAGGCAGTTTTTGTCGCTTCCAATTTCACCGTGTAATAGCACTTTTTACAGTCCAAATTAGTCATCAGTTAGTTGAATGTGTAAATTTTAAACTTCTGAAAAATGATGCTCCACTAAATGGATAAAATTTCGCGCTGTGTCGCGTTATGTAAAGTAAAGTATATTTTACCTGTAACGCTGCTCTTGTGTCCTCAACGCAGTAAACCCTGATGTTGTAATCCACAGCAGAGTATAGGCTTGGGGCAAAAGCAGCTAGAGTCAGAGACTTGATGGCCCAGCCACCTGCTTCTTCCGACTCACCAACTAGGACGTATCGACACAGGCGATCAGTCGCCACATGACATTGTCTACCATCCAGCTGGCAATACAAAGGAGTGTTGATTGTCTCGTGACCAAGTGTAACGACATTCTGAAAAGAAAGAACAGGGGTTTGTTTAAAATATTTCATAGAAATTATGGCTTAACGATGAATGGACACACACGAATTTGCGGGGCTTGAGATGCTTGTGGGAAATTACTCGTTTTTGGTTGGCTATTTGGTATCGCTTATGGGAAAACTCGGGACGCTGATTTAAAATAAAAGGGACATCGTGACTTTGTATGACGTCAGAAATATTTGTCGTTTGAACTTATCATATCCCGTACAGCGACTGTATTTTATGAATATAAGACTGAATGAATATCAATATGGGTGGAAATATTCATCAGATAGCAGAAATTTGCAGCTTATATAGTTGTCTCAACGACAAAAGAAAGATTATGAACGGAATCGAGAAGGATCAGCAAGGATAACATGAGACAGCCAGTTTTAAATGAAAAAAAAATTTAAAAACTTTCCTTTTTAATTATTATTATTTATTTTTTCTATTTGAATTTTATTTTCAACCATTTTTGCTCCAAATACTTTATGGTTGAAATTCAACAGCGAGTTGGACTATTTTCGCGAATGGGATTTGGAGCACAATTAATTTAATTGTTGTTGTAACTCATACACAGTTCTAACCATACAGAACTATTGGGGATTTAACAACTTCAGCCGGATAAAGCAAAAATGCCTTAAAATTAATGTATCGATTTAGTACATATAACGTACCTGTGAGAATAATTTTTATAATTCTACCATATCAGGAAACGAGTGAAAAACTGATTGCAGAATTCCGCCTTTTTAAACAAAAGTCAAAAATATTTAAATAAAAGAGTGTAAAAATGATGTTCATCTGCAGAAATTTTCAGAATGCTAGTGAGAATGTATAGTGAATATGTGCTATGATAGACGTGCTGTTATGAATGTTTGAAAAACTGGAGAGAAACATGTTAAATACATAAGTGTCCAGTTTTGACAGAATAGTAAGTACAATATATGCTCGCGTGGTACAAATACGCCTTATACCTATGCTCCTATTTTGAATGGCAAAATATTGGTAAATTCTTGATTCGGTTATAAGTCAATCCTAAAAAACTTCAGTACATTTTTATTGAAAAAACTAGGCAAGCAAAAATAATTATATAAAAAATTAAGAAACATTAAACGAATCTTGCAAATTACCCCCCCCCCCCTCCCCTTATTTTGAATAACAAAATATTGGTAAAATTCTTGACCCGAGCATAAACGACTCCCCCTTTTTAAAAGACAATTATAAGTCAAAATTTTTCAGCTTATATGCGATTATATACGGTATGCCAATTGCAGAAAACACGGTCTTAGTGTGACACAAATTATGGAAAATGATCTTGTCATAGAAATCATTATGATGTTCCTCTTCTACATGAAAGTCTGGTATTCACTTATTGGTTGCATATAAATATATACGGAGTAATTTGAGTTTATTCAATTAAATTTTTAATTGAAAGAATAATACCTTCCACTCAGGATTTTCTTCTTCTGTACCGTTGTCACTGGCATGAATACTTATTTTCCAGTTTTGAGTGTTGAGCAGTGCGCAGTGTTGAAATGTAATGATTGCCGATTTCTTCAAGTGAACACCAAGTGGACCACATAGAATTACAGGACTCAGAAGGGTTTCTTTATCTGGAAATATAGATAAATCACACAGTGCACCTTGAAAAAGATGATCACTATTACTCATTAAATTTAGAAGCAGTTAACAATTTGAAAATCTAGAAAGACTGCCTAGTTAGAACATGCTTTGATATACGAATAACTTTTATCATGTGTATCGACTAAATTTTTAAAATTCAAATTTAGAAGAATTACCCAGTAATTTTAATTGAAGTCTATAAAAAACTTATTAGTAAATAACAGGGAGTTACAATATGAAAACTTCAAGTCCTAAACAAACTTTTATGTGATATACCTGAATCTGCATAGCATTTTAAATTACGAGATTAATATTTTAAATACATTGAACTTATGTTTGTATTCTAATTTTAGATACAGATTTTGACCACTTAGTCTTTCAACTAAAAACAGAAAAAAAAAAAAAATCTGAAACATCTGTTTTTCTGAAATTTTTCTATATGTGCATATTTTTAAATCTACACACATACAATTGATAGGCAAAGCCGATTCCCGATTGTAAGTTTTTTGGTTGAAACCATTTGGAGCAAAACAATCTAGTACGGTTCTGTCCAACCTTTCAGTAAGGAGTGGCGCCCCTCAGTTGATGAGAAACAATATTGCATGGGCCAATATTGCATGACTCAAAACATGCAACAATATTATCTCACTGTAGTAGTGGCAGCGATAAACACATAATATAAGATACACATGCACAGTGCTCATACTGGTAGACATGGAAGCCATGTGATTAAAAAATCCATGTGAAAATAATTTGAAAAAAAAAATAATGTTAAATTTAGAATTGCATTTTTCTGACAGCGGGCCCTATCTTAAAAAATTTTTTTTGAGATTAAGGAGCCAAAAATCGCCTGTAACAGCAAATCACGCCTATATAAAAAAAAAGCGCAAATATTATTGGTTTTAAATAAAGCATCCTTAAAAATGAATATTCATAAAAAAAAGCTAATAAGAGCGAATATTCGAAAGGACGCAAAGAAAAACATTAAAGTGATTTGCTTTTGGCAGATATTATCTAATGTATTCATTCGGTTGATATTTACATATGTAGTACAAGTTCAAGTCTGTAAGGGTTCATTCGCATGCGCGGGGAAAATTTAGCTTCTGAGTAGAGTTGTTCGGTTTTTGCGTTAAGGGTTTAGATATATCATTTCATAGGTAATACTTACCAAGTAATCTTGGCCGATCTTTGTCTTCTCGAAGAACTGCAACGTATACTTCCACACTCGAACCTTTTTTAATAGCACCAGGAGGAATGGTAAGAGTTATGCCTACAAGGAAAAAATATATATATAAAATTTACCGAATCATTTTTTTTTTAACTGAATGAGTTTCAGGAATTTTGTATTTTTCCTCTAGAGCTGTCTTGTATTAAAATATCGTGTGGCTGCAGATTGGACAAAAAAGTTTCTTATGATAGAAAGTTTTGTTTAAGGAAACAAATAAAAAAAAGTTCTAAAATATTCCCTGGGTATATATCTTTAAAATTGCAAAAAAATTAAAAATCAAAAATAAACTGCTGCATACATATATTTTGTACAATGTAGTACTGATATATTTCAATGTATAGAATTAAATTAAGTACATTCAGATGTGATTCGAACTATAGAAGCCGCAGTTGTTGAAAGATGTTAGGAGACAGCAGGAAATGAATGACGATTATTAATACTGTATACATGATGTTTGTGGTAGATTTATTCAGTTTTTGGTGCTTTTTTGCAGTTTTGAAGGTGCAGCACCATCTACAGACAATTTTTAGAACTACATTTTGTAATTTGCTTAAACAAAACTTTGGGTGAATAGAAGCATTTTCGTCCACTGATGTCTGTCTGTTAATCGTTTTTTTTAATTGAATTTCGAAATGTGGCAAGGACTTTTGGAGGTGTTCTAAATTTATTTCCCTGAATAGAGATTTATAAAATTATGAGCAAAACAGACTTACCAGAGCCAGGGATACTAATTCTTCCCCCACTTTTAGTGACTGTGCCCCAAGCGACACATTCAATGTCCAAGTTTGGAGGAAGAGCTGCTGACGTCACAGAATGACGGCCAGACGGACACTCGGAGTCAGACAGAGTAGAAGGATGTGATACTAAAAAGAAAAAAATAAACAATATTAGTATCATAAACTATACGCTGTAAAAAAAAAAAAAAAAAGAGAGAGAGAGAAATGTTTCTTGATCTTGCAAAAAGTTTTTCGAAATTATAATATCATCTCTTCCGAAATACCCACAAAGTCGAAATGCATTAATTTATATTCATAAACCTCAGGAAACAAAAAGTTTTCCGAGATTTAAAGAAGGAGTTCTGTAAAAAAAAAATGTCCGTTTTGCTGATCGTAATTCTCGGAAACGTTTCTGGGTACTTCTTTTAGTATATCAGTTTTCTGAACCCAGTATCAAAGCGTTTCACGAATGCAAACAGATCTCAGGTATCCATTTTCATGCTAAATACGCATGTTCAATGTGGGCATGGGCAAACATGCTAAATTAACAGAATAAAATGAGCATTGTTTTATTAATTTTGCATGCATTATTTCGTCAGCTGAAATACTTACTTGAGAATTGATAGTATCCGAAAATTTAATGTTTTGTGTTGATAATGGATTGAGAAAACTGGATAAGATATTGTAAAAACTACTTCGAAATGTTTCCAAAAATTACGGCCAAAAAAAAAATTCAGAAATGTTTCTATAAATCTCGTGAATTAATTGGTTTTTGGAGATAAATGAACGCTTTTCAGAATTTTGGATGACTCGGAAGTGGTTATATTTTTGTAAAATCTTTTCTTAGATCAAGAAACTTTTCTCATTTTTTTAACGTGCAAGTAATATCGAAAATAACCTCATTGGAAGTATTTTTTTTTTTGTTTCTTTTTCCTGTTATTTCAACTTTGCAAAGGGATATTTTTTGTACATTTTCTCTTTCAACCTCGTACCCCAATGGAATCAGATTAGACATTTAATTTTCCTTTCAACTCGAACTTTTACATGTAGAATGCATTCCATTGAATTTTTTATTATGGGGTTAAAAATATCGAAAATTCTGTTTTAGTCACTGTTATTACTCATCTAGAAATTACGCAGCATACAATTACTTAACATTTCACAAAGTTAAAGACGAAAATGTATTTAGCGAAAATAATGCGAAATAGTTACAATTAGAAAAGAATGCATAAAGAAGCTGAAATTTTTAACTTAACCCCTTGGGGACGAGCGACCGATATTCGTGTCGCGTAAGATGATCAGAATCGGGGGTTATTCTCACCAGTAAACTTTTATTGTAAATTTTACCATACTTAATTCGAGCATTTTCCCGATTCAATTAGGCAAAAATTTCTGTTTTAAAAAACCGGTGATTAAAGATTAAAAATTCTGTAAAAGACGCTCGTCCCGAAGGGGTTAACAGAAAGTTAATTGAAATAACCCGTTGACAAAATTTAACTGTTATATTTTTTTTATTATTTTACTAAATATCAATAGAGATTCAAAAAATAATTATGTTCAAGTTCTTGTATAATTTAATCGCTCCTGATTAATACAATTTGCATAAGAAAATAGCCATTGCGTATAAAATTTAGGACTAAATGTTCTTAGGCCACGATCTTCAATGCTGAGGATAAAGATTTGCACAGGGATAATTTTATCAGCATCAATTCATTGATATTAAAACTTATTTTGCAATCAATTTTCATTATTAATTGAAATAAATTTCAGCTCATTCAAAAAACATATAAAAGTTTGTGACATTTCAAAGACATTTCTAATAAGGGCGCATGGTAAACAAAGACCATTATTTGAAAAATTTGCTACAAAAAACCACCACCAACAACAAAAAAAAAAACACCCTGTATGTTTCAGATCGTACGAATAAATTATATTCCATACAGAAACAAAACCTTCCGATTGGTGCAAAAAATAAGAGGTTCGCTCTCATGTGTTATTTTAGACTTGCCTAAAATAAAATAAATGCCTAAAATACTTGCCTAGCACTCTAATAAAAACTGTAAATTTGTTTTTAACATTTTCATGTATTTTTCCATTTGTTATATTCCGTTAAGTCACTTGCTCGCTTTGATTTGCCCACTTTCTCTCAAAACAGCGAAATGTCACCAATCTTCCTGAATTACTTCAACCTAAGCAGCATTTTTTGTCAAAACACAGGGTTGTTCCGACAACTGTTATGCAAATACTTTACCGTTTCAGAAACTAAAGTATAATAAATATTCTTTTCCCATCAAATGACAAAAACGTAGCGAATCTAAGCTGAAAATTTCTTAAAATCATTCAGTCAGAAGACGAAAATTTCGTCAAATAACAGAAAAATTTCTTCCAATCGCAGGGGTAACAAGAACGAAAAATCCGGCATCATGAATAGATTGTATTATAGTATCATATATATATATTAGAGATTATATTATCATGTACATGCATAAGATATTATCCACTTTGTGCGAAATTTAATCACATAAGCTAAAAATTTAGAATGTTCAAACGCACAAACTACAACATCATGACATCAAAACCATATACGGTCGTTTCAAGGATTCTTGGATCCCCTTCATCGCGCTGAAAAAAGAAAGATTAAAAGTTTAAAACGGGTTCAAAGAACCCCTCAGTTATAGCCCCGAGTACTGGCTAATGAATATTAAATCAATTCATTAGCCAGTAGTCATGGTTATAACCGAGGCCGCTCAGCCTTTTGTGCAGCTTTGAACACGTTTTAAACTTTTATTTTTTTCCGCTCTGATGAATGGGATCCAAGAATCCTTGAAACGGCTGTATGTGGTTTTTTATGTCATGATGTTGTAGTCAGTGCGTTTGAACGTTCTAAATTTTTAGCTTATATACTTAACAGGATATTATTAGAAAATTTTATTTTTTGTTACTATAATGAAATGAGATATCTAAATAAGTAACTCAAGAAATACATAATTCAGTGGAAATCCATTTTCAGCAATCACTGTCCATATCCGGTAATGTTGTGTGAAGACTTTTGTGTAGCCCTGTATGCGATCTATGGAATTTATTCGCATCACCTAATACACTCAAAATCAGATAAGTTTAAAAATGCACACCACATAGAAAAACGCACATCCAATTATCGATCTTAGTCAGTCGTTTAACCGAATTATTTTGTATGTCTTTGAAAATGAACGATAAAAGCTATGCGATCCATAATCTATAAAAAACATCAATGCATTTCAGTGATTCCATTATGGTTGAAGTACCATACATTAAAATGCACCACAAACGATGCCTTGGATCACACCTTGGATCATATTGTGATGGAATCCTTTTGTGCGTCCCTGTAAACGAACTATAAATGTTACTTAGTCTGTACTCCTGAGAAAGTACGTTGCAGTCCATCAATAATGTACAACAATCGCATTATGTTTCAAATATCGTAATACAAAAAACTGCACCACAAACGATTTTTTTCTATAAACAGGTAATTTAATTTTTGTCTGTAGACGAACTATTAATGCTGCACATTCCATTTTCAATAGGAAATGTATTACTGTAAACCTCACAATCAAGTTCAGGATAATCCAAGTATATTTACTCTAGTTAGAGCACGGACAAGCAAACAGACAAAATTTTTAATGCCTAACATTCTACAGTAAACCTGTAAAACATATAAAAAATTCATGGCATCCCGAATATATTTACGAAATAGATCGCGAATGCCCGAAATAGATCACGGACAGACTGGAGTGGATGGACTGAATTCATAAATACTTTTCAACAATGTTGGAAAGGGTTAAAAATGAAAATGTGATTATTTTCGAGAATTTTGTGGCCGGAATACCTACAATGGAACTTCTAAAGGAAGCTATAAGGTAAATTCACCTATAGTGGGTCACGTACCAGTAGTGGGCGACTAATTTTTAAGGTTTAAAAACAAGCCCAAAATGCATTTCTCGAAAACGACTGAAAGAAATATGACTGACTAACATCATCCTTAAATTACCTCATTACAAAGATTTTTTCTGTTACAGGTCTCGAGAGGCTATAAAACAATATCTAATGACGCTCTTCCTATAATTACAGAAATCCCCTTATATCACTAATAATAGATTACGATTATCATAAACCTAATGTTTTACCAATTAAAAATCAAGAAATAATTGACAAAATTCTCCCAAATGTAGCAATTCAGCACAACGTCCCAAGTTGGCTTTTTCCTTCCTCTTTGGAAACATATTCTTTTCAGGTTTATCCCACCAAAAACCCTTTCTCCCCTTCTAATAATCTTACGGTTTCCACTCATGGCTCACACGCAGATTCAGGTGTAGGCTCAGCCTTTTGTGCATAGAGAATGATGTTGTGACTCATCAGTGGTCTTGCAGATTGGAGGATAGAAACTCGATATACCAGGCTGAACTTTTTGCAATTCATAATGCGCTCACCTGGATATCATCACTAAACTCAAATTCCCTTATAAAAATCTATTCTGATAGTCTTTCAAGCCTTTTAGCGCTTCACTCTTTTAAACCAATAAACCCCAAATACTTGAGATTAAAGTCCAACTTCAATATTTAATTCATAGAACTTCTCTTGGTTATGTGGCAGCACACACTGGCGTACCGAGAAATAAACTAGCTGGCACTTCAGCTAAGAAAGCAACTAAAAAAAAAAAAAATTAAAAAAACGAAGTTGATGTGTCTCTTCCGATGCCGCGCTTATTTGTTAGGAGGGTACTTTTCGCAAAAAAACTGATGTCGCAATTGAAGAATCATAGGGACTACTCGGTATACCTTTTCTTTGGTTCTGATGCTCTCGCTGGATCTCTTATCAACATCACTTCCAATTTCAGTTTTTCTAACAGGTCATGGACCTTTTAAAGCTACATTACTACAAGCGTTCTGATTCTCCTGACTGTGAGTGTGGTGCTAGGACGACACCTCAGCATTATTACTACTCCTGCCCTCTTACTGTTAACTGGCGTCTCAAGAGGCCAGATCCCCACCTAAATATTGGCCTTCTAATGTTCTGTCTCGGCCCTCGTTACTGCCAAAGGTTAACAAAATTTTCAAATTGGTTAAAGACTTGGCTGTCCTGTAATCTTTTCTCCTCGCTCCGCTTTTATCTCATTTTAAACAATGAATTAATTTATAAAAATGCAAATAGTAAGTCCTAACCATGTTGAGAAGTTCACTGCACATTTTATAAATAAATTACAAGTACCAGAAGGAAAAGGAATTTTTTTTCTATAACCTTATCAGTCAAAAATTATTTTTAGCATTCCATAAATAGTATTTTTTTATTCCATAATACTTGCATTGTATATTTTTGATTTAGTATTTGCATTTAATGTATTAAATGTTAAAAGTTAGAACTCAAAAATTGTGTTTTCATATTTACTTCCAAAATTGTTTTATAATACTTGTATTAAAAAATTGTGTTAATAATGTTCGCATTTAAAAATCGGGTTCATAATGTTCGCATTCAAAAATAGTGTCTATTTACTAATATTCAAAAATTGTGTCTAAACTTGTACAGATTGAAATCAAGTATTGAATTAACTTATTGCATTATTATTTAGAATATTAAATGGCTCAAAAATTGAGTAGATTAAATCTTTTGGCATTCAAAAGACTTATAGCAAAATGAAAATATCAATTTGTTGTTAATTAATCTACTGGCAAATTGTTTGTGTGCAAAAATTGTAAATTCTTTTGTCACAGTTAATATTTATTGTATGTAACTGAATTTAACTTGTTATCGTTGAACTCAGAATATAATTGTGTTTTTTTTTTCTTTCGACTGGTACCCTACAGGGGCGGACTGGCATATTTTGGCCCACCCCGCTAGACTTATGTATTGGCCCACCAATCGAAAACCCCATTGTTAAAATGTTTGCATACTGACTATCAACATGACCTTTGCTCTAACTCTATGAAGAAGACTTAACACCGATTCGAGCCATATTGAAATCTTTTAATCTGTTATTTTCAACTGGTAGTAATTTCAACGTGAAAAAAAAAATCTTGCGACAGGGAGATTAATTTGCTTAATTTTTATTTATTTTTAATATGTAAACTTTAAACAATTAAAAGGTATATACGTAATAAATTAAAACGTTTTAAATTTCTTATGGGAATTCTCTTCAGATATTTTTATTCTTTGTATTAAATAAAAATGTTTGGTCCAATGGCGGGTTAATTGCGCTGCCAGGCTAACGATATCGTTAGAATAGATGATGGCTATTTGTGAAGAGGATCCCAAAGGGAATAGGGCATCGCTGACCTTACCCTATGCATTGACAACACCTAGAAACACCCATCCCTCACCCAGAATTTGGACCCAGGCCCTTTTGCGTGGAAGGCTAACATGGTAATCACTATAGTTAAAAAAAGGCCTTAGACTTGTCTGTACACTACCTTGTAAATTTTATACTGAAAAGTGTTAGTATTGACCGGAAAGAGTTAGTACTATTAAAATTGACATACATACATTTATTAATGTGTTATTTGAAATAAAGACGAACCTCGTTATCCCGACACTCTAATGACCAGAAAAAAGTGTCGTCATAAGCGGAGTGTTGCGGTAACCGAATATGGAGAAAAATATGTTTATAATAAGCTGTATTTTTAATTAATAAATGACAAATTTAAATTTAGTTTTAAGCAATAAAACATTATTATTAAACAAAATAAACGCAAAAACAAAATTGGAAATAATAAAAATCAGATTTATGATGACATTTTTTTATTGTTACATGAAATATTGCTGAATTAAGGTTTCCTTATCCCTTGATCCGTCCTACAATTCAATTTTCAAAATTTTACAATGAATTGTAATCAATATTCTTTGTTTTAGAAATGGATGTTAGAAAATTTCTGATCGTTTCCATGCAATGCAATGCAATGCTTTGGTTTTAGTCTAATGAAAAACGCCGTGTAACCTCAAGAAACCGCCGTCTGACCGGAACAAAAAGACTGTCAGTAGACTGAAATGTCTAGTTGGAGCTTAATTCGGTCATTCATAGTGTGTGGATTTTAAATTCAGTGTTGAATGATCTTTGATTACGATTATGGTAAGATAATAGATGGAGTTGCTTCAAGCTCAAAAGAATTGTACAGATATCTGACATTCTAATTAGTTAGAAGTGAGGGTATAAAACAAACTACAGTAAATTCTGTCTAAGGCGGACTCTGTATAAGCCGGAAATCTGTCTACCGCGGAAAATTTTTCAAGTCCCGGCGAACCCATAGGAAATTACATTAATTCATGCTGCATAAGGCTGAATCTGTCTAACGCGGAAACGGAAAGTATTTTAAGGTCCCACCGAAACCAAAATTTTGATAAGGCGGAAAAAAGGATATTTTAAAAATGAAAGGTATTTTGTTTATTAAACTTTAACACTGATAAGTCAAATACTCAATGTCGTGCATATTTGTTAAATTCCGTAACACTTTGAAAAAGTTAATTCAAAAGGACAGAAACTGTTTAAATTTTAAGGAATTTATGCTTGTGCCATTTTTTCATATGCAAAATTATATTTAAAAGTTAATATTTCTAGTAGAACGAACATTTAATCAAAATATATATTTTCGAAAGTGCAATATATTATACTTTAAGGATGTACTCAAATTCAAAGTTATAGCGTTCTGTCTCATTCTCTAATTTTACTGAGAGGGGGTTTTGTTAGTCTTTTTTTTTTGTATGTGTGTGTGTGTAAACTTCCAATTCGCACGTATTACAGCAGTACTAAGAGATTGAATAGCGTTTCTCATTTATCTATAAAGACAAAAGATCTTTCCGAATTTCAGTTTTCAACCGATTTTTGAGTGAGGAAAATCAATAGAAAATCATCAAATTAAAGGGTTTTTTTTTTTTTTTTTTTTTTTTTTTTTTTTTTTAGTGGGAGGGGGAGGGGAGCTTTTTTGCATAAGCCGGAATATTGTCTACCACGGAAAATTTTCTCAGTCCCGATCGATTCCGCCTTAGACAGAGTTTACTGTATTCAATTTTCAGGTAATATATTGATATTTTAAACAAACATTAATTAATGTACAAAGTGTACAAGGTGGCCATAATTAAACTGACTGTATTCAGAGTGCTCTGTAGCGCGATCTAATTGAGAGAATGGCGCCAAATTTTGGAAGAAGATTAAATAAGACGGGGAACGAAGGATTCCGCGAAAAAAAAAATTGTTCCAAAATTCCCCGCAAGTGGAATATGTGTGGCGCTGTGTAACAGAAAAAAGAGTTTAGAAAAATGCAGAATCAATACTGAAATAAAATTTCCTTTTATTTAGCACATTTAACGATTTAAAAGTTCAATATAGCAACACTTTTATAAAAGGTAAAACTTTATATAAACACTTATATGGGCATCTTATCTGCAATTTTGAGTTCCAAAGGAAGCGGCAGCAGAAAAAGTTCTTTTTCAACTTTCACGTTACTTCCTTTCGCACAGTGCCATCTTGTTGGGCTTTTAAATGCAATGTGTTACTTTTAGAAATCCTTTGATTGAAAATTCTGTGCAATAACCTCTCCTTCTTTAGTCGAGCGTGCGTTACTTGTGAAATTATTTTACCTGAACCAGTGCAACACTTTAAGAGGCTAGTTCAGTTAAAGGAAAAGACCCGTTCGCTAATGCTAATTCTATGGAAGAAATTTATAAAGATACCTCGATCGCATTTCAATATTTTTAAATAATTTCTTTTGCATTGAATAGTTGAGATTGATCTGCACAAAGGCCGTTGTTTACTTTTTCGATTTTGTTTACAGGTATTTCTTATGAGAACACTTTCATTTTCGGAACCGGTTTCGAAAGTAAAAGCATACTCATAAAAAACATCTGCAGTCAAAATTGAAAAAGTAAAAAACGACCTGCATACAAATCCATCTCAACTATTCAATGCAAAAGAAATCCTTTTAAAATATTGAAATGCGACCGAGATATCTTTATAAATTTCTTCCATAGGATTAGCATTAGCGAATGTGTCTTTTCATTTGACTGAAGTAGCCTCTTAACTGCTCTTCGTGCTTTTCGAAAACACAATAAAAGGCGTAAAGGTAAAGGTCCTTTGTCAGTTAATGGTTCAAAAGCAATGATTGCGAAGTTTGAAAAAACAGGTTCTCTGAAGGTTCAGTTAGGCAACGGACGAAAGCCCGTACCATAGGATACAATCGAAAAAGTTGCAACGGCGATTGTCGACACAGTGCGAGAGAATATTGCTACCACTTCCAGCGATCGTGGGATAGCTCGGAATCTGGATATGCCTTATAGTACGGTATATAGAATGTTCTACGAAAGATTATCCAATTCTATCCGTACAAGATCAGTCGTATTCAAGAATTACGTCACACCTACCATGATAAACGATTGACTTTTGCTCTTATTTTCTTGCCAGTATGGAAGTGGATGATGCTTCGCCGTGGAAAATCTTATGGAGAGACGAGGCCTACTTTTACCTGAATGGAACTGTAAATAGTAAGAATTGTCGAATTTGGGATAACAATTCACCAAATGCATTGAAAGAAATTCCCGTACATTCACCAAAGGTAACTGTATAGTGTGTTTTCATATCGGAAATGATCATAGGTCCCTTCTTCTATGAGAACATTACCCCGACAGGACCGGTAACCTGTTCTGTGACCGGAGAAAAATATCGCGAAATGTTAAACAACTTTGTCATTCCGGCACTTGAGCAAAAATAATGCCTCGATAAAATAATTTTTATGCAAGATGGAGCCCCTCCATACATCGCTTCGCGGGTACAGCAACTGCTACGACATAAGTTCACAACAGAAAGAGTCATTAGTCGCTGCTTTCCAACTCCCTGGCCACATGGGTTCCTAATCTTACACCATGCGACTTCTGGCTATGGGGTTACCTAAAGCCCAAGGTCTACCATGGAGTTGTACAGGACCTCACTATATTTAAGGATAACATAACACGGAGTGTATGAGAGATTCCTGCAGACATGTTACTTTCTGCTATTGTGTATGCTGAGCACAGACGGCAATATGTAGTCCGCAAATACGGGGGCCATATGGAACCTGATTTCAATGTGCTTAATGAAAGGTAATTTTATTTTAGAATTTATTCTGCATTTTTAAAACTCTCTTTTCTGTTAAACAGCGCCACACATATTCCACTTGCGGGGACGGCAATATGTAGTCCGCAAATACGGGGGCCATATGGAACCTGATTTCAATGTGCTTAATGAAAGGTAATTTTGTTTTAGAATTCATTCTGCATTTTTTAAACTCTCTTTTCTGTTAAACAGCGCCACACATATTCCACTTGCGGGGAATTTTGGAACAATTTTTTTTTTCGCGGAATCCTTCGTCCCCCGTCTTATTTAATCTTCTTCCAAAATTTGGCGCCATTCTCTCAATTAGATCGCGCTACAGAGCACTCTGAATACAGTCAGTTTAATTATGGCCACCTTGTACACTTTGTACATTAATTAATGTTTGTTTAAAATATCAATATATTACCTGAAAATTGAATAGTTTGTTTTATACCCTCACTTCTAACTAATTAGAATGTCAGATATCTGTACAATTCTTTTGAGCTTGAAGCAACTCCATCTATTATCTTACCATAATCGTAATCAAAGATCATTCAACACTGAATAGGATAAAATCATCTAACAGTACAAGTTTGGATAAATATGACATAGGCCTTCAAATCGCATAATAATTCTAATGCACAAGCTAGACATTTTTGACATTCCTTATTAACTTTAGAGCGATTCTCATCATCTTTAATGCGTTTTTCTGAATCGCTCGTTTCCTTGCTGTAAATGGCTGAGATCTCGCTAAATCGAGATTGTTGCTCAATAGCGACTGATTATAATCAGCATAGTGCTGGGATAATTGTAGCAACTCTTTTCCGACATAGTCTTTCTTGACTTTCGCTAAGCCAGACAGAGTACCAAGAGCTTCTTCAGCAAGTTAATTTCACAATTTAATCTCACTGAAGCGGTGAGGATTGAACCAGGCATTGTCTTTCATGAGCAAGTCATTTCCAGTAAGTTGTGTATTCAACTGCTCAATAGCTGTGTCTAAGATGACATTATAAACGTTTACTTTAAATACTTCTGGTGGTGATCCGATGATACTCTTTGCCTCATCGTGAGAATGTTCCCCCCATCGACGTTCCGCTATAGATATTATATTTTCTGGTAGGAAAATCTCAATTTCAATTTCTATTACTCGCTTCTTGAGATGTTCCGCAAATTCAGAAGCATTTTTCTGAACCATATCAAAATTATTTCTTTTGTGTAGCAGATTGGATTTCAGGGTTTTGATTTTGTTAGCAGTAGTTAAGTAGTCCAGGTTGGTTATTTGCAGATACTTTTATGTGGGCGTAGATATATTGAATAACTCATTAAAAATGATTGCTCTTAATGTATACTGAAACTTGCACCAATTATCAATCAGTGATCTTACCAAAAGAGATAATATATGTGACGGGAAATCGTCCATTTTGGTGATACTTTCTAGGCACTTAAGCAATGTTAAAAACTTATATCGATCTTTAAAAAGTTTTGGAAGAGTCGTCAAACATGCTATTAAGAGCTCGATCCTTACTCCATCAACTAGTAGCGTTTACTTTTTGTAATCGTCGAAGAAGATTATTTCCACCTACAGACTCCTTATTCACTGAAGTCCATACTCTTATTCGCTTATATGACTCTAGGGTAAATACGGTTATAGCTTTCATTAAGTCCAAGAAGTCCGTTGTCAATTTGCAAATTTTGTTGCATCTGAGAGGACCAAATTTAGCACATGTGCATATCAATGCACATGCTGTATATTTGGATTGTCCTTTTTCAGTTGTGCCTGCAGACTTTTATATCTCCCACTCATATTTGCTGCACCGTCAAATGAAGTGCGAACTATTTGTGAAGAAGGAAGTTTATCCTTTTAAGTTCTTCTTTTACTTGGATATAGAGGGCTTCCACTGTTGTTTTTGGGGCATTTTAAAATTTTAAAATCTAACTTTCACTCTACCATGATGCACATAACGAGCACAGACAACCGCTCCATTACCGATATATCTTGTATGAACTCTACTTCAATACTAAATGAACCTGACTGTTTTACTTCATCGGCAATGTTTACTTGGATCTGAATAGTGATATGAGCAATTAACTTATTTATAAATTACTTGGACAGGAATGTAATCGTCGAACCTCTTTCAACGATGCTGTTTAGGATTTTCATTTTGTTCTTCTTTCTGCTTTATTCTATCCTTCTTCATACTTTCTGAGATCTTCTTGCTTGGCATCTCTTGATAGCATGTGCTACATAACCGTGGAAAATTTGCTCATATTTACATAGGATCATTGTGAATTCTAAAAAATTGCCGTGTTAAATGTCTCTATTATTCAAGTCTGCGCTGCCTCCTCTCGTTTTTCTCTATAAGCTAATCCTTGCCTCTCAAGATCCTTGATCTGTAGATCATCCCTAGATATGTAAGCTAATCCTTGCCTATATTTTGTTACTACGCAAGTGTCCGCGGGCATATTCATCCCACTAAACAAACTTCCCACCCTTCACTGATCATATGGGCTTTTTACTTTATCCCTAATCTAGTAATTTGCACTGATCTTCCAAAGATTGCTGATGAGAGAAAGGAAGGATAAATTAGGACTTATCTAATTTAAAAAAAAAAAAAAAAAAAAAAAAAAAAAACTTTACGAGAAAAAAAGAAAAAAAAATGAGTTTCATAATTTTTTTTTTAATTTTATTGAAAAGAAAAAAGTTGAAAAATTTTTATATTTTTTTTGGCCCACCCCGCGATCGCGGGTTAGCGGGGTGGGCCAGTCCGCCCCTGGTACCCTAAAATTGTTTGCAACATTCCAGAACCACTGATTATTCTGTCCCTTGTCAGACTATTGGCAGCCTGGCTTCGGCCACAGTTTGTCAATTAATTTTAATTTGAATAAGTTTTTCTGCTTCTTTTTATGTTTTGTAAAAGATAGGTGCTTTCCACTTCTGGCTGGGCTGGGTTTCTGCCTGCGAGTACCTACATGTCGGGGAGACCCCCGGGTGGAACGTAAATAAGTCTAAGCTGGATCTCTGATGAGGCGATCTTGTTCCACTCAGGCCGTCAAATGTTATTTTTCCATACACTGTTTGGAATAATTGGGAATTTTTTTTCTGCTGGTACATTTATTTATTTTCTAGAGTGTCTTCAAAAACAGATTTTTTGGCAAATTCTTAGAGATTTCATTGATAAGTTATTATTTAAAACATTGTTTCGTTAATATTATGTTTTATTTAAAATTAATCTACTGTTCATATACTCCATAACATTATAAATAATTTTTCGGATAAGCCAAAAAGTTAAAGATTTGTGCATCAGAAATTTACTAGACCCACTACTGGAGCATAGAGGAAGGTAACGTTTTTCATTTTTCCGAAGAATATATTTTGAAACATCGAATGTTTATTCTGATACATGTAGCTTAGGACTAGGCTAAATATATATAGATATATATATCTTTTGTAATTCATTAACATTTTAATAATAATTAGATGAATGTCCTTAAGTGGCCTACTACTAGTGACTTTACCATAAGTTTAAAAGTTATCTTACCAGTAGATGCTGCTGAGGAAACCATAGAAGGACACGATCCTGAATGTGGAGGCTTTCCAGTTGAACTTGGCGTGAGGGACCTCTGTTGCTGCTGCCCATCCAGCAAAGGAGCTCTGCTTTGTGCGGGACTGGGAGGCCCTGGGAACATCTGATGTTGGGTCAGGAGAGGCGTCACCATTTTTTCGCCGTAGTTTAAGGGCGTACCATTTGCTAATGTCTGCGTCAAATCAGGTTGAACTGGAATCACTTCTAGAAGAAAGTCTTTTAAAGTTAATGAATGTTTAAAGCGTATTTTATTTAACAGCAGTCAAATTATGCATAATCATTATAACAAAGCACTTATTAGAATAATGAAAAATAATATATTTTGAATATTTTGCCCGGAAAACTAAAAAGTACATTACACAAACATGTAACAAAAAATTAACACGCCCACACACATGCATGCGCATTCATGCAAATGCATGTGTACTCTTGCTGATGGTGAACGCATTTAACACATTTAGCATATTTTAGTTGATTCTACGATAAAATAAATTGTACCTTGCTTAAATGTGTTACCTTTATGAGTAATGCATCCTCTTTATGGTGGCAATTCCTGCATGCGCTTTGTGACGTATTTAAGGTAGTGATTAGAATATTAAATTTAGGGTTTCTAACAAAGTTATGTTTACAGGTAAGAGATAATTTTATACTAAAGTGAGGATACTTTACAATTTTGTAATCAAGTTTTCATATTTCGACACTACGAGACGCTGAAGCCACTGTCATATGCTAGCGAATATTCGTTTTACTATAGACTGAAATACTGATAAACTTGTGAAAACCAATAAGGGAAAAATAACTGCTTAATAACACCATAAAAAATTGAAATTGCTTAAGATTTTCCCGAAGAACCTTTACTATATTCTTCAAGCACAAAGAACAGGCGCTACTATCTTGAAAGCAGGAGCAAGACAGTTTTGGCCCTGTTTTCAAAGTAATAGCGCGTGTTCTTTGTTCCCTAAGAAAATCTTAGATAGTTCTTTCGAAAGGATTTGCGCAATTTCTATTTTTTATGGTATTATTAAAAAGTTATTTTGGGGTTAAAATTCCTTTGTTGAATGCCAGACATCGAAAACAACTTTTTTTGTGAATGTATACGTTACCTCAATTAAATGTCGCGATTCTGAAATTTCTTTTAATACACATAAATCGTTGTTAATGTCTTTAATTTATATATGAAGTCAAACTCAATTTTAAATTACATATTTATCTCTAGAAAAAGCTAAAAACAATGACGCACATAATCAAAACTATCTAGACAGTCTGCTCAGTGATTCTTTTTCCTTATTCTTTATTTTCTGTTTTGAATTGTAATTTACAAAACGCAGATGTGGACAAATGCTTTTTCTCGTCGGCCAATTTTGAAAATAGGGCGGACATCTGAATTGCAGATAAAGGGTTCCAAAGCACTCCCCCCTTTTCATTTTTCCCCTGAAATCGGAAAGGGGGGCAGATATATTTCATTCCTTAACATTCGGTTTGACAGCAACTTGTATAGCTGTGGGAGAAGTAAGAACGATAAAAATATTTCTGTCGGTGCATTTTTTTTCTGCAACAAACGAAAAAGTGGACTGATGGAAGAAAATTTTAATTTATGGATGTAGCATTGGAATTGAAAAATAATTTAGAGAGAACTTGTAGGAAAAAATTGTGAAGAATGGTTGTTCTGAGTTATTTTTATATTTGTAGCGTTTAAAAGCAGAGTGGTGCATGTCACTTTTTCTTAGGCGATCAAAAATAAGAACTTCTTTAGGGGGGCTGCTATAATGATTTTTTATGAGGAAAAATACCTTCGGATGCTTTTACAAGCAAATTTTATGAATATTTCACTTACATTTTTATGTATGGATTAATAAGTTTAGATACGATTAATGCACTTAATTCAAGTTTTCAAAATTAGTATCTTATATAATTTTGCTTTTAAACGTCTCCTTTACCAAAAAGAGATTCTAAAATGTCAGAAAAATATAGTTTTATATCGTCACATTGTTAAAATTTTGTAGTGTAAAGTCTTGCCTGGGTATACCCAATAGCACATTGTCAAGAGACTCAGATATCAAACCTATAAATATTATCCTTCTCATGCATAACAGATGCAATCTGTGTATCATAAGAATCTTTAACGAACCAAATAGACCTGCAATAAAATTCGACTTCATCTTCTCCATCTGACAGTATGGGAGACATAACTTAAAACAAGAGTTTAACTCTGACAGTATTTTTCACAGCTTGAATATAATAACTTTCAAGGCACTTGAGATGCCCTTTGAAGCGGCTAGCAGCAAAATGAATCCGCTTCAGATATATACGATTGCTCATGGGCCCTTTCAAGATTTTAGCTTGGATCTTGGTAGAAAGCAGATCATTTTCTGTGCTTTTCCGAAAGCATAAGCCTGTCGGGTATAAAGGGGAGTTTCCGTGTCGATTAGATAAGAATTGACGGTCGGTCATCTCACCTGAGATAAGAAAATAGGATACAGTTGTACTCGAAGTCCAAAGACCCACATGTAGAATCAGACAATTCTGCGGACAGGACTTATATATGTGAGGATGTAAATTTCAGAACTCGCCTTATCCAAAATTTAAAAAATCGAGTTTTCTCTGTCGAGTTTTCTCTATTAGTGAACCAGCATCGAAAAACACTACAATCTGCAAAAAAAAAACAAAAAAAAAACAACAACAAAAAAAAAAAACGTGTTCGCTCGCGTATTTCTGGCATTAGGAAATTCTTGGTTTACAATGAAAACCAATGGACGCAATCAGAGGTTTTCGCGATCCCCCCCCCCCCCCCACACACAAAACAAAATATATATATATAAGTTCTTCATAATTCTGTATAACCTACATCCTTGAATTTAACTTTATGCTCATGCTGTATCTTTTTCTGTGTGGCTGTAAATAAAGGTTTGTGCTTGCTAAACGACTGCCATGCAGATTATTTTCATGCCGTCATAGCAGCAAACTGTCCCGTCAGTCGAGCGTTTTTATTGTAATCGGTTACATCACGAAAATTTAATTTTATTCTGACCGTAATATGGTTAATAATGTGATCGAGTAACCGTTATCTTTAAAAAAGGTTGGATGACGACTGGATAGTTTGCTGCAGATTTTTAACAGTGTAGTTAATCCAAAATATGATATGATACGACATTCATTACAGAAAAGAAAACACATAGCTGGCCAAATTCGATGCTTTTTAAAATCATATAAACGCGTTTTGAACCAAACCAATTATTGAATAAATTTCGTGCTGTGTTTTTTTAGGTGAACAGGTGATTCTTTCATTAGATTCTTAGTTGCAGCTAACTTAACTCCCTATTGATGAATAATTGTGTAACACATATTAGAGAAGCCATAAAAAAAGTTTAGTCATAGTACTATAATAAAAAAAGAAAACAAAAGAGATAAAAAAGAAAAGAAATGTCTTTATCTGACAGAAGACAAAAGACGAACTAATAAGAGTGCAGAAAAAGTCTATAAATCTTGGATTGAACCTAGAAGAACGAAAAATATAAAATATTTAGAAAATAACTGAAAGTAAAAGAAAAGTGATAGGATAAAGACTAGGAATAATAAAATGAGAACGTTTAATATAAAATTAAAGGTTTACACTGTTCAAAGCTGTTGAAAAGCTTGCCATAGTCGAAAAAAGCAGAAAAGCAAGATGTTAAAAAGAACTACCTCTCTCCTTCTAAAAAAAAGGCAAATTTTCATTGCCCAAACATTTGTATTATAATAGAATACATTTAAGTCAAGAGTTGAACTTGCTTTATTTTATTTATCAAATAAATTTTCTGGTTCAAATATTTTTTATTTGGTTTAAAAGAAAGCGTTGAATTTGACAGCCATGAAAAAATAAATAAATAAACAGTTTTAGATATCTTTAGAATAATGAATTTCCATGTGTGTATTATTAATTTAACAGAATATACTTGCAAGTTACGCAATATTGCTTTTTAATATTTCTTTAATAAAATAATTTATTTTTTTTTGTTATATATTTATTACAATAGTCTTCTTTATGTATTATTTCTCTATGTAAAAGATATCGAGTCTGATCATTATTTTAAGAATAATTGATTATAAAATAATGCATAACATTTGCAAATAATTTTAGAATCTCCCTTTGACACACATAAAAATAATGTAGAGCAATCATTCTCTTCATTTTTTCCTTACAAAAGTTTTTAAAATAATTTTTATGTTAGAAAGATATATTTAAGATTTTTTTCATCTTGAAAAAGTTAAAGAAATATTCAAATGAAACAATAAATAACTTTATCTCTTAAAATATACATACATATATTTCATCCAATAACATTATTTAACATTAACTATTTAAAAGCAACTTCTATAGCTATGGAAGAACTTTACTATAAAAATTACTATAAAATTTTTGTCTGTACATATTTTCTGCGACAGACGAAAACTATTTTGATGCTTATCCAAAGGAAGATTCTAAACCGAATATGCACTCTGTTAAATATATATATATATATATATATATCTGTATATATATATATATATATGCACCCTGAAAGAATTGAGCCAGAGCTACGAAACTTGGGGTGCTGATGTGATTTGATGAGTTGTGTAAATGATTAACATTCCAGCACCATAAACCAACGGGGGCTTGTGGAATGCGCATTTAAATTGCGCAGCAAGCAGCATATAAAAGTGCAGATACTTGAATTCACGGGTAATTAGAACTAGATTACCACTGTTAATATACGTGGGATTTGAATGATTGATACTTTTAAGACGTACTCGACGGCACTACGAAAAGTGGTCCGACTTCGAAAGGGGTCGAACTATAGGCCTAAAAAAAGCGAGACGAAGCGATATTGTAGATCTACGGTGTTGGCATCAATGGATCAGCGAAGACACTGCTAGCCTCTGCAGTGGCCCAGGACGCCCTCGGGCAAGAAATGGATGAGAGGATCCAGCAATCGGAAGACCAGTCACATCTACACCAACAGTGCTACTATCAGCTATTCGATGCCGTTTTTCAGTTGATATGGATGCAGTGGCATCAAAGTATACCATCCATTGATACAGACTGATTCTGGGCCCAGCTCTCTACGTCCATTTAGGCAGATGCTTCTAACCCTTCAACATAGGCAGCGCCGCCTGGATGGGTGTCGATATTGATCAAGGTGAGCAGTTGGAGGTATTTGGAGTATTTGGAAGTATTTGGAGAAATATACTATCCAGCGACGAATCCCACTTTTGTCACAATGCTGATAACTAACGTACGGGTGCGGAAGCAGAGAGGTCAGCGGTCCAATCCTGCATTTTTTACCGAACTGCACACTACCATAACACCTGGAGTGACATTCTGGGGATCGATATGCTGCGAAAGCTGATTGCTTTTACTTGTGCTGCAAGGTACTCAAATGGCTCACAGGTACATAGATGATATTTTGCAGCCAGTGGTACGGTCTATGCTATCAAGTCTTCTAGGTGCTATTTATCAGCACGATAACGCTTGGACACATAATGCACGACATTCGCAACAGTGATTAAGAGGATATATTGATGATAAATATGGCCTACCAGGTCACCAGATCTTGCTCCAGTAGAGAATGCTTGGAACATGTTGGAAAGGCAACTTCAGCTGTCTCGGAATACTACAAAACTAGTTTAACAGTTGCTACCCTTGTGGTAGAATCTACCACAGAGGGACATCGGTAACTTAATAGACTCCATGCCTCACCAAGTATCGGTATTTATAGCTGGCAAATGTGGCTTTACAACCTACGGAAATTGACATTTTTTTCGCTGCTACCAGTTAATAAAAGGGTTTTTTTTTGTTCTGCATTTATAATCATTTGTTCTAACCAAACACTATTCACATACCAAGTTTAATGGTCGTGGCTAAATTTTTTCTGAGTGCATTTTTTTTTTTTTTTTTTTTCAACAGAGTTTATTTACTTTATGGTTCTAAGACCAGTTAAGCCAAAAAATGATATGATAGTACATTTTTCGGCAAAAGGCAATTTTGACGATTTTAAAAACATTTAAAATAGATAATTTTCGCGTGTATATTATGAATTTATCAGAATGCATTTTAAAATTCCGAAATTCCGCATTTTTATGTATTAA
The DNA here is from genome assembly GCA_963932465.1 of Maratus speciosus. Lineage (NCBI taxonomy): Eukaryota > Metazoa > Arthropoda > Arachnida > Araneae > Salticidae > Maratus > Maratus speciosus. The sequence continues at coordinate 172,762,465 of OZ010793.1, forward strand.
ATTCTTTTAAAAGCATTTATTTCCTTTATATCTATTACATTCGCCATATCAATTAATACTTGTCTTCTTAAATAAATATCATATCTGATCATTTTCCAAGATTAAAAGACGATGAAAATAAATTATTTCATGTACTTGTGGTAACAATTTTAAGTAGGCATGAAAGGTTAGTTTTAGTTAGGCATAAAAGTAATTAAGAGCATTCATACTTCTCATTTTTATTTTCAGACCAAAATGTCTTTCAATTACTTTTAAGTTCTAAGCCAACATTTATAAATTAAACTTCAGCAGCATATTTTTCTTCTTTTTGAATAACTTACAGGAATTTGAAAAGGAAACAATATATAACTTTTTGCTTTAAAAATACATACATACATATATATTTCATTCCTTAACATTTCGTTCGACAACAACTTGTATATAGCTGAGGGAGTAAAAAGAATAAAAATATTTCTGTCTATGAATTTTTCTGCAACAAACGAAAAAAATAGACTGATAGAAGAAATTTTAATTTATGGATGAAGCTTTGGGATTGAAAAATAATTTAGAGAGAACTTGTAGGGGGAAAAGTTGTGAAGAATGATTGCTGTGAGTTTTTTTTTTTTTTTTATATTTAAAAAAGGGAAGATTCTTAAAATATCTAAGAATGCATGCATTTTTTATCGTGATTTAATTAAAAAAAGATACTATATGATATTTACTATAGAAAAACAAACAAACACAACAAAAAATTATAAATTCGGATGACTACTGTAATACATATGATGATAATAAATGGTTTTAGAAATATATTAAAGAAACAAGAGATTTTTCAAAAGCATATTATAAGTTTGTCAAAATACACTTGTAATTTCTTTATCTTTATTTATAAAACATTTTTTAGATTATTTATTTAATTTTATGCATTTACTTGATTATTTCAATTTATATTTTTCTTTCTAACAAATATCTCATCATATAATTTGTTGGAAAAAAATGACGATTAAAAGTGAATTATTCTCGATACATTTGGTAACTAATTTGATACTTTGACACACGCACACACTATATATCTGTAAGTATACGTATATAATTAAGAGTAATAGTTTTTTAGAAGCATATCTAACCACATTCTCCAAATTATTTTTAGACTTCGAAAGCTTCATTTATAAATTACATTCTATCCAACCAGCTTCCTATTTATTTTGAATAAATGAACTCTAATAAAAATCTATGTAATTTTATGCCAAAAAAATATTCTTTCAATAAAATCTTTATTTTCTTCATAAAATATAGAGATTTATTATAATTTATAAAAAATTCTCATGAAATATTAGATTATTCTTTGATTACTTTTTAAAGGAAACTACTAAAAACAAAATATATTATTTGAAAGACAGTTGTCGTACGTTTTACTCATTAAAGTCATATGAGAAATAAACAGTATTTTTTTTTTTTCGATAAGCTTGAGAAATATATTCAAAACATTTGAGCATGTAACAGATATTATGCAATTCAGTTTTGTTTTATTATAATTTTTATGATATATTTTTCAATTCAACTTTAATGAATAAACAAAGTTTAGCTAGTTATCTTTCACAATTTCTCGAGTTAGTGTACTTTAAATTTCACCTCTAATACAAAGGCATTGTTAACTATTTCTTCCTGGAAAATTGTCTATCAGTAGATAGTCGCCAATAGTAAGTTAAATGAATGACAAGAGATAAATGTTTGGAATTTTTTTTTTTTTTTTTCACAAAAGAATAGCTCTTTCTTTCTTTAATCAACTTTATAGAAATTTTTAATTTAGATAGCTTAAGTTTTATTATAGACGGGTCTGTATATTAAAGCTATAAATAATAATAAGTTCCAGAAAATGATAACAAGAATTTTGGCACCCTCGTCAAATTTCATTTTGTGTACAGTAAACTTTTCTTATAACGCGCATGCAACCATAAAAAGAATTACATAATCGATGAGAAATAAAAGAATAGGATTTAATAACCAACTATGCATCATTCCTAACACTGCACACAAAAAGCATTAGTTTATATGCATATTGCACTTGTTTTAGTAAAATTAAGTATGCGGTTTTATGTTTACTCATTATTACTCAGTTCAAAGGGATTTGACCCTTCTTTTGAGAAAAATAAGATGAAACCTTCATTTTTGAATATTGTAGCCTGTCAAATTTGTTAACTCTTAAAATATACTCACTAGAAGGCGTTGCAGGCCAACTCAAATGAAAACGGTGACGTACTAAACTGACAAAGAAGACAAAATCAAAGACACTCAGTAGATGCCGTCACTTCATTTTAAATAACTTTGTGAGTTGAATTATTTTGCTTCACATCGTCGCCTTGTGATTTATTGGCAAATATGCTCCATTATTTAACAAACACCGAAATGTATGTAATGTTACGATGATGAAAGAATCCGCAGTTATTTACTATCTTTAAATCCTCATAACTTCAACTAAACATTAATACGTGCAGCGTTTCCTGCAGTTCCAATAAATAACCTTCGATTTATTCCGCTGAGCTGATTCAAATATCAGACCAGAGACTGTGATCGTCAATGGTTAGTTCGGTGAATTAGTCCTCCAGATTCGTCCGGGCAGAGTTGGACAAATTTGTAATCTCAATTATCCGCAATGTTATTACAAGTTAATTGCATGTAATTGATTATAGCAACACACATTCAAACACATAAATATAGTGATATAATGGAATGGGAGCGGTTCCGGATACAGTGTTGCAAGAATTTTTAAGGAATGTAATTTTAAATAAAATTAATTGCATAGAATTAAATTGTAATCCTATTGCAGTGCAATTACAATTTTGCCCGATTGTGCGTCCCGGATGGCTCAGTTGGTAGAGCATTGGCGACTTCAGCCAAGATATCCCTGGTTCGAATCCCAGCGGGACTTTTTTCACCCACTTTGAAATTTTCAACTGTTATAAATATTAATGATTGAAAATGCACAATGTAATCTGAATTTGATCGTTTTTACTTAGCGTAGTCTTTCTTCAACGTTTAAACCGCTTCTTTTATTCTGGTAAGAGAGCACAGGACTAGAATTTTTATCTTAAGTGCATAAATCGAAATTGTTTTTATTCTCACTACTACAATAACTTCATCATCGAAAAAGCGTTATTAAAAGTGTGTTCATTATCGTCGATATGAATCTATTGCTGATGTTTGTTCTCTCTAATTTGCAAATACAGGGCTTCCACGGGCGGCTATTTTTATATTCTCTTTGCACCACTATTTTTTTAAATATATTTTATAGTATATTTCTCTTGCAAATGTTATCAAAACATAGGTGAAATTTTTTTGGTTTGAAAAAGTAGTCGCCAGTGGCAGCACTGTAACTAGAAACTTTTCGAAAAACACGTAAAAGAATTGACATATATCAGTGAGCGCTTTAACTGAAGACTGCTGAATTACTTAGCTAGTTAGAATGAAGCCGATATCATCTCATTCTCCATCAATATCGACATAAGCAATATATATGAAACGAAATCCATTGGTGAATCCATTGCGACTTAAACATAATAAATGAAAAATAACTAACCAAACTAGAGAGCTGTTATGTATTTTACAGTTTCAGTTAGAAGGACTTTGTATTAAAATAATTCTCGCAAAAAGAAAACAGTGCAAAATTAAAATTTTTTTTATAATGAAAGTTTATGTTAGAGAATAGATATTAGCAGTATTCATTCTAACAAGAATCAACTGCATTGCGTAATATATATATATATATATATATATACAAATAACTTATTAAAAACAAGAAGATTGAAAAATGTGGTTGATTTTTACCTGTTCCGTTTCCTCTGTACATGCAAGGGTCTCGACCTTTGATTCGTCGTATGAACATCACCATTGCAATGAAGAACATGATGAAGAAAACTACAGCTACAAATACTCCAATATACAGTGCTATATCTGCTTCATTATCTGCTGGAGTAGCTGAAAAAGAATATTATGATGAGCATTTCCTCTGAATAAATGCTCTAATAGTAATAAATAATTCATTGTTATTGTACTTTTAGTTTAACTTCACTCATCGTATGAGTTATTAACATCAAGGCAATTTCTATTTCCAATTAAAATAAATTTAAGTAATATTTTAAAAGAAAAATCTGCACATTTTGGTGAACTTTATAACTTGTATCAAATGCATAATATTTGTAATAAAAATACATAACAACTGAGAGCGAAGTTCTATTCATATACCAACTGTGAACACAGTATCTGTGCTTTTTACTTTAAATAAATGAAAGCTTTAAATGAAATAAAATAAAGCAATAGAGTGAAAAATTTACCCTAAATCAACGTCTAGATGGCATTTTTTCTGAAAATCAAAGATCTACTATCAAAATTAAAAATGCTTTTAACAAAAAATAAAAGTGTTACGCACATTTTATTTGCGTTACATAAATAAATTAAACAAAATTGCAAACTACATTTTGCATGCAGACTTCAGCAGTATTAGACATAATTGAGAGGTTTTGTGAGTTTTACTGTTTTGAATCACATATATATAAGTCATAGAAGCTGAACATTGCTGTTCCTAACCGACCTGGTGAAAAAATGTAAGTTTCTGGATAGTATCTGACACCCAACAAAAGAACTAAAAGGACTGTGCTAGTTGTTGATCTATCCATTAATCCCCAGTACTTGATCTCTTATTATTTTACTCTATCCAATAAAAACCTGTACGTTCAGTTTTTCCTGCTTTCTTCATTGCAGATTGTAGCGAAGTCATCGCTCGCAATAAAATTTCAACAAACAATTTAGGATGAGTCACTGTCACAGAACAATCGAGCTAGTCTTTTAATCTGTGCTACGGTCCTTGTCTTCCATACAGTAGTCCAAACTATGGGTTCATACCCAGCCAACACCAATTCCTTGAAACCTACATTGGTGACTCGAAAAAGAAACACGCAACTTTCACAACAGATTGTAGCACCACAACGAATTCACAACCGATAGGCAAAGCCTCACAGCAATTAGCTAAGTGAGCGCAAGTCAATGTCTAAATAAAACGCTTTCACTGATGGTGAAGTGCGTAGCGACGTCATCTCTTGCAAAAAAACTTCAACAACCAATATATGATGATCCACTCGCACAGACAATCAAAGCTAGCCTTTTGCTCTGCGCTACGGCGCGGCGGTCGCTCTCCATACATCAGGTCCCAGGTTCAAATCCAGCCAACCCCTTTTCTTCAAAACCTACATAGATATATACAATATGAGAAATATCATCAACATTTATATTATGTTTAATTACTAATAACAGTAGGCGAAACATTTTTTTTCTTTGCGCTGACTTAAAATAAAACTGCATATTATCGAGCCAGCGTAGACGAATCTGCTACACACAATTCTATCACGCAGAAAAAAACGAAGAAATTCATTATTTTAATTCATTTTCACGGTGAGCAAGGCAAACGAAAGATCTGTGAAAAACGAAAATCTATATTATAAAGCAAACACATATCAGTCAGTAACATTGACCTAATATTGATGGTGGCAACACCTGACTAAACAAATTCGATTTATTGCAAATTACTAACTTTTAAAGATCACAAAATTTAAATTTTTACACAGTCAAATAGAGAAAAAAACAATCTTCCAAATTAAATTTGTTTGAAAACTGTATATGATTTTTTAGATTTTTTATGATTTATCTATCGTGTGCAGACCAATTATGATAGTTAACCCTTTTGCTCTTAAAACCATGTAAATAGTTGAGTATTTTTTTTCCGGTTAATATTTCATAACGAAATTAAAACTTCATCAATATATAAATAAAGAAACGACTTTAGCAGACATATAATCGAACTATCGTTTAAACCAACGAATTTATCAGAATCAAAAAGTCTGTTATAAGTAGGCAAATTTTTGGCAATTTCTTCGACTATTAAATTCTGAGAGGTGGCTAATACAAAAGTATCGCTTTTAATAAATTTTATAATATATTTTGCATAAAAATGATTTTTTGGTATTGTTAGTGGTCAATCTAAAAATATATATATATTAAATGGAAAAATGTTTTCGTTATGAAAAAAAGTGTTTTTACCTAATTTTTGTAACCAGGAAAGCCCAAGTTGGATGCCCAAGTATTCTTAATTTATCAATTACAGGTGTATTCGCCATATTTATTTTTTTTAATGGTTCAGTGAATGAACTTAGATTTTTTTCTCAGAAATATCTTCTAAAATCTCTTTATTTAAAATTTGCCCATGTTGAACTAAGAAAAATGCTTGTGTGTAGCATAAAGTGTGTAACATTTATAGTCCGTTTACAGGGACTCTCAAAAATATTCCGTTACGTTATGGTGTATGGAAAAAATTTGTTTGCAATGCACTATTTTAAGGGGTTTCAAAACGCTAAAATTGGAAAAAATGAAAAAAAAAAAAAAAAAAAGACCATTTTCAACATTGAATATTTTAAAATGTATATGATTTTAAAACATAATTTTTATTGAGATGAAAGATATAAGTATGTCCTTTTATTTCATGTATTTAAAAAATTGCAAGATGCAGATTTAGCATTTATAGGGTGCTGCAAACTGTCAGACTTTTGACGAGCAGAAAATTGGTATAACAGCTTACGCGCAGGATTACAAAATAAATATTGCAACTAGAATATAACTTGTGGTACCTACTTATACTTCAGATCGTAATAATTACTCTAAATCTAAATAAATTGGTATTTAAAGCATTTTTATATTTTTAATATAACGTTTTATTTAGCTAATACAAAATTTTGAAATTTTCAACAGTATAATTACCTATAGAATTTTTTTTTTAAACAATAAAAAGGGAATTTTTGGGTTCAATTTAAACAGACTAATATAAAACATATGATTTGAAAATTTCATGAAAAAATATTCAGAAGTTTTTGAGATATCGTGCGCGTTGTTCCCAAAAACGTCCTTTAGAGATAAATGACTTCAAAGTTTTGGAAACGCCGCTTCAGCTACTGACCGGGTATAATTCTAAAAGCCGTAACTTCTGTTCTAATGGGAATTTCAAGTAAACAATTATATCTAAGAGTTTAACATCTAAAAAATTAAAATTTCGAAAATTTTGAAACTTTAAGAGTCCTGAGACCCCTTGATAGTGTTACTCCATATCAAGCACATTGAAATTGATATATATCACTGAGGTGCACTATCAGAGCATTACTGTGCAGAATATGGTACGTATAGCATTTTATTGTTCATTTACAGGGACATACAAAATAATTTCGTTACAGTACGGTCTGTAAGCGAGAACTGCTGGAAGTGTATCTTTACTTGTGGTATGCATTTTTAAATTTAAATAATTTGTAGCATATTATTGGAGGTTTATAAATTCTATATATCATAGGGCTGCTAAAAAAAAAATTAGAATGCATTTCCGTTTATACACGGAAATTACTGAAAACGAATTTCCAACTGTATTATGGGATTCATAATTCAACTAAATGTTAGCATACTATGCAATGCAGTATATATAGAAATCTTTAGATCTACAGGACTTCGCAAAAGAATTTGGATAAATTTTGGACAATGGACAGTGATAGCTGAAATTGGTTTTTCAAATTGTTTTTTTTTTTTTATAGCTTATAAACGAGGACGTTTTGTACAGTATTCTGTATATGTTGGAAAGTGCTTCATAATCTCATAATATACCCATGATTTTTTCTTTGTTTTTTTAATTAAAAATATCTACCAGAATTTCTGTATAGTAACTTTTATTTTTGTTTAATCTCCGAATGTCTGCCATTAATTAACCCTTAGACTCCCAGTAGGACACTATGTCCCAGTACAACTTCAAAAATTACCACTGGACACAGCAGCCCCTGAAACGCTTGGAAAACCATGTCTGCTTGTCCGACTGGTCTGTCACGTTCATTTGGGATCGTAGTTGACCGTTTGCTCGGTAGATGCTAAATTTGATTTAAAATATCCCACAAAAAAAATTGGCAGTCAAGGGGTTAAAGCTAAAATTACTATTAAAAAAAACCCTGGAAGATATTTTGAATAAAAAATATTGATATATTTTCATTATAATGAACCCTTATATCAATAAGGATAAAGAATACAACACATTCTTAAGCCCCAAAGAAATAATTGTTTTTCAATATAATTTCAGTGCTGTTATTTAATTTTTTTAAAAATATTTATTACAAAACAAAATTTTGCATTTAAAAGCAGATCTTTAACTGAGGCAGTTGTATCTACTTGAGTATTATTTTTAATGAAATAATTTTCTATCAACAATTTTTCAGTCAAAACCTCAACGATAAAGTTTTTATCAAGTGAAGCACTTTTCAAGCTGTGTTATGACAGAAACTGATAAAATACTTCGTAGTTTAGAAGGATGACTTTTTATTTAACTTAAAAAACATAAGAAGAAATAAAAATTTGCGCAATTTGTTCAACAAGAAAATACATCAGTAACAATGCTCCACGTCAAAAAGCAATCATCTCTTGTAGAAGTAAACAGCTTTCAAACTCAGGGCAAAAATTTCAACCGTGTCCCAATAGGATGTGTCACTCTGATAATAATACCGTCTCTGGACAGCACCTGTCTTCACTTCAATTCTATTTTTGTCATTTCTTTATTCTCGCGTCAAAAATAGCATCTTACCGTTTGGCAGCAGAAGGATAATTTTCTGTTTTCCAAAAAGTTTTCACGACTAAGTCCAGAAAGAAATCGAGAGAGACCACGTTCTTTTTGCAAGAAAGGTTCTTTAATTTTGTTTTGTTTTCTTGGAGAAAGATAGTATTTTCATTTTTCTGTAAGTACTTTTGTGAGATAAAAGCCAAAAAGTTATTCGAGAACTTAATTTTTCTTCAAAAACTTTTTTGTTTCAAATTGAGTAAAAATAAAACACTTTCCGTATGAAAAAAAAAAAAAAAAAGTATTTTAAAATTGTAGAAATAAATATTTTAGAAAGATTTAAATTTCGTAGAGATAATTTATAGTTATTTTGGGAAATACTTTCATATATAAAATTGATAGTTCTTCAAATCACAGATTGCAATTTTTTAATAATAATGCATGGCAAACTACAGGAGCTTTACTTTTTTAAAGAGATGTGAATGGATAGACAACTATTATTACTTAAATCGTTTGTTAAAGGTAGAGATTTAATATGAAAAACATTTACACGAAAAAGGTTTCCAGCATATAACATACTGTTAGCAAATTGTATGTCGATATACTTCATTACATGCTAAAATGTATTAAATAGAAACCATGAAAACAGTAAAAAGTTTAATAAACTGCCCACATGTTTCGGCTTTCTCGAAGCTTTTATCAAGACGTCGAAACATGTAGACAGTTTATTAAAACTTTTTCACTATTTTTATGGTTTTTATTAAATATTTTTAAGAAATTAATTAAATATATTATCTCTGGGTGTTCGCACTTGTTATATATTTAAATAAAATCGATTGTATACACTAATTAAAGTGTAAACAAAGTATGCCACTTTGTTTAACATTTCAAGATAAAATTTTGATTGAAGTGAACATTGATCTTGAAGTTTATAAATAACAGAAATATAAATTTATTCAAATAAAGATGTAACGTAAATATTTTCATGGTGTATCATTTCCCTATATTTAAAAGAATGACTGAAGAATTGGTCGATGGAACAATAGATATTGGTTTTATTCATTGAAGGATCTCATGTTAAATATTAATAAGGAAACACGAAGAGTTTATTAAATGTGATGCCTGAATAATAGGAATGAATATGATTGAATATTATATTTAAATCACTATTCATATAATCTCAGCAAACAACGAACCCAGTAAAATTTATCATTTTATAATCGTATGAGAAACTGGACATCGTATACTAATTAAAATTTAAGCACAACTTGCTACTTCGTCGAAAATTCAGCGATTCGATTAAGCATCGTAATTAGTAACTATGAAAAATCCACATTCAACCAAATCGGGGTAAATACTTCTCATGTGGAACATTCCCCAAATGTAGAACAGTGATTCAAGGTTCACGGCCGATGGATCAACGAATACTGGTTTTCGTCATTGAAACGGCCAAATTGTAGATAATAATAAGGAATAGACAAGACAATCATTACGACTTGAATGTCTTGTTAATGGAATGACGAATGAATATATTGAAAATTATACATGAAACGAATTTTCAATAGTCAAAATATAATCAGAAAAATATTTGCTTTAATTCACGATTTATGTAAGCAACAGCCTATAAAATATATTGCTTAATAGGACATAACAAAATTGACTTTATTATATTAAGCCTAATTTATCACTTTGTATCTAAAATTCCACAACAGAGTTAAGCAAAGATTGATCCTCCCTAGTTAGTGATTTTGAAAAATCCAGAATTATCCAATACGGGAACAATACTTCCCATGCATAACATTCACCATACTTTGAAGAGCGATGCAAGTTCCAGGGTCGATGGGAAAAAGAATATTGGTTTTCTGCGCTGAAGCGTTTAGATGACAGATAATAACAAGGAAAATACAAGTTTTATACCTTGTAGGCTTTATAATGGGCTGGTGATTGAATATACGGAAGGCTAAAAAGATGAAACAAGTGTTCAACAGTTAAAATTTTATTAGCAAATTACAGGACAGGCTCGATAAATTAGGCATAAATTTGCACCTCCTTATTTTAAGTACTTCTTATTAATTTTTAAAATTGGTTTCTACGTTTGGAATTTAACATTACTTTTACAAAAGAATAATTATGAAATGCCTACAGCAATCCCGATGTTGAAGTAGTACAGAAATAGAACAGCGAAGTTGGATCTCTACGTAATTAATTCCATGCAGAGCGAACTACTAAGAAAATTGTGGACCAATAACACTCTTCTACATGAATTTTACCATGTGAAAAAGAGGCTGTCACGAAGTTACTGGCAGCCTTTGTACATTGAAGACTGGAAGATGGTGGGAGACCGGTGTTTTACCTTACGTATTGTCTTACTGTTCAACAAAAGCAGTCTTGTCAAAAATTAGTTTGGGGAATAGTGAATCTGATGGTCATCTGGAGTAGCTTTATTCCATTATTGCTTCAAACTTGGGAAATCGTATCACGTGAAAGTGAAGACATGTCACATGGCTGACCAAAAGGAGACGGGATGGTACATGCCCTACCACCCCCTGACGAAATAACGGAGGTTAATAAACAATTAAATTAAAAAAATCAAAAAACCCGACTGCGTAAAAAGCGAACTAATTAAATATTTCTCATCAATGCGAAACTACTTTTTTTTTCAATTCCTACTATTAGCTCACACTTTCGCTATATATATCTTGTTCAAATTTTCAATCGTTAATAAAATACTTATTATTCATCAAATCAAGCTCAAATAAATTTTTTAAAACTTGTAGTGGATGACACTTGATGTTAATCCAGTTTTTTCAAATATTAATTCATTAATTAAATTTAATTAATTAATTTTCAATAATCGAGAGAGCCCTCTTCTTGATCAAGGTATTTTAAGACCGAGAGAGCCCTCTTCTTGATCGAGGCATTTTAAAAGCCACTCAAGAGGAAAGAAGATTCGGGGGGGGGGGGGATTCTCTTATTGGCCTAAGTAGGAATTGACTTAAAATATTTTTTTATATTACTTGTTTATATTACTTACCTATTTTTTATTTACTTGTATTGATGACTATTAAGTTGTGTTTAATTGTTAGTTCCTACCTATAAAAGTTGTTTTGATGAGGTCTATAGATGTCTATGATGATTAGAGATGCAAGTAAAGCTAGAGATCCTACATACACAACTTCCAGGTTGTATAACATTTTAACGGACCTTCTGACTGTAAAATAGTCAATTAAACATTGTCTTCATTTTGAAAGACCTATCCAATGATATGCCACTCAATAGGGTATGTAAGTTTTTTTTTCGTCTCTACCGCCATTTTGCATTTTACGGCCGCCATTTTGAATTTATAAAAACAAAATCTAGCCTATAACAATTGGGCCGTTAAGACGAATTGATAGAGACCTCATTCATTAAAATCCATCCAGCCTTTGGGATGTTTCGAGGGTATAAAGAAATCAACATACACAGATATGCGTGAAACACATAACCCTTCTTGGCAGTCGGGTAAAAAGGCACTGCTTCTCTAGATTTTAGGACGAGATAAAAATATCAGATTAGTACAGTAGCCAGCTCAGTAATGATTCTGAAATTACTTTATTATTTACATCCTGGGCTGCACCGCAGTGTGAGATTTTTGTAATCGCTTTTCAAGTATTTATTATGTTTAATTGCAAGTTAAATTGCAAGTTTCTATTTAGTTCTAATAAAGAACGTCAGTTACTAAATACGGCTATGTTTCTTTCGTACAATTGGCTATTCCTTGTTGTTATACACAAGCTGTAATACCTTACGCTACAGTGCAAATCGCTGATCCTGATGTCGCCACACGGCCAAGAAAAAATGTAAGGTACCGAAAGATAGCAAAATTAAAGATATCGTGCTATCCTTGTCGAAATCTTCGTACCTTATATTTTTTCTTGCTTGTGCTTCGACATCAGTATCAGCATCTTACAGATCCTTCACGCTGCAAACTATACATAAATTGATGTTATTAAAATCCGCATTTTTTTTTGTTTGTTTGTTTGTTTGTTCTGTGCGGCTGTTAAGACATTACGTTTGCTATAACTTTATTTCTTCGATATACAAATTTTTATCAACATTTAACGCTTGTATATGAAAAAAATAACGTTAATTCATCGCCTTAGAAAATGTTCTTGCAAAATTAACGCGAAACTCGTGAAATAAGCAGATGCAAAGTTATTGCCAGTTTATACCTCTATCAAGATGCGAACGCTCCTTGAATTTCCAAGGAATGTGGCAAAGCTATTTCAGATTAAAAACTTTTTATTTAATATTTAATGATTAGAATCTGCCACCACTCTGTTTAATAAGAGAATTTATACTACTTTTCTGTGATTAAATAAAGCAAGAAATTTTACTAAAAAAGTTTTGTTAAACTGTACGTACCCCTGTACTTTATATTACATAATCGGTAAAAATATTTCAACGGTTGAAGTATAATTTTGAGCATCAAAAATATTAACTTTAAATCCCGATTTATGCAAACTCAAAAATTATCCTGTAAAATTTATCGCTTAATCGGGCATAATAAAATCAATTTTATTCACTAATTAAAATATAAGCCCAACTTGCCGAAATCCAACTACGTCGAAAATTCCACGATAGAGTTAAGCAAAGATTGATCCCTTTCAGTTAGCAAGTACGGAAAATCCACATTCATCCAATATGGGGTAAATACTTCCCATGCGTAACATTCTCCATACATACTTAGAAGAGTGATTCAAGATTCACGGTCGATGGAACAATGAATATTGGCTTTCTTCTTTGAAGCGCTCGCATGGCAGATGATGACAAGGAAAAGACAAGTATTGTCACTTGAATAGCTTGTTAAATGCGGTGATTGAATATGAAGATTGTGTTCTATTCCTTGCTGAAGAAAAATATTTGGAAGGCTTTGCATTTAAAAAATACGTTACTTTTATTGTAAAAATGTTAGGAAAATCATGCGCACAATACATTTGTTTGAGATTTGCTGTGGCGAAAAAATAACGAATGTACTTCGTAGAATAGAATGTGCCGGTAAAATATAAAATGTAAAGGAGAACATTTTCATTTTTATTCGAATATGAAGGATTCTTCTTTGTACCAAAATGCTTCTATTGAAGAGGGAAGAAAATCATTAGACCTTTTTAGGTGCGTTCGTAATTATATAAATACATAACACTTACAGTCGTCGCGCATATAACAGCGCAAAAACTACCCAACTTGTTTGGTTTGAAATTTAATATAGATAATCGTTGCAGAATATTTTGTCGAGTCATTTCAAATTTTATGAAAATCGAATTAAAACTTAAAAAGATATTATTAAAAGTTTTCTTCATTGTATTAAATTCTATCACACGTAATTAATTCAATGCTATCCCATGATATGTAACGATTCTAGGTTGCCATGATGGTCACTACCTATTTAAGATGGAGTCCTATTATTTCCGTATTACTGAATTTAATATATATAATCGTAATAAATTTTGTATTCATGCATTTTTACATAACAGTGCAGAAACTATTGCACCAAGATCTGAATATTTATAAAACTAGTTATAGTACGAACGCACCTCATTTGCCACGATTGAAATACAACTTTCGACTTGTTAGAATATGACATCGTAATTCCATGTCAAACTGGCCAAATATTTTATTTGCCATTAATTTTACCGTTATTCAACATAAAGTGACAGAAATTTCTATGCCAGTATGATTGCCAGTTTATAAAAATATTGTTCATATAGCAAAAGGTTTTTTTGCAACAAACGATGAAGTTAACATCAAATGCTCTTTTACAAAACTACGTCTGTCTGTTACATGGAAGTTGTAAGATTTCATGGTTGTAAAGACACGTAGCATTGACTGTTTAGGACAGTTTTAGACAAATCAATCCGCAATAGTTAGTTTAAAAAGTGATGTTTTTCTTAATGTAGATAAATCATATTTATAATAAAATAATCTGTCAAGTGGGAGTATTACTCGCGCACAGAGGATTCCGTACAATAAATATATTAATTACTATCTGTAATATTGTAAAAAATCGTTGCTAAAGGAATAATAAGACTTTGTAAGAAACTATACAACGTTCGGATGTGTATAGCCGCTGCCATCGAAATGCTCAAGGCCAGAGGACACGAGTTGTGACGTCATCACTAATCGACCGACTTCTCCCTAATGTTGGAATTCACACCGGAAAATTTTGAATAGCAATTTTGTGTTATTTTATTTGGGGAAAATATATTATCTTATAAAACAATAATAACTATTTAAACTTATTGGTGAGAATTTGGAATCTCTAAATAAAATTGCAGCCAGATGCGGAATGCCTCAATGTTGCCGCATCTGGCTTATTTTTTATTGGGGTATCCCAAATTCTCACCAGTAAGTTTAAATAGTTATTACTGTTTTATAAGATGATAGATATTCCACAAATAAAGTAAAAGAAAATTGCTATTCAAAAATTTCCAGTGTGAATTCCAACACTAGTGAGAATTCAGTCGATTAGTAATGACGTCACAACTCGTGTCCTCAGGCCTTGAGTATTTCGGTGGCAGCGGTATAGCTATATATACTAGAAAAGTATAGATGTATTTCAGGGCTTAATTTCTAACAAAAAAAGTATCGGAGCCCTAATATTCTGCGGTACTGGTACTAACAACTGTACCCCCCCCCCCTCTGCCACTTCAATCTGCATATTTATATTTCATATACTATTTGGAATTTTTTTTTCTTTAGCAAAATAAAAATTTTAAATATATCTATCAGCATACACTTAACAGTCAACTATTCCACTTTTTAGTTATCACTCCTTCCGAATAGTATTCTATGCCTAATTTTAATGTTGTTAATTAATTGTAGAATTCTGCGATTAAATATGGTAAGGAGTATGATTCGGAAATAATGTTAACACAAAAAAGGGATAGTGCGCAGTAGGGTGGAGCGAAAAAAATGAATTTTTAAAAATCAAAAACGGGTAGGTGCCAAAAGTTGCCTTTATACTAGTACGTCAGCTGCCTGCAATATTACCGCTGAAAAAAAATGGCTTGAGTCTGCGCTTTTGGTCCAAAAATCGAAATTTTGGGTAAAAGTTAACATTTTTTCAAAAAATTAAAAAAAATTCTATAGAGATGGTTATTATTTAAAAGTGTTATTTAAACCTTTATTATTAATGACTTGGCATGTTTAAACGATAAAACGATATCTTTGTTCTGTATAACTGGAACAAATCTGACAACTTTTGGTGAAAAAATGGCGTTGCCACTCTGTTGTGTCATACAACTAATTGTTGTTTAGAATACAGCTCTTAAGTAGTTGCTTTCAAATCTACCCAGGAGGTATCACGTGGAGGTGGTTGCATTTCATGACACAGCAGTGCATAGCCCAACCATCCTTCCATCTAAGCGCAATGTTTTAATAATATATTGAATTGTGATTTTTTTTTATCAAAGATTGGCATAAGATTTCTATGTATCAACCTAGTCCATCTTATCTTTATATCCACATACGTTGGGTGATGCTGCTGTGACACTCCTTCACGTATATTTCTACTGCTTGTGTATCATAACGTAAGCAGAGTAATGCAGTGGAATTAATGGAATCTATTCAGCCCTCTAGTATCTTCACCAAAATTGCATCCAGTTACTGCATAGTGATTGGTAGTTCTGCTCCTACAACATTTTACAACATTTAGGTATTTCATCTTTGAGTATGCCATCCATTACTCTACCTATTTCATTTTTTATATGTTCATAAGCTTGTTGTTTAATGTGATGGCGATCGTCATCAAAATTGCAATAAGAATTTGCTCTCGATGTGAAAAATTTGCTCTTGATGTCCTAAATAATTTTTTTTAGTATTTGTTTTTTTGCCGTTTTCTATGATGTTTAGTAGCCGAGTAATTTCCCATAAGTTTTTAGATTAATTTTTTAGATGTGAATTATATTTGGTGTAAACCATCCTGCGGCATAAACTTGGATTCCATACTTTGTGAGTGAACCGTACTCTGATGGTCAATCAGTGCTTTTATGAAGGCGAATAATTTTATGCGCCTTTATGAGCCATCTTGCATGGGAGAAGTTTCTTGGGCACCTATTCGCTAGTTCTTTTGAGCCATATCTCGATGAAAGAACTTTGCAAATGTCTAGCATGTATTTCTGGTATGTGCTGAGTACCTTTTTCTCGATTTCAGGAAATAATGCTTGAAAATTACTCTCTATGGCTTCAAAAATTGAAAGGAAAAAAGCACGTGGACAAAGGTTTTCCTATTGGTCCGGTGAATCCCTGTGGGTTAAAATCTAATTTTTGCCAACGATCTTGTCTAATAAATGATGCAGAGAAAATTCACTGGACTTGGAGGTGGCATATGATCAATTGTAATGGTTCATTCTAAGCATGTCCCTTACAGAATGGATGACAACGACTAACAGAATTATCCGCCTTCAAATGAGCACTCACTGCCCACCAGAGTCTTTATGTTCACTCAAAAAGTACTATGTTATCCAAGTTTGGCCCCAGGATAGTTGACAATCAAATATAATCCACAGCTAAAGAAAGTATCTAAAAACTCATGGGAAATTAGTCGGCTACTAAACAACACACAAAACGAAATAAAACAACTACTTAAAAAATGTTATTTAGGACAATGGTTGCTTTGCAAACGCAGAGGAAATCCTTAATTCGATGCTCTCTGACGATTTCCATCACATTAAACAGCTAGCTGCTCAGCACATAATACTTGAAGGATGTGAGTAAATGATCGCATACGCAAATCTGAAATATCGACAATCAACTTTGAAGCGGCTAATTATATAAATCTAACTCGTTGGAAAAGTGATGTGGTAACAGAACATCTATTCAATATGCATTTATCGGGTGCAATCTTTGTGAAGATAATAGACGGCTGAATAGATTACATTAATATCATCCGCACTGCATTACACACTTTATCCTTTACACAAACAGCAGAAAAATACTTAAAGGAGATCCCAGCAGCAGCATCCAAAGCCTGTGGATCCAAAGAAAATACGTACTAGGTTGATACATAGAAAACTTAGTCCAGTCTTTGATAAAAAATGACAATTCAATGTATAAATAAAACATTGAGTTCAGATGGTAGGGTGGTCGAGCTATGCACTGTTGTGACATGAAATGCAGTCACCTCCACGTGATACCTTCTGGGTAGTTTTGAAAGCAACTAAGAAAGAGCTGTATTCTAAACAACAATTATTTGTGTGAAATGTGAAACAACAGAGTGGCAATGCCTTTTTTCCACCAAAAGTTGTCAGTATTGTTCCAGTTATACAGAACAAATATATCATTTTATCGTTTAAATATGTTAAGTCATTAATAACAAAGGGTTAAATAACACTTTTAAATAATAATCATCTCTGTAGAATTTTTTTTAATTTTTGGAAAAAATGTCAAATTTTACCCAAAATTTCGACTTTTGGACCAAAAGCGCAGACTCAAGCCATTTTTTTTTCAGCGGTAATATTGCAGGCAGATGATGTACTAGTATAAAGGCAACTTTTGGCACCTACCCGTTTTTGATTTTTAAAAATTCATTTTTTTCGCTCCACCCTAGTGCGCAGCTGTGCATTTTTACGAAAAAATGGATGAAATTTACAGAAATTAATATTTAGTATGTGCTGAAGAATGGAACAACATTTTTCAATTTCCTATAAAAGGTGCATATCTTAAAGAAACTATAATAGATTTTCGCATAACGATATTTTGTGGTGAGTCCCTGAAAATCAGATTTAAAAAAAAAAATTGACACCGTTATCGGAAAGATTCGATGCTTTTATAGAAAAAGGGGAAACACTGCTCGATTGCTTTCTAGCCAAGGCCAAAAACTGATATACAAATTGAATCCGTATCATCTTAATCTCCTTCGTGAGCGACACATTACGTCACATATAATTGTTTTGATAAAAAAGAATGCAAAAGCTTGGAGATGGGAAGGAATGAAAGGGTAATTTAAGCTTCGTTTTTTTTTTGGAAGTGTTATTGCGCTGGGCTCCGGAGCCCTGTATTTATGAGCTCCGGTGAATTCCGACCAATATTTAAATATTTATTAAAAAGAGAGAAGTACCGGAGCTGAGCTCCGGTGGGCTCCGGCGCAAATTAAGCCCTGGATTTATCATGAAAGTTCAGAGAGATATGAAGCCTGAATAGAAGTTTGCTTTTAACAATTTGACGTTTATTGCTTTTATACTACTACAGCATTGCACAAACATATCATTAAAAGTTGTTATCTACGCTTTAAAAACCGATGGCGTATACACTGTAAAAAAAAAATTGCAAAGTTACTAAAGTTTTTCTAGGAAACTGGGATTCCAGGAACTTTTTATGTAACGGCAACAACAAAAATTCCTGTAACAGAGTCTGTTACAGGAATTCTGTTACAGGAATTTTTCTTGTTGCCGTTACATAAAAAGTTCCTGGAATCCCAGTTTCCTAGAAAAACTTTAGTAACTTCACAGATTTTTTTTTACAGTGTAGAGTACGCCGCCCGCGTCTTACATATGTCTAAACCGTCCGTGTCTTTAAATATTAATATATCGGCTAAATAACTGGTATATTTTTTAATCACTATCAGCATTGATTTTATACTTCCTCGACGATAGGTACCGTGAGCGCCACTCAACTCCCTTGCTGGGCGCCGCAAAGGGAAAACTGCGTGTAACTGTAACGGAAAAGTGCGATTTTCTTAAAAACTAAGTGACCTAGAGTAATCGCTACAGTTTTCCGGCAAGGTTTGAATAAAAAGTTGCTTTCCCTAATTGTTTCATAATTTTAGTTTCAGTAGATTCGAAAATAGAGGCGGGAGGACATATTTTTGCGTCACATTGTCGACGATACCTCTGAAAATATACTTAAAATTAAAACAAATATATTTTTGAGTTTGACGTTACGAGAGTTTCCACACGATACCCCGCGCAATATATAATAACCGTGTTTTTTTTCCTCACTTTTAATTTTATATTGTATTTAATTGGACTATACAATTTAACTAATATTTGGTTTCTGATGTGTTTAATATTGATTTCATAATTATTGGTCAAATTCATTTGTTTCAATAGTATAATTGTATACAGAACGTTCGCAATATATATATATATATATATATATATATAAAGATTTTTATTTTCAAGTAATTTAATTAGCTTCCCTATCTTTTTCCTAAATATCTTTGTGAATGGTTAATAATCTATAAATATGTGGGGTCAATAGTCTTTATTACTTATGCCGAATTTGACCTTTCAATGTTCCATGGTTTACAAGAAAAACGGCTGTCGCAGACGGGCAGACATACATACATATGAGTGTTCTTCTAATGGTTTTCCGGTTTACTTTTTTGCGTACGGAAGAGTAATAAAGAAATCAAAATTAAAAGTAGATTTTGAATGTGCCTGAATCGAATTAAATAGTTTTAGTGAAATTTTCAGGTTTTTTTTTTATATGAATTCAGCACAATAATAAAAAATTTGATAATTTGAACGATATTGCTTATTACATTTTATTCAGCAAATAAAAAATGGTACATTTTTTCCCCAACTGAACTCAAAATAATATATAACAAATCTGAACATAAAGTGACAATATACTTCATTACTTGCTAAAAAATGTTAAATAAAAACCTTAAAAACTCAACGAAATGGGCAACGAAAATAATAACCTCAAGTAGCATAAAATGGTTTAGTCTACATTGACTAATTGTTGCCCCATCTTAGTCTACAGTAAGAAGTGTCCGCCTTTCCTTATACCATTGGCCTACAAACCATTTGTCAGCAAAGACCCAATGGTGCAATCGTTAGCTACTCGGAATTTGGTTCAGATACGCTATATATATATATATAAGAAGGGACTGAATTTACCATTTAACAACGGTTTCCACAATCTGCCAACTATGGGACAACAATCTGTGCTATTTGGGAAAGCAGATACAAGCTTCATACCGTTTTTATCTTTTAAGGTGCGTTTGTAATTATATAAATAAGTAGCACCTATAGTCATCGTTTCGTAAGTTCGTCTGTCTGTCTGTGTCCTTCTGTCCGCATATAACAGCGCAAAAACTACCCAAACGAATGGTTTGAAATTTATTATATATAACCGTTGCAAAATTTTGGCGAGTCATTTCAAATTTTGCGAAGATCGAATCAAAACTTAAAAAGATATTAATAAAACTTTCCTTCATTCTATTAAATCCTATCATACGTAATTAATCCAATGCTCTCTCATGATAGGTAATGATTCTAAGTTGTCGTGGTGGTCACTACCTATTTAATATGGAATCCTATTATTTCCGTATTACTGAAATTAATATATATAATTGTAATAAATTTTGTATTCGTGCATTTTTACATAAGAGTGCAACAGCTATTACAGCAAGATCTGAATATTTATAAAACTAGCTATAGTACGAACGCACTTCATTTGCCACGTCTAACGTACAATTTTCGACTTTTTTTTTTCTTTGAATTCTGAGAAAATGCAAGATATGCAAATGAAAATGGGAAACAGCAAATAAAAGAATATTTTAAGCGAATTAAGTAACAAACATTTAAATAACCTTAATTATTTATCTAGGATTACTATATTCGTAACCCCCGCTCTCCTCAAAAGTGTCAACAAACAAATTATATTCCGTTTTCCTTTAAATTATTTTGTTGTGAATATAAAGCATGTTTCTTTTTGTCATACTCCAAGAGATACTACAACTCATTAATTGCTAAAAGAGGCTAAATAAAAACCACAAAAACAGTAAAAAAGTTTAATTACAGAATATTCTTATTTGTCTTGATAAAGGGTTCGGTAAACCCTAAACATGTAGCCAGGTTATAAAAATGTTTGCTGTTTTTAAGGTTTTTATTTAACATTTTTTAGCAATTAATGAAGTATATTATCACTTGGTATGTTCAGATTTGTTATATAATATTTTGAGTCCAGCTGGAAAAAAATGTACCATTTTTTTTTAATTTAGTGAATAAACTGTAATAAGCAATATCGTTCATATTACCATTTTTTTTTTAATTGTGCTGAATTTATATTTTTAAAAAAGCTGAAAATTTCACTAAAACTATTTTATTCACGCTATTTTCCAATAAAGTTTTTTTTTTTAGTAAATTGTATATTTGTGTTATTTAAATTCTAATTCAAACTTCCAATGTTATAATTCTAATAAAGGTAAAAGTTTTTAAACTATGTTTAAAGAATTGTAACTACAAAAGAATTATACCACATTTCTGTATTCATGTATTATTCAAATCATTTACAAATGATATTTTTTTCCATCAATTTTACTAAAACTTCTCCTTTTTGAACAAAATTATAAAATAGAAATGGAAAATTTTATTAAATTGGAATATGAAAACTGTTTAAATAAAAATTGGATAATTAAATGGAAAATTAAATTGAATGAGTGTTGAAAAATAATTAATATACATGCACGGTTTTCGCTTTCTTTTTCATTTTAATTTTCTTCGACATTCAAAAAAATTTTTATGAATTTTTCATTAATTTAAAATCATTTATATTCAATCTTCTGAAGTGCATCATAGAAGATGATTTTCAACAATATAATTTATGTTTGGTGATGAAAAACGTTAACCGAAATGCTTCATTATCTATAAAGGTTAATATGAAAAGCATTTCCATCAATGATGTTGTGTTTCACCTAATACAGAGAATAATGCATGGTGTCCCAAAAGCCTCCGTACAGCTTTAAAAATTTATTACAAAAGAAGTAATAGGCCTACCGCAAAAATAATTACAACAGTACATAGAGTAACTTAAAAAGTTTTTTTTTTCTACTACCCAAATATACATGATCTACATGAGATCCTTTCGTTGCACGCGATGTTTCCATGCGATGAAACATTTCAACTGCAAATTCGAAGCGTTTCGCATAATCATCCTTTTGCAACGCCTGCAAGACATTCGTGACTGGTATGAGAAATTTATGACAACGGGAAGTGCGAATGATAAAAAAAGAAGTAGTAGCTCTAGCACTAGTGAAGAAAGTGTGGAACGAGTACGTGAAACCGTTTTCTAGGAACGCTGTAAAACCAATTCGAAAAGCATCGAAAGAGCTTATTATGTCAAAAAGCACAATACACAGAGTGCTTAATAAACGACTACAACTGTCAGCCTATAAAATTCAGATTGGGCAGGCGTTACAAACGGATGATTATGCGAAACGCTTCGAATTTGCACTTGAAGTGCTTCATCGCATGGAAACGTGGCGTGCAACGAAAGGATCTCATGTAGAAGTATACTAAGGTAGTAGAAAAAAAAAACTTCTTAAGTTACTCTATGTACTGTTGTAATTATTTTTGCTGTAGGCCTATTATTTTTTTGTAATACTAGGGGGCGCTGCCCCCTAAGGGCTACGCTCGTCAACCCCCGTTCAGACACCGCAGACCCTGGAAGATTAAATTATAAGTTTAAAAACAGTGGCGATCTCCCTATATACGGGTTTCTATCCATTTCTCTTTGATTGGGGAATTTTAAAGCTAAATCAGCGGCTGTTAAATGATACAATGGCTGTTTCCGTCTTTGATTAAATAAAATCAGTTGACATTTGAAAATAAGCTAAAATAAAATAAATTAAATGAACAGAGTCTTTGCCTCCCGGTATTTTTTAGTAAAGCGAAAAGAATTTTTTTTTAATGACACTTTAATTGTATCGTTTTTAATTTGACGTAATTTTCACTAAACTTTTCTTTCTCCTTTTACTATTCACGTGAAAATAATTTTGTTAGAAATGAAATATTATTTGCGCTATCCTAATACAAATAGTTGAAAATATCATCTTAAAATATTACATAAATGTCTCGCGCAATTTTTAAATTTAAACTGTTTTGCAATATTATTTTTTGTTCATTTTACGTAATGTGTAACGAGACGTAAATGTGACGTAATTTCTCCTATTTAAGACTTCTAACGCATGTTAATGAATTTATTATTTTACAACATTCTTTCACTTTTAAAATTCACGTGTAATATGGTTTTAATGATAATTTTCAATGAGTTCCTGCTTTTTACATTTTCTTGTTTATAATAGTCACGTGTGAAATAATTTTTTAATTTGAAGCAAATATTATTATTTGCGCTGTTTATACAGTTGGCAACAGTTTAAATTAATACCAATTTCTAAAATGTGTAAAAAAATATCTCTCGAAATGCTGAAAATTTGAATTTAAAATAGAAATAAAACCTCAAAAAATGAGGCAAATTAATAAACTGAGTGCAGTCTGCATACCGGGAAATTCTGACGCATAAAATGATCTAAAAATGATTAAATTCCGATGTACAGTTTTTGCTCATATAAAACTTTTTTAATGGAACGATTTTGTCCAACTTTAGCATTAAATATCTCTTTAAATATTTCTTCGATTTGAAAACTGTCTAAATCAGCGTGTTTATCAAACATTTCTCTATAATCCCACCGATTTCTATATTTTTGTATGCAATATTTTGCTTAATATTAACGAAGAAAGACCTCCGGTCACAAAAAATTCAAAACCGGCCGCGGCGGCGGTGGTGGCGGTGACAACGGTAGTTACTTTTTTTAGAATAGAGAGAAATTTTTGAAGTTGTACGGAGACTTTTGGGACACCCTGTATATTACGTACATATGCCTTCCGAATATTTTTGGATGGAATGATTGTTTTGAAAAAAACTTAAAAAGCAACAACAAAAGCAAAACAACAACAACAAAAAACATGAACTTAAATGCATTATAATAGTGTTTTAGGTAGCTTTCTTTACAAAAAAGCTACCTATTGCAGCCGTTCGGAGGAAAGCGATTTCAAAAAATTTTGGTATATTTTCATCGATCATGACCCCCAGACACCGAAACCACCCTCCGTTCAAAATTGATATATATATATATATATATATATATATATATATCTGACCTATGTCACACTGTAACTCCCGTAATTATGAACCGATTTCGATGTAATTCGGTGTGTACATAGTACATACCAATGTCTCGACCGAGTTCGTTGGCCAGCTTCATCCGCCATTTTGTTTCAAAATGGCGGCCATTTAAAATTTAAAAAAAAATTTAAAACTTGAAATGTGGTACCAAAAAATTAAAAATGGAAAAATATTTTTTCCTTATGTATTTGACCTTTATACAAAGATTCCGGAGCAGTTTTTGTTTCGTCTATATCTTAAAAAATGGCTGAGTTATAGCATTTTGAATTTCTAGCGTGGCTGACATTTTGAAACGTCCTGAATTTTGTCACGCGATAAAAGGCGTATTTATGAACCGATTTGGATGTAATTCGGTGTGTACATAGTACATACAAATCTCTCGACCGAGTTTGTTGGCCAGCTTCATCCGCCATTTTGTTTCAAAATGGCGGCCATTTAAAATTATTTAAAAAATTTAAAATTTGAAATGTGGTACCAAAAAATTGAAAATGGAAAAATATTTTTTTCTTATGTATTTGACCTTTATACAAAGATTTCGGAGCAGTTTTTGTTTCGTCTATATCTTAAAAAATGGCTGAGTTATAGCATTTTGAATTTCTAGCGTGGCTGACATTTTGAAACGTCCTGAATTTTGTCACGCGATAAAAGGCGTTTTTATGAACCGATTTGGATGTAACTTCGTTTATACATAGTACATACCAATGTCTCGACCGGGTTCGCTGACCAGCTTCACCCGCCATCTTGTTTAAAAATGGCGGCCATTTAAATTTTTAAGAAAAGTTTAAATTTGAAATGTGGTACCAAAAATTGAAAATCGAAAAAATATTTTCTTCTTATGTGTTTGACCTTGATAAAAAGATTCGGGAGCAGTTTTTGTTTCGTCTATATCTTAAGAAATGGCTGAGTTATAGCATTTTGAATTTCTAGCGTGGCTGACATTTTGAAACGTCCTGATTTTTCTCACGTAATAACAGGCGTATTTATGAACCGACTTGGATGTACCTTGGTGTGTACATAGTACATACAAATATCTCGACCGAGTTCGTTGGCCAGCTTCATCCGCCATCTTGTTTCAAAATGGCGGCCATTAAAAAAAATTAAAAAATAAAAAAATTTAAATGATATACCAAAAAATTGGAAAATGAAAAAGATTTTTTTGTATGTGTTTGACCTTAATACAAAGATTCCGGAACAGTTTTTCTTTCGTCTATATCTAAAAAAAATGGCTGAGTAATAGCATTTTGAATTTCTCTTGTGGCTGACATTTTAAAGCGACCTGATTTTTGTCACGCGATAACAGGCGTATTTATGAACCTATTTGGATGTAACTTGGTCTGTACATAGTGCATACCAATGTCTCGACCGAGTTCGTTGGCCAGCTTCATTCGCCATCTTGTTTCAAAAGGGTTGCCATTTAAAAAAAATTAAGTTTAAAATTCAAAATGAGGTATTAAAAAATTGGAAAATGAAAAAGATTTTTTTTATGTGTTTGGCCTTGATACAAAGATTCCGGAGCAGTTTTTGTTTCTGAAAATTTGTTCTTTTGTTGATATCTTAAAAAATGGTTGATTTATAGCACTTTGAATTTCTAGCATGGCTAACATTTTGAAACTATCTTGTATTTGGCACGCGATAACACACGTATTCGTCTATTTCGATGTAAGAAGGCATGTGGATAGTATACATCAACACCTCGACCAAGTTCGCTGGCCAGATTCATCAGCCATCTTGTTTCAAAATGGCGGCCATTAAATAAAAAAAAAATTATATTTAAAGTGAGGTGTAAAAAAATTTGAAATTGAAAAAGGTTTCTTTCTTAAGTATTTGATCTTGATATAAGGATTCGGGAGCATTTTTTGTTTGTCTTTACCTTAAAAAAATGGCTCAGATATAGCAGTTTCAATTTCTATTGTGGGTGACATTTTGAAAAATCTGATTTTTTGCATGCGACAGCACTCCTATATATTGACCGATTCCGGTGTGAGTGAGCATGTGCACAGCAATTACTAAGGTCTCGACCAAGTTCACTGCTTAGCCTCATCCACCATGTTGTCTTAAAATGACAGGCACTTTAAGAAATTGCCGAATTTGGCAGCCAAATATAAGTTACTTTAAAGAAAAGCAGCTTGGATAAAGCTGACTAATTTCGCGAAATTCTCATTCATTATATTGATAAAAATTAGTATTGAATCTCCTATATTCGGTTTCCACTAAATTGAGCTTCGTGTGTTTGCATGATATAAGTTGGCTTTTTTTAAATAAGGATTATGAAAGCTACCTCTTCCTCCCGGCACTGGCCGGAAGGACTTTTTAAAATAATGCTACAGTTTTGCGATTTAAAAAATATTTTTAAAAACTAGGTTATTTGATCTTATAATTTTCTAGATTTTTTTTTTTTACCCTACTTCTACTCGTTTATTTAACTGTAAATCTAAGCATAAAACTTCGTAAAAATAGGCCAATCTTTGTAAAATTTAGATAAATTGTTATACACAGAATAATTTTACTACATAAAAATACTCATCATATGATACATAGTTCTTTTTGCTTGGACTTGTCAAAATTTTAAATACATTATCATCTATTATCACTGTACATTGAATCCAATTGATAAGAATTTTAATTTGTTTTTGCTATTGACAAGATTTATTTTTTTTTAAATGCCAATTTTATCATACAACTTTTTTACAAGGATATGTAAAACCTTCAAATAATGTTATCATTAATGGCGATGATATCTTTACTAATTCGTGTGATATTCGACACTGAAACGCCAATGTGATATAATGGATATTGAACAATATGCCTTATTATTAGTTTGTTTAAAACCAAGCGATGTGGCAAACAAAGGTTTACCAGGTGTATCGTTTATTCACATACATTCCCAAAGACCAGGGAAATACAGGCTGTTTCTAAACTAATGGAACAGTTTTCCAGGATCAAGGCAAGGTCAAGTTTTTTCGTTGTACAGGAAATCAGTGTCGAAATTCACTTATTCAGCAAAAAATATAAATTATTATACTCCAAACTAAATTTTCATTTATAACTTTATTTTTTGACTGATGTTCCTTAAATTAAGCTTAGATTCGAATGAAATGTGGTTGTACTCTGTTTTGGATGTGCACTGTTATTTGATCAGTGGCACCATATGTATTGCCAGCTACATTCCGAATCATAAAGCGTCTATCTCAGTATTGTTTCGAAGTGAATGATGGGCAGTTCCAGCACTTCTTGTGAAGTTACATGTCACAGAATGCAAAGCAAGGCTTTTGAATATAGGTTTGGGATATCTTAAATATAGTCAAAGTTATAAAGATTATTTTAAAAGTTAGATGGAGTAACATGACTGAATAAATGACTCACATCCCTGGTTCCCTACATAAAAATTGGGCTGACGGGTATTTTCATCACTGATATGTTTGTCAAAAGTTTAAAAACACCCTGTATACGTCTGATTATAAATAATGGTAGATCGGTCAAACTCTAAAGTAAAATGTATTTATTTTTTCATCTTCTTTTACTTTCGTGTTTTAAGAGGAGAATTGGATGTTGGTATCGTATATTTAAAAGAAAATACTTGTGTTGGCAACTTGGAAAGAGACCAATAATCGATATGCAAGGCCTGATTATGAACAAGGCAACAAAAGTCCACTGTTGCCATTTTAATAGATTTTTGAATACCACTATTTTCGAATAGTAATCTTTGCTTTATTTAATTGAAAAATTTTACGATTTAATAAAGCAGAGATTACTGTTATTTTGGTATCCAAAAATCAGTTTAATTGCCAAAAGAGGCCTTCTGTTCTTTGGTCATAATCAGCCTCTGTCGATGTTTAATGGTTCATTTTCTCTGTAGTTCATATATTGATTTGGGCAGAATATTTTAGCTCGTTTATTAATATCCAGATCACTTGAAAAGGAGATTCGAGATTAACGGTCGAAGGAGCAATGAATATTGGTCTTTCTGAAGAACTATCGTGTGTCAATATCTGGCAAGGGGATAACAAGTTTTATTACTCCACGGAGCCTTTTAAACACAGGGATTGAAACCTTCCAGCCATTCCATAAGTTGGATACGCTGTTTCAGCGATTAGAAATTCAATATTAAAATTCTTTTTGCTGAATGAACTGTATCTTCTTTAAACGATTAATCTGTAACAAGTGGGCTTATTCGAGGCTTTTGCACTGCAATATTTGAGATTCATTGCTGCTACGGTTTTTCATTAATTTTTAATTAACTCCAATGTTTAATCAAACAATATGTTTTAAATAAATGTGAATTTACTCTGTCAAAATCCGGCTAAAAAATTTTTGCTGAAAGAACTGTATCTTCTTTAGACGATTAATCTGTAACAAGTCGGCTTATTCGAGGCTGTTGCACTGCAATATTTGAGATTAATTGCTGCTGCGGTTTTTCATTAATTTTTAATTAACTCCAATGTTTAATCAAACAATATGTTTTAAAGAAATGTGAATTTACTCTGTCAAAATCCGGCTAAAAAATTTTTGCTGAATGAACTGTATCTTCTTTAAACGATTAATCTGTAACATGTGGGCTTATTCGAGGCTTTTGCACTGAATATTTGAGATTCATTGCTGCTACGATTTTTCATTAATTTTTAATTAACTCCAATGTTTAATCAAACAATATCTTTTAAAGAAATGTGAATTTACTCTGTCAAAATCCGGCTAAAAAATGTCTCGTATGATACATTATTCAGCGTTGCGCGTCTTTGTATATGCATAGATAAAAGCAATGTTGATATGAGAAATATTATATATGATTATTCGACATTATTTAGGAACCAATCATATTTATATATTACAGGGTGGGAAAAAAGTCGTTGGCGCATTTTAGAATTTCCATATATTGTGCGGGATAAAATTAGAAACATGTAACATATCAATTACATGATGATGTTACGGTATAGAATTGCAACTTAAATCTAGGAATATAGTATTAATTATACGCAATTTTTTTAAAAGGAATTTTCTGCTTTCCTCAATT
Organism: Maratus speciosus; assembly: GCA_963932465.1. Lineage (NCBI taxonomy): Eukaryota > Metazoa > Arthropoda > Arachnida > Araneae > Salticidae > Maratus > Maratus speciosus. The sequence continues at coordinate 172,792,026 of OZ010793.1, forward strand.
ATCAAAAACAAAAGACAACAATCTAAATTTACGTAAAAATCATCACTGTCTTAATTCATCACAATCGACTGGTTATAGACGTTCTAGAAAATTAAATTGTTTATAAGACAAAATAATTAGAACTAAGAAAGATAATTGCCGAAGTGTCAATCACCTATTTGCACCAAATTTGTTATTCTTTAGTCGGTGAGATGCAGTTACACTACACACAACTTTGCCTTTTAATATAACTCGAAATTCAAGGGTTAAAACAGTGTTCATGATATTTTTGTGGCATGCCATAATATTGTATATAATTTCCAAAGGGAAAAAATGCAAAATGTCATAATATTTTCAGCGATAAGAAAGTACAATTATGGTGATGATCAAGATTAAGCATTGTAGTTAGAGCAAAAGTGATATTCTTGATAGAAAGGATGGGAGCAAAATGGCAATATGCACCCAGAGTAAACAATGAATGGTAAGTAAAAACATTTGCCAGGCACAATAAAAGGGTTAAGTTTTGAAACAGAAATCATTAGCGTTGGTGATCACATCTGCAAATATAGCCATAACAGAACCATTGATATTTCCATGTAATCTATATCGGGGTGAGGAAAATTCTTTATAAATTAACGAATATAATTTGATGATATCTTCACGACTATGAAGGGAAACATTAAATAAAACGTAATCAGAAAACGGTCATTAGTAATTATTTAAATAAATACAGTAAACTCTCTGTAAGGAGGACTCTGTGTAAGACGGAAATCTGTCTAACTCGGAAAGATTTTCAAGTCCCTGCGAATCTATAGACACAGAGTAAAATTTGTCTAAGGCGGAATATTGTCTACTGCGGAAATTGTTCTTGGTCTCAATCGATTCCGCCTTAGACAGAGTTTACTGTATATGGCTAAAAGTTGACAGCATCCTGTAGTTTTTGGTTGAATAGTGACAACTTTGGCTGCTTTGTTCAGCTTATTTGCGTGTGCTATGTGTGAGTATCATGTTCAGTAATTGAAAAAAGAAAGGATCTGGAACCGTTGTTAGACCAAAAAATATTTTTGAACCATTCTTTAATGTTCTAAGTTCCCGTCTTTTCCGATGAAGATATTTTCACACAAATATTTGTCGAACGGAATATAGAATCAGATACCAATTTTACCTCTCATTTTTCTTTAAAGAGATAGCAGTATAAGACACAACAAAACACCATCAGCAGATGTAAGGTGTTGTGTGTACAAGCATGTATGATATCGTTAACTTGCTTAACAAAAATCTCTACAAGTTTTCTTCCCCTACGTGACAGAGTTAGTTCTATTACCCTGAATTTAAAGGTTAAAACCAGACTGATCACTGTTGTAAACATCAGGAGGGGATAATAACTCCATTCAGAGTGCCGAAGAAAACGGTAGAGTAAGAGTTATGACGTTTTTCTCCTTTGCCTGCCGAACAAAAATCATGTTGTTGATATTTGCAAAATATCATTATATTTCTCACATTTCATTCATGACATTCCATGAAACATATATTTCGCAAGAAATATATGAACGCCGTCTTAGCCTAATGTGTGTTTTGCGCATCTTGAAAGATATAATTCTCAACCAGGTCTGCAAAAAAATTAATTTTTTCAGCTACATGGGATATTTTTGGTTAATTTTATATTTTTTAGAGTGCTGAATCCAAAAGTGACCTCCATTTCCCTCCACCACGTACAGTATTGTATCAAAACATAGGGAATTTACATTAGAAAAGAGCAACTGTGATGAAAAAATTCAATAATTTATTACAAGTAATTATGTTCCAAATTATAATATAAATTCCAAATTATACTTTCCCTTGCTTACACTTTGCATTTCAGGAGATGTTGTGTGAATCGTAGTAGAAGCTTATGTCTGTGTATATAACTGCTTTTGTTCGTTATTCAAATTCCCTGTATTTTCTATTTGTATTTCTCTTGAGCATCACTCATAGAAATATGAAATTAATAAATCGAATCATTATGTTTTTTTGCTCAATTATAGGATATCAAGTTTCAGGTTAAAAAGAGAAATTTTACACTTAATTAAACTAAAAACGAGTTTTGACAGAAAACCTGACGTGATGGAATTTTTTAAATATTTTTCTCGGTTTCAGTGAGTAAAGATCTATAAGAAACAATCTAAAAATCCTATGCCCTTGTTTGGTTGAAGACCTGTTTAATCAGCAACTAAAGTTATATATGCAGGCACAATTCATCGACTACTACTTATATACAAAATTTGGCGGAAATCGATGATTGTCACTTGGGGAATGTTCCTTGTTAGAGTAGTCAAAACTTATACATACGATATATACATAATATTTTAATCATGAAAAACAAAATAATTTCTTTGCATATGAAATTTTTAAATGAAAGTGTCGGAACATATAACGAAATACGTCAGCAGTTTAATTTCACAGTCCAGTTTTCGCAAGGAATTTCAATATGTATGCATGTGTAAGTTGAAATTCTGTGTTTTACATATGAAGACGTGAGTTTCAAAACTCGCCTTATCCAGAAAATCAAATGTTGGGAAATCGCGAAATAGCATATATAGCATAGATTCATAAAGTTTAAAATTTTGGATAAGGCAAGTTTTAAAACTCACGTCCTCGTATAAAGCAGTTGGACGCAATAAAAATAAAGAATGTGGCGTTTTTCGTACGTTCTTTGGAACTAAATACATATGACAAATCAGAAATTTAAACATAATGGTTAGATATCTGTATCTAGTTTTGAATATTGTCACTGCGTCCATTGGTTTTCATTGTAAACCAAGATAATACAAAGCCAGAAATACACAATAAAACTAGTTTCTTTTTCGGATTGTTGTGTTTTTTCGGTGCAGGTTTCCCAATAGCATAGATTCATAAAGAAAACATGATTTTTTAAATTTTGGATAAGGCAAGTTTTAAAACTCACGTCCTCGTATAAAGCAGTTGAACGCAATAAAAATAAAGAATGTAGCGTTTTCCGCACGTTCTTTGGAACTAAATACATATGACAAATCAGAAATTTAAACATAATGGTTAGATATCTGTATCTAGTTTTGAATATTGTCAAAGATAATTTTACGTGGTATATGCTTAATTTTCCTAAGTTTAACAGCTAGACTAGATAAATATTATTTTAATATTCATATCTTATGATGATAATATTAATAGAACGGATCATTAGCATAAAAAAGTTTTTATTAACATAAGTTTTTTAAAGTTAACAATTTTAGTCTTAAATTTTAAACAATTGCGATTACCTTATAAAATGTATAGTAGATCAAGGAACTACAAAATTTAATAAGACTTTAGTAATTTATTTTATTTTATGAAACTCGATAATGAAAGTTGTCATTACACATCACAATAAAAGATGCGCGCAAGAATATGTAAATCTCTTATGACATATTCCCATATAAAATTCTTTTTATAACTTTATTCACTCTTTCACGTTTATACTACAGAAACATATCAAAAACTCAACTTTATCTTGAAACTTATATAACTTTTAAAATACGTATATCAGTCGTTTCAAGCTATTCAAGTTAGTACGCACTAAACATGGAAATTTTTCAGTTACTACATTTAACAATGCACTGTAGTAATAAAACTTGCCATCGCCTTGTCACAGTCAAGAGAGCAACGTCTTCTGTCGAGAAAACCAATATTCTCTGCTTCACAGGTCGTGAATTACTTCTTTATGTGCATAGAATGCTGAAGCACGAGGCAAGTAAGCTTCTGGATTTCATTATTCGGAGACACGTGGATTTTACCCTCTGTGGAAAAGGAGAAGGAGAAAAAAACAGTCCCTAAAAAATGCCTCAATTTAAAAATTAATTTTGTGTTAGGAAACGAGTATATTTCTTATTGTGTACTTGCGATAAATGCTTTTTGGGTAAATATCATATTTCAATAGTAAATTTTAATTATTTGTGATTACTTTATTTTTTCAAAACCTCAACTTTATCTTGAAACTTATATAACTTTAAAAATATATATATCAGTCGTTTCAATCTACTCAGGTTAGTATGATGTAACGCACTAAACAGGAGAAATTTTCAATCACCACATTTAACAGTCGACTTAAGTAATAATACTTGCCATCGCCATGTCACAGTCTAGAGAGCGTTGTTTTCTGTTGAGAAAGCCAATATTCTCTGCTTCAGCGATCGTGAATCGCTTTTTCATGTGGGTAGAATGCAGAAGCACGAGGCAAATAAGCTTCTGGATTTCATTATTGGGAGACACGTGAATTTTTAATTCGGTGCAAAAGGAGAAGGGTAAAAAATTATCCCTAAAAAGTGCATCAATTTAAAAATTAACTTAGTTTTATGATATGAGTATATTTCTTATTGTCTACCTCCGATAAATGCTTATTGGGTATATATCATATTCCAATAGTAAATTTTAAGTATTTGTAATTACTTTGCTTTTCGTAATACCACCGGGACACCACTCAGAAAATAAAAACAGGAACGAAAAATCATGCATCCGGCATAAAATATGAAACATTTTCCAAAACATTCAGAACACCGTACATCAATAGTTGGAAAAACATCCGAATTTGTTTTGTTCATCTCACGTATATGAACAATAGATTTTACATTACGTTTACGCTAAAAGTTAGTGCAATTAAACGCATTATTCTCCAGCGTTAGCAATTTGGCTAAGCAGAAATAAAAAACACTCGCCAAATGAAACAAAATGATATTAAAATAAATTCGTCGTAAAACATTGAACATCCCTTAATGTACGACCTCCTTTTTTTTTTTTTCAATATGTTTGAAATAAAGATTTTGTAACTGCTTATAGATCAGTTATTCGTCTAAATTTAATTATCCGATATAGAAACTAAAAAGAAAATAACTATATTCTAAATGTCTTGCGAGATCAAGAAAAAAAATCCAGCTCGATTTAACTCAATAAAAATGTTATGAAATAAAACTTCCAATCCCACTTGACTCAGAATTTTAAGATATTACATTCAATGAATTATGAAAATTAAAAATATGTCTGAAAAACTTTGTTTTTCTAGAATTCTTAGAATTTCTTTTTCCAGGCATAGTGATTAGCTGACAATAGAGAATCACCTAGATTGGCACACGGTGATTTGACGCTTTCCGCGTAACCCTTACTGTGGCTTCGGCTAATGCTAATTTGAACTGGTGTTGGATTACTATCGCTAAAAATAATGTAAATGGCGCGATACGATTGAACATGATAAGCAACATCAATCTTCCAATAATACAAATACGAGTGTCGTCTGTACTGGCATACACAGAAAAAAGATGAGCAAAAACGGAGCACTCGCAATCTGGCGAGTCTAACCGTCCGTTTACTCGCCAAATGAAACATTTTATCGCGATTTGGCGCAATGGCAGGCGGCAGCGACAAGCCTGCGCATAGCACAGTTTAAAATTTCATTCAGCAATTTCCGCCAATAAACGGAAATGTACTCTATATCCTTTGCGTTTCCCTCTATACAATCTATAAATTTTTTACAGATCAAGTAATGTGCAAGAAAATGGTTAAATTTTAAAACGCGTACCACAACTGAAAAGCACTAATTATTCGTCTATAAAATCCAACAATTATGTAGAAAAATGCTTTTGTGTGTCCCTGTAAATGAATGATAAATTATATGCACGACCTATTCTACAGTAAGCACTTGTAGCACACCTCAGTGATATGTATAATTTTCAATATGTTTAAAGTAGTATAATATCTTTAAAATACACCGCAAACGATTTTTCCCATAGGTCGTAATGCAATGGAATTCTTTTGAGTGTCCCTGTAGGTGAAGCGTAAGTGCTTCAATACACACTTCATTTTCAATATCGAGTATGTAGTAAACCCCAATAAGATATAGCAATTTCATGGTAATCGCATTATATTTACGCGAGTTAGAGCACGGACAGACAGACAAATCGAATTTATAAACATTTTTTATCTTTGTTGTAAAGTGCTAAAAAAGGAAAATATACGCTTGAAGTAAAACTTTTGACATTTTAGACAATTATGTGTGAATTGAGTAAAAAAATATGGGATATAAAATAAATACATTGATAAATTTATTTTGTTAATATGTTTTATATTACTTTCTGTTAATAATTAATTAAGATTAGTTTAGTAATAATTATTAGTAAGCTTCATAATAATAACAAGAAACTGATTAATAAGATCGATAAATGATTTTAAGATTAAGGTTTGAGAAGTTCAGGAGCCATTAATTTCCATGATACTCAAGAAACTCTACTATTTGGTACTTTTAGAGGGGCCATATAAATTACCAAGTCTATTTTAAACTCTACCAATTGTCGATCAAAAGACGAAAGCAATAAATTTACATTTGAAATCTTTTTAATGTATTCCACGCACTTGTTTTAATTTAAAGCTGAAAATAGTTCCAGAGGTTGTCTATCATTAAAGTTGAGAATGCTTTTCCACAACGATTTAGCCTTTAACCCTTTCCGGCACAGAAAAATTCAGTTCGTAAAATGATGACATGATTGACTGACACCAGAATTTATAAACGAACTTCTTACAAGGAAGGTCTCCATACGGGCATACTCAGAAAAATCTGAAAAAAATGCAGAATGTTCTTCTCCCATGGGTATATATGTTTATAAAAAATTTTTTGGCGGAACCTCGGTAGAACGTCCGTAAAAAAATAATGAAAATTTCGCTTATTTGGCAACTTATCACCGTTTGGCGAAGAAATTAAGTTTAAGAAAAAAAATACGCTTGTCGAATACTCTTTAAGGAAAAACTTTTTATGTTGAATTTGTTTAAATAAGTTTAATTTAAATAACTTCAGCTTTGTAATTTTTAGTTTGTTTTAACTATAGTTTTGTCATATATATTTATATGTACTTATAACGAATTTTAACTATCATATTTTACGATTTAAAACAAAATTTAAATTGATTAAAATTGTTCCAAACTCAAAAATGTGCCCCATCGAGCATTGTCGATTCAACTTTGTTGCTATGGAAAAACTTCTTCGGTATGGAAATGTATTACGGCAGCATTATTCATCTGGCGTTAAAAGTTGTTTTTATAACCGATAAAGTCGTTTAAATTAAAAAAATTGTGGATTGGAGAATAAAACAATGGCAAAATTTCTTTCAAATCGGCAAAAAGCAACAAGTATAATACAAAATGTAATAATAATAATAATAATAAATTCTTTCATGGTTTACGTTTAAACTCATTAAATACTGCATATTCTCAAAATCAATTAACAAACAATTTTCAGATTCATTAAAATCGTTTGCTTTTGGCGAGGAAAAGTGCTGCTCGCCAAATTGCGTGCCGCTTTCGTCTTTTCACGCCAATTATTCGAAAGTATTTTTTTTTTTTTTTTTTTACAGATTTTTTACAGTAATTCCGCTACTAATTTTAACTGATCCTTTATTACATACATGAGTACTTTCACTAGCATATTTTTCAACATGTTCTGAGTATGCCCAGTATGGAGACCTTCCTTGTTAACAATTAACAGACTTTACACTAACCTTTCATTACAAAAGCAATATTTTATTAAAATATTCTTGGTATCGTTTGTAAATTTGGAATTGAAATTAGGTAGTTTCGCATTGGGACCACTGTGCTGAAAAGAGTTAATTAAATGCCTTCATCCTATTTAAAATTTTGCATTACTCGCTTACATGTTCTAAGAAGTACTTCTGTTGTCCGAGTTAGCTTCTTTTTCTACTTTGAGATCAGCCTAATATTGCGTTTGCGTAGAAATTGGAGTTTTTTTTTTTTTATTATTATTCTTTGTTAATTTCAAAGCATTTCAATTGTAATTATGTCCGTATAATATAGGTCCCAACTTTACGGGAATAAAAGTAATGTAAATTGCCATTAAGTTTGTTTATAGAGTATCTTCAATTCTAGAAGTAAACTAATACTTTAGAGCTCGATGTATCAGTCGTACCAATAATGAATGTATCACATTACAATATTCCCCAAAATATATGTAAATATCATGCGATGTACTTCTCAAGAATCGCGAACGTCCTGCTTTTCTTTACCAAAATTTCAAAAAAATAATTTTAGCCGCAGATTTCTATTGCACATATAGTAAAAAAAATTCCATGAAGATTAATATTGGGAATGATCCCTACAAAAAACCGTTTCCAATACTATATTCATTCTTTCACGCTATTGCTGCATAAATATTTAAAAATCTCAGTTTTATGTTGAAGCTTATCTAACTTTAAAAAAATAAAATAAAAATATACGCTTCAAAATATTCTATTTAGTATGATGTGACACGCTAAACACGGAAATTTTTATATCACCACATTTAACCCATTGGCACTACATGGCAAGAAAACTTGCCATGTAAGAAGAACAAAACTTTTAAATTTTAATACCAGTATTTTAATTTGGAAATTTTCGCATTAACTAATCTCAAATTTCGAGCGATTAAATAATTCAAAATTACAATGTGCAAAAAACTAGTGCCGAAGGATCAAAATAAGTGTAAAAGAGATTCGTCGTTAATCGGTTAACCCCTTCGGGAAGGGAGCCTTTTACGAAATTTTTAATCTTTTGTCACCGTTTTTTAAAAACAGAAATTCGTATCTTCTTGAATCGATAAAATGCGTTAATTAAATAAGGCAAAATTTAAAGTAAAATTTTACTGGTGAGGAAAAACAAGGATTCTGAGTGCTTCATGCGGCACGTATACGTGTCGCTCGTCCCCAACGGGTTAACAATTCACCGTAGTAATAAAACTTGTCATCGCTTTGGTGTATTTTTCTGATTCTTTATTAATTTCAAAACATTTCGATTGCAATTATGTTCTTATAATAAAAGTCCCAACTTTACGGAAATAAAAGTAACATAAGCTGACATTAAATTTGCTTATATGGTATCTTTCAATTCTAGAGGCAAATTAATACTTTAGAGCTCAATGTATCAGTCGCACCAACTTCAAATAATGAATATATCACATTACAAGGCTCACAAAAATATATGTAACTATAAAGTGGTGTATTTCTTAAGAGTCGCAAACGTCCTGCTTCTTCTTTACCAAAATTTCTAAACAACAATTTTAGCCGTAGATTTCTATTGCACTGCACACCTATTAAAAAAAAAAAAAGTTCACTGAAAATTAATATTTCGAGTGATCCCTACAAAAACCGTTTCCAATACTCTATTCATTCTTTCACGCAATTGCTGAAGAAATATTTCAAAATCTCAATTTTATGGTGAAGCTTATCTAACTTTAAAAAATAAAAATATAAAAATATACGCTTCAAAATATTCTACTTAGTATGATGTGACACACTAAACAGGGAAATTTTTCAATCACCACATTTAACAATCCACCATAGTAATAAAACTTGTCATCGCCTTGTCACAGTCAAGAGAGCGATGTTTTCTGTCTAGAAAACCAATATTCTCTACTCCATCGACCGTGAATCGTTTCACTTCATGTGCGTAGAGTCCTGAAGCACCAGGAAAGGGATCTTCGGGATTTCATTATAGGAAGAAACGTGCATTTCACATTCTGTGAAAAAGGGAAAGAGTAAAAAGTCAGTCTATAAAATGTGTCGATTTAAAGATGATAGTGGTTTTAAAAAGTGGAGACGTTTGTTACTATATAACTATGTTCGATGCTTTTTGAATAAACTTCATGTGGCATTGATCAGATTCAGACATCGTTGTATAACTACTCTTAAATAATTTTGTAAAAAAGGAACATCACGGGAGGTTTTTAACATCTTTGACTTTTATTTTTAATTATTCAAGATATATATATATATGTACAGGGCTATTACAAATGATGGACTCGATTTAAAAAAATCATATTTTCGAGACTAATGCACATATTACAACAAGTGATACATGAATTTAAAGAGAAATATACTAAGTTTTTTTTAGTCACAAATGTCCGGTGTGTGACCCTTTTGTTACACGGCATACGTCCAATGTGTAATCGAGTTCGTTCCAAACATTTTGTAGCATCACCCTGTCAATGGTTCTGAAAGCTTCACAAATGCGTTCTTTAAGTTTTGAACACTTTGTTTTCGGCATTGGTGATACATAAACAATGTCTTTGACACTATCAGAACTTAAAGAACGCATTTGTGCAGAATTCAGAACCATTGACAGAGTGATGCTACAAAATGTTTGGGACGAACTGGATTACAGATTGGACGTACGCCATGTAACAAGAGGGTCACACATCGAACATTTGTAACTGAAAAATACTTGGTATATTTCTCTTTAAAGTCATGTTTTACTTATTGTAATATGTGCAGTAGTTTCGAAAATATGATTTTTTTAAATCGAGTCCATCATTTGTAATAGCCCTGTATATATATATATATATATATATATATATATATATTTGGCTTCATTTTTAGGTACGTTCGTAATTGTAAAAATACTCAGCACATAAAGTCGCCGTCTGATTTGTCCGTCTGTTTGCATATAACAGCGCAAATGCTACCCAACCGAAAGTTTGAAATTTAATATATGTAATCATTGCAAAATTTTGACGCGTCATTTCAAATTTTATGAAAACGAATCAAAACTTAAAAAGATAATAATAAAAGTTTTCTTCATTCTATTAAATCCTATCATACGTAATTAATCCAATGATATCCCATGACAGGTAATGAATTCTAGGTTGCCATGGTGAGTTCGTTCTATTTAAGATGAATTCATATTATTTCCGTATTACGGAATTTAATATATATAATCGCAATAAATTTTGTATTCATGCATTTTTGCATAAGCGTGCAACAGCTATTGCATCAAGATTTGAATATTTATAAAAGTAGTTATAGTACGAACGCACCTCATTTGCCACGTTTGACGTACAATTTCAGATTTGTTATATTTTATAAAGGCCTATTAATAATATTAAAAAGAAGAATAGTACATGCGTATATGAAATAATAAATTCCAAGAAACTATGAATGCACAAGAATAATAACGTGCAATAAATCTTCCACTCCCTACTACACCGCCTAAAAAATAAATAAATAAAATCAAAATCCGAGAGATGCGTTTCTAATTAATGCAAGGGGGAAAAAAGTAAGGATCATTGTGCTTAAATGAGACGCGATTCGCATAGTTTTATCGCATTAATGTTATATTTGGCATTTTATAAATAATTATATATTTTATTAAGCAAAAAATGATTGAATATGGTGCGTTTAGTTGAAAACTAACTTTATTAGTAGAAATTTAATCATTGCCTCTAAGTAAACAATCAATATTATGGCTATCGCATTTGGGTATTTTTTGTTGCATTTATAGTAGTTAGAACCTAAAAGAGGCGTCAAAGTACGAGTATCTATGTGACGATGCATTTTATACATGTCAGTTCATCATTAAATATTCATTTTTTGAAATAGTTAATAAAGAGTTGACAAAGATAAAACTGAAAGTTGAAACACTTAAATTGCCATTAATATTAATATATTAATAAGATAATTTAATAATAATTTAAATTATGAAAAAATAACTTTGAGACACTTAGTATTGAATATATTATAATTAAAAGATGAATGTTTCAATATCCATACTTTGAACACCTTTAAATTTGACAATGCGTAAAACAAGAAGTAACTAATGAATGATCAATATAAGATAAGTTTTAGCAAAGCAATGCTTATTACTACATATTTTAAGGAAATATTTTGATTTTGAGTTTACTTTCAACTCATTTTTACTTTTATCTTCCGTGTAGGCCTCAATATTTTCTTTTTGGTTTCTGGAACGTATGGATCTAGATCAATGGTTCCCAAAATTTTGTTAACCCCACCCCACCGAAGCATCTGTAAAATTATGATATGCCCCCCCCCCCCTCTCTATGGCTTATAATTCTTACTATTTTAAAAGAGACTCTAGCATTGGATGCATTTTATGATTCATTATAGTACTTAATTAAGAACAACTGAAAATATTTTGCATAAGATGGTGTGAATATCACGATACACAAGAAGCATTTTGGATTATAAGCTTTATAAATTACTTTATAAATTATAATCAGCCAATTTTCTTTCTCACCGTAATACACTTCTCTGTTAGCGGACATTTCCTTCTTCATTATTTTTAGTATAAATTGTAATTAAAATGTTAAATTTATGTCATAATGCATACTTATCTACTGTGTATAACGTCTGCACCAGAGCCATAAGAAATCAACACACTACCTTCTATAATGTCCATTTGAGATATTATTAATTTTATAAGGCTGGTAGCATATCGTAAAAATATTTCGAGTATTTTCAGGTTAAAGGGCTTCAATACAGTCAATTTTGAATATACCCTCTTTAGAACACATATTTAAGTATCCGGTCAAAGAAACATACTATTGCATAATAATGTGGAAATTCCTAATTTATTAACAAAACAAAGCTTAATCAAACACAATTCCTGCTTTAAACATTATTTTAATATAATACGTGGTCTTTATGAAAAGTATCTGACTTTTGGCAGAAAAAATATGTAAGTTGCCAGACGGGATTGGGACCCTAGTCCCATTTAAATTAGCCCCTTTGCGCCTCCACACGCTTAGGCTACCGTTCCTTCCACTGCCGAAAATAATTCTGCAAGGTTTCTTTTGGAATGGTGTTCAAATCTGCCGTCGCATTCTGAATATCGCATCTCTACTCTCAAAACGAGATCCTTTCAATGGCGCTTTCAATTTCGGAAACTACCAGAAGTCGCAAGGAACAATGTCTGGAGAGTAGGGAGGTTGGCGAACGACTGAAATTTCCAATCTTTCACGAAATTTGAAGCAGTACCTTTGCTCAACTCGTTCAGTCATCTTGAGAGAAATCAAAACTCAACGAACATGTATGACAGCACCCCACTCGGCGGCCAGCAGGCAACATCTGGCTCACTGGAACTCAGGGGAAATATTGCAGCATATGCATTAATCTGTTTCCTTCCCATGAGTACAGAGGCGACGCCTTAGAATCACTACTGCGCGCGGGAAAAATACAGGTCGGGTAGTTATCAGACTGATCTCGTATATGAAAATAGTACCAAATAAACTAATACTAGTAAATCTCGTAAAAGTCTCGACGCATTTCGGGGATTCAGTTCTTCATAATAGATTCCTGAAAGAAAATTCAGTCACCAAATTGTATGGAATATTTTAGAACTTCAATTTTAAAAATCTGTCGGATTTTAACAACTTTCCACTTCCGATTATGACACAGACAGACGTTCAAGGCCTTGATATTGATACAGTTATTTCACCTTCAAAGTTAAAAAAGCGAAATTTTGATCCATTTTCCGGACTATTCCTCGCATTTAGGGAGATAGGGGGCGATGAATAATGAACGATGTGTACCGTAATGAAAAAAGAAAATTAAAGAAAACTTTTTTAATGCAGTGAAATATTTCGTGTTTTATTCCTGAAGTTACGATGTTTCCTTACATAGCATTTATATGTGATTCTAGCTTTTATATTATCGTCGCATTTATGGGTCGTCTTCAGTTGCCAAGTTAGCAGCGAGTATATATATCGCAATTATTTTAAAGTTCAAAATTTCTTTTCCGTATTTTGATGTATGTTAAATACGCCATACCAAAAATATAGTTAAGACATTCCCAATGAGTAATAGTATTCTAGTTAACGAATATATTTCATTAATTTAATTGTTTTACCGCCTTATCCTCAATCTTCAAAATGTGTTTTTGAGTATTCTCTCAGTCGAAGAACAATTTTAACTCTTATTTACCGTTTATTTAGATAGAGCATTAAAATTTTGTATAAAACCATGTAAAATTTCATATTGTAGGTACTTACGTATTTTTGGGCCAGTTGGGATACAAGTGTGCAAAGCACGGTATCAATAATACTAATTACAATAAATCTTTTTTCCTACATGATAAACAAAGAAACAATACAGACTAAATTATGCAAAACAGAGTGAATTATTCAAAATAGAATAAATTATGCGAAGCCAGGGTATCGCCAAGGTAGCTCAGTAGGAAGATTATTGGCACGGCAAGCCTAGGTAATCAGGATCGATTCCTGGCCTGGACTTTTTTGCTCTATCTACTTCAATCTTGAATATGAAGAAAGAAACGATACTTTTGATGCCATTACTATTGCCGAAATATTCCCGCCAGAAAACAAAATATTCCCTTACGGAACGAGCTTCACGATTACGCGATGCATAAGGTGTTCAAAATCCTTGATTATTCCAACCATATATTTTTTAATCTAAATTTTGCCTTATTTAATCAGGGTGTATTCTCGATTCAATTATGCAAAAATTTATGTTTGTAAAAACCGCTTATAAAAGATTAAAAATTTTGGAAAAGACGATCGTCGCGAAGGTTAGTTAAAACCCTTTATTACCTAGTAATTAATTATATGATACAAAGTCATGCTAAATAATAGTTTTGTATTATAAATATTTGTATCATAGTGTCTTTTACTACTATAAAATAGCAACATGATGCTATGCATGTAGTGAATGCAGACTAAATTAATATTTTAGAATTAATATTATATTATTTAGCGTTTCTTATATTATTTATTATTGTTTCTTATTTATTATATTATTTACCATTTATTAATTTTACTAAATTAATATTTATCATTTTTAAGAAAATTAATATATTTCAATACCAAAATAAATTTAAACTTAATTAAAACATAATTGTATTTAATATATAAAAATATATTACATATAATACCAAAATTAATACTTTCCAGAATTAAAATGAAATGAAAAATAAATCACATTAATTTTCTTATGGACAAGAAAAAATATATATATATATATAAGTTAGATTTGTTTACTGGAAAATGGTTAAGGCAAAATAACTACATCAAATCTAACCGGGCTAAAACAAGTTCCGTTTAAAATCAAGTCTAGTGTCTAAACCAATATTTACATTTTGAAAAATATTCTAGCACCCATTTCTTATCAAAATCTGTTGAAAAGATGTCACCACGCAAGTTTGACACCAAACTTCAATATTGCAGTCTTGTGATTTCGTTTTATTTGTTTCCTTCCACACGTCAATCAAATTCTGCGGGGAAATACATCTTTACATATTTTTTAACAGATTTGGTAAATTTATGGAATTTTCCGTTAGATTTTTGGTGAAAGAAATTCGTGTTTTGAATAAAATGTTACTAGATCAAATAATTATTATTGTTAAGGCTTTACTTTTAAAAGGAAAAACAACGACTTTGAATAAAACTGTTTTTGAACTGGTTTGAATAAAAATGCAACTACTGTATACAATAATTATTATTTTTTACGCTTTATTTATTTTTGTTAAAGGAAAAAAACGGCTTAATGCAATTTAAATGTATGAATTGTAAAATAGAAGTAAATCCTGGTTATATTACTAATTCAGGGCTCGAAATGTACAGGATCAAACCGGAACGATGTTCCGGTTCGTGAAATTGTGACAAATATTGTTCCCGTTAGTGAAAGTATGGAAAATATTGTTCCGGTTCATAGAATTATTAAAAAATATTATTACAGTTTCATACATATAGCACTATGCTCTCTGTAACTTTCTTTTTTTTTTCTAATTATTCAGAATCTTGAATGCCTTTTTTAAAATTGGTTTTTCTACGGTTAAATATGAATTTGCTATGTAGTAAAGTCCCGATTATCCGAGTAAATATGAA
Organism: Maratus speciosus; assembly: GCA_963932465.1. Classification (NCBI taxonomy): domain Eukaryota; kingdom Metazoa; phylum Arthropoda; class Arachnida; order Araneae; family Salticidae; genus Maratus; species Maratus speciosus. The sequence continues at coordinate 172,807,663 of OZ010793.1, forward strand.
CCAAGCTCACCTTGGATAAACAAAAAACTCGTATACACCGGATTTACACAAATCGTCACCAACTCAGGAGATGAAATCTAAATTTTCACTTAATTCATTAGTTTTTAAGGTACTAGTAACATTTCTTTGATGTACATTTCCGTTACTTTTAAGAAATACGGGGAATGAAATTGTTGTATTTGAAAAAGCCTTTGATAGTTTTTTGTTTTTTGAATGTCAATTTTGCTGCAGTGTTTTTTTTTTTTTTTTAAGCATATTTTAAGATTTAGCAATTTCTAAGATTTTTTCTTACCAGTAAATTTTGCCTAATTCAATCGCCGAAATCTAACGATTGTCAACGATTAAATATGGCAAAAATTTGTATTAAATTTTAGAGGTAACAAAACCGTACAAATTGTGCTGCTATGTGATTCTATTAGTGTCATGAAAATTGCAAGTGTAGTCTCTTCTTTCTGCTCCAAGTATTAAATAGTTTTTGTCAATAGAACTTATACCTTTGGAATGGATCATTTTATTCTGATGGACTGGTAGCTTTCATTATTATGAAACAGCCATTATAAATGAAGTGTTATCTGAAGATGAAAGAGCAGCCGTAAAATGTTAGGACTCTGATTTTCTGGTCAGAATGGAGAAACAAAATGGCCATAATTTTTCTTCTGCTCTTTCTTCTTCACCTAATACTTCATTTATAATGGCTGCGCCATAATAATGAAAGTCATCAGTCCATCAGAAGAAAATAACTCGGTTAAAGCGGAAACTCGGTTAAGCAGGAGTCGGATAATGGGGATTTTACTGTACTTAAAAAAAAATAGTCGACAATAATTTTGAAATAGCGTTCGGTTCGTGGATTTTTCCATTTCGAGACCTGTACTAATTTAATACTCAGTTCTTAGAAATGAGAACAAAGGGAAAAGCAGTTATAAAAAAAACGACGATAAAAAAAAATAACTTCAATTGTCTATTTATTTACTTATTTTGTATAAAATTCTGCTTTCATTTTTAAAAAATTAAACATTATAAGAGGTGAAAGCGAAGCAGATAAACTCAATTCTCAATTCATTTTTGATTTAAAAACAAAAAAAACAACAAAAAAAAAAACACGCTGAAAATAAACGTAAACGAGCGATCCTATCGGGACAATATTTTTTTCCTTCGATTGCCATGTTAAAGCCAACATCCTCCATTACAAAAATAAACACTAATGAATGAAAACCTTTTTATTTTATGACCAAGAAAAATATTCTAATTTAATTTTGGTAACATAAAAGGTTCAGTGAAATAACTATATCAAATCTAACCGGGCTTCCGGTAAAACTCTAATCTAGAGTCTAAATCAATATTTACATTTGAGAAATATTCCAGCACCCATTTCTTATCAAAATCTGCTGAAAAGATGTCACCACGCAAATTTGAAACCAAACTTCAATATTGCAGTCAAGGGATTTCGTTTTATTTGTTCCGTTCCACACGTCAATCAAAGTCTCCTGGGAATACATTTTTACATGTTTTTTAGTAGATATGGAAAATTTATGACATTTTCCGGTTAAAAATTGGGTTAAGGAAAAGCCTGTTTTGAATAGAAGAGTAACGATTAAATCAAATAATCGTTATTTTAATGCTTTATGAAAGGAAATAGAAAAAGTTTTAACACATTTTAAATTCGCAGATTGCGAAACAGAAGTGAATCTTGGAAATAACGTTAGTTTAGAATTTAGTCTTTTTAAATCATATTAAAAATATAATGAAAATAAAACAATAAAACAATTTCAAAAATTGAATTATTGTGAGATTTCATTTACGTAGCGGTGTGGCGAAGTTAAGAAATGCTTTTTTATTTTAACTCACTTTATTTTCACGCAGTAAAGGTGGTTATACAATTCATCTATATGCATAAAACTCTAAGGTACGAAAGCGGCGAAAAAGCGTCATATAACTTCAGTTGGGGTTACGGGCTGTAGCATAGCTTACGCTGTATAACATTATACAATTTTCGGTAATTTTGGGCCCACTTCTCTCCTTTTAATATCATACGTTATCATCTCAGGAACACCCTCCCTCGCTCCCACTCTCTTCCCGAATTATATCGTTATCAATAATGTCTAAAAATTATTTTAATTTTGACAATTTTTTTGCGCTTGTTGGAGTAAATAAAATTCATTATTATATATGAAATATCTTTATATTAAATAACGCTTAAAAGAAATATCTTCCAATTAAAAGTGTTTAATAATAGCCTTTTGTTACACAATGCATTCAACAGTAATAATGCCTTCTCACACTTGTCCCATTACGGGGGTGGGAGGCAGATAGAATTCCTTATCAACAAAATAGGTGGACAACATTCTTTCTTTTTTCTTTACTAGTCGATGCAAGTATAATTTCAAAAATACTTCGGACCTAGTTTCTCGAACAGCGGATACACATATCAAAGAAAAATGGGAATGCCAAACATTAGGGATATTCTACATTTTGCAATTAATTAATTTTATAATCCTTTAATGATTTTAATAATAACTTTGTACTTTCAAAAAAATAGATAACAGACTAAAAAAAAAAAAAAAAGATATCGGACAGTTTTGATGTAAAGAAAAAGTTAGAAATAAAAAGAGAAAAATTTGGTTGGATCAAAAATGTTAACGATAACAAAAGACAATCCCTCCTGCCCCTAGAGATAGTTTACGATATCATGTGCCAGACCCCTCCCTCTCCTCCATAAAGTGATAACGTTATATATGCACAGCCCCTTATTTGAACTCAACTGTGCGGCGCTTGGTTAAAGCTATACAAGAAAGCATAATTTCTTTGTAAAAATAAATTAATTAATTTATAAAAATACATAAATAAAGTAGTATAATTACAATTGTTCATTATAAAGGAAACTTTAATGTAATTAATGATAATACGGCATATAAATAGCCAAATAAACAATAGCTTTATTGCATACTATAAGTTAAAAAAAAATACTTGGAAAGTTACAGAACTTTTCAAGTGTATTAAAATACAACAAAATGTAGATAAACTTGTTATCGACAATTTACAAATATCCTTATTGCATGCTATGTTAAATAACATATTTAGAAAGAAGCCCCTGAGAAAAGTTTGATATTTACCCAGTTTCTTCATCGTGAAGAACAAAGGCGATTCTGGATTAGATTAATAAATACATAGCTTTATAACAAGCTTCAAAATTCTAGAGACTTGCGAGCAAAGTGTTTTAACATTTTTCTTACATTATATAGAAACTTGGTAACATGGGTTTAAAATAATAGAAACTTTTTATACATAAATAACTTTTTCCTACGAAAATGTTCTTATAAGAGTATTCCTTTATTATTGCTCGTATGGTACTTTGTTTAAGAATTTGTATTGTAAATACTAACAATAAATCCGTCATAAACTGTCAAGTTTACTTTCACGCTTTTCTTTTAAAACTGACAACTGTTTAGAAAGCTTAGTAAATCCCACTAAGTGGGACTTAAATGTATATAAGTGATGATGAACATGCGTGGTTTTGTTTTATTTATAAAAATAACTTTCTCCAACCAGGTGTAGAACTTAAAAATCCGTAACATCTGTGAAGTGTATTATGAAATAGATTTGAGTCTCGCAGATTTCAGTGCTTTTTTTATGTGGAAATTAATAATAAGAAAATGATGGAAAAAAATATAATCAATTTTACAATGTCAATAACATAAAGCTGTAATAGTACAAGGACATTATTTGTTATACTCTGTGGGCAAAATATTTTATTTTTTTAACCCTTTGAGGGGCAAGCCATAATGTCGTTGTAGTATTTGAATTCTCACCGGAATAATCCAAAAATTTTATCCCCCCCCCCCCCAAAGTTAAAAGTATAAGATTTAGTTAGTTTCTGGTGCGAATCTTGTTTAAATTAGGCGCCGCCCCTCAAGGGGTTAAATAAAATACTACAATTTATTATTTGTTTTTAATTATATGCATTTTATTATTTTTTTTTAATTACATGTATTTTATTAATAATTTTAGACCACATTTTTGTTATTACATATTTTCAATTACAACTGATTGCTCAAGGGTAAAAAAGATTATAGTACTCTTTTTGTGAAATCTAAAATGATAGCGTCATCTGTTAACTTGAGACAGATACTATTGCCAGAAATGACGAGAAAAAAAAAAAAAAAAAAAAAAAAAAAAAAGTACGTATTATGGGAGAAGAACAATTAAATACATTTGAATAAACACAGTTTAAGATTGGTATAAAGAAGAAGGAATAATGATGAAAGGTGACGTTCGCAAACGAAAGAACGATGAATTACTATCATCTAACTCTCAGTGTCTATCATCCTCACTCCCCCTAGTCCTTTAATTATGTTTTAATAAATATTTCATGAAATCGTTGCTTTGTACGTTTCTAGCCCATTTAAAATATCACTTGTGAGCTAAAATATTGTAAAGATATAAGAATGGAGAGAGAGAGAAAAACAAGAAAGGGGGGGGGGGGGGGTCAATAGCAATGGAAAAAAATCTTTATCATACAGTACAAAGTCTAAAGTTCGGACACCCAAAGTTTTCGGAATTCTCCAAAGTTCGGACTTTCAAGCGGCTGTATTCAAGAAAGAAGTGAAAAAAAGAATGTTGAAACAAAAAAAAAGATCTAGAGAAAAGAAGTTTTATTGCTGAATCTTAACTCATGTCTATGTACAGTATAAAAGAAAAACTTCTTAGTGATATACCTAAGTTAATAAAGCTGCCCACATTAACTAAAATGTTTAATAGTTGAGAAAGTTGCAATTTCTTCTTAAATTGTTTGCTTCCTTAAGGCTGTTCTCAACTGCGCTGCTCAACAAGCACAAAACGTTTTGATACATTTACAAATTCATTTTTTTAATGGGAAGTTATAAAATTGAAAGCCTGATTATGGAAGCGATTTGGAATCGAACTGTGTTTTCCATTTTTTTGATAAATAAATTACCTATTGAGTTATAAGCTATTTCGATCACGTGACAAAGATGTTTTTCACCCTTCCTTGTGTGGTTATTCTCCTTTCAAGCGGGAATTCGGTTCAAAACGCCCACTTTGACACTATCTTCTGAAAGATCTATTGCGTTTGCAAAACAAAACGGAAAACACAGTTCGATTACATAGTTTCTGAAGAACAACTCCTGCTAGTTTCATGCATCTTCGAACAAAAAGAAATTAAAACTTGTGTCATAAAGTTGCCCTTTTGGATCTGAGAACAGCCGTAAATAAATGTTTTTATTTTACTTTTTATATTGTTATGATTTATTTAATGAAAATGATTGTTTAATTTAGTATTAGTAGTTGTTATATGCAATTTTTAATATATGAACGTCATAATTTGCTTTTTATGCACTAAATTTTCTTTTCCTTTTTATTGTAAAAGCAATATTTTTGATGACCCAAAGTTCGGAAAAATCCGAAGTTCGGACTTGGTAAAGTCCCGAGGATTCCGGACTTTAGACTTTGTGCTGTATTACGTTTTTAAATCAAATACTTGAGATTTTATGTAACAAAACGAAATTACAGGATTATAAATAAATATGTAAATAAATAAATAGATTTGAAAAAATTAAATTATAAATTCACTAACACTCAGCTATTCAGAAAAGCATAATAGAACAATTCTTTTAACACCTAAATTCGCCGACTGAATACCTACTAAAGAATACATCAACTTTCATTGTTGCTAATTAGTTTTAATTTAATCTGACTGACACAGACATGTTACATTTGAAATTCTTAAAAATGTTTATAGTCCAGGCAATAGGGAGTTTTACCTAGCAAAATTAATGGTAGTTCTGGAAATCGGCTTACTTTATGTTTTTTGGGTCGCTGAAACCGAATGTGTAACTTCCCACCAAAATTTCCCGCGGCAACCCCCCCCCCCCCTCCAAATTTTGGCAAAAAGCCCCAAAAAAGGTTTTTATTAAAAAAATGAATTTTTTTATTGTTTTAGAGGAAAAGTTCTAGAAATTCAGAAAGTAGACAAAATTTTCAACAAATTAGATATGACCTACGATGAAGGGGAAGGGGGGATATGCCTCGGAACATGCGCGCGGTGCTGCGTGGACTAAGTTTCGCAATTCCACCACTCACACGTTTACATTCGCCCTCCCATCTCCCCTCCGAACTTTCTCTATAAGGTTTACTTTAAATTTTTTGGGTCGCTGAATCCGAATTTTTAACTTACCCCCCAAATTTCCCCCCCCGAAAACCCCCCAAAATAGTTGATTTTAACTTAAATTTCTTATTGTTTAGGCGAAAAGCATTACGAAATTCAGAAACTAGACACAATTTGCAACAAATAGGATATATTATATTATGACGTAGGATAAACGGGGAGAGAGGGGGCTGCATCGGAACATTCCCCGCACGCTTTTCTCAAAAACCAAATTTTTTCAAAAAATCAATTTTTTTTTTTTTTTTTTGGGGGGGGGGGGGTTGCGGGTAAAATTTTGGTGGGAAGTTACAAATTCGGATTCAGCGACCCAAAAAACATAAAGTGAGTCGAAATCCAGAACTAGTATTAATTTTGCCAGGTAAAATCCCCTATTGCCTGGACTTCCTAACTTAGTGCACGTAGCGCCGCAGTGCATGCTCAGAGGCAGCCCTCACCCTCCCCGTTCATCCTACGTCATAATGTCATGTATCCTATTTGTTGCAAAATTTTTCTAGTTTCTGAATTTCGTAATGCTTTTCCCCTAAAACAATAAGAAATTTAAGTTAAAAACAACTATTTGGGGTGGGGGTAAAATTTTGGGGGGAAGTTAAAAATTCGGATACGGCGACCCAAAGAACTTAAAGTAAACCTTGTAAAGAAAGTTCGGAGGGGAGATGGGAGGGCGAATGTAAACGTGTGAGTGGTTAAGTGGAATAGCGTAACTTAGTTCACGCAGCATCGCGCGCATGTTCAGAGGCATATCCCCCCTTCCCCTTCATCGTACGTCATATCTAATTTGTTGCAAATTCTACTCAATATATATAAAATATTCTACTTCAGAATATTTATTTAAAACAATTTAAGTTATTTATTTGAATTATTATTGTCTGATTTGTATACATAGATTATTTTAAGGAAATTTCTGGCTTGAATAAATATTTTGGATCTACATGTCGGGTCATTGGACACTAGGCGGAGGGTTAAACAAATTGCATACTGTTAAGAAATTTCAATTTTCCATACAATAAAATGATATATCTAAATTTAAAAAAATGTAAAACATATAATGCATTTTTTTTCAGTTGCTCTCCTTATACGGTATTGTGTTCGAATTCTTTCTTGCAGATGCAGACCTGTATATTTTAATAAATTTCAAAACTTTATTTGGATACCTTATTATTATTTTTTATATAAAAATTATTTTTAGTGTTGTTAGTGTGTGTGTGTGTGTGTGTGTGCGGGGAGGGGGGGGGGAGATTCAAAAAATGTATTCAAGTTTTCAGTAATAATAATTTTAAAAAATGTTTACCAATATAAGGTACTGTGTTCGAAATCTTTCGTGCAGAGCTGTATATGGTCATTGTATAATATATATAATATATACTCCTCATTACATACTATACTAAAAATAAATTGAGTTTTAAATACTACAGCTGAATACGCACTTCAAACAATTATCGATCACTAGAGTATAAAACCCGACCTTTTGGGGTTACAGAATATAGGTGAAACCCGTATTTTTAAAATTATTATTACTGCAAACTTGAATATTCTTTTTAATCCACCCCCCACTTACCCTCACACACGCACACTAACAACACAAAAGATAATTTTTATATGAAAAATAATATTAAGGTATGCAAATAAAGTTTTGATATTTATTAAAAGCGTTACTTTTGTATTATCCTCAGGCCAGAGGTTAATAGCCAAAAGAAGAAAAAATAATCGCCAAAATTCGCTATTTACAGCAACAGTTTTAACTATATTAATTTTAATGATTTAAGCGCGTAGTTCGATGATTTGTCTTACATTTAAATTTTATTATTATTTTTTATTTTTTTTATATTTTAGTCGATGAAGTTTTAATTTCGTTATTGAATATACGCCGGAAACAAGTGCCGAACTATTTATATTATTTTAAGTGAAAACGGATTTATATTTAGTATTCGTATGCATGCGATCGAGATAGATTAAAAAATAATAATAATGATTGAAAAATAAAATAAAATCATAAGACGAAATACAATATTCCACTTGGATTCAATAACAGAATACAGAATATGAACTTTAAAAAGCTCACTGTTTTACAACAATAATAATAATATAGATTTTCCAAATTAAAAAATTTAAAACCACAGTTATTAATTTACAATTATTATTTATATTCCAATTTTAAACTATTAATCCGTAACGTTGCTACTTTTACTATTGCCCAGCTACGTATTTAAAATGAAAGTGACGTATGTGAACAGAGTGACGAATTAAAATAAATGGAATGACTGTTAATATATATTGTTCAAACGAAGGCACTGCTACTTCTACTTTCAGCTACCTTGATAATTATAGACCCTCCCATTTCAAACGATGTGACGTATTTGTATGAATGGAACAGCAATTTATACTAAAGATATTCTCTGACGATGGCCGTGGAATTGTGGGCCGAAAGTACTAAGAAATTTTAAATAAAATGTATTTTTAACTTGTAACATCTATATTATTATTATTTTAGTATTTTTGTATTGTGTAAAAAAACCCACCAAATTTTGATAAAATTGATCAAAATTTGGTGTTTTTTTCATTAGTTTTATATAGATTTATCGCCCGCAATATGCTAGTGAATTAGTGGATTTTAGCATGATTCTGTATTACTAGTTACAGGTTCCATCTTTATTCTGTATAATGTCAGCGTTATGATAATTAGCTAATTTATTAATTTAATTTTAGTAATTGGAAATCGATGATGATTTGTAATATTTAATGGTTATATATTATCATTCAAATTTCTATGCTGCTAATGCACAAGTTATTATGAATGATCACTATTTGTTATTTTATTTTCATTTAGAATTAAAAGAATTCTTTTTGAAACGCATTTTCTTTATTGAGGTATCTTTTATATATTTTATAAATATATAATTTCTGTTAGCTAAATGTTTTTGCAACGTTAGCAAACAATATTAAAATATATATACATATATATATATAATAAATTTGAAATCACAAATATATTAACAAATTGGCAAATATATATATATATATAATATTGCAGTTTCTTACAAAATTTTGCCTAAGCAACTTACAAATTCGACTTACGTAAATTTTGAGTTACGTAACACTTTACGGAACGCGTTACTTACGTAATTCGGTGGATGCCTGTATATGATTTTTTTCATTAGGCTGAGTAAAAAGAAAGAAAGAAAGAAAGAAACTCACATTCGCCTATACCCCTATACCGCTATACTGTACAAAGCTGTCCAGTTTGTGTGAAATCTACACACAAACACAGAAATAACTGCAAGTTTTTCCATTCCATAAACCTAAAAAGTTTTAGCTCTTAAAAGTAGAGGCCATTTCACTCACGTGAAAACACCCGCTCACAAATGTCAATCCTATGGGAGAATTTTTAAAGATATCTCGTTTGCATTTCAATATTTTTAAGCGATTTTTTTTTTTTTTTTTTTTTTTTTTTTTTTTTTTTTTTTTGCATTGGCTATCTGAGAACGATATGTATAAAAGAAGTTTTTTACTTTTTCGATTTTGTTTACAGATTTTTTAAAATAATATACTTTTACTTTCGGAAGCGGTTTCGAAAGTGAAAGTATTCTCATAAAAAAAACAACAACCCTGAAACAAAAATTGAAAAAGTAGAAAACAGCCTTTGTATACGTCAACCTCAGCTACTCAATGAAAAAAAAATTATTTAAAAATATTGAAATGCAAACGAGCTATCTTAAAACATTCCTCTTATTGGATTAACAATAGTGAACGGATGTTTTCGAAATTAAACTACGTGTATTTACAAGCGTAGGTTAAAAAAAAATATATTTGATTAAAGAAAATCAATGGTATGCACTGCACATATATAATGTACAAAAGAGCCAAACAGTAACGGTACTCGACAGACATTTTTATACATTGAATTGTGGTAATACTACTTCAAAGGAACCCACAGAAAGTTTAAAAGTAGAAAAAAGGGGAAAATAAAGGGTCTTTCATTTTTAGAACACCCCAGAGACGTCATCAATCAAGGAAAATACGAAAGGAAAACGCAGCTAACACTTGAATTTTTGTCGGTGAAGATTGTTATACATGCAATACAAATGGACTGTTCTAATATCAAATAGCCTCAATTTTCATTTCCTTTTGCACTAAAGTTAAGTTGATTCAGTTTAGTTTTTATACTTCTGTGTACAAAACTTTAAAAGTATAACAATGATACATTTCTTATAGAAATGGCCTGCCATTTTCCCTAATCAAATTGTCCATTTTATGTATGAATTTTCTATTGAAATGAATGTGAGATTTAAAATTTCAAAATTTACTGTTGTAGCGGAAACCAGTAACTTCCATTTTACAAGTTCTCATGCGTACTGGTCTTTAAGACCAGTGGACTGTGTTCTTTAATTCTAATGTTGTTTGATTTAAATTTTCATAATCTGCCTTTTTACCAGAAATCAGTAACTTTCGTTTTTCAAGTTCTCATGAGTACTGATCTTTAAAACTAGTGAATTTTGTTCTTTAATTCTAACGCTGTGTGATTTAAATTTTCAAAATCTACTGTTTTACCAGAAACCAGTAACTTCCGTTTTTCAAGTTCTCATGCGTACTGGTCTTTAAGACCAGTGAATTTTGTTCTTTAATTCTAATGCTGTTTGATTTTTTTTTCAAAAATATGTATTGAAAAACATGCTGACAGATACTGTGTATAAAAAAATCAGCAGTAATAAGTTCTTGACAAACATTAACATACATTTAATTGTGGTAAAAGTATTTCAAAGGAACTCACAGAAAGTTTAAAAGAAGTAAAAAAAGAGCAAAATAAAGAGCCTTTCATTTTAGAACACCCGAGAGACATAATCAATCATGGAAAATACGAAAGGAAAAAGTTGATATCACCTGGACTTCTACTGTTTTACAGGAAACCAGTAACTTCCGTTTTTCAAGTTCTCATTGTTCTTTAATTCTAACGCTGTTTGATTTAAATTTTCAAATTCTACTGTTTTACAGAAACCATTACTTCCTTTTTTCAAGTTCTCATGCGTACTGGTCTTTAAGACTAGTGAATTTTGTTCTTTAATTTTAACGCTGTTTGATTTAAATTTTCAAAATCTACTGTTTTACCAGAAAACAGTAACTTCCGTTTTCCAAGTTCTCATGCGTACTGGTCTTTAAGGCCAGCGAATTTTATTCTTTAAATCTAACGCCGTTTGATTTTTTTTTTTTTTTTTTCAAAAATATGTATTGAAAAACATGCTGTACAGATACGCTGCATAAAAAAATCAGCAGTAATAAGTTCTTGACAAACATTTACATGCATTTAATTGGGGTAATAGTATTTCAAAGGAACCCACAGAAAGTTTAAAAGTAGAAAAAAGAGCAAAATAAAGAGCTTTTCATTTTAGAACACCCGAGAGACATCATCAATCATGGAAAATACGAAAGAGAAAAGTTGATAACACCCGGACTTCTTTCTGTTGGTGGAACTTTCTACAGATGCAACAAGGATTGTCCTATCATATATACTCATTTTTATACTCGTTATAATGACTTATGTAGCCATTTTATACGCATCAAATATACTCATTTTTCACAAAAGTTTATTTGATTCAGTTAACTATTTTTTCTAGTGTAAAACTTTAAAAGTACACTGTAAAAAAAAACGACATTTTTACAGTACAAAGTACTGTTCATCTCGCGCACAAACTCGATCATAGTGAATGTGCTGTATGTTTCTTTGGTTCCCTGACTGTATTAACATGGAAAATACAGTAATTGCGTAAAATTAACAGCACAATGTGCTGGCAATTTGGACGCCAGCAGTTTGTGCTGTAAAAAAATGCGTCCAAATTGCCAGCACATTGTGCTGTTAATTTTACGCAACTACTGTACTTTCCATGTTAATATAGTCAGGAAACCAAAGAAAGATACAGCACATTCACTGTGATCGAGTTTGTTCTGGCAAATTTACAGCGTTTTTTTTTTTTTTTTTTTTTTTTTTTTTTTTTTTTTTTTATACAGTGTATAGCTACAATACATTTTTATTTTAAAAACTGTTTTTAGTTTTGCCGTTTTTTTTATTCCGAAATCACTCTCCTCAATTAGAAATTTTCAACTGAATAAATGCAAGATCTAAATTTTCAAAAATTTCTATTTGTATAAATTCATGTCTAAAAAATTTCAGATAAGACATATTGTTTAAAATAACAAAACATAGTTAGCAAATTCTCCTGCTATTTGAATTTTTTCTTTCAAAAGTATATATAAGCAAATTGTGCAAGTGTTGGTCATAACTGTAACATGTTCTTGACAAGTATTTCACACATTTAATTTTGGTAATGAATTTCAAAGGGAAATCACAAAAAAATTTTAATGTAAGAAATAAAAATAATCTATAAATATACATATTTTTTTTTTCATTTTTAGAACATCTATGAGAAATCCTCAGTCCTGGAAAATATGAAAGAAGAAACAATCTAACGCGTGTATTTAGGTCAATGAATTTTTTTACAGATGAATTTCATATGCACTATCTTGACAATGAACGTTTGATTGATTCATTTTAGTTTTCATTCTTCAGCATACAATACTTTAAAAGTGTAAATATGATACATTTCATATTTCAAAAACAATTTCTTCCTATTTCTGTCAATATTATCTTCATAGTCTCTACTATGGTGCATAACTTTTCAACTGAATGAATGTAAAATCTAAATTTTCAAAAAATAATTGCGGAAATTCCTACATAGCAAGATTGACAAAAGTTATCTTGTTTAAAGTAGCAAAACATAGACAGCGGATCAGCACGTTCTCATGCTTATGGCCTTTAAGAACGCTGACTTCTGTTTTTAAATTCTAATGCTATTTGATTTTTTAAAATTCAAAAATATGCATTAGGGGCATTCTCAAAATCTTTTGACTTTTAAGACCCTGAATAATAATTTTTATTTTAGTACATAATCTTGCGTTTTTTTTATTTCATAACCTAGAGAACATCCCATTTCATGATTGCATAACAATATTAACAAGATAAATAAGTTTTGGAAGATGTTGGGGGTCCAAATACCAGGAAAACACCTATACCGTGTGCCGTGTCCCTGATGCTGATTTTTAAGTTTGGAGCTGTCTGTATAAAATTGTTTCAGTAAAAGTAATTCGGCGTAATTTTTTTCTGAAACTGGGACAGTTGTTTTATATAAATATGCAGCAAAAAATTAACCTGCTCACATTTTTACGGTTGATATTAGTTTTTAAACTCTGTCAATGGGTTTTAGATTCCTTACCACCCCTCTTGCTAAATGTATACAGAAAATCACTTGAGATGCAGCCACAGAATTTTTTTAAAGTTTTTTCTCATGCAGAAGTATGTTAGTGAAAGAATGTCTAAAATTCTTTGACAGGAAATTTACTGCAGAATTTAAATCAGCATTTAAATATCAATTTTAAGCATCGTGGCTTTATTGGTAGTCTTACCGTCCCCAAGGTTTATTCTTGAACTTTTCGAAGTAAATTATTTTTTTTAAATTTAATCCAATGTTTAATTAACTGTTCCTGAAAATCAATTAACATTGTAGCTATCACTTAGTCTTAACATGATTTGCCTAAAAATAGTGGTAATTTTCTTTACCGTCTCATCCGTACCATCCCTTTTTCCATTACCGCCCCCCTTTTCCTATACCATCCCCTTTTTTTACCTTACCGTCTTTTCTTGAAACTGTGGGTACTATGCAAATTCATTATAAGTAAAAATTTAGAAGAAAATAGAAAGTTATAGTGGTAAAATGGTAAGGAAAATTAAACTCGCAAGTTTAACTTAAACCTCAGTTAAATAAAAAAAATTTCTCTGCTGACCATTTTTTCTTTATTTTGAATCATTAAGGCATTCGTCTATCAGATTAAAATGTTATTTAACAAACTTAATTTCATCAAATTTTTATTCCCGAAAGTCAAAAGATTGTGAGAATGCCCCATAAACTAACATGATTTACAAATAATGAATATAAAAATTCAGTAGTACGAAGTAACTGACGAGCATTTTCATATATTTAATTGTGGTAATACAATTTAAGAAAGAATTCTTAGAAGGCTTTAAAATGAAAATAAAGAGAAAAATAAAGGGTGTTTCATTTTTAGAACACCAGAGAGACATCATTAATCATGTAAAATAAGAAAAGAAAAAGTTGCTAATACTTGTACTATTGTTGGTGAAATGTTTCTTCAGATTTACTTAACATAGATTGTTCTATCAAACGTCTCCATCCTTATTTATTACAAAAATTTCTTTAAAAAAAAACTTTATTAAATCACTTTTTTTAGTGTAAATCTCTAAACAGTATAACAAAAAAAACTAAAAACAATTATTTTAATATTTCTCTCATTTTTTCGAAAATTATTTTATTTCACATTTCAATTGAATGATTGTAAGATATAAACTTTCAAAAAATTCTGTTTGTGAAACTTCATATCTAGCAAGATTGAGAAAATATATCTTGTTCAAACTAACAAACTGTAATTTGCGGGCTAGTAATGGTAGCAGTGGACTAAAACGTTCTCAGGCCAACTTCTGTTTTCATTTTATTGTAACTTTGATTTGCCTTTTTTTATTTCAAAAGCATGTATCAACAAATGCACTGCACATATACAGTACACATAAAAATAAATAAACAGTAACAAGTCCTTGACAAACCTTTTTATACATTTAATTTTGGTAATACATTTTTAAAAAAGTTACACACAAGGAGTTTTAACGTAAAATAAAAGAGCAAAAAGTGTTTTCCACTTTTAGAACACCCGAGAGACGTCATTTATCATGAAAAATATGAAAGGAAAAAGTTACTAACACCTGAACTTCTGTCGGCGAAACTTTCTATAGATTCACTTCACATGGACTGTTCTGTCAAAGACTCTCATTTTTATTTCATACGGAACTTTGTACAGAAATTTTGTTGTTTCAGTTTAATTTTGATGCAAAATTTTATGACTGAGATATAGTTCCTATCTCAAAAACAGTTTTTTTTTTAAGATTCTGTCATTTTCTAAAAAAAGTTACAATTTGATTTATGGCTTTTCAATCGAATGAATGTCATATCTACATTTTCAAAAACTTCTGCTTGTGGAAATTCATATCTATATCATAAGAAGAACAACTTTCCCATTATTAAAAACGTATGCTGTCAGATGGGGTAATTTTTTTTCATGTACTTCTTGAGTTTTAAAAGGCTTTAAATAAATATTTTGAATTCTAGCGCTTTAATTTAAAATTAGAATAATGTTTTATTAATGATGTTGTTATACTTTTATTAAATGTTAATAAAACATGAGAAAAAATTAGTGAATTAAAATACTTGAAAATTACAGCATTTGGTAGAACACGCTTAGCTTAAACTCAAACCGAATGATCTTAGATTGGACTGTACATACTCAGTTTTTAGATGCAAATTTCCAACTGGGCGAAAAATGTCCGGACCAGGATTCGAACCCGGGACCTCCTGGCTGAAGCCGCCAGTGCTCTGCCATCTGAGCTATCCCGGACGATTCTGGTCGAACTTTTTCACCCAGCTAACCTTGATTATTACAGCATCTGGTCTGAAAACTGGATCAGCTCAACAGAATAAATCGCAGGTAATGGAACTCCAGAAATCGCTGGATACGAAATTACACTCGATTAATATTAACACAATTATTCTAATTGGTAAACAAATCATATGATTTGTTTACCAATTAGAATAATTGTGTTAATATTAATCTAATACTCAGTTTTATTTATTAATGGTCTTGCAAACCAAATGTTTAGCTTTTTTAAAAAAAAAAACTAGTTTTACTCTTTTTAATGTGAAATTTTACAACTGGAATAGAATTCTTTTTTTTTTAACAGTTTTTCAATAATTTTGCCTTTTTTAAAAGTAACTGTTTGATTTATAAATTAATTTAAAGAATTTAACGTATAAGCTCTTTCTTTTAAACCTCTATTTATTGAAATCATATCAATAACGTCTAGAGTTGAACTTGAGCGTTACTTACAATGTATGATGTTTTAATGAATGAAAAAAGATGTGAATGAATTTAAAATGTGCACTATAACTTGAAAAAGTTAACAATAAGGATAATCGCAAAAAAATTAAGTATACTATTTTTTAATGTTTTCTATTTTGCAGTTCGAAATTCTAACGTGTACTTTCTGAAAGTAAGGTATTCCAAAAAGTGTTAAGGAATAGTGCATACTTAGTATAGTTAATTAATCAGATTCTAAATATTTAAAACATTTGCCAAATATATTTATTTTAAAAAAAATAACTGGACACAAAAAATGAAATATCATAATTATCATTATTTTTGATTCGTCGAATGAAATATTTCATTATAGATAAAATGTACTGAACATAAAGATAAAAAGTTTACAAACTGAAACTAAAAAATAGTTGTCAAAGGAAAGTGATGGATAACAATTCTTTCACTGGTCAAATCAAATTAGTACAGTAGATTTCCTTTAAGGTATTGTAAAAAAAAAAAACGTTAAGGAATAGTGCATACCAGAGCAGTTACTTAATCAGATTCTGAAATGTTTAAAACACTTGCAAAATCTTATACATATATATATTTTAAATGAACTAGACACACACACACCAAAAAAAAAAAAAAAAGAAATATCATAATTATCATTCTTTTTAAATCTTCGAATGAAATATTTCATTGAAAATAAACAAAATACAATGAACATAAAAATCAAAAGTTTACAAACTGAAACTAAAAAATAGTTGTCAAAGAAAAGTGATAGATAACAATGCTTTCATTGTTCAAATCAAGTTAGTACAGTAGATTTCCTTTATCGGTCATGGAATTCTAAACCTTAAAAAAATTCTATTGTGGGAAATATTTGACCGTATATTTTTACCACAACTTTTCAAAGATATATTCGTGATATTTTGAACAATGCAACATTGAAAGGAGAAGATTCAGATATTTGCATGCATTCGATTTATAGAAGCGTGAGCGAAGTACGGACACAAAAGTTTTTGGAATAGAAGTTCACTTAATTTGTCACAGATGTCAACTGTCTAAAGCTAAATAAAAGATTTAAAATATAAAGAGGTGACATTTTTATAAAGCTTTGAATGTAATCTTATTGAGAAGAGAACAGTGATTTCGTTCGCAGTAAACAAAAAAATCTGACGCGTAAATACATGCTCTTGTACTGTTATTCATTTTTCTGAACAGATGCAGCAGAAGCCTTTTGTGTAAAGAAGATCACTTGAATTATTTTCAAGAAGTACTTAACAATATATCTTTGAACTTTTCAATTGTTATTGCACATTTAATCAATTAACTGAGTTCGATAAGATTATGAAAGTAATATATGTGGGACAACTGCACCAGAAAATATAATAAATAAGTAGTATATGTTAAAACACATGAACTTGCTTAATGGTACACATAAATAAGAACTTTTAATATAAACTTGTACAAGTAAAGTTAACGATAAAGCATAATATCGACGTTTCGAACTGCTTCTGTAGCCGTCTTCAGGATAAAAGGATTTTGAAATGCTTAAATTTTGAGGAACGAAAGCTTCTTGTCGAGTCCTGATCTGTTATATGAAGGGAAAACTTCAGTGAACATCAGAAAATTTTAAAATGAAATAAGTGAAGATGAATCGAACATTCACTTGAAGACAATGGGCGTCAGCAGTTATGAAGGGTACGGGTACAGTTTATGTGTTTTAACGTATACAATTTATTTACTATGAAAGTAGCCTCTTTCAAAAATAAATATAAAAGATTCTTCTGAAATATTTTATTGTGATTGCTTATAGTTTATTCTATCTAGAGGGTGTCCATAATTAAACGACTCTATTTTAAATTTGTTGCAGACGAAACTATTGTTCAAAAAGTTCTGAAATTTTGTATAAGACATTATGAAGGGGTGGGAATTTTTTTAAGGGTACAGTGGAGTTTAAAATCCTTCAAAATAATATTTTTTATTTTTGTAAATTTCACCTTAAATATTAATCAAGGGTACATTATATGCATTAATGGCATGCATTTATCAAAAAAAAAAAATATTTTTGAGAAAAAAATTGAATTTTACGCGTCGTCTCAGAAATCTTCGAAATGCCACCTGCGTCTCCCATATCAATGAAAATCCCCAATATTTTTTATAAAAATTTGGTTTATATATATAAACAAAATAGAGCATCGATTTTTATATATTTGAATTTAAAAATAAAAAAAAATTCAAAAATTCAAAATTTTTCATATTTTTTTTTTAAAACCTTTAAATTCAAATATATAAAATTCGATGCTCTATTTTATTTCTATATATAAACCAAACTTTTATAAAAAATATTGCGGATTTTCATTGATATGGAACGCGCAGGGGGCACTTCGAAGATTTCTATGATGACGCGTAAAATTCCATTTTTTTCTCAAAAATAAATTTTATTTTTTATTTTTTGTGATAAATGCATGCTATTAATGCATATAATGTACCCTTGAATAATATTTAAGATGAAATTTACAAAAAAAAAAAAAAAAAAAAAAAAAAATGAAAAATTTTGAAAATTTGAAAATTTTTCGAAAAAAATTAAAAAACTTTTCATTTTTTTTTTTAATCTTTAAATTCAAATATATAAAATTCGATGCTCTGTTTTATTTCTATATATAAACCAAACTTTTATAAAAAATATTGGGGATTTTCATTGATATGGGGGCAGGGGCAGGGGGCTTTGGCAGGGGGCATTTCGAAGATTTCTGAGACGAAGCGTAAAATTCCATTTTTTTCTCAAAAATAATTTTTTTTTAAATTTTTTTTGTGATAAATACATGCCTTAATGCATATAATGTACCCTTGAATAATATTTAAGGTGAAATTTACAAAAAAAAAAAATATATATATATATTTTTAAGGATTTTAAACTCCACCGTCCCCTTAAGGAGAAAAAGAACTAGTTCGAAATTTAGTCGCCAGAGAGCGTTTCTTAATGAATTGTACTTTTAGCATGCATTTAAGATAGTTTACAAATTTTATTTATTAACTTTACCTGATCTTAAAATAGCATTTTACGACATGTTCTTAGCATTTCCCAGAACACACTGCGGTTAATTGTGGAACATGCTATCTTACGATTTCAGATGGTACCTAAGAACGATGGTGGTCATGTGGAGCATGTTTGGTTGTAATAAAATTGGTAAATTATCGTTAATGTATGCTAAGTGTGTAATTCGTTAAGAAACGCCCTGGAGAGGCGAAATTTTGAACTCATTTTTTTCGCTCATGCAAATTCCCATACCTTCATTATGTCTTTTACAGAATTTCACAACTTTCTGAACATTAATTTCGCCTGTAGACAACTTAAAAATAGGGTTGTTTAATTATAGACATCATGTCTTTAATGTTGTATAATATTATGTTCATTGCAATTATTAAACTATTTTTTAGGACAAAATTTGACAATTTTGAACATTTCAAAGTCATTTTTTTCACATTTTATTTATTTATTTCAAACAGGTCAAACGAAAGGCCATTCTGTTTTTGATATATAATTGTGATAGAATATAAAGGTTTTTAAAACATTAAAATAAAATCGGTATTTCAATTTTCTTATCCTCAACTAACTTTTTCGTTTAAAAGAAAAGTAAATTTTATTATTTTAGATCTTTATATATTTATGTTGTGAGTTTTTATATATTTAGATACGGTAATAATTCTGTAGTATTAATACGAAAATTATTTTACTGTTAAGATCAATTTATGTTAAATCGTTTTTATAACTGATATACATTATTTATTTATTATACCTTAAATAATTTTTATTGCATATTGTTAGGTAAAAATTGTCTGCGATAGACTTTAAAATTTGCATTTAATATCGCAAGTGCTCTTCTAAAAGCTTTTTAAAACTGCGACCCTAGTCGTTTGCGGTGTTACATAATAATAATGATGATGAGAATATTGCTGAAAATTTTATTCATTTTTATGATTGTAACGCGCGTAAGAAGTGGAATTACTATCAAGAAGACAATCGATCTTTGAAATTTTTAATTAAAATCCACATTTAGTCAACTGAGTTAGTACGTTATTTTATACTATTCATGTTGATGAAAATTTTATCCATTTTTAGGTGACTCCGACATTATATAAATACGTAGCACCTATAGTCATCGTCTGGTCCGTCCGTCTCTCTGTTCGTTTAACCGAACATAACAACAGAAAAGCTATCCAACCGAATGGTTTGAAATTTAATATTTATAATCGTGGCAGAATTTTAGCGAGTCATTTCAAATTTCATGAAAATCGAATCAAAATTTAAAAAGATATTAATAAAAGTTTTCTTCATTCTATTAAATCCCATCATACGTAATTAATTCAATGATATTACCTGATAGGTAATGATTCTAGGATGCCATGATGATGACGTCCTATTTAAGATGGAGTAATATTATTTCCGTATTACTGAATGTAATATATATAATCGTAATAAATTTTGTATCCATACATTTTTTCATAGGAGTGCAACAGCTATTGCATCAAGATCTGAATATTTATAAAAACTAGTTATAGTACGACGCACCTCATTTGCCACGTTTGACGTACAATTTGAAACTTGTTATGAATAAACGCAGAAGGCTTTTAGGGATCACAGGAATTATTTAACAAGCAGTGCTTGACAATGAATCTTTATATTTATAATTAAATCTCACATTTAGTCGACAGAGTTTTTTTAGTTTATGTGAATAATGTAAAAAATAAAGGTTAGTAATAAATGAATTATTAACAATATTAACAGTAATTTTCAACAAATAAATTATTAGCAATAATTAGCAATGAATAAATACTTCACTAATTGTCTTTTAGGACTATAATTAATAACTATGAAGACCAAATTTTCCTCTTTTTAAGTATTGAAAATCTAAAATCTAGAAAATAGTTTAAGTAGCATCACTAAAAAAATAATTTTTATATATTTGTTTTCACAGGAATTATTTAACAAGCAGTGCTTGACAATGAATCTTTATATTTATAATTAAATCTCACATTTAGCCAACTGAGTTATTTTAGTTTATGCGAATAATGCAATAAATAAAGATTAGTAATAAATGAATTATTAACAATATTAACAGTAATTTTCAACAAATAAATTATTAGCAATAATTAGCAATGAATAAATATTTCACTAATTGTCTTTTAGGACTATAATTAATAACTATAATTAATAACTATAATTAATAACTATGAAGAACAAATTTCCCTCTTTTTAAGTATTGAAAATCTAAAATCTAGAAAATAGTTTAAGTAGCATCATTAAAAAAATAATTTTTATATATTTGTTTTCAATACTATAAGGATATGTAATTCCATTCCCTTCAAGTTGCTTTTCAAGTCGTTCAGGCAAAAATAGTTATAGACTATATCAAGAATTAATTTTGAGTTACTTAACATTTTTATACAAAAATAAACTTTTGCAAATTTCACAAAGTTTTTTTAATCGTCAAATGTAGCTGAATTTCTATTTTAAGTTTCTTTTCACATGTTTACATACAAAGATGAACATAAGAAACACATTTTAGACTGTCTGCTAGAAAGGTGGTGCAATAATCCTATCTATTTTATTTAAAGACGAGATATTTTCAAACAGAAACGCACACACAAAAACACTTAAAGACAAAATATTTTCAAACAGAAACGCACCCGCAAAAACACTTAAAGACAAAATATTTGCCATCTTTTGTTGTAAAATTCGCAAAAGAAGGCTTTTGTAGGAGAACGGTACGCCTCACCTATTTTTGAACCTCTCCGTTGCAGGCTGATGATTATTGCAAACCACCACAAGACCCACCGCATTTCAGCATCAAAAAATTCCACAAGAGAATGATTCTATGTTTCCGTTCATATACTATGTCGGTGAAGAACAAAAAGAAAAATGTATGCGAAGAGATCACAGAAAACATGAGATACTGGAAGAGATCTTCTAAAGCACTACTTCAAATCTTCGTGAAAAATTTAAATCGTAAACACAACGGGAAATGGTATGAATACTTTATTGTGTCATAATACAGTACGGTTGTATTGGAGAATTCTAAGTATTTCGAATTTTTCAAGCGATTTGTAAAATTTCTTTTTATTATTTGTTTTCAGAAAAATTAATTCAATTCTTGGACCCGAAAGCACAACTCAGTATAAAGCCTACCGCATTT
The DNA here is from genome assembly GCA_963932465.1 of Maratus speciosus. Classification (NCBI taxonomy): domain Eukaryota; kingdom Metazoa; phylum Arthropoda; class Arachnida; order Araneae; family Salticidae; genus Maratus; species Maratus speciosus. Next base: position 172,830,010 of record OZ010793.1, read on the forward strand.
AAGGATCAAAACATTCCAAAAGAGATTGAATCATTCATTCATGTGGTATGTCGACAAGAAACAAAAAGATAAAATAGGTGAGGAGACTTCAGAAAACACGAGTCTTTGAAAGAGATGCTACTTAAAATTCTAAAAAAAAAAATGTTAAACAAAATGGAAAATTGTAAGAAGTCAGCTTTATTATGACATAAAACAGTGAAGTAGTATTTAAAACTTTTAAATAGTTCTAAACTTTTTAAACAATGCAGATTTTAATCATTTTTAATATTTCAATTTTTAATCATTTTTATTATTTCAATTTTTAATCATTTTTACTATTTCAATTTTTTATCAGTTTTAATATATGTTTAGTGTATGTTTCCATAAAAAAAAAATAGCTATTGGGTTGCAATGGCTTGCAATTCAACAGAAGAACCAACACAGTAATTAATTCAATGGATTTTTGTAAAATTTCTTTTTATAAGAATTAATTTCATTTTTGAACCAGAAAGCATAACTCAGTTTAAGGTCTACCGCATTTCAGGTTCAAAACATTCCAAAAGAGGTTGACTCCCTGTTTCCGTTCATGTGGTATGTCGGTAAGGAACAAAAAGATAGAATAGGCGAAGAGACTTCAGGAAACACCAGTCTTTGAAAGAAATGCTACTTAAAATTCTCAAGAAAAATTTAAATTTTAAACAAAAGAAAATTGTAAGAAGTCAATGTTGACATAAACCAGCGAAGTAGTATTTAAAACTTTTAAATAGTTCTAACTGTTTTAAACAATGAAAATTTTAATCATTTGTAATATTTGTAATATTTTTCAATATATGCTTATGGTTTTTTTTTTTTTTTTTTTTTTTTTTTACAAAAAAGTAGTTCTTGGATTAGAAAGCGCAATTCAACAGAAGAACAACCACACTTCAGCTTCAAAAAATGCCACAAGAGAATGATTCCATGTTATCTTTCATGTGTTATGTCGTCAAGGAGCAAAAAAGAAAATTTATGTGAAGAGACTACAGAAAAAAGAGGCATCAAAAAGATTTTCTATAAGAAACAATAAAATTATCAAGAATTTTATATAGGGAAAGGTAACAGAAACAGAAGACGCTGAAAAAAATGCTTTGGAAGAACTAATTCAAATTCTCGTTAAAAAAGATCAAATCGTATGCAGACTGTAAAAATGGAAATGAACTCATAATACAGTGAAGTCGTATGTAAAACCTTTAAAGATTAAAAAAAAAAAAAAAAAAATCAGCTGAATACCTTTTAAATCAATAAAAAATTAACTTACCGAATAGTTTATTTATTTTAATTAAAATGTGCGGACAGTTCTATCACAGTTTTTCAATATCATTTTCGCTTTCTTAATTGTGGGAAAATATAACAAATGTAACAAATAAACAAGTGATTACAAATAATGTGATTTAAATATTAAATAGAAAATTTGTAATCTGAAATAGTGGTACCATTTGGAAACTGCAAGAAGTGTACGCACATTGTAATTATTTTTATTATTCAAAATAATTTATTTTTACAAGACTTAATTTTTTGAGTAGAAAGCGCAGCTCATCACAATACCCATTCGGGATCAAAATATTTCAAGGGACTGGCTCCATGTTTCCGGTCAATTGCAAAACCAGCACATAATGAAAAATAGCAAAAAGTTAACTTTATTGTATCATAATACAATTAAGTCATGTTTAAAACTTTTAAAGCTTCAAATGTTTCTAACTTTTTTTAAACGTGATAATGTTTTTAGCAATGTAAAATGTAACGCATCAGAGGGATTATTATTATTATTATTATTATTATTATTATTATTTTACAGCAGAATTTGTTTTTCAAATTTTCATACATAAGAATATGAACGTTTACATGTTCTTAAATATTATATTGATTATACTTAAGAATAATAAGCGTTTCTTAAAAATAAAAATACATATTCGTTTCTATTAATGAAAGTTTTTATGATACGCAAAAAAAAGTTAACGATGAGGGGGGGGGGGGGGGGGATTTTAAACGATTGCAAAATATTTTGCTTCTCATGAAAGATGACTGATATTTTTATAAAGAGTAAAACCTCATACAAGGATTGTATTCAAATATCGTGGCATTAAACTGCGACATGTTCCTTTATTTATTATATAACTATTTATTCATTAGAAATTCTCATTAGAGCATTTTCAAATGCAAACTTTATTATCCAAAGTAATTATAATAATTAAGGTATCATTAAAACTTATTATAGAATTTAGAAATGTATATTTTGTTATCCAAACATATGATTGTACTACTATCTAAATTAAAATTACTTGAAAACTAACAGAATAATGTTTAAATCATTCTTTCATTAAAAAGGTTTTTAAGAGCAATTGGAAATGCATGCTCTATTATCCAAACATATAATGTGAGTGTGCTATTATCTAAATTCAAATTACTTGAAAACTAACAGAAGAATGTTTACACTCAATTTCACATAGGATTACACCAAAATATCCTATTTAAACAGCACTGCTTGCAGCCTTAAATTGAAGCAAAATATTTTAATGGTTGACTCTGCTTTTAACAGCCTGGAGTGTGACTTTCCGCTTTAGCTTTTCCATACCCCTTTAAAAGCATCTTCATGGTTGAGATAGTGCTACTGTAAAGAAGCGACTCATCACAACTCTCACCCTCTTGCCAGCTATTGCATTACTCAGCACGACTCGAAAGCTCGAAGGGAAGTAGCTCTGGAGTATGACTCAAAGACGAATTTCCGTAAAAGCACCCTTCAAAAGACAGTCTTTGAAGACAGTGGGGGTGGACTGTATGATGAATGGTACATTATAGTCTGCTAATGCGATGGCTTTTTGTATGGTTGTGTGTGTTCTCTCCTCCAAGAAAGTTTGGTTTTGCTATGGGTAATTTATAACTGAAACTTTAGATGCTTCATAAACTGAAGGAGACAATTTATGCATTTCTCGGAAGAATCGGAAATTCATTGAAAAAGGTTACGAATTTTATTGATTGGCTGAAAAACTACAGTAATTGAAAATAAACTCATTATTAAATTGAATGAAACAAAAATGTACTAATTTACATATTTTTTCTAAAGAAAGAAGGAAGATAAAACGCAGTCCATTTTAATCTAAATATATATGATGTATAATAGTTGAAAAAATTATTCTACAAATCTAATTAAAAGATAAATGAACACAATATTAGATAGGAGATAAATCTCCCAAAACTCTTTCTCAGAAGTCGAAAAAATAGGAAAGTTATTGAAAACGTCTACAAATGTTAGTGATTGAGTAAATAAGTGCTATAACTAAAGAAAAAAAAGGGTATTAATAAACTGAAAATATCAAAAGTATACTAAATTGCATACTATTTTTTGTCTAAATAGAAAGAAAGAAAGAAAAGCAGTTAATTATTACCGTCAAATTATTACAAAATTATTACCGTCAACCCTAGTTCAGTTACGAGGAAACACACTGTATTTGTGCCTAATAAGTGGTTCGCAACCCCATGTTCTATGGCAATTTTTCAACCTTTCGATGCCTGCTATCTCCCCTTAGAATTTGTCGGTTGAATTCGGCAACACTCTATATAAAAGTTACATGTACAAAATACAGGGTAATCAATTTAAAAGAATACCCGTTTGTTTGTTGTATTATCCACATCTATAATATATTTAGCAAGAGTTTCAACGTCGTTACTTATTTAATATGTCTATATTTAATGTGCGGGTATCTTTTTTTTTCACTTTCTAAATGCGCGAACTCTTTTTTTAAACATAAATTCGCTTGAACATCTCTAGTATTGTTTAATCTGATTCTGCGCAAATGATTTGAGTAAATCGTCTGCTTCTTTCAACGTTTTAAGCAAGACGGAGCCCCTTCACACACGTCAAACCTAACAATGGAAGTGCTTAAGGATTTCTTTGATTACCGCTTAATTTCAATAGGCCTCTGCCACCAATGTCACCAAACCTCACCCTGTTAGATTTTTTTTTTTTTATGTGAGGGTAAACTCACAGATAGGGTTTTCCAGAGAAGTCCTGCAAACATCGATAAATTAAAACAAATCATAAATGAAGAAATCTCATCAATAACACCAACAATGTTGCGTAATGTGTCAAAAAACTTGGATTCGACGTGTTCATATTTGCATTCAAAATAGCGGCGAACACTTTCAACATTTGCTGTAAGGAATGATAATGTAAAAAAAAACTGAATTAAATCATGTTTTGCAAACATAAAATAATCACAGGATTAAGTAGCATTGCGCGTCTCCATTTCTGTTTTACCTCACAAATAAAGTTGTAACAGTCCAACGCTATTGGAAATTGTCACCCACACTTAAACAAGGTTCAAACAATTATACTCCAGTGTTAGAATATTTGCTACATCCGTCAGATTCAAGGGTAATAAGAAAAAACATCGGGAACTCTTTTAAATTGATCACCTGTTATGCATATAAATAGACAGTTTATTAAAAAAGGAGCACTTCTTGGAAGAAATTCAAATTGAAATTGCTACAAATTTCAGAAATTGAATGAATAATCGCAATAAGTATAAACACGATAAAATCTCATTAAATAGAAAATAAGTATGTATTAAAATATATTAAAATACATCTTAAATGTTTTTTTTTTAATTTTGAATCTATCGACAATAATAAATATATTTTAAATAAAATAGCTAATATTTTAAATACGATTAAAAAAGTTTCAAATAATCATGCAGTATAATCATTATTAAATTATTTTTTAATGCTCTTTAAATTATTTTATACAAATGATCTCGATAAAAAGAGATAATTATGTGATGAATGATCATATTTATTAATACTCAAACTAACTGAATGAGTCATAAGTAAATTAAATACATTTGTGAAAGCAATAATGATGGACGAATTTTTAAATAATAACTTCCGAAAATGCTATTTTTTAAATTGTTATATTTTAAAAAGCAATTACTTTGAGATTGAAATCCGCTTCTAATATTATGAATTAATGAAATTCTTGGCTTTCAGTACCTAATTATATAGTTACAGTGCACTCTTTTGATGACGGAAAAATTATTTTCTATGAATAACTAAGAGGAATTCTTTAAAAGAAATAACATAAAATAATGATACATTTCTAAGAATCTAAATGAAACAGGGCATTAGGCTCATTGTTACACTGCTTTGTTATAACAGATGAAACATAAAACTTTCTTTCATTGCATTTTTGACTTCCCATTCATTTTCTCTTTGAATTTCAAATCTTTTAACTTTTAAAGTTTACAAAAGACTTTTGAAGAGCACAGTGGAAATCTATTTCACGAATGTTTTTCTACAACGTCATTAGGATGATTTTTAAAATGTTACAAATTATCGAACAAGAGAAATCGATACAAATACTGGAGAAAATTAGAAACTTCAATGTATTAAAAGTTTTTAATTCGTCTAGCTTTTTAAATACGTTTCAGAAGATTATTAATAAATATCTGTTAATTTATTTATGTAAATGCCTGATGTAGATGAAAATATAAGGATTTGTTAATCAAACATGCGTGAAAGGTAATAGCATTGGATATCAGCATGTGGTAGTGAGTTTTAATTAATTAATGAATCATAATTTACAATCTAAATAATAACCAAAATAAAAATAGCTGTTTTTATATATATTTTTTTACATGGATTTCAATGGAAATGCGTGCCTTTAAAAATAAAAATGAACTCCAAGTTTAATTAGAGTAATAATTTCACTGATACTACCACATTTTCAATTCAAGAATGGATACAAGAAAATAAATAAACATAGATCCTCAGAAGTTATGGGTATTTTTTGGTTTGATATTATATGAAGTTGTTTTGACGTCTAGGAATAAGGGAGAAATACGTTTTTACATGAAAACCCCCACATATTTTGAATTTTCAAAAATCCGATTTGTAACCCGTGAACTCCAGACAAATGCGAATTCGCACCGAACAAAATTTCAAATGTCGACGGGTTTTTTTTTTTAATGTTTTCTTTATTTTGCATTTTTCATTAACAAAATTAATTATTTCATAAAAATAAATATCACAGTTCTATTCCTTATTTAATTTCCCATGGGATTCATGTGTTATATTTCAGTACCACTGTATTTCCAACAAAATTATCCCCACTTAAAATTACATAATCACTAATCGCACTATTGTAGAGAGCACGGGTGCTGAACCGAATTGAGCAATTCACGGATTAATAATTTCTATTGAAAATGCTCCTTTTGGATTAGTTTTTCCACGATGATGCCCGGCGTGTAACCTCCTATAGTACCCAGGAATTCTCTGAGAGGTTTAATCTGAAACCAATAAACAAAAGCACGTTAAAATGTATTTTAAATTCGCATATTTGCTCCTATAAATCGATTTCTTCTAAAAAAGTCACAGATTTCTCTTAAGAGGGCTGGTCACTCAGCTTCGGAATTCTCCTCCGTAATGTTAAGTCTATGAACTTTTGATGCATTCGTATATTTAAAATATCTTCTCGGGAAATTCATATTTTAACATCTTTTTTCTGTGCAAGCTTCTGAAAGGATGTCTCTTTTTTTTCTTAGTTTTCAAAATATTTCTAAAATCGATGCTGAATTTAATATTTTATGCGTTAAAAGCGGGCGAACTGTGAGTAAGATTTTAACACTTCACATAAAATTAAGTCTATATTTTAGAAATATTTTGAGAACTAAAGAAAAAAGAGACAACATTTAGAAAGTGTATACAAAAAATAGAAGTTAAAAATATTAATTTTCCGAGGAGGTATTTTAAATATACGAATGCATCCAATGCCCACAGACTTTACATTAGTGGGAGGAAATCGGAAGCTGAGTGACCAGCCCCCTTAATCAATTTTGGTGAATATGAATTTTAAAATATACATATTTCGAAAATAATAATTTGGTGATTAAAAGATTTTTTTTTCTTTGGGTAACTGTACATTTGAAAATAATCTCGTGATTGTGCAAAAATGTAGTGAGTTTAAAATTCAAAATAATCTAATTTTAACAGGGAATGGCTTTAATATTGTATTTATTATGTCAAATGATATGATTCATTATGTCATATCATGTCTCATGAGGCGATGAAATTTCCGAAGATAGTAATTGCCTATTCGACATTGTTCCTCCCAGCCCTATTTGACTGAGATATTGAGGGGATACACATCTGTCATTATATGATTGACTGTCATTTTTGGGGTTGTGTCTCTTCGCTGACAATAAAAATCGTCCTATTTGGGCACTATTTTTGATATATATTTTGATTCTAATTTTGTACACACTGTTAAAAATATAATCAAAAAGAAGAATATGAACGAGATATTTTTTCTCCAAATACAATTAAGGCGTCACCAGTTTTAAGTATGAATTCTACAAAGATTAATTATTTATTTTTATTTTTGAAAACATAAAAGGGAAGATTGTAGTAACTGGTACAATCTCACACAAGGTCCAGTTCTCCTTTAGTACTTTAAAATTTACTTCATAAAACTATTACTAACTGACAGGTTCTGTATTTCCAACTGCTGATTCTCGAAAGTTGTGTTTTGCAAGTTCGCCTTTATTGACGCCTCAGTTGTATTACAAACAGACGCATGCTGAGCTTAAATATAAACTAGTAAATCTGCAGATCAGGAGCCTCAACATCAGCTCCGTAAGTCATTGTTTTTAAACGCACTTTGGTAATATTCAATTTCCTGCAAACCGCAATTTAAAGTTTTCAAATTTCTTAATTATTTATAAGAATAAAAAAATACGAAATTTCAGATATTAGAAGCGTTAAATTAAAACGTTGTTATGTAAGGATATTTTAAAATTTTCACCAGCTACTAATTCTGGTATTTTTTTAGATAATAAAGTGGATTTCTTCAGGGGGGCTAATGGTTATTGTAAATCTTAGATTTTCTTTTCTTTTCTTTTTTTTTTTTTTTTACACTTTCGAACCTTATTTTTCAATACCGGTGGACAGAAAATGATTTACACTGAGGAAATTATAATAAAAGTTTAGGTTTTATGAATGAAAATGTAATTTCCTTTTAAAAATAAAATAATTTTCATTCATATTTTCTGAAATGAGGCGGCATTAAGAAGTAACACTCGTCAAAAAATATTTTTTCAGACAGTCTATTTAATGCTTGGTTTTTAAGAAAGAAAATATTTATTTCCCGATACAATGACGTCATTTTCGAGAGAGATAATTTTGCGGTGCATAATTTTGACATTTACTATCTATTTGCTTTCCAAAAGTTTTTTCTTTTTTCTCATTGAAATTTTCGATTAAAAATCAAACATTTCTGTTAGCCGTGTGCAGACGATAAACCGTGGTAACATTTTTTTAATAATAAGAATTAATATCATAACACAGGGCCTTTTTATTTCAACATCAAAGCGTATTCGTTTTATTTTTGATATATGAGGTATTTCATCTTCTTTTCGTATTTTTGTTTTATTTCCAATATGAAGACGTATTCATGTCTATTTTTTATTTTATTTTCCTCTTGCACATAAAAATCTTACAAATCAGAATTAACTGTTTAGGATAAATTATTATTCCGGGATCTGATTTTCTTGGCAACGGTAAAAAAAAATGATTTCTAAATTTTATAGCAAAATGTCAATGTATTCCTTATGAAAATAATGAACTTTTTAATTTAAAAGAAAAATATTTGAACAAAATAAATCGAACACAGCCTTTCTTTATTTCTGGGGTAAATTCCATCTATATGTAAAGACGCAAAAAGCATTAATTAATCCCTTTTGACGTTTATTTGACTCCAAACAATTACACATACTTTCACATTTACGATATTTTTAGGTGTAGTTCCGTTGCTAGGTAACAGTTAAAAGAAAATTAAAACTAGAAAACAGGAATTCTGCTTTTTAAGAATTTAGTGTCCCCCTCCCCCCCTCCATTGAAAAAAAATATATGTATATATAAATAGTACAAAACATATTTCAATTTTAAGACTTAAAACACACACTTTTATTTTATGTAAAATGACGTCATTCGCATCCGCTTAAGAATTCCACATTTACGATCCACTCTTAAACATCTAAACATCGAAACATTCTTAAACATCGCAAAATAATACACAAATGCAGCAAAAAGATGCCGCCATTAAAGAAACTCGACAAAAAAAACGGCTATCTAATGACTCATAGGCCTTCAGTTGTTTGTAACATTAATATAGATAACTTAAAATTGAATATAGTTTATAATAGTATTATAAGCTATTATAAAATATTTTACAAGTATATACAAAGCATTATAACTAGTATTATAATGTTTTAGCAGAAATTATTCGTTTATATTTTTTCAAAATACCACGTTTTTTAATTATATTTTCTTTCGGTTGTTATGAGAAAATGGCAACAAAAAGATATAATTGCTATTTTTCAACTCTTTTCCCTTTATTTTCTACATAAATGGAGTACTTGAGTTGCCAAAATTAAACAAATGGTGCTAAAAACTACAAAAAAATCAATATTTCAAAAATTAATGGAGATACAGTTTTCAAACAAATTGCATTTAAAAGTACTTTTTTTTTTTCCAATACGACGGTATAAAAATTGAAAATGTTTGAATTTAAAAAAATACTATTGAGTATTTAATTGTACAATGATACATGTGCTTTGTTTATTGCTGGCTTCTGTAAGGTAACGTTATTTTTTGGACACAAAATAAGCTGGGAGAAAGAAATAGCATACCGTACCGGAGGCTAAAAAGGTAAATTTAACACTATCATAAAATGTTACTTGGTGACCCAACCCGCGTTAAAGGTCAAAGCAAATTATTTTTAAATTGAAAACTCGAATAGATTTTTATAGAGTATTTAATCGTAATGCTTTGTTTTACGGCTAACTTCTGTAAGGTAACGTTATTTTTTGGGCTCAAAATAAGCTGGGAGAAAGAAATAGCATACCGTACCGGGGACTAACAATGAAGTATGTGCATTTAAAAAAAGAAAATTTGGAAAAGAAAATATCTGATATTAATGGAACACATATATAAAATCCCTCCATAAGTTATACACCGAATTTAAAAACTCTGACAAATATATACACAAAATTTCAAACTAATATGAATAATGCATGGTTCTAATTAGGAAATTTCATCATCCATAATTTACCATTTAAATCCTTCAATCATGTGAGCCATTTCCTTTCAACAAATAAAAATGGAAAAATCGTCTGAATTGCTATAAGAAAAACATTATTGCGCAAAATAAAATATTCTATATTTTCCGAACGAATGAACCAAATATAACAAAAAACTATACAGCTAAGTCCGGTTACTTCACCAACATACCCACTTAATTTCAAGCTAATCGGATGCTTTTTGCGGCAGTTATCGCGGAAAAGACAGACTAACGGAAGCCAAAACTTTTCGTTTCTCCACAGTAAGCCTTCACTTGACGTTTCAGCAATTACTTTACATACTTTAAAATAACTTTGTTTGATAATTTTAAATGTAATCTTGTATTATAGCATTTTATTTATTAAAAATTTAAAAAAAATGTGTAAAGCCCTTTCTAAGGCAAACTAATTCTGTTAAGAACAAACTGATTTGAAAATAGTTAAATGGATCAAGAACAGGATATGCTTTTCAATGGGACGACCAGTTACGGAGCAACTCCACACCCTGTTGATGAGTATTTGTGAACCAGTGAACGAATGCAGATAATACAGCAATGCTTACAATGGCCTCTATGCCTATGCTTACCTAACCATCGAAGTTGATTAACCGGATTATCAGGATGCGTGTCATAATTTTGGTCGCGTACATTACAAAAGCAAAAATTTATTAAAAAGTTCTGGTACCAGTGTGGCATTTGGGAATTAAAACCAAGTGGGGAGTACATTGCCTAATGCCATAGAAAGTGTTAATAGATGTGCGTGTACAATTCGGAAATATTGTTTATGGAATGTTTAAAGAATGAAAGTTGCTCACTTAAAATCTAATAAACTCTATCTTACGGCGCATGTATTGTGATAATATGTGTCTCGTACTTTTTGTATATTTGTTGTGAAGTATTGATCAAAAAACTATACAGCTAAGTCCGGGAACTTCACCAACATACCCACTTAATTTCAAGCTAATCGGATGCTTTTTGCGGCAGTTATCGCGGAACAGACAGACTAACGGAAACCAAAACTTTTCGTTTCTCCATAGTAAGCCTTCACTGACGTTTCAACAATTAGTAATTGTGAAGTATGTATTTGTAAAAGCGAACTATTTATACAAAAAAAAAAAAAAAAAAAAAAAAATACGCAATTTTGTTTATTGTGAATTGCATATTATAAACAGTGTTTTCATAGAATTATATCATAAAAACAATTATCATCGCTAAAATAAAATGTGTATTTATTTGCTAAAAGTGTTTGCACTACATAAAAAAAGTCTTGAAAATCTCTTAATATCAAACCAGTATGTTTAGTGCACTTTCTAACGTTGGTGTTCTCAAGTCCTGCAAATAATAAAATAATAATCTCAAAGTTCAATTTTATGCGGAAATAGTTTATTTATTATTTGCAGACCTTGAGAATATCACCGTTAAAATGTGTGCGAAATTAGTTGGTTTATTACTAAAAGATTTTAAAGACTTTTTTGTGTACTTGCAATCATTTTTAGAATGTAAATTTACGTTTTATTTTACATTTTTTAAGAATAAAATAACATCCAGAAAAACCACTGTGTCTAAATTTGTATTTCTAGAGCTTTCATATTTTAACCCTTTCGTGTCATGTGTACTATTAATAGTACATGTCTTTTCATCATGTTTTATTTTGTCTTAACAATTACTTTTGTTGATATCTACATATAGAAATGATAGTATATGGCTATGCCTTTCTTACTATGACTTCATTTATGTTTTGACATTTAGTAATAGCAATAATAATAAAAGTTTGCTTAATTCTCTTTGTACCGCTGGCGATTCCCTTATTTAACACACATATTTCACTCGTTAAATGCAAAATATGGGTTACTTTTCTGAACGAATCATATAAAACGCAAAAAACTTAGAAAGTTGTAATTTCTGTTAAACCCTGTGGTAATACGATATATTCCAAACGTCTCGAAAATATCTTCTTTAACCTATTATCATATAAATATGAATTGAATAGCACACAAAATAAGTATATTCGTTAGATTTCAGACAATGAGATGATCTCTAAACTTCAGTAAATCTATTTGGATAGCTAAGATTAACATTATTAAAGTAAAAGTAATTCTGTTGTCAAAATTGATAAAAAAATCAGACACGAAAGGGTTAAGGGAAAGAAAAAAAACTGGAATATTTATAACAAAATGTCAAAATATAGCAATTTGCTTAAAAACTTTCTCTTTTTACTTAAAAAAAAAAAAGAAAAGAAAAACTGAATTAGATATAATCAGGCACAAAAACATTATCCATATTTAAAAAAATAATAATAAATTACAATCGTAATTAGCTCAAAGAGTCGTAATTTACTACAAAGGACTTCACGACAAAATTCCTATTTTTAGGGCTTCCATTCTTGTTTTAAGAAAAAAAAAAAAAAAAAGCTGGGATATCTTTCAAGAAAATGCCGAAATCTTGTAGTGGCAGTTTTTCAGCCTCATTAACCAAATTGAGAATCCCGCAGAAATCCGATCAATGCAATAAAACAGAGGCAACGACGGCGATAAAAAGGAAATAACTTAGCATGCCCTCCCCACACCCCATCTCTGTTCCAGCCGTTGTAATTTGTCTAATTAAATTTTCTCATCCCTTTCTAGTTTGAAATCTCTTTTGTCTCCCCCTAGAGAGGTGAAATCAATCTCTTGGCTTATTGATACCGCTTTGCGTAAAACTGCGATTCTGAAGAATCTGCATGGCGATGCGTATGTCAACTGACAGCCTTGTAGCTGTAGAATTTTAAATTCATTTTCGAAAATTTTATGCTAAATTTAAAGACAAGAAATTGATAGTAGATTTTGCATTTTAAAGAGAAGGAACAGGGCGTTGAGGGATTTTATTGCTTTATACATTTTAAACGGTAAAAACCTCATTTTTCTGTCGTTTGTTGTAAACCGTTGTTTTCAAAATTTTAACTCGCCCCACCAGTGGCTGAGAGGTTCTGCTCTCGAAGCTGGTAGACGGGAGGTGCTGGGTTCGATCCCAATCGCGCCCGTCGGCCTAATCGTTCGGAGTTTTCGTGGTTTTCTTCGAACCTTGGATTTCCAAGCGTTAACACGGGTTAGGTTCCCTTATAGAAATACTCTCACGAAGGGCACTCCCACCCCTTTAGGGCCCACATCTCTCGTGTTGATAATTGGCTATCACAAACACAACCAACCAAAAGTTTAACTCTACGACGCCAATATTTTAATTTTGCAATTGTGTAAAATTCCTCAGTTTAATTTGTTTTTCGGTAGATTTTTAAATTCATTTTCGAAAATTTGATGTTAAATTTAAAGACAAGAAAGTGATAGTAGATTTTGCATTTTAAAGAGCAGGAACGAGGGTTTGAGGGATTTTATTGCTTTATACATTTTTAACGGTAAAAGCCTTCTTTTTCTGTCTTTTGTACTAAACCGTTGTTTTCATAGGTTCAAGTCTACTACGTCAATATTTTAAGTTTGCGATTATGTAAAATTTCTTAGTTTAATTTTTTTTCGGTAGATTTTTAAATTCATTTTCGAAAGTTTAATGCTAAATTTAAGACAAGAAACTAGTAGTAGATTTTGTATTTTAAAGACAAGGAACGAGTGATTGAGAGATGTGTGACTTCTAAATTTTTAGCGATAAAATGGTCGTTTTTCTGTCTTTTGTAGTAAACACTTGCTTTGAAATGTTTAAGTACGTGCGTCAATATTTCAAGTTTGCGATTATGTAAAATTCCTCAGTTTAACTACCCCCTGTCCTAAATTTTGAATTGCTTGGTTTGATTTTAAAATTTAATGCACATTAAGAAGAAAACAAATAAAAGAAACCTTCCAATAAGGCTGCTTTACTTTCATTGTTTTATTTTCTTTTTAGAAAAGTAATTTTGTATTCCATTGGTCATGCATTTCCAAGCGAAATTATTACTGGATTTAATATAATGTGTCATGAGTAAAGAATATAAAAAGAAATTGCTTACCTTCTTCGTGTGCTTCTGTACCATAGGAAAGGGCTGGTTCTTTTTCTTTTCCAACTGAAAAAAAATATATATAATAATAGTGATGATAGTACATAGTGATGATAATACATAGTGATGATAGTAATAATATACCGTCATCAGAGGTTATCTCAGCCACGTTCAAAATTCAGGCATCACTTGATAACAATTGAAGTTTAATTGAACATTTTAAACTTTGGGTCGACAATTCTACTGTAGATGCGCCTGTGAAAAATTAACTATATATATATATATACATATATATTTATACAGTAAAACCTCCCTAAAGCGACCACGTTCCGTTACAGTAAAAAATGTTCGCTACTAGAGGTGGTCTCTTAATGGAGGTCATGTTTAAATACAGATTTTAATTGTTGAAAAAAGGTAACAATTAATGTTACTAAAATTTATTTTTCACATAAGGAAAGAATATGAAAACTTAAGTATCAAAACAAAAGTTAATTATATAAGTTAATTACTGCAGAGTTTAAAAAATGAATACATGGACGTTTGCTTTGATTTTACGGTTTTATATGTTATATCTTTTATTTCCAAGTCTTTTCGAAGTTCAGTAAATAAATGCATTTTTTTTTTTTTTTTTGGACGGGGACAAATAATGACGATTTCATTAATTTATCTATTTCTTTGAGAGTTTCCTGACATAATAGGACAGTGGAGTTTATTGACCGTCATCCTTAATTTTTTATCAGAGTTAAATTCATTGCCTAAAAAGGCACAAAGGTGTTTAAACACTTAAAAGTTACCGGAATAAATAAAAATTCTAAACTTAGTTTAGAAGTTTTATGAATAATGCGCTCTCCGGAATTATTTTTCTAATAAAACTTTCTTCAAGTGATCAGGAAAAAACGGAATTTGTTTCATTTTCTTCAAACGAATGGGGTCGCTCATGGAGGGAGTTCAACTGGGATGGTCTCTGAATAGAGGTAAAATTAGTATTGAGTCTATGGGAATCAATTTCGTTCCATGAAAAAATGGTCGTTCAGGGAGGTGGTCGCTTAATGAAGGTGGTCGCACATGGAGGTTTCACTGTATATATATTATGCATTATATAGCCATTAACCCGTTCTGGACAGACATCTTTTACGCAAATTTTATTTGTTTGACACCACTTTTCGTTAATTATTTGACTTAACTTTATAAATCAAGGTTCGACGACAGTTTGCTCGAGGAGTCTGGAACCCTTGCACTACATCACCGACACATATGATGATGCTGGTTAAATGGTTATAGCAAATTCATACCTGGTAGCAATGGGAAGGGTGGGCATAAAAGGTAAAAATATAAATCACGAAAATGTCGTAATTAAATAAAATCAATTTTCATGTTCTTTTTTACTGGTATCAAGCGTTTAAAGCACTTTTTGAGGGTGCACATATGCACCCATGGTCCCGAACGGGTTAATTACCGGACACTTTCAATTCTAGACATTTTGTCGAATATTTAAGGGGGTCCGAGACACATTTTAAAACAATTTTTATTTATTGAGTTAAAATTCTAATTTTTTTTTTTTGTGATGGTTAGCCTTACCATTTGTAAACAAAATCACATGATAAAACTTCTCATAATTTTTTAAAAAAATTAAAAATTAAAAATTTATTAAAAAAGTGGGGTAATTTAAAATCGTTATAACTCGAAATATTATTAATAGAATTTCAATTTTTTCATTTAAATAAACAGAAATACATAAGTTTTAATTTTGATTCGGCATTTTTAAAAATATTAATTTATAAAAAAAAAAATTAAAAATATTTAACGAAAAAATTAAAAAAAAAGTGGTGCAACTTTTTTTTTTTATTATTATATTTTCAAAAGTAAATATTTTTTTCAAATATGCTAAATTAAAATTAAAGTAAAACAATTGAAAAATATATGTTCCAAAAGTTTAAACCCTTTATCTTTAACGGTTCTCGAGTTATAAGAATTTAAATATTAGAAATGGTGAAAAAACCTATTATGAAGAAAAACGCATTTTTACAAGAAGTCGTTTCCATGACAGCCAGTGATCCGGAGCCGAACAATTTTTGATGCTCCAGCTCCAGCTCCGCTCCTAGAGAAAATACCGTGGCTCCAGCTCCGGCTCCGGCTCCAACTCGGCTCCGACTTCGCGCTTTTAAGTTGCAGATTTTAATTTACACGTTTAATTTTTTGCTCACAAATACTTTCTATCTTCATTAAAGATCTGACAAAATGCATTTTTCTTCTCATCAAACTTGAAATGCTTGTTCAGAAAATATGACATCTTTTAGCTTTTGCTTTTAAAATAGAAAGTTTGGTAGAATTTTAAACACAAAAATCTTAAATTTCTTCTACGCTTTTCAAACAGCCAAAATTGTACGACTACACATGTAAACAACAGGCGGCCATATTTGTTTTCAAATAGTGCTGTCACTTAGTTCAAGTAGAAAGTAGAAGTAAAGTAGTGTTGCCATTTTTTGAGAAGTTTTCCTTTCCTAATAATAATAATAATAAAAACCTAAAAAATGATATAATTAAAATACTGAATAATGATGTAATTAAAATATTTTAAGCCTAGAAATTTAAAAGACTGAAAAAAAAAAAGATTTAAAAGAATATTAAAAACTAAAGGAGCCCTGGAGCTGGGGAAAATTTAGAGCTCCAGCTCCAGGAAAAACACAGCTCCGAAGCGCTCCGACTCCGGGATCCAGCTCCAGCTCCGCGTCCCTGATGACAGCCATTTTGAAAACAAACCAAAACGAAAAAATTAATATTTTTTGTTCTAATACAGATGGAAACATGATTTAAATGTCATTCTAAGCAGGAAAAAATAGAGAAATTTTTAATGAAATAAAATATTTTTGCAAAATTTGAAGATTTTCGTGTCCTGGACCCCCTTAAAAATATACTTGTCGGATTCTCCTGGAACTTCAGGATTCTAAAGAATATGTTTGGCCTCAAATTTATCAACGTTGATTTGATAAGGAGGGCAATTAGGGTGCAAACAAAAAATCAAAGAAAATAATAATATTTGGGATCACTCTGTACTTTAAAATGCACGAAATGATCTATCGCAGCAGAATACAAACATGTGGATACTGTACAACATGTTGTTTACTGAGTTTTGTAAGAATAGCACTATAATTCTGGCGATAGAGCGATTTTTTTTAAAGTCCAAAAAATTCTTGCAAGTTTTTAGCTTATATCATGTAGGGTTTTCAACCAAATTTAACGCCAATTTCAGAAAAATGGCAAAATGCAGTAGGAACAATATAGTGCAATTGGAATATAAATATACTATAATATTTTATGAAATATAAGCATTTGTATGAAATAATTTTATCTATGCATGCGCGAATGACAACAAAGATGTTTTTACATAATTAAATAGTCAACTCTATGGAGAAACTCATAAAAAGATTCAGTCAAATATAGTAAAAATTCAGAAAGATATCGTCGATAGAGGGAGCTGATTTTTATTTACTCTATAAAAGCACCTGAATGATGAGCGATTTTCCACAAATTGTCATTTTTTATTAACTGATTTTCAGAAAAAAGTTAGTATTTAATGAATATTAATGAGGAGATTTGGAACAAATCCTTATATTTTGATACTTCTTTTTATCATGGATTAGGCTTGGTCTGATGGTTATTCAAGAAGAACTAAAGCATCAATAAAAAATTTAAAAAAAAATTAAATTAAAATTGACAATTTATGGAAAATCCTTATAATTCAGCTGGTTTTAGAAAGCAACTAATAATCCGATCACACTATTCACGGTATCTTTCTGAATTTTCACGATATTTCACTGGATTTTTTTTTATGAGTAGCTCCATGGAGTTGACTATTAATTTATGTTAAAAAAAAAAAAAAAACTTTTGTTATCGTTCACGCATGCGCAGATAAAAATTATTTCATACAACTGCTTATATTTCATGAAATATTTAATATATTTATATTACAATTGCAGGATATTATTTCTACTACACTTTGCTAATATTTCTGAAACTGGCGTTAAATTTGGTTGTAAATCCTGCACAGCTATAAATATGCAAGAATTTTTTTAACTTAAAAAAATAGCTATATTTCCGTGAATATGCGTGCTATTCTTACACAGATCAGTAAACATATTGTACAGCAGCGACAAATTTGTATTCTGGAAGGATAGATCATTTCGTGCATTTTAATTTACAGTTTGATCACAAATATTAATTTATTTTGTCCCCCTAATTGCCCTCCTTATCAAATCGACGTTGATAAATATGAGGTCAAACATATTCTTTACAATCCTGAAGTTCCAGAAGAATCCGACCAGTATATTTTTAAATATCCAACAAAATATCTAAAATTGAAAAATGTCCGGTGATTAATAGGTATATAGTATATATATATATGTGTGTGTGTGTGTGTGTGTGTAATACCTTTGAATAAAGTTTTATCTTGTAAAGTCATATGACAATATTAACCAATATTCTAAAAAAAAGGTGGCATGTAATAATATTATACATTAATCGTTATACTAAAACAATATTAAAGTAAAGCTAATTGGCATATAGAACCCACTAAGAAATCTCAAAATATTGACAATCCTAATTATTTCAATATTATAATATTGTAAATCCTATATAAAAGAGGATGAATAAAAATGGAAAAATGTACTTTCATAAATTGGAGGAACAAAATCTATAAACAGGAAAAAAAATACGAAAGCAATGCAAAAATACAACAAGTCGAGACCAGAGAAAATAAAACATATGTGAAACAATAAAAGTGATCATCTAAATTCCACATATCAAAAAGTGTAATCATTTAAAATGCAGTAGTAGAAATTACAAAAGGAATGTTAAAACATAATAAGAATATATGCAATGATAGGTAAACAAATCCGGTTAGCACAAGTGGACTCATTGATTGGGATTACTTGGACACATGTATAAAATCAATATTTCCTTCAAGTTAAAATGCTGTGAAGTGAAAGATGCGGTAAACAGTTAATATAAAAATAAGCAAATGCTCGAGAAATACAATATTTATTAATACAGTGCTAAAAAAATGAGAAATTATCATTTGTACAAAATTCTTTACATTAAGTTTACATATATCAGTGGAATGTATGTGTTATCGAGCTGAAATATTAATTCTAATGTTTAAGAGGAAGTATAGAACGTCCCATAAATACTTTTACAAGTCCTTTAATAGCAATAATATTTTTTTTTATTTACAATTCCACCCCATGATCTATAGCAGACTAGCATATGGCCCCGTTAAAAATGACGGGAAAGTGTTATTGTAAGTTTACAACATTAAGTCAGACCCAATTAAACAGGTGCATGATTATTCAGATAGTGGCAAGTCCTCAAAAGCATTAAAAAAAACAGTGTTTGTAAAAGTCAACCTTCAAATGAAGAAAATATGAACCACCTCATGGGGGGGGGGGGGGAAATAAAGAGCTTTTTCCAACAACCCTATGGCAAAATTCTCATTTTTTCTGCACATCTTTGATGAAATTCGTGTTTTTTTCGCAGCCTTTTGACGAAATGAGTGTTTTTATCAGGATTTGTTGAAAAATGTGCTTTTTTTCTGCACCCTTTTGACGAATTACACCTCTCGCGTTTCTTTGACAAAATTCAGGGAAGAGTGCCACTTGGCAAAAAAAAAATTGTTCAAAATCTTGCCAAAAATCTTTTCAAGATGGCAGAAAAACATCATTTTTAAATCTTTGTTATTTATAAATCAATGATTTTGCCCAAAAAATAGAAAATGATATAAAAACATGGATTTATAAATAACAGATTTAAAACCGAAGTTTTTCCGCCATCTTGAAAAATTTGTTACGAATGCCGGTAAAATCTTGCTCACAACTACCAAAAAACTTACTAATATAAAATAAAAAGATAAATATAAATAAATACCAATAAATGAGACGGCAATTCAGGAAAAAGGGGAGTTTCATACAGAAAAAAATATATTAAAAAAAACTAAAAATACTTACACAAAAAACAAACAATCAGTTAAAATTTACAAACAAAAAAAAAATCAATAATTTAATGTTTATGGTGAAATTCTCGTTTTTTCTGCACATCTCTGATGAAATTCATGTTTTTTTCGCAGCCTTTTAAAAAAATGACTGTTTTTACCACAATCCTTTCACGAAATGAGTGTTTTTATCGGGATTTGTTGCAAAATTCACGTTTTTCCTGCGCTTTTTTGATGAATTACACCTCTCACGTTTCTTTGACAAAATTCAGAGAAGAGTTTCGCATCCTGTGCCGCTTGACGAAAAAAATTGTGCCAAAAATCTTTTCAAGGTGACGGAAAAACTCAATTTTTAAATCTTTATGTTATTTATAAATCAATGATTTCCACAAAAAAATAGAAAATGATGTAAAAACATGGATTTATAAGTAACATAAAGATTTAAAAACGAAGTTTTACTGCCATCTTGAAAAATTTGTTACGAATGCAGGTAAAATCTCGCTCACAACTGCCAAAAAATTTATGAAACATAAAATAAAAGTAAAAGGATAAATATAAAGAAATACCAATAAATGAGACGGCGATTCATAAAAAAAAGGGGGAGTTTCATACAAAAAAAATTTCAAATATTTACATAAAAAACAAACAATCAGTTAAAATTTAAAAAAAAATCAATAATTTAATGTTTAGAAAAAGGGATCCTAGTCAGGGTCTCAAACATCGTCAAGGTATGGTACTTCTCTTCTAACTGAATTAAATTTAAATTTTGATGGATGTTTGGTAATACACCCTCGATGTTTTCAGACTCTGAATTTTTTCGGCAGCCGTTGGCTGAATCGTCTGTCTCTAAAACGGTAAACAATGTAAAAATCGATATATTCACCAATAAAGGGTGCATTTTAAACAGCTAATGCAAAAATCCTAATAAAAAAAAAGAAATAAACAGCAGAGCAAGCGAGACTTACCTTACAATCAAAATAAGTTGACAGAAGCACAGGTGCATCCGAATGTATGCAGCAAATTAGTTACGTAACAGAAAATTTAGCTGACTAACGGTTCACCTGATACTGATGAACCAATAAGCTTCAAGATCCCCCGATTTCAAAATTTACATTTTTTTTTTAGGTTCTTATGTTGAAACTTACATTTTTGCAACCTTTCGATGAAAATCTCGTTTTCTCTGTGATCCTCTAATCAAAACATATTTTTTCTGTGATTATTTGACGAAATTCACGTTTTTCGCGATACTTTGATCAAATAATGCATTTTTTCTGCAGTCATCTGATGAAATTCATGTTTTTTCCACGATTATTTGGCAACATTCACATATTCCATGATCCTTAGACGAAACATGCATACTAAAGGACCCTTTGGGAAAAATTGTGCTTTTTTTCTGCGATCCTTTGATGGAATTCATATTCGTTTGATGACACCACCCTTTTTCTACGATATTTTGATGATTTTTGCAATCCTTCGGGGAAAGCAGACAGATGATAGTTGCAAGCTCCTGGCTCTGTTTTTTTCATCCTGTTTGTTTCTATACATGGACTAAATGCACAGGTCATGGGAAAGAATTAGAAATAAACTCAAATTGCAGTTGCTTGTACTCGCATTTTTATTTTGTCAAATTCTGCTACCCCCCCCCCCCCCTTCTCATCCTAAAAATGTCAACAAATTTTAATACTGATTTGCATCAATCCCAGGGATGATAAATTGTGCCGAAAAAATGGAATTCCCTGTTTTCGCTGGAAAGTGGCATGTCTGTAAATGCTTTTAAAAATATATGCATAGTTGAAAAAAAAAAAAAAAAGCTGTTGCATTTTTCAAACAGCAAAAAATAATTCACAGAAATATATTAAATTCAGCTTAAAAAATGCAGCATAGGTGAAATAAGAAACTTAAAAATAAAACAAAAAACATATGGCATTTCTTTAAAAAATCAATGTTTATTTTTTAATTTTAGATGAAACTTTAAATTTTGATTCATATATTTGGCCAAAACTAAAACACCATTATGTGCATCATTGAAAGTAATACACATACAAAAAGCTATGTTTTTTAACGGTACAAAAATTTAGTAAAATTTAAAAAAAAAAAATGTAATTTTGATTTTTAAATCTTTATTATGATGAAACGTTCCTGTGAGTGATAAACACTTTATGAACATGAACTTAAAATATGCATAGTTTAGATAAAAAATAAACAAAAAATTGTGCATATGGGTGTTTAATTCTGTTCGGTGTAAACTCAGCTGAGTTTATCAGGCAAACTGAGAAATCCGTTGATTGCCGCGATCGCGCAATTCTTTTCCTCGTCAATTGGCGCCTTCTTTCCGAAAGTCCATAATAAAAATTAAAAAAACTTTTAAAACATTCAAAAATAACTATTGACAGATGAAAGCGAGTAGTGGCGAAAAATCAGCACGTTTATCCCTATTTATTTATTTATTTAAGCTATGAAGTATTCGCTACGGCTTTTGCCGGCATGACCTCAAATGATCACAAAAATGACGTTATTTCCTTGGGACAACCACAAATTCAACCTTCCTCCACGAGGAAAAAAGGCAGAACCACGTTTATCCCTCTGTTGTTTTTCCTAAAGAAACAGCGTTTCACTGTTGCCACTACAGAAGAGTGAAATACATGAATCATTGATATGAATCAATATTCATATGAATGATTCATATGAATAATGATGAATAATCATTAAATAATGTTTTTTAAAATATTTATTCAATAAATTACGTAATATTTCATATGTATGTCGTAAACTGACTGCTTGTAAATGTAAACAGTCGTAAATAAAATTGCTGCTTATAAATGTATACGCATTGAAAAACGCATTTCAAAAAAGAAAAACGCATTTCAAAAAACTTAAAGGCTTTAATATGCTTTAAAAAATATATTTAAAGCAGAATCAGATGTTAGCCGTATTTTTTTTTTTTTTTTTTTTTTTTTTTTTTTTTTTGATGAATCGTCAAAGAGTCATTCATTTGTTTCTTAATTTGCTGGAATTTGAATCTGAATGGCAACAGTATCGTTTGTTTAGATTTGATTGCTTAATTTTAATTTAGAACTTAATACATTATAAATGGATATGATACACATGTTTTATATGAAAATATGCTGAACAGACATGATTTTAAGTAGAAAAAATTATCATTTAGCTGTCATATGTTAAGATATGTTTTTCATTAAGCCTAACATGGCGTTTAGCTACGGTCGTTTCGCAGACCAGAGTGGTTCGCACCGGCATCGTTCCGTCGGTCACGTGCACTCAGCTTTTATAATAAGTAGATAACACGTAATAATTTGTTTAAAAGGATTTGGAGCTTTAGCGAACTATTTTTACTTGCACTTTTTCTGCTTTTGATATTATTTCAGTAAGAATATCATAAAACTCTTTGGACTTTTCCGTTTTACAGTTTTTATTGGAGGCAAGTTCAGCATGATGGTTTGTTTGGCACATTGAGGATTTCTGTAGCATCAGATTTTATATTGTCGTATTACACTGTAAAAAAAATTCCGCAACGCTCCTGGGAAAAAATGGGCAGCTGAGTTGCCCATTATTTCCAAGAAACATTTCTTGAAAATGACTGGAACGTTACTGTATATGTTAAAAACTTTCTACAGAAATGCCAGTAAGTTTCCTGCGAAATACCAGGAATATTTCTGTTGACAGCAAAACATTATTGACATTTCACAGCATGCGGGATCCGCAGACGATTTTTACATTTCCAGTTGACAATTTTCGCTTTATTATCATTATTTGTTAGAATGAAAAAATATTTTGAAATTGACATCAAAATTATTATTTATAATTTACACGAAAAAATAAATTTTCAGTTAAAATTCAATAAAGTAAATATATATATGATATATTGTTTCTGAACTTTGCTTAAAATATAAAAATATATAAATGTAAATAATAATTAGAAAAAAAATCTAGACATAAAATATTTTGGATTTTCGTTAGTAATTATGTTAGTTTATAAGTTAGATAAAATACACATAAATTTTCATGGAAAAAAAAAAACCTAAACGTAATTGTATATTTTTTCCGAAAATAAAAAAAAATCAAATTTGCAGCAATTCAAAGTGTCAAATATATATCAAATTTAAATCAAATTGTAATAAAGTGTTAAAATATAAAATTAATTAAAAAAGAAAAAAAAAGTCCAGGGGTAGCATCGCACTCGGGTCGTACGGGTGGCGTGCGAGCTTTCTGCGTCCACACCACGAAAGACACGTTGAGAGCTGCAAACTAATGGGTATTTGAAACGTATGCTAAACCTCGGCATCTAATTTCTGAAAATCTAAGTCCCATTTGAAGAAATCTTTTCACAAGAATAATTAGAGATAAGAACTCTAAAACATACTTTAAATTAATCAAAATCGGTGAGAATCATGTTTGATGGCCCCCTGGTTAATGGAGATCCAAATAATAGGTGTAATTTTTTTTACACGGTCTGCTCCTTAAACATTCCACAGACAAGTACGAAATATAATCTCTTAGCGATGTCACGGAGGTATTGTATTTTAATCTGAATTGTCTTGACAATAGAGACGTAAAGGATTATGTCGTCTATTGATTTATTTGCATTCCATATTGATTTTTTTACATTAATTTAAGGAATTCTTTTTCGACACTCGCGCGCGAGCAACGGATTATAGCAAAAAAATAATAAATGGCGGCCGCAGCGTTTTGCTGTTTCCAACTTTTGGTTCAGGGACGTTTCAGATAAGAAAACCAGAATTTCACAGGAAAGAGCTAAATTATTCTGAAAACCTGAGAAAAGGCGAAACGTTCCTGGATTTTACATGGAACGTTACCATTTTTTTTTACAGTGTAGTTTGCCGTAATGTTAGTGATTTTTTTTAAATTATTTTTCTCACATAATATATAAACATATGTTTCACATCTACATAAATTGGCACATAACTCTATTTATCAATATGAAAAAAAATATCACAAAAAAATACAGAATCTTGTTTGATTTTACAAACTTATAACAATTTATTTTAGAAATTACTTTCCGATTAAATTATTTTTTCAAAATAAAAGTATAAATCCTATTCTAAAAGAAAAACAAAATTTCTCTAAACAATACAGATTTACCTGAAAAATAGTGGTGAAAAAAAAATCATTCAAAAAGTTTTATCATATTAATTTAATTTTATAAATTCCATTGTGGATAACTAAATATTTTCATAGTTAGTATTCATTGAGAGAAAACTTTTTTTTTTTAGCTCATTAAAGTAAACTGAGTTTTTTTAAATGCCTTGAAGGGAAAATTTTTGCTCCAAAGTATTAAATGAAGTAACTGACAGCTTCATGTCGGTTTTGGTAAATTAGTAATTTTTTTTTAATTGTGAAAGAGAAATATTTTAAATAATGCTTACAATTACACGTTTCAAAGTACGCTTACAATACGCCATTGTTTGGGAATGCAAAGCCCATGAAGGGTACTACTTGTAATGTTAAGTTCCAAGTAGGTTTTTAAAAAGACATTTAATCAATTATAAACATTTTTGTACTCCTTCATATTTCTATTTTAGCAGACTTGGATGTACAGCCGTGGAAAAAAAAAAAAAGTAAACACCCCTTACTAACTCTGCAACTAATTATAATAGAAAAAAGTTACTGGTACCAAACGACTGCAAATAAAGTCTAATTTTAAATTATGTATATAAAATTTACTTAGACGGCCATCTACAACTCAAAGTCAGGCAATTTTTTTTTTCAATGACAACACCCAATTTTGACACTATATTTTAAATCTTTGGTTCAAACTATGCCTAGAAAAGAAATTTCAAGTCACTTGGATGATAAGATCTTCTCAAATTTTAAAGCTTCTAGTATTAAATTATATTTTCTTATTTTTATTAATATCTCCTTAAATTATAATCCTAATGTAAGAATTTTTTGTGTGTTACACTACTATAAAACCCAAACATAGATACATTGAATTTGTGATTTAAAAAATTTTATAATATGAATTATGAATTAAGAAATAATAAAAATAAATATGAATAAGAATAAATCTCTCAAGTATTGAAATATTTATTTACAGAGCAAGAACTTAACAAGAAGCATTCTGCTCATTCTGATATATCAGATTTCAACAATGCAGTGATATTGCGGGGAAAAAAAGCACAGCAGAATCAAAATTATTGTTAATTTTAAAATAACACTGAACATATAAAAAGAGGTATGAAACTTGTTTATCATATAAATGCATTCAAACTAGTAAACCCGATTTATTTCATTTCGTATAATACAAAATGTGTTAAAATTTTAATTAAATCAAATGAACTTCTCAGATTAATTTTCATAATCACAAACAACGTGCTTTCATTTTGAATTAATATTTCAAAAATAAAGAGAGTATAAGGCTGTAACGGTCAAAACAACGTCTTCAAAAACCTCGTAATCAATTATTCCAGTGCAACAGAATGATTCATGTGCCTTCATTTCTCCCCGTTGCCACATGCTGGGAAGAATGTAAAGAAATTTCAGCTATTTTAGAAAATGGGGCAGCACAAAAGAAGGGATATTTCATTTAATCAATTTTAAATTAAATTTCTGGTTTAAGAAAAGTCAGTTATATGAAAACCTCTCCTCAGAGTCAACAAGGCAGAAGGGGGCATGATTTTCAGTATTTATATATTCTTTAATTTTTTCCCCTTCTTTTCTCGACGCAGACGATGTTTAATATTTCCTATCTCTTTCAGATATTTTTCTTTCATCTGATGCCAAAAAGTACTTTTTTCTTACAAGAAAAATGTTTGTGAGAAAAATATTTTTCAAATATGTAGATATTTTTCATTTGCTTTACAGTTTTTAAATACTTTTAAAGATTTCTGTTTCTACATCCAAAAATTCAGTCAAATAGCTTAAGACAATAAAACAATCGGAATGAACCTTAATTAAAATTTAAGTTAATTCAAGGAATGAAAAATTATTCATTCATAAATCTTCAATCATAGTTGCTTAATTAAAATCCTAAAATTACACGCACATTTGAAAAACACATTCTTGATATTTGTTTCATTTAACAGCTAACTACGTTAAGTTTATGAGCTATTTATTATGCAAAATTGTAATTTATTTTCAGAATAACAATTTTTTACATGTCCTTGGGAAAGGACTAGTCATAATTTTAAAATCTGTACGGATTTCTAATTGAAATTATTTATGACACCGTGATACGAAGTCTAGTGGGTGGAAAAACATATTGCGTTTTGAATGGAATATACTCCTACAGAATTATTTTTATAATGCTTATTGAATGCTTATTGAACAAAATTTAAAAAGCTCATGGATTCAATCTTTAATCAAAACCTTCCCATCGCATTGAATTGGTTCCGGTTTATCTTAAATTATTCATGTTGTATTAACTTCCTGTATTTCGGAATTAAAAATCCGTTCCATTATAGAAGTTTGAAAGTCAGTAGCTGCTATTTTTATAGCTGCTTTTATTCTAAAATTAACTTAGTGGTTCAACTAAAAACATTTTTAAGCATGACCCGTACAAAATACGATTAACCGCAATTTGAAATCATTCTGTAATAAAAAATATTTCAAAAAATATATTAAAAATTGCTAGGAGGCCACATCAGATTAAAACTATTGAAGTTTAGAAAGTACGTCTGATGAAAATTACGCCATTTTGAGGAGCAATTTGAATATTACCAGTAACTTAGATTAACAATCAGTCTCTTTTACCCCGAATTCATACACATTATTTTTTCTCATACAGTGAAATACGTTTAACGCGAAAATGCTTAACATGAAGAATCGGTTAACACGAAATGATATAGCGGTCCGGACAGTATACTATGCACTTTAATACATTTTTTTTTCTTTTAACAAGAAACAAAAATAGTTTAACACGAAACAAATTCGCTTTCGATCTAGTTAGTTTGAGTTGAAATTGATGAATTTTGTGTTAAAACCAATTAATTTTGTGTGAATTTTGAAAATCAGTGAATTTCGTGGTTTTTTTTTTTTTTTTTTTTGTAAATTAGCTTATGTTTTATGAGCAAATTGACTGAGAAACCGGTACGAAAACAAACTGCTAATTCGTTTCAAATGAAGATGAAGCTTCAGTTGATGAAAAGTTGGACGAAAACAGAAATCTGCAAAGAATTTGGTATGCCAATTCTACATTATTAGCGATAATAAAAAAAAAACAGGTATCCCATTATGTTAATGTTTGAGCGCAGTATGTTTAAGCCAGAGAGAAAACCTATGAGAACCGCTAAGCACGAAGATTTAGAGACAGCTTTGCTTATTTGATTCAAACAAGCTCAGGATGCTGAAAAATACACTCCAAAAAAAGGTATCTGAATTTTTCACCAAAAAAATCGATATTGTTTTTTACTTGCTTTTTATCCTAATGGATGCAACTTACTAGTAGTTTAACAGGAAATCGAAATAAAATTTGACGACGTCGAAAATATTTGTGAGTTTTGTTCCTTTCTTTTACGAATCTTTTAACGCGAAATTCCTTTAACACGAAAAAAATTTTCGGCCTCCTCAATTTCGTGTTAAACGTATTTTACTGTATATTAATGAGGTTCCCGAACCAAATAAGGCTACGTTAAATTTGAGATCACAGTGAACTGCGTTAAATCAGAAATAACCTCTTAAATGTTGCTGGATGTAATATTTATACATACTTTTACAATAATTAATCATTGATACTCCCGACGCTGTTTAATTAAGGCCAGGAGAGTGAAAAAAAAACTATTTAAAGTGGCTTTCTTAGAAGCATGTATTAAGGCCATAACTTTCTAAATGCATGAATTAAATTTTATTAACAGATATTTTCTAAGTATTAAATAGAAATAGAACACTACAAAGAGTTCTTCTTGTAATACAACATTTTGTGTTTTCTTTATTTCCGATTACACTGTAAAAAAAAAAAATCTATAATGTTACTAAAGTTTTTCAAGGAAACTGGGATTCCTAAAACTTTTTATGTAACGGCAACAACAAAAATCCATGTAACAGATACACTTTTGCACCGAAATTCAAAAAATCTGTAAGGTTACTAAGAATTGTTTAGGAAACTGGGATGCCTAGAACTTTTCATGTAACGGAAACCAGGGTTACAGATAAAATTTTAGTAAGATTACTGTAATTTTAGCAGATTCA
The DNA here is from genome assembly GCA_963932465.1 of Maratus speciosus. Lineage (NCBI taxonomy): Eukaryota > Metazoa > Arthropoda > Arachnida > Araneae > Salticidae > Maratus > Maratus speciosus. Next base: position 172,859,236 of record OZ010793.1, read on the forward strand.
TTTGTAAAGCTGTAGCTTCATTTCTGTAGCTTTACAAAAACTAGTTTAGTAAGTTTACAGCTTTTTTTGTACAGTTACAGATGAAAGTTTAGTAATCTTGTAACTTTACACCTGTAGAACTACAGTTTTTTTTTTTTTTTTTTTTTTTACAGTGTACGCCGTTCTGAACAGCTACAACTGCTTATGTCAATTACCGCTTTGGTAGATTCTTTATAGAAAGATAGGTCCGCTGCACAGACCTTCACCTCATCAAGTTGACGACTGAAATTCCTGGATTAGACAGAATTCCATTCGCATATTAAAATGCAACTGTTCTGCCAAGTCCTATCTTGGTGGAAAGCACCTGCAGGCTCAATTTTAGTGGTTGATCGGTAGGTTTATCATTGCGTTTTCCTGCACTCAAAGGTATGAAAACATGTAAGACTGGGAGCAGGAAAACACAATGGTAAACCTACCAGTGAACCACTAAAATCGGATTTGCAGAGGTTTTCTACCAAGATATGACTTGGCAGACCAGTTGCATTTTAATATGCGAATCGAGTTTTAACCAATCCTGCAATTTTAGCCATTGACTCGATGAGGTGATGGTTTGTGTAGCTGCCTCCCGGTATATTAGTTTTCTAAGAATACTGACACGGAAAATTTTAATTAGCTTTAGTAATGATAATATACGATGAAAATGAAGTGTCTCTTAAAAACACCAACCCTTATATTGCCAAGCCTTATTTGGGGGATTTCTGTTTTTAGCCCCCGGAATGCTATTTCTTTCTCCCAGCTTATTTTTGTCTCCAATAAATAACGTTACCTTGTATAAGCCAATCGTAAAACAAAAGCCGATGTTTCATTGTGCGATTAAATACGCTACAGCATTTTTTAAAACTTCTAAGCATCGCACATTTTCAATGTTTATACCGTCATATTGGGAAAAAAAAGTACTTTTTAATGCAATTTGTTTGAAAACTGCATCTCCGTTTGTTTTTGAAATATTAATTTTTTTGTAGTTTTTAGCGACATTTGTTTCTTTTTGGCAACTCAAGTACTCCGTTTCTGTGGAAAGTAACGAAAAAATTGTTGAAAAATAGCAATTATATCTTCTTGTTGCCATTTTCCCATAACAACTGAAAAAATGTAATAAAAATACGTGCTATTTCGAAAAAAAAAAATGAATTATTTCTGATAAAACATGGGGCTATTATAAACTATATTTAATTTTAAGTTTCTCTATTAATGCAAATGACTTAATTTTACATAAAATAAAAGCGCGTGCTTTAAGTCTTAAAATTGAAATATGTTTTGCACTACAGCAGAGTCCGGATTATCCGAGTCCCGCTTAAACGAGTTATTTTCTTCTGGTGGATTGGTGGCTTCTATTATTATGAAACCGCCATTATAAATGAAGCGTTAGGTGAAGATGAAAGAGCAGTCGTAAAAAGTTAGAACTCTGATTTTCTGGTCAGAATGAAAAAAAAAATGGCCATATATATATATATGTATATATTATTTATTTTTTTCTTAATCATGGCCATTTTTTTTTTTTAAAATCATGGCCATTTTTTTCCCCTTCTGACCAGAAAATCAGAGTTCTAACTTTTTACGACTGCTCTTTCATCTTCACCTAACGCTTCATTTATAATGGCTGTTTCATAATAATAGAAGCCACCAGTCCACCAGAAGAAAATGAAGTAATGGAAATGTCGGGGGCGACATTAAATTCTGAAAAAGCAGAATTCCTGTTTTCAAGTTCATATATTTTTCTTTGAAACACAAACAGAATTAAAGATACTGAATATTTCAATATACACTCTAAAAGATCATTTAATTGTTTTAAACGTCATGCAAAGATTGCAAAATTTAATCAATAATTTACGATGATTTCATATGAAAGTTTAGTTACTGCTTTTAATGTTGGAAGATTCAGCGTTCTGAAAATGACGAAGAAGCCTATATCGGTTGTGATCTAAACTATCTGCAGATGTTAAGAACACATAAGCTGATAGATATATGCTGTAATTTGGGGGCTATAGATACAGTAGCGCCAACTTTTCAAAATATTGGGTGGACGTAAAATTTTTTGAATAAAATAACATACATATATATATATATATTTCCCTTAGCGTCTATGTGTGTGGAGAGAGAGAGACGGGCGGGGGGGGGGGGGGGGGGTTGCGAATGACTAAAGATAATTCGAAATTAAATTGTAATTTTCCTAAGCAAATTTTTAAATTATTATAATTTAATTATAGTTTTATAAATAATTTTATTAAATTGCATTGAATTGCTAACTATTGTAAGTGCAAAAAACTAAATGATAAGAAAAAACATACATTTTAGTCACCTAAGTACTTTATGGATTCAAGACATCAAAACAGATGGCAAGTTATGCGGGAAATTTGTTTTCGTGAGAAATTTAACTATACATCCGCTGAAGGGGTTTTTAGTGTTCCTGTAAGTCTAATTCCTGCCCTTACTATTTTCCCAACAAAACTATTTTGAGAACGTTAATAAAACCAAATTTCATTTCAGCGATTAATTATAAAATTAATTAGGAACTAAATCAATTGAAATTGGGTGGGCAGAAAGACAAAATTATTGGGTGGGCTCTCGTCCCATGGGTCCACATAATTTGGCGCCGCTGTATACATATATAACGTTATCAACATTTTGCTTCTTTTTATGCACTTGCAGTGATATACACATATGATTATACATTTATTAGTTTCATACTTTACGGATTCAAGAAGTCAATAAAATATCAATACACGAAATGAATTTACATCAAATAACATCAAAAAGAGTTAGTTATTATTTTAAAATATTTAATAACAGCTTATTGTCACATAATGCATTCAAAAGTAATATTGCCTTTTTGCACTTACCCCTTGCCCGGGGAGGTTAAAAGCAGAACTTATCAACAAATCAGTGGGGCAACATCCTTTGTCTTTCTTTACTGGTAAACGCAAGCATCATTCCCTTACATATTATGCACCTGATTTCTCTAACAACTAATTATATGCGCATTTTGCAGAAGAACAGGAATGCCAAACGTTGGGGTATTCCAAATTTTGTAATGAAATGATTTTATAAACATTTAATGGATTTAATAATAGCTTTGTATTTTCATAAAAACACATAAAAATAATAATAAGAAGAAAGGTAAGAGACTATTTGGATGTAAAGTAAAAGTTACTAAAAATAAAAAATTTGACTAGATCAAAAATGACAACGATATCAAAAAGTGAACATCCCTCCCCCAGAGATATCTTACGATATCAAGTACCAAACCCCCATCCCCCTTAAAGTGTTTAACGTTATATATGCACAGTCTCTTGTCGGCCCGAGACAGTTTCCTACAAGATGTAGGGCTATGGCCTTATTAAAAGTATGGCCTTATTTGGTTGAAGTACTTTATAATTTTTAAACGGTAGACTCCCCGTACTATGGAAATAAGACAAAAAGAGCTAAACAATATAGTATATGATTTTATTCCAAAAATAACACCATTTCAATGCTACTAAATTAAATGGCAAAATCAATGCCGAATTTAAACATAATTTAACGATCTACTAGAACAACCACGAAACCCTCATCCGCAGATTTCTCCATACATTAAAATATATATTCAGCGGTACCTTAGAAGTAACTCAAATAAAACCTCAAGTTTCAAAAAGATCCCAACACAAAATAATTTTGGAGCCGTAAAAAATAACTGAAAATCTTCTTTTTGAAATTTGTCAAAAGTCTGTTGATTTATGAAATATATTAGAGAGTGTAGCCCTATAACATTACTCAGTCACGCGGATATGCTTCCGGTGGATTCCACAGTAAGAAATAGCTAAATAAATAATGTGATCAAATAGGGTTTTGAGTGCCTGAAACTTTTTTAGGAGTCATATTTTTCTATTTGTTGCCCTCTTTTCTGATTCTAAATTTTATATATCTTCAAAGGAATGGGTGATATTTTTGATATTTTGTAACCTGTTTTTGATGCAACTCTCTTTTCATAGTCAAAATAAGGAGATATGAAAAAAAAAATCGTCCAAAAAGAAAATGTTGAAGATTAATGGCGGGATATATTTGGTCACGTGGTTTTGACGGAAATGATACGAACACGTTACCAAGTGGAAATCGTAAGATTTTGAATGCTGAGAGATAAATAATTCAATGAAATCCGCCATTTTTAACCAGAAAAATATTTTACTTCTTTTTTTGCAAATAAGTAAAATTAAAATAAATAAATAAACAAAGAGATTTTGTTCAAAAGTAAAATTTACAAAGTATATATATATCTATATTTTTGCAGAACTAAATTTATAATATCGAATAGATTGTAAAATAGTATTTGAAAATTATGATAAGCAACGTAGGAATTAAAACGTTTCGGTCCCGCGCAATTTCGGTCCCGCGCCATTTCGGTCCTGCGCCATTTCGGTCCTGCGCCATTTCGGTCCCTTCCCATTTGGGTCCCTTGCAGTTGTTGTTGGAAGCAGTTATATAAATGTAAATAAGTACGAGTAATAAGCCAAAATTACGTCTACTAATAACCACATCACAATATTAAAATATTTATTTGCTTAAAAGATGTTATAAAAACACATTGAAAGTAAACTGAAAATCTATATTGACTTGTTTCAACTCTTTTATGATCGCGAAGCCTCCTCCGAAATTAAAGATGCTTTTAAACACTAAAATTGATCCTATTAATAGGGATGAACTCTCAGGAGTTTATGATTCCATTTATAAGGGAGCGGGGAATCAAAAATCATTATATAGGTATAGCTCAACGAAAATTCAATATCAGATGTAAAGAACATATAGCGGACATAAAATATAATAGAGGTAATACTGCTTTATCCCGGCTGAATCAAATAGAGAACATTAACATACTTTTTAACGAGAGTAGAATAATCTACAGATCTAATTTTTATTTACAATTATTTATAAGAGAGTCCATTGAAATTTATTTAAGAGGTTCAGGAGTTTGTAACGATACATTATCTTTACGTATCCCGAATTTATGGGTTGAATGGTTGGACAACTTACGGAGTCGCGACATAAAGGGAACACGTGCGATCGCGAAAATGTATGGCGCGTTACATGATTACTTGTTTATATTCGATGATTTTTTCCATTTTTCATATGCATTGTATTTGTAATTTTCTGTTATACATTCTAACGATGACTCAGTAAAAGAGTTGAGATATGTCAATATAGATTTTCAGTTTACTTTTAATATGTTTTTATAACGTCTTTTAAGCAAATAAATATTTTAATATTGTGATATAGCAGTTATAAAGTTAAATAAAAAAATTCTCAAAAATGAAATTTGTTTTATTAAATGTATTTATTAATAGCAATTCAAAATTATTCCATTTATTAATTGTTTGTATAACTAATTTATGAATTACTTCTTTAAAAACTATTAAATAGACTATATAATGTTTATTACAGGATAAAAGCAAATATAATTTTTTTAAATTTCGGTTACTATAATTTTATTAATTTCGTTAGGATGTATAAAAATGATAAGGATTCTGAGGATAAATATGTTGTTTATTTATTTATTAGTAAGTTTATAATATTTTCCTTGCTCTTTAAATATAATTAATTACTAACATCTTGCTATTTGTCAATTGTAAAACGTTTACAAACACAGTAATAATAAATTAAAAAAGTTGTTAATAAATCAATTTAATCAAGACGAAGAACTTTAATTACATTTTTATCTTTGTTTTACTTTCTTTTTTTGTGGTTGTCTTTAAAAGTAATTGTTTCATTATTTTATTCTGCAGTCAATTAACAATATCGGGTTTTAATGAAAAAATGAAGATAAAATAGGTTATTTCATCATTAAATTTTTTTATTGTTTATGGAATTAAAGGTATTGTTAGCTAAATACAATTTTTATCAATTATCCGAAAAACGAAGAAATAATTTAAGAAAATAATGTGCGTTTTATTATAATTAACGATGATATACAACAGGGAGCAAAATATTAATATTAAAATTTACATTTAACGAGGCTATCAATTTTAATGAATATTCACTTTTTCTACAAAAAAATTTTTATAGAGAAAATTTTAGTTTGGTTACTTCATTTCATTTTCTAAGATAAACTTCAGGAATAATAATAATAAAAAGCCACAAAAGTAGTTTTGCCTAATAGTATTTTATTATTATTACTACTATTTTAAACTTTCTTTTAATTTGAACTAATGGTTATATATAATGTGGTTTTGCTTTATAGGTTTTTTTTACTTTGAATTAATGGTTTTATTTTTACATTTTTGTAACGACATAATATTATTTTGTGCTGTGAAATACGGCTAAATTTACACTGTATCCTTATTCAATTTAAAATTTGAATACTATGAATATCGTTATAGCCAAATTTTTATATAATTAATTGCTTGTTCCCGCGGCTCCACTCTCGTAAAAATATATATTTTGCAATTCAAAATGCAACTTTTACATATAATTTTTTCAAAATTTTTTGCATAATTTATGTAACTAATAGGCAATTCCCATGAAAATCCTTTCAGCAGAGCTTTTTTAAAAATCTAATCTTTCATAATCGGGTTCACTTAATTATAGAATTTTCACACATGCCTCTATAACTAAACAACGTAAAACGATGCGTTATACACTAAAACCTTCTACCTAAAATTACCCAAGTGACAATGTAAGTCCCATAAAAATCCGTTTTGTAAAACGTGAGTTACAAGCGTTCGGAATAAAATTCCCTTTTGCATTTTAAGTATAACATAGGTAGAACTTTCTCGTATAGCTCTGTAACTGAGCAATGCAGAACAATATGTTATACATTAAAACATTTTCAAATATTTACCAACTATTAATGTATGCCCCATAAAAATTCGTTTCGCATAACGTGAATTATAAGTGTTTGGAATGAAATTATCTTTCATAATCAGGTTGATCTAATTATAGAACATTCGCCCATAGCTCTGTAACTAGTAAGGTACTCTAAACTCTGTAAGGTTCCGTTTTAATATATTTTCTTCATTTTTGTGTCCCAATTTAGAAGACATTTTTTGTCTATTTGCCCCGCTTTTTGGGGCACTGGAACTGAATGCACCTTATTATGCAACCTTATTTAATATGCTATTTTATATTTTCTTTTAGTGATTGGATATTTGTTTTACCGATCCTAATTTTCATTTAAAAAAATATATATATAAAAAAGATTTAGGACAGCAATTTCCCTGTTGATAACCACGGCATGTCCACATTCAATACTTTATCTTATATTATTCTACGCATTGAACTTAGCTTTAACCCAATATCTACTGACGGTACTAATAAGTACCATAAAAATAACTTGTCATAAAATTTATTTAGTACATCGATTAGTTGTAATACAGTTTAGAATGAATTATAGATACATTACTTTATCTTGTTCCAAAAGCATTATTGGTTACACAAAACAAAAATATTTTTAAAAGGATGATTTATTTTGCCTTTGCATCTTTTCAGCTTTCTTGTCGTTGGAGGTGGGGTAGGGGATTTTCCAATTCGGAAATATTTTTATATTTCTAGTGTAAGAACATTATATTTGTACATTTCTTAATTTTACAAAACACTAAGAAAAATATTTAAAATAAAAGATTTGAGTGGGGTTATAAATAGTGCGCAAAATCCCCATAAATTCAAATTTAATTAATCTTTCTAAATCCTTCAATCCTTCTAAAATTCATTAAATGATTATGTAAATCTTCTAATGTAGTTTAAACAGTTCACGAAAAATGCTTTACACTGTAAAAAAAAATCTGTAAAGTTACTAAAGTTTTTCAAGGAAACTGGGATTCCTAAAACTTTTTATGTAACGGCAACAACAAAAATTCCTGTAACAGACGCACTTTTGCGCCGAAAATCAAAAAATCTGTAAGGTTACTAGAAATTTTTTAGGAAACTGGGATGCCTAGAACTTTTCATGTAACTGCAACCCAGGTCACAGATAAAATTTTAGTAAGATTACTGTAATTTTGGCAGATTAATTTGTACAGTTACAGATTTCTGTAGCTTTACAAAAACTAGTTTTGTAGATTTGCAGATTTTTTTGTACAGTTACAGATGAAAGTTTAGTAAGCATGTAACTTTACATCTGTAGAACTACAGATTTTTTTTTACAGTGTAGAAGATAAAATTAATTAAGATAAATAATTAATTAAATGATATTCCATGATGCGTAATGATTATAGTATATTGCCATGGTGATTACGTCCTATTTAAGATGGAATCCTGTTATTTCCGTATGACAAAATTTAATACATATAATCGTAATACATTTTATATTCATGCATTTTTGCATAAGAGTGCAAGAGCTATTGTACCAAGATCTGAATTGTTATAAAACTAGTTATAGTACGAACGCATCTCATTTGCCACGTTTGATGTATAATTTCCGAATTCTTTTTTCAAGCTGTATACTGTAAAAAAAAAAAAAAAAAAAAAAAAAAAAAAAAAAAAAAAAAAAATCTCAAATTCTACAAATGTAAAGTTACAGAAATCTGTATGCTTACTAAAATTTTATCTGTACACTGTACAAAAAAGATGTAAATCTACAAAACTAGTTTTTGTAAAGCGACAGAAATCTGTAGCATAGCTTTACAAAAGAATCTACTATAATTACACTAATCTTATTAAACTTTTATCTGTAACCCGGGTTGCAGTTACATAAAAAGTTCTAGGCATCCCAGTTTCCTAAAAAATTCTTAGTAACCTTACTATTCTTACAAGGAGAGGGTCCGAGGTTGGTCTCACGGAATCCAGCGATCCTTTGTACATTGATAGAGTATTGTCAATAGATAAACATATCAATAGGATAAAGTGCAATATTCAGGGGGGCCGTTAAAAACGAGCCCCAAAGTTCATCCAATTGACTCTTTAGTATATAATCGGATAAATTAAGTTCATTTGCGACAGGCTCGATAGCACAGTTGGCAGCGCGCCAGACTTTTAATTTTCGTTTTTACGGATATCTGCAGGTTCGATCCTCCAACGAGGATTTCCCCCCCCCCCCCCCCCCCGACAAAATAATGATAAATTATTTTTGAACCACAATTAAAAAATATATTTATAATTATTAAAATGTAAGAGAAATGTAAATATTGGCGCATACACACACATATTTATTTATTTACAGAGAGAGACAGTTTTATTGCATCCTTATGGATATAATGAAAAAAAAAAGCAAGAATCTTATGCAGTATTTACGTATTTTTTTGCATTCAACATTTTTGTAAATTTTATATTTAGTTTTATTTACAATCATTTATATTTATTTTACAATTACTTACATATATTTCACAATGACGTACACTTATTTTACACTTATTTAAATTTATGTTAGATTTCAGTCTATACTATGTACTTAAATAATAAATGTGTTCTATTAAAATTGAGGTTCTGATTACGGGCAGGAACCGGGATAATAATTATCGTAAAACCATATGAAACAGAAACTTTTGCGACAGCGTGCACGAATAATAAAAGAAGTGTTTTTACAGGAACAAGGCGTTTTAAAAAGATCATTTGGAAAACACACTTCATTGACATTCATAAATATTATTCTTTTATGTGAAAGTTTCGATGCATGCCAGGCGTATTTTATCATGTTACAAAATATAGGTGAAGAGAGTTGATAATGCACAATTCAATGAATTTTTATACAATCCTAGCGAGAATTAATTTCTCTTTTCTGTTCAATTAAACAATTACAATTTTGTAACCGCTTAATCATATTTTTCACCTGCCTATAAAAATAAACGTCGCCTGGTTTTACCAAAGCTGTGCTTCAACTATAAGTGTTTCTATCACAAAGTAATTCTAGATTATTGTGAAAAAGTTCATTTCCGATAAGCTTGGCTTCACAAGAAATAGCGTCTGAAGACTCCGATGAAATTAAATTATTTTCAGAGAGTAACTTTGCGTAATACACGACTACATCTTTTAATATCAATTTTGATGATTCGCTATGAATTGTGTATCATGAAATTTGTTTTTCAATATTTGTAAATTTAGAAGCTTCTTCACTAGACATTTTTTACAAAATAACTTTTTTCATTTTAATTATGACACTATAATAAAGAACAACGTCTAATCACTTCAAAACTTTAAAAACAAAATGCCGTACTCATTCGCTCTGCAGCAGATGGGTGCTTAAATTTCAACAAAAGAAAGGTAAACATTTTAAACCCACCCTGTTCGTTTTCTATAGCGTACTTGTTTTGCTTAAAAACCACCTGCAAATCTACGTACAAGGTTTTTAACCGAAAACAGTTATTCTAATTCCAAACATGAGATCCCATGATAAAAAATAATTATGTTTTAAAAATTAAAAAAAGAAAAAAAAATTGAAAATTATAACATTTTAAATTGACAAGATAAAAGTAAAATAGCATATTTTAGTTTTATGTAGCGTATTTTAATTTACTTCGCTGAAAACAACAGGTATCTCTTCATAGAAAAGTCTATAAATAAATGGGAATAAAATTAAATTTTGTCGACTGAATAATTCAGTTATTTTCCTTTTTCCCCCCATTAGATCCATAAAGCGGCAATATCTCTGTAAATTAATAAGCACGTAATATATATAAGTGTGTGTGTGCGTGCAGAAGCATATTTTTATGAATATTTGTCTAATTTTAAATAATTAGATATATATTTTTTAATTATGGTTTGAAAATAACTGATCATTATTTTGTCTGAAAAAAAAAAAAAAAAGCTTGTTGGAGTACCGAACTCGCAGACGTCCCAGAAGGAGAAAATTAAAAGTCTGGCGCGCTGCCAACTGTACTACCGAGCCTCTCGCAAGCGAGGTTAATTTATCCGATTATATACTAAAGAGTCAATAATGGGTGAACTTTGGGGCTCGTTTTTTACGACCCTCCTGAATATTGCACTTTATCCTGTTGATATGTTTATCTATTAACTATACTCTATCAATGTACAAAGGATCGCTGGATTCCGTGAGACCAACCTCGGACCCTCTCCTTGTTAGATCTTTTGATTTACGGAGCAAAAGTGTATCTGCTACATGGATTTTTGTTTTTTCCGTTACATAAAATGTACCAGTTTCCTAGAAAAATTTTAGTAACTTCACAGATTTTTTTTACAGTGTAGTGTAAGACTTTCAAAGATAAAAAAAAAAAAAAAAAAAGAGTTGTATATTTTAAAGTCTTGTGTCCAAAAATGAAGGCTGCATTAGCCTAGAATTTTAAATTCCCCGTTCTCATAAAAATCTATCTCCGCGTCATTACGGCACAAAATGAAACCTCTCCTCTTATTCAACCTTCTAATGGTTCTTTCTCATATAGGAAGCCGCGACTCCTAATAATCGACGAATTTCGGAACTATAAAATTCCTTCCACCCAATTAAACTTGATAAAAGAATTGGCTTTCTTACGACTGAAACACTCACTGTGATATTTTAGATGGATGGAAGAAAAAAAAAGAAGTAGAAGTAGAAGTTGAATGGGCGACTAGTTCCGAGGTGTAATTTTGTTTCATACAATTTTCTTTTCATACTTTAGACGTAGTACAAGTTTGAAAAAAAAAGAAGTTTTTATTATATTATTCCTATTAAGAATTTTACGATGAAATCACGTTTGCTGGAAATTGATTAAAATGGGCATAAAACTGGAAATAAAACTTTTGTTCGACTTATTAATATAGTTGGAAGGATTGTTGGATGGATTGTTACAATTCGGATCATAACTAAAGTAGGTCACTTGAACTAATGCCTAAGGTAATTAAGGAAGTGATTTAAATCAGATTTAAGACATTTTTATTCGATTAAAGTTTTATGTAAAGTCATTACTTGTGAATTATTTTTAGATAAGGTAGAAAGTTGAACTTTTGAAAAATGAAAAGAATGAACGGTTAGAAACTTTAACTATTTTGGAAAGAATGTAATAACATGTGTTTTATTTACATTTTTCAATATACATACATTTAACGTGTGATTATGAGGACGATTATAATTTTGTATATTTAGTGTAAAATTTAAATCATTCTTCATTTATTCACTATTAATAAACATGAAATCTATAGGTGCAGATTTACAGTAGCCAGTCGCCACGTGACGAATAAATTATTTGCTGTGGCCACTAACTTTCGGTGTCTAAGTCGCTCTTTTTTTAAACATATTTTTTTCCTTTAGAAAAACAAATGTTTGAAGTGTACTTTGATTTTTACAGTGCAAAATAATCTCACGCATTCACATTTTTTTAAATAATGTTCCCTAGTCTGATAAAAGCAAAATAAGATATATTGTTTTCCTATATTTCACAATATTATACAATCATGATTGCTTAGCTTATACATATTTTTTTAACAGTATCTTGCCCAATTTTATCTTCTGACTGCACATAGTTTAAGATTTATGCTGTGCTTGGTAATTATTCAAATTTTACGAATTTTGCGTTTAAACTAAATTGTACATTAGCCTGTATTTTGTTGTATATGGGTATATATTAAAGAAATTATTTTTCACTTTGAATTCCTGAGTTTTTTGTTTAGTTTTTTCCGTATAAAAGTCATTGTTTTTATGTTTGTTTTACAATGTATTTACTGAATTTTTGGGGGTTAGGAGCCATTGTCTCCTTCCACATTTTATGAATTTGCACCTATAATGAAATCTTCGAAACATTTATTAATGTTCATGATAATAAACTAATGATTAAGGAAGTCTCATTAAAGAAGAGATTTAAGGCAGTCCAAGAAATTTATTACTCATGGATTATTTTTAGATGAGGTAGAAAGTTTTGCCTTCGAAAAATGCATCTGCATTCATATTAAACTAATGTCTAGATATTAAACTAATGCTTAGTCTAACTTAAGAAGGAATTAAACAAATTTAGGGACAAAGAAGTACAGGTAGAAGAAGAATGCACTAGTAATTTCGATAGGTAATTTTCTTTCATAAAACTTTCTTTTCATACTTTAGAAGTAGCAGCATTTATTTGGGAAAAAAAGGGTTTCATTTTATTTTTATTAAATATTTTAAGATTGAATCCCGTTTGTTATAAATTGATTATAATGAGCATAAAACTGTAAATAAAACTTTTGTTCGACTATTAATATAGTTGGGCAGATTGTGGAAGGATTGACAAAATTCGGATCATAGCTAAACTAATGGATCATAGCTTGATCGCTTGAACTAATGCCTCAAAATAATTAAGGAAGTGATTTAAGTCAGATTTAAGAGATTTTTATTCGATTAAAATTTTATGGAAAGTTATGATTATTTTTAGATAAGGTAGAAAGTTGAATTTTTAAAAAATGAAAAGAACAATCGGTTAGAAACTTTGAATAGCTTGAAATGAATGTAATAACATGTTTTTTTTAATTAGAACGATTAAAAATTTGTATATTTTAATGTAAAATTTAAATTATTCTTTATTTATTCACTCTTTGTAAACATGAAATCTTTGTAGCATTTACTAATGTTCGTGTTAATAAACTAGTGATTACGGGAGTCTCATTAACCCTATATGTCCTGAAGGCAGGGTTCTCACTGCCACCCGCCATTGCGCCAAATCGCGACAAAATGCTTCATTTGGCGAGTAAACGAATAATCAGATTCGCCAAAATGGGACTGCTCAATTTCTGCACTGTTTGTGTGCGTGTGTGTGTCAATACAGCCGAGATTCTTATCGCGAACGACTGATGTCGCTTTAACAGGTTCAATTGCACCGTGCTGCTTACATTGCTCTAATTATAGAGACACTGACTCTGTACCAATTCAGTTTAGCAAGAGCCTAAGGAATTTGCGATAGGTATTTCTCTATTGTCAGTTAATCCTCATCAGCTCCGGCGCGGCGTCGCGCTGGTAAAAACACAAACGAAATTACTCACATCAAGTGCCAAATAGAGAAAAGTTTTGCTGGAATGTGGTGTTGAAATTAGACATTTACCATACTATTTATTAGTTGTATGTTAGTATCACTGGCCGGTTATTTTTTCTATCGGTTAGAGGGGAAATCTCATAGCAATTTTTAGTGTATATTTTCACAACGGTAAATCAAAAACAGCTGTTTTGAAGTTTTATTTAGAGTGCTAAAAGAATGTCCGAAACATTTACATATTTAGGAGACATTTAGAATGTGCTTATTTTTAATAGTTTCTGTAGCGGATAGTCGAATTTCTGTTTTATAAATAATTACAAAAATATAGGTTGTTTTAGAACAAATTCATAAAAGGGGTACACGAAGGGATTAAATATCGATTTTTCAGTGTTTCACGCCGAATCTATTTTGCGAACATTTCTTTTCATTTGGCGGCATTTTTTTAGTTTCTTATTAGCCAAATTGCTAATGTTGGTCAAAAGCCCGCGAGAATCTTGCCTGACGATACTTTAAAGTACCATTACAAAAACTGTTATGAAATTAATTTAGTACATCGATTAGCAGTAATCTAGTTTATAATGAGTTGTAGATGCTTTACTTTATCTTGTTCCAAAATCTTTATTTGCTGCACAAAACAAAACTTTTTAAAAGGATGATTTATCTTCCATATGCATCTGTTTAGTTTGCTTGAAGTGGGAAGTTTGGGGGATGCAAAGTTTTAGTTCTTAAAATATTTCTATATTTCTATTTTAAGGGCATTATATTTGCACATTTCTAAAATATACAAAAAACTTTTAAAAAAAAGTATTTTATATAAAAAAAAATAGAGTGGAGTTATAAATAGTCTACAAAATCTCAATAAATAAATAAATATTTCGTTCATTAATTTTAATTGGTAATATTATTCTAAAATTCATTAATTAATTGAGTAAATCTTCTAATGAATTTTCAAAAATGCAGGAAAAATACTTTAGAAGATGGAACAAAAAGGGTTAAGGAAGAGATTTAAGGCAATACCGGAAATTTATTATTCATGCATTGTTTATTTAATTTAAGGGTATGATTGGAAAACTTAATATTTTTGTATTCTATAATAAAGCCCTAATAAAAATGCATTGTAAATTACGGTTTACAATCTAAATTAAGTATCATTATTGTCTTAATATTACATCAGTTACACATGTAAATGCATTTTTTTCTTTTTTATTATTCAGAAATTAATTAAACAAGTTACTGTTATAATTTGGCATTACTTAGTGTTGTTGGCAACATTAAATCACTTTTTTTTAACAGGATAGTTTTGATAATTTTTACACTTCAATGAAGGCAGAAAAAATGTTTGTATATTTTATGTTACGTCAGTTACAGAATTTTGAGTTGCAATTTTTGGGACTAAAAGAGAGATTGAAATAATCTGCACGTAAACTGCAGGGGTTTAAGTCCTTAATATGAAATATTTTAAATTGTAAAAATTTGTACTGTCTTTATTAGTAAATTTTCTACATAGTTTTGAAAACAAATTCGGTGATCAAACGTTACGTCAGTTACGATGGAATTGCCCTCTAACTTAAGAAGGAATTAAACAAATTTAAGAAGGAATTAAACAAATTTAGGTGCAAAAAAGTACAGGCAGAAGAAGAATGGACCAGTAATTCCGATGTATAATTTTGTTTCATATAACTCTCTTTTCATACTTTAGAAGAAGTACACATTTGAAAAGAAATTTTTATTAAATATTTTACGATTGAATCACGTTTGTTAGAAATTGATTACAATGAACATAAAACTGGAAATAAACCTTTTATTCCACGTTGTAATACAGTCGGGGCGACTGGGGAATGATTGTTACGATTCGGATCAAAACTAAAGTAGGTCACTTGAATTAATGCCTACGGTAATTAAGGAAGTGATTTAAGTAAGATTTAAGAACATTTTTGCCCGATTAAAGTTTTATGGAAAGCCATTACTCATGAACTATTTTTAGATGAGGTAGAAAGTTGTACTTTCGAAAAGTGCAGCTAACTTTCTTGAAAAAGAACAATTTATCAGTAACGGGGATGTTTTGAAGAAAATGTAGCAATATTTTTAATTATTATGATTAGAACTTTGTTTTTTTTATATAAAAATTTAAATTATTACTTTTTACGGTCATGAAATTTTTTATGTTGAACTAATGCTTAAGAAAAATATTTAAAGCAACTAATAATGCAACAAAACTTTTTTGTAATTATAAACCACTAAAACAAATTAAACTATAATGGTATCATAAATGATTTCATTTGTTATATATATACATACGTATGGGTGTATTGTAATATATATTCGATTAAAATTAGAGGAAAGGCCGTGTGGGTTTATTTTAGATGTGGTAGAAAATTTTGCCTTTAAAAATATGCCTAAAAATAAAAATTCATGTTTTGTTTTACTGTCATGAAATCTTTGAACACTTATTAACCCCTAGCACGCCCGAACTCAGTTCGGGCAACGCAAATACGTCAATTTCGGAATCTTCGACCTGAGTTCGGGCAAGAGAAAAATCGGTGTTTCAATTCCGTGAAGCCCGAACTCAGTTCGTCCAATGCATAACATGTAATTTACCATTTTTTCAATAGATGGCGATACTTTCCCGCGAAAAATTCGGCAGTTTCGCGCCATTTGTCGGATTTTTGTGATTTTGCAGTTCTTCCCAAATTTCATTCAAACCACATTATGTTTGACAGGCAGGTATGTACATTTTTGTGCAAATTAAAAGTTTCCTTGCATTGTTTTTAACCCTCCTGCTAATATCTTGTCCCGAGCTAGGAGCAAAATCGTTTGCATCCACACATTGCTGGTTATTTCCTCTCATTTAGTCAAGCACTTCGCATTCTAGGAAGTCTTCACGTACGGCGGAATTCGGAAAGTTTTTCCATGTGTTTTTCTTATTTCTAACATCTTGCTTTATGCACATTTTTTGGCAAATGTGTGGCGTGACGTAATGGATTAACTGTATGTATATATAGTGCGTCAAATAGAATGTTTTTAGTCTAGCGGTGATGTTAGATAAATAAGAGATCTGTTCCTTTTTTGGAAATGTGGTCTGGGTCTGATTTAATCTTGCCAAATTTCTTCAGTGTTCGCAATGTCGGAATCAGACGATGATGAAGAATATTTGTTAGGCTCTTTAAGCTCAAATACCAGTATTTGAACAGGAGAGTATGGCTATTCCGAAAGTGACGGCAAAAGTGAAACTCTTTCATGCCGAGCCTGGATGCCACTATGTATGAATAACCTTCCTCCAGCCCCGCCAAGATTCCCATTCCAACAACCACAAGTGGGTGCAACAATTGACACATCTACTTTTACTCAAGAAAAACAATATTTTGAACTATTTTTTATAACAATTTGATTCACACCATTACGGAAGAGACATAGATATGCACAGCAATGCATTGAAAGGCAACATCTGAAGCCAAAAGGGCAATCAAAAATGTGGGTACCTACAAATGACAATGAAATTAAAATATTTCTGTTGCTCCATGATTTACAGGGTATTATTCAGAAGCCCGATGTCTCAATGTTTTGGTCAAAAAAGACATGTCTTGAAAATCCATTCTTTCGCAATGTTATGATGCCCTACGATACATTTCAACTGATAAGAAAATATGCACATTTTCTGAACAATGAAGAAGTCGACTTTGAAACACACCCCGATGCAAAACTACACAAAATTTGGCCCATTTTTCAGTTTCTCAATTCCAAATTTTATTCACTTTACATCCCGCTCGTGATGTCACTGTTGATGAAAGCCTGATGCGATATAAGAGTAGATTGAGATGGATCCAATACATGCCTCTAAAAAGATCTCGGTTTGGCATAAAAACTTTTATGCTGTGGGAGAGTAAGACTGGCTACATTTTTTTAAGCATTACCTACACGGGAAAAGGAACAAAGCTTGACAGCGATTATGCACATACCGGCATGTCTGGTCAAGTAGTTATGTTATTTATGAAATCTCTGTTAGGCAAAGGAAATTGTTTGGTCACAGATAATTATTATACTTCTCTACAGTTAGCTGATCAGCTAGTGCACCAATATTCTACAGACATATACGGAACTGTGCGGGCAAACAGGAAGGACTTGCCACTCGATTAAAAAAAATAAAGAAGGTTGACGTTATGTTTTTCCAGCGTGCGAAAGTCACAGTGCTGAAATGGCACGACAAGAAAGAAATTTACCTGCTTTCATCCGTCCATACTGCAGAAATAAGAAGGTCGGAAGAAGCAAAAGAAACTGAAATTTAAAGTTGTTGCTGACTATAACGACACTATGGGAGGTATTAATAAAGTTAATCAATACCTTACAGACAATCCCATTGCTAGAAAACGTGGAAAGAAATACTATGTAAAGATATTGTTCCATCTTCTGGATCAAGCACTTTGGAATTCCTTTATTATTTATCAGTCGTCAGGCGGTGGAAAATGTAACTACATGGACTACAGAAAATGGACTACAGAATCTCAATTATGGAACAAATCATTGAAGATAATAAGCCATACAATGAGCCGACAGGACCAGGGCGTCCTAATATGAACTTGATGCGACTTAAGGGTCGATACTTTCCTGAACACATTCCACCAACGGAGAAAAAGACTACTCCAACAAGACAATGTTTCTTTTTTTTGTCGTATAACTGATGAAAAGGGAAAGAGCATACGACGCGAGACTCGAGTTTATTGTAAAGACTGTGATGTAGGCTTGTGTGCCGTGCCATGTTTTCTGATGTGTACCGGAGTGTAAAGGATTTCTGAAATTCAAAGGAATCTCAGGAACATGGAATTTACGACAGTTGATATAAACAATAATATTGTTGTATTAGTTTATTATATTTATCTTGAAAATTATGTCATTTGATTTACTTTGCTATAATTTGAGCAAAAATTACTGTAATCCATTAACATTTCCCATATATGTGAAAATATTGAATATAGTAGTCATTTCGTTTAAAATTTTGCTTTTTGTTAAATAATCTATTTCTAACATTTTGATGATAATAACGAACACAATTAAAGATAAATTTTTTTTCTTACATTTTTGGCACGTTTTTCTCAGATATATTCCATAGGCAAGGAGTTAAACATGAATGCTTGAACTAATGCTTAAGAAAAATATTTAAGACAACTAGCATATATATATATATATATATATATATATATATACGGCTAATTTGTGGATTTTGCTTAATTAATATTACATGTATAGGGTTCCATCTGTATTTAGTATAATGTTACAGTTATAATTTGCTGCTAAATTTATTAAATTAATTATTGTAATAGGATTAGATGATGATTTGTAATTATATTATGGCTATATATATATATATACAGCATTCATTTATATACATATTCGATTAAAGTTAGATAAATTCCATAACACATGGACATGGATTATTTTTAAATGTGGTACAAAGTTTCGCCTTTAAAAATATGTCTAACTTTCTTTGAAAAGAACAAGTCATTAATAACTTATAAGGTTTTAAAGTGAATGTAATGACTGCTATTATAATTAGAGATTTTGTACCTTTTTTGATGTAAAACTTAAATTGTTGCTGTATATCAACGTAAAAATACTGTGAAGCATTTATTAATGTTCATGTCATTAAACTTATGCCTATTTTTATTCAGAAGGTGATCAAGTGAATTTGTGGACATTATATAATATAGCATAGATAATTAAACTATTGGTCTTGGTTTATTTTTAGATGAGGTAAAAAGTTGTACCTTTAAAAAAAGCATCTAAAGAACAATTTATTACTAACTTGCAATTTTTTGGAGGAAATGCAATAACTTTTTTTTGTGACTAGAATTTTGTTTTTTTAATATGAAAATTTAATTATTGTTGCTTATACCTGTTGCTGTTACCGGAACTTTCAAAGCATTTATTAGTTATCATAATATTGTATTGACTTAACACTTAATGTAATAAAGGAAGATAGTTAAGTTGGTTTAAAAACATTTTTATTCAATTAAAGTTTTATGAAAAGCAATACATGTACTATTTTTTGATTATGTGGAAAACTGCAACTGTGAAAAATGCATTTAGCTTTTTAGAAAAAGAACAACCAATTAGTAAATTATCCTGTTTTTTAAAAAATATATAACTTTTTTTTTATTTTAATTGCAATTAGATTCTAGAATTTGAAATATTAAAAAATAAACCATTTCTATAATTTTCAAAAGAAGAATATAATTTTTGACGATATACAATTTTTGAATATATCTTATTCTGGCATAATAAATACAAAATTGCAAACTTGGATTAAATTATTATTATTTATTTGCAGAAGTTATAAAGTTCCGCGTAAACTCACCCTAAAAATAAATACTTTTTATAAACTATATAATCATTAAGTAAATGTGAAAGCTACACCAGCACTTACTAGTGCTGCTGAAAAATACACTAATTTTTTTATTTTTTTTTAATGTACACGTGAAAGATACAACTACACTGTAAAAAAAAAATCTGTAGTTCTACAGATGTAAAATTACATGCTTACTAAACTTTCATCTGTAACAGTACAAAAATAGCTGCAAATCTACAAAACTAGTTTTTGTAAAGCTACAGAAATTTGTAACTTTACAAATGAATTTGGTAAAATTACAGTAATCTTACTAAAATTTTATCTGTAACCCTGGTTGCTTTTACCTGAAAAGGTTTAGGCATCCCAGTTTCCTAAAAAATTCGTAGTAACCTTACAGATTTTTTGATTTTCGGCACAAAAGTGTGTCTGTTACATGAATTTTTGTTGTTGCCGTTACATAAAAAGTTCTAGGAATCCCAGTTTCCTAGAAAAATTTTAGTAACTTTACAGATTTTTTTTACAGTGCAGCATTGTCCTAAAGCATCAAACTGCAAACGATGGAGCCATCTCAGAGTATTCTCAAAGAATATTTCTTGTATATTTTGCAAAACTCAAGATCGTACAATGATGGAATATACAATTTCCCTGATTGAGAATCGAAAATGAGATGAAGAAAAAACAGATAAAAACTTTTTTGAAATCGTGTGAAGTACACAATGCTAGAGAACAGGAATTCTGCTCTTTCAGAATTTAGTGTCACCCCCGGCATTTCTATTACTTCATTTTCTTCTGATGGACTGAGGGCTTCTATTATTATGAAACAGCCATTATGAATGAAGTGTTAGATGAAGATGAAAGAGCAGCCGTAAAAAGTTAGAAATCTGGTTTTCTGATCAGAATGGGGGAAAAAAATACCTTTTTTTTTTTTTTTTTTTTTTTTTACGGCTGCTCTGTCATCTTCACCTAACACTTCATTTATAATGGCTGTTTCATAATAATAGAAGCCACCAGTCCATCAGAAGAAAATAACTCGGTTAAGCGGGACTCTACTGCAGTACAAAACATATTTCAATTTTAAGACTTAAAGCACACGTTTTATTGCATGTGAAATGACGTCATTCGCATCCGCTTAAGAATTCCACATTTACGATCTACTCTTAAACATCTACAGTAAAGCAGACATAGCACATCACTATCCCCAAATAATGCACAAATGCAGCAAAAAAGATTACGTCATTCAAGAAAATCAGAAAAAACGGCTATTTAATGATTAATAGATACTTATAATTAAATATGGTATATAATAGTTCCATTGTTTTAACAGAAATCATTCGTTTATATTTTTTTCAAACTAGTACGTATTTTAATTACATTTTCTTTCGATTGTTACGCGAAAATGGCAACAAAAATATATAATTACTATTTTAAAACTATTTTTCCTTTACTTTCTGCAGAAATGGAGTACTTCTGTTGCTAATATTAAGCAAATGGCTCTAAAAACTACGAAAAAAAATTAATATTTCAAAAATAAATACAGATACAGTTTTCAAACAAAATGCACTTAAAAGAGCTTTTTTTTCCCAATACGACGGTATAAAAATTGAAAATGTGCTATGCTTAGAAGTTTAAAAAATTGCTAAAGAGTATTTAATCGTAATGCTTTGTTTTACGGCTAGCTTCTGTAAGGTAACTTTATTTTTTGGACACAAAATAAGCTGGGAGAAAGAAATAGCATACCGTACCGGAGGCTAAAAAGGTGAATTTAACACTATCATAAAATGTTACTTGGTGATCCAACCCGCGTTAAAGGTCAAAGCAAATTATTTTTAAATTGAAAACTCGAATAGATTTTTAACATTTAATATATTTTTGTCTAACATCAAAAAGCAGTTTTATGTGAAAATATGAATAATGTAATTAAATAAAGTTTTGAAATTTATTAAAAGAGATACTTCTGTATTTGCTGCATGTTAGGAATTAATGTCCGAAGAAATCATCAAAGATTTCTATACTTACAACAGCCGTTTTGATTATCATAATTTCTGAGCTTTATACACATTGTTCGAATACATGCCTGTTAAATTTGCTTTTTATTTATATTATTTCATTAAGATATTTATTTATTGATGAAGTTTTAATGTCGTTATGGAATATTAGCCGAAACCAAATGCTATTTACATTGTTTTAAGTGCAAATGGATTAATCTCTCGTAATCGGACTGTACGCAACTAAACAGACTAATAATTATCATTCTTGAAAACTATTTAAAAAGCCATAAAAATCAGAAAATTTAATTGCAGTTTTTAAACAAATTGCATTTCAAAGAGCATTTTTTCCTCTTTTGGAAGTTGTAAAAATTGAAATTCTGCGATGTTTAGAAATTTAAAAAAATGCAATTAAAACGTAGTCTATTGTTCATGTGTTACCACTATCAATAAAACGCCAGCGTTATTCACGGACATGTTTTTCCTTTATATTATAGATAATATTTTTTATGAAACTCATAATAGATAAATTTGCTCTTGATTTAAAACTGGCAAAAGTAGGCATAATAAAGCTTGCGTTATTTAATGCAACAAAGTCCATAGAAACACAGAAGTTTGTATTATAAAGGAAACATGCATTGAAGAGATAAAAAGTCAAAGTGATAGTTCATAATGTATAAATGTTTACTAGAATTGTTTAGGGCAGATTAAGAACGAGATAAACTTACGAGACGAAATTTAGAAGATAGAATTACGAGATAATTCTTACGAGTTAGTTAAGATAACTGTTTATGAGAAATTTCATAATTTCAGAAGTAGTTTTGTAGAAGAAATCTTTATCCAGAAAGAAAAATGTCTATCCAAAATTTCATAATAGAAATTAGATCAAATATTTTATATAATCGAAACGAGATTTAGAAATGATGATGAAGACTTTTTAAATGCTTATTGGATTATGGGTAAATGAGATTTTTGGAACTAATTGTAATTCGATACCTACATTAGAATGTTTAACAGACGAAAAAAAGACTTCTGTGCAACATTTGCAACTGATTTTGAAGAAGCTAAAAATAATGTAGTGATATTCATATGACAAACGCTTATGAAATAGCATAAAAAAAGATAATATACGCTGTAAAAAAATGTAATTCTACAGATGTAAAGCTACAGAAACCTGTATGTTTACTAAAATTTTATCTGCACACTTAAAAAGAAAAGAGGTAAATCTACAAAACTAGTTTTTGTAAAGCTGCAGAAATCTGTATACTTACTAAAATTTTATCTGTAATCCTGGGATAATTACATATTTTTTTGTTACAGTTACATAAGAAGTTCTAGGCATCCCAGTTTGTAAAAAATTCTTACTAACCTTACAGATATTTTGTTTTACAGTACGAACATGAGTATCTACAGTGTGTATCTGTTACATCAATTTCTTTTGTTGCAGTTACATAAAAATTTCTAGGCATCCCAATTTCCTAGAAAATTCCTAGCAACTTCATAGATTTTTTTTTTTCTTTTTCTTTTTCTTTTTTTTTTTTTCTTTTTTACAGTGTAAAAGATAAAAAACATTAAACTGTCGAAATATTTGAAAACTTGTTTTTAGCATTATACTTGGTTCATAAATAAATAGCTGGTCTTAAAAAATGCAGCTGAAAAAAATAGAAGCTATATTCAACATTAATCAGTAGAAAATGAAAGTTTACTGTAAAACTTTGACAGAACAATTTTAGTCTAAGAAAGTATAACTAAACTTCAATATTGTATTAGGTTAAATGATACTAAAATGCAGTTCTTAAAGAAATCTAATATAATTTTAAAATATAATGGTTCTAAATCTTAAAAATATTCCAAAGTTAAGATGTTATTCATCAGGGAATTCATAAGATTATGGATAATCACTAAAAATAACTTTTATTAAATAATCGGTTCTTTAAGAAATTAAATAGATTTAAACTTTATGACTAATGAAAAACTGTCATATTTTATCTGTGTGATTCAAAAGATATTGTATGCAATCTCTCTCTCTCTCTCTCTCCCTCTCTCTCTCTCTCTCTCTCTCTCTCTCTATATATATATATATATATATATATATATATTAGAAGAATTCTTGATTTCAGGTAATGCCACAATCTCATCTTCTATAAAAAATTAAAAGGTTTTTCATTTTTTCTTTTTCAGATGATGTTGACCATTATCTGGAATGTTTTACACATGGTAATTTTAAAAATCTTACTTTAACTATCACTACCTTGCAATTATGTATTGTTGCCAAATGAGAGCTTGATCATGTTTGTTCAAAACAAAAAAATTATATTTAGTTAAAATTGCATTTTCCATTTGAAGTTTTCTCATAATCTCCCGATTCGTTGCTTTTCGATTTTTGTTTAAACCCGGTAAATTATTTCACAATATTATGCTCTACTCCCCACCCCACATTTTAAGTTTTAACTATATTCTGTAACTAATGTTGAAAATTGAAATATATATTTGCACTATTCAGCTTTCTATTTTTTTTAATTTCCGGTTAACTTTAATTCATAAAATTTAATGCATATGTAATAAAAACGTGTCAATAAAATTGTATGATGCTTACTTCTACACATGCCACCCGTGCAGTTGGAAGTTACCATATCTCTTCCAGAACAAAATTTTCCACCATTGACCGGACTAGGATTTGTGCAAGTCCGGCGACGGTGGTGGCGACAATCTGGACCACAGTTTGACCACGATGACCAGGATGTCCATCGACCATCAACAGCTGAAAATGAAAATATAAATGTAAAGAGAAAAATCATTTAGAAAACTCATTTAACAAAGGTGATGTCATTTTACTTATGACTATAACAATAAAGGATGTACCATGATTAATTTAATCCTTCCAAAGTTCTTACATTCTTGTAGTTATTATTAGGTATAAAGGAAACAACAACAACGGAAAAATAAGTTACTGAAAATGCTAAAATTAAAAAGTCTATTACGATGAAAATTATAGACTGCTAAACATTTTGTGCTGATTCGAACCAACTTTTAGTACTACAGTAACTACAACCATAAAATTGTGAAATTTCTTTCCAAAATTTGGAGCTATGTGTGGTGCAACCAGAGACCAGTTGTTGGAATGAAATTTCAGCATCTTATGGTTGTAGTTACTATAATACCACAAGTTGGTTAATTCCAGCGAGAAAATGTTAACAGTGTATAAAATTATATTTATAAGGTTTTTGAATCTGTAACGATATCATCATCATCACCATCATCAACCGTTTTCAATCCACTGCTGGATATAGGTCTTCCTCAGATTTTTCGATTGTATTATATGAATATAGTACGATGTAAACATAAAAGCATGAAGTACTATGAAGTACACATTAATGCAAGCAAATATACTATGAGAAGAAGAAAAAGCTGAAACAAGATAAAAAAAAAATTATATGAAAGGTATTGATCTTTGTAAGTATTTTACATCCTTCATTTTTATATTTATTTTAGTACTTCAAAAGTTGTTAAATTCTCGTACTTATTACTATCTTAAAAAGGTAAAATCAAAAATAAGTTACTGAAATGGCCAAAATTAAAAAATCTAATTTGATGTAAATTCTACACTGTTAATAATTTTGTTCTGGGTCAAACCAACTTTTGGTGTTGCAGTAGCTACAATAATAAGATGGAGAAATCTCTTTCCAACATTTTAACCTGTGGTTCAACCCGAGCCTCAAATGTTAGCAAGGGGTTTCACCATTTTATGACTGCAGTTACTACAGTTCTCAGCAAATGTTTAGACACTGATGATATTTAACCTTTAAATAAATATAAAAAAAAAAATACGAGCTCTTGGGTTATACAAATACTTATTTTTAAATACACTTTAAACATTTTAGGATGAAAACAATGGTATTAATCTAGGATAATATTTAATTTATTTGAAAAAAAGTGAAATTTACATATTGCAAAAGTTTAGACACTTTCTTGACGTTTGGTAACTATATTCACGGAAAAATGCAAATTTCAAACTTATGACGTCACATACATGAAGTATTTAAGAGCACCTCGTGATAGCACCCGTTAGTGAAGATGCCGCGAGCTAGAGAGATTCAGTCAGATGAAGTAATTGAAATATGGAAGCTGAAATGGAAAAGGAAGACTGCAGAAATTTCAGCTACTTTAAACCGTTTAAAAAAGTCTGTCTACCAAGTATTGTCTAAAGATGACTCCTACAAAGCAAAACATAGTTCTGGAAGGCCTCGTGTGACCAGAAAACTAGATGATAAGTGGATCCATAAACTGGCATCTACACAATTTATGTGTGTTAGTCATATTAAAAGTGAGTCAGGACTTTCTGCGTCACCAGATACGATTCGTAGGCGAATTAAGGAAAGAGGTAATTTAGTTTACATGAAAATGAAAAAACAGCCAGCTTTGAAATCTCACGACAAAATTGACGAGAATGTAGTCAGCTCGCAAACATGCATCATATGGACACCAGTGGTATACTGTGATATTCAGTGACGAAAAAAATTGTAAAATTTGGGTGGCTTAGGTAGGTGAGCATACTGTTGGCACCACTTGCATGAAGAGCCTCGGACTTTCTTTAGTCGACCACAAGGTGGAGGCTCTTTAATGATTTGGGCCTCATTTTGCTTTAATGGCAAGTATCTCTGGTGTTCTCCAATGGTCGCCAAACAGCGCAAGACTACGTGCATAAATTGGAGAACAATTATATATTACGTAAAGTGTATCATTTAAAATTTATTGTTTGTGAATAAAGGAGAAGTTACGTATGATAACATATGACAATAGTAATTAATATATGACAGTGAGTTACAACAATTCATTACATACTTCTCAATACAGAAGGGTAATCGATCATTGTCTAAACTTTTGCCGCGTACTCGTACTGTAGTATAAAACCAAAAGTTGGTTCTGTCCAGCACGCAATTTTAAACAGTATAAAGTTTTATTTATAAGATTTTTAAATATAAAAGAGTAATATATAAAAATAAAAGTTCATAGCTATGACGTACACATTTATGGAAGCAAATATATAAGAAGAAGAAAAACCCGAAACATAATAAAAAATTTTATATGAAAGACAATTATCTGCATAAAAAGTCAAAAACCATTTTCTTTTCTTCTTTGAAGAACATCACCGGCAAAGATAATCATTATCGAAAGTGATGATAATCTCCAGAGAAAACTGAGCGATTATAGTAAAAGATAAATTTTGCATATTTTGAATGCATTATAGGACTATATTCATTGTCAGAGGTTTTGCAAAAATATTAAATATTTAATTTTAAACTCAAACATTGAGCTATTAGAGCTAAAGTATAAAATCTTGCTCAAAAATTTCATAAAACGTTTAGCCAAAATCGCTCAAGGTAATAATAAGTTGGGTTAATAAAACATGCAGAAGCTTTTGGGGTTATACGAGAAATGTTAAAGGAAATATTCAAAACATACATTTTATATAAGTGGTTCGTTCAAAATATATATTTTTTGACCAGTCAATTTGTACATTTTGTCTATTTTCTTTTCTTTTTTTTTAAGATAGATTTCCTAAGTAAAAATAAAATCTTAGAGAGTAATCCAACTATAATGCATATCAAGATGAAATAAATGACATTTTTACAAGGTAGTTAAAAAATTTTGCAAACATTAAATTTAAAATAGTTTCAATCATGTTAAGCAAATGACGCCACACTGAATCAACGCAGAAAAATAACCAATTAAACTTTAAAACTAGGGATGCACCGAATAGTGATTTTAACCGAATACCGAATACTGAATATTCGGCCTAGAGGCGAACCGAATACCGAATATTTGGTTAGCCGAATAGTAACTGCTAGGCCGAATACCTAATATTCGGCCTGCCGAATAGTAACTATTCGGTCGAATACCGAATATTCGGCTTGTCAAATACTTTTATATTTCAAAGTTTAAAGGCATTAAAATGTTAAATTTTAAAACAATTTTACATAATATTTAAAACTGAAACTTTTATTCTAATAAACAAGAGCTTTTTTCAAGTAAACTTTATGCTGAAAAAAATCTGCTTTGAGTTATTTAACAAGAGGATAGTTAGTTATAAAACTTTTTTAATTAATAAATTTTAAATTTCATGGCTTCTTCTGGGAATTAAAATAAATTTTTTCTTATATTGCAAAACAAACATTTTAAAATCAAAGAGAAATTGGGAAAAAATGGAAAGAAAAATTGTACAGGATCATATATTATTTGTTTGTCAGGAAGCGACTAAAGTAAAAGTAAATAAATAATACAATCTATTCTTTTCTTGATTATCTTGCATATTCTTCTTTAATTCATTTGACAGACAAACTGAATTAATTTAACGTGCAAGAAAAGGGTTTGTGCTAGTCTCCAAAATGTTAGTTTATGCGCATATAGCAATTTTCTTATCGAAATTAAGAAAAATGCATAATACAGTGAAAAATTATATTCAGTACATAAAAATATGGTTAAACTATAACTTACAGTTTTTATTAATAATAATATTTGGGAAGGAGACACAAAAACAGAACAATCAATCTGAACAAGGGATATAACGAGGGATTACGATTGTACATAATATAATTATACATAATCATACACTGCATAAATTTTACTTACTAATCTTACAGTAATTTGTTTCTGACATTCACAAATTGTTGCGCAGAACACATTTTGCACAAAAGAGGCAAGTTACAATCACGTGATTTGAAGAATGAGACTTTTTTATGCTCCAGAAATAGCGTTAAAGCAGCGTGATCGCTACATACTACTGACTTTTTGTATCGCGCTACTCTCTACATTACATTTTTCAAAATGTAGCGCGCCACTCTACAAACTATTAGAAAAAATAGCAACTACACTGCAAAGAAAATTCCGTAATTCTACAGATGTAAAGTTACAGAAATCCGTATGCTTACAAAAATTTTATCTGTACACTGTACAAAAAAAGATGTAATTCAACAAAACTAGTTTTTGTAAAACTATAGAAATCTGTAACTTTATAAAAGAATCTACTAAAATTACAGTAATCTTACTAAAATTTTATCTGTAACCCGGGTTGCAGGTACATAAAATGTTCTAGGCATACCAGTTTCCTAAAAAAATCTTAGTAACCGTACAGATTTTTTTTTTATTTACAGTGCAAACGTGTATCTGTTACTTAAATTTTTGTTGTTGCCGTTACATAAAAAGTTCCAGGAATTCCAGTTCCTAGAAACATTTTAGTAACTTTATTCATTTTGTTTTACAATGTACAGTCGTTTCGCTACTTGTGTAGCACTAATTCAGACCACTGTCTGTGATGTATTAGACAGCATATTACTGCTCTGTTCCAATCTTTATTTATTGTTTTTATGTTTAGAAGTTAAATTTTCTGATTATTAAAATACAAAACTCCTAAAAAGACCCCATAAAAGCGATTCTTAAAATATGTTTCGTGTTTTAAGAATTAAATATGCTTCATAAAAGATTCATGTATCTTAAGTTTACGATACAGTTATTGTATAGCAAAATAAGAAGTGGATTATCGGAAAATGAAAAACTACTAAAAAGAAAAGATAATTTTTTCGGTTCAAGATATTATATACCTCACCATCCCAATCTTGCAAAATTCATTTAAATTTATTTTCTGGGTCATAAATTAAATTTACTAATTTTCAAAATAGAAAATTTCCGAAGAATCCCATAAGAGAATTGTTTAAAAAAATGTTTTGTAGCAGTTACGTTTCGTAAAAGTTTTATGATATTACTTAAGTTTACGAAAACGCTTATTGCTTTTCTGTATAACAAAAGAAGAAATGGATTATTTAAATATGGAGAACTTCTATAAAGAGAAAAACTATTTCACCAGGAAATGAATTTTTCCTTAAAAAATATTTCCTTCTATATATGATAAAATGATCGTTAAATGACTATATTCTTTATTTGATTTTATGGTGTCTTCGCAGACACAATGACCAGTTTTAAAATGTAATATAACAGGCTAAATATCACTGGAATCATTTTCTAAAGATTCTTAAAAAAGGGGGAAATAATATATCATTCAAAAATTGCCTCACGCCAGTTGTTTCCATTATTTCCTTTTGCGTTTTATCAAACAATGTCTTATAAAAAACATCATGCAGAACTCCCATTCGGAATCAAACAAGTGAGTGCAGAACATTATGTTTAAATAATATCTTTTGCATAAATCAATGTGTTATAACAAAGAAAAGTGAAATAATGCGACGGAAAAAATGCACGAATGCCTCAATAACGCGAAGCAATATTTTAAGTAAACAGATCATCTATCTAGAAATTTTCTGCTTGTCAACAGGGAAGAAAAACATTAAGCTTTGATGTAAGTTCACTGGATTTCATTAGAGCAGAAAACATGCATTTTAAATGGTGCTTAGCTACTGAAAGTAAACTTTTTTTTTTAAAGTATAAAGAAAAATGGACATAAAAGATACGATGAAAACATTTTAAAACTCTTTAAAATATTTTTTGTTAAGTATTTGTTCATCCATCTATGCTTCATATATGGTTAATACGATTCTTATGCCTCGGTGGAATTATCTCTAAGAATTTTAAATAAAAGTGTAATGTTTTCAATTCGAAGTTTTTAATGTTTAAAAATATAGTGTTTCAATTTATTTCTGAAAAGAATTAAAATCAAGTAGGGTTAACGGAAATGGCAAATACAAATTTAAAAACAAATGCATAGCTATTCAATTGAAATGTTTGATATTCATTATAGCTTTATGATTTGCTTTAAACATTAGTTTATCCATACCTCCGTAAAATTCAAGACAAAGATAAATATTGCAGATCCCCCCCCCCCCCCACACACACACACACATACTAAAATCTTTAAAACAAATAAAATTAACAATAAACAAATAAAAAATTATTCAACTAGTTCAAAATATATTAAAATTAGCCATGCTTTTAAGCACAAAAAGAACATTTTTAAATGGTACTTAGCTATTGAAAGTAAGAATTTTTTTTTAAGTATAAAGAAAAATGAGTATAAAAGACATGATGAAAACATCTTAAAATTCTTTAAAATATTTGTTCTTATAAGTATTTGTTTATCCATCTATACTTCATGATATGGTTAATACCATATCATGATTTTCTCTAAGAATGTTAAATGAAAATATAATGACTTAAAGATCGTATTAAAGAACATTTGAAAGATTTGAAGTACAACCGACCAACAACAGCCCTGTCAAGACTTAACCAGAAACAGAATATGCAAGTTAATTTCGAAGATGTAAAAATTATATGCCCCTTAAAGAATTATCATGATTTAATTATCCGTGAATCGATAGAAATTATTATTAAAGAAAATGCTGATTGTAATGACGTTTTATCCTACAACGTACCCAGAATTTGGCTCAGTTTGCTTAAAGAATCATAAAGCATGTAAAATTCCACTTCCCTCTATATCCATATTTTTATTTTCCCAATGTTTTGGGTATCTAAAAATTGACTTTCACTTTCACTCCTTTCGACACAAACTACGTGAAATTTGAAAACAAGACGCTAATTGCAATATTTTTTATTTTTCTATTCTCTAATTCTCTATGTCTATAATTGAAAGTACTGAGTATTATTAAAATAATTTAATTCCTTTTTAAGTATTTTATTATCTTTTAAGTAATTTGTACATACAATAATTTTAAGTTTAAAAATATAATGATTGAAGTTTTTAATGCTTAAAATATAATGTTTCAATTTACTTCTCAAAAGAATTAGAATAAGTAGGATTAACAGAAATGGCAAATATAAATTTAAAAACAAATGCGTTGATATTCACTTAAAAAGTTTCACATTCATTATTAGCTTTATGATTCTTCTTTAAACATTTGTTTATGCATCTACAATTCATGCTAGGGTTAATGCTCCGTTCAGAAAGAAGTGCTCGTTGTCATGGTGAAGCAATAGAATGTGGTTTTGAACAAAAGGAAGAGGAATTCAACAATGGGAAAGACATAAAGAAATTAGATCAAACCTTTCTCTTTTGCAGGATGTTGCAGGATGTCCAGCACGTTTCCTGTAAAGCCATAAAAGATGAAAAACGCAGCATAGCCATAAGAAACCACCGCTTGACCAGAACAAAAAGACCGCGAGTACACTGATACGTCTATCTGGAGCTTAAAGGTCCAGATAGACGTATCATTGAACTACTTTCAGTGTCAGCGTTTTTTCTTGAGGTCACGACCTGTTTTTCATCTTGAATGGCTGTACAAGGAAGCTTCTGGACAACTTGCAAGAGGAATAAGTTTCCTTCAAGTTCGATCTAATTTCTTTATCTCCTGTTGAGTGTTAGATTTCCCGTTTTTTTGTTACAAACCACATTTTATTGCATTAGAGGGAGAGGGAGCACTTCTCCTTTCTGAACGCAGCGTAATACTGTTACCGTTTTGCGTCTCTATGACGTTATTTCCGTGAAATTCCAGCGTGATTTCCTCCACCCCTAAAATTTTTTAAACAAATAAAATGAACAAGAAACGAATAAACAATTATTCAATAAGTTCAAAATATATTAAAATTAACAGTGTTTTTAAACAAAAAAGTAACATTTTTAAGTGCACTCTAGTTTCAATAGCAAAATCAGCTATTGGGATCAGTGTCTTTTAAAAAAGTTCATTACAGTAGTACCTCGATTATCCGAAGTAATTGGGACCGACCTTCTTTCGAAAAATCGAAATTTTCGGATAATGGAGAATGCTTCCATTTTAAGATTAAGGAGAAATATATTAAATACTTCTTATTATGGTTACAAGTGATTATTAAAAATAAAGCAATAGCAAAATAGAAACGAGAATAGATTACCTGAATTTTAATTTTGAAATTAAGTACTTTTTACATAGATCACAAAGGTTTGAAAAAATGTTTTGTTTGTCGCAGTTTTGATTGCCTTTGCTTTGAAGCTCTATCACGGAGTTTTTTAATATTATTAGTTCACCGATATCACAGTCTTTCTGCTGCTCCAGTCATGCCAAATCTTTTGCAAAACATTCGAAAGCTTCAGAATAGCTAATTTGTTCGTTTTCTTCGTTCCACTCCGCAGCTTACAGAAGCTCGAGATAAATTCAAAGGAACTCGAAGAAAGGGATCGAAAATATTTATAGGCCCTCGTACTTCGGAAAAGATCGTTTGCAGACAAGGAATATGTTAGTTAAAAAAAAAAGAAAGAAAAAAAGCTTTCAAAATGGATTTTGCACACAAGGAATGTGATAGAGAAAAAAAAAATGGATTTCGCTTAACCGAGATTTTTGGTTAAAAGAGTTTCGGATAAAAGAGGTTCTACTGTATTATAGAGTTTGCAAGTTGTTATACTTACACGGCTTATCATCATTTTCAAATACTATTTTACAACATATTCGGTACTACAGGATGTTTCAGCACCGCGGTTACGAAGTTCCAGGAGATACAGAGCACACCTAGACGATGGGAATTCACATAGCAATGCATGGTTGGAAACACTTTCCTGGAGCGGTAGTAATAACACAAAACGCAAGAAAGGAAGGACACGAACAGGGTGAGAAAACATGTTTATTATTTTTAGTACTTCAAAAAATGACGGGACAATGCTGGAAAATGCTGAGGAACTTGTTGCGCCACGCATCGTGGCAGCTGCTGGGGATATCTGGGACTCGCAAGCGATTTTCGAGAACATTATATCTCCCATAAGATGTGAGGCCTGCATCGCGATCCGGGGTCGCAATTTAGAACACCATCTTTGATGAAGATCGTTGTCTCTCCTTTTTGTTCTTATTTATTAGATTTTTGCTGTTCTAAGAATAATAAACATATTCTCACACGCTGTTCGTGTCTTTCCTTTTTTGTGATTTGTGTCGTCACTATCGCGCCAGGAAAGCGATTCCGACAATGTATTGTTATGTGATTTTGCATAGTCTAGGTGTGCTCTGTCTCTCCTGATACTTTATAACTGCTGTGCTGAATCACCCTGCATAAATATAGTTCTGCAAAAATACAGAGATATACTTTGTAAGTTTACTTTTAAAAAAAATCTTACCTTTTTATTTTTCACTGTTTTCCATATTGTTTTCTATCGTTGCAGACAGAAATTTTACTTTAAAACAGAGAGAAAACGAAAAAATCCAAGTCCAAATTTCATAATTGAAGTACAGGCCTATAACGAAAAAGTTGAATGTGGCTATGTGGCTATGTGGTAGGTACACAGAACCTATCCACTGTTGAAGAGTATACATGTTCAAATGCAGAAGGAAGACAAGGGGATATGAAACGTGTGTAATAACATTTGTGACTTTACCAGTATTCTCTATAAATATGCATCAGTATCAATACATGTTATTTATTTATTTATATCTAAAGACAGAAATTTGCTGTCTTGAATAACAGATAATTTCCAGAGCGAAAACGGAGGAATTCCAAAACGTTCCTTTTGTGAAAAAGCGGAGAAGAGACGACACCTTTGCTGTCAGAATAATTTCGTTTTTTGTCGGGTTTTTTTCTGGGGGGGTATCTAAAACATAATTTTAATGCAAGGAAATCAGAATATAACAATAATTAGAGTTAACGATTGACTACATTATAGGGCTAACGCTTAGTTTTGAATGTGAATAGGGGTTACTTCAGAAAATTTTGCATATATACTGTAAAAAAAGAAATATATATATATATATATATATGCGGATGATTTTACGTGAAATTTCTGTCTTTGAACGGAAACTTCCTATTTTGCGTGGAAATTGTTAATTTTCCCAGAATAAACGAAAAATTTACCTTTATCCGTAGTCGTTAAATGTTATAAACGGAACTGTTCCCTTTCAATTGAGAGAAAACTAAGAAATTCCAGTTAAATTTTCGTAATTGATGTTTTGGCCTGTAAGCAAGTCGGTGTATGAGGCTAGTTCGTACAGGGCATCCATCTTCTAATGGAAGAGCGGATTCGAGTTTCAAATCCGGAAGAAGACAAGGCGATAAAAAAACGGGTGTTATATATTCTGTAGGAAATAGTTTTATAATGTAATTTCATCTTCGTGACATCTGTTTTTAAATATAGATGCTATTTAATTGTGAAATAATGTAAACCTTTGAATATACGTTTTTCTGCTTGTGAGGTATCGCAAAACAATCTGTTTGTGAATGCCATCCATAGATGACGCTACCTGTCGGAGCGTCATTCCATCGAACTTCATTTAAAAAACTGTTCGGACCTAAAATTGACTCCAATAGACTGACTTACATATCACCTCAATTTAATTGCGCGAGATGGCGACATCATAATTACTACAGACTTTTCCCTTATAGACTGATCAGTGAAAGAATACTGTCGGTTCATTAATTCTTCTTTGTATAGCTGAAATAATATAGGAACTCTGATTTTACATTTAAAAACCCGTACTTTTCTTCTTCTGGGCGATGTCGTTGAAGCTATTAGAACGTATGTTTTAACGTCTCTTCACGCTTTCTTTTGAGAAGCGATAACCGCTCTCAGTTATGCATAGCCCATTTAAACTTAAATATTAAACTATTTTGTATTATCATTAAAAGTATTTAATCAAGCTATACGATATATTTTACTAACTTTATGCTTGAATCTTCAAATAAAGTTATTCCAAGAGTAGACGTTCTAGAGCATTCCTGGAGTATTAAAGACACAATCTTCTTTAATAAAAAATTATACAAATAATTACAGCCCCGGCTCAACTAAATTGAAGGGAGATGGAAATCGCTGTCCGCTGCTGTCTGAAGGTAAGCTGAAGTTTTACTCTTTAACTAATATTGCTTATAGTAAATATAAAAGGCTCACACGCACTCACGCATTTTAAAATATTTAATACAAATACTTGTTTGTGTAAAATAAGCATCAGTATATGTAATTATTATTTACATTTTTTATAGATATTGCGCTAATGCTCACATTTATTTCTAAAAACAGAAGATTTCCGTTTTGAATAATGGAAAATTTACATCTTAAGCACGGGGGAATAAGAAAACGCAGTTAATGGAGCTGGTCACTCAACTGCCGATTTCCTCTCACTAATGCAAAGTCTATGGTCATTGGATGGATTCGTACATTTAAAATATCTCCTCGGGAAATTAATATTTTTAACTTCTATTTTTTTGTGAACACTTCCTAAAAGATGTCTCTTTTTTTCTTAGTTCTCGAAATATTCCTAAAGTTTAGACTTAATTTTATAGGCAGTGTTAAAATCTTACTCACAGTTCGCCCGCTTTTAACACATAAAATATTAAATTCATAGATTTTCACTGTAAAAAAAACTTCGTTTTTTTGTCCGTTTTTTTTTTTTTTTTTTTTTTTTTTTTTTTTTTTTTTTTTTTTTTTACAGTGTAGAAATATTTTGAAAACTAAGAAAAAAAAGAGCGATCCTTTAACCCTTTCCGGCACACTGTGCCCAGGTCGGGATACCTAATTTTAATTCCAAACTTACGAATGGCACCAAGAATATTTTAGTAAAACTTTGCTTTTACAATGAGCACTAAAAGTAACATGTTTTTAATTTCTAAAAAAGTCCT
This sequence comes from Maratus speciosus, assembly GCA_963932465.1. Taxonomy (NCBI): domain Eukaryota; kingdom Metazoa; phylum Arthropoda; class Arachnida; order Araneae; family Salticidae; genus Maratus; species Maratus speciosus. The sequence continues at coordinate 172,895,955 of OZ010793.1, forward strand.
ATTAAAATTCCGGTGTCAGTCAATCATTTCATCATTTTTCAACAAAAATTGCCTGTGCCGGAAAGGGTTAAGAAGAGTACACAGAAAAAAGATGTTAAAAATATGAATTTCCCGAGAAGACATTTTAAATATACGAATGCATCAAAAAACCACAGACTTAACATTACGGAGGAGAATTCCGAAACTGAGTAACCAGCCCCCTTACGTTTTGTGAAAAAAAAACGGAGAAGTAACGGCAACTTTGCTGCTAGTACATTTTCAGTTTTTTTCTTGGAATTTCTTTTTTAGACTGTAGGGATAAAAATAATGTCAAACATGCAACTATTGAAAAACCACAAACAGAATAAAATGAGAAAATAAAAAACAGTATTTTATGAAACAGTTTAGATGTTATTTAGTTCGCTTTTTTTGTTTTTTCTTTTTTACATGTTCTAAAGCCCTATTATATCTACTTTGTCGTGTTAAAAAACCCAACTTTATATATATACTAGAAAGGTAGCCCGTCAAAAATGACGGAAATTTAGATATAAAGATATATACAACTCATGTGCAAGAATATGAGTTTTCTCGCTTGTTCCGCAGTGATAGATGAAAATATCACATTTTAAGAACGAAACACATTTATGAAAAACAGTGTACAGTAGAAGACCACTAATCTGCACAGTTTGGTTCCAAGTGTTATGCAGATTTGAGGCTTTTTGCGGTCATGTCTATTCAATCTTTGTTTACATTTTTTTGAATTCATATATTGGACAATTTAGATTGTTAAGCCTTAAAAATAAATAAATTACACACTTGAAGTAAGATAAAAACTATTAAATTATCGTATACGATTTCATGAAATGGTATTATATGGTATTATATGTGTGTGCTTCACGATCTTGGTTACGACGTTTGCGAAATTGGCTGCAACTTCTCATAATCCTAATAGTGTGGGCCGCTATAACAAAAAAGTAACCAGTTTTTAGTAAAATTTCTGATATAAAGTAGTTTTCAAAAACTTGTGTAAAATTGGAGGCCGTTCTCATGTTATGTCTGTCCTAAGAATAATATTTCTAACACTGAAGAGTTTCCATGTATATGTGGAATTTAGAAAAGCTTCTCCAAAAGAAGGGTCCTAAAATGACATTGTAATTTCTCTAACTTGAAAGTTTAATCGGGGCCTGATGTTGTTTACTGAAATCTAATAAATACAGTTATTTTGAATATTACAACAGAATTAAACAGTTAAACTGATTTAACTTACACTCGCTGTTACTTCCCGATGCTATTTTTTACTATTAAGAAAGAAAATTATTTAAATATTTCAAATCATGCATTTATAATTTTTTCCGTCTTTAATAACTAAATAATGAAAAAATATGCTTTTGTTCTGAGCTCATAAATATGACAATAAAATAATGTAACTAAGAGAAATTGCAAAATTAAATCTTTGTGATTTCAAACCATAAACAAACGATAACGCCACCATTTTATCTACTATGACGTAATTAGGATATTGTCCATTGATTGTTGAATAACTTGCTTTGGGAATGATTACCTCAATTATTTAATATTTTTTACGGTTCACGATGAATGAATCACTTGTGTTTGTTTAGGCTTATAGAATGAGATATTAAGCTGTGAACCTAATTTCAATTGAAGTTATCCAAGGATTTATGTATTTTTAATCGAAATTAAAAACAATGCTTTGATCTCGAAATAAAAAGTTTTAGTTTGTATAATTGGTTATTTCTGTTAATTATTTATTTAGGTACTTTTCCATTACAGCGCATTTTAAAAAAAAGCTTGGTGCAATTCGGGCATCAGAAAGTGAGATATGTTGCCAAAATATATAAACAGCTATGAAAACAAATCTAATGAACTTTTATTTTTGTTTATATATGCAATTATATACATAAAAAAATCGGGTACAGATGTCTGTGCCAAAAATCGTTTCTAAATATATATAATATTTTTTTATATACAAATTACGGCACAGATTTAAGATATGAACCAGGATACCTAACTGGCGCCAAATTGTGTTATTTTGCATGCTATGGTAACCCGGCTATTGTTTTTTATTTATTTATAAATTGTTTATTTACTTTTCTTTTCTGTTTTTAATTATATAAACTGTTTGGGCCACAGATGTCATATACGCCCCATATTGGCGCGATTTTTTTCCGATGCCAATTATATGACATCTGTGCCCTGTTTTGTTCTATAGTTATTATTCAAACTTTTATTTATTTATAGTTATTTCCTTTTCAAAATGATAGAAAATAATTTAAAAATATATAAGTAACTGGTATTCGAAAACGAGATTTCTGCCAAATTGGCGTCAGAGAAAAATCACGCCAACCCCGATGCGTATATGACATCTATGTAAAAATTACTTCTGTTTCTTTATAAAAATGGGTAAATAGCTTTTTTTATATAAAATAAATTGCATACATATGGAAAAAATTGCTTGTGAGTATGAAGCAGTAAACAGGCTGTCAGAAAATACGTTGGCAAACTTCTTTCTCGCCAAGAAACTTTTCTCCGAAGTATTGTACATAAGCAATGATTGCTGGAAATGCAATTTTAATTATGATATGCGCTTTTATGTTTCACTACATTTATGCATACTATACTGTGTGTATAAATGCTAAAGTTCATATGCAGGGCTACACAAACGAATTCGAAAGGGTTACTGAGTATGAGAGTAAATTGCTTAAAGTTGGTTTTTAAAGGAGTTATGCATTTTTACGCTGAACTGCATTTAGTTTACTAAGGAATTAATATACAGGGTCACGCAAAGAATTGGATACATAACCGTCTATGGATGATAATATCTGGAAATGTGATATCAGTAGTTTTAAGAGTAGTTTAAATTAAATTTTAGCTAAATAGTGGCATGTAATAACTATACTATTGGCTATAGACGGTAACTGCTGAAATCAATTTTTAAAATTTTTTATGTGTCTTCTAAAATGTTTACTTAGTTATCTTATTTACCTTATTTCCCCAAATAACGAAGTTTTGTTAAAGCATTCAGGATGTGTTGGAAAGTGTTTCATATTCCATGCTTAGCTCATGATTGTTCTTTCTTCTTTAGTCTTATTTTGCATTTCTTTTATTCTTAATTTTTTAGTCTTATACAGCTTTATAGAAACTTTGACACAGTTGTCATATACACACACAGTTGTCATGTATTGGCGCGATTTTTTTCCGACGCGAATTTGTCGAAAACATCAACATCATAAACAACAACATCCGGGTTACCATATAAAGCAAAATAATGACACTTTGGCGCCAGTTAAGTACCCGTTGTGTATATGACATTGGCGTCAGAAAAAAATCGCGCCAATATGGGGCGTATATGACATCTGTGCCGAAACTTTAATATTTAATGTTTAAACTCCTCCACCCCCTTGCATATAGTACAAACTGTAACACAGATAGCGCAAAATTATGGACCGTTTGGTAGTTTCCACTGTAGGGGCTTTGGCGTTTTTTAAAAAAAAGCTTGGGCATCAGAAAGTGAGATTTGGGTAATTTTCCGTTATACGGATACCATTGTCGCCAAGCGTAATAGATGGCGCCAAATGAAAATCACGTGAATTGAAGCATTTGAAAAATAAAAGAAAAAACATTGTCGATACTAAAGTGAGCATTTAAAAAATATAACATTTGAAAATTCCGGACTTTACGAACTATTTCATTAAATCACAAATATATACTTAAAATAAGTGAACAAATAACTGTTATAAAATAAAGCAATGAAATAAAACTCATATTAAACTGCTGGCATAAAATTAAAAATATCTTTTAGCATTTTGAAATAATTGGCGCATTAGCATATATTTTGGCATGGTGCCCGTATAACGGGAAATTATCGAGATTCGTTGTCAAATCATATAAACAGCTATGAAAACAAACTTGGTGAGCGTTTTTGTTTGTTTTATAAGTTTATTTTATATGTGTATTATTGATGTTTTTATGTACAAATTACATATGTTTCTGTATAAAATTAGAGAAACGGCTTTTTTATGTTAAATAAATCGTATAAATATCGAAAACAAAATGCGTGTGTATAAAATTAAACAGTGGAAAGGTTCACGGAAAATATGTTGCCAAATTTCCTTTTTCGCCAAGTAACCTCTACTGGAAAAGTACCTAAAACACATTAAAATTGCGCAGTTAGGAGCTCACACAGTACAGAGTCGTCTATTGGTGGTTATTTTATCAGTAGCATCGGGAGGAAGATGTAAAGATGTACTTTAAATTCTCAGTCATAGATTTTGAAAAAAATATCTTAAAAGAGCGGAGTTTAAATTAAATTTCGGTGACCTCCTTTATGAAAGATTAATGGTTTTAAATGGGAATTTCGCCAAATTAGTCAGCTATCACCAAGTTGGATAACATTTGGCGCTACTGTGGGAACCCTACATTAGTATTTTTCAACAATTACTCATTTCAATGACGCGGTCCTACCGGAATTGTGAGGGACACACAGAGACTTGGATTTTATATATATATATATATATATATATATATATTTTTAATTTATTTATTTATTTTACGACTTACTTTTTTTTTACGACTTAGCAATAAACTCTAACTATAACCACAAGAAATGAAATAAAGCTAAATAAAGAATAATACTTAAAATATATTTAAAATATCAAACATTATCCATAATAATATGCATAATGTTCTAATATTTTAATTTATGTATTTAAATTTGTTATATGGGTATAAAATTATGAAATTTTAATTAAAAAATAATGTATAATTCATATTCATAAGTGATTTAAATTCGCAAGCTAATGTTACGCGTTTTAAAATTACGAATAATTTCTATTCGTTGATTATAAGAATAAATCTATTTAAGAATAGAATTTAAAACTTGTAACTAAAAAATTTAAAAATATTTTTTATGCAGTAACATATTCCTTAAATCACTGTTTAAATTAATTTTGACAGAAATTCAATTTTCGAATTTTATAGAAATAAAACTAATTGAAAAACTTTTATGAGAATAAAAGTATAAAAAAAAGCTCCGCCTTGCAATTTTTATAATTATTTTTCTTTTCATTAAATAAGTAAAACACCATTTAATTTTTAAAAGGTCTTGGAAATTTTCTTTTCTCAAGAAAAAGATGTCTAGAGAGGCATTACATTGTTCAAATTTCGGAGAAGTGGGAGGATGTTTTAGGAGCTGTTTTAATTTTGCAATTTCTTAAAAGTTTTCTTAATACAGTTTCCAATAATATTGAATGCTTTTTTGCACAAAAGACATCTATCGCTTGACATATTTAAAATCTATTTTATATTCCTTAATGAAATTCGGAATTCGAGAGAAAATAAAAATAACACAAATTCCAACAATTTATCTGTAAAAAATGACGACCAAATTTAAAATTAAATAGATATGAAATAGTTAGTTATAAAATATTATTTGTAATTAGATATTGAGGATAAAATTCCACACATTTTAAATAAGCTATGTATTGATTCTCACCTTGTTTTATAGATGTACACTGTAAAAAAAAAACCTGTAGCTCTACAGATGTAAAGTTACATGCTTACTAAACTTTCATCTGTAACTGTACAAAAAAAGCTGCAAATCTACAAAACTAGTTTTTGTAAAGCTACAGAAGTCTGTAACTTTACAAATGAATTTGCTAAAATTACAGTAACCTTACTAAAATTTTATCTGTAACCCTGGTTGCAGTTACATGAAAAGTTCTACACTGTAAAAAAAAAATCTGTGAAGTTACTAAAGTTTTTCTAGGAAACTTGGATTCCTAGAACTTTTCATGTAACGGCAACAACAAAATTTCATGTAACAGACACACTTTTGCGCCGAAAATCAAAAAATCTGTAAGGTTACTAAGAATTTTTTTGGAAACTGGGATTCCGAGAACTTTTCATGTAACTCCAGCCAGGGTTACAAATAAAAGTTTAGTAAGATTACTGAAATTTTAGCAGATTCATTTGTAAAGTTACAGATTTTTGTAGCTTTACAAAAACTAGTTTTGTAGATTTGCAGCTTTTTTCGTACAGTTACAGGTGAAAGTTTAGTAACCATGTAACTTTACATCTGTAGAACTACAGATTTTTTTTTACAGTGTAGGCATCCCAGTTTCCTAAATAATTCTTAGTAACCTTACAGATTTTTTTATTTTCAGCGCAAAAGTGTGTCTGTTACATGAATTTTTGTTGTTACCGTTACATAAAAAGTTCTAGGAATCCCAGTTTCCTAGAAAACCTTTAGTAACTTTACAATTTTTTTTTTTTTTTTTTTTTTTTTAACAGTGTATGTTTCAAACTTCTTATGCTTTAGAAATAAACAGCACATAACTTTAAAAACATTTGCTTATACCCACATGACTTAAAAAACATTGCTTATACCAATGGTTAGACAAAGAAAAAAGAATCACTCTAATAATAATATTTTACATAGACACGTAATAAAATAAGTAAATTGATGAATAAATAATGCTGCGAAAATAATCTGCAGACTTAATCAACTAAGGAAAAAATTCTCTAGGATGCTACTCAGATAATAACAAAAAAGGAGAAATTACGTGTGAAGTAAAATTTGTAATAATTTTAGCAACATTAACACAGGAATTCTCTAAACTGCATTAGGTTAAATATAAAATATATTGTTAAATTTGTTGCGCAAAATCGAGGATTTACATATATATATATATATATATATATATATATATATATATATATATATATATATATATATGTAATAATAACAAAATTTCGCCCTTTTATCTTAGTAAAACTGTTCCAAATTCTTAATATCTACCCTTTTTTACCTATCTTTAATAATATCTTAAATATATTTTGTCTTTTATTTCATGCCTTTAACCCTGCGTATTCTTTAATTATTATTCTAAAAACCTTAATCCGTTCATAACTTACTTCTTATAAAACCACTAAATTACTTTCTTTCATTTTATTCAGGGACTAAATTCTTTTTCTGACAATGTTTTTAATTAAAATAGCAATTAAAGCCTTTGTGCAGGAATATTGAAATGCAGTAAACCAACGTTTAAAATGCACAAATAATGCGTGAAAAAGCAGCAAACAGCTGTTTCAAATCTACAGCGAGATTCTTCTTCAGTGCAAGAGAGGGGAAAAAAAAAAAAGGAACAGCGTGCTAGAAAAAGCAAGGCCTTGCTAGCCTTGCTTTTTCTAGCACGCTGTTCCTTTTTTTTTTTTTTTCCCTCTCTTGCACTGAAGAACAATCTTGCTGTAGATTCGAAACAGCTGTTTGCTGCTTTTTCACGCATTATTTGTGCATTTTAAACGTTGGTTTACTGCATTTCAATGTTTTTAATATTTTTGTTCTATGATGTTCCTAAGAGGTCTGCACGGGCCGGAATTTCCAGGCCCGAGCCCGGTCCGGCCCGAACGAAAGCTATCTTGGCCCGGCCCGGTGTAAAAATTGGAAGTTCGGCCCGAGCCCGGTCTGGCCCGGCCCGTTTGCATTTTTACAGTTCTCGGCCCGGCCCGACACAATTTCTACAAAAAAAAAAAAAAAAAAAAAAAAAAAAACATCCGTTTTTTCTCAACATACAATTAAGATCCTTTTAATGAATACACTGTAAAAAAAAATCTGTAAAGTTACTAAAGTTTTTCTAGGAAACTGGGATTCCAAGGAATTTTCATGTAACGGCAACAAGAAAAATTCCTGTAACAGATGCTGTTACAGGATTTTTTGTTGTTGCCGTTACATGAAAAGTTCTAGGAATCCCAGTTTCCTAGAAAAACTTTAGTAACTTTACAGATTTTTTTTTTTACAGTGTACTACATACATATTTATGGGAACACTTTACAATATATTTTACATTACTATGATGTTCGCAAAACAGAAAACACACAATAGTAAACATTAACGATTACTTACAGTGTTTTAGTCATCGTGTCTACAGACCTTTCAAAATGGAAATAAGGATCGTTAAAAGATTAATGCAGTTCAGAATAAAGGATTAAAAACATGATAACTTTTGAAGCTGTATAATAAAAAGTAGATTTGTGAAAATATTTCTCTCATTTTTAAGGTTTTTCTCAAATCCAAAGGAGCTACATTTCGACACATTTATGAATTCTTTTCTTTTCGGAAACGCGTAAGATTGGCAGGTATTCTTATTCAGAAGCTGTGTAAATGTTGTTTTTTTTTCATACATAAAAGCGATATATCTTTCTGAAAATACTGTCAAAGTTAGCGTTTTGAATCGAATTTCTGGAAGCGATAGCACAGGAAAGGAGAAAAAAGTACAGTCACGTGACAGGAATCTCTGTTATCACTGTAAGTAATTTATCAAATATGGAAAAAGCTATTCGCTTCCAAATGCCATCAATAGGCGGGCCTGTCAATTTTATGCCTTTATAGTTAAAAATTTTGTCAGATAATGTGTCTGAAAGCTTCGCATTGTTGAGCAGTGAATATGAGAACCACCTTAAGGTATATTTCCAAAGATACTGTTAAGAGAAGTTCATCTTCACTATTAATACTACAAACACAATGACTGTTTTACACATCCTGAGATCGATTAAGACCAGTACCGACCCGGCACGAGTCTGCTGAAAAAAAATTAAACTCGGAATCAGACATCTTGTAACTGTACGGTGCCGATCTCTACGATGGACATATTACATTTCTGTACTGATGTTGTTAAACTCGCATCGGCTCGTTACGTACATTTATACTTCTCGAGAGAATCATATTCATTGAAAATGGCTCGTATTTTATCTGCTTCGCTTAAATTCTTATATCGGGCCGATAGGCCCGATTAATATTTTTGCCTGCCCGACCCGGCCTTCAAATTCGCCTTCATTCTGCCGTCCCGGGCCCGTGCAGACCTCTAGATGTTCCATATCCCATAATTCCTTGCCAGCTTCCCGCCAACATTCTATTTACGTTATAAATCTGACGCCGTGAATATTAAGTCCACTCATCTATGTCACGCATACTCCTCCTCCTCCCGGAGCTCGTCGTATCGTCGCCTGTTTCCCGCCCCATCCTTCCGGCTCTTTCAATGGGGTTGGTTTTTTCATTTGTAATGTATCCGTTCCTGCCCTGTTTCTTTGAGTATTTATACTGTTGCATCAGCTAGTAGCCCAGATTTTTTATGTTTTTCGTTTGATTAATAACAAGCCGTCACTTGGGGTTAATGACTTTTAATTTGTGAGATTCTATTACTATTTAACATCATATAATTTATTATGAAGTGATACAGCTATATTTCGAGAGCAGAAGGCTAGTCTACTGGAATTGGCATAATGTGTGTCTGCCAAATAAACGACGTTTAAGTTACGATGCCTCTATTATTTATTGAACGGGAATTTCTTCCAATGTTTCTTGAGTTCTAATTGCCACCACGACTGCGCTTTAGTTGTCTCATGATAACGGAAGGTTGGCAAAGTATTTAACATTTATTACTATACTCCGTTTACGTCGATATATAGGAGTATCGCCGGAATGTCACACACACAGATATATATATGACCATTTAAAATATTATAAATTACCAATAAACATAAAAAAAATGAGCCGAGAATAAATAATGGATATTTGTAGAACCTAGACAGAATCTTCAGGTCCGAAATGCCTAGAGTTCCACAAATAAAGTGTGTGGTTTCACCTTCATATTAGCCATAAGAAAGATGTGAAAGAATATGAATTTGGGACTACCAACACACATAAAATAGAGAAATAATTATGAAAAACAAATAAGTTTAAAATAAAAAGTGATTAAAAAGGATTAAGAAATAAAATTCACATCACCATATTGAAAGCATTGCCGACCAAGAATGAGACAGCACAAATACAAGTAAAAGAGATTATCTGCCCAAGTTATCAAAAAACTTTTTTTTTTAAATGTTGATGGACCAAGGAGTAATAATGTACAATATGGTCAAGCATATTCCTTAAAATATATGACCAGCGCCCTCTATAGCTAATTAAAAAAATACATATGTATAATAAATGTTGAAGTCTATTATTTTTAAAGAATATAGTTAAAATTAAAGAATATAATTAATAGAATTAAAGTTTGTTCAACATAAAATTTAAAATGCTAAATTAGTAAAAAACTAAATTATTTATTTTTTACACAAATTTAAAATTTCAATAAAAAATTACTACTTTTATTCTGTTATTTGCCTGTAAGAACATCTCTGATGGTTAAGACACTTTATTTTTTCTGAATTTTAACCATAGACACTGCCAAATTCTAAGTGTGACCCAAAATTTTTTTCATATCGGATCTCACAGACCAGAATTTAACTGTACCACTGACTAATTGCGTCGCATCGCCTCAGCCGACAACTTTTTTGTGGCGCACATCGCTTATTATTATTACTGATTCATTTTCCGACGTGAATCGGTAGAAATCATGGATTGATAAAAAAGCAAATATCTGCGGATCCGTGAAAAAGTATCATTCCTATAATGGTCAGCTAACAATATATGTTCAATCCCATTCATACGAATTTATAAAGCATTTACATGAGATGTATCATAGAAAAAAAAAATAGTGTCAGAACAATCATCTCTGTATCCTCCTGAATCCGTCACATTCTTCGGCATCCCGCAATGAAATCCGTCTCACAAGATAGAAGCACAGACAAGAGATATTTAGTGTCAGGGAGTTCCTTTGTCCAGCCTGATGGATGCAGCGATTAGATTGAAGGCTGTCCGGGAGAGGGGAGATCCGGCCATCCATTTGTCTTGGGCGTCCGGGAGGCGATAATTTATTTACCGTTAATGGAGCAGGAGTGTAAGATTAGTCGGGGGTTTGACTTATCACGCTATGGTCAATTATTTTCCATTGCAGACTTGCTTCGAAGTTATACGTGACAATGGAGTTTTTTCTGAGCTTTACAGTTGTTGAATGCGGCAAGGAATGTCCGCTTTATTCGGAAAGAATAGGAATTGAATAATTTTTACTTGAGGATAAATGATACAGAACCTTAAGGCATATAAGTTATTTATAATTTTTGCTTTTATATCATATAGACAGAAAGAAGTAACAAGATGTTTGAAAATTTGTTTACAGTTGTTGAATTCGCCAAGGAATATCCGTTTTTTTTTTTCGGAAATAATAAGAACTGAATAATTTTTACATGAGGATAAAATATACAGAACCTTAAGGCATATAAGTTACTTATAATTTTTTGTTTTTATGTGTTAAAGACAGAAAGAAGTTACAAGATGTTTTAAAGGTTGTTTACAGTTATTGAAGGCGTCAAGGAATATCCTTTTTTTCGGAAAGAATAAGAACTGAATAATTTTTACATGAGGATAAATGATACAGAACCTTAAGTCATATAAGTTATTTATACCTTTTGTTTTTATGTCTTGAAGACAAAGAGAAATTATATGACGTTTACAAGTTTCTATGTTTTCTTCAAAAAAGTTTGCGCTAAACAATTATTACATGCGGGTAAATTATGCAGAATCATATTAATTTGTTTATGTTTCATGCTATTCATCTATTTGTGAGATACAAAAATAAATAGAAATCTCTCTAAAAATACTCATATACTCATATTATTCCAAAATGAATAAGTACTGGACAATATTTACACGAGTGTGATGATACACAGCATTGAGACATGCATGTTTCTCTTACTTTACACTTGTTTACCAATCTAGGGGATAAAAATTAACTAACTTGCAGAAAGTTTAAAAATAAAAATAAACTTTAGTTTATAGATCCAAACAATGCAGCACATGAAAAATCATTTGAATTTATGTGTTTTATCTAAACTCTAAATATTTAAATGGCGTCATCTAAACAAAGAACTTTTCTCTTTTTTAAAACATGAATTGTATGATATTTGAAGTTTGACAATATCTACATCGATGAAGCAAATATAAGTCTAGATAACTTTGAAAATTTTAACACGAAGTATTTGAAATGATTATGCTGGGCTTATGAGGATCAAAAACATTTAATAAAATAAAAAGTATAAGGTCATCGTAAAAAATAGATTGTTAAATAAGCTTATTATGCTCAAAATGGCCAGCTAAATTTTAAAACAGAACATGCCAGAGAAGTACTTTTATGTTCTTCATTAAAATATATCCGAGCAACAAACGCTAAATAATGATGATTCAGTTTTGACACCTTCCGTTTAAACTGCTCAGTTAGGTTAAGGAGTAAGGTAACTTGTTGACCTCACAGTTATGTTTGATGAATTTTGTTATTTATTGTAAAGTCAACTTCTTCAAATTATAATAAGTGACACATGATATAAAATTGCTCTAATGTTGCATGTAATCTTATTATTCATACTAATTTAACTAATATAACTTGGCGCACAGAAATAAATACTGTTACTGAATTTTTTAGCACTTTCAAAATAGTCTAACCTGTAGTCGGTCATCAGCTAGTTTTAGCCAAGTGTACTATAAATCAAAATCTTTCATAATGGTTTTGTCCGTAGCAGTAAACTTTCTCGCAGCCCAAACTAAACTTTTTGCCTCAGATATAACACAGTAATATTAAGCTTAAATATACATTTTTAAATACATATAAATTTCTATTTCATAACATTATTTGGGAAATTTATTTAAATGTCATTCCTCGCTATTACGTGGTATACCGCATTGGAGTATGACTAAATATCGCATTTCTGTCATATAATTTTAACTGCATACATTGCATTGTATTTTTGCGTTTAAGTCATCAGTTTTTGAGAATAAACAAAAATATAAGAGAATTTAAAATAATATTTTATTTGAAAACATAAAAAAAATGAAATATTCATGACAAAATAACAATTTAAAACTTCGAAATATAAAATCAATAATTTGAATCTATCAGGTTAATTTTTTCATAAAAGCTAAATTCATGATCCTAAAAAAATAATGTTGTATGTTACGAGAATGCGATCAATGAAAAAAAGAAATAACTATAATAATTAAAGAAGCATTTTAAATTTGGATAGTGGAACTAATATTTCGGCATTATAAGAAGAAGTTTTCTACGAAAAATATTAATCTAAACTCATAACCTCTTTAAAAAAATATTATACGATACAGGAATGCAATCAAATGTAAAAATTTCAATCGAAGAAAAGGGGAATGGATTTGATGTTTTACATACTAAAACATCTACATTCTCTCAAGTAAAATCTAAAAGAGCCCACGTCGGAAAAATTCAATTACCGTCATATCGCGTTTGAAAAATATGACCACAATATTAATCGAATAAAAACAAAGTTTTGAATAGGAATTATTTGTTTTTATTTTGTGTTGAAATCTTTTCATGCGCATATGTAATGTTTCTCTTATGAAATGATGTCAGCTCTTTTTTTTAGTTTCCTTTGTTTTTTAGAGGCATAACAGAATTTTTTCTCGGTTATTTTTGCAATAAACAAGGACATGAAAGTTTAATGCGCTACGAGCGTGTTTTATCATAATCTTTTGTTGTCTTCAAAACGGAGAACAAAATATCTTCTTTTTAGAGCAACAGTTTTAAAGTTTTGTTATTTACATATTTTTTCGTTCTTTCCTCATCCTCTTTTCTTTTTTATCCGAAGTAATCTGACATTTGTTGCATTTCTTAATTTGAGTAGGGAATGTCATCAGAAATTCTGTTACTAAACAAAACAGAAAACTGTTTTAACTTAACGGGGTCCGGAACACAATTTAAAATAATTTTTATTTATTGAGTTAAAATTTTGAATATTTTTGTGATGGTTAACCATGTTATTTGTAAATAAAATCACATGATAAAACTTCAATTATATATATTTTTATATTTTTAAATTTTTAAATCATTTAAAAAGTGGGGTAATTTAAAATTGTTATAACTCGAAATAGTTATTTGTAGAATTTAATTTTTTTTTCATTTAAATAAACAGAAATATTTAAGTTTCAATTAAGATTAAGCATTTTTAAAAGTATTAATTAAAAAAAAATTAAAAATATTTAAAGTAAAAAAAAATGGTGTAACTTTTATTAAAAAAAAATCATATTTTCAAAAGTAAATATTTTTTTTTTTTTTTTTTTTTTTTTTTTTTTTTTTTTTTGTAATTTGCTGAATTAAAATTAAAGTAAAACAATTGAAAAAGTCCTTCCGGCCAGTGCCGGGAGGAAGAGGTAGCTTTCATGTTCCTTATTTTAAAAAAGCCAACTTATATTATTCAAACACACGAAGCTCAATTTAGTGGAAACCGAATATAGGAGATTCAATGCTAATTTTTATCAATACTAAATCATTATGAATGAGAATTTCGCGAAATTAGTCAGCTTTATCCAAGCTGCTTTTATTTAAAGTAACTTATATTTGGCTGCCAAATTCGGCGATTTCTTAAAGAGCCTGCCATTTTAAGACAACATGGTGGATGATGCTAACCAGTGAACTTGGTCGAGACCTTAGTAATTGCTGTGCACATGCTCAGTCACATCGGAATCGGTTGATATATACAAGTGCTGTCGCAGGCAAAAAATCAGATTTTTCAAAATGTCACCCACATTAGAAATTGAAACTGATAAATCTGAGCCATTTTTTAAGATAAAGACAAACAAAAAATGCTCCTGAATCCTCATATCAAGGTCAAATACTTAAGGAAGAAACCTTTTTCAATTTCTAATTTTTTTGCACCTCACTTTAAATATAATTTTTTTTAATTTAATGGCCGCCATTTTGAAACAAGATGGCTGATGAAGCTGGCCAGCGAACTTGGTCGAGATATTGATGTATACTATATCCACATGCCTTCTTACATCGAAATAGGCGAATACGTGTGTTATCGCGTGACAAATACAAGATCGTTTCAAAATCTTAGCCATGCTAGAAATTCAAAGTGCTATAATTCAACCATTTTTTAAGATATAAACAAAAAAACAAATTTTTAGAAACAAAAACTGCTCCGGAATCTTCGTATCAAAGCCAAACACATAAAAAAATCTTTTTCATTTTCCAATTTTTTAATACCTCATTTTAAATTTTAAATTTAATTTTTTTTAATGGCAACCCTTTTGAAACAAGATGGCGAATGAAGTTGGCCAACGAACTCGGTCGAGACATTGGTATGTACTATGTACAGACGAAGTTACATCCAAATCGGTTCATAAATACGCCTGTTATCACGTGACAAAATTCAGGATGTTTCAAAATGTCAGCCACGCTAGAAATTCAAAATGCTATAACTCAGCCATTTTTTAAGATATAGACGAAACAAAAACTGCTCCGGAATCTTTGTATAAAGTTCAAATGCATAAAAAAAAAATATTTTTCCATTTTCAATATTTTGGTACCACTTTTCAAATTTTAAATTTTTTAAAAAATTTTAAATGGCCGCCATTTTGAAACAAAATGGCGGATGAAGCTGGCCAACGAACTCGGTCGACACATTGGTATGTACTATGTACACACCGAATTACATCCAAATCGGTTCATAAATACGAGAGTTACAGTGTGACAAAGGTCACATATATATATATATATATATATATATATACATATATATCAATTCTGAACGGAGGGTGGTTTCGGGGTCTGGGGGTCATGATCGATGAAAATATACCAACATTTTTCGAAATCGCTTTCCTCCGAACGGCTGCAATAAGTAGCTTTTTGTAATGAAAGCTACCTAAAAGACATGTTCCAAGTTTGAACCATTTACCTTTAACGGTTCTTGACTTATTACAATTTAAATACGGGAAATGGTGAAAGAAGCCATCATGGAGAAAAACACATTTTCACAAGAAATCGTTTTCATGGCAACCATTGCTTGAAATCTAGATTTTGGAAACATATCAAAACGAAAAATTTAATATATCCTGCTCTAATTAAGATAGAAACATGATTTAAATGTCATTTTAAGCAGAAAAACACAGAGAAAATTTTAATGCAATTTTTTTTTTTTTTTTTTTTTTTTTTTTTTTTTTTTTTTTTATAGAAAAATTGGAGATTTTGTGCCCCACACTCCCTTAATGTAAAAAAAAAAATCAATTTTATCAAATCCAGTTCCTTGATTGTTGCTTGCCATATAATCTGCTTGAATATAAAGAGATATTTTGATGTTACATTTGCTATGCACTTAAAACTTGGCTTTCTAGTAGGCAAAATTAATATCTTTTCCGCAGTTATAACACAGTTATATGGGACTTAAATACTTTCAATGCATATATGTGGATGCGGTTTGCATTTCCCAAAGCATCCCGACTGCAACAGGAAGGGTGCAGCTTTTCCTCATCAGAACTAACAAAGCTAGCAAAGCTGGACAGACAATAAACTTGATGACTTAATGATTTCCATCTCATCACCAGCCTGAGAACAGAATGTTAAAATCCACTTCAGAGTTCCTTTTCGAGTTGGTCTGAACACACTATCCAGCCAAGTTCTGATATCGCTGGTGTATTAAGGGGACCGGAAAAACCGCATCTCCGCCATGTTAAATTCACCAACTTTATGTACCTTTTTCTCAGAAATGGTGAAAGATAGAGGTCTAGATTTTTTTAGAGTAGTTAAAATAACATGATTTACGTATTTTAAACAGGCCATTTTCTTCCTAAGTCAAACTCAAATTAATTATTAATTATTTATTGAAAGTCATTTTTAAATTAGCATTTTTGGTAAGATTTCACCGCCTAAAATAAATAATTCTCAACAAATCATTAAATATCTGTGTTAAAGTACACAATATAGCATAATATAAGTATTAAAAAAAATCTCAGTTCTTAAGTTTAATAAATCTTGAAAAAAAGGAACATAAACATGAAAAATCAAAGTTTTGAGAAAAAAACAATTAAAGATTTAATAGGCATTAAGCTGTGAAGTACTCTTAGAAAGAAGGAATAATTTCAACACTTTTTTTTTTTTTTTATACATAAATATTAGTTAACATTAAACACATCGTTTGAAAGATAAAAGTTTAAACTATTTAATGATATAAAAAAGTAAAAATCGATTTTTTGGTTGAATTTTGCTTTCCCGGTCCCTTTAAGCCGATAAATTGCTGCAGAAGTACCTTTTTCCGTTTAAACCCTCTATGTAATTTGTATGTGTCCTGTAAACAGAATTTATGTCTTAATCCATATATTGAAAGCGTATTATTTCTATATAAGCGAGTCATCAATTAACAACACCAATTACCCCAGGTAATTACATATATAAATGGTTTCGAATTCATAGCATTGCTTTGGAATTATTTTTATAATGAAAATGTCGCTGTTATGTATTGTACCGTATTGTTTTCGAAGTATGTAAAAATTTCATCTATTTGTTCATCAAGTTTAATTTTGCAAATCGCAACACTTTATTATTTTTAATTCGGCAGGTTTTATAATAAATCAATATGCATGTCAGTTCTTTTTTAAATATATTTTTACTCACAAGCACGAAAAAAATATTGAAAATTAATTAATAGTGACTATTGACTAGTGATTATTGACCAAACTCATAAGCTTAATTTTTTTAATCAAGCATTTTAACATACATCTATAACCATATGAATAATGTGAAAAGTTACTGGATCGTCATCAAAAATAAATATATGGAAGAAATTTTTTTCATGTTTTACATATACATTTATATTCTATAAAGTATAATCCGAAAGAGCCACGCCAGAAAAATTCAATTATCATTGCATCTTGTTTGGAAAACAAGGGATATTAATTAAATGAAAACAAAGTTTTGAAAAAGAAATATTTACTTTTATTTTACCCTAAAAGGTTTTTCCACAAACAAACATTTATTTTGGTTATGAAATACAATTAGCTATTCTTTCTGCTTTTAACACTTTCTAACATAGTTGAAAAGTGTTTATGAATTCGGTTTGTGTGTCTGCCGTCTGCCATCTGTCCCTGCTCTAACTCTTCGTAAATATACTCATAATGCTATGTAATTAATGAATATTATAGAGGTTTACTACGACATGTTTGCTAGTAAATCGAGTGCTTAGAATTTTTAGTTCGTTTACAGGGACATGCAAAAGAATACCGTTACATTATGGCCTATGGAGAAAAATCGTTTGCAGTGTATTTTAATAAAGTTACACCATTTTAAGAATAATAAAATTTACATGCGTTTCTGTTTTTCATGTTCTACATATACATTTATATTCTATTAAGTATAATCCGAAAGAGCCACGCCAGAAAAATTCAATTATCATCACATTTTGTTTGGAAAACAAAGAATATTAATTGAATGAAAACAAAGTTTTGAAAAAGAAATATTTACTTTTATTTTACCCTAAAACGTTTTTTCCACAAAACAAACGTTTATTTTGGTTATGTAATACAATTGGCTATTCTTTCTGCTTTTAACACTTTCTAACATAGTTCAAAAGTGTTTATGAATTCGGTTTGTCTGTCTGCCATCTGTCCCTGATCTAACTCTCGTAAATATACTCATAATGCTATGTAATTAATGAATATTATAGAGGTTTACTACAGCATGTTTGCTATTGTAAATCGAGTGCTTAGAATTTTTAGTTCGTTTACAGGGACATGCAAAAGAATACCGTTACATTATGGCCTATGGAGAAAAATCGTTTGCAGTGTATTTTAATAAAGTTACACCATTTTAAGAATAATAAAATTTACATGCATTTCTGTTTTTCATGTTCTACATATGCATTTATATTCTATTAAGTATAATCCGAAAGAGCCACGCCAGAAAAATTCAATTATCATCACATTTTGTTTGGAAAACAAAGAATATTAATTGAATGAAAACAAAGTTTTGAAAAAGAAATATTTACTTTTATTTTACCCTAAAATGTTGTTCCACAAACAAACATTTATTTTGGTTATGAAATACAATTAGCTATTCTTTCTGCTTTTAACACTTTCTAACATAGTTGAAAAGTGTTTATGAATTCGGTTTGTGTGTCTGCCGTCTGCCATCTGTCCCTGCTCTAACTCTTCGTAAATATACTCATAATGCTATGTAATTAATGAATATTATAGAGGTTTACTACGACATGTTTGCTAGTAAATCGAGTGGTTAGAATTTCTAGTTCGCTTACAGGGACATGCAAAAGAATACCGTTACATTATGGCCTATGGAGAAAAATCGTTTGCAGTGTATTTTAATAAAGTTACACCATTTTAAGAATAATAAAATTTACATGCATTTCTGTTTTTCATGTTCTACATATACATTTATATTCTATTAAGTATAATCCGAAAGAGCCACGCCAGAAAAATTCAATTATCATCACATTTTGTTTGGAAAACAAAGAATATTAATTGAATGAAAACAAAGTTTTGAAAAAGAAATATTTACTTTTATTTTACCCTAAAAGGTTTTTCCACAAACAAACATTTATTTTGGTTATGAAATACAATTAGCTATTCTTTCTGCTTTTAACACTTTCTAACATAGTTGAAAAGTGTTTATGAATTCGGTTTGTGTGTCTGCCGTCTGCCATCTGTCCCTGCTCTAACTCTTCGTAAATATACTCATAATGCTATGTAATTAATGAATATTATAGAGGTTTACTACGACATGTTTGCTAGTAAATCGAGTGCTTAGAATTTTTAGTTCGTTTACAGGGACATGCAAAAGAATACCGTTACATTATGGCCTATGGAGAAAAATCGTTTGCAGTGTACTTTAATAAAGTTACACCATTTTAAGAATAATAAAATTTACATGCATTTCTGTTTTTCATGTTCTACATATACATTTATATTCTATTAAGTATAATCCGAAAGAGCCATGCCAGAAAAATTCAATTATCATCACATTTTGTTTGGAAAACAAAGAATATTAATTGAATGAAAACAAAGTTTTGAAAAAGAAATATTTACTTTTATTTTACCCTAAAACGTTTTTTCCACAAAACAAACGTTTATTTTGGTTATGTAATACAATTGGCTATTCTTTCTGCTTTTAACACTTTCTAACATAGTTCAAAAGTGTTTATGAATTCGGTTTGTCTGTCTGCCATCTGTCCCTGCTCTAACTCTCGTAAATATACTCATAATGCTATGTAATTAATGAATATTATAGAGGTTTACTACAGCATGTTTGCTATTGTAAATCGAGTGCTTAGAATTTTTAGTTCGTTTACAGGGACATGCAAAAGAATACCGTTACATTATGGCCTATGGGGGAAAATCGTTTGCAGTGTATTTTAATAAAGTTACACCATTTTAAGAATAATAAAATTTACATGCATTTCTGTTTTTCATGTTCTACATATGCATTTATATTCTATTAAGTATAATCCGAAAGAGCCACGCCAGAAAAATTCAATTATCATCACATTTTGTTTGGAAAACAAAGAATATTAATTGAATGAAAACAAAGTTTTGAAAAAGAAATTTTTACTTTTATTTTACCCTAAAAGGTTTTTCCACAAACAAACATTTATTTTGGTTATGAAATACAATTAGCTATTCTTTCTGCTTTTAACACTTTCTAACATAGTTGAAAAGTGTTTATGAATTCGGTTTGTGTGTCTGCCGTCTGCCATCTGTCCCTGCTCTAACTCTTCGTAAATATACTCATAATGCTATGTAATTAATGAATATTATAGAGGTTTACTACGACATGTTTGCTAGTAAATCGAGTGCTTAGAATTTCTAGTTCGTTTACAGGGACATGCAAAAGAATACCGTTACATTATGGCCTATGGAGAAAAATCGTTTGCAGTGTATTTTAATAAAGTTACACCATTTTAAGAATAATAAAATTTACATACATTTCTGTTTTTCATGTTCTACATATACATTTATATTCTATTAAGTATAATCCGAAAGAGCCACGCTAGAAAAATTCAATTATCATCACATTTTGTTTGGAAAACAAAGAATATTAATTGAATGAAAACAAAGTTTTGAAAAAGAAATATTTACTTTTATTTTACCCTAAAAGGTTTTTCCACAAACAAACATTTATTTTGGTTATGAAATACAATTAGATATTCTTTCTGCTTTTAACACTTTCTAACATAGTTGAAAAGTGTTTATGAATTCGGTTTGTGTGTCTGCCGTCTGCCATCTGTCCCTGCTCTAACTCTTCGTAAATATACTCATAATGCTATGTAATTAATGAATATTATAGAGGTTTACTACGACATGTTTGCTAGTAAATCGAGTGCTTAGAATTTTTAGTTCGTTTACAGGGACATGCAAAAGAATACCGTTACATTATGGCCTATGGGGAAAAATCGTTTGCAGTGTATTTTAATAAAGTTACACCATTTTAAGAATAATAAAATTTACATGCATTTCTGTTTTTCATGTTCTACATATACATTTATATTTTATTAAGTATAATCCGAAAGAGCCACGCCTGAAAAATTCAATTATCATTACATTTTGTTTGGAAAACAAAGAATATTAATTGAATGAAAACAAAGTTTTGAAAAAGAAATATTTACTTTTATTTTACCCTAAAACGTTTTTTTCCACAAAACAAACGTTTAATTTGGTTATGTAATAAAATTGGTTATTCTTTCTGCTTTTAACACTTTCTAACATAGTTCAAAAGTGTTTATGAATTCGGTTTGTCTGTCTGCCATCTGTCCCTGCTCTAACTCTCGTAAATATACTCATAATGCTATGTAATTAATGAATATTATAAAGGTTTACTACAGCATGTTTGCTATTGTAAATCGAGTGCTTAGAATTTTTAGTTCGTTTACAGGGACATGCAAAAGAATACCGTTACATTATGGCCTATGGGGAAAAATCGTTTGCAGTGTATTTTAATAAAGTTACACCATTTTAAGAATAATAAAATTTACATGCATTTCTGTTTTTCATGTTCTACATATACATTTATATTTTATTAAGTATAATCCGAAAGAGCCACGCCTGAAAAATTCAATTATCATCACATTTTGTTTGGAAAACAAAGAATATTAATTGAATGAAAACAAAGTTTTGAAAAATAAATATTTACTTTTATTTTACCCTAAAAGGTTTTTCCACAAACAAACATTTATTTTGGTTATGAAATACAATTAGCTATTCTTTCTGCTTTTAACACTTTCTAACATAGTTGAAAAGTGTTTATGAATTCGGTTTGTGTGTCTGCCGTCTGCCATCTGTCCCTGCTCTAACTCTTCGTAAATATACTCATAATGCTATGTAATTAATGAATATTATAGAGGTTTACTACGACATGTTTGCTAGTAAATCGAGTGCTTAGAATTTTTAGTTCGTTTACAGGGACATGCAAAAGAATACCGTTACATTATGGCCTATGGAGAAAAATCGTTTGCAGTGTATTTTAATAAAGTTACACCATTTTAAGAATAATAAAATTTACATGCATTTCTGTTTTTCATGTTCTACATATGCATTTATATTCTATTAAGTATAATCCGAAAGAGCCACGCCAGAAAAATTCAATTATCATCAAATTTTGTTTGGAAAACAAAGAATATTAATTGAAGGAAAACAAAGTTTTGAAAAAGAAATATTTACTTTTATTTTACCCTAAAACGTTTTTTCCACAAAACAAACGTTTATTTTGGTTATGTAATACAATTAGCTATTCTTTCTGCTTTTAACACTTTCTAACATAGTTCAAAAGTGTTTATGAATTCGGTTTGTCTGTCTGCCGTCTGTCCCTGCTCTAACTCTCGTAAATATACTCATAATGCTATGTAATTAATGAATATTATAGAGGTTCACTATGGCATGTTTGCTATTTTAAATCGAGTGCACAGCATTTTTAGTTCGTTTACAGGGACATGCAAAAGAATACCGTTACATTATGGCCTACGGGGAAAAATCGTTTGCAATGCATTTTAATAAAGTTACACCATTTTAAGAATAATAAAATTTACATGCATTTCTGTTTTTCATGTTTTACATATACATTTATATTCTATTAAGTATAATCCGAAAGAGCCACGCCAGAAAAATTCAATTATCATCATACCTTGTTTGGGAAACAAAGAATATTAATTGAATGAAAACAAAGTTTTGAGAAAGAAATACAGTTGAACTTCGTTATCCCGATGCTCTAATGGCCAGAAAAAAGTGTCGTCATAAGCGGAGTGTTGCGGTAACCGGAGTTAAGGAAAAGCATGTTTATAAAAAGCTGTATTTTTAATTCATTTAAGACAATTTTAAATTCATAACTGTTCTTGAAGTTTTAAGCAATAAAACATTATTATTAAACAAAATAAACACAAAAACAAAATTGAAAAGAATAAAAATCAGATTTATGATGACTTGTTTTTTTATTGTTACATGAAATATGGATGAATTAAGGTTCGCTTATCCCTTAGATGTACTTCCAACAATTATTTTTTCAGTATTACACAATTAATTGTAATCAATATTCGTTGTCACAGAAATGGATGTTAGATAATTTCTGCTCGTTTCAATGCAATGAAATGGGTTTTAGTCAGATGAAAAACGTCGTGTAACCACAAGGAAGCTCCGCCTGTCGTAAACAAAAAGACCGCGAGTAGACTGATACGCCTATCTGAAGCTTAAGTGGATCATTAATAGTGTATAGCTTTATTTATTCAGATAAGTGATTGAAGTAATATTTCTCATTTATCTCAATGGGTATTTTAGACACTTTTGTGAAAAGTTTGGCTAAGATATTTCGTACTGCTTAATTTCCGTGTTTATAAGATTGATTATGAAAAATGGACAATTTTCCCAAACCGTCGGGATATCCGGAGTGGTAAATTATTTAACGGCGTAAAATTCAGAGTTTATTCACATTAAAATCATATACAGAATATCGGGACTTTGAAAAACTGACGTGATAAGCGGGGGGACGTGAAAACCGGGTGTCGGGATAACGAGGCCCAACTGTATTTACTTTTATTTTACCCTAAAAAGTTTTTTCCACAAAACAAATGTTTATTTTGGTTATGAAATACAATTGGCTATTCTTTCTGCTTTTAACACTTTCTAACATAGTTGAAAAGTGTTTATGAATTCGGTTTGTCTGTCTGCCGTCTGCCATCTGTCCCTGCTCTAACTCTTCGTAAATATACTCATAATGCTATGTAATTAATGAATATTATAGAGGTTTACTACGACATATTTGCTAGTAAATCGAGTGCTTAGAATTTTTAGTTCGTTTACAGGGACATGCAAAAGAATACCGTTACATTATGGCCTATGGAGAAAAATCGTTTGCAGTGTATTTTAATAAAGTTACACCATTTTAAGAATAATAAAATTTACATGCGTTTCTGTTTTTCATGTTCTACATATACATTTATATTCTATTAAGTATAATCCGAAAGAGCCACGCCAGAAAAATTCAATTATCATCACATTTTGTTTGGAAAACAAAGAATATTAATTGAATGAAAACAAAGTTTTGAAAAAGAAATATTTACTTTTATTTTACCCTAAAACGTTTTTTCCACAAAACAAACGTTTATTTTCGTTATGTAATACAATTGGCTATTCTTTCTGCTTTTAACACTTTCTAACATAGTTCAAAAGTGTTTATGAATTCGGTTTGTCTGCCTGCCATCTGTCCCTGCTCTAACTCTCGTAAATATACTCATAATGCTATGTAATTAATGAATATTATAGAGGTTTACTACAGCATGTTTGCTATTGTAAATCGAGTGCTTAGAATTTTTAGTTCGTTTACAGGGACATGCAAAAGAATACCGTTACATTATGGCCTATGGGGAAAAATCGTTTGCAGTGTATTTTAATAAAGTTACACCATTTTAAGAATAATAAAATTTACATGCATTTCTGTTTTTCATGTTCTACATATACATTTATATTCTATTAAGTATAATCCGAAAGAGTCACGCAAGAAAAATTCAATTATCATCACATTTTGTTTGGAAAACAAAGAATATTAATTGAATGAAAACAAAGTTTTGAAAAATAAATATTTACTTTTATTTTACCCTAAAAGGTGTTTCCACAAACAAACATTTATTTTGGTTATGAAATACAATTAGCTATTCTTTCTGCTTTTAACACTTTCTAACATAGTTGAAAAGTGTTTATGAATTCGGTTTGTGTGTCTGCCGTCTGCCATCTGTCCCTGCTCTAACTCTTCGTAAATATACTCATAATGCTATGTAATTAATGAATATTATAGAGGTTTACTACGCCATGTTTGCTAGTAAATCGAGTGCTTAGAATTTTTAGTTCGTTTACAGGGACATGCAAAAGAATACCGTTACATTATGGCCTATGGAGAAAAATCGTTTGCAGTGTATTTTAATAAAGTTACACCATTTTAAGAATAATAAAATTTACATGCATTTCTGTTTTTCATGTTCTACATATGCATTTATATTCTATTAAGTATAATCCGAAAGAGCCACGCCAGAAAAATTCAATTATCATCAAATTTTGTTTGGAAAACAAAGAATATTAATTGAAGGAAAACAAAGTTTTGAAAAAGAAATATTTACTTTTATTTTACCCTAAAACGTTTTTTCCACAAAACAAACGTTTATTTTGGTTATGTAATACAATTAGCTATTCTTTCTGCTTTTAACACTTTCTAACATAGTTAAAAAGTGTTTATGAATTCGGTTTGTCTGTCTGCCATCTGTCCCTGCTCTAACTCTCGTAAATATACTCATAATGCTGTGTAATTAATGAATATTATAGAGGTTTACTACAGCATGTTTGCTATTGTAAATCGAGTGCTTAGAATTTTTAGTTCGTTTACAGGGACATGCAAAAGAATACCGTTACATTATGGCCTATGGGGGAAAATCGTTTGCAGTGTATTTTAATAAAGTTACACCATTTTAAGAATAATAAAATTTACATGCATTTCTGTTTTTCATGTTCTACATATGCATTTATATTCTATTAAGTATAATCCGAAAGAGCCACGCCAGAAAAATTCAATTATCATCACATTTTGTTTGGAAAACAAAGAATATTAATTGAATGAAAACAAAGTTTTGAAAAAGAAATATTTACTTTTATTTTACCCTAAAAGGTTTTTCCACAAACAAACATTTATTTTGGTTATGAAATACAATTAGCTATTCTTTCTGCTTTTAACACTTTCTAACATAGCTGAAAAGTGTTTATGAATTCGGTTTGTGTGTCTGCCGTCTGCCATCTGTCCCTGCTCTAACTCTTCGTAAATATACTCATAATGCTATGTAATTAATGAATATTATAGAGGTTTACTACGACATGTTTGCTAGTAAATCGAGTGCTTAGAATTTTTAGTTCGTTTACAGGGACATGCAAAAGAATACCGTTACATTATGGCCTATGGAGAAAAATCGTTTGCAGTGTATTTTAATAAAGTTACACCATTTTAAGAATAATAAAATTTACATGCATTTCTGTTTTTCATGTTCTACATATACATTTATATTCTATTAAGTATAATCCGAAAGAGCCATGCCAGAAAAATTCAATTATCATCACATTTTGTTTGGAAAACAAAGAATATTAATTGAAGGAAAACAAAGTTTTGAAAAAGAAATATTTACTTTTATTTTACCCTAAAACGTTTTTTCCACAAAACAAACGTTTATTTTGGTTATGTAATACAATTGGCTATTCTTTCTGCTTTTAACACTTTCTAACATAGTTCAAAAGTGTTTATGAATTCGGTTTGTCTGTCTGCCATCTGTCCCTGCTCTAACTCTCGTAAATATACTCATAATGCTATGTAATTAATGAATATTATAGAGGTTTACTACAGCATGTTTGCTATTGTAAATCGAGTGCTTAGAATTTTTAGTTCGTTTACAGGGACATGCAAAAGAATACCGTTACATTATGGCTTATGGGGGAAAATCGTTTGCAGTGTATTTTAATAAAGTTACACCATTTTAAGAATAATAAAATTTACATGCAT
Source organism: Maratus speciosus (assembly GCA_963932465.1). NCBI lineage: Eukaryota > Metazoa > Arthropoda > Arachnida > Araneae > Salticidae > Maratus > Maratus speciosus. The sequence goes on from OZ010793.1 coordinate 172,922,714, forward strand.
TTCTGTTTTTCATGTTCTACATATACATTTATATTCTATTAAGTATAATCCGAAAGAGCCACGCCAGAAAAATTCAATTATCATCACATTTTGTTTGGAAAACAAAGAATATTAATTGAATGAAAACAAAGTTTTGAAAAATAAATACTTACTTTTATTTTACCCTAAAAGGTTTTTCCACAAACAAACATTTATTTTGGTTATGAAATACAATTAGCTATTCTTTCTGCTTTTAACACTTTCTAACATAGTTGAAAAGTGTTTATGAATTCGGTTTGTGTGTCTGCCGTCTGCCATCTGTCCCTGCTCTAACTCTTCGTAAATATACTCATAATGCTATGTAATTAATGAATATTATAGAGGTTTACTACGACATGTTTGCTAGTAAATCGAGTGCTTAGAATTTTTAGTTCGTTTACAGGGACATGCAAAAGAATACCGTTACATTATGGCCTATGGAGAAAAATCGTTTGCAGTGTATTTTAATAAAGTTACACCATTTTAAGAATAATAAAATTTACATGCATTTCTGTTTTTCATGTTCTACATATGCATTTATATTCTATTAAGTATAATCCGAAAGAGCCACGCCAGAAAACTTCAATTATCATCAAATTTTGTTTGGAAAACAAAGAATATTAATTGAAGGAAAACAAAGTTTTGAAAAAGAAATATTTACTTTTATTTTACCCTAAAACGTTTTTTCCACAAAACAAACGTTTATTTTGGTTATGTAATACAATTAGCTATTCTTTCTGCTTTTAACACTTTCTAACATAGTTCAAAAGTGTTTATGAATTCGGTTTGTCTGTCTGCCATCTGTCCCTGCTCTAACTCTCGTAAATATACTCATAATGCTATGTAATTAATGAATATTATAGAGGTTCACTATGGCATGTTTGCTATTTTAAATCGAGTGCACAGCATTTTTAGTTCGTTTACAGGGACATGCAAAGGAATACCGTTACATTATGGCCTACGGGGAAAAATCGTTTGCAATGCATTTTAATAAAGTTACACCATTTTAAGAATAATAAAATTTACATGCATTTCTGTTTTTCATGTTTTACATATACATTTATATTCTATTAAGTATAATCCGAAAGAGCCACGCCAGAAAAATTCAATTATCATCATACCTTGTTTGGGAAACAAAGAATATTAATTGAATGAAAACAAAGTTTTGAGAAAGAAATACAGTTGAACTTCGTTATCCCGATGCTCTAATGGCCAGAAAAAAGTGTCGTCATAAGCGGAGTGTTGCGGTAACCGGAGTTAAGGAAAAGCATGTTTATAAAAAGCTGTATTTTTAATTCATTTAAGACAATTTTAAATTCATAACTGTTCTTGAAGTTTTAAGCAATAAAACATTATTATTAAACAAAATAAACACAAAAACAAAATTGAAAAGAATAAAAATCAGATTTATGATGACTTGTTTTTTTATTGTTACATGAAATATGGATGAATTAAGGTTCGCTTATCCCTTAGATGTACTTCCAACAATTATTTTTTCAGTATTACACAATTAATTGTAATCAATATTCGTTGTCACAGAAATGGATGTTAGATAATTTCTGTTCGTTTCAATGCAATGAAATGGGTTTTAGTCAGATGAAAAACGTCGTGTAACCACAAGGAAGCTCCGCCTGTCGTAAACAAAAAGACCGCGAGTAGACTGATACGCCTATCTGAAGCTTAAGTGGATCATTAAAAGTGTATAGCTTTATTTATTCAGATAAGTGATTGAAGTAATATTTCTCATTTATCTCAATGGGTATTTTAGACACTTTTGTGAAAAGTTTGGCTAAGATATTTCGTACTGCTTAATTTCCGTGTTTATAAGATTGATTATGAAAAATGGACAATTTTCCCAAACCGTCGGGATATCCGGAGTGGTAAATTATTTAACGGCGTAAAATTCAGAGTTTATTCACATTAAAATCATATACAGAATATCGGGACTTTGAAAAACTGACGTGATAAGCGGGGTGACGTGAAAACCGGGTGTCGGGATAACGAGGCCCAACTGTATTTACTTTTATTTTACCCTAAAAAGTTTTTTCCACAAAACAAATGTTTATTTTGGTTATGAAATACAATTGGCTATTCTTTCTGCTTTTAACACTTTCTAACATAGTTGAAAAGTGTTTATGAATTCGGTTTGTCTGTCTGCCGTCTGCCATCTCTCCCTGCTCTAACTCTTCGAAAATATACTCATATTGCTATGTAATTAATGAATATTATAGAGGATCACTATGGAATGTTTGCTATTTTAAATCGAGTGCGTAGCATTTTTAGTTCGTTTACAGGGACATGCAAAAGAATCCCGTTGCATTATGGCCTACGGGGAAAAATCGTTTGCAATGTATTTTAATAAAGTTTCACCATTTTAAGCATAATGAAATTTACACGCATTTCTGAGGGGCATTCTTTAGGATGCGGAGAGCAAAGAATTTTGTATTCAATTACAGGATCACACAAAAGAATTCTGTCAGAATACTGTCTATGAGTGATAAATACTGGAAGTGCGTTTTCAGTTTTGGAATGCGTTTTTGAGTTTGAATAATTTTCTGCACACTACGTGATGTCTATAAATTCTATAAATTATATGCAGGGAAAGACAAAAGAATTCATAAGCATTACTGTGCATGAGTGGGAATTAATTAAGGGTGTTTTATAATTAATTTATGCATTTTCCTACTGAACTATATTTAGTAAATTAAGAAATGCTTGTGGAATATAACTAAATTTCTATACAGGCTAAGGAAAAAACTAGATTCATGACTGCCTATGGATAGTAATTCCTGCAAGTGTGATTTCAGTGTCAAATAACTGGACACATTGCCATCTGAAAGTATGTTTTCAGTAATTGTTATGAAATTTCTGAATTCTTTATTAATCTCCGATAAGTTATTTCTTTCTCCCAGCAATTAAAGAGTCGTCTCCATAAAATAACGTTTCGTTGTATAAGCCAGCCGTAAAAGAAAGCAGATGTATCATTGTACTGTTAAATACTCTAATGCAATTTTTAAACTTCTAAGCATTGCACATTTCCAATCTTTATACCGTCGTTATTGTACGTTACCAAAATGCCCTCAGAAGTAAATACATCCAAAAAAGGGAAATGGATTCATGTTTGAAATATTAAAATATTGACATTCTGTTGTGTATAATCCGCAACAGCCACGTCGGAAAAATTCAATTAACACGATATCGTGTTCGAAAAACCTGACCACAATATTAATCGAATCAAAACAAAGTTTTAAATAAGAAATGTTTATTTTTATTTTATTTTTAAAATTTTCTCACTCACATACGTATGTTTCTATTATGAAATACAATCAGCTATTTTTTCTGTTCCTGTTCCTCTGTTTTCTTAGTGGTATAATATTTCTTTTTTTCGGTTCTCCTGGCAAAAAATGAGGACATGAAATTTTAATGCGCTACGAACAAGTTTTACCATAATCTTTTGTTGTTATTGTCAAAATGGAGAGCAAAATATCTTCTTTTTAAAGCACCAATTTTAAGGATTATTTATTTTCTTTTCGCTCTATTTTTCTTTTCTGTTTTGTAATATGACATTTGTTGCAAAAGATTACTTTTTTTTCTTTTAAGTTTGAGTAATGAATGTTATCTAAATTTTGTTCCTTTTCGTGTTTTTAGTTTATAAAAATGAATTTATAAAGTCGAGCTGTTTGATTGCTGCTTGCTTTATAACCTGCTGGTATATAAAAGAAGTATTTTGATGTTTTATTTGCTGTGTATTCAAAAGTAGAATTTCTATTAGCAGTTTTTTTTTGGTTTTTTTTTTTGTCTGTTAAAAAAAAGTAATATGAGACTCAAATACCAGTTGAGCCAACAGTTCGTTAAAACTTTAAAAACTTTAAAAAAGGGAAGAAATTATGATAAAGGAATGTGGTTTGCAAGAAAGGGCTCACAAGGTAGTCGGATTTTTTTTAGCAGCAAAAAGAAAATTAGTTAAAAAATCACATGTAGAGGGCGCTGACGACGCGAAACACAATGAACAGGATAACAATACCCTCCATTCATTTGCTCTTTCAATAATAAATGTTCAACATGACCTCCAGAACATTCTACGACACAACTGTTGTCCTGTTCATTGTGTTCCGGGTCGTCAGCGCCCTCAACATGTGATTTTTTAACTTTTTTTTTTTTTTTTTGCTGCTAAAAGAAATCCGACTGCCTTGTGAGCCCTTTCTTGCAAACCGCACTCCTTTATCATAATTTCTTCCTTTTTTATGAGTTTTTAAAGTAATAACGAACTTCTGGCTCACCCAGTAAATAAATTTCCCCAAAATTTTTCTAAGTTTGCTATATTTATAACATATAATAAGTTATGATTCTCAAATTAATAAATGGTGAGATTTCATTTTCTTCTCATTAAGAGGCCACACTAGTCACGCAGAAAAACTCGAACGCTAATGCAACTCGAACGTGCAAGAAAGGAAAACGCTAATTGAGTCTATGGGGACGTTGTTTCAAAGTTCTCGCTTTAATTTTAATATTTTTGAATGATTTTTTTTTTTTTTTTTTTTTTTTTTTTTGCATAAGATAGCTGACGACGATCTACAACCGTGCTAGTTTTTACTTTTACGATTTTGATTTCAGATTTTAAAAAAAAATTACTTTCACTTACGGAACAGATTCTTAAATTGAAACTATCCTAATATAAGAAAACTATAACCAAAATCGAAAAAGTAAAAAGTACCCCAGTTGTAAGTCGTCCTCAACTATCTTGTGCAAAAAATAAAATAAAATAAAATAAAATAAAATAAAAATATTAAATTCAAAGCGAGAAATTATCATTAGATCATTAGCGTTTTCCTTTCTTCCTGTGGCAAAGGTGGTCTCTTAAAGATATTCTGCTTACTAACCAGAGTTATCTGTTTACATTTGTGTGTCTCATTTAGACGTTACTGTCGTACATTTACTCGGTTTTGTCGTTGGTTGTTTTTGCTCAACGCCAGAAAACTTTTCTCAATTTCACTTTAAGTAACCATTCACTAAGAAACTACATTATCATATACACTGTAAAATAAATTTAAAAAATCAAAAAACCCGACTGCGTAAAAAGCGAACTAATTAATTATTTCTCATCAATGTGAAACTATTTTTTATATTACTTACCTATTTTTTTATTTACTTGTATTGATGACTTTTAAGTTATGTTTAACTGTTAGTTCCTATCTATAAACACTGTTTTGATGAGGCCTATAGATGTCTATGAAGGTTAGAGTTGCAGTAAAGCTAGAGATCCTACTTAAACAACTTACAGGTTGCGTAATATTTAAACGGAGCTTCTCACTGTAAAATAGTCAATGAAACATCGTCTTCATTTTGAAAGACCTATCCAATGATATGCCACTCAATATGGAGAGTAAAATTTTTTTTTCGTCTCTACCGCCATTTTGAATTTATAAAAACAAAACCTAGCCTATAACCATCGAACGGTTAAGACGAATCGATAGAAACCCCATTCATTAAAATCCATCCAGCCGTTGGGATGTTTCGAGGGTATAAAGAAATCCACATACCCAGATACGCGTGAAACACGTAACCCTTCTTGGCAGTCGCGTGATAAAGACTAAGTCTTCTTATCTAGTAAAAAGCATAATGTAACCAAAAACGAAAATATACAATAACATCTTCCAAGTTACTTAAGATTCCGAAAAGCATTTCTTACCTTTAGAAAACTCAAAAACATCCATATTTTTTATATTTAGAGAATCACTTATCAAAAATAAGTTTCTTTTGTTGTCACTGATTTTCGGAAACGTTTCCCAGTAGTTTTTGTATTGTATTAAACCGGTATTTCACGCCAACCTCAACCTCGCGTTACGGGTTAACTGCATTGTTATAATAAGTTGCTGCGAAATATAAAATCCATTCATTACGATACATTATTTTAACAGTAAAGAGCTGTTTATCAAAATAATTTCTAAAATTTCTGCTGAAGTTTAAAATAAGATTTCCTGACAAAAACTGTATTGAAAGAAAATAAATATGTAAGATCAAAAAAAAAAAAAAAATAATAATAATCCATGAAAATTTGATTTTACTTTTCTTTTAAAAAAGCTTTAAATTCATCATCAAAACAATGCAAAACAAAAAAAATTCAATTACCAAACTCTTCAATGTTTTAATTTTTATATTTATGAAACTTGACCTTCGCATTTTAATCAAATCAAAATGTTATTTTTCAATATGAGATGATTACACTGTTTTTATCTGAAGCTTTTTTAAATATGCGAGAGGAGATATGTTCAGTATGTAACACAATCAACTCAGCTTTTTTGTGATGCGCTATGCATTTTCTTTGTGTATAATAGAAGTTCTCAGAAAAATTTTGGTAAAAAGAAAATAAACTAGAAGAAGACACGCCAGAAAACGTATTTCGATAATCTTCTGTTATTTTAGACAGTTATTAAATAAAAAAGTTGCATATATTTCAGGAAAAATATATTTTGGAGGTTAAAAGAAGATGATAGACATGCTGACACACTTTTTAAAAAAAATTATCTCGTATCATGTTCACTGCGTGTCGTTTCGCTGTACGTTTTTAAGTAGATTTCATAGGAAATACTACCTATTGCAGTCGTTACCATGGTGCGCCTTTTGAAAAACTCATAACTTTTCATTATATGATCCCAGGAACCAAAAACCACCCGCGCCTAAATAGTTTATATATATATATATATATAATCATTAATTAAACATAACCTACCACCGTCAATATTATGAATTAAAGCTGTAAGTATAAAAAAATATATATATATATATATATATATATATATATAACATGTTCAAATAATTACACGCGTTTTTTTTTTTTTTTCCCCTGCATTATTCTAAGTTAGAAAGGTTTTCAAATTGGTAATATGTTTTTTACTTATTAATCCTTTTTAATCATGTTTTATTTTAAACTTATTTGTTTTTCCAATATTTTATTTCCCTATTTACAGTGTGTGGTAGTCCTAAATTCGTATTCTTTAGCTTTTTTATAGCTAATACGAAGATGAAACCCCACGCTGTGGAACTCAAGGTATTTGGGATCTGATGAATCTGTCTTGGTTCTACAAATTTCCATTATTCCTTTTCTCTTATTTTTACTATGTTTTTAAAATCCATGTTGACAATGTTAAGGGGATCAGTTTTATATTCAATCAATAAATTTATTTTTTATTTATAATTTCTCAATTTTTGTTGGTAATTTGTAATAGTTTTTAATAGTCATATCAATATATATATATATATATATATGTGTGTGTGTGTGTGTGTGTGTGTGTGTGTGTACTAAATTTTGTCTGCACGATAAAAGTTGCAATTTCGTACGGTACACACCAAAAACATTGAGATGGCTGATACGTCGGCGGGGATTGCAAATGGGCAAAATCAGCCCAAGGGGGTGGAAATGGAAAGGGTTAAAAATTTTGAATACCACATGAACATGGATCTGATAAATCCAGCTCTTACAGAAAAATGACAAGAAAATTTAAACATTTTTCGTTACAGCAGTTGCCAGCAATTAAAAAAACAATACAATTCTTACCACAACAATGACTTTTCTATTGCAAGATTTCCACGTAAAAAATGAAAATGAAATAAATAGTTTGAAGAATTAAAAAAAGGTGAATATTACGTCATAACTTTTCTGTAGCAAGATTCCCATGTGAAAAATGAAAATGAAATAAATAGTTTGACGAAGTAAAAAAAAAAGTGATAAAAGTGAATATTACGTTATATTGGTAATATAATTTACGTCAGCATGTGAATATGTAACGTCATGTGAGTTTGGAAAAACGTATTGAAATGTGATAAAAACCCGATTATGGAAATATTGGCATATTTTAACATTTTGAGTTTCTCTGAATTTGTTTTTTTCATTTTAAATATATTCCATATATATACGTGTGTGTATACAAGTATATTAGAAAAATGAAATTAAAAACTCGTCAAAAACGGCCAGATAAAGTTGTTAAACTGTGTTTATCTCTAATCTTGATTTAGTTTTTGTTGGTGAAATTAGTACTTAACTTCGAAATCTACCTCCGCCTGGCCAAGCCGGCAGGGATTTTTTTTTTTTTTTTTTTTTTTTTTTTTAAATAAAGGAAAACTTTAGGATTACCTCTTATGAATACCGAAAAGAACTTTTCAATATAAAATCATACGCATAAAAATAATGCAATGAATCTACGCAATGTCATGCATTAAAATTTATTATAATTTTATTTGAAAATCTTTTTTTTCAAAATGGAAAACTTCATCGCATATCGAAGTATTTCTATTTCTAAGATTTAAATTAGATGAGTTGTAGGGTAAATTATAGATTAAAGAGTGTAGCGATGGCAAAATTTATTGTCTTCAGAAGTATTTTCTGGTGATTTTATTCTATTATCGTAACGGAACTAAATGTTTTACATGTTAACAATATATGTATTGTAAATGCCACATATAAAATTCCTTGATTAATTACAATGCATTCTTTAACCAAAAAAGCTGACTAAATTGCATAAAGAAAAAAAAAGTATTAGAAAAATAAATTTTTGTTGAAGCTTAAAATAAACTTCATATAATATAAAACATAACTTTAAGATAAAAACTTCATTTAAATAAAATGTAGAAAAAAAAATATTCTTTCAAAATTTTCATTTTTAAACCCTTTTCTAAAAATTTAAAAATTTATAATTAAAACAATTTGAAAAAAAATCAACTGCAAAACTTTTCGATGTTTAAGTTTTTATATTTATGAAAACATGTCTTCGCATTTTAATCAGATCCTAAAATAATATATAGGAATTTGTTAGATTTGTATTATATACCCTGTTTTTTAAGTCATTTAAAACTGTGAGAGAAGATATCCAGTGTATAACACAATCAACTCCGCATTTTGTGCTGAACTGCTATGTATTTTTTTTACGCATAACAGGAAATTTCACAGAAATTTTGGTGAAAATAACATCAGGGATATTTGAAGCATGAACAAGTATTTTGATAATGTACTCTTGTTTTAAAACGACATTGGGCAGAAATTTCTTATTTTTTAAGAAGAATATTTTTTTAAGTTAAAAGAAGATAATAGACATGTCATTACTTTTTAAAAATTTACATCAAGCTTGAAGCAGGTTGTTTCGTTATATTTCTTGCTAGATGGATGATAAATGGATATTTCACTACTTACCTCTTAAGGATAATACGATAATGTTGATAAGAACAAGTCTTATCAACAAAAAAATTTTGTATAAATACTAAAATATTTGAAATATAGCGCTGTAAGATTAATTTTGTATTTGAAAATGATTTTTATTAAATTTTTCATTTGTAAATGTTTAAAATCCATATAAAAATATTTTTATAAGATTGAAATTAGATGATATTTAGATTAAAGTATGAGGCGATAGCAAAATATAATCTGTAGAGAAGTCATTTGTAGTACCTTTATTCTTTTGTCACGACGGAACTGAATTTTCCATACACAAACAACATATGAACTGTATTGTATGTAATATGATACATATACCTATAAAATGATTTTAATAATATTACGATACATAATATTAGCAGGAAAAAGATGAACATGCCAGAAAAATTTATTGCATATTTTTGTTGAATCCTAAACTTCACACAAAATAGGGTAGACGTACATTAAAAAAAATATATGAAATAAAAACGTAGAAAAAATATTTCGTAAAAATATCGACCCCTTTTTCACACCTTTTAAATTCATAACTAAAACAGTGCGAAGAAACAAAAAGTCAATTTCAAAACTTTTTGAAGTTTTAAATTTAATATTTACGAAATTTGACCTTCAAATTTTCATCAAATCAAATTTTCAATAGTAAATTATTAGATTACGTTTTACAATTTTCGAAACTCTTTAAATATGCGAAAAAAGATGTTCAGCGTGTCGTAGAATCAACTCAACTTTTTTGTGATGCGTTAGACTTTTTTTTATGTATACATAACAGATGTTTTCAGAGAATTTTGGTAAAAATAACAACACAACCATTTGACACGCGGTAGAGTATTGTAATAATATTGGTCGGCAAAACAAAAATAAAATTTTCCCTCCCCACAAACTAAATAAGTAAAGTGTACAGATCTAATATTCCTAATTCAAAATATGTTATCCAAATTGCTCCAACAAGTATCTTTTTTCGGGAAACAAAATAACAACAAATATTGAAATATATATGATACATATAATAACAATAAATTTGAAAATATATTAATTTGCAATGCTAGATAAAATTGAAATCATGAAAAGAGTTTTTTCATTGTCTTAGATATCAAATTGATAAAATACAGCATGGAAATCTAATTTGTAGATACTTGTATAGTGCAATTTTCTTTTTATGTCCCTCCCCTCCCCCCCCCCTTTCGTGTTCGAATTTACTATTTCCTATCCACTAATATATTTTCATTGCTTATGCCGCTGTAACTGTAGTAATCATATTTATACATTTATTTGCAGGTCATTTACATATTATTATCTACATTTTATGGTTTACAAAATTTCGACTTATGTTTTAGCAAGATATAAAATACGTTAATTTTAAAAGCAAACCCTTCTACCAAATAAATGATACGTGATACAGTAATTTCGTTACCATATTTTTATTTAGCAGAGTGAAATCTATACGAAACAGCTATTATTTTTACAGAGAGGATTTTGGTGTCGACCAGTGTAATCTCCCCCTTGTTTTAAGAAGGCGCTCAATAGAAAACTTTTCGTTTTTTATGAATAACATTTTTTGAAAGTTAAAAGAACATGATAGACATGATGACACACCTCTTTAAAAATTTACACTATGTTTCTAGCATATTGTCTCGTCATATTTCTCGCTAGATGGGTGATAAGTGAATATTTTAATACTTACTTCTTCAGAATAATGCAAAGACCAAGTCTTGTTAAGAGAAAAATCATTTGTATTAATACTAAGATAATTGAAACATCGTAATGTAAAACCTATTCTTGTTTTATTTGAAAATCCTTTTTAGTAATATTTTTATTCTAAATTTTTAAAAAACGTATCAAAATACTTTTTTTAAAGTTTAAACTAGATTAACTAAGTTTTGCAGAAACAATGTATAAACTGTATTGGATATAATATGATAAATATAGCATAAAATCCCTTTATTAATATTACATACACTCTTTTAGAAAAAAAAAGATGATCATATCAGAAAAATTAGTTGCAATTTTTGTGGAATCTTAAACTTTACACAATATAGAGTCATTATATTGCCATTTAATATGTATATATAACAATTTATAAGAAAAGAAAATAGTCCTTTAAAATTTGATTTTTCTTGCCATTTTTATCTGTTTTAAAGACCCAAAGGAAACTTATTTACGGACTCCGGTTATTGTCGTAGAATATTTTGTTTTCGCCAAAATGTACCGATATTCAATCGAAGAGCGTGTTTTTTTAGTCATAATGTTTTATGTTTGTGACTAAAGAACTACCGAAACATTCAGAAGTGGTTTAGTGACTTTAAAAATTGGCCAAAGTTACCTAAAAGCATGTTAAGATTATTAATTGCCAAGTTTCAACAAACAGGTACTGTGACCGATGACAAATTGTACATGAAGACGAGAGAAAAGACAGCAAGGACTTCCAAAACAACAATAGAGGAAGAACCATCAACATCAACTCGACACTTGGCTGAACAACTTGACGCCCGTATAGCCACAACATGGAGGTCCTTCTATATCCCTGACTTATGCCCACTAGACTTCTTTTTATGGGGCTATGAACTAGTCTAGAGAGATCGACCAGAAACCATAGAAGAGCTGAAAATAGCCATAACAAGTCTGATAAGGCCGACTTTAAAAGGTCAACTGAAGCAGCTTATCGCGAATTTATCGCAGATGTCCAACATTTTGAGAACCTCATCTTTTAATTTCCTTTATTCTCTTATGTAAATTCTGAAATAAAAATCTTTTTCCGTTAAAAATTTATGGTTCCGTAAATGATAATTCCGTTGAAATATCAATGTTTCCTTTTTCGATACCCTGTGAAGCACCAGGTATGTATACACACACACACACACACACACACACACACACACACACACACACACATATATATATATATATATTAGGGTGTTTCATTTTTCCAAAGATTTGATTTTTACATGACTTTGCTTGCCCCTCGAGTCTAAGTGATATAAAAGATATATATGCCAAATTTCAAGAAGATTGGATAATATTTAGAGGTTGCACACTTTGATCACTTTTATCTTAAATTAGTGAAATTTCTAATATTAAAGTACTTTGTACTAATGAGCTTCTCATGAGTTTCTTTCATCTTTTGAAGATAATTGAACTTTAAAATGGGAACCTTAAGAGAAATTTGGCAGCTAGGAAAGGTGCCTAGTGATGAGTTTTTATTAGCTTGACCCCCTGCAAAAGAACAAGTACTCTTAGTTTTATTTACTGTCACAAGGAAATGAAAAAAAGACTTTCGGATTCTGCTAAATCTACCAGTCCTAAACTATAGGAAGTGTAGAAAAAAGCAAATGTTTCAGTTAAGGTGGAGGAGAATATCAATGCTGGTTTATAGAAGATGTACAAAGAATAACAAATCCTGAGTAAAGAGAAATCGAGAAACATGGATAAAGCAAATGTGAAACAACAGATTTGGAAATGTGATCTCGTCAAGTTATTTGACATTTCCGGGCAAAATGTGATGGGCATGACTAGCATATCACAAGAAGATAAAAATCTTAGGTCATAAAGAGAAGATGATATGAGTTCGTCAGTTAGTGTAGTTCACAAGGTTTTCGCCTCAAAAAAAGAACTAAGTGTACAAACGCGTTAACTACCTCTAAAATGTCCTAAAAGATAGAAGTCATCTAAGAGAAGATTACAAAGAGTTATTACAATTCTTACTCCTGTACCTAGAAGGTTGGTCTAAAACAGACTTCAGTTTCAGGTTCCCAGAGGCTCTGCATCAAACAAGGTGGATGGCAAAGGCAGTATATGCACTTAAAATTGTACTCTTCTCTAAACAGTTAAATATTCCTCAACGAGAATTGAAAGGAATGAAAAGAGTTGCACATTGTGTCAGCATCATATATGTTCATTTTTGACTCGAGGATTGCTTTTGGATTGTAAGTTGATGGGCTCCAAAGAAGGATTTGGATATGCTACAGCTTCTGAGCACTTACTCAGATGCAGATGTAAAAAAAAAAAGTGCTCTCACAGTTGGTAAGTTGATACAGATACCTTTGGTTTCTTTTAGAAACAAACGTAGGATTGGCTTTTTTGGACGTATGTATTACTCCGGCTAATAAGGAAAATATGACTCTAAATTTAGAAACCAAACCTGTACAGAAAAAGGAAATGAAACTATTTGAGGTAAAAACCTAGTTTTTGAAGGAAAAGACCTGAATCATTTCGTTACTAATAAAACAAAGATTTTCTTTGAATAGTTAGGGATTCACGATGTGACAGAATACTGCAGCGATTTTCTTCAGAAGCCATGTGAACGCTCTTATTGTCGTCAATGATACAACAGAAAGAGGAATGGATCTGATTAAACGAATTGGTCGGGGATAAACAACAAAAACAATTCTTGTTGAGGGTAGTCAAGCATCCCAGAAAATTCCTCACCAAGTGAACAAAGAAAGGATTGCATCGCTCAAAGTTGATTAATATAACACATGTTTTGCGTATTATGCTATCTATTAATCTTAGTATCCAGTTTCAGTATTATTTGGAGTTTGTTATTTTTAGTTTTCCCCCAAAAAAGTAATTAACATTAAAACATTATTTTTTGCCTACATTTACAAAACTGATCAAAGTGTGCAACCCCTAAATATTATCCGATCTTAATGAAATTTGGCATATATATCTTTTATATCACTTAGACTCGGGGCGTAGCAAAGTCTGCAAAAAATTTACATTTTATTTTTTGCCTTACAAAATGAAGCACCCTAATATATATAGATATATATATATATAGTTAAAAAATTCCAATAGTAATTTCAAGCATTACCACAAACTGTAAACTTTAATTGAAGTACAAATTAACTGAACCAAACCAAAGAAGAAGTATAATTTAACTTAATAAACAATCTTAAAGAAACACAACATAACCAACTTAAATTTAAACAAAACAACCATAAGAAACAAGGCAAATAACTTATTAAACATGGAGACAGGTTTGCGTGGCTTATGACACGCTAATGCAGGGTTAAAACTGTTTTTAAGCATGCAACATTCCCCAGATTTACCTGTCGACACCATATTGAAAAAACGAATGAAACAAGATTAAAGCTAAATAAAACCGACTGACCGAAATCAATCCATATCAAAAGCGATCTGTTTCCACTACATTCCGTAAACCACACGCTTCGAGTAAAGGCATCAATTCACTTCTGTTCTTGCAAGTTCTTACATAATTATACGTCATATTTTTAACCAGACTCACAGGATAACCCTGTTTCACAGCAATGACGTACCATTTAAGCATATCCTCTTTCAAAATGTCTCTATCTGATGTCAATCGGTTTAATCTGTTTAAACCGTTAATATAAATGTTTCTGAATACCGATATATGGACATTTGAATTGAAATTCAATATTGCAATTGTTTTAAAGTTAAAATCGTCTCTTTTATCATAAACCGATGTAATTAAATTTCTGTTTTCTAATTTTAGATTTACATCTAAATAATTTGTATTACAATTATTATGACTACCGGAAAGTTTCAATTCTAAATTTTTAGGATAATAGTTAAATTCATGGTTAGTCATTATTCCATTCAGCTCGACAATCAAAACGTCGTCTATATATCTGAAACTGATTATGTCTTTATGTAATTCACTTATATTTTCATATATATTTAGATACATGTCGGCCAAAATTGAACTGCAATTCCCCCCCCCCATGGGGATACCTTTAATCTGCTTATATACCTTATTGCCCTCATATAAAAAATTCTCTTGAACCACCAATTGAAACAAATTTTGAAATTCACTTAAATCTATGTATGAATCACCATACCTATTATACACCTCCATTGTCTTCTCCCTCAAATCCTCAATCTCTATGTTGTTAAGCAAATCTGCAAAATCATATGCATACAATCCTGTAATCTTATTTTTATACCTTTTTACTTTTTCCAACAGTTCATAACTATTACTTATTATAAAAGTTGAATTAATATATATGAAATAATATATATATATTATATATATATATATATATATATATATAACCTTTAAATAAACATTACCGACCACCAGGAAAAACTGTGAAATTTTGAATAAAATAAGGTTAACAAGTTGACAAAAATACAGTTCCTCCCAACACACTATAATATAGATTCCAAAAACATAGTAAAAAACAGCAGAAATTTAATAACAGAAATGGAATAATGGAAATTTGTAGAACTTAGACAGAATCATCTGGTCCCAAATGCCTAAAGTTTCACAAATATATATATATATATATAACAAGTTATAAGAAAGAAAATATTCCTTTTAAATTTGGCTTTCACCTCTTTTAAAATCAGAACTAAAAGTTTTAAAAGTTTTAAATTTAATATTTATTAAACTTGACTTTCGGATTTTAATCAGATGGAAACGTAATTTTCAACAGTAAATTATTAGATTACATTTTTCTATTTTCGAATCTTTTTAAATATTCGAAAAAAAAATGTTCAACGTGTAACACAATCAACACAACATTTTGCAAGGCGCTGTTTATTTTATTTTTTATGTATAAGTTTTTAGAGAAATTTTGGTAAAAATAGTCACACAAAGATTTGACGTGGAAAACCGTGTTTTGATAATCTTTTCTTGTTTTAAAAGTGCGTTCAACAGAAAGGTTCCTTCTTTTAGAGAAATAACATTTTTTGAAAGTTAAAATAATGTAATAGACATGCTGACGCACCTTTTAAAAATTTACATCATGTTTCTCGCTTGTTGGTTCATTGTAGTATATGATAGACGGCTGAAAAATTACTATTTAATTTTCAAAAGTCTTCATTATTAACCGTCTTAAGAATAACACGAAGGCCAATTTTTTGGGAAGAAAAGCACTGATATAAATATAATACTAAGATATATGAAATATCTTGCTAAAAAATTAATTATAGATTTATTTAAAACTCTTTTTTAGTAATTTTTATTGTAGAAAAGTTTTAAAGATCATATCAAAATATTATAAGATTTAAATTTAATGAAGTTGTATATTAAAGATTGCAGCAGTAACAAAATTTATTTTGCTCAAAAATAATTTATTGCGCCTTTATGCTACTGTCATAACTAAATTCCCAACATATAAACAATATATGTACTGAACTGCATATAATTATGACAATGATAAACATAAATAACTTTTATTGCTGCTAAAGTCGATTTTGTTACCCAAAAAGCTGATTTAGTCTTGATGATGATTCTTGAAAAATAAATGAATTTAAAAGAGACAGTTAAAAATGAAATCTTTGTTTAAAGAAAATAAAAATAACAATTTAAAAGAAAAGTTATTAAATTTAAAATTCATAACAAAAAGATGCGAAGGGAAAAAAAAAAATAATTGCAAAACTGTTCGATTTTTTGCTTTAATTTTTATGAAACTTGACCTTCGAATTTTAATCGGATCAAGCCATAATTTTCAATGGGAAATTATTAGATTACTTTTCCCAAAATCTGAATTCTTTTAAATATGCAAGAGAGCATGTTCAGTGGGTAACACAATCAATCCAGCTTTTTTGTGATGCGCTATGCATTTTCTCTTTTCATAATATAAATTTCAGAGAGAAATTTTCGAAAAAATAACAGCATGAAGATTTGATGCATGAAACGTTACTCTGATAATCTGCTCTTGTTTTAGAAGGCGTTAGATGGATTTTTTTTTTTTTTTAAGAATATTTTTTGAAAGTTAAAACAAGATAATAGACATGTCGACATAACTTTTAAAAATTTATAGCATGTTTCTAGAATGTTTATTCGTTATATTTCTTGTCAGACGGGTGATAAATGAATATTTTAGTACTGCTTTTTATGGATAATGCAAAAAAAAAAAAAAAAAAAAAAAAAAAAAAAGAAGTCTTTTTGGGAGAAATTCGTTTATGTTAATACAGTGTTAAGATATTTTAAATATCGTTCTGTAAAAATAGCTCTAGTTTTAGGGGAGACTAGGGAGGCTTGACCCACACATCAGTTTTTATATTTAAAAAAATTTCAGAGTTTTATCAATAGGCGTCAACCAAAGCTACTGGAAAGCTCAAACAACAGTCTTTGTTTCATACAGATAATCGAAATATGTGTTGAAAAAATCAATTATGAGGCGTTTTCAACCTAAAATTTGTGTTAGAAATATTTTGTAAGCTTTTTTCAGATAAAATATATCATAGAAATTTAAGTAAATAGGTTTTAAGTAATGCAGAAATATCGAGCTTTCATTCCATGTATAACGATTGTACAGTAAGTTAGGCTTAACATAACAATGTGATATTTTTTAGAAAAGAGCTATGTGGGGACGCTTGACCCCGTCAATGTGAGGGAGGGTTGACCAGATGCTCAATGCCCCCTTAATTAAGTGGTTTTGGAAGTCTTTTTATAAAACACTGAGCATAATGAAAGGTTAATGATTATATATAAAAAATAATGTAAAATTATTCTGTAAAGCTACAGTAAAATGGGGTGATGGAAAAGGAAATGTTTAAAACTGCTTAAAGAAGTATGTGAAAAATTGCTATAGTATCCACTCCAGGCAAAAATTTAATGAAATATAAATGGGAAAGTTGATAGGAACTTTTTATCATTTAAATATTACTTACAATAGGTAATTAGAAACTGTGGAAAAGACGAGAAAGGACTAGAAAGTATGAAAGCAGCAGCATTAAACCTTTCAGGGGCACTGGTATGTTTATGAAACCACTTAATTTTAATTACCTAAAACCTCAATAGCATCAGAATTTTACTAAAATCTTTTCCATTTAATATGCATGTAAAATATATAATAATGTAATATTATTCTGTAAAGCTACAGTAAAATGGGGTGATGGAAAAGGAAATGTTTAAAACTGCTTAAAGAAGTATGTGAAAAATTGCTATAGCATCCACTCCAGGCAAAAATTTAATGAAATATAAATGGGAAAGTTGATAGGAACTTTTTATCATTTAAATATTACTTACAATAGGTAATTAGAAACTGTGGAAAAGACGAGAAAGGACTAGAAAGTATGAAAGCAGCAGCATTAAACCTTTCAGGGGCACTGGTATGTTTATGAAACCACTTAATTTTAATTACCTAAAACCTCAATAGCATCAGAATTTTACTAAAATCTTTTCCATTTAATATGCATGTAAAATATAGCCTCTTTCTTATTTCCAAATACTTTTTTTTTGCAAATTCCGGTGCCAGTCATTTATTTCAACATTTTAGCACTGAAAGTACTTTGCCCTAAAAGGATTAAAAGATGTTAATGATAAGTTAAGTGCTCATGCGGCTGCAAAAGAACATAGCATTGATAGAAAACATTTAGGAAGGTATGTAGACAAGTTTCACCAGGATGAATACAGTGAGAGGAAGGGAAACTGTGACAACTAGAGTTGTCCGATCGAGTGTCACAAAATTAGGAAAAGGAGACAAAAAAATCGGGACAGTGGCTCCTAAATACGGACATAATAATGCATGAAACCCTATGAAAACGGAACCTCTGTCTCTAACGGAATACTGTCTTAAATGTTAAAATTTCGTTTTCCCTCCATATATTATACCTGCTCAGACAAAATCCTGTTTAAAACAATTTTTCTCCTCTGACTTGCGTCTAAACAGGTTTGATTAAGCATAATATTTTCAAAAATATTTATTTGTAATAAGTAAACCATGTAGCATAAAGTTATCTAGCTTTTGTTAAACTGATTTTATTTCTCTTCACAAATATTTCAATATAAAGCAAAGTGGGTCAAGCCTCCCATATAGTGGGTCAACCCTCCCATATGTGGGTAGCCTTGACCCATTATTTTCTCATGATTAAAATCAATCATTTCTTAAATTTGTTATATATTACACTTATATAGCAATTTTATTTTAATAACTGATTGTATAACGAATAAAATGATATATAAAACTTTATTGTATCTTCAATACTTAAAAAATAAAAAATCATTCTGTAAAAAGTGGGTCAACTCTCCCTAGTCTCCCCTATCTTAAAATCATCTAGTAAATTTTGTACGTCGAAAAACTTTAAATAACGTATCGAAATATTTCTTTTTATAAGATTTAAATTGGATTAAATTTTAGATTAAAGCGTGTAGCTAAAATTTTAGATTAAAGCATGTAGCTAAAACAAAGTATATTCTGAACAGAAATAATATCAAGTACCTTTATCCTATTGTCATAACGTTACTAAATTTCCCATGTATAAACAATATATGAACTATATTGAATATATTATGATAATGATAGCAATAAAATTCCTTTAGATGTTACTTTACATTCTTTGATAACAATGTAAGCTCACTATAAATGAATAAAAAGCTGACTATATCAAAACATATTTTTGAGTTTTTTTTTTTTTAAGCTTAAAATAAAACTTTACAAAATATAAGGCAGACCTTTAAGATAAAAACTTCAGATAAAGAAAATATAAAGTAACAACGTAGAAGAGAAAATTTTCCTTTAAAATCTGAACTTTTTGCTTTAAAATTCAAAATTGAAACAACCCGGATTTTTTTTTTTTTTTTGCGATGTTTTAATTTTTATATTTATGAAACGTGACCATCGCATTTTAATTAGATCAAGACACAAGTTTCAATAGGAAATTATTAGATTATTGTTTCATTTTTCATTTTCTTTAAAGTCTTTTAAATATGCGAGGGAGAATTGTCTATGCATAACACAATCAGTTCAACTTTCTGTGATGCGTTATACATTTTCTTTATTCATAACAGAAATTTTCACAGAAACTTTGGTAAAAATAACAACATGAGGGTTTGACGCAAGAATAGTTACTTTTATAATCTACTCTTGTTTTATGTATGTTTTAAAGGAAAGGTTATATCTTTTAAGCATTTTTTTTTTTAAGTTAAAACAACATAATAGACATGTTGTCACAACTTTTAAAAATTTATCGCATGTTTGTATAATGTTTATGTCTGTCGGGTGATAAATGAATTAATATAGTGCTAAAATATTTTAAATATCGTTCTTCAAAATTAATTCTAGTTTTATTTGAAATTTTTTCTAGTAAATTGTTCACATGGAAAAAAAATTAAATAGCATATCAAAATATTGCTTTTTGCAAGATTTAAATTAGATTAAATTTTATATTAAAGCGCGTAGTGATAGCAAAACATATTCTGAACAGAGGTAATATCAAGTACCTTTATCCTATTGTCATAACGGCCTTAAATGTATCATATATAAACAATATATGAACTTTATTGCATGTATGATGAGAATAATAAATATAAAATTCCTTTAAATATTACTTCACATTCTTTGATAAGAATGTAAGCTAACAATAAATCTGACTATAAATGAATAAAACGCTGACTATATCAAAAAATACTTTTGAGTTTTTGTTGAAGCTTAAAATAAATTTCACATAATGTAACTCCAGATAGAGAAAATATAAAATAATAATGTAAAAGGAAAATTATTCCTTCAAAATCTAAATTTTCACAACTTTAAAGTTCAAAACTAAAACAAGTCGGGAAAAAATTCCATTGTAAAATTTTACGATGTTTTAATTTTTATATTTATGAAACTTGACCTTCGCATTTTAATCAGATCAAGACACAAGTTTCAATAGAAAATTATTAGATTACGTTTTCATTTTTCATCTTCTTTAAAGTCTTTTAAATATGCAAGGGAGAATTTTCTATGCATAACACAATCAGTTCAATTTTTTGCGATGCGCTGTACATTTTCTCTATGCATAACAGAAATTTTAAGAGAAACTTTGGTAAAAATAATAACATGCAGATTTGACGCAGGAATATAGTTACTTTTATAGTCTACTCTTGTTTTATATATGTGTTAGAGAAAAGTTTTTATCTTTAAAGCATATTTTTTGAAAGTTAAAACAAGATAATAGACATGTTGTCATAAAACTTTAAAAAATTTATAGCATGTTTGTTGAATGTTTATTCGTTATATTTATTGTCTGACGGTTCATAAATGACTATTTTAGTACAGCTTCTTGTGGACAGTACAAAAATACAAGTCTTTTTGACAAAAACGTATTTATATTAATATAGTTCTAAGATATTCGCATTTTAAATATCTTTCTGTAAAATTAATTTATTTGAAAAACCTTTCTAGTAAATTTTTCTCGTAGAAAACCTTTAAATAGCATATCAAAATATTGTTTTTTATAAGATTTAAATTAGATTAAATTTTATATTAAAACGTGTAGTGATAACAAAATATATTTTGAGGAGAAGTAATATCAAGCACCTTTATCATATTGTGAGAACGGTACTAAATTTGCAATATTATAAATAATACATGAACTATATTGCATATATTATAATAATGATAAATATAAAATCCCTTTAAATATTACTTTACATTCTTTGATAACAATGTAAGCTGACTATAAAGATTACTATAATTGAATGAAAAGCTGACTATATAAAAAAATATTTTTGGGTTTTTGTTGAAGGTTAAAATAAACTTCACATAATGTAAGACAGACCTTTAGATAAAAACTGCAAATAACGGAAATATCAAATTATGATGTAGAAGAAAAAATATTAGGAATATTAGGAAAAATATTATTAATATAAGGAGTTGTTACTTTTATAATCTACTCTTATTTTCTATATATCTTAGAGGAAAGTTTTTATCTTTAAAGCATATATTTTTTTAAAAGTAAAAACACGATAATAGTTATGTAATTCACAATTTTTAAAATTTATCGCATGTTTCTAGAATGATTATTCGTTAGATTTCTTGTCTCACGGGTGATAAATAACTATTTTAGTACAGCTTCTTATGGCCAGTGTAAAAAACAAGTCTTTTTGACAGAAAATGATTTATATTAATATAATTCTAAGGTATTTTAAATATCTTTCTATAAAATTAATTTATTTAAAAATCCTTTCTAGTAAATATTTTACGTAGAAAACTTTTAAATACCATATCAAAATATTGCTTTTTATAAGATTTAAATTAGATTAAATTTTATATTAAAACGTGTCGTGATAGCAAAATATATTCTGAACTGAAGTAATATCAAGTATGTTTATGCTATTATCATAACAGTACTGAATTTTCCATATATAATCAATATATGTACTATATTGCATGTATTATGATAACGATAAAAATAAAATCCTTTTAAATATTACTTTCATTCTTTGATATATGTAAACTTTCTATGAATTAAAAACTGACTACGTCAAAAAAAAACTTTTGAGCTTTTGTTGAAGCTTAAAATAAACTTTACATAATGTTTTTATCTTTAAAGCATATTTTTTTTAAGTTAAAATAAGATAATTGACATGCTGACGTAGGATTTCAAAAATTTATATCACGGTTGTAGCATATTTTCTCGCCTCATTTCTTGCCAGACAGGTGATAAATGAATATTTTAGTATTATTTCCCGTCTTTTTGTCAAAAAATAATCTATATAAAGATATTCGAAAGATAATTGAAATTTAGGATGATAAAATTTTAATTATCTGGACTAATTCATAACTTTAAAAATGTGAAAAAAAATTACTTATTAGTTTTCTAGATTTAAATTTTTATGTTTATCAATTTTGAATTTAGTCAGATTAAACGTTATTTTAAATAGAATTATAGATTACTTTTTTGCAAGCCTTTTATGCCTGGATATGAAAATATTGAATATGGATCGCAATCGTTATGCACTATTCATTTTCCTGATGTATAGATGTTTGAGAAATTGTGGTAAAAGTAACGCATAAAAATTTCATGTACGGAGAGGAACTTCATAATCTTCCTTTGTTTTTAAAACTTGTTAGACATATTTTTATTTTTATTTTATTTTAATTTTTAAAGCAATACATTTTTTTAGAAGTTGAAGATTATAGACATGATAATATAACTTTCTTTTAAATTATCGTATTTTTAGGCACATTATATCTCTTTATTTCTTGAAAGAAGGAGGATATATATATCTAGAAGAAATCTATACACAACAGAAAGGTATTAGGGTATGAGCATGCCCTTTCGGCATCTTAATTCTTATTAAATAACGATATTTAAACTTTATATGTTTTAAACGATGTTTATTTATTTATTTATTTTGTCATAAGCTGTTATAAATGTACAAAAGTATTTTTTTTAATTCTACAAATAAACGAACTTTGTATATTTTAAATGTTTTTATTTATTTTTGTTGTAAGTTCTAATATGTATACAAACGGTTTTTTAAAAGTTCAACAAATAAACGAATTTTATACATTTGAAAAGATTTTTTAATATTTTTTCTTCACAAAATTTTATATACTTCACAGTATTTTTAAGCCCACATAAGTGTACAAAAGCATTCTAATAAATTGTATAAATAAACGAAATTTATATTTTTTAAAGGATTTTTATTTTTTTCGCACGAGCTCTAATAAATGTACAAATGTACTTTAAAAATTCTACAAAAAATCCAAATTTATATATTTTAAGGGATTTTTTTTTCTCATTAGCTCTTATAAGTATACAAACGCAATTTGAAAGTGCTACAAATAAACGAACTTTACATACACTGTAAAACAAATAATGCCAGTTTTCCGGTCGGAATCGGAAAAATAGTTGCCCTTATCGTACCGAAATAATTTCCAACCCGGTTCGGAATAAAATCCATAAAATCGGGATAAAATCCGTAAAATACCGCTTTACTGGCTATTTCCTTATTTTTACGGATTTTATTCCGAGCTGGGTCGAAAATTATTCCGGTACGATAAGGGCAACTATTTTTCCGATTCCTACAGGAAAACTGGCAGTATTTTTTTTATTGTGTATTTTAAAAGATTTTTATTTAGTTTTCCTCATAAACTCTAATAAGCGCGTGCATATAATGGTGCGACGTACTGTACAAATAAACCAGAAAATGTTTCATGGTAAATATAGCCTTTCTTCTATCTTCTTTATAAGCATACACTGTAAAAAAAAAATCCGACCAGGTTTCCTGTAGGGATCGGAAAAATAGTTCCCCTTATCGTACTGGAAAATTTTCCGACCCAGCTCGGAAGAAAATCCGTAAAAAAAAAAGGAAATAGTCAATAGAACGGTATTTTACGGATTTTATTCCGAGCTGGGCCGCAAATTATTCCGGTACGATAAGGGCAACTATTTTTCCGATTCCTGCCGAAAACTGACCGTATTTTTTTTACAGTGTAGGTCATATTTTGTAACTATCTGGCTTCGCCCGCTAGTGGCCCCCTAATTACAACGGTGCTTCTAATTTATACGGACCTCGGATAAAATGATTCTCGAATTCATGTGAAATTTTTCGAAATACCGAAACTCGAACCGAACGAACTTCCGGCTCGGGTCCCTGCAACCTACGGCACCGTATACCGGACGTGCTGCACATGCCCCGGAAAATCTTGTATTGGTGCCTGGAATGCATATGAAAATTCTCCAAAAAATGAACCTCAAATCGAACAAACAGACGAGTCAAGTCCCCAGTGGTGACGGCACCGTATACCGGGCGTGCCGCGCATGCGCCGGAAAAACTTGCATTTTCACCTTCCACGGCTCTTTATAAGCATCGTTCACCTTTAAAACTATTTAATTGCACCATTTATGCTGAGTTTAATTTAAAATGTTTTGGTATTTATTTGCAGCTCATGCACAATAGTTCAGAATTTGAGAATAACACTGCTATGAACCAAAATTCCCTCAAGGAAAATTTTTGATTTCACAAATAAGTATAAAAACTATATACCGGAAATTACTTTTAAAAATTCTGCAAATAAACGAACTTTAAACGATTTTTATTTATTTTTCTTCATAAGCTCTAATAAGCTTACATATGGCGTCGCGTATTGTACAAGTGAAGCAAGAAAATACTTCATATTTAATGCGCACGACAAAGACTTTCTTCCATCTTCTTTACAAGCATCGTTCATTTTTATAAAGATTTAGTAAACATAACATTACAATTTCTGTGCAAATGTTTATACTATATGCTATACAAGAAAAGGAAATTGCAGAAGAAAAACATTTTGTCGTATAAATTTAGTACAATATTCAAAATTACTAAAATGACTTGTACTATGTATTTTATAGGAAAATTCAAACTTAACATTAAAATATCCCAAGTGACCAAACATTTTTTTTTCAAAAAAATATTAAGTTCCGAAATATTAAGAAGCATTAAATAAAAGAGAACCTGTGTATATGCGTACTGAAAGAAATTCCACGTACAATAAATGTTAAATTATTTAGTCATCTTTCAGTTCTTTTTTAATCTTTTCTAAAAAATATTTCATAGCAAGAAAAAAATTCCAAGAAACGAACAAAACTACATACATAAATATAGACATAAACTTAGTGTGTAAGTAATTTTTGAACCATAAATGTTGGGTGGATAAATCTAATCTCCTATATTTACTTCCTCAGAGAGAGAAAAACATTTTCTTTCTCAATTTTAGCGAAATAACTATATGAAATTTTAATGTGAATGTTTAGATTGTAAGCATTTTTTTTCTAGGAAAGAAAAAAAGGATTTTTTTTTCAGCAATTCCGTTAACTTTTTCTCCCTTTGTTATTTGACGATGAATCAGAGTAAAAATGGAATTATTATTTTTTCCACCGTTCCTTGAAGAAGAATGTATTTTTTGAAAATTATATCAAAACGAATTTCGCTTACAAAAGTTTTTTTTTTCTTGTTTTATTTTACCTTTTCCAAGTGTATTTTTATTCATTTAACGTAAGACCACACTAAGCATTTATGCTGAATTTAATCTTAAATGTTTTAGTATTTCTTTGCAGCTCAGGCGCAGTAATTTAGAATTTGAGAGTAATACGGGTGTAACCAAGTATTCCCTCAAGGAACAATTTTGATTTTTTTTTTTTTTTTTTTTTTTTTTTTAAGCATAAAAATATTTTAACGCCTTACCAGAAATTCTTTTAAAAATTCTATAAATAAATAAACTTTACATAAATTTGATTTAGAATATATTTCCTCTGTTTTGAGTTTTATGTAGAATAATTATCAAATCTCTCGAGGTTTATTTAAAATATTTCTATATCAATAATGAATTTTAATAAATATCTGCGATAAAAAGCACCATACATTTTTTAAAGGAATTATCAAAAGTCTTTTCATTCTCATTATAAATAAAAGAAAAGCATTATAGTATTATTTCTATTTTTCATGAGATACATGTAATTTAATTAAAACAGAGAAACCACTCTTAATAATCTCAAGTGGTTTAACAGTAATTCAGAATTAAAGTAGTGAAGGCTAGATTTTATTCCCTTTAAGCGTCCTAACCGTGTTTTTCCGTCAGTATTTTTTGAATTCAAAGGCTGATTTAACACAAAATTGATATTAATGTTAATTTTTTGAATTCCATAAGATAAATAAATATGTAAGATTATCAAATACAAATCTTCATACCACTACTTTTTACTTATTAATCATTATGCAGCATTAAACATGAATGAAAAAACCTGCAGGACGCTTATAGGATTATCTTAATATTTTCCAAGTTAGGAATTTCGGGTAATCAGCAATTTATTTCAAATACATTAGCGAGGGAACCAGCAAATATTTTAAAAGGGAAAATAAAAATCATTTTCTCAAGTCTTTTTTTTTTTTTTTTTGCAAGGGAAATCTTGAAAACCTTACACCGTTACTCCTTGCCTTCAGAGAACCTTCGAATCAGCGATACTAGCATGCTAACCACGGGGCTCCATCGTTTACGAAGCTTCGGACTACAAAAAGCTTAAAGCTTTTCGTGGAAAGATCAACCAATAAATAATTCAGCCCATTTTGGTATTTATTTGGGATTTTTAATCTCTCACTAACGGTTCGTAATTTCATTGGCAACTTAAAAAGTTTCTAGATAAAAGTACACATACAAACATTATGGTACTACGGGTCCGTCATGGATTTTGGACTCCCTTAATATGATTCACCTTTTTAGGGTTCCGTACTTAAAAAGTAAAAACGGAACCATTATAAGATCACTCCAGTGTCTGTCCGTCTATCTGTCTGTCACAGCCATTTTAATCGTAAACTATGGAACGTGGAAAGTTCAAATTCGGGGAAGTAATAAAGACCATTGACCCACATATTTTCAGATTAATAAACATTCATAAATATATTTAGTAAAAAAGTAGAGGGGCTAATTATGCTACTTGAAAAAAAACATATTTTCTTTGTATATCATGTAAGGTATCCTGTGAAAGCTTTTGTAACGCTGGACTCAAAAATACATTCCTTTTAATTTTAGGTATTATATTTTCAAAGATATTGTTGAAAATGTAGCGCAAAAATATGTTCTCCCCCATCTAAATCCGAATAAATTACATCCGAAAAAATTAGAGGTAGTAGACGTTAATATAAACATTGCCAGAAAATTAGAGCGATTACCCTAGGTCACATAGTTTTTGAGTAATTAGCATTTTTCTGTTATACACAAATTTCGATTTACGGGCATTCAGAAAAATTGTTGAGCATCGATGAATATACCTATCGTTGCAGAAGAATAAAAGCATTGTTGATAATGATTTTCGAAAAAAATCATCGGTAATTAGCTGAGATATTAACCCTTAAAGGTACGGCCAGTTTGGACATACACAAGGACAGGGCGGCGTACTCTATGCCTAGTTAACGACTTTTAATGATATATATGTGTAATGTAATGTCCAGTAACAGTATAAAACAATAAACGTCAAATTGTTAAAAACATACTAATTTAAGGGGTCTCGGGACTCTAAAAAGTGGAAAAAAGAAAAAAAAGACCATTTTCAACATTTAATGTCTTAAAATGTATATGATTTTAATACACAATTTTAATTGGAATGAAAGATATATGTATGTTCTTTCGTTTCATTATTTAAAAAATTGCAAGATACAGAATTAGTATTTATAGGGGGCTCGAAACTGTTAGACATTTATTGAACTAAAAATTGGCATAACAGTTTACGCGCAGGATTGCAAAATAAATATTGCAACTAGAATGGAAATTTTGGTGCTTACTTCAGATTGTAATAATTTCCCTGAACTTAAATAAATTTGTATTTAAAGCATTTTCATATTTTTAATGCAATGCTGCATTTAGCTAGTACAAAATTTTGAAAATTTCAACAGTAAAATCACCTAAAAAAATATTTTTTTGAACAATAATAAGGAAATTTTAGGTTCAGTTTATACAGAATAACATGGAATATATGTTTTGAAAATTTCATGAAAAAATATTCAGAAGTTTTTGAGGTATCCTGCACGTTATACCCAAAAAACGCCATTTGGAAAATAATGACTTTAAAGTTTCGGAAACGCCGCTTCAGCTATTGAGCGGGTATAATTCTGAAAGCCAAAACTTCTGTTCTAATGGGAATTTCAAGGAAACAATTATATCAAAATATTCAGAAAAGATAGGAGTTTAACATCTAAAAAAATGAAAATTTCTTAAATTTTGAAGCTTTGAGAGTCCTGCGACCACTTAATCCTTTTCGGCACGGAGTAATTCTATTTAAAAACTTATGAAATAATGAACTGACACCAGAATTTATAAACGAATTTATTAGAAAATGCGGACTTGCTTATTTTCACGTACATGATAAAAGAAAAATTTTAATTAAATATTCTTGGTGCCATTTGTCTGTTTTGGAATTAAAATTAGGTGTCCGTTTTTTAAGGGCATCGCCCTCGAAATATTTAATTAGAATGAATCGCATAAATACTGTGAGATTCGCTATAGTTTGCATTGATTGTATCTCTCAATACGCCTCGAGTGACTTTAAAAGCTAATTAAACACTTATCTGGAAAAAAGCGGCACTGACCAAGGCGGCGTTGCGACTTTGAGACCTCAATTTGAAGCGCGCTTAGCACAATGCCAAATTTAAACTTTGCACAAAGGTTTTGTTTTAGATACACTGTAGAAATAAAGGTTATTACTACGCTGAATTTAGTTTCATAAAATGTTAAATGAAGTTTAACTATGCACTGCCTTTATTGTCAGTACCGAATTAAGTTCATAATATACAGATTAGGATAATATTAAAAAAAGATTTAAACGAATAACTATATTTGATATTGTTCCATATAACTCTTTGAACTTTCATGGTATACCCGATTACACTTTTCTAATATATACAGTTACACCCAAACCTACGTTATATAGTTTTTTTTTTTAAATCTTAGTATTCTTTTAGCATTTTTTTTTTTTTTTTTTTTTTTTTTTTTTTTATAATACTATTACAAATTCATATATTTATTCTACGGAACCCTCTGTGCGCGAGTAATGCTCGCACTTGACCGTTTATTATTATTATTATTATTTTTTTTTGTATGGCTAGAAATAAATATTTCTAATTATAATTTTAAAACATTTTTTTATCCAACAATAATTTTAAAATAGCGTTCCGGTGCGTGGATTTTTCCATTTCTAGCCCTCGTTATTTGAATAGGTTGTATGGAAGATCAGAGAGAGATTTTGTGTCCATAAGATATACAGCACAATCAATCCGCGAATGTGATATTCTTTCAATAATTTTTTTGAACGCATGATCTGAAGTGTTTCTTATCCAAATCTCATGTCATTATGACAGACACAACGGCGTGCATTACGAGTGTCCAATCTTTTGACTTACTCGGACCATATTTGAAAGGAAAAATTTGTCTCAAACTATTTGTCTCGAGGGGAAATTTTTTGTATCAGCAATGCACTATACTAATACTAATGATAATATTTTGAATTACCTATTAGAGACCTATTCATTGTTTCATATACATAAGCGATTTTTTTCAACATTTATACAATTTATTTTAATAAAAACAAGCCATTTATCTATTTTTATATACGAACAGAAGTAATTTATACATAAAAAACAATAATATATATATATGTATGAGTACGTGAGTTTAAAAACTCGCCTCCTCCAATATTTAAAAAATCGTGTTTTCTCTATTCTATTGGTAAACCTGCATCGAAAAAGCACAACAATCTGAAAAAAAAAAGCTAGTTGTATTTTTTATTAATAGCATTGTAAAATCTTGGTTTACAATGAAAACCAATGGACGCAGTTTGAAGTTTTTCGCGATTTCCCAAGATTTGACTTTGTGAATCAGGCGAGTATATATATATATATATATATAAACAAGTGTAAAACTTCACCAAGTTTGTTTTAACAGGCTGGTGTTGGAACTTTCATGGGTTTATATCATTTAGCAACAAATATCATTTTCTGAATCTCAAATTGTACCAAGCTTTTAAAAAAAGGCCCTTATACTGGAAAAGTACCGTTGAAAGAGTTACTAAAGGCCACACTAATGATGAACATTATAGCAAAAAATAAAATAATAATAATAATAATAATAAAAATAAAATAAAATAAAAAAGAACAGCAAAGTTTTTTCTTTTTATATCTCTAAAATTTAACATCATATACATTAAATTAACATGATAGAAAAAAGCTTTTAAGTTAAGTGTAAATTTTCAAATAATTAATTTAGTTTTTATTACTTTTATTATTCTTGCAAGCAAAACATTTAAGATACTTCTTCAATAATTTATTTACCATTGCTAATATTTCTGAACTGAAATTTCTTTACTTTTGATGGTAGCATTAAGAAACATTTAAAAAAAAATATTTTCTCTCTGATTTTAAACGAGTTCTTTAACAACTCAAAACACCATTTTATTTTTATTCTTTATAATATTAAAAAATATACGTAACAGAAAACTTTATCCAAAGCGAGCTTGGAGTTATAAATTCTCAAACAATTTCATAGGTCTTACAATTCAAGAAAATTTTGTTTTCAAAAAGTGGAAAAAACATAATTCTTTCTTCTGACTCTTTAAATCCTCAATATCTAAATATTTTCCTGAAAAAATCCCATTGCTTACTATCTTCACAGTGAATGATAATAAAAAAAATGCCCCTGATAAAAGAAAAAAATATATACCAGAGCCATTAGGAGCAGCCGTGTTTGAAATAAAAATCAAAATACTCTTCCATCACATTTATAAAAAAAATAATAATAAAGTAAATAAAGAATTTTCTCCGTAGTATTTTAATGAAACGCGAAAGTGTAAATCCATAAAATGAAAGAGTATGAATTTCTTTACCTTCCAAAATATTTTGGCTATATACAGTTTAAAAAAAAAAAAAAATAGCAGAGTACAGCAGTGGAAACTGCGCTGTTAAACTGATCGTGAAAATACTTTAAAATTTTGAAGACTGAATTATTTTCTAGGATTAAATATTACCTAAAAACAGGGTTTTGGAACTAAGTGTTTTTGAAATTTTCGTAATAACCGGTGCATTATGGGCGTTCTTGTATTTCATAAAATTTTGTTGACAAAATTGAAGCAGTATCAGGAGCAAATGTTTGAAAGTACATATAAAAAGAAATAAAACTATTATACAGCAGATGATTTTCTGAAGTTAAGTTCTTTGCAAATTTTTCTTACAGAAACAGTTTTAGTTTGAATATGTTTTGTAATAGTAAAAAATAATGTATTTCCATTTCTCAGATGTTTGTGATGCGTAAAATTAAAAGTAAATAAAATACAAGACAAACACACAATAGGAATTCTCTGAAAATAAATTACAACAATTTATGTCTACCCTTTTTTGGAATTCAGAAATATTTAAAAATATATATTCAAATTTTCAGTAGGATGTTTTAAAAAAAATGCACCTATTAAGGAAAGAAATTTGTTTCAATTATGTTAAATTATGGAAAACTTTCAATTCTTGTTCACGTGTGTTACAATATATTAAGTTTTAGTTTATCTCAATAATACATAACAGTTTTATAAAAATTATTTTATGAGAAAATGGTTAAAGAAATTATCTTTCATATTTTAAAGTTATTTTGAAATATCCAACATTAGATTAAACTTTTGATTAGTTTATGGACATTTTATTTAGTTAATAAAATTAGTACTTTTAGTTAGAAAAAAAATATGTAGGCTATCTGTGTAAGATTTTGAAATTTTATAAAAGTTTAAATCTTTGAAAATTTACTATCAATCATAAGAAATGAATTCAATTTATAATTATTATAGATGATAATGTTTTAATTATTTAATGTCGTTCTTGAAAAATATCTGTTATTATACACTTCTTAATAGAGAACATAGAGAAATCCTTTTTTTCGACATTTTCTTTCAAATTTAGTTGCGATTTAGCAAACAGACATGAAGAAAGTTATGAAATATTTTTCAACCAGGATGAAATTTGTCTAATTTGAGCAAAATCAATCAATCAACCAACTTGATCAATTAAATAAAAGAAGCATAAAAAATTCTTATAATTGCTTCTTTTAAAATTTTGAAACATATTTGCTTTACTTCGCAAAAACAAGCAAACTTTGTAGAAACATTTAATTTTGGCAAAAGGAATTTTACAGGATTTTATTTTTGCTAATGCCTCAAATAGTTCTTCTAAGTCAGTTGAATGAACAATTCCTTTTTCAGTTAAAAGAATATATAAAACATTCAAGTTGTATTTACTCATGATGAAACAGCATCGAAAAACTGGTGATAAATCACATTTAAATAATAAAGTTTCACGGGAATTACAATAAAACAAAAGAGCTCACAGGACACTTTTCAGGACGGAAATTATAGCAGCTCGTCATCACCCAATGTAAACACGTTTCCGAAAGGAGACAAGGTCCGAAATGAACAGTCAGGGCAGAAAGAGCTGGCAAAGAATGCGACATGTGGCGCTAGCAGAAAGGTAAACACCAATTACAGAGGAGCACATGCAGAAGAGGAAATGTTGCCAAAATGATTGAAGGAAAGGAAAAGATTAAAGGAAATGAAAAGACATAAACAAATAAAAATAAAAATAAATAAATAAATAAAATAAATAAGTAAATTAAAAAATAAAACTAAAAGAGAAAACTCATAAAAACATAAGAAATAAAAGATTTTTTTTTAATACTAAAATGAAAAGAGGGGAAAGAATTACAAAAGTAATTTCCGACTTGAAGAGAGAAAATGAGATGATGAGAAGCCATTGACAAGATTATCGGAATTAAAAAATTAATTGTTTAATTATATTGACTCATGTATAATCTAGAAAAGTTTTTATATAATTTTACAAGCACTCTATAAAAATTATTGTCTTCGTTCAACATGTAAGGTTGGCGAAAAGAAATATATATTCAATTTAGAGAGCCTCCGAAATGTGTTTTACGACTCTGAATCTGATAAAATTTAAACAGATAACTCAATCGATGCAATTTTCATTTATTATACAAAAATGTTTCTTATGAAAATTTTACGAAAAGTATTGAAATAAATGTCTAGAAGGATTATATATTTTAATACCTTGATATAAATGTTTGATATGCTTTAAAATGTTTGATGTGCCCATCTCCATTTCAAGAATAGGCTGTAATCGCAAAATTATATTTACTATCGTTAAGTTCGACGAGTCTGACCAAATATCCATTGCAATATCTGTAGTTTAAATTTTAGTAGAACGCACTTCAAAGCCCTCTCCGTGTGTATTTTTTGTTTTTGTTGTTGTTAACCCTGTATTTCTTAATGAATTAATTCATCGATCAACTTAATTTCACTTTCAATAGCAGGAATGTCCATGTACTTTATTAATGTTGCTTGAAACCATGTTCAAAATTTTCACTATCAGCAGCAAAAATACTACAGCAAAAATAACAAATTTGCAAAAAAATTACTTACATTTTGATTAAATAACTTATATCTCTTTACAAGAGGTATCACATATCTGGATGATCACTGTTAAATTTATAAAGACAAATATTACATTTGGTATTTAGATTTTTAGCATAATCACTTATATAAAGCTTCATTAAAAAAAAAAAAAAAAAAAAAAAAAAAAAAAAAAAAAAAAAAACATTTTTGAGATTAGAATTTTCGAAAAGTATATTTCTTATTATGAAAGATTTTCATGTTGCTCTTAGTCCGACGTGCGTGTAGGCACCGCAGACACTACTCAGGGGCTCTGTATATAATTAAACAGTCATAAATATGGGATTATTGGCAGTGATATTCAAGCTACTTGGGATTTTCATTATGATTTAAAGTAGAGGAGAATTTATGGCACTTAATAACGAAAGGGAGACATTTGTTAACATTTTAGCTAAAGATAAATACATTAAATAAAAGTCAGAACCAAGGCTTTAAACACGCATTTGTAGTGAATTTAATAGAGCATATAAACTATTTCATAACATATGTATAGCAACACTATAAAAAAAAATCTCTCAAATTAACCTAAACAAGTTGGAAATTGCTCGTCAAACGTGGCAAATGAGGTGCGTTCGTACTATAACTAGTTTTATAATTATTTTTTGCACCCCATATTGTACTGAATGTGTATTTGTTTGCACTTCATAAGTGCATAGTCTGTAACATCATTAAAATGCACTTGCAATATTTTTTCCCCATTCCCCTTAATGTAACGGGAAACTTTTGAGTGTTCCTGTAATTAAATTACACATCCGATTTTCATAAAATTAGAAATCGCTCGACAAAATTTTGCAGCAATTATATATTTAAAATTTCAGCCCATTCGGAAGGCTGTAACATCATTAAAATGCACTTACAATAATTTTTCCCATTGGCCGTAATGTAAAGAAAAACTTTTGACTGTCCCTGTAATTAAACTATACATCCGATTTTCATAAAATTTGAAATGGCTCGACAAAATTTTGCAACAATCATATATTTAAAATTTCAGCCCATTCGGTTGGGTAGTTTTTGCTCTGTTACATGCGGACGGACGGACAGACGGCCAGACGGACAGACGGACAGACGGACAGACGGACTGAACGACGACTATAGGTGCTACGTATTTATATAATTACGAACGCACCTAAAAACTGTCAAGTTTTGCGCCAGTAGAAAACCTTTTAATTTACAGAAAATATCTGTAATTTTTTATTAAAACAGATTTTTTTTCTGAAAAACATATAGATTTTTTCTGTAAAATTTACGAAATCCACAATTTTTACAGAGAAAAACTGTTTTTGTTTAAAACAGTTTTCTTCTCTAAAAATACACTTTTTTCAGTAAAAATTACGACTTTTTTTTTTTTTAATTAACTGTGAAGGCAATTCTAATTTTCACACGGTTTTTATTTCAATTTCAGTTAGGAATGATCGTCTATTTGAATAACAAAGCTAATATAATTCCATACTAATGTTGTTACTTATGAATTTTATATATAGAAGATTATGTACATTGTATGAGAAAAATTAAGTGAAGAAATCAATTTGTACAAAAATTCGCGTTACATTCAATATTGCAAAATAATCATCACTTTAAATGTGCAAAATAAATCAGTATTCAATCTTTGCCAAACACCCTTTAGGCAAGAGCCTTGGAGAGGGGAAAAAAACACATCTGCTGAGTTCCAAGTCAATAAATTAAGAAATCAAGATCTACTGACATAAAGGATCTAAAATAATATACGAGTATTTCGGTGCTATGAAAGGATCTCTGTGATTAAAAATATCTCATATAGTGAATGCTCAGAACTTTGGCCCAACCATAACATAAACAGACGACGTGGGAGGTTTTTCAAAGAAACTACAGTTTAGAAAGAATATTAGCTGGAGCGAAGACGACGGTAGATTTCGCCAAAGAATTTTACAAATATTTGCTTCCTTTCTACACAGATTGGCTTCGTTGTTTTTGTGACATGAATATAGTTATGTCGAAATTTCAAGGATATTTTTCTTGAATAGCTTTCACATTAAAAAGGGGGAAACATGTCATAAAGCTTTCACAACAGTAATAAGTTTAAGGGAAGCTGGAAGTCAAATTTGTGAAAAAAGTCGTTTTTTAAAATATTTTGAATCCTTTATTTTCCGCCTTTAAAATGGCATATTACTTTTGTTTCTTACGCCAACAAGAAGTTAAAAAAATTAAAGTTATTCAGTTTGTTTTACATAATACAAAACATATTACATACATAAACTTTAAACTAAATGTTGCTTTTTTATCTTCGATGGACAGTCGTGGAAAACAGAAGTAAACACCCCCTACTAACTCCTCAACATATTATCGTAGAAGAAAGTTAATGGTACCGAACGATTGGAAATAAACTCTACTTTTAAATGATGTATATAAAATTTGCTTAGTGGACCACCTACATATTAAAACGAACCCAAACTTCATTTTTTTCAATTGCAATACCCAATTTTAACAATATATTTCAAATCTTCGATTCCAAATATGTCTCTAAACCACATTTTTAAACTCATTTGAATGATAAGTTTTTAAATTATAAACATTCAAAATTCAGTGCTTCTAATGTTAAATTACACTTTCATATTTTTATTAATATCTCCTGAAATTATACTCCTAATGGGCTAATTTTTTGTGTAGCAATAGTACTAAAATACCCAAACATAAATACGTTGTATTTGTAATTTTTATAATTTTATTATAGGAAATAGGAACTATGAAATTAATATTTGAAAAAAATATGAATTGCAGCCTACAATTTTTTTTTTGGTGGACTTAGAGTTATGGAAATCCAAAATTTCACATTTCTTCTTCAAAGTAGTTTTCAAATTATACTTTAAAAAGGCAAAATGATGGTTTAAAGGGCCGTCTATGATAGAAGTGACTAAATATTTTGAAATTTCTTAAGCTATCCTGTAATCTAGCAGTCTTCAGTGACTGCTTGAGTGGCGCTTAAGATGCCTTGATCAAGAATGGGGCTCTCTCGGTCAACAATCGAGTACCGAACTTCAGTTTGGATACACACCTAAAATACGCTCGTTTTCAAATAATTTCTTGGAAACTTATCGTACGTATTGCATAAAAATTTGTTTTTAGGTTAATCGAAGGGTGTAGAGTTCATTTATGCTGTCAGAATTATGTACTGCTATTGAAAAAAACAAAGTTATGGTTCGTTTTAATATGTAGGTGGCCAAAAAAGCAAATTTTATATACATCATTTAAAAGTAGACTTCATTACCAATCGTGTGGTACCAGTAACTTTCTTCCACGATAATTTTTTGCAGAGTTAGTAAGGAGTGCTTACTTTTTTTTTCACGACTGTACCTTTTTATAGAATCTTTTATATCTTTTGTACCTTTTTATAATATGTAGGTATTATCGTTTGCAATCTTTCCAGAATATTTCACACATATCTCTGATCAATCTGAAGTGAACTTTTGTTACAAATATTAGTACAAAAAATTTATTAAAAAGTTTTTCTTTGGAAAAATGCAAGTTTTTTGTTATTTAAAAGTCATTTTTATTAAAGATTTCTTAAAAAATTAACTAAAGAATATCTGTTTATAAAGTTGACTTCACTTTATTGGGATTTATTTATATTACGTAAATAAAAAATTTCAAGAGAATATCTTTGGTAGTTTCTAAAAAAAGGTAGATTAATTTAACATGGTAGGTATAAAGATTTCCAACTGCCCTTAAACGAAAAAAGAAAACAGTGGTGGTAGTGGTGGTGGTGGTGGTGGTGGTGTATGCGTGTGTGTGTGTGGGGGGGGGGGGGGTTATAACAGTAATACTAAAGATAAATAAATTCAGAAACGAGCATGTTTGTTATATTTACGATCCACAAATCGAAATTAGTTGTGTCAAAGCACAATTTAAAAATAATGACGATGGTGGTAAAATTCATCATAGAATATTAAATATATTTGGAACTTTTTTAAAGGTCCATTTTTATTTGGAACTTCAATTGTTATTTAAAAATTTCCAGGATTATGTATATACCGTATATTAAGAAAATTGATCGAAATTTACAGGTGCACTTTATATGCCGGATATAAAATTGAAAAATTAAAAATTATGAAAAGCAGATAATCATAAGAATTGAAATTTCTAAATTTTAAAACATCCTAGATTGATGTACAAGGAATCACTTACACTACGAGTTTAGTAATGCGCGCTCTCGGATTACATGAAAAAGACTAACTATTACGTTTAGTAATGTTTTTTAAATATTGTTTGCTATAAATCTTATTAATTTTTTTTTTCAAGATTAAAAAAAAAAAAATCGTTGTCATTAGTATTTTTAGCTATTGCATTTCGTACCTTACATGCAGTGTTCCCAGATTGGGGGATTTTTTTAATTCAAAATATCTAACGCTTTATCTGACTTCGCTTTCTTTAGTCACAAAATGTGGTATTATTGGCAGTGATATTCAAGCTACTTGGGATTTTAATTATTATTTAAAGTAGAGGAGAAATTAATGCACTTAATAACGAAAAAGATACGTTTGTCAACATTTTAGCTAAAGATAAATACATTAATTAAAAGTTTGAAGGAAAGACAGAACCAAGGCTTTAAACACGCATTTGTAGTGAATTTAATAGAGCATATAAACTATTTCATAACATATATATAGCAACACTATAAAAATATCTCAAATTAGCCAAAAAAACTGTCAATTTTGTCGCCAGTAGAAAACCGTTTTAATTTACTGAATAAAGCAAAAAATCACTATTCCAAAAGAGTGGTAGCTATATCGAATGGAAAAATTCCTCATTTGTGTAATACTGCTCACGAAACGAAATTAGCAAATTTTACCTACACTCTTAATTCAAAAGAACGAATTATTAACTGAACAAAACAACGAAAAGTTTTACGCTTGTTTTTGTTCTTTCTGAGTATCTGTTTTATCAAAAAGAGACATTTTCCACAAAAATCTGGTTTGCCAAATCACCCTTTTAGGAGTAGCATCCGAGGACCGTTCATTTCAGAGCGGAACAGAAAAATATCTCTAAAAGAGCGGTTTAAGAAGCTTCCCTATTGGTTGAAATCCTGTAACGAGATATTTAGTTTGGAAGAAGGAGAACCGAGAACCGTTTTTAAAAGGGAGTCGCTTGTTTGTTTCAAACGTCAAAGATTAGCGTTACCTAAGCGATTAAAACAATATTACAATTATAATTTGATTGATTTAAAAATGGAATGGAATAAGATAGATGGATTATGACCACGAAAGCAGGGGGGGGGAGGGGCAATCATCAGAAAGAACTGAATAAATTTCGTTTTCGTTTTCCAAATAAAACCAAGATGGCTACCGGCGATTCTAGGATTTTACTAATACTGAAAATTCTAAGGTAAAGTACGTTGTTTTACTTCATCTTTCTTGTAATTCCTTCGCCATTCATTGTTGTATTGTCACATTGTATATATGATTTTTTGCGTTATTTAACGTTATTACTTTTAAACAGGAAACATGAATTTCTTAGATTACCTTTTTTTCTTTTTTTAATGCATCTGTTCCGTAATTTTTATAATAAAAACATGCGCTTAGACATGTAGTTTTCTCGTATTCAAATTGTGTAAAATTACGCTAACTGGTATTTACATTATTAAACATATATCTTTTTGTGCTTATATTATTGATTATTAATATACTTTTTTGCTCATGACATTCAGAAATATTTGCGGAACACAACAAATGATTATGAAAATTAATAAATTTATATTAACTTATGTTCTATTCTTTTTTAATGTTTCAGTAAGTACAAGTATTTAATAAATTATGTTCACTTAGATATTTGTACACATCTACACTTTATTTATTATTTTTTTTTAATTGACACAGTATTATGTATAAATAGTACGAAATGTAAAAGATAATTTAAAAAAAAAAGTATCAGAAAATAATAGATTAGTAAAAAAAAAATATATTTTATTTTATGACACAACTAGATTGACCTTTTTTTAAAATTATGATTTTGTGGATTTTTTTTTCTTTTTTTT
The DNA here is from genome assembly GCA_963932465.1 of Maratus speciosus. Taxonomy (NCBI): domain Eukaryota; kingdom Metazoa; phylum Arthropoda; class Arachnida; order Araneae; family Salticidae; genus Maratus; species Maratus speciosus. The sequence goes on from OZ010793.1 coordinate 172,962,601, forward strand.
TTTGTGTTATATTTCGCTCTGTTCATATTCAAAAGTTTAACAAAACAAAAATGCCTGCAGTTATGTAACACATGAATTCTATGTTCTATAATTATTTATATGTGTCATAAGCAAAATATATTAAGAAGATATAATAATATCAGAAATAATTAAAGAAATCCACATTTCCGGATTAAAACTAATAACGTTAAAATTAGATATACAATGTGAAAATATTAAAAAGAAAAAAAAAATCATAATAAGAAAGATGAAATGAAAACAGCGCACTTCAGAATATTGACAAGGTAAAAAATCTTGTCTTGGTATGGCACGAACCAACTTTCATCATTATTATTATTATTAATTTATCTTTTGGAAATGAAAAACAAAATTTCTTCTATTCATCTGCATCTGGATTAAAATAAAACAAAATTGAGTTTTAAAAACAATACATTTTGCAAACTGGGGAGTTATATACGTTAAAAAACAAAATTAAAAAACTAATTTCTGAAAATAAGAGGGAAATAAGTTATTTTGCCTATTAAATTTGACAAAAAAATGGGTTTAAAAATGACTTGTCAATAAGGAGTGCAGTCACTCGTTTTGCCTATTAATTTATTCAAAAAAAGAGCGAAAACAGCTTATCAAAAAGGAATGAAAATAACCACTCCGCAAGATGGATGAAATTCACTCCTATAGGATAAGTGCATTTTCAACACTGGAAAGAAGTGAAAATACACTCAGTCGGAGTTAAAATCGCTGAATTTTTTTAAGAGAATAAAAGCTCCAAAAAAGATATGTACAGTCGTGGGAAAAAAAGTAAACACCCACTATTAAATCATCAACAAATTATCGTAGAAGAAAGTTACTGGTGCCGAACGATTGGAAATAAAGTCTACTTTTAAATGATGCATATAAAATTTGCTTAGAATCCATCTACATATTATAACGAATTCAAACTTCATTTTTTTTTTCAAAGGCAATACCCAATTTTTATGAGACATTTCAGATCTTCGGTTCAAACTATGCCTAGACTCCAAATATCAAGTCATTTGAATGATAAGTTTTTGAATTATAAACATTCAACATTTTGTGCTTCTAATGTTAAATTACATTTTCATATTTTCATTAATATCTCCTGAAATTATACTCCTAATGTGTTATTTTTTTGTGCAGCAATAATACTAAAATACCCAAACATAAATACGTTGCATTTGCAATTTTTATAATTTTATGATATGAATTATGAAATTAATATTCGAAAAAAATATTAATTGCAACCTACAATTTTTTTGACGAATTTAGATTTATTAAGTCCTGCTTTATGGAAATCCAAAATTTCACATTTCTCTTCCAAGTAATTTTCAAATTATGCTTAAAAAACGACAAAATGATGGTTTAAGGGACCGTCTATGATAGAAGTGACTAGATATTTTGAAATTTCTTATGCTATCCTATAATCTAGCAGTCTTCAATGACTGCTTGAGTGGCACTTAAGATGCCTTGATCAAGAAGCTCTCTCGGTCAACAATCGAGTACCGAACTTCAATTTGGATACAGCCCCTAAAATATGCTCGTTTTAAAATAATTAATTTCTCTGTAACTTATCGTACGAATTGCATAAAAGTTTGTTTTTAGACTAACTGAAGGGTGTAGAGTTCATTTATGCTGTCAGAATTGTGTACTGCTGTTGAAAATAAACAAAGTTATGGTTCGTTTTAATATGCAGATGGCCCCCTAAGCCAATTTTATATACATCATTTAAAAGTAGATTTTATTACCAATCGTGTGGTACCTGTAACTTTCTTCTACGATATTTTTTTGCAGAGTTAGTAAGGTGTGTTTCCTTTTTTTCCCCCACGACTGTACACTACATCATCCATAGTGTTGTGGTTGAACCCCTCGAAAAAATAATTATAATCGTTGTTTAAAATATTAGATAATGAAGCGAATAGTAACATGACAGAATAATAAAATAAATATAAAATAAATGAAAGCAAATCTCTTCATTAAAATGTATTTTCCCCTTTTAATTAATGTCCAAACAGATAAAGTAACATATAGATTTTTCCTTATAAATAAAATATAGTTTTTCATAATTAAAAAGCAAAAACATAATTGATACAAAAATGAGAAACCGCGAAACGATACAATGAACAGTAAAAAATATTTATGTATGGATATTTGTCTTTCTTTGTACTATTTGCGTATTGATCGTATTTGCGTAATATTCGATTATAATTACCACAGATTCAAATAGGTAGCTGTGTTATTTTAAGTAAAAAAATAACAGACATATTTAGCAGGAAAGAGAAAATCTTCTTGAAAAAATAAAATTAAACCGTATATTTATTTAATGAAAAAATATCTCGACTATCCTATTTAATAAAAAAATATCTATACACTTTAAAATATTTCCAGTTATTGCATTCGCACCAAACACGCAGGGTTCCCAGATTGGAGAATTTTTTTTAAATTTCAAAATATCTACCACTTTTTCCGACTTCGCTTGATTTAGTCACGAAATCTCTTTCTTTGAATAAAGCAAAATTACTATTCCGAAATAGTTGTAACCAGTTTGAAAGAAAACATTTCTCAATCGTACAACACTGCTCACGCAACTAAACTAGCAAATTTTACCTAAAAGCTCCAAAAAGTATATCTACCCTACACCATCCACAGCGCTGAGATTGAACTCCTCCGGAAAAATAATTATAATCGTTGTTTAAAATATTAGATAATGAACCAAATACTACTATGACAAAATAAACAAGTAATAATAATAAAATAAATGAAAGCAAGTCTCTTCATTAAAAAGCATTTTCCCCCTTTTAATTAATGTCCAAACAGATCAAGTAACATATAGAGTTTTCCTTATAAATAAAATATATTTTTTCATAATTAAAAATCAAAAACATATCTAATACGGATATAAGAAACAGAAAAACTATACAATGAAGAGCAAAAAATATTTTTGTGTGGATGTTTATCTTTCTTTGTGCTATTTGCATATTAAAATCTCTATTCAAATATAATTAGCACAGATTCAAATAGGTGGTGTGTTATTCTAAATAAAGAAAATAACTGAAATATTTAACAGTAAAGAGAATATCTTCTTGAAAGAAATAAAATTAAACATTATATATTTTTTAATGAATGAATGCATACACTTTATTATAGATCTTTAATTTTTGCAAGAAGGTTAAATTTTTACATTAAGAGATGCGATTTTTTACACAGCTTCTTATAAGAACACAAAATTGATTTGAAATCTTCAATAACACATAAAGAATACAAAGGATTAGTTTAATATTAAATAAAAAATATATACATGGCAAAGAAAATAATGGCAGTCTTAATTTTTGTTGCTATGTGAAAAATAACTTTATGGGTTATGAAAGCTGCTTCAGACATATTTTCTTATAAGTACGACAAAAAGATAAAACAGAAATGAAATCTTCAGTAACACATAAAGAATTCAGTCTATTACTTAATATTTAGTAATATATATGAACATATACTTGAGAAAATAATAGCTATCTTAATTTTTATTGATTTATGATAAAAAGCTTTATCGGTTACGACAGTCGTTTCAGACGTCCTATATAAGAAGTTCTTATAAGAAGTTCTTATAAGAAGTTTTTATAAGTAATCCAAAATGACAAAACATAAATGAAATCTTCAGTAACTCATAAAGAATGTGGTGGATTACTTAATATTCAGGTAAAAAAAATTCTCTTAATCGAGAAATTAATAGTTATCTTAATATTTGTTGATTTATGATAAAAAGCTTTATGGGTTACGGCAGCCGCTTCAGACGTATACTTTCTTATAAGTACGTCAAAATGACAAAACATAAATGAAATCCTTATTAAGACACAAAGAAGGTGGTAGATTACTTAATATTCAGTAAACAGAAATGTACTTAATCGAGAAAATAATAACTATCTTAATTTTTGTTGATTTATGAGGAAAAGCTTTATCGGTTACGATAGCCGCTTCAGACATACTTTCTTATAAGTACGACAAAAAGACAAAACATGAATGAAATCTTCAATAACACATAAAGAAGTGGTGGATTACTTAATATTCAGAAAAAATAGAAACCGAATGGAGAAAATAATGTCTGTCTCAGTTTTTCTTGAACAATGGGAATTAGCTTTTTCGGTTACGAAAACCGCTTCAGACCTATTTTCTTATAAGTACACAAAAACAGACAAAACATAAATGAAATATTTAATAACACATAACGAAAGCAGTGGATTACACGCGTTACTTAATATTCGCTAATGTATATATATAGTAATAGCGCGGGAAAGTTGCTTTTTGTAAAAAAGAATAAATACGTAAAATATTACACAGATGGGTTAATATCTTTTACCGCCGTAAGGGGGCCAAAGTTCGGAAAAATCGCAAAAAACGTACTTTTTGCAATTTTTTTTTAATTATCCAAACATACCAATTCATTTTCTAATAGAACGCAATAGCCACACCAAGATATTAGTAATGTCACAGTAAAATTTCATTTTGGCGACATCATTTCTTTTACTGCCGCAACAAGGAAAAAGTTTCTAAAAAATGTTAAACATTTTAATTTTTCGTTTTATAAATTTTTATCATTTTTATAATAATTCCAGATTTTTTACATTTCTAATAGGCTGGAAAAAGCATTTTTTGTTAATTTTATGTAGATTGTTAATCATGATATCTGTAATTCTATCAAAAAAATCTACTCAAAGATAGAAACACCCGCAGTAGCTTGCACGTAAAATTATTTTCTCGCTGCTAGAGGGCCATATTTCACTTGGTTCGTTTTTGGTTTTTTTTTGGTAATATACTCTTTTTGCTCTATACTTTGATGGCCCAAAAGAGAGAAATCTCCGCCAGGTTAAAGAGAGGGCAAAGTTTCATCTTCGCGAAGTCAATAAAGAACATATCTGTTTGATACTAGAACCAGATCTCTATCATTTTGGTCGTTTGACCCCATCGTCTGGTAAGGCGACTTCTATATGCAATGACATTATAGATTTTTTAACGAAAAATAAAATGTAAACTGTAAAAATAATTGCAATCGGAAGTGGTGGAACTGTCCTTAACACAGGTTGAAAAAGTTGTGTTATATGATTACTTGAGAACAAATTTAAAAAAAAAAAATGACAAAAAAATGACAAAAAAAAAAGAAAAAAACTTTAGTGGCTTTCTTGCCTTCACTTCAATGAGCTGCCGCTGAGACATCTTTTCGAACACCTTGATGACAAAAGATAGGTCCTTCATATTGTGGCCCAATTTGCTTATCTCTTTCGATTTTCGAATCATTACCAATTGCAAAGTTTAAGCCAATTTAATCTGATCACATAGCTGTTGGTAAACATGATTTGTCAACTGACCAGAAGTATATGTCTGAAATATTGCAAGCTCTTTCAACAGGCGTGTGTTCAATTGACCATTTTTGCTGAGTCCCTGGACCAGTATTTCACGCAAGGTGGATCACTACTGCTAATCGAATTTTGAAACTCTACATTTGAACAGAGAAACACTCTTCTTAACTTGTCATACTGTCTGAATACATCCTGAATGTGTAGTACGTAAGTTGGGTCACAATTAAATCCACCATTTTTTCTAGAATCTATGTACTATAATAGTTAGTAATCTTTGTTACGTGCCAGATCATCTACGAAAGATTATAGTTCCTGTAATTTCACGAAATGCCTATTTCGCAAATCCTGAAAATATCCTCGTTGGAATGATAGCATGTGAAGGAGAGAACATCAAGACCTTCTGTCATGAAGACAATTGCCAAAGCACGAAGTTCTATGGACTCGAATAGTACCATCCGTCCCTTCTTCATTCCGGACTTGAACTTTAAAGCTTAAAATTGTATGGATTTAGTTGACGGGAAAAACTAAACCAACGGAACCCCATGTTATGGTTTTTCTATCGATTGACGATCTAACAACTCTGGTTACTTTAGAATGTTCGATTAAAGATACCAGCTATTATAACTTTCCTTGTCTCTCTCAACAGTAGAAAGATTCGTAAATTAGTCACTGAAGTGCTGATAAAGTTTGTGGACCAGAACAGAGGGAAGACAACATCTGATCAGTTTCGGCCTCTCGAGGAATAATAGCTTCATTTGAAAGCAAGTCATATTACAAAATTCATTTACGTTAAATACTTCTTCACTTTAACTTTATTTAACACCTTTCGGTTAAACATCTCTATATTTTAATTAATAAAATACTAAAATACTTTGTTCATTTTATATAATTTTTGTGATTTGTGGTGCATGGAATGCTGATATGCAGTAAAGCAGCGGTAGATGAAGCGATTGTCAAGAAAGATGAATACCTTTTTTATTTTCCACTCTATTACAAATAGTTAACAAAATTTATGACACATTAATAGATATAAAGTAAATTTATTTACTTGTAGACATACTATAGAAATTATAAAAATTTAGAAAAAATGAAAAATTGAAGTTTTTGCAATTTTCTGTAAATATGATCCCTTTTCGGCAGTAAAAGACATGATTTCATCATAATGAACATTTTTTTCCGGGACATTTCTCATATCTTCATGTAGCTATTGCGTTCTATTAGAAATTTGATTAGTGCGTTTGGATAATTAAAAGAAAAAAAATTAATTGTTTTTTGCGATTTTTTGAAACTTTAGCCCCCTTGCGGCGGTAAAAGATATTAAACGATCGGTGTAATATTTCACGAATTTATTCTCTATTACAAAAGGCAATTTTTCCGCGCTATAACATTTCAATTATAAATATTTCGTTTTTTTTCGACCCACTCTAATATATAGCGTGAAAAAGTCTTTGTTCAAACATGTAAATTAACAATAAAGAACAAAGTATAGGGAAATTTAATATAGAACGATGTTATGCATGGTGTAATAACAAAATATAGATGAATATTTTAAAAATTTAACATAACAAATGTAATTGAAATCATAATTTACTTTCATAGATGTGGCCTCTTTTAGCGCGTATTACAGCTTTGCACAATTTTGGCCTTCAAGACACCATTATTTCCAGTGCTTCGTTGCTTATGCTTATCATGTATATTGTCATGAAAACATTCCCAAAGACTTCGAGGAGATGTTGGAGCCGTCATAGGAACTTTTCAGTCCATTTTATATCACAATTTCTCAAAAGGATTGAGATCAGGCGATTGCGGGAGCCATATCATACTTTTGTGAGTTTTTTGCTTCTCCTTTATTTCCAAATAATATAAACACAATTTAGATGTGTGTTTTGGGTCGTCGTTTTGCTGAAAAGTTAATTATCTGCCCATACTGCGAGTACCAGATGGAATGATGCCAAAACTGCATGATGTACTGAGACGTCATGATATATTTTCTTATCCATTGTTGATTTAACCAAATCTCCAACATTTCCTCTTCCAAAACCGCCCAAAATCATAATGCTAGCGCCTCCATGTTTCACCGTGTGATTTAAACGATTTTCGCGTACACGATCTCCGACCGTTCTTCGAACATTCTGGCGTCTTTTGGCTCCGAACATTTCAAACTTGGATTTATCAATCGAAAGCACTTTTCCCCCTATTACTCGGTGTCCAAGATTGATGTTCTTTGCTCACTGAAGGTGTTCTGTTTTATTTATGCGTCGTAGCAAAATTTTCCGACAAGCTAGGGATCATCCAAACCTACAGTATATAGACACCTCTTAACTGTATCAACGGGTATCGAGATTATCTACTTTTATTCAACTCTTCTTTAACTGGAGTTGCTGGAAGCCTCCTATTTTGTTTATTTGTGATCACAACATTTTTGTTTTCCTTATATTTAGTCTGTCCACAACGTTTTGTAGTTGAATTGGTTCCTGTTTCTTTCAATCGAGCTAATTTGTATGTTACGCTTAATTTTGGAATTTAATTTTTTTTTTTTTTTCAATTTTCTTATGAGTATAAGATTCGAGGCAGAATTTCACTTTTACCAAGTAATTACATTGAATATTTACGTTTATTTCTTCATTTTTTTCTAAAGTTATTTATAAGGAATCGATATTTCCTTCAATAAAGAGTAATATTAATTCCTCTTTAAATAAATTAAATATTAGAATTGTAAAACATGAATTAATATTAAGTAATTATGATAAAAATTAATATAATAAACTAAATTTATCAATACACATAATAAACTCGATATAAAAAAGCAAAAAAAAAAAAAAAAAAAAAAAAAAAAAGGGAAATTGGTGCACGTAAATAATATTCCAATATGCGTCTGCTATATGATCTGAGATGTTTCCAATCGATATAATAATTTGAATGTACTAAATTGGAACTTCTGTTTATGAAATAGTTGATAAACACAAAATTAATTTTGAGAAGCTGAATTCCATATTTATACATATTGTGTGATCAAAATCGGTTTAATATGTTTAACCAAAGACTTTGCAAGCTAGGATAGCTGTAAAATAATAGAAGCCTTAACTTTTGGATGCTAACGAAATTTAAAACCAAGAAACTTTATCGGTTACCAAAACCATTTCACTCATATTTTCTTATCTGAATACGAAAAAGTTAAAACTAAAATGAAACCTGCAATAATACATAAAAAATGGTATGTATTACACGATATTCGTCAAAAAAAATTTTAAGGGGAAAATAGTACACGTTTTATATTTTCTCCTAACTCGAGACTTTGAAAATATACTGTAACAACCGATTATGGTTCTACATACTTTTTATTTCTTTGTCATTTTAAATGCATATTTCTAAAAAATACATAGAGAAACTTAAATGAAACTTTAAAGAATTCATAAAGAAAGGAATAGATTATATCATATATATTTTCTAAACATTTCCTATAGTGGAGGAAATAGTACAAGATTATTTATTATTTTTTTTTTAACCACAGCCCATGAAAAGCATCTAGTTTCATTTGTTTGGCCTTAGCAAAATTAAATGAAACTTTCAGTAATACATAAAGGAAAGGATGCATTGCTTATAGTCATTTTATTTATGCATTTTATTTATTAGTTATATACACATGTGTGTGTAGAAATATAATATCTTATTCATTGTAACTTTAAAATAGAGTTTTCATAGGTTTTACCTTAAAAAAAAAATAATAAAAATGTTTGTATTTATTTTCTCCATTTTATATATAGTACATACATTTATATATAATGAAGAAAATAAATACAAACATTCCTTTATTCCCTTTTTTTTAAGTAAAACCCTTGAAAACTTTATTTAAAACTTTCTATGAACATAAGATTGTATTTCTAATACCTAATTTTTGTTTGTTTAGTTGTTGCTTTTAATAACATGTTTTTAAAAATTAGCTTGATAAATCTTAACGAAAACTTCCAATGCTTACATAAAAGAAAAGATGGATTGCTTATATAAATTTTCCGAACAGAGAAATAATACAAGCATTTAATTTTAAGGGGGAAAAATCATTTAAAAAATACAATGTAATAAAGGTTGTGCTTCTGCCAATTTTTTGCTTTTTCATTTAAAAAATATAATAATTTATTTCTGATATTACATTGCTGAAAGACACGTCTTATTTCCTTTCTCAATTTCATTGCGTGTTTTTTTTTCTTATAAAAGATTTTATTGATTCTCATGATGGTTTATTACAAGCTTTCTTTCAAACGCTAAGAAACATTTAAGAAAAAAGCACATCACATCGAAGAATGTAATCGCGAAAAAAAAAAAATCAAATGATAAAACGACATTGAAAAGCCAGGGAAAATCCCCAATAAAAAATGTCAGAAGTATTAAAAGCGACCAACTGCAATAAAGAAAAAAAATGTTTCTTCATAAATATTTTCTTCTCCTAAATTTTCATATATATATTCTCTGAGAATCTTCAGAAGTTTTTAATGAAACTTTCGATACAGGGGGGTAGGTGATTTTTTTTTTTTTTTTTTTTTTTTTTTTTTTTTAATGCAGAACTTTTTCTTTCATCTAAGATGATAAAGCGTCTATGGCGGGCGAAATATCTGAAAGCGGCATTTAGATATATCTTCATTTGTATAAATATGGCATTCAGATTTGAAGGAATTTCTGAGCAGGGAGCACCGGAATGAATTCGTCATATTTATATGACAAATTTTCTTTTATGATCTTTTTTTAATACGAAATGTAATTTTTTGACTGTATACGAAAAGAGGAATGGGGATGATAAACAGCTGCATTATATGTACAATAAAATTTCTGAGTTTTCAAATGTTATAAAAAGCACAGTTTCTGTATATAATAAAATTGATGAAGTCCTACCATGTTAAATGTTTACTTACAAACAAATTTTATTTCTAAATGTACTTCTAAGACGACTTTCAATAGAAACTTTTATATCCTTTGGAATATACATTTTTCTTAAAAGTTTGATTTCAAAACTTATCAAAAAGTTTAATAATTTAACTTTAGCATAAACTAATTTAGATATTTATAGAAGAAATTTATGTTTGAACGCAATGAGGAAAAAGTTTCTGAAAGAAAGCAAGTTTTAAAAATTTAAATGAAAATATGTATATATATATTGCTGCATTCTACTAAAGAAGAAAGTTTACAGAAATGTAATAGCTTTGAGCCTTTTTCTTTTATATCACCAAAATGTTTTTTACTTTATATTGCATTTAAAATGAGTGAAAGTAAGAGATAAAATATATTAAACTGAAATCAGATTTTATGTCATTTTCATAGACGCATTGAAATATTTTAATATTGTACATACATTCCAACCTAACATTCTAATCTGACATAAAATCTATAAAAGAAAAAACAGTTTAGCCATTTAAAAATAAGAATTAAAGTCACTTTAGATCATATATTTATGCATTATATTTTGTTGCAGAAAAGCGTCACACATAACACTACAATGCTCAGAAATTTTACTCAAGTGATACTCAAAATACTGTAAACAAGAATTTTTAATGATAAACTTCAACTAATTTCTCTGTGGTATAAGTATATGATACATTTTTTGAAGAAATTTCTAGTATGAATCAAAATATTTTTATTTAGTACCGGTCAAATTGGTCTGCATAGCTGCTGTAGTGTTAAAACATGTTTTATAAATATACGTAGAGAGAAAAAAAAAACGAAAGGAGAAATTCGTTTAGAAAATTAAATTACATTTAGTTTGGGAAATTGTAAGTAAATTATACGCTTAATCTAAATACTGAAAAAAGTACATGATTTAAATAAAATAATCTTGCGGTAAATATATTCAATACTTAGAATTATACCTGCATTGCGTGAGTGTATGTAGTAAGAGGAGAATTTTTACGTATGCGTTGCACACCATTCCAAACAGATATATAAACATTAAAAGTTCATTTGACTTTAAAAAAATATATCAGCACTGTAGAAAAAAGGATGTAAATCTACAAAACTAGTTTTTTTTAAACCTATAGAAATCTGTATGCTTACTGTAATTTTATCTGTACATGGTACAAAATAAAGATGTAAATTTACAAAACTATTATTAAAAGCTACAGAAATATACATATATCGAATCTAAATTTATTTGATAAATCAGTAAGTCATAAGTAATCAGTGATGTTTAAAATAGATACACCATGGACAATTTTCCTTGAATTTAAATTTATTTAACACAATAATTGCTATTTAAATTTAGTTTTTTCTTATTACTTTTTAACCTTACTTATTGCAACATAAATAAGGAAATATTATTCAGTGGGACCTCTATCAAAGACATTTTTTAACTAATTCCACATTGTTATTTCACGTTTGTTACAATGATGGAGGGCTGTTATGAGGTGATGCTTTTAAATGAATTGTATTAAGTCTGTTTGTGAGTGTTATTACTAGAAAACAACCATTGTTCATCATAGTGGCAATGCAATGGACTTTTGGAGAATAAGTCCTGCAAATTTTTGTTTTCAAACTTGAAAAATAGCGAAATTTTTACATAGCCCGCATGGATTCAAACCCGCGAACTTTGACACTAATTCCTAGTTAATACTAGTATGCTAAACGTTGAACTGAGATGCTGCTAAGCTTGAATTAGGATATATATATATATATATATATATATATATATATATATATATATATATATATTAAACTTTCTGAACATTCATTTATTTATTTATATATATATATCGGTAACTAATATTTTAAATGTAAAACAGTTACGAAGGAAAATTCCTTAATAGAAAAATATATGTTTCGCACTAATTTCAAGTTAATCGCAGTATATTAAACACTGAACTGAATATGCTGCTAAACGTGAATTAGAATATATATATATATATATATATATATATACTATATATATATATATATATATATCGATAAATAACATTTTACAGTAAAACAGCTCGAAACAAAGGAAAATTCATTTATAACAGAGCTATATATTCTTGGCAATGAAAAGTAAAAAATGTGAATTCCCATTCTCTTAGTATTCTTTGAGAAAAATTGGTAGTAATTTTCAGAAATAGAGTAATGCTTTTTTTGTTTCTTCACTTCCAAAAAACTCTTTAGAGTATGAAGAAAATTGCAAAAGTTCTTATAATCTTCATCTGATGAGTCATTTTCTCTTTATTCCGTCAAGATCTAATTTAGATAACACTCTTTGGGATAATGCGTTAAGGTCGACTTAGAATTGCTTTCAGATCAAGAAATCAGTTAAATCAGTCCAAATTACTTACGTAATTATTTGACACGTCCAACAGATGGCGCCAGTACTTAAAAGAACATGGTTCCGATTAAATGTGCGATTAAATTAATGGAAGTGCTTATGAACTTAGAGGAATTAATAGAGTTTAGTTACTCAGACAAAGTTAAGGAGTCCGATATAGAATGACAAAGATTAAGAAAATAAGATGTTGAAGGAAATTTTTGAGAGGATACAAGTTACCTGATCATAAAGCAAGCTTTATCAACGAACATTTACAGAAATTCCTTTTAATGATACATAATTTTATTGACAAATATGAACAAAATTATAAAATATTAAGTAATTAGAGAAAATTCTAAATTCTATTGTTATTGTTGAGAGTTACTGATATGTTTGAAATAATGATACTTTGATGCTGATGGTGATAAGGCTACTGGCTGCTTACCCCTTTAACGATCGAATGTACAGGCAAAGTTTTTTTTATTTTTTATTTATTTATTTATTTTTTTAATCCTCAAGTGTCACAAACGGACCGAAATTTATGATAAAATTTATTTGTAAATAAGTAAATGCATTTATTCGTGTACATCAGAAACCGAAAATTTTGTTTTAAAATAATGGTGTCAATGTGACATTTCTGGATTAAAATTAAATGCCGCCACTGTGGCGGCATTGACCGCAAAGGGTTAAAAGTTAATTTGAAGATGTGGATTATATTCGATTTTAACCCCTTAATGATCGCATTAAATTACTCTTTAAAAATTCAATTGCTTATTGGCACCACTTTTTTGAAAAAGAAATGTCCATCTTATTTAATGACAGGTAAAATAATACCATAATAAAGCAAATTACACTATTTTATAAAACTGGTGGGAATCAAACAATCTGAATAAAAGACACAGCTCGTGAATATCACGGGAGCGAGAATTAAGGGGTTAAACTCATTTTCGTGAAATGTTAGTTCACAAATGTACAGGGGCATGTTTAGTTCATAAATAATTAATTTCGCCAAGTTTTAACTGATATCTTTAAAATAATCCTTCAAAGCCTTTAACGATAACAATAAAAAAGTGTATTAAAAATTAAAATATGTGTTACCTGACTATCCGGAAATCGTTATACATATCAATGCATTACATTCATATTCATACATATTACATTCATATACATACAATCGTTTTTACATATATCTCATAAGAAGACATTCAGATAATCATATATTTACGTTCAATGCGCGAAAAACACAGCCTAAGTAAGACTAATATGCATTGGGGTGACGTATATAAGAAATGATACGAGAAAGCAGGCACAAAAGTTGTTTACTGAATTGAAATATTCAACAGGTGTTCAATTGAAATTCTTTCGTCCGCGAAGGCACCAGAGAATAGAGAACAGAGAGGAACTTTCAACTCCAGACTACTAAAAAGCAGAAATTTATAAATCTCCCGGGAGAAATACCCACGGGGTAAACCGTTACATTGCGGGCACACTGAAATTGCACGACAAACGATAAAGATTATTTTTTAAGCTTTCATTTTCAAAATCTCTGTGGTTATTTGTTACCTTTTACATTGTGTTAACCTTTTCGGTTGCAAAGTACTACTTCTGTTTCTAAAATGACGAAATGGTACAAATATTATATTGACACCAGAACTTACAAGCAAATTTATTTGAAAATAACTGAAAGCTGTTTTTCTCTTTCTTAATAAAGGAAAATTTCCATTCCGAAATTCTGGTGTCAATGCGGTATTTAGAGATTAAAATTAAGGGGTCCAAATATGACCGCATTTCAAGGAGTTAAATAAGATTTCAAAGGGAACAAAATTAACGTCAGAAATTCTCTTTAGGGAACGGGATGGACATCTCCTCCCTGACAGTCGAAGATGACCCCATAAAAGAACCCGACAAAGATCTTCCACTCCGTCGCGAATGTATCGTGTACAATAAGGTACTTGCAAGTTGATTTCAAAACTATTAAGAATATATAAGAAAAAACATGCATTACTATTAAAAATATACAATAAAGAAATACAGTGAAACTTAACAAAGTCTCATTGTTACACCTAAACACTTCGTTATAAGGAAAATTCGTTAAATAGAAATCCACACAAATTCATGAAATTTGTATAACAAAACACAAATGCATAAAAGGAAAAAGATGCATAAAATTGAAATATTGGGAAAATGTATTTTAATTCGGGCAGTAACTGTTTTTACTTTCTTCTATCTTTACAAGAAGAAAGTATTGGATTCATGAAAATTTTCGAATTCCGGTTTTCGACGGATTTACACGTTTTAGGGGTCAGAGATTCCAAAAAACATGTTTTTACAAAATGTCTGTCTGTGACTCTGTGAGTCTGTCTGTCTGTCTGTCTGTCTGTCTGTGTGTATGTGACACAAATTTTGTGGGCGCTCTATCTCAAGAACTAATGCACGGAATTTAATAAAAATTGATATTCTGTTAGTGCCTAATACAAATTGATGCTGATTAGTTTTTGGTGTAAATCGCTCAACAGGTGGCGCTGAAATGCTGCATTTTTCACGATTTTTGCAATAGCTCTATCTCAAGAACTAATGCACGGATTTTGATCAAACTTCAGATTTAGTTAGTCCTTGATATGAATTGATGATGATTACGTTTTGGTGTAAATCGCCCAACAGGTGGCGCTGTTATGATGAATTTTGCAGGATTTACACGATTTCCCCAATAGCTCTATCTTAAGAACTAACGCACGGATTTTCATCAAACTTCAGATTAAGTTAGTCCTTGATATGACTTGCTACTGATTAGGTGTTGGTGTAAATCGCCCAACAGGTGGCGCTTCTCTGCTGCCTTTTCCACGATTGCCTCAATAGCTCTATCAATAGAACTAATGGACCAATTTTCATCTAACTTCAGATTTAGTTGTATGTTGACACAAGTTGTTGTTAATTAGGTTTTGGTGTTAATCACCCAATAGGTGGCGCTGCTATGCAGAAATTTTCACGATTTTCGCTATTGCTCTATCTCAAAAACTAATGTACGGATTTTCTCCAAACTTCAGATTCAGTCAGACGTTGACATAAATTGTTGCTGATTAGGATTTGGTATAAATCACCCAATAGGTGGCGCTGCTAGGCAGCATTTTGTTGAATTTAGACGATTTCAGCGATAGTCATATCTCAAGAACTAATTCACGGAATTTCATATCGTTAGAATCCTCATGAGATGCATAGATTGCCATTTAATTTTGGCAGTGTGATAGCGAATTTTGAAGTATTAACATGTATGAGATAGAAGAAAGTTTTAGGATTGGTACATCCGACTAGTTTATGTTATGTACACATACCGGGTGTCCTAAAAAGGACTGACTGATTTTAAAATTCAATAACTTGCAAACGGTGACAGATATTTAAAAAATTCTTGCAGGAGGGTTATGCATGAGGTCAAAAGTTTTTTTTACAGTGATTTTCGATTTTAGTTCGAATTACAAACAATAGATGACGCTGCGATCAATAGACGCAAAATTCAGGCTCGATTTTTGGTACTTCGTGGCCCGCTCAATACATTTCCATCTCCTTTTTTCCGCATGAAAGAAGAGATCCGCCAAAAAATCGAGCCTGTTTTTAGCGCCTATTGCTTACAGCGCCATCTATTGTTTGTAATTTGAACTAAAATCTAAAATCACTGTAAAAAAACTTTTGACCTTATGCATACCCCCCCCCCCCCTGCAAAAATTTTTTAAATATCTGTCACCGTTTGCAAGTTATTGAATTTTAAAAATCAGTCAGTCCTTTTTAGGACACCCGGTATGAGAAAAATTTTATTAGAATAATGTCTGAAAAACACTTAATAAACAGAAGTAATCAAAAACTGAAGCGAAACGTAGCGTATCTTTTCTCTTTTTTTCTCAGTATTTCAAATCCTCAACTTTAAGTCTGTAATAATACTTTGTACAAGTTTCTTATAAAAAATACACTGTTCATAAAAATTTTCGTACTTTTGTAAGTACCCGAAGAATTCATCTGTAGCATTTTCGTGAAACTGGAATCCCCCTCTTATTGTATCGAAAGCTTTTAGCATTTCTTCTATTGAATGAAAATGATTAAATAAATAATTTAATTTTTATACAATCCGCTGAAATAAATCCATACATCCATCGCAACGAGAACCTCTCCGTTTGAATGTTGTACAAGCACGGAAGTGGAATAAACTTCGTTATAAAGAAATTTTTTCGTAATATGGAGATTAATTTACATGTTAATGGTGTTCAAAGTAAAGGTTCAGCAGAAA
The DNA here is from genome assembly GCA_963932465.1 of Maratus speciosus. Lineage (NCBI taxonomy): Eukaryota > Metazoa > Arthropoda > Arachnida > Araneae > Salticidae > Maratus > Maratus speciosus. The sequence goes on from OZ010793.1 coordinate 172,979,486, forward strand.
ATTTCGTTAAATAGGGACTTTGTTTAAGGGAAGTTTGACTGTATATGCATAACTATTCACTCAGGGAATGAGGATGTTCTGTTACAACTACTGCAGTGTCTCCCAGGTAAGCAAACAATCAGACAGCCCACACAAGAAGATTTAACCCCTTAACGGTAGCTTAATATTTGGAAAAACCATAAAAAAGTACCTATTTTTTTTGTTACAGAAATTAAATAATTATAATGTTTCCATATAAAATATACAATTAGTTTTTTTTTAAGGCGAAAAAAAAGATGTTATAGAACGAATTCACACTTGTGGAAAAGTCATCATGCGAGAATTCTGTGTTTTAATGTTTGCTTTACACTATACAAATTAATGCGAATAAGACCTTTATTTTTCACATCTTGGACCTCTATTTATCATCATCAAACAAGTTTATACAAATAATATTTGAAATAATATAACATAGATTAAATTTTGATTATTAATAATTTTTTTGAGTGTGATATATTTCGAAACATGCAATACAAAGCCCTACAGCGCCAAAAACCAAACCCAAACTGTAATATTCAAAGACTTCACACGGAAATGCCAGTTAAATGTTTCTGGTTTCAGAAGTTTTTTCCAGAAATAAATCTCCAGCCCGGAAATATGACGGGCATGAGAAATAACGAACGACACCTCAGCCCGTGATATTGACGGAAGCAAGAATTAAGGAGTTAATGCTAGTTCGAACAGCTATCAAAACCTCGAATGAGCTGCTATGGATTTCTTTCCCCTATCGTTAGATGAGTAAGCCCAGGCGAAAACAAACAATGGTGACAAAGTCGTACAGCGGACAAACCGATTTTAGAGATGAAAGCTCTTTAATATGCATTGTCAGCCAAGTGTTTGCCTGGAATTATTCCGAGGAGGACGCCAAAAAACTTTCATTTATTCCGCAGTCCTCTTGCGGCTTACAAAAGTAATCACTTTACACATTTCTGTTTCTACGACCTAGCACTTTTTTCTTCTACCTTGAGCTACAACTTGATGATGTATTTCTCTTATTCAAGATCTAAAACTCGGCATACATGCATACAAATGTACACGTGGAAACAAGTACAAAACACAACACTGATAGACCGGGAGCCGGCAACACAGACAACCACCTCGTCCAGTTGGAGGCTGAAATACCAGAGTTAGCTAAAACTCGATTCCCATATTAAAACGCAATCGGTCTGCCAAGTCATATCTTGGTGGGAAACACCTAAAAACCCGATTTTAGCGGTCGACTCGTAGGTTTACCATTGCTTTTTCCTGCACCCAAAGGTATGAAAACATGGTACTTGGACGTAAAGCGGACTTGGAAAACACAATGGTAAACCTACGAGTCAACGGTAAAATCGGGTTTTTAGGTGTTTTCCCACCAAGATTTGACTTGGCAGACCGACTGCGTTTTAATATGGGAATCGAGTTTTAGCTAATTCTGGAATTTCAGCCTCCAACTCGATGAGGTGGTTGTCTCATGGTTCATACGCCTCCTTGAATTTTGCAGACCAGAAAAATTTTTGCCACCATTATTATCTTATAGGAAATCTCTTCTTAAAAGAAGGCGAAATTTTGCCTGTTTAACCTAGATTTCTTTGTTTATAAAAATATACTGGTAGTTTTTCTGGAGAAATAACGGTATCCGTACGAACCATGTGTCTGTGCAGCCGGCTCCTGGTCTATGAGTAACCAAATACAGAAATCTGATGATTCAATCCTTTGCGGTCGAGTATAGGCAAATAGTCAATATTTTTATATTCCATTCGCACCACTGTATTTTAATAGTACATTTTTTTAATTAATTTCTCTTGCACATGTTGCCAAAGTGCAAATAAACATGTTTCTTTAAAAAAAAGTGGTGCCTACCGAATAAATACGTGTAAAAAATGCCTGTGCCTGGGAGGAGTACTTCAACCGTTAAGGGTTAAATACTGTATAAAAAATTTTATTCATATTTGACCACAGATGCCAAAGATTATGCATTATGAATACCACTATTTATGAATAGCAATCGTTGCTATATAATCCACAAATCTTCGATTAAATATGTAAAAGACAAACTATTTGAACACAATGGTATTCAAAATACGCAAGCCCTGGCACTTATTAATTCAAGATGCAAAATTCCGTTTCGTGCTTCACTCTAACCTTCTAAATTTAGATAATTAAAAAAGGATTAAAAAACAACATTTCTGCAATCTTCTTTTAAACAATGACTATATTTAACCATTTTTACTTTAACAAAGCAGAAAATATTCAAACCTTATTAGCTCTCCAGTCTTTAATACCAATTATCTATTAAGAGAACCTTAAAAGGCATAGTTAAATCTATTCAGCTAATACCGGAACAACGGAGCTTTTAATAAGCTTTCTTCAAAATGAAAACATTTTCCGGTACCTTTTGAATATGCAAGAGTTTCTAAAATTAGTTATTCGTCCGGGATATAAGAACCAGGTGTGCACGATCGATCCAGTGACGTGGGATGCAACAAGTGATAAAAGAGAGACAATCTTTCGCCTGAACCGCAACTGAGTGAAGGTGGCAGATTTAGCTGAGATACGCTGAAAGAATCATAAAATTTTGAAAGAAATATCACAGAAGTGGGACGGAAATTCTTTAAAGATATGCAATTTACAGAGTCACAGAGAATCTACGGGCCGTGGTTGTGATTCTAACGCAGGCCCTTAAGTAAGGTACTTAAGAAATAAAATTGTTGAATAATTACATTTTAAAATGTAACCTATATTTGTTAAAAACATAAATTTCTGTATATCAAGAAAACATGAAAAAAAAAATAGCATCGTGATTATAAAAAGCCTCTGTCGTACACATTTCAACCTGCCACGGAGGTCTATGCAGTTGGGGGCCTCTGTTATTTTATGAGTTTCAATCCTCTATAGATATACCACTTCTGATGATTTATAACAAGATTGAAATTTTTATTTCAGTTCCTTTGCTTTAGCGCTATGTAATAACATAACATGCAAAATTTATATGACTCAAGTGCTAACTTTTTTAATTTATACTTTTTACTTGCTTTAACTTGAAAATTTTACGCAAAAAATGTTCTTAAATTCACAGTTTCGGTATTTCATTACAAAAATAGGACTTTTGACATTCCCTTTTAGAGAACCGGACCGCGATAATTTATACCGACTTTCCATCCCATTTCTACGACCCGGTTAATTTCCTGAACACAGCTTAAAAATTCACTTTTAAATTGCTGATATTTATAACAATTTCATTAGTTAACGAAGATATGGAAGCATAAAAAATTATGACATATCTATTGATGCATATCAACTGATTTGCTATCATTAGCTGCAGCATAACAATTATTGAATTACAGATTAAAATATATATATATATATATATATATATATATATATATTTATATATTTATTTATTTATTTATTTTTTTTTTAATCTTAGATGAATAAAATTATCATACTGTATTTTAACTAATAATAGAAAACTTTCATGCTATGCAAATTTCAGTCGCAATGTTATGTTTTCAAGAACTGATGCATTTTTCAGAAATGTATTGTCATATTTAAAATTATTAGTGATTTCACGGCAATATCACAGTTGTGATCCGAGATGCAATGCTAGGTGAAGCTACAGTAACGTTCTTAAAAGCGTTCATTTTTATTTATATCAACCTTATTGTTAGTTTTATTAATATAAGCTGCTGCTAAAAAGTATATAAATTAATATCATTTTTAATGTTAACTTTAATTTTCTTGAGCATTTTTCCTACCATAGCTATTGGAAATGGGGTTTCTAGGGTGGTGATATAATTGTATAGTTTGCTACTCAGTAATGTAAAATATGAAACATAAATAGTTGCGTTTATTACTATTTCTGAATAATAATAAAAAAGCGGTTGGGCAATTTAATGTTTTATGAAATAATGCTAGACACAACAAAGTTCGAAGTATGCATAACAACCCGGTGGTCTTCTGCAAGAACCTAATGGAAAACAGCTTTAGTTTTCTCCCTAATTCATTACTTTTACGGAAAATGAAAAACTTCGAATAATTTAAAAACGCCAAAAAATATTACATTAAATTCTCCTAAATTTTCTTTTGTCTTTGCTTTACCTTGAACCATTTTATTGGCATTTTTCCTTGCACAGCTCTTTAAAGTATGATTTCTTAAGAAATGAAGAGTTAATAAAATTAAATCGCATATTAATGATTAATACATTATGGTGTTTTATATGAATTACTTACTAATAAAATAATTAAAAGTAATGCTTGAGCGCCTTAGTACCGTATGATTCAAAATGATTAACCTGATAACAATGACAATAACTTTGTTGTAAACAATAATATGAAGAAGAAAAATAAACGCAATACAGAAGAAAGTTCCAAAAGGTGTTTTCTTTGAGAATTTAATAACTGCCTCAGACGAACAACATTCACGCAATACACTGGGTTTCATAATGATATGAACACCTAATAATTTTGTGATATCCTGCCAAAAACTCATAAATAATTATTAAAAAACTCCATTCTTGACACAAATACAGTAATTTTACATAATACATAGCTGTAAAAGAAATATCAAATTTTTAATTCATTGAAACTATGAATTATCTAAAAAGCGATGTTGCAAAATGATATGAACAAAGATCGAAATTATCATTAAACGAGCAGAAAAACTGTACAGGAATACTGAATGCCATTCCAAGAAGAAGAAGCCGAAATATGCAAATTAGTTTAGCATATAAATATACTTCGCAGACTAAGAAATTTCCAAACCTGATCCAAAGTGAGTTCTAGAAGTATGGGTCGTAAAAGCGCTTTAAGTAGTTTTGAGAAAGGGAAAACCGTGGCTTTTAAGGATCAAGGGATTTCGGCCAGAGCTATCTGTAAAAATTGAAACGATCTCCAGGTGTAATATTAGATTTTCTTCGATTAAAAGAGGATTATGGAGCAAAGAAGTCTCAGGGACGTCCGCCAAAGCTGTCCAAAACGGAAAAAGAGTCATTATAAAAAGAATCAGCAATGGGAATACAACTTTAGGCGAACTTTTAAGAAATCCACTGATAGCAGTGTCAAAAAGTACCTTGTCGGGAGTAGCCAAGAGCTCTAAGATGATGAGGTACAAGAAAAGAAAGCCCCAACCACTTATGACTAAAATGCATCAGCAGAATCGCCTAGATTGGGCAAAAGATCCCATGTCCTGGAAGTTAGAATAAGAAAGAATGATATTTTCCTATGAAAAAATATTCAATTTGGATGGTCCGGACGGTTTTTCTTATTATTGCCACGAATTGCGTAAGAAACCAGAAACGTTTTCAAAACCACAGCAGGGTGAATGTTCACTCATGGTTTGGGCTGCGTTTGGATTTCATGGTAAGATCAATGTTGCGTTTCCCTCTGGCATACTTGAAGAAAACTTGCTGCCATTTCTGAGGAAAGACCTTTCTGGATGTTCCAAAAAGACAATGCATCCATCCACACGGCAAACAGCACTTAGGAATGGCTTCTTAATAATGCTGTACATATAATTCCATGGCCATCTGTTTCTCCTAACTTAAATCCAATGGAAAATGTTCGGAGCCTACTGGTTAGAGCTGTTTAAGCAAATGGAAAACAGTATGCCACAATTTCAGAATTAAAAGCTGCTATCACCTTCCACTGGAATGAAATCAATCAAAATATATTAAAAAGCTTGGTCCATTCCATGCCTGATCGCGTTTTTACATTAATTAAAAGATCTGGTGCATACACTGGCTATTAATCTATATTTTTGGCCAATGTTCATATCATTATGAAATACCTGAAAATGGAAAAATGTAGTTTATTTTATGTATAAATCGCTATTTCAGTTACATTTTGTTATAAAATAAAGCGATTTGTTCTATTTCTAATATTGATCAGACTTCAATTTGTTTTGTAACATTTTCTTCTTCTATATGTTTGAAAAACTCGGTGTTCATATCATTTTGAAACCCAGTGTAGTCTATTTCACGCTAAACACTCAAATTTTAGGTGCTGCGTGTTCGTAGTCACAGACGCCCCACGTCTGTATCAAGTTGTGATATGAGCCATATTTGTAACATATTCATAAAACTGCTGTCCGTGACAATTTACTCAGCGAAAGGATAAAGACTATACAATTTAAATTTCCAGATGCACAGAGAAAATTGACCTCAGGTAACTCTGCTTGGCAAAGTTAAGAGACACAGAACAAGTAGATCGTACGAAACAAATCTTTATCTTTCTTAAGTATTGTGTTTATTATTTACTGTGCTTTACAATGAAGTTATTGTCAATCAAGACAATCATTTTGAATCTTCCTGTATTTTATATAATAAATTAACGCCAGATATGACGAGGTTCGGTAACTGTACGTACAGCTAACCAGTGATCTTCAGTAATGGTCAAATATTTAAATTTTCTTCATATCTCGTTCTTTTTACAGGACATGGGTGCACTTCAAATAATTTAAGCTGACGCCCAAAAATATCACTAAGGAAACATGAGACACGTCTGTGTGAAGGATCATCTGCCGATTTGTCAGCGAAATTTCTTTTATAAGGAAGCTTTCATTCCTGCTAATGACCAATTATATTAGAACTGAAAGACAATAGCGATGTTGCACAACCAAGACGAAACACTGTTCATGGTTCTCTATTATAATATTGTATTACTAGTAAAAAACCACCCTTACTGAACTTCTCAAGATATATTTTTCGATACTGACATAATTCCCAATCAAATTTTAGCTGCCAAACAAATTTCTTTTTCAACATAGATTTTAGCAGGTGTACATTTAAGATAAATGAAACATGACGAATCATATGGTCGATTAGCTTTATTTTTAATGAATATTGAAAAACAATAAATGTGTGGTCTGTACTTAAGAGAGCAGAAGTCTATTTGAAATACAGAAAATCATATACAAGTAACTTCGATCCAAGCAGACAGTATTTGATAAAATGCAAAAAACGTTTTGGGAAATTAATGATTATCAAATAATTCTAGATATGATGAAACACGAGATCTATAGACACAGCTATCCGATTATCTTCAGCAATGATCAAATCTTTTAGTTTTCTTTCCAACTCATTATTTCCTCAGGACATGGATGCACGTCAAATAATTTAAGCAAACGCCCAAAACTATCACTTCGGAAACGGAAGACATGTTTGTGTGATGGGTCATCTTCAAATTTGTCAGCGAAATTTGTTTTATAAGGAAGATTTCATTCTCGCTAATGACCAATTATATTAGTGATGAAAGACAATAACAACGAAAACTACCAACTATGACTAAAGGCCATTCACAGTTCTGTATTATAATATACTACAGTAAAAAACATCATCTTAACGGAACTTTCCAAGATATATTTCTCGATGCCAACATAATTCCCAACGACATCTTAGCTGATATTGGACATTTTTTTTTTCATTATAGAGCAGAGTAGATGGACATTTCAGGTAAATGAAACATGAATCAGATGGTAGATTATTTTTATTTTTAACGAGCATTCGAAAAAATAAATATGTAGACTGTTTCTAAAATAACCAAATTCTATTTGAAATACGGAACATCACATACAAGTATCTTTGGTGCAAACGGCTTCTTTATTCATAAACTTTTTGAGCTGGATTTCGGATAGCGTTCGGATTTCCTGATTTCCTACAGTACTTGCATTACTTAATATAAAACGCAAAAAAACCTTTCGGCAATTTAACGTTTTAAAAGTATGTATGATAATCACTTATAATCAACCAAACTACGTTAAATTGCTAAAAATAGTGATAAAAAGTGCTAGTAATAAAAGTATAAACACAATAAATTCAATATCTCCTTTATTGCACAACCTTCCGTAAAATTAAGAAATATAGTACGTAAGAAATTGAATTGTCCAATTGAATCAAACCAAATATCAGCAGTATACGAAATACCTTTCACCAAAGAAGATGGAACAATACAAGTTTATATAGGTATGACAAGCAGAAAGCTTAAAACTAGAATCAAAGAACATATAGCAAACATAAAATACAACAAGAGAACTACAGCTTTGACAAGATTTTGCAACAAAGAATCTTTACAGATTGATTTTAAAAATAATAGAATAATTTATCCATCAAGATTTTATTTACCACCTATTATCCGGGAATCAATAGAAATATTTTTACGCAGTGAGAATATTTGTAATGATTCAGTCTCCCTTAAGTTGTCTAAAATTTGGAAAGAGATGCTATGCGGGTTTGAAAACAATAGCAGAAGTTAACTCACGCTCAAAAATATCCATTTTTATTTTATTTTATGTTTGCATTGGTTTTCATTATACATGAAGTCTCGTGATATTATTTACCAATTTCTTGTTTTTAAAAATTTTTGCGAAAATATTTCGATCAACAAGGATCTTGAAATTGTCGCCGTTTGTGCGAGAAAAAAATATTCCGATCTAAATAAAGGTATTATACCTTTTAAGCATATTTTTTAATCACTATTTCCCATTTAACTAAGTTTGGTTAATTTTACGTTTATCAAATAATGCCAGCTATGATGAAGCACGGAAACTATATGCACAGCAATCCGATGATCTTCAATAATGATCATATGTTTCAGTTTTCTTCCCTACTCATTATTTCCACAGGACATGAATGCACGTCAAATAATTTAACCCCTTGAGGTGCAGTGGGATAAAACATATCCCACCTAATTTAAACAAGATTGTCACCAGAAAATTTTAACTAAATTTTATATTTTCAATTTGGAGGAAAAAAAAATAATAATTAAAAAATTGTTTTTCCTTATTTAAAAATAAAAGTTTTCTATTATTCCAGTGATAATTCAATATTTAGAGATATTTTTTCTTGCCCCTCAAGTGGTTAAACAAACGCCCAAAACTACCACTGCGGAAATGGGAGACACGTTTGTTAAAGGGTCATCTTCAAATTTGTCAGCGAAATTTGTTTTGTAAGGAAGACTTCATTCTCGCTAATGACCAATTATATTAGTGATGAAAGACAATAACGACGGAAACTACCAACTATGACTAAAGGCCATTCACAGTTCTGTATTTAATATACTACACTGTTAAAAATTTTGCAGCATTCTGGTAGGTCATTCGACCGTTTTTCGAAAAAACGGTTTCATAACCATAATTTAACTCTATTTTGACCATAAAATGGCCAATAATATGGTCAGAATAGTGCTAAATTATGGTTGTGTAACCGTTTTCGGAAAAAACGTTAAATGATCTGCCAGAATGCTGCAAATTTTTAACAGTGTAGTATTACTACAGTAAAAAACATCATCTTAACTGAACTTTCCAAGATATATTTCTTGATACCGACATAATTCACAAAGATATTTAGCTCATATTGGACATTTTCTTTTTCATTATAGATCAGCTTAGACGTTCATTTAAGGCAAATGAAACACGATGAATCATATAGTACTCGTAGATTAATTTTATTTTTAACGAGCATTCGAAAAAAACATACATGTGGATTGTTTTTAAAACAACAAACTTCAATTTTGAAATACGGAAAATCATATACAAGCGTCTTTGGTGCAAGCGGCTTCTTTATTCTGAAACTTTCTGAGCTGGATTTAGGATAGTGTTCGGATTTTCTGTTTTCGTACAGTACTTGTATTACTTAATATAAAACGCAAAAAAACCTTTTCGCAAATTAACGTTTATCAAATACTGCCAGTTATGATGAAACACGGAAACTATACACACAGCAAACCGAAGATCTTCAGCAATGATCAAATGTTTCTGTTTTCTTCCCAACTCATTATTTCCACAGGACATGGATGCACTTGAAATAATTTAAACTAACGCCCAAAAATATCATTGCGGAAACGAAACGGGAGACACGTTTGTGTGAAGGGTCATCTTCCAATTTGTCAGCGAAATTCGTTTTATAAGGAAGCTTTCATTCGCGCTAATGACCAATTACATTACTGATGAAAGACAATAACGGTGTGAACTAACAACTATGAAAAAAAGACAGTTGACAGTTGTATATTATAATATAATATTAGTATTAAAAAATGTCCCCTTTAGTTAGCTTCTCAAGATATATTTTTCGATACCGATATAATTCCCAATCAAGTTTTAGCTCCCAAACAAATTTTCTTTTTCAATATAGATTTGCGCAGATGTACATTTAACCCCTTCGCGACGGGAGCCTTTTACGAAATTGCATATTTTTAATCTTTTGTCACCGTTTTTTAAAAACAGAAAATTGTGTTTTCTTGAATCAAGAAAATGCGCTGATTAAATAAGACAAATTTTACAGTAAAATTTTACTGGTAAGGAAAAACAAGGATTCTGAGTGCTTCATGCGGCACGTATACGTGCCGCTCGTCCCCAGGGAAATAAGGTAAGTGAAACATGACGAATCGCATGGAAGATTAGCTTTACTTTTAATGAACATTCGAAAAAAATAAATGTGTGCATTGTTAAAAATTTGCAGCATTCTGGCAGGCCATTTGACCGTTTTTTTTCCGAAAACGGTTACACAACCGTAATTTTAACACTATTCTGACCATATTATTGGCCATTTTATTGTCAGAATATAGTTAAATTATGGTTATGAAACCGTTTTTTCAAAAAACGTTCGAATGACCTCCCAGAATGCTGCGAAATTTTTAGAAGTGTGGGTTTTTCGTGAGACATCAAAGTCTATTTGAAATACAGAAAATCCCAGAAAATGCAAGCAGCTTCATTACTCTGAAACTGTTTGAACTGTATTTATGTTGGTGCTTGGATTTTCTGCTTCCGTACAGTTTTTGTATTACTTAGTATAAAACGGAAAAAACGTTTCAGCAAATTAATGTATATCAAATAATGCGAGATATGACGAGATCTATAGACATAACTATCCGATATCCGAAGATGTTCAGTAATGATCAAATGTTTTAGTTTTCTTTCCAACTCATTATTTCCACAGGACATGGATGCACTTCAAATAATTTAAACTAACGCCCAAAAACATCATTGCGGAAACGAAACGGGAGACACGTTTGTGTGAAGGGTCATCTTCCAATTTGTCAGCGAAATTCGTTTTATAAGGAAGCTTTCATTCGCGCTAATGATCAATTATATTAGTGATGAAAGACAATAACGGCGTGCACTATCTACTAAGACGAAAGCCTGCTCACAGTTCTAAAATTATCTCTTTATGATAAGGTTTTGAAACCATAATGTAACAGTTTATCTAAACAAAGTAACGCTAGTAGCTTGGTATAAATATTCAGATGAACTTCTTTAATGTCGCAATTCACGTCACTCGAGAAGAGTATGATGTTTCAAAATCTGTCGCAGCGATTTGGATAATGTAAATCAATACATTCGAAATCTTCTTGCCGCGCGCACTATGTCTTGTTTGGGAAAATGTTTTTAGCGGCTTAGTATTGTTTTCACTTTTGCATATTCTTTTTTTACCGGTGTTTTATTTTTTATTAGAATATTTGAATTAGCTGTTTCTGATTTGCTGTAAGGTGTTAAGAATGTCACTATGTATGTCTATCTATTTGGCTTTTCATCCTTTCGGGACTAACGGGATTTGAGGGGGTCGCGTCCAGACCTTCTTATACCTGACGTTTAAAAGTAGAAATCGACCGAATATTCGGTTTCATTTTCGGCTCAAAATCAGAGTTTAACCCAAAATAGGTTTTCGGCGAAAATGCCGTCAAAAATTCGGCCACACCGAAACTCGGTCGAAACTATCTGAATTCCAAAAATCTCGTTTCTTCTTTCGGAAATTTTCACCATTACTCATTGATTTCAGCTGTATTGGCTCAAATGAGAAATTCTTCATTTATTACTATGAACTTCACTGTTTAATTATGAGTCATGACTGACTCAAGACATGACAGCAACTTGTAAAGCAAGTAAGGCATATAGGACTAAACTTTGAACACGCTTTTCAGGTGTTCATTATAAGCTGCTGACATAAAAGTAATAGAACATTTTTTGCTTGAAATCGCAGAAGTGTTTCGAATACTCTTTGAAAAGCTCTAGTGTAACAGATGATCATTTACAAAAATCTTAAAAGATAAATCGAGGTATGTATACCTCCAGGGCTTAATTTCTAGGGGGAAAAGTACCGGAGCCCTGATATTATGTGGTACCGGTACTACAACTGTACTGTCCCCACTACCGGTTACTCCAATCTGCATATTTATATTTCGTACATTATTTGCAAAATTTAAAGCATTTTTTTTTCTTTAGCAAAATCAAAATTTTAAAAATATCTATCAGCATATACTTAGCTGTCAACTATTCCACTTTTTAGTTATCACTCCTTCCGAATAGTAATCGTTGCCTAGTTTTAGTATTAATTGCAAAATTCTGCGATTAAATATGGTAAGGATTATGATTCGGAAAAAATGTTAACACAAAAAAAGAATAGTTCGTGGCTATGCATTTTTTCATAAAAATGCATAGTTACGAATTGCACTGGGCTCCGCAGCTCTGTATTTATGAGCTCCGGTGAATTCCGACCAATATTTAAATATTTACTAAAATCAGAGAAGTACCGGAGCTGGGCTCCGATGATCTCCGGCGCAAATTAAGCCCTGAAAGCATTTTTTAATTAGATGCAATTCGTATAATTAAAAAATCATTCTGTGGCGTTGATGAATTAATTACATTTTATTTTATATGAAAATAAAACGTTTTGGTCAGAGACACAGAGGGCCAACTAATGCCAGACGTATAATTAATTAATAATTATATGTATTTAATAAACACATATAATTACTTAATAATTATGTATATTTATGTATTTATGAATTACTTAAAAAAAATTTTGGATACTTTCGTTTTCGGCCTAAAATAGGAAGATTACCGAAATTCGTTTTCAGTTTCGGTTTCGGTTATTTAAATTGATTTTCTTTTGTCTTCATAATTATTTTTGTTGTTATCTGTATGTAGTTAAGACAGTATATGTCGGACATTTTTATTACTTCATTTATGTTTCAACCTTTAGTAATAAAACAAAAAAAAGTTTCCTTAAACTCATGCGTTGGTGATTCTTTGATTTTAAACATACGTTTCATTCTTTAAATTTAAATGGATGCTACATTTCCAAATCAATAAGTTATGATAAGAAAATATAAAACACTGCAAAGTTGTTAAATCTATTTAACATTGTTGTAATTTAACATGTTAAATCGATAATGTGATGGTCTATGCAGCTGCCTCCTGGTCTATAAATTTCGGCAAACTTTAATGCTGTGTGAATTAGTTAGATTATTTTAATTTTTTAAACATAAAAGTAATTTTTTCTCAAAATTAACCAAAAAAAAAAAAAAAAAAAAAAAGGAAAGAAAACAAAAGAAAAATCAGTCCTGAAAGGGTTAAGTTTCCTGAAAAATACACACATCTGAATTAATGTTGTGTATACATTCTTTCCTTTTTCTGCTACCAACAGTGTCTGTGGCATTCTTACTCAACTGAAAAATTATGAACGTTCTATACAAATGAAAAATATCGCAATATGAGCAGCATACAAGCAGTGATGAAGTAGAAATGTATACTTTTCGGTCATTACGCATACATTTTAAATGCGACTTTGAGATTAATTTTCCTTTAGCAATGAAAAAAACTAATTTTAAGTAAATCAAACAAATATTTATTGAAGTTCTAGTAATTTTTATTCTACATCTGTGTTCGTGGCTTAAACGCCTCGTTGAGTTGAGACAGAGTTGAGCAAGCGAACTGTTATTAAATGCTCTCAAAGTTTTCTAAACTCACTAAAATGGTTTTCTAGGCGAAAAAATATCCAGGTATCCTTCACCGGTAAATTTCGTGGTACTATCATTTATTATACAGACATTCTTATGCATAGACTGACATGTTTAGCATTCTCCAGGGACTTAATTTATTTTTTGAAAGTTAGTGACTTACACCACTCTGTTTTTAAAAGCCTCATATGCCAAAATAACTGTCTATAAATATGTCATAGGCTAATTGAGAAATCAGACTCTTTTCAAAGAGCCGGGCTAGTTGTAGAATAATCTCTCTTTTTCCAATAAGCCTGATATTTTTCAGGCTTATTGGAAAGAGCCTAGACACCGTTAGGCTAATTTAAAAATGTCCCGTTCTTTTTTTTTTTTTTTTTTTCAAATAGAATGTTTAGGTTCGGTTCGGGTTGCATGTCCTCAGAAATTATTTTGTCTTGGCCGGATCGGTTATGGTTCATTGGAATATTTTTGTCGGGTTCAAATTTGGTTCAGTCCAGATTCCGGGGTTTTCTCAAATGGAATTTTTAAGGTTCGGGTCGGGTTGCGTGTAGACTGATATTATTTTGTCTTACTTGGATCGGGGACGATCTGTTGTAATTTATTTTTCGGGTTCGGGTCGGGTTATGGTTTAATAAGCCTAAAAAAATCATCCCGATTGGAAAATAAGTGATCATTTTTCAATTAGCCGAACGGTTACTAGGCTCTCTGCAATAATCCTGAAAAATATCAGGCTAATTGGAAAAAGAGAGATGATTCTCCAATTAGCCCGGCTCTTTGCAAAAATCCTGATTTCTCAATTAGACATATTATATCTGGTTATGCAGAGCTCTACATATGAAGTCTCCAGGTATCACGTGCGACCAAAATATCTTGACTGGCGATTGGAAGCATCCACATTAAATGATCCAATGATGATTCATTTGAACTGCCCATTACTTAATGACTATGAACCAGTGAACGATATCGATGGTTGGTATTTTGGATTAACAACAACAACAACAACAAAAAATCCAGATATATATTTTTGAAACGATCTTTCCTATTGTTAACTTTCCGATTTTCCACAACCGTCGAGGTTATGATTTTTTTTTTCTTTTTTAAACTAGTTAACTTTGGTTAGTTTTTAAAGAAGGATTATTTATGACCCTTTTAGGAGCAAGCAGTTTTCTTCCTATAATATTGAAAACTCACAAGAATTTGGAAAATTTTCCAATTGAAAATAAATAAATGCAATTTTTAAAAAAATCGTGTAAATTTAAAAAATATAAATTTGATTAAAATTAGATGGTTTCAATAAAGATCACCACTCTTCAACAAGTTTAACTCTTTTGAGTCCGAATTTTTATTCAATTTCGGAGTAACAATACTTTTTAATTAGTAAAATTGAAAGTAGCTATCCAAATCGCAAAAATTAATGTTTGGTGAAATTTAACGAATACGACATTTCAGGAATTGATACAGGCAAAATTTTGGGGCTTATTTTTGGCCCTTCACAAAAATCCATTTAATAAAATAAGTCCCTTCACAGTATTAAACAAACATTAAACTTAGTAAAACATGCCTCTTCATAAAATTTCTTTTAATAAAACAGGCCCTTCCACTAAATTCCTCTTAACAAAATAGACCCCCTTCAATATTTTTTTTTTCATTAGAACATACTCTTCATTAATTATTTTTCTTTTGTTAGTTTTTGTAATTCGCAAACAAAACAAGTTGACGACAAAGGAGAGCTTTAGCAGGAGAACTAAAAGAAATTATTATTAATACAGACTTTGTTCGAATTTAAGTAACTAGATTTCATCTTTCGTTAGAAACTGTTATTTTTCACAAAGATATACTAAATTTCACAAAAATAACTTTTATTTTTCACAGAATGGACCTCAAGAAAAAAACCTTCAACGACCGCTGCATTTACAGAGTCTAACGACTATAGTTATTTTGTGTAATATTCATATCAAAATAGGTTAAAGAGGAATTTTTGAAGACTTTCAGAAAATGTATTAAAACAGTATTAAAAAGACATAAAAACTTTCTAGTAAGTTTTATGTTTTGATATAAATTATTCGTTCGGAAAAATAACCCTTATTTTAAATTTAAAGAGTAAAACATATGTAAGAAATTACGTCAAAAGAAACGTCAAAGGTGCAAAGAGATTTAAGCAAACCTTTATTATGATTGTTATTAGAACTAATAACTGAACAAAAGAAAATTTACAATATTAAATGTATCGTCGTGTACAATCGTTACAACATGCATATAATAACAAAAATAGTTATTAAGGTACAATAATAGTCAAAGAAATGAAATGTCCTATACTATTAAAAGGACGCCAGACTCAGACGAGTAAATATTCTTATTGTGTTTATAAATCACATTCTATTATTCCACCTCCTTTCCTTTCTCGACCAAAAAAAATCAATAAAGGCAAACAAATGAGTTTTCAGCCACGTAATTTTAGTACGTTCCCTCAATCAGTCCAAAATACTCATTGATAAAAATTTTCCGAGGCGGAATTAATCCGCTTAGTTAACAACAAAACAGGGATATATTAATTTTGGAGTGCAACACAAAAGAGCTTCTGCGATCTCTAAGCTCTTTTTTCTGTTCTTTTCTTTCTTTTTGTGTAGTTTTTTTTTACTGGAAATCGTCTGCCGCAAAACTCATTTTCGAGAAGTGGAATCGTTCATTCGTTCTTTCTCGTTCCTTCAGATGGAAAGAAAAGAATAACGAATTGCGTTATTATCATTTTAGCAGCACAAAAGAATTGAATATTGATGTATTTAGCAAATACATAGGAATAATTGGGTATGCGTTTTGTGGGGAAAGGGGGCTACAAAGTGTCAACAGATTAATTCTGAGAGGAGCTTTGAGTTAGACTTGATTAAACTTATTGTAAATGAGAAATAATGAGTTGTTTAGACGTTTGGGCAAATTGAACTGATTAGAATTTAATAACTCAAGATTAAACTTTTTGGGAATTTACACAGTTCTTTTTTTTTTTTTTAATCAGTATTACTAGTTGTATTTGTGTGTACTTTACTTTTGTAGATATTAAATGAACTCAAATGTTTTGATAAATAGACGCGTGTTTGAAATGTTAAAAATGAATAAACAGATATTTATTAAATTTAAATGAAAATGAGGTAAAACACACACAATAATCGTTGAAAATGATAAAACTTCTGTGTAAATATACAAATGTAGGGAGAAAATAATCGGATTAGCATAGCGTTTTGGTTAATTAAACTTTCAGAAAAAAGCGAATCGTTTTCTAAAGCTTATAAATGTGAATATTTTTGATAAAATTACTTTTCCTATTCTATGTTTGATAGCGTTGTTGATTGTAAAATTTATTTTAAAGATTATTCAAATTGCATTCAGTTACCATAATTAGAATTTCTTGTATTTAATCATTCTAGTTATTATGGAAATAAAATTGAAGTTAATATAAACTTAATTTGTTTTGCAGATTATTTTTAGTTTTCTCGGTATTATTACAATGAGAAAATTTTTCAAAGAAGACAAACCTTGTGATTCGACATTTAAAAAACGTTTAGCAGAATGTCTTTCATTTTATTAATACATTTAATAAATTCCTTTATTTTGCTTTATTTATATATTTAAAACTTTCTTGGAATATAAATGAAACCGCTAAATTAAGTTTAAATTTTATTCACTTCAAAATTAATTAAAATTTGTTTAGAATTCCGGCATATTTTTTAAATTTATTTTCTTACGTATAAAGAAACTTAATTCTTAAAATTTTAAAAGCGAATTAAAATTTAGTTTCTACGGATTCCCTATGAGTATGATATTGAAAAATTCAATCAATGAAATGATAAAATTTTAATTTCTATGTGCATTTAGATTTGATAAATTCAAGTCAACCACAATAATTTTGTTTAACCATTAACCTTTAACTGCTTTTAATAATCGCACAGACCACTCCTTTTTTTAACACTCCACAGTTTAACTTCTAAATTTACTTTAACTATATAGATAGTAGTATTTTTTCCCCTCCAATATTTGTTTAAGCCCTAACACATTTGCCAATTTTTCGACATTTTTCCGTGAAATGTTGGTTAATTTGACTCAGGTTAAACATGTTCGAAGCAGAATTCTTTTAAAGAAGTAACTTTAAATACGTTCCACATAAAAAGTTAAAATTAAATAATTACCAATGCGTTTAAAATACATTCCTGTTAGAAACCTGTTTAAACAGGTTTAAATTAACTAACATTTTACGAAGGTTAAAAGTCTGAGATTTTTTTTAATGGTTTCGTTCTAATAGTGGTTTTTTTTTTTTTTCAGTTCCCTTAGAATCTCAGAATAATATATTTATCTGTGTCAGTTATTCAGCCTTATATGACTTTAAAAAATATTTATCACGAATTTCGAATATGATGTTAAGGTAAACGGTACTAGTTTACGGTTTTCAAAATCATCGTTGTATCGTATACGGTTTTTACCTTTTTTTTTCTTTTTCTTTTAAGTGGATTCAGAAAATTTAACATAATTTTGCTTATTGCGCGTCAAAATGGGAGATGCTGGCAACAGTCTGTCTTGCTTCGAATTGGGTAAATTGATTTTGCCCGAACTCTACTCGAAACGTTGTCGTGTATTCTTCGAACTGTGCTTCATACTAATGTGAATAATAAAAAGGGCTTGTTACGAAACATAAAGATAAGATACAATCCCTTGAAGTCGGTTTAATTTAATTTAATTTTTTTGTTAAAAAAATACGTGTTTATTTTACACAACGTTAAAATTTAAATTCCTTAAAGTTTTTACATTACTTAATTTTTGAAAATGTTAGCAAGCACATTTAGACCCACTAACTGAACTATAAAAAATTCAGGTCAATTCATAAACAATTATTTAATAGACAAACGTTGAAATTACATAAAAATCTGAGGAAACATTTTGCTGCAAAACAATACTTTTGAATAAAATTATTTTAAAACTAAA
Organism: Maratus speciosus; assembly: GCA_963932465.1. Taxonomy (NCBI): domain Eukaryota; kingdom Metazoa; phylum Arthropoda; class Arachnida; order Araneae; family Salticidae; genus Maratus; species Maratus speciosus. The sequence continues at coordinate 172,998,203 of OZ010793.1, forward strand.
CATCCCTGATGCTGTATATGGCACTAGTTGAAGTTATTTTTGCTGTAACTTTAGTTTTAAAACATATTTTTGAATACAGTTTTGTTTAAAAATTTACTACCCTAATAGTACCATAATTCAAAAGGGACAAAAATGTGAAAACACTGTGATCCTAATGCAATGCTTACTTTCCACAATTCCATCACTTGACGTGGGAAATTAGTCACTGTGACGTTAATATACCGTATTTACTCGTATATAATTCGTACTTTTCTTCCAAAATCATAGGTCTAAAAATTGGGGTGCGCACTGAGGTGCTGCCTCAGGGCCGATGGTCAAGAAAACATAGTTGGGTACTGTAGGCCAGGATGTTTAAGGGTTTGGTCAGGGAAATCTTAAATTTCCTTCACTAATGTTAAACCTGTGGGAATTGAAAACATTCGTATTTTTTAAATATCTCGTGAGTAAATTAATATTTAATTTTTTTTTTTTTTATTTACTCTTTTTGAGGGACAGAATATTTCTAAAATCTGTGCTCAAATAATTTTTTTATGAGTTAAAAGCGGATGAAATGTGAGAAAGATTTTATCACTTCAAATAAAACTAAGTATATATTTTATAAATATTTTGACAACTAAAGAAAGGAGACATCGTTTTAAAAGACTACACCGAAAAAAAAGTTAAAAACATCAATTTTCTGATGAGATAAATTTAAATTCTCACAAGTTTCACATTGGTGACGGGGAATTTGAGACCTGGCTGACCAATACTCTTAAGAGGCTACTTCACTCATGCCAAAACACCCGTTCACTAATGCTAATCCTATAGAAGAAAATTTTTAAAGCTATCTCGTTTGCTTTTCAATATTTTTAAATGATATTTTTTTTTCCATTGGCCAACTGAGGTCAATCTGTACAAACTCAGTTTATTACTTTTTTGATTTTCTTTGCAGTTTTATTTGTATTAGGATACTTTCACTTTCGAAAGCGATTGCGAAAGTAAAAATATACTAATAAAAAAACCTGTAAACGAAATCGAAAAAGTAAAAAACAGTCTTTGTACAGATCGATCGCAGCTAGCCAATGCAAAAAAAAAAAAAAAAAAAAAAAAAAAAAAAAAACGTTTAAAAATATTGAAATGCAAAAGAGATATCTTTAAAAATTTATTTCATAGGATTAACAGTAACGAACGCGTGTTTTCACGCGAGTGAAGTAGCCTCTTAATGGCTTACAACGCCACAGAGTATAATTATTATACACGGAATATGTCTGACTGCTATATGAAACCACGTGTGCTTACATAAAATCCATGAATATAATACATAGATATTGGCATAAAGTTGTATTAATATAAGAATGAGAAATAGGTATTTGGATTTTAATTTTACGCTTCATATTTTATGTGTTATGAATAAATGCAAATATTTACTCAATTCTGAGTTTGCTGAGGAAAACATTAGTTTTTATTTTATCCTAAATTATAATAACTGGATAATAAGTTAACTTAAATCTTCTCAAATAGTGATACAGCACAACTCTTCATCAGATTAGCAGTGCATGACTCAAACAGTAAAAAACAACAATATACACAATTTCGAAATTCTATATAAAGACATCATTCATCATTATTAATGCTATCTTTGCTGTAATCGTCAGTTTCACAGTCTGTATCTCCATAAATCATATCTTTTTTAATTTTATCTGCCTCATTTAAAATTACAGTATATATTCATAATTTCAAACAATTTTTGCCGTTAAAATAATATCATACGCATGTATACGGTATAGATACTTTTTGTTTTTTAACCATTTGAAAAAATGGTTATTGTCCTCGTCAGGGTAGGAAATCAAAAGCATATCTGAAGCTTTTTATTGGTTTAATCTGCAATTTATTCGTTTTCTGATTGGTCTATGCAGTAATATGTATTTCCCTTTACTTTCAACAGAGATGGACAACAGAGTGTTGCCACTATGACAAAAAAGTAATAAAAACTACAAAAAAAATTAATAGCTCAGAAACAAATTGAGATACAGCGTTCAAACAAATTGCATTTAAAAGTACATTTTCTTCTCTATACGACGATATAAAAAGTAATATTGTGGGATGTTTAGAAGTTTAAGAAATAAATTTCATTTAAAATGGGCCGTCAGATTTCTTGGAAATCTGACGATGGAAAAGCCTTTTCCCGAACAGCCAATGAAATGCTTGGATAATACTTAAGTTTCATGTGGATAATATGTACGAGTCGCAGGCGATTTCTGTCGCTTGCAACTTTTACGTGTAATAACACTATTAACGTTTAATTCATGGCGTACGTAATGTATGATCAACACCGTGCTATTTTTTATGTCTTAAATTTTAGTCTTTGAAAACATCATTTTCCAAATGGTCGTTGTAATTTGTTAAATTGCATTTTTTTTTTTTTAATTACACTATTTTATTCAACTTAACTTGTTTTTTGCATGTAAAGATGGAATTTTGTAATTGATCTTTCACTCTCTTCCGGATATGCTATAACTATAAAAATCACATATGAGGGGTTCACAATCATAGTAGAACAAGCCTATTTTGAAAAAAAGAGATAGTCCATTTAAAAGGTGCATAAAATCTCTTTTACCCACTCCCACAGTGAATCAAGTCTGTTTTCAGATACTTTATTACTTTCTTCTATCTTCAATAGAAGAAAGTATTGTAATCGAAATTTTTTTCGACTTCCCGTTTTTCACGGATTTACACGTTTTGGGGGTCAGAGATCCTAAAAAACATGTTTTTAGAAAATGTCTGTCTGTCCGTGTGTCCGTATGTCGCCATTGTACCATCAAAAAGTGTATGAAGTTATGCATAAGAATTGAAACAATTTTTTTTTTAGTTTTTGGCTATGGCAAGCAGGTCTTTCATTAATTTGGAAAAAATTCACCGAAAGGGGACGCTGTAATAGCGATTTTTCTGCCCTTTTGAGTATTGTACCATCAGAAAGTGTAAGAAGTTATGCATAGAGTTGAATAAAATTTTTTGTGTAGGTTTTCGGTCATAGAAAGAAGGTTCTCCTTGAATTTGGAAAAAGTCCGTCGGTATGGGGCGCTGTAATAGCGATTTTGAGCAATTTTCAATATTGTACCATAGAAAAGTGTATGAAGTTATGCATAGAATTGAACCAAATTTTTTATGTATGCTTTTGGCCATGACAAGAATGTCCTCCCTGAATTTGGAAATATTCCGCCAAAAGGGGTTACTATAATAGCGATTTTTATGTAATTTTCTTGAATTTTCGTAGTGTGATGAAGCGACGGGAACTTTCCAACCTGATAAGCCGACTATTCGCGATCAGCCGATGTACAACAGAATAACGGAAAACTATTGATTTTAATAAATATCATGATCGAAATTAACTCGTTTTTACTCCAATTAATTGACTGAAGCAGAAATTTAAAATGAAAGTCAAAGTTGATATAGTATTGAACTAGTAAAAATGAAATATTGACATTTGTAACAACGTTTTGAAATATTAAAATATATGAGATAGAAGAAAGTTTTGGGATTGGCACATCCAACTAGTAATATATGTCATTTTTTTACAGACTTGGTTTACTGTGGGAGTCGATAAAACAGATTTTACGCACCTGCTAAATGGACTATCTCTTTTTTTTTTTCAAAATGGACTTGGTCTATAATGGTTGTGAGCTACTCATATGTGGGTATGTTCTTGATGACAATACAACATTTTAATATTTTTACAACTTAATTACAAATTAATTTTAAGACATTTTTCTGCTAGCCGCTCTCAGTAGATAAATCGCCAAATAAGTTTAGTGGTTATAACTATGTACGAGTTACAAAAACAATGGAGTTAATTATGAGCCAAACCACTCTCACCAAAACATGCCAAGTGAATGTGAAACCGCAACAACGAAACATTACGTTAAAAGGGGAAAAAATAGAGTGTTATAATTAAAAAAAAAACTCTTGTACTCCTATAAAAATGAGGATGCGTATTATACCCAGGTAAATATGGTACCTATTTCGTAATGAGATTCAAATGACACAATCATCGTGACTTTTACGCCATATGAGGGTATGTTACGGTTGTAATCAATTAAACATTCAGTCAAGTCAACACGGTGCTTAAGGAGTACCGACGTAGATCGTGTTACCGCCACGTGAAATCATCAACGAAATTGAAAAATGAACATAACTTTAAAATTTAGAAACAACAAAACAGTATAAAAACAACTAAAGTCACCGTTATGATAGTTGCACTGTAAAAAAAAAATCTATTAAAATTAACAGAAAGAATACGCAATTTTGCCGCCATTGAAAAACTGTTTAATTTACAGAAAATATCTGTAATCTGTTCATTAAAACAGTTTTTTTTCTGTAAAAAATATAGAATTTTTTTCCGTAAAAATGACATTATCCATATTTTTTACTATTTAAAAAAAACTGGGTTTTTTTGTAAAAAATATGGATTTCGTAATTTTTACAGAAAAAAAATTACATTTTTTACAAAAAAAAAAAAAAAAAAAAAAAAAACTGTTTAGATCACAGATACTTTACGTAGATTAAACGGTTTCCAACTGGCGCCAAAGTTGACATTTTTTTCTGTTAATTTGACCAAATTTGTTTTACAGTGTATTATGTTAAAATATAGTTTATGTTTTAAGTTAATTCATATTATGTCTCACGTGAACTTAGCACGCATAACACTGTGCATTGATTAGTTGTTCATTAGTACAAGACAACTAAACTCGTTGTATCAGATAGAAAATGTAATAGGGAAAACTGACTGTTCTGTTATCCATATTTGTGTTATTAAATTCTTTTACTAATCTTTCATTTCGTAAGTTTCTTTTCTAAATAATGCGTTCCTTATCTTTCTTATTAATGTGTACATAATTTAAATATCAATCGACTCAAAGCTATCATACTCTGCATGTCTAGGACTATATTTTTTAATATTTTATTGTTTTAAGTGCAAATGAGTTATATCGCGTAATAGGGCTGCACTCGATAGAAACAGATTTTTTAAAAATTCATGGTTGAAAATATTTAAAAAACCATTAAAAATCAGTACTTTGAGATACAGCATTCAAACAAATTGTATTTGAAAGGACAGTTTTTTCTGTAAAAATTAAAGGCTTATTTATTTATTTATTTACACTGTGACACTTATCACCATTTGTGATCTCACAGTAACGTCGCACTTATCGGCAGAACTTTAAAGGTAAATAAATAACTTTTAATATGAATAAATAAAAAGGTCGATTTTTCAGTCGATTTAAAAGTAACTCATCCCTTAAAAAATAATTAATCATACTTGTTTTAGCTTTTTACGATCTCTCTAAAATGCCTCATGAAAAATGATGCAGATTTAAGTAAATACATTAAAAGGGATTAGTAAATGTTTCTCCAGTTTTTAAGCAGCTATCGTAAGAATATGCACATGCAAAGTGCTCAAATACATATACTTTTTTATTTATTTAATTGTGGCGACAGGCGTTTACTTAATGACAGGCATGGAGGATAGAGCAATCTAGCTCCACAAGTATACTGTTATTTTCTATTTCAAGTTAGATAGAAATACCTCCATTTAGCAAACTTAACGATATGTGGTTTATAGATTTTTCTTCTTGGAATAACCGGATAATATCTTTTTGGGGCTTACCATTATCCTTTTTATTTGTATCTTGTTGAATTTATTTTTTTTAACTGCATTTAGTAGTTTGTTTCTGAAAAGATGATCTTCATTTTTTTTTCTTTTTGAATATTGATCGCTTAATGAATTTTTTAAAAGATGGGAGGCTTTAAAAGCATTGCTCTTTAACGGTGAAGATGAAATAACGATCGATACTGTGATAAAAGGTGGGCATAAATTTAATATCGGTTTATCAACAATGAAATGATCTTTGGAAAAAATAATACAAAAAGAAAGTATTGAAAATTATAACATGAAGTTTAATTTATCCTCCGCAATTTAGCATTTTATTAAATTTATTTATTAGAAAAGTAGTGATACGAATATATCGTGAAAAAATTATCACGTATTTTTCAGTAAAGTATAGTGATTCGAATTGCGTTTATAACCAGAAAAATTTTTGGAAGTGCGATTTTTATATTTAAATCGTCCTATCGTTATTTATCTTTGTGGGGCGGCGTTTAATTGGGTTCTAATGACAATGGAGAAATCTTCGAATGAACAGATCTTCGTTAGTTGAAGTAATGAAACAACGTCAACGAAAAGACAAATGTTTCTTCATCTAGAAAAATATAATATAACCACGTATGAAAAAATATATCAACTTTTTCCGAGTTACCAACGATTCCGAAAAAAAAAAAAAAAGCTTTATCCTTAGAAACTTCAGAAACGATACTTTCCAGCTTCTTAATCACAAAAATAAGTTAGTTTCTGAGGTTTCTAAAGATAAAGAACGCAAAAATATGTTGGTTTCTGGAGTTTCTATAAAGATAAGGAATGGGAAAATATGTTAGTTTCTGAGGATTCTAATGATAAAGAACGTAAAAATATGTTAGTTTGTGAGATTTCTAAAGATAAAGAATGCAAAAAGTTAGTTTCAGGGTTTCTAATGATAAAGAACTCAAAAATATGTTAGTTTCTGAGGTTTCTCAACATAAAGATCGCAAAAATATGTGAGTTTCCGCGGTTAAGATAAAGAATGCAAAAATATGTTAGTTTATGAGGATTCTAATGATATAGAACGCAAAAATGTGTTAGTTTCTGAGGTTTCTAAAGATAAAGAACGCAAAAATATGTTAGTTTCTGAAGATTCTAATGATAAAGAATGTAAAAATATGTTAGTTTGTGAGGTTTCTAAAGATAAAGAATGCAAAAAGTTAGTTTCAGAGGTTTCTAATGATAAAGAACTCAAAAATATGTTAGTTTCTGAGGTTTCTAAAGATAAAGATCGCAAAAATATGTGAATTTCTGCGGTTAAGATAAAGAATGCAAAAATATGTTAGTTTCTGAGGTTTTTAAAAATAATGAACGCAAAAATATGTTAGTTACTGAGGTTTCTATGCAAATATGTTGGTTTCTGGCATTTCTAAAATTGCTAAAATTGCGAAAATATGCTAGTTTCTGAGGTGTCTAAAGATAAAGAACGCAAAAATATGTTAGTGGTTACTAAAGATAAAAAACGCAGAAATATGCGAGTTACTGAGCTTTCTAAAGATAAAAAAACGCAAAAATTCGTTAGTTTCTGAGGTTTCTGAAGATAAAGGGAGCAAAAATATGTTCGTTTCTGGAGTTTCTAAAGATAAAGAATGCAGAACTATGTTCATTTCTGAGGTTTCTAAAGATAGAGAATGCAAAAATAAGTTAGTTTCTGAGGTTTTTAAAGATAAAGAACGCAAAAATATGTTAGTTTCTGAGGTTTCTAAAGATAAAAAATGCAAAAATATGTTAGATTCTGGGGTTTCTAAAGACAATGAAAGCAAAAACATGTTAGTTTCTGATGTTTCTACAGATAAAGAAAGTAAAAATCTGTCATTTTCTGATGTTTCCAAAGATGAAGAATGCAAACATATGCTAGTTTCTGAGGTTTCTAAAGATATAGAGCGCAAAAAATATGTTAGTTTCTGAGGTTTCTAAAGAACACTTTTCGGAATCATGTGTAATTCGGAAGAGGCTATTGCATATTTTTGTTCTTGGTTATATTATATTTTCGTAGATTAAGAAACATTTGTCCTATTTTACAGTGCAGTTACCTGTCTTTGATTTATGCATCTCTCTATTCTAAAAAAAAAAAGTAACTAACGCTGTCGCCGCCGCCGGTTTTGAATTTTTTGTGACATGGGGTCTTTCTTCGTTAATATTAACACTAGAAAGAACAAGAATTTTACTCAAATTAAAAAATATATATATTTCACACCAGAGTTTTTATTTTAAATTATTAATTTAGATATTTAACAAGTTGTTTTTTTCTTTGTATCTTTCAAATTAGTTTTATAAAACAATTTCTGGATCGAACCGAGATATATTCATTCGGTAGCAGTCAAAATGACTGCTCGCGGGCTTTCTAGAGTTAAGAAAACTACTCCATACAAAAATACGAAAATCGGTGGTATTACAGAGAAATGTTTGATAAACACGCTGATCCAGACAGTTTTCAAATCGAAGAATTATTTTAAGAGATATTTAATGTTAAAGTTGGTCATAATCGTTCCATTAAAAAAGTTTTACAGGAACAAAAATTATACATAGGAATTTAATCATTTTTCGATCATTTTATACATTAGAAGTTCCTGGTGTGCAGACTGCATTTATTTTTTTTTATTTGACTAATTTTTTGAGGGTTTATTTCCCTTTTAAATACAAATTTTCAGCATTTCCAGAGATATTTTTTACATATTTTTAAAAAGGTTATTATTTTAAATTGTTGCCAAAATTGTAAAAACTTCTCAAATAATATTTCCTTCTAAACTGAAAATTTATTTACACGTGACTATTATAAACAGAAAAAACCCCTATGAAATTAGAATTAAATGATTACGTGTTAAAAGCAGAAAAATATTAAAAATTACGTCATAAAAATTGCTTATACACGTGAATATTTAAAATAAAAAACAACAACAAATATAGAAAAATTAATTATCTAATATGTGTTAAAAGCAGTAAATGCGGGTGGAATTACGTCCTATTTCAAATAGCCAAATAATATTGGCGAACGGTTTAAATTAAAATATATATTTACACGTACGCGTGAGATTTATTTCATATTTCGAGATAAACTTTTTAACTACTGTTGCCATAGACAGCGCAAATAATAATATTTCCTTTCTAACAATTGAAATATTTCCAGGTGAATATTACAAAAAGAAAAGTTTGGTTAAAATTACCTCAGATTTAAAACGTGTGATTTAAAAACATTTTCTTATAGCTATATTAAAAAATATCTGGAAGCAAAGACTCTGTTGACTTAGTTCATTTTACATTAGCTAATTTTCAGACGTTTAACTAATCTTATTTGATCAAACTTGAAAACAGCAATTCACAGCAGCTTTTTTTGGCCTTAAAATGGCCCTTAAAAGAGAAATAAATGAAAACCCGTTTATAGGGATATCGCCACTGGTTTTTTAATTATAATTCGATCTTCCGTAATTTTTTTTAAGCCGATCAAATTAACGGATTTTTAGAGTCTGAACGGGGGTTAAGCGAAGCTCGTAGGGTGCAGAGCCCCCTAGTCTTTTTAAAAAATAGGCAAAGTTTACTTTGTATATTCTTTACATATATTAATTTATTTATCAGGATAGTAATGCCAAATTCTGTATACTTTATATTATAAAGAATAAAGTACATAAATATCAATATGTGGAAATTCGCGCAAAGTTATGAAAGTAAAAAAAAAACGTACAAATTTACATATCCAAAAATAGTAAACCAAAAGACACTGTGAAATATGTATTTACCAATTTGATAATAAAAAAGTTTTTTGAACATATTATATTTATAAGCCACCAGAACAAAATATTTTTTAAATATTAATCATGAAAAAGGCGCAAGAGGTTGAACAACAGCAAATTAATGATTGAATGCTGATACTATGAGGCAAAGTTTATTTACATACATTATTACTGTGAAAAACAGTATACATATTTAGGATTATTTGATGATTCTTTAATGGACCCTTCCCCCACCCCCAAATAATAAGTAAAAAAAAAGTTACTGAAAAATGCATTTTTTTTCTCAAGCTAAATATAGAAACTGGGTCGCTGTGCAATATCTAATGCAGTATTAATTTTACAGACAAGAACACAAGACTAACTTTTCAGCATTGCAAATGAAATTTTCAATAACAAATGCATGAAATTTGTTAGTGTAATAGTACATCTTTCAAGTGAACGTCTATTTTTCGAAAATTAGCTGAATTTAGAGGGAAAACATTTCTTTAAAGGTAGCTGAAAATATTCAACTTTAGTGTTATGTGGTGTATAGTACAGTTTATTAACAAAGTGCACAACATCAACTATAACGATCAGCTAAAATTCTTCAATATCAATTGTTTTCATGAAATTTGAAACAGAATTGAAACTTTCTTTAGTGTAAAATGTAACGATATCGCCAGAAATGGTAAAAGTGGCTACCATCTTTATCTAAATAGCGATGAGGTAAGGATGATCTATATTTCCAAATGTTATTGACAATTCATACGGTTTTACTTACCGAAATGCTGTAGTTTTACTTGATGCACATACTTTTCACGCTATCAATGCATGGTAAGTCTTGAAAAAAACTTTAAAATATAATTAAAGTTTTCTACGATTGTCATCTTTGGGTTGGTGTGAGACACCTTGTAGATTTTAATTGAGGAAAAAAATAGAAGAAAAGATTACGACCGTTTTGGTAAGCACTACCATCTTTTAAGGTTTATTCTACGTTCATTAAATCACCCTGTATAAATTAAAGAAATTGACAACAGCGTATACTGATTAGTAACGAAATCATAACAAGTTGAAAATTTTTCCAAGTGACTGGAAAGAAGTTTCGACTTATTACAAATCGGTATGACTGTGTTAAAAAAAAATAATTATCAAAAACTTATTTACGTTTCTATCATTTAATGACGTTCCAGTACCTGAAATTTATTCTGTTGAACTGTCTACATGGTAGAATACATACTATCAACAAAATATTGTCTGAGTGCATTGTATCGACGGGTTGTCGCTCCTGGTTGCTCAGTTAGAAGAACATTTTCAATTTAAACCAATCGTTTTGAGCTAGATTCGCGGTTTGGGCACTTTTTCACCCTGTTGGAAAAAATTCAACTTGTACAACAAAATAAAATTTTTAGAATATTATTTTGTAATTGTTTTACATTGAGTTTTTCAAGGTTTGAGATAAGAATATACCTGAACAACTACTAATAATATGCATAAATATTTCAAGTAGACGCAAGTCTGCCTTTAAAGATATGTTTTTCTTTAAAAAGTGTTCTTAAAGCGTTAATTCTTTATGTTCGAGACTACAAATCCTGCTCGAATAATCGAAAAATATATTTCATTTCTACATTTTGAAAATTTTTAGTTATGCTCATTCACGGCCAAAGGATCAAACAACTATACTAATTTCCCTATAAACATTTAACTTACAGGAAATTGACTCTTAATTACCCTTTTTTATATTTTCTTATCTCAAAATTTGTTTAAAATAACAATAATAACGACAATTTTTGAACGGCAGATTACTTTTAATAGAAAAATGGGGCTTTTTTTATTTTATTTTATAGATCCTAAAGGAGAATACCTGAAATTTTGATGCATATACGGATGAAAATAATTTCGAAACAACGTCATATAAAGTAGGGAATTTGTGTTTAAGTTCATTATTCCACCTGGAGAAATTAATTTTAAGTTAATTGCCATTAAAGATAAAATCTTCATTCCTCTGTCTTTTTACTGTCAAGTTTCAAGATATTTTTATTCAATCATTATTTATTCATGAATCAAAATTGCATTTCCTGGTTTAACGCAACGATTCATTCTTCTTGATTATGTTTTAAAACATTCTTTAGTTATTATGTATAATCTTACAATGTCGACTGTCACTTATCAAACGATACTGTCACTTTTAATCTCCCAAAATTATAAGAAATTTTCCTCATCAAAACTTCCGGTTATTTTATCAAAATTTAATAATTCTCCAAAGTTTAATCCCAAGGCGTAAATAGAAAAAATAGACATCTGAGACTTGTGCCGGATTTAATTATAATGACAGAATTCTCCCCCGAACTATTTGGGAATGGGATGAGCTTATTAAAGGGCAAACGCATTTTCAATTACATGGGAATGTTCGCACGCGTTCAATTACCTATTAAGAAGAGGCAGTTTATGGATTTTCTTCCGATATCACCGGATAATAGTCCGGTATTCACTTGCCGGGTCCGTTTTTTTGCCGCAAAAAAGTTTTATTCGTTCTGTTGGGAGGAATAAATTTTCGTTATCGATTTTCTAAGAATGTAAGGGATATTCAAGGTGGAAAAATGGAAAATATGCAAATTTCTTGCAATAAAGTCCATGTAAGGAATAAGTAGATAAGGAGAGGAATGCTTGAGTTGATTTTTTTTTTTTATATATATTAGTGGTTTTAGATTAAGTACACTTTGTTTCTTAATATTTTCTCCGTTTATATTTATTTTCTTTTTGTAGGCTGAATTTTCCGAGAATTACTTACCTAGATCTTCAACAAAAGAAAATATTTGGAAAATGTTATGAAGAGAAAACCCTTTCAAAATCTTCATATTGTTTGCTTTCATCTACTTCTATTATAATCTGTTAATATTTGCAAAGAACATCCATCAAACTGTAAAAAGCATTAAGTTTTTTAAAATTCGATTGATGGAAAGCTTAAGATAATAAAGTTTATAGTGTATTTAATAGAAAATTTAACAATAAAAAATTTAGTAATAGGGTATTTATTTATTTAATTTATTTATTTAAAAATTATATACAAATATACGACTATAAATCTAAATTACAGCAAGACAAACAACGTACTTATTTTTTAACTTAAGAGGAGAAAATTGGCCCTAAGAAATACTAAAGAGCAATTGCATTTTTATGGTCTTTAACGAATAATGCTGCTTTAGGATACGCAACCCTTAACGTTAACGAAATTTATTCTAGAATTGGAGGTAAAGAAAGCAAGCTCTTCTAAAAGACTGCTTTCTGTTGCAAATGGCGCCCCAATGCCTATATTAGGATAGCGAAACAGCTCATGATCTAATCAGCATCTAAGCTGTTATCTTATTGCAGTAATTGACTGGTTTGGATGATCGCCTTCTAAGTCTCTCCCTCCCTCTAATCAATATCCTAAACACACACGATATATATATATATATATATATATATATATATATATATATATATTTGAATAACAAAGAATAATTAAAAAATATAAATAACGAAAATGTTATATTACACTTCCTTAATAACTATAAACAAATATATTACTATAAACTTATGTTAGTGCTATACAAAAAACGCATTTATTTTTAACTTAAAAGTAAAAAATTGATGCTAAATAATACTAAAATGTAATTGCATTTTTATGGCCTTTTTTTAGCGAATGACGACTCTTTTTGGAACTACAACATTTAGGAACTAACATTAATAATGATTATTCTAGAATTGTATGCCAGCAATTTGTTTATTTATTTGCATAACGCAGAGTAATATAAAAATGAATGAGAAAAAAGGTCACGTTATATTTCTTTAAAAATTATATACGAAAATGTACGCCATATAAGGTCTTCGATCTTTAGTAACTTTTATTTAAAAGTAGAAAACTGGACCTAAGAAGTACTAAAATGCAATTGCATTTTTATGGTATTTTAGTGAATAATGACTCTTTTAGGATACTCGACTTCTAAAATTAACAAAGTTTATTCTGGAACTGTACGCAAGAAAAGTAAACTTCTTTTGCAATGGAGTCCCAATGTCTACCTTAAGTAAGCAAAATAATTCTTGATCTAATCGGCATTTAGCTGTTTACGCATTACAATTATTGGCTGATTTGGAGGACCGTTCTCTAACCCTACGCAAACAATTTACTTATTTATTTGTATAACGAAGAGTAATACAACTAGAAAACAGGAATTCTGATTTTCAGAATTTAGTGTCGCCCTCGATGAAAAAAAAAAAAAAAAATATGTGTATATAAATATAGATAGTTCAGTTTTAAGTCTCCAAACACGCGCTTTTATTTTACATAAAATGACGTCATCCGCATCCGCTAAAGAATTACTCATTTACGATCCAGTCTTAAACAACATCTACAGTAAGATATGCATAGGACGTGGCTATCGCTGAATAATACACAAATCCAAAAAAAAGAGATTTCGTCATTCAAGAAACTGGACAAAAAAAAAAAAAAAAAAAAAAAAACACACACACAAAAAAAAGGCTATCTCATGATTTATATGCTTTCATTTGTTTGTAATATTAATATAGATACTTAAAATTAAATTTAGTTTATAATAGCTCCTTGTTTTATCAGAAATCATTCATTTATATTTTTTCAAAATAGCACTTATTTTAAGTATATATTTTTCCGTTTTTATGAGAAAATGACAACAAAAAGATATAATTGCTATTTTTCAACTATTTTCCCTTTACTTTCTACAGAAATGGAATACTTGAGTTGCCAAAATTACACAAATAGTGCTAAAAACTACATAAAATTTAATAACTCAAAAATAAATGGAGGTGCAGTTTTCAAACAAATTGCATTTAAAAGTACTTTTTTTTTCCAATACGACGGTCTAAAAATTGAAAATGCGCCATGCTCCGAAGTTTAAAAAATTGCTGTAGAGTATTTAATTTCACAATGATACATTAGCTTTGTTTTACGGCTGGCTTACGACACAACGTAACGTTATTTTTTGGAGACGACGCAAAATAAGCTGGGAGAAAGAAATAGCATACCGGGGGCTAAAAATGAATGAGAGAAAAAGGGTCACATTATACAGGGTACAAATGAATCATTGGGTTTTCATACGTTACTACGTGCGAACTAGGAAACGTATATGTTTCCATGACAACTCAAACGAGAGGGCATTAACTACATTTTGGCACTGCGTATGTGTCATGGGCGTGTGGTTGCCATGGTTACTGCGTGAACGTCATATTCAAAATGGCGACTGGACAGTAGAAAGCGTTTTGTGAACTAGAATTTTCAAAGTGTGAATAGCTTATAACCGTTCAGAGAGCATTTCGGAAGGCATACAAATGCAAACCACCAACTTAACAAAGCACTCTGCGCTGGTATCGGCAGTTCAAAGAAACCGGTTGGTTATGTAAAGGCAAAAGTTCCGGCCGACCAAGCTTTACTGAAGAAACAGTGAACCGGGTTAGAGAGAGCTTCATCCGTAGTCCCAAGAAATCAACAAATCGCACTAGCAGCGAACTTTCCATTCCACAGCCAACTGTGTGGAAAATTTCTGCTGTCCAGTCGCCATTTTGAATATGACGCTCGCGCAGCAACCATGGCTACCAGACGCGCATGACACATATGCAGAGCGAAACTGTAGTCAACACCCTCTCGTTTGAGCTGTCATGGAAACATATACGTTTCCTACTTCGCACGTAGTAACGTATCAAAACCCGATGATTCATTTGTAATAACCCTGTATTTCTTTAAAAACTATAAAAGTAAATTTTCGACATATTACAAGCACATATTTAGCAACAAGAGGAGAAAATTGGGTCGGCTAAGTACTACTAAAATGCAATTGCATTTTTATGGTCTTTTAGGGAATAATGACTCTTTTACGATACACAACCTGTAACATTAACAAAATTTATTCTGGACCTGTGTGCAAGGAAAAAAATTTCTATTCCAACGGAGTCCCAATGTCTACCTTACGTAAGCAAAATAACTCTTGATCTAATCGACATTTAGCAGTTTACGCATTGCGATAATTGACTGTTGTGGCGACCGTCTTCTAATTCTACGCCAACAATTTACTTTTTTATTTGTATAACGTAGAGTAATACAAAAAAGAATGAGAAAAAAGATTATATTATATATCTTTAAAAGATATAAATGTATATTTAGCAACTTCTATTTAAGAGCAGAAAATTGGGCCTAAGCAATACTAAAATGCAATTGCATTGTTATGGTCTCTTAGCGAATAATGACTCTTTTAGGATACACAACCTCTAACATTAACAAAATTTATTCTGGACCTGTATGCAAGAAAAGCAAACTTCTTTTGCAACGGAGTCTCAGTGTCTACATTACGAAAGCAAAATAACTCTTGATCTAAACGGCATTTAGACATTTACGCATTGCAATAATTGACTGTTTTGGACGATCGCCTTCTAATTCTACACGGACAATTTACTTATTTAATTATATCACGAAGAGTAATATAAAAGTGGATGACAGAAAAGGTTACGTATATTTCCTTAAAAACTATAAACGTAAATTTGCGCCATATTACAAGCAACATATTTAGCAACTTTTATTTAAGAGCAGAAAATTGTACCTAATAAATACTAAAATGCAATTGTATTTTTATGGTCTTTTAGCGAATGACTCTTTTAGGATACACAACCTCTAACGTTAACAAAATTTATTCTGGACTTGTATGTAAGGAAAGCAAACTTCTTTTGCAATGGAGTCTCAATGTCTACATTACGAAAGCAAAATAACTCTTGATCTAAACGGCATTTAGCCATTTACGCATTGCAATAATTGACTGTTTTGGACGATCGCCTTCTAACAAGGACTGAATAAAAACGGTATTTTTATTCAAATGAAAGAACGCTCATTTCCTTGGAATATAGTAATCCTGGGGCAGGAAAAGAAGAAATATATTGACATTACTTTTACTTCCGAAGAAGAGCTGGTGCTTCCACTATCTATTCTATTGGCCGGTAAATGGAAATCTAATGATGGCAGGGAGCCATTCGGGAGTAGAAAATTGGTTTTTGCAAATTCATTACCGGTCTTTTTTATTATTTATTTACTGCTAAGATGAGGAAAAGATAGCTGTGATATAAATGACTATATATAACTAATGTACATAATGTCGTTTGTGTAAGATTGTTCTTTTTTATGATTTTTGTTAGAGTGCTCATAAATATACTTTATTACAGGTTATGAAGTAAGGTTGATAACAAAGAGAAAATGCAGTTAATGCTTATTTATAAATATCTGATTTTAAATTAAATTATTTACAAAATAATATATCAAAATATTGGTCATGAGACCTATAAATTGTGAAAACATGCAGAATTACCGATTTTTTAATGCGGAATGACAGTATTTTTCGAGATATATTTTGATTAAGAATCAAATCGCAGTCATAAGTGAATATTTCAGTAGCCATTCAAAATTGGAGTGAGATAATATTAAACATTTCTTATGTTTCAGAACCAGTCATTTTATTATTTATGTGCTGCTAAGAACAGGAAAAGATAGCTGTGATATCAATGACTATGTATAACAAAGGCTTATAATGTCATTTGTGTAAAATTGCCTTTTTTATTTTTTTATATCCATTTTAGATAAAGATTATACTCCCAACATCATTTTATTGTGGATTATAAAGAAAGGTTGATAGCTGAGAAAAAATACATCCCAGAATAATTTATAAATGAAGACGTGCGTTTCAAAACTCGCCTTATCCAAAATTTAAAAAAAAATCGTATTTTCTGTATCAATCTATTCTATTAGTAAAACTTAACTGAAAAAAAACAACAACATTAGAATCTGAAACAAAACTAGTTTTATCCTATATTTCTGCCAATCTAAAATCTTGGTTTACAATGAAAACGAATGGACGCAATTAGAGGTTTTTCGCGATTTCACACAATTTCCTTTTCTGGATAAGGCGAGATTTGAAACTCCCGCCCTCAAATACTTGTTTTAAATTACAGTATTTATGAATTTGTATACGTAAATAATTCAACTTTACATCTATAAATCATGAAAAGATTACCACATTTGAATGCCGAATGACAGGTGGTACTTTTCGAAATACTCTGTTACAATGCTTGAGAATCACATTCGGAATATAAATGCACTATTTTCCAAACCGTCATCATTAAATAAACATTCCTGAAGAGACTTTAAATCGGGGAGCACTAATGAGCTTCCTATGGTTAATAGACCTCTCATATGATTTATTTTAATCTTTCTATTATTTTACATCTGCTAAGATGAGGGAAAGATAGCTATGATACAGATGATTATACAGGAAGTCTCAAAAATATTGAAATGCACTTTTTATTTTATCAGCTTGGTGGAGATACGTAGGCGATGCGCACTGGAAAAATGTTCAAAATAATGTAGGAATAAATGTTAAGTGAATGACAGCTTACCATTATTTTTCAAAAAAAAAAAAAAAATACACTTTTTAAATTTTTATGTGGTTCTTGCATTGCATAAGTTATACTTAAACACATGTGCTCCATGTTCTGACTAGTAAAATAGTAAAAATTCTATTCTTCTACGACTAAAACTTACCGAATTACGCTACTTTGAATTTTAAGAAATTTTATAAATTTCCGGTACTAAAAGCAGAAAAATTCATCTTTAGCGCCGAAGAGCTCCAAAATTTGATAAAATTTCAAGTATACTAACTAGGTGTGTTTTGGTCATAAAATAATATAACATGTTATTAGACAGAATTAGACAAAGCATGTAAAAAAGCGTTACCGGGGGGGGGGGGGGGAAATGCTCCTACATTTTTCATATATCTACCCTATATATATAAAATCCTAATGAAACTAATTTATGAAACGGATATATGAAACGACTGAAATGAAACGAATTTATGAAACGATTTTTTGAAACGACTGATTAAACAACTGATTATATTTCACGGCGATTTTTCCTAAAATATGGAATACGAGGCTTTCGCCAAATTGTCGTAAAAAAAATGCACGCCAAACCCGGTGCGTATATGACAATGCAATAAATCATGACATTTAATTTCAGCTTCAAAGCAATGTTTTAATGGTACTACTTCTCCCGTCGACCAATTTCGCCAAATTATATAAATCGCCAAACCACTCGCCAAATCCTACAAATTGACATAATTTTTTATTTTAAATAACGAAAGAACAAATAAATTAGTATAACATTAATAAAAATACAAATAAAACGTCGAAATAAAAATCACTTGATGGCATAAACACATGTAACTTCCTTAAAGTCAAGTGAATGTGACATTTACTATCAACCATTATTGGCATTTAATCTTAGAGTTTGGCGACAGATTTTAGATATAACAGGCAACAGATTGTGAATCAAACACGATAACAACCATTGGATGTTTTAACAGCAATTGATTATGCCTTACATTTTTGGAATGAAAGGGAACTGAATGGAAACCCGTTTACAGGGAGATCACTACAGGTTTTCTCAGTATAATTCAATCTTCTCTAATCTTTTTAAAAGCGATCAGATTAGCGTGCTTTTAGATTCTGAGTGTCTGAACGGGGGTTGGCGAGCCCCCTAGTATATATATATATATATATATATATATATATATATATAAAATCTCGGTGAGATTTGTTCGTAGAAGAACGAAATTTTTACTGCTATACTTGTCACAACATAGAACAAATGTGTCTAAGTATAACTTATATGATTCAAGTACCGTATAAAAATCTAAAAACTGTAACTCTTGAAAGGAAAGACTATTTCATCATAAAACTGCAAGACTATAATTGTTAATATTTTACTAAAAGCGAAGACTATTTCATTGGTATAATCTTAATTCTTACTTTATTTTAAACACTTTTACAATTTACATTGCCTATCTTCAACAAGTAATATATATTAAAGCACGTTACATTTAGTATTTTGTGGACACTCTGAATATAACTAATGCACATAATGTTGTTTGTGCAAAATGATCTTTTCAAAGACTTTTGTTAAGAATTGTAAGTTAGTCACAACATCATTCATTGTATATTATGAAGTAAAGTAGTGAAGCAAGAGAACATATACATTAAAGTTCTTTACAAATATTTGTTTTTAGATTTCATTAATTAGGAAATTATATACATATAACTTAAATATTAGACTACATAACTATAACTAATGAAAAATACCGAAAAATTATGAACTATTTTATGAGGAACGATATATGGGATTTTGCGAGGTTTGTCTTTATTCGGAATATACTTTCCTCATTTATCCTTTAAAATTTATTTATATCCTTTAAACTTATTTAAAGTTTAAATAAGTAAATAATTCTACATGGGCTCAAAATTGTAGCATGCTAATATATAGTGAAGCTAAACAATTATGATGCTTCTTCAACTAGCAGGGTGGACGAAAGATGTAATATGGAAGTTTCTTTTTTAAACTTTTAATATTCTTTTCAATGTCACGAGGTATGACAAAAGAATTATGAAGCTTTTATAAATGTAGGTTATTTGCATCATTTATCAAAAAATGAAGTAAAAATTTTATTGCATAGTATCTCTAATTCGTTTAATCTTAATTTCGTTAATTTGAAGGTACAATGTTGACCATAAATTCATCAGTTTCATCCATGTTTCACGAACAAGATCTGAACTGTTCCATTTTCATTGTTTTTATACCTTATATTATTTTTAATTACATACCAGTTAGTTATGGATGACTTTATCCATAACTCCTATCTATATCTAAAAGTATATCTTAAAAACAATCTGGCATTTATTTTTGGTTACCATTTTACTAAAACTTTCACAAGGTTATCGAAAATGCCAAATCGGATCACAAACCAAAGACAAAAATTTAAGAAAAATCTAGATGATAACCTAACACGAAAGTCAAGGATCATCCAAAATGAACGGTAAAACTAAAGATAACACAACACAAGAACTGAAAAAAGTCTAAATAACATAAGAAAACTCCCGAATTTTATCTAAAATCAACGCTAAATTTTATCATAAATTAACACAAAAAGTAGATGATAACATAATTCAAATTAAAGAATTTTCCAAAATCATCATCATAAACGAATGCAAGAATGAAAGAAAAATGTAGAAAGAAAAATTAAAAATTCGAAAGTTATTCAAAATCAACGCTAATTCTTATTGTAAACTATCCAAGAATTGAAATAGAATTTTAGATGATAACATAGTACAGAAATCAAGGGCTAACCTGTATCAACGTTAAATTTGATTACAAACCAAGAGAAACATTAAAGAAGAAGTCTAAATGATGAAACTTAATGCAAAATGTATATCATGCTCCTTTTTTAAATACGTGCTTCTAAAAATATTGAATGAGTGGACGTGCCAGTTGAAATAGTTCTAAGAAGTCAAAAAACGATAAGTGGCTGCAGACGTTAAGAGATTTTGCCAAGTGAAGTGCTCACTCAGAAGCTACATAATGTTTAATTCTTTATTATCATACTTCAAACTTTTAATTTTCTGACAAAATGTACATTTTAACTAAATGAATTTGTATAAAAATCTCGGTTCATAAACGCGATCATGCAATATTTTTTACTATTGCATTTTCGATATCATTTTTTACTCGAAATTTACTCGCTTGATACTGGAGAAACGTTTAATTCTAAAAAAGAATTTAAATTCATATAATGCTTTCCCCAGTATTGTCTTTTGTTTAACAAATAAGAAATCATATCGTAAATGTAAAATAACAGTCTAACAGCAATGCATACGAAACCATATATTTGAATGATATACAAAGGGGGAGGGCGGGGTCAGAATTCTCCTGAAACTGGAAGTTTTCAGGCACTACTTTCTTTTTACCATTTCGTGTAATAATTTTAAAAGTACTAAAAATACTTGTGTTTATGAAGTCCTATTCTATACATTTTATTTATTTATTTAATTATTTTTTTTAATGAGAACGTTCAATTTCTGCGTGACCATTCACACATTGCTTAAAAAATATGAATAACTAGCACTTTAATGAAATCCCACATTTTTTTTTTTTTTTTAAGTTAAGAGATTAAGTCATTTTAAAACAATGAATATTATTAATTTAGAATGAACGCAAACTTTCAATATGTAACACCGGAAAAATAACGAAGTTTTGATATTATTAACTAAATTACAGTTAAGAGTTTTCACAAACTTTTGCAAAATGAAAAATAAGGCTATAAGAACAGATAGCACAACGCATCCCTTTAAGGCACAGACGTCACATTTGTGATGGTTAATAGCATCACCTATTTTATCACTTATTAAGTTCGAACTGCTTTAATATCCACCAGTACAGCAATGATCATGACTACCATTTAGCTTTGTGGTTTTAAAAGTGCTGCTTCGGGATACCACCTCAGTGCGGAATTCTAGGTACTGAAGGTTTTTGTTTTTCTTACATATACAGGACCTCCCCGAAATCATGGGCCAAACTGTAAGGTAAGGTAAAGTACACATAAAGAGGCAATTTAGGTATAGCAATGTGGGGTCGGAAATGAAAAGTTTTGACGAAAAACAAGAAAGAAATGAAAACGATCGTTTTATTGACATAAAAATTACAATAAGTACTCAAATGTGCCACCACCAACATCGATACATGCCTGGCAGAATCTAGCAAGTGATTGGCGTACCCTTTTGAAGGTTCCTGATGTCTCATCTATAAGACACCAGTTGACTCTGATAGGGACCTCATTGCAAGACTTTCAGGCATTTCTGCAAATGTTCGTTAAACATTTAAAATCTAAGAAAAGGTAAGACAATCACTTGCTAGACACTGCCAGTGGCACATTTGAGCCCTTACTGTAATTGTTATGTCAATATTGCTCGTTTGCATTTCCTCCGCATTTTTTGTTTTTCGCCAAAACTTTTCATTTCTGACCCCACATTTCCATACCAAAATTGCTTCTTTATCTGTACTTTACCTTCCCTTACAGTTTGGGCCGTGAATTCGGAGGCACCCTGTAGATTAATCTAAAAACTCAGCATTAAAAAAGAAAAAAAGAATATTATTAACGGAACAAATAAAACTTTTCAATGTGTAAAAACGGGAAAAAAAAGTTATGATAGTCTTAATTAAATAACAATTCAGAGGTTTTACAAATTTCTGAAAAATAAAATTAAAAACACAAGAATAGGGGGAACATTATATTCCTTTAATTACCAAATATCACAAACATGATGGCCAGCAGCATTACATATGTTAAAGTCGAAATACTTTATTACCCACAAGCAATGCTCATGACGGACTTGCCTTCTAGCTACATTTTTTTAAAATATTGTTGCCACATGCCACCTCAGTACAGGTTTCTAAATACTGAAGGCTTTTACTTTGGTTACATATCAACTAAGAGAAAACAAGCTTGGATCTTATCCACTAAAGAGTGACATTTTCGAGATATCTCATTGACTTAAATGTCAATTTTTCTTTTAAACTTTTTTTTATTAGAAACTGTGTTTTTTCTGAAATTGAAAAAGTATTAGTTTTACAAGGAGAGGGCCAACCTTATTAATCACAGATTTTGATTATTTTAATATATGTTGTAGGGTAGACACCCCTTAGTGTCAGGTTCAACGGATTTTATACAATGCCCCTTAGTTCTTGAAAAACCGGGGGGGGGGTCTAATATTAGTACACAACTTAAATACTTACTTCGCAACCAAAATTATAGGTTAGTCTGAGCTCAGTTGGCATGGCGTTTGCCGGCTGATCCGAGGGCCTGCGATCGAAACCTGAATGCGCTACATTTGTTTTTCTCATTTTTTGTTTAATAAATATAGTTGTAATTATAATTTAATAATTTCAATTAAAAATTTTAACATCATACATTAATTATAATGTTAAAAAACTTAAATTTATCATTTCTTATTTGTAAACTATTATTTCTCATCCATTAGAGAGGTTTAAAAAGAAATTGGATCTATTATTGATGATAAAAATTCCAAAATCGTGACAAATTCTGTTGTGGTGCCATCTAGTTATGATAAAAAAAAAAAGGAATATTCAAGTAAAATAAAAATGAAAGCAGAAAGAAGATAAAGGGAAAAGCAAAATAATTGAAAGCGCAAGCATACTTATTACAAATTTAAAAATCTTTAATATGCAAAACATCGGTTGTAATTTAATTCTGATGCTAATTTTTAATATAATTATGCTTGTTACTTTAAAAACAGAATAATAGTATTATCGCATTGACTTCCTTTGTTAAAGCAATGCGTAAATGATGTTTCCTTAAAATCACGAATTGACACAATTGCTCAATATCATTGCATCGATAAAGAATAAATGAAATACATTTTAAAAGTGATTAAAAAATAATAATAACAGTTTTATGATGTTTCATTACAACTATTTAGTTAAAAGTAAAAAATTAAATAGATTAAAATTATAATAGATGTACAATATTAAAAATTTTAATTGACAATGAGATTATTAAGTTATACTTACAAGTAAGTTTATAAAACAAAAAATGAGAAAAACAATTGTAGCGCATTCAGGTATCGAACCCGGGCCCGCAAATCAGCCGGTAAACACCATACCAACTGAGCTACGACTAACCTGTCACCGTTGTTGCAAAGTAAGTATTTAAGTTGTGTACTAATATTAGACCCCCCCCCCGGTTTCTCAAGAACTAAGGAGCATTGAATAAAATCCGTTGAACCTGACACAAAGGGGCCTCTACCCAACAACATATATTAAAATAATCAAAATCTGTGATTAAAAAGGTTGGCCCTCTCCTTGTTAGATGAAGATCACAGCTGAATATTTCTTCAACAAAGCGCCAGTATTTGAATCTGGGGAGTTGGCTATACACGCCAATGCTCAAACCAAAGAGCTACCCATACAATATCCAGCCTAACGCAATTCACTCACATGATCGTAGGACTACAAGATTAGGTACAAGATTAGAAGGTAAGATCGTAAATGTGTAATTTGTATAACTAGTTGGTAGTTCAAAAAATATGAGTTTTTTACTAAAAACTTGAGCATGAATGATTAAAAAAAAAAAAAATCGCCGAAGCCAGTTTTCTAAAAAAATACATGGTCGCATGCCTGACAACGATAGCTGTTGAGTCTTTAAAGTATTATATATGATTTAAACATACATTTATAGCATAAGTATTGCATTTTATTCATTCATTATTGTATTCTTTATTAATGTTTTATTATAATGCAAACGGAAAATCGCAACTCAAACGCAAATTCAAAATAATTATTATCTTGAATAAACACCCATTCTTCTTCTCGGCGAAAAAATTAACACATTAAAACTAATGCTTCATTTACTTCTCTGTTTTCTCATTTGAAGTTAGAAATTTTCAACTTTTGTGTAACATTAAGACGTATCTTCCCGTTAAAACCTACTTAGAGTAAATTTGTAGCCTTTCATTTCGAAACTTTTCCCTCTGCTTTCTCGCCCGAAGTTTTCTTGGTTGTAATTTCCTCGTTAATTAAT
Organism: Maratus speciosus; assembly: GCA_963932465.1. NCBI lineage: Eukaryota > Metazoa > Arthropoda > Arachnida > Araneae > Salticidae > Maratus > Maratus speciosus. The sequence continues at coordinate 173,023,051 of OZ010793.1, forward strand.
TGCCTTGGTTTCGTTCCACTGAGCCTGTTTTACGTCTCCAGGGACGTAGTTCAGTGGCAGAAGCCGTTTAATGAAATGAATAGGCAAATTTGAAAAGATGCTGTTACTACGTGGAAGATGATTTTAGAAATGTCAACCATTTTTATTAAAAAATCTCCTCTTTTATATAGATATGTATTGATAATTTGTGGGGAAAATGATCAAAATGTAACTAGCAGCGTCTTATACACTGGAAGTCAAAAGAAAAAGTCCTAAGAGAGTAAAGTAATACGATCCAAAAACTTAATTAACTTTAAAATGATATAAAATTTTAAAATCACACACACACACAAAACTAAGATTCAAATTTGGCAAAAACAGTTGAGTAGTAGAAGGTACTTAGTGAAATAAATTGATAAATTTGAAAAAAACATTCTTACTACGTAGAAGATTATTTTAGAAAAATCAAGCAGTTTTATTTAAAAAGCTCCACTTTGACATAGTTATTGATAATTTGTAGGAAAACAGGTCAAAATGCAACTAACAGCCTCTTATATACATGGTTCAAAAGAAAGAAAATCTCGAAAGAGTAAAGTAATGGATTAACTTTAAAAACACACACAGCACTAACATTCAATTTTGGCAAATGTAGTTTAGTAGTAGAAACTTCTTAAAGGAATGAATTGGAAATTTGAAAAGATATTCTTATTACACGAAAGATTATTTTAGATATGTCGACGATTTTATTAAAAAAAATTCCTTTTTAATATAGATATTGATAATATATAGGAAAAGAGTTTAAAAATGTAACTAAAAGCTTCTTACGTACTTCTAAACTCAAAAGAAAATAAACCTAAGAAACTAATGCGATGCAGAAACTGAATAATCTTTAAAAATTTAAAATCACACACACAAACTTGTATTCAATTTTGCTAAATGTAGTTTAGTAGTAGACACTGCTTAATGAAACGAAATGGTAATTTGCAAGGATGGGACCATCAAGAAGCAAGTTTGCAAGAAGCAATTTGATGATTTTAGGAATTTCAAACTTTTTGAGGAAAATAATATCTTTTTTAACATAGGTTTCAATTAGTTGAGGGAAAAGTGCTCACAATGTAACTAGCAGTACATTTAAGTGCAGTACATTGAAAAGATGTGCATGCTACGTTAGTAGTTTGATAGTTTCTAGAATTTTTTAAACAAAAAATTTTCTATTCAATGTAATTCTCATGAGATTAACAGCGTCTTACATACTTCTTGACTCAAAAGAAAAAATATATATATAAACTTGCTTTTGTTATATACTAGTTATATACACTGTTAAAAACTTTGCAGCATTCTGGCAGGTCATTTGACCGTTTTTCCGAAAACAGTTACACAACCGTAATTTTAACACTATTCTGACCATAATATTGGCCATTTTATGGTCAGAATATAGTTAAATTATGGTTATGAAACCGTTTTTTCAAAAACCGGTCGAATGACCTGCCAGAATGCTGCAAAATTTTTAACAGTGTACTAAAACCTTCATAGAAAAATTATTTAACAACAGTGCAAGCCCATCAAAATCCATTCGGCAGAACTGAAGTTATAAAAAGTCGGAACGAAATTCCCATTCGTATTTTATATATGTTTAAAATCGTATGCTTCTTTCGACTTTTTTATTTCTCATTATAAACTGTTAAAAATTTGCAGCATTCTGGCAGGTCATTTGACCGTTTTTTTCCGAAAACAGTTACACAACCGTAATTTTAACACTATTCTGACCATATTATTGGCCATTTTATGGTCAGAATATAGTTAAATTATGGTTATGAAACCGTTTTTTCAAAAAACGGTCGAATGACCTGCCAGAATGCTGCAAAATTTTTAACAGTGTACTAAAACCTTCATAGAAAAATTATTTAACAACAGTGCAAGCCCATCAAAATCCATTCGGCAGAACTGAAGTTATAAAAAGTCGGAACGAAATTCCCATTCGTATTTTATATATGTTTAAAATCGTATGCTTCTTTCGACTTTTTTATTTCTCATTATAAACTGTTAAAAATTTGCAGCATTCTGGCAGGTCATTTGACCGTTTTTTTCCGAAAACAGTTACACAACCGTAATTTTAACACTATTCTGACCATATTATTGGCCATTTTATGGTCAGAATGTAGTCAAATTATGGTTATGAAACCGTTTTTTCAAAAAACGGTCGAATGACCTGCCAGAATGCTGCAAAATTTTTAACAGTGTACATTCTCAGCATCTGACAATTAGAAGTATTAAGATATTTTCGGGTACTGGTTATTTCTTTTACACGAATAACAATCTAATAACAAATTATGATGTTTTTTAAGTTGGTAAGTTTTGATTTTCTTTTATTTCCCAGTTATTCTAATTTAAGTTAAGATTGAAAGCGTTTTCTGTCTTTGTGTGTAGTGATTTTGGCAAAACAATAAAAGTTATTAATTGATGTATATTTGATCACAATATACAAACACAGGCACTTAAATATGCAATTATTTTACTTCGTACAATAATATCACATTATCTATATGTACTGTATTCATTGGCTTGGTGAAAGAATGCACAGTTTCATATAGCTGCCAGATATTTTCTGTGCTGCGTAATTTACTTTTAAGAGCTAAAATTTTCGAAAAAAATTTGAGTATTGTACATGGGAGAAATACGGTATTTATTTATGTTTATGTAATGTATATTTACAATTGGTATGATTATATCCATAAAGTTTTTTTATAAGGTAAAACTGACAACGATATAATTGTCGAAATGTCTGTCATAAAAGAAATCATACCAATTATTAGGAAGTATAGAAATTCTGATTTCGCTGAATAAGTTTTTATATTGTTTTACTTCTATTCTAGGGAAACATATTGTGTACATTAGCAATATTGTAGTATTTTATATTTACAGTGCATTTTAGACAGCAATAGAATCACGATGAATATCATTTAAACAATAGAACAATAAGCATTACTTTTTTCTGGTGGTTGTTCTTTTTACATCAACAAAGCGATTTTTTTAGCGTACATGCCTGTTTTCGTTTTAAATGTGAGTAACCCCCTTCAAAAAGGAAAATGTGCATTTTACTCTTTTTAGGTGCGTTCGTAATTATATAAATACGAAGCACCTATAGCCGTCGTTCAGTCCGTCTGTCCGCATATAACACAGCAAAAACTACCCGACTGAATGGTCTGAAATTTTAAATATATAATTGTTGCAAAATTTTGTCGAGCCATTTCCAATTTTATAAAAATCGGATGTATAATTTAATTACAGGGACAGTCAAAAGTTTTCTGTTACATTACGGCCAATGGGAAAAAATTATTGCATGTGCATTTTAATGATGTTACAGCCTTCCGAATGATCTGAAATTTTAAATATATAATTGTTGCAACATTTTGTCGACTCATTTCCAATTTTATAAAAATCGGATGTATAGTTTAATTACAGGGACAGTCAAAAGTTTTCTGTTACATTACGGCCAATAGGAAAAAATTATTGCATGTGCATTTTAATGATGTTACAGCCTTCCGAATGATCTGAAATTTTAAATATATAATTGTTGCAACATTTTGTCGACTTATTTTCAATTTTATAAAAATCGGATGTATAGTTTAATTACAGGGACACTCAAAAGTTTTCTGTTACATTACGGACAATTGGAAAAAATTATTTCAAGTGCATTTTAATGATGTTACAGACCTTTGAACAGAATGAAATTGATAGGCACTTACGAAGTGCACTAAAATATACATTCAGTACAATATCCGGTGCAAGAAGTATTTATAAAACTAGTTATAGTACGTACGCACCTCATTTGCCACGTTTGACGAGCAATTTTCAACTTGTTTATTATTTGATAGTACGAAGGCATTCGCTTGAACAGCTTAACAAGAATCGCAAAACGTTAGGTACCCTGCAGGTATTAACTAAAGTTTTAAAATAATAATTTATATTTTTTTTTTCACTTTTTTTTCTGATTTTAGTACAGGATAAAACTTTTCTAGCGTAAATAATGTCTGATTTTGGCATAAACTGTATTTATCTTTCTTTCAAATTCATTAAAATATTAATTTAGATATATGATTCCTTTTCTGTCCAGAACTAATTAAATGAAACTAACATTGTTTCTGTATTATTTTGGATAACAAATTTGGATACCAAAAGTGTTAAACATTTTTTAAAAGTTGTTTAAATATTACCAAATTTTCTTTTCTTTCGAACGAAATTTCCACGAAGCTATAATTAGGAATTTAAAGCAATTACTAATAGTTAAGACATGATCAAAGTTAATCTCAAAGTAATGGAAAGTAAATTAAAAAAGTTTTTCTTAAAGCTCATAAATAATTAAAAGACTTTATCGTGGGAATAATTCTCGTAATTCGAAATCCAAAAGCATTAAATATTCTTAAAAGTTGTTTAAATATCACCAAACTTTCTTTTTTTTCGAACGAAATTCACACAAAGCTATAATTAGGAATTTTAAGCAATTACTGCAATTACTAGCAATTTAAGTTAAGATATGATCAAAGTTAATCTCAAAGTAATAGAAAGTAAATTGAAAAATATTTTCTTGAAGAGCATAAATAATTAAAAGACTTTATCGAGCGAACAATTCTCGTAATTCCAAATCTAAAAGTGTTAAATATTTTTTAAAGTTGTTTGAACATCACGAATTTTTTTTTTTTCGAATGAAATTTACACGAAGCTATAATTATGAATTTTAAGCAATTACTAATAGTTAAGATATGAAACAATTACTAATAGTAAAGGTATAATCAAATTTACTCTCAACGTAATGGAAAGTAAATCAAAAAAGTTTTTCTTAAAGCACATAAATAATTAAAAGACTTTGCCGAAGGAATAATTCTCGTAATTCCAAATCCAAAAGTATTAAATATTTTTAAAAGTTGTTTAAATATCACCAAACTTTCTTTTTTTTCCGAACGAAATTTATACGAAGCTGTAATTAGGAATTTTAAATAATTACTAATAGTTAAGATATGATCAAAGTTAATCTCAAAATAATAGAAAGTAAACTGAAAATGTTTTTCTTAAAGCGCATAAATAATTAAAAGATTTTATCGAGGGAACAATTCTCACAATTCCAAATCTAAAAGTGTTAACTATTTTTAAAAGGTGTTTGAATATCACCAAATTCTCTTTTTTTTTTTTCCGAACGAAATTTACACGAAGCTTTAATTAGGAATTTTAAGCAATTACTAATTCTTAAGATATGATCAAAGTTAATCTGAAAGTAATAGAAAGTAAGCTGAAAAGTTTTTCTTAAAGAGCATAAATAATTAAAATACTTTATCTAGTGGAAAATCCTCGTAATTCCAAATCCTGTTCAAAAGGTGTAAATCTGTGTATAATAATGAAATTAATTTTAGCGAAAATTAGTTTAAAAAAAGACAGAGCATTTATAAGGGAATTAAGGTGGTTCTCAAGTTCCTGTTTAACAATCGCGAAAATTTCTAAGACATTTTCTGACTCGTTTTTAAACGTAAAGGCGTTAAATTGGCAGGGTTAACTACTGAAGCGATTTGCAATCGAGTTTTCCTTCATTCTTTTTCTTTCTTTCTTTCTTTTTTTCTTTTTTTTTTTTTTTTTTTTTGGTAAATAAATTAGTAATTGAGTTATAAGCGATTTTGGTCATTTGACGATACTTTTTCCCCCTCTCTCTCGCTATCACATTCGGAAATTCGTTTCAAAGCGCCAACTTTGATAGTATTTTCTGAAAGATCTTTTGCGTTTAGCAAAAAATGGAAAACATTTTTCGATTACATAATTTCTGAATAACAACACTTGCCAATTCTAAGCATTTCCGAACTAAAACGAATTAAAAAAAAATGTGTCAGAAGGTAACCCCTTTGGATTTGAAAACAGACTTAAGGAAATATATTTTTTTTTTTTCTCTTTTTATTACACTTATGATAACTAATCCTAATATTTGTTTGGTTTCTTTTTGTTCCTAGTTCTATTTATTCGTTATATCGTCGCCTCAGATGAACAGAAGGATATCTAGTAATAATCGGAAATGAGATGTCTGACTTACTGCTTATGAATGACTCTATTTGCATCTAGTGGAAAAGCAGGGAATTTTTATAAAACAGATCTGAGATATAGTATTAAACATAACTTTGTGTTTCAGAAGTTGTCCCACTAGGTGCAAACACAGTTATTCATAGCAGTAAGTCAGACATCTCATTTTTTAGGTGCGCTCGTAATTATATAAATACGTAGCACCTATAGTCGTCGTTCTGTCCGTATGTCTGTCTGTCCGTAAGTCCGCATATAACAGAGCAAAAACTACCCAACCGAATGGTTTGAAATTTTAAATATATAATTGTTGCAAAATTTTGTCGAGTCATTTCAAATTTCATGAAAATAGGATAGATATAATTTAATTACAGGGACAGTCAAAAGTTTTCCATTACATTAGGGCCAATGTGAAAAAATATTTCATGTGCATTTTAATAATGTTACAGCCTTTTGAACACAATGAAATTGATATATACTTGTGAAGTACACGAAATTATACATTTAGTACAATATGCGGTGCAAAAAATATTTATAAAACTAATTATAGTACGAGCGCACCTCATTTGCCACGTATGACGTGCAATTTCCAACTTGTTTATTATTTAATAGTACGAAGTCTAATAGTACGAAGCTTGAATAGCGTAATAAGAATTGCAAAAAAGATTATATACTACGGAGGTATTTATTATCTAAAATTTTAAAATAATAATTTGTACTTTTTTATTTAATTTTTCTGGTTTTAGTAAAACATAAAACCTTTCTAAAATAATGATTATTTTATTTCGATTTAGGCATATATTGTAGCATTTATCTTTCTTGGAAATTCCTTAAAAGATTAATTTAGCTACATATTTCCTTTTCTGTCCAGAACTCATTAAACGTGCATTTAAATGCAGAAACTAACATTGTTTCTGTGCCATTTTGGGTAACAAATTAAGATACCAAAAGTGTTAAATATTTTATTAAGTTGTTTAAATATCACCAAATTTCCTTTTTTTTTTTTTTTTTTTTCTTTTGAATAAACTTTACACGAAGCTATAACTAGGAATTTTAAGCAATTACTAATAGTTAAGATATAATCAAAGTTAATCTCAAATTAATAGAAGGTAAATTTAAAAGTTTTTCTTAAAGCTCATAGATAATTAAAAGTTTTTGTCGAGGGAATAATTCTCGTAATTCCAAATCCAAAAGAGTTAAATAAATTTTTTAAGTTGTTTAAATATCACCAAATTTTCTTTTTTTTTTCTTTTTTCGAACTAAATTTACACGGAGCTATAATTAGGAATTTTAAGCGATTACTAACAGTTATGATATGATCAAAGTTAATCTCAAAATAATAGAAAGTAAATTAAAAAGTTTTTCTTAAAGCGCATAAATAATTAAAAGACTTTATCAAGGGAATAATTCTCGTAATTCCAAATCCAAAAGTGTTAAATAACTTTTATAAGTTGTTTAAATATCACCAAATTTTCTTTTTTTTTTTCGAGCGAAATTTACACGGAGCTATAATTAGGAATTTTAAGCAATTACTAATAGTTAAAATATGTTCAAAGTAATAGAAAGTAAATTGAAAAGTTTTTCTTAAAGAGCATAAATAATTAAAAGACTTTATCGAGTGAATAATTCTCACAATTCCAAATCCTATTCAAAACATGGAAATCAGTTTATAATAACGGAATTAATTTTAGGGAAAATCAGTGTTAAAAAAGGAAGAGCATTTTTAAGGGATTTAAGACGGTGCTTAAGCGCGAAACTTTCTGGCATATTTTCTGACTCATTTTTAAACGTAAAGCATTAAATTGGGAGGGCTGACTATTGAAGTGATTTGGAATCGAAACGAGTTTTCCATTTTTTGATAAATAAATTAGGTATTGAGTTATAAGTGACTTTGGTCACTTGACGATGCTTTTTTTCATTTCTCTCGCTATCGCATTCGCAAATCCGTTTCAAAATGCCAACTTTGTAATATTTTCTGAAGGTTCTTTTGCGTTTACCAAAAAATGAAAAACGTCTTTTGATTACATACTTTCTGAATAACAACACTTGCCAATTTCATGCGTTTCCGAACTAAAATGAATTAAAAAATGTGCCAGACGGTGACCCCTTTGGATTTGAAAACAGACTTAAAGAAATAATTTTTTTCCTATCTTTTTATTACACTTATGATAAGTAATTCTGATACTTGTTTGGTTTATTTTTGCTCTTACAAGGAAGGTCTCCATACGGGCATATTCAGGAAAATCTGAAAAAAATTACAGAGTGTTCTTCTCATATGGATATGTATGTTTATTAAAAAATTTTGGCGGAACTTCGATAGAACGTTCGTAAAAAAATAATGAAAATTTCGTTTATTTGGCGATTTATCATCGGTTGGCGATTAAATGAAATTTCGAAAAATTCTTTATGTCGAATACTCTTTATGATAAAAAAGCTTCATAATGAACTTGTTTAAATAAATTTAATGTAAATAACTTTAGTTCTGTCAGTTTTAATTTGATTTAACTATAGTTTTGTCATATATACAGGGCTCTGAAATGGTCCGCCAACTGAATACCAATAAATTTTAACAGAAAATTTTATGGTAGGTTTGCGCTAGAATTAACTTTCAAAGGTGGCTCCGGGTCGGTTTGTAAGAAATATCTAAAAAGAAAATTTTTCTAAAATAATATTAGTATTCAGTTGGCGGACCATTTGGGAGCCCTGTATATATATATAATGAAAGTTAAATATCAAATTTTATGAATTAAAACAAATGTCCAATTGAGCACTCCCGATTCAATGTTGTTGCTATGGAAACGACGAATTCTTTGATATTGAAATGAATAACTGGTAAGTGATTCTTGCCTTTATTTTGGAATACGCTTAAATATATGAAAGTATTTTTTATACATGAAATTGTTTTCACAGTAATAAAATTAAATAACAAGCAACATAAATATGTAATACGAAAAAATGCATTTATTAAACTCTCTCATTGTTTATGCTTAAATTCATTAAATACTTTTTACACGCAATCTAAAAATCAATTAAACAATTTTGAGGTGCATTAAAATCGTTTGCTTTGGTCGAGGAAAAGTACTGTTCGCCAAATTGCGTGACGCTTTCGTCTTTTTGCGCCAAAAACTTGAAAGTATTTTATTTTTTTACAGACTTTCTACTGTACTTCCGCCGCTAAATTTTACTTATCTTATATTGCATATATAATTAGTTTAATTGGTATTTTTTCAAAATGTTCCGAGTATGCCCAGTAAGGAGACCTTCCTTGTTAGTTCTTTTTATTTGTTATATTGTCGTCTTAGAGCAACAATAGGACATCTAGTAATGATCGAAAATTAGATGTCTGACTTACTGCTATGAATAACTGTGTCTTAATCTAGTGAAACAGTAGAGAATTTTTATAAAACACATCTGAGATACAGTATTAAACATAACTTTGTGTTTGAGGAGTTGTTCCGCTAGGTGCAAACACAGTTATTCATAGCAGTAAGTCAGACATCTCATTTTCTATTATTACTAGATGTCCTATTATAGCTCTGAGGTGACGATGTGTTACATAGATGTTTAAAATATAATGAACCAAACTTTAGGAAATGATAGAATTCTTATAAGCAGATATATTTAGTATGAGACTGCGTGGTCGAAATTGGAGTAATAAAGTATAAGAAGGAGATTTCTGATTTTAAAGAAATGTGGGTTTATTTTACAATATCGCGCTGACTGTTACTAACTTGTTTCTTTATGGCATTTTAACCCTTAAATGCCGGATATTTCAAAAATCATTGTAATAATGCTTTTCGGCTTTCATTTTTTAAATAAATCATGGGAAAAATACTTTAAAAAATCCTATTTTGTTTTAAGTATGGTTTACGGATAAAAAACAGTTTGTTACTAATCGGCAATACTGGTCTTTAATTGAAAAAATAATTTTCCTTGATAAAATTCTATAATATTAAACACACAAGAATTTTAGGAACTATAATAAGGAATGAATTTTACTTGCTCACTACAGAACAAAATAGGGTATTTCGAAAACTTCCAAATTAAACAAAAAGAGAAAGTAGCAACAATTGAAAAAATAAATCTATCTTTATTCTTAAACAGCGCACGTGTTGCCATCTACATGTTAAAAATCGATTTAATAATATTTTCAGAATGTATTTTAATGGCAACATTAGGCATGATAGTTCAATATTATTCTAATAGTATTTTAGAAGCCTAAATTGGGTATGTTGCCGAAAAGCAACACGCGGCATTTAAGGGTTAAAGTAAAAACACCCCTTAGATATTAAAATAAACATGGGGAAAAAAAACGAAAATAATAAAATAGCTTTACTTAAGACTAGTTACAATATTTGTTGACAGACGTGAGAAAATCGTGATTTTTTTATTATTTATATATTTTCTAATTAACACTTTGAATTTTAATTCACTTCGCAACTAATAACTTAACCAATAGATTATCTTATAACATTTATTCCATTCTTTCATTTTTTCTGCAGTAATATTTTCTTTATGGAAAATTTATGTTGAAAAACAGCAACTATTTCCAGTGTCGAGTAAATACTTTTATACATAGTAAACGTATTTTACATAGTTGTATACAGTTTTACACATACTTTAAATAGTACAGTAATACTTTTTTTTTATTTAGAAAAAAAGTTAACTCCAGCGCTTTAGCGTTTTACTTCTGATCGCATATTTCTCTGAAAAAATATCTGTTAACGTCGTTGGAGATAAGTTATATTCTATAATATCTTTAAAATTTGTTCAATTAGTCTTGAAACGCACTGTATAAGTTAATAAGCACAACTCAGTATATAATGAGGCCAAAAAAAAAAGCATCTTTATTTGTTTTAAGGATGTTGTTCAGTCAGATCTCAAATTTCCATAGCTAATGTTAAAACTATGGGAGTGGAATGCATTCTTATTTTTAAAATATCTTCCTCTGAAAATTACTATTTTTGATTTCTTTTTTCTGTGTACTCTTTTTAAAGAAGTTTCTTTTTAAGGAGCGTTCGTCATTATATAAATACATAGCGCCTATTGTCGTCGCCTGGTCCGTCCGTCTGTCTCTCCGTATATAACTTCCCAAAACCTACCCAACCGAATGATTTGAAATTTAATGCATGTAATTGTTGCAGAATTTTGTCAAGTCATTTGAAATTTTATGAAAATCGAATCAAAACTTTAAAAGATAATAATAAAAGTTTTCTTCACTCTATTAAATCCTATCATACATAATTAATTCAATGCTACCATGACAACTAGTGATTCTAGGTTGCCATGGTGATTACATCCTATTTAAGATGGAGTCGTGTTATTCCGGTATTACTGAATTTAATATATTAATCGTAATAAATTTTATATTCATGTATTTTTGCGTACGAGTGCAACAGCTATTTTACCAAGATCTGAAACCTATAAAACTAGTTATAGTACGAACGCATCTAATTTGCCACGTTTGACGTATAATTTCCAACTTGTTTCAGTTGTCAAAATATTGCTTCAATATATGCTTAATTACATCTGAAGAGTTCAAATCTAATTCACACCTCGTACGATGATGTTGTTGTTGTTGTTTATGACGACCAATTATCTACACGAGGGATATGGGCCTAAAGGGTGGGGGATGCTCTCCGTGGGGTACTTTCTAAGGGAACTTAACACGTATTTACGCTAGGAAATCCAAGGTTCGAAGACAACCACTGAAAACTCCGAACGATTAGGCCGACGGGCGCAATTGGGTTCGAACCTAGCACCTCCCGTCTACCAACTTTGAGAGCAGAACCTCCCGGCCACTGGTGGGGGCAGCTCGTGCGATTTTAAGACATAAAATATTAAATAAAAAATCCCTGCCGGCTCGGGCCTACAGGCGGAGGTAGATTTCGAAGTTAAGTACTAAATTAACCAACAACACTTAAATCAAGATTAGAGATAAACCCTGTTCCTTCACTAAGAATGAGCTCTAAGGAGCTAAGCATTTTGTGAAAATTCTAATATTCACGAATACACATACGCATGTATATGGAATAGGTTTAAAAAATAGCTAAAGCAAATTCAGAGAACTTCAAAGTGTTAAAATAAGTTAATATTTCCATAGTCGGGTTTTTATCATGTTTTAATACGTTTCTTCAAATTCACATGACGTTACATATTCACCTGCTGAGGTCCATTTTATTTCCAATATGACGCAATATGTTGTTTTTTTTTTAATTCGTCAAACTATTTATTTCATTTTGAGTTTTCATGCAGAAATCTTGCTCTAGGAAACTTATGACGTAATATTCAATTTGTTTTCAATTCGCCAAACTATTTATTTAACTTTTCACGTGAAGATCTTGCAATAGAAAAGCAATTGTTGTGGTGAGAATTTTATTGCTTTTTTTTAATTGTTGGCAACTGCTATAACGAAAAATATTTATTTTTTCCTGTCATTGTTGTGTAAGAGCTGGTTTTATCAGAATCATGTTAAGGCGGTATTCAAAATTTTGAACCCTCCCCATTTCGATTCCCTTGGACCGATTTTGCCCATTTTCAATCCCCGCCGAGATATTAGCTATCTCAAAGTTGTTGGCGAGTTTGAAGACGATCCGTGCATTATTGCGACTTTTATCGTGCGGACAAAATTTAGTACATACATACATATATATATATATATATATATATATATATATATATAAACTTTTTAGTTGGGGGTGGTTTTGGGTTCCTGGGGTCCTATAATGAAAAGTTATGAAGGAATTTTTCAAAAGTCGCACCATGGTAACGACTGCAATAGGTAGTATTTCTTACGAAATCTACCTAAAACCACTAATAAAAAAGAGACATTTTTAAAGAATAGTACACGGAAAAAATAAATCAAAGATAGTAATTTCCAGAGGATATATTTTTATAATAAGAACGCTTTTCACTCTCACAGGCTTAAAATTAGCGAGTTGATTTTGATATATAGCAGACCAAACACTTTAAAACCTTATTCCCTGTAAAAATGTTTTCATATTCATTAATTAAGACGTCTTGCTGAAATCTCAGCACATTTCCTCAAAAATTCCTTACATTTCAATTTAATTTTGAATATATTCTACTCTCTCTTTATATTTTTAATGTAATCTAAAGAATCTTTCAGGGTTTCGTAAGAATAAATTGTGAAGAAACCCGATGAAAATCAAAATAAATAGGTAAAACGCAAAACATAACGCATTTTCACAATCTTTTTTCCATGTTTACCTCTAACAAAGAAACTATTTTTGAATTTCAAGCGTAATAAAAATCCTGATATATACATGTGAGAATATTGAATGTATGAAGTAAACATTTTTGAATGAAATATGTTGAAAATTTTAGAGAAAAAGTAAAGCAGTGGCACTAAATGCAAATCTAGCAGTCTTCAGCATACAAAAATAATAAAACCTGTCAAGTGCGAGTTACTCGCGCGCAGATCGTTCCGTACAATAAATATATGAATTAGTAACTGGGCATTGCTTTACACAAATATATCATTAAAAGTTGTTATCTAAGCTTTAAAAGCCGATGGCGCATGGGGTACGCCGCCCATGTCTTTATGCATGTCCAAACCGCCCATGTCTTTAAAAGTTAATATATCGGTTAATTACGGACAATTTTTTTTTTCGAAAATCATTATCTACAATCCTTGTATATTTCTGCGACGATAGGTACCTCCAGCGCTCCGCAACTCCTTTGCTGAACGCCCACAAATCAAAATTTGTGTGTAACGGAAAAATGCGATTTTTTCAAAAACTATGTGAGCTAGAGTAATCACTATACGTTTCCTGCAAGGTTTAAATTAACTTTTACTACACCTAATTTTTTCATAATTTTATTTTTAGTAGATACGTAAAAAGAGGGGGGGGGGGGGGACATATTTTTGAATTAAATTTTCGACGATGTCTCTGAAAATATAATACCTAAAGTTAAATGAAATGTATTTTTAAGTTCGGCGTTACGAAAGCTTCCACTCGATATAGTACAAAGAAAATATTTTTTGTTTTCAATTAACTTAATTAGTCCTTCTACATTTTTCCTAAATATATTTGTGAATGGTTAATAATCTATAAGTGGGTCTTTAGCCTTTATTACTTCAGCAAATTTGAACTTTCCACTTTCCTGAGTTTACGAGTAAAATGGCTGTGACATACAGAGACAGACAGATACAGGAGTGATATTATAATGGTTCCGTTTTTACTTTTTAAGTACGGAACCCAAATAAAAGAAAGAAAGAATCCGCTGTGAACGGGATTTTAAGTGAATTCTACTTATCTAGCGTTTTATTTCCGACTACGCATTACTCAGATAAAAAGTCACTCTTACGGCAGAATCTACCGTGATACCGTTCTACATTTTGTTCCACTATTTGTGAAATTAATAATATAAGTTAGTGCGTACGATTCAATGTGAATCCCAAAACAAATTCTGAAATTCTTATTTGTTACAAATTCTAATTAGTTATGAAGAATTCAAATGTTTTGGTAAAATTTTAACACATTTCCTCAAAAGTCCTTTACATTTCAATTTAATTTTGTACATATACTACACTCTTTTTATATTTTAAATGTAATCTAGAGAATCCCTCAGTATTTGGTAAAATTAACTTTTCAAGTAAATGGATGAAATTCGGGGTAAATAGGTGAAACTCAAAATATAATACATTTTATAATCTTTCTTAATGATTTCCTCTTACAAAAAGACTATTTTGAATTTCAGAAATAATAAAAGTCACCATATATGAACAAAAAATATTTTTTTAGAATAAAATCTGTTGTAAATTTTAGAAAATCTACACAGGCATAAAAGTGAGAAATGGGAAAAAAGGTAGAATTTTTTTTCTTTCTAACAATAAGATAATTTATACACATTTTTACAGTTATTCATATACTAAAATGAATTATAACTGTACATATGACAGTTAGTTTCTTTTTGTAACTTAGAAAGTATTAAAAAATAAATAAATAACAATAAATGTATAAACATTAAATTAAAAAAAAATTGAAAACAGTTTGCTAAAAGTATAAATCCATCCAAATGTATCTGATAAACTTATGTGAAGTACAGAGATTAATTTAAAAAAATAAATGCATTATTTTGAATGTTTTGACTGTTTAAGAGTTAACTTAAAAAAAGAAAAAAATATCTATGCTAAATATATGCACGCCAAATTGATCTTTACTCCAAAAATGCATCACTGAAATTATCTAGAAGTGTTTTATAAATAGAATAAAATATTCTATTCCAAACTAACCTTATGTAAACATTCTTTCCGTAGTTAAAGAACTCAATTTACATGGCTTTCAGATGCTTATAATAAAAGCTCGCCTTTGATTTGATAGTATAGCAATTTAGAAACAAACTCCAAGGATTTGAGTAGACAAAATGTCTAATTATTAAGCTTTCTAGCACCCCTCCCCCCCCCCCCCAACATATGCTTCTAATATTTTCTTTGCGTTTTTGCATCAATCGAGAGAATGCCCAAATTTTCTTTTAAAAAGGTGGAATTCTTCCTTTAGGAGGAACTCTTTCATGCCTGGACACAGCAGTGGTTCTAAATGTAAATCTGATGGTCTTCATCTTGAAAAAAAAAAGAAAAGAAAAAGAAATTGGCTGCAATTTGAATGTGATTTTAAGCAAACTACACCGGTTTAGCGTTATATTTCCAACCACTTATTCATCAGATAAAAAATATCTCTTGCGGTAAGTTCTGTTTTATTACTATTCTACATTTCTTTTCATTATTTATGAAGTGCACTATATAAGTTAGTCCATACTATTCAGCACTTAGTGAATTCCCAAACAAATTCTTATATCCGTATATTTACTGAAAAATCTAATGAGTAACAGTAATTCAGATGTTTTGGTGAAATGTTAAAACATTTCCTCAAAAAATCTTTACATTTTCAATTTATTTTGAATATATTCTGTTCTCTCCTTATATTTTAAATGTAATCTAAAGAATCCTTCAGTAGTTGGTAAAAATAAATTTTGAAGAAAAAAGATGAAATTCAGGATAAATAGGTGAAACTCAAAACATAATGCATTTTCACAATCTTTCTTCATGATTTCCTCTCACAAAGGAACTATTTTTGCGCAGAATTTCAAACAGAATAATAAAAAAAAAATCAATACATGATATATACATATTGAATCCATTAGGTACAAAAATATTTTTTAGAATGGTAATATGTTGGAAAATTTACAAAAAAAAAAAAAAAAATACAGCAGTAGCGCTAAATGTAAATCTAATGGTCTTCATCGTGAAAAAAAAAAAAAGAAAGAAAAAAGAAATAGACTGCTATATCAAAGTGATTGTAGACTTAGCGATTAAGGTTGAGTGCAGCTCAGCGAATGAGTTCTTCATAAGATATAAATAATAGGATATATCGGGTGTTTCAAAAGTTCGGTGCGAAAGTAAAACTCGATTAAAAAAAGGGCCTGTGGGTCGGAGAGAGATGCGGTTTGCAGATAAATATTCAGCGTAGCAAGGGATTTTGTTTGACACCAACAAAACATTAGATCAAAATCACGACAATACAGGGCGCTACTGCAGATAATTCCATGGAATAATCCATACTGCTCACACAACGCGAGATTTTGATGCAAAAACATTAGAGAATACTTTTTTGTATCTTATACATTTTTGTATATTTTTGAATCTTATACGAGCTGTTGCGCACTGCATTGGATATGAAGTGTTTATATTCCAAGCACATAAAAGTGAATAGCGGAAGTACAGTCTTGGAAAAAAAAAAGTAAACACCCCCTACTAACTCGTCAACAAATCATCGTATAAGAAAGTTACTGGTACCGAACGATTGGAAATAAAGTCTACTTTTAAATGATGTATATAAAATTTTCTTAGGGGGTCATCTACATATTAAAACGAATCCAAACTTCATTTTTTTCAATCGCAATACCCACTTTTAACAAGATATTTCACATCTTCGGTTCAAACTATGCCTAGACACCAAATTTCAAGTCATTTGAATGATAAGTTTTTGAATTATAAACATTCAAAATTTAGTGCTTCTAATGTTAAATTACATTTTCATATTTGTATTTATATCTCCAGAAATTATGCTCCTAATGTGCTAATTTTTTTTGTAGTAATAATACTAATATACCCAAACATAAATAAGCTGAATTTGCAATTTTTATAATTTTATGATATGAATTATGAATTATGAAATTAATATTCGAAAAAATTATGAATTGCAACCTACAATTTTTTTGATAGATATAGATTTATTAAGTCCTGCTTTATGGAAATTCAAAAATTTCACATTTTTCTTCCAAGTAGTTTTCAAATTATGCTTAAAAAACGGCAAAATGATGGTTTAAGGGGCCGTCTATGATGGAAGTGAGTAGACATTTTGAAATTTATTCTCCTGTACTGTAATCTAACACGCTTCATTGATTCCTTGAGTGGCGCTTAAGGTGCCTTGATCAAGGAAGCGGCTCTCTCGGTTAACAATCCAGTACGGAACTTCAATTTGGATATAGCCCTTAAAATACGCTCATTTTAAAATAATTAATTTCTCGGAAACTTATGGTACGAATTGCATAAAAATTCGTTTTTAGGCTAATTGAAGGGTGTAGAGTTCATTTATGCTGTCAGAATTGGGTAATGCTATTGAAAAAAACAAAGTTCTGGTTCGTGTTAATATGTAGATGGCCCCCTAAGCAAATTTTATATACATCATTTAAAAGCAGATTTTATTTCCAATCGTTCGGCACCAGTAACTTTCTTCTACGATAATTTGTTGAGGAGTTAGTAGGGGGTGTTTACTTTTTTTTTCCCACGACTGTACATGGTAATTTGGCCATTTGATTTCATCACATTTCACATTAAAATATTTGACAAAATACCATCATTATTGTTAAAGTAAAGAACGAAAAGGTTCGGCTAATGCATGAACAATATGTATTTTTGACTAAATAAGTGGATTGCAACCATGGTTTCATATACAAAATTTATTTATCTTGTCATGTATTATCATTCCTTACATTTCGTACCATTATTTGAGATACAATGCACTATACGTTATAGTTATATCGATTACGTTACATAAGTTTTATTACTTTTAACACTTTCCTAAATAGTTGAAATGTGTTCATGAATTCGTTTTGTCTGTCCGCCTGTCTGTCTATGCTCTAATTTGCGTAAATATACTCTGATTTTCGTGCAATTGATAAATGTTAATGATGTTTACCGTGCCATGTTCGGTATTGAATGTGAAGTGTGTAGCATTAATCGTTCATTTACAAGGGCCCTCTAAAGGATTCCATTAGAATATGATCAATGGGGGAAAATCGTTTGCAGTGTATTTTAATGACATTACGCTATTTCAAATGTATTGAAATTGATATAAATCGCTGAATTTCACTACAAAATGATTGCTATAAAATAGGGTATTCATTAGTATTTATCGTTCATTTACAAAGACACGCAAAATATAGCAAAACCTCCCTAAAGCGACCGCGTTACGTTCCAATAAAAGTTGGTCGCTCCGAGAGGTGGTCTCTTAATGGAGGTCATGTTTAAATCTATATTTTAATTGCTGGAAAAAAGTAACAATTAATGTTACTAAAATTTATTTTTCACATTAGGAAAAAACATGAAAATTTAAGTATCAAAACAAAAGTTAATTACATAAGTTAATCACTGCAGACTTTAAAAAAGTAATACATTGACGTTTGCTTTGATTTCACGGTTTTATCTTTTATAACTTTTATTTCCAGTTCAGTAAATAAAAGCAATTTTTTTATTTTTTTGACGTGAACAAATAATGACGATTTCATTAATTTATGTATCTCTTTGAGAGTTTCCTGAGAGGATAGGGCAGAGGAGTTTATTGATCGTCATTATTAATTTGTCATCAGAATTAAATTCATTGGCTAAAAATGCACAAAGGGGTTTAAACAAATAAAAGTTACCGGAATAAAAAACAGTTCTAAACTTAGTTTAGAAGTTTGATGATTTCATTTTCTTCAAAGAAATGGGTCGCTCATGGAGGGAGTTCAACAAGGATGGTCTCTGAATGGAGTTAAAATTAGTACTGAGCCTATGGGAATAAATTTCGTTCCATGAAAAAGTGGTTGTTCAGGGAGTTGGTCGCTTAATGGAGGTGGTGGCACAGGGAGATTTCACTGTAAATCGATTACAGTGCACTGTAAAAAAAAAAAAAAGAAAAAAAAGAAATCTGTAAAGTTATTAAAGTTTTTCTAGGAAACTGGGATCCATAGAACTTTTTATGTAACGGCAACAACAAAAATTCATGTAACAGATACGCTTTTGCACCGAAAATCAAAAAATCTGTAAGGTTACTAAGAATTTTTTAGGAAACTGGGATGCCTAAAACTTTTCATGTAGCTGCAACCAGGGTTACAGATAAAATTTTAGTAAGATTACTGTAATTTTAGGAGATTCATTTGAAAAGCTACAGATTTCTGTAGCTTAACAAAAACTAGTTTTGTAGATATACAGCTTTTTCTTGTACAGTTGCAAATGAAAGTTTAGTAAGCACGTAACTTTACATCTGTAGAACTACAGTTTTTTTTTACAGTGTGCTGTCTTTGAGCAATAATCGCTGGAAGTGCGTTTTCATGTTCCATATGCACTTTTAAAGTAACTAACTTTGTACATGTTACTCGTTGTGTATAATAAATTCTATACCTCGTATACAGGGCTGCACAAAAGAATTCACGTACCATTCTCCTGAGTAGAGGAAATTGCTGAAGGAGAATTTTCAACTGTGATGTGTATTTCCCAACGGAACTAAATTTTTGCATGCATGTAGTTTACAGATGCAATCTATATATCATATACAGGGCTGCTCAAAGAATTCAAAAGGTAAACTTAAAATTACACTATGTGCAAAATACTTAAAAGATGACAAAAAATATTTAAAAAGATGTTAAATTACTTTAATACTTCTTAGTACTTTCCGCTATAAACACAACCTTCATCAGAGAATACAAAAATACTGTTATTAACGTCTAATTTTCAAATTTCACGTAGTTGGTGTCAAAAGGAGCGAAAGTCAAGTATTTTCTTTAGTAATAATTTCTATTTATTCACGGATAATTGAATCATAAAAATTTCAAAATAAGACGTTAATAACAGTATTTTTGTATTCTCCGACGAAGGCTATGTTTATAGCTGAAATACTAAGAAGTATTAAAGTAATTTAACATCTTTTTAAATATTTTTTGTCATCCTTTAAGGATTTTGCACATAGTGTAATTTTAAGTTTAACTTTCTAAAGATGAATTTAGCATTCTATTTATTTATTTGCTAATTCGAATGATTTTCCGGTTGCTGAAATTGGGTTTCTAAATGTGTTATGCCTTTAACAAATGGTTCAATTAGACATCGTATTTCAGCTTATTAAATGGTGAAGTTTTGTTATATTACTCTGAATGTGTTGGAAAGGGTTTCATGATCTATGCTTGACGCATGATCTTTTGTTTCTTGTTTGGTTATGTTGTCATGAATAAAAATATTAATGCGAACGATGTTTCATTGAAAGAAAGCGTTTTTACAAACCGGGTGTCCCAAAAATAACTGACGGATTTAAAAATTCAATAATTTGCGAACGGTGCAAATATTAAAAAAATTTCTTGCAGAAGTGTTATGTAAGATGTCAGGAGTTTTTATGCTGCGATTCTCAGTTTCAGTTACTAATAGCATAGATAGATGGCGCTGCAAGCAATAACCGCTAAATCCAGGCTCGATTTTTCGGCCTATTTCTTCTTCCATGCGAAAAAAGGAGATTAAAATATATTGAATGGATTCCGAAGTACCAAAAATCAGGTCTGGACTGAGCGCTTATTGCTCTCAGCGCCATCTACTGTTCGAAATTTGAACTAAAATGAAGAATCACAGTACAAAAATCCTAACATCATACATAACCCTCCTGCAAGAATCCTTTTAATATCTGTCACCGTTTGGAAGTTATTGAATTTTAAAAAACCCATCAGTCATTTGTGGGACACCCGGTAAATATTTTTTTTTTAAATGCAAATTTCAATAATAAAAAAATTTTGATCAAAAACTGAGGAGTTAATTCTTATGTATTACACTAAACTCATTTCATTAAAATCGAGTAATAAAATTGAAATCTAAGACACGTTAAATAAACTAAACAAACATAAAACTAAGAAAAATAAAATAAACTTCTTAAAACTAAGTTAAATTTTTAAAGTCAAAGAAATTCTTTTTCGAAAGAAAGACTCGGATTAAACATCTTAACCAGAACGCAAACAAGTCTGATTATGCATTTCAAAAATTAAATGAGTTTTGTGTGCAGTAGCAAAAGTAAACACCTTGTTTATCCAGTTATAGTGACACTGAATGCAAAATATTTGCGAAATGCAAATGAATTATTTACTTAGGAACAAAATGACCGTTTAAAAAAGTACTTTTCTGAATATACTTTGAAAAATAAAAACTCGGGAAATTACTTAATGAATTTTGAAGGAAATTTATGTTGAACAAGCACACGAGTTTCCTTTTATTAGAATTCAAAGAATTTTGTTCAAAGTCGTCTCTTTTTAAGTTGATTAAATAACTTGAGTGTAACTTTTGAATATTCATAGCTTTGTTTTTTTTTAATTAAGAATTTTTCATTTGGATATTTTATATATTTCGAAAACCTATATCGATCAAATGAAAATAAAAGTTGTTTTTCTTTTTTTAACAAATGACTTCACGAAAAATGTGAGTGTATTATGCAATTTTATATTCTTTGAAAATAAATATCACTTTTATATATTTATTATTATTATTATTATTTTCAGAAAAGATGGGAAAAAATAAATTAACATTTTGAGTATAGACTGTTATTTTTACAAAAATATACAGTAAACTCCGTCTAAGGCGGAATCGATAGGGACCGAAGAAATTTTCCGCCTTATGCAAAATACCCTCACCCAAAAAAATGAAATTTTAAAAATGCTCAAATCGTATATTTTTTTTACGTTCGAAACCTTTAGTATCGACCTTTAAAATAAAGTTTTTAATGAAATCTACTTTTTATTGAATCTACTGTCTTTAATAACCTTGAAAAACATTATTTGAAAACTGAAATAAATGGTATTGATATGAAATTACTTCAGTTCTAGAATATAATTAAAAACATTAACAAATACAAACATCATCATTAACATAGTAGTTTAGAGAGTCAGAAAATAATCTTTTATCAATGCTTTTATTTTCGTTCGGTTTATCAAGCATTCTTCAGTAACACATTGCAAGTCACATTGTGTTACTGATTTTTATGGTTAAAAATTATCATATTTAATCACAAAGTTAAATAAGGTTCTTGAATAAACTTTATTACTCTATTATAAAATTTAATAAAATGTTCGAAAGTATTTGACGTATATATATCAGTTTTAAATTTCCATAAATTAAATGCATTTCATTTTTAAAAGATAATTTTTTCTGCCTTATGTAAAATTTTGGGTTCGATGAAACCTTATAAACCTTTCCTATTCCGCGATAGGAAAGCGTGAATTAATGTTATTTGCTATGGGTTCGCCGTGACTTTGAAAATTTTCCGCGTTAGACAGATTTCCCGCTTACACAAAGTCCGCCTTAAACAGAATTTATTGTATTCTTAAAATCAGTAAAACACTAAAAAACAAAGAAAATGAAGAATACAACTTGGCTCAAACGGTTAAAGTAATTTTCACGACGAGAAAGTTTCTTCGATAGTGCTTCCATATTTTACGAAAATTTCACTTTTTTCCCTACCAAAATGTTGTTATTTTTAAAAGCATCTATCTATTACATATTTCAAAGCATGTATAAAGCAAAGGAACGCATGCGCTTAGATAAAAAGTTAAGGCAATCTTGGATCGAGCGAATTTCTCAATCCGCTACGTCTTTTTCGATTCAGAATACTTCATTGCTACCACTTTTTTGAAATATTAATATTCTCCTTTTATTTCGAGAGATTAAATAAAGCGATGTAAGGGGAAAAACGATGAAGGTCCTCTGAAAAACAGCGTTCAAGATAAGTATAAAGGGTTGAATGTCGTCGCGAGTACAAAAAAGAATGGTGAATAAATAATATCATATTATGGTGATGGAGACTTTTCCCAAAAGAGCCCATTGGGGACTTCACAGTAGTCTCTCTGTCACCTGAAAGTCATCATGTGACTTTAATGTGACATTATTTGGTAACTTAACATAATGCAGCGTTCACGATGACTTTGAAATTGAGTCTACAAATGACAGTCACATGAGAATCACAATGTAACTACATTGTAAAGTCACATGGTGACTCGTCACAAAGCAGCAGTCACAGTGACGTCTCAGTGGAGTCACATATAGTGATCATTTGAGACTCATAATGAGATGTAAGGAATTTCCTATTTTTTTTTGCTTCACCGTAGTGACTGTGACACTTGTGACCATGTGTCACATGAATGAGACGTTATATGGGCTAGCTGTGTTGTAGAGATAGTAATTACTCGAATTATATTATTTCCTTTTGAGTGTTCGCGTATTTGAAAATTAGCATTTTGTGATTTTCCTTAATTTTTGAAAACCAGTGTATCTATGCCTGCCATCGTTTTTGTTTGCTGAGCCTTCATTTGTAATTAATGCAAAGAAATAATGCGAAGAGTGAATTTCATAAATACTTCCAACTATTTTATTACAAAATATAATTAAGATAAAAAAAAATTGATATAGCCAGCTAAATACCGTTGTTTTCTACTCACATAAAATGTATCTAATTTGTAATAAAAAGCTTTTCGCTTATCTATATACTAAATCCAAATTTTATTACTCCTGTGCTCAGAGTGTCACAAGAGTAACGAAATTTTGATTTAATATGTAGAGAAGTCAAGTGCTTTTTGTTACAAATTAGATATATGTTACGTGAATGGAAAACAACGGTATTTAGCTGGTTATATCAATTTTTATCTTAATTATATTTTGTAACAAAGTAATTAGAAGTATTTATGAAAAATTGCTCTAATGGTCTTAAGAGTAACGAATGGACGTTCCCATTTTTCTTTTGACAGATTTATGTTAAACAAATAATTATCTGCAAACAATAGAAAAATGATCTATGTAATGCCAGCAATTTATATTTATTTCTATTTTAAATTACTCTGTCCTCATTACATTCATATTTTGAAAAGAATGGAATTTTTTAGCAATTGGAAAAAATAATATTACAGTACTTTAAATTTATCTATCAATGTCTTAGGCAATTAATTAAAAAATATATGCATAAAGTTTTCAGTGGGGATTGAAAAATATTCTTTATTACGGCGCATGTTAAAATGAGTATATTTATTCTTTAACGCAAAGTATTGTTCGAAGTTCTTGCTTCAATAACTTATCAGTACGAAGCTCATGAAAAATGTATTTGAACTTATTAGGGACTCACATTTATAATTTTTTTTTAATTAACTCTTCTAGAAATTGAAAATGAACTTGTAAAAAAATATTTAAAACTATAATTTCTTTTATAACTTTTCATATTACTGAATTCATTGTTAATTGTTCACAAACTTACCTTTTTAGTAAACTATTTTTCCCCCCAGCAGCAAAATGAGTCGCTTTAATGTTTAATTCATATGCTTTACCAGTTATATAAATAAAGATTAATTAGCTTACTGTGTTCACAGATGCAATTTAAAAAAATCTTTAAAAAATGAAACACTAAAACTGTAAATGAGAAATTAATGCTGAAAATAAATTTCCATACGAAAAGTTAAAAAAAAAAAAAATTCCATGTATAAAGAGTAATACTTAGCAGATAACATGGTAGTTCGTATAATAACATCAATAAACGAGAATTTCAATTTCTCTTTCCTATAAACATAACGTACTTGGTAATTTTATGACGAAATAAATAAATTAATGTTCATCAAAGTTTAAACTTCATCAGTAATTACAGGCGATTTTCAAAACATGATAAGCGAAATTATCCTTTAATTGTTAAAAAACTTTTACTTCATTCAAGACCACTTTAAAATCCTATTTATGAAGGGGAGTTTGGTGTAGTGCCTTAAATTGCTGGTAATGTGGGGCAACCAGACATCACCGGAAGTAGGCATTAACTCGCTATTAATTTCTTCCGGGAGTGCTTCAAAACTCGCCTCTTCTACCGTTTTCCAACCCGCTGCCACTAAAATTATGGAAAATGAATTGATCAGGCAATGATGTCACTTCACTTCTTAACGAAAAATATACATGTAGATTTTATCACGTATGAAATTTATTGCAAGCCTTTATTGATTATTAAACTTGAATGAATCATCATTTAAAATTTTAAACAGGGTAGAATTCGTTATCGCTGAGCTCGTTCGACGGTCCTTAAGAGTTTAGTCATTCAGGAGAGCTCTTTTGCGAATTTCCTTTTTCTTTTTTTTAAATCCGAAATTAAAAGCAGTTTTAAAAACTTTTCAAATTAATAAATAAATATAACGGGGTGAGATAAAGTGTAAGGTATTTTGTCGTTTTCGTAAGTTACTTTTAGGTTCATAATACCATCGATTAGAGAATAACCTTTAATCTTGTAATTAAAGCCATCCCACAAGCATCCTTTACAACACATCCAGTCCTTTC
Source organism: Maratus speciosus (assembly GCA_963932465.1). Classification (NCBI taxonomy): domain Eukaryota; kingdom Metazoa; phylum Arthropoda; class Arachnida; order Araneae; family Salticidae; genus Maratus; species Maratus speciosus. Next base: position 173,048,690 of record OZ010793.1, read on the forward strand.
AGCGTAGTCAGTGTAACGTCACTTAAACGTCTCAAATGGTCACAAGTGTCGAAAACGTGACTGGAGTTGAAAAAGATGGGAAAATTCGGTTTAAATCTGAGAATAAACCGAGATTTTTTAGAATCTATTAATTTTTAGACTATCATGTTTGGGAATAATCCTGGTATTTTGAAACAATCAAGAGAAGAAATCGGGTTTTTTCGGAACTCTAATCGCAGTGGTATTCAAAATGAGTAGTTTGTATAATTCGTTACATAATGACTCTGTGAGGATATCGTAATTTCATGAGTCCACAGTGAAATAACAGAGACATATTTTTTATTCTGTCCAACTTTTTTGACCTCTTCAAATTAACGTTATGAAAAATGAATTGATCAGGCATTGATATCATTTCACTTCAGAATGGAAAATATATATGAAGATTTTATCACATATTAAATGTATTGCAAGCCTTTACTGATTATTAAACTTGAATTCTTCGTTTAAAATTTTAAGATTTCGTTATCTCTGTGTATGATACTTAATGATACTTAAAAATTTAACCGCATCGTCGTAACTTTTTAAAATACTGAAAAAGAAATTACCCGACATTAAAAATCGTACTTTTTGATTTAAAATGCCGCAATTCGTTCGAAAAAATATCAGTCAACCCTTTAATAAAATGTTTCCAGAGAATCATATCGGTGTTTTTCGTGATTTCTACCATCTTTAAAAATATGCATCAGCTCTTCTGATAAAAATACGAGCAAAAATAAAAAATACCAGGCTATATTTGCGTTCATTTTCCTTTAAAATTCCACAATACTTTTCGAAAAATATATAAACCCTTTGAAAAAAATTCGTCTACAAAACTCATATTTGCAAAATCCATTTTCCTTTTTCCTTCGATGTTTAAAATTTTGCATAGGCTTCGTAAAATAATAATAAAAACAGGTACCAAACATATACGTCCACTTTCCTTTAAACCTTCAGTTTAAAAAAATAATAATATTAACCCTTTCAAAAACGTTCTTTTCGAAAATATTTTTAACGAATTCTTTTTTTTCTTTTTTCTTTCCACAAAGTTTAAAATGCTGCATTGGCTTCTGAAATTAAAATAGGAAAACATAAAAAGTACCATATCACATCTACATTCATTTTCCTTTCGAATGCTGCAATTCGTTCTAAAAAACATGAATGTTAACTCTTTGAAAAAAATTCGTTTCCGAAAGTCACTAACGTAAATTTCGTTTTTTTCTGCGATGTTTAATAATCCGCATCCTCTTTGAAAATCAAAATACTGACTAAAACCGAAGATACCAAACACTATCTTACTTTCATTTTGCTGTTAAAGACGCCTTCGGCTTACAAATATATCTATAGTCCTTTTTTAAAAGTTCATATTCAAAAGTGACTTTCGCGAATTCGTTTTTTTCAGCAAACTTTAAATTTCTCCATTTAAAATTATAAAATCATTCCATCTCATATTTTAGGTATATTTAAGGTAATTATCATGGACCCGAGCAACGCCGGGTGGGTCAACTAGTTAGTTAATCAATAAAAGATGGGGGTGACATAATGTTAAATATAAAGGAGGTCATGGTTAATCACTTCTCCAATTTGGTTTATATTCTTAATAGCATCAATTAAATGATAACCCTTTAATCTCTTAATTATGTACCCATGCAATATAGATAGCATCATGACGTCAAAACTAATTAAGAATGGCACAGTGTCCATCGCGACGTTGATATGGTGTCACAATGCATCTGGAATGCCACTGTGACATCTGTAACAAAAATGCAAACTCAATGGAACGTGGCATTTGTGCCACTTCACAATGGCATAAAAGCAGGGCTTACGCAGCTCCTTCTTTTGTATACCATTATTTCTGCATAGTAATCTTCGCTTCATTTAATGACAGAAAAGTATGCGATTAAACGTTAAACACAAAGATTATTATCGATAACTTTTGTATCTCAAAAGTAAGAACTGTGCTAGCTCGACAGAACTCATGAACAGAAACTCATGTTGACATATAATAAAATATATACATGTAGATTTTATTATGTATAGAAATTTATTGCAGGCCCTTTTTAGATGCCTTCGTAATTATATAAATACACCTATAGCCGTCGTTAGGTCTGTCTGTCCGTCTGTCCGCATATAACAGAGCAAAAACTACACAACCTAATGGCCTGAAATTTTAAATATATAAGAGTTTCAAAATTTTGTTGAGTCATTCCAAATTTTATGAAAATGGAATGTATAGTTTAATTACAGGGATAGTCAAAAGTTTTCCGTTACATTACAACCGATTGGAAAAAATTATTTCAAGTGCATATTAATAATGTTACAGTCTTTCGAACAGAATGAAATTGATATGCACTTATGAAGTGCATTAAAATGCACATTCAGTACAATATGCGGTGCAAAAAATATTTATAAAACTAGTTATAGTACGAAGGCACCTCATTTGCCACGCTTGGCGGGCAATTTCCAACTTGTTATTATTAACCGTGAATGTGTCATCATTCAAAATAGATTAATTCCATACCGCTGTGTCCGTCCGATTGTACTTAATCAATTAAGCAAACTTTTCTATAAATTTCATTCATATTTTCCTATCAAAAGTTAAAAAGGTCCACTACTTACTTAAAAACTTTAATTTCTCTACGAGTATACATGCTATCCTCATACAAATGAACACAGTTTATTACAATAAGGCACTTAATCATAATCTACAGTTTGAATGCTTTTGCTACATTAGTCCTTACAGGGTTATCCAAAAGATATTAGTTCTTTTTCAATTTGTTGACGGTCCCCTACGGGGTTTCGGGAAAAAATCCTCACGGAAATGTATGACCTATACTATTCTGTTTACACACCTTGGAATTTCAGGATTATTCTTCATGTAGTTTTCTAGATATTTAAGAAAACGTCTAAAATCGTAAGTGTAGTGTATAGTGTATTAGTACAGTTGTTTTAATTTGAGCATAAAATAATATCGTTAAAACAGCAGTAATATGAAGAAAAGCTGTCCCACACGTGACATGGAATGGTACCAAACTGCTTTAAAGTTTTTATTTTTTATTTTTAGTTCATAAACAAATAAAAGGGGGTGAAATATAAAAAGAAAGGGTAAGGCATTTAATTTTTTTCTAAAATTAATTTAAATTTTTAATAAGATCGATGATAGAATATACCCTTCATCTCGTAATTATCGCCTATACAATAGAATTAAACAGACGACAACAACATGCAACTAGTAATCTTGTAAGAAACAGTCAGTGTATGTAATGTTGCAATGATACATGAACGCAAGTACAGACGACCTCCATAACGCCCAGTGCGAGAATTTTTTCATCGTCCCTTCATAAGTAGCTTTTTAGGTGTGTTCGTAATTATATAAATACTTAGCACCTATAGTCGTCGCCTGTCCGTCCGTCCGACTGGTCCGCATATAATAGCGTAAAAATTACCCAACCGAATGGTTTGAAATTTAATTTATACAATCGTTGCAGAATTTTATCGAGTCATTTCAAATTTTATTAAATCCCATCATACATAATTAATTCAATGACATTCCAAGATAGGTAATGATTCTAGGTTGCCATAGTGATTATGCTATTAAGGGTGTAATCGAAAAAATATTTTTCCACCCTCAACAGCTCGAAATTTTCAGAGACATTTTCAGAATCATTTATAAAAGTAAAAACATGAAACCTTCTAAGGTGATTTTTGAAGAGATGTATAAGAGGCCGTATGATTTAATTCTTCGCTCAATTAATTAGAATTTGATTTTTTTAAACAATATTTTTCTGAGTATGACCATTTTTTTTCATTCACAGTTCTCTCGCTTCGGAAAATTCGGTTCAAAATACAAATTTTGACAGAATTTTTTTAAATAATTTCTGCATTTATCAAAAAATCGACAAGCACGGCACATTATTTAGTTTCTAATTAGGAGAATTTGCCAGTTTGATACGTTTGAGGGCAAAAATGAATTTAAAAATTAATCAAAAACTAAGAATAATTAAATATTGCGTAATTGCATAATAAGCATAATATAAGGTTTTAAGTTTAACTGTTTAAAGAAGAATTTAGCATTCTATTTATTTATTTGCTGAGGAAATAAGCAGTTTGGCTTGGAATACAACATCTGCATTAGGAGACAAAAAAAAGCCCTTTTTATGATTTTTTTGTAAGAAAACTGCATGATAAATCTTTTTGAAATTTTAACAGTTTATTCTACATATCTTAAGGTATACACAAGAATTTTGTTATTAGATATTGTTGCTTCTACTCTAAGTTATAAACAAATATGTTCAGCCACATTTTTTGACACGGTGGGCAAGATTAAAAAAAACTATTCAATGGATCATCTTGATTTTTTTTTCTTTTTTTTTCAAGTGAAGCTTGTTTAATTGCCTTCGATATGAATTAAAGCTTTTACTAAAATTATTTAAAAAAAGAAGCTATTAACAATTAAGAACGAATTTTTTTAACAAAAGACATTTTTCTTTTTTAATCAGCCATTACATAACTTTTTTTGCTAAATTTATGGGTTCCTTTAATTTAACTAGAAACTATACTCACGAAATTTACGAAAAAAATTTATTTTTGTGTTTCAGATAATTCTACAAGGCGCTATCATGCTCACCGTCCAGACGAAATTTTCCAAAGCAGTTGAACATATTTGTTTATAACTTAGAGTAGAAGCAACAAAATCTAATAAAAAATATTCTTGTGTATACCTTAAGATATATACAATAAACTGTTAAAATTTCAAAAAGATCCATCATGCAGTTTTCTTACAAAAAAAAAAAAAAAAAAAAAAAAAATCATAAAAAAGGGCTTCTTTTTTTTTTTTTTTTTTTTTTTTTTTTTTTTTTTTTCTCTCCTAATGTAGAAGGTCCCCTTAAATCCCATAATACGTAATTACTTCAATGATATCCCATGATAGGTAATGATTCTAGGTTGATTACATCCTATTTAAGATGGAGTCCTATTATTTCCGTATTACTGAATTTAATAGATATAATCGTAATAAATTTTGTATTCATACGTTTTTGCGTAAGAGTGCAACAGCAGTTGCACCAAGATCTGAATATTTATAAAACTAGTTATAGTGCGAAGCAACCTCATTTGCTACGTTTGAGGTACAATTTCCGATTTGTTTTTGAATTACTTGTAGTACAATGATCTTATAAAAAGCTAGATGTATCATAAGTTGAGTACATTAGGTGTAAACTTTTTTCCCGCCGAAAACAAAAGTTTCTTTTTAAGATTTTCCAAAAAAAAAAAAAAAAAAAAAAAAAAATGTTTTTATCTACATTTTCTTATGGCTGTTCTTAACTGCTCTGCTCAACAAGCGCAAAACGTTTTGACACATTTACAAATTCATTTTTTAACGGACAGATATAAAATTCGAAAGCCTGGCCATGAAAGCAATTTAGAATTGAACTGGTTTTTTTTTCATTTTTTGATCAATCAATTACCTATTGAGTTATAAGCGATTTCGATCACGTGAGAAACACGTTTTTCTCCCGCTCTTGAGTGCTCTTTTTTCTTTCGCGCGGAAATTCGGTTCAAAACGCCCACTTTCACACTATTTTCTGAAAGATCTATTGCGTTTGCAAAAAACTGGGAAAAACAGCTCAATGACATAGTTTCTGAACAACAACAACAGCTAGTTTCATGCATTTCCGAACAAAAATAAATTAAAACTTATGTCAGAAAGTTTCCCTTTTGGATTTGAGATCCCTTAAGATAATTTCCCTAATTATCTGGATATCTGCATCCAGATTACATCTACAACACATTATCCTGGATAATTGGAGTTTCACCGTACTTTACACTTAATTTTTTAAAAAGTATTATTAATTAGAAATTTAGATACAAATTCATATATATTGTTTAAAAGAATAATTTACACTTTGTTATATGGTTATTCGTAAAATTGTACTCGGGTGTATAAATTATTATCCAATTTTCTCAAATACTTAAAGAATGTTATTGTATCAACCAGGGAAAATATTTTTTGCAGAGGCATAAAATGTTTTGGCATAAAATTCCTATTTAGATTTCCAGAGGCACTCGCTATGAAATCTTCAATCAATTTCAGGATGATAGTTTATGCCAAAATATCATATAAGAAGGAGATACTGATTTCAAAATCTTGCAGATAAACATTTGGAGAATAAATAATTTTGCTTCTCAAATTTTATTCCTGTTAAAATAAATCGATTTCGACATGAAAGTGGGATCTGCTATCCATAAACCGACATTTTGTAAGAAGTAGATTTTGCATATATATTTTTTTTCCCACGTGATAAAAGTATATTTATATCTCGTCATAAAATGTACTAAATTTTTACATTTTATATTAGAAGTAGAAATTGCATTTCATTATTTACCAATTCTGTGAGTGGCGTGTTTCTTCTACTTAATGCTTTTGTTCGGTAACTTGATACGTAATTTTGAATTTTAAGTGATTTATTTTCTTTAAAAATCTAACTTTTAGTGGATGTAGTGGGCCTAAATATTCAATTAATTTTAGGATGTTAATTCATACTAAAATACCATATGCGAAGAAGATACTTAGTTAAAAAAACTATTTCTTAAAAAAAAACTTCCCACAGAGAAAACAAATTAATTTTACTTAATATTTTTTTTCTGTGTTAAGATAGATTTTTTTGCAAACGAAGTTCTGTCATTATTAAATCGACATTTCTTTAGAAACATTTTCTTATACACATTAGTTTTCGTTCAACAAAAGTAGCTATTTTTTATGCATCATAAATCTAAAATTTTGTAATTTTCTTCTGTATTTAAATTCAAACTGCATTTCATTATTTACCGTCATTTGCTTACATTTCTTAAATTAACAGATTGCTGGACGTAACAAATTTGTAGTTCATGCTCAATACAATAAAAGATAAATTAAATATTTTAATAATTTAACTTTACAATGCATCTGCCTAAAAATACACTCATTAAAAGGGTCAAAGATGGCAATTATCTATTTCACAAATGACACTTTATTTACAAATAAATAAATAAGTAAAATCTCATTATTTTCTCATTAGGGATGTTAATTCTTTTAAGATTCTGAATCTGAACACATTAAAAGTAATTTCGTGTCCAAAAACTACATTATGATAAACAGCCTATAAAGCATACAATTCATCTGTAAAGTTGAAATTTTTTGTATGATAATTAAGCACTTTACGTTGTAAAATCGAATACTTAACAAAATAGAGGTTGCTATCCAAGGTATACTTTATTCATAAATTTAAAGTTGATGTAAAAATAAAAACACATGAATAAAATAAAACTCAACGTTTCGGTTTAATCTTCAAAACCATCTTCAGGAGTAAAATTTTTTAAAAACACAAATCGGCAGGAAACAATCTACATACTACATCGTCAAAAATTATTGTCAAACTGTAAGAAGCAACGTAAACTTAAAAAACTTTAAAAACAATTCCATTGACGCCATCTGTTATACAAAATAAATAAAAGAAGGGAGGGCTGGAAAAACATGGAAACATCACAGTCCTTTCAAAATGCTGACACAGATTTTCCGGAATAAGCAATTGTTACACATTTCCTCGTTTCTTAAACGAATTTCCATAGATTCACAAATAACTGACGGAACATCTAGTTTCGAGAGAATATTAGCTTTATCGAAGTCGATGAATGAAATACGTCCCTTAAGGAAATTCCTTGACAGTGCTGTTGAAAATCTATTAAACTTCAAATCATTTTTATGTTATTTTAGTCTTTCAAAAATTCAGCGTTTAGTCATACCAATATATGAGGAAACTGACCTGCCTGTAAACATAAAGGGATCTCGTAAACTCCGGATAAAAATGTATATGGAACTGGATCAATTTTTTTACTCATTAAATTAAATAAAATCATTGAATTATATGTCATCCGTTGAATGTTGTATTTCTTGAAAATCTTTTTTAATCTTTCAAATAGGATTGGAACATACACTGTACTGTATGAATTCATCAAAATAACGTAATTTAAAGAAATTCTCTTTTTTTTTTTTTTTTTTTTTTGAGGATATAAAGAGAATATCGAGGATATATATATGTATATGTATCATAAGCTAATTCCACTACAGAAGGGATAGGGGCTAAAAATTAATCATTGTACATTTTTTTCCTTTCTATCTAAATCATTCTATCATATTTCACACAATTTTCAATGATCGAAGCTTTACGTATGTACGTTGAACACCCCAAAAATCCGACATTCTTATTTTATTATTGCCAAAAAAATTGCATAATTGAATGTAAATAAATACTTAAAAGTGAGCATAGTAAAAATAACCAAATTGTTAGAAATAAAGTATAGTATACCAACTGTGTAGCAAAAATTACCATTATTGCAAAGCTATATCTCGTTTTTTAAAAAAGTAATGACCAGGTATGTCTTAAGAGTTAGTTTTGATTTAACTTTAACAATGAGTATACTGAGATTTGACGAAAATGCACGTTGATATAGCCTAACATATGGACTACTTGGAGCAAAAAGTGACCTCTGGAAGTTTAAAAGCACTCATAAGTTTGAATAGGATTTTCCGAAACGTATAGTGTGGGGTATAAAACGTAGTTTAACATATATAAGCCGTATCAGACGGGGTACGATAAACAGCAAACATTTCTGCAAGCATTTTAGGAAGCATGTTCGTCCAGCTTGCTGCGTGTTCGGTAAACAGGTTCTTCAAACTTTTTGTAGGGTTAATTATTGTGTGTTGATCTGGAACGGTTATCTGATACGTTTGCATATCTTCCTTCTACCCATTCATATAAATCCTATCTTCCTAGCTTCGTTTCTATTGATTCAGTTGATGCAGAGCTATATGAATACCCAACTTTTCCTATGCGATGCCGGAAAATTTGGGTCAGTAAGAATAGCCAGCCAAATTCCCTCCTTCATCAAGGTCAAGCAACTTTTGCTGACTATGAGGTTGTGTTGGAGAAAATATTCGGCGAAAGACTTTCGTGTGATACGGCTATTAGAGAAAAGCCGGCACGTGTTTTACAACAGTGTCAAAAAGCTGTCTATGTGAACTGTGTCCGTCACATTTCTTCAAGTATCTCAGTTGGCGGAACGTTCGCGCGATGTGCAAAAGTGTTCTGGTTTGACTCCTGTCTTGGGCACTTTCCACTCAGTTCGGAAAATTTCAACTCATATAATATCATTATCAATCAGACTGATTGAAGTAAAAAGAAAAATGCACAAATTTGCACCGGTGCACGTAATCTGACTAACAGCTAACTGTGTGAACAAACGCCCACTAGCATACGGACTCTACTAGGTGCAGTAGAGCAGCCATCTAGCATTTACACTCCTGTCCAAAAATCATATGTCATAATTCGGTGTAGTCAGCTATTAAGGGCAACTTATATAAAAGTTCAGTCAAATGTCGCGAAAATTCAGAAATATGAAGGCGATATAGTGGGTTGCTTTATAAAAGTACCTTTATTATAAGGGATTTTCCACAATTCTTCAAGCAGCTCACTGCATCTTTCTGAGTTTTCATAATATTTGACTGGACTTTTTACAGAAATTTCTTTAAAAAATCTGACTACTAAATTCTGAAATAAAAATTTTAGAATCTTCCACGCATCTGCAGTTAAAAATTATTTCATACAAATTCTCATCAAATATTCAATATATTCATACTTTAATGGCAGTATACTGTTTCTACAATTCTTTGTCAGGTTTTCAGAAAGTTGTATTAAATTTGGTTAAAAACTGTATGATATAAGCAAAAAACTTTTGAATTTTCCCAAACACCTTCACGAATATGAGTGCTATGCTTACACAAATGCACGCAAACGTTGAACAGGATTAACATAGTCATTTAATACAGTGACAGACCATTTTGATCATTTTCTGTTACATAGGTAATAGCAAGCATTATTTTATAATTAAATTTATTATTAGCCCCCTAACTGTCCTCCCGATCTAATCTTCACTGAGAAATATGAAGTCAAACGTGCTCTTTACATTCTAGACGTTCCAGAACAATTCGTTAAGAATTTCAGTAAGTATTCGACAAAATGTGCAAAATCGAATGTGTCCGGTCGCATACCCTTAATTTTTGGACATGGCTGTAGTTTAGCTCGGGTAAACTTTTTGGGGTAATATATCTGCGGGTTTATTTCTGATGATGACGAGTTGCTGCAGGAGTGACATGTGTTCGGTTTTAAATGCGATTTCTAAATCTATAAGATTCGTAAGTAGTTAGGTCGAGGCAGATTTCCTATTGATGTATTCGATTCTTTTTAATGAAATAGTAGCATCTTAAATGGTTAATGTTTGTCTCGGAGACTTTTGAATATATATAAAAATAAACAGCTTTGGCTTACTATGTTGATATTTAAAAACATTTTAAAAATGAGACAGTAAATAGCAAATGTCAAAATAGTATTGAAACGTTTGTCATGAGTAAAAATATAATTTTTTTTTCTGTTAGAAAATATAGCAGTCAGCTAGTAAACATACTATTGCTAATATAAAATATCAATAAGTATTCATAAATAAGAATTTTCTTATCCATATTCTTCTGTGTAAATAAAGTAATATGCTGTATTTCGGATAAAATATTTTTAAATATTTTGCGGTTAATGCATTAATTCTTAAAATAAAAGTCTTTTCAAAAGGCTCATTACGTAATTAGATTTTTTTTTTTTTTTTTTCGTATTCTGAAAACTAATTGAAAGGAAGTCAAACAACTACCTTTGAGTTCTTACGAAATCTTCATTCACATTCTAAAGCACTTATTGCAAAGGAAAAAAAAACCCTTTTCATATGTAAAATTTATTTATTCATCTCTCAAAATATCGGTATACCTTTGCAAAGAAAAAAAACATATTGCAGAGTAATACAGAATCCACGGCAAAACCATTTTTTTAATCTATTCTAACTTTTTTATAGGTACTTAAAAAAAACTTGATGATTCACTGCAAAGTTTCAAAGGACTTTTTTTCTTTTTCTCAACGAAAAAAAAAAAGTTTAGAAAGAAGAAAAAAAAAAAAAAACCCAATATACATCCGCTCACATACCTCACACCAAATATTAAGAAAATAATTTTAAATATCGTCCAAAACAGCTTAGTTAAAGAGAAGCGAAAAAGGAGAAGAAAAAAAAGTATGAAAGCTTAGATGCAGACTTTTTCATCATTTTATCAATTAAACGAAGAAAAAGTTTTTCTTTTCCAAAGTATATATATATTTTTTCACCTTCAAGTTTATTTATCTCTTTTTTTTTTTTTTCTTCCGGTTTACCGCGAAGCTCTAATGGCCACCCTGGGGTCTAGGACACGTTGTCCTATTAAATGGAGGGAATTTATATTTTTATTTGTCTCTCTAGAAACTGGAAGGAATATCCTTGATTTTAAACTTTTTATGGACTTTTTAAACCCATCATTTTTATAGTTTTTTGTATTACTTACTATACTTAGTATCTAAATCGTTGATAAAAAAAAAAAAAAAAAAAAAAAAAAAAAAAAAAAAAAAAACATAACAGTAGACATATAAAGATTTTATCAAATCGAAAGCGAACTTTTAAAATGTCTTTTATGCACCTAAAGATAAAAATTCGATAAAAGTACTAAAAATACTGGGTCATGATGTTCTTTGAAACAGAATTTGTGGATATAAATATTGGGAGAAAACATATTTATTTGTGACTTTTTAGAGACTGTTATCAAAATTTTATGAAAAACAGTAGAATAAATTTTACACGATGATTTACATTATTCATAGTCACTTCTACCAATTTACAATTTTTGTCCTTTTTTTTTTTTTTTTAAATTTTAGAATATTTTTGTATTAAATGTAGCACTATTTTTATCTGTTACTTTTTTATTAAATTTCATTAGGTTTAATTTTATTTTGATGCAAGAAAGTAATACAGAAAATTGATAAAATCCATAAGCAAATTTTTACAACTACTTAAATTGCGTCAAGGTAAAATCTTATGAAAACTAGTAATGATTATTAGTTCTTATATATTTTTTAAAGCATTGTTATATTGCGAAAGAATTTATCCTAATTCTAGTTATAAAGTTTTTTCTTCTTCTTTTTTTTTAATCGGTGTTATATCTGCGTCATTTGCAATTGTGTAAATACTCTAAAAAGCCATTCAAATCATAAATAAAAATGTATTTCGATTTTGTTTGAGACGTTTTGATAGGAATTCAGACGTTCAGAATGTGTATCGATATAATACGTTAAATCCTTACCAATAAAAATATTGCTAGGTATATTCTTTTAAATAAACTTTGCTTAAGGGGTCAGGTACCTTTGAAAGTGTCCAAAAAAATATTTTTTATTTAATAGCTTATATTAAAATTTTATTCTTAAGGAATATTTAAAAAGAAACCCCATGCAAAAAAAATCGCTTTCGAAGGGAAGTTATGACGAAAACAGTCTAGCTCTCTTTATGTTATCAAAGGGCAATTGGATTTTTAAAGTCAATTTTCTCAAAATGTTGATTTTGGCCACTGCGCGCATGATTTCTAAGAAATGGCTGGATAGAATTTCACGAAATTTTAAATAAAAGTAACAACCTTATAGATGCACAAAATGACCTACTATTATGATAATCAAGTAACAAATTAAAAAAATTATGACTATTTTTATACAAAAATAATTTCAAAATTTTGAGATTTTTGATTTTATATTTATTTTCTCAAAAACTAATCATTATATTTTTTTCACTGTAGGTCATTTTAAACACATATTATATCTCCATACAATAAAAAATTTTGGGCTCACTCTGACAATTCATTTTTGAGAAATCATGCGCGCAAGACATATAAGGTGAATTCATTTATTAACAAAAATTAAATTTCAAATGAAGTTAAAAAAAAAAGTTTACATGCATCTAGACTTTTTTTTTTCAGAGTATTAACTATCAGCCTATGACTCTTTTAAAGTGTATTTAAAATTTCATATCCAAAAGTTAATCCGATGCGGAGTTATAGCAATCCATATGAGTGTCTCATTTGCATGCATTTTCTCAGCTTTAAAGGTATCTGACCCGTTAACAGTAAACAATTTAAATTTTAATATCGTTTATACGTGCACAAACTACGGAACTTTTAAAACATTTTGTATTTATGTAATTGTTTTAATTTTATCTTATGCGGCATATAAAATAAAACGCCTTTTTTGGTTACATCCATCATTATTGAAAAATTCATTTAACCCTTTATATCCCAAATTATGAATTGATGAAAATTTCACCTTCTAAAGCATTTTTCGTGAATTTTTGAAACTACATTGGCAGATTTACACAATTATTTAATAAATTTTAGCAGGATTTTCCCAATTAAAATTAATTAATTAAATTTGAATTTATGGGGATTTTGTGCAATATTTATAACTCTACTCAAATCTTTTACTTTAAATATATATATATATATTTATTTATTTATTTATAGAATAAGAGAATATACAAATATAATGCTCTTACAATAGAAATATTGAAATATTTCCTAACTGAAATTTCTCCCCCACAATTTTCCTACGTCAAGATAGCTGGAAAGATGCAAATGAAAAATAAATCATCCTTTTAAAGACATTTTTGTTTTCTGCAACCAATAATGCTTTTGGAACAAGTTAACATAATGTATCTATAACTCATTCTAAACAATATTACTACTAATTGATGTATTAAATTAATTTTATAACACGTTATTTTAATGGTACTTTAAAGTACCGTCGGAGGATAAAGGGACCGTCAGGGCATAAAGGGTTAAATTCCGTGATATAATTTTTCAAAGCGAGAAACTAAAAAAGGGTGAAACATCAATTATACGCACAACGTTGTACAGCGAACACAACACGACCCTAAAACTGTTACAGCCATTCTTTAGCTACTGGTAGAACAAACTCCATTAAATCTGGAAAGAGAATTTATCCTGTAGTAACATCTGAGCTTGAAGCGCTTATACAAATATTTCGAAACTCTGCTTACTTTCGCTATTGTAACACCAAAACTCTCTGGTCCCCATTTAACTCCGTAAAGACAAGTGATCGGCTTTTCAGATCAGCCATAATCGGACACCAAGCTTCCTTTGTTTAAGGCAACATAAAGGCATTCGTTAAAGACACCTCAACCATTAAGGCAACGAGGAGGGGGGAGAAGCAAGCTTTTGTGAAATCGGGGGCATTCCAATACAATCAAATACAGTAAAAGAGGGGTGGGGGTGGGGTGTATGATGGCTGCCGATGTCAGAAGATAGATGACCCCCAATTGTGTTCCGGGAGTTCGAAAAGGATATTAATCTCGGAGCGCCCTATGCTTGGGCGGGGCGGCCCGTCAAATGCAGAGAAGTCGGATGGGAGCTAACTTGCTTGGCGTCGAAATTGGCGAGATGGGGGACGACTATTCCCCAAGAATTCCCATAGTACTAATTTGGAAGAAATATTGTCTTGGTGGCTTTGCGGCTAACATAAAAGCATCCACTCAAATAGTGTTGGAATTTGTGCTACCAGTTTCTATCGGAGATCGTTAGTCAACGTCATTATTTCAGAAACTGAGAAAAAAATATTAATGATCTTCTTTCTTTACTTCAGCCATTCTTTTTCGTGTACTTTGGGGGCAGCTGTAATAGTTAATATTGAGTATTAAATGAATAGAACTTAAAACTACATTTGAGAGCTGAGTTTTTGCGTATACCTCAACGCTTTCTGAAAGCATTGGGAAAATAAAAAAATAGCTGTATAAAAAATGTTTTTCCAAATGCATTTTATTTAAGTTTCGTCTTTAGGAATTACGATATTATATCAAGCAAAAGTATATGATTGTGTTTGTACCTTAAGCGGGCTGGTCATGGTCACGACAGCTTCGGAATTCTCCTGCGTAATGTTAAGTCTATGGACTTTTGATGCATTTTTATATTTTTAACATCTTTTTTCTGTGTACTCTTCTTAAAGGATGTCTCTTTTTTTCTTAGTTTTCAAAATATTTCTAAAATCTATGCTGAATTTAATATATTATGCGTTAAAAGCGGGCGAACTGTGAGTAAGATTTTAAGACTTCCTATAAAATTTAAGCCTATATTTTAGAAATATTTTGAGAACTAAGAAAAAAGAGACATCTTTTAGGAAGTGTACACAAAAAATAGAAGGTAAAAATACTAATTTCCCGAGGAGATATTTTAAATATACCAATGCATCAAATGCCCATAGACTTTACATCAATGAGTTTTTTTTTTTTTTTTTTTTTTTTTTTTTTTTTTTTTTAAGTGTAACTTTTATTGAAAAAAATATAGAAATTGTTTCGGTTGTAAGCCGATTGATATTTTAAAGGCTTGTAACTCGATATTTCGGGGTTCAAATATACACCGATTTCTTAGGACTTTTATGGTTCTACCAGTCTACCATGGACAAAGCTATAGAGATAATTTATTATCAAGTAAAAAGTTTTCAGAGTTGACGATATATCTATCGCAATTATTTAAAGAAGATCCAAATGTCGTTAAAATGACAGAAAAGAATATGTTTTTCATATATGAACCGCAGTAAAATATGAACAGTAACGCATTGAAAATTCGTAGAAAATAAAAATAATTCAGTTGCACGTATCTGAATATTTCAGCTTTCAGATGTCAAAAGAGCAAACTGTGCACAAATTGTTAAGGTATCTATCTCCTTTGTGATAATTTCATACCATTACTCTCACTTTTTAAAAATTGAAAATGCGATAATATATCTTTTTAATCTTTTAGTGCATGGTGTATACTTTCGTACTGCATATGTACCAATAAATGCTACATATTTACTCATGCGCCATACATTTACTTAAAACGAGCCCTGTTAAATATTATGAGCAATTGGATACATCAACGATACCAATTATATCTACACTACCGTACTGGTATGCTAAAATTGTTGCATTTTGTTATACAAACCCATAATTAGTGGGAACGAAGTGTTACAGACATTTTTTCCCCCATTCTTATTTTTGAGTAATCTAAAATACAAACTTAGAAGATGTATGCGATTATGGTTCTTATTAAGTGAGTATGGTTTCTTCCATCAAGTATTTTTTGTAAGAGTAGAAAAAAATCCTGCAGTTCATTGCTAATATATCTGGATTGCACAATTTTAAAGGATCAGGGTCCATAAGCCGCGTTTTTGGCCCATGAAATAGGACTAAAATTCGATTATATTATACTGACATAATTATTTCACTTTTTAATATTAGAAGATATATATTGTACGATTTTAACAATAGTTTTTATATTTTATTCGGATTTATCTGATAAACAAACACAAAGTTCGTATAATTCGTAGTTTTGCTGAAAAATACACAATTTCTGCTATTTTTACCTCAATTATTTATATGAGCGCAATCGTGCAACACTTTCTTCTTGACATATTATAAAACACATCAAAATATACAAAATATGTTAAAATAAAAGTGTTGCAAAGTTGCGCTCATAGTACAATATTAAAAATATAGAGTAAATTGATGGTAGTAATAGCAGAAATTGCGTATTTTCCAACAGAAGTACGAATTATAACGACTTTGAGTTTGTGTAAATCATATAAATCCGAACGAAATACAAAATCTATTGTTAAAATCGTACAATATATGCCTTCTAATAATAAAAAATGAAATAATTAAGTCAGTATAACATAATCGAATTTTAGTCATATTTCATGGGCCAAAAACGCGGCTTATGGACGATGATCATTTACTCAAGGACTATCATACAGTAGAAAACAATTTTTAAAGCGAAACGTTTATGAATATTTTAACTGTGTTCTCAATTTAAAATTTCTTTTGTAGACGATAATTTTAAAACAATGACAGTTAAAATTACTGATTAAATGACATGAATGTCATATGAAATAAGTATATGATGTATAAGTATCGCTTGTATAGGGTTTACATTACTGAGAAAAGATGTTGCATAATTAAAATACAAGCAAGTCTCCAGATAAGTTAAATTTAATTATTATTGTATTTCCGTCACCTTGTGTCTTCTGAAAATTTTAGAAATGATCAATACCCTTATTGGTTGTGATTATTTAATTAAAGGCTGGAAAAAAAGGTACCTTGTTCTCCAATAACTGTTTCTCATAACAAGTAACTTTTGGTAACTAAGTCAAAATTAGTGTCGCATGGATATATTATTTGGCATTTCTGTATGATTAAATTTTATTAAAGTTCTTACTTAATGTGTATATGTAAATGTTCTTTTAATCACATTTATAAATCTAAAAATATTTCTTGGCATAGTAGAGAAATCACCCGTGAATCAATATGTTGAAGCAGCTTCTAAATTCTGAACATAATTACATTTAACTGAAAATCCGTTTCTCCTTTAGTAGAGTATAGTTGTTGCAAAGCATGCGTTTCATGTGTTGGTTGTAGTTTTATACTGAGAAACATATTTAGGCGGTGAATATAATGTCTTTTTTTTCTTATTTCTTTTGATGAGCTTTAACCCCTTCGGGACGGGAGCCTTTTATGAAATTTTTAATCTTTTGTCACCGTTTTAAAAAAACAGAAGTTTGTGTCTTCTTGAATCGAGAAAATGCGCTGATTATACAAGGCAAATTTTACAGTAAAATTTTACTGGTGAGGAAAAACAAGGATTCTGAGCGCTTCATGCGGCACGTATACGTGTCGCTCGTCCCCAAGGGGTTAAATCAAATTTTATAATTTCGTTTACGGTTTCTAAATAAATGTCTAAACATTTTGCGATAATTCTTTTGAGGGGTTGGATTTTCTTTTAAAACATGAGAGTCGACTTCAGATATAATTAACGGGGAACGTATTTTTGTTGGTTATACATTTTTTATTTTTTTCCCAGACAAATGTAAATTTTGGCGTGTCTTTCCTTTTTATTAATTATGACACTTACATTTTATTTCTAGAAATATTAAAACCATGCTTTTCACACCTTCTTTTTTATTATTTTCTTTTATTTAAATAGTAGAGTAATAGTATTTCTTTTCGTAAAGCACTAATACATAGCCTTCGATTCTTTGTTTCCAACGACGAAATTTTAAAACAAAGAATATTTTTAATAACGAAGACGAGAATTAAAACAAACAGTATCATAACTTTCTGAATGGGTGTCCGTGAAAAAAAAAAAAAAAAAAAAAAAAAAAAAAAACTTTTGGGTCCCTGCTCTATTGTTCTCTGAATACACAAACAAATAAAGGTTTCCGGGCCCCTTCGGATTTCGGTGTCTCAGCATTTGCCATCTCAACCACACTACAGAGCATCTCTATAAAAAAAAATGTGTACACGAGTTATTCGCCAATAACTGGCTTGTTCTTCTTTTCATTTCAGGTCCAACTAACTTAAACTTTTGAGGGACGGTGAGATATATTATATCCCACCTAATTTTAATTCAGATTTGCACCAGAAACTTTTAAATAAGTTTTAATTTTATAACTTTGGTGAAAAAGATATGAGAAATTGCTCTTCCTTACTTAGAAATACATTTTCTCCAAATTTCCGGTGGGAATTCAACATTACAGAAACAAAATTGCTTGCCCCTCAAAAGGTTAAGGGGACAAGGGACCTTCAAACTCAACTTTTTATATTTTTTAAATTTTACTTTAAATACTATTCAAAGGCACACTATATTTATTATGTCATATATTTATCACACAAGAAAAAAAAATTGGGGGTGGGGGAGAAAAATAAAGAATTTTCTTGAATATTTTAAGTGTTTTGAAGAACTTTTCAAAATGTCCCATGCGCAGTCCATATGAATTAAAATCCCCAATATTTTTACAGCTGTTTGTCATAATATATATCATAAAACTGTGCATCATTTTTTTTAAACTAAATATAATCGCAAAAGTTAAAGGCAGTTAAATGCAGAAATAGGATGCAAAAATGCTGAAAACTTCATAAAATTTCGAAAATATTTGTTTTTCTTTCCTTCATATTCAAATATGTAAAATTCGATGCACAGTTTTATTTGATAAAACGAACTTGCATAAAAAATATTGGGGATTTTAATTGATATGGAATGCGCATGGGGCATTTTGGAAAGTTCTTCATAACGCTTAAAATAGTCAAGAAAATTAATTATTTTTCACTTAAAAATTTAAGTTTTTCTTATGTGATAAATATATGCCATAATGCATAGTGTGCCTTTGAATAGAGTTTAAAGTGAAAAAAAATGAATTTGAAGGCATCTTGTCCCCTTAAAATAATTACTGAAACCAGGAAATTTATTCTAAAGTGTTACTAAAATTGGGAATTTTTTTTCAGCTTAGCTAAAATGAAAAGACAGTTTTGGAAAGATTTTCGAACGGTACCTTACGCTACTTACAATTACTAGAATTAGAGATAGAGGAACTGTTCAAAATGTTCACACAACTTTCGGAAAACCGCGGTTATCAACAATCCCGGAAAAGAAGAGAGGCTGATTTAAGATTTCATTGCTTTGCGTTATCACCATTGACAGGATCAGAACGGCCATCATTTTGGATGCAGGTGTTAATTTTACATTTTTTTTTTTTTTTTTTTTTTATTTTTGTTATTGTAGTTTTATTTCACAATTAAAAATAAAGTGTTAAGAAAAAATTACGTTATAATAATTTTAATTATGTATTTTTTTTTGGAGGGGGGGGGGGCGGACACTGTATGGGTTACTATAACAAATGGTCATCCTCAAGACGGGCACACAGTTAATAAAACGTCTTAAAACGACAATGAACCGAAATATCGGGATATTCAATGTAACAACATGTACAACTGTACCACATAACCACATAATCTAAAATTGTAGCAACAATCGTATAACAAGCATAAAACTTGTCGAAAATGTTATTGCCACGCTGTTAACTCTGCTATAACAAATTGTCATACCGTAGCAGGGCACACAGTCAGTAAAACGCCTTCAAAATGACATTAAATCGAAATATCCGGATTTTTAGCGTTTTTTAAAACTATTTATAAAATTTACAATTATAGCAGCGATTTTAAAACAAGCATAAAAGTTGTCAAAAAAAAAAAAAAAAACAACAGAGAGAAGACATAAAATTTGTATTAAAGAATGTCCAATTATCCGCCGATTTTAAATCCGAAGGAATTAGTTTTAAAATAGAAACTAAAAGAAATTAAAAAAAGAAAGGAAAGCGGAAAAAAAAAGAAATATGGATTTTAATAAAAGCAATAACGAAACGTTCTCATTTCACAACCTCAAAAGCTACTTTTTGCATCAACATTACTTTTGAAAAAAGTAATTGACAAATTTTTGTAATAAACTATGTATTTTAAAAAACAAAAAATCCTTTTAACATTACGCCAAAACTTCCGCCAATTTTTAACCCTAAATTCCAATATTTGCAACCATTGGAGGTAAAAAGAA
The DNA here is from genome assembly GCA_963932465.1 of Maratus speciosus. NCBI lineage: Eukaryota > Metazoa > Arthropoda > Arachnida > Araneae > Salticidae > Maratus > Maratus speciosus. The sequence continues at coordinate 173,069,058 of OZ010793.1, forward strand.
AGACAGAGCTGGTCCATTTGTTTGGCTAATCGGGCGAACGTTGTCGGATCGATAAACCGCTGCCTCTGTCACTCTATTATCTACATTTGCATACTTCGACGCCGAAAAAAAGGGGCGCAACCAAACAAATAAATAATGGGGCCTTTATTTATCAGTGAACAAAGTTTCATAAAGATCCTTCTAGTGCTGAAAGAAAAGGATTTTTTTTTCTACTTCAGCTGAAAGACAAGTGTTGAAAGGGCAATAAAAGGGAAATGACTTCCAGAATAATAATAATAATAAAAAAATTATATAAAGAGGGTGGGGGTGGATGTGTTTTGAATGGATCTCAACACCCCGTTCTTCTCACAGTTTAACTTTTTTGATATGTTGGTTGAATAACTTGAGGGAGATATTAAAAAAATTCTTCCCTTTTTCTTCTTTTGGTTTGGTTTTGGCCATGAACACCTTTTGTTCCCGAAGATTTCAAACAAAGTAACCGATTATCATACTGGCGATTCTGCCTGCGGTCTGAACATCGAAACTTTCAGGACGAATCTTTAGTGCATTCTTATGTAAAATATGAGGAAGTCGGAATTTTTTTAAATGAAGAATAAAAATCGATTATTAAATGAAAATGTAAAAAGATGGAAATAGCAATTTTTGTTTTCGCAAAATGACATTATGTAAATACATTTATTTTGAGAAGATAATGCAGACTTTGTAGTGATATTGAAGAAAATAATTTTATATGTCTTTTAAAAAAGTGAAGAAAGATTTAAAAAAAAGTACAGGGATATTAAAATAAGATTTCGGTGCTTTATACATTGTTTAATGTTGCATTAAGATTTAAAATTATAAAATGTAATTTATCCACATTTTAGTTTACTATACTTCAAACGACTGGTAAATTAAAATATTCTTATAAGTATAATTACAGCAGTTTAATTTAAATTTCAGCAGTGAGATTACGCTCGAAATTATTTAATATTAAATACGTGAAATTTTTCGCATAGCTAACTAAGCGTACATCAACTGAGCGAAAAATGTCCAAGCCGAGAATCGAACCCGGTACCCTGGAATAGCGTCTCAATGATCTACCATTAAGCTATGAGGACGATACCAGGTTCGGGATCTCTCTTGCACACAATCCTGTTTGCTGGAGGGTTGTGTGCTCATGAAAACTATTTCACCTTGTGCTGCGGTTGCAGCCTTTCCGACATTTTAGAATGAGAGATCCCAAGCTCTCGTAGCTTAATGGTACAGAATTGGAGCACTATTCCAAGGATCCGGGTTCGATTCCCGGTTTGGACATTTTTCACTTTGTTGGTTTACGCTTAGTTAGCAACGTGAAAACTTTTACGTATTTAATATTAGAATATATTCCTATTTTAAATTTTATTTCTCCCTTAAAATTATAATGCATACAAATTTAAAGAAAGCTTTAAAAAATGAAGCTTCAAAGGATTTGTTTACTATATTCATAATCAATTTAATTTTACATTAAGAATGAAGCTTTGCTTGAAAGTTTGGGCTATTTTCATTTTTACTATATTTACAAAGTGGATAAATAAAAATATAATTACTTACAATGCTTTTGTTTTTCTCAATTTATAATACACTTCAAGTTCTGTAATTAGAAGAATCAAACAAACAAAAATATATAACTAAAAATAAAAATCTATTTACTAAAAATGTGCTTAAAAATTTATTAAATATTCCGTTACAACTGAACTAGTCTTTAAAATCTTAAAACCATTGAAATTAAAAATCATATGTAAAGAAAATAAAGATTTTACATGGATCACGAGATCTTTTGATCGCAAACGCGATCATTTTCAAGGTATAGTTACACTAGACTGTCGCATTCACTATGCTATTTATATACTAGTTAGAGAAAAAGGACCAGTTCAGTTGTAAGGGAATATTTAATAATTTTTTAAGCACCTTTTTAGTAAATATATTTTTATTTTTAGTTATTTTAGAGCAAAGGGAAAGTGTCATTCCGCTCTGAACTCGTTTTTGAGTTTTGAGAACTATTGAACAAATGAAATTAGGAAATGTAATGAATGGAATAATATTATTTCAAAGCTTAAAAGCTAGAATGCATACCCCAATATATTAACTAGCTCTAAAGTATGAAAAAGAGAAAAAAAAAAAAACAATTGAAGAGAAAAATAATTTGTATAAAAGCTCAAGTTTTTTTATGTATATGTTTATGTTTGTAATTTAAAATATGATCATAAATTAACCGTTACATAAAGTATGTCATAAGATACGTGAAACGTGTACTTTTTGCATAAAAACAACACCATCCAACCTCCTTGATCTACAATTTACCCTCCTTCCCACCCATGAGTTTGGTAATATAAATACCAGACAGAGCTATTTATTGTTTATGAATAATCGAATTGGTGAAATTTGAGGAAAATGGTGCTTGAGACGGTTACAACTAAAATTGTTCAGTTTTATAATGTAGACATGTAATGTAACTAAATATATTTTTAATACAAAATCATACATATTTTACAAAATTTTGAGAAAATTTTTAGTTACAAAAAAAAAGTAAGTGAGAGCGTTAAAAGTTTTCAACATTTTCTTTCCTTATGTTTTACATAAAAACATCATAATTAGAAATATTATTTCGAATTCTACTTTTTCTGTTTTTTTTTTCTTTTGAAAAAATACGAAAAAATGTAATTTAGAACAAAAAAGGATATGAAAAGATATGTTACATAAGAAGCTTTCTAATACCAACTATTTCGTACATTTTTAGATATGAAAACATAAAAAGAATACGATATGTAAATAACTAAGATTAACACATTAAAATATGAATCAACAATTACGAAAATTTAATATCACTTTATAAAATTTCATAACTACATATTACATTAGAAACTTTTTAATTTCCTATTATAGTCGTAGTTAAGAACCAAAAACAATCAGAAATTCCACATATTCATAGATTTACAAAAATATGGATGAAGTAAAAAAGGATATTTTTGCTGTCTGTAATTGACGAAAACAGTAAAACTTTCATGTTTCAAGTTTGCTATTTTTTCTTCTACGGTTTCTGAAAATAAGAGAAATATTTCTGGCATTGTGGGTAACTCTAGTTTAACGAAGGAAAATGAAATTTTCGTAAACTTTCTGCCACATAAAAACGTATTTGTGAAAGTTTTACAATTGCCTACTGATGGGATTTTGGTGCAAAATGGTTTCAATTTTGTTATTACGTAGGTAAAATTTGAATTTTTTTAAATATGTTGATTCTTTTAAAATTCATAAACAACCACATTCGACAATAAAGTGAAAAGTGCCCAGTTAAACTGATGGCATTGAGCTCATACGCTATTCAGACTAATTGTATATTATACTCTTATTTCAAAGAATAATGCTCCTCGAAAAATAAAAAAAGCGACAAAAAAAAAAAAAAAAAAAAAAAAAAAAAAAAAAAAAACTCATTTAGCTAAATTAAGGACGGAGGATTAGCTCCCCCATTTCCCCCCTTTATACTTAAGGGTGTATTCGAAAAAATATTTTTCCACCCTCAACAACTCGAAATTTTCTGAGACATTTTCAGACTCATTTTTATAAGTAAAAACATGAAACTTGATTTTTGAAGAGATGTATAAGAGGCCGTGTGATTCCATTTTTCGCTCAATTAATTAGAATTTGAGTTTTAAACAATTATTTTCTCAGTATGACCATATTTTTTCACTCACAGTTCTCTCGCTTCGGAAAATTCGGTTCAAAACGCCAACTTTGACAGCATTTTTACAATATTTTCTGCATTTATAAAAAAATCGAGAAGCACGGCACATTATGTAGTTTCTAAATAAGAGAATTTCCCCAGTTTGATGTGTTTGAGAACAAAAAAGAATTAAAAGTGAATCAGAAAATAAGCAGTTTGGAATGAAATACACCCTTAACCAACAAGCCTCCAAATCTAATCAGGGAAGCGCCTTATCAGAATAAACCAGTATACCAAATTTGAAGCAAATCGGATAATTCTGCACGAAAAACCCATTTGTTTAAATTAAGGTATGGATTAGCCCCTCCCCCCCCCTTATACTTAACCAATGAACTTCCAAATCTAATCAGGGAAGCGCCTTATCACAATAAACTGGTATACCAAATTTGAAGCAAATCGGATAAGTAAGTCTGCATGAAAAACTCGTTTATTTAAATTGGGAGGGATTTGCCTCCAGTTCCCCTCCTTTACCACTGAACACCCAAAACTAATCAGGGAAGCGCCTTATCCGAATGAACCTATATCCAAAATTTGAAGGAAATAGGACATTTCTATCGAGAGTTATCGCGTCACGTACATACAGATCCTGCGGGCACATTAGCTGTCAGGCTTTGATAGCCTGTCAACTAACAATTCTTAAGAAAAATTACACAACATAAAAGAAATTGCAGTGAAATTTTTACAATAAATATTCGTATATGCATACGTGATTTATAAAAATATTCTTTCCTTATCTACTAATTAAATTAATTTTCTTCATTTGAACGGATTTGCTTTACTTTGAACTATGCATAAACTTCATAAAAGCATCGTTAATTTTTAAAATGAACTAAGTTCAAAACATCTTTTTAAATCAAAATTTTAAAGAAACTTTAAAGTTACGCGTGGTTCAAAGCATTGCATTTACGTAATGAAATTGGCTGTAACGATATTCATTTTTAACAAAATACGAAAGGGTGTTACATATCTCTTCCTGCACAATTAGATTATTTTTTCACCAAAAAGTATTAGCTAAGAAGACCAAACTGTAAAATGATGGAATATAATTATACTTTCATCTAACTTTTTAACACATTTGAACTCTTAATTTCATCTTATGGATCAATAATATTCTTTTATTAGCAATATAAAGCTGTTAACAAATCAGCATCTTAAGGTTTTTCTGCGAAAAGTTTAAAATCGTTAAAATTTTGTATAAATAAGTTAATTTAAAGGAACTTCTAAATTTTATAATGAAATTATAACAAATATAAACTAAGATAACTTTCAAAATTATACTTTTCGAAAAAATAAATTAAGGAATTTCTTCGCCAAAGCAAACATCTTTCGCTAATTTGTATTTACCCATTTTTTACGAGATAAACGTAATTCATTTCAGAAATCAATCTGATTTATAATAAAATTGAATAAATGTGCATCAACAAAAGTTTTTCTAAAACTATGTTTTTAATTTATTTAGAATTCGTAAAGAAAACTTGCTTAATATGTTTAAAAATTAATTTTTGGTAATACATTTTAGTTAAAACGTATATACAGGGTGTATCTGAAATGCTTCAACAAACTTAGAGGGATGATAGTACTCATGAAGACAAACAAATAATGCAGTGGAACATGGGGTCGCAAATGACATATAAAGGATGAAAATCGAGAAAATGCGTCTGAAAATGGACAAACTGAGACAAGAAAGAAACACTCCAGAAAATAATTTATTGCACAGAATAGGTACAACACAGCTCGTGATGTCCAGAGAAAACAAATATTTTATAACAACAGTTCAAAGTGTCGACCACGAACATTATTACACAGAGTACATCTACGGAGGAACGACTGGCGGACACGCTCAAATTTGCATACGTGAATTCCTGCTCACAGATTTTTTTAGCTTTCTTCCAAATTTTTGTTATCACTTTCTGACCGGATATGCACAAAGTGAAAGGAAAACCAGCTTCGTGCTACTAGCCAGTTCTGCAGAAAAGCAGCATGCGAGATTTCAATATTTTTAATAGTTTTGCGATTTTCACCCTTTAAACGTTATTTGCGACCCCATGTTCCCTTGCATTTTTTGTTCGTCTTGTTGAGTACTATCATCCTCCTAAATTTATTGAAGCATTTCAGATACACCCTGTATACATGCTAACACACATATATTCAGCCTTTGAATGTATTGTGATTTCATCTTTATTCTATATATATGCTTATAAATGTATTTTATGTACCCGTGATCAAGTGAGATACCTTATAAGCTTCAGGCTTCATTCATTCATTTTATCTTTTGTATGTTTATGTTACGGCTTTTTCTGGTTAAACATTATTTATCTGGATTTATTATCTATTGTCTTTAATTAGACTTTATCAAAAATTGTTTATTTTTTTTTCATATGTTTCATATAGATTTATTGCCAGCAATATACTAGTGAATTAGTTGTATTTAATAAAATTCTGTATTACTAGTTAAAGTTCCTTCTCTATTCTGTAAAATGTCTGAGTTATGAATATTTGCTATATTATAAATTTAATTTCAATTATTGGAAATCGATGACGATTTGTTATATATTATGGTTATATATATATATATATATATATATATATTCATCGGTATGTTGTTTATTATTTCCATTTTATATCCTATAAATATGGTTTTATTGATTTTTTAAAAAACAGGTTTTATTGATTTTTCCATTTCATATTATTTGTTTCTATTCTGTTTTCAATTTTAATCAATTCACTTGATTTTAATGGTTGTTTGGGCACAGGGAAAAATAATTTTTACCTTTGGCTTATTTTTCTCACAGAAAACAACCATATTGCTTATATCATTGAATTCTGTGCCCTTGATAACGTAATTCAATATATAAGTTTTTCCATTATTTGTCGGTGTCCACTTTCTTCTTTTTTCTTCCATAATAATTCTTATAATAAATTATTTGGCACCTTTTTTATACTTACAGCTTTAATTCATAATATTATGGTTTTTGTTGGTGGTAGGTTATGTTTAATTAATGGTTATATATATATATATATATATATATAAACAAGATTTTACGTTGTTTAGAAGTGCAATGTAACGTGCAAATATGCTTTAGTATGAAACAGCACCAAAAAACTATAACTGACAATTTAATAACAAATCTTTGTATTAATCACCATAAAACAAAAGCACACACAGGACGCGTTTCAGGGTGGAAAATTTAACGGGCCGTTATCAGCGAATGTAAACACGTGTACGTAAAGGGTTTATACTCGTGACATTGTCCCCTGGACCCCTTACGGATTCTAGTTTACATTGGCTGATGACGGGCTGTTAAAATTTCTAACCCGAAACGCGTTCTGTGTGTGCTTTTGTTGTATGGTGATTAATACAAAGTTTTATTATTTAATTACGTATTAGTACAGAGTGAATAATATTCCAGTTTTATAATTGCACATTTTAAAGTTTCAAATTAAAATATTTTTATAAAAATATATAATGTGAACTTTAAAAATTCAGTCTTACTTAAAATGTGACTAAAGTAATGAAAAAGATGTTACAAGTTTAAAATATACATTTTATTTAGAACTTCTTAGTTCTTTCAAGCTATCCAAGCTCATCATCAGAGAATAGTTTAATAACTAAATGTTGTTTATTTATACAAATACGTCACTTTATTTTGAAAATGAGAGAGCCAATAATTACTAGAGTTGAAAGTAGAAGTAGCAGTAGCAGTTTCTTGGATTGAATTTAATTAGAGGAAATATATATTATTATTAATTGCAGTTCCATTTATTTTATGACATCATTCTGTCCACATGCGTCACTTTTCATGGGTAGAAGAAAATATTTAACTGCCGTACTTTAAATTTTAATACGTCACTTTGCTCAAGTTTTCAGGATTTATTTCCAGGGTATTGAACCATAAACTGGGGATTGTAAGATAGGGCGTCGTTACATACTTGATTGTTTTTACATAGGATTTCTATGGATTCTCTTATAGTGGATGCGTAATAATTGGATGTTGGGAATATGATTTTTGCATGATCAAAATCTATTGCGATATTCTGATTGAAACTTAAACGAGAGAGAGCTGTGGATTGCCGACAAAATTTGGTTTTATTATATTTATTTTTATTTTTATTTAATTTAGTCAAAACAAAGTTTTAAATAAAATGTATATTTTAAATTTGTAACATCTTTTTCAATACTTTAGTCGCCTTTTAAGTAAAACTGTGAATTTTTAAAGTTCACATTATATATTTTATGTTGAATCAAGGTGAAAAATTGCATTTCGTCTTATGATTTTTTTAAAAATATCTTTCCTTTTTTTTTTTTTTTTTTTTTTTTTTTTTTTAAATTTCCATGAAAAAAATTTGTAGAAATATTGCAGTAGAAACTGTGCTTACTTTCTGCGATTATCAGAAGGGCAACCAGAAGTTTAATGGTACGATTTTGCTCAGCTACTGTGGATGTCATGGTTTTCCTTGTACAAAAATGAGAAATCGGCTAATTCAGAGATCTTTCTAACGCCTCTATAAGCTCACTTCATCCATTAAAATTGAAAAATACGCCTTCAAAATTTAACCATGGTATTTTCACGCTTTGTATTTTAAAATAAATTTCCCGGGCTAAGCGAAGATCTTGATGATTAGACAATCTGTCCTCCATTTTGTATTTTATAATCACAATGAAGATGCTATTCTTCATAATTTTTTTATAATTATCAATAACGTTTGAAATTTGTAATAAGCGGCAGTAATAGTTGAATAGATTATGAAGTAAAATTTAGTACATGTTTATTACGTCTTTCCCCCCCCATGTCCATACGTGTAAATTCAGTTTTCACGCCTCAAAAAAGGAAAAAAGAAAGAAAAGCAAGAAAAGGCCTAGAAATATTTTATAATCTTGAAAGAATAGATTATACTTAAGATATCCTAAAAATGACCGACGATTTAAAAATTCAAGATCTTGCAAACGGTGACAGATATTAAAAAAAAACTCTTGGAGGAGGGTTATGTATGATGTCAGGAGTTTTTATTTTACTGTGATTCTTTATTTTAACTCGAATTTCAAACAACAGATGGCATTGAGAGCAACAGGTGCTCAGTCCAAACCCGATTTTCGGTACTTCGGAATCCATTCAATGCATTTTAATCTCCTTTTTTGGCATGGAGAGGCCGAAAAATCGAGCCTGGATTTAGTGGTTATTGATTGCAGCGCCATCTATCGATGCTATTTGTAATTAAAACTGAGTATCGTGGCATACAAACTCCTGGCATCTTACATAACACTCCTGCAAGAATTTGTTTAATATCTGTCACCGTTTTCAAGTTATTGAATTTTGAAATCATCATTGAAATCGGTCATTTTGGGACATCCGGTATATCAGCTATATCGTTGGGCTAATGTTTTGCAAGAAAAAAAAGTATTTTATGATTATTTGCATATACATAACTCAAATGGTATTATTTACTTTTTCTTTTATAAAAATGAAAAACTCGGCTTAACTTTTGTCAACCATTTTGAGGTTGTTTATTTATTTGTTGCAGACTGGAAATTACCTACTTTCCCTTGCACGAAAATTAGAAATAGGCTAAACTTCTTTTTTTTCTTTTTCTCTTGAGACTATTCCTTTACTTATCACTCAGATGGCACAATTTACTTTTCCTTGCATGAAAATGAGAAATCAGATGTCTTTCAAAGTCAAAGATCATTTCAAAATTATTTATTCATTTATAAGTTAAGTGGCACTACTCAGTTTCCCTTTGGCTAAATTAAAAATAGGTTACATTTTACAGTACATATACATTTAACGTTTGAATTTAAAAACCATTAAAACACCAAATAAAATAAACTAAGACAGACTTGATCACAGTTAAAAAATAAAATTTATAAAGAATATACTTAAAAACAATTAAAAATACAATATGTAAACGTTTCGCCAAGCGACACGCAAGGCATCATCAGTACAAAAAATATCCATTGCATTTCAAACGTCAAAACAAATCAAGAAGAGTTACAGTTAGTTATTTTAAAAACAAACAATATTCACTAGGGACAGAACGAGCATCGTTCAAAGTCTGTCTTAGTTTATTTTATTTGGTGTTTTAAAGGTTACATTTTCTTTGAAAAATCATAAAAGGTTATTTATTTATTTATAACAAAAGTGACACCGCTCACTTTCCTTTGCACAAAAAATGGAAATGAACTAATGACTTTTCAAAGATTTTTAAGATTATAAATATACTATATTTATTATACATGAATACAATATACAGTGGAGCCTCAATTATCCGAAGTAATTGGGACCGACCATCTTTCGGCAAATCGAAATTTTCGGATAGTCGAGAATGCTTCAATTTTAAGATTAAGGACAAATATGTGCGCCATTTCTTCTTATGGTAACAAGTGCTTAATGAAAATAAAGCAATAGCAAAATAGGCACAAGAATAAATTACCTGGATTTTAATTTTGAAATTAAATACGTTTTACATATTTCACAAGAGTTTGGAAAAAAGTTTCATTTGTCGCAGTTTCGATTGCCTTTGCTTTGAAGCTCTATCACGAAGGCTTTTTTTTAAATACTATTAGTTCACCTCTTCTTCGCTTTGATCAACGTGATACTAAAAAAAATCTTTAAAAGTGGGTTTTGCACAAGGAATGTGAAAGAAAAAAAAAAAAGAAAAGAAAAGGAGGGGGCAGAAAAAAAGCAAGTTTTAAAAATGGATTTTGGTTAACCGAGAGTTTCAGTTAAAAGAGCTTCGGATAAAAGATATTCTACTGTATCTATAACTCAGGTGACATCATTTAAAATATTAGGCATTGTATCAAGAGCGGGAAGAAGTGGTATATGGCAAGCACCAGGAGCAATTCAAAATATTGCGCCACTTCTTAGTAGCTAATAAAGTTTTTTATTCTACAATTTTTATTCCTAAAAATGTTGCCCTAGGTAATTAATTGCCATGAAGTACCCTAATAACACGTAGTAGATTTTGAAAAATGTATCCCTTTGTTCGTGTACACTTGTTAATTAGAGTTCACACATGTTTATACAATAAAGGTGCACAAAGACACATTCAGTAGATGAAGTGAAGTGAATTATGTAATTACGTATAGAATACATGTGTAGTGCGTTTTTTATTCCCTGGATCTGAATTTCTATAGTCAATAAAGAATTTTTTAGGCAGCATGTATACATGTGTTATGATTAACGTGATTAATTTGCTATTATTACTAGAAGCGGACAGTTATTATTAATATTAGCCGTTTATTATCAATATCAATTCTAAATCGATTTATAATATGGACAGTAACATTGCGAATTGCAATAACATTTACCAGTGCCAAATGAAAAAAAAAATACCCATTTAGGCTGTTGATAAAAAGTAATACAATTCAGAATTCTTTGAAGTTTGGAAAGTAAGAGAGGACGATGAAGAACATTTTTACACCGTTTGGATAGAAGGTAGTTCAATAGATATCTAAAAGGTTTAATTTTCAAATATTAAATGTTTTATGATCACGGACAACCTGAAAATGTAAGGAAAACAGCTGATACACTCTTGCAGATTTACTTCTAAAAAGTAATAAGTTAGACGAATGTATATTTGGTCAACATTATTCGCAATAGAATTCTAATACAGTATAACCTCTATTATCTGAAGTAATTGGGACCGACCCTCTTTCAGAAAATAGAAATTTTCGGATAATCGAGAATGCTTCAATTTTAAGATTAAGGAGAAAGATATGCGCTATTTCTTATTATGGTAACAAGTGTTTAATAAAAATAAAGCAATAACAAAATAGAAACAAGAATAAATTATCTGAATTTTAATTTTGAAATGACCTTTTGCATATATCACAAGGGTTTGAAAAAATGTTTTGTTTGTCACACTTTCGATTGCTTTTGCTTTGAAGCTCTATCACGGAGTTTTTAAATATTATTAGTTCACGAGTATCACAGTCTTTCTGCTGCTCCAGCCATGCCTAAAGTTTTTCAAAAGATACAAAAGCTTCAGAATTGCTAATTTGTTTGTTTTGTTCGTTCCACTGCCCAGCTTTCGGGAGCTCAAGTTAAATTCAAAGGAACTCTAAGAAGAGGATCGAAAGTACTTATATGTACTCGTAGTTCGGAAAGGACCCCTTGAACACAAGGAATATGATAGAAAAAAAGCAAAATAGATTTTGCACACAAGGAATGTGAAAGTAAAAAAGAAAAAGCTTTAAAAATGGATTTCGGTTAAAAGAGTTTCGGATAAAAGAGGTTCTAACTTAAATAAATAAATAAAATTTATGAAAAAGAAATTGATTAAAGTGAAATTTATGAATTATTTATCTAACTGAAAAAGATTAGCCTGTAAAAATTTGTAGTTATGCTTATATTTTTCCTAATCGCATTGCATCATAAAAAAAAATAGCTTAACACTTATTTCTTTGTAGTATACATCGGTTTCGATAAACGATAACGAAATGTGAAATACTGAAAAACAACTATATTTATAAAGAAACATAAAATATATCTTTCCAGAAACCTAAACAACGTATATCTAGAAATCCTCTTGATAGCTATATAACTAATCTGAAATCCATCACGTACAAAGTACGTCGTGTTTAATGATCTCCAGATAACTTGATACTTGTCGAGCTCCACCTTTCGGGAACTTGAAGCCTTCGGAAAACATTGCGCTTTTACCTGCTTATCGATCAGGGCGATGGTCACTATTTACAGTTAAATTCCAGAGTAATTTTAAGAAGCAAAGTTACGTCTTTCTGTTTTCTTAAAACATATTTTTAAGCTTTTAAACAACTTGAAAAGCACTTTTAACATTGTAAGTGTATCTATTTTAGAGAGATTTTGAGTGAAATAGTGTTTCATAACATCATTTCAGTAATGAATAACGTTAGATATTATAATTAATCTCTGTAATATAGTTTTAAAATATTTACAAACCTATGTTTTCAGTAAAAACTCCTGCTACTTTAAAGAGCAAAATCAAATAGAACCACCTTTTCAAAATATTTTCCATACTTACGTTTTAAGTTAAATTCCTTGTAAAATCGAAGAGAAAAATCATGTTTTTCTGTTTTCCAAAGGAATGTGTCTTCTTGATTTTGCTTTTAAACAAACTGTTCAACACGTTTAACGTTAGGAAGAATAAAAAAATTTTCAATGAAATATTGTTTGATATAATTATTTTTCTAACGCGTTTTCACTATGTAATGAATATCAATATTTAGAAGATTCCAGTTTTTGTCAATACTGAAGTTGAAGGAAAATTTCACTAAAGTAGTCAGCTATAGCCAAGTTAGCTTCATTTATGAAAATATATTTTTATATTTTTCCAAGTATCGTCAAGCTTGAGTATTTGTCGCTGGTGGATATGACTATGTAGTTTTAAGCATATCAGAAACAAATAAATAAACATATAATAAAGATATCGTAAAGCAATTAACGTAATTTTGCGAAAAACTACGTTTTCTTAAGCTCATAAATGAAAGCTGTTTGTGGAGAAATTACAAATAGAGACAAAACAAAAATACTCCAGAATCTTTACATCAAGGCAAAATATTTAAGGGTAAAAACTTTCTTGATTTCTAATTTTTTTGTACATCTTTTAAAGTTGAAATGGTTATGTGGCCACCATTTTGAAACAAAATGGCGAATGAAGGTGACAAACGAATTCGGTCAAGACTTTGGTAAGTCCTGTAACATCTTAGTCACATCCATATCGGTTGATAAATAAGAGTACTATCGTATGACGAAAATCCGATATCATATATATAAATAAACATTTCTACGGTAACGGTAGGTGGTTTTGGGATCTGGGGAGATCATGATCTGTGAAAATATACTGAAATTTTCCGGAATTGTTTCCCTCCGAACGACTGCAATAGGTAGCTTCTTACTTTTGGTAATGGAAGCTACTTAAAAATCAACATTTATCTTTGTTCAATTCGACTCTACTTCAAAATACCTAACTTCTGTTTCAATAAAGATAAAATATCTACAATTATTCTCTTTCTGAGATATTATATCTTTAACATAATGGTTATTAATGAATTTCGTATAATACAAGTTATCCAAAAATGAATTTTTCATTGTGCATCATTGAATCAAATTTTTGTCATGTTTAATTTTCTGCAAATAGTTTGAAATGTTTTCGGTTTACTCTAAAGTATCATAGAGATAACAAGTTGAATTATGAGGTACTTACAATATATTTATATTTATCGACATTAAAACAGTTATTAAAATAAAACACCCAAATATTTCCTCATTGAAAACTATTCTTTTCAACATATTCATCTGGTGCTTATGATTTTTGGGCTGGCCAGAGTAATTTAACAAATATGTATTATATTACAAGTACTTGTTGTGAATTTAAAACTTTCAATAAAGCTACTGTGCGGAATACATATTTTACATTTCTCTCTTTATATGTAAAATAATTGAGCGAAGAGGCACTTTCAGATTTGACGCTTTTGAAGTTTATTGTTAAAACTATGTTAACAAAGAATTTAAGCTATTTATTAAAAAAAGGAAAAAATCATTTTTGATATGGATTTACGTTATAAATTTTATTTAATGAATTGTCATGGAATTTCTAAGATAAAAGTTGTTATGATAAAAGTTTATCTGACATGAGTAAATTCAGATCATTATGTAATAATACTTTTATTTTTAACAAGAAAAGCTGAAAAGGGGGTTTTTTAATAAAAATGTATGTATGTAACATTTGATAAAAAATACATGTGCACATTTGCACATGTACAAATAATTGTGTATATACAAAGTGTTCCAAAATTCGACCGACAAATTAAGAGAGGTGATAGACGGCATCAAGAAGATGAAAAATTACCATAGAACACGGGGTCGCAAACCACGTATTTAACCCTTTACCTACTGACGGTACTAATAAGTACCATTAAAATAACTTGTTATAAAATTAATTTAATGTATCGATTCGTTGTAATACAATTTATAATTAGTTATAGATACATTACTTTATCTTGTTCCAAAAGCCTCATTGGTAACACAAAACAAAAATATTTTTAAAAGGACGATTTCTTTTGCGTTTGCATCTTTTCAGCTTTCTTGGCATTCGGGCGGGAAGGGGGGGAGATTTTCCAATTAGGAAACATTTCTATTGTAAGAACATTACATTTGTACATTTTCTAATTCTACAAAATACTAAGAAAAATATTTAAAATAAAAGATTTGAGCGGGGCTATAAATATTGCACAAAATCCCTATAAATTCAAATCTAATTAATCCTTCTAAAATCCTTCTAAAGTTTATTTAATGATTATGTAAATCTTCTAATGTAGTTTAAACAATTCACGAAAAATACTTTAGAAGATAAATATTTTCATGAATTCATAATTCAGTATATAAAGGGTTAATCAAAAATGCAGGGTGTTCTGCCCTAATTCAATTTGCGTTGACGGCAATAATTTCAGAAAACTGAAATATATTATAATAAAACTTTTAACTAAACCTTTGTTGTAAATGTGATGATATCAAAAAAGTGGTAGAAGTTTCCATTATGCGCATCAGCAGTATGCACTTGGCACTCTACATTTTGGACTGCGATTGCCTGTTCATACGGTTTCATCGATTGTTTGAGCACACTGTTTTTCCAGAACTTTTCGTGATGTTATTACATTTCACAAAAAAAAAAAAAAAAAAAATAAGATACATATCGTTGCATTTTCATTGTAATGTTTTGATTTTTCTCAAAATTATTACCAACGCAAGTTCAGTTACGATGAAACACCCTGTATTTGTCACTAAATACGTGGTTTGCGATCTCATGTTCTATGGCAATTTTTCATCCTCTTGATGCCTTCTATCACCCCTCTTTATTTGTCGGTCGAATTTTGGAACACCCTGAGACAGACACAAGACAGACTGTGAACTGTTATCAGGTTATTGCAGAATACTGCGACGCATCTCGCTTTTTACTCGACTGCCAAGAAGGGTTATGTGTTTCACGCGTATCTGGGTAAGTGGATTTCTTTATACCCTCAAAACATCCCAACGGCTGGATGAATTTTAAGGAATGAGGTCTCTATAGATTCGTCTTAACCGTCCGATGATTATAGGCTAGGTTTTGTTTTTATAAACTCAAAATGGCGGCCGTAAAATACAAAATGGTGGTCGAGACGAAAAAAAAAATTACGCACCCTATTGAGTGGTATATCATGGGATAGGTCTTTCAAAATGAAGACGATGTTTCATTGACTATTTTACAGTCAGAAGCTCCGTTTAAATATTACACAGCCTGAAAGTTGTGTAGGTAGGATCTCTAGCTTTACTGCAACTCTAACCTTCATAGACATCTATAGGCCTCATCAAAACAGTGTTTACAGATAGGAATTAACAATTAAACACAACTTAAAAGTCATCAACGCAAGTAAATAAAAAAAAATAGGTAAGTAATATAAAAAATAGTTTCATATTGATGAGAAATAATTAATTAGTTCGCTTTTTACGAAGTAGGGTTTTTTTAATTTTTTTAATTTAATTTTTACTTGTTTAATACTATCAATTGGTGTGCTGATAAATGAAAATTAGATTATTTTAACTGCTGAGATTTAGTTGATACCATGCCATTTTGTTCGATTTATGGAGGAACGCAGTCCCCTGGATTAAGTATTGTAACGCGGTAAGAACAGAAGTTTGATTACTGCAAATAAAGTCTAAAGCTGCTATCAGATTCTCCAACACCAACTTTTCGCCAACTTTTCAGCCGATTTGAAGCCCAACTTTTTCCCGCTCAAAGGGAGAAAAAGGTTACAATTGCCGTTGCTAAAGTTGGAGGAAAACCAGTACTACTAGTACCAGCAGTTAATATTTATCTCCTATTCGTATCAATCTCTTATCTCCGATTGGCTGAAATGTTGAAAGTTGGGGGGCAAGAGTCGAGGCCAGCGCAGACTTTTTTAGAGCTGTGGATAGAAAGTTGGCGGTGGGGATATTGCTGTTTGCTATGACACTGGGTGTTCCGACACTATTTCGCAAGAAATTGGAGGAAACCAAGAGTTGACTCAAAAATTCCTCGAAAAGTTGGTGAATCTGATAGCAGTTTAAGTGGGACTCACAGAGTCTGGGTATTTAAAATTACAGTTTATAAGCGATATTTGCAAGCTGTGTTAATTTTAGTGAAGGTCATTTTTTAGTAATTTCGTCTAGTCATCGAGGAACAAGTTTTCTTTAACTTTTGATTTTTGAGTTTTAATGTATATAGTCCAGACAATAGGGAATTTTACCTAGCAAAATTAATGGTAGTTCTGGAAAAAGGCTTACTATATATTTTTTGAGTCGCTGAATCCGAATTTTTAACTTCCCACCAAAATTTCCCCGGCAACCCCCCCCCCCCCCCCCCGAATTTTTGTAAAAAGCCCCCCAAAAAAGGTTTTTATTAAAAAAATCAATTTTCTATTTTCTTTATTGTTTTTGGTAAAAAGAATCTAGAAAATCAGAAAGTAGACAAAATTTGCAACAAATTAGATAGATGACATTATGACTTAGGATGAAGGGGAAGGGAAGGATCTGCCTCGGAACATGCGCGCGGTGCTGCGTAAACTAAGTTGCGCAATTCCACTTAACCACTCACACGTTTACATTCGCCCTCCCATCTCCTCACCGAACTTTCTCTATAAGGTTTACTTTAAGATTTTTGGGTCGCTGAATCCGAATTTTTAACTTTTCCTCAAAAATCCCCCCCCGAACCCCCCCCCCCCACACACACACAAAAAAAATTGTTTTTAACTTAAATTTCTTATTATTTTAGGGGAAAAGCATTACGAAACTCAGAAACTAGACAAAATTTGCAACAAGTAGGATATATGACATTATGAATTAGGATTAACCGGGAGGGTGAGGGCTGCCTCTGAACATGCACTGCGGCGCTACGTGCACTAAATTATGAAGTCCAGGCAATAGGGGATTTTATCTCGCAAAATTAATACTAGTTCTGGATTTCGACTCACTTTATGTTTTTTGGGTCGCTGAATCCGAATTTGTAACTTCCCACCAAAATTTCACCCGGCAACCCCCCCCCCCCCCCCCCAAGAAAAAAAATTGATTTTTTGAAAAAATTTGGTTTTTGAGAAAAGCGCGCGGGAATTTTCCGAGGCAGCCTCCTCTCTCGCCGTTTATCCCATGTCATAATGTCATATATCCTATTTCTTGCAAATTTTATCTAGTTTCTGAATTTTGTAATGCTTTTCACCTAAAACAATAAAAAATTTAAGTTAAAAACAACTATTTGGGGGGGGGGGCGTTTCGGGGGGGGGGTTCGGGGGGGGGGACAATTTTGGGGGTAAGTTAAAAATTCGGATTCAGCGACCCAAAAAACTTAAAGTAAACCTTATAGAGAAAGTTCGGAGGGAAAATGGGAGGGCTAATGTAAACGTGTGAGTGGTTAAGTGGAATTGCGCAACTTAGTCCACGCAGCACTGCGGCGCATGTTCCGAGGCAGATCCCCCTTCCCCTTCATCCTAAGTCATAATGTCATATATCTAATTTGTTGCAAATTTTGTCAACTTTCTGAATATCTAGCTACGTTTCCCCTAAAACAATAAAAAAATGGAATTTTTTAATAAAAACCTTTTTTGGGGGTCTTTTTACCAAAATTTGGGGGGGTTGCCGGGGGAAATTTTGATGGGAAGTTACAAATTCGGATTCAGCGACCCAAATAACATCTGAAAGCCGATTTCCAGTACTACCATTAATTTTGCTAGGTAGAGTCCCTATACGGTCTCTATTGCCTGGACTAATACTGTCTCATCACTTTTTCAAGAATATTTGAGATTAGTTAAATTGCTCATTTGCTTCACTAAAACATTTATTTTACTATTGTAATAAATATTTTTTATTGCTTAATAATAATTGTTACTAGGAATCATCCCCAAAACACTAGCACTCTCCAAAAGAACGTTACACGGCTTTGTTAAATAACTATTAATACCTATTATAACATTAATGCTATGGCTATAATATATGTTTACATGCAATTTATATCTCTTCTCGAAGCATTTTGTTTACAGTTACGAACAATTACGAAGATCATAATAGCAGGCATAAAAGTGGGAAATGGGAAAAAAAGGTGGAAATTTTTTTCCATCTATACAATAAGGCCAAACTCCTATAATTTAGACACATTTTAACAGTTATTCATACAATAAAATTAATTATAACTGTACATATGATTGTTATTTTCTTTTTGTAACTCAGAAAGTATTAAACGAAAATAAATAAATAACAATAAATGTATAAATTCCTTAAATCAAAAAAAAAAAAAAAAATTGGAAACAGTTTGCGAAATGTATAAATCCATTCAAATGTATCTGATGAACTTATCTGAAGTACAGAGATTATTTTTTTCAAAATAAATGTATTATTTTGGATGATTTGATTGTTTAAGACTTTACTTAAAAAAAAAAAAAAAAGTCTATGTTAAATATATGCACACCAAATTGACCTTTACTCCAGAAATAAATTTCCAAAAATGCATCACTGAAATTACCCAGAAGTGTTTTATAAACAGAACAAAATATTCTGTTCCAAAAAGAACCTTATGGAAATTCCCTTTTCCTAGTTAAAGAACTTAATTTACATGACTTCCAGATACTTATAATACTAAAAGCTCGCCTTTGATTTGATAGTACAGCAATTCAGAAGCAAATTCCAAGGATTTGAATAGACAAAATGTCTAATTATTAAGTTTTCTAGACACCCCCCATATGCTTCTAATATTTTCTTTGCATTTTTGCATCAATACAGAGAATGTCCAAATTCGCTTTTAAAAAGGTGGAATTCCTCCTTTAGGAGGAACTCTTTCATGCCTGTAATAATAACGACACGGTAGCATCACATATTTATTTTATTTCAACACGCATTATATTTATTCTTATCTAAGATGAACCCATGTAAACAGGTGCATCTTGCAATTGCAGACGAAAACAACTCCCAATACTCTAAAACATATGCGCGTTAAATACTGGGTGATTTATAAAGATGGAGCCAATAACCTATTTCCTTAAATATCACCCTCTAGACACTTACTTCCAATTGCGAAGTTTCTTAAAAAAAGGTGAAAATTTTGAAGACATGAGTTACAAAACATTGGGGGTGGGGCTATTTGAGAAAATACACAAACTAAATTTGTATACGGCCCCCGTATGGTAAAATTTCCAATTGGGAAAATTTTCCTTATCCATTCCTCAATGAAATCCCCCAAAAATCCATCGTTATATCTCCAAAACTCACAGAGATATTATAAGCCAAAAAATGTGATGATATTGATGCATTTGGAATGCAAGATAGGGATCATCCACAAAATTATGTTATTAAAAGGAGATTTAAGACATTTATTTAATTATGCCTGTTTGTACTCATAGATTATAACATAATAGAAATAGGACATAAATTGAAAAAAAAAAAAAAAACAGTACAAATATTGATAGAAGAGAACATACATTGAAATTTTTACAGTAATCCTTGAATTACATGAATTTCAATTTATGTCTAATCCTTTAAAACCTGGAGAATTATTTAAACGGGCATATCGCTATGAGTTTTGCAGATATCAAGATGAAATTTGTTTGGTTTTCATCCAGGAATAGATAAATAAAATTTCCCTAAATGGAAATTTTTCACTACAGGGTCCGTATAAAAATTTAGTGCGTGTATTTTTTCAAATAGACCCCCATGGGGTTGCAACTTATGTCACCTTTTTTTATGAAATTTAGCAATTTGAAGTATCTGCGTTTAGGGGAAATATTTAAGAAACTAGGCTATTGGCTCCGTGTTTATGAATCATCCTGTATATTGGGGATTATTATTTTTTTAAACAACACTTATGTTTCTCTTACGGCGAACTTCAACTTGACCTTTCTCTTAGCTGGTCTGGCTTACATTAGGAAACACAGGTCTGACAAGAACTGGATATATATATATATATATATATATATATATATATATATATATATATATCTAATATGTAGATTAGAGAGACACTCTCAATTTAGATTTTAGATGCATGTAAGTTTATTCCTAATGATTTAGTTAAACTGCACTTTCTCATATTCGGTATTTTTAATGTAACGGGTAAGATTGAAGACGACGCTAAACTCGAACAATCCAATAAAAAAGACAAACCCGAAAGCATCGATGAAGACTCATAAAATGAAATTTCTGATCATGTAAAGAGGAGCAGTGACTTGGAACAATGAATGTTAATTTTGAAAAGGCTGGAGAATGGAGATCGACCGAAAATTCAGCTTGGTCTTCGTTTTGCGCCCAAAATACGAGTTTCGTCGAAAATTCGGCTGGACCAAAACTCGACCGAATTTATTTGTATTCCAAAAATCTCGTTTCTTCCTTCGGAAATTTTCATCAATACTCATTGATTTGAGCTGTATCGCCTATTTGAGACACTGTATGTTTGTTGCTATGAACTTCACTGTTTATAATGATCAGCCATGACTGACACAAGACGTGAGTATAATTTATACAGCAAGCAATGGATATATGACTAAACTTTGAAGATGTTTTCCACGTGCTCATTAAAAGACTTGACAGTAAAAGAAAATTTTTAGTTTGAAACCGCAGAAGTCTGTCTAATACTGTTTGAGTACGTTCTAGTATAACAGATGATCATTTATAAAGATCATTATAAATAATAAATGGAGGTATGAATACCTATAACATTATTTAATTAGATGAAATTCGTATAATTAGAAAATCATTCTGTGTCGTTGACGAACTAATTACATTTTATTTTATATGAAAATAAAAAAGTTTTTTTCGGAGGCACAGAGGGCCAACTTGGGCTACGCGTATACTTAATTAATAATTATGTATGTTTAATAATCATGTATAATTAATGAATAATTATGCATATTTATGTATGTATTATGTACTTAAAAAAATTGGACATTTTCGTTTTCAGCCTAAAATAGGAAGGTTACTGAAATTCGGTTTCAGTTTCGGTTTCGGTCTTAAAAACCTGTTTCACTCGATCCTTTGTGGAGAATAAATAAAATTAAGATTTACTATGTTTTCTTAAGTTTCATAATTTTTTTTCTTTCAAAATTTTCTGTGAGTTTACCAGCTTTAAGCAAAAATCCAAATATTTACGGCTAAATAGTAAAGTGCGCCTTCGATTCGAGTAAATATCGCATATTGAGTATAACCAATGTGAAAGCATTTCAAATGTTTAGAAAATTTAGTAATGATAATTTGATAATAAAATATCATTCGTTAAAAATTCGCTTAATTTCTACTAAACATTCACCTCTTTATGATGTAACTACAACTCCAGGACAGTAATTAAACTAGAAAAAAAAGTTTAAAAAAATCAATTTATTCATTTGACGATAATAAATGAATGGGAGAAAAAGCATTTTAAATTAATGTAATTGACAGAATATTATTTTTAATAGCATGATATGAAAGAAATACACATTCGAATCATGACGATTTATCATTGAAATAAAGTATACGGTTTACTGCAATTAACTTCCATCTATTTAAAACATATTCATCGAAACTCTTATAAAATATTAGATTGCTGCCACGTCAAATGAACCGGAACATCCCCAAGGAATATTCTTTAAAGATAGTCCTCTAAAAGATTATTTTATGAAGTCAAGAAAAGCTCTTTATAATTCCTGCCTGACATTAAAAGCCAATTGATCAAATGGAACACTCGCAATTACTCATCATCAATGGCAATTGTTTCCAGGATTAATGTTGATATGATGGAATTAAATGCAACTGCGATACTGATGCAATACTTCAATACATTTGATGTTGTGGTTATTTTAGTTGGGAGGTTTCTGGATTGCACTAATGATGATAAAATTCATTTGAAAAGAGACAAATTCTAATGCATTTTTTGAAAGCTCTTCGTACCTTTTGTAACTCTTTGATTAGTATATTCTATTTAAAACTTTAATTTTACTTTTAGGTTATTAATCCTTTTATTAGATAAAATACATTCAATATGGGTTAATATGAATAAATAGTATATTATTGATAAAAATTTAATTTGAAAACATCTATTCGAAAGTTTTAAATGTTTTTATGTCGCTTATTTTTTAACTAACTTTCAAGAGTACCTTTTATTAATAGGGTAGATTGGGTGCAGATGCCATAGTTTTTGATTTAATTGTTTTAAAAATCGCCTGTTGTTTATATTTGTTATTCATTCCTTTCTTGTTAAAGTTTAGACTTCTATATTTGATTTAAAAACTTATTTCATTTTACAGATGTTATAGAAAGCAATGAAAATTTTGTTTTTGTAAACACTTGCATTTCGGCATCTTACCCATAGATATGGGAAATATGGCCAACTATCTAGGGGTAAGATGCCTTATGGAGTTTCAATGTAAACAATAATTTTTTGAAGCAGTATAAAACATAATGGGACGAATTAAAGTAACTTTAATATTTTAGACATACTAAAGTTGTTAACTTACTTAATATTAGGAAAATAGAAAAATATGGATGTAACAAATGTTGGCAAGATAATAAAAGCAAACTAATATTTATTTGTTATATAATTATTTATGTTATGTTAATATATTTGGTTGTGTAATATTTATTTAATATATTATGTTCTACTTAACATTTAAAAGAATTATGGCTCTTCAGTCTGCCTATTTTTAAACATAACAAATTTAACTACGGTAGAGCCACTGTGATAAAGTGCTTTAGAGTCAAGCTTTTTTGTTAATGCTTTTCATATGTCCCTTTGTTCTTTTTAGCAATACCTCAGGTCTGCCACAAACTTCACATTTGTTTAGAAACTTTGAGCAGCTTTTATATAACCAACAGTTTCACTGAATGCACTTGATCCCATCACAATTTCCCGAGGTTTTATTGCACTCTGTTAGACACTCTGAACAATCATTCTCATACACTTAAAAAAAAAAAAAAAAAAAAAAAAAAAAAAATCCTCGTCTTCTGAATCTTGGGAGGGAATTTAATCATCATCCATATCATCGTCAGTTGAAGGTTCTGTCTTTCTACCTTTTGACATCTTATATAATTCCTTTTTTAGAAAGGCTTGAGACACCTGGAAATTCGCAGTTCCTATTGTCACACTGATTTAGTTTTGGCTTTTATAGGCCTTTAAAAATATTTTTATTTGAATATTAAAATGAGAAAAAAAACTTTGGTGAAAATTACGTCATATTTAAAACGATACATTTAAAATGTCTAATTTAAAATAAATTTCTTATAGCGTCTTTATAAAATAGTTCACTTAGCCATTTTATACAAGATAACTTTAAATTGTTGGGTTGATCTTATTTAATCAATCACGAAAGTTGCAGTTAGCTGTCTCGACTGCAATTGATTCTGTCTTAAAATGCCTCAGCCAAAGGGAAATGAATGGAAACCTGATTACAGGAGATCGCCACTAGTCGTTTAATTACGATTTAATCTTTCGTAATATTTCCAAAGCAGATCAATTAAGCGTGTTTTTAGAGTCGACGGTGTCTGGATGGAGTTTGGAGAGCATAGCTCGTAGGGGCAGAAACCCCTACTTATCTAAAACTATACTATATACTACCGATATTTACATTTATTAAAATTATTTATAACTGCATTTAACATAAATTTTTTAATAATGATTAAAATTAAACAATTATTATTAAACAATTATTAATTATTAAACAATTATTTATAAGGCCAATAAAGTTTATTTATAAGACAGAATACATATAGAAACCTTTCAAATTATGTTCACCTTATATTTTACTATTTCTTTATGTCATTTTAAACATTTAGAAAATTTATAATTTTAATCAACGATTTTTTTAATCAGTTGATTAAAATTACGATTTAATCACTGATTTAAATTATATTATTAACATCGTTGACGAGTTAGTTAATAGCCAAGAGTAATTTAAACAATGAAGAAACAACCAAGCATTTGACCCCAACGGAAAATAAGCGGCATCTTACCCCAAGGGAAAACAACCGTCATCTTACCCAAAAAAATTTTCGTCGACTCACCCCAAAGTATTGGGCAATACGCCGGTGCCCTCCACTGACGTGAAGAAGCGGGAACCGGCCACTATTTATGCTTTGCAGAAAGGCCAGGTACCAGTATTCTCTAAAAACATCATATTTATTTCTCTGGGGTTTAAACTAAGACTTATACAGGGTGTCCGGTCTCAACGGTGTCCAATGGATAATTCCTAAACCGTTAGTCATAGACATATAGTTCCAATTACATAATGTTTTAAATCAGGTAAAGAAATATTTTAAAAGCGATTTGGGTCAATAAAAACATTTCTTAAAAAAAAATTAAGAAATTAAAATTTTTATACGGTCCCCCGATCCTATAAGTTATATTTAGTGAAATTTTCTTTTTACACTGACAAGTAATACAAAAAAAGTCCCGTTATTCTACAATTAAAATTGACCGAGTAATAGCTGTTTAAAGTTGGAGCATATTTTTTGCTGCAAATTGGCGGTCATTCACAAATTTAGTCGAAATATAATTTCGTCAGATATAAAAAATGTTTGGGAGTAAAATTAACATTGCAATATAAATTTGAAATCTTTAATCATTCTGGCATATTAATGGAAAATATACAATTTGTAATAAACATTTAAGAAGAAAGAAAAAACAGAATTTTTGTTAAATAAAATGATTCTAAATTAACAGCCTCAATTCTTTACAAAAGGATACGTATTTTAAAATATTGTTAGATTGCACAAGCCTGCAAAAGTTGGGTTATGTAATGTTTTTTAGCTTTTGATAATTGATTCTTATATATTCTTTACCGCTGAATCCGAAATTGACCTTCATTTTTAACTATCATATAAGGATTTTTCGCAAATTGTAAATTTCAAAGTTACGAAGTTCAATGTTAAAATTGAATTTCCTCTCCCATCTCATCGGACCACTCAGCTGTTTAGCTGTAAGAATCCCAGGATAAGCAAAAATATCAAATAATTTTTTTTATCAAATAAAATCAAATAAAATAAATAATGTTTTACATATGTTTTATAGTATGAGATTTTTGCTATATTTTAACTTACACATTTGCGATTTGCAAAAAAATTCTAACGTGATGGTTAAAAATGAAGGTCATTTTCAGATTCAGTGCTAAAACGTGCGTAAAAATCAATTATCAAAAGTTAAAAAACACAACCATCTCCTCTACTTTATAGTATTCGATTTTTGTTATTCTTTAAATTTGAAAATTTATGATTTGCGAAATATCCTGACATGACGGTTAAAAATTAAGATAATTTTCAGATTCAGTGCTAAAAAATACATAAAAGTTAAAAAACCCAACAATCGCAGTCTTGTATTATCTTATCTAAAACTTTTTCTTATGCCCAACTCCTTGGCAGAAATCTATCCGAAATTTTTTGTGTTATCCTTTAAAATAAGTATAAATGGTAACCACCGAAAATCTTAATAATATTAGATTGTTATCGGATTTGCGCCAGTATGTAAAATGCAATCTCGATGGGATATTTAAAAGTAGGTTAAAGTTCGAGTACAAATTTTGAACTGGAAAAACATACATACGATTGTTGAAGTAACATAAAAACTTATAAAAAAACATAATTTTTGTTAAAAGAAATCATAAGAGAATTGTCTTAAATCCTGACAAAATAAAACATATGTTATTTTAGCCAATTTGAGACTTAATCATAATGCTTGTATGATTTTATTTTCAAAGCGCAGATACACATGAAGTAAGATCTTCGAATACTTTAAACACTTGGTATGATTACTCAAAGCCAAGCCGAACTCATTTGTTTTCAGAGTAGAAAAGTGGCGTAAGTCATGCATTTTTAAAGTTTCATAACTCGCTTAATTTTAGCGTTATATGAATGGGACTTTTTTTGTCTCACTTGTCAGTGTAATAGGAAAAAATTACTAAAGATAACTTATAGGACCGGGGGACCATATAAAAATTTAAATTTCGTAATTTTTTAAGAAATGTTTTAATTGACACAAATCGCTTTTAAAATGTTTCTTTACCTGATTTAAAATATTTTTGCAATTGGAACTATATGTCTATGACTAACGGTTTAGGAATTAGCCATTGGACACCGTTGAGACCGGACACCCTGTATAGGCAAATAAAGAAGTCACGTAAAAGATTTTGGACACTTACCAAAAGTGTTATGAAGAAATAGCAATAAAAAAGTACCACTTAATTTTTTTTTAAAAGAACACAAATGGAAATTAAAGTATCACTAGGGAACCCTCTTCCTTACAACTGAGCAGCTTTTCCCTACATCGCCTGCGCATATGAAAACTACGTGATACGGCATCTCACCTCAAGTTATACTACATATAAAAATGTACTTTTTAGTTCGGAGGATTGGTTGACAAGTACGAAATGTGTTTGTTTTTTAAGAAGAAAACGAAGTATAATTTTTTGAGAAAAAGTTATAGGAAAAATATGTATAATTTAAGTTATTGCAGTATTCATGAAAAAAAATTATATGGGTTATCATTTTTAGCAAGCTTTTATTTTTCTTTTTTAGTAACGTTACTTAAAGTTACTTTAATTAGTCTACTGTACTTTAATTTTTTACTTTAGTTTTTTAATTAGGACTACTGTACTATTATTTAGTGATGTAACCTGAGCGTTGTTGAATGGCGCCAATACACTAAACACAATAGACCCGGGCTGATTTTAAGACATCTTTTTGTTTTAGGTTCAAGTAACCCAAGTTACGATACATTGAAACATTTATCCTCGGTTTTACTGAAGATTGAAAAACGTATGTCCAATTTAAATACTAATGCTTTGAAAAATATTATTTTTCTCTAATTTCAAAAGCAATGTTTTACATATAAAAAAAAATAAAAATTAATTAATTAAAAA
Source organism: Maratus speciosus (assembly GCA_963932465.1). Lineage (NCBI taxonomy): Eukaryota > Metazoa > Arthropoda > Arachnida > Araneae > Salticidae > Maratus > Maratus speciosus. The sequence goes on from OZ010793.1 coordinate 173,096,648, forward strand.
AAACTAAAATATCCTATAAAAATTTAATTTCTAATGGTGATTATTTTTTTAATCTTTACTTACACGCAGCCTGCGATTTATTTCTGTTGAAGCAGTTTTATTTAATAGGAATGCAAAATGATCTTAAAATGATAGATAATTAATCATAAAATTGAAGATACATTAATTTTCACACAGGAATAAACGAAAAGAGTTCATTCGAAAAGCATTTAAAGTATTATTAAGCATTCATTTAATAACAGCATTTTCAGTATTCATTTAATAATAACAGAAAATAAATTAAAATATTTAATAATATTTTTCTAAGTAATGAGCCTCCTTAATAAAAAACTGAATAAAACAGAATAAATTGAAAAACACATAAACGAATTTGAATATTATCTAGGCTCTAGGATGTAGTTTTTTTTTTATATATAATATTTGATCAAAACTGGCGAAATTTTATTTTGTAGCTGAAATGAACATTCTGCAATTGTTTAGTGAAATTTATTACAGGATCCGAAATCAAGTTTCTTCAAGCAATTAAAAAATACATTATTTACGAATAATGAATTTTTCTCATTGCTCTTCATTAAATTTTCTGAATATTAAATGAATTATATTTTTATTTACACTAAATTTATATTTACATATAAGTTATATTTATTTAATGGGAATTTAAAATGATATTTTAATATCAGAATTAATAACTGAAATTTCAAAATGCATTAATTATAAAAAGAGTTATTGATCGAATCAATTTTTAGTTATGTAAGATTACTTAAAACAATTTTTAATAAGCTATATAGTAGGTTTTTATAAATAGATCTATGTAAGACAATATAGCTTAAATTATATGATGTGTTCTGATGGAATATGTACTATATTCTTCGTTTTGTATGTTTTTTCCTTGGAGACTGCAAGAAAATATTTTGAAAATCAATTTTATTATACTTAAAGGAAATTCGAATGCGTTATAAAGGTATATTGGTAAGTAAAAAATTTGTCTAATCAATTCAGTTCTGTTAAAATTACTTAAAATAATTTTTAATGAGCTATCATAGTGGGTTTTTAAACAGAGATACATGTAAGACCTTTAATTATATGATGTGTTCTGTTGGAAGATGTACTATATTTTCATTTTCGTGTTTTTTTTTTTTTTTTTTTTTTTTTTTTTTTTTTTTTTTTTTAATGGAAGTTGCAAGGAAAAGGTTTCAAAAATCAATTTTATTGTACTTAAAGGAATTTCTAATGTGTTATAAAGGTATATTGATAAGCAAAAAAAAAAAAAAAAAAAAAAAAAAAAAAAAAAAAAAAACGCAGTCTAATGAATTTAGTTATGCCAAGAATACTGAAAATAATTTTAATGAGCTATTATAGTGGGTTTTTAAACAAAGATCCATGTGAAACAATATAGCTTAAATTGCATGATGTGTTCTGATGGCAGAAATAATATATTCTCCGTTTGGTATAAGTTTTTTTTTCTTGAAAACTGCAAGGAAGTGTTTTAAAAATCAATTTTAAGGAAAATTCTAATGTGTATTCTATATTTTCATTTTGGTGTTTTTTTTTTCCATGGAAGTTGCAAGGAAAAGGTTTCAAAAATCAATTTTATTGTACTTAAAGGAATTTCTAATGTGTTATAAAGATATATTGATAAGCAAAAAAAAAAAAAAAAAAAAAAAAAAAAAAAAAAAAAAAACACTGTTTAATGAATTTAGTTATGCCAAGAATACTGAAAATAATTTTAATGAGCTATTATAGTGGGCTTTTAAACAGAGATCTATGTGAAGCAATATAGCTTAAATTACATGATGTGTTCTGATGGAAGAAATAATATATTCTCCTTTGGTATAAGTTTTTTTTCTTGGAAACTGCAAGGAAATGTTTTAAAAATCAATTTTAATATACTTAAAGGAAATTCTAATGTGTTATAAAGGTATATTGATTGGTAAGCAAAAAATCCGTCTAATCAATCCAGTTTTGTTAACATTACTTAAAATAATTTTTAATGAGCTATTATAGTGGGTTTTTAAACAGAGATACGTGTAAGACAATAACCTTTAATTATATGATGTGTTCTGTTGGAAGATGTACTATATTTTCATTTTGGTGTTTTTTTTTCATGGAAGTTGCAAGGAAAAGGTTTCAAAAATCAATTTTATTGAACTTAAAGGAATTTCTAATGTGTTATAAAGGTATATTGATAAGCAAAAAAAAAAAAAAACACCGTCTAATGAATTTAGTTAAGCTTAGTTAAGCTGAAAATAATTTTTAATGAGCTATTATAGAGGGTTTTAAAACAGAGATTCATGTAAGACAATATAGCTTAAATTACATAATATGTTGGTTCCGATGGAAAATGTATTATATTCTCTGTTTGGTATAAGTTTTTTTTTAGGCAACTGGGAGAAAATATTTTGAAAATCCATTTTATTATACTTAAAGAAAATGTTAATGTGCTATAAAGGTATATTGGTAAGCATTAAACCGTTTAATCAATTTAGTTTTGTGTACATAAGGATCTTCAATATTCTGATGATAATGAAGGTTACCGCTCAACGACGCTCAGGTAACTCAATGATCAGAGTAATTTTCTGGAAGGCTGACCAGCTGACACCATCTCCCCTTTGCACTTAGTCTTGGTCCAAGGAAAAGCAAGGAGCAACATTTAAAAACAGCAGAATTGGTAGAGTGGCAACATAAAAAAAAGACGGTGGATGTAAGAACTTGCTTATAGTAGCCCCTAAGCACTGAAAATACTTTCTTTTTACCTGCGGAAAAAAAATTTAGGACTCTAAAAATTTCTTTTACTACAGAATACCTTAAGACATTAGGCCAGTTCTGGGTGGGGCATGCTCTGCTAATATATGGTTTGTGTTTTTCGATGTCATTTTCCTTATGAAAAACCTTCTAATCATCATTAAACCTTAACTATTATTTTATATGTAAAGAGTTTACTAAGTAGAACTTACAAGAAAAATTCATCCCATTCAACAACAGAATTCAAGAAGAAATTCGTATCGGAGCTGATTATAACTCCAACCATCAAATCGACAACTGCTCACCTTCTTGAATGTAATAATTTCCTTATAAGGCTCCCTAAGGACTGAAAATACTTTCTTTTTACCTGTGAAAAAAATTTAAGAGCCCTAAAAATTTCTTTTACTACAGAAAATCTTAAAACATTACGCCAGTTGTTGGTGGTACATGCTCTGCTAATATATGGTTTGTGTTTATGTCATTTTCCTTAAGAAAAACATCATACTCATCATTAAACCTTAACTATTCTTTTTATATATAAAGGGAAGAAAAATTTAAGCCATTCAAAAACAGAATTCAAGAAGAAATTCGTATCAAAGCTGATTATAACTCCAACCATCAAATCGGCAACTGGTCACCTTTCTGATCAGCCTTAATCATTTTTAATTCCATTACACAATTTCCGTGTGGAGATGTTAGTGTACTTCTTTTTTATTCTAAAGAGACGATTTTTGAAATCCGCTGACAGCGGGTCGATCATATTAAAATTAATGAAATGGATATGATTACATTCTGCAAAAATAAAATAAAATAAACCCTAATTTTGACCTATGAGAAAACAAACTAATGTGGTATGATTCAAGTATAAATTAACTTTGACTTGTTAAATTAACGGATATTTAACTAAAAGGCAGCCAGCCAACGATACTAAATTATAAAAAAAACCCAGGTAAACATAGGTAAAAAATCAATATTTTAGGATATAATTATGAGTTTTAACGAGCTTCAGTCAATAATTCATTTTCACTGGTTGATTTTAATTACTAGATGCAGCGAGCGAAAGAAACTGCCAATTTCAGTAGAAAATAAAATCTACAGCTTAACGACCCGTAATTCAATAATCACCATATTTTGTGATTACATGAATATCAAAAGCTTAATTCTGGCACGGGTAGAATCATTACAAGATATTGGAGGAGACAATTCCTGTAATCAGGGCGTGGTATGGGGGCGATGGCTGCAATGTACTTACAGAAGACCTCAACGTGGTTGAAATGCATTTTTCAAAACACTTAAATAAAAAATTAATACACTAAATTTCTTTTCAGTTGGGGAAGCAACTGGCCTCTATCCTTATAAAACCGGCAAAGGGATTAAAATACTTTATTTTTACCTATGAAAATAATTCAAAGATCCAAAATTTTTCTCTTATTCCTGAACATCTTTAAATATGAAAATGACCCTAGGTAGGGAATACACCACATTCACTGCTAATGTGTGGTTTGTGTCTTACGATATCATTTTCTTTAAGTACAACGAACCATTCATCACTCAACATCAACTGCCTTTTTTATGTCTAAAGGGTATTACTAAATACAACTTACAGGAAAAATGTAAGCCACCCAACAATTACAGAATTGGGAAGAAATACGTTTTCTACTTTTAGAAACTGATTATAACTCCATCCATCAAATCGGCAACTGGCCATCTTCTTCATAGCCCTTAATCATTTTTAATTCCATTACACGAATTCCATGTGGTGTTGTCAGTGTACTTCTTTTTGGCTCTAAAAAGATTATCTTTGAAATCCGTTGAGAACTGGTCGTTCATACTTATCTCGATGAAAAAGAACATTTTTTGGTTTTTCATGATAACTATCTTTTTTCCTCTCTCCTTCTCTTACTATTTTTATGAAAAGATAAAATTGGAGATTATGATGAAGTCATGCAAAAAAGTTTTTGACATCTAGAATTCTGGTGGTATTTTATTTATTTATTTTTTATATTTTTTCTTGAACGAGGCTTTCATTCACTTAAGTATTGGCAAAATAAATAAAGAGATAATCGCTCATAGTGGTAGAGGATATTTTTTTTTAATTAATGGGAATTAGGAAATAGAATTTAATGCAATTAAATTATAATGTATTAGGTCAACAAGGATGAAATTGTAATTAATAATATTGCCAATTTTAACAGATTATTATTTGATATTGGATTAATATTTTTCCTGATTTCTTTTCTTTTCTTTCTTTCTTTCTTTTCTTTCTTTCTTTTTTTTTTTTTTTTTTTTTTTTTGAAAGTTAGACATCTCACCTGTACAATCCTTGTAAGTTCTAAAGATTATTATTATTATTTTTTATTAATTTTGTTGAAAATGGAACGGTCGGAAATTCGCACTATTGTGAAGTATGAGTTCTTACGTGGAACTACGACATTGCAGACCGCGCGAAACATTAATAGTGTATTTGTGGTTCGACTGTTACTACGCAGCAGACAGTATCAAATTGGTTCGCCAAATTTCGTACAGGTAACTTTGGCCTCACAAATGATCCATGCGGTCGCCCAGAATCAGTGTTTCCAGATTGGGGACTTTTTTGTCCACAGATTGTTGATTGTCACGGCTTTTTTGAAATTGAAATATTCAGCATATTTAAAAATAGATTAAAATTGCTGAAAAATAAGGTGAATTATACTATTTAAAAAAAAATTGTGACAGTCAAATAATCTGAATTAAAAAACTCTCCAATTTGGCAACACTGTCCAGAATCAAGGGTCAATATTAACGAATTAAAGTCACCGTGAGTCTGACCCATCTCAGACTGCCTATGGATTATCGCTGAAGTTTGGATAAAATAATTCCTTAAAATTGAATAAAATAATTCCTTATATTTGTAAGTTATCAACTAAATTTGCCTTTTTTTCTACGAATTTCCTCCTTGACGACCTGATAATAATTTAATATTAGGTTTCTGGCATCTTATTTTTTCAGTACATTAATAAATGTACTGATGTAATTTAATTTAGTGAAACCAATATTTAAGGGAAAAAAAAACAATGACAACTGCGATTTATATTTCCTAAATAACCATGATTTTATTCATTGTATTTGTGAGTTTATTTATAAGTTATGATTGGATAGTTTTTTTTTCTTTTGCTGTGAGTTAATCTAAAGAAACTTTTAATCATTTTTTACAAACTTTTGAAGTTTAAATGTCAATACCGTTAAGTTCCTTTACTGTGCTTAATGTATGTCTGATATGAACTAGTACTAACAAAATCAGAATTTGCTTCCCTGAATTCCTCACTTCCCTTAAACTCTTATCAAACAACACACAAACTTTTGCGTGAAATCCAAAAAGTTGTACGGATTATGTCCTACAGTCTTTATTAATTGTTCGTCACTATCAATTTCAATACTGCTTGCAGGTCTATAAGTTGAGTAAAAATTTATAAGAAATAAATTAAACAAATAGATTCTTTAATCTAGTAGATTCGCATTCAAAATGTCAGAAATAAACAATATTCGTGACTTTATCATGTAGAAAAAATGCATTCATGGCTTTTATTTACACATACATTTATGGCTTCTTCATCCATCCTAAATTATACAAATACTTATTCAAATATTTTTAAAATAGAAAAATCTATGCTCAGTTATGCCCGTAATCTAAAGTGGATTCATGCATAGAAATTTACTTCTTAATGTAGCGTAAACTTAAAATGCAATTTTTAGCTTTTTCAAATAATAAAGAACAATGTCAATACCGCTAAGCCCCTTTTCCGTTCTTGATGTATATCTGATACGAACTTCCCATAACAAATTCATAACTTGCTTCCCTGTAAACTTTTTGCTTCTAAAGCTCTTATCGGACAATAGACAGCCTTTTGTGTGAAATCCAAAAAGTGGCATGGATTAAGTCCGCCATCATTATCAGTTTTAGTTCAAAACACGCACAAAACAAGGCGGGGAAAAAAAGGCATAAGCCTTTAAAAGATCATAATGAACAATATGGATTACAGTTTATTTTTAATACTTTCGATGTTTCCTCTTGCGTTTAGCTTTCGATAAATTAAAAAAAAGAGATACTTTATCACGATGGAAAAAGATTGAAACTCAACTCTGGTAAAAACAGTAAAAGATAAAAATGTTGCTGGAACAAGAGATTGGTGGGATTAGCAACAAATTTTTAAAGCTTGTAATGAAAAATATGGATTACGGTTTGTTTTGTGGAGTTTTTGATATGTTGCTGATAGAAAATTTCATTTTTGAAGTTTTATTGCATTAAAAGATAAGAATCTGTAAAGGGTATCACCTAAAATACGACACACAAGTTATACCATGAGTTGAAATGACTTTGAACAGCAAAAGTTTGAGAGAAGCAAGGGGAAAAAAATGTTTGGCGGTTTAGAGAGTTAATCCTCAAAAATGGAACATCCATTAAACTGGAAAGTTTTCTCGTGTATTATTTATGATGTGATTTTTTTTTTTTTGTTCTGTGTGAACGACAAAAGTCGGTAAGTTATTATGAATCAATAAAAATCAACAATAAATAAATGTTTATTAATAATTTCAAGCCAGATTATTAAAACTGCATTAATTCCTAAAGAAGAAAATGTAATTATCTCTTTTTTTTTTTTAAGGAGGAGTGGAACATGAAGCCAGGAAAATAAAATAAGTCGGAAATTGTACGTCAAACGTGGCAAATGCCGTACTATAACCAGTTTTATAAATATTCAGATTCTGGTACAATAGCTGTTTCACTCTTATGCAAAGACGCATGAATGCAAAATTTATTATGATTATATATATAAAATTCAGCAATACGAAAATTATTAAGATTCCCTCTTAAATCTGACCTCATCACCATGTCAACTTAGGATCATTACTTATCATGGGATATCATTGAATTAATTACGTATGATAGGATTTAACAGAATGAACAAAACTATTATTAATATCTTTTTAAGTTTTGATTCGATATTCATAAAATTTGAAATGACTTGATAAATTAAAAAAAAAAATACTTTATCATTATGGAAAAAGGGTAAAAACAGTAAAAGATAAAAATGTTGCTGGAAGAAGAGATTGGTAGGATTTTTAAATTCAGTAATACGAAAATAACAGGACCCCCCTTAAATCTGACGTCATCACCATGTCAACCTAGGATCATTACCTATCATGAGATATCATTGAATTTATTACGTATGATAGGATTTAATAGAACGAAGAAAACTTTTATTAATATCCTTTTAAGTTTTGATTCGATGTTCATAAAATTTGAAATGACTCCATAAATTAAAAAAAAAAGATACTTTATCACGATGGAAAAAGATTGAAACTCAACTCTGGTAAAAACAGTAAAAGATAAAAATGTTGCTGAAACAAGAGATTAGTAGGATTAGCAACAAAATTTTAAAGCTTGTAATGAAAAATATGGATTATGGTTTGTTTTGTGGAGTTTTTGATGTGTTGCTGATAGAAAATTCATTTTTGAGCTGTTGTTGCATTGAAAGATAGAAATCAGTAACGGGTATCACCTAAAATACGACACACAAGTTATACCATGAGTTGATATGACTTTGAACAGCAAAAGTTTTGAGAGAAGCATGGAAAAAAAAAAGGTTTGGCGTTTTGAGCGTTAATCCTCAAAAATGGAACGTCCATTAAACTGGAAAGTTATCTCGTGTATAATTTATGACGTGATTTTTTTTTTCTTTCTGTGTGAGCGACACAAGTTGATAAGTTATTAGGAATCAGTAAAAATCAACAATAAATAAATATCTATTAATAATTTCAAGCCAGATGATTAAAAATGCATTAATTCCTAAAGAAGAAAATGTAATTATCTCTTTTTCAAGGAAGAGTGGGACATGAAGCCAGGAAAAAAAAATACTATTTTTAATGTAAATTGAAAGGGAAACTCTGCTACATACATTTTTGTCGGTAAAAGTCATGAAAGTTATGTTTAGTTGTTAAATAAAATTATTAATTTCTCATTAGTCCGTAGTTTTTCCCTGTCATCAAAAAATTATTGGTGCAGTATAATGCTGCAGATAGGTATTACTAATATCTTTATACGATAACATTTTTTCTGATGTAATAAATTTTTCAGCTAAATTCAAGAGAAAATTGTTTACTTATCAATTGTTCAAGCTGAGAGGATTTTTTTTCAATCTTTTCACTTTAACATTTAGCCGCTATTCGAATAATATAAAGTAGTAAATAGATATTATTGGACAAGGAAAATTTTGATGCATAACGTTTTCGTGTAAAATGAAAATATTTGTTTTTTATTTATAAAAATAAAATATTAGCTGTGTGAGTTAAAGGGCTACTTCACTCTACTAAACACTCGTTCGCTAATGTTAATCCAATGGAAGACATTTTTTAAGATAGCTTGCTTGCATCTTAATATTTTTAAATGATTTTTTTCCAATAAGTAACTGAGTTCAATCTCTATAAAGGCCGTTTTTTACTTTTCCGATTTTCTTTGTACGTTTCCGTTAATGAGAGTACTTTCACTTTCAAAACCGGTTCCGAAAGTAAAATTATCCTCATAAAAAAATCTGTAAACAAAATCGAAAAAGTAAAAAAAAAAACCCTACTTTGTACAGAATGATCTCAGCTAGCTAATGATAAAAAAATCGTTTAAAATATTGAACTGCAAACGAGATATTTTAAAAATTCCTTCCAGAGAATTAACATTAACGAACGGGTGTTTTCGCGTGAATGAAGTAGCATCTTAAGAGACACACTAGTTACACGAAGACACTCGCAATCTAATGTTAAACCAATGGCAGTGTTTTTTTTCAAATTTCTCGTTTGCATTTTAATGTTTTTAAATGATCGAAAGTGGTTCTAAAAATGAAAGAAACCTATTAATAAAACTGCAACCCAAATCGAAAAAGTAAAAAAAGTACTCAGTCAGCAACACAGCTATTCTTTGCAAAAATAAACTAAAATAATAATAATAATAATAATAATAAAATTATTGAAATGTAAAATGAGAAATTTTATAAGTACGCTGCCATTGGTTTAACATTAGCTTGTGAGCTTCGTCTCGTGACACAGTGTAAGCTCTCAACCAGAATGTTTCTTTCAATGTTCAACAAATATTTGTTTAATCTAGTACCAGAAATTAATAACTGTAGACAAGGTAAAATACCGATTGAATACAGTTTGCTTGCTCCAATAAGGAAGATTTTTCTGAATTTTTCCTTTTTAGGTGCGTTCGTAATTATATAAATATGTAGCACTTACTGTTGTCGCCTGGTCCGTCCTTCTGTCTGTCTGTCCGTCTGTGCGCATATAACTGCTCAAAAACTACCCAACAGAATGTTTTCAAATTTAATATATGTAATCGCTGCAGAATTTTGTCGAGTCATTTCAAATTTTATGAAAATCGAATCAAAAGTTAAAACGATATTAATAATTTTTTTTTTCAATCCATTAAATCCTGTCATACGTAATTAATTCAATGATATCCTATAATAAGTAATGATTCTAGGTTGCCTTGGTGATTACGTCCTATTTGAGATGGAGTCATATTATTTCCGTATTACTGAATTTAATATATATAATCGTAATAAATCTCGTATTCATGCATTTTTGCACTAAGTGCAACAACTATTGCACCAAGATCTGAATATTTATAAAACTAGTTATAGTACGAACGCACCTCATTTGCCACGTTTGAAGTACAATTTATGATACTTTGAATCTTATCAGTTTTAAGCGCATGGCAACAAAAACTTCTTATGTTTTTATAACCAGAAGACAGTGAAAATCGATAAAATTTAAAGCATCATAATTCGGTAAGTTTTGCTAGTACAAAAATGTAATTTCTACTATTTTAGTACACATTTTACCTGGTAGACCATACAAAAAGATTTTCTAAATATAACTTACAGGACCCAGGGATCGTAAATAAATTTAAATTTCATAATTTTTTTAGCGCAAATGGATTTTTATAAGACGATGAGCAATATTTAACAAAACAAACTAGCGCTATTGGTCAACGGCAAGTAGGAACACTCTGTATAAAACTATAGATATATATTTTATAAAAATGTACCAATACTATAAAAAATATCACATTTTAAAAATGTTTCTTGTTCATAGAACGTTTTTTTTTTTTGTTATACATGTATATTGTGGTAAACGGCGAAAGATAAAGATCTTTAATGAAAACGACCTGTCTTGTAAAGAAATTGAGAGTCTATCTATTTTTAAAATTTACAAAACTGCCAATCTTTCATTATTAACGCATGAGATTTTAATTAAAATACACCTCCATATTTTCGTAGGTAATCTTTAGGATAACTTTAATGTAAATTAATAATACCGCCTGATAAAAACATCGTATCTAAATGGAAGTCTTTAACAATATAGCTAGCTCCTATTACACTTATTCAATATTTTTAATCTAATTTAAAATGTTTCAGATCAGCTGTTCATAAACTTTCAGATACTACGGGACCCTTTTTGTATTTCAACTGTTTTTACTGACACCCCAGAATTTAAGAATAAAATTACTGATAAGGGTCATTCCATGGTAACTTGCGTTACATTTAGAAATATTTACTGCAGTAATTTTAGTAATATAACACCAAACAAATATTCAAAATGTAGAGTTCACAAGATTGGCTAATAAAACTTATACCAAGCTCAATTTGGATGAAAATTACCAAAATTTAGTGCTATTTCTTCAACTCTGACAATTATGACTGATGATGGCCTTGTATGGCCTTGTATGGCCTTGTAATGGCTGAAAATGTTCTGCACTTTTCTAATGTATTTTAAATATCTTTATATCATATGTATGCACCTAAAATTAATTTTTGTACAGTTATTTGGGCTTTTGTATGTATTTTAATTATCTGACAATTATATTTATTATGGTAACTTACGTTCTGTTTTCAGTAATGTAAGTTACCTTAATAAATGTAACTGCCAGAGTTCACGAAATAGTCCTAAATTTAGGCAATTTTCATCCAAATTGAGCTTTTAATACGTTTAATTAACAAATAATGTCAACTTTATATCTTGAATACTTTTTTGGCGTTATATTACTAAAATTACTGGAGTAAATTATTCTAAATGTAACCCAAGTTACCATGAAATGACCCATACGCTTTTGAATATTCAAAACGCGATATATGAATTAACAGCAATACATGAACTAATGATATTGAATTTTTAACAGTATCCGTAGTTTGTCCTTTGATTTTACTTGCTAGACTTCGCTCAGCTTCTGGATAAATAATAATAATAATAATAATAATAATAATAAGTAATGCTTGCTCTTTGCAGATCTCTTGAAAATGCGTTGCTAAATCCTTAAGGTCCAGGGACTACAATTTAAGAACCACTTTTTTAGACGAAACGTCTCTGCTAAAGCCTCAGAAAATAAGGCTTTGAATGAATAACTTGCCTCTAAAATAAATAACAAGCCACTTCAATGAAGATTCACATTCATCACTGGAAAAAAATATTTAATTTGGTGACCATAAAAATCGTCATTCTCAAAATTTTGTGACTTTTAGGCAGTAATTTCGCATACAAAATATTAAAATGTGAAAAGTAAAGAAGTTATATAATATTTTCGTTTATTTATTAGAACTTTTATTAATAAATGAATTGTAAAATAATGTATTTGATAAATAATTTTATACAGAAGTAAATTACATTTTGTAAAATATTCTTTACGCACCAAAACATCCCCGATTCTTCATTTCTTAATAGCAATTCATTAATAAATATTTAACTAGCAAATGAAATCTTCAGCGATAACAGAAAAACACAATTTTAACTGAAATAAAGAAAACTCATTTTAAAAGCGGCTCTTTTCTATTATATTTTACTGCCATAAGAAAATTAAATTTCACAATCTTCGACAAACGAATCTTTTATTATGACAAAGAACATAAATTTTTAGAAGGCCGTATGTTTGAAAAAAGATAAATATAACTAAATAAATAAGAACATTTATATATATTCTAAGAATTACAAATTGAGAAATTCTCTTTAAATTAAAACAGACATGCCATTTTATTCTAAAGCTTAAGTAACGCAACAGATGAAAAATATTTTTCGAGTCTTTCGTCATTGCAGTCGTAGTTGCTGTCAAATGAGTTCCGAACATTCATTTTTAAATCGTTCGAAATGTCGTAATTTCGAGCACAGGAAATAAATATCAAAGCTATGCCATTTAATTTAGAATAATAGTAGCGATGATATCTTGAAACGATTTTGCATATCGATTATTATTTTTTTTTTACTTTTACATTCATGCTTTTCATTTTCCCCACCGCCAAACGATCTTTCGCAGTAATAAGTCATTTCCTTTTCGCATTCCATTGACGTTTTTCAGGCATCTTTCTTTTCTCGTTTTCGCGGTCTTTTTCCTCTTCGGAATAAAAGAATAGAATGAATAGTGAGAACCGATAAAACAATGAAAAGGAAAAAGATTTTTAATTTATTTTAATGTATTTTTGACGGAGACAAAGAAATAAAACGTCCAAAAAAATAATGATATAAAAAATAAAATGGAGCAAATATCGCTAAACCGCTATTGCCACAAAGAACATTTTCTTTAATGGCTTTTTCCTAATAGAAGAAATGATTTTGGGGTGGAGCGGAGAAAGGGATATTAAATCGTCCACTTGTCCACTTTATCTATTACCCACTTTTATACAGATTTCCGTACGAATCATTAAAAAAGAACAACTAAACATTCCACAAAAAAAAAGAACAAAAGCAAGAGATTTCGTTAAAATTCCCATAAAATGACTTATTTTCGGAGAAAAGCAATTGAATAGATTTTTTTAGCCATTTTTTCGAACCGTTCGACTGGTAGAGGGTTGGACGGAAAACACTGTTAGTAATTAATGAATTTAAATGAGCGGAATAATGAACTATCTTTTTTTTTTTCTATTTTATTTTTGTCTTCCAGATGACGTGGGAATTTATGACTGCGCCAGCCACTTTTGAAGACAAAAGGAAATATAAAGATTTAATGACATGGCCATTATTTTATGGGGAAAAACAAACACAAAAAAGTCCTGTTTGAGCCTCATTTGAACTATAAGGAATTCTACAAGTCCTTCGTACATTAGAAGAGATATTAATTTTATGAACCATTTTAAGTGGTTAATTAAAGCAGAAAAACAGCAAACCATCATTAAACCAACACAGTTTTATTTCGAATCTGAAACAAAGGAATAAAGATACAAAGTATAAAAAAGGAGTTATAAGATGTCTTTTTTTATTTATAATAGTACTTCTTTATTTCCAAATAACAATTTTTTATATTAATACTGTGGAGAAGTGACTAAATTGTATTTAAAAGAAACCAGCTTCTCTTTTCATAGAAACATTTTCTAAAATTTGTTAAAGTATATAATTTAAAGATTAGTGAGCAAAGATTTTATAATTATTCCATTGTAAAATTTATAAGTTTATGGATAAAATGAAAACCAACAACGAGTCCAAGAGAGAATTTGCAAGTAATAAAAACCTTTAAAAACTAATATAGTAAACAATATCATAAGACGAAATGCAATATTCACCTTGATTCACTCACAAAATGCATAATATGAACTTTAAATGACCACCGTTTTACCTAAAAGGCGACAAAAATAATAAAATAGATCTTAAAAGTTAAAAATAAACATTTTATTTAAAAACTGCTTAGTACTTTCGGCGTGCCTTGACGTAATATTTGTATAAATGAAGAGCAATCTAACATATGCAGCTCATATTCAAAATATTAGAATAATTACTTTTTTTTTCACAAACTGGAAATATCGTTTGGTAATTTAACATCTTTTAATGCAAATATGCAAACGATATTTTTATTAAGAACTTATTGTTGATTAAACTTATTTATTATCTTAAAACTAATATCATTTGTGTAAAGATTAATTGAAAAAAAAATATTTTGAAAACTCAAAATATTAGAATATTTATTCAAGAGTTTCAAAATATTAGAATATTTCGCATTAATTCTCCTTTAATTATCACGAATTAATAACTGGTGGCATCATTGATTAAATTCAGACGATTTTATTTAAAATCGGTGTTCTTTTTACAGTTTGTTTGCTTTTTCGTCTTAAAAGGGGTCGTGTGGATGATATTCCTAAATCTATTAAACTTCGTATGGTTGATTTGTATCGGCACGGTAAAAATCAATGTTATATAGGGAATTATTTAAATCGTTCGCAATCAAGCGTTAGTAAAATACTAACACAATATTCAAAAAATGGAAAATTTCAGAATAACCGCCGAAATGGCGGCCGAAAACAAAACGCATCTGCTAGAGCTGACAGGAAACTGAAGCGTATAGTTAAGAAAAACCGTTTTAAAAGTGTGCAATTCTTGCACCGAAAACGGAAAGAAGAAGGAGTTGAAGTTTCTACATCGAGAAAATTAAGACGTCTCCATAAATTTAAGTTTGAATCTCGTATGCCGAAAACAAAATCTCTCATGACTGCAAAACAAAAACGTATAAGGTTCAATTGGTGTAAATCAAAACGTTTATGGAGCGAAGAAGATTGGAAAAACATAGTTAGTGGTGAAATTATGTTTTGTATCTATACAACATAATTTCACCACTAACAAATATGTTTTTCCAATCTTCTTCGCCCCATTAACGTCTTGAATATTGTGTTAGTATTTTATTAACGCTTGATTGCTAACAGTGTAAAAAATTCGCTATATAACATTTATTTTTACCGTGCCAACACAAATAAGCCATCCTAAGTTTAATAGATTCAGGAATATCACTCACACGACCCATTTTAAGACGAAAAAGCAAACAAACTACAAAGAGAATACTGATTTTAAATAAAATCGTCTTAATTTAATCCATGATGCCACCAGTTATGAATTGGTGATAATTAAAGGAGAATTAATGTGAAATATTCTAATATTTTGAACCACTTGAATAAATATTCTAATATTTTGGCTTTTCAAAATAATTTTTTTTTCAATTAATCTTTTCAAAAATGATATTAATTTTAAGATAATAAATAAGCTTAATCAACAATAAGTTCTTAATAAAAATATCGTTTGCATATTTGCATAAAAATACATTAAATTTGCCAAACGATATTTTCAGTTTGTAAAAAAAAGTAATTATTCTAATATTTTGAATATGAGCTGTAAAAAGGAAAATTTGTCTGTCTGTCTGTAATGCTATACAAATCCACAGTTTGGAAGCAAGAATTGTGAATGTTACGTACATGTGTATTAAAACACGGCCGAGGCAACTAAAGTAATCCGGAATCGAAATAATTTATAGTTCCTTTTTGATTAATAAAAAACCACCAATTTAATAGCAGTTCCCTATCAAATTGAAACATTTTTCGTTATAGTAGTTGCCAAGAATTAAAAATTCACAATAAAATTCTTACCACAGCAAATACTTTTTATTGCAAGATTTCACGTGAAAAATGAAAATGAAATAAATAGTTTGACGAATTTTTAAAAAAAGTTGATATTACGTCATGACATTTTTATTGCAAGATTTCTACGTGAAAAATGAAAATGTTATAAATAGTTTGAAGAATTTAAATAAAAAGTGAATATTACGTCATGTTAGAAATATAATGGACGTCAGCAGGTAAATATATAATGTCATATGAGTTTGATCAACTTATTGAAACATGATAAAAGCCCAGTTATGGAAATAGTGGCATATTTTAACATTTTGAAGTTCTATGAATTTCTTTTCGCCATTTTTAAATCTATTCCATATATATACGTGTGTATGCATGTATATTAGAATTTAAACAAAGTTTTAGGTCCCTAGAGCTCATTCTTAGTGAAGAACTGAAATAAAGATGGCTTTATTGCTTTCTTTTATTGTTTATTCTATACTATATGTTTAATATTTTATTATTTTTGTGCCTTTTAAGTAGAAAGGTGAGCTTTTAAAGTTCATATTCTGTATTTTGTGAATTAATACAGTATTAAAGACTTTTTTCTTTCACTATTAAATACATTACAGAGTAGAATCAAATAGTAACAAATTACACTAACATAACCTAAAACTTTTCTTTTTCTCTTTTAAGCCATTTTCCAGCCAATTTCCAGATTATTTTTAAAAATAATCTCATCCTTCACTTAAAAGCACTTCCCTAATTCTAGATATTCATCATGCACGCATGCGCGTCTGACGCTCTTAATAGCTCTTTTAATCTATCGTTTTCATATGAGAATCATTTATCTAACGGAACAAAAAAACATTTCCTAAAAATAAATGCATTTTTCTCCAACCAAATAATATTTTCCGCGGTATCCAATTCGTCAAGTCGACATTTCAAATGGGAATCGTGCATCATTTCGTCGTTTTAAGGAATATTCTCCGTACGCTACCGCTTTCCCTTTGTGAGGTAACGCCAGTAACGGAGGGTGTAGGGCAAGTATAATTGCTGCAAGAAAAATATGTGGCAACAGCAGAATTAAAGCGGATTGAAATTTATTAAAGGATGATGTATGTGTTGAAGTCTGTTGGTTGGTTGTTTCGTTTTATCAAATGTTACTTTTATGAAAGAGATGAATTAATATGTGAAAATAAATTAATGTTTTTTGAGATAGAAATTTATTTAAAAAGATGAAAATATTAATCAGAATCCTAGATTTAGTGGGTGCCTAGCAGCTTAGTTTTTCTTTTTTTAGTATTCCACAAAAATGTTTCTGAACCAATATTGCAGTGCTGTTCTATCGTCTTAATAATAATAAACGGTTTTTAAAACAACCTATTGACGTATGATATTCATTTTCATGAATAAATAATTTTGTAACTAATAAATCAATATTATTTTTTTATTTCATTTCAAGGTACACGTGTTTTAAATATTTTGTTGTAGTTTTACTTCTTAACTGAGCCACATTAACGCAGTCTAACAAATCTTGATACTGTGTATTGATACGTAATTACACTTGAAAATGAATTCAAATGTAATGACGCACCCAGCGTTTAGTGGAGTTCCATTACATGCGATTTATCCAGTTGAGCTATTGAAAATAACAGAGCAGATACCATAATCAATTAGGTTAGCTGGGTTAATTGCGTTGTCCAGATTCGTCCAGGTTAGCTCGGTTGGCAGAGTATTGACAGCTTAAGCCAAAATGTCCCTGGTTCGATTCCTGGTTTGGATGCTTTTTCCCTAGGTTGAAGAATTTCAAGTCATAAGATTTAAATTACCAATTTGAATAACTACGTTAAAATTGATTAAGTAACTACCATCTATGTTTCAGCATCACTGAAGCTGAGCCACCCGCCTGAAATCTGCGCTTCACAGTATGTACGGCGCCACTGATTGAATACTTTGTATAATTTCTGCACTTCGGGTGATATTATCGCAATTTTTTCTTATGATATTCAGTTAAAATAGAGCACTGCAGATCAATAAGATACATAAACAGTATTAGAAAAGTTCTATAATCCATTTGTAATGTAAATTTTTCTTTCGCGTTCATAAAACTATCAAATTATGGGGCGACTCATTCAAAACAAAACTTATCAGCCCACTGTAGAATGTGTAAAGCAGATGCAACCAGTCTGATAGCATAACAAATCGTGTGAAGATCTAATCAGGATGACGCATGACCTTTGCATCATTCATCAGTTTTTCATCTTCTATCGTCCAGTAGCAAGAATGCATTAGATTAGGTTAAAGGTAAAAAACTCCCGACATACGCTGATAATGAAACTCTTCGTCAGATAATTAAAACGTGGATGATTATGAACAAAAAATGTAATCCATTCACATGAATTCGGCTTTTGGTGTAATTAAAAAAGAACAAAATAAGAAAAAAGAAATGGAAGACAATGGTGTAATTTGTTATCCGTTAAAGCTGTTTTCAAAATGAATTAATCTGATCTTTTAAGTATCAAACCGACTTTGATAGAAAAATAAAATTTGCAATAAATTTAGGAAACGGATGAAGTATTTCCTAACGCTGACGGCCCAAAACCGAACCGTTTTTGGACTGAATCTTAAAAAAAAAAAAAAAGAAAAAAGAAAGGCGTGTATTTTCATCACTATTCTTGAAGTTTTTAGAAATAATTGATGGTTTTAAGTTTTCATAAGCATGCTAGTAATGCATAAGAACTATGCAAGTACCTATCTATGTATTGAGCTTAAAAATATGTAGCTATGTACTGCGTAAGCTGTTATTGTGCTATGTAATGGGTTTGAATTCAAATTAATAAATATTATTGAATAAAATGCGGATAACAACTCGAAACTAATAACACATAAGACAAAACAAAAGAAGACAGAATTATTCTAAATGAAAAATTTGTAACTAAAATTCCTGAGACCGTCAATATCATGATCAACTTGAATTCATTTTTAAAATTACAAAGCTACTAGAAAGCTATGAGGTTGCTTGAATTATTCTTTAACTGCAGATTTCAAATAATCTTAAGAGTATTTTGTTTATGCTTCTGAAGAATATAATTTGTAAACAATATATAGTATAGATTTTCTTTTTTATCATTCTTCAATGTCAAAAAATATAATAACGCTTAATAACGTTTTATTAACGCATGAAGCATTTTTCAACTTTTCAATATTAAATCCCTTTACGATTATATCTTAAGAAAATAGAGGATTTTTCACTATCATTTCTGACATATTTACGAAGACTTTTGCTTCAATATTTCCTACGCATATTAGTAGGAATTATAAGCAGCCATCTGAGCTTAGTTTTTATCATCAATAAATTCAGATGATATACACGTGTTTCAAAATGAATTCCACTTCAGATCAAATCAAACGTTTATAATATTTTTCTAATTTAATTCTGCAACCGTCAAAATTATGAACAGATGCTAAAAACTACTATACATCACCCGAACTATCGCAAATTATACAAGCTACTTAAAATATACTTTAATTTCATTCTCCAAATCAGTTATGTTGATGTCACATGTTAACATTAAAAATATCTAGTATGGATTTCAACTCTCACATCATTCCTTGAAGATGTCAAAATAATAAATTCTAATAACGCATGAAGCATTTTCAAACTTAACAACACAAAATCCCTTTTCGACTGCATCTTAAGAAAATACAGGATTTTTCTCCGCTGCTTCTTCTGACACATTTAGCAACAATTGATGCCGCTTTAAGTTTTCATCCTGCGGGATTTATTAACCGCTGACACTGCGCCTTGGAATTGTTTTTCTCCGTCCACCGTGTAAAGAAGACTTGAATGTCAGGCATATCTTTTTTGAAAAGCTGTTGACGCTTTTATTTTAAAAGTTTTGATAAAGAATTTTTGAAAAGGCTGTCGTCGACTCAGCGATATTTTGTGCGAAGGATAACAGCCGAGATATGAGAAGCATTGTCCACTGTTTATTAATTAAAGAGAATATATTTTAAAGTGTATGCGTTGACATAAGCACGATAAAGGCTGTAAATATTGGGAAGTATAATAAAGGTATTGTTTTTTTTTAAGTGGCCATTTATTTAAGTTCATTAAATAATAAAATATGGTCGCTTAAATTACTTTCTACACACTCGAAATTCATATTATATTAGTTAGAAATCGATATCGAACAGTAACAAAATCTTTAAACTTTTATTTATTTTTTATCTCACAGGGTAGTTGATTTTAAAATGGTGGACTAACTGCACCAATTTTTATTCAATCAACTTCATTTTTTTTTAATTAATCGTCACATTTTTTTTTTGTATAGGGATACGTAGGATTTTAAAATCTCGCTTCCCTGTGTAAATTTAAGTAACTTAACTTACGTACTCTCAGGATTGTTGTGGAGGGATTTTTTTGATTTTTTAAGAGATTTTTTAAGAAGCTCCGTATGCCATCGGTTTTCTCAATTAACACTTTGAGGTCTAAGCCCGGGTGTCACTCGGGTTGCTGTTTTCGGTGAAGCGAACTAAGCCCGAGAGTATCTCGAGGTCGACTTTTAACTCTCTGAGCTATAAAAGTACCTACTATATACGTTCGCGGCCTTTTCTACAAACCTTTTATTATCTACAAAGCTTTTATTTTGAAAAAAATATATATAGGTGGAAGCACTAAACAGAAGTAAGTATAGGGGAATATCTAGAATCAGGGCTTAATTCGAACTTATTGTGAATCTTGTGGTGTTGCTCTTTGTGCTTTTAAATTTACCACACAAAAGAAAATTTTACTAAATAATGTTCATATACAAATAAAACCTATTTTTAGATATTTGTACAGTATTTGGGTAAGTTTTTATTCAAGTTTTTATTCAAGCCCATGTAAAATTTTATGTTAAAAAATAATGTTTTCTTATGCGGAACTTTTTTTTAAATATAAAACATGTCTTTTTCGATAATTTCTTATTAAATATTTTTTTAGTACATTTAAATACTTCCTTGATTATGAATAAGAACAGTTTGAAGTTTATAATAAAAATAATATTAAAATACGTATCTTCAAACTTAATATATATATATATATATATATATATATATATATATAACCATTAATTAAACATAACCATCCACCGTCAATTATTATGAATTAAAGCTGTAAGTATTTAAAAAAAAAAAAAAATTAATATAAGAATTATTATGGAAGAAAAAGAAAAAAGTGGAAACCGACAAAAATTGAAAAGCTTATACATTGAATTACGTTATCAAGGGCACAGAATTCAATGATATAAGCAAAATGGTTGTTTTCTGTGGGAAAAATAAGCTGAAGCTAAAAGTTATTTTCCCCTGTGCCCAAACAACCAAAAAATCAAGTGAATTGATTAAAAATGAAAGCAGAATAGAAACAAATATTATGAAATGGAAGAATCAATAAAACGTATTTAAATATTTATAGGATATAAAATATAAATAATAAACACCATACCGATTAATATTTCAGTATTTTACAAAAATCCACGCGCACATGGCTGCCAGTATATCAAAAAGATTAAGGTGAATAAAACAGTTAAGAAATCACAGTAAATGATACCAAAGGATGCAGTTAATACAATTTGAAATAAAATTTGAAATACCTTGTTAAACACATTTAATCTAATATAAAATAAATAGATATTAATTACATTATTTAAAATGCACTATTAAATTAATTAATAACAGTTTAACAATATCGTCAAAATTTAGCTAAAAATACCCCCTGGTGTATTAAATTATAACTGAAATGGAGCTAGAAAAATTAAAAATAGGAGCTATCTTAAAGAGACAAATTTAGTGCTGCCATCTAGTATTACTTCTATTAAACAACTAACGCAAGATAAATATTTGTAAGCATTAGAATGTAAATAACTGTATAAATAATTGTAAGCATTTGAATGTAAATAACTGTATAAACAGCAAAACCAAATATATATATAAAGTACCAAAACCAAATTCCCCCAGTAAAGAGGAAGAAATACGGTTGAAATTGCCCAGACCTCAAAGTGTTAAAGCTATAAAGCTCTCTAACGTATAATTTCTGGCTATTGCGATTCCCTCTCGGTTTTTTTTTTTTTTTTACGACTACAAAACTATGCATTCTTCAAATAAGCTACACTCATTATCTTGAAAATTATCACAATTCTAATTCATAGTTTTTTCTCGTCGACTCATGTACATCAAAGGTTTACGAAGCATAGATACCATCAATCATTTCGAAATTTAACATTAGCTAACTTCATATATACATGCAGATTTCTTATCTTGTGAACATCCATTCCTTACGACTGTTACAGCGTGATTACCAGTATTAAGTAGTATGGCATTTTGTTGAAAATATTTCCATTTAATATAACAAAAAACTTTAGCCTCCAACATTCATAAAAAAAATTATAACATTCTTTGGTCGGTAATATTTAAAGATTTAAAGACCTAAAGCCTATTTGCTTTGGTCACTGGTCTAGTCACCAACAAGCAATAGATATTTATCGTACATAAAGATTTTATTAATAAAAATTCCCATCAGAAAATCAGCGAAACTTGTAACTTGTTTAATTTTAGTTTCATAAACAACTAAACAACATAAAATTAATTCATATTCCCCTATTTTTATGTCTTAAAATATTATACTTGGTTAGTGTGATTCATTATCAGAAAAGCACAACTGTCAACGTTGTTCAAAAATCCTACTCCAAAGTATGACAGCTGCAATGAAATATTACATTAAAAAAACTAAGGAATTACTTAGTTATTAAAACTAAACTCCCTTAGCCCTCCTACTATTAGTGTTTCTTTTACAAATAACTCATGTTGTATTTTTAGACTGAGCGGTGAGTAAATCTTTTTCAAAATTAATGACTTAGCTTAGGTGATGTGAAGCTTTCAAACTCTTAAAAGTTTAATACGTCTTTAACATAGCTGTCTCTTTGGGGAATAAATTAAGACTGACAACAATTTCTAAACGTTGTAAATACAAACTCTGTGTAAATACAAACACTGTGTGAACTTGCTTTACAATAGGCAGAGTTTTAAATTTTACGTACTTTTGAAAAATGATATTCACTTACTGTACATACTCTTCCTCAATTTTTTTTCTTCTATAGATATTCTAAGAGGAATGATTATTGGGTTGATCTGTTGCATGAATTTTAAGAAATAAAACCTTCTGATAATTAATTCGAATTGCCTGGAAGAATTATTTATCTATTTCTAACTACTATATGAAGAATGTAGTAGAAATGTTACGACACACAGATTTCGACTAATGTAAAATTTGAAATTTTACAAAATATTTATTGATGGTATTTTTAAAGCAGGCAGTTCTCCCGATTTCATATGTGGTAATGGTATTTTTAAAGAAGGCAGTGTTCCTGATTTCATATGAGGTAATGGTATTTCTTAAGCAGGCAGTTCTTCCGAATTCATATGTGGTAATGGTTTTTCTAAAGTAAGCAGCTCTTTCGAATTCATATGTGGTAATGGTTTTTCTGAAGCAAGCAGATCTTTCGAATTCATATGTGGTAATGGTTTTTCTAAAGCAAGCAGTTCTTCCGATTTTATGTGTGGTGTCTGCACTAATATTTGATTTATTACGTTATTTACTGTATCAAATCCTTCTCTTGTTTGTCCCGGTTCAGTGTTGCCAGATGGGCTACTTTTTTAAAAATCAGTTTCTTGATTGGCACCACTTTTTTGAAATGCTAAAATCTGCCTTATTTAATGACATATTAATTAAGGCAGAAACAAAGTGAATTTTACCGTTTCAAAAAAGCGGTGCCAAACAAGAAATCTGAATTTTAAAAAAAGTAGCCCGCTGGCAACACTGTCCCGGTTACCGAAAAATTATGTTCAACCAATAGTTTTCTTCGTTATTTTTCATACTAAGTAACTGCATATGGCGCATTTTCCTACATATGGCATATGCGGGATTTTGTTTTTTGTAATCAAATTTCACTAGTGGACCCTCACCAACTGCTATTCAATCGTGTTATATAACTACAACGAAGCAAGCGATAAAAGAAATACGATCAAACAACCGGGCTCAATCGAATACTAATGCAGAATCCCGTATACATACATGTGAAATTGAGAAATTTGATCCTTTGAAAATGATACAGGAAGCCATTTTATCAAATCTTAACAATGACAAATTAAATCTCAAGTGTAGCATCGTCTTGAAACAACACACAAACTTTTCTTACAAAAAAAGATCCCAATGTTTAAATAAATTCGTAATTTGTACCAGTAACATCTATCAGTATAGTAATTTCAGGCATCTTTAAAAGACGCGGTAATTGTTTACATACATCAATGAACTTGTCAATTCTAAAGTATACAATGCTTTTACTTACCGGCTAGACTAACGACAGCTCTCCTGCTTTTTATGCGACCCGTAGAAGACCAGGCATAACAGACACAGCCGTAAGTATCACCAGCTAAGATTTTTTCAACATCACTTCGTGTCACGTCTACAGAAACTTCCATTTGTCGGACACCAGTCATCGGATTAACGTAATGTTGCTGGCTGTGCTGCCGATGGTCAGCAATACGACCATTGCACTCGAAGTACACCTGGAAGCAAGCAAAAAGAGGAAACAGGAACATATTAGTGAAGAATATTACTTTGTCGTTGATTGTTTATGCAAAACAGATAGAAGATAGTGGATGAATTAATTACATTCAAACTACAAGGTTGCCATAATTAAACTGACAGTACTCAGAGTGTTCTGTAGCGCGATATAATTGAGAGAATGACGCCAAACTTTGTAAGAAGATTAAACAAGACGGGGGACAAAGGATTCCACGAAAAAGAAATTTAGTTCCGAAAGTCACCGCTAAGAAATACGTGGTGCTATGTAACAGAAAAAAATCAATGCTGAAATAAAATTACCTTTTATTTAGCACATTTAACGATTTTAGTATTGATTCTGCATTTTTGAAAGCTCTCTTAACTGTTACACAGCGCCACATATTCCCCTAGCGGTGACTTTTGGAACTAAATTTTGTTTTTGCGGTATCCTTCGTCCCCGTCTTGTTTAATCTTCTTACAAAATTTGGCGTCATTCTCTCAAATACATCGCGTTATAGAATAGTCTGAGTACTGTCAGTTATATTATGGCCACCTTGTACTTTCAGACGCAAAGCGCTTTCGAAAATTAATTTATAAAGTAGAAAGCATGAATAACAGAGATTATAATAAACTTCGCCATCTCTTTATAAATTCTATTAACTCTTCACACACTTGGTATTTAACACATGTAAGTCCTAAATAATTACCTATATGTCATACATTTGCACAATCTGAACCTTGTTCTATATTAGTTAATTTAAAAAGTAGAAAGCGTGAATAACAGAGATTATAATTAACTTCGCCATCTCTTTATAAATTCTATTAACGCTTCACACATTTGGTATTTAACACATGTAAGTCCTAAATAATTACCTATGCGTCATACATTTGCACAATCTAAGCCTTGTTCCATATTAGTTAATTTAAAAAGTAGAAAGCGTGAATAACAGAGATTATAATTAACTTCGCCAACTCTTTATAAATTCTATTAACGCTTCACATATTTGGTATTTAACACATGTAAGTCCTAAATAATTACCTATGCGTCATACATTTGCACAATCTAAGCCTTGTTCCATATCAGTTAATTTAAAAAGTAGAAAGCGTAAAAAACAGAGATTATAATTAACTTCGCCATCTCTTAATAAATTCTATTAACGCTTCACACATTTGGTATTTAACACATGTAAGTCCTAAATAATTACCTATATGTCATACATTTGCACAATCTAAGCCTTGTTCCATATTAGTTAATTTAAAAAAGTAGAAAGCTTGAATAACAGAGATTATAACTAACTTCGCCATCTCTTTATAAATTCTATTAACGCTTCACACATTTGGTATTTAACACATGTAAGTTCTAAATAATTACCTATATGCCATACATTTGCACAATCTAAGCCTTGTTCCATATTAGTTAATTTAAAAAGTAGAAAGTGTGAATAACAGAGATTATAATTAACTTCGCCATCTCTTTATAAATTCTATTACCGCTTCACACATTTGGTATTTAACACATGTAAGTCCTAAATAATTACCTATATGTCAGACATTTGCACAATCTAAGCCTTTTTCCATATTAGTTAATTTAAAAAGTAGAAAGCGTGAATAACAGAGATTATAATTAACTTCGCCATCTCTTTATAAATTCTATTAACGCTTCACACATTTGGTATTTAACACATGTAAGTCCTAAATAATTACCTATATGCCATACATGTCCACAATCTAAGCCTTGTTCCATATTAGTTAATATAAAAAGTAGAAAGCGTGAATAACAGAGATTATAATTAACTTCGCCATCTCTTTATAAATTCTATTAACGCTTCACACATTTGGTATTTAACACATGTAAGTCCTAAATAATTACCTATGCGTCATACATTTGCACAATCTAAGCCTTGTTCCTTATTAGTTAATTTAAAAAGTAGAAAGCGTGAATAACAGAGATTATAATTAACTTCGCCATCTCTTTATAAATTCTATTAACGCTTCACACATTTGGTATTTAACACATGTAAGTCCTAAATAATTACCTATATGTCATACATTTGCACAATCTAAGCCTTGTTCCTTATTAGTTAATTTAAAAAAGTAGAAAGCGTGAATAACAGAGATTATAATTAACTTCGCCATCTCTTTATAAATTCTATTAACGCTTCACACATTTGGTATTTAACACATGTAAGTCCTAAATAATTACCTATATGTCATACATTTGCACAATCTAAGCCTTGTTCCATATTAGTTAATTTAAAAAGTAGAAAGCGTGAATAATAGAGATTATAATTAACTTCGCCATCTCTTTATAAATTCTATTAACGCTTCACACATTTGGTATTTAACACATGTAAGTCCTAAATAATTACCTATATGTCATACATTTGCACAATCTAAGCCTTGTTCCATATTAGTTAATTTAAAAAGTAGAAAGCGTGAATAACAGAGATTATAATTAACTTCGCCATCTCTTTATAAATTCTATTAACGCTTCACACATTTGGTATTTAACACATGTAAGTCCTAAATAATTACCTATATGCCATACATTTGCACAATCTAAGCCTTGTTCCATATTAGTTAATTTAAAAAGTAGAAAGCGTGAATAACAGAGATTATAATTAACTTCGCCATCTCTTTATAAATTCTATTAACGCTTCACACATTTGGTATTTAACACATGTAAGTCCTAAATAATTACCTATGCGTCATACATTTGCACAATCTAAGCCTTGTTCCATATTAGTTAATTTAAAAAGTAGAAAGCGTGAATAACAGAGATTATAATTAACTTCGCCATCTCTTTATAAATTCTATTAACGCTTCACACATTTGGTATTTAACACATGTAAGTCCTAAATAATTACCTATATGTCATACATTTGCACAATCTAAGCCTTGTTCCATATTAGTTAATTTAAAAAGTAGAAAGCGTGAATAACAGAGATTATAATTAACTTCGCCATCTCTTTATAAATTCTATTAACGCTTCACACATTTGGTATTTAACACATGTAAGTCCTAAATAATTACCTATATGTCATACATTTGCACAATCTAAGCCTTGTTCCATATTAGTTAATTTAAAAAGTAGAAAGCGTGAATAACAGAGATTAAAATTAACTTCGCCATCTCTTTATAAATTCTATTAACGCTTCACACATTTGGTATTTAACACATGTAAGTCCTAAATAATTACCTATATGTCATACATTTGCACAATCTAAGCCTTGTTCCATATTAGTTAATTTAAAAAGTAGAAAGCGTGAATAACAGAGATTATAATTAACTTCGCCATCTCTTTATAAATTATATTAACGCTTCACACATTTGGTATTTAACACATGTAAGTCCTAAATAATTACCTATATGTCATACATTTGCACAATCTAAGCCTTGTTCCATATTAGTTAATTTAAAAAGTAGAAAGCGTGAATAACAGAGTTTATAATTAACTTCGCCATCTCTTTATAAATTCTATTAACGCTTCACACATTTGGTATTTAACACATGTAAGTCCTAAATAATTACCTATATGTCATACATTTGCACAATCTAAGCCTTGTTCCATATTAGTTAATTTAAAAAGTAGAAAGCGTGAATAACAGAGATTATAATTAACTTCGCCATCTTTTTATAAATTCTATTAACGCTTCACGCATTTGGTATTTAACACATGTAAGTCCTAAATAATTACCTATGCACTGTAAAAAAAAATCTGTAAAGTTACTAAAGTTTTTCTAGGAAACTGGGATTCCAAGAACTTTTTATGTAACGGCAACAACAAAAATTCATGTAACAGACACACTTTTGCGCCGAAAATCAAGAAATCTGTAAGGTTACTAAGAATATTTTAGGAAACTGGGATGCCTAGAACTTTTCATGTAAATGCAAACCAGGGTTACAGATAAAATTTTTGTAAGATTACTGTAATTTTAGCAGATTCATTTGTAAAGTTAATGCTTTCTGTAGCTTTACAAAAACTAGTTTTGTAGATTTGCAGCTTTTTTTGTAGAGTTACAGATGAAAGGTTAGTAAGCATGTAACTTTACATCTGTAGAACTACAGATTTTTTTTTACTGTGTGCGTCAACCATTTGTATTATCTGAGCCTTGTTCCATATTTTAAACAATCAGATCTTTTAAGGCCTTAATAGTTTACTCGTGCACCGTACGTGCAAGAAGAGTTTGCTTGTTTCGTTTCTAAAAATTTTGCAACACCACTAATTTTAATCTGTAATGTTCGCTTTATTTAATGGCAGACATATCTTGATCACATACAGCAAATATCTTAATAATGCAAAAATGGTGCCTAGTTCCTATTTTTAGTTTACTGTGTAAGAAAAAGAACCTCTTAAGGAGTTAAGGGACACAAATGCACTACATGGTCATTAATCACCGAACACTTTCGATTTTTAGACAGTTTGTAGAATATTTAAAAATGTACTCGTCCGATTTCTGGAATATCAGGATTATAAAGAATATGTTTGATCTCATATTTACTCACTTCGATTTGATAAAAAAACTAAAGAAAAATAATAATATTTGGGATCACCTTGTAAGATAAAAGGCACGAAATAATCTATCGCTACAGCATATAGATATGTGGATATTGTACAATATGTGTATTCATTTGTGTAAGAATAGCACTTATACTCATGGAGTTATAGCAATTTCTTTTAAAGTTCAAAAAATTCTTGCATGTTTTTTGCTTTGGCAAAATGTAGTAGAAACAATTTAGTGCAATTGGAATATAAATATATTAAATATTTGATGAAATAGGAGCAGTTGTACAAATATTTTTTATTTGCGCATGCGCGAACGATAACAAATATTTTTTTTTTCATGATTTAATAGACAAATCTATTATGGAGCAACTCATATAAAAAATCCAGTCAAATATCGTGAAAATTCAGAAAAATATCGGCGATAGAGTGAGCCGATTTTTAGTTGCTCTAAAAGCATCTGAGTGATAAGGGATTTTCCATAAATTGTTATTTTTAATTTTTATCTTGTTTTAATTTTCATTTTTTATTCATGCTTTAGTTCTTCTTGGAAAACCAAAATAACGAGCCTATTCCAAGGAAAAAAGAAATATCAAAATCGAAGCATTTCTTCCAAATCTACTCGTTGACATTCGTTAAATGCCAAACCTTTGTTGAAAGTCAGTTAATAAAAAATGATAATTTGTAGAAAATAGTTTATGATTTAGCTGCTTTTAGAGCGGAACTAAAAATTAGCTCACTCTATCACCGATATCTTTTTGAGTTTTTTTTTTACTTTTACTGCCCGAGAGAGACTGCTCAGACTAGGAAGTGAGTCATTGATTGTCCCTCCCGGTCCCCTTTATTGAGGTCTTAAAAAAAAAATTACAAATTTCAGCCGAGGCTGAGCCCGCCCATATTCGCGACAGATTGCGGAGTGGTATATATAAGATATAAATAAATGTTACATTAGCAAAATTTGTGAAAGAAACATAAGGACATTAAATAATGCAATATTAAACAAAGTTAGACAATATTATACAAGTTGCTGCGACCGGACATTGGGTACTGAATAAGGGGAATCCAAGTCTCTGTCTCAGTGATGGAGTAAAACTGAAAGGTTACATAAGAAGTTGAAGATGTTTTTAAGCTTTGAGAGCAAAGTCGGGTGCGATAAAATATTCGCTAGCCAACCATCTGGAAGAACAGGAGGACGCGGATATACCAGTGAGTTGTTAAAAGACAATTAAAGAAATAATGAGAGGCAACAGAAACATCACCGCACTCACATAGAGGAGAAAGGGCTCTTTTGAACTTGAAGAGGTATGTCCCAAAAGGACCATGACCGGTAAGGAAAGCTGTAGTGGATGGAGTGAGCAGAAGAAGATCCAAAGATACCGCTGGGACAAGATCATAGGTATATCTACCCTTATCTGAGTAGTTCCAGTAATCATGCCATTGTTTCATAAAATGAGCGCGAAGATGTCTTTTGATGTGCGAGTGCGGTACTGGAAGTGAAAAATCAACTGATGGTCTAGCAGTTGCCTCCTTTGATAACATATCTGCCGTTTCATTTCCCAGGATACCCTTATGGGCTGAAACGTGGCTTAAATAGGTTTTCCAGAGAAGATTTTTGAGAAGTGATTTAATCTCAAAAACCTGGAGATTTGTTGAGCCAAACGAACAGATAGCCTGCAGGCTTGAAAGACTATCGCTAAAAATTGGAATTAAAATTTTTTTGGTTTTGTTGAGAAATCCACTCTAAAGCTTTAAAGATGGCAAAGAGTTCGACTTGGAAAAATGGAATTATCGTTATCCACCCTGCAGGACCATCGGTGAGTCACTTCACTCCCTTTAGTAGCGCAGAAAGCTGCACCTACTCCGGTAACAGTGCGTGAGCCATCGGTGAAGACCATAAGATTTTGAGTGGGAGAATAAGAATTTATAGTCGGATTTACTTGGAGATGGGAAGTCTCATCTGCCGGATGAAACTGCCAGCCAAGAGTCTTACGCTGAATTATCCTTTGTGGAAAATACTGCTGTGAGATAGCTTCATTCTCCAAATGGATGATGTTACTTTTAGTGAACTCATATTTAATGGTAATGGAAATAGGAGGAATACTTGTCAAGATATTGAGAGTATCACTGAAAATGGTTCTATATCCCCTAGAAA
This sequence comes from Maratus speciosus, assembly GCA_963932465.1. Classification (NCBI taxonomy): domain Eukaryota; kingdom Metazoa; phylum Arthropoda; class Arachnida; order Araneae; family Salticidae; genus Maratus; species Maratus speciosus. The sequence continues at coordinate 173,128,030 of OZ010793.1, forward strand.
TTTGCAAAAGAAACATCGTTTGTATAGAAACTAATTTATTAAGTGCTGCTTTTGTAAGATTCCCACCCCAAATAGATGCCCATAGGTGATAATTTTTTCAACAATAGTAGAGTACCAAATTTTTAGCATATGGCTTTTAATACCCCAAGATTTAGTGGTTAATTTTTTTGAGTTATGGTAAAATTTTACTAGTTTGAGTTTAAGGTAATTAATATGAGAGAACCAGTTCAAGTGCTCATCCATTGACAATCCTAACAATTGAAGGTTAGAGACATGATGGACGCTAGTGCCATTTATTCTGATGGTGGGTTTCCTTTTAAGTTTATAAGGTTTTGCAAATGTTAGGGTTTGGGATTTATTAGTGGAAAGTTGCAGATGCAGTGATTCCAGCAGCTGACAGAAAATTGGAAGAGCAACCAACTCCAAGCCCGGACGCCGAAAACCAGAGAAAATAAAGCTGAAGTCATCCGCGAACGCAAAAAGCAGGTATCCAAGTTTTTTGAATTCTGAGATAATTATATTAGCTATGAGGAGCCAAAGAATTGGCTCTAGGCAGGAACCTTGAGGACAAGCCTTTTTCTGTGGCTGGATAGAGATTCCCGCTCCCCAGTTAACAAGAATGCTTCTCTCAGAGAGATAAGAACGAATGACTCCAGCAATATTACCCGGACAATTTAGAAAAAAAAAACAATAAAAAAACAGTTTTCACGGTATTTGACTGTTTTTTATACAAGTTGCTCCATAGAGTTGACCATTAAATCACCAAACAAAAAAATCTTGTTATCGTTCGTGAATGCGCAGATAAAAAAATATTTTATGCAACTGCTCATCAAACGTTTAATATATTTATATTCTGATTGCACCATATCATTTCTACTACCTGTTGCGAAATTTTCTGAAACTGACGTTAAATTTCGTTGAAAACCCTTCATGATATAAGCAAAAAACATGCAAGAATATTTTAAACTTAAGAAAAATAATTTATATCTCAATGAATGTAAGTGCGTGCACATATGAATAGACATATTGTACAATATCTACATATTTGTATGCTGTACCGATAGATCATTTCGTGCATTTTATTTTACAGGTGGATCCCAAATATTATTATTATTTTTTTTTGGTTGGCCCCCTAACTGTCCTCCTTATCAAATCGACGTTAGTAAATATGTGCTCAAACATATTCTTAATAATCCTGAAGTTCCAGAAGAATCCGATGAGTATATCTTCCCATATTCCACGAAATGTCTAAAATTGAAAATGTCCGGTGATTTAATGGCTATACAGTGTATAGATAGCCTATTTGATGGTGCAGTGTATGAGTGTACAGTTCTGGAAAAAAGTGGTCAACCTCCACTAATTCTGTTGCAAATAACCATATGCAAAATATATAGGTACCAATCGACTGTGAATAATATCTTCTATTTAATGGAAAAGATTTGTAAGATTTTAATTCTATATTTCTAAATTTATGGGTAAACATCTAATACATTTTCATTTACAAATCTAGGATTTTTTTTTTTTTTTTTACAATACGCATAAACTATATACTTTTTAAAGTCGAATAAAGAGCCAAAAGTGGGCATCATCGTTTGAAAATGCAATGAGGGTACAATTTTTAATATGACCTCTGAAACAAAATGTATGCATACAATTAAATAGTAGACATTACACCTAATTGATTGGTACCTATAGGGTAAAAGCCGCAGTAGTCGGCCATTTATACCGGCAAATAATGGCTGATATTAAGGGGTTCAACTCATGTTCTCAACTTTTAAAAAAATGATTTTTATTTTTGACAGAAATTAAATTCTTATAGTGTGTATAATTATGAACAAAAAAGATTTAAAGTGATATCTCAATTATTAATAAATATATAAGCGAAAATATGAGCGCGCGCACAATCAAAATACATTGAATCCTAAAACTTCAAAAGCAATTTTCTAGAAACTACATTTTTCAACATGAGCAGCATGATAACTTGAACAATTTTAAACATTTTTGGATAAAATTTATGCTCATCATTTAAATTCTCATCATTTTATCACGCTCATCTTAAAATTTATGTTCATTATTAAATCGTCTAAGGGCCATCAAGCCATTTTTTGAAAAATTTAATTCTTCATATTTTTCCTATAATTGTAAAGGTAAAATTTTTTACCGAAAAATGATTTTTTTTTTCAAATTCAATTTTCTTATTCTTTAAAAATTAAAAAAATTGAACCGATGGCCTTAGTTATTTACAACATAATTTTACAAGAAGAAACTGATATTTTAATATTTTTTTGTTTCTACAGGAAGTCAGGATGCTGCCTATCGGGCACGAATATTTTGATACAGGTCAACGCGGCAGCAGGTTTCCAACGTAATACGTAACCAAATTTATCAACAAATTTTTTTTAAAATGCTTGAAGCAATAAAAAAGGGAATTATTAGTTTTTCAATTAAATTTACCCCCTTCCTAAAAAAAATTCCAAAATATGTTAATTTTTCGCCTCCGAGACCGTATAACCTCTTAAAGCAAAAAAAAAAAAAAACTTTTTGCTATTTGCAGATGATTTGTGAAAGAATGCTAAGCATTGCGATATTGTATTATTTCATTCGTAACCAAAAATAAAATATTTATAAAACTTTTATTTCAATGTGGCTGAGTACTAGGGAGTAGACAACTGTTTGAGCACTTATTAACTTTTCTATGTTCAGTAAAATAAGTGGATTTCATCACTTTCTTTTTCCAGCTAGGTCGGTAAATGTACAGCCTGTTTAACAAAGTGGGAGAATCAGACTTTAATGGTAAAATACCTTTACATATTTTTATTCATTTTATATTTCAATTTCAAGAATCCCATGCTGTTTTCGTCACATTAATATCTTACACTTCTAAATTCTTATAAACAGATGGAAACAGGAATTGCGTAATTCGACTTACCTGTAACGCATGCCTGGCTTTGCACGAGAGAGTGGCTGGTTTATTTCGCACCACGAACGTATCTTGCGGTTCTTCCAGGAAAATAGGGATTGTTGAAGGCTCCGGATCTTCAGTTGGCAAGGGATCCAAAAGAAAGCCTCCTATGTAAGAAAAAAGGGAAAATCTTATGAATCATCTTCATGACTATTAAAAACATAAAAATATTGATTTGAGAAAACACATTTCCAAAATATTTTTAAATGGTTGCACTTTTATTTACATTGAAAAAAATTAAACTTTTTAACTTAAATCTCTTAAAACATTCCACATTAAGGGGGTCCGGGACACAAAAATCTTTAAATTTTCTTAAATTTTTTTATTGCATTAAACATTTCTCTGTTTTTTTCTGCTTAAAATGAAGTTTAAATTATGTTTCTATCTTAATTGGAACAGGAAATATTCATTTTTAAGTTTAGGTTTGTTTTCAAAATCTAGCTTTCAAGCAATGGTTGTCATTAAAACGACTTTTCGCGAAAATGCGTTTTTCTTCATGATGGGTTTTTTCCACATTTCTCGTATTTAAGTTGTTATAACTTAAGAACCGTTAAAGATAAATGGTTCAAATTTGGAACATGTATTTTTCAATTGTTTTACTTTAATTTTGATTCAACAAATTTGAAGAAAATATTTACTTTTGAAAATAGGATTTATTTAAAAAGTTATATAATTTTTTTTTCAAATTTTTACTTTAAATATTTTTAATGTTTATTTAAATTAATATTTTTTTTAAATGCTGAATCTAAATTAAAACTTATATGTTTCTGTTCATTTAAATGCAAAAAAATTGAACTTCTATAAATAATATTTCGAGTTATAACGATTTTAAACTACCAACTTTTTAAATAAAATTTAAAATTTAAATTAAAAAAAATATGAGAAGATTTGTCATATGATTTTATTTAAAAATGATATGGTTAACCATCACAAAAAAAATCGAAATTTTAACTCAATAAATAAAAATTATTTGAAAATGTGTCCCGGACCCCCTTAAAAAAGTAAATAAAGTAGTAATGTGTTATCAATGCTAGGCTAAGACATAATAGTTCTAGGTAACACATAACAATTAACCAAAAGGCCAATAGAAAGCGCCATAATGGCAAAAAAAGATCATGTAACTCCTGAGTTACACTATTCATATAAAGGTTAATTTATAACAGCATCAACGATTATGAATATAAAGCATAATATATTTCTTCGAATTTAAACACGGAGATACAGTTATTAGTGAATTGAAAGAAGAACATAACAACAGTGCTGCTGTTGTGCATTAAAATTTAAAATTAGATCAATATTACATTCTTCATCATTAAACACAAATATAAAATTCGGTGTATTTCTGCACAAAATAGGATACAATGTTCGTAGCAAAATGCATAGGGCTAATAAACAGCAATGGGTTGCACAAACAAAAGTGGCGTCAAAAATTAGCGATTTTGGCAACAATGTGGTTAAAAGTTATGAGAGCTACAAGAATAGAATTAATAACTGTGCAAATTACGCATCACTAAACCGGATCAATTGATTGTGTACTCGATTAGGATTCTCCAAGCATAGGATGTCAGCGTTCTTTGTTGAGGGATCAAAGTAAAAATTGAATCAGTACTTATTTATGTCAAGGACTGGCAGAATATGCAGTTTGATGAAATTCTGTGGGTTAATTCTTGAGATATAACTACCATGTAAATCGCGAAAAAAGCAGTATATCTAATAATCAGAATTTATAAAAGCAGCACCGCTCTAAAGCGGTGTACACCCCAAACTAACCAGCTCCTATTTATGTCAAGGTATAACAGAATATGAATTTTGATAAAATTCAGAGCCTTAGTTCTTGAGACAGAACACCATTAAATGTGTGTCACACACACACACTAACAAACAGACTGACAAACATCTTCGAAAAATAGTAAAATCGTATTCAGAGCATCCCAATCCATCAAAAGACAGAATTCTGAAATTTTCACGATTTTCACACTTTCTTCTTATGCATGTAGAAGAAATTAAAAAGTAAAGAAAGAAATTATCTTGTGATCTACACGATTAAAAATTTTCAGTAAACTGTCCAGTAATCAGACAATTTTTAAAGCATATTTGACCATATTATTAATCGTATTATTATCATAATAAAGTTAAATCACGGCTATGCAGCCGTTTTCATTAAAAACAGTTTGTTGCAAATTTTTAACAGTGCATATCATTGACCATATTATGGTCAGGATGAAGTTACATTACGGTTATGTAAGCGTTTTGTGTAAAAGCGGTCGAACGACAGGAAAATTTGCTGTAAATTTTAAACAGTTTACTTCAACAACAACAACATTCAAGTTTTCTCGAAATTTCTTCATGCAGATAACACATTATGCTCTTATTCTTTTCCCAAAACCATCATCATCTCGCTTGCAAAACTAACACATTTACAAGAAAACAATTAAAAATCTCCCCACCGAACATAATTCAGTTTTCACCACAAATTACATCCACACCACCGTTATTCCTACCGTCTCCGCTTTCAGTCCACGCTCAAATTAACGACGGCCGATGCCGATGCCAGGACGAACTCGGGATTCAAAAGTGCCACTGAAATTTGCCTGGATAGATCCGGCCATCCATTTTAAAAGAAATGGAAAGATTAATATTCCATGCGTATCTCTACACTGAAAGAAAGATAGAAAAGAGGGGAAAATAGAATCATCCTTCCACATTGCAAACGAATGGTAAATATCCTACTCCAACTGAACAACGTATTTATAGAAATTTCAGCGTTCTTTAAGGTGACATGTATAACATATATTCAATTCATCTGAATTCAAGTAATATCTGAATGGTCAATTTGAGTTTATAAAAAGTTGCATGAAAAAAAAAGAAAAGAAAAAGAAAGAAAGAAAGAAAAGAAAAGGAAACATTCTGCCGTTTGCTTCAAAAACAGCATTTAATTTTTTTTTCTTCACGGCCATATATATACATACTTCAAAAAGTTCTTGATGTAAATAAACATTTACACACTTCCTTTAGCGAAAACACCATCAACTCGATTGTAAAGCATGGACGTTTATACAAATACAATTAAAAATTTTCGAAATGAAAATATCTCAGTTTTTTCGCAAATTATAACTATATTGCCGCGATCGCAGCATCCTTAATTAGTCCAATTAAATTCCTAAAATAACCTTAACAACACATTCGAATTTCTAAGAAATTTGAGCATTTTTAAGTTGACATGTATAAAAATAATACATACGAATTTACAATTTGAGTTTCTAAAAAAATTACACATGGAACAACAATTATATTTAAAAAGAAAAATTTAAAGAAACAAAATACTTCGCCGTATATTTAAAACGATATTTTTTAAAACATATATATATCTTTATACTTCAAAACATTTATTCATACGCATAATGCATTACGTATTTCTTTTTCTCAAAAATTATCATTTCGCTTGCAAAACAAACACATTTACAAGAAAACAATTAAAAATCTCCCCACCGAATATAACTCAGTTTCCACCACAAATTATATCCGCACCACGCGATCCCCACCTCCTTTCTTTTTTTTCAGCCTACGCTCAAAGTCGTATTAACGCCGATGCCAAGACGAACTCTGGGTCCAAAAGTGCCACCGAAACTTGCATGGGTGCATCGGGCCACCCAAGTTAAAAGAAATCTAATTGGAGAGATTAAAACTCCCTTTGTGTCACTACACCAAAAGAAAGAAAGAAAATGGTAAAAAAAAAGAGCAATCCTCCTCCCCCATCGCGACTTCTTTGCTCCGCAGCTTCTTTGAGAGTGTCTTGGAAGTCCTCTTTTCCGAAGAGACCCTTCCTTGAAAAGCGAAAGTGGAAATTATCAGAGCGTGCAGTTTAACCGGGCGAAAAATTGCTCTGCTCCGTAATACAGCAGCTTTGTTTAAGTAACTTAAGGGCACTTTAGAAAGTAACGCGGGAGCCTAAATTTTCAGTTTTTGGTTTTCTGCCGAATGTCTTTTTGGGGGATATTTATAGGCGTTTAGGTGTGAAGCGGCGAGTGTTTCAATTTGAAATGCTCCAGACAATTCTTCAACGTAATTGGTTTGTAGGTGATGAGATTGTTAAATATACGCAAACACCTAGTGTGTGTTGTATCAAAACAAATTTTTAATAGTTATTAGCCACGATATTTGATTCGAAATAATGGTTTTAAAAAATGCTTCTGTAATTTTAGAGCAGTGATTTATATAAAAGATTTTCAAAGGCTCGAGAGAGAAGTTTTGACTGAAATTTAATGCGAGAAAATTTAATATAAATTATATTATACTATAAGTATATATATATGTGTGTGTAATAGAAATGCAAAAACGTAGTTAATTTTCAGACTTGAGAATAACAATCTACAATTTTTCCAGGTGCGATTCCTTTATTGGCCATTTCACCAGAAAGAATCAAGTCGAGGATTATTCAGAAGTCAGTCCAGTCATAATATTTGTAAGTTAATTTCATGTTGACTATCTGGCTGAAGTAAAGAAATAATTACGCGTCGACACTGTATATGAATTAAGATTAGTATTTTACGCGGGTTTACTGTGCAAACAAAGAAAGCCAAAAGAGAGCAAGGTGACCCTGAATTTGGGTTTTTATATTCAACTGTCATGTGAAAGTGTAAGCATGTTTTTTGATAGCCTGTGTTTAAAAAATATAGAGACTTTAAATAACATGTGTATAAAAAATTTAACTTGTGACTCTCAAACTTAGCAGCTCACCTGCTCGGCATCGGACATATAAAAGCAGGCTATATTTTGTAATTGCTAACTATGCCGTCATTATTGAGCTTTATAACTATCATGGGATGTAATCTAATTGGAATGTTAAACTGGCGACGTAGGACACATGCAAAGAACAGCATTGTAAACAACCAACAGCAACAGAGATGAGTCGCACAAGCACCAGTCATAGAATTCCATGCGTAAATAATAGTTTATGGAAAACCTTTAAAAAGCAGCGTAGAAAACTTGTAATTGCAGTAAAACTTTTTATTTTCCTGTCGTCTTTGTTACTATGGGTTGTTTAGAATTCTGTTCTTTGGATGCACCCTACGTCGTCGTTTTTTGTGCTACATGTACCGTTCAAAGCCATTTATGGTTTTTTAATACACTGGTCATTTTGGGACGGAAAAAGCGGGTGTTGTCTTTTAAAGATTTCGATTTTTTTCAGTGTAAACGTAACCGTGAGGAGCACTGTTCTTATTCACCACGATCTCGAGCACATACCTTCAAATAACTATATTCCACATTTCATTTGGGTTGGTTGAACACAGCGGCCGCTAAGGATTCAAATATCGACAAAGTTTTTTTATGACTGGCCTGTATGTATATATATATACACACTTATACACTTATGTATACGCATACATACACATACATACAAAAAAAAGCTTTAGTTAGCCTTCTTTCCTGTCATATCTTATTGCTTTGCAAAACATAACTTAAGTATCCAATTCAACATAACAGGAAAAGGTGAATACAGACAGATACATAGAGAGATACAAAGAAGAAATACAGATTTAAAAATTTCCTACGAATAAAATAAAATGCTAATAATTTTCACTTTTTCTTATTTTAGTTTTTATTATCAATTTTTTTTTTAATTGTTGCTCAAACATACTATCTGAGACGGAAATTTGTTGAGCTTAGTTATTTAAACATTCTACTTATAACATGATTTAATTTACGAATATAGTCTTAAAATTTATGCAGAATGATAATTTTATCGCAGAAAATCAAATTGCGTATTTTGTATGCAATTGCTTATTTGTCAAAAGTAAATATATAAATAAGTGATTAAACAAATGCAAGAGAAAATCATAGAATACTATTAAAGCCGTTTAAGTGGAAAACAGTCAAATACGCATTTACAAGGATAATCCTTTAAATATGAAGAAGCTTTTAACTAAAGTGACACATTAAAGACAATTTACTTTGCAAATGGCTGAGAGAATGAGTAAACGGAGAACTTTGAAGCACAAGAAAACCAAGAGCCTGATAACAGCGGAGCATTTAAAGTGACGTTTAAATCATAGCGAAGTATAGTTGATCTACATGGGAAAAGTTATATGCTTAAAACAATGATTTTTAACACTTTCCAACAAAGTTGAAAAGTGTTTATGAATTCGGTTTGTCTGCCCGTCTGTCTGTCTGCCCTCGCTCTAATATATTCGGATTTTCATTAGGAGTGCACCAAATATTCAACATGCATTCGGTATTCAGCTTATTATACCAAATATTCGGTTAGTCCGAATTCCGAACTATTCGGTCTACCGAATATTCGGCTGGGTCGAACATGAAACTATTCGGCCTGCTGAAAATTCGGTTTGGCCGAATATCGAAATATTCGGCTGAACCGAATATTTAAAAAAACCTTTTAAAGCATTTTTAAAAACCTTACACAACTTGTACTTTTAACTGTCAGCTTATAAAGATACTTAGAATAATTAGATAAATATAATCATATTTAAATAAAAGATAATGTTTTTACATTATTTATTTGCTTTTTGTAAGATATCACTTAAGATAATGAACCATTACTGAGGATTTTCATAGAGATTAATGCCGTACAAATGCAAGTTTCCGAACATTGTCTAGTAAATAATCTGTTTCTTGCTTTTCACACAAAAGGGTGTTTCTAAACAAAATAGAAAAACTTTCAGGATTAATAATTAACATCAAGACAGACAATTTTTGTCCAGGAAACCAAAATCGCAATCCACTCAGTCAGTCGTACACTACAGTATATCTCATCTCACTTTAGGTCAAACTAGGATTTTCGTTTGTTACTTTAACACTAATGAAGATATCATAACTATGTTTTCAACAAACTTGCTTTGATTTCTGTGAAATATGATTATGATGAGAAGTGCTGAAACTTGCTGCCATTCATATCCAAACAACTATGAGCTAAACATTCCTTTATTCAGAATGCAATTGACAGATTTATACTGTGTTGCTGGAAAAATTTAGTCATTTTCAATTATAACATCACATAAATACAAGCAAAATTAATGTGAAACGATTCTCTAAAATACCTTCATTATTGATAAAGTTGCGAACGAAAATTCAGAGTTTCGGCTTGTAGTTACACATCCGGTATTTTTTATTGAATATATTATATTTTTAATGGAATAAATGGATTGAGATATTGTTTCTTGTTTAAAAAAATGTTTTTCTTCGTGATATCTCCGTTAAATGTTTGTTACAATATTTTAGGAACAACCTGTGTGTTTAGAATCTCTGAAGATGATCTCAAACTCCAGACTCTGATATGCATATAAAAACACTTCCTGCTAAATCAAAGGGAGCAGTTATTCTTGCCGAGTTGTCACCATTTGAATAGATTGTATAATTTATTTATTTATTTTTACTTTAGTCTCTTCCTGACAAATAAACAGTATATGACACTGTAAAGATTTTCTTCCATTTTTTTTTTCACAATTTCTCTTTGATTTTAAATTGTTTGTTTTAGAATTTAAGAAAATAACCGTTTGTTTAATTCACAGAAGAAGCCATGAAATTTAAAATTCTATTAATTAAAAAAAATTATAGCTATCCTCGTCGTAAATAACTCAGAGCAGATTTTTTTTTAGTACAAAGTTTACTTGTAAAAAGCTCTTGTTTATCCAAATGTAAATTTCTGTATTAAAAATCATATAAAATTGTTTTAAAATTTAACATTTTAATGCCTTTAAACTTTTAAATATAAAATTATTCTGCCAGCCGAATATTGTATAAAAGCCATGAAATTTAAAATTTTATTAATTAAAAAAGTTTTATAACTATCCGCGTCTTAAATAACTCAGAGCAGATTTTTATTTCAGTCCAAAGTTCACTTATTAAAAGTTCTTGTTTATCCAAACGTAAATTTCTGTATTAAATATCATGTAAAATTGTTTTAAAATTTAAAATTTTAATTCTTTTAAACTTTTAAATATAAAAATATTCTGCCAGCCTAATATTCGCTATTCGGCCTAATAGTTACCATTCAGCTAGCCGAATATTCGGTATTCGGTTTGCCTGTGGGCTGAATATTCAGTATTCGGCATTCAGTCAAAATCACTATTCGGTGCATCCCTAATTTTTGTGTAATTTATGTATGTTATTGATGACCGGGGCATGTTTGGTATTGAATTGGAAGTGTGTATAGAATTAATAATTCATTTACAGGGCACTCAAAATAATTCTGTTACATTAAGGTTCATAGGGGAAAATCGTTTGCAGAGTATTTTAATGACATTACGCTATTTCAAATGTATTGGAATTGATATAAATCACTGAATCTCACTACAAGATGATTACTATAGAATAAAGCATTCATAGCATTTGTCACTTATTTCCAGAGACACGCAAAAGGAATCGGTTACAGTACTGTACTTTCAGCAAAAATTGCTGGAAGTGCGTCTTCAATTTCTGTATGCACTTTTAAAATGAACAAAAATTTTGCATGTTACTCGTTGCGTATAAACTCTATACCTCGTATACAGGCTGCGCAGAAGAATTCACGTACCATTCTCCTTATTAGTGGATATTGCTGAAGAGGAATTTTCAACTGAGGTATTTATTTCCAAACTAAACTGTTGCATGCATGTAGTTAATAGATACAAATATATATAATATATACAGGGCTGCTCAAAGAATTCGGATAATTTTCCGACTGTAGTTTCTAATTGCTGAAATTGGGATTTCAAATGTGTTATGTGTTTCCAAATAGTTCAATTAAACATTACACTGCAAAAAAAAAAAGTGTTTATTTTACAGAATAATACTGGAAGCTGGGGCGCCAGTATTATAACGTAAAATTAACAATAATAAACCATAAAATAAACAGTAATATACCGTTAAGTAGCAATATATGGTATATTACTGCATTTTCGTTTATTAGACAGTATAGGACAGTTTATTTACGATTTATTATTGTTATAATACTGGCGCCCCAGCTGCCAATATTATACTGTAAAATCAACAATTTTTTTGCAGCGTTTGCAGCATCTTATTAAATGGTGAAATTTTGTTACATTTTTCTGAATGTTTTGAAAAGTATTTCATAATCTATGCTTGACACATGATTTTTCTTTCTTGTTTAAGTATGTTTTACTGGGAAGGAAAACTATTTAACTTATTTTTCAAAACTAAAAATCCAATATGACGAGATTGCAACAGTCGCTCATTATGAAAAACTTCCTCAATAATCAACGTTAAATGTTAATCAACGTTATTATGAAATGTAAGAAATTAATTAAATTAAGTCACTAAAAAATACTGAATAATCATCGGTGTAATATTTAAATGTAAAGTTATAAATTAGAAGAGCGAAATTTAATTACTAATTGTCGGTTGCATTCATTTCCATAATTTTGTCACAATATTTTTTTCATTTCATCTGTATATTTGAATTCTCTTAATGATATAAAAGAAGTTTCAGTTTCATCCAGATGATGCAACCAACCAAATTGGTTTATGATTATTAATGCCTCCCTGGTAAAAAACAATTGTTAACAATATTTGGTGCATTCCACGCCACGTGTGGGACAGCTTTTCTAAATATTACTGCTGTTTTAACAATGCTATTTATCCTCAAATTAAAACAATTATGCTAAACCGAAAATTTAGGGTGTTTTGTTATTTTTAATGTATAGTTTATATTTTAAAAATGCATAAGTTAATAGATATAGGGATTTATGTAAGTATATCGTGCAGAACATTTTGCCCATTTTTCCTGGAATGGACCATTTGTACTTTTTAACAACTTTGTCTCGAAGAACGTTTGTGTATAATGGTTACTTGTTCAGTGTTCAGAAATCGAGTTGTGGGAAGGATATTCAGACAATATTTTATGTACCCTTGTACAGTTCTATAGGCAGATTATAATCTTAGCCGTAATCTGATGCGTTCAGAAACTTGACATAAGTGTGCTATAAAAGCATCTATAGAAATCCCGCTTATTGCTTATTTATTATATTTAAAATGTTTTTATATAATCCTTTACACTATAGAAATATAATAAAAAGAGGAGAAACAAAATAAAAAGGTATGGTTATAATGATCTTGAAAATTTCTTCAAAGAAGAATCCAAAGAATAAGAATACCGATATCTAAAGTTTCCCATTAAGCCAATGTTCAGAGATCTTCTCGAGAAAGAAGAAACTCGGCGTTCCTTTCCTACCTGGGACAAAAATGTTATAATGTAACAATTTCTGGGTCCTGCAAAAATTTTTATTAACTTAAACACAAAGTTATGATTTCAATGATTATCATGATAACTACCGAAGATATCCTTCGGTTTCAAAATACAATGTAATGATATCGTTTCTTGAGTATTCTCTCATTATTTTAGATTCGTTGCTATGTAATACGAGTGGGAGAATGGATAAAAGGAGTTCCGAAAACTCGATTTTAAAATTAATGAACCAATTGTGTATCAACAAATGATGCATATGCAATACGGTAATACGAAGCCAGATAATCTCAAGTATTATCATTCTTGAAGCGCATTATAGGAGATAAATGTACTAACGAAATTTCTGCGATACAGCGGGATCTCGACTTTACAAAACAAAAATGTTGAAAATTACAAAAATTTCAAAAACATACGTAGGAACCAAAACCCAATTAATTAAAATAAATAAATAAATAAATAAGTAGCCTCAGAATATTGAAAAACGCTATATCAATATAAAAAATTGGATTTGCCTAGCAGTTTTTTCCTCACACAATTTTGTTTTTCACCCGTCTTTCCTACTTTTCTGACGCATTTCCTTCTAAAAACAGGACTAGAAGGTATGTGAGAAGATAGACATGTATGTTTTCTAATGCTGTAAGGACTTACAGAAACTACATAGTTGACAAACCTTCAGAAAATACATATATATAAGTTTCATCTATATCGTGAACATTTGTGGTTTTGGCACACTGTGGAGCTTTCCTTAGTGCTACATCATCGTTGGTCTTTAAAAATATGATTGCAGGACGATTATGTTTTATTTCAATACCAAATAATGAAATAATAACTATAAATATTGTGCCATATTAATTATTATTGTTAAATTTTAATACAATATAATCTGGTAGAAATATTTTTCAATGTTTCTTCTCTTAAATAATCTATTAAAATTCGAGGTGCACGATGTATGAGTAAATACAGAATTTTACTTTAAAATCGAATAATACGATTAAATAGAATTCAAACGAAATTAACGATAATACATTTAAATAATTTAATCTCATTTAAAATATGTCAAGCGTTAGAGTAAAAGTTTTCAGCATAGTCTATGGTTATTTAAGTTACCCATAAAAAATTCCTTAATTTACAACATTAATGGATAACATTATTAAAATGCAAAATCATAACATTTATTAAAGTGCAAACGATAACATAGTTCAATTATTTAATAAAGTATCACATTATGTATATCTACATATGTCTGTGTGTGTAAAAATGCTTAATAAGTATATAATCTATATATATTTGTAGGAAGATAATATGTAAAAATTTAATTGATTGGATTCTTTGAATGACTAAATATTGAAATAACATCCATGAACTTTAATAAAATTTCATAAAGATAATTTTACACAGTTTCGTTAGTAGCTTCCTCACATACATTACATTTCTCACTTAAAACATATAGTACACTTTTTTTCGAATAGTTCAATTAGGCCTAACCGTGTCTTTATTGACATTTCCTATGTCGATGCTTCATGAATGATAAAAATTAATCGACTGACTCTTTCTTAATTTTGAAATTCTCCAGACCTTGTGTTCGTAATCGTGAATTTTCACAACTCATACTTTAGATACATACTTCCATTACAAAAAGTATACAAATTATCTTTAGATTCTGTAAGTCATATTTAGAAAAAAATTTCTTCATATTCTCACAAGTAAAACAGAGAACAGAACGTTTTTCTTTGACCAAAACTTACCGATCTATGAAACTTTGAATTTTATGAAATTTCGGAGCTTTCCGGCACTAAAAAACGAAAAGATACTTTTTAGTAGTCTTAACATTTTAAGTTAGAGGACTTTACTTTCGACAGAAAATATATTACAATTAATCTAAATAAAATATACATTTTACGTCCAAGTAAATGCTTAGATATATAACTTCATATTTTGGAAAAGAAAACAAACTACCTTCGCTTCTGATAATACCTAATAACATCTTTGGATTATTTTATTAAGGTTTAAAAATACCGGAATAAAATCATCCAATGAAGCGATCAAGGTGGATATACGACAGCTTGTAACGATTCTGGCAACCCTTTAGAATGTATACAGAACGGCAAAGTTTGCCGAAATCGCAGCGCGACGTTTAACTCGTTGACTTTCTGATGTCCCTTTATTGCAGACAAAAGGGATTGGCAAACAAGGGAGGTAAGCTAGAGCTCAAGTACAAGGGAAAAGACTCTTTTGAGACCATTGAGGTTAAATGTTTAGGAAACTAATTCAAAATACTTTTCTTAGATATTTGCGTTCAGAGTATAATAGCGTTTATGTATATTGCTTTCATGAAAAAATGTCAAAAAAGTTTCATTATCTCTAAAGTATTTTCTGAAGTATGAAAAGGTATTTAAAAAATAAAAAGAAAAGAAAAGGAAATTAAAGCTAGACTACATGTTCATTTCCGCCAACTAAATAAGGAGTACCACCCCTTGTCCTGTTCAAAATTTCGAAATATCGCTTAAAGAACTCTTTATTTACAAGAAAATCATATTTAATTCGTTAGATATTAATACTGCAAGGGAAAGGGCAATTTTGAAGCTACAGCGGTATGGCCGTGCATCAGCGAGTAAACATTAACAAAAACTTTTAGCGCCTTTTTTTTTTTTTTTTTTTTTTACTTTTTATAAAAGCATTTTCAAAATCTGTAACTCTACTCCCACCAATTTTCAACCAACTTCTATCTTCCTGACAATTAATTGTCACATATTTTTCTAGTGAAACACGTAGGATTTTTTCGATATACTGATATCTCAATGTTCTGCGTAACTTTAAGTAACAAAATATGTGGCCGAAAATTTAAATTTTACTTTGAATCTATATCGTTTCCCTAAAAATACATATCTTTAAAAGCAGCTTCAATGGCTTTTGGACAAAGAAAACTAATTATTACTATTATTATTATTATTTTACATTGCTTTTTATCACAAAAATGAGTTTACATGTCTACCGCACGATTCTCTCCCTCTCTATTTTTATTTTTTTTAAAAGTGTTTTGGAGTTGTAATCGTACCCTTCTTCAAAAGTGCCATAACTGAAAAAAACTCCGTTTTTCAGGAAAGGCGAAAAACTGTTTCCGGGCTGAATAGGTAAATTTTAGTTATTATTATATGCATAGTTCTTCTTTGTGACATCACTAGATCAACTAACATTTACTTCTCTAGAAGTATCAAAGGCAATCTTGCAAACATAAAAAACGACACAAGTGCTGCCTGGTGGCAGGATTTTCAGTGCGCTATCTGGCACTTTAGGTGATGATCAGGTAACTGAAAAACACCATTTTTCCGGAAATGCGAAAAACTGTTTCCTGGCAGAATAGGTAAATTTTAGTTATTATTATATGCATAGTTCTTTGCTGTGACATCACTTGATAAACTAAAATTTACATCTCTAGAAGGGTCAAGGGCAATCTTGCAAACATGAAAACGACACGTGCTGCCTGCTGGCTGGATTTTCAGTGCGCTATCTGGCACTTTAGGTGATTGGTAGAGGCATAAAAACCAAGCCGAATGGCGATTATAACACAAAAAACCCAATTTCTGAGTTGTTGCACTTTTGATGCAATTTGATGATTAAGGATTAAATTTATGAAAAATTTATTCTCGTCCCAACTTCGAGTCACGTCAAATTATTTTGTGAATCCTGTAAAACTATCTCCATTGTCATGCCGCTAAGCCATTGCAGTAAAAAGATATTGTAACAATTAGTTCTCCATTGCATATGTTTCTTTAGCAGGAAGTGAACATTCATTGCAATAATTTATAAATAATTATTCCCAAAATTCGAACTGCTATTTTAATTCCAAGAAACTAATATGATTTATAAAAACAATGAAAACGTTGAAAAAAAAATGTATTTCACATCCTAACTTGAATTGCCGCTGTCAAATAATTTTTCAAATCCTGTAAAACTATCTTCTTAGTCAAGACTTGCAGTAAAAGAGTTTACAGTAATTCTTCATCGCAAATGTTTAACTGAAAGTGGATATTAATACAAAAGAGTATAGTTGCGATGATTAATAAATAATTATTCCTAAAATTCTACCAATTTTTTTAATTCCAAGAAACAAATATGATGCATAATCACAATAAAGACGTTGATAAAAAAATCTCATTCATATATCCTATATTGAATTGTTGTTGTAAAAATATTTTGAAAACCCTGTAAAACTGTATTCATTGTCAATACGCCAAGCTATTGCAGTACAAAGAGATTGCAGTATTTCCCCATCACAAATGTTTATTTAACAGAAATTTAATATTCATTACAAGAAAATAAGTTGTGACAATCGATAAATAATTATTCCAAAAGTTCTAGAAATTTTTTTAATTCCAAGAAACTAATATGATGCATAATGATAATAAAAACGTTGATAAAAAATCCTTTCACGCCGATCGTAACTTGAATTGCTGCTGTAAAATTATTTTACAAATACTATAAAACTAATCTTCATTGTCAAGATGCTGAGCCACTGCAGTATAAAGAGAATCCGATAATTCTTCATTACATTCCTTTAACAGGAAGTTGATATTCATAGAATAATATATAATTTGATAATTGATAAATAATTCTTCCCAAATTTCCAATTTTATTTTAATTTCAAGAGCCCAATATAATGCATAATGACGATAAAGACGTTGATAAAAAATATTTCAAATCCTAACTTGAATTGCCGATGTCAAACTATTTTGCAAATCCTGTAAAACTATCTTCATTGTCAAGACGCTGGGTCATTGCAGTAAAAAGAGTTTATAGTAATTCTCCATTGTAAATGATTCTTCAATAAAAAGTGAATATTAATTGCAAGAAAATCAGTTGGGATAATTGATTAATAATTATGCCCTAAATTCCAACAATTTTTTTTTTAATTCCAAGAAACCTATGTGATGCATACTGACAATAAAGAAGTTGATAAAAAATTCATTCACATTTTAACTTAAATGAACTCACGCTGTCAAATTATTTTGCAAATCCTGTAAAACTATCTTCACTTTCAAGACGCTGAGTCATTGCAGTAGAAAAAAGATTGCAGTAATTCTGCATCCTAAATGTTTCTTTAACAGAAAGTGAATATCCATTGTAAGAAAATTGGTTGTGATAATTGATAAATAATTATTCCCAAAATTTCAACTTTTTTTTTTTTTTTTTTTTTTTTTTTTTGTTCCAAGAAACCACTGTGGTGTATAATGACGATAAATACTTTGATAAAAATATTATTCACATTCTAACTTAAATAAATTAAATAAATTGCCGCTGTCAAATTATTTTGCAAATCCTGTAAAACTATCTTCATGGTCAAGATCCTGAGTCATTGCAGTAAAAAAAGATTGTAGCAAATCTCGATCGTAAATGTTTCTTTAACCCCCTCACTGACAAGCCCGTGTTAATACGTTCACTAAGCTCCAGGTTTCAATGCAATACAAGCAATATTTAAAGTAATATAATTCTATTGATTTAATGTATTTTTAATATATTGAACAATGATTAATACATCCAAGGATTGTATTCATATTCGTTATTAAATTTATTTATAAAATGTTCAAAGAATCATATTTTTTTAGCATATAAAACAAAATATAGAGAATACAACATTACAATTTTGCCCTTTTCCAAGACAGTCGGAGGGTTAAAAGAAAGTTAATATGCATTGTAAGAAAATGAGTTGTGATAATTGATAAATAATTATTCCCAAAATTCCAACAATTTTTTTTAGTTCCAAGAAACCACTATGGTGTATAATGACGATAAGTACTTTGATAAAAAATATCATTCACATTATAACTTAAAAGAATTGCCGCTGTCAAATTATTTTGCAAATCCTGTAAAACTATCTTCATGGTCAAGATGCTGGGTCATTGCAGTAAAAAAAGATTGTAGTAATTCTCGATCGTAAATGTTTCTTTAAAAGATAGTTAATATGCATTGTAAGAAAATGAATTGTGATAATAAACAAATAATTATTCCCAAAATTCCATTTTTTTTTTAGTTCCAAGAAACCACTATGGTGCATAATGACGATAAATATTTTGATAAAAATATCATTCATATTCTAACTTAAATGAATTGCCGCTGTCAAATTATTTTGCTAATTCTGTAAAACTATCTTCGTGGTCAAGATACTGAGTCATTGCAGTAAAAAAAGATTGTAGTAACTTTCGATCGTAAATGTTTCTTTAAAATAAAATGATATCCATTGCAAGAAAATAAGTTGTGATGATAACTAATAAGTAATTAGTTCCAAAATTCCAGCATTTTTTTCATTATTCCAAGAAACCAATATGCTTGGGAGGAATCAGCCTGTATTTTTGACTGAAAATGAATGTAGATTACTTAGCTGTTTCCTTTAAAAAAAAAAAAGGTTTGTTTTAACTTATATTACTGTCTTTTCCATTAAGCGTTTTTAAGAATAATTTTGAGATACCTTATGAATTGATAAACGCTATGTAGAAAAACGTTAAGTTAACAAACGGATTAATGTTAGATAAATGTATATTTCAGGGGAAAAATATTTTAAGTATATCCCCCCCCCCCCCTAAAGTACTCTTTATACACACGAAAATAATATTTTATATGTCAGAAATCTATCACAAAAGTATGGGACAATTTTGGAACTACAGAGTAGTGTGTAACACAGCGTGCTAAACAAACGGCAACAAAAATTTTGAGCACCTTTTTTCCCAGAAAGGCATTTTCAAAATCGGGGAGCACACCAGATCTGCCAATTTTCGACCAATCAACTTGTATAATTTTGAAAATTAATCGTCACAAAATTTTCTATCGAAATACGTGTGATATATTTTGAAATATTGATACTTCGCTTTTCTGTGAAACTTTAAGTAACTAAATTGGGGTTAAAAATTTACATTTCTATTTAAATAGATTCCATTTCGCTAAAAATGCATATTTCTTTAGAAACACACAAGTATTTCAATAGCTTTTGAACTAAGAAAACTATTTTGTCTTGTTTCACTCTTGTGTATCAAGTCTACGATGTGTTATAGTCCCAACCCCACTTGAATCTTTTTTCCAACATTTTAATATTTTTAGAACTTAATTATGAATTTAAGGCATTTTTTTAAAAAACCGCAACAGGTGATATTTTCTGTAACTCGTACAATTGTTGAACATCAATGAGTTGAAACGTCAATGGCTTCAATGAAGTGCCAATAAATGCTTACCATAATAGGCCAAATGGCTGTGAGACAGCAACAATGAAACATTTTAAAGGATAAAAAATGCAAAAGCAAATATTAACAAAAAATGAACAGTGTAATATTAAGAAAATGCGCTTTTACGTATTATAGTTTAATATTAATTAACTTACGATTATACGTTGAGAAATCAATTTAGAAGCACGAGAAATATAGTTTAAATAATGTTTCATTTTTTCTTTCCTTTATCTTCAAAAAAGAAACAGAACAGAAGTTACACTTTTACTAAATTAACTTACTTGAACTTTTAACTAAGCATGAAAAAAGTGAGGAATTTTTCATAATCGAATTCGGTGCCCACGTCGAACTAATGCCGGAAATTTGGGGGAAAAAACATAAATTTCAGTCGAAAAATCAGGGGAGATTTTCTAGATGGACATTGCTTGGAAAAGTGCGATTAAAAAAAAATTCTTAATTTATACGTATTAAATATATTAACTAAACACAATGCAATTCTCTACTTCAATATAATACATTAATCTAAATAGATTTTTATAAATACATCGAATTTTTTAAAACATAAAATCCCGAAAATGACTGAAACTTGAAAATGTCAAACTGTTGTTACACCTTAATGTGCCCTTATATCAAAAGTTTGAAAATAATTAGAAATTCAATAAGCAAAGGGTAAATATATATTATATAAGGGGCATTCTCACAATCTTTTGACTTTCGGCAGTAAAAATCTGATGAAATTAAACTTGCTAAAATAACATTTTAATCTGATAGACGAATGTTTTAATGATTCAATATAAAGAAAAAATGGTCAGCAGCGATTTTTTTTTATTTTATTTAACTGAGGTTTAAGTTAAACTTGCGAGTTTAATTTTTCTTACCATTTTACTACTATAACTTTTTATTTTCTTCTAAATTTGTACTTAAAATGAATTTGCATAGTACCCACAGGACATTCAAATAAGAAATAATAAAAATGTAGTACTCTTAATACAGAATTTTTGTATAACATTGTCGTAATGGGGTGTTAAAGAAGGGACGGTAGGTAAAAAAAGGGGTCGGTATTGGAAAAAAGGGACGGTAAGAATGGAAATGTAAGGAAAATTACCACTTATCTTTAGGCAAATCATTTTAAGACTAAGTGATAGCCACAATGTTCATTGATTTTTAGAAACAGTTGTTAGCATTGGATTAAATAAATATATATTTTTAATTTACCCCGAAAAGTGCAGGAATAAACCTTGGGGATGGTAAGACTACCAATAAAGCCACGATCTTGAAATTGATATTTAAATGCTGATTTAAATTCTGCAGTAAATTTTCTGTCAAAGAATTTTAGACATTCTTTCTCTAGCATATTTCTGAATGAGAAAGAACTTGAAAAAATTCTGTGGCTGCATCTGAAGAGATTTTCTGTATAAGTTTAGCAAGAGGGACGGTAAGGATGAAAAACCCAGGGACAGAGTTCAAAAAATAATTTCAACCGTAAAAATGTGTGCAGGTCAATTTTTTGCTACATTTTTATATAAAACAATTGTCCCAGTTTCGAAAAAAAATTACATTGAATTACTTTTATTTAAACAATTTTATACAGACAGCTCCAAACTTAAAAATCAGCATCAGGGACACGGGACGGTATAGAAGTTTTCCTGGTATTTGGACCCCCAATATCGTCCAAAACTTATTTATCTCGTTACTATTGTTATGCAGTTATGCAATGGGATGTTTCCCAGTATATGAAATCCCCAGTAAATCTCAGAAATCCCCTGTGAAATTCCCAGTAAAAAAAAAAAAAAAAAAAAAAACACAAAAAATGTATTAAAATAAAAATTATTGTTCAGGGACATAAAAGTCAAAAAATTGTGAGAATGCCCCATAAAGAAGTTTTACATATATAATTTTCAATTATACAAATACACAACATCGCGAAAATTGTATAGCGAATATGGATTTAACCATTTAAAACAATCTTTTCTTTGTTTCATATGTGTTTCAACAGTATATCTATAGACTTGTCCGTACTTCATTTTTTTTTTCTTAGTATTTTTATTAAACTGCAGATATTTTAACATTTCGTGCGAAAGAAACTTTGATATCGCGTGATTACCAACCATTAAAATATCGGCGCAGATTAAAAAAAAAAAAAAAATCTAAAGTGCTAATTATATTTGTAGTCAAATGGAATTTTTGGCGATTGAAACGGTGTTACAGCACAATGAACAGGCAACAAAATGACATTAAAATACCTTTTAAAAAGAGTAATAAACATTTCCGAATGCTGTATCTCACGAAATGTATCTTTAGAAAATCAGTATAATAGTAGTTGTTAAAATAAAAGAAAAGAAGATGAATAAAGAGTAATGTAATTTATTAAACGGAAATCATCAAGGTTATTTAAGCTTTAGTTAATGTTATTTAACAGTTCAGATTTGAATTGTTTATTTCGATTGAAGTTTTTAAGCTTTTGAGATGACTCAATTTCATGATGTCAAATTAAATTTTTCTCCTCGCATTTTTACAACAGAATTTTAAAATAAGTCATTCTAGCTCAGTCGATTAAGTAGGTTGAATCTTTTTTCTTTTCTTTTTTTTCTTTTTCCCTTTTTAACAGTTTCCATTAAAGTTGAAAAGTGTTTAGGAATTCCGTATCTGTCTGTATGTCCGTGCTCTAACTCGCGTAAATATAGATCGATTGCCATGAAATACATAGCTTTAATTAGGTATCTTATGTCATGTTCGGTATTGAAATTGAAGTGTATATAGCATTTACAATTCATTTACAGGGACACTTAAAATAAATTCGTTACATTACGGTCTATGGGGTAAAATCGTTTGCGGTGTATTTTAATGATATTACACTATTTTAAACATAGTGAATTTTATATACATCACTGAGGTGTACCACATGGCGCTTACTGTAGAGTATGGTGTGCATAGAAATTATCGTTTATTTCCAGGGACACACAAAAGAATTTGGATATGAGCAATAATTGCTGGAAGTGCATTTTCAGTTGTGGTTCGCGTTTTTAAATTGATTTTGTTTTTCAAATATTTCTTGGTGTGGTAAATTTTATATATTATATACAGAGCTGCACAAAAGTTCTTAAGTACATTTCCGTTTATTGACGGAAATTGCTGAATGAGAAGTTTCAACTGTGCTTATGCATTTAACTGAACTAACTTTTAGCATATTATGTAGTATACGTACAAATCTACAGATTCTATACAAGTCTGCACAAAAAAATCGGATATTTTCCCGAACAAACAGCAGAAATTGGGTTTTCAAGTGCATTATGCGTTTTTCAAATTGATTATTTAGACATCATCTTTCACTTTTAAGTGCGAAGTTTTGTTACAGTATTCTGAATGTGTTGGAAAGTGTTTCATAATCCATGCTGGACGCATGATTTTTCGGTTTTTATTTTATTATGTGCAGACATTATAGATTAATAAAAATCAATCTAATTGCTCTTACTCCCGTTAAATTCGTTGTAAAAATGTAGCATTGCCCTACTCTGAAAAGATCCCCCAAACCGGCTGAGGGATTGATTGCTATGTTGAACCACGGTCAAACTCTATTCTTCCCCTTCCTTACACGGACTTCACAAATCAACCCCTTAGTTTCGGAATCGTTAAAGGAGTACAGTCGCCGCCAGATGGCGTGAATACTCACTGTAAATAATGCTTATTAAATGTTATTTTCATATATAAAAATACGAAAAACGTCTGTGTATATGCGTTATAAAAAGTATAGATAATATACGTATATTTTGTCTCGGCGTTTTTAGGTGCGTTCGTAATTATATAAATACGTAGCACCTATAGTCGTCGTTCAGTCCGTCTGTCCGTCCGCATATAACAGAGCAAAAAGTACCCGACCGAATGGTCTGAAATTTTAAATATATAATTGTTGCAAAATTTTGTCGAGTCATTTCAAATGTTATGAAAATCGGATGTATAGTTTAATGACAGGGACAGTCAAAAGTTTTCCGTTTAGATGACGGCCAATGGGAAAAAAATATTTCAAGTGCATTTTAATGAAATTACAGCCTTTCGAACAGAATGAAATGGATATGGATATGCACTAAAATATACATTCAGTTCAATATGCGATCAAAAATATTTAAAACTAGTTATAGTACGAACGCACCTTATTTGCCACGTTTGACGAGCAATTTCCAACTTGTTTATACTACAAACAGGAAAACTGAAGGATTTGGAGATAAAATAAATAAATACAATTCTTTAAGCATAATCAACTAAAACTATATTAAATAACAAGCTACTATAACACGGAAAACAAAGATTATAAGTAAATTTTTGCATTTAATTACATTTAAATAAAAAGGAAATCGAGTTTGGACGTGGTTGAACATTCTGTTCGTGAAAAGAAGGTATATAAACAGAAAGCGAGTATAAAATAAACGAAATGTGCAACGATTTCTTCATGAATATATGCCAAGCTCGAAATAGGTTTTCAGCCATTACTTCCACGATGTCCACCTCTCAAAAAGTGAACCATATTTGATTGACGTTAAAGCCAGGGATTCTCTATACAGTGGAACACAGTAACTATTAGATTAATAATAACTATTAGACTATGCACTATATCCGAGATATTAAGAAGATCAATCCATTGTCTAAATGGCTTTAATTGGTCCAGTATTATAGACGTTATCGTAATAACACAAAGCTATAGCATATAATGAATCATTTGCATATATTAAGGCTAATTTGATTTATGTTTTTAACGTTAGGCTAGTGTTGAATTATTGTATACACTAATATTATTCATATTTGAAAAAGAAATGTCCAATATTATCGACAAATATTTAATAATATTGGTGAAATATTTGTATTAGACTACAACTATTTTTACAGAAAATCCCGATATTAGTGTTTTGATTCAAATATAACAAAATCCGTTGATATTTTTACATTATTTTCATTATTTCTTTATTTCCATCATTCACATTATTTTCATTATACGTGTTTAATTCGTATATTTTCGAAATATGAGTATTAGATTGAAAATATTTTAATATAAATACATTGGGAAATACAGAACAGCTATTATTATGTTTCCTTATAAGAGAGATTCAGTTTGGGGTTTATCGGGCTTCTTTCTGTCAAAGATAATTTTTTTTAATGATAATATGAACGTAAATAAAATTTAAGGAAAAATTTTTCTCGATGTTTTCTATACACTTACTTTAATTGAAATATTATTTCATTTAAGTATTATTTCTTGACCAATAGTGGGTTTTTAAACTAAAGGGATATTCCTGTTAAGGCTTATAGGGCTTTCTTCTGCATGAGTTAGGATTTATGAGGAATAACATGTTCAACATGAATATGACTTTAAGGGAAATTATTTCCAAAGTTCCCAAGACAGACCCGGTAATAGGTATTGCCCCCTACCCAAAAAATAATTAATTAAATAAATAAATAAAATAAGCAAACATCGCAACCCTTATAATAAACTTCAATAATTTACTTTAATTCAAATATTGTTTTAATCAAAATATTACAATTATAATACAAATTAAAACAATAAAACAACAAATAATACAAATTAAATCAAAATCTTGGTGTAATGTTTAATATTTCCCAAAATCGGCTATTTCGATTATGATTTTTTGGGATTTCTTCTGAATAAAATTGTTTTTTTGGAAGATGTACGCGAACATGATTTTAAGAAAAACATACTGAATCCTTCCTATATGCATTTACATTTAGTTAATATTGCTTTAAAGCGGAATTTGCTTTCTTCGGTTTAAAAAAAAAAAAAAAAAAAAAAAAAAAATCAATTTTTTCCTCTTTATAGTCTGTAGATTATCCCTGTTACACGATTTGGCCGAATTCAAAGTCCTTTCGCAGTTATTTAGTGCTTTAGTGCAACGCGTCCACACGGAAGGGGGGGGGGGGGGGGCTTAAATAGTTTTGAAGCATTATAAACGCATTTTACGTAAAATGAATTTTTTTTAAATGAGCGGCATCAGAACGCAAAAACCCAATAAAACAGTAAACTTTTTTTTTTAATTAAAGGTAATATAATTTATTGGAGTTATCATCAATTTTTTATATTATTTCTAATTGCTAAAAAGTTGTAAAATTAAAACTTTAAAAACAGTAAAATAGTTTTATTTGACTGTTGACGTGTTTCATCCAGAGTCATTTTCAAAGCAAATAATAATATTCTGAAATTGCATGGTCTATGATGCAATGAACTGAAAAGCCACCATGCAGTTTTTCATGTAACGCACGTTGCTTTTCTTTATTTTACTTGGATGTTTATTTCTATTTTCTAATATGTTCTCCATTTACCTATGAAATTTCTACCTGCAGATTTTTCATAAGACGGGGTTTTCTAGTATGTACTGAAAATAATTTGAATGATAAATTAGATAATATTCGTAGGATTGCTTATAATAATGGATTTAAAGTTAAATATATTAATAAATGAATCGTGAATATTAGTAATAAGAAACCTGAACATAAATTTGACTCGCAAAAATACAAACTTCATCCTATTCCATATTATACAAGCTTTTTTGAGAAATTAAAATATAGTCTTAAGTGGTTCAGTGTCTGCTTAGTAGCCAAACTACCTCCAAAAATGGAGTATATTATTTGCACTAAAATCGATCCAATTAATTTTGAGAATTATTCAGGAGCATACGAAATACCATTAATTAGAGCTGACGGATCAAAGAATTACTATATTGGAATGACTAGCAGGAAATTTAAATACATAAAAAAGGAGCATGTAGCTGATATTAAGTAAAATAGAAAAACCACAGCCTTGACAAGATTAAATCAAGAAGAAATTATTCATATAAATTTCAACGAAAATAAAATCATTTTCCCCTCCAACCAATATTATCCATCCATCATAAGAGAAACAATAGAGATTCTAACACGTAAAAATAACATATGTAACGATACAGAATCATTTAACTTAGCCCGGGGTACTCAAGTGTTTAGAAAATAGAAATAAACATCCAAGTAAAATAAAAAAAAGTAACGTGCGTTACATGAAAAACTGAATGGTGGCGTTATAGCCCGTGCAATTTCGGAATATCAATTATTTATTTGTTTTGAAAATGACTCTGGATGAGTTGAAACATGTCAACAGTAAGATAAAACTATTTTACTGTTTTTAAAGTTTTAATGTTACACCCCTTTTTAGCAATTAGAAATAATATGTTATTAAACGGTGTTAAATTGCTATATATCAATTTATTATTATTATTATTGAAATATTCACTGTAAACTGAAATGTCTGAAATTCAGACATATATATGTGTGTCTTAAACGGAGTGTTCAATTTTCAGACATTTTAAAATGTCTTAATTTTTCAGTCGCTGGTATGCATCTGAATTTAAGACACTTCAAACGCCTGACTCGCATCCATGTTTGACCACCTCTCATTTCTCGGCAATAGGCCACTTTTTCACCTTTATTTATTTATTTATTTATTTTTCCCTAAGCATTATACATTGAAAAAAATATCCGTTAAAATGTGGAAATTGTACCGCCAATCGAAACGCCAGTGCAATTTACGTATTTTAATGGAAATTATCATCCGTAAATTCCAGAAAATTTTTAATTTTTTTGGAAATTTCTATATTTAAAAAAATAAAATGTGAGCTTTCAATGGATGACCCACACTTCATTCAATCAAAGGTCACGTATTATTCTACAGGATTTATTTATTTAATTCACATTACTATAACCATGCAACACTTACCACTTGGCTGGATTTGAACCCGGGACCTCTTGCTTAATAATACTGTGACATACCAATTCGGCCACGCCTTCACGTGTGAAGCTGTCAAATATTGCTATTTATAAAGTACACGAAATGCATTTTATTGTAGTGGTAATTTTTTTCCCAATCTACTATAACTCTCAACGTTTTACAAATTTTCTTTCGGGAATTTTGGAATCTGAATTTTGAATCTGACGGTGGTATACGCCGTATACCTTCTAGAATTCTTTAAGGAATACCGTATACCATCTGTTTCTCAAAAAAGCTATATCATTCACTCTCTAGCCCCCTCACTGACAAGCCCGTGTTAATACGTTCATTAAGCTCCAGGTTTCACTGCAATACAAGCAATATTTAAAGTAATATAATTCTATTGATTTAATCTATTTTTAATACATTGAACAATGATTAATACTTCCAAGGATTGCATTCATATTCGTTATTAAGTTTTTTATAAAATGTTCAAAGAATCATTTTTTTTAGCATTTAAAACAAAATGCAGAGACAACAACATTACAATTTTGCCCTTTTCCAAGACAGTCGGAGGGCTAGGGTATACCCTCTGCATAGAGCGTATACTCTCTAATTTTTTCACGACTACCACCACTGAGAACAACGCTTTTATTTTTCTTCTACTCACGGAGAATTTTTTAGAACACAAATATTATTGTTTTATACAGAGAAACTTTATTTTTGAAATATTAAAATATTTAAAATGTTTTAACAATGTGTAATTCAGCAATCCCTTAACATTTGCGAGTTTTGATTATTCTCGAAATAGAATATTTCAACATTCGCGAATACTTAACTTGGTTATTAGCGAATTTTGTTTTGTTTACAAAGTAAATTCGCTTTGTTTTACCAATTTCGTAAACTAATTTACACTGTACAACCCTGCAATGTACTGTATAGCCTAAGTTTGGAGAATTTCAGCCCTTGTATTGAGGCAGAATGTATATCGGCAATTCAAAATGAATTTAAAAATGAATCCGAAAATAAGCAGTTTGGATCTGAACGAATACACTCTTAATAAATGTATTTTTGCATTTCAATTGCTTTTCTCAATTTAAAAAAATTATACACGCCAGATGGCGCTACTCCTTATCTATGAAATCGCCTGAAGAAATCTTACCAAAATAATTTTGCAAAGCTTCTAAAATCCAATTTATTTTAAAATGTAAAATATGAAATAAAATTATTTAATACTGAACTACTTAACCCTTACCGGCGCGGAGTAATTCTGTTTATAAACTGATGAAATAATGGACATACACCGCAATTTATAAGCGAATTTATTGGAAAATACGGACTTGCTTATTTTCATGTACATTATAATAGGAAAATTTTAGTTAAATATTCTTGGTGCCGTTTGTCAGTTTTGGAATTAAAATTAGGTGTCCTTTTTTAAGGACACCGCGCCGGAAAGGGTTCATCAGCTTTGTATATAAATATATTAATTTTTCATTTAAGACAGGATTCTGTTATCGACAAATAATACATTATCATTTTAACTATAAAATCAGGGCCGAAACTATCCTTTTTTGCACTCAGGGCAAACATGGGTTTTTGTGCCTCCACTCCTCCGCAATATATATTCACACAGAGGATTTTACTAATTTTCTAATACCCGACTTATTTTAAAATTTAAAATATCTAATCATAAAATATCTAATGTTTTATAATCTAATATCTATGTAATCTATTTTGTCAAATATTGATTCAATGAAATCTTGAAAATGGAATCGAAAAAAATTCCGCTTTATACAGGATCCTTATGCCATATCATCCTTAGATTATGCTATGTTTTGGCATATCCCAGACAGGCTGAATTTAACAATACCGTGCTAAACATAGACGTGAGAAAAATCGACAAACAAAATCTTCATTTGGCGTTCCTTCGTTCTGGCGCCCGGTGCACATTCCCCCTCTGCCCCCCCCCCCCCCTCTTAGATTCGACCCTGTATAAAACATTATCTAGATGCTGAACATTATCTATCTAATAGAAGATACTTAATGGCATTTTTTGTAGCAAACAACAAACAAAATTATCATTTTGGGCCTTCTTCGCTTTTCATTATGGCGCCCGGGGCAGACGCCTAATCTGCCCTCCCTCTAATTTCGGTCCTGGTTTAATTTAAATAAATACATCATGTAATATATGTGACTTTGGATGGTAGTTGAAATATGTGAATTATTCCTTGAAAGATTGATTATATTTTATTTTTTTAAAGCGAAAATTGTAAATACGAAATATACAAAAAAAGTAAATAAATAAATAAATAAATAAATAAATAAATAAATAAAATAAAATAAAATAAAAAAGGGAGGGGATTTCTGGAATTTACGGAAGAAGATTTGCCTAAAAATACGTACAGTAGCAGTATAATTTCCATATTTTAACAGATATTTTTTAAAAGTGCAATAATGCTTTCAAAAAAAAAAAAAATGGCTGTTGATCAAACATGTCTGCGATTCAGACGTTTGAAATGTCTTAAATTCAGATGCATACACGCGTCTTAAAAATTAAGACACTTTAAAATGTCTGAAAATTGAACACTCCGTTTTAAGACACTTATATGTCTGAATTTCAGACATTTCAGCTTGCAGTATTTATCCCATGATCATATAGTAAGACACTTAAGTGTCTTAATTTCAGACACCTATGATGTCTGAAATTTGATATTCAGACACTTAAGTGTCTGAATTACTTTTTCAGTCACACATGTGTCTGAATTTAAGACGCCTCTATTTGCAGTGTTCTTCAAATGATAATA
This sequence comes from Maratus speciosus, assembly GCA_963932465.1. Lineage (NCBI taxonomy): Eukaryota > Metazoa > Arthropoda > Arachnida > Araneae > Salticidae > Maratus > Maratus speciosus. The sequence continues at coordinate 173,158,949 of OZ010793.1, forward strand.
AATAAAATGCAAAAATCCCGGAGCTGAAAACTTCATTCCTATTCCGGAAAAAAATGTAAAAAAAAACACCCTTTTTCGGCATTTTATAGGCAAATGTCCCTTTATTTAAAAAAAAAAAATATTTCCTAGAAGTCCTTAACAATGGCCTAATGTTCTGTTTTTTCTAATCACGTATATTCTGTTTAAAAACATTGGAATTATTTCACATTCTTAAGATTAAATTATTCAATGATAATAGAATGCGAGGAATATTTAAGAAGGTATTTAACATATCGCGTCATTTATATAGGTAATTTAATGTGTATACTTACTTTAATTCCAATATACTCCTTTTGAAATACTAAATAAGATAAATATATTCTGAAATATCTTAAGGAAATTTCCGAATTATACACAAAGCTTTAAACAATTAAAAAAGAACGTTTGCAAAATTGTGGAGGGAAGCATCTAACTTAAACGTAATTAAACTGTGGTAGTTTAATTAAAGTTTTATTAAAGTTTCGTTAAAGTTTATTAAATAAATTGAAAACTGTATTTTTAATAAGAGTAATTTTATAAAATCATTTGCAATGTATACAAGCATCTGCTTTAAACATAATTAAACTAGGAAAGACTGATTAATGGCTTTTATTATTTTAAATTATAAACTTTTCTTAAAATATGAAAATGATTAAATATAGAATATCTTATTAAGATTTCGGGAATTCATTTTAATAATGAAAACAACCGACAGAAAAATTCCGCGTTCTATTATATTGTCACATTATATCCACCGTAAATCTTGACATTAAAACACTGCGGTTTCTAAAGAAAAAGTACTTGCTACTTAGAAAATTAAAGTAATAAAACCAAAATCAGACCGCAATTTTCTTCTGAAATCTGCAAAGGGCGTTGAGAAAGATTACTTTAAAAATTGTAAGCACTAAACTATGCGGGCATGCTCAAAGGCAGAAAAAAAAATCCGATAATTAAACAATCTCCTTGATGCCTGTTTTCCAAACTTTTAAAACAGCGTCGATTAGAGTCAACACGTGTCGTAGCTCGATAATCCTATTAACGTCTCTCACCATGTTAGTAAAGGACAAAAAACGCTCCGATGCCTTGTTTTAAATCCTTTTAAAAGTTCCTTTTAATTAACTAAAGAGTTCGGGTATCCCCATAGGGAACATGCTTCATGTGTGATGATGGGAGTTTGGATTACAAGTAGCCTTGGCTGAAATTGTAGCAAAGTATTGGAAAGAATGGAGCAGGAATACACTGCTGGAAGGTGTTTTTCCTACATATTAGTTTTGTTGTGAAAGAAGATGCTTTAAGACAACCAGATGAATGATTAGCTAAGTAAAAATTTTAAAATCCCCAGCATTAGGATTTTTTTTCTTCATTTTAATGCATCAAGTATATTTTCTTCTAAATAGCATTAAACCAATCAAGTGCACATCAATGCTAATTACTTGACTTGAGTATGATTAGCAAATACTGTGTAACGTGAACTAAATAAATCAAGCAATTTGTGAAAATCTAGTAGAAGTAATTTGTCTAAAAACTAAGTAGTGAAGAATAACCCTAAAAGAATTGACTTAAACATGATATAACGCAAACAACTTTGTATGGCTGTAGCTAACTTGGTTCAATAGTTATTTGACCCGAAACGGACTTAATAAATTAACCTGTATATAAATATTCAGACTTACAATCTTATGCGTATAATGCTCAACATGTAAATATATTAAAAAGTAAATAAGCAAGAGTAATTTTTCAATATTTTTTCTTAAATATTTTAACTTTTGTTTTGAATCCTTTTAAAAGTCTCTTTTAATTAACTAAAGAGTTCGAGTATCTCCATAGGGAACATGTCTCATGTGTGATGATGGGAGTTTGGATTACAAGTATCCTTGGCTGAAATTGTAGCAAAGTATTGGAAAGAATGAAGCAGGAATACATTGCTGGAAGGTGTATTGTTGTGAAAGAGGATGCTTTAAGACAACCAGATGAATGATTAGCTAAGTAAAAATTTTAAAATCTCCCAGTATTAGGATTATTTTTCTTCATTTCGATGCATGAAGTATATTTTCTGCTAAGTAATGAAAAAGTACTTTAAATACCTGAAGTGCTTTAAACTAATCAAGTGCACTGTACACATCAAAACTAATTACTCAGCTTGAGTACGATTAGCAAATACTGTGCAAAGTGAACTAAATAAATCAAGTAATTTGTGAAAACCTAGTAGTAATTAGTCTAAAAACTAAGTAGTGTAGAATAACCTTAAAAGAATGGACTTAAACATGATAGAATGCATACAACTTCGTATAGCTGTAGCTAACTTGGTTCAACAGTTATTTGATCCGAAACAGATTTAAGAAATTACCCTGTATATAAATATTCATGTGCTTGCAATCGTATGTGTATAATGTTCCACGTGTAAATATATGTAAAAAGTAAATAAATAAAAGTAATGTTTCAATATTGTTTCTCTTAAACATTTTAATAAAAAGAAATTAAGTAGATTTAAAGTTCATCATAATGGATTTACTTTTTTTTTGTCAATTGCGACCCTTCCGTGAAAATTTTTCAAAGGATTGTCTCATACATCGTCGACTTTGGAAACAAATTTTTAAAAAATGAAAATCTCTCGCCGTTGTATTTCGTCCCTGTCACGAACAGAAGAATGCTTGTCTCAGATCTGCAAACGGCCAAAAAGAAATACAAAAATGAAAAAATTGTCAGCAGCCTCATATCTCACCTCAACCAAAAGACTCATAAAAGCCCGAAAACCAGAACCCGCAACAAGTTTGCTCTTATTTTTTCCGCCCTATGTCATGCTCTCTTTTTTCTCCATGTCCATGTGTCAGATGAAACAGCTGTCTTGGCCTTTTCTGCTCTTATGAGTGGCAACATCCATTTTGTCTTGCGTCAACTGAATTCGTTTTTGATTTGTGGGTTGTATTCGGTTTCGTATTTTGTGATGGATGGTAGCTTAACTTTTAGTGTTTGACAGCGTTCTGGAAAGGACTACGAAATTCGTAGTTAAGTAAGAGGAATAAGTGGGATGTGACATTCTTCTACTGTTTAAAAAATTAAAAGTAAAATTAAAAGTAAAGTTACATTTAAAAAATTAAAAGAATTTACGCTATCGAAAAAATAAAATCATTGAGATCAGAAAAATCAAAACTATATTTATATATATATTTTTTTATTTACATAACACAAGCCTGCAAAATTTGGGTTGTGTCACATTGCTTAGCTTTTGATAATTGATTCTTACGTATTTTGTAGCGCTGAATCCGGAAATGGCCTTCATTTTTTACCATCACGTCACGATTTTTTGCAAAATATTTAATTTTTAACTTTGAAATTTACGATTTGCGGAAAATTCTGACAAATGAAGGTTATTTTCAGATTTAGTGCTCAAAAGAACATAAAAATCAATTACCAAAATTAAAAAAAACACAACCATCACATCTATTTTATAGTGTCAGAATTTTGCTATTTTTTTACTTTGAAATTCACGATTTGCAAAAAATCCTGACTTGATCGTTAAAAATGAAGGTGTTTTTCGAATTCAGTGCTAAAAAATATATCAAAATCAGTTATCAAAAGGTAAGAAACACAACCGTTTCCTGCATCTTTCAGTATCAGATGTTCTCTATTTTTTTTACTTTTTACCATTGAAATTTACGATTTGCAAAAAATCCTGACGTGATGGTTAAAAATGAAGGTCATTTTCGGATTCAGCGCTAAAAAATACATAAAAATCAATTATCAAAAGTTAAACAATATAACCATCGCAGGCTTGTGATTAGTAAGTCAAAGATGTAGAGGAATCGTTTAAAATTTTACATACATATAGGTACTATATTGTTTTTCGTAAAATAAACAAATGTTTGCATTGACCGATTTTGTTTTGCTTTGTTGATTATATTCGTTTTCGTTTTTTGTGACTGATGGTAGCTTAAATTTTATTATTTGACAGCAATTTGGGAAGGGGCTGCGAAATTCCTAAATGCGTCAGGAAAAAAAGGCCGTTTGTCTATAGTTATTTTTCATTTAAAGTATTTACCTATCGGAAAAATAAAATTTTTCAGAACACACCTTTTCACATCGTGCATTACTTCGAAATTCATCTTTATGTTTCCATTCAAGTTAGTTGAAGGTTAAGCTTGGCGGATTCACGCAGCGTTGCCACTCCTTAAGCACCGCGATATCATGTCATGTCAGGAGATATAAACTCAAATTACCTTCCTTTGATTAATAAATAAATAAATAAATAAAAGTAAATCTGAGAAGAACAGGATTTTTTTGAAATTTTACAAATACATAACTGCCAAATTTGTTTTATTATAAACCTTAAAATTGAATAGTAAATTTTATCTTATTTAATCGCCAAAATCTGTGATGAAATAAAGCAAAAATTTCTATTAAATTTTAATGGTAACAAAAAAGCGTAAAAGTTGGCAGTTATGCGATTTATATTGTCTTTCTAGAAAAAAAAATTAAATGTTTTTTCTCTTTTTCTTTTAGTATGCGTCGACTGAATTCATTTTTAATTTAAGTGTTATATTCATGTTTATATGCTGCGATGCATGATATTTTAACTTTTAATATCTGACAGCGTTCAGTAATGTACTGCGTAACTCATGCACTGTAAAAAAAAAAAAGAAAGAAAAAAAAAAGAAAAGGAAAAAAGAAAAAAAAAATCTGAAAAGTTACTAAAACTTTTCTAGGAACACTCTCAGAAATGGATTCTCAGATTTCACGAATTTTTCTTCGTTTTTGACGAAACCATTTCCTGGGATATGCTCCGAGCGAATATTTCGTCAAATTGAGAAAATTACTTTCTTCACTTGTTTGAGGATAACAATTTCGTCAAAAGTGCTTGTTTGAAAAGCGCAATCAGTGGGTGGTGTCACCTATTGAAGAGTTTAGAAGCTCTTGTATCGACAGGAGAAAAAATAATAGCTTCGGGGTGATTCGAACTCACGACCTCCGGTGTGGGAGACGGACGCTCTAGCTATTACGCTATTGAGTCCTCGAAGGGATATGATTTGAGATGCATGTAATGAATTCTACTGTATATTTATATTTTTATAAGGTTGATTGTAATTTTATCGATGTTGTTATACTTATAATTCTTGCAAGTTTTAATTAGTAAGGCTAATTTATTATTATTATTTCCTATGGTTAATATGAATAATTATAATATGGCTTGATTAATATAATTTATTAGGAAAATTTTCTTTGCTCGATGAATGATTAAAATATGGTCTGGTTAATTTGTTGCTCAGAAATAACGAATTTTAAAGTGCATGTGGGGGAGATTTTATCAATTTGAGTATGTGGTTGAGATTTTAATACTTTACTGTTTACAGAAGAGAAGGGAGAGGGATCAATTATGCATATTTAATTTGATAGTTATATGAATATATTTCTTAAATGAAAAAGGGATCTTTGAACTTTAAAACTTTATTGACCAAATTTTCTTTTTAAACGATTTTGTAAAACACAGGAAATTTATTCTTTTCTAATTAAACCATAGCGAGCAAAGTAAAATAATCATCATAATAATAAAAATTCTTAAAGACTTTAAGAGCTAAAAAAATAACTAATGCAGAAACAATGACTACCTGTATTTCAGCATTTTCTGAAAAGCGCTAAAAAGTGCGATTTTTTAAATAAAGTATGACAGGAATAACATAAACAAGCAAATATCTCAGATATTTGCTTGTTTATGATTGCTTGTATCCTGCGACTTTAGCAAGCAGATATTATATCTGCTTGCTAAAGTCGCAGGATTTGAGGATGTACGGTTTCCTTAAAATGCATTGAGTCTGGCCGTGAGTGAAGAAACACCTTCGTCAAATACTTGAGAGTTTACGTGTCGTTAAAAGTCACGTGATTTTGATACGAAATGATCGTCAAAAACAACGAAATATAGCTCGAGGATTGCTGAATCGTCAAAATTGAGAGTTTTATTTTAACTGGGATTCCTAGAGTTTTTTATGTAACGGCAACAACGAAATTTCATGTAACAGATACACTTTTGCACCGTAAATAAAAAAAAATCTGTAAGGTTATTATGAAATTTTTAAGAAATTGGGATGACCAGAACTTTTTATGTAATTACAAGACGGGTTACAGATAAAATTTTAGTAAGATTACCGTAATTTTAGTAGATTCTTTTGTAAAGATACAAATTTCTCTAGCTTTATAAAAACTAGTTTTGTAGATTTATATCTTTTATTGTACAGTGTACAGATAAAATTTTAGTAAGGATATAGATTTCTGTAAGTTTTCATCTGTAGAATTACAGTTATTTTTTTTTTTTTTTTTTTTTTTTTTTTTACAGTTTAGCTACCTAAATGAGAGGCATGACATGCTTACTTTGCTAATTTTCTTTTTATAAACTAAGACTTACACATTTTTTTTTTCTATGTATTTTAAATGTTTTTCAACTTTGATTTGGCTCATTTTATTTTTGGTTGGAGAATTTTATACGGTTTCGTATTTTGTAATTGGTGGTAAACAGATCAATTTTTAGTTGTCGACAATGATCTGAAAAAGTCCGTGAAATTCGAACTATGAAAGCGAATAAATGAAAGTTACATACTGGCCAACATCCCCATTCACTTCCGTAAAATGAGAGTTAAAGTTATCCAGGTTAACCCTTAAATGCCTGATTTTTCAAAAATCATTGTAGTAATGTTTTTCGGCTTTCATTTTTTAAATAAATCATGGGAAAAATACTTTAAAAAATCATATTTTTTTTTAAGCGGCTAAAAAATAGTTTGTTACTAATCGGCAATACTAGTCTTTAATTGAAAAAATAATTTTCCTTGATAAAATTCTATAATATTAAACACACGAGAATTTTAGGAACTATAATAAGAAACGAATTTTACTTGCTCACTGCAGAACAAAATAGGGTATTTCTCAAACTTCCAAACAAAACAAAAAGAGCAAGTAGCAACAACTGAAAAAATAAAACTATTTTTATTCTTAAACAGCACAAGTGTTGCCATCTACAAGTTGAAAATCGATTTAATAATATTTTCAGAATGTATTTTATTGGCAACATTAGGCATTATAGCTTCAATATTATTTTAATAGTATTTTAGAGCCTAAATTGGGTATGTTGCCGAAAAGCAACACCCGGCATTTAAGGGTTAAACACGTTTCGAACCAGAATTTTTTTTAAAGAAATTAATTGAAATAGATTTCTTACAGAAATATGATATTAAATGTATAATAATACATTAAATAAATGTTTTGGTTAGTAACGTGCTAAACCTGGGTCAATTTAACTCGCATTTTACGGAAGTTTAGTTGGAAGTTGACAAGTATGAAGATATGACATTCTTTTTTACTCTCTATAACTGAACATAGATTTTGTATGTAAAGATGGGATTTTGTAATCGATTTTTAAAACACTTCCGGATGAGCTAGAACTATAAATATTACGTTGACATCTGCATTTCCGGTGACAATACATTTTAATATTTTCAGAAATTAGTTATAAATTAATATATTAACGTGAAAATAAAAATCACAATTTTGTGATTTTTATTTCGCGTTCATATTGGTGTAAATGTCCAGCTCTTTTATTATAAATTAATATATTAATTTTAAGGCATTTTTCCGTTAAAAACACTACAGGTGATCAATCGCCAAATATTCTCTGTAATAATGCGTTGTATGAAAGTTGAAAAAACAATGGAGTTAATGATGTGCCACTAAACGCTCGCCAAAATAGGCCAAATGGCTGCGTCACTGCGTGTAATAATGAAACATTTTAAAGGCTAACGAGTAGAAAATAAATTATAAATAAAAAATGAAGAGTGTAATGTTAAAAATTTTACATTTTTATCAATTAATAGCTTAATCTTAATTAAATGATTATATACTGAGAAATCAATTTAGAAATCACAAAAGAATAGTTTAAATAATGTTTCGTTTTTGTCTTTGCTTTTTCCTATCTTAAACAGAAACAGAGCAAAAATTATATAGTTTTTAATAAATTCACTTGCTTGTGTTTTAACAAAGCGCAAAAAGTCCTGATTTTTTCATAATCGAGTTTGGTGCCCACGTCAAATTAATGTATTGTAACGGGAATTTTTTGAAAAAAAGAACCATGTATTGCAGCCAAAAAATTAGACGTGATATAAAACATTGCGCAAGATATTTTAAATGCAGATGCAAGTTTTGCCAGTTAGGTATTGTTGTTAACAATAATATTTCTGCGAGAAGTAGGTTTGTCTTTAAAATCCAAGCATAAATTATATTAAACTTATTTTTCTTCTTTTATTTTACCAATAGTTTATCAAAATTTATAAATCAAAAAATGGTTGCTTTATCTAATTACTGGACTAATGTTACAGGACTTAATTTGTGGCGGAGCCCACCGGAGCCCAGCTCCGGTACTTCTCTGTTTTTAGTAAATATTTAAATATTGATCGGAATTCACCGGAGCTCATAAATACAGTGCTCCGGGACCCAATGCAATAACAGTTCCGAAAAACCGAATCCTAAATTATCATTTCCTTTCCTTCCAATCCTCAAGTTTTTCCATACTTTTTTATCAAAACACTTATGTGTGACGTAATGGGTTGCACACATAAGAGATAGAGATAAAACGGGCTCAATTTTTATATCAGTTTTTGGGCTTGGACTGTTTCAAGCTCAATCTGTCTTATATTCAAAATTTTATTTATTCATGTATAGAAAATAATTCGCCTTTAAAATTACGTATTATATTCTATTTCAAATCATTTTAATGCCATTTTGATCAGAATGAAGGAAAAACAGAAATCGTGTTTTTGTATGCTATTGATAGTATTTGCAATTTTACGTCGGCGATGCATTGATACTGCGCCACTCAAGAGACTGGACAATGAATTTGCTTTCAGTTCAATTTTCTTTTGTGACAGTAGGATATTTTTTTATTTAGATATCTAACCTGAGAAGAATATTTTCTGTTTTTATCCAACGAGCATCAGCTTGAGGTTTTGTTTAAGATTTTTTTTTCTTCTATTGCGTAAGAGTATAAAAATCATGCTTCTAATTGTTGTATTTATTTTGCACCATGAACGCTGCTCATGCTAAGGCTCTGTCCTGCACATTTACGAAGTCACTTTCATTTGCAAGTAGGTATAATTGTTACGTATTGTTATTCTGATAGAAAGCAATCGAGCAGTGTTTCCTCTTTTCTGTAAAGGAACGAATCTTTCCGATAATGGTGTCAAATTTTTAATTTAATCTGATTTTCATGGACTCATCATAAAAGTTTGTTATGCGGAAGTAATCGATTATAGTTTAAGATATGCACCTTTTATAGGAAATTGACAAACTTTGTTCCATTCTTCAGCATATAACTACTGATTTCTGTAAATTTCATTCATTTTTTCATAAAAATGCATAGCTGTGAACTATCCTTTTTTTGTCTTAAAATTATCTTCTAATCATAATCCTTACGATATGTAATCGTAGAATTAACAAAAAATCGCAATTAACATTATAATTAGGCCAAGATTACTATTTGGAAGGCGGGATAACTAAAAAGTGGAATAGTTGACAACTAAGTATATGGTGATAGATATAATTCAAATTTTTATTTTGATAAAGAAAAAAAAATGCTTTAAAATTTGCAAATAATGTACAAAATAAAAATATGCAGAGTGAACGGGGGGTGAGGTGGGGGGGTACAATTGTTAATACCGGTACCGCAGAATATTAGGACTCCGATACTTTTTTTGTTAACAATTAAGCCCTGATCATAGTTAGGAAAGCAATTAATTTTTGCCTTTAATAAAACTGAAATTTACCATGGAGATAGCCAAGCCATTATCTTTGATTCGGCCTTTTATTTTATTTTATTATTACTAGGGGGCTCTGCCCCCTACGAAGCTACGCTCGCCAACCCCCGTTCAGGCATATCAAAATCCAAAAAGCACGCTAATTTGATCGGCTTTAAAAAAAAAAAAAAAAAAAAAAAAAAAAACATTAGCGATCACTCTGTAAACGGGTTTCCATTCGTTTTACTTGGATTGGGGATTTTTAAGACCAAATCTGCTGCTGTTAAGAGATACAATGGCTGTTTTCGCATTTAATTAAAACAATTATTTAAACATTTGAAAATAAGCTAATGTAAAATGAATTAAGTAAACAGTGTCATTCAAGGCCGAAACTAAGGGGGAGGGGGCAGAGAGGGCATGTGCCCCGGGCGCCAGACCGAAGTGGCGCCAAATGAAGGATTATAACTTTGGCATGGATCATTTTCTTCTGATGGAATGATGTCTTCTATTATTATGAAACAGCGATTATAAATGAAGTGTTAGGTGAAGATGAAAGAGCAGCCGTAAAAAGTTAGAACTCTGATTTTCTGGTAAAAAAAAAATTATGGCGATTTTTTTTCTTCCCATTCTGACCAGTCTGACTTTTTACGACTGCTCTTTCATCTTCACCTAACACTTCATTTATAATGGATGTTTCAAAATAGTAGAAGACATCAGTCCATCATAATAGTAGAAGAAAATCACTCGGTGAAAGAGGAAACTCGGTTAAGCAGGACTCGAATGATCAGGACTCTACTGTATATTTCATTTTAAAAATGATCTTTAGAATATTTTTGTTGGTGTTCAGAGGGGAGTCATGACCCTAGTGACCTCCCCCTTGGATCCGTCATTGTAGATTACGTAGTTCAGCATTACATATTTTAAATTTTAAAATAAGTCGACTATTAGAAAATTAGTAAAATTCACCTTGTAAATATACTTCGCGGAAGAGGAGGGGGGGGGGGCGCCAAAATCAATGCTTGCCCCGGGTGCAAAAAAGGCTAGTTTCGGCCCTGGTGTCATTGTTTCCCGGTATTTTTTAACAGCGCTATAAGATAGTTCTTTTAAATAATTCATTTTAAATGTATCGTTTCAAATCTGACGTAATTTACACCAAAGTTTTATTTCTCTTATTAACGTGAAAATACTTTTGTTGTTAGAAGTAAATATTATTTGCGCTGTCTTCGAATTCACGATAATAGTTGAAAAGATTATCTCAAAATATCTCGCGCAAATATATTTTTCAATTTAAATTGCTTTGCCATATTTTTTGGCCATATTAAATATGACGTAATTTCCTCCATTTACAAGTTTTAACACATAATAATGATTTTTTTATTTTAAGATTTTGTTTCTCTTTTAAAATTTAAGTGTAAATATGGTTCTTATGACGTAATTTTCCTGCTTTTAACATGTAATCATTTAATTCTAATTTTAAAGTTTTTTTTTCTGTTTGTAATAGTCACGTGTAAATAAATTTTTAATTTGAAGTAAACATTATTGTTTTCGCTGTTTATACAATTGGCAACAGTTTAAATTAGTACCATTTTCTGAAATTTGTAAAAAATATCTCTCGAAATGATGAAAATTTAAATTTAAAATAGAAATAAAACCTCAAAAAATCAGTCAAATAAGAAAAATAAAGGCAATCTGCTCACCGGGAACTTATAACGTATAAAATGACCGAAAAATGATTAAATTCTCATGTATAGTTTTTGCTCCAATAAAACTTTTTTAATGGAACGATTTTGTCCAACTTTAGCATTAAATATCTCTTAAAATAATTCTTCGATTTGAAAACTGTCTGCATCAGCGTGTTTATCAAAAATTTCTCTATAATACCACCGATTTTCATATATTTGTATGCAACAGTTTTTTTAATATTAACGATGAAAGGCCATGCTTAAGCATTCAAATTGGATGCCGATCTACTCGGAATATCTACGCAGATTTTCATTGGTCCATTTCCAAATCAAAACTTTTTTTTTACATATAGAAGGATTTATTTTTTTACATTTTTATTATCATTTCAACAAAGATGATTATCAATCAATACATCGTTTTTAACTGATCGGGGAATGAGATGCATCCCAACTGTAAAACTCTCTGTTTTTTTAATAACCCAACGAAAACTATATTAATGAAATTAATACGCCACGGCTCATACTTTCTTTTAAAGCGTTTTAAAAATACCCCCCATGTCGCTCAACTAAGTAGTTAACAGAACACTCCAATTAAAAGTAGCTTTTAAAGTGGTAGAATCACCGGGGTACATTTGTTTGATATCAAAGAAATTAAGTCATTGAATGTTATTTATTACCGTCGTTACAATGCTAACTATATTATTTGATTTACAAGAATAGTAAAAATGTCAAAATTTAAAACTATTTAATATTTGCTTTTCGTTTTACAAAAATTTTTAATTATCTGCTTAATTTCAAAGAAAGGAAGCGACCGAGTAATATTTATTAGCATAGTTTTAGGATAGAAATTAATTTTTACCTGTAATAAAACTAAAATGTATCACTACGTTTTCCGGGACATTATATTTTATTGCGCTTTTTTTCTTCTACGTTTTATTATTATTTCAACGACGATGAAAATGAATGCATCGTATTTAGCTTATCCGAGAAGCGTCCCAAATATAAAACTTTTCACTCTGTTCTTTCATCACCTGGCAAAAATTGAATGAACAAAATCAATGCGTTGTGGCTCGTTCTTGCTTTTAAAGCGTTTTAAAAATACTTCCCACGTCCCTCAACTCGGTAGTTAATAGAATACCTTAATTAAAAGTAGCATTTAAAGCGAAAGAGTCCACGGGGCATATTTGTTCAATTTTAAAGAAACGGGCTGATTGGATTTTATTTATTACCATAGTTACGATGCTAAATATTTTACAACACGATGTAAGTTGTGGAAATTTCAAACCAAAAAAAGTTATTCCATTTCGTGTTGATTTTTTTTATTTATATACTTAATTTTATATAAAAGAAACAACTGAACATTATATATTACCATAGTTTTAGGATACCAATTAATTTTTGTCGGTAGTAAAATTTAAATTTATCCCGAAGATAGCCGGGACATTATTTTTTAATGAGCTCACCTTTTCTACGTCTTTATTGTCATTTCAACAAAGATGATTATCAATAGAAGGTATTTAACTTATCCGAGAAGCATCCTAACTGTAAAACGTTTTACTCTGTTCCGTCAATAACATCGGCGAAAATTGAAACAATTACGTCGCAGTTAATTCTTGCTTTTAAAGAGTTTTAAAAATACTCCCGACGTCCCCCAAGTCGGTAGTTAACAAAATACTCTAATTAAGGGTATATTTGTTTAATTTTAAAGAAACGGCCAAGGGTATATTTGTTTAATTTTAAAGAAACAGACTGATTGAAGTTATTTATTATCATAGTTAAAATACTAACTAATTTACTTGTTTTACATACCGATGTACGTTAAAATTTAAATCCAAAAATATTATTGCTTTTCGTTCAAAATTTTTTTTTTATTATCTACTTAATTTCAGAGAAGGGAAACGACTGAACATTATAGTATATTACCATAGTTTTAGGATACCAATTAATTTTTGTCTGTCATAAAATTAAAATTTATCACGAAGATAGCTGGGGCATTATTTTTTATTGAGCTCATTTTTTGTACGGCTTTATTGTCATTTCAACAAAGATGATTATCAATACATCGTATTTAACTTATCCGAGAAGTATCCCAACTGTAAAACTTTTCACTCTGTTCCTTCAATAAACTCGGCGAAAATTGAATCAATAAAATTAATACGTCACGGCTCATTCTTGCTTTTAAAGCGTTTTAAAAATACTCCCCACGTCCCTCAACTCGGTAGTTAACAGAATACCCTAATTAAAAGTAGCCTTTAAAGCGAAAGAGTCCCCGGGGCATATTTGTTCGCCGTCGCTCTTAATAACAGACATCAAAGGGTCTCTTAAAACAGCGGGGAAAAGAAATCGATGATTTTTCATCGATAAGCCGATGCTAAAGGGACTTGGAAGCTGAATATTGGGAATATCTGGATTTTTGAAGAGTTTTGCTGTTTAAGGTAATATTCAGTAAATATTTGATATGTGCATTTCGTTACAGCTAAATAAGCACAGAAAGATATCTTCACTCTAATAAATTAAATTTTCAAAATAAATAATTGCTAGTATTATGTTTAGAAATTATGTTTGGGCATAATTTTGTTACGTATGTGCAATATATTTTAAAATGTATGATAAATGTAGTACGTAGTGTTTGAATTGTAATTAGCTGATGAATATTTTGTACAGCAGTAAATAAATTGGTTTGAATTAAAAATTAAATTAATAAATTTCGTAAATATTTGATGTGAGCATTATGTTACAGCTAAATATGATATTTTCAGTATGTCTAATAAATTAAAATTTCAAAATGAATAATTGCTAGTATTGTGTTCAGAAATTATGTTTGGGTATAATTCTGTTGCGTATGAACAATATATTTTTAAATGCATGATAAATATAATATCTTAGTGTTTGAATTGTAATTAGCTAATGAATATTTTGAATAGTAGTACCGTATATACTTGCGTATAAGTCGAGGAATTTCCGACACTTTTCGGTAAGCAAATTTGGGGGGTCGACTTATACGCGAGTCAGTTAAAAAAGCAAAAACAAAAACTTCGAATACTGCAAAATTATGGTTTTTTATCTGTATGAATAATATATATATATATAACATACAAATAATAATAATAATTTACCATTTGAAAAAATTTCAAAGATTTGTTTTTGTTTACTTTCTACCTTTTCGCACTGGCAAGTGAAATCTTTGGTTTGATTTTGCGCAAAATTGAAGTAAAAAGTTAGGGGGTCGACTTATACGCGGGTTTTTGATTTTTTGCAGAATTTGTATTCAAAAGTTAGGAGTCGACTTATACGCGAGTATGTACGGTAAATAAATTGGCTTGAATTAAAAATTAAATTAATAAATTTCGTAAATATTTTATGCGTTACATTTTGTTAAAGCTGAATAACATATTTTCACTATGTCTAATAAATTAAAATTGTAAAATAAGTAATTGAAAGTATTATGTTTCGGCATAATTTTCGTTGCGTATATAAAATGCATTTTTATTACTTTAGGAATATTTGAAATTGCTAAGAATTTAAAAAATAAAATTAATTAAATAAAAAAAATGTTTGGTGTGGGCAATTCGTTACAACAAAATAAACACACTAGTCTTTATTCTAAAATTTTCTTTCTGATTTCTATAGACATTTTTTTTCTGTAAATAATTTTATTCTTCTTTCCTTTCAATTAAAATTTCAAAATGAATAATTGTGAGCATTATGTTTGGAAATTATGTTTGGACATAATTTTGTTGCAGCGAAACAGCACCGAAAACTGGCGATTTGAAGTAATTAAAATAATAAAACTTTGTAATCAGCTGATGACGAGCTGTTATGTTTTTAGCTCGAAACACGTCCTGTGTATTGTTTTATTTTATGGTGATTTTTTACAAAGTTTTATTATTTTAATAATTTTGTTGCGTTTCTATAATATATTTTAAGTTTTGTGAAAACTTAATACATAATATTTGTATTATAACCAGAATAAGAATATGTGAAGTGGCAGTAAATCAATATATTTGACTTTTTTTATAAAGTGGCTGCCTTCAGGAAGTATTTCATGTATACGCTTCGTTTTAGCTAAATAAACGCAGAAAGATATCTTCATTTCAATCAATTGGAATTTCAAAATGAATAAATGCAAAGATTGTATTCGGAAGTTACATCGAACATAAAAAGTCACTTTTGAAATACATTATTACATTAATATAAAATTAAATGACTAATATTTGTATTATAATTTCGATAAACATTTTGGAAAAGGTATAAATCTAAAATTATGATTCTAATACATAGGATTATTCAAAAGTGAATTTAAAATGATGATGATTCTAATAATATAAAAACTCTTTTGAATTTTGAGGTGTTTTTAATTTTTATTATCAATGTATACGCATATCAATGTATATTATGAAAATTAAGATAGTGCTAAAGAAAAATAAACAAAGATGTGTTAGTAACAAATCAATATACAAAAGAAAAATATACAGATGTAAAATATACTAAGATTTAAAAAAAAAGGGGGGGGGGGGTGATCACACCCAATCAGAATACATAAAATGGTTTGTTTGTCCCAAACAAATCACAACTTGTTAGAACCAATACTGAAAGTGAGAAATAAGCATTTTCTTTTGCGAACTTGACGTAATCGACGTTTCAGTCTTTTTTTTTTCAGCAGGCTGGTGCAATGCCCTTCACAAAGCGTAAAACCATTGCTGTAGTATACAACAGTCTTCTTTTGGTCGACACGTAATAGTCTTCTTTTGGTCGACACATAATTTAAAGAAAGTGTATTGTTATTTGACGACGTAATCAAGCGATTTAACGTCTTTGGACCTTTGTGTGTGTGTGTGAGTGTCTGGAAGGTGTGGTTCTATTTCTGGTGATAATTGTCACCAAACGTATAAATAATCAAAATAAAAAGTTTTGAGAAATTCTAAAATGCTTTTTTTTTTCAAATTTAACATCCTGCTGCATTTTTGAATTATCCGTACAAGTTATCTTAGGCGATTATGTAGAGCTCAAGCGATAATCCTTGGATTTCCGAAATTTTGAGGATTGGAACTTAAATAAAAATCGTCTCACATATTAATTTCTCTGACTACCAGCTGAAGATTCTTTCTAAGATATTTCAATGGCGCCTAAAGTGAGCATTGCACAAACATCTGCTTTTCGCAGGATGAATTTAATTATGGAATAGATTTGATTTATTTAAGATATAATGTATATCATCGTTTGATAAAAATTTAGACTCTTTTGCATAAAAAAACAGGCGTTTTTCAAATGTTGTTCAGTACTGGTAGATGATATTATGAAAATTCTCCAAATGTAACAAAATATCAAAATAAATCGTACTTGCGTCTGTGAAATGCGTCTTGAATTTCATTATTCTTCATAAGTATTCTGCACAGTTTTAGATGTAAGCGAACAGCATTTAGAAAGTGGCACCATATACAGAATGTATTTTACTGTTTTTTTATTTTTCGTGGGTCAAAATTTGTGTTTTAGCTCGTAATTTTACATGTAGATGTACCTTGTGAAACCTCCATGTGAACGAAGTCATGGATTACATCTAGTTATAGATCAAACACTGAGCAAAGATAAGATTTTTTACCAACTTCTGCTAATAAGTAAAAGATAAAAGAAACAATATACAATATTTATATATGACAGATCAGCTTACTATAAGACAGTTGGTTAATGAATAAAACTGCTGTTAACAACATCTAAATTGTGATGGTGATGGTGATGACAGTCGTTTCGCATTAAATTAATTAGATGTGATCACTCAAATCAAATTCCTTCACATGACACTAAACAAGTTTTAGTATGAAAAATAAGAGTTGGCACGAAGAGATCTTAATCTTTTTCAACAAAATAGATTTGCCCTTGGAGACATAAAAACAGCCTTTGCTGATACACATCTTTCAAGAATGAAAAGTGTTGAAGGATTATTTATAACTTTTGTAACTTCGTTTTCCTAGCATAAAAAGAATAACAAAATGTAATATAAACAATTCTATATTTATATTTTTTATGTAAGCTTTGTGTATATCAACAGGTTTTTCAAGGTATTATGACATACTCAGAACCAAAATGGACAATCTGGCGTTTTCTGTATGATGTTACATAAGTAACAACAGTTCTTCAACGTCTTTCTCTTGACTTAAAAGCTGCTACCTAGTTTTTGAATGAAGTTAGTATTGCTTCTGATAAAATTAAAGCGACGGTTAAAACATAGTGAGGTCTATGAGCAGTACGCTTGAAATTTGTGTTTGCTCATTTCTCTCGAAAGTCACACCCGATAAATTTAGAATAAGTTATAGATGCCATAACAAGATGCTGACGAAATGAGATGCGATTCTGACTCTAAGCGTCTCCTACGTGCGTTGCACATAAATATTACGCGACATATGAATAGGTAATGCAGTTTCATGTTCTATAAGCGAGACATTTACGGCATCTGTAGGAAAAATAAAACAGAAAAAAAAGGATAGTTAGCTTTAAATACATTTTTATGGCTTTAACTTCTAGAGACATCTTGCCATCATTTAATGTTATAGAAAATATTCCTTAGAGGAGAGATCCAGAAAATCGTGCACTATTTACAGCTGAAAATTCACAATCTGTTATTATGATCCAAATAACTCAAGTATCATTAGATTTTTAATTTTTATTCTATAATCTGATCATATGTAAATGTGAATATTCTGTTACTTATATAATCTGGTTCATACCTATATAATAATTTTTTCCCTTAAAATGTAAAATAAAATAATATAAAACAGAATTTCTATTAATATATTTTGTGCAGCATGGCTATTCTAATAAGAGAGAAGAAAGTTGACATATTTCCACACCCTCATCTATATCTCAGAAGTACATCTCAACATACTCCACGTGTATCTTCTAGAGTAAATGTTTATATATTTCTACTCCAGTTCATGATGTTTCATGTTTTCTCCTATTTTTTATATAACTTTCATTTAAAAAACTTAATTTTAAGTAAACATTCTTCTTCATACTCTATCTATTGCGGCCACGACCCCTGTTATGACAGAAATGAGGTCGTTGGACCATCTGAAAATCCTTGGAGATTTACACGTCCCATGATTTGTAGAGAAATTTTTTGAAGGTGCTAAACGATAATCCAGCTCTATACAAACAGGAAGGCGGGACACTACAGTATGTCATCACTAAGGTTCCGAAAAAATAAAATAGAAAAAATGTGTTCTGAAAAAAAATCTCAGTGAGGGAAATTTAGGGGTGTTTCTAATTACAAGGTTGGATGTGACTAGAATATGACAAAGTTGTCACACGTGATTTTGCGTGTGAGATTTGAAAGAAACGGGGTGGATGGAAAAAAAAAAAAACTAATTGGGAGAGGAAGGTGGGAGTAAATGTTTCGTGGATTTGTCAGACATGATGTTCGGCGTCAAAATGTAGGCTCGCTCATGACAGATTTGTGAGAAGGCGATGATGATAACTCTTTAGGGAGAAAGATTTATTTCAAATGAAACTGAAGACAAGAAATTTGAAAATAAATAATTTCTGATATAGATAGTGAATTTTCTGTCTTTCTCACTCACACGCATTCTCCATCTATCACTTTCTTTTTTGCCTAAAGATCAAACTGTGCATGAAAATATTAGGACGTGTTTATTGATTAGATACTTATTCTTCAATAAAATTTTGTAAAACAATTTCTCTATTAGATATATAAATGTACCAAGGAACAAAAGAGTTTTGTAAAACACATACGAAAAATGAGTGAGAAAATGAATGATTAATAAACGGTATATGTTTTTTTTTAATGAGCCATGCAAAAAGGGAAAGTTTAATTACAAGGTTCATACTAATTCTAATTGCTAGGTTCAATAATCATATTGTCGATAAAATTTATGAATTTTTCTGCATAAAATATGTAAATATAATAAGGAAAAAAAGAATGAATCATAAAACTCAAACGAAAAATAATTGAAGAAATGATTGAAAAAGAAATACTGCCTGTGTTTTGTCATGATACACAACAAAAAGGAAAAGGATAAATTTATTATTGCAAAAATTTCTTTATGAATGTGCATAGAATATTTGATGATAAAAAGTTCACTTGATGATAAAAAGTTCACTTGATGATTAAATTTGAAATGCATTTTCATAGATTTTTTTTGGAAATGTCACTAACTAAGATTATGCAAATTTAACACATAAAAAATTATGAACTAGCAAACCGACTTCGAAACATCGAAACAAGAACTCGGATAAACCAATTATAAAAGTCTAAATGAGAATAAGTCAAAGATAAAAATAACTTATATATTACATGACGTTTTAGCTTAAAATATCACTTTGTTAATGCAAATTCCTTTCAAATTTTGACTTAGGTAGGGTCTTATGAATTAATGGCTAACAATTCACTTCAACAAATGCTTATTTTGAAACAAAATTTAAACATATTTTGCTAGATGATAAACAGATATTTTTCATATTATAAAGTTTTACGCACTTAGTAAAATCATCGTATCTTTAAAGGTCTTGTAGAATCATTCTCATCTCAAACAATTATTAACGCCCGGATTCAGTAACATGCAAGATTGCACGAAAGACAAGCGGAAAAAAATTGTTTTCACCAGAAAAAAAAAGTATCAAAATTTTGAATTTGATTTTCTCACTTGCAAAATAATAATAATAATAAAAAATATGTTATACCCAAAGAATAAAGAAACAAAGAAGCAGATTTTACGCTTGAAAAGATAAAAATTCTTTAAAGTTTATATTATTTACTTATTCATACACATACATATTTTTATTTTTTCTATTTTGGGAGCAACGTTCATAATAAAGAATTCAAAACTAACATTACTATTATCAGGAACAAAGTTATTCTTCTCATATGAAATACGTAAAAATCATTATCTTTTCTAAAAATAATCTTGTGAAATAATATTTTGATTGTTATGACAAACATACATTTTTCCTTTTAGACATCTCTTTTCTAATTTTTCATATTTTGCTTTATCTATTGAAGCAAGCAAAATATTTAACGCTGATTTTTTTTTCTCTAATACTTGGTACAACTGTTGGTGAAGACGTTTTAAGAGACGCTGTAACAGCTGAATGTGTAAATATTTGAGGGAACTCCACATTATTCTTTAATGTTCCAAGGTAAACAGAGAACTCGAAATTGAAAGCACCATAAGTTAGCACGCCGTTTATTCTTTCCCGATTGTCTTCTTTCATTCCTACTACAAATAAAGATTTTTTTTTTCTTTTAGAGGACTTTTTATTTCAAGGGAAGATATTTAAATGAGACGCTTGATGCTTTAAATATTTGTGCTATTACTTAAACGATTTTTATTTTAAGCAGTTGTAAGCAGATAATGTAAAAATAACAGTTTACAAGGAATTAAAAAGTTATATGGGTTTCAATGACGTTCTAGTCAAGCCGCTGGAAATCAATGTACTTGTAAGTAAAAATGTAACTCTTTCACTTAATGTGCAAGATGATTATAATTAAAGTTGCACTTCCAAAAGTCAGTAAAAAAAAGAACCACCGGTCAGAATAACTTTAATTTCATCTGAGTATACGTGAAGCAACGGGATTTTGTTTTGCGAAAGAAAAAAAAAGTTGAAAAGTTTACCGACAGATGCCGCTGTACTCGTCATAAGAGGCTAATTAAAAGACGTGACAAACGCACCGCACGTTACAATTGTGATAAAAAGGCGAGGAACATACAGTTCTCTATTTTTGAAGGACCGGGCTCTGTTTGTTAAGCTTTTTTACAAGAACGGTGACTGTACCGATGAGTACAGAGCCATTTATCGGTCAACTGTTGGTGAAGACGTTTTAAGAGACGCTGTAACAGCTGAATGTGTAAATATTTGAGGGAACTCCACATTATTCTTTAATGTTCCAAGGTAAACAGAGAACTCGAAATTGAAAGCACCATAAGTTAGCGCATCGTTTATTCTTTCCCGATTGTCTTCTTTCATTCCTACTATAAATAAAGATTTTGTTTTTCTTATAGGGGACTTTTTATTTCAAGGGAAGATATTCAAATGAGATGCCTGATGCTTTGAATATTGGTGCTATTACTTAAACAATTTTTATTTTAACCCTTAAATACCGAGTGTTGCCTTTCGGCAACATACCCAATTTAGGCTTCTAAAATACTATTAGAATAATATTGAAGCTATAATGCCTATTGTTGTCAGTAAAATACAGTCTGAAAATATTATTAAATCGATTTTCAATGTATAGATGGCAACAATTGTGCTGTTTAAGAATAAAGATAGATTTATTTTTTTCAATTGTTGCTAGATGTTCATTTTGTTTTATTTGGAAGCTGATGAAATACGCTATTTTGCTCTGCAGTGAGCAAGTAAAATTTATTTCTTATCTCAGTTCATAAAATTCTTGTGTATTTATTATAGAATTCTATCAGGGAAAAATTTTTTTTCAATTAAAGACCAGTATTTTCGATTAGTTACAAACTGTTTTTTAGTCGTAAACCATACTTAAAGCAAAATATGATTTTTAAAGTATTTTTCCCATGATTTATTTAAAAAATGAAAGCCTAAAAACATTATTAAAATGATTTTTGGAAAATCAGGCATTTAACGTTCAGTAGTTGTAAGCAGATAACGTAAAAATAACAGTTTACAAAGAAAAAGTAATACAGGGTGTTCCTAAATTCGACCGACAAATTCAGAGGGGTGATAGTAGACATCACGAGGATGAAAAATTATCTCAGGACAAGGGGTCGCAAACCATGTATTCAATCAAATATACAGGGTTTTTCATCCTAGCTCAATATGGGTCGACGGTCATAACTTTCAGAAAACTGAAGTATATCATAATAAAACATTTAACAGGCATTCTCATCGTTGTTGCAAATAAGATAACACTAAACAAAAGCGGTAGAAGTTTGCATTATACGCGGCAGTAGTATGCACTGGATGCCCCACATTTTGGACAGTCATTATCAGCTCATACGGTATCGATTGCTTGAGCAACATGTTTTTCCAGAACTTTTCGTCATGTTATCACATTTCACACAAAACAAGATCCATATCGTTGCATTTTCATTGCAATGTTTTTATTTTTAGCCCCCGGTCCCCGCTATGCTATTTCTTTCTCCCAGCTTATTTCGTGCCGTTTCCAAAAAAATAACGTTACCTTACAGAAGCCAGCCGTGAAACAAAGTAGCACTCTTAAATATTCTACTGCAGTCTTTTTAAGTCCTAAGCATCGCACATTTTCAATTTTTATACCGTCGTATTGGGAAAAAAAAGTCCATATCGTTGCATTTTCATTGCAATGTTTTTATTTTTAGCCCCCGGTCCCCGCTATGCTATTTCTTTCTCCCAGCTTATTTCGTGCCGTTTCCAAAAAAAGTAACGTTACCTTACAGAAGCCAGCCGTGAAACAAAGTAGCACTCTTAAATATTCTACTGCAGTCTTTTTACTGCAGTCTTCCATATCATTGCATTTTCATTGCAATGTTTTTATTTTTAGCCCCCGGTCCCCGCTATGCTATTTCTTTCTCCCAGCTTATTTCGTGCCGTTTCCAAAAAAAATAACGTTACCTTACAGAAGCCAGCCGTGAAACAAAGTAGCACTCTTAAATATTCTACTGCAGTCTTTTTAAGTTATCGCATCGCACATTTTCAATTTTTATACCCTCGTATTGGGGAAAAAAAAGTACTTTTAAATGCAATTTGCTTGAAAACTGGATCTCCATTTATTTTTTATACATTAATTTTTTTGTAGATTTTAGCGACATTTGTTTAATTTTGGCAACTCAAGTACTCCATTTCTGTAGAAAGTAAACGAAAAATAGTTGGAAAATTGCAATTATAGCTTTCTGTTGCCATTTTCCCATAAAAACTGAAAAAAAAAAAATTACTTAAAATGCGTGCTATTTTGAAAAAATATGAAAGAATGATTTCTGTTAAAACATGGAGCTATTAGAAACTAAATTTAACTTTAAGTATCTATATTAATGTTACAAACAAATGAAGGAATATGAATCATTAGATAGCCGATATTTTTGTCGAGTTTCTTGACATTCAGCGATAGTGACGTCATATGCGCACTTTACTGTCGATGTTGTTTAATACTGGTTCGCAAATGAGGAATTTTTCAGCGAATGCGGATGACGTCACTTTGTATAAAGTAAAAACGTGTGTCTTAAAACTGAAATATGTTTTGTACTATCTATATATATATATATATATACATATATTTTTTCTTCATGGGGGCCGACACTAAATTCTGAAAAAGCAGAATTCCTGTTTTCTAGTTAGGTGCGTTCGTAATTATATAAATACGTAGCACCTATAGTCGTCGTTCAGTCCGTCTGTCTGTCCGTCCGTCTGTCTGTCCGTCCGTCCGCATATAATAGAGCAAAAACTACCCAACCGAATGGTCTGAAATTTTAAATATATGATTGTTGTAAAATTTTGTCGAGCCATTTCAAATTTTATGAAAATCGGATGTATAGTTAAATTACAGAGACAGTCAAAAGTTTTTCTTTACATTACGGTCAATGGGAAAAATTATTGCACGTGCATTTTAATGATGTTAAAGCTTTCCGAATGGTCTCAAATTTTAAACATATAATTATTGCGACATTTTGTCGAGCCATTTCAAATTTTATGAAAATCGGATGTATAGTTTAATTACAGGGACAGTCAAAAGTTTTTCTTTACATTAAAGCCAATGGGAAAAATTATTGCAAGTGCATTTTAATGATGTTACAGCTTTCCGAATGGGCTGAAATTTTAAATATATAATTGCTGCAAAATTTTGTTGAGCCATTTCAAATTTCATGAAAATCGGATGCATAGCTTAATTACAGGGACAGTCAAAAGTTTTCCGTTACATAAAGGGGAATGGAAAAAAATTATTCCAAGTGCATTTTAATGATGTTACAGACTATGCACTTATGAATTGCAAATAAATACACATTCAGTACAATATGGGGTGCAAAAAATAATTATAAAACTAGTTATAGTACGAACGCACCTCATTTGCCACGTTTGACGAGCAATTTCCAACTTGTTTGCGAAATTGTTGCCGTCAACCCGAGTTCAGTTAGAATGAAACACCCTGTATTTGTGACTCAATAAGGGATTTGCGACCCCATGTTCTATGACAATTTTTCATCCTCTTGATAGCTACTATCACCTCTCTTAATTTCTCGGTCGAATTTTGGAACACCCTGTATAAGTTCAAATGACACACTAGCCAAACAGGTGGAAAGCAATGATAAATATGTAAGCAAAAATGCAACTCTTTCACTTAATGTACATATTCATGCACACTGGCATATGCGTATACAGGGTGTTTCAAAATTTATCTTTCAAATTTCGTGGGGAGATAGGGAATACGTCAGGAAACCGATTTTACATAGGAAAGTATGTCCACAAATGCACGCATGCATATGTAGAGGGCGCTGTGTGTACCCAACCTTCCATTGCATCCCAAGCATTGTTTTGACTTTCCTAAAGCTAGTATTATTTCCAATCTTATTTTCACTTCTCATTTGGACTTCCACGAAGCCTTTTACATCTTTAAAACCTTCAAAAATCTCGTTAATGACGGTTAAGAATTCTGGTATGAAACCAAAACTTAAAAATTCATGAACGAAGAAAGTTAAAAACAAAGAATAAAATAAACTAACAAAAAATAAATTAAATAAAAATTAAAAAAAAAAAAGTAAAAAAGAAACCAATTAAAAAAAATAAATAAATGTTAAAAGAACCGGAAAGAAGAAAAATTAAACAAGAAGTTTCCAGGCATCAGATAATGAAGGCGTTGAATAACGGTCATTAACGAGATTTTTGAAGTTTTTAAAAATGTAAAAGGCTTCGTGGAAGTATAAATGAGAAGTGGAAGTAGGAGAAGAAATAATACTAGCTTTAGAAAACTCAAAACAATGATTGAGATGCAATGGAAGGTTGGGACACACAGCGCCCTCTACATACGCATGCGTACATTTGCGGACATATTTTCCAATGTAAAATCAGTTCCCTGCCTTATTCCCTAATCCCTAACTCCCCACGAAATTTGAACGATAAATTTTGAATCCCCCTGTATATGAATTATTCTGTATTAATTGCTTCAGAGAAAAGCAATGAAATCGGTAGAACTAGTATTTATGAAGTGACTCTATCTCTAACTGTACATTGACCCAAATATTCATACACTCTGTCATATGAATATATGAATTACAGTGTATTTATAACTTTAGTTGAGGAACTTTAGAATACAGCTTGCTAAGCAAAATTTAATGTCAGTTTCAGATATCAGAAATTTATATATTTCTCAATCGTCAAACTCAACATTTCCAGATTCAAACTTTTTTGGAAAAGAACACTTTAAAACTTAAAGAAAAAAAAGAACGTACAACGTGAGAATAAAGTAATAATAACGAAGTTCTAAAATACAATAAGTTTCATAGACTAAAAGCGTGTGAAAAACAGAAATTAAGATTTTTTCAAAATGCAGCACGATGAACAAGGTTTTATAATTTTATACTGCAGTGAATTAGAGCAATTTTTACTGTAAAACGATCAATTATAATTAAGAAAAGAATAATATATATTTGTCGAAATCTATGACACTATGTTTATAATATCACATTACATATGAACTTAAAAATATCGTGCCTATCTGACAATTGTTTGTACAGCTTACGTTGTTACCTGTCTTACATATTTCTTTTTTCAACTCATTTACATTTTCCCCCTTATTTATTCTTTCAGTGGTATGTTCGAATTATTTGCTTTTTTTTCGCGAAACTTGTTCCATTC
This sequence comes from Maratus speciosus, assembly GCA_963932465.1. Classification (NCBI taxonomy): domain Eukaryota; kingdom Metazoa; phylum Arthropoda; class Arachnida; order Araneae; family Salticidae; genus Maratus; species Maratus speciosus. The sequence continues at coordinate 173,185,221 of OZ010793.1, forward strand.
ATTCATAAAAAAACTGACCCATAATGAAATTTTTCACAAAAGAAATGTGTAATAAAGCATATAAACTACGAATACCTTCATCAATGCGATTCAATCTGAATCTCGTATTATATAATCTCGTATAAATTAGACACGAAAATCCATGTTTATTCTACATTAGATTATAATGATGGAATTTTGTATTTGCTAAGGAAGTGTTGCCGTTATTCATGTATTTTAACCGTTATTCATGTATGATTCTTAACAGAAAATTGGACCTTCTGTATTTACATATATATTGTTATAAATAAATATAATGAGATTTCATTTCCTTGAAGAGAATCAATTTAAACATCAAATAAAAAAGACATTTCCATATTGAGTTTTCCGTATTGAAAAACAAGCACATAATATTTAAGCATATATAAGTTTTGTTGGGTCTAGTTATGAGATAGGAATTTGTAGATTTTCGCATAAAAAGCACATATTTTCATGTATTGAAATGGAACACCTTTCCAATAAATTTGTCGGCATTTAAAAAATAATTAGAATTATATCGTGAATATGGAAGATATAAAGCATTAGCTTTATATCTTCCATATCTTCCATCTTTCTTTATATCTTAGCTTTATTAAATGCGTGAATTAAAGGTAATTTTTCAATAAAATTAAAATATTTCCTCAATTTCCTATTTCATTTAATTGCAAATATGTATGTTGTAAAGCTAATAAATGTTTGAAGTAAAACTATTAGATTTCCTATAAAATGCAAATATTTCCCAAATAAAAGGGGACGTTGTAAAGAGATCCAATATAGAGCTGATAAATATCATGCCAGTGGAATACTCGATGAATGCTTATTCATATTTAGGAATATTAATGATTATTATTATTAACATCACTTATAAATTTTAATTGTATTTTTTGCAGTATTTAATGAAACCGTCGTAGAAAAATAACCCATAAACTTTAATGATAGTGAGTGATAAGTGAAGAAACTAAACGATGACAAAAGATTTACTACATCTTTAAGTGGTATGAGCTGAAATAATGGATAAAAGATCTCCGTAGTACAAAGCATGAACCAATTCCGATTCAGTGCAGTTTATATTATTGCGGAATGTATCAGATATCTTCACAACATGTTAAAGCAATACCAATTTATCCCTTACACAAACCTTAAGAGGATATAATAATTGCTCGGCAACCATTGAACAAGTTACTAACACAGAATAAATAAGCAGAGGATAGCGGAACTTGCCGAGGGGGCGACCGAACATTTGATAGATGAGCTACACTTCTGCACGTCATGCTCATCACGAGATGGGTGTTGCTCACCTCCCCATCCTCACCCTCTCACCAAAAAGTAACCATAAAAAGCTCCAAATGTGTTCCTAAAATAGGAAAGAATGCAAGTAAATAAAACCGTGGAGAGGTTCTGTAGGGTCAAGGCTCATTCCATGTGATTATTTCACTAGAGGGCGCTGACGAAGGCCGGACTTTTTCACAAACGAGAATGAATTGAGGAAGGCCTCGTGTATTTGAAGCAAATCCAAGCAGTAAATCAGACCTAATCCAAGCGTCCTCTTCACGTTCCCTTATAGTGCAGGACGAATAATTCAATCCTAATAAGCGAAGAACCGCGAACGAAAAATTAATTTTCCCAGCGACGGGCGTAAAAAAGACCAACCGTAACGGAGTAGAGAGATCACGGTATTCGACGAGACTTTATGTCATCGGTGACATAAAACAGCATGGACGAGATTATAAAAGATTGAGTCGGTATTTAGGATGTCGCCATCATTTTGTCATTTCTTTTTTTCGACACGTCAGATTTCCGTGCTTGAACATGCGAAATGTTAATCAATTTAATGGACTAATTAAATGTTCAAGTGCAGCAATAAAAGGCGTGTAATTTCAAAGGAAAAAATATAATTTTAAACTTTAGAAAAGTAAATGATCATGTTTTTGTGTTTTACAAGTACACGATTTTGTGGAAATTTCTGACTGTCAGTTTCATATGAATATCGGTTGCATTTTGCTAGCTTAGAAAAAAATAAAATTTAAAAAGTAGTTATTGAAATTATTCATTTTGGAAGTAAAAAATTTAAAATTTAAAATAAAAAATTTTTTACAAGTTTGAAAATAAAATTTTACAGGTTGTTATTGAAAATATGATTGATTATAGTACTAGTATGAAGTTATTAAAGTATAAAAAGAAATTTAATTTTAAAGATACTTCATGAAATTATTATTATGATTAAAAAATAAACAATTTCTTAAGAATTTTTTTTTTCTTTTCACATAAAATTTCCGTAGTTGAAAGTACAAAATGTTAATCAATTTAATGAACGAATTAAATGCGGATTTGTTATATAAGTGTGTGTACTCTGGGATGGATGAATTTTAGCTTTAAACTTTCTGAAAACAAATAAGCAAAAGTGCATTCTTAATGCTTTACAATTTGTGACTAGCTTTACAATTTTTTACAAGATAGGACAGGACATATTTAAGAGCTCGCGCTTTAGTAACATTTTTCGATTGTTAGTTTTGTATATAATGTTGATCATGATCGTAATGAAGTTGAGAGACAATGGTATTCGGCGAAAGTTAATGTCACTGGTGAAACATTGGTGACTGGTTAAAACAGGATGGGCAAGGTTTAAAAAAAAATGAGACGCATTTAGGAAGTCGCCGTCAGTTTGACTTTTTTTTATGACACGTCATATTACATCCTTGTAAAGGTGAAATGTTAATCAATTTAATGATCAAATTAGATGACCAAGTGCAATAATAATAGGTGTGTAATCCTAAAAAGATAAAATATAATTCCAAACTTTCCAGGGAAAAACAAACGCATGTTTTAATACTTTATAATTTGTGACATTTTTACTAAAGGAAATATATTAGGGGTATCGGAAAATTCTGTCGCATAATGATCTTTCACGGCTACTTTTTAAAAATTCAGATTTCTTCATTGGCACCACTTCTTGGAAGTGGTAAAATTCACACAGATATTCATCTAAATGTGAAATGTGAAAACAATGGGGATTTTGTCATTTCAAAAGAGTGGTGCCAATGAAGAAATCTGAATTTTAAAAAAGTAGGCTGGAATGAACCTTATGCGGCAGAATTTTCGGTACCACTAATGTATTAGGGGTACCGGAAAATTCTACGCATAATGTTCTTTCACGCCTACTTTTTACGGCACCACTCTTTTGAAAAGGGAAAATTCCAAGAGTTTTCACATTTCACATTAAGATGAAAACAATGGTAATTTACTATTTCAAAAAAGTGGTGCCAATAAAGAAATCTGAATTTTACAAAAGTAGGCGTGAAAGAACATTATGCGTCAGAATTTTCCGGTACCCCTAATATCTAAGCGTACATGTTTTTGTGCATTTTTCGACAGTTAGTTTTGCATATAACGTTGAACATGATCGTAATGAAGTTGAGCTACCCTGATATTCGGCGAATCATAATGTCACTGGTGATATAATGGTGACATAAAACAGCATGGGCAAGATTATCAAAAATTTGAGACATAGGATGTCGCCGTTAGTTTGACTTTTTGTTTACGACACATTAGATTCCACCCTTGAACAGGAGAAATCTTAATCAATTTAATGGTCAAATTAGCTGATCATGTGCATAATAATAGGCGTGTAATCCTAAAATTATAATTCTAAACTTTCCAGGGTGGAAAAAAAGCATATTTTAAGATTTTATAATTTATGGCATTTTTACTAGATGAAATATATTTAAAAATACAGATTTTGTAACATTTTTCGACCGTTAGTACTGTGTATAACATTGATCATGACCTTAATCAAGTTGAGTGACCACGATTTTGGAATAGACTGATGAGTGATCAAAAAAAAAAAAAAAAAAAAAAAAAAAGGCATGGATGATATTATAAAAGTTTGAATCATCATTTAGGATGTCACCATAACTTAATTTTTTTTTTCTTTAACTGAAAAGGAGAAAGAAGTCTTAATCATGAGCGAATTAGGTGTTGAAGTGCAGTTATAAAAGACATTTATATCCAAAGAGATACATAATATGGGAAATAAGCATATATATTTTTTATATTTCACAATCAGTGACATGTAAACTAATAACCTGAACGATACTTGGAAGTAGATGATTTTCCAGGAACTTTCGATTTGATAATTAACAATTTGTACATTTTCACTAGATGGAATATGGAAGTACAACTTACTGAAGGAATTTGCGTTTAAAAAGTACAAATTTCTGGCATTTCCTCTAGAATTAATACGTTTAAAATTTCAAATTTTTGCAGAAGTTTTCAATTGTTAGATTTGTATGCAATGTTGGTCAAACTAACTAAAGTTTACGATTTTTTACAGACAAGTGTTCAAAATACGTTATCTGGATTTACGCGATCTCGATATATGTTATCTGTGCAACTGCGGTGTACATTTTGAGAAACACTGCTATACAGTGTGGTTCAAAAAAGATGTAATGGGCATTACTTCTCAAACCACTGTTGATAGAAACATGCTACCAATTATTTTTTCTAAGGTACACCAATCAAATTTGGCATTTATTTTGCTGCAGGGTGTAGTGTACATATTGAATAATGAAATTTAAGTTTTTATACGCACCCTGCTCCCCCTCCTCCCTTCTCATGATTTATATTTAGAAAATTGTTGTCTTGAGTCTAAAAAGGAGATTAAAAAATATATATATTATTCTTTTATGACCACAATTTTCCGAATTATAATATTTTGATTTTGTTGTGAGAATTCGACGATATCTCACATTGAAACTCTCAATCTACAAGGCAAAAGCCGGCATAGGGAAGCTAATGTATTTTCACCTAGCCTCCAAATTTCTTCAGAGTCCTAGAAAATGTCGCTAAAGATGAAACAAATACTTCAATTTCAATCAATCTTCGCAGAGGACACTAGGGTGAAAGGAACTCTTTTATCTAGCGAGAGAAATATTATTTTGATGTTCACGAGGGTCTCGTTCCCGTGGGAAAGTAGAAAGTGAAACCAGATATTAAACCGGACGCTAAGGTTCCTGACTGCAGCCTATAGAGAAAGGGCTGGTCTATGAGATCATGGGCCATGGATGGTGAGTGGCTAATGGGAGTGGCTTTGGTCCTAGACGGAAAAACGAAACTGATAAAAGAGGATGCAAGAGCATTCTTGAGAGCTTAATTTTCTCTTCTGTTGAAGTTGAGACTTCAAGGTGTTTCTGGCCGTGCAGAGTGGAAATCTCTGACGGGTCGACGGCTTCGGGACATATTCCGAAGCACAGAAAAGCGAAAGCCAGGTGTGGCTGTTAAGATATCTCCATCACGGAGTTGAAGATCGGAGGTTCCAAAACCTCGGTTAAACATCTACAAAAAGTGCGACATTCCTGTCGAGCATCGTGAACTCTATCTTCGAAAATAGTGGACATTGAATAAATAAGAGACTGACTACACTGAAAGCGATCTATTATTCGGGGACTGGACTTGATTCTATAAATATATTATTGACAGCTGAACTCGAACCCTTATATGAAAAACGTTGTAATTATGAATTATTTAATCAAGAAATTCTTATTTAATTGTTTGTGATACAATAAAATATTTTTTCGATATTGATAAGACCAGGCCGTTGAAGTTGCCCGCTACCACACCACCTTACGACATCGGCTCCGTTACAATATGTTATCTGTGCAACTGCGGTGTACATTTTGAGAAACACTGCTATACAGTGTGGTTCAAAAAAGATGTAATGGGCATTACTTCTCAAACCACTGTTGATAGAAACATGCTACCAATTATTTTTTCTAAGGTACACCAATCAAATTTGGCATTTATTTTGCTGCAGGGTGTAGTGTGCATATTGAATAATGAAATTTAAGTTTTTATACGCACCCTGCTCCCCCTCCCCCCTTCTCATGATTTATATTTAGAAAATTGTTGTCTTGAGTCTAAAAAGGAGATTAAAAAATATATATATTATTCTTTTATGACCACAATTTTCCGAATTATAATATTTTGATTTTTATGAATTTTCAGTCTTTCGCCACGAAAAACGCGTCTTTTTCTTTTTTCTAACTGTATATTTGTATGTAGGAAAAAGAATGCTTAGAATTAATTGAATAAAATAACTCTTTTTGGAAATTTTATTTAATAAATGTACCTGAATGATACAGATAAATTTTAGTCTATCCTTAACAGAAATTATTGATGATTAAAAGAAAATAATAAATATTAAATATGTCTGTATGTATTTCGTAGCAGAAATTAAGAAACAAAAGTTTAAATCTATTCTTTCAAGCAGAAGTTTTACTTTTTATCTAGCAACCTTCCAGCGAGGGCACTTTCTATGTTACAAAAATTAAGCCAGAAAGGGTTAACACGAGAATTTATTTGCGATCATTTAAAATTTACCTCTCATAAAGATGAGCTGTTGAGAGAAAAAGCTTAAAAAATACTGTTATAATTAATTTATATATAAAAGAAATAGTACTTTCTTATCTATACAAACTGACATTTATACTGTTTTTAAAAATGTTGGAAAAAGCTTCTTAACGAATAAGACCGCAGAATTTTTTTAAAGTGCCAATAAATGAGAAAAATTATTATCGAGCTCAAACGAATTTAAAAATAAAAAAACAGATTTTTAGAAAAAGTGTAGCAATATATCAATGAAAATAACTTAAAAAAAAAATCATGTATTCTTTTTTTTTTTTTTTTTTTTTTTTTTTTTTTCTTTTTCGTTAAGTACTTACTTGCTTATTTTATTTTATTTATTTCCTGAAAAGATATCCAGATTTACAAAAGAAAAAAGTGGTTTGAAGCTATGAGGTTATTTTTTCCCCTTTCCATTTTCAGTTTTAAGTTTTTAACGTCCGCGTATGAAGAACAAAATGAATAACAAGAATTTTTTTTTAATAAATTGATTTTTTTACTAAAATAAAAAAATGTTTTGGTTATATCAATTTTTTCTTGTTTAATTTATAAATATTACCACCATTAAATTCTTCGTTATAAACATTTTTTTTAAAAAGTTGTTAATCTACTTACTTTTTTAATAAAGGGTTAATTTTTTTTTAACAGTTATAGAACTTCAAATTAAATTAAGGTTATAGAATGTATTTTTAAACTAATTTCATTAAACCAATAAGAGCGAGAAGTCATACCCCCGGCATAAATCATGAAACGCTTACCGAAGCCTTTAAATATATATATATTCTTTTAAATAAATTTTCGAAAAAAATATGAATTGTAACCTATGAATTTTTTTAACATAAATCGATTTCTAGAAGCTTCAAATATGCGAACTCAAAATTCCTGTCCATTCCGCCGAGTAGTTTTGAGTTATGCTTACAAAAATACACGCATTTCAATCTATTTTGGAGCAATTATAATTTAATTTAAGATTAGGAGATCAATTCAGTTCCTCTGAATTCCGAAACTGCGTGCCGGTTTTATATCCTAAAATAAAGTTTACCGAAAAAGACGATTGTGTTGTCAAAATTAGTTGTTCGTTTTAACATTTTAGGTTTTGGTACAATTTCAGTATGAAGACAACCCCTAATTATTATTATTATATCAGGGATACAAGTGCTGTGCCACAAATGACTGATTTTTACCACTAAATTTTAACAATTTTCTTCGCCTTATTTAAGGTCATAAGTTCTGAGATTTAATAACCGGAAGAAAACAGTTAAGATTTACTGGTGAACATCGGCCATTTGTGGCGCAGCACTTGCATCCATGTGTTATATATATATATATATATATACATAAATCGAAAAAAAAAAAAAACACTATTTATGGCTACTCAAATGGTTATTTTTGTTTTTTCTGGGACAATTTTGTGATTAAAATGCAGGGGATATTCTTTTTGTTTTTAGTTGACTGTACTTCTTGTTGCAAAAATACATTTTGCTGAAATACTTTTTGAATTAAATAAACTTTATAACGAATTTTAAAGGAAAATTTACCACCATCCTTTAGCAAATCTGTTGTTTATGCTATTAAGTATTTACATTTATTTACATTTCCAACTATTTCTGAAACACATTTCCAAGCTTTTAAATAAAATATAAAAAGCCCGGAACATTTTCAGACGGTTTGAACTATTGAAAATCTAGTAAATAACTGCATTATGATAATATGGACTAAGCTTTTTACGAATTTACATGTAAAAATATTGTAATTTTAAAATAAAAGCAATATTAAAGATAAATTTTCTCCAAAAATCTTATGAAAATAAAATGGTTTCCGATTTTCTAGCATTACTATTTAAGAAATATATATTCACTTCATAATTTTTTTCACTGGAAAACAAAAAGCTTTTCAGTTAAAAAAAAAAAAAAAAAAAGAAAAAAAAAGGAATAGAAAAAAAAGGGAACACTTTAAAACTATTTCTTTTACATTACGTATGAAAAGAACCAGTAAAATAAAAACAGTGTTTTAAAATGTGTTCCTTAACACTAAACGCAGCATTGAATAACAAAGGTGAAAATAAATAAAAATAGCCTTTACATTGCGTTTATAAATTTATTTAAATGCTTCTAGAGGCGTCAGAAAAATCGAAAATGTTCTAACCAGATACATTTTTTTTATCTGCTATTTTTTATTCAAGCGCATCAAGCAGAGCGAATAAAAATACAAAGTAGCAGTTTTTTCTCCACTATTTTACTGGTGCGAGTCAAAAAAAAAAAAAAAAAAAAGAAGAATATTCGTTGAATGAATTTCTAAATTTGCTACTACTGATAAAGCCCCAGTCAGACGATTTTCGAGCGTTTAAGTGCCACATTAACGCCCACTGATAACGTTCATCTATTATTTTTTCTTTTGTGGGTGTGCTATTAAAGGCGATATGCCCTTTTTACGAAACGGTCTTCCTTTTACATTTCTTTTTTTTTTCATCATTCTATTTTTTGAAATTTTTTGTACCTTGCGGACGTGTATTAAATCATTAGTTACAATTGTGTGAAAAAATAAAAGTATTAAAAAGCCGACAGTTCTTTTCTTTTTTTCTTCTTTGTACGACACTTCCTGATAAAATAGAAAATTCAGCCTTCTTTCAAATCCCCTCTATTTTTTTTTTCTTTTCTTGACAATTTTGAAAACATTGTTAGTAAAAAATGTAAGTAAATAAAAAGGAGACAATGAAAAAATGAAAAGAAAAGGAATGAAAAAAAGAAAGCTGAAGAGATATTTTACGATTGTGAAATTGGTAAACTTTGTTTTTTTAAACATTCTTATGTAAATGAAATAGCTTTTTTTAAGTTTCAAAAAATCATAATACCGTATCCAGTTAGAGAAAATCTCATTTTAAAGGAAAACAATTGTAAAAAAAAAAAACCGCTGGTATTTGTTAAAAAAAGGTAATATTTTACTTAGGTCTTTGTCCTTTCTGTTTACACTTTTTTGTTGAAAATCGATTGCAATTGAAGGATCGGAGCGGGGGGGGGGGGGGGGGGGGCAGGATAGTCAGATGATATTTATTGATCGTTCTGTTTTACGAGCGCCTACTTTCATCGTTCTTCTTCCTTTATACCAATCTTCAACTCAGTTTTTTTTGGTTTTGTTTTTTTCAAAGGACTTTCATCGTTTTTCTCTTTTGCAGGTGTTTTCAATGGATTGCCTTTATTTTTGTCTGTTGGGTCGTTCGGAAAGCCGTTTCAGTTTGGGAAAATCAATTCGTACCGGAAAATTCTGCTCGTTAATTATTAGACATTAGATATCATAATTAGACCAATGTCAGACGGCATTGTGAATGGATAATACTTAAGCAAAAAAGCAGCAAAAATGACGCCCGTCTGACATTGGTCTTAATGTCTAATAATTAAATTATAGAATTTTCTGGGACGAATTAATTTTCCTAAAGTGAAACGACTTTCCGAAGGACTCAATAGATCCAAGGAATATGAACGATATGATTTTACGTTTTAATGTTTTCTTCATTCTGTACATATATTTAATTTTTTTAATATTCTGCACCTAGCGGACGTGTGTTAAATCATTAGTCATAAGCATTCGGAAAACATAAAAGTATTAAAAAGCGGACAGTTTATTTTTTTCCCATTTGAACGACACTTTCTGACAAAATAGAAAATTCAATTTTTTCCAAACTCTCTTGCTTTTATTTCTATTTTCTTGAGAATTTTAAAAGCCTTGTTAGTATATATATATATATGTATGTAATAAAATTGAAATCACAAACATATGAATAAATTGGTAAATATATTAACATAAAAAGAGACAAAAAAAAAAAAAAAAAAAGAAAGTGCAAGTTGGAGAGATATTTTGCTATTAGGAAATAGATAGATTTCGTTTCTCAGATATTCTTACGTACATTAAATAACTTTCTGGGGTTAAAATAAAGATCTGAATGCGGTATGCAGTTACAAGAAAATAAATTTTTGAAATAAACTCAAAACCACTGGCATTTCATAAAAATATTGCAATTTTAATTAGTTGCATTGCCTTCATTGTTATTTGAAAATTCATTGCAATTGTTAATGACACTGACTATTTTGACTATTTGATATCATATTTTGAACACGAATATAATTAATAGTGAAAATAGTGTCATAATTAACTCTAACGTTTATTGAACTGTATCATCAGATAATTTCCAACAGTTATTTTATCCGACTCCATTCATTTGTTGCTAATTATGATTTTACATTTATATATTATGAAACTGTTTAATCAATATATAGTATTACTTGATTTAACACGTTCACGCCGGCGCGGTGGGTCACACTCGACTGTCTCAGAGTTGTCAAGTCTCCGGCTTTTTGCACACCACTGTTATTTTAGAGAAAATGTTGTTCCTTTAAATCGCCAAATTGCTTTAATTAAATAAAAAAACATTTTCTGCATTAAAATATTGGTATCCAAAAGGCCGGAGACTTGCCAGCTCTGAGACAGTCGAGTGTGACCCACCGCGCCGGAGCGGCGTGAACATGTTAAAGTCTTATTGCTTGCAACAGGGATGACATTTCCGACTTTTTTCATACCAGCACAATCTTAAAGGAAATATCGCGCTTTTCAATCACAAAAATGTTCAGATTAAGTAAAATAACATTTCCTCTAAGATTATACTGGTGTGCAAAAAGTCGGAAATCTCACCCCTGTTGCATAATATACACAGTCATATACATACATATACAAATTAAAAAATTCTTTTCTAAACAGAAACTGCAATAATTAAATTTTATGTTTTTTTTCGGCGTTGAATATCAGAAAATGAACTTAGTTTTTCTCCACCATTCTTCACAATTTTGCAATGCAACCTTAAAAAATTGGTAGTAAAGTTCAATTCAATTTGAAATTGTCCATTCAATTTGAAAAGTGAAAGGTTTGTGATATTACACAAAATTACCTTAACTTGCGTAGCTGGAAAAAAAGGAACTAAATGAGGACTGAATGGCACTTTCGCAGAACTTAACACGCATTACCACATACAACCACACCCGCCAATAGCTTTAGCTGTAAAAACAGAGTTCTTGATTTAAAGCAGGTACCACGGGGATGAGTCACTGATTAAAGCATTGTTCATTCCTGACAGGTGAATGTTTAATTATTTATTGATCCCGTTCGGATGATTCTTTGTTTTTTAAGATATAAAATTGTTTCTGTTATGTGCTACAAATGTCATAATATAGATTTCTAAAGTTATGTAGCTAAAAAACGTAACGTCATAGGGTATTTTTTATGACGTTTTCTGTTTCACCATATTTTTTTATTATTATATAAAACACACATTGACTCCTCTGTTTTGAAAATCGTGTACATGAGTGTAATTAACCCTTAAATGCCGGGTGTTGTATTTCGGCAACATACCCAACTTAGGCTCTAAAATACTATTAGAAAAATATTAAAGCTATAATGCCTAATGTTGCCAATAAAATACATTATGAAAATATTATTAAATCAATTTTCAAAATGTAGATGGCAACACTTGTGCTGTTTAAGAATAAAGATAGATTTATTTTTTCACTTGTTGCTACTTGATCTTTTTGTTTTGTTTGGAAGCTTGCGAAATACTCTATTTTGTTCTGCAGTAAGCAAGTAAATTTTATTTCTTATTATAGTTCCTAAAATTCTTGTGTGTTTAATATTATAGAATTTTATCAAGGAAAATTATTTTTTTCAATTAAAGACTAGTATTGCCGATTAGTAACAAACTGTTTTTTAACCGTAAACCATACATAAAAAAAAAATATGATTTTTTAAAGCATTTTTCCTATGATTTATTTAAAAAATGAAAGCCGAAAAACATTATTACAATGATTTTTGAAAAATCAGGCATTTAAGGGTCAAATCCAAAAGGGCAACTTTCTGACATAAGTTTTAATTTATTTTTGTTCGAAAATGCATGAAACTAGCTGGTCTTATTGTTCAGAAACTATGTAATTAAGCTGTTTTTCCATTTTTTTTTTTTTTTGCATACGCAATAGATCTTTCAGAAAATAGAGTCAAAGTGGGCGTTTTGAACCGAATTTCTGGGCGAAGGGAGAAAAAGCACTCAAGAGCGGGCGAAAAACGTGTTTCTCACGTGATCGAATTCGCTTATAACTCAATAGATAATTGATTGATCAAAAAATGGAAAAAACAGTTCAATTTCAAATCACTTCCATGGCCAGGCTTTCCAATTTTATATCTTTCCGTTAAAAAATGAATTTGTAAATGTGTCAAAACGTTTTGCGCTTGTTTAGTAGAGCAGTTAAGAACAGCCTTAAGGGTTAAACCGTCCACAGAATAATGTAACAATAATAGTTTTCTTTGGTTATATGTCCGACCTCCAATTGATGAAGCAATGGGCGCACCACTTAATACAAACCCCATAAAAATCGAAATAACCTCGTATTTGACCCAAATCATTTATTGACCATACGCTACACGTCTTGTCTAATGGCTCGTAATTTCATTATGAATGGAACCGCTGAGCAACAAAGCAGAATAGGGGGTGGTGGAACCAGGTGTTGGGATCTCCGTAGATCCCAGGATGCCATTAAATGAGTGGTGGGCGAAATCGCCCAATAACGTAGGATATAGATGAGGAAAAGTATGGGAAACCACCTGCAAAAATTTCACAGCCTTTAATAAGGGATTACGCATCAAGTATGAAACTCATTCAGTGAGGCTGAGTACTATTCTCACAAACTTTGGCAAACATTAAACTGCGAAGAAATTTTGATTTTAATGCATTCTGTCTTAATTAGATTCATAAAATGATAATTATTAAAGTAGTTGGCTATTATTAAGATAAAAATATATATACTGAAAGGGATCGCAATAAACATAAAGACTTAAAATATTTTTAATAAACAAGAATGATATTTTCGCACGCACATTCGAGTCAAAATTACCAAATATGTTTATTAAAATATTTTTAAGCCTTTATGTTTACTGTGCTCACTTTTAGCATATGCAGTAGAACCACTTTTATCCGAAACTCTTTTAACCGAAGTCCTTTTTTTTAAAAAATATCACATTCCTTGTGTGCAAAATCCATTTTGAAAGTTTTTTTTTTTTTTTTAATTATCATATTCTTTGTGTGCAAGCGGTCCGTTCCGAACTAAGAGTACATATAAATATTTTCGATCCCCTTTCTTAGTGTTCCTTTGAATTTAACTTGAGCTCCCATAAGCTGCGGAGTGGAACGAAGAAAACGTGCAAATAAGCAATTCTGAAATTTTTGAATGTTTTGAAAAAGGTTTGACATGGCTGGAGCAGCGGAAAGACTGTGATACTGTTGAACTAATAAATTAAAGAACTCCGTGATAGAGCTTAGCTTCAAAGCAAAGGGAATCGAAATTGCGACAAACAAAACATTTTTTCAAACCTTTGTGATACATTTAAAAGGTACTTAATTTCAAAATTAAAATTAGGGCAATTTATTGCTGTTTCTATATATTGCTATTGCTTTATTTTTTATTAAACACTTGTTATGATAATAAGAAATATTGTATATATTTCTCCTTAATCTTAAAATTGAAGCATTCTCCATTATCCGAAAAGTTCGATTTCCCGAAACATCGCCGGTCCCAATTACTTCGGATAATCGAGGTTCTACTGTATAAATTTATTTTCCTGGCATATATATATATACAGGATGAGTACAAACGATGGACCCGATTTTAAAAAATCATATTTTTGAAAGTATTGCACATATTACAATAAGTGATACATGAATTTAAAAAGAAATATACAAAGTTTTTTATCAGGACATGTCAATCGTCATAATGTCAGAGTGTGGAGAAGTGAAAATCTTCATGATATTGTGCAGTTTCATAGAGATTCACCAAAATTGAATGTTTTTTGTGCGATTGTGAGATGAAATCTCACAGTGTTTTAAATCATGTTACTTTATTTCTTTTGGCCTTATACATCGATGTTCTTTAAACTTAAATCTATATTTAGTTTTGTGCGGGCGATTCGTTTCGACCGCACATCGGCAAGCTGGCATGGGGTGCTTCTCCTTTAAGATTTGTACGATTGTGATGACGTCATCAGAGCAAGTCTCTCACGGCATATGCATTGAATGGATGTCGATCTTTTCGGAGGTGTGTCTAATCGCCGAGCGTACAGCAAATAAAAACAAAACTTTTTAAATGTTTTCTTTCGGATTTGTTTATTAAGACGTTACCTAATATTTTAAATTCTCTAATAGATTTAAATCTTTTCTTTCAGTAACTTTTGAAGTCCCCGTATTCTTACTATAAATTAAAAATTTCGTTAATTTTAAATCAGAATCTGTTTTGTTGGTGTTGCTGTCATGACATAGTTTCGTTTTAAAGATCGCGGGCCGTGGGCTTCGGCTCCGGTCTGTCTGCCGATGGAAGTGGAATCTGGTAAAAAGTTTCCGAAAGCGATGTCTGCGTTTTTAATAACTCCTGTTAAATTTATTTTCTGTTGGTTTAAAAAGGCTTTGAGATTTTTATCTATAGAAAATTCTCCTAGTGCTGCATCTTACATTTTTAAAGATTTTCTTAAAGAGGAATAAGTTATTTTATCGGCAACGTATTTATTTGAAATCGGTGACCAAAGGTTGAGCCTCTTACTTCTCTTCAACAAGAGGAATAAAAAGTTTGATTTTGTGCTTAAAAGTCTCCTCATCATTTCCTTACAGATATACAAGTAAGAAGTTTCCTTTTTTTATTTTTTTACAATTGCTGACCTCAAAGAACAGAGGGCTTTATTGCAAATACTACACAACGCATGTTAACTAAAAAGAACTTCCACTAATAATTTTACCTTTCAAATTAACGGCACTTTATTAGTAATACCACAGCGATGTCACGGAAAAAATTGTATGGGACATAGTTTATTTACCACCAATGCCGAAAACACTGCCAGAAATTAAAGAACGCATTTGTGCAGCATTCAGAATCATTGCCAGATTGATGCTACAAAATGTTTGGAACGAACTGGATTACAGATTGGACGTTTTTCGTGTAACAAGAGGGTCCCACATCGAACATTTGTAACTGAAAAAAAAACTTGGTATATTTCTCTTTAAATTCATGCATCGCTTATTGTAATATGTGCAGTAGTTTCGAAAATATGATTTTTTTAAATCGGGTCTATCATTTGTACTCACGCTGTATTTGCCCATTTTTGAGTTTTCGCTTTTTTATTTATTACTATTGTGGGTTAGATTGTTAGGGTAGGTGGGTACGCGCTTTCATAAATTTTGATTTTGAATTAATACGTTGGTCTAAATTATTTTTGCTGCTGAATAAAATATTTATTACAACCTCATTCAGTACCACTTTCAGTCTATAATCTGTCAAATTATAATTTCGCAATTTTGAAAAAATACTGCTCTGCGTGTCTTTACCCCATTAAAATAAAATGTACCTCTAAATCTGTCAAATTATAATTTCACAATTTTTTAGAAATACTGCTCTGCGTGTCTTTACCCCATTGATTGGGGTAAAAAAAAAGTACCTCTAAAAAGTACCTCTTCCGGGTTATACCCACGATACCGAAAAGTGTTCTTTATCTTTAAAACCCCCCAAAACCAATATATTTTCAAGATTTACAGAAGTGCTTATAAAAAGAAAGTTTCTTTTACTGCCACTGGTGTTTCTGAGAAGTTTTTATAGTGTAAAAACTTGATTCCTCAACCTGGAATACAGGATTTTTAGATGCTACCCGTACATATTTTGATTTTCAACAAACATGTTTTATATGAAAACATAATAAATTAGCAGTACTAACAATAACATTAACATTATTTTCTCACCCTTGCGTGTATAAATTCAATTACGCTTGTAAAAATATTTAATTGAGAATCGATAGCATCCTAAAAACGAATATTCCAGTTTGAGGTAACTGATTAATACAATGTAAATCTACTCGGAAGCGTTTAGAAAATCATTGACAGCAAAAGAAACTTTGGATTTATAAATGCTTCTTTAAATCTCGAAATTATACTGAATTCCGAAAATTTTAAATATATTTCTTTCGAATCGTTGGTGGCTCGGATAATGTTAGTGTATTTTTGTTTGTTGTTATATTATATTGTCTTAGATTAAGACAAATTTGTCTTTTTTGCACAGCGTAAACAATCTGAAACACTAATTTAAAATACGCTTACGTTTGAAAAACTTTAATGAAAGGGAGTACCTTATGAGCATCTTGCTTTTTTATAATGAGCTGTTAAGTTCCAAAAATTACACAGCAATATAAATTGGAGTACATTTCTTTGTTTGATTTTATTATAAAATTATTATTATAAATTAATAAAGCTAAGAGAATTCTTTTAGTAATTCAATTAAATTAAAAAAACAACGTACTTCATAAATTTCACTTATATGCAAAAAAAACAAACAAAAAAAACATTCAACAAATTATATAAAAAATTTAAATGAAGATGTACTGTACTAAATTACTAAATTAATCGGGAAATCAGTCAGTAATGCTATTATATTAAAATAAAGTAATACTTTAGAACTTTATTTTAAGAATTGGTAAGCGCAGGTAACATATCACATCATACAGGGTGTCCTAACCTTTTGAATGAACGGGGACGGCTATTCAATTTTTTCCTTGCACGCGACTAATGTGTGAAGTCGGGAATTTCTTTAATACGCTTTTCTTTTTTTGCTCAAAATATCACCGATAGATGACACTTCACAGTATCTAACTATAATACTGCTTTAAATAACCTTGTAATTTCGAAACCCAGATCATTTTTTGGCAGTTAAAATCGCAGTGAACTTTGATCCATCAGTCTGTACATTCTAATATTTTGAGGCAGCGCAGCGCCATCAAACGGTGATTTTTTAAAATAAAGCAAGGAAGCGTAGTAAAGATACTCCTGATCAATCGCATGAATATCCAGCAAGAATAACTTCAATAGCTGCTACCATTTATTTGTTACTGAGTTTTAAAATTTTTCAGTCCACTTTATGTATATATTATGGCATGTTGAATGAATATAGTGAACCGGAATCCCTTTTTAATGCAATTCTATTGCAATAATTTGATAGTTTGTATTTACAAATAAATTAGTAAGTGCATTAAACGCATCGAGTCAAAACTTTTGGCATATTCAAATCTTTACAAGCACACACTAAGTGAAATTTCGTGCTTTGGCCATGGTCTCGAAAATACAATAAGGCATTATTACTGCCAATTGCAAATAATCTTTCACCAAACATCTTGTTCTGCCAGATAAGTGCAGATACTTCGTCATTGCATCTATCATTCATTTGCAAATCACACCATTTCCTCTCATTTGCATCTGCTTGTCTGCAGACACTACTAGTAATTGCCGGTTTATTTGTCAATTTTATACCCTGAATAGTGGAAAGGAATTTAGAGATATCATTAACTTAGGAGGAAGGAATACAAATATAAAATCATATGACATATTATAAGAAGAGCGAGAAGATGCCTTCAGTGAAAAATGCACTATGCACGTATAAAAGCCCAAAACACTCAGTTCAGATTTTCAAAATCATTCATGATAGAAAATATTTTCACATAATTTCAAAATATTTTCTAACATAAATGAATTTTGAAAATGTCGCCGTTTGTGCTATGAAACGTTCGTCAATCTAAATAAAGGTATTTTATCACTTTTTATAGCATTATTTAAGTTAATCTATTTATAAGTGATTATTATACATGTTGTTACACTCAGTTCAATCATCTAAAACTGTTTTGTTTATGCATATCAACTATCAACCCAAATTTCATACGAAGTCTTTTATACCTAAGTAGTAGGTCCTTCAAATCACCAAAGTATAAAAAGTAGGAGTGCAACATTGATCTAACTCTCCTTATGGACGAGGTTTTTATAAAATAGCCAGGTAAAATTTTATTGCTGTTGTTGTTAATTACAGTTTTAGTATTGGAGTTAAATTTGAGGACGACAATCTATTATTATCCTTAAAAATTGCAAAAAATTTCGACTTTATATATTGAAAAATATTCAAAGAAATTAAAAATAAATTAATAAAAAAATAAAGTATCTTTGTTTCAGAATTTCTCTGTTGTAAATATTGCATTTTTATGTTATACATTAAAAAGTTTACTTCTCTCTATATCGGAGGGATAAAAATTTAGAAGTAGCAATTATCATTATTGTTATTTTCATGTTTAACTACTAAAGACATTCTTTCACAAATGCAATTACGAAAAAAATAGAAACACAATTTAGAAAAATTTGTTTTTCTTTTGATTATCGCTATTTCCTATTTAAAAAGTTGCATATTCCTGTATGCAGCCAAAGCTAATGTGGCATGCATTCTATCGGTGTTCTATAAATTGTTTAAAAGATTTGCTTAAACTGCTTAACACTAATAAACATTTTATGCAAAATGACTTTAAGAAATTAAATTTTACTTTTATTTCGTATAGTAATTTTTTATAAAAAATAATTTTTATTTTAACTTTCAGGAGCAGTTTTTGTTTAAATAATGTATGAATAAAGATAGTTCATTGTTTTCGGAATCTTAGAGATTTTTTTTAAATCGAAATCATTTCACTCAAACAAATTTAGAGATTTTAAATGTTTTGATTTAGACTGGTTTTACTAACTGAATCGTTGTAAATTATATTTTACCTATTTTCACAGAATTAATACACTTAAAATTTGAAGGCTTGTTCAGTCTTGCTTACGATATTATATTTTAACAATTTTTGACGTTGTAATGAAAAGCTTTCAGCCCCAACAATTTCTTTCAAATAAATTACCAATACAGTTCACTACTTAAATTTTCAGAAAGATTGGTATCCAGATCTATACTTTATTTATAATTGCCATTCAATTTTTAGAAGCAATATTTGATCAATTACAGCTTTATTTTATTTTTTTCTTTTAATTTTGCATAGTTTAACATCTGGTTAATTTATTAATTTTTGGGTAAGTCGAAAACTTTTGTAAATAACCTTATTTCTGAATCTGTATTAGAATTTTGCACATGAAAATAACTCGCGAAGTAGATTCCGTAGTAGATGACGTGAAAATTTGTGTCATTACTCAAAATCAAACAGCTCCTTCGCAAAATTACCATACTTCATTTTATGAAGTTAAACTAAATTTTTTAAAGTTTCGGTTATTTTATTATTTTATGGCCAATACTTAGTCAAATTGTAAGTGTTGAATAATTTAATTTTACTAATGTTGATTAGTGTTGCCAGATCCCGTGTTACAAAAAGCGGGATAGGGAAACAAAAAAATCCGAATCAGGGCTACTAAATCGTGACATAAAAATATAGAAAACCCTATGAAAACAGAACTTTTCTGTAACGGAATCCTGTCATAAACGAAAAAACTTCATTGTCCCTACGGTAGTAATACCATGCAATCTGCTAAGACAGAAACCTGTTTAAAATGGATTTTTCCCCTTCCCTTGCGATTCCATCTTGACAGGTTTTACTTTACTAAATAAGCATAGCTCTGTCTTAGACAGTAAAACCTCTGAAAGCGGAATGAGTAGAGATAGAAGGGCAAAATTCCAATTTAGCAAGTATAATTATACAGGGTGTTTCTAAATGAATATCGGGGTTTTAACGCTTGGTAGTGTTTATTACATAAAACTTAAAATTATAATTAATACATGAAATGAAAGAGCAAATCAAACAGTTTTATCTACAAGCTTACAAGTGTTCAATGTGAGTATCTTTCCTCACACGGCACACATCAAGTCGATAGCTCAGCTCTTCCCAAACGTTGATTAGCAAAGAAATTCTGTTCAGACTCTCACCCGATCTGACGCCATGTGATTTCTACCTGTGGGGGTTCATCCTGTGCATGTACCTCCACTACCAGCTGACCATTGCAGCTGTTTCAACAATGACCCCACAAACACTAATCAACGTTTGGGAAGAACTGAGCTATCGACTTGATGTGTGTCGTGTGACGAAAGGTGCTCACGTTGAACACTTGTAAGCTTGTAGGTAAAACTGTTTGAGTTGCTCTTTCATTTCGTGTATTAATTATAATTTTAAGTTTTATGTAATAAATACTACCAAGCGTTAAAACCTCGATATTCATTTAGAAACACCACGTATCTTGTTCCGATAGTAGAAACAGTGAAATTTTTACTTTTAAAAATATTTCCGTTATAAACAGGTTCCGTTTGCACAAAATTTGCTGAACAAAGTACAGTAAAACTCGTGAAAACAGAATTGCTAGGAACCACAGTAAATTACTTTTAGACTACGGTAACCTGCCGATTCGGTAACATGACGAGTATTATTGCAAGACGACTAACCTTCTCTCAACTCCTTATGTTTACTCCTGTTAGATGCAAATAACCGCAACCCAAAACTATTATGACCCTTTTCAACATCTCTTGTTTAAATTATAGCTATAGAGTAGCCTACGCGTTTTACGTTGCATTAATATAATGTATTCTTTAGTCAGATAGCCCGAAAGGGTAATTTTATATCTGATAATGCGGCAGGCAGCGTCATATTTTTGCAACCAGTTTTAGCGTCGATGAGTTTGGCATACTTGATAGATTAGACGGCAATGATAACGAAACGTACAATCAGTCTGAATAGCAGATGAGGATATGGGGGTATTTACATAGCAACATCGCAGACTCCATTGCAATGTTAAATGAGTGGCAAACCGATTACTGATAATGTCACCGGCAGGTAAAGAAACATCAGTAATCGGGTTGCCATTCACTTAACACTGCAGTAGTGTTCGCGATATTGCTATGACATCACCCCCTGCTGGTGCGCCAGCTAAATGGTAGTTTCGTTATCTATACCATCTAATCTATCATATATGGGCATTTTCACAATCTTTTGTCTTAAGTCCCTGAATAATAATTTGCATTTTAGTATATATTCTTGTTTTTATTTATATTTCATATACTGGGAAACATGATGGGTTGCATGACTGCATAACAATATTAACGAGATAAAAAAGTTTTGGACGATGTTGGGGGTCCAAATATCCAGGAAACTCCTATATCATTTCGTGTTACTGATGTTGATTTTTAAGTTTGGAGCTGTCTGTATGAAATTGTTTCAATAAAAGTAATTCGATGTAATTTTTTTCCGAAACTGGGACAATTGTTTTATATAAATAAGTAGCAAAAAATTAACCTGCACACATTTTTACGGTTGTTATTATTTTTTTTTTAACTCTGTCCCTGGGTTTTAGATTCCTTACCGTCCCTCTTCTAAAATTATACAGAAAATCACTTCAGATGCAGCCACAGAATTTTTTTCAATTTTTTCTCATGCTAGAGAAAGAATGTCTAAAATTCTTTGACAGGAAATTTATTGCAGAATTTAAATCAGCATTTAAATATCAGTTTCAAGCATCGTGGCTTCATTGGTAGTCTTACCGTCCCCAAGGTTTATTCTTGAACATTTCGAGGTAAATGAAATTTTTTTTATATCATTCAATGTAAATAATTTTTTCTAAAAATCAATGAATATTGTGGCTATCGCTTAGTCCTAACATGATTCGCCTAAAAGTAGGTGGTAGTTCTCATTCCCGTCCCCTCCTTACCATCCCTTTTTTTTCCCCTTACCGTCCCTTTTTTTACCTTGCCGCCCCTTCTTTAACACCCCTTTAAGACAATGTTATACCGAAATTTTGTACTAAAAATACAACATTGTTATTAGTTCTTATTTGAATGTCCTGTGGGTGCTATGCAAATTCATTATAAGTAAAATTTAGAAGAAAATAAAAAGTTTTAGTAGTAAAATGGTAAGAAAAATTAAACTCGCAAGTTTAACTTAAACCTCAGTTAAATAAAAAAAATTTCGCTGCTGACCATTTTTCTTTATTTTGAACCATTAAGGCATTCGTCTATCAGATTAAAATGTTATTTTAGCAAGTTTAATTTCACCAGATTTTTATTCCTGAAAGTCAAAACATTGTGAGAATGTCCCATATGTCAAAACTATCGACGCTAAAATTGATTGCAAAAATGTGACGATACTATGAGTGACAACATAAATCGACATAAGTACACCAAGTAGACATAAATCGTCTTTTTAAACAGATCTCTTTCGAATATGGGAGATATATAGTGATAGTTAGCAAGGGTAGGTGACAACTGGTGAAAATAGTATTGAAATCGAAATATTTTATCGAATATTAGTAGTGAAAAACATGCTGGTAATATTATATTATTATTATTATTATTATTATTATTATTATTATTAAATTTTTAGTAACAATTTAGAATAACCATAAGCTTGTTCTCCCTAGTATTTTGTTACTTGTTCTTCCTAACCACTTTGTACTTTATTTGGGAAAGTACACCCTCATGTAAATTTTATTTTTGATGTACAGTTTTGTTGCCACTGTAATTTTTCAGAACTACATAACTGAAAACTACTTGGGAAAATAATTTGAAATATACATCGATAGCTGAGTTGATTGAAATGACACACGGGCTTTAATCAAAATTGAAATTCACTCAACAAAATACTACTGAATTTTATTCTAAATAATTAAAATTACTTATGTTGCAATTATTTTGTTCTTCCATAAGTATTCACTCAGTTTCCTTGAGTAATCTGGGGGTAGAGAAACTTATTTTTTGTAATTTTGTTAATACGAAAAAAAAAAAAAAAAAAAAAAAAAAAAAAAAAAAAAATGCAATTTAACAAATTACAACGACCATTTGGAAAATGATTTTTTGAAAGACTAAAATTTAAGACATAAAAAATAGCACGGAATTGATCATACATTACGTACGCCATGAATTAAACATTAATAGTGTTATTACACGTAAAAATTGCAAGCGACGGAAATCGCCTGCAACTCGTACGTATTATCCACCTGAAACTTATGTATTATCCAATCATTTCATTGGCTGTTCGGGAAAAGGTTTTTCCATCGTCAGATTTCCAAGAAATCTGACGACCCATTTTAAATGAAATTTCATTCTTAAACTTCTAAACATTCCACAATATTACTTTTTACACCGTCGTATAGAGAAAAAAAATGTACTTTTAAATGCAATTTGTTTGAAAGCTGTATCTCAATTTGTTTCTGAGTTATTAATTTTTTTTTTTTTGTAGTTTTTATTACTTTTTTGTCATAGTGGCAACAGATCTCTGTTGAAAGTAAAGGGAAATACAGATTACTGTATAGACCAATCAGAAAACGAATAAAATGCGGATTAAACCAATAAAAACCTTCAGATATGCTTTTGATCTCCTATCCTGACGAGAACAATAACCATTTTTCCAAATGATTAAAAAAAAATCTAGATTTTATTAAATAAATCTAGATTGTAATTTTTAAAGCATTAAACACTTAAAATCCATCGCCCATCGCAAACTATTTACGTAAGACACAAAATCAATCATATCTTAATACAGTTTTTGAATCACTCAATATCAACAATACGCAGGATCATGTAACTATTAGGATTGAAAGATGGATCGCTATTCAGTTTTAGGGTATTAAAGATGTTCAAATGTACCGAAATCTTAACATCGGTATATATCTTTTACACCACTTTCCAATTCAGTATAAGATGACGGGTATTATCACAAGGCGACTAATCATTATTCAACTCCTTGTATTTACTCCTGTTAAATGCAATTCGCTGCAGTCTATTTATTGGTCAGCACAATCTTCCTTAACATATATTTAATTTAATCTATGTATTCCATATTGAATTATTCATATTATTTTGAGTACATATTGAGTACATCTACATGTAGAAAATAAATCTCTAAAGTAGTAAATGGCCTCAACGTCAGCTGCGCGTCACATTTTTATTTTAATCTCGCTTTACATAATATCTGAAATTTAATTACTATAAGTTACATATATTTATGATTATATAAAATTTCTCAAAAATTCAAAGAATATCCTTTTATAAACTGTTAAATCGGTTAAACTTTAAACATTATTTCATGCAAAAATTCCACCAAAACTTACAGATGTATTGACGAAGTTTCAAACCAATCGGATTAATTTTAAACATTTAATAGCGAAGATTTAGTATAAATAATTTACTATTCAAACTAATTATCCAAATGTGCCATTTCCTTTCTAATGAATGATAAGAAAGGAATCAAAATTTGAAAATCATCTGCATTCCTATAGAAAGGCATTATGACACGAAAAATAAGTTCTATGGGGGGAGACTAGGGAGGGTTGACTCACTTTTTACAAAATGATTTTTTATTTTTTAAATTTTGGAAGTAGAATAAAGTTTTATATAAAATTTTATTCGTTATACAATCAGTTATCAAAATAAAATTGCTACATAAGTGTAATATGTAAGAAATTTTAAAAATGATTGGTTTTATTCATGAGAAAATAATGGGTCAAGGCTCCCCACATATGGGAGGGTTGACCCACTATATGGGAGGCTTGACCCACTTTGTTTTAGATTGAAATATTTGTGAAGAGAAATGAAATCAGTTTAAAAAAAGCACCATAACTTTATGCTACATGCTTTAATTATTATAAAAAAATATTTTTGAAAATATGGTGCTTCAACAAACCTGTTTAGGCGTAATCGCATGTCAGAGAAATTTTTTTTCTTTTAAACAGGATTTTGTCTGAGCAGGTATAATTGTACAGCAGGGAAAATGAAATTTTAACATTTAAGATAGTATTCTGTTATATAGAGGTTCTGTTTTCGTAGGGTTTCATGTATTGTTATGTCCGGATTTAAGAGCCACTGTTCGGCTTTTTTTTTTTTTTTTTTTTTTTGTCTCCTTGTCCTACTTTTTGTGACATTCGACGTGACAACTGTAGTTGTCATATAGTTTGGCTTCATCTCACTCTATTCATTATGTTGAAATTTGTCTACATACCTTTCTAAAGTTTTTCGGCCCATGCTATGTTCTTTTGCAGCTGCATGAGTACTTATCATTAACATCTTTTAACCCTTTCAGAGGCAAAGTACTTTCAGTACTAAAATGTTGAAATAAATGACTGGAACCGGAATATATAAACAAATTTATTTGGAAATAAGAAAAAGGCTTTATTTCACATACATATTAAATTGAAAAGATTCTAGCAAAATTCTGGTGCCATTGTGGAGTTTGGGAATTAAAATAAAGTGGTTTCATAAACATATCACTGCCCCTGAAACGGTTAAGACTGCTGCTTTCATACTTTTTAGTCTTTTCCACTGTTTCTGTTTACCTATTGTAAGTAATATTTAAATGGAAAAAAAGTTCCTATCAACTTTCGCATTTAATTTTCATTAATTTTTTTCGTGCAGTGCAAATAGCAATTTTTTACATCTTTCTTTAATCAATTTAAACGTTTTTTTTCCATCACTCCATTTTACTGTAACTTTGCAGAATAAATTAGCATTCATTTTTACCGGGTGTCCCAAAAAGGACTGACTGATTTTAAAATTCAATAACTTGTAAACGGTGACAGATATTTAAAAATTTCTTGCAGGAGGTTTATGCATAAGGTCAAAAGTTTTATTACAGTGATTTTCAATTTTAGTTCGAATTACAAACAATAGATGGCGCTGCGATCAATAGACGCTAATTTCAGGCTCGATTTTTGGTACTTCGTGGCCCGGATAATACATTTCCATCTCCTTTTTCCGCATGGAACAAGAAAAAGGAGATGGATATGTATTATCCGGGCCACGAAGTACCGAAAATCGAGCCTGAAATTAGCGTCTATTTATCGCAGCGCCATCTATTGTTTGTAATTCGAACTAAAATTGAAAATCACTGTAATAAAACTTTTGACCTTATGCATAAACCTCCTGCAAGAAATTTTTAAATATCTGTCACCGTTTACAAGTTATTGAATTTTGAAATCAGTCAGTCCTTTTTGGGACACCCGGTATATATAACCATTAATCTATCATTATGCACAGTGTACAAAGATTTCCAAAACCCCTTAATTAGCGCATTGCCGACGAGCAATTTTTATCAAATCTGAATTTTAAAACAGTAGAAGCTGTTCTGAAAGTCTTTAGTAAATTGGTGTTCTAGATACGTTTCCCAAGTTTATGCATCAGTAAGTATCTTTCAATGAATGAATTTAATATGAAATGTCTTACAATCTAAAAAAATATGGACAACATGATATAAATGCATTTTCTGTAAAGTAGAAGCCACGCCCTTAGTCAGTGATGTATTTTGAATGAAAATGAGAATTTTTGTTTCCGTCGTGAATGGGTTAAGGGAGCCTTGAACATCTGGTCAACCCTCCCTCACATTGACTGGGTCAAGCCTCCCCACATAGCCTTTTTTCTAAAGAATAGCACATTGTTATGTTAAGCCTAACTTACTGTATAACCTTTAGGCCTAGAATGAAAGCTCGATATTTCTGCATTACTCAAAACCTTCTTACTTAAATTTCGGTGATATATTTTCTCTGAAAAAAGCTTACAAAATATTTCTAAAAAACACAACTTTTAGGTTGAAAACACCTCATAATCGATTTTTCCACACCTATTTCGATTATCTGTATGAAACAGAGATTATTGTTTGAGCATTCCGGTAGCTTTGGTTGACACCTATTGATAAGGCTCTGAAATTCTTTTAAATATGAAAACTGATGGTGGGTCAAGCCTCCCGTATGGTCAACCCTCCCTAGTCTCCCCTATTTTCCGAACAAATCCACCGAATTCAATCAAAACCTATTGGAAACTATTTACAAATTACATAACACGCAAAATCAATCATATCATAATACAGTTTCTGAATGCACTCAATATCAACAATACACAGTATCATGTAACGATTAGGATTGAAAGATGGATCGGAATTCAGTTTTAGGGTATTAAAGATGTTCAAATGTACCGAAATCTTAACATCAGTCAAGATTCCTCACACCACTTTCCAATTCAGTATAAGATGACGGGTATTATCACGAGGCGACTAATCATTATTCAACTCCCTGTATTTACTCCTGTTACATGCAATTCGCTGCAATCTATTTATTCTGACCCTTCGCAGCATAATCTTGCTTAACATGTATTTAATGCAATCTATGCAATCTATGTGTTCCACATTGAATTATTCAAACTATTTTGAATACATACTGAGTACATTTACGTGCAGAAAGTAAATCTCTAAAGTAGTAAAGGGTTCAAAGTCAGCTGCGCCTCACATTTTTATTTTAATACCACTTTATATTATATCTAATAGCCTACAATCTGAAATAATTATTTCAAGTTACATATATTTATGAGTATATAAAATTTCTTAAAAATTCACAAAATATACCTTTTATAAACTGTTAAATTGGTTAAACAATAAACACTATTTCATGCAATGATGTTTTTGAGCTGCTTATTCCTGTAATTTTTTTAGAATTTAAAAAAAAAAACAGTTTTGAGGGGGACTCTGCCCCTCTGAATTCTCGGTTTATTCGCTAATTTTACATCAGAATGTTTTTTATAATTGCGCTATTTATTGATTGTAGTATGTCTTACGGTGTGATTTACACTGTGGTTTTATTTGGATAAGCATATTGCTACAGTGCTTTTATCTTAATAACATTAATATCCTGATAGCAATACTTGCTTACCTGCAAACTAAGAAACAACTGTTCAGAAGTTTAATAAAATCTTATGCAACAAAGTTACTTATTCAAATGCAAACTGACCTTATACTAGGCTTATATCTGGTTTAGAAATGGAATACAGTTTAGAAATGGAATACTAGCCAACTATTAAAGTGAAAAAAAAAAAAAAAAAAAAAAGACATTAAGTATAGGGACAAATTTGCAAAAGTTACGGAGTAAAACGGTTTGTATTTTTGGTACAGATGCATAAAATTCCACCAAACCCAACAAATGTATTGACGAAGTTTCAAACCAATCGGATTAATTTAAGACCTTTCACAGCAAAGATTTAGTACCAACAATTTAACATTCATATTAATTATCGAAATACGCCATTTTCTTTTTAATGAATGATAAGACATGAATCAAAATTCAAAAATCGTCTGCATTCCTACAGAAAATCATTATTAAATGAAAAAGAGATTGTATATTTTCCAAACGAATACACCAAGTTTAATCAAAAACTATAAAGCTAAATCCAGATACCGCACAAACATATCTACCAAATTTTAAGATAACTGGATGATTTTTGACTGTTATTGCGTGACATAAACACAGACAGACAAACAGACACTATAGAATTTTGAGTCTCCACGGTGAATCTCCAATGACGTTTCAGGAACTAAAAGTCAGCGATCAGAAGCTTACCACTTCAAAGAAAGTTAAAATATTATTTTCAGGGAACTCTTTTATCAAAATATTATTAAAACGTTAGTATAAGGATTTCATCATTCCTCTGTTCCAGGAATTAATAAAAATTCTAAGGAACCGTACAGTTTTTATGTCTGGGCTATTTCCATGAGTACTTGTAGTGTAAGTCACATTCTACGATTTTAGGCTACCAGTATTTTAGAGCGGAAAATGTGACTTATTTTATGTGAGATATTGAATAAAGTCAAGAAAACTTTACGAAATTAACGGTGGCCAACAAGCGTAGCAGTTATCAACTATGTGACTTACACTATAAAAAACCACGGAACTAGCCGTCTGTAGACTTCCCATATGCACCTGCTAGCATTCGACTATTGACTTAATCTACTGCTCTCTTCAACTTAGTGTCCTGTACAACTCGATTCATATGCCTGTCCACATATGGAAACGTAAGACAATAATTCAGAGCACTCTAGAGGCAAATGTTCAAAATTCTTTACTCATTGCATACTATTTATGTAAGACACACATCAATCATATTATAACACACTTCCTGAATTCACTAAATGTCAACAATGCTCAGAATCATGTAATTATCAGGATTGTAAGATGGATCGCTATTCAGTTTTAAGGGTATTAAAGATGTTCAAGTGTACCGAAATCTTAACATCAGTCTAAGATCCTTTACACCATTTGCCGATTCGGTAACATGACGGGTATTATCACAAGACGACTAATCATTACTCAACTCCTTGTGTTTACTCCTGTTAAATGCGATTCACTGCAATCTATTTATTCTGACCCTTTTCAGCATCTCTTGTTTAATTTAAAGCTAGTGTAGCCTACGCGTTTCACGTTGCATTAATCTAATGATTTTGGATGCATTCTTCAGTCAGATAGCGTGAAGGAGTAATTTATATTTGAGTGACCGTTATAAATTTACTTTTAAAACAAATATCTCACGAAGAAGGAAAGATAGATAGAATGCCTTTCTAGACATGAAAATATTATTGCTATAGGAAATGTTTTATTAAAGTACTATTTAAGAAAAGTTTAGGATTTCAGATAACATTTTAAGGGGTTTTCGTAATAGTATGGAATGTCCAGGTTCTTTTTACAGTTAATTATTGCAAGTCTGCATTAATGTGATGATTCTGAATATATTCTTTAGTCAGATAGCATGAAGGAGTAGTAGATAGCTGAGTGATCTTTATAAATGTACTTTTAAAACAAATCTTTCATGAAGAAGGAAAGATAGACAGGAAACCTTTGTAAGAAATATGAAAATATTATTGTTATAGGAACTGTTTTATAAAAGTACTGCTGAAGAAAAGTTTAGGATTCCATGTAACATTTTAAGGTTTTTTCGTAATAGTATTGAATGTCCATGTTCTTTTTACAGTTGACTATTTCAAGTCTGCATTAATGTGATGATTTTGAATATATTCTTTAGTCAGATAGCATGAAGAAGTAGTAGATAGCTGAATGATCTTTATAAATTTACTTTTAAAACAAATCTCTCATGAACAATGAAAGATAAGATAGGAAACTTTTATAAGAGACTTGAAAATATTATTGCTGTAGCAACTATTTTATCAACGTAATGTTTAAGAAAAGTTTAGATTTTGATATAATACTTAAAGATTGTTTGTAATAATTTTGAGTGTCCATGTTATTTTTAGAGCTGATTATTCTAAGTTCTACTTCTTGAAGTAAAAACTAGTTTTAGATTTAAAGTTTTGTGCTACCTTTAACTTTTGCAACTCTTTTTATAATGTGTTACGTTAGTTCTTTGATTTCCTTTATGTCGACATTTAATGTTTTGGTTTTTATTGCGAGTCATCACAGAAATGTTTAATTCTATGGAATCAAATGCACAGTGCTTATTTTTCAAACCACTACAGAGAATAAGCTTGTTCTATTCTGTTTTTTTATTGTTATTTTAAAAGTTTGTACACGTACACACATAGAAAAAATTCCGAATCTTTTCCTTGCTATCAGGAACAGAATTTAAGGAAAAAGAAATCTGTGCTTTTCTTTTCTTCTACGAACAAAGGTAAGAACATGTTAGTGTTTTCTTGGAATCTAACAAACTGAAAACAATCTTTCATTTAATGGGATGCAATGAGGTTGGCATTCTCACTCATTAAAACAATGATATCATCAGTTGATAAATAAGGGAGAATTTACAAGAAGATTTACTATACTCCCTCAAAGCACTACAGGTAACAATTAACTGACAAACCACTTCAGCTTGTAATATTCTTCCTTCAATTCCTTCAATCACCTGGCTACAGAAAAAAACGCAACAAATAATTTCTTTGAGATATTGCTCCTTGTGTATCAGAGAAAAATTACAAACATATCAAATTGCTTTTCCGAAAACAATTTGACTTCCTATAAATTGCACACTCACACATTTTGAAGTAATAATGTTGTGCAGTTTATACTATTTTTATCAATATCGCCATTCATTTCTTATATAAGTGAAATTTAATATTTCTAAAATTTCTTCTTTGGTTCCACTCATAGAAGAACGATATATCCTTAATTTTTTTTAGACAGTATAGTAAGGAAATATTGTAGTCAGATTCATAGGTAGGCATTTGCGTTTTCCCGAACAACATAAAAGGAGGATTTCAATTTTATAAATAACAGAGAATTTACAACAAGACTTATTATATTCTCTCAAAATGTTTTGGAAGTGTTCCACAATTGTTGTTCCCACAAATTTATTTATATTTTTGTATCAAACATTTGCGCTTCATTGTACGAAATTGATAGTGAGAAAAAGTAAGAAAAGAAGCCACCGATAAAGCCAAAAAAGTGGCATCATTACAGCAAGTAAAAAAAAAAAATATTTGTGTAAGAAAGGATAATAAAATCACTTCGATAATTTCGATCTGAAAATAATTAAGACCTCCTTCAAGATAAAGTGAACGACGATCTCTTGCTTATTTAGCATTAGCACTTGTTAGCACATTCACAAATTCGTTATATGTCATCTATTGAAGGTCTGGATTACTCTGAAGATGAAGCAATCATAGTGCTGTTTCTTGTTTACTTTATGTATATACTTCTTAGTTATAAATGTATTTTCTACCTGACCATGCCTGGGTTATTTTCAGATAAAAAAGTCAGTTTAGATGTACAGTGTTCACTGCATTTCATGCAGGCTTTCATTTCATGTTGGTGCTTAGCTGATTCAATTATTTGTCGCCTGACGACAGCCTAAAATTTTCAATTGAAAACATTGGTAGTTCTTTTATTATTATTATTTTAGTGCTCTGACACGAAGTTTTTATTTACTTACTGAAAAAGACAACTGCTTTAGATTATCAGCACAATAATTTTTTTTTCCGATTTATATATAATGATTCGGTAGTTAATTTTTAATGTAATAGTACCGAGACTAATATATTTCTATTAAATATAAAATTCGCAAATTTCTTACTTCATATGCGCTAAACGTTACATTTTATCTTGCATTTATATCTTCACGAAACAGTAACTCAATTTTTCTAACAGAACTTAACTAAACCTTAAAAAAAGTATCAGCAATCCATATGCAGTACCGGCGCTTTGACTAAGTTAAACAGGAAAAAAAGGGTATAGTGAAACTGTCCTGCATATCGTCACTAAAAATCCCATTCATATTCATAAAGCAAAAAAAAAAAAAAAAATCATTGTTGTTTCGGCTTTTCCACGCAACACTGGTCGATGCCCAACGCGGGCTAAATCAAATTAATGATAAGTTATTTAAAGCTAATGAGTTATTTAGTTAACTGAGTTAAAAAGTAATTTACATTCAAATGAGTCATTTTTTTTTTAAGAAAGTGTAAAATTAAAAACTTAGGGATGACGAAATTTCATTGTAGCGATTACGTATTTGCGCTCTAGTGAAATTCGTAGAAACGAAACTGGACTGTAGTATTTAGTGAGAAAGATCTCTACTTCGGAAACTTACTATAGTCGATATTTTGTTTTCCTATTGTATTGTATCTATATTTAATCCTTTCATAATTATTTTTTAATGCAATATGTCAACAATAAATGGGCATACTTTTATAAAACAAAATTTTTGCCTCATGTACCGTAATAGTGTTACTACTAAAGTTAAAGTCTTAGCACTATAGGTTAAAGCAATACTACTACAGTTGAACCTGTATTTTCATCTTTAACCCTTAAATGCCGGGTGTTGCTTTTCGGCAACATACCCAATTTAGGCTCTAAAATACTATTAGAATAATATTGAAGCTATAATGCCTAATGTTGCCAATAAAATACATTCTGAAAATATTATTAAATCGATTTTCAACATGTAGATGACAACACTTGTGCTGTTTAAGAATAAAGATAGTTTTATTTTTTCAATTGTTGCTACTTGTTCTTTTTGTTTTGTTTGGAAGTTTGCGAAATACCCTATTTTGTTTTGCAGTGAGCAAGTAAAATTTATTTCTTATTATAGCTCTTAGAACTATTGTGCGTTTAATATTATAGAATTTTATCAAGGAAAATTATTTTTTCAAATACAGACCAGTATTGCCGATTAGTAACAGACTGTTTTTTAGCCGTAAACCATACTTAACAAAATATGATTTTTTCAAGTATTTTTCCCATGATTTATTTAAAAAATGAAAGCCGAAAAACATTATTACAATGATTTTTGAAAAATCAGGCATTTAAGGGTTAAGGAACAATAACAGAGAATAAAACTCCTAAATTTCAAGGAAAGAGTCACAGCAATTCACATACAGTGCCGGCGTTTTGATTTAGTTAAAAGAGAAAAAAAGATGAAATTTGTATAGAAATATGTAGTTCTGCATACTGTTACTGAAAACGACATTCATATTCATAAGGCCACAAAATCTCTGTTGGTTTGGCTTCTCCACGTAACATTGCTCAATGCTTAGCGAGGACTAAATTAAATTAATAATAAGTTATTTAACACTAATACGTTATTTAATTAACTTAATTAAAAAAAAAATTCATTCAACGAATTCGAGAATTTTTTTTTTTTTTTAATGTGTAACTTAAGGATGGCGAAATTTTATTATAGCGATTAAGTATTTGTGCTCTCGTGAAATTCATTGAAACGAAACTGAACTGTAGTATTTAGAGAGAAATATATCTGCTTCGGAAACTTACTGTAGTTGATATTTTGTCTTCCTATTGCATCGATATTTAATTTTTTTTTTTATGTAATATGTCAACAATAAACAAACATCAACAATAAACAAACATACTTTTATAAACAAAATTTTTACCTCATTTGCCCTAATAGTTACTACTAAAGTTAAAATGTTAGCACTGTAGGTTAAACGTTAAAGCAATGCAACTACAGTTGAATCTGTACTTTTATCTTAGAGAAACAATAACACAGAACAAAACTCCTAAATTTCAAGGAAAGAGTCACAGCAATGCACATACAGTGCCGGCGCTTCGATTTAGTTAAAAGAGAAAAAAAAAAGAATTTGTATAGAAATAGTCCTGCATACCGTCACTGAAAACGACATTCATATTCATAAGGGTAGAAAATCTTTGTTGTTTCCACGCAACACTGGTCGATGCCCAGCGAGAGCTAAATTAAGCAGGGTTCTTCCCCTGTGATGGATTGCGAGCGTCTGGAGATCGTCATGCTGTGCGGGGGAATGATTCAGTTACAGGTCTTAATTGGTAATTATTCAGCGGATCGCCATCGAAAATTACGATAAACAACTCTATATCGGCAGATACAAAGTCTCACCATACAGCAGAAAGGGAGTGGCGCTGCAATCTATATTAAAAATTAAGCATTCATATATGCGAGTAAGTAGGATGTAGTCAATGGGAACGAGAATATGCGTTGTTATAAATAATATGAAATGTATTCATGTGCTTTATAATTACGTATTTTGAAACAAGAAGTTGTGTTTTGGTTAAAATATCTTTTTTGACAAAATTTTGAGTATCAATGGCAATAATAATAATAATAACAAACAGAATTTGTTTAGGTATAGCTTCAGTGGCGTAACTAGGCTGATAATGACACAGATTAAAAGACTCAGACAGCCTTTCAATTTATAAGATAATGCAAATGAATGAATGCACGTGAAATATTTTCACAATCAAACGTATTATGAAACACACATACAGTGGCGGTCAGAAGTTTCCGGCCAGCATAATTTTTTTGGTTAGTTTATAAGTAAACCCATATGAAGAGGAATCTCAAAGTGATACTTATGCATTTTATTGGCATAATAGTTAAGAACTTATTTATGGCTTAACAAATAAATATCAATAAATTTAATTGGCAAAATTAATAGCAAAGGAAAACGGATGTTCTCAGACGTTCCCGGCCATCTTGGAAAGTTTGGAAAAGATTGGTGTTCTAATAGAAAATAACAGTGATCAACAACATTTATAATTAGTATTTTATCGTTATATATTTCGCAAGAAGTACTGGGGCGCAGCGACGTGACATCGGTTCAATAAACGGTTGAAGATCGTCTATGGTAAGTTTTTTTTTCCACTCTTCGTGCAATTTTTGGGAAAATTCTGCTGAATTGGAATATTTATAATTCGGCCCACATTTGCCAAGTTCGTTCCAAAGATTTTTTATTGAATTCAGATTGCGTGACTGGGCTGGTGATTTCAAAAGAGGATTTTTTTGTGTGTGTGCGAAAGTCACTGCTTGACGAGCTTGCATGTGTACTTTGGGTCTTTATCATGCTGAAACAAATAGTTGCGACCACAATTTTTCCTCCAATAAGGCAGCAAATGATCTTGCAAGATATCCTTATACATTGCACCATTCATCTTGTCGCGAATTTAAACTAACGGATCGACAGCTTTTCCAGAAAATGCTTCCTACAGCATAACTTGTCCTCCGCCATGCTTCATTGTAGGAATAACATATCTTGATTTATATCTTTTGCTTTTAGGTCATTAGACGTAGTGTCTGCCATCACTCCCAAAAAGGTTCAAATTCGATTCAACGAAAAATAGTACATTTCCAGTTTTCACTTGACTAGTCTTTGTGTTCCTTGGAAAACGCTACTCGGCTCCACAGATTTTTTTTTAATTATGGAAGTTTTTTTAGCACTGACAGTTCCATGAAGTCCAACATCACGTAAGCGTCTTGACACGGTCGACCGATTTATTTCTGCAATATTTTCACTAAGTAAATAGCAGGATATTGCTGCGGCATTTTTATGCGGTCATCAACTTCTTTTTGCCTGATAATTGTTCACACGAATAGTTATTTCTCTGATTCTCCCGGACCGTGGGAAGTCCTGAAGGCGATGGCCATCCTTATGTATTTTTTAAAAATATCATTCACAGTAGATTTTCGGATGGATAACTTTGCGATAATCTCACAAAAGGATTGGCACTTTAGTGACAAAGAAATCACTCGTTTATGAACATTACTTATTGAACTTAACATTTTTCAATTTAAACTGCGTTTTTCACGTTGATTAACTAACTAACACGACCAAAAAAAAAAAAAACACCTTACCGATAGCAAAAACTAAAGAATGACGAATGGTCGGAAACTTTTGCGCACGCGAATTTCGCATTCCTCCCATTTGCATCAAGTGTCATCAGTATCCAATCAAAATGATTACGTGGTCAGAGGTCATTTGCATATTCCTAACTTTAGGAGGAATTGCGTCTCTTCTTTGCATAAATATTTTGGCAAACAATCAAGAAAATTATCTGGCCGGAAACTTTTGACCACCACTGTACATAACTAAAATTATAACATTAATATTTTTATAATTACTATTGTAACAATTATTATAATATTAACTATGATAACTATAATTCCTAAAAAGTGAAGCAAATATTCACTTAAATAATTTTAAATAAAAATCGTTATTTCAGCAGATTTTTTTTTTCTTTTTTTAATGACTAATTTCAAAACTGAAAAAAGCATATGAGGTATGATCTCTCGACAGTCTAGAAAGTTTTCAAGAATATTTGTAAAATTTTAATGTAAGCAGGAAGAATGAAAAGGAAAAGAAATGAAACACCTCCAACTTTTCTGCTTTTCTTTCAGTGTTAAAAATTTTATACGAAATTAAAATTAGGAAAACTCGTTATTTATTTCGGTTTATTGCGTGGCGCCACGTCAATGGCCATGCACTGAGTAGTAAGTAATTGCTATAAGGTGGTAGTAAGTACTGCAGTAAGCAGGGATGTAGTGGGGGGTATACGGTGATATACACCGTATACGCTCTAGATTTTTTAAGAAGCTCCGTATACCCCTTGTTTCCCAAATAAAACTATAGCCAACGTATACCCCTGCCTTTATCGTATGCCTTCTTAGTTTTTTTCACAATTACAGGACTGGCAGTGAGTACTGTAGGTAAGTATTGCAGTAAGTATGCAATAAGTATTATAGTTAGTGTCAATAAGTATTGCATTTATAAAGAGGGGCACACGAGGGTCAGCGTTGGAGGGTTAATGATGTCTATAAATAGAAAGAAATGGAGGGTAAAACTTTTGATTACAAATTTGTATAAATTCTAAATTTAATATATATTAGTATTGAAAGATTATGAAGTCTAGTGGGGTCTCAAGAAGTGGCTAGTCTGTGGGCGGGAGAATGTTCCCTGCCCATGTCTGATTACGGCTCTGATCCGGCGGCGGCACTGCGTGGTGACTCAAACATCTCGTTACAGATCATAATTGGTAATTATTCAGCGGATCCCATTGAAAATCACTGTAAATAAATTTATCGTAAGATACAAAGTCTCACCATACAGCAGAAGGGAGTGGCAGCAATCTATATTGAGAATTAAACATTCATACATACATCTAAGTGGGATGCAGTAAATGTGAACGCGATTTATAGCTATGTTTAAGGGGTCTCAGGACTCTTAAAATTGGAAAAAATGAAAAAAAAAGGACCATTTTTAACATTTAATATCTTAAAATGTATTTGATATTAAGACACAATTTTAAATGGGAATGAAAGATACAAGTATGTCCTTTCATTTCAAATATTTGAAAAATTGCAAGATGCAGAATTAGCATTTACAGGGGCCTCCAAACTGTCAGACATTTCACGAGCAGAAAATCGGCATAACAGCTTATGAGCACGATTACAAAATAAATTTTGCAACTAGAGTGAAAATTTTGGTGCCTACGTATACCTCAGATTATAATAATTACACTGAATTTAAATACATTTGTATTTAAAGCATTTTTATATTTTTAATACAAAGTTGTATTTAGCTAATGCAAAATTTAGAAAATTTCAACAATATAAACCCCTAAAAAATATTTTCTTTTTTACAATAAAAAGGAAATTTTAGGTTCAGTTTATACAGACTAACATAAAACATATGTTTTGAAAATTTCATGAAAAAATATTCAGAAGTATTTGCGATATCGTGCGCGTTATGCCTAAAAACGTCATTTGGAGAAAAATGGCTTCAAAGTTTTGGAAACACCGTTTCAGCTATTGAGCGAGTATAATTCTAAATGCCATAACTTCTGTTCTAATGGGAATTTCAAGATAACAATTATATAAAAATGTTCAGAAAATATAGAAGTTTAACATATAAAAAAATTAAAATTTCGAAAATTTTAGAGCTTTAAGAGTCCTGAGACCCCTTAAAATGAAATGCATTCATGTGATCGATAATTGCACATTTTAAAATGAAAAGTCGTTCTTTGTTTTAAATGTCAGTAACATTAAAACAGAAGTTTGTATATCAACACAATATATTTTCTGAACGACCAAATAGAGAAATAAAATACTAAAGTCATCCGATATTTTCAGCTATAACTTTAGAAGTCTTTGAAATTAACCTTTTTTCTTTTTAGGCTTGTCTAGTGCCTAGGGTGTTGGCTATTTAACAAAAGGTACCGGGATCCAATCCAGACTCATGCGTGGTAGGATTTCACTTTAAATTGGGGACCAAGTCTGATTAGCCCTCGTGTCCGAAAGCACCAACCAAACAACCAACCCCCTTTTTTAGGTGCGTTCGTAATTATATAAATACGTAGCACCTATAGTCGTCTTCTGGTCCGTTAATCTGTCCGCAAATAACAGCGCAAAAATTACTAACTGAATGGTTTGAAATTTAATATATAGAATCGTTTCAGAATTCTGTCGAGTCATTTCAAATTTCATGAAAATCGAATAGAAACTTACAAATATATTAATAAAAGTTTTCTGCATTCTATTAAATCCTATCATACGTAATTAATTCAATGATATCTCATGTTAGGTAATGATTCTAGGTTGCCATGGGGATTACGTCATATTTAAGATGGAGTCACATCATTTCCGTATTACTTAATTTAATATATATATATATATATATATATACATATATATATATATTTGTTGCATTATTAGATCTAATTCCGCGATTTCCTTATCTTATTCTAAATTACTACTTTATATTCAGTAAATCCTTATTCTTAAATAATCTCTACCGTTAACTCTATTAAATTCCCTTTAATTTAATGTCTCACTTGCTTAAATATTACACTTTTAGTATTCTTAATTTAAATGTTCCATTTCAGCGCTTTTTTTCTTTCTAGAATGTTCTTTTAATTAACAATCATTTTATTTTCTCTTCCAAATTTTACTTTCCCGCGCATTTCCGAGGTTATCCTTTTTCCTTTCAAATTCATCCGCTCGCTCTGTCCGCAATCTTTCCATGGCGTGGTTTTCTTAATTATTCATTAGTTGAGAGCGTGATCTACGTCATATTTGCATTCCTACACTTGACGAGCAAAAAGTCGATGCTCGCTGTGTTTCAGCAGATTTGAGTAGCATTTCTATTTTTCATACCACCCCCTGGTTAACGTCCATTTATTCGATTATCTACAACTTTGTTTAGCCCTAATTACTAGGAGAGATGGCTAATATTCTTGGTAGAAACTGCACCGTCAAAAGATGTTTTAATAAATTGCTGGGCTGATATTATGTTTTGTCTCAATTATTTCTGGGGAAAATTTCACGGAAAAAATGTAATCCATGGCCTTCACTCGTCAACTGCTACAGCTTCCTATCTTCGTTATACTAATACAACAGGATCGAATTACCTGTTCTGACAGCTTATATTACGCTATTACTGCTGGGTGTGATCCACTACTGCTATCGACACAGCCAGTAACTGCATTTTCAACAATAGAAATAATCTAAAGATGCTATTAATGCAACATTTAGTCGTCAGGATTCGAACCTGTGCGGGGAAACCCCAATGGATTTCGAATCCTGTCGACTAAATGTTATGTTATATTATTAGATCTAACAATGTAACTTATATATATATATGTAATCGTAACAAATTTTTTTCATGCATTTTTGCATAAGAGTGCAACAATTATTTCACGAAGATCTGAATATTTATGTACGAACACACCTCATTTGCCATGTTTGGACGTACAATTTCCAACTTGTCTCTTCTTGTCTGTTTCCTATATTTATTTATTTATTTGTCAAAACCTGATATATTTTTATATTTATCCATCAGAAGTGACAGAAATGCGTATCAATTTATTTAGGATAAAATACTTTCGTCAATAACCGTGCGATATCATTGTAAAAAAATCCGTCAAGAAGTTCTTAAAATTTTAAAATTTAAATATTAATTTACGTAAAAAGTATTGCATTCATAATGTGGCGTATAGTAATTTTATTGCAGAAAAATCTCTTTTATATTTTTTAATTAAAACTTTTAATAGCTACCTGTTTGAAAACTTCTTTGGATTATAATAAAACTGTTCAACTTTATTTCATAATAATGTTTGTTTCTACATTCTATGTTTTACAGATAATTATTACTGCTATTGTTGCTTTTTAGAAAACGAAGCAAGAGTAAAAGATTGTATATACTTTTATGAAAAAAATGATAATAAATCAATGTACAGGGTGTTTCATAAAAGACGGACAAAACTTTAAGAGGGGATAGTACACATCCAAACAAACAACTTTCATCAAAGAATGCATGGTTGGAATTAAAACGCCACGCTGCTAGAGGGCGCCGAAGTTGATGTCGTTATACGAGGCAAAAACACACAAAGAACGATTAAGTGACAAAAGCAATATAGATAACCGCTCTCCATACAATCGTTGAGCCTCTGAGCCATTTTCATGTGCAATTTTGTAGATAAAATGCATTTCAGGCTTTTTAATATTAGTGAAGGGCAACATCTTCTGATATGTTCCTACCGCGATTGACAGTTGCACAATCGGATCAGCAGCTTTTGTGTATTAATCGAGGTGAAATTTTGCATACGCTTTCTTCTTCTTCTCCATATCACATTTGTATGCTATTACTGTCGTTCTTCTCCCGATAACTCGCAACAGGAATGGAGCTTTAACGTTTGCATGGACCAAGTTTCCAAATGTGCCAGCACCTTTGCATTTTATTTACGACCATACATTCTTTGATGAAAGTTGTTTGTTTGGATGTGAATTTCCGATGGCAATAGAACATTTTAATATTTTTAGAACTTAATTATAAATTAACAAATTGAATTTAAGGGATTTTCTGTTAGCTGAGCGTAGGTGGTAAATGGTCAACTATTCTTTATGGTTAGAACTATATACCAGTTACAACAACAATGGAGATATTATGCGTCAAATCACGCTGCATAAAATATGCCAAGTTACTGTAAAATTGCAACATTGAAATATTTTAAACAGCAAACAGTGGGAAATAAAATAAAAATTATAAATAAAGAGTGTAATATATATTTTTCAAACATGCTTTTATTTATTTATGTATTTTTATTTATCTGTATTGTTTTATTTACAGAATATAAAATTGAATCTTTCGAACATTGGGCTAACAAATCAATGCCTCTTTAGGTGCGT
The DNA here is from genome assembly GCA_963932465.1 of Maratus speciosus. Lineage (NCBI taxonomy): Eukaryota > Metazoa > Arthropoda > Arachnida > Araneae > Salticidae > Maratus > Maratus speciosus. Next base: position 173,226,677 of record OZ010793.1, read on the forward strand.
TCGAAACTGAAAAGCTCAGTGGATGAACATGTTATGCTACATTTTCTAAAAAAAAAATTTATCTTTTGGATGAAAGCGTTATGAGGTATCCTATCACGTGGTGAAGCTAAAATACTAAGATTCTATTTAGCTTTGAAGATTTAAGAGATTATTCATTAATATTTAATATTTTAATATTTAATAATGCCAATAATATTAATAATTTTTAATATTTGAAAATTAAATATGAATAAGTTTTTCTGAGAGAGATTAGTACCATACCTGTTAATATTTTAAACACATGGTATCAAACAGAAAATAAATCATTAAAATTTACAGCAAAAACTTTCACCTCAAATTTCTTGAAATGTAATTTTTTTTACTTAAGATGTTCTTCCACTTAGCTCTTCAATTATATAAATACGTAGCACTTATAGTCGTCGTTCGGTCCGTATGTCTGTTCTTCCGTCCGCATATAACATCGCAAAAACTACCCAACCGAATGACCTGAAATTTTAAATATAGAATTGTTGCAAAATTTTGTCGAGTCATTTCAAATTTTATAAAAATTGGATGCATAGTTTAATTACAGGGACAGCCAAAGGTTTTCCATTACATTACGGCCAATGGGAAAAAAATTATTTCAAGTACACTTTAATGATTTTACAGCCTTTCGAACAGAATGAAATTAATATGCACTTATGAAGAGCACTAAAATATACATTCAGTACACTATGCGGTGCAAAAAATATATATAAAACTAGTTATAGTACGAACGCACCTCATTTGCCACGTTTGACATGCAATCTCCAACTTGTTTTATTCTGTTTCACCCAAAACATTATTTTTAGACAAATATCTTTGTGATGACATAGGGTACTCATCTGCGTCCACCATTTATAAATTATCTCCTTCGCTAAATATATAATAGCAATGTTCTACACGATATCTTAAGCTAAAGTCATGTGTCAACTCATTAACACCCTTGAAAAATCTCTTTTTTTCCCCTTCACGGACTCTTCACCAACTATAAATTTCTATCACAGCCTCCTCACTGGGGCGGCCTTTTTTTTAGCCGGCCATGAGGAATATTCCTCATGTCAAAGTAGGCCAATGAAATGCATAAGCTATAAAAAAAAAAAAATCCGTCAAGAAGAGCTTGAAATTTTTAAATTCAAATATTAATGTATGTAACAAGTATTGCATTCATATTTTGAAGTATAATAATTTTATTGCAGAAAAATCTCTTTTATATTTCTTAATTAGAACTGTTTTAATTAAACCTGTTTGAAAATTTCTTTGGATTATAATGAAACTGTTCCATTTCCATTTTATAATAATGCGGTTTCTACATTCTATGTTTTACAACCTAAATCATTCCTCTTAGACGGATATCTTAGTGATGTCATAGGTTACTCATCTGCGTCCACCATTTATAAAATATCTCCTTCGCTAAATATATAATAGCAATATTCTACACGATATCTTAAGCTAAGGTCATGTGTCAACTCATTAACACCCTTGAAAAATCTCTTTTTTTCCCCCTTCACTGACTCTTCACCAACTATAAATTTCTACCGCAGCCTTCTCGCTGGGGCGGCCTTTTTTTCAACCGGCCATGAGGAATACTCATGTCAAAGAGGCCAATGAAATGCATAAGCTAAAAAAAAAGGTCAACAAACTGCACAATGCTCGATGTATTAAAGGGGTTAATGAAAGACAAGCGGTCTTGTTTGTAATTTTAAAACAGTAACATGAGAATGGTGGTTACAGGGCTTCTGATAATCCGCTACTTTAATGTAGTAGGCGGTTTATACAATGTAGGAACACGAAGGATTACCAGATTTTTTTGCCGAAATTCCTGTTGACCTCATTTTCAAATTTATTACATTGAAATATCAGAGTATTCCTATTTTGAATTTTTCACTCATGGTCTAAACATTTATAATTGTTTCTTGAAAAAGTATATAAAAAAGCATTAAAATATATAAATATTGGCATTTTGAAAATTTAAATAAATCTTGTAAAACTCCATATAATACTTAAGTATCAACATTCTGAAAATTTATCATTAAAATGAATAAAAAAGCATTAAAATATATAAATATTGACATTTTTAAAATTTAAATCCATCTTGTAAAACTCCATATTCTTTTCATAATGCCAGAAAAATTTATTCTTTTTAATGACTACTGCTGTCATTTCACTTTTAACATATTATTTAACTTTCGTTCAATTGAAGTAATTATTATTTTACCATTCAAAATTTAAATTATACAATGTATTCGTTTTCTTTTCTACTTAATCTAAACATTCATTTCAAAATAAATCTAGCATCAAGGTGGTTCAGTGTAACTTATTTCTACGAATAATCAACATCCTTTAAGGCACAAAACAAACATTTAATTACAAAACGGAACATAAAAATATATGAAGTTACATTCGACACATCACATCTAAAGAATTCTAACGTCAACAAAAAGATTAATTCGTTTCAGTTCAAAAGTAGACAGTTCTAATAGAGCATGCGCTGGCTAATTAGCTGTTAGAAAATTAGCCGGAACACTATGTAATGATTTAGATGCGTTTTCGCTTGCCGATGTCACAATAGAAATTCTACGCACTATAGTATCTGCCTGATGTACAATTTTTATATTGAATATATATATATATATATATATATATATATTGGCCATTTTAAGGTTTTCGTTCTTTTTAGCTAAAATTAAATCATGTCATTAAATATGCTTTTCAGATATACATACAAACATATGCTGTTACAATTGTCTGAAAAACAGTTCTTGAATATTTTTAATTTTATTATAAAATAGATTATCTTTTAATGATTTTAATATTAAATTTATTGATGCTGCCATCTATGTTCTTATTAATAAACTGTATTGATAAAGGATAAGGATTTAATAATTATAAATTAATGATTTTGATTTACTAATTAAAAGATAAAGTATTTTGAAAGAAAAATTAAACGAAACACTTTGTGCTATCTTCGATCACACTTACCCACTTGTTTTCATTGTATATCATGAGAATCTGAATGTGTTGACACTCAGTATGTCAGGTGTCTGCATGTGTCTATAATAGTTAGAATTTAGAATTCTACATGTATATTGTAAACTTTTAAAACAGATTTCTTGCAAAAGCATCTCAAGTATAAAAACTAGCATTTAAGTTTAATTATGTAAAAATACGCCATAAATCTTAATTATTTCATTAAAATGCATGTTAATGGAAGTAATATTAAACATTGTTAAAATCTTCAAAACGTACAGGATTCAAAATGTAGATTTAAATGTTTCCAAAAAAATTATAATATTAATTAGCTTGCATAATTTGTACTACATTGCCAACATTTGTAAAATAAAGCTTAATTAGTATTGATCGATTAACTGATAGAAAAAATATATCATGGAGATCTTTCATTTCAAGATTTTGGGACGTGAAAATTGTGCTCATTATTAAAATCTTATGTGCGGCTACGATATGCTTAAAATTTAAAATAAATTGAATCACCACTGAATTAGGTGTTGCCGAATTCGAACGACAAATTCAGAGGGGCGTTAGTAGGCATCAAGAGGATGAAAAATTGCCACAGAACATGGGGTCGCAAAACACTTGTTTAGTAAAAAATAAAGGGTGGTTTAGCCTAATTCAAATCTGGTTGGGGATAACAATTTAGAGATAAATAAAAATATCGCAATGAAAATGTAGCAATATGTACCTTGTTTTGTATGAATTGTGATAACATCACAAAAAAGTTCCGGAAAAAGAGGGTGCAGACACAATCGATGATACAGTATGAACTGGTAATCGGAGTCCAAAATGTGTATGTTTCAAGTGCATGCTCCTGCTACGTATAATGGAAACTACTACCACTTTTTTTAATCACATTTACAACAAAGGTGAGCATGTTTATTAACCCTTCTCTGCACCGCGTGCCATATCTGGCACATACCTAAAACATTACGTTTTTAATTATGTGCCATGAATTTATCGGGCATGATCGCTGTCCCTGATCAGGAACAATCCAAAGTATGGAATAATACTTATTTTGTTCATGTTAGATGTGCACACTAGACAACAAATTAGAAATTGTTCTTCGGAAACAAAAGAAATTTCCCTTATCGAACACGTGTGATATGGCGGTGTTATCCCGACAAACTGTAAATTTTGCTTTCGTTATTTTTACTGAATATTTAAAAATATTAATGCAAAAGAAGATGCAGAGTGTTATACAGATAAAATTGATTAATTCAAGCCCATTTATGTGCAAAATATTGCAATATAATATTTTAAAAGTGTAATTTTGTATGAAATCATAATCATATTATATTTGATATCATAAAATATCAAATTTTAGCTGAAAATTTAAAATTTAAAAATTTTTTACTGTTTTTCCCATTATAAGGCCGATATATAGATGTCAAATAATTTTTTTCATAAAGATAGAAAAATTCGTGCAGTGAAGGGCTAAAAGTTTCATTATAAAATACTTCAATTTTCTGAAAGTTATTACCGTCAACACAAGTTGAGTTACGTTAGAACTCCCTATATTTTTGATTAAATAGCTGGTTTGCAACCCATGTTCTCCGGTAATTTTTCATCCTCTTGATGCTCACTACCACCTCTCCGAATTTTTCGGACGAATTCGGCATCTCCTTGTATATAAAAATACTTCTTGGAGAAATTTACATCTAGATTGATGTTGTGAAAACTGAAATCATTATTAAAAAAAATTGTATTGCTATAATAATAAATTGTTCCTTCAAAGGTAGACTGAGAAAGTGATTTTCAAAAAGTTAAAAAGGAGATTATGGTGCTTTTAAAAATACATTCATTTACGAAATAATTGCATTTCTCTTCAAACTTTCAAGCATCAGACATCGAAAGGAAATACATCTTAGCCAATTTACTCTCTTTATTCACATTATCTCACTCTTATTCCCAATATGTATATAACAAGCAGTTTCTAAAAAAATTTCAAAAAGTCTCTTTTTTTCCCTTTTCTTCTCTCCTAATTAGCTTTCAAAGTTACATAATACAATACCCACAATCAAGATCTTCTATTGGTGCTTGACAGATACAAATGTCTTTCAGTCAATAGACAAGCCAGCTCATTATCGTTAAACATCAATGGCGTTTAATTCTGCCCAGAAGCAACGTTTTTATATCACGTAAATCAGCAATCTTAGCAGTTACTTACAGTAACCTGTCATTTTTTTTCGAATAGCTCATTAATTCTGCAACGGAATCGATTATTTCCATCTGGCGCACGTAATCAATGATTAATGGTGATTAGCGTTTAATATCAGGTGATAATAGCTACTTAAATGTCATCTGAAACTGGTTTCGGCTGGCATATCAACAAGTTTGTTTAGTTCTCTTTTTTGACAGTTATGCTGATTGTTATTATGGAGAAAGTCCCACCCTTTACAAGTTTACCTTATAAATATTGATTCAGTGATTAGGATTTTGTTTAAACTAGAATTAAAGGAGGGTGGTTCGTGTTTGTTTTTTTTGTAGTATGCGCTATGTAGCAAATGAATAGTGCGCAATATATATTTAACGTGCTCGGTTTATTCATTTAGTTACATCTCATTAAACTTCTAGTAATCTGTCAATTTTTAAGACGGGGAAGAATTTGTTAAGCACCTGCCAGTTCAGCCATTAATAATGGAAGGATATATCAATGAAGGATTTTTGAAGGAAAAGTGACTTGAATTATCGTTTTTTTCATGAATACTTGAAAACCTTGCACAACGGCCATGTTTCTATTAAACTGTGAACTTCGGACGGCCCTGTTCAATTCGTAGCCAGAATGCTAACCTCTAGTTTGAGTGCGCCCCTCGTGTTTTCTAAAATTCTGTAACGAAATTCTTTATTTACGTCTGGCGTGATTAGCGTTTAATATCAGGGGATAACAACTATTTAAATGTCATCTGAAACTGGTTTCGACTGACATATCGAGAAGTTTGTTTAGTCGTCTTTCTTGACAATTATGTTGACTGTTATCATGGCAAAAGTCCACACCCTTTATAAGTTTACCTTATAAATATTTATCAGTGACCAGGTTTTTTTTTAGCATACGCTATGTACCGAATGAATGGTAAATATATGGGAGCGCACTATATATTTAACGTATACATTGATTCATTTAGTTACGCCATATTAAACTTCTAGTAACATGTCTTTTATTTTTTTTTTTAAGACAGGGAAGGATTTCTTAAGAACCGGCGCCAGTAGGACATTGATGATATAGGAATATATCCTTCTGAAGGGAAAGTGATCCGAATTATAATTTTCTTGGAACGAAAACTTGAAAATCTTGCACAGACAGCCGTTCAAACCACGTTGCTATTGAACCAGGGAACTTCTGCCCGACATCCTCAATTTGTGACCAGATTGGTAATTTTTGGTCCGAGTGCCACCGTCATTTTTCAGAAATTCTAGAAGAAATCCTTTATTTCCATCTGGCGTATGCAGTCAGTGATTAATGGTGGTTAGCGTTTAATGTATGGTTATAATACAGCTACTAAATGCAACCTGAAACTAGTCTAGGCTGTCATATCAACAAGTTTTTCTAGTTCTCTTTCTTGACAGTTATGCTGATTTTCACTATTGCGAATGTCACGGTCTTTTCGAGTTTACCTTATAAATATTGATCAGTGACTAAGATTTCGTTTAAACTGATATTAAAGAAGGAGGTGATGTATGTTTTATTTGTAACTTGTGGAAAGTACGAATTAACTCATTAACTGCGCATGCATAATTTAATGTTTTTATGTTACTGTAATTATTTTTTGATCAATTGTTATGTATATAACACCTTTTCTTGACAGTTTTAAATATGAATATATCAGCAAATATATACAGCAAATACACTCATGTCCAAAAATTAAGCTTAAGTGATCAGACGCTTTCGATTTTACACATTTTCCCGAATACTTACTAAAATTATTGATGAAATGTTCTTGAACTTCTAGGACGTAAAGAAAATGTTTGACTTCATATTTCTTAGTGAAGATTTAGTCGGAAGAGCTATTAGGGGGGGGGGGGGTTAATAGTAAATTTAATAATAAAATAATATTTCCGACCATCAATGTCACAGAAAAGACTGAAAATGGTCTGTGACTGTGAAAAATTACTATTGGGGTCCTGTTCAAGATTTGTGTGCATTTGTGTAATCATAGCACTCATAATCGTGAAAATGTTAACGTTTCTTTGAAAAGTTTTTCGTTTATAGCATACAGAGTTTTCAACCAAATTTGACACAACTTTCCGACATCCTGACAAGGAACAGTAGAAACAGTTTACTGCAATTAAAACATGAATATATTGAATATTTGATGAGATATGGGCATTTGTATGAAATAATTTTTAACTGCTCATGAGTGGAAGATTCTAAAACTTTAATTTCATAATTTGGTAGTCAGATATTTTGGGCAACTTACATAAAAAGTTCAGTCAAATATTGTGAAATCTCAAAAATATAGAGTGAGCTGTTTGAAAAAGTGTGGAAAATCCCTTATGAAGCTAAATTTTTAGAAAGCAACTCACTATCTTTCTGAATTTTCACGATATTTTATTGGGCATTTTATATAAGTTGCCTTTAATAGCTGGCTGCCAGACCAGATTATAAAATAAAAAATTTGAATTTTCCCCGCATGCGCAGTTAAAAATTATTTCATTTCCCATATCTCACCAGATATTCAATATATTCATGTTTAACTTCAGTTTACTGTTTCTACTGTTCTTTGTCCGCTTTTCTTTAAAGTTGTGTTAAATTTGATTGAAAACTCTGCATGCTGTAAAGGAAAGACGTTTGAATTTTTCACTGACACGTTAACATCTTCACAAATATGAGTGCTATTTTTATACAAATGAGAGTTGAACTTGACCCAAATAGTCATTTAACAGAGTAACAGGCCTTTTTTAACATTTTCTGTTACATAGGTGATCTCAAATATTATTTTATTATTAAATTTATTGGTAACCCCCATATTGTCCTCTTGACTAACTTTTCACTGGGAAATATGAAATCAAACATGTTCTTTACATCCTACACGTTCAAGAGCAAACACTTTCAAGATTTTAGTAGGTATTCAACAAAACGTGTAAAATCGAAATCGTCCAGTCACTTACCCTTCATTTTTGAGCATGAATGTACTCGTATATACAGTGTAAAAAAAATAACACAGAAAAATTTTCTAATATAGGGAAAAGTTAACAAAAATTCACAATAGTTATCAATGATTATGAAAACTTTTCGTTACCTTTAAAAACCATTTGAGGAAATGCTACTTAAAAACATCAGAAAACAATAGGTTTCCGAGATGTATGGAAGAGTATATGAAATAAAGAAGAATGAAAAATCATACGTACGGCATAGATTATGAAACACTTTCCAACACATTCAGAATGCTATATCAAAACTTCGCAGTTTACTAAGGTGAAAGATGATGTATAATTGAAGAATATGGAAAACTCATAATGCATTTGAAAACTCAATTTCTGCTATTATCATGAATAGCCGGGAAAATATGCAGTCTTTTTGTGCGGCCCTGTATATGATCTACTGATATGTATGTTTACTACATAGTTAGCTAGAAGTTAGTTTATTTAAAAGCACAGCAAAGTTGAAAAATTCCGTTCAGCAATTTCCGCCAATAATAGATGTTGTTGAAAACTTTCGTGCAGCCATGTATAGGATCTACAGAATTTATCATTACATTACATAAATTACATTTAAAAAATAATTAAATTTACAAACGCATACTACAACTGAAAACGCACTTCCAGCGATTATTTTTCGTGGCATTCAATAGTTGAATTATTGATCCTTTTCTTCAGTAGCCAACTTCTTTTGGGTGTCCCTGTAAATAAACGATAAATCCTATGCTCACCATGCTCAATAGTAAGAATCGTGTAGTACACTTCAGTGATAAATATCAATTTCAATACATTTAAAATAGTGTAATATCATTAAAATACACCGCAAACGATTTTTCTCCATGGACCGTAATGTAACATAATTCTTTTGAGTGTCCCTGTAAATGAACCGTAAATGCTACACACTTCATTTTCAATACCGAACATACCATAGTGATACCCAATAATATATATTTATTTCATGGCAATCGGAGTATATTTACGTGACTTAGAGCACGGACAGACAAACCGAATTCATAAACGCTTTTCAACTATGTTGGAAAGTGTTAAAAAGATCCTTTTCGGAACACGCAATTTTTTTTTTCAAAAAATGTTAATTTTGAAAATCTTCTAACTTCTGGATTTATGACTGATTCTTAACCTGAAGATTTCTGAAAATACAAATAAGGAATCTTTCGTGTTGTATGGGTAACTACAAACAGGCATGAAAGTAGGAAATAGGAAAAAAGGTTGAACATTTTTTTCAATATACAATAACCCCAAACTCGCATAATTTAGAAACATTTTAACAGTTATTCATACAATAAAATGAAATACAACTGTACATATGATTGTTATATTCTTTATGTAACTTAAAAAGTATTAAAAGAAAATACACTGGACATCAAAATTAAAGGATAATGAGAAAAAATATGCTCACTAAGTTAATGTTGCAACTGATGCCCAATGCTGCAATTATTTATGTTATTTAAATACTATTGAACTCAAAATTGCACTTCCGCGCATACGTTAGCGTCGGAAATATGCAAATTAGATGATTGACAATGGGGTGTGCAATGGACGTATGCTGGAATTCTGGTCTGTAGTGTTGTTTAAAGTGAATGTGGTGTCTGAGTGTGATCAGTATTCATTAGTTATGGCTCAAAGGTATCATTTAAGTTAAGGTCAAAAGTGATGAATAATTGGTAGAATCGAGGAAAGTCAAAAACAAATGGAGGTCGCCCAAGATTTGATTATCCCTCAAATTGTCATATCAAGAGCTTCGAGCCGCTTTTTAAGCACTGGATCCGTTGATAGACAGCCTGATCAAGAGAGACCAAGAGCAACAACTGCATCCGAAGACCATATTTTATCACTGTAACTCGAAGAAACCACGAAGCGACTACAAGAGATTGGGTTTCAGACCTCCAGGTTGCCACAAGAACTCAAATTAGCCGTTCTACTGCTGCACGAAGGCTTAACGATGATGGACTGTATGCGAGAAAACCTAAAGTCTGTGTTCCACTCACTCCAGCTTCCCAAGGGGCTCGTTTAAACTGTTGCTGTAGTCATATTCAATGGAGTCAAGAAGAGTGGGCTCGAACGGGATATTTCACGGACAAGGGAAGGACAAGTTGCATCTTCCTTCATCCCTTCAGATCAAAATACGTCTAGAATTAGTATTCAGACTATATCATGACTCGTCAGTAAAAAATACTTGAGCCCAGTCTTCTTGCCTCCATTGCACTTGACGAGGGCAGCAATTTATACGGTCCCCTTGGGAAGCTGGAGTGAGTGGGACACAAACTTTTGATTTTCCCGCATATAGTCCACCTTCGTTAAGCCTTCGTGCAGCAATAGAACGGCTAATTCGAGTTCTTGTGGCAGCCTGAAGGTCTGAAACCCAATCTCTTTTAGTCGCTTCGCTGTTTCTTCGAGCCACAGTGACAAAAAACGGTCTTCGGATACAGTTGTTGCTTTTGGTCTCCCTTGACCAGGCTGTCTATCAACGGATCCAGTGCTTAAAAAGCGGCTCGAAGCTTTTGATATGACACTTTGTGGGGAATTCATTCAAATCTTGGGCGACCTCTATTTGTTTTTGACCTTCCTCGATTCTACCAATTATTCGCCACTTTGACCTTAACTGAAATGGTGCCTTTGAGCCATAACTAATGAATACTGATCACATTCACTTTAAACAACACTACAGACCAGAATTCCAACATACGTCCATTGCGCACCACATTGTCAATCAATGACCTAATTTGCGTATTTCCCAACGTAACGTTTGCGCAGAAGTGCAATTTTGAGTTCATTAGTATTTAAATAACATAACTAATTGCAGCATTGGCATTGGTTGCAACATTAACTTAGTGAGCATATTTTTTCTCATTATCCTTTAATTTTGATGACCAGTGTAAATTAATAAATAACAATAAATATATAAATTCATTAAATCAAAAAAGAAAATTAGAAACAGCTTGCTAAAAGTATAGATCTATCCAAATGTATCTGATGAAATGAACTTATGTGAAGTACAAAGATTAAAATTTCAAAATAAATATATTATTTTGAATGATTTGACTATTTAAGACTTTACTTTAAAATAATAATAATAATAATAATAAAATCTCTATGCTAAATACATGCAATTGACCTTTACTCCAGAAATACATTTCCAAAAATGCATCACTGAAATTACCCTGAAATGTTTTATAAATAGAATAAAATATTCTATTCCAAAAAGAACCTTATGGAAACTTCCTTTCCCTAGTTAAAAAACTTAATTTACACATGATTTTCAGGTGCTTATAATAAAAGTCCGCTTTTAATTTGATAGTACAGCAATTCAGAAACAAACTCGAAGGATTTGCGTAGACAAAATGTCTAATTATTATGTTTTCTAGACCCCCCCCCCTCCTCCCCCCCATATGCTTCTAATATTTATTTATTTATTTATTTATTTATTTATTTATTTTGCATTTTTGCATCAATCCAGAGAATGTCCAAATTTATTTTTAAAAAGGTGGAATTCCTCTTTTAGGAGGAACTCTTTCATGCCTGTACAAAGAATCGTAAGAGATTACGAGGTAACACTAAATTTTCATGAACATTACTTCTAAATCAGGAAACATATTTTCAGTTATTTTACAGTGTATAATTTTGTTCTTAAGTTTTCAAATACAACTTTTGAACAACTTAGGACAAAGTGTGTGCGCACAGAAAGATTTACTGTACTTACACTTTCGTACAGTTCATAAAGGTTAATGAGATATTTTTTTAAACGTTTAATAGAATTTTCAGATATTTTACGAGTTATCACAGAAGACTTATTTTACTTATGAAATAGATATCTGGTTATTCTTCATTAATTACGAAGAACACAATAATGTAGCTCTATAAAGACAAAACAATACGGGATCATTCTGATGGAATTGTAAACTTTAGTTATGCTTCAACTTCAAAAGGTAGATATCGTTAATGAAAAAATATTTCTAACTATATATGCTTCAAATTTTGCAGTACCAAATAATACTATTTATTTATTTATTTTGTTATACTTATATAAAAAATAAGTTATTGGTTGCATACTTATAATAAAAACTCTTTGCATTTGATGCAACTCAAAAAGAAAAAAAAAACTAAAGAAAACAAATCAGTCACCAAACATCCGCTATTTAAACAAGTCAATGCAATCCTTTGAAAATACTACCAGATGTATAGAACGCAGATAAAATTTGTTTTTCATTGAAAACTCTTCTTACATTTAGTATATTTTTTTAGATTGCCGACAAACTACACCAAAATGGAATTTTGAGTAATTTCGTATTAGCCGCATGCCAGCAGCCAATTGCGAAACATTTCATTATTTTTAGCAACCTTTGTGATTATGGTTATTTCAGTGTTTAAGCACTTAGTTCGATTACGTATCTTTTAAGTTCGCGTTTTTATTGCTTATTTATTTATTTACATTTGAAGTTATAATTTCGTTTGACAATTTAATTATGAAATATTACACGGAAACGATCAACTGCTGAATCATTTACATTGTTTTAAGTGAAAACGGGTTAAACTTCCGCAATTGAGTTACTCGCAGATGTAAAAATATTCATACTTAGAAATTATTTGTAAAACTATGAAAGATCAGTAAACTGAGGTATAGATTTCAAACAAAATGTGTTTAAAAGTATTTTTTTATTATTTGAATGGGTAAAAAATGAATCTGTGCAATGTTTAGAAAAAAGACTGCAGTAAAAGTGAAATTTATTTGTCAGGTCATGTTGACAGATATATTGTGAAATATAATCTCCAAACAAGGACATTAAAATAATCAAGCAAAGTAAATTGCTTTTTCATGTGTCAAATGTGATTTAGAAAAGTAATTATCAAAAGTGTTTATGATCTAAAAGAAGGAAGTGAAATTGAAAAGTGATTGCACAATCGTAAACAGATACTTTATTAAAAAGCAGAAAAACCAACGTTTAAAATGCACAAATAATATATGAAAAGCAGCAAACAGCTGTTTCGAATCTACTAGCGAGATTCTTCTTCAGTGCAAAAGGAACAGCGTGCTAGAAAAAGCAAGGCTGAGCAAAATCATAGACAGAGACGCGCTGGCTTATATTGGTCAGACTAAACGTGCTCTTAGATTTCGTTTAAAAGAGCATGAAGGTTATGTTAAAAATCAGGAGCTCAAACGTTCTTCTATTGCTCAACATTCTTGGTCTTCTCAACATAGGTTCGATTTTTCCTCAGCCATCATTATCCAAAAATGTTCTTCTAATTTTGATCTTGATTTTTGGGAAGCTTACCATATCATTAAAAATTCTCACTCTTTAGTCAATGACTTATCTAGTACTCCAGATTTTCCAAGTATTTGGAAAGCGTTAATTTAATTCCCCTTTTTTGGTTTATTTTCTCTACTTCTCCGGTAGATGTCGCTACTTGTCCACCCAGTCGTTTCCACTGCTTCTCTCTCATTGGTTGTTTCGGCGCCTTCGCCACCCGCATAGGGTATAAATGCCAGCGCGTCTCTGTCTATGATTTTGCTCAGCCTTGCTTTTTCTAGCACGCTGTTCCTTTTGTACTGAAGAAGAATCTCGCTAGTAGATTCGAAACAGCTGTTTGCTGCTTTTCATATATTATTTGTGCATTTTAAACGTTGGTTTTTCTGCTTTTTAATATTGTTGCACAAAGGCTTTTTGCTATTTTTAGATACTTTATTATAAACATTTTCGCAATACTTATGAACTATAAGACATTTATATACTTTCACTTTAAATTATCGTAAATATAAATATTGATACAAATTATTTGTTATGCTGATTTATGGAATTAATTTCCTGTCCTTTATTGCTAATATTTTATTCATGTTATTTTTTCTCTACTTTTAGTTGTAACTCAGACTCTCAAACTGAGAGATGTATGTCTTAAAGCTCTTATTAAAAATTTATTTTACTTTCTATTTATAAATTTCGGGACAGATTTATTTTTAAGAGAAAATTTTCAAAATAAAAGATAAAAGAATAAAGAATAACTTTTAAGGAGTTCATTGGTCGTAAGCAATATTTTTTCTTTTTTTTTCTAAAGGAGCTTTTAAGTACATTACATATTTTCTGAAACCATTTTGATTACCCCTTTAACAGCTTCGACTACAAAAAATATATATTCATTGTCTGATGATTACATGGCCCATTATTTAATTTAAAGTTTGTGCACGAATAAAATATAAAGGATGTAAGACAAGTCTACAGCTTGCTACATTTAATAAACAGAACTTCCCTCTTCATGCAATTTAACGAATATTTTTATACAAAACAATTTTATATCTATTTATCCAATTTATAAGAATTGAAGAGTAATTTAAAACAAAAAATAAAACACATTCGTAGTTTTATATTATTGAAGAAGTCTACGTTAAATCTACTGGGAATTACAACAAAAATATTTTGCAAATAATCACCAATTTTTGAACTATGATTACTTCAGAATTCCTGTATAAAACTGTTATGAAAAATCACGGAAAAATATGACCATTCTGGCTTTAAAGGAGTTAACAAGTAAAACAATCCCTTTAAAATTTGTGAAAAAGTCAGAAATAGAAAATCAGTAATTTTCTTGATTTGACAATTTGGAAATTCATCATGCACTAACCTCATAACGTTAAATTAAACCTGCGCGTGTGTAGACCGAAAAAATAATACCGTTATACATGAAATTACCACAGTTATTATATAAGCATTCTAAAAGAGAAAGCTCACAGATTGCGGATAAAAGTTCATTTTATACTTTAATTAATATATATATAGCCATAATATAATTACAATTCATCATCTATTTCCAATTACAATAATTAATTATTTCAAATGAAAATCAAATTTCAAAGTAATTGCTTAATAGGCGCAAAGGCCAACATAGTGAAAAAGATTCCAAGCCGGGACTCGAACCAGGGCCATCAGTATAGCGCACTGACGTTCTACCGACTAAGCCACTTGGAACGATACCCAGCAAGGAAAATTTCTCACTATTATATGTTGGTACCTTAGAATATATAGAAACATACCTTGCTGGGTATCGTTCCAAGTGGCTTAGTCGGTAGAACGTCAGTGCGCTATACTGATGGCCCTGGTTCGAGTCCCGGCTTGGAATCTTTTTCACTATGTTGGCCTTTGCGCCTATTAAGCAATTACTTTGAAATTTGATTTTCATTTGAAATATTGTATTCAAGGCGAATGTTTCCCTCTGGAATAATTTCCATGTATTAATATAATAATTAATTAATTCAATAAATTAATTATATATATATATATATGTATATTTATTGCAGAATGTTAATTTAATGGTATACAATATGTTTTAATGCCTGAAAATGATCGTATATTTTATTTATTAATATAATACAATTTTCTCTCTTTAAAAAATTACTTTAATAGTTTGGTAGATAACATTTTACCGAGGTATTTTCCATCTTCTAGTTATCCCGACATTCAGATATTTACTGCGGAACAAACGAATGCTTAAATCTAGGAACATCAATTACTAATATTGTTAAATAATTGATAATAAGAGAAAGATAAAAAGATATTGGTAATAAAATGTCTTTACATTCCAATCCCGGAGTTAATTAAAATTGGAAAAGGAATAATTCTAGCTTTCTTTATGCTCTTCTATAAAATAATAAAATAGAAAAAAAAAAAAAAAAACTCAACTCTTCTAATCATTTTGAAACTTCTAAATAAATCTTTATAAAATCCTAGGCAAGTTTAAGCAGTCCCCTGTTTTAAACCATTCCTGCAAACCATGGGATTACTCATGTATTCATATTATTTCTGCAATGGGCTTGGCAATCAGCATGTTAAAGAAGTGCTTATGTAACACTGAAAATTTCGGAACAGTCTTTTAAATACTAATAGAAAGATGCTTGAATCAAAGTACTTTGTTTATGATTTTCTAAAATTTTACTGTTACATATATAGAAATTTCCCAGAGGGACCGTATGCTTACTTAATTTTATACGAACTTCGAAAATCTCAGAACGAAGGCCTGATCTACGTAGACTAGATACCTTTATTTCATTCGATTTGTCATGTTGCATCTACCCAGAATGCAAATATGAAAATCAAAAAGTAGTAATAAAAATATTTTATTACAAATGTTTATATTATTATAAACGTTTATACTAAATGTTTATACAAATATCATTTTCTATTATTATTTACGATGGGTATCCGTCTTTCTCATTTTCCTTCGGTTAAAAAAAAACAAACAAATACAATTTATACCGGAAAAATTATAACATAAGTATTATATTAAATGTATAAAATTATTTTATTTAATATTATTTTTTGTTAACCTTTTCTTATTCCTATAAGTAATTTTTAATTTTGTGGCTACCAGCCACGTCTAAACATTATTATTATTTTTTAAGGCTCCCTAATGCCCTTGCAACACAATCACCTTTCCACTGGATGTAAAGTTGCTACGCAACTGGGTAGTCCATAAAGCTGATAACACCGTTCCATTGTTCCATTATTAACTATTATACTAAATATTATATTAAATATTATACATTAAATTTTATAAATAAAATTAATTAAGCATTTTAAAACAACAATTGGGTTAGTAATTATTAAACGAAAATTAGCCGTTGTAAATGAGGTGCGGCTGCCGGAAATGACCCATTTACGAGGCTAAAAAAAAAAGAGAGCCTATATGCCGAAATAATATCTTACAATTACTTCTACATAAGCATGCTTTAATTTTGTTATGCAATTTATCTCTCCATATCAATTCATAAAATTGAAGCCAAAGGCAGCGATAATTCACCAACTTCATTCACCCCCAAGTTTAATAGCCTCGTTGTCGTTTTAGTAAGCTCCGGCAAACAAAAGCAAAGCCTCTGCCCTATTATGTACCGTTTCTCCCGGAATATATTGATGCTCGTTTGCAGCAGACACCATCGATTCTAAAATTTTCATTCCATCCTCTTTCCCCCCTCAAACAAGCTGATCTTTCTCGACCCCTGTAGGGTGGTTTTGAACATGCCGGCCCCATGTGATAGGGGGATTTGCAGTCGGTAATCGTCCGTTCTACATGACCAAGGATTCTATGGGATGCCCAGCAAAGCGTACGATAATCGTATGGATCGGAAACATAATCGATAATGGATAAAACAAGAAAAGCATTTGTATGGATTTGTATACTAATGCTCGCTCAACGAAGTGTATATCCCATGGGGAGAAGTCGCACGTACCGATTTGCCGATTGGATTTTACTATGGATTTACTGTTTTTCTTTAAGAACTAGTACTTTTGTTTAAACAAACAAAGATATCTCCTTTTCAAGAAAAAAATGCGATGTATATAAAAAAATACCCACTAGCTGTGTGAAGTGGAAGAAAATTAACCTGCTTAGAAACAGTTTTTAATACCAATATCTTGTATGAACATTTTATTGAGGTTTTATTAATCTTTTTATTTTTTTTTTTATGTAAATTTTTCTTATGTAAAGAAAAAAATCGGTATACGTTGTAGGACTAATGAAGATCAATAGCGCTGTTCTGTGACAAACTTTTTAAGGTAAACTTATGAAGTATCGAAATTAATTTTATAAGGTAAATGATAATTCTTCTTCTGACAGTTTTTCGAGGAGCCTGGGGCCAAATGCCCCACATCCTTGACAGTAATACAATGGAAGTACTAATAGAATTCGAAACATGGCAGTACCGGGAAGAAAAACTTAAAAATACTGGGGGTAAATGATAGTTGTTTAACTCACAGATAACCAAAGGGGGGAAATTTTCGGACAAACAATGTGCGAAATAAAAGAATGTATCATATTTTCTTTTAAATTCAAACCAGTGAGTTTTTGAATGATTAAATTTCTGAAACTATGGTGTAAAAGGTTAGCAAACATATGTAACAAGTTGTGGCGAAGCATAATATACAGGGTGTTTCAGCTCAGTGGTTACAAAGTTTCAGGAGAGGTAGAGTACACTTAGATGATAGGAAATCACACAGCAATGCATGGTCGAAAACGCTTTCACAAAACTCAAAAAAGGAAGAACACGAAACAGGGTGAGAAAACAAAAAACCAAGAAATAAGAACAAAAGGTGAGAGAAGGATCGTCATCAAAGGAGGTGTTAATTACGACATTGGGCCGTGATGCAGGTCTCGCATTTCCGATGCATGGGTAATCTAATGTTCTCGAAAATACCAGTAGTCTCCCGGACTGCCCCAGCAACTGCCACGATGCTTGAAACAAGTTCCTCAGCATTGTCTCAGCATTTTTTGCGGTAAGAATAACACATATGTATCCTGTTCGTGTCCTTCCTTTCTTGTGTTTTGTGTCCTTACTAGTGCTACCAGGTGTCCCTCGAAAATCAGGGCTCTGGATACCACTAATTTCTTACAGTTTGCTTTCACCATCTTTAATTGCAGATAATTCTGCCATTACATAAGGCGAAGAAAATTACTTTAACCCTTTAGTGCGCAGCTTTGCATATATGCAAACAACATTGTTTTGATTTTAAAAGCTTTTTTTATTCGTATACACGTAATTCACACCAGAAAATTTAAATAGCAATATTTGTTTTAATTAATAACAGACATTCGTATTTAACTAAAGTGAAATTAACCATTGAAACTTTCTTGTGTAAAGTCTGTTTCCCTGAACTACGTAATTTCTAGAACGTATTCTATCATGGAAATTAAAGAGTGAAAGGTTAAGTTTTATAAAATGAATAATTGTATAAAACAAGGTATTTGGAGACATACTTATTAAAATATTTACTAATTTGCAATATTTTAGCGTAAAACAGTCGCACGACATTAGTTTTTACTTGTATTAGACGTTGAACAGAAGAAAAGATGGACGTATTATATGAAAAAATGTATCCTGTGTAATAAACCTTTCAGAGAATCATATAAAATTTTTCCGAAACAAAATAAAAAATCATGCATTTAAGAGTTAAAATACTGGTGAGAGTTAATACTGGAAGAGTTAAAATACAGATCATTTGGAGCTCCGGTTTACGCAGAACACTTATTAACACTATAGTCGTTACTACCGTGCCAGGAAAGCGTTTCCGATCGTACATTGCTATGTGATTTCCCGTCGTCCAGGTTTACTCTATCTTTCCTGAAACTTTGTAACCGCACTGCTGAAACACCCTGTATATGACGTGAGTTTTAAATCTCGCCTTATCCAGAAAATCAAATTTTGGGAAATCGCGAAATACCTGTAACTGCGATCGATTGGTTTTCACTATAAACGAATAATTTACATTGCCAGAAATACAGAATCTTGCAGCTTGCAGTGTTTTTTCGGTGCAGGTTTACAAACAGAATAATCTGATAGAGAAATCACGATTTTTAAAATTTTGTATAAGGCGAGTTTTCAAATTCATGTCCTCATATATATATATGTATATATATATATATATATATATATATATAACCATTAATTAAACATAACCTACCACCGTCAATTATTATGAATTAAAGCTGTAAGTATTAAAAAAATATATATATATTATAAGAATTATTATGGAAGAAAAAGAAAAAAGTGGACACCGACAAAAATTGAAAAGCTTATACATTGAATTACGTTATCAAGGGCACAGAATTCAATGATATAAGCAAAATGGTTGTTTTCTGTGGGAAAAATAAGCTAAAGCTAAAAATTATTTTCCCCTGTGCCCAAACAACCATTAAAATCAAGTGAAATGATTAAAAATGAAAGCAGAATAGAAACAAATAATATGAAATGGAAGAATCAATAAAACGTATTTAAATATTTATAGGATATAAAATATAAATAATAAACACCATACCAATTAATATTTCAGTATTTTACAAATATCCACGCTCACATGGCTACCAGAATATAATAAAGATTAAGGTGAATAAAACAGTTAAGAAATCACAGTAAATGATACCAAAGGATGCAGTTAATACATTTTGAAATAAAATTTGAAATACCTTGTTAAACACATTTAATATAATAAAAAATAAATAGATAGTAATTACATTATTTAAAATGCACTATTAAATTAATTAATAACTGTTTAACAATATCGTCAAAATTTAGCTAAAAATACCCCCTGGTGTATTAAATTATAACTGAAATGGAGCTAGAAAAATTAAAATTGAGAGCTATCTTAAAGAGACAAAATTTGGTGCAGCCATCTAGTATTACTTTTATTAATTAACTGTCGCAAGATAAATATTTGTAAGCATTTGAATGTAAATAACTGTTTAAACAACAAAAACAAACATATCCTTATATATAGAGAATTATAAACCTAATATAAACCACACAATGTATTTAAAAAAACTATTGTTAATAAAATTTAAAAGCATACAATATATTCTATTAGCTAACTTATTTAAACTAAACTAAGAATTTAAATAATGCTAGAACTTTGATAATATATAGCATATAGCTATATGCTATAAAACAAAATAAATTCAGTAATAATTAATATAAATAATTATTAAAAATAATATAAAAATTATTTTTTAATCAATTATATATAAGAAATTTATAAAATGAACAGGAAATAAAAAACATGTGGAAGTATATAGAAGGTTAAATGATACTTAAATTCCCATTACTTAAAAAGCACAAATATAGAGTGTAGATTATTTTCAGACATCCATAAAAATCCAAAAAGTATGAATGTGGGACATTCAAAAACATTAAACCGATAATAAATATTAAAAAGAATAGAGGAATAATAATAAAAATAATTATATATATATATATATATGCATATATATACATACACAGTGGTGACCAAAATTGTGGACATTTTTTGAAATTTTCATGTGTTCATTGTCATTTTGTGTGCTTGAAGAATATAATAAATTTCGCTTAAATACAAATGTTTACATATCAAATTCAAGGAAATTCAATGTAGAATTTGATTAAAAAACATAATTAAAATATCTGCATTACAAAAAAAGTTAAGCTTACAGAAATAAGTTCTATCTTAGATTTCATTGTATTTTGAAGTTACACTTACACACGCTATATTTAGTAGGGCAACCCTTGTTTTTTATTGCAGCTTCACAGCATCTTTTCATTGAGAGAACTAGTGTTTGGAGTTCATCCTTTTTAATCACATGATACCAAGAATCAATTATAGCTTCAATAATTTGCGTTTTATTAGAAGGACGCTTTTTTTGTACAAGGATTTCCAAACGTCGTCAAAAATTTTCTATAGGATTCAGATCAGGGCTGTTTCCTGGCCAGAGTGATAATTGTATGCTTTTATTTTTAAACCATTCTTTGCATATTTTTGCCGTATGGCATGGAGCTAAATCTTGCTGAAAGATTGCTTTATACGGGAAGAGATCCCTGATGGAAGGTATCAATTTTGGTTCCAGGACAGTTTCGATGTATTTTTTGGCATTCAGAATGCGATCGATCACTTGAATGCGGACCACACCATCTGCAGATATACAGGTCCAAATCATGACATATGTTGTGTTCTTTGTAGTAGCTTCAATGCAATCAGGATGCAGCTCTTCCCCTACTCTACGTCTCGCATATTTTCGCCCATCACTACCAATGAGCGATATTTTACTCTCATCGCTTCAGATTATTTGCTTCCACTGATTTTCTGACCAATTAATGAGTTCTTTTGCCCACTGAACTCGTTTCTTGTGTTGCTGAATATTTAAAAATGTTTTTTTCCTCGGAATTCTACCTTTCAGTCCGAAATCTGCTAATCTTCTCCTTATTGTTCATGAACTAACTGAAATCCCATTGCATTCATTTCACATCTAACAACATCTGATGAAATTCTTCTATCTTTGTGGTATATCCTTTATATTTTTCTATCATCAGAAGCACTTGTGCATTTTTTTCGGCCTGATCTTGCCTTATTTATCACTGATTTAGTTTCTTCATAACATAAGCACAACATTCGTACGTCAGATAAAGTGACTGATCCACCAACCTGTCTTGCAATTTCAGCATAAGAGAGGCCATTTTCTGTCAATATGACAATTTGCTTCTTTTTGTAAGTGTCCAATCAGTTCTTGTTGTTGATGACATTGTTTTAAATTATTTGCATTAAGATAAAAATAGAAAAAAAAAACATTATTCTATTTTGTTACATTAGTATTCACCCTTCTGAAAATTCTTTCCAGCAAAATACCGCTTTTACAAATCAAAACATATTGCAGTTTAGTTACAGACATTTGATGGTTCTGAGAACAGTCATTGTGATTGGCTACGAAGCTTTTATTAGAATACACTTCAGAATTCATGACTAATTGTGTTTGTATTTTAGACTAAAGTAAGTTAATTTTTTTTTTTTTTTTTTGCAATGCAGAAATTTTAATTCTGTTTTTTTATGAAATTCTACATTAAATTTCCTTGAATTTGATATATAAACATTTGTATTTAAGTAAAAATTAATATATTCTATAAGCACACAAATTTATAAAATATGAAAATTTCAAAAAATGTCCACAATTTTGGCCACCACTGTAATATACTATATACATATCAAGTGATTGATACTATAATGGTAGTTAATGATACTTCTGCCACTAACAACGAAGATGGTATATTGCTAAATGTCCTCTGCTCAATCTCTATACTTCATAAGAATTATAAAGTATGCTCATTTTACTCAATAAAAGAAAAGCAGCAAAAAATGAATACATCATGCGATAAAGTGATCATAAACATTATCTCACCAAAGAGAGATGAGACTCGCATTGATGTTTTATAATATAAAAGAATTATCTCTCTATTGACTTAAAAAAAATAGAATGGGTCTCAGACAAATTGGCGTAACACTTTTCTTCTATTATTAATTTTTAACTTAGAAAATATTCCATTTGTGCCGAAATTCTAACACCAAAATTCATTGTACTTTTTAATTTCCGTTCATTTTTTACCTCTCCAAGTCATTATTCAACAAATTTCATTACACCTTTGTTTCGTGACACGCTGCATTGTTCTTTTGAATAATATTTGTCAGATGAGCAATGGGTTGAGAATATTCGTACATAAATCAGTATAGCCATACCAGCACGACAATTTGATGACTTATGATTTATTTCTCGATGACTTTATTATGTGACCGTTTTCTCTCCCAACTTAGCAGTAGTTGAATGTATTAATTATTATTTAACCTTACAAGAGAAGAAAGAATTCCATTTTGTGTCAAAATTCCACTACTTAGAGATCGATTATATCTTTAAAATTTCTGTTACGTTTTATCTCTCCAAGTGGTTTTGTATCACATTCGTTTTTGTTTCATGAGGCGCTGAATTTATTCCGTAATTGCAAGTGTTGGTATGCCGATTCTTTTAAATAATATTTGTTAGCAAAACAACAGAATAAAAAATTGTTTTTATAAATCACTTTAGTCTTTAAAGCATGACCGTTCGATAACTTATTACTTTACTTGATAATTTTACTCTGGCACTTCTTTCTTTCGTGAATTAGCTTGATTATTTTTAAGCGTTGAATTTACTAATTATTTCTAAGTATTTAATGAAGAAATTATTCTATTATTTGCCTAATTTCTGTTCATTATTACGCCTCCAACTTATTATTTATCACATTTCATTGCAGCCTTGTTTCGTAACATGTTGTAGTGTTCTTTTAAATATTATCTGTTAAAAAACAGCCAGTTCAAAATTGCTTTAGTTTTATGTTTTCGTCATTTTTGTGTTAAAGTTGTGTTATTATAATAATATACGCACGACAGTTTGATGACTAATGACTAATGTTTGATGACTTTATCCTGTGTTATTTTCCTTTCACGACTTAGCAGGACCTGGTGAATATTAAGAGAAGAATGGGGAAATTTTTACTATTTACTGCTATATAATTCGCCAAGAAAATATTCCATTTTGTGCTAAAATTCCACCCTAATATAACTGATACTTCATTTTTACCTCTCCAAGTCATTATTATTTAAATTCCATTACACTTTTGTTTCGTGACACGTTGTGTTGTTCTACTGAATAGTATTTTTCAGTAGAGCAATGGATTAAATTTGCGTTCATAAGTCATTACACTACAAGTTAGTTACAAATTTCATTATGTAAGCATGTATGACTTTTGATTTATTTCTTGAGGAGTTTATTTTGTGGCATTTTTCTTTCACAACATCGCAGCAGTTGGTTATGTTTTAAGAAAATAATAAAATAGCGTTTACAAATTAGCTCTAAACCTTCTAACAAGAACATGTTCCATTTTGTTCCAAAATTCTACCACTAAGGTTCATTATACTTTTCTAATTCTGTTCATTTTTAACTCCCAATTATTCATTAAATTTCAGTACGATTTTTTTCTTGTAAAGCTGCATTTGTTCTGTGATGTCAGTGGTACTATGTTCACTTTTTGAAAATGATATTTATAAGGACAACAATCGGTTCAGAATTTGTGCTCATTAATCAACATAATCATATAAGCACGGCAATTTGTTCACATACACGAGGAGTTTTCGAAAAGTACAGATGATAACATGTCCATTACAAATTACTTACTGATATATGGGTCATTTTCAAAATCTGTCCATGTTTTGGAATAACAATATCAAATTTTTAGAAATAATCAGAAAGATTTAATTTTTTGTAAATGATTATCTTACCTCATAAACATTAATACACAAGCATCAGCAGAGATCAAATTACTAATTTAACATTTTAAAAGTAATTTTTAAATTTTAATGAACTTAGTAATGACATAAGTGAGCACGGGAAATATATTTACGGTAATGACAAATTAAGCAAAATATTTTTATTTTTCTCCAGGCATAAATGGCAGCCTTTGCATCTTCTGGCCCATACAATGATTTTCTATTTCTTATGCAATAAAAGCAGATGTGGGTACGGTAATGACGTACAAAAAAAATACTCACCAAAACATTCAAAGTCTTTGAATGTTTTATTGAAACTATAAAACTATTTACTCTGTTCCCCTAAACCTGATAACAAGTTGACTTTTAAGCAGTATTTTTGCCTTGATAAAAAGGCATGTGCTACCCTCTAAAAAATTCTAGATGAACTTTTTGTCAGAAGCATGGTAATGACACTCTTTCTTAGGACACAGTTTTAAAAAATTATTAAGAATTATAGAAAAGTTTCATTAATGAAAATAAATATTTTTTAAACTAGTAGCATCTTAATAAATAAAAATATATTTAAAAAATTATAGCCATCTGTTTTAAATAGAAGTTAGTCAAATCTTTACCTAATAAATTGCTTGTTGGGACAACCTACAGTAATGACATTTTGACTACAAAAGAATATATTTCTTATTTAATTTATTCTTATAAGTAATAATATATCTGTAAATTATCATTAAAAAACATGATAGTTAAAATGCAATAATTAAAATTATGATATTTAACTATTTTTTCTGTGCAAATGTGAAAGGACAGTAAAACATGACAGTTTTTGAAAATCACCGATATGCCTTATTTTTCGACATTGTTGCCGGGATTGTCCAAGCATTTGTTAAATCCGGGTACAAGCTTTTCTATCCTATAGTCATAGAAGTTATCGCCTGTTGTCGAAACCACATTTCAACTTCGATTTTGATCTCCTCATCGTCGAGGAAATTTTGCCCTGCAAGATGTATCTTCAGGTAAAGGAATAAGTTGTGGTCGCTGGGTGCAAGATCCGGGCTAAAGGTACGGGTATCAGAGATCACAAATGGCCTACATGTCCTCAGTTCTTCAGGAACATTGGTCCTACGCCAGAGAAAGCACGAGGCCATTTCGTTACATTTTGTCGATTCATAATGTTCCCATAGACGGAAACAATTTCTTTGTGAATATCCGCTGGACGCCCACTTTTTGCATGCACATAACGTGCTTCACATTTGGCGGTATTCTGATTGGCGTACCCATTATAAACACTTGCTACACGGAACAGACTCACCGTACATATAACGAATGTCTACGAGGGAAAGGTCGAATGTTCAAGATTACAATATGTAATGCCAACGAGCTCATTAAAACTTTTTCTTTCCTGCTGTGTGAGGTGTATCTTTATTTTTCGAAAACACCTCGTACTTATTTCTTGATGACATCATTTTGTGGCATTTTCCTTTTACAGGACTCTGTTATTTTTTTAATAATGATAGGGTAGAAATTAACAATTATTACTAAACTTTTCACGAAGAAAATATTCGATTTTGTCTCAAAATTCTACAGCTGATAACTATTATACTTTTTTTTTTTTTTCATTTTTACTCCTCCAAGCCCTTTTTCATGAAATTTCACTACACACTTGTTTCGTAAAACGCTGATTTTTTTTTCTGTAACGGCAAGACGACTATGTTGATTCTTTTGAATAACATTTGTTAAAAAAACTATAGGTCCAGAATTTCTGTTCTTAAATCCAGGGCCGGCGCCAGATATGAAGCAAGTGAGGCAGCAGCCTAAGGGTGCAGCCTAGAAGGGCTGCAATCGGCTCTAGTATATTGAGCATCCAGTATATTTGTGGAAATAAAGAAAAAAAAAACGAGAGAAAGAAATTTATTTTTTTCTTATTTTAAAATAAAAATATGGAGTAAATTTCATATAATTACAGTATAATCAATATAAGATACAGATATATTACAGTATAAGATATCTAAATCAGTGTAATGGTCAAAAATAAATGGGTCTTGCGTAAAAATTTGATTAAGCACATGTTTCGTGAAACGCTGAATTTATTCTGTAACGGCAAGGGGCTATTTGATTCTTTTGAATAACATTTGTTAGAAAAACTATAGGTCCAGAATTTCTGTTCATAAATATAAATCATAATAGTTATATAAGCACTACGTGTAACTTATGAGTTATTTATGTGTAAGTTACAGGTTATTTCTTGATGACTTTATTCTGTGACCTTTTTCGTTTAAAACTTAGCAGCACTTGATTAATTTTTAATTAGAGTGGGGTAGAATTTACTAAACCTTTCATCTTGAAAATATTCCATTTGCGCGAAAATTCCACGACTAAGATTCATTATAAATTTTGATTTTCGTTCAATTTGCGTCTTCAAACCATTATTCCTTATATCGCATTACATATTCTATTCATAACACGTGATAATTTCTTGGTAATATCAAGTGTTGATTTGTTGATTCATTTAAGTAATGTATGTCAGAAGAGCAATTGGTTCATATTTTATATTCATAAATCAGTATAGGTATATAAATATAAAAACTTGATATATTTACTTATGCCATATTTGTTGGTGACTTTTTCCTACTATATTTTCTTTCACAATTTAGCAGGATCTGATAATTTTTTATACTCATTTAAAATAAAATTACATAAAAAATGTATATTGTGTATGTCAAGATATACATATATGTATAGATAAAAAATGTAAGCACATTTAAATAAATGCCTGGATTTTTCAAATTACATTAACAATGTAGTACGGGATGATTTTTTTTTTTTTTTTTTACACTCATCTTTCATAACGATACATTTGATTTTGGACATTTGATTTTGAAATATTTTGAAATTTTAACTGAACATACATAATATTGCTCAGTGTTCTGCTTATATTCAATTTTGCTTAGTTCGACAAACTAAATTTAAACCATATCATTCAAATATTTTCTCTTTCTATTACAAAAATTAGATGATAAATATGATGTAATGTTTCATGCTTAAAATATACTACAAAATCTCATTTTCATATTGCATTATTTTCGCAGAATTCATAAAATTGTATCTGAGGCACGAACAATTAATTGCACAACAAATTTTATATGATTAAGAAATCTGACCTAAAACTTTGATGAAACTGGAGAAATATATGCCTTAAAGGCAATTATGTCAGATTCTGTAGGAATTCACAGAAGGGAAGGAATTAATTGATTAGAATCATTTGAGAAATAATCAATTCTGGTTTAGGAATGACGTTCTATCAGAGAACAAGTTGCTTGATGATTACTTTCCTTGACATCTATCAACATCTATCGATAAAAGAATTAATTTGATATGTTGCAAATTTATTGATAGTAGAAAATCATTTTCATACATCTGACAAGTATTACAATATTAAAATCCCATTTTAAATCTAAAACTAATTTGTAATTTAAAATATTTTCTACCTCTTAATATCTAATTTTGAGCCCATTTTAAGTTGTTTTCTTGGCCTAATAAATATTGTCTCAGATACTAAGGTCTATCTTACTTTAAGATTTAAATGGCAAACGTAAGCTCGATCCTCTCTTAGCTGTGGTTTGGCTGCAGCCGGGCATGTTGAGCTCTCGCTCGTAGTCAGAGTCCTAGACAGCAATTAAAAACTATTGAATCAATTAGATTTAAGTTTATACCCAGTTGACACCATCAGCACGATGGGAAAAAAATCACTAGTTCTCCATCAAAAGTCGAAATCGACTATGAACATAGATTTTGAGCTAGTCAGCTTGTGTTGAAACCATGTAGTAATCAAAATAATATTTACAACTATCAAGGCGTCCTCTGGACATGATCGAACCCTTACATACCATAAATGTACCGTTGAATTTCTACATAAATAAAGTTCGGTCAATAATGAGGTCTTCGAGTAAATTTACCTATATTTACCTGCTCACTTAGTATTCTATATATATGTGTGTGTGTAATAAGTATGTGTGTATTTATTAATTTTTGTGCATTTATTATATTCTACATCGTCTTCTGTAGCAAAAATTATTTATCCACCATCAAACAGTCTGAGGACTTCTGATAGTTTGTTATTAAGTTTGTAAGTATACATAAAGTTCAGAATATAAAGGTATTACGAACTACCTTATTACCTAAAAATAATAATAATAAAATCATAGTAGTGGCAGAAGAACATTTACGCGTATTTATGAGAAATAGTCTCATTTCACTGATATACGTTTAAAACATCACCAAACGTATGTTTCAGTGTTGCAGTGATATCAGTCTATGAGTGATGCCAACAACTGAGACATCCAGAGTCAAAGTGGATCAAGTCTATAAGACATTATCAGAGATAATTTGATATAAATTCAATAAACTACCATACATTTCAATTAGAATCATCGATCACTGGCGCCAACCTGTTGTTTACATTTTCTGCTTAGAACTTGGATTGTTAAAACACCTGATAAATTAGTGTCAATATCGTATTTAGTTGACTGTAAAAATGGACTTGATCTACTTATGTTATGAACGCTTGAATTATAGATTCTCCACAATCACTAGGATTTCTTAACCATGAATTTAGTAGCATATTCTATTTTTCAACCGAAAAACCATGTCTTATTTTACTGACAAATGGCAGCAAAGTCTGAGAACGAATATTGAAAATTACTCGTATTATTAAAAGAACTTTCGAAAATTGACGTAATTATGATACGAAACCCATGCATTCTAGAAATTTCAATTTTCATGCATAATTTATTTTTCTTACTTTGATTCACAAGCAAAATCCTCCCTTCACAATAGTTCACTTTTGCTATAATCGGAATAATTTTCGAGTCTGAAAATATTCCGATTCCCTGAACGAACTAATTCCATAGAAACACTAATTACAGAAGTGAAAGGAGAGGGGGGGGGGGATAGCAACAATCCTAAAAAAGTTGGAGACTAGTTCACCCCCACTCGGAAATCCGTCGGGAAACGAAAGGCTTGACTGGGTGTGGGCCCTCTGATTCACACGCGTTCGAGGGTCGATGACAATTAAGGGTTTTGCCCACCCATCCTCTCCCCACTCTTAAATAGCAAATCGTCTGACGGACGCATGATCACGTACCTGTTCGATATGCACAACACGTGAAACACACCACTTTCTGATGAAATTGCGCTAATAGTGAATCATAAGGGGTGTAGGTCACTTAATGGATGTTTATGAATAGACAATGTCATGAAATCGCTTGTCGAACATAAATCTTGACTTTTATCTTTGTAAAGTGTAGATTGGGAAAACAAAGCAAAGCAATTATGTTTTTTTTAAATAATTTTTTAAAACACGAAAATGAATTGTAGACACCTGCGGTGACTAAGCACTCTCAAAAAGCCTTAGATTACCTTCAAATATGTAATTAACCTTTCACAGAATTTTGTATCACTGATACATGCCAATAAATACGATATATTATGATCTTATAATGATATGATCTTATAATGGTTCCGTTTTTACTTTTTAAGTACGGAACACTAAAAAGAACAAAGATATAAAAACTAGCTTCCAAATGTTGGTAAGGATTTAAATCCTACAAGAAACATAACAACGGTGAAAAAATATATTGCTCGGATGCAAATAATATACATATACATACACAGAACATCAAATTCATGGAAATGAATTAGGCGTTCCTGGCAAACGAATTTGACACTTTCACCAGATATTGCAAATAAATATTGTCAAATTAAGGTTTTATTTTGGTGTGTTCACTGTTTTATGGCTTTTGACTGAGATACTTGTTATTGAAACTCACAACTGTCGTTATCCCGTTGACTTTACCATCCTGTTCCCGAAGACTGGAGAACGCAGAATGTTAAGCTACAGAGGGAAAAATTTATAAGGAACCAATGCAATACTGACATTCGAAAAACACTGAAAGTTCATTGCAAACAAACTGCATAAACTGCTCTTTTAAAATATTCTACAGTTTAGTCAGCCTTGAAACATAAAATTAGTACAAGGGGATTAAATATTCCATATATTCCATGTTTTAATCCTTTATCTACTGACGCTACTTATAAGTACCAGCGTTCGAAATCCTTGGTGGTCCGCTGGTCCGAGACCACTAAATATTCAATCGGACCACCAATTTAAAAAATTTAGTGGTCCACAGGACCAGTAACTTTTTCCCCTCTCTGACAGGTAAACGTAAATTTTCCCGTCCCTGAGAAAACCGCAACCAAACACAAACCAAAGAATTTTATTTTATTTAAAAAAATAAATAAATAATTGCATTAAAACTTAGTCAGTTGAAATAAATAATCGGAAATAAAATACATAATTAATAATTTTGTAGTTTTTGTTCATGTACTGTTTATTTAATTTTTAGCAAATTATAATTTTACATTTTATTATGCTGAAAATTTTGGGTAACTGAAAAGAAGTTTGGTTTATATTCTAGGAGGAGGGAGGGGGGGGGGGTGTCACTTGAAGCGTTAAAGGTACTTAATAGAATTTTATGTAGTGGGCCAGTGACGATGTCTGCGGACCAGTAAACACTGATGTTTACTGGTCCTTTGGACCAGTGACTTTTTTTTATCAATTCTACCGCTGAGTACCATTAAAAAAACTTGTTATAAAATTCATTTAATACATCGATTAGTTGTAATACTGTTTAGAATGAGTTATAGATACATTACTTTATCTTGTTCCAAAAGCATTATTGGTTACACGCACAAAAAAAAAAATATATTTTTTTAAAGGATGATTTCTTTTGCCTTTGAATCTTTTCAGCTTTCTTGGCGTTGGGGGGGGGGGGGGGGGAATTTTTCAATTCGGAAATATTTCTATATTTATATTTTAAGAACATTATATTTGTACATTTCCTAATTATACAAAATACTAAGAAAAATGTTTAAAATAAAAGATTTGAGTGGGGTTATAAATATTGCACAAAATCAAATTTAATTAATCCTTCTAAATCCTTCAATCGTTCTTAAATTTATTAAATGATTATGCAAATCTTCTAATGTAGTTTAAACAATTCACGAAAAATGCTTTGGAAGGTAAAATTTTCATGAATTCACAATTCAGTACATAAAGGTTTAAATATATAAAGTGAAAAATTATAGCCTAAATTTTTCCATGGGATCCGTAAACGCAAAACGCTCTAAAAGAAATTCTACAGTATGTATCTTAATTTCCTTTTTACACTTCATATTTATGACATTGGTGAAGGCAATGAACTAAAATCTAAGAGATTCTTTAAGTATTTCAAAACTTATAGCATATCACACCTGTTTACATGTTAATTTTCATAAAATTCATCGATGTCATTCTACAAAAACATCCATAAAACAAAAAATATTTATTCTAACTTTAAATCTTTAGTTCATTGCCTTCACAATAGTGTAAATATGATATATTTTAAATTTCATAGTGATATTCCAATAACTTTTTGAGAAATCATGTTTTGCGTATGGAATTTTCACCGAAAATTACATTTTCCAAAAAATGCATTTAAAGTTTAGATTTATGTTTTACTACAAGAATTTACAGTAATATACATCTAAATTTCATGGAGCATATTATTTACATTTCTTATTATTAAACAAATGTATCCAAAATCGCGAAATTTCTCCAAATATACGACCCTTTAAAAGCAATTTAAAAATTTAAAAATTTAAAATTTGAAAGCCCTTTAAACAGCACTTTCGGTTTGAGTGACAGCTGTTGAGTAGTTTTAAAACCGCTATAACTCCCGATCTATTTATTGTACAATAAAAACAAATACAGATTTGGAAAGGTAAAGAGTTGGTCTTTAATAAAATAAAATAAAATAAATTTGACAATTTTGGTCGAAAATTGCATTTTCAACGTAGTCAGATACCTTAAAAGAGGAAGAAAATAGCTTGCAACAAACCGTAGATTTGTTTTCTTCATTTCACGCTATCACGCATGTAAATATTTTTCTTTTATGAACATGGGAGTCTTCATTAAGATTCACAAAAAGTCCTCTCTTTAAAGTTGGCGCAAAATATGCATTACCGACTTAAAATGCTGTAAACGAAGGAGTCATAAAAGAATGCCGATGCGCCCTGTTAGAGCAAAAACAAAGACATAAAGACCAACATCTAAATGTATATCAAAAAAAAAAAAAAAAAAAAAAAAAAAATAACAAATTACAATGACCATTTTAGTAGGAGAGCTGTTGAACATTTTTGAGTAGGTATTTGAGGCATCCTGAAAATTTGTGCAACACTTCTTTTGTAATGCCTGAATACAAAATCGAATGTCTGGCTGAAGGATCGTGGCCCAAAAACTGTGCCAGACACGTGTCAAGTGCCATTTGGCACTTGACACGTGTCTGGCACAGTTTTTGTGCCGACAAAAGTGTCTGTCATTTTCAAAATATTTTTTTCTAAGCATAAATATTATTCTGTCTCAATCTCAGCGTGCCTCAAATACCTTTTTTGGGTAGTCAAAAAATGGCACTTGACACGTGTCTGGCACAGTTTTTGGGCCACGATCCTTCAGCCAGACATTCGATTTTGTATTCAGCCATTACAGAAGGAGCGTTGCACAAATTTTCAGGGTGCCTCAAATACCTTCCCTAAAATGTTTAACAGCTCTTGGACTATTTGGAAAATGATTTTTTCGAAGACTAAAATTTAAGACATAAAAAATCGCACGGAGTTGATCATACATTACGGACGCCATGAATTAAACATTAATAGTGTTATGACACGTAAAAATTGCAAGCGCAAAAATCGCCTGCGACTCGTACGTATTATCCAAGCATTTCATTGGCTGCTCGGGAAAAGGCTTTTCCATTGTCAGATTTCCAAGAAATCTGATGACACATTTTAAATGAAATTTCATTCTTAAACTTCTAAACATCCGACAATATTACTTTTTACACCGTCGGATAGAGAAAAAAATGTACTTTTAAATGCAATTTGTTTGAAAGCTGTATCCTAATTTTTTTCTGAGTTATTAAATTTCTTTTGTAGTTTTTATTACTTTTTGTCATGGTGGCAACAGAAGGTATCCATCGTTGTCGAAAGTAAAGGGAAATACATATTACTGTATAGACCAATGAGGAAACGAATAAAATGCGGATTAAACCAATAAAAACCTTCAGATATGCTTTTGATTTCCTACCCTGACAGAGAACAATAACCATTTTTCCAAATGGTTAATAAAAAGAGACAAGATATATGAAATAATAGGATACATAGTTGTAGATATGTATACGAGGGTGAATCAATAAGTTTTTGCCCTCACATAGTAATAATTGAGTGAAATTTATGAAATTGCAACATTTTATGAGTCCTTTTCTATATAGTCAGTATGCACAGTAAGACATTTTTGCAACCGGCATTTCAAAGAGAGGGGGGAGGATGTATTCCCGGAGACGTGATATGAGACCCAAAGGGGGGGCAATTTTCTAACTTTTACCGACCCACACTGTGACATATTGTTGGAAAGGCCTGTGACCACTTATTCATGCTATACACCTCCCGAGACCCTCCCCCCAAATTTCCCCTCCAGGGGGCACTTTTCTAAATTTTGCGGACATCATTCATGCTCCCCGGGGTGAAAATTTGTGGGGAGGGTGGAGGGAGGTGTATAGCATGAATAAGTGGTCACAGGCCTTTCCAATAATATGTCACATGTAGGGGACGGCAAAAGTTAGAAAAATGACCACCTTTGGGTCTACTACCGCGCCTCCTGGAATACATACCCCCCCCCCTCTCTTTGAAATACCGTTTACAGAAATATGTTACTGTGCATGGTGACTATATAGAACCCGTAAGGCATGGTGACGTCACGGCGACGTCGTTGTGAAGTCACACTGTGACTTTGTGACCGTCGATGTGACGTCACGTGACGTGGATGTAACGTCACAGTGACTAGAATGCGAGGTCGTTTGTGACGTCACATTGTGACCACTCTGTGAAGTCACGGTGTGACTAATTTGTGAAAAGTGTGTCATTTGTGACTATTTTGGCATTAACTTTGTGACGAACCTGTGACGAAAGTGACAATGTTTTGAAGTCACACTGTGACCAATTTGTGAAATATGTGTCATTTGTGACGAACTTGTCATAAACTCTGTGATGATTTCAAATGAAAATCAAATTTCAAATTAATTGCTTAAAAGGCGCAAAGGCGAACTAGTGAAAAAGATTCCATGCTGGAACTCGAACCCGGGCCATCAGTATAGCGCACTTACATTCTACCGACTAAACCACACGGAACGATACCCAGCCTGGAAATTTTCTCCCTATTACATGTTGGCAAGTCTACAAACGTAGCACAAGATGGAATATTTATCGTGAGCCAACGCCAAATTTTTTTCTGAGAGAACCATTCGCCTTGCATACAATATTTCAAATGAAAATCAAATTTCAAATTAATAGTGTAAAAGGCAATTTTAATTTGAAATTTGATTTTCATTTGAAATACTGTATGCAAGGCAAATGTTTCTCTCTGGAAAATTTTCCAAGTATTAATATAGTTTCAATCGATGCTGGATTTAATTAAGTTTCGTGTTTGCCCCATGACGGTGGCTCACGATAAATATTCCATCTTGTGCTACGTTTGTAGACTTGCCAACATGTAATAGGGAGAAAATTTCCAGGCTGGGTATCGTTCCATGTGGTTTAGTCGGTAGAATGTGAGTGCGCTATACTGATGACCCGGGATCGAGTCCCGGCGTGGATATTTTTCACTATGTTGGCCTTTGCGCCTTTTAAGCAATTTATTTGAAATTTGAATTTCATTTGAAATATTGTATGCAAACCGAATATTTCTTTGTGGAAAAATTTCCAAGTATTAATATTGTGATGAATTTTAAAATGGACAATTTTAAAATAAAGTTTTGTTTGAGATATAAATTCGTATCTTTTTACCGTACTTTTTAGCAAAATATAGCTATTTTGGAGTCCTATTCTTCTAAAATAGTTTTAATTTTTCCACTTAAAAAACAATGTTTGTCAACTGACATCTTTTTTTATTAAGTTCTAAGCTTGATCTTGAGTTCAAGCTTGATATTAAGAACGTATAAGATTTTAAGGTGTTGTGGTTGCGATTAATCTTTGCTTTATTAAATACGACGTAAGCCATATTTATTTAAATTTTTTATTTCCGTGTAAATTGTATTTTGTGAATATGAGCTTAAATAGATTTGGTATGTTCTATAGGAAAAGACTTATCTGGAAAATAGAAAAAACAAATAAGAAAAATCATGCGTTAAGCGTAGATTATAAAACACTTTCCAACACTTCCCGAATGCTTTAAAAAACTTCGTTATTTAGGGAAATAAGGTAAATAAGAGAACTAAGTAAACATTTTAGAAAACGCATAAAACATTTGAAAAACTCATTTCCGCAGTTACTGGCCATAGCTAAATAGGTTTTCCAATTCTTTTGAGCAGCCCTGTATTTGATCTGTAGGTTCATATATATATTATATAATGGGATAATTTAGTTTTGCAAGAAAACGCATAACAGGTTGAAACTCTCTTTCAGCAATTTATACTAATATATGGAAACATACTTTAATACTTTTGTACAACCCTGTAGTTGACCTAGAACCTTCATTACACGCCACCGTTTAGTTAAAATTTAATTCAAACTAAAACACACTTAAAACAGCTGAAATCACATTTCCAGAAATTATAATTTATAGACGGCCATGTATCCAATTCTTTGCATGACCCTGTATACCATTTTATCTATATTATACAACAGTAAATTAAATTCAGTTCAGCGTAACAAAGCACAACTCATTTAAAAACCACCTTTAAGTAACTTGCGCTCATACCCAGTAATCCTTGCGAATACTTTTGTGTAGCCCTGTATATGAATTATAGCATTTATATACACCATATACTATGCATAAATATAGTGAATCATAAAAGCGCATATCATAATTAAAAATGCATTTCCAGCAATCATCACAAATGAACAGTACTTCGGATACAATATAGTATCTGAACTATATTGTGTGTGCCTGTAAATGCTATATACACTTCATATTCTACATGAAAAATTTATAGTATGTAAACCTCAGCGACGTATATCATTTTCATTATATATGAAATAGATTTAACATAATTAAAGTACGCCGCAAACAATTCCCTCCACCGCTATATCATTATGTATTGGAATTTCTTTTTAGCCCTGTAAATGAACAATAACTATTCTTTGCATCTCGTATTCTTCAGAATGCATATTTTAGTACGTTTCATAAATGCATATCAATTTTTTTCTGTATGAAAACGTGTAAAATCATGAAAAAACCTTTGAAACGATTTTTTCCCAGAGGCCGTAATGTAACGGAATACTTTTGACTGTACCTGTAAATGAACTAAACATGCTACAAACGTCGTTACACATAGGGACCGTGCTATGGTAAAGGTCAATAACATCTAAAAATTTCAGACCAATCCGAGTATATTTACGAGAGTTAGAGAGCGGACAGACGGCTAGACAAACCAAAGTCATAAACACTTTTCAACTTTGTTGAAAGGTGTTAAAAAGGAAATATAAAAGTAAAATAAATGATTGAAAGGAAATATAAAAGTAAAATAATGAACTTTAAAAAATATATACTAAAGCAGTTTAATCTATAAGCTTCCTATCAGGCATGAAAAACACTTTATTTCAATGCTTAAATATAATATTTTATTTTTTAAGGGTGTATTTCAATCCAACCTGCTTATTTTCTGATTCATTTTTTAATTCCTTTTTGTTCTCAAACGCATCAAACTGAAAAATTATCTTATTTAGAAACTACCTAATGTGCCGTGCTTCTCGATTTTTTGATAAATGCAGAAAATATTACAAAAAAATGCTGTCAAAGTAGGCGTTTTGAACCGAATTTTTCACAGCGGAAGATCTGGGAATGAAAAAAAAAGGGTCTTACTGAGAAAATAATTATTTAAAACTTAAATTCTAATGAATTGAGGGGAAAATGAAATCACACGGCCTCTTAAACATCTCTTCAAAAATCACCTCAGCAAGTTTCATGTTTTTACTTTTAAAAATGAGTCTGAAAATGTCTCAGAAAATATCGAGCTGTTGAAGGTGGAAAAATATTTTTTAGAATACACCTTTAATGCCAATATTTATGTGTATCGAAAACGTAGAAAATGAGTTTACAATCGAAGAAAATTTAATAACTGATTCTGAATGTCTATAATTAAATATTTGATTAAAATCGCAAATAGAAAAAAAATGCTTACATACAATTAAAAATAAATAAATAAATATACCAATTTGAAAAACACTAAAAATAATAATTAGTATTTTTAATTGTACTATTAAACAACAACTAACTGCAATAGATGAATTAAATGCATTATTAGATTTAGCAATTTCTCAAAAATCTTTTCATATGTTGTAAGGAATTCCTATTATTTTATAATTTTGGCAAATGTTAAATCTGAAAACATTGGTATGAAGATTCAGGATTTTAATAATAATTTAAAATATTATTAGCAAAAAAAAAAAAAAAAAAAAAAAAAAAAAAAAAAAAAAATCTTTCAAAAGTTACGCTATTATAATAAGTAAAAAGACATTTTCCCACTATAATGTTAATTTCTAAACTGAAACAGTTTCGTAATATCATACTATTCGAATATAATATTTAACTCCAAAACAATAATGACGATAAATACTGTTATATGAGTGTTAGTAATCAGAAAAAAAAATAAGAAGCCGAAAAAAATTCCACATCACTGTCTCAATCTCAAGTAACTGCAAATTAATGTTTATATTCATCCCACTATAAATGTAGACATGAATTTTTTTTTTTTTTTTGAGCGATGGCCGATTAACACATTTTACAAAACAGTGTCGATTAGGAAAATTTCGCTTCAAGACAATTCCAGATCAGTCACTTTCTATATGTATAACATAAATCTATTTAATTCATAATCGTAATATACAAACAGAAATAAAAAATTTAAATTAAATAAGACTTACCTTTTTTTGCTGTAAATTAATAATATCCGAGTATTTTTGCCCGAAAATGGCAGACGTCTTTCTCTTACATTTAAAAAAGCAAAAACAAAAGCTGACATTGTAGGCTTGGTCATGTTCTTTTTCCGCGTGTATGACAAAAAGTTCTCTGTTTACCCTGCGGTTGCGGTCATATAATCCGACGCAGACGATCTTCAGCAGCTGATTTTACTGTTTATTTGCAGTCCTAACTTTCAGGTGGAATAGTTTTATGAGTTAGTCTGTAATTAAAATTTTCTATTTGAAGAATTTTCCAATGCATTTTACCATTTCTTTTTTATCAGTTTCAAAAAAATTCATTTGAAAACGGAAGTTTATTAGATAAAACACTGCTTAAATTTTTAAAATGTGTAAAAATAAATTTAATGGTAATAATACCACCCCCCTTTTTTTAAGTAAAGTTTGTTTCATGCGTAATAAATAAAAAATATCTTCTTAATAAATAAAAAAAATGTTTTCGAGGATAAAAAATTTTTCTTTGTCAATCTGTCAATATTTTCATGTTAATTTTCTGCAGAAGAAAACAATTTGTAAAATAACTTTTTTAAAAGTCATACCTCTAAAACACAAATTGGAAATGCGAAAAATTAATTATATCATGTGTTTTGCATAAATTTTGTATATATATATTTTTTTTTTTCGGAAAAGGCTAATTTTATTTAAAAAAGCTGAAAAAAGTAAAATTTTTTTAAAAAAGCAGTTACTAAAAATAGATTAACAGGAAAAAAATATGACTTGAATGCAAATTATAAAGCAATAAATGCATATATGACTAAACTCTGAAGATTTTTTGTGCGTGCTCATTAAAATCTGCAGACTTAACTGTAATAGAAAATGTTTAGTTTGAAACCACAGAAGTGTTTCGACCAGTGGTCGCCAAAAAAGTTAAAAAATTTCCTCCCTGCAAACTAAATATGTAAAAAGTATAGATTTAATATTTCTAATTCTAAATATGTTTCAAATTGCTCCAGCACATAGCATTTTTCTGAGAAATACTTTTATAATAATAACAATCCGTGATGTATTATTATATTAAATTGCAATGCTAGATAAAATTGAAATCATGAAAAAAGTATACTTTCACTTCTTAGATATCAAATTGATAAAATATAGCATGGAAATCTAGTTTGTTGATACTTGTACCGTGCATTTTTCTTTTTCTCCCCTCCCCCTTCTTTTCGTGTCCGAATTTACTATTTGCTGTCCACTAATATTCATTCCTTATGCCGCTGTAACTAGGGCATGTTTTAAATATTTCTCTTCATTTTCAAAAATTTTTGAAGTTAATATTTTTGTCACACTGTGATTTACAATATGGTGGTTTTTTTTTGTCACATATATGACGTGACGTACGTTACATGCAGTGACATAACAGTGACGTTACAATATTTTTTTAATTGCCGGAAAAATAAAATTTTACAATAAGTAACATGTTTTGAAGAATTTTTATAATTGTTTAAAGTTTTCTAAGAAGTTCACATCTCAGTCACAATGTGACATCACTGAGTGGTGGCATTTTGGTCACAGATGTGACGTGACCACAGTGACTTACAGTGACGTCACAATGACGTCACTGTGACCATGCATGCTATGAGGGAAAAGGACTCATACAATGTAGCAATTTCATAAATTTCACTCAATTATTTTTACGTGAGGGCAAAAACTTATTGATATACCTTCGTACACCAAATATCGGGATATTAATGGAACGAAAATACAGAACTCTGGAAAGAACTTTCACAAATCACATATAATTTTATTAAATATTGTGCAGCATGCTCTTTATGTTGTTTTTAAGAGAACATTGTTAAAACCCACGCAGAAGTACTTGAGTATCACCGAACTTGTTGAACACATCATTCTGTAAAGAATTTATCACAAGTAAATTTCCATGCTGCCCCCTTTTAAAATGTTCTTTTGCGAACTACATAACAAAAATGTGAATAACCCACTCAATTATCCAAAAGTTTACACATACATACACACAGACACACTAGTAAAAAATAAGCCTGGATTATTTCATCGTAAATACACTCGAACAGGGAACAGGCCTTTTCAGCACTTAACATCATATTTATCTTATTTATAGCATTCTATTTGAAAATTTTAAATTTAGAAACACAAACTCTATTAAAATTCGGAAAAGGTCCACGGTCAAGATCGTTACAAAATATACATCAGCGCCAAATCATTATTAAACAAGGGAGAAGTAAAACCAGCTCCGGTTCTCTTTGATCAAAGCGAGATTAAATAGATATATATATACTATGAATTAAACCTGCAAGCTCCTCTGGTGATTTTGTGTGTTATTCATAGTTACTTGTTATACATTTCTGGTTTCTACTGTTCATATGATGTTCATCTTTTTTGTTCATGTCATTTAATAATTTGTTGTTCCAAATTTAAAATTCATAATGTTTGAATCTCGTCTTAAAACTTAATTTATAATTTATATATTTAATATAAATGATAATTTGTAATATTTTATAATGGTTATATATATAACTTTTGAAATCTCAATGAACAAGAAACTGTGAGTGTTTTTTGACGTCATCCGATTTTCGACTCCCTTATTAGACTGCATTCAAATTAAAAGAGGTGTTTTTCCAACATTTTCGCGAAATGCACGCATGAAATTAACATGTGCTGTTATTTAAAAATTATGGAAACTACCGTCAACCGGAGCTACTTTGGTCCTTGCGGGGGTTACTTTGGTCCATCCCATAAAAAAAGTTTTATTCTTTGTATTGAACAAACAATACAAGATAATTTGGAGTTTTTGCCCTTGAAAAATATTTTATACCCTACGATAGGGTAATTGAATAGTTTGGTGGTAATTAAAAATTTTTAGTGGCAACACTGGATGTGTTTGTAAACAACTGTTTTCGTGTGTAAATTTTAACTCCCCAAACTTTCTATAGTGAAACAATCTGGGTAAGAGCTACAAATAAGGTAAGTGTCAAAATATTACCTTTAGTAACCTGTAATCCATGTGTGATCATAGTTTTTCCTTTAACTTTTTATTTTCACAGGAAATATTTATGTTTTCATAAAGCTAACATGAAAAATAGTATTTCGTTG
This sequence comes from Maratus speciosus, assembly GCA_963932465.1. Taxonomy (NCBI): domain Eukaryota; kingdom Metazoa; phylum Arthropoda; class Arachnida; order Araneae; family Salticidae; genus Maratus; species Maratus speciosus. Next base: position 173,268,556 of record OZ010793.1, read on the forward strand.
CTACTTTGTGCCAGGCCTTTTTTGGTCCGAAAACAGCCCCGATTACTTAGAAATGCCTTTTACACAATCAAATCTCTTAAAACATGTTTTAAGTAACATTTTTTTCCCAATTGTTACTGTAGCAAAACGTTACATTAATTGTTTTTGTTCCAGCTGCTGAGGATAACATGACGAAAACTGCTTCTCGTTCCTTTAATATTAACAATTGGTTTATTGCGTTTAAATGTTTTTAAAAAAACATTTGTTTATCGAGTTTGCAGTGTTAATTTATTAGCAAATGCTATTGCAAGGGGGTTTCAATACAAATGTATTCATTTACATATGAAATGCATTCATTTTATATGAAACTAATTGAATGGACCAAAGAAGCCCCCAGCAGGAGCTACTTTGTTCCAAAACTTTAACAATAGTTCAAAAATGAAAAAATAATAAATTTCTTCTTTAAAACCATACAGTTTGCTTCACTGTTTCATGTTAATTGTTTACAACTCCATTTCGACGTTGAAAAATCATATATAATATTTTTTAATGATGGAAATGTGAGTGAAACCAGGAAAAAGTGGCCCAAAGTACCGGTTGACGGTATTAGTATTTTCAATTTTCCGAAAAAGGCAATTGGTCTTCCAGAAAAATTATGTCAAAATTGTTATCAACCAAATGCCCGGACGCGACAGTCCTAGAAAGTCTCTATGAGACAGCAACCGCTACTGAGACAAGATTTTATACATTTATCGAAAACAGCAAAACGTTAACTGGTTCCTCATAACTGCCAATTTTATACTTTTATACGTGCAAAAAAGGAGTTCGAGAATGTATCAGAAAATTACGTGTTGTTGATCGGGGTAAAATACTTCTTGAGAACAGTTTTAAAACTTGGGCTCCAAAACAAAAAAAAAAAAAAAAAAAAAAAAAAAAAAAAAAACACACCCCTCGCTTTTATTAGGATTGTTGAGCACATCACTTTATAAATTCTGAAACAAAACTGCGGAGACTGCAGGTAGAATTTCTATAAAATCTTCATTTTAGTTTTATAGGGAATTTTTAAAAAATTCATGCATTCATTCGTAAACTGAAGATTTCATACAAATAAATTGTATCCTCTCTTCTTTTAAAATAGTTTTCTTTAAAGTCACTCTTGAAAGATAAATTAGAAACAAGTCGCTTAAACATTTCAGAATTTTAAAACACACAGAGCAAAAAAAGAAGAACTTGAATCATTTCATTCGAAATGTTTTCTCTTCCAACCAGATTTAGAAGTTAAATGGAAGTGAACCCACTTAAACACTCCACATATATAAAACAAAAAAACAAAAACGAAAGGTTGAATTATTTTATTGGGAAATGCGCTGGTACAAGAAAACAGACATGCCAACAATAAACTATAGATTTATTTCCTTTATACCACTTGATCACGCACGTGAATATTTTACTTTTAAACCGTAGGGGAACTTCATTAAAATTCACAAAAAGTCCTCTTTAAAGTTCGGCACAGAATATGCATTACAGACTTAAGCCGCAGTAAACGAAGTAGAGGTAAAAAAGGCTACGATGCGCCCTGGCAAAGCGAAGTCAAAGACATAAAAAGCAACTTCGAAATCTGGGTGAAGGAATAAACGGCTAGAAAAAGACAAGAACTGTGAAGGAATACGATGTACAACTGCACATATACATGCATTGAACATATCACACTGTAAACTAGAGAAAAGCTACTGTGTTCTTCTTCCGCTTTGTGATGTTTATTCCAGACAATAAATTTTTACGTTCTTTTTTCTCCCATCGAACCTGGAAAATATTTCACTTCTTAGCCGTTTTCTTTGTTCTCTATTTTGCGAGTCACTGAAAATGAACCAAACATTTGGAGAAAAAAAAAATGGCATATCATATCCATTTTTTGAAAATTTTCCGCCCGCCAAACGAAAATCGCTTTTTTTTTCGTTGTTCAATAATGCATTTCTGTTGTTTCTTTTATGGTATTCGAAAGTCTTTCCTTTTGTTCTGGGTGTCTGTCATTTCTTTTTTTTTTTTTATTATTATTATTAAATGGCGCTTCTAATTAAGATGTTAAATAATTCTGTGTTTGTTTTTATATGAGATTCTTCTGCATGTAGTTTTTTTTAAATAAAATTTCCGACTTTTTTTTCTATAATCCTCAAAAAATGTTGCAAGTATACAGATAAAAGGTTTAGTAACTTTAGAAAGAATTATTATTAGTTAATGGAAGAATGTAATTAACAAATTGCATAAAAATTATTTGAAAATGGGAAAAACAGACTATGGGAATACGAGTATCTTTGTTAATAAATTTCTCACACTTGAATTTAATGAAATTTTAATCTTTAATAGTTATGGATTAATTTTATAAAGTTTTATCAAATATACTTACACATACATTAGAGTTTAGCAGTTTTGAGGATAAAAGACTTGAAGTATTTTACTGTCACGCGCCGATAGCCAATAGTATTATTCCATAATATACAGGGTGATTCATAAAAGATGGGCAGAACTTTAAGGGGTTATAGTACACTTAAAGACAAATAATATTAAATAGGAGACTAAGGGTCCCAGACGTATTCCCAAGGAGATAGGGGGCATTAAAGTTTAGGGTCCGAAATTTCAAATGATTATAAAACATGGAAAAATTGGTCGATTCGTTTGCGGTTTTTGCAAAAAATTTTCTTTATGCCAGTATTTTCTTGAAATAAAATTTTAAAGTTCAATTTCAAAAAATGCCGATAGGGGGCGCTTTAGACTTTGGAGTAACAAACAACTATTTTTTAACGTTATTTTTTGTATTTCTTTAAATGATTTCGAAAGCTTAGACTTAAACTTAAATTTTGATCTAAAAATCTGAGTCCTAACGAGTAGTTAAGTAGCGTAAACTGAAATTTGAAATTTGAAAACCTTCTCCCCCCAGAACAAAAATCAGTTATTCCCGATCTTTGTGTCGTAGATTAGGCTCTAACTACTGCCGCGTTTTTGCTAAAATTATTCTTTATGTCAGTATTTTCTTTAAAATAAATTTTAAAGAAAAATTTCAAAAAATTCCGATAGAGGGCGCTTTAGACTTTGGAGTAACGAACAACTATTTTATACCGTTATTTTTTGTGTCTCATTAAATGCTTTCTAAAGCTTAGACTTAAACTTAAATTTTCAGCTCAAAATCTGAATCGTTAGACGTGGTTAAGTTTCTGGGGAGAGGGGTTTGAAATTTCTACTCCTGAGCACAGTTCAGTTTACCATGTCCACACATTGTGTGCTGTGATACGAGGTAAAAAGACACAAATTAGGATTATGTTACCAAAGCATATTTATTAACATGTAATTACAATAAATGTTCAAAATTGTGACCACCAGAGGTTATGCACGCAGAACAACGGTGAAGAATGGAACGGCGAACATTCGCGAAAACATCAGGCTTTTCGAGCACTTCCCCTACAGCGGCGGAAAGTCTGGCGACCAGTTCCTCGGGGGATTCAATGGGTGTCTGATACATAAGAGCCTTCAATCGTCCCCAAAAAAAGAAATCGAGGGCTGAAAGATCTGGCGAGCGAGCAGGCCAAGCAACAGGACCACCTCGACCAATCCATCTGTTCGGAAATGTGATGTCCAGATAGTTGCGGACGTCTCGTACGTAATGGGCTGGCGCTCCATCGTGCTGGAACCACATGACCCGCCGGATGCGTGGAGGAACAACGTTTAACAGGTCTGGCAGCTCATGTTGCAGAAATGTGAGGTATGTTTTACCGTTGAGGCGTTCAGGAAGAAGGTACGGTCCGATTAGGTGGTCTCCGAGGATTCCTGCCCAAACATTGATGGAAAAGCGTCTCTGATGAGCATGTGGATACGTAGCATGTGGATTGACATCCGCCCATACATGTGCATTGTGTGTGTTAAATGTACCTTCACGTGTGAAGGTACATTCATCGGTGAAAAGCACAGTTCGTCCAAAATGTGGATTTAGCGCGTTCTGCTGCAGAAACCAGCGGGCGAATTCAATACGATTTGGATAATCCCCTGGAGACAGTTTCTGGACTCGTTGCACATGAAACGGGAGCAAATGTTCATCCTTCAGTACCCTCCAAGTCATGGACTGTGAGGTATCCACCTGCCTAGCCACTGTTCGTGTACTTGTACTTGGCTGCGCCGCTACTACATCCAGAATGGCTTCTGCAACAACTACTGATTCGTTCTTTTTTGCACGACCTGCATTCGACCGGGAAGCGAGAAATGATCCCGTCTCACACAACTGTCTGTGCAAGCGCTCGAAAGTTTTGCGGTTAGGCAACCGCCTGTTGGGAAATCGCTCTCCGTACATTCGTTGTGCCTCTGCACCATTTCCATCTGCCGCTCCGTAAATTAAATGCATCTCAGCCTTTTCCTTATTCGTGAAGGGCACCATCTTCCGATTCATTACTACAGCGACTTACACTTGACTCACCGTTCAGTGGTTTTTATGCCTGAATCGTGTCGAAATTTTGCATACGTGTTCTTCTTCTTCCCCATTTGACATTTGCATACTTTCTGTTTCCTTCTTCACCCGGTGACTAGCGTCAGGAATGGAGCTTTAACGTTTGCATGAGCGACGTTTCCAACTGTGCCAGTGTCTTTATGAGTGAATTCCGACTATGCAGTCCTTGACGAAAGTTGTATTTTTGCCTCGTATCACAGCACAGAATCGTTGGGCATGGTTAAGTAGTGCAAACTGAACTATGTTCAGAAGTTGAAATTTGAACCCCCTCCCCTCGCTACTGAACCACGCTCAGCGATTCAGATTTTGAGCTGAAAATTTAAGTTTAAGTCTAAGCTTTAGAAAGCATTTAATGAGACACAAAAAATAACGGTATAAAATAGTTGTTCGTTACTCCAAAGTCTAAAGCGCCCTCTATCGGAATTTTTTGAAAATTTTCTTTAAAATTTATTTTCAAGAAAATACTGACATAAAGAATAATTTTAGCAAAACGCTGCAGTAGTTAGAGCCTAATCTACGACACAAAGATCGGGAATAACTGATTTTTGTTCTGGGGGGAGAAGGGTTTCAAATTTCAAATTTCAGTTTATGCTACTTAACTACTCGTTAGGACTCAGATTTTTAGATCAAAATTTAAGTTTAAGTCTAAGCTTTCGAAATCATTTAAAGAAATACAAAAAATAACGTTAAAAAATAGTTGTTTGTTACTCCAAAGTCTAAAGCGCCCCCTATCGGCATTTTTTGAAATTGAACTTTAAAATTTTATTTCAAGAAAATACTGGCATAAAGAAAATTTTTTGCAAAAACCGCAAACGAATCGACCAATTTCTCCATGTTTTATAATCATTTGAAATTTCGGACCCTAAACTTTAATGCCCCCTATCTCCTTGGGAATACGTCTGGGACCCTTAGTCTCCTATTTAATATTATTTGTCTTTAAGTGTACTATAACCCCTTAAAGTTCTGCCCATCTTTTATGAATCACCCTGTATATTTACGATATTATCGGTTTTTAATATCGATTTTGACGATAAACAACCTTAATTCAAAAGGTGATATTTTAGTTTCTAAATATAAGCTTCCATTAAAATTTATTAGTCAAATTTTTGTTACACTTTGAATAATACTTTGAATGACTATATTAGGAAAACAATTAGAATTTCTGATAAAAACAAATGGCATATCACGCACAATTTTTGGAAAATTTCCCGTCCTTGAGAAAACTATAATCGGTTACTTTTCTTTGTTTAATAGTGCAATCAGGTTCTTTCTTTCTTGCTTTTTTTTTTCTAAACAAAAGTCATATTTTTAAATCCGGTTTTTTTTTTTTTCTGGTATATATATTTCATTTTTTAACTCTCTCCAACAAAGTTGAAAAGTGTTTATGCATTCGGTTTGTCTGTCCGTCTACCCATGTTCTAACTCCCGTAAATATACTCGGATTTTCATGCAACTGATAATCCATATTTTGGGTCACCTAACCATGTTTGGTATTGTATACGAAATATGTGGGATTAATAATTCATTTACAGGGCTAACCAAAAGTACCATTACATTATGGTATGTGGGGAAAAATCGTTTGCAGAGTATTTTAATGACATTACGCTGTTTCAAATATACTGAAACTGATATAAATCACCGAATTTCACCACAAGATGATTACGACAGAATAGGGTATTCATAGCATTTGTCGTTCATTTACAGGCACACACAAAAGAAATCGGTTACAATACTGTCTTTGAGTAATAATTGCTGAAGTGTGTTTTCAATTTCGGCTTGCGCTTTTAAATTTAACTGTTTTAATCATATACAGTGCTGCTCAAAGAATTCGGATAATTTCCCGATTGTAGATAGGAACAGCTGAAATTGGGTTTTCAAACGTGTTATGCGTTTTCATATGGTTGAATTAGACATAATATTTTAGCTTATAAACTATGAAGTTTTGTTACATTATTCTGAGTGTGTTGGGGAGTGTTTCATAATCTATGCTTGACTCATGATTTTTATTTCTTGTTTTTAACAGGGCGCCCCCGAATTTATGGGCCAAACTCTGGGGGAAGGTAAAGTACGCATAAAGAATCAGTTCTGGTATAGCAATGTGGGGTAGGAAATGAAAGGTTTTGGCAAAATCAAGAAATGCGGAGAAGATGAAAACAAGGGTTTTATTGTCATAACAATTAGAGTGCGTGCTCAAATATGCCACCACCAGCATCGATACATACCTGGCAGTATCTAGCAAGTGATTGGCGTAACCGTTCTAAGGTTCCAGATGTCTCATCTATGAGACACTTAGTTGACATTGATGAGGACCTAATTGTAAGACTTTTAGTCGTTGCTGCAAATATTTGTGAAACATTTAGAATCTGCGAAAAGGTACGTCAATGACTTGCTAAACGCTGCCAGTGGTACATTTGAGCACTTACTGTAATTGCTATGTCGATAAAACGGTTCTTTTCAATTTTTTTTTTTCGCATTTCTTGGTTTTCGCCAAAACTTTAGATTTCCGACTCCACATTGCTTTACCAAAATTGCTTCACTATGTGTATTTTACCGTCCCTTACAGTTTGGCCCATGAATTCGGTGACACCTTGTATACATATATATCAAACTTCACATAAGTATTTTTTTTCGCGATAATCCTGATTGCTTGTATATAAATGATCCTTTTTGTAATTTTGGAGACGAATGCTATTAATTAATAGAAGAAAGTAATTAATGCATTTTATGAAAGAAATTTTATTCTATTTGAAAATTACGCAAAAAAAAAAAAAAAAAAAAAAAAAAAAAAGATAAAAAAAATTCTTTTTTTTATGTACGCTCGAAAATTGCATAGTTACGAAATTTCAATCTTAAACAAGGAATTATTTCATTCAACTTTGCAAATAAAACTGCACACATTTCTAAAAATGTTTAACTTACAAATATTTTGAGGATAAAAGTAAGTTTGAGTCTTATATGGGGCATTCTCACAATCTTTTGACTTTTAAATCCCTGAATAATAGTTTTTATTCTAGTACATATTCTTGTTGTTTTTTTATTTCATATACTGGGGAACATACCATTGCATGATTGCATAACAATATGAACGAGATAAATAAGTTTTGGACGATGTTGAGGGTCCAAATACCAAAAAAACTCCTATAACGTTTCGTGTCCCTGATGCGATTTTTAAGTTTGTAGCTTTCTGTATAAAATTGTTTCAATAAAAGGGATTCGATGTAATTTTTTTCCGAAACTGGGACTATTGTTTTATATAAATATGCAGCAAAAAATTAACCTGGACAAGTTTTTACGGTTGTTATTATTTTATTAAACTCTGTCCCTGGGTTTTAGATTCCTTACCGTCCCTCTTCTAAAATGATACAGAAAATCACTTCAGATGCAGCCACAGAAGTTTTGTCAATTTTTTTCTCATGCAGAAGTATGCTGGAGAAAGAATGTCTCAAATTCTTTGACAGGAAATTTACTGCAGAATTTAAATCAGCATTTAAATATCAATTTCAAGCATCGTGGCTTTATTGGTAGTCTTACCGTCCCCAAGGTTTATTCCTGCACTTTTCGAGGTAAATTAATTTTTTTTTTATTTAATCCAATGTAAATAACTGTTTCTAAAAATCTATGAACATTGCAACTATCACTTAGTCTTAACATAATTTACCTAAAAATAGGTGGTAATTTTCATTACCGTCCCATCCTTACCATCCCTTTTTTTCCTATACCATCCCTTTTTTTTCCCTTCCGTCCCTTCTTTAACATCACTTTAGAACAATGTTATACTAAAATTTTGTACTAAAAATACTACATTGTTATTATTTCTTATTTGAATGTCCTGTGGGTACTATGCAAATTCATTATAAGTAAAAATTTAGAAGAAAAAGGAAAGTTATAGAAGTAGAATGGTAAGGAAAATTAAACTCGTAAGTTTAACTTAAACCTCAGTTAAATAAAAAATTTTCGCTGCTGACCATTTTTCTTTATTGTGAATCATTAAGGCATTCGTCTGTCAGATTAAAATGTTATTTTAGCAAGTATAATTTCACCAGATTTTTATTCCCTAAAGTCTAAAAATTGTGAGAATGCCCCATATATACAAACGGCTCACAGTTTTTTTGGAATCGCTGAGAAGTAGATAGTATTTCATGATAGATGGTGACAACTGATTTCTCAGAGATATAAGTTATTTAAATTTACATTTTCATTTAAATTTATTCTTGCCAAATTTTTGGATTAAAATTGTATTTTCAACATTACTTTGAGCAATCTTTTGAAAGACAATTGTATGAGAAAAATATTTCGAATTTTTGACGGAAAAAAACGTGGTATCAGACCATTTTTTGAAAAATTTCTTCCCACTAAATAAAAAAACGGCTTATTTTCTGTCTTTAATACTGTTTTCACATTGTTTCGTTTATAGTATTTCAAATCTTTTTCTTTATTTCACCTGATTTTTTCATCTTAACGTATTTTTTCAATCACTATTAATTAGCGGAAAAAATTAATAACTAATTTTATTATAGAAAGTCATCCTTTTAACGAAAATTCCACTAAAAAAATAATAAGCAAAACCCTTTTTAATATACATTTCAAAGCTGTATTCTTACGAACTTTTTAATCTTTAGCAACTGTAAGTTAAATTTCTCCTCCCCACCCCCAACCTTTTTCTTAAAAATCTACATGTATTTCCAAAAGAAATAAAATTGCACATGTTTTCAATATTAACAGTTATTCGAGTATAATATATATCCCCCCCCCTTTTTAGGTGCGTTCGTAATTATATAAATACGTAGCACCTATAGTCGTCGTTCAGTCCGTCTGTCTGTCCGTCTGTCTGTCCGTCCGTCCGCATATAACAGAGCAAAAACTACCCAACCGAATGGTCTGAAATTTTAAATATATGATTGTTGTAAAATTTTGTCGAGCCATTTCAAATTTTATGAAAATCGGATGTATAGTTAAATTACAGGGACAGTCAAAAGTTTTTCTTTACACTACGGCCAATGGGAAAAATTATTGCACGTGCATTTTAATGATGTTAAAGCTTTCCGAATGGTCTCAAATTTTAAACATATAATTATTGCGACATTTTGTCGAGCCATTTCAAATTTTATGATAATCGGATGTATAGTTTAATTACAGGGACAGTCAAAAGTTTTTCTTTACATTAAAGCCAATGGGAAAAATTATTGCAAGTGCATTTAAATGATGTTACAGCTTTCCGAATGGGCTGAAATTTTAAATATATAATTGCTGCAAAATTTTGTCTGAAAATCGGATGTATAGCTTAATTACAGGGACAGTCAAAAGTTTTCCGTTACATTAAGGGGAATGGGAAAAAAATTATTGCAAGTGCATTTTAATAATGTTACAGACTATGCACTTATGAATTGCAAATAAATACACATTCAGTACAATATGGGGTGCAAAAAATAATTATAAAACTAGTTATAGTACGAACACACCTCATTTGCCACGTTTGACGAGCAATTTCCAACTTGTTTTTCTTGAAATAGCTCATCTTTGATAATACTCTCTCTATATTACCGATATCATCGGTTTTTATTGCCAATTTTGATCATATACAACCTATTTACCAGAGACGTAAGAATTAAAATTTAAAATTTGACTGAAGTTTATTCTTATGTGAAATTTTTGAAGTAAAATTACACAATAAATGACATTTTGTGCATTAAACAGAAAGATAAGATATGAGGAAAACATCGGAAATTTCGGCGGAAAAATTAAAACATATCAATGTATACAGGGTGTATCTGAAAACGAAGGCAAAACTTTACTAGATGATAGAACGCAGCTATACGAGCAAATTTCGTCATAGAATGTATGGCCGGAACTCGGAACGCAAGCGGTGAGAAGTTAAAAGGTTGTTTTCCACTGTCGTAGTTAAAGGAGTAGCATAAGAACGAGAGGAGATACTTCAGAAAACATTTTATTAACAGGAATGTAATTAATGTACATGCTCAAAGAAATTGTTCAAAAGATCTTCCGCCATCTATAATGCACGCTTCACATCAGCGGGATAGGGACTGACGCACATTTGCGAACATACCAAGCATTTCCCGAATATCGACAGCAACAACGGCAATCCTGGCGACAAGATCCATATCGGTTTCGATCGGGCACTGATAGATTAGGCTTTTCATATGGACCCACAGGAAAAAGTCCAAAAGCGAGGGATCCGGCGATCTTGGTGGCCAAGCTATGGGACCACCTCGTCCGATCCATCGCCCTGGGACAGTGGAAACTACCTTTTAACGTCTCACCGCTTGCATTCCGACCATACATTCTATGACAAAATTTGCTCGTGTAACTGCGTTCTATCAAACTGTAAAGTTTTGCCCACTTTTTCCGATACACCCTGTATTTTGCAGCTCAACAAAGGGAAATAGGCTTCTTTTTTCTTTGCCTTTATGTTGTTTCTTTTATGTCATTCTAATTCCGTTTTTTTTTCTCTTTTGTTTCCTCTGCATTTCTTTCCCTAATATTATTTATTTTTTAACTCACTTGGTTTTGTTTGTTTGGTTGTTTTTCTTGCTTTATCTTCTTCATCTTCTGGGTTTCCTTTTCTTTTAGTCTCGCTTCTAATTAAGATTATGATTTCTCATCTGTTTTTGTACGAGCTTCTGTTGTCATATATTGTTTAATCAAACTTCTCAACGATTCTTTTCCTGTATAATTCTAGCAAAATTAAGCAAATGTACAAATGAAATATTTCGTAATCTCAGACAGAATCATTATTAATTAATGATGCAAAGTGAATAATAAATTGTACAAAAGCTTTTTAAAGCTTTTTATTTACTTCAACAAGTAAGTAAAAACAGAAATGCAAATATGTTTAACATATGCACTTTAAAATTGAATTATTAGGAATTTGTTAGGGTGACTCAAAATTTTTAAAAAAAAAGGGGGGGGGTGAAAATTGTTATAAATTTCTGACACAACGGAATCGGCTGGATTCGAACGCTAGACCTCCCGTTCTAAAATCGGATATGTTATCTCTGCGCCACTAATGGGTGATTAAATCGTCATAATTTTTACCAGCTTCACACAGACCGTTTAGTTACTTGCGGTTATTCTTCGGTCTCTTTATTCTCGCCAGTTGGCGCGTTTTATTTATAATGGCTTTTCCATGGAAAAGAAGGAAAGTTGCAGGACGAAACTGGACGCCAATTGCGTTGACAGTTTTATGACTATCGTTTGGGGAGATAATTGCACAGAAAAACTATCACTTCTTTTTTCAATTCGATATAGTTTGGAACTTGGGTTCCTTCGCAGTCCACTTAAAAAGGTTGCAATTCCTTTATACACAAAAACAAAATGAAAAAAGCGTTATAACAATTAGCCAGATTGTTCAGGAATTTCCTTTCATATGACATTTGCTGTTTATTATCGATAAAAGATTAAAATCGACAATTTTTGCTATAGGTCTAATATTTAACTTCATAAAATAGTTTTTTTTTTCAGAACTTTCTATTATTTTTAAATATATACTTTCATAAATTTTCTCAAATTGGTTCTCAAATTCCCTTGTCAACAATGCGAAATTTTCTGAGACAGTTTCTGGTTCATTTTTAAACGTAAATGTTGAAAACTGGCAGTTGAAGTGATTTGAAATCGAATAGCGTTTTCTTTTCTTAAAATAAATAAATTACGCGTAGAGCTTTAAACGATTCTGGACACGTGATGACAACTTTTTTTTTCTTTTCTTCCTGTCACATCCGGAAATTTGGGCCAACACGGACAGTATTTTCAGAAAGATCTCCTGTCTTTACCAAAAAATGGAAAACGTCTATCCCTTAATAAGTCCATAAGTGTACATAAACAGTGAAATTCGTGTAATTTTAGAAACATGGATGTCAATTTTATTTGCTACAATTTTTCAGCTGTTCTTTAACAAGTTTTTCTTGGATTTTATACAAGTGAAGAATATCGATTTCGAAAATATAGTCTTGTTTCTCTAAAGCAGATATTAACCCTTTATGTACTGAATTATGAATTCATGAAAATTTTATCTTCTAAAGCATTTTTCGTGAATTTTTGAAACTACATTAGAAGATTTACATAATCCTTAAATAAATTTTAGAAAGATTTTAGAAGGATTGAAGGATTTAGAAGGATCAATCAAATATGAATTTATATGGATTTTGTGCAATATTTATAACCCCACTCAAATCTTTTATTTTAAATATTTTTCTTAATATTTTGTAGAATTAGGAAATGTACAAATACACTGCTCAAAAAAAAAAAAAAAATTAAGGGAGCAAGCAAAAAAATGAAGAGAAAAGTGCGAGACAGCCATGCATGAGTTTAAAATTGCGAATAACTGGTATATCAATTTGCAATTCAGAAATAAAGACGCAAAAAAATTTGCAAGAGAGCTTTATTTTTTTGAAACGATGGATAGAACGTGAAAAGATGGTTTAGGGCAACAATTTAGTTACAAGTAAATGACAAAAAAAATGCAGTTTTGGAATGGTGCAAGGTATTTAATATGGCGTGTGTTCCCTTCGAATAGATAAAAGTGTCGCACACTTATTTTCCATGGATTCGATGACATTATCGATAAGTTTTCGAGGAGTACTGTTCCACTCCTCAAGAATTGCGATCTCCAAGTACCGGACAATAAAAGGAGACCCCAGTCTCGCTGCAATGCGTCTTCCGAGTATGTGTTCCAAACATGCTCGATCGAATTCAGCTCAGGAGAACACGTTGGCTATTCCATACGCTGTATTGTTTCAACTTTAAGCATGTTCTCCACAAGACAAATTGTATGCGGTATGGCATTATCATGCATGGAAGAAAAGGAATTGCCAATTGCTGCAACGTAATAAACGACATGAGGTCTCAGTTTCTCGCCTGTATAACTTCGGGCCGTCAAAGTGCCATTCCGAATAATATGCAGGCCCATACGTTCACCTATGCTCATTCCAGCCAATAGCATCAACCCACCTCGTCTGTAATGTGATCATTCACGAAAGAATATAGGATTATTTGCAGTGCCCCTTTCTCTCCATGGCAAAACACATCGGATAGCACATCTAGGTTGAATCTGGACTCGCTTGTAAACAGAATTTGACTCCAACAACGTTGCCTCCAAACTCGATGTTCAGTTGCCCACCTTCCTTGGGCTGCACAGTTGCTTGAGGTCAACGGAATACAGACTATCGGCTTACTGCACAGAGACCACCCGAATGAAGTCTATTTCGGGCTGTTTGGCTGGACACCCTTCGTCCAGTGGTCAAGAACAACTGTGTTTGCAGCTGAGTAGCATTGCTCGTTCCGTCACGACGAGCTGTTAACAGGATATATCGGTCATCAGTTTCTCTGGTAGCACATGGCCGACCTTCCCCTTGTCGATGTCTACCATTCCACGTGTCTTGGAATAGATTCCATAGCCTTGCATTGACATTTCTTGCGATTCCAATAGCGTCCGCTACACTTCATTGTGTTTCCCCAGATTCGACTGTCACTATACTACGCCAAGCCATGGATTCCGGTAAATCACATTGTTGTGAGATTTTCAAGACACGTTTTCTCAAAACACAAGCAGAGGAATTGAATTTTACAACTGAGACAGTAAAACAGACGTTTTTGCAAAATCCCGATTTCTGCACTTATCCCCTTTTTATAGTTTTTGACGTCATAAACTTTGATTTGCATGTGAAGTTTTTTTCATCTGTTTTCTACTACGGTTTAAATTATGGATCGTTTATTTTGCGTTACTTATCAGGGTAAATATTTGCGTAATTTTTTTAAAACCATGTTCTCCCCTAATTGTTTCTGCACTTATCTCCTTTTTATAGTTTTTGGCATCATAAACTTTGATTTGCGTGTGAAATTTTCTTCATCTGTTTTCTACTACGGTTTAAATTATGGATAGTTTATTTTACTTTACTTATCGGTGTAAATACTTGCGTAATTTTGTTAAAACCATGTGCTCCCCTTATTGTTTTGAGTACTGTATAATGTTTTTACAATAGAAATATTTCAGAATTGACCCCCCCCTCTCCCCTCCCCCCAACGCCAAGAAAGCTGAAAAGATGCAAAGGCAAAAGAAATCGTCCTTTTAAAAATATTTTTGTTTTGTGTAACCAATGATGCTTTTGGAACAAGATAAAGTAATGCATCTATAACTCATTCTAAACCGTATTACTACTAATCGATGCAGTAAATGAATTTTATACAAGTTATTTTAATGGTTCTTATAAGTACCGTCAGTAGATAAAGGGTTAATTTTCCCGTCACATTTATGAATTCTTCCTTTTCTTCTACCGGATTCTCGTCCTCGCTCCTCTGAGCTGCTACCACAGTTATCGGCGGTTCTATTTTAGCACAGCGTCTGCGATCTTGCTGTCCGCTAATCCATCGCTTTCGATTTCGAATTATTAAGTAACAATTGCTATTTTTCTTTCGCTAGTAAGTTGGAAGTCTAAAAACAAAGGGGGGTAAGGATGCGAAAGACGACTCTGATGCCAGATTTTGGAAGTTGTCGGATTTTCGATGTTACATTGTACATCCAAACAAAAGATGTTTTTTTATGTTAGACGAGCGCTAATCTCGCCAATAGCATTTTTTAAAATCGCCAATAGCAACTTTTATATTTCGCGTGTGCAAATCGAAAACAATTTTTCGATGTTGAAGTATAATATTTTGGTTTATGGTATTATTATTATTTTTTTTGTTGTTGTTGTTGTTTTAGTATTTTAAATGGAATTAGTGAAAGGCATGCATTTTAAATGAAATGAGCGAACGGCATATATTTGAAAAGTATGTAATTTTAAATAGAATATGTAAAAGATTTTTATTTTAAATGAAATGAACGCGATATGAATATGGTATGGAACAATATTTGGCGATTTATCACATGCGCCTGACTAATATAAAAATACCCAAAAAGCTTTAGAAAGTAATTTTTTTTTATTCCACGATGTAAAAATTGAAGTTACGTAATGAGAAAAAAAAAAGGGGGGTGGGGGGGGGGGGCAGTAAAAAAGAAATTTATTGGTTAGTTTGTTTCTACCGTCAATATGATGTCAGCGTTACACGCGGATATGTTTTATTTTATAGTATAGATTTCGCTTAAACATAAAATATCAATATTTGTGACAAAAAAAAAAAAAAAAAAAAAAAAAAAAAATATTTTCTTTTGAAAAGTAAAAAATAAAAATAAAACTTCAAAAAAGTTTCAAAAACAAAAGAACACATTCTGATAAAAAGAAGAAGTGCGAAGTTTTATAAAGAATTTTAAAATCAATAGAAAGGTGTTAACTCAGACAAAGGTCAGGAGTTCTAAAAAGTAATTTAACACGCACCGAATATATATTCGTATTTAACATCTATTATTTTTTACAAAGCTATACAGGAAGAAAAATTTTCCATCCAAAAAGATTTTCTTTATTTCTGGCTGTAAATTTTTAAGTTGGTTTTCTCAGCTTTTCTTGATATGTTACATATTTTTTTCATTATTGATGCCACCAAAATAGAATTTCAAACATAAAATCAAACAAAGAAGTAACTTAGAATTATTGTTACAATCTTTAAATATTGCTTTTTCCTATACTGAAGTTTTTCTTTCTTTAATATTTTATTCAATATTTTCTTTTCTTATTGATTCGTTGGTTTGAGAATAATTTTGCATTCCTTACAATTTCTTTCTGAAGAACTAAAAAATACTACATTTAAAAATTAGTTTGTGAAAAAAGAAAACAATTCAAAAATTATTTAAAGATTTTATTGGCAATTTTTTTTTTAATGACGGAGTAGGTATTATTTCATTTGTTAAGAAAAAAAATTGACTAATTGAAAAAAAAAAATTAAACGTCTATTTCTTAAGGTTCACTTAAATGAGGCATTTGTTTGATAAAATATAATTCACGAGCAATCAATTCAAATTTTTAATTAATGGGTTTTTTTGTTTTGTTTTTTATTTATTTAAGATGTACCCCGCTTTCTTTCAAATTGCGCCACAGTGATTTTTTATTATTATTATTATTTTTTAAACCATTTGGAAAAATGGTTATTGTCCTCTGTCAGGGTAGGCAAACAAAAACATATCTGATGCGTTTTATTAGTTGAATCGCATATTATTCGTTTTCTGATTGTTCTATACAGTAATCTGTATTTTCTCTTTACTTTCAACAGAGATGGATACTTCTGTTGCCACTATGGCAAAAAAGTAATAAAAACTACAAAAAAAATTAATAACTCAGAAACAAATTGAGATACAGTTTTCAAACAAATTGCATTTAAAAGTACATTTTTTTTTCTCTATAAGACGGTGTAAAACGTATTATTGTGGGATGTTTAGAAGTTTAAGAATGAAATTTCATTTAAAATTGATCCAGAAATATTAATGTTTAATCCATGGCTTACGTAATGTATGACCAGCTCCGTAGAAGTTTAAAAATTTACAGTACCGAAAATTGTAAAACTGAAATTTCTTTTAAAATTTGTTCACGATGGGTCCAGGAATATTAATGTTTAATTCATGGCGTACATAATGTGTGATCAACTCCGTGCGATTTAAATTTTAGTCTTCGAAAAAATCATTTTCCAAATGGTCATTATAATTTGTTAAATTGCTTTTATTTATTTTTTATTTTATTTTTTTTTTTTTTAACCATTTGAAAAAATGGTTATTGTCCTCGGTCAAGGTAGGAAATCAAAAACATATCTGAAGCTTTTTATTAGTTGAATCCGCATTTTATTCGTTTTCTGATTGGTCTATACAGTAATCTGTATTTTCCCTCTACATTCAACAGAGATGGATACTTCTGTTGGCACTATGACAAAAAGGTAATAAAAACTACAAAAAAAAAATTAATAACCCAGAAACAAATTTAGATACAACTTTCAAACAAATTGCATTTAAAAGTACATTTTTTTTTCTCTATACGACGGTGTAAAAAGTAATATTGTGGGATGTTTAGAAGTTTAAGAATGAAATTTCATTTAAAATTGGTCCAGGAATATTAATGTTTAATCCATGGCGTACGTAATGTATGACCAGCTCCATAGAAGTTTAAAAATTTACAGTACCAAAAAATGTAATCCATGGCGTACGTAATGTATGATCAACTCCGTGCGATTTTTTATGTCTTAAATTTTAGTCTTTGAAAAAATCATTTTCCAAATGGTTGTTGTAATTTGTAATTTTTTTTTTTTTTTTTTTTTTTTTTTTTAAGTTTTCATTTTAAAAGATATATTTCTATGGAACTTCGTAAGAAAAAATAAACGTCGATCAAAGAAAATAAACAAGCAAACCCCTCAGGTAAATAGGCGAAAATGTACCAGAAAAAGTACGAACAAATTGTATATTGGAAGTATGAAAAACCTGTTGCATATGAAAAATGTAACGGCTGCAAGACATATGTTTAAAATCACAAATTAAAGAAATATTACACAATTTTAGTCTGGAGCACAAATAAATTTTGACAATAAGGCAGCTATTTTATATTTTTATTGTTATTTTTATTTTACCTTTTTTAAAGTTGCTGTAAGTTTATAAAATAAATAATATTAAATTAAATATTTATAAAATAAATTACGACCCTATTTTCTCAAGCAAAAAAGAAAAAAAAACGAAAAAGAAAATGTAACATTATTTTCTTTTTCCTACAGTAAGACATTTTGTGATTTCTATTAATCAAAGACATGAAGATTACAACTACAGTCGACGGATTTTTTTTTTAATAAAAGAAAAAAAATAAATTATTTTTATATCTCTTTCAGAGCTATGCGTTTAAAAAATAAAATTTAATTTTACGTTTAACAAATGATATTTTCTCATAAGCTCAGCTGCGTATTTCCTGTAGTTTTATCTTTATTTCTTAATCAGAATAGCATTAAATAAGGTGCGTCTCTGAAGTAGAAATTTAATACTCGCTCGCATTTATCGTCATTTTTTTTAACTTAGAATCACAATAAAATAGCTAGAAATGCGATACACAAAAATCGCAGTCATATATTAAAATTTCTAATGTTAAAGGTCACATGCAACTACCTGGAATTCAACACAAGATATTTAATATGGTATTTTAAATGAAATAACTGATATTTTGATTAAAATAAGTCAATTCTTAAAATTACTGATAATAGTAACTTTATACGGCATCAGAGTTATGGCCCAGATTTAGAAAAATTGCAGTGCGCTGTTGATGGGAAAATGACATTTTTAGATTCGTAAGGACTCTTTTAAAATTCTTAAGGGCATTCTTTTGATTTTTAAGGACATTTTTAATATGAAAAAGTCAGGTGACTCTTTTCAAGACCAATCTTTTAGTCAGTCTCTTGAATCAGTCTTTTAATAAAATCAATTATTATTATTATTATTATTATTATTATCAAAAGGCAGTACAGGCGCAATTATTTTGACTGAGATTCAAAAAGAGCCAGATTTTTAAAACTAATGAACAGGCAGTATGCAGAACACTCCTAAAATAGTAAGGGGAAAACCAACGCCCCCTATAGGTATATTTATGTAGAGGGCGTTGGGGAAGCACTGTGGTATTATAATTGTTTTTCTTCTTCTTACTAATATGCGGAAAAATTAAGGGATGATGGGGGAGGAATTTTTGTACGCATCAGCCAAATTTGGTCATATTGCAGTAGGTGGGACTTCAGGGAGGACTTTTGAAAAAAAAATGTAACACGAATTATGGCTTTTGGGCAAGGAAAAACTTGAAAGCCTTATATAGTCATCCGGCCCAGAACATGCTGGTTTCAAACCCGCGAAAACTGGTAAAATCTCCTCATTTAGTGGCCAATAAGTTAACTACTGAGCTGAGTGGGTCCTTTAGAGAAATTAAGAATTATTTCCAAAATATCTCTGATGTTATGGAAAATAAAACAGGAATTTCCTATAGCAGGGACGGCGGACTTATGGCACGCTTGCCAAAAGTGGCACGCGAAAGAATAATTTTGGCACGTTTTTACTTGTGACTAAATCAATATACAGTGATACTAGACAAAATATACAAATTCTAGATGATCTAATCTTGACTAAATTTGATTTATTGGAAATCAAAGAATTTTAATTGCGGCGTTTTAAAATACCGTAAATTACCATATTAGTAAATGTACCAATAATAAAATTATTTCAACTTAGAAATTAATTTCCGAGCTATTTAAAGAAACTGGCGTTTGACCTTTTAACATTTATTCCATCTGTCTATGTCCGCCAGGTTATAAGTTTCTGAAATGAATAATACAAAATATCAAATAAAAAGCAGGTGTCATACAATTCCAGTGCAGTTTGCATTCTGTTGAAATTAACTGAGTATGAACCTGATATTATTTTCCTTACAAGATACAACAACACAATTAATCACCTATTATTTTTTTTAATAATTTCTAGAATTTAATTTTTTTATGACTATTATAGTGCAATACCTCACCTGTATGTTACACATTTGTTCTTTTTACCTTAATGTTATTATTTAAAGGGTTTATTTTTCATGATTTTTCACTCCACTAAATTTGTGGGCACGTCAAGGTCATGTAAAAAGTTTTTGGATAGAAATTGGCACGCGGTTATAAAAAGGTTCGCCAGCCCTGTCCTATAGATTTATTATTGAATTAATTAAATTGAAAAGGAATGAGCATATGTATATATCTAAAGAGCGGGGACATTACTGCAAGATTGTTTTCTTTTAGCGTAAAATGTTCGCTGAGAGCTACTACGCAAGGAAGACGAGATAGTGTCTTTAGGGACCTCATTTATTTTTCCTTTTTATTTCATAATTTTCTTAAATCAGGTCCAACTGGGCTGAGAGAAGTCAGTCGTCACAAATGCCTTTGTGACGTTTCATCTGGGCTCATGCAAAAAACCAGATGACCACTTAGTCAACACTTTTAAATTGGGCCCCGCAGATGCCTAAACTATAAATCGCATGTCAATGCATTCACGATCTCCAAATGTGAAGCTGTAAACTGATTTTAATGATGTAAATAATTTGCGGTAAAAAGTGCTGACTGGCTCTTGGAGAAATAAACTTTTTTAATGAGATGAATCAGACTCCCACGTGGTCACAAATTAAGACGGACTGAAAAGTCGAAGACGGCCCCATAAGAGAGATGAGTTTCTGTAACGACGGTCGCTTTTGGGCCGACCAGAGAGGGGCGAGCAAGCTTCGACAGACTTTAAGTTTTTTATATGTTCCTGTGATTTTTTTATGTGTACTGTGCTGTGTTGTCCTAGCGTGAATAAAAAAAGTTTAAAAATGAACGCCAGTTCTTCTGAGTTAGATGTCTAAGTCTCAGTCTTCGATAGTTTTTGATTTTTCACGTTACACCTTCAAAAAAGCTCTTCCGAGCAACGGAGTTTCTTGGTAGCAAATCATGGTGGGAAAAATCAAGGAGAATTAGTCTGCCCCGCGTATAAAAGGACTTAATTTACATTATTCACAACAGAGGGCATAGCTGTTAAAAAAGAGGAAACTAATTATATTAGTTATTTAGCTATTGATTGATGGTCTGGGCCCTCATGATAAAATCAGGGTTCGGCTGGAGCCCGGGCATATAAACCACAAATCCCGTCAGAAAATAAAAGCTCATAAAATTTAATTTTAAAGATCGTTTAAGCTTGAAGTGAGAAAGTAATAAATGTTAGGCTGGAAAAGAAAGTTATCAGTGGCAAAACAGCTTTAAGCTTTAGAATTAAAGTTACAGAACAATAGCTGGGAATTTTTAAATTTAAAATTTTTAACTTTAATTGTAATTTTAAGTTTAAAGTAGGGTTTAATTTTTATCCTGTCATATATATAATAGTCCTAAATCTGATTGCATCCTCACATGTTATAATATTGTGGGTCAACTTTCTGAAGTTTTGGATTCTTGTCTATAACTGAGTATTGTGCTTTAATAATTTTTCAATTTTTAATATCTTGTGTGAAGTGTATCTTTCTTTAGATCACTTGATTTTTTATCATTTGTTTTGTTTTATGATGCGCTATTAGGAGCTAAACTTTGTCATTTTGGGCTTAATGCCAACAAAATTGGATGAAATAACGCATCTTTACTATGAATTAAACTTGCACGCTCCTCTGATGATTCTGTGGGTTATTCATAGTTTCATATTTTACATACTGTTTTCCTATGTTCATATCTTGTTCTTCTTTGGAGTTCTGCCAATTTGTTCATATATTTGTGATTTCATATTTATTATATATATATATAACAATTATATAATTACAAATCATCATCTATTACCAATTACTAAAATTAAATTAATAAATTTAGCTACCATTCATAACACTGACATTATAGAAAATAAAGATGGAACCTGTAACTAGTAATACAGAATCAACCACAATACCACTAATTCACTAGCACATTGCGAACGATTAATCCATATAAAAACATATGAAAAACCACCAAATTTTGATAAAATATCCTATTAAGGACAAAAGATACAAATAACCAGCTAAATAATGTTGAACCATTAAAAGACGTATCGTAAACAAACAATAGATCAAATGGATGGATGAAGCCGGAAGCTTATATAGCATTTCACTTTTTCAAGGGTACATAAAATACATATATAAGCAAAAACGTAGTCGATTTCTGTAATAGAATCTAGCAATAAGCTAAAAATTGAATTGCATTATGTACTCAATCGACTATACACCAAAAAGTATAAATCCACCATGTCTAATAAATTGAATTAAAAAAATTATTAATCAATGCAATATCCGCAACAATGAACAACATGAAAAAAAAAAATGTAACAAATTAAATCAAAGACATACAAAGCAAGAGAACCGCCATGACCATATTACAACTCAAACATTTAACCAACTTTAGCACAGCAAAAATCCCGCCCGAATAACTGGCACAGTCAAAAGCTAATCCCTATTGTTACCGCAGAAAATATTCACATTCTTAAAATATTATATATATAACCATTATAAACTATTATAAATGATCATCTACAATATATATATATCACATTTTATAGTATTAACAAAATTTTATATTACATCACCCAAATATGGATCCAGCCTATTTCTTAGATCTAACTAAATTACTTCGAACTCGGAAAGAATTCTAATTTATCGATGTTAGAAACTTCATTTACCTGTTTATTGATTTTATACAGTCCATTACGCTTCATTATATATAATATTTACGGATTTTTTAAGCATCCTTTAAAAGAAAATCACTAATTATATATAGAGAGAGTTAGAAAAGCATATTAAATACAAATTATGTAAGCTGAATAATTTAAGCAATTGGAAATTCGACATCCTAAATTTCCAAACTGTTTTAAGTGATTAATGAAAAACTTTCCCCAAAATAATTAAGGTTAAAAGAATTACAATTCTTACAAAAGTTAATTATAATTAAAGATTGGTGCTCTTAGACAAATTTAGCCAGAAAAAGGAGTGGAATACTTTAAATTACGATCAATAACTCCAAACTTTAAGCAATTACCGAAGTCGCTTATTGAATAATAAGATACATTTTACAGTATGATGTTATTAAAGTATGTAATTTAAATTTTTTTTATAAAATGCATTTTCAGTCGCAAAAGCAAAATGTTGAATAAATGGTTCCAATTCCGAATTATTTATAATTAATGAATTTACATATATTTAAATGCTTAAATTGTTTCGATTAACATATTCGGAATCGCCAGCTTGTAACAGTAAATTAAAAAGTATAAAAAGAAGATTTAGGTCAGATGTCTTTATACGCATGTGAATTATTGAAAAAAAACCTAGATGGAGAAATGAAAACAAAAAAATTCAGAATAAATATTATGAAAGAAAACATCTACGATTTAATTAGATTTTACCCGATGTTTGTGAGTAACACTTTAAGAGATGTTATTAAACATATTTAATAATAAATTGTAAATTACATTTTAAAAATGTATAATCTAATTGCTGTAAAATCTGTGTAACATAATGTATGAGCCAAAGTTGATATAATTGGTGTGGTAATATTTTCAGTAACAAGTACAACTTGAAGACAAGTTCTCACATGCAGACGCAGGGAGATCGCTACCATACCACAACATGTAAAATCTACAGAAAGGTTTACTGCAAGTATATAAGAGATATTTGCATGTTTTTTGTAACCTGTTAGTAACTCACGATTTTAGAAACATTTCCAATATTTTCAGAAAACTTTAAAAGAAGAAGAAGTCATAAACCTCGGAAATAAAACGAATGTTTCGTGGCAACCACGAGGTTCCATTGAACTTTTGGCAAATTTTCCTGATATATTGGGATAAAACAATTTTTTACAGTGATCCTAAAGCAAATTGATGACATTTTAGAATTTAGAAGATGAATAAATGCACGAACCAGCATTATATTGGACAGTCATACACCGTTGAACATCTTTCATAATGTGAGTAAATTGGTGACACACCGCTGTTGGAATGATATCGTTGAACATTATACGACTTTTCTGAACTCATATTATGAGTAAAACTCGAAACAGCTGAACTTGTCGATGATTTTCTAGAGTCAAACGGTATTCAGCAAGGAGATTCCAAGAAAACGACGTATATATAAATTTTAGAGCATGCTGGACATGCTACCGAAATAATCGTTGCAACCTTATACAACAATCGGAACTTTTCGAGCGTTTAAAGCCACTCTTTGGATTTTTTTTTTATTGTCAAGAGTTTTTATTAACTATCTCCTTTTCAATATGAGGTTGGTTTGATATATAAAATTTAAGGGTCGGCTCATCCCACGGCCAAACAGAGATTGTTTTTCATTCTCTCTTTCATTCATTTTGCACTGAATGAGGAATTCCAATTATAAAGTCTTACAGCAGTTGTATGCTGAAATATTTGTGCTTTTCGTTTAATTTGATTTTACACAATATATTTTCATTTTAACATAAAGAATTTTGTACGCATCCTATTATTTTTTTTTTTTCAGATTTATTAGTTAACCGGAGAGTTTAAAACACCCCCATTCGCTGCGAAAAAAAAAACCACCAAAGCCAATGGTGACTAATAATTTAATTAAATTAGATATGATTTTGAATGTTTAATTCCAGTTATAGAATACAAGTAGAGTCCTATTTACTAAAAGGAATCAATGGATTATTTCTTCAAATTTAACTTAAAAAATTTACTTAAAATTTTGCAGTATAAAAAAACTTGGGATGCTTAATCAATTATAATATTGACAACATTAAGACCAATAGAAAAACATACAAAATACAATATATATAGAGAAGTGTAGTAATTATAATCAGATTTAAATGTTTTAAAACGTAAATTTATAGACACTGTTTATTAAGCTATTTTATAATTTCATTTTATTGTGTTTACTTTTACGGTTACTTTTCGGCTGAAAGTAAAATTCGTACATTATATTTTATAATAAAATAAAAGGCACTAGTATACACCGCTGCTGAAAAGTTTTTCAATCCAAAGAAAAGAAAACCACAGCAACTTTAAAAAATGAAAGAAGAAACTGACTCTTCCACTAAAGCCTCAAGAAATGAAAGATTGTAAATGGGAAAGGAAAAATGGGATTTATCCCCATTTTGTTGGATATTTTGATGTCAAAATACAAAGTGAAAGAATTCCGGCCGGCCGTGTTATCACATTTTCTTTCAGTTGGTGTAACTGGTGACATAAAAAAATGTCATTATACAGTTTGTTTTTATGGATTTACTGATTCATATACAGGATTTTCTTTATTTGACAAAGATATAGGGGTTTTTATTTCTTTTCCATTTTATTTCGGGATCTCATTTAGTAAATATTATAAAATATCTGCATGTAATAATTCTGTTTAAAAATGTTTAATTATAAGATAGATGCTATAGATTTCTTACGATATAAAACTGGAACCTATTAATTATTTTTATTAGTTTGTAAAAGAGCTTTTTGATTTTTGAATTGAGCTCAAATTTGCATTCACGTATGATAGCAATCCGCAATGAATTTCGTTTCATCAAAAACTAGAAGAAAAATCATCATTTATACATGAATTAGCGTAGCAAAACGAAAGATAAATCAAAGAATAAAATAAAATATTTTATTATATTAATTTTTTTAAAAGAAGGAAGACACTTAAATTATAATTTTATTTAATATTTTAAACAAACAGAAAAAAGAGTCGTATCTTATAAGCATCTCATATCATTACACTTTAAAACTAAAAAAAAAATTAATAAAATCGCAAAATATTTGAAAAGAATTCATAATTCTGTTTAGAAAAATCCATAATAAATGTAAATTTTTCAGCTTTGTGATGAGTAGAGTTATTTACATGAATTTTAACTATTTCTAATTAATCGATCAAAAATAAAATTGATTTTTTTTTTTTTTACAATTTTTTTCTAAATTCGCAATAAAAATGTTTTATGGCAAATTACGTTTAAAAATGATTTTTTCTTCCGCAAGTAATAATCTATATTTGTTGATATCTATAGTATTTCTGCCAAACTATTATTTACGGACCCAGCATATTGCCCTTTTTAACATCGGGTAAAGGGGCCCATCCTTTTTAAAAAGTCGTGAAATGCTTTAATAATGGTACTCGGAGGTCTTCGCATACTATTGTAGTTATATAGTACTAATTCTTGTGCCCGATAGGTTTCAAAAGTTACAGAACTATCACATTTTTTTCGTGAAAAACACATAAAATTATTCAATTAAGTGATAAGAAGCATTCTCATTGGTCAAAATAAAGAAAAATTACTGTTATTTAACCGTTTTCTAGAAAAACGGTTAAATAACGGATGTGGCAAATATTTAACAGTATAGTGACTTTTTTGGTGACTAGTATTTTGCCATTCCCCTTTCTGGATTAAACACTATCTATCGCTACTTCTTTACGTGTATTTTATAAATAAATTTTATAAAGTTCAATATTAGGAAAGAGTATAATCAATCGAAAATATTTTTTTTTTCCTAGACCATATTATTCCTTCTTTTTTCTTTTTGTAAATGCTGAGATGTAAGCCTAATTTTACTGCAAAAATAACATTGTTTCATTCCATTACTTAAAAAATATTGTCAAATAAAATTCCTTATCACGTAATATGCTTGAAGAAATAACAAAAACTTTACCTACATTGACATATAAATTGTAAATATTGATGATAGTTCATATGAAAAGGAAATTCATTCACTTACTTCTATGTATTCAGTTTGCGAAAAATATAAAATGGACAAAACTTATTTCCAAGTTAGCTCCCCGCCCCTCCTCCATTCCCTAAAGTTATTTAGTAAAAACGATGAAATTTATCTCCCAGTTTGCGCGAAGAACTGCGAAATGTTTTTAGCTAAATTCTTTTTTCTTTGTTCCCATAAGATATTTTGAGAAAACTACAGAAAATGAAAGTTTCGAACAAAAGTGAAAGTGTAGGATTTATGTCCAATTTCCTGAGAGGTGCTCCACATTCCAGTTGTGGAAATACAATAGGAAAACTTCCGTAATTTCGATATTTCAAATGCAGGTTGTTAGCATTACATGCGTTTATTGTGTATCAAAATTGTGTTATTAAATGTTTTAAAATTAATATTTATTAATTTTTATTAAATGTTAAAAAAAACAAACAATAGTTTGGTTATAGGTTTAGAAGATTTAGGGCTTTAAATTACAATAAAGCGTATAATTTTTTGCGTAACGGAAGAGTAAAATTTACAATAAAATGTAATTTTTTGCGTAACAAAAGAGTAAAATTTCATGGTACCAACAAAAATAATATTAATACTTGAAATAAGGGATAGTGTAGCTGCCAGGAAGGAAAACTTTCTATAACGGATATTCTTTTTTTTCACTTGCTATGCCATGCCGTCTTGATTACTTTTATTATAATTACTACTATAAAGTACACAATTATGAAATTATTACCATACATTCGTTCATGAAAGTGTAATTTTTAGAAAAAAGTTTTTCAATTACGATAAAACATGTAAACCGAGTTTTGTGTAATGGAAATTTACATTAAGCGTAAACTCAACGAAAAAATTTCAACTAAAAGGGATAATGTGCCTGCCAGGACGGAAAACTTTCTAAAACGGACTTTTTTTTGTTCACTTGCAATTCCGTATTGGCGGGGTTGTCGATATTTGTAAAATAAACTACAATCTTGAAATTTTTACCATACACTCACAAACTTATTTCCAAATTACCTCCACCCTTCCGTCCTTCCCTAAAGTTATTTATTAAAAACGATGAAATCTATCTGTGCGAAGAACTGCGATATGTTTCTAGCTAAAATCTTTTTTTTCTTTGTTGCCATAAGATATTTTGAGAAAACTACAGAAAATGAATAATTTCCTGATATGTGCTCCACATTCCAGTTGTGGAAATACAATAGCAAAACTTTCATAATTTCGACATTTTAAATGCAGGTTGATAGCATTAAATGGGTTTATTTTCTCATTTGTTATTTTATTAGGTCTAATTTTCTTTAAAAATATGTAATAAAAAACTTTTGGTTTAGAAGAGAGTTTTAAATATAATAAAACGCATGAAAACCGGGTTTATGCGTAACGGAAGAGTAAAATTTTGTGGTACCAACAAAACTAATACAACTATAAAGGATGGTGTACCTGCCAGTGCAGAAAACTTTCTGTAACGAATATTTCTTCATTATATTGTGTTGCCATGCCGCCTTGGCCTGTTTTAACCAACTTTTGGAAAAATATCGGCTGAACTCAAAAATGTTTGAGTAAAATAACACACAATTTATTTCCTAGTGCGTGCGTGTGGAGAGAGGGACAAGAGGGGGGAGCAAATGGCTAAAGATGATAATTCGATGTTGAATTATGTGTTTTCTAAGTAAAATATAAAATTACTGTAATTTAATAAATAATTTATTAAATTATATTCTCATACGTTCTTTCTTATAAATAACATAGAATATGAACATCTAATTAGGATGAGCGAAGCGAATCCTCTACTAGGTTACACAAATTACATTTTGTCGTACACTTTACAAAAAAAAAACTATTCAGTATTTTGACATGAAATTAAACATAAAAATAAATTATGATTTGTCGATTTGCACAATATTATTTTTATATATATACTCATGATAAAATATCATTAGTTTACTACACGGTGTACAAAACTGTTATTAAATCAAAAATAAATTTATACAAGCATTAAAATAAAGTTAAAATATCTACGTTTCAGTCATCCTTCTATGACCTTCCTCAGGAACGTTGTCGTATATCTTCTAAAATTAGATCAAAACCGTCTTGAGTTCAAAATGTCCGTTATATATTCAGTCAAAAGTCATTTTATCCAATTACAATCCAGAAAACATGCAATGGCACCATCTAATCAATCCATGTTTTCTGGATTGTAATTGGATAAAGTGACTTTTGACTGAATATATAACGAACATTTTGAACTCAAGACGGTTTTGATCTAATTTTAGAAGATATACGACAACGTTCCTGTGGAAGGTCATAGAAGGATGACTGAAACGTAAATATTTTAACTTTATTTTAATGTTTGTATAAATTTATTTTTGACTTTACAACAGTTTTGTACACCGTGTAGTAAACTAATGATATTTTATCAAGTGTATATATAACTTTTTACGGTGTAATTGTCCCGTTCTTTTATTATTTTTTTACTGAATAACCTTAAAAAATTATTATTTTAATTAATTTATTTTACATCTTTTTCCATTACGGACGCATTTTTGCAAATAAAAAATGAAACACGTATATTTTCAGAAGAAAAAATAAATCATGGAGTTAGTAATTATAGATAAAATCATGATCAATTAAATAATTTCACGATTTCTCTTATGAAAATTTTAAAATACCCTTTATATGAAAATTATAGCATATTTTTAATGAATTAAAATTTGTAAAAATTCAATTATTTACACTCAATTATAAAAGTATTTTCAGTATCAAGAATTCCAATACACAATTTATTCCTATGTGAAATCATTTACGCAGACGATACTACGCATTTTAAAAGAATTACATTATGATTTTTTGTGTGTGTGTGTGAAGTGGCAACAAAAAAATTGTAAACATATAAAATTAATTATTAAATTCTTTATATCTAATATATAAAAATGAAAATTTGTCTGTCTGCATGTAGTGCTATACAAATTCACAGTTTGGAAGCGATAATTGTGAAATGCTACGTACACGTGTATTAAAACACGGCCGAGGCAACTAAAGTAATCCGGGATCGGAATAACTTATAGTTAATTTTTAATTAATAAAAGCCATAAACTTAACAGCAATTTCCAATCAAATTTAACCATTTTTCGTTGTAGCAGTTGCCAAAAAATAAAAATCCACAATAAAATTCTTACCACAACAATTACCTTTCTATTGCAAGACGCATTGCATATTACGCACGCCACGTTGCATTAATAAGAAGCTTTAGTGGGTATTAGGATAATTATTTTACCTCACATGCAAATAATTAGAGATTATTTAATTAAACTTAATTATTACAAATTTTTAAAAATAAAGAAACACATTTTATCACAAACATCAACAAAACTTTTGTTCTATGATTCGATATTCCTTATCCCAAAGATATCGTTTTATCGTCTGCTGCCATAGTAACAGGATAAATTAAATTTCATAAAAAAAGGCACAGTAGTAGAAAAATATTTTACTAAATCGAATAGTTATTTTTTATTTTGGTTTTAGAATTAAATTCAGGAACTCCCGTGCATAGAACGGGTTCAACAGTTAGTCATAAATAAAAAATTCTAAGGAAATTCTTAGTTATTTGGTTGAATTTACATTTCTAAAATTAAAATGCACCAATACATAAAATAACGTTTTTTGCTTAATAAAGAAGCAAAAATAATATAAACAATATTGTTACTTTCAAATATTTGTCTCATTAAATAATGCTTCGCGAATTCAAACAAAGCATGGCTTTTGCTAGTAATAACATAACTATTGAAAGTGCAAAAAACTAAATATCATGAACAACTAAATGTCGATTTAGTCATCTTCATCGATTTATCAAGACGTTAAAACTGGTGGCAAAATATGCGGGAAATTTGTTTTTGAGAAAAATTTATTTCTGCATCAGCTGAAGGGGCTTTCAGTGCTCCTCTATGTATATTTGTCTTTACTATTTTTCAAACAAAACCTTTTTGAGAACTTCAATAAAATCAAATTTTATTTAGCTGGTTAAATAAATAACGAAATAAATCAATGGAAATTGGCTGTATGGGGAGATCAAACTATTGGGTGGGCTCGCGCCCCACGGGCTCATATAAGTTGGCGCCACTGTGTTTTGCTATATTTCAAAAATAAAGTACAATTATGAAATCATTATCATACATTCGTGTATGAAAGCGTAATTTTTAGAAGAAAGTTCTTCAATTATGATAAAACACATGAAAACCGAGTTTTTGCGCAACGGAATTGTTCATTAAGAGTAAACTTTTATGGTCCCAAAGAAAATAATACAACTATAAAGTAATTTGCATGCCAGGCCGGAAAACCTTCTAAAATATTTTTTTTTTTTTTTTTTTTTTTTTTTTTTTTTTTTTTTTTTGTTAATTTACGATTCCGTTTTGGCAGGTTTTCATATATTTCTAAAATAAAATACAATGATGAAATTATTAAATGTATTCATACATAAAAGTAAAGCTATTCTGATTATTTTATTTATTCCTTGTCGCTAATATTTATGCTATATATAATTACTTCTTAGTATATTAGTAAATCTTGGCTGATGATTTTTATACTTAAAATTTATAATCAATGTTTGCTGCTATGTTAAATAAAAAGTAAAACAAAAACGCAATTCACTTATTTCTCTGTACGATATATATGATATAAAATGTACAAAGTTACAAGATTTTAAGTCCCACACCCTCTCCTAAAGTTATTATTAAAAACAGTAAAATTTATACTACGGTCTGTAAAAGAACTGCGAAAAGATTGAGGATAAAATCATATTTCTTCATTCTCATAAACGAAAAGCTGAAGAAAATGAAAGTTTAAAACTTAAATGAAAGCGCAGGATTTGTTTCCAATTTCTTAGGAGATATTCCACATTCAAGTTCCAAAAATATAATACCTAAACCTCTGTGTTTTCTATATTTTAAGCTCATGTTTATGACTCTACAGATTTATTTAATCCTTTGATATATATATTAAATTGAATATATATTTTAATATATTCCTTTGTATATATTTATGTTTGCGTGGTAAAATGCAATTGGAATATTTAAAGTAAAAGTAAATATAAATTTTGGACATAACTGATACTCCACAAACATGAAAATTTGTGTCGTATGTATTATGGTAAAATTTCCATGAATATTTTTAGAATTATGATTATCATAATTGTTCCTTATCATAAATTATTTGTGCTATCATCAATATACTCTTGCTGTATTAGATAAAGAGCCAATCTTGACGATTATTATTCCACTAACAATTTAACATCAATATTTTTTCTATCACTAAAAATTCATAGTTATTAGACGAAATAAAAAATAAATGTTGATAGCAGGACCAGCAAAAAATACACTCATTTGCTCATTTCTCTGTGATCGAGTTTCCGAATGTTATAAAACGGACGAAAACTTATTGCCAAAAAGTTTATTAAAAAGTATAAAAATTATCCGTCAGTTGAACAACAATAAAACTGCGAAATGTTTTCAGCTAAAAGGTTTTATTTTTTATTTACTTATTTATTTTCCCCATAATATATTTTGAGAAAGCTGCAGAAAATAAAGTTTAGAACTAAATTGAAAGACCAAAACTCGTGCTCAATTTCCTGAGAGATGCGATTCTCCACATTCCAGATAAACAAAATATAATAGGTAAACCTCCGTAATTTCGATATTTTAATTGAATGTTTGTGATTCTGAATATGTTTATTTGGTCCTTCTACATTTCATTAATTCTATCCTTAAATTTTTTCGGAATTCTTTATAAAATCCATCGCTTAATTTTTTTAATTATATTAAAACATATGAAAACAGAGCATGCGTATAATGAAAACTTGCCTTAAAAATAACACCTTTATCGTCCCGATGAAAATACTAAAATTATAAGAAATGGTGTACCTTCTTAGACAGAAGCCTGTTTAAACGATTTTTATTTTTATTCCTTTGTGATTCCGTTTTAACAGATTATACTATATTTCTACAATGAAGGCTTAATACACACTTTGAGTCACAATCAGGCCTTGACTATTGCACAGGCACCCGGGATTTGTGCCCTGGGCACGAAATTTTTACGGGACACAAAATTTTTCCTAATTTCATCTAAATTTCTGTTAGAAAAATCATAATTGTGGAAACAAATGTGATATTTGAGATATTAATACGATGAAATAACATTCATGCATCTCAATATATATGTTTAAAAGCACATTTCAATAAATAATAGAAAATTTTTTTAATTTTTATTTCTGGAATCGTTTTTTAATTTTCCAGGAAACTTAATTTCTTTTTTTAATTGACACTTTTCAAATAAGTGTATAATATCTGAAAAAAACTAGTATCAGTGAATTAACCAATCTAAGGGGGCATGAAAAATTTAAAGTGCCCTGATCATAGAAACTTGCTAGTCTTGCCCTGGTCCCGTTCGTGAAAATAATACTTAACATTCATACATGATAAAGCTTAAGCTATTCTGATTGTTTCCACTGATATACAGGGTGTTTCCGAATTCATTCAACAAATTCAGAAGGTGATAGTAGGTAGCAAGAGGATGAAAAATTGCCCTAGAACATGGGGTCGTAAACCACTTATTTATTATCAAATACAGGGCGTTTCACCCTAACTGAAGTTGGCTTGACTTCAATAATTTTACGAAATATAAAAATACTGTAGGACAATTCCATCATAACTGACGTAACATTTTATCATCGAATTTTTGTTTTCAAAACTATGTAGAAATTTTACTAATAAAGCTAGAACAAATTTTTACAATTTAAAATATTTATTACTAAAGACTTAATACCCAAATACCTGCAGATTATTTCAATCTCTCTTTTTTAGTCCAAGAAATTGCAATTTAAAATTCTGTAACTGACGTAACATAAAATATAGAAACATTTTTTCTGCCTTCATTGAAGTGTAAAAATTATCAAAACTATCCCGTTAAAAAAAGTGATTTAATGTTTCAACAACACTAAGTAATGCCACATTATATCAGTAACTTGTTTAATTAATTTCTGAATAATACAAAAGAAACAAATGGCATTTACACGTGTAACTGAAGTAACTTTTATTGTGTAACTGACGTAAAACATTATGACTTTACAAAGACAATAATTGTACTTAACTTATGTAAACAGTAATTTACAATGGGATTTTATTGCATAATATAAAAATATCAAGTTTTTCAATCATACCCTTAAATTAAACATATAAATTTTATCCCCCCCCCCCCAAAAAAAAAAATGATGATTTTCTGTGGAATTGCCCTGTAATAAAAATGTAACGGTATGTACCTTGTTTTATATGAATTGTGATAACCAGGGCCCAACTAGCAAGTTTCTGATAACCAAATGATTTAGTTTTTCACATATTCTTTCATATTAAGCACGTTACATTTTATATGGATGTTTATTTTATTTTATTATATTTTCATACTCATTGAGTATAATAAACATCCATATAAAATGTAACATGCTTAATATGAAAGAATACGTGGAAAACTAAATAAAGGAGTACCATATACCGTGCAAATTTAGAATAGCTTTATTTATTTGTTTTTGAAAATGACTCGGAGTGAGTCGAAACATGTCAGCAGTCAAAATAAACGTCACTGTAAAAAAAAAAAAAAAAAAAAAAAAAAAAAACGGAAATACTACTGGCAATCTAGACGCCAGTATACTATTTCCGGTTTTTTTGCGGGAATTTTTACCCATAAATTACAGAAAATTTTCCGTTTTTCTGATTAAAAACGGAAAATTTTCTGTAATTTATGGGTAAAAATTTCCGCAAAAAAACGGAAATAGTACTGGCGTCTAGATTGTCAGCAGTATTTCCGTTTTTTAGTCCGTTTTTTTTTTAATTTTTTTTACAGTGTATTTTTACTGGTTTTAAAGTTTTAATTTACACCTTTCAGCATTTGAAACTAATATATTATTACAAGGTGTTATTTGATATAGATTTATAATACAGTTCAGTTTTCTGAAAGTTAGTACCATCAATCAAAGTTGGGTCAGGGTAGAACATCCTGTATTTTTGATTAAATGTGTGGTTTGCGGCTCCATGTTCAATGGTAATTTTTCCTCCTCTTGATGCTTACTATCACCTCTCTGATTTTGTCGGTCGAATTTTGGAACACCCTGTATCGGTTTGAATGACACACTAGTCAAACGGGTGTAAGACAATGTTGAATTTTTAAGCAAAAATGCAACACTTTCACTTAATGTACATATCACCCCTCTGAATTTGTCGGTCGTATTTGACAATTCCTTCTTTATGCTGTCATCAATAGTTACACTTTACTACACATATTAAGTATAAAGTAAAACTTGATGATGATTATTATATTTAAAATTTATCCTCAATATTTATTCATTATTAATTATGATGGTAAATTCAAAGTAAATATTGATGATAAATACCTGCAAAAAAGAAAACTCGCCCACTAGTTTCTCTACGTTCATCTTAAAAAAGGTATAAAATAATAAAAAGAAATGTGCCCAGTTAAACTGATGGCATTGAGCTCACAGGCTATTCACACTAACTGTATATTATACTCTTATTTCATAGAATAATGCCCCTCAAAAAATAAATGAAGGGGGTTTAGACTCCGTATCCCGCCCTTTATACTTAACCAATGAACCTCCAAATCTAATCAGGGAAGCTCCTTAACATAATAAACCGGTATACTAAATCTGGAGCAAATCGAATAACTCTACATGAAAAACCCATTTATCTAAATTAGGAGGGGGGGTCTAACCCCACCCTTTCCCTCTGTGTACTTAACTAATGAGCCTCCAAATCTAATCAAGGCAGCTTCTTAACATAATAAGCCGGTATACCAAATCTGGAGCAAATCGAATAATTCTGCATAAAAAACCCATTTATTTAAATTAAGGGGGGGGGGTCTAGCTCCCCTTTCCCCCTATTTTCTTAACTAATGAACCTCCAAATTTAATCAGGGAAGCTGCTTAATATAATAAACTGGTATACCAAATTTGGAGCAAATCGATTAATTCTGCATGAAAAACCCATTTATCTAAATTAAGGGGGGGGGACTAGCCCCCCTTTCCCCTATATACTTAACTAATGAACCTCCAAATTTAATCAGGGAAGCTCCTTAACATAATAAACTGGTATACCAAATTTGGAGCAAATCGATTAATTCTGCATGAAAAACCCATTTATCTAAATTAAGGGGGGGGGGACTAGCCCCCCTTTCCCCTATATACTTAACTAATGAACCTCCAAATTTAATCAGGGAAGCTCCTTAACATAATAAACTGGTATACCAAATTTGGAGCAAATCGATTAATTCTGCATGAAAAACCCATTTATCTAAATTAAGGGGGGGGGGGTAGCCCCCCTTTCGCCCCTTTATATTTAACCAATGAACCCCCCAAAACTAATCAGGGAAGCGCCTTATCAGAATGAACCTAGAAAAAAAAATTTGAAGCAAATCGGTTGTTTCTATCAAGAGTTATCGCGTTACGTACGTACGTACATACATACATACATACATACAGAACCGGCGGGCACATTAGCTCTCGGGCTTTGATAGCCTGTGAGCTAAAAAGAGACGGGTTTTAAACACCCAACCCTCTCCCTTAAAGTTATTTATTAAAGAAAATAAAATTTATCCTACAGTTAGCAAAAGAATTGCGAAATGTTTTCAGCTAAAATATTTTTTTCTTTGTCCGTATATGATATTTTGCGAAAACTGCAGAAAATGAAAGTTTGGAACTAAAATGAAAGCGCAGGATTTATGTCCAATTTCCTAGGAGATGCTCCTCATCCCAGTCCGCAAAAAATACAATGACTACACTTCGATAATTTCGATATTTTAAATGCAACTTTATGACTCTGAATATCTTTATTTGTTCATTTGATGTTTTATCGCTATAGTTTCTTTCTCTTTGGAAATGTCTAATAAAAATATCGTTTGATTATTTTTTTAATATTAAATTGTGAAATTATTTAAAAAATAAAATAAAATTTATTTTACAGTTAGCGAAAGAATTGCAAAACGTTTTCAGCTAAAATATTTTTTCTTTGTCCGAATATGATATTTTGCGAAAACTGCAGAAAATGAAAGCTTGGAACTAAAATGAAAACGCAGGATTTGTGTCCAATTTCCTAGGAGATGTTCCCCATCCCATTTCGCAAAAATACAATAACTACACTTCGGTAATTTCGATATTTTAAATGCAAATTTATGACTCTGAATATCTTTATTTGTTCATTTGATGTTTTATAGCTATAGTTTTTTTTTTCTTTGGAAATGTCTAATAAATATTGTCGGATTTCCCTCTAAGTCCACACAACTTTGAAGAATGTTCCTTTACTTTTTATATGCTGCCACCACCGATATGATTTACGTGATATCGGTCACGCTATGAGAGGATTGTCGAAAAGAATACCAACTCTTCCAATTAAATTAACTAACAATTTATTTACACATTATTTACAGATAACAAGACAATATTTACAATTAAGAACTCGGATATAGGTGATCCGGTCCAACATTAAATTAAATACAGTAACTACTTTCTGTGTACTGTTAAACGACTCTAGCTTCCTCTCACCCTACGTTAGTTAAATTAGAGTTATCCGAGATTACTATTAATATCACAACACATTAGCTCTATACTTCAAGAGCCTCACACTACCTAATCACGCTCTATCCAAGAGCTCTCCTCTGGAACAACTCACCACCCAGTTTCAGCTCCAAAGATTAACTGACCTCTATTTCAGGTATCACCCCTAAGAGAGCCCCCTATGGGGATCCCTATCTGCCAACAATGACTCGTCCCCACCAATGTCACCTTTCGTGATATCCATTATCTCCCTAGATAGTGAGTGATAACCCTTTTGTCTGACTTATCTTCAGGTATGCATATGAATGACAAGAAAAATACCCATTCAATGAATAAACTACATTCCTTCAACTAATAATATCTAACTCACTAGC
Organism: Maratus speciosus; assembly: GCA_963932465.1. Classification (NCBI taxonomy): domain Eukaryota; kingdom Metazoa; phylum Arthropoda; class Arachnida; order Araneae; family Salticidae; genus Maratus; species Maratus speciosus. The sequence continues at coordinate 173,306,118 of OZ010793.1, forward strand.
TCGGATTAAATTCCAGATAAGAAAAGAATGTTACTTTAAAATTCCCAGTACACAGACAATACATAAGCAAGAAAATAATATATAATAATAGTTCTAAATAGTATATGTTCATCAGAACCTGACAAATATCTTTTGATTAAATTTTTAATACAGAATTTTGAAATTATTTTTAAAATAAAATAATAATACATTTTTTATAACACATTCTGAGCAGCAGTCACGAAATTATTTTTATACATTCAAATACGAAAATTGCAAGCGTTATTATAAATATAATACGACTTATCATCAAAATTAACTCTTCAATATATTATGTAAATATTAAATCTTGACTATGCTTATCACACTTCCTATTTGTAATGTGACTAAAAAAAGACACCTGAACTTTAAAAACTAATTAATTAATGTATCAAAAAACTATAAAAAGTACATATTCTTTAACGAAATATTCGAAACACACATATTAATTAACTATAATAAACATAAAATTAACATAAGCAATCAGTTCACAAAATAGCTCATAAATTTTGTTTATAATAATTAGGAAAAAAAGTTACACTTTTCGTCTCAGATGGTACTAGGCTGTAACGACTTCTCAGAAGGTTCATTGTAATATGTAAACCTGAACGAAATATCACTCAGTTTTTTTACTTCATTCTGTTTAGCTATAGAATTAAAAAAAAAAAATCATTTGTTTTGTAATTTTGAAAATAGTTTGGACCTTTTTACAAATCCAGATGCGTGACACCCACTGTTGATGAGATTTTGAACTATTCTTATAATAACCGTATACAAATTTTATGAGCTATATAATGTAACTAAGTCACTTATTTCATTTTTATTATAGTTAATAAATTATTGAATGTTAAAGTGAAAGTTTTTTTTTTCTTACAGTCATCGTGCATTATCTATTTTTTTTTCTTCTATCATCAATATCTACGTATCTAGTCGTTACTATATTAGTTAAAGAGTAAATATTGTTGACAACGCTTAGGAATACGAAAATCATCCACTCATTTCTGTCTATTCAGCTTCCGAACGATATAAAACTGACAATACTTATTTTCGATGTTTTACCACCCCCACCCCCTTCCCACGAAGTTATTTATTAAAAACGATAAAATTTATCCTACATTTTGTGAAAGGACGGCGAAATCTTTTCAGCTAAAATCTTTTCTTTTTGTTTCCACAAAGAAAAGTTGCAGAAAATGAAAGTTTAGAACTTTAATGAAAGAACAGATTTATGTCCAATTTCCAGAGAAATGCTCCACATTCCAGTTAGGAAAATACAATAGCTGTTTCATAATTTCGATATTTTAAAGGCAAGTTTATGGCATTAGATGTGTTTAGATGTTCATTTGTATTTTATCGATTACAACTTTCTTTGGTTATGTGTAATAAAAGTATCTTTAAATGACTTTTAATCCCATTAAAGGAAATGCAATGTAAAATTTATTTAATTCGTGTACTAACAAAAGTATATTGTATTTTTCATACAAAATAATTTGCTGGATCACATTCCGTAAGCACAGCGAAACAGTCGAAGCTAAATATTTTTTAATGCGGTTATTTTCTCAACTATTTACAGGTTGTCCCAGAAATAAATGATGGATTTTAAAATTGAATAACTTGCAAACGGTGACGAATATTAAAAAAATTCTTGCAGGAGGGTTATGTATGATGTCAGGAGTTTTACTATGATTCTTGATTTTAGTTCGAATTTCAAACAATAGATGGCGCTGAGAGCGTTAGGTGCTCAGTCTAGAGCCAATTTTTGGTACTTCGGGATCCATTCAATACATTTTAATCTCCTATTTTCGCATGGAAACAGAGAGGCCAAAAAATCGAGCCTGGATTTACCGGTTTTTGCTTGCAGCACCATCTATCGATGCTATTTGCAACTGAAACTGAGAATCGCAGCATAAAAACTCCTGACATCTTACATAACACTCTTGCAAGATTTTTTTAAATATCTGCCACCGTTTGCAAGTTATTGAATTTTGAAATCTATCAGTCATTTTTGGAACACCCGGTACATATGGATTTAGCTTTTCTCCTATTAAAAAAGATTTTCCGAAAAATTTACAACTACAAAACAACTCTATTACAGATAGGATCACAAAACATTTATTTGCATTGTTCTTGTAAGAATTGTGATGTTTCCATAACGGTATTTTTTGTTAATTAATCTAATTATTCTTGTAAATATTTAAAAAAAAACTTCCGATTTCTTAAATCAGTTTTATTTAAAAATCTATCTAAAATTCAAATTGTTATTATATAAGTTGTTTTGGATATCTTCAAGCATTAACGAAGATTATTATTGAAGACGAGCAAATTTCTGATTTATAATTCGGGGCATAAAGGGTTAATTAAAGTTTTAGATTATTATTATTATTATTATTTATAGTTTAACGTTAAACGTTTGAAAACGGTGTTGGTGTTGTTTATGACGGCCAATTATCTACACTAGGAATATGGGCCCTATATATGTATATATTTGAATATACGTTTGAAATACGTTTGTTTTTGTATGACGGAACGTAATAGGTATATATTTAATAATATTATAATTTGCTTAATAGGTAATTTGCTTAATAGGTAACGTGCCTTATCCCGATGCAATTAATACAATTATAAGAGTTAATGTATTTGCCAGGACGGAAAAGTTTCTAAAACGAATTATGTTCCATTCAATTGCGATTCAATTTTGGCTGGTTTTACTGCATGTCTAATCTGAAGTACCATCATGGAATTATTACCATGAAATTATTACATGAAAATTTAAACTGTTCTGATTTTTTTTTTTTTTTTTTTTTTTTTTTAGTTCCTCATTATCACTAATATTTATGCTACTATCAATGATTACTAAATACTACATCAATAAATTTTTGTGGATAATTTTTATGCTTACAATTTATGTATAATATTTATTGCATCATGAATATTTACGTATTACTTTTTACCTATATATTAACTAAAAAGTAAATATTAATTATAGTAATTGCAAATCAGAAACTCATCCACTTATTAACCTGTATTCAGCTTCCGCATGATATAAAAGAGACAAAACTTGATTTCAAAGATTTTCACACTAGCTAAATTTTTGTAATTTCAATATTTCAAATGCAAATAATTTATGGCATCAAAAGTGTTTATGTGTTCATTTGATATTTTATTTTTCCTAACTTTCATCAATAATGCGTAATAAGAATATATGTTCATGGAATTTTTCAAATGGACAAAATTTGATTTCCAAGATTTTTCCAACAGCTAAATTTCCATAATTTCGTTATTTTAAATGGAGATTTATGGCATTAAAAATTTTTATGTGTTCATTTGATAGCTTATTTTTTCTAAATTTCATCAGTAATATGTGTAATAAGAATATATTTTGATTGAGCTTTACAAATTATTTCATTAAAATTTTATTTAATTTAAGAGAATGCAATTAGTGTTTAATTAATGGTATTTTATAAAATATATACTATTACTTTTATAGGTAACTTAAACAGCAAAGGGAGTCTCTTTCTTTCTTTTTCTTTTCTTTCTTTCTGTTTTTTTTTCTTTTCTTTTTTCTTTTGACTACGTAATTTTTTTTTACGTTTAAGTGAAAGAAAATTAATTCGTAATTATTTTTCAAAGTTACATATTTTTGATTTAAAAACAATGCTTAATTTCCTAATATATTTTGCAGTATCGTGTATAATTTTCTACTTCATTTTAATTTTCAAAGGCACTAAGAGAATATTTAAAAATTTCGTTTTTCAATTTTTTAAAAATTTGTATTTGGAAAAGAAGTGAACATTTTCTTCACGCCAGACAGTGGCTTAAGGAATGCAGTTAAATGGAAATTGATTCATAGTCCAGGCAATAGAGACCGTATAGGGACTCTACCTAGCGAAATTAATGGAAGTTCTGGAAATAGGCTTACTTTGTGTTTTTTGGGTCGCTGAATCCGAATTTGTAACTTCCCACCAAAATTTCCCCCGGCAACCCCCCCCCCCAAATTTTGGTAAAATGCCCCCCAAAAAAGGTTTTTATTAGAAAAAAAAAATATTTTTTTTTTTTATTGTTTTAGGGAAAACGTATCTAGAAATTCAGAAAGTAGACAAAATTTGCAACAAATTTGATATATGACATTATGACTTAGGATGAAGGGGAAGGGGGGATCTGCCTCGGAACATGCGCCGCGGTGCTGCGTGAACTAAGTTGAGGAATTCCACTTAACCACTCACACATTTACATTCGCCCTCCCATCTCCCCTCCGAACTTTCTCTATAAGGTTTACTTTAAGTTTTTTGGGTCGCTGAATCCGAATTTTTAACTTACCACCAAAATCTCCCCCCCCGACCCCCCCCCCACAAAAAATTGTTTTTAACTTAAAATTTTTTATTGTTTAAGGGAAAAGCATTACGAAATTCAGAAACTAGGCAAAATTTGCAACAAATGGGATATATGACATTATGACGTAGGATAAACGGGGAGAGAGGGGGCTGCCTCGAATCATTCCCCGCGCGCTTTTCTCAAAAACCAAATTTTTTGGAGGGTTGCCGGGTGAAATTTTGGTGGGAAGTTACAAATTAGGATTCAGCGACCCAAAAAACATTAAGTGGGTCGAAATCCAGAACTAGTATTAATTTTTACAGGTAAAATCCCCTATTTCCTGGATTTCATAACTTAGTGCACGTAGCGCCGCAGTGCATGTTCAGAGGCAGCCCTCTCCCTCCCTGTTCATCCTACGTCATAATGTCATATATCCTATTTGTTGCAAATTTTGTCTAGTTTCTGAATTTCGTAAAGCTTTTCCCCTAAAACAATAAAAAATTTAAGTTAAAAACAACTATTTTTGGGGGGGAGGGGGGATTTTGGTGGTAAGTTAAAAATTCGGATTCAGCGACCCAAAATATATGCAAGAATATATACAAGGGATATTCCAAGGTTTCTGTACACTGTTAAAAATTTTCAGCATTCTGGCAGGTCATTTGACCGTTTTTTTTCGAAAACGTTTACACAACCATAATTTTAACACTATTCTGACCATATTATTGGCATTTTATGGTCAGAATATAGTTAAATTATGGTTATGAAACCGTTTTTTCAAAAAACGGTTGAATGACCTGCCAGAATGCTGCAAAATGTTTAACAGTGTATGTTACTTACACTGACTTAGCAAAGGCTTCAGAATCAGGCAGAATATTTCTCCTTATATCCAACTATTAACAATTGAATTCCCTTTAAATGGATTTTCAAAGTATTGTTAAACATTTTAAGAAACTTAGACTACATTCTTGTTTTTAAAATAATAAAATTTAAAATTCCATTTTTCAATTTACGAATAAATAAACTCTTTAGTTTGTTCCCGAAACCAAAGACTGGTAAAAAAAAATTGAGCGCGAGCCCGTCTCTCTACAGCTCATTGCTCAAAATAAATAAATAAATACATAACTTCTGCAAATCATCCGTGAGCCAGTAGCCACTTGTCAGTACATGAAACTTTTTTAGTCATCAGTTTCTTGCCGAAAATTACTTTCTAGTTTGTAGCCATTTACGAATCAATGTGAATCAGGCCAAACACATACAAAAATGGCATTTGAAAACTGAAAACGTTTTTAAGGGAAGATAATATAATTATTTAAATTTGTTTCATTAAAATCTAACAATAAAGAAAAATATCAGTTGGAGAAACGAATTGAAAGGAAAATTACTTGGGCGGTTCGACAATATTTTTCTTTGCCATATTTCGAAGTTTAGTCGCCTACTTGTAACTGGCGAGTAGTTATTTTGAGATTTAGTCCTAAAATTGTGCTAAATCAATACTCTTAAGAAATTTAAAAACCTAATGTACGAGGTATTCAAAGCAGCAGACATAGAAAATTACAGTATATCAGTTACATATTTAACGGGGTGTTAGATGATTAAATTCATTAATGTTTAGGAAACGTTTTCAACTATCAAAGTAATATTACATAAAATATATATTCAGAAAACAGTAAAAAATCTAAATCCTACTGTGCCACCTACAACATTAAAAGTGCTCGAACGGAAAATAGGAGTAATACTTTCAAAATATAAATGAACTTCACTACGTAAAACTTTGTGCATTTCAAACGCAAAATCTTTCAGCAAAATGCTATGTAATTGTTACATAAGCTTCATAAACGTTTTCTGAGTTTTTACCTGAAAACATTACGCCTCCTTCAAAATTCGTGATATATTTTCACAAAACATTATCAACTTTAAAAAGCTTATTTGTATACTTCCGCGAAATATTAACTTCTTAAACCGTATTAAGCGTATTTGTGAACCTTGTGTCCTAAAGCCTAAATCAATCAACCATTATTAACGAAATATATAATCAGTATACCGCAATAACACTAAATCTCTCTGAGCGGCAAACATCATTTTCTCCTTAAAAAATGTACAACCAGAAAACACTTATTTATTTACAAAATGATGTAAATGAATTCCATTATATAAAACTTCCTGCATTTAAAACCTAAGAATTTTAAGTAAAATAGTATTTGATTCTCATATAATCTTTATAAATGTTTTTTTTCCAATTACTACCTTGATGCAACATGAAAAATTGAAAAAAAGAAAAAAGATTCAAGAAGTGAACGGAATTACGCAAAATAATTACATAGCAATGTATTTTGCAGAAAATTTAACACTTATGCTTACACGTGTCTTTTTAAATGCTGCTTCAGTGTAAGAACAATTTAATTTTTTTCATCTGTTAAGCACTTTATGGCGTGACTTTCATCAGAAAAACCTGAGTTTTGTATACTGTTATTAAGGGGAAATTATTATTGGTTAAAAAGCACGTATTGTGTCGTGCAAGCGTAGGTCATGAATCGACACATGCCAAAGAATTATTTTCGTGTCGCTCTGACAACAAATATCTTAGAAACATGGAAAATTTTTATGCATTTCAACGACTGCATTTTCATACTCTTTTATTCAACTGAACGTTTTTGTATGTAAAGATGGGATTTTGTGGTCGATTTTTAATTCTCTTCCTGATATTCTATATTTATAAAAAAAAAAAAAAAAACTAGCTAAAGCGCCCGGCGTTGCCTGGAATTTGAAGATTGTTTGTTCCGAAATTCAATTGCAAAATTTAACATACAACATAAAACAAACAATAAAAAAAGTACTCAAAGTGTTGTACACATGAACAAAATGAAAACCCAATATAAAAATGTATAAATTTATATAACAGACGCAAAAGAATAACTATAAATGAACTTATTTCAATTCATCATTGGAGCAATAACGTTAAAATACGCCAATATTTCCATAATTGGGTTCTTATCATGTTTCAATAGGTTTTTTCTCACTCATATGACTTTATACTGTATTCACCACGTCTTTTATATTTCCAATATGACTTAATGTTCCCTTTTTTTTTTATTCGTCAAACTATTTATTTCATTATCATTTTTCACGTTGAAATCTTGAAATAGGAAAGTTATGACGTAATATTCACTTTTATTTAAATTCGTCAAATTATTTATTTCATTTTCATTTTTTACGTGGAAATCTTAAAATAGAAAAGTTATGACGTAATATTGCCTTTTATAAAATTTGTCAAACTGTTTATTTCATTTTTATTTTTCACGTGGAAATCTTGCAATAGAAAAGTAATTGATACAGTAAAAATTTTACTATGGATTTTTAATCATTGGCAAGCGCTATAACGAAAAATATTTAAATTTAATTGGAAATTAGGCTGTTAAATAGGTAGTTTTTTATTAATTAAAAATGAACTATAAATTATTTCGATTCCGAATTACTTTAGTTGCCTCGGCCGTGTTTTAATACACATGTACGTAATATTTCACAATTCTGGCTTCCAAAGTATGAATTTGTATATAATTACAGACAGATAGACAGACAATTTTTCATTTTTATATATTAGATGTACACAGTATTTTCCCGATGACAATATAATATTTTAATATTTTTAGAACTTAATTATAGGGTAGGGTGGGGCAAGAGAGGCGGTGAACAAGAGTACGCAGAATGATTACCTTATTTCAAAACAGAGTTTAGCTACAATTGTAAACGATGCAATAACATGATAAGTTTATGGTTAAAAAAAATCTGTGTATTTTGGTGAAATTTTTAGGATTTATAAACGAAAAAGGGATTTGGGCCTTCTCGTTATAATATTTAGGGTTTTTGAAAACAGGGGTATAATAAATATTACAAAGGTAATTTATTTTTTGTGATTTAGATTTGTTTATCAATAGATGTAATTACTGACGTTTCAAAGTTATTTAGTGACTATAGTGCAAGATTGCGCACTGCGCAGTGCCAAAGTGTGCACGCACTTTTGTTCAACACATCTGTTATCTATTTTACTTGACACTTTTACTGACATTTTAACATGCAGCGGCACTGAAATCGAGAGTTAAATATCATTAGAATCTAAACTTGTTGAACAACAGAACACCAAAAATGAGGAGGAAAGAGAACTTCTTTCAATAGAAAATGACATTTCAGAAAAGACAGAAAAGCTATGTAAAGAAATGACGCACGCTCACTGTGAAATAAACCTAACTTCGGTCTCGCAAGGTTCGACTTCATAACGATAGTCGATATAGCTACGACGTCAACAGCTACATCTTACGTGATATTAACAGAGTTGCCACCGTATCCACAGTCATCTGTGCTAGGATCCTACAGTAAGAGGAGCAGAAGGTCTGATATTTTAAGCAGTTCATCACACAAAAGGCAGCTTGAAGATGAAACTACGGGGGGAAAAATCCAAAACCTTGACCAAAAAAGGAGCAAAAATAAATCCAAAAACTTTTACCAAAAAAGAGTAAAAATAAATCCTAAACCCTTTATCAAAAGAGAGTAAAAATTATTCCAAGAACAAGAAGCCAAAAACTGCAGCAAAAAAAAAAAATGTGGATATGTCGAGGCTGCTCAGAAATCTATAGAGAACCAATCGTAGAGGACTGAATCGGATGCATTTCTTGCAGAGACTGGTGGCAGAAAAAGTGCACAGACTACTCAGGTCGTGGTCACTACTAGAAATGTGACATCTGTAAGTGAGGCGTTTCCTGTTTAACACTTTCAAACAAAGTTGAAAAGTGTTAATGCATTCGGTTTGTTTGTCTGTCTGTCCACACTCTAACTCCCATAAATATACTCGGATTCTCATGATAAACGTTATTTAGGGTCATCAATGTATATGAAGTATGTGGGATTAATAGTTCATATACAGGGGCACCCAAAAGAGTTCCATTACATTATGGTATATTGGTAAAAATCGTTTGCAGGGTATTTAAAAGAGATTACGCTATTTCAAATGTATTGAAACTGACATAAATCACTGAATTTCACTATGAGATGATTACGACAGAATAAGGCCATAGCATTTGTCGTTCATTTACAAGGAAACAAAACATACAAAAGAAATTGGCTACAGTACCCTCTTTGAATAATAATTGCTGGAAGTGCGTTTTAAAATTCGGTATACGCTTTAAAATTTAAATAATTTTTTTGCATGTTACTCGTTATATATAAATTCTATACCTCACGTACAGAGCTGCACAAAATAATTCACATACCATTCTCCTTATTAGCGGAAATTGCTGAAGGGGAATTTTGAACAGAGGTATATGTATTTCTTAACTGAACTAAATTTTGGCATGCATGTTGTTAATATATAGAAATCTATATATCATATACAGGGCTGCTCAAAAAATTCGGAGGATTTTCCGATTGTAGATGGGGACAAGACAGCTGAAATTGGGTTTTCAAGTGTGTTATGCGTTTCTATATGGTTGAATTAGGCATAATATTTTAAATTATTAAACGGTGCAGTTTTGTTACATTATTCTGAATGTGTTAGAAAGTGTTTCATAATCTATGCTTGACGCATGATTTTTTTACTTTTTTGTTTTTTATTGCGCATTCTTGCACACTTGACTACGCACTATTGCCCTCATGGCTTGTACAAGAGTGCGCATTTAGGAATATCATCTTTTTTTTTTCAAATAATATCGAGAGTCGAGAGTTTCTCTTATAAGTTGTTTAAATGCAATTTTTTTCCCTTAGCTTAATAATCTAAGAATAAAAATAAAGTATAACATCATCCCTTAAATCTCTTTATTTATTGTTAATTAATAAAATATCCGAAGTGCGAACTCCTGCCCCACCTTACCCTAAATTAATAATTTAATTTTAACGGATTTTTCAGCGAGCCGGCTGCAGGTGATCAATTGCCAAATAATCCTTATGGTTATAAGCAGGGACTGACAAAAGTTGAAAATTCTTAGGCGCCAGGAAAAATTCTTAGGAGCCAGCTTGAAGAATCATTTCTCTGACATTAACGCATTCACTGCATTTCACATTAACGCAGCACTGGAACACTGGCTACTCAGAATCGTATTAGGCTATTTTTGAGTGATATGTGTCATTTTGCAGGAACAAGTATTCATTTTGCTGAAACCTCTTTCACAAGAAGCTGTTGACAGCAAGGAAATTTGCCAAATGGAATATTTTTGTTGAAGAAAAATAATTTAAATTAATAAGTAGGTAAAAAAGTTAGTCGCCAAGAGGAAATTTCTAATCGCCCGGGGTTTGTCGGACCCTGATTATAAGTGTTTAAGAATTAAACAAGAAAGAAAATCAAGTGTCAACCATAGATTATGAAATACGTGTTACAATATATTCAGAATACTGTAACAAAACTTCACCATTTATTAATATGAAAAATGATGCCTAAGTAAACAAGTTGGAAAACGCAAGACATATTTAAAAACCCAATTTTTGCAATTACTATTTATAGTCGGAAAAACATCGTCTTTCACGAAAACAAATTCTTTTGAGCAACCCTATATATGATCTATAGATTTGTATAGGTACTACATAGTATGCACAAATTTAGTTCAGTTAAGAGACGCATAACACAAAAAATTCCCCTTCAGCAATTTCCGTCAATGACCCATTTATGCCTACACTGTAAAAAAAAAAAAAAAAACGACATTTTTACAGTACAAAGTACTGTTCCTCTCGCGCACAAACTCGATCACAGTGAATGTGCTGTATCTTTCTTTGGTTTCCTGACTATATTAACATGGAAAATACAGTTGTTGCATAAAATTAAAAGCACAATATGCTGGGAATTTGGACGCCAGCAGTTTGTACTGTAAAAAAAATGCGTTCAAATTGCCAGCACCTTGTGCTATTAATTTTACTCAACTACTGTATTTTCCATGTTAATATCGTCAGGAAACCAAAGAAAGATACAGCACATTCACAGTGATCGGGTTTGTTCTGGCAAATTTACAGTGTTTTTTTTTTTTTTTTTTACAGTGTAGCGTGCCATTTTGGGGACGCTTCGAATTTTAATATTTTTTTATAATTTTCCTCTTCTTTATAACATGAAAATACTATGAAATTATCATCAAAAATGTCTTTATCTGTTACCGAAAGATGACAGCATAAGATGGATATTCATTTGCTTAAATGAAGGCTTTTTTCGGAGTTTATAGATTTATCATTTTTCAAGATGGCGAAATGTAATAAAAATTAAATTTAAAAATTCAAAAAGTCCGATTGCGTAAAAAGCGAACTAATTAATTATTTATCATCGATGTGAAACTTTTTTTTTATATTACATACCTATTTTTTTATTTACTTGTACTGGTAACTTTTAAGCTGCGTTTAATTGTTAGTTCCTATCTATAAACACTGTTTTGATGAGGCCTATAGATGTATATGATGGTTAGAGTTGCAGTAAAGCTAGAGATCCTACCTGCACAACTTCCAGGTTGTGTAATATTTAAACGGAGCTTCTGACTGTAAAATAGTCAATGAGACATCGTCTACATTTTGAAAGACCTATCCAATGATATGCCACTCAATAGGGTACGTAACATTTTTTTTTCGTCTCTATCGCCATTTTGTATTTTACGGTCGCCATTTTGAATTTATAAAAACAAAATCTAGTCTATAACCATCGGACGATTAAGAAAAATTGATAGAGACCTCATTCATTAAAATCCATCCAACCGTTGGGATGTTTCGAGAGTATAAAGAAATCCACATACCCAGATACGCTTGAAACACATAACCCTTCTTGGCAGTCGGGTAAAAAGTAAGTTTATTTGTGTTTTTTCAGCCAAGGACCCAAATAAATAAGTCATAATATTAGCTTGTAGACTTCATTGATATTTTTTTTTAAATTAAATTGTGAAATTATATGGTCAAGCCTATTTCTTTATGCATTTTTGTAACATACAAAATATAAGGCGTTAGGCACGAATGTGTACATATTTGTATTATCCATATGGGGGACAGTTATTGATGTAAAGTCATTTTCAAGATGATTATGAAATAAACTGTTTTAAAGCCTCAAGTACGATTATTCATAGTTTATTATTACTAATACTTATAATGTTATTAGTATCCGTAAAGAAATAAATACATATATTTTTAGTAGTATAGTAGTTCAGAAAAATAATATAGTATATAATATAAAATTTAAAAGCTTATTTTATATACATTTAGACAAAACATATAATTATGCATATTATACTATTGCAAATATTATGCATGTTCCCATATTTACTACGTTTACATTTTATCAAATAAATACAAAACAAATTTAGTGTAATTTATTTTAATATTTTTCCTGTTCATTTTGAGACATTTTAAAGTTATTTTACCTACAAATTTGACAAAGCAAAAATTCAGGCACAAATGGGATAAGCGGAAATGTACTCGAATTCTTTTGTGCATCTCTATATATGACCTATAAAATTTTATCCACACCAAGTAGTACGCAAAAAATTAGTTAAATTTAAAAGTGTGTACCACAACTGAAAACGCACTTCCGGCAATTAATATTATCGCTCATACACAGTACTATAACCGAATTCTTTTGTGTATCCCTGTAAATGAATTATAAATGCTATGCACGTCATAATGAACAGTAAATATCTTGTATTTCACCTAAGTGATGTATATTAATTTTATTATGTTTTAAATTGTGTAACTGTTTGAAATAGCGCAAATATTCTATTCGAAATAGAATTCTGTGTCAATTCAGAGAATGTCCAAAACTGCTTTCAGAAAGGTGCAATTCCACCTTTCAGAGGAATTCTTTCACACTTGCATATCTATTTTAAGAATATTTCCCTATGGTAGATTTAATTCAGTAAAAATCAAGTCCTTTATTTAAATATTGACAAGGCATTTTATTAATTAAAAACACTTATAACGGACAAAATTCAACAACCCTATGTGAATTTTAAACACTAAAAAATATGGCTTTGATTATTGCAGTTTTACTTAAGTTATACTTGTTTACTCAGTAAACATACACTTGAGCGATAACCTGTCCCTCAAATACCACACTATACCCTAGGAAGAATCTGATCTACAAAAGAAAAAAAAAAAAAGAAAAAAAAGTTAAACAATTAGGATATTTTGGTGTCCTGCGTACTTCCGTGGGACGGTCTTGGAACCTGCGAAAATCAGAGACTTTGCTACACTTTTGACGCTCTTGGTATTTGATATTTTTACTTTATTTCAAACGGCAATATTTTATTTTCAAAATACTTGCAGATGAAATTTTTAAGAATGTAAAGAATGAATACCAGCCAACATCGCATCATGAATAAAATCATGGAGTAAAAGATATTTTTTCCTTGGATCATGGTATGCTAGCGCATTTGATTATGCATTTCGACATTTCAAACATTTATTTTTCATTTTCTTTTAAGTAAAATCTCTTGCTTAACTTTCAAGGATATTGGAATTGCTGTGGCGATCCGTTTTCACAAAAAAAGAAGAAAAAGAAAATGAAAAAGAAAAAGAAAGAAAAATTCTTATTTTTTTCTTTTACAATTTATACTCGTTAAAGAAGTGTGCAGTAGTAACATGCAGTAGTACTGCATGAAGAACGGTATGGAAATGTGAACGTAGTAATTTGAATATAGTATCATGGCAAAATAAGTCTTACGGCTTTTTTATGTTTCAACAGAAAGTGATTTAATGCTTTTTAATAAATTGATATCAGACATCGGTTTACACTAAAAGACTCACATTAACAAACTATTTTTTAAAAAAATACTGAAAATCACTTCTGAAAATCTTATTAATAAAAAGCACTAAATATTTGCCAACATCAAAGAAAAATTATTCCCAGGAATTTTCTTTCTTAGAGGATTAAGGTTGATTGGCGGGGGGGGGGGGGGGATTTTATAGAGTCTAAGTTACAACGCCTTTCTTTTAAATGAATTATGGTATATAGAATGCTTAAACACTTATTCTATGGGGAGGCTCGGACCTGTTGGTACCTTTCTTGCCTAAAGACCTGCTTCACAGCATCATCTTGGAACAGTCAATAACAGAACCATTTTTCCTGGATCACGTAAGCGTATGCATTTGATTATGCAATTCCTCCACTACATTTGCAACATTTTAAACATTTTCCAAATGCAAACAATTCGAAAAAAATAAATAAAACCTCCTGCTTAACTCCCAATCATAATGGAATATGTCTCCCAGAAGTATTTCTTCTCAAATCTTCATCTAAAAACGAAGTTTCCATTTACAATCTTTCTTTACACCTTTTTTCTAAAAGAAGAAATAAATCGAAGTTCGTCATTTTTTTCAAAGACATCCGCACCGGATACGAACCTCATTTCAAAAGATTCCTGTTCCTTTCAAAAACAGATCCCTCCTACCATATATTGCAGAAAAAGGGGGGTGCCTAAGCCCCCGGGGTTTGTTATCTCTTTGAGAAACTCGATCCACCCAGCTTCAAGAACTCGAGGGAGACTTTCGTGTTATTTTCGTGCACAGCATCTTCCACTCTCAAATTTCTCCTTGAGAACAGTTTTGTCTTTTATTCAACAAAAATATGGAAGAAACAAGTTAAATTGGAGACTTAACCTTTCGTAATGAGTTATCATTGGAGAACTATGCGAAAATATAATGGAGTTTTTCTTGGAGAAATTCCACCTTCTGAAATGAACCGTTAAACGCAGAAACCAAAGACGGTATTTCTAAAGAACACTTGTGAATATTCTTCGTGTGTTGTAAAATAAGTTTCGCGAATACTGAATTGAAGAAACCTGGAAAATGAGATAGGAAAGTTAAGTGCGAGATAATAATGCCTTCGTTCATTATTACGCATTAGAATATGTTTCAGAGAGATTCAGCATTCAGCACGCGATTTTTTTCTATTTATAAGTTTCTATCTTCTATTGCAATATTTAACCGCTTCCGCAATTTTTTTGAAAAAAAAAATCAGCTGCAAAAAATTATTATTTTTTTTATTTCGTTGTTAAATACAAGGAACTAAAACAAAGCATAATATACAGGTTTTAAGTTGAATTTTTTATTTTTTACAGGTGTGAAAACATTTAGTTTTGATCGTCAGTTTACTATCCGGAGTTATCTCGGGAAAATGAAAAAAGTAAACTATTAGCCTTTGTATGATAGTTTTTGAAACAAGGGACAACACAAAGTGATATCTGACGATCGGTATACTGGTATCTGGTCTCTTTTCTTACTAGTTTATCTCTGGAATCTCTAACAGGGACATAGTATACACTGTTTCGTTGGATTTGATTTTTTTTCTCTTTATCAGGAATAACATCTGCAAAATGCCTTGAGGTTATCCTGAGTGGTGGAGGACTAATGCTGGGTTTTCCTGATGTGGCACAAACTCGTCACAAAGATTTTCTGCAATTAGTTTTTCAACAAGTTCCATTCTAAATTGTTTAGGTGATAGTGAACCTCCTGATTTGCAATACAAAATGTAGGAATCGCGTCATCCAACAGCAAAGCTCTCAACAACAATTCGCAAACTGCCAATCACAGCAGAATATTTTCTTTATTTAAGCTTCAGGATGAGTAAAAACGTGATAAAACAAACCGTACTGACAAATTCTGATACTCCCGAGTTTTCTCGAGATAATAATTACGTATTTTATGGAAGAAACGCCGCACCCGTCGTAAGCGCCGCACTCCTCAAAATTGGTCTAAATAAGATTAAAAATATCGTAAACGCACCCGTCGTAAACGCCGCACCTGAGGAAACGCTACTTTTGTCGACAGTGTTTCATTGACCTAACTTTAATCAAAGTTTTCTGAACAGTGTAGAGTGCTTCATTTTTAATAATTTAGGATTTTAAAATTTTATTTACAATATTTAAATCAGATTTTAAATATTTTTATGTAATTTTTTAATTAAGGAGACATCAATTGGCATTAAAACCATCCAGAGCGCGGACGCGGACCCTCTCCTTAGGCGCTTTACATTTTTTTAAGTGACCGTCGCAACCTAGCACGCTTTTTATGTCGCATGCACTTTAGCCTTTTAGCTTCAACTTGAAACCCTCAAACTCTGAGTTGTCAATATCTGAGTGGAAGTGTAGTAAATATTATTCCTCCACCTGTATGGTTCAGTATCATTATCCGAAATGTCACAGTTTTCATAATCAGTGAAGTCAGAAGGTTTCGCGTTGTTGAGCATGGGATTTGAGAACAGTTTTATAATAATATATATTCATAGGATTAAGGAATTTTTATTTTATCCCAATTTTATGCGCGCGAAAAAAAAAATCGTAAACTCCGCACATGGTGTAAACGCCTCACTTGACAAAAAAAAACTTTCAAACTCGTAAACACCGCTGTGCTTCTTCCATAAAATACGGTAATTGCAATATATACGAACACGAAATAACTCGGGATAATCAGGAAAGCGGTTAATATAGCCTGAGATCATTTCATATGTTCCCCCAATATTTAATATTTGGAAAATGAGCTGCAGTCATCAGTATTGCATGATTATTTTATAGAAGGTTGGTTGATTGGTTGGTTGATTTTTTGACGGCCGATTATCTACTCGAGGGATATAGGCCCGGGGGGAGTGCCCTCCGTGGGGGTCTTTCTAAGGGAACCTAATCCGTATTTACACATGGAAAATCCACGGCTCGAAGAAAGCCACGAAAACTCCGAACGATTAGGCCGACCGGCGCGATTGGGATCGAACCCAGCACTTCCCGTCTACCAGCTTCGAGGGCAGAACCTCTCGGCCACTGGTGGGGCTATTTTATAGAAGGAAAATCTTATTTTATAGAAGGAAAAATCACAATTTTTTTTCATTGATGATTTTTACTTTTTTTTCTATTATACGAAGTCCTTTGTATGATACGTATCGCATTTATTTGTTCACATTTTTTCTCCGTATAAATAAACAAAACTGAAAATATCCTGAAGAATGAAATTCTTTTCAGTTGAAGAATTTAGTGAAAAACACAAAATGAGCCGTAAGTGCAAGCGTTTCGCAAAACTTCCTGCCACTCAGAAGTCAATGGACAGTCTTATCTCTGACACCTAACAAGTCAGCAAGAGAATGGGTAGCTATTGGTTTCATTATCCAAAAGACACGTTTGCGCTAGCTTCACCAATGAAATTTTAGAGGAGATGAGAATTGATTGTAGAGGTAAAACAGTCAAAAATAAAATTTTTACATGGTGACCAGAAAAAACGTAACGAAGGATAGAAGTAAGGCCACGGTTGATGATTTTGTTTTTACTCGATTCTCAGAGTTTTTCTTCACTTATTAATCTTTATTCTAACTATAATTTTTTTAATAGGATGGCAAACAAACGGAATGCTATTTTGGAACTTCATCGCCAGGAAAAGCGTGTATGTGAGATTGCTCTGTTGCTTCAAGTGCCTCATCCAACAGTTTCCAAAGCAATCGAAAGATTCAAGGAGCTTGGCCATGAAGGAGACCGTCCAGGAAGAGGCAGGAAAAGAACTGTGAACACCTCCAGAAACCGACAATTGATAAAGAAACGAGTATCCCGAAATCCTCGGGTGTCGATGAGATAAAATAGCGAGGCAGACTGTGATTGGCCGAGAATAGGTTCGACTTATAGCCAAAGAGGAGCTGAACCTCCATCCTTATAAGCTGAAACAAGCGCAATTTCTCACCAAAGAAAACAAACGAGTACGGCTTGCAAGATACAGGAAGCTGCTGAAGCGAGCTGCAACTCCACGCTGGGAGCGAATCCTGTTTTCTGACGAAAAGCTATTCTCGATAGAGCAATCGTTCAATCATCAAAATGATCGCATTTGGTCAACAACTGCCCCAGGCAAATCTTCCTTGGTTCAACATCGTCAAAATCCTAAATCTGTCATGGTGTGGGCAGGCATTTTCGCAACAGGCAAAACTCCTCTCATTTTCATCGATTCTGGAGTCAAACTGAATAAAGATGTGTACCGAAAAGAGATTCTTGAAGAAGTGGTACTTCCCTGGGCTCAAAAACACTTCGGAAACGGGACTTGGACTTTTCAACAAGATTTCACGCCTTCTCATCGAGCGAAATCCACACAGGACTGGTGTCGGTCCAATTTTCCAGACTTCATTTCGGCTCAAGAATGGCCTCCATACTCGTGTGACCTTAATCCCTTGAGTTACAGTTTGTGGTCGATTTTAGAGGCAAGAGCTTCCCGAAAACCTCACAACAGTTTGGAATCTCTAAAGCGTTCGTTGATTCGGGAATGGAAGCTAATCACTCCAACAGAGCTGAGGCCAATTGCTGCAAATTTCACCAAATGTTTGCGTCTCTGTATAAAAGCAAAAGGAGGATACTTTGAGGAAAAGTGATTTTTTATTTTTCTAATACATTGTTGTTAATAAATAAAACATTTGTTTGTGCAAAAGTTTGTGTGTTTTCTTTAACTGAGTCAAATTAAACCGTTACGTTATTTCTGGCCACCCTGTAAAAATTGTAAAATTCTCATTTTTTTTTTTTTTTTTTTTTTTTTTTACATTAGAATTAAATTTTTTTGGAGGAGGAAGTCTGCCTATTGCAAAAGTAAATCTACGCTACTGCAGAAAACTTATTTAATCTGCAAATCTGAATGTGATCAATAGATTGTTAACCAGTCATGCACCTGGTGGGCTGGTTTGAAACCACCCGGGTAACTGAGGGTTGAGGGTTTGATTTTTGACGGCCAATTATCAACTCGAGGGGTATAGGCCCTAGGGGGAGTGCCCTCCGTGGGGGTCTTTCTAAGGGAACCTAACCCGTATTTACGCATGGAAACCCAAGGTTTCGAAGAAAACCACAAAAACTCCGAAACGGTTAGGCCGACGGGCGCGATTGGGTTCGAACCCAGCACCTCCCGTCCACCAGCTTCGAGAACAGAATCTCTCAGCCACTGCCCAAGTAACTGACATACAGCATGTATATATAATACAAATATACTCCATCTATACACTCTAGTGCAGGTTTGGCGAACCTTTTTGTTGCCACGTGCCAAATTTGATCAAAAAATATTTTAATTATAACAAATTTAATAGGTGGAAAAATAATGGATTAAAATTATTTAAAATTTTCTATTAAGATTTAAAAAATATTAGAAACATACATGTAGAGGGGTACACTATAATAATTATGGAAACAAATGTATTTTAGAAATTAATTAAAAAAAATGAATGCAATGTAATTTGATTTCTGTTGTTGCATCTTAATGTCAGGTTAATTTAAAAGTAAACTGATCCGGATTTATCTGATAAATGCTTTCAGTTTGAGTTTTGATATTATTCATTTGTGAAAATAGCGACTCGAAAGCATAGAAAAAAAAAAAAAAAAAACAGTTAAAATGTCAAACGCAAGTTTCTTTGAATAGCTCTGAAATAAATTCAAGGTTGCCATAACTTTACCTTCGGAATTTAGTAATGTATAATAACCAGTTCTCGCCGATAGTTTTCAAATATCGTCTTTGTTTGAAAAATTTTTGAGACCATAATTAATTAGATTGGAATATAATATGACGCAAATAAAATTTTTCAATTTCCATTTAATCGAATTTAGAAAAACACAGCCGAGATTTTGTGAAATTTCACTTTATTTTGATTTAGAGCCAGAAGCAATGCCGAGTCAAAATTATTCTTTCGCGTGCCAAAAGTGGCACGCGTGCCATAGGTTCGCCGTCCCTGCTCTAGTGTATGGTGTATATAAGGAGCATATATAAAAAACTGTTTAGTTAAATATATGTGAATTCGGCTAAGCTACTCCTTGGAATAATATTTGTAACAATGATGAGTTTCTAATGAATGTAGGATTTCGAAATGTTTCCCGATTGATCTCTAGCCCCCCCCCCCCCCACCACCAAAAAAAAAAAAATGATACTGTGCATTCCTTAGCTTCGTATGTTAATCAGGCCTTGTTCATTTGAACGCTGCGAACGGTTGTAAAATTGAGGGAGACTTTCGTGTTAATTTAGTGCATGGCATCTTCTAGTCTATAATTTCATCTTGAGGGCAATTTTGTGTTTTATTTAACAAAAATATGAAAGAATATGTTACACAATATTTTCCTCCAAAAATAATTTTAATAACTGTAACCGTTTACTTGTTGAAATTGAGAAAAACGCCAGTCCATTTTACGACACACTTTACAATGAATATAATTAAGAAAACTATCAACTGCACATCTGATGACATCGGAAATATTTTTAAATTTTGCATAAATATCATGCGAATCTTTCGAAATAACTTTTCGAAAAATTGGATTATTTACTGTTTTGCCCTTTTTGTTCCAATGGTACTTTTAAGTGCCTTTAAAGAAAATTTACTATGAAATTTACTTGATCCGTCTATTAACCCCTTAACGGCCGCATTAAATTACGGTTTAAAAATTCAAATTGCTTATTGGCACCACTTTTTGAAAAAGAAATATTCATCTTATTTAATGACAGGTAAAATGATACCATAATAAAGCCAATTACACTATTTTATATAACTGGTGGGAATCAAACAACCTGAATAAAAGCCACAGCCCGTAAATATCACTGGAGCGAAAATTAAGGGGTTAATAAAATTTAGATTTTAATTTTCATACAAAATACTTTGCTTGATCATATTTAGAAAGCAAAGCGAAACAGTCGAAGCTAAATATTTTTTAAAGCGGTTATTTTTTCAACGATTTACATAGATGTAGCTCTTATGGAAAATTATCATATGAAAATCTGCAACAACAAAAACTTCTTATCTACCGATAGAATCACAGTACACGTATTTACATTGTTTGTATAAGAATCATAAGATTTCCATGACAGTATTTTTTTGTGAATTAATCTAATTATTCTGGTGATTATTTAACAATTACAGGTATAAGTACGATTTAGTAAATCAATTTAGTGAAAAAGCTTATCTAAATTTCATATTATTATTACATAAATTTTCTACTATATCTTCAGATATTAAGGAAGTTAATTATTAAGGATGAACAATTTCTTGTTCATAATTTGGGTAATAAACGGCTAAAGCAGAAACAGGCACTTTAACTAAAGTACGCCTCATGTTGTTTCTACACGACTGTGCGATTAATAGTTTACATACATTGAATATCACTATTTTTTATTACTCATCTTCGCGTTACTTAATCATATAGATTTGCGATTGAAAGAGACGAATGGTACAATTAAAAAGTACTGGTATTCAACACCCGCAAATTTCTAAGATCGCTCTCAAATTCCCTGTTCAACAAAGCGAAACTTTCTGACACATTTTAAACTGAAAGGCATAAAATTGGCAAGTTTGACTTTTGAAGCGATTTAGAATTGAAAAGTGTTTTCCATTTCTTTATAAATAGATTACTTATCGAGTTACAAGCGATTTTTAAAACGTGACGACAAGTTTTTCCCCTTTCTCACGCGGCTGCTTGGTGAATTTGATTCAAAACTCCCAGTTTGTCAGTATTTTCAGATAGAACTTCTGACTTTACCAAAAAATAGAAAACGTCATTCGATTATATATGATGATATATTCGACTAAATTGAATGCCTGCCAATTTCATGCGTTTCCGAACAAAAATGAATTAAAAAATATATTGGAAAGTAGCCCTTTTGTATGTGAGAACTTATGGTCGTGAGTAAAAAGAGAATTTTAAAAGAATTGTACAACAGAGATCTAACGGTTGACGAACTTGCAGAAAAGTCTTCCGGAAGAAGCCAGTATGTCTGAATGAAAGTCGTTAGAGTAATGAGGATTGAAAACTTAACTGATTGTCTTGACTTAGTTGGGAAAAGGTTCCAATTTTTTGAAGATTTTAATTCCATTGCAAAAAAAAAAAAAAAACAAAAAAAAAAAAAAAAAAAAAAACGATACATAGACAAAGCAATGAGGAAAAAAAATAGTTTCACTCGCTTTGTTGAAGAAATGTTAGCCAAATAAAAAAAGTACAGAAAGTACAGATAGATAAATATAAACAGATCAATCTGATCAATCATTTAGAAAAGACTGACGTTTTAAAAATTGAACACATGATAGAATTTTTATCCTAACAAAAACTTGTGTGCTAAAAATATTTTGATAGTTCATTAAAACAACTGTTTCTATTATCTTTGCATCAGTTATATGAAATTTATGGGAAATTTATGGGAAATTTCATCAAAATTAAAAAAATATATATATTGTGGTAATTATTGTTGATTGCCACACATTTAACAACAGAGCATCATAATAAAAATTAAAAAAAACTTCATCCATTATTAGTTTTAATTATACGATACCAGGGCTTTTCTTTTTTTAAACGATTCTCCTTTTTGTAATTAAAAGTTGTTATTAACAAATTAAAAGTGCATTTTCAGTAGATAAATTTGTCAGTATGTCTATTTACAAAAAAAAAAAAAAAAATAATAATAATAATAATAATTGCCTGATTGGATTTCAAGGTAAAGATTTTTCATTGGACACAGAACAACTGTAAAAAAGTATTTCAACTTGCATGAATTAAAATCGCCATTTAAATCTTATTCAAATTATAAGATATTTTAATTAAACCTTTAAAGCCATAATGAGCTTCGAAATATAAAGTGTTTCATGGAATTGAAATGAACTATAAAAAAGAAATTGTAGGCCAAAAGGGTTAAGGGGACACAGTACCTTTTACACCACTTTTTCAATTTTGAATACTAATACTGTAATATACTGTAATATCTGTAGTGACATTATATTTAATACTATAAAGCAAATATAATTTCATATAATGTCAAAAAAAAAATAATCTTGTAGAACATCCTATTTAACTAAAATTTAAATTTAAAAAAATTAAAAAAAAAATTAAATCCCTACTACTTTTTTAAATATGAATATTTTTGCTTCAATTTTTTTTTCGTAATCCTAAAAACATACTACATAAAATTGTGCATGGATTTAACATTCAAGGTTATAGTTTTTTTTTTTTTTTTTTTTTTTAAGAATTTCAATTATTTTTCCTTTATTTTTTACTATACAAAAGAGAAAAAGGTTGATATTAAATGTAATATTCCACACATCTAAAAATCCATGCACAGTTTTATGTAGTATAAACTAAGGAATATGGAAAAAAAAATTGAAGCAGAAATATTCATATTTAAAAAAGTAGTAGGGATTAAAATATAGATATATATATTTTTTTTTAATTTAAATTTTAGTTAAATAGGCTGTTCTACAAGATTTTTTTTTAAATTATAGGAAATTATTTTTGCTTTATAGTACCTAATATCTGTAGTGACATTATATTTAAGTATATTAGAGTATTATTGAAAATCGAAAAAGTAGTTTAAAATGTACTGTGTCCCCTTAAATGTAGATATTTTTTATTATGTGAATGAAATGCATAATAAAAGGTATGAGCGAAGGGGACTTGTTATTTCGTTCTTGCTGAACGTTGCATCACAAAAGAAAATAAGAAAAAAACCCATCAAAATAAGAAAAAGTATAAATAATAGTCGTTTGTGAATTAGAACAATCAAATACTTTTAAAGGAGGAAAAATGTATTTAAAGAAAAAAAAATGATTACTGGAAACCTTTGAACATTTAAAGATATAAAAACTTACAAAGTAGAAATATGCTTCTTTTATGTATTAAAAAGAAGTACTGGAAAGCTTCAAAACTTACCTAAAAAGAAAAGAGAAAATTCATTAAGTAAAAATATTTTTTGATAAATATATTAAAGCAAAACATTACAGTAAAATGTAAATTTACACACATCCATGCAAACTACAGACACTGTTCTAAAAAATTACTCTTATTTTAAAGAATAATGACCCTCGAAAAATGCAGAAATCGAAAAAAAAAATTAGTTAAACTAAGGGTAAACTTAGCTCTCCCATCTCCCTTTATACTTAGCCAATGAACCACCAAAATTAATCAGGAAAGCCTCTTATCAGAATAAATCAGTATACCAAATTTGAAGCAAATCGGATAATTCTGCATGAAATCCCATTTATATAAATTAAGAAGGGCAATTAAACCTCCGTTCCTCCCTTCATACTTAACCAATGAACCCCCAAAACTAATCAGGGAAGCGCCTTATCAGAATGAACCTATTTACAAAATTCTAAGCAAATCGGATATTTCTATCAAGAGTTATCGCGTTACGTACGTACATACAGAACTTGCGGGCACATTAGCTCTCAGACCTTGATAGCCTGTGAGCTAAAAAGTAGTAATTAATAATAAATCTAACATCTCATGAATGTTTAAATACACTTAATTCTGCACGCTTTTAAAGCGTTTATAGATTTAATCACTATCTTGCTGTTTTAAAACCGAAAGTCTAAAGCTATCTAAAAAGAATTGTGATAAAATACTGTAAAAAATCACTATAAAAATAACTCGCTGAAAACAAAAGCTGTCCTGTGAGTATATATATATATATATATATATATATATATATATATTATAAAAATTATTTATGTTAATATATTGTCGAAAATAGTAACTAATATTTCTATACAAAAATAGAACAAAAAATGTGCCTTATCAAACGATTTTAGATACGTGCCATAGAGTGGTAAGATACATACTAAATACATGAATACATACTTGAATCTCTCTTATGTATACACATACATTCAAAATATACGCAATAATTTCCGAAACATACAATAGATATAACAACGCTTTTTTTCAACAAAAGACGGTATCAGTGAGAAGTGAAGGATCTTCCATAAACCAGATCTTTTAACAAATACTACAACAACAATGGCTTCTTTCCAATATCGGTGCGTTTTCATCACAAATGTTTCTTTTTTTCCGGAGATTCAAAGCAAAAAAATTCTGTGGCTAAAAAAATTATAAAAAGGGTGTATCCTGAATTCGGCACGCTTTTAACCTGCATGCGGATTTTTTTATTGTCGAAAATAATAGCGAAACTGTGTAGAGAAATTGACAAATTAAGCTTTCTAAACGAGACTCACATTTCTGCGCTAATTGCCTTCAAAACATAGGAATGCAGATTTAGAAAACCGTATCCATTATCAAACATCATCACCGCATTCTCATGTTTGACTGTGTTAGCAGAATCTAAAAAGATTCCGAAAGAAATCGTATCCCCTTTTTCCTCTGAAGTAAGCATAGTAGAATATTTTATAGTTGGATCACATTTCGTTTCAAACATGTGAGTTATAATTTCAGTATAACTGACTTTTCGAGTATGTGCGTTATTAATTAAGCTTTAAAAATATATATATTTATAATCATAGTATTACTGCACGGTAAAGAAAATTATGTAACGTTACCCCTTAAAATTGGTGACAACATGCTGCCTCCAATTTTATGGAGTAATTTAACTTGTATATAATGGTGTAATTTAAACTGATAGAAATGGTGGTGTAATATTATACATTAGTGTAACGTAACATCACTTATATCAGTTAAATTACTCCATAAAATTGAGGCAGCAAGACTGCCACCAAATTTATAGAGCAACGTTACATAAACTTCTTACAGTGTGGTTGGTTAAATCATTGATATTTCCTACCAAATCAGCCGTTTTTAAATAAAAAATTTTGGAACCATAATGTCATATTTAAATTTCGACAAATTTTTATTTAAAATTTAAATTTAAATACCGTAACAGTACAGAATTCAAAGCAAACCTCAAAATCCTATTAAATAAAACTAGTAAAGATTTTTTTTTCCAAAATTTTCATGCATAACTCTAAAAGCATAAATTTCATAACAGACAGAGAACAACTACAAATAAAGAAATTATTTTCATTTTACAGTATCAAACGTTGGTTCAGGAAGCGGAAATTATAAACAAAACATGTAGAAATCTCTATACGAAAAAATCGCATCAAGAATACTTTCATCAAATGACTCTAATGAGTTAATCAAATGAATATGACTTATGCAAGGTGATTCACTATCAGCACAATAAATTTTGAGAGGCGACAGAGCAGACTGCAAAAAACATTTCTTGTAAAAGGAGCAGGGCCTGATCAACTCTATATAGGAACTGGAGCAGACAGAACCTATAGGGGGGGGGGGGATTTCTCAAGTAAATTCGTATAATAAAAACATAGCAAAAACAACAAAAGTGCAGTTGGAAAAAAAAAAACACGTGTCTATGAAAACTAGACAGAAATTGTACGTGAGACATAGCAAATCAGGTGCGTTCGTGTTATAACTAGTTTTATAAATATTCAGATCCTGGTGCAATATCTGTTGCATTCTTATGCAAAAAAGCATGAATACAAAATTTATTACGATTATATATATTAAATTCAGCAATGCTGAAATAATACGACTTCATCTTAAATAGGACGTAACCACCAGGGCAACCTAGGATCATTACCTATCATGGGATATCACTGACTTAATTACGTATGATAAGATTTAATAGAATGAAGAAAACTTCATTAATATCTTTTTACGTTTCGATTCGATTTTCATAAAATTTGAAATGACTCAACAAAATTCTGCAACGATTGGATATATTAAATTTCAAACCATTCGGTTCGGTAGTTTTTGCGCTGTTATATGCGGACAGATGGACAGACAGACGTACGGACTAGATGACGGCTGTGGATGATACGCATTTATATAACTACGAACGCACCTAAAAAGAATATATTATAGAAAAGTGTATAAATTAATTAAAAAAATATAGGAAAGTAAACATTTTTGCACTATGTACCATTTACAGTGAGTAAAAGTTTACATTACAATTAATTGATTATCAATTAATTGCATATTTAAATATCATTAAAGACTAACACTGGGATAGCTTACATGAATGGGAAAAATGAATTTTATCGATGAACTTCGAAATGGAAATTTGTACACTGTAAAAAAAAAACCCTTTAATTCTACCGATGTAAAGTTACAGAAACTTGTATGCTTACTAAAATTTTATCTTTACACAGTACAAAAAAATATGTAAATCTACAAAACTAGTTTTTGTAAAGTTGCAGAAATCTGTAGCTTTACAAAAGAATCTACTAAAATTACAGTAATCTTACTAAAATTTTATCTGTAACTCAGGTTGCAGTTACACAAAAAGCTCTAGTCATCCCAGTTTCCAAAAAAATTCATAGTAACCATAAAGATTTTTTGATTTACGGTGCAAAAATGTGTCTGTTACATGAATTTTCGTTGTTACCGTTACATAAAAAGTTCTAGAAATCACAGTTTCTTAGAAAAATTTTAGTAACTTTACAGATTTTTTTTTTTTTTTTTTTTTTTTTTTTTTTACGGTGTATTCATTTGTATTTTCAGAGAGTGCACAAAATGTATTTTGGCCCAATGTAGGCCAGGAGAATGCGCCCTGTGTACAGACGACATATTGCTTCTAAATTCAACTAAAAAATAATAATAACTCCTTTGTGTATATAGCGTAATAAACTAAATTTCCTGATTAGACTCGTGCTGTGTGCTAATTATGTTCTTAACATCGAAACGTAGAGTTAGAAACGAGAGTTTCCATTATCAAACATCATCAATGTAGCCTAACGTTTGATTGAGTTGGATGTAACTTTGCGTTTTAATTAATATGCTTCTATAGTTATAATTAATCTTGTTCGTTGATCAAATCAGCCTTATAATTCAAGCCAAATCAATAGAGGGCTTGTGTATTTTACTGTTTAGTCGTATGTTTATTAATACAAAGACTATTGTTTGAATTAATAAAATAAAAGCAAAACTTTTGCGCAGATAAACTGATGGAACGAATTTTCTAATGAGAATTTATATCTCTGTACTAATTACCATTCAAACAATGAAATGCTAATTTAGAAAATATAACTATTTTCAAACATCATCACTGCTTTGTCTAGTTTGGTTAAATCTTTAAAAAAGTTTAAGAAATTATACTTCAGTTTACTTCATTAGAAATAGTACGCATTATCTTTTAAATGAAGTTTGTTAATTAATTAGCATAAATAGGAAACGATTATTGCGGGTCAATTATTCAGTATCACTTGCAAATTATTAACTATTTTTTTTCTTTTTAACAAAAATAGATGCATGTTTTTAGACCTTTTCATTATTTAAAACATTTTAACGCTTCACTGCACCACGTACCACATCTGGCACATACCGAAAAACACTGTAATTCTTATTGTTTGCCATGAATTCGGCCTATATGATCTCTATCCCTGATCAAGAACAGACCAAAGAGTGGAATGACACTAATTTTGTCCATGTCAGATGGCTGTATTTGACAAAAAATTAGAATTTGTTCTTCGGAAAAAAAAAAAAAAAAATCGATCACGCTAATTAAGGTAAAGTTTACTTTCATTATTTTTACTGAAAACTTAAAAATATTAGTATAAAGAAAAGTTGCACAGTGTTAAGCAGATAAAACTAATTAATTTAAGATTGTTTAATTGCAAAATATAGCAATTCAATATTTTAAAACCCTAACTGTGTACATAGGGTACACGCCATAAAATATCAATTTTTAGCTCATAATTTAAAATTTACTTTTTTTTTTTTTTTTTTACTTTTTTCCCCATTATTAGATCGATATATAGATTTCAAATAATTTTTTTCATAAAAATAGAAAAAATCGTGCAGTGAAGGGTTAATAATTATGTCAAATCAATTCAATAGTTTTACATTGCACAGTTTATAAATATTATTAATCTCATAACGCTTCACAACTGAACTTAGAAAAATAGTAATAACATTAGCCCTTTTCTATCATTAATTTGAGAAAACTAACATCTATTAAACATCACTATCGCATAATTAAAAAATGGTGGTCATTTTTGCTTCTTCTACTTCTTCTTCTTTTCTTTTCTTTTCTTTTTTTTTTCTTTTTTTTTTTTTTTTTTTTTAATAAACATAGCAGAATGTTCCATACAAGGCAAAAAAAAGGACAAATTTTTATTAATCTAGGAAAATATAATAAAACCATGAATGAAAGAATACAAGTAAATCTTTCGAGTGACCCCATTATTCCAAAAAGCGTTCTTTACCTTTAGAAATCTCAGAAACCAATAAATTTTCGAGATTTAAATATGCATTTATAAAAATAAGGTTTCTTTTACTACCAATGATTTTCAAATATGCTTCTGGGGTAGTCTTTATAGTGTATTAA
Source organism: Maratus speciosus (assembly GCA_963932465.1). Lineage (NCBI taxonomy): Eukaryota > Metazoa > Arthropoda > Arachnida > Araneae > Salticidae > Maratus > Maratus speciosus. Next base: position 173,335,494 of record OZ010793.1, read on the forward strand.
TCAGTTTTCGTAACGCGAAATATAGATTTATCTGATACTATACATTATTCTTGAGTAAACATTTTCGTTTTCAAACAACATGTTTTACAGCCGAACATAAACAATAAGCAGCATTAACATTTACTCTTGCATGTATAAATTCAATTAAATAGCTCACAATTTTTAACTGAATAATAGCAAACATCTAAAAACCGATATTGATATCTCGTTACAACAAATCTTTGGGAGAGCACTGATTAAATTCGCTATATTGCAAAATTCGCTTAACTGACATTTGTTGTAACAAGATTCTATTGTACACTATATAAAATAATAGAAAACATTTCCGAAAATCATCGGCAGTCAAAGAAACTTTGTTTTTCTAAATGCTTCTTTAACCCCGCCTTCTCGCGCCCATGACTTTCGCGTGCAGTGTGTGTTACTGTTTTTTTATTCAGATTGTTTGATTCCCACCAGTTTTTTTTTTTTTTTTTTTTTTTTTTTTAATGCGTAATTGGCTTTATTATCGCTCCATTTTATCTGCCTTTAAATAAAGTGGACATTTCTACTTCAAAAAAGTGGTGACAAACAAACAATCTCAAACAACAACAAAACAAAAAGAAGCCTGCACTTATCGGGCACGACGCTTAAGGCTGCTAGTCACTCAGCTTCCGAATTCCACTCAATAATGCTAAGTCTATAGGCGTTTGATGAATTTTTATATTCAAAATATCTCCTCAGGAAATTAATATTTTTAACTTCTTCTTTCAGTGTTCTCTTCTTAAGCGGGTCCGGGACACATTTTCAAAAAATTTTTATTTATTGAGTTAAAATTTTGAATTTTTTTGCGACGGTTAACCATATCATTTGTAAACAAAATCAAATGATAAAACTTCACATAGCTTTTTTTTTTTAAATTAATTTAAAATTTATGAAAAAAGTGGTATAACTTAAAATCGTTATAACTCGAAATATTATTTGCAGAATTTAAATTGTTTTTCATTTAAATAAACAGAAATTTTTTTTTTTAATTTAGAGCTAGCATTTTAAAAAATGTTAATTTAAAAAAAAAAATTAAAAATATTTAACGAAAAAATTGCAAAAAAAGTGATGCAACTTTAAAAAAAAAAAATCATATTTTCAAAAGTAAAGTAAAATAATTGAAAAAGATATGTTCCGAGCTTCAACCCTGTATCTTTAACGGTTCTCGAGTTATAAGAATTTAAATATGAGAAATGGTGAAAAAACCTATCATGAAGAAAAACGCAATTTCACAGGAACTCGTTTCTTTGACAACCATAGCTTGAAAGGCAGATTTTGAAAACAAACCAAAACGAAAAATTTAATATTTCCTGTTCTAATTAAGATAGAAACATGATTTAAACATCATTTTAAGCAGGAAACGGCAGAAAATTTTTTAATCCAATAAAAATAAAAAAAAAATTGAAAATTTGAAGATTTTTGTGTCCCGGACCCCCTTAAAAGATGTCACTTTTTTTCGTAGTTGTCAAAATATTTCTAAAATCTATGCTTAATTTAATATTTTATGTTTTAAAAACTGACGAACTGGGAGTAAAATTTTAATACTTCATATACAATTAAGCATAAATTAAAAAAATATTTTGAAAACTAAGAAAACAAGAGACATAGAGTACACAGAAGAGTACCAAAGAGTACACAGAAAAAAGAAATTAAAAAGATTAATTTCCTGAGGAGATATTATGAATATAAAAATGCATCAAACGCCCTTAGAATTAACATTACGGGGGGTGGGGTGGGGGGGGGGGGGCTCGGAAGCTAATAATACGGAATATCCGTATTACTGGCAGTCTTCAGGGGGTTAAATTTTAAAAATATATGTGTTTCTAAAGGTAAAGTTACGCTTTTTTGAAATCCTGGGTAACTCAGAAGAAGAGGTTATTGTTCACTTTCGCTCGTAGTTATATTATATTCTCGTAGATTACAAAACATTTGTTTTTTCTTTACGGTGTAGCTGTATCATATATCGGTCTAAAATCATGTTAATTAATTATTCGGTTCAACTGCCATTCACAGACAACGAGTTAGTAATAACTCTTTTGTGATAACTATTTGTATGCTTCTCCTTAAGGAAAACTTTCTAATAATTATGTCAAATTAACGCAATACTTTTACATTGCTCTGTTTATTTATAATGATTCTTCGAAAGCTTGATAACTGGAGTAAAAAAAGTTTAACAACAATAATACTTCTGTGTCGTAAAACTGAGAAATCAAACTTCCTAAGAGATATTAGTATTTCGTTGCTAATTACGTTTTGTAGATAGGAATGTAAATTTAGAGAACGCATCCATTATAAAACATCATCAACATATCATCGTGTTTGACTGAGTTAACAGAATCTAAAAAAGATTTCGAAAGAAACACTATTCTCATTTTCTTTAGGAGTAAGCGAAGTAGAATCTGTCACAGTTGGGTCGTATTTCCTTCAAAAATTATATTTAGTAAAGTATTCAATGCAATTGCCGCTCCTATTGCATGAATTATTATCCTTTTTATTCGTATTAAATAAAAGAAGTATATTCTGAATTACTTGAAAACATATCAAAGCATTTATACTAGGGATGCACAACCTGTGGACCGCGGGCCAAAAGTGGCCCGCGGATTTCGTCAATTTATAACTGGAAAAAATTGCAATTTTTGTCCATATTTCGAAGGGAAAAATCGTGAATTTCGTCAATTTACCGCGGGGAAAATTGAAAATCTCGTCAGCCATTTAAGAATCCATAATTTTGTCGATCAGGCGTGGGAAAATCGCAAATTTCGTCGATCAGGCTCGGAAATATTGCAAATACGTCGATCGGGCACGGAAAAAATCGCGAGTTTTGTCGATCGGGCTCCGATAAATCGCGAATTTCGTTGGTCGGACACAAAAAAATCGCGAATTTTCTCGATCAGGCGCGGAAAGATCGCAAATTTCGTTAATCGGTCACCGGAAAATTGCGAATTTTATCGATCAGGCGCGTAAAAATCTCGAAGCTTTTTGATCGGGTGCGAGAAAATCGCGAATTTTATTGATCAGGCGTGGAAAAATCTCAAATTTCGCGAATTGGCTCTTTCTCTCTTTTTCGTTCATAAAGTTCGTATTTTTTTCGGCCCTAGCCACTTTCATACTTATATTTGTTTTTTTAGCACTTATAATAAAACATAATTTATCCCCCCCCCCCCCACTTCTCCCAAATAACCTCAAGGAATATTAACACACCTTGAAAACAATCCTTGCTATATCTGTGTTATATATACGAACAAAAACTGTTGATATATCCTTGCCATCTGAATTTAATATGTTGACTGAGTAGGGGAACCTAGGGGGGGGGGGGGTAACACTCACCTCTCCCCTCTGAAACCATATTTTTTTACCTGATTGCATTGCAGGCCACAGATCACCTCCCCGAAATAGAATTCTCTCCGCGTTACTGATGTGGCCCCGACAACCCACACATTTTTGTAAGTGGCCCTTCTCTAAAAAAGGTTGTGCACCCCTAATTTATACGATGTCAATTTTGTTGTTATTGCCATTATTATTGTTAAAAATATATTAAAGATACACAAAAAATATGTTGCACTTATTTTCTATACAGAATTCAAAGCAAACCAATACACCTAAAAATCATACTAAATAAATCTATTAAAGACTATTTTTTTCCACAGAACCGCCGCAGAATTCGTGGAGCGTGGCGTTCCGCGGACCCGTCGGAGGTCCCAGCAACCGGACAGGGAAAAAATATATACTATGTATAATATAAACACTGCAAATAAGGGCGTCTTAAATTCAGACACAAATGTGACTGAAAGAGTAATTCAGACACTTAAGTGTCTGAATATGGAATTTCAGACATCATAGGTGTGTGAAATTAAGACACTTAAGTGTCTTACTATATGATCATGGTATAAACACTGTAAACTGAAATGTCTGAAATTCAGACACATAAGTGTCTGAAACTGGAGTGTTCAATTTTCAGACATTTTAAAGTGTCTTAATTTTTAAGACACGTGTATATGTCTGAATTTAAGACATTTCAAACGTCTGAATCGCATCCGTTTTTGATCACCCTGCAAGTTTGGCTATAGGCAATCAATTGTTCACCGTTTTTTGTAAGCTTTATACACTGTAAAAAATAACCGTTACAATATGGAAATTATATTGCCAATTGGGACGCCAATTTACGTATTTTAATGTAAATTTTCTTCCATAAATTTCAGAAAATTTTCCATTTTTTGCATATTTTTCCATTTAAAAGGTATAATATAATCTTTCAAGGACAAATCCACATATTTCGCAATCAGAATTTTCTAAACTCACGTATATTAGACATGATTTATTTATTTATATTCAAACTAGTGCATTGGCACACCTACTGGGGGAGTTAAGGGGGCTGAAGCCTCTCCCAGACTAGACTAGATATTATTTTTTTTAATTATGAAAGAATATTATTATTTTTTAATAGATCCTTAAAAAATCGGAATTTTTAAAAAGATATTAATTTTGTCGCACATTTTTTTTTCTCTTTTTTAAATTTTATTATGAAATTCGAAATTATAGCATGTTTAAAATTTACTTAATTATAAAGATTAATTACTTAATTATACTTAAGTAAACTAATTAATTGATGTTTTTAAAATTTCCTTTAGAAAAAAAAAACTATTTACTTAATTATAAATTTAAGATACAGTGCAACTTTTTGCACACTTTAACCTTCATAATATTTTGATAATTTAATAATAAAACTTTAAATTGTTTGATTGCAAACACACTTTAAAATTATCCAAATACGGAAACACGCCAAAAAATCGCAAAAACAAAGGTATATATTAGTACAGTACAGTATTTCATTACTTAACATTTTAAAAGCATTCAGAATTACACCAACCAAAACTTTCCAGCTGGTTACGACGCTTGCATTTTTTTTTACAACCATAACACTGCCTCTAAAATATGTTAGTCCCCTCCAAATCGCAATTCTGGATGCGCCACTGAATCTGTGTGGTATCCAAAGCGTATGCTGATGCTATTTCCCTCTGAAATTTAAAGAAAATGTCAAGTTTAATTACGAAATTTTCGCAAAAGAAAAATAATTGGAATACATCCCAAAACTGTGGCGCCATCTATATTGAATAAGAAAAATCGAACTTATTTGCGCATTTAAGTGTTTGATGGTGTTTTGAGAAGTTATTTTAGTTCGTTATAACTATTATTTTGGAATTATATGGAATATTTCTGAATTTTTTTACTACATAACGTTTTACCTAATGATTGAGTATTGATTTAATTCAGGAATGATCTCATTTCACCGTAAGAAAATTAGTCTCATCAAAAACTTTTAACCTGTATTTCGATCGAAAAAAAGGAAGAAAAAAATTATTTGCGCAAATATAAAACACTGTTTTTTATTATTTTTGAAGAAAAATTATATACAATATTTATAACTGAGAAATTTTGTTCAGAATATATGGCATATGGAATATGGACTATATAGGAATTAATGAGCACAATAAAAAAAAAATTGCCATATATTCAACCGATCTGAAGAAAAAAAAAGAAAAAAAATCAAAAAATCGAACACTATATTCCTTCACACACTTTTATAATCACATACTTTCGCATTAACATTAAACACAGGCTTTGGGCAAAAATATATGCATTTTTTTAATGAAAAATTGATTTTATTTTTAATGGGCGTTGAATTACGCCCCCCCCCCAACACACACACACACACAACTGAAACGGGACAAGCCCGAATTAAATATATATAGATATTAATTAATTATATATGTAATATATATACATATGCACGGTTAAAACATTTTAAATATTTTAATATTTCAAAAATAACGTGTCATCTGTATTAACAATAATATTTCTGTTCTAAAAATTTCTTCGGTAGAAGTAGAAAACCTTCTGCTAATCTTACATTGCAGGAAATTAAAAAGCAAAATATTCAAAATTCTAGACAGAAGATGTGTGAAATATTTCAAAATTATAAGCAGATAGACAAAATATTTACCGTTTCCGTAAAATAAATTGTGAGTCACAAGTAACTAACAATACTTGAACATCCCAGCTGTGAAGACGTGGCCGAGAGGGATTATCACATAGTCTACAGACTTTAAGGTCGCGAGTTCGTATCCCGCGACGGGTAAGTGCAATGTTGTTAAGGTATATGTTAAATACAATGTTGTTGTAAATTGAGTTAAAGTAGCTAATCATGTAAAATGTGCGAGGCCTTGTATTGAAATACGTGTGTACCCTTTTTTTAAAAAAAAAAAATACAGAAATTTCCAATAAATAAATTTTTCCAGAAATTGAAGAAAATTTTCATTAAAATACGTAAATTGTACTGGCGTCTTGATTGGCTGGACAATTTTTATATTTTAAAGGATTTTTTTTTCTGTGTATAAGGCTTTCCGAAAAAAATGGCTGCTTTTGCAGAGAAATTAAAGGTGGTCAAACATGGATGCATTTCAGACATTTGAAATGTCTTAAATTTAGACACATACAAGCGTCTTAAAAATTTAGACACTTTAAAATGTCTGAAAATTGAACACTCCGTTTCAGACACTTATGTGTCTGAATTTCAGACATTTCAATTTACAGTGAAGACATCACCGGACAATCATGGGCGATATCTATACTAATAAAAGAAAAGATCACTCTGTCTGTGTGTGTATGTGTTGTCGATGGCTAGAAAAATCTACCGCGCACAGAAGCCTGAAAATTTGAACGGGGATAATCTAAGACAGGTCCTGAAGCACCTGAAGCTCAAATTTTTAATTTTTGATAATTAGCAAAGATATTAATTAAAAACTCATAAAAATTATATATATATATATTATAGAATCGGCTAAGGCGCGTTCGCGCATGCTCAGTCTCTTCTCTAACGAGCGCATAGAAGGGAACTACCAAAAGCTGTATTTCTCCCCCTTTTGATAGTTTGTGTTAACCCACTATGGACAAACCATTCGGGATACCGAAATATACACATAAGACATATTCTTAAATTCCATACTTTTACGCCTGAAACATCGCAATCAGTTTGAAAAAATATTGTTATTAACACTTTGAAAAAAAATTCCAAAAGGGTTGTTTTCGCTTTTGACTTTTTCTCCCTATAGGCAACGCTCCTCCTTACCCCAGTGATCAATTTCAGAGGTACCAATTAACAAAAAATGTGCATTTAAAGTGAGACCTTCTTCTATTTGACGGTACAACTAGCTGATTTTCAAAAATACGAATTTCAACTCTTTCAAAAAATTCGCGACCGCAGGTCACTTCGCGCATCTCGGATACGATCTTTTCTATCTTAAAAGTGACTAAACGTCCATATTTCGATACAATCTATTTAGAGCATCTCGGTGAACTGGATTTACATCACCTACAAAAGTTTTGAAACGTTCGGAAAATCAGAAGTACAAAAAAAAAAAAAAAGAAAAAAAAAGGGAGAATTTTTTTCTGAAAACGCGTAAAAGCAGGGGAGCGGCTTATGTTCATGTTTTCTCTGTTAAAAATGCATATTTTTTTACGCAGTTTTAGATAGGGCTTGGGCGATTAAAATTTCAGACAGTTCCGGACGATAAGAATTTTTTGTTGTTGTTGTTTCTTTATGTTAAATGACAACCGCGAAAATAACAACAACAACAACAACAGAAAAAAAAGGCGAGAAGAAAACTTATTCTTCTAGACTAGATTTTTGCAACTAGATATCGATAATTTTTCACAAAATTTTTACGCATGCTGCAAAACAGTTATATTTGTAACCGATAAAAAATCCAAAGAGTTTGGACGGCAAGAACTACTTTTTATTAAACTATGAGGCGACAGTTTGTGAAAACGGTCTTCTTACGTGTGCTTCTACCACTAACTATCAACATTATTTCGAGAATTTTTCATGTAAAAATATAAACTCATACAAAATCGAGTTGAAGTTATAAAATCATATAAATTTGAGGTATATTTAAGATTATTAATATGTGCCCGGGAAACGCCGGGTGGGTCAGCTAGTAAAATATAAAATTATCTCAATTTTTTTTTTTCGTATTATGTATTTATTTATTATTATTGGTTGTTTGATTACACAAACGGATTGAACAAACTAATAGCATATTTCTCTAAAACTGAATTCAAGTTAAATCAATTCCTAAAATATAATAATAACAATGAGACTGCCTAGATAAACTGAGAAATCAAATATCCTAAAATATACTCGTATTTTGCGCTAATTAGGCTGTGTTCATCGGATTGTAAATTTAGAGAACGTATCCATTATCAGACATCATCAACGTAACGTCGCGTTTGACTGAGTAAGCAGAATCTCTAAATAGATTCAGAAAGAAACTCGATTTCAATTTTCTTTTGGAGTAAACATAGATTAATATTTTGCACCTGGCTTGCATTTCTTTCAAAAATCATGTTTAACAAATTATTCATTGCAATTGGCATTCATACTTCAGGAATTATTACTTTCCCTTTATTCGTATTAAATCAATGAAGCGTATGAATTATTTGAAATTTACATTTGAAAACGTACTAATGTATTTGTCTTTATACGATTTTATTGTTGTTATTTATATCATGTGTATTGTTTGAAATGTTTCTTAACAAATACAAAAATGTTCCACTTTTTTAACTGCGAAATATAATTAAGCTTGCATGTAAAAAATGTTGTTGCTTATTATTTATTTATTTTTTATTATTATTATTTATTTATTGTTTTTAATTACACAAAATATTCTGACTTAATAAATTAACAGATTTTTTCTTTACTACTAAATTCACATTTACTCTATGTCTAAAAAGTAATAATATTAATTATACTTATGTGCAAATAAGGGGCAGTGCATATGTAACATTATCACTTTAGGGGGGAGGGGTAGTCTGGCACTTGATATCGTAAGATATCTCTGGGGCGAGGGGGGTTTGCTTTTTGATAACGTTATCATTTTTTTATCCAATCAAACTTTTCTTTTCACTGTAACTTTTTCTTTGCATCCAAATAGTCTTACCTTTATTATCATTATTATTTTTAGATGTTTCTATGAAAATACAAAGCTATTGTTAAAGCCATTAAATGTTTATAAAATCATTTCATTCCAAAATTTGGAATACCCCAACGTTTGTCATTCCCGTTCTTCTGCCATATGTGCATATAATTCGCTGTTTGAAATTATACTTGAGTTCTCCAATAAAGAAAAACAAAGAATGTTGTCCACTGTTTTGTTGATGCCGGGTGGCTATATTACAATCCAACAAAACTTGGAAGTGTTTGGCGGCTTGGAGTTGGCAGCTTTTGGCATTTTCGCTGGTGGAGAAAAACCAGTTCTTAGGGAGGGGAAAGGCATTGCAGCTCTTTGTATCGTATGATAGGATACTAATGTATAGTGAAATGCTTTGGAAATAGAAAATTACTGTTCTATTCCTAAAACAAATGATAAACATTACCATTTTTAAGATAATTTATAATTCTGATTTTTTAATGCAAATAAATTACTTCATTTATAAAGATTTTTTAAATATTTTCATATTTTATTGTTTTTATTAGCATTGTTATTATTTTTTACTACGCCTGTAGCACATTTTGCTAAAAATTTCCTAAAATGTTAATATTTTGTTTTGTTTACACCATTTCTTTGATTTTCTCAAATAATAAAAATCTTCAAACCGAAATTTAAAGTCCGAATTTTATAAAGAAGTTCTAAAATGGGTTTGGGTGATAAAACATATACAATAAATAAATAAAAAATGAATAAATAAAATGCCTATTCAGTAAAAATGTTGATTATTTAGAACTGTTGTTAAAAGTCAAATTTCTCAGGAAAGATATTGTGACCTCATAAATTTAGTACTTATATTAAAAAAAAATGAAATTTATTAATTGTGTTGTAAGAATTGCTGAAAAAAAAATGTACTGTCAGAGGTATTGGAAAATCCAAAAAAAAAGTTGCTTTTGAATTTCAATAACAACACATAAATAATTATGTATGTATAATAAATTTTTGTTTAAGGTTTATTCTAAATTAAAATGCATAACTAAATTCCGTATTTTGTGTCATTATTAAATTTCTGATTATTGTAGATTAATAATTTTTAAATTATATTCGGACCCATGAATGACGGTTTTCTTGGAGAAAATAAATTTTATAGTGAAATAATTTAAACAGTAATGATTACTATATTATAAGTTAATATTGAAATATCACTACAAAATTAAAATCAACATTTGAGATAATCTGATAGAGTAGGGGCAATATAACTTTTTGTAACTAGAAAACATAATTCTTGCATTCACAAAAGAAAGGGATAGCTTTTTTTTTTTTTTTTTTTTTTGCTTTATAAATGAGATTTGTAAAATCGACAACTTAAAAGACAGAAAAATAAAACATTTTAATTCTATGATGAATATATTTAATATCGCTGTATTTAGAGTTTATTCTTTCATGACATAGAACTTTTAACATTTAAAGAAAATGTTTTTCAGCACTGCCGTCATTACGTTTTCTGAAATATTTGTGTTTTTTTTATTTACTTTTTATAATAACAGAATTCATTTTATTCAAAATATTATGATTTCTTAAGGCTGTTCTTAACTGCTCTGCTCAACAAGAGCAAAACGTTTTGACACATTTACAAATTCATTTTTTAACGGAAAGATATAAAATTGGAAAGCCTGACCATGGAATCGATTTGGAATCGAACTGTGTTTTCCATTTTTTGATCAATAAATTACCTATTGAGTTATAAGCGATTTCGATCACATGATAAACACGTTTTTCACGCTTTTTTGAGTGGTTTCTTCTTTCGCGCAGAAATTCTGTTCAAAACGCCTACTTTGACACTATTTTCTGAAAGATCTATTGCGTTTCCAAAAAAACGGAAAAAAACAGCGTGATTATATAGTTTCTGAACAACATTTGCTAGTTTCATGCATTTCCAAACAAAAATAAATTAAAACTTATGTCAGAAAGTTGCCCTTTTGGATTTAAGAACAGCCTTAAAAGGAAATAGCTCTAATGATTCATCATATAAGGTTACGTGAGGCAACTGGGCCATGATTTTACAATGTGACTCTGGAGATTCTGGCAATTCATATTCAAAAGGCTAACATTCATTTGAATTAAAGTCTGAACTTTTGTAAATGTGTTCAGTTAGGTTCCCTCTATCAGGCAGAAATATTCAAAATCACATTTTAATATCTAAAAATAAAATACATATTTCATATTTCTTCCCTCGTGGGTCCAGTTGCCCCATAAAAATAGGGCAAGTGGACCAGGAGGGTCTATGTTCCAGACGCGCTTGTATTTTTTTATATTGGGTATCAGGTTTTGTTTGAAAAAGTGTAAATAACTAAACAAAATTTAAACCAGGCAGATCATGTACTAACCTTTACTGTCAATGTGTCGAAAAAAAAGCACTAAAAGTGAAAATATTAGATTTATTTATACAAAAAACATAAATATTAAGTAAGTACTTATGTACTTTAGTATAGGTAATAAGCATAAAAGTTGCATGGGTACTTTAAGGAAAAAAATAACAAGATAAATCTATGAACAAACGGCTACGTAAGTACTTAAGTATCTCATTCTCTTTTTTATTTACCACAATGGAATTTCGATATGTCCAATAAACGTGTGGAGAATGTAACCATATTTTTTTATATCGAATAGAACTATTTTTTTATTCGTTTCGATAATTTTCTAATAATCTCACTTTGCCTTATGTATATGCCTCTTCATCTGTATGTAAAATTTCGAGCTATAGCTATCACACTTAAGAAATTTGGTTTGATACCCCCAACATGCTTTTTTAAAAATTTTATTATGTAATTTTCTTTATTGCAAGCAAAAATACAATAGAGAAATTAATTTCCCATAGAAAGAGAAACTCAAAAAGATATTTATAACTGTCGGGGAAACTGGATCCCATATGGTGCAGTTACCCCTGATACATGTGACATGTCCCAGTTACCCCACTTTTGAAAAATGTATGGGGTAACTGAAATTCCGGCCTTACACTTGAAACATGAAGTAAATATGTATAGATTCCTAATAATATTAATGTATTTATGTGTCTAATCTTTAAATAAAAATATTGTTTAATAAAAGTACTTACCGTATTTTAATAAAAAGCCGAGGAAGTTCAACCAAATGGACGTTGTTTTTAAAAAAAGAAACCTAAATTTTCGGCAACCTATTACAACAAAGGCAGAGTTATAACTGAGTTAGCACACGTTGTTTTAAGAAGTAGAGAGGGGGGTGCAATGTTGACAAAAGCCAAAACTTAAAAAACACCAACGGTTTAAAAAAAATAGTCTATGGCCCAGTTACGTCATGGGTCCAGTTACCCCAGCTTACCTTACTCTTTTTAAACTCGCTTCACGTATGGATCTATAAATAAAAGGAATTTTTAAAAAATGTCTTTTAATTAATTAAGAATTAAAAAAATAAGCTTTGAATATTCAGCAATTGAGCATTTAGCAATAATTTAAATATTGTCTCGTGTATCATAGAGTTTAGCTGATAAATGGAGTTAAGAATAATAATAACAACATTTATAAAAAATGTTTAGTATTACTTTTAGATGCCCTCTAAATGCTATTATTTCTTTTAAAAAACAACTTTGAAAATTCACCAGTGTTAGCATACATATTGTGGCTGTTTTTCTTTATTTCCACTTTACTTAATAAAAGAACAAATGTGTTTTCTATTTAAACTAAATTAGCAAAACATTTTCTCGTAATTTTTTAACAAATCATTAATGAACATAAAGACAAATGGCAGCACAGCATGAAATTTTACTGGGTAATTATCTTTATCTTTTTTTTTTTTTTTTTTTTTTTTTTTTTAACGTGAAATATATAGCTATAATATAGGGCATATAACAGCCTTCTAGGCTAACAGGCTTCTAGCTCTTAGATAGTGTAGACGATTTTCATAAACTTTGAAAATAACTTTTATACATTAAAATAACCTATTTCACAAGTGTTTTAATATTTAATTAAGACATTAGCGATCATATGTTACTCGTGGAACTTAATTGTTTTAGCATATTTTTTTTTTTTTTTTTATCCGAAAGTTAACCGCGTTTCTTTCTTCACATCACCCTCTTCCACGAACAATAAAATGGATTGAAACTGATCTTCCCCGGTGTAAACAAATGGGTTACTGGAGAAAGGGTAGAAAGTGAAGATTTTAGCGCTCTTGGCTCATAGCGTTTTATCTCGCCAAACCCCTCAAGTTTTGTTGGATTGTAATCTCGCTGCCGGGTGGCCCAAAAATGACTGATGGATTTTAAAATTCCTTAACTTGCAAACGGTAACAGATATTAAAAAAAATTCTTGCAGGAGTGTTATGTAAGATGTCAGGAGTTTTTATGCTGCTATTCTCAGTTTTAGTTACAAATAGCATCGATAGATGGAGCTGCAAGCAATAACCGCTAAATCCAGGATCGATTTTTCTATCTCTCTCTTCTTCCATGGGATAAAACAAAAAAGGAGATTAAAATATATTGAATGGATCCCGAAGTACCAAAAAGCGAGTCTGGACTGATCGCCTATTGCTCTCAGCGCCATCTATTGCTTGAAATTCGAACTAAAATCAAGAATCACAGTACAAAAACTTCTGACATTATACATAACCCTCCTGCAAGAATTGTTTTAATATATGTCACCGTTTGGAAGTTATTGAATTTTAATATCCATCAGTCATTTTTGGGACAGCCAGTAAGTTCTGCTTTTAACCTCCCAAGACAGGGGACAAGTGCAAGAAGACAATATTACTTTTGAATGCATTATATAACAATAAGCTGTTATTAAGTAGTACTTTTAACTAATAACTAACTCTTTCAGATGTTATTTGATATAAATTTATTTCATGCATTGATATTTTATTGACTTCTTGAATCCGTAAACTATGAGACTAATAAATGTTTAGTCATATTTCATATGTGTATATCACTGCAAACGTATAAAAAGAAAGAAAAATAATCTATAAATAAAAAATTTTATTTATAACGATATCATGAGGTGTGGGGGGGGGGGGGGGTCGACGAATGATAACGTTTGATATCGTAAGGGGGGTGGAGGTCCAAAATTAACAAAATATTGATAATGTTATATTTGTATAGCCCCTAAACTGAGAAATAAAACATCGTACACAATACTCATACTTCCTTGCTAATTGCTTCGTATATGTCGGTACGTAAATTTAGAATTATCCATTCTCCGATATCATCAACATATTATTGTGCTTGACCGAGTTAGCTGAATCTCTAATCTAAATAGATTCCGAAAGAAATTGTTTTCTTTTTTTTTCTCCAAAGTAAACACGGCAGAATTTGACACACAACTGAGTTTATAATTTCTTTCAAAAATGATGTTTCATAAATTATTCATTGCGATTGTCGTTATATGTTATGTGTTATATATGGTTCGTTTAAAAAAATATGCATTCATAATTCTTGTGTGAATTGTTTAAATATTTCGTGTCAAATTAACAAAGTATTTTACAATGTATTATACTTGAAAGCAAGTAATTCCATGGTGAAAAATAGGTAAAACTAGGGAGAGTTTTTTGCCTAATTACAATAAAGTTAATATTTATTTAGCTTAATTACAATAAAGTTAATATTTATTTATCGATATCATAAACGGCAAAAATCTATTTATTTTGCTACATACTTATTCGTCGTCATCAAAGCGTTTGTTATCCACTTAATATTGCAAATGTATTCCAAAAATAGTACGGTATGCCGAAGCCATAGAAATGGTGACAATTACCGAAACTCTCGCTTTATACGTTTATACATCACGTATAAATGTTGCATATTTTAAATTTTTACAACATTGAGAAGTAGAATTTTTTTTTTCTTTTAAATAACATAAGTTTGGAAATTGTAGCTCAATCTAGTCCCTTTTTATGACTTAAAAAGGGACTAGGTTGATCTACAATTTCCACACAGATTTTATTTGTATCGAAAAATTAGGACAATCAAGTTAAATAATAATGATTAAGTAAATAAATAATAATATTATTATATTTTCGAAATTTATTTTATTTGAATTGAGTTTTAGTAAAATATACTATTATTTTGTTGAATCCTTACACTTTGTGTAATTAAAAACAATCGAACAATCAATAATAATAATAATAATAATAAATAAATAAATAATAAGCAAAACACTTTTACAGGAAATTTTACAGTGCGGTACGCCGGTGCAACGGTGGCGTGGCAATTACCGAATTTTAATTCAGATTTCAGGAAAGATACTATTATATATTTCAGTCCATAGACTGTGTAATTAAAAACAATCAAGCAATCAATAATAATAATAATGAATAAGTAAATAAAATAATAATGAGCAAAACAAGTTTTTTACAGATAATTTTATGGTACGGTAGTAGAAAAAAGTAAACGGTATGCCGATGCCATATAGCAATGGTGAGAATTACCGAAACTTTCGCTTTCAACGTTTATACATCTCTGCTAAGTATAGCATATTTTCAATTTTTACAGCATCCAGTAGACAATATATATATATCATTTACTCTCAAATAACATTTGTTTGGAATTTGTAGCTCAACCTAGTCCATTTTTATGACTTAAAAAAACCCAACTATCATTTTTTTAAGTCTACCTCATCAATGAACATTTGTTTGCTACAACAATGTAAAGTAACCTCAACTGGATATTGATTTCTAAAAGCAAATTTAAAAGAAAAAAAATAATTTTCTCTTTTTGGCGCTAAAGTGAAATGTTGCAATGAAAAGAAAGATTTTTATTTTATGTTGAATATAAAAGTAATATCCTGTAAAAGTAATATTAAGCTGAATTATCTAAAAAGATATATTGTATGAGAAATACGTTCGTAATAATATTTTTATTTTTTAATTATTTACTGAATTTATTCATGTAAAACAAGGAAGGCATACCTTTTTGAGTATGCGTGAAAAATTATTGTGTTCCAACATTCTAACGTGCCAGAAACATTTTAACTTAGATAAAATCCAATAATTAATTTTATAGAATTTTTACTCAAATATTTTTACGCTTGCACTAAATTCGATTCCTAAGTTATTTATTATACTGTATTTACTGAATAATATAGCCATGTCGCATAGAATTCCGTGTTAATAATCTATAAATCAGTTTCTTTTTTGTATACTTCCGAATCAGATAATTTTAGTTATAGAAACAGGTTCAATAGATACATATTATTTAGAGTAACAGTTAAAATTCAATTTTCAAAATATAATAAAACCTAAAATTACTCAAAACTCTAAACCTAGATTAAATAAAACCTAATCTGGAGTAGAAGCGTGCCAATTAGGTATATTACTATGCAAACTATATCTAAAAATTCAATTTTCAAAAACCTTTGAAATTTCATAAAGAAGCAAAATGATTTGGAAAGCACTGTATGTTGAATGGATTGGCGAGAAAATGACGCTACAAGGCGCTTTTATAGAAATTCATAATACCTTAATATATTCAAAATTTACGGATTATTTTAAAGTAAATTATATACCTGTTACACAAACTACACTTTTTGTTAGAAACATAAAATGGATTGTTCTCCGTGAACTGAATATAATCTATAATTTCTTTTTGCGTGCCAGAGAAGTTTTCTCACGTGCCAAGTTCGGCACGCGTGCCATAGGTTCGCCATCCCTGGTGTAAAGCATTCTGACTGAAGTTTTTTTTTTTTTTTTTTTTTTTTTTTTTTTTTTTTTTTAATACGCCTTTTTTTACTACTAACTGAATTCAAATTAAACAATGTGTCAATACTTTTATACTGTAAGTTTTATATGTATATTCTCTCTTCTCTAGTAAAGTTTGATTACTGAATGATAAAAAATATTAACAATAGCACTTTTGCGTAGAAATTGAGAAATAAAACTGTCTAATTGATACTCGTATTTCGATGTTAATAACTTTCTGTATGTCGGAATGTAAATTTAGAGAACGCATCCATTATCAAACAGCATGAACATATCATCGTGTTTGAGTGAATTGAGTTAAAGAATCTCTAAAAAGATTCTGAAAGAAATATTATCCTTTTTTCTTTCTCCGAAGCAGAATCTTTCATAACTATATTTCATTCGAAATTAAAAGAGAATTTAAATACAGATAAGACTCGCCAGTTTGCCATGGGGTTTCAGTTTTGCACTTTTCTTTTTCGCTTATTTGGCGACTTTATAAAAATAATTAACTATTCGTCGAAATAAAACGTAATTTTTTTTCGGAGCTTCAATCAATTTTGTATTTGCGTAACTTTCTTAACCTCTTCAGACCCGAAGGTAAAATAATACTGCGAATACACATCATTCACTCACTGTAAAAAAAAAAAAAAAAAAAAAAAAAAAAAAAAAAATAATCCCAGAAACGTTCCTGGGAAAAAATGGGCAGCTGCGATGCCCATTATTTCCAAGAAACATTTCTTGAAAATGACTGGAACTTTACTGTATAATTTTAAAACATTCCCCAGAAAAGCCAGTAAGGTTCCAGTGAAATACCAGGAAAGTTTTTGTTGACAACAAAAACTTTACTGATATTTCACAGGAAGCTTACATATTTTCTATGGAAAGTTTCAGAAGTGTTCAGTAAGGTTTCTGTTATTTTCTAGAAACGTTTCGTATAAATAATGGCCAACCTAGCTGCCCGTTATTTCTCAGGAACATTCCTGGATTTCTTTTCACAATGCAGGAACATTTCACATATTTGATTTCACTAGATTTGATTTTATTATTTTTTTATTTATTTATGTACTTTATTTATTTATTTATTTATTTTTTTTTTACATTCATTAGATTCGATGCGAATATATATTAATCCATTTTCAAGTATTTAAAAATATTAAATTTCTTTTTGTTTACTTTGGAAAATAGTTGAAGTTTTTTAATCATTTAGTCAATTTAAATTATTAGACATACATACAAATTATATCTGGGATTACTTTTTACCTCACAGGCTATCAAAGCCTGAGAGCTAATGTGCCCCCCGATTCTGTATGTATGTATTTATGTACATACGTACGTATGTACGTAACGGGATTACTCTTGATAGAAATATCAAAATTTTTTTCTGGGTTCATTCTGATAAGGCGCTTTCTTGATTAGTTTTGGTGGTTCATTGGTTAAGTATAAAGGGGGAACGGGGTACAAATCCCCCTTAACTTTGACAGATAGGTTTTTCATGCAGAAATATCAGATTTTCTTCAAATTTGGTATACTGGTTAATTCTGATAAGGCGCTTCCCTGATTAGATTTGAAGGTTCGTTGTTTAAGTCTAAAGGGGGGAACGGGGGCTATTACCCCCCCCCCCTTTAATTTAAATAAATGAGTTTTTCGATCCGATTTGCTTCAAATTTGGAGTACCGGTTTATTTAGATAAGGTGCATCCCTGATGACATTTGGAGGCTCATTGGTTAAGTATAAAGACGGAAAACGGGGATGGGGCTTCACCCCCCTTAATTT
Source organism: Maratus speciosus (assembly GCA_963932465.1). Classification (NCBI taxonomy): domain Eukaryota; kingdom Metazoa; phylum Arthropoda; class Arachnida; order Araneae; family Salticidae; genus Maratus; species Maratus speciosus. The sequence goes on from OZ010793.1 coordinate 173,353,976, forward strand.
ATTTTTCGAGGGGCATTATTCTTTGAAATAACAGTATAATATACAATTAGTGTGAATAGCGTGTGAGCTCAATGCCATCAGTTTAGCTGGACACTTTTCTTTTTTATTATGTTAATTTTCATTGATTCAGTGTATGACTTTGCTAGACATCATAGATGCCAAAAAGAGCCCTTTTTCTGAAATTGATACTTTAGGGGGCTGGTAAGTTAGGTTCACAAATACAGATCTAACACATTTAAAATATCAATTTAATTATTGATAACCTAAATTACGCAGTAATAAATTGAAGGCCTTTAATTAATTGAATGATCTACAAATCCTCAATTAATTATGAAATTTTCTTACTTTCTTGGATAGCTGTCTGGAATGCATTTTGCAAACTCAGATGGTAATAACACTTCTTTATGAGGAAATAAATATCAGTGCTGGCATTTATTGGTTTTGATCCAAAACCAAAAACATTCAGCTATATAGAAGTAAAGTAGAAATGTACAAAAATCAAACAGTTTAATTTATATCTTCCTGTGATACTTCCTAACTGAGAAGATTAATTGCAAATAATATGTTTGATTTCAAGTGCTTAACCTCAATTTTTTACAATATTTCTTTTTTTACATTTTTAAGTGTAATCACAGAAAGAAAATTAAAAAAAAGATTTCTCAAAAACGTCAAGTAAATCAAGGAAAGCAGTATGCACCAATATTTATTTTATCGTTTATCTTGGAATAAAGTTTTAGAAAGTTCTACTTTGACAAAAGGCAATTTTAATTGCATTTAATTTTTATTTTTGATTTAAGTTGATAACGCTAGACAGTTCTTTACACATTGATAGCTAACTAATAGTTAACTTTTCGGGCATTTCTTTTCGGTAGTTAAGGCATTAAGTACATAATCGTATCAGTTTTATTTATCTGTCCGAAAAACGGAAAATAAATAACATCAGTCACGCAATCATATAAGTAAATAATCGAGAAATACATAGAAACTTTCAATTTATTTTCAGAATTTTTGGGAAAAAATATTCTGAAAAATAAAGAATCGTCGAACACTTTCTTTTTGTCAATATAAAACGAGAGGGATTTACAATGTTGTCATTGTACCTCCTACACAAGTAAATACGCAGGGGAATCCAATGTTTAACTTGAGTTGTTTATACTCTAGCATTCAGTTTCATAATGCTTGGATTTTTCTGTATATTTTCATGAGGAGGGTCTGTATTGCGTAGCCCATGGCATTATAAGAGTTAAACTTTATTTACCATTAGCTATGAGGTTCCGCAGATTATTTGTATTAAAAGCTCAGGAAAGATATTGAGTTCCGCTCGCGGTTTTCCTGTTATTGGTCACAGAAATGTAAAATTCCAAGGATAATGAAAATTTAGATTTGGATGCAATTCCAGAAACAAACGGCACGTGCACTTGAAATATGTGATAAGGAATGTTTAACTCTTAACAGCCGAAGTATTCCTCCCAGGCACAGGCATCTTTTATACGGATTCATTCGGTTGTCACAATTTTTTTAAAAGAAATATTTTATTTTTCGTTTAACCACATGTACTAGAGAAATTTACTAAAAAACGATACTTTTAAAATATAGTTCTTCGAATAGAATATAAAAACTAGAAAATAGGAATTCTGTTTTATCAGAATTTAGTGTCGCCCCCGAATAAAAAAAAAATATATATGTATATATAAATAGTACAAAACCTATTTCAATTTTAAGACTTAAAGCACACACTTTTATTTTATGTAAAATGACGTCATTCGCATCCGCTTAAGAATTCCACATTTACGATCCACTCTTAAACATCTACAGTAAAGCATGTATAAGGATGTCACTATCGCAAAATAATGCACAAATGCAGCAAAAAGATGCCGTCATTAAAGAAACTCGACAAAAAAAAGGCTATCTAATGATTCATAGGCAATCATTTTTTTGTAACATTAATATAGACGATTTCAATCTTGAGGTCAATCATGCCGTTTTGGTTGGAAACTGACTCCAAACAAACGGTTGCTATGTTGTATTTTCTATTTTGTTTGTGTGTTGCAGCTATATCTTATATCTATATCTCACATCTAAGTGTTTTAATACTTGATATGTACTGGTAACATTTTCCACAATTTATATTTAAAAAGAAATAACGCATAGCAACCGTTTGTTTGGAGTCAGTTTCCAACCAAAACGTCATGACTGACGTCACACTGAAAGCGTCTAAAGATACTTAAAATTAAATATAGTTTATAATGTTTTAACAGAAATTATTAGTTTATATTATTTCAAAATAGCACGTATTTTAATTACATTTTCTTTCAGTTGTTATGAGAAAATGGCAACAAAAGATGTAATTGCTATTTTTCAACTATTTTCCCTTTTCTTCCTATATAAATGGAGTACTTGAGTTGCCAAAATTAAACAAATGGTGCTAAAAACTACAAAAAAATTAATATTTCAAAAATAAATGGAGACACAGTTTTTAAACTAATTGCATTTAAAAGTACATTTTTTTTCCCAATACGATGGTATGAAAATTTTAAATGTGCGATGCCTAGAAATTTAAAAAATTGCTATAGAGCATTTAATCCCACAGTAATACATCTGCTTTGTTTATTGCTAGCGTCTGTAAGCTAACGTTATTTTTTGGAGACAAAATAAGCTGAGAGAAAGAAATAGCATACCGCCCCGGGGCTAATAAAATCTTGTGCATAAAGCTTGGACGGCTTTTGCCGACACTCAACCGCAAAGGGTTAATATTTTTTTTAAAAATCTTTAAAAACTTTTTATTCTTTTTTCAGAGTTAAAAAAAGTGTAAGAAGAATATTGGTCCTCACAACAATTACATCGACTTACTGCAATTCTCGAGTTATGATAATTAAAAGAAAAGTAATTTAATTATTTTTTTAAACAAATTTCAAAAAGAAACTTGTTGCATTAATATTTAGACCACATTTATCTTACTCTTCGAGCATATATCTCATTTGTATTTTTTGTCGCACGAGCTTCTTCATAGATTTCCGTGTAAGAAACCGATAATTCAAGACATTCGCCATGCAGAAATCGCTCTTTAATCTATTTCTTGTGACAATAGGACCAACATTTTCTGATGCTTATTAAATATATATATGAGCATGTAGTATATGTGTATGCATATATGCTTATATATTGCTTGGATATATATTTAAAAAACAACAACAACTGGGGTATCATGCATTTAACATCATAAATTTTTCATTAATATTTTACATATTGCACATAATACAAAGCTATATTTTACTATCTCAAAATAATCCTCATTGCTTTTTAAATGTTATTTATATACTCATTTTTTATTTTATAATATTTGTTTTAAAATCGTTAATTTAATCAATGCCCTTTTATTTATATATTTCTATATATTTATTCATTTTATATTTACTCAGTACTTATTATGTCTATTCCTATTTTTTTCATTCTAGTTTAAATAAAAGTTAATTTAAGTCATTTCTTGATTTCTTCAATTAATTTCATTCTTTTTTAGGGGTATAGATGGCAGCACTAAACATTTTTTTAAAAATCTAGTTACACTATAGTTTTCCTCTTACACACCAGATGGCAGCAATGTTTTTATTTTCAGTGACAAACTCCTGGCCACTATTTTAATAGTATTAAATCTGATTGCATCCTCAAATGTTATAATATAGTGGGTCAACTTTCTGAAGTTTTGGATTCTAGCATATAATTGAGGTATTGTGCTCTAATCATTTTTCAATTTTTGACTAAAATGTATGTTTTTCTTGACATTCAATTTTTTGCACTTTCAATAGTTAGCAATTTTTATGCTATTTATAATAAGTATTAATGTATTTATAAGGAAGAATTTATGAGAATATAATTTAATAAAATTATTTATTAAATTATAATTAAATTATAATAATTTTATATTTTGCTTGGGAAAACATAATTTAACTTCCAATTGTCATTTTTAGTCATTCTCTCCTCCCCGCCTCTCTCTCTCTCCAGACATTCACGCACTAAAGGAAAAAAACAATTGTAAATATTACAGACCGGGATCCGGCAGGACAGACAATCATCTCATCCAGTTCACGGATGAAATTCTAGTATTAGTTAAATCTTGATTCGCATATTAAAAAGCAATCGGTCTGCCAAGTCCTATCTTGGTGGAAAACACCGGAAAACCCGATTTTAGTGGCTGACTCGTAGGTTTACCATTGTGTTTTCCTACACCCAAAGGTATGAAGACATGGAGGACTGGGAGCAGGAAAACACAATGGTAAACCTACGTGTCAGCCGCTAAAATCGGGTTTTCAGGTGTTTTCCACCAAGATAGGACTTGGCAGACCGATTGCTTTTTAATATGCGAATCAAGATTTAACTAATACTAGAATTTCATCCGTGAACTGGGTGAGATGATTGTCTGTCCTGCCGGCTTCCGGTCTATTATTTTACTCAAAATTTTTTGAGCCCCCCCCCCCCCCCCCCCCAATATTTTCCAAAAATTGGCGTTACTGGTGACAACCACATTCAATATAATCTATGTTATTGGAATTCGAGTGTCTGTACAAAAATGTGTGGCGGCATACGTAATAGCGTATGTTCAGATTAGAAAAGTTATAGTCCTAATTGTTGACACTCACATTCCGTAACTCATCAATAGACAAGTCAGCAATTAGTACCTTAGCGATAATCTCGCCAAGTTTTTGTTTACAATTATACCCACCAAACAAATTTTATTGCTAATATGTCGTTACTATCTCCTTTATAAAGGCACACTAGTTGTTCATCGATCAAAATTTTGGTGAAAACCCTTTCGACAATTCAAATTTTATTTTTCGTGTGCCACCTCTCTCACATTTATAAGGGCGATCAGTTCATGCGCACAGGTTTGAAATTCAGTAGACAGTCATATATTAAAGTATTCTACTCGCGGCTGTAGAAAAAAAACTAAGCAAGATACGATTAATTCTTTTAGCTTAAAACCTACCTTCTCAAGTGTACTAGATTGTAGTAAAAAAAGTTGCATTCAAATCCATTTACTGGTGGTTTAAAAAAATTGAGAACATAAGTACATTCAGACATGCATAACAACCAAAAGCAAAGGCTTCTTTTTTTTTTTTTTTTCCTTGAAAAATTATTCAGGTCTTCACTGTTACGGTATTCTTTAAAATTGAATTTTCTATCTTTTCTTTGTGTACACTGTAAAAATAAAATAAAATCGTAAAAAAGCAGAAAAAATCTGTCATATTTCAAAATTAAAAGCACATTAACAGAATTATTATGTTGTTTTCACCTATTATGGCTCATTTTCCTCCTCTGGCAGATAATTTCTGTATTTATCAAAAAAAAAATTAAATTAAAAAAAAAAAATACATGTTCTTGTTTATATAACATTGTTTAATAAGGAACAATTTTTCCTGAAAATTCAGCCATTCAACACTAATATTAGTTGCTTTTTTTTTTAGTATCACTTCAATTTTCTGCTATCAAAATGAATAGAGTAACTCCTCCATTTGTTGCCTATTTCAAAATTAGCCGAGAAACTTCTGATAACAGGACGATAAAAAAACTATTTCCAATTCTAATTTGAAAGTATTGATATAAAACCATTTTAGGTCATTTAATTATTCCTATTAATCTGTTGCATTAATAATCCAAAAATATCTGCAAACATAAACTGCATGCTGAACATTTTGTATATACACACGTGCAAAAGTATGGAACAACTATATAACAATAAAATATCAAAAAACTTAGGGAAAATGTTTAGTCTATTTACATTAAAATTCTCCAGGATCACTGTCATATCATAAGTTTTCCTTAAATAAATATATATATGTGTGTGTATATAAAATATTTTATTAGATAAAGTAAAATTTTTAGCCATCAATTGTCTTTTAAAGCGGCAACAGAATAAAGTGGGGGGAAAGGGTGACCTATTCCTATATTCCTATTTGCACTACTTGTTTTTAAAAATTAAGTTAGTTTTTAACATGTATTTTTTTACTACTTTAAAACATTTTATCTACTATTTTCTTTGATTTTTTTTTCTTAAAATAATAAAAAACTCTTTTTTAAGGATCTGAATTTTTAATGCATAAAAGTTATCGTTAATCTTATAAATTCTAAGTACATAATCATTATATGCTTCTTTAAAAACAATTCTAATCAAAACTTTAAGGAAATAATTACTGCTGCAATAGTCTTTTTCTACATGCATTAGCAAAATGTCCGTAATTTAATTATTTAGACATTGATTAAAATAATCCGAAGCAGCTCTTTCTAAAAAGTATTTATTTTAATCTAATTCTCTAAGAATGAAAAACTCTTATCCTAAAGTTCGTTGCCAAAGAATTAGGAGAAGATTTAAAACAAAACTCTTTTAAATTTTGTTTCCGGAAAACTGATTAAAGGAACATCGAAAAGGCGTTTCAAACTTCGATAATTTTTTAGCTCATATATTATATATATTAAAAAAATCAATTTGGTTAAATCCAAGAGATTTTTTTATAAGATAGCACATGGGTAGATCTTACATCTAACTGATTGTAGTTACCATATATACTCGCATATAAGTCGACTCGCGTATAAGTAGACCCCCTAACTTTCGAATGCAAATTTTAGAAAAAATCAAAAACCCGCGTATAAGTCGACCCCCTAACTTTTTACTTCAATTTTGCACAAAATCAAACCAAAGATTTCACTTGCCAATGTGAAAAGGTAGTAAGTAAACAAAAACAAATCATTGAAATTATTTTAAATGGTAAATTATTATTATTGGTATATTTTATATATTATTTTTTTATTGATACACATAAAAAGCCATAATTTTGCAGCATTTGAAGTTTTCGTTTTTACTTTTTTAACGGACTCGCGTATAAGTCGACCCCCCCCCCCCCCCCCAAATTTGCTTACCGAAAATTGTCAGAAATTCCTCGACTTATACGCGAGTATATACGGTAATTGTTTTATTTAATATATTTACTATATTGTTCATAAAACGGACTCATTAGGTACGTTCGTAATTATGTAAATACGCAGCACGTATAGTCGTCGTTCGGTCCGTCTGTCCGTCCGCATATAACAGAATAAAACTACACAACCGAATGGTCTGAAATTTTAAATATATAAATGTTGCAAAATTTTGTCGAGTCATTTCAAATTTTATGAAAATTGGATGTATAGTTTAATTACAGGGACAGTCAAAAGTTTTCCGTTACTTGACCAATGGGAAAAAATTGTTTCAAGTGCATTTTAATGATGTTACAGCCTTTCGAGCAGAATGAAATTAATATGCACTTATGGAGTGTACTAAAATATACATTCACTACAATATGCGGTGCAAAAAATATTTATAAAATTAGTTATAGTACGAACGCACCACATTTGCCACGATTGATGTGCAATTTCCGACTTGTTTTAATTTGAATTCCAGTAGTGAATGTAAAATTCTAGAATTATTCAATTAACCATTATACAAGTTATTTTAAGGTGCGTTCGTAATTATACACGTTCGTATATAAATGCGTAGCACATATACTCGTCCTCTGATCCGTCCGTCTGTTTGTCCGTCTGACCGCATATAACATTGCAAAAACTACCCAACCGAATGGTTTTAAATTTAATATATTTTTTTTTTTCACGAGTCATTCCAAATTTTATGAAAGTCGAATCAAAATTTAAAAAGATATTAATAAAAGTTTTCTTTATTCTATTAAATCCTATCACACGTAATTAATCCAATGATATCCCATGATAGGTAATGATTCTAGGTTGCCATGGTGATCACGTCCTATTTAAGGTGGAGTCCTATTATTTCCGTATTACTGAATTTAATGTATATAATCGTAATAAATGTTATATTCAAGCATTTTTGTATAAGAATGCACCAGCTGTTGCACCCAGATCTGAATATTTATAAAACTAATTATAGTACGAATGCATCTTATTTGCCACGTCTGACGTACAATTTCCGACTTGTTTATATTAGTAAAATTAAGTTCAATAAGAAGTTCTCATTTTGAACGTTTTAAGAGTCTAACATGTATATTTTTTTTCTCGCTCTGATTTGTTTGTCAGTACCTCTGAAGGATAAGCTAAGCTGTAAATATAATATACTAGCAAACCCCGCGGCTTTGCTCGCGTAATATTTGAAATATGCCAAGTGATATTTATATGTCTAATTTTTATTAAAATGTACTAACTAAATTTTTATTTTATTAAAAGGTAATATTTTATTTTATTAAAAGGTACTTATTAGTTTTAGGAATAATTAAAGAAATTACTATTTAAAACACAGTTTGATTAAACATCATTGTTACACTGCATAAGGCAGAAATGAGACTTATATTAATAAAACGAAATAAAACTAAATAAATAATAATTTAGAAAATATTTTGAAACTTTTATGCTCAATTAATACGCTCATTTCAGTATTCATTTGAAGTTTTAGAAATTAGTTTAGAGTTTTTAGAAACCATCTTCTTACATCTTAAAATTAACCATCATGTCAAATTCCAAGTCCTACCACCTCTCCCAACATAAAGGGCTATGTTGAAATAGGAACTGTCACCATTAATTTGCCAACATTAATTTTGAAATTGGTTTGTTATTTCCTAATATTCCACAGAAACGTAATTTAGAAAGCTTTTAAAGGCCTTTTTTAGAGCGTTTGTTGTTCCTGTGAACCCCAGGTGGTAGAATCATCGGCATAAAATATAGCCTGTGTAGGATCAGAGACTGTTACCATTGAGTCGCAACTATTACTTTTATATTTGGTTTATATTCCCTGAAATTGCGTAGAAATCCTAATATAGGACTTTTTTAAAATGCTTTTCGCACCTCCCCTTCACTTCACCCCTTTTTAATTCGAATTTATTTTCGACAGTCCTTCGAGGGCATTTATATTTTATAAGTAACTACCATGCCATATTTAAAGTTTCTTGCCTTTTCAGTATCACAGAAATCGCAATTTAGAAAGTTTTTAGCTACTGCAACCCACTGGTGGTAGTGTCACAGACATAAAATATAGCTTATGTTTAAGCAGGTTCTATCACCAACAATTTGTAATGATTATTTTTTTAATTGGTTTGATATTTGATATGATTACATAAAAATTGTACTTTATAACGCTTTTCGCTCACTTCATCTTTTTAAATTTGAATTTTTTTTCTTTCGACAGCTCTTAGAAAGAAGTTGCATCTTGTAAGTAAATACCATGCCATACTTCAAAGTGTTAGACCCTTCAGTTATGCAAAAAACGCAAATTAGAACATGTTTTGCTTTTGCAACCCTCAGATGGCAGTGACAGCAACATAAAATATAACCTATGTTATAGCAGGGACTGTCACCATTGATTTGCAACCATTACTTTTGAAATAGCTTTGGAATTTCCTGAGATTGAGTAGAAATCGCAATTTAGAACGTTTTTAGAACGCTTTTCGCGCATTTTCACCCCTTTTCAAATTTCCAATTTTTTCGAAACTGTTCTTAAAGATCATTTATATGTAATACATATGTACCTTGCCTAATTTTAAGTTGCTAGCCCTTACCGATCACAAAAATCAAAATTTGGAACGCTTTTTTGCTCCTGCAACGTCTAGGTGATAGTGATACCGAATTAAAATAGCGTCTATGTTAGAGCAAAGGCTGTCAGCATCAATTTCTTACCATTACTTTTGAAATCAGTTTGATTCTTCCTGAGATATTGGTGATAAATCGGCATTTAGAACGTTTTTAGAACGCTTTTCGCTCATTTTGCTCCTGCATCTCCTCTGGGGTAGTGGAAACAGATATAAAATATAGCCTATCTTGGAGCAAGATCTGTCACCATCATTTTAACACCATTATATTTGAAATCGGTTCAGTATTTCCTGAGATTGCTAGAAATCGCAATTTAGAACGTTTTTTACAACGCCTTTTTCGCGTTTTGACCCCCCTTTTAAATTTCGAATTGTTTAAGAACTGTTCTTAGACACCATTTATATCTTATAAGTACCTAATATTCCAAATTTCATATTTCTAGGTCCTTCAGTAACGCAAAAATCGCATTTTTAGAACGTTTTTTGCTCCTGCACCCCCTTTGGGGTAGTGGCAACGACATAAAACATAGCCTATGTTGGAGCAAGTGTTATCACCATCATTTTGACGCCATTATTTTTTTAATCGGTTTGGTATTTCCTGAGATTGTGTAGAAATCACCATTTAGAACGTTTTTTAGAACGCTTTTCGCGCATTTTCACCCCTTTTAAATTTCAAATTGTTTAAGAACTGTTCTTAGACACCATTTATATCTTATAAGTACCTAATATTCCAAATTTCATATTTCTAGGTCCTTCAGTAACGCAAAAATCGCATTTTTAGAACGTTTTTTTCTCCTGCACCCTTTTTGGGGTAGTGGCACCGACATAAAATATAGCCTATGTTCTAAGTTGGACTAACACCATCATTTTGATACCATTACTTTTGAAATCGGTTTGGTATTTCCTGAGATTATGTAGAAACTACCATTCAGAACGTTTTTAGAACGCTTTTTGTGCATTTTTACCCCTTTTAAATTTCGAATTGTTTAAGAACTTTTCTTAGACACCATTTATATCTTATAAGTAACTAATATTCCAAATTTCATATTTCTAGGCCCTTCAGTAACGCAAAAATCGCATTTTTAGAACGTTTTTTGCTCCTGCACCCCCTTTGGGGTAGTGGCACCGACATAAGATATAGCCTATGTTCAAAGTTGGGCGAACACCATCATTTTGATACCATTACTTGTGGAATCGGTTCGGTAGTTCCTGAGCTTATCTCCGACAAATAAACATTTTTTTCCTCTTTATAATAGGAGTATAGATACATAAAATTCGATATAAAAAATGCGCACATTTACAAGAATATCAAGGAAGCTGTACTTTATATACATACTCAACTCAAATATGCTAACTATTTATCTTGGTTTCTCTCTTATTTTATAGCGTGCAAAAAAGGCAATACATAATAATATCCGTGATATAGAAACACAAAATTACATTAAGCATATGAAAACTTGAAGTTTTAATTTTATTAGTCTTTATTTTTCTTTTTTTCACCCTTTACGTGAAGCTGATTGAAGGAATATAGAAACGGTGTTTAAAACTTGATAAAATATCAGTATCATAAACTTTTATAAATTTTCTAAGATGGATAGAAGTAACAAATTTTGAATAGTTGTATTACTTAATGTTCTAATAATATTATTCATATAGTTTTTTTTTTAATTCTATTTCTAAGAAGACAACATGTCGGAATTATTCAAAATCCCACAGTGCATTTATCACAGGATCGAGTGTTTCGTAGATATCCTCAGTGTTTGTTAAGTTGTATGCGGCCTGTACTTTTGATTTGGGCGGGGTCTATAAAACCTCTCCCTCCCCCTACACATATTAGAATAGAAATTCACAAGTTATGTGAGGAAAATAATAGGAAATACATATTGTACAGCTACCTCAACTAGATTTACGTGATGCAAAAATCTTACATTTTTTGAATAGAATGGAAATATACATTGTATCCCGTTCGATCAATGTCATATATTAAAAAGAGCAGTCATCACTTCAAGAATACTTTTTAAAAACATGAGACTGGGAAATATTATACAAAGCATTTTCATCCCATAAGTGTCTCGAAATAATAAAAACTGGCACAAGAAAAAGCTCACGTGACTTAAGATATCCTTCGATCGTCAAACAGAGAGGAATTGCTACAGGGAGAAAATCTTTTACAACAGATTATGCACTTGCAGCAAGATGAAAAAAAAAAGATGCATTCTAGTGTATTTCAACAATAAGTGTCAGATTTCGATGATTCACATGAGATAAATTAAATGACAAATATTATTTCCTTAATAGCAACTGCTATTTTAAAAATATAAAATATTTTAAATTTTATCTAAAATTTCCTTTAAAATCATGCACACAGAAAAAAAAAATCAAAAATGAATTTATCGCAGGAGCTGCTATATTTTCTAGATATCCTCGATGTTATATTGTATGCGACCTGTACTTTTTATCTGGGCGGCGGTCTATCAAACCTCTCCCTGTCACTACATATGTTAGAATAGAAATTCACAAGTTATGTGAGGAAAAGAATAGGAAATACATATTGAAAAGCAACCTTAACTAGATTTACGTGATGCAAAAATCTTACATTTTTCGAATAGAATGAAAATATACATTGTATCCCGTTCAATCAATGTCATTATATTAAAAAGAGCAGGTATATATTTGGTAGGATGTAGTATTATACAAAGCATTTTCATTTCATCCAATAAGTATCTCGAAATAATAAAAATTGTCACAAGAACAAGCTCCCGTGTCTTAAGATCTCCCTCGAATGTCAATTAAAATTATTAGAGAGAAATTGCTACAGGAAGAAAACGTTTTACGGAAGATCACACACTTGCAGACGGAAGAAAAAAATACAGTCTAGTTCTAGTGTATTTCAACGACTCACGTGAGATAAAGTAAATGGTAACTATTATTTTATTAATAGCAACTGTTATTTTAAAAAGTTAAATATTTCGAATATAATGCAAAATTTACTTTAAAATCATGCACTATGAAAAAAAGGCAACAATGCATTTATCACAGGACCCAGTGTTTCCTAGATAACCTCGATGTTAAGTCATATGAAACCTGTAATTTTCATCTGGGCGAAGGTCTGTAAAACCTCCCCTTTGTCTCTACACATGTTAGAAATTTACAAGTAACTTCAGCTAATAAGCAAGAAATGCGTATTGGTAAATCTACCCCAACTAGATTTCCGTGATGCAAAAATCTTACATTTTTCGAATAGAAAGGAGATATACATTGTATCCCGTTCAATCAACGTCATATATTAAAAACAGCAGTCAACACTTCAAATACATTTTTTAAAAACATGAGACTAGGAAGTACTATACAAAGCATTTTCATCCCATAAGTGTCTCGAAATAATAAAAACTGACAGAAGAACAAGCTCACGTGACTTAAGATCTCCCTCGAACGTCAGAGAGGAATTGCTACAGGGAGAAAATGTTTTACGTACTATAGATCTACGCACTTGCAGCAGGTAAAAAATGCATTTTAGTGTATTTCAACAATGGATGTTAAATTTCGATGATTCACATGAGATAAATTAAATGACAACTATTATTTCATTAATAGCAAGTTTTTTTTAAAAAAAGGTAAAATATCTTGAATTTTATGCAAAATTTCCTTTAAAATCATGCACTATGAAAAAAAAAATATCAATAATGTATTTATCGCTGGAGCTAGGGTTTTCTAGATATCCTCGATCTTAAGTTGTATGCGGCCTGTACTTTTCATCTGGGCGGGATCTATAAAACCTCTTCCTGAACCTACGCATGTTATACATTCACAAGTTATTGGGGGAAAATAAATAAGAAATACGTATTGGTAAATCTACCTCAACTAGGTTTACGTGATGCAAAAATCTTACATTTTTCGAATAGAGTGGAAATATACATTGTATCCCGTTCAATCAATGTCATACATTAAAAAGAGCAGTCATCACTTCAAGCACATTTTTTTAAAAACATGAGACTAGGAAGTAGTATACAAAGCATTTTCATCCCATAAGTGTCTCGAAATAATAAAAACTGACAGAAGAACAAGCTCACGTGACTTAAGATCTCCCTGGAACGTCAAACAGAGAGGAATTGCTACAGGGAGAAAATGTTTTACAACAGATTACGCACTTGCAGCAGGAAAGAAATAAAAAAAAATTGTTGCATTCTAGTGTATTTCAACAATGGGTGTTAGATTTCGATGACTCACATGAGGTTTGCAACTATTCTTCCAAAATGAAGTTGAATGAAACCAGGTGGGTTAGATGAAAGAATTTGTATGAATACGAGAAAATTAAAGATTACAAGTACTCTCTTTTAAGATTTCCTGCAATTTTTTTTTATTATTATTATTCATTTAGGGGTTTGAATGGTGCTTTAAAGAGCGTGAGTGATTCATTGGAGAAGTAAATTGCAAAATGCTGAAATATGTGAGAATTTTGTATGTGAGGGAAAATATGGAAAACAGGGTATGATTGTATGACGATTACTAAATTTTTGCGTAAACCCTTTGATTACGAGCCATGACTGGGCGCCGTTTTATAGTATTTAATTGTACCACAATTTACAAAAGTTTCCCTTTCTTGAAGATTTCTCTAGAAAATATCTTAGAATCATGGCAGAGTTTATTTTGAAAAAGTGGTATAGAATAGAATAAAAAATAGTCTACTGGGACGTTATATGTCTCGTTCCGTTGTCAAAGTATCCATTAGCATGTTTACCATCTCTTTTCGTGATGCTTCAAATTGGTTTTTCTTAAAGAACTTCATTGTTACTAATGAAATCACCCAAGACAAAAATCACTGATTCTAAAATATCTGCAAAAATCAAAAGGAAAAATAAGATAGGCAGAAACAAACAAACAAAAAGAAATCACATACAAACTGTTGCATACTAAATGCACTTAGAATAAGTTCTAATTTATTGTAATTTTTCTTGCGTACTTTTTGTAGATGATTAAAGTAAGAATCTATTCCATTAAACTAAATCAGATATGTGTATTCAGGTTGAAAGACTTCACAGGGTATATTCTGTCCAAATTATATTTTATCAAAGTGAACCAGCCTTTCTTAAGCTAATTTTGACATCTATGCGGCAAGCTTCTTAATTCAATGTCTTATAGTACACTGATTAATCTTAAATGCAAAGAGAAAAATTAATGTGAAAAGAAGCACTCCTATCGCTTAATGCCTCTATCAAAGAAGAAGAAACATAAAATAATAAGCAAAGTTTTTTATATTTTTCCCTTCAAAGAAAACTTTTGCACGGCCCATTAACGGCGAAAGTTTATTAATTAATATTTTTCATTATTTATTTAGGAAATAAATTTCTGGTTGTTCTTTTATCATTAATAAATAATGATGCAGTTTTGTTCTTTATTAAATATTATTCCACTAACTGCGGAATAATGTTGATCTAAAGATAAGAATATAATAAAATATTTCAAAGAACGTGAATAAAAAACTATCTTCTCTACCTCTCTTTAACCGTTTATGCTCCGATGGTACTTTTAAATACCATTAAAGAAAATGCAGTATAAAATATATTTAATTCGTCTACTTATAAAAGTAGAGGGTACTTTTCATACAAAATACTTTGCTGAATCAATTTAGTAAGCACAGTGGAACAAGCTAATCTAAATATTTTTTAATATGGTTATTTTCCCAACCATTTACATGGATTTAGCTTTTCTCCCCTTAAAAAATGGTTTACGAAAAATTTGCAACTACAAATCTCTTCTCAGTTACAGATAGCATCATAATACATTTATTTACATTGGCAAGACCGAAACTAGCCTTTTTTGCAACCGGGGCAAACATGGGTTTTACCCCCCCCCCCCCCTCAAAGTATATTTACAAAGAGAATTTTAATAATTTTCTAATAGCCGACTTATTTTAAAATTTAAAATATGTAATCATAAAATATGTAATAGTGAACTACATTATCTGTTTTGTCAAATATTGATTCATTAAGATCTTGAAAACGGAATCGAAAAAAATGCCGCTGCCGTAACATCCTTAGATTATTCTATGCTTTGGCATACACAAGGGCGGACAATTTTAACAATACAGTGCTAAACATAGACGTGAGAAAAATCGACAAACAAAATTTTCATTTGGCGCTCCTTCTGGCGCCCGGGGCATATGCCCCCTCTGCCCCCCCGCTAAGTTTTCGACCCTGTGTTCTTGTAAGAACTGTGAAGTTTCAATAACAGTATTTTTTGCTAATTAATAATTATTCTTGTAAATATTTAAAAAAAAAACTATAACTACCGATTTATTAAATCAGTTTTATTTAAAAATCGACCTAAAAATCAAATTGTTATTACGTAAGTTGTTTTGGATAAACTCAGACATTAACGAAGATAATTATAGAAGCGAAGCAATTTTCTGATTCCTAATTCGAGACATAAAGGGTTAATTCACTAAAATCCGAAAGTTTTAAAATTTCACAATTTTTATTTCCGTTACTAGTTACTGCAGCATATGCTTTAAAAAAAAAAAAGGAGGAATTTAAATAAATGCAAGTTCCTTTTTACAGCATTATAGAGTTAAATAATTTAAAGCATATAAATCTATACAATATGTACCAGACATTACTGTTTAACCCTTTCAGGGTGAAAGTATTTCTGTTGATAAAATATTGAAATAATTGATTAACACTAGAACTTACGCGCAAATTTATTTGAAAATAAGTAAAAATCTTTCTTCACGTATACCATAAAAGGGGATAGGGGAACGTCCACTGTTACTCTTGTGACCATTCGAGCAAATTTTCACAAATGCTTCCAATTATTTTAGCACAAAATATAATTAAGATAAAAATTCATACAACCCGTTACATACCATTGTGCTTCACTCACATAAAATATATCTAATTTGTAACAAAAAGTATTTTGATTTAATATGTAGACAAGATCTTTTTTGTTATAAATTAGATATACGTTAAGTGAGTGGAATACAATGGTATTTAACTGGTTATATCAATTTTTATCTTAATTATAATTTGTTATAAAATAATTGGAATTATTTATGAAACATTCCTCTAATTGTCACAAGAGTAACGAATGGACGTTCCAATATATACTATCCCACCGAAATTCTAGAGTGGCTTTGTAAAGTTAACGGCTTTGCAATGTTATCGAACTTTATTGCTAAAGAACAGAGTTTTTAGAAAATAAATTAGTATTATTTTAATATTTTTCGTCTCCTTTTGTTTTCTTTTACTTTTACTAAAATTTAACAACAAGTATTAAACAAAATTGAAAAAAAATTTTTTTTCGTCATTTGAAACACAGTTGAAATCATTACTGGAGCAAGCAATTTCGACGTTTTTTGGAAAGACAAGATCGTGAGAAAAGGAATTCACGGGGCTCAAGCCCTGTTATTCAAACTGAGACTTTTTAAAGTCATGCGACCTTTTTTACGTGACTACTGTTTTTAAAAAGTCATATATATTCCAAAAACAGTCAATGTGTGACGCATGTCATTTTAAACTATTAAAGTATGTTCATTAGTAGACCCTTCCAAACAATATTACCAAGTTTCAAAACTCTTATAATTATGTCCAGAAAAAAACCTAATTTGACTGGACTACTAATGAGAGTTTTGAAACTTGGTAATATTGTTTGGAAGGGTCTACTAATGAACATACTAAAAGTCCTGATGGATGGGGGGTGAGCGTGAGGGGGAAGGGGTAAAAGAAGGTACCATTTTTTGGTTTTTTGTTAATATCTCATAATCTATAAGTCCTACGGAAAAATTTCTATTACAGAATTAAATTCTCTACAAAAAAGTTTATATACATTTTTCTCTAGAAGCCATAGTTAATGAGATAATCGCATTCAAAAATGAAGAAATTTGCCGAAAGTCACACCAGTGCCAGACACCGAGTCAATAGCACTTGCATTGCATCTATTTAACTTAAATTTAAATGACCGTTAATAAATGTTGTGGTCAGGTGAATGGAAGCCTGAACAATAACTTTAACAAATGACATTTTTCTTAACTATATATTATGTTATATAGATTATATGTTCCGTAATCGGGTTGGAAGTCGTTTTAAAAAGCATGGATTAACGCCAATTTAATTTCCTTCTGTAACTTTTGTTTGGTATACTTTTTTTTTACATAGATTATAGACATGTTGAGCCTTCAATCCGTCAGGACCAAAGAGGAATACGACAAATTTGTTCGGATAGCGCTATTTCACGATTCGACGCAGCGACAAGTTTTGGACAGGCATTTGGTTTGACATAACCATTGAGCAAAAACTAATGCTATCTATGAAATGCTCTGTTGGGCTCACACATGGACGAGGAATAAGTGGGGTCTGGGCGTCACAGCTACCTTTTATATTTGTACCGCTCTGGAAGAATTCTGTGGTTTAACTCTTTTTTTTGGTAAACAACATAAGGATTTCCGTGAAGCTCGGATGAATAGAGATGCTGCGAATATCTCCAAACTTTCAACTTGATTTGAAAATCACCCGCGCTTTTCTCAGATAGATATAATTATATCAATATCTTCTGGGGTTGTTAGAGATGAAACTATCACCTGCTTCAAAACTTTGGAAATCGGGAGTAAAAAGATGATTTAGGTGTCTAGCAAATGTTACTAAGGCTTAACATTTTTGCCTACAACCAGTTGTACACTGAATGAGGTTTAGTATTGCCCCCAGGGGCAACAGGATCGGTTGTTCTGATAGGCACTAACGTATGAACGAGCTTACGTTTCCAACCCCAAATCTCAGGAGACAGTTCATTTCCCTGCCAGAGCTGTATCTGTAAGCATATATTTTTATCTGAAGAGGTTAAGCCTATGAGAAGAACAAGTATGTCCACATCCTGCCCAACAACAGTAACGTTGTCACTTTCACTCAGTGCATCTACAGCAATCTGAACAGTCAGATTGGCGGCCTTATTAGGACATTGCTGTCATGAGACTCCTTTGTCATTTAAATTAGAGGATAGAATAGGAATCAACATGTCTTATTGTTCTTATTTCAGAGAAACTGATTTTGGGGAACACTGATGGCAGTATGTTCTTCAAAATATATGTCAACTGAAGTTTTCACTGAGCACCTTCTATTTTGTTCATCTACTTTATTACTGTTTACAGTGTCAGTATAGCCATCGAAAACAATTCTGAGTCCCTTTCCACAATAGTGTTTCTTAACGTATTTTATTTAGGTGTTGCAAATTCCTGTATTGTTGATCCCTTCTTCCACACCACCTCATATAACAGGAAGGCACCATCCACCATTCATTTGTTGTTATTTGTTGTTGGTATAATATCTCGCCTGATTGTTCAAATATTTGACACAAAGCACTTTTCTTTGTCTTGCATATTCCGCAATCATTGAAAAGAGAGAGAGGATAAGGAGTCGATTCATATTGTAGGTAATTTGCTAAATAATCATTACTACGTTTGCTCAAGGAAATCCGTTGGAATATAACTAGAGGATCCACAGTTTTAGTAGTACCATGAAATTTTATTGAATTGTGCATACGGTCGAGTGATTGTGCTATACCTTTCCGAGTTAGTTTCCCATCTGAGTAACATTTGCTAGACACCTGAATCATCTTTTTACACCCCCCCCCCCACCCCCCCCGATTTCCAAAGTTTTGAAGTAGGTGATAGTTTCATCTCCAGTAACCACAGAAGATATTGATATAATTATATTTGTCTATATATATAATCTATCTGAGGAAAGGGGTGATTTTCAAACCAAGTTGAGGTGATTTTCAAACCAAGTTGAAAGTGTGGAGATATCCGCAACATCTCTATTCATCCGAGCTTCACGAAAATCCTTATGTTGTTCACCAGAAGAAAGAGTTAAACCACAGAATTCTTCCAGGGTGGTACAAATATGAAAGGTAGCTGTGGCGCCCAGACGCCACTTATTCCTCGTCCATGTGTGAGCCCTACAGAGCATTTCATAGGTAGCATTAGTTTTTGCTCAATGGTTATGTCAAACCAAACTCCAATCCAAAACTTGTCGCTGCGTCGAATCGTGAAATAGCTCTATCGAACAAACTTTTCGTATTCCTCTTTGGCCCTGACGGATTGAAGGCTACACATGTCTATAATATATGTAAAAAAAAAGTATACCAAACAAAAGTTACAGAAGGAAAATAAATTGGCGTTAATCCATGCTTTTTAAAATGACTTCAAACCCGATTACGGAACATATAATCTATATAACATAATCTATGGTTAATAAATATGTCATTTCTTGAAGTTATTGTTATCCATTCGCCTGACCACAACATTTATTTACGGTCGTTTAAATTTAAGTTAAACAGATGCAATGCAAGTGCCATTGACCCGCTCTCTGGCACTGGCGTGACTTTCGGAAAATTTCTTCATTTTTGAATGCGATTATCTCGTTAACTATGGACTCTAGAGAAAAATGTATGGAATCTATTTTGTAGAGAATTTAATTCTCTTTAACTTTCGTACTAGAAATTTTTCTGTAGGACTTATAGATTATGCGATATTAACAAAAAACCGAAAAATGTAGTACCTTCTTTTACCCCTTCCCCCTCGCGCTCAACCCCCATCCATCAGGACTTTTAGTATGTTCATTAGTAGACCCTCCCAAACAATATTACCAAGTTTCAAAACTCTCATAATTATGTCCCAAAACGATCCAAAATCTGTCTAATTTGACTGACTATAGCAACCCCAGGGTTACATAATTTGTATTTTATATGATCTTTTGCGGGTTTTTTTTTTTTTTGGGGGGGGGGGGGGAGGTAAGGGGCGGATACTTACCAATTCAGTTTTTAAATTAAAATATAAATCCTAAGTTAAATGTGTAATTATTATCAATTATAAATCTTAATTAGACTTCTAAATCGCCATAACATTCCTTAAAATTGATCAATTATTTCCCTAAATTTTGAAAATTGGAATATTGGATGAATAATTGTTTCCTCCGGTTTTTGCCTGTTTTCTCAAAAAACATTTTAGATATCGAAATGCGACAAACTGTAAGCTGTAGCTAGAATTATTATTGATAAATAACGACTATGGATATTATATTTTAACGAATTATGATTATATTCGACTTTTCAATAGCTGTACCTTAAAATTGGTCAATTATTTTCCGAGATTTTGAGAATTGGAATATTGACTGAATAATTGTTTCCCACAGTTTTTGCCTGTTTTCTAACAAAAAATGTTTTAGACATTGGAATGCGACAAACTGTAAGTTGTAACTAAAATTATCATTGTTAACGAATCATGATTCTATTCGACTTTTCTATAGCTGTAAGATTCCTTAAAATTGATCAATTATTTTCCGAGATTTTGAGAATTGGAATATTGGCTGAATGATTTTTTTCTCTCGGTTTTTGCCTGTTTTCTCAACAAAAAATATTTTACACGCCGGAATGAGACAAACTGTAAGTTGGAGCTAGAATTATTATCGGTAAATAACGACTATGGATATTATATTTTAACGAATTATGATTATATTCGAGTTTCAATAGCTGTAAGATTCCTGAAAATTGATCATTTCCCGAGATTTTAAGAATTGGAATATTGGCTGAATTATTGTTTCTCTTTGTTTTTGCCTGTTTTCTCAACAAAAAATATTTTACACATAGGAAAGATAAACTGTCAGTTGTATCTAGAATTGTTATTGATAAATAACGACTATGGATATTATATTTTAATGAATTATGATTATATTCGACTTCTCAATAATTGCAAGATTCCTTAAAATTGATCAATTATTTTACGAGATTTTGAAAATCGGAATATTGACTGAATGATTGCTTCTCTCAGTTTTTGCCTGTTTTCTCAACAAAAAATGTTTTAAATATCGGAATGCGACAAACTGTAAGTTGCAGCTAGAATTGTCATTTATAACGAATTATGATTATATACCACTTTTCAATAGCTGTAAAATTTCTTAAAATTAATCAATTATTTTCCGGGATTTTGAGAATCGGAATATTAGCTGAATGATTGCCTCTCCCGGTATTTGAGAATTTTCCGGGAATATTGGCTGAATGATTGTCTTCTCCGTTATTTGCCTGTTTTCTCAACAAAAAATAATTTAGACATCGGAATGAGACAACTGTAAATTATAGCTAGAATTATCATTTATAAATAACGACTATGTATTATAGTATAACAAATTATGATTATATTCGACTTTTCAATAGCCGTAAGATTCCTTAAAATTATCAATTCGTTCCTGAGTTTTTGAATATCGGAAGGTTTGCTGGTTGATTGATTCTTCTGGTTTTTGCTTGTTTTCTAGAAAACTGCTTTAGATATCGGGATGCGATACCACTAGAAACATTTTCTATTTTAAATATAATAAAACACACATACTACAATATATATTAAAACACACATACACACATAAATAACGCCTTCATTCAACAGTTAAAGGTATATATAAATATTATACAGACATACATACAATAAATACAATAAACCCAACTGGAGTGAAAAAATATTCAGAAAGAGCTCAGTGGTTAGAGCAGCGGTCTTGTATACTGTGGTCACGGGTTCGATTCCTCGCTCTGGCTAATTTTTCACTCCAGTTGGGTTTATTATATTTATTGTATGTACGTCTGTATAATATTTATATATACATTTTCTATTTTCCTCTGACAAATTTAGTGATCGTTATGCAGCCGTTTCTGAGCCTATTCCGAACGAACAGACAGACAGAAAAAATGTATTATTTTCTTTTTGACTGCACGAAATGACGAATTTCCATGACGTAGGTTAAAAATTGAATATATTTCCCCACAGTTTGTCAACTATTAAGTCACACAGAGTGAGAAACTATACTTATTTTTACCCTTTATACGCCCTCTAGCACAATTTATGTAAAGAAATGTATCGGAAAAGCATAGGAAAAACAGGTGAAAACCAACAAGTCGGAAATTGTACGTTAAACGTTGCAAATGAAGTGCATTCGTACTATAACTAGTGTTACAAATATTCAGATCTTGTGCAATAGCTATTGAACTCTTATGCAAAAATGCATTAATACCAAATTTATTGCGATTATATATTATTAAATTCAGTAATATGTAAATAGCAGGACTCCATCTTAAATGGGATTTAATCACCATGGCAACCTAGAATCATTACCTATCACGGGATAGCACTGAATAAATTACGTATGACAGGATTTAATAGAATGAAGAAAACTTTTATGAATATCGTTTAAAGTTTTGATTCAATTTTCATAAAATTTGAAATGACTCGATAAAATTCTGCAACGATTCTATATATTAAATTTCAAACCATTCGGTTGAGTTGTTTTTGCTCTGTTATATGCGGACAGACAAACGGACGGACCAGACGATGACTATAGGTGCTACTTATTTAATTATATAATTACGAACACACCCAAAAATAAGTAACAGATAAAAAAAAACTGTTACTCTAAGTTCAATTTTGTATATTTTTGTAAAAAAAAAAAAAAACTTTTTTGGTCTTGTGAGCAAAATTTTTCCCTTTTTCTTTTCTTTTTATCTTTCTGTTTTTTATTATTTTTTATTATTAATTTGTTTTTTATCCCTATGTATGATTTTTGAAATTTTTCTAATTTTCAACATTTTCGTATTGTAAAATCAAAAACCAACTATATGTTCAATATTATGACTTATGTATTTAATATTATCACCATCAGCTAATAACATTATATATCCTCCAACAAAACAAATATCTTTTTTAATCTTAAAAAAAAAAAAAAAAAAAAAAAAAATCTGAAGAAAAAAATATTTTTCCACAATTTTTACCGGAATTCTCACAACATTTTTAACACTCAACTTACCTTAAGTAGTCTAGCTAGCTAACAGGATAATAATTTCTAATCTTAAAGCATTTTCGAAAAGCATCAGGAAGAGGATCTACTCCAGACGACGTACTTCTCCCGTTCAAGAAATAGCTAATCGGGCGACCTCTTAGCAACTGAACAACTCACTTATAAAATCTTGGTTCAAACAGAAAAAAAAAAAGTTATCTTTCCCATAAATTTAGCTGAAGTTCATAAAAACTATTTTGACGGTCAACCAGGTTGCGTTCAATTTTACCATATTTTTTAACAGCCTTTTTTGCCTTATTTAATAAGAGAAAAAAAATTACAAATTCTGCGATTAGAAGAAATCATTGCGAATTGTGCCATAGAAATATCGAATATAAATTTTCTAATCTGAAATAGTGGTGCCAGTATTCCTGAAATTTCAAGGAATGTTCTCACCTTATAGGGCAGGTAAACCGGACTTCCGACACAATATATTAATAACACATGAAACATTTATTAATATATACATTTATTAATATGACACAATAATTTTTTTACCATTTTTACCGGAATTCCCACAACATTTTTAACACTCAACTTACCTTAAGTAGTCTAGCTAGCTAACAGGATAACAATTCCTAATCTTAAAGCATTTTCGAAAAGCATCAGGAAGAGTATCTACTCCAGACGAAGTACCTCTCCCATTCAAGAAATAGCTAATCGGGCAACCTCTTAACAACTGAACAACTCACTTATAAAATCTTGGTTCCAAAAAGAAAAAAAAAATGTTATCTTTCCCACAAATTTAGCTGAAGTTCATAAAAACTATTTTGACTGTCAACCAGGTTGCGTTCAATCTTACCATATTTTTAACTGACTTTTTTGCCTTATTTAAACAGAGAAAAAATTACAAATTCTACGATTAGAAGAAATTATTGCGAATTGTGCGATGGAAATATAGAGTAGAAATTTTCTAACCTGAAATAGTCGTGACAGTATTCTTGAAATTTCAAGAAATGTTCGCACCTTACAAGATAGTAACTACTGACCTCCGACACAATATATTCTTAGCCACTGTTAAAAATTTGCATAATTCTGGCAGGTCATTTGACCGTTTTTTTCCAAAAACGGTTACACAACCGTAATTTTAACACTATTCTGACCATTTTATTGGCCATTTTATGGTCAGAATATAGTTATAAATTATGGTTATGAAACCGTTTTTTCAAAAAACGGTCGAATGACTTGCCAGAATGCTGCAAAATTTTTAACAGTGTAGTTACATATCAGAATAAAAATTTTCTCTCTTGCGTTGCCGCTTCTTCAATATTATGAAACTCAGCTAATATCATTACGCTCCGATAAAAATATTGAGATTATTGCGAATTGTGAAATGGAAATATCGAATAGAAATTTTCTAACCTGAAATAGTGGTGCCAGTATCCTTGACATTTCAAAGAATGTTTTCATCTTATAAGATAACTCCTGACCTCTGGGTCAGGAACAACCACAAGGTGGTTGTACATCCAGTTTATTATCAGACTTATACTTATATCACTATGAACGTACTTTTACTAATAATAATCTCCATTTATATCGTTATATTGATGACATAATTTTAATTGCACTGATCAATCTAAAATTTCTCAATTTCCAGTTGATTATCCCACTAATTTGGAATTAACGGAAAACCTCTTATCTAACAATACTATTAACTTCTTAGATCTTAAAATTACAATAAAAGACAACAAAACAATAACTGATTTATATGATAAACGTAAAGAATTTAAATTCAAAGTTAATACATTTACAAATTTTAAATCTTGTCTTCATCATTCTGTATATCGAAATATACTACTTAATCATTTATATAGGATAAAATGTTTATGTTCTTCTCATCTAATTAACAATAATATTAAAAAACTAATTTATGATGCATTAAATCATGGTTTTCCAAAAAAATTCATATATTCATTAATATACAATTAGTACTTACATGATCTATATTAAAAAAAAAAAAAAAAAAAATTAACACATGCGTAAACAAAATTACAAAAAAATTATAAAATAAAAAATATTCATAAAAAATTAAAAATTGTAAAATAAAAATAAACAATTACTATAGGATGGTTGGGTGGGTAGATGTTAGAGTACGGAGGAGGGTGGTGTTGTCTGGATAATACACAATGGTTAATTTATATATATATATATATATATATAAATGGGGCTTTTGTATTATAACTACATTTCTAATACGTATTTTATATAGATGTTGATTTGATGTTTTATATGTAATTGATGATTTTTCCTCTTTTTTTTAATTTCATATTAAATTTAACTTATTTAATCAAATTCAATATTAACTTATTTTTAATTTAGTCTACTCAGGACAACGTCATATAAATTAATAATAGTATACCAACTTTTTAGTGATTATTATGCATATTGGTCTATTTGATTAACTAATGTTATACTGTATGTATTAAAATTGGGTAAATAGTTTTTATTATTATTATTCCTCTATAGGTACTATTTAATATTGTTTTATTTTCAATATTGTATCCCATGATTAATTATCGGTTTATATGTTTGATTGGCACAATCATATTTTTTTTTTAGCTTTTTTATGACTAATATAAGGATAATTCACACACTATATATGTGATCTTTAGGCTATTTGGAATTTTAGTATCTGACAATCTTATATAAACATCCATTTTTATTTATTTATTTTATAATTTAATTATTTATTTTTTTTTCTTTCCTGTTCATTTTTTATATATGTAAAGCTAAATATTACGACTATTATATTTTTATGATATATAATTTATTTTATTTTATAGCATATAGCCTATATTCTATATATTATCAAGTTAAAAAAAGTTTTTTAATTTCTCAGTGTAGATTTAATGGTATGGTAATAGAATATATTGTATTAACATTTAATTTATTTAAAAAAAATTCTGAATAATGAAATACAGTATGGTATTGTTTATATTAGGATGTGTGTAGGAATGCAGTTGATACATTTTAATTCATTAGCATGTATTAGGTTCTACTTACTGTGACATTAGTATAAAATAATAATAGATGGCAGCACCATAAATTTTGTATTTTTAAATAGCCTCTTTAAAGTCATAATTTTAATTTTTTCCACTAGGTGGTAATTAAAGCTGAATATTGGCACTGTTGTAAAATTGTTATTATACAATTTAAAATTGTTTTTAGGTATTATAAATAATGTAATTATTTTTATTTATATTATATTAATTATATTTATCACAATATTTCAACATGAATTAACTGACTCCATAGCCTTTAATTTCTGTGTTAACTTAACTGTTTTATTCACCTTGATCTTATCATAATTTTTGGATTCCATGTGCGGGAATATATTTTGAATATCTACTGGGAATTAATACGGTATGTTTTGAGGGATTTCTATTGCTATAAATTAGATATTTAATGGGTTGTAGTTTTTTTTTTTCATTTCATGCCATTTGATAATGTTCTGTATTCATCTTGAAACTATTATTTTGATTATATTGGTTGTTTCAGTACAGGGGAAAAAAATTTTCTGCTTATAGCTTTTTTCCCACAGAAAACAACCGATTTGCTTGTATCATTGAATTCTGTACTTTTGAAAACGTAATTCAATATATAAGTTTTTCAATTTTTTCGGAATCCATATTCTTCTTTTTTTCTTCCATGTTAATTCTTGTAATTAAGTATACGGTACTTTATTTTACACATACAGTTCTATATTGTTGGTTTATGGCGTGTAGTCAATCATTCACAATATTGCAGTTTTTGATGATGGTCGGTGATGTTTAATTAATGGTTATATATATATATATATATATATATATATATATATATATATATATGTATATATATATATAAAATAAAGTTGAAATCGCAAATACATGAACAAATTGGTACGTATACATATAAAAGTGGAAAAATTTTTGAAAGAAAAAAAAAATGAAAATTTAACAAAATATGATGTTTCCCCTACATTTCCCAGATTTCCAAAACAATGTTAGCACTGAACGTACTTTAAATAGTCTAAAAGGATGATAACTTCATACCTTAAAAAAAGATTATTGGACTTGATTGTGACTCTTTATATAATTTAAATCATTTGCACAGTTCGAATCAATAAATTTTTGGGCATTGAAAAATTAAGCATACCATTTTCTTTTTAGCATGTTTCCGCTTATTACATTTAATCAAATTCAGAGAACAGCGCTACGTTTCAAATTTCATTTTAAAATAGTGACTTTTTTCACATTTTCTTCATCAACTCCTTTCTGTGTCACTTCAAGTCTTTAACTTGTATATAATATATATATGAAATATAGTATATAGGATATATAATATTATATTATAACACTTTTTTTTATTTGGTCAAATTTTCATTTGTTTAAATCTTTAATATTTACAAAAACGTTTTATTATATTTTTTTAATCTAATGTTATTTTTGGCGTCTTTTTAAAGGATTTATTATGTAGATTAGAACAATGTTTTCATTTTCAAAGCTTGTTATGGCTTATACAAGGATGAATAAACTGTAAAATGTTATTTGTGGAACTTAAGATAATATGGGCTTGAAGAATCTGACTTGGTTCGACAAATTCATTATTTCCGTGTTTCGTTTGAATTGATGATATGTTTCATTTATTTACCTTTTTTTAAATGAATAATAAAACTTCATTTTTAATTTGGAAAAACTTCATTTACAATTTTTGTATTCACTTTCGTAGATGATCATTTGTATTGGTTTGTAATGGTTCTACATGTATAAGTATGTCAAAAGTTAATCAGATATTAGATATACTAATACTAAATACACTGCAAAAATTGAACTAAATCCAATACGGAAAAAACATTTTTCTGTTGAAATCTGTTTTTTCTGTTGAATGAAAACTAAAATTCAACACAAATATTTTTTAAGGGAACAAATCTCGGAACCAAAACGAAGTACTGTCTGGCTCGGATAAGAAAGACTCTAGAACCGGTCTTGGCTCGGTCCTGTTGCCAAGGTAACTGGTCAGTCGATTTTATTTTAGGGATGTCCGGCATTTTTTTTCTCCCATTCAACCTATCATTCCGAAAATTTGCGGTATTTTTTTGTCCTAAAGATCCTATTGATGAAGTTTCCTACCTATAAGTTTCGGAACCTTCGAAAGCAGGAAACCTACTCAGGGTTTTTCTTATCTCAGTCACACAGTATTTTATTTTAACCGAACTGAAATGCTAGGTAAGAAAAAATATTACGGTTAGAGGGCCTGATGAAATATTTTACTTGTAAAAGGCACAGTTCCTTTTTAATTTATACGCGCATTTAAGGCACAGTTCCTTTTTAATTAATACACGCATATTTGAAAGTGTTGTACATGAATAAAAAACCTAACATTTTTCATCAGTTCAAAGTAATACTGTTATAAATCAGTTCAAATAAACCTCAATTGCTCTATCGTTTTTTGACATTTCCGATACGTTTTCCAATAATTTCGTAACTGAGAAATATAACACCACCCTTATTTCGAAGCGTACGTTTGAATGAAAAATTTAATATTTATAATCAATTCTAACTAAAGATTAAATACTTTAACTTTTGTTGAAATTCACAATATCTTTTCTAGTAATTTCTAAATTGTGAAACATAACTCTATACGTACTTGAATATTGTACAGTTGAACAAATCGTTTAATAATATTTAAATTTGGCGATAAATACAACTGAAGATAAAGCTTATTTACGCTAACCTTTGTTAAAATTTCGAATGCGTTTTGCAGGAATTTCTAAATTGTGAAATATAGTTTAAAGCATTCTTAACAGCTGAAAAATTCAATACTTATCACAATTCAAAATGAATGTATCCCTAGCTTCTATTTACTAATGTTTATTATTATGATGCATTTATTCATAAATTTAATGTAAATTTCGTATGCTGAATCTTTTGTCTCATACGAATAATTTGTTTTATTCCTTTGAATTAATCAAAATGTTTCTTCACATTATCAAGTCAATAAGTAAAAACAAATACATTTACAGTTATCTAAATTTAAAAATTAAGTTTAAAAATTAGAATAACGGATATTTATATTGGTGATAAATACAACTCACTACAAAGCTTATTTACACTAACCTTTGTTAAAATTTCGAATGCGTTTTGTAGAAATTTATAAATTGTGAAATATAGTTTCAAGCATTCTTAGCAGTCTTATAGACTGAAAATTTCAGTACTTATTACCAATTCCGAATGAATGTATTCCTAGCTTCTATTTACTAATGTTTATTATTATGATGCATTTATTCATAAGTTTAATGTAAATTTCGTATGCTGAATCTTTGTCAAAGATGAATAACTCGTTTTATTCCTTTGAATCAACCGAACTGGTTTTTTTTTTTTTTGTTGTTGTTCTTCTGTTTTTATCAAGGTAATGAGTAAGAACAAATTTTTATTTACAGTTATCTAAATTTCAAAATTAATTTAAAAAATTAGAATAGTGGATATTTATATTAAAAAATTAAATAGAAATGTATATCTACTTTTCTAAATATTAAAAAATAGAAGCAATCATCAAATATAATTATAACATTATTAAAAATTTGAAATAACGGGTATAAATTAAATAGGAATGTAGAATTACGTATATATCTATAGACATCCCTATAATTTATTGTTTGCTTTTCTTTTTTAACCAATTTAGAAAAAAGGAGGAGGTTATCGATTCGACGCGTATGTATTTTTTGCTTGTTTGTTTGTTTGTTTAATGTATGTTTATCAATTACTCAGAAACTACGCGACCGATTCTTGTTTTATTATTATTATTATTGAAAGAGGTTCCGGAATGGTTTCCATTTAAATTTCCTCAAAATTGGTCTAGTACTTTTTAAAAATTCAACAAAAACCAATAAAATCTACCCCCCCCCCCCCCATTCTGTTGTATGTTAGCTGGATGCGAAGTGCTCGTTACTGCACGAGAAGCAGATGAACAACAGAACTACAAAAATTCGTCTTTTTCATTAATTTAACTAACATATTGAAGTTGGGTTTGTTTATTTACTTTTTTTTGTTTGCTTGTTAAAAAATTCATATCATTCCGATACTTTTATCCATAAGTTACTTACATATACTATTAATAATTTTAATGTGAAATTAATGCGTTGAAATTTTAATCCAAGATGAAGAACATATTAAATTTCTTGGAATTCGCACATAGCTCTTTATGCAATACAAAATAATACTGGGTATAAACAAATTCATTTAAGAATATGTACTGTTTTTGCTAAATTTATAACTGAATAAAAAAACTTTATAAATAAGTGAAAAAGCTATTTATTTATAAATCAACGATTTAAAACAAATATATGAATAATTTTTATAATTTACTTTTACTACATTAATAAATTAATTCATAGCGACAAAAACTTTAATGTGAAATATATACGCTGAAACTTTTACTGACGGAAAACTCATTGTATCCTTCTGAATCCATCAATAATTCTTTATTCAATGTGACACAGTGCTGTGTAAAAACAAACTGGGTTTCGAATGCATTTAAAATACTAGAATTACTAAATTTGCTAAATTAAATGGAAACATTTAATATATTATTCGATACATTCTAAATTGTAAAATAAAAGTTCATATATACTGAAATGAAACTGACTTAAAAAATAAGTTATAATTGAAGTCTCAAACTAAAACAAAAATGTTGTAACTAAATGAATCTGTGTATATAATTATCAATCACCAATTCAGAATAAATAAGTCTCTATTTTTTTATTAATTATTATTATTATTATTATTATTCACTAGCGTTATGTTAAATGGATGGAGTATATGTTAAATGGAAACATTTAACATATTATTCGGTACATTCTAAATTGTAAGATAAAAGTCCATATATACTTAAATGAAATTTACTTGAAAAAAAAGAGGTATAGTTGAAGTCTCAAACTAAATTAAAAATGTTGTAACTAAATGAATATGCATAGATAATTATCAATCACCAATTAAAAATAGATAATTCTCTAATTTTTGTTATTTATAAATTTTGTATTCATTAGAATTACAAAATTTGCTAAATTAAATGGAAACACTTAACATGTTATTCGGTACAGTCTACATTGTAAAATAAAAGTTCATATATCCTTAAATAAAATTGACCCCCACCCCCCCCAAAAAAAAAAAAAAAAAAAAAAAAAAAAGAAGAAGAAGAAGAAACTATAATTGAATTCTGAAACTAAATTAAAAATATTGTAACTAAATGAATCTGTATATATAATTATCAATCACCAATTCAAAATAAATAATTCACTAATTTTTGTTATTTATAAATTTTGCATTCATTAGAATTGCAAAATTTGCTAAATTAAATGGGAACATGTAACATGTTATTTGGCACATTATAAATTGTAAAGTAAAAGTTCATATATACTTAAAAGAAATTGACTTAAAAAAAGTTATCATTGGAGATTGAAACTAAATTAAAAATGTGGTAACTAGAATTACAAAATTTGCTAAATAGAATGGAAACATTTAACTTGTTATTAGGTACATTCTAAATTGAAATAGATCATATATACTTAAATAAAATTGACAAAAAAAGTTATAATTGAATTCTAAAACTAAATTTAAAATGTTGTAACTAAATGAATCTGTACATATAATTATCAATCACCAATTCAAAATAAATAAGTCTCTAATTTTTATTATTTACTT
Organism: Maratus speciosus; assembly: GCA_963932465.1. NCBI lineage: Eukaryota > Metazoa > Arthropoda > Arachnida > Araneae > Salticidae > Maratus > Maratus speciosus. The sequence goes on from OZ010793.1 coordinate 173,386,088, forward strand.
TCGATCTTACTGATACCTTTACTTACAAGTTAAATTTTAATGTGAAATTCATATGCCGGAACTTATTTTATTCCTTTGAATCCATCAATAGTTCTTCATTCACTGCGAAAGAGTTCTGAGTAAAAACAAATTGATTCACGGATATCTACTTTTCTAAATTAAATAAAACAAAAAGTAGAATAAAGGATGAGTTTTCGATAACGTCCCGAATGTTTAATCAATCTCTCCCAAGGAAAATCTTTTAATCTTCCATATTTATTTTCATCCGCCTAACCGAAATTCCCTTCTGCATACCGTTCTTAGCGCACCCAGAGGGGGGTCAACCTGCTCCCCTTATCTCCGCTCCATCTCCATCTTCTACTTCAGCGGAGGAACTCTTTGTTGTGGCCGCTTTCACTCACTTCATATTTTCAGAATATGTATTTTTTTCCCCTTTCTGTATTTCCTTTTTCCTTTCGCTTACAAAGTTTGAAGGGGGCTGGAGGGCTGTTCTTTTGGGTTTCTTTAGAAAGAGTGTACCTTTTCTATAAGTGAGTTGTTCAGATTAAAGAGGATGCCCGATTAGCTGTATCTCCAATGAGAGAGGTACTTCGCCTGGAGTAGGTCCTTTACCATATATTTTTTCCCCTGTAAGGTCAGGAGTTGTTATCCTGTTAGTTAGACTACTTAGAGTAAGTTGAGTGTTAGAAATGTTTTGGGAACTCCGGCGAAATTTGTGGGAAGAATAAGTTTTTTAGATCCTTCTTTATTTTAATCAAGAGATATTTTGTTTCAAGTTATTAAAAAGTTTATTTATTGTAGTGGAACATAACTCTGAACGTTCTCTGAAGCTTATAGCATTAAATAAAGTAAAATTATAACCAAAGATTTATTGCATCTAACGCTATGGGTTATTGTGTTGTTAGTTAGATGGCATAAAGTAAATTGAGTACTATTAAAAATGTTCTAGAGATTCGAGCAAAATTTGTAAAAATAATGAGGCGGTTTTTTTTTTTTTTTTTATCTTTCTTTCTTTTTTCTTTTCTTTTTCCCTTTGTTTTTTTTTCCTTCCTATCTTTTTTTTCTTCTTTTCTTTTTCCCTTTGTTTTTTTCCTTCCTATCTTTTTTTTTTCTTTTTTTGTTTTTAATCAAGTGATATTTTGTTTCAATTAATAATAATAATAATAATAAAATGTGGCGTATAATGCTATATTGTAATGTTTATAATAAACAATAAGAAATACGAAAAAGAGAACATTTTATGCTATTTGATTAACCAAAAATTTATTTCATCGAAGCACTTATTGCCAGGAGTTACAACGATACTATAAATTAATTAATCATATTAAAGATGATGACCAATTAGCTGTATCTCCAATGAGAGAGGTACTTCGCCTGGAGTAGGCCCTCTACCAGATTTTTTATTTTCTCCCGTAAGGTCAGGAGTTGTGATCCTGTTAGTTAAACTACTTGGAGTAAGTTGAGTGTTTAAAATGTTTTGGGAACTCCGGCGAAATTTGTGGAAAAAATAAGTTTTTTAGATCCTTTTTACTTTTAATCAAGAGATATTTTGTTTGAAGTGATTAAAATATATATTTGTTGTAGTGGAACATAACACTGTTCTCTGAAGCTTAGCACTAAATAAGCAAGATAAGAGTATGCAAGGAGGAGAAAAAATATAACCAAAGAATTATTCCATCTAACGCTATAGGTTATTTTGGTGCTAGTTAGATGGCATAAAGTAAATTGAGTACTATTAAAAATGTTCTGGAGGTTGCAGCAAATTTTTTTTAATGATGAAGCGCCTTTTATTATATACTTCTTTCTTTTTCTTTTTTTTTTTCTTCTTATCTCTCTCTTTTTTTTTTTTTTTTTTTTTTTTTTTAATCAAGTGATATTTTGTTTCAAATACAGTGGTGCGTAATGTTATACTGTAATGTTTATAATAAACAAGATGCAATACGAAAAAGAGAACATTTTATGCTATTTGATTAACCCAAAATTTATTTCATCGAAGCACTTATTGCCAGGAGTTACTGCGAAACTATAAATAAATGAATCAGATTAAAGAGGACGCCCAATTAGCTTATCTCCAATGAGAGAGGTACTTTGCCTGGAGTAGGCCCTCTACGCAGAATTCTTTTTTTTTCGAAGGTTGGGAATTGTTATCCTGTTAGTTACACTACTTAGAGTAAGTTGAGTGTTAAAAATGTTTTGTGAATTCCGGCGAAATTTGTGGGAAGGAAAACTTTTTCTTTATTTATTTTAATCAAAAGCTATTTTGTTTCAAGGGATTAAAAAATATATTTGTTGCAGTGGTGCTTAATGTTATTCTCTGAAGTTTATATCATTAAATAAGTAGCAGCATGAGAGAGTGGTGTAAATATTGTTTGGTTAACCAAAGATTTATTACACCTAACGTTATGGGTTATTGCGATGATCGTTAAATAACTTAAAATAAATTGAGTATTATTAAAAATGCTCTAAAGATTCCAGAGAAATTTATGGAAATTATAGGTTTTCTTTTTTTTCTTCCATTCTTTTTTTCACCCTTTTCTTCCTATCTTTTTCTGTTCATATCTTCCTTTCGTTTTTTAAATCAAGAGATATTTTGTTTCAGACGATTAAAGTTTATAATATTAAACAAGTAACAATAAGAAAAGAGAGAGATTTTTATGCTATTTGATTAACCAAAAATTTATTGCAACGAAGCACTTATTGCCAAGAGTTGCTGTGATACTATAATTAATCAGATTAAACAGGATGCCCGATTAGCTGTATCTCTAATGAGAGAGGTACTTCCCCTTGAATAAACTCTATAACAGATTTTCTTCCTTCTTAGGGTTCCGTACTTAAAAAGTGAAAACGGAACCATTATAAGATCACTCCTGTGTCTGTCTGTCTGCTACAGCCATTTTACTCGTAAACTATGGAACGTGGAAAGTTCAAATTGGGGAAGTAATAAAGACTATTGACCCACATATTTACAGATTATTAAACATTTACAAATATTTTTTTAGGAAAAATGTAGAGAGGCTAATTAAGTTACATCAAAAAAAATCTTTTCATTGTATACCGTGTGGGGTATCGTGTGAAAGCGTTCGTAACGCTGAACTCTAAGATACATTTCTTTTAATTTTAGGTATTATATTTTCAGAGATATCGTCGAAAATGTAGTGCAAAAATATGTTCCCCCATCTATTTCCGAATCTACTGAAACTAAAATTATGTAAAAATTAGAGGTAGTAGACGTAAAGTTAAACACTGCAAGGAAATTATAGCGATTACCTAAATCACATAATTTTTGAGAAAAGCGCATTTTTCCGTTACACACTAATTTCGATTTGCGGGCATTCTGCAAAGGTGTTGAGGAGCGCTGGAAGTACCTATCGTAGCAGATATATAAAAGCATTGTTGATACTGATTTTTGAAAAAAATCTTCGGTAATTAGCCGAGATATTAACTCTTAAAGACACGGACGGTTTGGACATACGTAATGACATGGGAGGCGTACTCTACGTATCATGGGTTTGAAAGCCTACATAACAACTTTTAAGGACACATTTCTGTAATACAATATCCAGTAGCAGTATAAAAGCAATAAATGTCAAATTGTCTATTTCATTAACCAAAAATTTATTGCATCAAAGAACTTATTACTAGGAGTTAGTGTAAATTAATCAGACTAAAAGAATGCCCGATTAGCTGCATCGTCAAGGAGAGATGTACAGCCGTGGGAAAAAAAAGTAAACACACCTTACTAACTCTGCAACAAATTATTGTAGAAGAAAGTTACTGCAGTATCAAACGATTGGAAATAAAGTCTACTTTTAAATGATGTATATAAAATTTGCCTAGGGGTGGTATACACATATAAAAAAACACAAACTTGATTTTTTTTTCTTTCAATAGCAATACCCATGTTTGACACCATAAATATATTCCAAACCCTTTACTTAGCCTAAATCCAAATTTTCATGAAATTCGTATGATTAGTTTTCCGATTAATTAATTTAAAATGAGCATATTTTAGGGGCTGTATCCAAATTGAAGTTCGGTACTCGATTGTTGAAATGCTACAGATTGACTAAGTCACTTCTATTAAAATATTATTTCTTGCCAATTTGACCATTTCACTCGCTTTTCACCTTTTTTTCTGCGTTTTAGAAGGGAAAAAATAGATGTACAAGGTACTGAATAGAAAACAGTTGATAAAAATCCCTGCCGGCCCGGCCTACAGGCAGAGGTAGATTTCGAAGTTAAGTATACTAATTTCACCAACAAAAACTAAATCATTATTAGATATAAATCCACTTTAACAGTTTTATCTGTCTGCTTTTGACGAGTTTTTATTTCCTTTTTATAAAATAGCTGGTTTTATCAGAATCATGTTAAGGCGATATTAAAAAAATATTTTTCCATACTCAACAACTCGAAATTTTCTGGCACATTTTCAGATTAATTTTTAATAAAAAAAAATATATCAAACATGCTGACGTGATTTTTGAAAAGATTTATAAGCGACCTGTGTTTTTATTTTTCTTTCAATTAATTAAAACTTGATTAATAAACAATTATTTTCTCAGTAGGGCAATATTCTTCGTTTCTAACACAATCGCTTCGGGAAATTCTGTTCAAATTGCCCACTTTGACATCATTTTTTGAAATATATTCTGCCTCTATCAAAAAATCGATCATTACTGTACATTATATAGTTTCTGAATAAGAGAATCTAGCAATTGGATGCGTTTGAGAGCAAAAATGAATTTAAAAATGAGTAAGAAAATAGACAGTTTGGATTTGAATGCACCCTTAATAAAAGGATTTTTTTCTTCAACCGCTATGCATTTTTAATTTGTTTTTGCTTTAAGAATTGACCCTATCAAAAACTTGTCTATATAAATGTTGAAGCCAATATTAAGAAGATATATGATAAATTCATGGAGATTTTATATCTTGTGAATTGACGGAGTTATGAAAATTTTTCTTTTTCAACCCACCCCCTTTTTTTTTTCTTTTTTTTTAGGGGGGGGGGGGGGTGTACGAATTGGTCCTTTCAAAAAATTGTGAATATAAAAGTTGTAGATAATATTAAGGAGATGTATAATAAAATTATTGGATTTGATATCTTGAGAATTGACGAAGTAAGGAATTTTTTTCTCCCAAAAACCCTATTTTTTGCGCCCCTTGAGCCTATTTAAAATTTTATCAAAAATCTGTGATTCATGAAAATTGGCGCTATTTTTAGAAGTAATAAAAACTTTAAACTGATTTGATATGTACAAAAATTAAGAAGTTATGGGGTTTTTTCGGTTTTCACAAAACCCCTTCCTATTTCCATCCCCTTTGTCCGCTTTTGCCCATTAACGAACTTGACCGAGATTTTATGTCCCTTGATTTTATGTATCAGTTTGGAAGAGATTTGTGCAAAATTGCGGAAGTTATCGTGTCCAGAAGAAAGTGATAACACAATTGCTTCAGGAAATTCCGTTCAAAATGCCCACTTTGACATAATTTTTTGAAATATATTCTGCCTCTATCAAAAAATCGATAATTTCGGTACATTATATAGTTTCTGAATATGCGAATCTACCAATTAAATGCGTTTGAGAGCAAAAATGAATTTAAAAATGAGTCAGAAAGTAAGCAGTTTGGATTTGAGTGCATCCTTAATGCAAGATTTTCCCAACACAATCCGCTTCGGGAAATTCGGTTCAAAATGCCCACTTTAACAGCATTTTTTAAAATATATTCTGCCTCTATCAAAAAATCGACCATTACGGTACATTATATAGTTTCTGAGTAAGAAAACGTACCAATTGGAAGCCTTTGAGAGCAAAAATGAATTGCAGAATGAGTCAGAAAATACGCAGTTTGGATTTGAAGGCACCCTTACTTAGATGATTTTTTTCTTCAACCGCTATGTATTTTTAATTTGTTTTTGCTGTAAGAATTGGTCCTATCCAAAACTTGTCTACATAGATGTTGTAGACAATATTAAGAAGATATATGATAAATTCATGGGGATTTTATATCTTTTGAATTGACGGAGTTATGGATTTTTTACTTCTTCAAACCCCCTTTTTGTTTTAGTTTTTAATATTTTTTTTTTTTTTTTTTTTTTTTTTTTGCGCTACGAATTGGTCCTATCAAAAACTTGTGAATATAAAAGTTGTAGATAATATTAAGGAGATTTATAATAAAATTAATTGGAATTGATATCTTGAGAAGTGACGAAGTTATGAATTTTTTTCTCCCAAAAACCCTATTTTTTGCGCCCCTTGAGCCCATTTTTAACTTTATCAAAAATCTGTGATACATAAAATTTTGGCACTATTTTTAGAAGTAATAAAAACTTTAAACTGATTTGATATGTACAAAAATTAAGAAGTTATGGGGGGTTTTCGGTTTTCACAAAACCCCTCCCTATTTCCATTTCCTTGGTCCGATTTTGCGCATTAACGAAATTGACCGAGATTTTATGCCCTTTGATTTTATGTATCAGTTTGGAAGAGATTGGTGCAGAATTACGAAAGTTATCGTGTCCAGAAGAAAGTGATATATATAGATAGATAGATAGATAGATAGATAGATAGATAAAGTTTTTTACTGAGGGTGGTTTTGGGTTCTAAGAGTCATGATCGGTGTAGATCTGCAAAATTTTTCAGAAATTCCAACATAGGAATGATCCCAATAGGTAGTATTTCATACGAAATCTACCTAAAAACAAACTTCTAATTTTCGGCGAAATGGAGACTTTAAAAATATCCAAATTATTAAAAAAAATGTCTTTAAATTCAGAATAAACTTTACTGAAAAGAGAACGAAATTTAATATATCGGATAGATAGATTGAATTTGAATTGCTTCTATGAATGGGTTAATATCGCCACCAAACTTGAAAGATCGTGAAATACGGGAATCGTTCCACTCAACGCAAATAGTTCCAAAATAACAAAAAATCTGATAAGAAAAATTTCAAATCTCAGTCTCATGTACATTCATACTATACCATCTATACCATCTATACTATACCAATATATTTCATCTATACCAGACCCAAATTCGCAGACCTGTACGTGCGATAGAACTCCCCAGCCATGACCAATAAACAAATCTACACAAAGAGAAACAATAACTTTTTTTAATCAGTTTTTATTTTTTATTATTATTTTTTTTTTCTTGCGTATACTGGTATTACATGATTGATGTTTCTAGTTATTTAAAATTTATTGTTTTTGTGTTGTTGTGTTTTGCCAAAACTCCAAAACTTCATATTTTAATGATTCAATTTTTAAAAAGCACACAGTTGTTCAGGTTCAAATCTCAAACAACGAATGTTAACGATTTAATACGTGATTTATGGCATTGCTAATTAAGCGTAGAACCAACAGAGTGAAAAATGTCCAAGCCGGGAATCGAACGGGGAACCCTTGGAATAGCGCTCAAAGTTCTCTACCATTTAAACTACGAGGACGATACGCAGCTTAGCATCTCTGACTCATATATGTTGGTAAGGCTGCAACTACAGCACAAGGTGGAACAGTCTTCATGAACACAGAATCCTGCGGTGAAACGTGAGATACAAATAAACAATTAAATTTTACAAAAATCAAAAAACCCGACTGCGTAAAAAGCGAACTAATTAATTATTTCTCATCAATGTGAAACATTTTTTTTTTTCAATTCCTACTATTAGCTCACACTTTCGCTATATATATCTTGTTCAAATTTTCAATCGTTAATAAAATACTTATTATTCATCCAATCAAGCTCAAATAATTTTTTTTAAACTTCTAGTGGATGACACTTGATGTTAATCCAGATTTTTTCAAATATTAATTCATTAATTTAATTAAATTAATTAATTTTCAATAATCGAGAGAGCCCCCTTCTTGATCAAGGTATTTTAAGACCCAGAGAGCCCCTCTGCTTGATCAAGGCATTTTAAGCGCCACTCAAAAGGAAAGAAGAATGGGAGAAAAAAAATTCTCTTATTGACCTAAGTAGGAATTGACTTAAAATATATTTTTTTATATATATTACTTGTTTATATTACTTTCCTATTTTCTTTTATTTACTTGTATTGATGACTTTTAAGTTGTGTTTAACTGTTAGTTCCTATCTATAAACACTGTTTTGATGAGGTCTATAGATGTCTATGATGGTTAGAGTTGCAGTAAAGCTAAAGATCTACAATACATACACAACTTCCAGGTTGTATAATATTTCAACGGAGCTTCTGACTATAAAATAGTCAATGAAACATCGTCTTCATTTTGAAAGACCTATCCAATGACACGCCACTCAATAGGGTGCGTAATTTTTTTTTCGTCTCAACCGCCATTTTGTATTTTACGTCCGCCATTTTAAATTTATAAAAACAAAACCTATCCTATAACCATCGGACGATCAAGACGAATTGATAGAGACCTCATTCATTAAAATCCATCCAGCCGTTGGAATGTTTCGAGGCTATAAGGAAATCCACATACACAGATACGCGTAAAACACATAACCCTTCTTTTCAGTCCGGTAATAAATCCAGCATCGGTGAACACATATATAATTTTAATTAATTTTTCAGCAGTGAAATTACGCTTGAAATTATTGAAGACTGAATTATTTCAAGCGCAATTTCACTGCTGAAAAATTAATTGAAAAATTATTTTAAATTATATATGTGTTCACCGATGCTGGGTTTATTTGTGTCTCATGTTTCACCGCTGGATTGTGTGTTCATGAAGACTATTCCATCTTGTGCTGCAGTTGCAGCCTGACCAACATATATGAGTGAGAGATGCTATGTTGGGTATCGTCCTCGTAGTTTAAATGGTAAAGCACTTGGAGGGCTATTCCAAGGGTTCCGTGTTCGATTCCCGGCTTGGACGTTTTTCACTCTGTTGGTTATAGGCTTAGTTAGCAATGTGATAAATCACGTATTAAGTCTTCAATAATTTCAAGCGTAATTTCACTTCTGGAAAATTAATTAAAATTGCAGAACGAATGTTATTTAAATTTAATAAAGAGTAGCTTATTTTAGATAAAGGCAGAATTAATAGAACTTTGATGGAGTTCCCAGGATTTAAAAAAAAAAATAAGAAAATATCGATATTAGTTGTTGATTTTATTTATACATTATTTATCAAAAAGACCCTTTAGTCGGAACTCACAGAAATTAATATTTTATATTGATCAATTTCGAGTAACCGCACGATGATTTCGATCAAAAGATATTTGTCTTAAAATTTAAGAAATACAACAATTTAAGGGGTCTCAGGACTCTTAAAGCTTTAAAATTTTCGGAATTTTAATTTTTTTAGATGTTAAACTCCTAACTTTTCTGAACATTTTGATATAATTGTTTCCTTGAAATTCCTATTAGAACTGAAGTTATGGCTTTTACATTTATACACTTTCAATAGTTGAGGTGTCGTTTCGGAAACTTTGAAGCGATTTTTCTCCAAATGACGTTTTTGGGCATATCGCGCACGATATCTCAAAATCGTATGCATATTTTTTCATGAAATTTTCAAAACATATGTTTCATGTCAATCTGTATAAACTGAACCTAAAATTTCCTTTTTATTGTTCAAAACAATATTTTTTTAGGCGATTATACTGTTGAAATTTTCTGATTGTTGCGTTAGCTAAATACAACTTTGTATTAAAATTATAAAAAAGATTTAAATACAAATTTATTTAGGTTCAGGATAATTATTATAATCTGAAGTATAAGTAGGCACCAAAATTTTCATTCTAGTTGCAATACTTATTTTCTAATCGTGCGCGTAAGCTGTTATCTTGATATTTTGCTCTTCAAATGTCTAACAGTTTGGAGCCCCCTGTAAATTCTAATTCTGCATCTTGAAATTTTTTAAATACATGAAATGAAAGAACATACTTATATATATTCATCCCAATTAAAATTGTGTCTTAAAATCAAATACATTTTAAGATATTAAATATTGAAAATTATCCTTTTTTTTTTTCATTTTTTCCAATTTTAAGAGTCCTGAGACCCCTTAAAAGAAAGAAAAACTATAAGATCTTTCAATGTGCGTCTCATGATTTTTAGCATATTATCAAAAATATTGAGATTGTTTATTTATTTATATTAGCAAAAAGTATTTTAATCAATATTTTTTATTGATCAATTGCACAGTTGCACAGAAGTAACATCCTTGAAATACACTTTTTTGGGGGGGGGGGGATTTTTCAAATTTAACCTAACGCGTTTGAAGCTAACGTTTAAAACAAAAGAAAATTAATAAACTTTTCACGGTGCTATCGTGATTAACATATTATTAGAAAATATCGATAATACATGACAACTTTTTCATTTATTTATAATTTATCAGGAAGATTTTTTTTTTATTAATCACAATTCGCAGAATTAATATTTTATATTTGGTAATTTCTAAAAACCGCATAATTATTGATATTCAGAGCTCAAAGATGGATATACTTGAAATTTAACGAATATCAGCGAAAACATAAAACAAAGCAAAATTATTAAAACTTTCACGTTGATATTGATTCCGGATAAATCAATAAAGACTATAAATTAAACGGCAGTCAGCCGATGTAAAAATGGCTAATCGATTACATTTTAATTACATGCTAAGTAACAGAATGAAGAATTAATTTATAGCGAAAATTATTTGTTACTAAATTATGTCGAAGGAATTTGAAAATATACTCTAGAGATATTTGGGAGGTTTTTAAATTGCTTATTAAACTTTTAAAAATATGCCGTTACAGATGTAAATGAGAAATTCATCCAGAAACTTTTTTGAAATAAAAAAAAAAAAAAAAAGCTATTGAGATGAATGTGAATTGAAACCTAGTTAGTTCTTGATCGAAACAAAATAATTTAATTAAAAAGTGAAAGCAATTTCGAAAGCACACGATGTTGATATTTGGGAATAGGTTTTAATTAACGAACTTACTAACCGTTACTTTGCTTTTCAAACTAATGAAAATACGCAAAAAAAGTTAAATAGAATTACGGTTCGATTCTGACAATTTTTTTTTTGTTAATAATGTTCTAGAAAAATGAAAGTTGACATAAATACTAAATACTATTTTCATTAAAAACTTTGAAAACAACAAAAATTGTATGGATGATATTTCAAAGGGAAAAAAAATAGTATCTATATATGATCAAATGTTAATGAAATAATTAATTTGTGACAAAGTTATTAGTTATTAAATTATATAGAACATAACAGACACTTCAAATACATATGTGTGGTACTTAAATTAGTTTATTAAAGTTTTAAAAATATGCTGTTATACGTGTAAAGGAGAAATTCACCCAGAAACTTTTTTAAATATAAAAAAAGTTATTGAGATGAATGTAAATTGAAACCTAGTAAATTCCCGATTGGAAAAAAATAATTTAATTAAAAAGTGAAAGCAATTTCCAAAGAACACGATGTTGATATTTGGGAATAGGTTTTAATTAACGGACTTGCTAGCCGTTATTTTGCTTTTGGAACTAATAAAAATACGAAAAAAAAAGTTGAGTAGAATTATGGTTCAGTTCTGACATTTTTCTTCTTTTTTTTGTTAGTAATGTTCTAGAAGGCGAAAGTTGACATAAATACTAAATACTATTTTCATTAAAAAGTTTGAACAATAACAAGAATAGTATAGATGGTGTTTCAAAAAAAAAAAAAAAAAAAAAAAAAAAAAAAAAAAAAGTTATGATCAAATATTAATGAAATGATTAATTTATGGCAAAGTTTTAGTTATTAAATTATATATAGAAGGCGCATGAAAACAGATGCTTGTGGTACGTATGTGTAGTACTTAAATTAGCTTATGTTATTAAAATGTTTTTAAAATATGCTATTACAGATGAGAAAAATGAGAAGAAATGAAGAATGAGAAATTCATCCAGAATGAATGTGAAATTCATCCAGAATGGATAAGAAATTCACCCATTAACTTAAAAAAAAAAAAAAAAAAAAAGTTATTGAGATGAATGTAAATTGAAACCTAGTTAGTTCTTGATTGGAACAAAATAATTTAATTAAAAGGTGAAAGCAATTTCGGATGCACACGATGTTGATATTTGGGAATAGGTTTTAATTAGCGGACTTACTAACCGTTACTTTGCTTTTGGAACTAATGGAAATAGCGAGGGGGGAAAAAAATAGAATTATAGTTCGATTCTGACTTTTTTTTTTTTTTTTTTTTTTGTTAATAATGTTCCAGAAGGCGAAAGTTGACATACATACTAAATACTATTTTCATTAAAAACTTTGAACAATAAAAAAAATTGTACAAATGATGTTTCTAAGGGGGATAAAAGGGGGGGATCTATATGATCCAATGAAAATAGCAAATAAAGCCTTTGTGAAAGAATATTAAAAGGCGGAAAACCAATGCTTAAAAATACACTAAGAATACACAAAAAAGCTGGTTGCTGCTTTTTGTGTATTATTTGTGCATTTTTAAGCGTTGGTTTTCTGCCTTTTAATATATGATCAAATATTGATGAAATGATTAATTTATGACAAAGTTATTAATTATTACATTATATAGGAGGTGGACATGGAATATACAGGGTATTAGATCAAAATGGATTGATGTAATGAGAGAGATTAATGCGATGAAAATTGATTTGGTTGTTTTAACAGAGACTAAGAAAAGGGGATCAGGAATTGAAAAAAATGGAGAATTTATTCATATATATTCAGGAGTTCCAAAGGAAGAAAGAGCAAAACGAGAAAATAGATGCCCTAAGCAGATCATGCAAGATATCAAGAATAGAAAAAATAAGAAATGACAGAATCAAGGAGATGATGAAAATAAAGGAAACGATATTAGATGATATCCAAAAAAAGCAATTAATCTGGTATAGTCATGTCAAAAGAATGAATGAGGAAAGACTACACAAAATAACATTCAATTATGAAACAAACAAAAAAAGGAAGCGGGGAAGACCACGAAAAATCTGGATGGATGATATTTCAAAGGCAATGAGGGATAGAGGTCTGGAAGAGGAATGGACCCTTGACCGGAAGAAATGGAAAAAGACTCTTGTAGATTCTTCGGATGTCGGCATCTGACGTCATAAACCGAGTTTATATATATATGTTACATTATTAGATCTAATTCCGCGATTTCCTTATCTTATTCTAAAATACTACTTTATTTTCACCAAATCCTTATCCTTAAATAATCTATATCGTTAACTCTGTTAAATTCCCTTTAATTTAATGTCTCACTTGTCTTAATCGCTTAAATATTACGCTTTTAGTATTCTTAAATTAAATGTTCCATTCCCGCGCTTTTTTCTTTCGAGATTATTCTTTTAGCTTCCATTTTTACTTTCCCGCGTATTTCTGATGTTATCCTTTTTTCCTTCAAATTCATCCGCTAGTTCTGACCGCACTCTTTATATCACGTGACATTCTTAATTATTCATTGGTTGAGAGCGCGACCTACGTCATATTTGTATCCATACATTGAAGGAACAAAAAGTTGATACTCGCTATGTTTCAGCAGATTTGAGTCGTATTTCCAGTTTTCATCCATCCCCTGGTCACCGTCCTGTTATTCGATTATCTGGAACTTTGTTTAAACCTAATTACTACTACGGAGCGATGACTAATTATCTTGGTGGAAACTGCACTTTCTGAAAGATGTTCTAATAAAGTGCTTAGTTGATTATGAGTTGTTTTCAATTTCTTCTGGGGAAACTTCACGGAACGATGCATTCCATTGTTTTCACTCGACAACTGCATTTCAACAATTCGTTCTACTAATATAACATATTCGAATTATCTGTTCTGACCACTTCTTTTACGCCATGTGATCCACAACTACTATCGTGACTGCCAGTACGGCATTTTCAACGATAAAGCCAATCCAATGTTGCTAGAATGCAACATATATATATATATATATATATAGAAGATATATGAAAACAGGCGCACGTGTGATACCTATATATGTGATACTTAAATTAGCTTATTAAAGTTTTTTAAATATGCTGTTAAACATGTAGATGAGAAATTCACTTAGAAATATTTTTTACAAAAAAAAGGTAGTTTGATGAGTGTAAATTATAACCTACATACTTTTTGAATGAATGGAAACTACTTAATAAAATAGTAAAGGCAATTTTGAAAGCTTGATAGTATTTGAAAATATGTTTTAATTAACAGATTTACTAATCGCTACATTTATTTGCAACTAATGAAAATATACAGAAAACAATTAACAAAATAAAATATTATTCAATTCCGAAAGGCATATTTTTTTTTCTGGTAACTTTCAAAGAAAAAGAAGAAATAAGACGGAAAATTAAATTCAATTAAATGATATAATTAAATAATATTTTCATTTAAAACTTTGTACAAAATCAAGACTTTTACAGTTTTCTTTTCTTTTTTTTTTCTTTTTTTCTTTTTAAGGACAAAGCATTTGATGATAAACATGACAAGTTAACATGTTGTGTGAATCAAAATTCATAAATGTAAATTTAAAAAAAAAAAAACAGCTTTATCCAAGAAACTTTTAGGCATTAATGTAAAATTTAACATTTAACTTTCTATACATTACATCTCGACTAGGCTTCAATAGTTTCTTAGAAATATTGCTGAAAGAAAAAGGAGGCATCTGCAACACTGCTTTTCCTTATTCAATAAAATTGTAACAGCAAATGTTCACAATTCACTCACGAAAGTTTGAAAATACAGAGTTTATAGATGATGGTTTTCTTATAAATAAATTTTATAATTAGTGTTGACTCTAAGCCGCTTCAGCAGGGCGCAGCACCTGGTTGCCCTTTTTAGTTCTTTTTTGCGCCCGGCGGCTCTTAAACCCTTCCGATGCGCCCGGTATCCCTTTTTAACACTTCCTATCAGCACAGTGGCAATTCAGTTGATCCCGGGAAAATATCGCAAATTCTAGGGGCTCTAAACAAACCAGTACAAAATATCTTTTGTTAACAGGGTACAGGTGGTTCTAGAATAGTGTTCCCTTTTTGAAAAAATGTACTCTTTTTTAGAATAGTGTTCCCTTTTTGAAAATGTACCCTTTTTTTAGAATAGTGCCCTTTTTGAAAAAATGTACCTTTTTTAGAATAGTGTCCCCTTTTTGAAAAATGTACCCTTTTTTTAGTACAGTGTTACCTTTTTGAAAAATTCCCGCCTGGCGGCCCTTTTTTTTCTAGAGTCAACACTATATAAATTAAACGAACATCCGTTGACGTAATAAAAATCATGGATTATATTTTAATTACAAGCTAAGTAATAGAATGAAGAACAAATTATAGAACAAATTATTTGTTATTAAATTATGTCGAAGGAATTTGAAAGCATACTCTTGGGATGTCATATTTAAATTGCCTATTAAAGTTTTTAAAATATGCATTTACAGATGTAACTGGAAAATTAATTTAGAAACTTTTTTTCAAAAATAAAAAAAAAATGTTACTATAAATTTGAACATAGGTTCTTCTTGAATATATCAAAAGAATTTAATGAAAAAGTAAAAGCAATTTTGAAAGCATGATGCTGTTATTTGGGAATAAGCTTTAATTAATGGATTTATTAACCGATACTTTGCTTTCGCAGCTAATGAAAATATACAGAAAAATAAGTAATATAGAATTACTGATTGTATTTTAAAACAGGTAATATTATATTTATAAAAATAAAGAAATTAGAAAAATAGTATTTATACTAAATACTATTTTCATAAAAATGTTTTGTACAGTATCAAGAATTATATAGATTGTACAGTCGTGGAAAAAGAAAAAAGTAAACACCCCAACTAACTTCTCAACAAATTATAGTAGAAGAAAGTGACTGGTACCGAACGATTGGAATAAAGTACACTTTTAAACGATGTATATAAAATTTGCTTAGGGGGCATCTAAATATTAAAACGAACCCAAACTTCATTTTTTTTTTTCAATGGCAATACCCAATTTTAACAAGATATTTCAAATCTTCGGTTAAAAATATGCCTAGACACCAAATTTCAAGTAATTTGAATGATAAGGTTTTGAATTATAAACATTCAAAATTTAGTGCTAATAATGTTAAATTACATTATCATATTTTTATTAATATCTTCTGAAATTATACTCAAAATGTGCTAATTTTTTGTGTAGCAATAATACTAAAATACCCAAACATAAATACGTTGAATTTGCAATTTTTATAATTTTATGATATGAATTATGAAATTAATATTCGAAAAAATTATGAATTGCAACCTATACATTTTTTGATAGATTTAGATTTATTATGTCCTGCTTTGGGGAAATCCAAAATTTCACATTTTTCTTCCAAGTAGTTTTCAAATTATGCTTAAAAAACGGCAAAATAATGGTTTAAGGGTCCGTCTATGATAGAAGTGACTAGATATTTTGAAATTTCTTATACTATCCTGTAATCTAGCAGTCCTCAATGACTGCTTAAGTGGCGCGTAAGATGCCTTGATCAAGGGGCTCTCTCGGCCAACAATCGAGTACCGAAGTTCAATTTGGAATCAGCCCCTAAAATACGCTCGTTTTAAAATAATTAATTTCTCGGAAACTTATCGTACGAATTGCATAAAAATTTGTTTTTAGGCTAATTGAAGGGTGTAGAGTTCATTTATGCTGTCAGAATTATGTACTGCTATTGAAGAAAACAAATTTATGGTTCGTTTTAATATATAGATGCCCCCCCCCCCAACCTAAGCAAATTTTATATACATCATTTAAGAGTAGACTTTATCGTGTGGTACCAGTAACTTTCTTCTACAATAATTTACTGCAAAGTTAGTTATGGGGTGTTTACTTTTTTTTCCCCACGACTGTACCTTTTAAACAACGCTTTCAACGATAAATGTGTTATCAAACGATGACGAAATGATAGTGACGAAATGAAATGATTGACTTATGGAGCAAAATTACTCGTTATTAAATTATATGCAAAGTATTTGAAAACATGGATAATCTGAAATAATTGGATAAATTGGATAATTTGGAAAGATGGATCGAAAACTTTGGATAGCTTACCTGGTATTTAATTTAGCTTTAGGATTTTAAAGTATGCTTTTAAAGATGCAAATAAGAAATGCATTTAGAAATTTTTTAATTGAAAAAAAATATTAGGATGAATGTAAATTAAAGGTTCGTCTTGTTCAGCCAAAACAATTTAATTAAAAGTTAAAAGCAATTTTAAAAGTACGATATTGATATTTGAGAATGGATTTTAATTAATAGGCTTATTTTACACTTTGATTTTCCAGCTAATCAAAAATATAGATCAGAACTAAAATATGGTTAAATTCTGAGTTGTTTTCAAAGCAAAATTCTTATTGGATCAAATAATTGCTAAATAATTATGGAATGAAATTATTAATTTATAGGACAAATTTTATTATTAAATTATATCATTGGAATATGGAAACGTACACTTGATAAAATTGTGTGTTGTTTAAAATATTTATGAATGTTTAAAAATTATACTGTTACGATTGTAAATGAGACATTCGTTTTGAAAATTTTTAATAAAAAAAAAGTCGCTGGTATAAATACAAATTGAAACCTAGACATTCCTTGATTGGATTTTAATTAAAAAGTGAAATAAATTTCGAGAGAATGATATTTAGGAATGGGTTTTAATTACAGTAAGTTTGATTTTTCAACTAATGAAAATATACACAAAAGTAAATATAGTAGAATATGGTTCGATCTCGGAAAAGATAACCTTTTGCTGATAAAGTTCAAAAGAGACGAAATAAGTAAAATAATTACTTACATTAAATGATACATTTTTAAAAACTTCGTACAGAAGCAAGAATTTTATTGATGCTGTGTTACAGACAAAACAATCTATGATGAATGTGTTATTTAAAAAAAAATTAGAGAATACTAGGAGAATCATAAATTCAACAATTGAACTAGCCAAATAATAAACTTTTAGTATAATGCAAACATTTCCGAACGTATTATTTTTAATAAATTACACTTTAATTTGGATTACGTGTTCCTGAAAAAAATATATATAAAGAAAAGAAAAAAAGTAGTTTTGAAACAAAAAAAATTCCAGCGACTTGAAATGACTTGAAATGATATTTTTATTCACTTATTGATCACGAGCTGGCATATTTTAGCGGGGTAGTTGTGCATATGAAAGTATTTTTTGTGACAACCACATTCCATTTAATCGACGTTGTTGCCATCCGAGTGTCTTTATAATAAAAGCGTGGTTGCATAAGCATCTCAGATTAGCAATTTTTGACCAATATGTTGCAGCAACCCCCATTCCAGAACTTGGCAATACTCGCTTAGTTGTATTAAACAGGTTAGACTTCGATATGATAGTGCCGACATACGGGATATAAAATTTGATTCGTTGAAACGATTTTGAACAAAAGCTAATCGCCAAGCTTCTTATCGAACCTACCGTGTAATCAAACTCATCCTGGCGAGTATAGAGAAGTTCTGGAATGCAGGTTTGCCATAGTTTGGACAAACGCGTCTGCCTAAGCGCAGTCTGACTTGCGCCCTGTGCTTACGTCGCCACTCTCATATAGATGCAAACTAGTCAGGCAAGTAAACAAGCTTGGCGATAATAGCAAGCTCGGCAAATTTTTATCAATAGCCTCTCGATCAAATTTCATTCATGGTATGTCGACATTATTTTATTTACAAAGGCCCTCCAGTTGCTCATCGCTCAGATTTTGTCCAAAATTATTTCAACCAATCAAATTTATTTCTCGCATGTCACCTCTCTCATATTTATTAAGGCAATCTACTGTCCAGCACTCAGGTTTGATTAAAACGCAGTGGGAGTAGGTAATCAATAATCATATATTGAAGCATTTTACGTATGGAAAAAAATATATTTGAATATATAAACACACAATATGATGAATACTTTTAGCTTAAGATCTTCCCCGGTATGCTATAATTGTAGTGTAAAAGTTACATTCAAATCCGCTCTGTGGCTGTTGAGAAATTCCAGGACATAAATATATATATATACACGCATAAATACATACCGACCAAAAACAGAAGCTTTTTTTTCCTTAAGTCCCTTAAAAAGTTGTCGTCAATAATGTTTATTCTCTTTATCTAATAAAATTGCAAAAAGCAAATGCCCACAATTCAAAATGCCCAATATATATAAAGACGTTTCTAATAAATAAATTTTGCAAATCAAACAGCAGTCAACCAATGTAAAAATGGATGATCGATTATATTTTAATTATATGCTAAGTAACGGAAGGGAAATTAATTTATAGAGCAAATTACATTAGTTATTAAATTATATCGGAGAGATTTGAAGGCATACTCTTGGGATATTTGCGTGGTATTTAAATTGCTTATTAAAGTTTTAAAAAATATGCCTTTACACGATTGTAAATGACAAATTCATTTTGATGTTTTTTATAAAATTATTAAATATAAGTTGTAACCTAGACATTCCTTGATTGGATCAAAACATTTTAATTCAAAAGTGAAATCAATTTCGAAAGCATGATATTTGGGAATAGGTTTTAATTAAAAGTCTTACAATGTGTTACTTTTCTTTTGTAGCTAATGAAAATATAGAGAAAAATATGAAAAGTCGAATATCTTTTAATTCCGAAACAGATACTTTTTTATTGATAAAAAAAATTAAACGGAGAAAAAATGGGGAAAAAAATGATATAGGATTATTAACAACCCATTTTATCTAATATTTTCGGTACAAATTTATGAAATATACAGAGGTATTTTTAAGACAAAACATCAAGTATTCCCACATTTTATACGGATGTTTTTTTAGCGTCACATTCTTGAAAAGTCTTTACCCCCTTTATACCCCGATGGTACTTTAAAGTACCATTAAAATAACTTGTTATAAAAGTAATTTAATACGCCGATTAGTAGTAACACAGTTTAGAATGAGTTATAGATACTTTACTTTATCTTGTTCCAAAAGCATTACTGCTTGCACAAAACAGAAATATTTTTAAAGGAAGATTTCTTTTTCATTTGCATCTTTTTAGGTTTCTTGACGCTGAAAGATTGTGGAGGAACAGTTTCAGTTCGGAAGTATTTCCATATTTCTAATGTAAGGTCATTATATTTGTACATTTCCTAATTCTATAAAATACTAAAAAAATACTTTAAATTAAAGATTTGGTTGGAGTTTTAAATATTGCACAAAATTCCTATAAATTCAAATTTAATTAATTAATTTTAATTGGCAAAATCCTTCTAAAATTTATTAAATGATAGTGTAAATCTTCTAATGTAGTTTCAAAAATTCACGAAAAATGGTTTAGAAGATGAAATTTTCATGAGTTCATAATTTGGGATATAAAGTGTTAAACATGTTTTAATGCATAAGATTTCCGTGTGGTGTTTACGTTTCTTTCTGTTACACATTTTTTTTTTCTTGAAAAAAAAATATAATCATTATTTATCTGTAATATATATTTTATACAGTGTTTAACTTTTATTCTGTAATACATTTTCAGAGAAGGATACTTCAGAAACTTATAAATAATACCCCATTATAATATATTCCTATATAGTGTTTACGTTTCTTTCTGTTACACATTTTTTTTTCCTTGAAAAAAAATATAAACATTATTTATCTGTAATATGTATTTTATACAGTGTTTAACTTTTTTTCTGTAATACATTTTTAGAGAAGGATACTTCAGAAACTTATAAATTATACTCCAGTATAATATATTCCTATATAGTGTTTACGTTTCCTCCTGTTACATGTTATTCAAAAGACGGACCTTTTGAAAACATGTAAACTGAATTTTTCTATAGTGTATTTTTATATAATGTTTGCGTTTCCATCTGGTATATGTATTTTAAGGACGGATCTTTTAAATTACTAATAAATAATATACCGCAATAACATATTTCTATATAGTAGGAACCTATGCAGCACCTATGCAGTGTTTACTTTTTTTCTATGTTACACTCTTATTTTAGAGACGGACCATTGAGAAATGTGTAGATAATAATTCATCGTAATATATATGTATATAGTGTTTAAGTTTTCTTTTTTTATATACATTTTTGTAGACATGGATCCTTCAAAAACTTATAATTGATTTGACAGCAACATATTTCTACGTAGTGCTTATGTTTCTTGCTGTTTCATATATGTTTAGAGACGAGGCCTGAAAAACGTATAAACGATACTCCATCTTAATATATTTCAATATAATGTTTATGTTCGCTTCTGTTACACTCTGTTTAGAGGCTGATCTATCAAAAACTTTTAAGCGATTCTTCATAATACTATATTTCTGTACAGTATTTACTTTCCTTCTGTAATGCATTTTGTAAAGACGATAGTTCATTGAAAAACAAATACACGGTACTCCGCCGTATTATATTTCTATAATGTGTTAACGTTGTTTCTTTTATTCTGTTTTTTGATACGGATACTTTAAAAATGCATAAATGATACCCCAATTTCACTGTAATATATCCCTGTATAGTGTTTCAGTTTTTGCAAGTTTCCCCAACCCCAAGATATGTAGAATATTATACTTAGCTATCTTGCCCCTATTCCACCAACATAAAATATATACTCTATGCAGCATGTTCTGCTGCACTTGGCACGCTGTGCATTTTGACAGCATGTCACGGATAAAAATATTCAACAAACAGACCAGGTACGAAAAATAGCTCCCCACAGCTTCTTTTCTGCTTATCCTGTAGTGCTATGTTTCGTGCGGAACCCCCTGAGCCCGGGTCATCCCCTCTCTATCGAACTTTAACCTCTGTGTCAGAAAACCACAGGAAACGATCACAACCCCACAGCTGCCTTATCTCCCTTTTAAAGTTACTATTGCGGTATGCCATTAAATTACAGGGGAGTAGATGTATAGTTGTTTGTGGCAACTCAAACTTCATTAACAAGACGCGTAAAAAGTGCAGATGAGAGGAAAACATCTCAGCATTGCCTTCGTAAAATAAAATATAACAGAAACAGTGTATGAACGAGTGAAAGGTTAAAGATGATAAAATATGTCTTTATAGATTAGTGATAGAAATTGCTGTTCTACTAATAGCTCGCATTTCAAAAAAAGTGCTGTTATTTTATCAGATTGCGTTTGTGACATAGGTTCAATTTCCGTTGCGGATTAAAGGATTAAAATATGCGCAAAATAACAACGTCGGCGCTTTGTTTGAAAACTAACCGATTCATAAAAATTAGGTACAGTAGAGTCTAGCTTATACGACATAAACAGAACGTCGGATAAAACCTCAGATTAAATATATGCTCCATGGATGAAATAGAGGGATTAAGAAAAATCTATTAAACGTCAGATTACGTCATAATTTCAGAAATTATCATTTAATATATTTTCACATCACATTTTATAACAAACCAACAGAAAAAATACCTGTGATTATTTAAAAAAAATTGTTACCCTAGTTTGCTTTCCCAACCATTGTCGTTTCTTCGCTGCCAAGTCTCTCCATCTTTTCAGCATCATTATCTCGATCCCCTTGGCTTCTTCTTGTTGCTCAACGTATTTCATGGAAGTTTCTTGAGCTTTAACTCCATCGTTATGCCAGATTCTGAGCGGCTTAACAGTTCATGCTAGGTCATCAATTTCGTTGACAATTTTTTCATCATTTATTTCATACTGATCGTCTTCCTTCATCCAACTTTCTTCTTAGGAAGATGCATCCCCACATCCAGGGATACGTTTGACTAAGAGGAGAATGCTTTCTTCGGTTTCACCTGTGCTTTCCGTATCCATAATATCATCTTCAAGTTCGCCTAACAGCTTCTTTCATGATTTGAAAATTATTGTAGCCCTTAAGTCAGTCCAGGCCCCATCAACCAAATAAGACCTCCTTTAAATTGATGGGTTTCAATTTCTCAACGTCTTTATGTCTTGCAATTTTCAATTACCGTATTTTATGGAAGAAACGCCGCACTCTTCAAATTGGCCTGAATAAGCTTAAAAATATCGTAATTACCGCACCCGTTGTAAACGTCGCATCCATCGGAACACTACTTTTGTCGACAGCGTCATATTCACCTAACTTTAATCAAAGTTTTCTGAGCAGTGTAGGATGCCTCGTATGTAATATCTTAAGACGTCTGAAATTTTATTTAAAATATTTAAATCCGATTTTAAATATTTTTATGAATTTTTAAATTAAGGAAACTCAGTTAGCATTTAAAAAAAAATCGTAAACGCCGCAAATTACTACTATCAATTAATCAATTACAATCAATTAATCAATTACTATCATTTTTTTTTTAGCTTAGTGCCGCAGTTTTTTATTATTATTATTGAAAATCGGATAAAACGGTATGTAGGATAAGCTTGGTTGGATGAGCGAGACTCTGCTATAATTCTTTTAAACTTTCAGCAGACTCGTTTATTTTTTGAACGAGCAAGATAATGACATTTTTTCTCGGCAGAGTATTTTTTACACTACTACAAATGCAATATATTTCACAACAATAAGAGACATGTTAGAAGAGTAATTATACATATACATATAAGTATTAATATATGAATTTTAATTTCGACGCATTTGTGTGCACAAGGTTTAGGAAAAATCACGCCTGTCCTAAAATTTTCTACGCTAGCTGAAAAATTAAAAAATGGTTCGACAAGCCGTATATAGTCTAATTACTATACGCCGAATTGATTGCTTTGGCTGATCAGTTTATCTGACAAAAAATTCAGAAGAAATTAAGAAAATTGTAGTAGCTGTTATATTTAATTCAGTTTATTTGATACTTCCAAAATAATAGTTTCGATTCCTATCCCTTAAACTTGGTTTTTTTCTTTTTTTTCTTTTTTTTGTCATTTTTCGTCAAAAGTCAATATTTAGTTATTAGCTTATAATAAAGCTTATTACCGTGTTTACTCGCGTAATAGTCGCCCTCACGTAATAGTTGCAACCCCCGTTTTAAAGCAGAAAAAATCGTCAAAATAATTTCTTCGGATAAAAGTCACAGTCACCTATTAAACCTTCATCTAAAAAATAGAAAATTATCAACTCTACTCTTCCCAGAACTAGTACTTATAATGGGTTCATCTGTTCTGTTAACTCCCGTTGACATACTCAATGGTCACTCCATAGCGAGATAAATAAGGAATTGCCTGCTTCCTCTGGGAGGACGGGAGGAAATTTTCACAAAGATTATTTGTAAATTTTGTCTATAAAATTATGACCATAAAAAGAAAAGTGGTATTTAATAAACAGTACGTAATCTGTAAACATTTGGTAAGGCACTAATTTTATTATAATTTGTTCTTTTATACTAGTAATGTTTTGGCATTGTGTACAATATGCTGTAGTAGATTTCCCCGCATAATAATCTAGGCTTTCACAATGAAAATATGGCAAAAAAAAGTGCGACTATTACGCGAGTAAACACGGTAAATTAAATTTATAAAATTGCAACTAAATTTATTACTTGCTTCTCGGAAAAGTAACAGCTCTGTACAATGACCCCCAAAAATACACGGGCGCGAGAAATCCCTTCACCGTGGGAAAAACAGGTGTGTTGGTACAAGAGTTAAAGGAAATGTCGGGTGTTATTTTTCCAAACACCGAAACTTATAGTAGTAAATGTATCAATGGATATTCGGTTAAAGTACGAAATATAAACACTGTGCTTCAAATCAATTGGAAAAGGTGAAAGGTGTTTCATCAGAGTTATTAAATTAGTATAGATTATTTTAAAATGTGTTTTACTGTATTAGTTTTGTCCTGGAAAATTTCAAACAGAAAAACAAGTAACAATATTAAGCTTATTACTGGATTCAAATAACAAGTCATTAAAGGATTTTTTAAGAGGTAATAAGAATGAATAAAATGTAAATATTATAAATATATTTAAAAATTATTTTTCTCTCAAAAAATTATTTTTGTTCTCAAAATGAATACAGATACAAAATGCGATACAAAATGTAATGATGGAATTTTCGGAAATGAAATATTAAAAAATTTAATAATAATTAATTCGAAATTAATAAAGAGAAACGGTTCCAGTATATCAGTTATTTCATTATTTTAATTTTTAATCGTTGATTAAAAAATTAAGTGGTAGCAAAAAGATTAACTACACAACTAGAAACACCACAATAACACACCTCTTTTATTACACCATCTGTTTCATAAACGGAAGAAATAAAATGTATATTTATAGCAGTACGATATCTTTAGAGATACCAACTAACAATGAACTCTAAAGAGAGAAAAAAATTAACATTCAATAAAATAAGATAAAGCCAAGAACCGGAGATTCGGTACCCTTCGAATCATAACTTAATATATTCAAGTCGTAATGGATTTACTTTAATCCCCCTTTTTCCCTCCAGGGAAAATGGACAAAGGTGTCTGCAAACTGCAATTTTTCTTTTGATAAAATAACAAAAATCTCTTCTTTCTCCCCCAAAGTAGCTGTTTATGCTTTAAAACTACAAAGCAAGATATATCGAGTTTGAATACCGATTTGAGTCCTGCATCGGGTCCGGCTACCCGCTTTTACCTGCATCCGACCCGACGTGCGGTTCGGTTCGGGTCGGGTTGACTTTCATTGTTTCGGATTTGGGTTGGGTTTTGACTCATGCTGGTACGGTTCGGATTGACCTTTTTTTTTTTTTTTTAGTATTTTTTAGGATTTAAAATCTATATACAATAAGACCTCCATAACGGACACCTTTACTTAGCGAACACACTTTCAATTCCTAACGTATATATATTTGTAAGCTTTTACCTTTGAATAGAGGACACCTTCCAATCTACACACGCGTTACATGACAAATACCATACATGTGCTTTTGTGTGTGTCAAAATTGAAATGTTGGTAATATTTTTCATATTCCGAGAGAAGGAAAAAATGTTCTTAACTGTACAGCAAAAAAAAAAAAAAAAAAAAAATGGAATATCCATGATCACATTTCTTATATAATTTTATTTCTCATGCAGTAAATTGTATATACGCTCATTCATATTTAAATACGCATTTATTTTCATCTGAAACATAGTTGTGCTGAAACTGTTTGTGAAAATCCCCAAAATTCGACTTGAAAAAAAATTAAATGTGACCCGCAATAATTATCCTAGGGCAGGGATGGCGAACCTTTTTGAATATGCGTGCCAAATATTTCAAAATTATTATGTATAAACATTCTAACGTGCCAAAAACGTTTAAACTTAGATAAAATCGAACAATTAATTTTTATAGAAATTTTACTTAAGCATTTTTACACTTGTACTAGATTCGATTCCTAACTTATTTATTATACTGTACTTACTCACTAATATAGAATTCCGAGTCTTATCGAATTCCGTATTAATAATCTATGAATGAGTTTTTCTTTTATTGTATACTTCGAATAAGATAATTTTCAGTTTTCCAGGTAGACGCAGGTTCAATAGATACATAATTATTTGCACTAACAGTTAAAATTCAATTTTCAAAGTTAAAACCTAAATATAATAAAACCTAAAATAACTTAAAAACTTAAACCTAAGTAAAACAAAACATAATCTGAAGCAGAAGCGTGTCAATTGATTATATAGTATACAAACTATCTCTTAAAATTCAATTTTCCAAAATAGAATCTTTGAAATTCTATAGAGAGGCAAAACGATTTGGAAAACACTACAATGTTAAATGGTTTGGAGAGAAAATGACGCTACAGGGCGCTTTCAATGAAATTTAATTTATAATACCTTAATTAATCCAAAAGTAACGGATTATTTTAATGTAAATTATATACCTGTTATATAAAACTATTTTTTTTCTTAAAAAAAACAAAAAAAAACATAAAATGGATTGTTCTCCATAAACTGAGTATAATCTATAATATTTTACGCGTGCCAGAGAAGTTTTCTTACGGGCCAAGATCGGCACGCGTGCCATAGGTTCGCCGTCCCTGTCCTGGAATGAACCCAACCCGCAGAAAGAAAATTATAGTCACCCCCAAACCGGAAAAAAAAAATTTGGGACAAGAAAAAAAAAAAAAAAAGGGTCCGACCCGATGCAATACTCTATTCAACGAACTCAGATGTCCACTATTCAGAGGTTTTGCTGCATTTGAGTATTAAAGAACACAGATATTTCCATTTTTCTATATAAAAGATAAAATTAGTATTAGAGATGTAATTGAAGATTACTTTTCATAATTGCATTGAAACATGATTTACTTTCCTTTCATTTCACGTTCGGGTCGGGTTGTGTGTCGCCGAAAATTATTTTGTCGGGTTCGGTTCGAGCAATCTTTTTTGTCAAATTCGGGTCGGGTTGTGGGTTGTCTTCAAATGGAATTTTCGGGTTCGGGTGGGGTTGCGGATCGAGATTTTTTTGTCAGGTTCGGGTCGGTTTGCGGATTGACTTCAAATAGAATTTTCGGATTTGCCCGGCCTCAGGACTCGAATCCCGATTTAGGCATGGATACTTCCAGGGGGTTGATTTTTACTTTTAACGGAGATTCCGGTGCATTTATTCCTCGTGGCAAATATGACTCAAATGCTTCAAACCAACCAGAAATGGTGAAAAGTATTTTTTCAGACTTGTTAAATAAATAAAACTTTAATCATTTATTTTCCTTTTTGTTATTTAAATATATCTTGCAATATTACAAGAAAAGAAATGCAATTTAACAAATTACAACGACCATTTGGAAAATGATTTTTTCAATGATTAAAATTTAAGACATAAAAAACCGCACGGAGTTGATCATACATTACGTACGCCATGGATTACATTTTTTGGTACTGTAAATTTTTAAACTTCTACGGAGCTGGTCATACATTACGTACGCCATGGATTAAACATTAATATTCCTGGACCATTTTTAAATGAAATTTCATTCTTAAACTTCTAAATATCCCACAATATTACTTTTTACACCGTCGTATAGAGAAAACAAAATGTACTTTTAAATGCAATTTGTTTGAAAGTTGCATCTCAATTTGTTTCTGAGTTATGAATTTTTTTTTTTTTGTAGTTTTTATTACTTTTTTGTCATAGTGGCAACAGAAGTATCCATCTCTGTTGAAAGTAAAGGGAAAATACAGATTACTGTTTAGACCAATCAGAAAACGAATAAAATGCAGGATTCAACTAATAAAACGTTTCATATATGTTTTTGATTTCCTACCCTGACCGAGGACAATAACAATTTTCCCAAATGGTTAATAAAATGAAGAACGAATTACACAATTGAGAAAATAACAATAACATGCCTCTTTTATTATGCTTTCTTTTTAATAAACAATGTAAAAAGCTAAAGCAGTATGATTTCATTAAATATATCAACTTGCAATAAATTCCATGAAAAAAAAAGGGAACAATGTTCAATACAATGAGGTAAATAAAAGAAAACAATTCGCAAGCTTTAGAATCAAAACTAAATATATTCAAACCACGGTTTGTTTATTTTTAACCTCTTTACTCTTCAGGGAAAAATGAGAAGAGTTTCCGCATTTTTAAAAATAATAATAATGCTCTTCTTTTACACGAATTAGCTATTTACACTTTAAAATTACAAAACAAAATGTGCCGCGTTCGAATCCTGACTTGGGCATGGATGTTTGTGAGTCTGGACTCTGCTTTTAATGGAAGTCTTGGTCTCGTGTAGCAAACGTCCATTTATGAGGCGGCGCAAAACTTGAACACAGTAATTCCAATACCAATAAAAAGTGATGGAAATATTTTACCAGGATTGTTAAACTAATTTATTATTTAATAATTTATTTTACTGAATTATTTAAATGAGAGAAGGTATTTTAGAGAAATGGAAACATATAAAGGGTTCCTTAAGTTTATTCATTGTAAGTAATTCCTTAAGTTTATTCATTGTGAGTAATTCCTTAAGTTTATTCATTGTAATTCCTTGAGTAATTAAGGAGAAATTTAAAAACGAGAAGGATTATGGATTAACCTTTAGTTACAATTATGGCCTGTACTGCTCATGCTATATAACATCAGAAATGCGCATGTGTTATTGAATTGAATAAATGCAATTTTTGTTATTTTTTTTACCAATCACTAAAAGAAATTTTAGTGATTGGTATAACTTATTTCTTTGACATTTTCTAATTTTATAAATGAAAAGTATTGCGTATTTTTTTTAAATTATTATTCAGTTTTAAAATTTATTACGTTGGTTCCAGTAGACATAATATTAATTAATATGAAAATATTGTTGCACATAAATAAATTACATGCAAAATGTTATATAAAAAGCAATAAGCGAGTTTATGAAAAAGAAATACAATTTATAAAACTATATATGAAAATAACTTGAAACATCAAAACTAACTTAATATTTGCTAAAAGTGATAATGTGAACATGTGATAATGTGTGTGATAAGTAAAACATGTCGATCTGAATAAATAAAGGTGCTCATTTGCCTTGTAAATGTATTTTTATCACTTTTAACAAATATTAAGTTATAGTTTTGAAATACATTTAGTAAAGAAAAATAACTCCGATCTGGATAAATAAAGGTATTTAATTGCCTTGTAAATGCATTTTTTATCACTTTCAGCAAATAATAAGTTTTAGTTTTGAAATACAATTTAGTAAAGAAAAATAACTCCGATCTGGATAAATAAAGGTATTTAATTGCCTTGTAAATGCATTTTTATCACTTTCAACAAATATTAAGTTACAGTTTTGAAATACAATTTAGTAAAGAAAAATAACTCCGATCTGGATAAATAAAGGTATTTAATTGCCTTGTAAATGCATTTTTATCACTTTCAGCAAATATTAAGTTATAGTTTTGAAATACAATTTAGTAAAGAAAAATAACTCCGATCTGGATAAATAAAGGTATTTAATTGCCTTGTAAATGCATTTTTATCACTTTCAGCAAATATTAAGATATAGTTTTGAAATACAATTTAGTAAAGAAAAATAACTTCGATTAAATAAAGTTATTTAATTGCCTCGTAAATGTATTTTTATCACTTTTAGCAAATATTAAGTTAGTTTTGAAATACAATTTATTAACTCCAATAATCCAGTCATTTTATTATTTCCCTATTTTAAACAGCGATTAAACAATAGAATAATAAAACTACATAAATACACAACTAAAAAAAATAATAATAATGTTCCTCTTTTATTACGATTTCTACTTCAAAAACAAGAACAACAACAAGAAAAAAGATAAACATTTAAAGAAATACGATTTCATTAAAGATACCAACTTGCAATAAATTCTAAGAAAAAAAGAACAAACATTCGATAGAATGAGCTAAAGTCAAGAAAACAATTCGAAATCTTTGGAATCAAAACTCAATATATTCAAGTCGCGGTGTGTTTACTTTTATCCCCTTTTCCCTCCAGGGAAAGATGACAAGGGTGTCCGCAAAACTGCAATTTCCCTTTTGTTAAAATAATAACAATCTCTTCTTTCCCAAAGTAGTTGTTTACACTTCCAGATTTTAAATAAGCAAAGTAAGGAGCCATCAAAGTTCTATCAGAATTCTCCCGACGCCATTTTGAATTCGGAATAGCCGGGAAACGTTTTTTCATTTCTTACACGAAAAACAGATTATCATATAGCTGTTGTTGCCACTTCGTAAATAAAGATGGGACGGGTAAATTATTTAAGAATTTGTTACAAACTGGTGGCATAAAGAGTTGGGAGTCTCAGTGGTTTATGGATTTAGGCACGGAGAATTTAAATTTGTCTACTTTGAGTAAATTGCTTTTCTGTAAACGTGCATTTGTGAATAAATGTGTTCATTAACACTTTTCTACAAGGAAAGTTTGATTCGTACAGCTTTAGTTAAATTATATGAGGTTATTACTCATAGAAAACCATGATTTTAGAATGCTTATTAACAAAAAACATTTCAGAAATCGAGATTTCGCGCAACTCAATAGTTTGTAAAAGTAACGAAAACTTTATGAAGCATATAAAGCTTGAAATAGAATTTAGGAGTTTATAAGATTACGCCACATTTAGTTATATGAATAAAAATGAAGGTTTTGATTTATACATGACGTCAATTTCACTTGCAGTTGTATTCATCTTGTCTTAAATGAATCCTTTCTTTTTCATTTTTCAAATCTAACTACGCATTCAGTTTCAGAAGAAGAAGAAGAATATAATCATATAGTTTTTATCAAAATTTGGCAACCATTTTGGATTAGCAATTGTCAGTAAGTGTTTTTTTTTTTTTTTTTTTGTTACACAGAAACCCATTATGATAGCTGTGATGTCACCACTCTGTACTTATTAAGGACATTTCAGAAATTGACTTTTCAAACTATTCGGAAAAGATTTAGCATACAGGCAGATCTTGAAAGTAGAATTTAGAAATTAATAAGTACAGTAAAGCGCCGATTATCAGAACTCCAATTAACCGAATTTCCAATTATCCGAACAGCCTATTTCTCCCAAAAAAACTTTTTAAATCGAACTTCCAGTTATCCGAACAGCATATTATCCCCCCCCCCCCCCCAAAAAAAAAAAAAAAAAAAAATTTAAACCGAACTCCTAATTATCCATTGGCTTGGAATAAAATTTTAAATAAAGAAACAACTGATAGTTGATCAGGAAATGAGGAATTGTAAAACAATAAAGGAGATGAGAAGAATCCTAAGCTATGAAGAAAATGAAATTAACGAGTGGTTAAAAGTGAAATACATGACACTGGATATCATATTTTAAATGATGATGAGATTGTGGATGAGGTTCGTGATGAAAAACAAATAGAAGAAAATGAAAACGAATGTTCTGAAAATAACCCATATCCATCACATAACGAAGCCTTTGAATGTTTGGAAACAGCTATGAAATGATTCGAATGGCAGAAGAACGTTGATTCTATTTAACTAACGTATTTAAGAAGAATTAGAGATATGGAAGCATTGAAAAGAATGTCGTCGTTAAAGAAGGCAACAATCAAAAGCTTTTTTGCTTAAATTATAAAATTATAATCTCTAGAGTTCAGAACATAATAAAAAGAAAAAACAAATGTAATGATAAAAATGTAAACAAAAAAAAAAATAAATAAATAAATAAAAAGTAAAAAACAAAAACAATTTTTAAACACTCCAGTACTAACTGGTGCTGCCAGCCCAAAGTTTAGGTAACGTGTGAAGGTTTTAGTATAGTCGGAATCATAACTTAAATTGTCTGTCCATTTATCCGAACTTTTGCTTATCCGAACTAGGGTCGGTCCCGACTTGTTCAGATAATCGGCGCTCTACTGTACATCCAATCTTTTATTTACATGGAAGATCGGTTCCACGAAAATGTATATAATGAAACTGGGCGATTTCGATTTATATTTCAATTAGAAAATATAAATAATGTATGCCAATCAAACTATTTATTTGCATATAATTCCTGTCCTTCTTCAAAAACTTAATAATTTTTTTTATTGTAGTTTTTACTTACTTGAAAAATAGCTGAAAGATTAATCTATGCTTTAGCAGTGCAGAATTTCGAAATAATTGTTATTGTCTTTGTTTTTTTCCTGGTAACGTAGAAGGCAAAACAAAAATTTCTGGCAACGGTAAAATAGGAAGCAAACATAGGCTTTAATGAAGCGAAAAGTGGTCTCAGAAACAAAATAACCCACAGCTAATTAACGTATCTAAAACTTTATTTAATATGCCAAATAACATTTTGAATTAAATATTTTTATTAAAAAAACAACAACATATAACGCGTCACAATAACTCGTCCTTGGTGCAAAGAATGGTTAATTGACCCATATATACATACACTGCTGCTCTACTAAAAAATGAGAACCTACCTATCTATATTATAGCAAAAACAAATCCGTGCGTAAGGCTGACGACATACCGCAGGTGGCAACGACCTCAGTAATAAATTTTCCTTTTATTGGAAATTTATTGCTTTTATCGGAACTCTTAAACAACGCAATATTTCAATTTTTACACAATCGAAAGAAAATATACTTTCATATGCAACCTGTTTGAAAACTGTGTCTCAAACTACTGTTTTTTGTTTGTTTTTTGTTTTTCAAAGATGAATTTTTATGAAATCTATCTCTATCGCATGCACCCCGATTATGGATGATTAACCCGTTTTTACTTACAGCAATAGAAATAGTTCAGCATTTGTTTGCCGCTAATATTCCATAACGGAACTAAAACTTCATCAATAAATTAATTAATTAATATAAATAAAATACAAATTTAACACACATGTAATAGAATTATGCGTTCAAACCACTGAAATTATAAGAATAAAAAATCATCTGTGAGTAGCTTTCGCGTAGCTTTTTTGTAACCTCTGAAACTCAACTCTTAAATTTCAAAACTTAATTGAATACATTATCGTATTTCTCATATAAAAATGCTTTTTGGTGCTGTTAAGTGGGCAATAAAAAAAAAAATCTACTAAAGTTTTTAATTGAAAGCATTTTGTACATCTCTACAGTATCTGTGCACCGAACAATATGTTCCGTAACCCGGGAAGCCTGGGGTGGATCCCCCAGATTTCGTTAAATAAAATTTATCATAAACGAGTGCATTACTTGTTCAAATATAAGTGTCCATGCGTATATAAAAACAACCATGTCGACAAACACAAATACTACCCAGTACTAAAAAATTTTGAAGTTTTTGGTATTATTAAAGCCCAATCTAACGTATTTTCTTCATATTAAATTTAAGAATGAACTGCGTAAAGTGCATTACTAGGATAAATTTAAGGTTATATATAAAATCGCGTTCAGTCTATAAATCATAACTTGAGTACTTCATTCAAAATTACTAAAGCCACTAAAACCCTGGAAAACCCAATTTTTCTTTTCTTTTTTTTTTTTTTAAATTGAAATTTATCGTAAACGAGTACATGGCATTCTCAAATCTAAATAAGCATAAATAATTAAAAATAATCTTGTCGACATATTCTCCTACTGCAACAATTTCAAGTTTCTGGTATTATTAAAGCTCTATATAAAGCTTTTTCTCCTGAAACGTGCTTTATTAGGGCAAATTTAGGGTTCTATATAAAGTCGTGTTCAATGTCTAAATCATAATCATGGGTTGAACAGTTCATTTATAATGACTGGAACTACTGTAAGTCCTCTAGAATTGATGTTTAACATGCATTTTAATTAGACACTTAATGCTTGTTATATATGACTTAAAATGTAGCCCAAAATATTTGCATAACACGAGTATTTATTAACGACGGACGTCACCGTACAAACACGACAACGAAGCACTTAATCCAAAGGCTTCAAGACAAGTTCCTTAGTTTTAAGCGTAAAACACCCATCTTTCCCGAAATTTTCCTCTTCAAACCTTGCCAGCGACGTTTCTTCATTCATTCAGCAACACAAAATTTGCACTTGAGTGTTCCTGCGAGTAATTAATCATAATTACAATACGGAGGCAGCGTTTTAAAACTTGTTTGTTCACCTTTTCGGCATAGCTATCATTCACACAAGATAGACAAGCGACAACAAAACGAATTTTGAGTCGCACCCAAGGAAACTAATATCCTTTTTGAAACAACGATCGATTTTAATCTACGAATATTTTGCGTTTTCTTAAGGGTGTCTTCAAAATTTTAATTTTCCCTTCTCGAGAACGCGAAATTTTGCAACACATACGCAAATGTATTTTCATTCTTATTTGTTAATGTATTTTGCTGTTTACGTTCAAGTGCATTTGAATCGATCAGCATTTTTTAAAAACTTTTCGAGTAAATCCGCAACAAATCGATTTGGCGCCTGGTGCAACATACTTTGTTAGGTAGGCATACTAAGCCGACACATGCAACATGTCGCTCGATTTCGGGAGAAAAACTGGTTTAAAACAGCTTCCTTCATTGTTTCGACAGTTTTTTTTTCTCCTATGTCGCACTTCATTTCTCCCCTGTCACCTCAGTGTGCGACCTGCCCACAACGTCTCTGCATCAATGATAACTGACGTTGCCAATGCATCCTGCCCACGCCTACACTAATTGTTGGAGCTTGATGTGGAAGCACCGCACGCACCACTCTTGTTACGGTTCTTGCTCCGGTCCGGTTCTAGCTGCGGTATATCCAGTTGTTTACCTTAGCTTATATAGGTAAATAGGAAATGCTGTTCAATGTCTTCTTGTCTTAATACTAATACATACACTGCAAATAAAGGCGTCTTAAATTAAGATACATATGTGACTGAAAAAGAATTTCAGACACTTAAGTGTCTGAATCTGAAAATTCAGTCACAATAGATGTCTTAATTTAAAACACCTAAGTGTCTTACTATGATCATAGTGTACACAAACTGATAAAAGTGTCTAAAAAATCTGCAAGTGTCTAATTTTAAGACACTTTGTAACTCCGCTCCGCATTCACCAGGGGGCACTCTCAGTTGCGCATGCGTCTTCCTTTCGAACTCGATGTTCGTTTGTAATTCAAACTGAATGTTTGTTTTTATGTACGCGCATTTTAACTAATAATTTATTTTGACTTGATTGTTTTTTGCGGAATGTGAAGTTCCGGGATTTAATTTCTATCGACATAGTGGTACTCCGTATTAATATTTATCTATAAAACTAATACAGTGTTCTTCATCTCGTCAAATTTGTAAAGAGAACTGTTGTCTGGCGGGCTATGTTTTCAGGATGGAAATTTTCCATCCTTTTAACAGAGCTAGCCGGATGTGCAAGGGGATTTTATTTTTTAAATATCCAAGTCTGCCTAACTAACGGATACTAACGTAGCCTCCAATCCGGACGTCCTCTGGGCGAATGTGCTTTTGGAATAATCAGACCTTTTCCCAGGTAAGTGGGGTCTTAACTATGTATTTAAAACTCTCTGTGATTGTTTTCTCTTTAAATGAAGACCTCACACGAGTCTATAGCTTTATTAGTTCCTGAGTTATGCCAAAATATGTTCAAAGCATTTTGCCTATGGTATTTCCATGTTAAAATTTTATTTTGCTAATATTTAAATTTCTACTCTTCAAATCATCTGCAATCATATTTCTGTATTATTTTCTATCCAATGTTATCTTTAAAATAAATTTTGGTGTCTCTGCATGGTGTATATTAGCGGTTACTGAATTTATTAATTTTACACCTTCCTAAGCCTTTTCTTATGTAGCCATTACTTTAAAAATCGCAGTGACATCGCCTGTTGATTGGCTCATACTTCTTAATTACCATCAAGACTACCTTAATAGTATTTTTTGGTGTAATTATTACTCTGAAGTACCCTTTTTAATTATTTATTTACGTATACAATATTTTTATAAGCATTTAATGCGGCAGCATTTGTAATGTTTACATCGATTTTTACATTTCTGATAGATTTATTATGTGTTATGTACTGGAATTCAAAAGCATTTATAGTAAACATTCCTGTTAATAGCTGCTTTTATTTATTATTTATGCTTTTCTTGTCTAATGAAGTTTTCTTCTGCCTCATAGTGTGTACATCATAAATTTTAAAAAAGAATATAGTTCGAACATCCTTCCATTCATTGATTCCCCCATATATTTAATACAGCGAATTACTTGTGTTCATTTATTTATTTTAAAATGTTTTGACTGATAAAACTCATTAAATCCGGTCATTCTAATTAAAAGCTATAATCTAATACCCTTTGCTATAATTTTAGTGTTTCCGAGTATTTTAGAAATATCCCATTTGCCATATGAAAATAGTCAACATATAATCTTTTTATGATTCAAAAGTCAAAACCACAGCTTCATGATTTGATTGTTTGGACGGAAATTGACGTCGCTAATGTAGACGTTGAATCAGAAAAAAATTTGTTGATGTCAACAAAGATTTAGAAAAAGGATCTCGCGTTATCTGTAGTCACTTTGTTAAATTTTAATGATTATTTTTAGATTCTTAAATTCATGTAATCATGTACCGTTAACGTAATTGTAAGAATGCGGTAAAAATATACAGATATATTTCATTTGAAATAATTATATAATATTGATTTTTTGATTACTTTTAGTTAAAAAGTAATTTGAAATTAAAAATGAATACAAAGAGGTAGATTTTTATAAAATATTTATTTGCATATAGCTAGATTTTGCACTTAAAACTGACACGTACATTTATCGAATCATAATACAGGGTTGGACTTTTTCCAGAAGGAGGGCCTGATTAAAGCATGGGCAGACCCCCCCCCCCCCCCTACGATTTTACGTGCTCCAAATTCGAAATGGATTTTTTTTAAAGCTTATATTTTAAATTTGTTTCAACATTGTATTGATTATAATCAGCATTTTGAACTTTAAAAGTAGAATTAGATTAAAAACTAAATAAAAAAATAAATACAGTAAAAACTCTCAATCGCGGCCACCTCGCGAATTGAACGCGTTTTGGAACGTTGAATTTGCCTGCTATTCGATTGTGTTCGCTTTTATGAGGTAAAAAAAATGTATTTATCTTGAAAAAGGTCAGTGTTCGCTGAAGAAAATTGTCCTATGAAAGTTTTGTTGTAAAATCTCCATAACGGACACTCCTACATAGAGGACACAACTATTTAAGAAGCACATTTTTTATTAACAACATGCACATATTTTATATTTTTTACCTCAGAAAAACAGACACTTCCGAATGGCGAACAAATTCCACGGTTCTAAGGTGCCTACTATTGAGAGGTTTTACTGTATTGTGACAAATATTTTAATTTTTAATCTTATTCTACTCTATAAATTCAAAATATTGATTATAATCAGTACAAAGTCGAAAAAGATTTCAATTATCAGCTTTATGAAAATTGCATACCATATTTTGAAGCCCCTAAAATTAGGCTGTGTGTGTGTGGGGCGGGGGAGAGTAGGGCAGAATAATGGCCATATACTTTTCCAGGATCAACGTGGTCAAACATGGCTACGTATAATGCTTTAAAAAAATGGCTGCGATTCAGACGTTTGAAGTGTCTAAAATTCAGACGCAAAAAGTGTCTGAAAAAATTCAGACATTTTAAAATGTCTGAAAATTGAACACTCCGTTTCAGACACTTAAGTGTCTGAATTTAAGACATTTCGATTTAGAGTGTAGCTGCCAACTTTTATGCTTTTTTGTTACCACTAAAATTTAATAGAAGTTTTTACCTTATTTAAATTATACATTTGTATGATTAAATAAAACAAAATTTTCAGTACAATTTTAGTGTTACGAAAAAAGCGTAATAGTTGGCAGCTATGCTAATACCTGCGAGCTTTATACATTAGTGGATGAAAATGATTTTGTAAATATGCCAGAATGTAGCGGGTTTGGATTTGCGAACGATTTTTAGAAAGTGTAGCGGAGGTGGGAAGAACTAGTAAGCTAGGATGATTTATTGAAGTGGCACAGTGACATAATCCAAATTACCAACAAGAAAATCATTTTTAAATCCAGAAAGTTGAATTAAATTACAGGGTTAGAAGGAGAAACGATGATAATAAGCGATAACTAGGTGATACAGTTATTCATTATTATTCTTTCTTTTACAAGAGTTGACTTTTATCAGCCACCCGCCCTCTTTATAGCTATTTTCAACAATGTTTTTCAAATTCTTTATATTCGAATTTTGTAGTATTAAGGTAAAAAAGGATCCACTTTACATAATGGTTAGTGTACTGACCACAAATATGGTTAGCTTGGAACCAATGTTCGCGGTTTCAAACTTATGGTCGCGATTGTGTAAGTTTTCTTGTGGTTACCGTAGCACAAAAAGAACTAATATCACTTTCTCTCTCTTCGAAATATGACGAAATATTACTAATGCATACTAAAATCCAACACTCTTATGGGATAACAATTTAACCTTAAATGTGCGATTTTTCATTTTGTTTCGAAAAAATTATATATGATTCTCTCAAAGGTTTATTACACAGGAAAAATAATGAAAAAAATCAGAGATACATTTTTCATATAATACATCAATCTTTTCTTCTGTTACACATGTGCAATGCAAGTAAAAACGACTATCGTGTGGCTGTTTTACGCTAAAATATTGCAAATTAGTAAATATTTTAATAAATGTGTCTCCAAATACCTTATTTTATATAATTATTTATTTTATAAAGCTTAACCTTTAACCCTTTAATTCCCATGATCGAATACGTTCTAAAAATTACGTGGTCCAAAGAATCTGACTTTACACCAGAAATTTATAATGGTTAATTTCGAGTTATTTAAATACGGAAAGGTCTGTTATTATTTAAATCAAATATTTCTATTTTAATTTTTTGGTGTGAATTGGGTATATACGAATAAAAAAAAATCTATTAAATTCAAAACACTGTTGTTTGCATATATGCAAAGCTGCGCACTAAAGGGTTAAAATAAGATGAATAGTTTTTTATTTAAATTTGAAAAACGCATGATTAAGGACTTTTTTTAAAACATAAAACCACTTTTAATTTTTTTTTCGCATAATTTAAGCTAAACCTCCTGTAAAACATTTTCCTTATAATAACAACTCTAAAACTACGTGTGGTATAAGTGTGTTAACTAAACCCATTATTCAAATAGTCAACAATTAAAATCGATAACGTTCGAACACATATTGATAATATCGAAAATTTTGTAATTTAAGTAACAAATTTAAAAAAGAGAATATAATGCGAAATGTCTTAAGAATATATTTCAAATTCCAACATTTCTGAAAACTCATAAAAGTTACGGTGATAATATTCAGACATAGAGAAAAGCTGTACGGAAATTTAAAAAAATGAAAAATTGTCTAAAAAGGCTTATGTTCAGCAGTATACCTTAAACAGCTATTTTTAAATGTGGCACTTTTAAAATTACTTCTGAATCTAATTTTAAATAGAACAGTTTCATTAAATTGTCGTTCAAACAAAAATACCCCAGAGATTGGCAGAGTATTCCGATATTTTAGTAATAGGAAATATTTCGATTTCTGAGGTCATAATACCGCACTTAAAACATTGCTGCGTTTGATAATCGCGATACATTTCTGTATTCTATTTTGTTGTTGTTGTTGTTGTTGCTGTTGTTAAGTAAGCTATATTCAATGAAATTTAACAAATCATATTTGAAATTCATTAAATATAGGAATAACCAGAAATGCAACAATTATACACATGGAATCAGTTTGTCATTTCATAAAAAAAAAAACAAAAAAAAAACCTGCGGTTGTATGATGCATGAAGGATCAGGACCTACAGTGCCCAACTCTGTTTACATGACCCTGGGCCCTGAGGTGCTTATATAGCATGTGCCCCGATCATGTGGTCAACCCAACGCGAGACCCTCGGTGTTTAGTTCCCAAGCAAGCTTGGTACTCATTTTATCGACCCCGAAGGGAAAGGCTGAATGGG
This sequence comes from Maratus speciosus, assembly GCA_963932465.1. Lineage (NCBI taxonomy): Eukaryota > Metazoa > Arthropoda > Arachnida > Araneae > Salticidae > Maratus > Maratus speciosus. Next base: position 173,426,336 of record OZ010793.1, read on the forward strand.
GATGAAAAATTGAGTGAACCTTGCCCAGCCGAGAGCAGAACTCGCGACCTGTAGCCTGGCAGACAGGCGTGCTGAACACTATGCTACTGGGCTTCATTCATTTCATATCAATCGTTGCGCAATTTGAATGAGGAACAATTTATCCTACAGAAATTGGATTTTTAAACATTGTATCACAAAATCAGCAGAAATAGCCGGAGTACCAATATCTCCGCAAAATTAATCATAATTATATAATGAACGTCGTTACAAACATTAAAATTGTTTGTTCCCTTCCTCCACTTTTATCGGCGAATGGAGACACGTGGCAGAAAAAACCGGCCTTTAAAAATTTGCAAAGTATAATAACATAGTGATAAACTTTAGAAACTTATTTTAAATTTCGAATTGATAGGACAATTTAAAAACAATTTCACCGACAGACAAAAAGCATATAGTGCGATTTAAAAAAACTATTAAAGAGTGGGGAAATGCTTTTATATTTACTCGGAAAATTTAAAAAGATATATTTTTTTAATGTTAGTGCTATAGTATTAAAAGCTTTGCAATTTTAGAAAAGTATAGATTCACTAAAATACTACAATTGTAATCGAAAGTTAAAAAAATAAAAAGTAATCAACATATTGCATGTTTTCTAGTATTATAATCTTATCTTATATTTTCAAACTCACACGGTTTTACTGATAACTTCAAAAAGAGAAGCTCAGTTCTCCTTAATATCGTACTAAAACATTGCTGAGCTTGATAATACTTGCTGTAGTTAATTGCGGTACATTATGCTTTCTAATTTTCCTTCGTTAAGAAATCAATTCAACAAATTTCAACAAATCATCTTTCAAGCTCATGTACGCAGCTAGAAATGCGAAAACTATACATCTGGAATCAATTAGTTAACTTCGCCAGATTATATCAATCGCTACACAATTTAAATAAGATACAATTTATTCTGGAGAAATCGGAGTTTTAAACATTGTATCACCAAACCAAGAGAAATATACGGAGTGCCAATTTCTCTCCGTAATTAATCATAATTACATAACGACAATCGTTTTAAAACTTGTTTGTTCACCTTCTCCACTTTTATCGGCGAGCGCAGACAAGCGGCGACAAAGCCAGTCTTGGCGATGAAGAAATTAAATCTCTCTTCCCTCTGCCACATCGATTTTCGGGGATTTTCGCAGAGGAGGGATTTCTTTATTGAATTGTTGATTTCTGGCAGGGAGTGAATCCACGCGTCGAAAATTAAACTGTTATCTTTAAAAGTGGCTGTTTAACGAGTTGCTGTTGCTAGACGCTACGTGTTTTCTCAGAATGTAAGTTTGAGTTAAACTTCAGAAATTTGTTTGAAGTAGTTACACTATCGATTTCTATAGTGTGTCAGATATACAGCAACGCTCAGAAGAAAAAAGTACAGTTTAAATATATTGTGTAAGGGATGTTACAATAAAAATATAAAATTATTCTACTTTATTTTTAATTTTCGTATTCATACTGTTACTTCTTACAAAAAAAAAAAAAAAAAAAAAAAAAAAAAAAAAAAAAGTACGGTTATCATTGAAAAGTGTCTAGTATTCATAGGCTTTTTCTTTTTCATCTCGATTGAATAATTGATCATGTTAATATTTTACTTTATTCACTGTTTCATGGAATTGCCATACCAGATTTTTTTAAACTATATTTCTATTATATTTTTAATTATATTTTAATTATCTTGTACGATAATTAAATCCTAAATACTTTTTTATCATTATTTACATTTATTATTATACTCACTCTTGAGTAGTTTAGACTACAGTTATTCGTCTCACTTGTGATTCCTAAAGTTTTAGGAATACAGTAACTTCTATGAGGTGTAAAATTGGCGTGAACTAAGAAGACTGTGAGATCCTTAAACTGTTCAGATAGATTAGTTCTTGTTATCAATGCGATTAAGCATAATATTTTATTTAATTACTTGTTTAGTTGGGAATAAAGGAACAAACTGCACATAAATTTTAAACTGGAGTATCATCTTTAAAATTGATTGTTTAATTTTTTGCTATTAATTCACACCGCATAGTTTCTCACAATGGAAGTTCCAGTTAGACTTCAGAAATTTTTTTGAACTAGTTACTGTATTGATTCGTACAACGTTCCAAATATAGAATTAGTGCAGAAAGATAGTTTAAACATACTACATAAAAGTTAGGAATATTAATTATTACATAAATTTGTTCAATTTTTCTCTTGAAAATAAATGTACAAAGTGCATATGAATTTGAATATTTTTATTTTGGTAAGTGAAATGTTTCCTTCGCACACTTTATTCAGTTCCTGATTTAAAAGCGGTTGTTTAACGAGTTGTTGTTGTTTAGACATCGCGTTTTTGCTCAGACTGGATACTTGAGTTAAACTTCAGAAATTTATTTTAAGCAAATATTGTATCTATTCTTACAGTCAATTATACGGAAATGATATTTTAAATATGTTCTATAGGAAAGTGTAAATATTAATAATTTGACAATATCGACCGGTTGTTTGTTTTATTCAAAATAAATGAACAAATTGCATTCAAATTTTAATGTCTTTATGTTGACCAGTGAAATGGCTAGACACCGAGTGTTTTCCCAGAATGTTTCAGCGGAACACATTGTATTGGTTTCTATACTCTTTCAGATGTAAAATAGCACGATGAACAGCAGAGGATAATTTAAATACATAGAAAGCTACGAGTATTAATAATTATACAAGTTTTTTCAATTACTTGTTTTCGTGAAAATAATTATACAAACTGTTCATGAATTTGAATATCTGTATGTTGGAAGGTGATGTGTTTTCCTACAATTCTTTATTGAATTGTTGATTTCTGAAAGATAGTGAATCCACGGGTCGAAAGTTGAATTAATATTTTTAAAAGTTGCTGCTTAAGGGGTTGTTGTAGCAAATACAACAGGCGTTTTCTCAGGATGGAAGTTTTAGATAAACTTTAAATATTTGTTTTGAAGTACTTATTGATTGATTTCTATAGATTTTCAAATATAAAGCAGTACGATATACGTCAGAATAATGAAATTGTACTGTATAAAAAATTACGAGTATTAATAATTATATAAGTTTGTTCAGTTATTTATTTATTTTTGTGGTAATAACCATATAAACTGCTCATGAATTTCAATACCTTTACATTGGGAGGTGAAATGTTTCCTTATAATTCTTTATTGAATTGTTGATTTCTGGAAGGTAGTGAATATATAAGTCGAAGTTAAACTAATATTTTTTAAACTGGCCGTTTAATGAGTTGTTGTTGCTAGACACCGTATGTTTTCTTAGAATTGGAGCTTCGGATGAACTTCAGAAATTTGTTTGAAGTAATCACTGTATTAGGGTTTACAGAGTTTCAATAATGTAGGTTATTATGATACAGACTTCATTGATAAATAATTCCTCCAACTAGGGAAGGCATATATTATTAGAAAATTTAAACTTTCAAGTCTCAGTCGAAGAGAGAAAAAATTAGAACTTTTTAACAAAATTACGATTACTAAATGTTTCAAAGTTATTGAAATTAAATGTAAAGCTAAACTGCACTTCAATGGTTTAGGGCAGGATATGCTGAAAATTCCGGAGCCTTTGGTATAAATATTATTTTGAGCATCGTTAGAGACATTAAACCCTAAGCGTCTGAGGGACTTCCTTGTATTCTTATAATAATGGTTGTAAAACTAATTTTCATTTTAATTTTCTTTACCTGTTTGTTTATAAAATACTCTTCATATCACTGTATTCTATATATCTTAAAATACAATTCTGTTTAAAATATTTTTGCTTACAGCCGATTTAACGTCCTCACGCCCTTGGCCACATATGTACACGTTTAGTTTTTTTAATAATTATAATTACTGTCAATAATTAAGAGAATAAAAATTTGATAATAACTTATTCACAACAGAATTCCCCAACAAGAGGAGTAAAAATTTTATGGTTTGACTGCACTGATAATATTATTTCCGACGTACAGTTAGAGATATAAAAAACGCGTGAAGTAATTTTTTGGCAGTCAGTGTTGTTGGATTATTTGAACTGGAAAACCCTCCAAGATGCCACGATGAAAAATGTACAAGACAAACTCGTTACATTTGTGAGAAATGTGAAAAATCGGTATGCCCGGAATGCATGAAATCCTTTCACTCAAATTATCATCAACGCTCAGCGGCCATAAATATGGACTTTATTTTTTTGTGAATTTTTAATGTTTCCCCTTTCTTTTTTTTTTCCTTTTTGAATTTCTATTAATATAAAATGAATAAATTGTAAATAATAATAATAATAATAATAAGTCTTTTTGTTTTATCATAAAACAATAGCCCCTGAAAAAGTAAACTTGTCTTTGGAAAGCGGAAAATTTCGGGCAAACCGCTTATTTAACAAATAGATTAAATCCTCTAAAATGATCTACTTTCAGCAAAATATTCTGAAAAAGGCCTATCAATGCATAAGCACGAAAACATTCTACAAAAATAAGCACGCTAGCATCAGATAAAACAACATCTCCATTTTGTCCAAATTACATAATTATTCCACAGTAATGACACACCACAATGCACATCTTATCTCGTTTAAGATAATGGGACTGAAATAAACTTCTTTCCCTAGTGTTTTATGTGTAAACAATCTCTAGTGTTATAAATGTCAATGACTGCATGCATAGCTTTAGGAGAAACCGACATCGCAAAGGACCTTAAATTTGAGTAAATACACCTGGCAGAAATAAACAGAGATTGGAGAAGAACTGTCAGACCTCCTCTGGAGCAATAAAAATTTGTTTACACGCAGCTTTGAAAAGGCTGTAAAATAATGTAGGAATGAGGACTGTAATATTTTTTTTATAAACAATTGCTCTCAGAAGCAGAAAGTATGAGACAGAGGACTACATGGCAAAGCTTTCTTTTAGTTCCCAGGTTCTTTTCAGAGGAATATACATATTAATACTATAGCTGTACAGCATCAGTCATATCTTTGTTTAAGTTTCTGCAGTGTAAAAAAAAAAAAAAAAAAAAAAAAAAAGATGTAATTCTACAGATGTAAAGTTGCAGAAATCTGTATGCTTACTAAAATTTTATCTGTACACTGTACAAAAAAAAAAGATGTAAATCTACAAAAGAATCTATACTAAAACTACAGTAATCTTACTAAAATGTTATCTGTAACTCGTGTTGCAGTTACATAAAAAGTTCTAGGCATCCCAGTTACCTAAAAAACTCTTGGTAACGTTACATATTTTTTAATTTACAGTGCAAACGTGTGTCTGTTACATGAATTTTTGTTGTTGCCGTTACATAAAAAGTTCTAGGCATCGCAGTTTCCTAGAAAATTATTAGTAACTTTGTATACTTTTTTTTACAGTGTGTATGTTAATTCAGTGGTAGTGGTTAGTTCAGTGGTACCTCGTTTTTTCTAATGATAATTCAAAAAAATTAAAATAAATAAATAAAATATAAAAAAACTAGTTTTTTTTTTCTTTTAATTGTTTTCTGTATGTAGTTGCTATAATTCGTCTCTCTTTATTGCTGTTTAATGCTTTTAGTAAAAGTAAATTTACATATTTTTTTAGTGTATAATACTCAAAAACCATGATTAAACAAGAAAAAAGAGAGAGACAGAGAGAGAGAGCGAGAAAGAGAGAGAGGTAAATACGGTTTCTCAATAAATTAGAATTTTATTAATGCCTATTTGAAATTTTCAAAATAAAATAATAATAATAATAATAATAATAATAATAATAATAATAGTAGTAAAACCGTGGCAAAAACGTGTGTTTCTAATTTATGCATGGACATAAAAATATTTCATTTTTATTCATTATGAAGGTAAATATTCGACGTAAATGAGAATTTTTCATTTCTCATGTCACATTGTCTTCATCTTCGAGATCATCGAGCACCACACCAGAAGTTACTTCTTGTTCTTATTGTGTCCAATCAATGAGTTAAGCAGTTGGAGAGTTTAAATAGACACATTTTCGTATTTGTTCAATACGCTTAAAATTTATTTAGTCTGCTTGTCAAGTAAAATCATAAAAAATATATCTAAAGGCAATTTTTTTAAAGAATTATATTTAAATAAGGGACAAATAAAACTTTTTACGGTACCATTTAAAAAACAAACCCTTCAAATGAAAGAAAAAAAGGATTTATTAGAAACATTTAATTACATAAAAAAAAAATGTTAATTTCAATTCAAACCCCAGTCTGCTATTCTAGTGAAACGACCTATAATTTGTAATTATATTTTTAATTTCGATTTAATATAACATTTCTCAAAAATCTGTAACACTACTTACAATGTAGTTATTTTCACGTACTAAAACTGTAAAAAAAAAAAAAGGTATAAGATTACCAAGAATTCTCTAGGAAACTGGGATGCCTAGAACTTTTTATGTAACTGAAAAAAAAAAAAAAATGCATGTAACAGATTCACGTTCATATTGTAAAAGAAAAAAAAATCTGTAAGGTAACTAAGAAGTTTCTAGGAAACTGGGTGCCAAGAACTTTTTATGTAACTGGAAGAAAAAAAAAAAAAAAAAAAAAAAAACATAGAATTATCACAGATTACTGATAAAATTTTAGTAAGCCTACAGATTTCTGTAGCTTTAGAAAAACTAGTTTTGTAGATTTACATTTTTTTTCAGTGTACAGAAATTAATAACAACACTGTGTAAATAATACTGTTCTCTATAACTAATAGCTATAAATATTATTATTATTATTATTATTGTAGTAATACATATATCATTCGTTATACGCTGACTTCATTATAACCGGTTTTTTACAACCTGTAGCAATATTAAAGGAATTTTTAAGCGATGGATTTATTCGATACCTCAATTAAAGGAGCTTGTATTATCGATCTTCTGCAATAGTATTATCCCATATATTAGAAAATATGGATTTACACATTTTTATAATAAACTTTTCTAACTAATCCGTGATATACAAAAATCCATTAAGATTACAAGATAGTATTTAATATGGACAGCCCTCAGAAGTTTTATACTGTATATTCATCTGAATATTTCATATTTCTGGTTATGCTTATTCCAAGGTTTTCTTTTCTTTCTTTCTTCTTGTTCTTTTTTTATTTATTTTTTATTTTTTACTTTTCTTTTTTTTTTTTTTACTATAACTTTTTTTTACAATAGATTTTTTTTTAGAAAACAACTAAAATGGTTGCGTAGATAGTGAAATATTTAGAAGTCTTATTACATTCGAACTTAATTTTTCGAATAGTTTTTCAATAATTATATTATTAATTGGTTTCAAACATTCAAACAGTTCGTTTACAATAAAAAAACTGGACATTTACACCATAAAAAACTTCAATATTAACGTGAAAATAAAAAAATCACAAGTTTACTAAATGGTGCATACAAAATGTTGTAAAATTAAAAATTAAATAAACATTAAAATAAAATTATAACAATCGACGTTTCAGTCATCATCTATGAAACGTTGATTGTTATAATTTTATTTTAATGATTGTTTAGTTTTTATCTTTAAGACATTTTGTATACACCATTTATTAAACTTGTGATTTTTTATTTCCACGTTAATATTGAAGTTTGTTTACATTATAAATTTAAATTTTTTGATTTTTTTTTTTTTTTTAATTTGAGGAAAATTTACTTTTAGGTTAATAGCCCAGTGGCAGGGGAGCAAAAAACGGCCCAATTCGGAAATAATTAGGGGAAAGCTGGAAATTGTTTTAATCCTTTCAGTTTATGTCTAGAATGAATATGTTACGTTTTCCCCCTCGTACTAGGTGAGCGTTAGGAATTATACATAGATTTATAGTAAAAAAACACGTTTTTTTTTTTTTTTTTTTTTTTTTTTTAAATACCATAACACTATCTCGAAATCACTAACTTTTTTCAAGACATTGTCAATACAAATGTTGTAGAGCTTAAAATTCTGAATAAAATGAGTACTTACACTTAATACTTTTGTTGAATATTAAGGTCACAATTCTACTTTAAAGTTTTAGCCCCGTGGTCAGAGTGTTGAACTCAGAATCAATTAGGGGAAAATTGGAAATCATTTTAATCCCTTCAGATTATGTCTAAAATGAATATTCTATGTTTTCCCCTTCGTACTAAGTGAACATTAAGAAATATGTACACATTTACATTCGAAAAACACGTTTTTCTTTAATATTTTTAACAATATCTGAAATTGCGACCTTAATTTTGAACAGAAATATTAATGTAAGTATTCATTTTATTCAGAATTTTAAGCCCTACAACATCTGTATTGGTAATTTTTTGATATAGTTTGCTGTTTTGAGATATTGTTAAGGTAATCTGGTCTCTCCTAGCTTGAAGCTCTTGATTAGTGATTAAGGCAAAATTTTGAAATAGAATTGCGACCTTAATTTTGAACAAAAATATTAATGCACGTACTCATTTTATTCAGAATTTTATGCTCTACAACATTTGCATTGACAATGTTTTTGATAGAATTAGCTATTTTGAGATATTGTTAAACAAATTAAGGAAAAACATGTTTTTCGAATGTAAATTTGTACATATTTCCTAACGCTCACTTAGTACGAGGGAGAAAAGATAGAATATTCATTTTAGACCTAATCTGAAGGGATTAAAACGACCAGTTTTCCCCTAATTAGTTCTGAGTTCAATCCTCTGACCACAGGGCTAAACCTTTAAAGTAGAATTGTGACCTTAATATTCAACAAAAGTATTAAGTGTAAGTACTCATTTTATTCAGAATTTTAAACTCTACAACATTTGTATTGACAATGTTTTTAAAAGAGTTAATGATTTCTAGATAGTGTTATGATATTTTAAAAAAACGTGTTTTTTGACTATAAATCTATGCATAATTCTTAACGCTCATCTAGTACGAGGGGGGAAACGTAGCATATTCATTCTAGACCTAAACTGAAGGGATTAAAACAATTTCTAGCTTTCCTCTAATTATTTCCGAATTCAACTCCCTAACCACTGGGCTATAAACAAAAAGTAGCTATGCAAGCAGCAAAACTGAAGTTTACCAAAATTTAACGAATACGTCATTTACCAAAATCTGACGAAAGCACTTATTTTGCATACTACTAATATGACAATAGGATATAGAAGAATTTTTAAAGAAATTTGTAAATTGTTTTATTACAATAGGATTAAATATACAAAACTACTTCCAGTATTTTTTTAATTATAAATTAATGGTTATGACAAGTAACCTTATTGTAAAATTTAAAGATAGAAATACGTGTTTGAAATAAAAATAACAAATGATGTCAAGGGATTTAAGCTGTTCTTCCCCCTCAATTTATAAATGATAAAACATAAATAAAGTAATAATATTAAATTTATAAGTATATACTATCATTACTACGCTCATATAACTTAAATAATTCTTAAGACGAAATAATAGTCAATGGTCCTATTATCAATATGCTAGACCAGAACGGTATAAGGAACATCTTCAAAAATACTGGTGATACAAAATCAAGTTTTCAAATCAGAACAATTTTATTCTACTTACTCTATTCTTTGTGTTTTAAACTTTTGATGACGAGATTAGAATATCAATAAGAAAAACTGTATTTACAGAAAGGTTGAAAAGCATGCTTCACACGCATAAAATTTTTGCATATAATAATATATTATAATAAAAGCAAATATTATGTGTGTCTATGTATGTTTGTACGTAAATTTTATCTAAAAAATGACTCTATCGATTTTGACTAAATTTTGTATCCTATTGTTTTGAGGTAAGAGAAGACCGTTGGGCCAGGTCACACGTTCGAGAAAATTTGATTAGTAATCCCATTTTAGGGTCACTATAGGTCAATGGATTTCAATGGGAATGAATATTGAAGCACTTATTAAGTTGTTCAATAGTTCCCAGTAAACGAATTCGCAAAGTTGACAAGAATTCCCCAAATATTGGCAAAATATTGGAGACATTGGCGAAATTTGTGCGGGAAAATCGACTTTCAAGATTACCAATGCTAATTACACTTGCTTGATGCCAAGTGGAAGAAGAATGTCGCCAAATTTGGCGAAAAATTTGACTTTCAGAATCTTAAGGAATTTTCTAGAAATTCCCAATAGGAGCCGAGATACATGATTCGACTAGTCAGAGTCCATAGAATGTTCTTGAAAGAAGAATTCAACCAGTTAGGGCTCATAGAACTTTCTCGCAATTAATCCTACGCCTGTATAACGAAGTTCTTAGGTAGAAGCCTAAAGTCTGTGAAGTTGGACAGTAAATCTTTCAATTACGATTGAATATACAGGGTGATTCAAAAAACGTTTACAAAATGCCATGGCAAATCAGGCATACAACAAGGATACAAAATCACATAGGAACATAGGGTCGTACACCACTTATTTAGTCATAAATACAAGGTGTTTCATCCTAACTGAACCCGGGTTGACGGTAATAATTTCGAAAAAAATAAAAACCTTGTAAAGAAAATGCAACGATCTGTACCTTGTTTTGTGTGAAATATGATAACATCACGAAAAGATCTGGAAAAACATGTTTCTCAAGCAATCGATGGTACCATATGAATTGATAATCACAGTTCAAAATGTGAGGCGTCAAGTGCATAGTGCTGGCGCGTATAATGCAAACTTTTATTACTTTTGCTTGGTGTTATCACATTTACAACAAAGGTGATAATGTCTGTGAAATGTTATATTATGATATACTTCAGTTTTCTGAAAGTTATTACCGGCAACCCAAATTGAGTTAGGATGAAACACCTTGTATTTGTGACTAAATTAGTGATTTGCAACCCTATTTTCTTATGCGATTTTTATCCTTGTTGTATGTCTTATTTGTCATGTCATTTTGTAAACGTCTTTTTTGAATGACCTTGTATATAGATTGATCATGATAAAAGTTAGAAATATATACATAGTATTAATCTTGATAGTTTTTGTAAATAATAATGTTATAAAAAATTTTTATAGCAATAATACAGCGAGAAATTATTGTTATATCGAGTAGAATACAAAGCTAATTTTAACCGAGCATAGCTCGGTCTTCCCTGATGGTTTTATATTATGAGAAGAACATTTTAATAAAATTTTAGTTTATTTCTTTTATATCATTGTAGGAAATTCCATGAAATTTTTAAATCTTTAAAATCTTTTCAAATAACTAAAATAATTAAAAAGTAATGACACAATCTTTCATAACAGAAGTAGGAAAAACCATAATAAAATATGTTTTAGCTTGTGCTTTTAAATAACATAAACCGTGAAATAAAAAGCTGAATACAGTAGAGAAATATATTAAGAAAATATTTATATATATTAAACCTTTTTCATATAAGACTGAATGAAAATAATAATCGAAATTACTGAAAAGATTTATTACCTTTTATAAATCTGTCAAAAGGGAACGAGAAAACTACAACAATGTTTTCAATAAACGGTAAAATAAATCTTCCACCATTTCATATGTCATAGTGAAGGAATCGGAAAACAATTGAAAATAAACATATTGAGTTTTTTAAATCACACAGAAAACGTAGTATGAGTCTTAAAGAGTTATAAATCATACGAGAAGTTTAAATACTAGAAATTATATATCCCTCGAACCAATCTATATATTTTTAAAATTTAACGTCATTCGATATACACGTGTTTCTAGGATCATGTGACAAACTGTAAGGGGAGGTAAAGTACACACAGATAAGCAATTTTGTTATAGCGATGAGGGGTCAGAAATGAAAAGTTACAGCGAACAATAAGAAATGCAGAGGAAATGGAAACGAAATTTTTATTGACATAACAATTACAGTAATAGCTCAAATGTACCACTGGCAGTGTCTAACAAGTGAATCGCGTACCTTTTCGCAGATTCCAAGTGTTTCACGAACATTTGCAGCAATGACAGAAAGTCTTGCAATGAGGTCCTCATCAGAGTCAACTGGTGTCTCAGGGATGAGAGGTCTAGAACCTTCAAAAAGGTACACCAATTACTTGCCAAACGCTGCCAGGTGTGTATCGATGTTGGTAGTGGCACATTTGAGCACTTACTGTAATTGTTATGCCCAAAAACCTTGTTTTCATTTCCTCCTTAATTCTTGTTTTTCGCCAAAACTTTTCATTTCCAATCCCACATTGCTATGCCAAAATTGCTTCTTTATGTGTACTTTATCTTCCCTTAAAGTTTTTCCCATGTTCGTAGAAAAACCCTGCATAGAGTGCCCTTCTTGTCGCTGACCAACAGCTGTTCATAAACTATTTGTTTTAGAGTTATAGTTATATTTGTAAAAAAAAAAAAAAAAAAAAAAAAGTTTCAAATGTTAATCTTCATTACAGGAAAATCAATAAAAACGCGTTTTTCTGTTTTCAGTACCGGAAAATGTAAAAATTCGTAAAATTAAAAGTATCATAACTCAATAAGTTTCGGCCGCAAAAGAGTGCATTTTTTATTGCTTTAATTCTTAGAATATGGAGAAAGATTTTCTAAATAAAACTTATAGGACAAAGAGACTTTATAAAAATTCATATTTCAAAACTTTTTAAAAACTTTTTTTAGTATTTTGACATACACTCATATGATGAAGAACATATCTGAAACATTTTTTTCGCCCATTGGAACAGTACCTTTAAAACTAGTGATTTAGGAATTAACTATTCATCTGTGATAAGAAGTGAATTCTGCATATTAAATTTTAAATATTTTTTCTCTTCATCTGAGTATTGTTAAACGTTATTTATAATTAGATAGGATTGTATTTTGAAATTTATAAGAAAACCTTTAACTATGAAGTATCTGACAACTAAGGCTGTGTGTAGTGGAATTTAGGTTGTTATAAATTCAAACTCGGAAAAAAAAAAAAAAAAAAAAAAAAAAAAACACGCAAAACTTTAAAAAGTCAAAAGACCTCTGCCAAATTGAATATGAAATAGAGTTACTAATTTTCATTGTGTTAATATTAGCTTAACCCTTTTCATAAAAGTGACATTAAAAAAAAAATGTGATTTTATAGGCTTAGTAAATTCGAAAATAAAAATACTTTTAAACTGAGTTTTAATACTTTTAGATGTCTGAATTTATACGTATTTTTATAGCATACTTTAGTATTTCCAATGCATATGAAACCTTCTAATTGTCGAAAGTATTTATTTTCTTCCTTGTTTCTTTTGTTAATTAGTTATTTCTTTTCCCGTTCTTTCTTTTTTTTTATTTTTTGTAACTTGGGAGGTTTAGAACTTTTTTTTCTTTTTTGTGAATATGCTTGCCACAACTAATTTGTACTAATATTTGTATTAACTTATTAGCAAAAAAATTATAACTTACCTTGATTTTAAGCTTTTATTTCATCTAAATGATCATTGTTGCTTTTAATATTGTAGTAGAGTTATAGAATTGCGTTAAATATTGCAGTATTTTAAAACAAAATTTTATTTAAATGGATTTTATAAAAAAATAACTTAATAAGCTAAATCAATGTTTTATGTCATTTAAATAACATTTACTGCCATTTATATTCAGTTAACATTAAAGAAGGGCAAAAAATAAAAATTAAGTTAAAATTAAATTATTTTTTATTAATTAAATTAATTAATTATTTATTTAACTAATATTAAAGTAATAAGATATAACACTCACAGTATAACGTTGTAAACTGCTAATGAGTAAATATTTAAATTTGATTAACGAAAACTCACTTTAATGCTGTAATCATACATTAAACACATATTCAGAAATCCCGAATTTAAAATTAATTCTACTTAAATAAACTATTGCAGTAAAAACCAGGTCACTATAAAGAACTTTTCCATGATTCTTTCCATATTTTCTTGATCCACTGATTATACATTCAAAAGTTTAAAACAAAATTTTATTTAAAATAATTTTATCAAAAATCAACTTAATAAGCTAAATCAATGTTTTATTTCATTTAAATAACAGTTACTGCCATTTATATTCAACTCACATTAAAGAAGGGCAAAAAATAAAAATTGAGTTACAATTAAATTATTTTTTATTAATTAAATTACTTAATTATTTATTTAATTAACATGAAAGTAATAAGATATAACATTCGCAATATAAAGTTATAAATTGCTAATGAGTAAATATTTAAATTTAATTAAAGAAAGCTGACTTTAATTCTGTAATCATATATTGAACCCACATTCAGAAAACCAAAAACTTAAATTAATTTTATTTACATAAAATATTGCAGTAAACATCAAGTCACTATAAAGAACTTTTCCATGATTCTTTCAATATTTTCTTGATCCACTGATTAAATATTCAAAAGTTCTTAAAAAAATGTTAAAAACACATTTATTTTACTATTACATTAAAAAAAAAATCCTTTATTTTTCCATATCACAAAATTAATGAAACATTCATTGCATATTAATATGTAAAATGCTCTCATGTTCACCATCAGAAAAAACGAAAATATATTTTACAATATCTTCTTCCAGAAAACGAAACATAAAATCCTGACTTTGAAACAACAAATAGTTAAATTTAAATTCACTGTATTCGGAATAAAATAACATTGAAACTTTCGGTTGATTTATTTGACGGATAAAGTAACTGAATTATTTAAAGTTTCTCCGTTATTTTTAACAGTAAAAAGCAACATCTTAGATTTAACGTATCGGAACGACAGTAAATTCCTGAGTACCATTTATCCACCCACATTCCGAGTGGAGTAAAGGGTGTAGGAGATGAAGGATATCAGACTCCCAAAACGTTTTAGGCTTCCATTATCGAATCAAGGTGCGTGTTTATGTTTTCCGTATCGTGTTGACTTTTTATCTGAATGAGGGTTGAATGATTGTTCCCGGAAAGCCGGGATCGCTTGCTGCTCTATTTGAACATTTCTGATAAGAAACGAAGTAATATGTTGGGATAAACGCTTCGAAAATTAATAGCCTTATCTACAACGGAAATTTCTAGGATTATAATTCTACTTAATAAAACAGCAACGAAAATTTGTTAAGTTTATGTTTTTTGAAATTTAGAAAAGGTATACGAGAAAACTTCGGAAAATAAATTCCAGGTTTATAAAGTTAGTAAATAAAATTAAAATAAAGTTGTTAAATAAAGTTAAGATAAAGTTAATGAAGTAAATAAAGTTAAAAGACAAAATTTGCTTCACTGTCAAGATGATTATAACAGACTGTTTTTAAATGCTGCTGAGACATACTGAAAAATTATTTGCAACGAATGTAATACTGTTATGTCATAAAAATAATAAAAATGACTTGGGGAAAGCGTTCTAAAAGTGTTTACATTATTACAATTTTTTCGGTAATCGCAACAAATTAACAGCACTCTCTTTAGCAAAATTTTAAAGTGCAAGCCTTTTTCATGCCCATTATTTCAGAAAATAAATTTGTTTACAAAACTATTTGGCAAAAAATGAGTGAATGAAATTAAAATTACTTTAATGCATTCAAATAAAAAAAAAATAAATAATAGCATATCCTTTTTTATTATCATTATTATTATTTAGAAAGATGATAGAGCAACAGAATTATTTAAAGTTTCTCCGTTATTTTTAAAAGCAAAACGCAACATTTTAGATTTAACCTATCAAAACCACAGTATATTCCTGTTGACTTTTTTTATCTGCATGAGGGTTGAATGATTGTTACCGGAAAGCCGGGATCGGATTATTTGAACATTTTCTGATAAGAAACGAAGTAATGTTGAGATAAGCGATTGCAAAATTAATAGCTTTATCGACACCGGAAATTTCTAGGATATAATTCTGCTTAATAAAACAGTATCGAAAACTATTAGGCGGATTTTTTTTTTTTCGTAATTAAGAGAAGACGTATGAGAAAATTTCATGTTTATAAAGTTAGTAAATAAAGTTAAAATAAAATTAATAAAGTTAAAAGACAAAACTTTTTAACTATCAAGATGATCATAACAGACTGTTTTTAAATGCTGCTGAGATATACTGTAAAATTATTTGCAAAAAACGTAATACATGTCATTAAAAAAATAATAGTAAATAAATAAATAATAAAGATGACTTGGAGAAAGCGTTCTAAAAGTGTTTATATTATCACAATTTTTTCGGTTATCGCAACAAGTTAACAGCATTCTCTTTAGCAAAATTTTTAAAATGCAAGACGTTTTCATGCCCATTATTTTAGAAAAAAAAAAAAAAAAACTCGTTTACAAAACTATTTGGCAAAAAATGAGTGAATGAAATTAAAATGACTTTAATGCATTCAAATAATAATAATAATAATAAATAAATAAATAACGTTTCTTTATATATTTTTTTACAATTTGGAGAATAGGTTACCAATCTGTTTGAACGTTTCAGTAAAACAAGAAAGTCGGAAACTGAACGACAAAAGTGGCAAATGAGGTATTTTCGCACTATAACTAGTTTTATAAATATTCAGATCTTGGTGCAATAGCTGTTGCACTCTTATGCAAACATGCATGAATACTATTACGATTCTATATTAAATTCAGTAATACGGAAATAATACGACTCCATCGTAAATAGAACATAATCACCATGGCAATCTAGAGTCATTACCCATCACGGGATATCACTGAATTAATTACGTATGATAGGATTTAAAAGAATGAAGAAAATTTTTATTAATATCTTTTTAAGTTTTGATTCGATTTTTATCAAAATTTTGCAAAGATTATATTTATATATTAAATTGCAAACCATTCGGTTGGGTAGTTTTTGCGCTGTTTGTTATATGCGGACAGACAGACGGGCCAGACGACGACTATAGGTGCTACGTACGTATAATTACGAACGCACCTAAAAAGACCAAATACAGTTTTGAAGAAGAGTTCGAAAATTAATAAGTCAGTCAATTGATAAGTGTCCTAAAAAGATATAAACGAGCTTTAATATTTTACTTGTTTAAGATATGAATATAATGTAAATTGCAAAAGTGTTCAAAATAAGGTACACTGTAAAAAAGAAAAAAAATCTTAAAAGAACAGAAAAAAATCTCCGAATTCCAAAAGTAAAAATTACGTTAACAGAAATCTTATGTCACTTCAGCCTCATAACGCTTATTTTCGTGTCAAACAACAAAAAATTCTGTTTTCTTTGCCATTAGTTTCGCTGCGACAGAATAATGTGTTGGATAGCACAAGAAATGCTGTGAACGGGAGGCGAAATTCTAAAATGGAGGGCCAAAATCACAGTCAGGTGAAATCCGAGCACCTCATTGGTCATTGAGTCGCGTCCTTTTCAGAGAGCAATCTCTAGCGCTAAGGTAAACCTGGAATACTCCCTTTTCCGTGAAAAAATCATATATTGAAGCGATTTTTTTCTGTTTTATTTAAAATTAGCCATCGAAATTAACTCAAGATATTTTGATGACTTTTTATAAAATGTGAATGAAAGATTTCGATTTTAAGCTGTAAAAAAAATTTTAAATAATATGGCAAGTACTTTTTCAGTTAATGAAAATTAAAAATAAAACTTGCATTTTTTTTCCTTATGTTAGTTTTGAAATCCAAAATAAAACATTTGTACTTTTCTACAGAAAAATTTAATAACTAACTTAGGATACTAAAAAGTTTCAAAAATTTTTGCCTAATGGAAAATAATTTTAAAAAATGTCAGTGTTTAAACGGATATTAATCATTAAGAATAAATAGAACAAAAAATGTTACATGAACAATTTTGTAATAGTATGTACAATAAGTTATTTTGTTTCCTGGTTCATGTATTTAAATCTGGAATTTTTAAATCGATTTTTCACTCACTTCCTGTTAAGCTAAGGTTATAAAAATTATGAAAGCAGGTGTGTTTTCGATGACATATAACATTTTAATATTTTGAGAATTTAATTATAAATTAGTAATATGTTTCTCTAAGGAGGGTCCAGGTGATAAATTGCTAAATATTGTTTTTGGTTATAATTGTATAAGAGTTACAAGAAGAATGGAATTAATTATGTGCCAAATCATGCACGCTAGAATATGCCAGCAACAATGAAATATTTTAAATACTATTAAAATGTAAAAAAATAAAATATAAATAAAACATAAAGAATGTAATATATATTTTTAAATGCACTTTTATCATTAATTCATTTATTTATGATTTTATGTTTCAAAAAATAATTTAGAAATCTTGAAAGGTTGTTTAAACCATGCTTTTTTTCCTTTTGCATATATCTGCATAAAAAAAAGAGAGAAAGAGAAAATAGTGATTTTTAAAATAAATGCACAAGTTCATGCTTTTCTAATCGTAAATTAAACGAAAGAAATTTCCATAATCGGGATCCACGCCAGATTAACACATTGTAGCGGACTTGAATAGCAGTCATGAAACTAGGCTTGATTTTTAAGATAAACATTGAATGTCTATAAAAGAATGTTTACCTTTTATGACCCAAATTATGAATTTATGAAAATTTCATCTTCTAAAGCATATTTTGTGAATTTTTGAAACTACATTAGAAGATTTACACAATCATTTAATAAACTTTAGAAGGATTTTGCCAAAATTAATTAATTAAATTGAATTTATAGGAATTTTGTGCAATATTTGTAACTCCCCTCAAATCTTTTATTTAAAATCTTTTTTTTTTCAGTATTTTGTAGAATTACAAAATATACAAATATAATTTCTTACAATAGAAATATTTACGAACAGAAACTTTTATCCCCCCCCCCCACACACACACACTCAATCTGTCAAGAAAGCTGAAAAAGATGCAAAGGCAAAAGAAATTATTGTTTTTTTTTCTTTTGTGCAACCAATAAAGTAAAATATCTATAATTCATTCTAAACAGTATAACTACTAATCGATGTATCAAATTAGTTTTATAACAAGTTATTTTAATGGCACTTTAATGTACCGTCGAACATAAAGGGTTAAAAACAGAAAAACTTTTTTACTTTCACATTTATTTTATGAGCAGAAAACCTGGGGCGACTTTTTTAAAAAAAAAGGATTTATTTTTAAGGTTTTTTTTTTCATTTATTGCTAAATAATTAATTTTATAATTTAAATATATTCTAAATTAAAGAGAGAATTCTAAATTATTCTCTCATCATCGTTCTTTATGGAAACTTCTAGGATAAATGTGTTAGTAAGTAATATAAGCATTTATTTCTGTTATTTCAATTAAATTTTGATTCATAATGGGAAATGTTACTATGAGATTGATTAAATATTCCTAAATAAATCTAAAAGATGGATGCTATGCAAATAAAATACTATAAAAACTAGAATATAATAATTATAGATGCTAATTGAGAAAAGTCGGCTTTTAGCTAAATGTTTTAAATTAAATTTTAGCTTAGCAAAAATTCGGTAGCATCAACATCTACTCCATGAGAAGGTGCGTTCCCATAAATATTTTTTCCAACTACAGCACTGCCTATATTAAAGAAGACATTAAATTCTGTATTTTTAAAATTATTTGTGTAATTTTTTTATATAAAGTTATATAAAGTTTTTTTATTTAAAGTTTCCGATTTTTGTCTAGAAAAGGATCTTTTTTTGATAGTTGTTGACTTTTTCTAGAATAATAATACATATATATTTTTTGTGTGTGATTTTATGGATTTAAATGGTGGGGGAAGGGGGGGGGTAGAGGAGACAATTTATTGAGATTTTTACAATACGGAATTTATAGAAATTTTTTAAATGGTTTTACAAGTATTTTTCAATGAATACTAATTTTTTATTAAAGAATATTTGTTATGTCATATCATTTAAAAATTGTTACAACTCATAATCTAAATTATTCACTCTCGTTGTATAAAATGGTATCAAAATATCTTAATTGAGTTAATTTCGATTGTTTATTATAAATAAAAGCGAACAAAATAATAAGATAAATAATGCATAAATATAAATAAGGTAACAATCGCTTCAAAATTACTTTTCTCCTCACTTCTTCCGAAATTCAAATGGAGAAACAAGTTGGTGATCCTCACCCTTGTCTCTCTTAAAACCCCGCGACCACACAACCAATGGGGTGGCTGTATTTCACCTGACTGTGATTTTGGCCCTCCATTTTAGAATTTCGCGAACGGCGGATCACCCCCTCTGACATCTAGAAGGCCATTTAGAATGACCAGTTTTCATTGGTTATAATTCCACCCCACGCTATAACGCTTCTCTTCTAACTTGAAATATTTGTTGTGTCTTGTCTCTTGTGTACTGTTTAAAATGGCAGGACGTTCAATAAAGCACGGTCATCTGATTGAAAAAGAATAATGTATAAAGAATTTTTAACAGAAAAATCACTATCAATTTCACCATTGCAACCGGCGGCACACACCTTTGACATCAGAACCGCATTAATGGAGTATTTTTCTTCAATAATCAGGATTTACTGTTCGAATATTAGAAAACAAACATAGCAAGGTATGTTTTCATCCTTCTTTTAAATATCTAACAAGGTTTTTCCGAAATGTAACTATATGTATGAAAAAAATTTCCAATTTGCTAAAAATCTTAGTTAAGCAATACTATTTTTTATTACTATTATTTTATATATAATGTATGATTTACTTAAATCATTAGTATTATTTTATACTTCATTATTTATGCACATTAGTAACTTAGTTGATCTAATTATGTTAATAAATGGAGATTATTTTTTTATTTTAAGTAAAATTAATAATCTTAAGTTTAGGATTAGTTTACAAATCTTGAATTTTTACATAGCTGTAGAATGATTACTTATTATATTTAAATTTTTTATGACTAAGAGTTTAATTTTACTTCATATGCATTAGTTCTAAAAATTTTGATTGAGATTTTAAATTAATTTTGTCATCAATTGACATACGTGATTAGTTTTGGAGTGATAGTTTTAATAATAAACACTGAGTAGCTGCAATAATTATTATAGTTATAGATAACTGATATTTTCGTTTAACATTAACCAGAATAATATTTATTAGATCTGACGCTGTTCATATATTTTTATTGTTTAAATTTATCACATTCCCCACTATTTACTATGTTGTTTAAAATGGAGTGATTGATATTTTAATTAATCGTTCGATATGTTGATTCTGAAGAAATGCTTTTTTTTTTTAGTACAATCTTAGAGTTAACTATGGTGGTTAAGTTGAAATTTGTAAATTTTATTCAATCCATTTAATGAAATAAATTTTGAGCTACAACTGTGTGAATTATTTTGAAAATAATTCCTATTTAAGCTTTAACCATTCATTTTATAGAATCAGCAAGTTTAATTTTGTTTAACATTTTAATTTAAATTATATTGTAATATTTTTTCTTATTTAGTTGATGATCATTTACTATATACGGAAAAACATTGTAAATTGTTAAGAAGGATGAAAACTCATTTTATCACTTTAGCTGAAATGAAATATATTTTTTATGGTGATGTTTATATAGATTTTAGTGGCTCTTCTTTTTCATTTCTAATCTTTGCTCATAGCTGTCAACTTTTACGCATTTATATATACAAAGCTTTCTATTCGAAAAAATTATAAAAATTGGCAGGTATTATTTACATAATTAACCAACATCACTGATTTAACCTAATCAATTTTCAGAAATATTGCATGAATAAATATTAAAGTTGTTTTAATTACAAATCACATTCAATACGTACATTTATTTTATTAATAAATATTTTTATGGGGGAAGGGGGAGTTACCTTATACAGTACATATATTTTTTAATTACTATTCGGGGGGGGGGGGGGGTTAAGATATCTCCTTTCTTCTTTCACTTATTCCAGTCCTTAATGTATTTAATTTACAAAATCTATGTAAATTCAACTGTTTAAATATTTTATTGCGAATAAGCTATTTAAATTAATTTTGTAAAAGTTTGGAGGAGAATTTCCTATAAATATTTATTATTAATAATATAAACAAATCGATTGGTAAATAGAAAATTCCTGTGTGAGTAGTCTGGAATAAGAGATTCTCCTGTGAATAGCATTCCCTCACCACCTCCTCCCCAACAGGAATCTACCTACAGATTTCGCCTGCTAGGAAACTCGTCAATCGTCAACAAGAAATGCCTGTATGACTACGTATTTCTGTCGTATGGTAACGCATTCTTTCGTTAACAGATATTTTCTACATACAGATATTTTCTGGCAACTTTTTGCTGCCAGAAATTTTCTGTTGTTTTACAAAAATATTTTTAAGTGTAGGAATTACGATTATGTGGTTGAAATAATCGTGCTATTAGTAAAAAAAATTACAGTTTTTAAGTTTTTATACTGTTTCTTTTAAATTGGGTCTTATGAAATCTCGGGAGCTACAACATTTTTAGGAAAAAAAGTTATGAAGCAGCAAAACACCCGTTTATTCCTCTTGTATTCGATATTCTAAAAGTACTAGTAATTTCACTCTTAATTCCTCGGGATCTGCGAAGATTGGAGAAATGCGAAAGGGGATTTGTGGTAACTAATATTAGGGATCGACCAAAACTGGTTTTTAAGGCCGAAACCGTCTTTCTGTAATATTCCTATTTTCGGCCGAAAACGAAAACTTCCAAACAGAATTCTTTAAGTAATTAATACATACATATATACACATAATTTGTAATTAATTATACGTGTGTCTCAAATTGGCTCTCTATGCCTCTGACCAAATCTTTTTGTTTTCACATAAAATAAAATGGAAATACTTAATGAACGACACAAAATGATTTTCTAATTATAGGAATTTCATCTAATTAAAAAATGTTTTCGGTATACATACCTCGATTTATTTTTTATCATGATTTTTGGAAGGGAAATTTGTTATACTGGAACACTTTGGCGGTAATTAAAAAAATTCTATTACTGTTAAGTCTGCAGCTTTTAATGAGCACGTGAAAAGCGTCTTCAAAGTTTAGTCATATCTGCATTTCTTACTTTATAATTTGCGCTCACGTCACGAGTCCGTCGTGACTGATAATTATAAACAATGAAGATCATAGCACTAAATAAAGAGTGACTTATTTGAACTGATACAGCTCAAATCAATGAGTAATGTTGGACATTTCCGAAGGAAGAAACGAGATTTTTGGAATATAGACAGTTTCGGCCCGGCCGAATTTTAGGCAACATTTTCACCGAAAGCGAATTTTCAGCGAAACCCAGATTTTGAACCGAAAACGAAAACGAAACAGAATTTCCGGTCGAACTCTAACTAATATATTATACAATCTCTCATATAGGGTATAAAATAAACGGATTTTTTAAATTTTTAGCAGTAAAAAATAGCTTCTTAGTTTTAAAATATCTAAATGATAGTATGCTCCTGAGAAGCATTTATCTACCAACATTTAAAAGGGGGTGTAGGGAGCAGGAGATGGAAGGGAAAGATATCAGATTTTCAGAACATTATATACTTCCATTATCGTATCAAGGTACGTGTTTATGTTTTCCGGTTCGTGTTGACTTTTTATCTAGGTGAGGGGTGAATAATTGTTCCCGGAAAGCCCCGGAACGGTCGTCGCTCTGTTTGAACATATCTGATAAGAAATGAATTCATGTTGAGATAAATGTATCGAAAATTAATAAATCAATCTATAGAGCAGATTTCTGAGGGCGCATCGTTCACCGTCGGAAAATACAGATGAAAATCCACAATTTGCCTTTTTCATGACTTTCCAGGAAAAATGGAAGAAGGCTTTTAAATAAATACGTAAGAAAACTTAGACACCGAAAGAACTTTTTGTATTTTAATGGGTAGGATACCTTTGAACATGTCGAAAATGCAAAAAATCTCACTATGTTCCAACTTCAAAACTTGTGTAATAAGTCAAAAATAAAAATCAAACTTCATTTAAAAATAAAGCCCATGTTTAAATTATATTTAAAAATGTATCTATATACTTACAATTTCATAAATAAATACTGAAACGATAAGTTTAAAAATGTATATGATAATAAGAGAAAAAAAACACGTCTTGCGCGCATGATAAAATCTGGAAATATGCAAATAAAGTGAAAATTTTGGTGCAAATAAATACATAATAGCGTTACCTTTATACTGAAACCAGAAAAATGTAAGACTTTATTTTATTTTTGTTTTTGCACTTTGGAAATATCCTTAAAAAATTGAAGTTTTTTAATTTTTTAAATTATTAAGTTAATTTTTTTAATTTAGTTAATATTTTTGAAATATTTTGGTTTTAGTATAAAAGTAACACTATTATGTATTTGTTTTCACCAAAATTTCCTCTTTATATACATATTTTCAGATTTTATCATGCGCGCAAGACGTGTTATTTTTTTTCTCTTATTATCATATATATTTTTAAACTTGTCATTTCAATATTTATTTATGAATTTACAAGTATGTATATATATTTTAAAATATGAGCGTTATATTTAAATGACGGTTTATATTTGACTTATTACACAAGTTTTGAAGCTAGGAACATAGTGATACTTTTTTGCTTTTTCGATGTATTCAAAGGTAGCCCTTTAAATGTTCCAGGACACAAAATTTTACTTTATTTTATTCATAAATATATTTTTTAAACAAAACCATAAGACGAAATGTAATATTCCACTTTGATTCAATTTACATAGAGGTTATATTAAAATTGATGGTACGGCAGTTAAATATTTTCCTCTACGCAAATTTAATCCGAAACACAGTTACTTCTACAGTCCAGCTAAGCATTTAAAAATGAAAGTGATGTATATGAACAAAGTGATGTAATAAAATAAATGAAACTGCAGTTAAATATTTTTCTCTACATAAGTTCAATCGAAGGCACTGCTACTTCTACTTTCAAATACCCTAATAATTATTGACTCTCCCATTTCAAACGAAGTCACGTGTTTGTATGAATGAAACAGCAATTAATTTTTTAAATATTCTCTGAAGATAGCCGCAGGAATTGCAGGCCGAAAGTACTAATAAATCTTAAAGAATATCTACAGTTTTAAGTTGTAAGAGCTATTTTATTTTCGTCACCTTTTAAGTAAAACGGTGGGCCTTTTTAAAGTTCATATTGTGAATTTTATCTTTTTTAATTTTTTTCTTGAAATTTATATTTGCTTATATATTTATTTTAAAATGTAATTTTTTTGTAATGAAATTTAATTGAAATTAAAAGAAACTTAAAAACGACAACAACAAAAAAAAAGAATAAGTATTAGTCATGTTTAAAATTTTCTTTGGACAGTGCCGAGGATCATGTTGCACGCATCGTGGCAGCTGCTAGAGGAGTCCGGGACACGCCCGGTCTTTTCAAGAATATTAGATATTCTATGCGCCGAAGATGTGAGGCGGCCTGGGGTCGTAATTTTGAGCCCCTTCTTTCATGACGATCGTTGTCTCTCTTTTTATTCTTATTTCGTAGTTTTTTGCTATTCTAAGAATAATAGACATGTTTTCCCACCCTGTTCGTGTCCTTCCTTTCTTTTGTTTCGCGTCGTCAGTACCGGGACAGAAAAGCGCTTCCGACCATGCATTGCTATGTGTTTTTCCATATTCTTGGTCTGCTCTATCTCTCCTCAAACTTTGTAACTGCTGCACAGTGGGGTAAAATCCCGAAAAGCTGGCCAAAATATGAAAATATTATTTAAATGCACGAAATTTCGTACACAGGTGTTTTTCAGGATTCTGATATCGATTCTAAAATTAAAATTCCAAAATACAAAATGGCGGATCCAATATGGCGGACTTAAAATTAAAATGCTTTGAAAGTTATTCAATTTCTATGAAATTTCGTATGCAGGCTAAGTATGATTCAAAAATTAAATTTAAAAAAATGGCGAATTAAAAATAAAAACAATTAGGTTTAAATAAAATATTTCGAGTTTAGAGATTAAAAAGTTTCGAGGCTAAACGTTATAAGGGGTTTTCAAGGAACTAAGATGTTTTTAATCGAAATTAAATGATGAATATTTATTGATGAAATGCAATTAAATACATTAATGAAAAATAAAATACTACAATGTTTAATTTCTGTATATTATTAAAATAAAACGAAAGGATATTCTAAAATTCATCTTCTGAATAATCTGTAATATACTCAGTAGACTCTTCAGAAGGTGAGGTGTCGAAGTATTTTACAGAAGTTTCTGTTCCTCTAGGTGCAAGGATATTAGTTTCTTCAATGGTAATTTACGTAAGCTTGAAATGAAGGGATCTAATAACATTAAAAGCCGCAAAGAAATCTTCCATTGTTTACGTTCTACTGCATTTTAGGGAGAAATCGTCTCGATAACTTTTGATCAATTTGTTGCACGATTCTTGAGCGTCTACCGAGATTTGCCCAACAGGCAATAATGAGGAAGCTATTATTTCTGTGCCATGAATCAGTAGTTTGCATACTGAAGTTGGCATATAGATCTAGGAATACAATTAGATGAATTTACAAGCTGTTTGTAAGCAATAATCCACGAAATTGATCAAATGAATGTTAAGAAATTACTTGTAATATGACGTTGAATCGTTTGATCAAATCTTCGTCTACGCTCCTTATGAAAGCAGAAATAGTTGCGTTTTCAAAGAATCGACGAGCTGTATTGTAAGCATTTGTGCTTTCAAATCCGAGCTTTGATTTATCGACGAGAAGTCCTAATTGTAACCGAAATCTTTTTTTTTGTAAATTTTGTTTTGAAAATTTAATTTTTATCTTCTCGTCAGGAATGCAGACTTGCCATCCCTTTATATCCCGTTTGTATGCCAAATGCTCAAAAGTACACTCAAAAGATCTTATACAGGCATGTGACGTGGATATCCCGAATTGTAAATGATTTTCATTCACTTTTAGTTTGAAAATAGTTTGACTGATATAGGTATTGGTTGCCTGATGCAAGTACCAACGTTGAGTTGACAAATTATTAGTAATGACATTAAAAATTTTACAATCAATCATCGTTAAAGCTAGTTTGTAATTAACGCCTACTTATTTTCTATCAATGATTGTTTTAAAAGGAATAAGTTTATTCTTCTGATCTGTAATATAATCCATTTCACTGATAGTAGCTTCCGTATTTTCGTGCAAAAAATGGATTCTGATGGGCCTAAAAAATCGAGGAGATGAAGATCTCGAATTTTTCCAGATAATGATTTCTGAATTTTTCGCAACACTTAAGTTCTAGTGGCACTAGAGAAGTGAAAAAGCTATTTGAACCTAATTTCTACCATCCTGAACGCTAAATTTTTGTTTAAAAGTACTTTGACCAGATGTACTATCACATCCCCACTTGAAAATCAAATTTAGATTGCTAATGTTCTCGGAGGTCAGATTCTTAATAATTTCCGTTTGCATTAATAAAATACGTTCACCAGTATGATATAGCAAAGATTGCAATTAACAAGATAATTCTTCTAATTACGATAGAATACACATAATTATTATCTATAAAGATAAGAAAATGTATTTCTATTGTATCGATGATAGAGATTTCTTTTCATTTTTTTATTTTGTTACTAATCTTACTTATCCAATTCCTTTATGCTTATGATTATAATACTTATTTGTAATATAATACATAATAATCTACCGCAAAACTGAATAATCTAAAAATTTCAAAAATGTTTGCCAGCTAAATTATTGTGAAAAATAATAAATGTCGTAGCTTTTGAAGCGACTAAAAAAGTGATATTTTTACTTGTGGTTGCAAAAACCTGCACGAAATGCAGAATGGCAGTTTATGGCAGCTGGTTTTTTCATGATTCATTAGACAATAGTTCAGGCTATTGTTTCCATTATATATCGTTGCGGAACACCGTGGAACTTATAAACTTTTTGATGTTTAAAAGCAAAAAAATAATACATTTTTTAAAAATTTATCAAAAATAATCATGAAATTATTAATTTTTATATGCTTAATATAATTTTTGTAACATGCGCAAAAAAAGTACACACTATCATCGTGTGAATCCATTTTAAAGCATTAAAATCGGATGATATGGAAAAATGTAGCACGTGTTTAGTAGAAGAACTATTGTTTTCCTCTTTTTGTTCGCCTCATATGATAATCCCCCAAGCGTACTTTTGAAATGATACAGATTGCCAACGCTAAATGAAAACCTTTTTATAAATATAGATTCTGACCTTCCAAACATTATTCTAGTCCTCTGCATAGTCAAATTTCCTAAATAGTAACTTTATTTTTCGACTTTTGGCCAGCTTTTTGGGATTTTGCCCCACTGTGCGCTGTGCTGAAACAACCTGTATATTTATTTATGTATTTATTTTAAAATGTTGTTTTTTTTTAATGAAATTTAAATAAAATTTAAAAAAATCTAAGAAACTAAAAAAAAAAAAATTAAATGTTAGTCATGTTTAAAATTTGACATATCCTGTAAAATGTCCTTTATTACTTTTTTTGCATTCTTTTTAATACACAAATAAACACAGAAAAGAAAAATATAGATATATTAATTTATCTTCCGGATTAACCCAAATATTCATTTTAATAATAAAAATAAATGAATATTTTTTATGAATACTTTTTACTGCGAGGATTGCCCTTCGTGAGAAATTGGGGCATCTTGCTAAAGGGATCTTAATCCGTATTTATGCAAAGTTCCAAGAAAAGTATGGAATCTTAGGCAGACGAACTAGACCATCCCTATGTCTAAGAAACAACATTAGCAAAAAAATCCCATACTTTTACAACCGAAACTTACCGAGTAATATTACTCTAGATTTTATAAATTTTTAGTGTTTTCTGGCCCTAAAAAACATGTCTTATTGTTGTATACAGCCCTTTGTAAAACAAATACCATATCTAACTTGATTTAAGTACTTTGTAATTGGAGAGAAGATTATTTTACGACAACCACATTCAATTTTATCTCCATTGTTGTCATTTTAGTGTCTTTATAAATAAAAGAGTAGTAGAAAAAGCCCATGACGTATGCTCATATTGTAAATTTATGTTTTTACTGTTGAAACCCACATCCCAGAACTTGGCAGTACTCGTCTTGACAGTTCTGTTAAACAAGTAATGGAGGATATTCCATCTCCGTTTTGATCACGTGGTCAAGGTAAAAACTTCTAGCGTGAAGAAGGGAAGGCTCCGTAGACGTATAATGTAAATCCCCGCTAGCCAATGAAACAGTTCATGAGGCAAAGCAGTAGTATATTTCCTTCTTATCAGTTAGAAGTTCCTTGGGTAAATTACCGGTATCACGTGACTTTTTTCAGACTCGAACCCATATTTGTAATATCCTCCATTTCAACAAATATTAGCCTGGCGAGACAATCTCAGGCTTGCCAAATTTTTGTCCAAAATCATCTCGACCAATCAAATTTTATTCCCCATATATCGCCACTACTTATATATAAAGGCAGTGGCGATAAGAGCAGTGCCACTCAATGCTCGTGATTTCATACAAAATTCTTTCGACCAATCAAACTTTATAACTCGTATGTCGCCACTTTTGCAATAAAGGCGCCCTAATTGCGCGTCGTTCAATGTTTGTTCAAAATCCTTTCAACCAAGAAAATTTTATTTCTCGCATGCCACACTGTTAAAAATATCGTGAAAAATTACCTCTGTTTATAAAGGCTGTCTGTTTTCTGACCAATGAGAGTGCTACTTTAACGCATATGGAGCGATCTTATTAGTCAGAAAATAGATAGCCTTTAAAAACAGAGGTAATTTTTCACGATATTTTTAACAGTGCACCACTCTCATATTTATAAAGGCAATCTATTGCTTATCTCTCATTTTTGAAGGCCAATATATAATCTTACATAAATATATTTTATGTGTCTCCGTAAAAAAAAATACGATACGAAGAATAATTTTATCTTGAAACCTTCTCTGGAGTTGAAAAATTGGAGTGTAAAAGTTACATTCAAATCTGTTGAGTGTATGTTGAGAAAAGTGAGGACCTATACATACATACACAAATATTATAACTACTAAAAACAAAAAACTTTCTTCTTTTTAAATCGCTTAATAATAAAAATAATAATAAATACACTTACACAGTTTTTTTAAAAACTGCGTGGTGCATGGTGCAAGTTTAAAATAAATTTGCTTCCCACAGTTTATTTTATTTTAAATTTTAAATTATTATTTTCACTATAATTATTAATTACTTCCTGAAAGTATAGCAGCGGCCCCTTCATAAATTCAACAGTTTTCTTAATTTTAAAACTTTTGAACTTTTTAAACGTGTTGAGTAACAAACCTGATAAGTGAGAAAAAAAGTTTTTTAATACTTATTTAATGAAAATTTGCAATGTGAAAAAACTGCAAAACTTCTTTTTCGCTTTAAGTAAAGTAATTGAAAATAGCTTTACCCATTTTAACGTGTTCAGTAAGAAACCTAATAAGTGAGAAAAAAAGTTTTTTAATACTTATTTAATGAAAATTCGGAATTTGGAAAAACTGCACAACTTCTTTTTCGCTTTAAGTAAATTAATTGAAAATAGCTTTACCCATTTTAACGTGTTCAGTAACAAACCTGATAAGTGAGAAAAAAAGTTTTTTAATACTTATTTAATAAAAATTCGCAATTTGGAAAAACTGGAAAACTTCTCTTTCGCTTTAAGTAAAGTAATTGAAAATAGCTTTACCCATTTTAACCCTTAAATGCCTGGTGTTACTTTTCGGCAACATACCCAATTTAGGCTCTAAAATACTATTAGAATAATATTGAAGCTATAATGCCTAATGTTGCCGATAAAATGCAGTCTGAAAATATTATTAAATCCATTTTCAACATTTAGATGGCAACACTTGTGCTGTTTAAGAATAAAGATAAATTTATTTTTTCAAATGTTTCTCTACTTGTTCTTTTTGTTTTGTTTGGAAACTTGCGAAATACCCTATTTTGACCTGTAGTGAGCAAATAAAATTTATTTCTTATTAAAGTTCCTAAAATATTTGTGTGTTTAATATTGTAGAATTTTATCAAGGGAAATTATTTTTTCAATTAAACACCAGTATTGTCGATTAGTAACAAACTGTTTTTTAGCCACAAACTATACTTAAAACAAAATATGGTTTTTAAAGTATTTTTTCCATGATTTATTTAAAAAATGAAAGTCGAAAAGCATTATTACAATGATTTTTGAAAAATCAGGCATTTAAGGGTTAACGCGTTCAGTAACAAACCTGATAAGTAAGAAAAAAGTTTTTTAATACCAGGGATGAGATTTCCGACTTTTTGCATACCAGTATAATCTTAGAGAAAATATTATTTCATTTAATCAGAACATTTTTGCGATTTAACAGAACAACATTTTCTCTAAGATTATACGCGTATACAAAAAGTTGGAAATCTCATCCCTGTAATACTTATTTAATGAAAATTCGAAATTTGGAAAAACTGCAAAACTTCTTTTTTGCTTTAAGTAAAGCAACTGAAATACCTATTACTGTAACTGATTAACTGAAATACCTTTACCCATTTTACCGTGTTCAGTAACAAACCTGATAAGTGAGAAGAAAGTTTTTTTTATACTTATTTAATTAGAATTTGTAATCTGGAAAAACTGAAAAACTTTTTTTTTCTCTTTTAGTAAAGTAATTGAAGATAGCTTTACCCATTTTAGTGTGTTCAGTAACAAACCTGATAAGTAAGAAAAAAGTTTTTAATACCAGGGATGAGATTTCCGACTTTTTGCATACCAGTATAATCTTAGAGAAAATATTATTTCATTTAATCAGAACATTTTTGCGATTTAACAGAACAACATTTTCTCTAAGATTATACTCGTATACAAAAAGTTGGAAATCTCATCCCTGTAATACTTATTTAATGAAAATTCGAAATTTGGAAAAACTGCAAAACTTCTTTTTTGCTTTAAGTAAAGCAACTGAAATACCTATCACTGTAACTGATTAACTGAAATACCTTTACCCATTTTAACGTGTTCAGTAACAAACCTGAAAAGTGAGAAGAAAGTTTTTTTTATACTTATTTAATTAGAATTTGCAATCTGGAAAAACTGAAAAACTTTTTTTTTCTCTTTTAGTAAAGTAATTGAAGATAGCTTTACCCATTTTAGTGTGTTCAGTAACAAACCTGATAAGTGAAAAGAAAGTTTTATTTAATACTTATTTAATAAAACTCCGCAATCTGGAAAAACTCCAAAACTTCTTCTTCGTTTCGAGTAAAGTAATTGAAAATAGCTTTACCCATTTTAACGTGTTCAGTAACAAACCTGATAAGTGGGAAAAAAGTATTTTAATACTTATTTAATAAAAATTCGAAATCTGGAAAAACTGCAAAACTTCTTCATTGCTTTAAGCAAAGTAATTGAAAATAGCTTTACCCATTTTAACATGTTCAGTAACAAACCCGATAAATGAGAAAAAAGCTTTTTAATACTTATTTAATAAAAATTCGCAATGTGGAAAAACTCCAAAACTACTTCTTCGCTTCGAGTAAAGTAACTGAAAATAGCTTTACCCATTTTAACGTGTTCAGTAACAAACCTGATGAGTGAGAAAAAAAAAATTATACTTATTTAATAAGAATTTGCAATCCAGAAAAACTGTAAAACTTCTTTTTCGCTTTAAGTAAAGTAATTGAAGATATCTTTACCCATTTTAATGTGTTTAATAACAAACCTGATAAGTGAAAAAAAGTTTTTTAATACTTATTTAATAAAAATCCACAATCTAGAAAAACTCCAAAACTTCTTCTTCGCTTCGAGTAAAGTAACTGAAAATAACTTTACCCATTTTAACGTGTTGACAAGCCTGATTAGTGAGAAGAAAATACTTGATACTTATTTTATAAAAATTCGCAATCTGGAAAAACTGCAAAACTTCTTCGTTCCAGTAAAGTAATTGAAAATAGCTTTACCCATTTTGGCGTGTTCAGTAATAAACCTGATAAGGGAGAAAAAAAGTTGTTTAATACTTGTTTAATAAAAATTCGCAATCTGGAAAAACTCCAAAACTATATCTTCGCTTTAAGAAAAGTAATTGAAAATAGCTTTACCAATTTTTAGCACGAAAATAAAACTTCTATGAACTGTTAATGTACTGCGTCACTGTTAAAAATATGGTTATATATTGCGTTTTCAAACAAAAAACTTTTACAATTACAGTTTTAAGAATTGTTATTTAGATTAATAGCGAAATGAAATTAATGGAACTAGTCACAAATATCTTAAAGAAAATGTATGTATATATATATATATATATATATATATATATATATATATATATATATATATATATATATATATATATATATATATATATATATTTTAACATTTTGTGACTCAGAAATAAATTTCTTTTTGTCATAGTACGTGACGGAGATAAAACTTATTAATGACTATATGACGAAAAAACGCGATTGAGGTAAAAGATATTGAAGTAAAATTTGATTATGCTTGAATTTTGGAAAAATTATTTATAAATTTTGGAAAATTCTTTCTGGTGTACGAAAATCATTAATCGCCAATTTTTCCTTTTTCCGAAACAATTTAAACAAAATAATTATGCAATCAGCCCTCGGTATTGCGTTTCCTGCTTATAACGTCACTCCGTAATAGAGCGTCAAATTCATGTTGTCCCGTAAATAGCAATTTCATGTAACTTCAATTAATGTATCACTCCTTGTATAAGGTAAAAATGTAGTGGTTCCAAAAAGCAACATTTTATCGAGGGTTGATTGTATGTTGGGAAAAATATTTAAGAATTTATAAAAGTCACTTACAGTTTTGATTATCCGCTGTGGGTTACAAATACGTGTTGTGTTTGTCACCTAATGCTTCGTAATTTTGTAAAACTTTTTACCACAGACGGATTTTCACCACAATCAGATACCAGTATGTTTTAGATCTATAAATACGTCAACAGAATTAAACAGATGAAATCAATCTATAAAATAATATTGTTTCTTTTTTCATAAAGTATTTCTTTTACCTCCAGAAATTCTTGATTAGTAAGTAATATAATTCTAATTGAAATGAATTATCATGATAATAGAAGAAATTTCAAACCTATTACATACAACTAAATATACTATGAAAACGTAAGAAATTTCAAACATACTACGCAACATCTGTTAAAAATACTTGAACTTTCATGGATTATTTTTTTTTAATTATTAAATATATAACAAATTATAACCACCCAATAATAATACACTTCGTTTAATTGCTTAAAGGTGTAAAATAGAAACCTTAAAAACATTAAAAGATAATATATTAGACTGTTTACAAATTTCGAAACATGTAAACACTCAAATATAAAAAATTGTGTTTTTACTGTTTCGATTTTACACCATTTAACAATTAAAAGAATTATAAATTATTTAAAAAAAAAATTTCTCTGTCATAAGGTCAAAACACAGAATAAGTTAACAATGGTCACACTGAGATTTTCAATGAAAACATGATATAAAGACTTTTCTTTACGATTACAATTCCATCATATGAGGATGTTTTAGTAAATGCTGAAATCACTAAAACTGAATGGAGTATAAAAACTTTTGTCATCACAAAAGTTTTAACAATATAATTTTCCGAATAACGTATGATTTTCGAAACACTAATTTATCCGAAATAATTAAACGCATTAATATATAATAATTTCATCCACAATTACGATCACGAAATCAGTAATAGCATTTATTCCTTTCCAAATTCTTTAATTTTACGTTTGAGAATTCCTTCATCACGTCCTCTTGAAACCAATATAGGTCATTATTCATAACTAATTTAAGACCGGTTATTAAAATAAGGGAGTTTTAGAAACACGCCTTTAGGTGGGTTTTGAATGTTTTTGTAATTATCAAGCTTTTGTTTTGGAAAGAGGTATATGAAACACAAGATGACGATCGATAAAAATATACATATTTGGTAATAGCTTACATTTTGTAGATTAATTCTTTATATGTTGTCAACCTTTGTTGCAGAAGTCATTTGAATATTTGACAAGAACGAAAAATCAAGTATCACGAATAGATTACAAATCATTTTCCAACGCCAACAGAATATAATTCAGAATTTTTAGTTTTTTCATACAATAAGATGCGATAGCTAAGTAAGCAATTTAAACAAAATGCACCTCAAATGATTCCCCCCCCCCCCCCCAATAGATTATAATATAATGTAATTATGTGTGAGTCCCTGTAAACGATAACTAGTAAACTATAGCAAATTATAAATACTATGCAATTCATTTTCAATAGCGAACATTCTATAGTGAATCCCATCGACATATAGAAATTACATGTCATTCTGACAGTATATTTACGCGAGTCAAACCACAGTCAGATTGACTAACAAACCGAAGTTGCAAACACTTTCAACTATGATGGAATATGTTAAATATGCAAAAATTTCAATTATAAGGGAGATACATCAAAATTTAATCAACTAGTATTCTTCGTTTTGCTTGATCAGCCAAGGTTTAAGGATAATTAATTAAAGACATTATGTAAGTAACTTTTGAATTTAAATTGTAACACGTCGAAATTACTTGTTACTTTCAATTGCCGAAAAAAATTCCGTGTCATTTAATGATAAAAGGTAAAAACATAAAATCATTGGAAAACTATGAGTGTTTAAAAAAGAAATACGTTGATATTCATCGATAAATATTTTTTCCTTTAAAAAAATATATTTTATTGGCAGTAAAAAAGGTTATTCCTTCTTTCATTCAGATAAAAATATTTACTTTTTGCATAAAGAAATCATTTGGAAAAAGAATGAAATATAATATTAGAATCATGGTAAGAAACATTAGTTCATAAGAAAAAAATAAATATTCGAAACTGGTTCGAAATCTTTGATTTTTCATGAAGATATTTATATTGTGTGTCTAAAGCTAATAAATAACATACTATTGCGGAAGAATTGACACAGAGAAAAATAATCAGATAATGAAAATATTACTGAAATTATTATTTACCATTTTATGGTAAGAAACTGCAAAGCTAATAAAACCTCATAATTTTAAATATTTTCTAACGTGTAAAAAAAAACAGTAATAATAATAATAAATAATAAATAAATAAAAATAAATAATAATAATAAATAATAATTTAATATTAGAAAATTACAAGCATTTATTAAGACATCCATTGATGACCCAAGTTAGCTATTGATCATTAGCCTCTGATTTGGATTCTATGTAAATATTTTCTTGAATTTTAGATATTATGGAAGTAAGTTTTTAATTTAAATCATAAAACGTCAAAGTTACATTTGTTACTTTCAACTGCCGAAAAAAAATGTGGTGTGATTTAATGATAAAAGGTAAAAACATAAAATCTTTGAAAAAATATGACTATTAAAAAAGAAACACGGTGATATTCAGGGATAAATATTTTTTTATTTTCTTAATTATTTTATTGGCAGTAAAAAGAAAATTATTCGTATTTATGTCAATTATAAATATTCTAATTTTTGCATAAAGAACATTTTAGAAAAGTATGATATATAATATCAGAACCATGGTAAGAAACAGCAGTTTACAAGAAAAATAAATATTTGAAACGAAATCTTTGATGTTTTATGAAAGTACATATGTCATGTAATTTTAAGCTAAACTTAATAAATAGTAATACATTATTGCTGAAGAACTTACACAGAGAATAAAATAAGATAGACATAGGGGGAAAAAAAATAAGATAATGAAATTATTAGTCATGAGAAAATGGTGAAAAACCGTAAAGCTAAAAATCTTACAATTCTAACTATGTTCTAAACGATACAATAAAAGAAATTAAAAATAATAATTTAATATTACAAAATAACAAACATTGTACGCAAACCATCTATTGATGACCCAGTTAACTATGGATCATAATCTCTGATTTGAATTGTATGTAAATATTTCCTTTAAATTGATGCAAAACATATTAAATTCGGAAATGAGGTTAGTTTAGAGTTATAACATAACTCTAAAATACATGTCTGAAGAGGAATTTATTTGCGGAGATGTCAATGTTTTATTACAGCATCATTTTTATTTCATTTGTCATCAGATATTATGAAAAAATAAAACTTTTTTTTCATTAGCCCTCGTGATAAATTTTAGAAATTTAATCTGCTTAACTTTGTAGTGGCTGCCCCAAAAATATTTTCACGAGTAAACATGTGTGACCATTTTTTATACAAAGTTGTGATGCTATGACAAGTGCAGTGATTTCATATTAAATTAATAAAAAATAATTAAAAAATAATAATTTAATATTACAAAATAACAAACACAGGGCTGCCACAGGCGGTTATTTTTTAATTATATTTCGCACCATTTTTTCAAAACAAATTTTTCTTAGATGAGCTTTGATAACATTTGCAGGCAAAATATAGTAGAGAATGTATTTTTTTTTTTTTTTTATAATGGTGGAAACAGTATATAAAAATATATAACAGTATATAACCCGAGGTAGCCCTGCAAACATTGTACCCAAGCCATCTACTGATAACCCAATTAGCTATGGATTATTAGCCTCTGATTTGGATTCTATGTAAATATTTCCTTTAAATTGATGCATACTATATTAAATTCCAGGAAATGAAGATAGTTTTCAAGATATAGTTATAACGCTAAAATACATTTCAGAAGAGGGTTTTATGTGCCAAGTTTCATTTTAGTATCATTTTTTAACCATTTGGAAAAATGGTTATTGTCCTCTGTCAGGGTTGGAAATCAAAAACATATCTGAAGCGTTTTAATATTTGAATCCCGCATTTTATTCGTTTTCTGATTGGTCTATACAGTAATCTGTATTTTCCCTTTACTTTCAACAGAGCTGGATACTTCTGTTGCCACTATGACAAAAAAGTAATAAAAACTACAAAAAAAAAATTAATAACTCAGAAACAAATTGAGATACAGCTTTCGAACAAATTGCAATTAAAAATGCATTTTTTTAATGTTTAATCCATGGCGTACGTAATGTATGACCAGCTCCGTAGAAGTTTAAAAATTTACAGTACCGAAAAATGTAAAACTGAAATTTCTTTTAAAATTTGTTCATGATGGGTCCAGGTATGTTAATGTTTAATCCATGGTATAAGTAATGTATGATCAATTCCGTGCGATTTTTTATGTCTTAAATTTTAGTTTTTAAAATCATTTTCCAAATGGTCGTTGTAATTTGTTAAATTGCCTTTTTTTATTTCTTTTGTCATCAGATAATACGAATAAATTAAAATTCATTTCTCAATATTCTTCTTGACAAATTTTCGAAATTTAATCTGCTTGACCTTTCAGTGGCTGCCATGTAATTATTTGCACGAGTAAGCCTGTGTGGCATTTTTTGTAAGTCCTGAAATTTTCCCCAAATCAGTGTTTTTTTCCGCAAAAGTCCCCAGCTTAGTTTTTACTCAAAAAGGGAATTCTTAAATTTTCAATTTACCATTATAAAAAATATTTCAGTAATTTAAGCTTAAATTTTTTCCCCAAATCAAGCCTTTTTTTTTGAAAAAATTCCCCATTTACAAAAAACAAACTTTTAAGCTAGGCTGAATGCATATTCTGTAGCTACATTAACAGAATGAGAGATATATTTTGCAGTGACTAGTTATTTTACGCTAGTTTATAAAACTGTTGACTAACAATGTTGGACTATTGTTACATTAACTCCATAGCTTTAGACAATCTCTTATCAGTTGGGATTTGAATGAATCCGAGATGGTACGCTGTTTTATTTTATTTTTTGTCATCCCTATAATGAAGTACATAATCATAATGCAAAGTATTTTCGCTGCATCAATCGATGTGCTTTTGTATATCATAGGAGAAAATATTTGCTACTAACATATTTAAACTAAATTTTTTTTAAAGTACGGCGAAAGAATTTCTCGCATGAGTCCTGCAGATTTACTCACGTGCAGATTTAAGTTGCTTAAGACTTTAGAGTCTGAATTATCTGTAATACGTGTAAACTGTAATGTAGTAAACAACGAAAACGACCACATCCAAGAGAATAATGATCAATATTTCCGATTTCTGGAAGTATTTGCGTTTTTCAAATCAAAATTGTGTTCGAGACAGATCCAGTTTTTCTACAGGACTAAAAGAAATTTTTATGGAAAATAGTAAAAAAAAAAAAAAAAAAATTCCCAAGTTTTTCCCCAAAATTTTTTGTAGTCCCCAAAAAATTCCCCACGAACTACTTGTACTCAAAAAATTCCCCAAAAGGTTCAAAATTCCCCAAAATGGGGACATAATCCCCAATCTGGCAACACTGTATAACAGGAAGTCAGACAAACAATTATATGTATGAGCCGTTGATTTTGAAAGTGTGCCAATTCCATCTTATGTCATTTCTAGATTTAATGGTTTGCTTTCATTCGTAAACAGTTACAGATTTACTATATATTTTTTGTGGTGTCAATTCATGTAAATTTAATATGCACTAATCCGTGTAGTATTTAATATATCCGTGTCAGCTGAAAGAAAAATCGTAGTTTTGGTGTGGCAAGTCCATCTTATATTATTTCCAGATTTAACAGTTTGCATTTCAACGGTTTAAAAAAATATTCGTAAACAAGTACCAACTTATTTTGTATTTTTTATGGTGTTATCTCGTGTAAATTTAATATGCAATAGCAATTATTCGTGTTAGCTGGGAAAAAAAAAAAATCGTGGTTTTGGGATGCGACAATGGGCTTACCTCAACTTTCAAAAGCAATGATTTGTTGAAAACCTTGATTTTCATTGAACGGAATATAATTATAATGATCAGACGGCGATACTGGGTTAATTTTTCATGCCGAAGTTTTATTTATCATTTGAGCAGCGTTGTGTCGTTATTGCTGAAATAAACTTCGTAAATTTTGTAAAATTAAAAAAAGCTGCAGACGTCCGAAAAAACATTTTTTTTCAAAGGTAATTTCGTATACTTTACAGCTTTGTATTATAAAATATAGAATATTTATTAGAAGTATGTAATTTTCTGTTTATTGCAGCTGTGAAAAAAGTATCATTTAGTCAATTCAATCATATTTTTTTATGTTCTATTTTTTACATACTTAAACTGATATGAGATGTGAATTTCCAACTGGGCGAAAAATGTCCAGGCCAGGATTCGAACCAGGGATCTCTTGGCTGAAACTCCCAATGCTCTGCGAATTGATATATCCCGGACGAATCTGGAGGACCTAATTCACTCAGTTAACCTTATTGATCATAGCATCTGGTCAGATATATCAATAAGCTCAACAGAATAAATCGCAGGTAACGGAATTCCAGTAAAAACTGGATGCGTTTTTACTGGATTATACTAGATTAACTTTAACACAATTATTCTAAATGGTAAATAAATCATATGAGATGTAAATTTCCAACTGGGCGGGAAATGTCCAGGCCAGGATTCGAACCAGGTATCCCTTGGCTGACGCTGTTGATGCTCTTCCATCTGAACTATCCCGGACGAATCTGGAGGACTTAATTCATTTAGCTAACCTTATTGATCGTAGCATCAGGTCTAACATATGAAATGGCTCAACATAATAAATCGCAGGTAATTGAACTCCAGTAAGCGCTGAATGCTTAATTACACAAGAGTAATTTAAACACATTTATTCTAATTGGCAAATAAATCCTATGAGATGTAAATTTCCGCACTGAAAAAAATGAAGTACTCAAAAATAAGTAAATCGATGTACTCATATCAAATTGAGTATGTTTGGATCAAAAATGAACCTATGATTTGTCAATTTTGAAACATCACAAATTATCAAACCCAAACAAAGCGATAATTTTGTACTCTGTAATGGTTTATTTCATTCATGGCGGCATAAATTATGCTTAAATATTAAATTATGCAATGTATTTTAAAATTTTGATAATAATTTTGCTATTTTTCTTAATAAATAATCAAACGCTTCTCGTTAATAATTTTGAGCCGAAAAAAAATGTCAATACAATTTTACTTTAATTTGTAAGTTCAAGGGAGCGGTAAAATAACGATTCATATTTGAACACAACCATGGAATCAAAAATGAGTACATTTGTTTTTCAATTTTGAGTACATTTGGATCGGAGCTATTTCGAGTATGTGACGTACTTAAAATTGAGTACTTTTTACTCAGTTTTGAGAACCCATTTTTTTTTAGTGCAACTGAGCAAAAAATGGCCAGGCCAGGATTCGAACCAGGATTTTCTTGGCTGAAGCTGCTAATGCTCTGCCAACTGAGCCTGGACATTTTTGCCCAGTTGGAAATTTACATATCATATGATTCATTTACCAATTAGAATAATTGTGTTAAAATTAATCTAACTTAAAATGATGCATTCTAACATCTGAGTAAATAATTGACCCCGCTAGTTGTTGATACTCTTCTAGAAGTTGGTAAAATTTTTGAAATATTGCGCCATTTCCGGCGGAAATGAGTTTTATGCGTAGTACTAGGGATAAAACGGGCGCGGTGTGTTTTGACACCCTACGCCCGAAAATATTCGTCTGCTGTCGGTGAGTGCTTTAAATTTATTGTTTATTATTTTTTTTAAATTAACGATAATTTAACATTTCAGCTATCATTTCTCACGGGAAAGAGTGTAATTATCATGAATTTCACTAATAGACAAAATTCTAATTTTTTTTCGTATTTATGCCATTTAATATGTTTGGGGTGTGCTGACACCCCATGCCCGTTCTCGTGTTACGTTTCAAGGCGCGCGTCCTGCCGGGTTAAATATTAGTGAGCCTGTTATCACATTGTTGTTAGCTGTCTGCT
This sequence comes from Maratus speciosus, assembly GCA_963932465.1. NCBI lineage: Eukaryota > Metazoa > Arthropoda > Arachnida > Araneae > Salticidae > Maratus > Maratus speciosus. The sequence continues at coordinate 173,467,923 of OZ010793.1, forward strand.
ATAAAAGAAGCCATTATATATATATATTTTTTTTTTAATAAGAAAGTGTAAACATTTAGTTTTTGATTAGTTGGAGACCATTACGGTAAGTTACAATAATCCACTTCCATCTCGCTTATTTCAACTAATATTTTTATAATAATTATTGTTAATCACAGCTCAAGGATTATACAGGGTTATTACAAATGAATCATCGGGTTCTGATACGTTACTACGTGCTAACTAGGAAACGTATATGTTTCCATGACAACTCAAACGAGAGGGCATTGACTACAGTTTCGCGTTGCGTACGTGTCATGCACGTGTGGTTGCCATGGTTGCTGCGCGAACGTCATATTCAAAATGGCGACTGGACAGTAGAAAGCTCTTTGTGTACTAGAATTTTCAAAGTGTGAATCGCTTATAACCGTTCAGAGAGCATTCCGGAAAGCATACAAATGTAAACCACCAACCCAACAAAGCATTCTGCGCTGGTATCGACAGTTCAAAGAAACGAGTTGTTTATGTAAAGGCAAAAGTTCCGGCCGACCAAGCGTTACTGAAGAAATAGTGAACCGAGTTAGAGAGAGTTTCATCCGTAGTCCCAAGAAATCAACAAATCGCGCTAGCCGCGAACTTTCCACTCCACAGCCAACTGTGTGGAAAATTTCTCCTGTCCAGTCGCATTTTGAATATGACGTTCGCGCAGCAACCATGGCAACCGCACACGCATGACGCATACGCAGCACGAAACTGCAGTTAACGCCCTCTCGTTTCAGTTGTCACGGAAACATATACGTTTCCTAGTTCGCACGCAGTAACGTATCAAAACTCGATTATTCATTTGTAATAACCCTGTATTTTAAAGATTAATTTTTAGATTTTCGATTGATTTCTTTCGCCTGATCAACTACTGGGTAAATGGCAATTAAAAGAACTACAGTAAGCACTGTTAAGGCGGAATCGACCGGGACCGAGAATATTTTCCGTAGTAGACAATATTCCGCTTTAGACAAATTTTACTCTATGTTTATGCATTCGCAGGGACTTAAAAATCTTTCCGACTTAGACAGATTTCCGTCTTACACAGAGTTCGCCTTACAGAGAATTTACTGTATTTATTTATAATTTTGTTGCTATTTAATTTCAGCAGATTTCTTGTTTGCACATTATAGGATATTCATTAAAGGGTGTAGCAATCATGTTAGTTTACTTCTAAAACTTAAAAGGAAGGAAATAGAATAAAAAACCCGTAGCACTGACTTTATTAGATCAACTACTTTTTGGGTCACCCTATTTAGTCACAAAGGGTTAATTCTGATCCTACATCACGCATGAAGATACAACTCTGTGTTTTCAAATTTCGAACTCCAGTGGTGAATGCCGCACCAGGGCGTGCGAAATAATATATCATAGAGACAAGATGTAAAGCCATCTAGTGATGATTCAGACAGAGAAAGATCATTAGCCTCTGTTCCCCGATCCCATTTATGGGGAGAGAATAAGATTGTCACGAAGAATGGGTAGCAGAAGTATTAACTTCCGTCTCAGTAGAATACAGAATTCTCATTGCAGACAAAGAATATTTTGAAATACGCGGAATGCATTTCCTATGTTGGATACAAAAGTCTAAAAATGTGTAGCGAATTTAGATGAGAATTATTTTCTTAAAACCTTGGAAACGTGTAATCAGCTTTGAATACAGACAGGCTTAATCAGAAGCTAATGCAGATGCTAAATTGAAACATGTATAATACAGCTTATCGGGAAAGAAATATATTTTCAAATATATTTAATTAAATTTCACAAGTATATATATATACTTGTATATATATATATATATATATATTATTTTTTCGGTATCCATATTCTTCTTTTTTTTCTTCCATATTAATTCTTGTAATTAAGTATAAGGCACTTTATTTTATACATACGGTTGTATATTATAGGTTTGTAGTATCCATTTTTATTGTCATTTCATTCACAATATTGCAGTTTTTGATGATGGTTGGTAATGTTTAATTAATGGTTATATATATATATATATATATATATATATATATATAAAACCACTATAGAATATTACAATTCATCATCAATTTCAAATAAAAATTATAAATTGAGTATCAAGACATGATACAATCATTATAAATGTTAAATTTGGATCAACAATTATTAAATATATATATATGTCCCTTTAAGACCTGACCTACACAATTGTGTAGGTGGTCCTAATGAAAAACAAAAAACAATTTTTTTTTTTTTTTCTGTGATTTAAAGCCAAGTCTGTACCACACAGTTGTGTGGATCCTCCCTTGACGTAACCTGACACCCGATTTTTTTTTTTCAATCAAATATGATCCTATTAATTTGGGTTAAAAATCAAGACTATAGCCAGCTTACTTTCCATAAGTAGACGCTACAATCTTTTATCAATCGACTCATCACTTCAGAAAAGAAACGCCACTCTATGCTTTACTACAAAGTGGTTTAATGAATCTCTGTACTACAAGACATATTATTATTTACAGGAATACTGTACATATTTACATCGCCAAAACTCAGAAGAAATCCGTTGGTCGCAAAACATTTTATCATTTTCCCGCCTCTCATAAAAAGCTCCGGGGAAAAAATCAAGCAAGCAGCTTGTGTTTCGAACACCTCTACATTTTGCGTCTCAAAACAATCTCTCTGCGTAAAAGCTAATCCGCAATGAATCATGGGAAAAACCTATTCGGCAGCCCGCTAAAATTAAGGACTGTCGTGTGCTGCCATCTAGTGTAGCAGTCTTTAAATATTTGTTACAAGACTTTTAATTTCTACCAAAACTCTTCAGGTCTTGAAGGGTTTTGGGTGTATATACAACACCTTAGATATTTTTCAAGCATAAAAAAAAAAAAAAAACTTAAGGGGGCTGGTTACTCAGTTTCCAATTTCCCCTCACTAATGTAAAGCCTATGGGCATTGGATGCATTCGGATATTTAAAATATCTTCCGAGCCGAAATTGATATTTTTAATTTCCATTTTTTTGTGTACACATGCTGAAAGATGTCTCTTTTTTTCTTAGTTCTCAAAATATTGCTAAAATATAGACTTGATTTTGCATTAAGTGTTAAAATCTTACGCACAGTTCGCCGCTTTTAACACATAAAATATTAAATTCAGCATAGATTTTAGAAATATTTTGAAAACTAAGAAAAAAAGAGAGATATTTAAGAAGAGTACACAGAAAAAATATGTTAAAAATATGAATTTCCCGAGAAGATATTTTAAATATACGAATGCATCAAAAGTCCGCAGACTTAACATTACGAAGGAGAATTCCGAAGCTGAGTGACCAGCCCCCTTAAGGCAAACTTTTTACTTTTCTGATGGCTTATGATGAATTCTCTGTGATGAAAATAATTAAATTTCACAGACGTGTTATGTTTCAGACATTTTTTTAAAATGTGTAATGTGGGAATAAAGTAAAAGATAAATTTTAAACTGCATTTTGAAATGAAACTGATTCTTTTCGTTGCATTAATACATTATTCTCGTAGCAGAGAAGCAATATTTTGAAATACGGAGAATACATTTCCTATGTTGGCTACAAAAGTCTAAAAATGTGTACCGAATTTATATGAGAATTATTTTTTAAAAACCTAGGAAACGTGTAATCAGCTTTGAATACAGACAGGCTTAATCAGAAGCTAATGCAGATGCTAAATTGAAGCACGTATATATTACAGCTTATTGGGGAAGAAATACATTTACAAACGTATTTAATTAAACTTGACATATATAATATGCTTAAGATATTTTTCAAGCGCATAGTATAAAAAAAAATTAGGGGATTTTTTTTTTATGCTGACTTATGATTAATTCTCTGTGCTGAAATTAATTAAATTTCACAGATGGGTCATCCCATGGTGACATACGTTACATTTGGCACAATTTACTTCAGTAATTTTAGTAATATAACTACAAAAAAGATATTCAAATGTACAGTTGACATGATTTGTTAATTACACCTATGCAAAGCTCAATTTGGATGAAAGTTACCTAATTTTAGTGTTATTTCTTGAACGCTGGCAGTTATATTTATACTATGGCAATTGACATTATTGAAAAAGGAACGCAAGTTACTATAAAAAATATGATTTTCATTGTCATTTTTTAAGTAATTTTCCTCCAAATTGAGCTCCGGTTTAATTAACAAATCATGCCAACTTTACATTTTGAATACCTTTTTTGGTGATACATTACTAAAATTAGGAAGTAAATTGTTCTAAATGTAACGTAAATTACCATGGAATGACCCAGATGTGTTATGTTTTAGACCTAAACTAAAACGAAAATTTTAAGTTGCATTTTAAAATGATATAAATTTTTTGTTAATACAGAATTCTCTTCGCACGTAAAGAAGATTTCGAAGTACAGAAAATGAATTTTCTTGGTAAATTTATCTGTAGATGTTGGTTACAGAAGTCTAAAACATATGTAGGGAATTTATATGAGAATTATTTTCTTAAAATATTGAAAATGTAATCAGCTTTGAATACAGACACGCATGTTTAAATATAAGATAAAATGTGAAACCGAAGCACGTGCATTTCAGATTATTAGTGAAGAAATGTAATTTTTTAAAAGATATTTTAATTAAATGTCTCCTATATGTTTCAAACGTATATTACTAGAACAACCTTATGAGGAAATATTAAAATTGGATGTATACATATATGCATTCTTTATGTTGTCATTATGCTGTAATTAAATGAATTTCAAGGACAGGTTATAATGTAGATTATTAGTGAAGCAATGCAACCTTTTAAAATATATTTAATTAAATTTCACGTTATGTTTCAAACATATATTGCAAGAATAACCTTATGAGGAAACTTTAAAATAAGATGTTTTCATGTATGCGCTCTTTATGCTGTAATTAATTAAATTTTAAAGATATGTTATATTTTCGACATTTTACAAACATATAATGTAGACATAAACTGAAAGGAAAATTACAATTTCAGGTTGATATAAAATGAATTTTTTGCTTTGAATTAACTTCCGTTTCCGTCAAGCAAAAAATTCTTATTGCAGAGAGAATATTTTGAAATACGGAGAATCCATTTCCTATGCAGATGCTGTTTACAAAAGTCTAAAAATGTGTAGCGAATGTATACGAGAATTATTTTCTTAAAACTTAGAAACGTGTAATCAGCTTTGAATACAGAGATACAAGCTCCGTCAAAAGCTGGTACAAATACTAAAACGAAGTATATATTTTTCAGCTTATTAGGGAAGTAATGCGACCTTTTCAATTATATTTGATTAAATTCAACATATATATTTTGCTTTAGGTATTTTCTTTTCCGAATATATAAAATAGGATTAAACTTAGGAGTTTTTTTTTTTATTTCATGCAGACATGCACAATATGATTCATTGTGCTGAAATTGATTAAATTTCACAGATATGCTATGATATAAACGCTTTTTTTAAAACTATACAACTAATTGTGCTTCTGTAATGTCAAGTCGAATTCACAAAGGAATTTAATATATATATATATATATATATATATATATATATATATATATATATATATATATATATATATATATATATATATATATACAGTATAACTTCAAAAATACGGCATCATCGGGACCTATAGTATGCCGGATTTTGGAAGGAATATCAAAAGTAGCACTATATTCTTAATGGTGCCTTTAGCCATAGTTTAGTTCATTATTAAGTGATAATTATATAAGAAAAAGAGAAAATTAAACATAAAAAAATTACTTTAAATGATATTTCTTAATTTACCGAAAAAAAATCTAATAAAGAGTAAAATTATTTCTTCTCTTGTAATTTCGGAAACATCGATACAAACATTGTTTGCTTCAAACTTTTTGGCCGTTCTTTAACATGTTTTTTTTTTTTTTTTTTTTTTTTTTTTTTGCATTTTATACAAATGAAAAATGTTTATTTCGTAAATACAGCCTTGTTGCTCTAAAGTATCTATTCATTTTGCAGTCAAATTTATGCATTTTTCTAGTCACGCCTTTTTTTCTGCCGGTTATCCTTCCTCATCTTCTGGGCTGCTACTAGCATTATCGGTGGTTATATTTACCGCAGAGACAGCGACCTCCCTGCCCGTTAAATTGTTCCTTGTTGATGCATTTTCGTCAATGCTTAGCCAATCACATATCAGTTGTTTCTACATTTAATGCATTTTCAGATTTTGCGTGTTCAATGAGCTCATAAATGGCGACCTTTTCACGGGAAATGTGAAAGCCTGAAAATTCTTCCTCATCATTGTTGTCGCCATTGCCGAAAATTCGTTTCCGCTATATATTGTGCCATGCAATCGTTACAGTTGTCCTCAAAGTTGCTCTCCCGCTGCTAAACAACGGTGCAGCTCCCAGAAAATAATCGCATCTGACAAATGTAAAAAAAAAAAATGTCAAATATTCTTTATTTGCATTTTTACTTTCGACCTTGAAGATTTTAATTCATAAAGAATTTCTATTTTTCTTCTCCCATAACTTGAAAGTGTAAAAGAAAAAAGAAGGGAAAAGATGGTTTTGATGCCGGATTTTTGAAGTTACACTGTATATTGCAAAATAAGGAAAAGCAATTTTGCAACTTTTTACCACCAAAGTTAGAAAAGTAAAATTTTATAAAATTTTTCTGGTGCGAATCTTCATTAATCTTAGGTGGGATAAAATATATCCCATCGCCCCTCAAGGGGTTAACCGTTGAAATACTCCTCCCAGGCACATAATTAAAACAAATTTATTAGATGGCATACTTTTTTTTTTTTTTTTTTTTTTTTTTTTAAAGAAAAACTTTTACTTCTATTTTAACAAATGTGAAAGTAAAATGTACTTTAAAGTGTACTTTTTAAATATAGTGGTGCGAATAGAATATAAAAATAAAATAATGTAAATAAAGCTTGGGAGGCTATTTGATGATACCCTACCGAAAAGGGTTAACTATGCAATGTAGGAATAAATTAAAAGAAAAAATTGAAATGCGAATTGATATAATATGAATTTTTTGCAATGAATTAATTTCTGTCCGAGAAAAATACAGAATTCTCATTGCAAAAGAATATTTTGAATTACAGAGAACGCATTTTCTATGTACATGTTGGCTAAAATTGTCTTAAAAGGCGTAACGAGAAACATGTAATTAGCTTTCAATATAAAGAAACATGCTTAAGGCTGTTGGTCAATGAGATCTCAGATTCCGTTGACTAATGAAACCTACGGGTGAGGTTACACTGCTTCAAACTCTTATTTTTTTAAATATCTTACCGGGAAATTAATATATATATATATTTTTTTTTTTCTGTGTTCTCTTTCTTCTTCTTCTTCTTCTTTTTTTTTTTTTTTTTTTGTCAAAATATTTCTCGAATATAGGCTTAATTTAATATTTTATGTGTTAAAAGCTGACGTGGTCTGAGTAAGATTTCAGTACTTCAAATGAAATTAGTTATGTCGCGAACAGCGAAATCGTTTAACAGGTTTTAATAGCAATGGATGCTCATTTAGTAATTAATTCAATAAAAATTAAAGAAATTTTTATTTCTTAGAGAAACATATGCGGATGTGGTAAAGACAGACGTCTGGAAGAAATTGTGGTTTTATTAATAAACTGAAGTACCCGTACTTAAGAAAAACAATAATATGACAATTTAAAACTCAACAATATCTGCTATTCAGTTATGCGGTTTTGACATATTATAGTTTTCAGATTTTTCGAAATTTTAAATTAACTGTTATCTCTTGAAATATTTTATTGCAATATGAATTTCGTAATTCATTTTTGCTTCATCTGCATACATAATAATATCTTTGATAGCCAGTGTGGAATTCAGAGAGTTTTCTTCGGGAGGGATTTCTGTGGCTCCGTGGGGGGGGGGGGGGGGGGATAGAGTTCCGCAGGGGAAATTGCACTTTTAGACCGTTAAAAACACAAAATCTCAAATCCTCCGGTGGGGGATCTCATTGCTCAGGGAGGGAATGTCACCCCCTGAATTCAACGCTGTTTAACAAATAAATTAACAAACTCCCAATAAAATCCCCTTTTTAAGCAAATGAAAATGACACTGATCATTGAATAATTTTATATAATCTCTGCTTCAACTGAAACTCATTGAATCTATTAAATTGGTATAAAAGTTGGCAACGGTTAATTTTGAGTTGAGATAAATAGTTCACAAAAATGAATTAGAAAGATATTCTCTTCCAACATCACAATGATGGTACGAAATGTTTTCACTATTTTCTTTCTTAGGAAGTATTGTAATAGAATTTTTTTCTCAACTTCCGTTTTTTGTCGGATTTACAAGTTTTAGGGATGAGAGATCCCGACAAATACGTTTTTATAAAATGTCTGTCGGTCCGTGTGTCTGAAGTTATGCATAGAGCTGAGCCAAACTTCATACATATGTTTTTTACTATTGACGCTAGGCCCCAGTTGAAAATGGGCATGTTCCCTCAGAAACTTTTTGCGCGATTTTCTCGGCTTTTTGCAGTTTAAGTGAAGAATTTGGGAATATTTAATATTTAGATGCAATCTTATTGGCCAAGGTTTGTATAAAATTTTGGAGAAAACCGGCCTGAAGGGGGCGCTGTGATAGCGAATTTTATTCGATTTTCGTGACTTGTGCGGTAGCTGTTGAAAAAAAAAAAAACCTTATTAAATCACCTAATTGTCTAATCTACATTTAATTTGTATATTTGTAATAAGCAAACATTTTCACATTTTTATATAATACCTGTTGATTAGACTTCATTACGAAATAACCCTCACGTTTAAAAAATGTAATTAACAAAAAACTAGAAGTGTGTAATCAAAAAATAAATAGCAGATATGCTGTTTATTGTTTCTAAAATGCATAAAAAAATATGCTTTTTGAAGTATTTAACATGTATGAGATAAAAGAAAATTTTGGGATTGGTGCCTCCGACTAATTTTATGATTGGGGTACCAAAGGAACGTTTTCCGGTATTTTAACGCAACAAGCAATTCGGCCACCTAAAAATAATTTCTTGTTAAAGGAAGTTTCGTGTCCTTTGTACTTCGCACCCAATATGCAACATACATAAAATCATAAAAATTTTAAAACCACTTTTACCAGAAATTAGCTGAAAATATAATCCCAAGTAGTGAAATTATATATATTATTTATACACACCCAGATGCTAATACGCTGTGGGAAGGGCATATCGAATAAATGGATTTTAGCAACATGTTTCTAAACGCGAAATAAATGAAGAGTCGTTTACAGAGTTCCCAAAAACGATTGACTTTAATGAAGGGCAATATACTATCTCGCCAGCATCCCGACTCGGCGAAACGTTCCAAATAAAATATTTCTAAAATTATACGGTAATGTTCGGTTTTTACGATAATTCACTCCAGCTATAAATGCACGATTTTTGCCTCACCTGCATACTCCACCCAGATTAAATGGCCATTCGACACGCATTTTGACATTTGCCTTTTCCCCAAATAAAGTAGCAAAAAAAGAAAAAAAAAACTCCACTACATGAATCGCTACTCATTCGCTTACAATTCACATCAGCAGCTCGATTCATTTACATCTCGCAGCGTAATGCAATTAGCAATATACACATCTAGCCATATGTTAATGGCACTGCCAAAAAATTATGTGATTGTGGCTCAGAAATGGCAAGGGATTAAATGATTTTAGGGTCATAAGGAAAAAGTCGAGACGGAATTTTTATGCATATATATATAAATAAATATATATATATATTTCTTTTTGAAGGACATGTTTGAATTCATAAGTAATGTAAGACGCAGTGGTACCAACTTATATGGGACCGTGGGCAGAGGCGGATCACTCATTTGGTTGAGTAGGTTGAAGTAAAGGTTTGCACGGGCCGAAATTTCCAGGCCCGGGTCCGGCCCGACTCATAGAAAAAAAATTTCTGCCCGGCCCGGCCCGTAGAAAAAAAAATATTGGCCCGGCCTCAGGGATGTAGTGGAGGGTATACGGGGGTATACGCCGTATACCTTCTGGATTTTTTTAAGGAACACCGCATGCCCTCTGTTTCTCAAGAAAGCTATAGTATGTACACTCTAGGGTATACGCTCTGCCTTGAGCGTATACCCTCTGCTTAGAGCGTTTACCCTCTGTTTTTTTTACGACTACACCACTGCCCGGCCTGGTAGAAAAGTTAAAAGTTCGGCCCGAGCCCGGCCCGGTATAACAGCTAAAAGTTCGGCCCGAGACCGACCCGGCCCGGAAAAAAGTTAAAATCTCGACCCGAACCCGGCCCGGCCCGAGTGAATTGCTACAAAACATTGATTTTTACGACGATTTGCTTAAAAATTTGACTCTTACGAGGAGTTCTGACCAAAAATATTTATCTTAACTTTTATTTCATTTTTCTAAACTTCATTTTTATATAAGTGCCGCAGGCTACGATATTTATTTTTTTAATGAATCGCTATTTCTTCTATATAAATGTTTCAGTTATCATTAATATTGTTAGTCCATATTCCATGCATTGAATTGTTAAAAATCTGAAAAATGCTGTACAGTAAAATCTTCTAACACTCAATAAAAAAGAAAAAAAAAATGCGTTATAGACAAGTTCCCTTCTTAGCAAATGTAAATGTATTATATATTCTTTTCTTACGTATTAGTATATTAATTTTGCATGTATCAACACGTTTTTCAGTTTAAAACAGGATTCCGTTATAGGCAGGTTTCGTTTCACACGTTTTACTACATTTTAATTTAGCTATATTTTAATTAGCGTAGAAATTTACCATTCTTTAAAAAGAATAAATGTTAATGTTTAGTTGTAGAATAATGGCGATTCAAAAATATATGCATATTTTGCAAAAATCTTTGGGCCAGGCTTAATTTTACCGACCTTTGAACGGACAGGACACGTCGAGACAATGATTTTCATACGGGCTGGCTCAAAACTAGGACTCAAAATTTTGGGCCGTGAAGACTAGAAAAGAAACCAGTCCCGGCTCTGTACAGAAAAAATAAGTTAGGCCCGGCCCGAGCCTTCAGAAAAAAGTATGGCCCGAGCACGGCCCAGCCGAGTGCCGCAAATGAAAATAGGCCCTTCGGGCCCCGGTGCTAAGATTTTCTTTCTGGTTTTTTCTTCATATATTTTATGTAAGAGAGAAAAATGATGTGTAATATTCTTTGTTTCACTCATTTATTGAAATGTAGGTAATTAATCTATAGATGGTATTTCAAATGCTACTCCCCCCCTTTTTTTTTCAATATTCATATGTAGAAAATGTTGGATTCTTGCAATTTTTTGGCTTCCAGTTTGTTGGATTCCTGTTTGTCCTGTTTTCTAGAGGTGACTTTAGTAACCACAGCATCCTGTGCGAGATTTCGTCACTATTTCTTACAAATGATGTCTTTTAAAGAAGTTATTAAGTTTTAATCAAGCATTTTGTCTATTTTACAACGCAAAATTTTTAGTGTCCCGGTCGATCACCCGACCTTGCCCACTTATTCTAGTAAAATTCATTGTTAAACTAAGAAAAATCTTTTGAGGTTAGAGACTCCATGTAAATGTTTATGCGAAAATATATTAATTTTTAAATTTACTTACTGTAAATTGATTTTGAAAAAAAAAAAAAAATGTATGCAAAGATTCAGAAATGCTCTCAGAATTGCATCATAGTGATGATTCAAAATAGAGGCCATGAAATTTCAATGTTTGCCTGCTCTAAAAAATATTTATTTTCGTTTTTAATGCCAGAAAACACCTAAATATACCGCTTTGAAGGAAGGGAGGGGGGGGGGTCCCACAAAAAGTCTAGCCTAGGGTCCCGGGAGGTAGTTTATCCGCTTCTGACAGTGGGGCGCGAACCCATCCAATAATAATACCCAGTAATGATATCTTCGCCCATCCATTTGATTTAATTTGTTCTTTATTTATTTATTTAATCGCTGAAATGAAATTTAGTGTTATTGACTTCTCAAAATAGTTTTGTTTGAAAAATAGGCAACCAATTAGACTTACAAGAGTCCTGAAAGCCCCCCTTAAAGGACGTATAATTAAATTTTTCTAAAAAAGAAAAAAAAATTTTTTGCTTATTTTGTCATTTGTTTTAATGCCTTGAATTGATAAAGCACTTAGGTGACTAAAATATATTTTTTTCTTGACATTTATTTTTTTTTTCCTTTCAATAGCTAGCACTTTTTATGTTATTTATAATAAATATTAATATTAATGTATTTATAAGGGCGAACTAGTGAGAATGTAATTTAATAAAATTATTATAAATTATAATAAAATTATTTTTTTATATTTTGTTTAGAGAAACCACAATTCAACTAAGAATTATCTTTAGTCAGTAGTTCCTCCCCCTGTCTCTCTCTTCAAACCCATACGCACTAAAGGAAAAAAATTGTATGTGTTATTTTTACTCAAAAATTTTTAAGCCACCTAATATTTTTCAAAAGTTAGCGCTACTGGTAAGATCGACTTGTGAAATTAGTTATTTTTTATCAGGGTTCGTAAATATCATGATATTTTCGAAAATATCCAAAATATCCGATATTTTGATATATATCCAATATTTTCGATATATATCCGATATTTTCAAAATAGTCAACTTACTGCTGATAATAAATGTTTTCAAGCATAATATAAATTAGAAGCTAAAAAATATTGCACTTAACATGAAAACTTAAAATAAAACAATGTTCTAAAAATGCATTTCTCTTTCTTCCTTCTTTTTTTTCCCACTAAGAACAAAATTGAAGTTCAACTAATTGAAAACAGACACAATTTGCTTCATACACTTATATAAACTATAAGATTTGTATCAAGTTTCAAGAAAGTTTTATATTTTATAAAGCAAAATATTAAATACAAAGTAGTTTTTTTAAATTGAAGAATTTTAACATAAATGTAAGCTTGTCTTATTTTTTATTCTCCAACCTGTTGTACAGTTTAGACTCAACTAAACTAAAATCAGAAAATATTCTTTTCTAACAAAGCTGTATATAAATGATTAATCTAAATTACAGTTTATCTTCAAATGGCTGTTCTGAATTAATTGTCTGACATAATTATTAGTTATACATTTAAAAATAAAAGTTTCAAGCATGAAGCTTGGAAAATATAGCTTTCTTCTTTGCCTAAAAAAGTCACTGCCAGAGACAAAAGCTGTTTATCTATAGAATGACACAGTCAATAACAGTTGAAAATTTCATTTACCCTTGTTTTGACTCAAAAAAATATCAAGATTATCTTGCACAGTGATATTTTCAAATATACAAAATATCAAACATCTTGATATTTTGAAAATAAATATCAAGAATTTGAAAATATCGAAAATCTTGATATTTTAAAAATAAATATCGGATATATATCAAGATATATATCTAATAAGTATCGGATATATATCAAGATATATATCATGATATATATATATCCATTGATATACAGTGGACCTCTATTTAACGAACCTCTATTTTGCGAACTTTTCTTCGGAACCAACAACATTATGCGAATTTCTTCGTAAAATAACCTCCAAATAGCGAAGTGTATTCTCTATTTAACGAACTTTTTCTTCCGATATATTTTTTTTTTCTCCCTATTTCTCAAAATATTTCCGGACACTTCAAACTTATTCTTTCTTTTACACATTTTATAATGCTCAATAACCTTGAATTAGTTTTACTACAGGTGCCTAACTCAATGAGAGCAGTAAAATCCCTGTCATTCTTTGCATTTCATCGAGGAAATGCAAACTTTCAATATCCCCCTTTCACACTCAAAAGCGCTGTTCTGTAGTAAATAAGATTCAGTAATTAAATTTAAGGACGCATGTAATAATACAATGCTTAAAATTACTTGTTATAATAAATACGATAATGTCATTAAAATTCATTAATTTTAATGTAAATATTTTCTGAAAATTGAAAATACACTGTATTTCCGGATCAAATATTTTTTTAAATTCTTGTTGTCCTTACAGATTTCTTTTTGATGGATAAAACGTATAATAATAAAAACAATAAATATGATTTACAAAAAAAAAAAAGTGTGATTAGTTAAGTTTTTTAATAATGTAATTAGTATTTATGAATCAAAAATCTGTTTTGTGTAGTTTATCTTTTTGTATTTAAAAAGATTCATCTCTATTTAACGAATTTGCCACATAACGAACTTTTTTCGGGATTTAGCGACTTCGTTAAATAGAGGTCCGACTGTATATCAATGAACCCTGTTTCTTATAGCAAAATACTCTTTACTTTCTAAAGGAATTTTCTGAAAGTTGATGAAACAAATTTTAAGCCAGAAATTTGAGTATGTAAGTATGTGAAACATGTATTCCTATTTGCACTCTAGCACAATACTGTTGAACAATAATTTAATTTGAAGCTAAAAATAAATTCAGGAAATTGATGCAACAAATTTTGTGAAGGTGAAAAATTTGAATATGTAAATAACGTAAGGTGCGAAAACACACACAAAATAATAATAACATTCTAAGACACATATAGAATAATAATAACATTAACAATATCTGAGGCACATTATTCACAACGAAAAAAATAATTGCAAAATGAAGTAACAGATTACTTAATTAAAGTAAGAATTTCTTTATTAATTTTGCTGTACGATTAAAGATATTCTAGGAATACTTTTTGTATAGTGATGTAGTACTTTAGAGGTTGATTGCGCCTCTGTTTTTTTTCCTTTTTCCACCCAAAAAAACTAATGATACCTATAACTTTAAGCAAACTCTACACTAAATGTCCACATGGGTTCGGTTCAGGATAGAGCTAATTTGTTCGGTGCGGGTCGTGCCCAGTGGGATTGATTCTAATTGTTTTGGTTCGTGTCGATTTCATCTTGAGTTTTGATTCTAGCGGATCAAGTTTGGGCCAACCTGTTTATTATTTATTTATTTATTTATTTATTTATTTATTAACCATTTGGAAAAATGGTTATTGTCCTCTGTCAGGATTAGTTGAATCCGCATTTTATTCGTTTTCTGATTGGTCTATACAGTAATCTGTATTTTCCCTTTACTTTCAACAGAGATGGATACTTCTGTTGCCACTATGACAAAAAAAGTAATAAAAACTACAATTAAAATTAATAACTCAGAAACAAATTGAGATACAGATTTCAAACAAATTGCATTTAAAAGTGCATTTTTTTCTCTATACGACGGTGTAAAAAGTAATATTGTGGGATGTTTAGAAGTTTAAGAATGAAATTTCATTTAAAATTGGTCCAGGAATATTAATGCTTAATCCATGGCGTACGTAATGTATGACCAGCTCCGTAGAAGTTTAAAAATTTACAGTACCGAAAAATGCAATCCATGGCGTACGTAATATATGAAATTTCATTTAAAATTGGTCCAGGAATATTAATGTTTAATCCATGGCGTACGTAATGTATGACCAGCTCCGTAGAAGTTTAAAAATTTACAGTTACCGGAAAATGTAATCCATGGCGTACGTAATGTATGAAATTTCATTTAAAATTGGTCCAGGAATATTAATGTTTAATCCATGGCGTACGTAATGTATGACTAGCTCCGTAGAAGTTTAAAAATTTACAGTACCGAAAGTTGTAAAACTGAAATTTCTTTTAAAATTTGTTCATGGTGGGTCCAGGAATGTTAATGTTTAATTCATGGCGTACGTAATGTATGATCAACTCTGTGCGGTTTTTTATGTCTTAAATTTTAGTCTTCGAAAAAATCATTTTCCAAATGGTCGTTGTAATGTTGTAATTTGTTAAATTGTTTCTTTTTTTTCTTTTTTTTTATTTGTTGTTGTTGTTGTTGTTTTCAAAAGAAAGTTCAGAATATCATTTCGGATGAAAAACTATATCTGTTTATAAATGGTGTATATATGTTTATTTTTCTGCCATAAAAGATAAAATTGATATCAGAGACAGAGAGACTATTTTCCCATAATTGTATTAAAAAGTGGAAGGATTTTATTTCATTTCGGATTTCAAATTGGGTTCTGGTCAGGTTTCCATACTCTACACTAGTAAAAGCATTTGAATATCCTGAAACCTTTAAGCAGTAAGATTTAGCTACGGCTACAGAATTTTTAACTACTATATTTAGCTACAGAAAATAGAGCAATGAAAGTTTATACTCAGGTGATATATTGCAACATGATAAGTCAAACAAAAGACAAAAATATAGGGATTCGTATTGCTATTTTCGAAGTTTGTATGAAAATAAATATACATAGAGACTATAACGTGAGATTAGAAAATCATGAACAAGCAACTTTGTGCAAACAGTTTTATTTGACAACTTTTAAAATAGGAGTTACTGCACTGTACTTCCCTTTTTTTCTTCTACAGCACATAAAAATTTTAAGCATTTATAAGCTTCGAAGACTTACATTTTACCCCTGTTTATGCTTTGCCTTTAGACTCTGCAAAACCTAAATTTATATGTAAGTACTAGTATATTAAAATTCTAAACAAATTACATAAAATTTTGCTTGTGTATAATAAATACAGACGCATCAATTCACCGCATTTATAATTTTTTCCAATTTAAATTTTACTACTTTTTATATTTTGTTCTTTCGACACTGAAAAACATAAAAATAAAATTAGCATGAATTACCAATATTACCCCTATATATAGGCTGTCGCGAACACAGTTAATATAATAGAATTTATTCCATTTAAACTTAAACATTTGCAAAATATGTAAAGATATTAATCCGGAGGAAGTTAAACATAAATATTCAATAGTAAATTACATTAAATAAAATTATAAAAGACATTGCAGTAGATGAAACAGAACACTCATTTAAATAATGCATTTTCAGAACTAAACTAACTGTTAAATTCTCAAAATTTAATTTATCACCGTGAGAGCAATTTAATCAACTTTTTAAGATATAACTTCAGAATTGTACTTACAGAAGATCATTGATCGACGGAGTTAAAAAAAAAAAAATCTTAATACTATTAAAGGATGTCGACTAAAAAATTGGCTGCTAGAAAAACTTTTTAATTCAGTTTAACTTAAAAAGAAAAATTTTTTTAAAGCAGGATTTATTAAATTAAAATTGGAATACAAGAGTTAGTAGTAAAATAGCAGATGAAGTTGGCATAAAATTGTAATTTTATAGAATTTGTTTTGATTCTAAGGAGTATGTTATATCCTAAAATTCAAGTGCATTTTTTTCCTTAATTGATTTAAAATTGAATTTACTTTTATTTATAATTTTATTATGCATTTGTAAGGGAACATAAATATTCTGAAGATTGTTTTCAAACAAAGTAGTATTTTTTATTTTAATATTAAGAAAATCATTTACGTCATGTTAAACACTCAAATAAAGAAAAGTGATAACGAAAATAATCAATATATCAATCTGAAAATATTTGAATTCAGCAGGAAGTACCATATTTACCAGGGCATAATGCGCAATACTATGGCCATGGCCACTAAAGTAATCTTTGATAATTAAGGATCAAATGGCGATGTCATATATGATGAGTAATTTTTTTATATTATTTTTTTCTTTATAATACGTAAAATTAAACATTAATAATGATAATTTTTTTTAACTAAAATATAATTACTTTCAGTACAATACCGATACTTTCACAATATTGGTGATAAAAATGTTTCAAATGCAAATGTCGCCAATGCTTTTCCGATTTCTTTACTCAAATATATATATATATATGAATGTATTTCGGATGCAAAAAGTAAATAATACTGTTTTGACCATAATGGCGTGATATTAGTGAAAACTTTAGGATGCCATTATTTCTGTAGAGTAAGGCAACCTGTTATGTTATTTAACTTTCTTGCTCTTGTACTTAAAATATTCAGGGGAAAAATAATCATTGACCTTTCAGGTATATGTAATAAATTTTTAAAGCGCATAAATCTTCCTTTGAATATCCAAAACTAGCAAATTATAGTCTTAGAGTTAAGAAATGTTTTTTTTAATAATAAACCTGTAAAATATTTATATTATGTCTCCCAAACTAAGATTATACTCATTAGTCAAAACAGTTGGTGGCCATAGGGGTGTGTATCATATTTTCTAGTTCTCAGGATCCTTGCAAGGGTCAAGAGTCCACGGGGTTCTTTCTCAGGGGAAGCGTTATATGGAGCCGGAATCACGGGGTGTTGGGAATTTTGACCGTGAAGGAACATTAAAATCCCTGGTAGATATTTGAACAAGGGTGACTTGTTTCACTTACTTGCAGCTTTTGGTACATTGAAATGCACAAAACATGTTGTTGTCTTGAATAGCCCTAATATATATTAAGAATATAATAAGAAGGATTTTCTCCAAAATTCTGATTATATGAGTTTAGTTACACAATTTTTTTTTTTTTATGTTTGGTCACATTTAATTAGATTATAAATTAATTTAGTCTTAAGAAGACTAGAGTTTGGTGATGTAGTTTTTATTTTTAATTCAAAATCTTTTAATTACGTATAAGTTTATTTTTTCTATCATATTTTAATTAACAAAAATTAATACACATTATTAAAAATGGTTGCTAGTTGTTGTTGTTTCTTTAAAGGATTTAGTACTTTGATCCATTCTAACAGAAATAAATTTCACTGCTCAGTAGACTTTTTTCTTTTCTTCTCTGCTCTTTTCTTCCTTTCTTTCTTTTTTCTTTTTTATAAAAGTCTATGAAAATATACATACGTGAAAAGTACTTTTCATTCAATAAAAACATACAAAAATATTACATTCCACCTACGATTAATGAAGATTTGCACCAGAAAAATTTTATTAAATTTTACTTTTCTAACTTAGGTGGAAAAAAGTAGTACAATTGCTTTTCCTTATTTTGCAAAATAAAATCAGGAAGATTCTGGTGCGTTTTCAACACTACAGAAACACAATTACTTGCCCCTGAATGGATTAACGGTTACTCCTAAAATCAGAGAACATAATAAAAATCTTAAAAACACACGCATGATTAAATTAATAATTATTATTAATTTCTCTAATTATTTAAATGCTAAAGTTAATTTAATATCATAAAGATCCGAGTTAATTAAAACAAATTAAACAGTTTCTGAAAAAGTTTCTACCGGCGAAGCACTGCCGTCTGCGGTCTCTGATTGCTTGCTTTCGAGAAGAGCTTCTCAGATACTTCCGTCTTGTTGGGTATAAACGAAAAACAATGCAATCACAAGGCAGAAATCGTCAGTGTAGAAGGCGGATCCATTGTTCAGAAAGGGATAAAATGACGTCAACATGCTTATGCATGAGGCTAACGAAAAGGACAGGCTACCGCGGTGGGTCCGATTCTTCTTTTTTTACAGACCGCTGGCGTCACGTGATGCTCGAATGCACCAATGAAGGTGTGCGAAAAGAGCATCACGTGACTCCAGCGGTCTGTAAAAAAGAAGAATCGGACCCATATGCAAAAGAGCGTCTTTTTTTTTTGGCGATGATTGCCCTTTTGTCAACTTTCTGTTTACATTATTGCGATAAAAAACAATAAAGATATATAATTGTGAAACGTAAATTTAAAGAACAGTGTCGCGATCTGCGAATCTTACAGTCACGTGACATGAATCCTTTATTAATTCTACCTTACTTCTCGCCAAAATTAAAATTGAATTGTTCGTATCAGCCGTGATCCTACTTTTGTAGCTCGCAATAAGCGGGAAAAAATCTTAATATAGTTTAAATGACGAACCTATCTTAATGTGAAAATTGCTCTTTTAACCGAGTCATCGTAACAGCCGTGCTCGTATTAACCGAGTTCGAATGTATATCAGTCTTTCAGCTGCTATCAATTCTCAAGTATACATTTTAATGTTCAACGTGCATTATAAATTAACAGCACTAACATTTATTACATTAATAGCCATGCATATATAAGTTTTGTTACGCAGCTGAGAATGTTTGCATGACAATTGAATAGCATGCGAAAAACCGATATTCTGGTTAGAGAAAACTGAATTAACCCTTTGGGTACATTTGACGAGTGAGACTCGTCATCTGCTTACTTGGGTGAAACTACAGTGGACGAGTCTGACTCGTCATCTGAATTTAAGAAGCAGGCATTGATGTTTGCGGCAGGGCTGCAGAGTCGGTGGAAAAAACGGATGACTCCGACTAACTAAAATGTTGTTTCAAAAATATATTTATATCACCAATATAAGTACAGTAGAACCTCGATCATCCGAAGTAATTGGGACCTACCGTCTTTCGGAAAATCGAAATTTTCGGATAATCGAGAATGCTTCCATTTTAAGATTAAGGTGAAATATATGCCCTATTTCATATTATGGTAACAAGTGCTTAATAAAAATAAAGCAATAGCAAAATCGAAACATGAATAAATTACCAGAATTTTAATTTAAAAATTAAATACCTTTTAATTTTATCGCAAGGGTTTGAAACAATGTTTTGTTTGTCGCAGTTTCGATTGCCTTTGCTTTGAAGCTCTATCACGGAGTTTTTTAAATATTATTAGTTCGCCAGTATCACAGTCTTTCTGCTAAACATTTTTCAAAATTAAAAAGCTCAGAATTGCTAATCTGTCCGTTTTCTTCGTTCCACTCCGCAGATTACGGGAGCTCAAGTTAAATTTAAAAGAACTCTAAGAAAAAGGATAGAAAATATTTATATGTACTCGTAGTTTGGAAAAGACCGTTTGCACAGAAGGAATATGATATTTAAAACAAAAAAAGTTTTCAAAATGGATTTTGCACACAAGGAATGTGACAGTAAAAAAAAGAAAAAAAAAAGCTTTAAAAATGGATTTCGGTAAACCGAAAGTTTCGGATAAAAGAGGTTCTACTGTATATTCCAAATAAAATGCATTACTTTTATATTAATCCATATAGCGACAAATTAAATCCGTCCCACGGGCATAAAAATCTTCAAATAATTCAGTACTCAAAGGGTTAATACACTATAATTCGAAAATTAAGGGCAGAAAAAGAAACTTTTGTTTTAGAAATACTTCTGTAAATCGCGGAACTTTATTAGTTCAGTAGCTTATAAGATAAATGAACGCGTTTGCTGTCGTTGTTGCTATTTTTTTTTTTTTTTTTTTTTTTTTTTTACAAAGCATATCGTTTATAACAGAATTATCCTACTTCTCATTTGTGAATAAAAATTTTTAACTGTTTTCAAAGTAAAAGAATAAAAATATTAAAATATAAGCGAAACCTCTCCATACCTAATACAGTAATTTTGCTTATTTAAAAGATAATTTATAATCAATGCCGACAGATAAAAAAGTTACAAAATAAAAATTTATAACATTAAATACTAAGCACTTAATTTCTATCGCAATAAAATATTTTTATTCTATTCACTTAAAAGAAAACTCTACTTTCATTTTAATTAAATAAAACTCGAATGGTCTTCTCAAACAATGAAAAATAAGCTAACTTCGGTAATAATGTGTAAAAGTTTTAAGAGATCGTAAATTTTTACGCCTCGTGGTCCCTTAGGAAGAATTTTTCTATTAAATAAAAGCTGTAAAAACGAGGTCTCTGGTTTTGTTTATGGAAACTGGTGGAAAAGCAATAATCCACAAGAAAGGGGAAAAAAGAAAGGAATTGAAATTAATCGTTAATAATATTGTACTTAAAATTATATATTACAACGGGGATTTCTGTTAAACAGTAAAATATTTTATTAACAGAGATTATTAATGATGATTCTGAACTAGTATTTATGAAAGTAATAATGTTATTTTTTTAATAACTGAGAAATCCTTTTTCTTTCACCCAAACAGTTAGAGATATTTTTTTTAATTGATTAATAATACATATTTTTCAAAATGTTGTGTTAGTGCAACTGTTATTTTTAACCATGTTGGTATCTCTTTTACACAACGTATAAAGTATTGTTGCAAAAACTATAGAGCACAACATTATAATGTCTTCTTTTTAAGTTTGAGATTAATTATGGAAGTTTTAAATCGTCATTATTCTTTTAATTGTGAGCTGAAAACTTTACAAAATATGACCTGAAAATTTTGTTTGCGTACAAGAGTGCGAAATATAACTTTAAAAATAAAGATTAAAATTTATTTTACCATGGAAGTGCGAAATATAACTTTTAAAATAAATGATAAAACATATTTAAGCACGGGAGTGCAAAACACAACTTTTAAAATAAAAAATAAAAAGAACTTACGGGCGATCATGCAAAATATAACTTTTAAAATAAAAATTAAAAAGTACATGAGCACGAGGTACAAAATACAATTTTTCAAATAAAAATTAAAAAGTACTTAAACACGATATTGCAAAATATAATATAACTTTTAAAATAAAAATTAAAAAGTACATGAGCACGAGAATTCAAAATGTAACTTTTCAAATAAAAAATAAAAAGTACTTAAGCTCCAGAAAGCAAAATATAACTGTTAAAATAAAAATTGAGTGCAAAATATAATTTTTAAAAGAAAAGTTTAAAATATTTATTAATTCATCCACACTGGCGCATAATTAAAGCTTGATAATAGCAGAGTTTTTTTAATCATTTTTTTTTTTTTTTACTTCGTTGTTGTTTGTCTTTGTTTCTGTTTCCTCTCGAGTACTTAATTTACATACTTAACATAATAAATACTTAATACCTTTTGTCTTTGATTTAAACAAAAATGTATGAATGCAGAAATACGTAAATTTTGAAATAAGCCCTTAATAAAACTTTTAATACTCCTTTTTGAATTTTTTGTACATTTTCAAAAAACTTTCTTCTTAACCGGGAATGTATGTTAAGGGGGTCAGAGGCTAAAAATTCCAAATTTTTTTTTTATTGGCTTAAAAAAAATAGTGAGTTTTTAGCGTTAAATACCCCAAACCGCATCCTTTTATCTTCATTAGATCCAGAGAAATAAAGAAATAACACATTTTGCCTTGAGAAGTGATGTATCAGCTGCTCTCTGAAGAGAACTTCAACTTCATTTATGCCAGAATGAACTTTGTCAACTTTAAAATAATATATTTAAAGTTTCTTGCAAGATATATGTGAGAAATTTTCAAGAGAGATTTTATACTATACTTCCACCAAATTGTCTTCAGGATTTTTAAATTTGAGTGATAATTGTGAAAATGCTAATTAATGCAAAACTCACTTATTAAAATTACACAATTTCTGTACACAGAAGTATAAAAATTTTGTAAATCGAGTAAGTGTACTTCCAGAGTTATATCAAAAATTAAATGTTTAAAATTTTAAAATTTAAATTAAAAAAGATATTTAAAAATTTTCAGATTTTTTTACATGCAATATTTTTATTATATTAAAACATATTTCAGAAAAAAATTTCATAAAATCTCTATTAAAAAAAAAAAAAAAAAAGAATTTTGAGCCCCGGACCCCCTTAATTTTTATAAATAATTGAGCTATACCACTTTACCTTCCTAAATTATTTTTATTCTTTAATTAATCTTCTTCTCGATAAATTAAGGAGCAATAATTCAGTTCTAATTAAACAACTAATACGAGTCCTATTCTTAAAATATGGGACAAATACGAGCCGAACTAAAAATAATGCTTTTTCGTTTATTAACTAAATTTACGATCTTTCATTATAGAATTTGCAGCTGTGTCATATGAATCCCAATAGAGGAAAATATTATCTTCGTAATTTCTATTTAATTCATTTAATTTTAAAAAGAACAAACAAGAGTGAATGTAAATAATAGAGGCAATACATTTTTTTAAGGCGTAATGTCTACATTGATAGGGTGTCGATTTTTAGGTGTGTTTGTAATTATATAAATACGTAGCACCTATAGTCGTCGTGTGGTCCGTCTGTCTGTCCGCATATAACAGCGCAAAAGCTATCCAACCGAATAGTTTGAAATTTAATATATATAATCGTTGCGAAGTTTTGTCGAGTCATTTCAAATTTTATGAAAAAAAAAAAAAAAAAATCAAAACTTAAAAGGATACAAGTTTTCTTCATTCTATTAAATCGTATCATACGTCATTAATTCAATGATACCCGATCATAGGTAATGATTCTAGATTGCCATGGTGATTACGTTTTATTTAAGATGGAGCCCTATTATTTCCGTATTACGGAATTCAATCTATATGATCGTAATAAATTTTGCATTAATGCATGTTTGCATAAGAGTGCAACAGCTGTTGCACCAAGATCTGAATATTTATGTTATAGTACGAACGCACCTCATTTGTCACGTTTGACGTACAATTTCCAACTTGTTAAAGTTGTTCTCCGATCGAAACGGGCTCTTTCTGGCACAATCTTGAATTTATTTTTGTTTATTCAAAAAGTAGGAAATCGAACAGTTTTTCAATTTTTCGATACAAAAAGATAAACGTCGTTACGAAGCAATTTCTAATTCAAAATGTAATTCGTATTTATCAAAAAGGAAAAACTATTAAATTCCAAATCTCTTCAACAGTTACGTCTGCAAATGACACGATTTTACGTCTAAAGATGAGTCCGTAAATGTGTCAGAATGTTTCGCGGTGAAATATATTCCTTTAAAAACATCCTTAAGGCTGTTAATCAGCCAGCTCCCCAACTCCCCTCGGCTATATTAAATCTACGGTTGCGGGATGCATTTGTATCTTTAAAATATCTGCTCATGAAAATTTAACTTCTTTTTCCTGAATACTCTTCCTAAAGGATATCTCTTTTTTTCTTAAATGTGAAGATATTTCTAAAATATATGCTTAATTTACAAGCTGACAAGCTGTGGGCAAGATTTTAACACTTCACATAAATTGGATTATTTCGGTTCTTTCGCATGCTATCCATTATCAAGGTAAACTTTTACAAGTTCAAGAAATGTTTTACAGACAAAAGACCAGTATTAACATTAACATTACTGTCACTTTGTTACTCTAGCACAGGGACAGCGAACTTATGGCACACGTGCCACTTTTGGCACGCGAAAGAATAATTTTGGCACGGTATTGCTTGTGGCTCTAAATCAAAATAAAGTCGGATTACACAAAACTGCGACTGATGTTTACTAAATTCGATTAAATGGAAATTGAAAAACTTTAATTGCGGCAAATTATATTCCAATTTAATTAATTATGTTTTCAAAAACTTTTCAAACAAAGGCAATAATTGAAACTATAGACAAGAATTGGTTATTAGACATTACTAAATTTCGATGGCAAAATTATGATAACATTGAATGTATTTCAGAGCTGTTCAAAGAAACTGGTGTTTGCCATTTTAACAATTTTTCTGCCTATCTATGCTTTCGAGTCACTATTTTCACAAATGAATAATATCAAAACTCATAAGATGCAACAACAAAAATCAAATTACATCGCACTAATATCTTTTTTTATTAATTTCTAAATATATTTGTTTTCGCAATGTTTCGTTCGTTTCGTTTGTTTATTATAGTGTAATACCTATATGTATGTTCTCGTATTTTTAAAATCTGAATAGAAAATGTTAAGCAATTTTAATCCATTCTTTTTCCATCTACGACATTTATTTGTTAGTTGGCACGTCATGGTCACGTAAAATATGTTTTTATCAAATTTGGCACGGGGCAAGAGAAAGATTCGCCAACTTTGCTCTAGCACGTATAAATTCAGTTACGTAGCTGAAAATGTTTAATTTAGATTGGATATACATTATAAAAGTCAAATATTCGGTTTCAGAAATCTGATTAATGCACTATAAAAAATATTTAGGAGCGTTACTGAAGTTCAGCGACAATAAAGGAAAATTTGATTTTATATCTTTTTTTCTTTAAATCGCGAAATTATATTGGTTTCTGATGTTTCTACAGCTAAAGAGCGTCTTTCGGAATCGTAGATAATTCAGAAGTTAGTGTACATTTTCGTCCGAGGTTACACTATATATTCGTAGATTATGGAACTTTCTTTTTTCCAGTGTAAAACCAATGGACGAGGACAATTGGATTACACACTCATCATACAGTAAAAATCCTCAACCAAATACAAATACTCAATAAAGTTCTTCAAAAAATAATTACCTGTATAACATTTTTCTTTGATCGTTAAATAGTTGTCTAGTTTTTATCGTATCGTATGCGTAACACTGATTTATATAAGATAAATAAGACTTTTTGCGGTATTTAGATATTTTAGAAATTTAAATCATGTTACTTTTTATTTTCATGCTACGATTTACGATATGTTTAAATGTGATATTAAATTTTTCACTGAAAGCTATTGATCTTATCCGATGCTTTCACGGAAGATATGAAATCATAAATATCATTAAATAAATATATATATAAAACTGAGGACACTTATGGTATCTATTTAATTAAAAGAAAAGACTGGTATCGGCATTTATGCTTAACCCCCTAAACGGTCGCATTAAATCATGATTTAAATATTCAAACTGCTTATTGGCACCACTTTTTTGAAAAAGAAATATTCACCTTATTTAATGACAGGTAAAATGACACATAATAAAGCCAATCACACTATTTGTTAAAACTGGTGGGAATCTAATAATCTGAATAAAAGACACAGCCCGTGAATATCATGGGAGCGAGAATTAAGGCGTTAAATAACGTAAATGATCAATGGGGGAAATAAAATTATAAAACTACAATTTTACATTATGTATTAAATGTAGAAAAATGCAAAATAAATCTTCGGTTCAGGTATTCACCAGAATGCATATTGCTAAAATTTGTGTATATCTAACTTTATTTATCATTGTCAGATCTTAACACGTGCACCAATATTGTTGCATCAGTTTTAATGTTTGACGTGAACCCTCACAATGACGTCGACTACGGATGATTATAAAGATTTTATTGGATGCATGAGGTTTATTTTTCTACAAGATTAAGTCATCGAGTTTTTTCCCGGGTATACAAATTAAATGTTTTAAAATTATCAGATGAACTTAATAACTTTAATTTTATGCGATAATAAAAGTTCTCAAAAAGTTTGTCGCCAAAATAAACTTTTTTTACGTAGAAGTCAAACAACATTTCATCTAATAAATAAATAAATAAATAAATATTTAATTTGCTTAATTTACTTTAAGACGGGTAAAGTAATTTTTCCCTTTAAAATGTTAATTTATATTTTAGCAACATTTCAAATTGTTACATGCATTTATTTAAATTAAAATAATTTCTTTAAAAATGAATTCTCAGTAAAAATTATTCCGATTATTGTAATTTTTAAACATTCTTTAAGAGTACTTTCCATGAATCAACGTTTGTGAGACACTATAATTCGTATTTTTAAAAATAATATTTGTTGCATCAAATATATTTAATATTAGGTTTAATAATCAACAATTTTTAATTTAATTTTTACAATCCATGTTCCACAGTGAACCTCTATTCCTAAACTTGTGTAAGTCTGTTTCACGAAATTTATTTTAATCAAATTGATGAGGTTAATCTTCATATATTAGGAACGAACTGCTCAAGAATTAACTCATATTTCATGATTTTTCCCCCTTTTACTTTTGAATTAAATATTAATTTCACCTCAAAATCAAATATTCCGATAAACAACAATTCTCAAAAAACTACCAGAAAAATCACGAGTTTTTTTAATACCTGTTGCATCATTGTTTATATTACTCACAAAATAAACACATTTTTTAATGTTTTTGCATTTAATGTATTTAAATTCCAAATTAAATACTCATCAGAATCTATGACATCGGTTACTCAAGAAATAATAAAAGCTCATCAACGACGCATACCTTTTTAAATAAAAATTATATAGAGTGTAGCACCTTTTATAAGATTTTTAATGAATTAATGTCTAAAGACACATACTTTTAAATTACGCAAAGTAGCAAGCATACTAACTTCTGAAGTCTAATATATAACGGGAAATCAAACGAAATAATAAAGTTCTAATAATGTGCTTTAATTATATTAAATACAGTTTAATAATAAGTTAAATAACGCTCAATAATAATATTATATGTTTTTTATGCTAGTCACTACTTTTCTAATTATATAATTAAGGTAGTTTATGAAGAAATTTAATTTAATTTTAAAAATAAAAGTAAAATAATACCCTTTAACGATAGTAAGTACTTTCTGTTTATACGATTAAGGTAATTTTTCAAGAAATTTAAGTAAACTTTAATAATAAAATTTCGATCGTATGCTTTAACGATATTAAGTAATTTTTGCAATAAAGATAAATTTTAATGAAATTTAAATAAACTTTAATAATTAAATGTTAACATTACAATTTATGCGATTAATGTAGAAGAAAGAAATTCAAATTATCTCTATCAATAAAATCCCGATAATGTGTTTCCGTCATATTCGATTTAGGATTATTTTTTTTAAAGAATCAGTAAACTTTAATACGGACCAAATGGGATTTTTAATGCAGTTTTATGTCATTCCGTTTTCTCCAAAGTTATTATTTTTCCTTTCTGAAAATTGGAAAATAAACAAGAAAGGGACATTGGAAATTTGAGCGAGAGCAAAAACGCGGGGAAAGAAATACAGGAAAAGAAAAGAAAAAAAGATTGAAATATATTATTCTGATTCGAAAGTTTTGAGTCTAAAAATATAAACGAACGTAAGAATTGTGATACATTAGCCACACATTTTATAATTAGAATAAATTTGAGCTAACTCAAAATGTATGTAACGAAAAACAAACAGAACTAGTTTTTCCGGCTGCTCCGCTCATGTATAAGTTTTGCAATTCCTAATGCAAATTTTAGTTATATATATGAGGGCGTGAGTTCCAAAAATAGCCTTATCCAAAATTTAAAGAATAGTGTTTCTTCCCTTAATCTATTCTAATGGTAAACCTGCATCGAAAAAATATCACAGTTTGAAAAGTTTGAAACAAAAATAGTTTTATCTTATATTTTTGGCATTGTAAAATCTTGGTTTGCACTGAAAACTAATGTACGCAATTTGAGGTTTTTGTCGATTCCCCAAAATTTGATTTTATGGATAAGGCGAGTTTTGAAACTTACGTCCTCATATATATATATATATATATATATATATATATCAGTGGCGTGGCGTGAAAATTTTCGATGGTCATCGCAATTATTTAAGTTTGTGGTGAAAAATTATTAACTCTAAAATTCAATGGTTGAATGTTCAAAAAAGAAACTTTAAATCTTACCTTCACTTATACATGAACTCCAAATGTTCTGCTAAAACTGGATCCTAGAGTTTAAAAAGATTATTAAGAGTTTTAAAATATTGCCGCATCCAGCGATGACCGGACGCCACGCCACTGATATATATGTATATACAGTAAAGCACAGATTATACGTCTTTCAGAGGACCGTTCTAAAACGACGTATAACTGAGAAAGACGTACAATCGAAATTATAGTCTCCTAATGTGTAAAATCATTGACTGTAGAAATATAACGCTGCAATCATATAAATTTAACTTTGTTGCCATTTTCGTTTGTTTGAGATGCACTATATACGTATATTGAAAAAAAAAATTAAATCCTTGAAAAATAGTATTAAATAATAATCTCTAAAGTTGAAAAATAAAAGTGAGAATTATCAAAGCATATGTCAGTTGCACACCTTGAATTACACTTTTTAAAATTCTATTATCAAACGTACAAATACACTTTATTTAAAAATAAGCTTTAATTGTCCTCTGACATGCCGATTTACTTTTAGACTTAAGCAAAGCATTAAGTATGCAGTCAGTTCCTGGAAAGTTTTCTCACTAGTGTTGTGAAAACAAACAAGGTTCAAAGATGCGTTGCATCTTTGAAAGAAAGTGGGATAGCTTCACTTTCTTCTTCTTCGCTACTTAATATTTCTAGCAAAAAAGAAAAAATAATGATGCTAGGGAAAAAACATTCTGAGAAAATCGGTTGCGGCATGAAAAAAAAGACGTATAACCGAAGTTATGCTTCGTATAAACGGAACATTATAAACATTAAAATACCGGGACCGCGCTGAAACGACGTATAAATGTAAAATACGTATAAATGAGAAACGTATAAACGGTGCTTTACTGTATTTGTAATTTATCTAACTAATAGTGTTATTCAAAGTCCGTTCAGTAGCCCTTTTTCAAAAAGTTAATCTTTCATAATCGGTTGACCAAATTTTCGAACTTCCCCTTCATAATTCTATTACTAAGCAACGTAGAATGGTATGTTATGTATTACGACTTTCCCTAAAAAATTATCTAATTAACAGTGCAAATCCACCCTGAATGCATTCAGCAAAATCTGTTGAAAAGGTTGTGACCGAATTCATCTGATTATAAATTCTCCAATAATTCTGTAACTAAGAAACGTAGAACAATATGTTATATACTAAAACCTTTCCCAAAAAATTATCTAAAACAAATTGCGATACAGTTTTAAAATAAATTTCATTTCAAAGTACATATTTTTCCTTACTCGCCGGTGTAAAAAGTGAAAATGTGCAGTTTTTAAAAGTTTAAGAAGAAAATAAAACGGTAAAAGTTAAATTTGATGGTCTCTTGTTGCCATCGTCAAAATAACGTCAGCGTTACAGACGGACAAGTTTCTCCTTTATAATATAGATAGTAGAAGATTCATCCCCGTATTATAATTTCAAATTTAATTACTAGTAATCAGCATTCATACCCACGTAACACAAGCTGTTGCCGTGCAAAATAAAAAAGCAAAAAGAAATTACTCACCATCCTCACCAGCTTCCGTTGTCAAAACAAAAATCAAGGCAAATCCAAACCACACCAACAGACCATGACGTATAATCCTATTCATAATGAACTCTTGCTAACTCTCAGGTCACTTTCGAAGACAGAGGCTTCTTTCATAAACAACCCGATGTCACATTTCCTAGTACAGGAGAAATTTTTTTTGTTTGTAAAAGAATATCTGAGAGACACTCAGACCTCTCACGATATTTCTCAGTCTTGCTTCACCAATTCATATTTCTAGTAAATATCAGACTAGACAGTGACTTTAATTCATAAGATTCATGCTTGTACAAAAGCAAATTGTGTCTTCAGTTAAATTTACAAAATTATACCATTATTTTTATTTTTTGCTTAAAAAACATTGTTTCTTCTGTAATATCTGGCATAAAACAAAATATTTTGTTGAACAGTATCATGTGTTTGGATTTAATTGTTTCAAATGAATATTTAGATTCAGTTTCACTGCAAATAATAACAGGGTTACGTTCATTACTTTTAGGTTCTAGTGTGATGAATAATTATGAATATTACTCTTAAAAATATTTATTTAATACCGGAATAATTAGATAAATAATATATTATTGTTCTAAATTTATGTTTAGGAGGTAACCTTGAAGAAAAACTGTATTTAGTGTATCACAGTATTATCCAATAAAACCAAAACAAACGAAGTCAGCTGTGAAAAGTCCCGTTCGTTCCACATGGAATTTTGCATGCAAGAGCATTCGCTAAAGATCCACCCCTGACAATCTCATTCCTTCAATTGAAAGCGCACGTGGTTTGTTGCTTTAGCTTGTTTCGGGGTTGTCTTTGGTGAAGTTGTGTGCCAAAACTTCGCCAGCGGTTGGCGATGGGACGTAACGCCAAAGAAGTTGGGCAATATTTGATGATTTCAGCTGAGATAGATGAGAGGGATTTTCTCCGGCGAATGGATTGTATCTTAGGTTAGAGACTGATATAAATTATAGCTTTTGTGATATAATTTTCCAAGCTTTACAAGAAGATTTATTTATTTCTATTACATTTTTTGATCATAGTAGATTAACAGACGAAATTGATTAATTTAATAATATTATAGGTCACATTTTTTTTTTTTTTTTTTTTTTTTAAATATATTACAAGATTTCAAAATAATCATCGTATTTTTATATAATGATTAATTTAAGTAAAACATATTATAGCAAAGCAATTTAAAAATATTATGATGTGATTAAATTAATCAATCATTCACTGTTTTAAAATTATTATAAAACCAATAAAAAATAAAATAAAAACCTCTAAACTAAATAAAAATATATTACAACATTTCAAAATAACCGTCGTATTTTTTTATGATGAGTAATTTAAATAAAATATATTATGGCAAACTGATTTTAAAATATTATAAAGCAATTGAATTATTCAATGAATCACTAATTTTGAATTATTATAAAATCGATTAATGTTAAAAATAGAGTAAAAATGTCTAAACTGAGTAAAAAAAAAAATTAAACTGAGATACAGATTTTTTTTTTTTTCCCTGTCAATTATCGTTTACCGTTTCTAGTATATCCAAAGTCATATGCAGTAAATAATTTTTTAATTACATTTTTTAATTATTTGTTAAGGATGTAATTTTTATGCTCGTTATTAGTATTTATAATAATCAATATCCTTTAAAGTATTCACACACCTTCGAAGGTGATTGTTAGAAATATTTTAAAATTTCTCTTTAAACCAATTTTTTATGATAACATTTAAATTAAAACTTTGAAAAATCTATAAATATTTTAGCAATTACACAAAAATATTTTAAAGTAAAAAAAAAAAAAAAATAAAAATAAATAAATAACAATTATGGGGAAAATTGACATTTTCGCAAAACATGATAACTCAAAAACAAACCAATGTACAGTAGAACCTCGATTATCCGAAGTAATTGGGCCCGATCATCTTTCGGAAAATCAAAATTTTCGGATAATCGAGAAGGCTTTGATTTTAAGATTAAGGAGAAATACATGCGCTTCTTATTATGGTAACAAGTGCTTAATAAAAATAAAGCAATAGAAAATAGAAACAAGAATAAATTACCTGAATTTTAATTTTGAAATTAAGTACCTTTTGCATATTTCAGTAGGGTTAGGAACAATGTTTTGTTTGTCGCAGCTTCGATTGCCTTTGCTTTGAAACTCTATCACGAAGTTTTTAAATGTTATTAGTTCACGAGTATCACAGTCTTTCTGCTGCTCCAGCAATGGCAAAAGCCTTTTGTAAAACATTTAAAAGCTTTAGAATTGCTAATTTGTGCGTTTTGTTCGTTCCGCAGCTTACAGAAGCTCAAGTTAAATTCAAAGTAACTCTAAGTAAGGGTATCGAAAATATTTAGATGTACTCGTAGTTCGGAATAGACCGCTTGCACACAAGGAATATGATAATTAAAAAAAAGCTTGAAAATGGATTTTGCGCACAAGAAATGTGATACTAAAAAAAAAAAAAAAAAAAAAAAAAAAAGTCTTTAAAAATGGATTTCGGTTAACCGAGAGTTTCGGTTAAAAGAGTTTCGGATAAAAGAGGTTCTACTGTATTACCATTTTGTAAATTGAATAATAAAGAGAACAACTTTCTCTAAGACATACACTATTCTTATTATAATAGCATCTCTATCTCAGATGCAGTAGCAGTTGAAGTACTGATGCAATGAATAATTTGTAAAATTCGTTGCAGCTTTGTCACTTATACCACTATAAATATAAAACTAATTAATATATTTTCATGAGTACAGTCTATTCTCCGAAAAACAGTTGTAAAAGAAGTACACAAAATTTCAAAGCATCTGATGCATAATTTTTTGCTATAGGATGCTTTGCGCATAGTAAGAATTTTAAAACCTTCATTTTGAGAAAAAGCTGAAAATAACTTTTAAACTCAATTCAAAAGCTGTAATAGTTGTAACTTTAAACGGCTGTAACTCTGGTTCTAATTACGATACATTTACATTTTAAGCATGATTTGACAGTTAAAAGATTCAATTTTAATATTATTTCACAAATGAAAAATCGATATTTTGATCGAAAATGACGTTTCAAAGGTGTGTGGATACCTTAGGAAGATTAGTTAACGTAAACATTGTTATAGAAAATCAACTGAAAACTGTTACAAAGTTATTAAATTAGTCAGTGAATCGCTACTCAAGAATTATAAAAAATTAGCCACTTCAAAGGGAAAAAAGATTTTAAAATCTATACTATGAGATGAAGGAACAGGAGATTTACTTTTTCTGCCAATTATCTTTTTCAATTATTTGTATATTCCAAATCATATGAATTGAAAAATGTTTTAGTTATTTATTTTGTATTCACGTAACGTAGAAGATGTAATTGGTATGCTTGTTAATATTTAAAATAAATAATCTCTTTCAAGTTTATTATTTAAGATATTATTTAGAAATAGTACCTACAGAATATCTTTATATGTGGTACTTACACTATCTATGTTGTTTACTCTATAGATAGATATATCACATAAGCTATTACAGATTCTTGATATATGGATGTATTGCGAGTCAAGAAACGCATCTTGTATCAAGTGTAATGTAATTTTGGCGACATTTTGTTGAATTTTTTTTTTTTTTTTTTTTGAAATTTTTAATTTATTTGGTATTTTTTTAAGCTTAAAAAGTTAAAACTATATTTATCACATTTACGCAATTTTTTCCAATATTAGAATTATATGACTATTAAAATAAGTTTACATTATAGTTGACTGACAATCCGTGTCACTGATCGAATTACTGTGTACTTAAAGCAGTGATCCTCATGCCATCACATTTCATAAAATCAAAGCAAGTTTGTTGAAAATATTGTAACAAAACTTTTATTATTACAAAAGTTATGAACGAAGTCCCGGGTCCCGCTGTATTTTTGACTGAAGAAATAAATTGTGACTGAAGATTTATAATACATGCGGTTAGTGTCTTACTGTTAAATTATTATTAATGCATGTTATTGAATGTTGAAAGAAGACACCCTGTATTTACCATATAATTTCCTCCATATAAAATGATACTTTTAAATAATCATACACACACTTTTAGAAATATTTTAGATTTGCTATCCATTATTTAATTAATGCAAAAATTCTATCCTCTTTTTCCCTCTTCAATTAATGTTTTTACGCTGTAGAAGTCCATTATTAAGCTTAAAACTATGTTTCTCACATTTAAGTAATTTTTTCCAATATTTATTTATTTTTATTTATTGAAATGCACACTACAGACGAATCCATTTACAGTGCTGCAAGAACATCATAAAAAATAATGAAAAACACACACATATATAAACACATAGATATAAATCACATACAACACGAATACAAACACAAATTAAGAGTCAAAACACTGTTTTAAACACTAGTGTTGAAAGGAAATTTTCACCTTGTTATTAATAAACTTTATAATATACTTATAACTACTTAAAAGGTGACACAAACATATAAAAATATTATTTAATGCAACCCGAGATCTGTCGAACACACACGCGTTCATTTTTCAAAGGGATAAAAGATGACTGACTGAATAGAAATACATTTTAAAAACAAAAATAGTACGCATGCGCAAGCGGAGTTCAGTCCATTTCTGTGTAGAGGGGTGAAAAGATCAGTTCATATTATCAGGAACATCCGCCCCATTGTAACTAAACATTCTGCTCCTACCTACTATATTGAAAAAAGCCTTTGTTCCATACTTAAAACTATTCTCCCACCATCTGAATATGTTATTGACCCCACTACTGATTTTGTCAAGAGGGTAAAAGACATCTCAATTAACTATAATAGCATTCTTGCCAGCCTGGACATTGTCTCTCTTTATCCTTCTATAAATAGTAATGAAATTGTTAAGATAATTGAAACATCTATTGACATTAACCCAAATTTTAATCAAGATATTCGTACCACATTAAAATCAGCAATTAACCTGATTACAAAAAATAATATTTTCGTTTTTAACAGTAAATATTATAGACAACGAAATGGTGCTCCTATGGGATCCCCCATTTCAGGATATTTAGCCGAATTAAAACTTAGACCCTTAGAAACAGAAATTATGGAAGATTTTGAAATCAAGCCATCAATTTGGATAAGATATATAGATGACATTTTCATAATTTGGGATCATGATTTGCGGTCTTTAAATAATTTCCTATTAAAACTTAATGAGTTGGATACAAAGATAAAGTTTACGTTAAAAATTGAGAAAGAGGGTATTTTACTCTTCCTTGATATTAAATTAATAAAGAATCGTTATGGAAATAAATTGGAGCGTACTATTTATAGAAAGCAATGCAGATCTAAGAACGCTATTCCTTTTGATTGTAACTCACCATTTTCATATAAAATTGCTGCCTACAGGTTTTACGTTAATCGTGCCTTCGAAGTTTGTACAGATAAATACCTGGAAAACGAGATTAGTATAATAAAACAAATTGCTATTGAGAATGGTTTCCCTCATCAACACATTAATAAATTAGTTAATCAAGTAAAATAACCAAGACAGAAGAAGGAATTAAGTTTGAGCAAGTCTATTTATTGCACATTTGATTATATCAGATTATGAGAGATTAAGATATGCATTACTAAAATATAATATTAATTTAATAGCTAAACCTCCAACAAAATTGAAAGAATTGATTCACAGTAAAATTGATCCTATTCAGCACAGAAACAGCCTAAGAGTTTATTTTATATTGATATGACATCTCAAAAATTTAAGAAAAGATTAAAAGAGCACATTTTTGATATCAAGTTTAACAAACCAAATACAGCTTTATCCAGATTGCATCAAAAAGAAAATATTAAGATAAACTTCGAAAAAGATAAAATTATCATTTCAACGTCTACTCGTCAATAATCCGTGAATCCATTGAAATTTTACTTAGAAGTGATAATGTTTGTAACGATGTCCTTTCCTATAATATTCCCGCAATTTGGTACAAGACCTCCTGATAATATGAACTGACCTTTTCACCCCTCTGCAGAAAAATGGACTGAACTCCGCTTACGCATGCGTACTATTTTTGTTTTTAAAATGTATTTCTATTCAGTCAGTCATCTTTTTTCCCTTTGAAAATGAACGCGTATGTGTTCGAAAGATCTCGGGTTGCATTAAATAATATTTTTATATGTTTTTGTCACCTTTTAAGTAGTTAAAAGTATATTATAAAGTTTCAATATAACTTGACGCGTTTCAGTTTAAAACCAAAGTGCGGAATATTCTGTTTATCAGATCTTACGAATAATATGCTTTTGATTTCTTTTCAATTTAGTTTCAGCAATCAATTCTCAAATGTGATAACTTTGCCTTAAATGTTGAGAGAACCTTTTAAAAATTATGATTGAAAATAATTTCAAAAAGTCATTAAATTTAATGAGAGTTTTCAAACAAATATCATTAGAAATTACATTTTTTTTTCCTATTCTCTTATGTAAAAATTTAAATTATGCCGTATTTTGTAGTCATATAGCAATAAAAGCAAAAGTCACCATGTTACCACCATCACTATAAATTTCTAAAAATAACAACCGTATTTAGCAGCCGTCCAAAAATGAACTTTGAATTTATGCAGACAACGGTAAAATCCGTGGTGAAAGAAATGGGACTTTGTCACAAAATTGAAATACTTTTGTATTGGTAAAAATCCTCATTAGTCATGTTTTTCGCAAACACATTTTTAAAAACAGAATTTTTAACACGTTTATAAACTTACATCCTTTCGTTGACAACTTACCACAGCTACTTGTCATACCAATCTTGAGATGTACAGCTGCGGAAAAAAAACAACTCTGCAGCTAATTATAGTAGAAGGAAGTTACTGGTCCGCTTGCGCATGCGTACTATTTTTGTTTTTGTTTTTAAAATGTATTTCTATTCAGTCAGTCATCTTTTTCCCTTTGAAAATGAACGCATGTGTGTTTGAAAGATCTCGGGTTGCATTAAATAATATTTTTATATGTTTGTGTCACCTTTTAAGTAGTTATAAGTATATTACAAATTAAGAGGTTAAAAGTTCAGAACATTTATCTTTAAAAGCAATAAAGGACATATCAAAAATATCAAGATGCACAGAGTATTCATTAAATACTTTGTAAAATTTATATAAAGAGAAATGACTAACATAATTATATTTAAGAATATTGGAGTTATGTGACTATTAAAATGAATTTAGACTATAGATGATAATGTTCGAATATAGATGAAAAAGCAAAAGAAGTTTGTTGAAAATTACTATTATTACAAAATTTATGAACAAAATCCCGGGCTCGGCTGTATTTTTGACTGAAGAAATAAATTGTTACTGAAGATTTATATAACATGTGGTTAGTCTTTCTATTAAGTTATTAATTATACATGTTATTGAATGTTGATAAAAGACTGTATTTACCATATAATTTCCTCCATATGAAATAATACTTTTAAATAATCATACACATACTTTTAGAAATATTTTCCCATCAACATTAGCTATACATTATTTAATTAATGCAAAAACTCTTTCCTCTTTTTCCCCTTTCAATTAATGCTTTTACATTGTAGAAGCCCCTTAAAAGAAACCCTTTTAACTATCAAATAACATCCATTAATTTTAAGTAAACATCAAACAAATATTATTTAGAAGTAATATTACATTTGCTCACTTTTTAAACTAAGTTAAAAGTAAATATTTTTCCAGAATGAAAATTTAACAAACACTTTACTGGCATATCGGTTCTCCAAAAAACAATTATTTTAAACAATAATAAATTTAGCGAAAACAATGTTTTCCCCTTTTCAAGTCATAAAAATAAGTTTCACAGTTAATTGCTTAGAAAAGACGGCTTGTTAGAAAAAGTTGATAATTTGTAAAAATTGCTTGTGAAAATATTGTGTATGTCGTAAAATGTTTACATTTTTTTTTTAGTTTTTCCTTCAATAGCAAATATCTTTTGTTTTTTACCAATGGTAATATTGTGTTTTATAAATTAATGATTCATTAGCCAGATTATTTATAGATAAATAAAAATTGAGGCTAAAATACACATAGGAAAATAATTTATTTTCAATTTGCAAATAACAAAACGTTGTTTCAACTAATTACAATATTAATGTGCTGGCATATTTTTAATAAGACCTACGACATTTTTTTTCTTTTGTATTATTTATACATTAAAAAAAGTAATTTTTATTTAGAAAAAGTAAAGAGGACTGATTGATATTTAGAGTACATATTTTAGTTTACATTAAGAGATTACAATCAAATAAAATGTGAATCAGAAAAAGAAAATAATATGAGAAATATCGTGACTTAAAAGTAACCAAAAAAACTAAACGTTCAATAACTCAAAATGCACAGATAGTAGGACGATATCATTTTTGAAAAAAAAAATGCTCAAAAGGACATAGTATTTTATTTAATAGCATAAAATTAAAATTAAAATTTAATTAAATTAAATTAACCCTTTATCTACTGACGGACTTATAAGTACCATTAAAATAACTTGTTATAAAATTCATTTATTGCATCGATTAGCTGTAATACAGTTTAGAATGAGTTATAGGTACATTACTTTATCTTGTTCCAAAAGCATTCTGGTTACACAAAACAAAAAATATTTTTAAAAGGATGATTTATTTTCCCTTTGCATCTTTTCAGCTTTCTTGGCGTTGTGGGGAGGGGGCAATTTTCATTTCGGAAATATTTCTATATTTCTATTGCAAGAACATTATATTTTTACATTTCCTAATTCTACTAAATACTAAGACAAATATTTAAAATAAAAGATTTGAGTGGGGTTATAAATATTGCACAAAATCCCTATAAATACAAATTTAATTAATCCATCTAAATCCTTCAATCCTTCTAAAATCTTTCTAAAATTTATTAAATGATTATGCAAATCTTCTAATGTAGTTTAAACAATTCACGAAAAATGGTTTAGAAGATAAAATTTTCATGAATTCATAATTCAGTACATAAAGGGTTAAATTAAATTAAATTAATTTAAATTAATAAATATTGTTTGAATAGATGCAATTGTCACCAACAGTTTCAGCTGCAGCAGTCCTGGAACTCATGCGTGGCATTGTTTAAAACATCACGTGACAGCAATCACAGCAGGTATTTCCTTTTATGATGTAGAGGGTGGCGTGCTGCGTATAACGACAATTGTCATTAATGACAGCAGTTACTCTAAACATTCCCTGTAAAAATTTTCGTCAAAAACTTTAAAAGTACTGGCAGTACAGTGTCCAGAATAGCTCTCGTGATTTGAAGATATGTTTCCGCTATTTGACAAAATTTCTGTCTGAGTTTCTGAAAATTTTCAGGTTAGATTCGCGAAGTTCTTTGATTTTAGAGGAAAAGGACCGATATAAAAATTCCATTTCTGGTACGGAGAACTAAAATGGAGAAGTGCTTAGAACACAAAACACAATTTCAAAATCAGGAAAACGCATTAAAAATTTACGAAAATTTTATCATTAATAAACCAGCAGAAATGCTTCCAAAAATTCCTTTACTTTTCTTGTACCTATTAGATGTAAATTAAAACTAAATTTTAGAACCTCCTAAAATGTGTAAATTGTAGCATTAGTGATAGTTTTCGAATAAGTTTGCTTTAGGATTTTAATCCCAAAATCTCTTTCAGTGTATACAGAAATACGTATAATCTTATTAACCTGTTTTAGTGCAAACGTATACATAATCATTTACGATATAGATATTCTATACGCAACCTTGATTATAATTTAAAACAAAACTAGCCAGATGTGCCAATCCCAAAACTTTCTTCTAACTCATGCATGTTAATACTTCAAAATTCGCTATCATAGGGCCAAAATTAAATGGAATTCTATGCCCTCCATGATTATTCTAAAGATATGAAATTCAGTGCATTAGTTCTTGAGATATGACTATCGCTAAAATAGTGTAAATCATGCAAAATGCAGCATAGCAGAGCCAATTGTTGGGTGTTTTTACACGAAAACCTAATCAGCAACAACTTGTATGTCAACCTCTAACTGTATCTCAAGTTTGAAGAAAATCCGTGCATTAGTTTGTGAATAGAGCTATTGCGAAAATCGTGAAAAATGCAGCATGGCAG
Source organism: Maratus speciosus (assembly GCA_963932465.1). Taxonomy (NCBI): domain Eukaryota; kingdom Metazoa; phylum Arthropoda; class Arachnida; order Araneae; family Salticidae; genus Maratus; species Maratus speciosus. The sequence continues at coordinate 173,508,652 of OZ010793.1, forward strand.
CGCCACCGGTTGGACGATATACACCAAAAACTAATCAGCGTCAGTTTATTTCTAGGTCTAACTGAATCTAAAGTTTTGTGAAATTCCGTGCATTGGTTCATAAGATAGAGCGCCTACAAAATTTTTATCACATACAGACAAACTCACAGAGTGACAGACAGACATTTCTAAAAACCATCAAACCGTGTTCAGGACCTTCTACAACGTATAAATGGTATAAATCTATCCAACGTATAAATCTATATCGAAAACTGGAAGTCGAAATTTTTCACGAATACAATACCTTTTTCGTGTAAAGATACGAGAAAGTAAAAATAAAACCTAAAATATGTTTTCATGTTCAATCCTTTTAAGCAACAATGTTCCATTAGCATGTAGTAAACATGAACACTTTAGAAATAAATCACAAAAAATATTATAAAATGCGTTTGAGTAAATATTTACGATTAACTGTAAGTTTAGATAAACGTTTCTCCTAAATTTCCTGAATATTTTTGTGATAAAAATATCTTTAAGCTTATTTTAAATTTACGAACAAAATGATAAATATAGAATGAAAAATGTGTTTTGATGAAACCTTTTACATTCTTTATTTTTAAAAAAGAAATGAGACTATTACCCAAAGTACGATTGTGAGAGCAAAAAGTGCTTTTCATGTAAAACAAATTGTGTAATTAAGAGCATGTCCCATAGTACGCTCTTACACTGTTAAATAATAATAATAAAAAAAAAATCTATAATTCTACAGATGTAAATTTACGGAAATCTGTATGCTTACTAAAATTTCATCTGTGCATTGTAAAAAACAAGATGTAAATATACAAAACTAGTTTTTCTAAAGCTACAGAAATCTGTAGCTTTACAAAAGAATCTACTAAAATTACTGTAATCTTACTAAAATTTTATATGTAACCAGGGTTGCAATTACATAAAAAGTTCTAGGCTTCCCAGTTTCCTAAAAAAATTTTAGTAACTGTACAGATTTTTTGATTAACCGTGCAAAAGTGTATCTTTTACATGATTTTTTGTTGTTGCAATTACATAAAAGTTTTAGGCTTCCCAGTTTCCTAAAAAATTTTTAATAACTGTACATATTTTTTGATTAACCGTGCAAAAGTGTATCTTTTACATGATTTTTTGTTGTTGCAATTACATAAAAATTACGTAAAAAGTTCTAGGCTTCCCAGTTTCCTAAAATATTTTTAGTAACTGTACAGAATTTTTAATTAACCGTGCAAAAGTGTATCTTTTACATGATTTTTTGTTGTTGCAATTACATAAAAAGTTCTAGGCTTCCCAGTTTCCTAAAAAAATTTTAGTAACTGTACAGATTTTTTGATTAACCGTGCAAAAATGTATTTTTTACATAATTTTTTGTTGTTGCAATTACATAAAAAGTTCTAGGCTTCCCAGTTTCATAAAAAATTTTTAGTAACTGTAAAGATTTTTTGATTAACCGTGCAAAAGTATATCTTTTACATGATTTTTTGTTATTGCCATTACATAAAAAGTTCTAGGAATCCCAGTTTCCTAGAAAAATTTTAGTAACTTTCCAGATTTTTTTTTTTTTTTACACAGTGTGTACAAACTTTTATATTTGCTTTTAGCGATTAATATTCTGTTTCTATCTTCAAAGTTTGTTAATTCATTTCAGTATAAAAATTGTACCATAGAAACTTCAAATATTGCAGTTCCTGTGAAAATGTGAATCATGTTGCTAGAATAAAACTAAATCGTAATCCCGAATTTTCATAGATTGCGGCAGTAGCTTAAACATAAATTATTTAATTTAGCATTTTACAAATTGAGTTTGGCATAATTTCGGATGTTGTTTTGTTTAGTATTTCACGCATGATTTCACTGGAGGAAACTTTTGATGGGAAAAGTTATTTACACTTAATGCTATAAAAGGGAAATATATATATTTTTTAAAAAGGAAATATATATATGTATATATATATATATATATATATATATATATACATATATAAATATATATATTTTTTTTCAAATGAATGAGATTTATATATATAAATTTGATATTTTAGATGTTACATTGACTATATTCACAAATCGGCATTTTGAATGTGAATTTGGTGTGAGGTGATTGTAGCAGCACAAAGTCCCGACAAATTTACTTTACTTATTACATTTAATTTTTATGAAAATAAAAACATAAAAGCAAACATTTACTGGGAAATATATACGTTGTACTAGTACAATATATATTATTATTTTGTATAGGTACTTGTGTCATAATTCCTCTGCGTATAAATTTCCAGTAGGTTATTTAATATGTTATCCAGTAGATAGTAATTGTAAAAATTATAATGATGAAACGCATGAGAAAGTGGTAGATGTTGTACGACAGTCAAAGAAAAGCAGCTGAAAAATATTCAATTATTATCACTACTTTAAAGAATAATATATAAGGTCCTAAAACAATGACGCACCCCCCCACCCCTAAAAAAAGACATTTATTTTTAAAAAATGATTTTTCAGTCCCTGAAATTAGTGAATGTATCAAAAATTTTGTTTTATATTGAAAAATACTATTAATCTTACCGTCTTAATTCTTAAATGTGTTTACACGTCTTGCAAAATGCTCATTTTGTAGTAAAATTTAGTTTTTATTTTTATTTCCATTCATAATTTGTGTTTTTTTTAGCTTGAAATGATGTGGGTTTTTTTTTATTGTTTTATTATTATATGATAATAGTGGGTTTGGATTATCTTACAAAGTTTTAAAAAGCTTATTTTACGATATTTTGTCCACTTTTTAAATAATATATGTATTTTTAAAACTATTCTTTAAAAATACTTAATAAGAATTTTAAAATTTTCAATTGATACCTTGAAACTAGAAAAAAAAAGAATTAGAAATCGTTTAAAGGAAAATTTCAATAGTTTTTGGATCTTTAAAGATAACAAGAGACAAAAAATAGGACAAAGTCAACCTGTTGACGGCAAGCAAAAAAAAAAAAAAAATAATAATAATAATAAAAAAATAAATAAAAAAATAAAAAAATAAATAAAATAAAACATGTGTAAACTATTTATAAAATGCATTGCAATTCCAAAAAAAGCAATTTAACAAATTACAACGACCATTTGGAAAATGATTTTTCGAAGACTAAAATTTAAGATATAAAAAATCGCACGGAGTTGATCATACATTAAGTACGCCATGAATTAAACATAAACATTCCTGGACCCATTATGAACAAAATTTAAAAGAAATTTCAGTTTTACAATTTTCGGTACTGTAAATTTTAAAACTTCTACGGAGCTGGTCATACATTGCGTACGCCATGGATTAAACATTAATATTCCTGGACCAATTTTAAATGAAATTTCATTCCTAAACTTCTAAACATTCCACAATATTACTTTTTACACCGTCGTATAGAGAAAAAAATGTACTTTTAAATGCAATTTGTTTGAAAGCTGTATCTCAGTTTGTTTCTGAGTTATTATTATTTTTTTTTTTTTTGTAGTTTTTATTACTTTTTTGTCATAGTGTCAACAGAAGTATCCATCTCTGTTGAAAGTAAAGGGAAAGTACAGATTACTGTATAGACCGATCAGAAAACGAATAAATAAAACTAAAAATCAGAAAACTAATAAAACGCTTCAGGTATGTTTTTGATTTCCTACCCTGACGAGGACAATAACCAATTTTTCCAAATGGTTAAAAAAAAAACGTTCCTCAGAAGAAAATATATTTCACCCCAAATGATTTGCTTATTAAGTAGATAGCAGTTCCTTATATAGTACATTCCCTCGTATCTTTCCCGTACAAGTACTTTAAGTTTTAGACTACATTTTTCCATTTTTTGGTAGATTTGTCGTATTGCGTGTACCCCCTTTTTGGAAATAACCTTCATGAGATATGTGCCATGAAATCACAAAAACTGTTGTTACAAGTACGATAACTAATAGGAACATAATGAAAAAAAAAGTTGTTTCGGTTCTGTGTACCGTTAAGAAAATGTAAATTCCCTTTTTCGTGTTTTTAAGAATTCAACTAATATTACTAAAATACGCGGAGGTATAAAATGTATGGAATCCGATTATAGAAGATTTCCAGTTTTCATCAATACTTAATGAGAATTTTGAAAAGTTAGGCGGCAAGTTGACTTCATTTATGGCGACCTATTTTTGTCGCCAAATTTGGCGATATTTTAAAACGTATCATCAAGTTTTTCGATAATTTGAGGAGTTAGCAGATATGACTAATGTATTTTTAAGCGTATGAGAGTAGCAATAATGGTTAGAACAATTAAAGAAAACTTGCTATAAACCACGTTTTCTAAATCTACCACTTAACTGTTTTTACCGAACAGAGTTCGGGCAAGAAAAGTTAGCTTGCTTCGTTACTAAAAGCTTTTCCACACCACTAATTTTTACCTGAAATCTTCTCTTCTTTAAATGGCAGTCTTTTCTCGATTACTTAAGGCAAATATTTTTGTACTTAAAAAGTGGTGTTGGCTCCCTATTTTTAGTTTATGGTGTCAAAACAAAATGTGACACTTCTGTGATTAATGAAACCTGATTATGAAAAAGTCAGTCACCGTTTAATTTTAAACTGCTATATCTCAGCCATTTTCTTATGCATTTAAAAGTAAAACTGTTTGGATTTCTAATTTTTTTTTTATATATCTTTTTTGGATTTGAGATTTTTAAGTGATCATCATTTTGAAACAAGATGGCGGATGAAGCTGGTCAACGAACTGGGTTGAGTGCTCGGTTGATCCTGTAAGCATATTAAGCCACATCCAAATTGGTTCATAAATATAAATGCTATCGCATGACAAAAACTTGTGTGTATATATAGTATATATGTGATATATATGCACCATTTTAGGTGATTTTGGGGTTCTAGGAATCATGATCGGTGAAAATATACCGAAATATTTCGGAACTTGCCTCTTTCCGAAAAGCTACAATAGTAAAAATTCGTAATAGAAGCTACCTAAAATGTAGCATATAGAAGAAAATGAATACGTAACGAAAAAATTAATACAGAGTTCGTTAATGTACATATAGCAATTCATGCGCTTTTCTTTTCTGAAATTTTAAACTTAAACTTTTACACCCAGTTCATAAGCGCACCTGCAAATTCTGGTCAATTTTCTTACTTCCAAAGTGCAAGATTATACGTCAATACTTTTATAAACATTAAGAATTATACTTTAAACGTTTCATTTTAAAGTGAGAAAATAAGTAACACATTTGTAAATTAGAAAAGAGCATTAAAATATATTCACAAATATTTTGTATTTAATAACCCATTAGGAGAACTTACAATAAATTTACTTCTCTTTCATACAAACATTAAATCTATGCAAATTTTATAAACGTCACAAAAGTATATAGCTTTTACAATAAATAGTTTTCTAGTTGATTTATATAATTTCATTTAAACGTTCATAGGATTAAACTTAATCCTATTAAATAATTTTGGTGTAAATATGTAGTTTGTAATTGTTCTTGAAATAGACATTCTATATGCAACCTTGAATATTTATTTTAAAAGTGAAACTGATAATTTATACCTAACATGGATTTATAAATTCCAAGCTTTAAAGTTAAAAATATCTGCTGCCTTTAAAAAATGAGCATAAAGTAAACATTCTACGAATGCACGACGAAAATTTTTTAAATGTATTTCAGAAAATATTAACATTAAAATCGGATTAATAAACTTTCCACTCGCATTTTTGAATATTTTTCAATAAATAAATAGATAGATAAATAGAAAACTGTTTAAGCTCATTAAAATTTATTAAGAAAATAATAAAAAAAGCTATTAGAAAGAAAAGGTATTTTGGTGAAAAACGTTAATTTTTTTTATTTAATTTTTTTAATTTAAAAAAGTAGATATTTCCACTCCCACAGCGCTTATAAAACTTATTGAAAAATTGTCTCAAAATGCCTTCATCCTAACTTTTCCTAAACTTTTAGACCGAAGTACCTCTAAATAGAAGTTTGTGCTTCCGCGTACCACCAGATGACAAACTCAAAGCTAATACAGAAAACCTGTGTAAACGGAATATGTCTAAAACGAAATATTTTTCCAGTCTTTTGTGCTTCCGTCTGAGAAGATTTTACTTATTTACATGATTACATTATTAAATTGGTGCTTATATTGACTTTAATATTTTTTAGATATAAAGTGTATTTTTTTGGGTGAAAAATAAAGATCTATTTAAATATAAGACTACTGCATAGCTTTGTTAAACACGGAAAAAAAATTACACATTTGAAATCGCCTTGATAGCCATTTTTTTGTTAGATGAATACTATGTTTATCTAAGTAGTAAAATACACAGAAGAAAATTTAATAGGTGAATAACCTACAGAAGAAATGTACATACCTTCTGAAAGTAAACTGCTTATTAATGCGAGATCGAAGTTCGCTGGAATAAGTAATATACGCACATACAATATATTAATAGAAGAAAACTTTTTTTTCGTGGTGTATGAAAGGTGAACTCAACATCTACCGAATATTAGTTCCATTTATCTAAGGCCCCACAAGTGGCCGAGAGGTTCTGCTCTCGAAGCTGGTAGACGGGAGGCGGGAGATGCTGGGTTCGAACCCAATCGTGCCCGTCGGCCTAATCGTTCGGAGTTATCGTGGTTTTCTTCGAACCATGGATTTCCATGCATAAATACGGGTTAGGTTCCCTTAGAAGGACCCCCATGAAGGGCACTCCCCCCTGGGCCTATATCCCTCGAGTAGATAATTGGCCGTCAAAAATTAACTCAACTCCATTTATCTAAAGATTCTATTCGAAATTACATGCAAAACGTTGTCAAAGCAGTAAGAGAGAGCAAACACCACGCAGCCGGTGAACTGGCACATCAAGAAAGAGGTTGAGGGAGGTGGGATTGAGCTGCTTTTTGATTTCACATGCCGTAATTTTTATTTCATTTCACGTACCAGTATCAGACTTTCACGTATTAGTAAACAGAGCATCACATACCAGTACTGGTACGCGTACCATAGTTTGAGAACCCCTGATCCAAAATTATTTATTTAATTAAAAGCATTTCATGTTGCACTTGTCTGTACGAAGTTTTATTCTTTTACTTCTAGAGATTAACATTTATTTTGTTTTTGCAACGGTTTGTTAATTCTTTTCAGCCCGAAAATTTCTTCAAAGATTCTGTAAAATTTGCAATTCCTATGGAAAATGATAAAATTTTTAGAATAAAGAGCCAAACTATTCAAAACTTCAGTATATTGATGCCATGCTACAAGGTAACCTAAAACATTTATGCTTTAGTAGTATTTTAAAATAGCATTGAAAAGAAAAACATGGTATAAAATTTATTTACCACATTGATTAGCCGTAACACAATTTAGGATGAGTTATAGATACTTTACTTAATGATATTCCAAAAGCATGTTAAAGTGGTATTACAGGGCTTAATTTCTAACAAAAAAAAAAAAAAAATACCGGAGCCCTAATATTCTGCGGTACTGCCGGTACTAAAAACTGTACCGTTCCCCCTCTTTTGTCTCTCCAATCTGCATATTTATATTTCATACATTCACTGAAAAAAATGAAGTACTCAAAAATGAGTAAATCGATGTACTCATATCGAACTGAGTATGCTTAGATCAAAAATGGATAGATGCTTTCTCAATTTTGAAACATCACATGTTATCAAACCCAAACAAAACGATAATTTTGAGCCCTGTAATGATTTATTTCATTTATGGCGGCACAAAAGATGTTTATTATGTAAATATTAAACTATGCACAGTATTTTAAAATAATTTTAAAGTTTCTTGCAAATAATGCTCTTGCATAAAAACATTCGATTTGGGTATCTTGTTAATAATTTTGCTATATTTCTTAATAAATAATCAATTAAGAGTGTCTTGTTAATAACTTTGAAGGGGAAATAAATTTTAGTGCATTTTTACTTTAGTTTGTAGGTTCAGGGGTGTGGTGCATAACGATTAATATTTGAACACAAACATGGAATCAAAAATTAGTACATGTGTTTCTCAATTTTGAGTACATTTGGATCGGAGCTATTTTGAGTATGTGAAATATTTAAAATTGAGTACTTTTTAATCAATTTTGAGTGCTCATTTTTTTCAGTGTTATTTACAAAATTTAAGGCATTTTTTTTCTTTAGCAAAATAAAAATTTCAAATATATCTATCAGCATACACTTAGCGGTCAAATATTCCCCTTTTTAGTTATTACTCCTTACGAACAATAATCTTTGCATAATTTTAATGTAAATTGCAGAATTCTGCGATAAAAGGTAAGAATTGTAATTCAGAAATAGAGTTAACATAAAAAGGGGATAGTTCGAACCTATGCATTTTTTATGAAAAAATGAATGAAATTTACAGAAATTAATATTTATATGCTGAAGAACAATGTTTTTCAATTTCCTATAAAAGGTGCATATCTTAAACTATAGCCGATTCCTTCCGCATAACAATCTTTTGTGGTGAGTCCCTGAAAATCAGATTAAATTAAAAATTTGACACCGTTATCGGAAAGATTCCCGGCTTATATAGCAAAAGAGCGAATACTGCTTAATTGCTTTCTATCAGAATAACAATATATGTTAATTATATCTACTTACAAATGACAGTGACTTCGTAAATGTGCAGAGCAGAGTCTTAGCATGGGTAGTGTTCATGATATAAAATAAAGAGAAATATCAATGTGATTATTATACTCGTACTTAAGACAAAAACCTCAAACAAACAAATCTCAAGCTAATGCTCGTTGTCTAAAAACAGAAAATATTTTTTTCGGGTTAGACATCTAAAAAGAAAATAATAAACCAGCCAATTAAAAATTATCATACTGCCACAAAAGAAACTCGAACTGAAAGCAAAATCATTGTTTAGTCTCTACAGTTTTCAACACGTCGCCGGCATGAATGCCATAACTTTGCAAATATCAACTAGAATAGAAAAACGCGATTTCTGTTTTCCCTTCATTCTGATCAAAATAGCATTAAAATGATTTGAAATAGAATATACTGCGTAATTTTGAAGGAGGAAAAGTTTTTTTTTTTTTCCCTATTGAGACAGATTGAGCTTGATCCAGTCCAAGCCCAAAAACTTATTTATATAAAATTTGAGACCGTTTCATCTCCGTCCCCTACGTACATTGCGACATATATAAATGTTTTGATAAAATATAACCAAAAAGCTTGGAGATGGGGAGGGAAGGAAAGGGTAATTTAGGTTTCGGTTTTTCTGAAGCGCTATTGCACTGGGTTCCGGAGCCCTGTATTTATGAGCTCCGGTGAATTACGACTAATATATAAATATTTACTAAAAACAGGGTTACGGAATGGGCTCCGGCGCAGATTAAGCCCTGTACTATATAATACATTCATCATTACAGAATACATATAAATGTAATACTATGCAGTTTTACACTGTTTCACTGTATACCAGAATTCCACGTCTCTCTGTGTACCAATTCGATTTGTTGAAAAAATCGGTTAGATGACTCCTCCTTTGACATTGCTCAGCTAAGTTCGTAGTATTCAGCTTATGTATAAAAGTCAAACGTAAATGCTATAAACAATTAGACAAGAAAAATTATCTTTTATCTCATAAAATGTACAAGATACATATTTGAAAATTTTAACGCACGTAACGTCTCTCGTATGCACATAGTTTAACACAAGATTTCTGCAATTTGAAGTTTTGTTATTTTTTAATAAACTTTAATTTTTAAATTAAAAAATTTTTAATAGTTTGCAAGAAAAATCGTAAAATTATAACTTCAAGAAGCCAATTTAACCTTTTATCTATTGACGGTACTTATAAGTACCATTAAAATAACTTGTTATAAAATTCATTTAATACATCGATTAGTTGTAATACAGTTTAGAATGAGTTATATTCCATTACTTTATGTTGTTCCAAGAGCATTATTGGTTACACAAAACAAAAATATTTTTTAAAGGATGATTTCTTTTGCGGTGGTCTTTTCAGTGGGAGCGGGGGAGATTTTTTTCAATTTGGAAATATTTCTATATTTCTATTGTAAGAACATTATATTTTTACATTTTCTAATTCTACAAAATACTTGAAAAATATTTAAAATAAATGATTTGAGTGGGGTTATAAATATTGCACAAAATCCTTATAAATTCAAATTTAATTAATCCTTCTAAATCCTTCAATCCTTCTAAAAGTTATTAAATGATTATGTAAACCTTCTAATGTAGTTAAAACAATTCACGAAAAATGCTTTAGAAGATAAAATTTTCATTAATTCATAATTCAGTACATAAAGGGTTAAAGAAATCCCTGTGTTAAAGTATGAAAAAAATTATTAGGAATAAGATTTGAAAACTTCAGCTGATTCCTCGGAACCGTTCCTGAGATAAAGGGTCATCAATATGACAAATTTAACAGTGACAAGATATGTGTGCGAACTCCTTAACAATGTTATTTCAAAGAAGAAAAATGAATAAAACATTATTAAATCAGAGAAACACATTAAAAATACGAGCAAATATTTTGATCATTATTAACCCATTAAGAGCGCTTTCGAAAAATTATGCGGTGTTTCTTTCATCCTCTAGGTCACGAATTAGATGCTAATTTTAGAAACCTCACAGAAATATATATTTTTTACAAAAAGAAAATTTCAAGCAGGTTTACTTCTGAATTTTAATTCCAAAATGTACTTCATTGTATACAAGATTATACATAATCTTATTAAATGATTTTGGTGTAAATATGTAGTTTGAAATGATTCTTGCAATAGATATTCTATACACAACCTTGAATATTTATTTTTTTAATGAAACTGCAAATTGAAATCTAAAATGCATTTTTATGTCCAAGGCTTTTAGCAACAAACAGTGGTCCATTAGCAAGTGGTAAACAACGTAATCAGTTTACAAATGCACCGCGAAAAAATATTCTGAAATGCATTTGAGTAAATATTAGCATTAAACTAAGATTAAATAAACATTGCACTCGCATTTACTGAATATTTTGGAAAAATAAATTCAAAAATCGTATAAGCTCTTTTAAATGTATTACCAAAATAATAAAAATTTCACTTATAAGAGTAGAAAATGGGGGAAATAGCATTTTAATTCTTTGCTTTTAATATATACTTTTAAATAATATAATAAGCAGGAAGAACATTCGTTCTGAGCGAATACATAATCTGTTAAAAGATATACTCAAAAAAGCTTTTCATCTAAAACTATTCGGAAAACTAAAAGCATTTTTCCGTTACTGTTGTTAATATAGATATATATATTCCGGTACTTCTAAAAGTTCGTATTTCTTTTGTATTTTTGACAATTTGTTCATTATTTTCTGCGTGGAAATTGTTTCAACGAAGCTTCAAAATTTGTAGTTCTTGAAAAAATACTAAAATTTTCATAAAAAGATTTTAAAATGTAAAACTTTAGTGTGTTATTGGCAAGTTCGTCTCAAACAGTACTTTTATAATAATAATAATAATAATAATAATAATAATAATAATAATAATAATAAATTAATAAATTTAATAGTAATAATAAATTCATAAATTCAATAATAATAATAATGAATTCATAAATAAAATAATAATAATAATTTTAATAATGATATTTGCTATAATAATACTTTAATAACGGAAGGCACAGGCACAATAATAATAATAATAATAATAATAATAATAATAATAAATAATAATAATAAATTTATTAATAATAGGTACAATGATAGTAGTTTTAATAATGGTAGGCACAATAATAATAATAATAATAATAGTAAAAATAATAATAAAATTTAAAAATAATAATAATATTAATAAATTTAATAATAATAGGTAATATGATAATAAATAATAATAATAATAATAATAATAATAATAATAATAATAATAATAGGTAATATGATAATAAATAATAATAATAATAATAATAATAATAATAATAATAATAATAAATTTAATAATAATAGGTAAAACAATAATAAATAATAATAATAAATTTAATAATAATAGGTAAAACGATAATAAATAATAATAATAATAATAATAATAATAATAATAATAATAATAAAGATGCTTTTCATGTATGAAAACAAATTCAGTCGGATTTAGTGGAATAGATTTGATAGAAAAGAAGCTAACATAATATCTCCGTCCGATTTGACGAGCACTAAGTTTGCACAACGCTCATCATTCTAATGCATTATGAGGTTTCTTGATAAGCAAGTGTTATTTGTAATTACTTTCTAAATTAACAGTCAACTAATAGTTTATTCCTTTATATTTATGTAAATTTTATATATTGTGTCCAGGTTAAAAAAAAATTATGAAAGATTTGTCATTTATTGCTCATTCTCCTGTAAATCTGCTTGAGAGGCTTAGAGCCTGCGTTTCAATCTACAGACTCTATTAGTACCATCACTATAACATCCCTGTTGCTTCATCAAGTGTGTCATATAAAAATGTATGAACAAACATCCAACTGTGTAAGATGTATTTTTTCGTTAGTTGCTATACTGAGAATCAACGAACAAGTCCCATTTCTGTTTTTTATAAGTTTGCTCCTAGTCGTTTCCATAACGATGAGTGAACCCTTTAACAATAACCCAAGTTTTGTATCTATCAACAGGTCCTCGATTTTGCAGAAACCACTTGCGTAGTATAACTTTAGACTTTTTGTTTCATTTTAAGCTAATGAAGCCATTTCTAAATCCACTGCATCTTTCTAAATTTTTCTACAGGCAATGAATTGTTTCGTCGAAAGTTGTAGGTTCTTCAAAATCAGCAATAAATGTATCAGTCACCAGTGTGTAGTCGTCATAGCGTTTTGATTTTCTAAATTCATTTCTGTCTTCCATATTTTTGTATTTGCTTCATTACATGAATTAATGTTAGCACATTCATCCTCTGATTCATTTCTAAAATTTTCTTCGTCACGTTTCTCTTCTAACTTTCCCAGATTTTTTGATTCCCAAGTCAGATTTTTTAATCTATAATTGGGAAATGGACAATATTTCGCAATTTATTATTTTTTCTTTAAATTTCACATCGCTTGAACATGTTAGAATTTATTTGTTATTTTATTCTCGAAACCATAGAAGATATCTTTCATCTCCATGATATCCTATCAAGTGAGCTTTATTAGCTCTTTAATTATTTCTTTTTGTCCTTTTTTTATTTGGGAATGTGAGCATACAGACCCAGTAATTCTCAAGTAATAATTGGCTTCTTACCAGTCCAAAGTTCATAATGACTTACATTCTTAATCGATGATTTTACAGAGCTATTCAGTATGTACTGGGGTACTTAAAAGTTCAGCACGTAGTGCTTGTGAAAACTTTAAATCTGGGTTGAAATTGTTTAATGTTCTCATCATTTTAATAATATTTCTATGTTCTCTGTCACTTCCACTTTATTGTTCCCGTATTACCCCGCATTAGCCGGCATCCCGAAAAATTCGAGGGAGACCAGATTTTCCAATATTAGTCCCTGGTCTTACCCGGCATGCCGGAAAAAGCGAGCATCTTCGAAAACGGAAAGGATTGAGGTACATTAGCTGTATTCAGAAACAGCGATTGGTGTTGGGGAGAAGGGGTGCAATATAGAATTTGTCTCCACTTTTCTAATTATTTAGTTTACCTTTTTTACAAATTCAAGAGAATAAAAACGTGTTTCACGTGCCTCATAACATTTCACACAAAGCTCTCTCTCCAGCACCCATGCGATATTTACAATTTTAGATATAGATTATCTCATACATTGTTGCATGAACAGAAATATTCTTACTATATATAAAATAAGAAAAATATAATAATTATCTAAATATATAAAGACAGAAACGTGTGCTTACCGTATATCAAAAAAGTAATTTTATATGATAATTTAAAAATTCGATATTTAACTGAAATCCAGGGTTTTATTTAATACGAAAGAATTAGAAATACAAAATTTGCTCTATATTTTATCATTCATTATCACTATATATTCGCTTTCTTCGACTGCTAGACCAGAAGTATCATCTTTGGCGTCAGAATTTTTTGAATAAGTTCTTTCAAACGATTGTGTAAAAAGCCTATGTTTCTTTTCTTAGTTAAACCACATTCTATAAAAGACTGTTTAAGTTTTCGGAAACTTTCTCATAAGCTGCCTTTACTCAGAGAGCTATCGTAAGATACGAAGCAGATTGACGTTTACCAAACTTCGTGAATTCCTGTTCTCCATTTCTTAGCCAATCACTCCATGAACGCCTCCTTTCAGTTATGAAAGTCTTATTCCAATGCACATCTGTGGAGGTCAAACCTCCAAGAATTACTACAAGATCTGTTTTATAATGCTTAAAACTAGATTTAACAGTCGTTTTCAGATGGGGTTTTGCACTATCCATTTCTAAGACGGATTTTTGTTTAAAAAATCATTTAGAGCGAGTTACCCAAACTTTTTGCTTATATACAGGGTGGTTCAAATTAAAATATCCCTGTTTGGGACGCTCTAGAGAGAGAAGCAGTGGATGTAACGACTTCATATTTGGAGGATATACATATCAGACCATGGGAAACTGATTGGTGCAAAATAATTTTTTGTTCAAACAAAGGCCGCTAGGGGAAAATGAGGCGCTGCGATCGGTTTGGAAAATGTAGTATGACCAATGGTGTAAGCATCTAGGTGCCAATAAGCCGATTCCCACCAATAAATTTTATTAGTATTATTCCTTTAAATTTTATTAGTATATGCTCCGATTAATTTTGTTAGTTGGCCGATTCTCAAAAGGTGGGCATTGGACACACGTCATAACTTTATGCCTTACAAACATAACTTTAATTATCATTGACTTTATTTATTTTTTTTTTTACACTGAGTTTTTAATTCTATTCAGAGACAGAAAATGACATAATTTATTGTAAAAGCTTTGTATAAATATCTTAAAATTTTATTATTTTATGCTAAAGAGGCCAATTTCGGACATTCATAACGTTAACTGCTCCAATGTACCACCAAGAAAAAGAGTTTTAACTTGCTTCCAGGTGGTTCTAATGGTA
Source organism: Maratus speciosus (assembly GCA_963932465.1). NCBI lineage: Eukaryota > Metazoa > Arthropoda > Arachnida > Araneae > Salticidae > Maratus > Maratus speciosus. Next base: position 173,523,692 of record OZ010793.1, read on the forward strand.
AACAACGAATGCATAAAGGAAACGGGTGATTTTTTGATAGTTTCGTTAAGAGATGGCAGGCTGATTTATTGCTTTTTTGAAGATAGAAGGACTTTTCTATAAAGAATTATTTCGTATTTTGTTATGTTTGAAAGTAACGTACGCGACAAAGCTATCATTTCCACGAAAAATACATCAAGTAAGTACTTTAAACTCTTTTATCTAACTTTAAAATTATTTTAAAAAAAATTTAAATTATTTGTATGTGTTTTTATAAGATTTTTTTGCAATAAATGCACTTTTCTCAAATAAGAAAGTGGAATGTCCGAATCGTGTAACGATGGAAACGCCGATTTCATTTTCGGTAAATTTATTTTTAAAGATAATTTGGTGTCCTGAAACAAATAAAAAGATTTTTATTATAATGTTTTATCGTAAATAATTACCGTGTTTTGTATAAATAAAGTGTATTTAGTACGTGTAATAATATAACTTGACTTGAAGCATGCTCAACTAATGTGCGTAACGATAGGCACAATATGGCGGCCGCTGCGATCCTTACGAAATTTCGGACATGCTTATTTAAAAGTATGATTTAAAATTAATAGTAAACTTCTTTTTTTATTTCAAAAGTAATTCTTCAGGGATCTTACGTGTTTTTATGTATTTTGCAAAGTTTTCTTTGTAGCAAATGTACCCCAAAAGATTATTTAATAACAATGTCCAAATCGTGGAACGATCTAAACATTAATAATTTTAATTTTCTAAATACATAAATATATTATAACAGAGTCTATTGTTCTAACATACATCTTAAAAAATAAAATAAATATTTTTTTGGTTGGTTAAATTATTGTACTTGAGTTCTTTTTTTTCTAATTCAAGGTTTAAGAATCCCATCTCCTTAAAATTCCATTCTTTCTCTTTGCTCCCCCACCAAAATGCAAGGCAAATAAAAAGTTTAAGCCACTTCGTGCTGTAACTTTGGTTAAAAAAAAAAAGCAGAAATTGACAGTATTCAAAGTATAGAAAAGACAGCCAGCGAAAACTGTTAAAGGTACTCAAAAGATTCACTCCGTACACACGACAAACAAATTTGGTACTATTCAAATAACAAATAGATCTGGTTTTTACAATCTCTGTAAAAAAACAATCAAGAATGCATTACCAGTGAAGCTGGTGAAAAAAATATTGTTTCTACAATTGACTCCACACAGTTGAAAATAGATTGACATTGGTGACTGGTACATTGTATTAATTCATGATGAAAACTTATGACCAGGTATTATTGAAACGATCAGCATTGATAATGGTGAACAAATATTTTCTATAAATTTTTTGACTCCTCAGTCAGACATTAATTTTAACAGATTTCGTTATCCATCTAAAAAAGACAGCACAAATTTAAAATATGAAGATATTTTGTTGAAATCATGAAATCCACCTCACCCGGTGACAGCAAGAGGAGACTTTTCTTTTGATAAATAAATTATAGATATGTGCATTAAAAAAATGGCAGTATAACTTTTTTTTTTTTTTTTTTTTGAGGAAAAAAAATGAATAAATTATATGTTGGATACTTCTAATATTATGTAAAGGTATGTTTTTTGCATAATGTGTAATTCCTATAAAATTAAGAAATTACTTCTAAAAAAGTAGTAAATATTTTAATATCAGAGATTAACATTTGATTTTATTATTATTATTACTGGATAACAAAAAGTTAATTATACATATGTATACACATACAATTAAAGGACACATTTACTACATTCTTAGTCTTAAGAATTTTTTAAATACTAAGCGCAACGTCTAAAATCTGCCAGCAATGTCCAAAATCTGTAACGTACGTGCGAAAGAGTGTCCAAAATTTGTAACGTACACAACTGCTAATTAAATGCTTTAATAATTAATTTTCCAGAATAGTTGCTGTCTTTTAATGTTTGTGTATAATTTTGTAGACTTATATACTATACTATTAAAAAATATTGGCCTTTAATTTGAAAATTTTAAAAATTACATATAGTTAACGTTTAATGATCCCACCTTTTGAGAATCTCCCAGTATTCTTATTCGGCGAAGAATACTAAAAATTTAGTGGTGGGAATTTTTTAAGACATGTTAATTACCGACACCTTGTATTCTTTGTTTATTTGTTTCGCTACATTTTCCTTACCTTAAGCCGATCGCAGCGCCTCATTTTCCCCTAGCGGTCTTTGTTTGAACTATTTTTTTTTTTTTTTTTTTTGCACCAATCAGTTTCTCATGGTTTGATATGTATATCCTCCAAATATGAAGACGTTACATCCACTGCTTCTCTCACTAGAACGTCCGAAATAAACTTTAATTTGAACCACTCTGTATATTAATCAAGTCTCTATTCATAGATCCTTTCATAGACACAGTGATTACAACTTCCTTTGGAATATTTTTTAAGCCTTTAAAAATTATCATTGGTTTCAATTTTGTTCCATCGGCTATTGCGCTCAATACAACTGTGTATCGTAGTTTTTCCTTGCCAGTCGTTCTGCATAATACAGATTTTACGCCTTTAAAGCCATAAGTTTTCTGCTGCGGCAGATCAAATGTTGCCAATGCAACTTATATTCACATCGTTAGCAGTGTCTTCGAAAAAACTAAAAAAAATTTCACACAATTTCTGTGCATCGCCTGGAATTTTTTGGCCTATACTATACTTGTTACTGATCTGCTCACAATGTTGTGCCTATTAAGGAATCTTTCGAGCCAGCCATTCGATGCTTTCATCATTTCCATCGTTTTCCAGAATTTTTTTTTGCCTGTGATTTTATTTGGAAAGATGTAACTGCTCGACCCATTTTTCTTTCTTCTTGAATCCAGTTAATAAGTATACTTTCCATGTCTGGGAATTTTGCCCTTTTTTTCAATAGTTCCTTGTCTGATGGAACATACGCCTTTTGCATATTTCCGCATCTCGTTCCGTAAGACTCATCAGTTTTTCCCTTTGTTTATACCAGTCTTCAACACAAGAGCTGGGAATACAGAAGAATTTAGAAGTTGCACTAATATTGTCATTTACTTCATCTAACTTTAATAAAGCTTCCAATTTAAAAGCTATTGTACAACTTCGCGAACGTGTGTGCTTACTTCTCTCCATATCGAACGTTAAAATAGAAAAAAATATATTACTTGAGGAAACTACGACAAATTTTTGCTAAATAAAGACAGCTCAGAGCCATTTGGCGCTTTTTCCACCTGCCAGAAGGAATAATACTGACCTTGAACCGACCAATCAAAATGCAGAATTTGTATCAGTTGAACAACTCAGTCTTATCCCTTTATACTGTTTTCCCTTTCTCTACTCCACCTCAGCACCTACAAGGGAAGAAAAAAAACCTATCCATACCCGTTTCCTTGACATGTCGTCATCCTGGAGTTTGGAGTAGAAACGTCATACATGAAAATCTTGCATAATAATAAGATAAATAAAATCCAATAATCACTTTAATATAAATGAATATATATTTAGAGAGAGACAGAGAGAAAAATAAGTATTGATATTTTTTCCTTAAAATGAAAAATGTTAGAAAAACCAACATAAATCAGCCATTCGTCCTCTAGTAGCTGAACTTCATATTTTCCGGCATGCTGGTGTACCTCGATATTTTCCGGCATGACAGCTAATGCGGGAGAATACGGTCTAAGGTGTACTGTATGTTGCTGATATTTTTTTAACAATCCCAGTTTTCTTCGAAAGCATTCAATCATCTTTGTTGACAAACTCTTTTTCATTAACACTGATAATTTCTTTGAGAATGAGATCTAAATTTCTGCCAAAAGCTAAAACAATCTTTGGTAGCATGAGCAAAATCAGATTTTTGCCCAAGGCAGAAAACTTAGCGAAACTTTGGAAACTGCTCTTTAAAAGCAAAAAAGTATTGAATTTTCCGAAAAAAATGTCAAATGGACCACCTATATCTGCAAATATTTATCCTGCTAGTAAAAAGCAATTATCTTTAGATTCAAAGTTTAATCTGTGAGCTTTATCATACATACACGCTTCACATAATTCATTTTGAACATTAACTTTGATTTCATTTCATGATTCAAAAGAAACTTCACATGCCGTTTATCCGATGATTCCAACGTTTATGTTACTGCTATAGTAGTGAATCATTTCATGTGGTTTAATTTACTGCAATGTATTATTTTGAAAGGACGGCTCTCCTTAAAAAATCCTCTTCCTTTACTCCGTGTGCGATGACGAACACAAATATTATCAACTTTCAGCCAGCACTGTGTTACAATTGATTCAAAGCTACTATTAGGATATCTGTCCTGACAGAAAATAAAATTTTATTAATTTCAGTCATAAACTACACGTCTTTGAATTCTTTGTACTGTTTCTTATTATTAACTTCAGTGACAACTTGAAGTATATCTTTACCAAGTGCCAGAAGAACGTTACCATTTGATGCTGCTTTTCCATGAGAAGACTCGAATATTTCAAAATTAATAAAGTTCTTGTTACTCATGGTGACATGTCTGGAAGCCCCATTATCTATATACCAGCTATATGAAAGGATCTCAGAAGCAAACACCCCTTCATCTACATATATGAAACCTAGGTAGTGGCTATACAGGAATTGGAATTCTTTTTAAAATATGAGGCAAATTTAAGTAGTCAACCATCAGTAGTTCACTTAGAACAAGCCTTGAGTCTATGCCCCTTTTGATGACAATAGTTACAAGTACTTATGTATGCTTACTTCTTATTTTTACAACAAAAGCTTCTTGTTCAATAGTGGTATCTTTTACGTGGTCTTTGAATTCTCTTTGATACGAACATAACTGAGTTGTCAACTAAGCCATCAATTGGATTTAAATGGCATGTACTCATTAGGTAATGTGTCTAATATCACGCAATTCAGCAACAATTCATACTATCTATCTTCACTTTTATTTTGCAATCCTGAATTAAATTCCTTCCAAAAATTCTTCAATTTTGTAAGATGAGAAGCTCAAGAACTGGAAAAATTGAATTGTAAAAACTGCATGCAGATTTTATTATAACTGAATTTTTGAGTATATATCGTAAAATTTATGCACAATTATCCAAATTTCCGAAGCAGTTTGGAAAAGCATTTGCGTTTTGTAAAGTTTCTTCTGTTATGGATTTTTTTTAAACAATCGTACTATAGGTATCTATAGCAGCAGTATGAGAGCTTAAAATAAGTCTAATTATGTATTTCTATACTTGCCAATCCTTTTCACCAGCATGGTTTTACTTAAACTTTTGCCATATCCATATTTATAAAGCTATATATCTTGAGATGAAATTGGCGAGTCAGACATATGCTATAAGGACTAATGCGTTCCAAATATTAACTCATTCAAGATAATATATTTAAAATGCTGCGCAGGAAAAAACGATATTTTCCCCTTTCCTTTTAATTTTATGACATAACCGGTTCAAATTAATCACAATTCAATAATATTAAGGATAAAAATAAAATAAACTAGAAATGAAATATAATTAGTTTAATATTACATATACTTAATAAAAGCAATAAAATATTCAAACAATGTTTTTTAATACATTAAAACCAAAAATCTCTTTTATTTATTCCTTATTAACTTTATACTTATTCATACAATTTGAATCTAGTTTTTAAATACTTAATATTTAACTTTTAACTTGAACAAAAAGATGAATTTAAAATTTTATTCTTTAACACCACAGCCATTTTTAGAGAAAAAAATCTCTCATTTACAATAATTATTAATTTAGTAGAAATTGAAAAAAAATATATATGCATACCTATAAATGCATTTTTACTCCATAAAAATAGCTGCCAACGTTTACGTAATGCAGACACCACTAAATTTTAACAGATATATATTTTTTATTTAATCGCCGATTTCAGTGGTTAAAAAAGTCAAAATTTACTCTTACATTTTAGTGGTAAAATATAGACTTAAAAGTTGGTAGCTATGCATACATGCTGACAATATTTTATTTGTCATTGATGTTTGGACTGCTTTTAATATAGTGACCTTCCACTCATGCTCGATTTGAAGAAAGATATATTTGAAACTTTTCATAAATGAAAGCAACGCATAAAGCATAACTTAGGACTAAAAATTAGGGCACAATTGTGTGTTCACATAAAAATTAATACACATAAAAATTAATACATATAAAAATTATATAAAAGCAACAAATGAACATTTTAAAAACATAAAGTATGAAATACAAATTCTTATTAGTGATAATAAGAATCTTTAAGAAAAATAATTAACGTTTAGATATTTCATTTATTTTAGTTTAGTATTAAATTATACATAATATAGCTTGAGAAACATCATATGTTGAACTTATTTTTATAAGTCAGCCAATCAATGGAAGTATTTTTCCGTGTGTTTCTGGTCGATGGCTAAGGAAATTTATATCTATCGCACGTGTGAATATTTTGTTTTGGATAGACGGAAACAGGTCTCACTGCGTTTGATTATCTGAATTTTGAATTTTTGATTATTGTTATCTATTATTTTATACTGAAGGCATAACTTTGCTTATTTTTTCGAATTTCAAAATTCACAGGCGCTTTTAAGCTAGCAGTGAAACCAATCGAAATTAAAATCTTTCGGCCTTGTACAGATTTTCCCCCCCTTTTTAATCAAGATTATTCGTAATTCGTACAGCGATTTTTCAATTTTTCACATTAAAAAAAATCAGATAAAAACGAAGGTTTTGTTTTTTGTTAAACGATTTCTATTTGAAATCTTAGCAATCCAATCACATATTTCATATAATTGTATGAATGAAATATTCAGCAATCATTAAAAAGAAACTGACATGTTACGAAATTTTCGAACGTGGAAAAGATAAAAAAGAGAGAGAGAGAGAGATATTTAAGATTGCTTGACAGGAGAAACCGACTGTTATGGTAACAAACGCATGCCTGAAAAAGAAAGTTCCGTGTATTGTGGATTTTATTTTTAAAAAATCGCCTCGGAAAATTTTAGCACGGAAAAAAATTCCAGCAGTAACAGCTCATTTTTATTATTATTTTGTTTATTTCCTATTTTTCATGATTGCGCATTTTAACGAAATAATTTATATTTATGATGCCATGGTGCATGATGATGATGATGACACATTAACAATTTTCCCAGTATATTATCTCAAAAATGCATTTTTTAGTGATTAAAGTAACACCAGCGATATCAGTATTAATCTAGATCTAGAGCGAACAAAAATGATCCTCTCTACAAACATATATTATTAATATATACAGGGTGTCCAAAAAAGATTGAAACGTAATTTAATATTTTATCAGTTGGAGATATGTATGAAATGTAAATTGCAAAACTGTTCAAAATAAGGTAGGAATTAAGATTATGGCGATGAAATAGTTCTGCCACTAATTTTCAAAAAGTTACACTATTTAAATTGTTATACAGTCTCTGGGATTCATAAATTATATTCAGGAGTATTTTCTGCATGCTCTGACAGGATTAACAACAACAACAACAACAAAATCATATTTTTGCTATCAAAACTCATCCTGAATTAACCACTGAATTTTATGAAATTTTGGATCTTTCCGGCACATAAACGTGTCAAGCAATTTTTTTAATGCCTGAAAGCTTTGAAATTGCTGAAAATTACTGAAATTATACATATAGGTGTTCACTTATGCTGGGCTTTATTTGCGTCTCATGGTTCCCCGCAGGGTTTTATATTCATGAAGAAGTTTCCATCTTGTGCTGCGGTTGGAGCCTTACCGACATATGTGAGTGAGAGATGCCAGGGTTGAGTATCGCTTTCGTAGCTCAAATGACACAGCATTGGAGAGTTATTCCAAGGATCCGGGTTCGATTCCAGGACATTTCCCCTTGTGTTGGTTTTACGCTTAGTTAGCAATGTGCTAATTCACGTATTTCATATTCAATAATTTCAGGCGTAATTTCACTGCTGAAAAATAATTGAAGTTATACAGATACATATTTCAGTTTTGACAACCATGAAGAAATCTACCACAAAAACATAACTGATGAAATATTACCTATACATTTTCAAACACGAAATTTTAAATATATTTCAGAAATAATTTTAAAAGTTCTTCGCTTATACTTTGCTTATATAGACAAACCGTTTAATAATCTAATAAATTTTTCGAAAATACTTTTCAATGAAATCTTATAGCATAATTTTTCTTTTCCTGGAATTTCCTCTATGATAAACTTTAAAGATCCACTTAAAAGATTTTGTCACTGTTTTTCTCCAAGCACTCAAAAATCTTGTCGTAGAATATTTTTCACGATTCAAAAAATACCTGCTTGTTCCTTTATGTTTTCGGAGCTTTGTGGAGATGTAGAAGCCCTTCTTCTATGATATATTACCGCAAGAGACGGGAGGGGCATGTTTTATTACGGCACAGGGATTTCCGCCAACTACTTCTTCCAAGAGCAGATGAAGATGTTGGCCGTCGAAAAAAACTGTCATCGATCATTGCTCCTGGTATCAGCTTCGACAACCGACTATTAGTCTACGGGGACCAAACGAGATTAAGAAAGATCTTTAAAATGGATACTGAATTTCTTAAATTAAAAACGACGGGTCCTTTTTGGCAGTCTATTCGAATATTCGATAAAAATATTTTCGTATAAAACATATACTTTTCATTATTTAAGTTGCAGTTTAAAAATTGTTTTTATTAAAAAGATTTTCTTTTCCCTTTGGTTTTAACCCTTAACCCTTTCAGGGGCAAGGCATTTTTGCTCCAAAAATATTCAAATAATTAATTCACACCGAAATTCATGAACAAATTTATTTGAAAATAATCAAAAGATTTTCTTTACGTATATTATGAAATCGAAATTGTTCTAAAAAATTACTGGTGCCATTTGGCAGTTTGGGCATTAAAATTAAACGTTTGCAGGCTACAAACGGCGCCCCTAAAATTGTTAAGAGGCTACTTCGGTCACGAGAAAAAAGAAAAACGCTAATGTTAAGTCTATGGGAGCTTTAAATTTCAAATTTCAGGCGTTGATTTTAATATTTTTGAATGATTTTTTTTGCGTAGGTTAACTGAGGATGACTACAATCGGCTAGTTTTTACTTTTCCGATTTTGGTTGTAGTTTTTTTTAAATATTAGGATTGTTTCTATTTCAACCGGTTCCGCAAGTGAAAATATATATATTTTTTTTTAAATCTGAAATCAAAATAGAAAAAGTAAAAACTAACCCCGTTTTAGATCTTCCTCAGCTATCCCATCCAAAATAATCTTTTAAAAATATTAAAATCCAAGCGAGAAATTTGAAAAAAAAACGCCCCCATAGGATTAACATTAGCTTTCTCATTTCTTCACGTGACTGAAGTAGCCTCTTAATGAGCGAAGTACTCCTCCCAGACACAGGCATCTCTTATACGAACTTATTCGGTTGGCACCACATTTTTTTTATTTTTATAAAAAACATTTTTACTTGCACTTTGAAAAAATGCGCAAGAAAAATTTACTAAAAAAATTACTTTTAAAGTATATTGGTGCAAATAGAATATAAAAATAAAATCATGTATATAAAGCTTGGGCGGCTATTTGCCGACACTTGACCGCAAAGGTTTAATGCTGAATATTTTTAAAACAAGAACGAAAAATCATACAACAGGCTTTAGCTTATGAAACACTTTCCAACAGCAACAGAATATCTAAAAGAATTTTTTAGCCCCGGTATGGTATTTCTTTCTCCCAGCGATCAAAGTGTTGTCTCCAAAAAATAACGTTCCGTTGTATAAGCCAGCCATAAAACAAAGCAGATGTATCATTGCACTGTTAAATACTCTAGAGTAATTTTTTAAACTTCTAAGCATCGCAGTTTTTCAATTTTTATACAGTCGTATTGGAAAAAAGTACTTTTTAATGCAATTTGTTTAAAAACTGCATCTCAATTTATTTTTGAGATATTAATTTTTTTGTAGTTTTTAACGCCATTTGTTTAATTTTGGCAGCTCAAGCACGCCATTTTAGTCGAAAGTAAAGAAAAAATAGTTAGAAAATAGTAATTATATCTTTTTGTTGCCATTTTCCCATAACAACTGAAAAACAAAATGCAATTAAAATACGTGCTATTTTGAAAAAAGTATAAATGAATGATTTCTAATAAAACATGGACCTATTATAAACTATATTTAATTTAATTATCTATATTACAAACAAATGAAGGCATATGAATCATTAGGTAGCCGATTTTTTTAAATTATTTATTTTTCTTTTTTTTTTTTTTTTTTTTTTTTTTTTTTTTTTTATTGAGTTTCTTGAGTGACGACATCTGTTTATTTTATTTTATTTTTTATTTGTGTATTATTCAGAGATAGTGACGTCATATGAATACTTTACTGTCGATGTTGTTTAAGACTGGATGGTAAATGAGGAATGCTTCAGAGGATGCGAATGACGTCATTTTATATAAAATAAAAGCGTGTGTTTTAAGTCTTAAAACGGAAATATATTTTGTGTTATCTATATTTATATACATATATGTATATATATTTTTCATCGGGGGTGACGCTAAATTCTGAAAAGCAGAATTCCTGTTTTCTAATGATTTTTTATTTAATATATATTTTTTTAAACAATGAAACGAGACTTTTAAAAACGCAGTTTGTAAAAGACATAACGTATTAAAAGTCCATTATCAGCAGTTGCTGTCCATGGACCTTAATGTGTACGAATTCTGTCATGCAGTCCTGTGTATGATACGTAGGATTTATGGAAAACTCGTAAATTTCTAAATAAAAAGGTTTAAAAAATTAATATCACAGCAGAAAACGCACTTCCAGCAATCATAGTCAGCTTTGTAACCGAATTCTTTTGTGTATCTCTGTAAATAAACTATATGAGCTACGCACACCATAACATAGGGAAAACATGTAGCTTTTTAATTTCGTTACGTTTAAAATACCATAAAATCATTAAACTGCGCCGCAAACGATTTTTCTCCTAGATCATATTACAATAGTAGAAGTCTGTTGTGCATCTCTGTAAACTAGATATAAATGCAGCACACTTCCTTTTGAATACCAAACATTCTACAGTAAATATCAATATAAAATAAAAAGTACATTTCAATCCGAGTATATTTACAAGACCTAGAACATAGATACAAGACTTAGAACCGGACAGATAGACAAACACAAACAGACAAATCGAACTCATGAACACTTTTCTAATTTTGCTAGAAAATTTAAAAAGTAGAGATAAAATCAATATCCAACCCCTCTTCCTTCCAAACAAATATATATAAATACTTCAATGAGAAACAATACCATTATTAGATATATTAATTTTTTAATAAAAGTACGACCAGGTTTTATTTTTCGTTTTTTGTTGTTGTGAAATAATGTTGACATACAAAAGTAACCCCATAGGCTGGGCTTCTTGTTTAGAAGACGGAAACTAGTCATCACCAATGCGTTAAAACTTCTTATTAACAGAAATTTGTTAGGCATTTATCGATAAATATAGAAAAATTAAATTAAGTTCTTGCAGGTAAAAGTACCTAAAACTTTTAAATATTCAGAATATTTCAGTAATTCTAAACATAAAATTCACTAAAGTTATACAAAATAAAAGTTTATATAACTTTTCCAATTACTCTCTAAAATTTTATTTTTTGTGTATGCTAACGATAATAGCCTGAAAGACAGCATCACATTTTTAAAACCAATATTACCGTCGATAATTTTGGTCTATAAGGTAGATGAGATGGCACAGATATCGAAACTGCCAGTCAGCTGGCGCACCAATGCGACGGAGAGTGTTTCTACAGTAACATCACGAAGCCCGCTACAAAGTAAATCGAATGGCAACTCGATTACTGAAGTTATCTCGAGTTGGAAGCAATCATCAGTAATCGGGCTGGCATTAATTTCACATTACAGCGGATTGCGCGGTGTTGCTCTGACAACACTTTCCCGACTGGTGCGCCAAGCAGACTAGTAGTTTCGTTATTTGTACCATACTTTCTGACAAATACTATCCCAAAATCATGGATGCTAAAATTTCTGTAAAAAACGTGAATCTACCTCCTGGTCTATAGTTCCCTTTAGGCCAATGAAAATTAGCACGTGTATATTTCGAAAATCGATGATAGGAATAATCTGTAAAAGAATAGAGTCATGCCTTTGATGACGCTGATTCTTTCCAAGCAATAATTACTGTAGGTCATAGTTCATAAATTTGGAAAAGCTATAGTTTTAACGCATTGTAAAATTAAGTGATTTAAAGAGATTAAAGTCAAGTTCGTATTACTTCAGAATTCTTTAATTACAGAGGTGTGAAAATTATTAGAATAAGTGTGAAATTTACAACAAAATCTTATTATATTAAAGACATTTTTTTATATTATTTAAAAAATATTGAGACATTTAATATTTAGTGTGCATCCCTTCGATATGTATCGGCATATTTTGTATGAGTTTTTAGCAATTAATTTGCATTACGTTTTCATGGTAAAGACCATTCTTGTATGTGATGTTAATTTTTTCTTTACAATAGTTCAAAGATTCTCTATGGGGCTCATACCTGGACTGTTTCCAGGCCATGGAAATGTTTCCTTAATTAAAAACTAAAGAAATGCAATATCACAAACAAGAATGGTCTGATAGAAAAACTCATCCAAATTTCGCACCATTGCAACGAAATACAAATTAATGGCCAAAAACTCATACAAAATATGCCAAGACGTATCGAATCTTTAATAAAAAAACAAGGGGATGCCCACTAAATATTAAATGTATCAATATTTTAAAAATAATATAACAAGATTTCTTTAATATAACAAAATTTTATTGTAAATTTCACAATTATTTTAATAATTTTCACACTTCTGTATTTGAATATTTCTATAAATTAAAGTGTCGCATATCAACCTACTACAATTATTAACCTTATCAAAGAAACGGGAGAAGAATTTGCAAAAATGCTATCCTTACTGTATTTCAAATATCTTAAAAAGTCAGATGTACCAGAAGACTGGAATAATACTGTGATGGAAGGAAAGAATTAAAAACTACCGTCCGATCAGTTTACTGTCAGTCATTTATAAAATTTTCACCAAAGTTTTAACGACAAGACTTGAATCAGCTCTGGACTCAGCTCAATCTACAGAAGAAGCAAATTCCGAAGTGGATTGAGCACAATGGATCAAATTAAAACAGTAAGGGAACTCATAGAAAAACACAAGGAATATAATTTACCACTCTGCCTTGTCTTTATTGATTACGAAAAAGCATTTGATTCAGTTTACACAACAGCAGTAGTAGAATCTCTGGAGGATACTTGTATAGAAAAACCTTACATCAGTATCATAAAGCATATTTACTAGAAAGCAAAAACAACCATCCGTTCGGACAAAGGAAAAGCGGAGATCAAGCTTGGAACAGGTGTAAGACAAGGTACACCATTTCGCTTAAGCTTTTTATTGTTGTCTTAGAAAATATTTTCAAGAAACTGGATAAGGAAAACAAAGGGATTAGAATAAATGGGGAATATCTAAGTCATCTCCGGTTTCTTGAAGACTTTCAGCAATAGCTCTGAAGAATTAGAAAATATGCTAAAATGTTTGGCAGAAGCTAGCATTAATGTGAGATTAAAAGTAAATTTGGAAAAGACTAATGTGATGTTCAATTCATTTGCACCAAGAAGTAAAATTGTCTACAACAACACTGACATTAAGGAAGTGCAAAGTTATGTTATCTTGGACAGTAAATATTATCGGAGAACAGTATCATGAATTAAATCAATTGAAGGATAAGAAATGGATGGAGTACTTTTGGTAAGAACAATATTATTATGAAGAGTAAAATGCCTCTTTGTTTGAAAAGAAAGGTGTTTAACCAATGTGTTTTGCCTGCACTAACTTATGGAGAGAAAATATGGACGCTAATGAAACGGTTACTTCAAAAATTACAAACAAAACAACGAAGTAGGAAAGATGTATGCTAGGCATAACTAAAAGAGACAGAAAGAGAATAACTTGAATAAGAAGTCAGACGAAAGCTTCGACATCGTTGAAAAAATTAAACGGATAAAATGGAAATGAACTGGGCACATTGCAAGAAGACAAGACAATAGATGGAGCACAATCACCCAGCAGTAGTATCCTACAAATCTAAAACAACCAAGAAGACGACCTCAAGCAAGATGGAATGACGAAATCAGAAAAGTAGCCTGTGTTAATTGGATGACTCAAAGACAGGAAACAATGAAAAACTCTGGGGAAGGCATACATCCAGAAGTGGACTGAAAACGGTTGTTGTTGATGATGATATGTATATTAGCCTACGACATATATATATGTATGTTCATATAAAGCCATTTCGAAGAAGGTAAAGTGATTTTCAAATACATGCTATCAATAATATAAATAAGCATTAATATTCATTTTTAGACCTATTTATGTGTGTTAAACACATTAGCTATACGAAATCTATTAGGACTGCGGTAATTATCTTTATAAACCGATTTCACTATAAATAAATTGATGAAACGAACTAAGTCAGAAACAGTTTATTTATTATTGAACTGAGTAAGCTCTGAATTTATTTTCTTTCGAATGGTTAAGGTATCATTAGGCATATATTTTATTTCTACGAGCATCAACTCTATGAATTTATACAAAGATTAAAATATTTGAATCTTCTAGCTTCAGGTACGGAGCTGCAATCTTATCTTTATCATTCTAATTTTATGAATGAATCATATTCCGATGATTTATTGCCCCTCACAGAAAATGTATTTTTTAATTAAAGGAAAGGAAAATCTACTAGCTATTTTTTCCCCTTTAAATTTGATGAAGACATCGTGAATTTCATCCTTCTTCCGTGGTATGTTCTTTCCCAGACGATTCTTGATATGTCTATTTATAAATAAATTTGGAGAGATAAAGTCTTTAAAGAGAATTTCTTATTGCTGAATGCATTGCTGAAACTATTTCGCTTTGTTTGAGACTGCTTCCAGCCAACATATATTTGAAGGATTCGCACAACTAATTTCCAAAGTAATATTTGTGTCATCTAATGACTTAACAGTGCTTAACAGTTGAACACTTTTAGGAACTTCAACTTTATGCCTAGTCTATGAATTATTGTCTTATAATAAATGATCCATTGGGAATAAAAAAGGTCTAACTGTAGTATATAAACTACGTAAAGATTTTATTTAAAATAAAATTTAATAATATATAAAAAATGTGGTATTATAACTAAAGTAAGAGTGTAATTAAAATTTACAAGATTGAAAAATGAATAGATAGAGAATGGCAAGTTTAAAAATTTAACAAAGTTAAATGGTTTAAAATATTTAAGCACAGTTAAGAAAATGAAAAGTTCGGACAAACCTGGTAAGGGCATGCCGGTCAAGGAATGACAGATCTAAAAAAAGGCACTTTTCAGAGTCATTTTTTTTTTCGTTGTTGTTACAGAGTAACGGTAAAGATTATCTAATGGCATAAATTTGCGATTAGTTAAGGCAAAGATTGCTCTTTGAAATTAGTGGTACTCAAAAATTAAAATGGTATTTATCCTGTTTCTTTCTTTTCTTTTTCTTTTTCTTTTTTTTTTTTTTAGCGGCTATTTCAGATATATAAAATGTAGGTCTTGGTGTTATTTTATGACGGCTGATTATCTGCACGAGGGATAGGGCCCTAGGGGGAGTGCCTTCCGTGGGAATCTTTCTAAGGGAACCTAACCCGTATTTACGCAAGGTTTCCCAAGGTTCCAAGAAAACTACGAAAACTCCGAACGGTTAGGACGACAGGCGCGATTGCGTTCGAACCTAGCATCTCCTATCTACCAGCTTCGAGAAAAGAACCTCTCAACCACTGGTGAGGCAAATATAAAATGTAGGAGTAACAGCAATTCATTTTTAAATTTATTTATAATTAACCACTATTACGCATTTTGTTTTCTGTCTAAAATCTGATTACCAGATTTGTTGTTGTCCCTTCAACTTTCATTTAATTTTTGATTGTGCTATTTTCCACTCGCGAATTTCCCAGCCAGGCGAAATACAACCGTTAATTAATCCATAAATGCCGAATATGTCCTCAGGTATTTATAAAGGACACAAAGAAAAAAGTTGCTTGTTTAAAATGCAAACAATTTTACGAAATAATTCTGAGAAAAATGAGTTAACATATTGTTGCATAAACTATTGTTTACTAAATAATAACGATTCGAAACCCGTCGAATTCGACGAAGGAAAATATTTAAAGTAACTGATTGACTGAATTTATATATAAAAAAAAAACTATAACAATAATTATTCAATATTGTATTGGCTAACCTAACTCCTAAAACATGTATTATTTTTAACAAAAGTTTAATTTCAACTTTTCAAATTATTGAAAAACCAAACTTTCTTCCTAAATGTAATCAGTAAAATTCAATTAAGATAATGAAACTATGAAGTTATTAATTGAGACTTTGATTTTTGGTATTACGTAAAGGAAATCATCGAAAATTGCGCAACTTTGACACAATTGTAATTTTTGTTTTCAAATAAAAATAACAAAAACAACATATTTTACACCGTCTCAAAATTTACATGCATACTTTTCATATTCATATTCACTATTTTAACCCTTTATTTACTGACAGTACTTATAAATACTACTCTCTTTAAACTTTCATGGCATAGTGAATATTCTAATGGTACTTTTCAAAAACATTCTTTTAACTCCACTTTATCAGGATACATGGCAGCAGTAGTTCTAGGTTTGTTATTTTAGCGAGGAAGGAGGCTATCTTTGAAACAGTCGATGTGTTTTGTGTCGACATTTTGTATAGATTGTCATGCTAGTCTTTTTATTGCTGCAAACACAGTGGATATAGCAGGATATAAGATGAGTGTTGGATATTTTTTTATGTGTTCGTTATGATCTTAGAATACAATTTGACTAGCTATTTTAGATGAACGGTGTATGTATTTAATTTAACAGGTGAATTACTGGATAGTACTTATAAGTACCGCCAGTACAATGGGTGTTGGTGAAAAACTTCTTGTCTACTTTTCGTCTGTGTAGTTATCCATCGTTTTTATCTGTGTTATAATGTAATTACTAAATTGTAGTGTAGTAATGATGTTTCTGGTATTTGTTTTCTGTTTCATTATTATTATTTTTTAATAGGAAATTGAGAAAGTTGTGGCACCGGTCCTTTTTTTCCTATTCTGGAAATGGCATATATAAATTCCTATATTGCATATGTGGAGAAGCAGGAGAACATGTTGTTCCTGGAATATAGGCGTCGCCTGACTAAAAGAGAGCTAACAAGATCGAAATCTAAAAAAAAATAATAATATTTTTTTATTATGCCATCAATTTACAATTTTTACTCATTTTTCCTGTGTAAAATAAAACCATGTCAATTTAATATTTTTTTTGTGAATTTGCGAGTGTCTTCTTGTTATTTAGCATTTTTAAAAGTTTAAACTTTATTAATATTTGGAAATTTTTCCAGAGAGAAACATTCGCCTTGAATACAATATTTCAAATGAAAATCAAATTTCAAATTATTTTTGCTTAAAAGGCGCAAAGACCAACTTAGTGAAAAATATTCCATGCCGGGAATCGAACCCGGGTCATCAGTATAGCGCACTGACGTTCTACCGCTAAACCACATGGAACGATACCCAGCCTGGAACTTCTCACTATTACAAGTTGGCAAGGCTACAAACGCAGCACAAGATGGAATATTTTCCGTGAGCCACCAACATGGGGCAAACACAGACACTTAATTAAATCCAGCATCGATGAATCTATATTAATATTTAGAAATTTTTCCAGAGAGAAACATTCGCCTTGAATACAATATTTCAAATGAAAAATGAATATTCAAAATGAATATTGTATTCAAGGCGAATGTTTCTCTCTGGAAAAATTTCCAAATATTAATATAGATTCATCGATGCTGGATTTAATTAAGTGTCTGTGTTTGCCCCATGTTGGTGGCTCACGGAAAATATTCCATCTTGTGCTGCGTTTGTAGCCTTGCCAATATTGTATTCAAGGCGAATGTTTCTCTCTGGAAAAATTTCCAAATATTAATATAGATTCATCGATGCTGGATTTAATTAAGTGTCTGTGTTTGCCCCATGTTGGTGGCTCACGGAAAATATTCCATCTTGTGCTGCGTTTGTAGCCTTGCCAACTTGTAATAGTGAGAAGTTCCAGGCTGGGTATCGTTCCATGTGGTTTAGTGGTAGAACGTCAGTGCGCTATACTGATGACCCGGGTTCGATTCCCGGCATGGAATATTTTTCACTAAGTTGGTCTTTGCGCCTTTTAAGCAAAAATAATTTGAAATTTGATTTTCATTTGAAAGTTTAAACTTTATTTGAAATACCATGTGGATTTTCTGTTACGAGAATATTTTAGGCATAGTGTACTGAGGGGACTTTAAAGTACCACTTTAATTAATTACCTCTAACGAATTAAATTTCTCACGGGGGAGTATTTTTTTTTTACGTCTATCCTTTAATTTCCATTGCAGTAACTGAAAAAAAAATTACATGAAAAAAATTGCAGTAGATCATAATGCAGTAGATAAAGTGTTAAAAGTATTTTACTGTGCAATAGAGTGTTAATAAATATATTCCCAAACTTGATGTTGCGTTTGCCAGTTACAATTTTGCATCTAAACCTTCACACTCTTGAAGTGAGGTTCTAATCTGAGGTCCGGCGAAATCCAGAAATTTACTTTTAGCCGCATTCTTAGTAAAATATTTAGTTTTATCAAAGAAAATACTCATTTCATTTTTACTATGACATCATTTTCACCCACTGAAGATTAGCTTCTCAATTCCAATATCAGTGGAATGAAAGAAATATTGAAATGTAACAGTATTATAAAATGCGTTATTTTAAATCGTGACGACATTTTCTGTTCAAAAGTTTTAAAAAAGTTATTTTTAATTGTAATACGAAAATGGCATCAGTAAAGATCTGGTAATTCCCTTTGTTTCCCTTATCTTTTCAGCAATGGAAGTAACCCGATTGCCACCAATGTGAATAAATTTCATAAAGGACTTTTGAAATTAAAATTAAAATAAAAAAATGGAATTATTAAAAAATATATATATCGAGTGCTAGTGCATCTACAAATAAAGTGCTTTCGTTTAGAAAAAAACGTTATAAAAATTGGTTCAGTAGAAAGCTCAGGACAGATGACTAAAAAAACAGCCTTCTCTTTTAAATATATAGATGTTTTCACAAAAGTGTTGTACAATCTCCAGCTTTTTACACCCTTTTAACCCAACTTGATTTTTATATAGAATTTTGTACTAGATTTTTCGTTTACTTCTTGATAGGCTAGAATTATTAAAATTATGTCAACAGGTGCGTTTTGGATAACAATGCAATATTTTATTATTTTTAGAATTTAGTTATAAATTAATGAACTGATTTTAAGGCATTTTTCTGTTAGCTGGCCACAGATGATAGATCGCCAAATATTCTTTATGGTTATATGTGTTTACTAGTTAGAAAACAATGGTCTTAATGATGTGTCAAACCACTTTCGCCAAATTTGGCGTGATGTGAAACTGTATGGATGTGAAACTGTAATAACGAAATATTTTAATTACTAAAAAGTAAAAAATAAATAGTGTAAAAGCTTGACAAAAAAAAAATATATATCGTTTAATATATATATATTTTTTTTTACAATTTATCTATTGACGGTACTTTGAAGTACCACTCACTTTGAACTTTCATCCCACAGTGAATATTACTAATATTTTAATGATACAGTCGTGGGAAAAAAAAAGTAAACACCCCCTACTAACTCCTCAGCAAATTATCGTAGAGGAAAGTTACTGGTACCGAACGATTAGAAATAAAGTCTACTTTTAAATGACGTATATAAAATTTTCTTAGGGGGGAATCTACATATTAAAACGAATCCAAACTTCATTTTTTTTCAGTGGCAATACCCAATTTTAACGAGATATTTCAAATCTTCGGTTCAAACTATGCCTAGACACCAAATTTCAAGTCATTTGAATGATAAGTTTTTGAATTATAAACATTCAAAATTTAGTGCTCCTAATGTTAAATTACATTTTCATATTTTTATTTATATCTCCAGAAATTATGCTCCTAATGTGCTAATCTTTTTTGCAGCAATACTAATATACTCAAACATAAATACGCTGAATTTGCAATTTTTATAATTTCATGATATGAATTATGAATTATGAAATTAATATTCGAAAAAATTATGAATTGCAACCTACAATTTTTTGATGGATTTAGATTTATTAAGTTCTACTTTATGGAAATCCAAAATTTCACATTTTCCTTCCAAGTAGTTTTCAAATTATGCTTAAAAAACGAAAAAATGTTGGTTTAAGGGGACGTCTATGATAGAAGTGAGTAAGATATTTTGAAATTTATTCTGCTGTCCTGTAATCTAGAAGACTTCATTGACTGCTTGAATGAGGCTTAAGGTGCCTTGATCAAGAAGGGGGCTCTCTCGGTTAACAATTGAGTACGGAACTTCAATTTGGATACAGCCCTTAAAATAGGCTCGTTTTAAAATAATTAATTTCTCGGAAACTTACGGTACGAATTGCATAAAAATTTGTTTTTAGGCTAATTGAAGGGTGTAGAGTTCATTTATGCTGTCAGAAATGAGTACTGCTATTGAAAAAAACCCAAAGTTATGGTTCGTTTTAATATGTAGATGGCCCCCTATGCAAATTTTATATACATCATTTAAAAGTAGACTTTATTTCCAATCGTTTGGTACCAGTAACTTTGCTCTACGATAATTTGTTGAGGAGTTAGTAAGGGGTGTTTACTTTTTTTTTTCCACGACTGTACTTTGCAAAAACACTCTTTTAACTCCACTTTATCCGGACACATGGCAGTAGTAGTTCGAGGTTTGTTATTTTAGCGAATAAGGAGGCTATCTTTGAAGCAGTCGACGTGTTTTGTGACGAGATTTTGTACAGATTGTCACGCTCGTCTTTTTATTGCTGCAAACACAGTAAATGATATAAGTATTGGATTTTTTTTTATGTGTTCATCATTATGATCTTAGAATGCGATTTGACTAGCTATTTTAGGTGAACTGTGAACGTATTTGATTTAACAGTTGAATTACTCGGTAGTACTTATAAGTACCGTCAATACACTGAGTGTTGAAGAAAAACTTCTTGTTTACTTTTCGCCTGTGTAGTTATCCATCGTTTTCATCTGCTTTATAATGTAATTTGTAAAATGTAGTGTAGTAATAATTTTCCTTGTATTTCTTTTATGTTTCGTTATTATTTTTTATAACAAATTGAAAAATTTGTGGTACCGGCTCTTTTTTGCTATGCTAGAAATGGCATATGCAAATTCATATATTGCATATGTGGAGATGCGATAGAACATGTTGTCCCTGGAATATAGACGTCGCATAACTAAAGGACTGCTATCAAGATCGAAACCTTAAAAAAAATTAGTTTTTTTAACCCTTTCAGGGGCAAAGCATTTTCAATCCTAAAGTGTGGAAAAAAATGATTTGTACCCGAATTTTCCAAAACATTTATTTGTATATATGAAAAAGGCTATATGTCACATATTTATTAAATCGAAAATATTTTACGACAATTCTGGTGCCATTTGAAATGCCTTGTGGGTTTTCTATTACGATATTTTAGTCATAGTGTACTGACGTACTTTAAAGTACCACTTTTATTAATTACCTCTAAGGAATTAAATTTCTCACGGGTGAGTATTTGTTTTATGTTTATCCTTTAATTTTTATTGTAGTAACTTAAAAAAACTATTACATGAGAAAAATTGCAATAGATCATAATGCAGTAGATAAAGGGTTAATTGTGATTATACATTGAGAAAAAAATTTAGAAATCCTGAATAGATAGCTTAAATTGTGGCGAACGCAGTAACATATTATTTCTCACGCAGTGGTTTAATAAAGCTTTTTAGGTGCGTTCGTAATTATATAAATACGTAGCACCTATAGTCGTCGTATGGTCCGTCTGTCCGTCTGTCTGTTTGTCCATCTGTACGCATATAAACAGCGCAAAAACTACCCAACGGAAAGGTTTGAAATTTAATATATATAATCGTCGCAGAATTTTGTCGAGTCATTTCAAATTGTATGAAAATCGAATCAGAACTTAAAAAGATATTTATAAAAGTTTTCTTTATTCTATTAAATTCTATCATACGTAATTAATTCAATGATATTCCATGATAGGTAATGATTATAGGTTGCCATGGTGATTACGTTACATTTAAGATGGAGTCCGATTATTTCCGTATTACTGAATTTAATTTATTATGTAGAATCATAATAAATTTTGTATTCATTCCTTTTTTACATAAGAGTGGCACAGCTATTGCAACAATATCTGGATATTTATAAAACTAGTTATAGCACAAACTCACCTCATTTGCCACGTTGGACGTACAATTTCCGACTTGGTTCTTTCATGTTGTAATATCTTAAAAAGAGAAGTATGGCAAAAATTATATCTTTTAAAAGTAAATCAACTAGTCATTGCATTCTATCCAATGTAAAATGTAAATCCAAGCAATGAACTTTTAATAATCAGGGCCCACTGTTAATTAAGGGACTGTAACGGAATTTTTTTTTAGAGCTACGTACATGAATTGCAGTTATGACATTAGGCATTAGCCTTGAAATCAAATTAAATGTGTTTGTTTATGTTTTTTATTTTTATATTTATTCTGGTATTTAAATACAAGTATAAATTTTAAAACATAGTTTAGTTAAAATCTTATTTTTAACACTCTACTTGTATGAATGAATCGTATTCTGATGATTTATTACCCTTCACAAAACGGTATATTTTATTGAAGGAGAAGAAAATCTATCTACTAACTATCTTTTCCCTTTAAATTTGATGAAGACGTCGTTTGAGAATATCATCCATCATCCGTCGTAAGTTCTTTCTCAGGTGGTTCTTGATACGTCTATTATAAATAAATTTGGACAGATAAAGTCTTTAAACGGATTTTTTTTTATCGTTCAATACACTGATAAAAATAGTTCGCTTTGTTTGAGGCTGCTTTCAGTGTACTGAAATTTTAATAGAGAATGCTGGATATTATTTAAACCGTAAGATAGGGTGCCTATGACATTGAAATTTTTAATCAAATGAAATATTATATATGAATATGAAATATCGATGGAAAAGAGATAAGTCCATTGAAATTAGATAAATCAGCAGTTTTATATCAAAATTGACTGCGAAGTATTTAAAAAATGAAATGTTAAATCTAATAAAACGATATCAGCGTTTGTACTGTTTCTTACTTTTGATTGCAACTATTTAAAAAAAATCATTTTTGCGTTATTAATTGCAGAATTTCAATAAATAATGAGAAGATTACGTCTCGAAAATAATGGCATTCAAAACTAAGCACCCGTACCAGCCCTGGATTAGAGGTCTGCACGGGTTGAAATTTCCATGCCCGATCTGCTTTAAAAACTAAAATTTCGACCCGGGTCCAGCCCGATAATTTCGCAGTTCTCTACTCGGCCTGTTCAAAATTCAATGAAAACAGGCCCACCCCGACCCGACACAATTTCTACAAAAAATTCCGTTTTTTTTTAACATACAATTAAAAATCTTTTTAAAGAATACTGCATCCATATTTATGGAGAATTTTAGATTAGTTACTATATGTTCGGTATATTTTAGATTATTATATGTTCGGTACATTTTAGGAACTATATATTCTGTACATTTTTATTATTATTTGCTCGGTATATTTTAGATTACTTATATGTTCGCAAGCCATAAAATACAGAATAGCAACAATAATTATTCTTTAAACTCTTAAAGTATTACATTCAACCGGTCCGGCCCGTCCCGTTTGAAAATTTGCCTTCATTTTGCTGGCCCGTGCCCAGACCTCTACGCTAGATTTTAAGGCATTCGATAATAATCAATTTAGACATGACTGGAGCAACTTTCTGGTGTTTAATTTAATGAGTGCAAATCGTTAAAACTATCTGAAAAATCCATTAACCATGTAATATCAGATAGTGCACATACAATCGGTAATATCAGCAGACATTCCACATTGGGGTAATGTGAATTTCAATTTCATTGAATTTCATCTTATTTCATTTAGGGTACTTTTAGTTAAATAAAATTTTAAAATGAAACATATATTAAAAATAAATTTAATGCGGACACATACGTTTAAAAATATATCTAATGTAAGAAAACAACAATTTATATTCTAATTATTAAAAATTAATAATACTAGATTGAGCAAAAAGTTCTGGGAAATTTGTGAATGTTGCTTTGTTATGCGCAAATTAACAACAAAAGCAATGAGGACTAATCTTCAAAGTAGAGACCATCATAGTCCACGACTTTCTCCCATCGTTCTGCCAGATTCTGGGTTTGCTGGAAGTACCATGGCGGCTCTTTGGAATCGAAATACGCTTGATATGCTTCTTCAAATTCATTAAAGGTTTCAAATCGAAGGCCCTTGTAAAAGTGTTGCATTGATCGAAAGAGGCATAATCGGATGGAATCACGTCCTGAACTCCTGTAGATATACCACTAGTACTCCTATATACGATACAAATTCTGGCTATAGCTCTGGCTATATATGACTATTAGATTAAAAATTTCGCAGAACTTTTTGCTCAACCTAATAATAATTGAAAAGAAGACCCTGTGTATCATTAATTTGTCTTGATTGTAGAAACCAATTTAATCCGTCATCAAAAATTAAAATTATAACTTATTTGTACTCAATCTTTGTTAATTAAAATATTGCAATTTTTTTTATCATAGTAAAGTATAAAAAGTATGTCTTTATTACATAATAATAATAAGAAATGCATGCTTGACCGCCGTGCCCTGTGCATCGTAATAAAAACAAATCTGGGGATCTTTGAAGCAAGTATACATTATTCATAAAACACAAATTGTTATTATTAACCCTTTAAGCTCCAACGGTGTTTTAACGTACTATTAAATAAAATTTGTTATAAAATTCATATAACACATCAATTGGCAAAAATGTAATTTAGGATGAATTATAGATATGTTACTTCAGGGCTGTCCGACGCCGTGCCCTTTGAAGGTTTTCTATGGTATTCGAAGGTATCTATGGTATATTCGAAGGTTTTTTTTAATGAAAAATTACAGATATTTTCTGTAAATTAAACAGTTTTCCACTGACGCCAAAATTGACAGTTTTTTCTTGTCAATTTGAGGGACATTTTTTCAGTGATGAAATAATCTTTTTCTCTTTGTTAAACTGTCCCATTGACTGTTTTATAGGAGGAGTAAAGGGGTAATCTTCCCTCCCGGACATTTGAATTTAGGTAATTTTTCCCATTGTGTTTGGAAAAATAAATAAAACCGTGCGGAATGATTTTCGTCAAAAGCTCTTTCAGACCCCGCTATCCCTGAAAAAACCCATGAATTGGTCAGTATCATGACCATCTTCGTTTTTGTACTTTTTATAACGCTAAATTCAAGCTTCCCAAAGAATTCAAGGAGTATTTTCACGCCATGAAAAAAAAAACCCCTAGCGATATCTCTAATTTCCAGGTTTATTATTATTATTATTATTATTATTATTATTATTATTATTATTATAGGCGAGTTTAAAGTTTCTGGCACCTTCCCTTATTCCTACAAAAAGCTTTGAGAAAGGTACTCAACAGGAAAATGTATATTTCCATATTTAACATGATTTATGTTTTTTTTTTCTAAGTTCTTTTACAAGGAGCTCCTGAAGCATAGGAACCTTATGTCTACCACTGTGAGATGAATTTGCATTGTATAAGACGTATGAGTATTGCTACTATAATACTTTAACTATAATACTGCCTACTATGATACTGTACTACTACTAAAATACTACTATAATACTTCAGCAAATAAATAAATAGAATGCTAAATTCATCTTTAAAAAGCTAAACTTAAAATTACACTATGTGTAAATATCTCTGACGAAGGCTATGCATATAGCTGAAAGCACTAAGGATATTAAAGTAATTTAACACCTTTTTAAATATTTTTTTATCTTTTAAGTATAGTTTGCACATAGTGTAATTTTAAGTTTACTATAATACTGTCGCATGTTCTGCTTGTTTTTTCTTGGTATAATTTTGCCAAGATTGTGGATTTTCTATTATTCTTTATATCAGCTATACGATCCTTTGTTTTTATTACTAAATTTCCTACTAATCATGCCAATATAGTAATGCTTTGATACGCCTACTTTAGTAAATTGTATTTCATATACTCCTGAATAATTGTCAACCGTCATAGAATAAACCCTCCATATAAATTTCAATGAAAGTACGATATTTTCCCCCGTCAGCCTATACTACCCATCTATTATAAGAGATACCACAGATTTTGTAACACGTAAAACTACAATATGTAACGAGACAGTCTCGTTTAATTTACCAAAAATATGGTTTGAGTTACATCATGTTAAGAAATTTGAAATAAAAATCAAAGTAAAATAAAAAATAATGTGCAAATTGAATTATGTCGTTTCAAATCATTACATCACAGATTGTGAAATTTTATAATATTCTTATTTGTTTTGATAATGGCTTCAGTGGAGCCGAAACATGTAAACACCTTAAAAAAAAAACTCGTTTTTTTTTTCGCTGTTTTAAATTTTTTTATTTCACAGCTTTTACCAATTAAAAGAAGTATATTATAACAGTATGTTATAATTTGTTAAATAGATTTATTAATATCATATTTTATAAATAACCACCTACAAAGTACTTCCTTTCCTGCAGTTCTATACTTCTGGATCTGAAAGCGCAAGTGCAAGCTTCTCAAAGCATTCCTGGTTCCAACCTCATAGTTTTGTAGCTTTTTTAGCGGCACTTTATTTTTCCGAAATCATCGATTAATATATTTGAAAATTCTTATTTAAAAAACTGGTGGCAATAGATTAAAAAATTTTGTAATAAACACTTGTAGCAAATGGGTAAATACATCATTTAATTTTGATAAAGAATTTCTTTTCTGAGTTGTGTGCGTTAAATACAAATCACTTTTCTCCGGTTGCATATTTATATTTTTATATTGTTACTTTCTTCTTGTTTACTAATGTCACTGTCCATTTCTGCTGTCGGTATCATTTTACTAATGGAATCTAACAATATCTTATTTTTCCTTTCACCATTTAACAGAGGTATTTTCACCATTAAAGGATAAAAGAATGTGCTTTTAATGGCATTCTTTTGAAACTGTTCAGCTTCTAGGGGTTCGGTGAGTTTTTCGATTTGAAAAATAAGAAAAAATATCAATTTGATTTGAACTCTAGGAGCACGGTAAAAATATTTAGATTTTTGTATTAAAAAACACTTATTTTGATCTTTCAAAAATCATATTTAATTCATTTTTTATTGAAAAATTAGTCTCTGGGAACACCGTTTTTGAAATATGCTTCGTGTAGCGCTCTGCAGTACCCAAGATTAATTTACCTTAGTTTCATCTGAAACCAATGAAATGAAAAGTACGTTAAAATAGGCAACCCTTGGCAAAAAGTTTCTGATCAGTGTTATCAAGTTTATGATTTTTGCATTTCGAAGCATATATTTCGCGATTCATGAGCATAGGGGCGTTTTACAATATGCCAAATAAAAGAACACGTATTAAAATATAAATGAAAAGCGAATTCAATATAACAATCATAATTTATAATGATACTGCATGCGAAAAAGTTTCCTCGTGAGAAAAAAATATCCGATCAAGACAGAAGTTGGAAAATAGTAATCGATCACCGAGGAAACAAGTTTGAAATTTGCATATTGAAGTTATATTAGAGTGCCTGCGCATGCGTACAATATCTTAATCCTATTTAAAAGAAAAAATCTTCCAGCTGCGAGATCAAAAGCAGCTCTCAAGTGCTGGACAATGGCTCGTGAGAAAAACCTGTCTCGCGATTTAAAAATCCGCATGATTAAATTGTTGCAAGAGGGAAATTCACAAAGAAAAGGGGCTACTTTATTAAATTGTGCTCAAACAGGGTTCCTACGCAATTCTGATAAAAAAATTCCCTGACTTTATTTAAAAATTTCCCTGACTTTTCTCAGTAAAAATTCAGCCTACACATTGTTGTAAAACCCTCTACAATGGACTTTAATTTAGATAAATGCTAAAAAAAAGTATGTGCTGTATGAATTTCCGATTTTTTAATTATTTTTCATATTGTTATATAGTTTGCACAAATTTCATATAAAAATTTTTGATTGGATGAATAATTCAAAATTTCTTCATTTACGACGATAATAGAAATTCCGATGGAAGTAGTACATAAAAAATTCCCTGACTTTTCCCTGACCTTTTCAAATATTTCAAAAATTCCCTGACATTTCCCTGACTGCCTAAATTTTCGAATTCCCTGACTTTTCCCTGTTTTCCAGGTTTTCCCTGACCCGTAGGAACCCTGTCAAAGTACGGTATGCGATATTTGGAAAAAATATCAGTTGACTAACAGTGTGGAAAATTTGCCTCAAAGTGGACGTCCACGAATGACAACGCCTACGGAGGACAGAAAACTTGTGGAAATAGCGAAAAGAAAGCGGCGAGAAACCTCAAAACAACTCAATGCCGAATGGTCCAAGTATAACGTAAAGGCAAG
Organism: Maratus speciosus; assembly: GCA_963932465.1. Lineage (NCBI taxonomy): Eukaryota > Metazoa > Arthropoda > Arachnida > Araneae > Salticidae > Maratus > Maratus speciosus. The sequence continues at coordinate 173,552,346 of OZ010793.1, forward strand.
TGACCGTACTGTACGTAATCGTCTCTCTAAATGCAACAAGATTTAAATTCTGTAAAGCTAAAACGAAACCTTACTTGACAAAGAAGCATAGAAAAGAGCGCTTGCAATGGTGTAAAAAACATGCACACTGGCCACTTGATGAATGGAATAAAGTTATTTTTAGCGATGAATCTCGCCTATCTCTCGGAGCAGGTGATGACTGTGGAACATTTGTTTGGAGGAGAGTTGGTGAAAAGTTCAATGATAAGTGTGTCAATACGACGACTAAATTTTCACCTGCATTTACAGTTTGGAGTTGTATGACATCACAAGGCGTCGCCAAGCTGTGTATTGTGTTACGTACAGTAAACTCTGAAATTTACATTGACATTTTAGAGAATTTTTTTATTCCCATCATCGATCAATGGTTCGGGGATCAAAATGACTTACACAGCTATCGTTTATTTCAAGATGACAACGCAGCTCCCCATCGCACCAAATCAGGGAAGAAATTTCTATAAAATGTACGTAATAATCCAATTAAAACCATGACTTGGACGCCCAATAGTCCGGATCTTAATCCCATCGAAAATCTGTGGAATATATTAAAAAGAAAAATCTATTTTCGAAGGATCACAAATGCCATAGAACTACGCAAAGCTATAAGGGAATGCTGGTATGAAATTGCTCCCAATGAGTGTAAAAAGCTTATTGGGTCCATTACACGAAGAATTTCGGTTGTCATTCGAGCTAACGGTGGATTTACTAAATACTTATTGATTACAGTGATCGGTTATGTTTTTCAAAATGAAAGCTTGATTGTATAATTTTTTCTTTGGTGTTTAAATTTCAATCATCATTTATCTGTTTATAAATTGATGTACAGTCAAACCCGTTATAGCGAACCCGGTATATAACGAACTCATGGATATAACGAAAGAATATTTTGGTCCCGCTGGTTTCCTATTATATTTAATGTAAATTTATAATTTTATAACGAACCTCCGAAATCTTAAGAATCAGCTATAATGAAATTTTTTTTCAGTCGACCGCTGAATTTTTAAAAAACTTTTCCGCAGTTGTGAAAACAACACTTCGACTCTAATTTCATAAGAAAGTGTATGCCACCAGTGAAACACAGTGCAAATCAGTGATAAGTCTGTTTATTAAAGAGTAGAAACAACTGCATTCTTTCTCTTTTACGATAGTCAATCTGTAGCCGTGACTAAAAATTTAAGCAACAGTTAAAGGTAATATGAATTTATTTCCATTTGTCTTCATTTTTAGATAATTTAATTAGTATTGTGTCAGTTTATTGTAATGGATTTAGTCAATTTAATTAATTAATGATCATTTTTAATTCATTTTATGTATCACTTTGTAACGCATTGTTATTGAATATGCATAGCAACTAATGAGCTATACATTTTGTGAACTCTACCATTTTTCTTAACGGTTCGGATGTAGCGAACCACCGGATATAGCGAACAAAACCTTTGGTCCCTTGGAGTTCGTTATAACGGTGTTCGACTGTATAATGATTTTTCTTTATTGCATATTTTTGTTCATTATATAGTATAATTCAAATGTATTATCGCTAATAATCGTTTAATTTTTATGCAGTGAGACTAAATAATCCTTTCTTACAAAAAATGGTAGTGTTGGTGTAATGATCGGAAACTTTGTGCCAAGGTTATGTTACTGTAAATGTAATAAACCGGTGATTATGTATAATTACCGGTGATTGTTCATAATCACCACTAAACTTGGTAAATGTGATAAATTATTGAATATTTATCAAATTTACCTGTTAGTTTAGAAAATCCCCAACTCGGAATAGGGAATGTAATAAATTCGCATTATTATGTGTAGTAACGAGGTCTTAATTCCAAAAAATGAATATTTTCAAATAATACTAAAAATTTCGTTATTAAGAATTAGAAGAACGTCATGATGGCTACATTAAAACTTACAATAATATTTAAATAAAATAAAAATTTAATAAAAGTGGCGTTTTTGTACTTTACTTTCATTAGATATCTTAGAACAGATATATTAAATAATAGCATAAGTTATATAATATACAGTAGCGCTCAAAAGTATTTTGACAAAGTTAATAATTGACTTAAATAAAAGCAATAATAAGATACAAAAATCAATCATTTATTTTATTTAACCATATTCAATGTTTTACAGAAGTTTAGCAAATGAGCTAGAGTCCTGCACGGGTCGGGTTGTACCCGACCCGAACTCGCAAATTTCATTTTAAATCAGCCCGCAACCTGACCCGATCTCGCAAATTTCATTTTAAGTCAACCCACAACCTGACCCGAACCCGACAAAAAAAAAAATTCCTCGACCCGCAACCCGACCCCAAATACGCAAAAATAATTTTTGGCAACCAGCAACCCGACCCGAGCCCGAGATATTTCAACCCGCACTCGACCAGAACCCGCAATATTTCAACCTACAACCCAACCCGAGCCCGCAATGGAAAAAAAGTAAATCATGTTTTAATGTCATTATGAAAAAAATTCTACATTCGTATTTCTAATACCATTTTTACATTTTTCGTAGAAAAATTAACAAATCTATATTCTGTAATATTCAAATATTGTTACAACTTCTGGATAGTGGACACCTCGAGATCGTTAAATGGAGACAAACATTGGGTCGGGTTATCCCGAATTTGTTTTTTCTTCTCGGAATGAATCTAATTTTCTTTTTGCAGGTCGGGGTCACACTAGAAAAATTCTTGTGGGTCGTATATAAATTTTTTGCCACTCAGATTGTTGGCATTTTCACAAAAAGTTTGAACACAATTATGTTTACCCAATTATGTTTCGGGATAACCCGACCCGATGTTTGATTCTATTTAACGATCCCGAGGTGCCCACTATTCAGAAGTTTTACTATATTTAAATATAACAGAATATAGATTTGTTAATTCTTCTATGAAAAATATAAAAATGGTATTAGAAATACAATTATAGAATTTTTTTCATAATGACATTAAAACATGATTTACTTTTCTTTCATTGCGGGTTCAAGTTGGGTTGGGGTTTGAAATATTGCGGGTTCGGGTTGAAATATCTCGGGTTCGGGTCGGATTTCGGGTTTCCGAAAATTATTTTTGCGTGTTTGGGGTTGGGTTGCGGGTTGAAGATTTTTTTTGTCGGGTTCGGGTCGTGTTGCGGGTTGACTTAAAATGGAATCTGCGAGTTCGGGTCGGGTTGTACTGGACCCGTGCAGGACTTCATTTCTAAAATTCTGTAAAACATTGAATATGGATAAATAAAATACATGCTTGATTTTTGTATTTTATTATTGCTTTTATTTAAGTAAATTATTATCTTTGTCAAAATACTTTTGAGCGCTACATGTATGTCGTAAAAGGTATTGAAAAATGCTAAATGATCAAAACTGATAAAAATGAAATAAAGCCTAGCTTGTTATTTCAGTAAATACTTTATTTTTATCTAAACAAAAGAGAACTTTGAATTAAATAATAACTAGTAAGTCTAGATAACTTTTATGTCTTGTCAAATAAAAGACCTGAATAAAGAAAACAATTTTATTATAAGAACTTATTCAAAACAGCTCCATATATAAAAAAAAAAAATAACCGCATATTCTAGAAAAAAAAAAAGCATTTACTAGGTTACATATTTAGACACATTAGACTGTTATGACATTTAGAAAATCAAAGTTTTCCAGATTTTTTACATTTGATTTTTTACATACATAATCTTCCGGTTTTTTCCCACTACTTTCGTTTTTACAATTATTTATGCACAAACTGAACGAATTTTGGTAAAGTTAAGGACTTTTATTACATTCCCCATTACGAGTTGGGGATTTTGTTAATTAACAGGGTAAATTTAATAAATATTGATAAATATTCAATAATTTATCACTTTTACCAAGTTTAGTGGTAATTATGAACAATCACCGGATTAATCACAGTTACCGTAACATATACACTGTATATTTACTAATGTATGCACACCCTGTTCTTGATAAGGAAAAACGGGAAAAATTGCATATCTTGTATAATGCACACCGCCTACAATAACACCAAGAAAGATAGTATTTTAAAGAGAAAATGCCATAAATTCTCACTCACATTTTTTTCTAGAACATGAATTACCATATTCACTCACGTATGTTTCCCTCTCTTATTCGAATACTATAAGATTTCTGCAGTATGTGCTTTTAACACTTTCCCACATAGTTGAAAAGTGTTTATGGATTCTGTTTGTTTGTCTGTCAGTTTTCTAACTCCAGTAAACATACTTGGATTTTGCACGCAATTTTTATATTTAATTGATGTTTACTGTAGAATGTTCGGCAATAAAAATGAAGTGTGCTTCACCTATGGTTCACACACAAAAGAATTCTGTTACATTAGTGTCTATAGAAAAATAATTTTCGCTGCATTACTTCGATGCTGCATTACTTTGACGCTGTGTTACTTGGAATGTCATGAAATTGATACGCATCGCTAAAGTAAAATATTAGCACACTTTCTGAGACGTATAGAATAAGTAGTATTTATAAGTAGTTTATAGCGACGTACAATATATTCCATTACATTATGATCTATGGGGAGAAACCGTTTGCGACGTATAATGTTATGATACGTCAAACATAATGAAATTAATCCCTGAAAGGGATCCCTGAGATGCACTACAGAATGTTTTCTATATATTATAGAGTTCGTAGCATTTATCGTTCGTGTACAGAGACGCTCAAAAGAACAGGTGAGACTATGATCGATATCAAAATATGGAAAAATAAAATTTCTTCATAATGTTCTATTAGTTTTGGAAATTGTTTCATAATCAATGCGTGATGCATGATTTTTTGCTTTTGCTGTTCATTGTAAATGTTGTTTAAAAAAATTTATCGGCATCACAAATCCATGTACATGGTGTGTCGAGTATTTGAGAACACAAGCTATAGGTAAAATATCACTCTGTACATCATAGTTACAAATATTTTTCTGCTGAGTGTAAACATGTCAGAATCTAGACTAACTCAGGAAATGAAGAGGCATGCTGTCATTGGCTCAATGGCTGAAGAACACTTCTATTTAGAGATTGTCACATTCTTAAAACTCGCCGGGTCATTCGCCTTTAATGTAAGAAGAGAACTGAAGGTTGCCAGGTTTCATGTGGCAAACGTTTCATGCAGGAAATGACAGTGTCAGCAATATGAAATCATCAAGACACCGAAATTCGTCAGTCAAGTCGATTAAAATCCTACGAAGTCGATGAGAGCACTCGCTAGGGAGATGAAGGTTGATGAGTCCAAACTCTGATGTGTGATTCATGAGGGCCTTCGTTAGAGGTCGTACGTGATGAGCAAGAGTGATATTCTTGCCCGAGAGAACCAGGGATAATCGTCTGACTAGAGACAAGCGCCTTCTTAACAAGCTGAAACATAAAGAGGGATGTTCTTGTTTCTTTCCAATGAGAAAAGCTTTGCCCAGGTCAAGAAAGTTAATCGAAAAAAGATCGGTGATAGTGTAAAATCTCGGAAGAGGTTCTGACAGATATTTGCGGAAAATTTCCAGCCTCATTGATGATTCTGGGGGGTACTGAGAAGCGAAGACGATCGGATGCCTCTCCACATTTCTTTTTTCAAGGTGCCTGAGTCCATGCCGTTGCTTATACCGAGATGTTAAAGCACTAAAATATTTCTGTAACACATGGGAGGCAGTGCGTTTTTTAACAAGACTCTGCACTGTCCCATACAGCCCTTACAAACCAAAAGTGGATGGCCAAAGAATTCATGATGATGTCATCCTCAAATTGTCGTCCCCCCCCCCCCACACACACACCAGCTACCCAGATATTACCCGAACGGCCTATTACGTATGTGGCGTAGTTGAGAGGGACTACAATAGTCATCCACACAACAATGTGGTGGCTCTCATAACAGCCGTTGTGTATGCAGTGGCAAATGTTCCCAACACACACCTACAGCCATTTTTGACAGCCTGTACAGGTAGTTATTGTGGCTGGCAGTGGTTTCAATGAATGATATCATCCAGTGTGTATGTGGTCACCTGTACAGAACGTTAAAATAAAATAAAAATGTTCTATCTTTAGTGTATATTTCTGTTTGAAAGCAGTCGTTGATTTGCTCTCAAATACCTGACGCACACTGTATTTGATCATTCATAATATAATAAAATATTACGGGACATAAAAATGCATTTCCTTCGTTTATTTTATTTTATGTCTCTACATTCGTACATCTGTATCGCGAAAATCCAGTATCATACTCAGCGTTAGTGAAAACATGTAGTTTCACACAGCTGCCTGGAATGTTTCGCGTAAAATGTGCACTCATTTTCTAGACGTAAAATTCTGGAAAAAGTGTACACATTATACATGAATAAAGACGGCGTCTAATACGTGACACACGTTTTTTTTTTTAAATTTGCGATTTCTAACAAAATGGTGTACAGTAAACTTCCGATTATCCGTCACTCACGGGACCGATGGTATGGCGGATACTGACAGTTAACGCAGTCAAAATAAAATGACTACAACAGACTGATACAGATCGTCAGACTTGTTTAGCCCAAATTCTACGAAAACGCAATGACAGTTTTTTAAAATATCGAGAAGCTTAGAGGTTCCGACGTAAGCTACTGGGAATACATTTCTAGTAATAAAACATTTGAAAACATATGTAAAAAATGCCAAACATTTGACACAAAAGTCATTTTGTTAACGAAGAATCATCTAAATGAGATTATAATTTAATTTGCTATGAAAAATACTTACATTTTAATTAGATTTTAAATTACAGGTTGCACCAAAAGTCCCCAACACATTAAAAATTCAATATAATATTTAGGGGGTCCGGGACACATTTTAAAATAACTTTTATTAATTGAGTTAAAATTTTGAACTTTTTCTTCGTGATGATTAACCACATAATTTGTAAACAAAATACCATGATAAAACTTCTCATAATTAAAAAAAATAAATTTAAAATTTATTAAAAAAGTGGGATAATTTAAAATCGTTAAAACTCGAAAAATTATTAGTAGAATTTACCTTTTTTTCATTTAAATAAACAGAAATATATAAGTTTTAATTTAGATCCAGCCTTTTAAAAAATATTAATTAAAAAAATTAAAAGTATTTAAATTTAAAATTTAAAAAAATGATGTAACTTTAAAAAAATCATAAGTAAATATTTCTTTCAAATTTGCTGAATCAAAACTAAAGTAAAACAACTAGAAAGATATGTTCCAAGTTTGAATCATTTAGCTTTAACGGTTCTTGACTTATAACAATTTAAATACGAGAAATGGTGAAAAAAACTCATCATGAAGAAAAACGCATTTTCACAAGAAGTCGTTTCTACGACAACCATTGCTTGAAAGCTAGGTTTTGAAAACAAACCAAAATGAAAAAAAAAATATTTCCTGCTCTAATTAAGATATAAACATGATTTAAACGTCATTTTAAGCAGGAAAATAGAGACATTTTTAATGCAATAAAAGTTTTTTAGAAAATTTGAAGATTTTTGTATCCCGGACCCCTTAAGTAATTGTCGTACAGGGGTGCGGTTTGGACTAAAATGCTTATCACGATGAAAAGTTTTCTTCAAGCGAATAAAAAAATTAGTTCCAAACTTCGGTTATAGATGGCGCCACTTGTCGGAGCGTTTGGTTTCAAACATGCGGTTTTTTTTTCTAATTTTCAGATTAGTTTCGATTTTGTTTGAAGTACCAACTTACGCAATCAGCTTTTTTCGCTGGGAGTCGTCATTTCTGTGTCGCAGCGTCAAAACTAACCCAAACAGTCAGAAAAAACGCATTTTTGAAACCTAACATACGGACAAGTATGTTATCCATGATCGAAGTTCGGAACTAAATATTTTCATTCGCTTGAAGAAGACTTTTCATCATGAGGTGCCTTCTTTCCCAAACTGCACGCCTTTACGTTGTACGATGATCACATTTTTTTATATTGAATTCTAAAATGTGTCAGGAACTTTTGGACACCCTGTATATTAAATTGAATTACTTGAGATCATAACAAATCTTAATAAGACTTAACACTGGTCTCTATAAAAAAAAAACTAAAAAAGAGACATCGATAAAAATAATAATCTCAAATCCCTCCTCCGAAATATTTTTCTATCTACAGCCTTCTCTGTATTTCTAAATCCTTGTATTCGAGATCTTACAAAATTTATAGACCTTTTTTTAGGAAAAACACAAGTTATTATTAAATAATGTTGTAATTTAAAAGTATATTTTAGAAATTTATAATTAATGAAATCATTCAAAAATTAACGCAACTTTATTCATCATACCCCAAAATTGCATGTTTTTTTTTTTCTTTCATTGTTAAGAAACACTTAAAAAAAATCTTGAATAATGCTCTTTACTATTGAATTAGTCCTATTTTTCTTCTTCATTAGTGGCCTTTTATGTGATTAGCACAATTTCCTTTTCTCTCTAGGGCGAAAACCACTAAAGAAGCTGAAATTTTCATAAATGATCTCTGCCATAGTAATGCACAGTAATCTTCTGATATAAAATGTATTAAAAAATAACATTAATTTTGTCTTTCGTCAGTAACATACTAATTTAGATCCAAAAGGAATTCGGACTCTGTGACTGATCTGTGAACTGTTTTTATGATTTTTCCCCTTTGTGAAATAAAAGAATAGTCTAGGTTTTCCTATCAACAATATTTACTAGTTAATCAACACCATCTCTGTCCCAAAGTTTGAATAGCGTGTCTCATCATTATGTGTTATTCTCTAGATCATCCGCCAATTTTGACGCCATTCCTTTCACGCATATGGTGAAGTTTCTCACTAGCATATTTAAATTTTAGAAAGATCAGCTTCCTTCGGAATAAATCCTAAAATAAATGTTCAATAAACTTTTGACTTCAACCCCCCCCCCCCCCCCCCTTAAAAATAAAACTGGTCGCCATGTGATAAGAGTGATGCATCTCAGCCAGTGTTTCCAGATAGTCGAAAGTGAATTATCCCAAATTTTCTGAAAAATTCTCCAAATCAGTGCTTTTTTCCGAAAAAGTCCCCCACGCAATTTCCACTCAAAAAAGTAAATTTTCAATTTTCGATTTTACACTATAAAAAATGTTTAACCAATTTAAACTAAAATTTTTTCTCCAAATCAAGCATTTTTTTAAAAAAAATTCCCCATTTACAAAAAATAAACATATAAGAATTTTGCATGCTTATACGCAGCTAAACGACGAGAATGAGAGATACATTTTACAACGACAAGTTCATTTTTTTTACACATTTGTACATTTGTTTTTTAAATTATTGCCAATCGATGATGCTGAGCTATCATTACTTTATCTCCGTCTACACTTACACTAATATCTTTTTCAAGGTTTTGACCATCTCTTATCAGTTGGGGTTTGAATGAATCTGAGATGGTGTTGGCATCATCTGCTTCTATCTGACTTAAGCTATAAAATATTGTTTTCCATTTTTTGTCATCTCTACTGAAACATCTAATCGTAATGCAAAATATCTTCGCTGTATCAATCACTGTGCTTCGTCAATAATAAAAGAAAAATAGCTGCTTTTGACATCTTTAATTAAATCTTTTAAAAAGCACGGCAAATGAATGTTTCGGATAAGTCCTGAAGATTTAGTAATGTGTAGGTTTATGCCATTTAAGACCGCAGAGTTTTCACTCAAGTTTCTTATAAGGAGAAGGGGGGGGGGGGGCTGCTGCACTCATTGAACAATGTTCAATTATAAACGTAGGAATGTGATCGTAGTATGCAATGGCCTGTCTTGCAAAAAGCTCTACTGTCATTCCATGAAGTATAAATTAACCAGCCTTAAACAAAAAACAGTTATAAAATTGTTTTTTTTTTTTTTCTGATAAATCTGTACTAATAAAATAAATGTGTATGTATGTCTGTCCTCGATGACAAGGAAAATTTGCCGTACTTAGTAATCTGAAAATTGAGGTGGGGATAGTCCAAGGCAGGTCGTGAGGCACCTGTGATACGTGTAAAGTGTAATGTTGTAAACGATGAGCACGACCACGAGAATAATGATCGATATCTCTGATTTCTGTATTTTATTTTCGATTTCCAAATCAAAATCGAATTTGAGACAGATCCAGTGTTGTCAGATGACTGAAAGTAAACTTTACGTGAAATAGCGAAAAAATTTCCCCAAAAATGTTTACAGTCCCCCCAAAATTACCCTAGAGGTTCAAAATTGCACAAAATGGGGCAAAATCCCCAATCTGGCAACACTGATCTCATCACAGCATGCATATTCTCTTCCCAATACCTACTCGGTTCAGATTTGATAACGGTATTTCACAGTATATTTTTCTAGTATGAAATGTTGAATATTTTAAAACATTTAGTTTTGTTATTATCTTCATGTACTCAGGGCCCGACTTATGCAAGGGCATGCGGGGAAGCTGCCCCGGGCCCCCCTTTTTAGGGGGCCCCTATGAGAGTAATCAAGATTTCCATTAAAAGGTGCCAAATGATTCAAATTAGCCAAAAGTAAAGAAATTTCATGTATTTTCAAACATTTAAAAAGGGAGTGCAGTTCCCCTTCCCTTCTCTGCTTCCAGTATCCCCGCCACCCATGCAAAAAACATACTATATCATTAGAAAACTAATGATTAAAATTCTATTATGACAACTTAGTATTCTATTGTTTTCGAAAGAAATTCTTTATTAACGTTTTCTTACGTAACATGGCAAGTTAAAACCATTCATTATGACCCATTTGGGGTATTTTCTTTTAGACATCTTACAATCTATGTAGGTAAGTTGAGTTTGCAAAGAAATACTTGTGTCAACCAATCTATCCTTTTTTCTATTATCCTAATAGCATTTTTTCTTAAAGTTGTGACTATTTTTTGTGATACTCTGCATACAGATGTGAGCAGTACCGGGTACAAAATTTATGCATACTTACAATATGTATGAAGTTTAGTACTAGTTACTTGCATATTATTGCAAAAAAAATTCTATAGATAGGTAGAAGGGGCCCCCCTGAATGATTCTTGCCCCGGGCCCCCCCCATAGCCTAAGTCGGGCCCTGCATGTACTAATAAAAGTTTCCTAATCCTAATACAGGCATCCCTCGACTTACGTAAATTCGCACTTACGCAAGAAGTTTCGAAAATTTACATTTATGATCGAAAATTACATTTATGAATATACTAGCGCGTTTTATACGCATTTGCATACTTTTGATAACTGTTTTGTAAATAAAATATGCAGATAAAAACCATAACTATAATATAGTTTTATATATTAGATATAGTTCTATTTTTATTGGGATATACAATCATATCTTTAACAAAACAGACACAAATCTAATTAAAATGAGCCAAAAAAAAAAAAAAAAAAAAAAAAAAAAAAAAAAAAAAAAACCACCTCTGTTTAACCAGTACAATTCTGTTAACTGAATTCAACCATAACGAAATCTAATTTTAAAGTTTCGGTGAAGAGGAACGAGTGTATTTTTTCTTCTAGCTTCAGAGCTGTTCGTTTTATGTAGATTCAAAATTTATGTAAATTAATTTATCAATGTTAAATTTATAAATCCCATATTCCGCAAGATACTTTTTATTTGAAAAGTGTTCTCTCAGTTTGTTTTTATATTTTTTCATACTTTTATAGTTTATATCCAAGTAAATACTGCTACATGCTACGTTATTTATAAAATAATACTGTGTAAATAATGTATATATATTATATATATATATGATAAATATTGTAGTTTCTGACGAAATTTTACCTAAGAAATTTACAAATTCTGCTTTCGCAAAAGTTTACGGAACGCATTACTTACGTAAGTAATGCGTTCCCTGTCTATTATATGTCCCATCCCTGTACTATTATAAATGTGAAATCGTGAATATGCTTGGTTGAAGTCAGAATCATAACGGATAACTAAATTTTTCTGTATTCATTATCCCTTATATTAACTTTTTCCAGTGTTTTAATTTCCCCTTAAGTTAATAAAATTTACATATTTTATTTGTTTGTAATTCACAAAATAAAAGTTATAAAAATAAAAGCTTCTTTCAATCAAATCTAGAAATAGAATTTTCTCTCGCTTTTGTAATATTGTGGCATTTCAAAGGAAAAAATTATGAAAACTTATTTGTCATTAACTTTTGAGCTTTTTGAGGTACAGCAATGTTAACTTTATTAGAAATGCACCTGATGTAAAAATCCACTTGTGATTGTGTTTCTGGATTTTTTATAACCACTATTTCTTTATAATAGTAATAGTCGCCTAATAAATTATTAAAAAATGCGATGATTACTATTTGGAAATATTGATTTAAAAAAAATCCAAAAAGCAGTTACCCGGCAGTATTAGTTAAGTTGGTTATATCGTGCTAATATTTGCATTCATCGCTAACACTGTTACCCATTTAGCGGAATTCTGAATTCAAAAATTTTTCCAGTCTTTTTAAACAGTATTTTCACATTATTTAATCGACGAAAGTCTGCCATTAAATAAAGCTAAAATTAGTATTAAAAATTTCTGATATACATTTCGAATACAAAAATTCGTTTAATTTTAAGCACTGATCACATTCACTGATATTTAAATTATAATACAAATATTGGTAAACTATTGAATTTACATTTGAAATATTTGTAATGAAATGTCAAAACTTTAAATTGTAACTATCTCCAACGAAATGTTAATATTGCGAAAGTATTTACCTTGTGTTGGAAATATTAATTGTGGAATTGGAAAATAATTTTGGCTAATTTACATTTTCCACATATTTGCGCAATATTGATTTTTTTCTATTTCACTATTGATATTTCCATTATAAAGTAAATATTTTTGCTATTTGCTTGTAACTTTTATTTTATGTATCGCAAACAAATAAAACATGTAAATTTTTATAAAGTTAAATGAAAAATTTAAATATTGGAAAAAAATTAATATTATGCATAATGAATACAAAGACGTTTAATTATCTGTTTTGACGCTCACTCCAGTTAAACATTTTCCCACTTTTACATTTATAATATTATTAGAATTAGTATACTATCATTGTTACTTAAGGATAATAACAAAATTAAGAGTTTCAAAATATTGAAAATTTCACACCAGAAAAATATACTGAGAAATACCAGTCTCGAATCTGAACCGAGTTGGTATTGTGAATATGCCAGCCTGCATGTCGTAATCGGACAGTTTTAGTTTTTGCAGGAGATTGAGAAGAAAAGTGTGGAATACGCGCATTTGAGATTTTTACTGAAACCAAAATTAATTCCAAAATTTTACTACGATGGACAGAAGCTTCCTCATATGTGTGAAACAAATGACCTCCAAATTGGCAAATGATAATTGAGAGTAATATAGAATAACGTTCCAAAGTAGGCTTTTTGGGTAGACTTGGAAGTGGGAATTTTTCTATTTTGTGTGCATTTTGAACACAGAATTATGTTGATTGTCTCAGTTTTAGCTTGGAGAGTAGTAAAGCCTAAAGTATTCTTTATTTGCATAAAACAATTCGTAAAAATAACATCTTTCAGACTTTCCTTCAGACCCAAATTTGAATGTTAGTGTATTATTGTTTTTTTTTTATTACACTTTATATCAAATGATTACTCAAAATGCCTGTGACAGAAGTCATCTAAAATAATTTCAGTATCCTGAGAGGGGGTCTCGCTGACTTTTTACGAATGTTAGCAATTTGGCTAATCAGAAATAAAAAACATTCTCCAAATGGGAAAAAAAAATAGCAAAATTAATTCGTTGTGAAACAATGAAAGTTAGATCTTTAGCCCCTTAACGTATCCCTCCTTTTTTCAATATGATCTAAACTAACCTAAGTTTTTGAAACTGTTTATAGATCAGTTTTTCATCTAAATTTAATTATCCGCTACAGAAACTAAAAAAAATAACTTTGTTCTAAATACCTTGCGCAATCAAGAAAAAAAAAATTAAAATCTGATTTAACTCAATAAAATGTTATGAAATAAAACTTTCAGTTCCAGTTAACTCAGGATTTCAATATATTACATTCAATGAATTCTGAAAATTTAAAAATATATACAACAGAATGTGTCAAAAACTTTCTTTTTCTAGAATTCTTCGGCTTTTTATTAAAGCTCATACTTCAAAGCCTATTCCAAGCTAGTACTGTTGGCTATTGGGCACATTGAAACATACTGAAATGAACTTTTTTGCTTACTGTGCCTTTGGCTGAAGCAAAATTGAATCGGAGTTGGGTTAATATCTCTAAATATCTCTCTAAAAAAAAAAGTAACTAACGCTGTCACCGCCGCCGCCGCAGCCGGTTTTGAATTTCTTGTGACCGGAGGTCTTTCTTGGTTAATATTAAGACAAATATTGCATACAGAAATATAAAAATCGGTGGTGTTATAGAGAAATGTTTGATAAACACGCTGACGCAGACAGTTTTCAAATAGAAGAATTATTTTAAGAGATATTTAATGTTAAAGTTGGTCAAAATCGTTCCATTAAAAAAACTTTATAGGAATAAAAACTACTATATAGGAATTTAATCATTTTTAGATAATTTTATACATTAAAAGGAAATTACGTCATATATAATGGATCAGCCAATGGATAATATTGCCAAATAGTTTAAATTTAAAAATATATTTGCGCGAGACATTTATTTGATATTTTGAGATAATCTTTTAAAACTATTGTTGAGAATTCTAAGATAGCACAAATAATACTTCCTTTCTAACAACAAAAGTATTTTCACGTGATTATTAAAACGAGAAAGAAAACTTTGGTAAAAATTACGTCAGATTTAAAGCTATACATTTAAAATAACTTATAAAAATACCGAGAGACAAAGACTCTATTTATTTAATTCATTTTATAGTTATTAGCTTATTTTTACATGTTTCACTGATCTGATTTAATCAAAGACGAAAACAACCCATTAGCAGGGAGATCGCCACTGTTGTTTTAATTATAATTCATTCTTCCAAAATTTTTTTTTTAAACCGATCAAATTAGCGTACTTTTAGAGTTTGCAGCGTTGGCGAGTGTAGCTCGTAGGGGACAGAGCCCCCTAGTATTGTAAATTGTACAATACGATTGAACATGATAAGTGACATCAATCGTTCAGTAATGTAAGTAAGAATGTCGCCTGTACTGAAACACACACACACACACACACACAAAATAAACATGAGCAAAAATTTAGCACTCGGAATTTGGCAACTCTAATCATCCGTTTGTTCGCCAAACGAAAAATTTGTCGTGATTTGGCGAACGGCAGTGAGAACCCTAATCCTGATTATTTTTTAAAAAGAGCTTTATAGCTTCTTTTTACCCATGAAATGTTCTACAGCAATCAAACTTCTTTATATGTACGACGTGAAAATCTGAGCAATCTAAGAATGATAAATAAGATTTTTAAAACTAAACTCATTTTAATTTTGAATATATTACGTGGAAATAGCGATTTGTAATTTTTATTACTGACACCAGGCAATCCCACAGGGCTAGCCTAGTTAAAGATCCAAGATATACTGCTCGTAGAAGAAGAAAACCATTATTAGTTAAAAACTCTAGCATACATTTTACTGTAAGTAAGTTACAATAGTGTCATATTGAGTCACACAGTTTTTCTTTATATTTACCTATTTACAGACATTAAAAATAATTTTTCACACATAAAAACATCTACAGTAAAGCATGCATAGCACATCACTATCGCGAAATAATGCACAAATGCAGCAAAAATACGCCGTCATTGAAGAAAATCGACAAAAAAACTGCTATCTAATGATTCATAGATACTTACAATTAAATATAGTTTATAATAGTTCCATTGTTTGAACAGAAATCATTCGTTTATATATTTTTTTCAAAATAGCACGTATTTTAATTACATTCTCTTTCGGTTGTTACGAGAAAATGGCAACAAAAATATATAATTACTATTTTAGAGCTATTTTTCCTTTATTTTCTACAGAAATGAAGTACTTCCGTTGCCAATATTAAGTAAATGGCTCTAAAAACTACAAAAAAATTAATATTTCAAAAATAAATGGAGATACAGTTTTCAAACAAAACGCATTTTAAAGAATTTTTTTTTCCCAATAAGACGGTATAAAAATCGAAAATGTGCGATGCTTAGCAGTTTAAAAAATTACTATAGTATTTAATCGTACTGTTTTGTTTTACGGCTGGCTTCTGTAAGGTAACATTATATTTTGGAATACACAAAATAAGCTGGGAGAAAGAAGTAGCATACCGTACCGGGGGCAAATAAAAAGGTAATTTTTTTTCTTTTTATGAAAACAGAAAGTTTATGAATGATATCTTGACGTGCGCACGTAAAATAAGATTTGTCATCACTATGCCTGCTGCCCATAATATCAGCATTCTGATTTACTATTACTAGCCTCAAACCCATTTAGACAGTGGATTAGGAAACTTGATTAGAGATACCCAATTTACACAGTAGCGCATTAGATTTTCATCTGTTTACTAAACATTTTCCACTATTATTTTTTCGGTATCTCCTTTCAATACATATTATTTAAATTTTAGCCTACTCAGGACAATATCATATTAATTTCTAATAGTATACTATCTTAAATGAGAATAAAATGCATAATGTATTTGTTATACCTAATGCTATGACAATATGGATTTTAATTTGGTAATTTGTTTTTATTTTTTATTTTTCCTCTATCTTTTTAATCTTGTTTCATTTTTAACTTAATTGGTGTTCAATGGTTCATTTCTCGGTTTTCTGTGTGTGGTAGTCCCAATTCATATTCTTTAGCTAATTTATGGCTAATATGAAGATGAAAGCATACATTTTATTTGTGGAACTTAAGGCATTTTGGACCCGATGATTCTGTCTAAGTTCTACAAATTTCCATCATTCCATTTATGTTATTCAATTTCTGCTGTTTTTAATATGTTTTTGGAATCTATGTTAAGTGTGTTGGGGAAAACTGTATTTGTTAATGTCATTTTATTAATAATTTCACAGTTTTATTGGTGGTCGGTAATGTACATTTAATGGTTATTTTTTGGTTTTCTGTGTGTGGTAGTCCAAATTCATATTCTTTAGCTAATTTATGGCTAATATGAAGATGAAACCAGACATTTTATTTGTGGAACTTAAGGCACTTTGGACCCGATGATTCTGTCTAAGTTCTACAAATTTCCATCATTCCATTTATGTTATTCAATTTCTGCTGTTTTTAATATGTTTTTGGAATCTATGTTAAGTGCGTTGGGGGAACTGTATTTGTTTATGTCATTTTTTAATAATTTCACAGTTTTATTGGTGGTCGGTAATGTATATTTAATGGTTATATATATGTATATATATATATATATATTATTGTGAAATATGGTTCTTCAACATAATCCCCGAATATCCAAAACAAGAGAAAAGAAAAAAATCCTAATGGAGAAGATCTGGGTCGAGCTACGATGACGTCGTAAGGTCATCGACCTAAACCCCAGATATCCAGGACTCTGAGAGAAAAAGAAAAAAACAAGAACTGCGTTATAGACTCTTTCTTTCGCCAGATCATCTCGTGTTTTTATCTGTGTATTACGTGTTTCTAACTCGCTCCTAAAGCGACATTCTTATTTTGTAACCTGTGAATCCCATATATCTGATTTAATTAAACAGGATTCAAATAGAGAAACCGTCCCTTCTTACTGATTTTTGTGTGCTTGACACCCAATTAAAATCATCTACCTTTTTGTTTCCAAACAGCAGCAGAAAGAACGAAAACTACGGTGGATCGACTGTGAAAAATTACAGGTTTGTTATTTAACGAAATTGACCTGCAAATTAAAAGAGAAGAGGTAAGCCTTTTGCCTTATCCTTGTATAATTGAAACTATATACATACAACTGTATAGAAGAGCATAAATAATTACATGGGTAGAAAATGCTCATTAAATTATTTAAGTAGAAATGTTGTAGTCATTACCTAAATGATAAAGATTCGACAATGTCTATTTAATATTACTAACAAAATAAGATTTCGAGACTGATTTTGTGCTCGATAACAATAACAAATACAAAAAGTAAAATATTGTAGGTCAAAAAAAAAAAGTCCTTCCGGCCAGTGCCGGGAGGAAGAGGTAGCTTTCAAATACCTTATTTTAAAAAAGCCAACTTATATTATTCAAACACACGAAGCTCAATTTAGTGGAAACCGAATATAAGAGATTCAATACTAATTTTTATCAATATTAAATCATTATGAATGAGAATTTCACGAAATTAGTCAGCTTTATCCAAGCTGCTTTTATTTAAAGTAACATATATTTGGCTGAGATGTTGATGTATACTATCCACATGCATTCTCACATGGAAATAGGCGAATACGTGTGTTATCGCGTGACAAATACAAGATCGTTTCAAAATGTTAGTCATACTAGAAATTCAAAGTGCTATAATTCAATCATTTTTTTAAGATATAAACAAAAGAACAAATTTGCAGAAACAAAATCTGCTCCGGAATCTTTGTATCAAGGTCAAACACATAAAAAAATCTTTCTCATTTTCCAATTTTTTAATACCTCATTTTAGGTAGCTTTCTTTACAAAAAGCTACCTATTGCAGCCGTTCGGAGGAAAGCGATTTCAAAAAATTTTGGTATATTTTCATCGATCATGACCCCCAGACCCCGAAACCACTCTCCGTTCAAAATTGATATATATATATATATATATATATATATATCAATATATATATATATATATATATATATATCTGACCTATGTCACACTGTAACTCTCGTATTTATGAACCGATTTGGATGTAATTCGGTGTGTACATAGTACATACCAATGTCTCGACCGAGTTCGTTGGCCAGCTTCATCCGCCATTTTGTTTCAAAATGGCGGCCATTTAAATATTTAAAAAAAATTTAAAATTTGAAATGTGGTACCAAAAAATTGAAAATGGAAAAATATTTTTTTCTTATGTATTTGACCTTTATACAAAGACTCCGTAGCAGTTTTTGTTTCGTCTATATTTTAAAAAATGGCTGAGTTATAGCATTTTGAATTTCTAGCGAAGCTGACATTTTGAAACGTCCTGAATTTTGTCACGCGATAAAAGGCGTATTTATGAACCGATTTGGATGTAACTTCGTTTATACATAGTACAGACCAATATCTCGACCGAGTTCGTTGGCCAGCTTCATCCGCCATTTTGTTTAAAAATGGCGGCCATTTAAAATTTTAAGAAAAATTTAAATTTGAAATGTGGTACCAAAAAATTGAAAATTGAAAAAATATTTTTTTCTTATGTGTTTGACCTCGATAAAAAGATTCGGGATCAGTTTTTGTTTCGTCTATATCTTAAAAAATGGCTGAGTTATAGCATTTTTAATTTCTAGTGTGGCTGACATTTTGAAACGCCCTGATTTTTGCCACGTGATAACAGACGTATTTATGAACCGATTTGGATGTACCTTGGTGTGTACATAGTACATACAAATTACTCAACCGAGTTCGTTGGCCAGCTTCATCCGCCATCTTGTTTCAAAATGGCGGCCATTTAAAAAAATTAAAAAAAATTAAATTTAAAATGAGATACCAAAAAATTGGAAAATGAAAAAGAGCTTTTTCGTATGTGTTTGACCTTAATACAAAGATTCCGGAACAGGTTTTGTTTCGTCTATATCTAAAAAAATGGCTGAGTTATAACATTTTGAATTTCTATTGTGGCTGACATTTTAAAACGACCTGATTTTTGTCACGCGATAACAGGCGTATTTATGAACCGAATTGAATGTAACTTGGTCTGTACATAGTGCATACCAATGTCTCGACCGAGTTCGTTGGCCAGCTTCATTCGCCATCTTGTTTCAAAAGTGTTGCCATTAAAATAAATGTAATTTAAAATTTAAAATGAAATATTAAAAAATTGGAAAATGAAAAAGATTTTTTTTATGTGTTTGGCCTTGATACAAAGACTCTGGAGCAGTTTTTGTTTCTGAAAATTTGTTGTTTTGTTTATATCTTAAAAAGTGGTTGAATTATAGCACTTTGAATTTCTATCATGGCTAACACTTTGAAACGATCTTGTATTTGTCTCGAGATACCACACGTATTCGCCTATTTCGATGGAAGAAGGCATGTGGATAGTATACATAAATATCTCGACCAAGTTCGCTGGCCAGCTTCATCAACCATCTTGTTTCAAAATGGCGGCCATTAAATTAAAAAATATATATATTTAAAGTGAGGTGCAAAAAAAGTAGAAATTGAAAAAGGTTTCTTTCTTAAGTATTTGACCTTGATATCAGGAGCATTTTTTGTTTGTCTTTATCTTAAAAAATGGCTCAGATATAGCTGTGTCAATTTCTAACGTGGGTGACATTTTGAAAAATCTGATTTTTTGCCTGCGACAGCACTCGTATAAATCAACCGATTCCGATGTGAGTGAGCATGTGCAGAGCAATTACTAAGGTCTCGACTAAGTTCACTGGTTAGCCTCATCCACCATGTTGTCTTAAAATGGCAGGCACTTTAAGATATCGCCGAATTTGGCAGCCAAATATAAGTTATTTTAAATAAAAGCAGCTTGGATAAAGCTGACTAATTTCGCGAAATTCTCATTCATAATGATTTAGTATTGATAAAAATTAGTATTGAATCTCCTACATTCGGTTTCCACTTAATTGAGCTTCGTGTGTTTGAATAATATAAGTTGGCTTTTTTAAAATAAGGAATATGAAAGCTACCTCTTCCTCCCGGCACTGGCCGGAAGGACTTTTAAATTTTAAATTTAATTTTTTTAAATGGCAACCCTTTTGAAACAAGATGGCGAATGAAGCTGGCCAACGAACTCGGTCGAGAAATTGGTATGTACTATGTATAGACCAAGTAACATCCAAATCGGTTCATAAATACGCTTGTTATCGCGTGACAAATATCAGGTCGTTTTAAAATGTCAGCCACAATAGAAATTCAAAACGCTATAACTCAGCCATTTTTTTAGATATAGATGAAACAAAAACTGTTCCGGGATCTTTGTATTAAGGTCAAACACATACAAAAAAAATCTTTTTCATTTTCCAATATTTTGGTATCTCATTTAAAATTTTAATTTTTTTTAATTTTTTTAAATGGCCGCCATTTTGAAACAAGATGGCGAATGAAGCTGGCCAACGAACTCGGTCGAGATATTTGTATGTACTATGTACACACCAAAGTACATCCAAATCGGTTCATAAATACGCTTGTTATCACGTGACAAATATCAGGACGTTTCAAAATGTCAGCCACGCTAAAAATTCAAAATACTATAACTCAGCCATTTTTTGAGATATAGACGAAACAAAAACTGCTCCCGAATCTTTGTATCAAGTTCAAATACATAAGAGAAAAATATTTTTTCAATTTTCAATTTTTTGGTACCACATTTCAAATTTAAATTTTTCTTAAAAATTTAAATGGCTGCCATTTTTAAACAAGATGGCGGATGAAGCTGGCCAACGAACTCGGTCGAGACATTGGTATGTTCTATGTACAAACGAAGTTACATCCAAATCGGTTCATAAATACGCCTTTTATCGCGTGACAAAATTCAGGACGTTTCAAAATGTCAGCCACGCTAGAAATTCAAAATGCTATAACTCAGCCATTTTTTAAGATATAGACGAAACAAAAACTGCTCCGGAATCTTTGTATAAAAGTCAACTACATAAGTAAAAAATATTTTTCCATTTTCAATTATTTGGTACCACATTTCAAATTTAAAATTTTTAAGAAAATTTTAAATGGCCGCCATTTTGAAACAAAATGGCGGATGAAGCTGGCCAACGAACTCGGTCGAGACATTGGTATGTACTATGTACATACCGAATTACATCCAAATCGGTTCATAAATTCGAGAGTTACAGTATGACAAACGTCAGATATATATATATATATATGGATATATATATATATATATATATATATATATATATATCAACTTTTGAACGGAGGGTGGTTTCGGGGTCTGGGGGTCATGATCGATGAAAATATACCAAAATTTTTTGAAATCGCTTTCCTCCGAACGGCTGCAATAGGTAGCTTTTTGTAATGAAAGCTACCTAAAAAAGAAAAAATATTTATTATGACATCGTATAAAGATAATCAATTTATTGAAAAACTGAATGCATCGAACTACGCCAACTGGCGCTTCAAGATTCAGGTGCTGATAACCAAAGATGATCTCATAGAAGCAGTTACAGAAACTGCTCCTGCCATGACCGATGCTAAATGGGCAGATTGGAACAAAAGGGATAAAAAAGCGCGTGCTCTTATAAATTTGAGCATTGAAGACGCGCAAATAATACACATAAAACACTTAGAAACTGCTCGCGAAACTTGGGATAAACTAAAAGAAATTCATGAAAGAGAATCACTTTCTAGTAAATTATTTCTACTAAGAAAATTGTACAATACTAAACTAAGTGAAAACGGTGACGTGCAACAACATATTACTAACATACTCGAACTGATTGACAAATTAGCCGCAATTGGTGAACGCATAAGCGATTCACATATATCAGCGATAATGCTATGTTCATTACCCAGGTCATACGACGTTTTGATCACCGCTCTTGAATCACGTCCAGAAACTGACCTGACGCCTAATTTTCTGAGAACAAAATTAATAGATGAATACCAGCGAAGAATAGAAAATACTGACATGTCACAAAATGCAACCAAAGCATACAAAATTACGAAAAATTCGGCATACGCCAGTAATAGAAAAGAAAACAAATACTGCACTCATTGCAAAATGCGAACCATAATACCGCCCAATGCTGGTTCATCAAGAAACAAAAACAAAATCCATACACTCAGCAGCATGGCAACCATCCTCATCCAAACAGATATAATTTCCAAAAACAAAACTCAACACAACTTTGCTTTGAGAAAACTAACACAAATGATAGGAATGAAGCATACAATTTCAAAAATGAAAAACGTAACGACGTGGCATTCCTAGTGGGAAAAAGTGATACAAACACTTGGGTGATTGATAGTGGTAGTTCAAACCACATAACAAATGATAAAACATTGTTTTCAAGATTTAACGAAAATGCCGAAACTGAAATAACTGTTGCTAACGGTAATAAATTAAAGGCATACGGTTCTGGCGACATAAAAATTCAAACGGAAGATAACAGTGAACAAATCACGCTCAAAAATGTGCTATACATACCTAAAATAGAAACTAATCTACTTTCAGTCAGTAAAGCGACTCAAAACGGTTGTGAAGTAACTTTCGAGAAGGAAAAATGTAGCATAATAAACGATGGCAAAACAATATTAGAAGGAAAATTGAGAAATAACCTCTATGAAATAAATTTCGCTAGTGATACGAAAAATCAAAATTACGTAAACATGGCATACACCTGTCAAAATCCCAACTGCATTGACCTATGGCACCGCAGAATGGGACACCGCAGTTATCAAGCAATTAAAGAAATGCAAAATAATCAACTGGTCACCGGTGTGACAATAAATAACTGCAAACATGAAAATACATGTGAAATATGTATTAGAGCAAAAACAACAGAAGCTCCGTACCCCAAACAAACAAAATACAGGGCTACACGAAAAACCGAGTTAATTCACTCTGATGTATGTGGGCCGATACAGACCCCTACAATAGGCGGCAAAACATACTCCGTAACATTCATAGATGATAAAACCAGATTCTGCATAATATACTTAATGTCTAGGAAATGTGAAGTATTCGAAAAGTTTAAAGATTACGTATCTCTAGTATACAACAAATTCGGCAGATACCCAAACATAATCAGATCGAACAATGGTGGCGAATACACCAGTGCCGAAATGGAACAGTATCTTAAGGATAAGGGTATAGAACATCAACTGACAGTTCCACATTCTCCCAGCCAAAACGGAGTTGCGGAACGCAAGAATAGATATTTACTTGAGATGACCCGCAGTATGTTAATTGAAGCTAATTTACCGCACAAACTATGGGGAGAAGCGATAACTACAGCCAACCACATTCAAAATCGCTTACCTACAAAATCTAACGACATCACACCTTACGAGGGATGGACAAACAGAAAACCTAATCTCCACTACCTAAGAGTATTTGGCTGCCCGGCCTATACTCACATTAACAAATCAAAACGCGGAAAACTAGACGAAACTGCACAGCTAGGAAAATTCGGCGGATACGACAATAGAAGCAAAGGTTACCGAGTGTATACTAATGATGGTAAAGTAATATTAACCAGATCAATAAAATTCCTCGAAAGTAAACTCCCATACATACAAAACGACAATAATCCAGAAGTAACCAAACCAAAAAATTCAGAAAACGAACAACTAATGGAAGACAACCCACACGAAATACTAGTAAAAATCACACCTGCAGAATGCGAACCATCAGTGCCCAAACAATCAACTAACGAACCGCGAAGATCGGAACGATCCAATAGAGGAGTACCGCCCGATCGCTTCGCGTACACCGTTAAGACAAACACAATTTATGAGCCCAAAGATTGGGATGACATGATGAGCATTCAAAATCCAACTGAGAGGCAGAATTGGCTAAAAGCCGCTCAAGAAGAAATAAATTCGCTAAAGGAAAACAACACCTGGAAACTAGTGGAACCCCCACAAGGAAAGAAAGTCATCGGCAGCAAATGGACTTTCAAAGTCAAATACGATGACCAGGGAAACGTTAAAAGGTACAAAGCACGCCTCGTCGCGAAAGGCTTCCTGCAAAAATATGGTGAGAATTACGATGAGACATTTGCCCCAGTGGTGTCTCACACGACAATCCGAACCTTTCTAGCCGCAGCCGCATACCACGGATTTGACGTACACCATCTTGACATTAAGACCGCTTTTCTACACGGCGAACTTGACGAAGACATCTACATGACACAACCCGAAGGTCATGAAATATCAAATCAGAACAACAAAGTATGCAAATTGTCAAAGGCTATATATGGCCTAAAACAGGCAGCAAGAGCCTGGAACATCAAAATTAGCGACACTCTAAAACAAATGAATTTTATTCAAAGTACAGTAGACACTTGTTTGTTTACACGAAAGAATGAAAACAAAGAAGATACCATTTACATAATAGTTTACGTTGACGACCTTTTGATTGCAGGAAATAAAGAAAACATTGAAAAATTCATAGAAAGATTGAAAAGTCAGTTCAAACTTAGCGACTTAGGTGAAGTAAGCAACTATCTAGGAATAAACATAAAGAAGATAAAAAACGGATATGCTCTAAATCAGACAACAAAAATTAACGAAATAACAAGCAAATTTAACTTAACCGAAAGCAAGCCATATAGTACTCCTATGGACGCCGGATACCTGAGAATAAACGATAACAGCAATTTACTCCCAAACAATCATGAATACCGGCAAGGAATCGGTGCACTATTGTATATAGCGACCGTAACAAGACCCGACATCCTGACCGCAGTCAATATACTCAGTCGAAAAAACGAAAATCCGACAGAGACCGACTGGAAAGCTTTAAAGCGCGTCATTCGATACTTAAACGCAACAAAAAATCTACACTTAATAATAGACACAGAATTGGCCCCAGTCCTTGAGGCATATTCAGACGCGAACTGGGCACAAGATCCAGAGACAAGGAAATCAACATCGGGAAACATATTTTTAATTGGAAAGAACCCCATTCATTGGCTGTCTAAACGCCAATCATGTATTGCCCAATCGTCCGCTGAGGCGGAATATGTTGCAGCTGCAACTGCTGCAAATGAAATCGTCTGGCTAACAAGACTTTTAGAAAATCTAGATCTTCCACAAAAACATCCAATAACTCTCTTCGAGGACAATCTTTCAACAATAAAAATGACAGAGTCAGAAAAACACTCCAACAGGACCAAACACATCGACGTAAAGTTCCACCTCATAAAGAACTTAGTGGAAACAGGCATCATAGAACTTCAATACTGTGCCAGCAAAGCCATGGTTGCGGACGTGCTAACTAAGCCCGCACCCAAAACTGACTTCCTAAAAAACCGCGAAAGACTCAAACTATTAGACTTTCCTCCACTCAGGGATTAAGGGGGGTATATTGTGAAATATGGTTCTCCAACATAATCCCCGAGTATCCAAAACAAGAGAAAAGAAAAAAATCCTAATGGGGAAGATCTGGGTCGAGCTACGATGACGTCGTAAGGTCATCGACCTAAACCCCAGATATCCAGGACTCTGAGAGAAAAAGAAAAAAACAAGAACTGCGTTATAGACTCTTTCTCTCGCCAGATCATCTCGTGTTTTTATCTGTGTATTACGTGTTTTTAACTCGCTCCTAAAGCGACATTCTTATTTTGTAACCTGTGAATCCTATATATCTGATTTAATTAAACAGGATTCAAATAGAGAAACCGTCCCTTCTTACTGATTTTTGTGTGCTTGACATCCAATTAAAATCATCTACCTTTTTGTTTCCAAACAGCAGCAGAAAGAACGAAAACTACGGTGGATCGACTGTGAAAAATTACAGGTTTGTTATTTAACGAAATTGACCTGCAAATTAAAAGAGAAGAGGTAAGCCTTTTGCCTTATCCTTGTATAATTGAAACTATATACATACAACTGTATAGAAGAGCATAAATAATTACATAGGTAGAAAATGCTCATTAAATTATTTAAGTAGAAATGTTGTAGTCATTACCTAAATGATAAAGATTCGACAATGTCTATTTAATATTACTAACATATATATATATATATACAGGGTGCAATATGTTATCTATCGCCGACCTTTAATTTCTCAACCGTTGGTCGTAGACATATAGTTCCAATTACAAAAACGTTTCAAATGAGGTAAATATTCAAAGTTTCAAATGAGGTATACAAAAAATGAGGTAAATATTCATGTTGTGGCATTATTTAAAGTAAAAACTGAATTTTATAAAAATTACGGAATCTCACTTTTTATAGTGTACCCCAGTCCCTATAGTTATATTTAGTAAAAGTTTACACATATCATAACAGATATAACACAAAAAGTTTGTCTTCTATGCTACAAAAATTGACACAGTTATTAAATTTCAAAGTTTGAGATTTTTGCACATGATTTTGTCTTTCATTGAGGGATCAGTTAAAAGATGAATTAAAGTAATTCGAGATCAAAATCAGGGTGCAATTCCGCTGCCATTTATCTAGTCCTCAGTGAGTATATTTTATTTTCCGGTTGTCGATTCTACCTACTTTGACGTTTGAATATTGTTCGACCCATAAAAGTTAGTTCAAATTTTAGATACCGGCTAAAAGTGGTTTCGACTTAAAAAGGACATTGCACTCTGAATTTGATCTCGAATTACTTTAATTCATCTTTTAACTGATCCCTCAATGAAATACAAAATCATGCGCAAAAATCTCAAACTTTGAAATTTAATAACTGTGTCAATTTTTGCAATACAGATGTCAAACTTTTTGTGTAATATGTGTAAACTTTTACTAAGTATAACTATAGGGACTGGGGGACCGTATAAAAAGTTATATTTCGTAATTTTTATAAAACTGATTTTTTACTTTAAATAGTGCCACAACATGAATATTTAGCTTATTTGAAACGTTTTTGCAATTGGAACTATATGCCTACGGCCAACGGTTGCGAAATTAAAGGTCGGCAATAGATAACATATTGCACTCTGTATATATTTGGCACAAGAAACAAATCAAATGCAGTAGCACCTCGAATTATGTCATCCCGCATTTACGTCGTCTGGCCTGAAACTATGAAGGGAAACTTTCCCGCTACAGTCAAGTGATAGTAACAAACAAAAAAATAAAAACAGCCACTAGAAAAAGCTAGAAAACTCACTCTGCTATTATAAAAAGATTCTAAAAGTAAAAAAGAAAAATTTGTCGGTTCAAACTTCATTGCAAGATTTTTTCGCATTATCAAAGACTCGAATGGGGCAGCTAGAACAATAAGTCGTAAGTTAACGACTTATTCATTTATTCCAAATTCTTGAATTGCAAACGCCTTTTTTTTTTTTTTTTTTTTTTTTTCTAATGTTAAATGTATGTAACGAAATCCCTAAATACAATATAATATCATCATTAGATTTTGAAGAATTTTTATTACTTATCCTTTTTTGCTTATCTAAATGTACCTCGACTTATATCGCTAGACTTAGAACGAATTGCTGATGTAAGTCGAGGTATTACTGTATACCCTTTCATTTTAATGCCATTAATTTTCGAATTTCTCATTTACTTGTACTTTATATTTTGATCCTGACGAATTCAATGACATTCTGCATAAATTAAAAGTTATTCAATAAAACTCTTTTTGTAAACTGCAAAAAGGTAATAAATGCTTTTTCATGAAAGAATCTTAAAAAAAATTAAAGAATTATTAATTAGTACATAAAAATTTGTTAACAGCGATAAAACAGTGGTAAGACAGACGGATAGTCAAACCTAATTCATAAACACTTTTCAATTACGTTGTAAAGTGTTAAAAACGGCTTTCTGAAATTCGAACTGTTACAAAAATTACAGCAAAATCTATGCTACTGCAGCTAACTAATACTGCTAAACACGAATTTGAATTATTAACGCATTTTTTTTTTCTCAAAAGACGACACATTTTACCTGGCCATTTGGATTGTTCGAGAATCAATCGAACTCTTTCCTTTAAATTTTAATACGAACGTTCAGAATTGAATTCTCTATTGCTCTGCGTCGGGTTTTTTTTTTTTTTTTCATTTTCCGATTTTCCACAAGCATTTTAAAGCCACTTTTACGAGGGCAAATTGTTTTTTTTTAAAAATGCCATCATTTTCACAATTATTTAAATTTTAAAAACATGTGACATTATGCCATAGTCTATACGTTAAAAATTATTAGCATTAACACATTGTCGACGGGCAATTTTTATGAAATCTGAATTTTAAAACAGTAGAAACTCCTCCTTGTTCTGAAAGTCTTTTGTAAATTGGTGTTCTAGATAGGTTTCCCAAGTTTATGCATCGGTAAATATCTTTCAATGTACGAATTTAAAATAAAATCTTTTATAATCTTTAAAAAAATATGGACAACATGATATACATAAATGCATTTTCTTTAAAGTAGAAGCCACGCCCTTAGTTTATAATCTTTTTTGAATGAAAACGAAAATTCTCATTTTTCGTCGTGAATGTGTTAACACTAGAACCGCCAAGAGGGGTCATTTAGACCATGGCAAATTGATAATAGTCGATTTGAACCAGAAAGTTTTTTATAAGATATATTGAATGCATGCACCACAAAAATAGGCTAATTAAATAAGTTAAATCGTTTTAAGTAAAAATTCTTGTGTGAAATACCTTTTATAAAACCTGAGTAAAATTGCCGTCGGTTTTAGTGTTAAGATTTCCTTTGGCTATGGTGATTCAGGAATGCTCGGTACAAGCGGCCACCTGACGCTGAATTTTCAGGACACTCTCGTTCAGAAGAGTGCTACGGATGAAATTTGAAAAAAAAAAAAATAAATAAACAATGGAAAAATTATGAAATACTGGCCAAACATAAATTAATATATTCCAAAACCTGTAATAGTTTACACTGTTATTGAAACGTCAGTTCTTAATTTAGAAAAGTGCCAAGAGAATGATAACTCACCAAATAACAACTTCATAACCAAACTATCTAAGAAAAAAAAATATTAATATAGCAGCTACGGTTCTGAAGTTGAGCATATAGATATCTAAGACATTAGGCTTCAATATTCCACATCAACCATCGCAGTACAAATATTTCATACACACTCCGGACAATAATTATTGAACCACCCTCGTACAATCTTATTGAAATCCACAAAACTTCAGTACACAAAGTAAAGCTTTCTCTCAATTCTCAAACTGATGTCCCCCCCCCCCTTAATTTAAAAAAAAAAGGCCAAGAAAATGTTAACTCGCCAAATAAGAACTTCATAACCAAGCTATCTAAAATTATAGTGTGCATGTATGCCGGCATCGCAAGAGAAGATCCCTTCTCCCTCCATTCCTGTCATCTTCTTTTTCCTCCCCGCCTTGGAATATTCCTTCGGTCATCCCCCATCCTTGTTTTTTTCTTCACTTCATTTCACTTCTCTCTCGATCCGAACTGGGGGAGATGTAGGGCATACGATACCGAACTCAAAAATGAGAAGAAAGATTACAGATAACTATACGTTTAGAATTAAGTCTGGGGTGGAAGATTTAAAGAGAATCGTTTGGCAGGAGAAAAAGGGAGGATGATTTTTATTGGACATTGAAGGAAATTTATTGCTCTTGCATCTGATTTCGAACTTCTAGTTTCAGAAGTCAATGAACAGAAATTATGGTTTTAAGCGCAGCGTGTTGCTTCCAAACAATTTTGATGTTATTGGTTTTAGAGGACGTCATGCCTGTGATATTGGAACAGTAAGTTGTCCCAGTGTAATGGGAGGTGGACGATAAATATCAGAGAGAAGTGTATTAAATTGGAATAATAACTTAAGAGCATTTTAGAAGAAAAAAAAACTGAAACTTTTAAAGAAATTTTGAACTTTTTTGCTGTGTCTAGATATAAGCTTGAAAAATGATTGATGATAGTGTAAATAATTCGACAAAAAGAGTTTTCACCAGAAATACTTTCATTGTATTTCTGTTAAACTGATGTTTAAATCATAAGCAAAAAAAAAAAAAAAGTTTATCATGTGCTAAGTTTATTAAGTTTAGATAATTTGAATTTTTACATTTCTGCAATTAAAAGGAATTTGTTCAATGCTAGATTTATATCTTAATTTTCTTTTATATTTATTAACAAATAATGCGCGTGCAATACATTATATTTTATTACGCAGGATGCGGCTTCCAATTAGTCTTGCTAAGTTCAGTGTCCCAAAAAGCGGGACAAAGAGATAAAAAATGCAGGACAAAAGCTTCTAAAACGGGATAAAAATCTAGCATCGGAATCCTGTATTAAACTTTAAAATTTCGTTGTCCCTATGGTTAGAATACCATACAATTATACCTGATAAAACGAAAGTCTGCTTAAAACGGAATTTTTCTTTGGCCTTCTGCGATTCCGTCTCAGCAGGTTTTAGTATACTAAATAAACACAGCAAACTTATACAGTAAAATCTGTGAAAGTAGATCGCTGGTAAAATGAAATTTTTACTTTTTGAACAGAATTCCGTTATACACAGGACCCGTTTACACAGGCGGAACAAAGTAAAGTAAAGTCTGTGAAAACAGGAGAGCTATAAACCGTAAAAAAATGCGTTTTATACAGGTTTCCGTCTAGGCAGGTAGGTTTGAAAGATTTTATTTTTGAAGGTAGGGTAAAAATTTCCTGTTATATATAGGTTCTGCCTCCATAGGTTTTACTGTATTAAATTCCACTAGATGCGGAGTAACGAACAGCACGATATGAAAGAAATCTAAAAGAATATGAACATCATGAAAAATCGGAATTTATGACGTCCCGTGCAGTGGTTACGCGGGACAGGTTTTGGAGCACCTGAAAATCGGGATGTCCCGTGTAAATCGGGACACACGGCAACACGACTTCCAAACAGTTTTTATGTTATTGGTTTTAGAGGACGCCATTCCTATGATATTGAAATAGCAATTTGTCACAATGTAGTGTACGATTTATATAAGAGAAAAAGTAGTGTGTAGTGAAGTGGCCGATGCTTTCACCTTCTCAGCTCGTACATAAATAAAGTTCAAATATAACGCATATCTCTCCTGAGTTCTTTATTAAAAAAATTAAGTTAAGGTAAAATAAAAATAAAATTATAATAAATTGCGAGACATTCTCACCTTTCTTAACATTCTCTTATATATATATAATAGCGTATATAATCGTATTCCATATCCACTATTAAGATGTAACACATATTATTATCCAAAATCCGAGTCTAACTGTCCGGCTTCTTCGCTAAAACTCACTGACTCCTCTTTTTTATTTTATTTTCTCTTGCCCCAGCTAGGGACCTGAAGAGATCCGCTCCCATTGGTCAATCATCACCCTTGCTTTCCCCCAAGCTCCGCAATTCTTCCAATATGTAGAAATTTACACTTGCATACACCCTTGGATATTTCTCAAAGAGATAGATAATCATCGTTATCCTCTCCCTGAATTCATTTCAACAAAAGCGGGAACAAAAGACTATTGTATTGCTCGGAAATATTTTGCTGATTGCCTCCAGGATTTTGTTTATCGAAAACATGATGTCACAAAAGCATTAAAATTGTGCATACTCTATATGTCACTATGCGCGATGCTCCTCGCCAAAGAATTAAGAATAAGCTCAGCGTGAGTGATGGAATGAAACTTTCAGACTAGCTAAGACATCTGGAACTGGTATTGCCAGGTGTCTCGATTTACGCGGGACGTCCCAATTTCCGGGGGTTCCAAGAACTCTTCCGTTCCGTGCGATGCCAAATGTCCCAATTTTTCATGATGCAAATTCTTTCAATATTTTTTAGTAGAATGCTATTCGTTAGGTCGCATCGCATAAAATTTAATGCAGTAAAACTTCTGAAAACAAAACCTGTCTATAACGGAACATTTTTATCATTCTGCCGAAATGAATGCCGCATAAATCCACCTGCAAAAACTGAATTTTTCCCCACTCTCTAGCTATTCTGTTTATGCAGGTTTTACTGTATTTTGTATAGCAAAACTTGTGAAAACGGAATCCTGTCTGAAACATAAAAAATTTCATAGTTCTTGCGGAAGCAATACAACACTACAATTATAACTGCTCAATCGAAAGGTTCCCAAAACGGAATTTTGTTTTTATCCCTTCCGATTTCGCTTTTACATATAAGCTACTATATAAACTTTATTGTGTCTAATAAAATAAAACGTTCTAGGATGGAATCTGGAGTAAGCAGAGGGAGATTACGTTTTAGACAGGTTTCCGTCTTTCACTTATAATTGTATGATATTACTTCCATAGGGACCATTAATGTTTTACGTTTAACACAGGTTATGTTTTCACAGGATTTACTTTATTTTTGTATCCCGATTTAAAAGTCACTGTCCCGATTTTTTGGGTTCCTTGTTCCGCTATTTTCTACAGTGGACCTGGTAGCACTAGCTGGAACCTAGAGTTCTATATGTGGACGGGTAACCAGATGATATCAAAACCCAAACCGACCTGTGGGTCTTGTTGCCTCTATTTATTTATTTGCTGCGAATTAGAATGACTCTATTTTTTTCGGATTTGCGTGGGATTTTGTTTTTTGCGAATCGAATTCGGGTATTACCGAATTTTCAGAAAAACACCAAAATATCGCATTCAAATGCGATATTGCATGCGATAAATGCATAAATAATTATTCTCATTAAAATACAATCGGCTGAAACGAGGAAAAAAAAACAGTACTTCATAAATTTTAAACATTAAATTGTCCCAGGAGAAAACGTAAAAAAGCCACTCGACTATAAATTATTTCTTTTTTACAATTTACGTTAAAAAATAATTGATCTGGAGGCGGCTGCGCAAACCATCACCTCATCGAGTTCACGGCTTAAATTCCAGGATTAGTTAAAACTGGATTCACATATTAAAATGCAACTGGTCTGCCAAGTCATATCTTGGTAGAAAACACCTGCAAACCCAATTTTAATGGTTGGCTGGTAGATTTACCATTTTTTTCTGCTACCAGTCCTCCGTATTTCCATACATTTGTGTGCAAGGGAAACACGTTGGTAAACCTACGATTCAACCACTAAAATCGGGTTTAAGGTGTTTTCCACCAATATATGACTTGGCAGACCAGTTGCATTTTAATATGCTAATCGGGTTCTGTCTAATCCTAGAATTTCATCCGCCAGCTCGATGAGGTCATTGTCCATGCAACCGCCTCCCGATCTATAAGTTTAGAGCAAGTAGTTTAGGAATTATGAAAATTTAAAATTTGGAACTACTAAGGTTAAATTTATTTGTAATCTCCAGAAAATAGATTGTAATAAGGACAGTTTTAAAAGCATAATTCAAGCACTACTTGGAGGAATGAGCAGTAATTTTCGATTAGCATATTTGAAGCTTCTGCAAACCGATTTATGTTTAAAAAAATCATAGGTTACTTACTCATATTTATTCCTAAAATCAACACAAATAATATATTTTTACACAAATTTTCGAAAACATTATGAATTTTTTAACAGAAGTCCATTTATAGAAGCTTCAAATATGCAAATCCAAAATTACAGTTCATTCCGCCAAGTAGTACTTGAGTTATGCTTGAAAAAAACTACCGCATTACAATCTGTTTTGTACTAATTATTAACAGGGCTTAATTTCTAACGAAAAAAGTACCGGGACCCTAATATTTTGCAGTACAACTGTAGCGTGTCCTCTTCTTCCGCAACCGACGTCACTCCAATCCGCATATTTATATTTCATATACAGTGTTATTTCAAAAATTCGGCATTCAGAAATCCGGCAACTTCAAAAATCCGGCATCAAAACCATCTTTACCCTTTCTTTTCTTTTACACCAAGTTATGATAGAAGAAAAATAGCAATTGTTTCTGAATGAAAAACTTCAAGATCGAAAGTAAAAATGCGAAAAAAATAATATTTGACATTTTTTTTCATTTGTCAGAGGCGATTATTTTCTGAACAAATTTTCTGGGAGCTGCACTGTTGCTCAACAACGGCGCGGAGACTAATACACAAGTTCCCTGGCGTCTCTTTTCTGACGCTGTGCTAAAAAAAAACTGCCGATAACGCTAGTAACAGCTCCGAAGACGATGATGAACAACAGGCAAACGAAAAGGTGTTTCTAGAAAAATGCATAAATTTGATTGGAGAATTAATATCTGCTTTAGAGAACAAGACTGTATTTCATCAACGTTTCCGAAATTACTCGAGAAGAAATAATTTCACTCTTTATTAAATTTTTTTCTGTAATATAGAAAATATCAATTAATGTAAGCTTATTTTTATATTTAATTTTCTCTTTTTCTTACATGATTATCACTTAATAATGAAATCAAAATATGTCTAAAGTGGGCGTTTTGAACCGAATTGCCACGCGAAAGAAGAATAACTGCTCAAGAAAGGGTGAAAAACGTTTGTCACGTGATCAGAATCGCTAATAACTCAATAGGTAGTTTATTGATAAAAAAAATGGAAAACATAGTTCGATTCCAATTTGCTTCGATAGTCAGGCCTTCCAATTTTATTCCGTTAAAAAATAAATTTGTAAATGTGCTTGTTCAGCAGAGCAGTCGAGAACAGCCTCAAGAGGAAGTTGGATTGTTTCAAAAAAGTAATCAATTTCAGGTTGGGCGATCAACGTGTTAACCCTTAACCCCTTGGGGACGAGTGACCGGTATTCGCGCCACGTAAGGTGCTCAGAATCGGGGATTATTCTCACCAGTAAAATTTTATAGTAAATTTTGCCTTATTTAATTCGAGCATTTTCCCGATTTAATTAGGCAAAAAAATCTGTTTTAAAAAACCGGTGATTAAAGATTAAAAATTCTGTAAAGAAGCTCGTCCCCAAGGTTTAAGTGCAGGATTGGCGAACCTTTTCACGTACGCGGGCCGAAAAATCACAAAACAATATCTATCAACAATGTAACGTGCCAAATTTATACAAAAATAACTTTCAAAAGTAAAATTTTTATACGAAGCACTGGTTATAAAAAATCAATTGCTTTTGTGCATTAATAATTAATAATTAAAAAATATAAAAAATCAAAATGAGATTTTTCTGTATACTGGAATCAGCCAATAAATAAATAAATTTTTAATTTGCATATAGGATTCATTTATGCAGTATGTGCTGTAATAAGGGAAAAAAATACGAGTTTTTATTTCACTAATTTTTAACGTATTATTATTGCAACATCTTGGTTATAATTTTCCAAGTTGCATTAAATAATGTACTAATAATGTATTGATGAGATTTTTACTGCCCTATATTCGATATAAAATGCTTTATATCTAGTTCATATTTTAATATTTTTGCAAACATACGTAGCTAAATTTGATCCATTTGCCATTTTATTGCAGTGACTGTCAAACGAAATTCATTTTAAAATTACAACTTTCTAAATTCATATAAAAAAGCAAAATACATGTCGAAAACGCTGCATAACATCACAGGACAAGAAAATTATCTGTTAATTCATACAAAAATTAATTTCATTATTTGTGACAGTTTGCCCGTATGAAACAAAACTTTATTGTTTATAAATGAAATAAAATATGGATTTTATCTGTATAACAATTAACATAGATATAATTTTTTCACGTGCCAGAAAAATGAGCTTACGTGCCAACTTTGGCACGCGTGCCATAGGTTAGCCAACCCTGACATAGTGCAACTCAGGAGTTACATGATCTCCTTTTGCCGTTTGGCGCTTTCTATTGGTCTTTTGGTAAACTATTATGTGTTACTTAACTGTGATAACATGCATTTAAGGTCGTGAAGTTTGTTTTTTGTTCCGATTTGTTATCACGGGGATGTTATAATATCTTTTGTTAATACTTTTTGCAATGGATTCGACTGGCGATTTTTACTCTGTCTTTATAAGGTCGTAACTATTAGGTCTGCAAAGTATAAAGAGCATTATAAAAATTATCCTATCATTGAATATTTGTTATTGTACAGCGTAAACACTTTGAAGTAAGTATAAAATTTAAAATCATCATTTTTTTTTTAACCATTTGGAAAAACGGTTATTGTTCTCGTCAGGATGAGAAATCAAAAGCATATCTGAAGGTTTTCATTGGTTTAATCCGCAATTTATTCGTTTTCTGATTGTTCTATACAGTAATATGTATTTCCCTTTACTTTCAACAGAGATGGACAACAGAGTGTTGCCACTATGACAAAAAAGTAATAAAAACTACAAAAAAAAATTAATAACTCAGAAACAAATTGAGATACAGCTTTCAAACAAATTGCATTTAAAAGTAGTTTTTTTCTCTATCCGACGGTGTAAAAAGTAATATTGTCGGATGTTTAGAAGTTTAAGAATGAAATTTCATTTAAAATTGGCCGTCAGATTTCTTGGAAATCTGACGATGGAAAAGCCTTTTCCCGAACAGCCAATGAAATGCTTGGATATTTACGTAAGTTTCAGGTGGATAATACTTAAGTTTCATGAAATCTGACGGGTCGCAGGCGATATTTTTGGCTTGCAATTTTTACGTGGAATAACACTATCAATGTTTAATTCATGGCGTACGTAATGTATGATCAACTCCGTGCGATTTTTTATGTCTTAAATTTTAGTCTTAAAAAAAATCGTTTTCCAAATGGTCGTTGTAATTTGATAAATTGCTTTTTTTTTTCTAAGCAATTTTTGTTACTTAACTCAGGAGTGACATTATAGCCAACAGAAATAAAAATAAATTTTTTCACTATTTTTCTGGTAAATACTAATTTAAAAAAAAATATTCAAAGGATACCGAGTTTCTTTAAGAGCAAATGAAATTAAATATTACCATGTCCAAAATAATACTAAAGATATATTTTTTAAAATGCTGCATGCTATCATGTTCAACGCGTGGAAGTAACGAAATAATGCTTCCTGCCAGATCAGCTGTAGCTGTCTATCAAACATAAAAGGTTTAGAGCCGCTGCAAATTACTTTCTGAAATATCTATGATCTACGATCCTTAAAACAGGAATTTCCATGCTACACGCATGTCATCTAAGACCAAGAAAACAGATGAAAATCTTTCCGAGAAGCCGTGCAACGATTTGTCAGCACTTGATTCATCCACCGAGTGTGTATATCTTAGTTTAGAATTACGCAGCTTAAGAAAACGTGTCTTATGGAAATCATCACTCTGGGATCTTCAAAATTACGTTTAGAAATGCTTTTAAAGAGAGTATTTTGGAAGAATTAGTAAGAACCAAAGTATGTATTAGAGCAGCGATACTCAACATGCGGCCCGAGACATATAATCATTAATCCCTATTTATAAAACTAATTAATATGTGCATAAAAAGTAATTAAAACTTTCACTGTTGTTTTATATATTTTCATGGGAAGGCAATATCTGTCCTGTTAGTTATGATTAATTTAAAATTATGTTAAAAAAACTTAAATGCTGTTTTCTTAGTTAAAATTCTTTTTACATGTCTTTGTAGTCTTATTTGTGCTACAGAAGTGTATACGTTTCTTAATCGTCAACACTAATGAAACATTAGCCTCAATTAATTAAATTTGCACTGTATTTTTGAAAATAAAAATTATAAAAAAAAAATTGCATTGAGTAAAAGATTTATAAGAGAAAAATTCCTAATTTATTTTCTTTAGAACTTCGAAATTCTGCTTTATTATTATATTATTAGTTTTATACATACTATACAGATAATACTGCTTTTAGGTAGCTTTCTTTACAAAAAGTCCTTCCGGCCAGTGCCGGGAGGAAGAGGTAGCTTTCATATTCCTTATTTTAAAAAAGCCAACTTATATTATTTAAACACACGAAGCTCAATTAAGTGGAAACCGAATGTAGGAGATTCAATACTAATTTTTATCAATACTAAATCATTATGAATGAGAATTTCGCAAAATTAGTCAGCTTTATCCAAGCTGCTTTTATTTAAACTAACTTATAATTCGCTGCCAAATTCAACGTTTTCTTAAAGTGCCTGCCATTTTAAGACAACATGGTGGATGAGGCTAATCAGTGAACTTGGCCGAGACCTTAGTAATTGCTGTGCACATGATCACTCACATCGCAATCGGTTGATACATACGAGTGCTGTCGCAGGCAAAAAATCAGATTTTTCAAAATGTCACCCACGTTAGAAATTGAAACTGCTATTTCTGAGCCATTTTTTAAGATAAAGACAAACAAAAAATGCTCCTGAATCCTTATATCAAGGTCAAATACTTAAGAAAGAAACCTTTTTCAATTTCTAATTTTTTTGCACCTCACTTTAAATATATATATTTTTAATTTAATGGCCGCCATTTTGAAACAAGATGGCTGATGAAACTGGCCAGCGAACTTGGTCGAGATATTGATGTATACTATCCACATGCCTTCTTCCATCGAAATTGGCGAATACGTGTGGTATCGCGAGACAATACAAGATCGTTTCAAAGTGTTAGCCATGACAGAAATTCAAAGTGCTATAATTCAACCACTTTTTAAGATGTAAACAAAAGAACAAATTTTCAGAAACAAAAACTGGTCCAGAATCTTTGTATCAAGGCCAAACACATAAAAAAAATCTTTTTCATTTTCCAATTTTTTAATACCTCATTTTAAATTTTAAATTACATCTTTTTTTAAATGGCAACTCTTTTGAAACAAGATGGCGAATGAAGCTGGCCAACAAACTCGGTCGAAACATTGATATGTACTATGTACAAACCAAGTTACATTCAAATCGGTTCATAAATACGCCTGTTATAGCGTGACAAAAATCAGGGCGTTTCAAAATGTCAGCCACGCTAGAAATTCAAAATGCTAAAACTCAGCCATTTTTTAAGATATAGACGAAACAAAAACTGCTCCCGAATCTTTTTATCGAGGTCAAACACATAAGAAAATATATTTTTTCAATTTTCAATTTTTTGGTACCACATTTCAAATTTAAATTTTTCTTAAAATTTTAAATGGCCGCCATTTTTAAACAAAATGGCGGATGAAGCTGGCCAACGAACTCGGTCGAGACATTGGTCTGTACTATGTATAAACGAAGTTACATCCAAATCGGTTCATAAATACGCCTTTTATCGCGTGACAAAATTCAGGACGTTTCAAAATGTCAGCTTCGCTAGAAATTCAAAATGCTATAACTCAGCCATTTTTTAAGATATAGACAAAACAAAAACTGCTACGGAGTCTTTGTATAAAGGTCAAATACATAAGAAAAAAATATTTTTCCATTTTCAATTTTTTGGTACCACATTTTAAATTTTTAATTTTTTTAAAAATTTTAAATGGCCGCCATTTTGAAACAAAATGGCGGATGAAGCTGGCCAACGAACTCGGTCGAGACATTGGTATGCACTATGTACACACCGAATTACATCCAAATCGGTTGATAAATACGAGAGTTACCGTGTGACATAGGTCATATATATATATATATATATATATATATATATATATATATTGATATATATATATATATATATATCAATTTTGAACGGAGGGGGGTTTCGGGGTCTGGGGGTCATGATCGATGAAAATATACCAAAATTTTTTGAAATCGCTTTCCTCCGAACGGCTGCAATAGGTAGCTTTTTGTAAAGAAACCTACCTAAAAGCTACCTATTGCAGCCGTTCGGAGGAAAGCGATTTCAAAAAATTTTGGTATATTTTCATCGATCATGACCCCCAGACCCCGAAACCACCTTCCGTTCAAAATTGATATATATATATATATATATATATATATCTGACCTATGTCACACTGTAACTCTCGTATTTATGAACCGATTTGGATGTAATTCGGTGTGTCCATAGTACATACCAATGTCTCGACCGAGTTCGTTGGCCAGCTTCATCCGCCATTTTGTTTCAAAATGGCGGCCATTTAAATATTTTAAAAAAATTTAAAATTTGAAATGTGGTACCAAAAAATTGAAAATGGAAAAATATTTTTTTCTTATGTATTTGACCTTTATACAAAGACTCCGTAGCAGTTTTTGTTTCGTCTATATCTTAAAAAATGGCTGCGTTATAGCATTTTGAATTTCTAGCGAAGCTGACATTTTGAAACGTCCTGAATTTTGTCACGCGATAAAAGGCGTATTTATGAACCGATTTGGATGTAACTTCGTTTATACATAGTACAGACCAATGTCTCGACCGAGTTCATTGGCCAGCTTCATCCGTCATTTTGTTTAAAAATGGCGGCCATTTAAAATTTTAAGAAAAATTTAA
Source organism: Maratus speciosus (assembly GCA_963932465.1). Taxonomy (NCBI): domain Eukaryota; kingdom Metazoa; phylum Arthropoda; class Arachnida; order Araneae; family Salticidae; genus Maratus; species Maratus speciosus. The sequence continues at coordinate 173,593,229 of OZ010793.1, forward strand.
ATTTGAAAAATGGTACCAAAAAATTGAAAATTGAAAAAATATTATTTTCTTAAGTGTTTGACCTCGATAAAAAGATTCGGGAGCAGTTTTTGTTTCGTCTATACCTTAAAAAATGGCTGAGTTATAGCATTTTGAATTTCTAGTGTGGCTGACATTTTGAAACGCCCTGATTTTTGCCACGCGATAACAGACGTATTTATGAACCGATTTGGATGTACCTTGGTGTGTACATAGTACATACAAATAACTCAACCGAGTTCGTTGGCCAGCTTCATCCGCCATCTTGTTTCAAAATGACGGCCATTTAAAAAATTAAAAAAAATTAAATTTAAAATGGGATACCAAAAAATTGGAAAATGAAAAAGAGTTTTTTCGTATGTGTTTGACCTTAATACAAAGATTCCGGAACAGGTTTTGTTTCGTCTATATCTAAAAAAATGACTGAGTTATAACATTTTGAATTTCTATTGTGGCTGACATTTTAAAACGACCTGATTTTTGTCACGCGATAACAGGCGTATTTATGAACCGATTTGAATGTAACTTGGTCTGTACATAGTACATATCAATGTCTCGACCGAGTTCGTTAGCCAGCTTCATTCGCCATCTTGTTTCAAAAGGGTTGCCATTTTAAAAAAAAAATGTAATTTAAAATTTAAAATGAGGTATTAAAAAATTGGAAAATGAAAAAGATTTTTTTATGTGTTTGGCCTTGATACAGATTCTGGAGCAGTTTTTGTTTCTGAAAATTTGTTCTTTTGTTTATATCTTAAAAAGTGGTTGAATTATAGCACTTTGAATTTCTATAATGGCTAATACTCTGAAACGATCTTGTATTTGTCTCGCGATACCACACGTATTCGCCTATTTCGATGGAAGAAGGCATGTGGATTGTATACATCAATATCTCGACCAAGTTCGCTGGCCAGCTTCGTCAGCCATCTTGTTTCAAAATGGCGGCCATTAAATTAAAAAATATATATATTTAAAGTGAGGTGCAAAAAAAATTAGAAATTGAAAAAGGTTTCTTTCTTAAGTATTTGACCTTGATATAAGGATTCGGGAGCATTTTTTGTTTGTCTTTATCTTAAAAAATGGCTCAGATATAGCAGTTTCAATTTCTAACGTGGGTAACATTTTGAAAAATCTGATTTTTTGCCTGCGATAGCACTCGTATATATCAACCGATTCCGATGTGAGTGAGCATGTGCATAGCAATTACTAAGGTCTCGACCTAGTTCACTGGTTAGCCTCATCCACCATGTTTTCTTAAAATGGCAGGCACTTTAAGAAATCGCCGAATTTGGCAGCCAAATATAAGTTACTTTAAATAAAAGCAGCTTGGATAAAGCTGACTAATTTCGCGAAATTCTCATTCATAATGATTTAGTATTGATAAAAATTAGTATTGACTTTCTTACATTCGGTTTCCACTTAATTGAGCTTCGTGTGTTTGAATAATATAAGTTGGTTTTTTTAAAATAAGGAATATGAAAGCTACCTCTTCCTCCCGGCACTGGCCGGAAGGACTTTTTAGAGTTTAATGTTTGCCGCAGGAAAATTTTTTTATGAAAATTTGTTAGACCATTATTTCCAAGCAACAAACTTTCCCGTACATTTCTGTAACATTTGCCACAGAAATCTATTACGAAGTTCTTTTTTTTCTTTTTTTTTTCTTTTTTTTATGTGTTCGAACATTTTGGTAACATTTCTTCGACCACAAATGTTCAGCCTTACTGATAACATTAAATTTCTTATACTAAATACTCAAAGTACTCAATAATTGCTATTAGTGATAAACATAAATTTAAAAGTTGGCAAAATATCTTTATTTATTTACATTTCGACATGTTTCATTGCATCAGACGACAACATTCTCAAGATAATAAAATGATAAAAATATTTTCACAAAAATTCAAATTGAAAAACTAGTAAACAAAAATAAAAATCACGCGAACACAAGGATAATGAAATTAACTGCAATATTAAAATTGGAAATTTGTGAACGTGAATTATTTTACATTATTGTTTCATGATTCTGTGTAACATTTCTTTCCAAATTTTAGGGAGCTCCATGGATGCTGAATCATTGCAAATATTCCCATTGCGTAAGAAGATTTCTATTGATTCTCTGATGATGGATGGCAAATAAGATCTTGATGGATAAATTATTCTACTATTTTTAAAATCTATTTGTAAAGGTTCTCTGTTATATAGTCAGGCCAGAGCTGTAGTTTTCTTGCTGTATTTGATGTCTGCGATATGTGCTTTGATCCTAGTTTTGAGCTTTCTATTTGTCATTTATATAGAAAATTGCACTGTTCCATCTTCTTTGGTGAAAGATAGTTCATAGCCCCTGATAATTGATTTGGTTCTACTGGGTCTATTTTCTTACATATTAGGTATGTTGTTAACACTTTCCAACAAAGTTAAAAAGTGTTTATGCATTCGATTTGTCTGTCCGTCTGTCCGTCTGTCCACGCTCTAACTCCCGTAAATATACTCGGATTTTCATGAAATTGATAAAGGTTATTTAGGGCCACCACACCATGTTTGGTATTGTATATGAAGTATGTAGGATTAATCATTCACTTACAGGGGCACTCAAAAGTATTTCATTACATTATGTTATATGGGGAAAATCGTTTGCAGAGTATTTTAATGACATTATGCTATTTCAAATATATTGAAACTGATATAAATCACTGAGTTTCACTACGATCACGTTAGAACAGGGCATTCATAGCATTTTTTATTCATTTATGGGGGCACACAAAAGAAATAGGTTACAGTACAATACAGTCTTTGAGTAATAATTGATGGAGTGTTACGGTTTAAAATTTGGCATGCGCTTTTAAATTTAATTAATTTTTTGAGTTTTACTCGTTATATATAAATTCTATACCTTAAATACAGCGCTTCACAAAGGATTCACGTACCGTTATCCTTATTAGAGGAAATTGCTGAAGGTAAATTTTCAACTAAAGTATATGTATCTCTTAAGTGAACTATGGCATGCATGTAGTTAATAGATTCAAATCTATGTATCATATACAAGGCTGCTGAAAAAATTCGCATAATTTCCAATTATGGATGGGAACAGCTGATGTTGGGTTTTGAAATGTATTATGCGTTTCTATATGGTTGAATTAGACGTAATATTTTAATTTTTTAAACGGTGCAGTTTTGTTACATTATTCTGAATGTGTTGGAAAGTGTTTCATAATCTATGCTTGACGCATGATTTTATCTTACTTGTTTAATTTTGCGGATGGTTTTGCAACAATGGAGATATCGTATTTATTAAGTTTATATTTCAATCTTTCGAAAAAAACAGGAAAATATTGCAAAGAGAGGTAACTCGGAATTTTGTACTTTGAAATTACATTTCTTTTTATTTCTCGATCTCCTAATTAATTTGTTTATTGTGCTTTCTTTACGGCCATTGTTTCTTGCGATGTGCATGCTATTAACAATGCTATAACCATGCTAGCTTATAACCATGCTATTCGTTAGTCCACATGGAGTGGAACTTAATACAGTAAAACCTGTAAAGACAGAACCTGTTTTTTCTTACACTACTTCTGTTAACTTACTATTTTAATTACTCTTTTTTTTACCCTTTCATACATGTGTTGCGGCCCGCCTAACATCGCAAACGTATGTTTGCGACCCGCGAGAAAAAAAGGTTGAGTATGGCTGTATTAGAGTGTTTAAAATTTAATATTTACTTAAAATATGTTCAGGGTATGACTAGCCTCTTAGGTCCCTGGGTCCCCATGCGGCGACCTCTGTTCCTTTCCTTATAAAAACTAAAATGTCCGATTTTTTTACATTTCCACATCATTTCTTAATATCTGAATGTTTTTTGCGTTCAAAGCAAACGAATAAATGGCAGCATCTAAGTTGATTCCACATAAAATAAATGATATTTTCATCTGACTAGGGAACGTTCCCAGGTGCAAGTTGTGGATTTGGACGAGAGTGGTATCAAAAGAAAGGTCTCGTCATGTACATTAAAAAGTCCAATGGAACTACCCGTCCGAATCCAACCGTTTTCGAGATATCCTCACTTGAAATGTGAATAAGTAAATAAATAAATTGGCAGGCAGGCATATAAATTGTTCGCAAGTTAAAAGTTTCTTTGCATTGTTTTAATCCTCTACCAACACCTCTTCCCGAGCAACGAGCAAAATCCTTTACATCCACACATTGCCGGTTATTTCCCCTCTTTTAGACAGGCACTTCACATTATACGAAGTTTTCGCGTACGGCTGCATTCGGAGAGTTTTTCATCTGTTTTTACTATTTCCAGCACCTTGTTTTATGCAAATTTTTCGGCAAATGTGTGGGTGTAAAGGATTTTGCTCGTAGCTCGGGAAAAGGTATTGGTAGAAGATTAAAACAATGCAAAGAAACTTTTAACTTGCGAGCAATTTATATGCCTGCCTGCCTGCCAATTTATTTATTTACTTATTCACATTTCAAGTGAGGTTATCTCGGTTCTGCCTTTTTTCCTCGTGGAGGAAGGTTGTTCCAAGGTAATAACGCCATTTTGTGATCATTTGAGGTCATGCCGGCAAAAGTCGTAGCGAATACCTCATAGCTTAAAATTAAAATTAATTAAATTAAGAGGATATATCGAAAACGGTTGGATTCGGACGGGTAGTTCCATTGGACTTTTTAATGTACATGACGAGACCTTTCTTTTGATACCACTCTCGTCCAAATCCACAACTTGCACCTGGGAACGTTCCCTAGTGAGCTTGCAAAATGCCTAAAAATGTCCAAAAGACAGTATGACCAAAAAAGTGAGAAGTTTCCATTTAAATTTTTTTCAATAAAAAATTTTGATGATTTGTAGATTATTTACTTGTTTAAAGCTCTTAAATTTATGATTGCGTTAATTTAGGTTAATGGTTGTTAAATTGATGTTTTTAAGGGGTTTTGTAGTTTTAGATCCATATTTTTTAATCTAAATGACTAAGGGCCTAAAGGATCAATTTCAGAAAAGATATTTTTTCTGTCATTTACGATGCCATTTTGTTTGGAAAAAAACAATGAATAAGCATTTGTGTTATTATTTTAGCATCGGAACTGAAGAGGCTAGTGTTGCCAGGTGTCCCGATTTACCACGGGATTTCCTGATTTTCAGGAGTGCAAAGACTTGTCCCACGTAACCACTGCGCGGAATTTCCAAAAGCCCCAATTCTTCATGATATACAAATTCTTTTGAATTCTTTGAGTACCATGCTATTCGTTAGTCCACATGAAGTGGAACTTAATACTGTAAAACCTGTAAATACAGAACCTGTCTATAACGAAAAATTTTTATTGTCCCTTCCGAAGAAACACCTTATACAATTCAACGTACACTGTAAACTGAAATGTCTGAAATTCAGTCACTTAAGTGTCTGAAACGTAGTGTTCAATTTTCAGACGTTTTAAAATGTCTGAAAATTTTAAGACACTTCTTGCGTCTGAATTTCAGACACTTAAGTGTCTCAAACAGGAGTGTTCGATTTTCAGACGTTTTAAAACGTCTTAAAATTTTTAGACACTTCTTGTGTCTGAATTTCAGACATTTCAAATGTCTTAATTGCGGCCATCTTTGAGCCTTTTTTTTCAACAATGGGAAGCCATCTTTGACCACTTTTCATTCTAAGCCATATATGCAGCCATATTTGACCACATTGAATCATTTTTTATAAATGGGAATAATCTGTTACCATAAGGCTAATGTCAAACGGACGTCCTTTTGCACGCTTTTTTCCTTGCGTATTATCCCTACACAATGCCGCTAGCATTGTGTAGGGATAATACGTAAGGATAAAAGCGTGCAAAAAGACGTCCGTCTGACATTAGCCTAAAGCAGAGCTGATTGCAGCGTGGTAAAACTGGGATGCTTCGGTACGAAGTTTTCATAAAGCTGATATTTCAAATCATTTTTGACCTTATGATGATTGTAATCAGTATTTTGTAGTTTTAGAATAGACTAATATCTATATATTTTCACCTAAATATGTATCTATGTGATATCATATATGCCTTACGGCATCCAAAATGTTTATTACTTTTAGTGCGAACTTTCAAAGACCTAATATTCATTCGCGCCCGTCCCCACATCTTTGATATACTGTTACAAAAAAAAAAAAAAAAAAAAAAAAAAAAAAAGAGAAAAAAAAGAAAAAAAAATTAAGCCTACTCGATGCTATCAATACATATTTGGATAAATATATCTTTTTCTTTAACCTAATCATGCTCTAAAAATACAAAATATTTATTAAGTATAAGATCAAAACAAATTTAAAATGTCAGATTTATGGATATTGCATACCAAATTTGGGGGCCCGTAAAGCTAAAGGCCCATAGAAACAGCCCAGTTTGCCCATGCTGCAATCAGCTCTGCTTTATGGTAACAAATTATTCACATTTATAAAAAATGATTCATTTCTTCAGAAAGAATCCCATCCCTGCTTTGTTGTACATTTTTTTCCCATTGAAATTAGATATTCCCAGTGAATTATTTTAAGCAGTTTTTGCATTTTTATTTCAAAATTGAGTATGAAACTCTTACTTTTTTTTTTTTCTTCCTTCATTTTTATTATTATACTATTTACAGGGCTCGCAGTGTTCCTAAAATTTTCATCCTTGCTACCACTATTTTAAAAAGATAATCTTTATCGTATATTTCTATTATAAATGTTAAAGGAATGTAACACGAAGAAGTTTTACTTTAAAATACTGGTAGCAAAATGCGAAAATTTTAGGAACGCTGCGAGCCATGTATTTATCATTACCAAGAAATACTGAAAAATTTGACAATCACACATCGGCGGCTGAGATGAACAGTAGTTATAGGATTCTGGATGGACAGCATGTCTATTTGACACTTTTTAAACGATAAATAATATAGTAAATATAACTGGAAACAGAAATCCTTTATAATGAATATCTTTCATTTCTGCTCCCCACGAAATTTGTAATCACACAAGCAATGGCAGTCACTAAAGCCATTTCTTATCCACATGATTGGTATATTGTTAACTACATTGAGAAAGAAACCAAATTAAAATTGATATAAAGTAAATATCTTGTACTATTCTGTTCATTTCTTAGTAGAAAGTACAAGTTTCTTTCCTTGAAGTGTGCTTTGAAATATTTTAACGTTTAAATATAATAATTCAAAAATAATACTATTAATGATAAATTAAAGGTTTTTCTTTCTCTAAATATTTTAAATTTGTCATACAAATATTAATATCTCAAAAAAAAAAAAAAAAAAAAGGCTGGTGTTATGAACTCCCTTTTTTTAAGTGAGAAAAAGAAAAAAAAGAAAAAGAAAGAATTTTGGGAAAATGTCCAAATATATTAAAATTTGCTACAGCATTTTTAAGCTGTCTAGTGTAAAAAGAAAAACAATGAAGAAAAAATCATAGAACCAGTTAATTCTACTCTATATATAGCGGATACCAGCAAATAGCGGATTAATTACGTGCTCCCGAAGCGTCCGCTATTCAGAGGTTTTGCTATTATATTCATTTATAGGCGCATTCTAATTAAATAAAAAGTTTTTTTGTTACAGTGTAGGAATAATGCTCTCAATAAATTCTAGGTCCAGCGGTTGACATTAATCAATAATATTCGCAAAGTTACTTTAAAGTTTAAATCATATGAATCTAAATATCCATACATGCAAACCAACCAATTAATTACTTGATAAGTTACTCTATTTAATTTGTAGCATTACAATGTGCATTTATACATTTTTTTTTTTTTAATCATATAAAAACAAAATTGAAATGCAACAAAGATAACTTGCGTTGAGATGCTACATTATCAAACACAAACATAAAAAATAGACTTAAAATCCTATTTCATTTTTTTTTTTTTTTAATTAGTTTCTTTTTATTATTAATTTTCATGATTTTTTTTTTTTTTTTTTTTTTTTTTACATTCAGATAAAAAAAAAATCTTTGAGGTGAAAAGAAACTTCTAAAAATATTTTCCCCTATAAACATCGTAATAAAAATACCGTATATACTCGCGTATAAGTCCACCCCCTAACTTTCGAATGCAAATTCTGTAAAAAATCAAAAACGCGCGTATAAGTCGACCCCCTAACTTTTTACTTCAATTTTGCACAAAATCAAACCATAGATTTCACTTGCCAATGAGAAGGTAGTAAGTAAATAAAAACAAATCATTGAATTTATTTAAATGATAAATTATTATCATTTATATATTTTATATAGTACTTTTTTTTTATTCTTATACATAAAAAGAACATAATTTTGCAGTATTCGATGTTTATGTTTTTGCTTTTTTAACTGACTCGCGTATAAGTCGAGCCCCCAAATTTGCTTACCGAAAATTGTCAGAAATTTCTCGACTTATACGTGAGTATATACGGTAATTTATTTAGGCATAAATTAAAAAATTGAATAATATGAAAAAAATATATACGTACACGGAGCAAACATAATCATAAGAATAATCTTCAAAGCACATTCTTTCACAGAATCTTAAATATCAGCGAAGTTACATAACTCACCAATCAGATGGTAAACAATTAGAAAAGTATCTTCCCCTGTCATGGGCGAATGGGTCTTACTTATAACCATATATTTTTTTTTCTCATATTTTTTTTCATTTTTGTGTATGATACTCAACTTGATTTTTTAAATATTTTTTTAGCGCATATTGGATTAATTACACAGATTTTATTATTTGCTTAAAGCATCTTTTAAATATGGCTCCATTTTAAAATTTAACCCAGGAGGACGGGCGCATGCCCAGGGTGTGAATAGTTTTTGTCACCAATAAATACAAATAATAATCGTCACTTTATTTAGTCGCAGACAATTGTTACAAATTCTGCGATAAAATAATTAGAAGATTATTTAAAAAAAAATAATGGTAAGAATTGTAAAAACCATACGCACTCTGGGTCTGTCAGGCCTGGTGTTAATCTTTCCAGGTTAAATATGTTATGTAACACATGAAATATACATAAATAATTTTCTATTTTTAAACAAGTTTTCATAAAGATAATTAAAAATAAATAAATAAAAATAGTCGTTCAGTTGAATACTATAGGAGAGATTTATTTCACATTGGAAAATTGAAACTTATAAACTATTCTGAAATTCATAAAAACTTTCATTCTTATGCTTTTGTGATTTCTTTTCATGCTCTTGTATCCACTGTATGAAGCGAAAAAAAAGATTGATAACATTTCTCAATATGAATTTCTAAATTTATCAATATGAAAAAAAAAAATATTTCAATGATAGGAGTACTGGTCCCAAGGGCCAGTAAGAATGAGAGTTTACTGGTCAACAGTCATCATCACTGGCCCGCTACATAAAATTCAATTAAGTACCTTTAACACTTTGAGTGACAACCACTCCCCCCACCCCTCCTGTTAGACTATAAACAAACTTTCCTTTGCAGTTACCCAAAATTTGGCTTAGGGGGAGGGGGGATGAAAAAGGTCTTAAGGCTACAAAAACTTAGAGAAATGCTATTTCGTAAAAGAAATTCTGTTCTTTACTATATAATAATAACAATAATAATAAAAGAAAATTAATTTTAACACATGACAACATATATCCTTCCTCCCCGCCCCCGGCCAATACTCACATTCTGCGAGATAACAAGGACCATTATCGCCATATAAAAAACATATATTAATCGATATAGGATTAAAATCTTATGGAAAAGTTGAAGGAGTACATGAACTTCAAACACAAAATTCACTTAAAATTTAACACACGAAGCATGGTTATAGAAAAAAGTTTAATTCTTATTAAACGCGTGACTGGACGGGAATAAACAAGTATAATAATCATTTGTTAATACACATTATTTACACTTAATTACTAATGCGAAAATTCTCACTAATAATCAAGATATAGGTATATACTACTTATTTGCAATCATAAAAAAAAATTATCATTTAAGCAACACATAGGTAATTATAAAAAAACGTAAAATTGACACACTAAACATACAATTGTAAAATTTTAAAAGATTTTATTAATTCTCAAGAGATTTTTTAAGAAGAGACAGCGTCAGCAATTTAAACAAATTAGCATGATAAACTTTAATATTAAGAGTGCAATATATTATTTTAATATACCTATTAAATAATTACGTTCATTCTAAAATAGAAAAATAAAAAACCAGTAAGGAGTTACCTGTAAATACAATAATCCAATAGAAGAATTTTTAACGCATATTTTTATGCATTATCATGTTTTATTTAAATTAAAACATTATTAATAAACACTGTGAATCTTTGATATTGATACCACAATATTAAATAATCGGGTAGAATAATGCCAAGCACAGTTAGTAAGATTGTGACGGTAGGGATCTTTACTTTATTATTGTATTGGAAAATGCTTGTCTTCAAAAACATTTACGCCTCACTACAAGTTTTAAATGATCAATCCACCGTAATAAAATTGCATGAGAGAATGATTAATATTACTGTTTCTGGAGATTGATATTTAATTAAGAAATCGTTGATTTAGGCTACTAGATCCGATTTGAGAACTGATGATGGTTCCATTGAGGTTTTCGATAAAAATGTTATATCCTTAATACAGTAGGTTTTTTCATGCTTAAGTATCTCGGAATTAATGCAGCCGGATGTGAACTTGATTCGACGGCCATGCTTGTAAAGCTGGGCACATGGTAGGCTTAGCGGTTTTAAAACGTTCGAAATTAGAAGAAATGAACAGTGCGAGACCACGCAACAACCACGAAAAACACTGACAGGATGCAGAAAGGGTACAACTCCACGATTAAAATGCGGGGAATAATTATTCGAACAGAAAAATGAATAAAAAACAAAGTGCTAAGACTTGTAAATACTCAAAGAATTCTCGCTTCAACACTCCGCTGTTACATTCGACACTGTCTCAGTTACGCATGCGCGGCTAATTCTACGCTTCTTCTTCTTTTTTTTTTTTTTTCCTATCTCTGTCTCTGCGATATGGAAAGATTTGCCATTTAGGAAAGTTGTCGAATGTTCCACAATAGAAATTAGTAATAATAAAATTTGGGGTTTTTTGTTTTTATGCGAAACACTTTTTTACGAATAATATTATTAATAAACCTTTTCATTTTTTTTTTCTATTTTACTATTTTAAGCAGGTACATCTGTATCAAAAACTTTATTTTTCTACAAGCTTTTGAGTAGTAATGTAGGTCCACGAGTGTGTGTGTGTGAGGGGGGGGGGGGGGGATTACGAAGGGAGATTTTGAAATTTAATGAAATTTTCTTTATATTTGATTATTAAGAAAATATTAAAATGCATTCGTCCCAGTGCCTTAGAGAATAATCAAACACCCCTAAAGCCCACATAGAAGAGAAGATTTAACTCTGCTCGCCTTTTAACGTTCACGTGTTTCTATTTAAAACAGAGGTTTTCTATTTGTGGTGCTATATTTCAAGGATCAGGAAGACAGAACCCCCACCTCCCTTCCCCTCCAAATAAAAACTGCTTCAGTTCTTGATTTTGAAAAATGTTGTTACAAATTTATTTCCGAATATCTAATATTTCTTAATTGTAAATTTGTTCTATTGCTTTTATGTTTAAAAATTGTCTTGCATGGGGAGTTGTGACAAAATATTCTTAGTTTAGCTTATTTTATATTTGTGTTCTGCATTTTAAAAAGCGAATTAGGTAGTAGACTACAGGCATATCTGTTCCTCAGTCTTGCTCCTCCCTACATTTCTTGCCCCACCAGTGGCCGAGATGTTCTGCTCTCGAAACTGGTAGACGGGAGGTGCTGGGTTCAAAACCCATCACTCCTGTCGACGTAATCGTTCGGAGTTTTCCGTGGTTTTCTTCGAACCTTGGATTTCCTTGTGTAAATACGTGTTAGGTTTCCTTAGAAAGACCCCCACGGGGCCACCCCCCCCCCCTTAGGGCCTATATCCCTCGTGTTGATATTTGGCCGTCATAAACGCAACCAACCAACCAACCCTATATTTTTTTTCTGCTCGCGTTCAAATCTTAGTATTTCAATTTTCAAGCTATATATATATTACTCTTTTAGTGGTAGTTTTCCGCATTCTCCGGCTTAGACCCATGAGTGTAAGTAATTTTTGAAAAACTTTATAATTTTGTGAAAAGTAATAATTTAATAACTTAATACATCATAAAATTAACTTAGTCCCCAAACTTGATAAATGGATTTGTACAATACTGACACACGTTCTATGTTCTAATAAAATTTTTTCTTTTATAAAGTAATACGAAATTTTGTGTGCAGAACTGTATTTTAAACATTTTTCATTTATCCAAAATATTCTCTGGTGGTGCTGAAAAATATAATGACACAATCGTCATAGTTATGATGCTATTATATCATATCCAGACACTTAAATGTCTGAATTTCTAAATGTCTTAATTTCAGACATATAATCACAATTAAGACATATTTTCCTGTTCATTTACATCATGATCATAGTAAGACACTTATGTGTCTTAAAGTAAGACATTTATTATGTCTGAATTTTCAGATTCAGACACTTAAGTGTCTGAAATTCTTTTTCAGTCACATATGTGTCTGAATTTAAGACGTCTCTATTTGCAGTGTACTTAGACTTAAACCTATGTAAAACGAAATTCTTTTGCGGTTTTTAGAGATTCGGGTTTTACAAGTTGTACTGTACTTTTTTCAGTGAACCCGATGTAAACGGATCCTTTTATTACGAAATTCTGTTTTGGAAGTAAAAAATTCCTTGTTCCTAGAATAGGAATACTATACAATTATATCTGCTGAATTGGAATTTTTTATCAGTACCTAGAAATTCCGCTTTCACATATTTTACTGTATAAGATTGTTGTACGTTTAGCCCCCGATATGCTATTTCTTTCGACCAGCAATTAAAATGTCGTCTCTAAAAAATAACGTTCCGTTGTATAGGCCAGCCGTAAAACAAAGCAGATGTATCATTGTACGGTTAAATACTCTGCTGCAAGTTATTTAACTTCTAAGCATCGCACATTATCAATTTATATAGCGTCGTGTTTGCATTTTAATTTATTTTTGAGAAATTATTATTATTATTTTTTTCTTTTTGTAGCATTTAGCACCATTAGTTTAATATTGGTGACTCAAATACTCCATTTCTGTAGAAAGTAAAGGAAAAATAGTTGGAAAATAGTAATTATATCTTTTTGTTGCCATTTTCTCATAACAACAGGAAAAAAATGCAGTTACAATGCGTGCTGTTTTGAAAAAATATAAACGAATGATTTCTGATAAAACAGGGAGCTAGTATAAACTATATTTAATTTTAAATATATATATTAATATTACAAACAAATGAAGGCATATGAATCATTAGATAGCCGATTTTTTTTGTCGAGTTTCTTGAATGACGACATGTCTTTTTTTTATGTTATTCAGCAATAGTGACGGCCTATGCATTACTTTACTGTAGATGTTGCTTAAGACTAGGTCGTAAATGAAGAATTCTTCCTCCGGATGCGGATGACGTCATTTTATATAAAATAAAAGCGTGTGTTTTAAATCTTAAAACTGAAATATGTTTTGTACTATCTATATTTATATACATATATATTTTTTTCCGTCGGGGGCGACACTAAATTCTGAAAAAGCAGAATTCCTGTTTTCTAGTTTAGTATAATAAAACCGGCTAAAATGAAATCGCGAGGAACAGGAGAAAAATATAATCAGGCGTTCGTCTTACGAGGTATAATTGTATGATATTCTTGCCTTTGGAACTTGGGACAATGAAATTTGTATGTTTAAGGCTGATTCCGTTATAGACAGCTATTCCATTTTTTGGGGTTTACTGTATTTTTATATCCCGATTTATAAACCGCTGTCCTCCCTTTTTTTCGTCTTCCTGTCCCGCTTATTGTGACATTGGAACTAGCAACACTAGGTATGACTCACTGTAAAAAATAAATCCGTTCATTTCCAGTACAAATTTCATTTTTTTTTTCGATGAAAGTGATCTTGTCAATGTGTCGAAAAAAAAAATTGACAAAATCTTTGACAGATAATGTGAAATTTTCATTTTCTCTAAACCTGTAAGATTTATTTTTATTAATGCACTGCAAAAGAAAAAAAAAATCCGTAAAAATACTGAAATTGTATAGTCTAAATACGGAAATTCTTTTTTACAGTATATATATATATATATATATATATATATATATATATATATATATATATATATATTAAAACCACAAACAAAATATCAAAATCCATCACTCACCATAGCTGCATTGAAACTCACATCAAAAATATTATAAATAACCAATATAAACTTAACTCTTAAAATCAAACTGAATAACCAAACTAAAGAAAATATATATAATTGCAAGACATAACAGAACAGAACAGAACAGAAGGCGAGCGGTATGGCTAACGACATACACTGCAGGGTTAAGTCGGACTTTACGCATGCTACGTCCCCCTTCACTCGCCGAGACCAAAATTGAAAAAATGAAAAACTAAACAGAACTGCAACATCCACCAAAATATCTCTCTAACTCATTAGATCAATCAACTCATCAAAACCTCCATTCTCATCCATCACTGAGTTCAGTTCAGTTCCGTACCTGCTACTCTTAATAAAATCACAAGTTATTCTCCTGATGAAATTGCGAGGATAACCATGCTTGAATCCCAAGCGGCACCACTCTAAAATATCACTAAACATATCTTTAACTCTAGTACTCAGTCTTTCGATTCGTATTAATCCATTTCTAAGTACATTTCTTTTAATCGAAACATGCACATTGGAATCAAAATATATCAGCTTTAAGGTATTAAAGTTGAAATCATTTCGCTTGTCAAATATCTTAGATATCAAATTTTCACTTTCTATGCTCAGGTTCACATCTAGAAAATTAATATTTTTACAATTCTGGGATGAGGGTTCCAGACTCAGAGACGTAGGATAATATGTAAAATCAACATTTTCAATATCATTGTTTAATTTAACTATCAAAACATCATCTATATATCTGTAGGATAATGTGTTACTGTTTAAATTATTATTTCTTTCATATATATGTAAGTAAATGTTTGCCAAAATGGAACTGCAACTCCCCCCCATTGGAATACCCCGAATCTGTTTAAATATTGTATTTCCTTCGTAAAGGTAGTTTTCTTGTACTACTAACTGAAATAAATTTATGAAAAAATCATAATGAACATCCAAAGTACTATTTGTATTATAAAAATCTACTATTTTATCTTTTAAATCTGTCAAATCAATTGTATTAAAGAGGTCTGCAAAATCGTAAGCGAATAAACCAGTAATATTTTTTAATTTTTTCAGATTATCTAATAGTGTATAGCTATTTTTGATAATAAAAGTCGTCTCTCCCCCCATCACTCCGTCAAACACCCCCTCCAGCACCCCCAGCAAAGCCTTGCTAGCGGCACCAATATTATATGAACCAAATCCACAGGTCACACTCCTGAATTTGATAGGGGTTTTATGGAATTTAGGCACTAGTATGAGATAAGGGAAACTTTGACTCATTTGTTTCAGCTTAACTTTTTTATAGATCGCTTTAATCCTATTTTCTATTACTGCAGCTTTCGAATTCAATGGTAAATAGCTATTTTTATTATTGTAGCAATCATTCAAAAGTTTACCGTAAAGTACCTTACATATCAGTGCATAACTTGTATTTGCTTTATCCACATAGGTGATTATAAAATTTTCCTGAATCTCTTTAATTGAATGTGTAAGTTTGTTGTATTTCTCTCTATTAACTCCGTCAAAATCTCTGGAAAATTCTCGTTTAAAATCTCTTAATATATAATACTTCCACTCGTCAAAAACACTGGATGGCAAATTGTATCTATACATTAGTTTATTTATAAATATATCTATATTAATAGTAAAACGTTTAATTGCAACACTTTTAGTGAGAGTACGTTTCACACGATATTTAGTTCCGTATTCCATTAACCTCCTCAACTCCTCATCCTTTACTATCTTTAGATCTCCAGTAATAACATGTCCATAATACTTGTCTTTATAATTAACAAATTCAGAATCATTGCAATGGCAGATACTCCCTGCAATACTTTTCTTTAGATCTTTAGCAAATAAATTATAATTAAAAATAGTTCTCCCCAAAGGCTTATCATATTTAAAAGCCTTAACTATTTTTATTTTACCGACTGGTAGTAATTCATTGTATTTATTCAGCATTTTATTGTAATTTACACCCCTATGGCTATCACCCAAATAATCCATTATAAAATAGATTTTATTTATTGCACTAACATGGCCATAGTCAATGTTACAGTACATTTGTAATTTTTGTGTCTTGATTCTATATCTCAACAAATCCAAACCTAGATCAACATTCCCATTTTCTACCCTAGACTGTAAAGTTCTTAAAGTTGCGGAAATTAATTTCTTCTTAATGTTGAAAATCAAACCTTTAATCACATTAACTCTTCGCTCACCTTTATAATTAATTATTTCATTTACTATGTCTGTACAAGTATTTAATTTTTTAAAATTATTCAACTTAGTATATTGATTACTATTTCTAATCAACTCGTTTCCAATGTCATGATTAATTTTGTCATAAATTGTATCATCTAAATTGTTAGTTTTAAAGTTTTTAATTATATTACTGTGGTTAAACATAACATTAAGTCCATATGGATAGACCGTACCAAACTTTATCATCATATCCTTTTCACGAATCTTTCTTTCCGTTTTATTAGGTATAATACACAATATAGAAATCCTAATGTTATCTATGCCATGTTCTGAAAAATGTGAAATTTCTATTTCTTGATCCTCTTTTTTATACTTAAGATTTCTAATGTCTGATTTGTGATTATTGAATCTCTTATTTAAAGGAGTAGAAGTCTCTCCTATGTACATTTGATTGCACACATTACATCTTAAACAATACACACAATTATATACCTTACAAAATTTTAAAGATTTTTCTTCAATCACTTTGTCTCTATTATCCGTATCGGCACAAATACAAACTCTACATCTTTTGTCACTACATTTTATTAAGTTTATTCCATTGATATTTTTTCCAATATTTATACCCCTATTATAAAACAATCTTGTTTTATACCTTTTCACTATATCGATGCAATCTATGTTTTTCTTATGTTTATTCATTAAATTTGTATTATAAACATATCTTGTCCGATACCTAACAACTTCTGTATCTCTATAAACACCCTTGTCCTTATTTAACTTATAACACAATTCACAATTTTTCTTCATTACTAAACAATCATCTTTCGAACTCTCATCTATGTAACTCTGCTTACTATAAAAATTGCATACATGACCTTTCCCCCTCTTCTCACATATCTCACCATAATCACTAGCTTTACTCTCCAATACATCCACATTTTTAAATACATTTGGTCCATGGTAACTTTTTGACGATCCGCTCCCCACCATGGATTCTGGAGCCGACCGAGCACTACGAAATTTGTAAAAATTCCGTATCTTGCCGGTACCTTTTACAATATAATTTTGTCTATTCATATTAAATGTTTAATTATTCTATGTAAATACAATATAAGCAATTCCAAATATTTTAAATATGTACTAAAAAATGTACAACTATAAGAAAGTTAAATAAACTTATAACAATATAACATATAACATAAACTCGAAAGAACTAATAATACTCTTAAATTAAACAATCATAAAAACTTCAACAAACTAGCCAAAATCAATAAAAAACTAATAAATCCAAATAAATCAACTAAACCAACCAATTCTCATCAACTCCATCCACCCGTACATCAATTAGCTATAATAAGGTAAGCATATATATATATAAATCTTAAAACATTAGCTATAATGGCAAATTAAATAGGCATTTAGCACTGTTACTTGTCAAGGATATTGAAAAAAAAATCCATATTCGCTAATTTCTGACACATTCATGAACTCATTTCACAGTAGAAAAAAAAATTCCGTAAAAGTACGGAAATTGCACTGGTAATCAAATAAAAAAATTGTTTTTATAGCTTATGATTTTTCACAGTCCATCACACAGGCATGATATGAAGCCTCCACGCGTTTAATACGGTAGTGTATCAATAAGTTTTTGCTCTCACATACAAATAATTGAGTGAAATTTATGATATTGCTACATTTTATGCTTCCTTTTCTATATAGTCAGTGTGCACAGTAAAACATTTGTGCAACCGGTATTTCAAAGAGAGGAGGGAGAATGTATTCCAGGAGGCGCGACAGTAAACCCAAAGGGGTCATTTTTCTAAATTTTACTGACTCCCACATGTGACATTGTTGTGGAAATCATTCATGCAAATTTGGGGGCGGGGCTCGGGAGGTGTATAACATGAGTAAGTGGTCCCAGGCCTTTCCAACAAATATGTCACATGTGCGGGTCGTCAAAAGTTAGAAAAATGACCCCCTTTGGGTCTACTACTGCGCCTCCTGGAATACATCCTCTCCCCTCTCTTTGAAATACCGTTTGCAGAAGTGTGTTACTGTGCACGGTGACTATACAGAAAAGGACTCATACAATGTAGCAATTCCATAAATTTCCCTCAATTATTTCTAGGTGAGGGCAAAAACTTATTCATACACCCTCGTATGTAGTAAGGTAAGCTAATTTTTTGTGTGCATCAATGTTGTGGCTGTGCTTCGCATTCACGAAATCAGTTTTATTCGTAGGTGCACAAAATTTGCAGGTATTTTTTATTGAAATACCAAGGAATTAAATAAATTTTCTCCTTTTTTTTAAAAAGCGAATAATATTTCAGAAAAAAAAAGCTTTCAAAGTTAGCATTTTAAAGCAATTTTCGAGACATAGTAGTCAGAGAAAGATCGTCTTTAGAGAAGAATCGGGCGGTAGCAGGACTTATTACGCTTATAAGAAAAATGCTGCTCTATTATCTTGCACTTCCAGAGCCCGACGAATGCAGCGGTATGCGGGGCAGCTGCCCCAGGCCTCCACATTTGAAGCGCCGTCTATGGCCACAATCAGTAATTTTTTTAAAAGGGTGCCAAATGGTTAAAATTGTTAAAACGGGACAAATTTTTTCATTTGCAAAGGTTTGGGAAGGAAGTGCTGTATTTCCCGTTTCAAACAGTGATTGAAAGACCCGTATTTACACCTATTTTTTAAAAAAAGTGTAGTGTATTTTATCATCTATTAAAGCTGTACCCATCTATTTTGTGATACCCTGTATAAAGATGTAAATAATACCTGGTACGAAATTTATGCATATATACAATATGTATGAAGTTGTCCTTTCAGCATGATTCATGAACAGTTTGTATGAATAGATAGAAGGGGGTGGGGGTACCAGAATGATTCTTGCCCCGGGCCTAGTGTTGCCAAGTGTCCCACGTAAATCGGGACTGCAAATGCTCTGGACATCAGTATTTTAAAGTAATTTTCTTCACCTTTCTAATGGCAGAATTATATGCGATTTAAGATGGCGAAATAAACAGTAAGAATTCAGTGGTGTGTGTCCAGAGCATTTGGAGCTATTAAGTTCCGTTTACTTTTCCATAAGCATCTTTCTTACACGAGATTTTATTAAACTTTGATGCAGACGTTTCTTGTTTGGGAGGTAAGTATTGGCATTTGGATATTAGGATAACATAAAATCCCTGTCCAAACTAACGCTTATCAGAATAAAATCATAATTTAAAATGGAATCTAAGATATACTACAATCAATAGAAAATTACGAATCCAAAGTAAAGAAAATGATAAAATAAAGAAAAGGGGTAGAAATGTATTTTTCATTCTGAAACAAATTACAAGAATAAGCAGTTCGTCAGAATATCATTGCATAGAATCATGTTTAATGTGATACTTCTAAAATTTCCGGAAGTTTCGAGAAAACATATAAACTTATGAATATATATATATGTGAGTTGTGGTTTTAGAGTTCCCATAACTCTCTCCGCCTAGCAACAGGATTCGGTCAGCGGTTTCCATGAGAAACTTGTAACCTCAAAGCCGCAGATGGTATTGAATTTGCTGATGCTCAGCTTTGCATTCTCTTCGCTTGGGAACAATTAACAACCAAAGTTCAGATTTCATTCCGAAGTGGCGGAGTTTGGACGTATTTTTCTAGCTCTAGACGAGAGCAGAAGCCGATATGAAGTCTCCGGGGCTGCGGGCGCGTATGCCGCAGAAAAACCCCTACCCTCCCGTACTTGTAAATATAACATTAACTTAATATGTAACTATAATCCAGAACTATTAAACTCCTTTATTTCATTAATTATGGCCTTATTCTTATATCATATATATACATAACTGCTGGACAGATAATTACACCTGTTTATTTTCTATTTAATTTACATCCAAAATTGTTAATTGGTCCAAATCATCCAAGCAACCTCATAGTAAATTGGTATATAATTTTATATACCTTAGATAAATTCAAATAACATAAGTGATCGTAATTACATAATTCTAGTAGAAGAGCAACGCGAAGCATTAATAAAATTAAATTATAATTCGCGTCAAAATGTAATTATTAAATTTAAATAATTACGAATAAAATTAAGAGTTTGCGTTGTGAATTATTTAGACGAACTCTTCCACTTATGAATTAAACTAAAATTTAAGCTGTAAAAATAAATTGACATACCTTAAACATTATCAATTAAAGAATTACAGAAACTTTTTAAAACTTGATTAAATATTTTATTTACATTGAACACAACTATATACAGAAATACATAATATTAATTCAAAAAAAAAAAAAAAAAAGAAAGCAATACTTTTGTTTGCTTCTCATTATTTTATGTATATTTAATCTTTAAAAAAAAGACAATATTTTCATTTACTCTTATTATTATATATTTTTCTTTTTGCTAAAAGAATAATTCTCTTTCATTTTTAAATTACCTTAATTATAACCTTAATTATTACCTTAATTTAATTATTGGTTTTGTCGGATCTCAGATTACTCTCTACCATAAAATATCAGAAAAGGATAGTTATAATTTTTCATATGATTTTAAGTGGTAAAAGAAAAAGTTTAAGGTAGTACCTTTTTTTCATATACGGGATGGTGGCCTTTATTCATCAAATTCAGAGTTGTCGCGTTGCTAAGGATCATATCCTTATGTCATCAGGAATTCGCTTCGTATCAGAGCGGCGATATCGGGATGGCAAGATGCATAGCTACGGACCTCTGTAGAACAATCCACTTTATTTCAACATCAGGAAGACATCCTCAATTAGGCTTGCTTAGGCTCACTCCGATATGTACATAAGGAAGACATCCTCAATTAGGCTTGCTTAGGCTCACTCCGATATGTACATCAGGAAGACATCCTCAATTAGGCTTGCTTAGGCTCACTCCGATATGTCCATCTCGCCTGGGCATTACTAGGGCTTTTTTGGATTCATTGCACGGGCTTTCAGGAGAGCTCCTGCGTCCTCTACATCTTTTTTTTAGACTCTCTTTTTCAAACCTTATTCTTCTGGCACACCAACTCCTGCAGTGGGTGGAACTATTTTGTCTAGTCCACTCTTATTGGATGTGAGAAGATTTTGCATTATCCTTCGATAGGCCTATTAGCTAACAGTCTGCAAATGGCCCCTTACATATATTTTAATATTATTATATGCCTTAAAGTTTGGGTGGTCTGAAAAGCCATAAATTTATCCCAACACTTTTATTAAGGCCATAAATTTATTCCAACGTTTTTATCATTTTACGATTTCTAATTATACACCACTTTCCATTGGCTTGTCATAAAACGACACCATGGCGTCTGGCTATTGTTGTTATCTGAGATCCGAACTCTATTCAACATTATACATTCATTTTACAATACAACAATTTTTTAAAAATATATATTTAATATTTAAAATCAACTTAATAATTTTTGTATGAACTTACACTCCTATTTTACTTAAATATATAAACATTATAATTTTACACTCATAATTATATTTTATAAAAAATATTTATACAAACAGAAATAACAAATTACGCAATTTTACTTTGATTTAACCAACATGGTGCGTGAACATATCATTGTTATATGTTGCCCAGCATCTCTCCCGGTGGTCAGAAAATAAAAAAATAAAAACTGATTGCTGGTTTTATTTTTTTTTGTAAAGCATAAAAGAATGTACGTGTCCATATGACTGTGTATCTACACAGTTTTTGAACTAAGTCTGTAAAGTTCAATTATCAATGGTTCTGGTATATTTTATAAGAAGTTCTTCTATTTTTCATAACAGAAAGTTCAACACATGATAGCATAGTTGTCTGTTGACATTCACATTTATAGAAGACCTCTGTACTGAAAATCTGACGTCTTTCTCGAAGCCTTTTTTCTTTACCACACACATGTTTAATAATTTTGTAACTTTACAGTTTAAGTGCCCAAAATACATTCAAAGCTATAATTTTGTATGAAACTAATATGCCGAAATAAACCTAATTACAAGAAAAATAATGGCATACACATTTGACATATTATTTCATCACATATAACCTTATGACACAGTGTTTCATTTAAAACACATTTTATACTGAATAAAAGTAAATACAATGCTTGTCGTATGACATGTTATTTTTCACATAATTAATCTGATGTATTCAAATTATAATCAGAAAAATATTGTATACAAACTGGTTACATTATTTTATTTATTTATTTGTTAATTCTAACATGTATGATATGTCAAAATATACAAGCTATCTCATCTCCTTTAATATATCATTACGTAATGCTCTCCAACTTTACCCGAGAGAATCAAAAAAGAAGAAGGAGAAGAGAATAAAACCAGTTTTTGACCGTCCCCGATCCTCCCGAAACGAGGGGTTGGTCAAGCTACTAATCACTTTCTACGAGGTGATTTGTGCTGTGACAAAATTTTACGACTTCCAAAAGTATGTATTTAAAATCGTTTCATGCTTGTAATTACCTTATTAATTAGTATAATTTCTTGATATACTTTCTTCTTAACTAACTGTGCATGCCTGTATGTAATTTTTAACATAATCTATGCATAAACAGTGTATGTATTTGTATCATATCTAATGTAAACCTTCTGCTTTTTTTATTATTTTGTAGGGGAAAATGGCGATTCTAGCATTTGAATTCTCCTGCCTCATACTGCAACTGAAGCGAGCGTGGCTTTTTATGCTGTCAGATTCAAATCTAAACCAAATTGCCTTTCATGATTTAAGAAAAAATGCATATAATTTTCTTTAACTGATTACATTGTATATTTTTAGACCTTTCTAACAAACACAAATTTTGATTCATGATATTGTTTACTATTAAAATGTAAACAACACGGAAATATGACTTCTACAGCCTCTCAAAATGCAAAATATGCATTACGCTGACCTTAAAATTGCATCTTCATTTAATACTATTAAATAGTGTTGTCAGAAAATGCCATTGACGAAGACGCGAACAATTTTTTTGTCTTTAATTATTATTTATTTAGCCAACAATTCTATCTTAAAAGATTGTTAAATTTTCATATTTATTTATTTTTTTACTGAATGAAATAAAATTTTATTTATTCAAAATTTTATTTATCATTAACATTCCGTATGTGAATTCTACTGTCTAAAATTTAATGATATGTTTAAAAATAAAAGATAATAAATTATTATTATTAATCAAACATTAATAATTATTATTTAATTATTAAAAAAATGTACTTAATACACTTGTATAATTTAAAAAAAACCAAAAGCAAATGATAATTACTACGTAAAATCGTATGCAGCCATCTATGAGTACCCGGCCGGACCAAAGAACTTCTGCCAGCAGAAAAAATCTTTGTATACTCACAAACAACCACATCCAATTTTTTTATAGATCAAGTTTTTAAAATAATTACTGTACGTACTATAAAAAAATTAAGTAAATAAATTTATTAAGCCATACTACCTATTTTAATAAAAAATAAGGCCAATATATATAAATATATTTATTTATTTATTTTGTTTTCTTATGTTAAATTGGCCAAATTATATAAAAAAAAATTTATGAACTCACACACTCAAATTTATCAATACTATGTATATTTATATGTGTTTAATTTAGAATTGCATTTAATTCTAAGGGAAAGTAAAGAGAAAAAAAAAAAGCTTAAATTCTAAAATAACATAAATTTATAAAATATTTCATTTAAAAAAAAAAAAAATCTAATTTCTAGCTGATTTCAGCAAGATGTCATTTAATATTTATATTAAATAATTTTGCTAATACATTTTATTAATTATTAAATTTGCATATTTTTATATATACAATAAAAATATAGTAGTCTTACATAAAATTTTACACTATAACAATGTTATTAATTAATTTAACTTGAATTTAAGCCTACTTTAATTCTAATTGAATACCGTTAATAAAAGTAAATTAGCTTATCAAGTTAAATATAATATAAACTATGTTTGTCTAATGTTAATTTTGCTGAAAATTCCATAAATTTTAACTGTAAATGCTAATTGCTATACCTTTTGTTATTTATTTTGAAAACAACAAGAACTTATATTTTTATTTATTATTTTTTTTTAAAATTAAATCTAGGAACTATACACTGAGCTAGACACTCCATAAATGTGTAAAACCTAAAAAACAAAAGTTTTCGTAAATAAAACTCAAAATGCTGCTTTTTACAATATAATATTACTAATTTTATTGTTTCTGAGCATAACATCTAGTAATTATACCATACTTAATTTTTTCTTCGATTCCTTTTTCAGCCAAGAATCCTGAAGTTTAAGACCAAGTGATGACCATATACCCTGATCCATTGATAAATAATTTTTCTACAAATATTTTGTTGGTGTTGGTGCATACCCAGCCGTAGGCCAAAATTGCACCCTATACAGAAAGCCTTTGGTGAGAAAATTTTAATTTTACTTCAATTATTTATTTGCGTATTTTTTTTTTTTTAGTATAATTTTGTGTGCAATCATATCGAAATAACTTGCCTTGTCCATTGTTATACATATATATGTTTTTTAAAAACCAATGTGCTACACCAAAATCTTTTTTTTTTTTTTTTTTTTTTTTTTTTTTTTTTTTTTTTATAACACTTTTATTCATAAAACTTATCCCTGCTGTCTAAATTCTAGACTTTAGCATATAAGTTGTAATTGAACTACCGGAATAAATCTTAGCACTTTTTGTATATTTTATTATATTTAGGCTTATAGCTGACCGCTATCCTAATATCGAGTGCACTAATAATTTATTCCTTGTCAACCATATATTTATATAAGAAAATATATATATATATATATGAGTATGCTATACAGCTGTTCTAATTACCCTGAACCTATAGCTTACACCTACTCATCTTAAAGAGTAATTCTGAAATTCTGTCATCTAAATTGTAAGGCTATTAGCAAAGGCTACCCTTATAGAAGACAGAAAAAAATCTCTTTTTTTTTTTTTTAAATTACTGCAACATTATTGACTATTAAATGAATTAAGTTTTAATGTTATTTGGCTTTGTTAAGATTTTATATTTTCTAATTCTTATTCGAAAAGAAAAAAAAAAATATATATAACTTTTGCCTGGAGAGAAATATTTCACTGCTCCAGTGAAGTTTTGTGAAGCACATTTCATAATTTTATAAGTATGTTTTCGGGTGCGCCCTGCACATTTGCTCAATATTCTAACTCTGAGACAAATTGGCGTTCCCATGTTCCTATCCTTTCTTCTTATTATTTTGAATTTTAAAAAGGCAAGTTATTAATTTTGTTTCAATTTTTTTTACACTAAAAGAGAAAAATTTATTTTTAAATTTTGAAAATTTTTAAATTTTTAAATTCGATTAATTATGTATTTTGATTTATTTTTAATACCAATTCATATCCCTTACTTGTCCCTTTGATCATCAGTTTTACCCTTTTTATTATACTTTTTTGGATACTTTTGAGCATTCTCTTTTAAATTCTCATTTTTATCCTCATTTGGATAATAACTGGCATGACTCTGAGGTTGACTATTCCTATATGGCACATGCTGAGGGAAGTAATTTGGTGGGGGTGGGGGATATGGAGAATATCCATAGTAACCACCTGTGGGTGCATAAGATTGAAAATGCAATTGCTGGTTTGGGTTAACAAATCTAGGATTAAAATTCGCTCTCGGTTGATACTGTCCATTATAAGAGTACCTTTTATTAAAATGCCGACCTGCGAAATCTCTGCTATCCTTATATGTATTTTTATTATCATTTTTGTACCAGCACGTTTCTAAAGTATGCGATTTTTTTTTACATAATTCGCACCATCTGCTTGATGCAGTATCTTTTGTTTTAACTTTCAAATTGTTTATTTCGGAAGTCAAAATTTTAATTTGCTCCGCGCTTTCCATATTTAATTTTAACAATTTGTCCAAATTTTCATCAGTGGAGGTTTTTGTAATCGAATTAATTTCCTTTGATGCAACTTATTGTATGCATCTTCCATTTGTTTCGCAAATTTACATGCGTCGTTGAAATTTTTCGGCGCCATTCTTCGAATGTCCAAACTTAAATCTGCCCTAACTGATTCTAAAAATCTTGTGAATTTTATCATTTCAAATAAACTACCATTACCGTTGTCAATATTTTGGCCACTTTTATCTAGGTAAAGTTTTGCAGCCGCATTGAATTCACTGATAAAATCAGCTTGCGCAGGTTTTTGCCTAAGAGAAAAAAAAATGCTTTGAGCCGCAGAAAAACTTGTTTTAGTAGAAAAAGTATCGATTAATTTTTCTTTAAATTTACCATAGTCTTTTTCTGTATTAAGATTTTCTTCATTAGCTAATTTATCTCTAGCACTACCGACTAACTTTGTCTTTAAGAGCGCAAGTTTCGAAACATTCTCTAATTCCGTTTGTTTAATTAGATTATCGAATTCGTTCACAAAAAATTTAATATTAGACTCTTTCTTTCCATCAAGGACGGGGATACAATTCAACAGCGTATCAACACTAGGTTGAGTCATTGTATTCTTTTTAGTTTTTTTGTAGCGAATACTTTAGAGAAATAATTTTATTTTTCTGTCCTCTGGTTTTAACTCCAGAGGTATTTAAATCTACACTTCTCCTTTTAAATTTTCGCTTATTGTTGGGCATAACCTTTTAACAGAATATTTCTGTTTATCATACTTTTTTCTCAATATTACAACACATGTATGAAAATATTCTAAATTGCATAAATACATAAAAACAACAGCACTAAAATTTAAAAAAAATTCTTAGGAGATGAAGTTGTTTTGTAGATTATTCTTTTACACACATAAATACCCCTAAAATGTTTATAATACACGTATATATAAAAAACAACATAATTTCATTTAACCCTAGAACTACCGGAAATTTTACTCAAGTTTTATAAAAACATTCTACACCAGAATTTTTACTTAAAACTATTTAATTTGTTTATTTAACTTATTATTGTCTGATTTATACATTTAGTTTGTTTTGAAGAAATTTCTGGTTTGAATAAATATTTTGAATGTACATGTCGGGTCCAATGGACCCGTCTGGTAGACGGAAGGTTAACAGAAGAATATCTGTCTTTTTCTACAGAAACAACAATCTTATTTTTTTTTTTTTTTAATGTAAATATTGTACTACTACTTCGTAGTACGACTCATAAATTTTCTTTTGTATCAAGGTGATACAATTTCAAAAATCATGATCTATTGACATTTCAATCATTTTTATACCAGTCATATTATAAAATTTTACTCATTATTCTTATCATTATTATTTATACAGTATATAAAAAAAAATTATTTTTACAAATGTGTCATCTGTGATGTGAATGGAATGCCATTATTTCTCAATGGTAACTGAGATCCAACCAAAAGAGAAAAGAGGGAAAAAAAAATTGTAATTCCTAAATTTACCTATTATAAATCCCAGAATTATTTTTTTCATTTCCTTTTTTTTTTTCTAACATATATTATTCATTTTATTTATATAAAATTATTATATGTGTGTCATTATTGTTACAATAATAAAATTAATTTTAATAAAATTTTAATCAATTAAACTTAAATACCTACAATATCTTTAAAATTGTGACATTAAAATAATACTTAAATTTATTTTCCTTTATTATTATTATTATTATTATTATTATTATTTCTAATGACCTCAGATGAACGTTCCTGAGTCATAGCACCATTTTACTATGAAGGGGGGGGGGATGCTGGACAGATAATTACACCTGTTTATTTTCTATTTAATTTACATCCAAAATTGTTAATTGGTCCAAATCATCCAAGCAACCTCATAGTAAATTGGTATATAATTTTATATACCTTAGATAAATTCAAATAACATAAGTGATCGTAATTACATAATTCTAGTAGAAGAGCAACGCGAAGCATTAATAAAATTAAATTATAATTCGCGTCAAAATGTAATTATTAAATTTAAATAATTACGAATAAAATTAAGAGTTTGCGTTGTGAATTATTTAGACGAACTCTTCCACTTATGAATTAAACTAAAATTTAAGCTGTAAAAATAAATTGACATACCTTAAACATTATCAATTAAATAATTACAGAAACTTTTTAAAACTTGATTAAATATTTTATTTACATTGAACACAACTATATACAGAAATACATAATATTAATTCAAAAAAAAAAGGAAGCAATACTTTTGTTTGCTTCTCATTATTTTATGTATATTTAATCTTTAAAAAAAAGACAATATTTTCATTTACTCTTATTATTATATATTTTTCTTTTTGCTAAAAGAATAATTCTCTTTCATTTTTAAATTACCTTAATTATATTTAATTATTGGTTTTGTCGGATCTCAGATTACTCTCTACCATAAAATATCAGAAAAGGATATTTATAATTTTTCATATGATTTTAAGTGGTAAAAGAAAAAGTTTAAGGTAGTACCTTTTTTTCATATACGGGATGGTGGCCTTTATTCATCAAATTCAGAGTTGTCGCGTTGCTAAGGATCATATCCTTATGTCATCAGGAATTCGCTTCGTATCAGAGCGGCGATATCGGGATGGCAGGATGCATAGCTACGGACCTCTGTAGAACAATCCACTTTATTTCAACATCAGGAAGACATCCTCAATTAGGCTTGCTTAGGCTCACTCCGATATGTACATCAGGAAGACATCCTCAATTAGGCTTGCTTAGGCTCACTCCGATATGTACATCAGGAAGACATCCTCAATTAGGCTTGCTTAGGCTCACTCCGATATGTCCATCTCGCCTGGGCATTACTAGGGCTTTTTGGATTCATTGCACGGGCTTTCAGGAGAGCTCCTGCGTCCTCTACATCTTTTTTTTAGACTCTCTTTTTCAAACCTTATTCTTCTGGCACACCAACTCCTGCAGTGGGTGGAACTATTTTTCTAGTCCACTCTTATTGGATGTGAGAAGATTTTGCATTATCCTTCGATAGGCCTATTAGCTAACAGTCTGCAAATGGCCCCTTACATATACTTTAATATTATTATATGCCTTAAAATTTGGGTGGTCTGAAAAGCCATAAATTTATCCCAACACTTTTATTAAGGCCATAAATTTATTCCAACGTTTTTATCATTTTACGATTTCTAATTATACACCACTTTCCATTGGCTTGTCATAAAACGACACCATGGCCTCTGGCTATTGTTGTTATCTGAGATCCGAACTCTATTCAACATTATACATTCATTTTACAATACAACAATTTTTTAAAAATATATATTTAATATTTAAAATCAACTTAATAATTTTTGTATGAACTTACACTCCTATTTTACTTAAATATATAAACATTATAATTTTACACTCATAATTATATTTTATAAAAAATATTTATACAAACAGAAATAACAAATTACGCAATTTTACTTTGATTTAACCAACATGGTGCGGGAACATATCATTGTTATATGTTGCCCAGCATCTCTCCCGGTGGTCAGAAAATAAAAAAATAAAAACTGATTGCTGGTTTTATTTTTATTTTTTGTAAAGCATAAAAGAATGTACGTGTCCATATGACTGTGTATCTACACAGTTTTTGAACTAAGTCTGTAAAGTTCAATTATCAATGGTTCTGGTATATTTTATAAGAAGTTCTTCTATTTTTCATAACAGAAAGTTCAACACAGGATAGCATAGTTGTCTGTTGACATTCACATTTATAGAAGACCTCTGTACTGAAATTCTGACGTCTTTCTCGAAGCCTTTTTTCTTTACCACACACATGTTTAATAATTTTGTAACTTTACAGTTTAAGTCCCCAAAATACATTCAAAGCTGTAATTTTGTATGAAACTAATATGCCAAAATAAACCTAATTACAAGAAAAATAATGGCATACACATTTGACATATTATTTCATCACATATAACCTTATGACACAGTGTTTCATTTAAAACACATTTTATACTGAATAAAAGTAAATACAATGCTTGTCGTATGACATGTTATTTTTCACATAATTAATCTGATGTATTCAAATTATAATCAGAAAAATATTGTGTACAAACTGGTTACATTATTTTATTTATTTATTTGTTACTTCTAACATGTATGATATGTCAAAATATACAAGCTATCTCATCTCCTTTAATATATCATTACGTAATGCTCTCCAACTTTACCCGAGAGAATCAAAAAAGAAGAAGGAGAAGAGAATAAAACCAGTTTTTGACCGTCCCCGATCCTCCCGAAACGAGGGGTTGGTCAAGCTACTAATCACTTTCTGCGAGGTGATTTGTGCTGTGACAAAATTTTACGACTTCCAAAAGTATGTATTTAAAATCATTTCATGCTTGTAATTACCTTATTAATTAGTATAATTTCTTGATATACTTTCTTCTTAACTAACTGTGCATGCCTGTATGTAATTTTTAACATAATCTATGCATAAACAGTGTATGTATTTGTATCATATCTAATGTAAACCTTCTGCTTTTTTTATTATTTTGTAGGGGAAAATGGCGATTCTAGCATTTGAATTCTCCTGCCTCATACTGCTACTGAAGCGAGCGTGGCTTTTTATGCTGTCAGGTTCAAATCTAAACCAAATTGCCTTTCATGATTTAAGAAAAAATGCATATAATTTTCTTTAACTGATTACATTGTATATTTTTAGACCTTTCTAACAAACACAAATTTTGATTCATGATATTGTTTACTATTAAAATGTAAACAACACGGAAATATGACTTCTACAGCCTCTCAAAATGCAAAATATGCATTACGCTGACCTTAAAAATGCATCTTCATTTAATACTATTAAATAGTGTTGTCAGAAAATGCCATTGACGAAGACGCGAACAATTTTTTTTGTCTTTAATTATTATTTATTTAGCCAACAATTCTATCTTAAAAGATTGTTAAATTTTCATATTTATTTATTTTTTTACTGAATGAAATAAAATTTTATTTATTCAAAATTTTATTTATCATTAACATTCCGTATGTGAATTCTACTGTCTAAAATTTAATGATGTGTTTAAAAATAAAAGATAATAAATTATTATTATTAATCAAACATTAATAGTTATTATTTAATTATAAAAAAAAATGTACTTAATACACTTGTATCTCTCTATTCTAAAAAAAAGTAACTACCGCTGTCACCGCCGCCGCCGCCGCCGCCGGTTTTGAATTTTTTGTGACCGGAGGTCTTTCTTCGTTAATATTAAGAAAAATAATGCATACAAAAATATGAAAAACAGTAGTATTATACAGAAATGTTTGATAAACACGCTGATGCAGACAGTTTTCAGATCGAAGAATTATTTTAAGAGATATTTAATGCTAAAGTTGGACAAAATCGTTCCACTAAAAAAGTTTTATAGGAGCAAAAACTGTTCATAGGAATTTAATCATTTTTAGATCATTTTATGCGTTAGAATTTGCCGGAGTGCAGATTGCTTTAATTTTTTTATTTTGACTAATTTTTTGAGGTTTTATTTCTATTTTAAATTCAGATTTTCAGCATTTCTAGAGATATTTTTAACATATTTTAGAAAGTGATATTAATTTAAACTGTTGCCAACTGTATAAACAGAGGAAGCAATAATGTTTGCTTCAAAAAAAAAAAAATATTTATACGTGTAAATAAATTAAAAATTTATTTACACGTGACTATTATAAACAGAAAAAACATTTGGAATTAGAATTAAATAATTATGTACAAAAAGCAGGAACTTATTAAAAATTATGTCATAAAAACTATAATTACACGTGAATTTTAAGAGAGAAAGGAATTTGTAAAGCAATAAATTTATTAACATGCGTTAGAAGTCTTAAATAGGAGAAATTACGTCATATTTACGTCACATTACAGTTATTACATAAAATGAACACAAAATAACATTGCAAAACAGTTTAAATTTAGAAATTGTGCTAGACATTTATTTGATATTTTAAGAGGATACTTTTCAACTATTTTTGTTAGGAAAGCGCAAATAATATTTAATTTCTAACAGAAGTATTTTCACGTGAATATTAAAAAGAGAAAGAATAGTTTGGTCCAAGTTACGTCAGATTAAAAACGATTAATTTAAAATGTCTCATTTAAAAGAACTTTCTTTTCACTTTGTTAAAAAATACCAGGAGACAAAGACTCTGTTTACTTAATTCCTCTTATATTAGCTTAATTTGAAATGCTGTTACACGTGTCTACGTCATCAAGTTATTTTTATTTCGACGTTTTATTTGTATTTTTATTAATGTTGTACTAATTTATTTGTTTTTTCGTTATTTAAAATAAAAATTATGTCAATTTGTATAATTTGGCGAGTGGTTTGGCGATTTATATAATTTGGCGAAATGGGTCGACGGGATAATCAAGTAGTACTGCAACGGATTTGGCGTTAAAATTCCCCAATCAAAGAGAAATGAATAGAAATCCGTTTATAGAGAGATCGCCACTGTTTTTTAAATTATAATTCAATCTTTCGAAATCTTTTTTAAGCCGATCAAATTAGCGTGCATTTAGAGTCTACGGTGTCTGGACGGGGGTTGGCGAGCGTAGCTCGTAGGGGGCCGAGCCCCCTAGTAATAAAAAAAAAACAAAAGCAAATGATAATTACTACGTAAAATCGTATGCAGCCATCTATGAGTACCCGGCCGGACCAAAGAACTTCTGCCAGCAGAAAAAATCTTTGTATACTCACAAACAACCACATCCAATTTTTTTATAGATCAAGTTTTTAAAATAATTACTGTACGTACTATAAAAAAATTAAGTAAATAAATTTATTAAGCCATACTACCTATTTTAATAAAAAATAAGGCCAATATATATAAATATATTTATTTATTTATTTTGTTTTCTTATGTTAAATTGGCCAAATTATATAAAAAAAAATTTATGAACTCACACACTCAAATTTATCAATACTATGTATATTTATATGTGTTTAATTTAGAATTGCATTTAATTCTAAGGGAAAGTGAAGAAAAAAAAATGCTTAAATTCTAAAATAACATAAATTTATAAAATATTTCATTTAAAAAAAAAAAAAAATCTAATTTCTAGCTGATTTCAGCAAGATGTCATTTAATATTTATATTAAATAATTTTGCTAATACATTTTATTAATTATTAAATTTGCATATTTTTATATATACAATAAAAATAAAATAGTCTTACATAAAATTTTACACTATAACAATGTTATTAATTAATTTAATTTGAATTTAAGCCTACTTTAATTCTAATTGAATACCGTTAATAAAAGTAAATTAGCTTATCAAGTTAAATATAATATAAACTATGTTTGTCTAATGTTAATTTTGCTGAAAATTCCATAAATTTTAACTGTAAATGCTAATTGCTATACCTTTTGTTATTTATTTTGAAAACAACACGAACTTATATTTTTATTTATTATTTTTTTTTATTAAATCTAGGAACTATACACTGAGCTAGACACTCCATAAATGTGTAAAACCTAAAAAACAAAAGTTTTCCTAAATAAAACTCAAAATGCTGCTTTTTACAATATAATATTACTAATTTTATTGTTTCTGAGCATAACATCTAGTAATTATACCATACTTAATTTTTTCTTCGATTCCTTTTTCAGCCAAGAATCCTGAAGTTTAAGACCAAGTGATGACCATATACCCTGATCCATTGATAAATAATTTTTCTACAAATATTTTGTTGGTGTTGGTGCATACCCAGCCGTAGGCCAAAATTGCACCCTATACAGAAAGCCTTTGGTGAGAAAATTTTAATTTTACTTCAATTATTTATTTGTGTATTTTTTTTTTTTTAGTATAATTTTGTGTGCAATCATATCGAAATAACTTGCCTTGTCCATTGTTATACATATATATGTTTTTTAAAAACCAATGTGCTACACCAAAATCTTTTTTTTTTTTATTATTTTTTTTTTATTATTTTTTTTTATAACACTTTTATTTATAAAACTTATCCCTGCTGTCTAAATTCTAGACTTTAGCATATAAGTTCTAATTGAACTACCGGAATAAATCTTAGCACTTTTTGTATGTTTTATTATATTTAGGCTTATAGCTGACCGCTATCCTAATATCGAGTGCACTAATAATTTATTCCTTGTCAACCATATATTTATATAAGAAAAAAAAATATATATATATGAGTATGCTATACAGCTGTTCTAATTACCCTGAACCTATAGCTTACACCTACTCATCTTAAAGAGTAATTCTGAAATTCTGTCATCTAAATTGTAAGGCTATTAGCAAAGGCTACCCTTATAGAAGACAGAAAAAAATCTCTTTTTTTTTTTTTTTTAAATTACTGCAACATTATTGACTATTAAATGAATTAAGTTTTAATGTTATTTGGCTTTGTTAAGATTTTATATTTTCTAATTCATATTCGAAAAGAAAAAATATATATATATAACTTTTGCCTGGAGAGAAATATTTCACTGCTCCAGTGAAGTTTTGTGAAGCACATTTCATAATTTTATAAGTATGTTTTCGGGTGCGCCCTGCACATTTGCTCAATATTGTAACCCTGAGACAAATTGGCGTTCCCATGTTCCTATCCTTTCTTCTTATTATTTTGAATTTTAAAAAGGCAAGTTATTAATTTTGTTTCAATTTTTTTTACCTAAATAAGAAAAATTTATTTTTAAATTTTGAAAATTTTTAAATTTTTAAATTCGATTAATTATGTATTTTGATTTATTTTTAATACCAATTCATATCCCTTACTTGTCCCTTTGATCATCAGTTTTACCCTTTTTATTATACGTTTTTGGATACTTTTGAGCATTCTCTTTTAAATTCTCATTTTTATCCTCATTTGGATAATAACTGGCATGACTCTGAGGTTGACTATTCCTATATGGCACATGCTGAGGGAAGTAATTTGGTGGGGGTGGGGGATATGGAGAATATCCATAGTAACCACCTGTGGCTGCATAAGATTGAAAATGCAATTGCTGGTTTGGGTTAACAAATCTAGGATTAAAATTCGCTCTCGGTTGATACTGTCCATTATAAGAGTACCTTTTATTAAAATGCCGACCTGCGAAATCTCTGCTATCCTTATATGTATTTTTATTATCATTTTTGTACCAGCACGTTTCTAATGTATGCGAATTTTTTTTACATAATTCGCACCATCTGCTTGATGCAGTATCTTTTGTTTTAACTTTCAAATTGTTTATTTCGGAAGTCAAAATTTTAATTTGCTTCGCGCTTTCCATATTTAATTTTAACAATTTGTCCAAATATTCCTCAGTGGAGGTTTTTGTAATCGAATTAATTTCCTTTGATGCAACTTATTGTATGCATCTTCCATTTGTTTCGCAAATTTACATGCGTCGTTGAAATTTTTCGGCGCCATTCTTCGAATGTCCAAACTTAAATCTGCCCTAACTGATTCTAAAAATCTTGTGAATTTTATCATTTCAAATAAACTACCATTACCGTTGTCAATATTTTGGCCACTTTTATCTAGGTAAAGTTTTGCAGCCGCATTGAATTCACTGATAAAATCAGCTTGCGCAGTTTTTTGCCTAAGAGAAAAAAAATTGCTTTGAGCCGCAGAAAAACTTGTTTTAGTAGAAAAAGTATCGATTAATTTTTCTTTAAATTTACCATAGTCTTTTTCTGTATTAAGATTTTCTTCATTAGCTAATTTATCTCTAGCACTACCGACTAACTTTGTCTTTAAGAGCGCAAGTTTCGAAACATTCTCTAATTCCGTTTGTTTAATTAGATTATCGAATTCGTTCACAAAAAATTTAATATTAGACTCTTTCTTTCCATCAAAGACGGGGATACAATTCAACAGCGTATCAACACTAGGTTGAGTCATTGTATTCTTTTAGTTTTCTGTAGCGAATAATTTAGAGAAATAATTTTATTTTTCTGTCCTCTGGTTTTAACTCCAGAGGTATTTAAATCTACACTTCTCCTTTTAAATTTTCGCTTATTGTTGGGCATAACCTTTTAACAGTATATTTCTGTTTATCATACTTTTTTCTCAATATTACAACATATGTATGAAAATATTCTAAATTGCATAAATACATAAAAACAACAGCACTAAAATTTAAAAAAAATTCTTAGGAGATGAAGTTGTTTTGTAGATTATTCTTTTACACACATAAATACCCCTAAAATGTTTATAATACACGTATATATAAAAAACAACATAATTTCATTTAACAGAAGAATATCTGTCTTTTTCTACAGAAACAACAATCTTATTTTTTTTTTTTTTTTTTTTTTTTTTTTTTAAATATGTAAATATTGTACTACTACTTCGTAGTACGACTCATAAATTTTCTTTTGTATCAAGGTGATACAATTTCAAAAATCATGATCTATTGACATTTCAATCATTTTTATACCAGTCATATTATAAAATTTTACTCATTATTCTTATCATTATTATTTATACAGTATATAAAAAAAAATTATTTTTACAAATGTGTCATCTGTGATGTGAATGCCATTATTTCTCAATGGTAACTGAGATCCAACCAAAAGAGAAAAGAGGGAAAAAAAAATTGTAATTCCTAAATTTACCTATTATAAATCCCAGAATTATATTTTTCATTTCCTTTTTTTTTTCCTAACATATATTATTCATTTTATTTATATAAAATTATTATATGTGTGTCATTATTGTTACAATAATAAAATTAATTTTAATAAAATTTTAATCAATTAAACTTAAATACCTACAATATCTTTAAAATTGTGACATTAAAATAATACTTAAATTTATTTTCCTTTATTATTATTATTATTATTATTATTTCTAATGACCTCAGATGAACGTTCCTGAGTCATAGCACCATTTTACTATGAAGGGGGGGGGGATGCTGGACAGATAATTACACCTGTTTATTTTCTATTTAATTTACATCCAAAATTGTTAATTGGTCCAAATCATCCAAGCAACCTCATAGTAAATTGGTATATAATTTTATATACCTTAGATAAATTCAAATAACATAAGTGATCGTAATTACATAATTCTAGTAGAAGAGCAACGCGAAGCATTAATAAAATTAAATTATAATTCGCGTCAAAATGTAATTATTAAATTTAAATAATTACGAATAAAATTAAGAGTTTGCGTTGTGAATTATTTAGACGAACTCTTCCACTTATGAATTAAACTAAAATTTAAGCTGTAAAAATAAATTGACATACCTTAAACATTATCAATTAAATAATTACAGAAACTTTTTAAAACTTGATTAAATATTTTATTTACATTGAACACAACTATATACAGAAATACATAACATTAATTCAAAAAAAAAAAAGAAAAAAGACAATATTTTCATTTACTCTTATTATTATATATTTTTCTTTTTGCTAAAAGAATAATTCTCTTTCATTTTTAAATTACCTTAATTATATTTAATTATTGGTTTTGTCGGATCTCAGATTACTCTCTACCATAAAATATCAGAAAAGGATATTTATAATTTTTCATATGATTTTAAGTGGTAAAAGAAAAAGTTTAAGGTAGTACCTTTTTTTCATATACGGGATGGTGGCCTTTATTCATCAAATTCAGAGTTGTCGCGTTGCTAAGGATCATATCCTTATGTCATCAGGAATTCGCTTCGTATCAGAGCGGCGATATCGGGATGGCAGGATGCATAGCTACGGACCTCTGTAGAACAATCCACTTTATTTCAACATCAGGAAGACATCCTCAATTAGGCTTGCTTAGGCTCACTCCGATATGTACATCAGGAAGACATCCTCAATTAGGCTTGCTTAGGCTCACTCCGATATGTCCATCTCGCCTGGGCATTACTAGGGCTTTTTTGGATTCATTGCACGGGCTTTCAGGAGAGCTCCTGCGTCCTCTACATCTTTTTTTTAGACTCTCTTTTTCAAACCTTATTCTTCTGGCACACCAACTCCTGCAGTGGGTGGAACTATTTTGTCTAGTCCACTCTTATTGGATGTGAGAAGATTTTGCATTATCCTTCGATAGGCCTATTAGCTAACAGTCTGCAAATGGCCCCTAACATATACTTTAATATTATTATATGCCTTAAAGTTTGGGTGGTCTGAAAAGCCATAAATTTATCCCAACACTTTTATTAAGGCCATAAATTTATTCCAACGTTTTTATCATTTTACGATTTCTAATTATACACCACTTTCCATTGGCTTGTCATAAAACGACACCATGGCGTCTGGCTATTGTTGTTATCTGAGATCCGAACTCTATTCAACATTATACATTCATTTTACAATACAACAATTTTTTAAAAATATATATTTAATATTTAAAATCAACTTAATAATTTTTGTATGAACTTACACTCCTATTTTACTTAAATATATAAACATTATAATTTTACACTCATAATTATATTTTATAAAAAATATTTATACAAACAGAAATAACAAATTACGCAATTTTACTTTGATTTAACCGACATGGTGCGGGAACATATTATTGTTATATGTTGCCCAGCATGGCAAATTCCGGTACCAATCATTTATTTCAATACTTTAGAATTGAAAGTGCTTTCCCCCTGAAAGGGTTAAAAACCTTTTTTTTTTTTAGGTTTTGATCTTGTTAGTAGTACTTTAGTTATGCGACGTCTATATTCCAGGGACAACATGTTCTCTCGCATCTCCACATATGCAATATATGAATTTACATATGCCATTTCTAGCATAGCAAAAACGAGCCGGTGCCACAACTTTTTCCATTTCCTATAAATTATAACAATGAAACAGAAAAGAAATACTAGGGAAATCAGTGCTACACTACATTTTAGTAAGTACATTTTAAAGCAATAGATGATAACGATGGATAACTACACAGACGAAAAGTAATGAACGATGTATGTATTTGATGTAACAGTTGAATTAGTCGGTGGTACTTATAAGTACCACCGAGTAATTCAACTGTTAAATAAAATACATACACCGTTCACCTAAACTAGCTAGTCAAACTGTATTCTAAGATCATAATGAACACATAAAAAAATCCAACACTTATCTTGTACTATCTTGTACTATCCAACACTTTCTGTGTTTGCAGCAATAAAAAGACGAGCGTGGCAATCTGTACAAAATGTTGGCACAAAACCCATCGTCTTCCTTCCTCGCTAAAACAACAAACCTGTAACTACTTCTGCCATGTTTCGGGATAAAGTGGAGTAAAAAGAGTGATTTTGCAAAGTACCATTAGAATATTAGTAATATTCACTAAGGGATGAAAGTTTAAAGTGAGTGCTACTTATAAGTACCGTTAGTAGATAAAGGATTAAAAACAATGGCTTGCAGAGCTGACGTTCAGGACACTGATCTGAAGATTTATTAGTTAATTGCGCTCAAACTGAGTAACATAGTTTAACTTAATTTAAACTACGTTTACAAAGAAATAAATAAAGCTCTGTTAACCTCTTGAAGGGCGGCACCTAATTTTAATCCAGATTCGCACTGGAAATTTTTAATTAAATTTTACTTTTATAATATTGGTGGAAAAAGTAGTAAGATTGCTTTTCTTTATTTTGAAATAAAATTTTTCGAAAATTCCGGTGAGAATTCAACATTACAGAAACACAATTACTTGGCCCTGGAAGGATTAAGCAAAATAAAATTTAGATACCAAAGGCAGGGTCTCATTCAGTCCGTTTTTTGAAAAGAAAAATCTTCTTTATAATTTTCGTCGAAACCTATCTCGAATTTTCCTGTTAAAGAGTACTTCTTTTCAAAAAACAGACCAGTAGGAGCCCGGCAGAGGTGACCATATTATGAGTAAACACAAAAGTTAACAATGTTTGTCAAGCTGTCATTACATACAGCTGTAACTTGAATACGAACTATGTGGCAACAGTTCACACAT
This sequence comes from Maratus speciosus, assembly GCA_963932465.1. NCBI lineage: Eukaryota > Metazoa > Arthropoda > Arachnida > Araneae > Salticidae > Maratus > Maratus speciosus. The sequence continues at coordinate 173,633,574 of OZ010793.1, forward strand.
ATGTATTATTTATTTTACTTATATATATATTTTCCTACTTCATTTTTCTGGTAAATATTTTCTAAATAAAACGCTGGTTCATTTAATGAAATTAAAGAATTCGCATTTCTTATGCTATCAAATATTAGATAGTTATTGTAATATTAGGAGGATAATAATGCTGTCGAAAAACGTACTAAAACTTGATTTGTGATTTACTGACTCCGTTCACTGCAATCAAGGTAAGTTTTTTCACAGACTTTGATAATCTCTACATTTCTTTCTCTTTTTGTTTTTTTACCTTTTTTCCTTATTAGTACATTTTTATGTGCAAATTTAAAATCATGTAACATCAGTATATAAAATCCTACGTTTCAGTTTAATTTTATTTATTTATTTATTTTATTTTTTTTTTTTTTTTGCAAATTGAACACGAATTATAAGTGCTGAAAATGAATTGCACTGACCGACTCCACATATTAACTGATTATACTGCACTGGTAACCAAATATCTAAATAACTATAATAGTACATTAAAGAAGTGGTTCTGGAATTTTTTAAAGACTCGCTGCACTTGAAAGTCACATCTTTTGCCTGACACCATATAGAGAATTTTATAAAATTTGTTGTGAGAAATTTTATAAACAAAACTTATCTTTTCTTTACTGAAATATCGTATTTAGAAACGAAATAAGACATGCATAAATTATTCATTACGAACAATAAAAAAGTGACAACAATCCACATAGTAACTGATTATTGGTAACCAAATGTCTAAATAACTATAATAGTACCTTAAAGCAGGTTCTGGAATCTTTTAAAGACTCATTGCACTTGGAAGTCACATGTTTTGCCTGACGCTATATAGAGAATTTTGTAGCATTTATTGTGAGGAATTTTTAAACAAAACTTATCTTTTCTTTACTGAAATATATTTAGAAACGAAATAAGACATGTGCAAATTATTTATAACGGATAATCAAAAAGTATCAACACTCCACATAATAACTCATTATACTGGTAACCAAAGGTCTAAATAACTATAATAGTACCTTAAAGCAGTGGTTCTGGAATCTTTTAAAGACTCACTGCACTTGAAAGTCCCATCTTTTGCCTGACATCATGTAAAGAATTATATAACATTTATAGTGAGAAATTTTATAAGCAAAACTTATCTTTTCTTTACTGAAATATTGTATTTAGAAACGAAATAAGACGCGCATAAATTATTTATTACGGATAATCAAAAAGTAACAACCCCATTTAACTAACGATTCTCATTACGTAATTATTAAATTTTATGGATTCACTCAGCATGAGCTGTCAATAAAAGAGAAATTCACCATCGAATTAGGGAAGGTTCATAGACGCTGTTCCCCGTGGAGTATCACAAAGAGATAACTGTAAGATATTTAGTGAGATTCTTCCCAATTATACGTGTATTATTTTATTTTCATTTAGCTTGTAAATGATCAAGGGGATATTAATTCTTTTATCTCTTCCTACGCTTTCATCGTTCATTGAGCAATGTTGTTTTCCAAACATTTAGTATTTTAGCTGCACAAAGACACGATTTGCTAATCTTGGCGATATTACAGAAAGATGTTTTATTTCGAAACTAATTTTATTTGATCTAGTAAACTTATGTTCTATATCTCAATATTAAATTAGCAATCGTAGAAATTTATGAACTAAGAAGCGTAACGATGCTTTTCAATTTAATTTCTTCTCTTTACAGTTGCAGCTAAAATCAAAGATTTTCAAAAGTGTTTAATTAAAGTTATATTTTAATAAATGTTAAACGTAATGCTCATGTTTGAAATACGAGTATTACATGACTAAATAAGTTAAGACTTCATATTTTGAGTCAATAGGGATTAATTAGAATTCTGTTATAAGCATATTTTATTTGATTTTCATAAATATATATCGAAGATCTTCGAAATTCTTTTGATATAACCGTGGAATAGTTTATGATCTAAATTAACTCGCAGTTAGAAGAATTTTAAATTAGTACTTCAAGTAGCGTTTGATAATAAAACACGAATTAATATTTCTTTTGATATAATCGTAGAATAATTTATTATGTAAATTAGCTCGCAGTTACGAGAACTTTAAACTAGTACTTCAAATAGCGTTTGATAATAAAACACAAATCAATATTTATTTTGATATAATCATAGAATAGTTTATGTCCTAAATGAGGTCGCAGTTACAAGAATTTTAAATTAGTACTTCAAGTAGCGTTTGATAATAAAACACAAACTAATATTTCTTTTGATATAATCGTAGAATAGTTTATGTTCTAAATGGAGCTCTCAATTACAAGAACTTTAAATTAGTACTTCAAATAGCGTTTGATAATAAAACAAAAATCAATATTTCTTTTTATATAATCGTAGAATAGTTTATGTTCTAAAAGAGCTCGCAGTTACAAGAACTTTAAATTAGTACTTCAAATAGCGTGTGATAATAAAACACAAATTAATATTTATTTTGGTATAATCGTAGAATAGTTTACATTCTAAATGACCTCGCAGTTGCAAGAACTTTAGATTAGTACTTCAAATGGCGTTTGATAATAAAACACAAATTAATATTGTGATTTATGAAACTCAAAATAGATTTCACCTTTTATATAATATCGAAAGATTCCATGAGTAAATTACTGGATGTTTTTATTATCATGAAATAACTTTATGTAAGTAGGGAAAATATGTGTTTGCACAATTACTAATTAATTTAATGCCTTAAGTTTAGAGTAGACTTTATTTGAATGTAAACTAATATTATAGTAGATATTTTTTATGTAAATATTTTACATATATTGGTTCTATATTTCTCGTAGAATTTTTGTTTCGTTAAAATAATTAAAAAAAAAAAAAGGAAAAACTTTCAAATTTGCGTCATCATTAAACAAATATCATATCATGACAATGTACAATTTAAATGTTAATAATTGACATTCTTTACGACTTAAAAAATATTCATGAAGGTCATGGAAATTATTAATTCTTCATCTCTAATTACATCTTCATAAATCAATGAAAAATTCTGTTTTCCAAACATTTAATAATGTAATCAAACAAAGGGCCAACATGCTAATCTTAAAAATATTACAAATACATTCGAAACTGGTTTAATTTGATCTCAGTAAACTAATATTCTTGAATAAACCTATTACGAGTGAAAAATTAGCCGGGGTCCATCAATCGAACTTGGGATGATAGCGTATACGTTATAGGTGCAGATTCCCAAAATTTTAAAGGAGCCAGTGGCTCCTAAACCCCAAAAATCCAGTCGCCACTTTGGCTCCTAACCAAAATCTAGTGGCCACATTATGAAACAAACTCATAAAACTATAGTGTTTATATGGAAAAAACTTAACAACAACAAAAAAAAAACAACTCAGGAATTCAAAATGAAACATAAGTTAACAAATACACATGTACAACAAAACACAGACTAATTACAACAAAATGTTCGGCAAGAAAGCAGTACATCACAGGGGCAGCGTTCACGACGGTAACCGAGATCGCAAAAATTCCCTGACTTTTTAACATGGATATTTTATTTAAAGAGCAGGTGCTTTTCTATTTGCAATCAAAAAGAAAAAGAAAAAAAAATCAAAATTCCGCGACGGGGATTGGGAACACTGGAAATTGATCTCTGGCGACTAAGACACTGAAAGTTAGTCGCCACAGCAAAAAATTTATCGTCACGTGGCGACTGGCGACCGTCAATCTGCATCTATAGTATACGTGTATTTATTGATCGTTGTCCCGTCATCCTGTGCTGTCTGGTTGCTGACCGTTAATGTTCCCCAATATGGTTCCGTGCTAGGATATCGACCAGGGTAGCTTAGTAGGCACTCCCCGGCACATCCTAGGTTCGATTCCTGGTCCCGGCTAATATTTCACTCATATTGTGTTTATTGTACTAATTGTGTTTAAAGTCTGAAATAAAGCGTTCTTTATACAAGGTATTCATAAAAGTATGCCCCAGTTTCAATGGTCTATTATAGCAGTTTAATTTAGACTACAGTGAAACCTCCCTGTGCGATCACCTCCCTGAACGACCTATTTTTCATGGAACGAAATTTATTCCCATAGGCTCAATTTTATCTCCATTCAGAGACCATCCCAGTTGAACTCCTTCCATGAGCGACCATTTTCTTTGAAGAAAATGAAACAAATTCCGGTTTTTTTTTTATCGCTTGAAGAAGGTTTTATTATGAAAATAATTCCGGAGAGCGCATTATTCATCAAACTTCTGAACTAAGTTTAGATACATTTTTTTATTCCGGTAACTTTTAAGTGTTTAAACCAGTTTGCACCTTTTTTAGGCAATGAATGACAAATGCTCCAATGACAAATTAAGAATGACGGTCAGTAAACTCCCCGGTCCTATTCTGTCAGGAAACTCTCAAAGAAATGGGTAAATTAATGAAATCGTAATTATTATTTATTCCCGTCCAAAAAAAATTGCATTTATTTACTGAACTTCGAAAAGATTTTGAAATAAGTTATAAAAGATAAAACCGTAAAATCAAAGTAAATGTCAATGTATTCATTTTTTAAATTCTACAGTAATTAACTTATGTAATTAACTTTTGTTTTGATACTTAAATTTTTATATTTTTTCCTAATGTGAAAAAGGAATTTTAGTAACAAAAAATGTTACCTTTTTTCAACAATTAAAATCTACATTTAAACATAACCTCCATTAAGAGACCACCTCTCGGAGCGATCAATTTTTATTTGAACGGAACATGGTCGCTTTAGGGAGGTTTTACTGTATTTACAATAAATCATTCGTCTAGTTGAAGGTAAACTAACCTAGTTTTTTTTTTTTTTTTTTTTTTTTTTACAAACGTTCAAAATGCGCATCTTTAGTTATACGGCACACGTCCAACCTAAAGTCCAGTTCTTCTCACAAGCATGTATTACCAACTGTAACAGGTATGGACGCATGTGTTCTTAAAACCTTTCACACTGTCGTCTTTGGCAACTGAAGTTCAAGACTTGCTTTCCGAACAGATTTCTTAGAATTACGCAGGTAAGATGCTCTGACACGGCCAACATATTGTACAGACACTTTTGGTCGTCCCGTTCTTTTCCCTATACTACACATCTGGTCGTTTCGAATTGCCTATACCATCGGCGGATGTTTTTGTCACATGGGGGATCACAGTTAAACTTTAAACGAAACGCACGTTGAACTGAAATTACATATTCACTCTTAGCAAATTACAGAACACAAAACTCTTTACGATCAGGAGTCGCCATTTTGCGTATGTGGCACTGCAAAAATGTCAATAACAAAGCAGTACTCGCGCATGCGTTTATCTAAAACTTTTTGAGTTACTCTTTAACGGTGACCTTGATCCAACACTCTATAACTCTTACAGGTGATATTATTAAAATTTATAACTGGGACATTCTTTTATGGGCACCCTGTATATCTGTGTAACTTTCATGTATTCAGACTTTAATTTATGTGTGCTTAAATTAATGTTCGATATTTCAACATTTAATTAGAAGTATAAATTCATGAACTACCAAGCGTAACGATACTTTTTAATCTAGTTTCTTCTCTTTTACATTTACAACTAAAATGGAAGATTTTATTAAGAGCTTTAAACCTTTCAAGGGCAAGATACTTCTATTCGCAAAATTATGAAATGAGTGATTGGCACCAGTATTTACAAACAGATTTATTTCAAAATAAGCAAAAACTTTTGTTCACGTTCCTTATAAAAGGAAATTTTTCATTCCAATATTCTGGTGCAATGTGGGATTTAGGGATTAAAATTAGGTGGTCCAAAAAGGAACCACCGCCCTTCAAGGGGTTAACAAAGTCACATTTAAATAAATTTTAAAACTAATATTTGTGTTTGAAATGTAACATGACTAAATAAGTTATTCGTATTTTGAATATTCTAAATCAATAGAGACTGACTAGATTTTGTTTAATAACAAATTTAGTTTGATTTTGATTCAAATATAGAGGAAATTATCGAAATTCCTTAGCTATAATCGTATTTCTCACTCTCAAAAAATGTTCCACTAATGGATCTAACTTAAGTACGTCCTGCTACAGATAAAGTTCCATAAGTGTTTTTATTCGGAAATCCGTTTGATATATCACTTTGCTACCACAGAAGGGGTGCAAGCGGCGGTGGATAAATTTGCCCAATTCTCTCCATCTCTTTTACCTCTTGATTCTTAAAGGTCTTCTTCTTTTATGAGCTGCGTGCAGAGCTAAGTGCTATTTTAGATTAATTTTTAACACAATTATTCGGTTGGTAAATAAATCATAACAGTTGTAAATTTCCAAATGGGTGAAAAAAGTTTGGGCCAGGGTTTGAACCAGAGATGTCTTGGATAAAGCCGCCAGTGCTCTGCTAACTGAGCCATCCCGAACGAATCTGAAGGACTACTCTTGCTGACTTTCTCTAATTTCTCCAGGTGGCGGTTAACAGTTATTGTGATGTATTCAACCTTTCTGTTATAACTCTTGTTGACTGATGTGGATTTTGCTCCAGTATTTCATTCAAAAGGTTTCCGTCAAAGTTGGAAGGACGTCCCCGCCCTTGGTTCGTTTTTTAAGGTCGTATCTCCAGAACGGAATTTTACAAACTAATTTCTAACATCCCGATTAGTTATTATTCTTCGCCGAATACACCATATTTTTTCAGCGGCCGTCTTAGCACTATTGCCTTGTAATTCTCAAAGCATTAGATGACGAATCTGCACTTTTTGACTCTCCATTTCAGAGGTTAAGATAAACAGTTTAATGTGCATCACGCAAAACAGTTGACAGAAGTCTTAACTGAACCCGCATCTGCATAGTGAAATCAAAAACTCATTTGTCCTATAGTGGGTAGATACAAACAACCGATTCTACTTAGCTGCATCGGAAGTTACATATGATTCGGCCTTATAAATAAGATGGCGATTATCATTCGAAGTTATTGATGACAGATTAAAAACCGTACATATCCTGGTATGCGCAAATCTTCCAATATTATATTTTCTAAACCATCAACAAATGGATGTTTATGATAGAGAAGATGGGCTGTAGTTCTCTGTAAGGCATTACTGGATTTATATTCTGTGTTTCTATGTCAAAAGAGGATTTTTCCCTCCATGTGGTACACAAAGATAAATAAAATGAGGAAAATGGGGATTTAAAATGCTCTCAAAGCTTGGCCAAAGCGCGACCAATAACATACAAGACCAGTCCATGATTTTCAAAACGTCACACGGAGTGGATCATCTTTACATCAATTTATACAAAATGATGTGCGCGCCGCTTTGTGCTAATCACTGTGTAAAGATGATCCACTCCGTGTGACGTTTTAAACGCCATGAACTGGTCTGGTATGTCGTTGGTCGCGGCCAAAGTGATGGAACTTGAATTTACTGCAATAAAGGACACCACATTCAAAGTACATAGTGCATACGAGTTAGGAATAATGTATTATAAGCTAAGGAAAATATTTACTGCTTGTTTTTACTAACCTATTAATATGGGTAAAAGTAAAAATTGAAAGCTTCCCTTATAATCCGCTAATCGGGTGACAGATTTTTTTTTTTTTTTTTTTTGATGAATATAAAATTTTGATATTGAGTTGTCCCTTCGAGATAAGTTTATTACCTTTTGTGTTAAACGTTATTTCAAAGAACTGAGTTTATTTTTAAATCCAAATAACGTTTCTTTTGAAAAGCACTTTTTGATAGACATTAATGCTTGTTTAGGGTGTATAAATAAGAACTAAAGAAAAATCTTGATGAAAATATCGATTTTCATTTTCCTCTTCTGAAGAGGTAAAAACAACAAAGTGTTAATAAAGAATGATAGTTAAAGCATAATTACAAAAAAAAGTTATTCGTGACGTTTTGATTGTAGTGCCGAATTGGAAATCTGATTTTTTTCGATTAAATTTCTTTCATTTTGGGTTGGAGATGTTTTCGAGTTAAATTGTGCCACGTTCGAATCGGATTTCGATTTAAAGAAAATAATTTTATTGACATCGGATCGAGTTGCGGTTTAAGGAAAAAAATTTTTTGTTTATCAAATTCACTTCAAAAACGATTTTCGGGTTGGATCGGGTAAAGCCCGATGCATAAAGGGCTGTAGTTCATATCTGAAAATTTAAATAAGAGCAATTTCCGGAAAAAAGTAAAGTCATTTGTTTGTTGAAACTCTAAATTCTTTCTGGGAATTTTCATATCAGAATTTTTACAATTTATGATTTGAATATATTTAATATTAAATATATTTTTTAAACACAATTATATGTAAAAAAAATAGAGTTTCTCAACTCCAATTAAAACAATTATTTCCTATATAATTTAAAACAGAATAAATTCGTATACCTACAATTCAGTTAGAAAAGTTTCTGAGGCCCCATTCCCTATCACTGCTGTGTTTATGTCGACAACACCACGTGAGATTGGCCCCAATGTAGGAGGCTTTCTAAAATATGGGCCATAACCGAGTAGCGGCTCGTTTACCCTGCTGTGTAATAAATCCCGCTCATTAGTTGGGCTTTAGAACGTGGGTTGGATCTCCTTTTTCTGCTTATTTTCTTGTTTTTAATGCGATACTCAATAAATAAGGCTTCCAAAAAAGAACACTCCTCACTCATTCTGAAGTACTTGTCCATTCAGCATGGGAATAAGAGATTCCGAAATGGAAATTCGAGAAGAGAGATTTTTACATCATCGTTATTTTCTAGAGAAAAAAAGAAGACGCCATTGATTTTTAATCTGCTGCGTGTGGTAGAGTCTTAGAGTATTTCGTATTCAGGGAACATTTCAGCAGCATTAAAAATATTTAAGATGTTTATCAAACCGGATAAAATATATACTTTAATTTAATTAAAACAAGTTTTAATGTGTGTGATGGACAGAAATCAGCACCCTATTTTTATAGCTGGATTTACCAAACGCTACCACCAAGCCCTATTAGTAGAATTAGTTTACTTATAATGATAATCATAAATAGTGATCGTAATATAAAATACCGTTCCATTAATAGGGTAACGCAAGCTTTAAAATTAACAACACAAACGCTCATGTTAAAAATTAAGTGGATAAATTTTACATCTATTAAAATAATGCGCTGTATAGTTTCGATGCCTCTATTACTGTTAAACCTTTCGGAACAGTTATTTCAATTTAAAATTAACATAAAATATTTATTAAAATAACAAAATTAGAAATGTCGGGAAAAAGTAAATTAAAAAGTACCTGAAAAATAAACCAAATCAATTTAACCTAAAATCGATTACACACATATCTTGTTGATGAAATTACGAAAGGAAAATTAATTAAAACTAAATTATTTATTTACAAAAATTAAACACAATACTTATAGGTAAACATTAATAAAAAACTAACGGAATGGAAGTACAGACTTTTTGACATTAACTTCAGCATTTTTTCTTACTTATCCACTTAATTTTAATCCCCAAATGCTATATGTGTACCAGTATATTGGATTTTCTTTTTCTTATTTAATGTACGTAACGGAAAGCTTTTATTTTTATTTAAATAATTCTGCACGTAAATTCTGATCTCATTCAATCATTTTAACAACTTACGTACTTTGTAACTGAAAGGGTTAAAATATGAAAAGAAGAAACTTATGTAGTTTTCAGAAAGAAACTGAAAATTTTCAGTTCAATACACCGTCTTTCAGTTTGACATGCTTTTCACTTTGTCTTTTGTTTTTTAGTACTTTCGAGCATAGTTCAAAAGTGTTTATGAATTGGGCTTGTCTGTCCGAGCTTTAACTCGCAAAAAAAAAAAAAAAAAATAAGAAAAGAAAATTAATTAAAACTAAATTATTTATTTACAAAAATTAAAAAGAATATTTGTAGGTAAACATTAATAAAAGAGAAAGAGAATGGAAGTACACACTTCCTTGACATTAACTTCAGCATTTTTTGTTACTTATACCACTTAATTTTAATCCCCAAATGCTTTATGCGTACCAGTATATTGGATTTTTTTTTTTCTTATTTAATGTACGTAACGCTACATTTTTCTACTTCTGATCACTTATTGTTCTTTCGCATTTTTGATTTTAAGCAAGTAGTACAATATCTTTATTATACCTAAATAATATGCAGTGTTATAATTATTTGCATTTACGCTGTTTGATAAGTGTGAAGTAACCTTTTAAATGATGTGAGTTTGAAAACGCTATAGCATGTAGAGTAGATGCTGGGTTACAGTTTTTGTAATGGCGTCCTTCCAGGCAAAGTGGCCACAAAGAAAACGGCAAAATGGCCAGATGACTACTTTGCCAGGAAACGATTTTTTATTTACTGTTCATGCTACTCAAAAGTATTTTATTTGAAAGAACGAAGACAGGTCGGACCAATAACTTCAGCGGAGAATGGCTTAAGCTCGACATTTGCAGTCTGCATGTCTGCTGGATACACTCTTGTATTCCTCCATTTGTCATATTGATACTCGCGAGTGTTTACCTTATCTTGTAACAATTTCATATTAAAATATTACAAAACATAATATGTATTCTTAATGTGCGTTAATGTGCTTTAGCTTGTGTTGATTAAATATGCATCCCGAATCAATGTGATCTGTTCAGTTACCTTATGCTGGCTACTTTGCCCGCCTAGGCTGGGTAAAGTGTAGTTTTAGGAAGTTTTCCTTTTAAAGTAATGCGTATATTTTAAAATAACTTTAAAAAAAATGTAAAATAGCAATTGAAACTTAAGTTATTCTAGTTACTGTTGTTATTTGTTTCTAAAACTTTAAGGTATTTTAAAAATTCACCAAACCTTAGAATGGCCGCTTTACCCTTCTTTCCCCCAAGTTAAAAAAATCAAATTTTACATAAAAAAAAACTTCTGAGTGCCGTTTGGCAGTTTGGAATTAACATTAAGTAGTATATATAATATATCACCGCCCTTTAACGGTTAATGGGTGCAACATACAAAGGTAACGCCCATGGGCGTAGCTTACTTTTTAAAAGCCTAAAACTAGCCATCACGAATGAGTAACTAATAAAAAAGCAATTGTAAAAAATTAAAACAAATGAAAAAGTAACATTATAAACTTTATTAGTACGTAGATAGTAAGGATAATAAAATAAACGGTTAAGTGAGAGTGTCACTCGCGCTCAGAGGGTTCCGTACAATAAATATATGAATTATTATATATAAACTCGGTTTATGGCGTCAGATGCCGCCATCCGAAGAATACACAAGAGTCTTTTTCCATTTCTTCCGGTCAAGGGTCCATTCCTCTTCCAGACCTCTATCCCTCATTGCCTTTGAAATATCATCCATCCAGTTCTTTCGTGGTCTTCCCCGCTTCCTTTTTTTTTGTTTGTTTCATAGTTGAATGTTATTTTGGGTAGTCTTTCCTCATTCATTCTTTTGACATGACCATACCAGATTAATTGCTTGTTTTGGATATCATCTAATATGGTTCCCTTTATTTTCATCATTTCCTTGATTCTGTCATTTCTTATTTTTTCTATTCTTGATATCCTGCATGATCTTCTTAGGGCTTCCATTTCTACTGCCGCTAATTTCTTTCGTTCTGTCTCCATAATTCTCCATCCTTCTGCTCCATATAACAATATGCTCTTTACAATAGAGTTGTATATATTGTACTTTCTTTTCCTAGAGATCTCCTTACTCCTCCAAATAGAATTTAATAGTTTTACAGCCTTTCTCCCCTGACAAATTCTGTATTTAATTTCCTGTGAGTCTCTTCCTTCTCTATTAATGTCTACACCTAAATATCTATAATGCTCGCAGCTTTCTATTTTTATGTTATTAGTTAGATTTAGGTCTATCTCATTTCCTCCTATACATAGGTATTTGGTCTTGCTGACGTTCATGTGAAGTCCCCATTTCTCATATTCTTCCTTAATTTTCACCGTTATTTCCTCTAAATCATTTTTACTTTTTGCAATTATAACTTGGTCATCTGCGAATTGTAGAGTAAAAATTGATGTTCCATTCATATTAAGTCCCATTCCTCTGCATTTCTTCTTCCACATTTTCAATGCTTCTTCAACATAAATTTTAAAAAGTGTTGGGGAGATACAACATCCCTGCCTGAGTCCTTTATCTGTTATAAAACCTTTTGATAATCTTTGGCCTAGTTTAATCTTTGTTTTTGATTGTCTGTAAAGTTCTTGAATTGCTCTAATAATACTTGGATTTATAGCCATTTCATTTAATACATTCCATAATTTTGCGATTGGAACATTATCATATGCTTTCGTAAGATCTCTAAATAGAAGATGAATTTGATTTCCTACTGCCATTTCCTTTTCAACAATTTGTTTAAGACAAAGTATATTATCCATACATGATCTTCCTGCTCTAAATCCACTTTGCTCTTCACTTTCCTTCATTCTTATGTCTTCTTCAATGAAATCTTTTAAAATTCATCCATATAATCTACTAAACGTTGCTGTTACAGTAATGCCTCGGTAATTCTCACATTTTTGTCGGTCTCCTTTCTTATATACTGATGTTAAATATCCAATCCTCCATTCTTCTGGTGTTACCTCTCCGTTTAAGCATTTTTCGAATAATTGTGTAATCAATCTGAACAATTTTTCAGTTCCATTTTTTATCAGCTCTGCTGATATTCCCCCGGGACCACTTGCTCTTTGATTTTTTAAATGTTTAATTGCTTTTTTAACTCTCTCAAGCTCCAACATCATAGGTTGTCCCACAACGTCAATACCAGAATTATTTACTTGAAATTCACTTCTAGTTTCCATAAGCAAAGTCTTATAATATTCTTCCCATTCCTTCACAGATATTCCTTGCCACGAATTATTACTTACTTTTCTAATATTCTTTAAAAACTTCCATGCCTCTGTGCATCGTCTTCCTCCTATATGTCTCAATTTCTCTGCATTTTTCCCCATGATGTTCTTTTTTTCTCTAGTACTAATTTCTTAGTGTCTTCTCTAATAGTTCTATAAAGCTCTCTATCCTCTTCCTTTTTTGAACTCATCCACCTAATATAGGCTTATTTTTCTGTTTTATAGTCTTTTGAATGTCTTCGTCCCACCAAAAATTTTTGGGGGAAGTTCTTCCCTTTCTTTTTTGTCCCAATGCTTCAAATGCAGCCTGGTGTAAAGCTAATTTAATATGTTGATATAGTTCAGCTGTATTAGTATAATTTCTTTCCTCTAATTTTTCATCTAATCTTACTTGAAAAAGTCTTTTTGTACTTTCCTCCGTCAATCCTTCCAACATATATTCAAGGACATCAATATCTTCCATCTCTGTATAATTCCTTTCCTCACTAATTAGCTTAGTCGAGTAAGGAAATGCAAGTCTTGCTCTCACCATAAAATGATCTGAGCCACAATCCGCTCCTCTTTGGACTCTAACATCTAATAGTTTTAATTGGGTCCTTTGCTTAATAAGTATATAGTCAATAATCGTTTTTAGTTGTCTAGTATGCTGATACCACGTATATTTATGAATATCCTTGTGTTTATAGAAGCCATTTATAATCCTTAGGTCGTTAGTGTTGCAAAATTCCATAAGTCTTTCTCCATTATCATTGACTACATCCTCTCCGAACTCACCAACAATATCATCTCTCTTCCTACATCCAGTTCTTCCATTGAAATCACCCATCATTATAATTTCTCTTGTTCCTCCAATTTCATCAGTGATTTTTTGCAGTTTTTGATAAAACATATCTTTAACTTCATTAATTTCATCATTATTCGGAACATAGATTCCTAAAATAGTAATTCTTCTCCCAAAAATATCCATATTAATCTTTAGAATTCTTTCATCCACAGCGTCAAAATTCTTGAGATGTCTCTTAAATTTGCTTTTCATTAAAACTAATACTCTTCGTTTTGCTCTTTCTTCCTTTGGAACTCCTAAATATATATGAATAAATTCTCCATTTTTTTCAATTCCCGATCCCTTTTTCTTAGTCTCTGCTAAAACAATCAAATCAATTTTCATCTCATTAATCTCTCTCATTACATCAATCCATTTTGATCTAATACCCTGTATATTCCATGTAGCCATAATCATAGTCCTTTTCCGCAGCCTTAGTCGTTGATTTTTAGAAGCATGCGGTTTATTATTCTTGTAGATTCTTTTTGCAAGGAGGGTTTGTTACATGAAATAGGGAGCAGGCCTATTGTCATAAACCCCAACCTGGAGGACCAAGGTGTCAGATTTCGTCTGGCACCTGCCCTTCGACCAATCCGGCTTGGGAGGCCCTACCAATAGCTACGCTACCACCGGCATAGCTCTCCGGGTCACTGGTGCACACAAGCCCCTCCACCACGGCAAGGTAGAGACACCACGGAGGAGAGAATTATTAACTGTAGTATTTAAAAAAATCCTATAGATGTATAGACTAGAAAAGTATGAATAGGTTATAACCATAAAAGTTCAAAGAGATATGAAGCTTAAATAATATCAAATATTGCTATTCTGTATAACTCTTTTTTAATCTTATACTAATCTGTTTATGATAAAATTTAATTCGGTACTGACAATAAAAGTAGTGCATATTAACTTTAATTAACTTTTAAAGACACGGGAGGCGTATTGAGAGATCCACTCAATTAAACTACTGGCGAATCCCATAGTATTTATGTGATTAATTCTAATTAAATAGTCTGTTTTTACCAATTTGACGTTTATTGCTTTTATATTGCTACTGGGTATTGCATTACACGAATATATCATTGGAAGTTGTTATCTAGGCTTTAAAAGCACAGAGTACGCCGCCCGTGTCTTTATGCATGCCCAAACCACCCGTGTCTTTAAGGGTTAATAACTCGGCTAAATTTCGACGATTTTTTTTTTTCAAAAATCATTATCAACAATAATTTTATACTTCTGCGTCGATAGGTACCTCCAACGCTCCTCAACCTGCAAGGTGTAAATTAACGTCTACTACCTCTAATTTTTTCATAATTTTAGTTTCAGTAGATTCGGAAATAGACGGGGGGGGGGGGTAGACATATTTTTACACTACATTTTGGACGATATCTCTGAAAATATAATATCTAAAATTAAAAGAAATGTTTCCATACGATATACAAAGAAAATATTTTTTTTTCAAGTAACCTAATTAGTCCCTCTACATTTTCCCTAAATATATTTGTGAATGTTTAATAATCTGTAAATATGTGGGTCAATAGTCTTTTTTACTTCCCCAAATTTGAGCTTTCCACATTTCATAGTTTACGAGTAAAATGGGTGTGAAAAACAGCCAGGCACAGGACTGATCTTATAATGGTTCCGTTTTTACTTTTTAAGTACGGAATCTTAAAAACATACAATTTATTTAAAATAAAAAGATAAATATAACTAAGCACTTATTGGTGAAAAAGAAATTATGTCCTTTTCCTAATATCTTTTTTTTTTTTTAAGTATTCAGTTTTAACCAAACATAATTTTTTCTGTGTTTATATGGTTACAACTTATATAAAATCAGTTCCAGCATAGAAAAATTCATAGTTAAGATATAAAAATATAGTCACCTGAAAATACCTTAAAGTAAAGGTAAATATTGTAACTTATGTTATTGGACAACATCCACTCAATTTACAACATTTATATTCCTAAATATTTTTTCTAGTGTATTATATCATCATTAGTGTACTAGACTTCAATAAGTAATTTTATATTCAAAAGAATACAATAATAGAGTATGTAACTTCTGTTATTTGTATTAAACATTACAGCCAAAATTTTCAGTTCCCTGTACTAAATATATTTTTAAATGGTCAAATAGTTTTAGTATATTGAAAGAAAAGATGCCTTTTGATACTTTGTAAGAGCTACTCATATGCAACAAGAAAAATACGGAGAAAAAGTGCGAGTAACAGAAATTATATATAGTAACAGAGGTTGCATTTTTGTAACAGAAGTTACATTGAGCAGCACAAATTAGACAGTAGAAGTATATTTACATTCATCTAAAAACAATGACACCACTGAAGCACTTTAATGGATTTTTATTATGCATATGAATTTTAAACTAGATATTTGATTATTTATCTACATTTGTTTCAAATATGTAGTAACAGATGTTACATTTATAAAAATATATAAATCTTGCATTTATTTAAATTAAATTAACTTGATTTCATATAATAAAAATAAAAATTTTAATTAAAATGGCAATATTTAAATTTAAAATTTGTGTAACAGTAGTTACTAACAGGGTTGGGTTGGGTTGATTTTTGACGGCCAATTATCTGCACTAAGGATATAGGTCCAGGAGGGAGTGCCCTTCGTGGAGGTCTTTCTAAGGGAACCTAATCCGTATTTACGCATGGAAAATCCACGGTCCGAAGAAAACCACGAAAACTCCTAACGATTAGGTTGACGGGCGCGATTGGGTTCGAACCCAGCACTTCCCTTCTACCAGCTTCGAGAGAGCAGAACCTCTCGGCCACTGGTGGGGCGTGGTTACTAACAGAAAACGCACTAACCTGGAATTCAGATATTCAGCTCACAGACCACATGTGTGCAGAACAAATTCAAAATGGCTGTAGCATATCTTTCCTAATATATTTATCTACAAGTCAGCTCAGTGCAGTACTCTCTGCATGGGGGAATGGAAGTCATTTCTTTGGTAAGAAAAGTTAGGGTAACAGAGGTTACAATTTCAGTGCACAAAATTTAATTTAAAAATATATAATAAAAAATAAGTATTTTAGTGTTTCCGGCCGAACTTGTTAAAATAATATGTTTTATAATTACATAAAAGCAGTTAAAAATATGATTTTAAACATTATTAGTTAAAACCTGAAATTTAAAACTAGAGTTATCTGGACAGAACGTTTTGTTAGTCAAGATGAATAAAAATGGATAATTTAAACTAAAAAAAATATTTTTTAAAGCATTTTTTTTCTAATGAAGTCCTTACTGGTTATTTTAATAAAAACAAAAATAAAAAAAAAATAAATAAAAAGAGTTATTTTTATTTATTAATAATTTATTATATTATATATTATATTTTACCCATTTAACCTAGAAAAAAAATGTTCTAATTGTAGACATGAAAATAATGTAATTTTTTTTTGTTTCACCCTCATCTGTCTGTCTTTGAAAACAAAAATATTATGGTAAAACTAAAAAAAAAATATGTATTTGTTACATTGAACAATAGCTTTATTTGTGAAAAATATTTTTTTCAGCTTGATTATTATTCTGTAAGTTTAAAAATCGCATTTACATTTTCTGAATGATATATGAAAACACATATATACTTTCATATATGAAAACACAGAATAGTAAATTATTCTACAAATTATATTCACATTAAAATGCTCATGATGATGACTGATCATTAAAATGCTTGTTAAATAGCCTAATGAAATCAATCTGTACGTTTGAAATGTAGTCGAACATAAACTTTTAACAAAACAAATTGATATTATTTTTAATTTTGTTATTTTTAATCTAATTTTATATATCTTTTTTTTTTTAATTGGAAGAGATTACAAAGTATGCCTTTTAGAAAAACTGAAAAGGAAATATGTAAAACGAAATAATTTTTTAAGGTCCTATGACATAAAGAATATACGTCATCTCTCTTTAAACATACTCTAAATGAAAAACAAAGCATTAATGAAAAAAAGAGGAAATCTAATAAATAACATCCAATTAAAATCTAAATGAATTTAGCTCATTCAGACCTCGTATCCAAATATTCATAACATTTAATGTCTAATTAAAACACACGCACAAGTTTTATTCCTAATAATAAAATAAACCACATAAAATTATGCAGAACTTTTTTTAAATTATAACAGTACATTTTTTTTACAGTTATTAGGCCTGAATTTATAGCCATATTTCTGGGGTTATTTCCCAATTGTACATCTAAATGTAAGTGTCAACATAGTAGTATTTGAACAAAAGTACATTATTTATCTGTACTCTTGCATGACTTTTAACTTTTTTAACTTATTGATTTTTGTTGTTCTTGTTAGTTAAATAAAAACATGCCTGAAAGGATTTTTAAAAATATCTAGAAAACAGTAATTCTGTTTTTTCAAAATTTAGTGTTGCCCCGGATGAAAAAAATGTAAATATAGATAGTACAAAACATATTTCAGTTTTAGCAGTTAAAATAAAAAAATGTAATGTATGTAAAATAAAATGAAGTCATTTTGTTTTACATAAAAGGACTTCATTTTCATCCGCTGAAGAATTCCACATTTACGATACAGTCTTACGCAACATCTATAGAAAAGTATGCATATGACGTTACTTGGTGGAATAAAATACAAAACCAGCAACAAGTGATGTTGCCATCCAAGAACTCGACAAAAACATCGAGTATATAATGATCCGAATGCCTTTATTTGTTTGTAACATTAATATGGATACTGAAAATTAAATATAGTTTACAATAGCTCCATGTTTTATCGGAAATCATTCATTTAATATTTTTTTCAAAATTTGCAAAATGTTATTACACACGGATTAATAAGATTGCATTCTTTTAGCTTTTTGATAGAAATTAAGTAAGTGCGGAGTCACACAAATATTGTATAAAATATATTTTTATAGCAGGTGATATTCTTGGCATAGGACGTATTTTAATTAATTTTTTTAGGCTGTTATGAGAAAACGGCAACAAATGGATATAGTAATCTACTATTTTCCTTTCACTTTCTACAGAAATGGAGTACTTCAGTTGGAACAATAACAGAAATGGCATTAAAAACGACAAAAAAGTTAATATCTCAAAAATAAATGGAGATGCAGTTTTCAAACAAATTGTCTTTAAAAGCACTTTTCTTCCTTATACGATGGTGTAACAATAGAAAATGTGCAATGTTTAGAAGTTAAAAAAATTGCAGTAGATTATCCGTATTTAATCGTACAATGATACACCTGCTTCGTTTTACGGGTGGCTTGTGGTTAGATGCAAATGCAATGTTATTTTTTAGTGACGACACTTTAATTGTTGTCTGAAAGAAATGGCATATGGAGGGCTAATACATAAATCTTCTATTAAAATCATTGCAGTACTTCATGCCATTATAGAGAGGGGAAAATATATAGTTATTAGATCAAAGCAGATGTAAAATTTATGAAGGATATTTCACTATAACATTTTCTCCTTAAAACCTTGCTGCCAAATGCAACTCGAAAGTTTGAATTATAAAGAAATTTTTTCGTAGGACACAAGGAAATACTTTATCAAAAAACACTTTGTGACATTGCAGAAATTGAAATGATACGGTTTTGCCAGTCCCCGCAGACGATTCCATCAAAAACGAAAATGTTATCTTTCACTGCGAAAGTTTAAACGTTTTTAAAATTTCATTTTTATTATTGATTTTAACAAAGTATTTTCCAAGCACATCATATGTTGATCCGTTTATAAAGTTTTAAAATGTTACTGAAAGTAAATGTGACTTAAAGTAAGATGAAGATATAATTTTGTTTTCTTATTCCAAATGTTTTTCAGCAAACAATGATCGCAGAGCAGCTAAGAATAAAGAGAGAATTACGTTAACATAAATTACACAATCATTGTTAATGTAAATTACACAGCAATTTTTTTTTATATATATATATATACTAGCAGGCTATGCCCGCTGCGCTGGTCAATACTTCCGAATGAACCTTGGATTAAACTAAATGGTGAATTTGAACTTGTATTTTAAACAATATGGATCTTCAGCTTGACCTTGCTCATTACTGAAAACGATGCGAACGCCATTGCGATATAATGTTATCTTAAGCGTTGGACAAAACTTAGCAATTAAGAAGTAATTGTTATAGTTGATTATAAACAGCGCACTTATGGTCGGGTAATGAGACCGTTATGATAACAGGAATTAATACCTCTGTAACTAATCAATATATAATGAAATCGTATATACTAACACCATTCCTAAAAGTCATGCAACAGGGCCACTTGTAACAAAATATGTTCTGTAGATTTTTTTAAAAAGGCTAAACTTTCATAATCAGGTTCACTTAATTTTTGAACTTTTACTGTTGCTCTATAACTAAGTACCCTTGAACAATATGTATACACTAAAACCTTTTCAAAATTATTACCTAATTGTGGTACATCTTACGAAAGTATTATAAACAATCGGAATGAAATACAAATTTCCGTTGTAAATATATAGTAGATGATGATGATGCGATTTTGTGTAATAGAATTCATAGTAAAGTTTTCGCTTCAAACATAAACCATGCTTTCAACATTAAAGCTAATACACCAATATGTGAAGTATCCGATTACGGAAAGTTAACTTGAATTCTCATGAGCAACTACTCAAAGAAAAGTGAATATGTGACTTTTGCGATACTTTTATGTCAGCCGGCCGCAGGTAATAAATCAATAAAGATTGTTTTCATAGCATATTCTTATTTTATTATTTTCATTTAAAACACAAACCTTTCACTCATTTCATTTAAAATGCATGCCTTATACTAATTTCATTTAAAAAACTGAAAAGATAAACAATAACAGGAAATAATGCCATAATTAAAAACAAAAAAAAATATTTTTAATTTACATACGCAAAATGTAACTACTGCTACTGGGAATTTTAAAAATGCTATCAGCGAGATGTGCGCACGGTTGTTATAAATGTACCCATTTTTTCTTCTTATCGAGGAGCAATTTATAAATCGCACAATGTTATTCCAATTCCAATTTCTTTCATTGAGGAACCTATGACCGGAAAAAATGGAAAAAGACTCTTGTAGATTCTTCGGATGACGGCATCTGACGCCATAAACCGAGGTTATATATATGAAAATAATTTTTAAGTCGTTAGAAACATTGCTTTCATACTTAAATATTTTTATTGGCACTACTTGTTATCCCGTCGACCAATTTCGCCAAATTATATAAATTGACATAATCTTTATTTTAAATAACGAAATAACAAATAAATTAGTTTAACATTAATAAAAATACAAATGAAACGTCGAAATTAAAATCACTTGATAACGTAAACACGTGTAGCTTGTTTAAATTCAAGTGAATTTGATATTTACGATCAACCATTATTGGCATTTAATCTTATAGTTTGACGATAGATTTTTGGTCGACGGAATATCTAAGTAGTACCTTTTCCATTTTTGTTTTATAACGCTAAATTCTCAGTAATTTTTTTCCTTTTATTTTACATAAAATCACTATTTAAAAAAAAAAAAAATTAAGATGCTTGCATTTTTATTTCAAACTCATAGAGCCGTTTTTATTTTTTAGCCAAAAGGGTTGATTTGAATTTTTTCCGTTGATAGAGTAACGTATGTAATGATAGATATTTTGAGGTTTAGATGCAAAAGACACCGCCACATTAGAAAAATATGAAATGTGTCATGAACTGTTGGACTTATAAAAAATTATTTGGTAGCATTCGATTCAGCATACAAAACAACATTAAAATATGCTATCATTTGACGAATATTTTTGATATTCGATTTTTTTCCCTTCCCCGTGCAAAAACCATTAGGGGTGACACTTTAGAAAATCCTTTCTTAGCAGAAGTCTATGTCATAAGAAGTATTTTTACCACGATTTTCAAGATTTTAGGTTCAGTAGTTTGGGCTGTGCGTTAATTAGTCCCCTAATCCAGACTTTATTTTATATACTATATTAGATATGCCATTTTGCGGTGAATCGATGATCGAAAATTAGTCCAATATCATTTGAAATATTACATAACAGAGGAGAAAGTACGAAGAAATGACGAATTACAAAAGACTTGTATTTTTTTTTTTTTTAAATGTTGAATTTTTCGATAGTAATAACGTATTAAAACATAAATTTCCTTAAAAATTATCTTTATTTCCTAGATTTCGAATCTGTGAATTTTCCTATAAATGAAATTGGCGATATGACTTGAGAAAAAATGAAATAAACAATAGATAATATTTGCTTAAATAAAATGGGTAATATTCATTGATCTGAGTTCGAGTTTATAAATATCACATGCTTTCGGAATTACGGCGAAAAACATTTTAAAAAGTATGAAATTATTTTACAATATGTATGTGTGGCAGAAATTCACACTGAAATTTAAGTATTCGATTCCATTTTTAAAATATTAACTGATATCTATATAAGTTACAATTGAATATGAAAATGTACTAAAAAAATGATCTCTTTCACCTAAAAAAACACCATTTGTGAGAACATCCTCAAGCTAAAGTCACGCTTATGCATTTTTGGCTTAAAATCATATTGTTTGGCGACAAAAGAAAAATAAAAAATTGTAAAGAAACAAATAGTAATTACACATGTGACTCACAATTACATCTGCTTGTTTTTTCTATAAGTCACGTGATGGGACAATTAGATATATAAAAAAAGAAAAGAACAGAACAGAAAGAAAATGTCGTTAAAATTTCATCTAATCAAATTTTCAGATTCGTTTCCATATCTAACGCAAGCGATAAAGAGCCAAATATTGCGTATCAAGTGTAATATTTCTTATTAAATTAATTTTTAAGCATTACAAATATTTCTTTCAGGTTTTGATTAAATGTTTCCGTTTTTTAATATTATCACTCATTAAAACGGATTTTCTTCTTCTTTTTTTTTCATTTAAATAAAATTAGTAACAGTTTTTCTTTTATTTTTCGAGGTTTAATAGCCGTTTCAATTTTTTTTTATCAACGATGAATTTCGCCAAGAAATAAAATGATAACCTTATCGCCCAAAATAACAGAATTTTCCGTCATAATTCTAAAACTAATATAGGTAGAATAATGTGTTATAGATTAAAACCTTCCCTGAAACAATACCTATCTAACGGTATAGGTTCCGTAAAAATCCATGCAGTAGAACTCGAAATCTAGGCGTTCGGAACGAAATTTCCGTTTGGATTTTATATATATAATAGATAATAGAATAGATAATAGATTTTATATACATATAATAGAATAGATAATAGATTATGTGTTATGAACTATCTCAAAGTTTAAAACAGATCGCATTGTTAGATTTCCTAATTTTAACAATATCGCGTTATGTTAGTTCCACATTCCACCACCAGGGAGCGCACTCTATTCTTAACGAAAGCGTATCTGAACGAAACTCCTTAACTCAACCTTTCCGTAGATACATGAATCGGGAGGGTGGCGGTCTTCCAATAATTTAAGATAACTGCTGAAATTACTACGAAAAATATTTTAAAGGGGCCCTACGCGGGCCCCTAATAGAGTTAGAGGAAATCGGAAGACGGCAAAATAATCGCGGGGAAAAGTTTGCTTGGGTGCTTCGGAGCTACTTTTGGCGCGAGATCTAAGCTCTACGACCAATAGTAGCCCAGATATTTAAGGAAATATGAAGTAACAAAGTCCAAAATAACAGAATTTTCCGTAATAATTCTATAACTAATCTAGGTAGAATGATGTGTTATAGCTTAAAACCTTCCCTGGAACGATACCTATCTAACGGTATAAGTTCTGTAAAAATCCATGCGGTAGGACTCGAAATCTCGGCGTTCGGAACGAAATTTCCGTTTGGATTTTATATATATACACTGTAAACTGAAATGTCTGAAATTCAGTCACTTAAGTGTCTGAAACGTAGTGTTCAATTTTCAGACGTTTTAAAATGTCTGAAAATTTTAAGACACTTCTTGCGTCTGAATTTCAGACACTTAAGTGTCTGAAACAGGAGTGTTCGATTTTCAGACGTTTTAAAACGTCTTAAAATTTTTAGACACTTCTTGTGTCTGAATTTCAGACATTTCAAATGTCTTAATTGCGGCCATCTTTGAGCCTTTTTTTTTCAACAATGGGAAGCCATCTTTGACCACTTTTCATTCTAAGCCATATACGCAGCCATATTTGACCACATTGAATCAATTTTTATAAATGGGAATAATCTGTTACCATAAGGCTAATGTCAAACGGACGTCTTTTTGCACGCTTTTTCCCTTGCGTATTATCCCTACACAATCCCGCTAGCATTGTGTAGGGATAATACGTAAGGATAAAAGCGTGTAAAAAGACGTCCGTCTGACATTAGCCTAAAGCAGAGCTGATTGCAGCGTGGTAAAACTGGGATGCTTCGGTACGAAGTTTTCATAAAGCTGATATTTCAAATCATTTTTGACCTTATGATGATTGTAATCAGTATTTTGTAGTTTTAGAATAGACTAATATCTATATATTTTCACCTAAATATGTATCTATGTGATATCATATATGCCTTACGGCATCCAAAATGTTTATTACTTTTAGTGCGAACTTTCAAAGACCTAATATTCATTCGCGCCCGTCCCCACAGCTTTGATATACTGTTACAAAAAAAAAAAAAAAAAAAAAAAAAAAGAAAAAAAAAAAAGAAAAAAAAATTAAGCCTACTCGATGCTATCAATACATATTTGGATAAATATATCTTTTTCTTTAACCTAATCATGCTCTAAAAATACAAAATATTTATTAAAATAAGTATAAGATCAAAACAAATTTAAAATGTCAGATTTATGGATATTGCATACCAAATTTGGGGGCCCGTAAAGCTAAAGGCCCATAGAAACAGCCCAGTTTGCCCATGCTGCAATCAGCTCTGCTTTATGGTAACAAATTATTCCCATTTATAAAAAATGATTCATTTCTTCAGAAAGAATCCCATCCCTGCTTTGTTGTACAATTTTTTTCCATTGAAATTAGATATTCCCAGTGAATTATTTTAAGCAGTTTTTGCATTTTTATTTCAAAATTGAGTATGAAACTCTTACTTTTTTTTTTCTTCCTTCATTTTTATTATTATACTATTTACAGGGCTCGCAGTGTTCCTAAAATTTTCATCCTTGCTACCACTATTTTAAAAAGATAATCTTTATCGTATATTTCTATTATAAATGTTAAAGGAATGTAACACGAAGAAGTTTTACTTTAAATACTGGTAGCAAAATGCGAAAATTTTAGGAACACTGCGAGCCATGTATTTATCATTACCAAGAAATACTGAAAAATTTGACAATCACACATCGGCGGCTGAGATGAACAGTAGTTATAGGATTCTGGATGGACAGCATGTCTATTTGACACTTTTTAAACGATAAATAATATAGTAAATATAACTGGAAACAGAAATCCTTTATAATAAATATCTTTCATTTCTGCTCCCCACGAAATTTGTAATCACACAAGCAATGGCAGTCACTAAAGCCATTTCTTATCCACATGATTGGTATATTGTTAACTACATTGAGAAAGAAACCAAATTAAAATTGATATAAAGTAAATATCTTGTACTATTCTGTTCATTTCTTAGTAGAAAGTACAAGTTTCTTTCCTTGAAGTGTGCTTTGAAATATTTTAACGTTTAAATATAATAATTCAAAAATAATACTATTAATGATAAATTAAAGGTTTTGCTTTCTCTGAATATTTTAAATTTGTCATACAAATATTAATATCTCAAAAAAAAAAAAAAAAAAAAAAAAACAGGCTGGTGTTATGAACTCCCTTTTTTTAAATGAGAAAAAGAAAAAAAAGAAAAAGAAAGAATTTTGGGAAAATGTCCAAATATATTAAAATTTGCTAAGCAGTCTATGTATATATTGTACAGCATTTTTAAGCAGTCTAGTGTAAAAAGAAAAACAATGAAGAAAAAAATCATAGAACCAGTTAATTCTACTCTATATATAGCGGATACCAGCAAATAGCGGATTAATTACGTGCTCCCGAAGCGTCCGCTATTCAGAGGTTTTGCTATTATATTCATTTATAGGCGCATTCTAATTAAATAAAAAGTTTTTTTGTTACAGTGTAGGAATAATGCTCTAAATAAATTCTAGGTCCAGCGGTTGACATTAATCAATAATATTCGCAAAGTTACTTTAAAGTTTAAATCATATGAATCTAAATATCCATACATGCAAACCAACCAATTAATTACTTGATAAGTTACTCTATTTAATTTGTAGCATTACAATGTGCATTTATACTTTTTTTTTTTTTTAATCATATAAAAACAAAATTGAAATGCAACAAAGATAACTTGCGTTGAGATGCTACATTATCAAACACAAACATAAAAAATAGACTTAAAATCCTATTTCATTTTTTTTTTTTTTTGAAAATTAGTTTCTTTTTATTCTTAATTTTCATGATTTTTTTTTTTTTTTTTTTTTTTTTTTTTTTTTACATTCAGATAAAAAAAAAATCTTTGAGGTGAAAAGAAACTTCTAAAAATATTTTCCCCTATAAACATCGTAATAAAAATACCGTATATACTCGCGTATAAGTCGACCCCCTAACTTTCGAATGCAAATTCTGTAAAAAATCAAAAACGCGCGTATAAGTCGACCCCCTAACTTTTTACTTCAATTTTGCACAAAATCAAACCATAGATTTCACTTGCCAATGAGAAGGTAGTAAGTAAATAAAAACAAATCATTGAATTTATTTAAATGATAAATTATTATCATTTATATATTTTATATAGTACTTTATTTTTTATTCTTACACATAAAAAGAACATAATTTTGCAGTATTCGATGTTTAAGTTTTTTCTTTTTTAACTGACTCGCGTATAAGTCGACCCCCCAAATTTGCTTACCGAAAATTGTCAGAAATTTCTCGACTTATACGTGAGTATATACGGTAATTTATTTAGGCATAAATTAAAAAATTGAATAATATGAAAAAATATATACGTACACGGAGCAAACATAATCAAAAGAATAATCTTCAAAGCACATTCTTTCACAGAATCTTAAATATCAGCGAAGTTACATAACTCACCAATCAGATGGTAAACAATTAGAAAAGTATCTTCCCCTGTCATGGGCGAATGGGTCTTACTTATAACCATATAATTTTTTTTCTCATATTTTTTTTCATTTCTGTGTATGATACTCAACTTGATTTTTTAAATATTTTTTTAGCGCATATTGGATTAATTACACAGATTTTATTATTTGCTTAAAGCATCTTTTAAATATGGCTCCATTTTAAAATTTAACCCAGGAGGACGGGCGCATGCCCAGGGTGTGAATAGTTTTTGTCACCAATAAATACAAATAATAATCGTCACTTTATTTAGTCGCAGACAATTGTTACAAATTCTGCGATAAAATAATTAGAAGATTATTTAACAAAAAATAATGGTAACAATTGTAAAAACCATACGCACTCTGGGTCTGTCAGGCCTGGTGTTAATCTTTCCAGGTTAAATATGTTATGTAACACAGTAAATATACATAAATAATTTTCTATTTTTAAACAAGTTTTCATAAAGATAATTAAAAATAAATAAATAAAAATAGTCGTTCAGTTGAATACTATAGGAGAGATTTATTTCACATTGGAAAATTGAAACTTATAAACTATTCTGAAATTCATAAAAACTTTCATTCTTATGCTTTTGTGATTTCTTTTCATGCTCTTGTATCCACTGTATGAAGCGAAAAAAAAGATTGATAACATTTCTCAATATGAATTTCTAAATTTATCAATATGAAAAAAAAAAAAAAAATTTCAATGATAGGAGTACTGGTCCCAAGGGCCAGTAAGAATGAGAGTTCACTGGTCAACAGTCATCATCACTGGCCCGCTACATAAAATTCAACTAAGTACCTTTAACACTTTGAGTGACAACCACTCCCCCCACCCCTCCTGTTAGACTATAAACAAACTTTCCTTTGCAGTTACCCAAAATTTGGCTTAGGGGGAGGGGGATGAAAAAGGTCTTAAGGCTACAAAAACTTAGAGAAATGCTGTTTCGTAAAAGAAATTCTGTTCTTTACTATATAATAATAATAATAATAATAAAAGAAAATTAATTTTAACACATGACAACATATATCCTTCCTCCCCGCCCCCGGCCAATACTCACATTCTGCGAGATAACAAGGACCATTATCGCCATATAAAAAACATATATTAATCGATATAGGATTAAAATCTTATGGAAAAGTTGAAGGAGTACATGAACTTCAAACACAAAATTCACTTAAAATTTAACACACGAAGCATGGTTATAGAAAAAAGTTTAATTCTTATTAAACGCGTGACTGAACGGGAATAAACAAGTATAAAAATAATCATTTGTTAATACACATTATTTACACTTAATTACTAATGCGAAAATTCTCACTAATAATCAAGATATAGGTATATACTACTTATTTGCAATCATAAAAAAAAAATTATCATTTAAGCAACACATAGGTAATTATAAAAAAAAGTAAAATTGACACACTAAACATACAATTGTAAAATTTTAAAAGATTTTATTAATTCTCAAGAGATTTTTTAAGAAGAGACAGCGTCAGCAATTTAAACAAATTAGCATGATAAACTTTAATATTAAGAGTGCAATATATTATTTTAATATACCTATTAAATAATTACGTTCATTCTAAAATAGAAAAATAAAAAACCAGTAAGGAGTTACCTGTAAATACAATAATCCAATAGAAGAATTTTTAACGCATATTTTTATGCATTATCATGTTTTATTTAAATTAAAACATTATTAATAAACACTGTGAATCTTTGATATTGATACCACAATATTAAATAATCAGGTAGAATAATGCCAAGCACAGTTAGTAATATTGTGGCGGTAGGGATCTTTACTTTATTATTGTATAGGAAAATGCTTGTCTTCAAAAACATTTACGCCTCACTACAAGTTTTAAATTATGAATCCACCGTAATAAAGTTGCATGAGAGAATGATTAATATTACTGTTTCTGGAGATTGATATTTAATTAAGAAATCGTTGATTTAGGCTACTAGGTCCGATTTGAGAACTGATGATGGTTCCATTGAGGTTTTCGATAAAAATGTTATATCCTTAATACAGTAGGTTTTTTCATGCTTAAGAATCTCGGAATTAATGCAGCCGGATGTGAACTTGATTCGACGGCCATGCTTGTAAAGCTGGGCACATGGTAGGCTTAGCGGTTTTAAAACGTTCGAAATTAGAAGAAATGAACAGTGCGAGACCACGCAACAACCACGAAAAACACTGACAGGATGCAGAAAGGGTACAACTCCACGATTAAAATGCGGGGAATAATTATTCGAACAGAAAAATGAATAAAAAACAAAGTGCTAAGACTTGTAAATACTCAAAGAATTCTCGCTTCAACACTCCGCTGTTACATTCGACACTGTCTCAGTTACGCATGCGCGGCTAATTCTACGCTTCTTCTTCTTTTTTTTTTTACCTATCTCTGTCTCTGCGATATGGAAAGATTTGCCATTTAGGAAAATTGTCGAATGTTCCACAATAGAAATTAGTAATAATAAAATTTGGGGTTTTTGTTTTTATGCGAAACACTTTTTTACGAACAATATTATTAATAAACCTTTTCATTTTTTTTCTATTTTACTATTTTAAGCAGGTACATCTGTATCAAAAACTTTATTTTTCTACAAGCTTTTGAGTAGTAATGTAGGTCCATGAGTGTGTGTGTGTGTGAGGGGGGGGGGGGGGGAGGGGGGATTACGAAGGGAGATTTTGAAATTTAATGAAATTTTCTTTATATTTGATTATTAAGAAAATATTAAAATGCATTCGTCCCAGTGCCTTAGAGAATAATCAAACACCCCTAAAACCCACATAGAAGAGAAAATTTAACTCTGCTCGCCTTTTAACGTTCACGTGTTTCTATTTAAAACAGAGGTTTTCTATTTGTGGTGCTATATTTCAAGGATCAGGAAGACAGAACCCCCACCTCCCTTCCCCTCCAAATAAAAACTGCTTCAGTTCTTGATTTTGAAAAATGTTGTTACAAATTTATTTCCGAATATCTAATATTTCTTAATTGTAAATTTGTTCTATTGCTTTTATGTTTAAAAATTGTCTTGCATGGGGAGTTGTGACAAAATATTCTTAGTTTAGCTTATTTTATATTTGTGTTCTGCATTTTAAAAAGCGAATTAGGTAGTAGACTACAGGCATATCTGTTCCTCAGTCTTGCTCCTCCCTACATTTCTTGCCCCACCAGTGGCCGAGATGTTCTGCTCTCGAAACTGGTAGACGGGAGGTGCTGGGTTCAAAACCCATCACTCCTGTCGACGTAATCGTTTGGAGTTTTCCGTGGTTTTCTTCGAACCTTGGATTTCCTTGTGTAAATACGTGTTAGGTTTCCTTAGAAAGACCCCCACGGGGCACTCCCCCCCCCCCCCCCCCTTAGGGCCTATATCCCTCGTGTTGATATTTGGCCGTCATAAACGCAACCAACCAACCAACCCTATATTTTTTTTCTGCTCGCGTTCAAATCTTAGTATTTCAATTTTCAAGCTATATATATATTACTCTTTTAGTGGTAGTTTTCCGCATTCTCCGGCGTAGACCCATGAGTGTAAGTAATTTTTGAAAAACTTTATAATTTTGTGAAAAGTAATAATTTAATAACTTAATACATCATAAAATTAACTTAGTCCCAAAACTTGATAAATGGATTTGTACAATACTGACACACGTTCTATGTTCTAATCAAATTTTTTCTTTTATAAAGTAATACCAAATTTTGTGTGCAGAACTGTATTTTAAACATTTTTCATTTATCCAAAATATTCTCTGGTGCTGCTGAAAAATATAATGACACAATCGTCATAGTTATGATGCTATTATATCATATCCAGACACTTAAATGTCTGAATTTCTAAATGTCTTAATTTCAGACATATAATCACAATTAAGACATATTTTCCTGTTCATTTACATCATGATCATAGTAAGACACTTATGTGTCTTAAAGTAAGACATTTATTATGTCTGAATTTTCAGATTCAGACACTTAAGTGTCTGAAATTCTTTTTCAGTCACATATGTGTCTGAATTTAAGACGTCTCTATTTGCAGTGTAATAGATATAAATTTCTGGGTAATGGTATTGAACTTTACAAACAAAGCATCTCTAACAACCCCGCAGGAGATGTTAGGGAACTTGATTTTATTAAACATTTTTGTGCTATTCTACAGTTTTTATAAGTTTTAATTATTTATTTAATATTTCTACGATATTTTTCCGGTACATTGAACTTTTATACCATTTTCATATATCATTTTCATTTTAAAACAACAGAATCTTCCACATTATTTATTTATTTCAATAAATTAAGTAAATTTGGCAGGTGAAGGGAATATATTAGTTCACTTAAACATATATTTCTGATTAAACCTTCTACTGAGGACACTGTCTCAAATTTTATGATAAACATGATTTTTCCGAAATTTTGATTTCAGAAATGGCATTGAAAAATACAATTTCTACTACTCATATGTAAAATTGCTCTTCTAACATATGTCTTATTACTGCTTTTAAAAATGTTGCGTTTGTAACAGAGTAACTACCCTCGGTAAAAACATACGTCACACGTCTATACTCGCTTAAAATATTAAAACGCTTCAGCGGAACAGTTAAAATTAAAAGAAATGTGTGATTTTTCAGGAGAAATTTAATGTTAAGAGGACCTTCTATATTAGGAGACCAAAAAGAAGCACATTTTTTTTTTTTTTTGTAAGAAAACTGTAATATGGATCCTTCCGAAATTTTAACAGTTTATTGTACATATCTTAAGGTATACCCAAGATTTTTTTTTATTAGATTTTGTTGCTTCTACTCTAAGTTATAAACAAATATGTTCAACTGCTTTGGAAAATTTCGACTGGACGGTGAGCATGATAGCGCCTTGTAGAATTATCTGAAACACAAAAATAATTTTTTTTCGTAAATTTCGTGAGTATAGCTTCTAGTTAAATTAAAGGAACCCATAAATTTATTTAAAAAAGTTATGTAATGGCTGATTAAAAAACAAAATGTATTTTTTTGTTAAAAAAATTCTTTCTTATTTGTTAATAACTTTTTTTAAAAAATAATTTTAGTAAAACTTTAACTGATATTGAAGACAATTAAATAAGCTTTAATTTTAAAAAAATCAAGATAATCCATTGAGTAGTTTTTTTTAAATCTTGCCCACCGTGACAAAAAATATGGTTGACACGGTGGGCAAGATAAAAAAAAAAAAAAACTACTCAATGGATCATCTTGATTTTTTTTTATTAAAGCTATTTAATTGCCTTCGATTTGAATTAAAGCTTTTACTAAAATTATTAAAAAAAAGTTATTAACAAATAAGAGCGAATTTTTTTAACAAAAAAATTGTTTTTTAATCAGCCATTACATAACTTTTTTTAAATAAATTTATGGGTTCCTTTATTTTAACTAGAAGCTATACTCACGAAGTTTAAGAAAAAAATTTATTTTTGTGTTTCAGATAATTCTACAATGCGCTATCATGCCCACCGTCCAGACGAAATTTTCCAAAGCAGTTGAACATATTTGTTTATAACTTACAGTAGAAGCAACAAAATATAATAAAAAAAAACTCTTGTGTATACCTTAAGATATGTACAATAAACTGTTAAAATTTCAAAAAGATCCATCATGCAGTTTTCTTACAAAAAAATCATAAAAAAGTGGGGTTTTTTTGTCTCCTAATGTAGAAGGTCTCCTTAATAATTGTATTTATTTATTTATTTATTTATTTATTGTGAAAGATAAGAGAAGTAAAAATCAAAATAAGATGAGAAATTGGAATTGAATGCTTTTAAAGATATTTGAGTTTATATTATACAACATGGATCATCACAAGCTAAGACAGATTCAAAAAATGCAGGTTACATATCAGGCAAAAAATTAAGGAAAGAATCAATAACGAAATTCGAAAATTATTTTTTGCAGTAGTTTGTATAGTGTGTTATATGAATGGAGAAGTTGATTTCTATTTTCTCATGTACAAGGTGAATTATTTAGCTTCTTCCTTTGACGGTTGTTTCATCAATGTTTATCGAAATGGTAACATTTTCAATGTCTTTTTAACACTAGAACTTCTACACAGATCAATTTGACAGGGAATAAGTAAATATATTTCGATTAAAACCATAGATTTCATCATAAAAAATGAATTATAAATCTCATCATTGTTAAGAGTATAGAATACTACTCTTAAATCTTTATACTATTATTACGCCCATCTATAGCAGCACTGAAATATATAGTCATATAACCCAACAGTCATATATCCTATGATATCATCCTATCATATAGCAGCCATATATCCCAGCACTCAAATATTCAGCTGAGTTTTTTCTAGGATTTGATTCTGTACCCTATATTTACATTTCAAATTTAAAGAGGTGCATTGCTTTCTACGACATCAATCCTTTACAATTTTATTCGCAAACACCATTGACAAACACGTGATCTGAATCCTTGGTCCCAATTTTTCTAGCATAAAATTTTTGTAAGCTTTTGACAGAAAATATGTCTACAGTGGGCTCTCGTTAACGCATCTTCGCTTAAACTCCTAAATGACTTCATAGGTACTAACGTAATTTTTGTAAATAAAATGCTTCGGGTACAGTCGATTTAATACAATTGTAAAGGTTTATAAATTGGAATTATTCAATTTTTTTAGAGGGTATTACTCCCTATCTTTATTAACATAAATCCAATGCAAAATACATCAACGACAGCCTGAACTCATTATGTTTTCAAGAGGAGAAACTGTAATCTAATTTCCCAGTAAAGGTTATAATAACGCTGTAAATCCTGGACGCCAAGAAATGCACATTGAATTTCTCTAACAACTTCAAAAAATTTGTTTAAGTCAGCGCTTTTGGTCCAAAAGTTGAAATTTTGGGTAAAAATTTGACATTTTTTCATTAAAAAAAATTCCTATAGAGCTGGTTATTATTTGAAAGTGGTATTTAAGCCTTTATTATTAAAGAATTAACGTATTTAAACAATAGAAGGATATCTTTATTCTGTATAACTGGAGCAAAATTGACAACTTTCGGTAAAAAAAGGTCGTTTCCACTCTGTTGTGGCATACAGCGAATTGTTATTACCTAGCTGCTTTCAAAACTAACCAGGAAATATCATGTGGAGGTGACTGCATATCATGTCCCAGCCGTGGCCAGCTCCACCACCCTAGCATCTGAGCGCAGTGTTTTATTTATACATTGAATTGTGATTTTTTTTTTTAAATCAAAGGCTAGCATGCCTTTTCTATGTATCAATCTAGTCCAGGCTCAGCGAACCTTTTTTCGTGCGCGTGCCGAAAATTCACAAACAATATCTGTCAACAATGTAACGTGCCAAACTTACACAAAAATAATTTTGAAGAGTTTGATGTTTATACAAAACACAGGTTATAAAATTAGTTACTTTCATGCATTAATAATTAAAATATATTAAAAATCAAAATGCAGTTTTTCTGTATACTGCAATCAGCCATTAAATGAATGAATTTTTTATTCGTAAATAGGATTCATTTATGCTGCATGTACTGTAATAAGTGAAAAAATATGAGTTTTTTTAAATTAATTTTTAAATTATTATTCAAACACTATGCATTAATTAGACGCAATTTTGGTGAATATAATAGACGGCTGAATAGATTCTATTAATAACATCCCCATTGCATTACTCTGCTTGCCTTTCTCTTACAAAACCTATAAAAATATACGTGAAGGAGGTCAAAGCAGCAGCATCCGCAGTCTGTAGATACAAAGAAAAGACGGACTAGGTTGATACATAGAAAGCGTATGCCAGTCTTTGATAAATAAAAAAATCAAAATTCAATGCATAAATAAAAAATTGTGCTCAGATGTTAGGGTGGTCGAGGTGGGCATGGCTGGGACATGATATGCAGTCACCTCCATACGGTATGTCCTGGGTAGTTTTGAAAGCAACTAGGTAAGAGCTGTATTCAAAACAACAATTCGTTGTATGCCACAACAGATTGGAAACGACCTTTTTTACCGAAAGTTGTCAATTTTTCTCCAGTTATACAGAATAAAGATTTGTTTTATCGTTTAAATATGTCAATTATTTAATAATAAAGGTTTAAATAACACTTTTAAATAATAACCAGCTATATAGGATTTTTTTTAATGTCAAACTTTTACCCAAAATTTCGACTTTTGGGCCATAAGCCTCCAGACATTTTTTTCAGCGGAAAATTTGCACGCAGTTGATGTACTAGTACAAAGGCAGCTTTTGGCACCTACCCGTTTTTTGAAAGAAAAATAATTTCCTTTGTTTCGCTGTTCTGTGCACCTTATCAAATTGAAATTTATTATTTAATCATTCTACTATGCTTTTCCGGTATTCATCTAATTTTATTTTCAATACGGAGAAATCTTCAATGTATGCGCTTTTTGTAGTGTCACTGACTGTTCAATTTCAGGTGTACACTATTTTACACTTGATAAAGGATAAATTTTATATGAACCAGAACGGCACTCTGTGTTTATTATATTTTATTTGACGATCTTCAATAAAGTGTATTATTTATAATTTCATAATATTGTTTCTGAAGAACATGTAATTCCACGTCTTTAGTTAAATCATTTCCTCAAAATTTCAGCGAACTCTGCTGCATTATACTGTCTGTAAATGAGGACTAAAAATGGAAAACGCTGAAAGTACCGAAAATCGATAATCTTTTTTTTTTTTTTTTTTTTTTTACGAAAAAATGGCTTAAATGCAAAGCTTAACAAACAGGGGAACCCTTGAAGTGCCAAACCTAGTAGAAATAGTTTAAAAAAAAAGAGTAGAAAAATGTCACTGGCTGAATGGGTCACACGAAGTGAAGTAGAGAAGGCTGAATGCGCCACGCGAAGTGAAGTGGAGTACGCTGAATGTGCCACGCGAAGTGAAGTGGAGACACTGAAAGTGCCAGTGATAAGATGCGCTGCGACTGGTGGTCATTACACAACTTGATCATGTTATTATTGTTTACATCAATGGGATATTTTTTATGGAAGGTGAAAAATATTAAATGTATAAATAAAAGAAATGTTTACAAATGATAATATTAAGTATTTAAACACTAAACGAAAGGAAGCTAGGTACCTACATTTTAAAGAGTTGAACTAAGATTCCAAAAGGAGTGAAGTGGAAAACGCTGTAAGTAACAGAAGCAGGATTTTTTTCTCTCTCTTGAAAAATTTCCTCTTTTGGACTTTCAGCGTTTTCCATTTTTAGTCCTCTCAAAATAATATTCTTAACAACTCTTTATATATTTTTTAAATTATAATTCAGCAGATATATGTGGCAGGCTTTAATGTAATTTTAAATGGACAAATAACAATAGTACTAAACAGTGCGCGCCCTTCTGACAGCACGTGAAATATGACGAAGTTAATAAAAGTCTGCGGAGTAAAAAGAAAATCAGAAACGTAAAAAGCGATTGTTCTAAAACTTCTCTTTAACAATTCATTACCTTTTTTAATTATTTCGGCTACTTCTTTTCTTGTTGCACATAAACTATAATTATATCTTTGATATATAAGAGACACCCTTATTTTAATACTAAATTCAGAAATTTATAGAACAAGCATAAAAAATATCCGAGAAGAATCTTTACCCAAACATTATTTTATCGTTCACGTATTCATTAAAAAATATTCATAAACTGCATTTTACCTTGATATGAGCTGTAAGATATTAATTTTTCTTTCTTCTCAACTTTTTTCTTGTTGAAAATATCATCAGGAAAAACAACAGGAACCAAAACCAAAGAATCACCAGGAAAAGGCAGGAAACACAAGGACATCAATGGAAACATCAACTATGCTTTATTAAAAAGTGATTTAACCCTCCGAGCTCTGAGGGTGAATTTTTTCAATTATCCCAAATGTCGCATTCGCACCAGTATTTTGTAAACAAAAGATTCGGCTTATAATATACAAGAAAAACATTAACCTATTTCGAAATAAATATAGTTGAATATTCCGCAGCCAGTGTGACATTTGGAGATTGAGATTAAAATTAAGTGGAGGAAAATTCACACATCAGAGATCAAAGAGTTAAAAATAGCTTTTCAAACGAAGCACCTTTCTAAAAATTTTCTTTTAAAAATCCAGTAGATCTCGCCAACATATGATAGTGAGAAGTACCATGATAAGTCTCGGCTTGGACAGTTTTTCACTCCGTTGGCTGCACACCTTTTAAGCAATTAAAATTGATAAACATTATTGAATGCAAGGTGTAAGAAAATTTCTACAGAAAAATGTCCAAGAATTACATAGATTTATTCAATTTCATCGATGCTGGATTCTCTTTAGTTTCGTGTTTGAACCAGAGTCCGCTGCTCACGGGAAAATATTCCATCTTGTGTTGCGTTTGCAGCCTTGCCAACATATGATAGTGAGAAGCACCAGGTTGGGTATCGTTCCAAGTGGTACAGTCGGTAGAACGTCGGTTCGCTATACACATTACCCAGGTTCGAGTCTCGGCTTGGACACTTTCAACTCTGGGCTGTACGCCTTTTAAGCAATTAAAAATTTGAAATATTGCCCAGTAGATCTCTTTGGTAGAGTTTAATTATTTTTAAATGCAACAAACACTAAAACTAATAAAAGATGCGTAATTTTTTGACGGCATATAAAACTAACAAAAACTTTATAGTGCAGTGAAACGAGGAGTGACTGCCCCAAAATGGCTTTCAAAAATAAAAAGTAATTTTTAAAATTAATTTAATAGCATGAACTTCAATAGGAAAATGAACCGATCCAAGGAACATCAATTGTAAAATGGACTCTGTTGCATTAAATTGTTTGTAATTAAAAATTGCTTTCTTAGCATCTCTTTATAAAAGTTTTTCATTATAGTTCAGCAGATCAATGTGACAGCCTTTGAGGTACTTTTAATGAATAAATAATAATAGTAATATACAGCGACTCTCGTCTGACAGCATATGAATTATTTTAAAATAAATAAAAGCACAATTTTTTTAAAAATGTAGATAAAATGATTTTCCTAAAAAAAAAAGAAACACTTTCTTTTCTAAGTTTATTTAACTTAATATCATTCATCTTGAAAAGCTGTAAGGAACTTTTTTCATGTTGCAGATAAAGGGTATTCAGTTCTAAAATTTTGAAAAAATCAATTTTTTTTTATTCTTAAAGTTTAGACCTTTAAGAATAGGGTAAAATCACCAGTGATGGCCCGGTTAAGGACGAATTTTTCGACTTTTAGCTAATAATTACTATGCCGGGCGAATTTTTTTCATGGCGATGATCGAAATATGAGAATAAAAATGGAAGAAGACTTTCGTGTCAAGAAAATCAATAAAATATAAATTTATTCACATACATGATTTGTTTTACTAAAAGGTACAAAAACATCAGTAATGGCCAGTTTTGCATCCGTAATGGCCCATCACTGCATTAGTGATGACCCACCGAAGTCGATTAATCTTTTTCCGATTATTTCTGCAGGATTTTGCCCTGATATTTTGGTGACTTCTTTGTTGGTCATCTCAACTCTTTTGTTAGCCATCTCAGCTTCTTTTTTTCGTTTTACAGCTCTTTCTCTCTGTTTCACTTCTTTTTGACGCAATTCTTCTTGTTTCTTCCGTACCTTGTCTTTTTGCAGCCCGTTTCATCTTTGCGATGTCAGGATGAAAGGTGTTCTCTCCGATCTCCTCTTCCCTTTCCTTTCTGGACTGTGCACCCATTCAAGGATTTCTTTTAACCATTGAGAACGGTATTAGCTGTGTAAGTAGTGTTATCTTTATTTTCCGGCTCTGAAAAACTGCCTTCGTCGAAACAATTCGGCCTCCTGCTGAACATTTCTGAGATTCATAGGAATTTTTTCGAAGGTGTTGCTGTTACTGAAGCTCGTACTTGGCTTGGTTACCATGAAGTCTACTTTGTCTGAGTAATCTTCTTCAGCTGGATTCGTTGCCGTTTCTGTAAGCCAGGTTTGAATGTTTGGTTTTTCTCCAGAATATTATACAAATGGTTGTTGAGTATTTTCGACTTTCTTCATTACATTCTCACCCACGACTTGATGTCACTCAATCGATGTATTTAATCAGTGTAGTGATTGGAGCGTCATTACAAGCGGTTTCCGTTGAAACATCACCCACCTTCATCACACCATTGTTCATATCATTGATGTGACCCTTGCACTTTGAATAGTATGCAGCGTCCGCACTGAATGAATAAAGTCCTTTTGCCTTGAAACCAATTTTTATTGCCACCGTCATATCGTTTTCTAGAGCGATTTCCAGGATTAGAGCGATGTGCACTTTAGTCACAGCTTCATATGGATTATTTTTGCACCAGCGAAAAAGGGCCTTGTTCCACTGAGCTTTTAGCGGACGAAAAGAAGTTACGTCGCAAGTCTGAAGAATATGGGTTGCATTTGGGTATAAAGCTATCAAAATTATCTGAAGAGATTTGCAAAGTTAAATGGTTTCACGCGTAAAATGCATTTTGTGCTCATCCACAAATAAAATTACCGGCAGTTTAACATCATTCTTTGCTTGAAAAAGGACGAAGACATTTCCCATCCATTCATAATACGTAATAATGGCTTCATTCATGTTAATAGCTATTTTAACGAGTGAAAAATTCAGAAACTAAAAATATAAACAGAAATGATTAAACTCTTACCAGTTGTAAAACTTGTTTTTACTTTGGGTCGTTTCTGTAAAAATTCCTTGACTTTCTCTATAACACATCACTTGCGTCTGGGGAATCCTACCTTTCCACAGTGAATAATCCAAGTCTTTAGGAGAATTTCTTCTTCGGTTTTCAAAATTGAGGGAGGTCTTCCTCTTTGTGGAAAGCTATGCTTCAATGTAGACATTGTTATTTTAAATCAAGATGCTGCAGTTCTTACAAACATTCCATGTTTAACAGCATCAACTGCCTTCTCAACTCGGTCTTCCTTTTCTTTACTCAATTTCTTGTGGCCGCCCCTCCGGGTGGTTCCGACCCGACCCCTTGAGTGGGAGAGGTGACCGGAAGCTCGGCAGAGTTCGTTGTGTACGAATGCGAGGGGGCCGGATGGGGACGATTCGCCACCTCCTCGAGAGGCTCATCTCCGACAGGCGTTGAGCACGGTGGCCACGGTTAACGGACGTTGTGCATGGGTGCGTAGGTCCCTCGGGATCCGCGACAAGGAACGCACCCCCGGCAGCCGGGTTCTCTGGCCAAGCCGGATAGCGACGCTCCATAGGTCGATCCCAGTGCCGGTCTACGGCCGGACGGTGTCGCCGGGCAAAGACTAGCTAAGGCGATAGGACCCCATCCACCTATTGACTAAGAGGGAGCCTGAAGTATGAGTGAGGGCTTTGTAGTGGAAAGTCCTCGGTGCTCGCTAGTGACGACGGGGCTCGCGGGAACGCCATGCAGGGACTCCCGGAGCAACCGAAGGGCGAGGGTTTCGGACAGCGCCCAGGTTACTTTATGACTTGGGTGGCTCATCCCTCCGAGGACCTCAGCTGGAGCAGTTGGGAGCCGACCCTAAGGGTGGTGGGGTTTGGCGGTGCCCCCGTTGACCAAGGAGCGGTCGCGTGGGGAGGCCAGTATGCTTCTGGTTGCTCCACGTCGCGCCGTGCCCCGTGGGAGGGGGTCGGCCGGCAGGTCCACCATCGAACACTACTCCCGCAGGGAAACGGGCCGGAGGCTCGCCTGTAACGCGGCGGCTCATCGTGCCTTGGGTGAACTCTTGGTCCGATCCAGGTCCTCCGTGTCTATGCGGTACCGGAGTTTGCCTCGCCTGGTGATGAGGACCTAGAGGTGTCTCCACCTAACTTTCGAACGCACTAACAAAGGTAGCGGTCGGTCACTGCACGGGGTCAGGGGCCTTTGGGCCTGGGTACCCTCGACGGCCGTGAGGTAAGGTAGTGGCGGGCGGGCTTCTGTCGGCCTCCGCTGGCTTCTCTGTCCTAGGATGGAGTCGAGTCGGTGGGGGTGGGCGGGACTCTGTTCCGTCCAACCCCCTAGCGAGGCGGAGTCTATTCCGTCTAGGTG
This sequence comes from Maratus speciosus, assembly GCA_963932465.1. NCBI lineage: Eukaryota > Metazoa > Arthropoda > Arachnida > Araneae > Salticidae > Maratus > Maratus speciosus. The sequence goes on from OZ010793.1 coordinate 173,674,369, forward strand.
GAGCTTTCCGTGCCCGCCTGAGGTCGCTAACGGCACCTAGTCTGGGCCAACTGGCTCCCGGCGTGATCCGCGAGGGGTTCCGTCGGTTGAGCCGGGTGGCTTGGGCGAAAAGCCAGGAGCTGGGTCGCTTTACGGCCGGAGGGATTTTCACCGTCCTCCCTGGTTTTCAAGCTAGGGGCTCTTCATTAACTTTCCTATCGGCTGGCCCACAAAAATGTCTCTGCCGGAAAATGGTATCTGATCTTGGGGGCCTGTCCGTAAATTAAATTCGGGTCGGGAAGCCTCGGTTCAGTCCGTGGGCCCAGCGTCTTTATAGGCGTCTGGTTCCTGCGATGGCTTGCGGGGTCTACCGGCTCGAGTAACCAAGTTTAGGGACCACTTGGTTTTTCTAGCTGGGTGGTGAGGACTGTCGTAGCGGCCGTTCGTCTCTTCTTGGGAATAGCCGCCGCCGTGTGCGCTGGGCAGCGGCGTCGGTTTGGCCGGAGTTTGCGTGGGGTTCCGCTCTGTTGGAGCTTGTCTGGCGGCGACCTTCGGGACGCGTCGCGGGGCTTGCTTCACGGGTGGTTCCTTGCGTCGACAGATGGGCCTGAAAAGGGCCTGGGACCGGAAGATGAACCCCTCATCTTACTCAATTTCTTTGGATCCATTATCTCTATTTTAAAATAAAAAAAAGATAGCTGCATTAACACAGCAGAATCGCAGAATTAAAGTTTCATTGTTTGCTTTGCTTGATGCCAAAATAAAAAATAATGGAACTGTATCATCCCATGCCAGGAATTAGTTATTAGATATACATACACACTAGCGTGTACATAGTAAAAGTAACATGCAAATCAAAATTTCAATTTCTCTAAACAATTCCAAGTAATTCGTAATTTAGAGTGTTTTCAAAATTGAGGCTCAAATCGAATTTAAAAAGCTCATTTGAGCTTTTTAAATTTCGATATGTTTTAGAAACCGTTCTTAATGAGCATTTATATCTTATAACTAAGCACCATGAGAATTTTTAGTTTCTGGCCCCCAAAATATCAAAGAAATTAAAACTTTAGAACGTTTTTTTCTCCTGCACCCTTTTAAATTACGATTTTTTAAACACAGTTTTGTGCGAGAATTTGTTTTAAATGTAACAGCCACGTCAAATGTCAAATTTATATTCCAAACAAGACCATGGAAATATTAATTTAGAATGTTTGCTGCTCATTTGACCCTTTTAAATTTAAAACTTTTTAACTTTTAGAAAACATTCATGGCAAGCATTTGCATTTTAACCACCATAACAAATGTCAAGTTTCTAGCTCCTTCAGTATCACAAAAATCGGAATTTTAGAACCATTTCAGCACACATTTGCATTTGAAAAAAACTATTTTGTGCGTTCATTTGCGATTTAAAAATAGCAGCCATGTAAAGTTTAAATTATACATCCTTAAGAATTCCATAGAAATCGCAATTCTGTAGAAAACGTTTTTCTGCGCATTTAAATCCTTTTTGAATTTTGAATGTTTTAGAAACTGCTTTTAGAGAGCATTTATATCTTGCAAGTTACCATCATGTCAAATTTCTAATTTTTATACCCTTCATAATCACAAAAATATGCATTTTAGAAAGATTTTGCACCTGCATTCCGTTGGGAATATAATACCAACATAAAATATACCCTATAGTGAAGTACAGATTGTCACCATCATTGTGCCAACATTAATTTTGAAATGTGTTATTGGTGCTATAGATTAACCCCTACAAACAAACGTTTCTTCATTATAATATTAGTAAAAAAGTAGCATTTAAAAATATTTAAAGTCAAAATTGTTTAGAATTATTTTTATAACTTAATTAAACATATTGAAAAATAAAAATTTTCTTCTTTTCAAGATTTTTATTCACTAGATACGAAGCCCGGTCTAGATATGAATGCCTCTTGAGCAAACGTCATACCACTGAACAACCTTGAACTCTAGAAAGCTTAAAACTAAATTTTAAATATTCATTGCTGGCTATAAACACTAGTTGTGATACCAAAGTTAAGCAGTTAGGGTGTAGATTCTAGCCTAAAAGAGTAGCCAATTATACGATTTTCAAAAGAATGTCGAGAGCACAAAAAGTATAGAATAATGTGGGCATAAATAAGAAGAATATGCTAACATAAATTTGTTATCAAGCACTTTGCTTTAAATGTTTGAAAGAAATAGATGTATTCAAAAACTTTAATTAATGACAACACATAGCTATAAAATACAAAAAGTAATGGTGGGCCATCACTACTGCGATCATGAAAAAATAGCATCAGTAGTGGCCCACACCAATACCTGGCATAATAAGCTTATTTTAATAACACCAATACGTTTACATATTCCTTAAACTTTATATAAGTTATTAAAACTTGCTTTTTTTCGTTTATCCTTCTTGACAATTTCGTACACAGCACGAAATCCAACTTTGCTCACTAAATAACTTGCTAAGACACCATAGCTGAAACAGGAAAAAGAAGAAGCTTCGGTAGGAGCAACCACTGTTCACGTGACGCGCGTTGATTTGTCAAAACAAAGGCATAATGTGACAGTCGAAAGACCATTTTATCTTTTCTGATTGGCGCTAAGTTCAAATGTTGAGGCGTTTCTATTGTGAAATATGGTTCTCCAACTCATAATCCCCGAGTACCCAAAACAAGAGAAAAGAAAAAAATCCTAATGGAGAAGATCTGGGTAAAGCTACGATGACGTCGTAAGGTCATCGACCTAAACCCCAGATATCCAGGACTCCGAGAGAAAAAGAAAAAAAAAAACAAGAACTGCGTAATAGACTCTTTCTCTCGTCAGATCATCTCGTGTTTTTATCTGTGTATTACGTGTTTTTAACTCGCTCCTAAAGCGGCATTCTTATTTTGTAACCTGTGAATCCTATATATCTGATTTAATTAAGCAGGATTCAAATAGAGAAACCGTCCCTTCTTACTGATTTCGTGCGCTTGACACCCAATTAAATCATCTACCTTTTATTCCCAAACAGCAGCAGAAAGAACGAAAACTACGGTGGATCGACTGTGAAAAATTACTGGTTTGTTACTTAACGAAATTGACCTGCAAATTAAAAGAGAAGAGGTAAGCCTTTTGCCTTATCATTGTATAATTGAAACTAAATACATATAACTGTATAGAAGAGCATAAACAATCACGTAGATAGAAAATGCTCAGTAAATTATTTAAATAGAAATGTTTGTAGTCATTACCTAAATGATAAAGATTCGACAATGTCTATTTAATATTGCTAACAAAATAAGATTTCGAGACTGATTTTGTGCTCGATAACAATAACAAATACAAAAAGTAAAATATTGTAGGTCAAAAAAAAAAAAAAAAAAAAAAAAGAAAAAATATTTATTATGACATCGTATAAAGATAATCAATTTATTGAAAAAACTGAATGCATCGAACTACGCCAACTGGCGCTTCAAGATTCAGATGCTGCTAACCAAAGATGATCTCATAGAAGCAATTACAGAAACTGCTCCTGCCATGACCGATGCTAAATGGGCAGATTGGAACAAAAGGGATAAAAAAAGCGCGTGCTCTTATAAATTTGAGCATTGAAGACGCGCAAATAATACACATAAAACACTTAGAAACTGCTCGCGAAACTTGGGATAAACTAAAAGAAATTCACGAAAGAGAATCACTTTCTAGTAAATTATTTCTTCTAAGAAAATTGTACAATACTAAACTAAGTGAAAACGGTGACATGCAACAACATATTACTAACATACTCGAACTGATTGACAAATTAGCCGCAATTGGTGAACGCATAAGCGATTCACATATATCAGCGATAATGCTATGTTCATTGCCCAGGTCATATGACGTTTTGATCACCGCTCTTGAATCACGTCCAGAAACTGACCTGACGCCTAATTTTCTGAGAACAAAATTAATAGATGAATACCAGCGAAGAATAGAAAATACTGACATGTCACAAAATGCATCCAAAGCATACAAAATTACGAAAAATTCGGCATACGCCAGTAATAGAAAAGAAAACAAATACTGCACTCATTGCAAAATGCGGAACCATAATACCGCCCAATGCTGGTTCATCAAGAAACAAAAACAAAATCCATACACTCAGCAGCATGGCAACCATCCTCATCCAAACAGATATAATTTTCAAAAACAAAACTCAACACAACTTTGCTTTGAGAAAACTAACACAAATGATAGGAATGAAGCATACAATTTCAAAAATGAAAAACGTAACGACGTGCCATTCTTAGTGGAAAAAAGTGATACAAACACTTGGGTAATTGATAGTGGTAGTTCAAACCACATAACAAATGATAAAACATTGTTTTCAAGATTTAACGAAAATGCCGAAACTGAAATAACTGTTGCTAACGGTAATAAATTAAAGGCATACGGTTCTGGCGACATAAAAATTCAAACGGAAGATAACAGTGAACAAATCACGCTCAAAAATGTGCTATACATACCTAAAATAGAAACTAATCTACTTTCAGTCAGTAAAGCGACTCAAAACGGTTGTGAAGTAACTTTCGAAAAGGAAAAATGTAGCATAATAAACGATGGCAAAACAATATTAGAAGGAAAATTGAGAAATAACCTGTATGAAATAAATTTCGCTAGTGATACGAAAAATCAAAATTACGTAAACATGGCATACACCTGTCAAAATCCCAACTGCATTGACCTATGGCACCGCAGAATGGGACACCGCAGTTATCAAGCAATTAAAGAAATGCAAAATAATCAACTGGTCACCGGTGTGACAATAAATAACTGCAAACATGAAAATACATGTGAAATATGTATTAGAGCAAAAACAACAGAAGCTCCGTACCCCAAACAAGCAAAATACAGGGCTACACGAAAAACCGAGTTAATTCACTCTGATGTATGTGGGCCGATACAGACCCCTACAATAGGCGGCAAAACATACTTCGTAACATTCATAGATGATAAAACCAGATTCTGCATAATATACTTAATGTCTAGGAAATGTGAAGTATTCGAAAAGTTTAAAGATTACGTATCTCTAGTATACAACAAATTCGGCAGATACCCAAACATAATCAGATCGGACAATGGTGGCGAATACACCAGTGCCGAAATGGAACAGTATCTTAAGGATAAGGGTATAGAACATCAACTGACAGTTCCACATTCTCCCAGCCAGAACGGAGTTGCGGAACGCAAGAATAGATATTTACTTGAGATGACCCGCAGTATGTTAATTGAAGCTAATTTACCGCACAAACTATGGAGAGAAGCGATAACTACAGCCAACCACATTCAAAATCGCTTACCTACAAAATCTAACGCCATCACGCCTTACGAGGGATGGACAAACAGAAAACCTAATCTTCACTACCTAAGAGTATTTGGCTGCCCGGCCTATACTCACATTAGCAAATCAAAACGCGAAAAACTAGACGAAACTGCACAGCTAGAAAAATTCGTCGGATACGACAATAGAAGCAAAGGTTACCGAGTGTATACTAATGATGGTAAAGTAATATTAACCAGATCAATAAAATTCCTCGAAAGTAAACTCCCATACATACAAAACGACAATAATCCAGAAGTAACAAAACCAAAAAATTCAGAAAACGAACAACTAATGGAAGACAACCCACACGAAATACTAGTAAAAATCACACCTGCAGAATGCGAACCATCAGTGCCCAAACAATCAACTAACGAACCGCGAAGATCGGAACGATCCAATAGAGGAGTGCCACCCGATCGCTTCGCGTACACCGTTAAGACAAACACAATTTATGAACCCAAAGATTGGGATGACATGATAAGCATTCAAAATCCAATTGAGAGGCAGAATTGGCTAAAAGCCGCTCAAGAAGAAATAAATTCTCTAAAGGAAAACAACACCTGGAAACTAGTGGAACCCCCACAAGGAAAGAAAGTCATCGGCAGCAAATGGACTTTCAAAGTCAAATACGATGACCAGGGAAACGTTAAAAGGTACAAAGCACGCCTCGTCGCGAAAGGCTTCCTGCAAAAATATGGTGAGAATTACGATGAGACATTTGCCCCAGTGGTGTCTCACACGACAATCCGAACATTTCTAGCCGCAGCCGCATACCACGGATTTGACGTACACCATCTTGACATTAAGACCGCTTTTCTACACGGCGAACTTGACGAAGACATCTACATGACACAACCCGAAGGTCATGAAATATCAAATCAAAACAACAAAGTATGCAAATTGTCAAAGGCTATATATGGCCTAAAACAGGCAGCAAGAGCCTGGAACATCAAAATTAGCGACACTCTAAAACAAATGAATTTTATTCAAAGTACAGTAGACACTTGTTTGTTTACGCGAAAGAATGAAAACAAAGAAGATACCATTTACATAATAGTTTACGTTGACGACCTTTTGATTGCAGGAAATAAAGAAAACATTGAAAAATTCATAGAAAGATTGAAAAGTCAATTCAAACTTAGCGATTTAGGTGAAGTGAGCAACTATCTAGGAATAAACATAAAGAAGATAAAAAACGGATATGCTCTAAATCAGACAACAAAAATTAACGAAATAACAAGCAAATTTAACTTAACCGAAAGCAAGCCATATAGTACTCCCATGGATGCCGGATACCTGAGAATAAACGATAACAGCAATTTACTTCCAAACAATCATAAATACCGGCAAGGAATCGGTGCACTATTGTATATAGCGACCGTAACAAGACCCGACATCCTGACCGCAGTCAATATACTCAGTCGAAAAAACGAAAATCCGACAGAGACCGACTGGAAAGCTTTAAAGCGCGTCATTCGATACTTAAACGCAACAAAAAACCTACACTTAATAATAGACACAGAACTGGCCCCAGTCTTTGAGGCATATTCAGACGCGAACTGGGCACAAGATCCAGAGACAAGGAAATCAACATCGGGAAACATATTTTTAATTGGAAAGAACCCCATTCATTGGCTGTCTAAACGCCAATCATATATTGCCCAATCGTCCGCTGAGGCGGAATATGTTGCAGCTGCAACTGCTGCAAATGAAATCGTCTGGCTAACAAGACTTTTAGAAAATCTAGATCTTCCACAAAAACATCCAATAACTCTCTTCGAGGACAATCTTTCAACAATAAAAATAACAGAGTCAGAAAAGCACTCCAACAGGACCAAACACATTGACGTAAAGTTCCACCTCATAAAGAACTTAGTGGAAACAGGCATCATAGAACTTCAATACTGTGCCAGCAAAGCCATGGTCGCGGATGTGCTAACTAAGCCCGCACCCAAACCTGACTTCCTAAAAAACCGCGAAAGACTCAAACTATTAGACTTTCCTCCACTCAGGGATTAAGGGGGGTATATTGTGAAATATGGTTCTCCAACTCATAATCCCCGAGTACCCAAAACAAGAGAAAAGAAAAAAATCCTAATGGAGAAGATCTGGGTAAAGCTACGATGACGTCGTAAGGTCATCGACCTAAACCCCAGATATCCAGGACTCCGAGAGAAAAAGAAAAAAAAAACAAGAACTGCGTAATAGACTCTTTCTCTCGTCAGATCATCTCGTGTTTTTATCTGTGTATTACGTGTTTTTAACTCGCTCCTAAAGCGACATTCTTATTTTGTAACCTGTGAATCCTATATATCTGATTTAATTAAATAGGATTCAAATAGAGAAACCGTCCCTTCTTACTGATTTCGTGTGCTTGACACCCAATTAAATCATCTACCTTTTATTCCCAAACAGCAGCAGAAAGAACGAAAACTACGGTGGATCGACTGTGAAAAATTACTGGTTTGTTACTTAACGAAATTGACCTGCAAATTAAAAGAGAAGAGGTAAACCTTTTGCCTTATCATTGTATAATTGAAACTAAATACATATAACTGTATAGAAGAGCATAAACAATCACGTAGATAGAAAATGCTCAGTAAATTATTTAAATAGAAAAGTTTGTAGTCATTACATAAATGATAAAGATTCGACAATGTCTATTTAATATTGCTAACAGTTTCACGTCTAGCGTCGTAGGAATATTAAATGGGCCATTACTGGTAAGTGGGCCATGATAGGTTATTTTACCCTATGTACTCGCGAAATTGTTTTAAAATTCTAACAATTTACTGAGTTACAGCTATTTTAGTGACGCAACAACTAAGCCCGTCACACCGGAGCAAATCGGACAATAGGCGTTGGACAATGCCTGACTAACCGAGCATTTTTGGTATTGTAACGACTTGACTCGTCGCTATTGGAACCATGTGTAAATCATTTACATCAGCATTATGTTTGATATCTGCACATGAAACATTTATTTTTCTCACGACACTACATCACTACGGTTTTATCAAAACTACTTTTTTCAACAACCCCGCTTCAGCAACCGTTAGTTTTGATATCTCAAGTTCTGTTTAACCGATTTACTTCAAATTTTGTACCAACCTTCAATGTAAAACTTTATATCGCCCCTACCATTTTTCTATTTTTTATTTTGTATTCTAAAAAATTAAAAATTATGAAAAAAAAGGTGTCGAAAAATGCCCTTTTTTTAGACAGGCGCAATTTTGCGAAATTGTTTTTCCCGTTTTCTCTTAGGTAGGGGCTATAACAACATTCTTTCTAATTAAGAATCGGTTTTTTTAACTTTGTTTCAGATGACCAGAAGGGATGCATTCATGACAACTAGCACCCCCCCCTTTTTTTACCCCAAACTTTACCAGCTTTATAACTTACTTAATTTTCATTTTTTTAATATCAATAAATATGTTGCAAAAAAAGAATAGTAAATATGTATATATATATATATATATATATATATTTCAAACTTTTTGTAATAATAAACTATTATATATATATTTATCCAGCTCGTCAAATTACCCAAAATTTATTTCTCTATACCAGAATACCCCTACAAACTATAATTATCTGCTTTCTCTCTATTCTAAAAAAAAGTAACTACCGCCGCCGCCGCCGCCGCCGCCGCCGCCGCCGCCGCCACTGCCGCCGCCACTGCCGCCGCCACTGCCGCCGCCACTGCCGCCGCCGCCGCCACTGCCGCCGCCACCGCCGCCGCCGTTTTTGAATTTTTTGTGACCGGAGGTCTTTCTTCGTTAATATTAAGAAAAATAATGCATACAAAAATATGAAAATTGGTAGTATTATACAGAAATGTTTGATAAACACGCTGATGCAGACAGTTTTCAAATCGAAGAATTATTTTAAGAGATATTTAATGCTAAAGTTGGACAAAATCGTTCCACTAAAAAACTTTTATAGGAGCAAAAACTATGCATCGGAATTTAATAATTTTTCGATCATTTTATACGTTATAATTTCCCGGTGTGCAGAATTAATTAATTTTTTTTTATTTGACTCATTTTTAGAGGATTCATTTCTATTTTAAATTCAAATTTTCAGCATTTCGAGAGATATTTTTTACTTATTTCAGAAAATTGTACTAATTTAACCTGTTGCCAGCTGTATAAACAACGGAAACAATGTTTGCTTCAAATTAAAAATTTATTTACACGTGACTATTATAAACAGAAAAAAAAACTTTCAAATTAGAATTAAATAATTACGTATAAAAAGCAGGAACTTATTGAAAATTACTTCATCTATAATTACACGTGAATTTTAACAGAGAAAGGATATTGTAAAATAATAAATTCATTAACATGCGTTAGAAGTCTTAAATAGGAGAAATTACATCACATTTACGTCACATTACACTTATTACGTAAAATGAACAAAAAATAATATGGCAAAACAGTTTAAATTTAAAAATAGCGCGAGACATTTACTTGATATTTTGAGATGAACTTTTCAACTATTTTTTTTTTTTTTTTTTTGGACAGCGCAAATAATATTTCATTTCTAATAAAAGTATTTTCACGTGAATATTAAAAAGGGAAAGAAAAGTTTGGTGAAAATTACGTCTGCTTAAAAACGATATATTTAAAATGTCTTATTTAAAAGGACTTTCTTTTCGCTTTGTTAAAAAATACCGGGAGACAAAGACAGTGTTTACTTAATTCATTTTATATTAGATGATTTTGAAATGCCATTGTATCTTTTAACAGCAGCTGATTTTTCCGTAAAATTCCCCAATCAAAGAGAAATGAATAGAAACCCGATTATAGGGAGATCGCCTTTGTTTTTTTAATTATAATTCAATCTTCCAAAATCTTTTTAAAGCCGATCAAATTAGCGTGCTTTTAGAGACTGCAGTCTGAACGGGGGTTGGCGAGCGTAGCTCGTAGGGGGCCGAGCCCCCTAGTAGTTATAAAAAAAAGCTTTATTTTAATCTTAATTATACTAACCAGCAAAACCAAAGAAAGTTATCAAGAACAAAAGTTATTAAGAAAGCCACCCAAACTTAATTTATCTGACATACCATTCACTAACTTTTTTCAAAAACCTTTCGGAAATTGCTTTTTACTATCGGATTTGTGAGGTATCTATACCTTTCTTCGCAGCCATTTTGGTACAGTTCCTCTTTTAACCCTTACATGACCATAAGGTTGCTTAGAGTAAATATTAGTCTGTAACTGTTTATTTTAGTTTGTTTAGACTTGAAATAAATATAAATCATATGAAAAATACAAAACAATGAGAAATTTTTTTTTATTGAAATATTTTTCGCAATGGACTCTAAAAGGTAACACAAATTATAGTTAAGTTCATTATGCATTGTCTTTTATTTATTGGTTTATTATACCAAAATGTTAATTAAAATAACACAAAATTATGAAATAATATTACTATACAAAATGATGTGCTAATTATGATATTCTATGAAGCAATTTCTTTTGGTTGTGAAGCAAAGATGGGCATTGCACATAGTACACATATCATGCGTCCAACTTTCTATGCGGTCATATTTGTAAACATTCCCATTTATGTAATTGCGTTCGGCACATGTTCTATTTTGACATTCTGTATAAAAAACGCAGATAAGGTTATAATTAAATACGAAAATCCCCAATTTTAAAGTGGTGCAAAATGTATACCTTAGTCGTGAAAGGGTTAAGTAATTCACGGTGTCTCCAAATAATACTGTATGTGCTAATGTTGAAAACATCAACAGGACCCAAAAACAGAAGAACGTCGAAAAAAAAGCCAGGAAATGGAAGAACATAGGCACATGATGTCTGCATTTTTAAAAATATGACACTCAACCCGAGTTTCCGGATTGCGGAATTACTACCCAAAGTACGGTAAATTGATGAAAATAATTTTTAACCGAAGTCTGAAATTTTTTTTTTTTTTTTGTTTAATATATATATACCAGCGGAGAAAGCCAGACTATGTTCGGTTAAAATTAGTGTTGTATTCAATTCGATGTAGCAATAAATTCTTGTAGTATTGCTGCAATAAAGTATATTATGTTATAAAAGTATAACAGAATTCTGTTTTCGAGAACATTCTATGGAGTTTGAATGGTTGAATCATGTATCTCGGCTCATATTGGGAATTTCTAGAAAATTCCTTGAGATTCTGAAAGTCAAAGTTTTCGCCAAATATCGTTAAAATTTCGCCAAATGTCGCTAAAACGTCGCCGAAAAATTGCCAAATTCGGTGACATTCTTTCATTTGGATGCAAGCATGTGTCGAGAAAGTTCTATGTACTCTGATTGGTTGAATTCTGTTTTCGAGAACGTAACATGGACTCTGATTGGTGGAATCATGTATCGCGGCTCCTGGTAGGAATTTCTAGAAAATTCCTCCAGACTCTGAAAACCAATTTTTTTCCAGATGTCGCCCAAATTTTGCCAAATATCGCCCAAAATTGGCGGCATTCTTTTATTTGGCGCCAAGCATGTGTGGCATGTAATGAATTTGGCGTTGGTAATCTTGAAAGTCGATTTTCTCGCCGTATCTGGTCAATGTCGCCAATATTTCACCCAATGTATCTAAATTGGCCGAAATGTTGCCAACTTTGTGACTTCGTTTATTGCCAACTGTTCAACAACTTAATAACTGTTTCAACGTTTATTCCCATTAAAATGCATTGATCAGTAGTGACCCCAAAATGACCCACTGCTCAAATTTTCTCGAACATGTGTCACAGCCCAATTACCTTGTTCTACTCCAAAACTGTAAACGGTTACAAAATAAATTTTATATGAGAAATATGAACTATGCATTTAGATTAAAAAAATTAAATTTATAAATAGGGTATTACTTACATATTAACCACATGCCAATGGTTAATAACCAAAGAAATCGTCGAAGATTTCACTATTTAAAGCAACTTCTGATTATTTCAATGTTTAAGGGAGTAGTTTGACTACACATCTATTAATTTTTAGGGTTCCGTACTTAAAAAGTAAAAACGGAACCATTATAAGATCACTCCTGCGTCTGTCCGTCTGTCTGTCTGTCTGTCTGTCTGTCACAGCCATTTTAATCGTAAACTATGGAACGTGGAAGGTTCAAATTCGGGGAAGTAATAAAGACCATTGACCCACATATTTTCAGATTAATAAACGTTCATAAATATATTTAGTAAAAAAGTAGAGGGCTAATTATGCTACTTGAAAAAAAAAAATCTTTTCTTTGTATATGATGTGGGGTATCCTGTGAAAGCTTTTGTAACGCTGAACTCAAAAATACATTCCTTTTAATTTTAGGTATTATATTTTCAAAGATTTTGCTGAAAATGTAGCGCAAAAATATGAATACACCACGCGATCAAAATACGATCTGTGCATATTAAATAACGACGTATATAAATTTTATTATATAAAGAAGATTTATATTATTTTTTACATATTACGTATTTAGCTTTTATGAAAGATCTGATTGAATTCATATACAAATGTATACTAAATCTATTATCGGTTAACGAACAATTCGGTTAGCGAACACTGTTTTGCAACGAATTAAGTTCGTTAACTGATCACCCACTGTAAATTTAAAAACGCGTACCAGAACTGAAAACGCACTTCCAGCAATTAATGTTAATAGACAGTAATGTAACCGAGTTCTTTTGTGTGTCCCTGTAAATAAACAATAAATGCTATGCACACACTAATCTATAGTAATTCTCTTATAGTGCACCTCAGTACTTCACATCAATTTCGATATGTGTGTAACATCATTAAAATACAAAGCAAACGATTTTTCCCCTTAGACCGTAATGTAACGGAATTCTTTTGAGTATCCTTGCAAATGAACTGTAAATGCTACACACTTCATTTCCATACCGAGCATGCCATAGTAAATCTCAATAATATATACTATAAATTGCATGGCAATCCGACTATATTTAGGTGAATTAGAGCACGGATAAACAGACGGCAGATAAACGGATTTCATAAACACATTTAACCCTTTAGTGCGCAGCTTTGCATATATACAAACAACAGTGTTTTGAAATTAATAGATTTTTTAAAATCGTATATACCTAATTCACACCAGAAAATTAAAATAGCAATATTTACTTTAATTAATAACAGGTATTCCGAACCTAAATAAAGCAAAATTTACCATTAAAACTTTCTGGTATAAAGTCAGATTCTTTAAACAACGTATTTCTAGAACGTATTTTGTCATTTGAATGAAAGGGTTAAAGGTTAAGTTTTATAAGATAAATAACTATAGAAAATAAGGCATTTGGAGACATACTTATTAAAATACTTTTATTTTGCAATATTTTAGCGTAAAACAGCCGTACGACAGTAGTTTTTACTTATATTGCAGATGTGCAACAGAAGAAAAGATTGACGTATTATATGAAAAATGTATCGCTGATTTTTTCATTATTTTTCCTGTGTGATAAACCTTTCAGAGAATCATATATAATTTTTTCGAAAAAAAAAAAAAAAAAAAATCGCTCATTTAAGGGTTAAACTATGTTCGAAAGTGTTAAAGACATTAATAAGAAAATCAGTTCTGCTGCATTAAACTGCCAGTAATCAAGAACTAATTGGATGCGCAAATCCCAAAACTTTCTTCTATCTCATACATCTTAATATTTCAAAAAGTAGTTACATATGTTAATACATCAATATTATTTAGTTCAAAACTATACCAATTTTAATTTTCATCTTAAATTTCTGCTTCAGTCAATTAATCCGGCTAAAAAAAAGTTAATCTTGATCATGCTATTTAATAAAATCAATAGTTTTTCATTATTCTGTTGTACATCGGCTGTTTGCGAATAGCCGACTTAGAAGGATGTGAAGATTCCGTTGCTTCACGACACGCCGATGTACAGTTAGAACTACGAAAAATTCAGAAAATTATACAAAAATTGCTATTACAGAGCCCCTTTCTGGATAAATATTTCTAAATTCAAGGGCGACCTGCAGGCCATAACCAAACTAGTTGGATGTGCCAATCCCAAAACTTTCTTCTATCTTATACATATTAATAATTCAACAACTAGTTACGCATGTTAATACTTCAATATTATTAGTTCATTACTATACCAACTTTGATTTTCATCTTAAATTCCTGGTTCAGTCAATTAAATGAATTAAAAACGAGTTAATCTATATCATGATATTTGTTAAAATTAATAGTTTTTCCTTATTTTGTTGTTATCAGATGTTTGCGAATAGCCGGCTTAGCACGAAGTGAGTTCCCGTCTTTGCACGATACGCCGATGGACAATAGAACTACGAAAAATCAAGAAAAGTATACAAAAATCGCTATCACAGAGCCCCTTTAATGCGCAATATTTCCAAATTCAAGGAATAACTGTTGGCCAAAGCCAAAAACACGCACAAAAAATTTGGTTCAATTATATGCATAATTTTATACACCTTTCGATTGTACAATAAAGAAAATGGTACATACATCATAATTATAGCGCCCCCTTCCAGCGGAATTTTTCCAAATTCAGGGAGGACCTTCATGCCATGACCAAAAAGAAACACAAAAAATTTGGCTCAATTCTATACATAACTTCATACACTTTTCGATGGTACAATATTCAAAATGGCACAAAAATCGCTATTGAAGCGCCCCCTACCGTCGAATTTTTTCCAAATTAAGGGAGGACCTGCTTGCCATAGCCAAGAACTTAAAATAAAAATTTGGTTCAATTCTATGCATAACTTCTGACACTTTTGGATGGTACAATATTCAAAATCGCACAAAAATCGCTGTTACAGCGCCCCCTAGCGGCGAATGTTTTCCAAATTCAGGGAGGATCTGCTTGCCAAAGCCAAAAACTTAAAATAAAAATTTGGTTCAATTCTATGCGTAACTTCATATACTTTTGGATGATACAATATTCAAAATCGCACAAAAATCGCTATTACAGCGCCCCCTACCGGTGAATTTTTTTTCCAAATTCAGGGAGGACCTACCTGCCATATGCAAAAACTTAAAATAAAAATTTGGTTCAATTATATGCATAACTTCATACACTTTTGGATGGTACAACATTCAAAATCGCACAAAAATCACTATTACAGCGCCTCCTGCCGGCGAATTTTTTCCAAATTCAGGGAGGATCTGCTTGCCATAGCCAAAAACTTAAAATAAAAATTTGGTTAAATTCTATGCATAACTTCATACACTTTTTGATGGTACAATGGCGACAGACAGACGGACAGACAGACGGACAGACAGACATTTTCTATAAACATGTTTTTGGGGATCTTTGACCCCTAAAACATGTAAATACGTCGAAAACCGGAAGTCGAAAAAAATTTCGATTACAATACTATTGAAGATAGAAGAAAGTAAAAACATACACAAAAAATTTGGTTCAATTCTATGCATAACTTCAAACACTTTTCGATGGTAGAATAATGAAAATGACGCAAACATAGCTAGTACACCGCCCCTTTCCTGCGGAATATTTCCAAATTCTAGGAGAACCTGCTGGCCATAGCGAAAAACATACATAAAACATTTAGTTCAATTCTATGCATAACTTCATACACTTTTCGATGGTACAATGGCGAGACACGGACAGCCGGACACACAGACAGACAGACATTTTGCGTATAAACATGTTTTTGGGGATTTCTGACCCCTAAAACATGTAAATCCGCCGAAAAAAAATTCGATTACAATACTTTCTTCTATTAACGATAGAAGAAAGTCATAGTTCTGTCATAAGCTTCTTTTTTTTTTCTTTTCTTTTTTTTTTTTTTAAATTCAGTAGATCTATAAAAAGATACATAAAACAACAGAGGTAAACGGTGATTCACCTCTGACATTATATGAAACAGGCGAAATAAATAAAATCCTGCAGAGCGAAAAAAAATGCAGAAACGAGGAGTGATACCTCAGAAATTTCCTTCAAAAACAACAGTTTTTTGCAGTTCACTTCATTTAATATCTTTCATCTTGGAAATATTTCAACAATTTCTTTAATGGCGCTCGTAAACTATAATTATCTCTTTTAAATATAAGAGATGACTTTAATTCTAATTTCAGTAACCTGTAGAACAAGCATAAAAATATCCGAGAAAAATCGTCACCCAAACATTTATCTGACATATCATTCACGTATTCATTTCAGAAACCATTCATCAACTGCTTCTTACCATCAGATGTCTGTGACGTATGAGTTTATCCTTCTTCTTATCCTCTTTTTTTCCCGCCCCCCTTTTAAGTCATTCACAGTGTCTTCAGATTTATGTCCTATCGTTAGGAACATCAACAGGAAACTTCTAGCACCTTTCTGCATTTCTATCGCCCCTTCATTAGTTTTCGGACCCTAAAATCAAAGAAAAGGAAGCCGAAATTATTTTTCTTTCCTTCCGAGCGCTATAAAAAGAATGATGATGGGTTCGTTAATGAAGGACGGTTCTGTTTAATGTTTACAACAAGCAGTTTGACTGATGATCAAGAGAAATCTATTCTGGTTAAATAGTCTAAATACGATTTTAAAAAGTTGTTAGATGGCCAAACAAAGATAAAAGATTAATGAATAGCCAATTAATTAAAGTGTTCTTCGTTATTTTAGAAAGTTTTACTGTTTCCAGAAATTCATATTAATATAATGGTAAAGAAAAGCTCAATTTTTATTTAATCTGTAAAAACATGAAATAAAAAAAAGTCTGAATTTAATTACGTGAATTTTTATTCGCAGTGTAAAGAAGGCGTAAAACCATAGAGTGACAAAGTATACTGGCCAGGGTAGGAACCTGGGTCTTTGGTTTTCTTCTGGTTTTAGGTTCTTCTGGGTCTTTTTCTCGGGCGCATTTCATCGTTGCAATTGCAATCAATATATATATATATATAAATTGCTTATTGCAGTGAAATACTGCCCTGTGAGTCGAAGTATGTCCAACTCAATTTTTTATAAATTGGTTATACAGTCGAACCTCTATTTAACGAACCTCTATTTTGCGAATTTCTCTATTTTGCGAACTTTTCCTTGGAACCAAGAATATTTTGCGAATTTCCTCGTAAAATAACCTCCAAATAGCGAAGTGCATTCTCTATTTAACGAACTTTTTCTTGTGATCAAAAATTTTTTTTCTCCCCATTTCTCAAAATATTTCTGGACATTTCAAACTTATTCTTTCTTTAAACACATTTTATGATGTTCAATGGCCTTGAACTGGTTTTACCAGGCGCCTTCTTTGTCAGCAGTGAGAATTCGGTAAGTACGGAGGACGAAGACGATAATCCCTTAGAGTAACTTAAAAAAAATGTGGATACAGTGAGAAAAACAGAAGAAATTAACCATGATGTGCTGATTGATGATTGTATTTCCCTTAATTCTGAAATTGAGACCTCGGAAACACTATCCGAATTGGATATTTTCGACAGTGTGAAAAATAAAAACAATACAGCAATGAATTGCGATGAAGACGAATATGATGGTGATGGAAATGGTCATTATGCAGGAATTAACAAAACTTCGTATGATTAAATGCTAAAATCATTTGAAACAATCCGACGCAAATTATAGTTAGAAGAAAATACGCATGAAAGGGTTTTTGCTGCATTGCAAAGATGCAAGATGTATTATGAGAGAAAGCACTTAAATAATTAAAAAACTCAGGCAAAATTAACAGAGTTTTTCAGAAATTAAATTTAAGAACGCATATGTTAATGTATGGTTAAAATTATTTGTTATAATAATAATAAAAACGATAATGTCATTAAAATTCGTTAATTTTAATGTAAAACTATTTACTTTAAACAGAAAATACAGTGTATTCCCGGACAATGTTTTCTTTTCCTTGCAGATTTCAAAGATTTAAACACATACAAAAAATGAATTGATGATGGATATTGGTGGGTAAAATAAATAAAACAAATCGATATAATTTATTAAGAAAATGTGATTAATTACTTTTAGTAAAAACATTTAGTGTTTATGAATTTAAAATCTGATTTATGTAGTTTAAAGTATTTTAAAAGGTGAATCTCTATTTAACGAATTTTCCATATAACGAACTTTTTCCGGGATTTAGCGACGTCGTTAAATAGAGGTTCGACTGTACTTCTCGAATGTTGTCGAATGTTATGCTTTTTTTTTGGTAATTTCGTCATTAACGCGTTCAGTTCACTGCCAAATCTGAGATGGTGCATCTCTTCATACACGCTAAGACCATATCTGTAATTTAGTACTTTTAAATTATTTTCTGTTTTATTATTTAAGTACTATATATATGACGAATTACTTTTAGCAACAAATAAATTAACACGAGTATGCTCGTTGTTGGCATATGAAACATTGCAGGTATTTTTTATGACAGTGCTCGTAATCGGTGATTTAGATAAGAAGTTCAATAACGAGTTATCTCGTATTTGGCAAGGAAACCCCGTTTGCCAACTACGAGTATTCTCGTACATAGCAGCGAACTTGTTAAATACTTAATTTCTAATTATGTAGCAGAACAAGTAAAGAAGGGTTAAAAAAAAAGGGGGGGGAGGGGATGTTTCATAACGATTTTGTTTGTTTTCTGACGGCTAGCATCTTTCTGCATTTCTATCGCCCCTTCATTAGTTTTCGGACCCTAAAATCAAAGAAAAGGAAGCCGAAATTGTTTTTCTTTCCTTCCGAGGGTCATAAAAAGAATGATGACGGGCTCGTTAATGAAGAACGGTTCTGTTTAATGTTTACAACAAGCATTTTGTCGGATTATTAAGAGAAATCTGAGTTCTATTCTGGTTAAATAGCCTAAATAAGAATTTAAAAAGTGGTTAAATGGCCATAAAAGATAAAAGATTAATTTATAACCAATTTATTAAAGTGTTTTTCTTCATTATTTTAGAAAGCTTTACTGTTTCCAGAAATTCATATTAATATAATGGTAAAGAATAGCTCAATTTTTACTTAATCTGTAAAAATATGAAATAAAAAAAGTCTGAATTTAATTACATGAATTTGTATTCGCAATGTTAAGAAGACGTAAAACCTCAGACTGAAAAAATATCCTAGCCAGGGTTTGAACCTGGGTCTTCGGTTTTCTTCTGGTTTTAGGTTCTCCTAGGTCATTTTCTGGGGCGTATTTCATCGTTGCAATTAATATGTATATATATATATAAATTTGTTTATTGTAGTGAAATTCTGCCAAGTTAGTCAAAGTATGTGCAACTCAAATTTTGATAAACTTGTTATACCGTATTTTATGGAAGAAACACCGCGACGTTTACGAGTTTAAAAGTTAATTTTTTTCCAAGTGCGGCGTTTACGCCATGTGCGGCGTTTATGATTTTTTTTAAATACCAACTGAGTTTCCTTAATTTAAAAATTCATAAAAAATATTTAAAATGGGATTTAAATATTTTAAATAAAACTTCAGACATCTTAAAATATTAAAAACGAGGCATCCTACATTGCTCAGAAAACGTTGATTAAAGTTAAGTCAATGTGACGCTGTCGACAAAAGTAGCGTTCCGATGGATGCGGCATTTACAATGGGTGCGGCGATTACGATATTTTTAAGCTTGTTCAGGCCAATTTGAGGAGTGCGGCGTTTCTTCCATAAAATACGGTACTTCTCGAATGTTGTCGAATATTATGCCTATTTGGTAATTCGTCGTTAAATACTTGATTTCTAATTATGTAGCAGAACAAGTAAACAATGGTAAAAAAAAAAGGAAAAAGGAAATGTTTCATAATGATTTTGTTTGTTTTCTGACTTCTAGCACCTTTCTGCATTTCTATTGCCCCTTCATTAGTTTTCGGACCCCAAAATCAAAGAAAAGGAAGCCAAAATTATTTTTCTTTCGTTCCGAGGGTTATAAAAAGAATGATGACGGGCTCGTTAATGAAGAACGGTTCTGTTTAATGTTTACAACAAGCATTTTGACGGATTATAAAGAGAAATCCGAGATCTATTCTCGTTAAATAGCCTAAATACAACTTTAAAAAGTGGTTAAATGGCCAATAAAGATGAAAGATTGTTGAATAGCCAATTAATTAAAGTGTTTTTCGTTATTTTGTCTATTTCCAGAAATTCATATTTAAAGAATGGTAAAGAATAGCTCAATTTTTATTTGATCTGTAAAATTATGAAATAAAAAAGATGTGTTTATTACAGTAAAATATTGCTAAGGTAGTTGAAGTATGCTTGTAGATACAACTAAAATTTTTATGAATTGGCTATAGTTCTCGAATGTTGCCGAATCTTATCCTTATTTGGAAATTTTGTCATTATTTCCCTGTTTTCTAATTATGCAGCAGAACTTGTAAAAAAAGTGTTTTTAAAAAAGGAAATGTTTTATAATGGTTTGTTTGTTTTTTCTGTCTATTTTCTTGTCAACTCCCTTTTTCACTACTTTATAGGCCTTAACTTCGAGTAAAAATTGGCCAATTGTCACAAAATAATATGCTGTCTAAAATAATCCTGGTATCCTATATAGTTTTTTTTTTTTTTTTTTTTTTTTTTACGAAAGGGTGTCAAAATTTTAATACGTCATCAATTTACAGTAATCGTTGATACTATTTTAAATGAATGGAGATAATTATAGGGAGTCACCACAAGACACTCCGTTATGCCAAAAAATTAAAATACGCCAACTGGGGTACAGTACATAAATATGAAGGCATTAAATAAGAAACAATCCCTTGATGTTGGTTTTATTTCTTTCTTAGAATTTACTTGTTGCATCATCGGTAATTTGTATCCTTTTCATTATCCAAACAGTAGCTAATAATGTAAATGGTCCTTATTTTTACATGTATAATGTTTTCTGATAACTGAAAATAAAGCATTTTTCTGAAATTAACGTTTTAGTGGACTAGTTATGTTATGGCATCTTACTTCATAATTATAATGTTAAATAAAAGATTTTGAACTATTTTTTTTATACTTTCTACGACGTGTCCTTTCACACACATAGGTTAAGGATATCAAAGGCGTTTCGACTAAAACACTGCCTTAAAGAGCGCTTACGCTTTGATGACGAATTGTGAGCTAGATTGTCAGTCTGTTTATTTTAAGGGGGGGGGGGGATGTTTCTTAACTATAAAAACAGTTTCTGTTGTTCCGAAAACAGAAAATTGGCAAAATTAACACATTTTTCCCCGTAAAGTAGAACATATAGGTTGAAATGTTTAACTCGGATTCTTCATACAATTGGAAGCAAAACCCTGTTACTTTGAACACCGAAAAAAATAATCATTTTTAATTTTCAGTTATTCTGTGTATGTCCATATTTGCTTTTAACGAGCATCTTAACAATGATTTATGCTCGTGACATGTGATTACAGAAGAAAAGCATTTGAAAATATAAATTCTGAGGGAAATAAAAAACAATTATTGTAAATGAAGCAAACAAAGATTAAACCGTTTATTTTATAAACCTAATAATTGTATAAAATCTTTGCAAGAAATTTCTTTAATTTTCTTTTCTTGAGACTATTTCTTTTTCTCAAAATTTGATTTTAATGATATTAATCTCAGTAATATTAATCATAAATAAGACTGCCCAATGATAAAAAATTCATTCTTTCATAAAAATTAAAACGTTTTATAGAATGTCAGGATAATTCCCGTTTTTCCATAAATAGTTAATATGAATTTTGGATAAATAATTAATTGCGTTTATAAGAACATATTTCATTTAAAATAATCATTATTCTAGATTAAATGTTAAAGAAAAAAAAAAAGCAATTTAACAAATTACAACGACCATTTGGAAAATGATTTTTTCAAAGTCTAAAATTTAAGACATAAAAAATCGCACGGAGTTGATCGTACATTACGTACGCCATGGATTAAACATTAACATTCCTGGACCCATCATGAACAAATTTTAAAAGAAATTTCAGTTTTACAATTTTCGGTACTGTAAATTTTTAAACTTCTACGGAGCTGGTTATACATTAAGTACGCCATGGATTAAACATTAATATTCCTGGAACAATTTTAAAGGAAATTTCATTTTTAAACTTCTAAACATCCCACAGTATTACTTTTTATATCGTCGTATAGAGAAAAAAATGCATTTTTAATTGCAATTTGTTTGAAAGCTGTATCTCAATTTCTTTCTGAGTTATTAATTTTTTTGTAGTTTTAATTACTTTTTTGTCATAGTGAAAACAGAAGTATCCATCTCTGTTGAAAGTAAAGGGAAAATACAGATTACTGTACAGACCAATCAGAAAACGAATAAAATGCGGGATTCAACTAATAAAACGCTTCAGATATGTTTTTGATTTCCTATACCCTGACCGAGGACAATAACCATTTTTCCAAATGGTTAAAAAAATATAATAATAAATAAATAGCAATAAGAAAAATAAAATATAAAAATCTTAAAATGATGATGTTTGATTTCAAAACACTGAACATCGTATAATTTGCTACAACTGAATAAACTGTTTTCTCAGTTATTCAATTAGTATAAAAGAAATCTTCAATTCCTATGCAGCTTACACATGTTTGAAGAACTTATTAACCTTCTTAAATGGTAACAAATTCTTAGAATCGATTCACATAACATTTAAAAACTCTGTTTAAAGCACACAAATTGCCTCATCGTTCAGATAAAAAAAAGGATAATTAACGATGTAATAGTAGCATAAGAGTACAAAAACTTGGGTGGCCTTTTTAAACGTTAAAAAGAGAAAATGAAATAAATGCATCATAATTTGTACTTGATACTGTTACTAAAATGACAAGCTACTCATTATCTCTGTAGGAAATGATAAAACGTTAAATGAGACCCTTTCATAAGTATTTTTTTTTATTTACCGAGAATTATTCTATGTTATATGTTATACTTTTTACTCTTTCACTTTTGTAGTTTGATGGTAAAAAGCTCTAACTGCGTCCTCATTAACGTTTTGACGCTGTGCAGCAAATTGAAATGAAAGCTACAGTAGCCTTATCTCTGGAGCTTGGGAGGAAAATAGTGCTCCGAGTTAAAAAAAAAAAATAACTGCTGAGAAAAAGTTCAACAATTAGTTTCTCTCGATATTTTACATCATACCCTGTTGATCTAAGAAATTTATTTATGCGCTTGGTATTTATATTGTTACTTATGTAATGCTGTTGCTATTTTTATCTACGATTTAGTATATAAAATTTGTACTCTTGAATGAATAATTCAATAACAATGTACAGGCCGGACAAAAGAAAAAGAAAAAAATTTAGACACTAAAGTGTTGCAGAAAGGAATGAAAACAGCGGCCCGATTGGAATTATGTCTTCTTTAAATTTAAGGGAAAGTAGGGGAATGGTGCTCACTTAAGGGAAAACATGAATAGCTAGTCAAATTTAGACAAAAAAATCAATACTTTATTAACGAAGTATAACAGCAAAGCATAAGGAACAGTTTGCAATCAACTAATTTTCATAAAAGTTTTAGGAATTTTTTTTATCGTTTTATTTAAATAACCATCTATTGAGCGGTAATGACCGGCATGGTGGGGTAATTGCGCTCAGAGTTTTAATACAGCATTTAAGTAAGACAAAAGTCACATATGTAGTTGTGTGGGCTGTTCACACCACTGCAGACTTTTTGCAACCACTTTACTAATATTGTGCACACATATTTTGTTAGACGTATAGAGGGATACTTTTTTTATATTTAAAATTTTTGATTTTCACCATTTTCTTGAAATCGTAAAATTCTCTTTATTTAATGACATATTAATTAAGGCGAAAATAGGGGAATTTTACCATTTCAAAAATGTGGTAACAATCAACAAATTTGAATTTAAAAAAAGTTGACCACTGGCAACACTTCTTCTGGAATTCCACGCGAGCGCCATTACCCGTTATCGCCATGTTGGGTTTTAATGCATTATAATTGGCTAAAAAGGTAAATAAAAGCATGAAAGTACAGTTAAATGTATATATTTTGTAGACATAATGAGTAAATTAATATTTGAAAATAAGAGTGTACACTTACCTTCAAGTTAGATGTTGTAGAATTTTAAAATAAAAAAACTTCAAACTAATAACGTGAGGACACAAAAATACTTTCCTACAAAAGGGCACTAAATCAATACTGGGAACTTAGGATGAAGTTCGCTAGGTGCCGGCACCGATCGCCGGTTTTCAACTCTATTCTGTTTAGAGATATTGGGTGAGCGGGGTTACCCTTCTGAGCGTCATTACCCTACTTTCCCCTATATTATAGAAATCAGCTTAGGAAGCTGTCTTCATCTTCGAACAGAAGATATAAACTTTAAAATTACAAATGCGAATTCCCAAGTCTGATTTCATATTTAAATTCAATGATAAATTTGAACTTTGGATTCAAGCCATTCCATAAAGAAGTTTAGGAATTATAAAGGTTAACTTCCTTATCCTATTGTTATTATTATTATTATTTTATTTTTTTTTTTTTCATTCATATCTGTAATGATTATTTATTGTAATGACTGTTTGTTTCTGTGAAGTTAGTATCAAATATCTTATACATAATTAAAAAAAAATTAAATGTGAAGTAGGAATCAGGGAATTTGTGTTCGAAATCATTTTAATTGTAAAAGATGAATTAACGACAATTGATTCTCAAAGCTTCTAATATGCGACCCTTCACTGCACCGTGTGCCATATTTGACACCTAAAAACATTACGTTATTAATTATGTGCCATGAATTTAGCGGGCATGATCGCTGTCCCTGATCATCAACAATCCAAAGTATGGAATAATACTTATTTTGTACATGTTAGAAATGTACACTAGACAAAAAAAAAGAGAAAAAAATTAGAATTTGTTCTTCCGAAACAAAAGAAATTTCAATCAAGCTATTAGCGGTAAAATTTGCTTTCATTATTTTTACTGAATTTTTAAAAATATTAATATAAAAGAAGATGGAGAGTGTTAGACAGATAAAATTGATTAATTTAAGCCCATTTATATGCAAAATATTGCATTAAAATATTTTAAAACCGTAATTTTGTATGTATGGCACACACTATAAAATATCAAATTTTAGCTGAAAATTTAAAATTAATTTTTTTTTTACTATTTTTCCCATTATTAGGCCGATATATAGATGAATAGATGTCAAATAAATTTTTTCATAAAGATAGAAAAATTCGTGCAGTGATGGGTTAGCGTTGAACAAAGAAAAAAAAACACCAGCACAACATTCCGAATGACCATATTGTCAAGCAGAAAATTTTTATAATGATCAATATGACAGAATATGTGACAATCTTGTTTTATATAAATTTTGAATTTTCTTCGTTTTCTTCTTATTTTGGGAAAGAAATAATCGTTGTCCATTATCTATTTAACATAGAATAAAGTATAGCAACGCACATATGGGAAATATTTTATAAGGAATATCCATTATTTCTTTGAACGTAGTTTCCAGGATGGTGTGTGTGTGTGGGGGGGGGGGGGGGATAAGTACACATCGCAGAAACCTTAATTTGATTTTCATTTGAAATACTGTATGCAAGGCAAATGCTTCTCTCTGGAAAAATTTCCAAGTATTAATATAGTTTCAATCGATGCTGGATTTAATTAAGTTTCGTGTTTGCCCCATGACGGTGGCTCACGATAAATATTCCATCTTGTGCTGTGTTTGTAGCCTTGCCAACATGTAATAGGGAGAAATTTTCCAGGCTGGGTATCGTTCATGTGGTTTAGTCGGTAGAATGTCAGTGCGCTATACTGATGACCCGGGATCGAGTCCCGGCGTGGAATATTTTTCACTATGTTGGCCTTTGCGCTTGATAAGCAATTAATTTGAAATTTGATTTTCATTTGAAATATTGTATGCAAGGCGGATGGTTCTCTCTGGAAAAATTTCGAAGTATTATTACTGTGATGATTCTTGTCATAAACACTATGATAATTTTAAAGTAAAGTTTTGTTTGAAATATAAAATCTTATCTTTTTACCGTACTTTTTAGCAAGATATCACTATTTTGGAGTCCTATTCTTCTAAAATATTTTTAATTTTCCATTTAAAAAACAATGCTTATCAACTGACATCTTTTTTTATTAAGTTCTAAGCTTGATCTTGAATTCAAGCTTAATATTAAGAATGTGTATGCTTTTTAATGTGATTTGTCATTGCTTTATGAAATACGAACATGGAGTCTAACGAACATTAATACAACTGTTATTTATGGTACGACATGATAAGCCCTATTTATTTAAATTTTTTATTCCCGTATATATTGTATTTTGTGAATATGAGCTAAATAGATTTGGTATGTTTTATAGGAAAAGGCTGATCTGGGAAATAGAAACAACAAGTAAGATATATCCTGCGTTAAGCATAGATTATAAAACGCTTTCCAACTCTTCCTGATGGTTTTAACAAGACATCGGAGGAAATAACGTAAATAAGATAACTAAGTAAACATGAAAACGCATAAAACATTTGAAAAATTGAAATTCAGCAGTTACCATCCATAGCCAAATATGTTTTCCAATTCTTTTAAACAGTTCTGTATTTGGTCTGTAGATTGATATATATACTATATAATGGAAAAATTTAGTTAATCAAGGAAACGCATAACAGGTTTAAATTCTCTTTCAGTAATTTATACTAATATATTTCTAGATCAGTCTTATTGCATATAACATACAACTATTTAAATTATGATAGTAATCTATCAACCAGGAATAAAAAATTTAAATTAAATAAGACATACCTTTTAAGTTCCATAAATATTTTAATAATATCCGTGTTTTATTCTAAATTGTCAGACATATTTCTGTTAGCTTAAAAAGACTGACTTCCCGCGTCAAAACTTCTCTGATCCTTATTTTATTTTGCAGTTTAATCGGGCGCAGAAGATATTGAGCAAGCAGGTGCTTGTACTGTATTATTATAATTTTTTTTTCATACAACAGATTTAGAGTTTAAATTCGCAATTATTTTACCTTTATGAGAGTGTCTATGAAAATTTTCTATTTGAAGGAAACACCTGCCATTTTTCTTTCTTTTTTTAAAAAGTAAAGTTTGTTTTACACGTAATAAATAACAAAATACGTATCTTCTTAATAAATAAAAAGAGAATATACAGGATAAAAAAATTTTCTTTGTCAATCTGTCATTTTTTTTCATATTCATTTTCTGTAGAATAAAACAATTTGTAAAATAACTTTTTTTACAGTCATATTTCTAAAACACGAATTTGAAATACGAATAATTATATCATGGGTTTTCTATAAAATTTGTATACATATTTTTTCGGAAAATGTTAATTTTATTTAAAAAGTCTGAAAGAAGTAGAATTTTTTTTAAAAAATAGTTATTTAAAATAGTTAAACAATAACAGGAAAAAATATGACTTGAATGCAAATTCTAAAGCAAGAAATGCATATATGACTAAACTCTGAATCCTCTTTCTACGTGCTCGTTAAAAGCTAGACTTAACTGTAATAGAAAATTTTAGTTTGAAACCACAGAAGTGTTTCGAATACCACTGGTCGACAAAATAAAAGAAAAAAAGAAAAAAAAACTTCCTCCCTGCAAACTAAATATGTAAAGTGTACAGATTTAATATTCCTAATTCTAAATATGTTATCCAAATTGCTCCGGTATGTACCATTTTTCCGAGAAACACTTTTATAATAACAACAATCAGTGAAGAATTAAATTGCAATGGTAGATAAAATTGAAATCATAAAAAAGTATACATTCACTGTCTTAGATAACAAATTGATAAAATATAGCATGAAAATCTAGTTTGTTGATACTTGTACCGTGCATTTTACTTTTTATGCCCCCCCCCCTTTTTGTGTCGAATTTACTATTTCCTATCCACTAATATATTTTCATTCCTTATGTCTCTGTAACTCGGGCTTACTTAAAATATTTCTGTTCATTTTCAAAGATTTTTGATGTTCATATTTTTGTCACACTCTGACTTACAATATGAGGAGTTTTTTCGTCACATATGTGACGTGACGTAACAGTGACGTCACAATTTTTTTTTTTTTTTTAATTGCCGGAAAATATAATTTTACATAAATAACATGTTTTGAATATTTTTTGTAATTTTTTAAAGTTTTCTAAGAAGTTCACATTTCAGTCACAATGTGACATCACTGAGTGGTGGCATTTTGGTCACAGATGTGACGTGACCACAGTGACTCACAGTGACGTCACAACGACGTCACCGTGACCATGCATGCTATGAGGGAATGCTTCTTAATAAAAATATTTTTTTCTTTAATGATTACATGCAGTGTGACCTTGAAATCATGGGCCAAAGTATAAGGGAAGCTAAAGTTCATATGAAGAAAAAATCTTGATATAGAAATATGGGGTTGGAAATGAAAAGTGTTGGCGAAAAACAAGATATGAGGACGAAATGAAAATAAGCGTTTTATTGGCATACCAATTGCAGTAAGTGCTCAAATATGCCAGCACCAACATCGACAAAGGGTTAGCAGCGTCTAGAAAGTGATTGGCGTAGCAGGTGTCTCATATACCAGACATCAGTTCAATCTTATGAAGACATTCCTTGTAAGACTTTCAGTCGCTGCTGCAACTAACAATTTTCAGAGTCCAACCAATTATTATGAGGATTCTGATCCCGAACTATAACTATCGTAATCTGCCCATAAAATTTTTAAAACTTGCTCTCGTCTTACAAAAAGTACTCTCAACAAATTACTGATAGACTTGTAAATACAACTTTTAACAACTCTTATATAGACTTGTAAATAGAGAACATTCAACAATTCACTTATAGACTTGAAAATTGTTTATTTACCATATCATAAATTGCAAACATTACTTTCATCTTGTTAAAAAATTAGTTCATTTTCAAACGTTGTTAACCTTCCGTCTACCAGACGGGTCCATTGGACCCGACAGCAATATTTAATGTAAATTTTTCTCATGAAAAATAGCATTCAAAGTTTCGCGATTACATGACTTTTCCTGCAATTGTCTCCTCTATGTATATGCAATTGCGATTAAAATTTTGTTCGAAATTTTTTACCTATTTTTAATTTGTTTCATTGTTTACCACGCGGGTCCATTGGACCCAACATTAAAACAAACGTAATATACTGTTGCTTTCTTTTTCTAGGGTTGCCATAAATCATGAGGAGGAACAGGGTTACCATAATTGGCTGTTTATCGCCCATTTGGCGATGGATTTTTAGCGCCAATCTTGCCAAATTTGGCGACTTTATAATGAAGTTTTGAGAACATTCTAGACTGATCTAGTAAACTTCGTGCTCTATATATAAAAGGTTACTTCTGGTTCAGAGAGTCATTTATCAACAGACACAGTTAGTGACCGAATGGTGTCTATTGATGTTTTTGAGTCTTTTCATTGAAAATAGGACTTGATATTTGAAGACAAGTAATAAGTGTAGTTTGTACGTGCTTTGTTATTTTACAAATATTCATCATTTTCTTATTTCCTAACTTATTTTTTGTTAAAAACTGAATTGAAGATGAACAGAAAAAAAGTATTGACTCAAGAGGAAATTCAAAAAATTATGGAAAATCCGGACGATATAGAATTCGACACCGATGATGAAAATCTGTCGTCTGATGAAGGTGAAGTAGATTATGTTGAAATACATAATGAAATTTCTGATTCCTACTCAGAATCTGATAATGATTCCAATGAAGTAAATGTAGCAACCACAAGTACTTCAAATTCTACTTTTGTTTCCAAAAATAATTCACAGATCTGGTATAAGAATGAAGTTGCCAGACCACAAGGAAGACGTACTGAAATCAATATTTTACGTGAAAAATCTGGACCTTCAAGATTTGCAAATCGTGAAGTGGATTCCATATCATCCTCATTTCTTATCTATTTCCGAAAAAGACTTTTGGAAATTATAGTAAAAGGGACAAACGCGGAAGGCAATAGAGTATTCGATAAAGAGTGGAAACCTATAGATATTATAGAACTTAAAAAATTCATCGGACTTTTATTACTTATTGGAGTATATAAATCGAAAAATGAAACAGTAAGCGAACTTTGGAGCATAAAAAATGGAAGACAAATATTTCGGGACATTATGAGTCGCGATAGATTCACAAGTATATTACGTGTCATAAGATTTGATGATGCTGCTGAGAGGCGTAAAAGAAGATCAACTGATAAATTAGAGCCAATAAGAGAATGCTTTGAATTGTGGAATAGCTATTTACAAGACCCTTATATTCCTAATTGGTCTATGACTGTCGATGAGCAATTAGTTTCTTTTCGTGGAAAATGTCCTTTCCGTCAGTATATGCCATCTAAACCTGGAAAGTATGGATTGAAGTTCTGGGTTATTTGTGACAGCGTAACATCGTATGCTTGGAAACTGGAACTATATACAGGCAAAAATGAAGTAAGAGAATCTCATCAGGGAGAAGATGTAGTTAAAAGATTGACGAAGGAAATTGAAAATTCTGGTCGTAATATTACATGTGATAACTTTTTTACGTCATATGCATTAGCAACACATCTTACTTCAAAAAAATTATCTCTTATTGGAACAATTCGAAAAAATAAACCTGAATTACCCGCTGTGTTCACAAATCCAAAACATCGTTCTGTATATTCTACTTTATTTGGGTTTCAAGAGAAGGCGACCATCATCTCTTACTGTCCCAGAAAAGGTAGAATTGTTACTTTGCTAAGCACAATGCATAACACTTATGATATTGACAACAGCTTAGAAAAAAAGCCACAAATAATCCTAGATTATAATAAAACCAAAGGCGGAGTAGATACGATGGACAAAATGGTAAGAGCATATAGTGTGAAACGCATGACACGTCGGTGGCCTTTGATTGTATTTTATAATATGATCGATATAAGTGCGATGAATGCATACATAATATGGTTGTCACTGAATGCTGAATGTGATCCGAAAATGAAAAAAAGGCGGAATTTCATTATTCAACTTGCAGAAGAATTAGTAGGTGAAGGAGGTATCGCCGTCTCAACATCTACTTCAGAACAACTTTACGCAAATAGTTTTGAACCGCCACGAAAAAAATCAAGATGTCATATTTGTCCCTCTAAAAAAGATCGAAAAACACGAACATTATGCAAGAAGTGTACGAAAAATGTTTGCGGAGAACATTCCGTCGTTATTTGTACTTCATGTATAGAATAATTTTATTATGATGAAAAACGTTTTGTAGTCATTATAATATACTATATATATTACTTTCTTACTGTATGTGTTACTTTCTTACTCTATTACTATATATATCACTTTTATATATTGTATAAGGTGCATTAATAACAAATATATTCATTGTAGATAAATGGGTGTTTTGTATATTTTGAAATCCTATATATTTTACATATGGGTCCAATGGACCCGAATGGTAGTTCTTGCATATACTTTTTTTTGGTAGTCTGAAGGTTAAATAATATTGTATTGTATTTTTTTTTTTTAATTATTATTAATATAAATAAACTAGCAACGTGGGATCTGGAAACCTATAACCGATTGGTGGGTTATCCCGCGCTGCAAAACCTGTTCGTGAAAAAACTGGAATCTTCGAAAGGGTATACCGTTCACTTGCTAGACGATGCCTGGCCTGAATCAATGTTCTTGGTGGCACATTTCAACATTTTCTGCAATTGTTATGCGAATATAAAATGCTTGTTTTCATTTGATAGGCTCTGTTCAGAAAGGAAAAGTAATGTGGTTTTAAACAAAAGGACGAGGAACTCAACAATGGTTTCAACAATGAAAAGGAGATAAGGAGATTAGATCGAGCTTTTGCAGGATGATGCAGGACGTCCAGCCCTTTCCTTGTAAAGTCATAAAAGAAGAAAAACGCCACCTGACCAGAACAAAAACACCTCTTGTAGACTGATAAGTCTGTCTAGAGCTTTACTGTAATTGCTATGTCAATGAAACGCTTTTTTTCATTTCCTCCGCGTTTCTTCTTTTTCTCTTACGACCCCACATTGCTATACCAAAATTGCTTCTTTGTGTGTACTTTAACTTTACTTACCCCATGAGTTCAGGAACACACTGTATAGATATAATGTTACTAACTACTCAAAATGGATGAAAACTAATAACATCCAGTTATATTTTAATATGAATAAATAATTTATTTTTGCAAAATAAATCATATAAAGTTATACAACTCTTTCTATGAATTAAAATGAAAGTTTTCATTTTTCACGCGTCTGCTAGGATAAATGTTTAAGACAGGCATTCGATTTTTTTTTCTTTGCGTGCTATTCACCCAAATTATGAAAACGTTAAATCTAGCAATCTTTTTGACAGACAATCACATTTTAGATATCTCTTTTATTTATGTTTTCTTTTAACTATTTCACGAAGTTTTGTCAAAAACTCAAAATTGCGTAATCAGTAATGCATTGCATATATTTTACGTAGGTAAGATGCTGGCAGTAGCATACATTGAGTTTTAGGACGCTCAGCTCATCTTACGGGAACTGAAGCTCCACCATATTGGGAAGTAGCGTTGTTCCAATTTCGTCCTCTTGCAGTTCTTATTTTCGTCCCGGGGACGAAATTAGGAATGCTTTTTCATGACAATTTTTTTCAATTTTTTCCTCATGTTTGGATGGCTAATGTTTCGTTATGTTATTCTTCCACTGATAATTAGTACATTTCTTTGTACCTTACTTTAATGTAAATTAAATTACTTACTCATTTAAAAATAAATTTTGATTTAGTTATAAGTTAGGCCTTGGCGTATTTGATTTTTTTTTTTTTTGGGGGGGGGGGGGGGACCATTTTGTTTGTTTTGCATTTTTTACATACTTTTGAAAAAACAATTTTTCGCATTGTTAAAATTTTTTTGTACGATATTTGCCTATGGTTCTATGTGCGTGGATAGTTAGGCTATGTAAAATCCAAATTTGGTAAGTTTTCACTGAAAATTATAACATTTAGAGCCTAAAAGTGACTGGGGGGACGAAATATGGGCACTTAACTCTATCCTCTTCTCAAAGACCCTTCCATGCTTACCTGAAGTTTGAAGTTGAATCACTATTTCTTTCTGCTCTCCTACAGTATTCTTGGTACCTATGGTGTACGGAATGCTTCTTTCGTGTATTTGTATTATTTATTTCATTTTCTTTCTTAACCTTTAACTGATGTCACAGAAATTGTCACATAACTAGTGGGAAGCGGTCTATGAGACCGCTCCATTGAAAGCTGAATAAAAGGCGCGATTAACTAATAAGATGGTATTTTTGTACTAAAGTTTTTGTACATGAGTGTTATAATTAAAATTCACCTATTTAAAAGTCTCTGGTGATAATACTAAAGTTCCAAACGGAACAAAAATTCGGTAGTGTTTGTAGTTAAACTGAAAATTGCAAGTTAAACTATAAAAATTGAAATAAGTCGCGGTCTGAGAGACCGGTAACATCAGTTTTTTTTTCCGTTTGGAACTTTAGTACAATCACCAGAGACTTTTGAATAGGTGAATTTTAATTATAACAGTCTTGAACAAAAGAGTTTAGTGCAAAAACACCATGCTATGAGTTAATCGCGCCTTTTATTCATCTTTCGATGGAGCGGTCTCATAGAACGCTTCACACTAGTTATGTGACAATTTCTGTGACATCAGTTAAAGGTTAATTAAATTATTTTTTCTTACGTCTATTGCTTTTATACTATTACTAGACATTAGCCTTTATTCTTCTTTAGCATCAAAAGCTGATATTTAAAAGGCATTAGAGCATGGAATACGCTGTCCGTATCCAGAGCCCGACTTAGACTATCTAGGGCCTCGGACAGTGTTGAATTCAGAAACTTTTCTCCGGGAGGGATTTCTGTGTCTCCGGTGTGTGTGTGTGTGTGTGTGGGGGGGGGGGGGTTGCACTTTTTGACCATTGAAAACACGAAATCTCAAATCTTCCGTAGGGGGGTGCATCTTATTGCTCCGGGGGGGGGGTTAATGTCACCCCGGGACACCGCTGAATTCAACACTGTCCTCAGGGCAAGCAGTAATCGGGGGGCCCCCTTTCTATGTATCCACAGAAAATTTTCTTGAATTAATTTGAACTGATTAAACTTATACATTTTGTTCGCATCTCACACAGGGTGTTAAAGAGCTCATGCAAGTCGTTAAAATGTAAATATAGGTGTGTCAGTCCTTTCTGACTATTTGTCATAACATAATAGGTATACCAAAAGATGACCAAATGCCTCCAATTAGTTATCATTAATAGTTCTAATTTGCCTTCTTGCGAGAAGAACGTCAATAATGATTTTCACCTGAAAACAATGAACTGCCAAGTTATTACAGTAAAATTTTTAATCATTAGTTTTCTGATGGTGCAGTTGGTTTCTTTCTTATTGGGGGGGGGGGGGGTGCCAGCAGCTAAATCATTGAAAAATTAAGAATTTCGGGTCACTTTTAGACAAACTTCAACAGTTGGCTCTCCTTTAACGAAAACCTTGCATATGCCCATTGGGGGTAGGGGGGCGCAACTGCCCCCATGTCTCTGCATTAATCAGACCCTGCCTGTATCTTTATGTTACTGCAAACAATACCTGTTATAATATTTCTATTAAAATTAGTTTTTTATAAAAATTTGATGTTCATTACAATTATGTATGTTATTACTGGACCATAGCATTAACCCTTAAATGCCTGATTTTTCAAAAATCATTGTAATAATGTTTTTCGGCTTTCATTTTTTAAACAAATCATGGGAAAAATATTTTAAAAAATCATATCTTGTTTTAAGTGTAGTTTATGGCTAAAAAATAATTTGTTACTAATCGGCAATACTGGTGTTTAATTAAAAAAATAATAACCCTTGATAAAATTCTACAATATTAAACACACAAGAATTTTAGGAACTATAATAAGAAATAAATTTTACTTGCTCACTGCAGGTAAATAGGGTATTTCGCAAGCTCCCAAACAAAACAAAATGAACAAGTAGCAACAATTGAAAAAATAAATCTATCTTTATTCTTAAACAACACAAGTGTTGCCATCTACATGGTGAAAATCGATTTAATAATATTTTCAGAATGTATTTTATTGACAACATTAGGCATTATAGCTTCAATATTATTCTAATAGTATTTTAGGGCCTAAATTGGGTATTTTGCCGAAAAGCAATACCAGGCATTTAAGGGTTAAACAGATATGCCATTAAAGGTAGTTATTTAAGCTTTAAGATGACTTAACGCACAGCGTACGTCACCTCTGTTTTTCTGTTACAATAAACTGTCCGTATCTCTAAAGGTTAATGGGTGAAAACTATGCAAAACTGATTTGCATCACCTATTTCTTCCAAAGTTACTCCCATTATTATGCTTAAATAACTATTTCCACAATGGCTCTTAACCTCTCTTTGAAATAGATATGAAAGAAAAACATATCAACTTTTCCCTTATAACTTGTACGAAAGCATAATGAAAATCAAATGTTAACGCAATTATACGCGACAGGAAATAATCCCAACAGCGAATACAGACAAAGAAACACATATTAAATATTCTTTTCAAAGACTTTTTTTTTTTTTTTTTTTTTTTTTTTTTTACAAAAGATTAACTTATTACCTTCTCCGCTCTGTACCTGAAGGTCATATCTTCCTCAATCATTAATCTTCTCCCCAACATTTAAAGACTTCGCGAAGCAACAATTTGTGCTTTATTTTCGTAGTTCCGCTTCATATCTTGAGTAATGGATAAAGTGCAATAAGCTGTTCGTTTATTAAATTTGGGATTCATAAAAACTAGTGGTAATTCTGTCAAAACATAATTTCTCGGGGTTAAATTGCGTGCCCTCACGTTTATGTTAGCGACCTATTGTATAAATCATTTCTTTTCTTGCTATATTTAGCTATACAAAAATATTTCATCCCTTTTAATGCAACACAGACAATATATGTTTTTGAAAAGCGTTTAGATTAGTCATTTTATTTAATCAATTGCAATAAAGAGACGTCTGCTCAGTTTTAATATAATAACGTGAAATCTAGTCAAGCATTATGGGAATAAATAAAAATTAATTGAATAAAACTTTTTCTAGATTATTTTTACCGAAAAATCTTGAACAAAAAAAGTCGGCTGAAAAAATTAAAGAGGACCCTACATATTTTAATCACGAAATTGTGCCTCCCCCCCTCCCCTACAAAAGCTATAAATAAAAATAAAAGACAACAGTCATTTGACTGGAAATCATATCTTTTTTCAATTTATCAAAGAAAATTGTTAAAAATGTCATCTTTATATTTATATTGTGACAAACTCTGAACATTTCAATATGTAGGGGAAAGTAGGGTAATGACGCTCAGAAGGGTAATCCAACTCACCCAATATCTCTAAACAGAATAGAATTGAAAACCTGCGATCGGTACCGGCACCTAGCGAACTTCATCATAAGTTCCCAGTAAGGATATAGTGACCGTCAGAAGCACAGTATTTTTGTGTCCTCGCGTTATTAGTTTTCAGTTGTTTTATTATAAAATTCTACAGCATCTAACTTGAAGGTATGTGTACACTCTTATTTTCAAATATTAATTTACTCATTATGTCTACAAAATATATACATTTAGCTGTACTTTCATGCTTTTATTTATTTTTGTAATGCGTTGTTACGCCAATTATAATGCATTAAAACCCAACATGGCGGTAATGGGCAATGGCGCTCGCGTGGAATTTCAGAAGAAGTGTTACCCGTGGGCAACTTTTTTAAGTTCAAATTTATTGATTAACACCACTTTTTTGAAATGTTAAAATTACCCTATTTTCGCCTTAATTAATGTGTCATTAAACAAGGAGAATTTTACGATTTCAAAAAGGTGGTGAAAATCAGAAAACCTAAATTTAAAAAAAGTAGCCCACTATATGTGTAACACGATATGTGTGCACAATATGTGTAAAGTGGTCGCAGAAAGTCTGCAGTGGTGTGAACAGTCCACACAACTACATATGTGACTTTTGTCTTACTTAAATATTGTGTTCAAACTCTGAGCGCAATTACTCTACCATGTCGGGCATCACCGCTCAATCGATGGTCATTTAAAAAAACGATAAAAAAATTCCCCAAACTTTTATGCAAATTAGTTGATTGCAAACTGTTCCTTATGCTTTGAAGTTATACTTCGTTAATAAAATATTGATTTTTTTGTCTAAATTTGACTAGCTATTCATGTTTTCCCTTAAGTGAGCGTCATTCCCCTACTTTCCCCTACTACATCTAATTTTAGCATCATACTTGGCTTTTTGGGTAAGTTTTTCTACAGGATACCAAATGGAAATCAAATCATTCGGTTAAATAGCTAAATTAATTATGAAAGTTTAAAGTTTGCAATTCCTAATTTGAAATATTGCAAAACCCATTGAAATGTGGATAGTTTTTTAAGCATAAATTTGCCAAACGAGCTATAGTTTTAAATTCGTATAACTGAACGCTCTAGAAACTGATTTCTGTAAAGAAAAGAAAAATATATATAATAAAAAAAAAAAACATTTAGCGATTAAATTCCGCTTCACATTTTGAGTTATGGATAAAGTGCAATAAGTTATTCGTTTATTAAATTTGGAATTCATAAAAACTAGTGTTAATTCTGTCAAAACAATTTTTGGGGGTTAAATTGCGTGCCCTCACATTTATGCTAGCGACCTATTGTATAAATCATTTCTTTTCTTGCTATGTTTAGTTATACAAAAATATTTCTTCTCTTTTAATGCAATATAGATAAGAACAGTTTTTTAAAGGTGTTACGATTAGTCAATTTTTTTAATCATTTACATTAAAGAGAAAACCTGATCAGTTTTACTGTTCTAATATAATAATGTGAAATCCCACTAAGAATTATGATAAGTAAATAAAAATTAAATAATACTTTTTTCTCCATTATTATTTTTGGAAAATTCTTTGGTAAAAAAAACAGTTGGCCGACAAAAAAAAGAGCACCAAATTGCCTCCCACAAAAACAACAACAACAGCAAAAAGAGACAAAAAGAAAAGAAACGGAAATACTCATACAACTGGAAATTATGCCTTTTTTCAATTTATGTTAGAGAAATGGTTTAGGAGGTTTTCTTTATATTGATATTGTAGACCAAGCCTATCCAGCCTTTCAGTAAACAGGGGCGCCAATTACCTGATTCAAACAATAAAGCGCGCCAATATTCACATGAATTAAATCACGTAACAATATTATCTCACAATAGTAGTGGCAGACGCTGATTACCACAGGGGTTAACTTCCACCAACATTTTTGTATAGTAATCATTGCCATATTTCAATGCAGAATTTCTGTCATGTATAGGGAGAAAATTTACTATTCGGAAATACTGATGGGCATTTGCCCCTGCGGTAATCAACTCTTATACGATGCACATGCATCTCATAGGGTTAGCCACACGATCGCTACTATTTAGGAGTTCTTATGTAAAAATAATTTGAAAAGATAATATAACTTGTAATAACTTAGACTCGCATTTTTTTTAAGAGCGAGGACGGGGGGAGGGGTGCACTTTGTAAAAGATTTTGTAGGGAAAGTTGTCAGAAACATTAATTGCTTTAACAATAATTTTAAAAATATATGTCACATTGTTATTTTTAAAAA
This sequence comes from Maratus speciosus, assembly GCA_963932465.1. Classification (NCBI taxonomy): domain Eukaryota; kingdom Metazoa; phylum Arthropoda; class Arachnida; order Araneae; family Salticidae; genus Maratus; species Maratus speciosus. Next base: position 173,713,246 of record OZ010793.1, read on the forward strand.
ATATTCTTTTAAAATGGATTTTTATCTTTACAAAAACTTAGTAATATAGGAAAGGACGCCATGAAAACCTGCAAATAGCGTTATGGTGCCCACGGGCTCGGCGTTCGACAACCCTGTTGTAGACTGTTTTTACTGATATTGTAAACTTTTTTAACTCTGAAAGTTTTAATATAAATACCTAATTTTGGCATCATATTTGACTTTTTCAGGAAATCTTATTTTAGGATACCAAATGGGAACCATATCATTCGGTCAAATAGTTTAGTTAATTATGAAGTTTTAAAGTTTGGAATTCCTAATGTTAAATTCCTTTGTCATCTTGAAACACCAATTGATATTTAGGTAGGTTTTTAAGCAAAACTTCACGGAATGAGTTTTATATTTGGATTTCCATAATTGAAGTTTCTAGAAATTGATTTCTTTTAACCTTTGACTTATGTTACCGGTCTCACAGACCGGTGGTTTTTTTCAATTTTCATAGTTTAACTTGCAAATTTCAGTTTATCTACAAACGACACTGACATTTTGTTTCGTTTGGAACTTTAGTACTAACACCAGAGACTTTTGAATAGGTGAATTTTAATTATAACATTCCTGTACAAAAAGTTTAGTACAAAAACAATATCCTATGAGTCAATCGTGGCTTTTATTCATCTTTCGATGGAGCCGTCTCACAAACCGCTTCACACTAGTTATGTGACAATTTTTGTGACATCAGTTAAAGGTTAAAAAAGTATACGTTAAATATCAGAAATTTTTCGAAAATATTTTAGAAGTTATGCACTTTTTCTTGCCAACATAATGAATTTTGTTACATTTGTCTTTTTATATGAATTAAAGTTGCAGTTAAGGTATGAATTAAACTTCTAGTTTTCGGCACTAATAAGTTTCTGTATTCTTTGTGCGATAACATTTTGCACTCATGTACTAATTTAGTTATTTACATGCAATAAAATTCATCATATGAATATCATGCGTAACTTCACTAATTTTGTTATATACTTACTAAAAAAACAAAAAAAAGTTTTACTGAAATCCCACTTTTATAGTATTTTCATAACTAAATTATAATACTTTTTATGAATGATTCCTAACATAACACAAAAAATAAAAATATTGCAATAAAAATGTAAAGATATGTACCTTGTTTTACATGAAATGTGATAACATCACAAAAAGTTCTGAAAAAACAGGGTATTCATGCAACCGATGATATCGTATGAACTGATAATCACAGTTCAAAGTATGGAGCGTCGAAAGCGGCGCGTATAATGGAAACTTGTACCATTTTTTCTTTGGTCTTATCATATTTACAACAAAGGTGAGCAGAGCATGTCTATTAAAAGTTTCATTATAATATACTTCAGTTTTATGTAAGTTATTACCGTCAACCAAAGTTGGATTAGGGTAGAATACCCTGTATCTGTGACTAAATAAGTTGTTTGTGAACTCATATTCTGTGGTTATTATTGCTCATCTGGATGGGTACTATCACCCCTCTTATTTTGTTAAAACACCTGACCCTGTATATTAACCGACGCATGCCAGTAATATTAATATGCAATTCGTCATCAAGTTGATATTTTAAAAAAGGCGGCTTAAATCACCGTTCTGTCTCTCAGCATAACAGATTTCAAATAAGCCCGCTTATTTAACATTTTTCCTTTTCTTGCTAAGCCTTTTAGTGCTCCATCGCTACGAAATGACTTTTACAATGTAAGTAAAAGACAAACATGGAAAATCCTTGAAAAAAAGTCTAATTACTGGTTTATAACCTAAATATTGTAGTTATTTATTGGATATATAATCCAATAGCACACGAAGGTGTTAAGAGATGTCTTACACACCCACTGAATGCTCTGAGAAACATATATCAACCGACCCATGCCAGCAACCTTATGCACAATTCGTCACCAAGCTGATATTTTAAGAAAAGACGGCTTAAATCATCATTCAGTCTCTCAGCATAACAGATCTGAAATAAGTCCGTTTACTTAACATTTTTTTCCCTTCTGCACATATGTCAACAGCTGCGACTAAGAATTTATGAATTGTCGCGAAATGAGTAGGAAGGAAAAAAAATCACACCTTGCACATTTCTCTCAATCTCTCGTTCTTAACAAGGATTTGAGAAAACATAAAGACAGATGAACAGTAGAAAAACATGAACTTTTTTTAGATGGTGGATCCAAGGTACGATTGACTTTGCCGCAATAAATTATGTTACTATAAAAGGATAGCGATCCGATTGTTGAAGAAGCAAATCTGTGCAAAGATGGTGTGCTTGAGAGGCCTCAAGATGGGAGACGATATTACAAGCTTGAGATTCCCACATTAGGATGTATTTACAACGCCCCTGAATAAAGAACAGCTTCAGTGTACATATACAGTAGATGATAGATATAAAGATTAACCATTAGAGCGACTTTTTCATTGTACTGACCTATCGATAAACACTAATTATGCAGCCTATATTTAAATCCAATAGAACGTCCAATTAGCCCAAACCTTCTAAAATAACAAACCTTCCAAGCTTTTTACCAACGATAGTTCGAGATTTTTATGTGTTAGAAGACGTTGAGCAAGTTTTAGAGTTTTTAGTTTTTTCTCAAAAGAGTTGCACTTTCATCTTCATCTTCAATTTAGCGACTCTTTCTTTATTCATGCGTGAAAAGTATTGAAAAGATTCACTACTGCCGTTTACACCTGTTCTGAAGAAAATGGATCTTCTATGTCCAGAATAGAAATATATCTGATCGTTCACTTGGCATTCTTGGGAATAAACAAATCCTTCCTCCTGCGCTTTAGGGATACTCCCGTCTTTAAACCCAATGGGTAGGCCGCTCAGGAAATTGTCTTCAGAATTAGCTCAGTAGGTATTTGAAAAACGTTTATTTCATATAAAATTGGGTGTTTCGTCAGCTCTAGAGTGATTCAATTAAACATGCTTGCAAAATTGCTACGGAAACATGTATTCAGTATGGATAGCTTTCTGAAGATTGAATTTTTATCTTTTAAAGAGCTAATTTCCGGCCATCAGATTCGTTCACAGTTACTAATTTGCATTCATCATGTAATTGGGGGCGTGCGGAGCATTACTCATATTTTAATTTATTGTTACTTATTTTCTATATAATTCTTTTGCTAGGATTTATATTTACAATTTTTATGCAGTGGAAAATAAGAAAGACGAATCTATCCGTTTTAAGGACTTAAAAGGTTAAAAAGCATTACAACTGGCTGAAATATTTTATCTTGGAGACCCTTTATCAACGACTAACGATATCTTCATACCCAACATCACGCCTTGCCAAGGGTCAGCTATTGAATCTGGAGTTCCCGTTTCCTTTTATAACTGGAAAAGAAAAGCGTGGCAATTTCCTATTGATCATTCGACAACAATTAGTTGTCATCAGAATCTTGTATCGTGCCAGATTTTACTCGAAACGCAGACGATTTTAATTGAAATATTGTGTTACATTTCGTTAATGTTGTTAATCTTTATGAAGAGTTAAAGAAGATACAATTATAAAACGGATGAAAAGTTTGCGTCTCTCTGCATCAAGTTTGTTATTATCACTATAATACAGTATCGTATAGTCATTTGTTGCATTTAAAATTTGCATGTCGTTCAATTCAAAATATAATGTTGTACACTTTGTTTCCCTGACTAACTAAAAACAGACAATACAAGAATTATCAGTTGGGTCCATTATACCCATATGCTAAATATATACGTTTGCCAAATTACAATACAACCACTGATTCACACTTGTAATGAATATGCTTATTAATAAATGGAACACCGTAATGTAGAGGTCTGCACGGGCCCAAATTTCCATGCCCGGGCCCGGCCCGACTCATCGAAAAAAAAATTCCGCCCGGCCCGTAGAAAAAGTAATATTGGCCCGGCCCAGCCCGCTAAAAATCTTAAAAATTTCGGCCCGAGCCCGGCCCGGAAAAAAGTTAAAATATCGGCCCGAGCCCGGCCCGGAAAAAAGCTAAAATCTCGGCCCGAGAAAAAAAAAAAAACCCAGCCCGAGTGAATTTTTTACAAAACATTGATTTTTACGTCGGTTTGGTTAAAAATTTGTCTCGTACGAGATAGCTCTGACCAAAAATATTTATCTTAACTTTTTTTTTCTCATATTTATAATCTTCATTTTTAAAGAAGTGACACAGACTGTGATATTTATTTTTTTAACGAATCTCTATTTCTTGTATGTAAATGTTTAGGTTATCATTAATATTGTTAATCCGTATTCCATGCATTAACATACATGTATTCCATGTAGGCCAAAAATCTGAAAAATTCTATACAGTAAAATCTTCTAAGACGGAATTGCGTAGAAAAGAAAAAAAATGCGTTATAGACAAGTTCCATTCTTAGCAAATGTAAATGTATCATATATCATTTTCTTACGTATTAGTATATTAATTTTGCATGGATCAACACGTTTTTCAGTTTAAAACAGGGTTCCGTCATAGGCAGGTCCCTTTTCACACGTTTTACTATATTTTAATTTAGCTATATTTTCATAAGCGTAGAAATAAACTATTCTTTAAAAAGAAAAAAAATTAATGTATAAGTGTAGAATAATGGCAATTTAAAAATACATGCATTTTTTGCAAAAAAATTCGGGCCAGGCCTAATTTGACTGATCTTTGAATGGATCTGGCCAAGCTGATACAATGATTTTCATACGGGCTGAGTCAAAACTAGGACTGAAAAGCTTGGGCCGTGAAGACTAGGAATTAAACCAATCCCGACTCTGTACAGAAAAAATAAGTTAGGTCCGTCCCGGCCGGAGCCTTAGAAATAAAGTATGGCCCGGGCCCGGCCCGGCCCGAGCCTTCAGAAATAATGTACGGCCCGGGCCCGGCCCGGCCCGAGTGCCGTGAATGAAAATCGGCCCGAGCCCGGCCCGTGCAGATCTCTACCGTAATGTAAACAAAATAGAAAGGAAAAGTTATATTAAAATGATTGTGACACTTAACCCTTAAATGCCGGGTGTTGCTTTTCGGCAACATACCCAATTTAGGCTTCTAAAATACTATTAGAATAATAATGAAGCAATACCTAATATTGCCAATGAAATACATTCTGAAAATATTATTAAATCTATTTTCAACATGTAGATGGCAACACTTGTGCTGTTTAAGAATAAAGATAGATTTATTTTTGCAATTGTTGCTACTTGTTCTTTTTGTTTTGTTTGGAAGCTTGCGAAATACCCTATTTTGTTTTGCAGTGAGCAAGTAAAATTTATTTTTTATTATAGTTCCTAAAATTCTTGTGTGCTTAATGTTATAGAATTTTTTCAAAAAAAATTATTTTTTCAATTACGGACCAGTATTGCCGATTAGTAACAAACTGTTTTTTAGTCGTAAACCATACTTAAAACAAAATATGATTTCTTAAAGTATTTTTCCCATGATTTATTCAAAAAATGAAAGCTGAAAAACATTATTACAATGATTTTTGAAAAATCAGGCATTTAAGGATTAATTTTATTATCTTCAATATCTGCTTTCTTGAAATGCAAATGGACAAAGATTGCTTCCGAGTTCATATGGACCCATTTGGCAGTCGGAAGGTTACATTTTTCGTAAATTATGGACAACAGGTGGCATGAGAAATTTTGAAACATTTTACCTGTGAAATATGCAATTATTATAATTTCATAAATTGCTTTGGAGAGCGGGTGATTAAAAATCATGCATTTTAGTGTTAAATAGCACGAAGAGTGTCTTTTATTTTCCTATTGTGCATCTAGATACACAGGTACTCTATTATTTCTTTAGCTGATAGAAATATTTCACCAAAATGAAAACTGAATTATTATTTTTTTGAAACCAAGTGCGTTATGTCTCCATTAACGCGTTCTCATTGTTATTAATGATTATTACTTTTGCATTCTTTTGTGACCGAGCTTTTTTTAGTTAAGGTGAATAAAACAATAATTACACAGCACGTTTCCAATAATTATCATTGGTATTATCATTAAAGCTAGGAAAAAAGAATAATAGAAACCGTACAAACTCATTTATTTTAATGAGCGATGCGATAAAATAAATATTTAGAGAAAATGCGATAAAAATAAATATTTAGCATTTTTTGTTTTTGCATCCACCGTTGCTAAAATAATAAATAACTCTTTGAACAATTTTTCATCGAGTTGTCCCTGATATGAAAGATATTTTTGTGACTTAATTAGGGCTTATCTTTAGTAGCTATTTGGAAAATGAAATAGGTTTTAATTCAATTAAGAAAAGCACATGGCATTTCCCTTTTTAATTAAGCCTTTTTAAAAACTAATTTTGTTTCAAAAAGTTTGTTATTGGCTTTCAATATGCTTTTATTAGGACGACATTGTATATATGAATAATATTATAATGTCTTTTGTTCAAACATAAATAATAAAATAAACATATTTTACATAGAAAAAAGCGAAAACGTCCAAAAGGGGGGAAATCACTGTGCGGTGTAGTTTTCTATAAAATACAAAGTATAAAATTTGTGCAAGTAATACATTTATTAATTTATAGTTAACATTACATACTAATGATGAAGTCCTAATGACAAATGATGATTAAAGTAAAATTCCGAATGATGTTTAAATAAGGCTTCCCAAAAGGTATATTTCACTTTGGCTTCTAGGATTTTACAATGAATAGATAGCATGTAATAAAGTAAATTAAATTATCATAGAAATATAGAAGGCTTAAGCGAAAATATTAAATTTTTACTTTCGACCGACATTTTTTTTCTTAAGATTGAAGGCTTTTCTTCACTCATCGGATCGGGTTATGCTAGGATTAACTTATATATTTTTTCTTTCGGTTTTGGATCTGTTTCAATCGCGTTGTAGATTTTGTTTTTCGGAATTGAGTGTACCCGATTTTTCAAATAAATATCCAGATAGTATTATTTCAAATGAAAGAAGTACAGTACAATTCTCATTTATCCTAAACTCTTTTAACCGAAACTCTCGGTTAACCGTTCGTTAACCATTTTTAAAGCTTCTTTTTTTTTAAACCATCGCATTCCTTGTGTGCAAAATCCATTTTGAAAGCTTTTTTTTTTTTTTTTTTAACCATCATGTTCCTTATGTACAAGCAGTCCTTTCCGAACTACGAGTACATATAAATATTTTCGATCCTCTTTCTTAGAGTTCCTTTGAATTTAACTTGAGCTCTCGTAAGCTGCGGAGTGGAACGAAGAAAACAAACAAATTAGTACTTCTGAAGCCTTTGAATGTTTTGCAAAAGGCATGGCTGTAGCAGCAGAAAGACTGTGATATTCGTGAACTAATAATATTTAAAAACTTTGCGATAGAGCTTCAAAGCAAAGGCAATCGAAACTGCGACAAACAAAATATTTTTCCAAATCCTTGTGATATATGTAAAAGGTACTTAATTTAAAAATTAAAATTCAGGTAATATATTCTTGTTTCTATTTTGCTATTGCTTTATTTTTATTATGCACTTGTTATCATAATAAGAAATAGTGCATATATTTCTCCTTAATCTTAAAATTGAAGCATTCTCGATTTTCCGAAAGAGGGTAGGTCACAATTACTTCGGATAATAGAGGTTTTACTTTATATACAGTTTGTTTGATAAGTCAGTACCTACTTTAAATTGCATCCTGGGCAATAGGTGTGTAACTTTAACATGTTGTTGGCCATCAAAGCTTAAAGACGTTTATTACCATAGCAAATGATGCCACTTAGAAACCAATTTAAACGCCAGCATTAACACTACACATCTGTAAACAATTTGGTAAACTTTTTCTTTTGAAATCTTGGAGAGAACTGCGCTTAAGACAAGGAAAATTGCCTTGTCAGTCTTTAAAATGCCATAAAAGGGATTTGGATTATCTTACTCCCCTACTAACACGATTTCTGAAAATTCTTCGTATGGAATTCTGTATGGAGGTAGCAATCCACGAAAAGCTAAAAAATTTAAGAGAGGAAAAATGTTACATAAAAAAATATTGGTAAAATGTGTCTACATTTTCACAACACACTAAAAAAACAATCAATAGACATGTATTTTTCATATATCTATTAATCATCGAAAACTTTCCATTTTGATTTGCCCATTTTCCTTCAAAGGACGGAAACTTTACTAATCTAATCGAAATATTATTAGAAATCCTCCAGTCTTATCCATTAATATTCTCTTTGAAATTTCTGTCAAATCATGGGGGGCGTTCGGTCAATGTTCGGTCATGGGGGGGTGTCGGGGCTTCATAAATGGATTGTTAAAGACGCACTTTTGTCATAAATCATTTCCCTGAAATCACAGAAACTTCATCACTTTAATGTTAAACATTTCTGAAATCTTCTTCAAAACACGGAAATCTCGCCAAATAATAGAAGGAAATTGGGCCTTTTTTTTTTTCTTCTTCTTTTTTTTTTTTTTTTTTTTTTTTAGAGTGTACTTAGATTTTACTCATATACATACGTTTGACCATATTGTTGATATATGCAAATAAAGCAGCCAAATTATAAAATTAATTTTTTAACAGTTTTTATAAGAGATACTTGCCGACCCGCCCGATGTTCCTCGGGCCCATGGTTAATAACCATAATAATAATCGACTATGAAACGAAAATTGGCATAAAAACGCAATGACAACAAACAACATAAAATATCTAAATAAGAAATAAGATTTCTGTGTTAAAGTGTTGTTGAGTTGTTCAATAACTATTCGATTTAGAAAAATATTTTCTACTACAGTTCATTTTTTTAAAATGAAATTTAATTTATCATGTTGCTATGGCAGCAGACAATAAAACGATATCTTCGGAATAACGGAATAAATAAAATAAAAAGTTTTGTTGATGTTTGTGATAAAATGTTTTTCTTTATTTTTTAAAAAAGGTATTAATTAAGCGCGATTAAATAATCTTTAATTATTTGCATGTTAGGTAAAAGAATTATCGTAATACCTGCTACAGCTTCTTAGTATGGCAGCGTGACGTACGTGATATGTACATCTGACATTGCAGTAAACATTTAGAACTGGTTAGAACTCGCGCGATCAGGGGTTGCACATAAAAAAAAAGAAAAAAATCGTCAAAAAATTAAAAAAAAAACTATGTAAAATTTTCAAATTTTTTGTCCCAATCGTTCATGGGCTCCCTACCAGCAACCCGTGTGCCAAATTTCGTAGCCCTGCGCCTTGTGATTTCCGAGTATTTGAGGTTACATAGACACGCTCACGGAATTTAATAAGCGATATTGTTGTTTAATCATGGACAAAACATTTTGTGATTTATGATAAATGTACGTCGGTAAGATATTGATTACAACGACGCACAAATAAGTGAGCCAGAAATATTTACCGAGGCGTCATACGACACAAACATGTGTGCCATTAATATCTTCATTGATACAATTTATTTATGAAACGGGAATATTGATTATTTATAACCATGTATTTAACCCCCAACCCCGCTCGACATGTTTAAAGATTTTCTAAAATTTAATGTTTTTGATTTAAAAATGTATAAAATTAGCACTTTGAATGTATAACATTAACAAACATTGCCGCGTTTCGGAATTGCGACTCAACACGATAACCACTCAAAACCGCTTTGCCAATGTCTGCAAAAAAACTACTTTGTCGCAATCTGCAGCGGTCATCGTGTTAATAAAAAATGTATAGGCTATTTCCATGAGTACATGTAGTGTAAGTCACATACTACGATTTTTGGCTACCAGTATTTTAACACGGAAAGATTTTACTTATTTTATGGGAGATCTCTTTAATTGAACAAGGCTAAGCAAACTTTACGAAAATAACGGTGGCAACACGCATAGCAGTTATCAGCTATGTGACTTACACTACAAATACCCATGGAACTAGCCTATAGCGATTGATGTGTTGTATTATTACAGTTACAGATGACTTCTCATTCGTCATTATTATTTCTATTTTTTGATAAAAGATTTCTTTTATCTATTGCATATATTGAATCCAGATCATAGTAAAGCAACACAAGTTATATTCTACGGAATTGATTTCAAAGATACTTCGGAAATATATTGGTGTTTGTTTTGTGTAAAAACAAGTCAGAAAATGTACGTCAAATATGACAAATGAGATGCGTTCGTACTATAACTAGTTTTATAACTATTCAGATATTTGTGCAATAACTGATGCACTCTTATGGAAAAATGCATGAATACAAATTTATTACGATTATTCAGGGTGATTCATCAATGTCGAAACAATAGGCTATGTCCTTAAATATTGCGGCCCCAACAGTGGCTGAGAGGTTCTGCTCTCGAAGCTGGTAGACGGGAGGTTCGAACCCAATCGCGCCCGTCGGCCTAATCGTTCGGAGTTTTCTTGGTTTTCTTCTAACCTTGGATTTCCAAGCGTCAATACGGGTTATGTTCCCTTAGAAAGACCCCTCACGAAGGGCACTCCCCCCTGGGCCTATATCCCTCGTGCAGATAATTGGCCGTTATGAATACAACCATCCAACCAACCTTAAATATTGCCCCTAGGCACATACTTCCAATTGCAAAGTTTCATAAAAAGGTGCCAAATTTAATGACATAAGTTGTAGCTCCATGGGGGGGGGGGGGGGTCTATTTGAGAAAACACAAAAACTAATTTTTTATACGGCCCCGTTGGGTAAAATTTCCAATTAGGCAATTTTCTCACATCCCTTCTTGAATTAAACAAAATCATCTCGGTATCTGCAGAACTCGCAGAGTTATTAAAATTCAAAATTCGCGACTTACACCATTTTTCCATGCCTCTGAGCGACGAGTTGTTGACTCATTTTGAATACAAGATAGGGATCATCCACAAATTGTATGTTATTAAAAGTCGATTTAAGACAGTGCCTCTCCTTTGGACATAAAATAGCAGCGTATAGATTTTTAGTTAAACCTTCTTTCAAATTATGCTGGAGGCCTTTATTAGAGGTCTGCACGGGTCGAAATATTCAGACCCGGTCTCGAGCCGACCATTCGAAAAGAAAGTTCGTCCCGGCCTGATTAAATTTCTAGAAAACATAGATTTTTACGTCGATATGGTTAAAAATTGTTTCGTATGAAAGATTTCTGACCAAAAATAGTTTTATAGCTTTATAATAGCTTATAGATTTTCGTTTTATATGTTTATAATCTTCATTTTTAAAGAAGCGTCAAAGGCTGTGATATTTATTTTTTTTTTTTTAATGAATCTCTATTTGTATGTAAATGCTCCACTTACCATTTAATATCGTTAATCCATAATCCATGTATTGGAGAGTTTAAAAAATGATATACAGTAGAGCCTTCTAAGACGGAATCGCACAGACAGGAAAAAAAATGCCTTATAGACAATTTCCCATCTTAGGAGGTGCAAATGTATTCTATACTATTCTCAAGTAATATTATATTCATTTTAAATGGATCAAAAAATATTGCGTTTTAGACAGGATTCCGTAACAGGCAGGTTCTTTTTCACTTGTTTTATTGTATTTTTTTTTTTTTCGTTTAAATTTATTATCCTTTAAAAACGATTTTTAAAGTTTAATTGTAAATGGTAATATGTTTTAATTGTAATGACGATTTAAAAGTATAGGCAATTTTTGTAATTTTTTTGGGTTGAGCCAAACTTTACTGATTTTTGCGCAGATTACGTGAGTCAGATAGAATGATTTTAATTTCGGGTTGAGTCGAGACCGGGAATGAAAATTTCGCCCCGTGCAGACCTAGGAAGAAAGGAAGCCAGTCCAGCCCCGGTTCGGTATGAAAAATACATTAGACCCAGTCATGACTGGTCCGGCCCCAGAACACAGACTTTTTAATAACTACTCGCTGGTACGATATAAAACCTGAAGTTGTGAGGTTTAAAATTATGAAAACACTCTTAATCGGCATGTTAGAAAAAACCTTGTTTTAAATAGTACAGAAAGAAGGTGGAAAGGGCAAAAGTTAAACTGAATCGGAAGTTTAAGCTACAGGAAAGAATTACATACTCACCTGCAATTTTTTAAAAAGCATTTAAACATTTTATTAGGAGACAATCTTTTTTTAAAACATTAAATACGTTTTAAATTATTAATTTAAATTGTTAAAAAAATTATTTCAAATTAATTAATTTAAATGCGCAATTAAAATAAAAATTAATTTAATTTAAATTATTATTTACATTTTTAAATCAAGAATTATTTAAAAAAAGGGTGCAAACTCGGAACATGACCTTTTTGATTATTTTATATTAATTTTGTTACGACAAATTTGAAAATATACTCATTTTTGAAAATATGATTTTCTTAAAAATAAGTTACATCTTTTTTTTTTTTTAATAATTTTATAATAATTATAATAAATATTATATAATAATTTTAGTGATTTTAATATTTTTAATATTAATATTAAAAAAATCCTGAAACAAAATTAAAATTATATTTTCCTCTTTAATTAAATGAAAAAAATTTTGTAAATCGACGATACTATTTCCAGTTATAACGATTTTTAATTACCCCAATTAAAAAAAATATTAATAATAATTTAAAAAAAATTAAACTTTCTGAGAAATTTTAGGATGTGATTTTATTTGCAAATTATATGGTTAATCATCACAAAAAACAGAAAATCTAATTCTAACTCAATAAATATATTTTTTAAATGTATCCTGGAACTTTTATAGTAACATTGTTTCTTGAATAACACGTATTTCAATTTGTGTCTAATCCCTTAAAACCTGACGAATTATTTAAACAGGCATAACTCCATGAGTTTTGCAGATATGAAGATGGAACTTTTTGTGTTTAATTCAGGAATGGATAAGGAAAAAAATTCCTAACTGGAAATTTTACCCTACGGGGGCCGTATAAAAATCTAATTTTCGTATTTCCTCAAATAGGCCTCCCATGGAGTTGCAACTTATCTCATCAAAATTTCCACCTTTTTTTATGAAACTTTGCAATTGGTAGTATGTGCCTAGGGGCATTAATTAAGGAGATAGTCTATTGTTTCGATATTTATGAATCATCCTGTATATATTAAATTCAGTAATACGGAAATAATAGAACTCCATCTTAAATAGGACATAAACACCATGGCAACCTAGAGTCATGACCTGTCATGGCATACCATTGAATTGATTAGGTATGATAGGATTTAATAGAATGAAGAAAACTTTTATTAATATCTTTTAAAGTTTTGATTCAATTTTTATAAAATTTGAAATGACTCGACAAAATTCTGCAACGATTATATATATTAAATTTCAAACCATTCGGTTGGGTAGCTTTTGCGCTGTTATATGCGGACGTACAAACAGATAGACGGACGGACGAACGGACCAGACGATGGCTATAGGTGCTGCCTATTTATATAGTTACGAAAGTACCTAAAAAAAAGCAAAGTCATTTTAGATAATTATGACTGTTTAAACACCTGGCAATCACTTCCAGATGTTTTATTATTTGATTAAAAACGTAGTACTCGCGTAAATTAGAAGAAAATCGGAAGTTTTTTTGTAAGCTTCCGTAATGCTTGCTCGTTATAACGAAGTTTTCTTCCTTACAACCGTGTTTCCTACTTTGCATTTGTATAAGATAATAATTTCTAATCGTGTTGCTCTATAACACGCGGTTCTCGTTACATCCGAGCTCACCATAAATGAGTTGGACTGTAATCCATTTTTTTTAACTTGCAGGTTTAAAAAAAGCTGAAAAGTTAGATTGTTACAAAATTCTTTCAATTTGTAACAGACTTAAGGAAAGAGGAAAAGAAACGCGTTCGTCGAAAATATATCTTTTTATACATTATTTTCATGAGATAAGGCATATATTTTTAGCTACAAGTAGCTGCTAACAGCAGGATACTCCCTTGATTTCTTTCGGCAAAGAGTTCATTGCACGAATTATTTATTGGCCATATATTTCACACCAGAAGATTTTCATCGCGATGAATTACGCCAACAGTTATGAAACAAATAGATGTTCGAGCGTCACACAGAGAAATTTATTTTTGGAGTAAATAAAAAGATAACAAGCTGAGCTCTCAAAATGAAAATAAAGAAAAAGTAAGAGCGAAATTGGTTGAATGATTCGTGAGTCAATGTAATTTTTAACTTTGTCTCAATTTTTTCGAAAATTTGATAGATTGACATGATTAAGATGCTGTTATATGAATACGAAATTTTCTTAATTTTTTCGTTGCCGTTCTTTCTTTCCTTTTTTAGGGTTCCGTACTTAAAAAGTAAAAAAGGAACTAGTATAAGATCACTCATGTGTCTGTCTGTCTGTCACAGCCATTTTACTCGTAAACTATGGAACGAGGAAAGTTCAAAATGCGGGAAGTAATAAAGTCTATCGATCCACATATTTACAGATTATTAAACAATTACAAATATTTGTAGGAAAAATGTGGAGGGGCTAATTAAGTTACTTGAAAAAGAAAATGTTTTCTTTGTATGTCATGTGGGGCAATCGTGAGAAAGCTTTCGTAACGCTGAATTCAAAAATGCATTTCTTTTAATTTTAGGTATTATATTTCAGTGACATCTTCGAAAATGTAGTGCAAAAATATGTCCCCCCCCCCATCTATTTCCGAATCTACTGAAACTAAAATTATGAAAATATTAGAGGTAGTAGACGTTAATTTAAACCTTGCAGGAAAAGTAAAGCGATTACACTAGGTCACATATTTTTTGAGAAAAGCGCATTTTTCCGTTACACACAAATGTCGATTAGCGGGCATTCAGCAAAAATTTTGAAAAGTGCTGGAGGTACCTATCGCAGCAGAAGTATAAAAGAATTGTTGATAATGGTTTTTGAAAAAAAAATGTCGGTAATTAGCCGAGATATTAACCCTTAAAGATACGGACGGTTTGGACATACGTAATGACATGGGCGGCTTACTATATGTACCATCGGCTTTTAAAACCTCGATAACAACTTTTAATGATACATTTGTGTAATAAAATGTCCACTAGCAGTATAAAAACAATAAACGTCAAATTGTTTAAAAGAGACTAATTTAATTAGAATTAATCACATAAATACTATGGGATTTGCAACTAGTTTCCATTGAGTAGATCTCTCAATACGCCTTCCGTGTCTTTAAAAGTTAATTAAAAACCTATCTGGAAACGCGGCACGGACCAAGGCGGCGTTGATACTTTGCGACCTCCTTTCGAAGCGCGCTTAGCAAAGTGCCAAATTTAAACTTTAAACAAGTGTTTTGTTTTAGCTACACTGTAAAAAGTAAAGACAACGCTGAATTTAATTTTATGAAATGCCAAATGA
Source organism: Maratus speciosus (assembly GCA_963932465.1). Classification (NCBI taxonomy): domain Eukaryota; kingdom Metazoa; phylum Arthropoda; class Arachnida; order Araneae; family Salticidae; genus Maratus; species Maratus speciosus. Next base: position 173,728,521 of record OZ010793.1, read on the forward strand.
AGTTTAAATATGCACTACTTTTATTGTCAGCAACGAATTAAGTTCATCATAAACAGATTAGGATAAGATTTAAATAAGAGCTATACAAAATAGCAATATTTGATATTATTTAAGCTTCATATCTCTTTTAACTTTTACGGTATACCTATTCATACTTTTCTAGCGCATATACAGGTATACCAAAACCTACGTCGTATAGTTTTTTTTTACAAAGTCTTATTTTTCTTTTAGCAACGATTTTTCTAATAATACAGTTAGTAATTTATATATTTTTTGTACGGAACCCTCTGAGCGCGAGTAGTACTCGCACTTAACCGTTTATTTTTCTTTCAAAACATGTCTTTGAATTAACTACAATAACAACAAAAACCACACAAAATTGCATCGTTAGCAGAGTCTATTTACATACAAAACTTCTAAGTAAAACAAAGCGGTAGTAGATTAAGGAATATTTTTTAATTTTTAAATTATCTATATTCTGAATACTTCGTACTACAGTCCTGAAATGGGTGAGGCAGCTCGATTTTCCCGAACCCGAACAGAGTCGCTGTTCGGGATGGGTAAGGTGGGCAATAATTTCTTTCATTTCGGTTCGGTTTCGGGTCAGACCGAAAATGTTTCGTGTTCGGGTCTATTTCAGGTTAGGTTAGGTAGATTCGATATTTCAAAAGAAGTCCAGAATATTTTTTTCTAATGAAAATCTGTATAGTAAAGTGAGGACAGATGCCGCAGTTTTTCTTTTTTTCTTATAAAATGTACAATAAAGCAAAAAACAGCAAACTAAGTACCAGAAATCATTGATCAAACCCTTTAGAATCTAATTTCTATGTTAAACAGGTTAAAACCTTCTTAATAAAGTAGGCATAATTATTTTCCCACAGGTCCTTTTTTAACATAATTTTTTAAGTGATGGATAAGATGCCGCATGGGGTGTGGCACAGATGCTGCATGGAGAAAAATGCTATGCTGTTTATTTTTTTTTTCAAGTAGATCACATTTTATTTCCTCAAACTGCTTAAAATGAAAATAAATAACAGTAAACTTACATAAATTATATATATCACTAAATTGTGAAAAGTTTAACGAAATTGCAAAAGTGCAAGTTCAAAAAATAAAACTTAAGGCAAAAAAAGAAAAAAAAACATTTCACTGGAAACAATAGACAGCATAATTACAAAAAAGATATAAATCACTTGTTTATATCCAGGCGACCATTGTAGTTTGCTCTTAAGTACTAGTTCCATTCATTTTAGGCCGTAGTCTTTTTATTTTTGGCTTTTCTTCTCATTTTTTTATTTCGTATTTCTATTTGCCCACAATCACCACACTTTCCGTTGCAGGAGTAAAGTGAGCATGTTTCATGCAGCCACCGATTGCATGTTATGCACTGAATCCTACCGCTTTAGACTTTGTTTCTTGATATGACTCCAGACACTCAGCACATTCAGAGTCATCAAATTCCAATCCAATACTGCCTTCAGAATCCATAAGAGGAACACTTTCGTCACTGTCGGAAGATGACTCACATTTCAGTTTCTTCCTCAAGTGAGGTGTTTTCAAGTTGATCTTTCCTTTCCTTTTTTTACACATTTTACTTCCGCCAAGCTGTCGTTCTTTGACGCTTTCTTGCTTCTTTTGCTTTTTATTTCATTCTTCTTTTTTCTTGTTTATAAAATCTGTGCTTGTAATATTAGCAGCCTTTTGCTTTCTCTTACTTGGCTGTATAGATCTTTTAACCATTGTTTAATAGTTTAGATGGTGAGAATTGTAAACGGCCTACGTTTTCCTTATTCATACTTGGTGAACCACCACTGTTGCTGAGAATATTTTGATAAGTAGCAGAATGCGCTAATATACGTTCATTTAAATGTAAGTTCTACTTAAATTGCAGTGATGAATTTATTGAACCGAAAAACAAAAAGTATATTTTGCGGTATCTGTCCCTCAAGCTCGGTGCGGCATCTCTCCCAAAGTGGCGGGTAAGATGCCGCGTCGCCATTTTGTGTCATGTGAGCGACGCGAGAGAAAGACAAGCACATGTCTGTATTCTACGAGGATCTAGTCCACAGTTGCAATCGGTTTCGGGATGAAATCTCTGTTTATTTTGCTTAAAATATGTTATAAAACTTTATTAGAATAATTTTAGCAACTTACCATGCAGGTTCGAACCATAAAAACCGGCATAAATATGTAAATACTGACAATTAAGTGGTTGAAACGCATACAACACAGCAGACAGCATTTAGGCACACAACGAAATTCTTAATTTGGTCTAGGGAGCGCTAGTGTCGCCAATACAATCTCTGCGGCATCTGTCCGACCGCGACGTCTGTCCTCACTTTACTATATACTTGAATATTAATGGGTATTTATCAAGTCCTCTTTAAAACATAATATAGGCAAAACTGATATATCTATATTAGACATGTAGACTAATTTACCATAATTGCATTAAATTAAGGATTAATATTTTTACATTTTGGGTTATGGGTCGATATTTTTTTATCCCTTGTCGTTTTCACTTCGGGTTTTGGTTGACTTCAAATAAAATTTTCGAATTTGGGTCGAGTGTAACTTGATTTGGGCTCTACTCTGTAATTAATACATTATATAAAAGCTTAAATATATCTTACCTAATGACATTCGTCTTATATACAGGGTGTCCAAAAATGTACAGAGGATTTAAAAAATTTAGTAACAAGTAAGCGGAGTTATTTTTTCGGGAGAATAAACTGCGAAGTGTTAGAAAACTAATATTAAGTTTGTAATCGTTCTAGCGCGAGTTCTAAGATTTCAAAATTCTTTATTTAAAATAGGTAAAACTAGCTCTCACCGTGAAGCAGCGAGTCTTCTTCCAACGATAGAGGATTCCGAGGAGCCCATAAATGTGCGCAGGTGGCACGGGACGGATTGCCTTACGTGATGCCGCCGCCAACTCACAATCCTCCAAGGAGGGGCACTGCCCAACGAGCGTCACACCACCTGAGCCCAGGAGTCTGATGTCCGGTCGCAACGACAGAAACCCCACTCAGCCTAAAGAGCCGGATGGTCTTTGCTCTTGGTTTCCTCCTCAGTCGACCCCAGGGACGCACGGGATTCGAAAACTATAAAAGAGTCGGGCCCGCACGCCATTTCCGAGGCTTCCCAAGTAGGACTTGCTTTACGGAATCCTGCCATGATCAACTGCTATATTGAACAAAGACATTTTAAAATAGGTAATACAAATGTGCTTTCTTTTCATTCGTCTGCTTCTACCATAGTCCAAAGGGTCATAAAATCCATTAAGATCCTAGGTGAATATCCAATAGTGCTGAACTATAGCGTCTAGAAGATATAGTGTAAAAATCTGTCAATTCAAAAAGGCAACGCTAAGAAATTGTATCCCATACATGTTGAACGATGCAGAACGATAAATGGTGATCGCAGCGACATCTGGTAGTTCAAACGTAAACATTGTATAAGCATTCAATTGAGAACGCGTTTCCGCCAGTGAAGAACTAGCAGATGTCGCTGCGATCGATATTTGTCTTTGAGCATCCTTCAACATTTATGGGATACGATTTTTTAGCACATTTTAAAGCATTACTGGAATAGTCGGTTTTCACACTATATCTTCTACACGCTGTAGCCGAGCTGTTGAGCCGCTGTAATCAAGCGGGTGCATGCCGACGTAACATAGAGTAATAATACATTTTATATTAATACTTTGTTATTAATATAAGTACTAATTGCTTCATTTTAGAATACTAGTAATTTCATTTGATTATTTTTACAGTTAGTTATATATATAAGGAGCATCAAAAGTCAAGTGAAGTTACATTACAGAGTGAGGAAAATAACATGTGCACCCATTACTTCGTTGAATGAAATCTTGAATTTTTTCTCTAATGTATTGCTATGGTTATTTGGTTATTACTTCCATGTTTTCTGAAAAGAGTTAATTTCATTCATTTATCTTCATTTAGGGATTGTTTAGTGAATATATTTCAACATGAAGTCGGGGATTTTTTTTTTACGATGCTTCCTTGATTAGTTCGAAATATTACCGACAGATGGCACTGGTCTGTCTCAAACTGTGATAAATGCTTAAAATTATATCACAATTTCAAAAGGCAAACTTTTTCCGCTTTTCAACAGCTAAACAAAATGAAAAGTGAAAACTGAGTTGGATCTTTATACGTTATTTAAGGTTTGCAATTAGTGTTGCCAGGTTTCCCGCGTTAATTGGGGCTCAAAATGCTCTGCATACATAAGTAATTTTCTTCGCTTTATCTAATGACAGAATTATCTGCGATTAAAGATGACAAATAAACTGTAAGAAATTAGTGGTGTCCAGAGCATTTGGAGCCTTGAATTACGCGGGACACCTGATAACACTAGTTCTAACATAAAAATAGCAAATAAAGCCTTTGTGCAACAATATTAAAAAGCAGAAAAACCAACGTTTAAAATGCACAAATAATATATGAAAAGCAGCAAACAGCTGTTTCGAATCTACTAGCGAGATTCTTCTTCAGTGCAAAAGGAACAGCGTGCTAGAAAAAGCAAGGCTGAGCAAAATCATAGACAGAGACGCGCTGGCTTTTATACCCTATGCGGGTGGCGAAGGCGCCGAAACAACCAATGAGAGAGAAGCAGTGGAAACGACTGGGTGGACAAGTAGCGACATCTACCGGAGAAATAGAGAAAAGAAACCAAAAAAGGGGGATTAAATTAACGCTTTCCAAATACTTGGAAAATCTGGAGTACTAGATAAGTCATTGACTAAAGAGTGAGAATTTTTAATGATATGGTAAGCTTCCCAAAAATCAAGATCAAGGTTAGAAGAACATTTTTGGATAATGATGGCTGAGGAAAAATCGAACCTATGTTGAGCAGACCAAGAATGTTGAGCAATAGAAGAACGTTTGAGCTCCTGATTTTTAACATAACCTTCATGCTCTTTTAAACGAAATCTAAGAGCACGTTTAGTCTGACCAATATAAGAAAGACCACACTGACAAGAGATCTGGTAAATGCCCCAATTATCTAGGCGATCAACGGGGTGTTTGAGATTTGAAAAAGGGATTTTATTAACAGGAGAAAAAATAACTTTAAAATCAAACCTTCTTAGGATTTTAGCCACTTGCTGACTGATTTTAGGAAAAAATGGTAATACAACTGAAGCATTAGAGTTGGAATTAGAATGCTTTTCAGAATGGTCGGATTTCGTCAATTTCTTATAAATAGAATCGATAATATTAGAGGAATAACCACGATCGACAGCAATAGCTTTGAGGTAATTAAGTTCAGCACTAAGTAACTGAGGAGTGGAACAAATATTAGTAGCCCGAAAAACAAAAGTATTGAAAGCAGCGAATTTCTGGTTAGGGGGATGAGAAGAATACCTGTGAGGTGGGAGACTGACAGCAAAAGGTTTACGAAAGACGGTAGTCTGAAAGCCATTTTCACAACGAATAACAAGGACATCCAGGAAAGAAAGACAGTTATTGGTCTCAATTTCAGAGGTAAATTGAATGCAGGGATCAATGGAATTCATAATAGAGAGAATATGATTAATATCCGAATTCATTTCAATCAGGACATAAACATCATCAACATAACGAACATAGAACGGAAATTTTAAGATTTCAAAAAGCTTGGCCTCAAAATAGTGCATATAAATATCGCATAAAATTGGACTAAGAGGATTACCCATAGCCAAACCGTCAATCATACGGAAGAAATTACCATTGAAAACAAAAGTATTTTGCGACAAGCAAGCGCGAGTGAGAAGTATAAGTTCCTCGATTTCAAAATAAGAGAAATGGAACTCACAAAGCCTTTTCTTGAGGCAATCTAAAGCCTCCTCAACCGGAACGTTTGTAAATAATGATTTAACATCAAAAGAAACCATCATGTGACCCTGCGGCTTAAAATTATGAAGTTTTTTAACAAAATCAAAAGAATTCTTAACAGTGAAACAGTTACTGCTCAAAAGTGGGGAAAAAACAGAAACTAAATATTTGGCAAGCTTATAAGAAGCTGTACCGATACTAGAGACAATAGGTCTAAAAGGAATGTCAGGTTTATGGACCTTAGGTAAAGCATAAAACCTGGCACAATGCGCAATAGACGGAATAAGGGACTTCTTAAAGTTAGCAGGAATAATGGAAGAAGACTTAATGGCAGACTTAATAGACTAGTGAAATTAACTCTAGAATCTCGCTAGTAGATTCGATACAGCTGTTTGCTGCTTTTCATATATTATTTGTGCATTTTAAACGTTGGTTTTTCTGCTTTTTAACTAGTTCTAACAGTTTGAGACACCGCAGTACCATTTAACGGTAGAATTAGAAAAAGGAAGCATAGTAAAAATAATAATCGACTACTTTGGGCCAATTTTCCCTGATTTCACTCACATTTCCATCATTAAAAAAATATTATACAGGGTGTCTCAAAAGGTCGTTTACAAACTTAACATGCTGGTCTGTCATATCATGATAAACAAGATTTACATAGGAACTTGTGTTCGAAAATGCAAACTGGGACCGCTAGAGGGAAATGAGCGCACCCTTACGGGAGAGTGAAAAGCGTAATCATTTTAGGCAAGCACGTTGCAGGAGAAGGATGAATCGGTTTAGTAACGCAGAATTGACCGATATGCATGTTTAAAATGCCGATATAAACGTTTGGGTTGGTATTATCGGTGATATGTTAATTGGCTCTTACCTACTACCATGACGGGAATACCTATCGCATTTTCTTAGAAAGAGTCTTGCCGAATCTGATGGGTGACATTCCAGCAGCTACAAGCCGAAACATCTGGTTTCAGCATGATGGAGCGCCTGCTCATTTTAGCTGCACTGTGCGAGAATACCTTGATAGGACATATCCTAATATCTGGATTGGCAGAGGCGGACCAGTCACATGGCCACCGAGATCCCCCCGACCTGGCTCCCCTGGATTAGTGTCTGTGGGGGCACATGAAGTCCATGGTGTACGAGACGCACGTAACATCGTACATGGATGTCGTCGCCAGGATTGTGGAAGCGGCAGCACGTGTCCGTGACCAACCTGCTCATTTTGAACGCATCCGTGAATCCATACGTCGACGTTGTGAAGCATGTATTGCGGCGAATGGAAGGAATTTTAAACACCTTCTGTAAATTAAACCATGTTCTTTATTAAAAGTGATATTAATACCTCTTTCGATAACTTTTCTTTCTTCTCCTCCACACCTGCGCTCATCGTCCTCTAGCGGTCGCAGTTTGCATTTTCGAACACAAGTTCCTATGTAAATCTTGTTCCTCATGATATGACAGACCAGTATGTTAAGTTTGTAAACGACCTTTTGAGACACCCTGTATATGATTTTTTAACGTCAAAATGGAGTTGTAATCAATTAACGGGAAACAATGAAGCAAACTGTATGGTTTTAAAAAGACAAATTTTTAATATTTTTATTTTTTAACTATTTTTAAAGTTTTGGAACAAAGTAGCCCCTGCAAGCAAAAAGATAAGGGGTAGTATCCTAATATAGTAGTACGTGCAATATTGTGTATGCTATCTTGGCACTAATTAACAGATATTTGATACAGCCCCTCATATTTTTGTTTCTTTTTGGGAACAACGGATTTCGAGCTTATTCTATCGACGATAATTTTCAGAATTTTCAAGCTATGATTTTGAGACTTTCACAAAAGTTGCTCTAGGTACTTAGCTAATACATTATGCATATTATATTTTTATTGCATTCGCGCATGCGCAGTGAAACATTTTTTAGTAAACCTACTCATTTTTCATCCAATTTTTATTATTTTTTAATTCTGATTACAGAGTATTGTGTACAATGTTGTTTGTCATATTTTCTGAAAAGAATATTTCTTTTATATTGAGAACTCTGCAAATTATTAGCAAAAAACTTGGCGAAATTTGGGACTGTTTTTATAAAAACCTTAATTTCTCTACGAGTATACATGCTATCCTCATAAAAATGAATACAGAATGTTACATTAAGCCACTTATATGGGTACTGTTTTAAAATTCAGATTTGATAAAAACTGCCCGTCGGCAATGTGTTAATGCTAATAATCTTTAACGTGTAGACTATGGCTTAATGTGACGTGTTTTCAAAATTTAAATAATTGTGAAAATGATGGCATTTAAAAAAAATCAATTTGCCTTCGTAAAAGTGGCTTTAAAATGCTTGTGAAAAATCGGAAAATGAAAAAAAAAAAAAAAAAAAAAACTACGCAGAGCAATAGCGAATTCAATTCTGAACGTTCGTATTAAAATTTAAAAGGAATAGTTCGATTGATTCTCGAACAATCCAAATAGCCAGGTAAAAAAGTGTCGTTTTTTGGAAAAAATACGTTAAAAGTTCAAGTTTGTATTTAGCGGTATAGTTAGCTGCAGTGGCATATTTGTTGCTGTAATTTTTGTTACAATTCGAATTTCAGAAAACCGTTTGTAACACCTTACAACATAGTTGAAAAGTGTTTATGAATTAGGTTTGACTATTCGTCGGTCTTATCGCTGTTTTACCACTGTTAATAAATTTTTAACTATTAATTAATAATTCTTAATTTTTTTTTTCAAGATTCTTTCATGAAAAAGCATTTATTATCGTTTTGTTAATTAAAAAAGTGTTTTATTGAATAACTCTTAATTTATGCAGAATGCTCACGAACTAAAATGACATAGTGACGATAGTGGTAATGTGATTGAATTCGTCAGGATCAAAATACAAACAACAATTAAATGAGAAATTCGAAAATTAATGGCAATAAAATGAAAGGGTATACAGTAATACCTCGAATTACATCAGCAATTCGTTCCAAGGCTAGCGACGTAAGTCGAGGTACATTTAGATAAGCAAAAAAGGATAAGTAATAAAAATTTTCCAAAATCTAATGAAGATTGTATTTAGGGGTTTTTTTTACATGCATTTAACATTAGCAAACAAAAGGCGTTTGCAATTCAAGAATTTGGAATAAATCAATAAGTCGTTTACTTACAATTTATTATTCTAGCTGCCCCGTTCGAGTCTTTGGGGATGCGAAAAAAATCTTGCAATGAAGTTTGAACCGCCATTTTTTCTTCTTTACATTTAGAAGCTCTTTGTAGCACAGTGAGTTTTCTAAGCTTTTACTAGTGACTTTTTTTATTTGTTTGTCACTATCACTTGACTGTCGCAGGAAAGTTTCCCTTCATAGAACCAAAAGTTTTTGAAAATTTCAAAGTGCGTCTTAATTAAGAATTTTTTTTTTCAGGCCAGACGACGAAAATGCGGGGTGACGTAAGTTTGGGTGCTACTGTATTTTATTTGTTTCTTGTGCCAAAAAAAACATATTTGAAAAAAGATACCAGAAAAATAACAGTAGAAAATGTTTAGTAAAAAGATGGAAAATTTTTAATCCACTGTATAGGTTATGGCACGTTTCTAATCGAGCTTCCTAATGCATTGTTTAACCCATTAACCGCTTACGTTGCGTTCACGCAACAGTCAAAATAATTGCTCATGCAATGATTTAATTACGTTGGCACCACTATTTTAGAATTAAAAAAAAATGTGTTATTTATTGACAGGAATTTTGCTATTTTAGTAAAGCGAAATTCACCTTACTGAATTTGTGGTGGGAAACTACTTTCAACAAGAAATTTGAAAATTTCTATCGTAATAGTTTTGGCGGTTAATGGGTTAAAGAGGTTAGAGGCCGGTAATAGTAAATCAGAATGCTGATGTTATGGGCAGCAGGCATAGGGATGACAAATCTTATTTTACATGTGCACGCCAGGATATCATTCATAAACTTTCTGCTTTCATAAAAAAAATAATTTACCTATTTATTATCTAGATATTTGCGTAATCTTATTAAAAAATAAGTTAACAATTAATGAAAATTATCAATATCATTAACGGATTACCAGTTCAATCCACGTGTTCGTTCGTTTGCATTGATTGTGGAATTGACTGAATCACATGAGAAATTCTCGTCCTCAGTACTTCAATCTCAGCCACAGCAGAAGCACACTCTATCCTTTTCCGCTGGGAGTCGTGTGTCATTTCTGTGTCACAGTGTCAGATTTAATCTGAAAATCAGAAAAAACCCCCACATATTTGAAAACATTAAAACCAAGCATAGTGGCGCCATCTATGATCAAAGTTTGGAACTAATTATTTTCATTCGCTTGAAAAAAAATTTTCATCTTGAGAAACATTTTAGTCTAAACAGCAGTCCTCTACCACAATTACTCAATTTATATTGAATTTAAAATGTGTGAAGAACTTTTGGATAGTATTTAGTCGTATTACATTTGTTAAGAGTTAAGGTACCGTAATTATTTTTTAGAGAGAGTTCATGTATGATTTAGTCAATGGTCATAAATTCTGTGCCAGTAGCTTTGCATCGAGATGTCGACTATTATTAACCCGGGAGAAGTCGCGCAAAAACTGGGTATGATCGGTTTTCAGTTTGTCACCAATAAATACAAATAATAATCGTCACTTTATTTAGTGGGAGATGATTGTTACAAATTATGCCTTAAAGTAAGTTGAAGATTACTTTTCGAAAAATAGTGGTGGCAATTGTAAAAACCTTATGCACTCTGGGTATGTCACAATGTACGCGACTCCTCTCGGGTTAAACAAATAAATGCGTGACCGTCGCAAGAAGAATTTATTTTTGTATTAAATAAAAAGATTACAAGTTAAGTTATAGGAATGAAAACAAAAAGAGATAATGACAAACTCCATTACATTCTTTTTTGTTTTCCAATGAAATTTTAAACTATTTCAGAAATTTTATAAGTTCACACGACAAATATAGCGTTGAATGATTACAGTTTCATTCGTTTTTTTCCAGCAAAACAATATCGAATAAAAATAATCATAAAAGACAATGTGCAGACAATTGACAGATTTTACACAAATGCCAGGAAGTCACGGCGTAATTAACCAAAAGATAGTGTAGCAAGAGCTGACTTTGTAAAATTTAAGAAGAGTACAAAAATGACCGAAAAATGGGGCCCCTATTTCCAGTTTTTTGGGTAGGGGGAGTCTTTGGCTAACATAACAGAAAATGAACAGTATTTCAGGAAATTTCTGTTGTTTGGCCGGAAAATATTAAATTTATCTATAGTTATTTAACCCATCATTTGCAATCTTCATTTGCTGGTTGGAAACCACCCTAATGACTGAACATACAACTAATATATACTAATATACATTAATATACTAATATACTACAGTATTTTTATAAGGAAACATAAAATAAAGCTGTTTAATGAAACATACGTAAACTAAGAACTTAGCGAAGCCATTACCGATATCAATATTTGTAGCATCGATGAGTTTTCATGTATGTAGAAATTATCCCAAATGTAAGGGGACTCCAAAATAACACCCTATTTCCTCTAGCTTCAGAGGTTAAACAGTGATTAATTAAGGCATCAGTTGTTAATTTTTATATAGGGAACATAAAATAAAGCTTTTTAATAAAACATGCATAAGAACTTGGCGAAGCCATTACTGATAATAATATTTGTAGCATCGATGAGTTTTCACGTATGTAGAAATTATCTCAAATGTAAGGGGGCTCTGAAATAACACCTTACTTCCCCTAGCTTCAGTGATTAATCAGTGGTTAATTGAGTCTTTGGTTATTTTTTACATAGAGATATCAATATTTGTAGCATCGATGAGTTTTCATGTACGTAGAAATTATCCCAAATGTAAGGGGACTCCAAAATAACACCCTATTTCCTCTAGCTTCAGAGGTTAAATAGTGATTAATTAAGGCATCAGTTGTTAATTTTTATATAGGGAACATAAAATAAAGCTTTTTAATGAAATATGCGTAAGAACTTGGCGAAGCCATTACCGATAATAATATTTGTAGCATCGATGAGTTTTCACGTATGTAGAAATTATCTCAAATGTAAGGGGGCTCTGAAATAACACCTTACTTCCCCTAGCTTCAGTGATTAATCAGTGGTTAATTAAGTCTTTGGTTATTTTTTACATAGAGAACATAAAATAAACCTGTTTAATGAAACATACGGAAACTAAGAACTTGGCGAAGCCATTTCTGATAATAATATTTGTAGCATTGATGAGTTTTTACGTATGTAGAAATTATCCCAAATGCAAGGTGGCTCCGAAATAACACCTTACTTCCTCTAGCTTAAGAGATTAATCAGTGGTTAATTAAGTCTTTAGTGGTTATTTTTTATATAGGGAACATAAAATAAAGCTGTTTATTGAGACATACGAAAACTAAGAACTCGGCGAAGCCATTACCGATGATAATATTTGAAGCAGCATGAGTTTTCATATATGTAGAAATTATAGGAAATGTAAAGGGGCTTCAAAATAATACCCTACTCCCTTTAGCTTCAGAGGTTAATCAAGGCAACAGTGGTTAATTTTTATATAGGGAACATAAAATAAAGCTGTTTAATAAAACATGCACAAACTAAGAACTTGTCGAAACCATTCCAGATAATAACATTTGCAGCATTGATGAATTTTCAAGTATGTGGAAATTATGCCAAATATAAGGGGGCTCCAAAATAATACCCAGCTTCCTCTAGCTTCTGAGGTTAATCAGGGCCCTAAAGAAAGTACTAAGATTAAAATAACAAGAGGAAAAAATTTTATTACCTACAGATTAGTTAGGATTGATAAATCCTTTTTAAATTACTTTATTCGTCACAGTTAATCCATTATCTTCACGCATGAATATTTTTGTTATGCTTAAATACTTACATCCGTCCTATGTACTTACAATAACTTATAACATTCACAGATACTTGGATGTAATAACTTTGAATACATACAATAGCTGTAACATACATTTTTGAACAAATAAGAGTAATTAAGACAAATGAGGAATCTTAGATAATCCGAATTTAACCAACATCTTATAAAAGAAAGTATTAGGTTGCTTGGAAATTGGATAGCGCTTAATTTTTATTTGAGACAACCAGCATACAAAAGTCAGATTGCTATAGATTATCCTCTACAATTCAAGAATAGTTTAACCCTTTATGCCCCGAAGTACCATTAAAATAATTTGTTATAAAATTCATTTAATGCATCGATTAGTAGTAATACAGTTTAGAATGAGTTATAGATACTTTACTTTATCTTGTTCGAAAAGCATTATTGGTTGCACAAAGCAAAAATGTTTTAAAACTATGATTTCTTTTTCAGTTGCATCTGTTGAATTGCGCTATGTTTTGTGTAAAAAGGGAGAATTGAGCACCAGAATGAATATTAAAAATCTGAGTATTAAACTAATTACAATGCGTATCAATTACGCTTAATTGTTAACAGGGTTAAGATACCCTGGAGCGCTAGTACAATGATAGATAGCAGAACAATTGATCTCAGCAATACAAGTGCTGGGCGGATGCGTGCGGACAGTATAAAATGTGATTTGCATCTGCGGGCAGCTGCACTGAAGTTCATTCCTATTATGAAAAATAATGTTCAATTTAAACAAACACAGGAAATATTTTTGGAATATAGGGGCTTGATGCTGAGTTATTTAGATAAATGTTTATGTTTATAAGCAGCATCTTTTCAGCTTTCTTGACGTTGAAAAATTGTGTGTGTGTGTGTGTGGGGGGGGGGGGGGGAGTTTCAAATCGGAAATATTTCTATATTTCTATTGTAAGAGCATTATGTTTGTACATTTCCTAATTCTAAAAAATACTAAAAAAATAAAATAAAAAATAAATAAAAGAATTGAGTGGAGCTATAAATATTAGGGGAAAGTAGGGAAATGGCGCTCACTTAAGGAAAAACATGAATAGCTAGTCAAATTTAGACAAAAAAATCAATATTTTATTAACGAAGTATAACTCCAAAGCATAAGAAACAGTTTGCAATCAACTAATTTGCATAAAAGTTTTAGGAATTTTTTTTATCGTTTTATTTAAATAACCACCGATTGAGTGGTAATGCCCGGCATGGTAGGGTAATTGCGCTCAGAGTTTGAATACAGCATTTAAGTAAGACAAAAGTCACATATGTAGTTGTGTCGGCTGTTCACACCACTGCAGACTTTTTGCGACCACTTTACATGTATTGTGCACACATATTGTGTTACACATATAGTGGGCTACTTTTTTTATAATTAGGTTTTCTGATTTGCACCACTTTTTTGAAATCGCAAAATTCGCCTTGTTTAATGCCATATTAATTAAGGCGAAAACAGGGGAATTTTACCATTTCAAAAAAGTGGTGTTAATAAATAAATTTGAATTTAAAAAAGTTGCCCACTGGCAACACTTCTGGAATTCCACGCGAGCGCCATTGTCTGTTATCGCCATGTTGGGTTTTAATGCATTATAATTGGCGTAACAACGAACTACAAAAATAAATAAAAGCATGAAAGTACAGCTAAATGTATATATTTTGTAGACATAACAAGTAAATTAATATTAAAAAAAAAGAGTGTACACTTACCTTCAAGTTAGATGTTGTAGAATTTTATAATAAAACAACTGTTAACTAATAACGTGAGGACACAAAAATACTTTCCTTCCGACGGTCACTATATCCTTACTGGGAACTTACGATGAAGTTCGCTAGGTGCCAGTACCGATCGCACGTTTTCAATTCTATTCTGTTTAATGATATTGGGTGGGCGAGATTACCCTTCTGAGCGTCATTACCCTACTTTCCTCTACACAAAATCCCTATAAATTCAAATTTAAATAATTAATTTTATTTGGCAAAATTCTTCTGAAATTTATTAAATGAGTAAATCTTCTAATGTAGTTTCAAATATTCACGAAATATGCTTTAGGAGATGAAATTTTCATAAATTTATAATTTGAAACATAAAGGGTTTTAACTACGCTTTCTTTTTCATGATCAGATTGCTCTTGTCATAAATGACACGCCATTTATCCTGCTGTTGAGCAACACTTTCAATTCAAAATATTCTCAAACTTTATTTCAGAAAAACAAAATTTCGATACAAAACTCCTTGAAATTGTAAATGGCTAAAAAAACACACTGTCATGTTGTACATTTTAAAAAATGATTTTAGACATTTTTTTTAAGCTACAAGTCATTGCTTAACAGCAGGATGATCCCGTGATTTCTTTCGAGAAAGAGTTCATTGCACGAATTATTTACTGGCCATAAATTTTCTACAAGAAGCTTTTCATCGTGGTGAATTACGTGGCCAGTGATGAAACAAATAGATGTGTGAACGTCACACGCACACAGAAGTTTATTTTTAGAATAAATAAAAAGAATACAAGCCAAGTTATCGAAATGAAAACGAAGAAAAAAGTAAGAACGAAATCTGATGAATGATTCGGGAGTCATTGAAATTTTTAACCTTTGTCGTGATTATTTCGAAATTTTGATATTTCACATGATTAAGATTTTGTTGAATGGTTGCGATTGTTTTCATTTTTTTTTTATATAAAAAATTATATGAATTAACAACAACGAATGACACGCGCAAAAGAAACTTATTAAAAGCTGTTGCTTGCCCGATAGACTAGTTTGAATGGCAGAGCTATATGAATATATATGAAGAAGAATAGATATGACTTATAAATGGCAACTTCTCTGAAACTTCTCGATCGCGAAATCTCATGTTATCGTATGAGGAAAATTAAAAGCGCGATTACTCATTACTTAATATTTTTTATTAAGCTATGATTTTTAAAATCAGAAAGTAAATGTCTGATGCCGATGTTATGCGTTTTAAAAATTGTCTCGTTAAATCTTTATTTAAAGAATCTCTATAAACTTTGAAATTTCCACTTTGTGGAATTTTATCATCTTCTTACAAACAGTTAAAAATTCAACCGATAATTTTTATAAACGTACAACGTTGGCCTCTGACGAAGTGTTGTCAGGTTTCCCACGTATATCAGGTCTTCAAATGCTATGAACACCACTAATTTCTTACAGTTTATTTCGTCATTTTTAATCGCAGATAATTCTGTCATTGATAAGGCAAAGAAAATTACTTTAAAATACTGGTGTCCGGAGCATTTGGAGCTCCGATTTACACGGAACACCTGACAACACTATTCTGTCATCTAATTTCTGGTGGTGAAAACCATGTTTTAATAGTTCTATTAACTATTAAGTTACGAGCAATCGCGTTTTTAAGTTTAGCATTTCGCGACCGGTGAGTTTCAGCGAACATATATACATTTTATGCATTTATATCTATGTTATACATTTGAAATCCTATAACATACATCTAACAGCTTCAAATACGAGAAATAAATACACTGATTATGCAAAATTAAAGGATAATGAGAAAAAATATGCGCACTAAGTTAATGTTGCAACCAAAAACCAATGCTGCAATTATGTATGCTAATTAAATGCTATTGAACACAAAGTTATACTTCAGCGCATATGTTAGCGTCGGAAATATGCAAATTAGGCAATGACAAAGTATTGCGCAATGGACGTGTGTTGGAATTCTGGTCTGTAGTGTTGTTTATAGTGAATGTAGTGTCTGAGGGTGATCAGTATTCATTAGTTATGGCTCAAACGCATAATTTAAGTGAAGGTCAAAAATGGCGAATGATTGGTAGAATCGAGGGAAGTAAAACACAAATGGAAGTCCCACAAGATTTGAATATCCCTCAAAGTGTCATGTCAAGAGTTTCGAGCAGCTTTTTAAGCACTGTATCCGTTGATAGACAGCCTGGTTAAGCGAGACCAAGAGCAACAACCGCATCCGAAGATCTTTTTCTGTCATTGTCGGCTCGAATAAACCGCGAAGCGATTAAAATATATTTGGTTTCAGACCTTCAGGTAGCCACATGAACTCGAATTAGCCGTTCTACTGCTGCAGGAAGGCTTAACAAGGGGGAACTATATGCGAGAAAACCAATAGTTTGTGTTCCACTCACTCCAGCTCCCAAAGTGGCCCGTTTAAACTGTTGCTGTCGTTATATTCAATGGAGCCAAGAAGACTGGGTTCGAGAATTGTTTATTGACGAGTCCAGATACAGTCTGAACACTGATTCAAGACGTGTTTTGATCTGGAGAGAGGAAAGAACACGCAACTTGCCTCCCCTTGTCCGTGAAATATCCCATTCGAAGGCAGTCTTCTTGGTTCCGCTGAACATGACGACGGCAACAATTTAAACGGGCTCCTTTCGAAGCTGGAGTTCGTGGGACACAAACTATTGGTTTTCTCGCATACAATACACCCTAGTTAAGCTTTCGTGCAGCAGTAGAATGGCTAATTCGAGTTTCTGTGGCAGCCTGAATGTCTGAAACTAAATCTTTTATAGTCGTTTCGCGGTTTCTTCGAGTCGGCAATGACAGAAAACGATCTTCGGATGCAGTTTTTGCTCTTGGTCATTCTTGATCAGGTTGTCTATCAACGGATCCAGTGCTTAAAAAGCGGCTCGAAGATATTGATATGATACTTTGAGGAATATTCAAATCTTGGGTGACCCCCATTTGTGTTTGATCTCCCTTGATTCTACCAATCATACGCTACTTTTGACCTTCATTTAAATGATGTCTTTGAGCAATAACTAATGAATATTTATCACTCTCAGACATCACATTCACTCTAAATAACACTACAGACCAGAATTCCAACATACGGCCATAGCGGACTACATTGACAAACATCTAATTTGCATATTTCCGAAGCTAACGTATGTGCGAAAGTGCAATTTTGTATTCAATAGTATTTAATTACATAAATAATTGCAGCATTGGAAATTCGTTGCAACATTAACTTAGTGAGCATAATTTTACGCATTATCCTTTAATTCTGATGACCAGTGTCTAACAACTATTTCTGAATCAATGGAGTTGTAATATTGTGACTAATTCGAAATCTTCTGCAATACTCATTAAACTAAAAATTAAGAAATCCGTATATAAAAGTTGGTAACGTTTAATTCCTATTTCAGAAGAATAGTGCACAGAAATGCATCAGTGATAGCTTAAATTTTTTGAAGCAGGAACAACACTTCAAAGCTTTCTAGGTAGGAGGAAAGAAGAGCAAAAAAAAATTTTATTGGACACAGCTGAGAGCTAACGTTAAGAGCCAGTAGTTCATTAACCAACTACTAATTAAAGCTAAGTGTGTCGTCTCACTTTAAAAATATTTCAATGGCAAAGGTTTAGGGAATATTATTTATAATTATTAAGTTCTGTGTTTATGTAAGCTAAGGTTTCTATTTTAATGAAATATCACAAGTTATTTTAATTTTACTCAGTTTATCAAAAAAAAATTTTAAGTCTTTCTTTTAAGACTTGTGATGACTGATGAACTCTGAAATATCAGATTCCTTTATTTATAATGCGTGGTGGGGGGAATGGGGGGCTTCCACCCTATCCTCCCGCAACTGACATTCCTGATCTGAAAACTCGGGCCGAGCATAGGCTTCCTTAGTGATGGCGATTCAGGAAAATCCGGGAATCGATTAAAATCGACATCGTATAAAACAGAATCGATCAGAATAATAATCGATTCTCAAATTCTAGAATTGATACTTGAATCGATATTTCGATATTCACAGATTCACACAGATAAGTTCAAAAATATTAATTTCAAAACTTAGGGAATCAGCAGAGCCGTTGCGACCGCCTCCCATGCCTCCCATTTAGGGGGGTAGGGAGGGGATAGACAAAGTCACTGGCCCAGTCGTAAGCTATTACAGACCTTTGAATCGAATAATTTGAGTCGAAGTTTTTTTACTTTTAAAATTATTGGTTCTAAGAGTAATTTTAATAATATTGGAATTTATATTTTGTTTAAATTTATTTTTTAAAGAAGATCTCGGTCAGATTAAAAAAAAGGAATTCATGATTTTTTATCACTAGGAAGTAATGATTTCATCCGAAACAGTGGTACTTTCCATTTTTACTTCCTTCAACCAAACAATGGGGATTTACTTTCTATAATCGTCAATCTTTTTAAAAATATCCATATGAACGAAATTTTGAAGGCCGTAAATTTTATTTACAGATTAAATTAGTCTTGAAGTCTTTTTTTAGGACCCCCTATAAGCGTGAGGGAAAGGCAGGCTCAAATGTTAAAAATTTCAGGACCCAAAATTTTTTATTCTAAGATATACGAGTATATATATACATATATAGTAAATTTTAAATCACAAATATATGAACAAATAGGTAAAATTCTAAAGATGAACTGGATATGAATATATATATATATATATATATATATATATATATATATAATGTCGTTGGAAGCTACTATAAGAAGCAACCGTTCGCCGCATATCCGCTTATGTTCGGACTTTTTTTTTTTACCAGTTTCTCTTTTATCCATAAATTACTTATGCTAATCACATAACTTATGTTTTGTATTATTATTTTTTCTTATGTACTTTTCAAGATCGAATTTCAAAATTAAACGAACGTGGAGTTGGGACTCCTACTGCTGTCAGTAGCGTAACCCATGATGTCCACATCCGCTCCGGTCTCGAAACAAACTTTGAATTATTGTGATTTTCTTTCGATCTGAATTAAAATTTTCAGGAACATAATTCACGTTGCTATAAGAACCGATTTAGTATTCTTACAATTTGAGTTTAATCATGTAACTAGCAAAATTTACGAAAGTTCTTTTATTTAAAAAAAAAATCATCGCTGCGAGACGTGAAAATTTAATTTTCCCAGCAGGAAAAAAAATCAATTAATTTTACTGTCTTAAAAGGATAGTGGACGCTTATTTATTAACATAAAGTTACTGATAAAAATATGTGTAATAAAACTATGTAACTATTCCTTAACCCGGGAGAACTCGCTGCTGAGATTTTCTCTCACCGTCGTACTTTTTAAAGAGTCTTATTTAAAGGATTTTTCATTTTAATTAAAATTTCAAAATGTTATTTCAATTATATTAGTACCTCTTTTGTGAATAAAAGTACTAAGCCAAACAAAAAAAGTTGATATTAAGTTAGTGTAAATTAAAAGAAAAGCAATTGGGCACCGTGAGAGAAATTCTCACTAGCGAGTTCTCCCGGGTTAACCTTTAACTGATGTTACCGGTCTCTCAGACCGTGGCTTTTTTCAATTTTTATAGTTTAGGGGAAAGTAGGGGAATGGCGCTCACTTAAGGGAAAACATAAATAGCTAGTCAAATTTGGACAAAAAAAATCAATATTTTATTAATGAAGTATAGCTCCAAAGCATAAGGAACAGTTTGCAATCAACTAATTTTCATAAAAGTTTTAGGAATTTTTTTATCGTTTTATTTAAATGACCATCGATTGAGCGGTAATGCCCGACATGATAGGGTCATTGCACCCAGAGTTTGAATACAACTTTTAAGTAAGAGAAAAGTCACATATGTAGTTGTGTGGGATGTTCACACCACTGCAGACTTTTTACAACCACTTTACACATATTGTGCACACATATTGTGTTAGACATATAGTCGGCTACTTTTTTTATATTTAGTTTTTTTTATTTTCATCACTTTTTTGAACTCGTGAAATTCTCCTTTTTTAATGCCATATTAATAGGGGCGAAAACAGGGAAATTTTACCATTTCAAAAAAATTGTGTCTATAAACAAATTTGAATTAAAAAAAGTTGCCCACTGGCAACACTTCTTCTGGAATTCCACGCGAGCGCCATTACCCGTCATCGCCATGTTGGGTTTTATTGCATTATAATTGGCGTAACAACGTACTAGAAAAATAAATAAAAGCATGAAAGTACAGCTAAATGTATATATTTTGTAGACATAATGAGTAAATTAATATTTCAAAATAAGAGTGTACACTTACCTTCAAGTTAGATGCTGTAGAATTTTATAAGAAAACAACTTCAAAAATATAACTTGAGGATACAAAAAAACTTTCCTCCCGACGGGCACAAATCCTTACTGCACTGCAAATAGAGGCGTCTTAAAATTAGACATATATGTGGCTGAAAAAGAATTTTAGACACTTAAGTGTCTTAATCTGAAAATTAAGACATTATAGATGTCTTAATTTAAGATACATAAGTGTCTTACTATGTATCTTATGTTATGTGATCATGGTGTAAACGAACCGAGAATAGTGTCTAAAACATCCGCAAACGTCTTATTTTAAGACACTTCGTTGCTTCAAACGTGCCTTAATTTAAGACGTTTTGATTCTTCCAACGCAATAACCACCAGGGGGCACTCTCAGTTGCGCATGAGTTTTAGATGTCTTTCGTTCGAATTAGTATTACGTTGTAATTCAAACGGAAAGTTTGTTTTTATGTACGCGTGTATTTTAATTCGTTTTTTGCGGAATGTGAAGTACTGTGATTTTAATTCGTATTCACTTAGTTTATTTATAAATTAAATACATACATCTAACGTGTGTGCTTGACACCAAATGTCTCTTATAAGCTGTCGTATATATAAGGGCGTGATAGAGTAAACAACAACTTGAAGATTACACCCGGGAACTCTACATAGCGTGTGCAATGGACTTAGTGCTAATTTGTGTTGTTTCAATAATATTGTGTTATTCGACTTCATCCTGTCAAAGGTGCCAAGAAAAAAAAACTTTTGTCTGGCGGGTCATATTTTGAGGATGAAACAATTCATTCTTTAAATATGGCTAGTCGGATACATTATGGAATTTGCTTCTAAAATGATGCAAGTCTTTCTCCCGCACGGTGGTAGTTTTTAAAATTCCAAATCGAGGAATTTTTCTTACCTCTTACAAACAGCGTTTGAAGTAAGTGCCATAATTTCTTTATAGTACTAAAATTAGTGCCTTTTATGATTTTATTTATTGTACAAAATCTTGCATGAAATTCAATTAGTTTTGAATCTGATAAAAAAAAAACCATTAATTCTAAAAGTATATATTTTTAAACTTATGATGCTGTCTTTTATTACAAATTATATATTCAATGGCAGTTTTTAGTTTCAATAGCTAATTCTTATCTCACAGTAAAAGACGACCACAAGGCAATAAAGAAAAAAAAAGCTTTGAAAAATCACTAAATGCTTTCTTATATGCTTTCCTGGCATAAAACCGCAGATTAAAAAATGATAAATAAAGTACATGAGACTCGTCTATTATGTGAATCTGCCAGTGAAAATATATATATGTATTTGATTTGCAATACACTCTAATATTGATTTTTTGATTATTTTTAATAAAGAAAGTAATTTGAAATTTATAATGGGAAAAAATAAAAGGCTATAACTAGATTTTGCACTTAAAATAACTTTATTTATATGCACTTATACGAAAAATACAAAAATGACAGTTAGATGTTACTATATATATTTAAGACGAAAGAAGTTTGGAAACTATAAGTTATTTTTTCTTCATCTTATTAATATAGAATATGTATTTATTTATTTTTATTGATAGCTGAATAGCTTTTGTGATTAGCCTCTGATCTACATAAAAAGTTGCCCATGTGGCAATATATAAATTTTTAAAATATCTAATTTTAAATGATAAGGATTTTCAATTTTTTCGGGGGGGGGGGGGGGGGGATTTTGTATGAAATTTTCGTAAAGCTGATATTTTAAATTTTACACTGATTATAATGAAAGTTTTGAACTTTTAGAGTAAGACAAAATTAAAAATGCAAATATATTTAACAAAATACCGAAGAATTTTTTTTCTCAATGTTATTAAAGTAGAATATTTATTTATTTATTTTTTTATTCATAGTTAAATAGCTGTTGTATAAATAGATGTATCACCTGATATAGTATATGTAAAATTGCCTATGTGGCAATATAATTTTTTTAATCTAATTTTTAAATTATATGAATTTTCATTTTTTTGCGGGGAGGGATTTTTGCAAATTCTGTGCATCTGATATTTTTAATCTTTTTCGACATTCAACCGAGTATAATAAATATTTTGAACTTTTAGTGTAGGACAAGATTATAAAAAAAATATATATTTATCCATGTACTTTAAAAGCCTTTAATAGCGCACACTTTGGACCGCAGAATTTGTCTGATAAACGGAGATATCTGCTTTTGTGAGGTAAAAATATACAAATATGTATGTCTTGCGGATTAAAAAGGTATTCGTTAAATAGAGGTGTCCGCTATTCGGGAATGTCCATTAATCTCCACAACGGATACTCTCGAATACCGGACATCTCAATTTAGATAACCATAATACAGGGTTGCATTTTTTGCAAAAAAAAAACTTTTAGATTAAAGCATGGGTATACTGGGCAGTGCCCCGTCCCCCTACGATTGTAGAGTCCCCAAATTTGATGTGCAATATTTGTAAAGCTTATATTTTAAATTTGTTTCAAAACTGTACTAATTATAATCAATATTTTGAACTTTTAAAGTGAAATGAGATTACAAAAAAATGAATTTAAAAAAATCTAATATTTAGATAAATATTTTTTGTCATTAATCTTGTTCTACTTCTGAAGTTCAAGATATTGATTAAAATCAGCACAATGTCGTAAAAGATTTAAATTATCAGTTTAACGAAAATTGCATACCAAAATTGGAAGCACACACACACACACAAAAAAAAAAAAAAAAAAAAAAAAAAAAAAAATCAGGCTGTATGGGGGTGGAAGGGGCAGGACCACAGCCAAATATTTTCCAGGATTCAACGTGGACAAACATGGCTACGTATTATGCTTACAAAAAAATTGATGCGATTCAGACGTTTGAAGTGTCTGAAATTCAGACGCAAAATGTGTCTGAAAAAAAATAAGACCTTTTAAAATGTCTGAAAATTGAACACTCTGTTTCAGACACATTTTGCGTTTGAATTTCAGACATTTTTATTTACAGTGTGGGAACTAAGGATGATGCTCGCTAGGTGCCGATACCTATCGCATGTTTTCAATTCCATTATGTTTAGAGATAATGGGTCAGCGGGATTACCCTTCTGAGCGCTATTCCCCTACTTTCCCTAACTTAAAATTTTCAGTTTAACTACAAACACTACCGAAATTTTGTTCCGTTTGGAACTTTAGTACCATGGGCAGAGATATTTGAATAGATAAATTTTAATTATAACAGTCCTGTGCAAAAAGTTTAGTACAAAAACACCATCCTATGAGTTAATCTTACCTTTTATTCATCTTTCTTTCCAGCGGTCTCACAGACCGCTTCACACTAGTTATGTGACAATTATTATGACATCAGTTAAAGGTTAACTGAACTTAAATTTTTTGTCTTAGTTCTAATTATTGACTTAAGTTTCCTGTTATATATGTTAACTGCATATTTGTGTCTATGTATGTATTTTATTGCTTAAAAGTTTTTTTTTTTTTCGAAGTTTTATATCTAAGATTTATTTTACACATGTATATTGCTTGGAAATCTGCAACATTAGAGCTAGTAATATTAGAAGAAATTCGATAAAAAATTTCTCTGTGTTTTAAGAGTACATAATCTCAATAGGTTATCTCAAATTCATTTACTTTTCCGGAATATTTATTTATCCAATATTCGCCGGATGTTTTTCGTATAATATTCTCTTCTAATTCACTTGAAATTAGTGATTCTGTAAAGGCTTTTATTTTTATTTCGTTTTGTAATGTTCCTATATATAAACTTGATACTTAGGGGAAAGTAGGGGAATGGCGCTCACTTAAGGGAAAACATGAATAGCTAGTCAAATTTAGACAAAAAAATCAATATTTTATTAACGATGTATAACTCCAAAGCATAAGGAACAGTTTAGAATCAACTAATTGTCATAAAAGTTTTAGGATTTTCTTTTATCGTTTTATTTAAATGACCATCGATTGAGCGGTAATTCCCGACATGGTAGGGTAATTGCGCTCAGAGTTTTAATACAACATTTAAGTAAGACAAAAGTCACATATGTAGTTGTGTGGGCTGTTCACACCACTGCACACTTTTTGCAACCACTTTACACATATTGTGTTAGACATATAGTGGGCTTCTTTTTTTATATTTAGGTTTTTTGATTTTCACCACTTTTTTGAAATCGTAAAATTCTCCTTGTTTAATGACATATTAATAAAGGAGAAAACAGGGAAATTTTACCATTTTTAAAAGGTGGTGTCAATCAACAAATCTGAATTTTAAAAAAGTTCCCACTGGCAACACTTCTTCTGGATTTCCACGCGAGCGCCATTACCCGTTATCGCCATGTTGGGTTATATTGCATTATAATTGGTGTAACAACGCACTACAGAAATAAATAAAAGCATGAAAGTACAGCTAAATGTATATATTTTGTAGACATAATGAGCAAATTAATATTTGAAAATAAGAGTGTACACTTATCTTCAAGTTAGATGTTGTAGAATTTTATAATAAAACAACTTCAAACTAATAACGTGAGGATACAAAAATACTATCCTCCCGACAGGCACTAAATCCTTACTGGGAACTTAGGATGAAGTTCGCTAGGTGCCGGTACAGATCTCACGTTTTCAATTCTATTCTGTTTAGAGATATTGGGTGAGCGGGATTACCCTTCTGAGCGTCATTACCCTACTTTCCCCTAATTGCAACATCCACAAGTGTATTCTTTCTCCTTTATACATACATAGGAATAAAAAACAGAACAAAATTTTCGGGGATAACTTCATTTAAATTGTTAAATATATTAATTGAAGAAATAAATTTTAAAGCATTTTAGCACGTATTTACCTATACATTTTAAAAACATTAATAACACACAGGGGATCCTTTAGTGTCGGAAAGTTCCGAAATTTCATAAAATTCATAGTATCATAAATCAGTAAGTTTGGTTGTAAACGACTGGAATTTTAAAAATACAACTTACAAAAAATATGCCCTCCCCGCAAGGGGGCAGGTAAGCCCCAAACGTTCGGATGAGCGACGTCAAGTGTATCTTTGGTCAAGGTTTCAAAATGCGTCTTTATAATAAAATAGAGCAAGAATTGGACATTTAAAAAATTGCATGCATATTTTTAACGGCCCTGTAAATTAAGATTTGCGAGGAAGAGAGTGGGAGATTAGAAGTGACAAACTTGAAAAATACAACATAATAAACTAGTAGTCCGAATAACTAGGCTTCTAAACAAAAGTATAACGATTTAACCTAATATTGAATTCAGTGGGTGGCCCGGCGGAATCTTGGAATGTCTCTCCCGAAAGTTTTGCGAGTTTATGCTTTTTAATGGACAAATGTGCAATCCTCCCTTACGGAAATCTAAAATATCTCCCCCCCCCCCCCAAACTTCTTAACCGGTGTTGGAGAAATACCTCCCGCCATTCAACACTGAACCCAGAAAGAAAAAAAAAGGCTCTTATACAAAATTTTACTGCAATTCTGCTACTAAAACAGTAAAATTGGAAAAATCGATTCAATCCGAATCGTGGATCAACCGCGATGGGATTTTAATTGAAGTAAATAAAAAAATAACGATTCCATCCGCATCTAAAGAATTGAAGTAATTCAAAAAATAACGATTCTACCCGCATCGAGATCGAATCTGTACTGAATCGATCCGCCATTTCTGATCCTACGTTATGGGTAGAATCGAATCGTTTATTTTTTCTTGGTTTCTTTTGTAAACGAAAGTGTTGGATTCGTGAAAATTTTCGACTTCCGGTTTTCGAGGATTTATAGTTTTAGAAGGTCTTGTCTGGAATATGATTTGGCTATTTTTATAAATTGTCTGTCTGTCAATCTGTCTATTTGTTTATTTCTGACAAAAAAATCGTGGGCGGTTTATTTCAAGAACTAATTCATGGAATCTGTTGAAACTTTAGATTCAGTTAGACCTTCATGTAAATTGATGCTAATTACTTTTTGGTGAAAATCGTCTAACAAGTGGCGCTGCTATGCTGCATTTTTCATGATTTCCGCAAGATTGCTATCTCAAGAACTAATGCACGAATTTTCACCAAACTTCAGATTCAGTTTAACGTTGACATAAGTTGTTGATGATTAGATTTTGATGTAAATCTACTGGCAGGTGGAGCTGTTATGTTGCATTTTCCCCGATTTTCGCAATAGCTCTATCTCAAGAACTAATGACCAGATTTTCATCAAACTTCATATTCAGTTAGGCGTTGCCATAAATTGTTGCTTATTAGGTTTCGGTGTGAATCGCCCAACAGGGGCGTTGCTATGCTGATTTTATTAGCAGTGTTTCTCCGGAAAGGTTTTCTGCGGATCCAGGGAGGGACTGCTCAGAGGGAGAGAGGATTGGACTTTTGTATATTAAGCATAAAATCTCAAACTTTCTGGTAGGACATTTGAATGGTGCGGGGGGCATGTCTCCCCCGGACCACCTGATGAATTCAACACATTTTTTAGGATTTAAACGATTTTAGGGATCATATCTCAAAAACTAATGAACGGAATTTCATAAAACTTAATATTCTGTTAGACATTGCCATAAGTTATTCATGATTAGGTTTTCATGTAAATGATATAACAGGTTGTGCTGTCATGCTGCTGTTTTCAGCAGTGTTGAATTCAGATATTTTTCTCCAGAAGGGATTTCTATGGGTCTGGAGAGAGACATTCTAGAGTTACTGGAGGGGGGGGGGATTGGACTTCTTCCATTAAGCATAAAATCTCAAATCTACCTTGGGGATATTTCAATGTTCCGGGGGAGGGGGAGGGGTTATCACCCGTACCAGTCCCTGAATTCAACACTGTTTTTCAGGATTTACACGATGTTAGTGATAATACCTCAAGAAGTAATGAACGGAATTTCATCAAACTTAATATTCTGTTAGTCATTTACATAAGTTGTTCCTGAGTTTTTCGTGTTAATCATGTAACAGGCTACACTGCTATAATGCTTTTTTCGTGATATTCGTGATAGCCATATCTCAAAACTAATGCCCTGAATTTAATTAAACTTTATATTCTGTTACACTTTCATATAAATAGATCCTTATTAGGCTTGGTTGTATACTGCCCAACAGGTGTCGCTTTTATGCTCTTTGAATTGGGATTTTCCGTTGCGGACATCTACACTGCAAACTGAAATGTCTGAAATTCAGACACTTAAGTGTCTGAAACGGAGTGTTCAATTTTCAGACATTTTAAAATGTCTGAATTTTTTCAGACGCTTCAAACGTCTGAATTTCAGACACTTCAAACGTCTTAGTTGCAACCAATTTTTAAGCATTATACGCAGCCATGTTTGACCACGTTGAATCCTAGAAAAATTTTTGGCCATGGTCCTGCCCCCTCCACACCCATACAGTGCGATTTTAGGGGCTCTGAAAATTGGTATGGAGTTTTCTTAAAGCTGATAATTTAAATATTTTTCAACAATTTACATTATAATCAGTATTTTAAACTTCTAGGGTAGAATACGATTAAAAAAAAATCTAAATGCAATAAAACCTCTCAATAGGGGTTTCAAGGGAATTTATCCACCATTCGTTGCCGAGGTGCGTGTGATTCAGAGGTTTTACTGTATTTAGATTTTTTTTTTTTTTTTTTTTTTTTTTTTAGTTTTTAATCTTAGTTGGCCTTAAAGGTTCAAGATTTTTATTAAAATCGGCCCACTATCGGAAAAATTTAAAATATAAACTTTACAATAATTGCATATCTAATTCGGGGCTCCTAAAATTGTATGGGAGGGTGTAGGGGACACTGCCCAGCTTGCAATGCTTCAATCAAATCCTTCTTCTACAAAAAATCCAACCCTGCATTATGTTCGCTAAATAGATATGTCCGGTATTCGGAAGTGTTAGTTATGGAGACTAATGGACATTCCCTAATACCGGACAGCTCTTTTTAAAAGCAAAACGCATGCACATTTGTTTATGTTTACTTTAAAAAAACAGACATGTCTGATTCATTCGTAGGCACCAAAATCCTCTTTGTAAAAAATAATAGTTGATTCTTATAGATTTTAATCTTCTAAATAAAAATATGGTAACGAAATTACTGTATCACGAACCATTTTTTTGGTAGGAGAGTTTTGCTTTTAAATTTAAAATTGAGATATTTTATATCTTGCTAAAACATGAGCGAAAAATTTTTAAACCATAAAATATAGATAAAAATAGGTAAATTACCTGCAAATAAATGTATAAATATGATTACCAGATTTACAGCGGCATAAGGAATGAAAATATATTAGTGGATAGCAAATAGTAAATTCGGTCACGAAAAAGGGAGGGGGGATAAAAAAATGCTTTACACAAGTATCAACAAATAAAATTTCCATGCTATACTTTGTCACTTTGATATCTAAGACAGTCAAAACATTTCTTTCATGATTTCAATTTTATCTAGCTATGCAAATTAATATAATAATCCTTCCATGTTTGTTATTATTATAAAACTGTTTCTCGGAAAAATGGTACGTGCTGGAGCATTTTCAATAACATATTTAGACACTTTGCATATTTAGTTTGCAGGGAGAAAAATTTTAATTTTTTTACCGACCAGTGATTATCGAACAAATTCGACAGTCCCATAGTGTCCACTATTGAAGGCAGGGCCTTTACGGTATTCGGATAAATATATATTTTTTGTTTCTAATCTTATCCTGTTCTAAATGTTCTAAATATTCATTATAAACAGAGCAATGTCGAAAGAGATTTAAAATATCAGCTTTACAAAATTGCACAAAAATTCCCCCGCCCCTTCAGAATAAAAAGAAAATTCATATCATTTAAAAATTAAATTCTTCTTTTAAATTTATATTGCTCCATAGACAAGTTTTTTATACATCAGATGAGAATCTCAAGAGCTATTTATTTAATAATAAATAAAAAATAAATAAATATTCTATTTTAAATAACATGCAGAAAAAATTACTTCTAATTTCTAAACTTCTTTTGACTTAAACATACATTTAATACCTAATTGTCATTTTTTTAAATATTTCATGTAAGTGATGATAAATAAAATGATAAAAACCGCAATTTTAATCAAAACTATTTATGAAAGTAAATGTATATAACTCTAGCTTTTTAAATTTCAAATTTATTTTTTGCTAAAAATAATTAAGAATCAATATTAAAATTGATTTCAAATGAAACATATATGTATATCTTTAAGGATTTTTAAGTTACAGTAACATGCATAATGACATGAATGTAAGAATATATATTTCTAGAATTAGCTGTTTTTTCGCTAACAGATTCAAACCTAACTTATATTTCATGCAATATTTTATGTGGTACTATAAACAAAATATCAAAACCACTACTGTTATCGATATCCTTGACTTGATTTAAAAGATCTCTCATAGTGAATGAGTAACAAAATACTTGCATCTTTTTAAAAGAAACCCCTTCATATATCCTACTATAGTTGTGTTAAAATAATGAAAATTTTCCATTCTTAAAACACAACCCGTGGGACTAGTTTGTAAGTCTGGGGCTAGTTCTTATTCACAAAGTTTTGACGAGATGAATAACCATATATTATCGATGAAAACCAATAAAAAGTAATACTATCTCTGTTGCGCGCTCTTTGTAGAATTCTTGGATGTAATTTTCAAGTGTTTCTTTTCCGTTGATATATCAATATCTGAAACACATATGATTCACGCAGAAATCCAAAATGCAAGAAACTTCTAAATATAACACTTCCAGAAATGACGCAGCCACAGTAGAATTATAATGACAAAACTTTTCACAGTAAAAAATAGGATCGGTTAAAGATGTGAATTGTTGGAAAACGTTTAGATTTGAAAGCGACATTGGACTCAGAACTCGAATTCGGCTGACAAAGGAAAAAAGATTGAGTCAGCATTACGTCGTTCATTACGTCAGCATACGATTTACAGTATGATAAGTTCATTAAAACTTTTTTATTAGCGGGAAATGGAACGTTGTATAAGAAATCAGAAGCATTTTACTTTCTTTATTGGGCATTTTTCGTAATGTTTACACTTATAAATTATCTGAATATAATTATTACAGTTTTTATACTTTCAGGCAGAGGGTGAAAAACATATGATAAATTTAAAAAATCGTCGTAACGCTTCTAAATAATACATTTATTATGCATAATCACAGACAGGAGGGCGGTTGCAGTCCATTTCCCTTCTCTGTATTTTGAAATTTACTGAATTAAATTGTCTTTATATTTAAAAATAATAATAAAATTTATTCTTCCAAATTAT
Source organism: Maratus speciosus (assembly GCA_963932465.1). Taxonomy (NCBI): domain Eukaryota; kingdom Metazoa; phylum Arthropoda; class Arachnida; order Araneae; family Salticidae; genus Maratus; species Maratus speciosus. The sequence goes on from OZ010793.1 coordinate 173,759,541, forward strand.
TACATAATTAAAGACTAAAACAAAAAGGAACTAATAAATTTTTGTAAGGGAAACACCTCCCCCCCCCCCCTCCCTTCCTAAACCACTAATAGAAATAAATTTTTAATTATTTCCTTTTGACGTTCATATATTTTAATTTATCTTAAATTGGAAGATAAGGGGTGTTCATAAGGGCAATACCCTCCATCAGAAGGAAAGAAATGTTCTGCATTTTGAAAAATGTTGTTAGAAATTTATTTTTGAATATTTAATAGTTCTTACTTCTTAATTTTTTTTATATTTCTTTTCTATAAAAATTCTTGTACAAGGTATTCTGACAAAAGATTCTTTTGTTTAACTTATTTCATGTTTATATTTTGCATTTTAGTTAGGCGAACTAGGCAGGGGACTCCAGGCACATCTGTTCAACCTTTCCCCTCCATACATTTTTTTCAGAGAGCAATAATATCTCTTTGTATTTAGGGAGCGGCCTTTACGTATACAGTATGAGTGGAAGTAGTTTTTGAGAAACTTTATATTTTGTGAAAAGTTTCTTTAGCTTGTACTTTTGCACCAAACATAATTTAGTTCGAAAGTTAGTAAACGGGCATTTACAATTTTGGCAGACGTCCTCATGGTCAAATCAAGCTGCTTATTTTTTACACTAATACCAAATTTAGTAAATGGCAATGCATTTCATCCATTCGAAAATATTTTCTGATGGTGCTGCCAGATATATCGCGATATAATTGCATATTAGGACACCAGAAGCGAAGGGGTATAAGTCACAAAATTGAAAAAACTGAGATAAGTACACAGGCTATCTGGAAATATTGCTATTTCCATTCTGGAAATATTGCTATTGCTATCAAGCTCCATAAATTACTTAACCTCCTTAATTCTACTTAAAATTTAAAAAATATATTGTACTCCACTTTTCTTCCACAGTTATTGAAATAAGAGTTCAAAGACCGCTATGAAATCAGGAACAGTTTCATATTTTAAGTCAGACCACTACCCCCTACATACTACATGCCTCTCGCATTTGACTCAAAAATGGAAGTCAGCAAGGTTGATAGATGGCGCTACTGTTTGGGGTATGATATTGCTGTATTTACATGGATCGCCTCATAGACCTGCCTTTGAAAGCTATAATTTTTTTTATTTTTTGCAGTAATTTGTGATTTTTTTAAACAGAATGTTTACTTTTAATGAAGTTAATATATTCTCTATAAATTGTCATATTGCTGTGTGCCTTACTGCTGTTCATCCAGCAAAATAAAGGAAAATATTTCTTTTCACCATTCCTGTAGAAGACAGTCAACGAGTCTTTTTAACTTTTTTTCATTGTATTTTTAAAAATACAAATAGATATTTTTACTACTATTATTTGCATGTTTCTAATAACATTCCGTTGAATAATAATAAATTAAATTAATGTACAGTTGCTATTAATAAGATGTATTTTTATTAATTTACAATGTCTTAAAAGGAAAAGAGTACCTTAATCTGAAAGAATCTGAAATAATATTGTTATTATTAATAATAAAAATGATAGATCAAAGTATTTCTTTTTATCAAATAATTATGCTAAGCCTTTTCTGTATGAAAATAAAAATACAATAACATTCAAAATTATTTAAATTTCTTCCAGCAAAATTATAACGATAGTAATAATAAATGATACACGATGAAATCGAATACGAATTAGTAATGTGATCAAAATAAATATGCATTCATAGCATTGTGTTTTGAAGCAATATAAATATTATATAATTGAAATATATCAATAATTTCATTCCTGAAAGTACTTGATTATTACTTGTAATAATTAATAATACAAATATAAAAGAAATAAAACTAAATTAAATGTTAAAAAAAAAACTGCAGAATTGACGTTTTGAGGCCTTGACCGGAAGTCTTGCTAGTTTCATTATCATAATAAATGTAATTAATATATATAGTATTATTATCACAAAATTAATAAATTAATTATTTTATATAGAAAATATAAAATAGGGAATTAAAAAAAAATAGAGAGAGAGAGTTCCAATTTATTAAATTTCCTGAAAGTATTTGATATATTATTCGTAATAATTAATAATGCAAATATGAAAGAGATGAAACTGTGAGTTGACTGTTTTAAACGCTGCAAAAAAAGAGAGAGAGAGAGAGAGAGAGCAGAATTGATGTTTGAGGTCCTGACCCGAAAAAAAGATGTGTAGTAAAAAAGATGAAAAAAGTGTCTTGGAATCAGTGCATAGAATCGTATTTCCAATTTATTAAATTTACTGAAAGTACTTCATATATTACTCGTAATAATTAATAATGCAAATAAAAATGAAACTGTGAGCTGACTGTTTAAACACTGCAAAAAAAAAAAAAAAAAAAAAAAAAAAAAAAGAGAGAGAGAAAGAGAGACAGGGAGAAAGAAAAAAAAAGCTGCAGAATTGACGTTTGAGGTCCTGACCCGAAGACTTGCTAATTTCATTATTACAATAAATGTCACTAATATTTATAATATTATTATCACAATATCAATAATTTAATTATTTTAGATAGAAAATATTAAATAGGGAATTTCAGAAAAACATTGTAATCAATTTATTCAGGCAACATGCGTGTGTTTGTGTGTGTGTGGCAGGGCCGAAACTAAGGGGGGGGGGCAGAGGGGGCATGTGCCCCGGGCGTCAGAATGAAGGGGCGCCAAACGAAGGATTTTACCTTTAGAATGGATCATTTTATTCTGACGAACTGGTGGCTTTCATTATTATGGACTCGGATAATCGGGACTCTACTGTATATTTCATTTTAAAAATGATCTTTAGAATATTTTTGCTGGTGTTCAGAGGGACCTCCCCCTTGGATCCGCCACTGTAGATTACCTAGTTCAGTATTACATATTTTATGATTACATATTTTAAATTTTGAAATAAGTCGTCTATTATAAAATTAGTAAAATTTTCTTTGTAAATATACTTTGTAAAAGAGGGAGGGGTGCGCCAAAATCCATGTTTGCCCCAGGTAGTTTTGGCCCTGGTGTGTGTGTGTGTGTGGGGGGGGGGGGTAGTAGTCAAACAGATGAAAAAAAAAAGTGTCTTGGACCATCATTGAACAGAATTATATTTCCAACTATTTAAATTTCCTGAAAGTACTTGATGATTACTTATAATAATTAATAATTCAAATATAACAGAAATGAAACTGTGAGTTAAATGTTTTTTAAACACTTAAAAAAAAGACTTGCTAGTTTCATTATTATGATAAAGGTAATTAATATTTATCGTATTATTATCACAATATCAATGATTTAATTATTTTAGATAGAAAATATTAAATAGGGAAGTTCAGAAAAATATTGCAATCTATTTATTGAGGCAACTGTATGGTACTAGTACTGGAGTGTCAAGTAATTTTGTTATTTGAATTAAATTTTAATTCACAATGGGAAGTACAACTATGAAGTTAGTTAAATATTGTTGATAGATTAATATAATGTCAAAAAAACAGGAATATAATAATTATAATTATTAATTAAAAATTATTTTTAAAGCAATTCCTTAAGATTGTCCTTCACTGACACATTCACCCCACATTAACTTTGTTTATTATTAATATTTTGCCTGAAAGAAATACATGTCTTACTATTTAGTAAAATTTAATTTAATCAAATACTTTTATGTTTTGCAATAACCTTTTTAAACTTGCTCATAGTTTTTGATCCATTGATTAAAATTCATGTACCATTTTATAGTGTTAATAAATATTTTCACTTCATAAACCTTGTTTATTTTATTTTTGATGGAAATTTATTTACAAGTAAATGTAAGTGCTATTAATTTATATATTATAATTAATTTTAAAAAAGAACATATAATTTAAAATTCATATAATAAAATAAATTATGTTCGTTATTTTATCATTCATCATTTGAAATTGAAGAGAAAATATGAAATAATTTCTCTTTTCAAATTTTATAGAAAAAATATCATTTAATACAACAATTAAAATAAATACGAAAAGAGAAAAAAAAAGTGAAATTCTAGGAATAAATAACAAAAATTTACGTTATTTATCTACAGGTTTTTAAAAATCATGTCAATTGTCACCGATAGATGGCAGAGCATTTTGGGGCTAAGCTGACTTCCAGTTCTTATATGGGGAAAACAGTGAATGCGAGAGGCATTTAGTATGTAGGGGGTAGTGGTCAGACACATACTATTGATGTTCATCTTTAAATTCAATTTACTCCAAATCTAAAGTTTGTCACTTGTATCCCTTGGCCTCTGGGGTCCTCATATACAATCCTCGTTTCATCATATATACAGTATGATACAATTGTATTACATTCAGATATATAAGTGTCTGAATTTCTACATGTCTTAATTTCAGACACATGATCATTATTCAGACATTTTTCTCAGTTCATTTATACCATGATCACAGTAAAACACTTAAGTGCCTTAAATTTAGACACTTGTGATGTCTGAAACTTCATATCAGACGTTTAAGTGTCTGAATTTCTTTTTCAGTCACATATGTGTCTGAATTTAAGACGCCTCTATTTGCAGTGTAAGAGGGTGTGAACCAAAATTCAATGATTTGTTAGGAAAATGCATAATGCTTATATTTTCTTTTAAATTGCACATACTTGAACGAACCTATACTTTTTGAATCCTCATGATGGGCATAGGTTATCATTTAAATTTGACACTGTGATAGCGAATTTTGAAGTTTTAACATTTATGAAACAGAAGAAAGTTTTGGGATTGGCACATCCAACTACTTTACCTTGAATTTTTAAAGGAAAAGGGAAATATTACCTTTAGAGACAGCGATTAAAAAATTATAGTATCGATTAAATCGAGTTCGCCATAGTATCGATTAAATCGATTAAAAATGTCGAAATCGCCCAATACTAGGCTTGCATTCTCCAGGTCCGCCCGAATCGAGAATTCAAGAAAAAAGTAAACCCCGACCTCTACAAGAGCTATTGAGCTTTGAGTGTAATGAAAAAAAAAAAAAAAAAAAAAAAGAAAAAACGCCCCTGTAAGTTCTTTCATTTTTTTGTTTTATTAAAAAAAAATTAAAGATATTGTACATTTGTTTAACGGAACAATTGGTTAAGGAATATTTTGAATTTTTTCCCTTATTTTTTAAGGATTAATGAGTCTAAATCAGAGGTCATACTTGTCCTGAAATTTCAAGACCAGGAAATTCTTCGGTACCATTATTTTCTTACAGAAAATCTTTTCTTAAATAAGGCGAAATTTCGCGTGTTTAAGGGGACAGTTTATCTTATCAACAAATTTGTTTATTTTTAAAAATATAGTTCAAATGTGAACTCACTGCATTTCAATGTTCAACTAAAACTACATTTTGAAGAAAAAAAAATTACTGCATATTTAATTAAAATTTTTAAAAAGTTTATGAAAATTTGAATTTTTTTAAATTTTTACTTCTCTTTTAAAAATTTATATATTTTTTTAAGATTTTAAAATGTGTAATACACAATACTGCTCATGGATTTTTAGATGCATCTAATATTACATTTACCGTAATTTCTGACGGTAAGACGCGGCTCAGAGAATTCTGTTTTCCACCAGAATTGTTTTTAAATAAAATGCATCTTGCTTCTGCTTAACATTTATTTCATTTCCTTTTTTAAATAAAATGTCTGGTTGGAAACAGTTTTAAATTACCTGCGACTTATACACAGGAAATTACGGTAATATAATTTTTTTTTACTATACATATAGTGTAAAATGATAGCTTAGATGAAATCTAGCGCATTTGATATACTTTTATTTTTTTTAAATAACAAAAAAATCTGAAGGCTAATTCCATGCTCAAATTTTTCACACATATAATAAAGAATACGTACAAAAAAGTCTAAATATCTATCTCAAATACAAAAAAAGCCTTAGCACTTTTCATATGAACATGGATAAAAAGACATTTAAAATTTTAATTTGTGTGGGTAATTGCTCTGCGTGTATTAACAAAATTTAAAATATGTCGCGATATAATTACAGTAGAGCCCCGATTATCCGCGGAATTGGGTGGCAAGGGCACCGCGGATAACAAAAATCGCGGATAACCCGAAAAAGACAGAAAATGGAGTGCAAGCTCGAAAAAAAAAAAAAAAGAAAATTCAACAAAAACTATGTTTTAGTGTACAAAAAACATTATAAAATGTTTAAAATATATACATATGCACAGTACAGCCGAAACCTTTGCTTTACGTCTAAATCGCTAAAATAAAGAACAGTAAACAATAAACAATGTCATACATATCTGTACAAAAAGTGTTGAGTTACACCTTTTAAATAAAATATCAATCACTTGTTTTTGCTTCTCGCTTTAGAAACACCTTTTCTATCTCAAAAATGAAGCTATTCTTGATATGCTCCCTTGGAATTTATCATAATATTCTTAGTTAATTGTTAAATATTTTAAATGCTGTGCTTACGTTTAGTTAATAAAATCAAGAAAAGACATCAAGACTTTATAACTGATATTTTAAACATGGCAACCGAATCTAGAAATATTCTTCTATTAATTTCGAATACATGAATTTTTCTGTTTATATTTATTATCACGGCTTACTGCATTTTCCTTGCTTAAATTTAAAAATTTGGCTTAAATTTAAAAATTTAACTTAAAAATTTGCCAAAAAAAAAATAAAAAAAATTCGCTTCGCGGATAAACCGCACCGCGGATAATCGGGGTTCTACTGTGCCGTATGGGTAAATATGAGGTGTCAAAATATTCACAATTAAACAGGCTTTCATTTAATATTGAAAAAGAAAAATCAATTTTTTGACCAATTTTAAGTTATACTGTCAACTTAACATAGATTTATTTTTTCTATAAAAAAGTACTGACATTGTCCTGAAAAAGTCCCTGAAGCTCACGCTAAACGCATTTTGATTTTACTTTTGGGACTGTTTTCATTCTGTTTTCTGTAACATTTTTTAACCATTTGGAAAAATGGTTATTGTCCTCTGTCAGGGTAGGAAATCAAAAACATATCTGAAGCGTTTTATTAGTTGAATCCGCATTTTATTCGTTTTCTGATTGGTCTATACAGTAATCTGTATTTTCCCTTTAAAAAAATTAATAACTCAGAAACAAATTGACATACAGCTTTGAAACAAATTGCATTTAAAAGCACATTTTTTTCTCTATACGACGGTGTAAAAAGTAATATTGTGGGATGCTTAGAAGTTTAAGAATGAAATTTCATTTAAAATTGATCCAGGAATATTAATGTTTAATCCATGGCGTACGTAATGAATGACCAGCTCCGTAGAAGTTTAAAAATTTACAGTACCGAAAAATGTAATCGATGGCGTACGTAATGTATGATCAACTCTTGCGATTTTTTATGTCTTAAATTTTAGTCTTTAAAAAAATCATTTTCCAAATGGTCGCTATAATTTGTTCAATTGCATTTTTATAATTTGATCTTGACAGTAAGATATTTATCTTACTGTCAAGATCAAATTATAAAAATGCAATTGTTTGCATCATGTTTTTTGCATCATATTTTTTCTTTAACTTTTGTTTTCATTTTGAATTATATATCTATCTTCAGTCTTTTGTTTGCATTTAATGCATTGAAAAATTTGCATGGTAATAAATCTTGGGACATAGACAAGTAAGGATTTTTTAAGTATATTAGGACCCAACAAGGGTGAGATAAACCGAATTTCAACGTCTATCAGGTCAATACTGGTGAAAATTTGTACAATCATAAATCTCTGGATATAGTCAAGGCGTAATTACAAAGTTTGCGAAATCATCCCCCCCTCAACTATACACACACACGCTTGTCCAAAACAATATTAGGAATATAAATATGTAAATTTGAACGATGATGAATTATGAATCTTCAAGCTTTTCCCTATCTACGTTGTGCAAGTCTGCTAACAAAATGTAAGATAGGCTAATAAAGAATATAATTTTATATAAAATCATATGACGAAACGCAATTTTTCACCTTGATTCAATGTAAAATATATAATGTGAACATTAAAAAGTCCACAGTCTTACTTAAAAGGCGACTAAAGTAATGAAAAAGTTGTTACAAGTTTAAAGAAGTTTGAAATAAAATGTATATTTTAAACTTGTAACATCTTTTTCAATACTTTAGTCGCTTTTTAAGTAAGACTGTGGACTTTTTAATGTTCACATTATATACTTTATATAGAATTTTAGAATGTTTCTCTATTAGTTGCATTTTAATGAATTTTTAAACGATGTTTGGAGGATGGCGAAATATCACATAGTGTCTCGTTATATCGCTCATTTAGAAATATTTCTTTATTTCATGCTCCTCCAAAAAGTAATTTTTAACTTAACTGGGCCTTTTTAAGTAACGTGATATACTACTTACCAATCACAATAGTTATGATTCTTTAGCGTTAATTGCTACATACATATAAACTAATGCTTTAAAGACAAATGTAAAACATTGTATCATTCTTAATTATTCATAGTTTCTGCTACATCGCGCTTTTCTCTTATCTCCCAGAATACGCCATAGAACGTGCAAACATCAAACCTGCATTATTACTGTAACTTAAACCCTAAAAAAATCTTATGTTACAAGTTCACTTGAAATCTAATTTAATTTTAATATTGTGAAAATAATCGCCAAGCAAAAGAAAAAAAAACTTAATACCAGAAAATTTTAAAACCAACCATTTTAATTTAAACAAAGTTGCAATCACAACTTTATCCTCCTCTTTTACCGGTGTTACGGCTTCTTGAAAATTGTGGAACACATAACTGTAGTTTCACAATGACTATAAATGCTAACTAATGTGTTCAAACTTGCACGATTTACGAAAGATGGTGTAGGACAGGAGGTTTAGTTTCCACTCGCCATATTCGTTTTCTTCATTTTCCAAATTTTAAAACGTTTCTAAAGTTTTCATTAAATAAGGAATAGCTTTTTCACTAAGATTACATTTCAAATTGATTTACAGTGAACAAGAACAAAAAAGTTGAGCAACACCTTTAATTGATGTCATTGATTAATAATTTTGCTTTATGATCTCCAAAAATAAAGTAGAATTTAAAATAAGGCAATTTTTAAGATGATTCAAACAGTTTTATTTGATTTTAATAAAATTCATATCCAAATTATAGATTTTAAAAAACAGGGAGATCATGTCACTTTCAGCATTAAAAAAAGAAAAAAAAAAAGCAATTTATCAAATTACAACGACCATTTGGAAAACAATTTTTTCGAAGACTAAAATTTAAGACATAAAAAATCGCACGGAGTTGATCATACATTACGTACGCCATGATTTAAACATTAATAGCGTTATTACACGTAAAAATTGCAAGCCAACAAAATCGCCTGCGACTTGTCAGATTTCATGAAACTTAAGTATTATCCAATTGAAACTTACGTAAGTATCCAAGCATTTCATTGGCTGTTCGGGAAAAGGCTTTTCCATCGTCAGATTTCCAAGAAATCTGACGGCCAATTTTAAATGATATTCCATTCATAAACTTCTAAACATCCCACACTATTACTTTTTACACCATCGGATAGAGAAAAAAATGTACTTTTAAATGCAATTTGTTTGAAAGCTGTATCTCAATTTGTTTCTGAGTTATTAATTTTTTTTTGTAGTTTTTATTACTTTTTTGTCACAGTGGCAACAGAAGGTATCCATCGTTGTTGAAATTAAAGGGAAATACAGATTATTGTATCGACCAATCAGGAAACGAATAAAATGCAGATTAAGCCAATGAAAACCTTCAGATATGCTTTTGATTTCCCATCCTGACGAGAACAATAACCATTTTTCCAAATGGTTAAAAAACTTGGACACTTACACAATGCACCAAAAAACAACTTAAAAAAAAATCTAATATTTCGTGTGATGTCCTTTTGCTGCTATTTTGCTTGCATCATTCATCGGAAGGACCAGTTTTTCAGTGACATTTTCCCATCTATCTTGAATATATTCCTATATATTCTAATTGCAATTTTAATCCTCTTCAGTTCCGAAGGCTCCACTAGTGGCTGAGAGGTTCTGCTCTCGAAGCTGGTAGACGGGAAGTGCTGGGTTCGACCCCAATCGCGCCCGTCGGCCTAATCGTTCGGAGTTTTCGTGGTTTTCTTCGAGCCATGGATTTGCATGCGTAAATACGGGTTAGGTTCTCTTAGAAAGACCCCCACGAAGGGCACCCCTCCTCGGGCCTATATACCTAGTGTAGATAATCGGCCGTCAAATTCAACCAACCAGTTCCGAAGCTAAAATAATAATAGAGATGCTTATTCATTGTTTTTTTACAAACAAAATGACATCGTAAATGACAGAAAAAACATCTTTTCTGAAATGGATCCTTTAGACGCTTAGTAATTTAGGTTCAAAAATATGGATCTAAAACTACAAACCCCCTTAAAAACATCAATTTAATAACCATTAGCCTACATTAACGTAATCACAAATTTAAGAGCTTTAAACTAGTAAATAATCTACAAATCCTCAAAATTTTTTATTGCAAAAGATTTAAGTTAAGTACTTATAAAAAATTCTCACTTTCTTGGTCATACTGACTTTTGGGCATTTTTAGGCATTTTGCAAACTCAGATGAAAATAACATTTGTTTTATGTGGGAATCAGCTTAGATGCTGCCATCTATTCGTTTGCTTTGATCGAAAAAAAAAAAAAACCAAAAACATTCAGCTATTAAGAAGTGATGTGAAAATGTAAAAGAAATCATACGCTTTAGTTTTTATAAGGAAAAGAACAGAGGTCCCTACATGGGGACCGAGGGGCCGAAGAGGTTAATCAAACAACATGATTTAACGAAATGTGTCTGAGTACTATGTTAAAAACCTATTAAAAAACTTTGGGTATGACATCCCATTCATCGTTGTGTGTTTTGTATGTGCTTAGCAAAAGGAATGTTGGCATCTTTGATAACTTATTATCAGTGGTCTCGTGAGAGGCTTTCACGCTGCAATCTTTGAGATTTTGTGCTGAAACTTCTTTTTGATATAACTACTATTTTTAATTAAACAACATATTGCAATAAAATGCGAGTGTACTATGTCAAAAGCTAGTTCAAACACCGTTCGAATGATAACTCATTCACCGTTACGTGTTTTCTATATGCATAGAAAAAGGGATGTTCATATAAGAAACGATGTATGTGATTATAAGATAGAAGAATATCATCGTGATTATAACCTCTTCAGTTCCGAAGCTAAAATAAAAATACTTATTTATTGGTTTCTTCCGAACAAAATGATATCGGAAATGACAGAAATAGTATCTTTTCTGAAATTGATTCTTTTGGCGCTTAGTAATTTAGATTTAAAAATATGGATCTAAAATTACAAAACCCCTTAAAAACATTAATTTAATAACCATTAACCTAAATTAACGCAATCAGAAGTTTAAAAGCCTTAACTAGTAAATAATCTACAAATCCTCAATTTTTTTATTGAAAAAGATTTAAATTAAATACTTATGAAAATTTCTCACTTTCTTGGTTATACCGTCTTTTGAGCATTTTTCTGCATTTTGCAAACTCAGATGAAAATAACATTTATTTTATGTGGGAATCAGCTTAGATATTGCCATTTATTCGTTTGCTTTGAACGCAAAAAACATTCAGCTATTAAGAAGTGATGTGAAAATGTAAAAAAAAAAAATCGGACATTTTAGTTTTTATAAGGAAAAGAACAGAAGTCCCCGTATGGGGACCCAGGGACCTAAGAGGTTATAGATGCTTAGGTGGAATATGTCCAAATAAAGTTTGGCTAAGAATTGAGACTACTACTAACTGAGAAAGCTGCTACTGAAGAGTGTTTTGTTAGCGACTAAATCGGAGTAGAGATCACAGTTCAAAGCAGATGTAGAGATACCCGCTACGCATGCGCACGCCAAGACTGTGTTTTTCCTTGTAGAATGTTGTTACATTATCAAATTTTATTTTTCCAACAAAAAATGTTCAAAGAAGTGAGAAGTCTAGTGAATAGTATAGGTTATTCAATTTAAAAACTAACCGAATGATGCAGCTTCTTCATAATCATTTCATACAACAACCTGAGATGCTATAAAGCGAATCTTCGTGAACATGATTAATCATGCAGGTGCATGTCTAGAAGTTCGAAGAAGGCGATTTTAACTTATGTTGTAGAAAAAAAAAAAAATACGTTTTTGGAATTATGATCAGTGGTCTCGGTGAGAGGTTTTCACACTACAATCTTTCAGATCTTTTGCTGAAACTTTTTTTTCATGTTACTGCAATTTTTAATTAACATATTGCAATAAAATACTAATGTACTATGTCAAAAGCCAGTTCAAACACCGTTCGAATGATGACTCATTCACCGTTGCGTATTTTCTATATGCATATAAAAAAGGATGTTCACATAAGAAATGATAAATGTGATTATAAGTTACAAGAATGGCATCGTGATTTTATAGATGCTTGGGAGGGGGCATGGCCAAATAAACGTTGGAAACCACTACTGAAGAGTGTCTCTAGCGACTAAATCGGGGTTGAGAACGGAGTTCTAAACAATATAGAAATACGCGCTACGCATGTGCACGCCAAGACGGTGTTTTTCCAGGAAAAATGTTGTTACGTTATCAAATTTTATTTTTCCAACAAAAAACTTCAAAGAAGCGAGAAGTCTGGTAAATAGTGTAGGCTACACTGAAAAAAAAATGAAGTTCTCAAAAATGAGTAAATCGGTGTACTCATATCGAATTGAGTATGTTTGGATCAAAAATGAACATATGTTTTCTCAATTTTGAAACATCACATGTCATCAAACCCAAACAAAACGATATTTTGCGCCCTGTAATGGTTTATTTCATTTATGGTGGCATAAAAGATGTTCATGATGATTCAAATAATAAATTATGTACAGTATTTTAAAATAATTTAAACGTGCATACAAATAAAGCTCTTGTTATAAAAATATTCGATTTGGGTATCTTGCTAATAATTTTACTATTTTTCTTAATAAATAATTTATTAAACGTTTCTTGTTAATAATTTAGAACGTAAAATAAATGTTAGTACATTTTTACTTTAATTTGTAGGTTCAGGGGTGTGTGTGTGGGGGGGGGGGGGAGGCAGTACATAACGATTCATATTTGGAAGCAACCATGGGATCAAAAATAAGTGCATGTGTTTCTCAAATTTGTGTACATTTGGATCGGAGTTGTTTTGAGTATGTCACGTATTTTAAATTCAGAACTTTTTACTCAATTTTGAGTACTCATATTTTTCAGTATATTCAATGTAACAATTAACCGAATGATAAAGCTTCTTGATAATTATATCATACGATGACATGCTAAAAAGAATCTTCGTGAAGATGATTATTCATGCAGATGCATTTCTAGAAGTTCCAAGAAGGCGATTTGAACTTCTATTGTATTGTAGAAAAAAAAAATAATTTTTTGGAATTTCTTTGTAATTCTTTTAAAATTTCACTAGCGTTTTTTGTAACACCTTGCATTATCATTAGATTCGTAAGTACACATTTGTAAATACTCCATAAAACATATTGTTGGGTAAGCTTTTGTATGTGTTAAAATACGAAATATATCTATGTAGTATATTCCTTTATAAAAGCAATGCTGATTCATGAATCCGCACCCTGTTATTAAACCTACGCAGCTCGAAATGTAAAGTACTTAAATTAAATAAGTCTTTAGTTTGTGAAAATATAAGAGGATTTATTCCGATACAATAGGATTCTGAATAACCTGTTGATGCATTTCCGTTGTTCGATAACTCTGAGTTTCCACTCGAAAAATACTAATGAGTGCTGACGTTTTCATATTTGGAATACAGCGGAAATTTAACATCATTTTCTTCTGGAGTAAGACGTTAAGTACCCTCGAAGAGGGAGAAGCATCAGTGACAGAGCTCTTAGCCTATCTCATATCTCTCAAGAGGTCAATTATCATTTGATGTTTATAGATGACAGGGCTCTCCAAAAGTGAGAAACGCTGACAAAGTTCGCACAAAAAGATTCATTTTCTGGGAGAATCGTATTATTTTGATTTGATTTCTTTTTTCATCTTTCGGATTTGAGTTAAAGATACTTTGTTGCCTTGGGGAATTGCCGTGATTTATTCTCATTCATCCAAAAAGGGAAAAGGGGTATGATTTGTTCTCTATAGAAGATAAAGACTCGCAAATAAGAATACAGAATAGAAATATGTAACAATGATAAATCAATTTACATTCGAATCAGCAATATTTATTATGTACAATAGATCGGTAAAATGATGTGAAATTTAACGATGATAATTTTAATACCAGAAATATGATACAGAATTTTATAAAAATTATATCAACGAGAAACTAAGTTCCTATATATAAAATTAATATCTGTATCTGAGAGTAGGTTCAGTTGCAGTAAAGAATAAATTACAATCCGTTCCGTTCCCACTGGATTTATTTATCAAAACGGTTAATTCGATAAACTAGTCATTTTACTAATAGACCAGGAAGCGGATGCACAAACCGTCACCTCACTGAGTTAGGGGCTGAAATTACAGGATTAGTTAAAACTCGATTAACATATTAAAATGCAACTGGTCTGCCAAGTCATATCTTGGTGGAAAACACCTGTTAACCCGATTTTAGTGGTTGACTGGTAGATTTACCATTGTACTTTCCTGCTTCCAGTCCTCTGTATTTTCATATCTTTAGGTGCAGGAAAACACAATGATAAACTTCCCGATCAACCATTAAAATAGGGTGTGCAGGTGGTTTCCACCAAGATATGACTCGGCAGACTAGTTACATTTCAATATGCCAATCGAGTTCTGTCTAATCCTGGAATTTCAACCGTCAACTCGATGAGGTAGTCGCCTCCGGTCTATAACTAATGACTGTGCGAACAACGACAAGAAATGCCTATCAAAGCAATGAAATATAAATGTTTCCAGAAGATAACGCATGCTTTATTTCAATGATAAATTAGTTTACATTCGAATCAGCTGAATTTCTTTTACTCAATATACACTATATGGCCACAGGTGACCGGTTACTTTCGATTATAGACGTTTTGTTAAATATCTAGAAAAATGCACGAGGAATTAACCTGAAACTGCAGGTGTGCAAACAGTATAGTATAGGTCATATATTTTTGCGAAGATTTTTTCCTGCAAATTGAAAAAGTACGATTATCTTTTGGATAACCCTGTAAAAACTAATGCAGCAAAAGCGTTCAAACTCGAGATTAGTAATAAGGGGCTTATTGCAATATACTGTGATCATTTTTATGAGGATAGCACGTATGCTCGTAGAGAAATTAAGGTTTTTTATAAAAAGTCCCAAATTTTGCCAAGCTTTTTGCTTATAATTTGCAGAGTTCTTAACATAAAAAAAGTTGTTTTCAGAAAATATGACAAAAACATTGTACATAATAGTCTGCAATCAGAATTAAAAAAATAATAATAATTTGATGAAAAATGAGTAGGTTTACTAAAAAATGTTTCACTGCGGATGCGCGAATGCAATCAAAATATAATGTGCATAATTTATTAGCTAAGTATACAGAGCAACTTTTGTGAAAGTTTCAAAATCATAGCTTGAAAATTCTGAAAATTATCGTCGATAGAATAAGCTCGAAATCCATTGTTCCCAAAAGAAAGCAAAAAAATGAGGGGCTGTATCCAAATATAGTAGTACGTGCAATATTGTGTACGCTATCTTAGCACTAATCAACAGATATTTGATACAACCCCTCATCTTTCTGCTTCTTTTTGAGAATAACGGATTTCGAGCTTATTCTTCAAGCTATGATTTTGAAACTTTCACAAAAGTTGCTCTATATACTTAGCTAATACATTATGCATATTATACTTTGATTGCGTTCGCGCATACGCAGTGAAATATTTTTTAGTAAACCTGCTCATTTTTCATCGAATTTTTATTATTTTTTAATTCTGATTGCAGAGTATTGTGTACAATGTTGTTGATCATATTTTCTGAAAAGAACTTTTTTTATATTAAGAACTCTGCGAATTATAAGCAAAAAACTTGGCAAAATTTGGGACTGGTTTTATAAAAACCTCAATTTTTCTACGAGTATACATGCTATCCTCATAAAAGTGAACGCAGTATATTACAATAAGCCACTTATTAATAAACTCGAGTTTGAATGCTTTTGCTACATTAGTTTTTACAGGGTTATCCAAAAGATATTCCTTCTTTTTCAATTTGTTGACAGTCCCCTATAGGGTTTCGGGAAAAAAATTGGCGCGGAAATATATGACCTATATTATACTGTTTACACACCTGCAATTTCAGGTTAGGTCCTCACGTATTTTTGCAGATATTTAACAAAACGTCTGTAATCGCAAGTTACCGGTCACCTTTGGCCATATAGTGTACATTTCGGTAAGATGATATGAAATCTAACGAAGATAATTTTAATACCAGAATTATTCTACAGAATTTTATAATCGCAAGTGACCGGTCACTTTTGGCCATATAGTGTATATTTCGGTAAGATGATATGAAATTTAACGAAGATAATTTTAATACCAGAATTATTCTACAGAATTTTATAAAAATTATATCATTGCAAAGGCTACCACAAATTAATGGACCTACTATCCTGAAAAACAAAATTACTATCTGTATTTGAGAGTAGGCTCAATTACAGGAGAGAATAAATTATAATCTGTTCCGTTTGTACTGGGTTTATGGGTGAACAACAACAAGAAATGTCTTTCAAAGCAACAAATATGAATGTTTCCAAAAGGTAAGGCATGCTTTACTTCAATGATAAGTTAATTTATATCCGAATGAGATATTTTTTTTTATCAATACATTTCGGTAAGCAGATATGAAATTTAACGACGATAATTATTATACAAGAAATATTATGCAAATTTTACAAAAAAAATATATGATTTCAGAGGTTATAATAAACTGAAGCATCCATTGTTACGAAAAACAAAACTAACATTTGTATTTGAAAGTAGGTCCAGTTACATGGAAAAATAAATTATAGTCCGTTCCGTTCTCACTGGTTTTATTAATGAAAGCGGTTGATTCTAACAAGTAATTTTACTAATAGACTGGGAGGCGGAAGCACAGATAATTACCTCATCGAGTTCACGGCTGAAATTCAAGAATTAGTTAAAACTCGATTCGCATATTAAAACGAAATCGGTCTGCCAAGTCATATCTTGGTGGAAAATACCTGTTAACCCGATTTTGGCGGTTGACTCGTAGATTTATCAAGGTGTTTTCCTGCTCCCAGTCCTCAATGTTTCCATATCTTTGGGTGCAGGAAAACACAATGGTAAACTTACGGGTCAACTGCTCAAATCGGGTTTTCAGGTGTTTTCCACCAAGATATGACTTGGCAGACTGATTGCGTTTTAATATGGGAATAGAGTTTTAACTAATTCTGGAATTTCAACCGTGAACTCGATCAAGGGATTGTCTGTGCTGCCGTTTCCCGGTTTATAATCAATGACTGGGTCAACAAAGTAACATGAAATGCCTTTCAAAGCAACGAAATATGAATGTTTCCGGAAGATAAGACATGCTTTATTTCGCTTTAGCTTTCATGAAAATGTTCATTATTCCATAGTCAGTTAAGAATTGTCACATCTCAAGTACAAGATAAAGGAAATAGCTAAGTTGCCTGTATTGTTTGTGTTATATTTCATACACGGATAAAAAATTGTAAAACACAATACATAAGATTTTTTAAATAATCCTACTTTGGGATATAAAATAATAAATAAATAAGAAAATTACCAAATAAATTTTACTTAAATCAAACTTACAAAAAAATTATTAAAAGTTCTCAAAAGAGTCATTAGAAAAGATGACAAATAATAACTCGCAGAGACGTTTTAGCTTAAAAATCTTTAATAATCATAGAAATCATAGTCAGGTTGCTACACTCTAAAATTGGGAGGAGTGAAAAGTTCACTCTTTGAAAGAGTGACAGGCATTCAAAGCATATCAAAGGGTAATATTGAAAATTTCCAAAGGAAGAAATAAGATTTCAGGAATATAGATAGTTTCGTCCGGCCAAGTTTTTTGGCAGCATTTTCGCTGAAAACGAATTTCGGCGCAACTCAGATTTTGGGACGAAAAGGAAACCGAATTTCTTATCTATTTCTAATTGTATGTATTTGTATTACTCATCAGCTAATCCGAACAGCAAGTCTACGAAGCTTTTTGTAAGATAACAGAAATGCGTCCGTCCTTTTAGAATTAAAACATATGGATTAAAGTGATTATTTATGGAACGTAAGTGTAAGTCTTATTAAATTTTAATATTTTATTCCTGGTAGAATTTGTATGTTATGATTATGAGTTAAGTAACTATGATACACGGAATTAATGGCATTAAAAAATAAAATATGATATTTAAGCATTGAAATAAAGCGTTTTTTTATGCCTGATATGAAGTTTATAGATAAAACCGCTTTAGTATATATTTTTTAATGTTCATAGTATCACTTATATAATATAAGATTGAATATATATTAAAGAGATAAATAACTACTTTTTACATTAAAAATGTTTTTCAAACAATAAGATCAGTACATATGCAGTCATTTCTTTTCTTTTATATTTCCTTCTTTTTTCTATTTCCTAGATCAATTTTTTCCTATAAAGCATACGAAATCTATTTAGCGCATATTCCCAAAATACAATATATACGGAAGTAAAAATTTTAAATTAAATATGGCTTATCATGTCGTTCCATAAATAAGCGTTGTTTTAATATCCATTTTCCAGCAATAGCGGAAGAAAATTCAAAATCATGATTAAGTTAAGGAATATGTTTAAAAGAAAAATATAAACACATTCCACAGAACAAAAAAATCTAGACTCCATGGTGATATTTAATAAAACAATAGCAGATCACAACAGATAAAAAAAAATCTTACACAATCTTAATGTTTAGATCAAGCTTAGAACTTATTAAAAAAAGATGCGAGTTGATAAGCATTGTGTTTTTAGTAGAAAAATTAAAAATATTTTAGAACAGAGTTCTGCAACAGGGGTTAGCGAAAAATTGAAGCTTACTGTATTGAAAAGTTAGCTAAAAAGAAAAGATTTTATATTTAAAACAAAAAGTAAAATGAAATCACACGTTCTTAATCGTATCACATCCACCTATTATACAGTTATTAATAAAACTTTAAAAGTAACTAAAATACAGTAAGAAATAACGTTTGATTAGATTTAAATTCATTAGCAATAAGTTCTGAGATCTAAATATTTCAAATTTGAATTACACATGAAAAAAAAAAAAAGAACATGATTAATGTAGATCACGAGAATTATTAAAATACTAAATGGGTATCTGAAAAGAAAAAAATAACATTAACTGATTAAGATTTAGGTTAATTACATGTCCTTATGGGCATTTTAAAATTATCACATATTAATAGGCATGCAATGAAAGTAAAAACCAGGGATAAGATTGTAATAAAATATTTTAGTTTTTTTCTGTCATTAATCTAATTTAATTCCTATGTAACTTTAACTGAATTTTTTCTTAAAAGTTCAATTAGTGTTACAAACTATGAATTAAATAAACATCGCTAATAAAGTATTTTATTCCAATCTTTACCACGCTTGTATCTATTTTCATTGCATACTGTAAAAGATGTGATTCTTTTAAAATGCCCATAAAAGCAAAATAAAAAAAGAATTTACTCCATAAATAATGAACATTCACTCCTATGAAAGAGTGACTATTCGCTCCTACCAGGGGTTTAAAAACGCACCCCTTTAGCAAGAATGAATAGTCCCTCCCCGAAAGAGTGATTATCCACCCCTATTTAGAGTGAATATTCACTTACCAGGAGTGATTATTCACTCTTTCAGAGAGTCAAAATTTCTACTTTTGCTCAGAGTGAATAGTCACTCTAAAGAGGTTGGGCATATTTTGCGATAGAGTGATTCTAAGATAGTGACTATTCACTCCGCAGGAATGATTAGTCACTCCTTTTTATTTAGAGTGTAATAGACAATATTGTAAAATAAATATCTTTCTTTACAATTCTTTTTCTCTTTTCCTTTTTACTAACTTTTTAATCATGACGAGTCATTCTTTAGCCTAAAACATTTGTTTTAATGAGTCCTCCCACTCTTTAAATTTTATATTTATTTTATTGTTTTAACTCGTGGGCCCCACACCAGTCCGATTCGTTATCCGCTCAGTCTATACTAGTGCACTTTGGGATTCCGTAACTTCAACTGCGTATAACTTTATAAGCAATGTAGTGATAATGAAATATAAAACATGATTCCTATGGAAAATTTAATGAGAAATCCAACTGTAATATTTATTTTTATCAAAAAGTTTATTTTGTTCATTTGAAAAAAAAGCGAAATAATGAAAGCATATTAAAAATAAATAAAAAAATAAATAAAATAAAAAAATAAAAAAACCCATTGCCATTCGAAATTTTGCGGTGCGAATTCGCGGGGAGTTGCCGTGTTAAAACATCCTGTATAATACGTGCATTCAAGTTATATGCTGTAATGATATAAGTATTAAGTTAAACGGAACTATTTCTAAAAGTAATGTGCATATATTTATTGACTATTATTTCCAGATAAAATTAAGCTACAAACTAGTACTACAATTCTAATGCTTTATTGTAATGAAACAGAAAAAAAAATGGCAAAATTTGCAAAATTATGAAGATTATTTTTAAGTTAACAGGTGCAAAACTCATTATTATTCGAATCGAACCATTTTGAGATCCCCCCCCCCCCCTGCTTAATATTTCTCTATTTACTTGGAGCATTGTTTTAGCGCAATGTTTGTTTATTCACTCTAAACTATTGTATTCCTTCAGTTCGAAAAAGTTTCCTTTTACTAATTTTTATTAATTAGAACTTTTCTAACCCCTGTTGCGGTTTTGACAAAGTCTCTATTACAATTAGAATTGCATTTATTCTGAATCGAGTGACTTTTGGTCGTGTTTAAATCTGTCTTTCTGCTCGTATTTTTAAAACAAACTTAGTGGCCTCAATACTTTTCTCTGCAAAAGAGATCTTCTCTTAAACTTTTCATGGGCTTTTTTAAGTAGAGGTTTTATTATATTCGATTTTTTCCTCATAGCTAGGTTAAATTAAAAACATTTAATATTCTGTTTTCTAAACTAAACTCTCTCAAAATGTAAATAATAATTGACTTTTAGAGTTTTCAAAAACTCAGTAATAAATAATATACTGCTGTTCGAAAACTAAATATATATATATATATATATGTATATATATATATATATATATATATATATATATATATATATATATATATATATATACACACACCCACATAGCATTTTTAGTTTGCAGAAAATTTGCAACAGTCTTGATCTGAAAACCTGCAAACTTGCAGTAAGCTCATCATGACAAGAGTGAAAGTTCATAACAAGACTGCAGCAAGATAACGCAAACGCCGAAGTCACCACACTTTGAACTTGCAGCTAACTTGTCGTGCAAGTTAAATTCATACTATATCAAATTTATTGCAAACTAACGGCAAACAAGTAAGCAAAATACTGCAAACTTACTGCAAATTAGTAATCTTTCCATGTCGCACTATAAGTTTAACCCCTTCGAAGGGGTGCATAGACCTCATCAAGTCCATTGATGCGAAAGCGCCGTCAGGAAGTGCATGCATCGGTTTCATCACCATAAACAAGTTTAGGTAATATTTGTACTTTTCATTTCGAGCATTTTTTGGTATTTAATAAGTATAGCGTTTAGAAAAAGCGGTGCCTGCCGAATAAAATTTCTTCAATTTCTGCGTATGTGCTGATTGTCTATTCCTCAACAGAGGGATTTTTTGCTTTCGTCACTTTCATGAATTAAAGGCTGTCTTGCATCAGTTTCACAACAAACTACTCATGCAAGTGGGTGATGGTATACCCTGCAGGAGATTTGCGGCGAATTTCTCACGGCAAGATAATATCAGAAAAAATCAAACTTGCTGCTAATGTTCATGCTATCTGTGCTGGGTGTCCATAAAAGAATGCCCCTGTTATAAATTTTAATAGTATCAATTGTAAGCGTTGTAGAGTGTTGGTTCAAGGTAAAAAATAAAGAGTAACTCAAACAGTTTTAGATAAGCGCATGCGTGAGTACTGCTTTGTTATTGACTTCCTTACAGTCATGGAGGAAAGAGATAGATGGAGATGCAGTATGCCGTAAAACGGGTTTGAAATATGAAACCATTTATCGCTCATATTTAAACGTCCACAGTAGGTCCAAACAAAACAAGCACCTGGAACAGGGACCGAATTCTTTGACATCATCTGTGCATTTTTTTTCTCTAAATGAAAGTGATCTGCTTATTTTTAAGCATTCTAAAGCAGCATTCCATTGTATTATGAATTAAAAACTGTATTATTAAAAAATAATTCTTTTTTTTCGTGAAAGAACGTGCTTGTGTTTGGACCTACTGTAGCGGATTTTAGTGTTACTTTTTTGGAGTCACCCCCAGCTACCTTATTGCATCTCTTTTCTCCATACTTTACAGTGCCACATACTCAAAATGGCGACTCCTGAGCGTAAAGCGTTATTGCTGAAGATTTAAAAGCCGTTAGAGCCATGCCAATTTTTTTCGTTTGGGGCTTTATAAAAGTTCCTGTCTGCGTTTCGCCACTACCTAATGATTTGCCAGAGTTGAGGCACATAATCGAAGAGGCTATTGCTTCCATTGTTAACCGAAGTGTGGGAAGAATTGGACTTTAGGTTGGATGTGTGCAGTATAACTGAAGGCGAACATATTGAACATTTGTAAGAAAAACTAGGTTAGTTTACCTTCAATTGGATGCGTGGTGTGTTGTAAATGGTCTAAATTAAACTGTTATAATATACCATTGAAACTGGGACATTATTTTATGAATACCCTGTATTTATAAAACTTTGAGGTGTGTTGTAAATTTTATTCATTCATAACTTTATTTCATAATTTTATTCATTCATTTTATGGCAGGGTACTTGAAGTGATGCGCTATTCCATTTAATATTTAAACTCCTGAATTTCTAACAAATACTGAGTACGCACCGAAATATCTGTTACTCAGTCTTTTCGATTTAATTGGTATTTTACTATATTTAGATTTTTCCTGATAGCTAGGTCAAATTAAATGCACTAAGAACATACTTCTTTAATCAAAATCTATCAACCCCTAATTAATATAGATTCAGAGGTTTCAAAATCTCAGCAATAAGTATTGTAGCGTTGATTGAAAATTTAGAAAATAGATACATTTATAGAACTTTGAGATATGATGTAAATTTTATTAATTTCTAATCTTATCCGTTTTATGGCACGGTACTTGAAATTGTGCTCCACCTTAGTTCATATTTTAATTCCTTCGTTCTAGAAAGAAATATACTACGCTGAGCACTCACCGAAATTTATATTAATCAGTCTTTTCGACGTAATTGATATTTTAATAAATTTTAATATATTTGAATATTTGCGGATAGCTAGGTAAAAATAAATACATTAAATGAATATTTCTTTAATAAAAATCAGTCAACTTTTAATTATCAATTCACTTTAGAAGTTTCAAAAGCTCTGTAATAATTAGTGTAAGTGTTGGTCGAAAACATGAGAAAGAGATACATTTATAAAACTGATACGTTCTAAGTTTCATTCATTCATAACTTTATTCATTTTATGGCACGGTACTTGAAGTGATGCGCCATTCTATTTTATATTTAAATTCCAAACAAATGTGTACTGCGCTGAGCACCCATCCAAAATCTCTGTTACAGTATTTTCCATTAAATGGATCTTTTATTATATATGGATTTTTTCTGATAGCTAGATCAAATTAAATACGCTAAGAGTACATTTCTTTAATCAAAATCTATCAACATCTAATTGATATAGCCTTTAGAAGTTTCAAACTGTCACTAATAGGCGTTGTAGTAGATGAAACAGATCCGAATAACTGGCGATAAACCACAATTAAATAATAAGACTTTGTATGAATCGCCATAAAAATATTTAAAAAACACACAGGATGCACCCTGTATTTTTTTTTCATATTTTTATGGTGATTTATACAAAGTTTTATTATTTAATTGAAGTATTGTAGTTTTGATTGAAAATTTAGAAAATGTATAAATTTATAGAACTTTAAGATATGATGTAAATTTTATTCATTTCTAATCTTATTCGTTTTATGGTATGGGACTTGAAGTTGTGCTCCAGTCCAGTTCATATTTTAATTTCTTGATTCTAGAAGGATATATACTACGCTGACCCCTCATCAAAATGTATGTTAATCATCCTATTCGATGTAACTGATATTTTAACACTAAAACTACCGGAAATTTTATTCAAGTTTTATAAAAATATTTTACATCAGAATTTTTACTTAAAACTATTTAACTTATTTATTTAGCTTTTTCTTCCTTGTATTTTTTAAACTTATTGTATAAAAGAAATCCTGGTATGAACCGAAATATTAACAACTGATAGGGGTCGAAATTACCCCTCACGCAGTGTTGCAAGATTGGGGATTTTTTAAATTCATTAAAATAGTATAATTAGTCTTATTTTTCAGAATTTTTTATCTATTTTTAAATGGCTGAATATTTCTATTTCAAAAAACCGGTGACAATCAACAATCTGGGAACAACAAAGTCCCCAATCTGGCAACACTGCCCTCACGGTATGTTTAATGTTAATATACAGTGAAACCTCCTTGAACGGTCACCTCTAAACAACGACAACCTCCAAATACCGGCCACATACTGATGGAATCAAGCATGTTCCATAGCATTAACATTAGTACGAACCTCTAAATAAGGAATTCTGAACAACGACCTCTCAAAAGTCACGAGAAATTTTTTTTTACTGTTTCTGGAACAATTTCATATTTATTTGCAAACCAAAATCTGAAGCAGATCAAACAAAGTTTACTTAATATGTCAACAAAATGTTATTTAATCTCTTGAACAGTTAATCATTTTCCAAAACTAGACATAGAAAATGAAGACAACAATGATGGGGAAAGTTTAGATAATATTCTTAGATCAGCAAGCATAACTAACACGAACGCCAGTAAGTTTGTGTGTCTGGACAAAGATTGGGCAGTTGCTGCTACATTTGATTCATACAGCAAATGGCGCAAGATTGGAGACAGGAAGAGGAAAGTAATACGGAAGTGGATATGGAAGAGATTATGGAACCACCTAAAATTTCCAAATTATTTACGAACCTTCGTGTAATCAAAATTTTTTCATTAAATCATAATGATGATGCGTTATTACAGCAAAATAACCCATACTATTATTTCTTTGGAGAAAGATATTTGCAGAAAAAAATGCAACTACAAATCACTGATTTTTTAAATGTATTAAAACAATGAGGATTAATTAAAATGACTGTGTATTTCTATTTAAATGTATGTAATTATGATTTTTTTAATGAAATCTCTGAATAACACTAACCTCTGAATAGCCCTCACTTTTCATCAGTCTCACTGGTAGCAGTTATTCAGAGGTTACACTGTAAATGAATGTTTCCTGGTAGTTAGATCAAATTAACCTTCAACTGCTGTGGCAGAAATTATCACATAGTTACTGTGAAGCGGTCTCTAAGACTGCTTGATCGAAAGACGAATAAAAGGCTCAATTATCTTATAGGATGCTGTTTCTTTACTAAACTTTACATACGGAACTGTTATAATTAAAATTTACCTATTTAGAAGGCTGTAGCCATTATACTAGGTTTCCAAATAAAGCAAAATTTCATTAATATCAATAGTAAAACTAAAAATTGCATTTTAAACTGTGAAATTTGAAAAAAAAAGCAGCGTTTTGTGAGACCGCTAACAGCAGTTAAGGGGGCAGGTCACGTTGAGCAGCCAGAAAATGACCGTATTTAAAGCAGTTCAAAAAACTCTGTAGTTTCTTAACCAATGAATGAAATGCAACAATTTTTTTTCTTTAACTTTCACACATTCTTATGGTTTGATAAAATATTCAAATACACATATATTTAGTAATATTAACGACAAAAGTGGCTTTTGAAAAATATGACTATTGAAATATACATTTTGCGCGCACGATTTTACAAATTCTACTGCAGATATATGTTTAATGTTTCATATTTTGCACTTAACCTAAATTTGAAAGTATATTAAAATTCTTTAGCATAATTAATGGCTTTTCTAATCATATTCACTAAATTTCACCAAAAAATGTATACAGTCATTCAGGGTAACTTTCATCCGCGTTTTCTCTATTTTCAGATACCCCACTCTTATTTTAAGAATATTGTTGCAACTAGTGGCGTAAAAGAGAAGAAATGATCCTAAGTTGTTGTATATCTATCACAAATTAAGGAATAATGATGATATAAACAATAAAAAATGTATTTTTAACCCGGTTCAAAGTTATCTAGTCATCTAGGGTAACTTTGCACCATATTATAAATATCATATAAAATAAGACATTATAAAATAAGTATTATACTTAGGACAACTTTGAAGCAAAAAAAGTTTTTTTTTCCATATATTTAAAAACTTTTAATCTACATTTCCCAACATCACAAGATTTGTATAATTTATGACATTACAACGAATATTATGCATAAGAAGAGTGGAAGAAGAAAACCATGAATATTTAGCAAAAAAGAAATGTTTATTGTTCATATATAACATAAAAATGCAGTGAAAAACAATTTTCAATGTTTTAACTCAATAATACACTGTTCAAAAAAATTAAGGGAGCAAGCAAAAAAGTGAAGATGACAGTGCAAGACAGCATGGGGATTAAATTCAGAGTAACATATGTATCAATGCGCAATACAGAAAAAAAAACCGCAAAAAAATTGCAAGACAGCTTTAATTCTTTGAAACGGATGGATAGAACGTGAAAAGATGGTTTATAGCAACAATGTGATTAAATGTAAATGGTAAAAAAGTACTGTTTAGGAATGATGCAAGCCATTTAAGACGGCGTGTGGTCCCTTAAAATCGATAAAACTGTCGCATACCTGTTTTCCATGGATTCGATGACATCATCAAAAAGTTTTCGGGGAGTACTGTTCAACTCCTCAAGAATTTCAATCTCCAAGTCCCGGACAATAAAAGGAAGCTCCAGTCTCGCTTCAATGCATCGTCCGAGTGTGTCCTAATCATGCTCGATCAGATTCAGGTCAGGAGAGCATGTTAGCTATTCCATATGCTGTATTGTTTCAACTTTAAGCATGTTCTCCACAAGACGAGCTGTATGCGATCTGGCATTATCTATCATGCATGAAAAAAAAAGGAATCACCAATTGCTGCAAGGTAAAATACGACATGAGGTCTCAGTATATCGTCTGTATAACTTCAGGCCGTCAAAGTACCATTCGAATGATATGCAGGCCCGTACGTCCATCTATTCTGATTCCAGTCCATAACATCAACCCACCTCGTCTGTAATATGATCTTTCACGAATGGATGTAGGATTATTTTTAGTGTCCCTTTCTCTCCATGGTAAAATGCATCGGATGTCACATCCAGACTGAATCGGGACTTATCTGTAAACAGAATTTGACTCCAACAACGTTGCCTCCAAACTCGATGTTCAGTTGCCCACCTTCTATGGGCCACACAGTTGCTTGAGATCATCGGAATACAGACCATTGGCTTACGTGCATAGAGACCACCCTGATGAAGCCTAATTCTGACTGTTTGGCTGGACGCCCTTAGTCCTGTGGCCAAGAACAACTGTGTTTGCAACTTAGTAGTATTGCCAGTTCCGTCTCGAAGAGCTGTTAACAGGATATATCGATCATAAGTTTCTATGGTAGCACATGGTCGCCGTTGCCCTTCTCGATGTCTACTATTTCATGTGTCTTGGAATCGATTCCACAGCCTTGCATTGACACTTCTTGCAACTCCAACAGCGTCAGCAATATTTCGTTGTGTTTCTCCAGATTCAACTGCCCTGATAATACGCTAAGCCATGAATTCCGGTAAATCACATTGTTGTGACATTTTCAAGTCACCTTTTCTCAAAACACAAGCTGAGCAATTGAATTTTATAAGTGAGACAGTGAAAGAGATGTTTCTGCAAAATTCCGATTTCTGCACCTATCTCCTTTTTCTAGTTTTTACATCATAAATTTTGATTTGATTGTGAAGTTTTCTTCATCTGTTTTCTACTGCGCTTTAAATTATGGATGTTTTATTTTATGTTACTTATTGGTGTAAATATTTGCGTAATTTTGTTAAAACCAGGTGCTCCCCTAATTGTTTTGAGCAGTGTATATCCATAGTTACAGTAGTACATACTAGTAATAGTAATAATCAAACAAGAATAAAAATTTTCGAATGCAGAGTTGTCAGATTGGCCTCCATTCTTATTCAGAAATTTAGTCCATACCAGAAATAAAGAATAGTATTTTATACTTTATTTAATAAGAGAGATTTAACTATCACAGAAAGTAAAAATTCTTCTTTGGAAATTTCCGTAATGAATTTAAAATGTCGGATTAAAATTTGAGAGCAAACTGGCATTCCTGGTCGAATGTATGGAATGTCAAATTTGAGTAGCTCAGAGCCAAATAACGTCTTTAAATGAATTTATGAATTTTACACATATTTTTGAAAATATTTATATGTTATATTCAATGCACACTTTCGGCATTCATACATAATATATGTGCACATATGGGGAATTTTTGACAAGAAAATGGTATTTTCGTATAACCATAAGATATGATTTTTATTTTTGTAATTTTTTTAATCATTATTTCACATAGTTTTATGAACAGAAAATTATACAGTATTTATCAGTAAACAATAAACCCAGGCTCAAAATTATACTGAAAATAAGGTAAAATGGTAGTTCCTTCTAATTTTACATTTTATTGGCTATTAATAAATACATAATCGCAAAATACTGACACATATATAACATGTAGATAATAATATGTCTGATAAATGAGTATATTGTTACTTACTATAAAAATTTAATTGGATTACAACAACTTCAAAACAACATTAAAAATTAACTTGAAAACAGTACTTCACAATAATAACTGAATGATACAATTAATTCTGTATAATGTTGCCAATTTATGTTCTAAAATAAAGGTTAGAAAGCGCAGTTTATAACCTTGACAACAGAGTGTAGCATTGGAGTTTATCTAGCCTTTTGAAGTCAAACATGTTGAAAATTAGGACGTGGGTCCAAAGATACACCCCGTGGATCAAATTTACCCTGAATGACAGTACTTATTTTTTCAATCCACGCTTTTCTGTGACGAAAATCAGACTAAATTGAGGTTCAGCATAAACTAACACATATAAACTAAGAATATACATAATTTCAAGGTTCTATGATAATTAGTTTTAAATGAGAGTACATGCATTACCAAAAAATCAATTTTTTGAAAAACGGCCTCAGCTATAAAGTTGACTTATAACATTACAGCAAATGCTTTTATGCAAGATATGTTTAGCCATAACTTCTGTTCTAATTGATATTTTTGTAAAATTCTTTTTCCAGTGTATTTGTAGCTTTTGAAGATATCCGTTCTGAAATTTGTGAAAAATAATTTTTTTTTAACCGCCAACGTGATCTGCCCCCTTAAATGAACATTTATTTAATCAAAATTTGTTAACCTCTAACTAATCATATGCTACTTTAAAAGTTTTAAAAGCTCTATAATAATTAATGTAGTGTTCGTCGAAACCTTCAAAAAGAGATATACAGGGTGTACATAAATGAATATCCCAAATTTACAGGGCTATTAAAAGAAAACATAAAAAGTACAACCTTGTTGCCCATCGGAAATAAAAAATAACAGTTGAAAGTTTAAATTAAACACAGTAACAAGTGTTTTATGTGAGCCCTCCAGAAACACGAACGATATCGAGGCGATACGACAACTCATCCAGTGGCGCCAATTTATATGGGCCCGTGGGGCGCGAGCCCACCCACTTTCCATTGATTTATTTTATTATTCATTTATTTATTTATTTAAGCGCTAAAATAAAATTTGGTTTTATTGACGTTCTCAAAAGAATTTTGTTTGGAAAATAGTAACGGCATCAATTCGATCTACATGAGCACAGAAAGTCCCTTCAGCTGATATATAATTAAATTTCTCTCAAATACAAATTTCCGATGTCTCACGATAATGTCACGAATCCACAAAGCACTTAGGTGACTAAAATGTATTTTTTTCTTGACATTTAGTTTTCCGCACTTTTATCAGCAATCTTTATGCTATTTATAATATATTAATGTATTTAGAAGGAAAAACTTATTAGAATATAATTTAATAAAATGATTTATTAAATTATAATTAAATTGTAATAATTTTATATTTTACTTCTAAAAACCATATTTATGCTTCGAATTATCTGCTTTAGTCATTCTCTCCTTCCCCGCAACATGCACTAAAGGGGGAAAATGTATGTGTTATTTTGCTCAAAAAAGTTTTGAGCCCACCCAATATTATTCAATGGTTGGAACTCATTCCACAAATTTTCATCATGTCCGGTCTGACTCTTTGAAAGGCTGCAGGAGGTCTGCACGGGCCGGAATTTCCAGGCCCGGGACCGGCCCGAACGAAAGCTATCTTGGCCCGGCCGGTGTAAAAATTGGAAGTCCGGCCCGGCCCGAACGAAAGCTATCTTGGCCCGGGCCGGTGTAAAAATTGGAAGTCCGGGCCGGCCCGTTTGCATTTTGACAGTTCTCGGCCCGGCCCGACACAATTTCTACAAAAAAAAAATCCGTTTTTTCTCGACATACAAGTAAGATTCTTTTAATGAATACTACATACATATTTATGGGAACATTTTACAGTATATTTTAGATAACTATGATATTCGCAAAACAGAAAGCACACAATAGTAAACATTAACGGTTACTTACACTGTTTTAGTCACCGCGTCTACAGACATTTCAAAATTCAAATAAAGATTCATTAAAAGATTAATGTAGTTCAGAACAATGGATTAAACACATGATAACTTTTGAAACTGTATAATAAAAAGTAGATTTGTGAAAATAATTCTCTCATGTTTAAGACTTTTCTCAAATCCAAAGGAGCTACATTTCGACACATTTATGAATTCATTTCTTTTCGGAAACGCGTAAGACTGGCAGGTATTCTTATTCAGAAGCTATGTAAATGTCGTTTTTTTTCATAGATAAAAGCAATATATCTTTCTGGAAATACTGCCAAAGTTAGCGTTTTGAATCGAATTTCGAAAACGATAACACAGGAAAGGAGAAAAACGCACAGTCGCGTGACAAGAATCTCTGTTATCTCTGTAAGTAATTTATCAAATATGGAGTAAACTAATCGTTTCCAAATGCCTTCAATAGTTTTGCCTGTCAATTTTATGCCTTTATAGTTAAAAATGAGTCAGAAGAAGTGTCTGAAAGTTTCGCATTGTTGAGCAGTGAATATGAGAACCACCTTAAGGTATATTTCCAAAGATACTGTTAACAGAAGTTCGTTATCACTATTAATACTAAGAAACACAATGACTGTCCTACACATCCTGAGATCGATTAAGACCAGTTCCGTCCCGGCGCGAGTCTGCTGAATAAATTTAAACTCGGAATCAGACCTCTTGTAACTGTACGATGCCGATCTCTACGATGGACATGTTACATTTCTGTATTGATGTTGTTAGACTCGCATCAGCTTGTGACGCACATTTATACTTCTCCAGAAAATCATATTAATTGAAAATGGCTCATATTTTATCTGCTTCGCTTGAATTCTTATATCGGGCCGATAGGCCCGATTAATGTTTTTATCGGCCCGGCCCTGCAGGCCCGTTCAATTTTTTTGCCGGCCCGGCCCGTTGAAAAAATTGTCCTAATTTTGCCGGCCCGGCCCATTTGAAAATTCTCCTTCATTCCGTCGGGCCGGGTACGGGCCTTGGGCCAAGCCCGGGCCCGTGCAGACCTCTAGGCTGCAGGTATGCGTGACCTTAGCTCGCCAAAGTCAGTTGGCAGCTGTGGAACAGACATCTGATATTTAATAAAGTCCCCCCCCCCAAAAAAAAAAAAAAAAAAAAAATCACATGGAGTGATCTCAGGCCTGCGAGGAGGAGGAGGAGGCCAGTGATGAAAAGCAAGGTCCTGGGGTGCTCGGCGACCTATCGCCATTTTCTTAAACTTTCACCTGTTAATTTTGATTTCCGAATAACAATAAGGTTGTACTTTTTCTTGTTTTCTTTTAATAGCCATGTAAAGTTGGGATATTCATTTATGCACACGCTGCATTTTTAAAACTTTGAGATACGTTCCAAGTTTCATTCATTCTTAATCTTATTCGTTCTATAGGAGGAGACTTGAAGTTTTGATACTCCAGTACGTATTTAAAATAGTCCATTTCAAATAGGTACATACTGCACTGATCACCATAGAGTAAAAAGAAAGAATAGAGATGAAGTGTGGTGGCTATCGGTATCGTCATAAATGTAACCCTAAAATCCTCTACGTGAGGCCCAAACACAACCACGTGCTTTCGCAGAAAAAGGAGAAAACTTCTAGTAATACAGTTTTTAATTTATAATATGCACAATGAAATCCTACTTTAGAATGCTTAAATATAAGCAAATCATTTTTATTTAGAGAAAAAAGGCACGGATGATGTCAAAGAATTCGGTCCCTGTTCCACTTGATTGTTTTGTTTGGACTGAATGAGGGCATTTAAATTTGAGCGATAACGCACATCATATTGCAAACCGTTTTCACGGCATACTGCATTTTCATCTCTCTCTTTGATCCATAACTGATCACTCACCAAAATTTTTGTTTTAACACTTAAATACTGTATCAAAAACACTGGCATGGCTACAGTGAGCGGTCTCTGAGACCACTTGATCAAAATATGAATAAAAAGCTGAATTAATTCATAGGATACTGTTTCTGTACCAAATTTTATGTACAGGACAATGAACTAGTATAATTAGAATTCACCCAATCAGGAATATTCTATATTCAAAATGAAAATTACAAGTTAAATTGTTTAAAAAACTAGCCGTCTGTGAGACTCCTAACAGCAGAAGGATTAAAGTGTTTTGAATATAATAGATATTTTACTATATTCGAAATTTTTTTTAAAGCTAAGCACAATTAAGTACAGTCGTGGAAAAAAAAGTAAACACCCCTTACTAACTCCTCAACAAATTATCGTAAACGAAAGTTACTGGTACCGAACGATTGGAAATAAAGTCTACTTTTAAATGATGTATATAAAATTTGCTTAGGGCCATCTACATATTAAAACGAAACCAAACTTCATTTTTTTCAATGGCAATACCCAATTTTGACGAGATATTTCGAATCTTCGGTTCAAACTATGCCTAGACACCAAATTTCAAGTTATTTGAATGATAAGTTTTTGAATTATAAACATTCAAAATTCAGTACTTCTAATGTTAAATTACATTTTCATATTTTTATTTATATCTCCTGATATTATGCTTCTAATGTGCTAATTTTTTGTGTAGCAATAATTTTAATATACCCTAACATAAATACGCTGAATTTGCAATTTTTATAATTTTATGAAACGAATTATGAAATGAATATAAAAAAAAAAATTATGAGTTGCAACCTACAATTTTTTCGATGTATTTAGATTTATTAAGTCCTGCTTTATGGAAATCCAAAATTTCACATTTTAATTCCAAGTAGTTTTCGAATTATGCTTAAAAAACGGCAAAATGATGGTTTAAGGGGCCGTCTATGATAGAAGTGAGTAGATGTTTTGAAATTTCTTCTGCTGTCCTGTAATCTAACCGGCTTCATTGACTGCTTGAGTGGTGCTTAAGGCGCCTTGATCTAGAAGGGGACTCACTCGGTTAACAATCAAGTACCGAATTTCAGTTTGGATACAGACTTTAAAATACGCTTGCTTTAAAATAATTAATTTCTCGGAAACTTATGGTACGAATTGCATAATTTTTTTTTTTTTTTTTTTTTTTGGCTAATTGTAGGGTGTAGAGTTCATTTATGTTGTCAGAATTGTGTACTGCCATTGAAAAAAAAACAAAGTTATGGTTCGTTTTAATTTGTAGATGGCCCTCTAAGCCAATTTTATATACATCATTTAAAAGTTGACTTTATTTCCAATGTTCGGTACCAGTAACTTTCTTCTACGATAATTGGTTGAGGAGTTAGTAGGAGGTGTTTACTTTTTTTTTTCCACGACTGTACGTTAACCCTTTGTATCCTGAATTTTGAATAAAAAAATCGCTTCACCTGAATAATTATTTTACGTTAACCTCTAAGTTACACAGAAAAACATATATAATAATTTGATTTCTAGATATTTTTTTAAATTAAAAGTGATTTAATAAATCGGTAGTTAGAACTCTTTTTGCAAAATATAAGAATAATTAGATTAACTAACAAAAAATACTGTTATGGAAATCACATAATTCTAATGAGGACAGTGTAAATAAATGTATTGTGATCCTATCCGTAACAGAGAAGTGCTTTGTAGTTGCAAATTTTTCGTATAACATTTTTTAATAGGAGAAATGATACATCTAGGTAAACGGCTGAGAAAATAACCACATTAAAAAATATTTATCTTCGACTGTTTTAACTGTGCTTTCTAAATATGATTGAGAAAATTATTTTGTATGAAAAGCGCAATCTACTTTTATTAGTAGAATTAAATAAATTTTACACTAAATTTTCTTTAACACGTTAAGCGCCACGTCAGTCACCAATGACTGATACTGAACTTTCCGTTTAGTACGCTTCATCACCGTTGACTGACGGTCTAAAATATGATATAAAATTTAAAAAATATGTATATTGTTTTAAGTACTTACTTTAAAATTTATTTACCTTTTATTTATTACAGGATTATATTTTTTAAAAATTACTTAAAACATTGTAAATTTTTCAGCTTCAATGTCAGTCATCGTGGCACTCAACGTGATAATAGTAATTAAAAGTACCGTCAGGACATAAAGGGCTAACTGCATGTTTCCTTATTTGTAAAACTCTAGTTAATAATTGTGATAAGACATTTCAATAAATAATGTATAGTGTTGATAGAAAACTGCAGAAAGCGATACCTCAATAAAATTTTGAAACGTGGTGTAGATTTTATTCATTCATAATCTTATTCATTTTATGGCATGGGATTTGAAATTGTGAGCTACTCCAGTTTACATTTAAACTCCTCCATTCCAGACAGATGTGTACTGCGTTGAGCACTCAGCGAAATATCTGTTATTCAGCCTTTGCACTGTAATTGACCTCTAGAGAACGGCGGGGTTGAACGAAGTATTACAGTAGATTTCGATCTCTCCACCCAACTTTTATTTGATTTCTGAACTGAATATAGTCAAACCCTCCCCTATTCGATGGGCCGAGTTGGAATGGATGGAAAGCATTTTAATATCGATATAAATAAATATAAAAGTTTTGGTTTGAGAGATTAATTTTATTCAATTAAATTCTCAGTGGGGTGCAATTATTGCGTTTGAAATAGATTTATCAAATGCAGTAGGGTAATTTACAAAATCTGCCCATGTTTTGCAATAACAAAATCAAATCTTTAGAAATAATCAGAAAGTTTTAATTTTTTTATAAATAATTACCTTACCTCATAAACATTAATATACAAGCATTAGGAGAGACCAAACTACTAAATTAACATTTTAAAACTATTTTTTAAATTTCAATGAACTTGTTTAATGACATAAGTAAGCACGGTAATGACAACTACGGTAATGACAAATTAAGCAGAATATTTTTATTTTTCCCCAGGCATAAATCGTAGCCATTATATCTTCGGGCACATGCAATGATTTTCTATTTCTTATATAATAAAACCAGATTAAGAAATAAAAGTTCATTTAATTATCAATTAAAAGTGGGTACGGTAATGACGTACAAAAAAATACTCACCAAAACATTCAAGGTCTTTGCTCAGGGCCGAAACTAGCCTTTTTTGCACCCGGGGCAAACATGGATTTTGGCGCCCCCCACCCCCTCTTCCGCAAAGTATATTTACAAAGAGTATTTTACTAATTTTCTAATAGCAGGCTTATTTTAAAATTTTAAATATGTAACCATAAAATATGTAATACTGAACTACGTAATCTACAATGGCGGATCCAAGAGGGAGATCACGGGGGTCATGACCGCCCGTCTGAACACCAACAAAAATATTCTAAAGATCATTTTTAAAATGAAATATAGAGTAGAGTCCCGATTATCCGGGTTTCCGCTTTAACCGAGTTATTTTCTTCTGATGGACTGATGGCTTCCATTATTATGAAACAGCTATTATAAATGAAGTATTAGGTGAAGATGAAAAGCAGTCGTAAAAAGTTAGAACTCTGATTTTCTGCTCAGAATAGGGAGAAAAAAATGGCCATATATATTTTTTTTTTTTTCAAAAAAAAAAAAATTATGGCCTTTTTTTTTTCTGACCAGAAAATTAGAGTTCTAACTTTTTACGGTTGCTCGTTCATCTTCACCTAATACTTCATTTATAATGGCTGTTTCATAATAATGGAAGCCATCAGTTCATCAGAAGAAAATGATCTATTCCAAAGGTATAATACTTCATTTGGCGCCCCTTCGCTCCGGCGCCCGGGGCACATGCCCCCTCTGCCCCCCCCCTTTTAGTTTCGGCCCTATCTTTGCTTGTTTCATTGAAACTATAAAACTATTTATTCACCCAAACCTGATAACAAGTTGACTTTTAAGGAGCACTTTTGCCTTGATAAAAAGGCATGTGCTGCCACTAAAAATTCCAGCTGAATTTTTTGTCGGAAGCATGGCAATGACCCTCTTTCTTGGGACACGGTTTAAAATAATTATTAAGTATTATAGATAAGTATTAATTAATGAAATAAATCTTTTTTAATTAGTAGCATCTTAATAAATAAAAGTGTATTAAAAATTATACCATCTGTTTAAAATACACTATATGGCCAAATAGCCCAGTGGTAGGGGAGCAAAAAATGGCCCAATTCGGAAATAATTAGTGGAAAGATGGAAATTGTTTTAATATCTTCAGTTTATGTCTAAAATGAATATGCTACGTTTTCCCCCTCGTACTAGGTGAGTGTTAGGAATTATTCATTGATTTTTAGTCAAAAAACACGTTTTTTTTTTTTTTTTTTTAATATCATAACACTATCTCCAAATCACTAACTGTTTCAAAAACATTGTCAGTACAAATGTTGTAGAGCTTAAAATTCTGAATAAAATGAGTACCTACACTTAATACTTTTGTTGAATATTAAGGTCACAATTCTACTTTAAAGTTTTAGCCTCGTGGTCAGAGGGTTGAACTAATTAGGGTAATTAGGGGAAAACTGGAAATCATTTTAATCCCTTCAGATTAGGTCTAAAATGAATATTCTATGTTTTCCCCTTCGTACTAATTGAGCGTTAGGAAATATGTACACATTTAGATTCGAAAAACACGTTTTTCTTTAATATTTTTAACAATATCTGAAATTGCGACCTTAATTTTGAACAAAAATAATAATCTGAATATTTATTGTATTCAAAATTTTAAGCTCTACAACATCTGTATTGGCAATTTTTTGATATACACTGCTCAAAACAATTAAAGGATATTTGAAGTTTTATATAAAATAAAGATATAAACGAATTTTTTTTTGCCGAAAATAGAAGAAGAGATTCACAAATGCAAATTTTTCTGGTTTTCAAACTGTGGAGTATGCAAATTTTGAGTTCGGCGTCAAAAACGTCGCTACAGCGGCAGCGAATGAAATTTGACTTTCAACTGGATAAAAGAGAATGAAGACAAGGATGATCGGCATTCAGTGATTGCTTTGTTTCGATGAGTACGATGTCTCAGCGAAGTCATTTGACAGATTCAGAAACTTTGAGAATTGTTGGTAGGTTAGAAGGGGGCCAAACTCAAGCCGAAGTAGCGCAAGCCATTGGAGTGTCTCAAAGTGTCATTTCCAGGATCTGGAACCGTTTTTTGGAGAGTGGATGTGCAGGCTGAAGACCAGGGCAAGGTCGTAGACGGGCAACAACGCCCAATGAAGATCGGTATTTAGCGTTAACAGCTCGGAGACACCGAACCATGAACGCTACTCTTCTCCAACAACACCTTCGCTCGGCTACAGGCCCCACGATTTCAACTCAGACTGTCCGAAACCGGCTCCATGCTGTAGGTCTGTATGCTCGCCGATCGATGGTATGTGTTAGATTAACATCAAGACATCGTCGCTACCGCAGGGAGTGGGCAACCGAGCATGTCAACTGGAGGAGAAATGAATGGAGCAATATTCTGTTTTCTGACGAGTCCCGTTTTTCTGTGCATCCGGATAATAGGCGTATTTTCATCTGGAGAGATCGTGGCAGTAGGAATAATCCTGCGTTCGTGCACGAAAGTGTCAGATTTGGCGGTGGAGGAGTGTTGGTGTATGGTGGCATCTCCATTGACGGGCGCACCGACCTCTACATCATTCGAGATGGAGCTCTGACTGGTCGCCGATATAGGGATGAGATCCTCAGACCTATTGTAGTCCCTTACGCTGCAGAAATCGGAGATAACTTCATTTTAATGGACGATAACTGCAGGCCACATCGTGCAAACCTGGTGGAGGATTTCCTTTTCGAGAAAGGAATCGTTCGAATGGAATGGCCAGCGTGTTCTCCAGACATGAATCCAATCGAGCACGTTTGGGACGCTCTAGGAAGACGAGTTTCTGGCCGCCAGCAACCCCCACAAACTCTCCAAGAACTGGAAAGAGCTCTTCTGGAAGAGTGGGGCAGAATACCCCAACTCGTCATTAATAGCCTCATTGAGTCCATGCCTCAAAGGTGTTCAACGTTGCTGGCCGCCCGTGGAAACCATACCCCCTACTGAAAATGATTTTCTTTGAAGAAAACACCTTTTCTTATTCTTTTTTTCTCATATGCACAAATTGTGTTTTTTTCCTTTAGTACACAAATGCGCAATAAAATGCATTTTTTTCTGCCAAACATGTGTAATTTATTCTCATATAACCTACTATGTCTGCCGACCATGTATCAATCAGCTAAACAGTTTACCAGATACAAAATCCACCTAAAACTGCAATATCCTTTAATTGTTTTGAGCAGTGTAGTTAGCTGGTTTGAGATATTGTGAAGGTAATCTGGTCTCTCCTATCTTGTAACTCTTTATTAGTGATTAAGGCAAAATTTTGAAATGGAGAACAAAAATATTAATGTGGGTACTCATTTTATTCAGAATTTTATGCTCTACAACATTTGTACTGACAATGTTTTTGATAGACTTAGCTGTTTTGAGATATTCTTAGGTAACTTGGTCTCTCCGGACTTCAAGCTCTTGATTAGCGATTAAGGTAAAAATTTGAAATTAGAATTTCGATCTTAATTTTGAACAAAAATACTAATGTTGGTGCTCATTTTATTCAGAATTTTAAGTTCTACAACATTTGTTTTGACAATGTTTTTGATAGAATTAACTATTTTGAGACACTGTTAAAAATATTAAGGTAAAACATGTTTTTCGAATGTAAATACGTACATATTTCCTAACGCTCACTTTGTACGAAGGGAAAAACATAGAATATTTATTTTTTAGACCTAATCTGAAGGGTTTAAAACGATTTCCAGTTACCCCCTAATTAATTATGAGTTCAGTCCTCTGACCACGGTGCTAAAACTTTAAAGTAGAATTGTGACCTTAATATTCAACAAAAATATTAAGTGTAGGTACTTATTTTATTCAGAATTTTAAGCTCTACAACATATGTATTGACAATGTTTTTGAAACAGTTAGTGATTTCGAGATAGTGTTATGGTATTTAAAAAAAACGTGTTTTTTTTACTATAAATCAATGTATAATTCCTAACACTCACCTAGTACAAGGGGGAAAACGTAGCATATTCATTCTAGACCTAAACAAAAGGGGTTAAAACAATTTCCAGCTTTCCCCTAATTATTTCTGAATTCAACTCCCTAACCACTGGACTAAAAGGTGACCGGTCACTTGCGATTTTAGAAGTTTTGTTAAATATCTAGAAAAATACATGAGGAATTAACCTGAAACTGCAGGTGTGTAAACAGTATTGTATAGGTCATATATTTTCACGAAGATTTTTTTTCCCGAAACCCCATAGGGGACCGTCAACAAAT
Organism: Maratus speciosus; assembly: GCA_963932465.1. NCBI lineage: Eukaryota > Metazoa > Arthropoda > Arachnida > Araneae > Salticidae > Maratus > Maratus speciosus. Next base: position 173,799,695 of record OZ010793.1, read on the forward strand.
TGAAAAAGAACGAATATCTTTTGGATAACCCTGTAAAACCTAATGCAGCAAAAACTTTCAAACTCGAGATTATTAATACGTGGGTTATTGTAATAGACTGTGTTCATTTTTATGAGGATAGCATGTATACTTGTTGAGAAATTAAAGTTTTATAAAAACAGTCCCAAATTTCGACAAGTTTTTTGCTTATAATTTGGGGAGTTCTTAATCTAAAAAAAAAAAAAGTTATTTTCAGAAAATATGACAAACAACATTGTACAAAATACTCCGCAATCAGAATTAAAAAATAGTAAAAATTGGATGAAAAATGAGCAGGATTACTAAAAAATGTTTCAGTGCGCATGCGCGAATGCAATCAAAATGTAATGTGCGTAATGTATTAGCTAAGTATATAGAGCAGCTTTTGTGAAAGTCTCAAAATCATAGCTTGAAAATTCTGAAAATTATCGTCGATAGAATAAGCTCGAAATTCGTTTTTCCCAAAAAGAAGCAAAAAGACGAGGAGTTGTATCAAATATCTGTTGATTAGTGAAAAGATACACAATATTGCACGAACTACCATATTTGGATACAACCGCTCATCTTTTTGCTTCCTTTTGGGAACAACGGATTTCGAGCTTATTCTATCGACGATAATTTTCTGAATTTTCAAGCTATGATTTTGAGACTTTCACAAAAGTTGCTCTATATACTTAGCTAATACATTATGCACATTACATTTTGATTGCGTTCGCGCATGAGCAGTGAAACATTTTTTAGTAAACCTGCTCACTTTTCGTCCAATTTTTATTATTTCTTAATTCTGATTGCAGAGTAGAATATAGATGTAGAATGTAGAGATGTAGAATATTATTTGTCATATTTCCCGAGAAGAACTTTTTTTTATATTAAGAATTCCACAAATTATAAGCAAAAAACTTGGCGAAATTTGGGACTGTGTTTGTAAAAAAACATTAATTTCTCTACGAATATACATGCTATCCTCATAAAAAGGAACACATTATATTACAATAAGCCACTTATTAATAATCTCGAGTTTGAAAACTTTTGCTACATTAGTTTTTACGAGGTTATCCAAAAGACATTCGTTCTTTTTCAATTTGTTGACGGTTCCCTATGGGGTTTCGGGAAAAAAATCTTCGCGGAAATATATGACCTATACTATACTGTTTATACACCTGCAGTTTCAGGTTAATTCCTCATGTATTTTCCTAGACATTTAACAAAACGTCTAAAATCGCAAGTGACCGGTCACCTTTGGCCATATAGTGTAGAACTTAGTCAAATCTTTACCTAATAAATTGCTTGTTGGGGCAACCTACGGTAATGACATTTTGGCTACAAAAGAATATATTTCTTATTTTTAAAATTTTTATTAATAATACAATATTTCAAATGAAAATCAAATCTGAAAGTAATTGCTTAAGAGGCACAAAGGCCAACATAGTGAAAAAGATTACGTGCCGGAACTCGAACCCGGGCCATCAGTATAGTGCACTGACATTATACCGACTAAACCACATGGAACGATACCCAGCCTGGAAAATTTCTCACTATCATATGTTGGCAAGGCTACAAACGCAGCATGGAATCCCGGCATGGAATCTTTTTCACTATGTTGGCCTTTGCGCCTCTTAAGCAATTACTTTGAAATTTGATTTTCATTTGAAATACCATTACAGTTATTATGTGCTTTTTTATTTTCTTCTTTGTAAAGAAGAAAGTATTGTAATTGAGATTTTTTTTTAGACTTTATACCATTGAAAAGTGTATGAAGTTATACATAGAACTGAACCAAATATCACGTAATTTTTTTTTGGCTATGGCCAGCAAGCAGGTCCTCCTTGAATTTGGAAATATTCCGCCGGAATGGGGCCCTGTAATAGCGATTTTTATGTCATTTTTACTATCGTACCATCAAAAAGTGTATGAAGTTATGCATAGAATTAAACCAAGTTTTATTTTTATGTGTTTGGCTATGACCAGCAGGTCCCATGTCAATTTGGGAAGAATCCGTTGGAAGGGGGGGGGGGGGCTATAATAGTGAGTTTTCTCGATTTTTCATAGTTCTGTTGTATATCAGCTGTTCGTGCAGTGACGGGCAATTCGCATCCAGCTAACCTGGATATTCTCATGTAGCTGATGTACAACAGAATAACTAACAATACTGATTTTAGTAAGTATTATTTTGAAAAATATTAACTCGTTTTCAGTTCGATTAGTAAAATGAAGCAGTAACTTAAGATGGAATCAAAGTTGGTGGATTATTGAAGTAATAACACAGGAGCACTAACGTGTGCAATAACATTTTGAAATATTAGCATGTATGAAAAAGAGAAAAGATTTGGGATTGACACATCCGACTAGTTTAATGAAATAAACATAAATACTTGAAATACATTTTGAATATTTAAATGTAACAAAATGTTAACGCTCATAAGTGGAAATATCTAGTGATAAATTATGTAAAATAGCAGGCAGAAAAATACAAATTCCTGTTGCAGAAATGCCGTGTTCGATAGAAAAGAGAAGATACATAGTGTTGCGCTTTTGATTTTATGTAGCTTTTGAAATGAAACTTCTACCGTTTTGATGTGAAAATATAACATGATGAACCTTTACTCACTTTATGATATAATTCTATTTTATGTAAATGATTAGATTTCCTTAAATTATTCTTTTTCAGAGCAATCATTTCTAGTACACTGTTAAAATATTTTCAGCATTCTGGCAGGTCATTCGACCGTTTTTTGAAAAAATGGTTTCATAACCATAATTTAACTATATTCTGACCATAAAATGGCCAATAATATGGTCAGAATAGTGTTAAATTACGGTGTGTGTAACCGTTTTCGGAAAAAACGGTCAAAAGACCTGCGAGAATGCTGCAAATTTTTAACAGTGTAGTTTAATTTCGATTAAATAAATTGTCATTACTAATTAGTTAAAAATACTACTTCATTTCGCAGTTGTCCAATAAAGATTATCAATTTTATCGTCCGAACTCTTAGAAAAGTAGCGCAAATAATCAAATAAATTTTTGTCTAGCATTTCGGTAATGTATGGCACAAAACTTCTTCCAAAAATTCTGAATATCTCTGTATATGCGGCTGGCAAAGATTTCCAAATATTTCCGAGAACTGTCTTCGTACATTGAAAACTTCATTTCTGACTAGCAGTCATCTTCCTCAGTAGGTTCTGAGTATTCCAAATTCGGCTGATATGTATGGAAAATGCAAGAATAAAGTTTAGATGTAAAGTTAAAAATCAAATATAAACTTAAAATTACAAAGTTATAAAACAAATGAGGGCGTGAGTTTCAGAACTCGCCTTATCCAGAAGATCAGATTTTGGAAAATCGCGAAAAACCTCTGAGTGTGTCCATTGTCTTTCAATGTAAACCAAGATTTTACAATGCCTGAAATATATGATAAAACTAGTTTTTTTTTTTCATATTGTAGTGCAATTGTTTTTTGTTTTTTTTTGTTTTTTTTTTGAGGCAGATTTACCAATAGAATACATTGATAGAGAAAACTCGATTTTTAAAATTTTTGATAAGGCGAGTTTTGAAACTTACGTCTTCAAATATGAACTTAAAGTTACAAAGTTAAAAAGCAAATATAATGTTAAAAATTACAAACTTAAGGTGCTTTGATAAATTATGCAATTTAAAGAATAGCAAAAATACAAAAAAAAAAAAAAAAAAAAAAAAATGCTGCACAAATTTCATGTTGGACGTTTAAAGCTTCAAAATTTTCGAAAATTTAATTTTTTTAGACGTTAGATTCCTACTTTTTTTGAACATTTTGATATATATATATTTTTTTTTAAATTCCCATTAGAACAGCAGTTATGGCTTTCAGAATTATACACGCTCAATAACTGAGGCGGCGTGCGTTTCCGCAGCTTTCAAGCCATTTTTCTCCAAATGAAGTTTTCGGGCATAACACGCAGGATTATCTCAAAAACTTCTGAATGTTTTTTCACAAAATTTTCAAAAAATATGTTTTATGTTAGTCTGTATAAACTGAACCTAAAAATACTTTTTTATTGTTCAAAGAAATATTTTTTTAGGTAATTATACTGTTGAAAATTTCAAAATTTTGTATTAGCTAAATCCAACTTTGTATTAAAAATATAAAAATGCTTTAAATACAAATTTATTTAGGTTCAGTGTAAGTGCTATTATCTGATATACAAGTAGGCACCAAAAGTTTCACTCTGGTTGCAAAATTTATTTTGTAATCCTGCGCGTAAGCTGTTACACCAATTTTCTGCTCGACAAATTACTGATAGTTTGAAGCCGCCTATAAAGGATAATTTTGCATCTTGCAATTTTTTAAATACATAAATGAAAGAACATACTTATATCTTTCATCCCAATAAAAATTCTGTTTTAAAATCATATACATTTTAAGATATTGATATGATGTGAAAAGAAAACTTGATAAATTCTTTTGAAAACGATTAGTATATTTAAAATTATTCATTTTTAGAGCAATCTTTTCCAATATTTCAGATGCCTCAAAACATCCCAGTTATATAAATTCTAATTACTAATCACTTAACATTAAACAAAAATGCAGTTGCCTAATAAAGATACTCAATTTTATCGCACGAATTCTTAGAAAAGTAATATTCAAAGCAATTTCACCAGATATTTCAATAACAAATTTCACAAGAGTTCTTCAGAAAGGCTGAATATCCCTGTATCTGCAACTGGCAAAAGACTTCCAATTCTTTGCGGAAACTGTCTACCTTCATTTCCAACTAGTAGTCGACTACTTTAGGAAATTCCGAGTACTCCAAATTTATCCAATATATTTATACAAAGTGCAAAATGCAAGAATAAGGTAGAGATATACAGCTAAAAATCAAATATAAAGTTAAAATTACATTTTTAACGTGAAATAAACCTTCTACCGTTTTGATGTGAAGAGACTACTTTATAAATTATTTTGAAAATGATTAGATTATTTAAAATTATTCATTTTCAGAGCAATCTTTTCCAATATTCTAGATGTCCCAAAACATCCCAGTTAAATAAATTCTAATTACTAATCACTTAACATTAAACAAAAATGTTTCATTTCTCAGTTGTATAATAAAGATACTCGATTTTATCGCCCGAATTCTTAGAAAAGTAATATTCAAAGCAATTTCACCCGATATTTCAATAACAAATGGCACAAGAGTTCTTCAGAAAGGCTGAATATCCGTGTATCTGCAACTGGCAAAAGACTTCCAATTCTTTTGCGGGAACTGTCTTCCTACATTGAAAGTTTCATTTCCATCCTTGCAGTCGTCGTCTACCTTAGGGGACTCCTCCTATTCCATGTGCAGGTCGGGACCATTATCCTAATGGAATTCTCTCGCATATCAATCGGTTTCAGGATTTTAAGAATTTCATTACAGAGAATGGGGGTGGTGATCAGAATTGGCAGATGGGGGAAGGTCGGGAATGAAGAGATCTCTTGTGGGGCTCGGGTTATCCTTTAAACTGCTGATAGCATGAGAAAGATATATATTCTTTTATAAATTTCTTTCGGATAATGTATATAAGTAAAATAATTGTAGGTCAATCAACAATTCTATATACTTACTCCTCTCCATTTCTTTATTTAAAAAAAAAAAAAAATTAAACTATTAATTGTCGGTTTAAATTTTCCTAACATGCTAAGAACAGTCAGAATCAGTGCTGTTTACTGTATTTGAAATAATTATTTATATGTTTATTTATTTTTTATTTTTTTCTGGTAAACAAGTGACAAAATTGCTACACAGCACAGTGGAGTATTTGAAGCAAATCCTGGCCAAAATTATTTTTTCTTGTGTTTTACACTTAAAATCAATGCTGTTGACTTGCTATTAGTAAAGTAAATACACTTAGTTAATGTTATATGCACATAAAAGTATGCATTTACTTAAAAAATATATATATATAATGCAAAGTTTACTTAACTTTTTACTGTTTATAAGAGGAAAGTAATTTTTGAGAGTTGTTTTACTTACAACTCATGTTTAATTAAATGTGGTTAATTTTACTATACATAAAATTTTAATTATTTATATAAACCAATCTATTAGTATATATATTATTTGCATTTAGTATTTAACAAAGTTGAGTATCTAAAGTTGAGATGTAGTATAGAAATTCTGGTTTCTGAGTGTTATTAAGAGATTACCAAGCCAATTTATATTTTAAAATGAAGCTATTATATGCGGAAGTATGTTTTTTTTTTAAAATTGGTTTCCAAAATTATAAGCAATACGACTATACTTCAAAAATAGCCCGGCAAACCACGGCACACCTTTTAACAGCTATATATCTCAGTCAATATATCTAAATTAGACCTAAAAAGGCTTAAAAAGAACACTTTTTTAAGTCTTTTTGTTATTATATTAAAAATAAAGCTTTGAGTTAAAAAATTCACGAAACCACAAAAATATGCATTTAAACCTAATCAAACATAATAACAGAGTTGAAACCTAACAATAAAGCAAGTCTTCTCGCAAAAAAAAACTCCTCTTCAACTAAAGCTAGTAGACGCCGGATATGACACATACTTCTGAAATAGACATAGATTGATGTACAAATTAATCAGCTATTAAAAAATACGCTTTTTACAATTGTTGAGCAAATTTTAATTTTTGCATTTTTGGCCAGGATTTTGGGTCAAATACTCTACTGTGTCAAATACTCTACTGTCGTACGCCGGGGACGGCGAACTTATGGTACGCGTGCCGGTCGATTATTTTCGGCATGATATAGGTTTAATTTTTCAAATTAAAATATATTAAAATATCTAGAATAAAAAAAAATATTGGAATTGCATGAAATGCATGAATTTTGACTAGTTGACTTTGCCTGAATTCGATTAATTCGATTGGTGGTTAAGCAGATTGAAGAGAAACCAAAATTCAACTTAATGACTGGCAATTTAGCTCAATATTGCCTCAAAATGTTTCAGTTTGAGAGATTATTGAAAAGGAAACTGAAAATGAAATATTATAATGCATTATAAGCAAAAATGGCGACAGCGAATTCCTGAAAACTTGAAATTTCATTAATTATTTATCATCTAACATGAAACAACAGAAATAGTATTTTTTAATTTACTTTCTAAAGTATAACACAAATATTAATCATATTTTTAATTAAAAAATTAAATAATTTTGATTAATTAATTTTTTTTGGTTGTTGGCACATCAAGATCCCGCAAAATATAATTTTGGAAAAATCGACAAGCGAATGTGAAATGGTACACCATCTAAATTTCTGAATTCGATAATATAAGAAACAAATATAAAGCGAAAAATAGTCTTAGAAACGAAAGAAGTGTAAATCTGGTTAGAGTATCTCTAACTTTATTCATTAAACTAGTCAACATGGCAAATAAAATCTTGAATTGATTATTTGTGTGTTTAAATATATATATATATCTTCTTCTTTCGTTGAAAGAATAGTTGATTGAACTTTGTACACGAGTGATCCATCACACAATTAGACTTGGATGAATCTATCTTTGAAGATATTCATGCACAATTTTTATATCAATACCTACTTTGATATTTTGTATTCACGATATATGGGGAAATATACGTTGTCCCAAAGAGATTGGAGAAACGTGCTTTAATTTTTTATTTGTTTAAGATACGTAAGCAATGTAAAATTGCGAAACATTTCAAAATAAATTATGAATAAAGATTATGTTTATAATAATATGTCCTAACTATTTCTTCAATTTCTACTGTAATTGTAACTGATGTTGTTCGAATGTTTACTTTTAAGTTTTCAGAACGTAATATGAAAAGCCTGTGTGGCATATCCTTTTTGTGCTTAACTTAATGTAATAAAAAGTAGTTAGTTATACGATTATGTTTATTTATTTATTAAAGTAACGAGCACCATACAATATGACAACGTTGATAAATTTGCTCTGCCATGAATTTTGAAAAAGTTGCACTTTTAAAATTTTTATACTGTCCCTGGGTCCTACAAGTTATATTTAGAAAAACATTCTCTATGCTGTTAACAAGTAAAACAGAAAAAAGTTCTTCTACAATCAAAATTCACAGAGTTATGATACTCCGAATTTTAGGAAATTTCGGAACGTTCGGGCACTAAAAACGGATGGACTGATTTTTTAACTAAATGTAACTTATAAAACCCTAAAATTGTATAAAAATTTAAAAAAACGAAACTTTTTGAAAATTAATCTCGGAACTATTTCATCCACATGATATTAATTCCTACTGTTTTTGGAACACTTTTGTAACAATTTACATTGCCCACGTATCTTTAACAGGTAAATATTTAAAGTGCATTTCAAACTTCTTGGAACACCCTTTATATCAATAGTCTTTCTAAATACAAAATACCAAATTTCAGTTCTCTCTATTTTTGACTCTCTTTCAACTGTACAGATGGCTATGTACAAATAAAAATAATTTTACATGATTAATTATGCATTTAGAGATTGAATACTATAAATTAATAGTATATGGTACACTGTTAAAAATTTGCATCATTCTGTCCAGTCATTTGACCGTTTGTGTCGAAAACGGTTACACAACCGTAATTTAACACTATTCTGATCATATTATTGGCCATTTTATGGTCAGAATACAGTTAAATTACGGTTATGAAACCGTTTTTTCAAAAAACGGTCGAATGACTGGACAGAATGCTGCAAATTTTTAACAGTGTACGCGCATACATAGGCGTAACCAGGGGGGGGGGTGCCCTGGGTGCCCGGGCACCCCCCCCCCCCCCCCCACCGCTTGCGCAGACTCAAACACAATTATTTTAAAAAATCGAAATCTACAAAAGAAAAAAGAAGTGAAAGCGGAGTTCAATTAGTTTAGCTCAGAAAATTAACAGCCTAAGTTTTGAACTGTGATAAAAAAAAGAATTCCGTGTTCTTTTTTTTATTATTATTATGGTCTTTATCTTTTTTAAAACTAGAATATTTACAAGAATCTGCATTAGTTATAGTAAGTCAAAAAAGGAGGTTTTATAATCCCACTTTGACGTCTTTTTTTGTGGGAGATTTTTTTTAACACCATTCTTTCTATTGCATGTTTCTGCAATTTCATGAGAAATCAACGCAAGTTCTTGACGAGGATAGAAACAGAAATTATTTGTCTTTTTGATTTCGCAGTCTAAAGTCTAGAAAGAATCAAAAAAATTTGAAAGGGAATGCAGATGTGAAACAGTAATTGTAAAACGCGATTAGCCTGGGGAAAGGTGGGGGTGCACAGACCCTGCCTCCTTTGAAAGTGAGAAATAATAGCACAAAAAATAAAAATTAATCTGAAGTTGGTTGGTTGTTTGAATTTCGTGTTTCGCAACCATATTTTGACATTCGTAAAAGGAACATGGTTACAGTCTTTCAAGTCAATATAGTAATTTTTTTACTCTGAAAATTTTTATGCGATTTTTGGAGTTTCTTCTCGTTTCGCGGGAGTTCTTTTGAAACTAGGAAAAAGTCCAGGTTTCAATCTTTTAGCCCAGTGCAGTAAATTTTGACGAAATTCACGATTTTATTCTGCAATCATTTTATGATATTTACAATTTTTCCCAAAATCATTTGACGAAATTCACGTCTTTCTACGCGATTTTTTGTCGAAATCTGCACTTTTCACCACTAACCTTTGACAAAATTCGCGTTTTTCACCGCAATCCTTTGACGAAATTCGCATTTTTTACCGCGATATTTTGACGAAATTGGGATTTTTTTTAGCACGATCCTTCGATGAAATTCGTGTTTTCTTTGCACGATCTTTTGACAAAATTCGCTTTTTCTTTTAGCGATCTTTTGACGAAATTCGCATTTTCTTTCTGCGATCTTTCGACAAAATTCTCGTTTTTACCGGGATCCTTTGGCGAATTTTTTTTGGCGACCTATTCACGAAACTGATTTTTTTACAGGGGTCATTTGTCGAAATTCGCGACTGTTTTGCGCGACTGATCGGGAAAGTTCTCGATATCTTTCCGTGCCAATTAACAAAATCCTCTACTCTTTTCTGCGACTTTTTGACGAAATTTGCAACATTTTCTCGTCATTTATCGAAATTCGTGATTTTTTTGCGTAATCTTTGACGAAATTCGCGATTTCTTTCTGCACTCTTTTATCGAAATTCACGATATTTTTCACTATCGTTTGAACAAATTCTAAAATTTTACTGGGACCGAGTCACGAATTGATTTTGAGAAGTTCCACAAAAGAAATAAAAATCACGGACTTCAAAAAAATTTCAAAAAACTCCCTGAAGAATCACAGATCTGTGAAAGAATTTTGAGGGCGGAAATACTGCACAGCTTTTTTATTATGCGGGACTTTGCTTTTCTGTGCACAAATCGCGCGACCCCGCACGTTATTTCAAACCCTGCCCCTCAAAGAAAACTTCATTACTAGTGGAGTTTCGCTGGTTGCTTTTTTTTAAACGAACATAGAATTAAAGAAATCTAGGATTTCGGGAGGGGGGGGGGTGTGCTGCCTTCGGCAACGTACCCCCAATCAAGCTACGATCACTTTCGTCTCGAAACAAACGAATCCTGAATTATAGCGATTTTTTTTTATTTCGAGCCAAATTAAATTTTCAGCTTTCTTATAAGAACTGATTTGACATTCTTCCAATTCGAATTTAATCACAACAATTGTAAAAATTACCGGAGAGTTTTTCTGTTTCAAAAAAAGTAAAAAAATCGCCTCAAAGTGCAAAAAAAAAAACCCCGCTAAAAATCGCATTAAAAATTCGGAAAAGATTAAAAAACAGCAGGGAACGAAATTAACTAATAGGGTAAAATATTTAAACCGGACTCCTTTTAGGAACGCGAAAAAAACCCTCTAAAAATAACATAAAAAAATTGTTACAAATTGAAAAATCGCTGTAAGAATCTCGGAAAAACTTTATTGAGAAGAAGACAAAGTTTACTTTATAAAATATATAAATCGGATTCTTTTTTAGTAATTTGAAAAAATTCGCATAAAAAATTAATTTAAAAATTCCAGAAATTGTTTTCGATATGCATGACTTCAGTCAAACAGGTATTTTCCTGTCAAATCTTGCGGCTGTGAGGACTGCATTGTTTATTCGGAGTTCAGCGCGCGCGCGTACACACGCACATTTAGAGACAGACAAGCACCTATGTTTATTATTACAGTCGCATCATGATAATATAATTTTTATCATCTTGACAAAATTTAGTGTATACAATAGACGCTCGATTTTCAAACCTCTTTTTTACGAATTCTTTGTGTTTACGAACTGATGTACTGGTCCCGACCAGCATCCCATTGAACTAATGTTATTCCCATTTATGAACACATTATATGAGTCCACTCGAGTTCGTAAAATCGAGCGTCTACTGTATTATCATGACCTGCTTTACCTAATACATTGGACACATTCTGAGGTAAAAACATGACTTATTAATGAATATTGTAATTATTTATAATATTATAATAATTGTTTATATGCACTTTCCTCCAAAGATTCTTGGGTTACCCCCCACCCCTTCCCGGTGATTCCTAAGAAGTTATGGAGTCACATTCTGAAAAACTTTCGTGGGTATGTACTGGTGTACAGCAGGTACTATCTGAGATTTATCATCCGGCAAAATTTCATCTACAAGACTTTGACATAGATAATGTTAGGTCTCATGCAATGCCCCTGTGCGTATAGAAGTTTCCAGCATGATTAAAGGCCTTTTTAACACTTTCCAACAAAGTTGAAAAGTGTTTATGCATTCGTTTTGTCTGTCCGTCTGTCCAACACTCTAACTCCCGTAAACGTACTCGGATTTTCATGCAATTGGTAATCCTTATTTAGGGTTACCTACCCATGTTTGGTATTGCATATGAAGTATTTGGTATTAATATTTCATTTACAAGGCTACCGAAAATAATTCCATTACATTATGGTATATGGGGGAAAATCGTTTGCAGAGTATTTTAATGACATTACGCTGTTCCAAATGTATTTTAAACTGATATAAATCACAGAATTTCACTACAGGATGATTACGACAGAATAGGGTATTCATAGAATTAATCGTTCATTTACAGGGACCAGGGTTCGTAAATATCATGATATTTTCGAAAATATCAAAAATATCCGATATTTTGATATATATCCGATATTTTCGATATATATCCGATATTTTCAAAGCAGCCAACTTACCGCTAATATAAATGTTTTTGAGCATAATATAGATTAGAAATAATACATATTGCACTTAACATGAAAACTTAAACAATATTCTAAAAATACATTTTTTTTCCACTTAGAACAAAATTGAATATGAAAAAATCGAAAACAGTAACAATTTGCTCTATACACTTATAAAAAAAAAAACTAACATAAACTAACATCACTGAAAGCTAGCATTCAGTATCAAGATCAAGTATGAAAAAAATCAGACATTTTTAAAACAAAATTGAAAATACAAAAAAGGTTTTTAATTGAAAATTTTTAACATAAATGTAAGTATAAAATGTCTTATTTTGTATTTCCTAACATGTTGTATAGTTTAAACTCAACTGAACCAAAGCTTGAGAAAAAAATTCTTTTCTAATAAAGCTGTATATAACTGCTTATTTAAATTTGTCAGTTTATCTTTCAATGGTTGTTCTGAATAAATTATGCCCACATAATTATTAGTTCAACATTTAAAAATAAAAGTTTCAAATCTAAAGCTTTAAAAATATACTTGTTTTCTTTTTTGTCTAAATAAGTCACATCTAGAAGAGACAAAAGTTCTTTATAGTCAATAACAGTTGAAAATTTATTTCATTTACACTGAAATATTACAAAGTACGACTGAAAATATCAAAAATATCTTGCACACATTCATATTTTGAAAATAAATATCAAATGCAGAAAATATGAAACATCTTGATACATTAAAAATAAATATCAACTATATAAAAACATCAAAAATATCAAAAATCTTGATATTTTGAAAATAAATACCGGATATATATCAACGAACCCGGGCTGTATATAAATGATTATCTAAATTACATTTTATCTTTCAATGTCTGTTCTGAATTAACTGTCTCAGATAATTATTAGTTCTATATTTAAAAATAAAAGTTTCTAACATAAAGCTTGGAAAAGATTTGTTTTCTTCTTTTTCCTAAAAAAATCACTGCCAGAGGCAAAAGTTCATTATCTACAGAATGACACAGTCAATAACAGGTGGAAATTTCATTTACACTTGCTTTGACTGTAGAAAATATCAAAATTAACTTCGACGATGATATTTTGAAAATAAATATCAAATATACAAAATATCAAACATCTTGGACATTTTGAAAATAAATATCAAATATACAAAATATCAAACATCTTGGATATTTTGAAAATAAATATCAAGAATTTGAAAATATCGAAAATATCAAAAATCTTGATATTTTAAAAATAAATATCGGATATATATCATGATATATATCATGATACAGTACTGTCTTTGAGTAATGATTGCTGAAATGTGTTTTCAATTTCAGCATGCGCTTTTAAATTCAACTGTTTTAATCCTATACACAGAATTCAGATAATTTTCCGATTGTAGATGGGAACAGCTGAAATTGGGTTTCCAAATGTGTTATGCGTTTCCATAGGGTTGAATTAGACATAATATTTTAACTTATTGAACTATGAAGTCTTGTTACATTATTCTGAATGTCTTGGGAAGTGTTTCATAATCTATGCTTGACACATGATTTCTCTTTCTTGTTCCATCTTTATAAGAAGTTAGGGTGCCAAATGGTTTTACACTTGTGACCACACTTATAGTCATTGTCTTATTTCACTGCTGGAAGAAAATTTACATATCTTTTTTTTTTTTTTGGCCATTAGATTTAGTTTTGATGTTTTGAACCCCTTCTCACACCCGCTCACGCAAACAAAAATCGCGCTTCAGCCCTTTGTAAAAGAAATACCACACAATTATGAATTCTAAGAGGAAAACCTCTCCTCTAAAACGGAAGTTCGACCGGTTTCATGGGGTTCCGTTTTAGCAGGTTTTACTATATAAGATATTGTTTGTATCCAACATATTCAGGTTAAAAAATGTGGGCACCCCCCAGTTCAAAAGGCTGGTTACGCCTATGCGCATAGCTTTTTATTGAAGACCAGATATTTTGCATTTGTGATACTTGTACAAAGATCAAGTTACTATATATCTATACATTACATTTCTAAAAATTGTTATATCTCTGCTAAGAAATCGGTTAATATTAATCTGTTTCAGGATTTTGAGATTTTCATTACAGATGAAAGGGGTGGTGATCAGGTGGTGACAGCAGATGCGTGAGATCGGGATCTCTTGCAGTGCTCGGATTGTTCCTTTTAAACATAGATAGCAGGGGAAGAATATACAGGGTGGTTCAGAAATATATGTCAAAAAGTTAAAGGCAGGTAGAGGGGACGTAAATAAGTAGATTTCGTATAGAAATGTGGATGCGGAAATGCAGCGTTGAGGTAGTAGAGGGGTCTGTTGAATGCGGTGGATAATTGCTCTTCGCTGGTTTCAATCGTCATTTCCAGATCGTCACAGATTTCGAGCAACATGCATTATTACACTAATGCGGAGCTTGCCGACATGCATTTCATGTATGGAACGCAAGGAAATGGCTTACACCCAACGCACGTCCAGCAGTTCTCGAGCTTGCAGAAGGACTATCCTCTACTGTGCGTAATGTTTTTGCCACTGCATGAGTTCTGCGATATCTTCCAGCGCCTGTGTCATGCCTCGAAGCATAAAATGATCCACTCGCGCACAACTTCCGATGAATATATTCAAATTTTTAGAGATCCAGCAGATTCCTACCTTGGAATTGTTCCATGTACATCCTTTGGGCAACCGCTCCATTTTCTTGAACAGCCCAATACATGAAATGGCCCAATACATGTCGGCAAGCTCCGCATTTGTGTAACAACGCATGTGGCTTGAAATACGAGCGGAGAATAACGATTCAAGCTTTAGAAATGCTTTTATCCAATGAACTCAACAGCGCCCTCTACTGCCTCAACACTGCTTTTTCGCACCCATATTGCTGAACGAAATCTGCTTATTTAGGTCCCCTCTACCTGCCTTTACATTTTTGACATATATTTCTCAACCACTCTGTATTCATTTCAAGTGGTTATCTAAAGTAAAATAATTGTCCTTGAGATATTGCACATTTGAATTTTCAAGGATGTACACTGTTACGCATTCATATATATATATATATATATATATATATATTAACTTTCATTTATAATAAAATCTTATTACGTATCTTTTACTACATATAGACTTTTTCCTCCCAATGGCTCATTAATTACAAGACATTCACCAATAGACTGGGCATTAAGTTGATGTCAGCTCGGAAGTCCCTCAAAGTGACAACACTCTTAAGTATATCTTGCATTTTAATACACTAAAACCAAAGTGTATGTCTACATATGTGATACTCAAAGTCTGTCTATTTTAAGTGTGTCAATAATATATTGGTGATTAGCGCTAGAAATTCTAGGATTATCATCGAATTTTTTTTATGCTAAAGCTTAACTGTATGTCTGTAAATGTAATACTCAAAGTCTGTCCATTTAATGATTGAACACTTATAACTATGTAACCAAAACTGAAAGATAACTTAATTTGAGTGATTCAAAATCTATAAAATCCCGCCAGAGCATGCAAATTAAAATTTACCTGCCAGCAAACACATTTGCCTACTTACATCCCCTTGTTTTATCTGGATTTCCTTGCACTGTAATAGCATAAAAGCGTGTGTCCGTGTTATTCACCAGCTGTTCTGTCACAAGAACCACTGAAGTCTTCTGTCAACCAGAGCGTTACACGTAATTGACCACTTGAGATAGGAGAAAGAGGATTAGGTGAGCGCTGTCACTCACTGGGAATCTCCTCTGAAATTCGAAATCCCTTTTGATTCGATTGCTGCAGTGTGACTTAATGCAGCCGTGAATTTTAATGCGAGAAAAAGGGATCGAAATCTGTCGTTGAATAGGATTTTCATTGGAAGTTTCGCATGTTAAGGGAAGACATTTATCGATCCGCTTTAACGAAGAAATAAACTAATGTTTATATCAAGTGTCTGATTAAAACATAGGCATACTGGGCCTCTAATTTAGTTATTAAAGCGCAAATATTTTAGATCTATTTTGATCTTGTACTGATTATAATCAATATTTTTTTTACATCTAGAGCAAGATAAGATACAATAAATAAATAAATAAATATATATATATATATATATATATGCATGTAACGAATTAGCCGCTACTCCCGTTATGGATCTTCTGTCGTGGCGTCGGTCAGTGCCCGACCGCTGGGGGTAGGGGCGCGAACCGCGGACGCGTGCGTGCCGATTTTTGAGCGAACCCTCGGAACTTCTAGCATAGTCAGGTAGTCGCAGGCCGTAAGTGGTGTCCGGGAAATCAAAGTCAGGTTAAGATAGTAGTTGTTCCAATAAAGACACAGTTTTTCCGGGGACCTGATTTATTGTTCTTTGGTTACATCCTTTTGAGAAATCAGGCCCTTTTGGCTTGAGAGCCGTTCAGTTACTTCTTTATGGACAGAGGAACTTAGGTGGATCGCCAAGCGATCCCTAGAGAGCCGAGTGACGTGGAGTTAGTGCATTCTTTGGATGGTAAAAAACTCTGTCCGGGGACCCGTGCATCGATATAAATATGCTGTATTTCGCATTATTCCTGCTAGGGGCCGTTGAAGTCAAAGGAGGCGTCTTTAAACTATAATTGGTCGTTAGCTGAATGATTGACTGCCCAGGATAAAGGCTGTGGCTCGAGTTTGGCTGATCGAATGCAGCAAGACTTACAAATTGCACTTATTCAGCAAAAGTATTCTTATGAGATGTGCCAAAACAATCTTTGAAAGTTATAAAATGCAATGCGGGAAAACTGACTTAACAGGGGCAACCTCATTCAATCAATTGAGACACAATTACAAAAGCATTTTAAAGTTTTAATTTTAATTTCTAAATTTAAATTTTAAAAAGGGACAAAAAGGGGATTTTAGAAAGGGGCATAGCTTTTATCGTTTCATATCCCCCCCCGCCCCCCACTAAAACAAGAGCCACAGGGCTCGCCTTCAAGACCTGTGGGCCTTATCTCGCAAATTTAACCCAGGGTGTTTTTTATTGGTTTTAGATTCTGATTTTCTCCAGCTCTCAAGTCAATTGGACCTATTTTTACATTCATACATCAAGTTTACATAAAAATATTGTTTACACTAAAACATTGGAATTCTTTCACTGGTGCTGCAGCAAAATAATAAAAGTATGGTAGGTAAAATGGAGGTAAAATGGTAAATTAGCATTAAATACAATAGGAAACCGGCGTGACCAAAATTTTCGTTCGTTATATCCATGAGTTCGTTATATACCGGGTTCGCTATAACGTGGTTTGACTGTATATATATATATATATATATATATATATATGTATGTATGTATCTAAATCTGCATTTATATATACTAGTTGGGTGCAACCCGATGTGTTGCTTTTGAATTGCACGAGATCATTCCATTCTTTTGGGGGAAATGAAATCTAACTTTATTGAAAATTTAAAAGGCAATTATAGTATTAATTTTATTAAATACCGGGTGAGTCAAAAGTTCATTAAAACTTTAAAAACTCATAAGAAAGGAAGAAATTATGATAAACGAGTGCGGTTTGCAAGAAAGGGCTTACAAGGTAGTCAGATTTTTTTAGCAGCAAAAAAAGAAAAAAAAAACTAGTTAAAAAATCACATGTAGAGGGCGCTGACGACCCGAAACACAGTGAACAGGTATTACAACACAACCTGGTTGTGTCGTTGAATGTTCTGGAGGTCATGTTGTTATTGGAAGAACAAATGAATGGAGCGTATTGTTGTCCTGTTCATTGTGTTGCGGGTCGTAAGCGCCCTCTACATGTGATTTTTTAACTAATTTTGTTTTTGCTGCTAAAGGAAAAAAAAATCGACTACCTTGTGAGCCCTTTCTTGCAAACCACACTCCTTCATCATAATTTCTTCCTTTTATATGCGTTTTTAAAGCTTTAACGAACTTTTGGCTCACCCGGTACATTATTTCAAATAATAAATTATGTTTATATTTGAGCTGTCCTCGGCGTCTAATTAAAGCATAGGCATACTGGGCCTCTAATTTAGTTATTAAAGCGTTAATATTTTAGATCTATTTTTATCTTGTACTGATTATAATCAATATTTTTATAATATATTTTTAAAATTATATTATAATCAACTGTGCCTCTAATGTAGTTATTAAAGCGCAAATATTTTAGATTTTTTTTTTAATCTTGTACTGATTATAATCAGTATTATTTTTACTTTTGGATCAGGATAAGAAAAAAAAAACATATGTATCTAAATCTGTATTTGTATATACTAGTTGCGTTTGGATTGCATGAGATCATTCGATTCTTTTGGGGAAAATGAAATCTAACTTTATTGAAAATTTAGAAGGCAATTATAGTATTAATTTTATTAAATACATTATTTCAAACAATAAATTATATTTACAATTTAAGTCAAACGCTTTCCAATGAAAATGCACATATTCTATAAGATTATTTGGCAAAAGCTTTTCGTTCTTCCAAGATTTGGCTTCAAATTTTGGAGCTGGTAGAAATGAAGTCATATGGGTTAACTTATACAAAAATGACTTTGTTTTGCGAATTTATATCTGGCATTTTATATTTACGAATAAACGCTTAGAGAAACTTAACTTTTCTCGCTAAAAAGTTTTGTTTTTAACGTCCGTGTGAAAAGTTTTAAGCGCCAACTTAAGAAATAGCTGAAAATCTGTTTTTCTACTTTAAGCTAAACTAAAAAAGCTACGATGGATTTTTTCTCTTTTTACGTTAACAGAAAGAAAATAGCTGAAAATCTGTTTTTCTACTTTAAGCTAAATTAAAAAAGCTACGATGGATTTTTTTTTCTTTTTACGTCAACAGAATTTATCTCAATGTTCCAGTCGACAGACGATTTTTGCTTTCCAAAGTAAACTGATTCCCGAAGCTTGAATATGCGACAATAAGTTTGTATTTCGTGATATTTTTCTTGGAAATACAATTCAGTCACAATGTTATTTCACTATATATTCAAACAAAAGTTAATTTCTGATGGATATAAATCAAGCTAGTTAGCTGTGATAAAAGTAATTTCCTCAGTTATATAAATAATGCGTCATTTCAACCCAGCCATAAATCTTTTCAAATGTGAAAGATGTATTTAACCTTGAAAACCTTGATAAAGATAATGACTTGTTGAGTGACTCATAGACATTAAACTGATTTATTATTATTATTATGATATTGCTATTACAATTATTATTACTGATTTATTATCTTATAATGTAAATATTTTTTCATTCTGAAAATGTAGTTGTTCAAGAGAAGAGGGATGAAAAATGCTCTCTCTTTTTCACAATTTAAAAGAAAGTGAATTAAATAGCTTAAAATGTTACCACTGCTTATTCATTTGATATAATAGTCTACAATTTTTTCTCAAAGGAGGTTATAAAAAGTGGTTGATTAAAATTATGACAACTAACACATTACATTGGGAAACCATTATATTGGATTACACAAAATGTGGATTTACACCGAAATAAAAGGTATCCTGAAGAACGGGTAAGTCCCAATTTTATCTAACTTACTCACGCCTTTTTTCATTGGGATTCAAATACTAACAAGATTATGATTACTGATCACTGAATAAAAATAAATAAATTAAATAGCCTCCACTGAAATCTGAAATATCAGATATTTGATAAATAAACTTTTAAACTTTCAAACAGAAAAGTTGGAAGAACTTTTTACGGTAACACGTAAGTAATCAAAAGTTAAAAAAATGGCAGCTTCTAAAGATAATTTAGCAATTGAAAAACTTACAGCTACAAACTACTCAATTTGGAAATTCAAGGCCGAAATGATGTTAACTAAAGAAGACTTATTTCATGTAATTACGGAAGAACCGCCTAATCCAATTACGGACGCTTGGTCCAAAAGTGATAAGAAAGCCCGTGCTCTAATTAATCTAACAATTGATGATAGTCAGATTACTCATGTTAAAAATTTACAGACAGCCAGACAAACTTGGCAAGCTTTGCGTGAAATCCATGAGCGACATAATTTGTCTAGCAAACTTTATCTTTTAAGAAAACTTTACGGGATTAAATTAGCGGAAGGTGGCAACGTTGTTAATCATATTACAAAAATAATGGAATTAGTAGATAAATTAGCGGCCATAGGAGAAGTTATAAATGATAACCACATTTCTGCACTGTTATTATGCTCCCTACCCCAATCTTATGATACTCTTATTACTGCCCTTGAATCAAGAGAAGAAAATCAACTCACACCATCATTTATTAAGTCTAAACTTATTGACGAATATAACCGACGATATGATAATAATGAGAGAACAGAAAATCCTGCCAGAGCATTTAAAGCACAGAAAAATTACAACAACAAAACAAGTAATAAATACTGCTCCAATTGTCGGATGAGAAACCATTATACCCAGGAATGTTGGCATAATAAAGCCAAAACACAAAATACACCACGAAATCAACACATTAGACCAAACAAAAAACATTACTCTACATCACTAGTTTTTCAAAAGAGTGAAAACAATTTTAGAAGTGAACAAACACCAGAATCAAACCGTAGGTACAGTCACTCTGAAAATGAAAACAATACATGGAGGGCGAGCGAAAATAAAAATTACGCCTTTATAACACAGGGAATAGAAAACAAAACATTTATAGTAGACAGTGGCAGCTCAAGCCATATTGTGTGTTCAGAATCAATGTTTTCAGAAATAAAATCACGCGAAAAAACAAATGTAACCATCGCAAACGGAAAAAAACTTATCAGTTACGGGTCAGGTGACGTAAATATAAGCACGCGAACATCAGACAACAAAGTTCATGAAATAACACTTAAAAATGTATTACTAGTACCTGAAATCGAAACAAATTTATTATCGGTTAGCAAAGCGACGCAAAATGGATGTGAAATTATATTCAGAAATGATAGATGTATGTTCAAACTTAACGGAGAAATATGCTTAGAAGCGCGAAAAGTAAATAACCTATACGAAGTTCAGTTGGCATTCCAAAGCTATGCAAACATAGCACAAAGCTGCAACAACAAAAATTGCCTAGAATTATGGCATCGTAGGTTAGGACATAGAAATCTAACATCAATTAAAGAAATTACGCAAAAGGAATTAGCTACAGGAATCCAAATAAACAACTGTAAGCATAACATAGATTGCGAACCGTGCATTAAGGCAAAATTAACTGATGAACCCTATCCAAAAATTGCAGAGTATAGAGCAACTAAAAGGCTCCAGCTCATTCACTCCGACGTGTGCGGATCTTTTCAAACACCGACAATAGGGGGGAAATCATACTTTTTGACTTTTATTGATGACTACTCACGATTTACGATCATATACCTATTGTCTAGAAAAAGTGAAGTTTACGAAAAACTTAAAGAATTCATCGCGTTAATTAGCAACAAATTTGGAGAAAAACCGAAAGCAATTAGAACAGATAACGGAGGGGAATTCACATCAGATGAAATAGAAAATTACCTCAGGGCTAATGGGATAAAACATCAACACACAGTTCCATATTGCGCAAGCCAGAACGGTGTGGCAGAGAGGAAAACAGACCGTTAGTTGAAATGGCAAGGACAATGTTAAGTGAATCAAATTTACCATTAAAGTTCTGGGGGGAAGCAATTTGCACAGCAAATCATTTGCAAAACAGACTACCGACAAAAGCAAATGAAAAGACGCCATACGAGTTATGGACAAACAGACAGCCAAACTTAAGTTACGTTAGGGTATTTGGCTGCAAAGCCTTCGCATATATCAGTAAAGCCAGAAGACAAAAATTAGACGATAAAGCTATAGAGGGAATTTTCGTCGGATATGATAATGAATCCAAAGGATATAGAATATATGTAGGAGGAAATGAAATAAAGATCGCGAGAACCGTTAAATTTCTCGAAAACAAATTTAAATATAGAAACGAGAAAGTAGAAAACAAACCAAAACAAGATGAAAATCGGGTTAACGAAAATTTTGTAGAAATAGAAATTTCAAATAGCAATGAGACACCATCCACGTCCAATCAACCAGTAGCAGAACTTAGACGATCAGAAAGAATTAATAAAGGTGTACCTCCTGATAGGTTAATATACATGGTTAAGAACGAAAACGCTACTGAACCAAAAAATTATGAGGAAATCGAAAACATGGAAAATTTTAAGGATAAACAAAATTGGATAGATGCAATGAAAAGCGAAATGAACTCCCTTATGAAAAACAAAACTTGGTCAATTGTAGAACCTCCACCAAATAGGAGAATAATAGGTTGCAAATGGACCTACAAACTAAAACGCGACAACACAGGAAAAATCCGAAAATATAAAGCACGTTTAGTTGCAAAAGGATATTCACAAAAATTCGGGGAGGATTATGATGAAACTTATGCACCAGTCGTGTCATATACAACAATAAGAGCATTATTAATAACAGCATTGCATCAAAATTTAAATGTAAAACATATCGATATTAACACCGCGTTCTTACATGGAGAGCTTGAGGAGGAGATATATATGTCACAACCAGAAGGTTTCGCTAAACCAAATGAGGAAAATAAAGTATGTAGGCTAAACAAAGCCATATACGGACTTAAACAAGCCGCGAGAGCGTGGCATAATAAAATCACAGAAACACTAAAAAAGATGAATTTCAGTCAGAGCAAATTTGACGCATGCCTTTTTACGCGAAAAAGGGGCGATAACACAACATACATAATAACATACGTAGACGACATTTTAATTGCTGAAAAAAGACGAAATAATAGAGGAAGTAATCGCAAGCTTAAATAAAGAATACGAGCTAAAAGATTTAGGTGACATCAGTAACTACCTATCTATGAACATTAAAAAAGTAAATAAAAGCTACATGATAAATCAAACTCAGAAAATAGAAGAATTAATCAATAAATTTAATTTGCAAGACGCAAAACCGTGTAGCACACCCATGGAAACAAATTACACACGCTTTAATGATGAGGATAACATTTTACCAAACAACACATATTACAGACAAGCCATAGGAGCACTTCTATATCTAGCAACTATAAGCAGACCTGACATCTGTGCAGCAGTAAACATTCTTAGCAGAAGAAATGAATCACCAAGAATGAAAGACTGGAATGCAGTAAAGAGAGTGATAAGATATTTAAAGACTACAAAAAATTATAGTCTAGTTCTGAGCGGAGAAAAGAAACCGATACTTGAAGTTTATGCGGATGCAGATTGGGGAGGAGATGTAGATTCACGAAAATCAACGAGTGGGAACCTATACATGTTAGGAAGAAATCCAATACAATGGTCGACCAAGAAACAATCCTGCATTGCATTATCATCGGCAGAGGCCGAGTATGTGTCAGCAGCAAATGCAGCAATTGAAATAAAGTGGCTAGTCAACCTACTGGAAGAATTAAACCTAAAGCAAACCTTACCTATAGACCTATATGAAGACAACCAGTCCACGATCAAGATGATAGAATTAGAAAAGCACTCAAGCAAGACTAAACATATTGAAATTAGGTTCCACCTGATAAAACAACTAAAGCAAGAAGGGACTATCAACCTAAAGTACTGCCCAACCAAATTGATGATAGCAGACCTGTTTACGAAACCAGTTCCCAAACCTGTTTTTCAAATCCATAGAAGGAACTTAAATTTGTGTGAGAATGAAACTTCAGAAATTAAGGAGGAGTTGATGGATATAAATCAAGCTAATTAGCTGTGATAAAAGTAATTTCCTCAGTTATATAAATAATGCGTCATTTCAACCCAGTCATAAATCTTTTCAAATGTGAAAGATGTATTTAACCTTGAAAACCTTGATAAAGATAATGACTTGTTGAGTGACTCATAGACATTAAACTGATTTATTATTATTATTATGATATTGCTATTACAATTATTATTACTGATTTATTATCTTATAATGTAAATATTTTTTCATTCTGAAAATGTAGTTGTTCAAGAGAAGAGGGATGAAAAATGCTCTCTCTTTTTCACAATTTAAAAGAAAGTGAATTAAATAGCTTAAAGTGTTACCACTGCTTATTCATTTGATATAATAGTCTACAATTTTTTCTCAAAGGAGGTTATAAAAAGTGGTTGATTAAAATTATGACAACTAACACATTACATTGGGAAACCATTATATTGGATTACACAAAATGTGGATTTACACCGAAATAAAAGGTATCCTGAAGAACGGGTAAGTCCCAATTTTATCTAACTTACTCACGCCTTTTTTCATTGGGATTCAAATACTAACAATTTCAATTTAAAAATCATGCCAAACAAAGAAATCTAATAATCCTTATCGTACTCCCTTTTCTTTTTTTATCCACAAAAAGGAAGCAATTTAGTTGCCATCATTACAGAAATGTCATTAAAAATTCCAAAAAAAAAATAATGTGTCGAAAACTAATTCAAATTTTAAAATTCAAAGACCACTTTTGACATTCTTGTATCCATGCTGGTAATTGGCGTTAATTTGATCGACCAACTTCCATATTAAAGAAGGAGGAGCTGAGAAATAAAAACGGACAGTGACTTTTTAATATGATAGAATGATTAAGTTTAAATTTGGTTATGAAAAATTAGCCAGAGACAAATGCTGAACTACTTATATTGTTTAGAGTGCAAATTAGTTATTTCGTAATGGAGCCCGCACGCGATGAAGATAGGTTAAAAAAAATCATGCTTAAAAATTATTTTAAAAGCCATATAAAACAGTCAATTAATAAAACATTTTCAAACAAAATGCATTTGAATGTAGATTTTTTCCCTATATGATGGTGTAAAAACTGAAAATGTGCAATGTTTAGAAATTTAAAAAACTGCAATAGCAAAAATTGCAAAACTGAAATTTCATCGTAAAATTTTGCCATTCGCAAAATGACGTCAGCTTTACGCACGGACATGTTTGTCCTTTATAATAGATATATAACATATTTTATTATCTCTAAAAAAAATTTCCCGTTAAATTTACAATATATTTAAGATACATTTTCCCCCCTTTTCTCCTTTCAAAATTCTAATGGTTTTAAAGCATCGTAATTTTGTTTGTCACGTCTCAAATGCATTCGCTTTCAAAAACGTTTTATTTCATTAAGCCTAGTTTATTATTTTCTGAGAAATGCATTGAATAATAATTAATAACATAATTATTCTAATTCTACCGTAGTACTATCATGAATTATTTACCACTTAGAATATGTGTTAAAATTAATCTATTGTAATTACGTATCCAGAGTTTACTGGCGTTCCAGTACCTGCGATTTATTCTACTGAGCCGATTCATGTATCAGACCAGATGCTACGATCAATAAAGTTAGCTGGGTGAATTAGGTCCTCCACATTCGTCCGGGATGCTCAGCTGGCAGAGCATTGGCAATTTCAGCCAAGGGAACCTAGATTCGAATCCTAGCCCGGACATTTTTCGCCGAGTTGGAATATTACAATTCAAAAATAAATTAATTTTTAAAGTTGTGATGAACTTTTGATGCACCCGGTGTATATAAAAAAACACCACACACACATATATGTATATTGAATAATCAATAATTCGAGGAATTTCGTGCATTTCTATTAGGTTATTAAGAATGGAAGATAACAGGTGTCAAATTTTCACTCTGCATGGAAGAGGAGATACAGAAATCACATCTTGACACTTTCTATCGCAGGACTGCTTCAGGAATTGCGGGCCAAACTGAATTGGAGATAAATAGGCTTAACATATCTCAAGAGGTCAATTACAGGTGACAGCATGATGCCGCTGACATCTTCTTGCACTTGAGGCGCAACTGTGGGGATTGAATTTCCGATAAGCACGTTACAGAATCATTTCCTTACAACAGGATAAGTGTCTGAAAGAATGGAAGAAGAGAAATGAAATCTATGAAAACAATTAAATGATCAAAAATGTTAAAACTTAATGCACCAAATTGAGAAAAATTTCTCCTCGATAATTTTATTCTTTAATATTTGAAGATAGGTTAGAAATTTTATGTAACAAAATAAAATTGTGATAGGATTTATTCTTTTAACCCTTTATATCCTGACGGTACTTTTAAGTACCATTAACCCTTTAACGGTCGCTTAGTATTTGGAAAAACAATAAAAAATATACCCATTTTTTTATTACAGAAATTGAATAATTATTAGATTTCTATATAAAATATGCAATTAGTTTTTTTTTTTTTTTTTTTTAAGGAGAAAAAAAAGATGTTATCGAACAAATTCACATTTGTGGAAAAGCCATCATGCGAGAATTCTGTGTATTAATGTTTGTTTTACACCATACAAATTAATGACAATAAGACCTTCATTTTTCACATCTTAGATCTTTATTTATCATCATCAAACAAATTTTTACAAATAATATTTGAAATAATATAATATACATTAAATTTTGATTATTAATAATTTTTTAAGTGTAATATATTTTGAAACATGAAATACAAAGTCCAACATCACAATTAGCGCCAAAAACCAAACTAAGCGATAATATTCAAAGACTTCACACGAAAATGCCAGTTAAATTTTTCTGGTTTCAGAAGTTTTTCCCAGCAATAAATCTCCAGCCCGGAAATACGTATGACGGGCACGAGAAATAAGGAACGATACCTCAGCCCATGATATTGACTCGAGCGAGAATTAAGGGGTTAAAGAAAATTCAATGTAAAATTTACTTAATTCGTCTACTAATAAAAGTAGATTGCACTTTTCTAACAAAATACTTTGGTCAATCATATTTATAGAAAGTACAGTGAAACAGTCGAAGCTAAATATTTTTTAATATTGTTATTTTCTCAACCATTTATCTAGGTGTAGTTTTTATCCTGTTAAAAAATGTTATACGAAAAAATTGCAACTACAAAACGCTTCCCTGTTACAGATATATCAATATACAGATCACAATACATTTATTGACACTGTTCTTAAAAGAATTGTGAGATTTCCATAACAGTATTCTTTGTTAATCAATCTAATAATTCTTGTAAATATTTTGCGAAAATAGCTCTAACTACCGATTTATTAAATTAGTTTTAATTTAAAAAAATGTACCTAAAAATCAAATTATTCTTATACTAGCAAAACCCGCGGCTTTGAATAGTGAAATATGCCAAGTGATATTTGTATGTCTCCGATTTATTAAATTAGTTTTAATTTTAAAAAATGTACCTAAAAATCAAATTATTATTATAGTACCAAAACCCGCGGCTTTGAATAGTTGAAATATGCCAAGTAATATTTGTATGTCTAACTTTTATTAGAAGAAATTATACTTTTAGGAATAATTAAAAAATTACTAATTAAGCCACAGTTTGACTAAACTTCACTATTACACTACATTAGGCAGAAATGAGACTTAAATTAATAAGAAGAACTAAAACTAATTCTAAATAAATGATAATTTAGAAAGTATTTTGAAGCTTTTATGCCCATTCCATAAACTCATTTCAGTATTCATTTGAAGTTTTCAATTTTTAGAAACCATTCTTAGAACTGTGCATTTACATCTTAAAATCAACCATCATGTCAAATTCCAAGCTTCTTGTCTAACGGTCTACAACCTCTCTGTGATAATGGCACTAACATAAAAAAGTCCTTCCGGCCAATGCCGGGAGGAAGAGGTAGCTTTCATATTCCTTATTTTTAAAAAGCTAGCTTATGTTATTCAAGCACACAAAGCTCAATTTAGTGGAAACCGATTATAGAAGATTCAATACTAATTTTTATCAATACTAAATCATTATGAATGAGAATTTCGCGACATTAGTCAGCTTTATCCAAGATGCTTTTATTTAAAGTAACTTATATTTGGTTGCCAAATTCGGCGATATCTTGAAGTGCCTGCCATTTTAAGACAACATGGTGGATGAGGCTAACCAAAGAACTTGGTCGAGACCTTAGTAATTCCTGTGCACATGCTCACTCACATCGGAATTGGTTGATATATACGAGTGCTGTCGCAGGCAAAAAAATCAGATTTTTCAAAATGTCACCCACATAAAGAAATTCAAACTGCTTTATCTGAGCCATTTTTTAAGATAAAGACAAAACAAAAAATGCTCCGGAATCCTTATATCAAGGTCAAATACTTAAGAAAAAACCTTCTTCAATTTCTAATTTTTTTGCACCTCACTTTAAATATATTTTTTTTAAATTTAATGGCCGCCATTTTGAAACAAGATGGTGGATGAGGCTGGCCAGCGAACTTGGTCGAGGCATTGCTATATACTATCCACATGCCTTCTTACATCCAAATAGGTTAATAAATACGTGTGTTATAGCGTGACAAATATCAGACCGTTTCAAAATGTTAGCCATGCTAGAAATTCAAAGTGCTATACCTCAACCATTTTTTAAGATATATACCAGCGATGGCGAACCTATGGCACGCGTGCCGAACTTGGCACCCAAGAAAACGTCTCTGGCACGCGAAAAAACTTATAGATTATTATATTCAGTTTACGGAGAATAATCCCTTTTATTTTTTTTTTCGCAACAATTATAGATTTTTGTAATAGGTATATAATTTACTTTAAAAATAATCCCTTACTTTTGAATGAGTTTATTATAAATTTAAATTATAGCGCCATATAGCGCCATTTTCTCACAAAAAACCATTCAACGTATGGTATTTTCCAAATCATTTTGCTTCTCTATTAAATTTCAAAGGTTTTATTTTTGAAAATTAAATTTTAAGAGATAGTTTGTATAGTAATATACTTAATTGACACGCTTCTACATCCGATTATGTTTATTTTATTTAGTTTTTGGGTTTTAAGTTATTTTATGTTTTAATTTTGAAAATTGAAATTTAACTGTTAGTGTAAATAATTGTGTATCTATTGAACCTACTTCTGCCTTACAAACTAAAAATAATCTCATTCGGAAATATACATTAAAATAAAAACTCACTTATAGATTAATAAAACGAAATTCGATGCGACATGGCTACATTATTGAGTAAATAAGTATTCCCAGCTTAATAAATAAGTTGGGAATCGAATTTAGTATAAGTGTAAAACTATTCGAGTAAAAATTCTATAAAAGTTACTTATTTGATTTTAGCAAAGTTAAAATGTTTCTGGCACGTTAGAATATTGGTACGTAATAATTTTGAAATTTTTGGCACGCACCCTCAAAAAAGTTCGCCATACCTGATATAGACGAAACAAAACTACTCCGGAATCTTTGTATCAAGGTCAAACACATAAAAAAAAAATCTTTTTCATTTTCCAATTTATTGATAGCTCATTTTAAATTTTAAATAAAAAAAAAATTAAATGTTCCCTTTTGAAACAAAATGGCGAATGAATCTGGCCAACGAACTCGGTCGAGACATTGGTATGTACTATGTACACACCAAGTTACATCGAAATCGGTTCTTAAATACGCCTGTTATCGCATGACAAAATTCAGGTCGTTTCAAAATGTCAGCCACAACAGAAATTCAAAATGCTATAACTCAGCCCTTTTTTTAGATACAGACGAAACAAAAACTGTTCCGGAATCTTTGTATTAAGGTCAAACACATAAGAAAACAATCTTTTTTTTTTTTTTTTTTTTTTTTTTTTTTTTTTTTGCAATTTTTTGGTACATTATTTTAAATTTTAAATTAATTTTTTTTTTAATGGCCGCCATTTTGAAACAAGATGGCGGATGAAGCTGGCCAACGAACTCGGTCGAGATATTGGTATGTACTATGTACACACGAATGTACATCCATATCGGTTCATAAATACGCCTGTTATCGCGTGACAAAAATCAGGACGTTTCAAAATGTCAGTTACGCTAGAAATACAAAGTGCTATAACTCTGCCATTTTTTAAGATATAGACGAAACAAAAACTGCTCTGGAATCTTTGTATCAAGGTCAAACACATAAAAGAAAAATATTTTTTCATTTTCAATTTTTTGGTACTGTATTTCAAATTTTAAATTTGGTTCATAAATACGAGAGTTACAGTGTGACAAAGATCAGATATTATATATATATATGGATATATTTATATATCAACATTTGAACGGAGGGTGGTTTCGGGGTCTGGGGGTCATGATCGATGAAAATATACCAAAAATTTTTTAAATCGTTTTCCTCCGAACGGCTGCAATAGGTAGCTTTTTGTAATGAAAGCTACCTAATACCTATCTTGAAACAGAGACTGTCACCATTGATTTGCCAACATTAATTTTGAAATCAGTTTGTATTTCCTAATTTTTATAGAAAACGTAATTTAGAAAGTTTCTATAGGCTTGTTTAGAAAATTTGTTGTGCCTTCCAATCCCAGGTGGTAGTGGCACCGAGTAAAATATCGCCTGGTGTAGGATCAGAGACTGTCACCATTGATTCGCAACCATTACTTTTGTAATCGGTTTATTATTTCCTGAGATTGCATACAAATCGTAATTTAAGACTTTTATAGAATGCTTTTCGCACCTTCCCTTCCCTTCATCCCTTTTAAATTTCGAATTTATTTTCGACAGTTCTTAGAGGGTATTTAAATTTTATAAGTAACTGCCATGCAATATTTAAAGTTTCTGGCCTCTAAAGTATCCCTAAAATCGCAGTTTAGAACGTTTTATGCTCCTGTAACCCTATGGTGGTAGTGGCACCGACATATAATATACCTTATGTTTGAGCAGGTTCTATCACCAACAATTTGCAACGATTATTTTTGAAATCGGTTTGGTATCTCATACGATTGCATAAAGATCGTAATTTAGAACTTTTTAGAGCTCTTTTCGATCACTTCATCCATTTAAATTTGGAATTTTCTTTCGACAATTCTTAGAAAGCATTTGCATCTTTGAAGTAATTACCATGCCAAATTTCAAAACATTAAACCCCTTAGTATTACAAGAAACGCGATTTAGATTTTTTTTTACTCTTGCAACCCCCAGCTGTTAGTGACAACAATCTGGATATCTTAGACATTAACGAAAATAATATTATTCAAGTGAAGCAGTTTCTTTATTCAAAATTTAGGATATAAAGTGTTAAATCACTTATTATACCGGTAGCTATAGGACTTTTTGCTTATATTAATTAAAAAATAATATTGATTTTTTGAAATAACTCAATTTTTATACAATAATAAACGGAATACATTACAGTTTTATCTGTCGAAGAGAGCTTTGTTTTAGTGTGGTATTTTTTTTTTACACATATTTTAACAGCATAAAATCTATTTATACATAAATGGTTCAAGAAATATCCATTTTTAACACTTTCCAACAAAGTTGAAAAGTATTTATATGACTGCGGTTTGTCTGTCCGTCCGTCCATCTGGCCGTCTCTCCGCGCTCTTCCCGTAAATATGCTCGGATTTCCCTGAAATTTTTGGATGTTATTAATGTTTACCATAGCACGTTTCCTATTTCAAATGAAGTTTGTAGCATGTTTAGTTCATTTACAGGGACAGTCAAAAGTTTTCTGTTACATTACGGCCTATGGGAAAAAATCGTTTAAAAGGATTTTTAATGGTTTTACATTCTTTTAAACATAATAAAATTGATATGCATTTATCAAGTTCACTAAAATATGCATTCTGTAGAATATACGGCGCAAAGAATAATTATTATTCATTTACAGGGCCATACAAAAGAATTCCGTTACATACTGATTAGGGGTGAAGGGAATTGTTTGAATTTCAATTATGTTAAATTATTTCATGTATAATGAAATTGATATACATCCCCGAGGTTTACTATAACTTATTTAATGTATAATACGAAGTGCATAGCATTTACAGGGACACACAAAAGATTTCAGATGCTATATTGTATCCAAAGTACTGTACAGTAGCAATGATTGCTGGAAATGCCTTTTTTATTATGTTAAGTGCTTTTATGTTTCACTATATTTATGCATAGTATATGGTGTGTATAAATGCTATAATTTATATACAGGACTTCCAAAAGAATTCGTAATGGTTACTGGGTATGACTGCAAATTGCTTAAAGGTGGTTTTTAAATGAGTTATGCATTTTTACGCTGAACTGCATTTAGTTTACTAAGAAATGTTTATAGAACACAGATAAAATGATATACAGGGTCACGCAAAAAATTGGATACATGGCCGTCTATAAATGATAATTTCTGGAAATGTGATTTCAGTAGTTTTAAGAGTGTTTTAACTTGAATTAAACTTTAACTAAATAGTGGCGTGTAATAAAGGTACTATGCTAACTACAGGGGTCTACAAAAGTATACAAGTATGTTTTCATCTATTAGTATAAATTACTGAAAGAGAAATTTCAACTTGTTACGCGTTTTCTTGCTAAACTAAATTTCCCCATTATATATACATATTATATATTACATACATATACCCCATTATACATAGCAACCTACAGATGAAATACAGGGATGTTCAAAGGAATTGGAATACATGTTTGTTATGGAAGGTAACTGCTGAAATTAATTTTCCAAATGTTTTATGCGTTTTCTAAAATGTTTACTTAGGTATCTTATATACCTTATTTCCCTAAATAACGAAGTTCTGTTAAAGTATTCAGGAAGGGTTGGAAGGTGTGTCATAATCTATGCTTAACGTATGATTTTTCTTTCTTGTTTATTTATTTTATAAATATTAGCAATTTTTTTTTCACTCATTACAGTAATGTCATCAATAATAACAAGAATATAATGCATAGGAAGCTAATTCAAATATTGAAATTATGAGGGTTATTATAACGTCCTCAGATCATGCGAATAACTGGGTTAATTTTATAGCGTAATGTTCAGTATTCTGGAAGGAAAGTAGTGAAAATACAAACAGACAGTCAGATTGTAATACATTAGATATACACCAATTTGTAAAGCAAATGCCAAATCTAATAGCCATACTATATCTTATTACCCGATTGCCTAGAAGGGTATGTGTTTCACGCGTATCTGGGTATGTGAATTTCTTTATACCCTCGAAACATCCCAACGGCTGGATGGATTTTAATGAATGAGATACCATAAATGGTAATACCATAATTCGATTTTGAACCGCATACACGAAATGATATGTTTACATTTGAAGGCTTCAAAAAGTAAGCAATTTAAAAAATAATACTACAGTAGTACTTTACTTGTGTCACTCTGAATATTCATTAGACATCTATTATATGATATACATTGGAAATTAAATGTATTTGATTAATGCCAGAATGCTCTGACATAAATAAAGTTTTGGTATTATATGAAAAAATTTCTCAGCAGTTTAGGATTTTTCATTGGGCTTATACGTATATGGAGTTGAGAGACACACTAGAAAATTGGACATCGACAACATTAAAACAAAAAGTTTTATTTAAATGCACTTATCAAATTAAAAAATGTGCTTAAATGACATTACCGGAAAATTATAACAGAAGATTTTTATTTATAGTATTATAAAATGAAAATATGCAGTTCCTCTCAGGATTCGTTCATCTAATCGAGTTACCTAATTGTCGAAGACGATTAGACAGACGTTAATATCCAAATAAGGCATTATTCCCAGATTGGGGATTTTGTCCGTATTTTCGGGGGGGGGGGGGGGTTAAATCTTAAGGGGAATTTCTGAGGGACAAATATTAATGGTGAATATATATATATTTAAATATTTTCTAAAATCTTCAAGGATTTTTATTTATTTTACGGTTTCAGGTAAAAATGTACTTTACCTGGTAACACGGAACTTCGATTCGTCGGTTTATAAATAGAAATTATCAGCCATTATCCTCGTGTCTGTTGTTTTCATTTTACATGTCGTTTAAGTTGTTTTTAACACTTTCCAACAAAGTTGAAAAGTGTTTATGCATTCGGTTTGTCTGTTCGTCTGTCCACGCTCTAACTCCCGTAAATATACTCCGATTGACCTGAAATTTTTGGATGCGATTGACATTTACCATAGCACATTCTCTATTTCAAATGAAGTTTGTAGCATGTTTAATTCATTTACAGGGTCACTCAAAAGTATTTCGTTACATTACGGCCAATGGGAAAAAATCGTTCCAAATGATTTTTAATGATGTTACATGCTTTCAAAAACAATAAAACTGATATTCATTTATGGAGTGCACTAAAAAATACATTGTGCAGAATATGCGGTGCAAAGAATAGTTATTATTCATTTACAGAGCCACACAAAAGAATTCCGTTACATAATGATATTGGAGTGGAGGGAATTGTTTGCGACGTATTTTAATTATGTTAAACTATTTCATATATAATGAAATTGATAAGGTCGCTGAGGTTTACTATAACTTATTTCATGTATAATACGAAGTGCATAGCATTTACAGGGAAACACAAAAGATTGTGCATTAGCGATGATTGCTGGAAATGCATTTTTAATTATGATATGCGCTTTTATGTTTCACTGTACGAGTATTTATGCATACTATATGGTGTGTATAAATGCTATAATTCATATTACAGGGCTACACAAGACAATTCGTAAGGTTTACTGGGTATGAGCGCAAATTGCTTAGGCGTGGTGTTTAGATAAGTTATGCATTTTTACGCTGAACTGCATTTAGCTTACTAAGAAATGGTTATAGAATATAGATACAATGATATACAGGGCTACGCAAAGAATTGGATAGATGGCCGTCTATAAATGATAATTTCTGAAAATGTGATTCCAGTAGTTTTAAGAGTGTTTTACTTTGAATTAAACTTTAGCTAAATAGTGGCGTGTAATAAAGGTACTAGGTTAACTACAGGGTTGTACAAAAGTATACAAGTATGTTTCCATCTATTAGTATAAATTGCTGAAAGAGAAATTTCATCCTGTTATGCGTTTCTTGCTAAACTAAATTTTCCCATTATATAGAATATATATCAATCTACAGATCAAATACAGGACTGTTCGAAAGAATTGGAATACATATTTGGCTATGGACGGTAACAGCTGAAATCAGTTTTTCAAATGTTTTATGTGTTTTCTAAAATGTTTACTTAGTTATCTTATTTCCCTAAATAACGAAGTTTTGTTAAAGCATTCAGGAAGTGTTGGAAAGTGTTTCATAATCTATGCTTGACGCATGATTTTTCTTTCTTTTTAAAAATCCTTTAACCTTATGAAACTGCCTATGTTTTCTAAACATTATAAAGTGAAGCAATTTGTCGTGAAATTAAAACATATTCTGTTAATAATAGACGTATTAAATATATATATATATTAGATATTATTTAGTGAGACATTACAGTATCATCGGAACATAAAGGGTTAATAAAAGCATAATTAATATACATATATATCGGGTGTTTCATAACTTCGGTGCGAAAGTAAAACGCGATTAAAAAAAAAAGAAATATGGGTCGGAGAAACATGCATGTTGCAGATATATATTCAGCGTAGTACGGGATTTTGTATGACACATACAAAAAATTAGTTTCAAATCTCGACAATAGAGGACGCTACTGTAGATAATTCTATGGAATAATTCCAGAGCGCAAGATTTGGATACAAAAAGTGTACGTGTAGTATTACCTAATGTTTCTGTATCCAAATCTTGCGTTGCGGGAGATATATGGAATTATTCCATGGAATTATCTACAGTAGCACCCTCTGTTGTCGAGATTCTGAACTATTTTTTTTGTTGGTGTCATACAAAATCCCGTACGACGCTGAATATTTATCTGCAAATCGCATGTCCCTCCGACTCATAGATCTTTTTTTTTTATCGCGTTTTACTTTCGCACCTAAATTATGAAACACCCGGTATATATATATCAATGCAGAAACCCTTGACGGGTTAAAAGTTTCTGACGCAGCACTTTATCTTATGCTCTAAGAATTTTAAATATGGAACTTAAAAATACTGATATCAAATTTTGAGTGACGTTATGCTATTTCTTAAAAAATATATTTGTATTTACTCGTATTTCACCATTTTATTTTTGTTTTATTTATAATCGCATGTGCAAAAGTTATGTTCAACATGAAAAGCTGCATAAAATTTTATTCGCTGTTGCTTTATCATTTACATCTCTCATAAATTCAAAATATGTGTTGTAAAAGATATGATATAAAATTTAAATGACGCCTTGATGTGACTTTAAAAGGTTTGTTTTTTAAAATTCAATTTAAATTATTTTTGACTTGGTTAAAATATTTTTTTTACATCTACACAATACTTTTAATTTTCCAATTCGCTGTTAAATATATCACTTTCATTGAATCTATACTATGCATTGAAATGTATTTATTTCAATAAATTGATTTATCTTTTGTGTCACGCTATTCAAAATTGTGAGTAAGATTTATGTAAATGGTTTCTTTGCGTCATTGTGTCCAAACTACATGAAATGTATGAAAAAGGATAGTTTGACGCAAATAAACCATTTACATAAATCTTACTCACAATTTTGAACAGCGTGACACAAAAGATAAATCAATTTATTGAAATAAATACATTTCAATGCATAGTATAGATTCAATGAAAGTGATATATTTAACAGTGAATTGGAAAATTAAAAGTATTATGTAGATGTAAAAAAAATATTTTAACCAAGTCAAAAATAATTTAAATTGAATTTTAAAAAACAAACCTTTTAAAGTCACATCAAGGCGTCACTTAAATTTTATATCATATCTTTTAAAACACATATTTTGAATTTATGAGAGATGTAAATGATAAAGCAACAGCGAATAAAATTTTATGCAGCTTTTCATGTTGAACATAACTTTTGCACATGCGATTATAAATAAAACAAAAATAAAATGGTGAAATACGAGTAAATACAAATATATTTTTTAAGAAATAGCATAACGTCACTCAAAATTTGATATCAGTATTTTTAAGTTCCATATTTAAAATTCTTAGAGCATAAGATAAAGTGCTGCGTCAGAAACTTTTAACCCGTCAAGGGTTTTTGCATTGATATCATTACTTTTTTGAGGTTAGTGATAAAATGATTAAAAAAAAGATACTTATGGAATTTAATGCAGATTTAATTTTTTCTATTTTATTACAATTTTCCTTATAGCAGTTTGTATATAAAAACAACTGGGTAAGTATAATCGCAGATCGCACAGAGGGTTTCATTTGATATTCCTTTAAAAACACTTTATCCTTAAATTAATAAATCCAAAATGTTAATTTATAATTATTAAATCCTTACATAGATGCAACACCAATAGTTCCAATTTTCATGGGGCAGGGAACGCACTCTTTTAAACAAACCACCTTCCAATTGAAGTCATCAAAACCCAAGTTGAATAAGCCGGAGCCCGTTGTGTTGTTTGACAAACAACAGTCTCATGTCCCCTCCTTCCCCCCTTTTTCAAAATTTTTCAGACCAGTACCTAAGAATGGAACCGAAATAATTTTTTCTCTTCAGAAATTACGATAAAAAAAATAGTATGCAGTACTCATAAATTTACTTTAATGCTATATAGGGTGATTATTAAGTTAATTATAACATTTGGAATCTGTTGCATTGATGTCCGAAAGGTAGTTTCTGAGTTATGGAAGCTGGACCCATAAGGCGCCATAGAGGGGCGAAGCCCGCTAGTGTCTATCATAATTATATCTGCCATGTAGACTAATTGCGAAATTTAATCAAAATAGCCCCCCCCCCCTCCTCATCCCCGGAAATATAACAAATACAAAATGTGTCTTTATAAACCTATCGTCAAATAGGTTTTTATTTCTTTTTCCCTAAAAAAAACATGATTTTTATATCCGTAACGTAAATAGCGGACGAAGCCCGCTAGTTCCTATCATAATATATATTTTTAATAATTTTATATAGTCTATAATAAAAATCAGACTTAAAATAGTCTAGTTCCATGAGTACTTGTAGTGTCAGTTACATGCTACGATTTTTGGATACCAGTATTTTAGAACGGGAAAATGTGACTTATTTTATCGGAGATATCTCATTAATTGAATAAGGTGAAGCAAACTTTTTGAAAAAAAGGTGGCCAACAAGCATGGCAGTTATCAGCTATGTGACTTTGTGCTAAAGTCCATTAATTTGATCTGCTTTAAAAAGATTACGGAAGATTGAATTATAGTAGAACCTGGATTAACCGAGCTTCGATTAATCGAGGTTTCTGTTAACCGAGCCGATAACAAAGTCTGATATTTTTTTCCTTTTGAATGAGCCTTAAAAATAACCACACTCTTTAGCTCACTGTCCGTGCTATACAGGCCCTTCTGCCCCCAAAAGCCCTCAACTCCAAAGAAACATTGGACCCTGAGAAGTCAATAGCGAACAATGCTTTGTTTCCAGTGGCTGTGTGAACTTTCGTAAATTTTTCAATTTGCATTTTAAAATTTACTACTGGTAGTTGATTTTCTTTTTAAATTTGTTAAGCTGTGAAACAGAACTTTACATATATTTACTTTTATTATTTAAAAAACGTTCTATATATTTTTTTAAAAGAGATGTTAAATTCGCAAGCACAACGAGTTATTATCACAGTTTCTATTAACCGAGATTTCCGATTCCGATTTACTAACAGTCCCAATTAGCTCGGATAATCGAGGCTGCTCTGTATAATTAAAAAATCAATGGCGATCTTACTGTAAACGGGTTTCCCTTTTACTGAGGGATTTCAAAACCGAATCAGCTGATGTTAGTTGCTGTTTCCGTGCTTGATTAAATAAGATTAGTTAAACATTTGAAAATTACCAAATATAAAAGGAACTAAGTCAACAGAGTCTTTGCTTTATGGTATTTTTTAACAACGCTATAAGAAAATGATTTTAAATAAGAGATTTTAAATGTAACGTTTTAAATCTGACATAATTTTCACCAAACTTTCCTTTCTCTTTGTAACATTCAACTGAAAATATTTTTATTATTAGAAAGATAATATTATTATTTGTGCTACCTTAAAATTAGCAACTATAGTTAAAAATATCATCTCGAAATTTGAAATAAATCTCTCATATAAATATATTTTTTAATTTACACTGTTTTGCAATATGTTTTGCAATGTGTTTTGTAAACTGTTTTGGCCACTTTGGCCAATATGACGTAATTTCCTACATTTACGACTTTTAACACATATCAATGAATTTATTATTTAAAAATTTTCTTTTTCTTTTAATATTCACGTGTAAATATAATTTTTATGACGTAATTTTCAATGTTTTCCTTCTTTTAATGCGTAATCATTTAATTCTAATTTGAAAATAATTGATTATTTTATAATTTTCTTTCATTTTAAGTAAGCATGTGTAAAAACAATTTTTATGACGTAATGTTTAATATTTTCCTGCTTTTAACACGTTATCATTTAATTCTAATTTAAAAGGATTTTTTTCTGTTTATAATAGTCACGTGTGAATAAATTTTTAATTTAAAGGATATATTATTCTTTGCGCTGTTTTAACATTTGGCAACAATTTAAAATAACCTTTTCTAAAATATGTAAAAAATATCTCTG
Organism: Maratus speciosus; assembly: GCA_963932465.1. Lineage (NCBI taxonomy): Eukaryota > Metazoa > Arthropoda > Arachnida > Araneae > Salticidae > Maratus > Maratus speciosus. The sequence continues at coordinate 173,839,246 of OZ010793.1, forward strand.
GAAATTCTGAAAATTTTAATTTAAAATTGAAATAAACCGTCAAAAAATTAGGCAAGTTAAGAATAATAAATGCACTCTGCAAACTTCGAGTTTCTATTGAATGATTAAATTGAATGAAAATGATTAAATTCCCATGTATATCTTTTTTTCCTATGAGACTTTTTTAATGAGACAATTTTATCCAGATTTAACATTAAATATCTCTTAAAATAATTCTTCGATTTAAAAACTGTCTGCTTCAACGTTTTTATCAAACATTTCTCCATAATACTACGCAATTGCGTCAAAAGATGGCGACACCAGAATTCTGATATGCTTATTATGTAAACTGTAAATATTGCAAAGTTAAATAAAAAGAATTGTCTCGGGGTTATCAAACTTCATTGATATTTATAAATAAAACATTTCAACTAAATTATTTATTATAAAAGAATTATTACATCACAATAGCTTTTATGCAAGGAAAATAATAATTATAATAATAATAATATTATGGATGTCAGTGATTATATATTGATTGACCGTCATAATAATAAAAAATGATATTATAAAAAGAAGAGCTGAAATGAATTATTTTTTTACGTTTCTGATCGTGTGATTTATATTCAAATAATAATTATTAATGTATATTTTTTGTAAAGTGATTGAAATTAAATATATTTATAAAATTTATGGTAATATTTTTATTGTTGAAAAATTGCCAAGAAATAATCATCATCAAATTGGCGTCATTATAATTGTAATTTTATTTAACTTAATAGCAATTAAAAAAATTACAAAGGAACTGAGAATAATGGTCAACTAGCAGACTTAAAAAAAAAAAAAACATTCACATGTGAAAACACGTACCACGGAGTATCGAACTGCCTAGGTCAGTAAACGATGGCCCTTAGCCACTCAGCCAGTGGGAAGACAAAATGTTTCTCCCCAAAAGTGGTTAAAAAGAAAGCATGTGTATGAATACAGTGTCATGCATTTTCGGTGAAATTTCCATAGAATGGCGAAGAAATATAGTCCGATTTTTCATGCGCATTTTAAAACGAACAAGAGTCTTGCTGGAAACAAGTAAATTGTTATTTGGTTCATCTGAAACATATTTATTTGATTTTTAAAAAATCGCCCGTGTCATTTTCGAGAGAAAAAAAAATCGAATTATTTAACGAACGAGAGTTTTCCCAGAAAAAAGAAAAGTGCTATTCACCTCGCCTTAATCACATTTATATTATGTATCAATTTAAAAATAATCGTTAGAACCGTTTTCGAGATTTTCAAATTAGGAACTTCCTCGATATTATACCAACGTTTTCACTTTAAAAATGGCTATTTAGATCTCAAAATATACTGCACGTAGAAATGCAAAAATTTCAGTATACGATTAGACTGCAGATATAAGACTGTTCTACAAAATTCAGAACAATAAGACATATATCTGCTGAGTTATTAAAAGGCGGCTTTTCGCGTTTTCTTTGATGTCGAGTTAGCTGTATATATGAGTTCCGCCATCTACGAATTCTATGATACGATACGATTTTAACGATACGATACGATACGATTTTAGGCTTAAGGCTGCGTCACTCGAAATACTACCGCCTTCCATGATAAGAAGCCTTTTTAATTGCAAATTAAATATCTGTCGATGATGAAAGTTTTCTTACTTATGAATATCTTTATATCTTTTAATATTTCTATTGTATACAATTTTCATTAAGGTAGAAACAACGTTATCAAAGTGGCAGTAGATTCGTTTAAGAATGTAATAATAAATTTAATTATATTTAATAAGATAAAGACATAGTGAAATTATTTTAGTATGTATTATAAATCAAAATTAAATTGTGTTTAATAATAAAAAAAAACTAAATTAATATATGAATTTTAGTACCATTCGATCAGATACAGCCATGACGACGTGTAAGACCTAAAAAAATTCCGTTGATTGTCAGCACAATTTCCGGATTTTTACGGAATTTTTTTCTTCGATGAAATGACTTCGTGAATGTGTCAGAAATTAGCGAAGAACAAGTATTTAGGATTATTCTTGACAGATAATGCTAATAAAAGTCTTGTTAATTTGTCATTTTTGCTGAAGTTTTGGAAATTTTCATATTTTTACACTCTAAAAAGAATTTTTGTCCTTTGACACTACAATTTCTGTATTTATACGATATTTTTTCTTTTGCAGAGTAATAATAAAAATAAATCCCACATCTATGAAAATTTAGAATTATCTGATATTTATAGAAATAGATATATATAAAATTAGATATTTATAAAACTAAACTAAATTATAAACTAGATATTTATAAAATTATATCCGTCAATTCTATATTTTTCGACACATTACGAGATCAATTTCACCGGAAATTTCTTTCCGTAAAAATAAGGAAATTGTACTGGCAATCAAATATTTTTTTATTTTTTTTTATTTATTTTTTTTTTTTTTACAGTGTATGGTACGAAAATAATAATAATGTCAAGACTTTTCAAGGATTCTTAATTTCAACCTAAATTTGTGTTTGTCACATATGTATATTTGTGATAGTAAACTTGACCTCTGGCTTGTTTGCTTTTGATTAATTTCAATGGTTATTGAGAACTAAAACGATGAATTTGAATTTTTTTATATGTTGCTTATCCTAAAATAAGATATTAGTTTTATTCTCATGATGTTACCTTTATAAACATTTTTTGGAAAAGAATACGGCTAAAGTTGGAAATGATATACTGCACACTACACTAACCACCTACCATATCATAAAAATGGAAATATGAATAAGATGGAACTGACATGTCCTTAACATAGTGAAGCTTGAACTGTAAGGCGCGCCACACACCAGGGAGACGTGCGGCAGAAAAGCGTGAGGCATGCGACAATTTCACCCCGTTAACAAAGAAAAAAACCGGTTTGAACAGCAGAATTTGCTTCATGTCTCACGATTATTGTCGCATGTCTCTCTGGTGTGTGGCGCGTCTAACTGCTTTCGCAGGGGTTGATTACCGCCAGGGCAAACTTCCACCAGTAAATTTAAATACACATTTTCTTCTTACTTAAATGCTTTATTAATGAAGAATTCCTCATAAATTATGGCAAACACTGATATTTATTCTTATTGGTAGAAGTTTACTTTGGAGAAAGTCAGGCTCTGCGTTCCCGCCATGTTGTGACAACCGAAATAACCTCCTGTCAGTGTCAGTGAAAAAGTTTATAATGCCTGGGCAAACTGCCAACAGTAAAAACAAATAGAAAATTTTATCACATCTGTGAGAGAATTTTGGGCATGAATAAAGCGCTTAAATAAGATGAAATTTTCTGTTCAAGTGTACTGGTGAAAGTTTGTCCCGTCGGTAATCAGAAACTGTTCGTCCGATTAAAACAAAAACACAGCCGCCATTTTTTGATAATCTCCTCAGTTACTTCACTCGCAACTGATATATAACATGTCTCGTCTTCTTTATTCATAACTCCATTATCATAAAATGACAACGAGATAGAACACTACGTCATACTGTCTGTGGTGTTCTATTAAAAATCACAAATGGATTGCTATAGCGAACTTATCCAATTACGAACTTATAAAGCATTTACTCATCCAAAATAGTATTGATTATAACACAAATTATTGTCTGTATATCTATGTGCAAAATCAGTGCACGACGATTTAAATCTACAAATTTACATTTTGTAACTCCGCTCGTAATATTGTACGAGTAGATACGTTCAGTAGAGTGACACTTACTGTATACTGACAATAGTCCAGTCATTTGGTAGAAAATAGGAGAAAGTTTTGGTGTAGTTTTGATATTTGGTGCCTTTATGTTTTTTGGGTCGCTGAACACGAATCTAAAGTTTGCCAACAAAATTTATCCCGGGAAACACTTTTTTTGGCAAAAAACTGGGAAAAAAACGGGATTTTCTTTGTTTTTTCAAAATAACTTCAAAATTATGCATTTTACGCAAAAGTCCTCAATACATAAATGAAAGAGGATAAAATTTCCTACATTTTACGTACTAAAAGTTTTTTTCTCTGATCAATGGTTTAGCCGTGACAGCGCCGCAAAAATGGGTGTGAAAATCAAAAAATTCTGAAAAAACGGGAATTACGACAATGCACGGTGGGTGATTTACCGATTCTAGCTGGCCAAAATTATTTTTGCCGTCAATATAGTCGCATCGCCATGAAATTGAAAAATGTTATTGATATTCACTATTGAATGGTAGGTATTGTAAAATGTTGCGTGTAGCAGTCATAATTTCATTACAGGGACATTCAAAAGTATTTCATTATATTACGGCCTATGGGGAAAAATTGTTTATGGTGGTTTTTAATAATGTTTCATAATTTCAAACACTTTTAAATTTATATACATATCTATGAAGTGCACTACAAGATGATTTCTTATAGAATATGGTATGGGTAGTATTAATCGATCACTTACAGGGACACTAAAAAGAATTATGTTACATTACGGTCTATGGAGAAAAATTGTTTGTGGTGTATTTTGTTCATGTTACACCTTTTCAAAAGTATTTAAATTGATATATATCTCCGAGTGCTCTATAAGATGCTTACTATTGAATATGATGTGCCATTGATCTTTCATATACAGGGACACGCAAAATAAATCAGTTATATTTTTCTCTGTATGAACAATAATTAATGGAAGTGCGTTTTCAGTTGTGGAACTCTTTTTAAAATTTTAAAAATTGCATACTATTTAGCGTGTATAAATTCTATAAATCATATATAGGGCTGCACAAGACACCTATATACCCGCTTATTGGTGGAAATTGCTAACGAGGAATTTTCAACTGTGCTATGCGTTCACTAACAGTTCTAAATTTTAGCATATTGTGAATTATATGATAAATCTATAGTTCATATACAGGAATGTACAAAATTTTCAGCTATGTTTTCGATTTTGGTTGAAATTGTGTTTTCAAACGTGTTATATGTTTTACAAATTATTGCTTAGACATCGTTTTTCACGTTGTTAAACTATGAAGTTTTATTATAGTAGTCCGAATGCGTTCAAAAATGTTCCATAATCTGATTGGCGCATGATTTTACATTCTTCTTGATAATTTTAATGATACTTTCTTAACAGCATTGAAGCTAAAATGATAAAACTATTTTTGTATTATTATAACAAATTCTAAAATTTCTTTTTCTACAATTTAAGGTACGGGAGAAACATTCGATAGCATTAATGAAAATTGCTGTGTTGCATGTTCTGTTGTATATTCATATTTATTTCTGCACAAATCTTACAGGAAACCTAACAGGAACCTTATGTAAAGATAGGGAATCCTAAGATATCATGATTAATATATCATGAGGAAATGCCTACATTATGTTTTGCATTGTATCAAATCTGAATTTGGAGAATTTGTCTGGATCACTTTTGTAAACACTCAGAATTTGCAGCCAAGTAATATATTTTAAATGATTTTGTCCCGATATATCTACATACAACTGGCAATTTTTGTCCGAATTTGGTCATAAATTTAAACATTTCGCTCTTGCAAAACTTCATGTGCTCTTCATTGTAATTTTCCTCTGTAAACAAAATATTTTCAACCAAATTCACATTTTCGTTACATTTTAAATCTTGATGCCGTTGCTTAATGGTGCAAAAGTTTATTTATGTGACTAACTTAAATTCTGCTGTCTTTGATTAAAAAAAAAAAAAAATGGTACTTCAACTAAAATGTCAAGAAAAAGTCATGCCAGAAGGTATCAAATATTTTTTATTAAAAAAACATTTATTTTATATTGTTGGTAGTAATAAAAACACCCACTAATTCCATGCGTCTATTTTCTATGCTGTAGATGTCGGTGAAAAGCAGGGACCCTCAAGTAAAAGAAAGGATAATATTAGCGGAATAAGGATAATAATAAAGCGGAAATAATATTTTGTTTGTTTGTTTTCTAAATAAATGTAGTTACTAATGTACATGTTTATTTATAATTAAATAATGATTCATAATGAGTCGTCTTATTTATTATCAGCAACTTCATTGTAAAATGTAGTCATTTATATAATCTTTAGTATACTTTATAGTCAATGCTTGTGTAAAATGGTCAGTTTTCATGTTAAATCTACGTACAGCGGCGTAATTCCCGTTTTCTCTGAATTCTTTAGTTTTCACTTCCATTTTTGTGGCGTTGTCACGGCTAAACCATTGATCAGAGAAAAAAACTTTTAATACATAAAATGTAGAAATTTTTATCTTCTTTAATTTATGCATTGAAGACTTTTACGTAAAATGTATAATTTTGAAGTTATTTGGAAAAAAACCAAAGAAAATACCGTTTTTTTCCCGTTTTTTGCCAAAAAAGTGTTTCCCGGGATAAATTTTGTTGGCAAACTTCAGATTCGTGTTCAGCGACCCACAAAACATGAAGGCACCAAATATCAAAACTACACCAAAACTTTCCTCTATTTGTCCTTTTTGAGCACCTAATGCCTGGACTACAAAACGAACACTGAAAAAACTGTTTTGTTGAAACAACTAAATTTTGGTTAATATAGCTCCAACCAAATATTTTGGTTGATATGACCAAATTTTGGTTGGACTAACCATATGATTTGTTGAATAAGCAAAATCATTTGGTTAGTCTAATCAAAATTTGATCATTCCAACCAAAATATTTGGTTGGAGGTATATTAACCAAAATTTAGTTATTTCAACAAAACGGTTTTTTTTCCGTGAATGCAGCCATATTTCAAGGATAAGAAATGTGTGGTCATAACCAACGGTGATCTCCTAAATCCAATAAGTTTTTGCCACTGTGAAGCAGTTTATAGAATCATGTCAAATGGTGCAGCTCACAGTTGGATTCAATAAAGTTAAAATTTCTGAAGGCGAATGGGATGAAACTTAAGATCTGCAATATTATTTATTAAAAATCTTCTGGAATGTTCTTTTTTGGATGCGAATCTCTACAATCTGCCCTTCTTCTTACATCTTAGCTAAGACGTTAAGAATGTGGTCAGAAGAAACTTACTTGCAAGAGAAGTAGTTCATAACTCGAATAACAATACAGTCGGCGACAATTATCGAAGAATATGTTTATATTATTTTTATAACAAAAATGTATTAATACATACCGGAAAAATATTAAAGTATAAATGGAAATAAAAATGTCACACATTTGTAGAATGGTTGTAATCCTACCGCTTTTTTTTTTATAATGTATTAATATTTAATTTAAACTTAAAACTTTTATGTTGCTTATAAACTACAGTTAGACTTTTTTAATTCACAATAGCTCAATAATAATAAGAGAATCAAATATAGACTGGAGGAAGTTGCTGTCAGCGCGGAACCCCATCAAAGACTTTATACTGTTAAGCATTATTAAAGCTGGCTCCCATTCGAGTGACTCATAATCAAGTAATCTAATTGTGCCTGTGAAGCCGTTATAATTCCTAAATTTAAAAATTAAATGTGCGTTTTTTAGCACTAAGCTGTATCTAGGATTAATTAATATAAAAGTTTCCACATAACTTTAGAAATCGCTGGGATTTTTGAAATAGATGCTAATTAAGCATTTCTGATTCCAATGCATAATAATAATAACATTGTCATTTTCGATTTCTTTTAAAAAGTTTCAATTTGAAACATTTGTTGAATCAAGGGAGCAATGAACAGTAATTTTTTTTATTTTTATTTTGTAGGGTTGCAATCCTTTTGGTTTACCCAGAGACACATAAATACTATTACTGGTAATATATACTTGTTTTATTGTAATTATCTTTCTTTTTGGATATCGTGAAATTGCTGGTATAAATAGATATTTTTGAGGTGAAATGTGGATATTTGCTCATGGCTATGGCTCTGGCTTTTGTAGTTCAAACAATGACACAAAATGACGGTTTGGGACATTGGGCGTTTTAGGCACACGGGTGAAAATTTAAATTTGTTTTATTGGTGTGTACTAAATACTTTTAAGCCAATAATATTTTTTTTTAAGGCAGAAGGTTTATTGATGCAAATGGAACGTTTGCTCTATCTCCTTCCTTTTCTTTCACTCCTTTTTTTCGAATTTTACCGCCAGGCAGGGCTGCTATTGTTTCATAATAGCAGCCCTGTCAACTTAATATATAATATTTATTACTCTGTTACATGACATTATTTTACTTTGATATAGCTGTAGCCTCATGCCTTTCAAAATATTTCGGAGTAATGGTAATGCATCCCTGTATAACAAAATGATTAATTTACTCATATGCATTAGAAATGCATTCAACAACATTCGAAAGCAGCAAGTATATTGAATGAAATTCACATTCATCGATACAGATTATCTATGCTTTTTCAATGTCAAATTGCAAGAAAACATCTATCAAACCAATATTGTTCATATTGGCTTTATATTCGCCAATATTAACAGTATTGACATAAAATATTGCTCCAACATTGAGGTGATTACTTTTCTCTGTTATTGAAATATTTCGCTATTCCATTTACAATATTTTAAAAGTAAAGCTAATACTTCTCCAATATTTGTTTAATATTCAACATACTTCTAATGTAAGGTTAACACTTCTGTAATGTAGTCATTTTATTTTAGACTAGCAGGCTACGCCCGCTTCGCTGGTCCATTTTCTTAATGAACCTTGATCAAACAAAATTATGAATTCGACCTTGTATTTTAAATTAATATGGACCTTCACCTGGAAAGTCCTTCCGCATTTGCTGAATACGATGCAAACGCCATTTAGCTATTATATTATCTTATGCTTTAGGCAAAATTCCGGATATTCCGAAGAAACTCTTTTATAGCAGATCTTTAAAGTAGAGGTTGGGAAGGAAATACGGCCGTTGTGATCATCAGAAATTAAAATGTTCTCTAGTCACCACACTACTAAAATGAGAGATAATTACAATGATTGCAGAGAGTGACCACTGAACATTAATTATGTTCGGATTATTCACTATCGTTTGTTAGTTTCTGAACTACGGACTTCTCAGCTTGGTGTTATGTATGCTTCTGGTAGCTTAAATGCAATCTCTCTCTATACTACTTTATATTTCGTAATATACGTCTTCTTCTGGCAGGTCTACTGCAGTTTTCTATCTTCGGATTACAGCAGAGTAAATACAGTCAAAAAATGTAATAAATTATTTGCACACAAAGAACTGATTTATTTTCATATTTAAAAGAAATGTGAATCATATAAAAGTGGATTTTAAAAATTGAAGTGTTTGAATAAAATTAAAATAATATCATTTTCACTGCCATTTTTTTAAAACCAATTGCAATCATATAACTGTTAACCTGGAAAAAAAACCCTCGATAACTGATTATGATAGAAAGATAAACCTCTTGTTTTCATCCAATCAAAATCTTCCATAATCAGGTGCACAGGTAAGTTTGACGTCAAACATTAGAAGTGTTTGCAACTACATGGTTACAAATGTGCCAGAGTTAGATATAAAATAACGGTAATTATGAACCAAACTACATTACATTAAATAAAGTCAATTTTCTGTTGACTGAATTATATTAGATCTTTCACCAAAAATACTCTTTGAGGATGATAAATAAAGTCAGCTTTACAAAACTTAATAACTTAGTACGCATTAATCTTTTTGATACCCCGAAGATTTTTTTTCATTTCTCTAATGCGCATAATAGCACGGAGAAATAAATAAGCTTTTTAATTTCAAAATTACATTATTCTTCAGTCTGTTGCCTAAATAAACCTAAAATCGTTAATTTCCCCCTAAGTTTGGTGGCTAGGGCAGTGCGTCAGATTTTTTTCCCGAGTATTGTCATTCCAAGTATTACTTATTTAATGATAACAAAATAACTGCAGATGAAAAATATATAATACTAAATCTTCTTTTGTTCGTTTGCTTCATAATGAAAAACCATAAATTTATTAATCGCTAGGTACAAATTTCATGTAATCTTCTGCAATCGGGATCACTGTCCACAGAGTTTCTTTCAAATGTAAAAGAAACATCCAACAGTTCAGTAAATACGCTAATTAGCAGGTAACTTTATTGCGAAAAATAAATCCAATAGCATTCAAAAACCTTAAAAAATAAATAAATAAATAAATAAACTGAAAAAGGGATGTCGAATTAAAAAGATCAGCGAAAATTTATTTCAGTAAGCAATTTTTATTGTAAAATGTTTTCTTGCGTGGTATTTATAACGCATAATTGCATGAATTTTCTTAAGAATAATCTTTAGTACTTAAAATTTGAAACAGTAGACATTTCTAAGAGGGAAATTAGCGATTTGTGTTTAAAAAAAAAAAAAAAAAAAAAAAAAAAAAAAAAAAAAAAAAGAGTGTACAATATTCACTGATCTGAGTTTCGAGGTTATAAAAGTCAGAAGATTGGGGGAAAAAATCAGCATGTTTCCGTAGTAAAGTATGAGAAAAATATTTTAAATGTCTGAAATTAAATTATTTAGTATATGTGTGTATGGGGGGAGGGGGGGACAGACATTTTCACTAAAATTTAAGTCCACTTGTATAATATTAACTGCTATTCATATAAATTAAATTTAAATATAAAAAATTGCTCCAAAAAAGCTGTCTTACATTTGAAAAATCACCTATATAATGTGAACATCGATGGGGCTGATGTCACGTTTACGCCTTTTTGGATTAAAATCAAATTATTTGGCGGCAAATATAAAATCAAAATAAACAAACATGCAACTCATAAGTATCGTCATTATTATAATTACATCTGCTAGTTTTTACTGTAAGGGTTAGATAATTAAAAAAAAATTAATTAAAAAAAATAATAATAAATAAAATTTTTATTCACAAGGAAGGTCTCCTTAAAGCGCATACTCAAAATATTTTGGAAAAGGAAATGCTAATAACATTACTCGTGTATATAAAAAAGATCAGTCAAATGCAGCGGCAGAATCCCAGTAGAAAATCAGTAAAACATATATATTTTCGAGTATTTGGCGCGAATAGACGAACACTCCACGTTATTTGGCGAACCAATACATTTCCTTGCCAAATGGAAGACATTGAAATGCATTTATAAATTTCTTGTTAAATAAGTATTTAAATGCTTAATACTCTATCAATTTAAACGTAACCGGTAGATTAGTTTATTATTTTTTTCTGTAAGCTTATATAATATATACAAATTGCGCGTTGCTGTAATTATTTAATTTTATACAATGTCACCGGCGGGATAAGTTTTAAGTGTATTTTGATTAAGAATGCTATCTTTAAGCATTTCTATATTAAATCGATGTTTCCATAGCAACAATAATGCTTTTCTCTTATTGTCTCTGACACTAATAATATCGAAGTCAAATTGCCAATGCTCACAATCGGACCTTAATTTTGAGTTTCATACAATTTTAATCCATTTAAATTTTGTTCTAAACAGCATAACTGAGATCGTTAATTTCATTATATACACATATAAATGTATATGGCAAAACTGCAGTCATAAAAATGTATTTATTTAAGTTAAACTTACTTAAACTAACTGTGTATGGAGAGTTGAAAAAGTTTTTCTTAAAGAAAATTTATTATAGTATTATTCAAAATTTTATTGTATCGCCAAACCAGCGTTAAATCACAAAAAAAGAAGAAAATTTCATTATTATTTTATGAACACTAAATCCAGGCTCTGCCGATTTTTCTTTTATAAACATATATATCCTCATGAGAAGATTATTCTATATTTTTTTTTCAAACAATTTTCAGCTTGCGCTTATGGAGAACTTCCTTGATGTCATCTTATCAATTTTACAGTTGCATTTTTGTTAACTTGACGCAAAAGATAAATCGCCAAATCTTATATTTCAATTGCAATATTTCAACTGAGTAATTTTTTAAGCATTACGAACATTTCCTTTCAAGTTTAAATTAAATATTTTCGTTTTTTAATATCATCACTCATTAAAACTGATTTCTTTTTTTCTTTTTTCCTTTCTTTAAATTTTAAATAAAATTAGTAACAATTTTTTCTTTTATTTTTCGAGCCGTTTCAATTTTTTAATCAACGATAAAGTTCGCCAAGAAATAAAATGGTAACCTTATCGTCCAAAATAACAGAACTTTTCATCATAATTATATAACTAATCTACGTAGAACTATGTGTTATAGCTTAAAACCTTCTCTGAAACGATACCGATCTAACAGTATAAGTTCCGTCAAAATCCATGCAGTAGAACTCGAAATATGGATGTTCGGAACGAAATTTCCGTTTGGATTTTATATGTATAATAGAAGATTACTCCCAATGTAAAGTCAATATTTAACGAATAGTTATTTCCCATAAGTAATGTTAATTTCATTGAATGTTAGTCCAATAAATGCAATATTGGTTTAATATTGGGATTATTGTCGATATTGTCGCTAAAAAAAAAAGTTTTAAAAACCAAAAATGTTTAACTAATTGAAGTCTAGTTTCGGTAACATGCAGCATACCATCATCAGTGCAAAAGTTAGTGGAATTTTGTTCATGTATACTGAGCAGTAGCGGATTCGAAGAATAGGTTTAATGACTAGAAGAATAGCATGCAATTACAGGGAATAAGCCAACAAGAAATTGTATAGGCAAAAGAACTGGTAAGTTGACTAGTTTCAGTAGCATGCAGGAATGCCATCATCAATGCAAACATTGATGGAATTTTGTTCATGTATACTGAGGAGTAGCGGATTCGAAGAACAGGTTTAATGACTAGAAGAATGGCATGCAATTACGGGAAATAAGCCAACAAGAAATTGTATAGGCAAAAGAACTGGTAAGTTGACTAGTTTCAGTAGCATGCAGGAATGCCGTCATCAATGCAAACATTGAGGGAATTTTGTTCACGTATACTGAGGAGTAGCGGATTCGAATAATAGGTTTAATGACTAGAAGAATGGCATGCAATTACAGGGATTAAGCCAACAAGAAATTGTATAGGCAAAAGAACTGGTAAGTTGACTAGTTTCAGTAGCATGCAGGAATGCCGTCATCAATGCAAACATTGATGGAATTTTGTTCATGTATACTGAGGAGTAGCGGATTCGAAGAATAGGTTTAATGACTAGAAGAATGGCATGCAATTACAGGGATTAAGCCAACAAGAAATTGTATAGGCAAAAGAACTGGTAAGTTGACTAGTTTCAGTAGCATGCAGGCATACCAACATCAATGCAAACATTGATGGAATTTAGTCCATATATATGGAGGAGAAGCGGATTCAAAAAATAGATTTAATGATCAGAAGAATTTCAAGAAATTACAGGAAAGAAGCTAACAGGAAATTTTATAAGCAAAAAAACTGGTAAGTTGAGTAATATCGGCAACATGCAGCATACCGTCATTAGTGCAAATAATGATGGAATTTAGTCTATATATCTGTCGGAATAGCGGATTCAAAGAATAGGTTTAATGACCAGAAGAATTGCAAGAAATTACAGGGAACAAGCCAACAGGAAATCATATAGACAAAAGAACTGGTAATGTGATAGTGAAAAAATGTTAATATAAATTAAGAAAAGTTTTCTACAAAGTTTTCTAAGTATATGTTTTCTACAGTCTGACAATGAAGAAATAGCGAAGTCATAAATAAAAATGTTTTTATAATTTTTATAGTTATGAAAAATTTAAAGAAAGTTAAGTTCAAGTATAGAAGTAGGTTAGTAATCGTCATAACTAAATGAGAACATTTTCTTTCAAAATTTTTTGCTGGCATACAAATTAGGTACAAAATTAGCGCATATCATTTAATTATAAATGAAAAAATATATTTATTATATAATGACTTTTTTTCTTATAGAAATTTATTCTAAAAATAACTGTTATTTTCCTCAGAACATGACAGAAATTTATAAATTTTCCTCGGTTGAAACAAATACTTGAACTTGAGCAAAACTTAAAAGAAACTTGAGCAAATAATTTTTTTTCTTTAAAATAGAGAATACTCAATATTTAATTTATATTTCACTTGAACTTTCCTTTACATGATTAAAAAGCGTAGCATTATATTTTATTTGACACAAAACGATGTTTAATACGAATATCGAAGTCTAATTATTGTCATACGCTAAATTACGAAATGTTTCCACATTAACTTCGAAATAACATCATATTTCACATGTTTCTAAATCATTAACATCACAACAATAAGAACCAAGCCTCTGATAAGCATAGAAAGATAAAATAATTTATCTATTGAATAGTATAATAATGCTGTAAACACGTAATTTTAACAATACACAGAAAATAAAAGCAAATTTATCTTTAATTATCAAATGAAGTTATAAAATCCCAGCATGATGCTCCTACTATTATATTACACTTTTCGAATACCTTCTAATTAATATTAGTGCAAAATTAAAGGAAATTAAATAAACGTTAATTAAAAAATATCTTACGAGCAACTAGATAAATTGTTACTATTGCGTTTCCATTCTTTTAAATTAATTAGTATACAAGATTTAAATAAGAGAATGTTCAAGAGCATGAAGATATTTAAAGAAATTTTCATATTAATTTACTTTTTATTAATCTTCGGTTACAAAGACGAAATGTATTTGGTATGTATTTGCTGCTGTATTTCGAATGTATTTGGTACGTATTTAGTATGCAGTTGGGATGTATTTGATATGTTTATATGTATGTTTATATGTATTTTGTATATAGTGTTTGGTAAGAGCATGACGATATTTAATGAAATTTCAGATTAATTTACTTTTTATTAATCTTCGGTAACAAAGCCGAAATGTATTTGGTATGAACTTATAAAATGTATTTAGAAGTATTTGATAATACCACGAACGTTTCAGTTTCGGTTGCATTTCGATCGCGGAATCGTACACTGTAAAAAAAAAAAAAAAAAAAAAAAAAAAAGATATAATTCTACAGATGTAAAGTTACAGAAATCTGTATGCTTACTAAACTTCTATCTGTACACTGTACAAGAAAATATGTAAATCTACAAAACTAGTTTTTGTAAAGGTACAGAAATCTGTAGCTTTCCAAAAGAATCTACTAAAATTACAGAAATCTTACTAAAATTTTATCTGTAACCATTGTTATTACATAAAAAGTTCTACGCATCCCAGTTTCAAAAAAAAAAAAAAAAAAAATCTTAGTAACCTTACAGGTTTCTTGATTTGCAGTACAAACGTGTATCTGTTACGTGAATTTTTGTTGTTGCCGCTACATGACATGTTCTAGACATCCCAGTTTCTAGAAAATTCATAGTAACTTTACAGAATTTTTTTTTTTTTTTTTTTTTTTTACAGTGAATGTATTTCTAACCTTTAATCCATATTTGTTAACCAATTCTTTTGAATTAATTTTTGGTCCGTATTTCTGATCAGATTTATCTGAATTTCTAATCGTCATTCTGTATTTCGAGCGGGATGCATCTGGGTGTATAATTTTTTGCCCATATTTCTATTTTTAATACTTACATCCATTCCAAAAATTCATATATTTAATCTTTTTAAATGCATTATTATGCAAAATTTAAGCAATCGTAAGAAAAATAATAAGCAATACTTTCTTATCAATTTGCATGCCACAAGTCATTTTCATACAATGAAAAGAAATGCCTAAATATGCCATTATGAAAGCATATAACTCACAAAGGAATCATTTTTGGTGCTGCTCGCACCAAGCATCGAAACCCGGTGTATTTTGTAGCCCCATACTTAAAAGTTAGAGATCCGACAAAATTTATCTGATAAAATAGTATTTTATACAATTTTTATACTTTTAATTTATTATGATTACATTTTAATTTGTTTATTTCACGTCAAAAGTGAGTTAAGTCGTCAAATATGGCGTTACAATTTTTTCGACCACTTTATCCGGGGAGTAAATGTACAGTACATATTAGAATTATATCAGATTGCGATTTGTTTGACAATTGATAGCATAAGAATCAAGAATTAGGTTTTAACTCCCGGTACGGTATGCTATTTCTTTCTCCCAGCTTATTTTGTGTCATCTTCAAAAAATAACGTTACCTTACACAAGCCAGCCGTAAAACAAAGCAGTACGATTAAATACTCTCTAGCAATTTTTTTAACTTCTAAGCATCGCACATTTTCAATTTTTATACTGTCGTATTGGAAAAAAAAGTACTTTTAAATATAATTTGATTGAAAACTGCATTTCCATTTATTTTTGAAATATTAATTTTTTTGTAGTTTTTGGAGCCATTTGCTTAATAGTGGCAACGGAAGTATTCCATTTCTGTAGAAAGTATAGGAAAAATAGTTGTAAAATATTAATTATATATTTTTGTTGCCATTTTTTCATAACAACCGAAAGAAAATGTAATTAAAATACGTGCTATTTCGACAAAATATAAACGAATGATTTCTTTTAAAACATGGAGCAATTATAAACTAATTTTAAGTATCTATATTAATGTTACAAACAAATGAAGGCCTATGAATCATTAGACAGCCGTTTTTTTTTTTTTTTTTTTTGGCCGAGTTTCTTTAATGACGGCATCTTTTTGCTGCATTTGTGTATTATTTCGCGATAGTGACGTCCTATGCCTACTTTACTGTAGATGTTTAAGAGTAGATCGTAAATGGGGAATTCTTAAACGGATTCGAATATGACGTCATTTTACATAAAATAAAAGCGTGTGCTGTAAGTCTTAAAATTGAAATATGTTTTGTACTATATATATATATATATATTATATAAATATATAATATATATATATATATATATATATACATATATATATATATATATATATATATATATATATATATATATATATATATATATATAGATACAGATATATATATATATATATACAGAAGTTGTTAGGTATCGGACAAGATATGTCTATAATACAAATTTAATGAATAAACATAAGAAAAACATAGATTGCATCGATATAGTGAAAAGGTATAAAACAAGATTGTTTTATAATAGGGGTATAAATATTGGAAGAAATATCAATGGAATAAACTTAATAAAATGTAGTGACAAAAGATGTAAAGTTTGTATTTGTGCCGATACGGATAATAGAGACAAAGTGATTGAAGAAAAATCTTTAAAATTTTGTAAGGTATATAATTGTGTGTATTGTTTAAGATGTAATGTGTGCAATCAAATGTACATAGGAGAGACTTCTACTCCTTTAAATAAGAGATTCAATAATCACAAATCAGACATTAGAAATCTTAAGTATAAAAAAGAGGATCAAGAAATAGAAATTTCACATTTTTCAGAACATGGCATAGATAACATTAGGATTTCTATATTGTGTATTATACCTAATAAAACGGAAAGAAAGATTCGTGAAAAGGACATGATGATAAAGTTTGGTACGGTCTATCCATATGGACTTAATGTTATGTTTAACCGCAGTAATATAATTAAAAACTTTAAAACTAACAATTTAGATGATACAATTTATGACAAAATTAATCATGACATTGGAAATGAGTTGATTAGAAATAGTAATCAATATACTAAGTTGAATAATTTTAAAAAATTAAATACTTGTACAGACATAGTAAATGAAATAATTAATTATAAAGGTGAGCGAAGAGTTAATGTGATTAAAGGTTTGATTTTCAACATTAAGAAGAAATTAATTCCCGTAACTTTAAGAACTTTACAGTCTAGGGTAGAAAATGGGAATGTTGACCTAGGTTTGGATTTGTTGAGATATAGAATCAAGACACAAAAATTACAAATGTATTGTAACATTGATTATGGCCATGTTAGTGCAATAAATAAAATCTATTTTATAATGGATTATTTGGGTGATAGCCATAGGGGTGTAAATTACAATAAAATGCTTAATAAATACAATGAATTACTACCAGTCGGTAAAATAAAAATAGTTAAGGCTTTTAAATATGATAAGCCTTTGGGGAGAACTATTTTTAATTATAATTTATTTGCTAAAGATCTACAGAAAAGTATTGCAGGGAGTATCTGCCATTGCAATGATTCTGAATTTGTTAATTATAAAGACAAGTATTATGGACATGTTATTACTGGAGATCTAAAGATAGTAAAGGATGAGGAGTTGAGGAGGTTAATGGAGTACGGAACTAAATATCGTGTGAAACGTACT
Organism: Maratus speciosus; assembly: GCA_963932465.1. Classification (NCBI taxonomy): domain Eukaryota; kingdom Metazoa; phylum Arthropoda; class Arachnida; order Araneae; family Salticidae; genus Maratus; species Maratus speciosus. Next base: position 173,857,305 of record OZ010793.1, read on the forward strand.
CTCACTAAAAGTGTTGCAATTAAACGTTTTACTATTAATATAGATATATTTATAAATAAACTAATGTATAGATACAATTTGCCATCCAGTGTTTTTGACGAGTGGAAGTATTATATATTAAGAGATTTTAAACGAGAATTTTCCAGAGATTTTGACGGAGTTAATAGAGAGAAATACAACAAACTTACACATTCAATTAAAGAGATTCAGGAAAATTTTATAATCACCTATGTGGATAAAGCAAATACAAGTTATGCACTGATATGTAAGGTACTTTACGGTAAACTTTTGAATGATTGCTACAATAATAAAAATAGCTATTTACCATTGAATTCGAAAGCTGCAGTAATAGAAAATAGGATTAAAGCCATCTATAAAAAAGTTAAGCTGAAACAAATGAGTCAAAGTTTCCCTTATCTCATACTAGTGCCTAAATTCCATAAAACCCCTATCAAATTCAGGAGTGTGACCTGTGGATTTGGTTCATATATTGGTGCCGCTAGCAAGGCTTTGCTGGGGGTGCTGGAGGGGGTGTTTGACGGAGTGATGGGGGGAGAGACGACTTTTATTATCAAAAATAGCTATACACTATTAGATAATCTGAAAAAATTAAAAAATATTACTGGTTTATTCGCTTACGATTTTGCAGACCTCTATAATACAATTGATTTGACAGATTTAAAAGATAAAATATTAGATTTTTATAATACAAATAGTACTTTGGATGTTCATTATGATTTTTTCATAAATTTATTTCAGTTAGTAGTACAAGAAAACTACCTTTACGAAGGAAATACAATATTTAAACAGATTCGGGGTATTCCAATGGGGGGGAGTTGCAGTTCCATTTTGGCAAACATTTACTTACATATATATGAAAGAAATAATAATTTAAACAGTAACACATTATCCTACAGGTATATAGACGATGTTTTGATAGTCAAATTAAACAATGATACTGAAAATATTGATTTTACATATTATCCTACGTCACTGAGTTTGGAACCCTCATCCCAGAATTGTAAAAATATTAATTTTCTAGATGTGAACCTGAGCATAGAAAGTGAAAATTTGATATCTAAGATATTTGACAAGCGAAATGATTTCAACTTTAATACCTTAAAGCTGATATATTTTGATTCCAATGTGCATGTTTCGATTAAAAGAAATGTACTTAGAAATGGATTAATACGAATCGAAAGACTGAGTACTAGAGTTAAAGATATGTTTAGTGATATTTTAGAGTGGTGCCGCTTGGGATTCAAGCATGGTTATCCTCGCAATTTCATCAGGAGAATAACTTGTGATTTTATTAAGAGTAGCAGGTACGGAACTGAACTGAAATCCGTGATGGATGAGAATGGAGGTTTTGATGAGTTGATTGATCTAATGAGTTAGAGAGATATTTTGGTGGATGTTGCAGTTCTGTTTAGTTTTTCATAGTTTTTCATTTTTTCAATTTTGGTCTCGGCGAGTGAAGGGGGACGTAGCATGCGTAAAGTCTGACTTAACCCTGCAGTGTATGTCGTTAGCCATACCGCTCGCCTTCTGTTCTGTTCTGTTATGTCTTGCAGTTATATATATTTTCTTTAGTTTGGTTATTCAGTTTGATTTTAAGAGTTAAGTTTATGTTGGTTGTTATAATATTTTTGATGTGAGTTTCAATGCAGCTATGGTGAGTGATGGATTTTGATATTTTGTTTGTGGTTTTAAATATATATATATATATATATATATATATATATTATATAAATATATATATATTTCATTGGGGGCGACACTAAATTCTGAAAAAGCAGATTTCCTGTTTTCTAGTTTCTTTTTTTTTTCTATGCAGACGATAAATATATAAATAGTAAATATGTTTGTATAAAAGCTTTCAAGATCATTGAAAACTGTTTTTGGTGAAATTTAAAATAAGCAAACTATTTTCTTTTGAAATCGAATGGAATAAAGTTTCGAATGTTTAAAATGAAATGTTGCTGTATTAAATGGTCCTTTGGTAAAAGTATTCGTAAAGTAAATTAATATTTTTACACAATTCAGAAAAGTTACTGCGGCTAATTAGGTCAAACATTACAATTTCTACTGATATCCAAACCACTCCTTACACAAGACAAACAGCTATGACATTTGGCACTTTTTTCCTGCCAAAAATTTTAATATAATGTTGCAATTTTTCAAAAAACAAATTCGTGGGTCCTTGAAGGAATTTTTAAACTTATTTCAATATTTTATACTTATTATTAACTAATTTTTATTTTTAAATGCTTTTCTTTAAAAAACTTCAATGTTAATAGTTCGATAAGTGGTTTCGAAAATTGAAGAAATTTTCAGAAAGTTATGCTGCTGTGAAATCAAAAAATATTATTTTAACACGTTGAGTGCCATGTCAGTCACCGGTGATTGACACTGAACTTTCCGTTTAGGTCGCGTCAGTCATCGGTGACTAACACGTATAGATTGTGTTACGGGATTATTTCGTGGCCCAAACAGAAAGACAGACAAAATAGACTTCAACGTGTTAACAGAAAAATTTTATAAATTCTTGATCTTCGATGGGGTTTTAAAATGCACCAGGTCTCAATGCCAGGTGCGAGCAGCACCAAAAGTGGTTCCCCTGTCAGTAAAAATCCATTTATAGCAATTTCTGTGCATACGCGTACTGTGTGCGAACTCTTTCGTGCAACCCATCCATATTAGACTTGGCGGCGGCTGCACAAACCATCAACTCATCGAGTACTCATCCAATCAACTCATCGCATATGGAAAGGCAATTGGTCTGCCAAGCCAAGTCATATCTTGGTGGAAAACACCTGCATACTCGATTTTAGTGGTTGGTTGGCAGGTTTCCCAATGTGTTTCCCTGCACCCAACCTTCCATGTTTTCATACTTTTGGGTGCAGGGAAATACAATGGTAATTTATATAGAACGTCATACTTATGTACAAGGTGTTGATAAAAGAATGTTCCAGTTATAAATTTTAATAGTATCAACTGAAAGCGTTGTGAAGTGCTGGTTCATGGACACACATAAAAAGTAACTCAAATAGTTTTAGATAAGCTCATGCTCGAGTACTACTTTGTTATTTAGTCGCTTGCAGTGCCTCGTGCGCAAAATTGGCGACTCCGGAGCTTAAAGCGTTATTGCTGGACCTAATATTTAAAAGTGTACACTACTGGAAAAAATTCTGAAACCAGAAAAAATTAACTGACATTTCTGTATGAAGTCTTTGAGAAAAGTATTGGCTTTTAATATCTATGAATAAGTGAATTGTAGATCTTGCAGTGCGACATGCGCAGAATGTCGACTCCTGAGCGTAAAGCGTTTTGTGCCGTATAACTAACGCTGCACATATTGAACATTTTAAAGAAAAACTAGGATAGTTTACCTTCAATTTCATGTATGAAATGTTGTAAATAGTCTAAATTAAACTGATATAACATACCATTGAAACTGGGACTTTTTTTATGAATACCCTGTATAGTAACAAATATTGAAATTCAATATTGAAAAAGTACGAGTTTCGTTTAGATAACAAAACATTTTAGTACAGTACTAAGGAAAATTTTAGTTGATTTCACAGAGTTTTGTTAGTGTTATCCTACGCGCAATGCTCGATTCTTATTATAATATGTATCCAGTTATGACTTAAATGTGATATATGTCATTTCTTAACAATCAAAAATCAAAAGGGCGGTTCCTTAGCTTATTGAGACCTGAAATTAAAATAACACTACATATACACATTCATTGCCCTTGCACAAAGAAAAATTACTCCATAGATGATAGAAAGATCCCTTTTTTACCCGACTGCCAAGAAGGGTTATATGTTTCACAAGTATCTGTGTATGTGGATTTCTTTATACCCTCGAAACAACCCAACGGCTGGATGGATTTTAATGAATGAGGTCTCTATCGATTTGTCTAAATCGTCTGATGGTTACAGGCCAGATTTTGTTTTTATAAATTCAAAATGGCGGCCGTAAAATACAAAATGGCGGTAGAGATGAAAATAAAATTTACACACCCTATTGAGCGGCATATCATTGGATAGATCTTTCAAAATGAGACGATGTTTCATTGAATATTTTACAGTCAGAAGCTTCGTTTAAATATTACACAACTTGGAAGTTGTGTAGGTAGGATCTCAGGCTTTACTGCAAATCTAACCATCATAGACATCTATAGGCCTCATCAAATCAGTATTTATAGATAGGAACTAACAACTAAACATAACTTAAAAGTCATCAATAGAAGTAAATAAAAAAATAGGTAAGTAATATAAAAAAAAAAATCGTTTCACATTGATCAGAAATAGTGAATTAATTCGCTTTTTACGCAGTCGGGTTTTTTTTATTTTTTAAATTTAATTTTTACTTGTTCTGAAATTGATACTTTTGGCGACTGCTAATTCAGGTACACAAATATGGATCTAAAATTACCAGCCTTCTTAAAATATCAATTTAATTATCAATAACCCAAATTCATATGATAAAAAACTCATATGAAAAAAAGCATATCTCATAAGCAAAAAACATTCTGTTATATAGAAAAGCAAACATGTAAAAAAATCAAATAGTTCAGCTTTCATGAGGAAAACAATAGAGTTGATGATCATATGTATGATATCTACGCAGTCTAGAAGGAATTAATTACATAATAGTTAAAATCTGGGTTTGTTGAAATTTTCAATACCTTTTCCATGCCACCTTATATTTCATACCACTGTTAAAGTAGATTGGTTTATCCCGGGTAAATCTACACTGTAAAAAAAAAAAAAAAAAAAAAAAAAAAAAAAAAAAAATATATATATATATATATATATATATATGTAAATATATCTGTAAAGTTGCTAAAATTTTTCTAGGACACTGGAATTCCTAGAACTTTTCATGTAACGGCAACAACAAAAATTCATGCAACACATACACTTTTGCACTGTAAATCAAAAAATCTGTAATGTAACTAAGAATGTTTTAGGAAACTGTGATGCCTAGAACTTTTTATACAACAGCAACCCGGGTTATGGATAAAATTTTAGTAAGATTACTGTAATTTTAGTAGATTCTTTTGTAAAGCTACCGGTTTCTGCAGCTTTACAACAGCTAGTTTTGTAGATTTACATCGTTTATTTATTTATTTATTTTTTGTAAGATGTACAGACAAAATTTTAGTAAGCATACAGATTTCTGTAACTTTATACCTGTAGAATTAATGTTTTTTTTTTTTTTTTTTTTTTTTTTTTTTTTTTTTTTTACAGTGTACACTGTTAAAAATTTGCAGCATTCTGCAGGTCATTTGACCGTTTTTTCCGAAAACGGTTACACAACCATAATTTTAACACTATTCTGGCCATTTTATTGGCCATTTTATGGTCAGAATATAGTTAAATTATGGTTATGAAACCGTTTTTTCAAAAAAACGGTCGAATGACCTGCCAGATTGCTGCAAAATTTTTAACAGTGTAGAAGGCACAAAGAGACACAACTTTATACTGATGACGGCCATTGATGACGTCATTGGTGACGGCCGGGTAAGTTCGGTTGAAAACATTTTGATTTTTAAATACTTTAATGTATTTTAAATTCTTTTATACTATATTGTACGCACCTTTAAGGCGTCTCTGGACTCTTAAAGCTTCAAAATTTTAATTTTTTTAGATGTTAAACTGCTATTTTTTATGAACATTTTTATCTAATTGTTTTCTGAAAATTCCCATTAAAACAGAAGTTATGGCTTATAACAGAACTTATGGCTTAAAACAGAATTATACCCGCCTAATAGCTGAAGTGGCGTTTCCGAAACTTTGAAGTCATTTTTCTCCAAATGACGTGTCTGGGCATAACGCGCACGATATCGCAAAAACTTTTGAATATTTTTTCATGAAAATTTCAAAACATATGTTTAATGTTAGTCTGTATAAACTGAACCTAAAATTTCCTTTTTATCAAAAAAATATTATTTTAGGTGATTACACTGTTGAAATTTTCAAAATTTTGCATTAGCTAAGTACAACTTTGTATTAAAAATATATAAACGCTTTAAATACAAATTTATTTAGGTTCAGGGTAATTATTATAATCTAAAGTATAAGTAAGCACCAAAATTTTAATTCTAGTTGGAAAATTTATTTTGTAATCCTGCGCGTAAGCTGTTATGCCAATTTTCTGCTTGTCAAATGTCTGACAGTTTGGAGCCCCCTGTAATTGCTAATTCTGCATCTTGCAATTTTTTAAATGCATGAAAGGAAAGAACATATTTATATATTACATCGCAATAAAAATGTTTTTTTTTTTAAATCATATACATTTTAAGATATTAAATGTTGAAAATGGTCTTTTTTTTTCTTTTTTTCCAATTTTAAGAGTCCTGAGACCCCTTAAGTAATAAGTACATTTATTTGTATTTTTCCATAAATTTTAATTATTAATCAAGGTTAATTTAGCACTGAAATTTAAATTTTTTATTGAAAATAATAGGGGTCCTCATTTTTGTACTCCATGATCAGGGATGCCAGTTTGGTCTCAAATTTTAATACAACATTTTAAATTCATACCGGAAATTTCCAAAGAAGAATTTTTACTTTATGTGATTGTCAAATCTCTCTTAATTAATAAAGCATAAAATGCTATTCTTTATTTCTGGTATGGACACTAAATTTCCGAATAAAATTGGAGGCCAAACTGGGAACCCTGTCCAGGACTGAAGAGGTTAATGTTATTTTAAAACTTTGTTCATGTAAGTCTAAGATTTTAAAATAACAAGCTTTAAAACATTAGCTAAATTTTAACACTTAAGGTAAACGTACCAGTAGTGCGCCACTTAAGGACATTTATCTAATTATTATTAAAGTGTTAGTGAATTCCAAAAGATATATATATTTTTAGCCTAGTCCTAACCTTCATGTATCAGAAAAAAACATTCAAAGTTTCAAAATATATTCTTCAGAAAAAAATTAAAATAAAACATTACCTTCCTCTATGCTCCAGTAGTGGGCTTATAGTAAATTTCCGATGCATGATCTAACTTTTAAATTTTCGACTTATCCAACAAATTATTTACAATATAATAGAGTATATCAATGACCGTTTAATTCAGAATAAAACTTAATATTAAAGAAACAATGTTTTAAATAAAAACTTATCTCTTAATGAAATGTCTAAGAATTTGCCAAAAAATCTATTTTTTAAGACACTCTAGAAAATAAACAAATGTAAGCAAAAAAAAAAAAAAAAAAGCACTGCAAACAGTTTAAGGAAAGTTAACATTTATGGATATTAGTCAATCAGATTTCTTTCAGTCGTTTTCCAGAAATGCATTTTGGGGTTGTTTTTAAACTTAAAAAATTAGTGGCCCACTATAGGTGCATTTACCTTATTAAAAAGTACCTCTCTCTTTCAATAAATAAAATATAAATGTAAAATTTAGATCTGTTTTTGTAAACTGTGGGCTCTAAAAAGAAAAGAAAGTAAAGGCCATTTAAATACTAATACTTTTAGTAAATGTTAAGCTTCGTTTATATAAAATATAAAAAAAATCATGCGTCTAAGTTTATATATGACAAGCATATATTATTATTTACTATATAGAACTATTAAAGACTCCTAAAAAACCACTCCTCTTTAGAGATTTATCATCATAGAATTTTAATTTTAATTTCTTTCATCGTAGACTTAATTAAGAAAATGAAATAACTTTTAACAGCCTAATTAATTTTTCAATGGAGTATAATAATAATTGTAATTAATTAATCCTTTATTACTAAATAGCTTTTAAAATTACTTCATAAAAAATTACTTTCTCAAAACTTAAAATAATTCTCAGTAAAGCTATTTCTTTTAGCATTTTTTTTTCAGCTTTTCCAAATATTTATAATTAAATTCTATGTACGTCGAATTTTCATTTAGAAACTAATTGCTTAAAATAATAATGATGCCCTTCTTTCACTCTTTATCCAGCTAACTACAAACAAAGAGGAACGTCTTAAATAAAATTCCAAAAACCCATTCCAGATGATATGCGAAACAAGCTTTCATTAGGGAAATGAGCCCGCGTCACATGAAAAAGGTGGAGTCAGCTCCCAAAAGGTAACGTAGCAATATGATGAAAATGAAACTACACAAAATGAAGTTTTTTGAAAATATCCGCATATATTAGTGAACTATTCAGTTTTCCTTATTAAAATACTTTTTAAAATCTTTTAAGTTATTTTAAGATTTTGTTTTGGAAGTTTTGATATAGACTTAGATTATTAAATTTATAGAAAAGGCGGACGTTGTGATCAATCAATCAATATTCATCCGTTTTCTACACATTTATTTTTAGATTAAATCTTGTATAAAGAATTAAGCGTTGGTATTCTAAAAATTTCTACTACTGACTTGCTTATATTCAATGCGTTTTCGATTGAAAATTTTGATTTAGACTTAGTTTATTATATTTATAGAAAAAATATTTCCTTTAGTCCTACATTTTGATCAATCAATCAATATTCATCCGCTTTATGCAGAATTTCTTGTGGTTTTAAAAGATAAATAAAGAATGAAGAATTGGAATTCTAAAAATCTCCATTACTGACCAACTCACTAAGATCATCAATCAATATTCATTCGCTTTATACAGAATTTCTTGTGGGTTTAGAAGATAAATAAAGAATGAAGAATTGGAATTCTAAAAATCTCTACTATTGACCTTCTCACTAAGATCGTCAATGAATATTCATCCGCTTTATACAGAATTTTTTGGGAGTTTAGAAGGTAAATAAAGAATGAAGAATTGGTATTCTAAAAATCTCTACTACTGACCTACTCACTAAGATCATCAATCATTATTCATCCGCTTTATACAGAATTTCTTGTGGGTTTAGAAGATAGATAAAGAATGAAGAATTGGAATTCTAAAAATATCTATTACTGACCTACTCACTAAGATCACCAATCAATATTCATCCATCTTATACAGAATTTCTTGCGGGATTAAAACATGTATAAGAAATGAATCGTTGAAATTCTAAAAATCTATACTACTGATCTACTTATACTCATATACTTTCAAATGTGTTTTCGTTTGAATTTTTTAGGTAGATTTCGTATGAAATACTACCTATTGGGATCGTTCCTATGTTGGAATTTCTGAAAAATTTTTGCAGATCTACACCGATCATGACCCATAGAACCCAAAACAACCCTCAGTAAAAAACTTTATCTATCTATCTATCTATCTATCTATCTATCTATCTATCTATCTATCAATCTATCTATCTCTCTCTCTATATATATATATATCACTTTCTTCTGGACACGATAACTTTCGTAATTCTCCACCAATCTCTTCCTATCTGATACATAAAATCAATGGGCATAAAATCTCGGTCAAGTTCGATAATGAGCAAAATCGGACCAAGGGGGTGGAAATAGGGAGGGATTTTGTGAAAACAGAAACCCCCCATAACTTCTTAATTTTTGTACACATCAAATCTGTTTAAAGTTTTTATTACTTCTAAAAATAGAGCCAAAAATTTATGTATCACAGATTTTTGATAAAGTTAAAAATGGGCTCAAGGGGCGCAAAAAATAGGGTTTTGGGGAGAAAAAAATTCATAACTTCGTCAATTCTGAAGATATCAAATCCAATTAATTTTATTATAAATCTCCTTAACATTATCTACAACTTTTATATTCACAAGTTTTTGATAGGACCAATTCGTACCGCAAAAAAAAAATATAAAAACGAAAACAAAAAGGGGGTTTGAAGAAGAAAAAAATCCATAACTCCGTGCTGGGAAACATATAACAATAATATGTTCCGCACCATTTTGGTTAGGTCAAAGTACAGTTGCGTAATTTGTTATTTCTGTTTGTACAATTTTTTTTTATAAAATATAATTATGAGTGTAAAATTATAATAATTATATTTCCGAGTAAAATAGGAGTGTAAGTTCATACAAAAATTATTAAGTTGATTTTAAATATTAAATATATATTTTTAAAAAATTGTTTTATTGTAAAATTAATGTATAATGTTGAATATAGTTCGGATCTCAGATAACAACAATAGCCAGACGCCATGGTGTCGTTTTATGACAAGTCAGTGGAAAGTGGTATATAATTAGAAATCGTAAAATAATAAAAATGTTGGAATAAATTTATAGCCTTAATAAAAGTGTTGGAATACATTTATGGTTTTTAGACCACCCAAACTTTAAGGCATATAATAATATTAAAGTATATGTAAGGGGCTATTGCAGACTGTTAGCTAATAGGTCTATCTAAGGATAATAAAAAAAATCTTCCCACATCCAATAAGGGAGGACTATACAAATAGTTCCACCCACTTCCAAGAGATGGTGTGAAGGAGGAAAATGTTTGGAAAAAGAGAGTCTAAGAAAAGATGCCGAAGACGCAAGAGCGATCCTGAAAGCCCGTGTAATGCATCAATATAGCCCTAGTAATGCCCAGGCGAGATGGACATATCGGAGAGAGCCCAAGCAAGCCTAATTGACCTGATGATGTCTTCCTGGTGTTAAAATAAAATGGATTGGTCTACAGCGGTCCGGAGCTATTCTCCCCGTCATCCCGATTTCGCCGCTCTGATGAAGAAATGAATCTGGATGAGGTTTGGATATGATCCTTAGCATCGCGACAGTTTTAAATCTGATGAATATAGGCCACCATCCCGTATATAATACAAGGTATTACATTAATCTTTTTCTTTACCACTTTAATTGTACTGGAAATTATAAATATCCTTTTATAATATTTTATGGTAAATGGCTGTCTGAGATCCAACAAAACAAAAATTAAATATATATAAGGTGTTTAAGAATATAATAAAATTATCGCTTTTAATAAAAAAAAAATATATATATAATAATAAAACTAATAAAATCATTTTGTTAATGATTAAATCTACATATATCAATGATCAGCAAACAAAAGTTTTGCTTTCTTTTTTTTTTTTTTTTTTTTTAACCATTTAATGTGTATATGTATATAATTGTGCTTAATGTAAATAAAAAAAATATTTAATCAAGAGTTAAAAATCTCTGTAATTATTTAATTGTTAAATGTTTAAGGTGTGTCATTTTATTTTACAGCTTAAATTGAGTTTAATTCATAAGTGGAAGAGCTCACCTAAATAATTCACAACACAACATTTTAATTTTTATTTGTAATTAATTAATTTGATAATTACAATTTTACGCGAATTATAATTTAATTTTAAGATATTTATTCGCATAGCTCTTCTACTAGAATAACGATCACTTATTAATTACGATCACTTATTTCATTTAAAATTTTAAGGTATATAAAATTATATACCGGTTTACTATGAGGTTGCTAGGATGATTTGGACAAATTGACGATTTTGGGTGTAAATTAAATATGAGATAACAAGTGTAATTATCTGTCCAGCATCCCCCTCATAAAAGTAAAATGGTGCTATGACTCAGGTAACGTTCATCTGAGGTCATTAGAAATAATAATAATAAAGGAAAATAAATTTAAGTATTATTTTAATGTCACAATTTTAAAGATATTGTAGGTACGTAAATTTAATTGATTAAAATTTTATTAAAATTAATTTTATTATTGTAACAATAATGACACACATATAATAATTTAAATAAATAAAATGAATAATATATGTTAGCAATAAAGTAAAAAAAAAAAAGAAAAGAAAGAAAGAATTCTAGGATTTATAATAGGTAAATTTAGGAATTACAATTATTTTTTTCTCTCTTTTCTCTTTTTGGTTGGATCTCAGTTACCATAGAGAAATAATGGCATTCGCATCACAGATGACACATTTGTAAAAATAAGACTTTTTATATACTGCATATAAAAAAAAAAAATAAATAAAATGGTTTTTTATGTAGAAAAAGACAGATATTTTTCTGTTAAATGAAATTATGGTGTTTTTATATATACGTGTAGTATAAATATTTTAGGGATATTTATGTGTGTAAAAGAATGATTTTCGAAACAATTTCATCTAATAAGAATTTTTTTTTTGAAATATTAGTGCTGTTTTATGTATTTATGCAATTTAGAATATTTTCATACATATGTTGTAATATAGGGAAAATAGTATGATATACAAAATATTCTTTTAAGAGGTATAGGATCTATTTTGAATTGATATTTTGAAAAAGTATACATTGATTACTAATATTTGTTAAAAGTGACTCAAACGCTGTATATAGATACACGTATTAAGTTAGTGTCAGCATTTGACAATAAAAAGAGCAAAAACATTAAATTTTTCTTAGATGAATTTGATAATGTTTTTAATTCGAAAGATATAGAGGAAAAGACTAAATTAGTGATTTTGAAGGCTAAAATCACTGGGGACGCAAAACATCTTTTAAGTAAACAGATTGAGAAATATAATGAGACCAATTATAATTTATTTAAAAATAATTTAGTGGATTTATTTGGAACAAAACTAAGCTTCCTTACAGCTCAAAGCAATTTCCTAAATTTAAAACAAGCCGCAAATCAAACGATAGAGGATTTCATTTTGGAGTTTAAAAATGTTGTAAAATCTTATATCGAAAGTGCAGGCGAAAATGTTGATAATAAGGAAGAGAATTTTATCGAAATCTTAAAAATGTCGAATTTTTTGAACGCAATTATGCCGGATATTGCACTAGATGTTCGTAAAAACGCGCCCAGTTCCTTCAAGGAAGCATGTGAGTTAGCACAACACATGGAAAGTGCGTATAATGAATCAAAGTTTGAGGAAATTAATGCAATAAATAACGAAAACAAAAATCATTATGAGAATCTTATCGAATCAAGTAAGCAAAACAAAGAACTAATCAAGAAATTAAAAGGGGAGATTGAAAAACTGAAAAAATCAAAGAAAAAAACCATGCAATTAAAGATGATAGTAATTTGCGAAATAAGAAACTCTTTAATAAACACAACAATTATAAGGGTCCCCATTTCAGTAACAATTTTCATTATAATGATTATGAACAATATTATAATGATTACTACAATTCCTTTAATTACCCGACGCATTATGGGATGTATGATTATTCACAACCTAACTGAAATTCGGGAAATGGGGATTTTGGATATATTTCTGAGAATTATGATCAAAATTGTTATCTATTTGAAAATTGCAAAAAGAAAAAAAATGGCCAAAGAAAACAGCGAAATCTGATCAAAATTCGGGATTTTTGGAGACCGAAATTGACAAAATAAATCAAACGATAGCTAATATAACAAATGCAGACAAAGATAGTCTACCAATTATTTCGATAAATATACAGGGCGTCGAAATACAAGCTTTGTTGGATACTGGAGCCGCAGTTTTGCTTTTGTCACCCTCTTTATTCAAAAAAATTAAAGATACAAACGTTAAAATCAAATATTTGGGCAATCAGATCCAAATTAAAACTGTAACGAATTCAAAGATTTTTTTTAAACAGTGCGTAAAATTAACTTTTCGATTAAAAGTATATTCACAACGGGCACATTTTATGTCACAAACAATGATTTTGATAGACAGTACCAAATGTTATTATGGTACGATTATCTCAAGGAAAATCATATGATTTTGGATTTATGCAATAAAACCTTAAAATTCAAAAATCAACAAATTAACTTAAACGTTGCAAGTGAAGTAAATAATTATGAAGTGAATAACCTTACGCCATGTAATTCAGGGAAACATTCAAATAAAAATATGTTTGCCGTTACTAAAAATAGAATTTTTCTTCAACCTGAAGAATCGAAAATCGTAAAATTAAAATGCCCAGAGGATATAAATATGTCAGATGTGATTATATTTGACCCCATTCAAGAAAATAGTAAATTTTCATGCGAGACTTCGTTACACGAAGTTCAAAAGAATAATAACATAAATATTATAATAAAGAATAAATTGTCAGAAAAATTAATTATTCAGAAAGGAACTAAAATGGGGGAAATTACAAAGAACTTTGAGTGTAAGCAAGATGACTCAACTGATAATATGGAGAAAGGTACATTTTATGAAATAAATAATTTAAATATAGAAGATGTAAGAAAATTGCGAGAAGCAGAAATTAAAGAAACGGATTTCGATTTAAGCCATTTAGCAGAGGAAGTACAACAAAAATTTAGAGAAATTTTAATGGGCAATGTTCATGCATTTTCAAAAAGTTATCAAACATTGGGGTAATCAGCGTTTGTCGCACCAAGTTTTCAATTAAATCATGAATTCCCGGTACAAGCTAAGCCATATAAATTGCCTCAGGCAGTAAGACAGTATGCGAAACGGGAAATTGAACAATTGTTACAAGCTAAAATTATAGAGAAGACTGACTCCAAGTATGCTTTTCCAGTTATTTTCGTTAGAAAGAAAAATCCGAGTAATAACCCGAATGCAGAACCTAAGTATAGAATGGCAACGGATCTAAGATTGTTGAATCAAATCCTGCACCCATACACTTATCCGATGCCGGATGTCAAAGATTTATTACAATTAATTAGTGGTAAAAGATCTTACACAGTGTTAGACTTACATAGTGCATTTTTTCAAATCAATTTAAAACCAGAAGATTGTAGAAAATTAGCGTTTATAACAGAATATGGCAAACATATGCCACTTCGTTTAGCTTTTGGCACACGAAATTCTAGCGCAATTTTTGCAGAAGTAATTGATAAAATTCTGGGACATTTTGATAAAAGCAAAGTGTCATACTATATTGATGATGTTCTCATTTCTGCAAACTCAATAGCAGAGATGATGAAAATTTTAGAAGAAGTTTTACAGGTATTAATAAATCATAACATGACAATCGAACCTTCAAAAATGCAAATTTGCAAACCAGAAATAGAATTCCTAGGATTTAGGGTGAATCAAATGGGATATTCTCCATCACAAAAGAATATAGAAAAAGTTAGAAGTTTTGTCAGACCAAAATCGAAAAAGGGGGTCAGATCTTTATTGGGTTTAGCGAATTATTTTCAGACACTAATACCCAACTATTCAGACAAAGTTAACCCTTTAGTAGAACTGACTAAAGATAAGGTTAAATTCAAGTGGAGTCCAGAAGCAGAAAAAGCTTTTCTAATAATTCAGGAAGAAATTGTACAAAAACCAACACTCAGACCCACCGATTTTAACAAGGAATTTTCCTTATTCACGGATGGGAGCAAAATTGCAATTTCAGGGGTTTTAGCTCAAGAAAAGGATGGTCATTTGCTGCCCGTTGAATTTTTCGGGAGAAAACTCAGAGAACCGGAAAAAAATTATCCGAGTATTAAATTTGAGTTATTAGCAGTGCATGAAGCAATTATGCATTTTAAATATATGCTTTCGGGTAGATGGTTTACTGTGTTAACCGATTCGAAAGCACTAACTCAGCATTTACATTTACAAGATAAATCGGAAATTATAAACAGATGGGTAGCAGATTTACAAGACTTTAATTTCGACTTCGAATTCGTCGAAGGAATTAACAATCCAGCAGACTATTTGAGCAGGAATTTAGATAATATTACAACAGACAGAGAACTCCGAAATAATTTGTTTGCAAGTAACATAGCACTTACAGACGAAAATATTAAATCGGAGCAATACGCAGACGAAAAATTAAAAATTATAATAAATAAAATCGAAAAAGACAAAAAATAATAGAAGCACGAAGAGATTTACTTTAAATCAAAATAAATTATTAATTTTAAAACCTGGTTCGGATAAAAAAGAGCTTTTAATTACCCCGGATTCATTAAAAATTGCAGCCACAGAAGAAGCTCATAAAGCGCATTTCGGATTTCAAAAAACTTATGATAATGTGAAAACAAGGCTTTTTTGGCACGGAATGTACAAAGACATTAAAACATATTGTGCAAATTGTGTACAGTGCCTCACATCTAAACAACATACTACAATAAAAGTACCGATAAAAAAATGGTGAAAGATCACGAAGTCGGTACGGTTTTGCATGCTGACGTCATTGGACTTTTAAACCTCACGTTAAGGAAAAACAGGTACATTTTAATTATAATTGATTCGACATCGAGATTCCTGGAAGCTGTTCCCCTACGAAACGTAGAGTCGCAAACAATATTAAGTGTACTAAATAAATATTTTGCGAATTATGGGATTTGTAAAGAAATTATCTTTGATAATGTGAAATATTTAAGAAGCGAAATTATGAAAGAATATATGGAATCTTTAAACATACAAAGGAAATTTGTCAGTGTATACCGTGCGCAAGGAAATGGACTTTGTGAAGTTACCAATAAAATATTAAAAACATCAGTTGTAGCTATGTCGAAACGCACTACGGAATGGGACATAAGACTGGATTTTGTTAAACTAGCGTATAATTCCTCGAAACACCGCGCTACGGGATATAGTCCTTCACTGCTATTTTTCGCAAGGGAAATTAGAAATCCCTTCACAGCTCATATTTCTTCTGAGGAAATATATACCCACTCTTATGTTAAAAGCAGAATACAGCATATGAAGGAAATCAAAATTCAATCTCTTGCAAACCAAGAGAAAATAATACAAGAATATATAGATGAAGAGACATACAAAAAGGTAAAGGATTTAAATTTGGGTCAAACAGTACATCTAAAATGTATTGGAAAACTAGGTGCATTAGAGCCTAAATTTCAAGGACCCAATGAAGTTACTAAAAAGTTTAGAAACTTTAATTATTTAATACAATATATTCCAGATAAATCAATAGAGCCGATCAAACGACATATGGATCAATTATATGATCCTAAATATGCAACAGGTCATACAGAGGCGGAAATTACGAATTTACAGGGGTGTCAAAAAAAAAAAAAAATTGAAGATGATAAAAATTACAGAAATAAATGTGGCATTTGTCAGAGAAAATCGCACTCAACTGAAAATTGTTGGTTTGAATCAAATAATAAAAATACGAGTCAAAAGGTTGACAAAGTTACTAAAAAGTATTATAAAAAAAATAATAAATATTCTAAGATGTAGACCCATATTTAAAGTATCAAAAAGACTACTATAATGAAAATATGTCGTTATATGGTTATACACCATATACAAACTTATACGGGGATGTTATACAAGATCATTACCCTTTCCCCCCTCCCCAGTATTATCCATGGGATATGAATTGGTATTAAAGATAAAACAAAACCTTTAAATTAGATAAAAGGCGGGGATAAACAGGTGATGGACGTGTAAATTGGATTCACGATATAAATTATGATTTAATCATCATCAAAAATATATTAAAATTATTTTCATGTCGAGAGAAATAAATAAAATAAAATAAAATAATGAATCGAATTTCAAAATTTCAAAATTTTCAAAATTTAAAAATAAATTTTTCTCTTTTAGGTAAAAAAGTTGAAATAAAATTAATAACTTGCCTTTTTAATATGCAAAATAATAAAAAGAAAGGATAGGAAGATGGGTACGCCCATTTGTCTCAGGGTTACAATATTGAGCAAATGTGCAGGGCGCACCCGAAAACATGCTTATAAAATTATGAAATGTGCTTCACAAAACTTCACTGGAGCAGTGAAATATTTTCCTCCAGGCAAAATTTATATATATATATATATTTTCTTCGAATAGGAATTAGAAAATATAAAATCTTAACAAAGCAAAATAACACTGAAACTTAATTAATTTAATAGTAAATAAAGTTGGAGTAATTAAAAAAAAAAAAAAAAAGAGATAATTTTTTTTACTGTTTTCTATAAAGGTAGCCTTCGCTAATAACCTTACAATTTAGATGACAGAATTTCAGAATTACTCTTTAAAATGAGTAGGTGTAAGCTATAGGTTCAGGGTAGTTGGAACAGCTTTATAACATATTACTCATATATTATTTTCTTATTATAATATAAATATATGGATGACAAGGAATAAATTATTAGTGCACTCTATATTAGGATAGCGGTTAGCTATAAGCCTAAATATAATAAAATATACAGAAAGTGCTAAGATTTATTCCGGTAGTTCAATTACAACTTATATACTAAAGTCTAGAATTTAGACAGCAGGGATAAGTTTTATGAACAAAAGTGTTACAAAAAAAAAAAAAAAAAAAAAAAAAAAAAAAGGATTTTGGTGTAGCACATTGGTTTTTAAAAACATATATATATATATAACAATGGACAAGGCAAGTTATTTCAATATGATTACACTCATTATTATACGAAATTATATTAAAAAAATACATACATAAATAATTTAGAAAAAATTAAAATTTTCTCACCAAAGGCTTTCTGTATAGGGTGCAATTTTGGCCTACGGCTGGGTATGCACCAACACCAACAAAATAGTTGTAGGCTCATTCACAATTTAATTCAAGATAGTTTTTTTACATCAGTTAGTCATACACTTCAGGATTCTTGGCTGAAAAAGGAATCGAAGAAAAAATTAAGTATGGTATAATTACTAGATGTTATGTTCTGAAACAATAAAATTAGTAATATTATATTGTAAAAAGCAGCATTTTGAGTTTTGTTCAGGAAAACTTTTAATTTTTAGGTTTTACACATTTATGGAGTGTCTAGCTCAGTGTATAGTTCCTAGATTTAATAAAAAAATAATAAATAAAAATTTAAGTTTGTGTTGTTTTCAAAATAAATAACAAAGGGTATAGCAATTAGCATTTATGGTTAAAATTTATGGAATTTTCAGCAAAATTAACATTAGACAAACATAGTTTATATTATATTTAACTTGATAAGCTAATTTACTTTTATTAACGGTATTCAATTAGAATTAAAGTAGGTTTAAATCCAAGTTAAATTAATTAATAACATTGTTGTAGTGTAAAATTTTATGTAGGACTAGTAGATTTTATTGTATATATAAAAATATGCGAATTTAATAATTAATAAAATGTATTAGAAAAATTATTTAATATAAATATTAAATGACATCTTGCTGGAATCAGCTAGAAATTAGATTTTTTTTTAAATTTTTAAATAAAATATTTTATAAATTTAAGTTATTTTAGAATTTAAGCATTTTTTTTTCTTTTCTTTCCCTTAGAATTAAATGCAATTCTAAATTTAACACATATAACTATACATAGTATTGATAAATTTGAGTGTGTGAGTTCATAATTTTTTTTTATATAATTTGGCCAACTTAACATAAGGAAACAAAATAAATAAATAAATATATTTATATATATTGGCTTTTTTTAAATTAAAATATGTAGTATGGCTTAATAAATTAATCAATTTAATTTTTTTATAGTACATACAGTAATTATTTTAAAAACTTGATCTATATATATATATATATATATATAAAATGGATGTGGTTGTTTGTGAGTATACAAAGATTTTTACTGCTGGCAGAAGTTCTTTGGTCCGGCCGGGTACTCATAGATGGCTGCATACGATTTTACATAGTAATTATCATTTGCTTTTAGTACTTTTAAAATTATACAAGCGTATTAATAACATTTTTTTTATAATTAAATAAGAATTATTAATGTTTGATTAATAATAATAATTTATTATATTTTATTTTAAACATATCATTAAATTTTAGACAATAGAATTCACATACGGAAGGTTAATGATAAATAAAATTTGAAATAAATAAAATTTTATATCATTCAGTAAAAATAAATAAATATAAAAATTCAACAATCTTTCAAAAGAGAATTGTTGGCTAAATAAATGATAATTAAAGACAAAAAATTGTTCTCTTCTTCGCCAATTTCATTGTCTGACAGCACAATTTAATAGTCTTAAATTCAGATGCATTTTTAATGTCAGCGTAATGCATATTTTGCATTTTGAGAGGCGGTAGAAGTCATATTTCCGTGTTGTTTACATTAGAATAGTAAACAATATCATGAATCTAAATCAATGTTTGTAAGAAAGGTCTAAATGCACACAATGTTTTTGGTTAAGGCAAAATTATATGCATTTTTTTTTTAAATCCTGAAAGGCAAATTTGGTTAGATTTGAACCTGACAGCATAGATGCACGCTCCCTTCAGTTGCAGTACGAGGCGGGAGAATTCAAATGCTAGAGTCGCCATTTTCCCCTGCAAAAAAAAAAAAAAAAAAAAAAGCAGAAGGTTTACGTTAGCTTTGACACAAATACATACACTATTTATACATAGATTATGTTAAAAATTACATACAGGCATGCACAGTTAGTTAAGAAGAAAGTATATCAAGAAATTTTACGAATTAATAAGGTCATTATAAGCATAAAATGGGTTTGAAGTACATACCTTTGGAAGTCGTAAATTTTTGTCACATCTCTAATCACGTCAGCAAAGAGTGATTAGGAGCGAGGTCGACCCCTCGTTCTAGGAGGATGGGGGAGCTCAAGAACTGTTTTTTTCTTTTTTTCATTCCCTGTTTTCCATGCATGATGTGTTTTGATTTTCGTCTCGGGTGAAGAAGGAGAATCTTACGTAATAATATATTAAAGGAGATGGATTAAGCTTGTATATTTTGACGTATCATACAAAGAAAGAGAAAAAAATAAATAAATAAAGTAAGATAGCAAGTTTGTATACAATATTTTTCTGAGTATGATTTGAATACATCAGATTAATTATGTGAAAATATTCAAATTTTAAGTGTATAAATATATATATATATATATATATATATATATATATATATATATATATATGGAAATATAAAATGTCAAATTACAAGCATTGTATTTACTTTTATTCATTATAAAATGTGTTTTAAATGAAACACTGTGTCATAACTTTATATGTAATGAAATCATATGTCAAATGTGTATGCCATTATTTTTCCTGTATTTAGGTGTATTTCGGCATATTAGTTTCATACAAAATTTTAGCTTTGAAAGTATTTTTGGGCACTTAAACTGTAAATTTACAAAATTATTAAGCATGTGTGTGGTAAAGAAAAAATTCTTCGAGGAAGATGTCAGATTTTCAGTACAGATAGATGTCTTCTAGGAATGAAAGTGTCAACAGACAACTATGAACAATCATGTGTTGAACTGTCTGTTATTACAAATAGAACTTTTCTAAAATATACCAGAGCTATTGAACATTGATTATGGTAGGCTGTACTCAAAACTGTGTAGATACACCGTCATATGGACACGTACATTCTTTTATGCTTTACAAAAAAAAATAAAACTAGCATACAGTTTTATTTTTTTTTTTCTCTGACAATCCGGATAGATGCTGGGAAACATATAACAATAATATGTTCCGCACCATTTTGGTTAGGTCAAAGTACAGTTGCGTAATTTGTTATTTCTGTTTGTACAAATTTTTTTTATAAAATATAATTATGAGTGTAAAATTATAATAATTATATTTCCGAGTAAAATAGGAGTGTAAGTTCATACAAAAATTATTAAGTTGATTTTAAATATTAAATATATATATTTAAAAAATTGTTTTATTGTAAAATTAATGTATAATGTTGAATATAGTTCGGATCTCAGATAACAACAGTAGCCAGACGCCATGGTGTCGTTTTATGACAAGCCAGTGGAAAGTGGTGTATAATTAGAAATCGTAAAATAATAAAAATGTTGGAATAAATTTATGGCCTTAATAAAAGTGTTGGAATACATTTATGGTTTTTAGACCACCCAAACTTTAAGGCATATAATAATATTAAAGTATATGTAAGGGGCTATTGCAGACTGTTAGCTAATAGGTCTATCTAAGGATAATAAAAAAATCTTCTCACATCCAATAAGGGAGGGCTATACAAATAGTTCCACCCACTTCCAAGAGATGGTGTGAAGGAGGAAAAAGTTTGGAAAAAGAGAGTCTAAGAAAAGATGCCGAAGACGCAAGAGCGATCCTGAAAGCCCATGTAATGCATCAATAGAGCCCTAGTAATGCCCAGGCGAGATGGACATATCGGAGAGAGGCTAAGCAAGCCTAATTGACCTGATGATGTCTTCCTGGTGTTAAAATAAAATGGATTGGTCTACAGCGGTCCGGAGCTATTCTCCTCGTCATCCCGATTTCGCCGCTCTGATGAAGAGATGAATCTGGATGAGGTTTGGATATGATCCTTAGCATCGCGACAGTTATAAATCTGATGAATATAGGCTACCATCCCGTATATAATACAAGGTATTACATTAATCTTTAGCTGTACCACTTTAATTGTATTGGAAATTATAAATATCCTTTTTATGATATTTTATGGTAAATGGCTGTCTGAGATCCAACAAAACAAAAATTAAATATATATAAGGTGTTTAAGAATATAATAAAATTATTGCTTTTAATAAAAAAAAATATATAATAATAAAACTAATAAAATCATTTTGTTAATGATTAAATCTACATATATCAATGATCAGCAAACAAAAGTTTTGCTTTCTTTTTTTTTGAACCATTTAACGTGTATATGTATATAATTGTGCTTAATGTAAATAAAAAAAATATTTAATCAAGAGTTAAAAATCTCTGTAATTATTTAATTGTTAAATGTTTAAGGCGTGTCATTTTATTTTACAGCTTAAATTGAGTTTAATTCATAAGTGGAAGAGCTCACCTAAATAATTCACAACGCAACCTTTTAATTTTTATTTGTAATTAATTAATTTAATAATTACAATTTTACGCGAATTATAATTTAATTTTAAGATATTTATTCGCATAGCTCTTCTACTAGAATTATATTAATTACGATCACTTATTTCATTTGAAATTTTAAGGTATATAAACTTATATACCAATTTACTATGAGGTTGTTTGGATGATTGGGATTAATTGACGATTTTGGGTAGAAATTAAATATGAGATAACAAGTATAATTATCTGTCCAGCACTCCATCAATTCAAAAGATATAAAATCCCCATGAATTTATCATGTATCTTCTTAATATTGTCTAGAACATCTATATAGACAAGTTTTGGATAGGACCAATTCTTACAGCAAAAACAAAGTAAAAATACACAGCGGTTGAAGAAAAAAATCATCTTAGTAAGGGTGTATTCAAATCCAAACTGCTTATTTTCTGACTCATTTTACAATTCATTTTTGCTCTCAAAGGTTTCCAATTGGTACGTTTTCTTACTCAGAAACTATATAATGTACCGTAATGGTCGATTTTTTGATAGAGGCAGAATATACTTTTAAAAATGCTGTTAAAGAGGCCATTTTGAACTGAATTTACTGAAGCGGTTTGTGTTGGAAAAATCATTGTATTAAGGATGCACTCATGCTTATTTTCTGACTCATTTTTAAATTCATTTTTGCTCTCAAACGCATTTAATTGGTTATTCAGAAACTATATAATGTACCGTAATGATAGATTTTTTGATAGAGGCAGAATATATTTCAAAAAATGATGTCAAAGTGCGCATTTTGAACAGAATTTCCCGAAGCGATTGTGTTAGAAACGAAAAATATTGTCCTTCTGAGAAAATAATTGTTTATATATCAAGTTTTAATTAATTGAACAAAAAATAAAAACACAGGTCGCTTATAAATCTCTTAAAAAATCACGTTAGCAAGTTTCATATTTTTTTTTAATTAAAAATGAATCTGGAATTATGCCTTAAAATTTCGAGTTGTTGAGCATGGAAAAGTATTTTTTTTTTTAATACCGCCCTAACATGATTCTGATAAAACCAGCTATTATATAAAAATTAAATAAAAACTCGTCAAAAGCGGCCAGATAAAATTGTTAAAGTGGATTTATCTCTAATCATGATTTAGTTTTTGTTTGTGAAATTAGTATATTTGACTTCGAAATCTACCTCTGCCTGTAGGCCGGGCTGGCAGGGATTTTTTAGTCTTAAGTTTTTTAAATTTAAAAAAATAATATTTCGTTTTGATACAATCAGTTAATGACTTTCCGTGTTAGACAGATTTAGAGTTGTGATTTTATGGAGTAAGAAGACCAATAAAGAACGAAGCTTGAAAATTTCGACTTAGACTTAGCTTATTAGATTGATTAGCTAGTTAGCTATTAGCTTATTAGCTTATTAGATTGATTAAATATTTATAGAAAAATATTTAATCAATCAATATTTATCCATTTTATGTAGATTTTCTTATAGGTTTAAAAGATGTATTAAGAATGAAGCGCTGAAATCCTAAATTCCGTAGTACTTACCTGCTTACATATTTTACATATTTTCAATTTTTTTTTTCTTTTTTGAAAATTTTGATGCAGACATAGTTTATTAAACTTATTTTTAGATGAGTGATATTTCGGGTTGAACTACGTTTCGATGCATCAATCAATCCATCCATTCACCCGTTGTACCCGGAATTTCTTCCTGGATTAGAAAATAAACAAAGAATGAAGGGTTGGAATTCTAAAAATCTGTACTACTGACCTACTTAACCCCTTGAGGGGCAAGCAATTGCGTTTGTGTAATGCTGAATCCCCACCGGAAAATTTAGCAAGATTTTATTTCAAAATAAGGAAAAGCAATTTTACGACTTTTTTCCACCAAAGCTAGAAAAGTAAAATTTCACAAAAATTTTCTGGTGCAAATCTTCATTAATCGTAGGTGGGATAAAATATATCCCATCGCTCCTCAAGGGGTTAAATATTTTCAAATGCGTTTTCTTCTGAAAATTTTGATTTAGACTTAGAAAGATAATATTTCGTTTGTTACTACATTTCGATGCATCAGTTGAACTTCTTACGTCTTATACATAATTTATTGTGATGTTAGAAGCTAAATAAAGAATGAAGGATAAAAGATCATATTTTCCAACTGGGCGAAAAATGTCCGGTACAGGATTCGAGCCAAGGCTGTCTTGGCTGAAGCTACCATTACTCTGCAAAAGGAGCTATTTCGGACGAATCTGGAGGTCCTCCAGATTCGTCCGGGATAGCTCAGTTGGCAGAGCATTGGCAGCTTCAAAGAAAATGTCTCAGATTTGACCCCTGGCTTGGAAGTTTTTCGGCCTGTCAGAAAATTACAACTTATATGAATTATTTACCAATTGTAATAAAACACACACACAAACACTACAATATGTAATACAACATACATAAATCACGCCTGCATTCAACCTTTAACGGTATATATAAATATTAAACAGACATACAAACAATAAATACACTAATCCTAACTGGAGCGAAAAATTAGCCAGAGCCAGGAATCGAACCCGGTACCACAGCATTCCAGGCTGTCGCTCTAATAACCATAATAACGATAATAACCATAGCTCAGTTGTTAGAGTGACAGCGTGGAATGCTGTGGCCCCGGTCTCGATTCCTGCCTCTGGCTAATTTTTCACTCCAGTTGGGATTAGTGTATTTATTGTCTGTATGTCAGTTTAATATTTATATATACCGTTATAATAATTGTGTTAAAATTAGTCTAGTAAAAGAATAAAGCATTAGAATTCTGGAAATCTCTACTACTCACCTACCATATTTTTAAATATATTTTCTTTCGAAGCAATTATTCAGTCAGTATTTCCTGTTTTTTAATCTACATATTAGAAATTAAAGATAATTTAGTCATATTGAGCAGTTTACTTATTGATTCATCAATAAGTAAAGAAGATTTGTTAGAAACTTAGTCATACTTAGTAATGATCGATCCCGCGTCACATGAAAAGGGTGGAGTTAGCTTCTAAAATGTAACATAGCGATATGATGAAAATTAAACTACACGAAATGAAATTTATTTGAAATAACTGCATGTATAGTGAATTATTGAGTTTCCCTTATAAAAAATACTTTAAAATTTCTCAGATTATTTAAATATTTTTATTTTGAAAATGTTGAGTGAGATTTAGTAATTTTTGATTAAATTTAGAATTTTTTTTTTTTTTTTCGTTTTCACCTACATTTTGATCAAAGAACCAAGATTCTCTCATTTTGTAGAAAGTAGTCATTTTTTAATTATTTATCTATAATCCATCCGTATTGTAAAACTAACTCTATTTTCTTTAAGGAAACAAGGGACCTTCTAACTCATTTTTTTATTATTATTTTTTAATTGCACCTTAAATGCTATTCAAAAGAAAACTATTTGAATTATGGCACATATTTATCACACAAGAATTTTTTTTTTTTTTTTTTTTTTTTTTTTGAGAAAAATAAGAATTTTCCTGAATATTTTCAGCGTTATCAAGAACTTTCAAAATGTCCCAACCTTACTTGATATCAATTAAAATCCCAATATTTTTTAAGCCAGTTGGATTTACATATACAAATAAAACTGTGTATCGAATTTCATATATTTGAATATAAAGGTAAGGAAAAAATATTTTCTAAATTTTGACATTTTCAGCATTTTTGCATCCTATTTCTGCACTACCTTTAACTTTAACTAACTACCTTTAACTTTCCAATTATATTTAGTCAAAAAAAACTATGAACAGTTTTATTTGTATACACGTAAACTAAACTGGCATAAAAAATATTGGGCATTTTAATTGATATGGAGTGAGATTGGGACATTTTGAAAGTTCTTGATAACGCTTAAAATATTTAGGAAAAATCCTTATTTTTCTCAAAAAAAAAAAAAAAATTTTTTTTTCATTTCTAGTGTGATAAATATAGGCCGTAATTCATAAAGTGTGCCCTTGAACAGTATTTAAGGTGTAATAAAAAAAAAAAATAATAATAAATGAGTTTGAAGGTCCCTTGTCCCCTTAATCATTTTGAAAGTAACTTTATTTTCCTTTTTACATAGAGATAATTGCAAATATTTTTAGTTAAACTTTACAATGATTAAAAACTCAAAGTTCAATTAAATAAGTGATTTGAGAAAAATATCTGTTCCCAAAGTTTTACAGAATTTTAATTGCTTATACCCACAGTTACACATCAGGTATACATCATAGATATTGAAAAAGAACTCTCGAAAAATAACTCGTAGTTCAAAAAAAAAAAAAAAAAAAATCTAACGACAAAGAAACACCGAGATGCAACTTAATCCAAAACTCCTGACCCGAAATTGTTAATAACTACTTTTCTCTCAAAAACTACATTCCTTTTTCCATTTTTTATCTATAATCCACCTGTATTGTAACACTAACTCTATTTTCTTTAATCATTTTTAAAGTAACTTTATTTTCCTTTCTACATAGAGATAATAACAAATATTTTAGGTTAAACTTTTCAATGATTAAGAACTACAAGCCCATTCAAATAAGTAATTTGAGAAAAAAATATCATCTGTTCCAAAAGTTTTACAGAATTTTAATTGCTTATTCTCTCAGTTATACATCAGGTATACGTAGAGAAACTGAAAAAGAACTCTTGTACACACTGAAAAAGAACTCTTGAAAAAGAACTCTTGAGAAAGAACTCTTAGCTGAAAGAAAAAAAAAATTAACGGCAAAGAAGCACCGAGATGCAACTTAATCCAAAAATCCTGACCCCAAATTGTTACGGAAATTAAGCCATCCCATTTGCCCATATGGCTTCGTCAAACACATAAATTACATCAAGCCCACATTTTATAGCTGAGTAGAGTGGACGCATGGCCCTCCTCCTTGTTTAATGGCTGACCTTACTCTCTTTATAACCGTCGACCCACACTCAGAGCTTTTACAGTTCATCAGTGAATTCGAGGGTTGGACACATTAAATGTTCAAGTCTTCTTCTGGCTTCGTTCTCCTTTTTTTTCCCCCCCCTTAATTGATTAAACTGATGCGTGATATTTCAGCTATACTATAATAAATCAAAGAAGGCGTAAACAATTTTATAAACTTATAACTCCATTTGGTCAGTAGAAATTCTGTACAACAAATGTATCAGTTAAATACTAGTAAATTTCTTTTATTATGTTGTACTTCTAAGTATATAATGACCATCGGTTTCCGTTTCTTTATCGCATCAAAACTTTATGGAGTTCAATAATTATTCCCATTATTTACAATTTTATTATTTAATGCTATTTTATTGAATAAAAACTAAGATATATCCATAAATATGTGTTGGACAATTGCACCATAAAATATACTTAAAAACTTTATATTCAAATTAAATACAATTTTCTAAATAGTACATATAACATAAAGTGATATTACAAACACATTAAAAATCTACGTTTCGGTTCGCTTCCGCGATCGTCATCAGGATAAAAATGATGTTACACAAGACTAAAAGTTCAAAACGGACATAAACGTCTAATAGCACAGACGAATTCCTGAACAGAGAGTACACAAACGTCACAAAGTTACCATGGTTATCAAATGGAGCAAAGCACAACAGTAAAAAACGGGGTGGAGGGGGACGGGAGGAGTAGTGGAAAACAAATGTATACAACAGACTGTATAATTATAACAAATTATGCCAGATTTTATGAATGTTGAATGATAAATTATCGTTACAAGCACACCGCCCATGCTTAATAATTGTAAGGGATTCTAAAATTTTACTCACATATGGGTTATTACACGGAGTTATAATACTAGCTTCGTCAAAGTTAACTCTGCTACCTTCATTTGAGTAGTAAAATCTTGCAATAGCTGTATTTTGTTTTTATTGTGAAATATTTCTTCGGTGTTACTTTAACCTCTCTGGAAATCTTCGTTTACTTTCATCAATGTAAACAAATCTTTCATTACTCGGGAGGGTAACCAGAATTTCATAAACGCTTGGCTTTTTGTTGATTCTTGATCTTGTCAATATTGTTACTGAGAATTTGAATAAGGTAAGGACTAAGGAGGGGGAATAGCTACCAATTTTATACTGAATGTCTGAAGAACCTGTTTTAACTTTTCATACATGGGTCATTCTCCAAAAAGTGTACTATTCCAGTCACAAAGCCTTTTTCAGTATTTGACATGAACATTTTTGAATTAATTTATGTTTTCTATTGAAAGTGAAAGAAGACTGAATGTTTTGTGTGCATACATTTTTATAATTACTTTATATTTTTTATTTCTTAGTACACAGTATGTGAAATGTCACGTCTGTGTCATATCACACACCCAATGTTACTAAGGAAAATGATTGATTACTTATTTAATTGA
The DNA here is from genome assembly GCA_963932465.1 of Maratus speciosus. Taxonomy (NCBI): domain Eukaryota; kingdom Metazoa; phylum Arthropoda; class Arachnida; order Araneae; family Salticidae; genus Maratus; species Maratus speciosus. The sequence goes on from OZ010793.1 coordinate 173,886,218, forward strand.
AAATAAAATAGTTAAATAATTATTATTCTAGCTATTACTATCTCAAGATCAAAGTAACTTAACATAGTTAATTACTTTCTGTGTATTTTTGTTTGTTTTCTGAGTAAGAAAAGGAGGGTCACACAATAAATTCTCACCTCCATGAACCAAACATTAAGTTGCATTTTCGCGTTAAAAAGTGGCAAAATTATCATCAGATTTTGTTTCCCAAGATGCTAAAGTTAGCCATTATGTTTGCTGTTGTTAAATTACAAGTCAGAAATTTGTTTTTATACTCAGGTATTAGAATTTGTTATAAAACAGCAACAATGGTTATTGAAGATTCTCACCTCCGTGAACTGTAATTCAAGGTGACTAAAGCAACACTAAGATATTTGCTTATATATTGGTTATGTAATTTTATCAACACATGTTGATTTAAAGAACAACAAAAAAAAAAATTCTCAAAAAAATAAATATGTAGGTTAATATTTAGAGCATGTTCCTCACCTCCGTGAATCTCTTAATTTTGAAAATGTATATTTCAGAGAAAAATGCTTAACAAGAATTTACAATGACTGTAAATCAAAAAAGATTGCTTTAAAAATTTAAAAAAGAAAAATTGAATAATATATGAAAGATGGGTGATGACAAGAAGCTCCAGATAGGAGATGAATTTTTTGTGTTTTTTTATATTCATTCCAAATAAATTCATTATGCATTCTTATATAGAATTGCTCTTTAGTTATATATCTAATAGGGTAAATAGTTTTATATGCTTTGTCGCACTACACAAACATGACTGTAGCATAAAGTTCACTTCCGTGAAGTGAATGATGTTAACCCTTTATTGCGCAATAGTAATATACTTAGCATTTATTTTTTATTGAAACTGGTCGATTCGCACCGGAAATTTTAGTAAAATATTTTATTTTTAAAATTCCGCTGATTAAAAAAAAGCCGCATTTTATTTTTAAATAAATCTATTTGTGGATTCTGGTGCAGGGGCGTAGCTACCGTGGAGCAGTTGGAGCAAACTGCTCCAGGCGCACGAATCCTAAGGGCGCAAAATTAGAAAAAGCGAAATAAAGATTTCTTAATATATTTGCATATTTTTTCATTATTAATCAGACATTATAGATTTATCTTGTTACAATCAGCGTATTTCTAGGATATTTTAGCTTGTGTCCAACCTCATCTATTTCAATTTAAAACATGTTTTCATACACAGTTGAATGAAATGACTTCTACTCATCAAGCTTTAATTTTAATTCGTACCATATTGCAGCCTCAAGTAACTTCTCCAACACCGTTTCAGCATGCCTGATTTTTTTCTGCAAATTTTTTCGTAGACGACTGTTGAAGATTTTCAGATATTAAAGTAATCAAAACTTATTTAACAGGGCTCTCATCGGCCACTTTACTAGCTACTACTATTTCCAAACAGTAATCTTTCTGGTACATTTGTATTAAAAATGTTTAGACATTTATCATGATGTACTGTACGGAACTAATGGTAGCCAAAGAATTCACAGCAGAGAAACCTATATGTACGATGTAACAGTAGTAATTTGCGATAATTATTTTACGATTTGGAAAAAAAAATAGACTGACAAGTTGAAGAAAATTATTGACCATTTTACAAATAAAAACCAATAAACAAAAATTTTGAAGATTTTTTTTTTTTTTTTTTTTTTTGTGGAAACTAAACATGCATCAACTCAGATTACAAAACAATAATAAGAGCCTGATTTAAACATATTCTACATCAGCCCACGGCGACAAAATTTATATGTGTGTGTGTGTGGGGTGGGGGGGGGGGGGTTGAGGAGGAAGCAGCAACTTAAATTTTGTGTGTATTGTTTTTGAGATTTTGAAAATATTGCAAATGTCCAATGTAGAATCGATAAGCTTCAAAAAGAGAGAAAAGTTAAGTACCAAATTCAGTGTTCCTTAGGACCTGATTATAGCCTATGCAGAATTACACCACTTTTTTCTAACAGTAATTTTCCACATTAAACTTTATTTAATTGCAAAATTTCGGGAATAAATAAGGCAAAACATATTTTTCGAACATAGTAATGTGAGTTTGCTTAAGCCGTAATCAGGCTGTGCCTACTCCCCCGACACACACGCACACTCCACCACCACCTGATAGCACATATTAGTAGTCAATGAATTTTCGATTAAAAAAAAGGAAACAAATGTTTGGAGTTACTCCATTCAACTTTCTGAACAGTTTACAGAAATACTGTTTGTTCAAAACAGAATGAATAAAAACTTAGTTCCTAGTTTTATAGAGAAGCGAAGTATTTCCACTGGTGTAAGGACGTCGTGTTTTAAAGGAAACGTGCACTTTCATTCATAAAGCTTAAATATTTTTCTAATGACATAATTTTCAATAAATTTTCATTCTGTCAATGCCGAAACAAGGTCTATAAATTAAAAAAAGAAAAAAAATAGAATTTTACTAAATTAAGTCACATTCTGGCAGGCTAAGACTGGCCCGCCGGGCAACCGACCTGCGGGTCGGTGCGCCCTAAGCCAGGTAAAGCTGCTCCCTCCATCAGGTGAAGCTAATAGTTTTAAAATTTGCTAAGCATTAGATATGAAAAGTTTTAAATCATTTAATAATATAAAAAAATCACTTATTTGAAGCATTTTTTATTAATGATTTTTATTTCTCTTTGCAAGGCAGAAGAATTGATTTTTCTTCTTGGAAGTTTCTTTGCTTCAGAGGACCATTTAAATCTTTTAAAACTTAACGTATGTATTCTGTAATTTTGTCTGTTACCAATAGCGACATGGTCTGCCCCAAGAGTTTTTAGCCTGTCTTGTACCAAAGAGCGTGGCCTATCTTTAATATATATATATATATATATATACATATTTTATTTTATTTAGTTTTTTTGTAAAACCATTTATTAAGCATTTGTTTGAAATGCGTATAGGTTTCGTGTATTGGTACAAAATGCTGTGATTGTAATTTCCTCTATAATAAATTTTGTTATACTGATTTTTGCGCTTTATACAAAAATATTCATAAAGAATATTTTCGGCAAAGAAAATGTTAAGTCAAACATTCTTTTTTCTAAAACAATACATTTTAATATGAAAACGAGCCTTTTTCAATATTGTCTATAAATGTGATAATCCGAACGGCGGCGGTCAGCAATTTTGAATATACGTTAGAACAGGACTGTTTTTTTTAACCGATTTTTCACACAGTCATCGAGCACGTATTTCAGACAAAATCATGTTAAAGATCTATGGCAGGTTGACAAGACGTTTTTCTCCCTTCGTTGACTGGTTTTTCTGCTTTCATCGGGAAATTCCGTTGAAAATGCCAACTTTGACAGTGTTTTCTGTAAGATCTATTATGTTTACAAAAAATACGGAAAACGTCTTTCGATTGCAAAGTTTCTGAATAACAATACTTGCCAGTTTAATGCGTTCTCGAGCAAAAATTAATTAAAACGTATGTTATAAAGTTGCTCCTTTGGATTTAAGAACAGCCTTAAGAAATAAAATCCTACACATTTCAAGTTCATTTAAGAATATTATCACGGGAATAAGCAACACCGGCTGGGTCAGCTAGTCAATACTAATAAAAGAAAGTTTCGCTCTTTGTGTGGTGGCTAGCGAAATCTTCTGCACGTAGTAGTCTGAAAATTTTGGGTGAGGGTAGTCCTGTAGTCCAAGACCGGTCCTGATGCGCCTGGAGCTGAGATTTTTAATTGTTTATGACCGCCCCCCCCCCCCAGAGCACTCTTCAGTTTTTATACCCTGAATTGTTAATAAATTGCCTTCTTTTTATCCGTTCTTCCTCGTTTTGGGGGCCCTTTTCCCATTTAGTTATTCCCCATTTCTCCATTCCAGTAAAGATCCTGGGCCCATTGAAATTTTTGTGCGTCATGCGTTTTTCACCCCCTAATATTGTCAACCTCTCAGTGCATAACTTTAAAATTGAGAGTTGGACTCCTCTCCCCGGGCCAGCACCCTCACATTTTTATTGGGCACCTAGTGCTCTTTTTAAAGAATTTTCCCCACTTATTTTCGCCCTTCTTTAAAATTTTATTCGAATGATTAATACATATCCTATGCTTAATTTCGACTTATTGAGATCTAAAGCGGCAAGTACTAGAACCTTTTAACATGTTTTTATCTTAAGGCCCTGCTCTCAACTATCTGTTGGCCCCTTTTGGACCTCCAATTATATCTCCCTTAAAAATGGTTTGATTCACTAACTTTTTTTTGTAACAACATTTTAGGAAATCCAGCTACTAGGCGAACGACAAAAAAATTTTTTACACTTCAGCTACCACAAAATTTGAATATTAATCGCCTTCTTGGGGCCCTTGGTGCAGCTTATTTAAAAATGATCCGATTCTCTTGCAATTTTCTTTAACGTTGTTCTATCGTCCTTTGACTACTATATAAAATACTAAAAAATTTCCTTATGCCCAGCAACATTCCAGTTGAGACCCTGGGCCCCTGGGGCTTGATACAGGGCCACTTGAAGTTTTTGTGCCCTAAATTGTTAATAAATTGCCTTCTTTTAATCCGATCTTCGTTTTGGGGGCTCTTTTTTCATTTAGTTTTTCTTCCACTTTTACATTTCAGTTAAGACACTGGCCCCCTAGGGTAACTTTAAGTGCGCCATGCATTTTTCACCCCCTAATTGTGTCACACTCTCATTGCATAACTTCAAAATTGAGTTTGGACTTCCCTCCCCGAGACAACACCTTCATATTTTTATTGGGACCCTAGGGCTCTTTTTTAAGCATTTCTATAAAAAAAATTTCTAATGATTAGTACTTATACCCTGTACTTAATTTCGACAAACTTAAAATCTAAAGCGCTAAGTACTAGGACGTTGTAACATGTTTTCATCTTAGGCCCTGCTCTCAGTTATCAGTTGGCTCCTTTTGTCTACCTATTATAGCTCTCTTTAAAATGATCCGATTCAATAGGATTTTTTCCCTAACAACTTCTTACGTCCTCCAGCTACTACATGAATAACAAAAAAATTACTCACACTTCAGCTACCACCAATTTTGAATATTAATCGCCTCCTTAGGGTCCTTGGTGCAGTTTCTTTAAAAAATATCCGATTGTCTTGCAATTTTCTTTAGCATAGTTCGAGGGTCCTCCGGCTACTTTATAAACTACTAAAAATTTCCTTATACTCCAGCTACCACCTTTTTCGAATATTAATCTTCTTTTCGGCATCAACTTACGTTTATTCACTGCAGCCGGGAATTAAAATTCGCGTTACTGTTAAATATAAGTAGTTAACTTTAGAGGGGTGGAATTTCTTCCGTAAATTAAATACCGCGTTAATGTCAAAGGTAATTCATTAAATTTACAGGGGGTGGGAGCCACAAGCGCCTTCCACTGCTTGGGAGCGCATTCTTTCCTCGGGTTCTGGGGGCTCGATTTCAACGGGAATTGGTTCATTCAACCTAGATAACGATTCAGCTACTTTCTGTATTATAAAGTTTGTCTTAGACTTCAGTTATAAACATTTTCGAACATTAATGGTGCATTCTATTCTCGGGATCAATATGCACGATTTCGACGGTAATTGGATAATTAAACTTAGATTACTATTCAGCTACTTTGTGCATTATGAAAGTTTATCTTAGAATTCTGTTACCACCATTTTGGAACATTAGCGGCGTATTCTTTTCTCGGTTGTTATGGGCTCTATTTCAACGGAAATTGGTCCATTCAACTTAGCTTACGATTGTTTTAAAGATTATAGTTCCACCGCCAGGATTCGCATTCTTATCTCGCGTTCTATGAGCTCGATTACTACGGAGTTTGACTGATTCAACTTGGTTTTCGATTGTCTCCGGCGCGTACGGAACACTCCTGGCATACACTGCCTTTGGTAGCGGGGACCCATGACAAAAGTTTGTTCAGAAAGAGGTTTGTCGGGAACACACTAGACGCTGCCGATGACAGCCAATGGGCCACCCCTAAGACCAGGTTCATTTGAACTACTTTCGGAATATATAAAATCATACAAACTTGAGTTTTGTTTACGTTATTATAAAGGGCCCGGGCAACACCGGATAGATCAGCTAGTTACATATATATGTATGTATATATGTAACTTCAAAACAAAATTACGCAGAATTTTTTTGAGTGACAAGAGGGCGCACAAACTTTACTTGCTCCAGGGCGCTGAATATGTAGCTACGCCACTGTTCTGGTGGCAGTGAATCTTTGCAACATTTTAACCATAGATAAAGGGCTAATAAAAAAAATGTGTTTCTGAAAAAAAAAAAATATATATATATATATATATATAATGTAGCTGGGCCATTGCTGGTTTTTACTTGCAGTAAGTGATAAGTTTCTAAAAATTATAACATTTGTCTTGAAAAACAAAATTTTGTACAGGAAAATTTTTTATTGAAAATGTACACTTTTGGGAGAATGACCCACTTATACAAATATAATGGAATCTTCTGTAGTTGATATGCAAAATAATTTGATTTGTGTATCCATCCGAGTTCAGTTAGGATGAAACAGATTAATATTCAAGATGGGACACTTTCATAGAGCGTAATGGTAATGCGATTGCGATCGTAGGGCTTTTAGTGATAAAGTGGCAGAAATCTCCCATTCTTGTAATATTGTTATTATTGAGTACTTACCTTATTGTGATTTTTCTTTTTTTTAATGTTGCATATGTACGTTTTCAATAGAATCTTACACCGATACATGAACATACAATAGATGTTCTATTTTATATGTCTAATATATATTCTATGTTCATGCACGGATATGCTTTTTGTACATGATGAGTGAACGATTTAACACTAGAACCGCTGTAGCGGTCATTTTGACCGCTACCAAATAAAATATTTTGATTATCACCAGAAATTTCTTTCTAAAATAAGTTTAAAATGTATCTCGGAGAAATAAGTTAAATAAATATGTTAAGTAGTTTCAATTAAAATTTCCGGTGTAAAATATTTTTATCACACTTCTGTAAAATTTCCGGCGGTTCTAGTGTTAAGCGCAACGAAGAACAAGATAAAAATTTCTTCTTGAATGCTGTATATCAAAACAATGGTGTAATATAAAAGTATACGAAATATTGCTCTCTGTCCCAGAAATTTCCATAAATATTACCATTTGGTAGGAAATTTTTTATAGCCGATGTTTTGTTAACTTATGAAGTTTAACGTATTAAACAATCGTTACAATAATCTTTTAAAATTTACGCATTTTCACTTTCGTACAGATAAAATAAAAATATTGTTTTTAGTGTAAATAACGTACAATCAATTCAGTAACGTTTATAATGTTAACATAGAAGCAATAATAATAAAATTACGGATGGGGAAAAATTCCTTTCGACAAATTTTTAGAATTATATAAATCTAAAAGTTAAAAATAAATAGAGGTACTGACCATACACTCAATAAAATTTTATTCGATATGAATAAATTAACACAACATCTGAATTTGATTTTTTTTTTAAATTTAATCTCGTAAACTTACATATTTACGTTCTTAACAGAATTTTCTAGGGTTTTTCTTTTATATTATTACTCTAATTATCATTTTGTATGTTAAAGTTGAACGTACAAGTACGATAAAAAAAAAGCAACTAAATAAATAAAGCATAAATCGTCTGCCTCTACTTCGTTTTGGGAAAGAATAGATATTCAAACCATAGAGCGTAAACATATTTCTTCAACATAGGTAAATTTCGAAGGCTTGTTAATTCTTCCCCCTTGTCGGTTGTTACGCTATATTACTGGTGCCATTACAGATTTTGCCGTAAATGTCCCATCTTGTATGCTAATCTATTGCATGAATATTTGTGACTGTCTTTATTTGTGACTTGTCTTTATTTGTGACTTGGGACCCCATGTTCTATGGCAACTTTTCATCCTTTTGATGCCTACTATCACTGCTCTGAATTTGTCGGTCTAATTTGGCAACATCCTTTATAGATAATAATTAATCCACAAGAGATTTCATTAGAAAAATGCTTTTCACTTATGTGCTGCAACTCGGGAAGACCGGGTTGAATCCCCTTATTAAAAAAAAAATAGAAAAACTTCCATATTCACAATTTGAAGAGGCTACTTCGATCGTAATCCTTTTTATTTGAAATTTATTCATTTTATTATCAGATTAACCAAAATTCTTTAGCAAAGGTCATCAACTCATTCATTATTCATTAGCCTACTGGCGTTGTTTTAAAAAATTCTCGTAATTTTATGTTGACAGAAAACTTGCGCCTTTGAAGAACAAAATTAGGGATGGGCCAAGAAAGGATAAATAAATGAACGAATCTCACTAAAGCCAGTTTCTCAAAGGAAGGTCAAAATGTCGACATAAATCCCAAACTCGAAGCCTTCTTTCTAGATTTTGAACTTTTTTCCCTCCATGTTTCACAGCTCGATTTCTGACATGAATGTACTGATTCATTCTGATGTTGCCCCGTCTTTGCTTTTTTATGTCACATGTCGTTTTACCGAGTTTAAAACGTTACATTTGTTGCAAACACGTGGTTCTCTAGTTTCGCTGAATGATGTGCAAAAAAGGGAAAAAAAGAAAAGCGATATTTTATTTTGTAAGTAGACTGGAAGTGTTAGAAAAAAAAACTTCGCCAGTAAGTAGGTGGTATGTTATGCTAACGCGGGATATTTTCAGAATAAAAATATCGTCATCCGTTAATTTGAGAAGTATATGCCACAAGTAATCATTCCAATAGAAACCAGGCTGTGTAGAAAATGTATTTATTTAGATGTGTGTCAGATAAATCCGCTTATTAATTTTCTAATATACATTCAAATTAATAGTATCATACCGTCGATACAAGTCCTATCGAGTGTAAAGAAAACAACTTGCGTGTTATTTTGGCTAGTTTGCAGTTGCTTTTAGTTTGTTTTCAGAGGAAACGTAGCGTCATATGTTAATCTGAGATCTAATATGCCATAAATAATTATTCCAAGCTATGTGACAAATGTATATATTTAGAACTGTGTCAGATATATTTGTTTAACAATTTTTGAAATATACAATCAAAGTTATAATGTCATACCATACATACAAGGAAGAGCTATCGAGCGTAAAAGAACTTGTTTGTTATTTGAAATAGTTTTTAGAGTTGTGGTACGCGCTTTTATAATGAAATATTTATATATTTTTTAAGTATTACTTAGTGTGTATAAATTTCATAGATCATATACAGGGCTGCCCAAAGTTCACAAGTACACTTCCGTTTGTTCACGGAAACTACTGAATGGAAATTTTCAACTGTACTATTCGTTTAACTGAACTAACTTTTAGCATACAAATCTATAGATCATATACAGGGCTGCACAGAAAAATCAAATATGCATTCAAATTAATAGTATCATACTGTCGATACAAGTCAGAGCTATCGAGTATAAAGAAGGCAAGTTTTGTGCTAATTTGGCTAGTTTGAAGTTCCTTTGCGTTTCTTTTCAGAGTAAAAATAACGTCATGTGTTCATTTGAGATGTAATATGCCATAAATAATTTTTGAAATGTAGAATTTTAGAACTGTGTCAGATATATATCTATTTAATATTTTTTGAAATGTACATTCAAAATAATAATGCCATATCATCGATGCAAGGCAGAGGTATCGAGTGTGAAAGAACTTGTTTGCTATTTGAGCTAGTTTTACAGTTGTTTTTGTAATTAACATGGATCTCAAACTTGAAGTTTTCTAGGAAACATTTTAAAAAACCTTGAGCAAAATGGATGTAATTAGAGCTATGTAAAATCAATTTATCTGTTAACTTTTAGCGTAAAAGAACTTTTTTGCTATTTGAGCTAGTTTTAAAGTTGTTTTTGTAATTAATATGCATCTCAAACTTGATATTTTATAGGAAAAAAATTAAAAAACCTTGAGCAAAATGGATGTAATTAGAGTTTTCTAGGAAACATTTTAATAAACCTTGAGCAAAATGGATGTAATTAGAGCTATGTAAAATCGCTTTATCTGTTAACTTTTAGCGTAAAAGAACTCGTTTGCTATTTGAGCTAGTTTTACAGTGTTTTTTGTAATTAATATGCATCTCAAACTTGAAGTTTTATTAAATATTTTTTTAAAAAACCTTGAGCAAACTGGATGTAATTAGAGCTATGTAAAATCAATTTATCCATCCATTTTTAGCGTGAAAGACCTTGTTTGCTATCTGAGCAAGATTTGTACTTGTTTTTGTAATTTACATGCATTTTAAACTTGAAGTTTTATAGGAAAAAGTTTAAAAAACCTTGAACAAAATGGATTTAACTTGAGCTATATAAAATCACTTTATCTGTTAACGTTTAGCGTGAAAGAAGTTGTTTGCTATTTGAGCTAGTTTTACAGTGGTGTTTGTAATTAATATGCATCTTGAACTTGAAGTTTAATAGGAAAATTTTTTAAAAACCTTAAGCAAAATGGATGTAATTAGAGCAAAATCAATTTATCTGTTAATTTTTAGCGTGAGAGAGCTTGTTTGCTATTTGAGCTAGTTTTACAGTTGTTTTTGTAATTAATATGCATCTCAAACTTGAAGTTTTATAGGAAAATCTTTTAAAAACCTTGAGTATTTTAATGATATTGCACTATTTTAAACATAGTGAAATATATGTCACTTAGGTGTTCTACACGGATCTTACTGAAGAATGTTGTGTGCATGGAATTTATTATTCATTTACAGGGACATACAAAAGAATTTTGCTATAGAAGAAATTGAACAATAATTGAACTACTGAAGCCTATGAACAATAATTGCTGGAAGTGCGTTTTCAGTTGTGGTACACGTTTTTAAATTGAACAATTTTGTTTAAATGTTACTTAGCGTCGGTTGTAAATGATTTAAAAAGTTGTGTTAAGTCCAAGAACTGAAAACAACTAATGTTAGAGTTCTCTGATAGGTGGAATTCTAACTGATTGTTCAAGATACAATCATCGACAAGTTTGTCATTGACGACTTTACGAAAAGTAAACTGTCACCCGGTGCGTTTTCAAACGTTTTCCTCCTGAAAAAACTGTTAATGAGGAAACAGCTGATATTTTCTATGATAGGATAAGGTAAGGTCTTCGCCCCCCTAGTCACTTTTAGACCCTAGATGTTGTAATTTTCAGCGAAAACCTACCAAATTTGGATTTTACATAAACTAACTACCCATTCACATAGAAACATAGGCAAATATCGTGCAAAAAAATTTTAACAATTCGAAAAATTGTTTTTTCAAAAGTATTGAACAAATGCAAAAAAGAAAAAAAAAGGTACCAATTCCCCCCCCCCCCCCCTCCAATAAAAATACGCCAAGGCTTAACTTATAATTAAATCAAAATTTATTTCTAAATGAGTAAGTAATTTAATTTACATTAAATTAAGGCACAGAGAAATGTACTAATTATCAGTGCAAGAATAACATAACGAAACATTAGCCATCCAAACATCAGGAAAATTTTTTTAAAAATGTCACTAAAAAGCATTCCTAATTTTGTCCCCGAGACGAAAATAAGAACTGCAAGGGGGACGAAATTGGGACCACGCTACTTCCAATATGGAGGAGCTTCAGTTCCCGTAAGATGAACTGAGCGTCCTAAAGCTCACTGTATGCTACTGTTAACCTCTTACCTACGTAAAATACATGCAATGAATAAGAAATAAATACTTACAGTAAAGTAAATAACGTTCTACAAACTACGTAATAAGAACTCAGGTCTTCTAAAAATAGGAAATTCGGCGTCTTTAATTTATGTATGTGTCTTGGCGAACGAAACTTTCACTCACCCCTTTTACCTTCCGTTCCCTGTGCCTTGCGTCATATGTGGCGCCACTTTCGCAGAAGTGGAGAAGTAAAGGGGGACGAAATATGGGCACTTTACCCCAATGTTTGTGATCGTAGCTTTATCAGTCACTTTTTTAAGGTATTTTAAAAATTTAGACATATTTCTGATTAGACTAATTTTTTTTTCAAAATGTATTAATGCTAATAATGTGTTTTTGTCGATGGAAATCAGAATTATTGGAGCAGAAGCATTTGTTATTTTCAGCAAACTGTTTTTTTTTCTCAAAAGCAAAAGTTATACTGGACCTAGAGGTGAAGAAAGCTCATGATCAGTGTCATTTAAGGGGGGAGTGGAGCCAAGGCTTTCTTGATATATCATTTCTTGTTATATCAAAATGGTCTTGGTGGAGCGTTCAAATCCAATTTTCCATTTTCCTCTCAATTGAACGGCAATTTTGCACAAATTATAATTGATACATTTTCTATGTAAATTAATAATTTTATTAAAAAATGTGTGCAATTAATTAAGTTATCAATTAAAATGTGTTAATTAATCACTCTAATTTAAAATGCTCCATGTGTACTAAATTTAGCTTTAGGAGCCTGGTGTTTTCTTAAATGGTAGATTTATAGTACTACTGCAATAAAAGTTGATATGTGTTTTAAAATTATACTAATATAGTGAGAAAAAATAACAAAATACTTCTAATATTTACACATTCTTCTTGAAATATTACGGGAAAAAAATATATATAACTATAAAATTTTCCCTTCATGTAAGCGCAGGCGTATTTAAACTAAGTTTTGATATATAGCATATTGCAAGACATTATACTTAATATTATCTAAATTGGGTAAAAAAATTGAACATTTGAATATACTAACTCGACGAAAATTCTCATTTTGAGAAAACACAATTTAAAGCTTCAGTTTTAGTGTAACTCAATTATGGTGTACAAATTTGAAATGCTTGTAATTTCTTTTCTTTTCTTTTCTTTTTTTTCTTTTTTTTTCTTTTTTTTTCTTTTTTTCTTTTTTTTTTTTTTTTTTTTTTTTTTGCAAATTATGCAGTGTAATTATAAACGTATTGATTGAAGCATATTAATAAACGAAAAAAGAAAAAAAAACGATTTTTTAGACGGGTTTTGGCAAATTGAAGATCCACGGTCCTCTTTATAAAATTTCGCAACTAATACATGGTTGTATGGGACACATAGGCGAGTGTGTTCATAGCCTTAAACTGTACACGGCTTTAACCCTTAAGTGCCTGATTTTTCAAAAATCATTTTAATTATGTTTTTCGGCTTTCATTTTTTAAATAAATCATGGGAAAAATACTTTAAAAAATCATATTTTGTTTTAAGTATAGTTTACGGCTAAAAAATAGTTTGTTACTATTCGACAATGCTGGTCTTTAATTGAAAAAATAATTTTCCCTGATAAAATTCTATAATATTAAACACACAAGAATTTTATGAACTATGATAAAAAATAAATTATACTTGTTCACTGCAGAACAAAATAGGGTATTTCGCAATCTTCCAAACAAAACAAAAAGAACATGTAGTAACAATTGAAAAAATAAATCTATCTTTATTCTTAAACAGCACAAGTTTTGCCATCTACATGTTGAAAATCGATTTAATAGTATTTTCAGAATGTATTTAATTGGCAAAATTAGTCATTATAGCTTCAATATTATTCTAATAGTAGTTTAGGAGTCTAAATTGGTATGTTGCCAAAAGGCAACACCCGGCATTTAAGGGTTTAAATTTGTTGCCAATATCTCGCTTTTGTATACAGAGAAGAATTTTTAGAAACTGTTTATAGATTTAGAAAATCTGTTTTTTTAAGTTCCTAAAATGCGTTTATATACAGTATATCCAAATGTCTTTAAAATAATTTTCAATTAAAAATTAATAAAACTAATATTTTAGTGTAAGTTAGTGTGTTAGAAACAAAGCGATATAAATAAGCGTCCTATCTTAAATGGAAGAAGTAACAGCAACATTAAAAGCGAGGTCACATCAATCAAGGTCACGCGCCACATAGCGGATGGAGTGTGAACTACAGGTAAATACCTAACTGTTTTTTTACTCACACCACTAAAATTATAAAGTTTCTTTCAACTTAATTAATAAATGAAATCGATTTCACAAGGTAAAGAAAACCTCGTAGTGTCAAGTGCATTTGGGTGCCCCTCTTGCTACGCCATTATTTTGCAATAAATGTTGCAAAATAAAATTCACTTCCATGAGAGGCTAAAGATTTAGAAAATATGCACCGCCCTAAAAGCCCGCGTATGTGGATTATCACTCCGTCCACTAGATGTCGCAAGTGTTTTAATTTACGCCCGATTCCAGCATTAAGTTTGCACGCTTACTTATATCGCTTTGATTAGAAATATTATAATGTGTTTGAGTATTACAAATAATATTACTGATAATAGTTTTTCAAACTCACAATAAATTACAAATTCTATCGCTTTTTGAAACTTAAAAATCAAATTATTCATCATTCCTTAAAATATTTCAAAAATAGAAATTAAAAAAAAATTCTGGTTTCGTCTTAAATAAATTAAAGGATTTTATATAAAAAAAATCACAAAAGAAAATATTTCTTATAATTGCGGAACAATCTTTTTTTTTTTTTTTTTTGGTTATAAAGTTATATGCAAAAAATGTTTATTCTTAATCGTTTATGTTAAAATTAAATTATATTAAAATAATAATAATAATATTTTTTTTTAATTTAAAAACTGTAATGCTTTTTGCTACAAAATTTGATATAAAAATGTCTGTGGTTAACCTTTGATGTTACAATTAAGCTATTTTCTTAAAATATCATGAATGAAAGTATTTTTTAAAAGTTGCAAAAATATCCTTTTTTTTTCTTTCCTATACAATTTTATGTATAAATATTTGTGCTTAATATCTTATGTTCTCTTATGTGATGCAAACTTTCATTCAAATCTTTTTATTTACACTGTTATTATTTCTATCTGCATTTACCCTTAATATATCACCGCCACATGCAAAATGCTGACGCAGAAGAGCACAGATACTCTACGATTAGCCCCCTCTGTAATCCCAACAGCAGTTCCGGATTTATTTATAGGGGATTCGTCGACGAGTCTCCCAACAAGGAAGGAAGTTATACGATTTCATGTTTATAGATGTCCATAAAAATTCTGAAATTGATGTTTGCACATAAAAATACACCAGCTTAAGGAGATGGTGCACTTTGAAATTAGCAACAATCGACCAAACATACTTTTGTGTGTGTGTGTGCGTGAGTTTGAGTTACTAAATTATAAAAAAGGGAATATATTATCCTGTACTAGGCAGAAAGTGTGTTTACACATTCCTTAAGGGGAGAACATATTGAAGAACAGTAGAACCTATTTTATCCGTAACTCTCGGTGACCCGAAATTAATTTTTAAATATATATATATATATATATATATATATATATATATTTAACTATCATATTCTTTGTGTGCAAGCGGTCCTTTCTGAACTACGAGTACATGAATATTTTCGATCCTCTTTCTTAGAGTTCCTTTTAATTCAACTTGAAGTTGCGAAGTGGGACGAAGAAAACGAACAAATTAGCAATTATGAAGCTTTTGAAAGTTTTGCAAAAGGTTTGGCATGACTGGAGCAGATGAATCACTGTAATAATGGTGAACTAATGCTATTAAAAACTCCGTGATAGAGCTTCAAACAATGTTAATCGAAACTGCTAAAAACAAAACATTTTTTTAAACTCTCGTGATATATGTAAAAGGTACATAATTTCAAAATTAAAATGCAGGTAGTAATTTATTCTTGTTTCTATTTTGCCATTGTTTTATTTTTATTAAGCACATGTTACCATAATAAGAAATTTTGCACATGTTTCTCCTTAATCTTAAAATGGAAGCATTCTCGATTATCCGAAAATTTCAATATTCCGAAAGATGGTAGGTCCCAATTACATCGGATAATCGAGGTTCTACTGTGTTTTACATGTTAATTAAATGTGCCTTTACTCCTAAATCACTCATACGATCAACACATCAAATGAATTAAGGATTTTTTCATCTTCTTACCCTGTTGAAATTTTACTCAACCTTGATAAAAATATTTCACACAAGAATTTTCATTTAAAACAGTAGTTCCCAACGTGGGGCGTACTCCCCACCATAGGAGGATTTGAATTTTTAGGGGGCATTTCTAAAGTTGTAAGCGATCCATTCGTTGTCAGGTTTTTTTTTTTCGAAAAGTAATCTTATAGATTTTTTTTTAAAAAAAGGTAATACATGCAAAATTAAAAAAACAAAAAAAAACAAGGTTTTTTTTTGTTGCTGAATTTTAAAGAAGTCCCCAATAAAAAATTTTCAAAATGAAATCAAAACCAGAATAATTATATGAAATGTTCCTGATAATATATTGATCTCCTTTTAACTCGTATCTATATTTTTCCAAAGTTAAAAAAATAAATTGTATAATTGTCATGATTATTATTGTTTTTCTTTTTTTTTTTAATTTTGCGATTATTTTGAATATTTATTGAATAAGACTTGTATTTCTGTTCGCTCTGATATATGTCATACGCAGAAACTTTTACACGAGAAATTATCTAAATCTGACTGTCTTGAACATATTCGACCTGAAAAATAAATTAAATAGTTAAACCAGTTGCTACCATCTTGATAAATTTTTGAAATTTTAAATGATGATGGATAAATAGTAAACATTTATGACTGAAGTGCAGGTCTCCTATGCAGTAAATATACATTATGGCATGTATATTCTAAATTTTCAAGTCAGATAACACACAGCAGTCAACAATAATAAGGAAAGGAAAACACAGAAATAATGTTTTGATGGAGAATAGGGGTGCTTAAAATTGATAAAGAAAAGAATCTTAAAATGTTTCTTGTTTAATGTGTTATTCATAGAAAGAAATTTCAGTGTGCAAGTTTTTTCACCTATTCTTAATAAGTTACTAAAAGAAATTATAAAAGGTGTCAATGTTACCAATTTTAATGCTAAATGTGATAATGATTCTTTAAGTGACAATCAGCTGGATGCTCTCAAATTGAATAACAATTTCTCTGTCTCTGCTTTTCCTTCTTTACCTAATCTAATTGCTCCTATTGAAAGGGCCTTTAAGCATAGCGCTCTATCTTCTTCTCAAAAAGAGTCCATCAGGCATCTCATTGCCAATACTGTTGATTTCAATTCTAATGTTTATAAGCCCAAT
This sequence comes from Maratus speciosus, assembly GCA_963932465.1. Lineage (NCBI taxonomy): Eukaryota > Metazoa > Arthropoda > Arachnida > Araneae > Salticidae > Maratus > Maratus speciosus. Next base: position 173,903,243 of record OZ010793.1, read on the forward strand.
CTTAAAAATCCAGTTAAACAATGTCCGAAAAATTTGCGTTCTGATCCAAACTTAATCATTACCAAGGCTGACAAAGGTGGTCAGATTGTTCTTCTCGACAAATCTTCATATTTGGAAAAATCTCTTAAATTAATTAAAGATGGTCCTTATGTGGACATCCGCAAAGACCCTTCCACTAGTGAAATTAACTCTATTAAGTCTGCCATCAAGTCATCTTCCATTATTCCTGCTAACTTTAAGAAGTCTCTTATTCCATCTATTGCGCATTGTGCCAGGTTTTATGCTTTACCTAAGGTCCATAAACCTGACATTCCTTTTAGACCTATTGTCTCTAGTATCGGTACAGCTTCTTATAAGCTTGCCAAATATTTAGTTTCTGTTTTTTCCCCACTTTTGAGCAGTAACTGTTTCACTGTTAAGAATTCTTTTGATTTTGTTAAAAAACTTCATAATTTTAAGCCGCAGGGTCACATGATGGTTTCTTTTGATGTTAAATCATTATTTACAAACGTTCCGGTTGAGGGGGCTTTAGATTGCCTCAAGAACAGGCTTTGTGAATTACATTTCTCCTATTTTGAAATCGAGGAACTTATCCTTCTCACTCGCGCTTGCTTGTCGCAAAATACTTTTGTTTTCAATGGTAATTTCTTCCGCATGATTGATGGTTTGGCTATGGGTAATCCTCTTAGTCCAATTTTATGCGATATTTATATGCACTATTTTGAGGTCAAACTTTTTGAAATTTTAAAATTTCCGTTCTATGTTCGTTATGTTGATGATGTTTATGCCCTGGTTGAAATAAATTCGGATATTAATCATATTCTCTCTATTGTGAATTCCATTGATCCCTGCATTCAATTTACCTCTGAAATTGAGACCAATAACTGTCTTTCTTTCCTCGATGTCCTTGTTATTCGTAGTGAAAATGGCTTTCAGACTACCGTCTTTCGTAAACCTTTTGCTGTCAGTCTCCCACCTCACAGGCATTCTTCTCACCCCCCTAACCAGAAATTCGCTGCTTTCAATACTTTTGTTTTTCGGGCTACCAATATTTGTTCCACTCCTCAGTTACTTAGTGCTGAACTTAATTACATCAAAGCTATTGCTGTTGATCGTGGTTATTCCTCTAATATTATTGATTCTATTTATAAGAAATTGACGAAATCCGTCCATTCTGAAAAGCATTCTAATTCCAACTCTAATACTTCAGTTGTGTTGCCATTTTTTCCTAAAATTAGTCAGCAAGTTGCTAAAATCCTAAGAAGGTTTGATTTTAATGTTATTTTTTCTCCTGTTAATAAAATCACTTTTTCAAATCTCAAACACCCCGTTGATCGCCTTGACAACTGGGGTATTTACTAAATCTCTTGCCAGTGTGGCCTTTCTTATATTGGCCAGACTAACCGTGCTCTTAGATTTCGTTTAAAAGAGCATGAAGGTTATGTTAAAAATCAGGAGCTCAAACGTTCTTCTATTGCTCAACATTCTTGGACTTCTCAACATAGGTTCGATTTTTCCTCAGCCACCATTATCCAAAAATGTTCTTCTAACCTTGATCTTGATTTTTGGGAAGCTTACCACATCATTAAAAATTCTCACTCTTTAGTCAATGACTTATCTAGTACTCCAGATTTTCCAAGTATTTGGAAAGCATTAATTTCATTTCCTCTTTTTTGGTTTCTTTTTCTCTCCTTCTCCGGTAGATATCGCTACTTGTCCACCCAGTCGTTTCCACTGCTTCTCTCTCATTGGTTGTTTCTGGCGCTTTCGATACCCGCATAGGGTATATAAGGCAGCGCGTCTCTGTCTATCATTTTGCTCAGCCTTGCTTTTTCTAGCACGCTGTTCCTTTTTCCCTATCTTGCACTGAAGAAGATTCTCGCTGTAGATTCGAAACAGCTGTTTGCTGCTTTTCATCCATTATTTGCGCATTTTAAACGTTGGTTTACTGCTTTTTAATAAATGTGAGAGTTTCTTTAATTGAATTCTGCAGGTAGAAATGCAGACCCTATAATACTTTCGTTTAAAATTGCGGTAAGTTAGAAAGGGACAACAAAACACTTTTTGGGATAAAGTTGAAGACGTATAACATCATTGCATTTATAGACTAATGTTAAAAACACATTTGTGGCACATAATTAATTCACCTCTTTCTACGTAAAAAAAATGTGAAATTCATAGATATTGTTAAGTATCTCTTAGACTTTCTTCATTTGAATAGAGTTCGCATTTTAAATAATAAAAAATGTATGTTACAAAGGTAAGAAGGGGGGGGTGGGCATCGTGATTTTACAGATTTTTTGGCGATGCGTGGCCAATAAAACATTGGGAAACACCAATTTAAAACTATTTAACATATTTATTAAATCTACTCTGTTGCTTTATTAAATTTACTTTATGAAGAAATTTCTGGTTCGAATCGAATAAAATAAATTACAGAAATGGGTCGATTAGACCCATTCAGGGTAGGGACGTTAAAAGAACAAATACTTATATTTTATCGAAGTTTTGAATAAAAAGCAATTTTGTAAGAAAAAAAAGATTAAAATTGTTACATTTATAAATAATATGATGCAGTTTGAATAAGAAAATGCATTCTAAAAGATATGTATTTTTTTTAACACATCTTCTTCAGGATTCTTTATCTCACAACAGCATTAATGCTTTATTTATTTTATCTCAAAAGTACTGTTTTGTATTAACAAAGACTCATTAGTACGAGTTGTGCGAAGAATAAGAGATGAAGGTATATATAAATATTATACAGACATACATACAATAAATACAATAAACCCAACTGGAGTGAAAAATTAGCCAGAACCAGGAACCCGGGACCACAGTATACAAGACTACTGCTCTAACCACTGAGCTACTCCAGCTGATACCGGAGTCTGCAATTTTTCACTAATAAACCATGTTGGGGAAGTCACCAGCCATCTATACGACAGCCTTGGATGACCGGACAACGATTAATAGATTTTACTATTACATCGATCTACGATAGATATAATATAATAAAACACACATGTGTGTGTTTTATTATAAATAAGAGATGAAGTTTGCCTTACATGCAATAGTTTTAAAAAAAAATGGAGAGGAGGGGACACTTGGGATGTTTGATCATACCACAAGTTTGACTCACTGACTTTATTTTCTTTAAAAAATCTCTGTTTTGCTATTAGGCACACGACTGAAGGATATAAGTCCTTCTTACTAATTAGTGTTGTTTCATAGCGATTTGTGGTAAAAAATAAAGTGGAAATTTGTTTTTTCCTCCCGAAAAAATAAGTTTTCCATTTTCTAGTCCAGGATTGGCAAACCTTTACATATTCACGTGCCAGTTTTCATTCAAAAACATTTTAAGTGACCATGACGTGCCAACAAACAAAAAATAATTTAGTGGTTCAAAATTAATAAGTCAAACTTATTTTAATTTTTGTTTATTAGGATTTAAAATATGGCGATGGAATGTAACAGATGTGTAATAATAATAGTAACAGAAAAAAAGTAGAGAATGATTTAGAAAGTAATAAAATAATAAATATGATTTCTGTTATTGCATCTTGGATGCCAAATAATAAATAATGGGAACTTAACTAGTTAGTTTTAACGAGATGCAAGCAGAATTTGTTATGTCCTGCTTTCTGTGAAATTCAATTTCAAAATTTTCTTCCAAGTAGTTTTCGAATTATGATTAAAAAACTTCAAAATTATGGTTGGGCCGTCTATGATGTACAGAAAAGCATAATTTGAAAAAAAAAAATATTTGAAAACAATATATACTCATTTTATCAAAGCATTTGGGCTTGCAATAGTCGAAACATATTAAGTGAGTAAAATGGTCATGTTGGCAAGAAATTATACATTAATAGAAGTGACATACTCATTCTGTAGCATTTAGACAATCGAGTACCGAACATCAATTTGAATACAGCCGCTAAAATACGCTCATTTTAAAATAATTAATCTCTCTGGAACTAATCGTACGAATTTCATGAAAATTTGTTTTTAGGCTAATTGAAGAGTGTAGAATTTGTTTAGGGTGTCAAACTTGGTTATTGCTATTGAAAAAAAAAACAAAGTTTGTGTTCGTTTTGATATGTAGATGACCCCTAAGCAAATTTTATATCATCATTTAAAAATAAACTTTATTTACAATCGTTTGGTATTAGTAACTTTCTTCTACAAAAATTTGTTGCAGAGTTAGTAGGGAGAGTTTACTTTTTTTCCCCCACGAATGTATGTTTTACATTACATGCAACATACATATACATTCTTATATAAAATAGTTTATAGTACATACAACGGTAATATTGGCCAGAAATTTGTACTTTTGTATAACAATACTTTTTTTTTACATAATAATAATAAAGTAATAATGATAACTTTGTCGATAATGAGTGACTTTTCAATTCTGAATCTTTCACAATCCTAATTCAACCAAAATTAAAAAAAAAATATAATTAAATTAATGTACCTTCAATTGTTAGAATTCCGTAACTTTATTATTAATAATTATATAGCTTATATAATAATTATATACCTATACTTATATTTATATATTATTAAGAATTATATAACTTTATTATTAATTATTAATATATTATATTCTCTAACTTTATATAACAACATTTTTTTAATAAAGGAAAATAATAGCCAATCTGTCGCTAAAGAGTAAGCTCAACAGAATTTTTTTTTCGTCTTATAAACGTTTAAAGAGGCAGATTAGATATATAAATATGAATTATAAATTATTATTAAAGTATTAAATACATATAATTAAAATTCGTTCAGTTGGAGCTAAGCAATTAGAGATTGTGAAATAACAGCATTATAGAAATATTTCAAAGTCCTGCTACATCTAAGCAGTATTAAATCAACAGGGTCTGTTATTGAATTTATAGAGGTTTATTAGATTTCAATTTATAATAACAATTTGTAACGTTAAATTGATAATACAAACATTGCACAGCCATTGTTACATTATTATCTAAACATCGAAATATTCCTAAATCATCCCGCTCCCTCTATTGCTTTATTATGTTCAAATGATATATGCTCCTAATATTTGTAATGCATTGAAAATCGAGGTACAATATTCCATCCATATTTTACCTATAATAGACATTACATGATTAATTTAAAAATAGAATATTCGATAATGCTCAATACAAGATTGAAACAATCGACGAAATGCATAAAATTTTAATTCATTTCATCATTAATCTTAAGTTTATTTTAGGCGGCTTCCAGTTTTTTAAACCATATAAATAATAAAATTAAAAACTTTTATTTATTATTGATGAAATGTCAAAATTAACATTTAGCTTTTTGAGTTAATACAGTACACATTATACAACTAATTAAACAAGAGTAAAAATGATATTATAACAACCAGAGCATTCAACCCCAACATTACAGAACTTACTCCTGTGGTTTTCAAAACATATGTGAAATTGTTTTTAATTGAAAATTCTAGTAGATATTTTTAATTAAATATATTAATTTTATATTGCTCAACAGCTACACGAAAAAGTATTTTTACATGAAAGATATGGATTATGAAAGTTTTAATATCGTTTACTGTATATCGATATACGAAGTTTCAAAAGAATTAGTTCAACCATTTTCCTATTTTGCTAAATAAAGTACCGACCTTTTTGTGAGAAAAGCAACGAAGGAAATAGGAATCTTTTGAAAATTATTTTGTTGCAATAAAATTACGAATAATTGCTTTTTAAAATCCTGTTTTGTTTTTTAAGAACTTCAAAATTATGATATTTTTAAACTTTTTCTTTCATTTTAAAGTACATTAATGTTCCTAATGAGTATTATTTAAATGCATTTGTCTAAATAATCGATAATTCCATATTTCTTGGATTGCAAATACATAATCTGAAAAATGCTGTATTTTTGCACAAGTCTGTATGAAATATTCTTTTAAATAATTTTAATTGTAGAGTAATTTTGGTTAAGAAATATTGGCTCATGAATAAGAAATTGGGTTGGACTGATCAAGGGATTGAAAATTCCGACCAAGGTTACAACATTAAAGCTACTACGGAACACTAGTTAGACTATCATAGACCTGCACGGAGGTCTAAATACACAAAAATGGCAGATAGCTTCCTAAACATAAATACAATTACACATTAGATATTCATTATAATGGCTGCTCATTATCAAAACATTTTTACAGTGTAGTAGATGAAAGCTGAACACAGTCAGAGTAAACACAGAAACAGAGACACTTTTAAAACGACGTTTGTGTTTGTACCGCTTAACGTTAGAGTATTCATCAGTACTTTGTTCGGAGTTTTCGCTGAGGATGTTGTTTCATTTAGAAGTTACGGAAAGAAAATACCTTTTTTGGACATAAAATTTATTCATTTAACTCAGTTATAGATCATATATCGTGTCTATTTGTATGCGATATTTCAGCTTGAATATTCTACGTATGTTGCACTATTTCTCCACTTTAGGAAGATGTTAACTAAAAAATAAATATGCAATCATTTCTTTTAACAAATCGATGCGGAACCTAGTGAAACATCGTCTAATTGTGTAGCATTACAATTATATTTCCCTTATACAGGGTTCGTACGGGTCTTGAATTTTCAGACTAAGAAATTCTTAGGTACCAATATTATCTTATAGAAAATCTCTCCTTAAATCAGGCGAAATTTTGCCCGTTTAAAACTGGATTTATTTTTCTATAAAAAAAAAAAAAAAAAATACTGATGATTGGCCTTGAAAACGGTACCCGTACGAACCCTGTTATACTGAATAACATGCAGCTTATGTTACTTGAAGGGGAAATTCTACTTCTTTGGGTCAAAATTTTCGATATTTTAAAGTTTTGTACTTTTTGCATCCGTCAAACGTGTAGATTGTTTTCTAAAGAGATTTCGTGATATTTCCGTCCCTTGCAGTACTTTTTGCTCATTGAATCTAACGCCGCACAGTGGTCCCAAATCACAATTATGTGGCCAAAAATCAGAAATTCGAAGTTTCGTATCTCGAAAAGAAATAAATTCTACAGTATTTAGAAATATCTGAAAAATTATATTCTGTTACATTTTGCTTTTATCTGCTCACATGAATTAGCATTGCTTATGTGAAGTTAGGAGTTTTTAGCGTTTTCTGTTATTGCGTGAATTTCAGGCAAATTCCCTGCATTCACATCCTAACTAAGACCATTTCAGATAGTTTCTCGTTTTTTTCTTTCCACTTCTCTGAAACAACATTAAATTACATACTTAATTTGATTTTTCGATTGCAAAAATCTCAAAAATTAAAAAAAGAGGATTTTTTTTTTAAAATACATAGTTTTAAGGAATTTTTGTACATAAAAAGTGATATATAAAAAAAGTCCTTCCGAGTTCCTCGGACTTTTATAGTACAAAATGTAGAATAAGCCTTTTAAAATCATGTGCCAAGCGATTTATTGCGACTTTTTGAGAACTAGCAGTTTGAAGTTGGACATTGGATATTGCCAGTATTAGTCCAAAATGAGTAATCGGGTTTAAAGTCAATCTAATTTTTGCACTGACCCGAAATTGTCAGTGTTTATATAATGTAACATTCTAATTAACATAACACTGTCAATGTCAATTTCATTTTTTTAATTCGCGGAGGGAGGGGGGGGGGGTAAGAGTTGGAGATATTATATATATATATATATATATATATATGGTTTTACAATTTTTTCCTTGTTTTTTCATTTACATCAAAAATAATATTAAAACTTGGCCTTATTTTAAAAAGTACATATTTAAAGTTCAGTTTATATATATATACATGTATATACATATATACTAAATTCTAGCAACATGCATGTCTGGGAAATTCAATCAAATGTGAAACATCATTTAATGTTTTAAATTTCCTGATTATTTGAAAAGTATATTTTACTTACTTACAAATAAATTTTATTATTAACCCCTTCGAGACCGGAGGCTTTTTCGCAAAATTTATTCGGTTGGCACCACTTTTTAAAAAAGAGTTACCTTTACTTAATCAATCAAAAAAAACCGCTCTAATTAAAGAAACTAAATATTTAATTTAACTAAATTTTAACTAAACTAAATTAATTATTATTTTTTTTTTACTGGTGCCTAAAACAAATTCTGTTAGCTCTTTTTCAGGGTGCATATATGCACCCATACTCCCGAATGGGTTAAGTAGTATTATTAAGTTTTACTTTAATTTTCACGTATCGTCATATAAATCTATTGTAATTTTTTTTTATTACGTTTATTTTTTTTCAGTTTTTATGTGAATGTTAATTTAATTGTATTAATTTATGTGCACATTTGAATTTTTTAATGAATACTTTAATACTTTAACAAATTAAAAAATGTATGAAAATTTCACTCAACCCTTGGGATGAAATGTTGCAGTTACTTGAAATGTGTAAATCCACTTTTCTGAAGGCTTATTTAAAAAATAGATTTTATTGTGATTTTTGATAATAAGATGTAAAATTGTTTTATATTAAAACATAGTTTTGATATTTTTTTTTTTTTTTTTTTTTGTAAAAAATTTTAAAACTGTTAGGGATGTTAGAAATCTATACCGGAGAGCAGAGGGGGTGGGGGGGGGGGTGGAGAAGCGGAAATTTCAAATATACTAGAAAATTAGTGAGGTAATTATTTATTTAATATTACCAAAATAAAGTAATAATGGCAGATTCTTCCTTTTTATTGGTATTTCATAGGTATTATTCTCTGTGTAATAGAGAGAAGCAAAAGAAAGAGGGGGGGGGGGACCGAAATTATTGAAAGTAATCTAACTAATGAATTTAATGATTTTATTATTAATTCATAGTAAATAGATGTTGAAAACTTTAAAAATAGCAATGATATTTTTAAAATTTCCTTGGTATAAAGGCAAATGGAAAAAGGGGAGATTTCACGCGTGTGTGTGTGTGCGCTGGGTGTGTTGGGGGGTAGAGGTGGCAAAATTCAGTTGATTGATTATTTATGTATTTTACTAATTGCTTATACTCTTTGTTGTTATTTTGCAATAACATTAAAAAGAGAAAAACAAATTAAGATTTTAACCTGTATATTTTCAGAGAGAGAGGGAGAGGGAGGGGCGGTAAAATTTCACATTTTCATCATCCATTGAATTAGATGATTTGTTTTGAAAAAGGGAAAATATTCCCCATAATCAAAAGAGAAAAATTCTCATTCCTGTAAAAAAAAATCCTGTAAAAAAAGAAAATTTAAATTTAATAAAAACTTGGCCCCTCAATTGCGCCCCCCAAACCCCCTCCCCCGGAATCCCAATTACATTTAGTTTAAATGCGCAATGTAATGTCATTTAGAATGTTATAAAATTGAAAATGAAGGATATACAACCACCAGGAAAACCAGAAATGTTTTTTGGCCACTCTATCGCGATTTGGGACCACTGTCCGCCGTTCGATCAGCCCTGGTTGCTATTGTACGATTTTAAACTTGTTTTTCTCGAAACCCTGTTTTTCACACTGGGCGACCACTTTTCTCGAGAAATATTCAACCGATTTCCTTCAATTTTTATTTAACCCTTTGAGTAACCAGTGTTGCCAGATAGCCAAAAGTCAATTTCCCTAAAATTTCTGAAAATTTCCCCCCAAATAAGTATATTTTTTCCGGAAAAGTCCACAACTCAGTTTCCACTCAAAAAAATAATTTTAAATTTTAAATTTACCACTATAAAAAATATTTAACTAATTTAAGATAAAAAAAATTCCCAAATCAAGCCTTTTTTTGAAAGAATTCCCACTTACAAAAAAATAAACATTTAAACTTAGCAGAAATTTGCATTTATATTCGGTAGCTAAATAAAGAGTATCAACGATAAGTTCTTTTATGTTTGTTTCTAAACTTGTTGCCAATGAATGGCCTATTAGTACATTAGCTACGGCTATACTTATGTCAATAAGTTTTTTCAAGTTTTAAACCATTTCTGATCATTGGGATTTCAATAAATCTGAGATGGTGTTGACATCACCTGCTTCTGTCTGAATTCATCTGTTAAACCTTGTTTTCTTTCTTACTTTTTTCCTTCCTTTCTTTTCTTTTCTTTTTTTGTCTTTTCTTTTCTTTTTTTTTTTTTTTTTTTTTTTTTTTTTTTTTTGTCATCTCTAATCGTATTGAAAAGCATTTTCGTTAATGTCTATAATAGAAAAATAGCTGCATTCCACATCTCACGTGTCCTAGATTGAGGCTGGTCATGATGTATCTGTAATATGTGTAAATGATTTAAATGACCCGTAAAATAAAGATTGATATTTCCGCTTTCTGCATGTTCTTTTCCTTTTCCAAATCAAAATCGAGTTCGAGACGCATTAAATATTTTGAGATGACTAAGTAAACTTTACGTGGAACAGTGAAGAAAAAAAAAATTCCCGAAGTTTCTTTCCCAAAAACGTTGATAGTCCCCAAATATTTCCCAACTAACTACCCGTAAGGCATGGTGACGTCACGGCGACGTCGTTGTGAAGTCACACTGTGATTTTGTGACCGTCGATGTGACGTCACGTGACGTGGATGTGACGTCACAGTGACTAGAATGCGAGGTCGTTATGGCCGTTTTAGAGGTCGTTTGTGACGTCACATTGTGACCACTCTGTGAAGTCACGGTGTGACTAATTTGTGAAAAGTGTGTCATTTGTGACTATTTTGGCATTAACTTTGTGACGAACCTGTGACGAAAGTGACAATGTTTTGAAGTCACACTGTGACCAATTTGTGAAATATGTGTCATTTGTGACGAACTTGTCATAAACTCTGTGATGATTTCAAATGAAAATCAAATTTCAAATTAATTGCTTAAAAGGCGCAAAGGCGAACTAGTGAAAAAGATTCCATGCTGGAACTCGAACCCGGGCCATCAGTATAGCGCACTTACATTCTACCGACTAAACCACATGGAACGATACCCAGCCTGGAAAATTTCTCACTATTACATGTTGGCAAGGCTACAAACGCAGCACAAGATGCAATATTTATCGTCAGCCACCGACATGGCGCAAACACGAAACATAATTAAATCCAGCATCGATTGAAACTATATTAATACTTGGAAATTTTTTTCAGAGAGAACCATTCGCCTTGCATACAATATTTCAAATGAAAATCAAATTTCAAATTAATAGTATAAAAGGCCATTTTAATTTGAAATTTGATTTTCATTTGAAATACTGTATGCAAGGCAAATGTTTCTCTCTGGAAAATTTTCCAAGTATTAATATAGTTTCAATCGATGCTGGATTTAATTAAGTTTCGTGTTTGCCCCATGACGGTGGCTCACGATAAATATTCCATCTTGTGCTACGTTTGTAGCCTTGCCAACATGTAATAGGGAGAAAATTTCCAGGCTGGGTATCGTTCCATGTGGTTTAGTCGGTAGAATGTGAGTGCGCTATACTGATGACCCGGGATCGAGTCCCGGCGTGGATATTTTTCACTATGTTGGCCTTTGCGCCTTTTAAGCAATTAATTTGAAATTTGAATTTCATTTGAAATATTGTATGCAAGGCGAATGTTTCTCTCTGGAAAAATGTCCAAGTATTAATATTGTGATGATTCTTGTCATAAAAACTACGATAATTTTAAAGTAAAGTTTTGTTTGAAATATAAAATTTTATCTTTTTACCGTACTTTTTAGCAAGATATCACTATTTTGGAGTCCTATTCTTTTAAAATATTTTTAATTTTCCATTTAAAAAACAATGCTTATTAACTGAAGTTCTAAGCTTGATCTTGAATTCAAGCTTAATATTAAGAATGTGTAAACTTTTTTTAATGTGTATTGCTTTATTAAATACGAACATGGAGTCTAACGGACATTAATACAACTGTTACTTATAGAACTACATGATAAGCCATATTTATTTAAATTTTTTATTCCCATATATATTGTATTTTGTGAATATGAGCTAATTAGATTTGGTATGTTTTATATGAAAAGACTGATCTGGGAAATAGAAACAACAAGTAACATATATCATGCGTTAGGCATAGATTATAAAACACTTTCCAACTCTTTCTAAATGTTTTAACAAGACATCTGGGGAAATAACGTAAATAAGATAACTAAGTAAACATGTAAACGCGTAAAACATTTGAAAAACTGATTTACGCAGTTACCATCCACTAAGGTGTAAAAAAATCATAATTTTTTTAAAAAGAATAAAAAAAAATCGGATTTTTTTTATTTAAATCAGATTTTTTTGATTTAAATCAGATTTTTATGATTTTTTTCCCAGCGTTCAAATACTGAATAGCTATCATGAGTTTTAGGTTTCCGAAACAATTACACCACTAATTGCTAACATAATCTATGTTTTTACACTTTAATGAATAAAATTATAATTGTTAGTTAGTAATTACAGAAATAAAAACTGCAAAAATTAGTAGTTTCATTAGGTAGTATTATACAATAATGTTATATACATTAATATTGTAATAATTATGTAAAACTTTATAAACACTAGTGATTTATGAAAATTATTAACTGCATTTTATATTAAATTGCTAACATTACTTCAAATTAATTATTAAACAATCAACTCTCTAATTAGGAACATATTATACATTTTTAAACCTTAATTATTAAAATGATAATAATTCATTTTAGAAAGAAAAAGGGACAGGATGCTAGTTCAAAAAACGGGCACTATTTCATGAGGAAATATATTAGTAATGTGTTTAGTAATGATGTAAGGGGAAAAAAAAAGAATATTTTATAGCATTATAAGTAAAGTGTCCTTAATTTTTGATAATTTTATGAATAACAAATTGAAAAATACAATTAAATAACATATTTTAATAATATCCTGTTTTTTCTAAAGAAATAAAGTTCCATATTTTTGCAAGATTTTTTCCACATGAATTTAGAATACTGTTGAATGGGGAAGTGTTTTACAAGAAATCTCTGGCTACAACTACAGGTAAATTTCAACTTTTTTTTTTCTTTTTTTAAGGCAGGGTGCATTTTGCCAATTTCAAAAGGGGCATGGTGTGGCACCATTAAAAAAAATGGCCTGGAAGAAGCAGTATAAGTAATTACAGAATTAATAAAAACTGCAAATAAGTAATTTCATTAGTTAGTAGCACAAATAACAAAACTAACAAATATTATTTGCAGCTCATTTTGCATTTGTATTTAGGAAAATTTCTGTAAACCACCAAAATCTATACTTACACACATGTACGTGTATGCTAACCAAAAAAAAAAGAAAAAAAAAAAAAAAAAAAAAAAGAGTTAACCCATTCATATAGAATAAATATAAGTTAGCCACTAATATCTGAAATCCTCAAAATATTTAACTAACAGCATTATTACCTCTATTAGCTTTCAATGGTTCAATTTTTTAATATATATGAGTTACAAAAAATAATAATAATAATAATAATAATAATAATAAACATTTATTTAACCTATGCCAAAGAAGCTCTTGCTGTGCTTAGCATTTTTATACCAATTATTTCTTTTTCTCTTATGCATTCATTTACAATTTAGCTGCTGCCCAGATGTCATTCTTTCATTCTTCTTTAACTTGAGATTGCTATTAATTACTATTTATTCTTTTACTTGTAGAAATGTAATTATACTTGCTATGTGTATTTTATATAAAATAATGCATAAATTGATTACCTAAAGGGAATTATGACATTGCAAATTATGTTAGATTTAAATATTATTTTTAAATGAAACTGTTTTAATTTGGATAAAAACTTAAAAACAATGCTTTTTACAAACTCAACTGTTTTTAATTTTTTTACAATACTAATGAATTAAGCTTAGAAACAATTATTTAAAGCTCTTTTTTTGTTTATTCATAAGTCAAAATACCTGTAGAAACTTTCAAATTATGTTCATGTTAGATTTTAATACTTTTTTTTTTTTGACATTTTAAACATTTAGAAAATTTTTGATTTTAATCAATGATTTTTTTTTTAAAAAATCGGTTGATTAAAATCATGATTTTATCACTGATTTAAATCAACCGATTAAAATCGTTGACACCCTACCATCCACAGCCAAATATGTTTTCTAATTCTTTTAAACAGTCCTGTATTTGATCTGTAGATTGATATATATATATATACTATACAATGGAAAAATTTAGTTTATCAAGGAAACGCATAACAGGTTGAAATTCTCTTTCAGCAATTTATACTAATATATGGAAACATATTTAAATAATTTTGTACAACCCTGTAGTTTACCTAGAACCTTTATTACACGCCACTATTTAGTTAAAATTTAGTTCAAGCTAAAACACTCTTAAAACTGCTGAAATCACATTTCCAGAAATTATAATTCATAGACGGCAACGTATCCAATTCTTTGCGTGACCCTGTATATCATTTTATCTATCTACTACAAACATTTCTTAGTAAATTAAATACAGTGCAGCGTTAAAATGCATAACTTATTTAAAAACCACCTTTAAGCAATACCCAGTAACCCTTATGAATACTTTTGTATAGTCCTGTATATGAATTATAGCATATATATATACACCATATACTATGCATAAATGTAGTGAATCATAAAAGTGCATATCATAATTAAAAATGTATTTCCAGCAATCATCGCTAATGAACAGTACTTCGGATACAATATAGTATCTGAAATATTTTGTGTGTCCCTGTAAATGCTATATACACTTCGTATTATACATGAAATAATTCATAGTATGTAAACCTCAACGACGTATATCAATTTCATTACATATCAAATAGATTAACATAAATAAAGTACGCCGCAAACAATTCCCTCCACCCCTATATCATTATGTATTGGAATTCCTTTTTTAGCCCTGTAAATGAACAATAACTATTCTTTGCATCGCATATTCTATGGAATGCACATTTTAGTGCGCTTCATAAATGCATATCAATTTATTCTGTTTGAAAGCGTGTAAAATCATTAAAAATCATTTGAAACGATTTTTTTCCCACAGGCCGTAATGTAATGGAATACAATTGACTGTCCCTGTAAATGAACTAAACATGCTACAAACTTCATTACAAATAGGGGTCTTGCTATGGTAAACGTCAATAACATCCAAAAATTTTAGGTCAATCCGAGTATATTTACGCGAGTTAGAGCGCGGACAGACGGCCAGACAAACCGAAGTCATAAACACTTTTCAACTTTATCGGGCATGAAAAACACTTTATTTCAATTCTTAAATATTATATTTTATTTTTTAATGCCAATAAAATAAATGTATCGAAAATGTAGAAAATGAGTTTACAATCAAAGAGAATTTAATAACTGACTCTGAATGTCTACAATTAAATGTTTGATTAAAATCACAAACAGTAAAAAAAACGCTTAAATACAATTTAAAAAAAATATAGCAATTTGAAAAACACTAAATAATTAGTATTTATAATTGTACTATTAAACAACAACAAACTATAATAGATGAATTAAATGCATTTAACAATTTCTCAAAAATCTTTCCATCGCCATATTGCTTTTGAAAGGAATACCAGATCAGTCATTGCATATGACATACAACTATTTAACTCATGTAATAATCTGTCAAAAAGGAACAAAAAATTTAAATTAAATAAGACATACCTTTTAAGTTCCATAAATATTTTACTAATATCCGTATTTTATCCTAAATTGTCAGGCATATTTCTGTTAGCTTAAAAAAACTAACTCTCCGTGTCAGAAGTTCTCTGATCCTTATTTTATTCTGCGGTTTTCATCGAGCGCAGACGATATTTGACCAAGCAGGTGCCCCTACTGTATTATTATAATTTTTTTTTTTCTTGTACACAACAGAGTTTAAATGCGCAGTAATTTTACCTTTATGAGAGTATATGTAATGAAAATTTTCTATTTGAATGAAACACCTGCCTTTTTTCTTTCTTTTTTTTAAAGTACAGTTTGTTTTACACCTAATAAATAAATACGTATCTTCTTAATAAATGAAAAGAGAGTATACAGGATAAAAAAATTTTCTTTGTCAACGTGTCATTTTTTTCATATTCATTTTCTGTAGAATAAAACAATTTTAAAATAACTTTTTTTAAAGTCATATCTCTAAAACACGAATTTGAAATACGAATAATTATATCATGGGTTTTGTATAAAATTTGTATACATATTTTTTCGGAAAATACCAATTTTATTTAAAAAGTCTGAAAGAAGTAGAATTTAAAAAAAAAATAGTTATTTAAAATAGTTAAACACTAACAGGAAAAAATATGACTTGAATGCAAATTCTAAAGTAAGAAATGCATATATGACTAAACTCTGAGTATTCTTTCTACGTGTTCATTAAAAGTGACTTAATTGTAATAGAAAATTTTAGTTTGAAACCACAGAAGGGTTTAGAATACCACTGGTCGACAAAAAATAAAATAAAATAAAATAAAATAAATAAAAAAATAAATAAAACAACTTCCTCCCTGAAAACTAAATATGTAAAGTGTACAAATGTAATATTCCTAATTCTAAATATGTTATCCAAATTGCTCCAATACGTACCATTTTCCCGAGAAACATTTTTATAATAATAACAATCAGTGAAGGATTAAATTGCAATGGTAGATAAAATTGAAATCATAAAAAAGTATACTTTCACTGTCTTAAATAAGAAATTGATAAAATATAGCATGAAAATCTAGTTTGTTGATACTTCTACCGTGCATTTTTTTCTGCCCCCCCCCCACCCCCTCTCTCTTTTCGTGTCCGAATTTACTATTTCCTATCCACTAATATATTATCATTCCTTATGTCGCTGTAACTCGGGCATGTAATATTTCTGTTCATTTTCAAAGATTTTTGATGTTCATATTTTTGTCACACTGTGACTTACAATATGGTGATTTTTTTCGTCACAAATGTGACGTGACGTACGTTACATGCAGTGTCATAACAGTGACGTCACAATTTTTTTTAATTGCCAGAAAATATAATTTTACATAAATAACATGTTTTGAATATTTTTTGTAATTTTTCAAAGTTTTCTAAGAAGTTCACATCTCAGTCACAATGTGACATCACTGAGTGGTGGCATTTTGGTCACAGATGTGACGTGACCACAGTGACTCACAGTGACGTCACAACGACGTCACCGTGACCATGCATGCTATGAGGGTACTTGTCCCCAAAAAGGTTCTTTGGAGATTCAAAATTGCCCAATCTGGCAACAATAGTATGAATTTACCTTTGATTAGAAATTTCGGTGACTGGCAAAACTGCATATAAATATATATTAAGCGTACAATGTCAATACTGGAATCTGGAGTATATTGACACAGCTGCGCCATCTGGTGGACGTGGTGAATAATGCAAATACGCGGGTTTCAGTATGACGTCATATATGACAGAATATCTATTATCTGCGCATCTCTGGCGCATATTTACTCACTTATGGAAGATGAATCTTGTTTACGAGATTTATTGCAAAATATTTTTATTAAAGTTTGTTTTGATAAAATTATGTACATTTAAAAAAATAGTCGCAATATCATTTTTAATTTCGGGAGAAAAGCACTAATGTTACGAAAGCATTACTGCTTTTGCACTTAAACTAAAATAACATTGCAACATTTTTTTAAATACACATATTTTTATCAAAACAAGCTGTAACAAAAATATTATGCAATAAATCTGGCAAACAAGATCCATCTTCTGTGAGTTATAATGATATATAACTATTATATATATTAGTATATAACAATATGAAATTCGTAATTGAATTTTTAACAGGGATTTTCTAAACGGCTTTGTCTGTTTGAAAAAAAAAATGTAACCTGGCAATTTTAGGAAAATTATTGAAGTTATTGCTTAGACTCGCAAAATATTTAAACAAATAAATTAACAACACTTGCTCGTTTAATAGTACAATATTTAATGCAAGCATTTTAAATTAAAGTGATTCCAGATATAAAATGAAATGAGTTTTAAATTAAATGAATGAAATATCTGTTAGTTAAATAAGATGATTGCAATGCGATTAAGAGAATATTGGAAGTTTATCTTTTGCGCTCGATAAGCGAACAAAAGGACTTAAAATTGAATATTTTATTTACAATTAAATTCTATACATATTCTAAACATTCATAAACGTTGTATTCTCATCGGGAATACAACCGTGTATATCATTTTTTATAACTTTAGCACATCAAGAATTGAATAAAAATTAAGACTACAAATTTCAATCTTTACACATTAACTACTTACTAATTTTTATGCGTCATTTTTCATTTCTTTGAAAGAAAATAATTAAAATCGAGCGTATTTAAATCAACAACATTTGATAATATATATTAAATAATATTTTATCTTTTTAACAGATTAAAGTTAAAATGCGTAACTAACTTGTTTTACTCTTTGGAAAAGGACAGATACGAATTCTATAAGGAAATTAATTTTCTTACAATTTCGAAAACTACAGTTAGTCGAGGGCCAACATTTTGAGCCATTTTAACAAATTATATTAGTTCTAAAAAGAACTGTTTTTATTTAAATAATTAACTTTAATAAATAAGTAAAAAAAAACACGAATAAAAATTATTAGAATATTCTATTACTGTCAGAATATAAATGGTACAAACAAATGAAAACATGACGTTTGCGCTTGCGCAGTTATTTCATAGCTGTGCAATTAATAGATTATCCATAAAGAAGAAAACAGTTAGGCATCTTTCTGTAGTTCACCCCGTCCGCTACGTGGCGTGCGACCTTGATTGATGTGACCTCACCTTTAATATTGCGGTTACCTCTCTCATTTAAGATAGGGCGCTTACTTATATAATAACGTCTAAATCCCCTCACAACGGCTCTTATCACTAATGCACCCGAGAAGTTCCCTAGCACGGCGCGCTGGCTCCTACGATGCTTTGTTTACTTTCAGCTTAAAAGCAGAGCGTTGCATATCCTGCCTTCATATTTTTTAGAAATTAAAAAGATCAGAAAACAGCTAACAAATATCATTCATGTACAAGTTAAATGAGCTTTATTTAAAACCGGATTTAAATTGCTTGATATCATCATTTATTTTTGTTATTATTTTTTTTTTAAATCTGAATAAAATCAGTTTATTTTTTCTTTTCGATTGGTTTTTACTGGAGACGGGATTTTTTATTTATTAATGTTCATTAAAGAGAAATTAAGTAAATATTACAGAAAACTTAAACATAATGAATGAGGTAACATTTTATAAAATTTCTGTCTATTAGAAAAAAAAAACCGCGCTATTATTTTATGAAAGTAAATAGTAAAATGCATTTAAAAAAATCTGCCTTTTAACCCTAGAACTACCGGAAATTTTACTCAAGTTTTATAAAAACATTCTACACCAGAATTTTTACTTAAAACTATTTAATTTGTTTATTTAACTTATTATTGTCTGATTTATACATTTAGTTTGTTTTGAAGAAATTTCTGGTTTGAATAAATATTTTGAATGTACATGTCGGGTCCATTGGACCCTTCTGGTAGACAGAGGGTTAAGTATTGATGCGAGATACAATATCCTCAAAATAAAAGTATAGATAAATATTCTTTTTTAAAAGCTGCTTCGTTTCCTAGTTAGATTATCACTTTATTTTTGTAAGAATATAACCAGACTGATGTGCCAAACCCAAAACTTTATTATATCTCATGCATGTTAATAACTCAAAATTCGCTATCACAGTGCTAAAATTAAATGCAATCTATGTCCATCATGAGGATTGTAAAGCTATATAGGTTCGTTGAATTGGATGTATTTAATAAGGAGATATAAGTATCGCATTGTTTCAAACAAATCATTGAATTTCGAAACCGACCTCTTAGATGTCCGCAACCAAAATTCCAACCCAAATGTACAAAATCAACACCTGTTGTTCAATATACACCCAAGTCTAATAAGGATCTATTTACGTGAAAATATAACAGAATACTAAGTTTGATTAAATTGCGTGCATTAGTTTTTGAGATATAACTTTTGCGAAAATAGTGAAAATTCAGCATAGCAGCGCCACCTGTTGTGCGATTTACACTAAAAGCTAATCAGTAACAGCTTACATCAACTCTAACTCACCAATCTAACTGAATATGAAGTTTGATGAAAATCCGTACATTAGTTCTTGAGATAGAGCTATTAATTACACAGAAATCATACAGAAAGCAGCACAGCATCGCCACCTGATTGGCGATATACGCCAAAAACTAATCAAGCTAGTTTATATAAAGGTCTAACTGAATCTAAAGGTTTATTAAATTCCGTACATCAATTCTTGATACAGTTATTGCTGAAATCATGAAATAATCAGCATAGCACACTAAACACTAATTAGCACCAGTTTATATCAAGGTCAAACTGAATCTATAGGTTTGTGAAGTTTCGTGTATTAGTTATTGAAATAGAGCACCCACAAAATTTTTGTCACATACAGACAGAGTCACAGACAGACATTTTCTAAAAACCATTAAATCATGTTCAGGATTTTCTAAAACGTATTAATCCATCGAAAATCGGAAGCCGAAAATTTTCCCGAATCCAACTAATTTCTTCTTGTAAAGAAAGAAAAAAGTAAATATGGGAAACATGGATTTTTCATTTACAATTTTTATTAGTAATTAAAATCAGTACAAAAACCCTCAACGGGTTAAACGTTTGTGACACAGCACTTTACCTTATGGCTCTAAAATTTTTAAATATAGGTCTTAAAAATAATGATATCGAAATTTGGGTAACTATTAATTAAAAGAAAAATATATCATCATTTTCTTTTTTCTATTACAAGTGCAAACAGTATTTTGAACATCAATTGATATATATACAATTTATTCACTAATGCTTTTTCATTCAGGTCTCTCATAAATTCAAAATATAGGTTTTAAATGAGATGATATGAAAATTTGAGTGGCGAATTTATGCACTGTCAAAAATAATTTACTTAAAAATGAGAACTTCCATGTACTCGTATTTTTTTAAGTACAATTGTTTCAAAAACAAGTACATTGTTAAAAATAATCTACTTAAAAATGAGCATTTCTATGTACTCCTATTTTTTAAGTACAATTGCTTCAAAAAGGAGCATTAATCTACTTAAAAATGAAAATTTCTTTGTACTCGATTTTTTTAAGTACAATTAATTCAGAAACGAGTACATGATATTTTGAAGTTGTGTATACTTATACTTGATTTATAAATGTATGCAGATATGAATACATATATTTTGTATTTTAACTCTTAATATTCATGTTTAAATCCTATGTGCTCAAAAATATGAGTTTTCTGATAAACCCTTTTCTTATACCGAATTGACAGTAGGGATTTTCAAGCTTTTATTTAAAGATATGTCTATCTTTGTTATAATTTTTAATTTATAATACACACTTTTCAAATTTATTTACAATTTCATTAGAAATGTTAAAGAAGAAAATATAGTTTAAAAATTGTTTTATTAGAAATTAAAATATTTAAGAAAGGGAAAATTCATCTCTACTGTTAGCAATCTCCCGTTGCTGATTCATAAAAGGTGTCATTTGGAAGCAGCTGGTAACTGCTCTTATAGCACAGACAGTTCAATACTGATCTTCCACCTAGAGGACTCTGGTTCAAATTAAGAGGCGGCTCATACACAAAATTTCAAGAATTAAAATAGTAAATTTCGTTGTTCTTTACTCCAAAAGTTGTAGTTCTTCACAATTCAAAATTACTGTAATTAAAAATGGTGATTTGTAGGTTCTCTGTAATTTCGCTTTTTTTTTTTCTTATAGTGTATGTGTGTTCCTATACATACTTATTTTCGAGTCCCTGTATGTACTAAAAAAAATTAGTACATGCGTTTCTCAAATTTAAGAGTTAAGTACTCGGTGCTATTATAAGATCGGAAAGTACTCAAAAATGAGTACATTTTACTTATTTTTAATTATCCAGTTTTAACAGTGTGAGACTTTAAAAGGTTTGTTTTAAAATTCGATAAAAAATATTTTTGGTTTGTCTTTTTAAATATATTTTCACATCCAAACGGTATTTTTAATTTTCCAGTACGCTGTTAAATATATCACATTTTCACTGAGCCTATATCATACATTGAAATGTATTTATTTCAATCGATTGAGTTATCTTTTGTGTCAAGTAAATTTATGTACATTTTTTTTTGTCTCATAGTAGTCAAATTAAATGAAATATATGCAAATCGATAACATGAGAGAAAGAAAACCCGATAGTTTTTTTAATTTTTTTATTTAAAGAAAATAATCTGCAACATTTGCTGTTCAGTAAAAAGAATAAAAAAATAATTACTGTTAAGTTTACAGCTTTTAATGAGCACGTGGAAAGCATGTTCAAAGTTTAGTCATATATGCATTTCTTGCTTTATACTTTGCACTCACTTCTAAAGACCCTGATGACTGACAAGTATAAACAGTGAAGTTCATAGCAATAAATGAAGAGTGCCTTATTTAAGCCGATACAGCTCAAATCAATGAGTAATGTAGAAAATTTCCGACGAAACAAACGAAATTTCTGAAATACAGATAATTTCGGCTGAATTTTCAGGAGCATTTTTCCCGAAAACGAATGTTTGGCGAAACTCAGATTTTGAGACGAAAACGTAACGAATATTTCACTCGATCTACAGTTAAAGTTACTATAACTTTTAAACTTATTATACACAACTCGTTAGTTGCTTATTCTCTTATCTCTAATGCCAGATATTTAAGATCTGATTGTTTGACTTTACCTATTAAAGCCATTATAAAAACTAATATTCATATACTGTTTATTCTTTCCTTTAAATACTGAAACAACCAGAGATTTGATAAGTAAAAAAAATAACAAAATTAACAAAAATCGTATTCATAACATCTATAGGGTAACATTTTTATCCAGAAATATTCGGCTACATTCATCTATTTATTTTATTCAGAATCAATAAATAAAAATTTAATCCCACTGCAATCAAATCTATTTAAAATCATTTTGTTACCCACGTCAATAACAACAAACACACAAACGCGCGCGCAAAAAGAAAAAAAAAAAGAGCATCTAAATTTAACTCATTTCCGCAGATAAAAAAGAAAAAACATATTTTCCCTTTAAATAGGGACTTTCTCAGTAGCATAGGGAATTTCGTGGGTGCATTTGTGATAAGAGCTGTTGTGAGAGGCGCGGTTTAGACACTAGTTCTTATATCGCTTTGGTAACTAATTATTTTTTTATTCTGATAACACTTTTTTAAAAACCAGAACATTTATGATGTGTTTATACGATATCTCCACGAGAAATCTAACATAAAAAATATTTTAAAACTAGTGGTATGAATAAAATATTAAAATAGTTGCTAGTTGCAGCAGTTTCAAATTAATTGCATGGCGAGTCTCAGTCGTCATACGTACCCGAAGGGTTAAAAGAAAGCTAATCGTTTTTGCTGGAGCTTATACTACCGAAAAATGTAAGACAAACGAAAACCAAGTTGAGTGAGCCAAACCTCGTAGTAATCAAGTCGATAGGATGCACCATTAATCATTAATGTTAGAAAATGTTGGTAACTGAAATCTAAGGATAAAATTACATAATGCAGAGAGTAGCTGATTTGTAACCTAAGTTGAATGAACCAAATCCCGTAGAAATTGGCCCCTTAGAACCAGAGGAAAGAATGCGTCCCCAAGCGGTGGAAGATGCCCCTTCGCCTTGTAAATTTCATGAATTACTTTTAACATTAACATGATATTTAATAAATGGATGAAATCCCTTATCTAAAGGTATCTTTAAAGTAACGCGATTTTTAATTTACGGTTGTAGTGAATAGACGTCAGTTAATGCTGAAAAGGGAGATTAATGTTCCAAAAATGTGGTAGCTGAGGTATAAAGAAAGACCGGACAAAGTTAAGCATAGGATATGAATTAATAATTAGAATATTATTTTAAAGAAATGCGCCAAAAATGGGGCAAAAGCTTAAAAAAAGGCCCTAGGGGCCCAATAAAAATATGCGAGTATTGGTCTAGGGAGAAGAGTCCGAGACTCAATTTTAACATTATGCAATAAGAAAGTGATAAAATTAGGGGTGAAAAATACATGACACACAAAAAGTGAAAGGGACATCGGGTCGGACCAAACGAGACCCTAAGTTGCCACAAGATTTTAACTGGAATAAAAAAACGGGAAAATAACTAAATGAAAAAATGAAGCAGCATAAAATGAAGATTAAGAGGGGCAATTTATTGACAATTTATACTGCAAAAGCTTCAAGGGGCCCTGTACCGGTCCCCAAGGGGTCAGGGACTTAAGTGGCATGTTGTTTGGTAAAAAGATACTTTTGAGTAGTTTTAAAGTAATCAGAAAACGCTAGAACTATGTTAAATAAAATTGCAAGCAATCCGGATCATTTTTAAAGAAGCTGCACCAAGGTCCCAAGAAGGCGATTAATATTCAAAATTTGTGTTAGCTGAAACCTGAAAATTTTTTATCGTTCATGTAGTAGTTGGAGGCCCTAAGAAGTTGTTAGTAAAAAAGCTACTAAATCAGACCATGTTTAAGGGGGCTATAATAGAAGTCCCAAAAAGGGGCCAATTGATAATTAAAAGCAGGGCACTAACATGAAAACATGTTAAAATGTCTTAGTACTTAACGCTTTAGATCTACAGATAGTCAAAATTAAGAATAGGGTATTGATTTTTCGTTAGAATAATATTTTAATTAAATGCGTAAAAAATTGAGTAAATGCTTTAAAAAAGGCTCAAGGGCCCCAATAAAAATATGAGGGTGTTGGTCCTGGAAGAAGAGTCCAAGACTCAACTTTAAGATTGCGCACTGAGAAGGTGAGAAAATTAGTTGGTGCAATATGCATGGCGCACAAAAATTTCAAGGGCCCTGTACCGGGCCCTCGGGCCCTACGGGACCATAGGGGCCCCAGTTTCTTAGCTGAAATGTATAGACGTGAGAATAACTAAATGGAAAAATGGATCCAAAAATGAAGATTATATTAAAAGGGGGCAATTTATTAATAATTTATAATGCAAAAATTTCAAAGGGCCCGTTACCAGACCCCAAAAGGCCAGGGGAATTAATTGACAAGTAGTTGGGTATAAAGATATTTTTATTAGTTATTAAAGTAATCAGATGATTCTAGAACTGTGTTAAAGAAAATTTCAAGAAATTCGGATCCTTTAAAAAAAATCCGCTTTAAAAAATTCGCACCAAGGGTCCCAAGAAGGCTATTAATATTCAAAATTGGTGGTAGCTGAAGTCTGAGAAATTGTTTTGTCGTTCATTTAGTAGCTGGAGGACCTAGGAAGTTGTTAGAAAAAAAAAAAGCTTGTGAATCGGACCATTTTTAAGGGAGCTACAATAGGGGGCCCAAAAGGGGTCAATTCATAGTTAAAAAAGGGCCCTAACATGAAAACATGTTAAAACGTCTTAGCGATTTAGAACTTCAATTAGTCAAAATTAAGCACAGGGTATGAATTATTCGTTAGAATAATATTTTAAAGAATTGCACAAAATATTGGGTAAATGTTTAAAAAAGGGCCCTTGGGGCCCAATAAAAATATGAGGGTGTGGGTCTAGGAATAAGGATCCAAGACTCAACTATAAAAATATTCGCTTAGAAGGTGAGAAAATTGGGGGTGAAAAATGCTTGGCGCTCAAAAAGTTCAAGAAACCCTGGACCGGACCCTGCGATTCCCTAGGAGGCCCCATATTTTTAACTGGAATGTAAGAACGTGAGAATAACTAAATGGAAAAAGGATCCCAAAAATGGAAATCGGATTAAAAGGAAGCAATTTATTAACAATTTATTAGTGCAAAAACTTCAAGGGGCTCTGTATCGGGCCCCAAGGGTCCAGGGACATAACTGGAAAGTAGAATGGCAATAATAACTGTATGGTGAAAGCTCCCCAAAAACGAAGAAGATTGGATAAAAAAGGGGCAAGTTATTAACAATTTTGTGCATAAACATTTAAAGGAGCCCAGGGGCCCTGGACCTTAAAAAAATAAAAATCTGAGCCTCAGGTGCATCAGGGGCTGTCCTGAACTAAGCTCACCTAAATTTTCAGACTCCTACTTGCGGTAGATTTCGCTAGCCATCGCACACATATAGTCGTTGAGCCAGGGGCTCGTGTTGTTTCATATCAGCGGACTTGGTAAACTATATATTTTTGGATTCACCACAGCAACAGCATTTCATTTATCCATGATACTTTCGAAACCAGGGTAGCTTATGGGCGCCATATTGGAAAATGGCCGCCGTCGTTTAGTCATGGGTTAGAGTGGTTTCATGTCAGAGGATTTGGTAAACCATACATTTTTGAATTTACCACAACAACAGCATGCCATTATCCATGATACATTCAAAACTAGAATAGCTTATGGTCGCCTTATTGGAAAAGGGCAGCTGTCGTTGAGCCAGGGGCTCGTGTGATTTTGTGTCAACGACTTGGTAAACCACGCATTTTTGGATTCACCACAACAACAGAATGACCTTTATCCATGATACATTCAAAAACAGAGTCGCTAATGGACGCCACATTGGAAAATGGCCGCCAATAAACAGGGTAATTGAAAGATTTTCTTGGTTTTGCATGCTATTAAATTAATTGGGAGATTGAAGAGACCATAAGTAAAGACATGTAGGGGTCAAAAGGTAAAACGACGTTCAATCAAAGACCTGCCACAGTAGAGATATTTTTGATATCAAGGCAGCATTTCTTCACATGATTCGTGAAAGAACCAAAATTAGTTCTACATCCAGATCTGTCTTTGAGCAGGATCCAGAAAGACGAACGTGATCTCTCGTATTTATAGAATATGATTACCAACGAATGGATAAATCTAGACATGGTAATAGAATCAACTGGAGCAATGACAAATCTATAAATTGTCGAGGACATGGTCAAAAATCATGAGATGGGTGAAGAAGCTTACCAAACTTTCAAGAGAGAATATCTGTCTGAAGACTCCAAGCCAGACGGGTTTTCAAACCTCCAAAGATAAAGAAGCTAAAGACATTTTCTGACTTTAAGAAAAAACAGAGTGTAAAATTTAATAAATCAGAGATTGTTGCCTAGGCAGAAAGAAATATGTTTGCTCAGATGACAATCATTGCAGAGCGAAGAAATTTCGATATGAGAACTGTCTTTTCCTACCACCTAAGGCCTGTTCCATAGTCCTTAGCAACACTTGATGGTTTAATGCGAAAAACTGAAAAGTCAAACTGATGGATGTTATGACAAAATTGCGACTGCTGAAAGCTGTGCAAATTATGGTGTTGTTAATATCATTGACGGAATGTGCTTTGTTCAAAGCTACCGCAGGAGCTACAATAATTTGGACAACTAGCAAAAAATCTGTTTTCTAAAATAATACAAGATTCTACATTCTCTCAAAGTATAGATGTTGTATTTGATGCATACAGGCAGGTGTTAATAAAAAGAAATGAACGAAAAATATGAACTGTTGGTAATGCTATAAAAGTTGTATACTCCTGGACACCCAGTACGAAAATGGAAGCAGTTTCTATCTGATGAAAAAAACAAGAAAGAATTTATACATTTCATTTCTCAAGAATGGCTAAATAAACATTATCTGAAATAGTTGAATACACGAATGATGTACGTTATCTAAGGAGAAAAATACTATAAATTCACGAAATAACTAGTCGAAGAATCCACTGCTTCCAAGAAGAGGTTATACGCGACTTTTATTTCGCGCACACATTACTTTAGCGTCTCGATTTAGAAATATTATTATTATCTCTACAGATACTGATGTGGCAGCTATCACACTGTTTTCTTTAGTGAACGATTTGAAAAACTAGAAAGGGTAAATATTTGGTAAAATGTGGATCCAATGACAGGGTAAAGGAAAGTGCTACAACTTGAGTGAGATTCATGGACTTCTCGGTAAAACTGTATGCAATGCATTACCTTAAATGCATTCATTGTCGGTTGCGATACAGTATGTGCTTTTGCAGGCAAGGGAAAACGATGATTCAGAACACTGAATTTCGAAATGCGCTTAAAGGGACCGGGAAAGCAAAATTCAACCAAAAAATAAATTTTCACTTTTTTATATCATTAAATAGTTTAATCTTTTATTTTTCCAACGATGTGTCACACATGTTTATATATATATAAAAAATAAGTGTTGAAATTATTCATTCTTTCTAAGAATACTTCACAACTTAATGGCCATTTAAATCTTTAATTGACTTTTTCTCAAAACTTTGATTTTTCATATTTATGTTCCTTTTTTTCAATATCTATTAAAGTTAAGAACTCAGATTTTTTTAATACTTATATTATGCTATATTCTATACTTTAACACAGGGATTTAATGATTTGTTGAGAATTATTTATTTCAAGCTGTGAAATCTTACCAAAAATGGTAATTTAAAAATGACTTTCAATAGATACTTAAAAATTAATTTTGAGATTCACTTAGAAAGAAAATGGTGTGTTAAAATACGTAAATCATGTTATTCTAACTACTCTAAAAAAATCTAAACCTCTATCTTTCACCATTTATGAGATAAATGTACATAAAGTTGGTGAATTTAACATGGTGGAGATAGGTCTTTCACGGCCCCCTTAAGGCGCTTGATACTGAAGCTGATATATCAGAGAAACAAAGAAACAGCTTGAGTCGTAAGTTTGCCATCGCTATTGGAAAGCACAAATACTCAGAACTCAGACATCAATGAATTGCGCTATATTCTATACATTTTTTCTGTAAAAAAGAAGTCTGTGGAGTCGCATCGCCTTCTGCCATGTAGTAATACTCTCTACCTATAGATAATGCGAGCTAATTACCACTGTCTTGTTTGAATGAAGTGCCTACAGGCTGATCCTGATGTTCCATGCCCAGATAAATATGGTTGGATTTTTGGAACAGATAGTGTAGGAAAAGGCTATCTAGAGGTCCAGTGGAATGGCAGTCCTCCTGCTCCTGAAGCTATTTTGGAACTGATGTCATATTCTTGTTCAAGAACACCATCGTCTCACCATCATAAGCGTGTATTTTTAATAACCTCAGATATACAAACATGTGCAGAATATAGAACTATTCTATGACGATGGAAGTTATTTGGACACATAAATGTCAACCGATGATGATGATAGCCGTGAAGAAGACTAAGATTTCTGTTATTTATTAAACCGTTCGGGATCAGCATCTTTTACATGACTTTTATTCGGTTGACACCACTTTTTGTCAAACAATTAAATTTAGCTTCGCAATCAAGAAAATACTTTAATTTTAAAAAAAGGGAAAATTTAACTTTTCTTTTTAAGTGGTATCAAAAACAAACGATGGAAACAAGTTTCCGAAGGTGGTACCCGTGGTCCCGAAGGGGTTAATTCTTAACAGAGTAAGTACAATAGTTTCACCAGTATCAATGTTTTCTTGAATTGCTGTGTCTTACCAAATGGAAATAATAGGTATTAAAATGTAAAGCAAGATTTCGGTTTTCTTTCATCGCAAATGTCTTTTGAACTGTTTATCCCGTTGAAAATGTTAATAACCTAAAGTTAAATGTAAAGATAAGCATCATATTAAAATAAAATCTTAATAAATATATAATTTGTATAACGTTTTATGTTTAACAATACCTGTTCTTTCTATTTTTTTCTTAAAATCTCTTTAATTACGTGATACTGGCAAAAAAAAAAAAAAAAAAAAAAAAAAAAAAAAAAAAAAAACATATGTTTCTATGTGCGATAGATGGCGCCCATCTTTTCAATATGGCATCTATAAGCTACCACAAATTTCATAGTATCATCATAAAATGAACTCCTTGGACTATTGTGAATCCAAAAAGGTATACATCGTCAAGTCCTCAGAGATGAAACCGAAATCACTAATTTTGGCTTCTGGCTCAAGGGGCTAATACAGACTCGCAGAAAGATAGACAGAGCGATGTGTACATTTATTATTATAGATATACAGTACAGCCCCCATTATCCGCGGAATTGGGTGGCAAGGATACCGCGGATAACCCGAAAAAGACTGAAAATGGGGTGCAAACACGAAAAAAAGAAAATTCAACATAAAAATTATGTTTTAGTGTATACAAAAAACATAATAAAGCGTTTAAAATACATACATATGCACAGTACAGCAGAAAGCTTTGCTTCTAAATCACTAAAATAAAGAACAGTAAACAAGAACCAATACCATACATACTATGCAAAAATAGTTGAGTTACACCTTTTTTTAAAAAATCACTTGTTTTTTCTTCTTGCTTTGGAAACACCTTTTCTTTATTCTAAATTGCAAACTATTGTTTTTCTTTTAGTATGGAATAATTTTTATCTCGAAAATGAAGCTATTCTTGATATACTCTCCTGGAATTTATCATAATAGTCTTATTTAATTGTTAAATATTTTAATTGCTGTGTTTGCGGTTTGTTAATAAAATCAAGAAAAGTCGTCAAGACTTAATATCTGATATTTCAAACTATGGCAACCGAATCTAGAAATAGTCTTCTATTTCTTTCGAATACATGAATTTTTCTGTTTATATTTATTAGTAAGTCTTATTGTATTTTCCTTGCTATTGGCGTGAATGAAAAGGAAAAATAAATTTCGCTTCGCGGATAAACCGCACCGCGGATAATCGGGGCTTTACTGTAATTAAAATGTCAATAATTATAAAGCAAAAAGTTCGAAGGTGGTATCTCTTTTCTTTGAAATTGAAAAATAAAATCGTAAAAAGCAAGTAAATTTTAGGTAAAATAGGTAGAACATCCCTTTAATATGCTTTTATGTCTTTGGGATATGGACGCCAATAGATAAGGATAATTTTCCCCATCTTATCTCCAGATGTTAGCCCTAAATTCCAATTTTGAATGAGCTTTTGGTCCTTTTAGTCATTTATGTATATAAAAATACTGTTATGCAGTGGCGCTAACTTATATGGGCTCGTGTGGCCGGAGCCCACCTAATAATTTGTTCTTCCAGCCCACTCAATTTTCATTTTTTTCGGTAGTTATTTATTTTTCAATCGCTGAATAGAAATTATTTCGTTGACGTTCACAAAATTATTTTGTTTGAAAAAAAAAAAAAAAAGGTAAAAATAGCGATAACAGACACGCCTGAGCCTAAAACATAACCTGGCCCCTCCCCCTCTTCATCCTAAAAGACATACAATAAATTTTCTCTTTCAAAAAATTTTCGTGCATATTTGGGAATTCATTTTCTTCCTAAATGCACGAAATTTGCAAATGTTATTATTCATCACTTTCCATTTTTGGGGTTAAAGTATCTTTCAAAAATGCTGCCAAAGACGTCTGCCGTTCAAGACAATTTTCAACATGTGTCAGCTCAAGCGCTTTTTTAACGCCAGAAAACACTGAAATTTAATAAAATTTAAAAAATTCAGCATGTTTTGCCCGTAAAAGAATTTTTTTTTAAATATTGACCTTCTTAGAACTTCCTTCTAAGGTCATTCTTTTTCTAAATATACGTTAAACGAAAAGGAGATCGTATTAAAATTAAATTTCACATTTTAATGTGCATGCAGCCCCTTTTCAAATAAATGCCACATCCTATAAGGATGTACTTGATTTGTACACGTTTTGTAACTGGAAGTATCTTTTTATTATTAGCGGTTCAGGAAATTGTATCTTTTTTTAATCATCCGATATAGTTTAAGTAAATAGTACTATTAATACAAGCATTTTAGGGTATTTGCACTAATTACCCATTTTGATATTTTTTAGTCCTTTGCGTTTTAATTTGTTGTCAAATTTATGGCACAATAGTAAATATTAGAGTCCATAAAATGAAGACCACATGAGAATATAATTAAATGAAATTGCAACTTTATATTCTACTATAACAATTCCTAACTTATCTTAAATTGAAATATCATCTTTTCTCAAACTTTGAAAGAAAGAAAAATGGCAGTGTCATTTTACCCTAAAATGGTTCTGAGCCCATCCAATATTTTTCAAAAGTTGGCGCCGCTGCTGTTATGCATATAAAAATACTTGGCTAGCCTAAATGATTCACCGGTTTTCAAAAGACTGTTAATTTATAAATATACGACACATAAAGAAAGATGATACATGAAAAGATAATTTCCAAATACTTGGAAAATCAGGAGTAGTAGATAAGTCATTGACTAAAGAGTGAGAATTTTTAATGATATGGTACCGTGTCATTAAAAATTCTCACTCTTTAGTTTGCATCATTAAAACATCATTAAAATCACATCAAATTACATCATTAAAAATTCTCACTCTTTAGTCAATGACTTATCTAGTACTCCTTATTTTCCATGTATTTGGAAAGCATTAATTTAATTTCGCCCTTTTTGGTTTCTTTTTCTCTCTCATTGGTTGTTTTTGGCGCCTTCGCTACCCGCATCGATTATATAATCCAGCGCGTCTCTGTCTATCATTTTGCTCAGCCTTGCTTTTTCTAGAACGCTTTTCCCTTTTCCCTATCTTGCACTGAAGAAGAATCTCGCTAGTAGATTCGAAACAGCTGTTTGCTGCTTTTTATATATTATTTGTGCATTTTTAAACTTTGTTTTCTCTGTTTTTTAATGTATTGTAATTAGGTTTATTTAAAAGAAATGTTCAGTGCTGCCATCTATTCCCATGAAACAGAAATGAAATTAATTTAAGAAATGATTAAGATTAACATTTATAGTAGAATGAAAATTAGGAATAAACTTAATAAGTACTGGGTAAATATAAAATAAAATAAGTAAATAGAAGGGCATTGATTAATTTAACTAATTTAAAAATAAATATTATAAAATGAAAAATGGGTATATAAGTAACATTTAAAAAAACTATGAAGATTGTTTTGAGAAAGTAAAATATGACCTTGTATTATGTACCAATATGTGAAAAATAATGAAAAATATGATATTAAATGCATGATCCCCCTATGTTTTTTTAAATTAAAATTTTTTTTTTAAATATATCCATATAATATATAAGCACACATACATACACATATACATGCTCACACACAGGGCCGGCGCCAGGGGTGAGGCAGCGAGGCGGCCGCCTCAGGGCCCACGCATAAAGGGCGGCATTTGCCTCACATATATTGAACATAAAATTCCGTACCATTATATGTATCAAAACTTTTTTTTTTTTAAGTGTGATTTTTTTCCTCTCATTTTAGAATAAAAATACGGAGTATATTTCAGATAATTACAGCCGAATGATAATCGAAGAGTTCATAATCTTTATTATGGAAAATGGATTAAATCGACACGAACAAAACTAACGAAGAGAATTTCATGCTTTTTCTTTTCTTTTCAAAGACTGTCTTGTACTGACATCAGCAGAATTTACAAAGGGTAGACTGCGCCAGACGCATGCAAACCACAAATTCTCATAATGTTGTAGCGTCACGTGCTTTTAGTATTTCATTATTTTACTTGCATAGTCTTTCGATCGTGGAATTATTTTCATTAATTGCCTGTAGCGAATCGGATACTAGGATTACACAGATGTTGTACCAGTTAAAAGAAAAAAAATATTTCTTACTTCAGGTAAATATAATGCTAGTATTTTTATTTAGTTTTTAATTTAAGATAATGATTTTAGGTAATTTTGAAAAAAGTATTCTTTAAAACATATTTCATTTGCTTAAAAAATCAGCCTGCATAAATAATTAACTTCTCAATGTCCTGGATCTTACCAAATAAAAGAATAATTATATAATATCTTAATAAACCGTCTTCCAAAAAATATGAGACCCTGATAAAACTACGATACTGATAAAACTTTCGACTAATAATTTTCCTTTCTTTCTATAATTTCTAGCGGGAAAAAGATAAAAGAAGCAAAAACTCTTGATGAGACCAACCACTGATCGTAGTAATATCTTTCAATCTTTCGTAATCAGGTAATCTTTTTAAAACATAGCAAATTAGTGTTGTTTGTAGAACCAGTAGGATTTGGACGGGTTTGGTGAACTTAGCTGGTAGGGACAATGCCTCCTAGTATAAAATATGAGATCAAATTGTTTCAAAATAATATAAATTTCCAAATTTTTTTGTTTATTCCTTTTATTTTCTTTACTTGTTTATTATTTTTTTTTTCGTTTTCTTTTTAGCTTTTAATCAAGGAATTTATTGCAAAATATTGAAGCATGATTTCAAGCATGATAATATTCTATATGAAAAAGGGTGAACTAAAAAAAAAAAGGAATGTCTGGTGAAATTGTGCTGGATTGCAAGATACGAAAATGTACTATAATCACGAACGAAAATATTAAAATCCCGCAAAGCGCTTCTTTATCTTTATAAAAGTCCGAAAACAATTTATTTTTGAAATTTAACCCTGCTAAGGTGTTCGGGTCGTTTTTGACCCAAAAGTTGGCCCAGCGTTCAGAGTTGTTGAGTCTGCGGCTTTTTGCACACCACTATTACTTTAGAGAAATTGTTGTTCTCTTGAATCGCTGAAATGTTCCAATTAAAAAAAAACATTTTCTGAATTAAAATAGTGGTAGGAAACTTGGAAGCTCTGCATATTTGAAATAATGTTCATTTAAAATGAACACCGCATTAGGATTAAAAAAGAATTTATATAAATAATTTTTTATTAGCTGTCCATCATTTTTGGAAACATTTCCGAGTGGCTTCAACAATGCATCATTAATCAGTTCTCCCTTTACGGAAAATCAGTTTTCTGGATGTTACCCACTCAAGTAAGTATTTTCACGTACAGCAAACATGTTTAACAGACAAACATGCAAAATCACCAGTAACATCACCATTATTTTGCGACAACTGCATCTACGAATTCAGTTATGAGTTACGCAACTGAAAGTGCTTACTTGAGAATGGATAACATCCGAAAAACCGATTTTTATTTATTAGTGATTAATTAAACTGTTCGTTGCCGTTTCCTACACCCCCCCCCCCCTCCCATTTTGATACTTTTATCAGATTTTCATTTTTTTGCAATTTTTAATGTTTTCTAACGAGTTATATCTATATTTATCATTTGCACTATCTTAGCTGTTTCCAATATCTTTAGAAAAAAACAAAAGCCTGGTTGAGAAAAGATCATACAGTGGGTGATCGGTTAACGAACTTAATCCGTTCCAAAACAATGTTCGTTAACCGAATTGTTCATTAACCGATCATAGATTTTGTATACATTTGTGTGGGGGTTGAATTAATTCGTTCTTAAAAACTAACAAATATATAAAAATTAATATAAATTCCCCCTAATTCCCAAATCTCATTTATTTAAATGTAATAACAATGATACATACATTAATAACAATCGAAAAAGTTTTCAAACTTCCTTTTTAAATAAGGTTAATAATACGTCCATATTTAATATGTATAGATCGTATTTTGATGGCTTTATACGTGTCGTTTCCATTAAAAAAAAAATAAATGACATACATTTAATGCATATTTTACCACATTGCTAACTAAGCGTAGAACCAACAGAGTGAAAAATGCCCTAGTCGAGAATCGAATTCGGAACCCTTGGAATAGTGCTCAAGTGTTCTACCATTTAAGATACGAGGA
This sequence comes from Maratus speciosus, assembly GCA_963932465.1. Lineage (NCBI taxonomy): Eukaryota > Metazoa > Arthropoda > Arachnida > Araneae > Salticidae > Maratus > Maratus speciosus. The sequence goes on from OZ010793.1 coordinate 173,938,724, forward strand.
CGATACCCATCTTAGCATCTCTCACTAAATATGTTGTTAAGGTTGCAACTGCAGCATACGATGAAATAGTCTTCATGAACACACAGTCCTGCGGCGAAACATGAGATACAAATAAACCCAGCATCGGTGAACAAAACTATAATTTTTAATTAATTTTTCAATTAATTTTCAGCAGTGGTAGAGCACTTGGAGCTCTATTCCAAGGATTCCGGGTTCGATTCCCGGCTTGGACATTTTTCGCTCTGTTGGTTCTACGCTTAGTTAGCAATGTGGTAAATCACGTATTAAATATTCAATAATATCGAGCGTAATTTCACTGCTGAAAATAAATTGAAAAATTAATTAAAAGTTATATAAATGACATTTGTTTTGTAAAAACTTTTAGGATCACATTCGTTGACTGCAGTATTAAACTATATCACTCCATATCACTTTGACCTATCAAAAGTTCCATTTGTTCTCTAAAAATTATATTTATTGCAGGCCCGATAAAGGCCAAGTGGAGCTTAGAGCTTGTTTATAATTTAGGAACTCCATTTCAATTAAAATGAAAAATTTCCAATTAAAAATATTTCTTTAAAAAAGGACAAGATATATAATTTAATATTTTTAATCTGTTCATTCAAATTTAGGGGTCCTAAAATGTAGGACCCGAACTTTCGATAACCCATAAACTAATTAGGCCATAAATATACAAATGTTAAAATATTTTCTAAGTCGATAATAGATACAATTAAATACAGCTCTGGAAAACTGAAACATGGCATTGCTTCTACTTGCTTTGTTTCATGAGATGTTCGTAACGGAACAGAAAATTCTTCGCGAAAGTATTCGTTATCTGAACATAAAAATCTCTGTCAAAAGTGTTCGTTAACCGATCATCCACTGTATATCCAAATAATCAAACTTACATTTCCTTAAAATCTAAAAATTTCTAGCAAAGATGAAAAATCAATTTCACAAATATTGTGTTTTCGCCATGAAAAAAGAATGCGAAAAAAGCCGTATTACAGCTATCTGGAAATATATCTCTTGTTTTGAATCAATTGGTCACAATTTTAATTTCCCGTCGATCACAACTTTCCTTTTAAAATGATTTTAGGTAAACTAGCTTTCAAACAAGTGGGTAAGTGTGATCACAGATCGCACAAAGGGTTTCGTTTAATATTCGTTTCAAAACACTTTATCCTTTTGAAAAATCTGTTAGTTTCACATTTCGCAACCAGGGGCGCACTCTATTCTACACAAACCTCTATCCGAACGAAACTCAGTTTTACAACCTATCCATAGATATATTAGTCGAGGGAATCGGGCCATAGCACCCGAGATAGGTAGGCGGCCCCTGGCGGTAAAAAATGGAACTACAATATGTAAGTCTATGGTGCAGAATATGAAAGAGTGATCAAAGGGGTATCAGCAAAAGTTTAAAAAGTGACCCCCAGGAGAAAAGGGGGGAGGATAAAAAATTGCTTAAAATACACAAGTTAGAGCCCAGAGGGTTAAATATAAGATTTTGTCTAAATTTTATGATTTGTCGTTTGATCGCAAGTGCTTAGCTATAATTTTGCAAAATTTCAAGTCTTCAACTTAATTTGGGGCTGAGTTAGAAAAAAAAAAGCTTAAAATACACAAGTTAGAGCCCAGAGGGTTAAATATAAGATTTTTTCGAAATTTTAGGATTTGCGTTTGATGTGAGGTGTTCAGCCATAAGTATGCAAAATTTCAAGTCTCTAACATACATAGTTTCTGAGAACGGGCTCTGTGACGGACAGACAGACAGAGGGGCGAGACGAATAGGGTTTCGTCAGATGAACGAAACCCTAAAAATGATGCTTATCGTAAATAAATAAATAAAAAAAAAATACTTTAATTTATAATCAATTTTTAGTGTTTTTTAAAAATGCAAAAATCATAACTTTTTTTTCCTTTGCATATGCATTTATCATTTTCAAGTAATTATTTTATTTTAGCGATCCTCCTAGATAAGTATGAAATAAAACTATACTTTCTGTACTCGAATTTGTTGACTGATTCATGGACAATTTAATTTATTCAGATAATAATAAAAGTTACAATTTTAATTTTACGTACGGTATTATTCAAAAATAAAACAAAAAGAGTACTTTTTCAGTACGGGCAAAATAGAGAATTCTGCCTTGGCGAGAGAAGGAAATTTTTCATACATATTTTGTTTCATATATATCAGCAATTTTTAAAATCTTTATATATAAAGATTTATTATATATAAAGATAGGTGCAGATTCACGGTCACCAGTCGCCATGTAGAGACTAAATTTTTTGCTTTGGCGACTAATTTTCGGCGAATAAGTCGCCATCCTTTGGCAAATTTCGCGGTTTTTTCGGTAATCGTTAGACGTAAATCGCGATTTCTTTTCGCGATCCTCTGACGAAAATCGCGTTTTTTTCCGCGAACCTTTGAAGAAATTTAGGTTTTATAGCGATCGTTTTATAAATATCTTTTTTTTTTTTTTTTTTTTTTTTTGCAATGCTTTGACGAAATTTGCGATTTTTTGATAAAATTCTTTTTTTTTTCTGCAATCTGTTGACGAAATCCGCATTTTTTCTGCAATCTTTTGACGACATTCGCGTTATTTCTGCAATCCTTTGACAAAATTAGCGTTTTTTCTGCGATCCTTTGATAAAATAAGTGTGGTTTTTCTTCATTACCCTTTGACGACGTTGACGTTTTTCTGCGAAGATTGACGAAATTAGCATTTCCCCCTCGATTCTTTGACGAAATACGCGTTTTTTCACGATTCTTTGACGAAATTCGTATTTTTTTATTTAACTTTTTGACGAAATTCGTGTTTTTTGGAATTCTTTGACGAAATTCTTTTTTTTCCTGGATCCTTTGACGAAATTTGCAGGGGTTTTTGCGATCCTTTGACGAGATTCAGGCTCTGGATTTTTCTCATATAAACGCTATTGCTTTTATGGGTTCTTCCCCAACTTGGGTTTAGGAGCCAGTGGCTCCTTAAAAATTTTGGGAATCTGCACCTATACTTTATACAATTTTTTTAATATAAAGAAGCGATTTATATATTTTTTATTAGAAACAAATGAAAATTTACACAAAAAATTTATACTTTGCATATAAATTGTATATAATATATACAATTTAAAATTGTTTTTAGGTATTATAAATAATGTAATTATTTTTTATTTATATTATATTAATTATGTTTATCACAATATTTCAACATGAATTAACTGACTCCATAACTTTTAATTTCTGTCTTAACTTAACTGTTTTATTCACCTTAATCTTATCATACTTTTTGGATTCCATGTGCGGGAATATATTTTGAAAATCTACTGGGAATTAATACGGTATGTTTTTGTAAGATTTCTATTGCTATAAATTAAATATTTAATGAGTTGTAGTTTTTTTTTCCTTTTCATGCCATTTGATAATGTTCTGTATTCATCTTGAAACTATTATTTTGATTATATTGGTTGTTTGAGTAGAGGGGAAAAAAATTTTTCAGCTTATAGCTTTTTCCCACAGAAAACAACCGATTTGCTTATATCATTGAATTCTGTACTGTTGAAAACGTAATTCAATATATAAGTTTTTCAATTTTTTCGGAATCCATATTCTTCTTTTTTTCTTCCATGTTAATTCTTGTAATTAGGTATACGGTACTTTATTTTACACATACAGTTCTATATTGTTGGTTTATGGCGTGTAGTCAATCATTCACAATATTGCAGTTTTTGATGATGGTCGGTAATGTTTAATTAATGGTTATATATATATATATTATCTACCCTATATATATAATATATGTATAAAATGCTTACATACAGGGCCCGATTAGCAAGTTTCTGTGTCCAGGACGTTTTTGATTTTTCGTGCTCTCTTAGATTGGTTAATTTACTGATACTAGTTCATTTTTATACATATTGCACACTTATTCAAAAAGTTTCAACTCTAAAAATTAAGTTTTCCTGAAAATTAAAAAAAAATGGCCCCAGGAATAAAAATAAAATACGTTTTCTGTTATTTATTGAAATGTACTTTTAGCCATACATTGAGACATATTTTTATCATTTCATCATATTAATATCTCAAAATATCACAATTTTTTTTTTTACAATTAACTGTAAAAAAATGTACTTTATGTAATCTGTACATTTCTGTACATTTTTAAATCGTACATTGAAAGTTGTAAATTGTTGCGCTCACTAACTCCCATTCAGATTTCACATTCTCTAAACATGGTAATGTGCCTTTTTTTAAAAAAAATATCACCAAGTTACGGAATATTGAATGATATTATTACGAATGGTGTTTTGTAATCGGGTTGCCATGCATTTCCGTTCGAATAGATCATTTTACGATTACCATACAGATAATTTCGGTCCGGCCGAATTTTTGACAGCATTTTCGCCGAAAACGAATTTTCAATGAAACTCAGATTTTAGGCTGATAACGAAAACGAAACCGAATTTTCGGTCGATCTCTAGTTAGCATAATAATTTTATATTCTTAAAAACATTTGAGTAATGAAAAAAAACAATTACGTCATAAGGGCGGCAAAATGATGCTCGCCTCAGGCGGCAAAATGTCCAGCGCCGGCCCTGCTCACACACATATAAACATAAGGTTTTAAAACTTTTTATAGCATTCCTGACCACAACCCTCCATAATGGTATATTTATTTATTATTTTTTTATTATTAATAATAGTGTATACTGTATTTAAAACGTACATACACATTTTTTTTATTAATTTTTTTGTGTGTTTCACAATTTTTTCAGCAATCCACATCCCACCCTCCATAATAGTGTTTTCGATTTATTATTATTATTTTTTAAGCATATATAAGGCTATACTGGTGAAAAGTAGAAAAAAATGAATATTAAGATTTGAGCCATGCAGAAATAAAAGAGACGGGATAATTATAAGACAATACTAATTGCTTTAATTTAAAAATGTTAGGCTGTAAGAATTGGGAGGAACATAAACGTTTGATACGAAGACTATGATTAAGTAGAATATTTCTATATACAGAAATATGTAAGCAGGAATTGAAGTTAGTAAAATTAATTACATTAAATGAAAAGTCATTACGTTTATCATAAACATTGAATATTTGGGTATTATTAGGGAGAATATTAATTTTAACATCCATAAAATTGATTCTAGAATTATGTGAATAAGAAGTGCTAAGTTCTAGATTAGAAGGGTATTTTACAGGAAGAGATATAGGAATTATTATCATTAATAGAAAGAATAATTATATCATCTATGTATCTGTAGAGCAATAGATTATTGTTAATAAATTTTCTTTCATAAAAGTAAAGATATAGATCGGATAACATGCCTGATGAAGCAGCTCCTTGAGAGATGCCTTGTATTTGGATATAAAAAGCATTGTCTTGAAAGATAAAATTATGAAATTGTAGAAAATTAGTCAAAGATTTGAAGTAATCAGTATCAATATTATCAGGTAAATTTAATAAAGGGAAATATTCTATAAATAATGCATTAATAGTAGAATGTAAGTCTTTTAGAATGATATTACAGTACAAAGTCTAAAGTTCGGAATTGTCCAAAGTTCGGACTTTCCAACGACAATATTCAATAATGGAGGGGGGAAAATTGTTGAAAAAAAAAAGTCATCACATCGGAATTACTTTCTGTTTGCTTTTTTTCTGCAGAAATCGATGCTTTCCCCTGCATTTGTATAAAGAAAATAGGTCTTGAAATTTTATTCATATTTTGTTTTAATCATATTTTCGTTTGTTTTAATCATATTTCGTTCGCCTCTCTCCCTGCTTACGTCGAGCAAAGAGGGCGGAGTAAAGAATTGTACTCACTACAATCATTCGTCCATCAATCAGCAGTCTAAAAATAGAATCGTGGGGAGCGGGGAAGGAACCGCATTTTAGCAGGATTTTCGGCTAAAACACCTATGCACTTGTGTTCTTTTTTATGTCTCTCTCTTTCTGTTACGTAACCCCACCAGTGGCTGAGAGGTTCTGCTCTCGAAGCTGGTAGACGGGAGGTGCTGGGTTCGAACCCAATCGCGAACGTCGGCCTAACCGTTTCGGAGTTTTCGTGGTTTTCTTCGAAACCGTGGTTTCCCATGCGTAAATACGGGTTAGGTTCCCTTAGAAAGACCCCCACGAAGGGCACTCCCCCCAGGGCCTATATCCCACGTGTTGATAATCGGCCGTCATAAACACAAACAAACAAACTTTCTGTTACGTATTAAGGAATTGGTATTAGTTGACAGATTTGAGATTCAATGATGAAGAGAAATATACCTGACGATGCAATTAGTAGTTCTAAATGAAAAAATAATTATCCCACAATCACGAAAAAGGTTGAATTACTTAGGAAATTGGAGAAAAGAACGACAGTGAAACATTTATGTGAGGAATACAACATTGGCAAATCAACAGTGTACGACATGCAAAAGTAAAAGAAACAAATTTTGGCATTTTTTGCAGACAGTGATGTACCCTTAGCAATGCAAGAACGAAAAACTATGCGATTTGCTGATAATGAAGACATAGATAAAGTAATGATCGAATGGGTCCGGAAACAAAGGTCTGAATATGCCCCCTTAACAGAACCAATGAGTATGAACAAGCCAGAATGTTTCCGACGGATATGAATTTATCCTCCCCTTGTGAATATTCTACTGGCTGGCTTACCAAATTCAAAAGACGGCACGGAATACGTTAACTGAGAATATGCGGTGATAGAGCTTCAGCAGATCATGAAGCAGCAGAGCACTTTGTGGATGAATTTAACAAATTAATATCTGATGGATCGTTAACACCAAACCAGATATATAACGCCGATGAAACCGGCTTGTTTTGGCATTACCTACAATGGAAAACACTTGCAACGGTATACGAAACCGCAACCACAGGCATTAAGGATACGAAAGACAGACTCACCATTGTAGCCTGTGCAAATGCCGCAGGCACTCATAAGTACAAGCTTCTAGTTATTGGTTAAAGTGCTAAACCTCGTGCCTTTAAAGGAGTCAAAACCTTCCCCACCAGCACACTATACAGCAAGTAAAAAAGCGTGGATAACACGGGATATAACGACAGAATGGTTCCATAATAATTTTGTACCCGAAGCTAAAGCTCACAGCAAAGAAATCGGTCTTCCAAGTGATGCGAGTATCATTTTAATTTTGGATAATTGCTCAGCTCATCCAGAGGAAGAAATTCTTGTTTAAGAAAATGTTAAAGTTATTTTTTTGCCTCCCAATTGCACATAATTATACAGCCTATGGATATGGGTATTTTGCAAGCTTTAAAAAATGCCATTATAAAATGATTTCCTGAGGCGTATGCTAAACTTCCTCAACAGTAGAGAAAATATACGTGACTTTGTGAAACAATTTAATGTCAAGGACGTTTTGTGGAGCATCGCTCGTGCATGGGACAATATTTCTGAATACACTTTGAAAAATGCTTGGCATAATATATGTCCTTCATCAATTTTTTTTTTTGGCGTTGACGATCGGGAACCAGGCTGGGAGGGTTCTCGTTTGAGGAAAGAGAAACTTTACATAGCAAAACTTTTAACGTATGCTAAATCCTCAGCAGTGCCTTTAGAGGAAAGTGATATCCTTGAAGTTATGGATGTTGATAAGGACGCGCCTGTTACTAACACATTAAGTGATGGCGAAATTCGCGAGATGGTTTTAAACCAACAAGCAGAAGAAAGTGATTGTGACAATGAGGAAAAAGAAGAAAAGGTGCCAATCGATGAAATCATAAACTCCCTGGATAATGCCATTAAAGGTCTGGAGCAAAGAAGCTTTATTACCAATCAGAACTCATGTCGATGTACAAAATAAAAGAAAAACTTCTTAATCAGAAGCCAAGGTTATTAAAGCAACGCACATTAACTGAAATGTTTAATAGTGTAAGTTCTTAAATTCTGTGGAATTGTTGTTAAAAATTCTTCTTAAATTGTATATTCCCTTAGATAAATGTTTTTGTCTTACTTTATATTTTGTTAGTATTTATTTAATGTAAAAGGTTGTTTAATTTAGTATTAATAGCTGTTACATGTAATTTTTAATATATGAATGTCATATTTCGCATTTTTAAGTAGTAAAATTTACTTTTTCTTTTTATTGGAAAAGTAATATTTTCGATGATCCAGAATTCAGAAAAATCGAAAGTTCGGGCTTGGTAAAGTCCCGAGGATTTCGAACTTTTTACTGTATTAAAAAGGTCTTTGAAATCTAAAGTAATAATATCGTTGACTTTTGTTAATGGCTTTATTTTATCCACCAATTCAAAACTGTTTTTTTTATAAAATGACATATATATATATATATAACGTTCATTAATAAAAGATTATAAACTGAGTCGGTGCTTTTAAAAACCGTCGGAACAATATAATAAAAATATTTTACAATTTTAAAAATAAGAAAATTACATGTTTTATTGCAGTTTTTTAATAACATTTATAGCAAGAAGGGAGTAGATCTATTCTTGAAGAAAATGACGAAAACATTTTTCCTAATCAACGGAATCAAAGACTGTTTTAACACAAAATCTTTTTTAAAGCTAATTTTTTGAAGTAAATATGATAAATACGTAAGGTTATCAAATAAAAATTCTCATACTAATACTTTTCATAGTTACTATTTTATGAATCGTTAAACATGAATAGAAAATTCTTCGGGACACTTAAAGGGTTAAATTTAAAAGCACATTCCCCGTTAACAAAATTTTTTTACCCTTTTCTGCACCATTTTAGGTGTTTATAATATATTTTGAAGCGCTGAGTTAAAAAATTACGAGCTTTTTTCCTTTATCATTATCACGTAACGTTTTTTGGCAAAGTGATTACGCGGATCTAGGAAAATGACACAGAAAATATAACAGACTTAAAGAACTTTATCGAGAAACCTATTAAAATCAAACCATACCTTACATTTTATTTAGTGTTTGCGTTTGGGATCGTTGCCACTAAGCTAAATATTATTATGATGTACTTTACTCCCCTCTATGAAAAATGCCCAAGTGCCCAATCCGTTTTTCTGTTTTGTACACTGCTTGTGACTGTTTCCTATGCAAAAAACTGTATTATTCTGGTACTGTGTCTATTAGTGACTGGTGCCTTTATGACTATCTATATTATAAAGCAAAAAGGCGTCTGCGATTGACGCTGACGTCATATTGACGGTGGCAACATCTGGCCAATAAACTTCGCTTTTACAACAGTCTTCCCATATTCTAAACAACGCACATTTTCAGTGACTATACTGTCGAATAAGGGGAAAATGTAATTTAAAATGCAATTTATTTGTAAATTGTATCTCAATTTACTGATTTTTAATAGTTTTAAAAACAACATTCAAGAATTATGTACTGTGTGTCCATAATTAAACGACCCTATTTTAAAGCTATCTACAGACGAAGCTATTGTTCAGAATAATGTGAAATTTTGTGGAGGATAAATAATAAAGGTACGGGAATTAGTTTGAGGGAAAAAAATATTTCAAAATTTCGCCACCAGAGGCCGCTTTTTAACGAATTACACATCTAGCATACATTTACGATAGTTCACAAATTTTATTACAACCAGACATTTTCCGCATGTCGGTCCTCATTTTCATATACACTGGCCTCCAAAAGTTAAGGTACGGGGACTGGATGCTTTCGATTGCACACGTTTTGTCGAATATCTACAAAAATTATTGGCGAATTGTTCTTGAACTTCTGGGATGGAAAGAACATGTTTGATTTCATATTTCTCGGTGAAGATTTAGTTGGGGTTACAATTAGGGGACTAATAATAAATTTAATAATAAAATAATATTTGCGATCACCTATGTAACAGGAAAGGCTGGAAATGGTTTATCACTGTGGTAAATGACTATTTGGGTCCTGTTCAACGTTTGTATGCATTTGTGTAAGCATAGCACTCATATTCGTGAAGATGTTAACGTTTTTGTGAAAAATTCAAAAGTTTTTTGTTTATAGTATACAGAGTTTTCAACCAAATTTAACATAACTTTGCAAAAATCTAACAAAGAACAGTAGAAACAGTATACTGCAATTAAAACATGAATATATTGAATATTTGACGAGATATTGGCATTTTTATGAGATAATTTTTAACTGCGCATGCGCGGAAGATTTCAAAATTCTTATTTCCTAATTTGGTAATCAGTATTTTGGGGCAACTCCTATAAAAAATCCAGTCAAATGTTGTGAAAACTTAGAAAGATATGGTGATCTGATTGAAAAGTTGTGGAAAATCCCTTATATTAAAGCTATTTTCAGGAAGCAGCTCACTATATCTACCCTATCTTTTTGAATTTGTGCCACTCGCATTTGTGCCAATTGCCGACTACTATACCCATGCACGGCTAGCAAACATCCCAATCTAACATCTCTACACATCGAAATCTATTGATATTAAAACTTAGTGAGATGCTCTTTCTATATAAATATATTTTTTAAAATCCTTAATGAGTAGTTCCGTAAAGATAAGCCATAACTTTTGGATACCTTTAACCCTTTAGCCCGTATTTAATGCATAGATATATTACGATATAGTCGAGTTTTATTTTATTTTAATTTAATTTGCTACAGCCCTCTAAATATATATATATATTGCAATTAATAATTTAGAGATATATTCCATATTATTTCTATTTCAAATGTCCTTTTAGGTAGATTTCGTAAGAAACACTACCTATCATTCTCCCCCTATGTTGGATTTCTGAAATATTTTTGTAGATCTACGCCGATCATGACCCCTAGAACCCAAAACCACCCCATTTCAAAACTTTATATGTATATATATATATATATACATATATATAGTTAAAAAATTCCAATAGTTATTTCAAGCATTACCACAAACTGTAAACTTTAATTGAAGCACAAAATTAACTTAACCAAACCAAATAAGAGCTATAATTTAATTAATATACAAACTTAAAGAAACACAACGTAACCAACTTTAACTTAAACAAAACAACCATAAGAAACAAGGCAAATAACTAATTAAACATGGAGACAGGTCTGCGTGGCTTATGACACGCTAGTGCAGGGTTAAAACTGTTTTTAAGCATGCAACATTCCCCAGATTTACCTGTCGAGACCATATTGAAAAAAACAAATGAAACAAGATTAAAGCTAAATGAAACCGACCGACCGAAATCAATCCATATCAGAAGCGATCTGTTTCCACTACATTCCGTAAACCACACGCTTCGAGTAAAGGCATCAATTCACTTCTGTTCTTACAAGTTCTAACATAATTATGCGTCATATTTTTGACCATACTCACAGGATAACCCTGTTTCACAGCAGTGACGTACCATTTCAGCATATCCTCATTCATAATGACACTATCCGATGTCAATCGGTTTAATCTGTTCAAACCGTTAATATAAATGTTTCTGAATACCGATATATGGACATTTGAATTGAAATTCAATATTGCAATTGTTTTAAAGTTAAAATCGTCTCTTTTATCATAAACCGACGTAATTAAATTTCTGTTTTCTAATTTTAGATTTACATCTAAGTAATTTGTATTGCAACTATTATGACTACCGGAAAGTTTCAATTCTAAATTTTTAGGATAATATTTAAATTCATGGTTAATCTTTAGTCCATTCAGCTCGACAATCAAAACGTCGTCGATATATCTGAAACTCATTATGTCTTTATGTAATTCACTTATATTTTCATATATATCTAGATACATGTCGGCCAAAATTGAACTGCAACTCCCCCCCATGGGGATACCCTTAATCTGCTTATATACCTTATTGCCCTCATATAAAAAATTCCCTTGAACCACCAATTGAAACAAATTTTGAAATTCACTTAAATCCATGTATGAATCACCATACCTATTATACGCCTCCAATATCTTCTCCCTCAAATCCTCAATCTCTATGTTGTTAAACAAATCTGCAAAATCATATGCATACAATCCTGTAATCTTATTTTTATACCTTTTTACTTTTTCCAACAGTTCATAACTATTACTTATTATAAAAGTTGAATTCTCACTTTTAATCTTCAAAAATATTCTCTTCAATACTTTTAATAATTTTTTATTCGCATATTCAATATAGGAATTATAACCACATGTATATATATATATATATATATGTGTGTGTGTGGATGTGGCTTGCGGTTCCCAAAACATTATAAACCACATCCTGACCGCAGTAAGATGTGCAGCTAAAATCCCATGAGAACTGACAGAGTAGACAAATTCTAAAAGACAATAAAACTTGAGGAGTTAGTAATTCTGAACCGCAGCCTGAGAGCTAAGATTCGATGTAACGTCAGAGTTGTGCTGCGGACCGACTTGGTAAGACGTACCCGGTTAGGCTTCCGAAGTAGATTGAATGCCGGTAAACTGCCGTAAGAAATTCCCCCTCATCCCTGTATATAGTTAATGTGCTCTGTAAATACAATCTATGCTTAATCAAGACATTAAAACGTGATTATTCCTATACTACGAGTGTTCAATCTGTTATGTTGTAAAAACTTTACATAACATTCACCTTTCTTAAATTTACATAAACTTAATTTTGTATATTCTGTTAATTTTAATAATCTACTTCCTTTCACCATCTTTCAATTTTGACAGCAAAGTTTTATTAAGTTTTAAATATTAAATCCTAAATCTTTACTTTTAATTATTTCATTTAAAATTACATTTATTATATTCTATTTTCTTTTTCCATTTCTCTGGTAGACTTTCATAAAATTACTGAAATCGTTTGCCAGAGAAACGAAATTCTAACTCCTATAGTTTCCCTTAAATTTTATTGCTTTCCATTCACCTCGCATCCCAAAAGATGCAATTTTTAAGAAGGTTTTGTTCCTTATCTCAAAACAGACAGGAAATTCCTTTCGACGTCATAAGAACTCCCACATAGCAAACATTCCTTTCTCCCCGCTTCTTAAGTGCGTTGCCATTCCATGGTGATAATCCTACTACAAAATCTTTTTCGCCGGAAGTGCTAGCGACAGACCATCTTTAGAAATATTCTGATTGGCTGACGTTGCCGAGATCGTTTCCAGATTTCGGCAGGCATTTTGAAAAAGAGTTGAGTTCCTTAATTTTGTCGGAAGAGTGAACACCGGTTTGCAGATCGGCAATTTTTTTAAGTGGTCACCGTTGGGCCTTTGGTCCCAACGGGTGTTTCCCTGCAGTGATACAATAGTACTAAAGGGACATACTTTTACGAAGTGAACGATTATTTTCTTCAGCATATCATTAGCTTCCAACCTGCCCAGATCTCTCAGTAGAGACGTCATCGAAGATATAATTCACTTCAGAGATGTTTGATAGGAATTCCCTGCTTTATGCTATCACCGTTCATCCCTAGTTTCTTGACGTGGATCACTTAAGTAAAGGATAATCGCGTCTATCGGATCATAACAAATTATTTCTGCTTCTTATCCCTTTCATCGCCATTTACATATTATTTTGATTGAATGTCAAGACCAAATAGTTAAATGCTTATAGTGTAAATCTGGACAGCACATGTTCAATCTGGATTTAGCCGATTTTCGATATTATGTTCACTATTCTTCAGACGTCTAAAAAGTACCTATTTAGAGCAAAGATTTACTTTTCTTCTCATTTAATTACTCGAACTCCGAAAACTCTTCTTCACAATGACATAAATACTAAAACTTTTAGAGTAATCCATCACTAAAGTATCTTCGTTATTTGTGTTAATAAAATACACTCTAAAGCAGATTAATTATGTAATGTGTCTCCAGTAAAGAATGTACTAATGTATTTCAAGACATAGTGTCAACTATATAATAATATATAATATAGATATATTGCAATATTGATATGTATCTTCTACAAGGATCCTTCGCAGCTCGCTATATTTTTTATATAAATAAAATAATTAGTTTGGTAATATTGTTTCACTTTGTGTATCCATACTTACAGTGTCTCAAGCGGTGAGTGTTTATTATTTGTTTTTCCTTTTTAGATTTATTTAAATTTGTTTGCATCGCTATTGCATTGGCCACTATACGATCAAAGCCATAGTGTGATTTCGGGGAATGTGAATTGAATTTGTTTCGATGAGATTTTCTTTTCGAATTTTAGTTTCAATTTACATATCCCGGAATCATACTTAACATTCTTGGTGCCCTGACGTTAGCGAAACGCTCGTGGGTTTACTGCATAGTTGTTTTTAATTTTTTTAGCTCTTCTCTCTCGTAAGCATTTACGAGGACGTAATCAAAACTTTTAACATTTTAAAACTTTTTGCATATTGTTTACTTTCTCTTATAAACTCCTATAAATAAATTATTAAATAAATATTTTTTATAAATAGATGACTTAAATTATTCTTATAATGCTTTATTATGATTTTTTTTTTGCAATTAGCTTCCTTAAAAGTTACGTTGTTCAAGTTCATAAACATTAAAAATTTTAATTACTTAAACATTTTTTTTTAAATTTCTACGTTTTCTCTCATGTGCAGATATTATATTATTTTGATTTTGAATATATTCTGGTACATTTATATTAATTTTGAAAGAGAAATATTTTCTTTTATATAGTATGTGTGCCTTTTTCTGATTGAACAATATTTTTATCTTCAAGGACATGGTATAGAATATCATTATATGTTTATGAAGTTCCAATTTTGTGTTTATTTCATATACAAAATGAAAAAGTTTTGATAAATACTTCCTTTAAATTGAGATTGTACAATTTTCTGTGACGGTTTTCTTTTAAACAATTTATTTCAGTGTTATAGTGTTTTATAAAAAAATCAAAAGTGATGTTATTTATACAAATATAGTAACATTTTTAATATTATGAAATCTAAACAATTTTATGCTATAATGCATTAATGAAATTTTTAAATAATTATATAAAAATTTAATATCAATGATTTATTATATTTAAATTTAAATATTATAAAGTTTGACAAGTTTATATCATACAATTGTGTTTTATACTTATTATTGTTTAATAATTTTAAGAAACTCATACATTTTGGTTCTAAATTTTTTTTTTATTCAATTACAATGCATTTTTTTTTTATGATGATCAAGATGCTAAATTTTTATTCATTAACTTTCATATCTCATTGGAATATTAAGTAGTATTACATGTACATACCATGCAGTGACTATCAGAATTCATTAGCGCATGGTGAACTCTATTACTTGCTGTATGATACGGCATCTTAATGCCACTCTTCACATATTTTTTTTTTATTGCTGTCAATTTTGGATGTTTTCATTGTGGGTTAATTTAGTCGATTAGTATCAGCATTCCATGCACTGCGGGCGGCGCAACAGTGTGCTAGGCGTATATGGTACATTGTGGTCTATTGATACTATTTGCTGAGTTGTTCTACTTGACATTCACCTAGAATTGGTTTTTAAATATATAATAATATTGCTCACATAAAACTTAGAAATAATTACCTTTCAATCTTATCAAAAAAAAAAAATAAATAAATAAATATAAATAAATAATTATAATAATAAAAAAAAATATATAATAATAATAAGAATAATCATAATAATTTTTTTACTCTTTTAAATTGCAAATATGCTATTTTTAAAAAAACAATCTGATCAATAATTTGAGAATAAAGAAATTATCTATACCAATAATAAAATTCTATTATAAATACAATTTTATATGTTGCTAGACATGAAATTTATTCTCCTGTTAGGTTTTAGAAATTGATAATTATCTCATAGCATTCCCAATTCTCCTGTGCTTTTTACACCCCTTAAAATATTTATTTTTTTTTATTATACTATAGCATTTATTTTAACCCCCCCCCTTATGTTTAAAGGTATCTTTGGTTATCTCTGGTACTTTCACTGGTTAGAGCTGTCACCCAAGGTTTCTGTGGATTTTCCTGTGCATAGACCAAAAAATCCCCGTAAATGGTGTACAGGTCTACCAGCCAGATATTATTTTTTTTTCATTTTATTTGGAAGAATGTGGGACTTCCAACTGTTACGGAGACAAGTTAACAAGATCTTGCTCTTGAGATAGCCAATTTTTGGTTCTCAGACAGTTGTATTGCTCTACGCGCATTTTTCTGTACTCAATAGATAAATTTGTAATTTCTTATTTTGTCAGTAGATTATATTTATCATAGAGCAGTCCATTTTATTTTATTATTTGGTATTTGCTCGGAGATCAAAGTATTTTTTTTTACTTGCCGGCTTCCATAGGGGTCGGGTCACAAAAGAAAATAGCTTTCTTTCCCCCCTCCGGTTCGTCTCGTGCGATAATGTATAAACTCTGATAAGATACCACTTATTTTTACAATATTGGCTTTTTATGCTATAGTCAAAATTTAATTTTTTCTATGTTATTTCAATTTATAATAGATTTTTTCGCATTGTGAGAATTATTTAACTTCTTGCTGAGGATATCAAAACATTACTGTTTTATTAATTTAAAAAAGGGTACCCTATAACCTAAAAATCTAACTTATAATATAAATTGAAGAAAAATGATGTATAAAAAAAATAATAATAATAATAAAAAGAAATGAAACAAAAATAAAAAGAAATATGAAATGAAATTATGAAATAAAAAAAATAAAGAAAGAAAATGAAATATATAAAAATAAAATATAAAGACTTACCTTGATTTCAATTTTTTTTATTTCTTTTTTATTTTCTCCCAGGCTAACTCATACGGTTAGGTAAATCCTTTCGGCTTGTAGATAGTACGGACTACTTGGTAGTTACTATGAATTGGGTAGAAAATAATTTTTTTTTTTGGTGTCAACCGGTGTCGCATTAATTAATATTTCTGTAAATTTATTTCTTTTTGTGGACATTTGGTTATTTTTTTTAACACACGTTGTATGAATGGAATGAGTGAATAATATGTATACATATATAAATATAAATGATAACATATGTAAAAAACATATGAAAAATATGTGTAAACACATATTGGAAATCGGTAGTCTTTATAAAGCATTGTATGTCACCAATACTATGGAGAAACTTCTCTACGTTCTTTGTGACTAACACATTGCTTGGATTTCATCTTAGGAATTATTTTTACGTTTTGTATACTCCTCAGCACTCAACGTTTAAACATTTGATATTCAATGAATTATTAAAAGATAAGATTAATTAATAAATAAATAAAATTATTTAAAATAAAAGATCATAAATAAATTGAAAATTTTGATATCTGCATATGTTATTCAATATTTGATACAAAATCAATATTACTATTGCTAACTTATTTTGTGAGAATGTTTCATGCTTTTAATATAAGAATCATCTATTAGCTCAGTAGACTTTATAAACAAAATAAAAAAATTAAATAAAACAAAATTTTCTCTGCTTTTTTTTTTGAAAAAATTTAAGAGATTTTTAACAGATAAACTTACCTTTTGAGGTCCTAAATATTCTTTTGCATACAATACTTTTTGAAGGCTTCATAAATTACTTGAAATTTAAAATTTTTATTTTGTACTAATGTCTGATAATTTTACTTTCATTGTGTTATTCATTTAAGTAAAAAACTGATGTCTTATAACATAATAGTAATGATAATATTTTTACTTTGAACAGAAGCTAGAAATCTCAATATATTGTTGTTGTTTTTTATATTTATGTGGTAAAACATTATAAAACTTTTTCTATATTACTACGGTTGACACAGAAATACTGTTATGTTAATGTCAGTTATGAATTATTGGTAAAATTGTTGATTATTATTTTGGTTCAATTTTATATTGCTTTATTTGTATACTCATCATCTGCACATGAGAGTCATAGGTTTTCGTGCTCTATTTCACAACTCACCCCTACAATATGTATATCCTGCATCTGTTGAAATGTTTTGTGTTTTGCAGAGAAATAACTGTTTGTACCTATAGTTTTATTTCATAATACATTTCATTGACATTTAATATATGCTGATTTACACCATCACTGTTATGTAATATATATATGTTGTGTTTTATGTACTATGCTATATGTTGTGTTTTATGTACTATGCTTAAATTTTATGTGTTTTTAGGTGTTGTTTTTATAGCTTGTTCCTTCTTAAATCCAAATTTTCACTATTTTAAAACTTCTGCAGGTATAATTTAAATTGTTAATTTCTCTTTTTGTGAGGTTATTGTGCAATTCACATGATTTTCCTCGTTTCAATTTTATAAAATGTTTGCAATACTTTTGGTTTTAAATAACCGTTGACTAAACATTTTTTTTTACTATTTTTTTTTTGTATGCAGCGGAGATAAAATGTTATGTTGTAAAAACTTTACATAACATTCACCCTTCTTAAATTTACATAAACTTAATTTTGTATATTCTGTTAATTTTAATAATCTACTTCCTTTCACCATCTTTCAATTTTGACAGCAAAGTTTTATTAAGTTTTAAATATTAAATCCTAAATCTTTACTTTTAATTATTTCATTTAAAATTACATTTATTATATTCTGTTTTCTTTTTCCATTTCTCTGGTAGACTTTCATAAAATTACTGAAATCGTTTGCCAGAGAAACAAAATTCTAACTCCTATAGTTTCCCTTAAATTTTATTGCTTTCCATTCACCTCGCATCCCAAAAGATGCAATTTTTAAGAAGGTTTTGTTCCTTATCTCAAAACAGACAGGAAATTCCTTTCGACGTCATAGGAATTCCCACATAGCAAACATTCCTTTCTCCCCGCTTCTTAAGTGCGTTGCCATTCCATGGTGATAATCCTACTACAAAATCTTTTTCGCCGGAAGTGCTAGCGACAGACCATCTTTAGAAATATTCTGATTGGCTGACGTTGCCGAGATCGTTTCCAGATTTCGGCAGGCATTTTGAAAAAGAGTTGAGTTCCTTAATTTTGTCGGAAGAGTGAACACCGGTTTGCAGATCGGCAATTTTTTTAAGTGGTCACCGTTGGGCCTTTGGGCCCAACGGGTGTTTCCCTGCAGTGATACAATAGTACTAAAGGGACATACTTTTACGAAGTGAACGATTATTTTCTTCAGCATATCATTAGCTTCCAACCTGCCCAGATCTCTCAGTAGAGACGTCATCGAAGATATAATTCACTTCAGAGATGTTTGATAGGAATTCCCTGCTTTATGCTATCACCGTTCATCCCTAGTTTCTTGACGTGGATCACTTAAGTAAAGGATAATCGCGTCTATCGGATCATAACAAATTATTTCTGCTTCTTATCCCTTTCATCGCCATTTACATATTATTTTGATTGAATGTCAAGACCAAATAGTTAAATGCTTATAGTGTAAATCTGGACAGCACATGTTCAATCTGGATTTAGCCGATTTTCGATATTATGTTCACTATTCTTCAGACGTCTAAAAAGTACCTATTTAGAGCAAAGATTTACTTTTCTTCTCATTTAATTACTCGAACTCCGAAAACTCTTCTTCACAATGATATAAATACTAAAACTTTTAGAGTAATCCATCACTAAAGTATCTTCGTTATTTGTGTTAATAAAATACACTCTAAAGCAGATTAATTATGTAATGTGTCTCCAGTAAAGAATGTACTAATGTATTTCAAGACATAGTGTCAACTACATAATAATATATAATATAGATATATTGCAATATTGATATGTATCTTCTACAAGGATCCTTCGCAGCTCGCTATATTTTTTATATAAATAAAATAATTAGTTTGGTAATATTGTTTCACTTTGTGTATCCATACTTACAGTGTCTCAAGCGGTGAGTGTTTATTATTTGTTTTTCCTTTTTAGATTTATTTAAATTTGTTTGCATCGCTATTGCATTGGCCACTATACGATCAAAGCCATAGTGTGATTTCGGGGAATGTGAATTGAATTTGTTTCGATGAGATTTTCTTTTCGAATTTTAGTTTCAATTTACATATCCCGGAATCATACTTAACACAATCAGAAGCCTTTACTACCAAAGTTCGACCATAGTCAATCCCACCTATTCTACATGAGGACTCGGCCGAGTCGAATTCAACTATTTGCCCCTAGACATCCTGTGAAATCCTACGTCCGAAATATTTAAGTTCTACGAAGATGCTATCCGATAATTAAACAGAGAGAGTCGAACACCTACTGACCTACTTATCTGCTATCGGGCCATCTGTGAATGCGAAAGAAGAAAACGACATATTATTGCAAGATATACGGAATCAACGGATTTCTCTATTTTCTTCGTCTTGCGTCCAGGAAAAGATGACGATCAGCAAACTTCAGTTTCAATCCTCTCGGGAATATAATAGCATAGACGTGTTAGTTGCTTTATGATGTTTATTTCCAAGGGAAGCATAAAATCTTATCAGCTAAGTTTTTCTTGCAAATGCGGCTTCGTGAAAATGAGTCAATCCAAGTTCACCAGATGCTTCCTATCTTTTTCGTTCTCTTACTTTTACACGATAATGATAATTCAGTGCTATGGAATGCTTTTGAAGAAATTATTCTACGCTAATATGTCTATAAATGCGTCTGTGCGATATCATCAGTGTGTGTGTGAGTTGCGTGTATTAAAATATCAATCATTACTTCTACCGCGAAAGAAAACCAGAGAAAAATGTGCAGATGGGCCAATACGAAAGAAAAAGAAAGTGAGTGCCACCTGTACTCGTATGATTCAACCTCTTCAATGTTCACCCAGTTAATTATTGCCGTGCTTTTATTTTTTTTTATTTGTGTGTCTATCTACTGTGATTTATATAATCGGGCGATCTTATATTTATCTGAATGAAAATAGTGCTGCGAAGATTTTTACCTTTTTGTGTATACCCAAGACAAGTGAGTGAATATTTATTTTTTATATGTGTCAGGACGTATGCCTGTGCTTTCAAGAACGCGCAAGATAGTGTGACAATTTTTTTTTAAAGGAAACGTGCATGGTTTTTTCTATTTATCTTCAATTTATACGTGTTATTTTGCTGCTTCGGAGAAATATTTTTTTAACCTCCAATAGTGTGCACACTACAGACACTATAAACAGTATAGAACACAGTAAAGATTTCTTTAATTAACTTTCGAAACATTTTTAAAACTTTGCTGCATTCTATTTTTTTTTTAAATATTGTTTTTGTGTATACGTATATGTTTTTCAGGATGTTGGAAACCGCGACGAAACTTTAATTTTTTTTCTTTCAAGATGATTGTTTTGTGTTTAATGATGTTTCCCTCTTAAGACGTATGAGTGAAAATTCCATGATGGTGATTATTTTGAAAGACGTATAACGATAATTTCCCCCCTCTTTTTTGAAGTCCAGTGATGATGTCTTTTTCTCCCTTTATACAAAATATATGTTTTTTCATTAGCATTTTTCTTTTATTGTGTAAAGAAGTGATTTTTTCAGTGTGTTTTTTTAGAAGTGATCAAAGACGTTTCCTGTACTATTAATATAGTGTAAAGGTAGTATCTCAATTAGCATTATTGCATTATTTTTATTCTTATTCCTATTATTTTACAAGTTGTCATCAATATTATTGTTTTTCGTATTATTATGTATGTCTTTATATATTTGATTATTTTTGATATATTTGGAAATGTTTCATTCAAATAATTGTTTAAAATATTTGCATGTACCCCCCCCCCCCCCAACAACGCCTGCATTTGATTTTTTTTCTCTTTCGCTGTATAGCAACTGACTGCTTGCACTACTTAGGAAGAATTTTTTTTCCCTTTCCTTATGTTAGATTTTTAAGACGAATATTTTAAAGACGTGAAGTTCCATAGGCGGATCTTCTTAAAGACGAAAGATCTTAAAGACGAAAGACGGTCATGTTCACATGACACACGGAGACGTTTTTTATTTTCTTTTTCTTTTTTTCGAAGACGTTTTTTTTCTTCTTCAGGTAGTCCAGTGCAGTTCAGCTTATGCATTGTAATGGAAAAGCCAAAATTTAAATTCATTTTTTTTGTTCGTGTTTCGTCAGTTCTCTCCCTTTCGGCCTCTAAACTTTTTTTAAAAAGATAAGTTTTTCTTTCTTTCTTTCTTTTAACTTTAGAAATTTCGAAAATTTTTGTTAGTGTTTTTTTAGATAAATTTTAATTTGCTTTTTCTTGCTGCGGTTGCTCTCACATGTGCAGGGGCGCACACATGTCAAGATGCCCGAGTGTGGATATGGCTTGCGGTTCCCAAAACATTATAAACCACATCCTGACCGCAGTAAGATGTGCAGCTAAAATCCCATGAGAACTGACAGAGTAGACAAATTCTAAAAGACAATAAAACCTGATGAGTTAGTAATTCTGAACCGCAGCCTGAGAGCTAAGATTCGATGTAACGTCAGAGTTGTGCTGCGGACCGACCTGGTAAGACGTACCCGGTCGAGCTTCCGAAATATATTGAATGCCGGTAAATTGCCGTAAGAAATTCCCCCTCATTCCCCTAAGCCCTGTATATAGTTAATGTGCTCTGTAAATATAATCTATGCTTAATCAAGACATTAAAACGTGATTATTCCTATACTACGAGAGTTCAATCAGAAGCCTTTACTACCAAAGTTCGACCATAGTCAATCCCACCTATTCTACACATATATATATACAGTCGGCTCTCATTAATTCGAAATCGGATAAATCGAATCTTCGCTTAATTCGAACTAAACATGAAGTCCCGAAATTTTCAATAGCAGAATAACGTTAAAAATTTTCATTTATTCGAACTCATTTTCTCTTGACTTCGTTTAATTCGAACTAACAAGATTTCCATTTTTTCATTTTTCCTTACTTTCTCACGGACTTCAGGTCCTTGAAATAACTTTCTTTCTCTCATTTTTGTCAGAATTGTTCTGAACTAGAATACACATCAGTCCAGGTATTTCATATATACTTTCTTAGTGGCCTGTATGTCCATCAATGACACCTCCACCCTTTCTTCCATTGTGCTTGTTTCTAATCCTTCTCTAGCATTTGACCAGTGACATTCCGAGAAATACACAGGGTGGACATTGTTACAAATAGGGGAAACCTGTTTTATCACTCTAACTGCAGTATAAAGATCGAATTTTTCAGTCGGTGGTTTTACTTACTCCTAATGTGTTTTTTGAGAAAGTAAAAGATTTTGTTTCTTTAAAATATGGCTCCACGCGGAAGTTATAAATCTTTATTAATTCTAGAAGCTAAAGTGGGAATTATTAAACAGATTGGATGTGGCCGATCTAAGACAAAAATTGCTGCAGAATATGCAAAAAAAAAAAGAATACCCTATCTACTTACTTTAAAAATAAAGAATTCATCCCGAAATCATGGTAAAAGGAAAGATTTGCTAAAGGACGAAAACGTATGAGAACAGCAGCCCATGAGGATTTAGAGGGAGCTTTACTGTTATGGACAAAGGATGCATTGGCAAGAAATGTACCTTTGAGTGGACCTATATTGGCAACTAAAGCGAAAAAACTTCACTACTCATGGATATTTAAAAAAATCAATTGCAGCGAAGGATGGCTGACACGTTTTAAGCACCGAAATAACATCGTACACGAAACTGTGTACGAAACTCAGTGAAAGTGCTGCTGTAGACCTCGCTGCTTGCAATGAATTCTGCGAAAAGTTACCCGAACTCATTTCTACTTATGCAATTACAGACGTGTTTAATGCCGATGACAGAGGTTTGTTTTATAAACTTCTTCCTAATAAGACTTTAACATTTAAAACTGAAACGTGTACAAGTGACAAACTTAGAAAAGACATGATAACTGTGATGGTAGGTGCCAATATGGTTGGAAGTGAGAAGTTAAAAGTGTTAGTTATTGGTAAATCAACTAAGCCACGTTGCTTCAAAGGAGTTAAAACACTGCCTGTTGATTATGTGGCAAATACCAAAGTCTGGACGACGCGTGAAATCTGCATCAGTTGATTAAAGAACTGGATAATTTTCCCGTCAAAACAGAAAAATTGTATTGTGGCTAAATAACGTGCAGAGTGATTGCAAACTACCAACACTGAGCTCTATAGAGATTGAATATTTACCCCCCCCCCCCTAATACTACAGCACAACTACAACCGATGGACCAAGGTATAATCCAAAATTTAAAAATTTATTATCGTAAAAGGGTTCTACAACAAACTTTATTTTCGATTGATCTTAAAGAAAGCTACGACATAACATTACTCACGGCCATCAACGATTTTTATGCGGCGGGGGATGCCATACAACCTGAAACAGTAGAAAAATGCTTTCGATATGCCGGATTTATCCATCCATCTAAAAAGAGTGGTTGTAATACAGATGACGAAAACGACAAACCATTTGAAGAAATTGAATTTTCAAACTTTTCTGAAAAGTTCCAGTGTGATATTACGTTCGCAGAGTATCTAGCAGTTGACAGCAGTTTAGAAATATCAGGACCCTTAACTGAGGAAGAAATTGTTGAAACACTTCACGAAAAATGCATGGAGATGGAATCAGTTTCTGGCGATTCTGCTACAATGTCTCAAGTGCTGTCCTTACCCACAGAAAAGTCAATTGCACAATCAATTGAGTGTTTGAGTACATTTATCCTGATGCAGCCGTCATTGGAAAAGAACTCAAGTGTTTGTTACAAACAGAAAAACTGGCTAAAAAGCAAAAAATGAATAGGACTAAGCAAACAATTGATAATTTTTTTCATAGTGATGATAAATAAGTGTAAATAATTTCTGAAATGTTCATATAATTTCAGGTACGAAAATCACAATACAATTAATAAAATTTTAAAATGTAGTTGTTTTGTACTGTATTACTAATTTTTATGCTTTATTTACATTATTTTAATATTATTAATTAGTTTATGCATTTATATCTTTTAATTTAATATTAAGTCATATTCTAACGGTAACAGCCGAAATAAATAAATAAAAAATACTATAAAATTAATTCCTTTGTAATAGTACCCCTTTAAACCTGTTTTCTTCTCATACTTTTCATAATTCGAACTCTGGATAATTCGAACATTTCTTGGGGTCCCGAGGAGTTCGAATTAACGAGAGCCGACTGTATATATATAACACGTTTTTATGGACACTATAACTTGCATAATTCTGCACAAATATCTTCCAAACTGATACATAAAATCAAGGGGCAGAAAATCTCGGTCAAGTTCGTTAAAGGGCAAAATCGGACCAAGGGGGTGGAAATAGGGAGAGGTTTCGTCAAAACAACAACAAAAAAAAAACCATAACTTCTTAATTATAATTCATATCAAATTAGTTTAAAGTCATTATTCCTTCTAAGAAAAGGGCCAAAAATTTATTTATGGCAGGTTTTTGATAAAATTAAAAATGGGCTCATAGAGCGAAAAAATAGGGGTTTAGGAAGAAAAAAATTGGCAACTTAGTTAATTCTCAAGATATCAAAATGCATTTAAATTTGTTATAAATCTACTTAATATTATCTACAACTTTTATATTGACAAGTTTTTGATAGGACCGACTCTTACCGCAAAAACATATAAAAAAATAGGATGTTGAAGAAAAAATTATCGCATAAACATGATTCTGATAAAACCAGCTCTTATGGAAAAATGAAACTAAAAACTCGTCAAAAGCGGCCAGATAATTTTTTTAAACTGAGTTTATCCCTAATCTTGATTTAGTTTTTGTACGTGAAATGAGTACTTAACTTCGAAATCTATCTGCACCTGTAGGCCGAAGCGGCAGGGATATTTTAAAATTTTATTCGTATACGATGTAAAGATTGGCTTTTAAAACGGTTGTTAATGATTTTAAATAATAATTTAAGAGAATGATTCTTTCGATGTTTATTCCTTCCAGGAGCAAAGTACCTTTATTTCTAAAATATTGAAATGATTGCATGACAACAGGATTTACAAACAGATTTATTTAACAATAAGCATAAGCTTTTCTTCACGGACTTTAAAAACCCAAATTTTATTCTAAAATTCTGGTGCTATTGTAGTCATTTAAGTATTAAATTTAAATGGCATGTATAATAATCCACTGCATTTCTAGAGTTTAAGTAGAAAACGATAAATCTCAAAATGTGAATGTTACAAGCAGTTATTTCAAAAGAGATTTTCTGTCTGGACTTTACAAAAATGATGAGTTTTGTATTAATTTTTCCTAAGCTATCCATTTAGGACAGCTTATTACTCGAACGTACAGTTGATGAGGAGCAGCAGTAACCTTCTTAAATGGAAATAAATAATGAAATAATGCTTTCATGTACTTTTTCCGGTTGCAGTTTTATTGAAATAAATTTATAAATATAATTATTAGTAAGATATGAATTGAAATAAACACTGTTATTATAGAAATCGATAAATTACACTACCCAACATCAAAAATATTTCGGGCTCAAAAATAGTTATTTCCGAAGTATTTTGTCTCGCTAAACACGAAAATCAACATAAAAAATTGAGATTAGCTCTTGTTTTCAAGATAGGAACCAACTTGAGAAATTTCACTATGGCTGTTTTATGGGAGGTTGAATGTTCGGAAGTTGGTACTCCTAATAGCTGTAATTCCTCTCAACTGCATTCTCTGTGTGGAATCTTTTTGACGTTATTTTTCCTCAGCAGATGGAAGCACCTTCCCTGCGACTGACCGTCTTTTGAACCGGTGAGAGCGTCAGTAGAATGAAAAAAGATAACAGTGCACGATTCAAGTGATATTCTCTACTATTCGCCTTACAACTAAAGGTCAACAACTTTTGTTACATCTGTAGTGAAATAACTTTTGAAGCCCAGAAGCGAACCATTAGCCCAGTTGTACAGACAGCTTACTTCCATTACTTCGGTATGAAGGTAGGTGACCAGGATAAACCTTGGGCCCCACATGTTTGCTGTAATTCTTGCTCAGTTAGACTGCAAGAGTGACTGAATGGGAAGAAACGAAAAATGAAGTTTGCTATACCCATGATTTGGCGTGAGCCAAGAAACCACGTTGACAATTGTTATTTCTGCATGACGCCATCCATGAATCGAGATTGGACAAAAAAGAAGAAGGAATCGGTACAGTATCCCAGTGTTACATCAGCCATTCGACCCGTTCCTCACTCGGCTAATCTGCAATTCCTGAACCACCTCAAAATTATGAGATTGAAGAGGATGATGCTGTAGAAGAAGAAGTCACTAGACCTGGGACTTCCCATGACCTATATTTCGAGGCAGAAGATTTGAATGAGCCTCACAGACTAGATCAGACAAAACTGAATGATCTCGTAAGAGATCTTGACTTGCCAAAGGAGAAAGCAGAGCTTCTGTCATCAAGACTGAAGCAATGGCATCTACTCCAACCAGAAGTCAAGATCACAGAATACAGGACTCGTCACAAGAATCTTCTTTATTTCTTTGAGAAGAAAGAACATGGGTTTTCTGGTACTGATGTTAATGGTTTGATGAATTCCATGGACACAACTCATGATCCACGGAAGTGGAGGTTATTTGTAGACTTCCAAACTTAGTTTAAAAGCAGTCTTATTACACAACGGCAACGTTATTCCTTCCTTTCCCATTGGACATTCCGTTCACATGCAGGAAACTTACGGGAATGTGAAATTACTTAGAGTCAATCAAATACGAGGATCATAAATGGTAGATTTGTGGTGACTTGAAAGTAATTGGTAAAGTAATTACTCCTGGGAATGCAATTAGGCTATACCAAGTACTGCTGTTTTCTGTGTTTTGGGGACAGTCGCGATAGAAACTCTCACTGCATAAAAGATAAATGGCCTTCAAGAAATCTAAATCCCGGGGAGAGAAATGTCGAAAATGAGCCTCTAGTTGATCCAAAAAACATTCTGCTTCCACCCCTGCAAATTAAGCTGGGATTGATGAAGAACTTCGTTAAAGTCACGAACAAGGATGGAGAGGCTTTCCAGTACCTTAGAGCGAAATTTCCAAGACTGACTGAATCAAAGGTTAAAGAGGGAATCTTTGTGGGCCCTCAAATACGCACAATAATGAATTACCCTGCTTTTGATAAAGATTTGGAAGGGAAAGAGAAAGCAGCCTGGGAAGCCTTAAAAGGTGTGGTACGAGGATTTCTAGGCAACAGAAAAGCCGAGAACGATAAACAGTTGGCGAAACAACTCCTACAAAAGTACCATGACCTTGGATGCAACACATCTCTGAAACTTCATTTCCTCCACTCCTATCTTGATTTTCCCCCCTAAAAACGGTGGAGCTGTAAGCGATGAGCACGGTGAAAGATTTCACAAAGGTATCTCTGTAATGGAAAGCAGATATCAGGGTCGTTGGGAAGAGTCAATGCTGGCCGACTACTGCTGGACTGTTACTCCGGCGTTGACATACAAGAGGCAATTCAAAAGGAAACGTTTGCAAGAATAGGCTAAAAACAATCACTGCTTTCTGAAAAATGAACATTGTTTAATGAAACATGCCCATTGTATTGTATTTATTACATATGAATTTTTTTCTTCTTCAATTTCCTTTTAAATCGATGTGTGGGATATTGTGTGCCTTTCTGCAGTGGGCTGTATTGTATCTTGAAAACAAGAGCTAATAAAAAAATTTCATTTAGATATTCGTTTTTTTCAACCCAAAATTAGTAAGAATTGACTATCTAGAACCAGGAAACTGACAAAAATATTTTTTTTGTTGGGTAGTGTTATTGTTTTGCGGTACAAATGTTTACGAATAGTAATATTTGCGAATGTCTATACAGTATAATAAATTTAAAACAAACAGTCAAATTTCGTCTGAACACTGTTATACAAAAACATGCCAAATTTGTTGTTAATCAGCGAAATTCTTTTCATACCTCATATTGCATAAATCTTCTTAAGTTTAAACACGGATTTGGTTCTTTCCAAATTTATCAGTCTAAACCCCGGTCGGCCAACGTGCCAATGTCTAATTCCGGTATATATCAGCATGTATTACAAATATATAAAAGGACCGTCATCAGTAGTAATAAGTGGAAAGTAAAGAAGTGCAGTGAGATTAAGTGATAAATTGTGTTTAGATTTCATAATGAAATCGATTTACGGATTTCACATACATTAAGGAACTGAAAATACATTTAATTAAAATTCTTTTTAAAAGAGCAATATTTAAGGGGAGATATTGCGCAAAACTTGAAAATTAGAAAAAAAATATATTCTATCTACGAATTTAGCATGAATATTTGGTTCAGAAACATGTAAAAAGGTGCGCCTGAATGCTTAAATTTTTTAAAAATATGTAGCAAAAACAACAACAACAACAAAAAAAAACAGAATTATTCTTGGAATTTTTTCATTTTCATCTTACACTGAGAAAAAAATGTTTCTTTTATCTAGTATCTAAATTGTGGCTCTAGAAAAAATAAATCCATGTCATCCTTATAAATTCTAGCTCCCTTTGCTAGAAAGTTCTAGAATCTCCTACTAGAATTCAGGAGCATTTTCCTATATTCTCGTGGTCCAACTTAAAAAATCTCTGCAAATAGATGCGAACACAAGAGGTTAGTTTTAGTAATTATGTGATTCTAGTTTATGAAACCATTCCAGAAATCAAGCGATGATTTCTCGCTTCTGAAACGATTCATTATCGTTTCGTCACCTAGAAAACAAAAGACTATAGAAATTCTAGTTCATTTTTTCTATTCAGCTTAGTTGTTTACCCTATTCACATAGCCCGGAAATCTATATTTCTAGTTTAGGGATTCAGAAAATGACTACCTATTCATTCTAGGTGAAGGTGGTATTTTTTTTCCTCAGTGTATTTTAGTAGAATTGAGAAAATTTTCTCACATTTATTATTATTATTATTATTTTAGTGTTTCACAAAAAACAAAACATGAAAATAATTCTTTTTAGGTGCGTTCGTAATTATATAAATACGTAGCACATATAGTCGTCGTTCGGTCCGTCTGTACGGATATAACTGGGCAAAAACTACCCAACCGAATGGTCTGAAATTTTTAATATATATAATTGTTGCAAAATTTTGTCGAGCCGTATCAATTTTTATGAAAATCGGATGTATAGTTTAATTACAGGGACAGTCAAAATTTTTCCGTAACATTACAGCCAATGGGAGAAAATTATTTCAAGTGCATTTTAATGATCTTACAGCCTTTCGAACAAAAGGAAATTGATATGCACTTATGAAGTGCATTAAAATATACATTCAGTGCAATATGTGGTGCAAAAGATATTTATAAAACTAGTTATAGTTCGAACCTACCTCATTTGCCACGTTTGACGTGCAATTTCTAACTTGTTAAAATTTATCCTAGCGTTGTATGAAATTTAAGATTTAGAAGCGATAATCGCAATAACAGTAAAAAATCTGTATTATTTGCTTCTGTAATATGTGGTTTCTGTATACTAGATACATCAATTAAAAAAATAATATAAAACAATGAAATGAAATTTTCTTCAGTATATTTCACTGTATTGAAATTAACAAATGGATAATTAATTCTAAAAAAAAATAGTTAAAAAAAACTTTTATAAACACTCTTTTGTTATCGCAAAAATCTAGTCTAATTTTCTGACTGCAATTCATAGTGTTAAAATACAACACGGTGGTTACAATACGTTAATTTGGCATAGCCTCCATTCGCCATTTTGATTTTCGTTTTGTCGAAAGCGCGAAGCAGATAATTCATTTTCCATATAATTTAAATGGTGAAAGAAAAACAAAGGAAAAGAACTTTATTTAAACTATCTTTCTAAAGTGTTTTCTCATCGCATAATTATATTTTAATTAGTAAACTATTGATCCATAAAAGCATATATATATATATATATATAACCATTAATTAAACATTACCGACAATCATCAAAAACCGCATTATTGTGAATGAATTGACGATAAATCACAAACCTATCACATAGAACTGTATGTATAAAATAAAGTACCTTATACTTAATTACAAGAATTAGTAAGGAAGAATAAAAAAAAGAAGAATATGGATTCCGAAAAAATTGAAAACTTATATATTGAATTACGTTTTCAAGAGTACAGAATTCAATTATATAAGCAAATCGGTTGTTTTCTGTGAGAAAAAAGCTAAAAGCTGAAAACTTTTTTTTTCCTGTACTCAAACAACCAATAGAACCAAAAGAATAGTCTCAAGATGAAAACAGAACATTATCAAATGGCATGAAATGGAAAAAAAAAACACTACAACCCATTAAATATTTAATTTATAGCAATAGAAATCTTACACAGCTTACCGAATAAATTCTCATTAGATTTTCAAAATATATTCCCGCACATGGAATCCACCAGCATGATACGATTAAGGTGAATAAAACAGTTAAGTTAACACAGAAATTAAAACCTATGGATTCAGTTAATTCATTTAGAAATACCGTGATAAATACAATTAATATAATATAAATAGAAAATAATTACATTATTTAAAATACCTAAAAACAATTTAAAATTGTTTAATATCAATTTTACAATATTGCCAATATTCAGCGTTAAATACCAACTGGTGTAAAAAATTAAAATTATTACTTTAATAGAAGCTTTAAAAAGACAAAATTTTTGGTGCTGCCATCTATTATTTTATTTTAAAACTATTATTATTATTCAAATGTCACAAAAGGAAGAACCTAATAAAAGCTAAAGAAATAAAAACATATCAACTGCATTACTACACAAATCCTAATATAAAAATACCATACTATATATCATTATTCAAAAAAATTTAAACAAATTAAATGTTAATAAAATGCTTTCAATATATTCTATTACCAAACCCATTTAATCTACAATGAGAAATTTAAGAAAAAATAACATTGATAATATATAGAATACAGCTATATGCTATAAAATAAAATAAATTATATATAATAATAATATAAAAAACTTTAATAATTACCATTACATATAAATAATGAACAGGAAAGAAAATAAATAAATAAATAAATAGAAAATGGATGTTTATAGAAGATTGTCAGATTCTAAAATTCGCAATATCCTAAAGATCACAAATATAGTGTGTGAATTATCTTCATATTAGCTATAAAAAAGCTAAAAAAAATATGATTGTGACAATCAAACAAATTAAACCGATAATTAATCATCGAATACAAAGTTGAAAATAAAACAATATTAAAAAGTATATAGAGGAATAATAATAAAAACTATTTACCCAATTGTAATACATACAGTATAACATAAGTTATATCAAATAAACTTATATGCATAATAAACACTAAAAAAATGGTATACTATTATTAATTAATATGATATTGTCCTTAGACTAAATTTTAAAAACAAGTTAATATTGAATTTGATTAAATAAGTTAAATTTAATATGAATTGAAATAAAAAGAAAAGTCACCAATTACATATAAAACATCAAATCAACATCCATATAAAATACGTATTAGAAATGTATTTATAATACTAAAGCCCCATCTTTTTTTTTTCTTTAAATTAACTATTGCGTATTATCCAGGCAATATATATATATATATATATATTAAATTACTGCAAACATTATTTTTTATTTATATTTAGTGTTCTGCTTTTTATATTTAAAATATTTCATTATTGCAGTTTTATAGCCTAACTGGTCTGGTTTGGCGTATCATTAAGTCCATTATTTTTGTAACTTGCATACTACAATGTTGTATAGTATACAATAAAGAATATTTATCATCTACTCTGGGCTAACGGGTAAATGCCTAAAATTAATTTATTTATCTATAATTAACGTTTAAAATAATAAAATATTGTAGGGCAGGTAGGGGAGGTTTGATACATAGGGCGGGTTGATACATTGACAATTTTTCTCAACAAATGGCATTAACAGCCATTCTAACACATGTGAAGTCTTCTTTTATTTGCTAAAGCCACCATTAGCTGGACTAATCAGTGAAGAACTGACAACTTTTCTTTTCTTTTCTTTTTGAAGGTATTTGGAATGTCAATGTAAATTTTTTCATTCTGATTTTCTTTCATAATTCTTATTATTGTGAAGATAATATCTTGTAATTTTTTTTATTTATAAAGCACATTGTTAGAATTAGTTTGACTAGAAAGTAGATTACCATTTTGCAACTGCATTTGTACAAAGTGATTGAAAATCCAATACGGCATAATAGGGAGAAATGATACATTAGTACTGGGGAGAAATGACACACTTGTACATTTGAAATTTAATAGTTTTTTTAAGTTTGCAAACTAATATAGGACTGTGATATTCATTATTGTTTTACAGAAAGAGCTGCTGAAATTGGTAAGGAAGAACAAAGAGACTATTCATAGACATTATGTAGGTTATACAGAAAAGCAGTGCGATGGTAGATGGTTAGTTCGCTTTGCTCGTCATGTAGAAGGAAAAATGTTTAAATGGCCTGAAAGGGAAAATCTTTCTATAATTTACGAAGGGCAAATTGAAAAAACGTTAATTCTACCCGAATTTACTTATCAAAATGATAGAGTTATTAGTTTTTCTTTAACCATTTCAGGGGTGGTGGTAGGTTTATGAAACCACTTAATTTTAATGCCCAAACGCCACATTGGCACCAGCATTTTGGTAAAATACTTTCCATTTAGTATGAAAGTGAACTATATTCCTTTTCTTATTTCTAATTAAATTTGTTGGTTAATTCCGGTGCCATTTATTTATTCAACACTTTAGCATTGAAAATGCTTTGCCCCTGAAAGGGTTAAAGGAATCTTAAATGAGCTAAATTTATGTTAAATTGTTTGCAAATCAGCAATGTTCACTTCATTTTTCCTTGCAGCTAGATTTCTAGGGGTTTTTTTTCATTATTTATTTTCTAAAAAGTGTGTTAATAGGATTGTTTAAATAATAGCAATAGTTTAAATATTTTTGTAAAAAACATTTCTGAAACAAAAATATATCAATTTCATTTCGTTTCAAATTTTACTTAAATATTTCAAGATTTATCATAAAAAATTGTATGACACATAAATTGAATTGTCTGCAATTTTTTTTTTCAATTTACATAACAATGTATCAAACCTGCCTTGCTAGTGTATCAATCCTCCCCACTAATGGGGAGATTTGATACAGTAGTAACCATTCAAAATAATTGGGATATATTTTTTGAATGGCTATTTTTTAAATTCACAATATTTTTAATAAATGAATAAAAGGTCACTTTATAAGAAAACACAAAAAAATTGTTTAAAAAGTAGCTTTCTAAGCGTTATAAAAAATTAGTAAAAAAAAGTGTATCATACCTCCCCTACCTCCCCTATAGTCTTCGAAAAAATACCTTGTACATAATTTTTATAATTCTAACATATGAGGAAGTGAGTCAGAAATTGGCTACAATATTCTTTCCTTTAATTCATGAGCCAAGTTAAGTTAAATAACAGGATTTAAAACACTTATTTTGAAAATGTACATTACCTTCAGCAGGATTTTTACCTTAGACGCGATATTACTGCAATAAGAGAAAATGATCTTATTTTATTTATTAATACTATCAACTCAGATTTTCTAAATTGATTTCAAATCGTATAATCGTATTTAAATTAGTAAAGTAGTAATTGATAAATGCATCTGTATTTTTTTTCGCCACTTTATTTTTTATCTTAATTTTGTTTTCTACCCTTTTCCTGTTGAATATATTTAATAGTCGCAGTTTCTAAGCCTGTTGGTTTATTTTTCCCAGGTGGTTTTGAGTATTAGAGAAGTTGATCTTAATTTATGAATTTAAACTATCTGCTCACGGCTTCTAAATTGATATCCCATCGTATAATCACATTCTAATTGTTAAACTATTAAATGATTAAAGAACATATGTTTTTTAAAATGTTCCACAGTTATTTTTTATTTAAATTTTGTTTTCTACTTTTTCGTGTTTAAAATGTTTAATTTCTGATATTTCACAGCCAGTTGCCTTATTTTAGCCAGCGTGGTTCGGCGTATCCTTTATTCCATAGTTTTTGTAACTTGCATACAGTACAATACCTAGAATAAATTTTTATTCTAGGCACTGTAGTATACAGTTAAAATCATAAAATAAACTTGTAGATTTATCATCTGCATTGGTCTGACTTGAAATGCCTTAAAATTAATTGCCGAAGCGCCAGTCAAGGCTTACTGTGGAGACACGAAAAGATTTTGGTTTCCGTCTGCCTGTTACTCTGTTCCGCGATAACTGCCGCAAAAAGCATCCGATGAGCTTGAAAGTAAGTAGGCATGATGGTGAGGCACCCGGATTTAGCTGTATAGTTTTTTGTTATATTTGGTTCAATCATACGAAAAATGCAAAACATTTTATTTTGGGCCATAATGGCAAATCAGACAATTTTTAAATTTTCATTTGTTCAAAGAAAATGGCTCATTTGATTGATGGATTTAAATGGTAAATTATGGATACTGAAATTTTCCAATACGGTTCTTAAATTATTTCTATTGGTTTGAAATTTTGTCAATGCATTTGTTAGATTTTTTAAATTATTTGTGTAAATTTTGTTGGATTTCTATACATGTGATCCAATAATATAAAACATTTTGCTTTAAAAATTTACTTATTTGAAATGTACATATTTGTTTTTTTCTTCGTTTTCCTTTACCAGTTGAACCAAACCTAGTAGTAATCTAGGCCATAGAACCCGAATGCATCATTAGTGTTCGAAAATGTTGGTAAATGTTGGTAAGATAAAATTTCATACTACAGAAAGTAGCCGAATTGTAATCTAAGTTGAAGGAGCTAAATCCCATTGAAATTAGGCCTTTAGAACCCGAGGAAAGAATGCGCCTCCAAGCGGTTGAAGGTGTTCCCTTTTGTAAATTTCACAAATTACTTTTAACATTAACACGATATTTAATAAACGGATGAAATCCCTTATTTGAAGTTACCTTTAAAGTAACACGATTTTTAATCTACGGCTGTGGTGAGTAAACATAAGTTTTTGCCGAAAAAAGAGATTAATGTTCGAAAAAGGTGGTAGCTGAGATAAAAAGAAGGACCATGTTCTGGGGGCCAGAATCTTAACAGTAATGTAGTTTTAAAGTGGCTAGAGTGCGTCAAAACTATGTTACAGGAAATTGTAATAAAATCGGATCTTTTTAAAGAAGCTGCAACAAAGGCCACAAGAAGGAGATTAATATTCAAAATTGGAGGTAGCTGAAGTCTGAGAAATTTTTTTTTGTCGTTCATCTAGTAGCTGAAGGGCCTAAGAATTTTTTACAAAACAAAAGGCTTGCGAATCAGACCATTTTTAAAGGAGCTATAATAGTGGGTCCAAAAGGGAATAACTTCTAGTTAAAAGCACGGCCGTATCATGAAAAAATATTAAAATGTCTTAGTACTTAATGCTTTAGATCTACAATTAGTCAAAATTAATCATAGGGTATGAATTATTTGTCAGAATAATATTTTAAGAAAATGCATAAAAAATTCAGTAAATGCTTTTAAAAAGTCCCCAGGGTCCCAATAAAAATATGAGGGTGTTAGTTCTGGAAGAAGAGTCCAAGGCTCAACATTTTGCACTGAGGAAAGGAGACAATTAGGGGGTTAAAAATGCATGCCGCACAAAAAGTTCAAGGGCCTGGACCGGGCCCTATGAGACCATAGGGGACCTCAGTTTCTTAACTGGAATGTAGAAACGTGAGAATAACTAAATATAATAAACGGTCAAGTGCGAGTATTACTCGCGATCAGAGGGTTCCGTCCAACAAATATATGAATTATTAACTGTACTATTAAAAAAATCGCTGGCAAAAGAATAATAAGAATTAAAAGTGTAAAAAACTTACAACGTAAGGTTGGGTTTAAACTAGATATACTGAAAAAGTTGGGTTTAAACTGTATATACTAGAAAAGTATGAATGGGTGTACCATAGGTGCCAACCTCAAAATAATCTTCCGTAATACGTGCTTTAATTTGACCCTGGTTTAAGACGTTTCGAACCAGAAATTTTTTTTTAAGAAATGAAATTAAATATATCCCACGTTGAAACCTTGAATTAAATAAATAGAGATACATGAAATAAATTTTCTGGTTCAAAACTGGTTAACCTGGGCCAAATTAATCCAGATATTACGGACGATTAGTGAAAGGTTGGCATCTATGGTATACCATGAAAGTTAAAAAAGATATAAAGCTTAAATAATATCACATATTGCTATTCTGTATAACTCCTTTTTTTTTAATATTTTCCTAATCTGTCTATGATGAATTTAATTCGGTACGAACAATAAAAGTAGTTCATATTTAACCCCTTGCGCTCTGACGCTGTTAGCGGTTGTATGCCACTAGCCATCAGTGTTGCCGCTTCTGGCAGATTATTTTTAGAAATTTTCAATCAGACCACAAAAATTTAATCGGTAATTTTGTTTTACTTTATTTATGGAAAATCATTAACCCTGTAAAGCAAAGTATAATTAAAAGTTAAAACTTTCCGGTGAGAATTCGGAATGCCTCATTAAAAATAAGCTTTATGATATATCATTGACGGAAATGGCCAAAATAGCATGACGTAGTATGACGCCAAAATAGTATGTCATAGAGCGAAAGAGGTTAAACTTCATTTGGCATTCCATAAATTTCAATTCAGCGTAGTAATAACCTTTTCTTTTTACAATGCAGCTAACACAAAACCCTTGTTCAAAGTTTAAATTTGGCATCGTGCTAAGCGCGCTCCGAAAGGAGGTCGCAAAGTTGCAACGCCGCCTTGGTTCATGCCGCATTTTTCCAGATAGATTTTTAATTAACTTTTAAAGACACGGGAGGCTTATTGAGAGATGCACTCAATGCAAACTTGCCGCGAATCCCATAGTATTTATGTGATTATTTCTAATTAAATTAGTCTATTTTTAACAATTTGACGTTATTGCATTTATACTGCTATTGGGCATTGTACTACACAAATATATCATTAAAAGTTGCTATCAGAGCTTTAAAAGGCCGAGGACACATAGCATACGCCGCCCCTGTCATTATATATGTCTAAACAGTCCGCGTCTTTAAAGGTTAATATCTCGACTAATTACCGACGATTTTTTTCGAAAATCATTATCAGCAATGTCTTTATACTTCTGCTACGATAGGTACCTCACGCGCTCCTCAAGACCTTTGCTGAATGCCTGCAAATCGAAATTTATGTGTAACGGGAAAATGCGTTTTTCTCAAAAACAATGTGACCTAGGGTAATCACTATAATTTTCCTGCAACGTTTAACTTAACGTTTACTACCTCTAATTTTTTCATAATTTTAGTTTCAGTAGATTCGGAAATAGAAGGGGGGTGGGGTATTTTTGCACTACATTTTCGACTATATCTCTTAAAACATAATACCTAAAAATAAAAGAAATGTATTTTTGAATTCAGCGTTACGAAAGCTTTCACACGATACCCCACACGATATATGAAGAAAAGATTTTTTTTTTCAAGTAACTTAATTAGCCCCTCGACATTTCTCTTAAATGTATTTGTGAATGTTTAATAATCTGTAAATATTCGGGTCAATAGTCTTTATGACTTCCCCCAATTTGAACTTTCCACGTTCCATAGTTTACGAGTAAAATGGCTGTGACAGACGGACAGACAGACACAGGAGTGATCTTATAATGGTTCTGTTTTTACTTTTTAAGTATGGAACCCTAAAACCCGGGTTCCAAATATGAAGGTCTGATTAAGAGTGGGCAATTTATTAACAATTTATGCTGCAAAAACTTCAAGTGGCTCGGTACCGAGTCCCAAGTGATCAGGGTCTGAACTGGCATGTAGTTGGGCATAAAGATATTTTTCAGTAGTTTTTAAAATAATCGGAGGATGCTAGAACTATATTAAAGAAAATTATATGCAATTCGGATAATTTTTGAAAAAGCTGCACCAAGGACCCCAAGAAGGCGATTGATATTCAAAATTGGTGATAGCTGAAGTCTAAGAAATTTTTTTCTTGTTCTTGTAGCATATGGAGGACCTAAGAAGTTGTTAGAAAAAAAAAAAGCTACTGAATCGGACCACTTTTAAGGGAGCTATAATAGAGGGCCCAAAAAGGGGCCAACTGATAGTTCAAAGCAGGACCCTAAGATGAAAATATGTTAAAATGTCTTAGTATTTAACGCTTTAGATCTACAATTAGTCAAAATTAAGCATAGGGTATTAATTATTCGTTAGAATAATATTTTAATGAAATGCGTAAAATTTGAGTAAATGTTTTAAGAAAAGACCTAGGGCCCCAATTAAAATATGAGGTTATTGATCCTGGAAGAGTCTAAGACTCAACTTCAACCCTGGACCGGGTTCCAAGGGGCCAGGCACTTAAGTGGCGTGAAGTTAGGTATAAAGATATTTTTAGTAGTTTTTAAAGTAATCGGAGGACGCTAGAACTATGTTAAAGAGAATTGCAAACAATTAGGATCATTTTTAAAGAAGCTGCACCAACGGCCCCAAAAAGGCGATTAATATTCAAAATTGGTGGTAGCTGAAGTCTGAGAAATCTTTTTTTTGTCGTTCATGTAGTAGCTGGAAGACCTAAGAAGGAGGACCTTGTTATAAAAAGAGCTAGTGAATCGGAACATGTTTAACCCCTTGAGGGGCAGTGGGATATACTTTATCCAACCTACGATTAATGGAGAATTGCACCAGAAAAATTTTATTAAATTTTTCTTTTCTAACTTTGGTGGCAAATAGTAGTAAATTTGCTCTTCCTTATTTTGCAATAAATCTTTTTACGAATTCCGGAATGAATTCGACATTACAGAAACACAATTGCTTGCCCCTCAAAGGGTTAAGGGAGCTGTAATAGTGGGCCCTAACATGAAAACATGTTAAAATTCTCAGTACTTAGCGCTTTAGACCTTCAATTAGTCAAAATTAAGCATAGAGTATGAATTATTCATTAGAATAAAATTTTAAAAAAATGCACAAAATATTGGGTAAATGTTTTAAAAAAAGGACCTAGGCCCCCAATAACAATATGAGGGTGTTGGTCCAGGAAGAAGAGCCCAAGACTCAACTTTACAATTTTGCACTGAGAAGGTGAGAAAACTAGCGGGTGAAAATGCGTGACGTACAAAAATTTCAAGGGCCCCTGGACCGGGCCTATGGTTCCCTTGGCGGCCCCAGAGTCTTAACTCGAATGTAGGAACGTGAGAATAACTAAATGGAAAACGGATCCCATAAATGAAGATCGGATTAAAAGGAAGCAATTTATTCGCAAATTATTTGCACCAAAAACTTCAGGGGGCTCTGTTTCGGGCTTCAAGGATTCACGGTCATAACTGGAAAGTAGAAAGGTGAGAATAACTATATAGAAAAAGGTCCCCCAAAACGGAAAATATTGGATTAAAAGTGGGCAAGTTATTAATAATTTAGTGCATAAAAACTTAAAAGGCCCCAGGCGTCTCGGCACTTAAAAAATTAAAAATCCGAGCCTTAGGTGCTGTCTTGGTCTATCCTCACCTACATTTTCAGACTTCTACGTTCGGTAGATTTCGCTAGCCATCGCACACAGACAGACAGAGCGATTTGTTCTTTTATTAGTATTGATTTTGCTTATAAATTCAAAAGTTCATTATTTTCATAAAGCATAAATTTATAACATACACAATATGAAATTTAAAAGCTCACTGTTTTACTTAGAAAGGTGACTAAAATAATAAAACAGACGTTACAAGTTGAAAATATATTTTCAACCGTATTTCCCAAGCCCATCATCAGAGAATATTTTAATAACTAATTGCTGTTTATTTATACTTCATTCTGAAAATGAGACAACCAATAATTATTAGAGTTGAAAGTAGAAGAATCAGTTTCTTCGGAAATACAGCCCGAAAGTACTAATAAGTTTTAAATAAAATGTATGTTTTATACTTGTACCACCTTTTTTATTATTTTAGTCGCCTTTTAAGTAAAACAGGGATCTTTTAAAGTTCATATTATATATTTTATGATTGAATCAAGACGAAACATTGCGTTTCGTCTTATGATTTTATTTTAATCAATTGATATTTTTCCATGAAATTTAACAATATTTCTTTCGTTTTCAAGAAAATCAAAACCCGGAATAATAATTTCTCCTAAACAATAAATTTTCAATGGAAAGATTTTCACGTGAAAAAGCGAAAATGAAATAAAAAAAAATAAGAATAAAAAATAAAGAATATAGCGTCATATTGGAAATAAAACGGAAATTCACAAGTTATTTTTTAATAATACAAGGTAGATTTATTTGAGTAAGCACGGAAAGCAAGCGAATATGACGTCATATATTGTCATAAAACGTCACAAAACGAATACGCTTTGATGTTAAAATAAAATAGTCTTGGGTTATGAAATGATACGGGTGTCCAGCGAATAAGACCCTGATTTCAAAATTAAATATCTCAAAAACAAAGATCAATAGACTTATGCGGTAAACGGTTTGTTTATTAGCTAAACTGTAAAAATGTTACACAGAAGTTGCAAAATTTAGTTGCAAAAACCGTTAACAGATGGCGCTGTAATCGCAATGCCTATAAATTGTGCTTCCAAGTCAAAAGCACTAGCGTCTCATTCCTAGATGGCTCCCTATGGAAGAACGAAAATTGGGAAAGACCACTTTTTCGTTGGGGTGATGTGCAGAAGTGGAGACATCTGGTCGCAGAATTATTGCATCAGCTTTAATTTTAGAGAATTTCAATTAATAGAATTTTCAATAAAAAAGTTTAGCAATCATTATATAATAACTTATTAAAATATTTTATTTGGGTGCTGTGCAGAAGCGGAGCCATGTGTTGACAGAATTGATATTTGTTTCAAATTTTGCTATAAACTACTTCGGTCCGGATACCAGTATCTCTGTGGTATGTCTTTTTTCTCCTAATTGGTAGATCGTGGATCGAATCCAAGTAGAGGAGGATTTGAAAAAAAAAAATGGAATTATTTACTTTTTAATATTTATTTAAATTGTGAAAAAAAGTTTGAATAAAAAAATCCAAAGTTTCTGATTTTAAAATATTTAATTAAGCTAACCTCCCCCCCCCCCTTTTTAAATCATTGAGCATTTATAATAATGATTCATAAATCTTTTTTTTATTGTAAAAAATAGTTTGAATGAAAAAATACAATGTTTCTATTTTTAAAAACTTAATTAAGTTAAAAAAATCATTTTAATTTTAAAAACTCATTTTCATTTTTTTTTATCATTGAGCACAGAAGTATAATGCAGCTTCTAGCGGTATGGTCCGAAATGTTGGGAAGGAATGCCGCCTCCAAAATACTTTTGCTTCGACGTTGATGATATGACTTATCATCAATTCTTTTTAAGGGGTCAGGTAACCTTTGAAGCGTCCAAAAATCGATTTTTTTTTCAAATAGCTTATAATTAAATGTGATTCTTTGGGAACATTTAAAAGCAAATTCCATACAAAAATTCGTATTAGAAGAGACGTTATGTATAAAACAGTTTGAGCTTTTGCTATATGATCAACGGGTTTTTCAATCTTTAAAGCCAATTTTCTCAAAACAGTGATTTTGATCATTGCGCGCACGATTTCTGAAAAACGGTGCATGC
Organism: Maratus speciosus; assembly: GCA_963932465.1. NCBI lineage: Eukaryota > Metazoa > Arthropoda > Arachnida > Araneae > Salticidae > Maratus > Maratus speciosus. The sequence goes on from OZ010793.1 coordinate 173,981,134, forward strand.
ATGCAAGAATAATTCTTTCGTCAAAATTGTATTATCTTTAAAAATAAATTTAAAAAAAACTATGTATGTGTATACCTTTTCTAACAACTTTGATTGATAAAATAAATCGTTCCTAACATGTGTTTTCAATTTTATAATTAAAAGTTAATTAGTTAAAGAATGACTGCAATTCTTACAGAGGTCACTTTTCCATGTACTTTATTGGTTCAAAGGTTACCTGACCCCTTAAAAATGAAGCAATTTAAGGCATAATTTCTGTCTCTAAAACTTTGTTTACAAAGAAAAGAAATATGTGTGTTGTGCTAAAACCAAATATTATGCCGGGATTTAAAAATAAATGAAAAGTGCAAAATTACTTTTTTGTTTATAATAATTCAGGTATAAACAATAATACCAAAATATTATGCCGTGATTTAAAAATATAAAAAATAAATAAAAAGTAAAAAATTATTTTTCTAAATATATGTATTTTGATTTAAATAATTATATGGCATTAAAAATTGAATTTAATAAAATATTTTAGTAAGTTCTTATATAACGATTTCTAAACTTTTTATTGAAAATTCTATTAATTGAAATTCTCTAAAATTACAGCTGATGCAATAATTCTGTGACCAGATGTCTCCACTCCAGCACATCATCCCAACGAAAAAAGTGGGCATTCCCCATTTTAGTTCTTCCATAGGGAGCCATCTAGGAATGAGACGCTAGTGCTCTAGACTTCGAAGCACAATTTATAGGTATTGCGATTATAACGCCATCTGTTACCGGTTTTCGCAACTAAATTTTGAAACTTCTTTATAACATTTTTACAGCTTAGCTAATAAACAAACCGTTTACCGCACAATTCTATTGATCTTTGTTTTTGAGATATTTAATTTTGAAATCAGGGTCTTATTCGCTGGATACCCTGCATTAATCCTTTGGACTCTGGCTTCTCTTACACAAACTTTATTCGGCTGACACCGCTTTTTAAAAAAGAAGTAGAAGTATCCTTCAAGTGTACAATTTCAAAAATGCTCTAATTAAATAAGTCAAATTTTATTTTCTTTTATTACTGGTGCGAAAAATAATTTTTGCAAAGAAAGATGACGTCGAGTCAGACTGGACATACAAGTGCAAAGGGTTATTTTTTTTTTAATTTTTAATTTTTTTTTTTTTTTTTTTTTTTTTTTTTTAAGGTTATGCGCACAGTTAACATAAAAGATTTAATTTTTCATTAAAGGAAAAAAAAAAAACTTTTGTAAAGCAACTGGATAGCAAATGTCAATAACATGCACCGCATAAATAACAATATCGAAAATGACGTCATGACTAGTGGGAAATAGTTGTTTTTATTCTTAAAAACTAAAGAAATAATAGAATTGCCTAAGTAATCATGTACACAAATCACGTTTGCTGTTTAATCAATTAGCACTGGACAGTATGATAAATTATTACCCATAGCTTTAAAAGTCTTCAAAAATGCTTATTTTTGGTTGATTTTAGTAAGCTAATGTTATCAAATAGATTAGGATTTATATTTAGATAAGATGTTTGATCTAAATATTACCGAACGACAATAAAAGGTATTTTTGGGAAACAAAAAATTTAAAATCATTAGATTTCTAAATTAGATAACCCCGTTTACATTTCTATAAGTTCCTTATACATCAAATGCAAGTGTTTGTGGTTGGCAGGTAAATAAATACTCAATACTGCTATTTGAATATTAGGATGATATAAGATGCTTGTCCAAACTGTTGCTTACCCTTATAAACCTCAGTGTAAAACGAAATATAAGATTAATCTAACCATCGCACAATCAATATAAAATTATGAATGTAAATTTAATGAGAATACAGGGATTAAATGTACTTTATTAAGAATTATATTTATTATTTAGAATACATATCAAAATCTTTGTGAATATGTTGATATTTTAATTATGTGTTACTATGCGTAACTTATTTATTTTATTTCTCAAGTTTCGTATAATGTATTTTACAACTCTGTCACAACATTATTTAAAAATGCTAATTTAAAAAATATAACGTAACAAAGATAAGGATAATTTATTACATTGAGTAATCTATTTTGTATATTAAATATCATAATTTATTAAGAAATGTTATTATTGTTATTATTGTTGGTATTATTGGTATTATTGTTATTATCTAAAAATTTACCATAATATGCACTTCGTCAGAATTTTAGAATACCATATTGCATAAGAAAGTGATTAATTTAACGCTTCTAATTTTTGAAACCGTCCAAGTATTTTTTTAATTTTTATAAATATGTATGTAGTTTGAAAACTTTCAATTGCTGTTTGTAAGAAGTTGAATATACGCAAAGTGCGTTAAAAAGCAGTGATTTACAGAGCTGACGTCAAGGCTCCCGATCTGCAGATTTACTAGTTTATAAATCTATAATTAACTTTATAAGTAATTAAAATATTTTACAGCAATCGAAAACTCACCTTTTTTATTTCTATAAGAATTCTAGTTTTCTTTTAATTTCAGTAAAGAATTCATTAAAATAAGATGTTTAAATACAAATATTTATAGGGTCAATCCATTTCAAATCATCCAAGTGGTGTCGCTCGAGATTTTTAATTTTCCTGATCTTTTAACCAAATTTTCTTCATAGTTGTCTGAGTTTAAAATCATGATTATTATTATTATTATTTTTTTTTTTGATCGGATAGTTTTTTGGCGGTGGCCATTTTTAACAAACTATACAGCCGTTTTTGTGCGAAAAACGTGTTTTACTGAAAATGCTCTAATTGCTTTATTTTTATACATATCAAGTTAAAGGAAAAACCAAAATGTTCAGCATAAATTTGTCTATATTTTATGTAATTATAAAATTTCCATTTGACTTAAGGATGTAGGTCAAAAACAGTTTTTAAAATAGTATAAAAAGCGGAATAATAAAAGGTCGAACACCACATTTCGCTGCCATTATTTTTTATGAAGAACATTAGATTCACCTTAAATATTTTTTTTCTGACACAAAATTTTTATAGAACTACTTCTTTTTACAAAGTTCAATCTTGAAAACCTTTCCCTCCTTTTTTTTGTACAGCTCATCAAAAACTGCGTTAAGTCTGATTTTGGCAATTTTCACTAATTAATATCTCAAAAGGAACGGAATAAAAAATTCTGAAAATTTAGGATAATAAACATCTTTATAATGTAAAGTTAAATTGTAAAGTGAGGCTTAACTGGTTTTTGAATAACAGTTCACTAAAAATGCACCGAAAACTTCGCCCCCCCCCTTTTTTTTTTATCCAGATACATAGCATTACAGTCACTTTTTGCTTAGGTACGTTCAAAATGAGGATAAAGACAAATTTTACTTATTATTGATATTATCACAGCTGAGGAGCACTTGATACAGTTTTATTCTGTCATATATTTTTTAAATTAGCGTAAGTACTCGTTAAGGGCAGTTCGAATTTCGTAATGTTAAATTAATGTACAAAGATATTCACTTGAATTTTTTTATATAGATGATATGAATAATTCCTAATAAAGTGAAGTCAACTTTATAAATAGATATTCATTAGTTAGTTTTTTTTTTTTTTTTTATCTGTAATAAAAACCACTTTTAACTAGCAAAAAACTATTATTTTTCGAAAGAAAAACTTTTTTATAAAAATTTTGTGCAAATGTTTGCAACAAATGTTCACTTGAGATTGATCAGGGATATGTGTGAAATATTTTGGCAAGATTGCAAACAATAATATGTAGTAGTTTTTCTGAAAAGGTACAGTGAAGTTAAAAAAAGCAGCATTTTGAGAAAATTAAGTTTAATTTTTACGTATGTAATGTTTATGTATTATATAAACAAACCGAATTACTTAATTTATTTAACTTCTTGCATGCTTGTCATAGCAACAAAAGTAATATACCATTCAAAAGAGGGGAAAATAAAGGATCAAAATATATTAAAAAAAATAACTTTTTTCACGAATTTGATTTCCAACTGCCTTTAACCCCTTGAGGGGCAAACAATTACGTTTGTGAAATGCTGAATTCCCACCGGAATCTTTGAAAAATTCTATTTCAGAATAAGTAAAAGCAATTTTACGGCTTTTTTCCACCAAAGTTAGAAAAGTAAAATTTAATAAAATTTTTCTGGTGTAAAACTTCATTAATCGTAGGTGGTATATAATATATTCCGGTGCCCCTCAGGGGGTTAAGAAGCTACTTCAGTAAAGCGAAAACACCAGATTTCTAATGAAATTTTATAAAATATCTTGTTTGCATACGCCCCGCCCCGCCCCTTGCCTTATCTCCTGCCAAGTATCATATTTGCCTCATTTTGAATTTTGAAAATACACCTTTAATTCGAATCAGCGAAATTCACATATTTTCTATAAGCATTCTTCTTCTTCTTTTAACGTTCTCTTGAATATTTAACCCGAGAGAACGCGCGCATACACGGGGTATGAATGGTTTTTACTTTTCCACCAATAATTACAAATAATAATCATCACCTTATTTTATCTGAGACAATTTTGTGATAAAAGCATTTGAAGATTACATTTAAAAAGATAGTGGTAACAATTGTAAAAATCGTACGCACTCCGGGTCTATCAGGCCCGGCCCGCGTCCTCCCGGGTTAATGTAACAGAATTAATTTAATTGCATATCAAATAGTATCGAGAGCTTATTTTACGACCTACGCCTTCGACCAACAAAATTTATTTATTTTACCAATGAATCATAACGTTTTTTGTTTAGAGTGTTCCGTACATCTTTTAGAATGTTTGAACATTGCTTAATTTTATATTTACCTAAGCAATAATGCGTAAAATTTGCCTTTATCTTCATTTTGAACGTACCTAAGCAAAAAGTACCTGTAGTAATGCTATGCATCTGGAAGAAAAGAAAAAAGAAAGGGAGCGGAGCTTTTGGTGCATTTTTAGTGAACTGTCATTCAAAAACCAGTTAACCCCTTTAGGACGAGCGTCTTTTACAGAATTTTTAATCTTTAGTCACCGGATTTTTAAACCAGAAATTTTTGTGTAATTGAATCGGGAAAATGCTCGGATTAAGTAAGGCAAAATTTACAATGCAATTTTACTGGTGAGAATAATCACCGATCCTGAGCAACTTACGCGGCACGAATGCCGGTCGCTCGTCCCCAAGGGGTGAAGGCTCACTTTACAACTTAACTTTATATAACAAAGATGTTTATTATCCTAAATTTTCAGAATTTTTTATTCAGTTCCTTTTGAGATATTAATTAGTGAAAATTGTAAAAATCAGAATTAATGCAGTTTTTAATGAGCTGTACAAAAAAAAAAAAAAAAAAAAAAAAAAAAAGGTTTTTAGGATTGAACTTTGTAAAAAGAAGTTGTACGATAAAAGTTATGTGTCAGAAAAAATATTTAAGGTGAATCTGATGTCCTTCATAAAAAATAATGGCAGCAAAATGTGGTGTTTGACTTTTTATTATTCCCTTTTTTAAACATGTTTTTGGACCTATATCCTTAAGTCAAATAAAAATTTTATAATTTCGTAAAATGTAGACAATTTTATGCTGAACATTGTGCTTCGTTCATCTGGATAGGTATAAAAATAAAGCAGTTACAGCATTTTTCGTGAAAAACGATTTTCTCCCAAAATTGGCTGTATAGCTTGTTAAAAAAGGGCCACCGCCAAAAAACTTACGTGATCATAAAATTTTTTTGTCTTGTTTTTAAACTCAGAAAACTATGAAGAAAACTTGGTTAAAAGATTAGGAAAATTAAAAATGTTGGGCGACACCACCTGGGTTATTTGAAATGGACTGACCCTATACCAATCTTTTAAAGTAAATCTAACAACGCAAAATTATGCCATATTTTTATGTCATTTTTAGTTTTCCGAACTTACAAATTCAGTGGTTAAAAAAGTTGCCTGAGACTTGAGATAATATACAGTGTGACCTTAAAAAACCAGCATCAATGTCCTCCTTCTACCCACCTTTTTTTTACTCTGCTAACTTACGGGAGAAAGTAAAGTAGCAATTGTAAATTAAAAACTTTGAGATAAAAAGCGATGGGTTATCGGACAGCGAGATCACTGACGCTGTGATAAATAGAATTACTGATAACGTTGGTAGCAGCTCAGAGGAACGGGGACGGGATACCGGCAGAAAAAAGGTGTCACTGGAAAAATCTATAAATTAGGCTGGATAATTAATATCTGCTTTAGAGAAACAAGGCTGCATTTCCGAAATCAATATTCCTCACTTGTATAAAATCCAAGAAAAACTTGTTAATAAACGCCAGAAAAAAAACCGAAGCAAATGAAATTGACATCAATCTTTCGGAAATTACACGGTAAGATATGACTTACTTCTCTGTTTATTAGATTTATTATTATTATTATTTTTTTTTTAAATACAGAATATACCAACTAATTTTTTAAAAAAATATATTTAATTTTCTCTTTTTATCACATCAAAACTGCACATATATTAAGTGTACAATGTTAATGCTGGAATTTAGCATAAGTTGACACAGCTTGTGGATGGGGTTGATAATTCAAAAACTCGGGTTTTTAGTATGACGTCATATATGGCAGAATATCTACTTTCTGCGCATCTCTTGCGCATATTTCCGAATCTTTACTCACTTATGGAAGGTGAATCTTGTTTACCAGATTTATTGCAAAATATTTTTGTTACAGTTTGTTTTGATAAAATTGTGTACATTTATAAAAGATAGTCACAAGATCATTTTAATTTCGGTAGAAAAAGCACTACGAAAACATTATTGCTTTTAGCCTTGAAACTAAAATGATGTTGCGACTATTTTTTAAATACACATATTTTTGTCAAAACAAGCTGTAACAAAAATATCTTGCAATAAATCTGGTAAACAAGATTCATCTTCTGTTAGTGAGTAATGATTTGAAATTCGTGATTGTATTTTTAACAGAAATTCTCTAAATGGCTTTGTCTGTTTCAAAAAAAAAAAAAAAAAAAAAAAAAAAAAAAAAAAAAAAAAAAAAGAAAAAAAACTGGCGATTTTAGGAAAAAAAATATTTAAACGAATAAATGAACAACATTTGTTTGTTTAATAATACAACATTTAATGTATAGTATAACATTTAGTACAATAGTACAGCAGTTTAAATTAAAGCGATTCCGAAAATAAAATAAAATGAATTTTAAATTAAATGAATGAAATATTCGTAAGTTAAATAACATGAGTAGAGAATACTGGAAAATTATCGTCTGCTCTCGATGATAAACAAAAAAAGACTTAAAATTGAATATTTTATTTATAACTAGCTGTTACCCGTGACTGCGTTCACGTAACATTTAAAGAAGATGAAATTCACCAATTAAGCAAAAAATTTCGATAATTAAAAGCATATATAATTAACCTTTTATCACATTTTATAGTAGAAACGCTTCTGATGATCCCAATTTGCTTATTTTTATTTATATATATAGGATCATTTAAATTTCTTTCGTGAGCATGAAATTTCATACACCTTTTCTATGATTAAATGAAGAATAAATTTACATCTCTGTTATTCTATTTTATTATTTATATTTATTCTATTTTATATTTATTCCGCTCAAGGATATTGATTTAATTTATGTTTTCGAGACAACGAATATTATTTAAAGAAATATATTAGTAAATATTTTTAAAAGAAAGTGGTTATTAACAGGTCACTTCAGACGTGACTTTGATAAGATTAGAATAATCGAAAAATCAACATGCAACATTATGTTTATATTCCAAAAAATCACATCTTGGAAGAAAAAAAAGATAAATGGTATTAAAAAGTAATAATCAAACGTGGTGAAGCATCAAAGTTCAAAAATAAATAATAAGAGTACGAGAAATATTTTTAACTTTCAAATATTTATTACACTTTAATTTCACGGTACCACACTTTTATTAACTGTAGATCTACCAATAATATCAAAATATTTATCATGCTCTGAAGACTCTTGAGCCTAAATACTTATTATTTAAGTAATAGAGTTGCTTATTGCTTTCGCGGAATAAATCTATTTATGGAAAAGCACCCCAATTATGAATTAACATTTTCATATCTAATGCTGTGCTGTAATTTTGGCTTTTGAAAGCTTTGAAATTTACAGGAATATGCTCCAATGGGGGACAGAGATTGTGTTTCAGAGAGATTTTTAACTATAGACTTTGGTATTTTAAAATCGAAAGAAAACTTCCCTTCTTCCTTTGCCCTTTTCGATAATCACGATGCCTTTAAAAATTAGAGGGATCTGAGGCAAAAGACAAATTTATTCCTTTATTAATGGTTTTGGTTCTTTTTTTACACGTAAATGATGTCACATGTAAAGCCTAATCTCAAATTAAAATTACTTGCTAAACTTTTTAAAGTCGACTTTGATGTGCCATTTATTAAATTTTATTGAAGCCAATGTTCCTGGAGATTGTACGGTAAAAGGGTGTTAAACTTATGTATTTGCTATTGTTAAGTTCTTAGCAAATTACGCTATTTTGTATAACTGCTGTATAAAAGGAAAAATGCTAACATTTTCTGAAAGAAAAGCAGCTAATGATTTAAATATAACGACGCTTTCACTAGGTTAGCTTATCTTACGGATTGATACTTGTCGAAATAAAAAAATATATATATTCTTTCATTTCATGAATCATTTAAAACTATGCATTTCAATTTGTTTAAAACATAGAATCGATTAATGAAATCCAATATTATTGTACATTTAGAAAAACATTGAAACATTATTTTTATTAAATATACTAAATTTCAAGTAATAAAATATATTTTAAATGTAAGCTAAAATTTCATTTTGAAATAATGCGACTTTTGGAGCATTATTTTATTTCTAAAAGGTATATTATTATTTTAAGATTTCGTTTTAACTTTCGAAGCTGGTGTAACGAAAACGACATCGCTTTGACGAAATTGAAATAAATGTTAATGTTGTCGTATTAAAATTAATGCTTTCCATGAAAAAATATTACATCATTTTTACCCGATAAAGCTTTTACTAAAATCGCCTTTGTGACATGTTTTAACTGCCATCTTTAAAAATAATTAATTGAAATAGTATATGATTTTTTAAAACTTAGTTCTTATGAATAGATACAGAAGATCCGCAGACGATTTTAGCTTCTGTGGAATAAATTCATTCATGAAACTTCGATGTGTGTAAATATGTTTTCAGTTTTCGGAAATTTACTTTAATCATGTTTTTGTACCATTTATATATTTGAAATTCAATTCTTTTAAATTTTAATTTTAATGAAGAAATAGCGTCAAAAATATATTAATTCGTTTTAATTCCCCTTTCTTCCACCAAAAATATCTTCTCCTTATAATCATAGCGTGAATTTTGAAAGAAAACTCTCATTTGTTTGTAACTTATATTCAAACTCTTTAATCAGTATGGATAGTATTCTTTTGACGTCACAATTTAGTAAAATGGTTGTTTTATAGCCTCGAACTGAAAGCGAGAATAGAGTCCATTAGTAAAAAATATTTCTGTTACTCATTTTAATATGACGTCATTATTTATCTATTTTCATTATTTACTGATATTCATGTCCCTTGCATTTTTAACGAATACATGGAAATATCTGTTTTATTTCAAATATGACGTCATATTTCTCCAACCGAATAACTTTTTTAATAATATGATTCTTTTTCATTCTTTTCCCTTCTAATTATGACTCCATTTTTTGCAGAAAACCCCTTATTAACGTAACTGATATTCATCCTTCATGTATAATAAAAAATACATATTTTTCGTTTCAAGTATGACGTCATAAATATTTATTTTTGAATTCTTTTTATTTTAAATTTTAATTAATTGCAGGGGTAAAATTATTATTCCAGATTTAGAATTTCTTGGCAACGGGAAAGAAAAATGGTCAAATTTTATCGGGAAAATGTCAATTGATTCTGTATAAAAAAGTATGAAATTTTGAATTATTAAGTGAAATATTTGGATAAAATAAATAAAACATAGCCTATGTTCTTTTCCGTTTCATAATCTATCTATATGCAAAGATACAAAAGCATTAATTGATCCGTTTTGATGTTCACTTCATTCAAACATTCGGACACACATTGACATTTATAATATTATAAGGATTAAATTCTATACATATTCTAAATATTCATAAACTTTATATTCTCATCAGGAATACAACCGTGTATATCTTTTTTTTTTTTTTTTTTTTTATAACTATAGCACATCAAGAATTGAGTAAAAAATGAGACTACAAAATTCCATCTTTACTTATTTCAAATGAAAATCAAATTTCAAAGTAATTGCTTAAAAGGCGCAAAGGCCAACATAGTGAAAAAGATTCCAAGCCGGGACTCGAACCCGGGCCATCAGTATAGCGCACTGACGTTCTACCGACTAAACCACTTGGAACGATACCTAGCTCGGAAAATTTCTCACTATTATATGTTGGCAAGGCTACAAACGCAGCACAAGATGGAATATTTATCGTGAGTCACCTACCTGGGACAAACACGAAACACAATTAAATCCAGCATCGATAGAAACTATATTTATACATGGAATTTATTCCAGAGAGAAACATTCGCCTTGGATACAATATTTCAAATGAAAATCAAATTTCAAAGTAATTGCTTAAAAGGCGCAAAGGCCAACATAGTGAAAAAGATTCCAAGCCGGGACTCGAACCCGGGCCATCAGTATAGCGCACTGACGTTCTACCGACTAAACCACTTGGAACGATACCTAGCTCGGAAAATTTCTCACTATTATATGTTGGCATTTAATTGTGTTTCGTGTTTGTCCCAGGTAGGTGACTCACGATAAATATTCCATCTTGTGCTGCGTTTGTAGCCTTGCCAACATATAATAGTGAGAAATTTTCCGAGCTAGGTGTCGTTCCAAGTGGTTTAGTCGGTAGAACGTCAGTGCGCTATACTGATGGCCCGGGTTCGAGTCCTGGCTTGGAATCTTTTTCACTATGTTGGCCTTTGCGCCTTTTAAGCAATTACTTTGAAATTTGATTTTCATTTGAAATATTGTATCCAAGGCGAATGTTTCTCTCTGGAATAAATTCCATGTATAAAAATTCCATCTTTACATATTAAGTATTTACTCATTTTTATGCGTCATTTTTCATTACATAAAAAAAAAAAAACAGAATTGAAAATCGAGCATATTTAAATCAACGACATTTGAAAGTATATGTTAAATAATATTTCATCTTTTTATAGTTAAAATAAAACCACGTAACTAACTTCTTTTACTCTCTGGAAAAGGACAGCGATGAATTCTATTAGAAAAAGAATTTTCTTACAATTTCGAAAACTACATCTGTTAGATGGCCAACATTTTGCATTTTAAAAAATAATATTAGTTCTAAAAAGAAGTGTTTTTATTTAAATAACACAGACCTGCAAAAAAATACTTTTTGAAAATTGCATTAATTTTGATAACTAATTTTTATGTTTTTTTTATTGCTGATTCCGAAAATGAAATCCATTTTTTTCTGTCACGTAAGGATTTTTCACAAAATGATTGCATATTTTTAAAGAAAATGCTGAAATCATGAAATTTTGACATTTCATTTAAATTTCATTTATTTATAAATCTATATAAATTACATTTATATCTGAGTTCAAGTAATAGGTAAGTATACATAGAAGGTTACAAGTCCTTAGAGTAATGTTTTTTTCTTTACATCAAAAGTTTTTTTGCCGCTTTTCCTATTGTGAACTTTGCAGGGATTGTCTTTTTGTAGCATCCAGCAATAGTCGGCTATCATGCTGACATTCCATTTGCCTTGATATCACCTCTCCATTTCCTTTATATCCTGGTGAAATCTTTCACCTTGTTCCTCACTAACTGTACTTAAATTTTTAGGAAAATAGTCTAGGTGTGAATCAAGAAAATGAACTTTAAAGCTCGGAGACTACTGACCAGGCCCCTACCTACCGGGGTGAACCCAGCTGAACGGGTTTGTAATTGCCTGGAAAGCAGGGCGATGCATTGTGAGTACATACGCCAGATCACCGCAGGCGGCGGACCACACCAGCAAGCACCCGGGCCGACTAAAGAACTTTAAAGCTCATATATTACACCCTAAAATCTTGAAATTTTTTACCATCTCTTCTACAATAGATTTGTAGTTTGAGTCCTTTTTGTTGCGAAGAAAGCTAGTAATAACTAGTTTGAAAGATTTCCAGGCTTTTCTTTCGTTTTTTTTTTTTTTCATTTTATTCTCAAAAATTTCATCTTTCATCATTTTCCTGATGTCTGGTCCTACAAACACACCTTCCTTCAGTTTTGCTTTGGATAAACCCATGAACTGCTCACAAAGGTATTTGAAACATTCACCTTCTTTTGGTAAAGCCTTGGCAAATTGTTTCATAATATCTAATTTTATATGAAGCGGTGGAAGTAACACTTTTTTTTGGATCAGCAAGATTTTTCCTTTACCAGGTCCATGAAGGACAAGATGTATGGCAGATGGAATATCAGGATAAAATATTTCCGTTTTGTTCTTTAAATTGAAACCTTTCACATTACAAGTACAAAAATAGCAATCATCACTGTGATTTTTAGGTTCTTTCCAAACCATTGGTATACCAAACCGAAAAGATTGCTATTTACCTTGAAACCATTGCCTTAATTTTTCTACATAAATGCGAGAAACTTTGTGTGGAGGCCAAGGCTTGTCTTGATCGCCCAATTTCATGCCAAAATAAGCGAAATACATTTTTTTTAGAAAATCAGATATGCTTCTTTGTTGTTTTTTCACTGTGAAGTTGCCACAAATACAGCAGAAACAATTCGGTGAATTAGCTAATCCTCTGGAAGCCATGTTCTCTAATGCAGCAAAAACTAGAAGTAAAATTTACTACTATAACTTATAACTCATAGGCTGGAATAAAACCACATATGTACAGCACAGAGTAAAGAAAGACACTGATTCAGGAGTAGACATAAGGTCAGTGAAAAGGTTTGTTCCCTTAAAGCCGAAAAGATTTCAGCCGAAACTCATTAAGAGGGGGAAATGTAAGGGGTCATACAGGAGTTGCATTGTGTCAACGCTTAGTTCTGATTCCCTCTGAATCTGAACAAAATCACGAAGAGTTACTCCATTTTAGAAAAGAACCCAGTGCGGTTTGCTGTTGCGGATTTTGCGGCTGTTGCGGTTTCGGCAGAATTTATCGTTTTATTGCTTTTTTCAACTTAGCTCAGTAGTGTTTTACTATACATTGTATCATCTAACCAATAAAAGGGTAACCAGACAAAAAGATCTAGAAAATTTTGTCAGAATTATCTTCTCACAATTAAAAAAAAAAAAAAAAAAGAAAGAAAGAAAACATAATTTAACTTTATAATCAATGATTCGTGAAACTATAAAAATTTTCTACTGAATGAAATCTATGTCGAATTACTAATTTGTACGAAATATTTTTTGAATTCTTAATTTTTAGGCGTAACTAATTTACAAATTCATAATTAGTGTCGACAATAAAGAGAGAATTATAAGCAACAGCAACAAAGTACGTGTGCTGTTTCTTTTATTGTTTTAAATTATTTTCATGAAGCTTTTTTTATTAATTTTTTTTTTTATTTTCTGAATGCCATGAGGCTATTTTTGGAAAATATTGTCAGAATTATCAGATTGTCAGAATTATTATTGCCATAATTCTGACAATTCTGAATGCCATGAGGCTATTTTTGGAAAATATTGCCAGAATTATCAGATTATCAGATTGTCAGAATTATTATTGTCAGAATTTTGTCAGAATTATCTTCTCACAATTACAAAAAAAAAAAAAAAAAAAAGAAAACATAATTTAACTTTATAATCAATGATTCGTGAAACTATAAAAATTTTCTACTGAATGAAATCTATGTCGAATTACTAATTTGTACGAAATATTTTTTGAATTCTTAATTTTTAGGCGTAACTAATTTACAAATTCATAATTAGTGTCGACAATAAAGAGAGAATTATAAGTAACAGCAACAAAGTACGTGTGCTGTTTCTTTTATTGTTTTAAATTATTTTCATGAAGCTTTTTTTTTTATTAATTTTTTTTTTTTTTTTTCTGAATGCCATGAGGCTATTTTTGGAAAATATTTATCTGTTTTTCTGGCGTCTCTCTATGCGTTACTCAAATTTTGTGAACGCTTTAGCTCTTTTTAATAATTAAAAAATGTTTAATTTTTTTGTACTGTTTCCTTTTGTTTTGTTTGCCAATTTTTACATGAAAATCATTTGAGTAATACTTTATTATTTTAAACGTTTTGACAATGAAATTGATTTTTGGCTGAAAAAATAAAATCTTGCTAAGAAAGGATTCCATGTAGTAATACTTTACTTGTTTAGTCTTTCAAAGTTAGTTGGAATTGATTAGGGAATAGGTGGAATAGCTGGCCAGTGAAATTGACACTATGGTTAAAGGAAAATATAGAATTTCATTCAAAAATTTAAAGTAAATTAATTAAATTCATTGAATACATTTGTTTTTCTTTTTATGTTCTATGATTAAAATTCTACTGTTTTAATTTTATGAAAATATGCACAAAAGTAAATTTTTAAATATATTATATTTAAATATACAATTATTAAGAAAAATAGGCGAAAATTATGCCATTAATAACACAATCATGTTGAGAAGCTTTCTGTGTACATTAAATTTAATCTATTATTTTAATCTTATTTAAATTATTTAATCGGCATTTATTTGCATTATCTACATATACATATATTTCAATGTATGTGAAAAAATATGACTATAATATTTTTGCATGTGTTTAAAATTCGAGTTTAAAAAAAGAAAAAATATATATTCTCTACTGAATATCACATCACTTTTGCATATAAAAGCATGCATTAAAGATTCCAATTTAATATACTTTATCGAAACATTTTTATTTTTCTTATTTAAGCTATGGCAACAAAAAAGAAAATGGAAGACAATTTTAAATTAAATTTATCATTTGAAATATTTATTCAAATAATGAAATATTGATATTTATGAAAATTATAAAGAAATTAAAAAGGAACCTATATCCTATTGCGCTATTTTGAATTATATTTTGTAATATAAATGATATATTTTTCTTCATTTACTTTTAAGTAGAGATGGGCAACATCGTTCCTTTTAAGGAATCGTTCCAGCCGGAATCGTTCACCGAAACGAACGAGTTCATTGGAGTCGTTCCTTTCGGAATCGTTCCGAAAAAAAGGAACGAATCCGAGAAAAAGGAACGATTCCGAGAAAAAAGGAACGATTCCGAGAAAAAAGGAACGATTTTGAAAAATAAAGGATTCCAAGGGGAAAAAAACACTTCCGAGATAAAGAGAACCACATGCAATCCATAATATTTTTTACTAATTTATTTTCTTATGTACCCATCCATTTTCTTAGGCATCCAGTCGCTTTAATTTTGTAATGTTTTGGACAGATGATTTTGTTTTTAAGAGTTCATTTCATTGATCAGCGTGTGCAATGAATTTGCAGTTATTTCTAACTTTATGATTTATGGTATAAAGCATAATTCCTCTTGGAAATTTAAGGGCGGTGCAAGGTCTATTCGATTTTCAGTGTAATCATTGGTTTCTCTTGAAAATATGTCGTCAAATGACCGTCCATTTATATTATTATTTTATATAGTGTGTCTTTACTCTCAACGATGTTCAGTGGCTAAGTCCTAAACCGTTAGTCATAGACCTATAGTTCCAATTACAAAAATGTTTTAAATAAGGTAAAAAATTATTCTGAAAGTCGTTTGGATCAATAAAAATATTTCTAAAAAAGTTACGAAATTTAATTTTTTATACGTTCCTCCGCCCTATAAGAGATATTTAGTAAAAATTTCCTGTTCTCTTAAAAGAAAGACAAAAAAAGTCCCATTCATCTAACACTAAAATTCATGAAGTTATACAAAACTTTGAAATGCAAGACTTATGCCACTTTTCTGCATCCGAATACACATGAGTTTAGCCATGCTTCTAGGGGTCGTAAACAAAGTGCTTAAAGTATTTGAAGGATTTATTTCATGTGTAGCTGCGCTTTGAAAGAAATCGTATTACGACAGATTTTTGTAAGGATTTGAAGCTGTTTCGTTTCATGATTTTTTTTAACAAAAACTATGCTATTTTTATAAGCTTTTATTTAACCTATTAACCGCCAAAACTATAAGTAGGAATTTTCAAATTTCTTGTTGAAAGTCGCTTGTCACCACAAATTCAGAAAGGTAATTTCCGCTTTATTAAAATATCAAAATTTCTGCCAATAAATAAGGCAATTTTTTTAATTGTAAAATAGTGGTGACAAAGTAATTAATGTAAGCATGAGCAATTATTTTGACCGTTGCGTGAATGCAACACCAGCGGGTAACGGGTTAACTTGAAACGATCGTATGTATGTCTTTCCAGTTCAAAATTTGTACTCGAAATTCAACTCACTTTAAAATATGCGATCGAGGTTAAATTTTACATATTGACGTAAATCAGATGACAATGTAATATTATTATAATTTTCAGTGCTTACCATTATGTACTTATTTTACAGGGTAACACAAAAAATTTCGGATAGATTACTGCCAACAAGTTTTCTAAAAAGTTTTAGATTAGATAACACAAGACTGCGATGGTTGTGTTTTTTTATTTTTAAAATTATGTATTTTTAAAATTATGATTTTTATGTATTTTTTAGCACTGAATCCGAAAATTATCTTCATTTTTAACCATCATGTCAGAATTTTTCGCAACTAGTAAATTTCAAAATAGTAAATTTCAAAATTGAAAAAATAGCTAATACTATAAAATAGAGTCGATGGTTGTATTTTTTAACTTTTACGACTGATTTGTATGTGCTTTTTAGCACTGAATGTAAAAATTACCTTCATATTTAACCATCATGTTAGACTTTTTTTGTAAATGGCAAATTTCAAAGTTAAACTAGTATGTTGTGGCCATCACAAAACTTTCTTCGAAATAAATCACGTCAATTAAATCATTTAAATAGTAAAAGAAATTACATCAATTTAGAACCAATTCGTATCAAAGTATACCTGAATTTGAAGTTTGATGAAAATTCGTGCATTACTTATTGAGATAGAGCTGTAGGGGAAATTCTGAAAAATGCAGCATAGCAGCGCCACCTGTTGAGCGATTTGCACCAAAACACAAACAGCACTAATTCATATTAAGGTATACCGGAATCTGAAGTTTGATGAAAGTCGGTGCATTAGTTCTGGAGCTAGAGCTATTGTGGAAATCACAAAAATGCAGCACAGCAGCGCCACATGTTGAGCGATTTACACGAAAAGGTACAAAACATCAATTCATGTCAAGGACTAACAGAATCTGAAGTTTGATGAAAATCCGTGCATTAGTTCTGGAAATTGAGCTATTGTGGAAATCGTGAAAAATGCTGCATACCAGCGCCACCTATTGAGCGATTTACACCAAAACATAAACAGCACTAATTCATATCCAGTATACCTAAATCTGAAGCTTGTTGAAAACCCAAGCATTAGTTCTTCAGATAGAGCTATTGCGGAAATCTCAAAAAACGCAGCATAGCAGCGCCACCTGTTGAGCGATTTACGCCACAAGGGGCAAAACGTCAATTCATGTCAAGCACTAACTAAATCTGAAGTTTGATGAAAATCCGTGCATTATTTCTTGAGATTGAGCTATTACGAAAATCGTGTAAATGCTGCAAAATGCAGCATAGCAGCGCCGTCTGTTGGGCGATTTGCACCAAAACTTTACCAGCACTAATTCATATCAAGGATTAACGGAATCTGAAGTTTTATAAAAATCCGTGCATTAGTTCTTGAGATAGAGCTTTTGCGGAAATCCTGCAAAATGCTACATAGCAGCGCCACCTGCAGGGCGATTTACACCAAAAACTAATGAAGGTCATTTTCGGATTCAATAGTAAAAAATACATAAAAATCAATTATCAAAAGTTAAAGAAATAACAATCACATCTATTTTATACTATCAGAATCAGATTTCCGAAAATTTTTCACTTTTTAGCTTTCAAATTTACGATTTGCAAAAAATCTGTACTTTGTGATAAAAAATGAAGGCCATTTTTGGATTCAGTGTGTAAAGAATCGAGGCTGTTGCTTTTCAACATTTTATTTAACGAAAATTCTATTATTTTTTTCCTGTTATATGTTTAGTACAAGCTGTATATTTTGCATTAATATTTCAGAATGATTATATATTTCAAATTTATAATGCAATGTTAATTTTACTATCAACTATATTTTTTATATATCTGAAGATTATTTATATTTCTAGTAAATTTGTAAATGACCCCTATTTCGCAGCAAAAAATATGCTCCAAGTTGAAACAGCCATTACTTCGGTCAGTTTTAGTCGTAGAATAATAGGACTTTTATTAGTCTTACTTGTAAGTGTAATAGGAAAGTTTTACTAACTATAACTTGAAGGACCGGGGGATCGTATAAAAAATTAAATTTCATAATTTTTCAAGAAATGATTCTATTGACCCAAATCACTTTTTAAATACTTCTTTACCCCCATTTAAAACATTTTTGTAATTGGAACTATATGGCTATGACTAACGGTTTAGGAATTAGCTATTGGACATCGTTGAGAGTGGACATCCTGTATAGGAAATTTTATTATTGCTCTGATATTTGTCACCAGGGTCTAGGAATTTTTAGTCTCATAGATTCCTCTTCAAAATCTGCCTCTAGGTAATCTTAATTTCATTTTTCATTCTGAATCTCATTTTTCATTTGGATGGCCCTACTGGTTTGGATATGTAACTAGTTAAAGCAGATTACATTTTTGTTCCAGTGTCCGTACTTTCAATAACTTTATGCCCTTTATCGTCTTTCTCCTCAGCTTCCTAACTTTACGCACACAGGATATTTCGCATAATTCATCAACATCATTATCACCGCCTTCAGGATCTGGTTCAGAAGTGAAACACCCTATTCTATAGCAATCATCTTGTAGTGCAATTCAGTGATATATATCAATTTTAATGCATTTGAAATAGCTTAATGTCATTAAAATGCGCTGCAAACGATTTTTTCCCGTTGACCATAATGTAACGAAATACTTTTGAGTGCCCCTGTAAATAAACTATAAATGCTACACTCTTCATATTGAATAATAAACATCCCATGGTAAACATCATTAACATATATCAATTGCATGGGAATCCGAGTATATTTACGGGAGTTAGGTATATTACACACTGAGACCACAGAACGACACAAAGCGCAACATGAAGTGCAAAAACCGGTCGAAACAAAGAACGAAGTAGTTGCAAACTTGTTTTAAACCAGTTTTTCTAGCGAATTCAAGCGACATGTCTTATGTGTCGCCTTAGTGTATGACTTGCCTTAGAGCGTGAACAGACGGTCTGACGGACAGACAAACCGCATTCATAAACACTAACTTTATTGGAAAGAGTTAAAAAGTAAAGCACGTTTTTGCGCACTGTCTTTCCTGAGTGACTGATGTATGTCTTGTCTTTTACCCTAACATCGCTATTTGTGAACTGCTGTTAACTACGTAGAATTTCAATAAACTTACAACTCTTTTTGAATCTCCAATTTCACGAGAACCTACCGGAATTTCTCTAATTTCACACCCTCATCCGCCGTCACCCTCTCTTCACTTATATGATACAGAACCTCAGTTCGGTGTGAGTGAATTGCAATGCTAATATGTTTGTTTGAATTGGGATCTTTGGAGCTTCATAACTCATGAAGTCATGGAACACTTGTGTTACACGAAAGGGTAGAAGTTCCTTCAGATGATTTGTAAACAGATTCATTAGCAGGGCTATGGCTAGTGATATTTATAAGATAATATTATATGCATTAATATTATAATATATATATATATATATATAGTAATATATATGATTTTATTCATATATAGTACATATTATCTCCGCCAAAAGATATAGTGATTCACTAAACTTCAAAGTTCTATTTCTTTAAATTTGAAATTTGCTAACATTTTAACTGAAAAACGGTTTATTGGTTTAATTAAATTAAACAAATTAAAAGTATGTCCATTATTATTACAGAGTGTAGTACTATATAAAGAACTACCTTTTGACGATGTTTCGGCCGTTGAATGAAAGATATCTGTTGTAAACGTATTATAGATAATACCAACCTTAATTTTTTGAGAATTTAACTATTTTTTATTCGGAGTTAAACTTTTTATTGTCAAAACTATTTAAAATAGATAAAACATTTTGTTAAATTCGAACTTTTCAGAAAACTTTATGTAATTTAAGAAAAAAAAGAAAATAAATAAATAAATCTTCTAAGTGAAAAGAATAACAATAAGAAAGGAAAATACATAAAATTTAGTATCGTATTTGCAGTAAGTTTTACCTCAATAAAAACGGAAATTTGGTATTAGGCTTGAAACATTAAATTTAGTTTAGCATGAAGGGAGCCTTGATTTGCTCGAAATTAAACTCAGATATGTATTATCCATCACCACAGTAACAGGCATTAATCGTGGCATTGAACTCGGGATTTACGAGTATCAATAACGATCAAGAAATCTGAATTATTATAAGAAATTATTACGATAAACGATTTTTTTTGCTTTTATTTTACGTTGAATTAAAACAAAGTCACAGTTATTTAAATTCTAATTATTTAGCAAGAAATAGAAGTAAAATAACAATTGAAAAAACTGTACAAAATCACAACGTGCATTCTTTGGAAACCAATAATTAAATTCGTATATTGTAAAAATTTTAAATGCAATATTAACCTTCCGCATACCAGACCGGTGCAACAGGACCCGATAGATACATTCAAATTGATTTTTCACATTTAAAAAAATGAAAATTTTGTAAATATGTGACTTTTTCTGGAATGTTCTACTCAAAAGAATAGAACATCCCAGAAAAAACCCATATTTACAGAAATTTCAGTTTTTAAAATAAATTAGAAATATCATTATAAATGTACCTGTCGGGGCCATTGAACCCCTCTGGTAGACGGAGGGTTAACATAAATCTATTAAACCGAAACAAGCATAAAATATGCAGCTTTATATATGTTGCAGTGTTGGAGAAAGTCCGATAATCTATATGTAGCACGTGATTTTTCTTTCCCGTTTTTATACTCAAAACGGCCATTAAGAGAGCGAACCGCGGTTAAATTATTTCAATCCCACCCACCACTGTTACTGTTATCTTATTATTATTATTAGACATTATGCTTTTTGAAATATTCATTATCTTAAGAAAGAAAGAAACGTTTTACAAAAATTCCTTGTTCTAACAGATTTTACTCTATGTAATAAACCTCAATGTAAGTTGATTAAAAGAGCAATCTTAGGGAGTTTCGAGATTTTTTTAAATCATCTTCTTCAGGAGAGAAAAACAAGACGCCAAACTGTGGAAATAAAGTGGTACTCGAGCGCTCGTAGCTGGTCATATATTTATTTTGACAAAGAGGATTCTCAAATTGAAAATATGTATGAGGAAAAAACATGAAATAGTGAAATATGCATGAAAGTGCGTAACTCTACAATTATTAAAATAATTGAAAATCAGTTATTATTATCCTATTAAAATGCAATTTTTATGGCCTAGTGATATATTTCTTACATTATTCAAAACTGTTTCTAGTCAGATTTAAAAAAATATTTTTCACTAGTAATTAAACAAGCATTTTCTTTGTTTTTCTTAAGGCTGTTCTTAAGTGATCTGCTCAACAAGCGTAAAACGTTTTGACACATTTACAAATTCATTTTTTAACGGAAAGATATAAAATTGGAATGTTTGACCATGGAAGCGATTTGGAATCGAACTGTGTTTTAAATCTTTTGATCAGTAAATTACCTATTGAGTTATAATCGATTTTGATCACGTGACAAACATGTTTTTCACCCATTTTTGAGAAATTATGCCTCTTTCGCGCGGAAATTCGGTTCAAAACGCCCACTTTGACACTATTTTCTGAAAGGCCTATTGCGTTTGCTAAAAAACGGAAAAAACAGCTCGATTACATAGTTTCTGAACAACAACACCTGTTCGTTTCATGCATTTCCGAATAAAAATAAATTAAAACTTTTGTCACAAATTTATCCTTTTGGATTTGAGAACAGCCTTAAGAATTCATTTAGAAAAAATTCATTTCGTATGATACATTTACCAATTAGAAAATGCATTAGTGTATTAAAGTACACATGGTGTTCCATTACCCTCGGGGTCCAGGTACTCAATCGGTAAAGCACGTAAAGTTTCTGGGTTCGAATCCCATCTCGGGCACTTTTTCTCTCTGGTGTAAAAAATCCAATTCGTATAAAATATTTTTTAATTATTTCTTTCAGATTAATTTAGCACAAGAAGATGAAATAGTAATGTTTATTAAACGCCCTACTCCGCCCCGCACTTCAATTTCTTTTTTCTTTCTTTCTTTACTTTTCTTTTTTTTTAGGAGGGGGGGGGGGGGGAGTGGCACACACATTAGAAGGCTATTTTGGCAATAAAGTCAGCTTTAATAGAATCAAAATCTGTTATTTTGAAATAAAATAGCGTATTTTAATTTATTAAAACTGCCAGTCTTCAAGAAAAGAACCGATTCCCGAGGAATCGGTCCTTTTCGGAACGGTTCCTCGGATTCGGTCCTTTTTGGAACGGTTCCTCGGATTCGGTCCTTTTTGGAACGATTCCGAAATGGACCGACTCCGAGGAATCGGTCCTTTTCGGAGTCGGTACATTTTGGACCGATTCCGAGGAATCGTTCCGAAAAGGACCGATTCCGTGGAGCCGTTCCTTTTCGGAATCGTTCCAAAAAGGACCGATTCCGAGGAACCGTTCCAAAAAGGACCGAATCCGAGGAACCGTTCCAAAAAGGACCGAATCCGAGGACCCGTTCCAAAAAGGACCGAATCCGAGGAGTCGTTCCAAAAAGGACCGAATCCGAAAAGGACCGATTCCTTTTTACAGAATGGAATCGTTCCTTCAGTTTCACTGCCGGAATCGTTCCTTTGGAGTCGTTCCTCAACAAATGACACATCTCTACTTTTAAGGTTGGTTGTGTTTATTGCGGCCAATTACCAACAGGAGGGATATGGGCCCTAAAGGGGGGGGGGTGCCCTCCATGGGGGTCTTTCTAAGGGAACCTAACCCGTATTTATGCAAGGAAATCCAAGGTTCTAAGAAAACCACGAAAACTCCGAACAATTAGGCCGACTGGCGCAGGGGCGGATCCAGAGAATCGTTTTTGGGGGGGGGGGGGGGCGATCCCGAGTGACATATAATCAACTTAGTCATAATTTCTGTTGCTCAAATCATTCCTTGCAGTTAATTTTTAAATGAATATGAAATAATTAATGCGATTTGAAAATATTGCAGACTTTTGATTATCCGACGTCCGATTAACCGAAACACTCGGTTATCCAACACTCTTATTATATAATCCCGCCCTCTCAAAATATGGTTTATTGTTACTTATTAGGTCGTAAAATTAAAAACGTTATAACAGAATTTATTTATTAAATGTCTTTTTTTTTTCTTTTTCTTTTTACTCTTGTACTATAGTAATTATTTATCTTATTTTTTGTTCTTTTAGTTATAGTGAAGAACATTAATAAAACAAGCCTGCGATGATTGTGTTTTTTAACTTTTGGTAATGGATTTTGATGTATTTTTTAGCACTGGATACGAAAATGACCTTCATTTTTAACCATCACGTTACGATTTTGGCAAATCGTAAATTTCAAAGTTAAAAAGTAAAACTAGAAAACAGGAATTCTGCTTGTCAGAATTTAGTGTCGCCCCCGATGACAAAAAAATATATGTATATAAATATATACAGTAGAGTCCCGATTATCCGAGTTAATCGAACTTATACCTTTGGAATGAATCATTTTCTTCTGATGGACTGATGGCTTTCATTATTATGAGACAGTCGTTATAAATGAAGTGTTAGGTGAAGATGAAAGAGCAGCCGTAAAAAGTTAGAACTCTGATTTTCTGGTCAAAATGGGGGGGGGGGGGGGGATGGCCATAATTTTTTTTTTGAAAAATAAAATGGAAGCCATCAGTCCATCAGGAGAAAATAACTCGGTGAAAGCGGAAACTCCGATAATCGGGGCTCTACTGTAGTGCAGTTTTAAGACTTATAACATGCGATTTTATTTTACATAAAGTGACGCCATCCACATCCGCTGAAGAATTCATCATTTGCGATCCAGTGTTAAAGAACATCTACGGTAAAGTACGCTTAAGACGTCACTGTCGCTGGATAATACACACACACACACAAAAAAAGGAGATTTCGTCATTCAAAAAACTCGACAAAAAATCGGCCATCTAAAGATTCACAAGCCTTCATTTGTTTGTATTATTATTATAGATATTTAAAATGAAATTTAGTTTCTAATAGCTCCCTGTTTTATCAGAAATCTTTCATTCATATTTTTTTAAAATAGCACGTATTTTAACTTTTTTTTTCAGTTTTTATGGGAAAATGGCAACAAAAAGATATAATTGCTATTTTCTTTCACTTTCTACAGAAATGGAGTTCTTCCGTTGCCAATATTAAGCAAATGGCTCTAAAAACTACAAAAAAAAAAAAAAAAAAAAAAAAAAAAAAAAAAAAAATAATAATAATAATATTTCAAAAATAAATGGAGATGCAGTTTTCAAACAAATTGCATTAAAAAGTACTTTTTTTTCGAATACGACGGTATAAACATTGAAAATGTGCGATGCTTAGAAGTTAAAAAAATTGCTATAGAATATTTAATCGTACTGCTTTGTTTCACGGCTGGCTTCTGTAAGGTAACGTTATTTTTTGGAGATGTCACAAAATAAGCTGGGAGAAAGAAATAGCATACCGTACCGGGGGCTAAAAATAGCGAAAATATCTCAAAACAATTTGTCAAAGCATTAACAAAAGAAGGTAAATGATTTAAATACATCTGCCACAATTTTCCCAGCTTTATCAACCGCCAAAATAAAAGAGGATACCGAGATGAACCCCATAGAGAAGATTAAAAGAAAAGCGCGAAGCAGAGCATGAGCGGTTCAAAGAAACTTCCACGCATGGAATAAAATTATAAGGATTTTAAATGCACAATATTTTACATGTTTAACTGTAAAAATCCATCGTATAAGCAAAAAAATGAATAAGTTATTATGAAAAAAAGTTACGTCTATTTTATAGTAGCAGATTTTCGCAATATTTCGACTATTTAAAAATTTGCGATTTGTGAAAAATCCTGACGTGATGGTATGGTAAAAAATGAAGGTTATTTTTGGATTCAGCACTAAAAAATACATAAGAACCAATTACCGTAGCTGAAAAACATAACAATCACATCCATTTTTTAATATCAGATTTCTGAAAGAGGGTAATCTCTAAAAAAGGATCCGCTTCAGAAATTTGAAGGGCCTTAACATCCTTGAAAGTCAAAATGTGTCATCTAAGTGGTGTTTATACCTCTTCACAGGCGCTAATCGCACCCCTCCCCCTTGGATCAAAAAATATAAATCCATCGATTATTGCGAATTGCGACAAATGGTTGCCGAAAAAAATCGATTTCATCAATCGTTCGCAGGTCAAAGGATCGCGCAAAAACGCGAATTTCGTCAAAGAAGTGCGGAAAAATCGCGAATTTCGTCAAAGGGTCTCAGAAAAAAACGCGAATTTCGTCAAAGGATCGCTGAAAAAACGCGAATTTCGCCAAATAATTGCGGAAAAAACACTAATTTCGCCAAACAATTGCGGAAAAAAACGCTCATTTCGCGAAAGAATCGTGCAAAAAACGCTTATTTCGCCAACAGATCTCAGAAAAAATGCGAATTTCATCAAAGAATTGCGAAAAAAATACGCGAATTTCATCAAAGGGCCGCGGAAAAAACGCCCAATTAGCACCAGGAGGAGTGCATCCACGGGGGGAGGGTTCGATCGGGGAGGTCGCGCCTCCCATGATATAAATCCAACGCTTTTAACGGCAGTTTTCGCGGAACACACAGACAAGCAAACGAAAACCAAACACGTTTCGGGTATGGTAAACCTCACTGACGTTTCGGCAATTAGTGAACAAAATAGGATTAAGTTCAGTCAAAAGGCATATGGCGACATAATTTTTGACACTATGAGTTGAGGTGGGGGACGATGCCACTTCGTGTACCTTTTGTTGAATCTCTACAACATAAATTTACAACGTTATGCGGATCCCTTTAAAGTGTTGAAACTTTTTCGTTCTTTCAAAGAAACTACAGTTCTAATTTCTGTATAACAATATTTTTGAAGAGTGCTTTATTGTTTGAGAAAAGAATGGGATTCATACAATTTCCAAAGAAAGAAAGAAACAAGAAAAAGAAAGGTCCTTTGAAAAATTCAAGCATCTTAATGTTTTCTGAAGACAGCCACTAATGTGTAAAAAATGTACTGTTATTGCCACCCACATTGCTAAATTTCAAGGGTATTTGATGAATGAACAAAAAAGGACTATATCCTAATCCCAGTCAGTTAATATGCGCATGGTGGGTTGATTTCTTATAAACCAACTTGGTAAATTGGTTCTTCCCTTCTTTGCCCCGATCGAACTCCCCCCCCCCCCCCTGTGGATGCGCGCCTAGGGGAATCTCTTCCCTGTGCTAATTGTGCGTTTTGGGACGAAATGACGTCCTTTGACGAAATTCACGTTTTTTCAGCGAGTCTTTGGCGAAATTTGCATACTTTTTTAGCGATTCTTTGAAGAAATTCGCCTTTTTTCAGAGATCTGTTGATGAAATTAGCGTTTTTTGGGGCGATTCTTTCGCGAAATTAGCGTTTTCCCGCAATTTTTTGTCGAAATTCGCGTTTTTTTCTGCGATCCTTTGACGAAATTCGCGTTTTTTCTGCGATCTTTTGACAAAATCCGCGTTTTTTCTGCGATCTTTTGACGAAATTTTCGTTTTTTTCGTGGTCCTTTGATGAAATGCGCTATTTTTTGACGAAAATCGCATTTTTCCGCGCTTCTTTGACAAAATTCACGCTTTTTTCGCGATCTTTTGACGAAATTCGTGTTTTTTCTCGATCCTTTGACGAAATTGACGTTTTTTGCGCGATCTTTTGACGAAATTCGCGTTTTTTTGCGACCCTTTGACCTGCGAACGATTCACGAAATTGTTTCTTTTTCGGAGACCATTTGTCGAAATTCGCGATAATCGGTGGATTTTGGGGGGGGGGGGGATCACCCCGATCGCCCCCCCGTGGATCCGCGCCTGGACTGGCGCGATTGGGTTCATTTATTTTTAAGAAAAAGTAATATTCTAGATTATTGTTCAAATTTCGATCCCAGAAAATATTAATACACATAAATACCAGTTTAACCCTAGTTAGTGCCCTTTTTATGGAGCCTTGAGACAATTGATACATTAAACAATTTAGTATATATATATAAAAAAAACTATTTTTGCTTTTACTTTGGTTGTTTATTTTTACAAATCGATTGCTGATCATACCACAGAAGTTTTTACATTTAGTTTATACAGTTTTAATTTACACGGGAAGAGTTTTAATCCCCCCCCCCCTCTTCTTTCTTCGCTGTTTCAGTGTCTATATACAAAAACATTATTGATGCAGTTATTTATAAATACACTTCACAAAAGCATATATTTTTATCCTTACATGTGCATATACGTCTTTTTGTTTGAAAAAAAAAAATCAAAGCACTTTTTCAAGGACTTTAATTTCTTATTTTGCAAGGAATAACCACAAGTATTTATAAATTATTTACTATTTTGTTATATTGAATTCATTTGTTAAAATGGTTCATTTTTACAAAAAGTTTGACTATATATATATATAACCATTAATTAAACATAACCTACCACCATCAAATATTATGAATTAAAGCTGTAAGTATAAAAAAAAAAAAAAAAAATTAATTTATTATAAGAATTATTATTGAAGAAAAAGAAAAAAGTGGACACCGACAAAAAATGGAAAAGCTTATATATTGAATTACGTTGTCAAGGGCACAGAATTCAATGATATAAGTAAAATGGTGTTTTCTGTGAGAAAAATAAGCTAAAGCTAAAAATTATTTTCCCCTGTGCCCAAACAACTATTAAAATCAAGTGGATTGATTAAAAATGAAAACACAATAGAAACAAATAATATGAAATGGAAGAATCAATAAAACCTATTTAAATATTTATAGGATATAAAATATAAATAATGAACACCATACCGATTAATATTTCAGTATTTTACAAATATCCACGCGCACATGGCTATATATATATATATATATATATATATATATATATATATATATATATATATATATATATATATATATATATATACATATATATATATATATATATATATATATATAAGAGCACTAGAGATCCATATCCATTGCACATATAGTTCCAAAAGGTTTAACATTTATTTTTTTAATTTACAAAAGAGAAACATTAAGAAAATTAAAAAAGAGAATAAATATATGTAATTTAATAAATCAAAATAATCATAAAAAAATCTTTGAAAGTTATTCTAAAGACTTTATACGTATGCAGCCGTTTAAACATTTTATTCATGTAAGGGGAAATAAAAAATAAAATTTTGATAAAATTATAAATTAAGTTTCAATTTAAATTATTTTTGATTTGTCTTCTAAAGTATATTTAGACAACCAAACTATACGTTTATTTTTTCAATACACTGATAAGTATATCACTTTCCCTAAACCTATATTATGCATTGAAATGTATTTATTGAATAATGTGGTTTATCTTTTGCGCTATGCTATCCGAAACCTTAACAAAAAATTATGTAAATTATTTCATTGGGTCATATTATCTATTCGCATACATTTAACTTAATTTGGATACTAATGACGCAAAATAACCATTTACATATTACGGTCAATCCAGTTTAAATCACCCAGGTGGTGTCGCTCGACATTTTTAATTTTCCCAATCTTTTAACAAAGATTTCTTCATAGTTTTCTGAGTTTAAAAACATGACTAAATTTTTTTTTATCATATAGTTTTTTGGAGGGGCCATTTTTAACAAACTACACAGCCATTTTTGGGAGAAAAACCTGTTTTACGGAAAATGCTGCTTTATTTTTCTACCTGCCAAGAGGAATCTAAAACCAAAATGTTAAGCATAAAATTGTCGACATTTTATGTAATTATAAAATTTTCATTAGTCTTAAAATTGTCGACATTTTATGTAATTATAAAATTTTCATTAGTCTTAAAATTGTCGACATTTTATGTAATTATAAAATTTTCATTAGACTTAAGGATCTAGACCAAAAACATGCTTAAAAACCGAAGAAATAAAAGGTCAAACCCCACATTACGCTGCCATTGTTTTTTATGAAGGAAATGAGACTCACCTTAAATAATTTTTATTTTTAAAGATCTCTTATAGGACTATTCATTTTTATAAATTTCAATCCTGAAAACAGTTTCTTTTTTTTCTTTTTTTTTTTTTTTTTTTTTCGTACAGCTCATCAAAAACTGTGTTAAGTCTGCTTTTGGCAATTTTCACTAATTAATATCTCAAAAAGGACTGACTAAGAAATCCTGAAAACTTAGGATAATAAACATCTTTGTACTATAAAGTTAAATTGTAAATTTTATGACTGAGACTTAACTCGTTTTTGAATAACAGTTCACTAAAAATGCACCGCCCCCTCCCCACTTTCTTTTCTTTTTTGTTTTGTTCCAGATACATAGCATTACAGGTACTTTTTGCTTAGGTACGCTCAAATTGACGATAAAAACAAATTTTACGCATTATTGCTTAGTTAAATAGGGCAGTGGCCTCTTTTCAAAACTTTCTTAAATGGGGGAGGGGTTGGGCGGTCTTTTGATTTTATCGTCCGCATCTGAGGAGCACCTGATACAGTTTTATTCTGACATTTTTTGAAATTAGCCTAAATACTCGCGCTAAGAATTTTATAAAATATCTCGTTTGTATATGCCACTGCCCCTTGCCTTTTATGCATATTTGCCTTCCCCCCCACAGGGTCGAACCTAAGGGGGGCAGAGGGGGCATGTACCCCGGGCGCCAGAACGAAGCGGCACCAAATGAAGGATTATACCTTTGGAATGGATCATTTTCTTCTGATTGACTGATGGCTTTTATTATTATGAAACAGCCATTATAAGTGAAGTGTTAGGTGAAGATGAAAGAGCAGTCGTAAAAAGTTAGAACTCTGATTTTCTGGTCAGAATGGGAAGAAAAAAAAATGCCATATTTTTTTTTGTCAAAAAAAAAAAAAAAAAAAAAAAAAAAAAAAATGGCCATTAAAAAATTATGGCCATTTTTTTTTCTTCCCATTCTGACCAGAAAATCAGAGTTCTACCTTTTTATGACTGCTCTTTCATCTTCACCTAACACTTCATTTATAATGGCTGTTTCATAATAATAGAAGCCATCAGTCCATCAGAAGAAAATAACTCGGCGAAAGCGGAAACTCGGTTAAGCAGGACTCGGATAATCGGGACTCTGACTGTATATTTCATTTTAAAAATGATCTTTAGAATATTTTTGTTGGTGTTCAGAGGGGGCTAATGACCCCCGTGACATCCGCCATTGTAGATTAAGTAGTTCAGTATTACATGTTTTATGCTTACATATTTTAAATTTTAAAATAAGTCGGCGATTAGAAAATTAATAAAATTCTCTTTGTAAATATGGTTTGCGGAAGAGGAGGACAGGGTTTCCAAAATTCATGTTTGCCCCGGGTGCAAAAAAGGCTAGTTTCGGCCCTGTCCCCCCAACCTCCCCCCTCCAACACACACACAAAAAAATACCGGTTATATGAATCACTAATTAACCAACTTTATGCAACGTTAGCAACTTTTATGAATCAAATCTAATAATCTTCCATAAGGTAAGAGTTATTTGAACAGAAAAAAAAAAAAAAAAAAAAAAAAAAAAAACAGTATGTGTCTTTTGCATTTCAGTAAGGAGAAAGAAATAGTGACCCTTCTTGACCTCGGAGATAAGGTTTTGACTGGGGTGTGGAGAACAGTAATTTGACAGGGTTGAGAGGGAGGGTGAAAAGGAAATAAGAAGAAACTGGATTCCTTATCTCAGTTCCGTATTTTAATTTTTAACAGTCCCCTGTAGGTTTCGGCTAGAATTTTTTCGGCTTTAAAGGAAGTCACGAGTGAAAATACGTGTAAAGAAGGGGTGGAGGGCAGGCATCTGCAGGCAGGAGAGATCCGATTTCAACTGGTTTCTTCTGTCTTGAATATTGTATTTAATAGGCACTTTATCGATTTAAAAAAATATTTTGTATTGAAATAGTTTCTTCTTTCTTTTTTATTAGTTTAATGCACCAATTTACTATTTCAAGTCCATAAATTTATTTATCAAACTCATATAAATAATAATTTTTGGTCCAAAATATACTAAATTCATAAAAAAATAGATTGCGATTTGTGATAAAACTGTACGTGATGGAATTTTTTCATTATTTTTCTAGTAATCAGCATCCAAAAAACTACAAAAAATACCACTTACTATGCCGGCAATTTTTTTCATCGCAGTCTTGTGTAATTAACTATAATAAATAAACACGAATAAAAATTAATAGAATATTCTATACTGTCAGAATATAAATATTACAAACAAATGAAAACACGACATTTGCACTTGCGCAGTTATTTCATAGATGTACAATTATTAGATTATCCACAATTAAGCAAAAAAGTTAGGTATATTCTTGTAGTTCAACACCGTCCGCATATTCCCCGCCCGGCGTGTGATCTTGATTGATATCACCTCTCCCATTTAAGATAGGACGCTTACTTTATGTTCTGCTTTGTTATCACATAAACATCACTTGGATAAAAATTAAATCATGAATACAGGCACCATTAACAATATCGGAAGTACTTTTGGATACCAGCGTCTAAATCGCGCCCTTCCGTTGTGAGGGGCGCGGTTTAGACGCTAGTCTTTTGGATATTCTTTTCGAAATCCGGTGTTAGTCTCAGTCCCGAACAATGCCAGATTTTCGAGGTTATATGGTATATATCTTTACTTTAAGGCCACCCATTAGGACAACCTAACTACTGGATTAAGACTTATTACTGAATTTAAATTACAAAATGCCGAGTATCATATTTTTAATAAATAATTTATTTGTTACTTATATTTTCCGGGGGGTAATGTCTTTTTTGATTTAAAATAAAATAAATAAAAAAGTTTGGAAAAAATTCATACGATTTAACTACCGCTTATAATATTTAAGATTAACGACCCAATAAGTTAAGCTCTAAAATAGTTGTATCTTTATTGCCAGATATTATATTAGTAGTAAAATATTTTTCAAAACCGTTAGGATTTATTTCTCATATTATAAAATTAAAGTCATCTTCCCATTTCTAGCCAAAATATCCCGTTACACAAATTACAAAATTATCGAAATGTTTCAGTACGGTTATAGAAAATCACGGTTCTTCTTACTAAAGAAATGTCCAAAAGTTATCAAAATAATATCAGCATAGTGATATAGTACACAAAAATTTGGATATTTTTATTGTGGAAATAAATAATTCAGAAACTGGTTTCCACCAGAATTGCCCGTTTGGCCTTCATTTTTTTTTTTTTTTTAGAAAGTCCGAAGAATTTGTGCCAGAAAAAAAAAAAAAGAAAAAAGTATTTTTTGCTTTATTTAATGACAAAAATTTGTGATTATGTAAAGATTATTCTTTCAAAATTTTCGGTGTGAATGTGAAATTCCGAATAGAAATTGGAGGCCAAACTGGCAACCCTGGCTTCTACTATTGTTTTTTCGTTTGGCCGAAACTTAATATAATGGAAGTAGATGTCTGCACGGACCGGAATTTCCAGCCCCTCGCCCCACCCGGCCCGTACAAAAAAAGGGAGAACAGCCCCGGCCCGACTCAATTTCTACAAAAAATTACGTTTTTTCTCGATATACAATTAAGATTCCTTTAGTGAATACTACATACATATCTATGAGTACATTTTACAGTATATTTTAGATTATTATGTGTCCGCAAAACAGAAAACACGCAATAGTGACATTAATGATTACTTACAGTCTTAGACGTTTCAAAATTCAAATAAAGATTCATTAAAAATTAATATAGTTTAGAATATACGGTTAAAAACATGATAACTGTTTAAGCTGTATAACAAAAAGTAGATTTTTTAAAAATATTTCTCTTTCATTCTTTAAGGCTTTTCTCAAATCCAAAGGAGCTACATCCTGACACATTTCTGAATTCATTTCTTTTCGGAAATGCATAAGATTGGCAGGTACTCTTATTCAGAAACTATGTAAATGGAGCCTTTTTTTTTTTTTTTTTTTTTTTTGATAAAAACAATATATTTTTGAGAAAATGCTGCCAAAGTTAGCGTTTTTAATCGAATTTTCGGAAGCAATAGTACGGTAAAGGAGAAAAGCCTACAGTCACGTGACAAGAATACCTTATATCTCTGCAAGTAATTTATTAAATATAAAAAGCGATATTTGATTCCAAATCCCTTCAAAGTCAGGCCTTTCAATTTTATGCCTTTACAGTTAACAATGAGTCGGAAAGTTTTGCATTGTTGAGCAGTGAATAAGAGAACTACCTTAACCCCCAGTAGCAGAAAGTTATGGTTGTGTCTGCGACAGCAATTTAGTGGGATGAAAATTGTCTGCGGGAGTAGCATGTTACATTTTCTTATGTACAAAATTATGAGTGTTAAAATAAATAGCGTTCTTACTAAAGAGGTGATTCTGAGTAAAAAAAAAAAAAAAAATCTGACATTCCAGCAAATTTTCCGAAAGGTTACAACAGAGGAAGGAGGGGGGGGGGGGAGCAGGGCGCGAAAATCCACTACCGGCACTAATTATGTATTTTTCTTGCGCACTTTTGATGAAATTTGGGTTTTTTCGCGATCTTTTGAAAAAATATGCCGTTTATCTCGATCTTTTGACGAAATTTGCCGTTTTTTCGCGATCTTTTGACGGAATCTGCTGTTTTTTGCGATCTTATGAGGAAATTCCTCGTTTTTTTTTTCGCGATCTTTTGACAAAAATGAGCTTTTTTCGCGATCCTTTACGAACTTCGTCTTTTTTTTTCTCGATTCTTTGACGAACTTCGTGTTTTTTCTGCGATTCTGTGACAGAAATTTGCGTTTTTTCGGCATCTCTGGGACGAAATTCACGTTTTTCCAGGGATTTTTTGACGAAATTCGCGTTTTTACAGCGATCCTTTGGCAGAAATTTGCACTTTTTGCGATTTTTTGACGAAATTCCGCAACTTTAATTCCGATCTTTTGACATAAATTTTCCTTTTTTCGCGATCCTTTGACCGTAATCTGCGTTTTTCGTGATCCTTTGACAGAAATTTGAGTTTTTTCGCGTTCGTTTTACAGACATTTGCGTTTTTTCGCAATCGTTTTACAAAAATTTGAGTTTTTTCGTTATTGTTTTACAAAATTTTGCGTTTTTTCGCAATCGTTTTACAAAAATTTGCGTTTTTTCGCGGTCGTTTTACAAAAATTTGCGTTTTTTCGCGATCGTTTTACAGAAATTTGCATTTTTTTCTGCGATTGTCTGACTAAATTCGTGTTTTTTCTTAGATCCTTTGATGAAATTCAAGTTTCTTCCGCGATTTTGTTACAGAAATTTGCGTTTTTCTTGCGCCCCGGAACGAAATCCACGTTTTTTTCGGGATTTTTGGATAAAATTCAAGTTTGTACAGCGATCTTTTGGCAGAAATTTACGCTTTTCGAGATCTTCTGACGAAATTCCTCCTTCTTTCCGCAATCCTTTGACATAAATTTGCGTTTGCTCGCGATCCTTTGACATAAATTTACGTTTGCTCGCGATCCTTTGACATAAATTTGCGTTTGCTCGCGATCCTTTGACATAAATTTGCGTTTTTTCGCGATCGTTTGACTAAATTTGCATTTTTCCCAGAATCGTTTGTCTAAATTCGCGTTCTTTCTGCGATCCTTTTACTAAATTCGCATTCTTTCCTCGATCCTTTGACGAAATTCGTGTTTTTTCCGCGATCCTGTGGTAGAAATGTGCATTTTTTGTACAACCCTGGCACGAGATTCATGTTTTTTTTCCGGTCTCTTTTGACGAAAGAGCGTTTATATAGCGACCCTTTGGCTATAAATTACCGATTTTTTATGCGAACGATTGCCGAAATTGATATTTTTCGGCGACCATTTGTCGAATTCGCGATATTTTTTGTCAGAATTTTCGTACTTTTTTTAAGGAAATACTTTTTTTATTTTTTTCAAGTTGGCAAATTTATCTGCAAGGTCCAAAATAAATCTGCGACGCACGTCGCGCGTCTCGAACTTTCTGCTACCGGGCCTTAACCCCTTAACCCTAGATCTACCGGGAATTTTATTCAAGTTTTAATAAAACGTTCTACACCAGAATTTTTATTTAAAACTATTTAACTTATTTATTTACCTTATTTTTGTCTGGTTTATATACTTAGTTTATTTTAAAGAAATTTCTGGTTTGAATGAATATTTTGTATGTACCTGTCGGGTCCAATGGACCCGTCTGGTAGACGGACGGTTAAGGGACAAGCAATTGCATTTGCGTAATACTGAATTCCGGCCTGAAATTATTTCAAAATAAGGAAAAGCAATTTTACGTCTCCCCCCCCCCCCCAAAGTTAGAAAAGTAAAATTTCATAAAAATTTTCTGGTATAAATCTGCATTAATCGTAGGTGGGATAAAATATATCCCACCGCCCCTCAAAGGTTTAAGATATATTTCCAAAGTTACTGTTAACAGACGTTCATTATCGCTTTTAATACCTTTACAAAGCGTATTGCCTGTCCTACACATCCTGTGAACGATTAAGACCAGTTCCGTCCCAGAAGGACTATGTAGAAAAAAAAATACAAGCCTGATCTCGGCCCAGCACGAGTCTGCTGAAAAAATTAAACCCGGGATCAGACATCATGTAACAGTCCGATGCCGATCTCTGCGATGGGCATGTTACATTTCTCTATTGATGTTGTCAAACTCGCATCTGCTCGTGACGCACATTTATACTTCTTCCCGCGAAAGTCATATTCATTCAAAATAGCTCATATTTTATCGGCGTCGTTTAAATTTTTATATCGGGCCGGCAGTCCCGTTTAATTTTTCTTATCGAGCTGGCCCTGCAGCCTCGTTCAATTTTTTTGCCAACCCGTTGAAAAAAATGTCCTATTTCTGCCGCCCCCCCCCCCCCCCCCCAAAGCCCGGGCTCGTGCAGAACTCTAAATGGAAGATCTAAAATTCTACATACTTTAGATACGCTACAAATCTTTATATTATCGATATTCCTCAGATATTAAAACACTCCAAAATAAAAATTATCGCAAGAAATAAGTTTACAATGTTTTTTCTGTAATTATTGTAATGAAATACGTGTTCTAAAATTTTTAAGATGAAAAAAATCTAAATTTCACAAATTATTTTCAAACAAAAGATTATAAATCAAATTGAATTATGTTTTGCGTTTTCTGATATTAAAAACGTGTTTCATCTTTTCTAGTACCGAAAACACTGTAAATTCATTAAACTTAAAGTTTCTCAGTAAGTTATAATTCAGTAAGTTTTGGTCACAAAAGAATGGAATTTTTACAGTTTTACTTTCTAGAGCGCGGGAAGATTTTTCTAAATATAGCTTATAAGATACCCGAAACAGTATTATGTTTTTTTATTATTATTTCCTAGCTTTAAAAACACAACTATTTTGAAGCAAATTGCTTTTGATATAATGATGAATAACATTTGACAAATTTTTACTATTGGAATATGTTAGACAGATTTTTCCTTGCTGAAACAGCCACCAGGTAGAAGCACCAAACATATGTACAGTCGTGGAAAAAAAAAAAAGTAAACACCCCCCTACTAACTCCTCAACAAATTATCGTAGAAGAAAGTTACTGGTACCGAACGATTGGAAATAAAGTCTACTTTTAGATGATGTATATAAAATTTGCTTAGGGGGCATCTACATATTAAAACGAATCCAAACTTCATTTATTTCTATGACAATACCCAATTTTAACGAGATATTTCAAATCTTCGGTTCAAATTATGCCTAGACACCGAATTTCAAATCATTTGAATGATAAGTTTTTGAAATATAAACATTCAAAATTGAGTGCTTGTAATGTTAAATTACATTTTCATATTTTTATATATATCTCCAGAAATTATGCTCCTAATGTGCTAATTTTTTGTGTAGCAATAATACTAATATACCCAAACATAAATACGCTGAATTTGCAATTTTTATAACTTTATGATATGAATTATGATTTATGAAATTAATACTCGAAAAAATTATGAATTGCAACCTACAATTTTTTGATGGAATTAGATTTATTAAGTCCTGCTTTATGGAAATCCAAAATTTCACATTTTTCTTCCAAGTAGTTTTCAAATTATGCTTAAAAAACGGCAAAATGATGGTTTAACCCCTTCGGGACGGGAGCCTTTTACGAAATGTTTAATCTTTTGTCACCGTTTTTTAAAAACAGAAATTTATGTGTTCTTGAATCGAGAAAATATGCTGATTAAATAAGGCAAATTTTACAGTAAAATTTTACTGGTGAGGAAAAACAAAGATTGTGAGCGCTTCATGCGGCACGTATACGTGTCGTTCGTCCGCAAGGTCTTAAGGGGCCGTCTATAATACGAGTGAATAGATATTTTGAAATTTCTTCTGCTGTCGTGTAATCTAGCAGGGTTTATTGACTTCTTAAGGTGCCTTCATCAAGATGAGGGCTCTCTCGGTTACCAATCGAGTTCCGAACTTCAATTTGGATACAGCCCTTAAAATACGCTCGTTTTAAAATAATTAATTTCTCAGAAAGTTATGGTACGAATTGCATAAAAATTTGTTTGTAGGCTAATTGAAGGGTGTAGAGTTCATTTATGCTGTCAGAATTGTGTACTGCTATTGAAAAAAAAAGTTACGGTTCGTTTTAATATGTAGATGCCCCCCCAAGCAAATTTTATTTATAGCATTTAAAAGTAGACTTTATTTCCAATCGTTCGGTACCAGTAACTTTCTTCTACGATAATTTGTTGAGGAGTTAGTAGGGGGTATTTACTTTTTTTCCCCACGACTGTACATTGTCTGTCTTGCTCTACTAAAGAAACTGTCACTTAGTTGGTGAAATGACTTCTACTGTGTAGATTTTTACGAATGGAACCTGTTAGAGAGAGTTTTGTTTGCTGAAACAGCCAAAAGGTAGAAACACCAAAACATATCTACTTTGTCTATTTTGTTCTTCTAGAGAAACTATCACTCAGTTAGTGAAATGACTTCTATTGTGACGAATTTTATGACTGAAACCTGTTACAGAGAGTTTTGCTTGCTGAAACAGTCACCAGGTAACACGAAACATGTGTACTTTGTCTGTCTTGTTTAACTAAGAAACTGTCATTCACTTAGTGAAATGACTTCTATTTTTTCAGAAGTTTAACCTTCTAAAGGAACATTCATTCAAAGCAACTGATCAGCATTATAACGCTATGTTAAATGCTATTCATGTAACATGTAAATATATCTATCTACTTAAGCATTCTGATTTTATGTGTTTTCAAAGGTGTGTTCAATGTTTATGTGCATGTTCTTCATTATAATAAATTTATGGTTTCCCTCTTTTCAAGATATTTTTAAATTGCATTACACACAGAACAGCTTTTACTTAGTTTAATTTTGATTTATTGTTGAAGAATTTCGTATTCATGCCTTCTCATGGAATACAGACGTACCAATTTAATAAAAATAACCGTCTAACCTGCAACAAATTCCAACAAAATTCGTGTGAACTGTTTTTGTACTTACTAGGTTTACTGATCGATAGAAAAAAAGTCTAGCAAAATCTAACAACCGGAAGTGGCGTATTTCCAAGATGGCGGCCAATAACTATGAAAATCGGCGAAATTCCTGTAACTTTGTTATTTTATGCGTGGAATAAATATTTTTCTATCAAACTTACGGTTTTTATTTTTAAGAAATTCATTTGAATCAATAAATGGTATTTAATGCTGGTAAACCTGCATTTTTATAAGATCATATTTAATTTACTTTTTTATTAAAATGTAATTTTTTAATTATTTTTTTTTACTATTTTTTTGTATTAAAGATTTAGTAGTCGTTGTCTGAAATATCCAGAACTGTCTGTCATTAAAAGTTTATCATGACGTTTCTGAAAAGGTTTTAGGTGATACCGGTTCATTTTCTTATAAGTAGGCAAGATAATTTGGGCTGATTTGTATTTTATTATAAATGATAGAGTATTACTATAAATTTCATAAAATTTGTATCTTATTAAAGGTAACTTATTGATATAACAATTAAAATAAATATTTAATGGATTACTCTAATCAG
The DNA here is from genome assembly GCA_963932465.1 of Maratus speciosus. Taxonomy (NCBI): domain Eukaryota; kingdom Metazoa; phylum Arthropoda; class Arachnida; order Araneae; family Salticidae; genus Maratus; species Maratus speciosus. The sequence goes on from OZ010793.1 coordinate 174,020,505, forward strand.
TGGTGGAAAATTGGAGCAGAGGAGGAGCCTATTGACACCGCTAATTTTTTATTGTATTACTCACCTTAATAAAAACTCGGAAATTATGTCATTAGATAAGCCGCAAAATACTACTAAAATTTAGTGGTGTCGATAGACTCCGCCTCTGCGCCAATTTTCCACTACTGCTCTAATTTTTAATTGTGATACGCTTTAACGATTTATATCCCAAATTATGAATTCATGAAAATTTCATCTTCTGAAGCATTTTTAATGAATTTTTGAAACTGCATTAGAAGATTTACGCAATCATTTAATAAATTTTAAAAGGATTTTGCCTATTAAAATTTATTAAATAAATTTGAATTTATAGGGATTTTGTGCAGTATTTATAACTCCACTCAAATCTTTTATTTAAAACCTTCTTTTTTCTTTTTCTAGTATTTTATAGAATTAGAAAATGTACAATTATAATGCTCTTACAATAGAAATATAGGAATATTTTCTGACTGAAACTTTTCCCCCACAATTTTTCAACGTCAAGAAAGCTGAAAAGATGCAAATGAAACTGAAATCATCCTTTTAAAACTATTTTTGTTTTCGGCAACCCATAATGCTTTAGGAACAAGAAAAAGTAAAGTATCTATAACTCATTCTAAACAGTATTACCACTTATCGATGTATTAAATAAATTTTATAACAAGTTATTTGAATGGTACTTTAAAGTACCGTCAGGGCATAAAGGGCGTTAATGAAACGTAATTATCTAATCCTTACAACATGTTATATAACAACCAAAAATTTGATAGCATTAAGGGCATATCAAGCTGAGCAGCCTGAAAATGTCCGCATTTATGAAAGTACGAAAAACTTTGTAGTTTCTTAACCAATGAATAAAACGCAACAAATTTTTTCCTTAGTTTCACACATTCTTATGGTTTGATAAAATATTCAAAATACACATATATTTAGTAATATTAATTATTTAAATCATAACGACAAAAGTGGCTTTTGAAAAATATGAGTAATGAAATATGCATTTTGCACACAAGATTTTACAAATTCTATTGCAGATATATGTTTAATGTTTCATATTTTGTTACTTATGTTACAATAGTTTACACTGAACCTAAATTTGAAAGTATATTCAAATTCTTCAGCATAATTAATGGCTTTTCTAATCATATTCACTAAATTTCACGAAAAAATGTATACCTACTTATTTTTTCAATCCACAATTTTCTGTGACAAAAATCAGACTAAATTGAGGTTCAACATAAACGAGCACTTGAAAACTCAGAATATACATAATTTCAAGGTTCTATGACGATTAGGTTTTAAATGAGAGTGCACGCAAAAACAAAAAATGAATTTTTAGAAAAAAGGCTTCAAAGTTGGCTTATAACTTTACAGGAAATGCTTTTATGCAAGATATTTTTAGCTATAATTTTTGTTCTAATTGGTATTTTTGTAAAATTCTTTTTGCAGTGGATTTGTAACTTTTGAAGGTATCCATTCTGAAATTTGTGATTTTTTTTTTTTTTTTTTTTTTTTACCGTCAACGTGATCTGCCCCCTTAATTCTGTTTTCTTTTGTTCTAGGCTTGGAACGGGAGTGCTAATATAAGTTCGAGTGAGAATTGTTTTTGGTTTTATCTATGTTGCGATTTTGTGATCGAGCAACCACTTACGAGGACGCTTAAAGCATAAGGCTGTTTAACGCATAGAAGCAAGATGGCGGAAGATCGACAAGTGTTATGGACAATGTTTGCCCCTATTATGTCTGATTACGATATTACCATATTGGATTTTAATAAACTCACATATACACCACAATCTAACAACACAAAGTTTCCAGTTTTTCAAGAATTGAAAGAGACGTTTTGAATATTTCGAAAATATGCAAAGCTGTCATTATGGTCGCCTTTTTCTGCTGACCCCTCTTTGAGAAGCGTCATGAATGGTATTGTGGCGAAAGAAGATATCAATGTAGACGAGTAGGAAGAAAATGCTTGTACAACATGCTTGTACATTTCCCATTAGCTTTTAAGAGAATCGATAAAGGAAAGACTCGGAGTAGTTCATCAGCTGTTATGGTTGCTGCGGGCTAAAACATTGATCCTGGTTTACTCTTCCAGTGACTTCTTATCGTTTCCAGAACAAGACAGTTAGAGGCTGTGATGAGATATGAGCTTATTGCATACCCAGTATTACTTTTTGAGAACAACCACACTCTTAAAAAGGCCATAAAGTACAATTAGCTCATGTCATTGATAATCATTTTAACATTGGAGCATCAATTAAGAACACCAGCTGTAGTTCCGTGTACAAGATATGGTATTGACGGAGGCTATTTGAAACGGAAGCTGAAATAGAAAAGAGGAGATACGTATTGTAAAATAGCAAAAGTATATGCATACTTTACAATTAAACACTATAGATTGGCAAGTTCTGTGTTCAATGTTTATGACGCGTCCTTCAATATAGAATAATACACATAAGATATGACAACAAAACATAAATTATCCCATAGTTCACTTCACCAATGATACTGAATTTGAAGGTAAGCTCGAATAATTCCTTCCAGTGGGACATTACAACTAATCAAATTGATCAATTGAGATATAGTGATGAGAGGCTGTATGGCTTGTCAATCGCAATATGATACTAATGTGGGCATTACAAATACCGCCATTAACAGTGCACAGGAACATTCCACTACGCTAACTGGGGAGCAAACTGGCGAGTTAATTCTTCTTTTATATTATGCCGAAGCCAATCGTAACCCACTGTGTATTTTACTCTCAACTGTATTTTACTAAGTATGAATATATTCACATTATTAAAATTATCTCCCGTTTTTTTTTCTTTTAATATTCAGTCGAGAAGCATTCCAAATGTATGTTACATTAGGAACTTGAAGTTTATTCTCAGCAATGTGACGTCTCATGTCGTGCGTTTACAAGGTGTGACTCCTTCTTGCGCATTTCTGGTGTTGATGAAAAATCGATTTATCAAAGAAATTTAAAAGGTGATCGTGTACTTCATTTCTGTGCAGCTGAATTCAATTTAGCAGGTAAGAAACCCAATAATATAGTAAGTATTCTTGGAAATCAAACGATGTCCGCTATTTTCGGTAGCAGCCGTATGTGAGCTTTGGCAGGCTTGAGTTACCAGGCCCTTACGAAAACAGACGTCGAAGCCAAATCATTTGTTCATCGAGAATGTATTTCTCTAACTGAGTATTCCATTAAATTCCATTTTTTAAAAAGTGTATTATCAGACCATGATGTGGGTGAATTTGGCTACTGAAATTATTCCTGTGAATTAAGGAGGGAAACACGATGGCGATGAAATTTTATCATTAATGTGTGATATGAACCTGCACTAAACACTTTACCGAAAATTACACATTGCAATTCTAAAACTGGTTGCAGTGGTAAGCATTGCAATTGCAGAACATACGAACTGCCATGCATTTCTGTATGTGGATCATATCCAATTACGCATTGTGACAACTAGGTGTAAGAGGAACTAGAGAGCAGTATTGATAACCAAAAGACAATGAAGGAGTGATATTTTTATCCCCATAATGCTGCGCTTTTTCTTAACCTAATTTAAACGATACTTCGTTGAATAGATATTTTTGAAAAAAAATAGTAATGCATACAGAATAGTTCAAATGTGTTACGTTAACTAAAACCAGACAACTTAATATTTGTGTTACTAGCTGGTATTGTATCTGCATTGTTCTTTATTGGCACCCCTTTTTGATACCATGAAGTAAATTTATTGGTTATAAAGAATTTCTTGACCATAAAAACCGCAAGTTTGATAGAAAAATAATTATTCTCCACTTGAAAATAAAAAAAAATACAGGAGTTTTGCCGATTATGGTTAACGGCGGCTATCTTTAAAATAACTCACTTCCGGTTTTTAGATTTTAGTAGACTTTTTTCCTGTCGGTCAATACATGTAGTAATGAGTAAAATCGTTCACAGACTTTTCGTTACAATTTGTTGAACGCTGGCGGTATATCGATCCGTCTAATAACATTTCAACAAAACAATACCGTCATAACTAACGGTTTGGAAACTAGCTGCTGGGTAACAATAACGGGACACCGTGTATGTGGAATAAATAAAGGGTGTTTCATAAAAGATGATCAATACTTCAAGAAGTGATAGTACACATCCAAACAAACAACTTTTATAAAAGAATGTATGGTCGAAATTAAAACGCAAAGGTGCTATTGTTTTGTTATACGAGGCAAAAACACAGAAAGAACAAATAAGTGACAAAATCAAGGTGGGAAATTGCTCCCCGTACAATCATTGAGCCTCTGAGCCATTTACATTTGCAGTTCCGTAGATAAAATGCATATCAGCCTTTTCCCTATTAGTGAAGGGCAACATCTTCCGATACGTTCCTACCGTGATTGACAGTTGCACACTCGGAACACTGACTTTTATGTATTAATCGAGGCGAAATTTTGAATGCGCGCTCTTCTATTTCTCCATATTACATTTGCATGTTATTAATGTCGTTCTTCTCCCAATAACTCGCAACATGAATGGAGCGTTAACGTTTGCATGGACCAAGTTTCCAAATGCGCCAGTACATTTGCGTCTTATATCCGACCATACATTTTTTGATGAAAGTTGTTTGTTTGAATGGGTACTATCACTCTTAAAGTTTTGCCCATCTTTTATGAAACACCCTTTATATAGGATAGATAATAATTAGAGATAGGGTTGTCAGATTGTTGATTGTAAATAATTCCATGTTGTAGTTTCGAAAGTTTATAATTTGTTTGTGTCTGACATGAATTTAGGTTGTTTAAAGATTCTTCTTCGGGTATTATATTTCCTGAAAAGTGCAGATTTTTGGAGTGGTAATATTATATACCAAAAGTAAAGTTTCTATTTTTGTCATTAATTCTGCCCGAATACCCACAATTTCTTACATGAATCTTACAGGTTTAATAATTTAAAGTTTCATTTTTTCTGATGTAATCGCCACTGTTATAGTGAAGTTAATGTGCGAAGAAAAGAGAAAAATTGTAACATTGATTCTAAACAGCATTTTCATTGGTCTATAATTTTAATACATTTCGACAAATGTTGCTAAGCTTGGCTATTAGCTGATGAATTTTGGATTTGTTTCATACTTTTCTGGAATACAGTAGAATGCCGGACAGATTAGTAAAGAAACTGAAATAAAATGTATTTTTTCAAGTACGAAACAAAACTTTCCTTTTTTTAATATACAAACATTAAAACGCATTCAAAGAATAAGGGGCTTCAGATAGTAATATACCTGAAGTATTTTAAGAGTTCTTGTTAAAGAACTATTAACATTACACTCAATATTTTTAGTGAAGGATTTGCTGTGATGTGCCTCAATAGCACATATAAATTTTAAACAGTTGTAAGAAATTGATTTAAAAATTTGTTTTGTTTTAAGTAATGACCCTCATACATGGTAATTTAATCAAATTATTTTGTCAGCACATGTAGAATAACTATAAGTGGCACACGCACTATTCTCAATAAACGCCTCCCTGTGAAATACGTTAAAATTTGCGTCCTTAAAACCCTCCATTTTAAACATTACACAATAGCGCTTCAAGAATCACTACAAAAATTGCGAGATTATGATTTTATATATATAGGGTAGATATGTCCTTTATGATAGAAAAAAATATAGAGAGAAATATATATATATATATATATATATAACGCGTTCCAAAAAGATTGAAATATGCTTTATTTTTTCAAAATGTGTTTTATTTTTAGGGTTCCGTATTTAAAAAGTAAAAACGGAACCGAAAGTTCAAATTGGGGGAAGTGATAAAGGCTATTGACCCACAGATTTACTGATTATTAAACATTCACAAATACATTTGGGAAAAATGTAGAGGGGCTAATTAAGTTACTTTAAAAAACAATTATTCTCTTTGTGTATCGTGTGGGGTTTTGTATGAAAACTTTCGTAACGCTGAACTGAAAAATACGTTTCTTTTAATTTTAGGTATTAGAGATATCGTCGAAAATGTAATGCAAATATATGTCCCCCCCCCCCCCCATCTATTTCCGAATGTACTGAAACTAAAATTATGAAAAACGTAGAGGTTGTAGAAGGTAATTTAAACCTTGCAGGAAAACTATAGCGATTAACATAGATCACATAGTTTTGGGGAAAATTGCATTCTTCCGTTACACACAAATTTCAATATGTGGGCGTTCAGCTAAAGAGTTGAGGAGCACTAGAGGTACAGTCGTGGGGGAAAAAAAATAAACACCCCTTACTAACTCTGCAAAAAGTTATCGTAGAAGAAAGTTACTGGACCACACGATGGGTAATAAAGTGTACTTTTAAATGATGTATATAAAATTTGCTTAGGGGGGCATCTGCATATTAAAACGAACCATAACTTTGTTTTTTTTTCAGTGGAAGTACACAATTCTGACAGCATAAATGCACTCTACACCCTTCAATTAGCCAAAAAATAAATTTTTATGCAATTTGTGCAATAAGTTTTCGAGAAATTAATTATTTTAAAACGAGCGTATTTTAGGGGCTGAATTCAAATTGAAGTTCGGTGCTCGATTGTTGACCGAGAGAGTCTTGATCAAGGCATCTTAAGCGCCACTCAAGCAGTCATTGAAGACTGCTAAATTAGAAGATAGCATAAGAAATTTCAAAATATCTAGTCCCTTCTATCCTAGACGGCACCTTAATCTACCATTTTACTGTTTTTTAAGCATAGTTGGGAAAACTACTTGGAAGAAAAATGTGAAATTTTGGATTTCCATAAAGCAGGATCTAAATCCACCAAAAAAATTGTAGGTTGCAATTCATAATTTTTTCGAATATTAATTTTATAATTCATATCACAAAATTATAAAAATTACAAATTCAACTTATTTCTGTTTGGGTGTTTTAGTATTATTGCTACACAAAAAATTAGCACATTAGGAGTATAATTTCAGGATATATTAATAAATGTATGAAAATGTAATTTAACATTAGAAACTCTAAATTTTGAATGTTGATAATTCAAAAAATCATCATTCACATGCTTGAAATTTGGTGTCTAGGCATAATTTGAACTGAAGATTTGAAACATCCTGTTACAATTAGGTATTGCCATTGAAAAAAATGAAATTTGTGTTCGTTTTTGTATGTAGATGGCCCCCTAAGCAAATTTTATATGCATCATTTAAAAGTAGACTTTATTTCCAATCGTTCGGTACCAGTCACTTTCTTCTACGATTATTTGTTGAGGAGTTAGTAGGAGTGTTTACTTTTTTTTTCGTGCACGACTGTACCTATCGTCGCAGAAGTATAAAGGGATTGTCGATAATGATTTTCGAAAAAAAATGTTGGTAATTATCCGAGATATTAACTTTTAAAAACACGGACGGTTTGGACATACATAAAGACACGGGCGGCGTACTCTATGCACCATTGGTTTTTAAAGCCTAACTAACAACTTTTAAGGATATATGAATAATATACGATGACTAAACAAAGCGTGTGTCTATTTTTATTGCAAAATTTCATAAATTTCAAAATAAAAAAACGGTGAATTTTGGTCGTAGAAAAATAAACTTGTTTACTGTTTTAAGCGTTAGAACACAGAGAAAATTTATCTAAATAAAGTTTAAAGCGCACAGGTACTTCATAAAAATTTCAAACGCGTAATTTTTTGATAATTGATGACAAGACTATTTCATCGATATAATCTTAATTCCTTTTTCCTTTTGAAAATTTTTCCTTTAAACATTGATTACGAATATAAAATGGAATTACTTATAGAAAGGCATCAAGTAACTACAAAAGTAGAAATCAAATGATAACACGTTATGAATTTGCGCAATTGCAGCGATAAACTTAGCGCACAAAAGTTAAGCAGTTTGCTAACGTTTCAAAACATTTAGCGAACAGAAATTATATATTTATAAAAAATATATAAGATACTTTTAATAAGATTTGGCGTTTCAAAAAGAATTTATCAATTCAAAAGTAAAATAAAATAGCTTAATAGCAAACATATATATATATATATATATATATATATATTTGACATTACGCAAATAGATACAAATCCAGTATCTTTTTAAAACTCCTTTACAGAGGCCTCTCAGTGTAATGACTTTTTTATTTCGAACGAACGGAATGTTATTACGAGCGGCGGCTGTAGTATTAAAAATTTAAATTATTTCTTCATTGATTTAAATATTTCTTTAAAATACATTATGTAAATTAGTCAACTTTGCAAAATTTAACAATTCAGTTTACAATCAGCGATTCCTTTGAATCTCAAAATCTATAAAAATAAGTACACTATATTAGGGGGTGAAATTATAAAAGTAAAAATCACTAAAACATTGAAAACTGAAAGTTATCAGTATATTTTTTAGCTATTACAAATAAGCTACCGATATTCAACACCCCTCAACCCCCCCGACCCCCACCCCCCACATACACACATCACTAGGATCCATCAGCCAAAAATCATTTGCAACGATGATTTGAAGCAAAGATATCACTATTTTTAGCAATTAGTTCTGGCGAAAATTTAAATTATTACTTTGCTAATTTAGTTAATTCAGCACATGTACATTAGTATAGTTAGTAAGTATAGTAATAATTAAACGATTCTATTTACAATCAGCATCAACTTTTACTATAAAAGTCAATAAAAAATGACTGAATCTTATATTAGCTGCGGAAATAATGCAAAAGTAAAAATAAAAAGAATGAACCAGAATGAAAAGTTTTCAATGATTTTTTATTCGCTATAAATAAGTTGCCGATATTGAATTCTTCTCCTCCAGGCAAAAATCATTGTAGAAAGCTTTTTAATTTCTGACAAAGCTAATTGAATGAAAATGTTCAAAGGAATAATAGGCGATCGAAGGCCATTTGAACATTGCATAGGAACTATTGAATTAACCAGCTCATTAGTCGATGAGTACTTTCTGTAGATTTCACCTGTCCTGCCTTTTATTTTAACGCTACTTTTTTTTCTAACCTTTAATTATCCAGAAAATTTCTTGAAAAGCAAACTGTCCCATCAGCATAAGTTTTCAATTATTTTTCTGGTTTCTTTTTTCTCTATCCAATCCAATTACCTAAATAATGACGATTCGTCCAAACGATTACCATATCGGGTGTCTTTAAACGCTGAAATTTTGCATCAAAAGTCCTTCGAATAAAGATAGATTGGATTCCGGTATTAAGGGGGCCATTTTCAATGTTGAAATTCCACAAGGAAAAATATTACACCAATAAATGCACTATGGCACAATTGTTATAAGGATGCACATAACATACTATAAGAAAAGAGCATTTAAAAGTGAGGAAAATGTACGCCTTACGCTCTTTTATTTAACTTTACTTGGTTTTTGTAAGTTAATTGGAATTTTGTAATCGATTTTGTAAGGAGTACCTTTTCGGGTACCTTTTAAAGTGTCCAAATATTTTTTTTTTTTTTTTTTTTTTTTTTTAATAGCTTGTAATTAAATATGTCTTTAGGAACGTTTAAAAACAAACCCCATTCAAAACTTCAGATTGGAAGAGAAGTTATGTCTAAATAAATATCACACCAATAAATGCCGTATGGCACAATTTTATAAGAATGCACATAACTTACTATAAGAAAAGAGCATTTAAAAGTGAGCAAAATGTACGCATTACACTCTTTTATTTAATTTTACTTGGTTTTTGTAAGTAAAAGTGGAATTTTGTAATCGATTTTTAAAGGGGTCAGGTACATTTTAAAGTGTCCAAATATCGATTTTTTTTAAATAGCTTATAATCAAATATTATTGTTTAGGAACATTTAAAAACAAATCGCATTCAAAATTTCACATTGGAAGAGATGTCCAAATAAATATCACACCAATAATGCATCATGACACAATTTTATAAGAATGCACATAACATACTATAAGAAAGGAGCGCTTAAGGGGTCTCAGGACTCTTAAAGCTTTAAAATTTTCGAAATTTTAATTTTTTTTAGATGTTAAACTCCTATCTTTTCTGAACATTTTGATATAATTGTTTCCTTGAAATTCTTATTAGAACTGAAGTTATGACTTTTACATTTATACACGTTCAATAGCTGAAGCGTCGTTTCGGAAACTTTGAAGCCATTTTTCTCCAAATGACGTTTTTGAGCATAACGCTCACGATATCTCAAAAACTTATAAATATTTTTTCATGAGATTTTCAAAACATATATTTCATGTTAGTCTGTATAAACTGAACCTAAAATTTTCGTTTTATTGTTCAAAACAATATTTTGTTAGGTGATTATACTGTTGAAATTTTCTTAATTTTGCATTAGCTAAATACAACTTTGTATTAAAAATATAAAAAAGCTTTAAATACAAATTTATTTAGGTTCAGGGTAATTATTACAATCTGAAGTATAAGTAGGCACCAAAATTTTCATTCTAGTTGCAACACTTATTTTGTAATCGTGCGCGTAAGCTGTTATGCCTATTTTTTGCTCTGAGACCACTGACCAGACCCTACCTCCAGGGCTTAAGACCTAAGTTAACGGGTTTTTATGCCTGGTGCAGCGGGGCGCTGTAATGTGATGGCGCCAGATCGCCGCACGCGGTCACCCACAAGCGGTGATTCCGACAAGCACGCGGGCCGACTATTTGAGCTAGGCCGGTAATTATCAAATGTCTAATAGTTTGGAGCCCCCTGTAAATGCTAATTCTGCATCTTATAATTTTTTAAATACATGAAATAAAGAACATACTTATATATTTTATTCCAATTAAAATTGTGTCTTAAAATCAAATACATTTTAAGATATTAAATGTTGAAAATGGTCTTCTTTTTTTTTTTTCATTTTTTTCCAATTTTAAGAGTCCCGAGACCCCTTAAAAGTGAACAAAATTCAGTCATTACACTCTTTTATTTAACTTTACTTGGTTTTTGTAAGTAAAGGTGGAATTTTGTAATCCATTTTTAAAGGGTCGGGTATCTTTTAAAGTGTCCAATTATCGATTTTTTTAAAAATAGCTTATAATTAAATATGATTCTTTAGGAACATTTATAAACAAACCCCATTCAAAAATTCGCATTGGAAAAGACGTTATGTCCAAAACACTTTGAGACCTTTCTATGTCATCAAGGGGCAATTAAATCCTTAAGGGGTCTCAGGACTCTTAAAATTGGAAAAATCGAAAAACAATAGACCATATTCAACATATAATATCCTAAAATGTAATTAATTTTAAGACAAAATTTTATATTGGGATGAAAGATATAAGTATGTTCTTTCATTTCATGTATTTGAAAAATTACAAGATGCAGAATTAGAATTTACAGTGGGCTCCAAAATGTCAGACATTTGACGAGCGGAAAATCGGCATAACAGATTATGCGCACGATTACAAAATAAATTTTGCAAGTAGAAGGAAAATTTTGGGTCCTACTTATGCTTCACATTATAATAATTACTCTGAACCTAACTAAATTTGTATTTAAAGCATTTTTCTATTTTTAATACTAAGTTGTATTTTGTTAATGCAAAATTTAGAAATTTTCAACAGTATAATCACCTATAAAGAATATATTTCTGACCAATAAGAATAAATTTTAGGTTCAGTTTATACAGAATAACATGAAACATATGTTTTGAAAATTTCACGAAAAAAAATTCAGAAATTTTTGACATATCGTGCGCGTTATGCCCAAAAACGTCATTTGGAGAAAATTGACTTCAAAATTTCTCAAACGCCGCTTCAGCTATTGAGCGTGTATAATTCTAAAAGCCATAACTTCTGTTCTAATAGAAATTTCAAGGAAACATTTATACCAAAATGTTCAGAAAAGATAGTAGTTTAATATCTAAAAAAATTAAAATTTCGAAAATTTTAAAGCTTTAAGAGTCCTGAGACTCCTTAAAGTCAGTTTTCTCAAAACGTCGATTTTGGTCATTGCATGCACGATTTCTGAAAACGGTTGCCTAGAATTTCACGAAATTTTCACTGAACGTATTAAACGTATAAAAGCACAAAGTGATCTATTATTATATTCTCAAGTAAGAAGTTTAGAACTCACGAATACTTTTGTGCAAAAAAAAAAAAAACCCACGATATTTCGAATTTCTTTGAAAAAGATTTTTTTTTTCTCAAGATCTACACATTTTATTTGTTTCATTGTAGGTCATTTTAAGAACATATCGCTCACCCGCAAGAAAAGTGAAACATCTCGCAAAAATTTATTTTGCGTTTTATTCCTCTAAAAGGTCTGTCATAGGTGTGTCTTGCTACACAATAAGTTTCATAAGCGTAGTTATACGGAAAATCACTTTATTGCACTTTTCGGAAAAATAAGACGGGCCTAACTTTTTTTTTTTTCTGTACAGAGCCGGGACGCAAATTCACAAACACTCAACGTTCCAGCGCACTTAATGCCAATCTCTGTATATTTAATCTTACAGATCCGCTATATAAGGACTTTTTAAATGATCACCATAAATAAATAAAAATTTACTATAATTATCTTAGTTACTTGTTGCGTCTAAGCTCAGATATGTGCTTTGTTGCTGATTGATAATAAGTTTAAAAAAGCTAGCAGGGGACGATCGAGACAAAATTTAGGCCCTATTTTAGGCACCTTCGAAAAAAATCAATTTAATAAAACAGGCTCCTTCACCAAATTATTTTTTATAAATATGTTAATAAATTAATTAATACTTGGTTAATGTTATTATTAATTAATGTATTATTAATGTTATTATTAATTAATACTCAAATTTGAGTAACTGGATTTTATCATTCGTTGTAAAATTTATTTTTCACAAAAATATAAATAATTCACATAAATAACTTTTGCTTTTCACAAAAAAAATCATGCCTAGACTACTGACCAGTAATGGACCCCCACCCCCACACACACACGCACACACACAGTTTTTGATTCGTAAATAAATAGTAAATAATAATTTAGTTTTTATTTTTTTTTCATAACTTTTCCATGCATGCTTCATAATCAAACCACTTAGGAAGCAGAAAATTAGCATTTTTTCATAGTCATAGAAAACTTAGAATTTTATATACTAATGGCCATTTACAAAATTGCATTTTTTTCAAAGATTTTAGGATATTTTATCCCTTTCTCCTTTTTATTAGTTTTTTCCATATTTATCCATTAAAGGGACGCTCAATTAATTTTCTTCTCTGTACGACTATCAAATTTATTCCAAAATAAATCAAAAATTTTACTTAATTAGGATGAATTCCAAAAAGTAAAAACCTAAACATGCTCATTACTTTATTATTGAATTTGTGGTATTATTGCAGTGCTGTATTAATTTAGAATGCGCATCTTTACTTTGTAGCGATAATCTTATTTTAACAGCATCAATATTCGACTCAGTATAATTACAACTTGTGTAGACTTGATTAATCTGCGAAAGAAAAAAAAAACCTCTTTGAACTTTGTAAGCGACGTATCCAAAATATTCATGTAAAGCGGATATAAATATTCGCACATACAAATTTCTAACTATGATACTAAAAACAGACTGCAGCATGCATGCATGTGCGTCAAAGTTCATTTTCTTGCCAAAGCGCTTGGCTACAGAGGTTGGCATTAAGTGGGCTGGGACAATGAATGTTTGTGAATTTGCAGCCGGGACTGGTTTCTTTCCTAGTCTTCACGGCCCAAAATTTTCAGTCCTAGTTTTGAGCCAGCCAGTATGAAAATCATTTTCTCGGCGTGGCCTGTCCGTTCAAAGATCAGTAAAATTAAGCCTGGCACAAAGATTTTTGCAAAAATGCATACATTTTTAAATCGCCATCATTCTAGACTTAAACATTAACATTTATTGTTTTTAAAGAATAGTAAATTTCTATGCTAATTAAAATATACCTAAATTAAAATATAGTTAAACGTGTGAAAAATAACCTGCCTATAACGGAATCCTGTCTGAAAGTAAAAAAAAACGTGTTGATTCATGCAAAATTAATATACTAATGCGTAAGAAAAGAATATATAATACATTTACACTTGCTAAGAAGGGAACTTGTCTATAACGCATATTTTTCCTTTTCTATGTAATTGAGTCTTACAAGATTTTACTGTATAGCATTTTTCAGATTTTTAACACTTCATAGAATATGGATTAACAATATTAATGATAACTGAAACATTTACATACAATAAATATCGCAGACTGCGGCCCTTCTATAAAAATGAAGTTTAGAAACATGAAAAAAAGTTAAGATGAATATTTTTGGTCAGTACTCCTCGTACTGATCAAATTTTTAACCAAATCGAAGTAAAAATCAATGTTTCGTAGAAATTCACTCGGGCCGGGCTGGGCCGGGATTGGGCCAAGATTTTAACTTTTTTCCAGGCCGAACTTCTAACTTTTTACCCGGCCGAGCCAATAATTTTTTCTACGGGCCGGGCTCGTGCCGAACATTTAAAATTTTTATCGGGCCGGGCCGGGCCAATATTTTTTTGTATGGGCCGGGCCTTTAAATTTCGGCCTGTTCAGACCTCTAACCTGAACTCTTTACCTCACATCCTGATATAATAGAACTATAAAAATTATGTACCAATGACAATGCAACATTTTAATACTAATAGAACTTAATTATAAATTAATGACTTAATTTTAAGGCATTTCTTCGTTAGTCTGCAATAGGTGATAAACAGTCAAATGTTCTTCATGGTTACAATTGTATACGAGTTGAAACAAGAATGGGTTTAATTTTCTACCAAACTACGCTCGCCAAAAAAAGGCCAACTGACTGTGAAGCTGAAACAACGAATGGGAAAAAATAATGAATTCCCCTCATAAAATTAGGCGTGATTTTCAAGATAAAAATTGAATGCTTATAAAAGAATTGATAAAAAAAATTATTTTTACTTTAGTACTTATTTTTGAGTATCTTTTCTATTCGCAATGATTACAATTATTTAAGTTTGAGTTGTTAAAAACATATTATTCGTAACTTTATAGTATCCATTCTTTATTTATAGTACTCACGTTCGGATCTGGCATTTTATTAATGGGGTATATCTTTTGATAGACTATTATATTGTCTTAATAATTATTTTTCCTTATCTGAATGTAGTAATGGTGGTACTTTATAAATTTGAAAAATATAAATGTATTTATGTTCCAGCATTAAGTAATAAAAATATTAATAATGTTAATAATAATAAAAGCTTGTTTAAACGTCATTGCGTCGTTGACTATCCCTTTCTTCCAAACACACGTTTTATCTTTTAGGTGTTTTCGTAATTGTATAAATACGTAGCACCTATAGTCGTCGTCTGTCTGTCCGTCTGTCCACATATAACAGCGCCAAAAACTACATAACCGAATGGTTCGAAATATTATATATAGAATCGTGGCGAGTCATTTCAAATTTTACGAAAATCAAATGAAAACTTAAAAAGATATTAATAACAGTTTTCTTCATTCAATGAAATCCTATCATAATTAATTAATTCAATGGTATCTATGATAGGTAATGAATCAAGGTTGCCATGGTGATGACGTCCTACTTAAGAAGGAGTCCTATTATTTCCGTATTACTGAATTTAATATATATAATCGTAATAAATTTTGTATTCATGCATTTTTGCATAAAGAGTGCAACAGGTACTGTACCAAAATCTGAATATTTCTAAAACTAGTTATAGTACTAACGCACCTCATTTGCCACGTTTGATGTACAAAATTTAACAAGTTTGGGTATGCAGTTTTTGACTTGTTAAATTAAAAATAGGGTCTTTTCCGAACGAGTAATTTATGATAAAACATAAAAAGGTTACAAAGTTATTATGTCTGTTTAATCCTGTTTGAATATGACATTTTCTAAATGTCTTCAAATATTCTTTCTTATCCTATTTGTCATATAAATTAAACTCAAAATTACTATATTCGTTAGATTTTAACAAATGACATATTCCTTAGATTTCAGTAAATGACATATTTGTTAGATTTCGGTAAACCTTTTAACACTGTGTGATTTGGATTAGAACTTTTAATTTTATTAACGTAAAAGTGCTTTTCCCCCAAATTAAAAAGAAATTCGGACCCGAAAGGGTATACTTCATTTTTAGGTGCGTTCGTAATTATATAAATACAAAGCACCTATACTCGTCGTCTGGTCCGTCTGTCCGCATATAACAGCACAAAAACTGTCCGACCGAATGATTTGAAATTTAATATATACAGGGTGCCCGGTCTCAACGGTGTCCAATGGCTAATTCCTAAACCGTTAATAATAGACATATAGTTCCAATTACAAAAATGTTTAAAATCAGGTAAAAAAAAATATTTTAAAAGCGATTTGGGTCAATAAAAACATTTCACGAAATTAAAATTTTTATACGGTACCCCCCCCCCCCCCCCCCGGTCTAGAAGTTATATTTAGTAAAATTTTCCTTTTACACTGACAAGTAATACACAAAAAGTCCCGTTATTCTACGATTAAAATTGACCGAGTAATAGCTGTTTAAAGTTGGAGCATACTTTTTGCTGCAAATTGGGGTTCATTCACAAATTTAGTCGAAATATAACTTCGTCAGATATATTAAAAAATGGTTGAGAGTAAAATTAACAATGCAATATAAATTTGGAATCTTTAATCATTCTGACATATTAATGCAAAATATACAATTTGTAATAAACATTTAAGAAGAAAAAAAAAAACAGAATTTTTGTTTAAAAAAATTGTGCTAAATTAACACTCTCAATTCTTTACAAAATAACACGTATTTTAAAATATTATTAGACTACGCTAGCCTGCAAAAGTTGGGTTATGTCATGTTTTTTAGCTTTTGATAATTGATTCTTATGTAATCTGTACCGCTGAATCTGAAATTGACCTTCATTTTTTACCATCACATCAGGATTTTCCGCAAATTTCAAAGTTAAAAAGTTAAAAGTTAAAATTGAATCTCCTCCCTCATCTTATCGATCCACTCAGCTATTTAGCTGTAAGAATCCCGGGATAAGCAAAAATATCGAATAAATTATTGAATAAAATAAAATAAAATAAAATAAAACAAAACAAAAAAAGTTTTACATATGTTTTACAGTATGAGATTTTCGCTATATTTTAACTTACATATTTACGATTTGCAAAAAAATTCTAACGTGATGGTTAAAAATGAAGGTCATTTTCAGATTCTAAAAAGTGCGTAAAAATCAATTATCAAAAGATAAAAAACACAACCATCTCCTCTACTTTATAGTATCCGATTTTTTTTTATTCTTTAAATTTGACAATTTATGATTTGCGAAATATCCTATCATGATGGTTAAAAATTAATGTAATTTTCGGATTCAGTGCTAAAAAATACATAAAAGTTAAAAAAAACCAACAATCGCAGTCTTGTATTATCTAATCTAAAACTTTTTTTTAACTTCTTGGCGGTAATCTATTCGAAATTTTTTGTGTTATCCTGTAAAATAAGTATAAATGGTAACCACCGAAAATCATAATAACATTAGATTGTAACTGGATTTGTGCCAGTATGTAAAATGTAATCTCGATCGGATATTTAAAAGTGAATTAAAGTTCGAGTATAAATTTTGAACTGGAAAAACATACATACGATCGTTGAAGTAACATAAAAACTTATAAAAATAACATAATTTTTGTTCAAAGAAATCATAAAAGAAACAGTCTCAAATCCTGACAAAATAAAACATATGTTATTTTATCCAATCTGAAACTTAATAAATGTTAACTTAATCGTAATACTTGTACGATTTTTTTCAAAGCGCAGATACAGATGAAATAAGATCTTCGAATACTTTAAGCACTTGGTATGTGACTCCTCAAAGCCAAGCCGAACTCATTTGTTTTCAAAGCAGAAAAGTGGCATAAGTCATGCATTTTTAAAGTTTCATAACTCGCTCAATTTTAGTGTTATATGAACGGGACTTCTTTTTGTCTGACTTGTTAGTGAAATAGGAAAATTTTACTAAGTATAACTTGTAGGACCGGGGGACCGTATAAAAATTTAAATTTCGTATTTTTTAAAGAAATGTTTTTATTGACCCAAATCGCTTTTAAATTATTTCTTTACCTGATTTAAAACATTTTTGTAAGTGGAACTATATGTCTATGACTAACGGTTTAGGAATTAGCCATTGGACACCGTTGAGACCGGGCACCCTGTATAATCGTTGCATAATTTTGTCGAGTCATTTCAAATTTTACGAAATTCGAATCAAAACATAAAAAGATATAAATAAAAGTTTTCTTCATTCTATTAAATCCTATCATACGTAATTAAATCAATGATATCCCATGATAGGTAATTATTCTAGATTGTCATGGGGATTATGTCCTATTTAAGATCTCTCATGATCTCTTGTCAGTGTAATAGGAAAAATTTACTAAATATAACTTATAGGACCGGCGGAACGTATAAAAATTTAAATTTCGAAATTTTTTTTAAGAAATGTTTTTATTGACCCAAATCGCTTTTAAAATATTTCTTTACCTAATTTAAAACATTTTTGTAATTGGAACTATATGTCCAATGAGTGAGTCTTACTCATTCTAAATTACTAAATTTTATATATATAGTCGAAATAAAGTTTGTATCCATGCATTTTTGCATAAGAGTGCGACAGCTATTGCACCAAGATCTTAATATTTATAAAACTAGTTATAGTACGACCGATCTTCATTTGCCATGTTTGACGTAAAATTACCATAAAATTAATTTTTAAAATGTTTGCGGAATTGAGGTACTCTGTTGATATATACAGTGTGTCCGCTCTCAACGGTGTCCAATGGCTAATTTCTAAACGGTTAGTCATAGACATATAGTTCCAATTACAAAAATGTTTTAAATTAGGTAAAGAAATATTTTAAAAGCGATTTGGGTCAATAAAAACATTTCTTAAAAAAATTTCGAAATTTAAATTTTTATACGTTCCGCCGGTCCTATAAGTTATATTTAGTAAATTTTTCCTATTACACTGACAAGTAAGACAAAGAAAGTCCCATTCATATAACATTAAAATTGAGCGAGTTATGAAACTTTAAAAATACATGACTTATGCCACTTTTTCTGCTCTGAAAACAAATGAGTTCGGCTTGGCTTTGAGGGGTCACAGACCATGTGCTTAAAGTATTCGAAGATCTTATTTCATGTGTATCTGCGCTTTGAAAAAAATCGTACAAGTATTACGATTAGTTAACATTTATTAAGTTTCAGATTGGATAAAATAACATATGTTTTACTTTGTCAGGATTTGAAACTGTTTCTTTTATGATTTCTTTGAACAAAAATTATATTATTTTTTATAAGTTTTTATGTTACTTCAATGATCGTATGTATGTTTTTCCAGTTCAAAATTTGTACTCGAACTTTATCTCACTTTCAAATATCCAATCGAGATTACATTTTAGATACTGGCGCAAATCCGATAACAATCTAATATTATTATGATTTTCGGTGGTTACCATTTATACTTATTTTACAGGATAACACAAAAAATTTCGGATAGATTACCGCCAAGAAGTTTAAGGAAAAGTTTTAGATTAGACAATACAAGACTGCGATTGTTGGGTTTTTTAACTTTTATGAATTTTTTAGCACTGAATCCGAAAATTAACTTAATTTTTAACCATCATGTCAGGATATTTCGCAAATCATAAACTGTCAGAGTTAAAGAATAACAAAAATCGGATGCTATAAAGTAGAGGAGATGGCTGTGTTTTTTAACTTTTGATAATTGAATTTTATGTACTTTTTGCACTGAATCTGAAAATGACCTTCATTTTTAACCATCACTTTAGAATTTTTTTGCAAATCGTAAATGTGGAAGTTAAAATATAGCGAAAATCTCATACTCTAAAACATATGTAAAGCTTTTTTTATTTTATTTTATTTTATTTTATTTTATTTTATTTTATTTTATTTTATTCAATAATTTATTCAATATTTTTGCTTATCCTGGGACTCTTGCAGCTAAACAGCTGAATGGTCGATAAGATGGGGGAGGAGGTTCAATTTTAACTTTTAACTTTTTAACATTGAAATTTGCAATTTGCGAAAAATACTGATGTGATGGTTAAAAATGAAGATCATTTTCAGATTCAGTAGTAAAAAACACATAAAAATCAATCATTAAAAGTTTAAAACAGAACAATCGCATCTATTTTATAGTATAAAATTTTCGTAATTTTTCTTTTTTTAACTTTAAAATTTACGTGAAAATCTTTATATGATTGTAAAAAATGAAGGTTAATTTCGGATTCAGCGGTACAGAATACATAAGAATCAATTATCAAAAGCTAAAAAACATGACATAACCCAACTTTTGCAGGCTAGTGCAATCTAATAATATTTTAAAATACGTATTATTTTGTAAAAAAATTGAGGCTGTTAATTTAGCATTATTTTATTTAACAAAAATTCTGTTTTTTTCTTTCTTCTTAAATGTTTATTACAAATTGTATATTTTGAATTAATATGTCAGAATGATTAAAATTTTCCAATTTATATTGCAATGTTAATTTTACTCTCAACTATTTTTTTTAATATGTCTGACAAAATTATATTTCGACTAAATTTGTGAATGACCCCCAATCTGCAGCAAAAAATATTCTCCAACTTTAAACAGCTATTACTCTGTCAATTTTAATCGTGGAATAACGGGATTTTTTTTTTAAATATTACTTGTCAGTGTAAAAGGAAAATTTTACTAAATATAACTTATGGGAAGGACCGGGGGACCGTATAAAAATTTAAATTTCGTAATTTTAAAAAAAAAATGTTTTTATTGACCCAAATTGCTTTTTAAATATTTCTTTTCCTCATTTAACCCCTTGAGGGGCAAGCAATTGCGTTTGTGTAATGCTGAACTCCCACCGGAAAATTAGAAAAATTTTATTTCAAAATAAGGAAAAGCAATTTTGCGATTTTTTCCACCAAAGTTAGAAAAGTAAAATTTCGTAATTTTTTTCTGTTGCAAATCTTCATTAATCGTAGGTAAGATAAAATATATCCCACCGCCCCTCAAGGGGGTTAAAACATTTTTGTAACTGGAACTATATGTCTATGACTAACGGTTTAAGAATTAGCCATTGGACACCGTTGAGAGTGGACACCCTGTATATAACATTTATGGTTTCGAAATGTGTTTATTTGATTTGTCATGAGACTTAAAAGTTTGTATATATACTTAAAGTTATTGTTAGTCGGGAAAAGGAGCATTTAGCAAGCGTAAAATTTTCTTATTTAAAATATGGGAATTAAGGATTGCAATTATTGCCTTAAGGAAGTATACAATATCAGAATGAAACATTTTTATAAGTTTTTTATTGATTTGAATAAGCTGCCGGTACTCAATTTTTCCCCATCAGGCTAAGGTACTTCTAAAACCTTTTTTAGTTTCTGACAAACTAATTGATCGAAAACGTTCAAAGAAATAATAGACGATCGAATACAATATTGAACGTTGTATAGGACTTGCAACGAAGCAGCTGATTAGTCCATTCTTAAACGATTGTACTTTATTTCTGCAAATTTCACACGCAGTGCGTTTTATTTTAACACTGCGAACCTACACTGATATATATAATATTTTTTTGTATCAATTATTATTTTGTTTCAATTTTGATTGAAGATACATATATTCTCTGTGTTTTCTATCATATGGGCAATTGAAACTGCATTTTATCTAGGTGCTAGCAACATCGATGGATAATATTCTAATTTTAGTGGATTATTAGCCTTCCCATTCTAAAACGCTGTGACAGTTTTTTATGCATTATATGTCATTGAAATATCCGCGTAAGTTTCCGGTTTAATTTTAAAATTTTCAAAAGAACATTATTGTAGTATGTAATAAAAAAAGGAATAATAATACATTATTATTATATTACATTACTGTACATTATCAGTATTCTGTCTTTCACAAAACTCAATCCAAGGAAAATGAACCTTTCACAACTCACAAAACTTAGATTTTCACTTTTTGAATAAATTCATTTAAAATAATTTTCCATATTTCAGTCACAATTTTTCCTTTCCTCATCCTATAAAGTTAATATCGCTAAAACTTGATGTTTGAAATTTTTTAAAAATAAATAATAATAATACTTCATACACGCCTCCCTCCTACACACACTTTTATTACACAGAATTTAGAATTTTAATTTTTCTTTAAAAAGATGATTTTATTAATTGAAATGAATTGAACGAGAATGTAACGAATATGCAAATAGTTTATTAAAACACTTTAAATATTTTTGTAGTTTTTTTTAACACCTTTTCAGCAATTGATGAAACATAAGTAAAAACCTTTACAATTTTAATTTAATGTACATAATTACTAAATGACATCATTATAAAATATTTTCACAACTATTGCTTAAAGGATCGCTTTTTTTTTATTAATTTGAATTCTTATGTTTTACTGCAATATTTATCTTTTGATAATCATAGCAAATTTTTTAATATTATTTATTTATTTTTATTTTATTATTACTAATTTTACTTTTAATTATTTTAGGTTGAAGAAAGGAAAGGCAGTGACTGAAATTTGGAAAATAATTTTAAATCAGGTTATTAAAAATTTTTAGAAATTTCAATAACTATAATTTAATAATAACGTAATAATAATATAAAAGAATAATAATAAATAGCAACGTAATAATAGTATAAAAATGCAATAATAATGTATTAACAATACATAATATTGTATAGTTATCTTATAATTCCTCCCGTCCATTACGTCCTATTTAAGATGGAATCATATTGTTTCCGTATTACTGAATTTAATACACATAATTGTAATAAATTTTGTATTCATGCATTTCTGCATAAGAGTGCAACAGTTATTGCACCCAGATCTGAATATTTATAAAACTAGTTATAGTACGAACGCACGTCATTTGCCACGTTTTACGTACAATTTCCGACTTTTTTCTATGTGTAATCGATGTACCAGTAGTAAATAGTTGAAAATTTTCAGATGTTTCATGAAAAAAAGTTGTTGCCGGAAACAGTTAAGAAAAGAAATATGTATATAATAATAATATTCTAACAGCGTGTGGCCCAGTAATACTGCTTCCTCCTTAATCAAGCAATGTATCTGTTCGCGCGCGACAGTTACAAGTTTGTACTACTAAGCCATAATACCATTCTATTTGATTTTATTTGACGTAAATATGCTGCATTTAATTCCTCTCTTTAGGCAAATATCATTGTGAAACCTTTTTAGCTGCGTTCGTAATTATATAAGCGCCTATAGTCATCGTTCAGTCCGCCAGTCCGCATATAACAGAGCAAAAACTACTCAACCGAATCGTTTGAAATTTTAAATATATAATTGTTGCATAATTTTGTCTTGTCATTTTAAATTTTATGAAAATTGGATGGACAGTTTCATTACAGGGACAGTGAAAAGTTTTCTGTTACATTACGGCCAATGGGAAAAAAATATTTCAAGTGCATTTTAATGATGTTACAGCTTTTCGAAAAGAATGAAATTGATATGCACTTATGAAGTGCACTAAAATATACATTCAGTACAATGTATGCAGTGCAAAAAATATTTATAAAACTAGTTATAGTACGAACGCACTTCATTTGCCACGTTTGACGTGCAATTTCCAACTTGTTTAGTTTCTGAAAACTGATTAAATGAAAATGTTCAAAGGAATAATAGGCAATCGAAGAAAATTTGAACATTGTATGGATCTATTGAAAGTACGATCGTTGAAGTAACATAAAAACTTATAAAAATAACATAATTTTTGTTTAAAGAAATCATAAAAGAAACAGTCTCAAATAATGACAAAATAAAACATATGTTATTTTAGTCAATCTGAAACTTAATAAATGCTAACTTAATCGTAATACTTGTACGATTTTTTTCAAAGCGCAGATACACATGAAATAAGATCTTCGAATACTTTAAGCACTTGGTATGTGACCCCTCAAAGCCAAGCCGAACTCATTTGTTTTCAGGGCAGAAAAGTGGCATAAGTCATGCATTTTTAAATTTTCATAACTCGCTCAATTTTAGTGTTATATGAATGGGACTTTTTTTTGTCTTACTTGTTAATGAAATAGGAAATTTTTACTAAATATAACTCATAGGATCGGGGGACCGTATAAAAATTTAAATATCATAATTTTTTAAGAAATGTTTTTATTGACCCAAATCGCTTTTAAAATATTTCTTTACCTGATTTAAAACATTTTTGTAATTGGAACTATATGTCTATGACTAATGGTTTAGGAATTAGCCATTGGACATTCAATCGAAGAAAATTTGAACGATTTAAATTACCAGCTCATTTGTCTATTCTCAAGCAAATTTAGTTTTACTTCTTTAGATTTCACTCGCAGTGCCCTTTATTTGAACACTGCATTTTCCCCCTTCGGCTTTAATTGTGTAGGAAATGTCTTGGAAAGAACATTGTCCCATCAGCATAAATTGTAAGGTATTTTCCAGTTTTCTTTATTCTCTATCGAATCCAATTACTTGAATAATAAGAATTCATTAAAATGAATACAATATTATGTGGCATTAAACTCGAAGGTGTTGTATCAAAACCCATATATATTAATTGATGTTTGTGCAACTTTTTTCCATGGTTGTGATTGGGGTTTGATTTTTAATCAGGCACAGGTTGGGGGCTTAGGGCTTCATTTTTTGAGGAAACACATATTTTGAGCCCCGTCTTAACTTTTGTCTCAATTATGAAGAAGTAAGTGAATTAGTTTAATATGAACACTAAAACGACTGGAAATTTTTCTCAGGTATCATATAAATATTTTACACCGGAAATTTTATTTAAATCTCTTTAACATATTTAACATTTTTTCTTTGTGTCTTTTAAACTTATTTTACAAAGAAATTTCTGGTTCGAACCGAAATAGAGTAGAACCTCGATTATCCGAATTGGGACCAACCCTCTTTTGGAAAATCGAAATTTTCGGATAATCGAGAATGCTTCAATTTTAAGATTAAGGAGAAATATATGCAATATTTCTTATTATGGTGACAAGTGCTTAATAAAAATAAAGTAATAGCAAAATAGAAACATGAATAAATTACCTGAATTTTAATTTTGAAATTAAGTACCTTTTACATATATCGCAAGGGTATGAAAAAAGATTTTGTTTGTCGCAGTTTCGATTATCTTTGCTTTGAAGCTCTATCACAGAGTTTTTTAATATTATTAGTTCACCAGTATCACGGTCTTTCTGCTGCTCCAGCCATGCCAAGCATTTTCCCAAACATGCAAAAGCTTCAGAATTGCTAATTTGTTTGTTTTCTTCGCTCCACTCCGCAGCTTACGGGAGCTCAAGTTAAATTCAAGGGAACTCTAAGAAAGGGGATCGAAAATATTTATATGTACTCGTAGTTCGGAAAGGATCGCTTGCACACAAGGAATATGATAGTTTAAAAAAAAAAAAAAAAAAAAAAAAAAAAAAAAAAAAAAAAAAAACCCTTTAAAAATGGATTTTGCACACAAGGAATGTAATAATAATAAAAAAAAAAGCTTAAAAAATGGATTTTGGTTAACCGAGAGTTTCGGATAAAAGAATTTCTACTGTATTTTCATATGGTACGGGCCAAAATGACCCCTCACGGTCTTTTTAGTGTTGAAGTAGATAAATAAAATCTCTATATATTTTTCCCTATTTTTAAAGGGGATTTTGCCTTAGAAAAAAGTTTATAAAATACTTATCTATTTTACGACACTTGAGGAAAAAAAAATCTTTAATTTGTGAAAATACTTTAAAATATCAATTGTGTATTCAAATAAACTTTTGGAATTTATCAAAAGGGATGTTTTCGTATATTTCAGTGCTTAAGCACGTACTTCGATTACATATGTGTCAATATTTGCAATACATTATTTTATTTATTTATTTATGAAGTGTTAATTTCGTTATGGAATATTAGATGAAAATGGACGTTGAAATATTTATATTTCTTTGACTGTTAAACGGGTTAATCTTCCGTAATCCAGTTGCACTCTATAGAGACAGAATTGTTTTGCAATCATACTTGAAAATTATTTTTAAACCATAAAAATTCAGTAAATTGCGATACTGTTTTAAAACAAAATGAATTTAAAAGTACGTTTTTTACTCTATTGGACAGTCTAAAATTTGAAATTCTACGATATTTAGAAGTAATTAAATTTGGGAAAAAATTGAAATGAATTTCTTACATCGTTATCGCCGTCGATATGATGTCTCTGCTACTCATGGGCATTTATAATATTATATAATACTAGCATATGGCCCCGTCAAAAATGACGGGAAAGTGTTATTGTAAGTTTACAACATTAAGTCAGACTCAATTAAACAGGTGATTGATATGCATGATTATTCAGATAGTGGCAAGTCCTCAAAAGCATTAAAAAAAAATAGTGTTTGTAAAAGTCAACCTTCAAATGAAAAAAATATGAACCACCTCATGCGGGGGGGGGGGGGGGGAAAGAGCTTTTTCCAACAACCCTATGGCAGAATTCTCATTTTTTCTGCACATCTTTGATGAAATTAGTGTTTTTTTCGCAGCCTTTTGACGAAATGAGTGTTTTTATCGGGATTTGTTGAAAAATTTGCTTTTTTTCTGCGCCCTTTTGACGAATTACACCTCTCGCGTTTCTTTGACAAAATTCAGGGAAGAGTGCCACTTGGCAAAAAAAAATTGTTCAAAATCTTTTCAAGATGGCAGAAAAACATCATTTTTAAATCTTTGTTATTTATAAATCAATGATTTTGCCCAAAAAATAGAAAATGATGTAAAAACATGGATTTATAAATAACAAAGATTTAAAACCGAAGTTTTTCCGCCATCTTGAAAAATTTGTTACGAATGCCGGTAAAATCTTGCTCACAACTACCAAAAAACTTACTAATATAAAATAAAAAGATAAATATAAATAAATACCAATAAATGAGACGGCGATTCAGGATAAAGGGGAGTTTCATACAGAAAAAAATATATAAAAAAAACTAAAAATACTTACACAAAAAACAAACAATCAGTTAAAATTTACAAACAAAAAAAAATCAATAATTTAATGTTTATGGTGAAATTCTCGTTTTTTCTGCACATCTCTGATGAAATTCATGTTTTTTTCGCAGCCTTTTAAAAAAATGACTGTTTTTACCACAATCCTTTCACGAAATGAGTGTTTTTATCGGGATTTGTTGCAAAATTCACGTTTTTCCTGCGCCTTTTTGATGAATTACACCTCTCACGTTTCTTTGACAAAATTCAGGGAAGAGTTTCGCATCCTGTGCCGCTTGACGAAAAAAATTGTGCCAAAAATCTTTTCAAGGTGACGGAAAAACTCAATTTTTAAATCTTTATGTTATTTATAAATCAATGATTTGCACAAAAAAATAGAAAATGATGTAAAAACATGGATTTATAAGTAACATAAAGATTTAAAAACGAAGTTTTACTGCCATCTTGAAAAATTTGTTACGAATGCAGGTAAGATCTCGCTCACAACTGCCAAAAAATTTATGAAACATAAAATAAAAGTAAAAGGATAAATATAAAGAAATACCAATAAATGAGACGGCGATTCATAAAAAAAAGGGGGAGTTTCATACAAAAAAAATTTCAAATATTTACATAAAAAACAAACAGTTAAAATTTAAAAAAAAAATCAATAATTTAATGTTTAGAAAAAGGGATCCTAGTCAGGGTCTGAAACATCGTCAAGGTATGGTACTTCTCTTCTAACTGAATTAAATTTAAATTTTGATGGATGTTTGGTAATACACCCTCGATGTTTTCAGACTCTGAATTTTTTCGGCAACCGTTGGCTGAATCGTCTGTCTCTAAAACGGTAAACAATGTAAAAATCGATATATTCACCAATAAAGGGTGCATTTTAAACAGCTAATGCAAAAATCCTAATAAAAAAAAAGAAATAAACAGCAGAGCAAGCGAGACTTACCTTACAATCAAAATACGTTGACAGAAGCACAGGTGCATCCGAATGTATGCAGCAAATTAGTTACGTAACAGAAAATTTAGCTGACTAACGGTTCACCTGATACTGATGAACCAATAAGCTTCAAGATCCCCCGATTTCAAAATTTACATTTTTTTTAGGTTCTTATGTTGAAACTTACACTTTTGCAACCTTTTGATGAAAATCTCGTTTTCTCTGTGATCCTCTAATCAAAACATATTTTTTCTGTGATTATTTGACGAAATTCACGTTTTTCGCGATACTTTGATCAATTAATGCATTTTTTCTGCAGTCATCTGATGAAATTCATGTTTTTTCCACGATTATTTGGCGACATTCCCATATCCCATGATCCTTAGATGAAACATGCATACTAAAGGACCCTTTGGGAAAAATTGTGCTTTTTTCTGCGATCCTTTGATGGAATTCATATTCGTTTGATGACACCACCCTTTTTCTACGATATTTTGATGATTTTTACAATCATTCGGGGAAAGCAGACAGATGATAGTTGCAAGCTCCTGGATATATGTTTTTTTTCATCCTGTTTGTTTCTATACATGGACTAAATGCACAGGTCATGGGAAAGGATTAGAAATAAACTCAAATTGCAGTTACTTGTACTCGCATTTTTATTTTGTCAAATTCTGCTACCCCCCCCCCCCTCTTCTCGTCCTAAAAATGTCAACAAATTTTAATACTGATTTGCATCAATCCCAGGGATGATAAATTGTGCCGAAAAAATGGAATTCCCTGTTTTCGCTGGAAAGTGGCATGTCTGTAAATGCTTTTAAAAATATATGCATAGTTGAAAAAAAAAAAAAGCTGTTGCATTTTTCAAACAGCAAAAATAATTCACAGAAATATATTAAATTCAGCTTAAAAAATGCAGCATAGGTGAAATAAGAAACTTAAAAATAAAACAAAAAACATAATGCATTTCTTTAAAAAATCAGATGTTTATTTTTTAATTTTAGATGAAACTTTAAAATTTGATTCATATATTTGGCCAAAACTAAAACACCATTATGTGCATCATTGAAAGTAATACACATACAAAAAGCTATGTTTTTTAACGGTACAAAAATTTAGTAAAATTTAAAAAAAATGTAATTTTGATTTTTAAATCTTTATTTTAATGAAACGTTCCTGTGAGTGATAAACACTTTATGAACATGAACTTAAAATATGCATAGTTTAGATAAAAAATAAACAAAAAATTGTGCATATGGGTGTTTAATTCTGTTCGGTGTAAACTCAGCTGAGTTTATCAGGCAAACTGAGAAATCCTTTGATTGCCGCGATCGCGCAATTCTTTTCCTGGTCAATTGGCGCCTTCTTTCCGAAAGTCCATAATAAAAATTAAAAAAACTTTTAAAACATTCAAAAATAACTATTGACAGATGAAAGCGAGTAGTGGCGAAAAATCAACACGTTTATCCCTCTGTTGTTTTTCCTAAAGAAACAGCGTTTCACTGTTGCCACTACAGAAGAGTGAAATATATGAATCATTGATATGAATCAATATTCATATGAATGATTCATATGAATAATGATGAATAATCATTAAATAATGTTTTTTAAAATATTTATTCAATAAATTACGTAATATTTCATATGTATGTCGTAAACTGACTGCTTGTAAATGTAAACAGTCGTAAATAAAATTGCTGCTTATAAATGTAAACGCATTGAAAAACGCATTTCAAAAAACTTAAAGGCTTTAATATGCTTTAAAAAATATATTTAAAGCAGAATCAGATGTTAGCCGTATTTTTTTTTTGATGAATCGTCAAAGAGTCATTCATTTGTTTCTTAATTTGCTGGAATTTGAATCTGAATGGCAACAGTATCGTTTGTTTAGATTTGATTTCTAATAGCTTAATTTTAATTTAGAACTTAATACATTATAAATGGATATGATACACATGTTTTATATGAAAATATGCTGAACAGACATGATTTTAAGTAGAAAAAATTATCATTTAGCTTTCATATGTTAAGATATGTTTTTCATTAAGCCTAACATGGCGTTTAGCTACGGTCGTTTCGCAGACCAGAGTGGTTCGCACCGGCATCGTTCCGTCGGTCACGTGCACTCAGCTTTTATAATAAGTAGATAGATTTAACATTTTACATGCTTTATTATGATTCATATCGATTAGAAACGCTTATTTTTTATAAGGTACATAAAATGTAAAATATATATGTTTAACGTATTAAAATATTTTCAGGAATAGTAACTCGCCATATTTTCTCTTTATAAATTTTATAATGTAATAATTTTTTTTAATAATGCAGCAACATTGGTTTTCCTTTGTTTCGTATCGGAATGACTAAATATTTTTAAAAATAACGTATATTGTTTTTTAAAAAAATTCAGAAAAATCGCATTGTTGCGCTATTTTTCGAAGAATATGTAAAGCTGCATATGCACAATAAAAAATGTAACTTATCAAATGATTGACATTCGAAGTTTTAAAATTTTAAGAAATACGATTTTTATATTATAGTAGAGACTGAGGAGGGTTGACCCATTTACAAAAGGATTTTTTTATTTTTTAAATATTGTTCCTAGAATGAAGTTTCATATATCATTATATTCGTTATACAATCAGTTATCAAAATAAAATTGCGACTTAAGTGTACTATATAGGATTATTTAAAAATCATTGATTTTAAACATGAGAAAATAATAGGGCTCTGCACCTATGGGACGCTTGACCCACTTTGTTTTATATTGAAATATTTGTTAAGGGAAATAAAATCAGTTTTAAAAATGATATAATAGCTTTATCCTACATGGTATAATTATTATTAAAAGTTTTTGGGAAAATGTGCTGCATAAACAAACGTGCTTAGACGGAATTGAAGGCACAGGAGAAAAAATATGTTTTATACACCCACTTTTTGTGACACGCGACCCGGCCACATATGACTAGTTGCCACATAGTTTGGCTTCATCTTACTGTGTTCATCTTGGTGAAATATGTCTAAAAAATTTTGATCAATGTTATGTTCTTCTGCAGAGGAATGAATACCTAACATTTCTTAAGGCTGCTGCTTTCATCCTTTTAGTCCTTTCCCTTTTTTCTATTTACCTAACATGTGTGCTATTTAAATGAAATAAAAGTTCCTATCAACTTTCTAATTTATATTTCATAAAAAAAATTCTTCCTTCTATAGCAATTTTACACATCTTCATTTAATCAGTTTTAAACATTCTCTTTGCTATCAACTCATTTTATTGTAGCTTTAGAGAATAAATTTACATTATTTTAGAAATATAACCATTAATCCTTCATTATGTACAGTGTGGAATAAAAAGATTTCCTGAAACACTTAATTAAGGAGCTTTGACCATCTGGTCAACCCTCCCCATATTGATTGGGTCAAGCCTCCTCACATAGCCACTTTCTAAAGTATAACACATGGTTATGTTTTGCCTAATTAACTGTACAATCTTTAAGCACGGAATGAAAGCTCACTATTTATGCATTACGTAAAACCTACCTACTTAAATTTATATGATAAATTTTATCTGAGAAAATCTTACAAAACGTTTCTAAAAAATACACTTTTTAAGTTGAAAATTCTTCACTATTGATTTTTCCCCACCTGTTTCAATTATCTTCATGAAACAAAGACTGTTGTTTGAGCATTTCAGTAGCTTTCGTTGCCGCCTATTGACAAATCTCTGAAATTCTTTTAAATATGAAAACCGAAGGGTGGATCAAGCCTCCCCTATACTCAACCCTCGCCAGTCTCCCCTACTATAAAACTTCACTGTGACTGAATAAATAATAAATAAGATTTAAAACTAAACAAAAAAGTTTTAATAAGAGAGAAAAAAAAGAAATGAACAAAAATAAAAGAAACATTTAATTTGCTGTATGGGAGAAAAAATATTATATTGTATTACTAAATAATATCGTATATCGAGAGAAAATTGTACATTCTCTTTCGTAAGTCACGTGATCTGAAGAAATCCATATAAGATCTGAAGTATTTGCCGTATATTTAATACGTTTGTTCCAAGATTTTTTTTTTGTTGTTGTTGTTTTATTCAAATTGCTTGATTGCTATCACTATCTCGAAATAATAATCTTCCCCTGATTTACGACAAAATAAAGATCGTGTGGGAATTTTAGCTACAAAATCATTTAAAAAAATTTATGCAAACTATGACAATTATTTCACTTATTATATCACATATAGTGAAACTATTTCACATATTTTGCTTTCTATCTTTATATTCATTACATTTTATCGTAATATTTGCGCGATATACATTGTGACCTACTGAAACGATGTATCATTTCATATAGATGTCGAAAATACACTATGCATAATGCGCATTCCACTTTTTTAAACCTATATATTTTTTATTAAGTGCGTATGGTATAAACGAAAATGCGGTATTCAAAGAACTTTGACATACTTACATTTAGAAAAAAAATATTAGAAACCGATGTTATTAATCAGTCAATTATTTTATTAATGACATAGTCTGTTAATAAAATAATACGTAAGTTTATTTTTAGGAAAAGCAAATGTTACAGTTAATTAAATTACAATGCATTTCAATTATTTCAATAAAATATGAACGTCGTTGTTTAAATGAGTTAAATAGTAGCGTATAACATTCCTCCTTTCGTATATTTATAACGTATTGTAAAATATACTGTTTAAGAATTTAATCTCGCGTGTAATTACTGTTAAATGAATATTAAAACAAGGCTACAAATCATCATTAATTTAACAATCGTAATAAGAAGAAGTTATCGGTACAAGTTAACCATCCATTCTGACAATAATTTGAACCAGTTGGGTACTGATAACGAACATCTATTTCAAGATACAATGTTACACTTTAAAATGACATTAAATATATATTTGTTGAAAAATTGTGAAAATTTGATTGAACATCTGCCGTGTTTACCTATATCGCAAAGATGTAATGATGTATTTAATGAAATTCATTTCTAACACTACAGCTGTTAACGATTACTGTTTTAATGTGGGAATATAAATTAATACGCAAGAACTTTCAGTATTGGTTTAAATTTCTTAAATTTCATGGTTAATTTGTTAAGAGCACAGTGATAAGTTAATTTTCTCTGTGTTATTTCAAATGCCTGTCAGTACCTAGATAAGGAATGTTTTAATTTTCATGTATTCAGCATTATTAATCAAATCATTATTCTTTCCGATTTAACCGCACAAAATAAATTTTGCACAAATTGTATGTTTTTAATATATTTTCCGATGAAATACTAAATTAAAATTTAATTTTTATGCATTTCTTTTAAAATTTAAAAAATATATGTTTAGTATTGCAAATTTTGAAAATTACCAGTCTTTAGCTGTGTAGTTAATTTTGTAACAGACACCTGTCTTAACTTGAAAATTCGACACGAAACCAACCCAAACCGTAAACATTTAAAATCAATTAGGCCCTCACTGAAGAAAAAGAGTCAACATACCCAAAGCAGGACTCTAGCTTACATCCATCTTATGACATACATTAATCCTCACATACGGCAAGTTTCAATATATACAACAAGTACAAACCTTGTTTTTTAAGTAGCGACTAATGAGGTATCTTCTATATTCCTGATTCAACTATAGTTTAATAGATCTATTAGTTTGACGCAAAAGTTGGTCCTTCTAGTTTTACGTCCATCAAAATTGATTCAATAACAACTGAGTTCTCATAACTGATATTGCCAGGTAAAAATCACCTACATTTTTACCCTGATTTGTGCTCTGGGTAGAATAAAATATTCCGAAAACGAAATAATCCATCTCCAGCTGTCACTGCAGTGTGATATCTTATAATATTTGCTGTAGAAACTCTTGAAGGCTGATTGAAACTTCTTGTTAAATACCTTATACTTAATATGCTATTTCCATACGCACATGCATCGTTTCTTTAATTATATGTTTTCATATTTGCAACCACTCTTAAACACATGCATGTTACATGATAGCATTTCTTTATATACTTACACTACACTAATTCTTATACAGGGTGTCGAAAAGTAATCCAGACTGATGTTTTAGCTTATAATTATTTTAACAATTACAGAAATCAAAGTAAGATTGCTAATAAACAAAATAAAGATCTGTAACTTACAGAAAAATTGGAATTTTCCGAAGTGGCAGCGTTTTCTTTTATGTAGAAGTGATTTGTTTGATAAAGTTTTCAGCAGCGGGCCGCAACTATTCTTCTTTATTTTGTCCATTCCTCCTGAAGAGATATTTTTCAGAGATCTAAACGCCCGTGAGGCTTAGAATAAACTCTTCTCTGTAAAGATAATCATGCAGAATAACTCATTTGGTGAATACATGATCTAGGGAGTATAGAGGCCGCTTTTGAGCTGATAAGAAATCTGTCAGATGTAACTTGCACTCTTTATTTGTTCTCCCTGTTCCGTGAGCTGAAATGGAACTTACTGGGGAAAAGCCCATTTTTTCGTTTCCGAAGTGCTCTGGGGAAAAGAATTGCAAACCATCCTCCAAGTTGTTTAAACGGTACATTTAATGGTTGACTTTTATACGTTCATCGACAAAAACAAGTGGTGTTTTGCCCGTTTAACCCCTTGAGGGTCGGTGGGATATATTTTATCCCACCTACGATTAATGTAGATTTGCACCAGAAAAATTGTATTAAATTTCACTTTTCTAACTTTAGTGAAAAAAAAAGGGTGGTAAAATTACTTTTCTTTATTTTATAAATATTTTTAATATAAATATTAAATATAAATATATAATAAATGTTTTTGCGGATCCCGGTATGAATTCGACATTACAGAAACACAATTGCTTGCCCCGTAAAGGGTTAACAAGCCCATCCTAAACCGTAACCAAGTAGAATTTTTTTCTTCTTTCCAAAGGCGTAATTACTATGGAGCAGTTGGAGGAAGTTGTTCCGGGCGCACGAATGACAAGCGTGGAAAATTAGGAGGAACAAAATAGAGATATATAAAACATTTGTACGTATTGTTTTTGAATTAACAACGTTTTATGGACAGGTCATACATATTACAGATACAGAATCATATGCCTGTGATATTCCACTTTGTTTTCTATTTCAATGTCTATTTAAAATGTGTTCTTATACCAGTTTACCCTTCCAGCGGCCGAGTTGTTGCAAATTTTACGACAAAGATTATTTTTTTACATTTTGCTCACACAAACAGCACTGAAATTAAAATATAATCTTTACTAATGATAAGTAGTAATAGCATGTGAATTGTTCCTCTAACATGCCTCTTGTTCTTGCAATAGAGTAACTACAGCGCACAAAAAATATGTCTCGCGCCATCTTGTGCAAAATATTAAATTAAATTACTTCTGTTCACAAAGTTTTGATTTTAATTCCCACCAAAAATAATTTTTCCAATATTAGCTAAGTTTGCTTACATAAAAAAAAAAGAATACCGTTGAGGACAGTGACAGCAAAACGAAGTTTGTTCATAACCTATTTAACAGGGTTCCTACTGTTTCAGAGAAAATACCTGTATTTTCTCATAAAGAAACTCGACTTATGGAATCGCATGATTGCATATAGCGAGTTTTACTGTAAGTAAATGCTGATATTTCTCTGATCTAAATTGAGGGAATTTCCCTGATCTGTAGGAACCCTGTTTAAGTAGCAGCGTCTGACAATATCGTTTTAGCTTTTTGATCACTCACTACATTAATTTTTAAAAAGTAGCATGTTAATTGATCTTGAAGAAGTCACTGACAAACAAACATAAAAGCGGGAAAACGAAATTTTTGAATTTTCTTTAGTGTGAAAATTAATTTGCAATTTTTATGTCAATACAATTTATAAAACACGTAATCAGTGTCAGATTCAAACATATGCCACATGGCTCAGTCCAGACACAGCGAGGCAAACGTTTGCGGAGGGCGGTAACAGAAATTTTGTAAGCATTGTTTTCTATTTTTAAAATATGGCAGTGCTTAGACGTAAATTTCATATGCATTTTGCAATATAAACAGAAAAAACGTTTTATTCGGAAAATACTGATTGTAATTAAGTAATTACGTCATGTGATTACAATGAAATATTCCCCTTCTCATATATATGAAACTTTATGATATTACTTAGAGCTTGGTGCAGTTAATCTCTTTTTATTGAAATGGAAATGATGGCTAAGTTAAAATGCCTAAGTCCTTAAAAAAGAGTATGTTTACAGTAAAGATAAATCCTTATTTATGTCTATGCATTCTTTTAAATTTCTATTGTAAAATCACACATGATTTCATTTTCATAACCTTCTTACTATGCACGAGATTTTATCGGAGATTTACCCAATAGGAGAGATGGGGGATGATTGGGACATTTTTGCAAAAATATTTATTTTTAATAATTTTTAAAAGTTATTATCAATATTATATATCACATTTCATACATTAGGTATTTGACTACATCTATGCACAATATTTCGCCTAGATTACTATTATATAGTAAAATATTACAGGGTTGGGCTGATTTTTGACGGACAATTATCTACTCGAGGGATATAGGTCCAAGTGGAGTGCCCTTCGTGGGGATCTTTCTAAGAGAACCTAACCCACATTTACGCATGGAAATCCATGTTTTGAAGAAAACCACGAAAATTCCGAACGATTAGGCCGACGGGCACGATTGGGTTCGAACCCAGCACCTCCCGTCTACCAGTTTCGAGAGTAGAACCTCTCGGCCACTGGTGGGGCGTAAAATGTTGTAAAATTTAAAAAACTTTACTCTCTGTCCCAATCATCCCTTTAGCAGGGATGAATGGGACACTAAAAAGGATGGATGCGGCACAAATATTTTTCTCCCTGTATTCAATGTTACCTAACTAAAATTTATAATTATAAACTTATATGTAATTATATTTGTAATATATGATCTTACATCATGGCTATTATATCTCAGCGTTGCTAATAACTTCTTTTACTGCTGTTTTAACTTGTAATGCAAACTTCTGCTGCCTATCTGTTCCCTTTTCCCACTTACGAGACGTTTTAGATATAAATGAAAGTAAAAAATGTCTTTGAAATTCAACACAGCTAATGTTTTTCATTCACAACTTATTAATTAATATTAATTAAATGCATCTTAGATATCAAGCACAAATGAAATTATGTTACGAAAAGTACGAGTGGGGATTTACTATTTAAGCTCAAGTTCCAAATTCAATATAATTTACTCTATTTGATCAATAAACATACACTACTTTTAACACTTTTATCGATTTTGATAAAGTTTCAATAGAATTTTTTTTATAAACTATTTAACCTTTATTACAGTACAATAATTAAGATCCAATATAATTTTTAATAATAAACAACCTATATAATACGAGTACTGTTTAAAACTAATAATTAACATAAATCATTAACTTATAAACCTATATAATATTTTTTACTTAATAAATAAATGTTTTAACATCTGTAGGGATGAATGAAACTGTCCCATTCATCCCCATTTGAAATGTCCCAATCAACCCTATGATACATAGATTCAATTGTTCGCCATTTTGTCTCAGAAATTATTTTGTCACATTGGTTATTGTTCATTCATTTTAATTACGAATATTGAACCTTCAAATATTGGGTGAGTGCAAAAGTTCTACCCGTTTTTTACTGAAAAAAGAAAGGTGGAGAACGCAAAAAGTTAAGCACCTATGAATTCACGCAAGCACCATCAGTATGTATGATCTCTTCGCATCTGTTTGGCAGTAAGCTAATCCCACACCGATAAAACCCCTCTGTTTTGGACGAAAAATACTGTTGTACCGCCGTTTTTACAGTCTCCACATCATTGAAGGTTCGGTGAGCGAAGGTGTTGTGTAACGATCAAAAAAGGTGATAAATCGAAGGTGCAAGGTTGGGGCTATATGCCAGCTGACGTAAAACTTCCTAACCAAGATCCAGTATTTTTTGCCGAGTCCTTAAATCAACATGAGGGCTGGCTTTATCGTGATGAAAGAGAACCCCTCTGCGATTGATGAGTGCTTGGCTCTTAGACGTGAGTTTTGCTCACAGTCTGTCCAATTGTTGTCCGTAGAGACCTGCATCGATCATTGGGTTCGGCGCGAGGACCTCCTAGTTGGTGATTCCTTTGGCATCCCACCATACACTGAGCAACAATGTTTGGAATGGAATCCTGCTGTCTAGGTCGATGGAGTACGCTGTGCAACATCGGCACATGGTCCTTCGACGCTTCACATTGCGGTACAGTATCCACTTCTCATCACCCGTCACAATTCGGTTCAAAAATGGTTCCCTACTGTTACAGAAAAGCAAAGAAACACAGGTGCTGATCCTCTCCTCTCGTTGCCTTACTACAAGCTAGTGTGGTATCCACTGATCGAGCTTGGTGATGAAGCCAAGCGCATGAATCCGTCTTTCGACTGTTGTTCTGTTTACCGAGAACGATTCCGCTAATTTTTAGACTGTTCGGTGTGGGGAATTTGTTATGGCTGTGTCGAGATCATTGTCAGAAACCACTGATGGGCGTCCAGAACGGGCATGATCTTTACAACTCCTGTCTCCGTACAGGAATTTCCTAAACCAACGGCAGCAGGTGCTATCGCCCACAGCATCTCCCCCCTTCACTTGAAAAATGCTGCGGCAAGCTACGGCTGCTGTAAAGGCTTTATCATACTCGTAGAGTAAACAATGTCTGATGTGATCTTTCTTGCTTGCCATGTTGTTTCCCATTCGGCATGAGTTCTTCTGAGAAACGTTGTGTCTATACATACTCTACTGCTCCACGCGTTATTGGCCACTTTCGTGTTCTCAAAACGTCATCTGTAATGACCGTACTCCACTTGACATTTACATATCTTCAAAACGGGTAGAACTTTTGCACTCACTCAATAAATAAGTACAACATATCTTATTTGTTTATGTTGTATAAAATATTTGACTACTTTAAATGTAAAAAAAAGTTACTTTTTAAGCAGAGTTTCAGGAAATGCAACTTTGCAAAAAAATGTAAACAGCCATGTGTTTTTGCTTTTGGTTATAAAGTACACTATGGTAGTGCCATATATGAGAACAGAAAAAAACTAAAAAAAAACGTTCATTGCCTGAAATATGGAGAATGTCCCATCCACCCCTTGTTCCATTCATCCCCCAGCTCCCCTACATGCATTAAACCTCATGTAAAACCAAATTAATAATATGAAAACTGAAATCGTAGATTCTAATGTGCAAGACTGAATTAATTGAGGACTAAAAGCTTAAATAAAATAATGCATTTTCCAAAAACCCTTTTTGAAAATTCAGTTTAAAAGAGTATTCTATAGACAACTTTTGGGAATCATAATGCATGATAAAAAAGGAGTGCCTAATTGTGAAAATAACGGCTTTCTATAAATATTTTTTGTTTGTTATACACTGCTTTGCGGAAGAAATAGTTTCAGAATGCATAATTTTTCATGTGAACATAAATAAACAGCTATTATGTTTCATGCAGAATTGAAATTTCTAAATCTCCTTTCCAAGGCTTGATTATGAAAATTCCGGGCCCTGTAGCAAATGGAGGCTCCGTGTGCCTTTTCCTGACACAAATTACAATAACGAATATATCTTATATACTATGGACACCATCTAAACGGAACGAAATTTAACAAATGATAATTGCCCGGTATTCATTTCGCGGTTAAGACCTATGCTACTGTGTTTTTAATATTGTACCCTTAATTCAAATACCAAAGAAAGTTTTCATATTGCACTATTTCCCAAAACCTTACCTTTAGTAGATGAAAGTTCGAAGACGAAAATAAGAAAAAATTCGAGGTTATTATAAGGGGTGTAAAAATCTATTCGCCAGCGGGTAGTCTCTCACCACTAAATTTTATCAGTTTTCGTCTCTTATATTTTATTAGCATTCTTACAAAATATTTAGACGAAATATTAGACGAAAACTAACGAATAAAATTTAGTGGTGAGAGACTGCCCGCTGGCAACTAGATTTTTACACCCCTGAAGTACTGATTAGGTGTCCGCTCACAAAAAAGTAAAAAAAAATACTGTATCTAAGGTCTTTAGTTAGACTTGACGGAGTCAGAGAATCTATATTTAAAAATTATTTTTTCTTTAATTATAG
Organism: Maratus speciosus; assembly: GCA_963932465.1. Classification (NCBI taxonomy): domain Eukaryota; kingdom Metazoa; phylum Arthropoda; class Arachnida; order Araneae; family Salticidae; genus Maratus; species Maratus speciosus. Next base: position 174,060,596 of record OZ010793.1, read on the forward strand.
TTACAATCACTACATTGAAATAAAATATAGTTGCATTTGTTTTCCTTTTTTTGTACTATTTACCCAAATGTTGTCAAAGTAAAAATTTCTCTAGATTAGTGTGTTCCACTATTAACATTTTATATGGCCTTCGAAGTCTTTGGAAATATCAATAGAGGTTGAGAAATAGCATTGGGCCAATGGGTGCTTATAAAACAGAAATCCGGCACTGTACGTCGTAAAGGTATTCCGTACTTAACCGAAATCTTAGATACTTAACGATACTAAACCTTGATCTAACATATCTAATTCAATTTTTGAAAATTCGCGAGATGATTTATTAAATAATTTATTTTATCATTTTATTTGCGTTGATTATTGTTAAAATGACTTGAATTTCATAAAAAATAAGTAAGGTTCTAAATCTAAAACAAGTGCATGTATGATTTTTCAACCTTAAAAAAATTAACATAACTTTCCCCAGAGACAAAGAAGCACACAAATGTTTCTTGCTTCAAAGGGCTGAATATGTAGCTGCGCCTTTCCGATAACAGCTGATGGACTAAGTGCAAAGTTCTATTGAATTAGATTGCTTTGTCGATTAAGGATCAGTTGGATTATGAAAAGTGTGAGAATTGTTTCCCACTCATCATAAACAGCCCATACCATCAGTGCAATCTTTGAAGGCATGCTTTTGTACTTGTACCCAAGAAACTGTTTTCTTATTTGCCGAACTGTCTTCAATTGATATTCATCCTTTTTTGCGTCCTATTTCATAAAAAACTTTTGAAATGCGTTTACTACCCTTTAAATTCACTTTGCGCGGTCTAGAAATGTTAAAAGTTCTTTTTTAATTCGATCTGGTATGTCTCAATTATCTCCAAGCAGGGCCGTAACTAGAGGAGTGCGAGGGGAAGCTTAGCTTCCCATAAATATTTTGACCTCCCTCCCTGGGAAAGATTCCAAGGTCACCAAATGAAACTTTAAAAAATCCAAATGAAAATCTGTTCAAAAATTGAACTTAGTTTTGGGGCCATGGCCAACTGTAAATGCATTTACAGTTTTGCACAAATATTAAATTATAGTATTTGTATAACAAAGCAAAAAAGTGTTTTAACACGCGCACACCCTATCTGCACGTATGAAGCTGTTTAATTGTCTGCTACTGGTAGTATTAGCTATAACTAGACTCGGCATTGGTAGCCTTTTGCTGATGCAAACAATAACGTCATATCACAGCACTCCATCACGTGATGGGGTTGGATAGCTCGCCAAACCGGTCGTTGGTGTTTACGTTTTGCACAACGATACCTACTGTAAGTTGCCAAAATACATCTTTGATTTTTTTTAATGATTTTCATCATATAAAAACACAACTTTAGCATCCTTAAGGGCAGTGCATATTCAGAAAAAGAAAACCTTGAAGGTTGCAACTGTTTTGAAACAAATGAACTGTAAATTATTATTTACTTGTTGACATCATCACTTATTATTTCATCAGTATAATTGAACAGCCAATTGGAGGAAAGGAATAAATCCAAAAAATAAGAATGGAGATAATTAAAAAAAAACTTTATAACTTTTTACTTTCAACTTATAGGCTCATGTGATATCAATGATAATGAAGAAAATATAAATTCTGATTTATTTACTAATAGAGCTGGCTGAAATATATAATATTTATTTATATATGTAAATGTGTTGGATTTATTCCCATCTTCCAATTTATCACATACTGTATACAAAATAATTTGAAATAATAAACAATATTATGACAAAAACTATTTATTTATTAGAAAAAAACGTAAGGACACTCTATTATTCATGTATTTCTTCACTTTCGGATCTTGTAGTTGGCCAGGTCAGAATAATATCGTAAAAATCTTTTAATTCGTCAGGAATATTGGACTATTTTTTGTATGTAGTTCATTTTTTTCTCATTTATGGGTATTTTAATAACATATGCCGGAGTTTCTGGAAATTTCGGGTTTGTAGAAGGTTTTTGGAGCAAAAATGTAGCTTTAATGAAACCATCGATAAATTCGGAACATGTCAAGTAACCTTTATGACTTGAACTATACTCAAAGCTTCTATACTGCGAAATCTTAAATGTTGTTGCTTTCTCTAATGACTCACAGCTTTTCTTAAAAAATCGCTGCCATGAGTTTTTAAAATCAAGTATGTCGTTAGAAGTAATGGGTTTAACTGAAAAACCCCTGATTTTTGCTGCCAAAATAAGATTATAATATTCATTTGGAACGTAAATTCTGTCCTTTCTCCTAATGAGTCTTTTAGCGGTCCCGAAATTTCTGTCACACTGTAAAAACGAATGGCCACGTACAGGAAAGTATTGATATATTTTCTCAAAACGATTCATTGCAACAAGAGTGAGAAAGAATCTTATAAGGGTGTTATTTCTATTTTGTCCCCTGCAAGCATAGCTAAAAACGTGTAGTTCTTTGACAGAGGGATCCATGTTCTGTATAGTTTTCCACATTAAACTGCATACTTCATCCGGGCCCCGTTTAGCTTCATCCTCATGGTAAGTGTAGAAATCCGCTAAGTTCGTCTTTAAGTCGTGAACACAAAACTCATACAGCAATAGTTTTCTTAAATAAAACATCTCTTGAACTGGGATTTTAGGAATGGGCAGATTTTGCATGTAATCAAATACAATGGCTCCTACATCTTCTCTTTCCTGACACAAGACCAAAATTTCTTTATGTTTATTATAAAACGTTTTAGCATGTTTAAGGTGTATCATTTTTTCCACAACCGCCACTTTCTTCGCATTCTCATTGAGAGATGGACTCTTTATTTTTGCATCGACTTCTTCGCAAGTCGAGCGAACATCTACTTGTGACTGATCGAATCTGTAGCGATGATTATCATTAAAATATTTTCTGTAATAGTCGTATTTTACGCATTGGTATTGGGGGTATTTTAGGTAGCTTTCTTTACAAAAAAGCTACCTATTGCAGCCGTTCGGAGGAAAGCGATTTCAAAAAATTTTGGTATATTTTCATCGATCATGACCCCCAGACCCCGAAACCACCCTCCGTTCAAAATTGATATATATATATATATATATATATATATATATATATATATGACCTATGTCACACTGTAACTCCCGTAATTAGGAACCGATTTCGATGTAATTCGCTGTGTACATAGTACATACCAATGTCTCGACCGAGTTCGTTGGCCAGCTTCATCCGCCGTTTTGTTTCAAAATGGCGGCCATTTAAAATTTTTAAAAAATTTTAAAACTTGAAATGTGGTACCAAAAAATTAAAAATGGAAAAATATTTTTTTCTTATGTATTTGACCTTTATACAAAGATTCCGGAGCAGTTTTTGTTTCGTCTATATCTTAAAAAATGGCTGAGTTGCATTTTGAATTTCTAGCGTGGCTGACATTTTGAAACGTCCTGAATTTTGTCACGCGATAAAAGGCGTATTTATGAACCGATTTGGATGTAATTCAGTGTGTACATAGTACATACCAATCTCTCGACCGAGTTCGTTGGCCAGCTTCATCCGCCGTTTTGTTTCAAAATGGCGGCCATTTAAAATTTTTAAAAAATTTTAAAACTTGAAATGTGGTACCAAAAAATTAAAAATAGAAAAATATATTTTTCTTATGTATTTGACCTTTATACAAAGATTCCGGAGCAGTTTTTCTTTCGTCTATATCTTAAAAAATGGCTGAGTTATAGCATTTTGAAGTTCTAGCGTGGCTGACATTTTGAAACGTCCTGAATTTTGTCACGCGATAAAAGGCGTATTTATGAACCGATTTGGATGTAATTCAGTGTGTACATAGTACATACCAATCTCTCGACCGAGTTCGTTGGCCAGCTTCATCCGCCATTTTGTTTAAAAATGGCGGCCATTTAAAATTTTTTTTTTATTTAAAATTTGAAATGTGATACCAAAAAATTGAAAATGGAAAAATATTTTTTCTTATGTATTTGACCTTTATACAAAGATTTCGGAGCAGTTTTTGTTTCGTCTATATCTTAAAAAATGGCTGAGTTATAGCATTTTGAATTTCTAGCGTGGCTGACATTTTGAAACGTCCTGAATTTTGTCACGCGATAAAAGGCGTATTTATGAACCGATTTGGATGTAACTTCGTTTATACATAGTGCATACCAATGTCTCGACTGGGTTCGTTGGTCAGCTTCATCCGCCATCTTGTTTAAAAATGGTGGCCATTTAAATTTTTAAGAAAAATTTAAATTTGAAATGTGGTACCAAAAAATTAAAAATTGAAAAAATATTTTCTTCTTATGTGTTTGACCATGATAAAAAGATTCGGGAGCAGTTTTTGTTTCGTCTATATCTTAAGAAATGGCTGAGTTATAGCATTTTGAATTTCTAGCGTGGCTGACATTTTGAAACGTCCTGATTTTTCTCACGTAATAACAGGCGTATTTATGAACCGACTTGGATGTACCTTGGTGTGTACATAGTACATACAAATATCTCGACCGAGTTCGTTGACCGGCTTCATCCGCCATCTTGTTTCAAAATGGCGGCCATTTAAAAAAATTAAAAAATTAAAAAATTTAAATGAGATACCAAAAAATTGGAAAGTGAAAAAGATTTTTTTTGTATGTGTTTGACCTTAATACAAAGATTCCGGAACAGTTTTTCTTTCGTCTATATCTAAAAAAAATGGCTGAGTAATAGCATTTTGAATTTCTCTTGTGGCTGACATTTTAAAACGACCTGATTTTTGTCACGCGATAACAGGCGTATTTATGAACCTATTTGGATGTAACTTGGTCTGTACATAGTACATACCACTGTCTCGACCGAGTTCGTTGGCCAGCTTCATTCGCCATCTTGTTTCAAAAGGGTTGCCATTAAAAAAAAATTAAATTTAAAATTCAAAATGAGGTATTAAACAATTGGAAAATGAAAAAGATTTTTTTATGTGTTTGGCCTTGATACAAAGATTCCGGAGCAGTTTTTGTTTCTGAAAATTTGTTCTTTTGTTTATATCTTAAAAAATGGTTGATTTATAGCACTTTGAATTTCTAGCATGGCTAACATTTTGAAACGATCTTGTATTTGTCACGCGATAACACACGTATTCGCCTATTTCGATGTAAGAAGGCATGTGGATAGTATACATCAACACCTCGACCAGGTTCGCTGGCAGATTCATCAGCCATCTTGTTTCAAAATGGCGACCATTAAATTAAAAAATATAGATATATTTAAAGTGAGGTGCAAAAAAATTAGAAATTGAAAAAGGTTTCTTTCTTAAGTATTTGACCTTGATATAATGATTCAGGAGCATTTTTTGTTTGTCTTTACCTTAAAAAATGGCTCAGATATAGCAGTTTCAATTTCTATTGTGGGTGACATTTTGAAAAATCTGATTTTTGCATGCGACAGCACTCCTATATATTAACCGACTCCGATGTGAGTGAGCGTGTGCACAGCAATTACTAAGGTCTCGAGCAAGTTCACTGCTTAGCCTCATCCACCATGTTGTCTTAAAATGACAGGCACTTTAAGAAATTGCCGAATTTGGCAGCCAAATATATGTTACTTTAAAGAAAAGCAGCTTGGATAAAGCTGATTAATTTCGCGAAATTCTCATTCATTATATTGATAAAAATTAGTATTGAATCTCCTATATTCGGTATCCACTAAATTGACCTTCATGTGTTTGAATGATATAATTTGGCTTTCTTTAAATAAGGATTATGAAAGCTACCTCTTCCTCCCGGCACTGGCCGGAAGGACTTTTTAAAAAAAAGTTCATGCATTATTTTGACGTTTAGGTTCGCTTCTAAATATTGTATATTTTTGCTGATGTAATGAGATTGTTTAAGGAGAAATGACCGTATATGTTCATCAATAACCGTAATTGCTTCGTTTTTTAAGACATTACCTCGATTACGATGCTGCCCTCGTTTATCTTCAGGTAGTTTTCCCACCGATTTAAGGGAGGTAAGGCGAAAAATGGCCTTATTTTTTATAGCGTATAAAATGGAGAAAGCTTGCAGCATACTTGAATTTTTTCATTTCCTTTCATAGCAAAATACGTGAACGTATTGTCACGTTTTTTCGGATTTTCGCGTTTTGAACGGCATCGATTAACCTTCGCGTATTCAATGAGACTCATCATATATATGTCATGTTCATTTTTCGGTTGTCCATTGTAAACGAATTCAAGCAACTGCCGTTTTTCTTCACTACTAAACTGCTGAGTGCAGTTTTTTTTACAGACACAGTCACTGTTACTGTTAGATTTAGCTGACACTAACCTCCCAGTACTTGTACTTACATAAGATCGACCAAGTAGACGCTGTGACTTCTGTTTTTCTTTTTTGTACAAATGGACATTTCTAACACATCTTCTCTTCTTTATCGGAGTCTCAGCTTCTGACTCATTATCATGTGAATCATTACAGCTACTTTCACTGGTCATATTCAAACTTTAATAATGAAATAATCAAATTAATAGGTTAATAATCTCCACGACGCGACGCTAAACGAATGCAGTCTCAAACACAACAATGAGTGCGTTCAGCAGACCTTACCAAAGCTACCGAAGTTACCGACCAATTGCAACGCAGCGTTAAATAAATATCAAGGCGAATTGTGACGTCAGCTACAGTTCAACAAGATAGCTTTAGTTTGTTCCATTGTTGAATTGTAGCTGACGTCCCTTGATTTTTATTTCATACTGCCCTACAATTGGTCGGTAAATTTGATAGCTTTGGTAAGGTCTGCTGAACACGCTCAAAAATGGAGGCTATTAGATCGCTAGTATCGCGTCCCCCACCAATAGTGATGCGTTTTCGTTTATCGAAAAAAAAAAAACACAAAAAGAAACACTATTTCTATACTCGTACAGTTGATAGTTGGAAGAAGGGAATAATGGAAGGATTTGTTTCCTTCTTCCAACTAACTATTTTTATGGCCGCATGAATCTATACGAAGCGAATGGTTTTTGTTCTTTTCTTCGAACTCACAACTAAGCGCTACGTCTAAGGAATGTAAAAGAGTAGAAAAATGAATATGTCAAAAAGTGGCGTTTATTCCCTTCTTCCATTTGGTGGTTCAATTATGCATTAGTTATACACTGGAAAATTTCATTCTGAAGCCTTCTTTTTTTACCATAAAATTAAGTTATTATAAGCAGTTTAATAAGAAACATTGTGTCTACAATATGAATATGCACTAATTTATCTTTCTGTATAATACTTTGATAATATACATCTGTGTATGTGGTGTGTGCATTTGTGCATGCGTGCACGTATCAGAAAGAGAGAAAAAGTATGAGCCTCCCCTACATTTTCTTGAGCACCCCCTATTATCCACTTATGGCTACAAGCCTGTCCCCAAGATACTAAAACGATTTCACGGTATCCAACACACTTTAGGAAGTTCTTCAGCACTCAAACGAACTATCTTTGCCTCATACCTAAATGCGGGAACTGCATTTTCTATCACGAATATTAAACAACCTGTTACAGTTTTATTTCTGATGTAGCGATAAAAAATATTAGCGGTGAAGAAAGTTAGTGTTTTTTAATTTCTATTTGAACATTGACAAGGTCCCACTGTATACGTTGATTTTACATATTTACATATATCTAACATACTTACATTTCTTTTTGTATACTTACGTAAAATATATATAAATATACAGGGTGGTCATAAAAAAACTTTGCCGATATATGGAACTCTAGCGGCCGTTCCGTTTAACCGATCGAGATGAGATTTCAGATATAGTTATTCAGAGGTATGAGCTCGGGATTCTGTGAACGGCATCAAATTGGCGCTCACGGTTACGGTTATAGGTACAGAAACTCGAAATTTTCGAATGGCAACGCCCAATATTTTTCGTCGCAAAATGTTCAGCGCATGCGAAAACCCTAAACAGCTATCGAACAGTACGTGTATCGCAATAAATCGACGCGTTATGAACGCATAAAAAACAGCTCAGCGAACGGCCAAAAACAACACAATCGTGGCGCACGGAGGAAATTTGCATATGACAGAGGCAAGACAACAATCACAGAACGCCGTTCGACAGATTATCAGGGTTGAAAACGGATTCTTGCCTCTGTCATATGCAAATTTCCTCCGTGCGCCCCGATCGTGTTGTTTTTGGCCGTTCGCTGAGTTGTTTTTTGTGCGTGCATAACGTGTCCGTTTTGTTGTGAAACGCGTACCGTTCCAGCGCTATTTAGGGTTTTCGCATGCGCTGAGCATTTTGCGACGAAAAAAAAAAATGAGCGTTGCCATTCAAAAATTTCGAGTTTCTGTACCTATAACCGTAACCGTGAGCGCCAATTTGTTGCCGTTCACAGAATCCCGAGCTCATACCTCTGAATAACTATATCTGAAATCTCATCTCGATCGGTTAAACGGAACGGCCGCTAGAGTTCCATATATCGGCAAAGTTTTTTTATGACCACCCTGTATATTATACATACAATATTTTTTTCTACTCAAAGTAATAGATATAATAATACCTTTTCTAAAAGAAGGTATGTAACAGTATTTAATCCTCCCCAATCGTAATTTAACTAAAGCTGAATAAATATATTAGATCGATACAAAAATAGTAGGGTTGAATATTTATTTGAGATGAATATGATTAATCAGTAACCGATTTTCCACCACAGTACAGTAATCATATAAAAGTTATTTCTTTCCGTGATCGGAGTTGCTGTTATTAAAAGTTGTACCACGTTTTTCTGGCAATTGTAAAAAAAAAAAAAGTGGGTTTGAAAAAGTGAAAATTATTGCAACTTCAAAAGTTATCGATAACAGTAGGTATTCATCTTAAACCTGCTTTGATGTTCTACAACTAAAAGTAATATTTTATGTCTGACAAAATATTACAGAAGCCACTTTTAAATTTTCATCCTCTCTATGGATTATCATTTTATATTCATTTGAGCTATTTTGATTTACCTCTAGTTTTATGTCCATCGAAATTAATTTAATAACAACTAATTCCTCATGAGCTAAGGTAACTGTTGTTGACAAGTAAAACTCCCCTATACTTTTACTCAGAGTTGCGTTTCGGGTAAAATAAAATATTCCGAAAACGAAATATTCCCTCGCCCAGCTGTCACTGCATTGTAATACATAATGGTTGCGGGAGAAATTCTTGGAGGCTGTTATGCATAAATAAACATCAGTGGAAGGACATGTCTCTTTTAATAAAGTGCAATAGTCATATTGATGCATATTTAATATGCAGTAACCGGGAGATTAAAAATTAATGCGTCATATTTAGCGTCTGGAACATGGGTGTCAATCCGTTCATTTCTTTAAAATTTGTCTGCATTATTTATACCCACTCTGTTTATAAAGCAAAAAAAAATATCAAGTAAAAGGTAGAAATGTTAACTCTATTATTAAATAATTAATGAATAATTCAGTGAGTGAAGTTTCTGATATAATACAACTTTTTAATTTTTTTAACACAATAAATGATTGCTTATAAAACCACTTCGGTTTTTATTTCCAAGGAATGATAAACGATGACATGTTTAGTAGATGCTGAATGTTTTATATTATTTTAAATCGAATTATATGGGTGATAAAAGTGATAGTTAGAAACTGAAGTAAATTCGATTGTCACAGTGTTTTAGTTATTCCTTCCTAGCGTTGCAAAATCGATTTTTTAATAGTCTGTGTAATTAAATATGATTCTTTAGGAACATTTAAAAACAAACCTCATCCAAAAATTCGCTTTAGAAAAGAAGTTATTTCTAAAACACTTGAAGTCAATTTTCTCAAAACAGCGATTTTGATCTTTGAGCGCACGATTTCTGAAAATTGGTTACCTAGAATTTCATGCCATTTTCTCTGAATGTATTAAACGTATAGAGGTACGTCAAGTAAGACGTTTAGAATTCATGACTACTTTTGTATTAAAAAAAATCTCGTTATTTCGAGCAACATTTGCATGCAAAATTTGCGTAAAAATCGCATAAAAACTGTGTTATATATAAAAATAATTTTAAAAACTTTATATATGTGTATACTTCTTTTAATAGCTTTAATTGATAAAATAAATCTTTCTTAATATGTGTCTTAAACTCTATAATTAAAAGTCAATTAGTTATATAGAGAGTGCAATTTTTATAGACGTTACATTCTTTATGTATTTTGTTAGACAAAGAGTACCTGACTCCTTAAGTGGATTTACTCATACTACACACAGTTGGGCAAAATTGTAATTCCAATTATCTTCAATGTAATTACAATTTAATAATATGTAATTAATTACAGTTAAAATTACATACCTAAAAAAAATCTTGCAGCTTTGAACCGGAACCGCAATTTGACAAAATTTCTGTGTTTGAATTGTGTGTAATTATAATCAAACACATGCAATTAACCTGTAATTACACTGCGGTTAATTGAGATTGCAAATTTGCCCAACTCTGATACTACACTATAAAAAAAATAAATGTTATTTAACCTAGGAAAATATAATAAGCAAGAACGAAAATATAAACTAGAGAACAGGAATTCTGCTTTTTCAGAATTTAGTGTCACCCCCGGCATTTCCATTACTTTATTTTCTTGTGGAGGACTGGTGGTTTCTATTGTTATGAAACAGCCATTATAAATGAAGCGTTAGGTGAAGATGAAAGAGCAGCCGTAAAAAGTTAGAACTCTGATTTTCTGGTCAGAATGAAAAAAAAATGGTCCAGAAAATCTGACCAGAAAATCAGAGTTCTAACTTTTTACGGCTGCTCTTTCATCTTCACCTAACGCTTCATTTATAATGGCTGTTTCATAATAATAGAAGCCACCAGTCCATCAGAAGAAAAAAACGCGGTTAAGCGGGACTCGGATAATTGGGACTCTACTGCAAAACACATTTCAATTTTAAGACTTAACCCCCTGACCGCCGAGCAAATGGGCATAATTGTAAGGTTGTTTTCTCTGTAATTTTTTAAAAAGATTGAAAAAAGATTATTTTTATAACATGACATGAATAATTTAATTGCGTATTGGAGTATAAGCCTTGAGAGTATTATACATAACAAAATATTTTAAAACTGCATTATATTTGAAGAATTGTATTAATTTAAAAAATGCTTCTACTGCAGTGAAACCTACTGCTTAGTGAACGGATATATCAGTTCACGGGGCTGAGAAGGTTAAAGCACACGCTTTTATTTTATGTAAAATGACGTCATTTGCATTAATATAGATACTTAAAATTATACATAGTTTATAATAGCTCCCTGTTTTATCATAAATCCTTCATTTATATTTTTCTCAAAATAGTACGTATTTTAATTAATTTTTTTTCCAATTTTTATGAGAAAATGGCAACAAAAAGATATAACTGCTATTTTTCAACAATTTTTTCTTTACTTTCTGTAGAAATGGAGTACTTGAGTTGCCAAAATTAAACAAATGTTGCTAAAAACTACAAAAAAAAAAAAAAAAATCAGAAACAAATGGAGATGCAATTTTCAAACAAATTGCATTAAAAAGTACTTTTTTCCCCCAATATGACGGTATAAACATTGAAAATGTGCGATGGTTAGAAGTATTAAAAAATGCTGTAGAGTATTTAATTGCACAATGAAACATCGGCTTTTGTTTTACGACTGGCGTATACAAAGTACCGTTATTTATTGGAGACAAAATAAGCTGGGAGTAGCATACCGGGGGCTAATAAAGTTTTCGAAGTTACCCGTGTTTCCGAAAAGCGTTCTTATTTTTAGAAACCTCAGAAACCAATATTTCTTTTAAGTTTAAAGAAACATTTATAAAAACAAAGATTATGTTGCTGCCACTGATTTTCGAAAACGTTCTTGAGCAATTATTATAGTGTATTAAACAGTTTTCTCTAACCAGAATATCGGTTGTTAAGATAATATCTATTATCAGTTCAACATTTTCATCTGCACAACTGAATTTATAAATGCTAGAGTAACAAAATACATACTCATTTTAATGTTAAAGTTGTTGCTGTTAATGTATGATATTTGTCTGTAAGATTTTGTATGTATTAAAAGAAATAAGAATTTAATGTCTCAAAATATGAAAGAATAAAATAAATTAGTGGGTTTTTTACAAAGAAGTGCTGTTATTAACAGATTAAGGTTTTTAGAATAAGAAATAAAAAAATGCGCTGGATTAAAGGCATTGGATTAAAATATAAAGGATATTTCAGATATTATTATAGACAGGTAAAAAAAGTATATATTATAAAATTTGGAGCAAATTAACTAAGGTAAAAAGTCGAAAATTTTACATTATTACATGCATACCTAAAACATTTTTTAATTAAAAAAAATTTGTAGAAAATCATTTTGTTTCGTTTGTGAATTACATTTTGTTTTATATGAAAATGAAATGGTTTGGTCAGAGGCACAGAGAGGCAACTTGGGCCACACGTATAATTACATAATAATTATGCATATTTAATAAATACGCATAATTAATAATTAATTATGTATATTTATGTACGAATTAAATACTTAAAAAATTTGAGACCATTTTCGTTTTCGTTTTCGACCGAAAATAGGAAGATTACCGGTTAGGAAGTTTCGGTTTCGATTTCGGTCTTAAAAACCTTTTTCGGTCGATCCTTGCATAAATCTGTCGGAGAAAGTACTGCAGGTAAATTCGAAGATAACCGAGCATTTAAACATATTATTCCGAGGCAAACAAAATTAAGCAAAACACATTTTAATCAAATTACTCTAAAGAAGATAACGCATAAAAGCCCCTAACGATTTATATCTTTACCTGTGTAGAGATACTTTATTATTAATGTTCTTCCAAAAAAAAAAAAAAAAAAAAAAAAAAATTACACATATGAAAACTAATTTTTTGCACATATTAAATGTTATCAAATTAATATGTATTAAAAATATGTATTTATGTTTCATTACAGCTACGAGTAATGAAAATGAATTATGTAAAAATCAGAAAAATTACAAAATTTCGCATTAAAGTAAAAATTATTTTTACAACTGGAGTTTAAAATGATTTTTTTTCTTATCTTTATTTCCCTTTGCTTTATGTTGATCTTATATGAATTCGTCGGGGTGTGAATAAAAGCAGTAAAACGTAGATAAATCGTAATCGAAGACATTGTCATCACATTCATCTATGAGAAACAGGCAAATCACATTTTAAACAAATTATTCTAAAAATGATTATGTGATTTGTATATTTGCATGTGAACAGATACTTTATTATTACTATTGCGCTTTCAAAAACAAAATTTATTTTTTCACACATGTGAAAAGTATAATTTTTTTACTCATATTAAATGTTATCAAATTAATATGCATTAAAAATATATATTTATGTTACATATTACAGCTACGAGTAGTCAAAATCAATTATGTAAAAATCATCAAAATTACAAAATTTCATACTAAAGTAAAAATTATAACTGGTGTTTAAAACGATTTTTTCTTATCTTTATTTCCGTTTATTTTATGGTGATCTCATATGAATACGTCGGCGTGTGAATGAAAGCAGTAAAACGTAGATAAATCGTAATCCGGGACATTGTCATCACATTCATCTATGAGAAACAGGCAAATCACATTTTAAACAAATTATTCTAAAAATGATTATGTGATTTGTACATTTGCATGTGAACAGATACTTTATTATTACTATTGCGCTTTCAAAAACAAAATTTATTTTTTCACACATGTGAAAAGTATAATTTTTTTACTCATATTAAATGTTATCAAATTAATATGCATTAAAAAAATATATTTATGTTACATATTACAGCTAAGAGTAGTCAAAATAAATTTTGTAAAAATCATCAAAATTACAAAATTTCATACTAAAGTAAAAATTATAACTGGTGTTTAAAACGATTTTTTCTTATCTTTATTTCCGTTTATTTTATGGTGATCTCATATGAATACGTCGGCGTGTGAATGAAAGCAGTAAAACGTAGATAAATCGTAATCCGGGACATTGTCATCACATTCATCTATGAGAAACAGGCAAATCACATTTTAAACAAATTATTCTAAAAATGATTATGTGATTTGTACATTTGCATGTGAACAGATACTTTATTATTACTATTGCGCTTTCAAAAACAAAATTTATTTTTTCACACATGTGAAAAGTATAATTTTTTTACTCATATTAAATGTTATCAAATTAATATGCATTAAAAAAATATATTTATGTTACATATTACAGCTACGAGTAGTCAAAATAAATTATGTAAAAATCATCAAAATTACAAAATTTCATACTAAAGTAAAAATTATAACTGGTGTTTAAAACGATTTTTTCTTATCTTTATTTCCGTTTATTTTATGGTGATCTCATATGAATACGTCGGCGTGTGAATGAAAGCAGTAAAACGTAGATAAATCGTAATCCGGGACATTGTCATCACATTCATCTATGAGAAACAGGCAAAACACATTTTAAACAAATTATTCTAAAAATGATTATGTGATTTGTATATTTACATGTGAACAGATACTTTATTATTATTGCGCTTTCAAAAACAAAATTTATTTTTTCACACTCGTGAAAAGTATAATTTTTTTTGCTCATATTAAATGTTATCAAATTAATATGCATTAAAAATATGTATTTATGTTACATCACAGCTACGAGTAGTCAAAATCAATTATGTAAAAATCATCAAAATTACAATATTTCATACTAAAGTAAAAATTATAACTAGTGTTTAAAACGATTTTTTCTTATCTTTATTTCCGTTTATTTTATGGTGATCTCATATGAATACGTCGGCGTGTGAATGAAAGCAGTAAAACGTAGATAAATCGTAATCGAGGACATTGTTTCCACATTCATCTGATGAGAATTAAGCAAAGCACATTTTAAACAAATTATTCTAAAAATGATTACGCGATTTGTATATTTACTTGTGTGCAGATACTTTATTATTATTGTTCTTTCAAAAACAAAATTTATTTTTTCACGCGTGTGAATACTAATTTTTTTGCACATATTAAATTCCAGCAAATTAATATGCATTAAAAATATGTATTTATATTTCATTACAGCTACTAGTAGCTAAAACCAATTGTGTAAAAATCATCAAAATTACAAAATTTCATACTAAAGTAAAAATTATAGCTAGTGTTCAAAACGATTTTTTCTTATCTTTATTTCCGTTTATTTTATGGTGATCTCATATGAATTCGTCGGCGTGCGAATGAAAGCAGTAAAACGTAGATAAATCGTAATCGAGAACATTGTTATCACATTCACCTAATGAGAATCAGGCAAAACACAGTTTAAACAAATTATTCTAAAAATGATTACGCGATTTGTATATTTAGGTGTATACAGATACTTTATTATTATTGTTCTTTCAAAAACATTTTTTTTTTTTTTTTTTTTTTTTTTTTTTTTACACATATGAAAACTATTTTTTTTTTTGCACATATTAAATGTTAGTAAATTAATATGCATTAAAAATATGTATTCATGTTTCATTACAGCTACGAGTGGTCAAAATCAATTATCTAAGAATCATCAAAATTACAAAATTTCATACTAAAATAAAAATTATTTTTATAACGGATGCTTAAAACAATTTGTTTCTTATCTTTTTAATTCCGCATATTTTGTAGTAATTTTATACAAATACGTCGGCGTGTGAATGGAAAGCAATAAAACTTAAATATATCGTACTCAGGTACATCGTTATCACAATAATCTGATAAGAAATAAATAATAAAAACTTGTTTCAAAGTATTTTACTCTCATATTCAAACGCAAACATATCGAAGAAAGTTTTGTAGAGAAATCCGAAGATAACTGAGCTTTTAAGCATATTATTCCGAAGCAAACAAAACTAAGCAAAATACATTTTAAAGAAATTATTCTAAAAAGATTACGCTATTTGTATCTTTACATGTGTACAGGTACTTTAATGTTACTGTTCTTTCAAAAACATTTTTTTTTTGTTACATATATGAAAAATATTTTTTTTCACATATTAAATGTTAGAAAATTATTATGCATTAAAAATATGTATTTACATTTCATTACAGCTACGAGTAGTCAAAATCAATTATCTAAGAATCATTAAAATTACAAAATTTCATACTAAAGTAAAGTGAAAATTATTTTTATAACGGGTGTTTAAAGCAATTTTTTCTTATCTTTATTTCCGCATGTTTTATGATGATTTTATATAAATCGGCCTGTGAATGGAAAGCAATAAATTTTAAATATATTGTACATCGTTATCACATTCATCTGATGAGAAATAAGTAATAAAAACATATTGTTTCAAAGTATTTTACTCTCATAATCAAACATAAACCTATCGAAGAAAGTTTTATAGATAAATTTGAAGATAACTGGGCTTTTAAGCATATTAGCTCCTGGACTTCTTACATCATTAAATAGAATTCAGACTTTTTGTCGTCAAGTTCGAAATTCGATAATGGGAGAATCCTGCACTTAACTATAAACGACTCTATCGCTTTTTTTTTCTTTAGGAAATTATGAAAGAAAGTTTTGGGTACAAGTTCTTTTTTATTCTTTTATGGATGAAAAAATAATAGGTGAAGTTTTAAAACTTCAGTGAATTTATACTTAGAATCAGTGATTTAAAAGACATTATGCCATAGATGTATTGATTAAATAACATTCAACAACAGAAATAGTTATTTCAGATGATAAATACCTCATTACAAATTATATATGTAAAATTTTGAATGATGACTACATAAAATTAAATATGTGTTTTTATTCGTTTAAAGACAGTAAGCGTTACGGCAATAATTTTGATTTATTATTTTACTTGCCACATTCGTCGATGGTATACGTTTACTCTTCCCCTTTTTTGTATCACAAAAATTTAATAGAAATTTTTGTCTTAATTAATCAGCAGATTACGGCTATTTAAAAAGGTAAAATTTACTTTAAAATTTTTGTGGTACTAAAAAGCGTAAGATGCTGGTAGTTATGCGTTTAACTGAAACATTAAGCGTTTCTGTTTGGCTGAAATTATTTTCAATATTTTACGTTTAATAATGTATTTTCTATTGGATGTAGTATTTAAAATTATCTGGTATTTTTCTTTTACACCGAACATGTTGATTGATCTTGCAAGAATATTGCGCAAAAATTCAAAGTATTATATAGTAGAACCTCGGTTGTGGAGCGTTCCGCATGTCGGATAACACTGTTCTCAAACAAAAACATCGTGCGAAATTTTATTCCAGAATAAAACATTCAGTTCTTGACTATCAATAATATCGTCAAATCGTTCGAATGAAAATATGTAGCAATAACGGTTTATTTTATTTTATTTTCTGTGATGTGCACACACATGAGATATAGTGATACTAGTACTAACAAAATTCATATATACAACGCAATGTGTAATAAAGTTTCTAAATGCACTATTTATTTATTACTTTTCTCTTTCCTTTTTTTTTCCATAGGTGCTAATGAATTTTTATAATAGGGGAAATAATGATCCTGATGTTAAGGAATTTCAGATATTGAGATTTATTATCCTACGTTAGTCTAATGATCCTTGTGATCTAAGAAAAAAGATTGGAAACTAGGATCATAGTTAGGAGGAGGCGATGAAGCGCCCCCCCCCCCCCCCCCCCCCCAGGGGTGCAAACGATAGGTGGGCGCAGGGCTTGCTGAAATAACTCGTAAGTATAAATAACAGTAATTAATATTACCTCATAAGAAAAGTCTTTAAATAGAGATTATAATTTCCGTTTGCACAAATAAATATTATAAATCGCGCTTATTTGTGTTTGCATGCAGATGCGTATAATTCGAAAAGGATAAAAAAAAGACAATTTAATTCGATCGTGACTAACTGGCCCAATCTACACCATTCTGCCAAGAGCATAAAACTATCTAGCCACATTTTTTGCGAACCCACACCCTCTCTCTTAAATCCTCTTAAGTCATAAAAAAAGTATATTTACGGTTTTTGTTAAGTTTGTATTAAAATGTTATGGAAATTGTTATTGACTTATACATTGTACAGTATTGTGACGCGTTTTTAATTTCCTTGTACTCTACTGCATAGTGCATTGCTTGAAATTGATAAAGACAGGAAGTAATTTAGGGTGGGGGGAGGGGAGTAATTAAATGTATTTTCGCCATTTCTTATGTGAAAGCTTGATTCGGTTTTCAAACAATCCATTTCTCGAACTTTTTTTGTCCAATGAATTGTGTTCAAGAAGCGAGGTATCACTGTATTGTTCTTTTAGTAAATTGAGTAATAGCTATGAACATTAGAAGAATTGTAGAGTAAAAGAAAAAAAAATAGCGCTAATCGCTTTTAATGTTATTTTTAGCGTAGAGAAATTGTCATTAGATAGAGGGTGTTCTTTCTAATGCCCTTTTTTCTTACTCAAAATAATAATAATAATAATAATAATAATAATAACAAAATAAAAGGGCGGAACAATAAGCAAGCTAGCATCAAGTGCATTATATATCAAATTTCCTCTCTAGATTTTCATTATTTAAAAGGGTTTGACGTTAAATAAATGTTGCACTCTTTTTTTTTTTCATAATTATGGGGTGGGGGGGTCAGACAATATAGTGCCCCGGGGCAAGCGTCATTATGGGGGCCCTTTGTATCTATCCATATAGAAATTGTTCATGAATTATGCTAACGTGACTAGAATTAAACATTATACCTATTGTATGCATACACAAATTTCGTACCATGTACTATTCAAATCTGTATACATATACAAAGTATCACATGGTCACATCTTTAAGATATAATGGAATGCATGAATACACTGTTTTTAATCTTTATTTTTTGCATAGGAATGTAAGGGCTCATGTGGATCTTTGAAGTATAAATAGAAGTCTTTTAGTCACTCTTCGATATAAGATTCAGTGAGAGGAAGAGAAAATTCTTAAATCATTGAAAATATAAGAATTTTGATCACTTTCGGCAAATTTTAACCATTTATAACACTCTTAATGAAAATCCTGATTACGCACACGGGGCCCCCTTCAAATGGGGGACGCGGAGCAGCTGCCTCTGCATCAGTCAGGCCCTTACCGGTGTATCGCCGGATAAGTTAAGAGTGTTTTTGTAGGTTCTTGGAAAGAAAATTTGCAATTTATTTTCAAACATATATCTCCATTAGATTAAACAAACCTTAAAGAGATAAATCCCGTAAAAATAACCTGGTTATCAAGAGGCCCTGAACAAGTAAATTATTCGAAGTTCCCTTTCTGATTGGTGAGCAGTGCTACTTGTTCACGATGTTTCTGAAATAAACAAACTTGGATTTAATTTATTTTAAAATAAAATATAGAAATCTGGGAAACCATTAATTTTAAGAAAAGATTAAATTGTTTATTATTATTATTTCAAATGGAATTCATGATCTACACAGAAATACGTATTTTTATTTTAATTAATTTTTTAACAAGAAAATACAATTATTTTATTGAACAAATGAGCTTATATAGTGCAAAATGAAGTTTCTCTGTATAATTCCTGTACAATTATTTATTTTATTATTTATTTATTTATTTATTTACAAAACAGCTTTTTTGAAAAAAAAAATTGAATTTTTTCCCCTCATGAATTCCATTTAAAATAATAATAATAAACAATTTAATCTTTTCTTAAAATTAATGGTTTCCCAGATTTCTATATTTTATTTTAAAATAAATTAAATCCAAGTTCGTTTATTTCAGAAACATCGTGAACAAGTAGCACTGTTTCTCATACTGGACTGTTACGCATATCATGCACATAAAGCATGAAACAAAATTGTTTGCAAAAATTGTAACTGATTTCATCAAAACTTTAAGTAAAAGTCGGATAATATTCACTTTTTATAATGAACTAGTACAAATGGTACAGTCTTACTTGATTAGTATCTGCACATTCTGCAGTTTTAATAAGGTATCTTCATTCCGTGTATGAAGTTTTAACTTCATACTACGTTATGTTATTTCTGAATGCAAAAGAAAAGTTTTTATGTGGTAAAAAATTACCTTATTTTTTTTGCTCAAAATTTAAACTTCGAACTACTATTGAACACGTAATGATAACTAAACAGTTAATTAAAATTTTACAGGAATGAATTAAATAATATTTAATTCATTCCTGTAAAATTTTAATTAACTGGTTAGTTATCATTACGTGTTCAATATTAAAATTTTACAGGAATGAATTAAATAATATTTAATTCATTCCTGTAAAATTTTAATTAACTGGTTAGTTATCATTACGTGTTCAATATTAAAATTTTCTGTAAAATTTTAATGGAATGAAGATACCTTATTAAAACTGCAGAATGTGCAGATACTAATCAAGTAAGACTGTACCATTTGTACTAGTTCATTATAAAAAGTGAATATTATCCGACTTTTACTTAAAGTTTTGATGAAATCAGTTACAATTTTTGCAAACAATTTTGTTTCATGCTTTATGTGCATGATATGCGTAACAGTCCAGTATGAGAAGATTCTCTTTTTGAGTCAAAAAATTTTAATCAGCGATTTTACTTGTTCGTAAATGAAAACAAATAAATGCTGAATAGTTGACCGTCTTTTAGGGGCTTCCTAGATGCAGCCAACTTTACGCCCAGTGTGAGCATGAAATGTCTTGCAAAAATAAATGAGCCATTAGGAGAAAGATAAAATGTTTTTAAAACTACTTAAAAAGATATAAGTATAAAAAGAAATTAGAGGAAAGGTAAATAATATAAATTTTCTGGTTTTATTTGCTTTAAAATATACAGAAATATTGGCAGCTATAGCTTCCATGAAAAATAAAATTTAATTAAAATTTAGTATTCTGTGAAGTTAAGTAAACAGAATAATTTAAACAGATAAATGAACGGAACTCCAAATCAAAAGAAAATAGACAATAGAAGATGAAAAAAAATTTACTGAATTCGTGAAATTACACAATCTTATTAATTATACTGTGTACACCAAATATAAAATGTCTTGTGAAAAGAACACCCGCCGAAACATGCTGAAATTTTTAATAAAGCATATATAATTTTAATTTTCCGCATAAATCCCTTGCAACAATTCCGTTCTTTTTCTTTTGTTACAATGCCTAATTAAGATTTTTAGAAGAAAAGATTTTAAGTGAATGAATTGTGCAATATTTAACTTGAAATAAATTCTTCAGCAATGCAATCTCCTTTGTTCATATAATTTAAAACCTTTTTTAAACAGGATATACGGTAAATGATTATATATGAAAATATTTGGCCTTATTTACAAAATAATCTCATGTTTTTCATGTGCTGTTATATTAAAGGCTTTAGTGAACGAAAACTTTAAAAGAAAAAAAAAGGAGATTTATTTTTAATATATATTATATAAATAAAGGTAATCCAATCCGGGAATTCTGGATCACAAAGCATAGGTGAAAATAATTTTTAATTGAAAATTCTAACATATTTTTACACTTCCTATAATTTTTTCATTTTTAACCCATTAACAACACCAAAAAATCTTTTTTATTTGAAAAATATGAATGTATAATCAAATAATGTTTTGAAATTTATTGTTACGCCATTAAGTATGAAACTGCCAAATCTGGCGGTTCGGTTATTTCAAGATTTCGAAGTCACACCAGAAAATTTTTAATAATACAGTAGAACCCCTTTTATCCGAAACTCTCGGTTAACCAAAATTCAATTTTAAAGCCTTTTTTTTTTTTTTTTTTTTTTTTTTTTTTTTTTAACTATCCTTGTGTGCAAGCGGTCCTTTCCGAACCATGAGTTCATATAAATATTTTTGATCCCCTTTCTTAGAATTCCTTTGAATTTAACTTGAATTCCCGTAACTTGATTAGATTGAAATTTAACTTTAGTTCGCGCGTTCGTTTCCGTTCTGCAGAGTGGAACGAACAAATTAGCAATTCTGAAGCTTTTGAAAGGTTTGGCATGGCTGGAGCAGTAGAAAGACTGTGATACTGGTAAACTGATAATATTAAAAAACTTCGTGATAGAGCTTCAAAGCAAAGGCAATCGAAACTGCGACAAACAAAACATTATTTCAAACCCTTGTGAAATATTCAAAAGATGTGCTTAATTTTAAAATTAAAATTCAGGTAATTTATTCTTGTTTCTATTTTGCTATTGCTTTATTTTAATTAAGCACTTGCTACCATAATAAGAAATAGTGCATATATTTCTCCTTAATCTTAAAATTGAAGCATTCCCGATTATCCGAAAATTTCGATTTCCGAAAGATGGTCGGTCCCAATTACTTCGGATAATCGAGGTTCTACTGTAGTTTTCTTTTATTTTGTTAACGGAAAATCTATCATTTCAATAATAAAAAACAATTATTAAAATTTTCTGAGGTTAATTTGGAATTTCTAAATAAAAAAACCGCCAGATGTACTATTTCAAACCGGAACGTTTCATACTTTATGATCTAATAAAAGCCGTA
This sequence comes from Maratus speciosus, assembly GCA_963932465.1. Classification (NCBI taxonomy): domain Eukaryota; kingdom Metazoa; phylum Arthropoda; class Arachnida; order Araneae; family Salticidae; genus Maratus; species Maratus speciosus. The sequence continues at coordinate 174,083,005 of OZ010793.1, forward strand.
CTTTCGTATAAACTACATAATATTTCATTATTTACAGCGGCTTTTTAGATTTGCACATATGTCAGTGTCTAAAAAGGTAGTTCGTTAAATATCTGTTGAACTCTTTTTTTTTTTTTTAAGTTTTAAGTTCGTTCTGAAATATTTGCTGAAACCAGATGTTGAACAACTATTTGTATTATTTTAAATGCAAACTAGTTACTGCAAACGGTTCTTTTACTAATTCACTTTTGGTTTTAAATCCGAATTTTTACTTAGTAAATTAAAACAAATTCCACACGAGATCAGCTGACAATTTATAAAAAATAATATAAATTTTATGGTTTTATTTGATTTAAAAGATAATGAAATGTTGGCAGCTTATAGCTCACGTGAAAGAAAATGTAGATTAAAATTTAATATTCTCAGCAGTTAAGGAAACAGTATAATTTAAAGAAGAAGAAAGAATGTAACTCCAAGTCAAAAGAAAATGAACAATAGATGAAAATACGAATTTAACGAATTTGTGAAATTGCAGTACCTTATTCATTAACTTATACTATTGCATGCGCCGAATATAAAATATCTTGAATAAAGAACACCCGCCGAATAACAGATATTTTTAATAAAGAGTATAGTTTTAATTTTCCACATAAAATCTCTTACAATAACTTCATCCTTTTTCTTTTGTTACATTAAATGTCTAGCCGAGATTTTTAGAAGAAAAGATTTTAAGTGAATGAAGTGTGAAATATTTAACTTAAAATTAATTCTTCAGCAGTACAGCCACCTTTGTTCGTATAATTTAAAGCCTATTTTAAAGAGGATATACGGCAAATGATTCTACATGAAAATATTTGGCCTTATTAATAAAATAATCTCTTGTTTTTCATGTGTTGCTAGATTAACCCTTTATCTACTGACGGTACTTATAAGTACCATTAGAATAACTTGTTATAAAATTCATTTAATACATCGATTTGTTGTAATACAGTTTAGAATGAGTTATAGAGACATTAGTTTATCTTGTTCCAAAAGGATTATGGGCTACACAAAAGAAAAATATTTTTAAAAGAATGAATTATTTTGCTTTTGCATCTTTTCAGCCTTCTTGACGTTGGGGGAGGGGGGGGGGATCTTTCAATTCGGAAATATTTCTATAATTTTATTGTAAGAACATTATATTTATACATTTCCTAATTCCACAAAATACTAAGAAAAATATTTAAAATAAAAGATTTGTGTGGGGTTATAAATATGCACAAAATCCCTATAAATTCAAATTTAATGAATCCTTCTAAATCCTTCAGTCCTTCTAAAATTTATGAAATGATTATGTAAATCTTCTAATGTAGTTTAAACAATTCACGAAAAATGCTTTAGTAGATAAAATTTTCATGAATTCATAATTCAGTAGATAAAGGGTTAAAGTCTTGGCGAAAGAAAACATTAAAAGAAAAAAGAAAAAATGTGTTTTCTAAAAAAGAAGGTGATCCAATCCGGGATTCTCGAATTACGGAGCATAGGTGAAAAACATTTTTGATTGAAAATTCTAACAGATTTTTTGCATTTCATATACACTTTTGATTGGCCATTAACAACACAAAAAAAAAATAATAATAATAAATAATAAAATATTATATGATTTGAAATTTATTAAAAACGTTATTTTCGTATTAGTAATATACCAGCAGTTAATAACCAAAGAAATAGGCAAATATTTTATTATTTATAGCGGCATTGTATTAGTACTTATGTCAGTGTATTAGAAGGTAGTTCGTTACATATCTGTTTAACTTTTTTTTTTTTTTTTTTTTTTTACTTTCTACTATCTTTACAAGAAGAAAGTACTGGGTTCGTGAAAATTTTCGAATTCCGGTTTTCGACGGATTTACATGTTTTAGGGGTCAGAATTCCAGAAGAAACATGTTTTTACAAAATGTCTGTCTGTGAGTATCACTGTCCGTCTGTCTGTCTGTGTGTGACACAAATTTTGTGGGCGCTCTATCTCAAGAACTAATGAACGGATTTTAATAAAACTTTAGATTCAGTTATTCTTTGATATAAATTAGTGCTGATAACTTTTTAGTTTAAATCGGCCAACAGGTGGCGCTGCTATGCTGCCTTTTTCAGTATTTCTGCGATAGTTATATCTGAAGAACTAATGCACGGATTTTTATAAAACTTTAGATTCAGTTAGTCCTTGATATAATTTAGTTCTGATTACATTTTAGTGTAAATCGCCCAACAGGTGGTGCTGCTATGCTGCATTATTCATGATTATCGCAATCGCTCTTTCTCAAGAACTAATGCACAAATTTTCACCAAACGTCCGATTCAGTTAGTCCCTGATATAAATTAGTACTGTTTAGATAGATTTCGGTGTAAATCGCCCAACAGGTGGCGCTGATATGCTGCATTTTTCACGATTTCCGCAATAGCTTTATCTCAAAAACTAATGCATGGATTTTCATCAAACTTCAGATTCAGTTAGAAGTTGACAAATATTGTTGCTAATTAGATTTTCGTATAAATCATCTAACCGGTGGCGCTGCTATGCTGAATTTTCCTGGAATTATTAACATGTATGAGATAGAAGAAAGTTTTAAGACTGCCATATCCGACTAGTTAAATTTTTATGCCGTTCTGAAATATTTGCCGAAAACAAATACTGATGTATTTATATTATATTAAGTGCAAACGAGTTGTTGCAAACGATTCTTTTGCTATCAAAAAAGGTCTCCTTAACGCGCATACTAAGAATATTTTGAAAAAAACAGTACTATTAAAACTACTAATGTATGTAATAAAGGATGAGCCCAATTTAACCCCTTAATTCTCGCTCCCTTCAATATCACGGGCTGAGGTGTCTTTCGTTATTTCTCGTGCCCGTCATATTTCCGGGCTGGAGAGTTATTGTTGGAAAAAACTTCTGAAACCAGAAAAATTTAACTGGCATTTCGGTGTGAAGTCTTTGAATATATACCTTTGGGTTTGGTTTTTGGTGCTGATTGTGATGCTGGGCTTTGTATTGCATGTTTCGAAATATATCACACTCGAAAAAATTATTAATAATCAAAATTTAATGTATATATGTATTATTTCAAATATTATTTGTAGAAATTTATATGATAAATAAGGATCTAAGATGTGAAAAATAAAGGTGTTATTCGCATTAATTTGTATGGTGTAAAACAAACATTAAAGCACAGAATTCTCTCATGATGGTTTTTCCACAAATGTGAATTTGTTCTATAACAACTTTTTTTTCCGCCTTACAAAAAACTAATTGCATATTTCATATAGAAACCTTATAATTATTCAATTTCTGTAATAAAAAAAAATAGGTACTTTTTGTGGTTTTTCCAATTATTAAGTGACCGTTAAGGGGTTAAAGGCGGAATTCCTATAAAAAGTCTATAAAAAAAAAAAAATACTTTCGAATGTTTGACACGCTCCACGTAGTTTGGCAAGCAATACCTTTCCTCACCAAATGAAAGCGATTTTAATGAATTTGGCAATTGCTAGTTAACCCATGAGTTAACTCTTTCCAGTGCGGAGTAAGTCTGTTTGTGAAATGACCGACGGACACCAGAATTTACAAACGAATGTAGTAGAAAATAATAAATTTGTTTATTTCCCTGTGCTTTAGAAAAGGAAAATTTTAATTAACTATTCTTGGTGCCGTTTGTCAGTTTTGGAAATAAAATTAGGCGTCCTTTTCTGTGGACAACGCCCGCTGAAGGGTTTTAAATGAGTGTCAAAATGCGCAGTACTTAATGAATTTAAATTTAAACGATGAAATAGTTTATTATTTTTTTAATAGACTTATATAATATATACATTTTGCGTGTTGCTGAAGTTATTATTTTTACGCGTTTTCACTGTCTGGATAAATTTTAACTGACCAATTGAAAAAGATCTCCTTATACATTTTGATATTGAATAAGTTGTTGTTTCCATTGCAACAATACTATTTATTCTCTTGCTACCTCCGACTCTAACAATATGGAAGTCAAATGGACAGTTCTCAGAATCGAACCTTAATTTTGAGTTTGAAGCAATTTTGTTCTAAACCGCCGTTAAATTTCGTTATAAATACATATAAATGTACATGACAAAACCGTAGTTATAAAACTGTATTATTTAAGTAAAAGTTTCTTAACCTAGTTGAATATGAAGAATAGCAAAAGTTTTCCCTTAACCCGTTATACACTACGGTACTTATAAGTACCATTAAAATAACTTATTATGAAATTCATTTAATGCATCGATTAGTAGTAATTCAGTTTAGAATGAGTTATAGATCCATTACTTTATCTTGTTCCAAAAGCATTATTGGTTACACACACACACACAAAAAAAAAAAATATTTTTAAAAGACTAATTTCTTTGAGGCTTTTCAGCTTTCTTAGAGTTGGGGAGGGAGATAGGGGGAATTTTTCAATTTGGAAATATGTCTATATTTCTATTGTAAGAATATTATTTGTACATTTCTTAATTCTCCAAAATACTAAGAAAAATATTAAAAATAAAATATTTGAGTGGTGTTATAATAATTACACAAAATCTCTATAAATTCAGATTTAATTAATCCTTCTAAATCCCCCAATCCTATCAAAATCCTTCTAAAATTTATTAAATGATTATGAAAATCTTCTAATGTAGTTTCAAAAATTCTTTAAAATGCGTTAGTAGATAAAATTTTCATGAATTCTTAATTCAGTACATAAAGGATTAAGGAGTATATTTACCATAAAAGCGTTTTATCTTTTTCATTTCATCGTGTGGCCAAGCAGCATACATCGCTAATAAAAAGAAATTTCCGTTATTTTTTACGAACGCATATATAGAGATTCTGCAGGAATTTTTTTATGAACATATATATTATCGCGAGAAGAACATTCTGAAATTTTTTCCAATTTTTCTGTGTATGCACTTATGGAGACCTTCCATCTACGTCAATTTTGTAAATACGGAATTTCACTTAGTAAATTAAAACAAATAAATGTCACAAAGGGATCAACTAACATTTCATGAAAGATAATATAAATTTTATGGTTTTATTTGATTTGAAAGATACAGATGATGTAGATTAAAATTTAGTTTTTTGAACAGTTAAGTAAACAGCATAATTTAAACAGATAGAAAGACTCCGAGTCAAAAGAAAATAAACAATAGAAGATGAAAATAAGTTTAACGAATTTGTGAAATTGCACTATCATATTCATTAACTTATACTATTGTATGTGCCGAATATAAAATGCCTTGAGTAAAGACCATCCGCCGAAAAATGCTGACATTTTTAATAAAGAGTATAGTTTTAATTTTCCGCATAAAATCCCTTGCGACAACTTCAACCTTTTTCTTTTGTTTCGTTAAATGTCTAGTCGAGATTTTTAAAAGAACAGATTTTAAGTGGAATAAATTGTGCAATATTTAACTTGAAATTAATTCTTCAGCAGAACAATCTCCTTTGTTCATATAATTTAAAAACTTTTTAAAAGAGAATATATCGCAAATGATTTTATATGAATATATTTGGCTTTATTTTCAAAAGAATTTCATGTTTTTCATGTGTTGCTAGATTAAAGTCTTTAGCGAAAGATAAAAAAAAGTATCAGAAATGGTTTTTAATGAAAGAAGGGTATACTATCTAGGATTTTCGGTCTAAAGAAAATAGGTGAAATGCATTTTTAATTGAAAATTATAATAGATTTTTCACACTTAATATATACGGAGTGCACTTCCAGACTCGTTAAAAATTCATTAAAAAGAAATAAATGATGTTAGAAAATTGCGGTTTGCACGAATGGTAATCGAGTGAGATCGATTTTTTTTTAGTAACAAAAAAGTTTTGTTTGAAAAAACTACCGATATAAATTATATAAATTTAAAAGCAACGTTAAAAACGCCAGAATATGCAAACTTTGAGCAGACTAGTTTCGGTAACCTTCAGCGTACCGTCCTCAGAGCAAAGAATAACGGAAACTTGCTCAATTATATAGAGGAGAAGCGGATTCAACTGAGAAGTTCATTAACCAATGGGGAAACAGGAAAGTACGGGTACCAGCCAATAAGAGAATAGTATTAGTAATGCCACCGAAAATGTGAAAAATATTGTTCATAATTAAGCAAAATTAGTAGTTAAGCAAAACTACCAGTATTTTTCACATTTTTGGTGGCATTACCTTACTTTGATGGCATTTTCAGCTTTCAGTTTTTCCAGCAATTAAATCTCCAGCCCGGAAATATGAGCACGAGAAAAAACGAACGACACCTCAGGCCGTGATATTGACGGGAGCAAAAATTAAGGGGTTAAGTAACTGCCAAACTTTTCGGACGAACCAATCGAAAGCATGGAACCATGCTTTCACAGTATAAAAGAACACGAAAATTGGACATTCTCTCACTTTGGAGATCTATTTATGAAATATGGTTGATGCATTACTTCATAATTGTTGTATGAAGCAATAGTGACGTGCAATAATACCATATGTTGCTTTGAAGCAAATAAATTAATTTTAGGTAAACAAAATAGCGCGTTAAAATTGTAAAAGATGTGTTATTCTAAATAATGCAATTTTTTTGTCCGCCAATGTATATACATAAAAGTACGAATATAATCGTAGCAATATGATACTGCTTTATGGTATCTGTATATATTATTTAGGCTTAAGGCTGCGTCACTGGAATACTACCGTCTTCCATGATAAGCTCTGTATTTTCAAAATGAATTAAATAGACAGAAGATGGGCTGCTAGCGGAATGTTTCGAATCATCGCCTAGTAACTCTGTGGCAAATCATCGTATACAAAATGTGACGGGTACCATCGATTTGTAATAACGTTTAATAATTAATACTATACATGTATTTTGTTTCGGCTGTTGGCTACATATAGAAAGTGTAATAAAGTTTTAAAATTCCAATGCTAACGTATAATTTTTACATCATATTTTATTCTTGGGTAAATTTTAGCTTCAGAACGGGAAGTTATACGGTCAAGTAGTTTAGGAAGAGTGCTGGTTTGAATTTTGGAACGCCTCAGGTTAAATTCATTTTTAGGTGCGTTCGTAATTCTATAAATAAGTAGCACCTACAGTCGAGTGTGATCTGTCTGGTTGTCTGCATAAAACAGCGCAAAAACTACCCAACTGAATGCTTTGAAATTTAATATATAGAACCGTTTCAAAATTTTGTAGAGTCATTTCAAATTTTATGAAAGTTGAAACGAAACTTAAAAAGATATTAATAAAATTTTTCTTCATTCTATTAAATCCTATCACACGAATTAACTGAATGCTATCCCATGATAGGTAACGATTCTAGATTGCCATGCTGATTACGTCCTATTTAAAATAGAGTCATATTATTTCGGTATTACTAAATTTGATATATATAATCGTAATAAATTTTGTATTCATGCATTTTTTCACAAGAGTGCAACAGCTATTGCGCCAAGATGTGAATATTTATGAAACTATTTATAATACGAACGATATCCATTTGCTACGTTTCACGTGCAATTCCAGTCTTCTTAATCTTTAAAAACAGATTCCATCCAGGTTGTTTTTTAACATGACTCAAAAACCCCTTGGCAGAATGATCTGTAATTTTAGATTTACATATTTAAAACTTCTAGAAATCGATTTCTGTTAAAAAAAATCATAGGTTACAATTCATATTTGTTTTGAAAATGGACTTTACCCATGTGACGTCAACTGCGGGTAAACAGAAGAAAAACACCAATAGGCGTGAAGAACATATTAACACTGCTCCGCCTTCATCCAATAAACAGTCTTTTTCGGAGGGTTTTTCCCCGCAGAGGCGTGGCTGTTGCCATTCGTGGGTAAAGTCCATTATTTAAAAAATATATATATTTTTTGAAAACAATTTTCAGAAAAGTATGAATTCTGACTATGAATTATTTTAAACAGAAATCGATTTCTAGAAGTTTCAAATATGTGAATCCAAAATTACAACTCATTTTGCAAAGTGATTTTAGAGGTTATGCTTAAAAAAGCAACGCTTTGCAATGATTCGCAACGATTAAGAATGACTGTAATACTTTGTTTATATCTGCATAATTTCTGAACTACTTGACCGATTGCGGTTTGTTTGGTATCCGAAAGTAAAATTTTCCGAAGAATCCAAATATAATGTCAAATTTAAGTATTAGTATTAAAAATGTAAAGTTTGTTATAGTTTCGATATGTAGACGACAATCTAAACAGCTATAAATATATAAATTAAAAACAACATTAAAAACGCCAGAATATGTAGACTTTAAGTAGACTAGTTTCGGTAGCATTTAGCATATCGTCCTCAGTGTAAAGAATAACGGAAAATTTCGTATTATAAACACCAACAATATATTCAAAAAAAGGAAACCAATAAATCTTCCATTGCTAAACATTGCTGGGAGAAGAACCACTCTTTTGATTTCAATTCAGCTAAAATCATCTCTAAACCCACTTCTATATATGAACTTAACTTTCTTGAAGCATTTCATATCTATAAAAATTTTGACAATATTGTTAATTGTGAATTGGCTATCTCCTCTTTATCAGATTGTTGGAAATATTACATAAAATCTTCTTTTTCTTAATTATTACCAGCATTTTTCACACCTTATTTGATTACATTACCTATACTATTCTCCTATTGGTTGATATCCGAATTTTCCAGCTTTCCTCTTGGTCAATGAACTTCTCACTTGAATCCGCTTTTCTCATATATAATTGAGCAAGTTTCCGTTATTCTTTGCACTGAGGACGCTACCGAAACTAGTCTGCTGAATGTTTGCTTATTCTGGCGTTTTTTACGTTGCTTTTAAATTTATATAAATATCTGTATTATTTTCCAGCTGAAAAAAATCTAATTACCTGAAAGTTATAATTTAACTATGTTTATTAACAAATTTAAGGTTTTAAGTTAAATGACTTCAACATTTCGGATTAAGATTAACTAAGTATTGCTTAAGTATGCTAAATGCTACCTAAACTAGTCTGCTTAAAGTCTTCATATTCTGTCGTTTTTAGCGTTGTATTAAATTTATATTCTACTACGCTAAGTTGCATCTTAATAATTAACCATAAATATAGCATTAGCTATTAAATTTTATTACTTAATCCATCAATATCAGTAATATTTTTTATACGATGATTTGCATAGTAGTAGCAAAATATATATTTTAGTAGCGAAATAAGTTAGTAGCGAAAGATATATTTTTTTCTTTAGGTTTGCGCATTGAAATACGTATTGCATTTCTTTTACTTGACGTATAATAAAATTTAAACTGTGATTAACTTGCAAGTTTAATTTTAAAAGAAAAGGTAAATATGTATTACGCTTCGTAATTTAATGGCAGTTTGTTTCTTATAATCAACTTCTACGATTTGTTTCTGTAGAATTTTTTTTTAATTGAACTACGACGTCCCGCAAATTTCTTTTTTCTGGGATTTTTTTTTCCCGAAAAATTTGTTTATTTCGAGATTCGATAGTCTTATTCGATGTTTAAAGGGCTTCCCTCGATAGATTAAACTGGAGGAAGAAAAATAAATAAAAAATTGAAGCGCACCGAGACGAAGTTAAGCGAAAATTCCTTATGTGACAATGGAGTTAACACGATTTCTCGTCAATGGCTCGACCTATTTCAATGTGTTTCGCCACAGACATAGACAATGTTAAGATATAGGTAATAATGTAGCTTGATTTTTAAAATTTATCTGTGGCACGGCTTTTCTGAAATCTCTAACGTTATGGTGCATGTTTTGTGAGGTAATGATAGCAGTGAGGGGGAAAAGAGAGTGGTAAACCTAACAGCACTTTCTCTAAAATAATTGTGGTGTGCAAAAAAGATGGAAACTAGCAACTCTGGAAAAGGCAATGCACTCTATTGTGACGACACTACCTCCAGTGCCATAGCCTTTCTGAAGATAGCCGTGTCTGTGGGCTGAGTAATTAAAGTCAAAATTTTAAGGCAAATTCTATGGCGATTCTATGTCTCCTGCATATGGCATACTATTCATCAATCACAGGGACTTAAACTTGTCGTACACAAAGCAATTTCGGATTGGTTCGCTGAAATGAATTCTCATTTGGTCTACGATTATGTTGGCTGATCACGTGTAAGAAAGTGATTGATCTATTATTTGACCATGTTCCTCAATATTGATTCCATTTGCTGAGAACTAACAGCTTTAAAGACAGTAATCTGTTTCATAGCCAACATTGGGGTCAAACATAAGTAATGTTGCAACAGCGTGTTGCAATATATATGTTGTATAAAGATGGATCCAGATGTTCATATTCAAATGCAAATTATATAAATTCGAATTATAAAATGATAGAAAATGCAGTTATATAAACATGAGGCAAATGTTTAAATGTAAGCTGTAAATCTTGCCATACACAGGCCACACACACGACACAAAAAAAGGGCAGTTTATAACAATGAATTCAAATTTGTGGCAATTTATGCTGGTTAATATACGTCCATTGTCTGTAAACTTGATTACGGAATTTTCCCAAAATAACACAAATAAGTTATTGATTCCGAAACGCTTGAAGCTGCAGTCTTTTATATTTACAATACATTCTGTAAGAATTTCGTTGAATAAAACTGAATTTTCATTGTATTTCAATCGTGTACACATTCCGTCAAAAAGTTAACTGGTATTTTTTTCTTACAGTATTTTCTTTTGAATTCGGCATTCTTAAAGAACTACATTCAGTTGTGGTGTGATAAGCTCTCTGAATTTCATGAACACAAATTAACCATCTGTACTTCAGTCGCGAAAATCTAATTCCACCCAGTAAAAAGTGAAATTACAATTGATTCCCGATTATCCGACATTCACGTTCCCGGGATTATGTCGGAAAATCGAAATTGCTGGATAATCGGGATAGCATTATCCCGTGTATTTTTAAATTATACAACCCTTAAACAATAAGTAACGTTTACTATAAAATAAGTAACTATTAACTCCTTAACATACTATTTAAGTTTCAACAGGCTGGACCCAAAACTTAAACAAGATCGCGCAGCCTTCGAGTCTTTCCACGATTCGGCAAATTGGTCGTAAGTTGTATCAACGCACACGACTTACGCAATGTAAATATATGTGTAATATATAACTGGTTTAATTTTGTGGAATATTTGATAAGTAGTTACAGTAGAACCGTTTTTATCCGAAACTCTTTTGACCAAAATTCTCGGTTAATCGAAATCCATTTTTAAAGCTTTTTTTTTTTCATTCCTTTTTTTTTTTTATTATCACATTCCTTGTGTTCAAAATCCATTTTGAAAGCTTCTTTTATTTTTAAACTATCATATTTCTTGTGTGCAAGCGGTCTTTTCCGAACTACGAGTTCATATAGATATTTTCGATTCCTTTTCTTAGAGTTCCTTTGCATGTAACTTGAGCACCCTTAAGATGAGGAGTGGAACAAAAAAAAAAAAAAAAAAAAAAACTATCAAATTAGCAATTCTGAAGCTTTTGTATGTTTTGCAAAAGGTTTGAGATGGCTGGATCAGTAGAAAGGCTGTGATACTGGTGAACTAATAATATTAAAAACCTCCGTGATAGAGCTTCAAAGCAAAGGTAATCGAAACTGCGACAAGTAAAACATTTTTTCAAACCCTTGTGATATACGTAAAAGGTACTTAATTTCAAAATTCGGGTAATTCAGGTAATTTATTCTTGTTTCTATTTTGCTATTGCTTTATTTTTATTAAGCGCTTGTTATCATAATAAAAAAATATTGCATATATTTCTCCTTAATCTTAAAAATGAAGCATTCTCGATTATCCGAAAATTTCTATTTTCCGAAATAGGGTCGGTCCCAATTACTTCAGACAATCGAGGTTCTACTGTACAGCCTGATGTAATAATTGTGGTAGAGATACCACAAAAGATTTATTATCAATCACTGAAATATAACATAAATTAATAACTAATCGCTTGCATTTTTTTCTTACAGAACGCATAATGTCATCACTGTAACTTTTGGTAGCAGAAGTATCAACATAACTCTCACTGTTCTCATCACAAAATCATTTTTTTTAAAACATCTTGTTGGGAAACTTCTCTAATACAGTCGAACCTCTATTTAACGAACCTCTATTTTGCGAATTTCTCTATTTTGCGAACTTTTGCTTGGAACCAAGAACATTTTTCAAATTTCTTCGTAAAATAACCTCCAAATAGCGAATCTATTTAACGAACTTTTCCTTGGGATCGAAATTTTTTTTCTTATTTATTTATTAAAATATTACTGGACATTTCACACTTATTCTTTCTTTTAACACATTTTATGATGATCAATGACCCTGAACAGGTCTTACCAGGCACCTAAATCACCGAGAGCAGTAAAATCGTTGTTATTCTTTGCTTTCCATCCAAAAGAAGAGCAAACTTTCAATATCCCCTTTTAACCCTCAATGGAGTTGCCCGTGTCCTTAAACTATAATTTCCCGTTTTCTAGATTGTTGATCATGATCAATCGTGTTGGTAATTTCGGTTCTTGTAGTTCGAAAATGTCAAAGCAAAAGTGCTTGAGAATCAAAGAAAAAAAAAATATTCTTGATGAGGTGGATAAAGGCATGAAGAAAAAGAATACTACTTTAAAATTTGGTATTCCTCCAAACAGCTCATCAACCATAATAAATAATCGTGATTTTAATGTAATTTTTTTTAAAATTCAAAATACAATGTATTTCCAGACAATGTTTTGTTTCATTCTTATTTCCCTTGCAGATTTCTTTTTGATGGGTAAAATAAGTAAAACAATTAGATATAATTTATAAAAAAAGTGTGACTAATTACTTTTTTTAATGATATTTAGTGTTTATGGACTTAAAATGTGTTTTACGTAGTTTAAAGTATTTTAAAGGGTGAGTCTCTATTTAACGAATTTTCCATATAACGAACTTTTTTTTCGGGATTTAGCGACTTCGTTAAATAGAGGTCCGACTGTATTTAAGAAAATACATTTCAAAGTGCAAACGTGACCAAGAATAAGATGTAACTGATTATGATACAAACAGATAATAAGAATCCAACACCAGCCTCGTCTGTGCTGTTTGTGGTGGGCAAATTACAAACCGCGAACGTCGCACCACAGGCCTTGCCCGTAATATTTAGATTTGGCCCGAATGATGTACTACGGGCCAGGACCGTGATAATTAGTTTTGGGCCGAATACAAGACCCCGTGTCTCATACGTAGTTGTAGGTTAAAGGGTTAAGAAAGAAAATAGCTATTATCACAAAAAATAAATAAATAATAGTTATCATAAAAAAATATTACAAATGGAAATCGTATTTTTTCGTATTTCATTTAAAATATAGTACTTTACCTCATTTTATTTAAAATGCATAACTTTAATTTGAAACTGAAATAGTTAAAATTCATGACTCTCAATTATTGCTTAAAAAAAAAGTAATAAATAATAATATAAACCATGACATTTAATTTCAACATCAAAGTTTTGTTTTAATTTCACACGCAAAAAATTGTTTATGACAGTCACATGAAATGGACTATTATAATACTGATGACATGATATTTACAATATTTGGCGAAGGAACAATATTTGACGATTTATTACCTGCTCCCGGCCAGGGGCGCGCCAGCAGCATTCGGCGCCTGTGTGCAGAACTTCAGTTGGCGCCCCATATTCCTAACCTCCCCCCCCCCCCCCAAAAAAAAGAAACTTTATACTTTTTTTTTTTTTTTTTTTTTTTTTTTTTAGTATAAATGCATAGCTGCCAAACCAACCTTCCAGAGGTTTTCTCCAAATCAAATAAATGAATTTGGAACCAGAAAATTTATTTAATGAAATGTTTCTTGTTTCTACAGGGTTCTTTTTTATTTCCTTTATTAATTAAATTTCTTGTTAAAAATATTGTTGTTTGAATTAAAAATAAGGCATGTTGGCAGCAATGCAAATAATGGACATTCCTAAAAGGTCGGTGCTTCAGCTTTTTGCTCCCTCTCCCCACAATGGCATACCTCCTAAGTAAATGAGCTTCTTTTACCTGCATCACTTCCGTAATTTTTAAGATCTGATCTTTATTTATATTTATACTTAAAACAGTTCAAGTGAACTTTAATTTGGAAATATAGCTCTGTTGAATTAATCATTGGTAGGACTAATACACAAAGAAAGGGGTGCTCGTAATACGGCAAATACACATAAAAAAAGTCCTTCCGGCCAGTGCCGGGAGGAAGAGGTAGCTTTCATAATCCTTATTTAAAAAAAGCCAACTTATATCATGCAAACACACGAAGCTCAATTTAGTGGAAACGGAATATAGGAGATTCAATACTAATTTTTATCAATACTAAATCATTAGGAATGAGAATTTCGCGAAATTAGTCAGCTTTATCCAAGCTGCTTTTCTTTAAAGTAACTTATATTTGGCTGCCAAATTCGGCAATTTCTTAAAGTGCCTGTCATTTTAAGACAACATGGTGGATGTGGCTAAGCAGTGAACTTGGTCGAGACCTTAGTAATTGCTGTGCACATGCTCACTCACATCGGAATCGGTTAATATATAGGAGTGCTGTCGCATGCAAAAAATCAGATTTTTCAAAATGTCACCCACAATAGAAATTGAAACTGCTATATCTGAGCCATTTTTTAAGGTAAAAATAAACAAAAAATGCTCCTGAATACTTATATCAAGATCAAATACTTAAGAAAGAAACCTTTTTCAATTTCTAATTTTTTTGCACCTCACTTTAAATATATATATATTTAATTTAATGGCCGCCATTTTGAAACAAGATGGCTGATGAATCTGGCCAGCGAACTTGGTCGAGGTGTTGATGTATACTATCCACATGCCTTCTTACATCGAAATAGGCGAATACGTGTGTTATCGCGTGACAAATACAAGATCGTTTCAAAATGTTAGCCATGATAGAAATTCAAAGTGCTATAAATCAACCATTTTTTAAGATATCAACAAAAGAACAAATTTTCAGAAACAAAATCTGCTCCGGAATCTTTGTGTCAAGGCCAAACATATAAAAAAAATCTTTTTCATTTTCCAATTTTTTAATACCTCATTTTGAATTTTAAATTTAATTTTTTTTTAATGGCAACCCTTTTGAAACAAGATGGCGAATGAAGCTGGCTAACGAACTCGGTCGAGACATTGGTATGTACTATGTACAGACCAAGTTACATCCAAATAGGTTCATAAATACGCCTGTTATCGCGTGACAAAAATCAGGTCGTTTTAAAATGTCAGCCACAAGAAAAATTCAAAATGCTGTTACTCAGCCATTTTTTTTTAGATATAGACGAAAGAAAAACTGTTCCGGAGTCTTTGTGTTAAGGTCAAACACATACAAAAAAAATCTTTTTCATTTTCCAATTTTTTGGTATCTCATTTAAATTTTTTTATTTTTTTAAATGGCCGCCATTTTGAAACAAGATGGCAGATGAAGCTGGCCAACGAACTCGGTCGAGATATTTGTATGTACTATGTACACACCAAGGTACATCCAAGTCGGTTCATAAATACGCCTGTTATTACGTGAGAAAAATCAGGACGTTTCAAAATGTCAGCCACGCTAGAAATTCAAAATGCTATAACTCAGCCATTTCTTAAGATATAGACGAAACAAAAACTGCTCCCGAATCTTTTTATCAAGGTCAAACACATAAGAAGAAAATATTTTTTCAATTTTCAATTTTTGGTACCACATTTCAAATTTAAATTTTTCTTGAAAATTTAAATGGCCGCCATTTTTAAACAAGATGGCGGTTGAAGCTGGCCAACGAACCCGGTCGAGACATTGGTATGTACTATGTATAAACGAAGTTACATCCAAATCGGTTCATAAATACGCCTTTTATCGCGTGACAAAATTCAGGACGTTTTGAAAATGTCAGCCACGCTAGAAATTCAAAATGCTATAACTCAGCCATTTTTTAAGATATAGACGAAACAAAAACTGCTCCGAAATCTTTGTATAAAGGTAAAATACATAAGAAAAAAATATTTTTCCATTTTCAATTTTTTGGCACCACATTTCAAATTTTAAATTTTTAAAAAAAATTTAAATGGCCGCCATTTTGAAACAAAATGGCGGATGAAACTGGCCAACGAACTCGGTCGATAGATTGGTATGTACTATGTACACACCGAATTACATCCAAATCGGTTCATAAATACGCTTTTTATCGCGTGACAAAATTCAGGACGTTTCAAAATGTCAGCCACGCTAGAAATTCAAAATGCTATAACTCAGCCATTTTTTAAGATATAGACGAAACAAAAACTGCTCCGGAATCTTTGTATAAAGGTCAAATACATAAGAAAAAAATATTTTTCCATTTTTAATTTTTTGGTACCACATTTCAAGTTTTAAATTTTTTTAAAAATTTTAAATGGCCGCCATTTTGAAACAAAACGGCGGATGAAGCTGGCCAACGAACTCGGTCGAGACATATGTATGTACTATGTACACACCGAATTACATCGAAATCGGTTCATAATTACGGGAGTTACAGTGTGACATAGGTCAGATATATATATATATATATATATATAGATATATATATATCAATTTTGAACGGAGGGTGGTTTCGGGGTCTGGGGGTCATGATCGATGAAAATATACCAAAATTTTTTGAAATCGCTTTCCTCCGAACGGCTGCAATAGGTAGCTTTTTTGTAAAGAAAGCTACCTAATAGAAAAATATTGTCTCAAATTATGACGTTTGTAATACACCGGAGCGCGTTATGGTACTTTTATTTCTTTCAAAATAAGGTAACATCAATTAAGAAGCGCCCTAAACAATTACCGCACGTTGATCATAATTAGGGGTGCATTCGAAAATGTTCCAGTCCCGGAATATTTGATTTTGTATTAGCAAATATAGAACCCCTATTCTGGCTATACAACAATTGTTATGAAAAATGCACATTCGTTTCGACGTTTACATTGTTAAGAAGCTAAGCATATCTTTATCTTGTCAAACAGTTAACCCTTGTTTTCTCTATCAGATTTTTTTATTTTTCGAATTTCCAATTTTCGTGCAATAAATCGAAGCTCTAAATTTAAAAATATCTATACTAATAAAACAAAGATTAGCTCTGTTTGTGAGTGTGTGTCTGTGTGCAATGGCTAAGCAGAATCTACGGCACATACGAGGCTCAAACTTTTTGTGAGGATAGTCAAAAGTCTCTCCTGGTTGCACCATGCACGTAAGTTTCAGAATTTTAAATCTCTAATAATTAGTTGAGAAATTAATTAAAAAGCCCAAATTAAAAGAATGCAAATGTATTCATAATTCAAGAGCATAGATTTTTTTCCTAGTTTTTTTTTCAAACCGTAGACAACTTCTTCGAAAACTCAAAGAGATGAGGGATAGGGGGGTTAATAGATTTACAGAGATGCAAGGGTGATAAATGTACTGGACCTTTTTAAAAAGGACTGTATCTTAAATTCTACTGGGGCTAACAGCTCGAAAATTGCACAGCCAGACGAAAAATAAAAAAAATCCCCTTTTCAGAAATTCTAAAAATTATTCCGGTACGGTTTCAAGAAGTAAAAAAATCCACGAAAAATTGATTTATGAAAAATCTTTTTATTTCCTTCGAAAGAAAGGCTCGAAATCTCTCCCACGGACGCCAAGAGTTCGTTGCAGATAACCAACGTCTTCCAATAGTGGACATTTTCGAAAGAATATAAATTTTTTAAATATAAATTTATCGATTTAATTTTTATGCATCTAGATGTTGAATTTTTCGGTGATTTCAGATAAATACATTTCTTCACGGTCGCTCAACTGCAACTTTAGATACTAATTATTATTTCATTAATCGGATGATTTCTTTCAAACTGTCAATTTAAAAGCCAGTCTTTCGAAAACACAAATGATTTTTATGCTAGTATTCTTTAAAACGCCGTCAATTTTTTTTAAATACACCATTTAGAGTTTTTAAAGCTTTATGCATATAGCCCTATCTTTAAACGCTGTTTAATAATATCTAAATTTTATAAAAATCGATCCACAAGTTTTTGTTTTATAAAAAATTCTATTTTAAAAAAGAAAAACTTTTAATCGAATTTGTTAAAATTAAGAAAACTGACGAACCGTTTGGAACTTTCAGATAGTTCATAATACATAATAAAAATTTTTTAAAAGTAGGGGCATCAAATTTCAAGGGGGGAGGGGGGGAGATGGAAGTGATAAAAAAAATTTGGAGGATGGGATCAAATATTAAAAACCGTACCGTTTTCGATGCGGATTTTTGACGGATCCCTGGGATACATATTACTTTTAATATAAAAATTTCAAAAGTGTGCTTACCACTATTTTAGAATAGTAATTTCAGAAACTATCTTAGATTCTTGCTTAAGTCCGCCACCCCTTGACTAATATATGGCTAATGACTAATATATACTGACTATGGGTAGGTTGTTTAACAGAGTTTCGTTCAGAAATAGTTTTGTTAAGAATAGAGTTCTCCCCCTGGTGTTGGAATATGGAACCAAAAGATTCGAGATTTGGGTTTTTTTTGCAAGATTTTGCAGTGCGTAGACAGCACGCCTGCTAAACCCTCATGTGATATATTATCGGAAAACCCTAGAACCTTTTTACCTCCCTCACTCAGATTCCCCCCTGGGGGGTCAATTTTCTAACTGAGCTCCTAATTAAGCTGTAGCAAGATTCGAGTTCATTTGAAGGTTTGACCGAAGATGAAACTCAAAGCGATATAAGTAAGCGTCCTATCTTAAATGGGAGAGGTAACCGCAAGATTAAAGGCGAGGTCACGTCAATCAAGGTCATACGCCACCCAGCGGACGGAGTGAACTACAAGAGGATTATTAACTTATTTCCCCTTTGTGGATGATCTATAAGTTCGATATCTATGAAATAACTATGTGCACGCGCAGCCGTAATTTTATTCGTTTGTCGTCTGCAGTACTTAATTGTTGGAAGTATAGATATAATTCGATTTATTTATTCGCCATTACTTAATTTATTAATTGAAGTTAGTTATTTAAACAAAATCAGTTCTTTTAAGAACTTATATTATTTGGGAAAATGCCACGATGGCGTTCTAATTATTGCAGTTTTCAAACTGCAAAAATAACTCTCTATCTGAGAGAACTCATTTTTTTCGCTTCCCAAAAGAGAAAAACAGGTTAGTTTTGTGTTTTATTATAATTTATAAAAAAGTTAAAATATTGTTTAATACATATTATTAAATGTCACTGATTTTAATACGTTCTATTTGAATTATGTTTTTGTAATGCAATGAACAAGGACATATAAAAATTAGTTAATGTATGTTAAGATAGAATTTTACAGCAGCGTTTTTAATTCAATTCCTGATAAGATAAAGTTATAAAAATTACATAAACATGTGTATTTCCAATGAAAATTAAGCGTTTTGTTACGCTTAGAGTTTAAGTATAAATTATTTAATTAATTTTAAGGCATATTTTTTATTTATCGGGCGCAGGCGATAAATTGCCAAACATTCTCTTGATCGAATTGTATTTATAATATTTAAAATAGAAGCATTTCATTCATTCCTTTTAAAACTCATTTAATTTTACGTTAGGATCCACTTTAATTTAAAATGCAAGCAGTAATTCTTGTACTATTAAACCAGCAATAATTGATTATTTATAGTTTTAAATATTTTGAGAATTTTAGAGAACAGCTTTAAAAAAAATTCCTAAAATCGACAAATTACTTTTTTTTTTAAATCTAGAAATATGTCGGTCATTGTGTCATATCCGGGAAAAATAGTTTTCATGGGATACCTGCACTTCGCACAGGTGAATAACATTGCAGAAAGCATACAAAGTATAGAAACTTCAAAAATTGGAATAAAATATAAAATATTTACAAATAGTACGTGGTATGCTCAATTAAACATTTATTATCTTACACCGGTTCTTCGCAGGGGTAAAATGGATAACTTTCCGTAATCGGGCCGATAGCCCTGATTGGCGTCAAATGAGAAAACAGTATACAATTGTAACTTTATAAAAGTTAAATAATGGTTAGAAAATGGAAGTAACTTTTATCGAAATAACCCAATTGCGGAACATTCTCCAAATTTGAAAAAGGCTTAAGAAACACACAACAATTGCCAATAACTGAAAACTATAGACTAATAATAAACTCGACGTAGCAGTTACTGGTCGGTAGCCAATAATTTCAAATTTCCCTTTTAATTTTGTCCGGTTTCAATTTTTGATTTTTTTTTTTTTTTTAATCTGGCTTCCGCAAAAGAGTCGGAATAAGTAGTAGAAAAAAGGGCTGCGGACGGAGATGGGCCAATTGAACGTATTAAAATCACTGACATTTAATAATGTATATAAATAATATTTTAACTTTTTTATAAAAAATTATAGGGCTGAAAATCACGTTTAAGATGCTTAAAGGTTTTAAATATTTCTCTTTTGCAATTTCCCAACCAGCTGGCATATTTTAGAAATCGTAGTTTGTTACATAACTTACTCAATTGTTGTACTTGTATATACAGTTGTAACAACCATAAAGAATGTTTAAGGATTTATCAGCTACATTTAGATAACGTAAAATTAATTTGCTAATTTATAATCAAGTTGTAAAAATACTAAAATGTTGTATTGTTACTAGAAACACATCCATGTACATAATTTTTATTTTTCTAGCATATCTGGGAGGGAAAAATCGATTAAATTTTTTTATCTTTTCATATATATGAACAGAGTTAGATTAAATAAACTGTATAAAAAAGTACTTTTATGTTAGCCGGCCGCAGTTCATAAACTGTCAAATATTTTCCCCATCACCAGCGTTTACGTTGCATTCATTTCATTCAAAATATAAAATCATCATTTTAAAAATATACTCGTCATTTAAAAAACATAACTTTATTTAAAATACATACATATTGGTATATTACATCAATTTAAACACATGCTTTTCGCTCATTATATTTAAAATACATTTTTTTTTCTAATAAATAATAACATAAACCCAAGGTGGGAAGTTTCTTCCAATGTGGAAAAAAACCTGGAAAAAACCATGGAATTAAAAGTTACGCCTATAACTTTTATATACAAAAATGGTTTTCTTTTAGCCTGAATAGCTTGCATAAAATTCAGGTCTATTTGAAGATATTTATAATTTAAGAGTTATAGGCGGAAAAGCAGACAAAGCCATTTTAGAGAATACCTGTTAAAATTTTAATCATGAATTTCAAATATTTACTCACTCATGGAAGATTAACCTTGTTTACCAGATTTATTGCAAAATATTTTTGTTACAGCTTGTTTTGATAAAAATATATGTATTTAAAAAATAGTTGCAATGACAGTTTAGTTTCGGGACAAAAGGCAATACTGTTTACGTAGCATTAGTGCTTTTTCTCCCGAAATTAAAATGACATTGCGATTTTTTTTTTTAATACACATATTTTCATCAAAACAAACTGTAACAAAAATATTTTGCAATAAATCTGGTAAACAAGGTTCATCATCCATGAGTGAGTAAATATTTGAAATTCATGATTAAAATTTTAACAGGTATTCTCTAAAACAGCTTTGTCTGCTTTTCCGCCTATAACTCTTAAATTGTAAATATCTTCAAATAGACCTGCGCACGAGATGCGCAGATGGTAGATGTTCTGTCATATATGACGTCATACAAAAAACCCGCGTATTTGCGTTATTCACTCCATCCACAAGATGGCGCAGCTGTGTCAATTTACGACAGATTCCAGCATTAACTTTGTACGCTTACTTATAGCGCTTTGGTGAAACTCTTCACGGGCCTTCGATTGGTGAGGTCTGTGTTTAACCCCAGGTTATTAGTGGGCGTTCTTCCGGGGGGAGAGGGGGGGAAATGGATTTTTTCATGTGACATATCGTTTTAAAGCTTTTGGTTTGTACTTTACTAAGCACTCACTCCTCTCCTCTTAACTCATTTTTTCATCAGTAAGTAGAGGTCATTTTAAAGTTTTTATTTGTTCATTACTGCCCCATGCAATTTTCCAAAAATCATGAAAAAAATTTACATAACAAATCTGAACAATTAGCAGCTTCTCTCCCATTTTCACACAGTGAGCGGGTTCATACTTCAGACAAAATCAAGTTAAAGATATAAAATCATAAATTTAAGGTTCATTTAAAAATCATCAAAAAAAGGGGGGGGGGGGGGTCATATCGTTTGTACAAGCTTTTAACACAGAACTCAAAAATATACAGTGAAATACGTTTAACACGAATCTGAGGGGACCGAATTTTTTTTTTTTTTTTTTCGCGTTAAAAGATTCGTAAAGAAAAAATAAAACTCGCAAATTTTTTCGACGTTGTCAAATTTTACTTCGATTTCCTGTTAAACTACTAGTAAGTTGCATCCATTAGGATAAAAAGCAAGTAATTTTTTTTTTTTTTGGGGGGGGGGGGGGGTCAAATTTCATTTTTTTTTTAGTGTCTTCTTTTTCAGCATTCTGAGATCTAGCTTGTTTGAACCAAATAATCAAAGATGTCTCTAAATCTTCGTGCTTTGCAGTTCTCATACGTTCTCTCTCTGCCTTAAATATACTGAGCTCAAACGTTAACGTAATGGGATCACTGTTTTTTTTTATTATTGTTGATAAAGTAGAATTGGCAATTCCAAACTCTTTGTAGATTTCTCTTTTCGTTCTTTTTCCTCAACTGCATTAAGCAGCCTCATCTTCATTTGAAGCGAAATGGCAGTTCGTTTTCGCACCGATTTCTCAACCATTGTGCTAATAAAACAGAAGCTAATTTACAAAAAATACGAAATTCTCCGATTTTGACCCAAAATTCAGTGGTTTTAACACAAAATTCACCAATTTCAACTCAAACTAACTAGCTCGAAAGCGAATTTTTTTCTTGTTAAACGATTTTTGTTTCTTGTTAAAAAGAAAAAAATGTATTAAATTGCATAGTATACTGTCCGGACCGCTATATCATTTCGTGTTAAACGTATTTCACTCTATTTGTTTTACACTTAGATACTATTATATTTTCAAAAATTCGTCGAAAATGTATGGCAAAATTATGTCCCCCTCCTATTTCCGAGTATACTGCAAATAAAATTAAGAAAAAATTAGTAGTAGTTGGAATTTATTTAAATCTTGCAGGAAAACTATAACGACTATCCTAGGTCATAGAGTTTTTCAGAAAATCGCAGTTTTCCGTTATACATAAACTTTATTTAGCGGGCGCTCAGCGGGGGAGTTCGAGGCACCTATCGACGCGAAATCGTCTAAGAATTGTCGATAATGATTTTCCAAAAGAATTGTCGGTAATTAGCCGAGATATTAATTAAAAACCTATCTAAAAAATGTGGCACAGACCAAAGTTGTCATGCAACTTTGCGGCCTCCTTTCGAAGCACACTTGGCACAATGGCCAAGATTAAACTTTGTACAAGGTCTTTGTTTTATGTAAGACGGATCACAATGATAAATAGTGAGCGTTTTTCATTTCAATTGAATTCAATTATTAAAGGCAATTATTGAAAAATATTTAATAAAATAATTTCAAATTATTTGCAGTCTTATTATTCGTTTAACAACTATATTTTGTAAGAATGCAGTTAGTAATTAACAAATTTATTGTATGAACTCTCTGTACGCGAGCGAAACTCGCTCTTGACCGATTATTCTTTGTTCGAAGCAAGTCTATAAAATATACAATTAAAATTTCAGTAAAACTTAATTCATTTTGAGGTTGTTCTCAAAAACACGTTTCCCGACTTTAAATGACATGAAATATTCTTACATGCTCATGGGCTCGTTTTTATGCGTTGCATACAATGATAGGCTAAACTATTAAATTTGTTTGGAATTGAATGGCGTTTTTCATTTCTTTTTTAAAAATGTATTGCATTTTGAACTACATCATGTTTTATTTATTTAGTCAGGGTCGAAACTAAGGGGGTGAGGCAGAGGGGGCAAGTGCCCCGGGTGCCAGAATGAAGGGGCGCCCAATGAAGGATTATACCTTTGGAATGGATCATTTTCTTCTGATGGACAAATGCCTTTCATTATTATGAAACAGCCATTATAAATGAAGTATTAGGTGAAGATGAAAGAGCAGCCGTAAAAAGTTAGAACTCTGATTTTCTGGTCAGAATGGGGGGGGGGGGGAATGCCTCTTTCATCTTCACCTAACACTTCATTTATAATGTCTGTTTCATAATAATGAAAGCCACAAATCCATCAGAAGAAAATAACTTGGCTAAAGCGGAAACTCGATTAAGCGGAACTCGGATAATCGGGACTCTACTGTACATTTCATTTAAAAAATGATCTTTAGAATATTTTTGTTGGTGTTCAGATGAGGGTCATGACCCCCGTGACTTTCCCCTTGGATCCGCCATTGTAGATTATGTAGTTCAGTATTACATATTTTAAATTTTAAAAATAAGTCGGCTATTAGAAAATTAGTAAAATTCTTTTTGTAAATATACTTTGCGGAAGAGAGGGGGGGGGGATGCCAAAATCCATGTTTGCCCCGGGTGCAAAAAAGGCTAGTTTCGGCTCTATTTAGTACTGTTTTTGTTATAATGTAGCCGATTGCTATATTTGGTTTGTGCTTTTTTTGGCAATTTACATGGGTACCATGCATAACCTGGAGGCTTATGTTGCTTTACTACTGTGAAATATAGTAATATACTACCCGTTTTTATATCGTCAGTATGTGTATCACTACCAATACTACAGTAAGATAGAAGTGTTATATATTTTCAGTTATTTGAATAATGGAGCCTTCCATGTTTGCCACGAACTGCAGTGTGCCCCTGCTTTTTGAAAAGCTGGACAGGCCTAATCCAGAGCAGGGATGTCAAAAGGAGCATTCGTGGTCGCGCTTCCGAATTTTTCATGTTTCTAGCTTTTTTGAATGACGGCGCCCTTAAGCCTTCCATGGCACCTTACGACCGTTACCTTTCGACACAGTGACGCCTTTTGGTTTGAGACTCTCTCCGCCCCCTGCACCTAAAGTTACGCCGCTGACGAGCATCTGCAAATTTCATATCTTATAAGTAAAAAGGAACTCATAAATGTGTCAAAAATTTCTTTCGATTTAAATACCTTTTTAATAAATTTAAATTGCTTAAAAGTTTTTCAAATTTTTCAACTTCGCTTAAAATATTTGGCGCCTTTACTAGTCCGGCGCCTGTGTGCGGTGCAACTTTGCACACTGGGTCGGCGCGCCCCTGCTCCCGGCTAACTTTAAATTACCAAATTGGCCACTTGGCATAAAAAAAGTGAAGCGGTCAACCCGGAACTGTTGATAACAGTCACGTGACTTAGGCTTTTATTATATAGATTGTAGATTTTGATTATCCGTTATATTTTACAAGCATAGCTATAGCTCACATTTAATATTTTTGCAATTTTGTTACTCCAAGCCTTTCTAACATTAAGATAGTCCGCCTTATGAAAATCTAGAGAAAAAATACCGCATTTTTATTTTATATTTTTACTGTACACTAAAGTTTTTAGAATAAAATAACTCAAAGTGCATGTAAGATTATGATACGCTGTGCGACGTGCAAAAGAGATACTAATAACGAACACATAAAACCTATGAAATAAATGGGCACGTTTTAATTCTGTTTTTCTTCTTTTTCCTTTTCTCTCTTTTTTTTTATGTGTGTATCAGTAAAAAATTATTGAATTTTTTTTTATGTTTTCTTAATAAAAAGATGTTACCGGAAAAAGTTATGAAAACAAATGTAAAAATAATAATAATGTTTAGGATTTACCATTTGCTAATGGCTCCAGATTGTAATCAAGCAGTGCGTCTGTCCGTGTGAGACAGTTACAAGTTTATACTAATAAGTTCGAATAACGTAATACGACTTTCTTCATTAAACCAGAAATTCCGAAAAAAAAAACCCGTGATATTATTCCAGTAATCAGGGTTCTAGCTAGCTTTTGACCAACATTAGAGATTTGACGAATAAATAATAATAATAAAAAAAAAATAGCAGCCAAATGAAAAGAAGTGTTGGCAAAATTTATTCGGCGAGTAACACTGAAAAATCTCTCTTTAACCCTTTATTGTATCCCTGTTTCTCCATATATCCTAAAATAACCAAATTTTTTGTAATTGCTTATAAAATTGAAATTCTGCTATCTGCTACAGAAACTATTAAAAATAAATACACTCTAAATGTTTCCTAATTGAGTAAATGTTTCAGACATTCTTTTAGCAGTCTAAATAAAAATTAAATACAGCTATTTTTGATTTACCGTTGTGAAAACAGCCACTAAAAATTGCTATGAGATTTCGACTCTTAACCGACAGAAACTAGTTGGATGTGCCAATCCCAAAACTTTCCTCTATCTCATGTCAATATTTCATTTTAATTAGTTTTATTAGTATTTTTATTAGAATTATGCATAACTTCATACACTTTTCGAGCGTACGATATTCAAAATGCACAAAAATCGTTATTACAGCGTCCCTTACTGGCGGATTTTTTCGAAATTCAAGAAGGACCTTCTTGCCATGGCCAAAAACATACACAAAAAATTTGGTTCAATTTTATGCATAACTTCATGCACTTTTCGATGGTACAGTATTCAAAATACACAAAAATTGTACAAAAATCGCTATTACAGCGCCCCCTACAGGCGGAATTTTTCCAACATCAGAGAGGAGCTGCTTGCCATGGCCACAAACATACACAAACAATTTGGTTCAATTCTATGCATAACTTCATACACTTTTCGATGGTACAATATTCAAAATGTACAAAAATCCCTATTACAGTACCCCTTACCGGCGGATTTTTCCCAAATTAATGGAGGGTGTGCTTGCCATAGCCAAAAACTTAAAAAAAAATTTTTGGTTCAATTCTATGCATAACTTCATATAGTTTTTGATGGTACAATGGCGACACACGGACATACGGGCACACGGACAGACAGACATTTTGTATAAACATGTTTTTTGTGATTTCTCCCTTCTAAAACGTGTAAATCCGTCGATAACCAGAAGTCGAAAAAAATTTCGATTACAATACTTTCTTCTATTGCAGATAGAAGAAAGTAAAAATCTGACCGATCATTGACACTTTACATACATCAAATAAATAGTATGGTAAATGGCTAATTTCAACACCTAATTCAGCAAAATTTTCTGTATTTGGCGCTTGATGTGAGTAATTTTGTTCGCGTTTTTATTGGCGCGACACCGGCACATAGATAGTTATTAACTGACAACAGAAATATACCTATCACATGATCCTTTGTGTGTCTTTAGATGTTGCTAAACAGGATTAGTGTTGAGTGAATATCACAATAAACAGAGCAATGTAAATGGCATGGTGCGATAGAACACGTAAAGCGCAATTAGTCGTTCAAGAACGCGGATAAGAATCTCGATTGTATTGGCACACCACGCACACAAACAAACAAAAGGAATAGAAATTGAGCAATCGCAATTAGGCAAGTTTGATTATTCGTTTACTCGCCAAATGAAGCAATTTTCTGTGATTTGGCGCAATGGCGAGCGGCAGCGAGAACCTTACCAGTAATATACAGGTACTTGTAATTAGAAGAATTATGCAGGTTTAAAATTTGTAATAATTGTGTGCAATTACGTATACTTAAAAAGTCTGCGTGTATGCGCGTATATATGAGTAACAAAATAGTTAAAAATTTTACATGTTTTCTTGACAAAAAGCTGTTACCGGATAAAGTTAAGAAAACAAATATAAATATAATAATAATATTTTTTAAATGTAAATTTCTTCGTAGCCTCATTCTCTAATCAAGTAGTATATCTGTTCGTACGCGACAGTTACAGGTTTGTACTAGTAAATCCTAATACCATTCCAAGTATAAAACATGAGTCAAGATCATACAACTTTCTTCAATAATCCGAAAATTAAAAAAAAAAAAACACGAAACTATTCCAGTGATTTGTAGGCACTTGTAATTAGATGAATTATGCAAGTTTAAAGTTTGTAATTCCTAATGCTGAATTTGTTTTTAATCGTTAAAAGAAGATTGTAACGTAATTTTTAATCATACGCAATTGTACGTAATTTATAAGCCTAACTGAAAAACTACTTGGCAGAATGAGCTGTAATTTTGAAATAATTTCAAAAAATCAAAAAGCATTTTACTCTTTGCAAATTCGAAAGACATTTTTCCAAAAAGTTCTTTAAAAGGTTATGTGTAACAAAAAACTCTTTAAAAAATACAGTGGAACTTCACATTTAATGAACTTTTCTACATAATGAAATTTTCTGCAGAACCTTGACTTTGAACACCATTAACATGTAAATTCATCTCCACATTACGAAAATAATCTATATAACGAAGTTTTTCCCACTTTCGTGCGTGTACAGCATTCAAACGAAGAGTTTGTTGTTCGATGGATGTATGACATTATTTCGGCGTGCTGTTTGAAAATTAAATTATTTATTTATTTAATCATTTCCATTATTTTTAGTGCTAATCAAAATAATTTTTTTACACTGAAAAAAATACTTGCTTTCGCCACTCTTTCACACAGGTTGTGTTTTTTTTTTTTTTTTTTTAGACATTATTCTAATTAAATTTTTCTCATATGGCTGCATTGCATAAAAAATGTTACTGCCCGAATTAAAGTACATTTTTCCAATGTTTCCATTTTATGTGTATTTTTCATATGCACGTGTATTTTATTATACAAATGTCATGAATTTAAGTTGACTTCTATTTAACGAATTTTCTTCACAACGAAGTGTTTCAGTGTAACGATGAGGCTTCGTTAAATTGAAGTTTCACTGTATAAGAAACTTAACGTTACAGAAATAGAGTCTGCCATAGGATACCTTAATCCAAATTATTAAAAACATAAATAAAGAAGGGATCACAAATGAAAGTTTTCTAAATGTAATTCTGGAAGCTTTTTATTGCGGAATATTTTCATTAATTCGTCTATGTCAATTTAATAATGCATAGACGGAAGGGCAGGGTTAATGGCGTACCACAGCGACATGCTGTACGAAAAAAAAAGTTGATATAGTTAACGTAGCACGAATATGAACGAAGATATTTAAAGGAAAAGCGCTAAATCAAAATTATATTAAAATATAATTGGTAAATAGTTCAGCAAAGCCTTGTGCAGTTGTGGAAATTTAAAAAATAGGCAAGATCGAGACTAACTTTATGACAGATCACAGTCTAAAAAATGTGACTGTCACCAATCAAATATTAGACTGGTGCAAAAATAATGCATGATTTTTCAATTCAAATTTAAAACGTTATAACTTTTTTCAGACTAAATATACACTGGTCATCAAAATTAAAGAATAATGAGAAAAAATATGCTCACTAAGTTAATGTTGTAACCAATGCCCAATACTGCAATTATTTATGTTAATTAAATACTATTGAACTCAAAATTGCACTTCCGCGCATACGTTAGCGTCGGAAATATGCAAATTAGATGATTGACAATGTGGTGCGCAATGGACGTATGTTGGAATTCTGATCTGCAGTGTTGTTTGTTGTAAAAGTTGAATTGAAGGGAATGTGGTGTCTAAGTGTGATCAGTATTCATTAGTTATGGCTCAAAGGCATCATTTAAGTTAAGGTCAAAAGAGGCGAATAATTGGTAGAATCGAGGAAGGTCAAAAACAAATGGAGGTCACCCAAGATTAGAAATATCCCTCAAAGTATCATATCAAGAGCTTTGAGCCGCTTTTGAAGTACTGTGATCCGTTGATAGACAGCCTGGTCAAGGGAGACCAAGAGCAACAATTGCATCCGAAGACCGTTTTTTGTCATTGTGGCTCGAAGAAACCGCGGAACGACTTCAAGAGAATTGGTTTCAGACATCCAGGCTGCCACAAGAACTCGAATTAGTCGTTCTACTGCTGCACGAAAGATTAACGAGGATAAACTGTATGCGAGAAAACCAAAAGTTTGTGTCCCACACACTCCAGCTTCCCAAGGGGCCCGTTTAAACTGTTGCTGTCGTCATGTTCAATGAAGCCAAGAAGACTGGGCTCGAACGGGATATTTCACAGACAAGGGAAGGGCAAATTGCGTCTTCCTTCATCTCTTCAGATCGAAAAATGTTTAGAATCAGTGTTTAGACTACGCCTGGACTCGTCAGTAAACAATTCTCAGCCCAGTCTTCTTGCCTCCATTGAACTTGACGAGGGCAACAGTTTAAACGGGCCCCTTGGAAAGTGGGAGTGAGTGGGACACAAACTTTTGGCTTTCTCGCATACAGTCCATCCTCGTTAAGCCTTCGTGCAGCAGTAGAACGGCTAATACGAGTTCTTGTGGTAGCCTGGAGGTCTGAAACCAAATCTCTTGAAGTCGCTCCGCGGATTCTTCGAGCCACAATGACAAAAAACGGTGTTCGGATGCAGTTGTTGCTCTTGGTCTCCCTTGACCAGGCTGTCTATCAACGGATCTAGTGCTTAAAAAGCGCCTCGAAACTCTTGATATGACACTTTGTGGAATATTCAAATCTTGGGCAACCTCCGTTTGTTTTTGACCTTCCTAGATTCTACCAATTATTCGCCACTTTTGACCTTAACTTAAATGATGCCTTTGAGCCATAACTAATGAATACTGATCACATTCAGGCACCACATTCACTTTAAACAACACTACAGACCAGAATTCCAACATACATCCATTGCGCGCCACATTGTCAATCATCTAATTTGCCTATTTCCGCCGCTAATGTATGCGCGGAAGTGCAATTTTGAGTTCAATAGTATTTAATTAACATAAATAATTGCAGCATTGGACATTGGTTGCAACATTAACTTAGTGAGCATATTTTTTTCTCATTATCCTTTAATTTTGATGACCAGTGCATTTAATCAATATAACAGCCATTTCAATCAATACATTTTTGATGACGAGAAACGAGTTTAGTGTTTTCTGTGACATAAAAGTCTGTGCTTTTGGAGAAGACAATCTTTCGGAAGGCATTTCCGAAATCATCTTTATTGACGAAGCATTTTTCCCTCAAGAAGTTGCTTGTGTGTTTAACGAAGTAGTAGTCTGTTGGACAGAAGTCCGGTGAGTATGATAATGGAGTTAAGGATAAAGAGGAGGAGACATATAGTGTATTGTCTACGAGTTGCGAGTGAAGTAACTGAGGAGGTTGTCACAAAATGTCGGCTAATTTTTTTAATCTGATCAACAGCCTCTCATTATCACCGGAGCAAACTTCCACCATTAAAATTTGAATAAAAATGCCGTCTTATTTTAGCAGCTCTTTCATGAAACATTTTCTGATAAATTTTCTATTTGTTTTTACTGGTTTCAGTTTACCCAGGTATTACTCGTATAATCTTTTTCACTGACACTGAGAGCTAGTTGTCTAAGTTGTTACAATATGGCGGAAACCCAGGACCTGACTACCGCCAAAGTAAACTTGTACCAGTAAAGATGAATATCTGTTTTTGCATTTATTATGACTGAAATATTGCATTAATAAGGCGTTTAAATAAGTAGAAAGATTCCATTTAAATATGCTAGTAGAAGTTTGCCCCGGAGGTAATCAACCCCAACGAAAACAGTTACAGTTGAAGCTTCACCATTTTAAGGATATGTCAGTTCCTTTATAGTTCCATGAGTATGGTGTGTACGGTAGTGTTTCGTAGACGTGTTGAATTTTGGAGGGTCAATGTGCGACATAAGTCGTCATTCAACTAGTGTGGTACCCGCTTATCGAGTTTCTTCACCTTGACAATTTATTCTAAATGGTGAACGATACTGGAATGGTCAATGTTGAGTTCATTCTCAATTTCTGGAATTGTTCTGGTTGAATCAACTTCGACTATTTCCTTCAGTTGATCACCGTCAGCAATAGAAGGACGTCCACGACCAGCCTTATCTTGAAGGTCGAAATCTCCTCGATGAAATTTTTCAAACCAAAGATGAACTGCTCTTACGTTCATGCTTCCCTCGCCCCAAATTTCATTAATGTTTCGAGTGGTTTGTGCTCACTGTGACCGACTTTAAACTCGTAAAAATAAATTTGACGAAAATCTGTTTTGACATCTCAGCTTCTGAAGTCAATAAATAGCCTAAAAACAAATAAAAAGAAAATATACTTTGTAAAGAAAGTGCTTAAAATAAGCTTTAAAATGATGTGCAATACATACCACTAGGAGTAAATTATGTATATAAAATGCTTATAAAATAAGTTGCATTGTAAAATCATGCATTATTTTTGCAATAAAAATTATAACCAACTCTAAAATTTTTAATACTAGCAGCTAATTTTGATATCATATATGGATTCTTCGGTAAAGTTTACCTTGGGATACCAAACGAGAAGTGATTCAAAGAAGTAGTTCATGAATTATACAAATTTAAAGTTTGCAACTCCTAATGTTAAATTCATTATTTATTAGTTAAAAGCAGACTGTAATGTGCTTAATTTTTAAGCATAACCAAAACATTACCTAAAACATTATGAAATGACCTTTAATTTTGCACTCGCATATTTGAAGCTTCTAGAAATTTGTTTCTGTAAAGTATCCATAAGTTACAATTAATGTTTTATTATTATTATTATTCCAAAATACGCACAAATCTATTCTGAATATGCGGGGTTCGAGACATACAGATTTTTAGGTAGATTTCGTAAGAAATATTACCTATTACATTCTCCCCTATGTTAGAATTTCTGAAAACATTTCGTAGATCTACGCCGATCATGACCCCTAGAATCCAAAACTACCCCCAGTTCAAATCTTTATCTATCTATCTATCTTTCTCGCTCTCTATATATATTTCTTTTTTATGAACACGATAATTTCCATAATCCTGCACAAATCTTTTCCAAACTGATACATAAAATCAAGGGGCAGAAAATATCGGTCAAGTTCGTTAAGGGGCAAAATCGGATGAAGGGGGTGGAATGGGGAGGTTTTTTGTGAAAACGGAAAAAATCGTAACTTCTTGATTATAATACATGTCAAATCTGTTTAAAGTTATTATCACTTCTAAAAAAAAGTCCAAAAAATTATGTATAAAATATTTTTTATATAATTAAAAGTGGGGCTCGTGCTGCAAAAATAGGGTTTTAAGAAGAAAAAAAAAATCAAAAATTCGTCAATTCACAAGATATCAAATCCGCTTAAATTTATTATAAATCTTCTTAATATTATCTACAACTTTTATATTGACAAGGTCTTGCTGTAAGAGTTGACAGCACCAACTCTTGCAGCAAAAAAAAAAGGGGGGGGGGGTGTTGGGGGTTGAAGAAACAATTTTCATATTAATATGATAAAACCAACTCTTAGAGAAAAATCCAATAAAAAACTCGTCAAAAGCTGCCAGATAAAATTGTTAAACTGGGTTTATCACTAATCTTGATTTAGTTTTTTTTTGGCGAAATTAGTACTTAACTTCGAAATTTACCTGTTCCTGTAGGCCGAGCCGGAAGAGATTTTTTTTTTTCTTTTAATTACAAGTTCATAGACAGGTTTGACTATAACTGATAAAAGAATCTCGTAGATTTTAGTTTATGCTTATTATTTATAGTGAATAAATAATATGACAAAACTATAAGTAGTTGTAATCTTGATGCATCATGTCACTTTATACTCTCTCAACATCAGACACCAGGTTGGAAGTAGTCAGAAGTAACTGGCTGCTGAATGGCCATCACTCAGTACATTTTATTGCTTACTTTTAGTGGGTTTCATTCAATTCCTACTATTAGTTCACACTCTCCCTATATTTATTTATTTATTTATTTATTTATTTATCTTGTTCAAATTTTCAATCGTTAATAAAATACTTATTATTCATCCTATCAAGTTGAAATAAATTTTTATAAACTTGTACAGGATGACACTTGATGTCAATACAGTTTTTTCAAATATTAATTCATTAATTAAATTTTAATTAATTAATTTTAGTTTTACATGGAAGACAAAATGGCGGCCATTGGTTATTGAAGCATATAATGCATCTTCATATCTATAAGGGGGGTTACCATAGGGGACCCTGTTCTGTCACCAAATACCGCCAAGTTTGTCGCCAACTTGGCGATATATCGCCAAATTTGGCGATCAAAATGAGTCGCCAAAAGGGACGCCAATTTAGCGATATTTCTAATATTTCGCCAAATTCCCATAGACTTCCATTGTAAACCTACTTGCTTACACAAAATCAACAAACTGAGATATTTTAATGCAACAAAAACTAATATTAGCTTAAGGAATTATATTAAATTTTTCTTTGATGACCTAAGTAGGAATTGACTTTAAAAACAAAATTTTTATATTACTTGTTTTTAAAGAAAGTTGTTCACATACGCAAGAACTGCTGCATACTTAAGTACTGCTGCATACATATCTACTGCTATAAGTAATATTTCTCGCTTTGTAAAAAGTAGAATTTTTCATGGAATCATTAAATCAAGATTATTAATACATTAATTCAAAATTATAAATACTGGAAAATCCTTATATCACAAAACAATATTAATAGTTTATTATATAATGTTTTGAAAGTCATGCTTGCCAAATATTTCCGCACCAAGACAAGAGCCGTTCAACAAAAAATGTTTTACATAAGTCATTGATCACCAATGGAGTATTTCCCTGAAACACAAATTAAGTAGAAATTAAGAGTAGATTTTACAGTTAATTTAGAATAATGCCGTGTCGCGAAGAGCTACCGCTCTGTTTGAAATATTGTCGCCTCCTTCTTTCTTTTTTCTGTGCAAAACTTTAGCATCGACTGTGATCCACGGTAAATTTCATAACACCAATATTGACTTGGTTGCTAAAACGGAAATCTATTCGGATTCGCTTCAGTTTTGCTTAAAGATATGTACTTAACATAAATTGCATAACTAGTAGAGGAGTAGAGCATAACTACAGAGCTAGTAGGAAGTGTTTACTATTTTTCCCACGACTGTAGCCACGACCAAACACACGAAATTTTCTATTTAAACTATTCCACAAAATATTGTTCCGCATTCTAATTAATCGACTATTCATTGATTAACATTTTTCATACGGCGACATATTTTCTGGGATGCAGCTGACAAAGGTGTGTTCTCCATCCAGGTGAGAATTAGGACTTCTAAATTATGTAAACCATCTTAATGCAGAAGTACGAGATAGACATTCATTTTCAAATGTAATTGTACGTTGAAGGCATTCTTCTTGATTTGGCTCCACTTTAAAATCATAGAAAGTCATAGCTTGATATTGCTCCCGTGTCAACTCCATTTTCTTTACTTTCAGAATTTTTTTTTCTGAATTTTTGCCTCATTTTCAAATGCTAATTATAGACGTTGAAGGCATTCATCTTGATTTGGCTCCACTTTAA
This sequence comes from Maratus speciosus, assembly GCA_963932465.1. Classification (NCBI taxonomy): domain Eukaryota; kingdom Metazoa; phylum Arthropoda; class Arachnida; order Araneae; family Salticidae; genus Maratus; species Maratus speciosus. Next base: position 174,118,321 of record OZ010793.1, read on the forward strand.
AATCATAGAAAGTCATAGCTTGATAATGCTCCCGTGTCAACTCCATTTTCTTTACTTTCCACTTTTTCCATTTCCTTTTAAAATAATAGCCTGTTTCTCGGTTCACTTTGGAAAATCAGCCAGATGTTTAAATTAGCAGCCACATTAGACATACTAATCTGACTGTAGAGTCTCGTGTGTGGGAAATTATTATTATAATTCACTCTATAATTTATTTTTCTGTAATTCAATATTTTCAAAACCCTTTATAATTTTCAAATTTCACCATTTTTACTTGATGCATTATATACATTAATTATACATATAACAAGAAGTATATAGGATATTTTCTGAAGATATTTCAACAGCAAATACATTTCGATAAAAATGCTGAAGATTTTGATGTTTCATAAGGCACTATGAAATGTTTGTGTTTGTGGAAAAAACGAAACACCGCATACAGATAACTGTAAAAATAATGTGTAATTTTTTGTCAGTATTTTGCATTTTAAAAAATATTTAAAATCTTAGAGACTTTACCCTTTAAGAATGAAAATACTCGTACCGGAAAAAATAAATATTAAATACTTTAATAAAAACATAGTACGCTTCTATGATGGTTTCTTTTATTTCAGTTCACCTAAATTCGTGTTACCTAATTGTTCGCTTGCAACAATTAGTAAATTCAAAATAGCGTATATGCAGCTGCTATAATAATTGACTTTTTATTTCTCAAACCTGTGAAAAACTACGAACTGATTTGAGTCGTATAGGGACTGCAGTGCATTTGATACTTAATCGAATTAAAAATGTAATTTTAAGAAAAAATGAAGTTCGATATTGAAAGCTAGTGAAATTAAACAGGGTTCGTACGGTTCCCGTTATTTTCCATGTAAAATACAATGCGTATCAAAAGTTTAAGCACAACATAAAATTTCAAAATAAAATTTTATTATTGACTGAAATTTACTTTCCTTTTCACATGACCTACAAATTGTAGTTTTAAAAAGATATTTGACAGATTTATGCTTTAACACTAGAACCGCCGGAAATTTTACTGAAGTGTTATAAAAATATTTTACACCGGAAATTTTAATTGAAACTACTTAACTTATTTATTTAATTTTAACTTATTACTCCGTAGTACATTTTAAATTTATTTCAGAAATAAATTTCTGGTGATAATCCAAATATTTTTATTCTGTTCTAGTGTTAAAATTTATCTCAAATAATAGAATTTATCAAAAGAACAAAAATGAGTGTGTCAAAAGTTTAAGCACAGTATTTCTTTATAGTCTGCGAGCCAGTAACAGATTTTGATGACCAAGTTCCTCTCGGCCGATAATTTGTAAAATCCTTCAGAGTGTTGTATCATGAAGCTCCGTGAACGTCAGCTGCGGTTCCGTGGGTGGGTTGAGCAGCGGTAGCCTCCCACGCACGTAAAAAAAAAAAAAAAAAAATACTTATTTCCTCCCGATTGAAAATTTAGGAAATGGTAGTCAACCCAATATCTTGTAGAAAAAAAAGTCAGCTGATTATAAAGTGGTGGATAATACGTCAGCTGGTCACACGAACATGAAAAAAATATACAGGGTACAAAGGGAAGTCCCTTTAACCTGAAAATACTTGCGAACGGAGAGAGCTACAGCTATGGAAGTGAGGTAACGGTATAGTAAAGTGACTACGCCCGATTTAATGCACACGATGGCAGCGCCCATAGTGGCGAAATTTGGAAGATTTTTGGAAGAAGCCATTGCAAATCGAAAACGAAAAGACATAGAGCAAAATTTCCAGTTAGAAAGTTTTAGAGCATCAATTAATTAGTACGAAACGGCATTTGCTTTACATGGATAAGATAAATCCTCGCCTGTATACTCAAAAATGTCCGAAATCGATGCACTCCATTTTGTGTAAACGTTTGAATGTAATATCCAGAAATATGAAGAAATACGTACAATTTATCATATAAAAACGTGCTTATCTCAATACATTTTGATAACATCACACAAAAAACAAAAAAGACAAAGTGTCTCACAGTGATAAAAAGTTAATATTCAGTATGTTCGAAAAGTTCGCCATTGCTCACGATACACGTTTATATTCGTGAGAGTAATTCTACATGCACATATCTCAGCATGGAACGTCTAGTTGCAAGCCTCTTCAATACGACGACATAGATTTAACCCTTTCAAGGGCTATAGCTAGACGGTCTAACCACCCACTTTTAATTCCAAAACTGACAAATAGCAGCTAGAATATTTTAATAAAATTTTGCTTTTGTAATGGAAGTGAAAATTAGCGGATTTTTATTTTTTAAGAAATTCGATTGAATATTATAATGTCAGTCAATAATTTCATCAGTTTACGAACAGAATTCTTCTGTCCCTGAAAGGGTTAATCTAAAATTTTAAATGCATTGGAAATTAAATTTTTACAGACATTACAGCACAGTACAACGTCACAATCTGAAATTGTACACTGCCACATTTACGGAATGTGAATATGCAAAGTAGAATCGTCGCTCATTGATTTAGGACATTTTTGAGTATACAGGGGACAATTTACCATATCTGTGTGAACCAAATGTCGTTTCGTACTAATTAATTGATGCTCTAAAACTTTCTAACTAGAAATTTTGCCCTATCTCTTTTCGTTTACGATTTTCAATAGTTATCTTCCAAATTTCGCCACTAGGGACGCTGCTGTCATTTGCATTAGGTCGGGCGTAGTCGCTTTACTATACTCTTACCTCACTTGCATAGCTGTAGCTCTCTCCGTTCGCAAGTATTTTCAGGTTGAAGGGACTTTCCTTTGCACCCTGTATATATTTTTTCATGTTCGTGTGACCAGCTGACGTATTAACCATCACTTTACAATCGGCTGACTATTCTTTTCTTCAAGATATTGGGTTAGCTATAATAAGACAAATTTTCAATCGGTTGGAAATGACTGATTTTTTTATTTATATTTATTTATTTATTTATTTTTTTTTTACGTGCGTGCGAGGTTACCGCTGCTCAACCTACCCACGGAACAGCAGCTGACGTTCACGGAGCTTCATGATACAACTCTCTGAAGCATTTTACAAATTATCGGCCGAGAAGAAATAACTGACGAAATTTGTACCGGGCTCGGGGACGATTAGTATTTAGTAGAACAAGAATTAAAAAAATAATAATACTTTATTATTGCTCCATTCTGCGGAATTACTTTAAATATACTGTCTTCCATCGATAAAATGAGGTTCTGTATTGTTTCTCGTTCAATATTAAACCACGCGTTCTCAATGGCCTCTTTAAAATCTTTAACTGATGAATACGGCTTCTCATTTGGATAAACTGCATGAGTGAGAATACCCCATATATTTTCAGTAGGGTTTAAATGAGGGCTAATTGCCGGCCATTTCAAAACAGATACTTTTTTCGACTTAAGTCACATTGAAGTTGAATTTGAGGTATGGATCGAAGTATTATAATGTTGAAATAACCATTTTCCTCCCACCAAATCCTCGGTAACAAGGAGCAAATGATTACCAAGTGTCTCTTGATAGTTTTCAAAGTTTTCACGCCCACTGATGAATGCTAGCTATGTCTGATCATTGAAAGAAATAGCCCCGCGTGCCATTACACAATCACCACCATGTTGTCGGCTAAATATACCCCTAGGTTCTTTGCGGAGATCATGCCAAAAATACTTAATCCTATCAGGCCCATCGAGGTTCCATTTTTTTCATCACTGGATATGACATTCAGCCACTTATCACCAAATGGCATATGCTCTTTGGCCTTCTGCAATCTAGCTTCTTTATGGTGTCATTTCAGACATGCTAACAGAGCCATTTTACGGTTTTTCATGTATTCCGATTCCAAAATTCTTCTATGAACAGTTTTTTTTAGATATTTGTCCTCCAACTGCATGTTATATTTGCGAAAGAGAATAATTACCAATTGAAACCAAGTTTCTGATGCGGCGGTGTTCGCGAAAAGTAGTCACTCTTGGCCTTCCTAAACAGAATTTTTGTTTGAAATCATTACCACGAGCCAAAACCTGATGAATACCTCGTTTTTATCTTTTTAATGCACTTGCAATTTCAGAAACAGACATGTTTTGCTCTCGTACTCTAGATATTTATCACCTCCTCCTCTGAAATTGTTTTCAACTTAGGCATTTTGTACTAACTCAAAAACAGCACCTGACTGCTTCTTATAAACCCAGAAATCGTTTGCATGCGCAACCACTTACATCTGTTTGTAAAATTTGCATAAAAACGATTTTGAGGCTAATGTCAGACGAACGTCTTTTTGCACGCTTTTTTCCTTACGTATTATCCCTACACAATGCTAGAGGCATTGTGTTGGGATAATACGTACACTGTAAAAAAAAATCTGTGAAGTTACTAAAGTTTTTCTAGGAAACTGGGATTCCAGGAACTTTTTATGTAACGGCAACAAGAAAAATTCCTGTAACAGCGTCTGTTACAGGAATTTTTGTTGTTGCCGTTACATAAAAAGTTCCTGGAATCCCAGTTTCCAAGAAAAACTTTAGTAACTTTACAAATTTTTTTTTACAGTGTAAGGAAAAAAGCGTGCAAAAAGACGTCCGTCTAACATTAGCCTGAGCTTGAACTTTTGACACGGTTATTTTTGTTCTATTCTCAAACTCCCATGGTTTGAAATAAAATTTAAAAGATAATTTCATTGAATATGGTGTTAAAACTGCTATTATTAACATATACAAGACATATATTGAAATAAAATGCATGTTTAAAGTTTTATTTTAAAAGTGTTATTGTGCTTAAACTATTGGCAGGCACTGTATCAGTATTTTTTTTTATAAAAAAAATAAAAGAAATGGGCGAATTTTCGCCTTATTTAAGGAGAGATTTCCTATAAGAAAATTCTGGTAACTAAGACTTGTCTCGTCTGGAAATTCCAAGACCCGTACGAACCCGATTAACCCTTTCAGGGCGGTGTCAGTGTGAGTATGTAACCAATAAATGCCACATTGGCATCAGAAATTTAGAATGAAAGTTTTTCTGCTATTAAGTACGTGAAGAAAAGCTTTTCAAATAAATTTGTTTGTAAATTCTGCTGTCTTTCTACCATTTCAGCTTTTTCCAATTAGAAGTACTTTTCCCCTGAAAGGGTTAAATAAACAACATAATTTATATGACCTAAAAAGAATGTAACGTCAAGTCACGGGGAAATAAACTAAAGAAAATGCTTTGATAGAATAGATTAAAAAATTTTATGAAAATATACAGTTTACTCATTAACTTACTGTATTTATATGCCGAATATAAAAGTCTTCAGAAAAGACATCCGCCCAAACGCACTGATAGTTTTTCAAATATATGAAGTTTTAATTTTGGTACAAAATCTTCGGCAATAACTGCACCTCTTTTTCTTTGTTATATTAAATGTCTGGTCGAAATTTTAAAAGAAAATATTTTGATTGAATGAATTGTGTAAAAATTTCAGTGAAATTAATTCTTCGAGGCTAGAATGTGCTTTGTTCAAATTATTTAAAGCATTTTTTTACGAGGGCATTTCGAAAAGTAAAGATACACCGTACGCCGGAGGAAAAGAAAAGTTTTGGCAAGCAAGTTGGCAAACACAGGTGTTAACCTTGAACCGTTAGCTTTCTCCTCGAGGTCGTTCGGCATTTCAACGTTGATTCTGGTTGGAGTAGGTCGTGTTTAAAATGGTTCCGTCGATTCAGAATCCCGCCAAATGCGAAGTGCGCTCCGTCATACGTTTTCTTCATGCAAGAGGTCAGCGACCAGCGGATGTTCACAAAGAAATTGTTTCTGTTTATGGGAACATTATGAATCGACAAAAGGTAACGAAATGGTGTCGTCATTTCTCTGAAGGTAGGACCGATGTTCATGACGAACAAAGAACAGGTCGGAAATCTGTGATCTCTGATGCCCTTCTTCAGAGAACGGAGGAAGCAATTCGTTGGAAAAGACGTCTCCTGTTACCTGAAGTCACATCTTGGAGGAAAATCATTTCACGACGATGATGAGATCAAAGATGAAGTTGAAATGTGGTTCTGACAATAGGCGGAAACCTTCTATGACTGTGGGATACAAAAGCTTGTGCCCCGACTTAACAAATGTTTGGATAACGGGGGTGATTATGTCAAAAAAAAAAATAAATAATCCAGTTAATAAGATGTAACTTACGTTTTTTAAATAAATGTTTTTTTTTTTTTAAGGAATGCGAGCCATTGTATCTTTACTTTTCGAAATGCCCTCGTAAATTTTAAGATATAAGATAAATCATTTTTCAGTAAAAGTATTCAACTTTATTTAGAAAGGGATTTTCATGTGTTGTTAAATTTAAAGTTTAATGAATGGAAGCATTTAAAATAATAATAGATTTTTTTAAATTTTCATTTGGTAAAAATTGAGAGAAAGTATATAATTGAAATACAGAGTCAGAAGAAAGCATTTTTTAAATCAATACGTAAAATAAAATAATTGAATAATAAAAAATGTATAAAATGTTAAGAAGTATCTCGTATCATTTTGATCTTAAGGAAAGAGATTTGTTGTCCGCGTGTGTGCTGTGTTATGAAGAGACCATTGAATGCACAGCTACGACATTTAGCAGGATGGTACCTGTATGTCTGAAGTAAGGCTCGTCGAAACAATTTTTTGGATTTTTAATTGTTTTTTTAATTAATTAAGCAGCACAAAATACTATGATGTTCATTAGTACTAGCGATGCCGCCGAAGACCCATTCCTCAAACGAAGAACCAAAGAGCGGAAAGATATTTGTATTTTCAGGCGTCTTTCGTAGCCCTATGTAAAACCTTTACGGGAGATTAAATCGTAATTAAACGACCAGTAGAGATCCCTGTAATCGGGTTTTCATTCCTTTCCCTTTGACTGAGGGATTTTAAGGCCGAATCAACTGCTGTCGACACAGGTGATTGATTAAATAAGATCGACTCAACAATTCAAAATCAGATTGTATAAAATGGATAAGTAAACAACTTCATAAAGACGCATTGTTTGAAATAAGACATTTTAAATGTATTGTTTTAAATATGACGTAATTTTCACCAAAGTTTTGTTTCTCTTTTCAATATTCACATAAAAATAATTTTTTTAGGCCTATAAAAGCCAAACTAAAGCGGAGATACAATAGAAACCGCGAATTTGCAGGTTTCTCAAGCCTTTCTGAAAAGGAATTGTTTAAGAAGTCAAAGGCTAGAAAGCGAGAATCTTCAGCAGATGAAGATAATGATGATGTATAAATTCCCTACCAAAATTAAGAAGATGAAAATTTATTTAAAGTGAATGAGAACGAATGTTCAGAAAGTCTAGTATAGCGAAATAAAACCTCGGAAAAATTTCATTCGATCAAGTGCATTCAGTGAAACTGTTGTTTACATGAAAGTTGCTCAATGTTCCTAAACAAATGTACAGTTTGTGGCAAGCTAACATATTGCTTAAAAGAACATACTGACATATGAAAAACCTCAGCAGAAAAGCTAAACTCTAAAGCACTTTATCGCAGTGGCTTTACGGTATTTACATTTATTATAAAGTTTTAAAAATAGGCATACTTAAGAGCCAAAAATTTTTGTAATTGTTAAGTAGAAAATAACATTTTCTTTATAAATATTAGTTTTTTCTTTTTTTTTTAATTAAATTGTCAACGTTTGTTACATTCATATTTTTGAATTAAATAGGTTAACAACTTTAGTATGTCTAAAATATTAAAGATACTTTCATTCGTTTATTCTTTTAATTAAAGTTACTTTTACCGTTATATTTTACATTGTTTCACAAAAATTACTGTTTACATTGAAACTCCAGAAGACTCCAGAAGAATTCTAGTCTTTAGATAGTGAAATGCAAGCTTGTATAAAAACAAAATTTTCGATGCTTAATATATTATCGGTTAAACGAATTAAGTTTTTAAATCATACATAGAATTATCAACTTTAACAAGATATTAATGAGTACCAAATAAGAACAACAGGCGATTTATTAAAACATTAAGTAAAAAACTGCTGTATCTTCACGCAATCTACCCTATATAAATTGTTCTTGCAAAAATTTTCAAATTTGTCATTCTGATATCATGGAAATTTTAACTTATAATACCTTTCCTTAATCTTATAATTTCCAAATTTTGTCCCGATTTTGAACTAGATTGGAATTCATTTAAAATACAAGCTGCAACTAAATTTCTTGAAATCGAGCGATTTAAGATAAATTTACTTCGTGTATTTTGTCATTATGCCTTAATTTAAAACATCATTCAACACCATGCTGAGAAGATTCTGTCACGACCACTTATGACAAGTTTTCCATCCCTGTAGTTAGATGTTATATTTTTTTAAACAGGAAAATGTTTAAAAATTTTAGATGACTTCTTGCAACATTGAAAAAGTTATGTGCCGGAAAAAGCAAAATAAAATTTTTTAATAACGTACAAAATGAAAAAAAATAAAGTAGTTAAGTAGTAGACAACTCTAGCATCGAGCTGATCAACTGCACGCTTGAAGAAGTTAGAAATTTTAGAATATTAAACAAGAAAGGTCATTTTTAGAAGAAAAGTAGCATTGATTATGACATTCCATGGTAAATTTACTTTGTGGATGACATACCGAGCTGCATTTGCAAAATGAGAAGTTTACGTTGTCTCATTTGTTGGCTATTGCCGAGATATTTTCACTGCAATCAGCGACATTTTTTGCAAATGTCTTATTACAAATATTTTTTAAAGATACAATTAAATAGTTTTACGATTGAATAATTAAAAAAATTCAAATAAATCGTGCACAAAAAAGACATTTAACTTAGAAATAAATTAAAAATTTCGAAGTTTTGTCCTTAGCAGAATGATTCCGGCAAATCTGAAGAGAAATTTGACCTTTTTTGAAACTTAGTCCTCCGTTACCCGCATATGGGTTCAATAGATCTATAAGTTTAATTTCGTTGATTTTACCAAAAATAAATGACGTTAAATCTCATGGTGTATCCAGGTATTTCTAATATCCTAATATGCAGCATGAAGAATTTACTATATAAGTAAATTTCATTTTCCGCGAAAATTCTGATCTGATATTAGAGACATTTACGCGGATTGCTAGATATTTCAGATTCCTATGCGAATCTCATTCAGAGATGTAACTTTTTCTTGTGCGCGGCGAGTGTTGTTATTACGGTTGCTTTGTTACTTGTTTTTGGCTCACAGGCTATCAAAGCCTGAGAGCTAATCTGCCCGCCGGTTCTGTATGTACGCATGTACGTACGTAACGCGATAACTCATTATAGAAATATCCGATTTGCTTCAAAATTTTTTTTTAGGTTCATTCTGATATGGCGCTTCCCTGATTAGTTTTGGGGATTCATTGGTTAAGAATAAAGGGGGGGGGGGTAAGGGGGCCTAGTCCACCCCCCTTAATTTAGATAAATGGGTTTTTCATGCAGAATTACTCGATTTGCTCCAAATTTGGTATACCGGTTTATTATGTTAAGGAGCTTCCCTGATTAGTTTTGGGGGTTCGTTGGTTAAGGATAAAGGGGGAAAAGGGTGCTAGTCCATCCCCTTAATTTAGATAAATGTGTTTTTCATGCAGAATTATTCGATTTGCTCCAATTTGGTATGCCGTTTTATTATGTTAAGGAGCTTCCCTGATTAGATTTGGAGGTTCATTAGTTAAATGTAAAGGGGGGAAGGGGAGCTAATACGCCCTTAATTTAGCAAAATGGTTTTATCATGCTGAATTATCCTATTTGCTTCGAATTTTGTATACCACCCAGCTAAAAATGAACTGCAGTGAAACTTTAAAAAAAATGTAGTTGGAAGACTGCGGTGATTTGGCACAAATCCCTGCAGTATTTTTGAAGTCGACATAACTATAAATTAACCGCAGTAAATGTGTAGTTGATAACTACACACTCACCGCAGTCAATTTATAGTTATGTCGACTTCAAAAGAACTGCAGGGATTTGTGCCAAATCACCGCAGTCTCCCAACTACATTTTTTTTGCAGTTTGACTGTAGCCTTTTAAAAATTTATTAGAAAATATGGGGAGAAATGCTGGATGTGCATAACATAAATAAGTCGTATTAGGCCTTTCCAACAAAATGCCACATGATGGGTGACTCCAAAATTTAGAAAAAGTGCCCCCTTGGGGGGGGGGGGCAAAGTGGGGTGAGGGAAGCCGGATGTGCATAACATGAATAAGTGGTATTAGACCTTTCCAACAATATGTCACATAATGGGTGACTGCAAAATTTAGAAAAGTGCCCCCCTTGAGGGGGGCAAAGTGGGGGGAGGGAAACCGGATATGCATAACATGAATAAGTGGTATTAGGCCTTTCCAACAATATGTCACATGATGGGTGACTTCAAAATTTAGAAAAGTGCCCCCTTGGGGGGGGGGGGCAAAGTGGGGTGAGGGAAGCCGGATGTGCATAACATGAATAAGTGGTATTAGACCTTTCCAACAATATGTCACATAATGGGTGACTGCAAAATTTAGAAAAGTGCCCCCTTGGGGGGGCAAAGTGGGGTGAGGGAAGCCGGATGTGCATAACATGAATAAGTGGTATTAGGCCTTTCCAACAATATGTCACATGATGGGTGACTTCAAAATTTAGAAAAGTGCCCCCTTGGGGGGGCAAAGTGGGGTGAGGGAAGCCGGATGTGCATAACATGAATAAGTGGTATTAGACCTTTCCAACAATATGTCACATAATGGGTGACTGCAAAATTTAGAAAAGTGCCCCCCTTGAGGGGGGCAAAGTGGGGGGAGGGAAACCGGATATGCATAACATGAATAAGTGGTATTAGGCCTTTCCAACAATATGTCACATGATGGGTGACTTCAAAATTTAGAAAAGTGCCCCCCTTGAGGGGGGCAAAGTGGGGGGAGGGAAACCGGATATGCATAACATGAATAAGTGGTATTAGGCCTTTCCAACAATATGTCACATGATGGGTGACTGCAAACTTTAGAAAAGTGCCCCCCTTGAGGCGGGCAAAGTGGGGTGAGGGAAGCCGGATGTGCATAACATGAATAAGTGGTATTAGACCTTTCCAACAATATGTCACATGATGGGTGACTGCAAAATTTAGAAAAGTGCCCCCTAAGGGGGGGGGGGGGGAAACCGGATGTGCACAACATGAATAAGTGCTCACAGGGCTTTCCAACAGTATGTCACAAGGCATGATGGCAAAATTTAGAAAAGTTCCCCCTTGGAGGGGGGGGGGGGCAAAGCGGGTGAGGAAAGCCGGATGTGCATAACATAAATAAGAGGTGATGGGGCCTTTCTAACAAGTTACATGAGGGATGTCGGCAAAATTTTGAAAAGTGGGGGGTTGCACCACCTGGAATACATCCTCACTCCTCTATGAAATTTTTATATATTATAAATGACATTTATCGGAGGGCTCTGTAAAAAAATCCAATCTAAAAGGATGAAAATATTAAAAAAGTTCAAAAAGTAAGAGAAATAATTAAATTCTTCGATCGGCCGTGGTGAAAATCTGTGAAATTCATCCATCGACAATATGAAAAAAATCGCACGAGTTTTGCAAATCAATCGCAAGGAAGCTCCCGCACATTTCCCCGATCAGTAGAAATAAAATATTGCAAAACTCGAGAATTGGTACCGTGAAAAAAATTGCAAAAATCATTACTCACTCAATGAAAATATTTATGAAATTCCCCAGTCCATTATTGAAAAGCCCCACCAGTGGCCGAGAGGTTCTGCTCTCGAAGCTGGTAGACGGGAGGTGCTGTGTTCGATCCCAATAGCGCCCGTCGGCCTAATCTTTCAGAGTTTTCTTCGGACCTTGGTTTTCCAAGCATAAATACGGGTTAGGTTCCCTTAGAAAGACCACCCACGGGGGGTACTCCCCCCCGTTAGGGCCTATATCCCTCGTGCTGATAACTGGCCATCATAAACGCAACCAACAACCATTATTGAAAAAAAACAAAAAAAAACAGAACAATTCTTCAGTCGGCTGCTTTAAAATATTGTGAAACTTGTCAACCTGTTGCAGAAATCAATCGTGAAATTCATCAATCGAGACAAAACTCACAAGATTCTTCAGTTGGTGGCATTAAAAAATGTGAAATTTGTCGACCGATTGCAGCTGAAAAACTGCTAAATAAGTCACATTAACTGATAATTGAAAACTAGTTATTGCATATAATAATATTTAAAAAAAGGAATGCATAATAACATTAAATGGGGGGAAAATCGCAAAATTCAATCTGTCACAGGAAAACATTGCAAAATTTTATTGATAAAAAATAGAGCTGTACTGAGTACTCGGTAAATACTGAGTATTCGGCATACTCGGCGAAATTTTGGCCGAGCACTCGGCCAATATCGAGTAGTTGTAAGAATTTCAAACTGATCAGTAAAAAGTTATTTGAATATCAATGTATAATATATGTAATAATTCATAAAACTATTTACTCAGTATTTAACAATATGTATACAAAATATAGAAAAAGTTAAGCAAAAACCCCTCATAAAATAATTCAAGATTAAAATTTAGTTTCACACATACAAATAAAAGTAAGTTTTTCTTATTACACAACTACTCGGTATTCGGTCGAGTAGTCAGTGGCCGAGTACTCGGTACTCGGCCAAAGTACTACTCGGTACACCACTAATAAAAAAGGAGTCTAAGCAAACCAATTCAAATTATTTTTTGTGAACAAGGTACACGAATGCAAGAAAAAAATTTAGGTGCCAATGGGCAGTCTCTCACCACTAAATTTTATTTGTTATTTTTTGTCTAATATTTCACCTAAATTTTTTGTAAGAATTTAAGTGAAGAGAACTAATAAAATTTAGTGGTGAGAAACTGCCTGCTGGCGCCTAGATTTTTATACTTCTGTTCTGCGAGTGCCCTTTTTTAAAAATTCGCACACAGCAGTCCTTTTTTCTAGAATCATCACTATCCTAGTGTTGATTCTAGATAAAAAGGGCCACTGAGCGGAAATGTTTAAAAAACAGCACACTTGTACCTTGTCGCTTGCAGGGAAAATCTGAAAAAGTGGTCTGAAAGTCTAAATTCATTCATCGACCATATGATAAAAATCCCACGAGTTTCACAAATCAGTATCAAGAAAAAACTACATTTTACCAGTGGGTAGAAATATAATATTGCAAAATTTGTCAATCAGTTGCATGAAAAAAAAACTGAAAATAGTCATTAAGTCGTCAGAAAATTTGGTGAAATTTGCCAGTTGATTGTTGGACAAAAAAGAGAAATCCTTTAGTTGGGGATTTTGATCAAAAATTTACCTTAACACTTTGGCTGCCCCCATTTTTCAAAATCTGTTCCCAGGCACCGAATGCGTGACTTAGAGATCTGCACGGGCAGTCCTGTGGCCCCAGAGTTGATTTCAGGGGGTGGACGGGGGGGGGGGCTCTCATTGCTTTGGAAGAAATGTGTGTGTCCCCTCCCCGGACCACCCCCTGAAATCAACAACTCTGGGGCCACGGGTCTGCCCATGCAGATCTCTTAAGCCACGCATTCGGTGCCTGGGAACAGATTTTGAAAAATGGGCGGCAGCCAAAGTGTTAACGTAAATTTAAGGATATTGTCATTGGTTTAACATTAGCTTGTGAGTATTGTAACATGACAGTGTACTAAGCTCATTGAATATCCTCCTATGCAAAAAAAAAAAAAAAAAAAAACATTTAAAAGAAAAATTAAGGATATTGTCATTGGTTTAACATTAGCTTGTGAGTATTATAACATGACAGTGTACTAAGCTCATTCAATATCCTCCTATGCACAAAAAACATTTAAAATAATTAAGGATATTTTCAGTGGTTTAACATTAGCTTGTGTGTATTGTAACATGACGGTGTACTAAGCTCACACAAATCAGTATCAAGAAAAAACTAAACTTTACCAGTGGGTAGAAATATAATATTGCAAAATTTGTCAATCAGTTGCATGAAAAAAAACTGAAAATAGTCATTAAGTCGTCAGAAAAATTGGTGAAATTTGCCAGTTGATTGTTGGACAAAAAAGAGAAATCCTTTAGTGGGGATTTTGATCAAAAATTTACCTGAACACTTTGGCTGCCCCCATTTTTCAAAGTCTGTTCCCAGGCACCGAATGCGTGACTTAGAGATCTGCACGGGCAGTCCTGTGGCCCCAGAGTTGATTTCAGGGGGTGGACGGGGGGGCTCTCATTGCTTTGGAAGGAATGTGTGTGTCCCCTCCCCGGACCACCCCCTGAAATCAACTCTGGGGCCACGGGTCTGCCCATGCAGATCTCTTAAGCCACGCATTCAATGCCTGGGAACAGATTTTGAAAAATGGGCGGCAGCCAAAGTGTTAACGTAAATTTAAGGATATTGTCATTGATTTAACATTAGCTTGTGAGTATTGTAACATGACAGTGTACTAAGCTCATTGAATATCCTCCTATAAAAAAAAAAAAAAAAAAAAAAAAAAAAAACATTTAAAACAAAAATTAAGGATATTGTCATTGATTTAACATTAGCTTGTGAGTATTGTAACATGACAGTGTACTAAGCTCATTAAATATCCTCCTATAAAAAAAAAAAAAAACATTTAAAACAAAAATTAAGGATTTTGTCATTGGTTTAACATTAGCTTGTGAGTATTATAACATGACAGTGTACTAAGCTCATTCAATATCCTCCTATGCACAAAAAACATTTAAAATAATTAAGGATATTTTCAGTGGTTTAACATTAGCTTGTGTGTATTGTAACATGACGGTGTACTAAGCTCACACAAATCAGTATCAAGAAAAAACTAAATTTTACCAGTGGGTAGAAATATAATATTGCAAAATTTGTCAATCAGTTGCATGAAAAAAAACTGAAAATAGTTATTAAGTCGTCAGAAAATTTGGTGAAATTTGCCAGTTGATTGTTGGACAAAAAAGAGAAATCCTTTAGTTGGGATTTTGATCAAAATTTTACCTTAACACTTTGGCTGCCGCCCATTTTTCAAAATCTGTTCCCAGGCACCGAATGCGTGACTTAGAGATCTGCACGGGCAGACCCGTGGCCCCAGAGTTGATTTCAGGGGATGGGCGGGAGGGCTCTCATTGCTCTGGAAGGAATGCCCCCCCCCGGACCACCCCCTGAAATCAACTCTGGGGCCACGGGTCTGCCCGTGCAGATCTCTTAAGTCACGCATTCGGTGCCTGGGAACAGATTTTGAAAAATGGGCGGCAGCCAAAGTGTTAACGTAAATTTAAGGATATTGTCATTTGTTTAACATTAGCTTGTGAGTATTGTAACATGACAGTGTACTAAGCTCATTCAATGTCCTCCTATGCACAAAAAAAAACATTTAAAATAATTAAGGATATTTTCAGTGGTTTAACATTAGCTTGTGTGTATTGTAACATGACGGTGTACCAAGCTCATTCCATATCCTTCTTAATAAATGAAAAAATCATTTTAAAAATTTAAACGCATATGAAAACTCTGTCATGTGGAAAAAAAAATAATTCTTCGATCGCTTGCAGGGAAAATCTGAAAAAGTGCTCTGAAAGTCTAAATTCATTCATCGACCATATGATAAAAATCCCACGAGTTTCACAAATCAGTATCAAGAAAAAACTAAATTTTACCAGTGGGTAGAAATATAATATTGCAAAATTTGTCAATCAGTTGCATGAAAAAAAACTGAAAATAGTCATTAAGTCGTCAGAAAATTTGGTGAAATTTGCCAGTTGATTGTTGGACAAAAAAGAGAAATCCTTTAGTTGGGATTTTGATCAAAATTTTACCTTAACACTTTGGCTGCCGCCCATTTTTCAAAATCTGTTCCCAGGCACCGAATGCGTGGCTTAGAGATCTGCACGGGCAGACCCGTGGCCCCAGAGTTGATTTCAGGGGATGGGCGGGAGGGGGGGGGAGGGCTCTCATTGCTCTGGAAGGAATGTCCCCCCCCCGGACCACCCCCTGAAATCAACTCTGGGGCCACGGGTCTGCCCGTGCAGATCTCTTAAGTCACGCATTCGGTGCCTGGGAACAGATTTTGAAAAATGGGCGGCAGCCAAAGTGTTAACGTAAATTTAAGGATATTGTCATTTGTTTAACATTAGCTTGTGAGTATTGTAACATGACAGTGTACTAAGCTCATTCAATGTCCTCCTATGCACAAAAAAAACATTTAAAATAATTAAGGATATTTTCAGTGGTTTAACATTAGCTTGTGTGTATTGTAACATGACGGTGTACCAAGCTCATTCCATATCCTTCTTAATAAATGAAAAAATCATTTTAAAAATTTAAACGCATATGAAAACTCTGTCATGTGGAAAAAAAAATAATTCTTCGATCGCTTGCAGGGAAAATCTGAAAAAGTGCTCTGAAAGTCTAAATTCATTCATCGACCATATGATAAAAATCCCACGAGTTTCACAAATCAGTATCAAGAAAAAACTAAATTTTAACAGTGGGTAGAAATATAATATTGCAAAATATTGCCTTTATTATTTGATTCTGAGAAGTGTCATAATTGACGAAAAAAACTAATTTGGCCCTATTACCATTCAGAAGTGTAAATTTTCTTTTTAAAATAACACAATTCATATGATAGTAAAAAAAGATTGCTTCATTTAAAAAATTTAATATTTTACATAATTAGTGAGTATGTACTCATTAAATAAAAATTATTATTAACACAATGTGTCTAACCTCTTTGTATTACATAAAACTGTTTCATTCCTAAAAAGAAAATAAGTTACTTACCTGTGAAATGTTATGCACTTATTGTAGGTATCCTAGGCAGGCATCAATTTATAATTTGAAGTTCAGTATTAATTTTTTGTGTAACTGAACATCAAAACATACTTTAATACAAAGCACAGATAAGTATCTGTGTAAGATATATAAAAATTCTGAAACTTTTAATCTAAAAGAACATACTGATTGAAGCAAGTGTAAATATGAAATAAAACATTGTTAATTACTATAAATAGATAAGTGCACTAAATCAAGTAAAATCGAACTATCTGGATAACTATCTGGATTGTCAGAAACAAAATTTTATCAAATGTTTTGGATGACATTTGAATTTAATTAATCCTGTTAATATGAAATGGACCTATTTTTTTTTTTTTTTCGCATGCATTAACCGTTAATAGTACAATCTCATCTAGATTTGAAATACTAACGATGATTGTACAAAAATTGCGACGGTTTATAAATCGTTATCACTTTATTCAAATTAACTCAATCGTGTGGATCTGAAATTAATTTCTTTCGATTGAGAATGTAAAAATACCCATACAGCCACTTTATTTCAATAAACAGTGGTGATATTTTTCGCCAAACTGCAAAATAAATGAACTTCTTTTAGCAAATCAACGTGGTACTCCGCGCCGATTTTCATAAACAAGCCGGCGTTTCCGTGAGTTGAGGTGTTTCTTTAATGCTTCTCCTGCAGTTGCAACGAAACCATGGGGTTAGACATTCAGCTGTAAGGGGTTGAAATATAAATCATATGTCCAAATGAGAAATTTAAATAAAATAAAGGAAGAAAATTATGCTATTTTTTTGTTGTTCTTCTTTGTTTTTATGAGGTAAAAGTGGAAAACTGGAAGTTATATGTATGTCCGATATGGAAGAAAGACAATTTATGCAATATGCAATGAGTAAACCCATCTGTGTTTCTAATTTCTAATCATGGGCGACATATAAAGAATGGTTGGGCCACTGTCCCTCTCGATTTTGAAATTTATCTAATTAAATTTCCTTTTTCTTCGATTTTGAAAAACATAGTAAATTTTTTTCGAGTAATTTAAAATAAAAGAGGAACTAAAAACTAGTTATGAAGATAGTGGGGCAGTGAGCAAGGGAGACCTATTGCCCCCTACCTTGATTTTAAAATTTAATTAATAAGAATTTCTTTTCTTCTGTTTTCAAAAACATTATGTAAATATTTTGAGTAACTTAAAATGAAAATAAATAAGAAATTTTCAGTTAAGGGGTGTTGGTGGTGTTGTTGGTGGTGGTGTGAGTGTGTGTGTGTGGGGGGGGGGGTGAGACTCATTGCCCCTTCCTGGATTTTGAAATTTAATTAGCAATTTTTTTCTCCAACTTACAAAAACATAGTAAAATTTATTCTTTTCGAATAACTTAAAATAAAGGAACTAAGAACTTTCTGTTAGGGGAAGGGGGCATATGTGAGTCATTGCCCCTCCCTCGATTTTAAATTGTAACTATTTTTTTTTCTCTGATTTTTGAAAAACATAGTGAAATTTGATCTTTTCTCTTATCTTAAAATAAAAGAATAACTAAGAATTTTCTCTTATGGGAACGAAGTTAGAAGAGAGCTATTGCCCCTCCCTAAATTTAAAAATTTAATTAATTAAATATTCTTTTTCTTTTGTTTTCAGAAACATAGTAAAGTTTATACTTTTCGAGTAACTCTGAATAGAAAAATGAGAAATTTTACATTAAGAGGGAGGGAGGGGGGGGGTTGAGAGGTTCATTGCCCTCCCCTCCCTGGATTTTAAAATGTAACTAATAAAAAAAATTTTCCACTTTTGGAAAGTAGTAAAATTTATTCTTTTCGACTAACTAAAAATAAAGAAACTAAGAATTTCCTGTTAGGGGAAGGGGCATATAGCTGAGCGATTGCCCCTCCCTTGAATTTAAATGTTAACTATTTTCTTCGCTTTTGAAAAACATACTGAATTTTTTTTAATTATCTTAGAATAAAAGAGGAATTAAGAATTTTCAGTTAGGGATAGGGTAGGGGGTAGGAGAAACCTATTGCCCCTTCCTGGATTTCAAAAGTTAATTAATTAAAATTTCCTTTTCTTCTATTTCAAAAACATAGTAAAATGTATACTTTTCGAGTAATTTACAATAAAAAAAATGAAGAAATTTCTCATTTCCCCCCCCCCCCCTGGCTTTTGAAATTTAATTAATATTTTTTTTCTCCGATTTTGAAAAAAAAAAATAGCAAAATTTATTCGTTTAGAGTAAGTTAAAAAAAAACTAAGAATTTTCCGTTGTGGGCAGGGGCACAGGTGGGTTGATGCCACTGCCCCTCCCTCGATTTTGAAATTTAACTAATTTTTTTTCTCTGATTTTGAAAATCATAGTGAAATTTAATTTTTTTTTTATCTTAGCTTAAAATGAAAGAGGAACTAAAAATTTTGCGTTAGGTAGGAATGTGACTTTCAATTAAGTCCTTAAAAGTCTTGGAAAGAGTATTAATTATCATTAGTATATAAAAAGTGTGTTTCATAACATGCAACTCTCACAAAATCAAAACAATTTTAAACACTTTAGAAAATTCGGGATATATCACACAATCATACAGCATTGTGTATTGCAAAAGTATCTTACAGTAACTGCTGTTATACTGTAGTTACTATTATAATAATCATACTTACAAAATTAAGACCTGTAAAGTTCTTCAGAAACTGCAGTCAGACTGCAGATACATCACCGAAAATTTTTGTGAATTAATTGCTATAAAATCACTTGAAATTCACTGCCGTTTTACTGTAGACATAAAGTCTTACTATTTTTTAAATTTTGGGTTGAAAAAATACTTGTCAATAACTGGAAAATAACTGAAGTTTTTTTACTGTTGATATTGCACTATAAAAAAAACTACAGTTGACCGTAGAAAAACTTGAAAAATACATCATTTCTGTAAAAAAACTACAGTTCATTTTTAGCTGGGCAGTTTATTACACTGAGCCAATAAACAGGCGATGTCACTGCGATTTTTAAAGTAATGGCTACACAAGAAAAGGCTTAGGAAGGTGTAAAATTAATAAATTCAGTAACCGCTAATATACACCATGCAGACACACCAAAATTTATTTTAAAGATAACATTGGATAGAAAATAATACAGAAATATGATTCCAGATGATTTGAAGAGTAGAAATTTAAATATTAGCAAAATAAAATTTTAACATGGAAATACCATAGGCAAAATGCTTTGAACATATTTTGGCATAACTCAGGAACTAATAAAGCTATAGACTAGTGTGAGGTCTCCATTTAAAGAGAAAACATTCACAGAGAGTTTTAAATACATAGTTAAAACCCCACTTACCTGGGAAAAGGTCTGATTATTCCAAAAGCACATTCGCCCAGAGGACGTCCGGATTAGAGGCTACGTTAGTATCCGTTAGTTAGGCAGACTTCGATATTTAAAAAATAAAATCCCCTTGCACATCCGGCTAGCTCTGTTAAAAGAATGGAAAATTTCCATTCTGAAAACATAGCCCGCCAGACAACAGTTCTCTTTATAAATTAGACGAGATGAAGAACACTATATTAGTGTTATAGATAAATATTAATACGGAGTACCACTATGTCGATAGAAATTAAATCCCGGAACTTCCCATTCCACAAAAAACAATCAGTCAGAATAAATTATTAATTAAAATGTAAGCGTACATAAAAACAAACATTCAGTTTGAATTACAAACGAACATCGAGTTCGAAAGGAAGACGCATGCGCAACTGAGAGTGCCCCCTGGTGAATGCGGAGCGGAGTTACAAAGTGTCTTAAAATTAGACACTTGCAGATTTTTTAGACACTTTTATCAGTTCGTATCCACTATAATCATAGTAAGACACTTAGGTGTTTTAAATTAAGACATCTATCGTGACTGAATTTTCAGATTCAGACACTTAAGTGTCTGAAATTCTTTTTCAGTCACATATGTGTCTTAATTTAAGACGCCTCTATTTGCAGTGTATGTTAAGGAGTTTCCCTGATTAAATTTAGAAGTTCATTGGTTAAGTATAAAGGGGTGAAACAGGGCTAATACCCCTTCATTTATTTTTTTAGGGCATTATTCTTTAAAATAAGAGTATAATATACAATTAGTGTGAATAGCCTGTGAGCTCAATGCCATCAGTTTAACTGGACACTTTTCTTTTTATTTCTGTTTTACCCATATTTTTAGTTCAAAAAGAGTAAGTTTTTCTTTTAAATTCTTAAACATGAGTAAAAAAAAAAAAAAAAAAAAGACGAAATTTTATTTCGCAAAACCTGAAGACTTACTCAAAGTGGTGAACATTTTGATGGGAAGTGGTTAAAATTTATAGAGCGATTGCAATGAGATATTTAGTCAAGACAAAAAATGTTGCCTACCAATTTGCATGGATATTTATCCAATAACTACCAGAAATGAGTTATACAATGTTACATGAAAAATTATTCTTGATTGAAATTTCAATAATTTATTGAAGAAAGAATTAAAACAGGGTACACAGACTAAGCTTCCCGGGTTGCAAATATTACTACCAGGTACATAGGACATAGATAAAAATAATTTTATTTGAATACGCTAATAGTTTATGTTATATATATATATATATATTATATATATATTAGATTGCCTATGAATTACGCCAAATAGGAATTTTATATGAAAAATATCAATTATGCATTCAAATAATAACATTTACCGATAACAGTATTACTTCAGCATTAGCCGCATGCCCACGATTAATAGAAAAAAAAAATCGTTAGAAATCTTGCTATTTATATCAACTTTTTTTACTCTTGCAGGGCTCCCAAATGGTCCGCCAACTGAATACCAATAAATTTTAACGAAAAATGTTATGGTACGTTTGCTCTAGAATTAACTTTCAAAGATGATTTCGGGGCGGTTTGTAAGAAAAATCTAAAAAGAAAATTTTTCTAAAATAATATTGGTATTTAGTTGGCGGACCATTTGGGAGCCCTGCTCTTGTTTATTTCCGTGTTTAAGCATGTAGTTCGTTTACTCAGACTTGTGTTTTAATTAGTTTATTTTGTTACAGTATATTAGAAGACATCAAATGTTGAACTTTTTACATTGTTTCAAGGGCAAATGTGTTAAACTTCTGTAATCGGGTGGATTAAATAAAACCATGTTTAAAAATGATTTTAAAAATACTAAAAATTCAGTAAATTTTTACAGAATTTTCAAATAAATTGCACCTGAAACTACATTTTTCTATTGAGTGGTGTAAAAGTTGAAATTGTTCAATGTTTAGGAGTTAATAATTTTGCTATTAAATGAAATTGATAAAATGAATACCAAGTAATTGCCATCTAGCATATTTTCTAAATATGCTTTTCCTTTATAATACAGATATAAACATATTCTGAAATTTGATGTTCTAGTTTTGGGAATTTTTACAAATTTCACGCTCTTCACTTTAAGTGCCAAAAGCTATAGTGAAAAAAAAAAATTATACCTAGGTATAATTATATGACTACGCGTTTTATATGAAATTCCCTAAAACGCTCCAAAGCGTTAAAATTAGGAATTAGCGTTCCAATCTTAAAAGCTGTACGACGTACGATAAAACAGTCAATTACAAAGTTGTAGATCAGCACCGATTTAGGATAAAAAGACACCTTGAATATATCAACGGTAAGTATAAGAATTCGTAAAATAACCATTTCTTTGTTCGCCGTTTCCAATAATTCAACGGTAGAAAAATAGTTTGCAATGCTTAAAATTATTTTCTTAAAAACTTTCAGTTTTCTTTTCAAAAACATTTGTCATTTCAGTCTTTTTAAAGGACCGCCCATGGACTATAAAAAATGGCCACGGTTGAATTGGCTGAATATTTGATGAATTGTACTTCTTGTGATACTGCGATATAGAATTTCGAAAGGCATGATGTCGCATATTTCCTTGAATAATGTGTCTACTTGTGTGCCTTTCAAAAACAAGTGTTTTGTGTATAAATTTCAGACACGTGAGGATATCTTAAATCCAGAAAAGATAATTCAGCGTTCGTACCAAGTCAAGGGCTTCAAGCACCTTTTATCAGAATTTTCGTAGGGGTAAATGTTGCCTTCTTTGATGAAAAAAAAAATCTATCTTCAGATATAGCGACCAGTACTTTACGAAATTTCTGGTACTAAGACACCTAAAATCCCCTGAATTCCTTGATGCGTACGAATCATGTAATTGTATAAAATGACTCTTTATTGAAAGATCTTTATTGTAAGAAGCTTAACTTACATTGCAAAAGCTGGGTTACTTGTCGATCAAAACTCTAAACATGAGACATTTAGATACCTGAGAATGAACAACAAAGAGTTGACAAAATTTTAGAAAGCATATTGTTAAAAATGTCTTTTTTGAAATTATAAAACCCATACCAAAATTCCTAAAATCCAAGTATTTTAAGCATTTAATCATTCCATTCCATCGAAAAGATCTGTGTTTACATCTCAGAACCTGAAGGACTGAAGTAGTCACTGATCAACTCCCAGTAGTTGATCAGTTAATGTTATATATCATATCCAAATATCCAATAAAGAACGACTCGTACGGCCGTTGTATTTTGCTTCGAAGTAGTTATACATGACTTGAGGCGTATGATTGACTTCTATATCATGGCTAATTAACTAATATCAGCGAGAGATCATATGCTTGGGAAACTTGATTTTTAAGTTTTTCCCAACATCGTTGAAAAGTGTTGATGAATCTGGTTTGCCTAATTTTCTGTCCATGCTCTAACTGTAGTAAACATACTCGGAGTTGCATGTAAATTTTATATGTTATTGAGACTTACTACAGAAAGTACTGTATTTAAAATGAAGCGTATAGCTTAGTGCGGCACAACAATTTGCTGAAAGTCGTTTGTCACACAATATTTTAAAGGTAATCTTCGACTTATTTAATAGCAGTCATTAATTAAACAAATTATTCTGTATAAAAGTAGTGGTACAGTGATAGCTGGAAGACCAGAGCGCCTTTAGATAATTTCAAGTTAATTGACACGAACACACAAAAGAACTCCTCTACATTATGCTATAATCGTTTCCGATAAATTTTAGGGATTTTAAAATACTTCGAACTTATTAAAGTTAAAAGGATTACTAAAGAGCGTTGCAACATTTTTTTATATTATAGAGTGCATGGCATTTACTGTTCATTTACAGGGAAGCACAAAAGAATTGGGTGGCTATGACCTATTTCATTGTAGGAAATAAATGTTTTTTTTTAAAGTAATATTCTGTTAATGTTCGAAAGTGTTTCTTAATACTCATAATATTTCATAATTTTTAAGCCTGATACAGGATTTTTCGATCTTTTTTGCACTTAGAACAGAATCGATTTAACAATGAATCGTAGGCAAATGCGCTATACTCAGTTTTATTCGACTTAAAAATTAACGAAGATAATCATTATTTAAATATATTTTTTCAATGCGCCTCATAAAACGCAATAGAAGCTCTGGAAACAGAAAATATTCGTAATTGATGAAGTACTATGCTATCATATTCCTTAATTTGAATAAGATTTTATAGCAGAACTTCTATTAAAAATTGATGTACCAGCAACTTTCCATTAGAAAAATAATTTGTGAAAATAATCGATAATAAAAATTTTGATGGGAAAAACTGTATGTACTCTCTTAAAAAAATTCAGCGATTTTAACTCCGACTGAGTGTATTTTCACTCCTTTCCAGTATTGAAAATGCACTTATCCTATAGGAGTGAATTTCATCCATCTTGCGGAGTGGTTTTTTTCATTCCTTTTTGATAAGCTGTTTTCGCTCTTTTTTCGACTAAATTAATAGGCAAAACGAGTGACTGCACTCATTATTGACAAGTCATTTTTAAACCCCTTCTTTTTGTCAAATTTAATAGGCAAAATAAGTTATTTAACTCTTATTTTCAGAATTTTTTTTATAATTTTATTTTTTAACATATATACCTCCCCAGTTTGCAAAATGTATTATTTTTAAAACTCCATTTTGGTTTATTTTAATCCAGATGCAGAAGAACAGAAGAAATTTTGTTTTTCATTTCCGAAAGATAAATTAAATAATAATAATAATAATAATAATAATAATAAAAGATGGTTCGCGCTATAACAAGACAAGATTTTTTAACTTGTCAATATCCTGAAGTACGCTGTTTTTACTTTATCTTTCTTATTATGGTTTTCTTCTTTTTAGTATTTTCACATTGTATATATAATTTTAACGTTATTAGTTTTAATCAGGAAATGTCGATTTCTTTATTTATTTCTGATATTATTATATGTTCTTAATATATTTTGCTTATGACACAGATAAATAATTATGGAATATAGAATTCATGTGTTACATAACTGCAGACTTTTTTTTAGTTAAACTTTTGAATATGAACAGAGCGAAGTATAACACAAAAATAAAAATCCACAAAATCATAATTAAAAAAAAAACTAGTTGTGTCATAAAATAAATTAATCATATTTTTTACTAATCTATTATTTTCTGATACTTTTTTAAATTATCTTTTACATTTCGTACTATTTACATAATACTGTGTCAATTAAAAAAATAATAAATAAAGTGTAGATGTGTACAACTATCTAACTGAACACAATTTATTAAATACTTGTACTTACTGAAACATTAAAAAAAAAAAAATAGAACATATATTATAAGTTAATAATAATTTTTATAATCATGGGCTGTGTTCCGCAAATATTTCTGAGTGTCATGAGCAAAGTAGTATATTAATAATCAATAATATAAGCACAAAATGATATATGTTTAATAATGTAAATACAAATTAGTGTAATTTTACACAATTTGAATACGAGAAAACTACATATCTAAGCGCATTTTATTGATTATAAAAATTATGGAACAGTTGCATTAAAAAAAAAAGAAAAAATAATAATTTAAGAAATTCATGTTTCCGGTTTTAAAGTAATAACGTTAAATAACGCAAAAATCATACATACAATGTGAAAATACAACAAGGAATGGCGAAGGAATTACAAGAAAGATGAAGTAAAACAGCGTACTTTACCTTAGAATTTTCAGTATTAGTAAAATCCTAGAATCGCCGGTAGCCATCTTGGTTTTAGTTGGGAAACAAAAACGAAATTTATTCAGTTCTTTGTGATGATTGCCCCCTACCCCCTGCTTTCATAGCATAATCCATCTATCTTATTCTATACCATTTTAAAACCAATCAAATTATAATTGTAATATTGTTTTTATCATGTAGGTAACGCTAACCTTTGACGTTTCAAACAAACAAGCGACTCCCTTTTCAAAATGGTCTCCCTTTGCCAAACTATATATCGCGTTACACGATTTCAACCAATGGGAAAGCTTCTTAAACCGCTCTTTTAGAGATATTTTTCTGTTCCGATCTGAAATGAGCGGCCCTGGGAGGCTACCTATAAAAGGATGATTTGGCAAACCAGTTTTTTTGTGGAAAATGTCTCTTTTTGATAAAACAGATACTCAGAAAGAACAAAAACACGCGTAAAACTTTTCGTTCTTTTGTTGAGTTAATAATTCGTTCTTTTGATTTAAGAGTGTAACATGGCAATTTTCTTAATTAAAATTAATGTATTACACTGTACAACAGTGGTTTTGTCCTAGAACTAAAATTAGTTGATTCTAGATCAGTTTTTGGCGCTGATTCTGAATATGCTTTCCGTTTATCTCTAGGTGGTCCAGGTTTTGAGAAATTTGCATTTTTAAATTTATGCAAATTTAAGCCTTTTTGTGCTATTTTATACAAATTTTAGATACAATATATGTAACATCTAATTACGTTTTCTAGATAATGACTACATGACTATTTGCTTCAGATAAATGTCACGATTTGCATATTCTTAACATTTATTTATCAGTTATTAAGACTAATTTGCATATTTTTTAATGGTGTAGTGTTTACATCACTACCAACTTTAAAATAGTTGCCACAGAATTGACGTAATGTTTTTCTAGACTAGATTTTTATGTTGATTTCAAATCCGCAGTCTGTTTTCTTATGTCGTGTCTAGTTTTTAAGTAAGATGAATTTCTACTTTTGCATGGCATTAACACAGGTTTGATATAAGATGCTTTTTAGGGGTGTGTAATTCATTGACGAGAAGGTGAACAGGTTCAGATTCATATCAGAGACATAAACAAAAATTTATATAATCGAAAAAAAAAAATAAGTAGTAGAATCTATCCTAACTAGTTGAAGTTTATCGTACAGAGTATCATAAAAAGCTATTTCTGGCTTTTTTGACCAAATACTAAAATTTCACTTTTTTTCAAAAACTAGATGGGATAGAAGAAAACAGATACAAGATTTGAAATCAGCTCAAAAAACTGGTTTAGAAACATATTAGCGTACTCGTGCGGCAGAAATATTTGAACGTCAAGAAACATTATTAGAAAAACATGAAAAATATGCAAATTAGGTACAATATTTCACAGTCACATGTCAATATAATCTCAGAGACGACGTTTTTGTGAAGTAAATTAGGTTGTAATCATAACATAAAACAAAAAACCCTGTCTGATATTGTTTTATACCTTACATTTGCAAATAATTGTATAAAATTTACTAAATCTGCATAAATTGAAATATGCAAATATCTCTCAAAGTTGAGTGCTGGAGTAAATCTAAAACTAGATTCGGAATCAGCACAAAACCCGCATAAAAAACAACTAATTTCTGTTTTAGGACAGAGGAAAAGTCCAAATTTGTTGGCCAGTGTTATTGCATACTTTTGTAAATTATTGATTCAGTAAATATTTGATGTTTTCCAACGTATAAAAAAAAAAAAAAAAAAAAAAAAAAAAAAAAAAAAAAAAAAAAAAAAAAACTGCAAGGAACTTAGTATAATAATCGCATTCAGAAATAATTAATTTTGCTAAAAATTAACTTTGCTAAAAATTAATCCTTGATATTTTCATATAAAGTGAAATTTTAGAAAACAATAAATTTTAAGGAAAATAGAAATAACTCCTAAATAGAACATAACGCCAAGTCAAAAGAAAATAAATAATGGATAATGCTTTGATAAATGGGGTTTGTGGATGCTACATCTTAATTTGGAGCTGTAGACGGCGGGCGTTCAGATTCCAGATAGTGCAATATAGCGCTCACACGGCACAAAGTTTTCGTTGAAGATTGAATATTATAGTTATTTTTTTTTCAACTGGTGGTTGACCTTCATAGTCACTGTCATTAGTTTCCACAGAAATCCCATATAACTCGTTTTTCGCACTCTTTTCATTCTTGACTAAAAAAGCTCTGAAACAACCTCAAATGTAGTGTGAAAAAAGTAACCATCTGGGGAATTCAGAACCCATTATCTGAGGAAAACACTGAAGGTCAACCGCCAGTCTTAGTAAAAAACTCTTATAGGAATATACTGATGGCCACTGTCGTTGCCGGGTTTTTTTTTTTTTTTTCAACTTTTGTACGATCCCTTGAATTTCAATACCAATAATTTCAAAAGAATTTCTTTGTATTATTTTTCCGAGATTAAATAAGTAAAAAAAAAAAAAAAACTTTTAGAAATTACTGGCTAATGGCCAGTACAAATGCTTAAAAAATTTGCCTACAACAGCCGCCATTTATGTGTTAACGCGTAAGCCCAGTATTCAGGAAATGGTGGTCGAGATTAGGAAGGGTAAAGTTTTCCAAAAGAGAGGTCGCTTTGCATTGGACGAACGTTGGTGTGATTTTAAAACTAAGTCGCTCAAAGATGATAAAATTTCAATGTGTTGCTGCTTAACTCATTCTGGACCATGAGTGCATATATGAACCTTCAAAAGATACATGCAGAATATGTTTTAGCTACCAACAATATATAAAAGTAAAATTTGGCTTAATTAATGTGACCATTTCTCGCGAATTTAGAATGTAAGGGTAATGTCCTTTAAAAAACTGGTGCAAAAGGAATAAAGTTTGTGTAACAGACGTCGGTCCCGAAAGGGTTAAGAGCTTACTCTACTCATGCAACTACATTCGCATGCTAATGTTAAACCTATGGTAGAGTTATTTTCAAATATCTTGTTTGAATTTCTGTATTTTTAAATTATTTTTATTTTTCACAGGACAGCTGAGGTTGATCTTTAACCGTGATAGTTGTTATTTTGTTTAGATTTTAGCTGCAGTTTTTTTTTTTTTTTTTTTTTTTTTTTTAATGAGACTACTTTTATTTTCGGAATCGGTTTCAAAAGTGAAGGTAACTTTATAAAAAAAATCTACAACCAAAATAGAAAAAGTAAAAACTAGCCCGATTATAGATCTATCTCAGCTATCCTACGCAGGCCACGGGAGGGGTTTGGGGGTTAAAACACCCCCCAGAGCTAAGAAAAATTACTATAATTGCCTGTTATATGAATCAAAACCAAAATTAATATTTAAACGTTTGGCGTTTTTCGAAATCCGCCGCTTTGAGAAATCAAAATCTATTCAACAAAGTGATTCAATTAAACGGTGAAAATTCTACTTAAAACTGTGGAAGCGCATATTACATGCATTGATTTTGTGAAAATTGGTTACTTGGACTAAGTCACTTTTTCGAGACGTCTTATGCTAAAAGAATGGTCATTTCCTGCCACACAGACGCTTTGAGTTTAAGTATTATACAATGGGCCATTTCTTAATTGCACTTCTGTCTTTGTCCCATGTTCGAAACAATAATAGACCATAGAATTTCAGAAAAAACATGAAACATACACTTTGCAGATCTCTCTCAGTTTCAATCGCTTTCAAACGCTCAGTTTTACGCTTTTTGCTCCCAATTATATCTAAGACCAAGCTTTTTACGTATCCAAGTAAAAATCTTTGTAAAATAAGAATTAAAAAAGTAGTTACTATAAAGTTGTAAAAAGCTGTTTTTGATTGTAATTGAACAAATTATCGCAATCAGTGTGTCTTTCGAACCATTTGTTCCTTAGGAGATCTGTACACAAATTTAAAGAATGTATTCCATTAGTTAGTAATGTAGCAACGAGTAATGGTGCTTGCTCTCGGAGAAGCATTGCCACCCGTGTCACGTTGGAAAGAAGCATTTATTGTAATTTCATTGAGTTATAGATAATATGTCTGTGAGTATGGATTTTGAAAAGAGAGGGGTTAAATGTAAAACATTTTCTTAGACTGTATAAAATATAATTATACACAATTTTATGCTAATCATTCATTAATTTAAATTAATAAGCACATTGTTAAAACTCTGCAGTTTTAGCTTTATAGTCACTCGCTATTATAGAAAACGGTTACTTGAATATATTATGGAATATTCTCATTATTTTTTATTATTCTCATTCACATTATACCTTAAAAGTAACCACCATGTCAAAAACCAAGTTTTTATACCAACTACACTATATGGCCGAAGATGACCGGTCATTTAGGAAGTAAAAAGATGAGGGGTTGTATCCAAATATACAATAAATATCCAAAAAGTACATGCAATATTGTGTACGCTGTCTTGGCACTAATCAACATATATTTGATACAACCCTCATCTTTTTGCTTCTTTTTGGGAACAACGGATTTCGAGCTTATTCTATCGACGATAATTTTCAGAATTTTCATTCTATGATTTTGTGACTACCACAAAACTTGCTCTATATAATTAGCTAATACATTATGCACATTATATTTTGATTGCATTTACGCATGCGCAGTGAAACATTTTTTAAAAAACCTCCTCATTTTTCATCCATTTTTTATTATTTTTCAATTCTGATTGCAGAGTATTATGTACAATGTTGTTTGTCATATTTTCTGAAAAGAACTTTTTTTTATATTAAGAACTCTGCAAATCATAAGCAAAAAACTTGGCGAAATATGGGACTGTTTTTATAAAAACAGTCCCATACAGTCCCAGAGATTCAGTCCCAACAGAGAAATTACAACCTTAATTTCTCTACGAGTATACATGCTATCCTCATAAAAATGAACACAGTATACACTATGACGCAAAAGTTTAGACAATGACGTCATTCAGCTTTAAAATGTAGAATTATGACGTCAGAATTACAAAAACCTGTAAATATATTCAAAAACTGGTTTAAAATGCTATGTACAAAAGACAGTCGTTTTATTTGCTATAATACTAATTTTTTTCATAAAAATTCAAATGTGTTTGTCGCAAAAGTTTAGACACTATTCTAAATTTCTTTGAATATTCGCTGGCATATGCAAATTTAGAATCGATGATGTCACAAATTTGGAGTACTTAAGTTCTGCAAACGATTGCGCTTCATAGTCGACATGCCGAGAGCTAAAGAAATTCAAGTGAATGAGGTTTCAAGGATTTGGCAGTTGAAAGGTGAAGGGAAGAGCGTTTCTGAAATTTCTGCTATTATTAATAGGTCAAAAAAATCTATTTATCGAGTTTTATCGAGTGGTTCCGAATATAAAGCAAAATGTCGGTCTGGGAGGCCACGTGTGACAAATGTACGAGAGGATCGCCTGATACAAAGACTAGCGAGTACTCAACAAATGAGCGTACGTGGAGTTCAAAGCTCATCGGGACTCTCTGTATCAAAGGATACGATTCGTAGACGAATTTTGGAAAAAGGAACAATCGTTTATAGCAAAATGCAGAAGAAACCAGCTCTGAAACCACATCATAAGTTACAAAGACTTATGTGGGCTCGAAAGCATATGTCATATGGAGAGAAATGACAGTCAGTCATATTTAGCGATGAAAAAAAGTGGAATCTGGATGGTCCAGAT
The DNA here is from genome assembly GCA_963932465.1 of Maratus speciosus. Taxonomy (NCBI): domain Eukaryota; kingdom Metazoa; phylum Arthropoda; class Arachnida; order Araneae; family Salticidae; genus Maratus; species Maratus speciosus. The sequence continues at coordinate 174,149,786 of OZ010793.1, forward strand.
GGTTGTTTATCGTATTGGCATGACTTGCGGAAGGAACCTCGACGTTTTTTTAGTCGCAGACAAGGAGGCGGCTCGGTGATGGTTTGGGCAGCCTTGTATCTCTGACCTTCACCAGTGGTCGTCAAACTTCACAGCATTATACACAGACATAAGAAGAAAACCTACTGCCATTTGCTGAGCTTCTAGGGGGTCCTCAGTGGGAATTTCAGCAAGACAATGCTTCAATTCACACTGCAAAACATTCAAAATCTTGGTTTAATTCCCATAATATAAGAGTTCTCGACTGGCCAGCATGTAGCCCAGATCTTAACCCTATAGAAAACCTTTGGAGCATCATGTGTCGCAAAGTTTATAGCAACGCTAGACAATACTCTTCTGAAAAGGAACTTAAGACATCTATTGAGAATGCATGGTACGATATCGATCCACAAACTATGCAAGATTTAGTTTCTTCCATGCAATCTCGTGTATATGACGTAATACATAAGCATGGATGCGCAACCAGGTTTTAAAAATTGTTTATTTCGATTTTATTTAATTTGTGTCTAAACTTTTGAGACAGCAGTTTATTTTTGTTACCATTTAATTTATTGCAATATGCACAATTCCACTTTTCTTTGTTATAAATATTGTTTATATGTACAGCACATTAATTTCAAGCAGTGATTTGAAAATTGAATAAATATTTTTCAAAGTATGTAAGAATTTCTTCATTGTCTAAACTTTTGCGTCATAGTGTATTACAATAAGCCGTTTATTAATAATATCGAGTTTGAAGGTTTTTGCTACATTAGTTTTTAGAGGGTTATCCAAAAGATATTAGTTCCTTTTCAATTTGTTGACGGTCCCCTATGGGGTTTCGAGAAAAAAAATCTTCGCGGAAATATATGACCTATACTATACTGTTTACACACCCGCAATTTCCGGTTAATTCCTCACGCATTTTTCTAGATATTTAACAAAACGTCTAAAATCGCAAATGACCGGTCACCTTTGGCCATATAGTGTATATCGCACGAACCGCAGTTTTAGAACGTTTTTTGCTCTTGCATCCTTTTAATTTCGAATTTTTGGAAAACTGTTCTTGGTGATCATTTACGTTTCTAGAGTAACAGCCATGCCAAACTTAATGTATCTAGCTCTAACAATTCCTAATAAATCATAATTAAGGCTATATAATACTGCTAGCATTCTGTAAGGATAATACGTAAGTAAAAAAACGTGCAAAAAGACGTCCGTCTGACATTAGCCTTAGATCGTTTCCAGACCGTTTTCCGCTCATTTCATCCTTTTTAAATTGAATTTTTTTTTTAGGAACCGTTCTTGAGCATTTATACATCCCAAAAGTTATCACCATGCCAGATTCCAACCATCTATATAAAATGTATCACACAAATCGCAATTTTAGAAAGTTTTTTTTTTTTTTTTTTTTTTTTTGCTCTTGCACCCTTTAAAATTTCGAATTTTTAAAAAACTGTCCAGGGCATGCATTTAAGTCTCTAAATTAACAACCATGCCAAATTCCATGTTTCTAGCCGTTGTTTTACCGATGTAAAATATAGCTTATGTTGAAACGGAGATAGTCACCATCATTTTGCCATTATTATTAAGGTTTCACTCTACGCTTAAAAAGTAAAATTGGAATTATTATAAGATCATTCGTGCGTCTTATTTTTCTGATGGTCAGCGGGGGAGTTGAGGGCACTCGGTGTACCTAAGCGACGTAGAATCTTCCAAGGATTGTCGGTAATGATTTTCGAAAAAAATGTGTCTGTAATTTGCGGAGATATTAATTAAAAACCCATGTAGAAAACAACGGTACGGATCAAAACAGTGTTGCTACTTTGTGACCTCCTTTCGAAGCGTGCTTGGCACAGTGCCAAGTTTAAACTTTGTATAAGATCTTTGTTTTAGATAAGGTGAAACATCGTGATAAGCACTTTTTAACCCAACTGAATTCAATTATTGAAGGCAAATATTAAAAAGATAATTCATATAATAATTCCAAGACATTAAAAGTCAGTAATTTTGTGACAAAAATTGCTTATAATTCAATAAATAATTCATTTATAAGGGAAAAAACTTTTCGATTACAAATCATTTCAATAATTATGTCTGAATATGCTTTTATTTTCAAAAATGAATAGAAATGTTTCGCGTTATTAAGCGTACTTTTTTTTATTCCTTTAAAATTGCCCACTATTACACGAAATATGATTTACAAGTGACTTTTCGTGAGAATCTGCGACCTCTTTCCGAAGCGTGGTTGGTTCTCTACCAAGTTTAAACTTTGTACAAAGTCTGTGTTTTAGAGGGAGAAATATTCATCGGTTTTCATTGCAGTAGAATTAAATTATGGCATGTGGTATTGTTATATGTACGCAAGTAAATATTATCTTTGAACAGTTCTGATATTTTGTATGGCACCCTTTGTATGCGAGTTAAGTTCGCACACGACCGATTATCCTTTTAAATCCGTTCGGTAGTTCCAAAATTAACCCCTACAAAAAAAGGTTATTTCTTTATAATATTAGTACAGGTAAGACTTCAGTTTGAACCCGGATATTTTTTAGAGAACTTTAACAATAATAAAGATGTTTTAATGAAATTTTCAACAGATTTATGTTACTTAATGGCAAATTCGATGTCATGTAAAGTACTGGAAGTGCACAATAAAAAAAACCAATAAAATACCACGTTTAATATCAACTACATTCCAAAATATGGATTACATAATTGACCACTAATTGGACGTAAATGATTATAAATTCCACCAATTTTCGTGATGTTGTTACATTTGGCAAAAGCACGGTAAGTATATTGAAAATTTTGTAAAAATGGCTTCATTATTATTAAAGTTAAAAACAAGAATTCGAGATTGTCTTGGAATGAAATCCTGTGTATTTTTCCTTAAACAAGTGGATTGGAATTTTGTTATTTTCTATGCAAAAATTATTTGCTGGACTGTACACTCACAACTCTTAAAATATGCCTCATCATCTTTAAACACTTTTTATAAATCTAACCTAGTTTGGGGTTATTTCATTGGTGCATTTTATGTTTTCTAACTCTAATACTGTAAACGCTGTTTCAATGAAACACAACCAATGTAACTGCGGGTAAAAAGCATTATGATTTGATTCATTAAAAAGACAGATTATATTAACCGGTGATACAAATAACCGGCGAACATCTTTATAAACCCCCCCCCCCCCCTGGAACCAAATTCTGGCTGCGCCACTGATCCTACGAAAAAAAAATATTTAAAATTATTAAAATTCATGCGAGAAATTTGAAAATGACGTTCCTATAGGATTAACACTAGCCTGCGAAAGTTTTCGCTGGACTAGTGTAGGCTCATAATCCTTTCACGGGCAAAGTACTTCCATTCGCAAAATGCTGAAATAATTAAATGACACCAGATTTTACAAACAAATTTAATTGAAATGAGCTTTACTTCGTGAATATATCAAAAAGAACATTTTCAATGCAAAATTCTGTTGTCAATGTGGCATTTAGGAATAAGAATTAAGTGGTTCAAAAATGAAACACCGCCATTCAAGGGGTTAGTTTAAATTCTACGACTAGAATAGTTATGCTAATGTTACTCTTACACCGAAATATATTAATGTAGCAAGATGATTAGCTTCGTTCATGAAGTTTTTTTTTTTTTTTTTTTTTTTTTTTTTTTCATCGTTTGTGCCTGTCCTAGTGCTAATAGACAGTATTCGTCTACAAATATTGTAACATTTCATGAATATTTCGACTTAATAAATTTTAAAATATCACGAAAATTATTCATTAACTTATTCATTAACATACTTGTTTTTATACGCAAAATATAAACAAGTTGGAAATTGCACGTCAAACGTGACAAATGAGGTGCGTTCGTACTATAACTAGTTTTATAAATATTTTTTGCACTGCATATTGTACTGAATGTATATTTTAGTGTACTTCATAAGTGCATATCAATTTCATTTTGTTCGACAGGCTGTAACATCATTAAAATTCACTTGAAATATTTTTTTCCCATTGGCCGTAATGTAACGGAAAAATTTTGACTGTCCCTGTCATATAAACTATACATCCGATTTTCATAAAATGTGAAATGATTCGACAAAATATTGCAACAATTATATAATTAAGATTTCAGACCATTCGGAAGGCTGTAACATCATTAAAATGCACTTGCAATATTTTTTTCCCATTGACCGTAATGTAACGGAAAACTTTTGACTGTCCCTGTAATAAAACTATACATCCGATTTTCATAAATTTGAAATGACTCGACAAAATTTTGCAACAATTATAGATTTAAAATTTCAGACCATTCGGTTGGGCAGTTTTTGCTCTGTTACATGCGGACAGACGGACAGATAGATGGACTGAACTATGACTATAGGTGCTACGTATTTATATAATTACGAACGCACTTAAAAAGGTCTTTGGAAAATAGTAATCGTCCACGTGCGCTGGCAATTTCTCAAAAACAATGTAGTTTTAATTTTCGGTATAAAATTTCCTTAAACAATTTTTTCATTTTTCTTTTGTTCAATTGAATATCTAGTCGAGAACTTTAAAAGAAAAGACTTTCAATGATCGTATTGTGAAAAAAAATGCCGTAAAATTGGTTATTGAAGAACAAGATGTTCTTTTTTAAAGTCATTTAAAGTCTTTTTCTTTCTTTCGTTCTTTCTTTCTTTTTTTTTTCACGATTCAAGATAAATGGTTTTGTATCAAAATATTCAGCTGTATTTACAAAAGAATGATTTTGATTTGTCATTAGATTAAAAAGTTTAATGAATGAAAATGTTTTAAAAAATTAATAGAACTTTTTTAATTTTCATTTTTTAATAATTATGTAGATACGTATACTACGGTTTCTATCACCACTATTTCCTAATAGCAATCTTTCCCCTATTTATTTGTAGATTTCTGCTTATTACATGAGTCGAAGATTACTCTTCTAAATGATTGGTTACGAAAAATTCGTAGCAGTAGGCAGCTACGTTATTATGGTATAGAACGTCTGAATACGCCAACTGATCCTAACTAAATCCTGAAAACACATATAAATTCAAAAATAAAGAATATTTCAAAGTTAAAACTATCCTGCAGAAATTTAATATTCAATAAATTTACACAACCAAATTCCGATTTACATAAAATATAAACAAAGTATTTAGTAGATATATTTATTTTCACAAAAAAGACTTGAGAAAAGAACATCTGCACAAATGTGGGTAATTTTTCAAAAGTATAGATTTCATTTTGGCATAAAATCTCTTGCAAAATCGTCATTCCTTTTCTTTTGTTGTATTAAATAGAACATAGTTTCTGTGATTGCACTGCCTAGAAATTTCCTTAAAATTAATCTTTCAAGCACATTGGATTTTTTTAGGTAGCTTTCATTACAAAAAGCTACCTATTGCAGCCGTTCGGAGGAAAGCAATTTCAAAAAATTTTGGTATATATTTTCGTCGATCATGACCCCCAGACACCGAAACCACCCTCCGTTCAAAATTGATATATATATATATATATATATCTGACCTTTGTCATACTGTAAATCTCGTATTTATGAACCGATTTGGATGTAATTCGGTGTGTACATAGTACATACCAATGTCTCGACCGAGTTCGTTGGCCAGCTTCATCCGCCATTTTGTTTCAAAATGGCGGCCATTTAAAATTTTTTTAAAAATTTAAAATTTGAAATGTGGTACCAAAATATTGAAAATGAAAAAATATGTTTTTCTTAAGTATTTGACCTTAATACAAAGACTCCGGAGCAGTTTTTGTTTCGTCTATATCTTAAAAAATGGCTGAGTTATAGCATTTTGAATTTCTAGCATGGCTGACATTTTGAAACGTCCTGAATTTTGTCACGCGATAAAAGGCGTATTTATGAACCAATTTGGATGTAACTTCGTTTATACATAGTGCATACCAATGTCTCGACCGAGTTCGTTGGCCAGCTTCATCCGCCATCTTGTTTAAAAATGGCGGCCATTTAAAAAAATTTTAAAAATTTAAAATTTGAAATGTGGTACAAAATATTGAAAATGGAAAAATATTTTTTTCTTAAGTATTTGACCTTGATAAAAGATTCGGGAGCAGTTTTTGTTTCGTCTATATCTTAAAAAATGGCTGAGTTATAGCATTTTGAATTTCTAGCGTGGCTGACATTTTGAAACGTTCTGATTTTTGTCACGTGATAACAGGCGTATTTATGAACCGATTTGGATGTACCTTGGCGTGTACATAGTACATACAAATATCTAGACCGAGTTCGTTGGCCAGCTTCACTCGCCATCTAGTTTCAAGATGGCGGCCATTTAAAAAAAATTTAAATGAGATACCAAAAAATTAGAAAATGAAAAAGATTTTTTTCGTATGTGTTTTACCTTAATACAAAGATTCCGGAACAGGTTTTGTTTCGTCTATATCTAAAAAAATGGCTGAGTTATAGCATTTTGAATTTCTATTGTGGCTGACATTTTAAAACGACCTGATTTTTGTCACGCGATAACAGGCGTATTTATGAGTCGATTTGGATGTAACTTGGTCTGTATCTGTACATAGTACATACCAATGTCTCGACCGAGTTCGTTGACCAGCTTCATTCGCCATCTTGTTTCAAAATTGTTGCCATTTAAAAAAAAATTTAATTTAAGGTATTAAAAAATTGGAAAATGAAAAAGATTTTTCTGATGTGTTTGGCCTTGATACAAAGATTCTGGAGCAGTTTTTGTTTCTGAAAATTTGTTCTTTTGTTTATATCTTAAAAATGGTTGAATTATAGCACTTTGAATTTCTAGCATGGCTAACACTTTGAAACGATCTTGTATTTGTCACGCGATAACACACGTATTCGCCTATTTCGATGTAAGAAGGCATGTGGATAGTATACATCAATATCTCGACTAAGTTCGCTGGCCAGCTTCATCAGCCATCTTGTTTCAAAATGGCGGCCATCAAATTAAAAAAAAATTATTGAAAGTGAGGTGCAAAAAAAATTAGAAATTGAAAAAGGTTTCTTTCTTAAGTATTTGACCTTGATATAAGGATTCAGGAGCATTTTTTGTTTGTCTTTATCTTAAAAAATGGCTCAGATATAGCAGTTTCAATTTCTAATGTGGGTGACATTTTGAAAAATCTGATTTTTGTTTGTCTTTATCTTAAAAAATGGCTCAGATATAGCAGTTTCAATTTCTAATGTGGGTGACATTTTGAAAAATCTGATTTTTTGCCTGCGACAGCACTCTTATATATCAACCGATTCCGATGTGAGTGAGCATGTGCACAGCAATTACTAAGGTCTCGACCAAGTTCACTGGTTAGCCTGATCCACCGCGTTGTCTTAAAATGGCAGGCACTTTATGAAATCGCCGAATTTGGCAGCCAAATATAAGTTACTTTAAATAAAAGCAGCTTGGATAAAGCTGAATAATTTCGCGAAATTCTCATTCATAATGATTTAGTATTGATAAAAATTAGTATTGAATCTCCTATATTGGGTTTTTTCCCAAAATGAGCTTCGTGTGTTTGAATAATATAAGTTGGCTTTTTTTAAATAAGGAATATGAAAGCTACCTCTTCTTCCCGGCACTGGCCGGAAGGAACTTTTTTTTTTTATAATATAAATTTTTTTCTTTTTACAGTAGAAAATAAAAAAATTTATGAACTCGACTTGGTAAATTTTATGTAAGCAATAAGTTTGTAATTGAAATACTCTAGAACTAAAATAAAGGAATACTTAAAATATAAATTTTGCATCTGAACATTACGCAATACTAACAAACTTCCTTGGTTTTCATGAGTTTTTAGGTTTAAAGGTTTAATGAAGAATAATGCTTTTCGTATAACATTGGATTTTTAAAGAACTTGAGTTGGTAAATATTATGAAACAATGCTTTTAATTGAATTTCCGTGATAGTAAACAGTAAATCTAAAGTAATACGTAAAACATAAAAAAATGAAAACAAAGTTAACGAAAAATATTTAAATAATCCTATAGAAAATAAATTATGAATTACATACAATTACATTAAAGAATAATTTCAGTAAATATTAATATTTCATATTAAAAGGCAGTGAAATTTTAGTAAACAACACATTTTAATTAACCAAAAATAAGACGATAACGCCAAGTCGTAAGGAAATAAACAATAGAAAATGCTTTAATAATAAATTTTAAAATCTTAATGAAAATATACAGCTTTAAGTCATTAACTTACTTGATTTTATACTCCAAATATAAAAAGGTTTGAGAAAAGAACATCCGCCCAAACGTGCGGGTAATCTTTCACAGATATACAGTTTTAATTTTCGCTATAAATCTCCTGCGCCAACTTTATACTTTTTCTTTTGCTGCAATAAATGTCAAGCCGATTTTTTTCCCCTTAAGAACAAATTTTGAGCGAATGAATTGTGTAAAAATTGCCGCGAAATTAATTCTTCAAGAATAGGCTGTTCTTTGTTCAAATAATTTAAAGACTTTTCTTTTTAAGATAGAAGATAAATGATTTTGTATCATAATATTTTGTCCTGTTTACAAAATATGAGTGTTTTTCGTGTGTTGTTAGATTAAAGGCTTTATTTAAAGAAAATGCTTTAAAAGTAGACATATTTTAAAGCAAGTACTTAATAGGTTAAAAATTTTGTAAGCGTCTTGTTTTCAAAGAGAATACAGCATCTGAAGACAAACCACATACTAATCAAATGTAGATTTCTACATATTATATAAGGTGAAGATTACGAAAAAATGGTGACAATGGTGAAAATTCGTAGAAGTTGGCAGTTACGTTATTTGAATACAACATCTGAGGACAGCAATTGATAAAGCAATCCTGAAAACACATATAAATTCAAAAATAAAGAATACTACAAAAGGTAAACCTATTCTGTAGAAATTAAATAATCAATCAAATTACGATTTATATAAAAAATAAAGAAAGTATTTAGAAGATACATTTATTTTCACAAAAAAGCTTTGAGAAAAGAACATCCGCACAAATGTAGGTAATTTTCAAAAATATAGATTTAATTTTCGGCATAAATACTCCTACAAAAAGTCATCCTTTTTCTTTTGTTCTGTCAAACAGAACAGACTTTCAGTAATTGCATTGTGTAAAAATTTCCTTGAAATTAATCTTTCATAAACATTAGGAATCTCTTTTTAATTTGAAGTCTCTCCTTTTTACGGTAGAAAACAAATCAACTTGAGTTTTTATCAACATGAGTTGGTAAATTTTATATAAGTAAAAAGTTTGTAATTGAAATACTGTATTACTAAAATAAAGGAATACTTAAAACATAAATTTTGTATTATAACATTACGCATTATTTGCCAACGTCTTTGGTTTTCATGAATTTTTAGATTTAAAGGATTAATGAATAATGACGCTTTTAATTTGATAATGCATTTTTAAGAACTTGAGTTAGTAAATATTATGAATAGTATTTTTAATAGAACTACCGTGACACTAAACAGTGAAATTAAAGTAACATACAAAATATAAAATAAATTGAAAACAAAGTGTAGGAAAACTATTGAAATAATTCTCTAGAAAAATAAATTATGTATAAAACCATACAATTATATTAAAGAATAATTTCAGTAAAAATTAACATTCGATAAAAGGCAGAGAAATTTCAGTAAACTACTCATTTTAATTAACCTAAAAAAGAACACAATGTCAAGTCAAAAAGAAAATAAACAATAGAAAACGCTTTGGTAATAAATTTTAAAATGTTAATGACAATATACAGCTTTAAGTCATTAGCTTACTTTATTTTACTCTCCAAATATAAAAAAGCTTGAGAAAAGAACATCCGCCCAAACGTGCAGGTAATCTTTCACAGATATACAGTTTTAATTTTCTCTAGAAATTTCCTACACCAACTTCATCCCTTTTTTTTTTGCTGCAATAAATGTCAAGTTAATTTTTTTTTCAGAACAAATTTTGAGTGAATGAATTGTGTAAAAATTGCAGCGAAATTAATTCTTCAAGAATAAGCTGTTCTTTGTTCAAATAATTTAAAGACATTTCTTTTTAAGATAGAAGATAGATGATTTTGTATCATAATATTTTGTCTTGTTTACAAAAGAGTGTTTTTCGTGTGTTGTTACATTAAAGGCTTTAGTGAAAGAAATTTTTTAAAAGTAGATACGATTTAAAGCAAGTACTTATCAGGTTAAAAATTTCGTAAGCATCTTGTTTTCAAAGATAACACGGCATCTGAAGACAAACCACATACTAATTAAATGTAGATTTCTACATATTATATAAGCCGAAGATTACAAAAAAAAATGGTGACAATGGTGAGAATTTGTAGAAGTTGGCAGCTCCGTTATTTGAATACAACATCTGAGGACAGCAATTGATAAAGCAATCCTGAAAACACATATAAATTCAAAAATAAAGAATACTACAAAGGTAAACCTACTCTGTAGAAACTAAATAATCAATCAAATTACACAATCAAATTCCAATTTATATAAAAAATAAATAAAGTATTTAGGAGATACATTTATTTTCACAAAAAAGCTTTGGGAAAAGAACATCCGCACAAATGTTGGTAATTTTTCAAAAGTATAGATTTAATTTTCGGCATAAATACTCCTGCAAAAATGTCATCCTTTTTCTTTTGTTCTGTCAAACAGAACATACTTTCAGTGATTACATTGCGTAAAAATTTCCTTGAAATTATTCTTTCATACACTCAGTGTTGCCAGATAGTTAAAAGTCAATTTCCCCCAAATTCCTGAAATTTTTCCCAAATCAGTGTTTTTTTCCGCAAAAATCCTCAGCTTAGTTTTTACTCAAAAAGGGAATTCTTAAATTTTCAATTTACCATTATAAAAAATATTTCAGTAATTTAAGCTTAAATTTTTCCCCCAAATCAAGCCTTTTTTTAAAAAAAAAATTCCCCATTTACAAAAAACAAACTTTTAAGCTAGGCTGAATGCATATTCTGGAGCTACATTAACAGAATGAGAGATATATTTTGCAGTGACTAGTTATTTTACGCTAGTTTATAAAACTGTTGACTAACAATGTTGGACTATTGTTGCATTTACTCCATAGCTTTAGACAATCTCTTATCAGTTGGGATTTAAATGAATCGGAGGTGGTACGCTGTTTTATTTTATTTTTTGTCATCCCTATAATGAAGTACATAATCATAATGCAAAGTATTTTCGCTGCATCAATCGATGTGCTTTTGTATATCATAGGAGAAAATATTTGCTATCCACATATTTAAACTAAATTTTTTTTTTAAAGTACGGCGAAAGACTTTCTCGCATGAGTCCTGCAGATTTAAGTTGCTTAAGACTTTAGAGTCTGATGTATCTGTAATACGTGTAAACTGTAATGTAGTAAACAACGAAAACGACCACATCCAAGAGAATAATGATCAATATTTCCGATTTCTGGAAGTATTTGCGTTTTTCAAATCAAAATTGTGTTCGAGACAGATCCAGTTTTTCTACAGGACTAAAAGAAATCTTTATGGAAAATAGTAAAAAAAAAAATTCCCAAGTTTTTCCCCAAAATTTTTTGTAGTCCCCAAAAAATTCCCCACGAACTACTTGTCCCCAAAAAATTCCCCAAAATGGGGACATAATCCCCAATCTGGCAACACTGTAAAACACTAGGAATTTCTTTTTAATTTAAAATATCTTCTTTTTATGGTAGAAAATAAATAAAACATTTATCAACTTGAGTTGGTAAATTTTATGTAAGCAAAAAGTTTGTATTTGAAATACTCTATTACTAAAATAAAGGAATACTTAAATCATAAATTTTGAATTATAACATTACGCGTTATTTACAAAATTCTTTGGTGTTCATCAATTTTTAGATTTAAAGGCTAAATGAATAATAAAGCTTTTAATTTAATAATGGATTTTTAAGAACTTGAGTTAGTAAATATTATGAAATAATATTTTAAATTGAACTACCATGACAGTAAACAGTGAAATTAAAGTAACATATAAACATAAAATAAATTGAAAACAAAGTTTACGAAAACAATTGAAATAATCCTATAGAAAAATAAATTATGTATAAAACAATGCAATTATATTAAAGGATGATTTCAGTAAAAATTAACATTCCATATTAAAAGCAGTGAAATTTCATTAAACAACACATTTTAATTAATCTAAAAAAAACATAACGTCAAATCAAAAAGAAAATAAACAATAGAAAACGCTTTGGTAATAAATTTTAAAATGTTAATGAATATATGCAGCTTTAAGCCATTAACTTACATCATTTTATGCACCAAATATAAAGTCTTGAGAAAATAACACCCGACCAAACGTGCGGGTAATCTTTCACAGATATACAATTTTAATTTTCGGTATAAATCTCTTACACCAATCTTTTTCTTTTGCTGTAATAAATGTTTAGTCGAATTTTTTTCTAAGAACAAATTTTGAGTGAATGAATTGTGTAAAAATTGCCGCGAAATTAATTCTTCAAGAATAGGCTGTTCTTTGTTCAAATAATTTAAAGACTTTTCTTTTTAAGATAAAAGATAAATGATTTTGTATCACAATATTTTGTCTTGCTTACAAAATAGTGTTTTCCGTGTGTTGTTAGATTAAAGACTTTATTGAAATAAAATGCCTTAAACGTAGACATGATTTAAAGCAAGTACTTAATAGGTTAAAAATTTTGTAAGCATCTTTTTTTTTTTTAAATTGTTCTGAAGACAGCATCTGAAGACAAAACGCACACTAATGCTTAAAAATAAATAAAGTATGAAAAAAAAAGATTGAATTTTTGCAAATTAGTTTTAGAATAGAACATTACAATTAAATGTCGGTTCATATATAAATAAATACATCAATTTTGATTATGCATTTCCAGAAATCTGTCATTCAATATTTTAAACTTATTCTAAACAATTTCGTTTTAGCGTTGCAATTTTATGCTATGCAATTTGCAAAGTCAGATGAACCTGGATTTATAATGAAATAATAATTGAAATGTACAGTGTACACCAAACAAATGGAGGAAAGTCTCAGAATTGTATACGGATATATATATATATATATATATTTTTTTTTTTTTGCTACGGTATACAAACGCATAAAAAATATGTTTTTAACTTGTGTTGATTTTTTGTTGTTTTTACACTGTTAAAAATTTGCGGTCAATTGGCTCGTCAGTCGACCATTTTTATAGAAAACGGTTACGTAACCGTAATATAGTCAATAATATGGTCAGATAACCTTTATAATATGGAGAAGTAACCATTATCTTTAAATACAGTCGAAAGACTGGAGAGTTTGCTGCAAATATTTAACAGTGAATTGTAACAAAAAAAGGCAGCAGAATATTTGTTTTTGTTTTTTTAATTCATGAATAAATAAATAATAAAACAAGTAAAAACATTGTGGGAAAAGTTCTTCTTAGTTTGTTAACCTTTTATGTTCAAAATTACTAAATAATTAAAATCCCAGTTCCTCCTTAATATTTGAAGATAGATTTTGAAAAGTTAATAGTAGCAGATTATTTTCAAAGGATTCGTTCCTAACCATTTTACTAAATCGTCAGTTATAGAACTTTTCATAAAATATTTACATTTAATATTTTGATTAAGTAACAAATAATATTGTTCTTTTTTTTTAAATTTCTTACATTCTTATCAAATAATAAATCTAAATAGATTTGAATTTAATCCGTAAATTAGGCTTATTTTCTGGTGTAAAATATCCCACAACATACCTTTCAACAGTATGTTAAAAGCTGTCCATTACGTAAGTGGTTGAGGAAATATACGTTAAAAAAAAAAAAAAAAAATATTTGGACTCGTAAAATTGGCTATGCTTTCTGAAGGTGGTAAAACAAAGTATTCTGTATGAAATATAAAATCTGTTGTTAATTATAGCATTAAATAATTTTTATATAACATTCCTTGTTCTTTTTCTTAATCATAAGATTTCCCCGACACTTTTTCAATTTTTTTCTCTTCCATAGTTTCCTAGGTAATGCCACCTCTTCCTTTATATTGTTTTCTTGCAAGTTCTTTTCTAATCTTCCTTTCACTTTTTCATAAACCTCATTATCTTTCTCTTACTCGGTGGTTCACATTTCATAATCTTTTGTGCATTATTTATTAGGTCCTTACCATGTCAAAAGTTTTTCGTCAATACGATTAATGATTTTACTTTCTATATGCATAATTGTTCGCACATCTACGTTTTCCCTATTTTCCACATAGGATATTCCACTGTTAAAGAAATAAAATAAAAATAAAATAAAATAAGTGATTTTTTTCTGCATTTTATGTTGTAATTTTTCACGAATCGATGCTGTGAAAGCAAATTCAAGCAACAAGAGAAGTAAAAATTGAATTCTTTCTGTCACGTGCATCACGCAGCCAATAGCAACGCAACTTTCCCCAGACTTGATAAATTTTACAGCTCTCTTAATGACAGCAGCTTGTAAATTTTACAGCACCCTTTATTGTAAAATACAGATTTTTTTTTTTTTTTCAGTGTGTAACAGCTCTCTTTCAATAGTCCCTGCCTGTCACAAGAAGTTTACTTTCACTGCTTTTATAATCTATGTTTCCGTTTCCTCTATAAATCATGATACTATATATCTCATGGGCTCCGAATCTGTTAGATTGGCGTAATCACTAAATCTAAAATTACATTTTATCTGTGCTATCTGGTGATAACACAACTAAAAGTTTTAATTTCTCGATTGCCTTATTATTGAGAATATTGCAAAGAATCAGGATAAGGCAATATTGTAAAAATCAGAGTTTGAGAAAAGAATATCTTCACAGCAGAAAATTATGTGAAAAAAATGTTTAGTTAATACAAAACATGTTGTTAAAAAATGCTTTATAATTTAAGTCGATATAAAATGTAACACAAAGCAGCGTTCTTATCTGGAAGTTCATTGTTTATCTTTGAACGAAGGTGTAAATTTGGCGACGCCCAATTTTACGAGTAGGTGTAACATTATTTTTAAGTATGATGTGATGAGAAAGTACTTGTTTGTCATTGCTCGATATCTTCTTTAATTACTTTCCTCGGAGAAAATTAAACAATTTACATGGAGATGAAATTACGTTTTTGAAATATGCTGTTTAGAATAACATTTGCATTTTATGAATGAGTGAAATTTCTTTATCTTTTAGCATTTAAAAACTATTCGTGTGCAAATTTTATAGATTTAATTTCTGTCGATCCATTGTATATATTAGCAGTTAAATTGATATTCGCTTTAATGTGATATACAGGATCGTTAAAAAAGACTACACGAACTTTAAGAGTTTGTAGTGCACATTCTAAGAAGCATTTTTGTGTAGGAAACTAGAGTTACATTCTATTTCTTCAGCCAAATATACAGGTATCTCACTCTAATAAAAAATTTGGATTTTCTTTCATGACCTTTTTCAACAATGAAGATATTTTAACGAAAACTGAAAAAAAAAAAACCAAGTCGTAAATTGTACGTGAAACGTGGCAAATGAGATACGTTCGTACTATAACTATTTTATAAATATTCAGATCTTGGTGCAATAGCTGTTGCACTCTTATGCAAAAATGCACGAATATAAAATTTATTACAATTATATATATTAAATCCAGTAATACGGAAATAACCTAGAATTATTAATCATGGTATAGCATCGAATAATTTAAGTATGATAGAATCTTATAGAATGAAGAAAACTTTTATTAATATATTTTTAAGTTTTGATTCGATTTTCATAAGATTTTAAAAGAATTGACATAATTCTACAAAGCTTATATATATTAAATTTCAAATTATTTGGTTGAGTAGTTTTTGCGCTGTTATATGCGAACAGACGGGTGGACCAGAAGACGACTATAAGTGCTACATATTTGTATAATTAAGAATGCACGTAAAAAATTGATAGGGTAAAAGAGTCCGTAACTGGCTTCTTAATTTAGTATTCGGTTACTTATATAGCAGAAAAAATAGCTAATCACTAATGCAAACAAAATATTCATACTTCTTTGCTGTTGACTGATGATTGGTGAAAAGGTTCTGGATATTATGAAATTATAATGTTTTATTTGAAACAAAAAGTAAACTATTTATAAAGCATTTTATCTCATTGTAGCCGGCTACTGAGGAATGACCGACTATTGAAGCACTTACCTTAATTGACTTTGTGAAATACAGGGATCCAAAAATTCCTGTACGCATTTTAAAATTCAATATAAATTCAAATAATTCTCGCACAGGAGTGTGACTTGGACTAAAATGCTTCACAGGATGAAAATTTTTCTTGAAGCGAATGAAAATAATTAGTTCTAAATTTCGATCATAGATGGCATCACCTGGCCGTATATATGTTTGCTTTCAAAGATGCGTTATTTCTGATTTTCAGATTGATTTTGACGCTGTGACACAGAAATGATGACTCCCAGCACAGGAAGTGAATCTTTGAAAGCAAACATACGTACGGCCAAGTGACGCCATCTATGAAATTTAGAACCAATTATTTTCATTCCCTTGGAGAAAACTTGTCATCCAGAGAAGCATTTTAATCGAAGTCGCACTCCTGTATGACAATTACTTGATTTTATATTGAATTTTAAAATGTATCCATGTATTTTTGGACACCCTGTATAACGATAATAGATGGAATTGTATAAGCGACTCCAACCTTATCTGGATAGCGTTGAACTATACGCTCCATATTTCCGAGTGTAACTGACAGTTTCTGTTGTTTCACTTATCGAAATTCTGTACTACACCACTTTATTGATAACATTGCATTTTTGCACAAAGGAAGGTAATTCGGTTGAAAATTGCTTTCTTTATTTTAGTTAAAGTTTAAAACGATAGTTGTGTTCCGGTTAAAATTAAACATCTTGTATTTTTCAGTGTAAAAAATATAGGTTAACAACAATGGTTTCCTATGAAAAATTGGTCATTTTGATTTTACATCCACCTCTTAAAGTTATTCCGATATATTTTTTAAACATTTTGTATTTTCAGTGTTCAAATTGCTATAAATGCAGGATTAAAAATTAGCTCTTGTTAATCGTATATAGCTTGGCACCAAAAATTTTAACTGATGCCTTGTAGTCTAACCCTTAGATACAAAATTGATACCTATAATTTTCGGTCTTAAATAATTTTGAGATTCTTGCGGGTTCTACTAATAATTGAAGTACAACTAAACTCTAACCTAACTCTGTCGCTATACGATCCATAAAGGATCAGGTCCTACAGTGCCCATCCCTGTTTTCTTGACCCGGGGCCCCGAGGTTCTATAAGACATATGTCCCTGAAAGATGGTCAGCATAACGCCGGACCCTCGGTTTTTAGTTCTCAAGCTATCTTGGTACTCATTTTATCGGCCTCTAAGGGATGAAAGGCCTTGTGAATATTGCCCAAACCGGAATCGAACTGTCGACTTGCAGCGCGGCAGTCAGAAGCGTTGACCACTACGCCACTAATAACTGTAATAAGTCCTTACAAGTTCACTCAGTCTCTGGACATTCCTGGCCATGTAGCTTTGGTACACTTTTAAAAAAGATTATTTTGGCATCCTTTGTCGTTTTATTTCACGTATTACATTTTTGCAACCTTTGTATTCTAATAAAAAAAAAATGTATATTTTCTATCTATGCATGTGATATGACATTTTGCACCAAGCATGGTAAATATAATAATAATAATAATAATAACAATAATAATAATAATAATAATAATAAAACCTCTCTGAAGTCATTCAGCTAACATACATCTATCTATCTTATCACATGCTGTTAACTTCATGTCCATAACCTTTCATCCTCGCAAAATCCATAAAGGGTGTTGAGACTTTTGATTCAACCTGCACATTATATTCACAAATTAACTTTCCCCATTCCCACGTACTTCTGTATCTGCACTTGTCAATGTGTAAATATGTGTGCATGCGTGTGTAAAACTACATAAACTGGTCATAAAACTGAAGACAGCTTGGAAGCCCCTTAAAGCAGAATACATTATTCAGCATTCAGAAATTAAATTTTTTCAAAATTTTTTCTTGATCATAATTGGAAGGATATGGAAATTTTTCTTGTCGATTTTAAATATGTTTTCTAAATTTATTGATAAACCTTTAGCATATTTCTTTTGTAACTCTATGAATATATTTTTAAAAAGTATATAAGCTATATCTATTTTCGGCCTGATTTCATATATATGGAACTCATATACAATGTCAAAAGTAGGTATTACCATTTAAAAATCAAAAATGGTCAGTTTTTCGTGTGTAAACGACTAAAAATTTTATTCATATTAAGAAAGAGAAGACAAGTCCCAGTCGAGTGGTATGAATATGGTGGTAAGATAACATGGGGTGATTCCTTTTTTCCCCTATATCACGCAATCATACCATATGCTTACGGTTATAAAACTACTCACATTAGCCTTAAGAAAATATGGTTGCATAAAATCTCACGTTTTTGCTCATACAGTTATTGAAAATTCAACGCCAAAACTTATAAGGAAAAAGATTCTCAGTTAATTTTGATAACTATTTTGCCATTTTTCTAAATCATATCTGAAAACTAAATTAAAATTTATAAATGACGCGAAATCCAATCCTACATAAATTACATATTTCGTATTATATTTTTTTAACAAACTTTATTGGCGAACATGCACAATTATGCAACATGCTTTTACAATTATAAAACCACTGTTATTAGTCTTGAGAAAATATGCATAAAATCTTATACTTTTGTCCGTACAGTTATTAACTCGTTGTAGTTTTATTTATTTAAATTGGTTATGAAATTTGAATGATTATTTAACCCCACCCAATTGTGCTATAATCACCAGTCATGCTCGCAGATTGATTCACAAAGTTAATTTTACTAACCACGAGTATTTCGCAAGACAAATTATTCAGGGGTCACAGAATTCCAAAATTTTTCTACATTTCCTACCACCATTTTACATTTAAAAAAAATCTTCGTTGTATATTACTTAATAATAGTAGAAGTCTGCAATAAAGATAATAGACACAATCTACAATAAAGATTGTGATTTTAAAAAATTAGTAGAAAAGTGAGAAAATTTTAGGAACGCCGCGAACCCAGGTTTACTCTATATGAATCACACTCGTGATTAATGCACAAAGGGTTAAAAGTTCAATTAAAAAAAGAAAACATATAATAGTAAAAGAAACCTCGGGTTAATATTGTGACGTACTTCCGAAATACTTTGCCATTTTTCTATATCATATGTTGTGAAGGCTAAGTTGAAATTGATTAACGACACGAAATTTGATCTGACATAACTTACTCTGTCGATATTTTTATTTCAAGTACTTTATTGCCGAACACGTACTGTACTCTGACCTCTTCCTTCTCTTGGAAAAAAAAAAGGAAATATCCAGAATGATTGGAAAGTATATATATTTTTTTCTTTTTAAAGCACAGCACAATGTAATTCTTTTAGTTCAAATCATACGTGAAGTGAAAATAAAGTAAAGCAGACAGTATAAAGGAAAAAAAAATTCTCCCGGACATTCGTTCTGGAAGATGTCATTAATCGAGTCATCTTTGCGCTAATGAGAGCTGGATTGCTAACGGAAAAAAAAGGAAGTGAATTTAGGGGTGTTGTGGGGATCACCCAGCGTCTGTTTCTAATGATACTTTAAGTGAAGACTTTTCTACTTTTTAGAACAGTGTCTTTTATAGGCTGGTGTGAATCGTTTCTTTTCTTTTCTTTTCTTTTCTTTTCTTTTTTTTTTTTTCAAAGTTGAATCATAATTTAAATAAGTTGTTGGAGTTTTAAATCGGATCGCATAACCCGATTTTAATCCGAGTCATTGGTTGTACTCGCGTCGATTGCAAGGGCTGATTATCAACAGGACAAACTTTCACCAGTAAAAATGAACTGAAATTTTTTGCCTTATTCATGAGAAAAAGGTCTGTATGAATAGAAAAAAATTTTCTATTAAAATTTACTAGCGGTACACCGTAATGATCGGCACAATGAATGATTTTACTATTCGAATGAATCATTCGGTCATGCGCAAAAGCATAGTTTTTTTTTTAAATTCAATTTCTACTCGAAATTTGTATCGATTTTTTTTTTCTAAATTAGAATTAATTTACAGTAACCATAAAAATATCAATTTCTCTTTGTTTTCAGCATTTCGGAAGAAAATTGATTAAAAAAGTTATGGAGATTGGCAACTATGATTTTTGTTTAATTTTTTTTTTACTAAATTTCTGGTAGCACTTGATTAAAAATATATACAAAGGATTGAAACTATGTTTTGCGCATTCTCAAATGATTCTTTCGATAACAAAATCATTCATTTTGCCTAACCACCAGGGCTGCCTGCTTTTAGCCAGGCCAAAAAAAGCCGGCTTTTATTTTAAAAAGTTGGCTTACAGCTAATTTGTTTTAAATTTAGATCAATTAATTTTTAACACACTTATAAATATTTTCTACTAAAAAAATTACAAATTTCTATTAAATTTTGTCAAATAAATAAGTCTTTATAATTGCTAGAAGGCAAGTGTGAAGGCATTATGTCTAAAAAGAAATTATAAATATTGAAAAGGATATAAGTTAGACTCCAAACTGGTGTTTTGAAATTCTATATTACATAGCTCCACATATACTACACATTTTAAAGATTATATTTAAATAAACAATGACAAAATGTAGCACATCAAAATGGAAACATTCTTATGTGTCCATATGGAGAGATTAAGTTATAATTGTTAAAAGAGAAATTAGAAAGGATATAATATTTGAGGAGAGTTTGGTACGTAAGTGTATAAAAAATAGAACATTTAAACAGGAAAAAGAAAAAAAAATCTCTAAATAAAATTTTGAAAATCTTGTTGCTAAGCATATTCATGCATATGCTATTCATAATGTTTTTAATAGTGAGAAATGGTGTTTTTATTAAATGACTATGTATAATTTTAAATGTTTACTAGAAATAAAATAAGACTTGTATACTAATAGCTCTTAAAATTAAGTAATAAAACATGTAACTAAGTAACCATTGTCCTTTTCAATTTTATAAAGCAGTAAAAATGAAAAAAAATTGAGGTTGCGGTGGAGTTAAAGGTCAGTGTAAACCAGATAAAACAGTTGATATGGCCCTTTTAAAATTTAGCTGACATATTTGCAATTCTGGCTACAAATCACTAGCAAAACCATCTAAGTTTTATTCCAGTATTAATGTCTTCATTACTCAAATATTGGGTTACTTATTACACTCTTGATCAATTAAATGTCATTAAAACTAATTAAAAACACTTTAAAATGTGTAGTTTATCATTACAATGCTTCACTTTATAAAAGCCAATTATGGCCAAAAAAGGCCAATTTCGGCCAAAAAAAGACAGTTTAAACCAATAAAAGCCACCGGCGTGGCTTTTTTTAATTTTAGCCGGCTTTTTTTGCAACCTTGAATACCCCGTTGGTTGTCAGGCTCTGGTAGAGTAATTTCTAAACGTTTTGTTTCAGATGGATCTCGGGTCGGGTTAACTCTAGTTTTTCTTTCTTGCTGTCGCGTCTTTGTTGGATTTTGGTTGTCGGGTAGGATTAGGATATATCTTTCCTTTCTTTTTTTTTTTTTTTTTTTTTTTTACAAGAAAGTGCAGATTATTTTTAAGGTAAAATATTTATAGATTTGAATATAAATTACTATACGGAGTAATTCGAAATTCTTTTAGCTTTTAGAGAGTAATAGATTGGCGCCGACTTGGTTTGAATCAGGTGTCTCATGATCAGGAGGGAGGCGAGAACGTTAGCGTCGAGCAAAAGGCCAAGCCAGTTACTCTAAGCTAGTAATTCGCTTTATACTGATCATGAGAGATGAGATCGCTACAAACTCCATTCCCAGTGAGAAAGACATCTTGCTAACGTTAAAAAAATTAACGGCCGCCATTTTGAAACAAGATGGCGGATGATGTTGGCCAACGAACTCGGTCGAGAAATTGGTATGTACTATGTACAGACCAAGTTACATCCAAATCGGTTCATAAATACGCCTGTTATCGCGGGACAAAAATCAGGTCGTTTTAAAATGTCAGCCACAATAGAAATTCAAAATGCTATTACTCAGCCATTTTTTTTAGATATAGACGAAACAAAAACTGTTCCGGAATCTTTGTATTAAGGTCAAACACATACGAAAAAAATCTTTTAATTTTCCAATTTTTTGGAATCTCATTTTAATTTTTTAATTTTTAAAATTTTTTTAAATGGCCGCCATTTTGAAACAAGATGGCGGATGAAGCTGGGCAACGAACTCGGTCGAGATATTTGTATGTACTATGTACGCACCAAGGTACATCCAAGTCGGTTCATAAATACGCCTGTTATTACGTGACAAAAATCAGGACGTTTCAAAATGTCAGCCACGCTAGAAATTCAAAATGCTATAACTCAGCCATTTCTTAAGATATAGACGAAACAAAAACTGCTCCCGAATCTTTTTATCAAGGTCAAACACATAAGAAAAAATATTTTTTCAATTTTCAATTTTTTGGTACCACATTTCAAATTTAAATTTTTCTTAAAAATTTAAATGGCCGCCATTTTTAAACAAGATGGCGGATGAAGCTGGCCAACGAACCCGGTCGAGACATTGGTATGTACTATGTATAAACGAAGTTACATCCAAATCGGTTCATAAATACGCCTTTTATCGCGTGATAAAATTCAGGACGTTTCAAAATGTCAGCCACGCTAGAAATTCAAAATGCTGCAACTCAGCCATTTTTTAAGATATAGACGAAACAAAAACTGCTCCGAAATCTTTGTATAAAGGTCAAATACAAAAAAGAAAAAATATTTTTTCATTTTTAATTTTTTGGTACCACATTTCAAATTTTAAATTTTTTAAAAAATTTTAAATGGCCGCCATTTTGTCTCAAAATGGCGGATGAAGCTCGCCAACGAACTCGGTCGAGACTTTGGTATGTACTATGTACACACCAAATTACATCGAAATCGGCTCATAAATACGCCTTTTATCGCATGACAAAATTCAGGACGTTACAAAATGTCAGCCACGTTAGAAATTCAAAATGCTATAACTCAGCCATTTTTTAAGATATAGACGAAACAAAAACTGCTCCGGAATCTTTGTATAAAGGTCAAATACATAAGATAAAAATGTTTTTCCACTTTTAATTTTTTGGTACCACATTTAAAATTTTAAAGTTTTAAAAATTTTTTAAATGGCCGCCATTTTGAAACAAAACGTCGGATGAAGCTGGCCAACGAACTCGGTCGAGACATTGGTATGTACTATGTACACACCGAATTACATCGAAATCGGTTCATAATTACGAGAGTTATAGTGTGACATATGTCAGATATATATATGTATATATATATATCAATTTTGAACGGAGGGTGGTTTCGGGGTCTGGGGGTCATGATCGATGAAAATATACCAAAATTTTTTGAAATCGCTTTCCTCCGAACGGCTGAAATAGGTAGCTTTTTGTAATGAATGCTACCTAATAAAGTAAAACAGACAATGGAGGAAAAAAAATCTCCCGATAGTCATTCTGGAAGATGACATTGATCGAACCACACTCGCGTTAATGAGAGCTGGATTGCTGAAAAAAAAAAAAAAAAAAAAAAAAAAAAAAAAAAAAGTGGATTTCAGGATGTTGTGAGGTCACCAAGAACCTGTCACTAACGATAATTTAAGTAAAGACTTTTCTAACTTTTTAAAGCATCGTACAGTAACTCTTTGATATATCGCGCTTCGTTAAATCGCTCATTCGGATATATACTCGTATTTCTTTTTTGCATGTCTTCCCCAATAATGTACAGTCGTGGAAAAAAAGTAAACTCCCCCTACTAACACCTCAACAAATTATCGTACACTGTTAAAAATTTGCAGCATTCTGGCAGGTCATTTGACCGGTTTTTTTTTTCGAAAACGGTTACACAACCGTGAATTTAACACTATTCTGAGCATATTATTGGCCATTTTATGATCAGAATATTGTTAAATTATGGTTATGAAACCGTTTTTCCAAAAAACGGTCGAATGACCTGCCAGAATTCTGCAAAATTTTTAACAGTGTAGAAGAAAATTACTGGTACCGAACGATTGGAAATAAAGTCTACTTTTAAATGACGTGTATAAAAGTTTGCTTAGGGGCCATCTACATATTAAAACGAACCCAAACATTATTTTATTTCAATCGCAATACCCAATTTTAACAAGGTATTTCAAATCTTCGGTTCAAACTATGCTTAGACATCAAATTTCAAGTCATTTGAATGATAAGTTTTTGAATTATAAACATTCAAAATTTAGTGCTTCTGATGTTAAATTACATTTTCATATTTTTATTAATAACTACTGAAATTATACTCCTAATGTGCTAATTTTTTGTGTAGCAATAATACTAAAATACCCAAAGATAAATACGTTGAATTTGCAATATTTATAATTGTATGATATGAATTATGAAATTAAAATTCGAAAAAATTATGAATTGCAACCTACAATTTGTTGATGGATTTGGATTTATTAAGTCCTGCCTTATGGAAATCCAAAATTTCGCATTTTTCTTCCAAGTAGTTTTCAAATTATGCTTAAAAACGGCAAAATGATGGTTTAAGGGGCCGTCTAGGATAGAAGTGACTAGATATTTTGAAATTTCTTATGCTATCCTGTAATCTAGTAGTCTTGAATGACTGCTTGAGTGGCGCTTAAGATGCCTTGATCAAGAAGGGGCTCTTTCGGTCAACAATGGAGTACCGAACTTCAATTTGGATATATTAGAAATCCTACTTCTACTAATAAGTTTTGTATGCGAACCTGCGACACAAATGACATGTTATATAGACTTATAACCAAACTTGTGGGGTATGTAAACGTTTGTGGAAATATGTACAACATTTATCTAATCAAGAAAAGTGAACTTCGCGGAGAGCAACGGAAACACTTCATCTCATCACTCATAGATGGCAGCACTAAATCTACAAGGCGATCCACAAGACAGCATTTATATTAAGTTCATATCTGAAAACCAGATCGCCGCACCATTCATTGGACATTGCAAAGTGACTGTGCTGAAATAAATTAATCCGCTGACTTTGCATAATCTATTGTCTTTCTCATCACCTTAAAAGACTCTGTGTGAACACTTTTTTGAACCCCGCAGTCGTCATAAAATTTTTCCACTAAACGGACGTGCTGTCCGTCGGGATACAAATCCCATTGTTATCGCAGAAGGGATTTTCTCTGGTGTTCAAACACCAAGAACCTTGTCGATTGGAAAAACCATTCATTTTTTATTCATCCATTATATTAACCATTCTTTGTATATTTTTGTAGCATCCTCGTCCAGTATTAAAGAAAATTAGAAGTGAATATGCATCCGTGTTCAGTCAATGATGAAGATTATTTGTCTCATCTTAAAAAATAAAATACAATCAATTGCAACAAAAGGATACATATCGCAAGCCTGTCCTCTTACCGAAGCTAAACACAGGTAGGCAATCTTATTTAATATTCATTATATATATATTTCAAAATAATCACTGGGTATACTCAGCCTTGGCCGCCGACTCTCACATAAATCCCTTGTTTCCTACAGATTATGAGAGCTGAGGTATATAAGCAAGGGAGTGAGAAATAAATAAATAAATAAATAGAAATAAACCCAGTTAAAAATAAAAGGTAGCGTATTTGCACCTTTACAAAATACGGAAATAAATTTACGAATATTGAAAGTTGATAACATTTGTTAAATATAATTGTGTTTCATATGATATGATATTGAAAATTATTTATATGATATTATTATATAATGTGTATGTGAATGGTATAAATATTAAATTAGTGATTTGAATTAGTGATTATAAATGAGAAATAATAAGGAAAGTTTCAAAAACTTCTGAACTTAAAAATATAACATATTGTGATATATAGTTAAATAAGAAATATACAATGGCGATGTCAAAAGACTTAGCCTCGATTGAAAAATTGAACAATACGAATTTTCTACACTGGGCATTTAAAATTGAAAACCTACTTATTAAGGATGATTTATTTAAATTCTGTGTCGATGATCCCCCCCCCTCTCCGGACGCCGCTTACTCAAAAAATAGTGCAAAGGCTAAGGCCATCATTAATTTGTGCATAGATGATGAACAGATAATTTATGTAAAAAACTTACAGACTCCGAAGGAAGTGTGGAAAAAATTAAAGTCTGTCCATCAGCGAGCGAATTTATCCTCAAAATTATTTTTATTAAGGAAATTCTACTCTCAAAAACTCTCAGAAAATGGGAATATGGTGGAGCACATTAATAACATTCTTACAATAAGAGACAGGCTTTCTGCAATAGGTGAAAGCATCAGTGAGTCGCACATTGTAGCGATCATGTTGTGCTCCTTGCCCCCATCATATGCCGGGATGATAACTGCGCTTGAGACGCGTGATGAATCTGATTTAAAATTAGACTTTGTGAAGAACAAACTAATCGATGAATATACCCATCGATTAGAAAACAAAAACACTAATTCGTATATTAAACAAACCGCGTATAAAGTGGAAAATAAAGCCGCCAATCTACCTCCTATTGAGACGGCATTTAAATCTGAAAACAAACCATATAAAAACACAAAGTTTTGCAGCTTTTGTTCCCGAAGTGGACATGTTAAAAATGAATGTTTTCAACTAAAAAACAAAGAAAGGTATAACTCGCAGAAGAATAATTATAGACACGAAAATAACAGGAACAGAAACAACAATTACGGTGCAGGTTATAGAACAAACGCAGGAAACAACAAAGGACAGGAAAACAGTAAAAATCATTCCTCCAACTACTGTTTCAACGGAAAGATAAACTCAGCTAGTGAGCAAACAGGGTTAGGCGTTCCTCTTCCCCAGGTTGAACACGCATTTCAAAATGAACCAATGCTAGTTAACAAAACACTAACACCTACATAATAGACTCGGGCTGTACAAGACATGTTACGTCCACAAAAGAACACTTTACAACGTTTAAGCCAGGAAATTTTGTCGACATCACCATAGCTAACAGGAAAAGATTAAATTCTCAAGGTCTGGGGGACATAACAATAAACACAGGCCTTAAAAATAACATAACACTCCAGGACGTATTTTATTGCCCGGAATTAAAGAGTAATCTCTTATCAGTAAAGAAGGCTACCGATAATAACATAAAAGTAATCTTTGAGAAGGAAACATGTTTTTTCATTAAAGATAACAACACTATCTTAACCGCTAAACTGAACAAAAATCTCTATGAAGTAAATCCTAAGGATGAGTACGGTTACGCCTTAAGCACGCAAACCTCCTGTAATAATGAAAACTGTATATATAAATGGCATCGTAGATTAGGTCACAAAAATTTTGACGCAATTAAATATTTGGTTAATCATAAGTTGGCTGAGGGAATAATTATAAATAACTGCAAGCATGAGTTGCATTGCACAAAGTACATAGAAGGGAAACTGTCAATTTCACCCTACCCCAAAGCAGCTAAAAATAGGAGCAAAGAGATATGCTCGCTTGCACATTCTGATT
This sequence comes from Maratus speciosus, assembly GCA_963932465.1. Classification (NCBI taxonomy): domain Eukaryota; kingdom Metazoa; phylum Arthropoda; class Arachnida; order Araneae; family Salticidae; genus Maratus; species Maratus speciosus. Next base: position 174,177,365 of record OZ010793.1, read on the forward strand.
TATGTGGACCTATGGAGACACAAACTCCAGGAGGATAGCGTTATTTCATAACGTTTACAGACGACTACAGTCGATTTACTATAACATATCTATTAGCGCATAAATCTGAAGCGGTAGAGAAATTAAAGCAGTACGTAGCCCTAACAAAAAATAAATTCGGGAAGGTAATAAAAGCTATAAGGTCTGATAATGCCAAAGAATATCTTGGGGAGAGTTTTGAAAACTACTTAGCCGAAAACGGCATAGAAAGACAGTTGAGTGTCCCGTACAGTAGCCCCCAAAACGCGGTTTCTTAGAGAAAGAACAGAACAATCGTTGAAATGGCACGTACTATGCTGTCAGATGCAAAATTGCCTAAGCATTTCTGGGGGGAAGCGGTGATGACAGCCACATATTTAACCAACCTACTGCCGACAAACGCAAATGAAAATCACGCCTCACCATACGAATTGTGGAATAATAGGAAGCCTGACTTATCAAACATTAAGACTTTTGGGTGTAAGGCATTTGCCTACGTAGATAAATCAAAAAGAATGAAGTTTGACGAAAAAGCTATCGAAGGGGTCATGATGGGTTATGATTTTCGGAGCAAAGGTTACAGAATTCACACGGGAAATAACCACATAATAATTTCTATAACGGTAAAATTCATTGAAGAAGGGACTAACTATGAGGAAATTAATGATACTACGGAAACCAAAAATAACGCTCAAACACCTACCGAAAATATCAAGATTGATTTGACAAATAATAATGAAGATCTGATAGAAAACCCGACGCCAGATAATCCCGAACCGAGGAAGTCGCAAAGGGAAAACAGAGGCGTACCTCCAAATCGTTTCGGAGTGACCGTGAACTTGTGCAAAATTGAGGAACCGAAATCGTGGGCCGAACTACAAAACATTGAGGATATAGAAACAAAAAATAAGTGGTTGGAAGCAGCAAATGAGGAAGTAAGATCACTACAACAGAATAAAACTTGGAAACTAATTAAAGCTATACCCGGAAAACGCGTCATAGGGTCAAAGTGGACATTTAAAGCCAAAAGAGGGATAAACGGAAAAATAGAAAGGTATAAAGCCAGGTTAGTTGCGAAGGGGTACTCGCAAAAATATGGGTGCGATTACGACAAAACGTATACACCAGTCGTATCGCACACCACACTGAGAGCATTTTTAAATGCAGCCGTTTACAAAAATCTTGATGTGACGCACCTTGATGTCAAAACCGCTTTTTTGCATGGGACTCTTGAGGAGGAAGTGTATATGTATCAACCGGAGGGTTATCTAAGGAAAGGGGAGGAAGGAAAAGTATGTAAATTAAACAAGGCGATTTATGGCCTTAAACAGGGCGCAAGGGCATGGAGTTTAAAAATTAGCCAATCCCTGAAGAATCTAAAATTTACCGAATGCGACTCAGACCAATATCTGTTTAAACGAATCAAAAATGGAAAAGTCGCATATGTGATCGTCTACGTGGACGACATACTCATAGCCGGTAGCAAAGACGATACGCACGAGATATATAACCAGTTATCCAAGGAATATGAGATTAAAAATCTGGGATAGGTAACTCAGTATTTAGGGATTAATATAACTAAAACAGAAAACGGTAACTTACAACTTGATCAAGAACACAAAATTATAGAAATCGCGGAAAAGTTCAACTTAACCCTTAGCAAACCCACCTACACGCCAATGTGTATTAACTATTTTAATTTAGATCCGGAAGGAGAGTTAATGGAAAATAATACAAAATATAGACAAGCAATTGGCGGATTGCTATACATCGCGACACTAACAAGACCCGACATCGCGGCCATAGTAAATATTCTAGGGAGGAGGAATGAGATACCCAGACTAGCTGATTGGGAGGCCATCGAAAAGGTTATCAGATACCTGATGACTAAAAGAGAATTGAAATTCATAATAGATGCAAACCGCCCATACTAACGGTTTACAGCGATAGCGACTGGGCGAATGATCGTATAGACAGAAAGTCAACGACAGGCAATCTGTTTAAGTTAGGCAACAACCTGTTAGCCTGGATCTCTAAGAAGCAGACCAGCGTCGCCCTGCCTTCTACAGAAGCCGAGTACATTTCGGCGTCAACTGCAACACAAAACGTGATACATTTATTAAATTTACTCAATGATTTGGAATTGCCTCAACAAATACCAATAACTGTGTATGAGGATAATTTATCAACCATAAAACTAACAAAAAACGAGAAAGCACAAACAAAAACTAAACACATTGAGGTCAAATTCCACCACATCAGAGATCAATACGAACGCGGAATAATTAATATCACCTATTGTCCTTCAAAACTCATGATAGCGGATATACTCACAAAACCGCTTTCAAAAGTTCAACATGAGTTTTTACGAAACGAACTACAGCTAAAACTTGTCACAGGTCCTTCAGACAAAAAGGAGGAATATTAGAAATCCTACTTCTACTAATAAGTTTTGTATGCGAACCTGCGACACAAATGACATGTTATATAGACTTATAACCGAACTTGTGGGGTATGTAAACGTTTGTGGAAATATGTAAAACATTTATCTAATCAAGAAAAGTGAACTTCGCGGAGAGCAACGGAAACACTTCATCTCATCACTCATAGATGGCAGCACTAAATCTACAAGGCGATCCACAAGACAGCATTTATATTAAGTTCATATCTGAAAACCAGATCGCAGCACTATTCATTGGACATTGCAAAGTGACTGTGCTGAAATAAATTAATCCGCTGACTTTGCATAATCTATTGTCTTTCTCATCACCTAAAAGACTCTGTGTGAACACTTTTTTGAACCCCGCAGTCGTCATAAAATTTTTCCACTAAACGGACGTGCTGTCCGTCGGGATACAAATCCCATTGTTATCCCAGAAGGGATTTTCTCTGGTGTTCAAACACCAAGAACCTTGTCGATTGGAAAAACCATTCATTTTTTATTCATCCATTATATTAATCATTCTTTGTATATTTTTGTAGCATCCTAGTCCAGTATTAAAGAAAATTAGAAGTGAATATGCATCCGTGTTCAGTCAATGATGAAGATTATTTGTCTCATCTTAAAAAATAAAATACAATCAATTGCAACAAAAGGATACATATCGCAAGCCTGTCCTCTTACCGAAGCTAAACACAGGTAGGCAATCTTATTTAATATTCATTATATATATATTTCAAAATAATCACTGGGTATACTCAGCCTTGGCGGCCGACTCTCACATAAATCCCTTGTTTCCTACAGGATACAGCCCCTAAAATACGCTCGTTTTAAAGTAATTAATTTCTCTGAAACTTATTGTACGGATTGCATAAAAAAAATTTGTTTTTTTGGCTAATTGAAGAGTGTAGAGTTCATTTATGCTGTCAGAATTATGTACTGCTATTGAAAAAAGAAAGTTTTGGTTCGTTTTAATATGTAGATGGCCCCCTAAGCAAATTTTATATACATCATTTAAAAGTAGACTTTATTACCAATCGTGTGGTACCAGTAACCTTCTTCTACGATAATTTTTTGCTGAGTTAGTTAGGGTTTTTTTTTCCCACGACTGTACGTTCTGCCTGATCTGCACTTTTGAGTGACTTTAACGTCAATGACAGCATATGGAATTCTATAGCGTTAATTCTATTAGGAAAAGTTTAGTCTGTGTATACACTACCATTATCAAGACATATACCAGGGACGGCGAACCTATGGCACTCTTGCCATAAGTGGCACGCTGCAGATTATCTTTGGCACGGCATAGATTCAGATTCTACATCAAAATACAGTGGAAATTTTACAAAATGCATTAATTAATCTAGATGTTGTCTCTGTTTACCTGTATTCTATTAGTTTGGTTGGTTGTCAGTCATGCATATTGGAGAAATTGAAGTATAACTTAATATATCCCAATCTAGTTCACTATTGGCCCACAACATTTTAAGAATAAGACAGAATTAGGAGATTGTAAAGATCAAAACGCATTACACGAAAAATATCGATGATAAAATTATAAAGTTTGGAATTCAATTCCAGATACTAAAAGCTGTATTTTCTGGCGCTTGCTATTGTGACAATTTTTTCTAAGAGATATTCTTTTCGGAAATAAATAATAGGAAAAATTCAAGTAAAAACATCTTGTCAAATGAGTCCAATTTAAATTGCATTCTCTTAAAAAATAAGTAAGTACGAAGCTGATATTATTTGGCATCTAAGATGAGACAACAGAAATACTATTTTTAAAATAAATTTCTAAAGTATAACCTCAAATATTATCCATATTTTTAGGGTTCCGTACTTAAAAAGTAAAAACGGAACCATTATAAGATCACTCCTGTGTCTGTCCGTCTGTCTGTCACAGCCATTTTACTGGTAAACTATGGAACGTGGAAAGTTCAAATTCCGGGAAGTAATAAAGACCATTGACCCACATACTTTCAGATTAATAAACATTCATAAATATATTTAGTAAAAAAGTAGAGGGGCTAATTATGCTACTTGAAAAAAAATCTTTTCTTTGTATATCGTGTGGGGTATCCTGCGAAAGCTTTTGTAAAGCTGAACTCAAAAATACATTCCTTTTAATTTTAGGTATTATATTTTCAAAGATATTGTTGAAAATGTAGCGCAAAAATATGTGCCCCTCCGCCCCCCCCCCCCATCTAATTACGAATCTACTGAAACTAAAATTATGAATAAATTAGAGGTAGTAGACGTTAATATAAACCTTGCCGGAAAATTATAGCGATTACTCTAGGTCACATAGTTTTTGAGTAATTAGCATTTTTTTGTTATACGCAAATTTCGATTTGCGGGCATTCAGAAAAATTGTTGAGCATCACTGAATATACCTATCGTTGCAGAATAATAACAGAATTGTTGATAATGATTTTCGAAAAAAATCATCGGTAATTAGCCGAGACCCTTAAAGGTACGGTCAGTTTGGACATACACCAGGACAGGGGTGGCGTACTCTATGCCTAGTTAACAGCTTTTAATGATATATATGTAAAATGTAATGTCCAGTAACAGTATAAAAGCAATAAACGTCAAATTGTTAAAATCATACTAATTTAAGGGGTCTCGGGACTCTAAAAAGTGGAAAAAAAGAAGAAAAAAAAAGACCATTTTCAACATTCAATGTCTTAAAATGTATATGATTTTAAAACACAATTTTAATTGGGATGAAAGATATAAGTATGTTCTTTCGTTTCATGTATTTAAAAAATTGCAAGATACAGAATTAGTATTTGTAGGGATCTCGAAACTGTTACACATTTGTCGAACAAAATATTGGCATAACAGTTTACGCGCAGGATTACAAAATAAATATTGCAACTAGAATGAAAATTTTGGTGCTTACTTATACTTCAGTTTGTAATAATTTCCCTGAACTTAAATAAATTTGTATTTAAAGCATTTTTATATTTTTAATGCAATGTTGCGTTTAGCTAATACAAAATTTTGAAAATTTCAACAGTAAAATCACCTAAAAAAATATTTTGTTGAACAATAAAAAGGAAATTTTAGGTTCAGTTTATACAGCTTAACATGAAATATATGTCATAAAAATTTCATGAAAAAATATTCAGAAGATTTTGAGGTATCCTGCGCGTTATGCCCAAAAAACGCCATTTGGAAAATAATGACTTTAAAGTTTCGGAAACGCCGCTTCAGCTATTGAGCGGGTATAATTCTAAAAGCCAAAAATTCTGTTCTAATGGGAATTTCTCTAATATATACAGTTATACCCAACCCTACGTTGTATAGTTTTTTACAAAGTCTTAGTATTCTTTTAGCAACGTTTTTTTTTCTTTTTTTTTCTTCTTATAATACAATTACAAATTCATATATTTATTCTACGGAACCCTCTGTGCGCGAGTAATGCTCGCACTTCACCGTTATTTTAATTCTAAAAACAAAATTTTAAGTAATTTTGATTCATTATTATTTGATCCATTAAAATTTTTTACTGTTGGCACGTCATGATCACGTAAAATACATTTTTGGAAAAATTTGGCACGTCGATGTGAAAAGGTTCACCATCCCTGACATGTACAAATCCTTTACTTGCAAATCATCATCTTTCTTAATTTATAATACCCTGATATAGCGCGCATTTCGATACAACACTCCATTTCCTTGTCTTCTGAAAGGCGCGATATAGTGATGGGCTACTATATTTTGTATATTGCTGCGAATCTTTTTTTCCGAAATCAGTTATAAATGAAATCGATTGTATGCTGAGTCCTGCATGGGGACACAATAATCCGACTTTACTGAAATCACTAGTAGGATTTGCAAACATTGTACTATTTTGTACGTGCTGTAAATATCTTTTTCAGAATTGAATCGTAATTTAAAGAGTCCAACTTTGGGTCACATTATCTGACTTTGCACAACCGACTGATTAAACTCAGGTAAGGGTTCAAGAATTAAGGGTTCAAGGGTAGAATTCAGATATATCAGGTTTTTTATACAGAATTTTTTTTAGAGGACTGTAATTATAAATTTCAATATGAGTGCCTATGAAGGGCGACTCAAGCTGATAATCTCAATTTCAGATGATTGTATTCTAAAATTCATTAAATTCAAAATAAAGTTTATAGATGTTCAATGCTTCTTCCTCCTAGTGTTGCCAGATAGTCGAAACTCAATTTCCCCAAAATTTCTTAAACTTCCCCAAATCAGCGTTATTTTCCGAAAAATTCCCCAACGCAGTTTCTTCTCAAAAAAGTAAATTTTCAGTTTCAATTTCTCAGAATAAAAAATGTTTAACTAATTTAAACTCAATTTACCCCTCTCCCCCAAATCAAGTATTTAATTTTTTTTTTGAAAAAATTCCCATTTACACAAAATAAACATTTAATCTCGGCAGAATTTCTTATGCATATTCGCAGCAAAACGAAGAGAATGAGAGATGCATTTTACAACGACAAGTTCGTTTACACTTCTTTTTAAGTTGTTGCCAATCGATGAGGCTGGCCTATCGTTGCAGTCTTCAATCGTCCGGGCACACGGATAGCGGTGAATATTAGCGGTCTCTAAAAGTGATATACATAGGAATAAAAGTGATTATTTTATAATCACCTACACCAAAAAATGTTTTTACCGATTTACGAATTTAAAAAATCCGCTCAGTTATAACGTTGCTTACAACTGATACGCCTCTGCGAAATTTAGAAGCTGTCAAGCAGTAACATTTGAAACTTATGAATTTCCTTTTTCAGTCTTTTATCCAAAATATAAATGTATAAACTAAAAAATTATCTTGGAAATAGAATTAATTTAAAACCTCGGTGAAAACACAATTAATAATTCATAAAAAAAAGTAACTGAAAATTTTGTTGAAAATGTAAATAAAAATGCATTTATGAAAAGTTTTGGCCTGTGACTTGTTGATCGTCATTGCGAAAGCTAAGTGGACTGGAAATTGAGGCCGTTAATATTTAAATGGCATATTAGTGTCAGATGGGGTCTTTCTCCTTTCATTTTGCCTATAGTATTGAACAGCACAACTTAAATTCATTTAAAACTATAATAAGACGCTATAATAGAAGCCACGTAACACGCAAACTAACTATAACAAAATATTTTCAGCTGTGTCTAAATACAATCTTGAACACAAAGCTGATTCGCTGAATTCACCACGTAAGCGTAAACCGGACCAATAGCAATTGTTATTCATGCATCGCTTAAACGGTTTGTGTTAAAAAAGAGATTCCAACTGGATTTTGATTTGCTGAATAGGTCGGGACATGCGACCGTAAATTAACCACTGAAAATCGTGGCTAAGGTTGTTGGCAAATAGCAAGTTACAAATACAGCTTTTTCTTCGAGCTACGTGAGAGAAATATATATATAGATATTTAACGTTTCGACAGAATTCATCATGTTGTATCTCATATTATCAGAAAAAATTCTTCAAAAAGAAAGTCATCAGAATTCCGACTCCGATTCTTCAAAAAGTAGCAGTATTATACTCAAAGCTACACTGTTATTCATTCTTAAATAAGTTTTTTGTTTTCATTTAAAATTTTCTTTGTAATCACTATTATTAAAAAAAAAAAAAAAAAACGGATTTCTTCACTATTGTAGTAGTATTTAGTTGTGGGGGGTCGTGAAAAATTTGTCGAGTGATCCCCTTTTCCGAACTATTTTTTAAACTTTCTAAGAATATAATTCGCGTGTATAAAAATATTGAAGTAAAGATTTACATGAAAATATAGACTGAATTTATTTTACTTATTTCTTAATTTTCAATGATAGGCGGAAAATATGTCATTTATTTCTTCTACAAAACTTTAAAAAGCTATTAATATTCCTATTCTTTTGAAGGGAGAAATAAAACAAATTTTTTAGCTCCTAACACAGAAAAGAGCACACAACCAAGGAAAACAACGTCATGTTTGAAATAATACAAGTATTTTCCTTTATATCCTTCATATAATCTGCATACATATATTGTGTCAAACTGGCGTAATTTTCGTTAATTTTTAATATTCACCTAAAAACTTTTACCTAAACTTTTTAAAAAAGAACATTAATATTTAAATTGCTCTTACAATGTTGCAATTAAAGGGAATAGTTGTTTTAAATTATCGGGAAATCTTTTAGCGAAGTATTTTCCCAATGCAGTTAGTTGATGTGATAATACTTTAATTTTAAAGTGTCCAAAAGCAAAAATATTAATAATAATAATGATAATTTTTAAAAATAAAAATTTTTCAATGCCTAAAATCTTTATCTGATTGCCAATAATGTTTCTTCATGTCTATTATAATCAACAATGTGACTTTTTTCAGATTCCAATAAAAGTTGGGGTCCTTCATAATCTTATTTAAGTTTGAAAGGCGGTCGCATGATCAAAAGTTTAAGAAACGCAGCTTTAACACGATTATTTTGCTTTAATATTTAAGGTCAGTTAAAATATGCGTCATATACAATATAAGTATATTTAAGAGCAAGATTTGCACTTAGAGTATTTTTTAACAAACTTCCAACGAATGACTTTTTTCCCTTTCAGCGACAAAGTTCTATTTTTTAATGGGAAGATGGACGTTAAAATTTTGTTTTTTTTTATTTTCGTCATACAAATATGAAATTTTCTGGAAATGTACATTGCACCATAAGTACATAAGATACCTTAAAAGAAATTTTCAATCTTATTATAATTTTGAGATTATTTTAAAAATTTAAATTTTTAAAACGAAATTTTAAAATGTTCCATGCTTCTTAATTTTGGAGATATTTCCTCGATTTTGCATTTGAGTCATTTAAAACTCTATTACAAACAAATGTGTGTATCCCTTGAATAGGTAATTTTTTAGAGATTTTTTTCTGAATTCCATATCGATTTTCTGCAAAATTTTGTTTTTTAATAAGTTAAAAATCAAATTTAGTTATCTTAATGAAGTATAATTTTAAAATCCATACACAGTTTCTTTTTAAGTAATATCAGGATTCTTCCTTATACTTGTCATGAATTTTGATCAAAAATTAAGACGCATTTAAAAAAATCTAAAAACGTTGAATAATGAGATTTGAGAAAAACATATTTAAAATATATTAAAAAGCCGAAAAATTGTTAATTGTACAAAATTCAAACTCTTGTAACTTTTTCGAAAAATAATCCCATTTGTATGCGGTTTTTTGCAAATGACTCTGAACAAACTGGAGAAAAATAATATGCACAAAAATAATTTTCGATTTTGGAGTCGGTTTTTGCTGAAATAAAGATTCCCTATTCCCTTAAATTCACTACGCACTTTAATCAAAAATATTGACCACTTTTCGGACCAACGATGTTCGGTTTGGTACTTATGTACTTAATCTAAATGATTTACGTATTAGTGATCGCCAATAATTTAAAAAGTGAATGTGAATAGCACTCAAATCGCATTTGCTCAAATATGCCGCTTTGCTGATAAACTGACTACAGAAGATTAACCATAAGTTTAACAATAAAGTGCCTGACTTTGGCGCTAAATGGAAATGTGTCGACGAAAAGACAGATTTCCATGTTATGTAGAACATATATATATAAACTCGGTCTATGGCGTCAGACGCCGCCATCCTAAGAATCTACAAGAGTATTTTTCCATTTTTTTCCAGTAAAGGATCCATTACTCTTCCAGACCTCTATCCCTCTTTGCCTTTGCAACATCATCCATCCATTTCTGTCGTGGTCTTCCCCGTTTCCTTTTTTTATTTGTTTCACAATTGAATGTAATTTTGGGTAGTCTTTCATCATTCATTCTTTTAACATGACCATACCAGATTAATTGCTTTTTTTAATATCATCTAATATGGTTCCCTTTATTTTCATAATTTCCTTGATTCTGCCATTTCTTATTCTTTCTATTCTTGATATCCTGCATGATCTTCTTAGGGCGTCCATTTCTACTGCCGTTAATTTCTTTCTTTCTGTCTCCATAATTCTCCATCCTTCTGCTCCATATAACAATATGCTCTTAACATAAAATTTAGTTGAATTGGTAAAATGATACGTTGAATCAGAATGTGTTCGTATTTTTTCTTTCTAATTAGTGCCGCATCCAGTTAATATTCATTAAATATTATTAATTATTAATATTATGGAAAGGCTTCGCTCTGCTGCTGGTTCCGTTACAATTTTATTAGGAAATAATGATGATAATTTTGTCTGTCTATCTGTTTTCTTTCTATTTTTTTCTTATTCTTCTTTCGTTAACATTTGAACAGAACACGGTAAATGGACAGAGGAATTTTTAATTGCAGAAAGTTCCGAAATTCCATGTACTTCAAAGCGTGAAATCTCGGTGATTTTTTTGGAAATAGAATACTGGAAATTTACTGGAAGAATACTGGAAATTTTAATGTTTTAATTGTCACAGTACACAAAAAAATTTCCTAGAATAATTTATAGGACCGAGGGACCGCCGAAAAAATAAAACTTAGCATTTTTATGAGTACAGTACTTCGCAAAAGAAATGCTATATCTAAAAATTTGCGATTGGAGGTTTGTTTTTCTACCAACAGTGGTTTAGAAGTTAATCAACATAGCCGCCATATTTGAATCACCCGGTATTTATATATAAAATTTCTTACATATAAAATAAAATGGATGTTAGGGATATACGGGCATCCCTCGACTTACGTATTATGCGACGTCAATTCGCAGTTACGTAATAAAACTCGAAAATTACATTTATGAACTCACTAGCGCGTTTGATATGCATTTGCATACTTTTTATAATTATTTTATAAATAAAATATGCAGATAAAAACCACAACCAGAATATAGTTTTATATAATAGTGGGAGTTATATTTTTATTGGGATATACAATCAAATCTTTAACAAAACAAACTCAGATCTAATTAAAATGAGACAAAAAATCTGGGATTCAACCGTAATAATTATGTTAGCTGGATTCAAACCAGAACGAAAGCTAATTTTAAAATTTCGATGGAACGAGTGATATTTTTTCTTATAGCTTCACCTGTTCGGTTAATGTAGATTGAAAGTTCTTTAAATCAATTAAATTATTAGTTCCTATTTATAAGCACTGTTTTGATGAGGCCTGTAGATGTCTATGATAGTTAGAGTTGCAGTAAAGCTAGAGATCCTACCTACACAACTTCCAGGTTGTGTAATATTTAAACGAAGCTTCTGACTGTAAAATAGTCAATGAAACATCGTCTTCATTTTGAAAGATCTATCCAATGATGTGCCACTCAATAGGGTACGTAAATTTTTTTTTCGTCTCTACCGCCATTTTGAATTTATAAAAACAAAACTTAGCCTATAATTATCGGACGGTTAAGACGAATCGATAGAGACCTCATTCATTAAAATCCATCCAGTTGTTGGGATGCTTCGAGGGTATAAAGAAATCCGCTTACCCAGATACGCATGAAACACATAACACTTCGCCTTCTTGGCAGTCGGGTTATAACACAAAACGACAATGTAGACGCATGCTTTTAACTCAACATATGACTGGCAATCATGTGCTTCATTATTTTTGTATCCCCAGAATTTTTGAGGGTACATCTCAGCTCTGTCATCGGGTGTTTGACAACCTTTCCGCCCTTTTTTAACATTAGTCACCTTTGACTTAGGTACTCTCGTGTTAGGGCGGTACATGTCACGTTGATCAAGAAATCTCTTTATAATGAACGTCTCAAACTCGAAAAGCAAAACAAGAAGTATTTTTATTTTTGTTATGTTTTTAGTGAAAGAATGTATTTGCTCCATTTTCGACTGCGTCTGTTTTTAGTTTGTCGGCATTTTAGTGAGGTTTTTAGGTGTTATTGTGAAAAATATTTTTATATAATGGAAGTTTATAATGCAATAGAGGAGCCCATACTTAACCTTTTTGCAAAGACAAGTTTGCTGCATTAGGTGGATTGCAACGCGCTATATTTATGTAATAACGTAAAAAGAGGTGTAATTAAAAGAGTAATATCATAAAAGTAGTATAACAAAGCAATAATAAAATAAATAGAAGTATAATAAAACTAATAGAATCACTATTAGCTATTTAATCCTTTGATTACGAATCGGGATATATACGTCCCAGTAGATTATTTTTTATTCTATTCATGTAACATTTTGAATATAATAAAATTAATAGAATCAGTATTAGCTATTTAATTCTTCGATTACAAATTGGCACATATAAGTCTTAGTAGACTATTTTTTTATTCTACTCATACTACTTGTTGAAAACTCTACCATACACTTCTACCAAAGATCTTTTAACCCTTTCCGGCACAGTGGGCCCAGGTTGGGATACCTAATTTTAATTCCAAACTTACAAACGGCACCAAGAGTATTTTAATAAAATTTTGCATTAACAATGAAAGTGAAAAGTAGCAATTTTTTAATTTCTGAAAAAGTCGTATGCAAATTCCGGTGTTCGATGATTTCATCATTTTACAACAAAATTTGTCTGTGCCGGAAAGAATTAATGAGAAAACTACCAGAGAGGTTATTTTTGTGTGTAACATGTTGTGCGATTGCATATAAAAGTAGTCGCCAGGACCCGTGATCAAATTCCTGCCATCTAATCCCATAATGAAGATTCCATAAATATTAAAGTGCAATTTAAAGCAGAAGGTTTTCTTTAAGAAATCAGACTTCTTTTGTGCAAAAACTTTTTATCTTTTTAAAATTTGAAACATATAATGCAAATTTAGTTGAGTTTAAATCATGTGTGAATAATGTTGAAGATTAAAATATATATACACTCCTGAATCATAAATAGGATTACAGTCATTCAGGGTAACTTTGAACCATGGAGTGTAACTTTGAACCACCTCCTATTTTTCAATATTTTTGACTTCAAAAGACTAAATAAACTCCAGAACTGTGCTCTGTTGGCAAGGTTCTAAACTGGGATTTCTACTCTTTATTTTAGAAAATAAATTAGCAACATTATGCGCAATTAATTGCATCATATAACTATTTTTGTGAAGTACTGTTTTCAAGTTAATTTTGAATGCTATTTTGAAGTTGTTGTAATCCAATTAAATTTTCATAGTAAGTAACAATATACTCATTTATCAGACATATTATTATCTAAATCTTGTAAATGTGTTAATATTTTGTGATTATTTATTTATTAATAGTTAATAAAATGTAAAATAAGAAGTCACTAACATTTTACCACATTTTCAGGGTAACTTTGAGCCGGCTGAAAGTTATACTGATGCTTACAATTTACTGATTATAGGTGCTACTGTCAAGATTTTCCCATATTTGCACATATATTTTATATAAAGGCCGAAAGTGTGCATAAGATATAACATGCAAATATTTTCACAAATATGTGTAAAATACATAAAATTCATTCAAAGGCGTTATTCGGGGCGGAGCTACTCAAATTTGACATTTCATACCTTCGACATTTTTATTCTTGTTTGAATAATACTAGTACTAGTATGTATTACTGTAACTATGGATATATTATTGAGTTAAAACATTGAAAATTGTTTTTCACTGCATTTTTATGTTTTATATGAACAATAAACAGCTCTTTTTTATTTCTAAATATTCATGGTTCTCATCTTCCACTTTTCTTATGCATAATATTTGTTGTAATATCATAAATTATACAAATCTTGTGATGTTGGGAAATGTAAATTCGGAGTCTTTACATATCTGAAAACATTTTTGGGAGTTCTAAGTTGTCTTAACTACAATACTTTTTTTTTTTTATAAAGAATTATTTTAAGTAATATTTATCATATGGTGCAAAGTTAACCTAAATGGCTGGGTAACTTTGAACCAGGTTAGAAATTCATTTTTTATTGGTTTTAACATTATTATTCCTTGATTTTTGATAGTCTAACAATAATTTAGGATCATTTCTTCTCTTTTATGCCCGTAGTTGCAACAATATTCTTAAAATAAGAGTGTGGCATATGAAAATAAGAAAAATGCGGATCAAAGTTACCCTGAATGACGGTACATGTAAAAAGAAATTTTGACGGATAAAATGGTATTTAAGATGTTTTAACATCATTTTAAATTTATTATAAATAACAAGGAGTTTCATGTAGCTTTTTTTTTTTTTTTTTTTTTTTTTTTTTTTTTTTTTGTAAATTTGCTGTGGATAAGAGACCAATCATTTAATGCAGCGTTTTCAGGGTAGGCCACATGCTGGATGGCCTACCCTGACATTGTATCCATATATGGATACAATGGCATACTTAACTTGGTTTACTTATTAAAATAAATGGTATTGTTTACGTGTGTTAGTTTTAATAGCGAGCATGCATCCCTCTTATAATGGCACATTTCTACAATTCATTAGTGACGTATTTCAGTTGGTGACAAAAATATTTGCAAAAAATATTAAATATTAGCATACTGAATTATTAGCATTGCAGTACTTTGAATAAAGTTATTTTTACATGCTAGATATTTCATACTAAATCGAGAACGCGCCATACTTTTGTAACGGAATTTTTTTTCTTTCGTTATCTGTCACACTTTTTGAGATACGATCGACGACTTCCAAATTTCTTTTACACTATAGTCTCTCTCATATCATAGTACATAGTCGATTTACTGTAAGTAGACATTTGTTACACAATTATAGTTTTATCAAGAGTTATTTGAATGTACCTTAACTTTAAATCGTTTAAGGGGTCAGGTACCTTTGAAAGTGTCCAAAAATATTTTTTTAATTTAATAGCTTATATTAAAATTCTAATCTTAAGGAATATTTAACAAGTTGGAAATTGCTTGTCAAACGTGGCAAATGAGGTGCGTTCGTACTATAACTAGTTTTATAAATATTTTTTGAACCGCATATTATACCGAATGTATATTTTACTGCACGTCAATAAGTGCATATCCATTTCATTCTGTTCGAAAAGCTGTATCATAATTAAAATGCACTTGAAATAATTTGTTTACCATTGGCCGTCATGTAATGGAAAACTTTTGACTGTCCCTGTAATGAAACTATACATCCGATTTTAATAAAATTGGAAATGACTCGACAAAATTTTACAAAAATTATATATTTAAAATTTCAGACTATTCGGAAGGCTGTAACATCATTAAATTGCACTTGAAATAATTTATTCCCTTTGGCCGTAATGTAACAGAAAACTTTTGACTGCCCCTGTAATTAAACTATCCATCCGATTTTCATAAAATTTGAAATGACTCGACAAAATTTTACAACAATTATATATTTAAAATTTCAGACCATTAGGTTGGGTAGTTTTTTCTCTGTTATATGCGGACAGACGGACAGGCAGACTGAACGACGACTATAGGTGCAACGTATTTATATAATTACGAACGCACCTAAAAAGAAACCTCATGCAAAAATTCGCTTTAGAAGGGAAGTTATGACGAAACAGTTTGAGCTCTCTTTATGTTATCAAGGGGCAATTGGATCTTTAAAGTCAATTTTCTCAAAACTTTGATTTTGTTCCCTGCGCGCATGATTTCTAAGAAATGGCTGGATAGAATTTCATGAACTTTTAAATGAAAGTAACAACCTTATAGATTCACAAACTGACCTACTATTATGTTCCTCAAGTCACAAATTTAGAAATTATGATGACTATTTTTATACAAAAATAGTTTAAAAATTTTGAGATTTTTGATTTTACATTTATTTTCTCAAAAACTAAGCATTATATATTTTTTTTAGTGTAATTTATTTTAAGCATATTATATCTCCACTCATTAAAAAATGTTTGTCTGACCCTGACAATTCATTTATGGGTGTGATGTTGAAAATAACATATCATCATATATCATTATTTATCTCGTTTGTAAAATTAAATTCCCCATTTTAAAATTTAATTTCTCCTTTCATAATTATAAACTGAATCAAAACTTCCTCTCTTTTCTAAAAAGAATATATCTATTTCTTCTTCTCTTTTGCGCTATAGTTTTCAGTTATTTAAGTTTTTCCAAGTTCACCCAAAGCCCTAAATAAAGTAAATCAAAAACAAATTTGTTTCTCATCCTGAAATCTTTTATTATGCGAGCATACTTTCCTTCGGTTAACGAATACATAAACAAAAGTCCTTCCGGCCAGTGCCGGGGATATCCAAGCTGCTTTTATTTAAAGTAACTTATATTTCGCTGCCAAATTCGGCGATTTCTTAAAGTGCCTGCCATTTTAAGACAACATGGTGGATGAGGCTAACCAGTGAACTTGGTCGAGACCTTAGTAATTGCTGCGCACATGCTCACTCACATCGGAATCGGTTGATATATACGAGTGCTGTCGCAGGCAAAAAATCGGATTTTTCAAAATGTCACCCACATTAGAGATTGAAACTGCTATATCTGAGCCATTTTTTTTAAGATAAAGACAAACAAAATATGCTCTCGAATCCTTATATCAAGGTCAAGTACTTAAGAAAGAAACCTTTTTCAATTTCTAATGTTTTTGCACCTCACTTTAAATATAATTTTTTTTAATTGGCCGCCATTTTGAAGTAAGATGGCTGATGAAGCTGGCCATCGAACTTGGTCGAGATATTGATGTATACTATCCACATGCCTTCTTTCATCGAAATAGGCGAATACGTGTGTTATCGCGTGGCAAATACAAGATCGTTTCAAAGTGTTCGCCATGCTAGAAATTCAAAGTGCTATAATTCAACCATTTTTTACGATATAAACAAAAGAACAAATTTTCAGAAACAAAAACTGCTCCAGAATCTTTGTATCAAGGCCAAACAAAAAAAAAATCTTTTTCATTTTCCAATTTTTTATTACTTCATTTTAAATTTTAAATTACATTTTTTTAAATGGCAACACTTTTGAAACAAGATGGCGAATGAAGCTGGCCAATGAACTCGGTCGAGACATTGGTATGTACTATGTACAGACCAAGTTACATCCAAATCGGTTCATAAATACGCCTTTTATCGCGTGACAAAAATCAGGTCGTTTTAAAATGTCAGGCACAATAGAAATTCAAAAGGCTATAACTCAGCCATTTTTTCAGATATAGACGAAACAAAACCTGTTCCGGAATCTTTGTATTAAGGTCAAACACATACGAAAAAATTCTTTTTCATTTTCCAATTTTTTGGTATTTCATTTTAAATTTTAATTTTTTTAAATTTTTTTTAAATGGCCGCCATTTTGAAACAAGATGGCGGATGAAGCTGGCCAACGAACTCGGCCGAGATATTTGTATGTACTATGTACACACCAAGGTACATCCAAACCGGTTCATAAATATGTCTGTTATCACGTGACAAAAATCAGGACGTTTCAAAATGTCAGACACGCTAGAAATTCAAAATGCTATAACTCAGCCATTTTTTAAGATATAGACAAAACAAAAACTGCTCCCGAATCTTTTTATCAAGGTCAAACACATAAGAAAAAAATATTTTTTCAATTTTCAATTTTTTGGTACCACATTTCAAATTAAAATTTTTCTTAAAAATTTAAATGACCGCCATTTTTAAACAAGATGGCGGATGAAGCTGGCCAACGAACTCGGCCGAGACATTGGTATGTACTATGTATAAACGAAGTTACATCCAAATCGGTTCATAAATACGCCTTTTATTGCGTGACAAAATTCAGGACGTTTCAAAATGTCAGCCATGCTAGAAATTCAAAATGCTATAACTCAGCCATTTTTTAAGATATAGACGAAACAAAAACTGCTCCGGAGTCTTTGTATAAAGGTCAAATACATAAGAAAAAAATATTTTTCCATTTTCAATTTTTGGTAACACATTTCAAATTTTAAATTTTTTAAAACATTTTAAATGGCCGCCATTTTGAAACAAAATGGCGGATGAAGCTGGCCAACGAACTCGGTCGAGACATTGGTATGTACTATGTACACACCGAATTACATCCAAATCGGTTCATAAATACGAGAGTTACAGTGTGACATAGGTCAGATATATATATATATATATATATATATATATATATATGGATATATATATATATATATATATATATATATATATATCAATTTTGAACGGAGGGTGATTTCGGGGTCTGGGGGTCATGATCGATGAAAATATACCAAAATTTTTTGAAATCGCTTTCCTCCGAACGGCTGCAATAGGTAGCTTTTTGTAATGAACGCTACCTAAAAGTTATTCTTTGGCCTTATGCTCCTGTTGTAGAAGTACTCTAACATTGTTCATTCCCATTTTGATAGTCAATACAAATGCCTTTACTGCCGCAAATATATACTCTGTTTATATTAAAATCGGCGCCGGCATTTGCTTTGCTCTTTCCAAATGCATATTTCCCATTAATTAGCTTTGACATTCGTATTTGTACTTTGTAATGTTAAAACACGAATCAACGGTCCTTTTGGCTACTTTTTAATTAAAAGTTTCATTAAGTGATATATCTTTGGGGTTATAATGATCCAGGGTACCAAGATTTTGGCTCGACACATTGGCAACAATATCTAACAAATTATGCATTTATTCTCTGAACATCGTACAGTTAACAGCTAACTGAAAGGGTCCCTCTCTGGCTTACATATTTCATGTCTATATCCAATAAAGCCATCCTGTCGTCAAATTTTCAGAGCTCTTCTTTTTGTACTTGTCTTTGATATTCAAGGATCTACGAACCTGGATTTCCAAAAAAAACGATTATTTTGAAATGCAATATTTTTGAGAAATGTTTTCGCTATAGATCATGGTCTACAGTACAATGAGAAATCATGCGCACAAGACATATAAGGTGAAACATTAAATTTCAAATGAAATTTAAAAAAAAAAGTTTACATGTATCTGGACTTTTTTTCAGAGAATTAAATATTAGCCTATGACTCTTTTAAAGTGTATTTAAAATTTCATATCCAAAAGTTGATCCGATGCGGAGTTACAGCAATCCATATCAGTGTCTCATTTGCATGCATTTCAGCTTCAAAGGTACCTGACCCCTTAATTCTACAGAAGTAAATAATAAGTTAACCCATATTGAACCGCTGTCCGATAAATAGGACAGCTAATAAAACATTTTCAAAAATAAAATTTGTAAGGATTTTCTGGATGCATTTTGTTATGACGACTTTAAAATACATAAAAGTATAACATATAAAAAAAAAAAAAAACAAGTAACAAATTAAAATTTAATTGAAAAAAATCTATTTAAAATATGTTTTAAAAATTGTGATCTTATAATCTAGAATTTTACCTTTATTATTATATTTTTATTGGAGAAATCATAGAGTATTTTTGTACAACATAAAATGTATTTTTAAAGTAAAATAAAATATTTGCTCATAAAATAAGTTTATGTATGTATTTTATATGTCCTAACTATGTATCCTACTAATATGTCCTGTTTATAGGACAGCTAATTACTTAAAAAATTAAAAACTTTTTTTTCAAAATTTTGCTGGTATCTACTTAATTACACCATATTAATGATATAATCGAAGTTTTAAAATTTTTCAAAAATATTTAATCGATGTGGTCCAATATGGGTTAAAACTGTGTTAAACAATTTTAATTATTCTCAGCTTATCACAGAAGTAAACTGTGTAGGCTGTAGGCTGTGTCATGATTTTAAATTTGTCATTAAACATGAATTAAATTAGTAAATTCAACGATAAATAAGAAGCCTTGTTGGCTGGTTAATTTCAGTGTCAGATAGTTAAGATTAATAAATACTTTTATTATTTTTTAATTACCTTTACGTTAAGTATTCCATTCTTAAAACATTATCTTCATGCTTATATTCAGTGGTGCAATCGTAAAAAAAAAAAAAAAAAAAAAAAAACCTAGAGTGTATGCGTTTTAGGCAGGAAGCTTCAGAGAGCCTACCTACCCTATAACTAAGGAGGTCCTGAGAAGTTAACTAATAAAGTATAGGGCGTATACCTTCCACTACATCCCTGCTTTTATTAATCTTTTTTTAGGTGCGTTCGTAATTATATAAATACGTAGCACCTATAGTCGTCGTTCAGTCCGTCCGTCCGTCCGTCTGTCTGTCTGTCTGTCTGTCCGCATGTAACAGAGCAAAAACTACCCAACCGAATGGTCTGAAATTTTTAATGTATGATTGTTGCAAAATTTTGTCGAGCCATTTCAAATTTTATGAAAATCGGATGCATAGTTTAATTACAGGGACAGTCAAAAATTTTTCTACATTACGGCCAATGGGAAAAATTATTGCAAATGCATTTTAATGATATTACAGCCTTCCGAATGGTCTGAAATTTTAAATATACAATTGTTTCAAAATTTTGTCGAGCTATTTGAAATTTTAGGAAAATCGGATGTATAGTTTAATTACAGGGACAGTCAAAAGTTTTCCGTTACATTACGGGGAATGGGAAAAAAATTATTGTAAGTGCATTTTAATGATGTTATAGACTATGCACTTATGAAGTTAAAAAATATGTACATTCAGTACAATATGGGATACAAAAAATATTTATAAAACTAGTTATAGTACGAACGCAGCTCATTTGCCACGTTTGACGAGCAATTTCCGACTTGTTTTATTTAAATGCTTTCATAAATGCAAGTTACATATTTACAACCTGCATCTTACATACCTTGAGTATTAGGTTATAAGATATAAATGTGTTTATAAGCAGCAACTTTCAATGCATATAATAGATAACAAACAACCCTTTTTTCAACAAATGGAAGCTAGAGCGAAATTTTTTAATGCGCCATAATCTTAATTTACAACAATTCAATCGTTGCACAATAAATTTCCATGATCGGAGGGCTTTTGTCATAAATAACTTGATGTTTTTATGGCGAAAACAATACGTAACTTTCTTGCATAAAAAAGGGAAAAACTAATTCATTAGCAATTATAGTTAGAGATCGACCTAAAATTCGGTTTCGCTTTCATTTTCTGCCCAAAATTAGAGTTTTGCCAAAAATTCGTTTTCGGCGAAAATGCTGCGAAAATTTGGCCGAACTGAAACTCGACCAAAACTATCTGTATTAAAAAAAATCTTGTTTCTTCTTTCGAAAATTTTCAAAATTCCTCATTGATTTGGGGGGCTGTATCAGCTCAAATGAGACTCTCGTTTTTTATTGCTATGAACTTGCATACAATTATATACACTGTTTATAATTATCAGTCGTGACTGACTCAAAACGTGAGTGCAAATTATAAAGCAAGTAATGCATATATGACTAAACTTTGAAGACACTTTTCACGTGTTCATTAAAAGCTGCAGACTTAATAGTAATACAAAATATTTAGTTTGAAACCGCAAAAGTGTTTAAATACTGTTTGAGAAGTTCTAGTATAACAGATCATGATTTACAAAAATTATTATAAAAGATAAAATCGAGGTATGTATACCTAAAACATTTTTTAATTAGATGAAATTCGTATAATTAGAAAAACATTCTGTGTCGTTAACCCCTTCGCGACGAGAGCCCTTTGCTTAATTTTTAATCTTTTACCACCGGTTTTTCAAAATAGAAAATTTTCTTTAATTGAATCGCGAAAATGCTCCGATTAAATAAACTTTACAAAAAAAAAAAAAAAAAAAAAAAAAGAGCAATTTAACAAATTACAACGACCGTTTGAAAAATGATTTTTTCGAAGACTAAAATTTAAGACATAAAAAATCGCACGGAGTTGATCAGATTTCTTAAAACTTACGTATTATTCACCTGAAACTTACGTATTATCCAAGCATTTCATTGGCTGTTCGGGAAAAGGCTTTTCCATCGTCAGATTTCCAAGAAATCTGAGGACTCATTTTAAATGAAATTTCATTCTTAAACTTTTAAACATCCCACAATATTACTTTTTACACCGTCGTACAGAGAAAAAAAGTGTAGTTTTAAATGCAATTTGTTTGAAAGCTGTATCTCAATTTCTTTCTGAGTTATTATTATTATTTTTTTTTTTAGTTTTTATTACTTTTTTGTCATAGTGACAACAGAAGTATCCATCTCTGCTGAAAGTAAAGGGGAGCACAGATTACTGTATAGACCAATCAGAAAACGAATAAAATTCGAATTCGACCAATAAAAAGCTTCAGATATGCTTTTGATTTCCTACCCTGACGAGGACAATAACCATTTTTCCAAATGGTTAATAACTGGTGAGAATAATGAAGGATTCTGAGCCCCTTAAGTAGCACGTATACCGGTCGCTCGTCCCCAAGGGGTTAATGAATTAATTCCATTTTATTTTATATGAAAATTAAAAATTTTGGGCAGAGCCACAAGAGAGACAACTTGGATTACACGTATAATTAATTAACAATCATGTAATTTAATAAACATGCATAATTAATTGATATTTATGTATATTTAATTATTTAACAAATCGACATTTTCGCTTTCTGCTGAAAATAGGAAGATCACCGAAATTCAGTTTTGGTTTCTGTTTTAAAAACCTGTTTCGGACGGTCCTTAATTCTTTTACATATTTTATGTATCGTATGCTATATAAAAATACCCCCTGTCTCAAATAAATCTGTGTAGGCCGTTCTCAACTGAAGAGCTAAGTGGAAGAACACATGTTAAGTAAGAAAAATTACATTTGAAGAAATTTGATGTGAAAGTTTTTGTTGTCAATTTTAATGATTTATTTTCTGTTGGATGCCATGCGTTTAAAATATTAACAGGTGTGGTACTAAACTCTATCAAAAAAACTAATTAATATTTAATTTTTAACTATTAAAAAATATTAATATTATTTGGATTATTAAATATTAAAATATTAAATATTAATGAATAATGTCTTAAATCTTCAAGGCTAAACAGAACTTTGGTATTTTAGCTTTACCATGTGATAGAATACCTGATAGCACCTTCGTCCAAAAGATAAAATCATTTTTAAGAAAATGTAGCATAACATGTTCTTCCACTCAGCTCTTCAACTGTTCTGCTAAACAAGCGCAAAACGTTTTGACACATTTACAAATTCATTTTTTAACGGAAAAGTATAAAATTGGAAGGCCTGACTATGGAAGTGATTTGGAATCGAACTGTTTTTTCCATTTTTTGATAAATAAATTACCTGTTGAGTTGTAAACGATTTTAATCACGTGACAAACGTGTTTTTCTTGGATAGTTATTCTGCTTTCGCACGGAAATCTGGTTCAAAACGACCACTTTGACACTACTTTCTGAAAGATCTATTGCGTTTGTAAAAAAAAAACCCCGGAAAGAACAGTTAGATTAACATCGTTTCTGCACAACAATACCTGCTAGTTTCATGCATTTACGAATAAAAATAAATTAAAACTTATGTCATAATGTTGCCCTTTTGGATTTGAGAACAGCCTTATAAATTAAATGTGTTTTTTTATGACATAAATCTGAATAAATCTTTAAATATTTCAGAAAAGAGCAGTAAAATTAAACAGTTTTATAGAATTTTCTGTCATTTAATTAAGAAATATTTCCAGCAGTAAACCTGAATGCAATTTGTCACGGTTGAAAGTGTCACCGATATCGTAACAAAAATAGTCTGTTCTATTAGGAAAAATAAATATACCGAACTAAGGATAGAGATATTATGACGGGGAAGCTTTAGTAATTTTATCCTGAACAGCTGTAGGGATTCTTTCCGTTCAATTACACATCCATTATTGCCAGTAGTGCTTTTATTTTTAGTAATGCAGTGGTAATAGTTTCTGAACTACATATCTTGTGGCAGACACAAAGATTTATTGTAATATTTATTTACTTTCTTAAGACAATTTTATGTAATGTATCGGATGAAAGGGGTCAAATGCGAGTTCTATAATTATCATTTAATCTTGAACATTGTATTATTCAAAGGTTCTTAACTTTATGTAGGGGAAGGTGGGGCAAAATCGGGTACCATAAATATTTGTTGTTCTCAAATGAAAGGAAATGTGAAAACAAAGTCTGAACACTGTTTTTAATATTAAATGAATCTTTGGCTATGTTAAAACATACTCTTTTCAGTAAAAAATGTAATTGATTATATAAAAAAATGGCTTTTTTCAGACATATGCAAAAATACGGTTTTACCCCACTGGTTGGGTAAAACTGGGTATCCATTTAAAACTCCTGGAGAACTCATTTTCTTAAACAAAAAATATTGTTTAATGTAGTAAAAAAATACATTTTTATGATATTTAACAAAAGGAAATTGCACATATGTTCTTCCATGTGGCAAAAACAAATCTGCAGCAAATTATCTACATTGTATATGTTTACTTATTTTACGCTGGAAGTCTTAGAGTTAGTTTAACTGCAAAAATCACAAACAAATTTATTATCATATTCTCCTTCAAACTACATGCTTCGTGTGCCCATCCGTGGCATTTCACACATCGTAACCAACTTTCTTTGGATTTAGAATTGGAGTAAAACTCATTGCAAAACATTCAGGTTTCATTATCTTTCATCTTCTGAGGATGCCTCATCAAACTTTTTTGGTTTCTTTTACTGTTGATTCTGATTTTCTTTTTAAGAATCTCCCTTTTTCGTTTTGCAGGCTGTTTGGCCTCTTTCTCCTTAATATCTGTTTCGAGATCTAATTTATAGGGCGCAGAGTTAAAATAACAGTTTCCCCTTCTTTTGCCAGCTCTTTTCTCAATCTTAAAGCCTTCCTGGGGAGGGGTAATAACATTTTAATTGAAATTGGAAATGCAGATTGCTGGCTACACAATATCAGATCTATCTCGATTAGAAGAGGCTGTATGTTGCCAACTGCTGGCTGTGTGATGTCGACACTTTTAGATGTGGAAAGATGAGCCTCATTATCCTGTGATATTTCAGGAATATTTATTGCTGCAGCTATGCCAACCTATGCTGCGTATACTTAGGTGTTTTATCACTGACTTTCATGGGTTTCTCTGTCATTTCCGAAGGAGCAAATAGATTCAGGAAAAACATCGTTGTTGTAAGACAAAATCCCTGCTTTCTCAAACTGTCTTATTGGAGTATTTGTGACTACTGCTCTAAAAAATGCAGCTTTGAATAATTATCTAATTTAGTATATTGTTACAGATAGCCGATCCTTTCTCACCTCTTCTTTGTAGTATACGCTTAGAGATGCCATGAATGACGCATAAAAGGGTTAACAGTACTTAACAGCATTAAATTTCAATTTAAAACTCCATGCTAAAGTACTAACTATCCTAAAAAATCATCGTACGAGTGTAGGACAAAACCGGGTATACCCGGTTTTGACCCACTCTTATGTACCCGGTTTGACCTCAACGTGACACAGATTGTCCTATCGTAAAAGATCAGTATTTCTGTTAAAATACTAGCAGGAATGCAAAGAATAAAATATAGTACTTACCAATATTTAATATGCTCGCAAACAGTTAATATATGCGTAAAACCTAGCAACAAACAAAATAATTTTTTAAGAGAAATTCGAACGCAATCCTTCACACAAAAAATAACCGCATACAGCAGTGCTTTGTTCAGCTACAAATGCCGTAATGACTTTCGACAAGCAATTCCTGGTATTGGCCGACAGATAAAAGTTCAAATTAACCCCTTAATTCTCGCTCCCGTCATATTCTCGGGCTGTGTCTTTTACTCAAATTGTTCGATTCTCACTAGTTTTATAAAATAGTGAAATTGGCTATATTTTAGTATCGTTTTTCCTGTCATTAAATAAGGTGAATATTTCTTTTTCATAAAAGTGGTACCAATAAGCAATTTGAATTTTTCAGCCGTAATTTAATTCGAGCGTTAAAGAGTTAAAGAGAAATCAGTGCTACCCGGTTTTGTACAACTCTCCCCTATCTAATATTTGCTACTGAATGGCAAACATATAACAGACAAAAAAAAATTTTGAAAAATTAATTTTAATACATTAAAAAAACTTGTAATTGAATGGAGGTTTGGAAGAAGTCTAGGTAACAAATTTTGGAAAGTTTGGTTTCTTGTTCGAAAAGGTTGTTTGCTAATAATTCACAAGCAAGTTCTCCATAAGATCATACTCAGAAAAAAATGAAAAAATTACGAATGTTCTTCTCATGTGGATATATATGTTTATATAAATTACAAAAAAAAAAAAAAAAAAAAAAAAAAAAAAAAAAATCCGGCGAACCTCAATAGAGCGTCCGTAAAAAAATAATGAAAATTTTGTTTTCTTGGCAGTTTATCGCTGGTTGGCGTCACAATGAAAAAAAAAAAATACGCTTTTCCAATAAATATACTCTTTAAGGGAAAATGTTTCTATTCTTCATTTTAAATTACTTTTAGTAAGTTTTACTTAAATAAATATACTTTTATAACTACGTATTTGTCATATACATTTATCTGTATCTAGTCATCTGCTTTAGTCATCCAATTAACACCTGCCACTTTTCTGCTTTCGTCACTCCAACTTAGCTGAACTCGTCTTCTTGGTCGTCATACACGTGTGGGATACCACTGTAGTGGTTAATCCTAGGATATCCCAGTTGATTCTTTCTAATTCTTCTTAACTTCTTATAAGCGATTTTCTGAAGATAGGGATCGTCCATTATACGTAGCCAAGGTCATCAACTTATGACAACCAAATCGATCGCGGTGATTCTTAGCACTCTCTGTCTTCATGTCTTTCTGATCACTTCCGTAACCAGATATATGCACCCTGCCGGGAATTGAGGGTCATAATTTGTTTTGTGAATTCATTGCAAAATAAGTGGGAAGTAGCCTTATTAGAAAATTATAATCAAATATTGCATTTACCCCAGATTGTCGAGTAAGTGCGATAATATACTTTCATTTTTTGCTCGATTTATTAAACATTATATAAACATCCATTTGCATAAATCAAGCAAAAAATGTAAGTATATTATCGCACTTACTCAACAATCTGGGGTAAATGCAATACAGTACAAAGCCTAAAGTCCGGAATCCTCCGGATTTTACAAAGTCCGAACTTCAGATTTTTCCGAACTTTGAGTCATCAAAAATATTGCTTTTCCAATAAAAGAAAAATAGGCAAAATATGACGTTCATATATTAAAAACTGCATATAACAGCTATTAATACTAAATTAAACAATCATTTTCATTAAATAAACCATAACAAGATAAAAAGTAAAACAAAAACGTTTATCTAAGGAAACATACAATTTAAGGCTGTTCTCAAATCCAAAAGGGCAACTTTATGACACAAGTTTTAATTCATTTTTGTTCGAAATAGATGAAACTGGAAGGTGTTCTTGTTCAGAAGCTATGTAATCGGACTGTTGTTCCGTTTTTTTTTTGCAAACACAATAGATCTTTCAGAAAATAGTGTCAAAGTGGGCGTTTTGAACTAAATTTCCTCGCGAAAGAAAAGTAACCACTCAAAAAAGGTGAAAAACGTATTTGTTACGTGATCAGATTCGCTTATAACTCAATAGGTAATTTATTTATCAAAAAATGGGAAAGCACAGTTCCAAATCGCTTCGATAGTCAGGCCTTCCAATTTTATATCTTTGCGTTAAAAAACGAATTTGTAAATGTGTCAAAGCGTTTTGTGCTAGTTGAGCAGAGCAGTTGAGAACAGCCTTAAGAACAAATTGTAACTTAACTATTGAACATTTTAGTTAATACGCGCTTCCTTATTAACTTAGGTTATCATTAAAAAGTTTTTCATTTATTCTGTACATAGATGTGAGTTAATTAATTGCTTAAAAGACGCGAAGGCCAGCATAGTGAAAAAGATTCCATGCCGGGACTTGAACCAGGGCCATCAGTATAGCACACTGATTAAACTACATGGAACGATACAAAGCCTGGAAATTTTCTCACTAATTCAGTAATAACGTTTGTTTGCTCTAAAAAAAGAAAGTATTTTAGGCCTTTGTTTCCTTTGTTTGTTTCAACAATTTTGATTTTCCTCTCCTTTTTTGAATACCTACAGCCACTGGAAAGTCCGAACTTTGGACAATTCCGAACTTTGGGTGTCCGAACTTTAGACTTTGTACTGTATTTGATTATTATTTCCTGATATGATATTGCAGCTTAAATGCAATATAGCTGTAATAAAATCAATATCATAATGCGTTATTTCAGCTTTTTTTTTAAATAAAGCGAAAAATATAAGTAATATATTCGGCAAACTAGGTTAAATGCAATATTTAACTATAATTTTCTGATAAGGTATTAATGATTGAAAGCGATACAAGTGCAATAAAAGAAACATATTAATGCGTTATTTTGGCTTTTTTTGCGAGATAAAAATACTTTAAAAGATATTGTAACTTCTAGAAAGTTACGTTCTAAATTTAGAATTGATTGAAGCGGTATTTAATTTTTTACCTTATATTAAACATTTGAACTCAACTTGAAAAGCATATATGCAACTAATGATTTGGGAATTAGTTCTGGAACAGTGATAACAGAAAACATTCTGTATAACATTAATAGCACATTTTGATAGTCACATATAATTCTATATTTGAATTATTAGTCAAATAATTCAATATTCGAATTGTTATTTGGATTGTATATTCAAATAATCAATGCATTGAAAATAGAATATGTTACTGCACTTTTTCGTTCAAGTGTAATACTTTTAACTTAATTGAAATATCATAATATAATCATACATATGCAATATTAATGGTGACAGTTCCTATTTCAACATAGCCCTTTATGTTGAGAGAGGTGGTAGGACTTGGAATTTGATATGATGGTTCATTTTAAGATGTAAGAAGATGGTTTCTAAAAAATTCAAAACTTCAAATGAATACCGAAATGAGCGTATTAATTGAGCATAAAAGTTTCAAAATATTTTCTAAATTATAATTTATTTAGTTTTATTTCTTTCTATTAATTTAAGTCTAATTTCTGCCTAATGCCGTGTAATAATGAAGTTTAGTCAAACTGTGTTTTAAATAGTAGTATTTTGATTTATTCCTAAAAGTATAATTTCTTTTAAAAAAAATTAGACTTATAAATATCACTTGGCATATTTCAAATATTACGCGAGCAAAGCCGCGGGGTTTGCTAGTATGCAATATTTATCTAGCACAGCTGACCATATGTCTCTTCTCTGCCATTTTTCTAATATCACAAACGTTAAATACATGTGTATCTCAGAGCTTCATTAAGATTTATTATACTGTAGTTATTGAATTCTACATAAAGTATTATTTTAAATATATATATAACCGAGCTTTTGAAACATTTAAATCTGAAATATGATTTAGATTTACTTTAAATTGTGTGTTTTGAGTTCTTTTTTTACTTTTACTTACATACTGTTTTAATACTTTTACTTATTTTTTTATTATTATGTTGAATGCATACATTTTTTAGAGATTTTGAAACCTATAAATATGAATCGTCACTCAGATTTATATTTAACTATGTGTAGATTTCGGGCTCACCTATTATTATTACCGACTATCCGGCCTAATCTGGCGGAAGGGTAGGCCGGATAGGCCGGAGTTCTATAAATATTTACTCGCTTCCTGCAGTCCCCCCCCCCATTATATTAAAAACGCATGTTAAGATAAATTTTATATATACAGTTTCAAAATAAGCAAAACATTAGCGTAAAACGTAACCTAATTCGTAAAAAAATGAGTAAATCTTATTTTACTGTTTATTAATAAATGATTGTACAAATATGAAAAGTTATGCATAAGATAAAAGGGTCAAAACTTAGTTTTTAATTTTTGAAAAGTAGTTGATAGATGACTGCTTCTCCCTGTTAGCCTTGTTCCGCGACTCAATGTCCCTCCATTTACACAAGCAGATAATATCAGCTGGTGTCGCTTCCTCCTGCTGACTCGTAGTTTCTCCTCCATAGTCACTACAACCTTTTTCGTTTATCACCCATTTTGTTCCATAATCTTTAATAAATAAACACGAAGCACACCAAAAGACTATACGAAAGTAACCAGGATAAGCGGAAAATAACGTCCGGTTATCAAGCCTTAATCCCCCACCCCCACCGCCATCTCACCCCTCCCTTTCTGTCTGTATTTGCTATTGCATTCTACAATTACTTCTTGTCTTGAGTTAGCATTTTCCTACGGACGGGAACCTGCCTGTCTCGGCCGCTTGCAACATTCCTCATTTTGTTTTACTAGGCCGGATAGTACGGAGGGCCGGATAGTCGAGAGCCGGATAGTCGGGAGTTTACTGCACTATTATTTGATTGTCAATCCTTATACCACATCTTTGTTCCTTTAATAATTTCATTCGACGAGCAATATAAACTAAAATTGATGTAAATTAAAGTGCCTACTCATTTTTTTTCACAATCTTTTATCCAGCTTAACTTGATTTTTGTACGTAAATATGTGATTTTTTTAATCGATATTTCACACGCCCCCTTAAATGCTATCATTTCTGACATGTACACAGATGCATTTCCGATGACAATACACTATTTTACTATTGTGATGTTGATCACATATATTTCACTTAAATTACGTACGAGACATTAATTATTAAACTAGGTAGCTATTTTAATCAGTCGCTCATTTTATTCTGAAAAGGGAATCTATGTTCTATCATTAATCATTCTTTCTTTTCGTATTTACTTTTTAAACTTAATAAAAGGCAGATTAAGATATTGCAAGTTTGTTTGTAACCATAACATAATTGGTAAGTAGAAGCATTTGATTTCCCGGTGATATATTATTATTTTGGATACTTTAAGCTATAATAATAATTTAGTATCTCCAGAAGTAACGCATTTCAAGGAATCTGTTTATATTATCTCACGCCGGATAAATCAGCTGGTATCATTTCTTTGTGCAATTCAAAATTACGTTATGCATTAATCATAGGGTACTTGAAATTTCCTTTTAAGATTCCTTAATTTCCCATGTCAGAAATCAAAAAGTATAATTTAATTTATCAGTTGGTTACAGAATCTGTTTTTATTACTCTTAATCTAAATCCTTTAATGATTTATTGAAAATGTTGTTCCATTATTTGACGAGGTAATAAATTATATGTCATCAGATTTATTTCACTGGGATTTTTCATTTTCGCCAAATTGTGTCTTGTTTTTATGTTTTAGTGAAAGTTTTGCGTGTTTTAGCTGATGTTATGCCAAATGAACAAAAACTGTAAGATACTACAAAATTGTAATGTAACAGTGACACCTCCATGCCTTTAATTTTACCTGGCCTTACGGCTGGGAACATGTAAAGAACCGTCAAATAAATGAAAGTATGTTGTGCTAAATGGATTGCTAATTTAATGACTGTACTCTTGACTGTGTTATTATTAATTAAGTTGAATTTCCTAGATCTAGCGAACCAAAATATTCCAGCTTCTCGGTTCACGGGATTGGAGCTATGGGTTCTTGTAAGGTAATGTACGCCATATACATAGCGGCCAACAATCTTTAAATCCAAAAATGTATTGGGATTCTTCCCAATTCCACAACTATTAATTCTAATTAAATTAATTAATTTTAAGGCATTTTCTCGTTAGCCGGCTGCTGGTGATAAAACACCGAATATTCCTATGTTTACGAAAGCAACCGAGTTCATTATGCTCCAAACCACTCTTGCCGTAATAGGCTAACTGGCTGTGAAATGGCAACAACTGAATATAAGAGTAAAAAGTAGAACTATAAATAAAAAAATAAGGAGTGTACTAATTCTTTTTTAAAATTGCTGTTTTATCATTAAATAGTTTAATATAAATTGAACTATAATTATACGTTGAGAAAATAATTTAGAAATCCTAAATAGTCAGTTTAGCGGGGTTTTTTTTCTTTCACTGTTGTCAATAATTAAAGAGAAAGAGCAAAAATTATAATTTTTTTAATCAGTTCAATAGCTCGCGTTTTCTATCTACACTGTAAAAAAATCTATAAGATTCCTAAGGATTTTCCAGTAAGATGGGATACCTAAAACTTTTTATGTAACTGCAACAAAAGAAATTCATGTAATTATCCCTGGTTACCGATAAAATTTTAGCAAGCATACAGTTTTCTAAGGCTTTACAAACCTAGTATTGTAGATTTACATGTTTTTTCTTTAAAGTGTACAGATAAAATTATAGTAAACATACAGGCTTCTGAGTCTTTTACAAAAACTAGATTATAGATTTACATCTTTTATTTATTTATTTATTTATTATTATTTATTTTTTTTTTTTTACAGTATAGTGTTGATCAAAGTGGTAAATTTTCAATAATCACGTCGAATTAACGTATTGTACTGAGAAATATTTGATAACTACAGGAGACATAGTCATGAATTAAAACTTAATTTTTAAGATTAACATTGAATGCTTATAAAGTAGTGTTGTTGTTTGTTTGTTTTGTTTTTCTGTTGTTTTTTTTTCTTCGAAAACTATTTTTCCCTTTTAAATTACTTTCTCGCGTTTTAAAATTCATTAAATCTGCAAGTTGTTAAACCCTCTAACCCTAAAATGCTATTCATATTTATGTTAACATACATTTTTTGAACTCTTCTGCATTATGTTTATTATTGTTATTTTACAATGTTCGATTTTTTTTCTATTTTTAAAATTTTTCATAGATGAACGAATTAAATTATAATTATTACCAAGTAAAATTATCCAACTTTTTCGCTTCATTTTTTTTTCTTATACCACATTTTGTTTTTAAAAAATATTAAATGAATAATTTTCTTTCCTTTCAAAAAAAGTAAACACAAAAAGAAAATTTAGCTGATTTATAAATTTTGGCAGTAATTTTTTAAACTTTTCTCCACAAATTACAATTTACCAAGCGCTTTAAGGGGCATTGGCTTTTTTCTGCTTGAAAAAATCGATTTTTCCTTTTTTACATTTTTTTTATTCTCTATAGTCTCTAGATTATCCCTATAAGATGAGTTGGGCCGAATTCTGAGTCCTTTCTTACCTTGCGTGCAAGGAGTCCGCCGTGCCGGCTTAAGTAGGCTGGTCATTCCGCTTCAGAATTCTCCTCCGTAATGTTAAGTCTATGGGCTTTTGATGCATTCATATATTTAAAATATCTTCTCGGGAAATTCATATTTTTAATATCTTTTTTCTGTGTACTCTTCTTAAAGGATGTCTCTTTTTTAGGTGCGTTCGTAATTATATAAATACGTAGCACCTATAGTCGTCGTTCAGTCCGTCTGTCCGTCTGTCCGTCCGCATGTAACAGAGCAAAAACTACCCAACCGAATGGGCTGAAATTTTAAATATATGATTGTTGCAAAAGTTTGTCGAGCCATTTCAAATTTTATGAAAATCGGATGTATAGTTTAATTACAGGGACAGTCAAAAGTTTTTCTTTACATTACGACCAATGGGAAAAATTATTGCAAGTGCATTTTAATGATGTTAAAGCTTTCCAAATGGTCTGAAATTTTAAACATATAATTATTGCGACATTTTGTCGAGCCATTTCAAATTTTATGAAAATCGGATGTATAGTTTAATTACAGGGACAGTCAAAAGTTTTTCTTTACATTACGGCCAATGGGAAAAATTATTGCAAGTGCATTTTAATGATGTTACAGCCTTCCGAATGGGCTGAAATTTTAAATATATAATTGCTGCAAAATTTTGTCGAGCCATTTCAAATTTTATGAAAATCGGATGTGTAATTTAATTACAGGGACAGTCAAAAGTTTCCCGTTACATTAAGGGAATGGGAAAAAATTATTGCAAGTGCATTTTAATGATGTTACAGACTATGCACTTATGAAGTGCAAACAAATACACATTCAGTACAATATCGGGTGCAAAAAATAATTATAAAATTAGTTATAGTACGAACGCACCTCATTTGCCACGTTTGACGAGCAATTTCCAACTTGTTTCTTACAAGGAAGGTCTCCATACGGGCATATTCAGAAAAATCTTAAAAAATTACAGAGTGTTTTTATCATGTGTATATATATGTTTATAAAAAAAAATTTGGCGGAACCGCGATAGAACGTTCGTAAAAAAATAATGAAATTTTCGTTTATTTGGCGATTTATCATCAGTTGGCGATGAAATGAAATTTCGAAAAATACTTTTTTATGCCGAATACTCTTTAAGATAAAAATGTTTCATGTTGAACTTGTTTAAATAAATTTAATGTAAATGACTTTAGTTTTGTCCGTTTTAGATTGATTTAACTATAGTTTTGTCATATATATATATTTATAATGAAAGTTAAATATCAAATTTTATGAATTAAAAGAAAATTAAAATTGTTTCAATGTCTCAAAATTAAGTCCAATTGAGCACTGTAGATTCAATTCTGTTGCTATGGAAACGACGAATTCTTTGAAATGAATAACTGGTATATGAATCTTGCCTTTATTTTGGAATACGCTTAAACATATGAAAGTATTTTTTATATATGAAATTGTTTTTTAAGTAATAAAATTAAATAACAAGCAACATAAATATGTAATACGAAAAAATGTGTTTATAAAACTCTCTCATTGTTTAAATTCCTTAAATACTATTTACACGCCTTCTAAAAAACAATTAACAATCAATTTTCAGATGCACTAAAATCGTTTGCTTTTGGCGAGGAAAAGTATTGCTCGTCAAATAGCGTGACGCTTTCGCCTTTTCGTGCCAAATACTCAAAAGTATTTCTTTTTCTTACAGACTTTCTACTGTCATTCCGCCGCTAAATTTGACTGATCCTTTATTACATACATAAGTAGTTTAATTAGTATTTTTTTCGAAATATTCTGAGTATGCCCAGAATGGAGACCTTCCTTGTTAGTTTTCAAAATATTTCTAAAATATATGCTGAATTTAATATTGTATGTGTTAAAAGCGGGCGAAGTGTGAGTAAGATTTTAACACTTCCTATAAAATTCAGCCTATACTTTAGAAATATTTTAAGAACTAAGAAAAAAAGAGACATCTTTTAGGAAGTGCACACAAAAAATAGAAGTTAAAAATATTCATTTCCCGAGGAGATATTTTAAATATATGAATGCATCAAATGCCCATAGACTTTATATTACAGAAGGGAAATCGGAAGCCAAGTGACCAGCCCCCTTAAGCCCCTCGTTTAGAAACACCCCTGCACTCGGGAGATTTTAACTTTCTTTTTCAACCCATGCATAGAGTTTTAACCTGATGTCATATAGGGGGCGATACGGGTACCACGCTATGAGTTTGTTTAAAATCCATTATACAGATGACGTAAAACTAACTATAAACGCTTTTTATATGGCAATTTTAAATGGCAGCAAAAACAGAAACTATGAAAACGATCTTCAGAACTTTTTTTTAAACCGTAAATATTCCTTTTTTTATGAATGATACCCTCAGTACTGTGAAAGTACCTTCTAAACATAGGTGTTTATTGTTTTTATATAACTCTTTTCCGGGTTCTGGCGATTGCGATTTTAAAATGCACAAAAAATGAGTGTTTTTCTATCTTCTTCAGGTTTCTTGGGAAACCACGTTACCTTTGGAAAATGTGTGGAAGGGATCATAACGCCGGCAAATTGAAGTAAGTCAAGCTCTTTTATTAACGTTCGATGAGGATTTTTAATTAACACCTTTGTTAATTATTAAAAAATGAAAAATCTGAGACTCAGTTGCATTGTTATCTGTCTTCATTTATCCCTATCCAAATTGGCAGATCTTTATGTGCAACAAATTTTCCTAGCTATTGCTAACACATAAAAAAAATCTTTCTTTTCTTAATATAAATAACAAATGCCCTTTATATATTTTGTGTACCACTCTATAAAGTGAAACGG
Source organism: Maratus speciosus (assembly GCA_963932465.1). NCBI lineage: Eukaryota > Metazoa > Arthropoda > Arachnida > Araneae > Salticidae > Maratus > Maratus speciosus. The sequence continues at coordinate 174,213,428 of OZ010793.1, forward strand.
ATCCCTCATCATGGCAAAAGTGTTAGGCATTTCGATCATGGAAAGGGAAAGATAAAAATGCATTGATTTTTAGTTGAATATATGAAAAATCTGCTTCATATGTAGATTTTATTTACTCACCGGGGGGAAATAGGATACATTAAAAGAATAAAGAAAAGAAAGAAGAAAAAATCTATATGTAGTTCATCCACTCTGGCAAGTATCTAATCTCTGTAAATAAGACAGTTTATTTTTACTATAATTATTCTTTGTTAAATACTTATTTTTCTTTCTTTCTTTCCTTTCTTTTTTTTTTTTCTTTCTTTTTTTTTTTTTTTGGTCATAAAACATTCCACGATGGACAAATTCAGATGAAATTGACAAACAATTGAAATGCACACTGAAGTTCTTTTTTCATTTAAATAATTTTCTTCCGCAAAATATTAAAAAACAAATAGAAAAAAATGTAGAGCGTGACGGTAAATTTTGAAAGCTTTCTTTTGAAATTACAATGCACTGAATGCTCCGGCAAACGCTTTAAATTAATAACCACAATTCCCAACACACAACTAGCAATAGATACGATAATTTATTTATGTACTTTCTATACCACTATATAAGGTGACAAGGAATTCCGATCACAGAAAAAGCGTTAGGCACTACGACTATGGAAAAGGGGAGAAAAATATTGCTGTAGTTTTGAGTTGAATCCATTAAAAATTTAATTCATATGTCGATTGTTTCTTTTATGCAGAGAAAAAGCATGTGATTTAAAATAAAAATAAAAAGTATTTCTAAATCTTAGCCACTCTGACAAGTAAATAATATCTGTAAGTAAGTTTACTATTACTGTTACTATTAGTCATTATATCTTTTTTCCGCTCTTAAAAAAAATGTCTTCGATGAAAAAATTAAGTTGCAATTATATCAATTAAAGTTCATACCCAACTTTTTTCCCCGTTTAAATCACTTTCACCGATTTAAAAGTTATCAAATTTATCGTTTTCTTAAACTATTAAAAGTAAATAAAAAAAATAGATAATTTGCAGAACTTGACAGTAAATTTTAAAAGCACTCTCTCGAAATTACTCATAATCGCTTTAAATTAATAATCCCAATTCCCACTACACAACCAACAATAGCTATAATAATTAGAGATCGACCGTTTCGTTTTCGCTTTCGGTCCAAAATTTGAGTTTTGCCGAAGATTCATTTTCGGCGAAAATGCTGCGGAAAATTCGTCCGGACCAAAACTCGACCGAAACTATCAGTATTCCAAAAATTTCGTTTCTTTCTTCGGAAATTTTCAACATTACTCATTGATTTGAGTTATATCAGCTCAAATGAGACACTCTTTATTATTTGCTATGAACTTCACTGTTTATAATTAACAATCATGACTGACTCAAAATGTGAATGCAAATTATAAAGCAAGCAATGCGTATATGACTAAACTTTGACGACGCTTTTCACTTGCTAATTAAAAGCTGCAGATTTAACACTTATAGAACATGTTTAGTTTGAAACAGCAGAAGTGTTTCGAATACTTTTTGAGAAAGTTCTAGTATAAAGGATGATCATTTACAAAAATCATGATAAAAGATAAATCGAGGTATGTATACCTAAAACATTTTTTAATTAGATGAAATTCGTATAATTAGAAAATCATTCTGTGTCGTTAATGAATTAATTCCACTTTATTTTATATGAAAATTAAAAATTTTAGTCGGAGACACAGAGAGCCAACTTCGGCCACACGCATAATTAATTAATAATTATGTATATTTATGTTTGTAATAAAAAATATTTCTAGAAATTTTCATTTTCGTTTTCGTTTTCGGCCGAAAATAGGGAGATTGACGAAATTCGATTTCTGTCTTAAAAACCTGTTTCGGTCGATCCTTAATAATAATACACACTGCAGTTATAATTACTTCTGATCAAAATCATGATTGCAGACTTTAGCTATAGGCTATTTTTGCAGGCGCAGTAATCATTTGATCTTTTAACAACCCCCTTTTATTATGTTCTTTATGACAACTCTTTTTTATACTCCCTATGGCACTGTAAAAAGCGTAAAGGAATTCCGATTGTAGTAAAAGTATTAAGCACTACGATTATGGGAAAGGGAAGACGAAAAATGCTATGGTTTTCAGTTGAATGCATTGAAAACCTGCTTCATTTGTACATTTCCTTTCATGTTACGGAAAAACATATCTTTTAAAATAAAAATAAAAGAAGTATTTATTAATCTTAGCCACTTTGGCAAGTAAATAGTATCTGCAAATACACGAAGTTTATTATTAAAATTATTATTAATCATTATAACATTTTCTTCCTTTTTTTAAAAATATCTTCGATTGAGAAATTAATCTGCGATTGTTATCAATTAAAATGCATGCCGAACTTTTTTCCTCTTAAATCACCATCTCATGTTGAAAAGTTACTTAAATGTATCCTTTCCCTTAAAAAATTAATTAATACAAAAAGAAAATTAGTCAATTTCTAGAGTTTGACAATAAATTTTGAAAGCATTCTCTCAAAATTACAATCCACCAAAAAGCGCTCGCAAACGCTTTAAATCAATAATTACGATTCCCGATACACAACCAACAATAGATATAATAATACACATTACAGTTATAATTACCCCCGAACAAAGTCATCATTTGCAGTCTTTTGCTATAGCGAATTTTTGCAAGCGAAGTAGCCATTCGATCTCTTAACAAGCGGTAATTAACTTTTTTCCTCCGAGTAATCTAAACCTCATTACTGTTAAAGTAATTCGATTAATTACATCTTTCAAACATTGTCCTCCCATTTTTTCCGAAACAAAGATGTCTAATTTGAGTTGACAGAGCTACATAGATTATAGCTTAGAAATCTGGACCATGTTTTGAACGAAGTAACGTTTGCCAGAAGCCATTACAAATTTTTCTTTTAAAATACGCCCCTTTGGGTCCCTCAGAGATTTGTGCTGACTGACGTTCCCTAATTTGCTCCCAGTAAAAGCGTCAGTTTTAATTTCAAGTGCTGCTTTTCTCATTCTGATTTTCCGCATTTTCTGAAAAATTTAAGAGTTACCGTTTTTTTTTAACTTCCCCTTATGTAAGTTTTATTGATTTGGAAGAAAAGAATACGCTGAATAAAACTAGATATCTGCGAGTAAAAGAAATTACTTCTAAATAATTAATGCTATAAATAATTTTAGATAATGATATTATTTTTTATAAAATACTATAGCATAAAATTATATATAGGTGATTAAATGGTAGTACCTTTAATGTTTAAAATTTTAACAGGCATATATAATAAGTGGTTTGTTATGAAATGAAAGAAATTACTTATTGCAGCAACACATTTTCAAAATAAACAGTTGTATAATACAGATTAGGTCTCATTGCATAGGGGAGGGTAGTACACAGTGAGGCGAAAATTATTATTACTTAACGAATGGCGACGATTTTTATTCTTTTGAAAAAAAAAATTGCTACATCTTTAAGCTACACAAATACGCTACAATGTGGTTCTGATGTTAAAAAAGTTATTTATTAGTAAAAGAAGGTTTTTCTCTCTCTCCTCTTTCTGTGTGTGTGTGTGGGCGTGCGATGGCTCTGGAAATCTACTAAACGTAAGAGGCTGAAAATTTACATGAAGGTAGCCCACGTTTCTGCCATTGTCCTCCCGAGGCTCATATTTTTAATATTTTCATAATCTAGAAATATTAATTAGAAATCATAAACTGCAGAAAATTATTAATAGAGTGTAAAAATGCATGATTTATGAAAATATATACATTGAAAGAATAAACGATCTCATAGTAATAGTTCTTCTAAAAGCAGTTTGTTCTGCTACTGACCACGTGACTTCAAAATCAAACTTCCGAAATTATTGGCACAGACATTTTCCACCAATGCACGAGTGCTGAAGTAAAGAAACGACCAAATGAATACCCGTATGTGATATTAATGCGGGAACAACCGATTTCCGAGTCCAAAGACCGAACACAAATTCGCATCTTTCTGCATCAGACAATGCGGCTCTGTTCATGAATCACGAAATGAAAGTAGTGTTTGAATTTCTTTCTTAGTTCTGCATTAACGAGTAACGACTCATATTCCGAACCTTCGATTCGGTACTTCGTATCAGAGAGAATACCCGTTACTCAGTAACGCATACATGTGGTTTGCAAAACTTCTAATTACCAACGATACTTTCCCCAGACTTTAGAAAAGTTACAGCACTCTTAAAGGCAGCAGTTTGTAAATTTTACAGTAACTGTGTTGGCAGCCGGGGTGCCAGCACCTTTTGTTGTAAAATACAGATTTTTTTTTTTACAGTGAAAGTGTAAATAGAATTTTTATTAAATCTCTAACTTGAAGAAAATTACTTCACTTTAGACACTGCCCCTAAAATTAGCTCAATTTTTAATATTGAATTTTCCAGAATGTTTCATAGAAAGCCCCGTAAAAATCTTTACTAAGGCAGATTCGAGACGGTAAATTTGTATTTTCTGATATAAAACATGGATATTAACACATTGTATGCGGGACACGTACTAGTACGTTTTTGGGGGTTGGGGACAGAAATTATTACTAGTACAGGAAATTTTGTACGGACGAAAAAAAAATGTAATCCAAGAATCCTTGTTTTCTATTGGTTGTGAGCAGGTTTTAATTTACAGTGGCATTTGTGAACGTAGATGTGAAATTAGTGCTCATTTTCGAAAAATTGCCCGCATACAATGTGTTAATAGAGAAAAGGGTGTAAATATAAGCACTAGGGTGGAGTGAAAAAAACAAAAATAGGAAAATCAAAATGTAATACCACGCAAAAGTTGGGTATGGTCATCAGTAATAAAACAGCACAGTTTTTTCGAAATCAAATTTTATCTTCCTGTGTCCCCGGTCACCCAATTTTCGCCAAACTCGTTAAAAACGCCTTGCAGAAGTTATAAATAGAAATAACGATAAAGCTGAAAAATAAAAAAGTCATACCGTGGAAAAGTAGTGTATGGTACGGAGTAATATGTCTGCACAGTTTTTTCGAAATCAAGTTTTATCTTCTGGTGCATCCGGCCATTCTAATTTTTGCAAAATTTGCCAAAAATGCCTTGTACAACTTATAAATCAAAATAAACATAAAGTCGGCAAATAAAAATGTCATACCGCGGAAAAGTTGCGTACGGTACGTGGTAATCAGTGGCGTGGCGTGAAAATTTTCGGTGGTCATCGCAATTATTTAAGTTTGTGGTGAAAAATTATTAACTCTAAAATTCAATTGGTTGAATGTTCAAAAAAGAAACTTTAAATCTTACCTTCACTTATACATGAACTCCAAATGTTCTGCTAAAACTGGATCGTAGAGTTTTAAAAGCTTATTAAGAGTTTTAAAATATTGCTTGGTCATCGCCGCATCCAGCGATGACCGGACGCCACGCCACTGGTGGTAATATGTCTGCACAGTTTTTTTTTGAAGCACATAATATCTTTCAGGAACCAGGTCATTCGAAATTTTGAAAAATATGCAATAAATTCCCCTTTATTTGCTGTACATATACAGAGTGTCCGAAAAGTCTGGAAACGGCCGAATAACTCTAGAAATACAAAGCAGATTGAAAAACGAAAATATACATGTTAAATATTTTTACAAAAGCTACTCAGTGATACCAAATTTGACCCTCGCAACTGACCCCCCAGGGGTCAGAGGGGGTCTAACTTTGAAATCTTGAATGATAACCCCCATTTTTTATTGCAGATTCGGATTCCATGGACAAAAATACGTAAATTTTGGATTTAACATTTTTTTCTAATATTCGTTGATTACGGTGTAATCGAACAAATAAAACAGATACATATTTTGGTTTTCTCAACCAGGTTTTGACATCTCGAAATCTGATTGGACAGAACTTTCAGCGTCAAAGAAGCCGTCTTTTGCCGGAATAGTGTTTCTCGAAAACCATCAGTGGTGCTTGTTTAGATGACGCTTTATATGTTTTTTCCATAAAAATTAATAGAAATATAATAAATTAGTACTGTATTTGCATATTTTTTTATCCAGTCAATCATTTAAAAATAATAACCTGCGTATTTTGAGTTTTTTAACGTGTAAATATACACCTTCCCTCCCGGACAGAAAAGGGATAATCTTCATTATTTGAGAGTGGAGTGTGCAGATATTCTGCATTTTGATGGCATCTGCTGTTTTTTTTTTTTTTTTTTTTTTTTTTTTATCATCTAATTCAGGAGGCTGATGCTGGTGTACAGTTTTTAAAAATTATTACTATAGAACAAAATATAGGACAAAATATTAAAAAAAAAAAGATATAAAAACTTTTTACGCTGTCTGAGCAAAGGATGGGGAGGTAGCGTAAATTTCAGTGGGGGTGGAGTTATATATTTTGATGATTGATTAGTTACTGTAATTCTAAAATATCAAGTTGGGCAGACACTTCTTCAATAATTCTTATAAACGTAATAATTTATTGCAATTTAAAATATTTGTCAATTTAACATTTTTTTCATAATTTTACACAATTGAAAATTTTTGATCTTTTAAACTTTTTCTTTTAAAAATAATTAAACTCTTTAAGCTCTCTTGATTATTTCTGCGGAAAACGACGCTTTAATTTTCATAGGGAAAGGATGATGTAGAAAATTGTTTAATTATTTATAAATTATTACAATAAAATATCAAATGTGACAAAATACAGAGTGTCCGAAAAGTTTGGAAACGGTCAAATAACTCAAGAAATTCACATAAGATTGAAAAACAAAAAAATACGCGTTAAATATTTTTTTAAAAGCTATCCACCTGGGGTCAGAGGCGTTCCAACTTTGAAATTGTAAATGATAATCCCCATTTTTTTTATTTCAGATTAGGATTCTACGGGGGAAAATGCGCAACTTTTGCTTTTAAAATTTTTTTTTCGAATCTTTGTAGATGACGGTGTAATCCAGCAAAATGTGTCAGATACATATTTTGTTTTCTCAACCATGTTTTGTAATCACGAAATGTGATGGGCCAAAGCTTTCGTTGCCAAAGTGGGTCGCCTTAGCTGGAATTGTGTTTGTCGGCAACTATCAATGGAGGTTGTTTCGATAGCAAAAGTGCTTTATATGCTTTTGCCATGCAAATTAACAGAAATATATTGAATTAGATTTCTATTTGTGTTTTTAATTATATCCGTTCAGTCCATTCTAATCAATTAACCTGCGTTTTTTTCTGTTTAATATTTTGATGTGTAAGCATGCCCCTCCTCTTCCGAACAGAAAAAAAAAGATAATCTTCGTTATTTGGTAGAGGTAGGCGTGGATATTCGGCATTTCGATGGCTTCTGCTGTTTTTTTTTTTTTCTTTTATACTCTAAATCGTGGTCAGGAGGTGGGTGTATGGGATTTTTTTACTATTACTATAGAGTAACATATTGGACAAAATAGAAAGTAATACATATTTTTTGCGTGCGGGCGGAGCAAAGAATGGGGAAGAAGTGTAAAATTCAGGCGGTGGTTGGATTGGAGATTTAGATCACTGATTAGTTACTGCAACCAGAAAATAACAAGTAGGGCAAATATATTTTCCATAATTCTAATAAATGTAATATTTTTTTGTAAATTAATATATTTTTTCAACTTAACATTTTTTTAAACAATAGAAAAATTTTGATATTTGAAAATTTTTAATTAAAAAAATAATTTAACTCTAACTCTGTCGGGATTTGTGAGGCACATATATTCATTGTCAAAAGGTGCATGTGGAATTTGTTTTGGGCACCATTAATAAATGAATAATATTATTTAATTTTTTAATTAAAGGATTTTTTGGTATTTCACAAGTAAAGGGGACAGTTGAAAAAACACGGTGTATTCCAAATAAAATTTGTGTACACGATGCGGTCTCGAAAGGGTTAAAGTGTAATGATTATTTGCTGGGGTAGACGACGTGTTAATTTTCATAACAGAAGGATGATGTAGAAAATTGTTTATTTATTATTACAATAAAATAACTTATTTGACAAAAAATATAATCTAAAACATAATTGGCAGAACAAATTAAAAACAGATCAATTTATTTCTTCATTTTTGTAAGCCCTAGGAGGGGCACTTATTAACATATTTCATTCAATTAGTTCTACGTTCTTAAATTTTTATAACAAATAAGTTAAACACATTGAACAATTTAAAAAATAATATGATACATAAAACCAATTAAAAACTTAGGTTCTGTTAAAAAGAAATCTAAATAAATTTTAAACTTTTTTTTCTTTTTAAGTTGCAAATATTTGTATTGCAGATTTTGTATTATGCTTACGATGAGTGTGTACAAAATGATAAGGCACATGTAAATTACAAAAAAAAAAAAAAAAAAAAAAAAAAAAAAAAATTAAAGTCTAAGATTTATTTTGATTTAATTTAAAGGGAAATTTTAGGGATTTTTAGGGTATTTAAATTATCATCCTGTTTACATTTTGTTTTTATTTTTTGATGTTCATTTGGTTTAACCCTTACCGCCGCGGAGTAATTATTCTGTTTATAAACTGATGAAATGATAGGCTGACATCAGAATTTATAAACGAGTTTATTGGAAAATACAAACTTTCTTATTTTCAAGTACGTTATAAATGGAAAATTTTAATTAAATATTCAGGGTGCCAGTAAAATAAAAAATATGAGTCCTCTTTTAAAGACACTGTCCGCAAAAGCTCTAACTTATTTGTTATAAAATTTTAACATTAAACATCGAAGTAACTGAATGAAATATATGAACAAATGTCCCTTCTCGGGCTTACAAAAATGTAGGAAAAAAACTGATTTGTTTTTAATTTGTTCTGCAAATAACGTTTTTGTTTATATATTTTTTCACATTTGTTATATGTAATAATTAATAAATAATTAAACACTTTTCTGCATTATCCATCCCCTATGAAAATTAAAACGTCTTCTCCCCCACGAAATAATCAACAGTGCTTAAAGAGTTAAATTATATTTTTAATTCAAAAGTTTAAAAGATCAAAAATTTTCAATTGTTTAAAATTATTGCGTCGTTCGGAAAGTCCTGTCCTTTTGGAAAAATCTATCATTTAATAATTAGACATTGATTCCTATATTTAATGTCTAATAATTACCGGGCAGGATTTTCCGGAGCAAATTGATTTTTCTAAACGGACACGACTTCCGGAACAGCCCAATAATAAATTTAAAATTAGGGAAAAAATGTTAAAATGAAAAAAAAAAATTAATTTACAAAAAAGTATCACATTTATTAGAATCTTTGAATGTTTTCTGCCCTACTTGCTAGTCAGTAGTTGCAGTAACTAATCAATCATCAAAACATACAATCCCACCCTCCTCCACCTGAAATTTACACTACTTCCCATCCTTTGATCAGCCAGCACAAAAAGATTTTATATGTTTGTTTGTTTTTTTTGCTCCTTTATGTTATTCTATAGTAATAATTAAAAAAAAAAAACTTATACACTACCATCCGGCCCCGAATTTAGTGATTTTTTTTTACTGCAGAAGACATCGAAACACAGAATATTAACGCACTCCGCCCCCAAATAATGAATACTATCATTTTTCTGTTCGGTAGGGGAGGTGCTTATTTACTCGTTAAAATATCAAAATACGCCGTTTATTATTTAAAAATGATCATTTTGATAAAAAGACATGCAAATTGAAAACTAATTTAATATATTTCTATTAAGTTTTATGGAAAAAGCATATAAAGCGCCATGAAAACAATATCCATTGATGGTTTTTGAGCAGGGGCGTAGCCACAGATATTTTTTCGGGGGGGGGGGGGGGGGAGAATTCGAAAATTTCCCAACTTGAAACAAATTGCTCCAATTTTCGATTAAAATGATATTCAGAACGTGCGTAATAATTATAATGATACTTTTGCATAAAAAATTCCTTTCCAAAGAAAAATTCTGAAACTGAAAACATAAAAATTCTAATTATGGGTGTGTTTACTAAAATAATAAATACGCTTTTTATTTTCTTCTATCTTTACAAGAAGAAAGTATTGGATTCGTGAAAAAATTCGACTTCCGGTTTTAGACTGATTTATACTTTTTAGTAAGTCCTGAACACGATTCGACTGTTTTTAGAAAATATCTGTCTGTCTATATGTGATACAAATTTTGTGGGCGTTCTAACACAAGAACTAATGCACGAAATTTAATAAAACTTTAGAAATTCACTTATACAGTCGAACCTCGTTCACGCGAACACTCAAGGGGAAACTTTTTTTGTTCGTATTAAAAGTAGTTCGTGTTATCGGAACTTAACTACATTACATACAACTGGACGAGGCAATCGGAAACAGTTCGTGTTAACGAGGTTTGACTGTATCTTGGTAAAAATTGATGCTGATTTGTTTTTGGTGTAAATCGTCCAACAGGTGGCATTGCTATGCGGCATTTTTCTCAATTTACATGATTTTAGCGATAATTATACCTCAAAAACTATTGCACGGAATTTGATCAAACGTCATATTCTGTTAAACCTTGACATAATTTGATGCAGATTAGCTTTTTATGTATATCATATAGCAGGTGGCGCTGCTATGCAAAATTTTTCACGATTTTGCAATAGCTGTATCTCAAAAACTAATGCACGGAATTTAGTCAAACTTCATATTCCACATAAGTAGCACTTCCACATAAATAGATCCTTATTAGGCTTGGGTCTATACTGTCCAAAACTATCGCTTTTGTGAACTTTGAGTAATGAATTTTGGTTGCAGACATCTAAGAGGCTGGGTGCCAAAATTGAATGGTTTGTTTGAAAAATGCTATGCTTATATCTCCTTTTTAAATGCACACAATTCAACAAATCTATACCTTTAGAGTTTGTTATTATAGGCAAAGAATTGTCATTTAATTTTGGCACTGTGATTGCAAATTGTGAGGCATTAACATGCATGGAGTAGAAGAAAATTTTGGGATTGGCACATCCGACTAGTTTTCACTTAATATTAATTCTTGTGGTCTTCAAAGAAGCCCACCTGTTAATAACATCGCTTAGTTTAATAAAATTCCCTATTTTACTTTCATATTTTAAAAGCATAAGGCTGTCAAGTCTGTCATCCCTCATTGTAGCTTGCAATATATATTTTTTAAATTTTTATTTGACTAAATATTCTTTCATTAGATGCAACGCCATAAATATAAGCTGCTGTGAATGTTAAGGTACGAGTATATAATTTGACGGCTTGACCTAAATTGTCTTTGAATTTCATGGCATGATTAAAAGGTTTGTTAAATGAGTTGGGATTTGGTTTATTTCTATTTGACACTGCAAGTCATGTACATCCGGTTTCTCATATCCAGGTGGAAACATTATTAACTTTTCCCTTGCACAATTGTAATTTAAATATGGAATGCATTGCTGAAATATTCTCTTGATATAGGGAACATTGTCATTTAAGCCCATTACTAAATTTCCGAAATTTTCTTGTATTTCTTATTATTCTTTACTGTAAAACTTATGTGTATCAGTCATATTTCTGTTCTAAATTAAAATCGTCCATTTTTTACCTTTTTCATCCTCGAATGGATTCTTAGATGCTCCAAAATCTTGCACGAAAACTCTTTTCCTGTTATGAAGGGTTTCCTCGTACTGAGATTTATAGTAACTTTTTAGAACAGCTTTAAACACAGAACACTGGACTTTTGGTTTAAAATTTTATAAACACATATGAATATAATATAAATGAACAGGACTGATATATATTTCCGCACCCAAATAAAAGTAAAATGTGACAAATTTATCTAAACTGACGACTTCTTATATCCGCATTTACTCATATAACGCTTTTTAATTGACAGCAAAGGGTTAACAAATTTTTGCGGCAAAAAAATCACGAGAATGAGTAAAATATTGTCTAAAAATCGCAAAATTAGTCAAAAAAGTTGTGAAAACTCATCAAATCTTCTTGCCCATAGCTGTGTTTCAATTAGGTTACTACATTCCTTTCTGTTGATGAACAAATTTGAACTGTTGAACAAATGATCTCCAATTTTCAAAAGAAGCTGAAATCCCTTTGGATTAAAATAGTTGGATTCTCTTTTGGGAGGAGAGGGTGAAATTTTTGAGAAAGGAACAAAGTTTTGGAGAAAATAAAGGAACTGGTTAGTCAGTTACTGATGGACAGGAGTAGAGAAATTTAGGTCTGGTAGATGTACAATATTTTTGTAGAACTGAAAAATACAATGATCGATTGAGTGTGGCTGATTTCTTTTTGTATTTCTTTTGATAATTTAACTTGTTTACTGTTGTAGTACTAAAAATAATCACCAAAACATTACAAATTTCGTAATTTTTTTACTATTACTTTTAAAAAAGAAAATGTCTAAAAAATCTAGAATGTCCCAACTCTAAGCTCAAATTTCCCAACTTCACATATATTGGGGGGGAGGCTCCACCCCCCCCATGGCGACGCCCCTGTTTTTGAGAAACACTATTTCCGCAAAAGACTGCAACTTTGACGTTAAAATTTCTGGCCAATCAGATTTCGAGATGTCAAAACCTGGTTGGAAAAACCAAAATATGTATCTGTTTTTTTTTTTTTTTTTTTTTTTTTTTTTTGCTCAATTACACCGTGATCAACGAGGATTAGAAAAAAATGTTAAATACAAAAATTACGTATTTCTGTCCGTAGAATCCGAATCTGCAATAAAAAAGGGGGTTATCATTTACAATTTCAAAGTTGGACACCCCCCCCCCTCTGACCCTCCCGGGGGATCGGCTGCGGAGATCAAATTTGGTTTCACTGAGTAGCTTTTTTAAAAATATTTAACACGTATATTTTCGTTTTTCAATCTGCTTTGTATTTCTCGAGTTATTCGACCGTTTCTAGACTTTTCGGACACCCTGTATAATAGAATGCATTATGCAAGAAGCAAGAGTGCAATAAAAACATTTTGTCTATGCAAACAATTAAAGTTTAAGAATGAAAAACAAACATTTAAATCCGTTAAAAGTGTTCAAAAATTTTAAAGTCGAATTAAATTGGTTCGTGTTCTTCAAAACAAAAATAAATATTCGAAATGTTTCAGCTTGGTGTTTATTGTGGGTCCTGTTGGAGTTTTGTAACCATTAAATCCGACTTATTATCAAAATATGGCATAATGGCTCTTGATTGTAATCTTGTGAATCCATCCCTGTTGCTTGCACCAAAAACTGTCGCGCCAGCTTCAGTGACCACTAAGACACGCTTTTCTACACTTTGAGTGTGGCATGGAAACTCAGCAAACGAAATGATATCTACACGATCACGTTTGTCAATGTACATCTTTAAACCATCGTATGAAAGATTAGTCAAAATAGGTGGTTACGTAACTTCTACCTTATCCCACTGAATCAGGTCAATATAATCTGCTGTGCTAAAATTGATTGCAGGAACTTGGAACTGCCTGACTTCTTCACTAGTGTTCGCACTTCGCGCTTTAAGGATTCTACGAAATCCTAGCTGGCGGATGTGTTTCTGATCATCAGTTACCATTCCAAACAGCAGGTTTTCTCGGATGGGCAAAAAAGGCATTGCGCTGGATTACTGGATCAATTACAACTTTAACTGCCTGAGGCATATCCGTGGAAAAATAAACAATTTCCCAAAGATGGCTTGCACTTAATTGCAAATCATACACTTGTGTACACCTTGAATAAAATTCTGTTGGCAGTGGTAACCCATCTGCTGTGTGAAAGCCTACACGGAAATCTATTTGTAAGGTCTTCCGCAAGCTTTCTTTCTTAATAGATAGGATCATTTCCTTCAGGTACTTTTGATAGGTACTGAGATCGTCAATAACTCTTTCGAGTTTATTATTAATGTCATAGTATGGAAAGAAACGATGGGAAGAGATTCACACTTGTCCAATATTTTTCCAATCGGCCCAAGCTAACTGTATGGTCCCCTGCTGCATCCAACTAGCACGAACTGATTTAATAGAACTTTAAATTTTTTGAACACTTTTAACAGATTTAAATATTCGTTTTCATTCTTGAACTTTAATTGTTTGTGTACTTTTCACATATAAAATGATTGCATCGCACTCTTGCTTCTTGTGTGATGCATTCTTGTTCACATATACAACAGATAAAAGGGAATTTACAGCATTTTTTTCGAAATTTCGGATGACCGGGGCCCTGGAAGATATTACGTGATTTCGAAAAAACTGTGCAGGCATATTACTATGCACCATACGCAACGTTTCCGCGGTATGGCATTTTATTTTCCAACTTTGCGTTTATTTCAATTTATAAATTGAACAAGGCATTTTTGACGAATTTCGCAAAAATTAGGAGGACTGGGGCACCGGAAAATAAAACTTGATTTCAAAAGAACTATAGAGGCATATTACTACATACCATACACAACGTTTCCACGGTATAACATTTTTATTTTCCAACTTTATTTTTATTTCGATTTATAACATCTGCAAGGCGTTTTTGACGAGTTTGAGGAAGATTGGGGGGCCCGGCGGCACCGTAAGATAAAACTTGATTTCGAAAAAACTGTGCAATTTTATTACTGAGGACCATACACAACTTTTGTGCGGTATTACATTTTGATTTTTCGAAATTCGATTTTTTCACTCCTCCCTAATGGGAACCCTCTTTTGCTTTTGACTTAAAGTGATTTTCATTTTGAAAAATTGTAGATTTTTTAACCTTTATTAACAACTACAACTAGTTTATTAAATAAGAGGAGTCAAAACAATAATTAATATCAATTATTTCAATTCGAAAAGGAAGATTTACAAAAAGATTTTAAAAAAGCACCAGAAAAAATTGGTTGCAAATATGGGCCCTCTCCAAAAAAAAACACAAGAAATAGTTTAAAATATTTTAAAACAGGATAAAACAATACAAAATGGTAGAGAATTTATTTATTACAGAAAAAAATACTTAGAGAAATCGCATACATAACTAGCTCTTCCCAGCCCCGGCACAATCTAACAAAGAGAGAGCCAACCTTGTTAAACACAGATTTTGATTATTTTAATATATGTTTCAGGATAAAGACCCCTTACTGTCAAGTTCAACGGATTTAACCAACGCTCCTTAGTTCTTGAGAAAACCGGGAAGGTCTAATAATAGTACACAACTTAAATACTTACATTGCAATCGCAATGATAGGTTGGGCGTAGCTCAGTTCGTACGGCGTTCGCTGGGTGATCTTCGGGCCCGGGTTCGGTACCCGAACGCGCTACATTTGTTTTTCTATTTTTTTGTTTTATAAATATGCTTGTAATAGTCGCTCGGTGGCGTGGTCAGTAAGCGGAGGCTGCTGTCACCCCGAGGGCCCGGGTTCGAGTCCCTGGGTAAGACATGGATGTAATTGTGAATGTCCCATTGTGGTTATATAATATATGTAATGGAAAATAAAAATTGTTGTGACTTGTTGTTGTTTCTGTATAATAAGGATCATTCGAGGCGACAGCTATTGTAGCTATAGGCCCCAAAGCATTCTCCACTTCGGTGGACTTCAAAATGTCAAAAAAATGCTTGTAATTATAATTTAATAATTTCAATTACAAATTTTAATATCATACATTAATTATAATGTTAACAAACTTAAATTTATCATTTTTTATTTTTAAACTGTTATTTCTCATCCTTTAAAGAGGTTTAAAAAGAAATTGGATCTATTATTGAATGATAAAAATTCCAAAATCGTGACAAAATCTGTTGTGGTGCCATCTAGTTATGATAAAATAAAAGAATATTCAAATAAAATAAAAATAAAAGCAGAAAGAAGGTAATTGAAAGCGCAAGCATACGTATTACAAATCTAAAAATCTTTAATATGCAAAAAATCGGTTGTAATTTAATTCTGATGCTAATTTTTAATATAATTATGCTTGTTACTTTTAAAAACAGAATAATAGTATCATCGCATTGACTTCCTTTGTTAACTCCTTGAGGGGCACCGGTATATGTTATATACCACCTACGATTAATGAAGTTTTACACCAGAAAAATTTTATTAAATTGCACTTTTCAAACTTTGGTGGAAAAAAGTCGTAAAATTGCTTTTACTTATTTTGAAATAGAATTTTTCAAAGATTCCGGTGGGAATTCAGCATTTCACAAACGTAATTGCTTGCTCCTCAAGGGGTTAAAGCAATGCGTAAATGATGTTTCTTTAAAATCACGATTTGGCACAATTGCTCAATATCATTGCATCGATAAAGAATATATGAAATACATTTTAAAAGTGATTTTTAAAAAATTAACAGTTTTATGATGTTTTATACAACTATTTAGTTAAAAGTAAAAAATTAAGTAGGTTAAAATTATAATTGATATACAATATTATAAATTTTAATTGACAATGAGATTATTAATTATATTTACAAGTATATTTATAAAACAAAAAATGAGAAGAACAAATGTAGCGCAGTCAGGTATCGAACCCGGGCCAACGGATCAGCTGGTAAATTCCATACCAACTAAGCTACGACTAACCTATCATCACGGTTGCAATGTAAGTATTTAAGTTGTGTACTATTATTAGACCCCCCCCCCCCCCAGTTTCTCAAGAACTAAGGAGCGTTGGATAAAATCCGTTGAACCTGACACTAAGGGGTCTCTACCCTACAACATATATTAAAATAATCAAAATCTGCGATTAACAAGGTTGGTCCTCTCCTTGTAAGTGTGAGCGAATTTGGCACGTAACATATTTAATCCACTCTTCTCCGCAAGTGTCTTCAGAGAGCTTTCCATCACAAGAGATGCCCTGCATCGCTCGAGTCTGGGTTATCACCATCGTTGATATCCAGTTTGATATCATCGTCTCTGTCCACAAAAGGAGAGTCACAGTAGTCTGATGAGCCCAATGACGAATCGTATCGTTTCGTGGGTCGAATTTTCTTTTTCTGAAGGCCTTTGGTCTTCCAACTCGTGTCCCCTGGGCGGTCTCTTACCCCGAGAAAACTCAAGGATGTTTTCTTGAGAGCACTTTTGTCAAGCGACTTGGTCAACTTATCATTGTATGGTGATCTAGTGATGAGGCTGGACCTTGCTGCTTTGCGTCCATGAGTAGTGGTTCTCTTCTTAACCCTTAAATGCCGGGTGTTGCTTTTCGGCAACATACCCAATTTAGGTTCTAAAATACTATTAGAATAATATTGAAGCTATAATACCTAATGTTGCCAATAAAATACATTCTGAAAATATTATTAAATCGATTTTCAACATGTAGATGGAAACACTTGTTCCGTTTATGAATAAAGATAGATTTATATTTTCAATTGTTGCTACTTGTTCTTTTTGTTTTGTTTGGAAGCTTGCGAAATACCCTATTTTGTTCTGCAGTGGGCAAGTAAAATTTATTTCTTAGTATAAGTTCGTAAAATTTTTGTGTGTTTAATATTATAGAATTTTATCAAGGAAACTTATTTTTTTAATTAAAGACTAGTATTGCCGATTAGTAAGAAACTGTTTTTTAGCCGTAAACCATACTTAAAACAAAATATGATTATTTTTGAAGTATTTTTTCCATGATTTATTTAAAAAAATGAAAGCCGAAAAACATTATTACAATGATTTTTGAAAAATCAGGCATTTAAGGGTTAATGTTCGGGATATGAGATAAGTCGAACGAAGAAACTGCATTTGAAGTTCTCGGGGAATATTGTGGTGTTTCAGCAGCCTCATCAATTTGCATAGCTAGAGCCTGGTGTACTTGTAAATAATTCGAAGGAGAGAGGGCCCATATTTACACCAAGAAAGGGTGCCCATATCTACACCAACCCCACCTAAGAAAGATGGCCACTTTCACATGTAACCTAAGGTGTGCGTGTCTAAAGGCGTTTTTCTAGCTTAAGATCTCCGCCTTCCGAATATCTCTGTGAAATTATTTTAAACTATTCACATTAAGGGCAGTCGGAATCCCTATACCTGCCATGTTAAATTAATGTACCTTTTCTCATAAACTACTTAAGATATGGACGTGAAAAAAAATTTATGCATAAAATAAACAATACTTAATAATCTGAAGTTAAATTTATAATTAAATAAAGCTTAGATATTTAAAAAAAAATGAAGTAGAAACCACATTCAAATTTTAAAAAACATGCATTTTTTTCAAAGATAAAGATAATAATAAAAAAAAAGTTCTTTTTATGAGTTTAAACAATTCACCTCAGATTAAACTGGGATATCTATAGAATGTATAAGCAAAATTTCAAAGCAGAATGTATAATAGTTTTTTCAAAAAGGTACATCGAAGTTCAAAAAACAACATTTTGAGAAAAATCAAGTTTAAAGTAAATGAACGCACTAGTAGTAAAGTAGATAAACAAACAGAATTTCTAAAATTTTTTCAACTTCTGGTTGCCGTAGAAACAAAAGTAATTGTAGAAAGAGGAGAAATGGTAGATTCAAAATATTAAAAAATCGAAAATTCGATATATTTTAGGTTTTGACCCTCCAACTGCCCTTAACATGAAAACAAAACGATTTCATATACCTGACAAAACTTTGCAGTCCAGATCAAATGCTAATTCGCACAATAACTCACGCTGCATCCACTCTATTTTAAAGAATGATTCCAACTGCTCTTTGGTATCTCAAATCAACAAGTGCCACCATGTACAGTCCTTCCGCTAGTCTTCTGCACCTCCCATAGCAACTTGGGGAGGGATGCTCATATTTACACATGTGCCCGTTTTTACCCCTTTATTGAAAATGTGAGAGTTTGTTTCAATTTTAATGTGGAGCGGGTCCACTAAACTTACTTTATTTACACAGAGGAAGAAGCACCAACCGAATGATACCTTTCACGTCTCTCTACGTTGATTTGACTAATAAATAATACAAAGGGGTTTCGTCTTTTATTTTAATTAAATTTTTCGTATTAACGAAACTAATACGTTCAAGAATGTATGACTCCAAGATAACCATTATAACGATTATCTCGTTATATATGTTTACATTCCATCCCCCCCCCTCCCCCAGACAGTTTCAATTAAAATTCTGTTTAATAACTTATTTATTTTGTGCACTATAGTCAAACAGTGCAGCCCCTAAATTAAATTCAACATTTAAAAACTAAATCGATTGTATTAACAGCCCTTCATATTTAAATTAAATTATTCTAGGTACTCATCTCTTTAATAAAATAAAATCAGTGAATCACTCTCTATTTTCACTTTCTGATTCTTTCACACATACGCTTTAACCTTGTACAAAATTCGTTACGGGTGACTGTTAGTTTCAAAAGCATTTTAACTTCGGTCATTTCCTTATTTGGGCATGAATATAACTCATCATTTAAAATCACTTTACATGCAATCTACTTATTAGAATTATCTTCGCTTCACACCCTTTTGTTCAGATGTATGGCAATTCTGCATTTTTGTGGTAAAGCGGTGTATCTTTGATCTAACATCTGGTCTAGAAAAATACAGTCTCATGCTTTTTAGCCTAACGAATTCGGTCTGTTGCTATGCCCTTTCCAGATAACACTTATTATTTTTTACATTTAACCGCAGCTGTATCAATGTACAGATGAGGCTCCGTCTATCATGACTCAGGAATG
The DNA here is from genome assembly GCA_963932465.1 of Maratus speciosus. Lineage (NCBI taxonomy): Eukaryota > Metazoa > Arthropoda > Arachnida > Araneae > Salticidae > Maratus > Maratus speciosus. The sequence goes on from OZ010793.1 coordinate 174,232,964, forward strand.
TATGCAGCCCACAATCTGCCCCCCCCCCCTACACAATTAATATGGTAGAAGCCTACCGTACATTTTTGGGCGAACATACCAGCCAATGTGTCTCTTAGCCCCTGTGCATGGCGCAAAAATACTTTTAGATTGGCGATATTGTAGTCCGCCAAGCAAGAAAGTTGTAACTGTATATTCTTATCATTTCTGCTTTCTCGCTAGCCTCGTGATGACGTCTTAAAAGAGGCTCCTTATGCTTTTCCCTTGTACCTCTCCCTTCGACTTTCATCATGAAAATAAAATAAATCTTCGTTTACCGAATTGGAGTTTTTTTAATAGGACCTGGTGTTTTTTAATTCTCGCAATCTTATAAACGCAAACGGCCATCTCTTCTAGTAAAAAAAGTCTTCATCCTCAGACTACCCCCTCAGACTACCATTGCTGTACTTGTAGGCAAGTTAATTGGTCCCGCTCAAAATTTTATGCTCAGAATCCGGAAATTCAAAAAATTAATGATCTAGATACACTTGAAAAAGAATTTGCCGCATTTTTCTCACCCCCCAGCAAGTGCGTGGCTGGCGTTGAACTTTCGAGCTTATCTCTTCTGCCAGCGGAGTCAATTAAAAACTTGGCACATCGGTTAAACGTGTTTGCCGCAACTGTCTATTCAGATATTAAAGACGAAAATGCCCGTAACACGATTAAACTTATGAAATTTATAGAGGTTGTGCCAGCTAACATACGAATAAAGTTACAAGAAGAAGGCGTCAATGAATAGCGTGCTGCTGTTGAAAGAGCACAGATATTACACGAAATTCTGCATAACGAAAAGATTCTACATTCCTTACCCTCTGTCAGTAAATCTCAAAATAACATTGAAGAGCAATTGAAGGAACTCTCGGAAAAAATAAATGCATTAACACTCGCACCGCCTGGACCCAAAACTGAAACTAAAAAAAATGACATGCAAGGTAGCCCAAAGTATAACGCAAATGCGATGCGCTATAGGAAAAATTTCAAAACGCGAAATTTCCCAAAACGTTTTTCCCCTCACAAATTTACACAAAGAAAAGTTGTGACTTGTCAACTCTGTTTCCGCAATGGCCACCAGGCACATCAGTGTTTTAAATGGAAAAGAGTTAATACACAGAGAAGGGAAAATTTTAACAGACGCAACAATTACCAGGTTCAGGAAAACTAGAACAGAGACACAATTTTTATGCTGATGATTTTGTGTCTCAACCATGTGACTTAACATCAGCAACATTTCCTATTGACCCAACATTACCAAAGATCTCTAAAGAAAGATTAGTCAATTCAACCGGGTCACAAACTTCAGATCACATTAAAATTGCAAGAAATATCACTACTCAAACAGAAAATGAAGGCGATAACAATGTTCACATCATTTGTAGTGTTAATACGCATTTTCCATCACTCCCTCTTGTAAAGACCACTATTGCAAACCATAAAATCACCCTATTGGCTGACTCTGGAAGTAGCATTTCGTTACTTTCACAAAATTTATTTAATGAACTTAAACCTGTATTAAAATACAAGAGACTATCAACAGCCATAAATATTAAAACCGTCAATTCGGATGTTTCTTTTTCTTCATGTATTAGAGCATCCATTAAATTAGAAAAAAAATCCTTCTCGCACCACTTTTATATAGTGGATATTCCTGAATCCTCCAGTTTTGAAGGCATTCTTGGTTTTGATTTCATTAGTAAATTTAACATTATCATTGATACTTTCAATAAATGCATTCACATTAACAACAACTTGACTATTCCACTAGAAACATCACACACTAAGTCTAAAGTCAGTGAAAGTAATCAATGTAACACCTTATGTGATGTAGTGACAAATCAAAAAGTTTTCTTAACCCGTAAAGTCATTCTAGAACCCCAAGAGCAAACATGGTGCTCAGTTTACACAAACAATAATATCAAACATGACATAAACTATCTATTTGAATATTTGGCAGATAAAAAAGAATTAGTAAGTCATGATGCCATTATTCAAATGGATAATAAAATTAAACGCAAAAAGAAGCCTGTACAATTAAATCATTTCTTTTCTATTTCACTTACAAATAATTCTGACACTACCATTCATCTCCCTAAACACACAAAAATTGGACATTTATCTGAAGTTGAGGAAATTCTTGACTACCCCTCTGATAATTTGGACAAGCATCATAACTCAGAACAACACTTCCTAAATTTTATCCAGGCATCTAATGAAACATTAAAAAAAAGGAAAGAGGATTTGGCAGCTACCGATTTTGATCTTACACATTTAAGTTCTAATGAAGCAAATACAATGACTAAATTATTACTTAATTACTACCCGGCCTTTTCAAAATCATTAAATACACTTGGACATACTGATAAGATTGTACCTGAGATGAAATTTATTAATGATTACCCTATAAAAACTCTTCCATTCCCCCTTCCCCAATCTTTGCAAAAAGGTACTTTAGAACAAATTAAAGATCTGCTTGATGCCAAAATTATTGAACGCCACTGTTCAGAATGGGCTTGCCCCATGCTTTTAGTCAAAAAGAAACCAGACGGAACTGGTAAACAAAAATTTCGTCTCGCCTTAGATCTTCGAATGGTAAATACTGTAATTCAAGGATCATCTTACCCTCTACCTAAAATTCAAACCATCATTTCAAATCTTTCTCACTATCGATATTTTTCTTCTCTTGACTTTCATCAGGCATATCATCAAATTGATTTGCCAGAAAAATTCCAAAATCAGTTGACATTTACTACTATGTTTGGTTCTTTTAGATACAAGAGATTAGTGTTCGGATTAAAAAACAGTGCTTCTATTTTCCAAGCTTTAATGGACTCTTTGCTTGATGAGTTACAATTAGATGGTGTATATACATATCAGGATGATTTCATTGTAGGTGCAAACTCTTTTGATGAAATGTGTAATAAATTAAAAAAAATTCTCTCTATCTTAACCAAATATAACTTGACCCTGTCTCCTAGCAAGTGTACTTTTCATAAATCTAGTATTGACTATTTGGGATTTCATGTAGAAAATCAGTCCGTTTCCCCGATTCAGTCAAATATCATAAAAATAACATCTTTTCCCACACCTACAACTAAACGTCAACTAAAAAGACTCATTGGTGTCATTACATTTTATAAGAGTCTAATTCCATCCTTTTCTGAGTTAGTACAACCACTGATAAACCTAACTACTCCAAAAGTTAAATTTAAATGGACAGTTAAACATCAAGAAATCATGGACACAATACAGAAAATTTTCTTTAATTCTCCCATGGTTAGATTACCTGATTGGAACAAGACATTTTATTTAAATACAGATGCGTCAAATGTTGCTATTTCTGGTGTTTTATTACAAGAGCATGATCAACAACTTTTACCAGTTGCATATTTTTCTAAATCTCTTAAGCCATCAGAAAAAAATACCCTGCACTTAAATTAGAACTCATGGCAATTTATAAATCTGTAACTGCTTTCAAATATTATTTATATAACAGACAATTTGTAATTCTTTCTGACAGTAAACCCTTAGAAAAATATAACAAGACTACTAATCCAGCTGATATTATCTCTCGTTGGCTCATGGAGCTTTCAGATTACTCATACACTTTTAAACATATCCCTGGTAAGAAAAATGTTCTTGCTGACTATTTATCTCGCTGTACTTTTGAAAACAATCAACAAACTCTGGATACTAACCCTGAACTTATCCATGACCCTCAACCATTACCTATTGTTGACTATGATACACCAGACAGTAATAATTCATGTTCAGGTGCCACTAAGAAATATGTAAACTATCTTGTATCTGGTAAACAAACAAATCCAGATCCTTTATTAGAAATTTCAAATGAAACTTTCTGCACTGAACAAAAAAATGACACCACCTTGTCCACTGTTTACAAAGATATTCTAAAGAAAGGACCTTCTCAAAAATATCCTAATTACTTCATACACCCTGATTCGAAAGTTTTAATGTTAAAAAAAGAAAATAATCTTAACAACACTTTTTCATATCACATTGTTGTTCCTAACTCTCTTAAAAGCAAAGTTTTAACAATCTCTCATTTATCTCACTTTGGTTTTAATAAAACCTATGAGTTCCTATCATCAAGATACTTTTGGAAAGGCATGTATGTTGACACCCTAAACTTTGTAGCTTCACGTGTCAAATGTCTTCAATGTAAACATCATCAAACCCCTCCTGCACCCTTACAACCCACCTACACGCCCAGATATCCTGGCCATACTATTAGTACAGATCTCGTTGGACCTTTTTCTAATGGTAAACATATTTTAACTATTACAGATCACTTTTCAAGACATGTTGAACTTTTTCCACTTAATGATACATCTGCAACTAAAGTCGTTAAATGTTTATTCTCTTACATAACCACCTTTGGGAGACCTTCTGTTGTCTTATCAGACTTAGGACCCCAATATACATCTCAAATATACAACATTTTTAATGATACTCTAGGTATTAAGGTACTTCACAGCTCTGTTTCGAGACCACAAAGCAATGCTCTTTCGGAGAGAATAAATAAATCTATCAAATACTCTGTTAATATACTTTTGCAAGAAGGTCACTCATTTGAAAATGCAATATTTATACACAAGTCGCTCTATAATGGTTCAAAACATTCAACTACATTATTCACTCCTAATCTTCTCCACATTGGACGTGAACTTTCATTAATTTTTGACACTTTTGATCAGAATAGCAATCAACCTTTTCTAGATAAACATACTGAAATACATAAACTACTTGAAGATTTACACAAAATTTATAACAAGGCTTACAATAACATTAAAACAGCACAGGATAAAAGATATAAACATTACGGTCAGAAAGCTAAATTAAGAACCATTTGTCTCAAAGATATTGTGTACTTAAAGTCTGTTGATAAATTCGAACCTAAATACACTGGACCATATATTGTAACTTTCAAACATTCACCTGTGTCATTCTCGATCAAGAGATTGTATGCTGCTGATAATACAGCATTTCGGGTGCACATTGATAGGTTACTTCTTGCACCACCTCGATATGGACATTTATTCGATGCTACAAGTCACTTAAACAATCACAACTTCCCTAATGTTTATCAACCACATACATATAATTTAAGAAACAGAAAATAATATACTTTTGTTTACATTTTTTTCTTATGACATGTATTGTGAAGCTAAGTCTACAACCAGAGGCCTAGGTTGTATGTATGTTGTTTACAACAGAACTTTGACAACATTATGGCTGGCCCATGACTGTTTTCTTCGAAGATCTCTTGTGAACAATATTTTGAATCACTTTACACTCATTTCATTTTACTGTACACTTTTATGTTATTTACATACACTTAACTATTATTTACAGTTTAACATTCATTTTACATTTCATTCTTTTACGATTACATTTCAGTTAAAACTGATAACTAACACATTTAATAATTGCAGTTATTTAAAAAAAAAAAAAAAAAAAAAATTCACATGTAATTTGATAACATTTTCTGTAAGGCAACCAGTTAGTTACCTTCTAATTATACGACTTGTGCATTATTTAACCTGATTATGACTTTTTCATTTTTTTATGTCTCTCTTCACTCTAGGATTGTCTACCCCTTTTTGATTTGATATATATGTGACATATATCTATTTTTTTTTATTTTTTAATTCTCCCTTTCGAATGTTTTGTTCCCGTTCAAAATTATTGCCCTTAGGGTCCAAAACTTCATTGTGTTGAGAGACAATCCCTTGGAATTGGTGTTCCAATTCACAAAAAATCAATTTTTGCTTGTAAACCGACGTGTGCTCCTTTAGAGGACCGCTAGTGTCTTCGGAGGAGCAGGGACTCATATAAGCGGGCGCTGTATGAGTCTCAAAACTCCCTCCTCACATAAGGCTGAAGCCCTAAGCTGACGCCATAATACTTGTGGTCTACACAAGATTCAGGGTGACACCTTTTTCATGGGCGTGCTTCAGGCGCCTCTTTTTTTTTGTCATCCTATGCTGCATGCATGAACATTACATTTTTTTTAAAATCATGTCCATTTTCTTTTAAACCATATTACAATTGATTATTAGTTTACAATTACACATTTCACTTATTATTACTTATTCTTTACTTCTAGTGTTGCATTTGTGTTTATATATATATATTTTTATTGTTAGTACTTGTATTTTTCATAAGATGATCCGAATCAGGATCAATATTTTGATGATGTGCAGCCAATGGTTTAGTTAAATGCTGCTTAATTACTTGCTGTCAGAGTCGACTCGGATAACAAAAAAATATACCATGGTATGCAATTTTGAAGAAAATTTTACTGAAGGTGGAGATCCATAAACTTAATTTAGAAAATATTAATTCTTAAAATCTCTTAGGACTGTTGAACTATTGATGAAAGAGATTTTTTTTTTGTTTTCATGACAGCAACTTGTTTAAAAAAAAAAAAAAAAACTTTATGTTTTGAAGATATATTTATATGTGTAACTATTTTTCTTGCTGTTTTGCCCATGCACACGGGTCAACAAAAGTTTTTTTTTTTTTTTGCGGTGTCCCAGGTGATATATATAACGATTATCTCGTTATATATGTTTACATTCCATCCCCCCCCCTCCCCCAGACAGTTTCAATTAAAATTCTGTTTAATAACTTATTTAGTTTGTGCACTATAGTCAAACAGTGCAGCCCCTAAATTAAATTCAACATTTAAAAACTAAATCGATTGTATTAACAGCCCTTCATATTTAAATTAAATTATTCTAGGTACTCATCTCTTTAATAAAATAAAATCAGTGAATCACTCTCTATTTTCACTTTCTGATTCTTTCACACATACGCTTTAACCTTGTACAAAATTCGTTACGGGTGACTGTTAGTTTCAAAAGCATTTTAACTTCGGTCATTTCCTTATTTGGGCATGAATATAACTCATCATTTAAAATCACTTTACATGCAATCTACTTATTAGAATTATCTTCGCTTCACACCCTTTTGTTCAGATGTATGGCAATTCTGCATTTTTGTGGTAAAGCGGTGTATCTTTGATCTAACATCTGATCTAGAAAAATACAGTCTCATGCTTTTTAGCCTAACGAATTCGGTCTGTTGCTATGCCCTTTCCAGATAACACTTATTATTTTTTACATTTAACCGCAGCTGTATCAATGTACAGATGAGGCTCCGTCTATCATGACTCAGGAATGTATGCAGCCCACAATCTGCCCCCCCCCCCTACACAATTAATATGGTAGAAGCCTACCGTACATTTTTGGGCGAACATACCAGCCAATGTGTCTCTTAGCCCCTGTGCATGGCGCAAAAATACTTTTAGATTGGCGATATTGTAGCCCGCCAAGCAAGAAAGTTGTAACTGTATATTCTTCTCATTCCTGCTTTCTCGCTAGCCTCGTGATGACGTCTTAAAAGAGGCTCCTTATTGCTTTTCCCTTGTACCTCTCCCTTCGACTTTCATCATGAAAATAAAATAAGTCTTCGTTTACCGAATTGGAGTTTTTTTTTAATAGGACCTGGTGTTTCTTAATTCTCGCAATCTTATAAACGCAAACGGCCATCTCTTCTAGCAAAAAGTCTTCATAAACCATCAGTGATTTACTTGGTAAAAGTAGATGTTTATCATTTTAGATACTTCAGTTCAACTGCTTTTTAAAAGCAGCAGTACCTTGAAATGTTTTAAGGAAAGCCAATTCCGAAGTGTTCTTTATTACTGAAAATGAAATTTTAAAATGTAAATTTCTCTAAAAAAATACTGGTTTCAGAGATTAAGTAAAAATGTTTTCATTGAATAATTCAAATTCACAATACGACTCTTCTGAAAGTATGCTAATATTATAGCTTATTATGAATGTATATGTTGCAGGCTAATCGCGAAATCCTGCTCTTTGCAAAGAGGCCAGCAAATTGGAGAATAGTTTTCCTTTTCTCAAGTAGCCTGATATTTTTCAGGCTTATTGCAAAGAGACTAAGCAGCTTTAGGCTAATTGAAAAATGATCATTTGTTTCTCAATCAGCCTGATATATTTTCAGACTTATTGCAAAGAACCTGTGGAGAGTTAGGCTAATTGGACATTATCCATTTAATTTCTCAATCAGCTTGATGTTTCTTCAGACTCATTGCAATGAGCATATGCAGTTTTAAGCTTATTAGAAAATGAACCAAAATGACCACGTTTTGTCCAAACAGCCTAGATTCATCAAATTTTATGGCAATATGTCCGAGGTAGTGAATGTTTAAGCATAAATGTCGTATAAAAAATAGAAGGAGGAACTTAAAATGCTTAAAAAATATATAAGAAAACTGTCTTATTGACAGGTGTCATTAATTTGTGGGATTTTCTAAGATTTATTTCAATGGTTTTTTTTTTTCGCTAACATCCTGTGCAGAAACATCAATACAATCTGCAGATAAGGCAGATTTTTAATGTTTTCCTAGAATTGTACGTATAGAAGATGGGTTGCTCAATGAAAATAATTATAAAACATGTGTACAAAAAATTGCTGTATCCATAAAATCTGAAGATGAGGTCGATCATTAATTACTTTTCCAACTTTACGTGGAGAAGGTATGGGTTTCTAATGGAAGTAATTATAAAAAATGTATTTGAAAATTTCTGCCATAGTGAAATCAAAGAATGATGCAGATTTTTAACGTTTTCCCAGCGTTACAGAGAAGACGAGTTCATGAAGGAAAATAAATATGAACAGATATAATTACAGATGTGAGTAATACTATATAATATAAGAAAATTTTTGTATCAATAAAATCTGCAGATAAGGCAGATTTTTATTGGGTTTTTTCCGAGATTTCGTAGAGAATATGACTGACAATGAAAATAATTATAGAAAATAATTTCTGCTCTAATGAAATCTGCAGATGAGCCTGATTTTTAATGTTTTCTCGGCATTACGTAGAGAAGATTGGTGGTTGAAAGAAAATAAATATAAAACTTAAAAAGGCGAGCTAATTACTTATTTCTCATCAATGTTAAACTATTTTTTTTATTACTTAGCTATTTTTTTAATTTGCTTGCATTGATGGCTTTTAAGTTGCGTTTAATTGCTAGTTCCTATCTATAAACACTGTTTTGATGAGGCCTATAGATGTCTATGATGGTTAAAGTTGCAGTAAAGCTAGATATCCTACCTACACAACTTTCAGGTCGGGTAATATTTAAACGGAGCTTCTGACTGTAAAATAGTCAATGAAACATCGTCTTTTTTTTAAAGACCTATCCAATGATATGCCACTCAATAGGGTGCGTAAAATATTTTTTCGTCTTTACCGCCATTTTGTATTTTACGGCCACTATTTTGAATTTATAAAAACAAATCCTAGCCTATAACCATCGGACGGTTAAGACAAATCGATAGAGATCTCATTCATTAAAATCCATCCAGCCGTTGGGATGTTTCGAGGGTATAAATAAATCCACATGCCCAGATACGTGTGAAACACATAACCCTTCTTGGCAGTCGGATAATAAGAAAAAATGCTGTATCGATGAAATTTACAAATGAGGAAGATGTTTTATATTTTCCTTTACATTACGTAGGAAAGATCGGTTGCTATTGAAAATTATTATAAAAAAATAGATGAGAAATTTTTTGCAGTAATGAAATTTGCGGATGAAGCAGATTTTTAATGTTTTCATTTCTTTACATTGAGAATATGGACTGCTGAATGAAAATAATTATAAAACATATATAAGGAAATTTTTTTATCAATAAAATCTGTAGAAGAGGCATATTTTGATATTTTCCCAGCAGTGCGTATAGAAAAGGCTGTTGAATTAAGATTACTATAAAACATATATAAGAAAAATTCTGCATTACTAGAGAGCATGTGCAGTTGAGTTAATTTTTTCAAGTTTTCCCTGATGTACTTGGTGTTGCTTAATGAAAATAATTATAAAAATAATATGTAAAATAGCTGTATCAATAAAATTTGCAGATTAGGCAAATTTTTGGTGTTTTTTTTTCAATATTACATAGAGAAGAGAGACTTCAGAAGGAAGTTAACCACAGCAAGTATATACGAAAATTGCCGTATTGACAGATATGATTTATGTTTCTGATTACCTGAGGTTAGTGATTACTTTAATTTAATTTTAAGTTCTTAGAGCACTTAGAATAAAAATAAACTGGAAATGCATCTGAATATCTGAGATTATTCACTCAGCAGTATATTATTTATACGTAATGCGAAAAATTACATTCTGCTGCAGATTTTTTTTGCACATTTTTACGGGCGGAGGAGAAAATTTACTTCTAAAAAAATACTGTTTATTAACCTTAATTATCAACCAGATGCAAAAATGAAAACTGTCAATAAAGCAATTTTCTTATTTTCTCCCCCACCCCCCCTTTTTTTTTTTTTTTTTTTTGTAATCCATTTTATTCAGCGGCTATACGCCGGAACTTACGGTATTCACTAATCTTAGACACTCAGGCGCGCTAATGAAATCTATCAATGAGAGTTTCCTTATAATCATTTTACATTTCCCTTCCAATTTTATTTTATATTAAAAGTCATAAACATTCACTACCTTGGACTTATTAAAATAAATCTGGATGAAACTAGGCTGCTTGATCAAATACGTTGTCATGGGTGGTCATTTTGGGTAATTTTATAATTAACCTAAAACTGCATATGCTCATTGCAATGAGCCTGAAAAAAATCAAGTTGATAGAGAAATAAATGGATCATTTCAAATTAGCCTAACTCTTCACAGGCTCTTTGCAATAAGTCTGAAAAATATCAGGTTGAATGAGAAACAAATGATCATTTTCCAATTAGCCTAAAGATGCTTAGGATAGGATCTTTGCAATAAGCCTGAAAAATATCAGCCTGATTGGGGAAAGGAAGATGTTTCTCCAATTAGCCGGCATCTTCGCAAACAGCCTAGATTCTTTGCAAAGAGCCGGATTTCGCAATTAGCCTACGACATATATATGTACAAGCGTGAACAATTTCAGCTTTATCTATCATTGTTCATCAGACATACATGGCTATAGAAAAGGATATCTTTACCTATCGTCATAGCCTACACTGTTAAAAATTTCATTACAAATACAGAAAAGGAAAACGAACCTGTTTGTGAATTTACACTAGCTCTCGGTCAAATGCTTTGATTGAGTTTCTCGGTCATCATTTTAGACATTTCCCCTTTCTTTGTATCAAATTTCCTGAGGAGACTGTCATTTTTTTAAAGATATTTTTAACTTTGTTATAACGTGTAATTCAAAATACATACTTTTAAATTTGTTTTGAATTTTATTAGAAATATTAAAGAAGAGAACTTGGTTTTAAAATTGTTTGATTAAAAATTAGAATAATTTAAAAAGGGAAAATTCGCCTCAGCGGAGTTAGGAGGAATTTTTATCGACAACCACTGTACATTTGTTTCATTCACCATGTGCATGAAGCTTGGCAAAATTAAAAGTAAAAGTATTTCCCCGCTGAATCATAAAATACATCCTTTGCATAGAGTAGTAACAGCTCCTAACAAGGGAACCACTTTTGGGGTTGCTCGACCTAGCATTGAGACCTGGTACATTTTAAAGCCCTATATTATGAAGTTTGAGAATCGATAAAATTTTTCTGTTAAAGTAGTATTTCTTGATTATACAGCAGCATAACTTTCTGAAAATGCAATTTTCGAGACCACTTATCGGACTATTAACATTGAACTTTTTTAAAGAAAAGCATTTAAAAATAAAAATTAGTTAATAATAAGTATAAAATATTGAAAAAAGTTTGAAAATTCCTGCAAAAACCCGCGAATTTGATTTTGAAAAGTTGCAACTTTATGTTAATATATTTGGCGGGGAAACAGTTGGCGTTTATTTTCAAAAGCGGAGCTTTCCGGCAACCCTAGCCAAATGTCATAGCTGAATTTGTAATAGCTAGAAATTGCAATGTCCGACCTATTTCGCAACAGTAATTTTTCTAAATAGTGTAAAAATATTAATTTACTTTATGATTACTTTTGCCGAAGGACCATTTAATACAGCAACATTTCATTTTAAACATTCGAAACTTTATTTCATTCGATTTCAAAAGAAATAGTTTGCTTATTTTGTATTTCACTAAAAAATAGTTTTCAATGATCTTCGAAGCTTTTATAGAATTATATATATTACTTATATATTTATCGTCGTCATTGAAAAAAAAATAAAAACCTAATATTTGTTTCTTATGCTATCAATTATTTAAAAAAAATCGAAAGCTGATATAATTCTAGTAATATGTTCCGTACATTTTCTCTTTGAATAAAGCGGGCGGAAAAATTGTAGCGCCATATTTGGCGACCTAACTCACTTTTGGCGTGAAATAAACAAATAAATATGTAATAATAAAAAATTAAAAGTATAAAAAAGTATATAAAATATTATTTTAACAGAGAAATTTTTTCGGGTCTCTAACTTTTATGTATACTACAAAACGCACCAGGTCTCGATGCTAGGTGCGAGCAACACCAAAAGTGGTTCCCTTGTAAGTACCAGTCAGTAAGGTGTTCGTCTCCAACCGAAAGGGTTCGGGATCAAATCCTGGACGGGTTAGAAATAAATCTTGCAAAAACTAAATGGTACAGCAGTTCATATCCACTCGAAATATTCAATTTCTTCGAATTTCAAAAATTCACGCTTTCGAAATATAAGAATAAATTAAATTATCATTATTGAAAGCAAATAAAAAGAAAATTACACAGTCTGCTGTAAATTTAAGGAATAGTTTCTCTGTTGTGTAACAGAATCTATGTTTTTCTAATCTTTGTAATTTTACGTAAGACTTGACGGATCTCAGGACTATTAAAATTGGAAAAAATGAAAAAAAAAAAGAGACTATTTTCAATATTTAATATCTTAAAATGTGTATGATTTTAAAACACAATTTTTATTAGGGTTAAAGATATAACTATGTTCTTTCATTTCATATGTTTAAAAAATTACAAGATGCAGGATTAGTATTTATTGGGGGTTCCAAACTATCAGACATTTGTCATGCAGAAAATTGGTACAACAGCTTACGCGCAGGATTGCATAATACATTTTGCAACTAGATTGAATTTTCTTATGCCTAATTATACTTCAGATTGTAATAATTAACATGAACCTAAATAAATTTACATTTAAAGCATTTTTATATTTTTAATATAAAGTTGTATTTAGCTAATACAAAATTTTGAAATTTTCAAGAGTATAATCACCTAAAACAATATTATTTTGATCAATAAAAAGAAAATTTTAGTTTCAGTTTATACAGACTAACATGAAACATATGTTTTGAAAATTTCATGAAAAAAATATTCATACATTTTTGAGATATCCTGCGCGTTATACCGTAAAACGTCATTTGGAGAAAGACTTCAAAGTTTCGGAAACGCCGCTTCAGCTATTCAGCGAAGGATATTTTTATATTTTAATAAACATCATAGATAAAACTGCCAGTGTCAGTTACTATTTATTTATTCTAATGTTTTTATTCTTTGTGATTTCTGATAAAAGAATGCTTTAATATAATAACTTCATTCACATTCGAAATTTTGGTCATCTTCTTTTATTTTGATATTGGCCTTATGAATTGAACCGTTACTCTTATGACATCATTCGTTGCTCATCATAACTCGTTATTACATTTCCGATATTATTATCATCCCCTTTAATTACTGTTGCTTCCTTTAATTAATTGTACTCTTTATAATTTTTTATTCATAAAACACGAGTAGCATTTGAACGAACTTCCATTACAACTTTTTATTTTTTGTAAAGTAACTTTAATTGCATCTTTCACAGATGTTCCGATAACTGAATGTCATTATTCACATAAATGGGGTAATCAAAATGTGCTCTGATAATAAAAATCATTAGTTCTTAATGTATTTCTTGAAAATATAAATTCTTTTTATTATTTTGTTATTTTAAAGTAAGTTATCTTTAAGTTAGTTTATAAAAAAGTAAATAAATTTTAATGACAAAACATTTAGTGATAAACTATTTTTTTTAGAAATTCATTATAATCTATATATATAAAAGCCGTTCTCTGTGTGTATGTCCTTTATACAAATCTTCAATTTTAGACCGATTTGCACGAAACTTCATGTACATACGTTTTAGAAAGTGGAAAAGATCCCTGTCTACTTTAAAAAATAATCAGACCCGTATTTATCTCTTTTTTCTACCATCTTCCATTATTTAACATTATTTAACATTATTCTCTTTTTTTAATTTTTCTAATTCAACCGTTTCTTTCCTGCTGCCACACATCTAAAAAACTGCTCAATAAAAGTTAAAAAAAGATAACTGGAGTACTTTGTTTTACAAGCCAATAAGAATTCAGATTGTCTTACTATATTTTTGCTGTTTTTGAAATTGACGTCATTCAAAGAAGAAATGCACATTTTTCATTTATGTATGTGAAAACTTTAACTAAGCGTGTGTTAAAATGACGTAATACCTTAGTTGAATGTTTCTGAAGCTAAAAAATCTATTTTAATGAAGTCGTTTCAATATCAAGTATTCAATTTAGATATAAGATAATAATAAAAAAATCGTTTGCTAGCTATGACATCACTTTCTAACTTTCCAATAACGTTTTATTCTGAGGGTAATCTCTTGTTCTTCTGAAATTATTTCTTTTTATTATCATCCATAAAGTGAAGGCTTTATTTTTAAGCCACTCGAACTAAAATTTCAGTAAATACAAAATGATTAGGGTGTTTTTATTGCATTTTTCTCTGTATTGTCAAGGAAATCGTATTTTACTGTTATACTTGCTGAAGAAAACAAGCATTCTGATTTTAAAAGTTCAAACAGTTATTACGTCAAAATGATGTATTTTTATGAAATACAAACGGTTGCTACGTTTTATTTCCTATTTTGCTGGCATGCTATATCATTAATTTCCCCATTTAACTAAGTGTTTCAATACCTTAAATGCAATGAGAGCATTCTGCGATTTATATTACTACAATTACATAAAATACGACTTTTCTAAAATTTAAATAGAAAATGCAATTTAGCAAATGTTTCTAAGAGTCAGGTCCTTCTCTTTTAAAAGAAAGATTCCAGATTAGACATCAGGACTGAAAGCTTATGGAATTTGATTTCATTTTCAGGTCAGTAGCTGTATATTTAGTTTTCATGAATGAAAGTTTCCACTTAAAAATAATCAGGCAATACACCCTGGAATATCCGTGGTTAAGGATTACCATATACAGCCCGTTCACAGCGCAGAAAAAAAATCGCTATAATTTAAAACACTAAAAGCATTTTACATTTACGATTTATTTATTTTAAAATGTCCAAAAGGTAAACCAAAATTCATTTTTGCTACTATCGTATTAACAAGCTGTTAATCGTGATTTTTTTTTCTATTTATAGCGACCTTTATTAATCTGAAATTTTGAATATTCTATTTAATTTGTTTTATATGTTTATTTATTTATTTATTTTTTGTAACTTTTAATTTCGTTTGCCTATTTAGTTATGGAACATTGCACGAAAAAAAATGCTGAATTATTTGCATTGTAAGAGCAATCGGATTCATCTTTTGTAATTGGGTTGCACACATACTTATAAAATATTCATGCTTAAAAATTGCTTTAAAATACATATAAAATCAGTATACTGAGGTACACTTTTCAAACAAATATCATTGAAAGTACTTTTTGTTTTTCATTCGAAGTTTGAAAAATATAATGTGCGGTGTTTAGATGTTAAGCAAATTGCAGTAAAAGCAAAATTTATTGGTGAGGTCATTGCCACCATAAATATGATGCCAGCGTTACTCATGGACATGTCTTTTCCTTATAATACTGCGTTAAGTGCAAACGGTAATTTGGTGTATACAAATTTTAAAATATCCATGTCTGAAAAATACTTTAAAATCCATTAAAAATCAGAAACATGAGATACGATTTTCAAACAAATTTCATTTGAGAGTACTTTTTTCTATTCGACAACGTAAAAAATGAAATTAGACAGTGTTTAGATGTTAAGCAAATTGCAGTAAAAGCAAAATTTATTGGTGAGGTCATTGCCACCATAAATATGATGCCAGCGTTACTCATGGACATGTCTTTTCCTTATAATACTGCGTTAAGTGCAAACGGTAATTTGGTGTATACAAATTTTAAAATATCCATGTCTGAAAAATACTTTAAAATCCATTAAAAATCAGAAACATGAGATACGATTTTCAAACAAATTTCATTTGAGAGTACTTTTTCTATTCGACAACGTAAAAAATGAAATTAGACAGTGTTTAGATGTTAAGCAAATTGCAGTAAAAGCAAAATTTATTGGTGAGGTCATTGCCACCATAAATATGATGCCAGCGTTACTCATGGACATGTCTTTTCCTTATAATACTGCGTTAAGTGCAAACGGTAATTTGGTTGTATACAAATTTTAAAATATCCATGTCTGAAAAATACTTTAAAATCCATTAAAAATCAGAAACATGAGATACGATTTTCAAACAAATTTCATTTGAGAGTACTTTTTTCTATTCGACAACGTAAAAAATGAAATTAGACAGTTTTTAGAAATTAAGAAAAAATCCATTAAAAGCACAATTAATGGATTAGGCCGTTGTCGCCATCAGTATGATATCAGCGTTACTAACTGACATGTTTTTGCTTTAAAATTTAGATAGGTGGCATGCTAACGAGAATTTCACTAAACTATTACCACTAAACTGTAACCAAAACTACTACGCCATTTGATTAATTTTTCTTTTTCGTATTGCCTTTAAAACAATATGTTATTCTATGACACCCGCCAAAGAAAATGCGCATCCTGATGTTTAAAGTTGAGGGATCTTACTATGGTTGCGACATATTAACGTTATATTTTCTTATTATATTTTTTATCTTTTACTGACGAGAAGGCACAAAGATCCATTATTGTGATTTCCATATTATTTCATTTTACTTTATTTTAACTGGAACGCCCTTATTTTTAACACGGGCAAAGCCGGGTAGTTCTGCTAGTATGAAATAAAATATTTTTTCAGAGAAAAACCTTTTATTAACCTTAAGCGGAAACGTACGTCTGTGAGATGTTTGCGTCTACATATCTACCTTTAATATTTTCTCTCTCTGACATTCCAAACTTATTTTTATGCTGTTATATTAAAACAATGGTCCTGTTAAGGCATTACTTTTAAAGATTAAATGTTTAAGTTTACTAGTTGGTATATTATTAAGTATTCTGTTTGTGCACGGGATTTTCACGTTTCCGGTTAAGGATTAAACAAAATTTAATAAAATTCATTCAATAAACACTTTTCACTAAAATTTGTTTGAAAACTGTAAGTCAGTTTATTGATATTTTACGCAATCTCCCAGCATGTGATTCTTTTAATTTGTTGTCACGTGCCTGAACGATAAATATTTGCATTCTACAAAATGTAAAAATGACTTTTTCATTAATATAAATACAAAATTAAGGAGAACGTGGCAGCTTTACCACAAACGGCAATTGGTCGCCCAATGTTCGGGAGAAAAACTTTTTCTTCATCTTCTTCATCTAACCAAAGTATATTTTCTCGCGTAAATTTGTAGAAAGGCTGAACTAATTCATTTGAAATTCCAAAAGTGGACACATAATATTGGGTGGTCTGCTGACTAATAGTTAATACGACAATCAATTTTATGAAGTCCTAAAATAAACCATTTCAATTTTATTTAACCCTTAAATGCCTGATTTTTCAAAAATCATTGTAATAATGTTTTTCGGCTTTCATTTTTTAAATAAATCATGGGAAAAATACTTTTAAAAAATCATATTTTGTTTTAAGTATGGTTTACGGCTAAAAGACTGTTTGTTACTAATCGACAATACAGGTCTTTAATTGAAAAAACAATTTTCCTTGATAAAATTCTATAATATTAAACACACAAGAATTTTTGGAACTATAATAAGAAATAAATTTTACTTGCTCACTGCAGAACAAAATAGGGTAGTTCGCAAGCTTCCAAACAAAACAAAAAGAACGAGTAGCAACAATTGAAAAAATAAATCTGTCTTTATTCTTAAACAGCACAAGTGTTTCCATCTACATGTTGAAAATCGATTTAATAATATTTTCAGAATGTATTTTATTGGCAACATTAGGCATTATAGCTTCAATATTATTCTAATAGTATTATAGAGCCTAAATTGGGTATGTTGCCGAAAAGCAACACCCGGCATTTAAGGGTTAACTTTTTTTGCAAGAAATTCAATGTACCACTACTGGAACAAAAAAGTGTCCACTACTGGATTTTGCATGTTCAATACTGGTGCATTTTAAGCTCTCTGAAAATAATTAATTTTGTGCAGATTTTTTTTAAGTAACAGTAGATGAAACATAGTTCTATACAGAAAGAGTTAATTAAGATATAGAATCATAGTCGCTAGAAGGATGGTACGACTGTTGCCTCTGCACCAGTTGAAAAAACACTTTATAGGCGGCGTCAGCTGTGATCGGTTATTGATAGAAAGACAAACAAGCTTTTTCGCACCAGGCCCAAAAAACGGGTTGTTGCGTTTCAATATCGAACACTGTCGTCGCAGTCACAAAAACTAAGAATAGTAGACTAAAAGTAGGCGAAAAGCATCTGTCCAATATTGGTACAGTTACTTTATTTTGTTGCAATTTCTTTTTAATGTTTACAATTTGCAGAAAAAATAATGCAATATGTGATACTTACCAAACATGCTTTCCCAACCAAAAAATTAAATAATAAAAAAAAAATAAATATGCTGTTTGAGATACCAAAAATGTAATCAACTGCAATCTGGGCCATGCGTTAAAATGCCCAAATATATACCAAATCAGATTAATTTTCTGGTGATGTTTGCTCCGGAACGATTCTGCCTGAGTGTGTGTAGGAGGGGGAGGGGGGTAACCGATAACGACATGGATAACGTGCATTGCCACGGCATGACGGGCTGCATCAAAGATGATGTTGCAATATATTTTATTGCTCTCTTCGAAATCAGCAGTTTCATTTTTTGGTACATAATTTTAAAGTTTGCCTGATTTTACTTCGAAAACTCCGTTTTTACAAATTTATTTTCCGATTGTACCAGTGAGAACAGTCGAATTTGTACGTTCGTTCCTTGAGGAGACGCCAATGCTTTACTGAACAAAAATGCTGTGTTTGCTTTTTATAATGAAGATGCTCGCTAAAGATTATTTCATTAATAATCCTTCCGGATTGTTGGTGTTAATTCTACAATTTTAGTTAATGTCCAACAGAAACCCTTACTTCTGTTTAAATGATTGAAAAAAGAAAAAAAATATATATTAAAAATCAAATCATCAATGTTTCCATTTCAATTTCATTTTCATGACTGGTAAGAATTTAAATTTAATACACAATTTCTCAGTTAACGGCCAAAAAGAATAGATTCGGGTTATTGCTATTCTTTTAAAATTTCACAACTACTAAGTTTTCTGTACAATATCAAGTAACACCGTTATTAACACCACAGAGACTGGCTAGCTATCGTATGTGATTTATTGATATCATGTGTTACATAAAAACATCTTCAAAGTACTTCCTTACTGCAGTTACAGACGTCTTATTGAACAAGTATAGTTGTAGAAAACTTTCCTGAAAGTCTTTGAAGGAGATGGTCATTGTGGCAGCCGACGCAGTTACCTGGATGTACTCTTAAAACGGCGTCCTTTGAAACACTTTAGCAGGACCCAATGTCGTCTTACTGTAACATCTGCTGCAGCAAGTTTAATGTTTTCTCTCTATAAGAGTTTGATATTCCCACGGTTTTATTCAAATGCCAAGACCTGCTTTTGACAAACGTGAACGACTACTGTTCATTGATACAGTGCGGCGCAAAAGTTTATGCACAAGCTAACTATTTTTATAAAATGAAAAATATGCATCAGAGTGCTTTGAATTTTTTGCTGTATCTAAGCAATTTGATTACAAATTCATATTTTGAATTCGGAAACAATTCACCATAAGGAAAATAATAAATTATAAAAAATTGAAAATTGTGATGTCGCTAATGTTTATGCACAAAAACGAAATAAATTAATTTCACAACGCACAAAAGTTCTTTAGTAGTCTATGGTGCTTCCATTGCATCTGATGAGATCGAATACTTGATTTTCCATTGATAACATGAGAGTATGGAAGGTTTTGGGAGCGAGTTTGTACCAGGCTTCCTCGATCGCTGATTTGAGCTTTTGCTCTGGATAATTCTGCTTCTCATTCTTGTAGCCGTCGCGTGTGAGGATTCCCCAGATTTTCTCCATAGGGTTGAGGTCTGGGCTGATTGCTGACCAGCTCATCATGCTGATATCATGAGATCTAAGCCATTGTTTTGTGCAACGGGAAGTAAGTATTGATGCGTTGTCTTGCAGAAAGGTTCTGTTGGGACCCCTAGGAGTTCTCCAAAACGGTCAAAACGGTCACAAATGCTCTATCAGAGTTTCCTGATACTTGTGTGAATTTTGTCTGCCACTAGGAAGCAAAGAGACGTTTGTACATTATAGCCAAAAGCACCCCATGCCATGAATGAATCACCACGTTGTTGTCTGCTGAATATGCTCTTCGGATCTTTCCACAAGGCACGGCAAAAGAATGAGAAGCCATTTGGACCATCCAAATTCCATTTTTTTTTTCATCAGAAAAAATAACACTAATCCATTCGTCACAATAATACATATGCTGTTTTGCCCGTTCAAGTTTTGCTTGTTTGTGACACTGTTTCACAAAAATCTTACGAGATAATTTTTGTTTTTCGATGAATCCTGATTCTGTTATTCATCTGCATATGGTGTCATGTGATATTTTTGAGCCAAATTAATTTTTTATCTCATTAAGAGACAAATAGCTAGTTAAAGCCAATCTTTTAATTTTTCTATCCTCACAAAATGTGGTTTTACTCGACGTTTCTGAGCAATATACATTTTTGAATTGTTTCCCACGTTGCAAAACAGTATAAAAACCACGTTTAGACCGATTTAAAATAAGCGAAATTTGCAAAAAAATTTAAGTTTTCTTCAGCTTTCAGCTTCCAAACTTCTACAACTTCTTCAGGCGAGAGAGGCAGAGATTTCGACATTTTGATATAGCTCGTACAGCGATCTCTACACTTTATATTCTAGATAAAAAGTCTCGCCGATCCTCCACCTATCATGTGTAAGGAGATATTTGCATAAAATCTCATTTGTGCATAAACTTTTGCGACATAACAGAAACTGTTTTCTTATAATTTTTGATTTTCGTAATGTTGATTTTTTTCGAAACTTGAGATATATATTTATGATCATAGTATTCACCTACAGTGGGTATTTGAAAGCATTTCGTTGTATAATTTTATTTTTATTAAAATATTTGTGTTGTGCTTAAACTTTTGCGCCGCACTGTATACATTTTCTAGAGAAACCACGCATTGTGGACGTATTCTTCCTTACAATATCTGCCTCTACGCTACAGCAAAATAGTTCCCCTCTCCTCCAATCATGTTTCGAGATATCAGTACAGCTTCCGAACTTTATTATTCTAGTAGAGGGATAGCGAACTTTTTCACATATGCGTTCCAATTTTTTTGAAAAAATTATTTCACATAACTATAACGTGTCAAAAACTAAAAAATTTAGTGTGTCAAAAATAATGAATCAAAATGACTCCGAATTTTCTTTTCAGGGTAAAATATATGGGTAACATACGGGTAACATACGATGTTACATTTTATAATTTTCTTTTTTAATGCTATCCCTGCTGTTACATCCTACATGCCAAATAATTGACATCGCGTTCATATTTACTTATTTTTAAGAAAGTGCAAACTGAACTGAAGTAATTTGAGAAGAAGTTTCTACTTTAATTTTTATATTAATAATTTCCGAAAGTAATGATTTGCAGGAAAAATTCGCAAAATGTTAAGCCACAGCTTCTTTAAAACGCTTTTCGTTTCTGGCATTGAAATTCAACATTTTATAAATTTATAATCATTATTATTTTCATATAATATCTAATTATCTTTTCTTTTCCATAATCTCGAAAATTTTGCTTATTTTAAACAGCATTTTCTGCCAGCATTGAAATAGACTGGGATTAATTATGTAGCAGTTCAATTTCTTCAATTCACAACCAACTGAGTGTACACAAACTTAGGTCTTTTAAATTCATGTAACTTTATTTAGAACTTCAATCAATGCTCTGCCGAAAATAATCTTTCCCGTGACAATTATGGCACGTGTGCCATACGTTCGCCGTCCCTATCTTAGTGGTATTTTAAAACTTGCAAGTAATTAATTTTTTATTTCGTTTTAAGATACAAATTTACATTGAATAAAAAATTTACCTAAATTCTAAATAGTTAAAGCATTTTTACTTAGATAGAAAGTCTCCATAGGCGCATACTCAGAAAAAAGAGAAATAATTACAGAATGTTCTTGTCATGATGATATATGTGTTTATAAAAAATATTCCGGCGGAACTTCGATACAGCGTCTGTATAAAAATAATGAAAATTGTGTTTTCTTGCTGGTTTATCGCTGGTTGGCGACACAATAAAACTAATAATAATAATAATAATAATAAATACGCTTTTATGATAAATACTCTTAAAAAAGTTTTCTACTCTTCAACTAGTTTAAGAAAGTTTAAATTAAATAAATACACTTTTATAACTGCGGTTTTGTCATATATATTTATATGTATTTATAAGGAAATTTAACAATCGTTTGACGACGGTTTAGAACAAAATTTAAATTGCTTCTAACTCAAAATAAGATCTAATTCTGAACAGTGTCAACTTGACTTCGACATTATTAGTGTGGGAGACAATAAGATAAAAGTATTGTTGTCACGGAAACAACGACTTATTCAATGTCGAAATGTATAATGAGAACATTTTTAATCGGGCAGTTACTTAAAAAAAACTTTTAAACTTAACCAGCAGGTGAAACTGTGTAACATTAAATAATTTTAACACCACACAACTTGTATATATTATATAAGTTTATAGAAACTATAATAACGTATTTAATTTGTTAAATTTAATAAACACTGCGCATTCGAATAATTATTTAACAAGCAGTTTTCAGATGCATTAAGGGGAGTTGGTACCTTTTGGGACCCAGTTTTGCTCATAATAACACACTTTTTTTCGATTCAACATAAATAAATAAGTTTTGCCTATTTTGAAGTGAAATCGTTACACTTTGAAGAATAATACCCTAACTCTGAAAAGCGACAACATTTGAAATTTAAATAATATATCTATGTATCTTTAACAATATATAATGTATATACAAAAGTAAAAGGAAAAGTTATACACTTACCTCTCTTTTTTACAACATAACTTTTGAAAAATACATAAGAGAAACTAAATTTTTATATAAAATTGAAGCCAAATATCACCTTTATTCTGTAAACCTAAAACATTGAACTTATCAAATGTTTTATATTTTTTTAATTAAAAATTATTATTATTTTTTTTTAATTTTTATTATTATTTTTTTTTATTTTAAGGTTTTATTATGCAAAACTAAAAAAAAAAAAAAAAAAAAAAAGTTTGATAAGTGTTTTAGGTTTTAGGTTTACAAAATAAAGGTGATATTTAGCTTCAATTTGACATAAAAATTTAATTTTTCCTATGTATTTTTCAAAAGTTATATTGTAAGAAAGAGAGCTAAGTAGTATATAATTTTTCTTTTTCTTTTGTGTATACATTATATATTGTTAAAAATATATATGTATTATTTAAATTACAAATGTTGTGGCAATTTTTCAGAGCTAATGTATTATTCTTCAAACTAAAAATTTCTCTCCAAAATATGCAAAACTTATTTATTTATGTTGAATCGAAAAAAAATGTCTTATTATGAGCAAAATCGGGTCTGGAAAGGTATTAACTCCCCTTAACCCTAGAACTACCGGAAATTTTACTCAAGTTTTATAAAAACATTCTACACCAGAATTTTTACTTAAAACTATTTAATTTGTTTATTTAACTTATTATTGTCTGATTTATACATTTAGTTTGTTTTGAAGAAATTTCTGGTTTGAATAAATATTTTGAATGTACATGTCGGGTCCAATGGACCCGTCTGGTAGACGGAAGGTTAAAAGTGTTTGTGTTTGGCGAAGAAAAGTGTTGCTCGCCCAATCTCGTTGTGCTTTCGTCTTTTTGCTCCAAAATATTCGAAAGTATTTAATTTTTTAACAGACATTTTAACTAAAATTCCGCCTCTAAATTTGACTAATCCTTTATTACATACATAAGTATTTTCATTAGCATTTCTTTTTTCGAAATATTCCGAGTATGCGCTTTTAGGAGACCTTCCTTGTTAGTCTAGTTAGTGAAAGGTTAAATACAAAAAGTGTGACTATGCAGGATAGTTGTATGCTTGCGATCAGAAACAAGAAATGTCCAATGCAAGGCTTTAATCGAGATACATTACTATGATGAAACAAATTAAAAAGTAGTTGTTGAGGTGCTTCATAATATAAATTTTGTGCCATTCCGATGAATGGGGCAAAATTTAAAAAAACCTTTGTAATTTATCTTAAAAACTAACATCCGTTTCCAGATCAAAAATATAGTTATTTCAAGATGTGTAATTTTATATCTTTCGATCATGATTATAGATTGCAACATTTTTGGGGAGTCAGAAATGATCATGTAAGGGTGTGCGGATGTTTGCTCTAGGCTGTAATCACAGCAAAATAACCCATCCTTTTGATTACTTTATTTGAAAGGGTGAGTATAATATTCACTGATTTTCCTCAGTCTCTATTCATCATTTGAAGGCATGACAACTTTATTGTTACGGATTTCATGCTTTCATTCATTTTACACATCGTAACTTTATGACTTTAACCCTAGATTAAAGGTCTCCAAACTACGCCCGGCGGCAGTTGGCCTGCCAAGCAGTCATCCATGGTCTCACAAATTTTGAGATGCCATTGAATTTTTATTCCCATCTTAAATTTTGCTTCATGCATAATGAAGTTAAAAATTAAATTGATGTTTTAATGAACTAACAAAATGTACAGCATAGTACAAATTATACTTATCTGTTAAATGTTAATAACTTTTGTCTTAATAGTTAGCCCTTTCATGCATAATATCGTCATATAAACATTATTTGGAAACAGCCATCAGAGGCTGTGCATATTTTATTGATACTCCTTTATAAATTTAAACTTTTTATGAATTTTAATAATGCGTGTGAAATAGATAATAAATGGTAAAACCATTTTTTTTTTCAAATACTCAGTTCGAAAATCAGCCTTCAACAGATTTATTCTTGTTCTACAAGAGAGGAGAGTTTCTCAAAGAATTACGACTTTCGGAACTAAACCAGAACAAGACACCAAAAAAATTTTGTTGTTCTTGTTGCTTTATACTTTAAGTTAATGTGTATTTAAATTACCAAACTATTATTTAATAACTATAAATAATAATTATTTAATGCTTGTAAACGTCATATAAAATACGTTTTACAATAATATAACATTTTTTTTTAATTCAACCTGTTGTATCATTAACCACTTAAGCACCACTACGTACTTGCTAGGTCATGAAATCTTCTATTACAATACCAGTATGTATGTGTGTACATAATCATTTGAAGTCCAGACTGAATGTTCTAAGCATCTGGTTTTTTTGCCTGGTTCATTGCTATTGTGATTGGTTTTGTGCGATCTTCACAGCATAAATATACCTAGCTTATTTTTTGTTATTTTCTACATTTCTGCATTTTATTGTAATGTAATAATATTTCGAAAAACTTACGAACTTTACACATGTAATAATTGTTTACTATGGAGCTTATTTCTGTTCGTATAATGTAAAGAAACCTTTATTTCATCCCCCTCATGATTACATGTAATTAAATATGTCACATGTAATTAAAAATACAGTAGAGCACCGATTATCGGAACTCTAATTAGCCGAACTTCCAATTATCCGAACAGCCTATTTCTCACAAAAAAAAAATTTTAACCGAACTCCTAATTATCCATTGGCTTGGAATAAAATTTTAAATAAAAAAAACTGATAGTGGATCGGAAAATGAGGAATGTAAAGCAATAAAGGAGATGGGGAGAATCCTAAGCTATGAAGAAAATGAAATTAACGAGTGGTTAAATAGTGAAGTACATGACCCTGGATATCAGATTTTAAATGATGATGAGATTGTGGATGAGATTCGTGATGGAAAAGAAATTGAAGAAAATGAAAACGAATACTCTGAAAATAACCCAGGTCCATCACATAACGAAGCCCTTGAATGTTTGGAAACAGCTATGAAATGGCTCGAACAGCAGAAGAATGTTGTTCGTATTCAACTAACGTATTTAAGGCTGTTCTTAATTGCTCTCCTCAACAAGTGCAAAACGTTTTGACATATTTACAAATTCATTTTTAACGTAAAGATATAAAATTGGAAGGTCTGACTAGGGAAGCAATTGGGATTTTATCTGTGTTTTCCATTTTTTGATCAATAAATTACGTATTGAGTTATAAGCGATTTTGATCCCGCGACAAAGACGCTTTTCTCCTTTCGTTGACTGGTTTTTCTGCTTTCTTTGAGAACTTCGGTTCAAAACGTCTACTTTGACACTGTTTTCTGACCTGCTAGTTTTATACATTTCTGACCAAAAATAAATTTAAACTTACGTCATAAAGTTGCCCTTTTGGATTTGAGAACAGCCGTAAGAAGAATTAGAGATTACGGCAGCATTGAAAAGACTGTTTTCGTTGAAGCAAGCAATAATCAAAAGCTTTCTTGCTTAAATTATAATATCTGGCGTTCAGAAAATGATAAAAAGGGGAAAAAATGAATGATAAAAATCTAAAAAAAGAAAAAAAAAAAGTAAACATGCCAGCACAAATGGGTGCTGCCAGTCCTAAGCTTAGATAACATGTGAAGGTTTTAGTATAGTCAGAAACGTCCCTTAAATTGTCTGTCCATTTATCCGAACTTTTGCTTATCCGACCTAAGGTCGGTCCCGACTTGTTCGGATAATCGGCGCTCTACTGTAATAACATAAACTGTCTTTTGACGAAATTTAATGTATCTGGTATTCAGAATACTATCACTAAAATGAATCTGGTGCTTATATCGTTAATAATGCGATTGAAATCTATTTTAAGTGCAAAATGTGTGTGTTTTTTTCGTCTATTTAAAAATAATTCGTGCATCAGACGATTAACTATTTTCTTTTATCGTTAAAAGAGATTTGTACAAATACATGATTGAACAAAGGTTATGGAATTTTATTTCCAAAATCAATTCTGAGCTCTTATAAGACAGACATAACATTTGACGGCCTGATTGAGCAAGATCGACTGATCAGAGACCCAGCTTAGACTTATTTATGCTCCATCTGGTGGTCTCCCCGACACGCAAGGACATGCAGGCAAAAACACAGCCCAACCAGAAAGGGAAGGCACCTATCTATTACAAAACATAAAACTTATTGACGTTAAAGTTAATTTACAAACTGTGGCCGAAGCCAGGCAGCCAATAATCCGACAAGGGGCAGCATAATCAGTAGTTCTGGAAAGTTTCAAACAATTTTAGGGTACCAATCGAAGGGGGAAAATTACAATTACATTCTGTGTTCAACGATAACAAGTTAAATTCAGTTGCATACAATAAATATTCTCTGTGTCAAAAGAATTTACAATTTCTGCACACGAACAATTTGCCAGTAGGTTAATTAACAACAGGTTGATATTTTAATTTTGCTATAAGCACTTTTGAATGCCAAAAGGTTTAATCGACATAATTTTTGGGCCATCAATATCTAAATGATAGTGCAATAAGTTAATTCAATATTTGATTGCAATCTGTGCAAGTTTAGACACTATTTTTGATTGAGAACATTATTAACACGATTTTTGAATGCGGGCATTATTAACACAATTTTTTAATACAAGTATTATAAAACAATTTCGGAAGTAAATATAAAAACACAATTTTTGGGCTCTAACTTATAACATTTAATACTTTAAATGCAAATAGTAAATCAAAAATATACAATGCATTATGGAATATAAATAATACTTATAGAAATAAATTTATGGAATGCTAAAAATATTTGACTGATAAATTACAGAAAAAGAAAACAAAAATCTTTTCCCTCTGGTACTTGTAATTTATTTACAAAAGGTACATTGAGCTTCTCAACAAGGTTAGGACTTACTATTTACATTTTTACAATTTAATTAATTGTTTAAAAAGAGATAAACAGCAGAGAGAGGAGAAAAGATTACAGGATAGCCAGGTCTTTAACCAATTTGAAAATTTTGTTAACCTTTGCCAATAACGGGGGCCAAGAAAGAACATTAGAAAGTCAATCTTTAGGTGGGGAATCTGGCCTCGTGAGATGCCAGTTAACAGTGAGAGGGTAGCAGTAGTAATAATGCTGCGGTGTCGCCCTAGCACCACAGTCACAGTCAGGAGAATTAGAACGCTTATAGAAATGTAGATATGCTTTAAAGGGTCCATGACCTGTTAGAAAAACTGAAATTGGAAGTGATGTTGATAAGAGATCCAGCAAGACCATCGGAACCAAGGAAAAGGTGTACCGACCCTTCTCCGAGTAGTGCCAATGATCCTGCTATTGCGACATTAGTTTTTTGTGAAGTACCCTAGTAACAAATGCACTGTAAAAAAAAACTGTAAAGTTACTAAAGTTTTTCTTGGAAACTGGGATTCCTAGAACTTTTTATGTAACGGCGACAACAAAAATTCATGTAACAGACACACGTTTGTGCCGAAAATCAAAAAATCTGTAAGGTTACTAAGAATTTTGTATGAAACTGGGATGCCTAGAACTTTTTATGTAACTACAACTAGGGTTACAGATAAAATTTTAGTAGGATTACTGTAATTTTAGCAGATTCATTTGTAAAGTTACAGATTTCAGTAGCTTTACAAAAACTAGTTTTGTAGATTTGCAGCTTTTTCTGTACAGTTAAAGATGAAAGTTTAGTAAGCATGTAACTTTACATCTGTAGAACTACAGATTTTTTTTTTACAGTGTGAGCGCGGCACCGGAAGAGACACATCAACTTCTTTTTTTTTTTCAGTTGCTTTCTTAGCTAAAGCGTCAGCTAGTTTATTTCCCGGTGCGCCATTGTGTGCAGCCACATGACCAAGAAAAGTTCTATTAATTAAATTTTGAAGTTGGATTTTGATCTAAAGTATTTGGGGGGTTTATTGATTTAAAAGGGTGAAGCGCTAAAAGGCTGGGAAGACTATCAGAATAGATTTTTATAAGGGAATTTGAATTTAGTAATGATATCCAGGTGAGCGCATTATGAATTGCAAACAGTTCAGCCTGGTATATCAAGTTTCTATCATCCAATCTGCAAGACCACTGATGAGTCACAACATCATTCTCTATGCACAAAAGGCTGAACCTACACCCGAGTCTGTGTGTGAACCGTCAGTGGAAACCGTAAGATTATTGGAAGGGGAGAAATAGTGCAGGGGAAATGTACATTTTACCTTGCGAAAGGTCGGGCAAAAGATTTTTTTCTAAATTGTTTATAATGATGCCAGCATGGAAAAACCAAGTTTTCTAACAAAATTTCTTAAGGCTAAATTTCCTGAGGCATAAAAACAACAAAATTTTGGGACATTTTTTGATTTTTTTTGGAAATATCTCGAGACTTGTTGCCGTAGCATATTATTTGTCAGTTACAATATTAAAGAGGATAAAATTCTCTACAACTTTCATATTTACAACTTTTTTATACACTCAATAGCAAGCGCAGAACGCTATTTCAAAAATGGGACAATTTTTTCAATTTTCTTAAAAACCGTGAAAAACGCAGTTTTGCCGCGATTATTCAAATGTTCCCCGCAGATTTAATTGTGTATATCGGCTTCTAAAAATTGGTAGCAGTAAATTATCCATTATTTGCACACTCACGTCTTTATAGTCATCTCAACAGACATTTTATATGCAATAAATTTATATAATTTTAAAAGTAGGGCAGAGTGTAGATGAATGAGACAATTTTCATATTTAGACAGTAACTTTAAGTGCATATAATGTTAACTTCAAAACATTGTTTAAAAGAATTTTTCAATCTATAGTAACTTATTGGCACGATAGTGTCAATTAAAAAAGATTTCTTGCTTAATTCTAATAATTTTTGTAATACATACATATTTTTCCAGGTATCAATGAAATAGGTGGGTCATTTTCAAAATCTGTCCATGTTTTGGAATAACAAAATCAAATTTTTAGAAATAATCAGAAAGTTTTAATTGTTTGTAAATAATTACCTTACCTCATAAACATTAATATACAAGTATCAGCTGAGACCAAATTACTAATTTAACATTTTATAACTAATTTTTAAATTTTAATGCACTTGGTATAATGACACAAGTGAGCACGGTATTAAGCAAAATATTTTTATTTTTCCCCAGGCATAAATGGCAGCCATTATATCTTCTGGCCCATACAATGATTTTCTATTTCTCATATAATGAAAGCAGATTAAGAAATAATAGTTCATTTAATTATCAATTAGAATTGGGTACGGTAATGTCTTACAAAAGAATACTCACCAAAACATTCAAAGTCTTTGCTTGTTTTGTTGAAACTATAAAACTATTTACTCTATTCATCTAAACCTGATAACAAGTTGACTTTTAAGAAGTGCTTTTGCCATGATAGAAAGTCCTGTGCTGTCCTCTAAAAAAATCCGGAGGAATATTTTGTCAGAAGCATGGCAATGACACTCTTTCTTGGGGCACAGTTTAAAAAAACTATTAAGAATTATAGATAAGTTTAATTAATGAAAATAAATATTTTTTTAATTAGTAGCATCTTAATAAATAAAAATGTATAAAAAATTTTAACCATCTGTTTCAAATAGAACTTTGTCAAATCTTTACCTAATAAATTGCTTGTTGGGACAACCTATGTGAATGATATTTTGGCTACAAAAGAATATATTTCTTATATTTAAATTTTTTATAAATAAGAATATATCTGTAAATTATCATTAAAAAACATGATATTTAAAATGCAATAATTATAATTATGATATTTAACTATTTTTCTGTGCAAATGTGAAAGGACAGTAAAACATCAGAGTTTTTTTTTTTTTTTTTTTTTTGAAAATCACCTATGTAAGCAAATTTGCGAAAAACATATTTTATTTCCCACTACAATGGTATATTTTATTTACCAATTATTGATAGCATATGTTTTAATATTTTACTGTTTTAAAGATAGCAAACATTGAACTGTAGTTCCATATAAAAAGGGAGGGGGGGGGGGGGGGGGGACTCAAAAGATAAGTATCTTTTATGAAAGAAATAATTTTACCTTATAAAATAGCTACAATAAAAATGACACCAGATTATTTCACTAACTAATGTTATACATTTATGTCTTGTAAAATTTATAAATTCTGTTTATAAAATATTTTAGATCACTAGTTTTATAAAAAATATCTAAAATATTAGTTTTAAAATATATTGTCAATTTTTTTCCACTTATAATCTCTTGTTATATTTATTGATATATCATTTTAGCATACAAAAATATGTAAAACTTTAAGATTATCTATTAATTGCTTTAAAGCTCAAACAGGATACTTTAAATTTCAGAACAGGTACCAAACAGTTTTCCAAAAATGAAAGTGTCCGAATATATTAAAAAAAAAAGCAACCAAACCCGAAAAAGTACAAAAGCACAACATTAGATATTTATCTCAGGTATCCCATGAAAAAAAAATATTTAAAAGTAACAAAATGCGAGCGAGATATTTGTCAAGAACGCTCCCGTAGCTTTAATGTTACCTTGCGAATGTCTTCGTGTGACTAATTTAGTCATATAATTCATATAACTACGACACTACCGTAAAATCTTTGAAAATGAAATCTGTATATACGGGATTCGGTCTTTAAAGAAAAGTATATATTTTTTCAAGAGAAAGAATATGAACAATTATACCTGCTAAGATTGAAACCTGTTTAAAGCGGAATATATTTCGGTTCCTTTCGGTACGGTTTTCAAGGTTTTAATGAATCAATATTTGGCAAGGCTGATTACGTAGTTCAGCATTACGTATTTAATGCTTACACATTTAAAATTTTCAAAATCCGGCTATTAGAGATTTATTAAAATTCCCGAGATAAATTTTCTTTTTAAAAGAGGGAGGGGGGGGGGGGTAGGGGCGCCAAAATCCATGTTTGGTACGGGTGCAAAAAAGGCTAGTTTTAGCCGTGAAACACATAATTTACTGCTACTAATATATAGAAGTTGACATACACGATTAAATCCGTAGGAAACATTTGAATGATCGAGGCAGAACTGCGTTTTTCACGGTTTTTAAGAAAATTGAAAAAATTGTCTTATTTTCGAAATGGCGTACTTCGCTTGCTATTGAGTGTATAAAAAAGTTGTAAGTATGAAAGTTGTAGGAAATTTTATCCTCTTTAATATTGTAACTGACAAATAACATGCTACGGCAACGGGTCTCGAGATATTTCAAAAAAGTCTAAAAAGTTCCCAAAATTTTGTTGTTTTTTGGCCACAGAAAATTTAGCCTTAAGAAATTTTGTTAGAAAACTAGGTTTTTGCATGTTGGCATCATTATAAATAATTCAGAAAAAAAGAAATCTTTTACCCGACTTTTTGCAAGGTAACCCTCTTTTTTTGGTATATTTCCCCTGGACTAAAAGAGGTTTTGGTGGGATTGACCTGAAAAGAATATATTTCCAAAGAGGGATGAAAAAGCTAACTTGGGACGTTGTGCTGAATTGCTACGTTTGGGTTGAATTGCTACATTACTATTATTTTGTCTATTATTTCTTGTTTTCTAATTTGTAAAATATTAGTTTTACGATATTCGTAATCTATTATTAGTGATATAGGGGGGATTCCTGTAATTATAGGAAGAGCGTCATCAGACATAATATTGCAGCCGTTTTAATGGGCAAATTCTTACGCAGCGATATCAACACGCAATTTAATTTCACGTTTTTGGCAACGAGATTCAGTAGCCGCACAAATACATAGAGATCTGCATTTGATCTGAAGAGTACTGAGTGCACAATAACTCAACGTCTGCTTTTATACCATCGTTATTTTATGGCAATAGCAAATCTCTGTATAATAAAGCAAGAAAATCACATCTGCTGACTTGTTGTACCACTGTTATTTACAAGCAAATCTTGGCTTATTTTATTACCGAATTTCGGTGATTAAACAAGGCAAAGATTACTATAGAAATACAGCGGTAAGAAAAAAGCGAAATATTGTTAGCTATGCAAAATGTCAAGATTCTAAATCCAAAAAGAAAAGAAGTGCTTAGTGTTGTTGCATATGAGAATGAATCACTTCTATTAATATTTTCTTGTGCAGTACTCTTGTTAATAAGAATTCCCGATTTAAAGGTATAGCAGGTAAATAAAGTTTAATAATACGAAAAATAAAGATAGTGTGCCTTGTTATTTTTCAACAAAAAGTATTACTAATATTTTTAAGGAAAGTAGCTTTTTTTTTTTTTTTTTTTTACTTTAGTATTTAAAATTCTCTAAATTCCTGAAATTAACTTATATGGTGTCGTATAGAAATATCGGCCTGTTTGTTAAAGCGTAATTTCTCGTCAAAAATTTTGTATCTTAGCATACTACCTTCAAATAACACAACTTCTAAATCATCAACTCCGTACGAATGATTCAATATTTGAGAGGTCTATCCAGAAAATAATACATATGAAAAGTTGAGTTTCAAATCTGGACTTATCCAGGAAAGAAAACTTTGACAGAGCAAGTTTTGTTCCCAAATACTGCACTGTAAAAAAAAAAAAAAAAAATCTGTAAAGTTACTAAAGTAAGTTTTTCTAGGAAACTGGAATTCCTAGAACTTTTTATGTAACGGCAACAGCCAAAATTCCTGTAACAGACGCTGTTACAGGAATTTTTGTTGTTGCCGTTACATAAAAAGTTCTAGGAATCCCAGTTTCCTAGAAAAACTTCAGTAACTTTACAGACTTTGTTTTACAGTGTGGGAGGATAGGGCATATAAGGTGAGTTTTGAACATAAACCAAGATTTGATAATGCCAGAAATGTATGATAAAACTAGTGTTGTTGCAGATTGTAACGTCGCTTGGTGAGATTTACTAAATGAATAGATGAATAGAGAAAAGGTGATTTTTGTGGGGAAGGGTACACTGTAAAAAAAAATCTGTAGTTCTACAGATGTAAAGTTACATGCTTACTAAACTTTCACCTGTAACTGTACGAAAAAAGCTGCAAATCTGCAAAACTAGTTTTTGTAAAGCTACAAAAATCTGTAACTTTACAAATGAATCTGCTAAAATTTCAGTAATATTACTAAACTTTTATTTGTAACCCTGGCTGCAGTTACATGAAAAGTTCTCGGAATCCCAGTTTCCAAAAAAATTCTTAGTAACCTTACAGATTTTTTGATTTTCGGCGCAAAAGTGGGCTGTTACATGAAATTTTGTTGTTGCCGTTACATGAAAAGTTCTAGGAATCCCAGTTTCCTAGAAAAACTTTAGTAACTTCACAAATTTTTTTTTACAGTGTAGGCGATAAGGCGAGTTTTGAAACTCACTTCGTCATACATTTGTAAGATACACTGTAGAAAAAAATCTGTAAAGTTGCTAAAATTTTTTTAGGAAACTGGGATTTCTAGAACTTTTTATGTAACGGCAATAACAAAAATTCATGTAACAGATATACTTTTGCACCGTAAATCAAAAAATCTGTAAGGTTACTAAGAATTTTTTAGGAAACTGGGATACCTAGAACTTTTTATGTAACTGCAACCCGGATTACAGATAAAATTTTAGTGATATTACTGTAATTTTAGTAGATTATTTTGTAAAGCTACAGATATCTGTAGTAGTTTTGTAGATTTACATATTTTTTTGTACTGTGCAGATAAAATTTTAGTAAGCATACAGATTTCTGTAACTTTATATCTATAGAATTACAGATTTATTTTTTAGAGTGTAGATACTTTAATTATACCATTTTAGAATTTACATACCAACTTATACACGAAATATACGATAAATCAATCATTTCATTATTAATTTTGCGATGAAATTACTTACACGCAGTTCTCGACATCTATAACTAATCTAAAATTATTTTCCTTTATATGCTACAGCTAAAGCATGCTATACCTTTTCGCATCATCTTTCAGAAATAATTATTTCATCGATTTTCTTCATTAATAAAATCATGTTCCACTTCCTTATACTAAATTTTTGGAAGACAAAATAGATATATTACACTTCTCGTCTAATCTATATACTCTCTTACGATAAGCTCAAACTTAATCAACTCGGAGACAATATTCTCTTCACAACGCAAATATTAAGATCTTCAAAAACGAAGACCAATTACTCGGGGACCACTTTCTGCTCATCAAGCCCGGAGATCGTCAATAGCAAGCCTAGTTCATGAATATTGGATCATCTTTCCTTGCATTAAATCAGCGTCCAAAGTAAATGGATCTCATTTGATTAAAACTTCATTTGCCATCTTTGGTTTCATTTATTACATCGTAATTTGAATAGATGGCAGATTGATGAAACGTGAGTTTGATTAAGTCTGTAGAAAATCTTTGTTCGATGAAGATCGGATTTCATCGATTCGGTTGTAGTTTTTTAAAAGAATTTATTAATGGAAAAATAAAAATGCCTAAACAGTTAATATTTTTAGGAAATTGTCTATTAATATTATTTTTCTATGCATTACATAAAGAATATTGAGTTCATAGAAAGGTACATGTTCTTGGAGTGCGTTTTTTATTGGTGTGATTGGATTTTGAAATATATGGATACATAACAATAAAGCAATGTAAATTTAATGAGGGAGAAAATCTTTTAAAAGTATATGGAATTAAAAAAAAGCAATTAAATTTTCAATTAAAATGAAATGGGACATACATCGATTTTTTTCAATTATAACTTATCAAAAACTTAATAATTTTGAATTAATTCTCAAACATAATTATCTTAGTAATTATCTACAGTAGAAATTAAATTTAAAATTAATCACTTATTTTTTTTCTCTTTGATAACTCCGAGGATGCATGGTTTAAATCAATGTCATATTAAAAAAAAAAAAAAATTAAAAAATTAAAAAAAAAATAATGAAATACTTTTAATTCATAAGTGAACTTCATGAAGTCTCTCATCTTCCTTTAAAGATTAACTTTTTCAGCTCAATTCCTTAAGGTTATTCCAGCAATGTTCTCTCTGTAAATCTTCAGGATATCTAATGCCAGAAATCTGTATTCCTTAAATCTGAATGGATCTCTGTACTCATGAAAAATATTTTGCACAAACTAATATAAGTAAAATTAGATAAATGGTCAAATTTCAGATAACAGCTTTCAAAAAACAAAAAAAAAAATATAAACAAATAACAAATAACTAGAAAACAGGAATTCTGCTTTTTCAGAACTTAGTGTCACCCCGATGAAAAAAAAAATATATATAGGTATATAAATATAGATAGTTCAGTTTTAAGATTTAAAACATACGCTTTTTTTTATAAAATGACGTCATCCACATCCGCTGAAGAATTCTTTATTTACGATCCAGTCTTAAAGACATCTGGAGTAAAATATGCATAAGAAGTGACTATCGCTGAATAATACACAAATAAACAAAAAAGAGATTTCGTAATTCAAGAAACTTGACAAAAAAAATCATCTATCTCATGATTGATATTCCTTCATTTGTTTGTAATATTAATGTATATACTTAAAATTAAATATAGTTTATAATAGCTCCATGTTTTATCGTAAATTATTCATTTATATTTTTCTCAAAATAGCACCTATTTTAATTACATTTTTTTTCAGTTTTTATGAGAAAATAGCAACAAAAAGATATAATTGATATTTTTCAACTATTTTTCGTTTACTTTCTTACAGAAATGGAGTACTTTAGTTACCAAAATTAAACAAATGGCGCTAAAAACTACAAAGAAATTAACATCTCAAAAATAAATGGAGATGAAGTTTTCAAACAAATTGCATTTACAAGTACTTTTTCCCCAATACGACGGTATAAATATTGAAAATGGTCCGATGCTTAGAAGTTTAAAAAATTGCAGTAGAGATTATTCCGTACAATGATACATCTGCTTTATTTTACGGCTGGCTAATATAACGGAACGTTATTTTTTGGAGACGACATATTAATTGCTGGGAGAAAGAAATAGCATACCGGAGGCTAAAAACACTAAAATGCAGCAAATGTTACCACATTGTGGGTCTTGTTATCTCAAAACAACGAGTTTAATTATATATATGATTGTTCAGCGTATGTCTTAAATTTATTAACGAGTAGTACTCATTACTCCATAATTATTAAAATCAATTATTAAAAATAAAATTTAAGACCGAATATTTATTAGAAATTATAAATAGTTGCACAGAATTTTTTAAAAATTATTACATATTTTCATAGTAACCTCTTCCACAATGAGCACTTTCAATCACAAATGCTATAAAATTGCAGCTACAACCCCTTATCATTCAGCTACTCTTAGAAAGAAAACGAAATTCAGCTCCTTATACAGTTGATATCGTTCTGAATTTTTACGATATCCGACTGGGTTGATAAAAAAAATTCGCGTAAGTGCACTTGAAAACTGTTTCATACAAATGGTAATATTTCATCAAATGTCCATTATAATTAGGTATATTAAAACTGCATTATATTGTTTCTACTGCATTTCCTGAAAATGGGGTAAAATTTGATTGAAAAACCTGCATGCTATAAATAAAAAAACCTGCGGAAATATTTTGTAATTTTTAAGGAAGCTTATTATATCTCTATATGTATACGTGCTTTTCATACAAATGTTATACAAGACCCACGTAATCATCTGCTTCAGCTACATATCATTTGGAACATTTTATTTTACAGGGTAATTGCAATATCGGATTGTCATATTTTTTTTTTTTTTTTTTTTTTAGATTGAATTTGTTATTAATTCCCCAATTAAATCTTCGATGAAAAATTTGAGGTCAGATATATGTTCTTTACACTTCCAATTATTACTGAAGATATTCGAAAAGCCGTCTGAAGTCGAAAATGTCCGGGTACTTTTCACCAGAAAGTGTAACCTTAGACACTTACGCTCGTATTCACCAACTACACTGTAAAAAAAAAAAAAAAAAAAAAAAAAATCTGTAAAGTTACTAAAGTTTAATTTATTTTTCAACTACATTTCAGCAGTTACTAAAGTTTTTCTAGGAAACTGGGATTCCTAGAACTTTTTATGTAACGGCAACAATAAAAATTCCTGTAATAGCGTCTGTTACGGGAATTTTTCTTGTTGCCGTCACATAAAAAGTTCTAGGAATCCCAGTTTCCTAGAAAAACTTTAGTAACTTTACAGATTTTTTCTTACAGTGTACTTCGACCTCGAGTTATACCGATAACCACGGTCGAACGCTCAAACTGCATGCACCTTTAATCCTGATTCGACGCCTCACTGATAATGTCCAATCAAATGTAATCGTGAAATTAATTTGAGCTTTCGACCGAGGTTTTCTAGGTCGAGGTAGATGGTGACTACGAGCATAAGACTTAGACTTAGTTAATTGCAGTATCTTTTTTTTTTTTTTTTCCTAAGATTCAATTTGTTGTTAATTCCCCAATTAAATATTCGCTGAAATATTTGAGGTCACATATGTTCTTCACCCTCTCAAGTATTACTCAAGATATTCGAAAAAGTGCCTAAATTCGAAAATGTACTTTTGATCAGAAAGTGTACCCTTAGACAAAATGCATTTTGATTTCGATGCCTCTATTCTTAAAATAGTATTTATGCAGCTAACCATTTTAATAAAAAATCTGCATGTCTTCATCTGTAACATCTGATTTTATAACATCTGACATGCATTCTGATTATATTGAAAATGTAAATATTTCATCATAAAAAAAGTCCTTCCGGCCAGTGCCGGGAGGAAGAGGTAGCTTTCATATTCCTTATTTTAAAAAAGCCAACTTATATTATTCAAACACACGAAGCTCAATTTAGTGGAAACCGAATATAGGAGATTCAATACTAATTTTTATCAATATAATGAATGAGAATTTCACGAAATTAGTCAGCTTTATCCAAGCTGCTTTTCTTTAAAGTAACGTATATTTGGCTGCCAAATTCGGCGATTTCTTAAAGTGCCTGCCATTTTAAGGCAACATGGTGGATGAGGCTAACCAGTGAACTTGGTCGAGACCTTAGTAATTGCTGTGTTCATGCTCACTCACATCGGAATCGGTTGACATATACGAGTGCTGTCGCAGGCAAAAAATCAGATTTTTCAAAATGTCACTCACATTAGAAATTGAAACTGCTATATCTGAGCCATTTTTTAAGATTAAGACAAACAAAAAATACTCCTGAGTCCTTATAGGGTCAAATACTTAAGAAAGAAACCTTTTTCAAATTTCTAATTTTTTTGCACCTCACTTTAAATATATATATTTTTTTTATTTAATGGCCGCCATTTTGAAACAAGATGGCTGATGAATCTGGCCAGCGAACTTAGTCGAGATATTGATGTATACTATCCACATGCCTTCTTACATCGAAATAGGCGAATACGTGTGTTATCGCGTGACAAATACAAGATCGTTTCAAATTGTTAGCCATGCTAGAAATTCAAAGTGCTATAATTCAACCATTTTTTAAGATATAAACAAAAGAACAAATTTACAGAAACAAAAACTGCTCCGGAATCTTTGTATCAAGGCCAAACACATAAAAAAAATCTTCTTCATTTTCCAATTTTTTAATACCTCATTTTAAATTTTAAATTTATTTTTTTTTAAATGGCAACCCTTTTGAAACAAGAGGGCGAATGATGCTGGCCAACGAAATCGGTCGAGACATTGGTATGTACTATGTACAGACCAAGTTACATCCAAATCGGTTCATAAATACGCCTGTTATCGCGTGACAAATATCAGATCGTTTTAAAATGTCAGCCACAATAGAAATTCAAAATGCTATAACTCAGCCATTTTTAGGTAGCTTTCATTACAAAAAGCTACCTATTGCAGCCGTTCGGAGGAAAGCGATTTCAAAAAATTTTGGTATATTTTCATCGATCATGACCCCCAGACCCCGAAAGCACCCTCCGTTCAAAATTGATATATATATATATATATATATCGGACCTATGTCACACTCTAACTCTCGTAATTATGAACCGATTTCGATGTAATTCGGTGTGTACATAATACATACCAATGTCTCGACCGAGTTCGTTGACCAGCTTCAACCGCCGTTCTGTTTCAAAATGGCGGCCATTTAAAAAATTTTAAAAAATTTAAAATTTGAAATGTGGTACCAAAAAATTAAAAATGGAAAAATATTTTTTTCTCTTGTATTTGACCTTTATACAAAGATTCCGGAGCAGTTTTTGTTTCGTCTATATCTTAAAAAATGGCTGAGTTATAGCATTTTGAATTTCTAGCGTGGCTGGCATTTTGAAACGTCCTGAATTTTGTCACGCGATAAAAGGCGTATTTATGAACCGATTTCGATGTAATTCGGTAGCAGTTTCAATTTCTATTGTGGGTGGCATTTTGAAAAATCTGATTTTTTGCATACGACAGCACTCGTATATATCAACCTATTCCGATGTGAGTGAGCATGTGTAGAGCAATTACTAAGGTCTCGACCAAGTTCACTTGTTAGCCTCATCCACCATGTTGTCTTAAAATGGCAGGCACATTAAGAAATCGCCGAATTTGGCAGCCAAATATAAGTTACTTTAAAGAAAAGCAGCTTGGATAAAGCTGACTAATTTCGCGAAATTATCATTCATTATATTGATAAAAATTAGTATTGAATCTCCTATATTCGGTTTCCACTAAATTGAGCTTCTTGTGTTTGAATGATATAAGGTGGCTTTTTTAAAATAAGGAATATGAAAGCTACCTCTTCCTCCCGGCACTGGCCGGAAGGACTTTTTTTAGATATAGACGAAACAAAAACTGTTCCAGAGTCTTTGTATTAAGGTCACATACGAAAAAAATCTTTTTCATTTTCCAATTTTTTGGTATCTCATTTAAAATTTTTATTTTTTTATTTTTTTTAAATGGCCGCTATTTTTAAACAAGATGGCGGATGAAGCTGGCCAACGAACTCGGTCGAGATATTTGTATGTACTATATACACACCAAGGTACATACAAATCGGTTCATAAATACGCCTGTTATCACGTGACAAAAATCAGGACGTTTCAAAATGTCAGCCACGCTAGAAATTCAAAATGCTATAACTCAGCCATTTTTTAAGATATAGACGAAACAAAAACTGCTCCCGAATTTTTTTATCAAGGTCAAACATATAAGAAAAAAATATTTTTTCAATTTTCTATTTTTTGGTACCACATTTCAAATTTAAATTTTTCTTAAAAATTTAAATGGCCACCATTTTTAAACAATACGGCGTATGAAGCTGGCCAACGAACTCGATTCAGACATTGGTATGTACTATGTATAAACGAAGTTACATCCATATCGGTTCATAAATACGCCTTTCATCGCGTGACAAAATTCAGGACGTTTCAAAATGTCAGCAACGCTAGAAATTCAAAATGCTATAACTCAGCCATTTTTTAAGATATAGACGAAACAAAAACTGCTCCCGAATTTTTTTATCAAGGTCAAACATATAAGAAAAAAATATTTTTTCAATTTTCTATTTTTTGGTACCATATTTCAAATTTAAATTTTTCTTAAAAATTTAAATGGCCGCCATTTTTAAACAATACGGCGTATGAAGCTGGCCAACGAACTCGGTTCAGACATTGGTATGTACTATGTATAAACGAAGTTACATCCAAATCGGTTCATAAATACGCCTTTTATCGCGTGACAAAATTCAGGACGTTTCAAAATGTCAGCCACGCTAGAAATTCAAAATGCTATAACTCAGCCATTTTTAAAGATATAGACGAAACAAAAACTGCTCCGGAATCTTTGTATAAAGGTCAAATACATAAGAAGAAATATTTTTCCGTTTTCAATTTTTTGGTACCACATTTCAAATTTTAATTTTTTTTTTAATTTTAAATGGACGCCATTTTGAAACAAAACGGCGGATGAAGCTGGCCAAGGAACTCTGTCGAGACATTGGTATGTACTATGTATACACCGAATTACATCGAAATCGGTTCATAATTACGAGAGTTAGAGTGTGACATAGGTCAGATATATATATATATATATATATATATATATATATATATATATATCAACTTTGAACGGAGGGTGGTTTCGGGCTCTGGGGGTCATGATCGATGAAAATATACCAAAATATTTTGAAATCGCTTTCCTCCGAACGGCTGCAATAGGTAGCTTTTTGTAATGAAAGCTACCTAAAATAACAGAAAAATGACCATTTAAAATGGAAAGTTTCTTTCTTTTTTTTTTACCTATAAGCTACAATTATGGAAGAAAAGATGTTTGGATAATAAAGAGCTGTTTGAATCATTTTATAACTAAAACTGTTTTTAAATGGAATCTGGATGAGACGAAAATAAAAGATGGAAATATTTTTATTTTCAGAAAAAGAAACAACGTATAAAGGCACAAATAAAATATGTTTAAAAGCATACAGCGGTTTCAAAACCTCTAAGGTTTCCTTATCAGTGCTTAAAATAAAAGTTAAATTAAAACTAAAACATTGTGGAAAAAGGGGGGGGGGGGACAGAGTGTCAGAAAGGCGTACCTTTCAGCTCTACTGCGAACGGTGAAATACGACATACGGTTGACAAACAGCTACGCAGTCGATCTCACGCGTTCCGCTATTGCCAACCACTGCTGGTCCAACAACCATAATTTAAAATTTTCCGAAGCCTCCATAATACAGAAGTTCCGCTATTGCCAACCACTGCTGGTCCAACAACCATAATTTTAAATTTTCCGAAGCCTCCATAATACAGAAATGTACCTCAATCTACGATCTTGACTTCTGGGAAGCTTATCACATATGGAAAAATTCAAACCATCCAAACCATTCAAATTTATCCAGTACGCCCAATTTTTCAAAGATATGGTTTAATTTTCTATAATTCTCTTCACTCCTCCCTCCCCCCTTTTTTCTCCTTCTAATTTTGAACTCTTCCGGATCAATTGGGTGATTTTGATTGGTCTCCCTGAATATGCGCGTGAGATCGACTCCGTAGCTGTTTGTCAGCCGTATTTCGTATTTCACCGTTGGCAATAGAGCTGAAAGGTACGCCTTTCTGACTCTCTGTCCACCCCCCCCCCCTTTTTACACAATGTTTTAGTTTTAATTTAACTTTTATTTTAAGCACTGATGAGGAAACTTTAGAGGTTTTGAAACAGCTGTATGCTTTTAAACATATTTTATTTGTGCCTTTATACGTTGTTTCTTTTCTTAATATATCGGCACAAAGTACAATCCTTCCCCACTTTTTAAATATTTTTATTGGTTGTTTATAACTTTTTCTCTTGGCTGAAAATAAGTGAACTAATAACCCTAAAGTTGTGTTTATCTGATCATTTTTACGAAAAAATGCGTGAAAATGTCACCAATGCTTCTGCGTAAAAATTGTTAAAGTTTCCTAATATCATAAAGTCTAATAAGTAACAAATCAAGAAAATATATGGAATACTGTTAATAAATCTTCCTTACTATTCGTGATTTTAAGTGTGCTTTGAAAATAGTTGACGTTTATTAATATTCATTCGTATGAATATGCATTCATTTAATGAAAACGATCATTCCTTACAAAATATTTTATTGGAAATTTATAGAAACAACAACTAGAGTTAAATCCCCAGTTATTGACACATATCCAATAACTGACACTTCAGCAAAAATCTAACTCAAACAAGCATTTTCTTGTAAAACTCTGCAAAGTTTTGCCATGTACTTGTAACTTATTTGTCTGAACTATTATAATTCATGCGTGAATTATGATTTATCAAAATAGGGATGGTGTCAGTTACTGGAATTATTGACAATATTTATTAAAAAATTAATTTTTAGTATTAAAGTTAATTTAGCATAAATTCCTTGAAATATAAAATAGCTTTTTTTATTATTATCTTTTCAAATAAAGTGTCAGATACTGGTTTATTTTGTGCCAGTTATTGGTTTTTCAAAATAGGATTGGTGTGTCAGTTACTGGATTTATTGACCATATTTATGACCAAAAAAAAAAAAAAAAAAAAAAAAATTTAATAATACAATGTATAATTTTTCAAAATTTTGTCAACAATATATTTTTAATTTATCTCTGCTATAGTACTTTAATACACAAAGATAAGTACAAAATAGATTGTCATGTAGTGATTTGAGCAGGAAAGAATTCTTAAGGTATCAGTTAGTAGTGGTTTCACACTACTTACAAGGGAACCACTTTTGGTGCTGCTCGCATCTAGCATCGAGACCTGGTGCTTTTTGTCGCCCTATACATAAAAGTTATAAAAACGATAAAATTTCTCTGTTAAAATCATATTTTATATGTTTTTTATACTTTTAATTTTTTATTATTGGATTTTTATTTGTTTATTTCCCGCCAAAAGTGAGTTAAGTCGCCAAATATTGCGCTTCAATTTTTTCGCTCGCTTTATTATTATTATTTCGCTTGCTTTTAGAGTTTACGTACGGTAGTATTAGAATTAAATCAGATTGCGATCTATTTGATAGCATAAGAAACAAGAATTAGGTTTTTTTCTATGCAGACGATAAATGTATAAGTAGTAAACGTATGTCTTTTAAAAACATTCGAGATCATTAAAAACTATTTTTTTTTTTTTTTTTTT
This sequence comes from Maratus speciosus, assembly GCA_963932465.1. Classification (NCBI taxonomy): domain Eukaryota; kingdom Metazoa; phylum Arthropoda; class Arachnida; order Araneae; family Salticidae; genus Maratus; species Maratus speciosus. Next base: position 174,277,830 of record OZ010793.1, read on the forward strand.
TTGTGAAATGCAAAATAAGCAAACTATATTCTTTATGATGGAATAAAGTTCCGAATGTTTAAAATGAAAAGTTGTTGTATTAAATGCTGTGTATTTTGTTAAAACTAATCATAAAATAAATTAATATTTTTAGATAATTTAGAAAAATTACTGTGCCTAATTAGGTCGGACATTACAATTTCTAGTGATGTCCAAACCGCTGCTCAAACGCGACAAGCAGCTATGACATTTGGCTAGGGTTGCCGGAAAGCTCTACTTTTGAAAAAAACTTTTTCTCCGCCAAAAATGTGAATTTAACACTAGAACTACCGTGAGCCGTCATTTTGACTTCTACCATTTGAATATGTTTCGGTTCAAACCAGAAATTTGATTATGAAATAAGTTTAAAAGATGCAAAGACGAAAAACGTTAAATAATAAAGTTAAACTGTTTTAAATTAAAATTCTGGTGTGAAATATTTTTATAAAACTTCATTCAAATTTCCGGCAGTTCTAGTGATAATATTGTAATTTTTCAAAATCAAATTCGTTGGTTCTTGAAAATATTTTAAAACTATTTTTAATATTTTATACTTATTATTGACTCACTTGCATTTTAAATGCTTTTCTTAAAAAAATTCTACGTTAATAATCCGATAAGTAGTTTTGAAAATTGCATTTTCAGAAAGTTAAGCTGCTGTAAAAAAAAATATATATATATATGATTTTAACAGAAATTTTTTTATTGATTCTCAAACTTCCTGATGTTGAACTTTAAAATGCACCAGGCCTCAATTGTAGGTGCGAGCAGTACCAAAAATGGTTCCCTTGTGATTTTAAAAATTCACTTTATTGTTGTTTGATTGTTTTGTTTTAGCGATATAAAATAATTTCCCCTTCAGAGGGCCTCGTACCCAGAATTCCATTTTCAATCTTCCACTTTAATTATCAGTAATATAATTACTAAGCTACACGATTAACTGGAGTCTGTATCGAGTCTATCTAACTAATGAACCTAATTTCATTAAAGTGAGTTTCCATAAGTAGCACTTACAGAACACGAGTGAGATAGGCCCTCCCATTCAATCACTGCAGTCTCCTTTATGCATGGCCCTTTGCAATACACATTTGCAATCGGGGGAGTACATTCGCTTCTCATAGATTCTCAAATGTTCGTAAAATCATTCCTCCAGGATATTTAATAGGATCACAGGAGAACATTCTGTTTAAGAAAATGATACTAGCAGCACACACACTGAGTTGTAATTAGATCGAAGTAAGGAGGCCATTTGATTTAGCAGAAGCAAAGTGGGAGGCGGTCCATATTTGTAAAGAAAAAAAAAAAACAAAAAGAAAAAAAAATTGGGATCTCAGGCATACGAGAAAGTTTCTTTTGATTAACTTTGCCGATGTTTTGTTCTTGTATTGTTCTGTTAATTAATATATATCCAGACATTCATTAATTTCTTTAAAAAATAAAATAAATAAAACTTAAAAAGATTAATTAATTTACTTATTTTTGTAATGAAAATTCTAAAGTAATATTGGTCTTATAGAAAGTATTATACGTTTAGTACAAAAAGTAACACACTATTTACATAATTATTAAATCTTTAATTAAGTAGTAAAAATTATACGAAAAATGGCAAAAGGAAATATCGTTAAAAAAAAGAAGGAAAAGGGACAGGAAGCAAGGAAATGAAAGAAGTCAAAACTAGAATAAAACACTGCCTTATTGGCAGCAGATCTTATTTTCGTGTCAGATAGTTTTAGAGCATCAATTAATTAGTATGAAAAGACATTTGGTTTACATGTATAAGATAAATCTTCGCCTGTATACCCAAAAATGTTCTTCCGTTCGAAAATGTTCGAAATCGATTCACTCCATTTTGTGTAAAAGTTTGAATGGAATAGCCAGAAGTATGAAGAAATACGCACAATTTCTGGTATAAAAAAGTACTTATCTCAATACATTTTGATATCATCGCACAAAAAAAAAAAAAGGGACAAACTGTCTCACAGTGATAAAAAGTTAATATTCAGTATGTTCGAAAAGTTAGCCATAGCTCACGATACACGTTTGTACTGGTGAGAGAAATTCTACATACACATGTCTCAGCATGAAACGTGTATTGCAAGCTTCTTCAATACGACGACATTGATTTAACCCTTTCAAGGGCGGTGGCTAGACGGTCTAGCTACCTAATTTTAATTCCAAAACTGGCAAATGGCACCAAGAATATTTTAATAAAATTTTGCTTTTGTAATGAAAGTGCAAATTAATGGGTTTTAAGAAATTCGTTTGAATATTCTGGTGTCAGTCAATTATTAAATCAGTTTACGAACAGAATTCTTCTGCCTCTGAAAGGGTTAATCTAAAATTTTAAATGCATTGGAAATTAAATTTTTACAGACATTACAGCACAGTACAACGTCACAATCTGCAATTGTGCACTGGTACATTTCCAGAATGTGAATATGCAAAGTAGAATTGTCGCTCATCGATTTCGAACATTTTTGGGTATACAGGCGACGATTTATCTTGCCCGTATGAACCAAATGCCGTTTCGTACTAATTAATTGATGTTCTAAAACTTTCTAATTGGAAATTTTGCTCTATTTCTTTCGTTTTCGATTTGCAATGACTATCTTTTAAATTTCGCCAATAGTGGCGCTGGTCGTTTGCATTAAGTCGGGCGTAGTCGCTTTACTATACCTTTACCTCACTTGCATAGCTGCAGCTCTCTCCGTTCGCAAGTATTTTCAGGTTAAAGGGACTTCCTTTGCACCCTGTAGAGTCACACAGAAGGTCACTATCCATAGAGTCACATAGAAAGTTGCTATGTATCTGTGAGAAAATCTTATAGAATTGATTCATTCATTAAAAATACCTACAAATTTCTCTTCATATAAAGAAAGTAAGATATTAAGCGCATTTTTAAATAAATTTAATTAAGAAACTAGTAAGAATTCAATTACGAAAATACAAATTTTGCCGAGGAATACGCCTTGCAAAACATATCGTGTATCTCTTAGATCTCGCGCGACTTTCCGAGTATTAATACATACGTGCAACTTTTCTCATTGCGGAAGATGAACACCGCCCCCTGAATACAAGTCGTATGCTCTGACAGAAAAATGGCGGCTCTCATAAGCGGATTTTTTAAGCGTTTGTACGGTCCCCTGAATTTAGACATCAGTATTTTCTAAAAGTTTTCTTTGACTTATCTAAATTCTTTCTAACTTCTTGCTCTATGACGCATGCAGCGTACGTTATTGTACGTTGATCATTTCCAACAATGACATATGACCTTTACATCATACAATAGATGTGAAAATGTGTTCCGTTACAGTCGTGTTGTCGTTTTCCTACAAGCACATAAATGAAAACTAGTCGGTATGTGTGAGGAGTCGCGAAGGAATACTCTGCTTTATGTGTTCTGGTTGCGTAGATTTTTCATGGCTTTGTAATTAAAACCACTTTGATACCTATCACCGAGTGTGGATCATGAAATTATATTTCCATGATAAGTTTTGATTTTTATGCATTTGATGTAGTATTCGTATTTGCTTTATATCATCATTTTGTATTAGCATTAGTTATGTTAATTTCAAAACGTTAATTACAATAGTTTAATTAAATCTGCTAAATTAATTGAACTTGATTTTTACATTTGTTTTGTTTTTTTACAAACTCATCGCCACATATGAGGGGCTCAGAACCATAGTAGACCAAGTCCCATTTTGAAAGAAAAATGAGATAGTCCATTTAGAAGATGCATAAACTCTGTTTTATCCAATTCCAGAGTGAACCAAGTCTGTTTTCACATACTTTATCATATATGTCATCTGTTTACAGACTTGGTTTACTGTGGGAGTGGATAAAACAGATTTTATGCACCTTCTAAATTGACCATCTCATTTCTTTTTTTCAAAATGGACTTGCTCTACTATGATTGTGAGCCTCTAATATCGTCGGTACCATGTCAAACTATCCAATATGAAAACAGTGTTGACAGTGGACTACTTTTTTTAAATTCAGATTTCATGACTGGCACCACTTTTCTAAAACGGTAAAATTCCCTTGTTTTCGCTTTAATTTAATATGTCGTTAAATAAGTCGAATTTTACTATTTCAAAAAAGTGGTGCCAATCAAGAAATCAGAATTTAAAAAAAGTAGCCCACTGGCAACACTGTTTTCCTATTGGATAGTTTGACATGGTACCGACGGTATGACATATAGCTATCTTGCTCTAATCATTTGGAATAGCCGACACAATTTTTGTCTAAAATTTCATATTATTACGAAGCCTTGTCGCTAGTGATGTACATCCACTAGTAGAGCTAGTGCGCAAGGGTTAATCATAGAAAAACGAGACGGAGAAAATTTTAAGAAATTGATGATATTCCAAATCGAGGGGCCGTACAAACGTTAAAAAAAAAAAAAAAAATCGCCTACGACAGCCGCCATTTTTCTGTCAGCGCTCATGCCTAATATTCAGGTGGCGGAGAGATGAAGCTGTCTTGCGTCAACAGGAATCCTGAATAATCACACAATAGGCATTGCTGGTCGAGAAGTAAGGGTCTGTGAAACTCTTTAACAAAAGGCGAATTTTTTTTTTACGAATACTGCATTTTTATGTAACTTTTGTATCTTTAATAATTGGTCAGGGGATCTGCGATTTGAAAAATAGATGCTTTATCTCTATCTTCAATAGAATTATTACGAGCCTCTTTTCTCTCTTGAATTTATCTTACTTGTTCCCTTAACATTATTAAAATCAAAGAAAATTAATTTTTCATAATAAATAGATGACTTTTCAAAAACTGGTTTAAATTCTTGTAAAAAATGTGTTTTTATCTACTGTATATTCAAATTTAATAGACACACATTTTATGTACAGGGTGTTCCGAAATTCGACGGACAAATTAAGAGAGATGATCAAAGGCATGAAAAGGATGAAAATTTACCATAAAACATGGATTCGCAAACCACGTATTTAATCACAAATATAGATGTTCTGCCCTAATTCAATTTGTATTGACGGCAATAACTTTCAGAAAGCTGAAGTATATTATACTGAAACTTTAAATAGAAATTTTCACTTCTGTTGTAAATGTGATAATATAAAAAAAAGTAGTAGAAGTTTCCATTATACGCGCCAGCAGTATGCACTTGACGCTCCATATTTTGGACTGTGATTAACAGTTCATACGGTATCATCGATTTCTTGATCACCCTGTTTCCCAGAACTTTTCGTGATGTTATAGCATTTTACTTAAAACAAGGTACAGTCATGGAAAAATAAAAAGTAAACACCCCTTACTAACTCTGCAAAAAATTATCGTAGAAGAACGTTACTAGTACCACACGATTGGTAATAAAGTCCACTTTAGAATGATGCATATAAAATTTGCTTAGGGGACCATCTACATGTTAAAACGAACCACAACTTTGTTTTTTTTTTCAACAGCAGTACACAATTTTGACATCATAAACTCCACACCCTTCAATTAGAATAAAAACAAATTTTTATGCAATCTGTACGATAAGTTTCCAAGAAATCAATTAATTTAAAACGAGCTTATTTTAGGGACTGTATCCAAATTGAAGTTCAGTACTCGATTGTTGAGCCCCTTCTTAATCAAGGCATTATAAGCGCCACTCAATCAGTCATTGAAGACTGCTAGGTTACAGGATAGCATAAGTAATTTCAAAATATCCAGTCACTTCTATCATAGACTTAAACAATCATTTTGCCGCTTTTTAAGCATAGTTTGAAAACTACTTAGAAGAAAAATGTGAAATTTTCGATTTCCACAGGCTTAATAAATTTAAATCCATCAAAAAAAATTGTAGGTTGCAATTCATAATTTTTTTTAATATTAATATAAATCATATCATACAATTATAAAAATTGCAAATTCAACGTATTTATGTTTGGGTATTTTAGAATTATTGCTACAAGAAAAAATTAGCACATTAGGAGTATAATTTCAGGGGATATTAATAAAAATATGAAAATGTAATTTAACATTTGAAGCACTAAATTTTGAATGTTTAAAATTCAAAAACTTAGAATTCAAATCACTTGAAATTTGGTGTCTAGGCATAGTTTGAACCGAAAATTTTAAATATCTTGTTAAAATTGGGTATTGCCATTGAAAAAAAATGAAGTTTGGATTCGTTTTAATATGTAGATGGTCCCCTAAGCAAATTTTATATACATAATTTAAAAGTAGACTTTATTTTCAATTGTTCGGTACCAGTAGCTTTCTTCTATGCTAATTTGTTGAGGAGTTAGTAGGGGGTGTTTACTTTTTTCCCCTGCGACTGTACATATCGTTGCATTTTCATTATAAAGTTTTGATTTTTCTCAAAATTATTACCATGAACGCAAGTTCAGTTAGGATAAAAAACCTTGTATTTGTGACTAAATACGTGCTTTACAATCCCATGTTCTATAGTAATTTTTCATCCTCTTGATGTCTTCTATCACCCCTCTTTATTTATCGGTCGAATTTTGGAACCCCATGTATATCAGAATTTAAAACGATAAAAATATTTTATGTGTGATATACCAAATACACAAACTGTGTCATTTCTCGTAAGGCATAGGTAAGAGCTACAAGAAATAAAGTTCATAAAGATATCTGCAGCAATCTAAAGTAAAACTCGTTTTCAAAACAAAGTACAAAAATAGAAATTATTTCCGTTTTATTTTCCCTTTTACTTCCGCTTGATTTAAAATTGGTAACTGCGATATAATTTATTACAAATTCAGCAACTGTCGAAATGTGGTTAATTAAACTTCTGTAAAAGACGTGTGACACCTGACAATGACAGAGTAATTAATGTTTTCTCATTTATCAATGTCAGAATGACTATTACAAAACTGTTCGTAAAATTGAGTCTAAAAATCCTTTTTTTCTTTTCATCCACACTAAAAGCAATCCTTTTATTTTTGAAGAATTGAATTTCGAGAAATCAATACAATGAACGATCAAAAACTGTTTCTGGAAATAAATTTCCGGGTATATCTTTAGTTGTTAATAAATATTTAAATAAATTTGAAATAAAATATAAAATACAGTTCTAGTAAAACATATGAACGACATTTCTTTAAGAGTTTTCAAATAACAACTATACTGAACTTAACTATGATATCCTACGTATTTCAATATGATATCTTGTGTATCTTAACTATGTTATTTTTTATTTATCAACTGTTGAGTTAATTTGCGTACAGTAAAGTAATTTTAGTATAAATTGAATTTTGTTGTGTAAAACCTAACATTTTTTTAGAATGATTTAATTTACAATTATTTAAAAATTAAATTTTTGCCATTTAGAATTATTTGTTTATACCATATATCGCAATGTTTTAGTGTGAAAAGTTTTTAGATAAGCAAAATTATTCTATGTAAAAAAAACATACAATTAATTAATTAATTGCCATATTTTAACAAGTTTGTGAACAGAAGCATTAACTTCGAAAGCTCACTGTTACAAAACCGTCTGACTTTTCTAATTCAGATATGTTTATATTGCATTTGTTTACAATAATCTCACTTAAAAGTTTAATGTTAATTGGCATGTATAACAAAAATAAAAATTAATTGTTGAAAAATTTATGTATATGGCCTAATTCTATAACCAAACCTATAAACTAATCTAAATGGTTTATTATTATTTTTCAGGCATACCTTTCACGTACATGTAAGGAAAAAACCCATGAGATATGATGAGATGATTATAAAATAGATGTTGAAGACGTCAAGAATCGTACAATATCAGTGTATGCTGCTTATTCTAGATTTAGGTCTAATAAATGCTTATTAATAAACCTCTAAAATGTGTTTTCTTATTTATAAAAATACCTATATTTGTCTATAGAGGGGTTACTTATGTACAGTAGAATATAAAAAACACCATTTCCATATCAATACACATTGTACCCAAATTCCACTATCTATGGATAATTTCAGCATATATAAATCTTTATTTATTTTGAGGTAATAAAAGGGGAAATGACTATAACACTTACACAGCTTCATTACGGAAGAACACATAGTTTAGATAAAACTGAAAAATTAAAGAAATGCTGTTATTTGTAGTATTTATAAATTTTGTAAACTATAAAATTTAAGAACGTTCAGCAGTGTCCAAATTACTCCAACAAGGGGGATTCCATAATTAATTACTAAGTATATTTTATTTCACTTTTCAGTAATTGTTAACCACAATAAGTGTTGCCAGGTGTCCTGCGTAAATCAGGGTACAAAATTCTCTGGACACCACTAATTTCTTACAGTTTATTTCGTTATTTTTAATCGCAGGAAATTCTGACATTAAATAAGGCGAAGACAATTATTTTAAAATACTGCTGTTCACAGTATTTAGAGCCTTGATTTACGCGGGATACCTGGCAACACTAAACACAATAGACTGAAATGCTATCATGGATTTAATTGTGAGAATATTTATCCCCATAACAAACTTTAAAGCTGATATAGACAAATTGGCTTTTTCTTGTTTGTTACACATCACAGTGCTGGAAAGATGAGCCTCAGTTGGTCGATGGCCACCACTAAATTTTAACAGCATTCTTCGACTTATTTAATAACAAAATTTGTCAGCTTTAACAAGGCACCTTTTAAAAATTTCTCAGCGATAATCGGTCCACAGCTGTGCCTTTTTTCAACCATTGTGCAAAATTTGCGCTGCTCTAGTGAATTTACAACTACCAACTGTATTTCACAGGCCAACAGTTAGAGATTTATCACATTCGATTCAAATAGCCAGTATCAGTTTACTCATGACCGCTGAAAAGGATGGAATCCCTAAAATGTATTTATATATATAAAGGTATGTAATAAATAAATAAATAATACTGTAGTCACTGTTAATATGAATTGCTACTAACTTTTATCTGACATATTTTAACAATGAAATCTTTGGAATCAAACCGAAAATTATAAAGATGCATCTTTCACGATCTTAAATCAACAATCAGTTACCTAGTGCATCAACTTATAGTAATTAAATGAGTTTCATGTGGAAAGCAGTTATCCTAGTTTAACCTCTTAACAGGTTTACCCGTACACCGTATGTGCAAGAAGAGTTTGCTTTTTCGCTTCTAAAAGCTTTTCGACACCACTAATTTTAAACTTCATCTTCAACATCATCATCACTTCAGATATGGTGTGTTCACAAAGTTTCAACACTGGTCTAAGAATACAAATTTCGTTAAAGGTGTTTGTACAGTGAACTGAAACTCTTCGAAATATGATCCTTGAGCATCAACACACCACTGCCAGCGTTTTTTTTTCATTATTCATAGGTTCCCAGGAAGTCTTCGCGCGCAAGGCTGTTATGGAACCTCGTCGAAACTGGAATCGTGGATCGCTGGAAACGTGTCAAATTGCTTCCCTTTCAGGGTTTTTTTTTTTTTTTTTTTTTTTTTTTTTTTTTTTTTTTTTTTGATCCGGAGGAGCAAAAGAGTGTCACTGGAAGCGAGGTCGGCGCTGTAGGAGGCTTCGTGGCAGGATTGCCACGTTAAACTTAGCCAAAACTTTGGCGGCTGCGAGCGACGTGTGAGAGGGCGCATTGTCGTGGTGAACAATGTAATCGTCTCTGTTGTCTGGGCGGTTGTCTTGCCGTAATTTTCAGATACACTTTTCTGGGAGTTTGCAGACTGTTAATGTAATTGCAACACATTTCGAAAATTCATTTATCGATATTTTCCACTGGGCACCATTTTGAGCCAAAATATATTTTCAGGATTCAAGTCACTAATTTTGAAAAGCAAAAGAATATTATTGTTTTAAAATAATGGTACTCAAATGTTAAAATCGTACGAATCGTGTTTTATACACCTACGTCACATACATACAATGTGTGGACTGTAGATACAATTATTAGAATTAAAACATCGTTGGTAATTGACAATGGTATTTGAATGGTCACATGAAGTACACAATATCTGTGCTACGCATCATTCTCTTTTTCCTTTCTGGTGTTAAACGCAAGTAAACGTTCGCAATCAAAGCATTGCTGTTGAAGAAAAAATAATGAATCAGAAAATAAACTATACCTGTGTTTCAAATTGGAAAAAAAATACTAGCAAAACGCATAAAATATTACAACAAGTGTACGGTGATGACGCATTATCACGTTCTCCTATTTTTGAATGGTTTCGACATTTTTGTGATGATCGGGAAAGCGTTGAAGATGATCCACTCACAGAATAAACTGAACCATCTATTTATCAATATCCAGCTCGTCTGAGCGTAGTCGATCCAAAGACTACCGCGAATTTTCTCAATTGTTGAAAGCGTAAGTACGGATATCGGTCGTCCAGCGTGTGGATCATATTCGACTCTTACTAGACCATCACGAAAACATCGAAACCATTAAAAAAAAAAAGGCGACAATGCGCCAGTACATTTGCTGCAACATTTTACGTGTTGCGCGACCACTTTTCCCCCTTTGAAACAAAATTCGATGTTTATTCCCTGATCCATTATTTTCACTTCAACAACATTGCTTTGACAACGAGCGTTTGCTTTCATGTTTCAACTCCAGAAAGTAAAGGAAGATTACGTGTAGCGCAGACACGAGACCATTCAAATAGTACCATCGTTAACCAACCAGCGAAATTTCATTTCTAATAATTGTTGCTACAGTCCTGAAATTAATAATCACACCTTGTAGAAACAAACAGCAATTGCAATCTATTTGGCTACTTATTTGTAACACACCACTGTTACATTTAGTGTTTGTTTTATGCATAAAGTATAATTACTAGATTTGGTGATACCCGATGAACTTTCACGTGATTTGATTATTCTTTTCTCTATTGGCAAGTTTTCCCTGCAGGACAAAAAACAACCAATAATTCAAAAAATAATGTCCGGTATGCTCGTAGCATTAAAAATAGATAACGGAAGGAAGAGTTGTGTTATTAAAATGCAAAATAACGTAAAATAAGTATAAAAGGGAAAATAGTTTTAAAAAAACTCGCTTTTATAAGCATTCAATGGTCATCGTGGAAATACCGCCTAGTTTTTTTAATGTTTTTTTTTTTTTTTTTTTTATCCCGTTACGGTATATTAATTTTGTGTGGGCAATGACAAAGATTATGAAAAATTCACTGCTGTTTTAACGCATGGTAGAAAGATGAATCAAATGAATCTATTAAAACAATATAGAATTTTTGCTCTGCTTACTTTTTTAGAAAGGAAATAAAAAATGAAATAGAATATAAATAGTATTTTTAAGAAAACCAATATATATATTATTTTGGAAATATTTGCATCATTTATGATACTTTCTATCAGTTTGAAAAAGCCTCGTCGTATTTATAAGATATACTACCTGTCCACGAGTTTTTTAATTTTTGGAGTAGAGAGTTACAAAGATAAAACATAATGTAAAAATATTATTAAGTTCGGAAAGTGTTTCATAAATATCATTTGTGAATGTTTGCAAAAGTTCTATCAAACTTAATTATTAATTTCAGAATTCTACTGCATAACTGACAGATCTTTCAATCAAACCGATCTTTAAAAATCAATAAAAAAGGAATGAAAACACGTGTTTATAATCTGGCTAATTTCATTCCGTTAAATTGTAAACAAGGTCTGGACTGTTTCGAATGCTCTAACAAAGTTCCTTTCGATAAAAAAGGGTATAATTAATTAGTATAAATTTACATCTGATTAAACTTTTACTGGAAAAATATTTCATCTCATGAGGGGTCGTGAGGTATTTTTTGTACTACTTAATTTTAATCAGAATTTTTGAACAAAATTTTACTTTATACGTCTAGTGAAAATAACAATCTATAAAGTTAAATGTTTTGTTACTTTTAAGGAGAACAGTTTTAAAAATATAATCCGAATTTAAATGGGTGAAATGAGCAAAAAGCGTTCGAAAAGCTTTCTAAATTACGATTTCTATTGAATTGTAAAATAATAGAAACTTGAAATTTCTATGGCTGCTACTTTTAAAATGCAAGCCCAGAACAAATTTTTAAAAAAAATGAAAGTGAACGCTGTAGGCTAAAAAACGTTCTAAATATATGGTTTTTTTTTTTTTTTTTTTTTTTTTTTTTTTGTGTGTGTGTGTGTGTGTGTGTGTGTGTGTGTGTGATACTGAAAGAACTAGAAACATAAATTTGGCATGGCGGTTACTTTTAGGATCCAAATGCTCTCTGAAAGTGGTTCCTAAAAAAAACAAAATTTAAAATTTAAAATAATGAAATCAGCGGAAAACGTTCTAAAACATTCTAAGTTACAATTTCTATGGAATTTTACTTAATATTTGTTAATTAATTCCATATCCATTTCATGTTTCTACGACATATTTGTAATTCTGATTTCAAAATGCTAGTAGTTCCATCAATGTGTAATTCCAATATTAATATGTTCACTATTAAATAATTAGGTTATTTATTAAATTCCAACTAAATTAAATATCATTAAAACAAACTAAAATACCTAAAAATGTACAATTTATAGTTAAAAGGCTCCACTGTGTAAAATCTGGTTTTAGTCAAAAGAGGCCAATTTTGGCTAAAAGTAATCCGGTTAAAATCAAGAAAATCCACTGGCGTGGCTGTTTTTTATTTTACACGGCTTTTTTGCAACCCTGCAATATAGTAAATTTTGTCCTTTGCTATTTATTATTTTTTTTTTTTTTTGCAGTTATTAATTTTATTTTTTGCCATTTCAAGGACCCGACAACGACAGGCGGGACAGCTGGTGTTTGATAAATTCCTTTTTAATTGTTACCCTATTGTTGTTCTCATAAAAAATGTAAAACCTATTGTAATGCAAATAGTTTTATACATGTTAAAAATGTAAAACTTATTGTAATGCAAATAGTTTTATACATGTTAAAAATGTAAAACCTATTGTAATGCAAATAGTTTTGTTTATTAAAATTTTGAAAAACTTATGACTAAGTTTTAAGAATATGCTGCGTATCAGTATCAATTGTGAATAAAATACAGTAAATTTCAAAATTTATAAATTGTAATTTCATTGTATGGATAATGTGCAATTGCTTATACGAGGTGTCCCAAAAAAATTGAAATGCGCTCTAAATGTTTAAATATTGGGTACAAGCACGCAATATATATTGCAAAAGCGTACAACATAAGGTAGGAAATAAGGTAATGTTAATGAAATATTCAAGCCCAATAGCGTAGCGGTCAGCACGTCTTCATGCCACGCTACAGTTTCCATGTGACTCTTAATTAGCTTGCTTCATTCGATAAAATTTCTGGTTTTGTTTATTCGCTGAAGAAACCGGAAAAATGGCAGGTATGGTCCGATGCAAATATGATTTTTTTAAATCATATAAATCCAGAAATGTTATTAAAAAATAATAGTAAATAAAAAGATCCCATAGAGACAAGAAACAATTTGTTCCATATTTTTTTCTGGTTCATGTTGTGTTTATTTGACTTGAAAAAAACTTACAGGTTGGCAGCCACGGTAATATGAATTGAGATCTTCTGAAGGTCACAGCATCCAAACTAGCATGATATTGTCCAATGAGACATTTGACACGCATCGCATGAACACATATGAAAATTTCATTAAATGCACCAATTCGATATAATTTGTCCATGGTCTTTTAAATTGTCTTTCACTATCATTCTAAGCAGCCACAGCGTTTTAAAAAAGCATCTAAAAAGACTATTTTCTTTTTAAACATTACCGGAAAACAAGAAAAGGAAGTAACTAAATATTTTTGAACCTTTTAATGTTAAATTATTATTATGTTTGGTTTCATGCGGAACATTCATGATACAATCCTCTCATTGCGAGAGTAATCATGAACTAATAATTAAATAGAAACATGCAATGTGATTAGTGACTATGCATGTATAAAGTTATAACTTTAGGGGGAAGGGGGCGGAGTCTGGCACATGATATCGTAAGATATATCTAGGGGGAGCGGGATTTGTTTTTTGATATCGTTATCATCTTTGATCCAACCAAAATTTTGTCTTTTTCTTTTTACTTTGTGCATTACATCAAAATAGTCTCTTATTTTTCTTTTAGTCTTTTATTTATTTTTATGAAAATACAAAGTCATTATTAAAATCATTAAATTATTACAAATTTATTTAATTCCAAATTGTAGAATACTCCATCGTTTGGCACTCCTATTCTTCTGTCATATGTGTATGCACATACTTTATAATCCACTGATCGAGAAATTATTTCCGATGTATGTTTGAAATGATACTTGTCTTTACTACATAGTAAACAAAAGTGAAACAATTTTGTCCATATATTTTGTTGATAAGAAGTTCTGCACCACCACCCCTCCCCATGCGGGGGCAAGTTCAAGAAGACACATTTTTGTTGAATACATTATGTAACGAAAAGCTATTATTAAATACATTTAAATAGTAGCTATTTCTTATGTGTTATTTTATTTAAAATAATGATATTTTATTCACTTCTCTTCATTTGAATCAATAAAGTATGCGAATAATAAATATATAACCATATCTGTATATCACTGCAAACAAACAAACAAAAAACTGCAAAATTCAAAATAATTTTTAGCCATCGATAAGGATATCATTAGGGATGATAAAGTATGATATCGTAAAGGGAATGGGTCCAAAATTACTAAAAAGTTGATAACGTTATATACAGTGTGATTTATAAACATCGAAACATTAGCATTGGTGCAAATTTTGATGAGACACGCTGCAACTCTATGGGAGGTCTATTTGAGAAAATGCGAAAATTAAATTTTTATACGGCCCCCGTAGGATAAAATTTCCAATTAGGAAAATTTTCCTTATAGATTCCTGAATTAAACACAAAAAAAATTCATCTTTATATCTGCAAAACTCACAGAGATATGTCCGTTTAAATAATTCGTCAGGTTTTAAGGGATTAGACACAAATTGAAATGCGTGTAATCCAAGAAAAAATTGTACTTTAAGAGGTTCGGGAAACATGTAAAAATTATATTTATTGAGCTTGGATTTTGATTTATTTTGTGATGGTTAACCATATAATTTGCGAACAAAATCACATCCTAAAATTTCTCACAAAGTAAAAAAAAAAATCAATAATTATTTTTTTAAGTGGGATAATTTAAAATCGTTATAAATCGAAACATTATTTGTCGAATTTCAAAATTCTTCATTTAATTAAAAAGGTCTGCACGGGCCAGAATTTCCAAGCCCGGGCCCACCGCGGCCCGAACGAAAGCTATCTTCGCCCGGCCCAGTGAAAAAATTAAAAGTTCGGCCCATCCCGTACCAAAATCATTGAAAACTGGCCCGGCCCGTGAAAAAATCAATTAAATCACGGCCCGATCCAGCCCGAATCAATTTCTACAAAAAATTCAGATTTTTCTTAACATACAATAAAGATTCTTTTAAAAGATTCTGCATACATATTTATGGTATAATTTTACAGTATATTTTAAAATCACGATGGGCACGCAAGGCAAAAAATACACAATAACAGCATTAATAATTACTTAGAGTCTTAAACGTTTGAACATTCAAATAAAGATTCACTAAAAAATTAATGTAGTTTAGAATTAAAAATAAAAGGGTGAAAATGTGATAAATTTTGAAGCTGTATAGCAAAAAGATGATTTAGGAAAGATGATTTGTCATTTATGAAGGCTTTTCTTAAATCCAAAGGAGCAACTTTTTGATACACTTCTGAATTCATTTCTTTTTGGAAACGCATAGCATTGGCAGGTGTTGTTATTCAGAAACTATGTAATCGAATGGCATTATCTATGTTTTGATAAAGACAATATATCTTTGAGAAAATACTGTCAAAGTTAGCGTTTGGAATCAAATTTCTGGAAGCAATAGCATGCGAAAATAGAAAAACGTTCAGTCACGTGACAAGATTCTCTAATATCTCGATAGGTAATTTAGTTATCAAAAATGGAAAACCCTATGAAATTCTAAATCTCTTCAATAGTCAGGCCTCTCAATTTTATGTTTTTACAGTTAAAAATTAATCAGAAAGTTTCGCATTTTTGAGCAGTGAATTTCAGAACCCCGAGTAATATTTTTACCCGTCTGCCAAGAAGGGTTATGTGTTTCACGCGTATCTGGGTATGTGAATTTCTTAATACCCTCGAAACATCCCAACGGCTAGATGGATTTTAATGAATGAGGTCTCTATTGATTCATCTTGACCGTCCGATGCTTATAGGCTAGGTTTTGTTTTTATAAATTCAAAATGGCGGCCGTAAAATACAAAATGGCGGTAGAGACGAAAAAAACATTTTTACGCACCATATTGAGTGGCATATCATTGGATAAGTCTTTCAAAATGAAGACGATGTTTCATTGACTATTTTACAGTCAGAAGCTCCGTTTAAATATTACACAACCTGGAAGTTGTGTAGGTAAGATCTCTAGCTTTACTGCAACTCTAACCTTCATAGACATCTATCGGCCTCATCAAAACAGTGTTTATAGGTAGGAACAAACAATTAAACACAGCTTAAAAGTCATCAATATAAGTAAATAAAAAAATAGGTAAGTAATATAAAAAATAGTTTTACATTGGTGAGAAATAATTAATTATTTCGCTTTTTACGCAGTCGAGTTTTTTTTTTTTTTTTTTTTTTTTTTTTTAATTTAATCAAAGATTCCGTTAACAGAAGTTCGTTATCACTATTAATATTTTTGCAAAACATATTGCCTGCCCCCTACATAACTCTTAAGAACAATTAAGTCCAGTTCCGGCCCGGCTGGACTATGTAGAGAAAAAATGCGAGCCTGATCTCTGCCCGGCGCGAGTCTGCTGAAAAAATGAAGCCTGGGCTCAAACACCATGTAACTGTCCGATACTGATCTCTACCCTGGACATATTACATTTCTGTATTGATGTTGTCAAACTAGTATTTAAAACAAAGCTTTTTCTAACATGCCGATTAAGATTTTTTGATAATTTTAGCCCTAACAACCTCAGATTTTATATCGTCCCGGCGAAGCCGTTAAAAAAGTCTGTATTCTGGTCCCGAGCCGCTAATATCGAAACCACCAAGCATAGAACACCTTGGCGAAAGACGGAGGGTGCCAAATGATTTTGGCAGAAGAGCGTTTTCCGCGTGCCCAGCTGCATTATTTTCAGTTCGGCGGGTTATACTTTTTAGATATGGTGTATTGCTTTGAATGACTGCATAATGCGGTTTTAAGATAAGATATCATTAGAATCCTAATATTCACAATTAAGACTTCAATCTCGTGAAAGTAAAATGATTTCGCACCAAATAAACAAATAACTGTGTGGGTCTTATTTAATTAGGATACTTCTGCAGTTTATAATACTTTAATATTATTTATATTCTTTTATCTATTCAGTTTTCTCATGCCAGCTCAGAGTTTTGATTATTAATCATCAGAAAATAGTTTAATATTGCATGATTTTAAAAAACGGTGAATCATAAAATGTTTAAGATATGAATTTCTTCGGAATTTTTCCCTCTGTAGTAAAACATTTTGTGAGCAAGAAAGAATTTAAAAGTTTCACTGAAATTTTATTTTTATTAACATGTAATTTATTAATTTGCTCGGCTTTTTATGACAATTTTGAAGTAATTTCAATGCACACATAATAAATAATAAACTTCATAAAATATAAATTAAAAAAATAATTCTAATTATTTAAAATGCTTTTTACTATAGAAAGTTTCTTTTTTAGAGTTTATCTTTAATCATGAAATTAATACTTCAAAAGGTACCTTATTTTGAGCCCCTTATATTACTACACATTATGAATTATTAACAAAATTAATAGATCGCAATTTTTGAAACGATATTTTGAAATTTATAAATGTGTCTTATCTTGATGAATGTTTTATGAGTCCCCAATATAATAGAACATAACTAATAATAAAACATTGAAAATATTTTGCATTGTGGCTGAATGAAAGTTTTTAATATAGTAAGAGTTGTGATTCAGTAAGTTACGTTAATGGTTCTTCATTAACATAGTTCAAAAACACAAATTGAAAGATTAATAAATATATCATCATATAATTTAATGTT
The DNA here is from genome assembly GCA_963932465.1 of Maratus speciosus. NCBI lineage: Eukaryota > Metazoa > Arthropoda > Arachnida > Araneae > Salticidae > Maratus > Maratus speciosus. The sequence goes on from OZ010793.1 coordinate 174,295,877, forward strand.
TAAAAGTTCTACACATTATGGTACAAAATAAAAACACTTTTTGTGCTATAAATGTTATTCCTCTTCATTTGGTCATCAAGTGCTCTTTTAAAGAAAGTACTATCTTAAAACTTTTGAAAAATTCAAGTATTAAAATTGATATTTCAGCTGGCATCCCTCTTTCAAATGTGGATGACCTTTTTAGATTCCCTATAAAACGTTTTCCAAACGTAGTGTACAAATCAATATTTCACACTCCTAATTTACATATGTAAATCTGGTCAAATTCTTGGATATCATAATTTTGATATTATATTATTTAAAATAAGGATGAACTTTTACTGTATTTGTTCATTTTGTATAAAAATAACTGTAATTGGGTTATTTTCTTTTCTATTTCACAGTGATAATTTATTTAAGATCACATTAAGGAAACATATAAAATTATTGTATCCAATATCATGAAATTACGAATAGATCTCTGACATTCTGAGTATTTTTGAGTTTTTAATTGTTCAACTATCATCAATATTTAATTTTTTTCACAAAAAACTATTCTTCACCTAGTTACCTCATATAAGCATTTAAAGTTTTTAATTAATTAATTTATTTTTTCTTGTGATGCTCTTCTAGTTTGTACAAATAGCAAATACGCTGCAAGAGTGTGTCGCAAAGTTAGGTAGATAAAACTATTGATAAATATATGAATAAACATTGATGTCCCAGTGCAATAACTATATCTGTAAGGATAATAAATAAATATATGCAATGTATTATTATGCATAAATATGTACAGCAATAACCCCTCGTTATATCGCTCTTTTTAATGTTTACTGAAAAAAAAGCCTGAAGTTTAACTGTTGTTTTTATATTTTTGTTGTAACATATTTTTTCCTCCTTATTTTTCAGTTCAAGTCCATACTTTTGATATATAAGCTTAGGTTTAGAAATTCTATCATAAATTACAGTTCTTTACCTTTAACAAGCACCTAATAGCAGTTTGATTTGATGCTGAATGGTTTACCATCCTAACATGGAAGCATTGCAAGTGCAATTTAGATGTTGGATTTCCAGAGCACTTTATTTATTTTTAATTTAATTTTTTTGGGGGGGAGGGGGTTGGGTATGCTTTTAATGAAAGTTAAATATTGATTTAATGTTTTCAATTTTTCAGTTTAATAGTCAGACTGTTTTAAGGTGAATGCAGATAATTTTTTAAAGAAATAATTAAATCAAACGGATTTTTGATGACCCCATTTTCTAATTTAAAAAGAAATGCTTTCGTATTTTTATCGTCATTCATTAAAAATATTTTGATAAATTCATTATTTATTAACACAGTACATTGTTAGTACCGAAGATAGATTACTTTTTTTATTGAGTAGCAGCATTCATCGATCTTTAATATTTTTAAATAAACTAGGGGATCGTACCCGGGCTTCCCGGGTTAAAGAGTATAGGTGAAAACATTTTTTTTTAATTGAAAACTAATATTTTTTTTGTATGCAATACATTTTTTAGATTGACCACTTACATTAAAAAAGCATTTTTCATATGGAAAATACGAATTACACAATCAAATACATTTTTGAAATTTGTCAAAAGCGATATTTTCTTATTAGCCGCATGCTAAGAGTTGTTTGCCGAGATTTTACTACTTATGGCATCCTTTTATATTCTGATCATTTCAGAGCTTATACATGTCTGGTAAATTTGTGTTTTATTTATATTATTTTATTTTATTATTCATAGGGAAGTTTTTTTTAATGGAAATTAGCCGTAAGAAAATGAACTCTTTATTTATTTTTTAAGGGCAAACGGATTAATCTTTCGTAATCGAGCTCCGATATACATAAATTAAAAAATATTTCATGCTTTAAAATTGTTTTTAAAACCGTAGACAATCAGAAAACTGAGATGAACTTTGCAAACAAATTCCATTTGAAAAAAAAAAATCCTATTTGGTGATCTAAAAATTTAAATTGTACGATTACAAATATGTTAGATTTGCGTTTTTTCAATATTATTCTTTTATTTGTTTATAAAAGAGGTATTAATTTCATTAATTTGTCTTTCACAAATATGTTAGTTTGGTGGGTTTTTTAATATTATTCTTTTATTTGCTTATAAAGGAGGTATTAATTTCATTATGCAAAAATAGTCAGAAACAAATGCTGAAAAATGTTTGTTGCTTTATGTGCAAAATGTTTATTATTTTGTGTATTGAAACCGGCACGTGATAAGATAAACTTTAAAAAAAAATCATGCTTAAAAATTATTTTAGAAAATATAATACATCAGTCAATGGAGTTTTTAAAAAAATTGCATTTGCAAGTACATTTATTTCCCTATGCGACAAAAATTGAAAATGTACGATGGTCAGAAGATTGAAAAATTCCAGTAGCGAAATTTCAAGACCGAAATTTGATCGTGAAGTATTGCCATTCGCAAAATGACGTCAGCGTTACGCACATATACGTTTGTTCTTTATAATATAGATCCATCCTAGAAGCAAATCCATCCAGGCGAGAATCATCAATTTCTGTAATATAAATCGCTATTATTTGCATGTCACCTCTCTTTTATAAAGACACTCTAAATTTTTGTAAAACATTGCGTTTTATCAGTGTGTGATTTCGATTACATTATTCTCAAAAGTGAAGCATTTTCACCTGTGAAGAATTTCATAGCAGCTGGGCTGTGAAAATGACGCACTTCTACAAAACATAATTCAGGTTTAAGAATTAAAATACACGCTTTTTTATAAAATGACGTCATTTGCATCCGCTAAAGCAATCTACTTTTACAACACAGTCTTAAACTTCGTCTATAGGAAAGTGTGCATATGACGTCATTACCATGGAATAACAGACAATATTCTTGACATAGCCCATATTTTATTTTCAACTATTTTTTCAGGTTTTATGAGAAAATGGCAACAAAGATACTGTATCTCCTATTTTCGACTATTTTCCGTTTACTTTCAATGACTTTCAATAGAAATGAGGTACTTTTGTTGCCACGATAAGAAAAATGGTATTAAAAACTGCAAAAAAATTAATATCTCAAAAATTAATTGAGATACAGCTTTCAAACAAATTGCATTTAAAAGAGCATTTTTTTCCTTATACGACGGTGTAAAAATTTAAAATGTGCGATGTTTAGAAGCTTTAAAATTTGCAGTAGAGAAAATTGCAAAACCAAAATTTCATTTCAAATTTCAAAGTGTTGCCATTCGCAAAATGACGTATGCGTTACGCACAGATATGTTTGTCCTTTATAATATAGATAGATTCAGGTTTACCAATTTGTAGTTTTTAAAATATCCATTTCCATTTTACATGTGTGTCACTGGTATAAATCATTGTAAAACATTTGTTAGAGACGAACAAATTATAAATTTCCATAAATCTGAACGGTTGTCATCATTCTTATAAGAGTAATAAATTTTTTAAACGGTAAATCTCTATTTCTAAGTGATGTAAAAGACTTTTTGAAAACAGAATAACCTTTGAATTAACATGAATTGAAATGCACTGTCAGTAATGTCGATGTCAACGCAAAGCGCTTTTCTACCAAAATCATTTGGCACACACCGTCTTCGCTAAGGTGTTCTATGCTTAAGGGTTCGGATATTAGCGCCCGGACCAGGCCCAGACCTTACTTTTTTCTGAAGGCTTAGCTGGCCGGGACTAATTCCGTATTTTCTCCATACAGAATTGGGACTGGCTTCATAGGTCTGTGCGGGGCGAAATTTTCAGTCCCAGTCTCGACCCAACCCGTATTAAAATCGTTATCTCTGACTGACCCGATCCGTGCAAAAATCAGTAACATTTAGCTCAGTCCAAAAAATTTTTCAAAAAATGCATGGTACAATTAAATTTTAAAATTCATTTTTTTAAAGGATAGTAGAATAAAGGCTAAAAAATTAAAATACAGTAAAACCATTCAAAAGAACCTGCCTTTGATGGAATCCTGTATTAAACGGAAAAATGTGTTGATCCATGCAAAATGAATATAATAATACCTTAGAAAAGAACAGACTACATTTACACCTGCTAAGAAAGGAGCTTGTCTATTACGCGTTTTTTTCTTTCCTATGTGATTCCGTCTTAGAAGATTTCATTGTATAGCATTTTTCAAAGTCTTCAATACATGGAATATAGATTAACGATATTAATGATAAGTGAAACATTTACATGCAAATAGAGATTCCTTAAAAAAGATAAATACCACAGCCTAGGGCGCTTCTTTAAAAATGAAGATTTAAACATGAAAAAGAAAAGCTGTATCTTTGGTCAGAACAATTACGGAACAATTTTTAATCATATCGACGTAAAAAACGTAAAATGCTTTGTAGAAATTCAGTCAGACCGGGCCGGGCTCGGGGTGAGATTTTAACTTTTTTTCCAGGCCTGGTCGAACTTTTTCTATGGCTCAGCCCGAGCCCGGGTCTGGATATTTCAATCCACGCAGCCTTTAGTGCCTCCAGCATATTTTTAAAGCAAGTTTAAAGTAAAATTTACACGCTGCTATCTTATGTCCAAATGAGAGGCACTGTCTTAAATCCACTTTTAATAACGTACAATTTGTGGATGTTCCTTATCTTGCTTTCAAAATGCATCAATATTTCGTCGCTCAGAGGCATGGTTAAGTGGTGTAAGTCACGAATTTTTGATTTTAATATCTCTGCGAGTTTTGCAGATATCGAGATGAAATTTTTTTGTGTTTAATTCACGAATGGATAAGGAAAAATTTCCTAATTGGAAATTTTACCCTACATGGACCGTATAAAAATTTAGTTTTCGTATTTTCTCAACTAGACCCCCTTTGGAGTTGCAACTTATCTCATCAAATTTTCCACCTTTTTTATGAAACTTTGCAATTGGAAGTATGTGTCTAAAGACAAATATTTAAGGAAACAGACTATTGTTTAGATGTTTATGAATCACATTGTATGTACAGCCCCTTATATTTCTAAAGCAACGTTTTCATACTGGCTAGAATATAGCTGTTTTTAATAGCTTAAAATTTTTTCTCACTTTTCTAGTCTTCTGCCAGTATCCCTTGTTTTCAATTTTGTGTCTTTTGAACTTTAATTTTACTGCACTTATCAGACCAACTTAGTCTGCACATTATACGAATTTTTAATGACTTAAATGTCGGAAAGTTCATTATAAATATTTTGTTGGCTTATATGGTGTACATGCTAATTATCATATATATACATACATACAATGTTAATATTATCTGCAAGGTTTGATGATTTGAAACCGTAAGGATTCGCTTTTAATTGTGACTATTTAAATAGGCGGCATTTTCGCTGTGTTAAAAAGGGATACATGTTTGCGATTATGATATGGTCATAGCAATTCTCATGCAGGGTAAGTCTTTAATTTACATGTTCCAATTTTGTGCATGTTGTTCATTATTACGGATCTTGCATTGATTATTTATTTCATTCAATTTATGGTAAATTTATAGTTTTTGGAGTATAGTCGATTGAAACATAAAGGAATTCAATTTTTAGCTTAAAGCTGGATTCTTCTACAGAAATCGACTATGTTTTTGCTTATATTTGTATTTCATATACCCCTGATGAAGTGAAATGCTATAGTATAAGCTTCCTGATACACCATCCAATTGATCTATTATTTGTTTATGATACGTCTTTTTATTGGTTCAAAATTATTTCACTGGTTATTTGTATCTATTGACTTTAATAGGTTATTGTATAAAAATTTGGGGGGTTTTCATATGTTTTATATGGATTAACGTCTGCAATGTGCTAGTGAATTAGCGGTATTGTGCTTGATTTTGTGTTACAAGTCATAGGTTCTATTTTTATTTTGTATAATGTCAGTGTTATGTATTCAAGCTTAATTTATTAATTTAATTATACTAATTGGAAATAGATGATGAATTGTAATTATATAATGGTTATATATATGTTCCGATATCTTTTTTAAATAAATACCGGTGGTCTTAACAAACTTTATAGGCTGTTAGATCTACTCGGTCTGACTGTGTATCTTTTGTTTCTTTATTGCGCATAGAATGTTATACACACGATAATGAAATTTTTGATTTAGTTTATCATTTGTCTACATTCACAGTGACATTTCAACCTCTTTAGATCCGAAGGTAAAATAACACTGGGAATACACTTTCATTGATTTTGCACAAATAAAAAGATACCATCGATGACTGAAGGAGCATTTTTTCTGAAATTTATTCTTTAGGGAGCTGCTAAGTTAGGTTCATAAATACGAATCTAAAATTACTAACACTTTTTAAATATCGATTTAATTATTGATAACCTAAATTACACAGTAACAAATTGAAGACTTTTAATTAATTGAATGTTCTACAAATCCTCAAAATTTTTTACTGTATAGCGTTTAAGTTAATTAATTATAAAAATTTCTTACTTTCTTGGACAGATTGTCTGGAATGCATTTTGCAAACTCAAATGTAAATAACACTTATTTTATAGGGAAATAAACATCAGTGCCACCATTTATTGGTTTTTGTCCGAAGCCAAAAACGTTCAACTTTATAGAAGTAAAGTAAAAATGTAAAACAATCAAATAGTTTAGTTTGTATCCTCTTCGGGTCGGAAGTATCACATATAATACTTCAGGACCGAGGAGGTTACGTTAAAATCAGTCGCATTATGAAGTAAGAAATTATTTAGATTGTTAATTGTTTTTACAAATCCAGCATTCTCGCCATTTAATTTTCCAAATTGTATGAGAAATATAATTAAAAAAAATCTTCATATGCATTAAATAGGTTCAATGATAATCATTTTTAACACTTTTCAACATTGATAAAAAGTGTTTACGCTTTCGGTTCGTCGGTCTGTCTGCATTCTATCCGTTTGTCTTTTTGTCCATTTTCTAAGTTTGATAAATTCAAGTGAATTACCGTGAAATTGATGGTCCATTTCGGCATCTCTCCTATTAAAAATAGATTGAGCAGCCCTCGTAATTTGTTTTAAAGTACACTCAAGATGTTATGGTTTATGCGTGATAGATTTTCGAAGTACATTTTAATGATGTTACACTACTTCAGACATTATGAAATTGATATGCACTACAGCATTGCTATAGAAAATTGAATTTAGTGTTCATTTACCGGCACATAAAAACACCTTCTTTCCATTTTTGTCTGTAGGTAGTAATGGTCTGAAGCCCGCTTTTTAGGTGCGTTCGTAATTATATAAATACGTAGCACCTATAGTTGTCGTCTAGTCCGTCCGTCAGTCTTTCTGTCGGTCTGCCCGCATATAACAGTGCAAAAACTACCCAACCGAATGGTTTGAAATTTAATATACCGGGTGTCCTAAAAAGGACTGACTGATTTTAAAATTCAATAACTTGTAAACGGTGACAGATATTTAAAAAATTCTTGCAGGAGGGTTATGCATAAGGTCAAAAGTTTTTTTACAGTGATTTTCATTTTGTAATTCGAATTACAAGCAACAGATGGCGCTGCGATCAATAGACGCTAAATTCAGGCTCGATTTTCGGTACTTCGTGGGCCGGATAATACATTTCCATCTCCTTTTTCCGCATGGAACAAGAAAAAGGACGAAAAATCGAGCCTGTATTTAGCGACTATTGCTTACAGCGCCATCTATTGCTTGTAATTCGAACTAAAATCGAAAATCACTGTAATAAAATTTTTGACCTTATGCATAACCCTCCTGCAAGAAATTTTTAAATATCTGTCACCGTTTGCAAGTTATTGAATTTTAAAATCAGTCAGTCCCGGTATATATTCGTTGTAGAATTTTGTCGAGTCATTTCAAATTTTATGAAAATACAGTCGAACCTCGATTTAAAAAATCGCTCGGGACTAGCAACTTTGTTCGTTAAATCGAGATTATTCGTTAAATCGGGATAATCAAAATAATATTTTCATACAACAAAACAAGTTAAAAGATAGCAATCAATAAGAAGAATAATGCTCATTTACCTTAATAATGATGTTAAATATTCGTTGCTTTAAGAAAATACAAATACCCTGTATAAAAATTGATTATTTTTTATGCACTACTATAAATCACAAGTATTGAATTTATGAAGAAAATCTCATTTTTTCAAATTTTATAGGTAAATTATAACATAATTTTTATAAATGTTTGTTTGCTGTGTTTCGATTTCGTATTCCAAACTTCCTTACAATTTTTTTCCTGAAGCTGCGAAAACAGTGTCACACCAACATGATGAGTCACCGAATAACGTTTCAAAGTATCCAAACTGCAAATTGCTTCTTTGAACGTTGCATGCTTCATTTCTATTTCATCTTCTTCATCCGATCTACTACTGCTGCTATTAATAACATCGCCGTAATGTACATTTTCGCATGTAGATATTTCTGTGTCACAAGATACATATTTAGAAAATTAACAATCAGGGACATTGAAAATTTTTAGTAAATATTAGAAAATGTCTTCAATTTTTCATTTTTTTTTACATCGAAAATTATTCGTTAAATCGGGATTATAAAGTCGCTAAATCGAAGAATTTTTGTTCCCTTTTCGTCGGGACCATAAAAAAATTCGCTAAATCGCGATTCGTTAAATCGGGACTCGACTGTAGAATCAAAACTTAAAAAGATATTAATAAAAATTTTCTTTTATTCTATTAAATCCTATCATACGTCATAAATTCAATGATATCCCATGATAGGTAATGATTCTAGGTTGCCATGATGATTACGTCCTATTTAAGATGGAGTCTTATTATTTTCGTATTAGTGGATGTAATATATGTAATCGTAATAAACTGTTATTCATACATTTTTACATAAGAGTGCAACAGCTATTGCACGGATATATTAATATTTATAAAACTAGTTATAGTACGTACGCGCCTCAATTGCCGGATTGACGTATAATTTCCGACTTGTTGAAATTGGTATATATCGAAGAATGATCTCGGAAATCATGAATAATGTCAGAAACATTATTTTTTTAAGAGTGACAATTGGCAGGTAGTGGATTTTCAGTTGCGTAATAGATTTTCAAGCTGAACTAAAATTTAGTGATGTGTATAAATTCTATAGATGATATTTCAAAACAGAATTATGATTGTTTAACGTCCATTGATAGAAATTTCTGAATTGCATTTTACAAGTTTACAAGCTACAAGTTACTGAGTTACAAGTTTTGCAGCTCAATTAAAAATTATCTTATCACCACATGAGCTCTTTATAAGACTTCCTTCTATTTTAAATATTTGATTTTAAAAAGCATTTTCTTAAATGCATAGTACACCCTCTAAATAGTGATTACATTTCTAAAAAATATTGTACTGTTTTTAAAAATCCTATTTACCATATAATAAATTATAAGGGGAAAATTATAATTAAGAGTATAGATATATAAATATTTTTCTGACTGTGTGTGTATGCGTTCTTTTAACACTTTTACTGTCTTCTTTTGACACTAGCGTCTAAATCGCGCCCCTCACAACGGCTCTTATCACAAATACACCCGAGAAATCCCCTATGCTGCCGAGGAAAACTCTATTTAAAGGGAAAATATGGTTTCTTGTTCAGTTGGTTTCCCCTATTCGATGTTTTAAAAACATATGACCGAGCAATCGTTTGTTATTATTGTTATTTTAGTAGTTATCTTATTATTATAGATTTGTGACTTTATAATAATAGTAGTTTTGATATAATAATGCTATTTTATAATTTTTTTTTACTTTTTTTATGATGAACGTATGAGCGTATAGCGTTCATGAAAACTAAAACAAATCACTGGGTGCAGAAACCTCGTCGTGTAGCAGTCTCAAAAACGCAGTAATTCGCGAAAGCCGCGATCATGAACGAACGAAATTCGTTAACGCCACAATCAGTTACGAACGTATGAACGCATAGCGCTCATGAAAACCGAAAAAAAAAACATCACTGGATGCAGCAACCTTGTCGTATAGCAGTCTCGAAAACGCATTAAATTCCCGAAAGCCGCAATCACAAACGAACGAAATTCGTTAACGACGGAATCAGTTACGAACGTATGAGCGCATAGCGCTAGCGCTCATGAAAAGGGAATGCAAAACATCACTGGGTGCAGCAACCTCGTCATAGCACTAAAAAAAAAAAAAAAAAAAATCACTGGATGCAGCAGTCTCAAAATCGTACTAAATTCGCGAAAGCCGCGATCACAAACGAACTTAATTCGTGAATCGCTAACGAACGTATGAGCGCAAATCAATTTCATTTAACTTGTGCATGAATGATATTTGTAAGTCTTTTTCTCATTTTTTATTTGTAAAAACTCTGAAGTCTGGATATGCAGCACTAAAGTAAACAATAATGACATCGTATGAGCCACGGCGAAGTGCTAGGGAATTTCTCGGGTGCATTTGTGATAAGAGCCGTTGTGAGGGGCGCGATTTAGACGCTAGTTCTTTTGACTGCTACCTGTCATTTTTTTTCGTTTTGTTTACAAGGCCTGTTATTTAGTTGTGTAATGATAATTTTGGAGTATAAGTTATTACTGTGGGATAAGTGTAGATTTATCATTGAAAACTCCTTCTGGCCGCCAGAGGTCGATCGGCAGTTTATAATATTAATAAATTGTAAAGCAGCTAATAGCTTCTCCATACAAATTCAGCGGAGCTTAGATAATTTTATTAAAAAAAGGAATTAGTATCTGGTGTTTATCTACTTCATAAGAATTCTTTCATCGCAGTCATTTCACAGTTTGTATTTTAATGAAAGGACTTTTTTTATATAATACAGGGTGTCGATAAAAGTATGTCCTTAGTTATAACTTTTTAAGAGTATCAACTGCAAGCGTTATAGAGTGTTGGTTCAAGGTCGCAAAAAAAGAGCAACTCAAATAGTTTTAGATAAGTGCATGCGAGAGTACTGCTTTGTTTTATTGGCTCGTTTTCAGTGCCACATACGCAAAATGACTAGTCCACAACGTAAAGCGTAATTGCTGGGCATTTAAAAGTCGTTAGAGTCATGCGACGTTTTCCTTTGGGACTTTATAAAAGATCGTGTCTTCGTTCCGCCGCTTCGTTTGCCAGAGTTGAGGTACAAAATCAAAGAGGTTATTGTTTCCATGACTCCGGAATTGTTAACCAAAATGTTGAAAGAATTGATCTTTAGGTTGGATGTATGCCGTATAACTAAATGTGCACATATTGAACATTTGTAAGAAAAACTAGGTTAGTTTACTTTCAATTTGGTGTATGATTTATTATAAATAGTCTAAATTGAACTTTTATAATATACCATTGAATCTGTGACATTCTTTTATGAACACTCTGTATATAAACGTATTTACCTTTATATCAGTTTTATAAACAATGTATTTGTTGTTGGTTTTCAGATAATTTAAAAGTTTTTATCATTAAAATATATATATGCCAAAATTTAGCCGAGAAAAGAAATTCTTATGTACATCATATTGAATGCTTTACATTATGAAATATATTCGACATGTTTTAAGTCTTAGATCCTTCAGGTTATGAATAAAGCATTTTATGGCTACCATTTCAAATAGCATGTATCTGTTTTAAAACTACTGCAAGTGATATGTAAGTCACTAAGTCACTAAACTCACTCGATTAACTTGGGAAGTGCAAGAAGTGTTACGCGCCGATTTTGACTAGAGTTGTATCACTAGATTAATTTTAACACAATTATTCTAATTGGTAAACAAATCATATCGAACCTACATAATCAATAAGGTTAGCTGGGTGAAAAAGTTCCACCACATTCGTCCGGGATAGCTCAGATGGTAGAGCATTGGCGGCTTCAGCCAAGAGATCCCTGGTTCGAATCCTGGTCCGGACATTCTTCGCCTACTTGGAAATTTACATTTGATAGAGTGGTAGCGTGGGAAAGATCTCGTCGTGGGGAGTAAAAATACTCAATGGTACCCTTCGCCAATCAGCCATTTTCGAGAAATTTTCTGACAGTTTATGTCACGCAGTTTTATTATTTACAGTCGACGCTCTTTATAACGATCCTTCGCGTACCAAAGATGAGGGTCGTTATAATAGAAAGTCGCTATAACGAAAGTGAACGCTATTAATAAGCATTTTCGGGACATTATAGAATTTCGGATATTCAGAATTTCAGACATCCCGGAAAGCCCGGAAAATATTTCGGGACATTTTGCATAAGTCGTTATAATGGAACGGTCGCTATAATGGGCGGTCGTTAACACGAGCATCGACTGTATTATAATGCATTTATGCTGTAACATTTGTTATGTCGTTAAATTTATAATTTTCGCTCTTAAATGGCTTCCTGCACACATCTATACAGAAGACCACAACCACCAGTAAAAACTACAAATGTCCAGCATCAACAAACACACACACACAGCGCAAGAGAAATGTACTTCAAAATTTATTTATTTTTCAAAAAAAGTGGTGTGAATAGAATATAAAAAAATCCCTGCCGGCTCGGCCTACAGGCGCTGGTGCATTTCGAAGTTAAGTACTAATTTCAACAACAAAAACTAAGTCATGATTAGAGATAAACCCACTTTAACAATTTTATCTGGCCGCTATTGACGAGTTTTTAATTTCATTTTTATATCAGGGCTACTTTTATCAGAATCATGTTAAGGCGGTATTAAAGAAAAGTACTTTTCCATTCTCAACAACTCGAAATTTCCTGACACATTTTCAGATTCATTTAAAAAAAGAAAAAACATGGAACTCGCTGACGTGGTTTTTAAAGGGATTTATAAGCAACCTGTTTTTATTTTTTTTTTCGTTCACTTAATTAGAACTTGATTTATAAAGGATTTTTTTCTCAGTAGGACAATTATTTTCGTTTCCAACACAATCGCTTCAGGAAGCTTAGTTCGAAATGCCCACATTGACATCACATTTTTAGATATATATTCTGCCTCTATCAAGTAATCGACCATTATAGTATACATTATGTAGTTTCTGAATAAGAAAACCGACCAATTCGATGCGTTTGAGAGCAAAAATGAATTTAAAAATGAGTCAGAAAATAAGCAGTTTGGATTTGAGTACACCCTTAAAACGATGATTTTTTCTTCAACCGCTATGTACTTTTAATTTGTTTTTGCTGTAAGAATTGGTCCTATCAAAAACTTGTCAATATAAAAGTTGTAGATAATATTAAGAAGATATATAATAAATTTAATGGGATTTGATATCTTGAGAATTGACGAAGTTATGAATGTTTTGCTCCCGAAAACCCTACTTTTTACGTACCTTGAGGCCATTTTTTTATTCTATCAAAAATCTGTCATGCATAAATTTCTGGCCTTTTTTTAGAAGTAATAATAACTTTAAACTGATTCTTTGTGTATTATAACTAAGCAGTTATGGGTTTTTTTCGGTTTTCACAAAACCCTTCCCTATTTCCATCCCCTTGGTCCGATTTTGCCCATTAAAGAACTTGATTGAGATTTTATGCCCCTTGGTTTTATGCATGAGTTTGGATGAGATTTGTGCAGAATCACGGAAGTTATCGTGTCCATAAAAAAGTGATATATATATATATAGATAGATAGATAAAGTTTTTTGCTGAGTGTGATTTTGAGTTCTAGGTGTCATAATCGGTGTAGATCTGCAAATTTTTTTCAGAAATTCCTACATAGGGGAGATTGCAATACATAATGCACTATCCTCCCTCTTAACCGGAACTCCGCTTTAACCGGCCGACTTTTCCCCCCAACATTAGGAAAAATTCAGGGATAACGTCCTCGTGAACTTAGCTGTTGCTTTCGAGTTGAATTGCAATCCCGAGGGGAAGGAGGCAAAATTCGGAAAGGAGAACGTTGATTCTAAATGGATACGCGTTGACCTTCATCAGTGCTGAACTCAGGGTGGGGCCTATGGAAACATTCTCCCCAGGAACAATGAGATGTACCCATGGAAGATTTGAGATTTTTTGTTTTTAATGGTCAAAAGTGCAATCTCCACCCGCCTCCACCGGAACTCTATAATGTCTGATCTATCGGCAAACTGTTTTGTACAAACATTTAAAAATCTTGAGGGATACAAACAGATCACTGTAGAAGATGTATAAGAGTTGTTTGTGTCTGATAAAGATCTCAAGCATGAAACATTATTTGACGAGGATATAATTAGGACTGTAAATGATGTTGTTCAATACGAAGACGATCCTCATGATGAAACAGTTGGAGTTGACACTGCTGAAATTCCTCATACGGAAAGTTTGCGCTTACGCTATATTGAACAGCGGCCAAATAATTCCTCGATTAAACTTATGATGTTAAAGAGATGGAGAGATTATGCTGCAAAATGTCGAGCATCTTTCCTTCAATAGAAGAAGGTCACTGATTTCTTTATGGTGAGTAACTTAAATATACACAATGTAGAACATTTTCAACTTATAAAGGTGTGTGACATGATTTTCAACAATTTAATTTGTGTTAAATATTTTTTTCAGTGATAATTATTCTTTCAATTCAGTTAATTACAACTACTATTCATTTCACAAAATATAGCAAATATGTACTTTTTTTAAACTACACAAATTGAAAAACTAAATGCATCGTATGGATTTAATTAATTAAATTACGCACTTAATTATTTAATTTTTGTATTTCTTCGCTTTAACCGGCTTTTCTCTTAATCGGCTAACTCTCGGTACCGTTTAGGCCGGTAAAGCTGGAGGCTACTGTATTTCATACGAAATCTCCCTAACATAGTCGGCCGTAGCAGCCCTGAATTTACAACCATTAATTCTATTCATTTCTTTTCCAAGTTTTTTTTTTTTCATATTTAATATCGAACCATAATTAGTTAACAGGAAGACATTTAACAGCAAAAATTATGAATTTAACGATATGACAAATGTTACAGTTTAAATACATTATAATACATAAACAAATTGTGTGGAGTAAATTGTCGGATATCTCAAAAACGGCTGATTTGCGACGAGTAGTTCTACTCAGTTTTTTATGTCCCACGACGAGATCTTTCCAATGATACCACTCTCGTGAAAGTCGGCGAGTAAAATCTCTTGCACTTCCCTTGTAAGTAGTGAATTTTCTGAAGCTTTGCTTATAATATTAAATCACTTTCTTTCACATAAAACAGTTTAATTTCCATCTGATGTGCAATATATCTATTGAAAATGAAAATGTTCAATTAGATAAAACAGAAAAATAACGTTATATGAAGAAATAAATACAGTCGACGCTTGTTATAACGACCGCCCATTATAGCGACCGTTCCATTATAGCGACCTATGCAAAATGTTCAAAATAGATGATATGTTATTTTTATATCAAATATAACGACCGGCCAGCAGCTTATTTCCCTACACAGCGACCAAATTAACCTTTCCTCCAGATTTCCCCCCCCCAAAAAAGATTACCATTTTCTTTCCCCAAGAACTCATTGCCGACTGCCGAGAACTCATTGCTCACTGTGCATTGGTGCCTATTGTAAAATGTCTTAAACTGACACTTTAAAACATTTTTTTTTTAAAGCCAAGAAAACACATAAAATTACATATCATCTCTAACTGAGATGAAAAATTTTGTTTAAAGAAAATATCAAATACACAAAAAATAAACAACTATATCAAATTAATTTTGTAGAAAATAATTGTAAATACGTAAGTAACATTTCTTTTTTTGTGCATGATTTAACATTTACTTTAAATTTTATTTTAAAAATACGTAATCATTTTCTTAAATCCATTTTTATAATTATTGATTGTCAATGTTTATTTGATACGAAAGTAGGCAATAATAATGTTCTATTACAAAATTTCCTTTGAAACCTTAATTTCCATGCACATGATTAGAAAAAAAAATTTTGTTCACTTTCGTTATAGCGACCTTCTATTATAAAGACCCTCATCTTTGGCACGCAAGGGGTCACTATAACGAGCGTCTACTGTAATATATAGTAACAAAATAAACCCGCATATTTTCAACTGTCTTTTCTTACATAAAAATATAATGAGAAAAAATCACCGGAAAAAAATAATAGAATATATTAATAATAAAATTATAAAAAAACTTAAAAGCAACTCCATTTTCTTACTGTAATTTCAATCTTGAAACCTAACTGTCCATGGCAGATGGTTAGAGCATTGTTACCAAATCTAAGCTTTTCCCCGAAAACAAAGAGGGAATCATCCCTGTGTTATGCATAGAGAAGGATTTCTGAAACAGTTCTGTTTTGTTGAAAATTTTTATATACTTAGTAAAATTTTAATAATAATAATGAAAGCGTAAAAGGAAACATTTTTGGAGGATTTTTTGAAAAAGGCTACATTTCTGTATAATATCTCTTCCCTTTTTTTGGATTATTTTTTCATTGATTGGAATCACCATCTTACACTAAGTTCTGTTACTGTTTTTAACGTGTAGTTCGGTATTTATGTAATCCGTCTCTTTTTTTTTTAAATTATTATTTCATTGATTGGAATCAACAACTTATACCAAGTTTTTTCTATTTTTTGTCATTTTTATACCGGCTAGATCGGCATTTATGCAACCCTTCTCTTTTTTTAGATTATTTTTTTCTTTCATTGAAATCACCAACTTAACCAAGTTTTGTTATTGTTATAATTTTTTTACCGGCTAATTCGGTATTTTTTTTAATCTTAAAATACATTAATTTAATTGAAATAAATTAATCTATATATAAAAAATATCATAAAAAACTAGCATGCGCCTACAAAAGACGCGGAAGAGCGGAACATCATTCTGGATTTCCTTTTTGCTAATACAGCAGAGCGCCGATTATCCGAACAAGTCGGGAGCGACCCTAGTTCGGATAAGCAAAATTTCGGATAAATGGACAGACAATGTAATGGATGTACCTGACTATACAAAAATCTTCACACTTTATCCACCCATTAGACTGACAGCACTAGTTAATGCTGGCATGTTTAAAAATTGATTTTAGTCTTTTTTTTTTACTTTTTATTATCACTTTCTGAACGCCAGATATTATAATTTAAGCAAAAAAGCTGTCGATTGTTGCTTGCTTCAAAGAAGACATTCTTTTCCATGCTGCCATACCTCGAATTCGTCTTAAATATGTTAGTTGAATAGGATCAGCATTCTTCTGCCGTTCGAGCCATTTCATAGCTGTTTCCAAGCATTCAAAGGCTTCGTTATGTGATGGACCTTGATCATTTTCAGAACATTCGTTTTCAATTTCTGTTTCGTCTTGAATATCATCCACAATCTCATCATCATTTAAAATCTGATATCCAGGTCTAATAGGGTGTTTGGATAATTGGAAGTTCGTTAAAAAAAATTTTTGAGAGATATAGGTGTTCGGATAATTGGAAGTTCGGTTAAAAAATATTTTTTTGAGAGAAATTGGCTGTTCGGATAATTGGAAGTTCGGTTAATTGGAGTTCGAATAATCAGCGCTCTACTGCATATACATTTTTTGAGATATTTTTATTATTAATAAAAAATAAAACCGGTAAAAGCGAACATATTTAAAATCTATAACTGGAGTTTCAATGTACGGAGATATTTATTTATTAATAAAATTGTCATATTTAATTTATGATTATTAAAATACAAGAAATAATAATTTTAAAGTCACATATTCAGAATTTTAAAATAAAGAAATAAAACTATGAGCGGTGAAAAGGAGGAGTTACAAAATTTAATAAATGACAGAACCGGTTTCTAAAACAAGCTTGTTACTATGGAACCTCTTTATAGCGGAAATCTACGCAATGAAACGTAATAATGATAGAGTAAAACCTGTGACAACGTAACCCTTCTATCTAAGAGTTCTTCCTTAAATGGAAAACTACCATGGTTTATTTCCACAAAAATCATACAATACAATTAAATCAGCTAAGATGGAAAACCAGAACATAACGAAATTTTTCTTCGCTCCCTTGCGATTCAGTTTTACCAGATTTTATTGCGTATAAAAGAAACTAGCAGGAATGACCGAGCTAAGCTTGGTCAAATTAGCCTTGTATTCAATTCCATATTTTATTCTCACTGTGTCATTCTTGCTGTTTAGATACAATTGGCATGATCCTGAGACATAGTGACCCAAAATGACCCACTAACCGAATTTTTTCAAACATGCGACCTAACCAATACTCTTCTCGAACCCGAAAACGATAAAACACAAAATTTTGTCAAAATCGTTAAAGTCGTTTTATAGATAGAATTAACTTGACCCACGGTAACCCAAAAGTGACCCACTAATCTAAATTTATCGAACATGCTACTTATCCCAATAGTCTTCTCGTGCTGGGAAACGGTGTAATAAAATTTTTTGTCAAAAACGTTTGAGCCGTTTTTAGATACAATTAGCTTGACCCACAGTGAACCAAAAATGATCCACTAATCAAATTTTCTCGAACATGTGACTTAGCCCAATGGTCTTCTCGTGCTCAGAAACGGTATAATGCAAAATTTTGTCAAAATTGTTTGAGTCGTTTTTTAGATACAATTAGCTTGACCCACAATGACCCAAAAATGACACACAAATCGAATTTTCTCGAACATGTGACTTAGCCCAATAGTATCCCCATGACCAGAAATGGTATAATATAAAATTTTGTCAAAAAAGTTTGATTCATTTTTGAGATACAATTAGCTTGACCCGCAGTGACCCAAAAATGACCCTCTAATCGAATTTTTTCAAGCATGCCACTTAACCAATACTCTTCTGGAACCCGAAAACGATAGAATACAAAATTTTGTCAAAATCGTTTAAGTCGTTTTATAGATAGAATTAACTTGACCCTCGATAACCCAAAATTGACATACTAATCTTAATTTATCGAACATGTGACCGATCCCTATAGTCTTCTACTGCTGGGAAACGATGTAATAAAAAATGTTTGCAAAATCGTTTCAACCGTTTTTAGATACAATTAGCTTGACCCACAGTGACCCACAAATAACCCACTAATCGATTTTTCTCGAACATGTGACTTAGCCCAATGATCATCTCATGCTCAGAAGCGGTATATTTCAAAATTTCGTCAAAATGTTTTGAGCCTTTTTTAGATTCGGTTAGCTTGACACCTGACCCATTGTGAGCCAAAATGACCCACTAATCCAATTTTCTTGAACATCGGATCTAGCCTAATGGTATTCTCGTGCCCGAAAACAATAGAAAGCAAAATTCCGTCAAAATCGTTGGAGCTGTTTTCTAGATAAACTTAGCTTGACCCACAGTGACCCAAAAATGACCCACTAATCGAATTTTCTCTAACATGCAACTTAGCCCATTGGTCTTCTCGTAATCCAAAACAGTATATTACAAAATTTAGTCAAAATCGTTAGAGCCGTTTTTTAGATAAAATTAGCTTGACCCGTAGTGACCCCAAAATGACCCACTAATCGAAATTTCTCGAACATGTGACCTAGCCCAATAGTTTTCTCGTTCCAAAAAAACGCTTGGATACAAAATTTAGTCGAAATCGATTGAACCGTTTTTTAGATATAATTAACTTGACCCTGACCCACTATGACATAAAATGACCCATTAATCGAATTTTCTCGAACATATGACCTAGCCCAATGGTCTTCTCGGGTCCAAAAATGGTTAAGTACAAAATTTAGTGAAAACCGTTAGAGCCGTTTTTAAGATAACATTTACATACACACACACGCATACATACACACACAATTTTTGCTCGCATTATAGTATAAGATAAATAACCATTTGAATATATTTTTTTAATAATCTATTCCTTTTTAATGTCATATTAGTCATAATCTTCATTTGTTCTACCAATTTATTTACAGACATTAAAACATACTATCTCTCATCTCGTCTCATTAAAACATTAATAACTGAAGATGCCTCAGTAAGAAAGAGGTGAAAATATTTTTTAAACCATCTTGAATATTTGTTTTAAAGTATATATGTGTTTTAAACTTTTGACATGTACACTAGTTTTTGGGTGTATGTTAAACTGCGATATCTTAGTGTGTTTTAATGTCTGTAAATAAATTGATAGAACAAATGAAGATTATGATTACATTTGAATATTTTTGGTACAAATGTTCACTGAAACAGTACAAAAAATAATTAGCGATAAATCACAAATAAATAATCAAATTTTGTGTGATTCACCATAAAATAAAAGAACACGCAGTGTGAGTTTCGGACAGGAAATTTTAACAGCCCGCCATCAGTCAATGTATACATGTCTGTTAATTTGTTTATCACTTTTGCAAAACTTTCCTCTTCTGCATGTTCTTCTATGTGATTGGTGTTTACCTTTCAGCTAACGTCATATGTCGCATTCTTTGTAAGCTCTCCTCTCTGCTTTTTCTGTTCATTTGTGACCTTGTCCTCTTACGGATAGGTATTTACATTGGGTAGTGACGGGCTGTTAAAATTTGTGTCCGAAATGCGTCTTGTTTGTTCTTTTGTTTATGGTGATTCATATACAGTTTATTATTTATTTAGAAATGCTCATTATTTATTGAAAACAGCTGTCTATAGCGGTGTCCTCCCTATGGCGTTAAATAAATACTAATTGGACAATAAATAAATGACTGAATAAATAAATAAATGTCTTATTAAAATATTTAACTTTTACGAAATACAATAAGACCTGTAAATATGGAACCTGCATTTAACGGAAACTTGCATTAAAGAATTCTGTAATAAATATTTTCTCTGTTTAAGAACGCGGAAGTTTCTTACATATCCATAGACTCATTTTTGACACTTTCCAGCAAACTTGAAAAGTGTCCATGCATTCGGTTTTTCTGCCCGTCTGTCCACGCTCTAACTCCCGTAAATATACTCGGTTTCTCGTGCAATTCTAAACTTTATTTAGGGTCACCAAAGCATGTTTGGTATTGTATATGATGTATGTAGGATTAATAGTTCATTTACTCAAAAGAATTCCATTACATTATGGTACATGGGGAAAAATCATTTGCACAGTATTTTAATGACATTACGCTTTTCCAAATATATTGAAACTGATAAAAATCACTGAATTTCAACATAAGATGATTACGAAAGAATACGGCATTCTTGACATTTGTCGTTATTTGCAGGGATACACCAAAGAAATCGGTTACAGTACTCTCTTTGAGTAATAATTGCTGGAAGTACGTTTTAAAATTCGGTGTGCGCTTTAAAATTTAAATAATATTTTGCATGTTACACGTTGTATATAAATTCTATACCTCAAATACAGGGCTACACAAAATAATTTACGAACCATTTTCCATATTAGCGGAAATTGCTGAAGAGGAATTTTTAACTGAGGTATATGTATTTCTTAACTGAACTAAATTTTGGAATGCATGTAGTTATGCATATATAGATACAAATCTATATATCGTATACAAGGCTGCTCAAAGAATTCGTATAATTTTCCGATTGTAGATGGGGACAGCTGAAATTGGGTTTTGAAATGCGTTATGCGTTTCCATATGGTTTAATTAGACATAATATTTTAACTTATTAAATGGTACAATTTTTTTACATTATTCTGAATGTGTTGGAAAATGTTTCATAATTTATGCTTGACGCATGATTTTTTTCTTTCTTATTAAACATAAAAGTACAGAATTGTTAGGAAGAACGATTGAATGAGTTGAAATCTAATAGCGGTTTTCGTTTCTCAATAATTCTATTACATCTTTAGCTAAAATTGATTTCTATCTTATGATGACCCTTTACGGTCTGTCGTGCATGGCATTTAAGTTTAAAACACATATTTTGACTATGTTTTCCAAAAAAATTCTTTGCATTTATAGAAGAAAGTGAAACACAATTCCATTTATTAATTTCTGATCAAGAGTACAAGCTTGTTTCATGCGTTCACGAATTAAATCAATTCAGAAATATGTGAGGAAGTAAACACTTCGCAGATGAATGAAAATCTATCTTCAAATAATAACGAATGAATAATAAAAGATTAAATGAGGACGTCAGTTTCAAAATTTGTTTTATCCAGAAAATCAGATTTTGGGATATCGCGAAGAACTTCTAATTGCGTCCATTGGTTTTCATTGTAAACCAAGATTTTATAATGCCGGAAATGCAGGATTAAAAGTTCTTCTGAAGAGTTTTGTGCTTTTTCAGTGCAGGTTTAACAATGGAATAGATTGATAGAAAACGATTTTTTAAATTTTGGATAAGGCGAGATTACTCACATCCTCAAGTGTCTAATTAATTGAAAAAAAAAATCAACGATCGCAGTAGAGAGTAAGAAGAAAGTAAAAAAAAAAAAAAAAAAAAAACTCTATTCTTTAAAAATAATAATAATAATAATAATAATAAAATAAATAACCTAATGGTGCTACTGTCCTAATTGAATTTATCGTGATCTTTCCACTTTCTCGGCTTATAATGCAGAAACTATTATATATACAGTATGAAAAATGGCAGTTTTATCGAAAAATATCTGATAAACAAGCTGAAGTAGGCAGTTTTTAAATCGAAAATTTATTTTAAGCGCTGTTCAATGTTGAAATCGGTCAAGATAGTTCAGTTACATAAGTTTTATAGGATCAAAAACTATGTACGGAAGATAAAAATATTTAAAATCCCGTACAGTGACAATATTGAGGCGTTTTTTAAGTTTGTTTAATTTTTTTTTTAATAATTCGAAGTTCTGTAACTGAGTTAATTTATAATAGTAGTTGTAAATTTCTATGTGGGTGAAAAACGTCCGAGCTAGGTTTCGAACTAGGGATGTCTTGGCTGAAACCGCCAATACTCCACCAACTGAGCCATTCGGACAAATCTGGAGGACTAATTCACCCAACTAATCTTTAACAATCACAGCATCTGGCCTGATATCTGAATCAGTTCAACAGAATAAATCGAAGGTTATTTTTGGAACTGCAGTAAACGCTGTATGCGTAATTATACAAGGTGCGTCTAAAAAGTTCGGTGAATTGATGGATATCTCATAAACAACGCGAGTTAAAAATGTGTCGCTGCGCATGCGCACACACAGATCAATGGAGAGACGGCGCGTAGCAAGAAGCGCAAGAAACTAAGGCAGAATAATCTGGTATGGGCACTCGAACGGTGTATGTTTGAAACTGGCGTCATATTGAAATGGAGCAACGGATAAACATCAAGGTTTGCTAAAAATTGGAAAAAACCGCCACAGAAACGCATGCAATGTTGGTCTAGGTGTACAGAACAGACACAGTGAGCAAAAAAAGGCGTGTACGACTGGTTTAAACGTTTTCGGGAGGGAAAGGAAACCGTGCATGACGAGCCACGTTCGGGTCCACCTTAACTCCTCAATAAGTGTGACGACAGAGAACATCATAAGCGGGTGCCACGGATGCTGTCAAACGATCGCCGACTGTTTTTAGGACGAATATCGGAGGAATTGGGAATCAGCTAAGACAGTGTTAGTACCATTGTGTGACATCTGTGCTTCGGTCGATCTCAAAAGAGTCCTTCGCTGACTCATTCCAGCAGCTTTATCAACGATATCATGTGTATTGGGGCCAACGGATGTTACTTAGAGGGTGGTTAAAGGGATTTTGTTTCCATGTTTTGTTTTATTTGTTTTATGCTTCCATTCACCGAACTTTTAGACGCACCTTGTAATAGATTAATTTTTAACACAATTATTAAATTGGTAATTAAATCATAACTGTTTTAAATTTCCAAGTGGTTGAAAAACGTCCGGGCCAGCAGCCGAGACATCCCTGGTTCGCATCCTGGCTCAGACGTTTTTCACCCACTTGGAAATTTACAACTGTTATGATTTATTTACCAATTGAATAATTGTGTTCAAAATTAATCTGAGTTAATTTAATTTATTTTAGGGATAAGAATCAAGTTAAAACAACAATAAAGAAGTGGTAACAGAAACATGTTTTAGAAAAAATTAAAAAAAAATTATAAAACCCTTTTATTGTATTTATTTTCATTAGGAAAAAGAAAAGTAATTTTTACCCAAATCGCAAAATTCTGCATGTTATCTCGCTTCAATATCAATTAAATTAATTCCGGGACCCAATTTATCAATTAAAATATTTAATCTTTCGTTTAGTTTATTTAGAAAAGCTTCTTTTGTGTATTATTATTATAATTATTTTTTACTATATCATTTCTCTAAAACAGTTTGGAGTAGTACTCAGGAAAAAATTCATTAAGTCAAAAATCATTAAGTCATTGAAAAATCATACTCTGGAAAAAAAATCGTCACATCTTCTTCAATGAACAAAACAAATTTATGAAATAGTTCCTTTAATCCTTATTTCCGAAATGAAAATTATTTACATAATTTAATAATGCTAAATCACTCTCTAGCTCTTTTAATTTGCCTTTCTTTGGAAATAAGTATACTTTAAATAAATTAAGTAAGGCTGAAAAAATCCAAGTGCGTATTTTTTGAAAAAAATCTCTAATATAATAACTTTTTTTATTAAAAAAATATACATATTTCTTCATCACTATAAATTAGACTTTAAAAAATCTATTATAAAACGTTTATCATTATTATTATTTACTTTCATCGTTAATAACAGGAAAATTTTTATTTCCCATAAATCACAAATTTTGCATGTTATCTCTTTGAAAGATTAATTGAATTAATTCCACAACCCAGTTTATTAATCAGAGTATTTAAGCTTTTGTTTAGTTTATTTAGAAAAGTTTTTTTTTTCATTATTATTATTATAATTATTACGTTACTGCAACATTTCTCGAAAACAATTTGAAGTAGTATTACAAAAAAAAAAAAAAAAAAAAAAAAACTTCAACAAAAAATAGATTAATTTTATGAAATAATTCTGATGATCCTTATTTATGAAAGGAAAATTATTTGGATAATTTACTAAAGCACTCCAGTTCTTTTACTTGACTTTTCTTAGCTAATAAATTAACTTATAAATGAAACTAATATAAATGAAACTTATAAATGGATAGTTTATAAATGAAAAAAATGAAGTACTTAAACAAGCAGCAAGCAGGAATTCTGATTTTTAAGAATTCAGTCCGATGCAAAAACAAAATACAGTAGAGCGCCGATCATCGGAACTCCAATTAACCGAGCTTCCAATTATCCGAACAGTCAATTTCTCTCAAAAAAATTTTTTAACCGAACTTTCATTTATCCGAACAGGCAATTTCTGTCAAATTTTTTTTAACCGAACTTCCAATTATCCAAACACTCTATTAGACCTGGGTATCATATTTTAAATGATGATGTGATTGTGGATGAGATTCAAGACAAAAAAGAAATTGAAGAAAATGAAAATGAATGATCTGAAAATGATCCAGGTTAATCACATAATGAATCTTTTGAATGTTTGGAAACAGCTATGAAATGGCTCAAACGGCAGAAGAACGCTGATCCTATTCAACTAACGTATTTAAGAAGAATTCGAGATAGGGCAGCATTGAAAAGAATGTCTTCTTTGAAGCAAGCGACAATCGAAAGCTTTTTTGCTTAAATTGTAATCTCTGACGTTCAGAAAATGATATTAAAAAGTAAACAAAAAAATTAAAAAGCAAAAATAAATTTTTAAACATGCCAGCATTAATTAGTGCTGTCAGTCCAAAGCGTGGATAAAGTGTGAATATTTTAGTATAGTCAGGAACATCCGGTAAATTGTCAGTCCAATTATCCGAACTTTTGCTTATCGGAACTACGGTCGGTCCCGATTTGTTCGGATAATCGGAGCTCTATTGTATATATATATATAGATAGTACAAAACGTATTTCAGTTTTAAGACTTAAAATGCACGCTTTTATTATACATAAAATGACGTCATTTGCATCCGCTGAAGGATTCCACATTTACGATCCAGCTTAAAAAAACATCGATAGAAAAGTATGCATATGACGCGGAAATCGCGTCAGAATTATGTATCGCGGAATAATACACAAATCCAGCAAAAAGCGATGTCGTCATTCAAGAAACTCGACAAAAGAATCGGGTATCTACAGATTCATATGCCTTCATTTGTAACATTAATATGGATACTGAAAATTAAATAAATTTAATTTTATAATTGCTCCATATTTTATCAGAAATCATTCCTTTATATTTTTCATTTTTCAAAATTCGGAAAATGTTATTATACACGGATTAATAAAACTGCACTCTTTCAGCTTTTTTTAGGAATGAAGTAAATGCGGAGAAAATAAGTCACACAAATATTTTTTAAAATACATTTTTATAGCAGACGATATTCTTGGCATAGCGCGTATTTCAATTATAATTTTTTTCAGTTGTTATAAGAAAATAGCAACAAAAAGATATAGTAGTCTATTTCTCCCCTTACCGTCTACAGAAATGGAGTACTTCGGTTGCCACCATTACATAAATGGCATTAAAAACTATAAAAAAAAAATAATAATACCTCTAAAATAAATTGAGATTCACTTTAAAAAAATTGCATTTAAAAGTGACTTATTTATCCCTATACGATGGTGTAAAGATTGAAAATGTGCGATGTTTAGAAGTTAAAAAAAATTGTAGTAGATTATCAGTATTTAACCATACAATGATACACCTGCGTCATTTTACAGGTGGTTTACGGTTAGGTGTAACGTTATTTTTTAGTGACGACACTTTAATTGTTGTCTGAAACAAATTCCATATCGGGGGCTAAAAAAAACTCTAATACATATATATATATATATATATATATATATATATATATATATATATTACCAATTTAGAAAAGGAAAATATTTCTTATCACAACAAATTAGACTGAATCAGATTGGATAAGATATATTATATATTTAAATACGTGAATTTTGTACAACACTTGCAAAAAAATATGAAATAATAATAAATTTATAAAACACAATTTAGAGCATACTACAATGCAACGTATCTTTTAAACAATTGAACATAGTTTGATATTATTTTTATATTCAACATAAAATAAAAATCTGTGTTATTCGTTCCCAGATTTCAGTTAGAACCAAAGTGAAATGTTTATGGTTAATCTTCCGTAACCAAGTCCTTACCTAAATTTGAACGAATGTGATTTGACGCAAGAGTGTGTTTTAACACTTTTAATGAGTTTCATATTCACTTTTTAAATTATTCACGTTGGCATATATATGTAGAACAGAGCAACCGAGCATTTTTTTTTCCTTTTTTGGAAGGGGCAGAAAGGGCAAACGGTCAAAAGTGGACTACATATTTTTTGATTACGGTAAAATTTACTGCTGTCCAAAAATAGGCAAGAAATACGACTTTGTTGCTAATAAATCCGAATACAAGTCCAAATAAATTCGAATTAATCCGTATTAAGTCTGAATCAAACGCAAATTAGAATTAAAAATCGCAGGATAAAACTTTTGCATCATTGTGTCCTGTTCATGATTTTGCATACTGCTGTTATAGTTAAAGTTTTTTTTAGGCAATATACATATTTATTTTATCCGAACTTTAATAGTCTTAATATGAACCTCAATATGTGTTCCGTTCATTTGATTTACCATATCACATTTATCTATTAAGTCTAAATTTTCTTTGTTCCGTCTTCAAAGAAATGTTTCATCTCAGTAAAAAGGTGTTCGGAGACTAGTGTTGCCAGCTGTCGCGCGTAAATGGGACCTCCAAATGCTCTGGACACCAGTGTATTTTAAAGTTATTTTTTTCGCCTTCTCTAATGACAGAATTATTTGCGATTAAAGATGGATAAATAAACTGTAAGAAATTAGTGGTGTCCAGATCATTTGGAGTCCTGATTTACGCGGGACACCTGACACGTGGGCTACTTTTTTAAAACTCAGATTTCTTGATTCACACCACTTTTTTGAAACGGTGAAATTCCGTTTGTTTTTGCCTTAATTAATATGCGATTAAATAAGATGCACTTTACCATTTCAAAAATGTGGTGCCAACCAAGAAATCTGAATTAAAAAAAATAGCCCATCTGGCAACACTGCTCCACACCATGGAAGTACACGAACTTTTGCAGTATTATTGCTGGGAACCCTTACGCTAGGTGTCGTTGCGAATATCGAAGACATTGAGTATTTCGGAATTCATCGTTTGGCAACATTCTGGTTATTTTGAATTTTATTCTGGAATTTTCATTCTTTTATTAGCGACCATTACGTATGTTGTGATTGTGATCAAGAACAATAATAAATATTAACAATGAACGACAAACAAAAGTAGGTATATAAGATTTCATAAATCTTAATGAGAACATTTTGTAATTTCTTTATTGTAATATTTTATTTTACATTACGTAAACCATGATATCTAAAATATTTTTTCTTTCAGTTGTTAGCGAATTTTCTAGATTAATTTTAACTATTATGCATTTGCATAGCAAAGAAAAAGCTGATTGATATTAACTATGACATCAACTACTTAATTATATCGCCGATAGATTATGGCGTCTTTTGCTAAGAAACAAGACAAAATAGTTTCTGTTTTAATATTTGCTTAATAGTAAACTATCACATATTTATCGTAAGAATAAATTTAATGATAAAATTAATATTTAATTTTGCTTTTCAATCATTTTTATTTTGCTTATTATAAAAATATTGTATTAATTTGTAGTTATCTTGGCAATATTTATTTTATTTTATTCTTCTTTATAAAATTTCTCTGTATTAATGTAACGATTTCTGTCAGAAATGAAAGATTTTAGCTCTTTTAAAATCTTAATTCTAAGTGTCTTTAAGATCGGTCACAATGATATTTTATTTTTACTGTATATTTAGGAGGACATATAGAAAAGTTATAGTTTGTACTTTTCACTAAAAAAGTTTTTCCCGAAGTCAAACATCTTAGAATATTTAAGAAATGCTGTAATTCTTATAAAAAAGCTTCAACAGAACAAACGTCTTTGAAGTATACGTGGAACTTTATCATTTGTTTTCGAGTCTAAATGTTAAAATGTTTATCTGCTTTCAAATATGCTTACGATGTGATTTTAGGTAGCTTTCTTTACAAAAAAGCTACCTATTGCAGCCGTTCGGAGGAAAGCGATTTCAAAAAATTTTGGTATATTTTCATCGATCATGACCCCCAGACCCCGAAACCACCCTCCGTTCAAAATTGATATATATATATATATATCTATATATATCTATATATATATATATATATATATCTGACCTATGTCACACTGTAACTCCCGTAATTATGAACCGATTTCGATGTAATTCGGTATGTACATAGTACATACCAATGTCTCGACCGAGTTCGTTGGCCAGCTTCATCCGCCGTTTTGTTTCAAAATGACGGCCATTTAAAATTTTTAAAAAAAAATAAAACTTGAAATGTGGTACCAAAAAATTAAAAATGGAAAAATATTTTTTTCTTATGTATTTGACCTTTATACAAAGATTCCGGAGCAGCTTTTGTTTCGTCTATATCTTAAAAAATGGCTGAGTTATAGCATTTTGAATTTCTAGGGTGGCTGACATTTTGAAACGTCCTGAATTTTGTCACGCGATAAAAGGCGTATTTATGAACCGATTTGGATGTAATTTGGTGTGTACATAGTACATGCCAATCTCTCGACCGAGTTCGTTGGCCAGCTTCATCCGCCATTTTCTTTCAAAATGGCGGCCATTTAATTTTTAAAAAAAAAATTAAAATTTGAAATGTGGTACCAAAAAATTGAAAATGGAAAAATATTTTTTTCTTATGTATTTGACCTTTATACAAAGATTTCGGAGCAGTTTTTGTTTCGTCTATATCTTAAAAAATGGCTGAGTTATAGCATTTTGAATTTCTAGCGTGGCTGACATTTTGAAACGTCCTGAATTTTGTCACGCGATAAAAGGCGTATTTATGAACCGATTTGGATGTAACTTCGTTTATA
Organism: Maratus speciosus; assembly: GCA_963932465.1. Taxonomy (NCBI): domain Eukaryota; kingdom Metazoa; phylum Arthropoda; class Arachnida; order Araneae; family Salticidae; genus Maratus; species Maratus speciosus. Next base: position 174,325,627 of record OZ010793.1, read on the forward strand.
CATAGTACATACCAATGTCTCGACCGGGTTCGTTGGCCAGCTTCACCCGCCATCTTGTTTAAAAATGGCGGCCATTTAAATTTTTAAGAAAAATTTAAATTTGAAATGTGGTACCAAAAATTGAAAATTGAAAAAATATTTTCTTCTTATGTGTTTGACCTTGATAAAAAGATTCGGGAGCAGTTTTTGTTTCGTCTATATCTTAAGAAATGGCTGAGTTATAGCATTTTGAATTTCTAGCGTGGCTGACATTTTGAAACGTCCTGATTTTTCTCACGTAATAACAGGCGTATTTATGAACCGACTTGGATGTACCTTGGTGTGTACATAGTACATACAAATATCTCGACCGAGTTCGTTGGCCAGCTTCATCCGCCATCTTGTTTCAAAATGGCGGCCATTTAAAAAAATAAAAAAATAAATAAATTTAAATGAGATACCAAAAAATTGGAAAATGAAAAAGATTTTTTTTGTATGTGTTTGACCTTAATACAAAGATTCCGGAACAGTTTTTCTTTCGTCTATATCTAAAAAAAAATGGCTGAGTAATAGCATTTTGAATTTCTCTTTTGGCTGACGTTTTAAAACGATCTGATTTTTGTCACGCGATAACAGGCGTATTTATGAACCTATTTGGATGTAACTTGGTCTGTACATAGTACATACCAATGTCTCGACCGAGTTCGTTGGCCAGCTTCATTCGCCATCTCGTTTCAAAAGGGGTGCCATTTAAAAAAAATTAAATTTAAAATTCAAAATGAGGTATTAAAAAATTGGAAAATGAAAAAGATTTTTTTTATGTGTTTGGCCTAGATACAAAGATTCCGGAGCAGTTTTTGTTTCTGAAAATGTGTTATTTTGTTGATATCTTAAAAAATGGTTGTTCGCTGGCCAGATTCATCAGCCATCTTGTTTCAAAATGGCGGCCATTAAATTAAAAAATATATATATATTTAAAGTGAGGTGCAAAAAAATTAGAAATTGAAAAAGGTTTCTTTCTTAAGTATTTGATCTTGATATAAGGATTCAGGAGCATTTTTTGTTTGTCTTTACCTTAAAAAATGGCTCAGATATAGCAGTTTCAATTTCTATCGTGGGTGACATTTTGAAAAATTGATTTTTTGCATGCGACAGCACTCCTATATATTAACCGATTCCGATGTGAGTGAGCATGTGCACAGCAATTACTAAGGTCTCGACCAAGTTCACTGCTTATCCTCATCCACCATGTTGTCTTAAAATGACAGGCACTTTAAGAAATTGCCGAATTTGGCAGCCAAATATAAGTTACTTTAAAGAAAAGCAGCTTGGATAAAGCTGACTAATTTCGCGAAATTCTCAATCATTATATTGATAAAAATTAGTATTGAATCTCCTATATTCGGTTTCCACTAAATTGAGCTTCGTGTGTTTGCATGACATAAGTTGGCTTTTTTTAAATAAGGATTATGAAAGCTACCTCTTCCTCCCGGCACTGGCCGGAAGGACTTTTTTAATCTGCTTATATAAAACTTCATTGCCACCAGTTTCCACTAAAAGCAACGTTGAAATATAATTTTAGCTTACATGTCCACATTCATACTTGCCAGGGTTTGGTATGTTCCCTGGCAGTGGTTTGGTATTGCGCACTAAAAATTTATGCGATGTTGCGTTGTTATTGCTATAGGCTAGCACTGATGATTAAAAGCTGCTGTCACCGCAAACGTCCAACTGCACGTACACTGGATCAGTGTTACCAGATGGGCTACTTTTTTTAAATTCATATTCTTGATTGGCACCACTTGTTTGAAATGGTGAAATGGGACTTATTTAATGATACATTACTTAAGGGGTCTCAGGACTCTTAAAGCTTTAAAATTTTCGAAATTTTAATTTTTTTAGATGTTAAGCTGCTATCTTTTCTGAATATTTTTATATAATTGTTTCCTTGAAATTCCTATTAGAATTGAAGTTATGGCTTTTACATTTATACACATTCAATAGCTGAAGCGTCGTTTCGGAAACTTTGAAGCCATTTTTCTCCAAATGACGTCTTTGGGCATAACGCGCACGATATCTCAAAAACTTATGAATATTTTTTCATGAAATTTTCAAAACCTATGTTTCATGTTAGTCTGTATAAACGGAACCTAAAATTTCCTTTTTATTGCTCCAAACAGTTCTGTTTTAGGTGGTTATACTGTTGAAATTTTCTTAATTTTCCATTAGCTAAATACAACTTTGTATTAAAAATATAAAAAAGCTTTAAATACAATTTAGGTTCAGGGTAATTACTACAATCTGAAGTATAAGTAGGTACCAAAATTTTCATTCTAGTTGCAACACTTATTTTGTAATCGTGCGCGTAAGCTGTTATGCCGATTTTTTGCTCGAACAATGTCTAACAGTTTGGAGCCCCCTGTAAATGCTAATTCTGCATCTTATAATTTTTTAAATACATGAAATGAAAGAACATAGTTATATATTTTATTCCAATTAAAAGTGTGTTTTAAAATCAAATATATTTTAAGATATTAAATGTTGAAAATGGTCTTTTTTTTTTTCATTTTTTTCCAATTTTAAGAGTCTTGAGACCCCTTAAAGAGAAAACAAAGGTAGTTTTACCGTTTCAAAAAAGTAGTGGCAATCAAGAAATCTGAATTTAAAAAAAGTAGCCCACTGGCAACACTGCACTGGATGATGGCCTACCGCATTAGAAGCACTGCTGGGTGGACGTCTGCTCATAGTAAAAAAATCTGTCTGATGGTTTACCACTGTATAAACACTGCAGGATAAGTGATGGTGCTGGCCCAGCAACGGAATAGCAGTTGAATAGGTGCTAGCACTGCAGGAAAAGTGCCGGATTGAAGTAATGTAATGACATACCAATGCTAGCCTGCTGTTGGCCATTACTGATGGGCCAGCTGCATTCCGCTCAGACACTTTTGTACTGGTTTAAGTAATGCCACCATTGCACTTTACCACTGATGGCAGTGCTGGCTGCCATTTTTTTTCAGCTGATGGCCCACTGTTTCTTTCTTTCCTGGGGATCTTTCGAAATCTCGTTATGAATTTCTGTAATTTTTATTTTATTTTATTCGATTTATTATGCCGCATTTAGCCTTAATATAAAATTTCATTACTTTATATTAGAAAATGCACAGTTAACCCATTACCCGCTGGTGTTGCGTTCACGCAACGGTCAAAATAAATGCACATCTTTAAGTTATTTACATACCTACCACTATTTTTCAACTAAAAAATTGCCTTACTCAAAGACAAAGTTTTAAGGTCATACAAAGCGAAAATTATCTTTTAGAGTTTGTGGTGGCAAAGTGCTGAACAGTGGAGCAGAGTTGAGGGGCTTCCTAGTTGTCAGGCAACTTAACACCCACGCTGTGGATATGATGTCTTACAAATTAATGAGCCGTTGGACTAAAAGAGAAAGGTGTAGTTGTTTAAAACTACATTATGAAATGAAAAATATTAAAGATAGGTACTAGCATAAGTGCTTTAAATATAGACATAAAAAAGTTAAAGTTAAGTTTAAGAACTTGAAAAGGAAATTAAAGTTATATTTAAATATAGGTATAGCTGTAAAATGGTTGCAAACGATGTTCGGCGAAAAGTTTGAAAATTTCAACCATATAGTTTTACCGGTTAATGGGTTAAAAGGTGTTCGGGAACTGTTTCAATATTGAAAAATATGTTTGGAAGTTTACGTGATATTGCGGTTAGAACTATAAGAATAACGATGCAACAAGTTTTGATGATTGAGGGTAATGGTAATCTAGAAATTGGTAAGTACAGTGTTGATTTTATAGTAATTTGTTATATATAAAATGGCAGTAATGAGATTTTCAACTTTAATTTCACGTATTAATTTCTAAAGACATTGATTTTACATTTTTGTTCATAACTTCTAAACCGATGGACAGAAATGAACAAAAGTTTATTTTGCAGGGTTTTAACAATGCATAATAAAATATGTCTTGTTTTATGTGGTACTTCCCAGCAAAGAAAGAAACAGTGGGCCATCAGCTGGAAAAAAGATGGCAGCCAGCACTGCCATCAGCGGTAAAGTGCAGTGGTGCCATTACTGAAACCAGTACAAAAGTGTCCGTGCAGAATGCAGCTGGCCCATCAGTGATGGCCAACAGCAGGCCAGCATTAGTATGCCATCACATTACTTCAATCCGGCACTTTTCCTGCAGTACTAGCACCTATCCCACTGCTATTCTTTTGCTGGTCCAGCACTTTCCTTTACAAAAATTTCTTATGGAATTCTATAAAAAAACAAAGTATTACGGCTCTTTTTTCTATAAGCTAGTTTCAGCAAGAGCTATAGAAATATCTGTAGAAGTGTCGACAGAAATATTTGAACTTGCAGCGGTTTCCGTGTGGTCACCCTCCCAAGTACTAACCACGCTCGATGCTGTTTGGTTTTCGTGATCGGACATGAACAAGTACTTTCAGTGTATGCTAAGACCGCTCGTAGTTTTTAAGCTCTCATTACTCTATTTCAAGTTTGTTTCTTTTGTGATTTACGTTCCCAATCATTAACCTGGTATAGAAATTATTGTATTGCATAGAAATACTATATATTTTATACGCTTTTTTTTATTATTGATTTTGAACTGTGTAAATTATGAAAACTGAAAACCTTTGTAACTTAGTAAAACCAGATTTAAGGAGAAAAAAATATACGGTGAAATAAAGAATTTATTTATTTATTCATTTACTTATTTATTTTGTTGGTGGCAGTGGTGCTATATTATTTACAGTTTAAAAAAATTAGTTTCACAGCTTAAATTGTGTTAAGATATTCATTTCAGATTTGTGTTCAAATACTCAATGTCTTCGATATTCCCAACGCCACCTATCGTAAGGGTTCCCAGCAACAATAATGCTAAAGTTCGTGCACTTCCATGTAGTGGTGGGCCAGCGAATGAGATAAAACGGAAACCCACCGGAATTTTATCTGATGATTTCCAACAGCAAAGTTGACTGAAGCTGTCTAGCAGTGGTTATGCAGTGGTATACCATTAGCCAGCACTTCTCCATCATTGCCAGCACCTATCTTGCTGCTTGCCAGCAATTTCGTCTTTGCTGGGTTATTTGGTTTTATTTATTTAGTAAATTTTTTTATTTGAAGCAAGTTTGTTTAACTTGCTAAAAATATTCAAAGATTTGCAACTATGTACCCAATATCTTTAATTTAAAAAATAGATTGCGACCATGGTTTCCTATACAAAATTTTCTGTATTTTTTTCTATTGTCCCCTCTTACAGTTTAAATCATCAGTTCAGATACACCCTGTATTTACAGTGAAGACAAGGTTATCCGAGTCCCACTAAAATGAGTTTCCGCTTTAACCGAGTTACTGAAAAAAAACATGGCATTTTTTTTTTTTTTTTCATTCTTGCCAAAAAAATTAGGAAATTAAGTTTTTGCGACTTCTATTTCATCTGCACCTTGTATTTATTGACGATAACAGCGTCTTAATTCTTCGTGCGGAGATTTCAAATTCAGTAATATTGTAGGCCTTTTTGCTAAAGAAGATATTACCAAAAGGATAAGAACCATACAACCATAGTAGACCAAGTCTATTTTGAAAAAAAAAATGAAATAGTACATTTAGAAGGCGAATAAAATTCGTTTTATTCACTCCCACAGTAAACCAAGTCTGTAAACAGATGACATATGTGAGAATGTTTGTGAAAACAGACTTGTTCACTGTGGGAGTGGATAAAACAGATTTTATGCACCTTCTAAATGGACTTACTTATTTTTTTTTAATAGACTTAGTCTACTATGGTTGTGAGCCCATCAATCAATATTTTCTATATTAAGCTCAGAAGGACATCAAGTCACTGGGCCAACCTGCGCCATCGAAAGGAGTAGGTTGGCCTTCTAAATCGATTTGGCCTTATAAATCGTATTATTAGAGGAAATGAAAAAGCACATAATATATCAAATGTAATTTTAATTTGGTATATAAAAGATACAAAGGGTAAGAAAAGTTATATTGTTCACCTTTATCCCAATGTTTCAGATCATTTGACGTTGGAACCGTGAAGTGCTGCTAGAGATGATAGGACATTAGATGTAGAGTATTTTACTTGAAGTTTTCTGCAATACTTGGGTTGTATAAATGATGGGAGTTTCTGTTGAACTGTACTTTTTTATAGGACTGAAGTTTCCTTTTAATTTTCTGTATCAGAATTTGGTGAGTCAGGGACTAAAAAAGGCATTAGAAGATGTAGGCACACATGCCCGCATCAAATGGGCCAAATTGCCCATATCGCCGTTTTGATTTTTGATCATCGTATCAAAATATTCTGTAATAATAAAAAAAACAGTAGATAGAAAATAAGCTCTGAACAACGGTCTTTTAGATTGGTATTCGCCAAAGTGAAACTTTAATTTAGAAAGAAACCAGAAATGACTATTTATAAGTGGAAAATAAAACTTACTTGAATGAAAATTTGAACATTTGAAGCGGCTTTCGTTTGATTGCTACTTGGCTGCTGAAGATGTTGTGGGTGAAAGAAGACATATTATTACACATGCCACTTTAATACTAACGCCTGCGCCCAGTGTTGCCAGACGAATACTAAAATTTTATTCTGAGTACCAATATTTTCATAGAGAATTAGTCGCCTTATTTATTTACAAAAAAAAAATTCCGATTAAAGCAAGCTAATAATACCGTACGAAAATTGTGCTATTCAAAATAAAGTTTTAGTATTCGTCTGGCAACACCACCTACGCCATCAACCGGATAGTGTGAATATATTGCGAATGGGCCAACGTGCACTTATGACCAACATGTTCCGATTACCCTACATCATAAGGGCTGTAAGTGGTACCATAAAATATAATAAATTGTGTGTAAATTTATATTTCATATTTTTAGTTAGTGAATAATTATGTAAATCCGCTTTATCAGAAGTGAGCGTGGTACATAATAAGTCTGATAATTGGGACCTTTGGACTTACATGCAATTGGGACTTACATACAGCAGATAAAAAAAAACCTTTTTTATAATAATTGAAATTAATAGTGATTAATGGGGAATCTTGATCTAAGACTTGATAAATATGATTCAATTAAAGCTTGATAGTAGCCTTGTTCTTTCCATGTAAAAAGTCATTTTTTATTTTTTTTTTTTATAATTTGAGATGAATAGCATGCAAAAGGGAATTTGTAATATCCTCTCCAAAATAACAATCCCAGCAATAATTTTTTTTCTATAATCCGGGTACTTTTACCACAAATGATATGATACGCAATTGAATTCATAACCAACAATACAAATTTTTGAAATTATGATTATGAAAGTATAACAACAACATATTTTACATGTTTCCTAGAAAATCATTTTCCTCAGTAAGATAAACATTTTAAATCAGATAATTTTCAAATATCCAAATATAGTTGCTAGTTCAATACACGAATAAACTGCTTTATCGCGATGATAATAAGAGATAAATTAAACACTAATTTTATAAAATCAGTCTCGCGTAAATGAAATGCGTGTAATTATCTCACTCAAGTATCCACTTTGAGAACTAAATTTGAAACTAAATAGCAGCATTCAAAATAGTTTCATTGCCAATTCCTGTGGATGCTTTGAACTGTTATCAAATCATTCAATAGTGATTACCCTTAAGAACTTCTGACTCTGAATTAGAATGCACCCCAATCAAATTCACATCAGCAGAATTTCTAAAATACTATTCGATCAACACAATGTAGGAAATTAAACGATTTACCGAAATCGATATCGGCAGATTCGACATAAAATATAACGCCTCCATTGAAAGCTCAATAACATCTGAAGATAGCGGTAGCCGGTGTAAGTACTTGAATCTAAAATAAAACAATACTTTTCCGAATTAGTTCTAACAAATTGCAAATATGTATAAAAATTTACAAAATTTTACAATGGGACTAAGATTTAAAAGTTCCACAATTTAAAAATGTATCTCTTTTTAAGTATTATGTTTTTTTTTGTTTTTTTTTTTTTGGAAACTTTACGGATTTATCATTTTTTTTTTAAATTTGGTAATTTTTTAAATCAAAATCTGCAAATTTTAACAAATTTTATTCAAATTTGAACAAAATAATCCAACAAATAAACATAACAAAAATAAGGATTGTTTGGTTAAAATTTGAATACGCTTTCTTTTCAACTTATCTTCCATACCTCCCTTAAATTACAATGGTTTCTCCATGACGAATAAGCGGAAAGAGAACAAAACAATATTTCAATAATCACTGAAGATGGCCGTGTAAATTTGGCTGAAACCTTATGGAACTTTAATGGATTTTTAAAGCATTTTTAAGTTATTTTAAATAATTTTATATTGTATGTATGCACTTACAAATAATTTTAGTACATTTTATTTGTGCTTTATATGAATTTTAATTATTTACTCAATGTGAACTTAGCACCACAATTTTCACCATTCTTTTATTATAATTCATTTCATTAGCGATTAATTTATCCAACTATTTTCAATTCCGAGAGTGCTAAAATTGTCCCTATCGGCAACTTCTGTACTAAATGGTTTGAACTTTTTTTTATTATTCTTATTACGGAATTCATTTCTTCGTAATTCTAAATATAAAATGTCGTAGTAGTCTGTTGATTAAGCTTAGATACAGATACCTCCAAACAGAAAAGTTTTTTTTTAACCATCTTATGCTTAAATTCTATCCATGGCAAGTTAAAAAGTACGAAAATAAATGTGCTGAAACAACTTTTAAAAAGCGCAGTTACGTGTTAAAAAAGCGATGAAGTCTATTTAAGTATTGCGCGGCTGCGCAATACTTATTTATTTTCAGTGTCACTTCTTAATGTTAATTTAACATAGAAAAGCCTATGGAGCTCATAACTTTTTCATTTTTTCTTCCCACCTTTTTGTCCCTGATGCCACAAATTTTTAATTCTTTGATAATTCTAATAATATTATAAATTCAAAGTGTAAAAACATTTGCCTGACGTCAGGGTCAAAACGGATCATAAAATGCCTTTGCATATAGGTGGATTACAATCTAGAGAGTAACATGGGCTAATTTTTATTTACATTATTCAAATATTTTTCTTAATAATTCCAAATTTCGCTTTTTTCATTGAGAATCAACGGACATTTTCTAATAAAATTTAACATTTTTCCTTCATTGTTGTAAATAATTCAAAAGCCGTAATAATAATTTGTCTATTTTTAGTTGAATGCTTTTCACGTGAAACATGAAACTGAAGAATCTGAAATAGTTTCTTTTTAAGAATTAAAAAGAAGATGAATATGGCGTCATAGTGGAAATAAAAATGACATTTTCAAGCAGATTTTTTAAGTTCAGATTGTAATTTTTTGACCAAAGTACAGCAACCTGCATTACTGCACTGGTGAAACATTTTGAATTATACATAGGTAAATTGCATCACAAATTGTGATGCGATATCGCATAAATCAAAGCCTGATGATGATACCCTCCATTAATTTTGAAATGTGTTCGTCTGAACGCAGCAGTTATTAAAAAAATTGACATATTAAACAAAACCTAATTTGCAACAAATTAAATAAACAAAATTTATTTCCTAAATTGTTTAAGCCCGAGAAGGGGCAGATATTAAAATATTTCATCCAATTCGTTCTACATTTAATGTTAAATTTTTGTAACAAATAAGTTAAACTAATTGAACATTAAAAAATAAAAATGAAATTCATACAATATAATACTTTAAACACCTATATACTTAGATTTCGTTCAAATGAAATCGAAATAAATCTTAGACTTTTTTCCATTTTTAAGTTGTAAATATTTGTACTGCAGATTTTGCATTATGTTTATAACGACTGTACATAATATGATAAGATACATGCAAAATACAAAACTTTAAAAAAAGTCTAAGATTTATTTCGATTTCATTTGAACGGAATCTAAGTACTATATAGATTTTAAAGTATTATATTGAATGAATTTCATTTTTATTTTTTAATGTTCAATTGGTTTAACTTATTTGTTACAAAAATTTAACATTAAATGTAGAACGAATTGAATGAAATTTTTTAATATCTGCCCCTTCTCGGGCTTAAACAATTTAGGGAATAAATTTTGTTTATTTAATTTGTTGCAAATTAGGTTTTTGTTTAATAGTAATTTAACGCTGCGCCAAAAACTATTGGAAAATAATGTAATTGTAAGGACATTGTTGCGGACATATTGAGATTTCTATAACACAGCGTTTTTGTAGAGAAACGTAATATCATTTTTGCGAGAGTAAAAACCGAAAATGTGTTAATTGTGGTAGTAGATTAGCTGTTTTTACAGTTTTCGCTGATTTCAAAATAAATGATTACTTCTATTTTTAAGAATATAAATATATTTTATTATTTTCATTATCTTCTAATGAAAATCACCATAAATATCAATGAAGAAGAATGAGTGTAATGAGAAATTTAGATTTCACTCTTAAACAGTGTTTTATATACCGTATTCTAATCGTCTCTCATAGAGTGAATAAGGGCGGAGTGAATGCCTTAATAAATGCAAAATAGGGGTTTAAATTCATATAAAGCTCATTTCAATAAAGGGATCCGTAGCGTTGGTGTAACGATATTTAGCCGTCTATCTTACATTTGAGTAAATTTATAATATTCTGTGTATTACTGAACAATATTTTAAAACTTTTCGCTATATTGAAAGACGTAGATAAGCATAGTAGATTTCCAACGATATTTAGATTACATTGTTGAAAGTGAAACGTACGCACTTTTAAAAATGGATACTCATGGACAAATCTTACTTTTTTTTAAATATTTTTTCGATTTATAAAATCTCTGATTATTTGTCTTAATTTTCAAAAAAGCATGCGTGTAAAAGCAATTTTAGGTGAATTTTTCAAGACACACTGTTGGTCATTATTTTAAGATACAAATTTCACTGTAAAAGTGTGTTTTTGTTTTTAAATATACATCCTACATTATAATACGAACAAGCCTAACAGGTGTCTATGTAAATTTTATCTAAAATACGGCTCTAACAATTTTGACTAAACTTTGTATCCTACCGTTTTGGCGTACAAGATGACTGTTCAGCTAAGTCACATGTTCGAGAAAATTCGATAGTGGATCATTTTCGGGTCATCACAGCTCAATGCATTTCTATGGGAATGGAGATTGAAACGTTATTAAGTTGGTGAACAGTTGTCAGTAAACAAAGTCGCAAAGTTGGCAGAATTTCGCCAAATTAGGCGATCTTTGGCAAAATTTGTGCGGTAAAATCGACTTTAGATTACCAGTACCCAAACACATGCTTTCCGCCAAATGAAAGAATGTCGCCAAATTTGTTGATGTTTGGTGATATTTTGTCTTATACTTTAATCCGAATTCCTGACTCGGAAGCGCGAGAAAGCGTAAAAACTTCTCGTCATGTGACATGAATCACTTATAACTCGACAGGTGATGTATTAATGAAAAAATGGACAACATTAACATACTGTAACGTTCCGTAAAATGTGAGTTAAACTGAACCAGGTTAAACACGTTTCGAACTAGAAATATTTATAAGGAAAAAATTCAAATAGATTTAATAGAGTAACATTATATTAAAAGTATAATGATACATGAAATAACTTTTCTGGTTAGAAACGTATTTAACCTGGGTCAATTTAACTCACACTTTCCGGAAGTTCAGTCGAAAGTTGGCAAGTATGCATTGATTCCAAATCGCTTCAATACTGAGGATGCCAATTTCACGCTTTTACTTTTAAAAAGGAGTCAAAAAATGTGTCAGAAAGTTTCGAGTTGTTGAGCAAAGAATGTGAGAACGTCTCAGGGGATCGGAAGAAAACGTATGCTGTCATCAATTGTGACAAAAATGTGCACATTTCTAAATAAAATCTTCTCCCAATTTAAGAGATGTATCCGCAGTTTTCGTAACAATGTAACTCGATAATATATCGTTTAATGCATCAGCTGTTTTCTCCAAGGACAGTTATCAACAATATGAATTATTGTGGACCTTCGTAACTGGCATCTTTTCCCTCAGAGAATAGCAGTGAAAGACGCCCTCCGATAGCACCATGTTAAGTGTCAGTTATAATTATGCGTATTATCTTTCCTTTTTACTTCCCCTCCTCATTAGAAGAATAGAAGGGAATTTCTTGCAAGGGAAGAAGCTTTTCTGGATTCTATATATATATATGTGTGTGTTAAAATGCCTGGGGAGTAATGTCAGGAATCCTTAACGTAGTAAGTTGTTTTCTGACTTTTAAGTCACATTTTATTCTAAAAACTAACCATAAGTTTGCAGTTAAAGCATTTCAAGCATATTTCACCGATTATGATTTTCAGTCCTGCAGCTCTGACATGTCATGCAATTTAAGGATTCATGCGTGTTAGTATATGTGTTATCATATGTCTTATCAATGTGTTATCATGTGTGTGTATCATATGTGCATATCATATGTGCATATCATATTGTTATATGTCATATGTGTTAAAATGTCTGGGGAATAATGCCAGGAATCCTTAACGTAAAGTTGTTTTTAGACTTTTAAGTCACAATTGTTTCTAAAAACCAACCATAAGTTTGCCGTAAAGCATTTCAAACATATTTAACTGATTATGATTTTCAATTGACAAGCCTTGCAATTTAAGGATTCTTAACAGCTCTTAAACTTAAGAAGAGAATTCTTCAAGGGCTTTTGCAATTTCAATTATTTTACCTTCAACCATTTTATCACGAATACTATAAACAAAATTGCGGGTTTTGCAAGTTGTTCTATGAAAGTATGTATGTAGTCTGTAAGTACTGCAACATGTATGTAAGCTGTAAGATGTACACAACTATGTAAGATAATACAGAGGGTAACACATTTTTGTAACGATTTTGGAACAAGAAATATATAAACAAAGATAAGAATTTTATTTTCTAACATGTTCAGTCTCATAGCCCTTTTATTGAGAAGCCATATTACATCTTGATTTTTTAAAGAGCTTTTCTTAAAATATCAAGGTTCATTTTGTTCCACTCCTTGATCACAACCTTCCAGAGTCCATACAACGTTTTGAGATATCGCTTATAAAAAGTTTGAAGTCTATTTGAACAGCAATCTATCGCACACACGTCGGTAGATTTTGTTGGGATGCATTTAAATGGGATAGCCCCAATTCCGGTTTTATTGCTCATTTTTTCTAAAAATATAGAAATAGATTTGAAGGCATCACATTATCCTGATGGAACTCAACAAAATGGCGATTGTTTGGGTTAAGTGATGGAATTTCTTCTTTGAAAAAAAGTGTTAAAACATATTTCTGGTAGTATTCCGATTTAAGTTTGACTTTTTTTCTACCACGAGATACCAAGAGATAGCCACAAAACCTTTAGCAAAACTTTCCTTCCCACATAGCATTTTTAGTTTGCAGAAAATTTGCAGCAGTTTTGTTTCGAAAACCTGCAAAGTTGCAGAAAGCTCAGCATGACATGAAAGTTCATAACAAGACTGCAGTCGGATAACGCAAACGCCGAATTCACCACACTTTAAACTTGCAGCTAACTTGTCGTGCAAGTTAAATTCATGCTGTATCAAATTTATTGCAAATTAACGGCAAACAAGTAATCAAAAATACTGCAAAGTAGTAATCTTTCCATGCCACACTATCTGTTTACAAGCGTTACACTATAAGTTTAACCCTTTCGAAGGGGGTCCATAGACCTGATCTGGTCTATTGATGCAAACGCACCGTCAGAAGGTGCATGCATCATTTTTATCACCATAAACAAGTTAAGGTGATATTTGTACTTTTCAATTCAAGCCTTTTTTGGTATTTGATAAGTATAGCGTTTAGAAAAGCCAACCGAATAAATTTTCTGCAATTTCTGCGTATGTCAGATTGTCTATTCTCTCAACAGAGGGATTTTTTGCTTTCGTCACTTTCGTGAATTATAGACAGTCTGGCCATCAGTTTCATTACAAACTACTTATGCACGTGGGTGATGGTATACCTTGCGGGAGATTTTCTGCGAATTTCTCAGTTAAAATTTGTCACGGCAAGATAATATAAGAAAAAATCAAACTTGTTGCTAATATTCATGCTATCTGGGTTGTTTGCTCTGAATCAACAGCTTAGGCCTTGCTCGCCTCTTTTTTGGTAGTAAATTGATATTTTCCTGTTACAACCAGATAAATATATCCAAGCTTCATCAATTGTAACTACAAATTTCCATTTTTCACTTACCAAAGAATTTTCCAACAGCAATCTGCACATAGTTTTACGCTGAGAAACATGTTTTCGCATTAGACGATGAACATAAAGTATTTTTGCTTTTATTATCTTTAAATCGGATTTACTAATTTTGTTTACAATTAAAAGTTTTGCGATAGTTCCTTGAGGGGTAGGATTTTCCTTTAAAACCTGAGATGTGACTTTAGACAAAAATAGCTGTGAACATATCTTTGCTGGATATGAATGTTTTATCTTTTCCAATCAAATCTAACTTTGACGTTTCATCCCTTTTTTGTTAATTATGTACTTATTTTAAGTGTAGAAAAATTAAGACCATGTTTAAATAATCAACTAAGAGTATTTTTCTTCTTAAAGAGATGCAGACGATAATTAAATCCTATCCCGATTGCGTATTTCACATATGCACATTCACAGCGCGACCGTCATCAGAACTGTCTTCCGATTGGCTTTTTACTTTCGTTTTTCGTCGAGCACTTCTACGGCTTATAAATAAGCGAATATCTGAACTAAAAACGCGCTAAAAGATAGTTAGGGAGTTTTTAAATTAGGCAAAGGCAGTTTTTAAATTAAGGTATAAATTTTAAATGTAGTCAGAAATTAGTTACCTACATGTTATTACAGGCCATCTATAAGAAATGCACGCCAATTGCACATCATCGATGAACAATTCATCTTTATTTCTCAAAATATTCTGAACAAAACATTTTTTTAATGGTTTAATATCAAACCTTTCTCTTTTAATTACTTCTTTAAACATAATTATACTGCACTGACATATGATTTTGGCAAATAAAATTCTTGATGAAGATAAAATTATTTAGTATATAAAATGTAGTTTATCATCATCTATTAAAAAAAAAAAAACCTACATCCTTATACAATCATGAATTTTTCATACCTTAAGTTATGCGGTTATTTCCTAATTTTTTACCTCTTATTTAAACTCACTTCACTTAATCGTATTTTATTAGATGTTTACTTTCGGTAGCAGTTCCGCCATCTATTGAGTTAATACCTAATCTATTAAATAATATCGTGCTAGTTTCTTAATTGAGGTATAAATTTTAATATTTTTTGTGTGTTTAGTTAGCTTGTACTCAGAAACTAATTGTTCACATGCAATTATATATCATTTATAAGTAATGCGGCTTTACATCTCGTAACATTCTGAATATTTTTTAATGATTTAAAGTTAAATATCTTCTTTAAACCGTTCACTTTAAAAACATATCTGTACTGGACTAATATGATTTAAGAAAGATAAATTCTTGATGAAGATAGAATTATTTAATATATTGAAAATAGTTTATCATTATATGTCTATTCTAGAAAATTAGCCTTTCTCGTAATATGTAAATAAATAAATAAAAATCAATAAGTAATAAATAAATAAATAACATTTATTACTTATAGTTATGATAATACCACATTATCAGTTAAGCCAATATTTTTTCAGCTTGTATTCAAATTGGCTTCGCTCCACTTTCTTTACTTTAGCATCCCCCCGCCCACCTTCCCCAGCTCATTTACTCATTTAATGCATGTCATTTATTTTATTAGTTGTTGCATTTACATAATCAATTATATCAAAACTATGCTGTTTTGATAAAGATTATATTATTTGAACCCTTCAAGGTTCTGTGCACAATTTCGATTATGATTGAAACACCCCTCTATCCCAATTTTGAAATTATCTCTTCTCTTTAATTACAATTAAGAACAAGGGGCCACTTTTTGCATCATTAGTGAAAAAAATATGAATTTTATTAAAATATATTAACACTTTAGAATTAATTGAGTATGTTTATTCAATAGCATGAAATACATATATTTTTTTAACCAAACAGAACCTTTTTATTATTTATTTTATCTATATATGAAATACTTATTCTATGCCATTTTAACACATTTACATGAGCAACTAAATTCAGAGATTATTTCCATTGCTCACCAATGAAATTAATTAAACTTTATAATATTTTACGCAAATGACAAAAATATATATATATATTTCAAATTAACTGTTAGAAAATATAGAAAATACCATTTAAAAATAATTGAATATTCAATATTCGATCGTAGTTATTTTTAACGTAAATGACAGTTTTTCTATTTTATAATCAAGTTAAAATGAGAGTTTTTTTCAGTTATGTAAAATTTTATGTATACAAAGCTTTTAATTATTATCTTTATTTATTAATTATTTCTATTATATTACCGCGGAGATCTTTAAAATATTTAATTTCTGCCATGTGTAAACTTAAACAAAATGCAATCATTTGCCTAAGACTTCTACATTTGCCACTAGTGCCGAAATTCATTCAATCAATTAGAGGGTAGTATTGACGCCAGTCGCGCTGTGAATATGCGTATGTGAAATTTGCCTCCTGATTTGATACCATGGGCGCGTTCAGAGACCGAATAACGGGCTCCTCGGAAAATTGGGGACATACGTCATATTGGTTTCTCAGTATAAGATTGGGTTAAAACCAGGGCCGGCCCAAGGGGTGTGCGAAGTGTGCCACCGCACAGGGCGCCTAGTCGCGGGGGGGGGGGGGGTAAAGAGCGGCGATAAATAATTTTGGATTCTACTTTTTTTTTTTTTTTTTTTACATTTTCTATAACTAGGTGTGAATTATCTGTTGGGTCTAGGTAGATCTGCTGAGCAGGGGACCTTCTTTGTGCTTAAAGGCGCTAAACTTTCACATGCAGCGACTTCTGTTTTCTTTATTTGAGTAAAATACAAAGAACTTATGATGAACATATCAGGGGAACGTAGGATGTTAGTATGCGTTCCTTATAGAAATCTCTTTAAGCTAAAGGCTCAGATTACCTTCCTTGAAACTGGAAAAGGACTACCACCTATTCAACTCTTCCGCTTCCTTATGGAGCGCTACATTCTTTTGACTAATTAATTGTGTTGTAGCTGAGGGATGCCAAATTTAGGAAAGCTTTAAAGCGAAATTATCTCACATATTTTGACGATAAACAAAACAATAAATCATTTTTTTTAAAGATTTTAAAACTCACGACTCACCAAACATAAAATTAATATATGCTTTCTTGAAAGTAAATAACAAGGCAGGGTTACAGATTTCATTTTACATAATTGCTACTTATTAGTAGCTCTGTTGAGTATATTCCAAATAATAAACATAACTATTCTAATAAAATTTCTTCTTTCAGTAAATTAATTATTGTTATTTTTGTCCTATACCATGGCATAATGAATGGCGTTTAATTTTTGTATCACAATGCTACATATCGAGATTGATATTTATTATAAAATTCAGACCTCAAAGATAGGATTAAATATGGATACGTTTATTTATTTTATAGTCTTTTTAAATAATTTCTTAAATAATTAAGAATAGCGTGTGTAAAAGTTTATGAACGAAAAATTTACAAGTATTTTAAAAATTGTGTGAAAAAAAGGGCCAAATATTTTTAACACATATGGTGCGTGTATGTGGGGGGTGGGGGCGTGCCCAAGAGAATGCTCGCACGGGCGCCAAAATTGTCTTGGGCCGGTCCTGGTTAAAACGGCTCTGAACACTTTTTGGGTGAAGTTATGGGTGTTTTTTATTTAAATTTACGAACAGGGTGGGAGGACTTTTGATAGCGCAAATATATTTGATTATTCCTCAGATGAGGAAGAATATGACATTTTCCCAATTAACACTATTCTCACAAAGGAAAGTGTTCCAAGAGTTTATCTTTATGCGGAAAATATTGTTTCAACAATGTCTGATAAAGGGTATCCATTTTAGACTTGCATTCGTTGGATGGGAAATATCGTATGTTCAAATTATGTGCTCATTTTTGTATTTTGTAAGATTTATGCACTAATTAACCAAAACTGCACGAAAAAACGAATCAAAACTAAAATATTCTGTCTAACATTCACGTTGAAATAAATCAGATTTCCCAACCACGTGATCACCACCCAACAAAATTCTGTAGGTAACGTGGATTATCCGAAGTCTGGGTAATTACCGTCGCCCAGAGGGCTACGGGTAACCCGCGAAAGTCATGTGATATCGGTCTCTGGAACTCTTCGGGTTACACATGTGTAGCCCTATGTAACTCAGGTTTCGGTCCGTGAACGCGCTCCATATATGTTTTATTTCTCTTTTTCATTTAAATTTAAATCTTAAAGTCAAAACTGTTTAAAAAAATGTGTGAACATCCTCTGAAAGTATGTAAGTAAAGTTGGTATTTTTAAATAAATATGGAGTAAGTATTACATGCGTAAATAGACGATTAAATATCGAGATAAACCGTATTAAAGTATAGAAAGTAGCTTAAAAATTAAAGAATTCATCTTAATCATTCTGACACATAAATAAAATCTTCAAATAAAATAATTTTGTTTCTCGTTTTTTTCCCATACACTGTTTGTTCATCAAATCAAAGCATACTTCGCCTAAATTTTTCTTAGTCTGGACATCCAAAACACACATCGTAGATAAAACGATTATTACTTCAATATCGTTCTATGATCAAATAAACACTCACATGATCCGTATCGAATATCCTTCCTAATCTTCGTCCGTCCCACTTTTCTTGTTTTTCTTGATATCATTTTGCTATAGGGCACCGCAGAGTAATCACAGTTATCGCCCATCAACCGACTGCGGGGTCATAAAATACAGGATTAGCTAATCAAGATGGCGAACTCTGCGGGAAGGAAGAGATTTTCATTAATGCGCTACAGATGCTATTCCTTCTTTTAGTTTTGATCCAGGAATCATGACAGATGAGCGTGTTAAAGCCGGTCAAGAATATAAACGATCATTTAGAAGCTGATTAATTCAATGCTGATGTTTTCACTTTCAATTCAATATTCAAATTGAGGGAGGGTATTTACTTAGCACAGATTTGATGGCTTCGTTAAAAATGATGAGCATACATGCTAAAGTTTTAATTTATCTATATTGGTTCCTTTTATTTTCCTAAATCTTTTCATCCACACTAAATTTACTCCTGCTTAATTATAATACGGTCTCTTCTCGTTTTGTTTATTTTCGTTTTCTTTTGAAAGATTTTAAGATTCCACAGACCTCAAAATTATATTGCTTCTGATTTACAAATTTTGATAATATAAACAGTATTTCTTGACTGGCTTTTGGGGAGCACTAAATACATGGCTGGAAAATTTATTCTTCTGTACCACTATTTCTTTAAAAGAAATCTTTACTTTAGTTTTTGGCAGAATGTTCTTTGCTTTGTGTTCTACAATTAAAAAAAAAAACAATTTAAAAAAATAATGATAAGAAAAGAATAAAACTGCCCGCCATGCATTTAGTGCCCCAAAATATGACAGTCACGATTCGCCACTGAATAAAAAATATTTTTTCACCCTTTAAAGGGACAAGGGAGTTTAAAATCCTTAAAAATATTTTTTTTTTTGTAAATTTCACCTTAAATATTATTCAAGGGTACATTATATGCATTATGACATGCATTTATCACAAAAAAAATTTTTTTTAAATTATTTTTGAGAAAAAAAAAAAATGGAATTTTATGCGTCGTCTTAGAAATCTTCGAAATGTCCCCTGCGCGTTCCATATCAATGAAAATCCCCAAGATTTCTTATAAAAGTTTGATTTATATGTATAAATAAAATAGAGCACCGAATTTTATATATTTGAATTTAAAGGTAAAAAAAAAAGAAAAATTTTGAATTTTTGAATTTTTTTTTAACCTTTAAATTCAAATATATAAAATTCGATGCTCTATTTTATTTATATATATATAAACCAAACTTTTATAAAAAACATTGGGGATTTTCATTGATATGGAACGCGCAGGGGGAATTTCGAAGATTTCTAAGACGACGCGTAAAATTCCATTTTTTTTCTCAAAAATAAAATTATTTTAAATTTTTTTGTGATAAATGCATGCCATAATGCATACACTGTAAAGAAAATACTGCCAGTTTTCCGGTAGGAATCGTAAAATTAGTTGCCCTCATCGTGCCGGAATAATTTCCAACCCAGCTCGGAATAACATCCGTAAAATCGGAATAAAATCCGTATAATACCGTTTTACTGATTATTTCCTTATTTTTACGGATTTATTCCGAGCTGGGTCGGAAATTATTCCGGTACGATGAGGGCAACTATTTTCCCGATTCCTACCGGAAAACTGGCAGTATTTTTTTATAGTGTATAATGTACCCTTGAATAATATTTAAGGTGAAATTTACAAAAATATAAAAAATTATTTTTAAGGATTTTAAACTCCTTTGCCCCCTTAATTCTCGCTCCCGTCCGAGGCTGACGAAAAAGAAAGGCTACAGCGATATGTTACATATATGTCTCTTTTTTTTCAAACCGTTGGAGTTACGTGGTGCTTGAATAAACCAATGCAAATGTGCGACAAGATCACGTCACCCAAGCGGTCTAAAGCGAAAGGTAGCGCGACAGCCTATCTTTTTGGTTAGCCTCGCTCCCGTCAATATGACGCACTAGGGTGTCGTAATCTATTTTTTGGTCACGTGATATTGCCGGGATAAAGATTTATAATCGAAAAAAAAATTCTAAAACCGAAAAATTTAACTGGCATTTCCATATGAAGTCTGAAAATTCGTGCTTGAGTTTAGTTTGTACGATCTATGTTTGAGTAAATAATGGATTCTAATGAATTTTTGGATGATATTTTGCTGTTAATTGATAGTCAACATTTTATGTAGTTATGTTATTTAAATATTATTTGTAAACATTTGTAAAGTAGAAAATATTTTAAAAATAAGGATCTTATTCGGATTAATTTGTATGGTGTAAAACAAACATTAAGATGCAAAATTTCCGTATGACGGCTTTTCGGCAAATGTGAATTTTTTGTATAACATCTTTTGTTTTCGCCACAAACATACAACTAATTGCATATTTTATTTAGAAATATTCTAATTACTCAATTTCTGAAATTTAATAAAAAGGTACATTTTTTATGGTTTTTATAAATATTAATGGATTAATAGTTACGTGTACAAAGCATACACTTGACATATGCTTGTTGAAGTTTGCATTTCACAAGTTGTAAAATTCTGTTTGTCCAGTCTGAATATGCAAAATGTTTTCATAATATAAGTCGAAGCAATGACTAACTGAAGAAATATCACTTTCATCGGATAAAGACATTTCTGTAAAAATACGACAATTTTACTAGCATTTATTTTATAGTGTACCTTTAGATAAATACAAATAAGTTATATTACTGTAACAGCAGAAAGAAAATTATCGAGGAATTATTACCGAAGCGCCCAATTCATCTGAAGTATGCGATACTTTTACAACCATTTAAAAACAAAAAGCAGAAAACTTGCATATATTTGTCTTACTTAGAGTCAAATAACTAAGAATAATTGAGAAAATGAAAATTGCATTGATACATTTGGGAAATAAGAGTTGAGATTGAAAATTATAAATAAATATTCCGCTTTGGCTTCGAATAAGACACCACGTGATTTTGTATACACCGTAAAAAAATACTGTCAGTTTTCCGGTAGGAATCGGAAAAATAGTTGCCCTTATCGTACCGGAATAATTTCCGACCCAGCTCGGAATAAAATCCGTAAAAATAAGTAAATAGTCAGTAAAACGGTATTTTACGGATTTTATTCCGAGCTGGGTTGGAAATTATTCCGGTACGATAAGGGCGACTATTTTTCCGATTCCTACAGGAAAACTGGCATTATTTTTTTTACAGTGTAAGGTGGTTCTATTTAAGGTCTATTTAAGGATCTTTTTAAAGTACTGTTTAAGGTTCTGTTTAAGGCGGTTTTGTTTAAGGTTAATTTTGTGTAAGGCACTTTGTTTAAGGCGATAATGAAATATAATTCATTGCTCAACAACGTCAAACTTTCCGACGCATTATGTAACTCATTTTTAAGGTTCATTCTGTTCATTAAGGTTCATTTTAAGGATAATTTTGTTTAATGTTCTTTTTAAGATTCTTTTTAAGGCTCTGTTTAAGGTTCTGCTTAAGGCTCTGTTTAAGGTTCTGTTTAAGGCACTTTTGTTTAAGACTTATTTTGTTTAAGGCGGTTTATTTAAGACAGTAATGAAATATAAGTCCCTGCTCAACAACGTAAAACTTTCTGACACATTTTCTGTCTCATTTTTAAATGTAAAAGTAAGTCAGACTAGTGAAGCACATTTGGCTTCGAATGGTTTTTCTACCTTTTGATAACTAAATTACTTATCCATTTATAAACGATTGTTGTTGCGTGGGGACAGATTTTCTCATTTCCCACGCTGTCGCTTCCAGAAATTCTGTTTAAAACGCCAACTTTAACAGTATTTTCGGAAAGATCTGCGGCCTTTACTCAAAAATTGAAAATACGATTCAATTTCATAGTTTCTGAATAAGAACACCAGTTAGTTTGATGCGTTTATGAACAAAAGTGAATTTAGAAATGCGTCAGAAAGTAGCTCCTCCAGATTTGAGAACAGTCTTAATATAAAAATGATTTTTCTTGTAGTTGTGGGCACCTAAAAATGTATATTAAACTTAATCATTTGTTAGAGTTTTCAATTAAACACGATTTTCACTAATTCTCTGCTCACCGTTCTGTAATCCGGGTGGTAATTGTACTTCTTAATAAAATTTCAGTGTGATTACAAAGTTGCAGTATGAACATGCATAACGAATGCAGCGATTGGATGAACGATGAACGATGACCGGCGGAAGGCAGCGTTCAATGTTGCTTTCATCACATTCGCCGCGCCTTTGCCTTTTGTCCAATCAAAAGTCACTACTATAGGTCCCGGCCCTTAGTATATTATTAACGCACTAATATGCTGGTGATCAAATTCATAATAAACAATCCTTACCTAATTGTCAATAAAATAACAGATGATACCTTCTGAAGGAAGAAGCTGAAAAAACCTTGGGTCACCGAATGACACATTTCCTAATTTCAAGTGACCCACTTGAGTTCCGAAAAAATAAGCATAATATATAACAAGTAATTATAAAACATAAATATAAAACGAACACTTGTAGAATACATAATAAATAAAAGCAATAACATGTTAGTTTGATTACAAAGTTGCAGTGACGAACATGCGTAACGAATGCGGCGATTGGACGAACGAAGCCGGGAGGAAGGCAGCGTGCAATCGTTCCCTTTCGACACGTTCGCAGTGCCTTCGACATCTGTATAAACAAAAGTCGGCTTCAGCTACTGCTACAATTTGACGGTTAGTCTCCTCTTTTGGATTGTGATCTTTCCACGATATAGTGTTGGGCATGACTTCCTATGAAGTTTTCACCTCTGAAAAAAATGGCTTTCCAATTTTGTCCGAAATCAATTTAACTTATTATAAATATGATCAAATATTTCCACACATGAAATTTATTTTAAGTAAGAACAGGAACAGCTTAACTCTCATAAATTCAGATGCCTGAATTCGTCTTATGCCGACTCACTGTAAGCCAGACTTAACTGAATCTACATCACAAGTTCGGTGTCAGGGGAACCATTAAAAGTAAAGTATATTCAGTTATATTTCTTTTTATGATAATTATAATTTTAATTTTTGTGTTTAAAGTTTAAAAAAGCATATTGTAATTATTTTCTCAATAATATTCATCTTATTACTCACGATAAAAGGCTGCTTTAAAACGAAAATTATCACTGACCCGAAAACATTTTCTTAATACACACGTTATAGTTAATTAAGAACCGCAGTCAAAAAAGGTTACGACCCCTGATTTAGAGTGTCATATTCGAAATTCTATTAAGAAATATTACAATAACGGTATCAAAAATGTTATCGAGTATTACAAAATGATACTTGTTAAAATTTTCGCAAATGTTCTAGGGTTTCAGAGAAATAGAGATTACATTTCGAAATCATGTAAAACCAACATGATGTTTTTGAAATTCTTGTAGCATTTTTTTCTTATATTTTTTTATGATAAATGGTAAATATTAGAAAATATCATTTTAAGTTTTTACTTTTCCTTATACAAAATTTCAGACTATGAAAAGGTATCGCATCTGTTTTCACTTAAGTGTGCTTTACGATTTTTTGTTGAAGATTTAAAGATATGTGTAGTGTACAGAGTCAAGTAAAGATGAAAAAATTCTATTTAAGTACATAAAATTTATTTAATGTTTATGGCTTTAAATTAATGAATGAAAGAATACATATTTTTAAATTTTGAATATGTGGTATTTTGTTAATTTTCTTCAAAAGATATGTCGTCGTAGAAAGATTTCACACACACACACACACACTGTATATACCGGGTGATTATAATTAAAGTTACGATTTCAAAAATCCATAATTTTAAAACTACTGATCAGAATGACTTGATATTTGAGCAGAACAATCGTGAAGCAATGAAATTTTGTTTGGCGAAGGAAAAAAATCAGTTCCAAAATGTGCCGACAGATGGCGCTGTCAGGGTTCACATTGTCTGGAGATATGAAAATTACTAATACGTGACATGCGCACCGCAGACATAGCTGCCATAAAAATGCAGTGCACTACTCTTTGCCTGAATGCTTGATCATGACCCTGACTATGAAAGATCGGCTCTGCTCTTGAAGCTTTTTTTATAAAAACGATGACTGTGCACTTACAGCTACAACTCATATTCAAAATATTAGAATAATTACTTTTTTTTACAAATTGAAAATATCGTTTCGTAATTTAATGTCTTTTAATGCAAATATGCAAACAATATTTTTATTAAGAACTTATTGTTGATTAAACTTATTTATTATCTTAAAATTAATATCATTTTTGAAAAGATTAATTGAAAAAAAATTATTTTGAAAAGTCAAAATATTAGAATATTTATTCAAGTGGTTCAAAATATTGGAATATTTCACATCAATTCTTTTTTAATTGTCACCAATTCATAACTGGTGGCATCATTGATTAAATTCATACGATTTTATTTAAAATCAGTATTCTTTTTGCAGTTTGTTTGCTTTTTCGTCTTAAAATGAATCGTGTGAGTGATATTACTGAATCTATTAAACTTCGTATGTTTGATTTGTATCGGCACGGTAAAAATCAATGTTATATGGCTAATTACTTACAGTTGGACCTCGTTATCACGACACCCGGTTTTCACGTCACTCCGCTTATCACGTCAGTTTTTCAAAGTCCCGATTTTCTGTATATGATTTTAATGTAAATAAACTCCGGATTTTACGTCGGTGAATAATTTTCAACACCGGATATCCCGATGGTTTAGGCAAATTGTCCATTTTTCAGAATCCATCTTACGAGATCGGAAATTAAGCGATAACAAATGTTTTAGCCAAACTTCTCACAAAAGTGTCTAAAATTATAAAAGAGAAAAAGACAGAAATTTCTTCAGGCTCATTGAGCGAAAGTGATATGGAGCTGAAACAAAACAAGCCTCTGACTAAAACGGAAGCATTGCATTGCATTGAAACGATCAGAAATTATCCATTTCTGAAACAACGGACATGATTACAATTCATCGTATAATATTGAAAAAAAAACAATTGTAGGAAGCACATCTAGGGATAAGCAAACTTTAATTTATCAATATTTCATGTAGCAATAGAAAAGTAAGTCATCAGAAATCTGATTTTTATCCTTTTCAATTTTGTTTTGTGCGTATTTTGTTTAATAATAATCTTTTATTGCTTAAAAATGCAAGCACAGTTATGAATTTAAAATTGTTTTAAATTAATTAAAAATACAGATTTTTATAAACATATTTTTCTCCAACTCCGGTTACCGCGACACTCCGCTTATGACGACACTTTTTTTCTGGCCATGAGAGTGTCGACATAACGAGGTTCGACTGTACATTGTTCGCAATCAAGCGTTAGTAAAATAATAAGACAATAATAATAAAAAAAAAGAAAATTTCAAAGTAATCGCCGAAATGGCGGCCGAAAACCAAAAACATCTGCTAGAGATGACAGGAAACTGAAGCGTATAGTTAAGAAAAAACGTTTTAAAAGTGTGTGATTCTTGCACCGAAAATGGAAAGAAGAAGGAGTTGAAGTTTGTACATCGACATCATTAAGACGTCTCCATAAATTTAAATTTGAATCTCGTGTACCGAAAACAAAACCTCTCATGACTGCAAAACAAAAGCGCATAAGATTGAATTGGTGTAAAACAAGACGTTTATGGAGCGAAGAAGATTGGAAAAATATATTATTTAGTGATGAAAACGTGTTTTGTGTTTCATATGGTAATCAAAGTATTCGAGTTTGGAGAATGAAGCAAGAAGCATTTGATAAAGAATGCCTTAAACGTTCCGTAAAATTTGCTGCTATGGTTTGCTGCTATGGCTGTCATGGTTTGGGGTTTCATGAGTGCAGAAGGACCTGGAAAGTTATCCATCGTCTACGGAAAAGTTAACTCTCAGACATATCAAGAAATTTTGTAATATTATACGATTCCATCATCAGAAGATTTATTTGAAGATGATTTCATCTTTCAACAAGATTTAGCGTCACTGCATATCTCGGTGTCAACTAAGAATTGGTTCCACCAACGCAACATTAAAGTACTTCCTTGGCCACCAATCTAACCAGACCTTAATCCCATCGAAAACTTATGTTGTGTAATGAAGAAAAATCTCCAAGAAAATCCTTCTTCAAGTAAAACTGAGTTAGTTGGCACATATAAAGTCAATTTGGGCTAATATTGAAAGAAATGTTTGTAAACACCTTGTATGCAGTATGCAAGATCGACTGTACGCTGTTATGAAAGCTAAAGGGGATGTCGCAAAATATTAACTACTATTTACTTCATATTCATAAGGAAATATTGTTGCGTAAAATAAAATATTCTAATATTTTGAACCAATCTAAACTTTATTCTAATATTTTGATGTGTTTCAAAAAGCTGTATACCTAATTTATTTTACTGTATTTTGTATTTTGTAAATGTTAAAATCTTATCTAAACATTCCAGATTTAATTTATAAGAAATTTAATTGCATTTACTTAGTATTAAAAATAAATAAATGAAAAATAATTTTTTCTTATTTCTTTTTCTCAATTATTCTAATATTTTGAATATGAGCTGTATTAAGAAGTTTTGGACATTAAAATCCATAAACAGGGGTCCAATAGCCACAAATGGTCTGCGAAAAATGATTACTAAATTCAAAGAGACCGGTTCATTTGATGTTAAACCGGGTAGAGGAAGGAAACCAGTTTCGGCACGGCAGTGGAAGATGTGGCTACAGCATTACAAGAACAGACTGACAGTGAGGCTGGAATTAGCAGTGCACGGGGAATTGGCCGGATACTGAATATGCCGAACAGCACGGTACTCAAAGTCCTACGAAACATCTTGCGCTGTTATCCGTATAAGATAACTCATGTACAGGAGTTGCTACCTGCTGACCTGGAAAAACGTCAATCTTTTGCACTACAATTTCTTGCCCGGATGGAAGTGGACAACGGATGGCCATGGAACATTCTGTGGTCTGACGAAGCCTACTTTCATTTGTAAGGTTCTGCAAATACGCAAAATATCATAATATGGACGACTGAGAATCCGTCCCCAGCTACAGCCATTACCTCTTCAGTCTGAAAAGGTCAATGTGTGGTGCGGTCGGACGGCAGCGTTTATCGTCGGTCCGTTTTTCTTCGAGTATATCACACCTGCGTGTCCCATTACCTGTACCGTTACTGGAAAGCGGTATAAAGCACTTTTGCGTAACCATGTCCTTCCGGCACTTCAGCAGCGTAAGTGTGTGGATCACACAATATTCATGCAAGATGGCGCTCCTCCGCACATTGCGACTCATGTGAAGCAGCTATAGAGTGCTAATTTCGGAGATGATGGGATCATAAGCCGCCATTTTCCAACAACGTGGTCGCCAAGTTCCCTCGACTTAAACCCGTGTGATTTCTGGCTTTGGGGGTATCTGAACAATGTTGTTTACAGCAGGCGGATTGAGAATCTAGCCGGCTTGAAAGCAAGCATCACACACCACACCCATTGCATCAGTACAGATACCTTCCGATCTGTTGTGGAGCATGCCGCTCTGCGCTTCCAATTAGTAGCGGAACAAGGCGGAAGGCATATCAAACAACTTATGTCTTAATCATCAGTAAGGTGTTTGTTTCATGAAGCTCTTTTTTTTTCTTTTTTTTCATTATCGCTGTTGTCGCTGTAAACATGTATTCTTGGCTTTTCGCTGATAAATTTTTAGTAAATTCCTGAACTCTATTTCTTTCCTTTTGGCTAAAAACATTCCTGTGTTTAACGATTACATTTTTGGTCTTTCCCCTGGTATTACGCTGACAACGCCATCTATTGGCACATTTTGGAACTATTTTTTCCTTCACCAAACAAAATTTCATTGCCTCACGATTGCTCTGCTAAAATATCAAGTCATTCTGATCAGTAGTTTTAAAATTAGCGATTTTTGAAATCGTAATTTTATTTATAATTACCCGGTATATTAATTTAGTCATTAACTTTCCAGCAGAAGTATTGGGTTTACAAATTAGTTCGGTCCGTTTTCAAAAGAGGGCGCCGGCTGCTCTGAATGTTTTATAGTGACAGCTGATTTCGGTGGTTTCAGACAGGTTAGACAACTGTCAATAAATATTCAATTCATATCGCTTTGAGTTTCATACAAAAACTTTGTTTTTTACCAGATTGAATATGTCAATTTTTTTATTAACAAAGTAACATTTGCGGGAGGTTTTGGTTTTCTGCTTTAATTGGAAGAAAAGTGCAGCTGAAGCCCATCGAATGCTTGTAAAAGTGTATGGTAACCTCAGAGTAATCATATACAATTTTTACTATGAGATGGTACCGCTGCTCCAACTGATAAATTCTTTAGGGAATGGTTTCGACGTTTCAAGAACGGTGATTTCAGCATTGAAGACAAGCCTTGCTCTGGACAGCCAAAAAATTCGACGACAAAGATTTAAAGGCATTACTGGATGAAGATCCGAGTCAAACACAAGAAGATCTTGCAGAATCATTGGGAGTGTGTCAACAAGCTCTTTCCGTACAATTGAAATGCATGGGAATGTTTCAACAGCAAGGAAATTTGGTACCTTATGAACTGAAACCAAGAGACGTAAAAAAAAAAAAAAAAAAAAAATCGCAAATGTCGTAAGAAAATATTTGTAAACGCTCAAGTAGCATGTTTTACCGCACACACCGTATTCTATGGACATTGCTCCTTCTGATTACTGGTATTTCCGACGGACGCAGCAGGATTTATCAGGTCACCGGTTCACTTCTTTCGGAGAAATGGAAAATTAGATCGCCTCAAAAGACGAGCTATTTTTTCGAGATTTAATTCGAAAATTGTCTGAGAGGTGGAAAAAAGTAATAGCCAGCGATGGACAATACTTGATTAATCAGTTCATTCATTTTGTTTCGAAATAAATGCATATTTCAATACAAAAAATGGACCGAACTAATTTTTACTCGCAATATTTAATTTTAAGTACGAGTATAATGCTTTATTCTATTAAAGAAGCAATTACCATTAAAATATTCGTAAACTTGAAAATATATTTAGGCTTATGTATTCAGCGATCGGATAAAGAAGCACTAAAATACAAAAATGGGTAAAGGCTCATACGCGATGGGGGTGAGCGTGGGGTAGTATCAATCTCAAATTTGCTTTTCATTATTAAGATCGTTGGGGCACATTAACAGATTTTATTCCCATGCCAGCTACTTATCTGCATTCGAAAATAAATAATGAGCACAGTGGTATGTATATTTATAATTATTTTTAAACTTCATTTATAAGCTGCAAAATTATCTTTTTTTTAATGAAAAGATATTTTTAAAATACATTTTTAATACAATTCCGCACTGGTCCGACATCATTTTTTATGGGTTTATTCATTTATCTTCCAAGTAAGATAAGTATAAAAATTGAGTGCTAGTTCTCTCAACTTTTCTGAGAAAAAAATTTAAATGTGCAAATTTTAACTTCCAGGTAATGTTTGGTAATCAATATTCAATTAAGTTCTAAATTTAAAAAAAAAAAAAAGTTTTTGTTTCTTCTAATACTGTTACTGGACAGGGAAAAAGAAAATTAGCTCATCCTAATTAAAAATTATAAAAAAATTAAAGTTTTGTTAAAGTTTGCTTCTTCCTTCATATCTAACAATCCGCGACAGCCATATCCCACGAACAGTTAGACATACGGACTTGGGGTTGATTTTATTCGATTCAATATCCAAAAATACATAGAATTTGATACTTCAGACGACTTTTGTGGTCATTAATTTTTTTTTATTGTTAAACTTTTTTTTTGCAAATATTGGATCCCTTAATGAGGTCTGATCAACTTGATAAACAAAGCTATTCAGATGTTTCCTATTAGCTGCATGCCAACAATCAATCGAGAAATATTTAACTATTTATCGCAACATCTATAACAAATTATAAAACACTGTAATAATCTACTTCTTTTAATTGCTAAAAAGTGTAAAATAAAAAGAGCAAAAGAAAGTTTAATACAAGTGTTTACATGTTTCGGTTACATCGAAGCCCTTACGAAAACAGTTAAGGATATTCTAAAATTGGACGATCTATGATGTAATTTATTTAAAGCGCTATTATTCAATTTTTCACGTACTCTTTGAGATTACGCATGTATTTTGTTTTTATTATTTGGATGTTTATTTCCATATCCGTAAATGTGGAGTATATTCCATGTCACGCGTGGGACAGCTTTTCTATATATTACTGCTGTTTTAACACTATTTCTACCAAGAGGTGTCTAAAGACATCTTTCGGATTTTAACTTAAAATTATTCTCTAAGTTTAATCATTTCTCCATAACTATTTTTTTTTTTTACTTTTCATACAATAGTTGTTAAATTAATTCAGCGATATAATTTTCCTCCAGCTCATTCTGGATCTAAAAATATGTATATGGTATATCTATTTCTACCATATTTCTACCATTTCATAAATTCTAATGTCTAAGAATTTGATAATTTATAATTTTAAACAATTTTACTTATAAATATTAAAACCATTTTACAGCACAGTATCAATTATAATCAAATTAGAGAATCCCGATTTCAGGTATAACGGAAAATACAGGAGTTGCTGCGTTTTGCTTGTTTTCCGTCATGTTGCATTTTACCGCAGATTATTGCAGTGACTACTCCATAAAAATTGAATAACGCGTTTTGTACTCCAATTCTGATAGTGAGTTCGATACACATGAATTTTTTTTCCTTTCGTGTAAAAACTGTGATATTGAATAGGAAAGAATTTTATTGCACTGCTGTTTTTATGATTACCGTTGTTGTTGTTGTTGTTACAAAGATTGAATTTTTATACGTGAGATTGAAAGTTTGTTGAATTAATAATATTAAAATGTTCGATTTTTTAATAAAAATTAAAAAATGAAGAAGATAATATTCTTTAATTGTTGTTCCTATTGACATAAAACATGTTCGATTACATTTATGTATATTTATGTTTTGTAGATTGTTGAATTCAGTTAGAATTTATAACCTGATTAAATAATCTCTAATAAATACGCACCTATGTATTAATATATATATTGCTCAAATTACATATATTTAACTGATAATTTGAAATCCCAACAGTTTTGGCAATTATTTGCATATTCAAATGCAAATATGTCAAAATACAACTTTTGATAGAAAAAGGTATACAGAAAATCGTGGTAGAAATAATGTTAACAACATCATTATATCCTCAAATTAAAACAACTATAGTAATATGAAAATGTAGGGTTTTATATTATTTTAATGTATAGTTTATATTTTGTATTATAGTTTATATAATGTATAGTTTATATTTTGTATTATAGTTTATATTACTTTATTATATACTTTATTATAAAAACTTATAAGTTAATAGATATAGATATTTTTGTAAGTATCACGCGCAGGACATTTTGCCCATTTTTCATAGGACGGTCCTGAAATGGACAGATTACTTGGATTTAAAATGTTTTGAGAATTTAAAACTTACTAAAAATGGGCAGCTTACTTAGTTCTAGGGTTTAAAATGTAGAGATTTTTAAACCTATTAAAGGGCCACTGCCAAGAAGGGTTATGTGTTTCACGCGTATCTGGGTAAGTGGATTTCTTTATACCCTCAAAATATCCCAACGGCTTTATGGATTTCAATGAATGAGGTCTCTATCGATTCGTCTTAACCGCCCAATGTTATAGGATAGGAATTGTTTTTATAAATTCAAAAGGGCGGCCATAAAGTACAAAATGGCGGTAGAGACGAGAAAAATTTTTTACGCACCCTATTGAGTGGCATATCATTGGATAGATCTTTCAAAATGAAGAAAATGTTTCATTGACTATTTTACAGTCAGAAGCTCCGTTTAAATATTACACAACCTGGAACTTGTGTAGGTAGGATCTCCATCTTTGCTGCAACTCTAACCTTCATAGACATCTATAGGCCTCATCAAAACAGTGTTTATAGATAGGAACTAACAATTAAACACAACTTAAAAGTCATCAATACAAGTAAATAAAAAAAAAGATAAGTAATATAAAAAATAACTTCACATAGATGAGAAATAATTAATTAGTTCACTTTTTACGCAGTCGGGCCTTTTTTAATTTAATTTTTCAGTAAATGTGTATCCAGATGTAAAACAAAAAATAATCACCAAAGTTATAATGAAGAAATGCTATATTAAAGAAAAATAAAGGAAACTTGTCCAATATGCGGAGAACATTTGTATAGTTATAGTAATACAGATGTATATCAAAAGGAATACACAACTTTATGTACTAGATCTAAACTTAATCTAAAGTTATTGTTGGTTTTAGTATTTATTTAATATCCGCGTGGAGCCTTTTTTTAAATATAAATTTCTTGTCATAATATTTCTTCCAAGAAACCTTTTTCTCGTACATAAATTGTATATATTTTATTTTAAAACCTGCTATATACACGTAGGAAATGATTCTTTGATGTCAGTAATTTGTAGAGCGCTTTAAATAAAAATAAAAATATAATTTTAATTTGAACATGCCCCGCCCCCCTCTAAAAGCTAGCACATTTATGATTCCTTTCATCCAAAACGAAAAAAAAAAAAAAAAAAATGAAAGAAACGAGATGACTTCTGTATCAGTAGTTCCTGCTTTGTCTTTATATGGACCTGCCTTCCTATCGGAAATCTAGCAATTGGTAATTACTGTCATCAATAGATAGATTCTTGCAGTCATCCATTACTGAAAATGGCTGGAACAGATAGGGAGTTTTGCGGTGAAAAATGGATCTCGATTAAGGCTTCTTGGCCCCCGTATATCTCAGACAATCGATTTATATGTAATAGCAATGAAAAAAGCCTCATATTATCGGGAGGAAGAAGTTATGACACATGTTCCTCCTTATTAAATGTAGAAAAAATTAAATTATCTAAGTAATTTTTGCTACTTTTCCGAGAATAACTACTAACTTCATAACACACTTATCAGGTTAATTCTATACGTCAAAACTCACGAACAAAAACTTCATCTTATAATTTATATTAAAAATAAAAATTCTAATTGTATGTGTCAATTCTAATGCATAACTTTTTACGCAACTGGTGTGCAAAAATAGGTTAAACGCAGCTTTGGTTTTTTACACCCAGTTTGATGGAAAACCTCTGAGCATTTCTTCTTTTCGGGAACTGTTGAAGCGATTTAAATATTTTATTATTTATTAATTTATTTTTCATCTTTATTTGTTTATTTATTTATTTTGGTATTATAAGTAGGTATATTTGGGTCGTTCTGTTTTTTCTGAAAAATCATTCCCTTTTTAGTAACGTTAAATTGAAGAAAAAAAAAAACTAGAAATATAGATGCGTAACTATTACATTTTTTTTATTATTATTCTTTGATGAACAATCAATTTATAATTTAGCTATTGTCTAAACTATATTTTTAAATGATGAAATAGCTTCATTAGTTCTCGAAAAAAAAATAGCTATCCTAACATAAGCTGTTTTGTATAGGATATATCTAAAGTGTTATTGCCTCTTAAAACCGAAGACCGAAACCGAATTTCGGTAATCTTCCTTTTTTCGGCCGGAAACAAAAATGAAAATTACCAAAATAGCACAGTCAAAGCGAAATGAATGATATTTCGATTACCGATGATTGTCACATCAGTCTAGGTAAGATCCATAATCGGAATGCCGTTCATTTTGCTTTGACTGTTCGATGTTAGCTGCCCAGCGCTGTTATGTAGCGACAGCTCACGGTTGTTTTCGTGATTAAGTATGATTAAATAAATATCTGTAACACGTTATACGATATCACTTTTAAAAGTGTCGTTACTTCCCAGACTATTAGGCTTAAAGTGAATTCGAAGTAGAATTTTTAAGGTATCGGTGAAACTAAAACAGGAAGCCACAAAATCCATTTTTGGCAACCGAAAATTCGACTCGATTCTGAGGTGCCCTATCCCGTAACAGGCTCGAATCCGGCCCGAAACTCTAAAAGAAGGTGGCGCTAGGTACAAATATAACTATAGAAGACCTCTATAATCATTACATTAATATGAGCTTTATTATTTTGCCATATACTTTATACATATGAGGACCCTAGAAGTCAAGGGATACAAGTGACAGAATTTCGATTTGGAGTAAATTGGGTTCAAAGTTGAACATCAATAGTAATTGACTGAAATAAAATATGAAACTATTGCTTATTTCATAGCGGTCTTTGTGCATTTATTTCAGTAACTCCGAAAGAAAAGTGGAGAACAATATTTAATTTAATTTAAGTAGAGATTAAATAGTAACCTATTTAATCTCTACCTAAATTAAATCAAATATTGTTCTCCACTTTTCTTTCGGAGTTGAGTAGTTTAAAGAGCTTAAGTGGATGACCTCTATCGCGCAGCCACATAATTAGAAAATCACTTGTATTTATTTTCCTTCAAACAAATAGCCTTATTTCTTGAGAGTCTGTCCAAATAGCTCAGTTTTTTCAATTTTGCCACTTATACTCCTTAGTTCTGGGGTCTTATAATTTTTATGAAGCAAATTGATATCTATCACAATCACCCATTGTGAAATATTCAGCCATTCTCGTGAAAAAAAAAATCCTGAAATTTATCTTCAGTCATGTAGTATTTACACGCACTATTTATTCTTAACAAAATTATCAGAAATTTTACAGAGCGTTATTACCTCTGGTTGCCTAATATAATTTAAATTTACTTTGAAGAACCGCACTTAATTAATAAATTGGAAAACATACACAGTGTGACCAAAACTAGATCCTAGCATTTTGAAGTTCACTAATACGCAAACGGTAACAGCTGTTGAAATTACATTAGCCTGCAAAATTTGGGTTGTGTCATGTTTTTTAGCTTTAAAATTTGATTCATGAATTTTGTAGCGCTGAATCCGAAAATGACCTTCATTTTTAACCATCACGTCAGGTGTTTTTCACAAATCGTAAATTTCAAAGTTAAAAAGTAAAAAAATGGCTAAAATCTGATGCTCTAAAATAAATGTGATGGTTGTGCTCTTTAGTTTTTGACAATTGATTCTTATGTATTTTGCAGCATTGAATATGAAAATGACCTTCATTTATTACCACCACGTCAGGATTTTTTGCAAATCGGAAATTTTTAATTTTTTTAACAGTCGAAATCTTGCAAAAATCTGCTGCTATAAAATAGACGTAAAACGTGTTTTTCATAATAATTCATTCATCGTTTTGCTTATACTGTGCATTTTTACAGCTAAACATGTAAAATATTGTGTATTTAAAATCCTTACAATTTTATTCCATGTGTGGAAGTTTCTTTGGATTTGGACAGCTCATGCCCTGCCTCGCTTTTTCACTTTTATATTCTAGATTGGGTTCATCTGACTGTCCTCTTTTTTTTTTGGCGATTGATAAGGTTAGAAATTTGTCGCAGATATCATTAAAATATTTGCCTTCTTTAGGTAGGGCTTTGATAGATTTTCGCTATTTTTAGACTTTTTAACTTTGAAATTCACGATTTGGGAGAACTCCTGACGGTAATGGTTAAAAATGAAAGTCATTTTTTGATTCGGCGCTAAAAATACATAAAAAACAGTTATCAAAAGTTAAAACACACAACCATCGCAGGCTTGTGTTTTTATTAAAAGAAGTCGGGAATTTCTTCAGCTATACAGTAGAACCCCGCTAATCCAAACCCAACTAATCCGAAATTCCGGTTAATCCGAACCGATTTTATTTTCGAAAATTATACTTGAACAGATTAACTGAAAAGATTGAAATATTGTAATAAAAACAAAAAAGTACTTTTTCAGCATGCGTAATTTTGTATACATTGAAGAAACTAATGCAATAATTCAAGGATCATATTTAGATTTAATAAAAACATATTGCATTAACACATCATATACACATTTACATTAACAATCTTTTTGGGGCGAAGAAATTTGTCAAATTTGCCTGACGAAGTGATGTAATTTTCAACGACGAAGCAATATTATGCCAACGTCACATGAACATAATGCCTGCTGATGTCGTATTTTCACTCGGCTCTATATTATTGCAGTGCTATTTCTAGCGCATTTGCAGCTTCAGAATGAGAAACGAGAACATTCTTTAGCTCATCAGTTTCTTCTAGATCAGTGACATCTTGTAGCTTATTCTGAACTCAAGAAATGATTTATTCATCTGTATATAACTGATTGGCTTCAGCATCACAAGACAACCGCTCAATTACAGTGTGATCAGTTGCGTCTTCACAGCCAGGGATACGTTTAATAAGCAGAAAAATTTCGCTTTTGTTTGCTTCTCCCTGTTCAACATCGCTGGAATCAGCTAAACTTGGCTATAACTTCTTCCATGAATTTACTAAACAATTTTGTGTAACATTGCCCCATCACTCCGATACCGAGTAAATTGCATCTTCTATTGTGACATTCTGTATAAGTTGCCGTACAGGGATAGAACTACTACCGCTTTCAATCACTTTTCGAAGAAGTATCTTCTTGTAGCTGCATTTTACATTTTGTAACACTCCATGATCCATAGGCTGTAATAAAGGTGTTACATTAGGAGGTAGAAAAACTGCATTTACACATTTATATTTCTGCAGCAGTATGATGCTTCTGCTGGATGGGATGGAGCATTATCCAAAATTTGCAAAGCACGATTGGGCAAACGGTTCTTTTTATTAATTTTTTCTACTGCTGGAACAAACTTCTTTTCAAACCATTCTTTAAAAAGCTGGCCAGTCATCCAGCCTTTTTTTTATTCCTGTAAAATACAGGAAGTGAAATCAGGTTTGCATTTTTTAATGCTGTAGGGTTCTTTGAGTTCCCTATAAACATGAGCTGTAATTTATTATCACCTGTTTCATCAGAGCATTAAGATAAGCTTCTGTTGTACTTGTAAGAATGATTAATTGTTTGTAATATTAAATTTTTGTAATACATATAACAATGTAAAAAGTTAATCGTATTCAGTTCAAAAACCGGCCAACAATGAGACAAATAATTTTCAAGAATAAAATTTTCTCGTATTCATCAGTAGAAGAGTGAATGACAAACGAATACGCTGGAGTACATTACACTTCTCCGATAATACTAATTTATTGTCTGAGCGAAGCGAAGGCTAATACTCAGCGAAATATTACTGTCCGGACACATTACAGCTACGATGGATATTAACGCCATGTCCTACTAAAAAAAAAGCCTAATAAAAACCTTTCGTCAAGCATAACTCAAAAAATATTTGTCGAATTTCGTTTCTGATTGCACCAGAAGATTCCTATGAAGGCCACCTACTGAATGCACCCACTATGAAAAATAAGTTCCAAGACGTTTAAAAATTATATTAAAAAAACTGATAAAAAAAGCACAAGTTATCTGCATACGTCACAGAAATTTGGTGTGCGTCACTTTCACCAGTGGATGTTTTCGTAGACAACTGGTTTGAACACATGGAGCAAATAAAAGAAAATACGCACGCAGTAATATTGAATAGATCAGTTTCAACCACGTGATCACAAACCTTGCAACAACCCGTGGCAACCCGTTTTGGTGGGCAAACAAATAACAATACAGTACTCCGTACCACGGTGACCGGTTTTAGCCTGTTGTATAAAATCTGGACTGTTGTATGACATACAATTGTGGATGATTAAAACAAAAGACATGAGTGTTTATTGCTCCGGGAGGTTATCTTTCTCTGGATGTCTGTCTGTCTATCATACAGCATGCAATTTTCTTGTAAAGGATGATATTATTATGCAGTAAAACCTCCATAACGGACACACCCGATTAGTGGACACCTCTATTTAGCGGGCATTTTTTCGATTACCAACCCTTAAATAAGTGTACATTTTTTACTCTCAGTAGCGGACACCTCCAAATAGAGGACAAATTCTGCCCTCCCGAGGTGTTCGCTATTCAGAGGTTTTACTGGTAAAACCTACATAACGGACACACCCGATTAGCGGATACCTCTATTTAGCAGACATTTTTTCGATTACCAACACTTAAATAACTGTACATGTTTTACTCTCAGTAGCGGACACCTCCAAATAGAGGACAAATTCTGCATTCTCGAGGTGTCCGCTATTCAGAGGTTTTACTGTATATGTTGATAGTTATTTTACAGGGCCGCACAAAAGAATAAGAATATATGAAACGAATATAAACTAAATTCGGGATTGGTAGATCGCTGATGGTAAATTAATTTTAGGATGTTGTTACAGTCATCCGCAGCATGTTTTTAGAGTTTCGTTCATCTAACGAAACCCTACCTGTCTCACTCCTTTGTCTGTCTGTCACAGAGTCCTTTCTCAGAAACTATATATGTCGGAGACTTGAAAATTTGCATATTTATAGCTGAACACCTCACATTAAACGACAAATAATAAAGTTTTGAAAAATGTCTAATATTTAACCCTCTGGGCTCTAACTTGTGTATTTTAAACAATTTTTCTAACTCAGCCCCTAATTAAGTTGGAGACATGAAATTTTGCATACTTATAGCTGAACACATCACATCACACGACAAATAATAAAATTTTGAAAAAATCTAATATTTAACCCTCTGGGCTGTAACTTGTGTATTTTAAGCAATTTTTCTAACTCAGCCTCTATGTAAGTTGGAGACATGAAATTTTGCATATTTATAGCTGAATACCTCAGATCAAACGACAAATAATAAAATTTTGAAAAAATCTAATATTTAACCTCTAATATTTTGTCTCGCGCAATTTTTAAATTTAAACTGTTTTGCAATACTATTTTTTGTTCATTTTGCATAATAAGTGTAATATGACGTAATTTCTTCTATTTGAGACTTCTAACGCGTGTTAATGAATTTATTTTACAATATCCTTTCTCTTTTAAAATTCACATGTAAATATAGTTTTTATGGCGTAATTTCCAATAAGTGCCTGCTTTTTATACCTAATTATTTAATTCTAATTTGAAGGGTTTTTCTGTTTATAATAGTAACGTGTAAATATTTTTTTTTATTTGAAGCAAACATTATTGTTTGCGCTGTTTATACAGATGGCAACAGTTTAAATTAATACCATTTTCTAAAATATGTAAAAAATATCTGTCGAAATGCTGAATATTTGAATTTAAAATAGAAATAAAATCTCAAAACATGAGTCAAATTAAAAAAAAATAATGGAATCTGCACACCGGGATCTTCTATTGAATAAAATGATCTAAAAATGATTAAATTCCCATGTATAGTTTTTCTCCTATAAAACTTTTTTAATGGAACGATTTTGTCCAACTTTAGTATTAAATATCTCTTAAAATAATTCTTCAATTTGAAAACTGTATGCATCAGCGTGTTAATCAAACATTTCGCTATAATACCACCGATTTTCATATTTTTGTATGCAATAGTTTTCTTAATATTAACGAAGAAAGACCCCCGGTCACAAAAAATTCAAAACCGGCGGCGGCGGCGGCGACAGCGTTAGTTACTTTTTTTAGAATAGAGAGATATATAAAAATGAAAACTTGTCTATCTGTCTGTTTGTAATTCTATAAAAATCCACAATTTGGAAGCCAAAATTGTGAAAAGATGCGTACATGTGTGTTAAAACATACCCGAGGCAACTAAAGTAATCCAGAATCGAAATAATTTATAGTTAATTTTTAATTAATAAAAAACCACCAATTTAACAACAATTTCTCATCAAATTTAAACATTTTTCGTTATAGCAGTTTCCAGCAATTAAAAAACACAATAAAATTATTACTACAACAATTAATTTTCTACTGCAAGATTTGCACGTGAAAAATGAAAATGAAATAAATAGTTTGCCGAATTTAAAAAAAGGTGAATAATACGTCATAACTTTTCTATTGCAAGATATTCACGTGAAAATGAAAATGAAATAAATAGTTTGACGAATTTAAATGAAAGTGAATATAACTTCATAACTTTTCTATTTCAAGGTTTCCAAGTGAAAGAGGAAAATATTACGTCATATTGGAAATATAAAGGACGTGGTGGATATAGTATAACGTCATATGAGTGTGAAAAATGTATTGAATCATGATAAAAACTCGATTAGGGAAATATTGGCGTATTTTAACATTATTGCTCCAATTATAAATTGAAATAAGTTCATTTATAGCTGTATCCTTTTGCGTCTGTTATATACATTTATACATTTTTATATAGCGTTTTCATATGATTCATTAATACAACATTTCGACTGCTTTTTTTAATGTTTTTTTTTTGTGTTGTATGTTAAATTTTGAAATTGATTTTTCAGAACAAACATCCTTCAAATTTTGGGCAACGCCGGGCACTTCAGTTTGTAACAGATAAATGGCTTTTGTATCTGTACATAT
The DNA here is from genome assembly GCA_963932465.1 of Maratus speciosus. Lineage (NCBI taxonomy): Eukaryota > Metazoa > Arthropoda > Arachnida > Araneae > Salticidae > Maratus > Maratus speciosus. Next base: position 174,366,676 of record OZ010793.1, read on the forward strand.
AATGCTAATATTATAAAGCGTTATAATATTATAAAGTGTATAATATTATTAATGCTTGTATGTTTGTGAGGTGTTATCTCTGAAACTACACTGTAAAAAAAATTCCGCAACGTTCCTGGGAAAAAATGGGCAGCTGAGTTGCCCATTATTTCCAAGAAACATTTCTTGAAAATGACTGGAACTTTACTGTATATGTTAAAAACTTTCTACAGAAATGCCAGTAAGTTTCCTGCGAAATATCAGCAATATTTCTGTTGACAGCAAAACATTACTGACATTTCACTGCATGCGGGATTCGCAGACGATTTTTACATTTGCAGTTGACAATTTTCCCTTTATTATCATTATTTGTTAGAATGAAAAAATATTTTGAAATTGACATCAAAATTATTATTATAATTTACATGAAAAAATAAATTTTCAGTTAAAATTCAATAAAGTAAACATATATATGATATATTGTTTCTGAACTTTGCTTAAAATATAAAAATATATAAATGTAAATAATAATTAGAAAAAAAATCTAGACATAAAATATTTTGGATTTCCGTCAGTAATTATGTTAGTTTACAAGTTAGATAAAATACATATAAATTTTCATGAAAAAAAAAAACCTAAACGTAATTGTATATTTTTTCCGAAAAAAAAAAATATTCAAATTTGCAGCAATTCAAAGTGTCAAATATATATCAAATTTAAATCAAATTGTAATAAAGTGTTAAAATATAAAATTAATTAAAAAAGAAAAGAAAAGTCAAGAGGTAGCATCGAACTCGGGCCGTACGGGTGGCGTGCGAGCTTCTTTCGTCCACACCACGAAAGACACGCTGAGAGCTGCAAACTAATGGGTATTTGAAACGTATGCTAAACCTCGGCATCTAATTTCTCAAAATCTAAGGCCCATTTGAAGAAATCCTTTCACAAGAATAATTAGAGATAAGAACTCTAAAACATACTTTAAATTAATCAAAATCGGTGAGAATCATGTTTGATGGTCCCCTGGTTAATGGAGATCCAAATAATAGGTGTATTTTTTTTTTACACGGTCTGCTCGTTAAACGTTCCACAGACAAGTACGAGAGATAATCTCTTAGCGATGTCACAGAGGTATTGTATTTTCATCTGAATTGTCTTGACAATAGAGACGTAAAGGATTATGTCGTCTATTGATTTATTTGCATTCCATATTGATTTTTTTTACATTCATTTAAGGAATTCGTTTTCGACACTCGCGCGCGAGCAACGGATTATAGCAAAAAAATAATAAATGGCGGCCGCAGCGTTTTGCTGTTTCCAACTTTTGTTCAGGGTTCAGGAACGTTTCAGATAAGAAAACCAGAATTTCACAGGAAAGAGCTAAATTATTCTGAAAACCTGAGAAAAGGCGAAACGTTCCTGGATTTTACATGGAACGTTACCATTTTTTTTTACAGTGTACATAGCCAACTTAAAGCTCCCCCCCCAAAAAGGACTATTTTATGTCAGTGCAAGAACCTACATCGCTGCAGGAGCAAAAAAGTTCTAAAATTACATTTCTGCGATATTGATTGGGTTAGAAACTTTAAATTCGGTGTGGTGGTTACTTTTAAGATGTAAATACTCGTAATGAACGCTCTCTAAAAGGTTCAATTTAAAGGATAAACGAAAAAAATTCTAGAAAGGTTCTAAACTATGATTTATTTGGAGTACTGAAATTTTTGGGATACTGTTGGGGTTAGAAACTAGAACTTTGGCATGGTAGTAATTAATAAGATGTAAATGCTCGCTCTAGAACAAATTCTAAAAAATCGAAAGACTAAACAAAGCGGAAAAAGATCTAAATATGATCTAACTAACGAAGTACATGGAATTGTTAGGAATATAAACATGAAAATTGACATGGCTGTATTTATCATGACGTAAATTCTCGCAATAGAACAATTTCTAAAAATGTCGCTACATAAAACAGTGCAGAAACAAAAAACTTTCGAAAATTTTCTATTTCTGTGTTACTGCTGAGCCCAAAATCTTGAAATTTTGCTTCGGGATAGTTTTAAAACATACAATTGTCTCTACGAATGGTTTCTAAAAAATTTAAAATTTAAAAAGATGAAATGAACGGAAAGCGATCTCAATTACCATTAATTTGGAATTATTAGGTACAGCAACTTTAAATATTTCCTAATGCTGCATTTCCTCCGCAAATCAAGCAATTTAAATGCAACAAAACTGATAGATACCCACCTAGCATTAAATAAATTGTGTAAATATTGAATAAAGACCTGTATGAAACAGTGAGTAAGTTGCCCGAAGTGCTCCTTCTCTAGGCTTTTCTCTCTCTCGCCAAGGCCACTAACAGAGGGAAGTGCCGTTTTAAATGTGATATGAATTTTTTATCCGACTCATTTTTCTAGACATTTTATCATAAGGTCATATTCTCAATTATCATTAGTAGATTTTTTATATATTAACTTATTCTGGTGAAATTTCATAATCGGGTTCATATTGGCTTATGTTAGCTTACATGATTTGCTGAATAAATATGTATGGATTTGTAAATTACTTCAAATGACACTTTGACAGCTCAAAAGTTATGCAGACGATATATTCAGATCTTGTGTCATACTTTATGTTATAATCATTGCCGATTTGGTTTATTTAATACATGCTAAATACAGCTCAACTTGTGCAGAATAAGTTTGAAAACAAAGCTATACAGCGTATGTAGTGGCCAGGATACACTCATCATTTAAATCCGATCGAGCATATCTAAAACACACTCTAACGAAGCATTGCATGCACTGTTGATGTATTCGGTACTTTGATACTACATCAGATTTTGAGGAGAGAATTCCTTAAATGTTATCGACAACCTCATTGTATGCGTGGGAAACAGATATTGTACAATATTAACTATTCCGGGTGAGCACACACCATATAAAGTACAGTCCATTCTTTTTAAACATCATATATTTGTCATTTAAAGTTATTCAAATTGGTGCGGAGCGTCTGATTATGCTCTTGGCATCATTTTATACAGTTAAAATTCCGATATAAGTAATTTAGTGTTTCATTTTCTATTTTACTTTTAATATATTGCGTACTTTCAATTTTATAACCATGCATGGCTGTCTTGAATGGTTTGATTTCCCATTTTTTTAAACAGTGTATACGAATTTATATATAAGATTTTGTAATTCTACGATTCGTTTATTTTCATCATTTCAATTTATCGCAGTATATGGACAATTAAAGATAACATCTCATTTTCTTTGCTTCCACATGTTATTATTAAATCTATGTTCTCAGCAATATCGCTCAGACTAATCCCTCTGAGGGAAGTCCTAGTATTTTTAAAAGGGGACACGTACTTTCTACGACAAATTATGTACGTCTTCGACACAACTTCTACTGTTCAGAGCTAAGTATTTTGCGATTAATTCATGTTTAATATACTTAATGTATCGCAAAGTGTATGAAGTAAATTGACGAAGATAGCAATGTGATAAGATCTTTTGTACAACAGGATTGTTTTCGCGTTCGTCAGTAGAGGTCCTGATAAATAGATCGGTAAAAGTTAGTAAAAAACTCTAGTGGCACTAACAGCAGATTTTAAGTATACCTCGTGGTATATTGTACAATATTTCTCAGAAACTTTTTCTATATGGTAAGGATTTGGGGATAATTTCTTAGTTTTCTACTGTGTAAAAATACAGAATTGTGAAACTATATATTACGTAACTATATTACGCAAGAAGCAAAGAGTTTGAACAAATTATTTCTGGAAGATATGGTCGCGAAATCTCTATTTATATTTTAAATTATCTCTTGACTTTTCTTTATTACTTGATACATAGGCCTTTCAAATACATAAAAAGGTAAAGAATGATGATATAAGAATGAAATATTGCTTGCGGCACATATTTATAATAATTAATATTTTTAGTGACAAATATTATTGGCAACAAATATAACAATATAAAATATCAATCATCTTTTGTTGAACAATCGAGCAACAATTCGAGTACTTCCTGGTAACTAAATTTATGCCTTATAAGATATATTAGGGGAATCTAAAGCACTAATACAGGTAACGCGCATTTCTATCACTCCTTCTACTTTTTTCGTCCTTTTATCACATTTTTACATTTATATGTCCTCCCTTGATACTTTCGTATGTTATTGTATACACATTTTGGTACAGATGTCATATTCGCCCCATATTGGCGCGATTTTTTTCGGTTGCCAATTTGGCGAAAACATCAACAGCATAAACAACATAATCCGGGTTACCACATCAAACAAAATAACGACACTTTGACGCAAGTTAAGTACCTGTTGCCTATATGATATTGGCGACAGAAAAAAATCGCGCCAATATGGGGCGAATATGACATCTGTTCCCACATTTTATATGTTACTGTGTGTATGAGAGTGGTCTCCCAATTTTCTCTTCCTTTCTAGTACTCTGAGTTCTGAAATGAGATTCTGAATTGTACGGATTGATCTATAGACCTGACTTCCTTATACCAGAATACTGTTTAAAACCTAAGCGGAACAAATATTATATATTCCCGAGGCCGCCATCTTGGATGTTTTCTTGACGTGAAAACACCTTTTCCGCAAAGTAAATGTCGCCAAGTAGATTTATGTGCATGTTAGGCTTAACGGAGTTGCCAGAACACGTCAATCGTCGGGGTTGCATTCTCGATAAACGCCAACAAAACATCACAGAGAAATCCAAGATGGCGGCCGCGGCAATATATAACATCTTAGCAACCTAAACTAAGGATACAGGTAACATGCCGGGATATCAGGTATGAATGCCCCGGAAACCCTGGTTTCGCTTTAGAATATAAGTACGATTCCGGGGGATGGGAGGGCGCAGGCATTATGCAATTGTTGCACCCTTCTGTATTTATGTGGCAATTACATTCTAACAATGTATTTCTTTTTCACGTTCGTTAGTAGCAGATTAAACGCCGAGATAAATATATGTGTAAAGTATACAAAAAAGCTGTAGAGAAAATACTTTTTTTTCCAAGATGCATTGTGATACATGTACTTAATTCTCCAAACAATGTTTTATTTTCTGTTTTAAATATTTGCGGATTATGTCTAAGTTTGCTAATATGTCATACTATGTCAAGGGTTTGAACAATTTATTTCTTGAAAATATTGGAACTGAAACGTCTTCTTATTAATTAAATGATCCCTTAACGCTTCTTTAATACTGGTAAGAATGATTAATTGTTTGTAAGATTAAATATTTGTAATAAATATAACAATGCAAAATGTCAATCGTATTCAGTTAAACAACCGGCCAACAATGAGACAAATAGTTTCTAAGAATAAAATTTTCTCTTATTCATTAGTAGCAGAGTGAACGACAAACGAATACGCTGGAATACGTTACACATTCTCCGATAATACTATTTTACATTTTTAAAAGGGGACACGTACTTTCTACAACAAATTTTGCACGTCTTCGACACAACTTATGCTGTTCAATGTTAAGTATTTTCCAATTATTTCATAATGTTTAATATTCTTAATGTATACCATAAAGAGCATGAAGTAAATAGGCGAAGATAACAATGCGTCAAGATCTTTTTCACAATAGAGTTTTACTTCGCGTTCATTAGTAGAAGGCCAGGTAAATATATCGATAAAAGTTGTTAAAAAACTCTAGGGTAACTAACAGTAGATTATAAAGAAACCTCGTTGTATACATACAAAATTTGTCCAAAACTATATAATCAGTATTTGGGGATAATTTCTTGGTTTTCAGTTGAGTAAACATACAGGATTGTAAACATTATATTAAGTAGCTACATTACGGAAGAAACCAAGCGTTTGAACAAATTATTTCTGGAAGAAATTCTTGCGAAATCTCTTTATATTTTAGATTATCTCTTTACTTGTATTTAACACTTGATACATAGGCCTTGAAAATTCATAAAAAGGAAAAGAATGCATATGTAAGAATGAATAATTGTTTGCGTCAAACATTATTTATAACAATTAGTATTTTTTAGTAACAAATATGCTATTCGAAACAAATATAACAAAGTAAAATATCAATTGCGAACAATGGAGCAACAATACGAGTAAGAACTTCCTGATAACTAACTTTAGGTGTTTCAAGATAAATTAGGGAAATCTAAAGACATCTAGCATGCAATTCTAGCTACTTTTTTCGTCTTTTTATAATTTTTTTCACATTTATATGCCCTCGCTTGATATTTTTGTACGTTATTGTACATTTGATATTTTACCTTGTATGTTTCTGTGTATATGAGGGTGGTCTCCTCGTTTTCTTTCTCTTTATAGTTTTCTGAAATGTTAAACGGGTTCCTGAATTGGACGTATGGAGAGAATGGAGATGAATTGGCTATACCTGAGTGTTTATTGGAATCTAAAGCACTAAAACAGGTAACATGCAATTCTATCATTCTTCTATTTTTTTCGTCCTTTCATCATTTTTTTAAAAATTTATATGCCGTCCATTGATATTTTTGTATGTTACTGCATACACATTTGACATTTTACCTTGTATGTTACTGTGTATATGAGGGTGGTCTCCTCGTTTTCTCTCTCTTTATAGTTTTCTGAAATGTTAAACGGGTTTCTGTATTGGACGGATGAAGAGTATGGAGCTGAAGTGGCTATACCTGAGTGTTTATTGGAATCTAAATCACTAAGACAGGTAACATGCAATTCTATCACCCTTCTTTTTTTTTTTTTTTTTTTTTGGCCTTTTATCATTTTTTTTTTCACATTTATATGCCCTCCATTGATATTTTTGTATGTTACTGTATACACATTTGATATTTTACCTTGTATGTTACTGTGTATATGAGGGTGGTCTCCTCGTTTTCTCTCTCTTTATAGTTTTCTGAAATGTTAAACGGGTTTCTGAATTGGACGGATGAAGAGTATGGAGCTGACGTGGCTATACCTGAGTGTTTATTGGAATCTAAAGCACTAAGACAGGTAACATGCAATTCTATCACCCTTCTATTTTTTTTTTCGTCTTTTTATCATTTTTATCACATTTATATGCCCTCCCATAATATTTTTGTATATTACTTTATACACATTTGATATTTTACCTTCTATGTTACTGTGTATATCAGGGTGGTCCCCTCGTTTTCTCTTTCTTTATAGTTTTCTGAAATGTTAAACGGGTTTCTGAATTGGACGGATGAGGAATATGGAGTTGACTTGGCTATACCCGAGTGTTTATTGGAATCTAAAGCACTAAGACAGGTAACATGCAATTCTATCACCATTCTATTTTTTTCATCCTTTTATCATTTTTTTTCACATTTATATGCCCTCCCTTGATATTTTTGTATGTTACTGTATGCTACACATTTGACATTTTACCTTGTATATTACTGTGTATATGAGGGTGGTCTCCTCGTTTTCTCTCTCTTTATAGTTTTCTGAAATTTTATACGGGTTTCTGAATTGGAAGGATGAAGAGTATGGAGCTGACGTGGCTATACCCGAGTGTTTATTGGAATCTAAAGCACTTAGACAGGTAACATGCAATTCTATCACCCTTCTATTTTTTCGTCCTTTTATCATTTTTTTTCACATTTATATGCCCTCCCTTGATATTCTTGTATGTTACTGTATACACATTTGATATTTTGCCTTGTATGTTACTGTGTATATGAGGGTGGTCTCCTCGTTTTCTCTTTCTTTGTAGTTTTCTGAAATGCTAAACGGGTTTCTGAATTGGACGATGAAGAATATGGAGCTGACTTGGCAATACCTGAGTGTTTATTGGAATCTAAAGCACTAAGGCAGGTAATATGCAATTTTATCACCCTTCTATTTTTTTTCGTCCTTTTATCTTTTTTTTTTCACATTTAAATTCCCTCCCTTGATATTTTTGTATGTTACTGTATACACATTTGATATTTTACCTTGTATGTTACTGTGTATATGAGGGTGGTCTCCTCGTTTTCTCTTTCTTTATAGTTTTCGGAAATGTTGAAAGGGTTTCTGAATTGGACGGATGAAGAATATGGAGCTGACTTGGCTATACCTGAGTGTTTATTGGAATCTAAAGCACTAAGACAGGTAACATGCAATTCTATCACCCTTCTATTTTTTCGTCCTTTTATCATTTTTTTTCACATTTATATGCCCTCCCTTGATATTTTTGTATGTTACTGTATACACATTTGATATTTTTGTATGTTACTGTATACACATTTGATATTTTGCCTTGTATGTTACTGTGTATATGAGGGTGGTCTCCTCGTTTTCTCTTTCTTTATAGATTTCTGAAATGTTAAACGGGTTTCTGAATTGGACGGATGAAGAATATGGAGATGAATTGGCTATACCTGAGTGTTTATTGGAATCTAAAGCACTAAGACAGGTAACATGCAATTCTATCATCCTTCTATTTTTTTCGTCCTTTCATCATTTTTTAAAAAATTTATATGCCGTTCATTGATATTTTTGTATATTACTGCATACACATTTGATATTTTTGTATGTTACTGTATACACATTTGATATTTTGCCTTGCATGTTACTGTGTATATGAGGGTGGTCTCCTCGTTTTCTCTTTCTTTATAGTTTTATGAAATGTTGAAAGGGTTTCTGAATTGGACGGATGAAGAATATGGAGCTGACTTGGCTATACCTGAGTGATTATTGGAATCTAAAGCACCAAGACGGGTAACATGCAATTCTATCACCCTTCTATTTTTTTCGTCCTTTTATCATTTTTTTTCACATTTATATGCCCTCCTTTGATATTTTTGTATGTTACTGTATACACATTTGATATTTTACTGTGTATATGAGGGTGGTCTCCTCGTTTTCTCTTTCTTTATAGTTTTCGGAAATGTTGTAAGGGTTTCTGAATTGGACGGATGAAGAATATGGAGCTGACTTGGCTATACCTGAGTGTTTATTGGAATCTAAAGCACTAAGACAGGTAACATGCAATTCTATCACCCTTCTATTTTTTTTTCGTCCTTTTATCATTTTTTTTCACATGTATATGATCTCCCTTCATATTTTTGTATGGTACTGTATACACATTTGATATTTTACCTTGTATGTTACTGTGTATATGAGGGTGGTTTCCTCGTTTTCTCTCTCTTTATAGTTTTCTGAAATGTTAAACGGGTTTCTGAATTGGACGGTTGAATAGTATGGAGCTGGCTTGGCTATACCTGAGTGTTTATTGGAATCTAAAGCACTAAGACAGGTAACATGCAATTCTATCACCCTTCTATTTTTTTCGTCCTTTTATCATTATTTTTCACATTTATATGCCCTCCCTTGATATTTTTGTATGTTACTGTATACACATTTGATATTTTGCCTTGCATGTTACTGTGTATATGAGGGTGGTCTCCTCGTTTTCTCTTTCTTTATAGTTTTCTGAAATGTTGAAAGGGTTTCTGAATTGGACGGATGAAGAATATGGAGCTGACATGGCTATGCCTGAGTGTTTATTGGAATCTAAAGCACTAAGACAGGTAACATGCAATTCTATCACCCTTCTATTTTTTTCGTCCTTTTATCATTTTTTTCTCACATTTATATGCCCTCCCTTGATATTTTTGTATGTTACTGTATACACATTTGATATTTTACCTTGTATGTAACTGTGTATATGAGGGTGGTTTCCTCGTTTTCTCTCTCTTTATAGTTTCCTGAAATGTTAAACGGGTTTCTGAATTGGACGGATGAAGAGTATGGAGCTGACTTGGCTATACCTGAGTTTTTATTGGAATCTAAATCACTAAGACAGGTAACATGCCAGGTAGGATGCCCCGGGAACCCACGTTTCGCTTTAGAATATATGTGCAATTTGTGGGGACGCAGGCATTATGCAATTATATCTCCCTTCTGTTTTTATACCACAAATATATTCTAACAATGTATTTTTTCAGTTGCAGATATAGTTCCAAGATACATATAGGTATAAAAGTTTGCGAAAAAACTCTAGAGGCAATATTTTTTGTCTTTTAAAATACGTTGTGACACATTTACTTAATTCTTCAAAAATATTTTCTTTTTTGTTTGAAATATTTGCAGATTATTTCTGGTTTTGGTACAGTGGAAATATACAAAATATTAAATTATATACTAAACCTTTATGTTGCATAAGATGTCAAGAGTTTATATAATATATTTCTTGAAAATATTGCAGCTAAACGTCTTCTTATATTTTAAATTATTCCTTGATACATCTTTAACATGTAGATGGCTTCCTTACACCAAAGTATTTTTTGAAATCTAAAGGAAAAATACAGGTAACATGTCAGGGATGAATGTCTCTGGAACCCAGGTTTCGCTTTAGAATATAAGTGCAATTCGTGGGGACGCAGACATTATGCAATTGTATCGCCCTTCTGTATTTATGCCACAAATACATTTTAACAATGTATTTTTTTTTCGCGTTAGCCAGTTGCAAATTGAGCGCCGAGAAAAGTATAGGTATAATAGTATGCGAAAGAGCTCTAGAGGAAATATTTTTTGTCTTTTTAAGTACGTTGTGACACATTTACTTAATTCTCCAAAGGTGTTTTCTGTTTTCAATATTTGCGGATTATTTTTAACTCCGTTAAAGTGTATATGTTGCAAATAAGAGTAATGTGAATATCAAATGTAAATTATCATGCAAATATCACAGTTAGAGTGAAGATGCAATGTCTCAAGATATTAGAACGTTCAAACAAGTGGGTAAGTGTGATCACAGATCACACAGAGGGTTTCGTTTAATATTCCTTTCAAAACACTTTATTCATTAATTAATAAAGCCAAGTTGATATAATTTATAATTATTAAATCCTTAAAAACCGTACATAAAAAGGCAAAAAAGCCAAGGTTTAAAAAAAAATTGCCCTCCCCCCGGACGAAATTTCTCACGCCAGTCTTTTGAAAACTTTTATTCTGTATTATTATTTTAAAGTTTCAAGCAGATCACCGTGTTAGATTTCCTAATTTAAATAAAATCGTGTTCTTTTAATTCCACACTCCACCACCAGGGAGTGCACTCTGTTCTTAATAAAACTGTATCAGAACGAAACTCATTTCTACAACTTATCCGTAGATACATTAGTCGAGGGGGTGGCGGTCTTAAACACCAATTTAAGATATTTGCTGAAATTACTATTCTAAAATAGTGCTCCCCCTCCCCCCACCTGCCTGAAATTTCACGCACCATTCTTTTATAAACTTTTTCTTATGTGTTATAAACTATCTTAAAGTTTCAAACAGATCGCCTTGTTAGATTTACTACTTTAAATGAAATCGCGGTCTGTTAGTTCCACATTCCACCACCAGGGAGAGCACACTATTCTTAACAAAAGCGCATCTGAACGAAACTGCTTTACAGAACCTATCCGTAGATACATGGGTCGGGGGTTGGCGCTCTTAACCAAGTATTTAATATGTTTGCTGAAAATTACTATTTGAGAATAGTGGTGCGAACGCTTATAAAATTTTTGAAATTGAATAAGTAGTAGTTATCTCATCCCGCCGTCAAAAAATCGCACGCAAAACAAAACAAAAGTCTAATGTTGTTGTTAAAATATCACGTGCCTTTATTTTAAAATACGCATTTAAGGGGTCTTGTACCTTTTAAACGCGACGAAATTTAACGAAAAAATTCAAAGTTTGAATTAGTCTATCTTTAAAATCTTTTTATGTATAAACATGAAATTTTGGGTATTGATTTGACAGATTGTGCTTTGTAACAAGCTGTCATTAGAAGTGTATTAGACTTTTACAGAATTTGTGTATTGTTGAAATCAAAATAGCTCTTTTTTTTTACTGCATAAGTCATTGCGTGCATGATATCTTTAGAAAGTATGTATGGATTGTCATAAAATTTGGTAAAGATACTAAACATGTATGCGTGTTTAAAATGAACTACTCTTAGGCCAAAATTATTTCATAAACTATATAAAAAAAAATATTGTAAAAAAATTGTATTTTTAATGAATAAAAGTAGTCATAACTAAAAATATTATCATTGTAAATACTTAAAAGTAGTATATTTTAAACACACATATTTGTTTAGTGGGTCATTTTCAATAAATGCATACAATTCAGAAAAACATTTAAGAAAAATTACTTTTAAATTTCACATTAAAAATGAAATAAGTGACAATGTATAAGTTAGATATGTCTGTAAATATAATTAATTAAGCACTTTAGCTTTTGGTATAATTTTTATACAGTATTTTACTATATTTTATACACTATTTACCAGTAACATGGTAACAGACTTGACATTAACAGCAAAATATCTTCCAAAACCTACATGCTAATTATTAACACTAAGAAACAAAACAAAATCTTTTATATATTAATTAGATAATAATATTCAAGCAAAAGAAAGTACTAAACTTATATTTTTAACATAAAAAATTAGGTAACAGACTTGACATTGAATAAAAATACTCACCTTTATAAAAAATTCTTTACTCCACTACACTGTTGTTTTTCAACTGCAAAAGAAAATGGCTACAAGTAAATATTTGACTAGTATAAGTGTTTTTATTGCAAATGTGATGCTATCTCTTGGTGAAATTGTCAACCTTTATTTCATGAAATTGTAGCTTGGTAACAGACTTGACAAAATATGAGGGACAAAATGTTTTGTAGATTTTCTTTAAAAAAAATTAATTTTTTTTTTGCTGGAATAATGTCAGAAATTTAAAATAATGATGATTTATCTCATTAAATGTCCCAATTACTTTCTTTTTAAAGTGAAAAATGAAGTGAAAAAGTATTACAGAATTATAAAATACAGAAGAGGGACAGCTATTTTTTTCTTCTACTAGATGCAAAAATCTGCATCTTTAGGGAAAAAAAATATGAAAGTGATTATTTTTATGTTTTAGAAATATGTTGTGTAGTGTAATTAAATAAATATAATATTTATAGTCAGTTTTAAATAATATATTATGAGTACAATTTTTTTTTTACTGTGGGACAGCATATGTATGCATATTTTGAAAATGACCCGAGTATCTTTACCAAATTTCATGACAATCCATACATACTTTCTCAAGATATCATGGGCACAATGACTTCTGGAGCAAAATAAAGAGCTATTATGATTTCAACAATACACAAATTCTGTAGAAGTCTAATAAATTTCTAATGGTAGCATATTACAAAGCACAATCTGTTTAATCAATATCCAAAATTTCATGTTTATACATAAAAAGGTTTTGAAGATAGACTAATTCAAACTTTGAAGTTTTTCGCTAATTTTTGACGCGTTTAAAAGGCACAAGACCCCTTAATAGAAATAAAAACCAATAAGTTAAATAATAATTAATATATCAGCTTGTAATTAAGATGGAAGATTGAAACTGACATTTGTGGAATCAGTGAAAATTTTTACGCCCGGGTGTATGAAAATTTAATCTAAAAATTTAATAATTTAAAAGTTTAACATTCGTTTTAAAATAACCCAGTATGGAAAACCACGTGACCTGCTTAAATTTGAGCCTCCAGAAACTGTTGAAAGGAAAGTTTAAAAAAAATGATCCAATTAATGAAATAATAATTAATATCTCAGCTTGTAATTAAGACAGAAGATTGAAATGGACATGTATGAAATCAGCGAAAATTTTCACGTTCGGATGTATAAAAATTTAATCTAAAAATTTAATAATTAAAAGGTTTAACATTCGGTTTAAAAAATCCTACTATGAAAATCATGTGACTTACAGGTTCCGTATGTCTGGGGGAAAAAATATTTTCCCTGCCGTCGGAAATGAAATTCATGAACACTTGCCTTTCTAATAAAAGAAAATTGATTTTTTATCCATCTATTTTTAGAAGATTTTTTCTGTTATACACATCGCAGAGAAAGGAACTTTATACCTGCTGAAAGTAGATTTTTTTCTGCGTTTGTCTGCCCAAGTTAAAAATTTCTATGAAGAAAAATTTCTGAGATGATAGAAGAAGGGACTAGAATCACCCAACCCAGGCACCCACCAAAATCTGGCATAGTGTTTAACCCTGGGTGGAAAATCCCCTCTACCGTCCAACATAGCCCAGCCAGGGCAACGCAGCTCAGAAAATCAACGGACTATTAATAAACTTCTAAATGAAATGAACAAAAAATATAAAATAAGTGCCCTGACACTTATAACCAAATACAAAAAATATACAGAAATTAAAGACATTTACAACTTGTAACTTTATGTCTGTACTTAAATAATAGGGCAAACAAGATTTATAGACGATTTTTGACAAGCTTTACAATTGTCTGCTTATAGAACCTAAAAAACACAAACTTAAAGTAATTAAACAATCAAAAACCTTAATCTTCTAAATGAACACTGTCAGACTTGACAGAAGACATTATGGATATTCATGAAAGTTCTTTGTAAGTTCAGAAGAGTTCAAAAACTATACTTAATGAAAGAATAGTTCTTATTGAGATCATTATAAATAACTTTCAATTTTTTGCAGTTCGACCAAGTCATGAGCACATTTTGCATATTCCATTCCCTGGTTCTATTCTGGATATACACAAATGAGTCCCTCGAGATTCGGCAACTTTCAAAAATGTAATGGCCAGGATCCCCACGTTTTCCGCAGTCACATTTTTCATTTGCACGCTTCCCAATTTTGTGTAGCTACGACGGGAATGCACCATGTCCTGTTATAAAGTAGATCACAACCTGTGAATCACAGAGGAAATCTAAGTTTACTTCTGGAATGACTCTGTAAGTATCTCTGTCTTTACTAGAGTGTGACCAGCGCCTTTGCCAGTCATTAACATTCTTGACACGGTAATGGTATTTAATCATACTTATTGGTATGGGAAGTTTCACCTCTTCATCAAAAAGATTATCAACTATAGCGGACTTGGCAAGTTCGTCGGCCCGCTCGTTCCCGGCGATACCCACATGAGCCTTGATCCAGCCCAAATGGACCGTTTTGTTTCGCATGGTTCGTAATGTCGTAAAGATTTAATATAGCAGGTCATTTGTAGGAAAAAGACGAATCAGAGCAGAAACTGATGACATACTGTCTGTGTATAAAAACAGTTGACCATATCCTGATCTACTAAACCAACGAATGGCTTCTAATATCGCTAAAAGTTCAGCTTGATACACTGTGTTATAACTCATAAGTCTTATTCTTTTATTATAGATCTCTTCGTCTTTCATATAAATTACAAAGGCTGAAGCTACTTCATTCTGAATTCTAGAACCATCAGAAAATGCTATTGGACTATTACGTCTTGGCACGAACCTTCTTACTGAAGTAATAAAATTGATATTGTGACCCTCATAGAAATTAGGATAATCAAATGTGTGTATTTTTCTCGTGATATCAGACAAGTGAACAGTTCTATTATCTATCTCCACTGTTCCCTCACCATGTAATATGCTATAGAGCCGACTTGAGTTTGACAATTCTATATCAATGGGTAACACACCAGACAAAATACACAAAGCTTCAGTTGATGTGGAGCAATATCCTCTAATAACCGATAACAGACAAATCCTTTGGCAAGAGAAAAGTCTTCTTAGGCCATGACTATTTAGATCCGAATACCAAGATTCATGTCCATATGAGATTTGCTTTTTCAACACAGTTGAATACCAAGTCTTTAATAAGCTCGCTGGAACACCTACATCTCTGACCCTAACCTTCCTCATATTGCATGTAAATGAGATTAACCTTCCACGAATCGTATCCAAATGGTCCAGCCAGTTAAATGAACTACCAAGAAGAAAACCCAGATAGAAAATATTGTCTTTTACAGGAATTGATCTTCCTCTATGTTTAAAAAATAGGGCGTCTTTTCTTCATTGTATTTCTGCCAAACATCATCGATGTTGTTTTAGCCACGTTAAGATGCAAATTATATTCCGTACAAATATCTGAAAAAGCTTCAAGAGATCTATTGACTTTGTTTTCGAGGGCCGCTCTAGTATTTGCTCCTTCCACCACCAGCGAATCATCTGCATAAGAAATTAATTCGATGTGATGTGATCTACTTCTTTTAATTAATTTATCGGCGACTATTGACCATATTAAAGGCCCAAGACAGGATCCCTGAGGGCATCCAATAAATATTCTAAACCAACGTATACCATTGGTAAATTTAAAACCAATTAGTCTTGCTGTGATATAGTTTTTAAAAACATGTTTAAGATACTCAAATAGTGAAAGATTGTCCATTATATCAGCCATAGGCGTAGCGTGACCAGAAATTTTGGGGGGGCATCAAGGCCGTGAAACTGCGCCCCGAGCGAATTTTCAATTTTGCCCCCCCCCCCCCCCCCTCACAAAAAAAAAAATACTTTGTGATGGGTGTTATAAAATTGATAAAGTGCAGAAACATAAATAAATTCTATTGAATAAATATTTCGCGTTTATTTTGGAACTTTAAGAGGTTTAATTTTAATTTAAAAATTTAGAACAACTAAATAACATAAAGGGAAAATTGCACTCATTTCTTAGAGAGTTCATGATATTTTGCGACAGGAAAAAAAATGGATAAGAGAAAAAAAGAAATTCCCCGGAAAATGATCGGCGGCCAAAAAATGAATAAAACCGTGGTTCGCAGCATAAATTTTGCGCCCGGGGCGACCGACCTCTTCTATAACAACCTCTTTGCAAGGCCCTGGGGAGGCACACTAGAGGTCTGCACGGACTGCAATTTCAAGGCTTGGACCCAGCTCGGCGTAAAAATTAAAACTTCCACCCGAGCCCGGCCCGTTTATATTTTCACAGTTTATGGCCAAGCCCGGCTCGTACAAAAATCAGTAAAAACATGCACGGCCCGTGGAAAAATCAATTAAATCAGGCCCGGTCCGGCCCAACTCAATTTCTCATAAAATTCCAATTTTTCTTAACATACAACTGCAGGGCTGCACTTGCTACTAAAATGCTACTGAAATCGACTATTTTAAGCATCCGGCGGCTATGCCGACTATTTTAGGCCAAAATGCGATCATTTCAAGAAAACAAGCGACATTTTTCGGATTTAAGCGACTATTTTTACTGAATATAATCGATCTTTTTTTTCAAAGCGCTTGTAAAGTCATCTTCCCAAACGCACTTTTTCAACGGTTGTTTGAGGAGATTCGCAATCTTTTCCGCGACGAATTCCAAAATTCGCGATTTTCCCCCTAATCGATTGACGAAAATACCTCTTTCTTTCTGAGATCTTTTTATACTATCGTTGAAGGAGATTTTGCGATTTTTTCCGCGATTCTTTGCCAAATTTCGCAAATTTTTCTACGACAGATTGACGAAATTTATTTCTTTTTCGCTACCACTTGTCCAAATTTGCGATATATATTTTCTGCGACCGATTGATGGTAGTTACTATTTGTTTCAGAGATCTTTCGACGAAATTACCGATTCTTTTCCAGATCGTTTGTCAAAATTCGTGATTTCTTTTCACGACCGACTTACGAAATTCGTGATTTTTTGCGCGATCATTTGGTTAAATTCTCAATTTTTTTTAAGAACCAAATTTGCGTATTTTTGTCTGCGACCATTTGACAAAATTTGCGATTTTTTTTCTTGTGATCGTTAGATGAAATTCGCAACTTTTTGTCCATTTTTTGACGAAATTTGCGATAATATTTCCGCGACCGACTGACGATAATCGCCATTTGTTTCCGCGACCTTTGTTAAATTTCAAGATATTTTTTACTGTTGTTTGAGGAGATTTGCAATTCTTTCCGTGAAGAATTGCAAAATTCGCGATTTTTTCCCCAATTAGGGGGGCGATTTTACCGATTGGCAAAATTCGCGGCTGTTTGAGAATTGATTTTGCGGAATTCCAGAAGAAAAAAAATCGTGGCTTTCACGAAAAAAAAAGAAAAAAATCGCTTACGAATCATATGCCTGTGAAAGAAGTAAATTTAAAGATTCCATCCAAACGAATTTTCTTATTATGCAGGATTTTCCATTTTTGTGTGGGATTTACGATATCCCACACGTTATTTCTAACCCTGCTCCTCAAATAAAACTTTTTTTCCTTCTGTTCAAGAAACTCTTGAATTTGAAAGGCCTGATGGAAAATAGTATCGGGGGTAATCTGCAAGAAGTTTTTACTACTATGTTTCCTGGTGCTGTACATAATTTTTATTGTTGAAGAAACAAGCTTATTTACTTCATAACTGAAACATTAGGGCCTTATTTTCTGGATAACTTGCTTTCTCATTTAAAGAAATCACTCTATTCTTTATTCAGTGATTTGAGTGATTTCAGTGATTGATTGATAAACTGTGAAATAAGATCTGAACATTCATAAAGTCCCTTCAGTTGTTATAGATACATTTTTTCTTCCTTTTTTTTTTTTTAAGTGATGGGTATAGGACTATTTTGGCTACTATTTTCGAATAAATACTGCTATTTTTTTCGTTGGCGGCTACTAAATCTACTATTTTCAGTGTCATTAGGCAGTGGCAGCCCTGCAATTGAGATGCTTTTATGAAATAGAATAAAGATTTTTTTTTTCTAAAAAACTCCGATTTTTTTATAAAATAACATCAAAGTTGGACTTTTGATTTCCGAATTCGAAGACTAACAATTACAAGACGGATCCATTTAGTAATCCGCTTTAAATCAAGCTGCTTCGAATTAGGAAAAATGTTAGGAAAAGAAAGGACGCTACTCGATTCTTAAGCACCTGTCACTTAAACATCTGTAATTTTCAGGCAAATATGAATAGAAATGAGTTTATGATGTGCCAAAAATAATCACATTTTTGAGCGGGGATTTTTGTTTTTTTCTGAAAACGTATTAATTTACTAAAACAAACAATTCTGTATATTCTTACCTTCTGTTCCATTTTCGTCCTTCTGAAGCCAGACTTGCATGAATTTAAAACCAGCATGTCGTACTCCGTGACATCTATTTTTATTGAGTTTTCTATAAAAAAAATTCCTGCTTTTTTATCGCGCTTGTTTTTGCGTGGTTCATTCATTCCTGACCAGTTTAAAAATTAATAACAATATTTAACTACAAGCACATTCCCACAAATGACCAGATTACATGTTACTCACTGCAATTAAACTACGTGGGTGACTGGACACTATAAAAAATAGTATATAGCTTTGCAGGAAAAAATTTTCTTCTACCGATCAACTTACAACTACTGACCAAATATCAATGATTGGCCAGCACCGTATTGATGGTTGAGAACTAAAGCGTTTTTGTTTTTTGTGGAAGAGAGAGTGGGTGAAATGCTACACACTAAAGAGGTTTAAATTTAATTGCATCTTAAAAAAAATTAAAAATTGAAAATCACTGCCATTTATCGTTTTTGTAAAAGTCTCAATAAGTCACAATCCTAAAATATGTGAATATAAATTTCACATTAATTTATCTGAAAATCCCATGTATAATACACTATCGCATATTCTTTTGAAACAGTGATTAATAAATGTTTTTAATAATTTGCACAATAAGTACTCCCATAGGATTAACATTAGCCTGAGCGTTAAGAGTCTACACTAGTTACGCGAAGAAACTGAATTACTAATGCTAAACGTATGGGAGCGTTCTTTTTAAATTGTCCCGCATGCATATTAATAGTTTTAACTTTTTTTCCTTAGAAAAGCTGAGGTTGAATTCTAACCAGGTTAGTGTTTACTTTTAGGTAGATTTCGTATGAAATACTACCTGTTGGGATCGTTCCTATGTTGGAATTTCTGAAAAAATTTTGCAGATCTACACCGATCATGACCCCTAGAACCCAAAACCACCCTCAGTAAAAAACTTTATATATATATATATACATATATATATATATATATATATATATATATATCACTTTCTTCTGGACACGATAACTTTCGTAATTCTGCACCAATCTCTTCCAAACTGATACATAAAATCAATGGGCATAAAATCTCGGTCAAGTTCGTAAATGGGCAAAATCGGACCAAGGGGAGGGAAATAGGGAGGTGTTTTGTGAAAACAGAAAACCCCCCATAACTTCTTAATTTTTGTACATATCAAATCAGTTTAAAGTTTTTATTACTTCTAAAAATAGCGCCAAAAATTTATGTATCACAGATTTTTGATAAAGTTAAAAATGGGCTCAAGGGGCGCAAAAAATAGGGTTTTTGGGAGAAAAAAATTCATAACTTCGTCATATCTCAAGATATCAAATTCAATTAATTTTATTATAAATTTCCTTAACATTATCTAAAACTTTTATATTCACAAGTTTTTGATAGGAGCAATTCGTACCGCAAAAAAAAAATTAAAAACGAAAACAAAAAGGGCGTTTGAAGAAGAAAAAAATCCATAACTTCGTCAATTCTCAAGATATCAAATCCAATTAATTTTATCATGAATCTCCTTAACATTATCTACAACTTTTATATTCACAAGTTTTTGATAGGACCAATTCGTACCGCAAAAAAAATTAAAAACGAAAACAAAAAGGGGGTTTGAAGAAGAAAAAAATCCATAACTCCGTCAATTCAAAAGATATAAAATCTTCATGAATTTATCATATATCTTCTTAATATTGTCTACAACATCTATATAGACAAGTTTTGGATAGGACCAATTCTTAGAGCAAAAACAAATTAAAAATACATACCGGTTGAAGTAAAAAATGATCTTAGTAAGGGTGTATTCAAATCCAAACTGCTTATTTTCTGACTCATTTTACAATTCATTTTTGCTCTCAAAGGCTTCCAATTGGTACGTTTTCTTACTCAGAAACTATATAATGTACGGTAATGGTCGATTTTCTGATAGGGGCAGAATATATTTTTTTAAATGCTGTTAAAAAGGGCATTTTGAACCGAATTTACCGAAGCGGATTGTGTTGGAAAAATCATTGTATTAAGGATGCGCTTAAATCCAAACTGCTTATTTTCTGATTGGTTTTTAAATTCATTTTTGCTCTCAAACGCATTTAATTGGTAGATTCGCTTATTCAGAAACTATATAATATACCGTAATAATCGATTTTTAGATAGAGGCAGAATATATTTCAAAAAATGATGTCAAAGTGGGCATTTTGAACGGAATTTCCCGAAGCGATTGTGTTAGAAACGAAAAATACTGTCCTTCTGAGAAAATAATTGTTTATATATCAAGTTTTAATTAATTGAACAAAAAATAAAAACACAGGTCGCTTATAAATCTCTTCAAAAATCACGTCAGCAAGTTTCATATTTTTTTTTAAATTAAAAATGAATCTCGAATTATGCCAGAAAATTTCGAGTTGTTGAGCATGGAAAAGTATTTTTTTGAATACCGCCCTAACATGATTCTGATAAAACCAGCTATTATATGAAAACGAAATAAAAACTCGTCAAGAGCGGCCAGATAAAATTGTTAAAGTGGATTTATCTATAATCATGATTTAGTTTTTGTTTGTGAAATTAGTATATTTGACTTCGAAATCTACCTCTGCCTGTAGGCCGGGCCGGCAGGGATTTTTTCGATTTTGGTCGCAAATTTTTTTTATAAAGTTACTTTCACTTTCAGTGCCGGTTTCGAAACCTAAAAGTATAGCAATGCTAAAGATCAATCTAAACTATCCTAAGAAAAAAAAAAAAAACTTAAAATATTAAAATGCAAGCGAGAAATTTGAAAAGAACACTACAATAGGTTTAACATTAGCTTGCGAGTTTCCTTGTATTTCATATATATTTATACATTTTTGTATGAAACGACAACCAAAATCTTCATTTGGCGCCCCTTCACCTTTGTTCTGGCACCTGGGGCATATCCTCTTTCTGCAGCCCCCCCCCCTAGTTTCGGCCCGGGCTATAATAGTCTTTAAAAACATTAAAAAAGGGAGTTACTATTCTATCTTGCATATATTCCAACCCTTAGTCTTTAGCCGTTGAGAGTTGCCCGACCTCGCGCCCTTTGAGGCCGGATCTGGATGTAAAAAAAGTAATTTTAGTAAAAGGCATGGGCGACATTTTTCAGTTGTCACCTACCTAGAAGTTTCAAAAGGACGAGAAATGTAATTTGGTAAGGTAAAAGCAGGAGCGGCTGCGGCTTTACTATTCATGGCGCCCTGGGTATGATAAACAAAAAAGGGCGCCATGGCGCACTTTTTTGTTTATCACGGGCAGTCACCCAAGCTCGCCTCGTCTCTCTAAGACTGGATCTAGTTGGTTGCAAAAAACATTGCCCCAAAAGTAATGCAAAAAATAATGCACCAAGAGCAATGTAAAAAATAATTGCATCAAAAGGGACAGAACGGTATTTTTCAATTTCCGCCTAGGGTGGCAAAACGCCTAGAAATGACAAAAAGAAGAGAAAAAATCATTTTGAGGGATAAAGGCAGGGACGACTTTATTAGCCATGGCGCCCTGTGCGAGATTTTTTACTGTACCACTGCAAATGCTATACTCTTTTTTTCTTTTAAATGGTTTTACTAAAGCATTTAACTTTTTTACTTTTTTTTTCTTTTAAATGGTTTTACTAAAGCATTTAACTTTTTGCACTCCTTCCAGGGCCGAAACTAGCTATCTTTTCACTCGGGGCAAACATGGATTTTGGCGCCCCCTCTTCCTCCGCAAAGTAAGTTTACAAAGAGAAATTTGCGAAAGTTTCAATTAGCGGACTTATTTTAAAATTTTAAATGCGTAACAGTAAAATACGTAACAATAAAATACGTAATATTGAAATATATAACCAGCTTTATCAACTATTTATTTACTAAAACCTGGGAAAAAATCGAAAGGAATCGGAAATAATTACGCTTTATACAGGTTTCCGTCTTAGCAGGCATAACTGTTGGTATTTTTTCTGTTGGGAACCATGTAGTTTTTTCATTTAAGACAAGATTCCATTGTATACACATTTTATTTTTCCTGATTTTACATGTTGTTGTAGCATTACAAATTATTACAATTGAGGCACTTTAATGTCATAGTGATATGAGTCACATCGTTTTAGGAACTAAAAAACCACGATTTACTATAGGCATAAAAATGAATTCCAGTATTGTAAAATATTTTCCTGTACTATCTACACCGGTTTTGTGTAATTATCACTTATACCACTCATCTTATTTATAAATTGATATGTCTAGATACTTTCCTGAACCTAATGCTAATTTCCAAATTTATGTGTGACTCAAAACAACAACAACAAAATTATTAAGTTTTTACTTTTTATTTTGTGAATTTTCGATCGCTTAGTTTTTATTGTCCCAGCCAGTCACCTGACCTCACCATCTCTAAGTTCAGATATGGTGATATGCCTGTAAAAAAGTAATTATATATAAAAAAAGAATGGGATTATTCATTTGCTGTCTTGTATATTGCAGGCGAATCTTTTTATCTATTTGACAATTTTAATGCAGATTACTCAGCTTTTCTTTTCGATTTTTCGACTAGAAAATATTTTTTACACAAATTTCACACCCACATATATATATTGCATAAAACGGCAAACCAAATTTTCATCTGGCGCCCCCTTCGCGTGGCGCCCAGGGCACATGCCCCCTCTCCCCCCTTAGTTTCGGCCCTGACTCCTTCTCTCGTTTGTTTTTATTGTCCCGGACAGTCGCTCGACCTCGCCCATAGCAAGGCGGGAAAAAAGAAATTTCAACGCTGCTCAGGGAGAGAGATTAAAAATAAATAGAACTACCTTCTTGGAATCTGTTTATCAGAAAAGTCAGAGTCAAACAAAATCTTCATTCGGCGCCCCCTTCGCCTTTCGTTCTGGCGTCCGGGGCATACGGCCCCTCTGCACTCCCCCTCCCAGGGAAATCGGTTGGCGGTTGGCAATTATCGGTGAGGGTCAGTTTCACACAGAAGATAGGGGTGGAGACTGACCTTGGAAAATGTTATTGATTCTCTTGACACAGGAAGGGATTTAAATGATAGAAGGCGTAAACATGGTACATTTGGAATTGTAGAACAGCTCTTTTTTCTAATTCATTTGCAGTCTTCTGTTATAGATGAATATTTTTATAAATTTGTAAATTTTAATACCTTTGGTTCAGTTTTCTTTTTGGATTTTCCGGCTGCGAGACATTTTTATGCGAATTCGATATATATACATATACATTATACATTTTTGTATGTAAAGACAAAAAAAATCTTCATTTGGCGCCCCTAAGCTTTCTGTTCTGGCGCCCGGGGTACAGAAGGTTGGGGGCGCACGTGCCCCCCCGTGCCCCCCCCCCCCCCCCCCCGACGCTACGCCTATGATATCAGCTACCACATTCCAATCAAGAACGTCAAAAGCCCCAGCTATATCAAACAATATGGCTGCACAGTACTTGAAGTCTATCAATGTATGTTTGACTTTCTGTTTTAACGCCATAAGAGCCGTCAAGGTACTTTTACCCTCTCTGAAGCCATGCTGCTCCTCATCCAAATAAGATGCAGATTCTAACATACTTATTATTCTGACCTTTAACATTCTCTCGTATATTTTAGCTATGATTGGGAGCAGAGTAATTGGTCTAAAAGATTTATGGTGATTTTCTGGTCGATTTCTCTTTCTGAAGAAGATCACAACACCTTTTTTCCATATTGTCGGAAAATGGGCGAATCTGGGGCAAGTATTGTACATAAGCAACATTAATGCCGTAAACTTTTTACACAAGTTTTTAATTACGATTGCATCGACTTCATCGAAGCCAAGTGCCTTGTTATTGTGCTGCTGAGCTGTCGCATGAAACAGTTCTTTTCTGGTAAATTCATAATAGTCCTGATCTTTTTCAAAATCCAAAGAACTAACAAAAAAATGTGGCATCCGTGGAATCCCATCGATCCTAAGAATCGAATACACTAGAATTTTCCAAGGTGGAGAATGCCATATCTTCAAACTTGAATTTTTTGCCCGAGACATATTTAAACACATTCCCGTAAGCCTGATTATTACGACTACAAAAATCTAGCCAACCTTTACGTTTTCCCTTTCTAATTGCTCGCTTATATTCACGTCGATACTTTATATATGTTTCCTTATACACATCATTTTCCAGATTATTTCTGTGTCTCTTATATGAAGCTGCCACCTTATTCCTCATTACTTTAAGGTCTGAGGTATACCATGAAACAGTTGGCCTATTAGATAAAACACCTTTTCTAAAGACTTTATTCATACAATACTGTAAATAATCATTAAAGGCATCCATCTAATCCTCAAACATTGACTGATTACAGACTCTCACCAATGATGAATAAATTGCATCATACTTTTCAGCAAATACCTTATTAAATTTATTCATGGATTTATTCTTCGTTTTAAAACGGTCAAAAGATCTGCATACAGGGTTTAAACATAATTCAAAAATGATATAACGATGGTCCGAAAATGAAAAAGTTTGGTCGTCAACTCTCCAATTCTTCAGAAAAGGCACCATGATAACGTCAAGCAATGTTAAGTCCGGCCTACCCTTAAGATCACCTTGGACGAAAGAATGAGAAGCACTAGAGTCATTTACTATTCTTAAATCTGTGGTCATAAGATGTTCTGCAAATACTTCTATACGACCGTTTTCTCTTGTATAACCCAGTGTGTTAAGCGGGACATTGAAATCACCACCAATAATGATCCGAGAGGCATGTTGATAATGAGTAATCCAGGGCGACAAGTCTTCATCCAGATTGTCCGAAAGAGGAGCATAAACTGAGCCTATGATCAAAGGACCATCTTCCAGAGTCACTGTTATAAAAACTGAGTTTCTTAACACAATACCTTTCACAATTGCAAACGCCTTGTCTGTGCAAAGAATGGCTGAAGTGTTAGAGGTAGAAAGGATTGGTTGGTTGGTTGGTTGATTTTTTGACGGCCGATTATCTACACGAGGGATATAGGCCCGGGGGGAGTGCCCTCCGTGGGGGTCTTTCTAAGGGAACCTAATCCGTATTTACACATGGAAAATCCACGGCTCGAAGAAAACCACGAAAACTCCGAACGATTAGGCCGACGGGCGCGATTGGGATCGAACCCAGCACTTCCCGTCTACCAGCTTCGAGGGCAGAACCTCTCGGCCACTGGTGGGGCAGAGGTAGAAAGGAAGCAGAGCCAGTCTGGCATAAGACCAGAAAAAGAACCATTGACAATGTATGGATCTTGACACAAAATAAAATCCGCACCAGTGCTCTCCGCATAAGATGCCAAAGCATCATTTGCATCGGAGCAATGGTGCAGATTTATTTGAACAACAACCAAATTACCCACAGCCTTTCCATCAACCCCATCCTCCGTTATAATCTCTTAGACAACAACTCAGTACGTTAATCCTGATAGCAGGAACAATCCATGCTATCCGCTCTATGTGCTATGTCAATGTCATCATCCTTGTTAGCGCAATTTGCACATTTTTCCTCTGTTTCTTTGCAGCCTTTAATCCCATGAGCACCTGAGCACCTAACACATTTTTCAGGGCCAGGACATCGCATGGTCATATGGCCATACGCCTGGCATTTAAAACAACGGACTACTGGGACAAATCCAACCATTCTGTATCTTTCCAAGGCGATACAAAGACGTCTCCAAGCAATCAAAAGATCCGCACCCTCCGCATAAACATCTATAATCCAATTAACAGAACCTCTACGAGTTGGATAATGACGAACTACAGCAACATCAGCCGACGCCGACAGCCCCCCATCCTCCAACACACGAACCAAAGAAGTCTTAACTTCATCCTCGGTAACATCTACGTCCACGCTCAGAATCAATATGCGTTGGCGACGTCTCTTCGGAACTGTAATTTTGACCTTGTCTTTGAGTCGCTCCTCACCCTCTATTAATGTTCTCAATTTCTCTGTTTCTTCCTTCGTTTTAACTCTCATCACCAATTGGCCCGATTTCGTAGATACTACGTCGTAAGGAGTCCATCCAATCGATTTTTCTTTCCAAATTCCTTTTAATTCTTTTTTCATTCCGGCTATATCGTCACCTTGTACAGGAGATATCATCACAGAAAATCCGTGATCCTTTTTGGCTGGTACCTTCTTTAAAGCCGGAAACTCAGTGAGTTTCGATTCTCCAGCCGTTCCGCCCGAAACACGTTTCACCAAAGCCTCATACGCTCTGCTGTTAGTCACCATAGTTCTCACTTTTGTCTTGTTGGCAACACTCTCTCTATGAGCCCTAACTAATCTAATATTAATATAGTCGAAGCATTTCTTCATCATTTTCATAATGAGATGCTAGTCGATATAAAAATGTCCACTTCACTTTTTAGATTAAAGTGCGCTCTGGCAACCCCTCATTTTCATGGCAAACCTTAGGAGAAACGCCAGCCCTTATCAGCCGTTAAAATTACACCTGTTTTTAATCCGTCGAAGAAATCGTTTTTGTAATTTGATAAAAAAATCCATGCTTTTGTTGAATTATGAATGCCTTTCCGATCTTGTAATTGGGTTTTTTTAATTAATAACGCTCGTTAATTACGACTTTTTCAAAATTTTATGATTTGTCGTTTGATGTGGGGTGTTCAGCTATAAGTATGCAAACTTTCAAGTCTCCAACATATATAGTTTCTGAGAACGGGCTCTGGGACAGACGGACGGACAGACAGACAGAGGAGTGAGACGAATAGGGTTTCGTCAGATGAACGAAACCATAAAAAAATGAATTAATATTGATTTCAGTTCTTACTCTCCATTCTGTTTAGCTGTTGAAACTTAAAAGAAAAGAAACATATTTTGTATTTTTAAACCGCATGGTTATTTTGATCATTAATTCTGTTTGAAACAGTGCAACGCCATATATTAATGTTAATTTTAACTGAAAAAAAGAAGTGCAGTAAAAAAAATTCACTTCACACGTTATTTTCCTACGAGAATAACTTCAATACTGCGTTACCGTTTACTTATTATTGAATTTTAAAAATCGCCAGTCCATTTTCAATCTCTCTGGAGATAGATTTCAATACTCGATAATATCCCTATATATTTTAGCTTTTATTTTCCTTAGGAAAATATAACGAAGACGAAAAATGATGCATTAGGTATAAAATATGAAACACTATCCAACACCATCAAAATACAGTCCCAATTACAATGGTATATTATAACAGTTTAATTTAGACTATTTACAGCAAATCATACATCAAACTAAAGGTAAAATAACCTAGTTTTTCTTGCAAGTACACGTTATACGGCACACATCCAAAGCCTAATTTTACCCACCACTTCGGCTAACAAGGAAGAAATAGCCCAAAGCGATATAAGTAAGCGTCCTTTCTTAAATAGGAGAGGTAACCGCAAGATTAAAGGCGAGGTTACAGCGTCTAGAATACCTAGTGTGGAAATATGCTATCCAAACAGTGCTAAAAAATTTTATCCCTTAAATGTTCGACGATACTGCTAAAATGCCAAGTGTCGATCGCAGCGACATGTGCGGGATTTTCGTATTACTAGTATTACATTGTATAGACTAGCAATACCTTGCAGTTGTAAAAAATATCCTGCAGATGTCGCTGCGATCTGTATATTGCAGCAGCATCGTTGCATATTTAAGGGATACAATATTTTTGCGCTTTTTAAGTATTACAGAGATAGCCGATTTCCACACTATGTATTCTAGTCGCTATAGCGAGGTCACATCAATCAAGGTCGCACGCCACGTAGCGGACGGGGTGAACTACAGAAAGATGGCTAACTGTTTTCTTCTTTATGGATAATCTATTAATTGCACATCTAGGAAATAACTGCACAAGCGCAAACGTCGTGCTTTCATTTGTTTGTAGCATTTATATTCTGACAGCAATAGAATGTTTTATTAAGTTTTATTCGTGTTTTTTGACTTATTTTTTTAATTAATTATTTAAATAAAAACAGTTCTTTTTTAGAACTAATATCATTTGTTTAAATGGAAAAATGTTGGCCATGAAATAACTGTAGTTTTCGAAATTGTAAGAAAATTCTTTTTCTTATATAATTCTTATCTCTCCTTTCCCAAAGAGCAAAACAAGTTAGTTACGTATTTTAACTTTAATTTATTAAAAATATATATATATATTTAATATATGTTATCAAATGCTGTTGATTTAAATACGCTCGATTTTAATTATTTTCTTTTAATGAAATGAAATATGACGCATAAACATTAGTAAGTAGTTAATGTGTAAAGATTGAATTTTGTAGTCTTATTTTTTACTCAATTCTGGATGTGCTAAAGTTAGAAAAGATGCTATACACGGTTCTATTCCAGGTGAAAATGCAATGTTTATCAAGATTTAGAATATGTATAGAATTTAATAATAAATAAAATATTCAATTTTAAGTCCTTTTCTTCGTTTATCAAGCGATACATCGAAAACTTATTCCAATATTCTTTTGATCGTATTGTATTCATGTTATTTAAGTTACAAATAGTTCATGTATTTAATTTAAAATTCATTTCATTTTATAATCAGATTCACTTTAATTTAAAATGCATGCATTAAATGTGCAAGTATTGTTAATTTAGTATTTGTTTAAATATTTTGCGAGTCCAGACAATAACTGCAAAAATTTTCCTAAAATCGCCAGATTAGATTTTTTTTTTTTCCTGAAGCAGACAAAGCCATTTAGAGAATCCCTGTTAAAAACTCTATTACGAATTTCAGATTGTTACTTACTCACAGAAGATGAATCTTGTTTGCCAGACATATTGCAAAATATTTTTGTTACAGCTTGTTTTGATAAAAATATGTGTATTTTTTAAAAAAGTCGCAATGTCATTTTAGTTTAAAGGCTAGAGGCAGTAATGCTTTCGTAGCATTAGTGCTTTTCTCCCGAAATTAAAATGATATTGCGACTATTTTTTTTTAATGTACATAATTTTATCAAAACAAACTGTAATAAAAATATTTTGCAATAAAACTGGGAAACAAGATTTATCTTCCATAAGTGAGTAAAGATTCAGAAAATATGCTTAAGAGATGCGCAGATAGTAGATATTCTGTCATATATGACGTCATACTGAAAACCCGCGTATTTGCATTATTCACCATGTCCACCAGATGGCGCAGCTTTATCAATATACTCCAGATTCCAGTATTGAGATTGTACGCTTACTTATATCGCTTTGCAATAGCTTCTTCAATTCCGTGTCTCAATTCTGGCAAATCATTAGGTAGCGGCGGAACGTAGATACCATGTTTTATAAAGCCCGAAAGGAAAAAAATCTGGATCTAACGGCTTTTAAATCTTCAGCCCAGCAATAGCGCTTTACGCTCAGGTGTCGCCACTTCGCGTATGTGGCACTGCAAGCGAGTCAATAACAAAGCAGTACTGGCGCATGCGCTTAACTAAAATTGTTTGAGTTGCTCTTTATTTGTGACCATGAACCAACACTCTACAACGCTTGCAGTTGATACTATCAAAATTTATAACTGGAACATTCTTTCATGGACACGCTGTATTGTAAAAAAAAATGTATTTTTTTTTTCATGCAATGAATTGAGGTATCTAAATAAACATAAAAAAAGACACATAATGCAGTGAAAACCATTCTAGCAAGTATTGTCCATAGTCAGTAACGTGTGCGAGTTCTGTCGGTGAGCCCTGTATATGATCTATAGAATTTATGCACCAGACGTAATATATTAAAAATTAGTTACATTTAAAGCTGTCTACCACAGCGGGAAACCTACTTTTAGAATTTATATTTCATGTTCGGTCCTGTGACCGAATTCTCTCTCTGTAAATGAACGATAATTTCTGCATGCTCCATAATGTGTAGAAAACACCAATATTGCACCTGAATGATGCATATCAATTTCATTAGGTTTGAATTAGTGTAACATTGAAATACTTTGCAAACAATTTTCCCCAACGATCATAATGAAATGGAATTATTTGTGAGTCCGTGTAAACGAACTATAAATGCTACTTACTGTAGGAAGCATGTTGCCGGCCACCTCAATGACGCATATCAATTTCATTTTGTTTTAATTATTTTAATATTGAAATACTTACTTTGCAAACAATTTTCTTCAACGATCATAATGAAAGGGAATTAGTTGTGCGTCCGTGTAAATGAACTATAAATGCTACTTATTGTATATTCTATAGGAAGTATATTATCGGCCACATCAATGAACCAATAAAGCATATCAATTTCAACATGTTAGAAGATTTGAAGTAACTGAGACAGTGGAAAATAATCAATATTGATTTTTTTATTATTTAATTAAGTACTTCGCAAACTAAATATTGATTATTTAATGAAAAATAATTGATTATTATGAATAATTGAACACGAATGAATTGAATTAAATTTATGAATAATTGAATTTATTATGAATAACTAATGAATAATTGATTATTTAAGGAAAAATAAATATTGATTATTTAATGAAATACTTTGCAAACAATTTTCCCCAACAATCATAATAAAATGGAATTATTTGTACGTCCGTGTAAACGAATTATAAATGCTACTTACTGTATATCCTATAGGAAGCATGTTGTAGGCCACATCAATTAATCAATAACGCATATCAGTTTCAACATGTTGGAAGACATGAAATACATGGGACAGTGGAAAAAAAATCAATATTGAATTTTTGATTATTTAATTAAATAGTGTATTTCTCATAGTGTTGGCTTCTTTTTATTAAAATGTTTTACAAGTTATTTAAACTGTTACAAAACTAATAAATGGAAAATTAAAGAAAGTTTTTCAAACCGTATTTTCTAAAATAGTGACTAGATAGTGACTAGTGACTAAAATAGAACTATATCAAGAATAATCCAAATATCCAAATATCCCAGGGTCGAAATGCACATTTCGCAGGAGTTGATTTGTAATGTTTTTAACACTTTCCAACAAAGTTGAAAAGTGTCCGTCCGTCTGTCCGCGCTCCAACTCCCGTCAATATATTCGGATTGCCCTGAAATTTTTGGATGTTAATGTTTACCATAGCACGTTCCCTATTTCAAATGAAGTTTTTAGCATGTTTAGTTGATTTACAGGGACAGTCAAAAGTTTTTCGTTACATTACGGCCGATGGGAAAAAATCGCTAAAAATGATTTTTAATGATGTTACATGCTTTTAAACATAATAAAATTGATATGCATTTATCAAGTGCACTAAAACATGCACTCTGTAGAATATGCGGTGCAAAGAATAGTTAATTATGTTAAATTATTTCATGTGTAATGAAATTGATATACGTCGCTGAGGTTTACTATAACTTACTTCATGTATAATACGAAGTGCATAGCATTTACAGGGACACACAAAATATTTCAGATACTATATTGTATCCGAAGTACTGTCCAGTAGCAATGATTGCTAGAAATGCATTTTTAATTATATTATGTGCTTTTATGTTTCACTATATTTATGCCTGTATATGGTGTGTATAAAGGCTGTAATTCATATACAGGGCTACACAAAAGAATTCGTAATGGTTACTGGGTATTATTGCAAATTGCTTAAAGGTGGTTTTAAATGAGTTATGCATTTTTAGGCTGAACTGCATTTAGTTTACTAAGAAATATTTGTAGAACATAGACAAAATGATATACAGGGTCACGCAAAGAATTGGATACATAGCCGTCTATAAATGATAATTTCAGGAAATGTGATTTTTTGAAATGTGAAATGTTTTACTTTGAATTAAACTTTAGCTAAATAGCGGCATGTAATAAAGATACTAGGTTAACTAAGGGTTGTATAAAAATATACATGTATGTTTCCATCTATTAGTATATATCGCTGAAAGAGAAATTTCAACCTGTTATGCGTTTTCTTGCTAAACAAAATTTCCCCTTTATATAGTATTATATCAACCTCAAGATCAAATACAGGGCTTTTCAAAAGATTTGGAATACATATTTGCTATGGACGGTAACTGCTGAAATCAGTTTATATGATGGGCATTAACATTGTTTTTATGTCTTTTATTTCGTTTTAAATTTCTATACCTAAAAGAAAACACCCTTTACTATTTATTATCAATTTAATTTTTCAGAACCACACAACAACTAAAACACAAAAACACGGACTTTTTAGTGCATTATTTTTATTTTTTCGTAAACACCAAAAAAAAATATATATATATATAATAAAAAAAAAAAATCACTCTAGATTCCACATCAGTTTAGCGGATTTGAGCTGATCAGAAGCTACTCAAGCAGACATAAAATCACACAAAGTGATTTATCTGAGGATAAAGCTATATAAATTTAGCTATCAAGGCCTAAATTAGGGACAATCATTTATTTGATAGAAGTATGATTCGATCAAAGACCATATTAAGAACAATCATTCGACTAACGTATAATTCTATATATACTCATATATCAACGAGAAAAAGAATTTACGATGCGATATCTTCACATTTTCTTTCTGTCGGCTATTAATGGTATTCCAAGAATATGCTTTTTAAAGGAGCTGAATGAAAATGCAATCTCTGAAAAACGTTATTTTTTATTTGTCAAATAATATTTTAAACTTGTAGAATGTCTTGTATTTTCAGTATTGTTTTCTCGCATTTATTTGTATTGGTATCTCCTATACATTTTTTTTTTTGAGTTAACCCCTTGAGGGGCGGTGGGATATATTATATCCCACCTAATCTTAATCGTGATTCGTACCTGAAACTTTTAATTAAATTTTAGATTTTTAACTGTGGTGGAAATAAGTTGTAAAATTGCTTTTCCTTACTTTAAAGTAAATTTTTTCAAATATCCCGGTGTGAATTCAACATTACAGAGACACAATTGCTTGCCACTCAAAATTATACATTTCGAGCATTCAAGATAGAGGTCTGCAAAGGCCCGTGCTTGGTCCGACGCCCATACCCGGCGGATTAAAGCAATTTTTTTTAACGGGTCGTGCCGAGGGGATAAAAATATTCGGGTAGATATAAAAATTTAAAAGGATCAAACTAAGTCAATAAAATGTGAACAGTTTTCAATGGACGTGACTGAGGCGAGGTGAAGTATAAATATGTTGCACGAGTAGATGCTAGATTGATAACCTCAGTACAGCAATATAACATGTGCAGCGTAGAGATCAGCATTGACAGATACATCATGTCTGAACCAGGGCTTAGGTATTTCAGATAACTTAGTCCGGGCCTGGATCAGGCTTACATTTTCTTTCTACATACTTGGTCTACATGACGGTCCGGTACTGATGCTATTCTGCATCCTATGACTTGCGAACAGAAAGTAATCTAAAATCATATATCAATCTACAATGTTAAATTTTGCCATTAATATGTTTGCAGTATTCTAGAAAAATATATTAATTATATGTTAAGAAAATTTGACTTTTTCTGTGGAAATTGGGTCGGGTCTGATTTCACTGATTTTTGCACGGGCCGGGCCTTTTCACTAATTTTAGCACGGGCTTGACCGTGAATCGCAAAAATCCAAACGGGCAGGGCCAGGCCCGTGATGAACTTTTAGTTTTTGCAATAGGCCGGGCCGGGACAAGATAGCTTTCGTTCGGGTCTGGCCTGGAAATTCCGGCCCGTACTGATCTCTAATTCAAGACCAAACTGCACCAAATCCTCTTTTTTTTTGTTATTGTTCAACCAAATTTGAATCATATCTTGCTCTATAGAGAAAAATTTGTTGAATGCCGTAACAAACCAAGTCCTAGTCTAAAAACTCATATTATATTCTTATAAAGCAAAAACATACCCGTAAATAGCGTTGACGTCATATTAATGGTGCAACACTAGACCAACACATTTCTTTTTTACTGCAATTTTTTTAATTCTCACAATTTCAACTTTTACACCGTCGAATAGGGGGAAATATTCATTCAAATGGAATTAATTAGAAAACTGTCAATTTACTATTTTTTTATGGTTTTTAAAATAATTTTGTAGCATAAAGTTCTTATAAATCTATCTGTATCGCGTGCAGACCGATTACGAAAGATTAACACGTTTTCACTTAAAACAATATACATAGTCCATCATCTGTTTCTGGCTAATTTTCTATAACGGAAATAAAACTTGCTCAATAAATAAATAAAATTAACACAAACAATACTCAAATTTAACAGACATGTTATCGAACTACGCACTTAAACACTGAAGTAATTTTAATCACAAACGCTGCTGTAAGTAATGAAATATTTCGCGATTTTTTCGGTTATTAGCCCCTGACATACGACTAATACGAAAGTATTGCTTTAAATAAATTTCAAAACTTTATTTGAATATTTTATTGATATTTATCATATAAAGATGCTTTTCCATTATTCTTCCTAAAGAAGAAAGTATTGTAATCAAAATTTTTTTCGACTTCCGGTTTTCAACGGATTTACACGTGTTAGAGGTCAGTGATCCCAAGAAACATGTTTATATAAAATGTCTGTCTGTCAGTATGCCCATATGTCTGCTTTGAACCATCGAAAAATGTGTGAAGTCATGCATAGAATAGAACCAAATTTTTTGTGTATGTTTTTGTCTATGGCCAGCAGGTCCTCCTTGATTTTGGAAATATTCTGCCGGAAGGGAGCGCTGTACTAGCGATTTTTGTGCCATTTTTATTATTGTACTATCGGAAAGTGTATGAAGTTATTCATAGAACTGAACGAAATGTCATATACGTATATGTTTTTGGCTATTGCAAGCAGATCCTACTTGAATTTGGAAATATTCCGCCGAAAGAGGGAGCTGTAATAGCAATTTTTCATAGTTTTGTTGTATAACGGATGATCATGCAGCGACGGGCAATTCCCATCCAGCTAATTCAGCGATTCTCAAGCAGCTGACTTAGAAAAGAATAACGAAAAATGTTGATTTTATTAAATATTGTGCTTGAGATTAACTCGTTTTTACTCCGATTAATAAAATGAAAAAGAAACCTAAGATGTAAATTAAAGTCAGTGTAGTATTCAAGTAATAACAATGAAAGACTAACATGTGTAAAATTTTTTTGAAATAGTAACATGTATGAGAACGAAGAAAGTTTTTGGTTTGGCACATCCGACTAGTTTAATGTTGTTATTGGTCAATCTAAGTAGATATATATTAAATGTAAAAAATCTAAGTTTTCAATAAAATAAATGGATTTCACCTATATACTGTAACCCATGAAGCAACGGGTTGGATCACCTAGTATGAGTAATAAACGGAGTTAGTCTCTTATGATTCTCAATGAAATGCAATGCAGGCCATTAACTTTACCTACAACTATCTCCGGATAATCTTATATACACTTGATCCACATATCATTCTGAGCGCCTTTTTTTACGAGATCTGTTTTCTTTGTTATTGAAAAATAAATTGATATTGAAACTGGAATATAGATTAAACTAGAAATTTAAATTTCCGCACAACTAAACCGAATATACGAAATGATCTAGAATTTCTAGTCTCTTCTTTTCTAGGTGACGAAACGATAATGAATGGTTTCAGTAGCGAGTAATTTTTGCTTTTCTCTGGAATGGTTTCATAAACTAGAATTATAGTTACTAAAACTAACCTCTTGTGTTCGCATCTATTTGCAGAGATTTTTAAAGAAGTTTGACCACGAGAATATAGGAAAATGCTCTTGAATTTTATTAGGAGACTCTAGAACTCTCTAGCAGAGGGAACTAAAATTTATAGAGATGACATGGAACTGTTTTTTCTAAAGCCGCAATTTAGATTCTAGATAGCAGAACCATATTTTTTTCTCAGTGTACAATAAAATATGATATTCACTGTATTATTTAACACTAAACATACGAACAACCTGTATTTTGACCGCTAGCTAATCAAAATATTTAGAATCAAACCAGAAATAAAATAAAACAAATTATTATATAAAGATAAGTTAAGTAAAAAGTGTATATTCTTCTAAACAAAAATTCTGCTCTGAAATATCTACCCTATCTATCTATATTATAAAGGACAAACATATCTGTGCGTAACGCATACGTCATTTTGCGAATGGCAGCAATTTGAAATTTGAAATAAAATCTTGGTTTTGCAATTTTCGCTACTGCACATTTTTAAACTTTTAAACATCACACATTTTAAAATTTTACACCGTCGTATAAAGAAAAAAATGCTCTTTTAAATGCAATTTGTTTGAAAATTGTATCTCAATTTATTTTTGAGATATTAATTTTTTTGTAGTTTTTATTACCATTTTTCTTATCGTGGCAACAAAAGCACACCATTTCTATTAAAAGTTATTGAAAGTAAACTGAAAATAGTCAAAAATAAGAGATACTGTATATTTTGTTGCCATTTTTTCATAAAACCTGAAAAAAAAGTTGAAATTAAAATAGGGGATCTTTATCAAGAATATTTTTTGTTATTCCGTGATAATGACGTCATATGCATACTTGTCTATAGACGAAGTTAAAGACTGGATTTAAAAATTACTGGATTGTAAAAGTGGATTGCTTTGGCGGACAAAAATGACGTCATTTATAAAAAAGCGTGTATTTTAATTCTTAAACCAAAATTATGTTTTGTAGAAGTGCGTCATTTTCACATTTTTCATCTCCAAATACATGCTTTCGAACTTTACAATACAATAACAATACAACAATTCGAACTTTAACTTTCTTTTTCCTTTTTGCGAGAAAAAAAGAAAAAAAATCACTAGGAACTTTGAATCCAGCAGAACTTTTTTAATTTTTAACCTGTGTTTTGCTGGACCCTTATCTTATTTTCAGTAAGAATTTTAAATTCCTTATTTTCAACAATAAACTTGTTTTTTCATCTCCCAATGTATATTAAATTCGAACTTTAACTATCGTTTTCATTTTTTTTTTTTTTTTTTTTTTTTTTTTTACGGGGAACCCTTCTATCCTAAATTTCGTCAAAGTCCAAACCCACTTCAAAATTCATCTAAGTCCACCCCCCCCCCTCCCCTACTTTCTTCAATGTCCAGTCCCCTATGTTCCTGTGTCCAGCAAATTTTTAAACTTTAACCTGTGTTCCCGTGTTCTGCTGGACTAACTTACTCTCAGCAAAAATATTAAATTCTTTATTTTCTACAATAAACTTGTTTTTTCATCTCCTAATACACATTTAATTCGAGCTTTAACTTTCTTTTTCATTTTTTTATTTATTTAATTTTTTTTTTCAAAAATTTTATTTTTACTGGGAACTTAGAATATTTCGACACTCATGTCCAAACCCACCTTAAATTCATCTAGTCCAGTACCCCCACGCCCTAAAATAAAATTACAACAATTTATCCAAAAACAACTCCTAACATATCTAATTACAGTGCTGAGCAGATGCAGGGGCTCACAGACTAAATGCCTCGTTACCTTCCCACCCACTATTCCAAACCTAAACATGCAACAGGCCGGGACGGCGCACAGGGGCCTGTAGATGGGCTCCCACAACCCGCGGATCATTCTTCTGATTTATAATATTTTTTTAAAACTATATCTGCCATTCTAGTTCTCAAAGCCATTTTTTATTTCTCACATACCATCGCTGCTCACAATGGGAGAAAGCCAAACATATTCCATTGCCGAATTGGCAAACAAGGCTAAATCCCTCGTTACCTTAGTCCTGTCAGAGGACGAAAACACATTCACAGAGGAATCTGCTGACCACCTGAAAAATGTGAAACTGATCCTCCAATCGATCAGAAAACAAGACCTCGCCAATCAAAAATCAGTACAGGAGTCTAAACAGGAGTTTGAAAAGCTCCGCTTAAAAGCAGATCTCCTTAAGGAACAGCTCACCACACTAAACGAGAACCTTGCCAGCCAGATCCAACAGATCCCAAAGACTGAAGAAATAGTAGCCAGGCTTGAGGAAAGTCTCCATAGCAGACTAGACAAATTAAGAATTGATAATGATAGGGACGCATACCTTCGTAGTCAACAACCTGCCCTGCTCTATAATGATCAGGACGGCAAGTCTCAAGAGTTCCCTTCACCGACAGAGGAGGTAGTACCGGCGGAGCCACAGCGGAGGTCAGGAGAGGAGAGGCATCTTCGAACAATTGTGGTCAGGGGCAAGAAACGCTCCATGTCCGGACTGGCCATTAGAAACCTGCTCGAAAAACAAAATATCGCCTGTCCAAAACTAGTATTGGAAATCAAATGCCTTCGAAGACAACTGGAACTCTTCTGCCGATACGCCGAAGAAACGAAAGTCGTCCTAAGTGATCTAAAATCCCATGCTAGAATTGCAGAAGATCTATTCTTCAGCATTAAAACCCTCCCATTTCATAAAACTATCCTGTTTGGAGTTCCCGACGGAACAACACTAACTTATATTACCTCGACGTTGGATGAAATTTACGATTACCACCCAGACGAAATACGATTCATTAAAGCCGTTCCTTCTAAAAGACCCTCATGCAAGGACTGGCACCTCATTGTGTCAGAAAAATTAGCCATGGCAGTAATCCAAGATGGAGGCATACCACTGGGATACAATCTCTGCAGACTGCGGCCACACACCACAGTCCAAAGGTGCAGAAATTGCCAGCGATATGGCCACGTAGCAAAGTACTGCCATAATGATGAAACCTGCGAAATTTGCGGAGAACTCCACCCATCCTCAACCTGCAACAAATCCCCCTCGTGCGTGAACTGTAGACGCGCAAATAACCTTTTCAATGCACACTGCAGAACTGATCACATAGCCTCTGCCTCCAACTGTCCAACCTTCAAGTTCGAGTATAACAGAGAGCGGGCGAGACTGAACGATCTCTTCCAACTTCCCTTTCGAAATCCCCAAGCACCTCCCCCGGCGGCTCTATCCTCCCACTCTGGTCCGGGACTCCTGGGCGAACATCCTCCTGCACATCGAGGTTATTTTCCTTTTCCGAGTCATGCTCCACCTCCGAACCTCTACTCACCTTACTACCAGGAGGACTACTTCAGCCAGCTGCAGAACATGGAATTTCAAGGTAGGAGGTTTTAAATTTTTTATAACATACACAATACAATGTCATCCTCAGCACCTTCTCCCCACCCACCCCTTCCTTTAGGCCGTCTAAATTTTCTCCAAGTAAACCTCAATCACTGCATAGCAGCCAGCGTAAGCACAATCAACCACATGGAAGAGAACGAGATTGACATCGCTCTACTGCAGGATGCTTACTGCTCCGATGGAAACCTCGCTATCTTCAGCAAGGACTGGAGAAGGTTTTCCTCTCGGAATCTCTCCGCCCACATCGTTGTCAGGAGCTCGAGTCTTGTATGTACCCATCTCTTTACCGGCGACAATAGCGTCTTCATCTCCATAACGGCGAAGGAGGGCGAGATTGTCGTCGGATCCTGCTACGCAGCCCCCTCGGCAAACTTTGGCCTTTGTCTCTCGGAATGGGAACACACCATCACAAACAGGAAGGCTTTCATCTGTGGTGGCGACTTCAACGCGAACTCATCCCTCTGGGGATGTCCGCGTGAAGACGCCCGGGGTGACTTGCTGTCAGGACACATAATTATCCATAGCTTGGCACTTGCAAACATGCACAACTCTGAAGCCACTTTCGAAAGACGAGATACAGAAGACAGAGTCATAGCAGAAGGCTGGCCTGACCTAACAGTTACAAATTACTTCACCCTACCACGAATATCACAATGGTCCGTATCAGACAAACACAGTGGCTCAGACCATAAATACATACATTTTTCTTACATGACCTCTCCACTCTACACGCAACGTAGACGCTACAACACAACTCGCGGAAACCTTCGCAAATTTAACAACGTCATCAAAAGTCATAAGTCATCCCTTTCAGCACAACTCGAAGGGTTGCACAACGAAGACACACTCAACTCTTTCACATCTAATTTAATAGAAACCATGCAGACTGCGGCGAAGGCTTCCTTTCGACTGAAAACAGTCCAAAAATCACACACTTTCTCATTCTGGAACAAGGATCTTAGAAAGCGGAGGAACCAACTGACAGCCCTCAGACGCAAGATTAAAACATTGCGCCTGCTCAATCCTATCCCCCCTGAAGTAAAGACCCCTTGCAGCGCGTCGTACGAGACTTAAAGCAGTTTACAAACGTGAGATTCTGGCGGCGAGACGGGCGGCGTGGGAGAAATTCTGCAGCAACAATGAGAACCCTTTCGGCATCACTCAAAAATTTCTGACCGGCAAGTTCTTCACTCCGGATGAAATACGTCTAGAAAGACCAACTCACGAAACCTCGCGACAAAATAACCTGGAATTCCTGACACACACTCTCTTTGGCCCCTCGGCTTATCCCCAACAAGACAACCAGGATATCCTTTTCACAGCACACGAAGACAAACGCTTCACAAAGGCAGAAGTAAAAACAGCACTATACACATTGAATGACAAGAAGGCCCCAGGGCCGGATTCAATTGATTTTCGGATACTATAACTCACTCACAAACAACTTCCACACATATTCAAGCGCTGGGCTAATCTCTGCCTCACCATGAGGTACTTTCCTTTAGTACTCAGGCAGGGAGAGGTAGTTTACTTTCTGAAGCAAGGCAAGTCTCCTTCCGAACCCAAGTCATACAGACCCATCTGCCTTCTTCCCACTCTGGGAAAGCTTCTGGAAAAACTTCTGGTTATGCGGTTGACACACTTCTTGGAGTCAAACAACCTTCTCCATCCCAGACAATTCGGGTTCCGCGAGGGCCACTCATGCGAGCTCGCACTTCATGCCATAATGACTGCCTGTACTGAAAGCATAGCCCAGGGCAACGCAACATCACTCGTTTCACTAGACATACAAGGCGCATTCGACAACGTAGAATGGCGAGACATTCTCTTACAACTACAAACACTCAACTGCCCGGGGAACACAGCTGGTCCCATCGGCTCCTACCTCTCACAGAGGAGCGTCCTGATTAACTGGGGTGCTGGCACATCTACCCACGGATTACAGAAGGGTTGCCACCAGGGCTCGCGCCTTGGCCCAATCCTCTGGTTGCTTGTAGCAAATGTGCTACTAACAGAACTAAATCGGCTGGGATTAAAACTATTTGCCTTCGCCGATGATTTCAGCTTCATTTTCTCCGGTCGTTACAGACGTCATCTGGAGGAACAGTTTGCCGAAGCTCTTTCTATTTTC
This sequence comes from Maratus speciosus, assembly GCA_963932465.1. Taxonomy (NCBI): domain Eukaryota; kingdom Metazoa; phylum Arthropoda; class Arachnida; order Araneae; family Salticidae; genus Maratus; species Maratus speciosus. The sequence continues at coordinate 174,408,595 of OZ010793.1, forward strand.
TGCCGGCTCCTGGATTTACTGCACCTCACACTCTCACCACAAAAGTCTCAAGCACTAGTATTCACCAAACCACACAGATATGATCCAAAACGCCCTCCAGTGATGAGGATCAATAATGTCTCCATTCGACACATACAATTCATAAAACTCCTAGGTATAACCATTGACGCAAATCTTAACTGGATCCCACACATTAACGACCTAAAACTTAAATTGACAGCATATCATAATAATTCATTAAGACTAACTTCTAAATTGGGAGGGGTAGACAACAAAACACTGAAGATCTGGTACCTAACAATAATCGAAAGAATAATACTTTACGGGGCCTGTATCTGGGGGGGGGGGGTAATTTATCATCCATAGCACAACCTAAACTAAAATCAATACAACGCTCTTTTCTCTTACAAATTTCAAGGGACTACCGCACAATCTCCACAGATGCACTACATGTACTTACAGGTATTCCACCCATCACACTTCAATTAGAATACGAACACGCCAAATCCTCAATCCTACAGCTAAAACGTGACACAGTAATAGATTCTCTTTTTCCAAACACAACATTGCAATACAAAGTCAGGAGCTGGCAGCTCCAAACCGCTGAGGAGACTTCACATTTTCAAGTAAACACAACACGCAACAGCTACACACCTGCCCTTAGCACCACACTCTTCACTGATGGTTCAAGCACAGAGACTGGAGTGGGCGCAGCCTTCTGCGCCACGGAGGGCACGGTGGTGGTCCATCAGTGGTCTGCAAGGCTAGATGATAATAACTCCGTATTCCAAGCGGAGCTGTTCGCAATACTAAACGCATCAGAGTGGGTGGAATCCCACTCTAGCAATAGTATTATCATCTACAGCGACTGCCTCTCTGGCCTGCAAGCAATACAGGCACACAGGACAAAACATCCTCTAGTACTGCAAATCAAACTAAAACTTAAGAATCTCCTACATCGTATCTCACTAGGTCACGTCTCGGCTCACAAAGGTATATTTGGCAATGAACTAGCAGACAACCTAGCGAAGAAGGCCACACAGAAAGAAACAATAGACACACACCTCCCAGTGCCCCAGTCATACGTCAAAAAGGTCCTTAGAGCAAGGATACTGACGCGATGGCAGGGGAACTGGGATACTTCAAAAAAGGGCAGGCACACATATAAGCTAATTCCTAAAGTTTCTCTCGCAGTATATAACTTAACACCCTACACCACTAGCTTCTTAACAGGACATGGCCCTTTCATGGCATATCTGGACCGCTTCAAAATAAGATCCACTGCCACTTGCGTCTGCGGTGAAGATGGCACTATAAGTCACCCGTACTACAGTTGTACTCTCACGCAACGCTGGCACTTGAGGCGTCCAGACATACTGCCAGTCAACTGGCTCCAAAACGTCCTTTCTCGCACCCTCCTACTCAATAAATTAAAACACATTCACAATTGCCTTACATACTTAACAAACTTAACTTAAGCCCTGGTTCTGCTTATCCAGTCTCACTGCCACCATATCAATCTTCAAACAGCACCAGAATCCAATCCTCTTTTTAGGCTCCAGTAAATTCTCCTACTCATCAATGTGTGGTTTCCTACGATCGCAAGAGCCTCTGCTCGTGCTTCTGACCATTCTATCAAGAGATACATCTCCAATGGACGCTTGAGTATCTGCTCGTGCCATCTTACTTGTGCCACACAAAGCATTACATCTCCAATGGACGCTGAGTATTTGCTCGTGCCATCTTACTTGTGTCACGCATTCCATTCTTTTCCCTTCCTGCCGCCCCTTGTCGCGAGAGGGGTTCATACCCCGGCGGCCAGGATCAGTGATGTTTATTATTATTACTAGCCGCCTTCGCCCGCTACGCTGATCGGTTTTTCTAAAGAAATCTTGAATGAAACAAAATACATATGTGAATTTAGTCATGCGTTTTAAAGCAATATGAACATTTACCTGGTGTATCCGACCGAATTGCTGAAAGCAATATGAATGTCATTACGCTATCTTTTATTGAGTCATACAAAATTTAGACTGTTAAGGACCAATTTCTTTAGTTGATCTGTTAGTGTAGGATTTGGTAAAGAACAATAGAACAATATGTAATATACTAAAAGCGTTCATGAAAAATTATCAATTCAAGTCTCATCAGAATCTGTTAATTGGACTTATTGAAAAGGCTGATCGTTCATAATAATTGGGTTCGCCTGATTCTAGAACTTTCATCTATGATTCTACAATCAAGCAACCTAACAACCAAGCAACATCAAATGATATGTGCTTTATAGTAAAACATTCACTGAAAAATTAACTAACCGATCAAGTTGCATCGAAATCCACTTAGCAGAATCTTTTAAACTGGAAAATATACCGAAACCTTCCATAAAAATTATCTAATTAACAGTTTAAATCCCATAAAAATTAATTCAGTGGAACCTTTAACAAAAGCATATCTTTCGAAATTGGGTTTATCTTATTTAGAACTTTCCCCATAATTATTTAACTAAGCAACGTAGAACGTTATGTTTTATACTAACGCCTTTTCCGAAAAATTATCTAACTATGTAAGTCCCGTCAAAATCTATTCAGCAGAACTCAAGATATAAGCGGGCGAAATGAAATTTCTCTTTGCATTATATATATATTGAGATAGTTAAATATAACTTTCATAATCGCGTTAACCTGATTATAGAACTCTCTGGGAGGTAGGGGTAAGTATATACTGCATCACTTCTGAATTTTTTAAGGAACTCAGCTCAACTTCCATAACTATAGCATATATACTCTCTAGTATACCTATCTCTGTAGCGTATATCTTCCACTTTTCTTTACTGCACCACTGAGAACTTTTTCCGCATAGCTCCGTCACTAAACAACACAGAATGATATGATAAATATTGAAAAAATCCCTGAAATATTATCTAACTTACTTTGCATTTAATTAGTTGACTTGAAATCTTTCATAATCGAATTCACCTAATTTTAGAACTCCCGTAGTAACTTAGAATGATGGTTTTTACATTAAACCATTTATAAACCAAATTTACTATTTAACAGTGTAATTTCTACAAAATTCTGTTCAGTAGAATCTGAGTTATAGTGATATTTACAATATTTATTGCTCATTAAACCTTTTTCTTTACATTTGAAATAAAATCAGTAACTGTTTTGGTATTTCCCTGTTATGCCAACACCATTGTCACCAAGCGTAATAGTTGGCACAAAAATGAAATGATACATTTGAAAAAAAAAATAATTTTGTAGATAAAAAAAAAATGAGCATTTAAAAAATATAACTTTTGAAGATTACAGACTTTGACCTACCATTTTTTAAATAAATAAAAATAATGGTACTACTTGGTTATACCCTCGACCAAAAATCTATTGCCAAAATATAAGATTAAATGTCAATAATGGTTGATCGTAAATGTCACATTCACTTGACTTTAAGCAGGTTACATGTATTTACGTCATCAGGTGATTTTTATTTCGACGTTTTAAATGTCTTTTTGGTACTTCTTAGTTATCCCGTCGACCAAATTCGCCAAATTATATAAATCGCCATGTTTATCGCCAAATTATACACTTTGACATAATTTTTTATTTTAAATAACGAAAGAACAAATAAATTAGCAAAACATTAATAAAAAGACAAATAAAACGTCGAATTAATGGTTTTATTGGCCATTATTGGCCTTTCATCTTACAATTAATGCTACTTCTTAGTTATCCCGTCGACCAAATTCGCCAAATTATATAAATCGCCATGTTTATCGCCAAATTATACACATTGACATAATTTTTTATTTTAAATAACGAAAGAATAAACAAATTAGTAAAACATGAATAAAAATACAAATAAAACATCGAATTAATGGTTTTATTGGCCATTATTGGCATTTAATCTTACATTTAATTAATTAATGGCAACCATTATTGGCATTTACTCTTACAATTTGGCGATAGTAATTTGGTCGACGGGATAACTAAGAAGTACCCAATTAATTAATTAATGGCAACCATTATTGGCAATTAATCTTACAATTTGGCGACAGTAATTTGGTCGACGGGATAACTAAAAAGTACCGTATTTTTATTAATGTTATACTAATTTATTTGTTCTTTCGTTATTTAAAATAAAAATTACGTCAATTTGTATAATTTGGCGATTTATATAATTTGGCGAAATTGGTCGACGGGTACCAAAATAAATACTTAAAATATAAGAATAAATAAATATTTTGCAAGTCATAAAATATAGCCAATTTAAACTGCAGTCTTGAAATTGTAAATGTCTTTTACTACTGAAGCATGGCGTACGTAATACGAAAGTCTCATATTGCAGTAAACATTTCATTCTTTCAATGAAGACATTCATGGTTTTTTGAACAAAACATTTTTATATGTATCTCTCTATTCTAAAAAAAAGTAACTACCGATGTCACATCCGCCGGTTTTGAATTTTTTGTGACCAGACGTCTTTCTTCGTTAATATTAAGAAAAATAATGCATACAAAAATATGAAAATCGGTAGTGTTATACAGAAATGTTTGATAAACACGCTGATGCAGACAGTTTTCAAATCGAAGAATTATTTTAAGAGATATTTAATGCTAAAGTTGGACAAAATCGTTCCACTAAAAAAGTTTTATAGTAGCAAAAACTATACATCGGAATTTTATAATTTTTAGTTCATTTTATACGTTATAATTTCCCGGTGTGCAGAATTGATTTATTTTTTTAATTTGACTCATTTTTCGAGGTTTTATATCTATTTTAAATTCAAATTTTCAGCATTTCGAGAGATTTTTTTTACAGATTTTAGAAAGTGATATTAATTGAAACTGTTGCCAACTGTATAAACAGCGGAAACAATAATGTTTGCTTAAAAAAAAATATATATATATATATATATATATATATTTATACGTGTAATAAATTAAAAATTTATTTACACGTGACTATTATAAACAGAAAAAAACATTTGGAATTAGAATTAAATAATTATGTACAAAAAGCAGGAACTTATTAAAAATTACGTCATAAAAACTATAATTACACGTGAATTTTAAGAGAGAAAGGAATTTGTAAAATAATAAATTTATTAACATGCGTTAGAAGTCTTAAATAGGAGAAATTACGTCATACTTACGTCACATTACAGTTATTACATAAAATCAACATAAAATAATATTGCAAAACGGTTTAAATTTACAAATTGCGCTAGACATTTATTTGATATTTTGAGAGGATACTTTTCAAATATTTTTCTTAGGAAAGTGCAAATAATATTTTATTTCTAACACAAGTATTTTCACGTGAATATTAAAAAGAGAAAGAATAGTTTGGTCAAAATTACGTCAGATTAAAAACGATTAATTTAAAATGTCTCATTTAAAAGAACTTTCTTTTCGCTTTGTTAAAAAATACCGGGAGACAAAGATTCTGTTTACTTAATTCCTTTTATATTAGCTTATTTTGAAATGTTGTTACACGTGTCTACGTCTACGTCATCAAGTTATTTTTATTTCGACATTTTATTTGTATTTTTATTAATGTTGTACAAATTTATTTGTTCTTTCGTTATTTAAAATAAAAATGATGTCAATTTGTATAATTTGGCGAGTGGTTTGGCGATTTATATAATTTGGCGAAATTAGTCGACGGGATAATCAAGTAGTACCGCAGCGGATTTGGCGTTAAAATTTCCCCAATCAAAGAGAAATGAATAGAAATCCGTTTATAGGGAGATCGCCACTGTTTTTTAAATTATAATTCAATCTTTTTAAAGCCGATCACATTAGCGTGCATTTAGAGACTGCGGTGTCTGGACGGGGGTTGGCGAGGGTAGCTCGTAGGGGGCCGAGCCCCCTAGTAATTCCTAACTTCTGAAATAATTTTATTGTAGCTTCCTCATCATCAGATATGCGAAATGGTAAAATCTATATCAGTATCAGTAATAAATATTTTCTATTCAAAAAATAACAAATTAAAAAGTTTTGCGAGATTATGATGGAATAAAATATATTCCATCATTAAAAATTCCTGCATAAAAATATTCACGTTCAATAATTAGTAAATGTTAATGTGTGGCACGGTTTGCAATAAAAATCTTTTGCACGATTAGGGTTGAAATAAATGGCGCAATAGCATACATTTTGGCATGGTAAAGGGAAAAAGTACCAATTTTTAAAAATTTTAGTTTTCGAAGCGTTTGTAAATTTTTTTTAAAAACTCATATAGCTGTTTTAATTATTTAACCAAAAGAATTGATTAACAAAATTACTCAATTTAAATTTTTCCGTTGCTATAGTAACGGATGTATTTTTATCATTTATTATTCGAAAATTTGATTTTTTGGCGCAAAAGACATCGCCAAATTAGAAAAATATGAAATATCTCGCGAAGTATTGAACTTAAAAGAATTTAGTTAGTACCATTCGATTCAGCATACAAAAATACACTAAAATATGTTATCAGTTGAAAAATATCTATAAAATCAGATTTTTAAGGAATTTTTTAAAAGTTCGTTCTCTTTTTTACCCCCCTTAGGGGTGGAATTTTAGAAAATCCTTTCTTAGCGGCACTCAATGCCATAAGAACTATTTTTACCCCAATTTTCAAAATTTTAGGTTCAGTAGTTTCGGCTGCGCGTTGATTAATAAGAAATTCAGACTTTCTTTTATATATATAGATTATTATTTATTTTATTTTGTTTTTACTTTAAATGTTCTTATAATCCCGCCCTCTGTCGCGAGTAGGCGTTTTCCTGGCGGGAAGGCATTCGTCTAATTTTTGTAATCCCACTTTGTTCTTTTTCAAATAAATTCTGGGTTCTGTGCTCGGTGGTGCATAGACGCCCTTAGCGGGTGAGCGTCGCCCCTTGGGCATTTTGTGTTTGTCCGTCTGCATACGGCCGGACAGGGCTGGACTCACTAACGAGCCCCAACGTGTCGGGGAACATACCGGGAGAGACGTTAAGCTCTAAGGGTCAGGCTTAGCCGGGCCTGAGCAGTCTCTCTTAGGCTGCCTAACCTAACCCAGCTGCTTTGAAATTCTTCACAGGTGAAAATGCTCCACTTTTTAAAATAATGTAATATAAATCACACACAGATAAGATAAAACGCGATGTTTTACAAAAATTTAGAGTGTCTTTATAGAAGAGAGGTGACATGTAAATAATAGCGATTTATATTACAGAAATTGATGATTCTTGCCTAGATGGATTTGCTTTGCCGAGTTAGACCACGTTGTTCAAAATCCTCTCGAATAATGAAATTTTAATGCTATTCTTTAGGGCATTCTACTATAATTTTATCAAAATAACATAATGTGCTTAATTTAATTTTTCCTAATTTTATGTAATCTATATATTTAAAACCCAAATGTGTTTTTTAGTCATCTGCCCTGATCTTTCTGCTGATCCAATTTTGCTAATATATATATATATATATATATATATATTAACTGAAAGCTCTTCATTTATAGATGTGATCACACTATCAGTTTTTTTTTTTTTTTTTTTTTTTTTTTTTTTTTTTTAAAGACCCACTTTTATATTTTAATTTAAAAGCATTTTATAAAATTTCTTCAAAATGGTGAAAATTAGATAGCTTTCATTATTGCAGACACGAGAGAAATAATGAGGTATTTTTATCTTTATTCATGCTATTTTCTGATAAAAATTCAAAATTGTTGATAAAAATTGTTGTATAGGGTTTAGTGTCGCAAAATCCCATTAGGAGCATAATAACGGAAAATGACATACTGCTTTTAAAAAAACGCATTTTTCCTCATAAATTTTCTATATTGTTTTTCCTTCTGCATGTGTACTGATACTAAGTTTCAGACACTACGCGAAATGCTTATTTAAGTGAAAATTAAGTCATATTTAAAAGAAAACGATCATTTTCGTAGATAAAACTAAACATTTTAACACAAATGCGTCTAAAAAACATAAATTACGGAAATTTTTACTCTCCGGAATTGAGATTAGAATCTCAAGTAAAGGGTACGTCTGTTCACATAAAAGATGTTGCTGACAATTGTGACTTCAAGTTTAAAGTTAAAATGATTTTTAAATGATCAAACAAAATACATTTTTTTTTAATGATGGATATGAGAAGTGCGTATGCAAATTTTGAGAAGGTGAAAATTGCTGTTTTTCATTCCGGAATAAGCATAAGAGCCTCAGTTGATAACCACATCCTAATAACTGATCTTTATTATATTTTATTGATTAAATATCTATATTACAAAGAACAAACGTATATGTGCTTAACGCTGACGTCATTTTAGTAATGACAACACTTCACAATCAAATTTCGGTCTTTAAATTTTCGCTACTGCAATTTTTTAATCTTCTGACCATCGTACATTTTCAGTTTTCGTCGCATAGGGAAAAAATTTACTTTCAAATGCAATTTGTTTAAAAACTGTATCTTAATTGACTGATGCATTATATTTTCTAAAATAATTTTTAAGCATGGTTTTTTTTTTAAGTTTATCTTATCACGTGCCGGTTTCAATACATAATAATAATAAACATTTTGACATAAAGCAACAAACATTTTTCAGCATTTGTTTCTGGCTATTTTTGCATAACGAAATTAATACTTCCTTTATAAACAAATAAAAGAATAATATTAAAAAAACACCAAGCTAACATATTTCTGAAAGACAAAATAAAGAAATTAATACTTCTTTTATAAACAAATAAAAGAATAATATTGTAAAAACACAAATCTAAGGTATTTGTAATCGTACAATTTAAATTTTTAGATCACCAAATAGGATTTTTTTTTAAATGGAATTTGTTTGCAAAGTTCATCTCAGTTTACTGTTTGTCTATGGTTTTAAAAACAACTTTAAAGCATGAAATATTTTTCAATTTATCTATATCGTGCGGAGTTCGATTACGAAAGATTAATCCGTTTGCCCTTGAAGCAAAATAAAGAGTTCATCATTTTCTTACGGTTAATATCCATTTTAAAAAAAACTTCCCAATGAATAAATAAATAATATAATATAAATAAAACACAAATTTAACAGACAAGCTCTGAAATTAGCAGAATATAAAAGGATGCCTTAAGTAGCTAAATCTTGGTCAAATAACTCTTAGCATGCGGCTAACAAAAAAATATCGCTTTTGATAAATTTCAAAAATTTAAATGTACTGTGACGTATATATATCCAAGAAAATTGTAAACAATTATGCAATCACATTAGGTGAAATGATCCTCATGTAATCACTACATACAGTCATATATCTCGATGTGAAATCTTCGGTTCGTCCAGAAAAATTGGGTAACCAATTGTGATTGTAATTGTAAATCTCACAGTAACCGAAATAAATCTCAGCAGCTTGATCAGGGACCCGACGCTCCCTCTCAGACTCTGGTTGAGAGTCGGGAGGAGTGGATGTGGTCTACCCCTCGGGATTGCACTAACACTCTAAAGCGAAAGCTGAGTTCCCGAGGTGGTCATCGCTGTCATCGCTGTCGCTGATTGTATAATTCGTATTTTGCATATGATAAATGCTCTTATAATGTAAGTGGGCAACCTAAAAAATTTATTGCACGTAAAAAAATTATTAGTTTTCAATTAAAATTTTTTTTCACCTATATTCTTTAACCCGGGGAGCCCGGGTACGATTCCCTAGTATATATAAAATCCTAATGAAACGAATTTATGAAACGAACATATGAAACGGCTGATTAAACAACTGATTATGTTTAACGGCGATTTCTCCTAAAATATGAAATACTTTGCGATGAAATTAACTCCAAAAAACAATATTGATCCGCAGATTTCAAAACTGGTATTAGAATTTTTAAATTCGAATTAGTTTTCGAAATATTAATTTTTTTTCTAATTTTATATACATTTTTCTAATGATGGCAACTCAAATTGTAATCAAACAGATATTTTTTTTTCAGATTTTAGAAAAGGTTACTATTTTAAATTAATTTGGCGAGAAGTTTGGCCTCCCTTAAATGTATGCTAAGAAATGTATCATGTTACTTTTATTCATAAATCAATTTGTATTTCATTATCATTTTATTTAATACAAACAGAAACATTTAAAATAAATGGCTTTTACTTCTTTATTTTTTTTAAACGAAATGAAAAGAAAAATATTAGACACAGATGCCATGTACGCACCGGGGTACCTAATTGACGCCAGAATGGCATTATTTTGGTTGACATGGTAACCCGGCTATTGTTGTTTATTTAATAATAAGTGTTTATATACTTTATTTTCTTTTTTTTAATTACATAAATTGTTTTGTTCTATAGTTAATTATTTTTTTGGTTATTTTCCTTTAAATTAAAAAATAATAGAAAATAATTCAAAAATACGGTAATACTTAGTTATTCCATCGATCCATTTCGCCAAATTATATAAATCGCCAAACCCCTCGCCAAATTATACAAATTGACATAATTTTTATTTTAAATAACGAAAGAACAAAGAAAATAGTATAACATTAATAAATATACAAATAAAACGTCAAAATAAAAATCACTTGATGACGTAAAGACATGTAACTTGCTTAAAGTCAAGTGAATGTGACATTTATCAACCATTATTGGCATTTAATCTTATAGTTTGGTGATAGATTTTTGTTCGACGGGATAACTAAGTAGTACCAAAAATACATATGTAACTGGTATTCGAAAACGAGGATTTCGCCAAATGTTCGTAAAAAAAATCACGCCAAACCGGGTGCGTATATGGCATCTGGCCAAATATTAAATGATGTAACAAACGATATTTAATTTCAACTTCAAAGCAATGTTTTAATTTACCAATCGAAAAAAAAAATGCTAACTGGCGAGTTGAAAAATAGTTATTGGCAAGATTTGCACCCGGCTAGCGTAACAGTACCAAGAATTCTTTGCGACAATGCTTTTATATAGTATTATTCGAAAAAAAAATTGATTTTTTTTAATCGAAATGGAAAACTTTCGGCAGAGATGCCACATACGGTCTTTCAATTAGCGTCGGAAAAAAATCGCGCCAATATGGGGCCGTATATGATATCTGGGCCAAACATTCATATGAAAAGCGAAGGGATCAGAGCGTATTTATTTATGGCAGTTACATGACTTGGGCTATTATAGTATAGATGAAATGATGGCGATAGAATAATATTTGGCGACTTATCACCTGTACCTGGCTAATATTAAAGTACCAAAATGGCACCAGGAATATAAAAAGCGAAGTAGTTCGCCCGGAACTCTTGATGATAGTCACATGACTTAGGCTATTGTTATAGAAATTGTTTTAAAATACTGGGAGACAAAGACTCTGTACACTTAATTCATTTTGTTTTAGCTTCTTTTCAAAAGTTTAACTGATCGATCCTCTTTAATGAAACACGAAAACAACCATTGGATGTCTTAACAGCAACTGATTCGGCCTTAAATTTTTGAATTCAAAGGAAATTGAATGGAAACCCGTTTACAGGGAGATCTGCACAGCTTTTTTCAGTATAATTCAATCTTCTATATTAATTTTTAAACCAATCCGATTAGCGTGTTTTTGATTCTGCGGTGTCTGAACGGGGGTTGGTGAGCGTAGCTTGCAGGGGGCAGAGCCCCCTAGTGTTTTTTATAAAACTTGAGTAAAAATCCCGATATGTTTAGTTTATGGTTTAGTAAAATACTCATTTAATAAATGTCTAATTGGAAGGAAAATGTTCATTTTTGTTTTAAAAAATGACGCGATTCTCGAGAAATTACTGATAAATTTTATGGAATCATTTGAGCTGTTGATTTTGAAAGTTGGGCAATTCTATTTTTTAAAATAATTAGTTAAAACTAAATCTTATTACCAACTAACATAAAATTTATATTTTTAATCAATTTTCAATAAATATATTTTAATATCAATATAAATTTGTTGCTGGTAATTAACTGGGTCAAACATATTTCTAATGCATTGATTTCAAAAGTGAGGCAAATTCATTTTGACTAGAATTATTTTTTATGTTGCGTAATATTAACAAGCACAAACAGAATTTTAACAACAGTCCTACTATAACTGTGGTGGATTGGCAACATTGGTAAAACAGTATTTTATCGTAATTCATAATTATATGCATACAACATAATTCTGAATATTTTTCTTATTTTTTCCTATTATTCAATTAATTTTATGTTTTAGTGAAAATTTTCTGAACAAGAGTGAAATATTGAAAAAAAAAAATAAGTATTTAAAATAAAATATTCGATTTTTTTTTTATTATATTCCATTAAAAAAAATCAACGTTTTTAACAAATCATTGATACTGAAAAGTGAGTCATATACCATTGGCACATATCCAAACTATATTTTTTTATTTCTGCTAAAACGGATAATCACTATTGCATATTAGTAAAACACTTCTAATATTATGAATATTTTTAAGCCTATTCAGAAGCAAACTATTAAATACCTGGCTATAACAAAAATGGACTTACCCAGCTTTCAAAAGCATACGTCTCATTTAAAGAAGTTAAGAACATTCTTTTAATGTGAAGGGATATAAGTACAGGATGTTTATAAGTTTCTATAGCAGAGATGGCGAACACATCTTAACAGCCACGGTCCCTAAGAGCTGATTACCGAACATCCTCACACGTTCAACACTGCTAACAAAGCTTAAAAACATTCACTTCTTTTTTCCGTGACCTTTCCAACTTAACTCATTAGCCGCCTGGACTACGCATTGTGACTTCATCGAGTGGTGCTGCTTAGTATCACGATTTACACTACCTAAGAGCTGGTTACCCAACATACTCACACGCTCAATACTACTAACAAAGCTTAAAACATTAACTTCTTTTTCCGTAACCTTTTCAACTTAACTCATTGGTCACCTGAGCTACGCCATGTGCCTTCATCGAGTGGTGCTGCCCAGCCTAGTGAGTATCGCGATTGAATACTGCCCAGTGTCGCGGGGGAAATCTGGTTTTCGGCAGTGAGGAATACATGCGTACATTTTTTCAAATACTATTCAATTCCACCCGCCCCGTGAACGTATGAGTTTTCCCCAGGCAGGCCAGGAGTACGTATTTTTTCCACCCTGCCCCTTGGCCATGGCGTACCAACAACCAAAACATATATGATCTCGGAAACAATAATGAATAAAGCTTACTTGAAATTTTGTTATCAAGATTAATATATATATATATGAGTAACATAAATGTAGGAGTTATATTTCAGCAGGTGATTAACAAAATAATGCAATTTCTGTTGTTGCATCTTGCATACCAAATAATTGTTATCCGATTTATTTTTAAATACTTTTGCAGATGCAAGCAGAGCTAGAATCACCTGAAAATTAGTTTCTACTTGAGACTTTCACATTATTTATTTCCAAAATGGATGAAGGCACATGCATAGTTAGAGAGCAAATCTTCCTAATAACAACATAGCTGCGAACTTGTACGGATTTTTCTCACTACTGAAATTTAATAGAAAATACTATCAAAAACAATCACTGAAACCCGGCCTTTTTCTAACGATCAAAGAATACAAAAATTTCAGTTAAATTTTAGCGGTAACAAAAATCTGTACAAGTTGGCAGCTATGTAACAAACACGCAGCTTCTGTAAGTAGCTCTACGTATCTAGAATTACATTCGAAATTATCCTAATTTAATCATTAACATTTTCGCTTATAATACCTGCTAATCCTATGTATTCGATAATTAACAAATTATCTTTTAGTTTAATAAATTTTTGAACGCATATTAAACTAGATTGGAATTAAATTAATTGCATTTCGATTTCTCCAATTTCCAATCAATCGAAATGACAAGAGGTGCTAGGTTAGGTCAGCTAGTCTAAATAGATGTTCGTGTAATTTCACTATATTTTGTTTTTAAAACCTCAATCAATACGTGGTCAAAAATATTCTGTCAGGGGGCCACCTACTCAACTTGGCAAAGTTGGGTAGGCAACTTTACCAAGTAGCACAAAGTGTTGGCCCATCATCGTTGGCCACAGGGTCACGCTAGAGTTGGTCAAAGGGACACGCTAGCCACCCCTTTCCAGCAAGCGTGACCCCTCTAATTTTTTTATCGTATCTGAGCAGCTAATGTTTCGACCACTGTTGGACCATTGTTGGACCATGACATATGGGTTCATTGGCCGATGGTATAACAACGTGGGCATTTCTTACTGTGAGACAACATGGGCTACCAATTAGCCAACAATTAGTCAACGTTGGCTCTACTACTTTGTGTTACTTAAGAAAGTTCGCTGTCGCTGCTCTATACATTTTTAAGAAATAAGTTATAAATTCTTTTTTTTTTTTTTTACGTGTTCTCTGAGAGATTGCTTTCAACAGAAAGAAGAAGAATCCTTTTTTGCGCTAGTCGATGTGGGTTAATTTATAACCAGTCGTTAAATTGCTGCGCCCACATTAAGTTCATATTTTTCATAACTTTCGGGAAATCACAATACATAGCTTGACGATCTGAAGTTTATGCACAGTCTGAATGTGGCAGGCCTATTTTTTTCAAATAATAATTCAGAATTCTTCAAACAATAGAATCCAGAATAGTGAGCTCCGCTTGAGTCGTACTAGCATGCATGTTTGGGGCTACGCGTAACAGATTTTTGCACACTTTGAACAACATCTGGTGTTATGAAAATCTATCTAAATGATTTTCATTTTTAACGCTACCAATTCGCTTGAATTTCGTTATCAAGTTCTAAACTCCTTCCCAGCGAGAGTCGTGTACATGTGGTAAAGAGTCCTCAAAATCCTTGATTTTTTCTAAGAGTAATTTTTAAATTAAAATTTGTACTAATTTAATATAGTCCAGGCAATAGAGACCGTATAGGGGCTCTACCTATCAAAATTCATGGTAGTTCTGGAAAAAAGCTTACTATATGTTTTTGGGGTCGCTGAATCCGAATTTTTAACTTCCCACCAAAATTTCCCCCGGCAACCCCCCCTCCCCAAATTTTGGTAAAATGCCCCCAAAAAAGGTTTTTATTAAATAAACAATAAAAACGTTGTCCGGATATAGAGACTCCACATTCGAATTATTGAAGTTAATTTACCTTGAGGAAGAATTTGGAATTTGGAAATTAAAATATTTGCTGTTTTGTCTATTACAGTGTGACTTCAAATATCTGGCATTCAGAAATCCGGCATCTAAGTGACCTTTTCCCTTCTTTCTTTTATACACTTCTTACTTATGTTCCGGTCTTAAAGAAGAACATAAAAAAACTTAAAAATGAACGTATAATTTCCTTCTCTCAAGTTTTGGAAGTTTTATTCATTTATTTATAAGAGCTGGTACGAAGTCTTTTTAAAAATCAGAGAATGTTGCTTCTAAAATAAAGCATTTAAGTTTGTCTGTCGCAGAAAAAGTAGACTTGATAATAAAGTTAAAAAAGCTTTGTGAAAACGTTATGTACTGAGTATGGAATTGGATCGTCCACAATTTATGACATTAACCCCTTAACCTACAATGACGGGCAAAGCACGCGTACGATGATCGAGCCAAATTTAAATTCTTCCTACCACTAAAATTTCACAGTAAATATAGTTTAATTTAATCGTCGAAATTCCATGATTAAACAAAACGAAAATCTCTATTAAATTTTAGTGGTAGCTATGGATTTGCCAAACCGTGGGCTGTTGAGAGGTAAATCGTAGGTTAAGGGGTTAAAAAACAAATATTATTAATTAAAAATTAAAAATACTGCAATTTTATGCAAAAAGTTTCGTCCTGAACAGTTAAAGTGAAAAATCACTCATGAAATGAAAATTTTCCCTCTTTTTAGATTTTTTTTTTTTTTGTAACATAGAAAATTTAAATTAAAATAAGCTCTTCTTTTTTTTTAATATTTAGTTGCTTTTTTACCCGACTGCAAAGAAGGGTTATGTGTTTCATGCGTATCTGGATATGTGGATTTCTTTAAACTCTCGAAACATCTCAACGGCTGGATGGATTTTAATGAATGAGATCTCTATCGATTCGTCTTAACCGTCTAATGGTTATAGGCTAGGTTTTGTTTTTATAAATTCAAATTGGTGGCCGTAAAATACAGAATGGCGGTAGAGACGAAAAATTTCTTTACGCACCATATTGAGTGGCCTATCATTGGATAGGTCTTTCAAAATGAAGACGATGTTTCATTGACTATTTTACAGCCAGAAGATCCGTTTAAATATTACATAACCTGGAAGTTATGTAGGTAGGATCTCTAGCTTTACTGCAACGCTAACCATCATAGACATCTATAGGCCTCATCAACTCAGTGTTTATAGGTGGGAACTAACAATTAAACACAACTTAAAAGTTATAAATAAAAAAATAGGTAAGTAATATAAAAAAAGTAGTTTAACATTGATGAGAAATAATTAATTAGTTCGCTTTTTATGCAGTCGGGTTTTTTGATTTTTTAAATTTAATTTTTACTTGTTTCACCACATAATTATCACTCGGTAAAGAATTAAATTTTGACTAAAATGAACTATTAAGAATATCGGAAGTATTTTTGAAATTCTTTCAGAAACCCGGCATATTCAAATATCCGGCTTAATCTCGATCCCGATGATGCCGGATTTTCGAGATTGCAGCTGTATTTTAAATTTTCTTATCCAATCTTAAGAGACCGTTAAACATCCAATTCAAAACTCGAATAAAAATAGTTTTATTCATCTGTAAAAGAAATTTTAGCTGCAGTTTCAGTGGCTCCTGTTCCACCATTATTACTCCATGGTAATCATGAGTGCAAGATTGTTTCATTTCAGCACTTTTATCTCTTGAAGTTAAAAAAAAAGTTATGCGTTGAGTTCACAATATAAAAAACTTTCCAACACATTCACAATACTGCAACAAAACTTTAAGATAAAGATGATGTCTATGTAAATAAACAATTTGAAAAACTCAGAACACATTTGAAAACCAAATTTCTGCATTTACTATCAGTACTCGAAAAAATATCCGATTTTTTTGTGTAGTCCTGTATATGATCTATAGAGTGGTATGTATACTACTTTGCACCATGCTAAAAGTTAGTTCAGTGAAACGCATAGCCCAGTTGAAATTTACCGTTTAGAAATTTCCGTCGATAAACGGAAATGAGAACTTTTGTGCAACACTATAATGATCCATAGAACTTAATAAACACCAAGTAATAAAAAAATAGGGAAATTTAAAAACTGCTTAAAAGCTGAAAATGCACTTCCTGTAATTATCGTTCACAAGCAGTATTGTAGACAAAGTATTTTGTGTGTCCATTGTGTGAACGGTAAATTCTATGTATACCATATTCTACAGTAAGCGCCTTGTAGTACACCTCAATAATATATATAAATTTCAATATGTTTAAAATAGGGTAAAATCCTTAAAATACACCAGAAACGATTTTTCCCCATCTTATATTAATAAAAGAACAAATCGTTCTGTGTGTGTGTATGTCTGTCGGCGATGGCTAGCGAAATCTACCGCGCGTAGAAGTCTGAAAATTCAGGAGTGATTAGTCCAAGACAGGTCCTGATGCACCTGAGACTCAGATTTTTAATTTTTTAAGGGCCGGGGCCCCTGGGCCCCTTTAAGTTTTTATGCACTAAATTGTTAATAACATGCCTCTTTTCAATCCGATCTTCTTCGTTTTTGGGGTGAATTCTCCTTTCAGTTTCTAGCTCATTTCTACATTTCAGTTAAGACCCTTGCACCCTTGCAAGGGGCCCGGTACAGGGCCACTTGATGTTTTAGTGCGCTAAATTGTTAATAAATTGCTTCCTTTTTATCCGATCTTCATTTTAGGGATACTTTCTCCATTTAGTTATTCTCCCGTTTCTACATTCCAGTTAATCCCGTAGGGCTCGGTCCAGAGCCCTTTGAATTTTTTGTGTGCCATGCGTTTTTCACACCCTAATTTTCTCACCTTCACCATGCGTAATTTTAAAGTTGAGCCTTGAACTCTTCTACCCAGATCAACACATATTTTTATTGGGGGCCCCAGGGCCCTTTTTTAAGCACTTTCCCAATTTTTGCGTATTTCTTTCAAATTATATTCTAATGATTAATTCATACCCTATGCTTAATCTTGACTAATCGAAGATCTAAAACGCTTAGCACTAAAATGTTTTTTAACATGTTCTCATGTTAGGGCCCTGTTCTCAACTATTAGTTGGCCCCTTTTTTGCCCTCTATTATAACTCCCTTAAAAATAGTCCAATTTATTAGCTTTTTTTTTAACAACATCTTAGGTTCTCCAGCTATTACATGAACGACAAAAAAAAAAAAAAAAAAAAAAAAAAAAAAAAAAAATCGGACTTCAACTACCACCAATTTTGAATATTAATCGCCTTCTTGGGCCCTCGGTGAAGCTTCCTTAAAAATGATCCGAATGTCTTGCAATTTTCTTTAACATAGTTCTAGCATCCTCTGATTACTTTAAAAACTAATAAAAAGTATATTTATACCAAACTACATGCCACTTATGTCAATGACCGCTTGTGATCCGGTACAGGGCCCCTTGAAGCTTTTGCACCATAAAGTGTTAATAGGTTGCTCCTCTTAATCCGATCTTCATTTTTGGAACATTTTTTTCAATTTATTTAGTCTCCCGTTTCTATATTCCAGTTAAAATCCTGGAGCACCTTAGGGTCCCGTAGGGCTCTATCCGGGGCCCCTTGAACTTTTTGTTTGCCATGCATTTTTCACCCCTAATTTTCTCACCTTCTCATTGCATAATTTTAAAATTGAGTTTTGGACTCTTCTTCCTGGACCAACACCTTTATATTCGTATTGGGGCCCTATGGCCCTTTTTAAGCATTTACACCATTTTGTGCGCATTCCTTTAAAATATTATTCTAATGATTAATTCATACCCTATGCTTAATTTTGACTAATTGAAGATCTAAAACGCTAAGTACTAAAACATTTAAACATGTTTTCGAGTTAGGGCCCTATTCTCAACTATCAGTTGGCCCCTTTGGAGCCCCCTGTTATAGTTCTCTTAAAAATAGTCCGATTCAATAGCTTTTTTTTTCTAACAACATCTTAGCTTCTACTGCTATCACATAAACGACAAAAAAAAAAAAAAAAAAAAAAAAAAAAAAAAATCAGACTTCATCTACCATCAGTTTTTAACAAATATCGTCTTCTAGGTGCCCTTGATGCACCTTCTTTAAAAATGATCCGAATTCCTTGCAGTTTTCTTTACCATAGTTCTAGCGTCCTCTGATTACTTTAAAAACTACTAAAAAGTGTCTTTATACGAAATTACATGCCACTTAAGTCCCTTCCCCCTTGGGGCCCGGTACAAGGCCCCTAGAAGCTTTTGCACCATAAATTATTAATAAATTGCCCCTCTTAATCCGATCTTCATTTTTGGAACCATTTTTGCATTTAGTTATTCTCCTGTTACTATATTGCAGTTAAAATCCTGGGGCACCCTAGGGTCCCGTAGGGCTCGATCCGGGGCCCCTTGAACTTTTTGTTTGCCATGCATTTTTCACCCCCTAATTTCTCACCTTCTCATTGCATAGTTTTAAAATTGAGTCTTGGACTCTTCTCCCTAGACGAACACCCTCATATTTTTATTGGGGCTCTAGGGTCCTTTTTAAGCATTTACCTCATTTTTGGCCATTTCTTTAAAATATTATTCTAGTGATTATTTCATACCCTATGATTAATTTTGACTAACTGAAGATCTAAAACGCTAAATACTACAAAACATTTAAACATGTAATACATTTACAACATACTACATTTAAACATGTTTTGATGCTAGGAACCTGCTCTCAATTATCAGTTGGACCCTTTTGGCCCCCCTGTTATAGCTCCTTTAACACATTGACCGCCACGGTGACTGACACTGAAGCGCTGAAAAATCTACAATGTTTTAAGTAATTTTTAAGAAAGTATAATCCTGTAATAAACAAAAGGTTGGTAAATTTTAAATAAATTTTCAGTAATTACTTAAAACAATATATATTTTTTTAGTTTTATATCACATTTTAGACGTAAGTGATCAGTGAATGACGCATTCTAAACAAAAAGTTTAGTGTCAGACACCGATGACTGACGTAGCTCTTAAAGTGTTAAAAATGGTCCGATTCACGAACTTTTTTTTTCTAACAACTTCTTAGGTTCTCCAGCTACTACATGAACAACAAAAAAATTTTGCAGACTTCAGCTACCACCAATTTTGAATATTAATCGTCTTGTTGGGCCTTTGTTGCAGCTTCTTTAAAAACTACCCTATTCTATTGCAATTTTCTTTAACTTAGTTTTAGCGTCTTCGAGCTACTTTAAAACCACTACAAAATTTTCGTATACCCAACTACATTCCAGTGAACACCCAGGCTCCCAGGGCCCGGTCTTTCTTTATACCTCAGCTACCACCTTTTTCGAACATTAATCTCATTTTCCAGCATCATCTTACGTCTATTCACTACAGCCGTAAATTAAAAATCGCATTACTTTAAAGGTAACTTTAAATAAGAGATTTCATCCATTTATTAAATATCGTGTTAATGCTAACAGTAATTCATGAAATGTACAAGAAGAGGAGGCATCTTCCAATGCTTGGAGGCGCGGTATTTCCTTGGGTTTAAGGGCCCAATTTCAACGGGATTTGCTTCCTTCAAATAAGATTACAATTCAGCTACTTTCTGTATTTTGAAATTTTATCATACACTTTAGTTACCAACATTTTCTAACATTAATGATGCATTCTTTTTTATTATTATTCTATGGGCTTGATTCCTACGAGGTTTGGCTCACTCAACTTGTTTTCGATTGTCTCCGGCACGTGCGGGCACTTCCAGTAAATGCTGCGATAGGTAGCGGGGATCTAGATTACAGGTTCGTTCGGAAAGAAGTTTGATGGGATCACACTAGACGTTGCGGAAGGAAATGGGGCCTCCGAAATTAGGTTCATTTAAAAGAATTTCCAAAGATATAAAATCATGCAAACTCAATTTTTGGTTAAGGTTATTATTTACCAACCCCATGCAACACCGGGCGGGTCTGCTAGTAATAAAAAAATGACGGTACTGTAACGGAATTATTTTGAGTGCCCCTGTAAACTAACTGTAAAAGCTACGCACTTCATTTTCAATACCGAACATGCTATAGTAAACTCAAATAACATACAGTATGTCCATAATTAAACGACCCTACTTTAAAGTTGTCTACAGACAAAACAGTTGTTTATAAAGTTGTGAAATATTGTAAAATACATAATAAAGCGACGGGAATTTGTTTAAGTTAAAAAACTATAAATAAAAATAGTTCAAAATTTCGCCACCAGAGGGCGATTTTTAATAAATTACACATTTAGCATTACGATAGTTTAGAAATTTTGTTTACAGGATGTTCATAATTAATCGACCCTATTTTAAAGTTGTCTACAGACGAAACTATGGTGCAGATTGTTCTGAAATTTTTTGGAAGACGTAATAAAGGTAAGGAAATTTGTTTGAGCGAAAAGAAAATTAGGAGGCCGTTTTTTAACGAATTACCAATTTAGTATACATTTACGATAATTTAACAAATTTTGTTATAACCAAACATGTTCTGCATGACTTTCATCATTTTCAGATACCATCTGGAATTGTAAGATAGCATGTTCCGCAGTTCACCGCAGTGTGTTCTGGGAAATGCTCGGAACATGTCGTGCAATGCTGTCTTTAGAATAAGGTTAAGCTAATAAATAAAATTACTAAACTATCGTAATGCTAAATGTGTAACTTATTAAAAATCGCCCTCTGGTGGCGAAATTTTAAACTATTTTTATTTATATATTTTTTAGCTTAAACAAATTCCTATTCCTTTATTATGTCTTTTACAAAATTTCACAACTTAATGAACAATAGTTTTATCTGTAGACAACTTTAAAGTAGGGTCGTTTAATTATGGACACCCTGTACATCAATTTCATAGCAATCGGACTATTTTTACGCGAGTTAGACCATAAACAGGCACACAAACCGAATTCATAAACACCAGGAAAGTGTTAAAAAGAAAAGAAGGGAAAAAATGGTTATTTTTGCATTATTAATAAAATTAAAACACCATTATTAATTATTAAACTGTTAATTATTAATTAATTTATTTATTATTAAAATTATTATTATTATTATTATTCAGGGCTCGCAGCGTTCTTAAAATTTTCGCACTTTGCTACCAGTATTTTAAATAAGAATTATTCGTGGTAGAATTTCGTAACGTTTATAATAGAAATGTACAACAAAGATTATTGTTTTAATTTAGTGGTAGCAAAGTGCGAAAATTTTAGGAACAGTGCGAGTCCTGATTATTATTATTGCCATCGTGTCATTGAACGATATGATTAATATACATTGTACTTTAATAATACTTCCTATGAATTCTTGGGGTGTACAGCGAGTGGTTGAGGGTTAGTTAGTTTAAATGACGATTTTGTTTCTAAAAATGATCAAGTCACCGAGAGTTAACCGTTTAGAAAATTTCAATGTTTCAACTGTTTACAGACATCTTGCATTAATGAGTCGTTTCGTATATTTTTTGCAACTAAAATTAATAATATCTTGTGCTTTAATAACACTTCTAATCAGTTTCATGGTTGCATAACCATAGAGTAAGAGATGCTAATCAACTAATTAATTTCTCACCATAGTGAAACTATCATTGCATTGCTGAACATATGTAATTACTAGAAAACAAGAATTCTGTTTTTTCAGAATTTAGTGTCGCCCCCGATGAAAAAAAAAAATGTATATATAAATAGTGTTTGATAAAGTGTATATTTTAATTATACCAACAGACGTCGCTACATTGCAGATATATCAAAATGTTTGTACTAGAAATCTATAAGCTGTGAGAAAAAGACATGGCCCTTTAAATTTGTAGTTATTTTCTAAGCTGTTTGAAAAGGACATTGTCTTTGTTTTTTGTTTTTTTGTTTTTTTTTGTTTTTAGTTTTTTGTTCGAAGCTCTACTTCGAGAATGTGTTCTTTTTAATAAGTTTTAGTTTAGATTTTTGTGTGTATTGTGCTTTGAGTTGTGTCCGGAATAGAGAGTTCTGAGATTATGTAATAAACTGTGTTTAAAAAAAAGCGAATGAGAATTTTAATGAGAGTAAGAGTGCTTTTCTTATAATTCCGGGCCAAAAGCGAATCATTATATGGTCCGTCTTCATTGCCGGAGGAAAACCAGGAGGGTGATATAAATATTTACCGCAAAGTAAAAGTGAGAAAGCTTATGATCAACATGTCATCGTTTAAGTGCTTAAGCGGCTAAAAGTGTGAATCACAGCTGCGTGTTTTGACCTTGTGTTTTCCTTTTTCGCTCATGGATTAATTATTTAACCTCCCGAGACCCCGCGTCCATTCTATTGGACATTGTTATTTTTTATGTAAAATACTTAATTTCAGTTGGAACATGTAAATACTTGCTGTCCAGTATACTAGATAGTCTAGTGCTGCTATCTGTACGCCGAAATAATAAAAAAATTGCAAATAAATATGTATTTCAATCATTTGAAAGTGGCAGAGAACAAGAGAAAGACTGTTGACGGTAAGAAGACAGTTTTAACGCTATTTTTTTATATTTTTTAAAAGTATTTTGATATTAATGTTACATACATCTAATCTTAAGTGTTGTATCAGTGAAATGGCATCACTGTTTAAGTAATATAATGCATATTTTAGAGAATAAACAATTTTTTTTTTTAATGTCCATTCTATTGGACGTTGGGTCTTCATCAATTGTTTTTATTCATATTAGACTCTTTTTGTATACTGAAGAGAGACATTAGTTTATACTTAAAAATCGACACAGTATTGGAACGAATAATAGATACAGAAGTAGATAATATATATTCTTAAATAAATAAAAAAAAATATTTAAATATTATCCTTAAAATATGTAATTTTACTGATAAAATGCCTGTTCTAAATCTGTACATTGTTAAATTTTGTATTTCGGTGAAATATATATTTTTTTCTTTTTTTTTTTTTTTTGTGCAGCATTTTGTAAATATAGATAATTAAACCTTTATTATGTTTTATTCTTATTCATAACTATTTTCCGTATTATTTTTCTGTTAGTATACTATTTATAATTGAATTATATTAAATTATCAAAAAACTTTAAGAAAATATAATTGAAGATAACGTTCTAAGATTCTAAATAAACTCATTTTGATTTCTTTTAAATTTCTTCTTGGCATTTACTTGCTAATTGTGGTAGCTGTGCCACTATTTATTATCATTATTCTAACTAACAAATTACGGATGTTAAGAAAAGTTAAAAAACAAAACAAAATGTTATTAATTTTTTATTATTATTACTAAATTGATCGACACGTTTCTTAGTTAAAATACACTTTTTCTATTTGATGATGCAAAAATTAAATTTATGTGATGTTTGGAAATGACGTATAAACGATAAAAACACACTTCTGATGTCAGCAAAGTTTGTAGTGAAAGAAATAGGAACTTTAACGCTAAAACTCTGGTTTTTGAAGCCTATGTAGCGATATCATCTTACTTGATATGTATAAAACAAAATAAGTAAGCATGAAATGCAACTTGTATTTGTATATTCGTTTAAATGCAAAAAATAAATGCAAGCTTTTTATATTATTTTACTGTTTGTAAGTCGTTTATAATTAAATTAGTTAATATAATCGAATTTAAACAGAAATAAAAATTTAAAGAAAGTACAACTGAAGATAATAATTTAAGAGTATAAGTAAACTGCATTTTATTTCTTTTTAATTTACTTTGGCATCCAAATATCAATTGTGACAACCGTGTCACTAACTTTATAACTTTTTTTTTTAGAAAAAACTTTTATTGATGTGATAGATTTTTTTTAATTCCTTTTTTAAAAAATATTTAAAAACTCCCTAAATTTATTTATACTTTTCAAATAAATGTCATTCAAAAATACTTTTTGTCTTTGATAATGAAAAAATTAAAATTGTGCAATATTTACAGGTGATGTATGATCGATAAAAGCATATTTATAATGGAAGAAAATATAACTGAAGATAATAATTTAAGATTATAAATAAACTGTATTTTATTTCTTTTTAATTTCCTTTTGGCATCCAAGTGTCAATTGTGATAACCGTGCCACTAACTATTTATAATTTTATTTAGAAAAAAACTTATACTGATGTGAGAGATTTTTTTTATTCCTTTAAAAAAAACTTTTTAAAAATCACTAAATTTTTTTATACTTTTCAAATAAATCTCATCCAAAAAGACTTTTTTCTCTTTGATAATGAAAAAACCATAATTGTGCAATATTTAAAGGTGATGTATGAACGATAAAAACACATTTATAATGAAAGAAAATTCTGCAATTAAGAATTTTTCATTCAGAATCATGGTATTCAATAATATGGTTTTTACAGGACTAAGACCCAATGTCCATTATATTGGACACACCAAAACTCTATATATTTTTTAGTTTTAAAAATAAATGAATATATACAAAGTTTTCTATCCCCATAAAGAGCCTTAATCCTAAAAAGGGTAAAATTTGTGCGAAAAATGCGAGCTTGGGTCTCAAGAGGTTAAAGAGTCAAGAGGGGTAAGTGTATACCCATTTAATTTATATATTTTTTGTCAAAATGAGTTTGAAAAAGTTGGAAGAGCTTAAAGCTAAAAAGAAAACAAATAAAACTAGTTTGACAAAATTAAAAGATCGATTGTCAGGTTCTGAATTAGAGCGAAGCGAACTACTTCTCATAGAGGAGAAACACAATAAGCTGGTTCTAACTTTTTCTGATTTATTTGACGCGATTTATAAAGAATGTAAAAAAGATGAAATTGATGATTTTATCAAAGAAAACGAGGAAATAAATGAGTCATTAGAGAATTTAGAATTTGAACTCAGCAAAAAGCTTTCAAAAACAAAATTTCAGAATGTTAATTTGGAAAATGCGCCAAAGGCTGAAAACAATATAAAATTGCCGAAGCTGACTCTTCCGATATTTACGGGAAATTTGCATGAGTGGCTTTCTTTTAAAGATACATTTAAGGCCACTGTACATGATAATTCAAATTTATCAGGGGCAATGAAATTGCAATATTTAAAATCTTCATTAAAGGGAGATGCTTTTAGAATCATTCAATCCATTTCAATTGTGGATGCTAATTATGAAGTTGCATGGTCGCTTTTAGAGGAACGGTATTCAAATTCAAGAGAACAAGTTTACGCGCATTTAAAATGTTTTATAAATATTCCTGTTATTCAGAATGAGCCCCCAACAGCATTATTAAATTTAATAGACATTACAAATGAGTGCACTAGGTCATTAGAGATTTTAGAACAAAAAGTTGAGGGGTTTTCTACTCCATGTTTGCTTACATTTTAGCTCAAAAATTAGATGCAAATACAAAAATGTGGTGGGAAAGACATCTTAAGCGGGATAATTTACCAACTTTAACTCAGTTGCAAGAATTTTTGAGAGACCACGCGCGTACACTAAGTGCGTCCAAACAAGTAAATACAAAACGAAAGCCATACAAGGCATAGCTTTTCAAAGGTGACTTCCATGGTTACGGGGTTAAATGAGAAAAATGTGCGCAAATGTGTTGTATGTAACCAGGAAAATCACAGTGTTTTTAAATGTCCAAAATTCCGAAAATTTAATGGACAGAGTAGAATTTGTTAAAAAACGTAATTTGTGTTTCAATTGTCTTTCAGAATACCACTGCGTCAAAAAATGTAATTCGATATTTTCGTGTGCCAAGTATCATAAAAGGCACAATGTACTTCTTTGTTTTGATAGGCGTGAGAGAAATTCCATTGCAATGGGAAACACAAAAAATTCTAACGATAAAGAAGCGCCAAACTCACTGGCTGCGAATGAAGGTAGACAAACATTAAATGCTGACGCGAGATGATCCCTTTGAGATAAATAACCACATTCAGAATTTTGCTGGTACTGCGAATGTGAGATCGAGTAATGTTAAAACAGTTCTTGTTTCCACTGCGGTTGTTTATATGAGAGATAAATCCGGAAATAAAATTCCGGTGCGTGCCTTATTGGACAATGGATCAATGAGAAATTTTTTAACTTTGCAGTTAGTTGAAAGATTAGGAATTCGCGAAGAAAAAAATAATGTTTCGGTATCGTGTTTAAGTGGATCCTCAGTGGCAGTAAAAAATAAAACAACAGCCTTGATCAGTAATAATTCAGGAGATTATAGTAGGGAGCTAGATTTTCTTATCATACAAAAGATTTCGCAAACTATGCCCTCAAAATATATCACTATTCCAGAGCTAGAAATTCCAGAGTCAATTATTCTGGCTGATCCTGAATTTAATAGGCCAGGAAAAATTCATCTTTTCCTGGCCTAGGAGCAGAAATATTTCTAGAACTGATAAAAGTAGGTCGTATGAATGTACCAAATTCTAAATTAATACTGCAAAATACGGTGTTTGGTTGCATAGTGAGTGGGAGTGTTTATGACTGTAGCGGTCAGGAGCAAGTACATTGTGGGTTAGTTAATGAAATAGATTTAAATTTCGAAATGAGAAAATTTTGGGAAATAGAACAAGTAGAGGAAACCGCACCATTGAGAAATACCGAAGAAAAAGCATGCGACACCCACTTTATAAACACACATCAGAGAGACATATCAGGCAAATTCATAGTACAAATGCCCTTGAAAAAGGATCCTAGTTCATTGGGAGAATCAAAACAATTTGCGGAAAATAGATTAAATTCACTTTGGAATATGCTAGTTAAAAATCCAAATCTCTTAGAGTTATATTGTGCATTTATGTCGGAGTATAGAGAATTAGGCCATATGGAGGAAGTAGAGGAGCCAAATGAGTCGATACATGCAAATTACCTTCCTCACCATGGTGTCTATTGCCCAGATAAAAGTTCCACAAAACTAAGAGTTGTCTTCAATGGCTCACATGTAACTTCTTCCGGAGAATCCCTAAATTCTATACAATTGAATGGAGGTGCCATTCAAGATGACTTGTTCAGCATAATACTTAGATTTCGTACACATCGTTATGCCTTTACGGCAGATGTGAAAATGATGTATCGCATGATACTTCTTGATAAGAGTCAACGTGATTTACAGCGCATAGTTTGGAAATATACTGTAAATGGTGAGGTGAAACATTACAGACTATGTACTGTTACGTATGGAACGACTAGTGCCCCGTATTTAGCAATGCGATGTCTTAAACAGATTGGTATAGACGGTGAATCCCAATTTCCGTATGCTTCAGCTGTGGTGCAGTCGGATTTCCACATGGATGACGTATTGACTGGTGCAGCTGATTTAGAATCGGCTAAGAGACTGCAAGCTGAACTTATTCAATTATTAAGTACTTGCGATATGAAGTTACGCAAATGGTTCAGTAATCATCCAGAATTAATGGAGCCAGTGTGTAAATCTGAGAACTACGCTTTTGAGAAAATGAGTGAAACTAAAGCTTAAGGACTTTGTTGGAAAGCCATTGACGATACGTTTACTTTTAGTGTATCGTTCAGTGATCAAACTAAGGTGACTAAGAGAAGTGTTCTGTCAAATATCGCTCGCATATTTGATCCATTAGGATTGCTAGGTCCAGTGCTGACGAGAGCAAAGATTTTCTTGCAAAGACTGTGGCGACTAAACCTTGATTGGGATGATACTCTACCAGAAGCTGAACTTGATGATTGGTTGCAGTTCCGAGAATCGTTAACGGCCATCAACAACGTAAGTGTTAGTAGATATATTTTTACGAACGATCCAGTGCAATTTAAAATTTGTGGATTTGCCGATGCGTCTGAAAAAGCATACGGTGTAGTTTTGTATGTTGTTTCTTCAAATTCTTCAGGTGAACAAACTTCTCAGTTGCTCTGCAGTAAAGGTCGAGTTTCACCGATCAAAACAATTACCATCCCACGTTTAGAACTGTGTGCTGCAGTTTTATTAACAAAATTGATGGTAAAGGTTTGTAAAATCTTAAAAGTTCCTAAAGAAGGTATCTACTATTATTCAGACAGTACTATTGTGTTGTGCTGGCTTCGCAAACAACCATGTGATTTAAAAACTTTTGTGGCATCGCGCGTATCTTCAATTCAAAATCTTTCTGACATTAACCATTGGAGTCATGTGGCATGTGCTGACAATCCTGCTGATCTTGTGTCTCGAGGTGTGGATCCCGACAAACTTTTTCAGGAAACTTATGGTGGCATGGTCCCCATTTCCTAACCCAACGGACTGAGCATTCTTCAAATAGTTTTGAACTGGAGCAAAGTGATAAGGACTTATATTCGTGTGAACTTAAAAATACTGTTTCAGAAACTTCATTATTAATTACGGACTGTGCACCTTTTATTGACAATTTTTTGCAATTAAGTAATAATTATGCTAAACTCATCAGAATTCTTAGCTATGTTTTCAGGTTCATTCAGAATCTCAAGGAGCCAAAAGCAAGGTGTTCAGGTAGATTAACATCTGCTGAGCTGAAGAGAGCTGAAGAATATATGGTAAGATCTGTGCAGCAAAAAGAATTCAGTTCTGAATTCACTGTTAACTAAGGGTAAGGAATTACCAAAAAATAGTAGATTGATTTCTTTAAACCCTTTCGTAGATAAAAATAATGTAATCAGAGTTGGAGGTCGCCTCCAAAATAGCATGATAAGTTATGTTCAAAAACATCTAATTGTACTGTCCTCTAAACATAAACTTACAGAATTAATTATTGAAAGTTATCACAAAAAATATCTACATATAGGACCACAAAATTTACGTTATTGTGTTCGTAGAGAATTTTGGCCTCTAAACGGTAGAGCTACTTGCAGAAAAATTGTACATAACTGAGTTATATGCTTTAGGGCCAAACCTAAAATATCAGAACAAATTATGGGCGAGCTTCCTAAGGATAGAGTGAATGTAGACTTTGTTTTTAATTGCACAGGAACGGACTTCTGTGGCCCATTTTTGATTAAATATAAAGGTCAACGTAAAGGTATTTTTCATAAAGTTTATGTTTGTATTTTTATTTGTATGGTAACTAAGGCAGTACATCTGGAAATAGTTAGTGATTTAACATCGGAGGCCTTTATTGCCACTTTAAAGAGGTTTTTTGCCAGACGAGGCAAACCTCGAAAAATATTCAGTGATAACGCTGGCAATTTTGTAAAAACTAATTTAGAGCTTAAAAAGTTGCAAGATATGGTAAACAAACCAGACAACAAACTTGCTAATTACTTGTTGTCTGAAAATATTGCATGGGAATTTATTCCCCCTAGAGCTCCTAATTTTGGAGGTTTATGGGAGTCAGGAGTCAAGTCCTTCAAGTATCACTTAAAACGTGTTGTGGGCAATTCTAAATTAACCTATGAAGAAATGTTAACTATAATTAACCAAATTGAAGGCATCTTGAATTCTCGCCCACTTACTCCCTTGAGTTCAGATATTGATGACTTGGAGGTCTTGACCCCTGGACACTTTCTCATTGGTCGCCCACTTAATGCCATTGCTGAATCTAATTTGAGTAATGTTGATAACAACAGATTAAACTTATGGCAGAAAACCACAAAAATGGTTCAGACCATCTGGAAAAAGTGGAAAAATAGTTATTTAAGTACATTACAGCAGAGAAATAAGTGGTTGATAGCAAAAGACAACCTTAAAATTGGAGATATGGTTGTGATAAAGGAAGATGATCTTCCAGCTTGTAAATGGTTATTAGGAAAAATTGTAGAGGTATTTTGTGGCAATGACAATAAGGTAAGAGTCGTAAGTGTAAAAACCCCATATGGAGTATTCAAAAGAGCAGTGTCAAAAATTGCCGTATTACCTCAGGAAAATTAATTCATTTTTTGCTAAGAAGGTGTGTATTATTATAATATTGCTTTATTAATTGTGTTAAATATTTGTATAAGTTTAAATTAACTGTGACTAATTTATGTTATATTGTAATTTTTATTCTTTGCAATGGTTGTAATTGTAATGGTTCAGTTTGAAACTCCCCTCAGAGGTTTCAAGAGGGGCGGTATGTTTGATAAAGTGTATATTTTAATTATACCAACAGATGTCGCTACATTGCAGATATATCAAAATGTTTGTACTAGAAATCTATAAGCTGTGAGAAAAAGACACGGCCCTTTAAATTTGTAGTTATTTTCTAAGCTGTGTGAAAAGGACATTGTCTTTGTTTTGTTTTTTTATTTTGTTTTGTTTTTAGTTTTTTTGTTCGAAGTTCTACTTCGAGAATGTGTTCTTTTTAATAAGTTTTAGTTTAGATTTTTGTGTGTATTGTACTTTGAGTTGTGTCCGGAATAGAGAGTTGTGAGATTATGTAATAAACTGTGTTTAAAAAAAGCGAATGAGAATTTTAATGAGAGTAAGAGTGCTTTTCTTATAATTTCGGGCCAAAAGCGAATCAAATAGTACAAAACATATTTCAATTTTAAGACTTAAAGCACACGCTTTTATTTTATGTAACATGACGTCATTCTCATATGTTTAAGAATCCCATATTTCCGTTCCACTCTTAAACATCTACAGTAAAGAAAGGATAGGACGCCATTATCGTAAAATAATGCACAAATGAAGCAAAAATATGCCGTTATTAAAGAAACTCGACAAAAAAAATGGCTACCTAATGATTCATAGGTCTTCATTTGTTTGTAGCATTAATATAAATACTAAAAACTATATATAGTTTATAATAGCTCCATATTTTAACAGAAATCATTCGTTTATATTTTTTTCAAAATAGCGCGTAGTATTTTAATTACATTTTCTTTCGGTTGTTATGAGAAAAAGGCAATAAAATTATATAATTACTAGTTTAGAACTATTTTTCCTTTACTTTCTACAGAAATGGAGTACTTCTGCTGGCAATATTAAGCAAATGGCTCGAAAAACTTAAAAAAAAAATTAATATTTCAAAAATAAATGGAGATTTTTTCAAACAAATTGCATTAAAATGTACCTTCTTTTCCTAATCTGACGGTATAAAAATTGAAAATGTGCGATGTTTAGAAGTTTAACAAATTAGAGTATTAATCGTACAATAATACATCTGCTTTGTTTTACGGCTGGCTTATACAACGTAACGTTATTTTTTGGAGACGACACAAAATAAGCTGGGAGAAAGAAATAGCATGCCGGGGCTAATAATAATTAGTGTATAATTAGTGTATATGTCGTAGGCTAGCCTGATTTCTCAATTAGCCTACGACATAGACACTACTTCTGCGATTTGGGGTTATCTTTCTAATTTTCCTTTTCTCGCGTAACGGAAAGTAGTAATGAAACTGGATATCTTAGTTTTGACTCAATTTGAGGAGTTCTTTAGTGTGTAAGGATTGAAACTGCTCAGCTCAAGAAGAAAAAGAAACAATTACGGTATCTCCATACTGCCAGTTATGTTTTTTCTGTGTTGGAAAGTTTATTTTATCAGTTTTCTTTATTTTAATGTTTGTACATTTTCAAAAAATTTAAATATAGACATATTTAAAGTTTCAGAAACTTTTTATATTATTGAATAAAGCATATTTAATAAGAATTTATTTCTCACAATGAAACCGTTGCTTCATTTAAACGTACACTTTTATGGCTTGATTTTTTATATTCTTTCTCTTGGGGTAAAGCCGGATATACTGCACGGGAAAATACGCAATATTGGAAAGTAATCCTTGAGGTACCGCGAACAATGCCTAATTAAAATTATATGGAAAAAGTATTTTTTTTTCTTTTCAAAAAATCTAATGAAGAGATGAAATTATTTTATAAAATTTCTCAAATTGTAATGAGGATAAGCAGCTTTCCATCTTTAAATATTATGATTAACGGAGTGCAGCTGGACTTATTATTATTTAAATTGTAAATATCACATTTACACTTTCAAATAATACGTAGCAGTATTCAATAATTATATTTGGCACTTTACACAAAGCACTGTAGCGTGAGGCACCGCAGGGTTCTTTTATAGCAGATATTTTTGAAAGAAAATGTTAAATACTACGTATCATTGACTTTCTATCCGAAGCTTAACCCATTAAAGACGATCATCTTTTACACTTCTTTTAATAATTCCACACTAGTTTTTTCTACATTGTAGTTTTCAGTTATTTAATCGCTCAAAATTTGAGATTAGATGAAGTGTCAATTTCCATACTAAAATACTGGAGTTGAAATTTTAAAATTTTCCTCGCCTTAAACAACATTTTTTCTTACTTAGTTAAAATTAGTAGAAACGTATTGAAAAATGAATGAGGTGAATTTTCGTTTTAAACGAAAAATTATATTCTGATTTCTTGTGTGTATTATATATAATAAAAAATATTCACCGGAAAAATAATGACAGAAAAAATTATTAAATTAAACAAATGTATTTTTGAACCTGAATGTTTGTTAAAGTAAATCCTATCCAAGCTGCCTAATCGCCTCTTTGGAGATTAGAAGCCGATATGCTAAATCAGCTAGACTAATCTTACTGTGGGCGGAAGAATTGAAGGCGAATACATTGCTAATGTATGTAAGAAATACGAGAATACCGTGAAACACTCGCCAAAAATCCGGATTCATATCAGAGAATAAAAATTGTATTAAAATAATTTATTAAAATATGAACTGCAAGTATTCATACAAATATAATTTCATTAAAATCTCTATTTAAATCATCGTCAAAAATTACACTTAAATGGAATTTTCGAAGTACATTTAATTGTATAATTCCATGTCGGTATTCTATCAATTTTAGAAATACTGTATTTTTTTTTGTTCATATTCTGGGGAAATCTTTCATATTTTGTATTTATTAACTGGATTTTCAAGTAAGAATCGGGTAGTGTTGGATATTGTTAATAGGTATGGTAAGAGTAAGAATATGATTAAGGTTTTATGATGCTTTTATTTTCAGGAATGTGGTCGTTTTCCCTCCCGCGCATAGTTAAATCGCTTAATGGTTTGACGATTCTTTTTGTTATTATACTGTGTTTTAATCTGCACAGGTGTGTTCACAATGTAAGTTCCACTTACAAACGAAAGAAAAATGCGAAACGTAATGGAAAAAAACACTTTATTATAAAGACACATACGTATTGCACAGAACTTCAAAACTTGGGTTATGTTTCAACACAATTGGTACACCTGTTGAAACATTTATCATATCAAGAGATCGTAATTTGTATCCCCATAATCGAAGAAATATCGCGCCTTTAATGATACCTAATTGGTAAAAGATTGTATAGCAATTTCGCCAATCTAAAATCCAGATGTCCTGATGAAAATTATGTCATCTTAAAAATTATTGTCTGCTCTTTCCATATGTGTGCTTATTTTGTGCGTAGGTTTTTCCGAAATTTTACAAATTTTGGTGTTACCAGACGACGCCCTTAGCAGATTTTCCTTCTAACTACCATAACTCGAAATGGTAAAAAAGGACAAGCTTGCTGTTGTGCAGACACACACACATGTACATACCGTGTGCCCTAAAAAGGACTGACTGATTTAAAAATTCAATAACTTGCGAACGGTGAAAGATATTAAAAAAATTCTTGCAGGAGGGTTATGCACAAGGTCAAAAATTTTATTACAGTGATTTTCGATTTTAGTTCGGATTACAAATAATAGATGGCGCTGTAAGCAATAGTCGCTAAATACAGGCTCGATTTTTGGTCCTTTCTCTTCTTCCATGCGAAAAAAAGGAGATGGAAATGTATTGAGCGGGACACGAAGTACCAAAAATCGAGCCTGAATTTAGCGTCTATTGATCGCAGCGCCATCTATTGTTTATGATTCGAACTAAAATCGAAAATAACTGTAAAAAAACTTTTGACCTTATGCATAACCCTCCCGCAAGAATTTTTTAAATATCTGTCACCGTTTACAAGTTATTGAATTTTAAAATCAGTCAGTCCTTTTTAGGACACCCGGTATGTATAGTATATATAACTTAACTTGGTTAAAGACGAGTGACTGTACAAAAAAATCATTTGGTTTAACAACTAGTGCCTGTACGGAAGAAAACACTTCGTTAATGATGAGTGACTGTACTAAAAAAATCATTTGGTTTAACAACGAGTGCCTGTACGAAAGAAAACACTTCGTTAATGATGAGTGTGTATACGAAAAGATTCTTTAAACGGCTCTTGATTAACCGTTGTGACAACTTTAATAAGAAAGGTAAGTTAAAAAGGTAGAACCAGCTAGTTCTGATAAAGCAGCGGGAGATATATTTGCCATTACATTTGAAAAAAACATTACATTTATACAATAAGCAGAATACCTACCTCAACAAATCTGCAATTATGATAAAACTGCGTTATTTAGGTGAAAAATGCCCAAAAGACATTTATCAGAAAAAAAACCTTGGCATAAATCTTGAATGATAGGTTAGCATTGCTTTTAGAAGGAAATACAAGTTGAGATTTCAAGGTAAAACCAGTGTTAATTTACCCCTCCGAGAATCTCCCAGCATTCAAAAAGTTTAATATCTCTAAATCGATCCCGATGTTCCGCGGAAATCTGTGTCACAAGAAATTAACTGACTAGTTTGAACCAACTGTTGCCACGAAGTGTTTGAACAAACTGTCAAAGAACTATCTTGGTCAAAACAGTCCGCTTCTAAAAGTCATTTTAACCTTGAACAACAGGCTTGGCCATCCACAATGCATACAAAAAGTAATAATAGAGCAATTACATTTCATCAAGTTAATTTTTCTTTGTTCCACAAACTACATCCATGATTCACCCTGGGTCAGCTGATAACAGCAAATATTGAAAATCTTTACAAAAGAACACTTTTCATCTTGTGCTTTGGAATGTTTGAAGCTACCAAAGTAACAATAAGAAAAGTTAGAAAGGAAAATTCAACATTTTCGTAGCAATTGGACAACACGTAAAGTCTGAGAAAGAAGTAGCAATAAAATAGCTCAAAACAACATTATGGAAAATGTGTCTTTCCTATGATAACGAATAAACTTCAGATAAAAGACACAAGTTCATGAAGGATATTGACTCATTATCTTAACTTGGAAGTACACGAAGAAGATGTCAAATAATTACTAGAGATGTATATGCATAACCGCGAACCGACTACTGACGAGATGAAATAATTTTTTAGTCTGCAATGAAAAGGAAGGGAAATGCAAATTTCATCTAAAAATAAAGATAGAGAATAAAAGTAATTGTGATTGCTGAAATAAAAAATTCGAGGACAAACCAAATATTGCTATGAAATGGAATCGAAATAAATCGGAGGATATAACAACTATAGATCTACTTAATTAAAAGTTCATGCAGTTGTTAGAGACATTTTTAAAAAGAAGCAGAAATAAACAACATATATTTTTTGATTGTTTATTTGCAGATACATTTGTTTAAAAACTTCGAACCTACTCCAAATGTGTTCCTAGTAAAAATTTGTACTTCTGCTTTCGAGTTATTCTGCACGATTTGACGATTTTTCGTTATATATTGCCCACTATAATATCTCAAACGTTGTTCATGGTATTTAGGTTTGGACCATTCGCTGGCCAGTCTGATAGTCTTATTTATCTTCAAATCACTACTTTATGTCTTTTTCAGAGCGAATTTAGTCATTGTCTTGTTAAAAAATTATTTAAAGCCGGTAATATTTCAGTCTTGTTCAACAAATGGCATCCTAACATGTGAATTTAGGTATTTTTATTTTGTTTATCCGTCTGGAAAAGAAATTCTAAGCTTATCTTCCGAGAAAAAAGCAAACCAAACCGTTAGGGAGTCTCTACTTAATTATTGCGTGGAAAATACGACCTTCTTCTTTTGAAGGTCATGCCAATATTAATGAATACCATCCGCAATACATAGAAATTAAACTTCTTTTCAGCACTGAAGATAATTTTAGACCAATTCGTTTGTTGCTTCATGTGTTTCTCTGCAAAGGGAATGTGGGCTTTTTTATTGTGAGATGTTAAACGCAAAAAAACGCTGGTTTTACGTTTTTAAGAACTCCCGACGTTTTTATTGTTCTTCATCAAGTAGATACTGATGCTGGCGTCTTTATCTGGCTTCCAATTTCCTTTGCTGTTCATTCTTTGACACAAAACCGTGCGAACAATCAAACTTTCGGATGGTTTCGAAAGAATTTTTAGCCTCCCTGTAGATTTTGTAGTAGCATAAATAGTTTGATTCCGAAAGAAATAAAAAATGGCAGTCTTTGAACGTTCTATTTTATCAGCAATTCTTTGAAGTGACAATCCGGTGCTGTTACAAGCTAGAATTTGTTCTCTTTCGAAGTCACAAAGCATTTCACCACACCCTATAATCCAAATGTTTTGTGAACTAAACGAATGTGCCCAGAATCTCTTTTAAATGCGGTTTTAAATGATATGCGAAAATATCCGCCAATCACGTTCCGCGGTTGTAAAAATATTTACTACGTTCTTATCATTTTGCCCCTGGGTAAATTTATCAAAATACATATTTGAAAATAGATTAAAAAATACACACATAATTTTTGTAAACAATTACTTTAATATTAATTAGAATATCATGTATTTCATTTTAATACAAAGATTTGCGCATTTGCATAGCAACGCAGACTGATTTCTTTGTTTTTGTATCGTTCCTATCATTTTGCGCCCCGCTGTATATACATACATGTATATGGGAAGAACTTGTTTAATGTATTTTGATTTTCAAAAGTATCATATGTATATACCAAGCATATATTAAACGAAATTTCACATACATGTCCGAATCAATAACTACAGGTCAAGTGTTAATAATGTTAATTCGCAATATCCTTCCTTTCAAATTTTACGTTTAGAAATCCATACTTTAAAAAGTATTCTGATTGAAATTCTATCTCGCATTGAAAGGGAAAATGATCATTTGAGAGTGGAAAATGATTTTGTTTTTAAGCATAGGATTCTGCACCCTATGAATTAAATAACTATAATTTTAAAAGTAAAAAGAATGTTTACAGTTTTTTTGTTTTTTTTTATGGTTAATAGAGTTTAAAAAGTTGAAAGAAATTACAGAGGCTCATTATTATTATTATTATTATTTCAGATTAACTTGTCTGGTCTCATGTAAATTATTACGTAATTTGAAAAAAAAAAATGCCAACCTATAATATCAATGCAGTTAAGAAAATTATGAGAGTTAAGAAAACTATTTTTGCGCTTAGACATCATTTAAACAAGATTAGGAAGATGTGTATAAACAGCTTCAGTTTATAAATACGCATTTTTAAGACCTTTTTCGGGATTTACGTTTCAGATAGTTTATGGATTTCAGACAAGACGCATGCATTTTTATAATGTTTTTCCAGTAAAAAGTATTCGATGAATTTAACATTAGATCGGTTTTCAAATATTTTAATCCTATTTTTTCTATAAAAATGATTGGTATTTCAATAGCTTACAAATACACTATCTTTTTGAGTAAAATATTGTTTAATTATGGATCTTTGATCTTCGTAAGTGATACATCCAACTTTTGACATAGTAATGACAGATACAATAGCTTTATTCACAGTTTTCTTAAACAAGTAATTACTGGCAATTGAAATATAATAACAATTTATTATGAGTTTGGCTGATATAATTTAGATTTAATAAAAAAGTAAAACAAAAAAAAAACACAAATTTATTAATATATATATTTTTTTTTATCTTTTTTTTCCGCATTTAAGTTGTAGATTCAACATTCTTTTTTAATCTTTTATGGAGTGGGAGTGCTGCAATTTAAATTTGTTTTATTTTCTTCGTAATAATAAGTTATAGAGTTTTAAATGCGATTACCATAAGCTAAATAGGGACGACTTGGATAATACTGAACGGTCACATAGAGATTTTGATATTGTCCCTCTTCATAATACTGCTTTTAATTATTCAATTACTTGAAGGCAATTTTACAATAATAGAATTATTGGTGAGTATTAAATTAGTAAGTATAACAATAAAATTAAATTTGGGCACAATGTGATTATTAATTAACATAACGCTTACACTAAAAAGTTAAAAATTGTATTCATTCAGTTAAAAATTGTATTCATTTAATTTTACAATTAATATTTATCATTGTTTGCTATTCTTGTTTATGATATTGAAATTCCATAAATGTTTTATTAAATTTCGTTTTATTTGCTGCAAGTCGAGAGGTATTGGAGGAATTTTCAAGATTTTCTAAACGTATGTATAGTTTTTAAAATTTAAATTCTATAATAAACTAGCACGGAAGTTCTTAATAATTTAAAAATAACGCTCAATGATTTAGAGAATATTTCTCCTAATATACCTATTGATTTACTTTTAAAAACTTTCAAAGATAAAATAAAGTCATAAGACGAAATGCAAAATATCACATTGATCCGATCTCATACTACATAATACTATTACAAATGATGGACTCGATTTAAAAAAATCATATTTTTGAAACTGGCACATATTACAATAAGTGATACATGAATTTAAGGAGAAATATACTAAGTTTTTTTTTTCAGTTACAAATGTTCGACATGTGACCCTTTTGTTACACAGCATACGTCCAACCTGTAATCGAGTTCGTTCCAAACATTTTGTAGCGTCACTCTGTCAATGGTTCTGAAAGCTTCACAAATGCGTTCTTTAAGTTCTGAACACTTTGTTTCCGGCATTGGTGGTACATAAACAATGTCTTTGACACGGTCAGAACTTAAAGAACGCATTTGTGCAAAATTCAGAACCATTGACAGAGTGATGCTGCAAAATGTTTGGAACGAACTCGATTACAGATTGGACGTATGCCGTGTAAGAAGAGGGTCACACCTCGAACATTTGTAACTGAAAAAAAAAAACTTAGTATATTTCTCTTTAAATTCATGTATCACTTATTGTAATATGTGCATTAGTTTCGAAAATATGTTTTTTTTAAAATCGGGTCTAATATTTGTACTCACCCAGTATATGAACTTTAAAAAGTTCACCATTTACTTACAAGGTGACAATTAATAATAATACAGATGTTACAAGTTTTAAAATATAAATTTTATTTAAATTTCCGAGTACTTTTGGTCTGCAATCCCGCAACCATCGTCAGGGAATATTTTCATTAATTGACGTTCCATTCATTCAACTACGTCACTCAAATATTTCGTTTGAAATGGTAGACTCTATAATTCTTAGGGTAGCTCGAAGTAGTAGTAGTAGTAGTAATAATAGTGCTTCGGATTAAAATTGTGTAGAGGAAAATATTTAACTGCGGTTACATTCATTTTAAATAGGTCACGTTGTTCGTATACGTCACATTGTTTTAAATGTGTAGCTGAACACTACGCATGTCTATATTTTGATTTTCCAGCTACACATTTAAAACAAGTTCGTTTAGACAATCTTTCACCGTAGTAAACTGTGTAGTTTTGTTTTAGTATTCTGACCATAATCTATGCTGTACGCATGATTTTTCCTTCTTGTTATTATTTGTTATTGCATTTTATTTTTACTTTTAAAAGAGGAGCATTGATTTTTGGTCCCAATAAGTTTTAAAAAAATCGCCTTTTTTCTAAAATTTATTATAATTTAGGATCTATATATATATACTACTTCTCAGATTGAGTTTTGTTTGAAAAAATCTTTATATGTTTCACGAGAGCAAAAACGTGGGTTTATTTAGCAATTTTTAGTATATTTCAATGATATCAACTTGGGGATCCAACTGGGGGATTTTTTTACATTGAAATTTTTCACATTTAATATATTTTATTTAGACTAATCAAATACCAACAACAAAACACATTTTCAGAAAAATATCAATTGCGTATTCAAATAAAGTTTCGAAATTTATTAGAAGCTATACTTTTGTATTAGTCACATGCCAGGGGTTAATAATAGACGAATAAATCGCCAAGAATTTCGTTAATTTCATCAGCTTTTTTTATTCTAATAATTTTATTGGTAATATTTCGTAGCTCGTAGTTCAATGACAGATTTGTTAAACTTCAGTTTTATTTATATTTTTTTATTTATAGACAGATGAAGGTATTGTATGGAATATTAGCCGAAAACAAATGCTGAAATACTCATATTGTTTAAAGTTCAAACGAGTTAATCTTTCATAATCGGACCGCACACGATATAGATTTTTAAAAAAATTGTTTAAAAATTATTTTGAAAACCATGAAAAAATCAGTAAATTGAGATACAAGATTCAAACAAATTGCATTTGAAAGAATATTTTTCTCCCTATTCGAAGATGTAAAAATTTAAATCGTGCAATGTTAAGCAGTTAAAAAAATTACAGTAAAGGCGAAATTTATTAGACCAGGTGTTGCCATCGTCAGTATGATGCCAGGTTTACTCACGGACATATTTTTGCTTTATAATATAGATTTGGTTTCTTTGTTCTGGATAAGAAGCTCTCACAACACTATCGAAATTTTTACATATCTTTTACGTTATTTTTCATATAATAATTTTTCTGCGATTCAGTGTTTCCATTCGCAGCAAAACTCCCAATCACAAAATAAATAATCAAATTAAATCGCAATCTTAATACTACTAATAATAAATCAAGTAATCAATTTTTTAATAGTTTAGAAATACAGTAGAACCTCTTTTATCCGAAACTCTCGATTAACCGAAATCCATTTTTAAGTTTTTTTTTTTTTTTTTTTTTTTTTTTTGCTATCTCATTCCTTGTGTGCAAAATCCATTTTGAAACTTTTTTTTTTAAACTCTCATATTCCTTGTGTACAAGCGGTTCTTTTCAAACTACGATTACATATAAATATTTTCGATCCCCTTTCTTACAGTTCCTTCGAATTTAACTTGAGCTAGAAAACGAACAAAGTATAGCAATTCTGAAGCTTTTGAATGTTTTGCAAAAGGTCTGGCATGGCTGGAGCAGCAGGAAAACTGTGGTACTGATGAACTAATAATATTAAAAAACGCCGTGATAGAGTTTCAAAGCAAAAAGCAAATTCCGACAAATTCAAACCCTTGCGATATATGTAAAAGGTACTTAATTTCAAAATTAAAATTCAGATAATTTATTCTTATTTCTATTTTGCTATTGCTTTATTTTAATTAAACACTTGTTACTATAATAAGAAAAAATACACATATTTCTCCTTAATAATCTTAAAATTTAAGCATTCTCGATTATCCGAAAATTTCGATTTTCCGAAAGAGGGTCGGTCACAATTACTTCGGATAATCGAGGTTCTACTGTAATAGATTATTTTTTTAATTTAATGCATCATGTATTCATGAATAATATATTCAGTCATATTTCACTAAAAAAAAACTTTCAAGAGTTATTTATACCGGAAAAAATAAACGGTCAGTATTTACTAGCATTTAAAAGTTATTTTTAAGTCGCTTGGTACATGTAATAATAGGAAGTTCATGGTACAATCCTGTCTAGATTCGACGGATTGTTAAACTCGTACGTCAGTATTCTATGAGCTGCTTTTCGTGAAGCACTGAATTTCCACAAGTTTTGGTATGTATGATTTTGATTTAATATTGTTTACCAGTTTTGAAAACAAAATAAAAGAGAAGAAATATTGATTTTTAGCTTTTGATGCATATTTATTGCGTGTCTGATTAAGCTTTATGTGTTACATGAGGGGTTCACAACCATAATAGACCAAGTCCATTTTGAAAATAAACGCTCAAGTGCGAGTATTACTAGCGCTCAGATCGTTCCGTGCAATAAATATATGAATTATTAACTGTATTATTAAAAAAATCATTTCTAAAAGAATAATAAGACTTTGTAAAAAATTACACAACGCAGGGTTGGGTATAGCTGTATATACTAGATAAGTATGAATGGGTATACCATAAAAGTTCAAAGAGATATGAAGGCTAAATATTATCAAATATTGTTATCCTGTATAACTCTTTTTTTGATCTTATCATCTGTCTACGATGAACTTATTTCGGTACTGACAATAAAAGTAGTGCATATTTAAACTTCAAAACACCTTTGCATTCATTTGGCATTTCGTAAAACTAAATTCAACATAGCAATATTCTTTTCTTTTTACAGTGTAGCTAAAACAAAATCCTTGTTCAAAGATTAAACTTGACATTGTGCTAAGCGCGCTTCGAAAGGAGGTCGAAAGTTCCAACGCCGCCTTGATCAGTGCCGCGTTTTTCCGGGTACGTTTCTAATTAACTTTTAAAGACACGGAAAGCGTATTGCGAGATCCACTCAATGCAAACTAGTCGCGATTCCAATAGTATTTATGTCATTAATTCTAATTAAATTAGTCTGTTTTTAACAATTTGACGTGTAGTGCTTTTATAGTGCTACTGGACATTGAATTACACAAATATTTTATTAAAAGTTGTTACCTAGGCTTTAAAAGCCGATAGTACGTAGAGTACGCCGCCCTTGTCATTATGTATGTTCAAACCG
Source organism: Maratus speciosus (assembly GCA_963932465.1). Classification (NCBI taxonomy): domain Eukaryota; kingdom Metazoa; phylum Arthropoda; class Arachnida; order Araneae; family Salticidae; genus Maratus; species Maratus speciosus. Next base: position 174,451,927 of record OZ010793.1, read on the forward strand.
TCCATGTTTTTAAGGCTGTTCTGAATGACAAAAGGGCAAATTTATGACATAAGTTTAAATTTATTTTTGGTCGGAAATGCATGAAACTAGCAATTGTTGTTGATCAGAAACTATGTAATCGAACTGTTTTTTTCCTTTTTTTTTTTTTTTTTTCAAACGCAATATATTTTTCAGAAAATAGTGTCAAAGTGGATGTTTTAAACCGAAGTTTCCGAAGAAAGCCGAAAAACTAGTCAGCAAAGGGAGGAAAGCGTCTTTTTCAGGTGGTCAAAATCGCTTCTAACTCAATAGGTAATTAATTGATAAAAAAAAATGGAAAACGCAGTTCGATACAAAATTGCTTCCATAGTCAGGCATTCCAATTTTATATCTTTCCGTTAGAAAATGAATTTGAAAATGTGTCAAAACATTTTGCGCTTGTTGAGCAGAGCAGTTGAGAACAGCCTTATATCTCCGCTAATTACGACGATTTTTTTCGAAAATCAATATCAACAATGCTTTTATATTTCTGTTACGATAGGTACCTCCAGCGCTCCTCAACCTTTGCTGAACGCCCGTAAATCGAAATTTGTGTGTAACGGAAAAATGCGCTTTTCTAAAAAACTATGCGACCTAGGGTAATAGCTACAATTTTCCTGCAAAGTTTAAAGCAACGTCTACTACTTCTATTTTTTTTTCGTAATTTTAGTTTCAATAGTTAAGAAATAGATGGGGGGGGGGGGGGGGGACATATTTTTGCAATACATTTTCGACGACATCTCCTAAAATATAATACCTAAAATTAAAAGAAATGTATTTTTGAGTTCAGAATTACGAAACCTTTCACAAGATACCCACACGAAATACAAAGAAAAGTGTTTTTTTCCAAGTACCTTAATTAGCCCCTGTACATTTTTCCTAAATATATTTGTGAATGTTTAATAATCCGTAAATATGTGGGTGAATAGTCTTTATTACTTTCCCCAATTTAAACTTTCCACATTCCATAGGTTACGAGTAAAATGGCTGTGACAGAAAGACACAGAAGTGATTTTATAATGGTTCCGTTTTTACTTTTTAAGTACGGAACTCTAAAAAATGAGATAGTTCATTTAGATGGTGTATAAAATCTGTTTTATCCACTCCCACAGTTAAACAAGTCTGTTTTCACTTACTTTCTCATATAGGTCATCTGTTTACAGACTTGGTTCACTGTGGGAGTGAATAAAACGGATTTTATGCACACTCTAAATGGACTATCTCATTTTTTTTTTCTCAATGGACTTGGTCTTCGATGATTGTGAGCCCATCCTATAAGATCAAAAACATCGGTTTATTAAACAAATTTTAATGTGTTTCATTTAAATATCAATTTTATTTTTCTTCCATTAAAATCTCTCATAATACCATCGTAGATTTTACATTTATTTCACTTTATTTTTAACATATAAGTATAAACTATGATGTTGTTGTGAGCGCTTCGCATAGAAAGAAAGCTGATGTAGTTGAAATATATTAAAATTCGCTAAATAAATCTACATCTCTGATCGTGATACATCATTTTAAAAATCTTAAAATTGAAACCTATTAGACAGGACAGTTTAGTTCTTAGATCGCATTACAACTAAGGATCAACCGAAACAGGCGTTTAAGACCGAAATCGAAACCGAATTTCGGTAATCTTCCTATTTTCGGCCAAAAACAAAAATGTCCAAAAAAAATTTTTTAATTAAAAATTTAATTAAATTTAATTTTAAACATGTATAAATATACATAATTATTAAATAACTAGCAAACACCGCGGCTTTGCTCGCGTAATATTTCAAATATGCCAAATAATATTTATATGTCTAATTTTTTTTTAAAGGTACTAACTAAATTTTTTTTTTATTAAAAGGTAATATTTTATTTCATTAAAATGTAATTTTATTAAAAGGTAATATTTTATTTTATTAAAAGGTTTTTTTATTAATAGGTACTTATTACTTTTAGGAATAATTCAAAAATTACTATTTAAAACACAGTTTGACTAAATATCATTATTACACTGCATTAGGCAGAAATGAGACTTAAATTAATAAAACGAAATAAAACTAAATAAATGATACTTTACAAAATATTTTCAAACTTTTATGCTCAATTAATACGCTCATTTCAGTATTTTGAAGTTTTGAATTTTTTAGAAACCATCTTCTTACATCTTAAAATTAACTATCATGTCAAATTCCAAGTCCTACCACCTCTCTTAACATAAAGAGCTATGTTGAAATAGGAACTGTCACCATTAATTTGCAACATTAATTTTGAAATCAGTTTGTTATTTCCTAATATTCCACAGAAACGTAATTTAGAAAGCTTTTAAAGGCCTTTTTCAGAACGTTTGTTGTTCCTGTGATCCCCAGGTGGTAGAATCATCGGCATAAAATATAACCTGTGTAGGATCAGAGACTGTTACCATTGATTCGCAACTATTACATTTATAATCAGTTTACATTCTCTGAAATTGCATAAAAATCGTAATTTAGGATTTTTCTTAGAAGGCTTTATGCACCTTCCCTTCGCTTCCCCCCTTTTTAATTCGAATTTATTTTCGACAGTCTTCGAGGGTATTTATATTTTATAAGTAACTACCATGCCATATTTAAATTTTCTAGACTTTTCAGTATCAATGAAATCGCAGTTTAGAAAGTTTTTTGTCATTGCAACCCTCTGGTGGTAGTGGCACAGACATAAAATATAGCTTATGTTTGAGCAGGTTCTATCACCAACAATTTGTCACCATTATTTTTTAAATCGGTTTGGTATTTGATAAGATTGCATAAAAGTTGTAATTTAGAACGGTTTTCGCTGACTTCATCTTTTTAAATTTTGAATTTTCTTTCGACTGTTCTTAGAAAGCAGTTGCTCCTTGTAAGTAAATACCATGTCATAATTCAAAGTGTTAGACCCCTCAGTTGTGCAAAAAACGCAAATTAGAATATGTTTTGCTTTTGCAACCCCCAGATGGTAGTGTCAGCAACATAAAATATAGCCTATGTTGGAGCAGGGATACTGTCACCATTGATTTGCAACCATTACTTTTGAAATAGCTTTGGTATTTCTTAAGATTGAGTAGGAATCACAATTTAGAACGCTTTTAGAACGTTTTTCGCGCATTTTCACTTTTTCTATTTTCAATTTTTTCGAAACTGTTCTTAAAGATAATTTATATCTAATAAATATGTACCTTGCCTAATTTCAAGTTGCTAGCCCCTACCGATCACAAAAATCGAAATGCAGAACGATTTTTTGATCCTGCAACCATTAGATGATAGTGATATCGACATGAAATAGCGTCTGTGTTAGAACAGAGGCTGTCAGCATAAATTTCCTACCATTACTTTTGAAATCAGTTTGATTCTTCCTGAAATACTGCTGACAAATCTGCATTTAGGACGCTTTTAGAACGCTTTTCGCGCATTTTCACCCCTTTTAAATTTCAAATTTTTAAAGAAATGTTCTTAGAGATCATTTATATCTAATAAATATATACCATGCAAAATGTCATGAGCCCAGGTCCTTCTATAATTCAAAAATCGCATTTTTAGAACGTTTTTTGCTCCTGCACCCCCTTTGGGGTAGTGGCACCGACATAAAACATAGCCTATGTTAGAGCAAGGGTTTTCACCATTATTTTTTAAATCGGTTTGGTTTTTCCCGAGATTGTATAGAAACCACCATTTAGAACGTTTTTTAGAACGCTTTTTGTGCATTTTCACCCCTTTTAAATTTCGAATTGTTTAAGAACTGTTCTTAGAAATCCTTTATGTCTAATAAGTAACTAATATTTAAAATTTCGTATTTCTAGGCCCTTCAGTAATGCAAAAATCGCATTTTTAGAACGTTTTTTGCTCCTGCACCCCCTTTGGAGTAGTGGCACCGACATAAAATATAGCCTGTGTTCTAAGTTGGACTAAAACCATCATTTTGATACCATTACTTTTGAAATCGGTTCGGTAGCTCCAGAGATTTCCTCTAAGAAACACACAATTTTTACTTCTTTATAATAATAGTATAGATATAGATTAGAGGAAAAGGTCCAAATACCGGCTAGGGTCCAAATACCGGCTACTAGGTGTTCTGAGAACTGAGCGCAGCGCAACCTAGCGTTGATAGGCGGAGTTTGTAATTTTAATTGAGAGAAGAAAGTTACGAAAAGTACGTCGCTGAAGTCTATGCCATTTACAAATAGTAAAAGCAAAAGTGTCGAATTTACGTAGTCTGGTACATCAAAAGTTTTTCAGATATGTGTTTCTCATTTTTTTTTTTTTAAATATACTGATCGTATATTGGCTTGAATTGTTAATTAAGTTATTTTCTAGATATATTTAGCTCTCAATTGCCACGCGCACATTATTGGTATTTTATTATATGAATGAGTAATACCAGTTTTAACTTAAACATAGCAGTGGTCCGAATATCGGCTACCTAGAGTGGTCTAAATACCGTCTAGCCGGTATTTGGACTTCTCTCGGTTGCTCTGCTTGAAGGGGGGGAAATAAATTAATTTAAATAGTTCCATAATTAATAAATTAATTTAAATGGTTCAGAAATAGTTCCAGTCCCATTTCGCAATATGAAAAAAATCAACCATGGCCGTAATTCATCAGGACCGACACTGGCTACCACATCACTTTCCAAAAAAGCTTTGATGGACACTACAAAATTGCCTGTAATAAATGTGAAGAGATAGAAAAAAAAGGGTGGAATAAAGCAGGCAAAAGAGGCAGAAATTTCATTTTAACCCTCTCGCTGCGCAACCCGAGATTTCCTGCGGGATTCATTTTTCAGTCTAATTAACTCTCCTTGATTATTCCCACCAGTATTTTTTTTATTGTAAATTTTGCTTTATTTAATTGGAGCACTTTCCCGGTTAAATTAGACAAAAACTTTTGTTTTGAAAAACTGGTAACAAAAGAATAATAATTCTTAAAAGATGCTCGTCACGAAGGGGTAAAATACGCAATTTTTGAAGCTATTTTGATAAAACAATTACGCAGCGAGAGGGTTAAAAAAGTGAAAAAGGAAAATAACCAATAGAGGAAGATGATAAATTTGTGTCTTCTGCATGGGTGCTTTCTCTGTGGGCAAGAATGGGGGAGGGGATTCTGGGTTCAATGTTAAGAATGCGATATGTGGTCTGATAGGGACTACACTGTAAAAAAAAATCTTAAAACAACAGAAAAAAATCTTCGAATTCCGACAGTAAAAATTACGTTAACAGTCTTCTTATGTCATTCCATCCTCATATCGCTTATTTTCATGTTAAACAACAAAAAATTCTGTTTTCTTTGCCATCAGTTTCCACTGCGACAGGATAATATGTTGAATAACAGAAAAACGGGAGGTCATCCCCTATGACGTCTAGAAGGTCATTTAGAATGACCAATAAGCATTGGTTATCCCACCCCACGCTAAGACGTATCTTCTAACTTGAAATATTTGAGTGTCTTGTCTGTGTACTGTTGAAAATGGCAGTTCGTTTAATAAAGCAGTTCATCTAATTGAAAAAGAATAATACATAAAGAAATTTTAACAGAAAATTAAGAATCATTTTCACAATTCGAACCCGCGACACCTTTGACATCAGAACCGCTTTCTTCAATGATTAGGATTTACAGTTGGAATACTAGAAAACAAACATAGCAAAAGGTATGTTTTCATTCTTCTTTTAAATATGTAACAATGTTTTTCCGAAACGTAACAATATGTATGAAAAATACTTCCTATTTGCTAAAAATCTTAATTAAGCAATACTATTTATTATTATTATTATTATTTCATAATGTATGATTTACTTAAATTATTAGTATTATTTTATACTTCATTTATTTATGCACATTAGTAACTTAGTTGATCTAATTCTGTTAATAGCTGGAGATTATTTTTTGATCGGTTGTTTATTTTAAGTTAAATAAATAATCTTAAGTTTATGATTAGTTTACAAATCTTGAATTTTTACTTAGCTGTAGAATGATTACTTATTATATTTAACTTTTTTATGACTAAGAGTTTAATTTTACTTCATATGTATTAGTTCCAGAAATTTTGATTGAGATTTTAAATTTATTTTGTCATCAATTGACATACGTGATTAGTTTTGGAGTGATAGTTTTAATAATAAACACGGAGTAGCTGCATTAATTATTATAGTTATAGATAACTGATATTTTCGTTTAACATTAACCAGAATAATATTTATTAGATCTGATGCTGTTCATATATTTTTATTGTTTAAATTTATCGCATTTCCTACTATTTACTATGTTGTTTAAAATGGAGTGGTTGATATTTTGTTTAATCGTTCCATATGTTGATTCTGAAGAAATGCTTTTTTTTTTTTTTTTTTTTTTTTAGTACAATCTTAGAGTTACTTGTAGTGGTTAAGTTAAAATTTGTAAATTTTATTCACTCTATTTAATGAAATAAATTTTGAGCTACAACTGTGTGAATTATTTTGAAAATAATTCCTATTTAAGCTTTAACCATTCATTTTATAGAATCAGCAAGTTTAATTTTGTTTAACATTTTAATTTAAATTATATTGTAATATTTTTTCTTATTTAGTTGATGATCATTTACTTTATACGGAAAAACATTGTAAATTGTTAAGAAGGATGAAAACTCATTTTATCACTTTAGCTGGAATGAAAAACTTTTTTTTATGGTGATGTTTATATAGATTTTAGTGGCTCTTCTTTTTTATTTCTCATCTTTGCTCATAGCTGTCAACTTTTACACATTTATATATACAAAGCTTTCTATTCGAAAAAATTATAAAAATTGGCAGGATATTATTTACATAATTAACCAAAGTCACTAATTTAACCTAATCAATTTTCAAAAATATTGCATGAATAAATATTAAAGTTCTTTTAATTACAAATCACATTCAATACATATATTTATTTTATTAAGAAATATTTTTATGGGGGAGGGGGGAGTTACCTTATATCGTATATATATTTTGTTATTATTCTGGGGGGGGGGGGGGGAGTTTAAGATACCTTCTTTCACTTATTCCAGTCTTTAATATACTTAATTTACAAATCTATATAAATTCAACTGTTTAAATATTTTATTGCGAATAAGCTATTTAAATTAATTTTATAAAAGTTTGGAGGAGAAATTCCTATAAATATTTATTATTATTATTATAAACAAATCGATCGGTAAATAGAAATTTCCCGTGTACCTAACCTATAATATGCGATTCTTCTGTTAAATAGAACCTCCACACCCCCCCCCCCCCCCTCGCCAACAGGAATTGACCTACAGATTTTGACTGTTGGGAAAGGCGTCGATTGTCAACACGAAGTGCCTGTATGACTACGTATTTCTGTCGTCTGATAACGCATTCTTTCGTTAACAGATATTTTCTGAAAACAAATAGTTTCTGGCAACTTTTTGCTGCCAGAAAGTTTCTGTTGTTTTACAAAAATATTTTTAACAGTGTATACCGACGACGAGAGTGACATTATGTTTTTGATTTTTTCAGATAAAATAATTCTCATTTGAATCAGCAAGCATTTTTTTTTTGTTTTACACGTTAAAAAACAAAATTAGAAACATAATGGGAAGAAGACCGTGAGAGATAGTCGTAAAGAATTTTAGAAATTTGACAAAAATACTTATTTATTAAAAATTGCGTATTTTTTCTGCGCATAAGTAATGTTATTAGTCAATACAGTTTATTAAAATAATATTCTTATTGCTTAATAATTGTCATTAGTTCTATTTGTGTGATATTTTGGAGAAAAAAACTTAGGTAGCCGGTATTTAGACCTCATTTTAAAAACTCAAAATTTGAAGACTTTCGGAATTTTGCTTTTTATAAACAAAAAGCGCCATTTAAACTGATTTTTCTTTCTCTAAACAGGTGTAAAACGTGTCAAGGTACCCTGCTGTCACTTTTTATTTTATTAATTTTGAAAATTGTATGATCTAGATTGAAAACAAAAGTGGTAGCCGGTATTTGGACCTTTTCCTCTATACGTGTGGCCCAAGTTGGCTGTCTGTGCCTCAGACCAAAACTTTTTATTTTCATATATAATAAAATGCAATTAATTCATTAACGACAGAAAATGATTTTCTAATTATACGAATTTCATCCAATTAAAAAAAATGTTTTAAATATACGTACCTCGAATTGTGTTTTATAATGATTTTTGCTAATGATTATCTGTCATAGTAGAACTTTCTCAAACAAATTCGAAACACTTATGAGGTTTCAAACTAAATTTTTTCTATTACTATTAAGTAATAAGCTTTTAATAAGTACGTGAAAAGCGTCTTTAAAGTTTTGTCATATATGCATGTTACAATATTTGATTTATCTCCGCGATTTCCCTATACTATTCTAAATTACTACTCTATATTCACTAAAACTTATTCTTAAATAATTTCTATCGTTAATTCTGTTAAATTTGCTTTAATTTAATGTCTCACTTGTTTAATTCACTTAGATATTACGCTTTTAGTAGATTTAATTAATGGAACATTTAATTTAAATAAAAAAATATACATATGGCCGTTGACCAGAAAATCAGAGTTCTAACATTTTTACGGCTGCTCATTCATCTTCACCTAACACTTCATTTATAATGGCTGTTTCATAATAATAGAAGCCACCAGTCCATCAAAAGAAAATAACTCGGTTAAACGGGACTCGGATAATCGGTACTCTACTGCGGTACAAAACATATTTCAATTTTAAGAGTTAAAGCACACACTTTTATTTAATGTAAAATGACGTTATTCGCATTCGCTTAAGAATTCCACATTTACGATCTACTCTTAAACATTTACAGTAAAGCATGCATACGTCACTATCGTAAAATAAAGCACAAATGCAGCAAAAAGATGCCGTCATTCAAGAAACTTGAAAAAAAAAGGGGGATCTAATGATTTATAGGCCTTCATTTGTTTGTAACATTAATATAGGTACTTAAAATTAAATATAGTTTATAATAGCTCCATGTTTTATCAGAAATCATTCATTTATATCTTTTCAAAATTGCACGTATTTTAATTACATTTTCTTTCGGTTGTTATGAGAAAACGGCAACAAAAATATATAATTGCTATTGCTCAACTATTTTTCCTTTACTTTCTACAGAAATGGAGTACTTCCGTTGCCAATATTAAGCTAATGGCTCTAAAAACTAAAAACCAATTAATATTTCAAAAATAAATAGAGATACAGTTTTCAAATAAATTGCATTTAAAATAACTTTTTTTTCCCAAGACGACGGTATAAAAATTGAAAACGTGCGATGCTTAGAATTTTAAAAAAAATGCTATAGGGTATTTAATCGTACAATGTGTTTTATGGCTGACTAATTCAAGGTAAAGTTATTTTTCTTGACGACATAAAATAAGCTGGGAGAAAGAAATAGCATACCGGGGGTTATAAAGGCAAATAAATACCTTTATTTATTCAGATCGGCATGTTTTATTGCTCTGAAGGCAACATTCTCAAGATCTATAATGATACAAATATTTTCGCAAAAAGTTTTTTAATTGTTTTAATTTTTTTTTTTTTTTTTTATGCGAAAACATTTGTATCCTTATACATCTTGAGAATGTTATCTTCAGAACAATGAAACATGTCGATCTGAATGAATAAAGGTATTTATTTGCCTTTTTAAATGTATGTTTATCACTTTTAGTAAATATTAAGTTAGTTCAATATTGACTACCGTAATTTCTCGCGTAATCGCCGCACCTCAGATAATTCGATTTCCTACCAGAATTTATTTTAGATAAAATGTGACTTGCTTCTGCTTAGCACTTATTTGACTTATTTTCTTCAATAAAATTTCCAGTTTGAAAAAGAAATTAAGCCGCGGCGGATACGTGCGAAATTACGGTAATTAAATTTTTGCTACTAGGGTATCGTTCTAAAGAGAACGCTTTAAAAACACTGTTGTAAATTTAAGCATGTTTTTCCTGCATTAGAAAAACTTAAAATATCAGACATATTCCCTAATTTGAAATTAATTCTTGTAAATGATGGAGGTACGTACTTGCCTTATAATTTACAACTCTATACAATTTCAATTCTATTATTGTTTACTTAACAGGTCGGGTAATTAGTAAAGACAAGCATGGTGAATAACTTTGCCCGAAGATACGTCTTCCTTCGAGATTTCGTATTTATCTTAATAATTAGCATAATACATAACTCACAACAATTAACTGAGAGGAACTGTTATACTGTTATCAATTAAACATTCATAAATAAACTTAAATATCTCAATAAGATATAAGATTGATGTACAGCAAATACTTTTATAATTTCTGGAATCGCGTAGGAACACTCACATAACATTAACTGAAAATATAAATGGTTTTTTGGGGGGGAAGGGGGGGGGGGATAGAAAAATTTAAATTTAAGAGGACAGTTTACCTCAAAATTAATCAAAAAAATCGATTTTTATAAATATTAAATGAAAACCTGTTTAATTGTGAATACTTTGACACTGCATTTTTATTTGTGCGGCAATTATATCGCTAGTATTGTAAATTTTGTTAATACACCCAGTTAATACACCCACAGAAATTAAAACTTTACAGGGTTCTTTTTACAATGTTCATATATTCATTCACTTTTCTGTTTTAAAAATGATAAGTCTTTTTTAGGTGCGTTCGTAATTATATAAATACGTAGCACCTATAGTCGTCGTTCAGTTCATCTGTTTGTCTACTCGTCTGTCTGTCCGTACGTTCGCATATAACAGAGCAAGAACTACCTAACCGAATGGTCTGAAATTTTAAATATCTGATTTTTGCAAAATTTTGTCGAGTCATTTCAAATTTTATGAAAATTGGATGTATAGTATAATTACAGGGACAGCCAAAAGTTTTCCGTTACATTACGGCCAATGGGAAAAAACTATTTCCAGTGCATTTTAATGATGATACAGCCTTTCTAACTGAATGAAATTGATATGCACTTATGAAGTGCACTAAAATATACATTCAGCACAATATTCGATGCAAAAAATATTTATAAAACTAGTTATAGTACGAATATATAGATACACCATTTGACACGTTTGGCGTGCAGTTTCCAACTTGTTTGTATTTGAGATAGAGATTTAAACGTTCTTTTGCATGTTCTTTATTATATATGTAATAAGTTTATTCTGTATTGATATGAATATCCTCTTTTATTAAAAAGCTGCGCGTTGCTGACGACTGGCTTTTTCGCTAATCGTTGCCACAGATTAATCTCGGAAAATGAAACATTTGAAGTTACTGAAAAAAATTAATAGCTCGAAAAGTATCTATCAGAAAATTGTTAGACAACCTCCGTTAGAAAGGTAAAAAATTGTATTTTTCTTGATATAAATTTCGAATCTAATGATTATGCCGCTTTTCAAATATTGAATTTCAAAAATGATCAATATTCACAATGGAATACCATAGCGAAACCTTCACGCATAAAAAGATAATGATAACGGCAATGTTTCCTGGCATGTATACTGGCTATAGCACAAGTCATAAATTATAGTAGCCTTATTATTCTGTTAAAACATAAAAGGGAATTATGATGTCACGAGTCATGATTTTTATTTAATTCTCGAGAAATACTAGATGCGCCATTACTTTTTAGTTGTGAATAATATAGGTTAATTCCCGTATGACCTCACATTTTAAATGAATATATGGTTAATGCATGGCTTCTACAAAAGATAGTGATATCATAAAGAGCTTTTCAGGAATTTACATTTCTTTTTCAATTTTTTTTTCAAGAATCAAGACTATATTTATTTAAGCTTAGGAAACTTTTTTAAAAATACTGATGTAAAAGGGAAATTTCCCAAAGCTTTTAATATATTAGAAAAGTGCATATTTGCGAAAGATTGATAGTCCGTACGGTGTTTAATTTTTAAATTGATTTTTCTAATCAAACATGTTTAAACACCCGGGCAACGCCAGGTATTTCAGCTGGTCTAGTTAATTAATATTTAGTCGCAAGTTGGAAAAAAAAAATTAACACGAAGAACAAACAAAATACAACAATATCTTATTGCACATTACCTTAAATAAACCGTTTAAAATAAACAATTTCTTCTCGGATACCAGCTAAACTCATTTTGTGCTTTGTCATAAAATCTGTTTCTATCCTCAACGCATGCGAATAACCGAATTACCTGATCCTTTTCAGTTCTGTTCCTCTTTTATAGGTAAAATGTCTCCTGAAATAGAAATCCAAATAGCATAAAATTTAGTTATCAGCTTAATAAATTTAAATTTTATTGACACCGGAAATAATATAAGATTAAATATAATATTAATAAAATTTTTTACTTGAAACTTGACATATGCTACGTCATTTAAAAGTTTTTAGAATTTTCTCTTTATATTCTTTTATAATCGACAAGTATAATATATTTTAATCGTCTTTTATGCAATTATGCACTCTTGACTGAGATTACATATTTATAATTTTATTATTATTTATGGGTATCATTTAATTTTAATCGCAAATTACAGAAAATGGAAAATTATATCTTTCAGCAACAAACAAATAACAATAATCTTGTACTGCGCATAATATAAATGAGTTCAGTTTAAAATAAACAATTTCTCCTTGGATACCAGCTAAACTCATTTTGCGCTTTGTCATAAAATCTGTTTCCACCCTCAGCCAGGAGAGTAACTGAATTGCCTGACCCTGTTCTTCTCTTTTAGATGAAATGTCCAGTTAAATGGGAACCCTAACAGTACGGACAGTCGTAAACATTCTTGCCTGTCGTCAAAGAATCGAAGTAAAAGATAGTGACTTCCACTCCTCTTATTTTACTACTACAGAATGTAATTTTCTGATAGCATCGATGACTGTCACATCCATTTAGACTGTGGTAACAGCAGAGGGGGATGCGGGTAAGCAGGAGTAATTTCTGTAGAATCGTTCTAGAGTAACTGTTACATTTTCGAGAGAGCTTTCGATTTTAGGACGTGAACTGAAAATAAATGTGGATATATTAACATATAAATTATTCCAAATTTAGAAGTTTTCTGAGAAGGGTGAAACAATATTCGATGGATGATGCAATAAATGTGTCTTTAAATAATTTTTTAGCTTTTAATAAGTTTCTAATTTTATAAATAATATAGATGAATGTGAAAGAGAATTTGTTTTCGATGAAATAATATTCCGTTTTTTAACACTTTCCAACATAGTTGAAAAGTGTTTAAGAATTCGGTTTGCCTGTCTGTCCACGCTCTAACTCGCGTAACTATACTTGGATATTCATGCAATGAATATATGTTAATGATGTTTACCATAACATGTTCGGTATTGAATATGAAGTGTGTATAGCATTAATAGTTCATTTACAGACGCACTCAAAAGAATTCCGTCACATTAAGGTAAATGGGGAAAAATCATTTGCAGCGAAAATTAATGACATTACGCTATTTCAAATGCATTGAAATTGATATAAGTAACTGAATTTCACTACAAGATTATTAGTATAGAATAGAGCATTCATAGCATTTATCCTTCATTTACAGGGACACACAAAAGAAATCGGTTACAGTCAGTGGCGGCTCGTGACAAGCTCTTTTTGGGGCACTAAATACAAGTCTGCAAAATTTATTCTTCTTGTACCACTTTTTCTTTAAAAGATATTTTTGCCATATTAATTGGTAAAATGTTCCAACTTTAAACAAGGCAAATATTAATTTTAGAAAATAATAGTATGGAAAGTATAAAATTATCCACCATGCATTTAGTGCCCCAAAATATAACACTCACGAGCCGCCACTGGTTACAGTACTGACTTTGAACCATAACTGTTGGAAGTGTATATTCTATTTCCGTATGCGGTTTTAAATTTAGCTAATTTTTTTGCATGTTATTTGTTATGAATAAATTCTATAGCTCGTTTACACAGCTGCACAAAAAAATTCACGTACCATTCTCCTTATTAGCGGAAGTTGCTGAAGGGGAATTTTCAACTGAGATATGTATTTCCAAACTGAACTATATTTTTTCCACGCGTGTAGTTTGTAGATACAATTTTATATATCCTATACAGGGCTTCTCAACGAAATTGGAAAGTTTTCCGACTATAGATGGGAATTGCTGAAATCGGGTTTTCAAATACGTTAATACGTTTCCAAATGGTTCAATTAGACAATATTTCAACTTATTAAACGGTCAAGTTTTGTTACATTATTTTTTAATACGTTGGAAAGTGTTTCATAATCTATGCTTCTCGCATGATTTTTTCTCTCTTGTTTCTTTTCTAGCATTTTGAAATTGTTGCAAAGCGGTCTTTTCGCGATTGTTGAACATAAATATTTAGTATTGTATGTCAGAAAAAACAAACGTTAAATAATTTACAGTTGTTACGGGGTCTCAGGTCTCTTAAAATTGGAAAAATGGAAAAAAAAGACCGTTTTTCTCATTATTTAATATCTTATAAAATGTATATGATTTTAAAACATAATTTTTTATTGAGATGAAAGATATAAGTATGTTCATTCATTTTATGTATTTAAAAAATTACAAGATGCAGAATTAGCATTTATAGGGGGCTCCAAATTGTCAGACATTTGACGAGCAGAAAATCGGTATGACAGCTTACGCGCAGGACTACAAAGTAAATATTGCAACTACAATGAAAATTTTGGTGCCTTCTTATATTCCAGATTGTAGTAATTAACCTGAACCTAAATAATTTTGTATTTAAAGCATTTTTATACCTTTAATACAAAGTTGTAGCTAATGCAAAATTTTTAAAATTTCAACAGTATAATCACCTAAAAAATATTATTTTTTTGAACAATAAAAATAAAATTTTAGGTTCAGTTTATACAGACTAATATAAAACATATATATGTGGAAAATTTTATGAAAAAATATGCAGAAAAGTTTGAGATATCGTCCGCGTCATGCCCAAAAACGTCATTTGGAGAACTTCAAAGGTTCGGAAACGACGCTTTAGCTATTCAGTGGGTATAATTCTAAAAGTCATATATTTTGTTCTAACGGGAATTTCAAAGAAACAATTATATCAAAATATTCAGAAAAGATAGGAGTTTAGCATCTAAAAAAATTAAAATTTCGAAAATTTTGAAACTTTAAGGCGACAGTGGACGTTCAAAAACATTTTCTACAGTTTTTGCTCAATTGTTTTGAAATTTAATACACATATAATTTGTGCAATAATTAAGAAAATTTCTTAATTTCATTAAAAAATATTAATATGCAAATGAGTAATTAATTCATAATTTGCTAATTAGTGATACAAATTAAAAATGCTCCATGCGCATTAAATTTTGTTTCAGAAACTTGTAATTTTTTTTTAAGGATAGCTTTATGATATTATATCAAAAATTGGTATACATTTTAAAACTATACGGCGAACTTTGGCAGAAAAAAATTACAAACATATAATATTGATCATTTCGGATAAAATTTAATGATAAAATATTACTTTTTTAACCTTTATATGAAATAATGTACACATATTAATAGCAAGTTTTGTAATAAAGTATATCAACAACAATATTACCAAGTATTATGAAAATTGGTATAAAATTAAGACGCATGGAGCATTTTGAACTTACTCAGTCAGCGAAAATTCTCAATTCTCATTTTGAGAAAACTGGATTTAAAGTTTTATTTTAACGTAGATTAACGATTGTTTAAGTTAGAAAAACAGCTGTATCTCTGCAAAAAATTATCGGATTTGAATTTTTTTTTTTTTTTTTTTGAAAGCGGAAGATTGCCAGAACATTTTTTCCCAAAAAACAAAAAATTGATTTTTTAAATGTTTTTTGCGATTTTGAACGTCCACTGTCGCCTTAAGAGTTCTGAGACCCCTTAAGATGTTTTTGATGTTATTAATATCGCAAATGAAGTCTGAGTATTTTTTGACGGAATAACGTTACTTTTTTTTTTTTTTGTCTTTAATTTTTTAAAATTATTCGAATTTTAAAGCTATTCCGAGAATTTTGAGGCAGAATATGAAGTGCATCATTAAAAAATTGTTGTTTTTAAGAAGTTTTGATCTTATAAAAGACGATTTTTTTTTAATTACGGAAACATTTTAAAGATAAAAAGGCTTATACAGAAATACAGAGAGACTGATCGGGGGCAGGAAATAAAATGTTATGAGGGTCCTATATTATTTATGTTCCACAATAGAAGGGGGAAATTTAGAAAAAAATAATATTATTTACTAAATTAGTTATATTACTGAAACTATTTCTTAACACATTCGCGACCGCATGTTTTCGGCTTTTTAACAGTAAGACCCGCCTATGGGTGTTACTCTTGCAGATTCATTTAACAAATATATTTGTATGCATTCATACTTCTATTACTAATGGATATATATAATAACTGCACTACTTCTCATCTATGTATTTATATTCAAAGTATATTAATTGTACAAATGAGAATAGTGTACATATTTTTAAGAAAAATGTAACTCAGAAAATACCAAAGGAAGGCGGAGTTACAGATATCTAAATGACGTGTTTCACATCAGCGATCGTGAATGCGTGATATTTGCCCATTTATAATAGCTTAATTTTTAATTCGATAACACAAAAAAGCACTTTTAATTAACCAACTTGTATAAACTTTTTGTGTGAATTGCTACTCATACTCAGATAACAAAATACACATCTAGTTAATATGTTTTGCTTTATCAGTTTTATGGAAAAATTGGATGCAATTTTTCACAATACCTATGTCTTCCTGTATCTTGTATGTGGTATATTAACCCTTTCCCCTCCGTTGACGCCGTTGCGGCGACATTATCTTTCTTTGCAAAATTTGTTTTTGTCACCAGTAATAAAGGAAAATAAAATTTGCCTTATTTAATCAGAGCCTTTTTGAAATTGTGTACTTGAAGGAAATTTCTTTTTAAAAAGTGGTGCTACCCGAAAAAAAATTGTGTAAGAGACGCCGGAGTCCAAAGGGTTAAATGTTAAATAAGACAACTTCCTAAAATGTACTTTGTAAGAATAATTTCATAGCATTATAGAAAAATTTCACAATAGCAGGTTCCCATTTCTCTTCGACTGGGGAGGGAAGCTGAAGAATTTTCTCCATATACCATACACTCTTTTTTTCTGCGGCGCTGTGCCGCTATGTACAGTCGTGGCAAAAAAAAAAAAAAAAAAAAAAAAAAAAGGGTAAACACCCCATACTAACTCCGCAACTAATTATAAAAAAAGAAAGTTACGGGTACCAAAAAAATCGGAAATAAAGCCTACTTTTAAATGATGTATATAAAATTTGCTTAGGTGGCCATCTACAAATCAAGACCTGGCCAAACTTTGGTTTTTTTTCGATGGAAACACTCAATTTTGACAATATATTTCAAATCTTCTGTTCAAACTGTGCCTAGAAACGAAATGTCAAGTCTTTTGGATGAGAAGTTTTTGAATTATAAACATTCAAAATTTAGAGCTTCTAATGTTAAATTACATTTTAATATTTTTATTAATATCTCCTGAAATTATAATCCTAATTTGATATATATTTTTTTTTGTTATAATGCTAAAAAACACAAACATACATACTTTGAATTTGTAATTTTAAAAAATTTATAATATGAATTATTAATTATGAAATTAATATTCGAAAAAATATGAATTGCAACCTACAATTTTTTGATAGCTTTATATTTATTATGTCATGCTTTATGCGGATTCTCAATTTCAAATTTTTCTTCCAAGTAGTTTTCGAATTATTTCGAATTATTAAGAAATGTTAAAATGATGGTTCAAGAGGCCGTCTATGATGTACAGGAGAGCATAATTTGGGAAAATATATATTTAACTCATTTTATTGAAACATTTGGGCTGGCAATAATCGAAAAATATTACAAGAAATAATACATTAACCATTTATGTACTGAATTATGAATTCATGAAAATTTTATATTCTAAAGCATTTTTCGTGAATTGTTTAAACCACATTAGAAGATTTATATAATCATTTAATAAATTTTAGAAGGATTTTAGAAGGATATAAGGATTAATTAAATTTGAATTTATATGGATTTTGTGCAATATTTATAACCCCACTCAAATCTTTTATTTTAAATATTTTTCTTAGTATTTTGTAGAATTAGGAAATGTAGAAATACAATATTCTTACAATAGAAATATTTCCGAAGTGAAAAATCCCCCCCTCTCCCCACCAACTCCCCCACTAAGAAAGCTGAAAAGATGCAAAGGCAAAAGAAATGATCCTTTAAAATTTTTTTTGTTTTGTGTAATCCATAATGCTTTTGGAACAAGATAAATTAATGTATCTATAACTCATTCTAAACTGTATTACAACTAATCGATGTATTAAATGAATTTTATAACAAGTAATTTTAATGGTACTTATAAGTACCATCAGTAGATAAATGATTAATAGAAGTAACCAGAGGCGTCGCGATGGGGGGTTATGGGGGGGGGGGTCCCCCTCCAATATATGTGAACTTGGGAAATTTGAGTATAGAGTTGGGAAATTCCATATTTTTGAAACACTTTTTCTTTTTTTCTAAATAAAAAGTAAAAAAGAATTTTTTTATTGTTTTGCTGACTACCTTTCTGAGTTCTGTAATAGCAAACTTGTTAAATTTTCAAAAGAAATACAAAAAGTAACCAGACTCAATTTGTCATTGTGTTTTTCTGCGCTACGAAAATATCATACATCTTCCAGACCTAAATTTCCCTACTTTTGCTCATCAACAGTGTCTCTAATACATTTCCACCAAAGAAAATTTATTTTCTCAAAAATCTGAAAATATCATGAGGCGATTTTCATATGGAGTATGATTATGACTCGTACACAATAGAAGACAAAAACTTTCATTAAATGAAGCAATAATTATAACTTTTATGTTTCTAGTTTCAGTATTTTTCTTGGAAAATGTTTTTTGTATAAGTATCATTATCATTAAACAAACATTGCACATTCATTTTAGTTGGAAAATAGAACAATTTATTTCAAGTTGGGAAATTTTTTAATTCTCCCCCCCCCCCCCCGAAAAAATATTTGTAGCTACGCCCCTGGAAGTAACATAGTCATTCTGTAGCCTTTCGACAACAGAGTACCGAACTTCAATTTGGATACCTACCCCTAAAATAGGCTCATTTTAAAATAATTAGTTTCCCTGAAACTGATCGTACGAATGTCATGAAAATTTGTATTTAGATTAATTGAAGGGTGTACAATTTATTTGGGGTGTTAAAATTAGGTATTGCTATTGAAAAACATAAAGTTTGGGTTCGTTTTTATAGGTAGATGCCCCCCTAAGCAAATGTTATATACATCATTTAAAAGTAGACTTTATTTCCAATCGTTTTGTACCAGTAACTTTCTTCTACAATAATTTGTTGCAGATTTAGTAGGGGTGTTTTTTTTTTTGTTTGTTTGTTTTTTACCACGACTATACCACTGTGTGTTACTATGCTGGACATTAATCTTCAAAAATACTTTTCTGTTTATTTTGGAAATCTGTTGGTTTTTATATTTATTTTTTGTTCTTATGATTTTGATGGTAAAGGGGTTTCTGGAATTTTCGGTAACAACGACGTGACGTTACAATAAATTTTTGGAAGCGTATTCGCATATCAAAAAATGTTTTACGTTTGCATCATGCATAGTACAGTTACAAAAATAAAACATCCGATATTCACTCATTAATGTGAAAAATTGGCCCGATTATTGCTCTACAACAGTGGTGCGCAAACTGTGGGCGCGAGTAATTTTTTTTGTGTAGCCAAATTCAAAGAAATTTATTCGACAATAAAACATATAAGGCTTTTCTTCAACAAGTGTCAGGTACCAGTGACATGAGATAATATTATTTATAAAAACAGTACTATATTTTTTTTTACGAAAACAATTATATTGTTATAATATCCATACTTCGGCAACCGGCAGGCAAACAGACGTATTAATAAACAAGTTGGAAATTGCTCTTCAAACGTGGCAAATGAGGTGCATTCGTACTATAACTAGTTTTATAAATTTTTTTGCACGGTATATTGTTCTGAATGTATATTTTAGTGCACTTCACAAGTGCATATGCATTTCATTCTGTTCAAAAGTCTGTTACATCATTAAAATGCACTTGAAATATTTTGTTTCCATTGGCGGTAATGTAACTGAAAAATTTTGACTGTCCCTGTAATTAAACTATACATCCGATTTTCATAAAATTTGAAATGAGTCGATAAAATTTTGCAAAAAATTATACATTTAAAATTCTAGGCTATTCGGAAGTCTTTAACATCATTAAAATGCACTTGCAATAATTTTTTCTTATTGGTCGTAATGTAACGGAAAACTCTTGACTATCCCTGTATTAAATTATCCATCCGCTTTTCATAAAATTTGAAATGACTCGGCAAAATTTTGCAACAATTATATATTTAAAATTTCAGATCATTCGGTTGGTTAGTTTTTACTTTGTTATACGCGGACAGACGGACAGACAGACTAACAAACGGACCGAACGACGACTATAGTCGCTGCGTATTTATATAATTACGAACGTACCTAAAAATGATTGACAATTTGAGATGTCTGGTGAGATTCATATTCAACTTAGTTCCATGTGACAGTTTGTAGTGGCCATCTTTGATACAGCTTTTTCAATCTAGTTGTTGTCAAAAATTTTGGTTGTCTATTGGAAACGAATATGCCGATTTGAAGGAAAAGATAATTGACATTTTGGTTCGATTTGTATCGACTTACTTATGCGAGACCTCCTTTCCACAATTAGTTGTCATTAACACAAAATATCAATCTTGATTGGATCCAGAGGATGACTTTCGGCTTGCGATTTCCAATGCAGATCCGAACATAGAAGCAATCATGAGCTCTTTGCAAGTAAGTACATGCCTCACATTGAATTACAGTAATACCTCCCTAAAGCAACCACATTCCGTTCCAATAAAAATTGGTCACTCCGAGAAGTGGTCTCTTAATGGAGGTCATGTTTAAATCTAGATTTTAATTGTTGAAAAATGGTAACAATTAATGTTACTAAAATTTAATTTTCACATTAGGAAAAAATATAAAAATTTAAGTTTCAAAATAAAAATAAGTTAATTATTGCAGTGTTTAAAAAAATTAATACCTTGACGTTTACTTTGGTTTTACGGTTTTATGTTTTATAACTTTTATTTCCAAGTCGAAGTTCACTAAATAAATGCCATTTTTGTGGACGGTAACAAATAATGACGATTTCATTAATTTATTTCTTTGAGAGTTTCCTGACAGAATAGGGCAGGGGAGTTTATTGACGGTCGTTCTTAATTTTTCATTAGAGTTAAATTCATTGCCTAAATAGGCACAAAGTGGTTTAAACACTTAAAAGTTACCGGAATTAAAAAAAAAATATCTAAACGTAGTTTAGAAGTTTGGTGAATAATGCCCTCTCCGGAATTATTTTTCTAATAAAACCTTCTTCAAGCGACCAGGAAAAAACGTAATTTCTTTCATTTTCTTCAAAAAAATTGGTCGCTCATGGAGGGAGATGGTCTCTGAATGAAGGTAAAACTAGTATTGAGCCTGTGGGAATAAATTTCGTTCCATGAAAAACTGGTCGTTCAGTGAGGTGGTCGCACAGGGAGGTTTCACTGTAGTATAATGTAAAGTTCTTTTGAAGTATTTTTCATTAAAAAATACAGTAGAACTCTGCTAATCCGAACTAATTGGGACCGATGTCTGTTCGGATTACAAAAAATTAGGATTACCGAAATTCCGATAAAAATAGAAAATGAAAAGATGCATGCTAAAAAAATGAAGCTATAAGTACTCAGTAGTACAATAAACATCCTCTAATCCGCCATCTAAGGTCCGGCGTGCTGGATAATTCGACACGGCATTCGGGAAAAAGTAGTATTTCTTGTTTAATCACTCCTGATGTTTATAATAATCAATTGAAACTTCAGAGTGAGAACTTACGTGACAACCCTTTACAAACGGTTCAACATCGCGAATCTCTAACTAACTCATTCACCGCAAGTCGACAAGGGGGGGGGGGGGGGACATTTCTTTAGATATTTTACGAACTCAAACTGTTCAAAGGGAAAATGATTTTTTAGCATCTCAATTAAATACTTTTTGCATTTTTGAAAAGAATTTTATAATGACTGGCAAACAAACTGATATTCGAGATTTTTTTTAAGATGCCTTCTATGAGTATGCCTACAGTGCACGTCTTCATTTTATATTCGTGTACATATGTTGTACTTTTACATTATTGAGTTTTTTATTATTATTATTCTATTCAGTTTTATTCTAATCCTTAATCTGTTCAAGTATAATTTTTAGAATTCGATTCGGATTAACCGGAATTTCGGATTAGCGGGGTTCTATTGTATTTATACTCACATGCATAAATAAACCATGCTTTCATAAAGTTATGTGTTTTATTCAGACCGCTAACAAAGCAGAAATATAAGCGCAAAATTGAAAAAGAATTTCGCTATGTTGACGATTTAAAAAAGTGTACTGTCTATCCAGGGGTCGCGACAAAATTTTACAAAAAATGGGGGTGGGGGTTGGAAAGGAAAATAGTTTGCGCACCACTGCTTTATAATACACAATTGTAGATTTATGATAAGTTATATTTACAAAATAAATATGTCAATGTTTATTATAAACAAGAAAGAAAAAATCATGCATCAAGCATAGATTATGAAACACTTCCCAACACATTCAGAAAAATGTAATAAAACGGCACCGTTTAATAAGTTAAAATATTATGTCTGATTTAACCATATGGAAACGCATAACACATATGAAAACCCTATTTCAGCTGTCCCCATCTACAATCTGAAAATTATCCGAATTCTTTGAGCAGCCCTGTATATGATATATAGATTTGTGTCTATTAACTACACGCAGGCCAAAATTTAGTTGAGATAAGAAATATATGTACCTGAGTTGAAAATTTGCCTTCAGAAATTTTCACTAATAAAAAGAATTGTACGCGAATTCTTTTGTGCAGCCCCGTATATGAAGTATAGAATTTATATACATCGAGCAGCATGGAAAACATTATATACATTTTAAAGCCCATATCGAATTTTAAAATGCACTTTCAGCAAGAATTACTCAAAGACAATACTGTAACCGATTTCTTTTGTGTGTCCCTGTAAATGAACGACAAATGCTGTGAATGCCATATTCTATCGTAATGATCTTGTAGTAAAATTCAGTAATTTATATCAGTTTAAATACATTTGGAATAGCGTTATCTCATTAAAATGCTCTGCAAAGGATTATCCCCCATATATCGTAGTGTAATGGAATTCTTTTGAGTACCCCTGTAAAGGAACTATTTACCCCCACGCACTTCATATACAATACCAAACATGCTTTGGTGACCCTAAATAACGTTTATTAATTGCATGGGAATCCGAGTGTACAGTGGCTCTCAAAATAGTTCGTACACTTTAGAAACTTATAGTAAAAAAGCATTTCCCTGGAATTGAATTCAAATATGAAGTCCAATATTTTTCCACATCAACTTTATGTTATTCTAAATAATGCTCAACATTTTTTTTTTATTATTGACTGATTTTCTTTTTATATAAAAATGAAAACGAAAGGAGGCAGAGAAAGAATACGCCACAAAAGTCTTCGTACACTGAAACATTTTAGGATAAATTCATAACTAAAGTTATCGTCTGCCGTATTATTTTTATTTTTGTATTGTGGGGACATTTAAGAAACCGTTTGGGTTTAATTTTTGCTTTCTTTCTCCGTAATATTCTATTTATTATTTATATATGGCTCGTAATCGTAAGAAACAACTACCAGCATTCAAAAATTGATTATCTTTCATCATAGTAGTGGTAAATTAGTTAGGAATATTGCTAAATTAGTTAATTTAACCCATTCTATGGCGCAGTATGTGATAAAACGCTTTAACACTAGAAAGATGGATTTTACTCAAATTTTATAAAAATATTTCCCACCAGAATTTTTATTTTAAAACTTTAACTTATTTATTTAACTAGTTCTCTTTTTCTTTGTACTTTTTAAACTAGTTTTATACATAAAAAAAATCTATTTCGAACCAAGATATATTCATTTGGTAGCGGTCAAAATGACCGCTCGCCGTGTTTCTAGTGTTAAAGAAAAAAATCGGAACGAAAACAAGGCAAGAAAAGGTCGTCCATCAAAGTTAACACAACGTGGTCAGAGATTTATAATTGGGAAAATTGTAAAAAATCCACGTTTAAGTGCTGTAAAAGTTGATATAGGATTTAATGAAAAATGTTCACCTCCAATTTCACCTGAAACTATTCGACGAGTGCTGTTATCAGCTGGATTAAATGGGCGTTCTGCACGTAGAATTTTTTTTTGTTGTTGTTAATGAGAAAAACAGAAAGCTTACACTTTCCTTCACAAAATCAATGATAAAAAAACCTAATCGTATTGTGATAATGTCTTATTTGCAGATGAAAGTAAATTTAACATTTTTGAATCCGATGACGTATAATTGTATGGAGAAGAAAAAATGAAGAACTTAATCCGAAGAACTTAGTTGGAACAGTTAAGCATGTCGGTGAAAGTGTCCTTGTGTGATGACAGTTTCGGGACTAGGTAATTTGGTATTTATTGATGACATAATGAATCATGAACTTTATTTAAATGTTTTAAAATACAATTTAAAATTATAAGCGCAAAATTTGGATATTGGAGACAACTTTGTTTTTTATCACGATAACGATTCTAAGCACACGGGTCTCAACGTTCGCCCCTGGTGTCTTTATAATTGTCTATAAATTCTGAAAACACCACCTCAATCGCCGGATTTAAATCCAATAGAGCATATTTCGAAAGAAATGGAGGTTAGAGTACGAAGACATGACTTTAAAACGAAAAGCGAACTAAAAACAGTAATGATCGATGAATGGATGAACATTGATGTAGAAATTACAAAAAAACTAGTGAAATCTATTCCTAGACGTTTAAAAACTACTGTTTATACTAAAGGATATCATACTAAGTACTAATTTAACGAAATATTACAGTATTTACTAATATGTAAAGACTTTTTTAACCCCTTAATTCTCGCTCCCGTGATAGTCACAGGCTGTACCTTTTATTCAGATTGTTTTATTCCCACCAGTTTTATAAAATAGTGTAATTGGCTATATTTTGGTATCATTTTAAACTGTCATTAAATAAGGTGAATAATTCTTTTTCAAAAAAGTGGTGCCCCTGACCAATTTAAATTTTTAAACCGCAATTTAATGCGACCATTAAAGGGTTAAAGTGTACGAACCCTTTTGTGAGGTAACTTTTTGTTACTTTTTTATTATTGATTTTTTTAAAATAACGTTTTACTATTTTTTAAAAATATTTTACGTAGTTGTGTTAAGAATAAGTTGTAGTCCTTATTATTAAATACTCTTTCTGAAATATTAATTTTAATTAATGGATAGAACACAATTTCTTTGAAATTCGTAAGTGTACGAGCACATTTGGGAGCCACTGTTTTTACGGGAGTTACAGCGTGGACAGACGAACAGATAAACCGAATGCATAAATAGTTTTCAACTTTGTTGGAAAGTATTAAAAAATATCCTTGCTCATGTGTTGATAAATCTATGTATCAGGATTGATATTTTTTATTTTGAAATAAAATTTCCATTTCGTAACTCAACAGATAATCCATTGTAGGAAAAACTTTAATTGAAAGATGCTATCAAATAAATTAATGAAATAATTTATAGCTTAAAATTCATGTATTGCATCAAATTTTACAATTATATTCCATAAATATTTTTGGAAAATAATAAACTTCGATCTTACTTTAGCTAAAGCAGTTTATAAATCTAAATAGCAGATACATTTTTACTTTAGTTTGTATTCATACAAAAATGTTTGGATTCGGGAATTTTTTTGGACTTGTTTTAATGGATTTACATGTTTTTGAATGTCCTGCTCAGGATTTGATTATTTTTGTTAAAATACCTGGCATCTAATGTCTGTTTCTGCGTTACACAAATTTTCTAGAAATTTTAAATCAAGATTTGTTGCACCAAATTTCCTAACACATCATATTTAAAAAGATATAAAATAATACTGATTAGATTTTGGTGCAGGTGCTATTGAAGAATAGGTGACATTGATATACCTTGATTTTAACGATTTCTATGATAACTACATCTCGAGTGCGTTGGGATAGAATTGCACTAATATATATATAGAGAGAGATTAATTTGAAAAGTATGCTGATTCAATTTTGAATTTCACTCCACAGGAAATGCTACTACGTTAAGCCTTTTTCTTGAACATTGTAGCTATATCTTAGTTGCTATTGGGTATATATGTAACATATTTTACATAAAAGGTTATTAATAAAAAATATGTATTAGTGAACATTTAGATTTTGAATACCCAACAGGGGTCATTGTTGTGCCATGATTTTTTAGAAAGTATTATTCGCCTATTAAACTCCATATTAAATTCACTGAAAATATGTTATACTTGCTATTGCAGGGCTACCACAGGGGACTATTTTTTTAATTCTACCTCACACCATTTTCTCAAAACAAAAAAACAAAAATGATTGACATACTGTTTGAGAACATTTGCAAGAGAAATATACTACACAATCTGTTTTTTTTTTTTTTTTTTTTTTTTTTTAAATAGCGGTGCGATAGAATAAAAGAAAAATTGTTGCCTGTGGCAACCCTGCTATTGATAATATCTCCATGTATGTATGCATCATTAAAACATCCTAAAATTTTAGCCACATTTCCACACCCACACAAATAATAATACAGGCAACCCCCGACTTACATAAATAATGCATTCCGTAAACTTTTACGTAACTTGAATTTTACGTAAGTCGAATTTGTAAATTTGTTAGGTAAAATTTCGTAAGAAACTGAAATATATATATGTAACTTATACCGTATTATTTTATAAATGAAACATCATGCAGTAGTATTTTCGGATATAAACTATAAAAGTATGAAAAATATTTTTAAAAAACTGAAAAACCAAATTTTAAATAAAAAATAACTTGTGGAATACGGTGTTTATAAATTTAACATTCATGAGCTGATTTATAACAATTTTAATCTACATATAAGACGACTATAAAAATAAGAAATAATTAAAGAGGAATAAATTACCTCTTCTCCATGAATTTTTGGTGGCAAGATAAATAAATAGCTCTCACAAAATAAAATAATCCTTGATAAGCATAATATTTATTATGAATTAGATGACTACTATGAATAACTGAAAATAAACATTAAGTGATTATGACAATTCTACTTATAGCACACAAAATCAAAAATGAGTTGACACTTGTAACAGCTAATTTAGTCCTGTAGTGGAATAGTCAGCGCTTGAGGTGAATGGTTGTGAAGCGAAATGCTGTTCTCTAATAACTTCTACCACTCTCGATATTGAAGGCTGAGGATTTGATTTGTTAATGATTTAATTGTATGCCCGAATAAAAATATAACTCTCTCTAATATATAAAACTATATATTATGGCTGTGATTTTTATCTGTAATTTTTATCTGTATATTTTATTTGTAAAATAATTATCAAAAGTATGCAAATGCGTATCAAATATGTTAGTGAAATGAAATGAATCACAAATGAAATTTTCGAGATTTATTACCTAACTGCGAATTTGCGTAAGTCGCGGGATACCTGTAATAAAAAACCCTTTTAATATTCTGCTACCGGAAAAAAAACCTCAGAACAATAATATAAATATTTTAAACGAAAATTTTCATTTCAATTTAAGTATTTGTAATTTACTGTTATTCTTGATATAATCCCGTCTTTAAAGAAGGGTTATTGTTGTATATTAATGATTAAGAATTCTTTTACCAGCGTATCTCAAAGTGGGGACTGTGTTGCCAATGGGCTATTTTTTATTATTATTATTATTCAGATTTCTCTATCGGCACCATTTTTTGGAAATGGTAAACTACCCTTTGTTTCGCGTTTGCAAACAAGTAAGAGTCAATGGAACAATAAAGCTGGTGTATGGATTCCCTAGTTGCTTGGCAACTTTACATCCTGGCTAAGAATATATCGTGTTACAATGCAATGGGAGCCTTAGAAAAAAGAGCGTTTAAACGCGGCTAGTAGCCACGAAAAAGGGAAAGTAAAAGCTAAGGAAAGGCAATTTTTAAAAGAAAAAATTGTTAGTATAACAAGTAGGGAAAAGAAATGTTCCATATGATCCAAATAAATGTCCAGGACAGGCGAAAAAGCTACCAAAGGCAGCCCCATAAAAAAAGACTCATTTCAGAGACTGTTTTCGCGTACATCTTAAAAATGAAATTTTCATAAAAAAATTCGGGTGCCAATGTAGCAATTAGGGATTAAAATTATATGATTAATGAGGCGGTGATATATAATCATCACCGCACTTCACGTGGTTAATTAATATGGCATTAAATAAGGGGAATTTTACAATTTCTAAAAAGTGGTGTCAGTCAAGCAATCTGAATTTTAAAAGAAGTAGCCTACTAGCAACACTGAGTGTGGGTATCCGACATACAAACACGCTAGATGTTAAAGATTATTTTCTATTTTACCTCAGCAAGTTAAAGTCAAACATTCGACAAATAAACAAGGATAAACAACCGCATACGTCACATTAAAATGTCTACCATCTTTGGCGCTTACATTAATCGAAAAATAAAAGTTTTGTTTATTTGAATCCACTCATTGGTTATAGTTTTCTATTTATGAGTCTCACAAATAAAAATACAATAAATAAATAGTTGGAAGTATCGAGTTCGTCTAGGAATATGCATGCACAAAAATTTGGGAATCCATGGTCTAGCCCAGTATCTTCCACCCTCATTCCATGGCGGACCAATTGGGGTTACACAAAAATTTAAATAGCAATTGCAGAAAATGCAAAAGAAAAAAAGGAAACAAAAACAAAATTGTAGAATTTTCGTTTAGAAAGAAAAGCTTATCTAGACTACTCACAAAATGTGGTCAAATGCTTTAATCTAGTATTTGGTTAATAATTTACTGTCACTATGTCTACTCCTAATAATCCTTCACCCTTTATCAACTGACGGTGCTTATAAGTACTATTAAAAAACGTGTTATAAAATTCATTTAATACATCAATTAGTACTAATACAGTTTAGAATGGGTTATACATGCATTACTTTGTCCTGTTTCAAAAGCATTATTGGTTACACAAAACAAAAATATTTTTAAATGGATGATTTCTTTTGCCTTTGCATCTTTTTAGCTTTCTTGACGTTAAGGGGGTGGGGTGGAATTTTTCAATTCGGAAATATTTCTATATCCCTATTGTAAGAACATTATGTTTGTACATCTCCTAACTCTACAAAATAGTCAGAAAAATATTTAAAATAAAAGATTTGTGTAGAGTTATAAATATTGCACAAATCTCATGTCTTACTTCGGACATGAAATTTGAGTATTTGCTAGCGTCTGTCGATATTTTAAATTATTGCCAAAACCTCATACTTAATTATAAAAAAGTAATTGAGAAACGATAATGTTTAAGATGAGAAAATGAGAGATCAATGATTAAATTTCGAAAAGATAACATACAACACACATGAATAACGACCAAAAACAGAAGCTTCTTTTCTTAAAGTCGCTTTATAAATATAAATAAAATGCTCCCTTGATATAGTACTCATATGTTAAATGTCTCATCTATTTCAAAAGTAAAATTTTTACAACAGCATACGTATTTCCGCAATTTTTTTATTTACAGAGTTAGCTTACCATATCGAGAAATAAATATTTTTATAAAATATTTACTTGAATCTTAAAAATAGTATTTTTTAGTGTGTTAATAAAGTTTTTAAAATCGTAGTGCGATTCCATTAATAAAAATTTCTATATATTTATAAAAAAAAAAATCATTCCTTCCATTTATTAAAGAAAAAAATCAGTATTTTCAAAACAGATGAAGACATATCGTTGTTGTTTCGAATCTTATTTAGCAAAATGTAAATAAATGCTTCCTCTTATTTTACATAAACAGAAATAAAATGCTATACATTCAATGAACCATCTTTTTCCAAAATAAATTTTAACGGTAGTACAAAACTTTTCCATACAGATAATGTTTATTTACAGGATTTAGTAACACATCGAAAAATATATATTTATAAAATATTCACTGTAATCCCAAAAATAATATGCCTCCAGTAAATTTTAAAGCTTCTAAAATTATAGTGCGCTTCCATCAAACAGAATAATGCTTTTCGAAATAGCATATACAAAATATACGTTTCGCGTACTTAAGTAAGAAGTCAGTGATAAAACAAAAAAATTGCCGGGGGTATCGTAACGCAGGAAATTCTGTTCTATTAAAAGGAATCGAGTTCAGCTCATTGAATATAGCGGTTCCGCAGTAAAATTTTACGGGCGTCTGAGGAGTCACGACGTCGGATATAATTTCAAGATTTATATCGTGGTGAGTGGCATCAGGAAGCGATAAATTTCAGAGTCAAATTGGTGTATGGGATCTTTGATCCATTGGAATATTGAAGCATCAGAAGCTTTGTAAATATTTTAGTAAGCTCTGTAAATATTTATGTTGAGGTTTTGGATAAGGAAAGATGAGAAAAATTATCTCAATCAAAAATTATCTATGTTAAAATCATGAGATTTTATTAGTTTTTTATTTACCATTATAATGTTTAAAAGAAGATATAGGGAATCTTATAGTATCAAAGATTCAAGTGGGACAATTAATTAACTTTTACTAAGAAACAGGGATGTAATGGAGGTTGTAAAGGGGTACACGCCGTATACCTTCTTGGCTCTGGGACAATTAATTAACTTTTACTAAGGAACAGGGCTGTAATGGAGGTTAGAAAGGGGTATACGCCGTATACCTTCTTGGCTGTTTTTAATAAATTCCGTATACCGTCTGTTTCTCAAGAAAAGTTATCGCATATACTCTCTAGCGTATAACCTCTGCATACAGGATAGCGAATTTTTGGCAATATCGTGTCAATATTTTCGGGACATTATTTATTTGCAACTGGATCTAAAATAAATAATCAGATATATTATATTGTCTTTGAGCGCTTTTTTTAAAAATGTGCCTTCGATATAACTGTGAGTGTTCCAGATGATACAAAATTATATAGAATGTAATGTCCATTAGCTAGTATAACTATGCAGGTCCCCATCCACACACACAATAAATAAATAAATAAATAAAATGATAATTTCATGTATTATCATATATATAGGTATTGATTACTTGATTATTTATTTTCTGCGATTGTACTTAGCACATTTTTTAAGCCATTATTTAATACGAAATGGAGATAATGCTCCGCCCATTTATATTGTTATTTTTTTTTTTTTTTTTTTTTTTTTTTTTTTTTTTTTTTTGCATGGACGTTTACATTACAAATAAAAGTCTGCCACACAGGAGATGGTGGAAGTTTAGATATAAAAAACATTTAGGAATAGAGTAGAGATGCTACAAATGTGTATATTTGCATATATTTAATTTCATCACCAGACGATTCATGACTGACCAAATTAAACGTTAATTAAATGATGTGGTTGTTTTAGTTTGATTAAAATAAGGGAAAAAAATAATTAATCATTCATCAGCAAATGTAACTTCTTATTTGTTTTCAACAGCAATTACTGCGCCTTAAGCAGACCCTCCCCCCCGCCCCCCCAAAAAAGAATAAATAAATAAATAAAAGTAAAATAAAATAACAATTTTCTTTCTTTGCGAAAGAGAGATGGCATAGAGAAACATCACTGAAGTTATCACAATCTTATAACTAATATGCTATAGCCATCACAGCTCTGTCTTCAGTAGCATTGCAAAATAATAATTCTTATAGCGCTTTTACATGCCAATAACTATGAATTTGGAAATGTGATGCATTTTTAATTTATCCGATAAGAATTTGAGATTTTAATTAAAGTTTCAACTATAAAATTTTGTACAATTCTACACAATAGAAACTGACGTAGGACTATAAGGTTGATCGTAAAATGCATAGCAAAGCAGAATCCCCTATTAAAACATCCAGCCGAAAAATTATTAAACGAATTGTATTCAGGACATCCCCATAACCTGTAAATCGAAATATTTCTCGAATCCAATACTTTCTTCTTATGTATATATAAGAAATGCAAAAAAGAGGTAGCTGGGTATTCTGACTCAACTAAAAAAATAAACATTTAAATAGAAAAATTTTCCAAAATCGGAGAGTCCTATAATGTTTAGTAAGAAACCATTTTTAAACTAGTTGAATGTGTCAATTTCAAAACTTTCTTCTATCTTATACATCTTAATATTTCAAAAACTAGTTACACATGTTAATACTTCAATATTATTAGTTCAATACTATGCCAACTTTGATTTTTATCTTAAATTTATGCTTCAGTCAATTAAACGAACTAAAAGAGAGTTAATCTATACCATGATATTTGTTAAAATTAATAGTTTTTCCTTATTCTGTTGTTATCAGGTATTTGCGAATAGCCGGCTTAGTAGGAAGCGAGTTCCCGCCTTTACACGAGCCGCCGATGGACAATAGAACTACGAAAAATCAAGAAAAGCATACAAAAATCGCTATCACAGAGCCCCTTTACCGCGTGATATTTCCAAATTCAAGGAGGACCTGTTGGCCAAAGCCAAAAACGTCCACAAAAAATTTGGTTCAATTGTATGCATAATTTTATACACTTTTCGATTGTACAATAAAGAAAATGGCACGAACATCACTATTACAGCGCCCTCCTTCCGGCAGATTTTTTTCAAATTCAGGGAGAACTTGTTTGCCATAGCCAGAAGCGTACACAAAAAATTTGGTTCAGTTCTATGCATAAATTCATACACTTTTCGATGGTACAATAATGAAAATGTCACAGAGATCCAATTATAGCGTCCCCTTCTGGCGGAATTTTTTCGAGTTCAGGGAAGACTTGCTTGCCATAGCCAGAAACATACACAAAAAATTTGGTTCAATTCTATGCATAAATTCATACACTTTTCGATGGTACAATAATGAAAATGGTACAGACATCGGATTTATAGCGCCCCCTTCCGGCGGAATTTTTCCAAATTCAGGGAGGACCTTCGGGCCATGATCAAAAACAAACACAAAAAATTTGGCTCAATTCTATGCATAACTACATACACTTTTCGATGGTACAATATTCAAAATGGCACAAAAATCGCTATTACAGCCCCCCTACCGGCGAATTTTTTCCAAATTCAGGGAGGATCTGCTTGCCATAGCCAAGAACTTAAAATAAAAATTTGGTTCAATTCTATGCATAACTTCATACATTTTTCGATGGTACAACTTTCAAAATCGCATAAAAATCGCGATTACAGGGCCTCCAAGCGGTGAATTTTTTCCAAATTGAGGGAGGACCTGCTTTCCATAGCGAAAAACTTAAAATAAAAATTTGGTTCAATTCTATGCATAACTTCATACACTTTTGGATGGTACAATATTCAAAATCGCACAAAAATCGCTGTTACAGCGCCCCCTACCGGCGAATGTTTTCCAAATTCAAGGAGGATCTGCTTGCCTTAGCCAAAAACTTAAAATAAAAATTTGGTTCAATTCTATGCATAACTTCATACACTTTTGGATGGTACAATATTCAAAATCGCTGTTACAGCGCCCCCTACCGGCGATTTTTTTCCAAATTCAGAGAGGACCTACTTGCCATATTCAAAAACCTAAAATAAAAATTTGGTTCAATTCTATTCATAACTTCATACACTTTTGGATGGTACAATATTCAAAATCTCACAAAAGTCGCTATTACAGCGCCCCCTACCGGCGAATTTTTTCCAAATTCAGGGAGGATCTGCTTGCCATAGCCAAAAACTTAAAATAAAATTTTTTTTCATTTCTATGTATAACTTCATACACTTTTTGATGGTACAATGGCGACAGACAGATGGGCACACGGACAGACAGACATTTTCTATAAACATGTTTTTTGGGATCTCTGACCCCTAAAACGTGTAAATCCGTCGAAAACCGGAAGTCGAAAAAAATTTCGATTACAATACTTTCTTCTATTGAAGATAGAAGAAAGTAAAAAACGAAAATAAAATGTATTCCGTCAATTAAAAAAGTTATAATAAACCTTCAAAAACACAGAAAACAATGCTTGCGACCGTTAAATTATTACATGGCTAGTTTTTTTTTTTTATTATTATTATTATTATTACATATTTTGAACAAGGACTTACAGTTTCTGAAAAATTTTATTGATGTCTTAAAAAAGGGAATAATTATTTGAACTGTCGAAATATTATGCATACATAGACACGCACAAACTTAGAAAATTGCATTAATATAATAAATCATTAAAAGTGTTCTTTCCAAACCTATAAACATTACTTTTCTGCATTACACGAACGTGCAATTTTTCCCAATATATTTTTCATAAATAATCACAAATCAGAGATAGTACTAAATCAAAGGCAACAATAAAGCACTTGAGATATACTCGGTAAACTGTACTACATATGTGTAGAACCGAATCATTCAGCAGTAACAAAATAATGCGCGTGAAACGGAAAATTATTCGGGTACAGATTAAACGAACAATTTTCATCAAACGAAGAATAATCGTTGTAAATAACTCCATTCATTCAAATCATTCAAATAGAGCTCTAATGGATAATTTCTTTCGAGAGAGGAATAATAATACTAAAATATTGAAAAAAAAATGGAGGAATAGGGGAGAGTAGCCGAATTTGGACTACTTCACATATTTTCAAGCGTAACTCACTTAATTTTTGGAATAGCTGCAAAACATCACTACACGGGGTCACTCTATTCATCTACTAACTAAATAAATCTTAGATCAATTTCCTTTTTAAAATCTTAAGTTTTATTTTAATTTGAAAATTTTGTCAAAAGTGGTCCAAATTCAGAAACTGGTCGCTTAAGTTGGACCCCCAGTCTCCTAAATTGGACCAAACAATATCGTTAAAATAAATAATCATTGTTTAACGTCTGATATGCGATTTAAAATTATAAATATATAACAATTCATCAGAAATACAAGTAAAAATTACATAAATACATTTAATACATTTAAAAAGCAAGCGTTTCGAGCTAAATTTTCACTCGTAAGCAAACTTCGGCGATTAATGAATCATGTGCACTTCCACTTGAATACACAGCATTGCTTTGATATTTTTTATACTTTCTTTAATTTTAACTGCTAATAATTATTAACTGTAAACATGATATATAGTTTTCTGGTCATTTGAATGTTATTTATTGCACCGATGAGCGGCTAAAGTTTAGCTCGAAACGTTTGCTTTTTAATTGTATTAAATGTATTTATGTAATTTTTACTTGTATGTCTGATGAATTGTAATATATTTTTTCCTTTTAAATATCAGATTGTTTTAATGACTAGGGGATATAACTGATTTTATTAAAAACAAAGTTTGCGATTAATGAAACAATCAAACAAAATAACCGCAATGAAATTTAATGAAATCAAATACCTGAAAATAACAGTAATTGTTTTAAAGTTATCAGTAATTAAGAATAGAAGTTATGGAACTAATTACTAGTTACTTGAATATCATGTAAGAAGGGATGCAAAGATTGCAAATGAATTTCGTTTATTATTTTTTATTCCAGCGCACACAACATGGAACCATATTTGGCAATCTGAACACTGAATCATTTCTGCTATTTTATTTTTCTTACAAATTAAGCAAATACAATCAGCACTGTCTAGATTTTTTTTTTAGATTTTGAATCATTAGACATTTTTTTTTTTTTTTTTTTTTTTTTTACATTATGATTGTAGTTCTTTCCCTCCATCATTTTTTTTCCAATTGCATTACGCCTATTTTATAAAACTTGATGTTCCAATTGCTTTTGTGCTGTGAGAGCTTCCCTTTTGCCGGTTTTTTTTTTTTTCATTTCAAGGTTTACTTTATATAGCAAAGATGTTAACACAACTATTTTTTTGCTCCCTCTGTACTTTGATTTAACTAAATTTAGCAAGGGAGATAACCTTTCTAATGATTCATTGGCTTTTTGGGGGGATTTGTAGATTTGTAGCTGTAGCCCTCTTGAAGGTCAATTTCTTCACAACTCACTCTCTCTTTTTCGTATCCTATATCTTTAACAGCTTTTGCTGTCACGGGTGTTTTTCTTCCGGACAATTTGTGTCGTTTTCAACATTTTTCAATTTTATCAAAAAGGTGTTTAAAAAATATGTTCCATTGAAAAAAAAATACGCTACGATGCATCAAACGCAAAATATTATTATATCCAAACAGTGTTGAATTCAGGGGTCCCCCACCCCCGGAGCCTGGAAATAACAACTCCCGCCGGATGGTTTGAGATTTATGTGTTTTAAAGGTAAAAAAGTGTGATTTCACCGTCTAGAACTGTGAAAAGTCTGCCCCCCCCCCTTCCCTCACGGAAACGCAAATATCCTCCAGGAGGAAAATGTTTGAATTCAACTCTGTAAATCAAATACGCTGTAGGAATAAAGAATTCAAAGAAAATGCAAATACATACAAGATAAAACAAATTGAAAACAAAATTTATAATATAAACATGTAAAAATATTTTAATGTTTATATAGGCCTAAACTGTATAAAGAAATTGATCCAGATATACAAAAAAAAAAAAACCTTGCATGGCGATAGTAATCCATTATAAAATATGAAAAAATAAAAAAATAGTGTACAAAGCGTACAGCCCTCAAAATTCGTTACTTAATTTATGATCGTATATCTGGTCCAATTTAAGCAATTTAAATTGGCCCAATTTAGGCAGCTGCGCCATTTTTTAAAACAGATCATCTCAAAACTAAGAACAAAAACGAAATCAAACAAATCCGCGTGAAAAATATGCGCAATAAACAGATGAATTTAGATATGTATAACAACTTACCTTAATTTTAAGTATTCACTTACGTTTAGTAGGAAAAAATTAGATCAAAGCAGCTAATTTTAGGTTTTTTTAAATTGTCTGAAAACAGCACATGGTAGGCGGGTGCTTCTTCTAATAATAAATGACGTCATTCTAGTGAGTAGCAATTTCAGCGATAGATGGCGTCTCTTTCTGTAATTAACGGCAGAATGGAAAAGGTCCATTTAAAGCGGTGATCCAAATATGGCTACTCTCCCCTATATGTTTCATTTGTGGAAGAATAGAACGTACATTCATGAAGATATATCTTTTTTTTTTTAAGCTCAAAAAATTTTTGCACGTTCTTTGTTTATATCATGCAGGGTTTTTTACCAAATTTAACGCCAGTTTCAGAAAATTTGACAAAATGTAATAGAAATAATATGGTGTAACTGGAATATAAATATATTAAATATCTGATGAAATATGAGCAGTTGAATGAAATATATTTTATCTGCGCATGCGCGCACGATAAAAAATATTTTGTTTCATGATTTCATAGTCAACTCTATGGAGCAACTCATTAAAAAAAAACAGTCAAATATTGTGAAAATTCAGAAAGATATCGGCAATAGATTGAGCTGATTTTTAGTTGTTCTCTAGAAACGGCTAAATGATAAGGGGTTTTCCATAATTTTTTTTTACTTTTACTTTTTTTACTTTTTATTTTTTATTGATGCTCTAGCTTAGGCCTGTCCATGTCCAACCTTTCACAAAGCAGGGGTGCATCTCAGCTCTTGGCAAACAATCAAAGGCGCCATTTTTAACAGGCACTAAACATGCAACAAAATTATCTCACAGTATTATTAGCGATACACATATGAAAAAGCATTTTGCTGTAGAAGACATACCTATTAAAAAAAAAAAAAAAAAAAAAAAAAAAAAAAAAAAAACCTTTTAAAAATAATTGTAAATTGTTGTAAATTTCGAATTATAAGTTTTTCTGCGAGGGGCTACCTCAAAAAGTTTTTAACTGGAAGGAGGCAGAAAATTAAATCTCGCCTATTATTAAAATAAAATAGTAATTAGCGATATTGTTAGGGTTTTTGGGACCCAAAAATACGCCTTGATTTATTTTAAAGGTGCAAATTCACCATTATAAAAAGTACAGAAACAAAGACAGGGATGATATAGTGACCAATCCATGAACGGTTCCAAAAAGAGAGCCTTGAAGAGCTTTCATTCATGGAAATAATCTCGCACGATATTACAGTTTTTTTTTTAACAAAATGACTAAAATTACCTAACATTTCAAAGGTCTGAGGGAGAAAAGGATAGCCTTTTTTCCCGTCTTATAAAACAGACAACGGGCTAGGGGCGCTTTTTCTTCTTAACTTATTAAAAAATTATTGCGAACTCTTACCAAATCCCATAGTCATAATTTCCACAAATCCTTTTATAAAGAAATTATAAATTAATGAAGACACGCTATAACACATGATTATTTTTTTTAAAGTACGTTTTAATTTTTGGTGCATGAAATACACTTGCAGAGGTTTTAAAAATATCTCTCAAGAAAATATCAGGGATTTTAAATAAAGCATCCTTTTAAAAGGGAATTTTATTGTTAAAGAATGCTAGTAACAGGAAACCTTCAAAAGGCGCCAAGAAGACCTTTAAAGGGCGCCATGATACCCGCGGGCGCCGCGTTCGACAGCTCTGCTCTGGTTCTTCTAAGGAAATCACCAGAACGAGCCTATTCCAAATAAAAAAAGAAGTATCAAAATCTAAGCATTTCTTCTAAATCTACCCGTTGACATTCATTAAAGTACAACTACTTTGCTGAAAACCAGATAATAAAAAATGACAATTTGTGGAAAATCCCTTATCACTCAGCAGCTTTTAGAGAGCAGCTAAAAATTCGCTCACTATATTGACAATATCGTTCTGAATTTACAAGATATTTGACTGGCTTTTTTTAATGAGTTGCTCCATAGAGTTAACTATCAAATCATGCAAAAAAATATTTTTTTTTTATCATGCGCGCATGCGCAGATAAAAAATATTTCATTGAACTGCTCATATTTCATCAAATGTTTAATATATTTGCATTCCAATTACACCATATTATTTCTACTACACTTTGTCAAATTTTCTGAAAATGGCGTTAAATTTGTTAAAATACCCTGCATAATATAAACAAAAAACATGCAAAAGACTTTTGAACTTTAAAAAAAAAAATCAACATATCTCCATAAATATACATTCTATTCTTCCACAAATGAATACATATTTTGTACAATATCCATATATTCGTAAGCTATAGTGATAGATCATTTCATGCATTTTATTTTACAGGGTGATCCCAAACATTATTCTTTTTCTTTCATTTTTTGTTGACCCCCTAATTGTCCTTCTGATCAAATCGCCGTTGATAAATATGAAGTCGAACATATTCTTCATAATCTTGACGTTCCAGAAAAATTCGACAAATACAATTTTAAATATGCGACAAAAGGTCTAAAATTGAAAGTATCTGGTGATTAATGGCCATATAATATAGTTATAGTACGATTGCCACGTTTGACGTACTTTTTTTTAACAGTGTAAAATGAGATAAACCATCGAGTATGATTTGACCAAAAAGCGTAAAGAGTTGAATTTTGTTACAGTTTTTTAATTTTTATAAATTTTTTGTTGATCAATTATTCGAAAATCCTATTCTTAATTTTCATAGAGAAACTTTTCAATTATATAATACTTCTAAAAGCTGATAAAACCATACACATTCTCAGATTTTTTTTTCTCACTTACATTTTGGAACAACAGTAAGGCTGACCTTCGTAAAACTATCTACTTCACCGGATATTAAACGGGGGGGAAAAAATAAAGATTGATAGAATGAAAATAGATCTTTTCCTTACTTCCTATTCCTACACATCGTGATCTCATCTACGAATTGATTGATGAAGCCAAAGAATTGTAACTTTTCCGCTGACTTGGTTTGATTAGTTACTTAAAATAGGATTCAATTTCTTTGAGTATTCCAGAAGTTTTATTCAGTCTCTCGTTGGAGATATTACAAAATTATACAATAGCATATTTTTTCTTCAATAAATTTCGGTTCAGTTAAGCTTATTTCATATAATTTTGAAATAAACATTGAGAATGAAAAGGCAGCAAATATATTTATATCTATAGCTGTACATAAGGAGCAGTGAAGCTATAGGATGCAAAATCGATAATAGGCATGCAAAATAACTACACAATCAGAAAAACTCGTCTATATACACTAAATTATTCCTCATTTTTTAACAGATAATTTCTGTAATACTAGAAAACATGTTTTACCGTGAATTCTCCCCGAAAGTCTGAAACAGAGAAGAAATTCCGTTCATTCCAAGCATGCATGCGTATTGGCTCTATTAATACCAAAATCTGAATACATTTCATAAATGAAAAACCAAAAATTCTATAAATCAAAATTTCTAATTTAGCAAAAATAATAATAATAAAACTAAGCCAAGAACAAAGAAGAGAAACGTTTCCGAATTTAAAAATAAATAACAATTCTTTTTCTCATTCGTTTTAAAATAGTCACAATTTATTTTTTATGTTATAAAAAATATTCGCATTTAAAATACAGTCGAACCTCTATTTAACGAAGTCACTAAATCCCGGAAAAAAGTTCGTTATATGGAAAATTCGTTAAATGGAGATTCACCTTTTAAAATACCTTAAACTACATAAAACAGATTTTAAATTCATAAACACTAAATATTTTTACTAAAAGTATTTAATCACATTTTTTTAAAAAATAAATTATATCGATTTGTTTTATTTATTTTACCCACCAATATCCATCATCAATTCATTTTTTCTATGTGTTTAAAACTTTGAAATCTACAACGAAAACAAAACATTGCCCGGGAATACACTGTATTTTCTGTTTAAAGTAAATAGTTTTACATTAAAATTAACGAATTTTAATGACATTATCGTATTTATTATTTTATAACAAATAATTTTAACCATACATTAACATATGCGTCCTTAAATTTAATTTCTGAAAAACTCTGTTAATTTTGCCTGAATTTTTTCTTTTAAAAAGTGCTTTCTCTCATAATGTGTCTCGCATCTTTGCAATGCACCAAAAACTCCTTCATGCATATTTTCTTCTAACCGCGTCGGATTCTTTCAAATGAATTTAGCATTTCATCATACTGCATCATGTTCATTTCCATCACCATCATATTCGTCTTCATCGCAAATCACTGCTGTATTGTTTTTATTTTTCACACTGTCGGAAATATCCAATTCGGATAGTGTTTACGAGTTCTCAGTTTCAGAATTAAGTGAAATACAATCATCAATCAGCACATCATGGTTAATTTCTTCTTTTTTTCTCATCTGTATCCACATTTTTTTAAGTTTAAGGGATTATCGTCTTCGTCTTCCGTACTTACCGAATTCTCACTGCTGACAAAGAAGGCGCTTGGTAAAACCAGTTCAAGGCCATTGAACATCATAAAATGTGTTTAAACAAAGAATAAGTTTGAAATGTCCAGAAATATTTTGAGAAATGGGGAGAAAAAAAAATTAGATTACAAGAAAAAGTTCGTTAAATAGAGAATGCACTTCGCTATTTGGAGGTTATTTTACGAAGAAATTCGCAAAATGTTCTTGGTTCCAAGGAAAAGTTCGCAAAATAGAGGTTCGTTAAATAGAGGTCCGACTGTATATTTTAAATGAACACATTTAAAATAGATATTTTTTATTTAAAATATTAAATGAAACAAAGTCGATTTTATTTATTTTTCTTTAATCTTGCATAAAAATATAATATTCATATTTTAAATCTAGTAATGTATTAAAAAATATTTATAATTCATATATTTATCCTGTTTTAATACTAAAGTTGCAAAACCCCAACCGCAATCTCATTAAAGACGAAATCTTCACGAAATCGATTTAAAAATTCGAAGCTTTTTAAAGAAATTAATCAGGCCATACACATCTAAGGCAAACATATTTACTTCAAACTGTTTCGCTATTGTACAACTCTAGTCGAGTAGAGTACTGATCTCGAAACACTTAGGTAGCTGGCTCGATCCCAAGGTCAGCAACTTTTTTTTAATCCTTATTTTCTTCAATTGATGTATATTTTACTTCCTGAAAAAAAAAAAAAAAAAAAAAAAAAAAAAAAAAAAAAAAAAAACGAATATTCGTCTATTAACGGAAAAATCCTGGTATCACTGCTGCCAGGAAAATTTCTGTGAATTGAACAAAGTATTTCTGAGAGTGTGTAGAATGTACTTGTACTGATTAATTAAAAATGATTTTCTTGATTACAAATGGCAAAAACTATGCTATAAACAACATTAGGGAGAATAAAAAAGTCAGGAACAACAGAAAGAATAAAAAAAGTCTGTATCGATTTGCAGAACTCACTACTGAAGTGAAACTTACCCATGACATTTTTGTAACGTTGAACGCTTTCATAAAAGTATGCGTATTATACGAAATTCTTAAAAATTCCTATTCTAAGATACTGGCTGTCTAAAAATGATGGTTCTATTTAAAAATTTATATTATTTCAATAATATATTTTTATATTAAAGTTATGGTATTTAATTTTAACTCTATAACTAAAATGTACTGTTTTCCAAACACGCTGCAAGAAATAAAACGTTATGACAGTTTCGATTTTTTTTTTTTATGCTAAACATATCAACAATAGATTAAGCAAGAAGTGTATATTCATATTTGGCTTGTAAAATTGCTAAATAAAAAAAGAAATCACGTTCTATTACTACTATTTCAGGAGTAATAAAAAACGTTAACACGAGTAATGAAAAAGAATTATGTAAAAATTAACAAATTTATAATGTAAAAATTAACAAATTTATAATGTTTTTAGATCAATACATACTGTTTAAAAATAAAAATTTAGGAAAAAAATCTCATGTTACATTTTTATTTCAAAAAATATTCAATAGCTTTTTGTATAAAAATGACGCAAACCACACGTAAATATATTATTTAGATCAACAGATATATATTTTGCTATGTTGCACTATCTGAGTTTGATACTTGCTATTCCGAATTTAAATGCATTGGTTTCAGAATATTGTCTATTTTTCAAGATTCGGCATGGTTAAACCACTATACCTAAATTACTGCAAAAGAAAATGAATGCCAAACATGAAGAAGATAATACTCTTCTATTCCGTGTAAGTAAAAAGATATTGTAAGTTCACACCAGGAAAAATATTGCAGAAAAATATTTATTAAATAATTAACAGTTACCTGATTGTCAAGTTGATAAAGTTCATGTTACATCAGGTTCCTAACTCTCTTTATGAGCGAGTTAGATAATATGTAAAAAATGACACTTATTTGTTTATTTATTCATACACCTATAAACCGGATTATATAAAATAGCAGCGATTATTGCGTAGATCCGTTGCGCAATTATGGAATAGCCAAGTCTTTGGATATTCTTTGTTATTTATGTTACACAAATTTGGGGAGGTTACACAAATTTGTTCTTTATCAAGAACAAATGCAAGGAATTTCATCAAACTTCATATTCCGTGGCAACTTGACAAAACCTGGATTAGTTTTGAATGTTACATTGCATCCCAGCCCTTGCATAGCCCAGCAGTTAGCGCTGCTACGCTAGTTTTGATTCTCAACATATGAAAATGAAAATTTACTGAATCTAAATCTAACATACGTACGGAAGGCTAACTGGTCAGAGATGGCTTTAGATGGCAAATAAACAGTGTCGCTGGAAACAATTTGTTAGAACAATGTGAAACAGTTTGTTAGAACAAATAGAAAAAATTCGTCAGTTTTTTTTTTTTTTTTTTTTTTTTTTTTTTTAAGGTTCAGAACTTACGTAAACTGTCACCAAATACTAGCTAGCCATGGTTGCAGCAAAACCTTTATTAAACTACTAGAAAACCCCGCGGTTTTGCTCGCGTAATAGTTGAAATACGCCAAGTGGCATTTATATGTCTGATTTTTATTAAAATAAATTATACTTTTAGGAATAATTCACAATTTACTATTTAAAACACAGTTTGACTAAACTTCATTATTACACTGCATTAGGCAGAAATGAGACTTAAATTAATAAAAAGAAATAAAACTACATAAATGATAATTTAGAAAATATTTTGAAACTTTTATGCTCAATTAATACGCTCAGTTCAGTATTCATTTGAAGTTTTGAATTTTTTAGAAACCATCTTCTTACGTCTTAAAATTAACCATCATGTCAAATTCCAAGTCCTATCACCTCTCTCAACATAAAGGGCTATGTTGAAGTAGGAACTATCACCATTAATTTGCCAACATTAGTTTTTAAATCGGTTTGTTATTTCCAAATATTCCACAAAAACGTAATTTAGAAAGCCTTTAAAG
The DNA here is from genome assembly GCA_963932465.1 of Maratus speciosus. Classification (NCBI taxonomy): domain Eukaryota; kingdom Metazoa; phylum Arthropoda; class Arachnida; order Araneae; family Salticidae; genus Maratus; species Maratus speciosus. The sequence continues at coordinate 174,496,267 of OZ010793.1, forward strand.
GCCTTTTTTAGACCGTTTGTTGTTCCTGTGAACCCCAGGTGGTAGAATCACCGGCATAAAATATAGCCTGTGTAGGATCAGAGACTGTTACCATTGATTCGCAACTATTACTTTTATAATCGGTTTATATTCCCTGAAATTGCATAGAAATCGTAATTAAGGACTATTTTAGAACGCTTTTTGCACTTCCCCTTCGCTTCATCCCTTTTTAATTCGAATTTATTTTCGACAGTCCTTCGAGGGCATTTATATTTTACAAGTAACTAACATGCCATATTTAAAGTTTCTAGCCTCTTATCACTGAAATCGCAATTTAGAAAGTTTTTTGCTCCTGCAACCCTCTGGTGATAGTGGCACAGACATAAAATATATCGTATGTTTGAGAAGGTTCTATCACCAACAATTTGTCACCATTTTTTTTTAAATCGGTTTGGTATTTGATAAGATTGTATAAAAATTGTAATTTAGAACGTTTTTAGAACGCTTTTCGCTCACTTCATCCTTTTAAATTTGGAATTTTCTTTAGACTGTTCTTAGAAAATAATTGCATCTTGTAAGTAAATACCATGCCATATTTCAAAATGTTAGACCCCTCAGATGTGCAAAAAACACAAATTAGAACATGTTTTGCTCTTGAAACCCCCAGATGGTAGTGACAGCAACATAAAATATAGCCTATGTTGGAGCAGGGACTATCACCATAAATTTGCAACCATTACTTTTGAAATAGGTTTGGTATTTCCTGAGATTGAGTAAAATCGCAATTTAGAATGTTTTTAGAACACTTTTCGCGCATTTTCACCCTTTCTGAATTTCCTAATTTTTCGAAACTGTTCTTAATGATCATTTATATCTAATAAATATATGCCTTCCCTAATTTCAAGTTGCTAGCCCCTACCGATCACAAAAATCGAAATTTAGAATGTTTTTTTGCTCCTGGAACCTCCAGGTGATAGTGACACCGACATGAAATAGCGTCCATGTTAGAACAGAGGCTGTCAGCATCAATTTCCTACCATTACTTTTGAAATCAGTTTAATTCTTCCTGAGATTGCTCACAAATTGGCATTTAGAACGGTTTTAAAACGCTTTTCGCGCATTTCCATCCCTTTTAAATTTCAAATTATTAAAGAAACATTCTTTGAGATCATTTATATCTAATAAATATATACCATGCAAAATTTCATGAATCTAGGTAGTTCCATAATTCAAAAATCGCATTTTTAGAACGTACTTTGCTCCTGCATCTCCTCTGGGGTAGTGGAAACAGACATAAAATATACCCTATCTTGGATTATTAGCAAGAGCTGTCACCATCATTTTTGACCATTATATTTGAAATCGGTTCAGTACTTCCTGAGATCGCATAGAAATCGCAATTTAGAAAGATTTTTACAACGCTTTTCGCGCATTTTCACCCCTTTTAAATTTCGATTTTTTTTTTTTTTGGAAATGTTCTTAGAGATCGTTGATATCTTATAAGTAACTACCATTCCAAATTTCATGATTCAAGGCCCTTCAATAACGCAAAAATCGCATTTTTAGAAGGTTTTTTGCTCCTGCACCCCTTTTGGGGTGGTGGCTCCGACACAAAATATAGCGTATCTTGGGAAAAGTTTGTCACCATCCTTTGACACCATTATTTTTTAAATCGATTTGGTATTTCCTGAGATTATGTATGAACCACCATGTAGAACGTTTTTTAGAACGCTTTTCATGCATTTTCACCCCTATTAAATTTCGAATTGTTTAAGAACTGTTCTTAAAAACCCTTTATATCTAATATGTAACTAATATTTCAAATTTCATACATCTAGGCCCTTCAGTAACGCAAAAATCGCATTTTTAGAACGTTTTTTGCTACTGCACTCCCTTTGGAGTAGTGGCACCGACCTAAAACATAGCCTATGTTAGAGCAAGGGTTGTCACCATCATTTTGACACCATTGTTGTTTAAATCGGTTTGGTATTTCCTGAGATTTTGTAGAAACCACCATTTAGAACGTTTTTAGAACGCTTTTCGCGCATTTTCACCCCCTTTAAATTTCGAATTGTTTAAGAACTGTTCTTAGAAATTCTTTTCATCTAATAAGTAACTAATATTTCAAATTTCATATTTCTAGGTCCTTCTGTAACGCATAAATCGCATTTTTAGAGCGTTTTTTGCTCCTGCACCCCATTTGGGGTCGTGGCACCGACATAAAATATAACCTATGTTCTAAGTTGGAGGAACACCAACATTTTGATACCATTACTTTTGAAATCGGTTCGGTAGTTCTAGAGATTACCTCTAACAAACAAACAATTTTTACTTCTTTATAATATTAGTATAGATTAGTATAGATATAGATGACGAACTACATTCTTACCAAAATTGGAGAATCCTCTCAATTGACTCTAAATTTCACATATCTCAAAACATGTGACGTCAATACGTGCTTCAAATTTTGAAAGGCAAGAACACAAGCCCTGTGTTCCTCCATGAGGCAGGCTCTACCCAAAAACCACCGATACCAAATACCAATCCACTTTTATACCATGTAGATTAACCAGCATTTCCTAATTAGCAAACAATTCAGCAAAAACCGGGAACCACAGATACCGAGAGGCACAAACGCACCTGAGAAAAATGAAAGAAAAATGATGGACTGTGGTCTCTTTCAAGTACACTGGTTAGCATCGGGCAAAACGCTCTCACTCAAAAACTAGACACTCTTTATAAGAGAGTAGCTTGTCCTCTACAATTTTAGCAGTATTATAGCAAAGCAATGTCCATTGTAGATATTATTTTTCAAATCATGCTTGAAAATTATTTTAAAGACATCATAAAAACTAGTAAATTCATAAAAACTAGTAAATTGGCTTCCAAACAAAACTGATTTGGAAGTACAATTTTTCTCTATTTGATGATGTAAAAACTGATACTTTTCTATATTTAGATTTGAATGTATAAGCTATAAAAGACAAAGCTGTGGCGCAGGTATGTACCAACATCGTTTTGCCATCGGCATATCGTACTACTTTTTAAGATATGTTTATAATATTAAATAACAATACATTTTTAGATAACGGAAAAAAGCATAAATGCAAAAAAATAGGACATTGTCGCCAATAAAATTATGAGTTAACTATTTTTTCAGTAGATTCATTACTCTGCAACTTACGTTCCTGGGTTAAACTGCGACTGAGATAGGGTGAAATACCCTAAAACTCCCCCCCCCCCCCCCCACACCCAATTAACACCATTATTGGTTGAATCACGAAAAATTCTAAAATACCTATTTAACTATATGCATAAATGAAACATTTTGTGCGAATTTTAATACATAAGCTAAAGCCCTTAACAACGTTTTAACGCACAAATACCTACAAACATGACACAAAAAACGCATACGGCAGTTTCGAGAATTCCCTTATCCCCTTCTTCAGTCCGACAAAAAAATAAGAGATTAAAATGGGTTCAAAGAACCCCTCGGTTATAGCACCAAGTACTGGCTAATGAATGAATTGAAAAGGCGAAAAGCAAGAGCTTCTATATCTGCAAGAAATGACGTAACTGGCCGGAACTAACTGAAAATCAGGAGTCACTGCGCAGGATCCCTCCACATAGCGAGAGAAAAGGGGTGCTGGTCATATCATTAACCAAGGAAGAAGTATGTTTATGAATATAGTAAGCTTCGTAAAAGTCTAGATCCAAAACTGAATTACATTTTTGAATAATTTTAGCCTCTGGATAATTAAACTGGTGGTTGGAATTCGAACAATGTTTAGCTATTGTAAATTTCACACATTCCAGCCTTCTAACATAATTCTGGTGTTCTATAAGCCTAATTCTAAGAGCACGCTTCATCTGACCAATGTCAGAGAAGCCGCACTCACAAAAAATTCTATAAAAAGTCCCAGGTATTATGGTCGTCAATTGGATCTTTGAGATTAGAGAAAGAAACTTTATTCGTTGGAGAGAAAACAACTTTGAGAAAGCAACTTGCAGCAAATACAGAATTTTAAAATGTAATAGTCTTACCTTATTTTCCCAAAAGCAGTACACAAATTTCTCTTATTCTCAATAGGTCTAGTTTCAAAGTTGTTTTCTCTCCAACCATTAAAGTTTCTTTCTCTAATCTCAAAGATCCAAATGACGACCATTATACCTGAGACGTTTGTAGAACAACCACTGATTCTCTTCCAGAAAATAAAGAATTTAAAAATATTATAGTCTTACCTTATTTACCTAAAATCAGTACACTATTTTCTCGTATTCTCAGTAGGTTTAGTTTTAAATTTGTTTTCTCTCCAACCAATAAAGTTTCTTTCTCCAATCTCAAAGGTCCAATTGACGACCAAAAAACCTGGGTTATATATTTTTTGTGAGTGCGACCTCTCTTATATAAGGCAGACGAATCGTGCTCTTACAATTAGGCTTAAAGAACACAAGAATTATGTTAGAAGGCTGGAATGTGAGAAATTTACAATAGCTAAACATTGTTGTTGTTCCAACCACCAGTTTAATTGTCACCAAAGGCTAAAATTATTCAAAAATGTAATTCAGTTTTGGATCTAGAATTTTACGAAGCTTTACTATATTCATAAACATACTTCTTCCTTAGTGAATGATATGACCAGCACCCCTTTTCGCTCGCTAGTGTGGAGAGATCCTACGCAGTGACTCCTGTTTTTCAGTTAGTTCCGGTCAATTACGTCATTTCTTTAAGATATATAAACTCTTGCTTTTCGCTTTTTCAATCAATTCATTAGCGAGCACTCGGGGGCAATAACCGAGGGGTTCTTTGAACCCATTTTAATCTATTTTTATTTATTTATTTTTCGCACTGAGGAAGGGGATCCGGAATCCTCGAAACAGCCGTTGTGTTTTTTGTGTCATGTTTTGTACGTATTTGTGCGCTAAAACGTTGTTTAAGGTTTTATCCTATTTAGCTATTTTTTTAATAGCTTTGTTATATTGAATTTTACGCTCCTACCTAAAACTGCTGCTGCGGTATGGTCAATTTATCTAAAACTTTCGACCCCTATTTAATCCCTTAGGGGATGAATTTTCAAAAATCTTTTCATTTTGCTTGCCTAGCGTCATAACAGCAATCTACTGTACAAATTTCGTGATCCTGAATTTAGTCGTTTCAGCTCTGCGTTACTGAGTCGGTGAATCAGCTAGGAGTTCTCTTTTTACTATATTAGTATATATACGAAACAGACACCTTATGAAAATTAAATTTCGTATTTTAATGCGCATGCATCTTGTTTTTAAACAAATGCTATATCTGAAAGAGCTCTATGCTTGATTTGCATACTTTTATGCAATTGGAAGTAGTTTTCTATTACCAGCGGTTCAGGGAATAATGTCTATTTTGGAATCACATGGTATAGAAGTAAATAGTATTATTAAAACGAGCATTTCAGTGTATTTCAATAAAACGTATATTTTAATGTACGAGGGTGAGTCGGAAAATAAGTTGCCCATGCCAGCTGTGGACAGAGGTGTGTATGAAAGACAAAAAATGTAATGAAACATTAAAGATAAGACATAACATTATATTTCTACTTAAGTGCCAAGTGAGTTGAGACATTTGTCATACCCTTTATTAGCTTCATAAAGCCCTCCAGAAAAAAAACAGGGCTCTGCCTAGAAAAGAAGCGTTGAACGGCTTGTGTGACTTCAGCATTGCTTAGTCAAGAAGTAGTCAAGCATTGCTTTGGTCTGTAGTGGCCGTGCACGTCCGTCCAGGTCCCGGTCTGCCCAGCACTTGCTGACGTCCCTAACTGAATTGGCGACACCATCTCCGTACCATTTGTTTCGACATCACATCTGGTCCACAGATCCCCACATGGCCGTTATGGATTTCTGCTCCAGATACTCCACGTGCCCATCCATAGCGGACAGCTGCTCTCACTTCCTCCTTTGACCATGAATTCACAACGCACATCTTCTCCATATCTACGGGGAACAAAATGATGCAGAGCCCTGATTTTTTCAAGGAGAGCTTTTTGAAGCTTATAAAGGGGTATGACAAATGTCTCAACTCACTTGGCATTTATGTAGAAAAAAAAAGTTATATCTTATCTTTAATGTTTCATTACATTTTTTGTCTTTCATACACACCTCTGTCCACAGTTGCCAGGGGAAACTTATTTTCCGACTCACCCTCGTATTTCAGTCCTTATCATTTTAATTTGTAGTCAAATCCATAGCATAATAGTAAATATTATAGTCTTCAAAATAAAGAACCCGTGAGAATATTACTGAATAAAATTGAACTGCATATTCTACTCTAAAAAATTCTTACTTGACTTATCAAAATTCGAAATATCGTTTTCCAAACTTTCAAAGAAAACTAAATGGCAATGTCATTTTACCCTAAAATGGTTTTGATCCCACCCAATATTTTTCAGATGTTGGCGCCACTGACGAAAACCCACTACAATAAACTCCCACCAATATTTATTAAATGATAAATTAGAGTAAAAAACTAAGGAGAAAATTAACTGCAAAACTTAAACTATAATTACATGAGTTTACAGAAGTAACTATACCAAATTTCAAAGACTTCTCACAAAGTGCACGATTCTCATAAATTTCCCACACGCTATTGGTACAACATTGGTTATTAAAAAAAGGGAAAAAATTGTAGTTTGCTATCTCGACAGATTGAGTTAATTCATTGTTCATTAATATTCAAACATTTCTGAAAATTATCAGCAGTTTTCTTCCTTGAAGAGTTTATCAATTAACTTTGCTTTTCTTATGTTTTTGTATTTTTATAACTCCATTATTTTTAGTTTAATTTACGGCAGATAATACGCCAGATAAAGGTATTCAAATTTCCAACAAAACAAGCTTTCATCTATTAAGGCTATAATTCTTTCCAAAATCCATGGATATCGCATGATAGTGCATCCTTAAAAGCTATATTTTTATTAGCACTTATTTCTGCAGATTCTCTTACAATGGCTTCCTGGTAATTATTTGTATGAAAGATAATCTTGAGAAATTTATTAAAATCTACTTTTATAGGATAAGTTTGAGCTAATCTTGGCCTTGCTCTTGTAGTATCATGCTACATGCAAGCAATTTTAGTACATTTATTTGTACTTTTTTCTATGAATTTTAATAAATAAAATAAGGTTATGTAATGTATATTTTTTTTTCGATTTTTCTTCTTAAATTTTTAATGTATTCGTAATAGATATAAGTAAAATGACGCAGTGCTCATAAAATAATAACAAAGCTAATTTTTTTAGTACTATAAAAATCGGTACCTCTTTTTGTGTGTCTTACTATAGATGCATTTTTCAGGTGTTTCACTGTAACCCTGATTGACCATACCTTAGTAACTACATAAAATTTTATAAAGCTATTAGCAATAAAAATCTCCTTGCTTTGTGCAAAATGCAATAAAATCACAAACATTCATGAAAGTGTTTAGTATTCAGTAAATGAAATCATATGAACTGTCAATTACCTTTCATTAAAACATCGTCATTATTTTTAAAGCTATGAACAAAAACAAAAAAACTCGGACTCAAGTAATTTATGATTGAAAAATTGAATTACGGCTCTGGTTTCCGACACAAGAATTGTTAATTTTAGTATGCTCTATCACTTCTGAAAGTTTGAACGACCAATTTTGAACAGTCTCTGTATAAATTATTATTAAGAATATTGCTCTAAAGCATAATTCATTAAAAACTGCTTTTATTAATATCATAAGTTTTAAAATCTTTTGAATTACCTTTGAAGAAAAATATACCCAACCAAAGCACCTTTCACCATTCTTTTCTCGTGGGGTAGATAGTACTATTAAGGTAACAATACCGTCAATGTCCGGCCAAACAATGATCCATTTAAGTGAGGAACCACGAAGCTATTATTTATTTATCGTAAGGCACAACAAAAGTGCAATGTCGCGTGGAGAAAAGATTAATGGACCTAATCAATTACTTCCTATTGTGCTCTTACGCTAAAAATCTTAGATAGTTTTGACGTTATTATGAAAGCTACTTCACCGAATTTACCGGGTGTCCCAAAAAGGACTGACTGATTTTAAAATTCAATAACTTGCAAACGGTGACAGATATTTAAAAAATTCTTGCAGGAGAGTTATGCATAAGGTCAAAAGTTTTTTTACAGTGATTTTCAATTTTAGTTCGAATTACAAACAATAGATGGCGCTGCGATCAATAGACGCTGAATTCAGGCTCGATTTTTGGTACTTCGTGGCCCGGATAATACATTTCCATCTCCTTTTTCAGCATGGAACAAGAGAAAGGACCAGAATTCGAGCCTGTATTTAGCGACTATTGCTTACAGCGCCATCTATTGTTTGTAATTCGAACTAAAATCGAAAATCACTGTAATAAAACTTTTGACCTTATGCATAACCCTCCTGCAAGAATTTTTTAAATATCTGTCACCGTTTGCAAGTTATTGAATTTTAAAATCAGTCAGTCCTTTTTGGGACACCCGGTATATACGCATGAAGAGAGGTGTTTTATCCTCTTTTCTCAATATCTAAACAGTTTGAATATAAATAATTCGAAGCTTTTAAAAGTTTATAAATCTTAAATCTACTTTGTTTGTAGAATTCCGTACAGCAGTGAAAGAAAAAATCAGTTATAGATCGAATGTACATGTGATTTTCAGTTTCGTATATTGTTATTTTAAAGTCAAATTTCACCCATGTCACATTTCCGAAACTTTCTTTAATATTTATTCATACACATATCTTGTATATCTATGTATTCACTCTAAGTATTTTATATATTTGAGGAGATTTTCCAACTTCATAGTGTGATATTTTTTCCCTTGAACATGATGAAGAAATCAATCCCGGAGAATAGAACGCGAGAAAGTTGCTTAAATGAGCCGAAATACTGTAACCCTCCGCGTACGGCTCCCGCTATTTCCGCGGGATAGCAAGTTAACCAAATTTGTTAGCTTGGCATCAATATTTTTTAAGAAACACTTTTGTTTGGTTTTGTGGAAGAAAATTAACTAAAACATTTACTTTAAAAATAGAGTGGTGCAAATAGAATAAATTTAGTTTACTTGCTATACCGCGGAAATCGCGAGAACCGAATGCAGAGGTTAAAACCTATGAGAAATATAATCTAGTTAATGTTCTATAAATGCTATTATGATATCTAAAATCATAAAACCTAAATCAAAATTAATTTGAAAAATATTTTATTAAGTATATTATTATAAAGCATATTTTATAAAATTTATTAAAAAATACTTTTATAATTTCATTAGTATTATATTCTTTTAAATTAACTTTGAAGAAAAAGGTATCCATGAATGTATTTTGCCTTTTTTCCCGGTACGGCAGCAAGTGAAATTAAGATAACAATACCGCCAGTGTCCAGTCAAACAATGATCTATTTAAGTGGAGAACCACGAAGTTATTATTTATTTATTGAAAAGGTCAACAAAAGTGCAACTTCATGTGGAGAAAAGATTAATGGACCTAATCAATTACTTCCTATTGTATTCGTACACTAAATATCTGGAATAGTTTTGCTATTATTATGGAAGACACTTCTCTGGCTTCATATATGCATCTAAAGAAATACGTTTTGCCGTCTTTTCTACATGCGTTATATAAGCAATGTCTAAAACACTTGTATGTAAATAATCTAAAGCTTTTAAAAATTCAGAAACCTGATTTCCTTGTAGAATTTCTTATAGCATAGAAAAGATACAATTTTAAATTCAATATACCAGTTCCTTTCAGTTTCAGATATTGCATTTTCCTTCAAGTTTTATATAATAAAAGTCATATTTTTAGATTTAAATTCAGTACTTTATTGTACAATATCGATCTATCCATTCACTGAATGTAATCTAATTTTTTGTCAAAGTGTCTCGTAAAACATATTACATAGTGTATATTTATTCTTGAACGTAAACAAGAAATCTGGCGTATCATTCGAACACTTGCTGAGATGGGTAATTGAAAGAAAACGATTTAAAAACTAGGAGAAATAGAGTCTATTTACTATTTCATGTCTGTAGCATCTATAGCCTGTAGCAAATAAAATTTCATTATGTTACATCGTTTAAAGTATTTTTAAACTACCAATTAAATTAATTTGAAATTCTATACAATATTAATAGTTTATTATAATAATACATAACTTATAACATTCATTAAAGTCCTTTTAGGTTAATTTCATCAGTATTGTATTCTTTTAAATTAACTTTTGAAGAAAAATGTATTCGCTTAAGGGATGTATCGCCAATCTTTTCTCGTACGGTAGGTAGTGCGACTATCTACAGACTAGACGCATTTAAGTGAGGTGCCCCGAAACTATTATGTATTCATCATAAGGGAAAATAAGAGTGCGTAGAAAATATTGATGAATCTAATTATTTACGTCCTATTGTGTTTTTATGTTACAAATCTTTAGTAGCTTTGATGTTATTATGGAACCTATTTTATAGAATTTATATACATTTGAATTGCGGTTCAAGATTACTACGGTTTACACTTAGCAATAAGATACTGTCAGCGAGTTCCCATGAGAATAGTCGTGACGTAGATACCCAACCCAAAAAGAATATGCTGATGTATAGTTTTCAGAAAATCTGGCTTGGGAATAGAATGTTAAAATTCATATAATAGTTCGATTTGACGTTGGCCTGGCAGACGGTCCAGCCAAGCTCTGATATCTCCAACGTAGTAATGACTGACAAGTTCCAGCAGAAGTCCCTTTTCCTCCTAAAATTGTAAATATTAATTTGTGAGATAGGAAAGTAAAAATATAAACGTTAATAGCACCAATAATTTTAAATTCTAAGCATGCCGGTTTCCGTAGCATGTAGTACACCGTCCTCAGAGCTAAGGATGCCGGAAATTTGCTTACATATATAGGAGAGATGGGGATACAAGTTAAAGATTTATTGACCAAGAGGAAAACAGAGGATTTCAGGTAACAGCCAATAGGAAAATAGATGGGAAATGGAACCGAAGTAGTGAGAAATTGCTTTTAAAAAATTTAAGAAAAAGAAATTTTTATGAAATATTTCCAACAATATGATAATGGGGGACTAGCCAATTCACAATTAGCAATATTTTCAAAAAGTTTATAAATATGAAATGCTTCAAGGAAGTTATGTTCGTGTATCGTTCCTTGAAGCATTTCATATTTATAAAAAATTTCAAAATATTGTTAATTGTGAATTCGATATTCCCTCATTATCAGATTGTTGGAAATATCACATAAAAACCTATTTTTCTTAATTTATTTTTAAAGCAATTTCTCAATAATTCGGTTCCATTTCCCATCTACTTTCCTATTGGCTGTTACCTGTAATCCTCTGTTTTCCTATTGGCCAATAAACGTTTAACTTGAATCCCCATCTCTCCTATATATGTGAGCAAATTTCCACCATCCTTAGCACTGAGGACAGTATGCTATATGCTACCGAAACCGGTATGCTTAAAATTTAAAATTATTGGTGCTTTTAACTTAGATATTTTTACTTTTCTATTATATTGCACCAAGATTCATCTTAATAATAATTAATTTGTGAGTTGTGGTTCGAGATTCCCACGTCTTACACTTAGCAATAAGCTGCTGTCAGCGAGTTCTCATGAGAATAGCCGTGGCATAGATACCTATACCTAACCCAAAAAGAATATGCTGATGCATAGTTTTGAGCAAACCTGGCTTGGGAACAAAATGTTAAATTTCACATCAGAGTTCGATTTGACTTCGGCCTGGACAGACGGTCCAGTCAAGCTCTGATATCCCCAACGTAGTAAAAGGCTGACAGATTTCAGCAGAAGTTCCTTTTCCTCCTAAAATTGTAAATATTAAATTTATATAAAGTGTACTGAAGTCTTTAGCATTAATCTAGATTCTAGACGTATATTTAAACTCTTATTATTACTCCTAATGAGTCTATCCCTTTCTCACATACATGTCCTGAGAAATACATTTTAATATCTTTTCTTAATATTTAACCTACTCGGATATAAATAATTCAAACCTTTTAAGAGTTTATAAATCTGTTTCGTTTAGACAACTTTGCAAAGAGAAAAAAAAGTTATTCCAGCTAATGTACATTTGTTTTCAATTTTGTATATCGTAGTTAACTGAAGTCAAATTTTATTGAAAACACATTTTGAAGTCTTTTTAAATATTACTTCTTACACATAGTTTTTTGATCCATTTATTTACTCTATGCAATCTATACGTTTGTAAAGATTTCTCCAATATTACAAGATGGATATTTTCCTGGACTTATAGAAGAAATCAATTCCAACTTTAGAAAACCACAAAGATGTCCAAACGAACGAAAAACTTAAAATTCTCGTAAGAATATCATCAAGCTATTATTCTTATAAATGTTATTAATTTGCACTTTTTTAACTTCTTTTTAACACTTTTTTAAAATTTGCACTAAAAAATAAATGGGATTCTGAGCACCTTTCGCGTCACGTATAATGGTCGCTCGTCCCGAAGGGGTTAATCACTATACTAAAAAAATTGCCTAAATGAACCGAAGCATTTAATAACCTGAGAGAAATATAATCTAGTTAACATTCTATAAATGCTATTACGGTATCTAAAATGATAAATTCCTAAATCAAAATTTATTTGAAACATACCTTATTAAGCATATTATTACTAATAGTACTATAAAACATAAACTATAACATTAATCAAAAACTGCTTTTGCGAATTTCCTCAGTATTGCGTCCATTTAAATTAACGTGTAAAAAAATAATCCATCCATCCAAGGCATCAATATTTTCTTGTACAGTAGATAACAATGCCGTCAATATCCAGGCAAACGTGGAATCATGCAAGTGAGGAACCACGAAGCTGTTATTTATTTATCGCAAAAGACAACAAAAGTGCAACGTCATGTGGGAAAAAGATTAATGGACCTAATCAATAACTTCTTATGGTGAAATTCCTATGGTAAACTTCTTCCATATTTTTTACGCTATTGTGGTAGCTACTTCACTGAATGAAATTGTAAAGTATCGCAGTAAGTGAAACCGTATAAACTGTCAATTACATTCGGAAATATAGAGAGTCTAATTCAGCGCTATTTGGATATGGATGATAGCTTAGTGGCAGGGTCGGCGAACCTTTTCACATCCGCGTGCCAATTTTTTCCCAAAAATATTTTACATGATAATGGCGTGCCAACAGATTTAGTGGATCAAAGCAGCAAAATTAATCAAAATACTGATTTTAGGATTTAAAATATATGAGTTACATTTTGTAATATAACTATGAGGGAAAAAAATATATCAAAATGGTTTCTTTAAAAAAACTTCCTAGTATGGAATTGAATTGGAAATTCAAACTTATCATAATTTCACTATTGGAATTTTTGCTTATGAGCGTTATTTCCCGATAATCTCCCAATTCTCGCATAATCGCGCCCGTCGGCCTAATCGTTTCGAGATTTCGTGGTTTTCTTCGAGCCATGGATCTCCATGCGTAAATACGGATTAGGTTCCCTTAGAAAGACCCCCACGAAGGGCACTCCCCCCTCGGGCCTATATCCCTAGAGTAGATAATCGGTCGTCAAAAATCAACCAACCAACCAACCTAATTCTCGCAATATAAAAAATTTTTGATAAAATATTGAGCTAGATTGGGATTTATAAATTTGCATTTCAGTTTATTCAATCTGTATAACAGCGACAAGCAAGCTAATTTAGAAAAACTCAACAAGACAAAATTCAAAATAGTGCAATTTGTGCATTTTTATTATATGAAAGGATGGGGTGTAAAAGCAACATGCATAGCAACTGACATTTTTAAAAAAAATTCTGATTTGATTTTTTTTTTTTTTTTTTTTTGTAAAATTCTTTAACTGCATTGTAATAACTTTCTAGAAGTACAGAGATTTTAAACAATATATATTATATTTATTCAATAATTTCTACCTCTGAATTTACAAAATGAAAGCTATTTGCGCATAGTCCTAAAATAAAGTCTATCAGGGAAAAAATATTGCACATAAGTTAACAGAAGTTCCATTCTTAACAAATCAGATGTTTTGTGGAACCAATCATAATAGTTTTCTGTCTTATTATGCTATACAGCAACAGCTCTAAGCTTAGGCATAGGCATACAAGGAAAATTTAGGGCATCTTTGTATTAGAGGGGCTTTGCTATTTTTAAAAGAAAAAAATTCGATCAATTTTCAAGAATAGACGGCGTGTAAAGCAAAAAAAAAAAAAAAAAAAACTGAAAGAAAGTGCCTGGGGCCAACTTCGAAAGGGCCCTGATGTTAACTAAAAGGACAAACAGGTTCTTCAATGAAAAGCAACTGAGAAAATACATTATTAAGCATATTATTAAGCATTATACTAAAAAAGAAATACCTAAATGAACCGAAGCTTTCTGGAAGAATCCTTTCTGTGTATTTTCTTTACGAAATTTGAAAATTGAATGTATCAAAAATTCCATTTTGTTAATTACCTTGCATTACACGCGAGCCCTGCAATATTTTAATTTAGAACATGAGTCTATGCCGTGCCGAAAATAATCTCCCGCATGCACCCTATGGCACGCGTGCTATAGGTTCGCAGTCCCTGGGTCATTTTTCGCTATATCCTTACATTTCACACAATAGTCTGTCTCAAATTTCGCTATCCATTATTTTTAACTTTTTGAACAAAAATGCGAATTCGAACTCGAGTTAGATACTTTAAAAAATTAAGTGAAAAATTGGAATATGGCCCTGGTTTCCGATACAAGAATTGTTTATTTTATTATGCTTTACACTTCTTAAAGTTTGGACAATCATTTGTGAATAGCTCCTGGAAAAAATATTATTAAGAATGCTATCATATAACATAATTTATAACATTCATTAAAAACTAATTTTATTAATTTTGTCAGTATTATATTCTTTTGAATAAGCTTTGAGGAAAAATGTATCCAACCAAAGCATCTTTCACCATTCTTTTCTCGTGCGGTAGATAGTGCGATTAAGGTAACAATGCCGTCAATGTCCTGCCAAACAACAATCCATTTAAGTGAAGAACCACGAAGCTATTATTTATTTATCGTAAGGAACAACAAAAGTGCAATGTCGTGTAGAGAAAAGATTAATGGACCTAATCAATTATTTCGTATAGCATTTTTATGCTGAAAATCTTAGTTAGTTTTGACGTCATTATGGAAGTTACGATACTGAGTCTATATGCGTATCGAGAGAAATACGTAATATAATATTTAAACTAATAATATAATATAATATAATATAATATAATATAATATTTAAACTAATTGGATAGAAATGAAGATTTTTAAAGTCTATAAGTCACACTTTTTTGTAAAATTTTGAATAAGAGTGAAAGAAAAACCAGTTGTAAATCCAGTGAACATGTAGTTTTGAATTCCTTATATTCAAATTTTAAATAAAATTTCACTCTCGTCAGATTTCAAAAACTTATTTCTTCGTACACACATACTTTTCGTCAGAGTTGGGCAAATTTTGAATTCCAATTATCTGCAATGTAATTACAGTTTAATTGTATGTAATTAATTACAGTTAAAATTACATGCCGTAAAAACTTTTTGCAGCACTGTAATCGGAACCTCCCCATCCCATTATTTGACAAAATTTCTGTGTTTGAATGGGTGTAACTATAATCAATTGTTTTTTCGCCTTTCTTCTCTTACCTGCTCCCTGTCGCGTTAGGTTTTTTTCACCTGGCAGGTGCGGCCCCGACACGGGATTTTATATACATACCGCCCACTGTCGTGATTCTGGCGGCTTCAGCTCTGGCTGAAAACTGTATTTTTTAATTTTTTAATTTTTTTAAGACCTTAATAAAGGCGACCGGGAGGGACACTATGCTCTACAGACCTGGTTTCTTTGTCTGAGCTGTCCCTGTAAATACACTGCAGATAACTGAGATTACAAATTTGCCCAACTCTGCTTTTCGTCTAGCTATTTACTCTATAGATTCTATATATTCGTGCTGATTTCCCCAACTTTACACTTTAGGTATTTTCCTTCAATATCATGAAGAAATTAATGCGGAGATTAGAATACGAAAAAAGAGGCCTAAATGAAGAGAAACTTTTAAAAACCTGACAGAAATATAACAAGTTAATATTCTTTAAATGCTATATTATCAAAATAGATAAATAAATTCTTAAATCTGAATTAATTTTAAACATACATTATTAAGCATATGATTTAAGCATATGACATAGGTGAAAAATCAAAAATTTGTTTTTGTAGCAGAATAAATTGGAAGTTCTGTATCAGAATTTAACAGTTTTGTAGCAGGACAAACTGTAGTTTGTAGTAGTATTTAACAGTTTTGTAGCTGGACAAACTATAGTTTGTAGTAGTGTTTAACAGTTTTGTAGCATAATAAACTTATGTTGTAGCATTGAAATCAATCAGAGTTTTCCATTTTTCAATAAAAACAAAGAATACTTTTTTAAATGTTATCAAAGTGGGCATTTTTAACTGAACTTGCGGATGCTACACTCCTAGAAAGGTCTTTATGGCTCAAAAATCCCTTACAACTCAAAATGTGACATTTATCGAAAAATTAAAAATGTTATTCATTCCCAAATTACTTCAGTAGTCATGCCATAACAATTCCATGCTGTTATACCTAGAAAACGTTTATGAATACGTCATTAAGTTCTACAATGTTGAGCCGGTCTGTGAAAATAGCCTTAGTGCTGAAAATCTTTTCAATAATGCGTACTTTTCGTAGATGGTACAACAGCTGTGTTTTGGAGTTATCATCCTCTTTGGATTAAAATTTGTAATAAATATGATAAAAACCGAAATTTAAGACGATTTATCGTTAGCAGAATCCATTATTCAGTTAGGGATAAATTTCAAGCTTTCATGATGCCGCATGTCTTAACTACATGCTAAAATCAGTGTGTTGCCAAACCTACACAAGGTTCATACGAATTTTTTTTTAACACGTTCACGCCGGCGCGGTGGGTCACACTCAACTGTCTCAGAGTTGTCAAGTCTCCAGCTTTTTACACACCACTCTTATTTTAGAGAAAATGTTGTTCCTTTAAATCGCCCAATTATTCTAATTAGATAAAACAACATTTTCTGTATTAAAATACTGGTAATCACAAAGCCGGAGACTTGGCAGAACTAAGACAGTCAAGTGTGACCCACCGCGCCGGCGTGAACGTGTTAATATTCTAATTGTTTAAATTACGAAATTTATATTTTTTATAGCATATTGGAGCAGAATTTAAAAAACAGTTGTCATTTTTGTAGCCGAATGTAGCAGGAAATTAAAATTGAAGCAGTTTGGAGCAATTGGAGTAGATTTTTTCCTCCCCTGCATTGCCTATAAAACATATTTTATAACATTAATAAAAAACTGCTTTTATAAAAATCTTAACAGTATTGTATTCATTTAAGTTAACTTTCAAGAAAAATATATCTATCCAAGGTATGTTTTATCATTGTTATCTGGTACTGTAGATGGTGTGATTAAGGTCACAATACGACAATGGCCAACCAAACAAAGATGTATTTAAGTAAGAAACCACGAAGCTGTTATTTATTTGTCGTAGAGACAAAGAAAGTGAAACGTCGAGTGTAGAAAAGATTAATGCACCCAATCAATTACTTCCTATTTGTTCTTATTGTAAAAATCTTGGATAATTTTGATGTTATGATGAAACTATTTCACTGAATTTATATGAACATCAAAATAAATAAATTTTATCCCATTTTTTAGATTTTTTTTTAAGCAATGTATTTAAAATAATTGTATATAAATAATTCAATGGCTTTAAAAGTTTATAAATTGACTTTGCTCGTTGCTTTCTTCTATATAAAAAGGAAGTAGTTCTTTAAGGATTTTTTCGACTTTCGTTTTTTGATAGAGTTCCTGAATACAATTTGACAGTTTTTTGGAAAATGTCTGTCTATATGTGTATTACGCAAAATTTGAAGCTGCTCTAACGCAAGCAATAATATGGAAACACGGAATTTCACAAACTTCACATTTTGAAGAGATCTTGACATAGATTGGTTAGTTTAGTTGTTTTAGTTGGGTTATTGGTTCTATTTAGTTAGATCTTTAGATCTTGAAATTACTTCTGCTAGATGTTGTTATAGATTGTTGGTGATAAAGTATTGGCTTATACCGACAATACAAGTGGCGTTGCTATTGTTTTTTTATTTTTCTTCTTTTTGCGATTTTCGTGACAGCTATATCTTTGCTATTTATAGGATAGAATTTCACCAAATTTAACATACAAGACGTTAAAAAACGCTTTTGAAAACCATGCCGATTCGATTTTGCCTTTGATAACTCAAAAAGAAATGCTATAATTTTTGTGATAAGCCTTATTTTTTATCTCAGTTTCTAAGGTCGAATAATACCAAATTTCTACTTTGAGTTTAATTACTAAAAAGGCACATGTTAATTTATTTTTAAACTTTAGTACCTAACAGAGCACCCTTTTTTATTCACTGATCATTGTTACTCCGTATTAAGTTCAAATGAATGCACTATACTTCGTTACTATTCGTGTATTACTGTGCTATTTCAATTCATGTACAATAGATTTCCGTTACAACGAACTCCACGGGACCGCTAAAATATTTCGTTATAACGGAATTACTCCTATTTATCTAATGATTTACATATACATGCAAACAAATTATGTAAGACAAATTTACCTTTCATTATAGAAGATTTTAATGGAAGACTAGTTAAAATAACATAGAAAAAGTTAGTAAAATAAAAATCAATACTATTAGAATCATACAGAAAAAAGTTTTCTATAGGTTGTAGCATACCAGTAGTATTTTGCATTTAAAAGAAAAAAAATCCCGTTTTGAATGTACTCTGCTGATTGCTTCCAGTTTCAGCCTAAAGTTAAATTTAACAAGTCGAAAATTGTACGTCAAAAGTGGCAAATGAGGTGTTTCTGTACTATAACTAGTTTTATAAATATTCAGATCTTGCTGCAACAGCTGTTGCACTCTTATGCAAAAATGCATGAATGAAAATCTATTACGATTACATATATTAAATTCAGTAATACGGAAATAATATGACTATATCTTAAATAGAATGTAATCACCACGGCAACCTAGACTCATTACCTATCATGGGATATCATTGAATTAATTACGTATGATATTATGTAGTAGAATGAGGAAAATTTTTATTAATATCTTTTTCAGTTTCGATTCTGTAAAGGACAACCGGATGGTCGCGTGTGGGCTTTTTCTATAAAGATTGGCCAATTATCAAAACAACACAAACGTTTATTATACACATAGGACGGGACGGTGAACACAGACTGGCACAAACAAATGTACACATGACACTAAGTCATATCAAACAAAACTTATAGTTTCATCTTGATTCTTTACGGCTGGCACTAGCCAAAACCGTTCTCAGTAGTTTTGGATCACCTTCTTAGGCGAAGCCATCCCAGATTCTGCTCTGTTTCTCCTCCTTTGGCCACAGATGGCGCTTCTATAGGTGAGAGGGCGTGTACAAACATCACACCTCCCCCATTCAAAGTTTTGATTTAGTCTTTAAAGACTAATCAAAATCTAATGGAATCTCTATAAACATTTTAGCATACACACTATTAATAAAAATCAAAATTGCAATACTTACTTAACATAAGGATAAATAAAAAGGATAACTAAGATACTATGCAATATGAGATTATGATACTAGTATTGATGCGTTAAAGTTCTAGAATAAATATTTTAAAGTTCAAATAATAATGTTCAATCAATTAATGTCCACAAAAGTCATATTCAGAAAAGTCTTGAAGGAAACATATAATCACAAACAAAATAAATCAAAAGTTTATCGTGAGTTTTTTTTTTTTTTTATTGAACGGCAAAGTCTCTTCCGTTTAAGTCCAATGTGAGGCATATAGTCTGCTTAAGGAATCTGCATTAGTGTGGAGTTTTCCACGTCGATAGGCTATGTGGACTTGAAATCGCTGCAATGCCAGAGCCCACCTCTGAAGGCGCGCACTTTGGGAGGCACAATCGGTCAAGAATTTCAAAGGGTTGTGGTCACTCACAACAGTCACTTGCGAGCCATATATATAATGTTCAAACTTTTTTAGAGCGAAAATAACCGCGTAGGCTTCCTTCTCTATAGTAGCATAATTTTCTTGGCATTTCGATAGTTTTTTGCTAATGAAAGCAATGGGATGTTCTTGGTCATTTTCATCTTTTTGAGATAGGCAAGCACCTATCGCGTACGATGAAGCATCTGCATGTATGATGAAGGGTTTTGTAAAGTTCGGTGAATAACAAATGGGCGTTTGGCTGATTGCCTGCTTCAGATCACGGAAAGCTGTTTCACACTGCTCAGTCCAGGTAATTTCATTAGGAGCACGTTTTTTTTGTAAGTTCAATTAATGGTCGGGCTATTTCAGAGAATGTCGGGATATAGGACCTATAATAGGACAGAAGGCCTAATAAACTTCTGACATCTTTCTTGGATTTCGGCACTTCTAAATTTTGGATGGCTGCTACTTTCTCTGGATCAGGAGCATGTCTGCCTGATTCTACCACATGTCCTAGGAATTTTATCTGGGATCGTGCAAAGACGCATTTCTGAAAATTTACTGTCAGGTTTGCTTCTTCGAGGGTTGTCAGAGCAGCGTCTAGGTGCTTGAGATGGTCAGTCCAGTTATTAGAGAAAACTACCACGTCATCTATGTACGTTTCGGCATATTCTTTATGTTGGACTAAAGTGCGATTCATGGACCTTTGAAACGTGTCTGCCGCGTTACGTAGCCCGAACGGCATGACTACGAAGGAATACTGTCCTCGGTGTGTGACGAAAGACGTTAAATGTTTAGAGTCTTCACTTAATCTTATCTGCCAGTACCCTTTCAGTAAGTCCAACAGGCTGATGAATTTCGCTGGAGCGACTTTGTAGAGCAAGTCGGTAGCATTAGGCATAGGGAATGAGTCGACTTCTGTCTGGGAGTTTAAATATCGATAGTTCACACATAATCTAACTGAGGAGTCTTTTTTGGCTACACATACGATCGGATGAGCATATTCACTCTCCGAGTGCTCGATTAGTCCTAAACTTAATAATTCTTCGATTTGTCTGTCGACTTCACTTTTGAGTGCCTCTGGGATTTTGTAGGGCTTCTGACGTTTTGGTTAGTTATCAGGTTTTAATTTAATTTTATGTTCTCCTACATTTGCAATTTTAGGGATTCCCGACTGAAGGTTGGAGTGTCTACGTAATACGTTGATCAGTTGCTCCCTCTCATCTTCTGTTAAATGGTCCAAGTGTAATTTTTGGTTGAGGTTATTTGGATCGTCTTTACTAATGCGCGGGATGTTTTCGATCTCACCGAAATCAATATCATCATCATAGATGACGCCTATGTGTGTTGTCTGAGCTTTTAATTCTCTGATTTTATTCGCGTGTAAATGCTTTATACTATTATCTGGCAATTGTACTAAATAACTATAGGGAGACTTCTTTTCAAGTATCGTAGCTGGTGCTGTCCACCTAGCGTATATTTTGTGATTACTGTCCGGAATTAATACAATAACTTGATCATTCGGTTTAAATTCTTTATGTCTAGCTTTCCTGTTGTGATAATAAGCGTAAGCCTGCTGCTGATCCTTGCAAGAAATTCCGGCATGCTCGGCTGCTTTTTCCAACTTTATTTTCAGATCATTTAAGTAATTGGTAACTGAGCCTAACTGGCCAATTGGTAGAGGTGTTTCGTTGGTCCATGATGACTTTAATATGGAAAGAGGACCAGTTGGACGCCTACCATATAACATTTGGAATGGACTAACGTTCGTTGTAGCATTTGGTACCTCCCTGTATGCCCACAACAAAAAGGGTATGTGTTTATGCCAACTTCCGGCATTTTCTCTTATAACATGGTGTATCATCCCTTTAAGTACCCCATTCCATCGTTCCACCAATCCATTCGACTGTGCGTACCCCGGAACGGAAAAACGCGGGGACGTCCCTAAACGTTTCATAAATTCTTTCGTGAGGGCCGAAGTGAAGTTTTTACCCTGATCGCTAGCTATTAATTTAGGAATTCCGGTCCGTGAAAATATCTGTAAAAGGGCATCGCATGTGGATTTTGCAAAAAGGTTTCGTAAACAGACCGCTTCCGGCCAACGTGTGCACTGGTCTACCGAGGTTAGTACGTACTTGTACCCTCCACTAGCCGGTTCTATTGGGCCTATTACGTCTATATTTACAATCTGCAATGCCTCGTCAGGACGAGTAACTGGGGTTATTGGTACATCATCAAATTTATTTGCTTTCGCTCGAAGCTGACAGGACAAACATTTGTCGCAAAACTCGCTCACATCTGTCTTAATCCCAGGCCAAAAAAAAGAATATTTTAATCTTTCAGTGGTCTTTCGTTTTCTTAAATGTCCACCCCAGGGGCTTGAATGAGCGAGCTCTAGCACCTGCTTTCTACGCGGCTCGGGCACGAGCAATTGATGTACCGTTTCCCCTAATATTTTGTCACGATGGTATAACAGATCGTCCTGAACAAAATAATTATTACGCTCATTTTTGGCATCTGTCCAACACGGATTTAGTGATGCATCCGTCTTTTGTTCCCATTTAAATTTTTCCGAGTCGTTCGTGAAATTTCTGGTATTTTCATTGCCATCGTTATCAATATTCTCGTTTGCATTTCCTATTTTAACCTGCTCGGCCTCCGTAGCAGCGCAAGCTAAATCTAAATCTACCGCGTTGTTTTCACTCGTACGGGGCAAATTTATAGTACTAAAATCATTTATTGTGGTGTCGGGTTCGTTACTTTCGCTTATTGTGCTTAATTCCTTATGAGCATTTAAAGATAACAGTAAATCATTAATTAAATTATCAACCATCGCGCACGTTATTACTATTTTTGGGAACAGCCTGCAATGTACTTTATCTGCAGCTATGCTTAATGGAATGTTTATTAACGGTGCTCTTAACTCGTGTCCGAAAGCTGATTTAAGTATAATTGAACCGCATGGTACTTTAAAACGCTCCGGTACACAATCGCTCTTTATAATTGAAATCTGAGTACCGGTATCGACGACCCCTCGCAAAATTTTATTCTCAAATTCTAAGTCTATAAATTGGAGTGGTTCAATTATTTTTTTCTTTTCTCGCACCCGTTCTAAATCAAATACATTCCGCGACATTACTCGGGCTGTCAGCGCATTTTCATTCGTATTTTTTTCTGATTTATTACCCTTCCCAACTAAAGAATTACAAATTGACACGTGATGTAATTTAGAACACAGGCTACATTTAGTTTTTTCCGTACAATATTTAATTACGTGTTTTCGCTTCAGGCACGCGAAGCATCTACCCTCAGCTTTTAATTTATTAATCCTTTCCTGAATTGAATATTTGTCACAATCTTCAGTTAGATGCTGATTTACTGCCTGGCAGAATAAACAAACACTCTTTCCGCCAGTCATTTCAAATGCACTGACGCCAATTGTTTTGTTAATTTGTTTACATTCCGGTAATATTTCTGATAAGTATTTTGGCCTTGAATGATCGGAAGATAAATTTATAATTTGTGTCTGTTTTTCCTTAACTTCCAAATCATTTCGGATAAATGATAATAATTTATCCACGCTGTAATTCTCTTCAGAATTTTTGACACTTTGTCTATTGAACTCAAGCGATAAATTACACGGTAATGCTTTTAATATTATCGGAATCAATAATGCATCAAAACTGTCCGCTTCCATTTCTAATGACCTTAGACTACGAATCTGCGTTTGAATAGCGTCATATAATTTACGTAATGACATGACGTCATGCGATTTTGTAACCGGTTTTAAAGTTAACAGCGTATTAATATAACTGGTAATAATTAAATCTTTCCTACCAAATTGTCTTTTAAGTAAGTCGACTGCTTCTATGTAATTTTTATCAGATAACGCAAAACCCGATATAGAATTATACGCACTCCCTCCTAAATAACTGAATAAATAATTCATTTTCTCAATATTTGAGAGGTGTTCATTGTCATGTACCGCTGTTTTAAACGAGTTCCAGAAATTCTGGAAAAGTTTAATATCTCCATAATATTTCTCAATTTTAAGTGTCGGTAGTTTTACCGTGCTAGGAAATTTTACGCGCCTATTTGCGGGACATACAGGGGGGGGGGGGGGGGTTCTTTTTGTTTTAGTTTTTTATTCACTCTGAACTTCCAGAGCGTAATTTTTTCCTGGTACTCTGCCGACGCCTTGGCATCTTTCTCGACTTCAGATAAATCATCAATTAATGTTAGGATTTCGTTATCCTCTTGTTTCAAATCACTACCTTTCTGTTCTAACATCGCCAAATTTTCTTCAAGATCGTCTAAGTTTGGCGTGTCGGACACAAAATTATCTTCAATTTTTTTAATTATTGACGTAATAGAACTTTTAGTGACTCCGCGAGCTTTTTTTAATTTTGATAACTTATCTGCCATACTTAAAGTAATGTAATAAAATCTTACCTCCGTAAAAATATAATCCGATACGGATAATATAAATCAAAAATAATCCGCATGTCCAGGGAAAAAATAATCCAGAGATAGGGTATCCTTAATGCACATTAAATTCACTTGTTGAATTCACTTTGGCCAAATCCCACAATTTATTCTGACACCAGTGTAAAGGACAACCGGATGGTCGCGTGTGGGCTTTTTCTGTAAAGATTGGCCAATTATCAAAACAACACAAACGTTTATTATACACATAGGACGGGACGGTGAACACAGACTGGCACAAACAAATGTACACATGACACTAAGTCATATCAAACAAAACTTATAGTTTCATCTTGATTCTTTACGGCTGGCACTAGCCAAAACCGTTCTCGGTAGTTTTGGATCACCTTCTTAGGCGAAGCCATCCCAGATTCTGCTCTGTTTCTCCTCTTTTGGCCACAGATGGCGCTTCTATAGGTGAGAGGGCGTGTACAAACATCACAGATTCCATTTTCATAAAATTTGAAATGACGCGACTAAATTCTGCAACGATTGTATATATTAACCCTTAAATGCCTGGTGTTGCTTTTCGGCAACATACCCAATTTAGGCTCTAAAATACTATTAGAATAATATTGAAGCTATAATGCCTAATGTTGCCAATAAAATACACTCTGAAGATATTATTAAATCGATTTTCAACATGCGGATGGCATCATTTGTGCAGTTTAAGAATAAAGATAGATTTATTTTTTCAATTGTTGCTACTTGTTCTTTTTCTTTTGTTTGGAAGCTTGCGAAATACCCTATTTTGACCTGCAGTGAGCAGGTAAAATTTATTTCTTATTATAGTTCCTAAAATTCTTGTGTGTTTGATATTATAGAATTTTATCAAGGGAAATTATTTTTTCAATTAAGCACCAATATTGCCGATTAGTAATAAGCTGTTTTTTACCCGTAAACTATACTTAAAACAAAATATGATTTTTTTCAGTATTTTTCCCATGATTTATTTAAAAAATGAAAGCCGAAAAACATTATTACAATGGTTTTTGAAAAATCAGGCATTTAAGGGTTAAATTTCAAACTTTTCAGTTGGGTAGTTTTTTCGCTGTTATACGCAGACAGACAAACAGACAGACGGACGGACCAGACGACAACTATAGGTGGTACGTATTTATATAATTACGAACGCACCTTGAAAGAGTCACATTTATGGCTCTTTAGTTAATATTTGTTTTATTAACAAATAGTAACTAAAAGAATTCGATTATAGCACTGTATATGAGCAATAAATGCTGGAGCTGATGTTTCATTTTGTGGTATACGTTTTTAAATTTAACTAATTTTTTGCATATTACTTGGCGTATCTAAATTGTGTACATATAGATCCTATACAAGGCACCACAAAAAATTGAAGTACATTTCCCCTTATCGACAAAAATTGCTGAAGAGGAATGCTTGAGAGGAGGCGTAAGTTACTTGCATTTCCTAACTGAAATAAATTTTAGCATATTATGTGGTATATATTCAAATCTGTAGATCATATAATATAGAGCTTTCCAGAGGCGCCATTTGAGGGGGGCTGGGGGGGGCATGCCCCCCCCCAAGGAATTTGATATTTTAGAAAATTTATCTGTCATCGCAGGTCAGACTCAAAAGAATTTTAAAAAATTACTCAAAACCTAAAATAGCTTGTCAAATGTTATTACAATAAAAACACGTATAAGTAAACACTTTAGGTACATAAACTAATAATTATAAAAAAAAAAATTCTAATTTGCCAATTTATCTATTTTTTCCAAGTCTAATTTGCAAATTTCGCAATTTTTTTCTGCGGTTAATTGACGAATTGATTTTGCGTCACTCTGCAAAAAAAAATAAGCAAATAAATAAATAAAATAGCATGGTCTTCCCTTGAAAATTAAACAAGAGAGAAAAATCATGCGTCAAGCATAGATTGTGAAACACTTTCCAACACTTTTCAAGAATGCTTTAGCAAAACTTAGCCTTTCAATAAGGTAAATAATATATCTAATTAAACATTTTAGAAAACATAAGGACTTCTTCCTAGAAATCCGCAGAAACTTTGCAATTATATAAAATAGCAAAGGAAACCGAATCAGGTGAAACTTGCGCGTGAAGTGTTGTGCTATGGTATATAAGAGCATGGCCATTAGCCAAGAGATCATTAAATAATCTGTGTTTTCCGATAATAGAGCCACAAGAGGAGTGTGTATGTATTATTGTGTACAAGTTTTACGAAAGCAATATTCATCAAGGAACAAGTCCATCGTGAACTATTTATTTTCCGAAAATATCACCAAACGAACTACATACGATGTTCTAGAACGTTACTAGGAGGGACTCTCGGCCAAAAAAGAACAGGGATCGGGTAGGAAGGCAAAAAAAAAATCTCCAAGCCAGAGTTAGAGCAGTTGAAAGGACTGTTTGACGAAAACGACCGAGTATTAATCCATCCCATGCCTTCGAAATACAGTGTTTCACCTAACCACAAACAAAAGACAATCACTAAGAACCTGAACATCAAATATTACAAGAAATGGTCATAACAGAACGAACAGAAAAACAAATGGTTGTCGTGAAAACGAAGTGTGGTCACTTGTTCAGAAAATTCTCTGATAGAATATTCATCTTAGATGACGGTGACGGCTCATATTTTAAGCTCAAGCACTCCATGTTTAACTATAACGGTGGCTATTATACATCTGACGTCTCCACGACCCAAGATATCATTAAATTTTCTACTAAAGCGAAATTCCAAGACAAGATCCTTGTATGGATTGCAATGGGTCCGAAAGGTTTGAGTCGTCCGTTCATCCGAAAGTCTGGGTTCGCTGTCAATGGGCAACGACATTCAGTGGCGTAGGAACTTTGGGCAAACAGGGGGAGCTGGGGCATATTGAAGAAAGCTGGTGGCGCGGATCATTTCGTTGGGCTCCTTCATAGAGTTGCACGTTTCACAAACAGAAGCATAAAATAGAAGCATATCAAAAGATCACCAACTCTTTAATCAGTTAAAATAATTTTTAATCGATATACTTGATGCATAGAAACTTAATTTATGTGCGATCCTGAATACAATATTCAAATTTAAGGCTTCTCGCACTTTTATTTACCAAAAATTAAAGTGTTTTCTGTTGTTTTGCTTACAAATTCTTTACAAATCTCTTCCAAACCAATTTTAAAAACCTCCTCTTTATAAATATGTTATCGGTGCAAGTAATTTGTAGTAGACATATATAAGACCCCTTTTTTCTGGAAATCGGGGGGGTTGTAAACAATGAGAAAAAGGGTGAAAGCACAAACAAGTGTGCTCACCACCCCCTCTCTCTTTTCTCTTTGTTGTTTATTGTGTGAATTTCCTAGAAAAAGTATACTTTATTTTTTTAATTCAGTAATGTATCGTAAACAGATGTGGTGCGAGAATTTCTCCCGGGGGAGCTGAACCCGTCTGAAATATTCCAGGGGGAGCCACAGCTTCCCCAGCTCCCCAGGTTCCTACGCCCTTGAGACATTTGAACAAGGGCATTCGCCGTCTTCTTATCCCCTACATCTGTAGCAACTACAATGACGGTGATTACGGTATCTGGCCAGACTTGGATAGCAGTCATCTCTGCAAATTCGTTCTCAGCCATTTCCGCCAGCAAAACATCACTTTCATAAAGAAGTCTGACAACCTGGTTAGCGTTCCCCAAATTTGACCAATTGAGCGGTTCTGAAAGTATCTGATGTCAAAAATGTATGCCAAAGGCTAGAAAGCAGGTAACATCCAGAAATTGATCAATCGAATCAAGTATTGTTTCAAAATTATGAACTTAAATTTTGTACAATGTCTAGCAAGTACCACCAAAAGTAAAATCGATAATGTCAAACGAAACGGTTTAATTGAAATCCGATAACAGTTTTACACAGTGGTTATTGACTAAGGTGGTTATTGAAGTCACCTTACAGTGTCCATTTGAGTTCTTTATCTCGTTTTTTAATAACTTTCAAGTCAAGAAAAGTTTGTGCAGATTTCTAGGAAACAGTCCTTATACCACATTTAAAAAACATGTTTCAATAATTACCGCCCATAACCGTAAAAGTAATGCATTTCTTTTGTGAAGCTCTGTATATGATCTATAAATTTGTACATATGCTACACAGTGTGCTTAAATTATGTTTAGTAAGAAAATGCATAACACAGTAAAAAATTCCCCTTCAGCAGTTTCTACCGATAGGGGGAAACGTACTTAAATTCTTTTGTACAGCCCTGTATATGACATACAGATTTTAATACACGTCACATATTAATGCTGAAATTTAATTCAAGCAATGCTTAAGCTACTTAAATTACGCTTCCATGAGTTAATATCCATAGGCGATTATATATCCAGTTCTTTGCATAGTCCTGTATATGTTTTTATTTATATGCAGCAAACTTACCTTAGTATATTATACTAAATGTAGTTGAGCTTGAAAGACAACTTGAAGCTGCATAACTCAAATTAAAAATAACTTCTTTAAGCAATTCCTGCTCTTTCTCAATAATGCTTACGAATATTTCTGTGTGTCTTAAGAATTTAAAAATTGCTCTGTATATGTTCTATAGAATTTATGCACATGAATGTAGTATTCAAAAATTTAGTTAAACTAAAAAACCTTACCATAAGTGAAAACGGACTTGCAGCAATCATTCCTAATAGCCAAACTTCGCATACAGATTTGTTCCCGAAATCTTTTATGTGTCCCTGTAAATGAATGATAAATGCAATCCCCATCCTATTTTACTGCAAGCATTTTGTTGTTAGCTTCAGTAATGTGTATCAGTTTCATCATGTTTGAAATAGTGCAAAATAATTGAAATACGCTGCGAACAGTTTTTACCCGTAGACCATCATATAATCGAACTCTTTTGCATAACCTTGTAAATGAGTAATGAATGCTTCGCACCCCATATTCTACAGAAAGTATGTATTAGCACTAGAGATGAGACGGACTCAACCAGGACCTGACACGGGTTTTATTTTTATACCAGCCTTCGGGCTCGGGCCCATTCTTTCTCAAATTAGCAATTTTATTTATTCTCGTACTCGTATAGAAACAAAAAATAACTTTTTTACTGCTTAAAAATTAATTATCCCATTGCAAGTCTTTTTAATGCTATTTTGATCAGGAGGAAAGAGAAATAGATTTTTTTCTTTTTTTTTTTTTTTTTTTAGTATTTGTCGAACATTATTTTGAAAGAAAACTTGTGATATTTGATGATTTATGTCTGTAGTTTAACGCGAGTAACGACCTGTTGATGTTGGCGGCAATCAGAATATGGCGCCATTAGGATACTGTTTAATTGGAATGTTTATTTATTATTACTTTTTTCAGAGATCTAACACGAAATAAATATTTTCTTTTACGTCAATCAGCATTAGCCTAAGATTTGCAAATTTTTAGTCTCCTATTGTCTGCGATTGTAATCGCTCTTTATATGAAAATAATGTTGGTGATTTTATTCATGCTTCTTCTTGAAGTCTGCTCGATTTTATTCATGCTTCTTCTTGAAGTCTGCTCATTCTGTGGCTCTGTTCTTCATATTCATACAATCACTTTCATACGTAAGTAGATAAAATTGGCATGCGTTGTTATTCCCGATTGAAAGCAATCAAGCAGCGTTTCCTCTTTTTCTATAAAAGCATCGGATCTTTTTGGTAACGGTGTCAAATTTATAATTTAAACTGATTTTCAAAGCCATGATAAATGCGAAAGATTTACACCTTTTTTAGGAAACAGAAAACGCTGTTCGATTCTTCGTCATATAAATCATAATTTCTACAAATTTCATTAATTTATACATAGAATACTCTTCGTTATTGAGATACCTACTTGTTGCGGGAGAAAAATTTAAAAATCTTTTTAGGGAAGTATATTTCTATTTGACACTAAACGTCTCTTTTGATAAGATTTAATGTAAATTTCATAAAGTTAATTGTGTGCTAGAGATTAACAGTTGTTAAAAAATGATATCTATTACATTTAGAACAGCTTTTAAATATGCATTTTTGTTAAACCTTTTTCCGTGCATACTTTCGGTATCGGAATCGGGCTCTTATGGCACAAACTTTTTCGGATTCGGATTTAAAATTGTTGGCCGCGGGCTCTGAAAAATGAGCCCGAACTCATCTCTAATTAGCACATCTCAGAAATTTTTATCAATTTCATTATGTTTGTAACGGAGTAACATTATTAAAATACGTCACAAATATTCGTTCTTCATAGACTATAATATAACGGAATACTTGTGAGTTCTCCTGTACGCGAACTGTAAGTGCTAAACATAACATTACATGTAGTAGTCATCTTTTAGTACACCCCAATAATGTATATAAATGTTATTATGTTTAAATACTGTAATACAACAATAATACAATATACCGCAAATGATTTTACCCGATAGACCATAATCTAACGGAATACTTTTGTGTCCTCCTGTAAATGAACTATGAATGATACACACTTCATTTTGAATACCGAACATTCCATTGTAAACATTAATAACATATATCAATTACGCGTTAATCCGAGTATATTTACGTGAGTTAGAGCATAACCAGACGGGCAGTCAAACCCAATTCACTTTTCAACTGCGTTGGAAAGTGTTAAAAATATTTCTTGAAGAATCCCATGCTTATGAAAATGTTAAGAATGGCATGCTATTTCAAACCCTTCCCCTCAAACAAAATCTTGCCTCCTCTCCCCACTCTAAGAAACTTATTAAATGGCTCCCTGTCCTGTCCGTAAAGCCTGCAAAGTAAAAAAAAAAAAAAAAAATCTTCGTTTTAGACAGGTACCCTTCTTAGCAAGTGTAATTATATAGTGCTTTCTTCATATAAACTTAATTTTTTTTTTTCCGTTTGCGAAACAATTCTTTTTTTGACAGGTTTCGTATTCGCAAGTTTTACAATAAATGTAATATACCTATAATATGTAATATACCAGTTCTCTTCAGAGGTATACTATAGAAAGGATGTTTTAAATGCCTTTAAGAATACTTGTAAAAAGGGAAACTGTCTATAATAGAATACTGTCTTAAACAGAAAAAATGTTAGTCACTATCTTGAAATTATGCCTGCTAAGATTTAAAAAAACCTGCTTAAAACGACATTTTTCATAGGTTTTCGTTTTGATGGGAGAGATTACAGGCTCCCCCCCCCCGAATCCCACCCCCCACTTGGCTATGCCACTGTCATCAAAGACAGCTTCCCCCCCCCCCCCCTCCCAAGAAAATTCTGAAATGGCGCCCCTGGAGCTTTCCAAAAGAATTCGAATATTTTTCCCACTATTTTAGTAAAATTGGGTTTTCAAATGTGTTGTGTGTTTTCCAAATTATTTACTTAGATATAATCTTTCACCTTATTAAACTGTGAAGTTTTCTTACAGTATTCTGAATGTATTGGAAAGCGTTTCTTAATCTATCTTTGACGCATGGATTTTTATTGTTGTTTTACTATTAAAGAAAATATTTTTCACTTTATCATTCATACATTTTAGAAATCAAAAATTTATTATATTGAATTGGATGAAATTGCATTTAAATTTTTAATTCGGAACTGAACAAATTTAGCGGTACTAAAAATATTTTAAATAACTTTAATCGGATAGCGAGTGTAGCTTGTCACTTTACTGTTTGGCACGAAGATCTCATGACGAGCTGTATTCGTTATTTGACCTCAAGATACAACATAGTAATCTATAGAGCCACGTTTTAGCACTTCCACGTCAAAATTAAAAGTTGTTATATACTTTTAACGAATGTTAATGCAGTTAAACATTATTTTAAAACTGTTTTTAGGGTTCCGTATTCAAAAAGTGAAAACGGAACCATTATAAGATCACTCCTGTGTCTGTCTGTCTCTCACAGAAATTTTACTCGAAAACTATGGAACGTGGAAAGTTCAAATTGGGGTAAGTAATAAGGATTATTGACCCACATATTTACATATTATTAAACATTTACAAATATTTTTAGAAAAAATGTGGAGAATCTAATTAAGTTGCTTGAAAAAAAAAATCTTTTCTTTGTATATCGTGTGGGGTATCATGTGAAAGCTTTCGTAACGCGGAACTGAAAAATACACTTCTTTTAATTTTAGGTATTATATTTTCAGAGATATCGTCGAAAATGTAGTGCGAAAATATGCCCCCCCCCCATCTATTTCCGAATCTACTTAAACTAAAATTATGAAAAAAATTAGAGGTAGTAGATTTATTAATTTAAACCTTGCAGGAAAATTATAGCGATTACCCTAAGTCACACAGTTTTTGAGAAAAGCGCATTTATCCGTTACACACAAATTTCAATTTGCGGGCATTCAGCAAAGGCGTTGAGGAACGCTGGAGGTACTTATCGTATCAGAAGTATAATGGCATTGTTGATAATGATTTTTGAAAAAAATCGTTGGTAATTAGCCGAGATATTAACCCTTAAAGACGCGGGAGGTTTGGACATACATAATGAAAGTGGCGGGGTACTCCATATGCCATCAGCTTTTAAAGTCTAAATAACAACTTTTAATGATACATTTGTATACTACAAAGTCCAGTAGCAGTATAAAAGCAATAAACGGCAAGCTGTTAAAAGCAGACTAATTTAATTAGAATTAATCACATAAATACTATGGGATTCGCGACTAGTTAGCATTGTGTGGATATCTCAATACGCCTCCTGTGACTCTAAAAGTTAATTAAAAACCTATCTGAAAAAACGCGGCTTGGTGCAAGGCGGCGTTGCTACTTTGCGACCTTCTTTCGAAGCGCGCTTGCAAAATCCAAAGTTTAAACTTTGAACAAGAGTTATGTTTTAGCTACACTGTAAAAAGAAAAGCTTATTACTACGATGAATTTAGTTTTATGAAATGCCAAATGGAGTTTAAATATGCACTACTTTTATTGTCAGTGCCGAATTAAAGTTCATCATAAACAGATTAGGATAGGGGCGGCGAGGCACGGCGTCGCTTGTCATTAATTTTGCAAATAAATAATAAAAAACTAAAATAGAAAGCACTTGTCAGATACTACTTGTCATAACTACGGTTCATTTTGAATTCTGTTAAAATTAATCTGATATTAAGATGCAACAAGAGAAATCGCATTAATTTTTTTATTGCTTTCTAAAATATAATTGTTTCTATAATTATTATACTGTAATATCTACATGTATTTTCCCCATATTTTTTAAATCTTAAGCAAAAAAATTTTTAAGTAATTTTAATTCATTATTTTTCCTTCTACTAAATTTGTTTTTTAATTGACACGTCATGCAATGTAAAATATTTTTGTACAAATTTGGCATGCGGCAACAAAAAGGTTCACCAACCTTGATTAGAATAAGATTTAAATAAGAGTTATACAGAATAGCAATATTTGATATTATTTAGGCTTCATATCTCTTTGAACTTTTACGGTATACCCATTCATACTTTTCTAGCTTCATAGGTACAACAGGTACATCAAACCCTATGTTTTATACTTTTTTACAATGTCTTATTTTGCTTTTAGTTACAATTTTTTAATAATACAGTTAATAATTCATATATCTATTGTACGGAACCCTCTGAGCGCGAGTAATACTCGCACTTGACCGTTTATTATTTCTTTTGATGTGAAGCTATAATTATGCACCGTCGTGGAAAAAAAAGTAAACACCTCTACTAATTCTGCAACTAATTATAATAGAAGAACGTTGCTGATACCAAACGATTGGAAATAAAGTCTACTTTTAAATGATGAATGCAAAATTTGCTTAAGGGGCCATCTACAAATCAAATCAGACCAAACTTTGTTTTTGTCAATGGCAACAACCAATTTTTAACGATATATTTTAAATCGTCGGTTCAAACTTTGCCTAGAAACGAAATTTCAAGTTATTTGGATAAGTTTTTGAATTATAAACTATCAAAATTTATAGCTTCTAATATTAAATTATATTTTCATATTTTTATTAATATCTCCTGAAATTATAATCCTAATGTGAAAGTTTTTTTGTGTTGTTATAATATACTAAAAAACCCAAACATCAATGCATTGAATTTGAAATTAAAAAAAAAAAATTATAATATGAATTATGAAATTAATATTCGAAAAAAATATGAATTGCAACCTACAATTTTTTGGATAGATTTATGTTTACTATGTCCTGCTTTATACGAATTCTCAATTTAATTCTTTTCTTGCAAGTAGTTTTCGAATTATGATTAAAGATAACAAAAATCATGGTTTAAGTAGCCGTCTATGATGTGCAGAAAAGCATAATTTGAACAAAATATATTTTATTCATTTTATTGAAATATTTGGGCTGGCAATAGTCAAAACACATTCAGCCAGTGAAATGATCATATTGTCATAAAATAATACATTAATAGAAGTGGCATAGTCATTATATAGCATTTCAACAATCGAGTATCGAATTTCAATTTGGATACAACCCCTAAAATAGGTTCATTTTAAAATTATTAATTTCTCTGAAACTAATCGTACAAATTTCATGAAAATTTGGATTTAGGCTAATTGAAGAGTGAGAATTCATTTATGGTGTCAAACTTGGGCATTGCTATTGAAAAAAAAACAAAGTTTGGGTACGTTTTGTTATGTAGACGGCCCCCTAAGCAAATTTTATGTACATCATTTCAAAGTAGATTTTATTTCCAATTGTTTGGTACTGGTAACTTTCTTCTACAATAATTTGTTGCAGAGTTAGAATGTGATGTTTACTTCTTTTTTTCCCACGACTGTACATACATTTAAAAAAAAGCATAAAATGTAAAATTTAAGATAAAAAGTAAAAATCTATAAATTCTAAATAAATTTACAAGGTCTTGCAGATTTTTTTTTCATTATTTTCTTTTATTTTCGTTCCTTTATTTCTTACCTTTTAACTTCCGGTCCGAGTACTTTTGGTCAGCAATCCCGCAGCCTTCGTCATGGAATATTTTCTTTAATTGCTGTTCTATTCATTTAAAATACGACACTTCGTTTAAAATTGGAGAGTCTATAATTCTTAGGGCAGCTGGAAAAATATGGACTACAAAAATCTAATCCAGAGCACTATTACTTCTACTTCCAGTTACCCTATGTATTATAGACTCTCCCGCTGCAAACGAAGTAACGTATTTGAAGTGAATAGAACGGCAATTATGAAAATATTCCATGACGATGACTGCGAGATTGCACGCCGAAAGTACTTGGAAATTTAAATTAAATGAATATTTTAAACATGTAACATCCGTATCATTAATATATGTGCCATAGATGGGAACGAGCTTATGAGAAGAGAAATGCTTGAATTTGAAGAGCCTAAATAAAAAGCTGTGGAAACGAAGAAAGGTTGGAAACCGCTGTTCTTATTGGTCAAAACAATTCATTATAATTATTCATTTACAACCAATCAGCCAAGAATAAACAAAATTCTTCTTTCTCGCAGTTTATAATGAAATAATATTATGGAAGCTGCGTTCAGATGCGCTATTTATTATAAGCTGCGTTTTTCTGATTATTCCATAAAAAGAGTAACCTTAAGTATGTACAGTAAATAAATGAGACAATGGAATCCAATGGAATTTTCATATTATTCAAAAAGTGTCAGATTAGTCGTTAAAATTCAATTAACAAAAAATTCTTCGGAATTGTATTCAACATTGTTTTTTTTCAAGGAAAAATGAAATTCAAGATAATGAATTTTTCGAAAAATCCCATTTTGAATAAAAACAGTTATTTGTTAATGATTTGTTATTAGTAAATTCTTTTGTGAAGCCCTGTATTTAATTTATCGATTTGCATGTATTCTACATAGTATGCTGAATTTTGGTTTAATATGAAAACTCATAACAGGCAGGCTGAAAACTGTGAAGATATCACACTCCAGAAATTAGAATCCACATAAGCGGGCATGTATCCAGTTCTTTGCGTGACCCTTTATTTGATTTTATTTATTTTCTACAAAGATCTCTTACAAGGGAACCACTTTTGGTGTTGCTCGCACCTAGCGTCGAGACCTGGTGCGTTTTGTAGCCCTATACATAAAAATTAGAGAACCGAAAAAATTTCTCTGTTAAAATAATATTTTATATACTTTTAATTTTTTATTATTACATATTTATTTGTTTATTTCACGCCAAAAGTGAGTTAAGTCGCCAAATATGTCGCTACAATTTTTCCACCCGCTTTATCCAAAGAGAAAATGTACAGAACATATTACTAGAATTATATCAGATTGCGATTTTTTTTTTTTTTTTTTTTTGTAATTGATAGCATAAGAAACAAATATTAGGTTTTTATTTTTTTTTTCTAATCAGACGATAAATATATAAGTTATAAATATAATTCTATAAAAGCTTCGAAGATCATTGAAAATTATTTTTTAGTGAAATACGAAATAAGCAAACTATTTTCTTTTAAAATCGAATGAAATAAAGTTTCGAATGTTTAAAATGAAATGTTGCTGTATTAAATGGTCCTTCGGTATAAGTAATCATAAAGTAAATTAATATTTTTACACAATTTAGAAAAATTACTGTGGCGAAATAGGTTGGACATTGCAATTTCTAGCTATTACAAATTCAGCTATGACATTTGGCTAGGGTTGCTAGAAAGCTCTACTTTTGAAAATAAACGCCAACTGTTTACCCGCCAAAAATATGATTATAAAGTTGTAATTTTTCAAAATCAAATTCGTGGGTTTTTGAAGGAATTTTCAAACTTTTTTCAGTATTTTATACTTATTATTAACTAATTTATGTTTTTAAATGCTTTTCTTTAAAACAATTCAATGTTAATAGTCCGATAAGTGGTCTCGAAAATTGCATTTCCAGAAAGTTATGCTGCTGTATAATCAAGAAATATTATTTTAACAGAAAACTTCATAATATAGGGCTTTAAAATGTACCAGGTCTCAGTGCTAGGTGCGAGCAACACCAAAAGTGGTTCCCTTGTTAGTATAGCTCAAATTAAAATCCCCTTTAAATCAATTCACGCTCACACTTACAAGAGAACCACTTTTGGTGTTGCTCACATCTAGCATTGAGACCTGGTGCATTTTAAAATCCTATATTACGAAGTTTGAGAATCAATAAAATTTTTCTGCTAAAATAATATTTCTTGATTTTACAGCAGCATAACTTTCTGAAAATGTAATTTTCGAGACCACTTATCGGACTATTAACATTGAAGTTTTTTAAAGAAAAGCATTTAAAAATAAAAATTAGTTAATAATAAGTATAAAGTATTGAAAAAAGTTTAAAAATTCCTTCAAGAACCCACGAATTTGATTTTGAAAAATTGCAACATTATATTCACATTTGTGGCGGGGAAACAGTTGGCGCTTTTTTTCAAAAGTAGAGCTTCCCGGCAACCCTAGCCAAATGTCATAGCTGTTTGTCTTGTGTGAGGAGTGGTTTGGACTTCAGTAGAAATTGTAATGTTCGATGTTACCTAATTAACCACACTAATTTTTCTAAATTGTGTAAAAATATTAATTTACTTTATAATGACTTTTACCAAAGGACCATTTAATACAGCAACATTTCCTTTTAAACATTCGAAACTTTATTCCATTCGATTTCAAAAGAAAATAGTTTGTTTATTCTGTATTTCACTAAAAAATAGTTTTCAATGATCTTGGAAGCTTTTATAGAATTATATTTACTATTTAGTATTTATCGTCTGCATAGAAAAAAAATAAATAAATAAATAAAAAACTAATATTTGCTTCTTATGATATCAATTATAAAAAAGAAAAATCGCAATTTGAGATAATTCTAGTAATATGTACTGTACATTTACTCATCGAATAAAGCGGGCGGAAAAATTGTACCGCCCTATTTGGCGACTTAACTCACTTTTGGCGTGAAATAAACAAATAAAAATGTAATAATAAAAAATTAAATGTATAAAAAAGTATATAAAATATTATTTTAACAGAGAAATTTTATCGGTTCTCTAACTTTTATGTATAGGACTACAAAATACACCAGGCCTCGTTGCTAGGTGCGAGCAACACCAAAAGTGGTTCCCTTGTTAGTAATGCTTACGAATTCTTTTGTATAGCCCTATACAGGGTGTATCTGAAAAAGTGGGCAAAACTTTACGGGGTGATAGAACGCAGCTTTACGAGCAAATTTTGTCATAGAATGTATGGTCGTGTGGTGAGAAGTTAAAAGGTAGTTTTCCACTGTCGCAATGCGATGGATGGGTCGAGGTGGTCCCAATAGCTTGGCCGCCAAGATCGCCGGATTTCCTGTGTTTGAAATTTTTTCTTTGGGGTCCTATGAAAAGCCGATAGGCACTCGTAGATTACGAGTGCCCCACTGAAACCGATATGGATCTAGTCGCCAGGATTGCCGGCGATATTCGGGAAATGCCTGGTGTCTTCGCAAATGTACGTCAGCCCCTATCCCGCAGATGTGAAGCGTGCATTATAACTGGCGGAATATCTTTAGAGCAATTTCTTTGAGCACGTACATTATTTACATTCCTGTTAATAAAATGTTTTCTGAAGTATCTCCTCTAATTCTTTAACTGCGATAGTGGAAAACTACCTTTTAACTTCTCACCGCTTGCATTCCGACCATACATTCTATGACGAAATTTGTTCGTATAGCTACGTTCTATCACCCGGTAAAGTTTTGCCCCCTTTTTCTGATACAACCTGTATAGGATCTACATTCTACAGAATTTATACACATCACGTGGTACGTGAAAATTTAGCAAACCATAACTGAAAACTCACTCCCAGCAATTATCGCTAATAGACTGTTCTGTATCCGAAATGTTTTATGTGTCCCTGTATAAATGAACTATGCACATCATATTCAACTTCAACTATCTTGTAATAAACCTCAATAACGCATATTGATTTATATGGTCTTGAATTTATTCGAAAAACGTTTCTTTGAGATTATATTTAATTTAACAACAGTTATAACAAAAAAAAATAATAATAATAAAAGTAATTATTTTAAATACTACTTATAATAAGGATTAATTTATTTTTGTATTAATATTTGACACCAGTATTTTCTTCAGACAAAGTTAAATATAATATTTTATTTTGTGAATCGTAATTGATCCTGTTTGAATAGAAGTGATAATTCTAGAAATAACTGTTAACAGCAGTTAAAACACTAAAAGAAAATCATACGTCAAGCATACATTATGAAACACTTTGCAGCACTTCTGGAATACTTTCACAAACCTTCGCTGTTTAACACTAGAACCGCCAAGGCAGTCATTTTGACTGTTTCGAAGCTTTCATTCCGTACCAGTTTGTTTCTATTTAGAGTATAACTTTCAGTTTCCGTAACTTTTCCTGTAATTCGAAAAGCTATGATATGCCAGTGATAAATTTTCCAGTCAGCCAAAATTTATGAAGTATTGCAGTAGTATACTTAGAACCGCCGAACCGGTCAAAATGACCGCCGTCAATTTTAATGCACATTTTATCTAGTAGATGTCGCAATAGTCCATACTTCATGTAACCATACTTCAGCAAAGGCTACAACATTACCACAGATAGCTTCTTTACTTCACTGCAGAAAAGCTAAAGTCACTAAAAATAAGCATTGTTGGCACAGTCAATCGCGGACGAAAAACAAAATTCCAAAGGCCATAAAATATGAAAAAAAGTCTTTCGTGTGTAAAGTAGCCAAATTCTTGCCAAAGATGATATTACGTTGAGTTTATCAGGAGAAGAAAAATAAATATGTTTTAATTCTAAGTTCCCGACATCCATCAGTTACATTTGAAACTGGTGATAAACACTTACCAGAAATTGTAAATTTCTATAATTCTACAAAATTTGGCGTCGACATGCTCGACCAAATGGCACAGAAGTATTCTACAAAAGCTAGATCTAGACGATGACCTCTACAAGTGTTTTATAATTTTCTTCATCTAGCGGGCAGCAATTCTGAAAAACACAGTCAAAAAAGGTGTTAAATACCAGTATTTTGTTAAAGAGAAATCAGCTTTCTTTAATCCCTTTATATTATTCTTAGTATTTTCTAGAAGAAAATACTGGTAGTTTTTTCTTTTTTTTGACTGCATTTTTCCCTGACCACTCGCCACCCTGAATATTGTATTGTTCAGGGGATAAATATAAATGTTTGTTTTCACCAAGTTTATTTTTGTTTTTAGCAATTTCGATTTCTCATGAAAAATATTTTTTACTATAAAAGTATTCTTAAAATAAAAAATATAAATAATATATATATATATATGTATATACCTCAATATAATATAATTAGAACATAATAAAATATAAAAATATATAATAAAAATGATGAAATATATATTATTATATGGGA
The DNA here is from genome assembly GCA_963932465.1 of Maratus speciosus. Lineage (NCBI taxonomy): Eukaryota > Metazoa > Arthropoda > Arachnida > Araneae > Salticidae > Maratus > Maratus speciosus. The sequence continues at coordinate 174,537,101 of OZ010793.1, forward strand.
AATGATGGTAATAATAGTAATAAACGATATTAAGAGTAAAAAATGACAAGTAAACAATAGATGAGCATGTTAATCCACATCGGTCAAAATGACCGCTTTGGCGGTTTTAGGTATACGTTTTTACCGGCGGTTCTAGCGTGTTAATAAGGTATAAAAGATACCTAAAGCTGCTATCAGATTCACCAACTTTTCGAGCAACCAACTTTTCAGCCGATTTTAACCCCAACTTTTTCCAGTTCAAAGGGAGAAAAAGGTTACAATTGTCGTTGCTAAAACTGGAGGAAAACTAGTACTACTAGTACCAGCCGTCAATATTTATCGCCTTTTCGTATCAATCGCTTATCTCTGATTCGCTGAAATTTTGAAAAGTGGGAGGAAATGTTGCGGCTAGCGCAGACTTTTTTGAGATGCAGATAAAAAGTTGGGGATATTGCTGTTTGCTATCACACTGGGTGTCGAGACAATATTTCGCGAAAAGTTGGAAGAAATCAAGTGTTGGCGCAAAAATTGCTCGAAAAGTTGGTGAATCTGATAGTAGCTTAAGTAAACATTTCAGAAAACGCATTTATTTCTGTAGTCATCACATTTGTAAAATAGATTTCAGCAATTACCACCCATAGCCTGAAAAGTACTTCAATTCTTTTGTACAGCCCTGTATTTGATCTTTAGATTTGTATATATTCTACACAGAATTCTAAAATTTAGTTTAGTGAGAAAACGCATAACACAATTGAAAATTCTCCAACAGCAATTTCTACTAATAGACCGAAACACACTTGAATTCTTTGTACAGCGCTGTATAATACCTACACATTTTTATACACGCCATAAATTAAGCTGGAATTTAATTCAGGATAAAACATTCTTAAAACTACTGAAATCACACTTCCAAAAATTATCATCCATAGGCGGCCATGTATCCAGTTCTTTGCAGGGCCCAATATATGATTTTGTTTAGATTATACAGACATCTCTTACTATACTAAATATAGATTAACTTAAAAATGCATAGCTCATTTAAAACTATCTTTCAACAAACCTCGCTATACTCAATAATGCTAACGAATTCTTCTGTGTAGCCCTGAAAATGTTCTATAGCATTTATACATACCACGTAGTATGTGAAAATTTAGTTAAACTTAAAAACGCATACTGTAATTGAAAACGCACTTCCAGCAATTGTCGCTAATAGACAGTACTTCGGATACAGCACTGTATCCGAATTCCTTTGTGCGTTCCTGTAAATGAACGATAAATGCTATGCATATCATATTCTACAGCAAGTATTTTGTAGTAAATCTCAGTAATGTATATCAGTTTCATTATATTGAAAATTTTCCCCCTTAAACCATTATGTAACGGAATTCTTTTGTGTGTGCCTGTAAATGAATGATAAATGCTTTGCAATCTGTATATTACAGAATGCATGTTTTATTGCACTTCCGTAAATATAAATTTCTTTATGTTTTAAATGGCGTAAGATCATTAAAACTTGAAACTATTTTTTACCATTGACCGTAATGTAACAAATAATTTTGACAGTACCTGTAAAAGAACTATAATTGTTACGTACTTCATTTTCAGTAGTGGTCGTGCTATTATAAACGTCAATAGCACATAAAAATTACAGGGAAATCTGGTGATATTTTCGAGAGATAAAGCAGGGACAGACAAACCGAAGTCATATAAACTACAAATATATTGAAATGTTTTAAGAAAAAATTATCATAACGTTAGTCTTTTTTAAAGTGGTTGATTTGGTTACTTATTTACTATAACACTTTTTGTTTTCAAAACAAATGCATACGTACATTTTTGGGGGGTCTTTACGAGAGATGAAGATATTTGTACACATAAAAATATCCAAGAAAGATATCATATTCTACGGATATTCTTATTTAATACAAAGTAAGAAACAGAAATTCATTAAATACAAATTAAAAAAATCCCTGCCGTCAAGGACTACAGGCGGAGGTAGATTTCGATGTTAAGGGGGCTGGTCACTCAGCTTACGATTTTCCCCTCAATAATGTAAAGTCTATGAGCATTAGATGCATTCGTATATTTAAAATATCTCCTCGGGAAATTAATATTTTCAACTTCTATTTTTTGTGTACACTTCCTAAAAGATGTCTCTCTTTTTTTTTTTCTTAGTTCTCAAAATATTTCTAAAGTATAGACTTAATTTTATAGGAAGTGTTAAATTCTTACTCACAGTTCGCCCGCTTTTAACATATAAAAATATTAAATTTAGCATAGATTTTAGAAATATTTTTAAAACTAATGTAAAAAGAGACATCTTTTAAGAAAAGTACACAGAAAAAAGATGTTAAAAATATGAATTTCCCGAGAAAATATTTTAAACATATTTTAGAATGCATCATAAGTCCACAGACTTAACATTACGGAGCAGAATTCCGAAGCTGAGTGACCAGCCCTCTTAAGTACTAATTTTAGCAGCAAAATCCAAATCAAGATTAGTGATAAACCCAGTTTAACAATTTTATCTGGCCGCTTTTGACGAGTTTTTAATTTTGAGCTGGTTTTTATCAGAAACATGTTAATATGATCATTTTTTCTTCAACACCTATTTTTGTTTAATTTGCTTTTGCTGTAAGAGTTGGTCCTATCAAAAACTTGTCATATTAAAAGTTGTAGATAAAATTAAGAAGACTTATAATAAATTTAAGCGTATTGGATATCTTGTGAATTGATGAAGTTATGAATGTTTTTCTTCTTCAACACCCCCTTATTGTTTCGTCTTATTTTTTTTTTATTTATCTATTTATTTATTTATTTATTGCGATGAAAAAATTACTAATTGCGATTTAAAATTTAAACTGAGACTTTTTTTGCGATTTCCTATTAAAAACTTGCCAATATAAAAGTTGTAGATAGTATTAAGAAGATTTATAATAAGTTTAAGTGAATTTGATATCTTGAGAATTGTCAAAGTTATGAATTTTTTCTCCTTAAAACCCTATCTTTAACTCTTTCATTCTCTTTTACCTCCAATTATTTGCTATACATATATTTGTAAAAACAGGAGGGAAAATAAGATTTATTATTTTTGTTGTGTTTACTTTATTATGAAAGCGTGAATAATTTGACTACTCAAAGGAAGTTGTTATGACAATGTGAATTACAATAGTTTTAACTAAATATCAATTTTAAATTAAATACTTTTTATACCTCATAAATATTTACTATAACAAGGTTATTGTCCTTTATTATTTACTAACACAGGGTATTAAACTTGTAAATAATGACTTAATGTTTCTTTTCTTTATTTAACAGGCAAAAAATATCTTTAGAAACAATGAAAATCATATTCATCTTAAATTTTGATACTTTTTCACATCATTTTAGAAGTGAAGGAAGTTTATGATTGATTCAATGATCTTTTTAAAATCATCTAATTAAAGACATGCCTTAAATCAGTGATTTTTATCACTTTACTAAAATTGTTGGCACGCTAGGTCCAATGTGGGTTAACGATCACAAACTCTTGGATAGCAGTACAACCTTTTAATGAAAACGAAGAAAAATGAAAAAAAAAATTGCAGGAATGCTGAAGTAATTATACTCTATATTTTCCGCAAAGCATGTCCGAAATCTATTTCCAGAAGAAAGAGAAATAAATAATAAATTACCGAAGAAAGCCCAGCTTTTAGTCAGTGTTTATTCCGGCCCCATCAATCAGTTGGCTTAATCAAATTGCAAACCTTTTACCGTAATTGTAGAGCAAAGACTACAAACAAACGGCGGGACCACCATGCTTCTCATGTTAAAACTGGGAGAAAAGGGAAACCTAAGCAACATTCCACGTATATATATATATATCTTATTTTCCTTGCTTAAACTCAGAAATTAGTGTGTTAGTCCAACAATGACGAAAAAATCAGTCGCTGCATGTTTTTCTTGAGAAGACTATCTTGAATCATGAGTAGGCTGTTAGAGTGGGGTTTTTTTCTTCGGATACCAGAAAAATAGTAATCAAAGAGAAATAATTGAGAGTTTGTCTTTTTTTCAATAATAGTACAATTCTTGGGGAAATTTTCTGTTATAGATTGCAGACTATTTACACAATAAATGAAATACACAAAAAAATATAAACAAAAAGAAGAACGAAAAATCATGCGTCCAGAATAGATTATGTAATACTTTCCGACACATTCAGAATACTGTAACAAAACTCAGAAGTTCATTAAGGGTGATCTCAAATCCGAAAGTGCAACTTTATGACATAAGTTTTAATTTATTTTTGTTTGGAAATGCATGAAACTAGCAGTTGTTGTTGTTCAGAAACTATGTAATCGAGCTGTTTTTCCCCTTTTTTTTTTTTTTTTTTTTTTTTTGCAAACACAATAGATTTTTCAGAAAATAGGGTCAAAGTGGGCGTTTTGAACCGAATTTTCGAGCGAAAGCAGAAAAACCACTCAAGAAAGGGTGAAAAACGTGTTTGTCACGTAATCAAAATCGCTTATAACTCAATAGGTAATTTATTGGTCAAAAAATAGAGAACACAGTTCAATACCAAATCGCTTCCATGATCAGGCTTTCCAATTTTATATCTTTTTGTTAAAAGATGAATTTGCAAATGAGTCAAAACTTTTTTCGCTTGTTGAGCAGAGCAGTTGAGAATAGCCTTAAGGTGAAAGTTAATGTCGAAATAAACAATTTTAAAAACGCATAACCTATTTGAAAACACAATTTCGGCAATTTGACCCCAATAGTCGGGAAAATATCCACTTTTTTGTGCAGCCCTGTATATTATCGGTAGATTTGTACATATACGACATAAGTATACCAAAAGTTAGTTCAGTTAAATGAATAGCACAGTTAAAATTTCCATTCAGCAACTTCCGTGAATAAACGGAAATGTTTTTCAGAATTTTTATGCAGCGCTATATATGATCTATATAATTATACACACCAAGTAATATTAAAAAAAAAAATACTTCAATTTAAAAACGCGTACCACAACTGATAAACGAACTTCCAGCAATTGTTGTTCATAGGCTTCAATAGTTCAGTTATTGCTCCGTAAAAAAATCCTTTTGTGTTTCCCTGTAAATGAGCCATAAATATTATGTGCACCATACTCTACAGTAAGCGCCATGTAGTACATCTCAGTAACTTATATAAACTACAGTATGTTTAAAATAGCTTAATACAGTAAACTCTGTCTAAGGCGGAAGCGGTCGGGACCAAGAAAATTTTCCGCAGTAGACAATATTTCGCCTTCGGCAAATTTTACTCTATGTCTATGGATTCACAAGGACTTGAAAATCTTTCCAAGTTAGACAGATTTCCGTGTTACACAGAGTCCGCCTTACAGAGAGTTTACTGTATCATTAAAATACACCGTGAACTGCTATCCCCTATGTAGACCGTAATGTAACGGGATTCTTTTGAATGTCTCTGTAAATGAACTGTAAGTGCTACACACTTCATTTTCAATACCGAACATGCCATTGTAGAATCCAATAATATCTATGAATTACATGGCAATCGGACTATATTTACGCGAGTAAGAGCAGGACAGACGGACAGACAAACCCGATCCGTAAACACTTTTCAACTTTGTTGGAAAGTGTTAAAAAGCAGATAATTTAATAAATAGGCGAAAATGAATTTTAAAGATTTTGAAATATATAGAGGAAGTTCGAGTATTATCGCATACAGTATTATTTTTCTTTGTAAGTCAACATAAAGAAATTTGAGATACATTAAATACTAGAAAAGGAAAAACCTCGACTATTTCTTAACGCATTGTTAACGAGTTTAACTCTTTATCTACTGCATTATGATCTACTGCAATTTTTTCCGTGTACTACAATGAAAATTAAAGATAAACATAAAAAAAATACTCGTGAGATATATAAATATACGTGAGAAATTTAATTCCTCAGAGTTAATTAATTAAAGTGTTACTTTAAAGTACCGTCAGTACACTATGACTAAAATATCATAACAGAAAACCCACAAGATATTTCAAATGGCACCAGAATTGTAGTAAAATATTTTCGATTTAATAATTATTTGAAATATAGCCTTTTCATATTTACAAGTAAATTTTTTGGCAAATTCCGGTGCCAATCCTCTATTTCAACCCTTTAGCATTGAAAATGTTTTGCCCCTGACAGGGTTAAAAAACTATTTTTTTTTTTGAGGGGGGGGGGAGGTCGATCTTGTTAGCAGTCCTTTAGTTATGCCACGTGTATAAGTGTATATTCCAGGGACAACATGTTCTCTCGCATCTCCACATATGCCAGTACATGAATTTACATACGCAATTTCTAGCATAGCAGAAAAGAACCGGTTCCACAACTTTTTCTATTTCCTATAAAAAATAATAATGATACAGAAAAGAAATACAAGGAAAATTATTACTAAACCACATTTTAGTAATTACATTTTAAAGCAGATGAAAGCAATGGATAACTTACACAGACGAAAAGTAAACAAGAAGTTTTTCTCCAACCCCCAGTGTACTGACGGTACTTATAAGTACCACCAAGTAATTCAGCTATTAAATCAAATACATACACCGTTCATCTAAAATAGCTAGTCAAGTTGTATTCTAATATCATAATGAACACATAAAAAAAAAATTCCAACACTTATTTTATATCCTTTACTGTGTTTACAGCAATAAAAAGACGAGCGTGACAATCTTCACAAACTGTCGGCACAAAACACATCGACTGTTTCAAAAGTAGCTTCCTTCCTCGCGAAAATAACAAACCTAGAACTACTGCTGCCATGTACCCGGATAAAGTGGAGTTAAAAGAGTGTTTTTGCTAAGTACCATCAGAATATTAGTAATATTCACTATGGGATGAAAGTTTAAAGTGAGTGGTACTTATAAGTACCGCCAGTAGATAAATGGTTAAAGTGGAAGAGAAAAATACATATCAATATTTAATTTTTCTTTTTTAAGTTATACTTTTCTAATAATGTCAACCAGTCATTTAATATGGAATAGGGGTCACAAGGAATATAAAAATTGCAAGAAAAACCACGATTTAAAAGAATAACCAAAATTATTTAACCCTTCACAGCATCACGTGCCGCATCTGGCACATACCTAAAAACACTATAATTCTCATTATGTACCATGAATTTGACCAATATGATCTCTATCCCTGAACAAGAACAGTCCAAAAAATGAAATAACACTTATTTTTTCCATGTCAGATGGCTGCATTTGACAAAAACTTAAAATTTGTTCTTCGGAAAAAAAAAAAAAAAAAAAAATCGATGAAGCTATTATGGTAAAATTTACTTTCATTATTTTTACTGAATACTTAAAAATATTAACATAAAAATAGTTGCAGGTGTTAAGCAGATAAAATTAATTACTAATGCTCGTTTAGTTGCAAAATATAGCAATACAATATTTAAAAACCCTAATTGTGTACATACGGTACACGCCATAAAATATCAAATTTTAGCTGAAAATTTGAAAATTAATTTTTTTTTACTATTTTTCCCATTATCAGACCGATATATAGATTTAAAATATTTTTTTTTCATAAAAATGGAAAAAATCATGCAGAGTTAATGAGTAAAGCTTAGTACATCATCTATAAATCATCAGATTTTTTTAATTTTTTTTTTTAATTCTTAGACTAGTCTTGAAACAATGTCTAGTTGATATTCTATATCACCCGACACATCATCTTGAAAGACACAACTTCTTCACTCGCCAACAAATTAAGATGGAAAAAAAAACTGACTATCACAGCAGTAAATATAACTGTTCAACTTTATACTGATTTTGGTTAACATCACTGACAATAAGATTTTATAATTAATACAAATTAAAAAAAATAACTTGCAAAAAACTGCAAAAATTGAGACTAAGATTTTATTTCGCCGGGTCACTCCAACAACATGTATCCAAACACAATTGAGCACAGTGCCTCATGAGAGTACTAGGAAGTCGTATGGAAGATTTATGCTTTGCTGCAACACCGTATGCGCCAGATATTGAAGTATTCCATACTGGCCGAGCATTCCATAATACCCCAACTTCCTCTATAGAAACTAGAAAGAAAATTTCTTCAATTTTCTTTTGCGTGCATATTAAATTTTATAGGACCTGAATTTTAGTTTGTTATTAGGAATCAAAATGCAACTCGACCCGAATTCCAAGCACATTAATAAAAAAACAATACCAAGCGAAATACTTGAACATGAACTCATCTCAAAAGCGGAAAATAAAGAAAATTAATAAAATATTTAAATACAATTAGGGTAGAATCAACCCGCAATCGTGTTAGTAATATGAATATTATTTTATGATGAAAACTAAATGCATAAAAATTTACTATGACATATATTTACTTTCATATGAAAATATTTTTTAAGCTTTCTTGTAAAAATCCAACGCTGCATGTTTTTCTGTAGAAACTATCTTGAATCATGAGCAGACTGTTTATGCCTTTATTTTATGCAACTATTAGGTTGAGCAAAAAGTTCTGGGAAATTTTTAATCTAATAGTTACCAGAATTTGTATCGTATATAGAAGTATTAGTGGTACAGTCCAGACGTGGCTCCATCTCATTATGGCCTCTTTCGATCAATGCAACACTTTTTCAAATGCCGTCGATTTGAATTCTTTAATGAAGTTGAAGAAGCATGTCAAGAGTTTTTCGATTCCAAGGAGCCGCCATGGTACTTCCAACAACTCCGGAAACTGGCAGAACGACGTAGACTATGATGGTCGCTACTTTGAAGAATAGTCCTTGTTGCTTTTGTTGTTAATTTGCGCATAACAACGCAACTTTCACAAATTTCCCAGAACTTTTTGCTCAACCTAGTAAAATAGTACTTAAACTGTCATAACTGAGAGATTGTTTTTTTTTATATATATATAAAGCAGCAATTATTGAGGACATTCTCTGCTATGTCACCAGTGGCGCAGAAAAACGTCATTTTTGTAAGTTTAGGACAGCAGTAGGCGGCTTTCAGCTCGCCACCCACTCCCTACACCAGCCAATCTCATTCATCAATTATTGATCAAAACATTATTGATCAAATTATTGAACTAACGAAATATAAATAAACAAGTCGGAAATTGTTGAACTGAAAACCAAAAACCAAACGTGGCAAATGAGGTGCGTTCGTACTATAACTAGTTTTATAAATATTTAGATTATGGTGCAATAGCAATTGCACTCTTAGGCAAAAATACATGAAGAGCAAATTTACTACGATTATATATATATATATATATGTATTAAATTCAGTAATAGTAAATAATATGACTCCATCTCAAATAGGACGTAATGACCATGGCAACCTAGAATCATTACATATCATAGTATATCATTGAATTTTATGCGTACGGTAGGATTTAATAGAATGAAGAAAACTTTTATTAATATCTTTTTAAGTTTTGATTCGATTTTCATAAAATTTGAAATGACAAAACAAAGTTCTGCACCGATTCTGTGTCTTAAATTTCAAACGATTTGGTTGCGTAGTTTTTGCGCTATCATATGCGGACAGACAACGACTACGTATTTATATAATTACGAACGCACCTAAGAAGACTTTCATAAATAGCCACAATCAAACTGCAGTACAAGAAAGTGGTAATAAAAAAGTTAAAAACAATCCATTGTTCATAAAAACTTCTTTTTTATGCAAAGAACATAGTAATCAAAGAGTGATAATTGAAAAATTGTTTCTTTTATAATACAGCAATTTACAATGAATTTTCCAGCTGGTGATTTTGCACTATTTACATGATAGGTGGAGATAATTTTTTCTAAATTTAAAAAAGTCTTTGAATCAAAATCTGAAAAAAAGTGTTGCACAATTAATTATATATTTATTCTAAGCCTTAAACGGCTTTAAATATATTTACTATTTATTTCGCAATCGAATTAATTTTATTTAAATTAAAACAATGATGCTACATAGATATTAAAATAATAACAACGAAAATTTTCATAATTATAAAATTATTTTTAAGATAAAAAGAAACACTTTTCAAAAATATGTCTGATTTTCTATAAATAATGGTACTATTGATGCATTCATTATGTTATTGAAAAACATATTCAACTGAAATAAAAAAAAAACAGTGGCACTCCGGGAGTGCCAATAGAAGTGAAAACTTCAACAATTACGTGTGTGTTTTTTTAATCATCAGGAAATGTTTTATTCTGCAGGAAATACTTTTAAATGTAGTGTTTTTTTATTCATTATTATAAACTATTACTACCAAAATTATATTACAATTTTCATAGTAATATAATTTAACTATAAATTGCATATAAATAAACATTAATAATTTGTAATATATATTATTATATTAAATTATATTATTAAATTATACATGTACATATAAATAAACAAATTTTCGTACAAAAATTCTCGTATTGCATTTAAAGATTTATCCGGTGAAATATAAACGGCAACCATTACAATTCAATACTATCCAAATATTGAAATCCATACTCCAATTCAATACTATCCAAAAGTATTTTTATTAATGAATACAATACCACAATTATATTGGCGCGCTAGTGTCTATGTGCCAAAATGCTAGCATGTCGGTTACTTAACAGTGTCTCCAAATCAGTTGTTTTTCTCCATCTCAAAAAAAGCTCAACGCGCCTAAAGAAGTTTTCGAAAACTGATAATGTGTGTATGTGTGCTCCTGTGTGAACGCCGGTAAAAAAAGTGAGTTTTAGCTTCGTTTTTCTTTTGCTGATTGAGCTGAAGAGGGAAAAGTTCCTGTCATTCACCGCTTGGAGCGCTAGTGTCTATGTGCCAAAATGCTAGCATGTCGGTTACGTAACAGTGTCTCCAAATCAGTGGTTTTTCTCCATCTCAAAAAAAGCTCAACGCGTCTAAAGAAGTTTTCACTTCAATAAATTAATCTCAATCAGCCGCAATCAAATTACAATACATGTAACAAAAAATGCTAATAATAAAGTTAAGAAAAACCCTTAATTCAAAAGTTTTTTGACTCTTCAATGAAAAAATAATAATAAAAAAAAAAGGAGATAATTTAGTGCTTATTTCTCAGATAAAGGAGATGTTCTTGATGAAATTCTCTGCTGCTGATTGTGCAGTACCTACATGATCAATGGATAAAAATTTCATAATTCCAAAAAATTCAAATTTCATTTCTAAATTTAGAAAAGTATGTCAATCACTGTCTGTAAAAGAATTACACACGTATTTGCATATTTATTGCATGTTTTATGCGGCATTAAATACATTGACTATTTACTTAGCATTCTATTTTAAGAGATCATTAAGATCAATTTAAGTTTTATTCGTCAAAAGATTAACGCATCAGAATGTGCTTAAAATAGCATTTTAATTTTCTACCTAATGCAAGCAGCTTAAGAAGCCACCTCACTTACATGATGAGTTACAATGCAAAAAAAATTACTATAAATTTTGAAAGCTTGAAACCTGATTATAAAAACTTTCAATTTTTACTGGTATATGATTCTTTTCTCTCTTTTTTTTTTAATTAACCGAATAAATGAATATGAAATTTTTTCATAACCAACACCAATCAAAACTTAATGCTCAGAAAAAAGGTATTAACAACTTGAGACAAATACCAAACATAAATATATAAATAAATAAATAGGCTTGCTGAATTTTTTTTTTTTTTTTTTTTTTTTTTTAATTTGCAAGTTGAAAAGAAAAATCTTTCTTTCACATTTATTTGAACGCATGAACAGCGAAACGGATCACAACGACATCGAATGACTAAAATGTAGTAGTTGTAAACGTTTATTATAGCCTAAATTAAAATACTAACTAAACCATTTCAATCAATAACGATTTAAATTGTAGGAAACATTTTACGTCTAAATCATTTTTTTACTTCCATTTGCTGTTGTTTTCAATCAACTTCCAAGAAAGGAAGTTATACAATTCGTTTGTATGAGATTTTTACGTATGTCTACGCATAACTTTTAAACGGGTACTTTAGTTTTCACTGCTACTTTCTTCAGAACAGACTCGTTCAAATGGTGATACTTTATAGACCCTATTCGATTTGTCTGTTTGTCTGGCGTGTAGTATATTTAGTAGAATATATTGCTACCGTTTCAACACTTTTCAACGTAGTTGAAGTGTTTATGAATTCGATTCGTGTGCTTGTCTGTCGAGTCATCTGGTGGTGCTTTAACTCTCGTAAATATACTCGGATTGCTATGTATTTTCCATATGTTATTGATTTTTTTGATAGAAATTCAATATTGAAAATGAAATGTGTAGTAGCATTTATAGTTCGTTTACAGAGATGCACAAAATAATTAGGTTACAGCACTGTCTACGATCGATATCATCATATGAAAAAAATTAAATTTCTTAATAATATTCTGTTAATGTTGAAAGTATTTCATAATCTATGTCTGGTGCATGATTTTTCGTTATTTATTATACATCAATTTCATTCCCTTTTTTTTTTTCATTGTTAATAACTCTTTGTAATTTTTGCGTTTATCTGGCTGATTTTTCACATATTAACATAAGCAAAAACTATGAAGAGCGTTACCGACAATACTGTCAAAATGATACAAAAACGATCTAAATACATGAAAATGTCGAAATAAACCTGTTTCTGGTGTTGTACAATACATTTAACCCTTTATAACCTGAATTTTGAATAAAAAATTGTTTCACATGAATAATTATTTACATTAATGTCTAAGATATCCAGAACAACACATAAAATTATAATTTGATTTTTAGACAATTTTTTTAATTAAAATTGATTTATTAAATCGGTAGTCAGAGATATTTTTGAAAAATATTTGTAAAAATATTTAGATTAATTAACAAAAATACTGTTATGGAAATCTCCCAATTCTTATAAGAACAGTGTAAATAAATGTATCGGGATCGTATCTGTAACAGAAAAATGGTTAGTAGTTGCAAATTTTTCGTATAACATTTTTTAATAGGATAAAAGCTACACCTAAGTAAATGATTCAAGAAAATAACCACATTAAAAAATATTTAGGTTCGACTCTTTCACTGTACTTTCTAAATATGATTTAGCAAATTATTTTGTATGAAAAGTGCAATCTACTTTTATTAGTAGACAAACTAAATAAATTTTAGATTGAATTTTCGTTAATGGTTCTTAAAAGCACTGTCAAGAATTAAAGGTGTTGGCGCCGAAATTCATCTGACAAATAAATTTTCAAAATCCAAGTGAGATGGGAGAGCAATTAGGTTAAATAGTTTATTAAATAAAACTGAAATAGTATGTAAATTCTATTCATCATTAGAAGTTAATAATTGTTCCATAATAGCAATTCTCCGTATTTAACAGAGCCAATACAAAAAAAAAATGTGTTCTCTGCTTGGTTGCAGAGTCAGGACTTCCACTATACACTCTGTATTAAACAGAGCCATGATTTAACAATTGGCATCTCTGATTACAGAGTCAGGACATGTTACATGTTCTCTGCTTGGTTACAGAGTCAAGACTGACCATTTTAAAAATGATACATATTATATAAAATAAACATCAAAATAAAAATTACAATATGCAGTTATAAATCTTCTAAATAGCTATAATATTCATTTAAATGACATCCAAGTAATTATAAAACTAATAAATCACCATCAATTCAAAATTATTATAAAGTAAATAAATCTATATTACATGACCTTGAAATCATAATGTTACTCATAAATATTGATTCAGGATTATAAACAATTTAGATAAACAGATTAGATTTTTTCTGTCAAAAGAAATCACTTTTATAATTATGTTTTACAACATGAAAGATAAACAGAGTTAAATTATAAACAAATAAATTTGAGGGCATTTACGCCGAAACATCCTCCGCCTCCATGAACGAAGTTCATCAAACAATTATAACTTACCAAATTTCCACTATCACATACTAAATAATCAAATATTCAATACAAATTCAAAATATTACCTTAAATGTTAAGTATAACTAAAATGAAATGCAATTAAATCCTACTACTTCTATAAAAAACAGTTTCTGGAACAACTAAAAATAGAAAAAGACATTAATATACAAAATAGTTCAGAAAGTTACAAAAATTAGACATAGAAAAAAATAATAATAATAAAGTTAGTTAAAATAAAGTAAAATTCTATTATATTAAAATGTCCATCGGTAGAGGAGACAATTTTGTGATAGGGCGTTTCAGTTCACCAGTAGAAGTCTTTAATTTGACAACACGAACAATATTATCATCCCCAGGAAATAGTTCAATTATTCTGCCCAATTTCCACCTTAATGGGGGCTGGTTTTCTTCCTTTATCAACACCAAGTCATTGATTTTTAAGTTCGGGTTGCTTCTAAACCACTTTGTACGTTGCTGCAATTGTGAGAGATAGTCTGACGACCACCTTTTCCAAAAACTTTGGAAAATCTTTTGTAGCAATTTCCAACGTTCCAAAGGAGTTACATAGGTAGAGGAGATATCAGGCTCAGGAAGGAGGTCAAGGGTGCTCCTATAATAAAATGTCCTGGTGTCAGAGCCGTAAAGTCATTTGGATCAGAAGACTCAGCGACAAGCGGTCTTGAATTTAAGCATGACTCAATTTGTGCAATTAAGGTCAAAAATTCTTCATAAGTTAAAATCTGATCACCAATTGTTCTCTTCAAATGATTTTTCATTTGTTTTATTCCCGCTTCCCAAAGGCCTCCAAAGTGAGGGGCGGAAGGTGGGTTGAATTTCCATACTATCATTTCGTCAGTAAGATACTTGTGCAATTTTTCATCAGAAGCAATTAGAGACATCATTCTCTTTATTTCGCGGTCTGCCCCTACAAAATTTGTACCTCTGTCGGAAAATATTTCTAGAGGTTTTCCACGTCGAGCCACGAATCTTTTCAATGAGGCTAGAAAGGTTTCAGTTGTAAGATCAGTGACTAACTCAAGATGGATAGCTTTTGTTACGAAACAAACATACAGACAAACATAATGTTTAAAGGGTTTCACACCACGTCCCTTACGAGGTTTGATCAAAAAGGGGCCGGCTAAGTCGACTCCTACTCTTGAAAATACTCGACCTTGTGTCACGCGTGCTGATGGCAGATTTCCCATCAACTGAGATGAAAGGTGTGATGAATTTCGGAAACATTTCATACATTTCCTTATTTCTCTTTTCACAGCTTCTTTAGCATTAATTATCCAAAATTTTTGTCGAATTGCTGAAATTGTCAACTGAGTCCCGCTATGAAGATGTTTCTCATGAAAATACTTTATTATCAAGTCTGTAACATGATGCCTTTTAGGGAGAATGATTTGATGTTTTTGATATTCAGACAAGTTTGCATTTTTTAGCCTACCTCCAACACGAAGAATATCATTTTCGTCAAGAAATGGATGTAAAGGAAGGAGTTTGCTTTTAGAATTTAGGATCTTTCTGGATTTTAGAATTTTCAGTTCGTCTCCGAATTCATGGTTTTGAATTAATTTCACAATAGCATTTGTTGCCCTTTCAAGTTCTGGAACAGTCAAAAAACCATAGACTCGTTCAGATGGGCATGTACTATTTTTGATGAATCTGAGGCACCAAGCCGTAATTCGTTTTAATTTAGACCAGGATGAAAATTTAAATAAAAGCTCAAATTCTGGAATATTTTGGGATATGGAGCAAACAAGCGTTTTACGTTGTTCTTGCAAGACCTCTTCATCAGGTAGATTAGGTTGAGTTTCAGGGGGAAATACTGGTAACGATTCTTCCTTCAGCCAGCTAGGACCATGTAACCATACCTCGTTATTAATCAATTCAGATGCAGAGCAACCACGAGAGAGAACATCTGCAGGATTTTCCTTTCCTTTACAAAATTTCCATTGTACAGGAGCAACAAGTTCCTGAATTTCGCGTACGCGGTTTGCCACAAAGGGCTTCCAGTTGTTAGCACTTCCTTTAATCCAGTGCAAGGTAATTTGGGAGTCACTTAGACAAAATATATTTTCATTCACAATTTTAAATATTTCCTTTAAATAATTCGCTAATCTTGCAGCCGTAAGTGCTCCAAGAAGTTCGATGCGCGGCAATGTAATTTTCTTGAGAGGCGCTACTCTCGACTTTGCTATTACAAATGAAGTTTCACAAGAAGAAGAATCACGTAAATAAGCCACTGACCCATACCCCTTTAAACTAGCATCAGAAAATATGAAAAGTTGAGCGGTTTCAGGATTTAATTTTGGGATAGTTACAAAATATTTTCTAAGAATTTCAAAATTTACCAAGTCTTTTATTTCATTATGCCATTTTCTGAATTTTCCACTTAAAGAATCTGGTAATGTAGAATCCCAGTCAATTCCATGTTCCCAGAGTTCTTGCATTAAAAATTTAATTCTTATCACGAAAGGGGAAATGAGTCCAATAGGATCATAAATTTTTGCCACAGTTTGTAAAACAATACGTTTGGTAATAATTTTATGGTCAAATCCTACTAAAAGTGGTTGTATGTCTATTTTCAAGGTGTCACTTTCTGTTATCCATATAATTCCCAATACCTTCGAAAGATTTTGTTCAAGAGTGTCTTCCTCAAAGTTTATTCCATGTTCCTTCCATAAAAATTTTAAATCGGAAGAATTGGTTTTAAATTTTCTGAGTTTCATATTGGCCTCACTCAATATCTTCTCTGCACCGTTTGATAAAACAAAAGCTTCATTTACTGAATCAGCTCCATGAAACAGGTCATCAACGTATAAGGAAGTATCCAGCATATTAACTATTTTTCCAAACAAATCTTTATACCCCTCAATGTGATGTTTGATGGTTGCAGAAAGGAAAAAGGGTGAAGTTGTTACACCAAAAGTTACACGGGTCATGCGAAAAACCTTCAAAATGGGATTGTTACTAGTGATATTGTCAAACCACAGGAACCTCAAAAAATTTCTATCTTCTTGTTGTATCTGGATTTGCAAGAATGCCTTTTCTATATCGGCCAAGAAAGCAATTTTGTGGAGACGGAATTTTAAAATAATGTCCAATATGTTAGGATTTAGATTGGGCCCAGGAAATAAGCACTCGTTTAACGATTTTGCCCCCTTATCTTTGGATGACGCATCAAAAACAATTCTTACTTTAGTTGTCGATTTATCTTCCCTTATTACTGGTCTGTGAGGCATGTAATACGTGTTTATTTCATCTTTATTAAACTCACATTCTTCAATTATACCCAAACCACATTGTTCATTTAATATTTTCTCATATTCCTTAAGTAACCATTCATTTTTGCACAATTTTGATTTTAATCCCCAAAGTCTATGTTTAGCTACATCAAAATTGGATTCCAATTCATTTTTATTTACTTTCCACAAAAGTTTAGTTTCATATCTTCCATTTACAAAATTTAAATTATCATTAAATAAATCAAGAGCATCTAAATCCTTTTGTGAAAATAATTCATTTTTACTATCACAAATACCCAAAGACTCTAGTTTCCAAAACTTTTGCAAATCAAAATTTTCTATTTCATTAACAGATACAAGATGAGCATTAACTGTTTCGTTACCTTTAGAGTTTATTTTTCCCACTATTGTGTACCCAAAAAGTGTATTAGCTACATATAAATGGTCATTAATTTCTTCAACGACACCTCTCTGAACATTCCAGAAATAATCAGCTCCAAGTAAAATTTGTACTTCGGATTCCTCGGGCGTAGGGTCGGCTAACCTCCATCTTTTACTTTCAATGTATTTTATAACTAGAGGGTCAGAATTGGGAACCTTCAATGTTGTTGCACTTATCAAATCGGTAGCTAGCACTTCAACATCTATAAAACGATGATAATTCATTTTACTTCGCAATTTAATTTTAAAAACATCATATTCTTCTTCGCGACCTTGATCCATGCCAAAAGCGAATACAGTTAAATGTTCTTTTCTTAAAACAGGCAAATTTAATTCACGAGCTAATGCTTTTGTTATGAAGCTTTTTTCGCTTGCAGAATCAAGTAATAATCGAACTACCTTTGATTTAGAATTACCTTGAGCAGTTACACAACATGTTTGCAATAAAACAGCATGCTTAGAATTTCTAAAATTACAATGAGAATTAGATACAACTGTTTGATTTTGATTTTCATTAATTTCCGGTTTCAAACTTTTCTTAAAGCAAAATAATTTGTTATGTTCAGTGCTTTTACAATTTAGACATGGCTTTAATTTTATGCGGCATTGCGAAGATAAATGCGATTTCAAAAAGCATTTGTAACATCTACCCTCCTTACGTAACATTAATCTTTTCTTATCATCAGCTAAATTTTTACACTCGGAAGATAAATGATCATTACCTTTGCAAAATACACAAAAAACTTTAATAGTGGCATTTAAGGTATTAGCATGTTGATATTTATTTGATGTTTTCTTTTCACGAAATTCAGTTTTATTTTTATGTACAAAAGAAGAGGATGCATCATTTTTAGAACTTGTCATTGACAAAGCCTTTTCTCTACATTCTATTTCACATTTCAGAAAGGCAATTAGATCGGTTACATCTGACTCTTTGCTAGTATCATGTTTTCTATGATATTCAATCACTAATTCATGGGGCAATAGCTTTAGCAAAATAGGATTTAGCAATTGTCCATAAGAACTGGATGTTACCCCCAAATTTCTTAAACTTCTAATATTAACTTCGCACATGTCATGCAATCTTCTTAATGCATTTAAATTTGAACAATTTTTAACTGGTTCCATATTTAATAAATTAGTCATGTGTTTATTAATAATAACATCAACCTTACCAAAACGGTCCTTTAATAAATCAATACAAGTATCATAATTTTGTTCTGTCAAAGGAAACCCTTCTACCACATTATAGGCCCGATTACATAACAAGGATTTTAGATAAGCGAATTTTTCTATCTTAGATAGTGATTTATTCTGGTGTATCGATGTTTCAAAACAGTTAAAAAATTCGACCCATTCTTCGATTTCACCAGAAAATTTTGGAACATTTAATTTAGGCAATTTCATGGCAGAACTCGTTTCTGTTCCACTAGCAGAACCATTCAATGAATTTACACGACTAGTTGCTATCATAGAAACATTATCCTTTTTACATTTTCTTAATCTATTTTTAATTTTAAATTTAGCACTGATCAATTGGTCAGTGTACTTTTCACTATTAGCAATGTCCTTTTCATATTCTTTTAAGTCGGATATTTGAGCTTCAATATCACGATTCAAACTTTGGAAAGCCGTTTCTTTTAAGAGAAATATTTCTTGAAGCTCTAATAATTCATCGGTTTTCGTATTATCAATGTCATCATTTAATAATGTTTCTAATTTTGTAATTAATTTCGTGAAACTCGTTCGTTCAAGAGAACGTTTTGCTTTCAGCTTTTCAAGATTTTCCATTTTAAATAAAGAATAATTCTTATTTTAAAACATTAACCATTCATAGAAAATGAAAAAAATATTTTCTTACCTGTTAATTCCAGGTAATGTAGATGGCATGTCGTAATCCAAATGGCACAATAATAATTCCAATAATTCCACACTAATCACAGGTTGAAATATAAATCACACACTAATCACATGTTGAAAAATAAATCACAGTTGTTAATCACAAATCTCTTTCACAATAGCTCACTATTATTTCCAAGAAATGTTTCGCGGGTTACTCGGCACCAAAATAAATGTTGGCGCCGAAATTCATCTGACAAATAAATTTTCAAAATCCAAGTGAGATGGGAGAGCAATTAGGTTAAATAGTTTATTAAATAAAACTGAAATAGTATGTAAATTCTATTCATCATTAGAAGTTAATAATTGTTCCATAATAGTAATTCTCCGTATTTAACAGAGCCAATACAAAAAAAAATGTGTTCTCTGCTTGGTTGCAGAGTCAGGACTTCCACTATACACTCTGTATTAAACAGAGCCATGATTTAACAATTGGCATCTCTGATTACAGAGTCAGGACATGTTACATGTTCTCTGCTTGGTTACAGAGTCAAGACTGACCATTTTAAAAATGATACATATTATATAAAATAAACATCAAAATAAAAATTACAATATGCAGTTATAAATCTTCTAAATAGCTATAATATTCATTTAAATGACATCCAAGTAATTATAAAACTAATAAATCACCATCAATTCAAAATTATTATAAAGTAAATAAATCTATATTACATGACCTTGAAATCATAATGTTACTCATAAATATTGATTCAGGATTATAAACAATTTAGATAAACAGATTAGATTTTTTCTGTCAAAAGAAATCACTTTTATAATTATGTTTTACAACATGAAAGATAAACAGAGTTAAATTATAAACAAATAAATTTGAGGGCATTTACGCCGAAACAAAAGGGTTGAGCAATCTTCAAGCAATCAGGTAGGCCATAAATTAAACTTAATTATACTGAATAATCAAGACATCTTATTAAAATTTTAATTAAATTTTGCTATAAGTAAGAAGGAAAATAACGCTTGGAAGAATCTATATTATAAAGCAAAACATGTCTGGGAGTAGCACTGACGTCATATTAACGTTGGCAACAACTGAGCTATACATTTTTCTTTTACTGCAATTTTCTTAACTTCTAAACATCCCACAATTTCAACTTTTACTCGTCGGATAGTTTAACACGTTAAGCGTCACGTCAGCCACCGGTGACTGACATTGAACTTTGCTTTACTTTGCTAATTTTGCTGAACTAGAACGCGCCATTCACCGATGACTGACGGTCTAAATTATGAGATAAAACTAAAAATATATATATTGTTTTAAGTAATTACTGAAAATTTATTTAAAATTTACCAACCTTTTATTTATTACAGGATTAAACTTTCTTAAAAATTACTTAAAACGTTGTAAATTTTTCAGCCTCAGTATCAGTCACCGTGTCACTCAACGTGTGAAAAGAAATGTTCTTCTAATGCAGTTTGTTTGAAAAATGTATCTGCTATAAAAGTACTACAGTATCCTGTTACAAAAGACTAAACTGTTTACACTTAATATAAAGATATAAATTGATAAAATCTTTCTTTTACTTAAGTAAGGTGTCACACAAAATTACATATATAAACAACTTGACAAGTTTCGGTTGTTTATATATGAGGGGCTCACAACCGTAGTAGACCAAGTCCATTTAAAAAAAGAAAAAAAAAATGAGATAGTGCATTTAGAAAGTGCATAAAATCTGTTTTATCTACTCCCACAGTGAACCAAGTCTGTTTTCACATTCTTTCTCATACCGGGTGAGCAAAAAGTCCGTATAAACTTTAAAAACTCATAAAAACCGAAAAAAAATGACCCAAATGACAAACTGTTTGCAGGATTAGCATCTATAGGTCACGGGAATTTTTTTTAAGACAGAAATAAAAAATAACTCAAAAAACAGCCAACAGATGGGCTGGTTCTTGCGATTTCGGTGGAAATACGCAAATGAAACGGTTATAAGAACTTGCGCTCTTAATCCAGAACTAATTCACCGTTGTGAGCCGTGTACTTGATCAAGGATGCTGAGTATGAAGGATAAAAGCTTTGTTGATGAAGTTATTTTAAGTGAACTAGTTCTGAATTAGGAGCGCAAGTTCTTTTAGCCGTTTCATTTGCACATTTTCACCAAAATCGCATGAGCCAGCGCCATCTGTCGACTGTTTTTTTAAGTTATTATTTATTTCAGTCTTAAAACAATTCCCGTGACCTATAGATGCTAATCCCGCAAACAGTTTTTCATTTCGGTTATTTTTTTCGGTTTTTATGAATTTTTAAAGTTTATACGGACTTTTTGCTCACCCGGTATGAGAAAGAATGTGAAAACAGACTTGGTTCACTGTGGGAGTGGATAAAACAGATTTTATACACCTTCTAAATCCTAAATGGACTATCTCATTTTTTTTCAAAATGGACTTGGTCTACCATGATTGTGAGCCCCTCATATATATATTTTGTGTGGCACCTTACTTAAGTAAAATAAAGTTTTTATGAATTTATATGTTTATGAAAAGTTGATGTTCTCTTTTTTTAATTTACAGATTTAAAAAACATTTTTAGCTTAATATAAATAGTTTAGCATTTGCTTCACGCTAATATTCGATAACGAAATTAAATCAATATAATAATATCAATAATCATCAATAAATCAATATAATAATATAAATAAACTACAAATTTAACAGACATGCAATCGAACTACACAACTGAAACTATCAGAATCAAAAAGTCAGCTCCAAGAAGCAAAATCTGGTAATGTCATCGGCTGTTAACTCCTGCCATTAGACTAATTCAAAAGTATCGCTTTTAATGAATTTCAAAACTTTATTTGAACGCATAACTGATATTTTTCAATTTGCCTTTTGGTGTTGCATATGCAAAGTTTATTGAGCAATCTAAGTAAAATACATTAAATGTAAAATGTCTATTAATGTTTTAAATTTTAAAAAAAAATGTTTTCGTCTATGTTTTGTAACCCGGGAAAGCCGGGTCGGGCCCCCAAGTTGATATAATTAAAATTGAATAAAAGTTGCTAAATAAACAAATGTTTCTTCTAAGCAAAACGAATTAAAAAAAAAAATCAATCTGAGAAATAGTAACTACATATCCTAAATTGCATTAAGTTTTAGAAGAATTTTTTCATCCTATCAGGAGCTGAAAATCAATGCGTATTTGCCTATATTCTTTATAAAATAAAAGTATAATGCAATAATAATTTTAAAAAAAAACAATCTTATTAGTAGGTTTTATTTATGTGCCAGTGTGGAAGATTACTAAATTCTTATTAATTCAGGGTTGGATATCCCACTTTCATTAATTCTTACTCATACTTTGGGGTATAAACTTTTCTGTATCTATATACAGGAAAATTATAAAATGTTTGTAAAGGAGCAACACTAATACAGTTTTTTTTAAGTCATGCACGTAAAAAATCTATTCAATAGCTTCTAGAGGAAAATCTACAAGTCACGCTGGTTTCAATAGCTTTACTCTTTTTATTTCTTAATTTATTTATGGCATAGCGTGATTCAGTCCGGTACTTTTGGTGAACGCTTGCTTCAATGGGAAATACACGCGAAGCAAATTTTCCAACCTAAATTACTCTTGATAGCCCAGAGTCCGGAATTTCGTGGTTCATTCTCACATTTTTCAATAAGCCATAGTAATCCAATTTCAAAAGCAGTTATCTTTATAGTGTTATTTAAGCACACGCACTGTATTTTTCTACAAGCAGATGATGTTCAGAAATATAGCTAATGTATTTTGCTTTTTTTTACTGAGGAAGTCGGTGTTGATGTTTTGCTGTTGTTGTTGTTTCTTTTGTTTTGTTTTTTCCCTTTATTATACTTTATAGCTGGAACAAATAACAAGGTTATCTCACGATATTCTAATCACAAAGAAAGAAAAGAATGCTAATTAAATCGTAAAGTGATATTTTTACTGACCGAAGTGTTTGTAGGCACTCAATATTTAGGGTAGACAGGGGCTAGTTGGCCATAGGAGCATGTTGGCCTAGTCGCGATATTTTTTAAACTTTCCGTTAGATGGCATTGTTAGTCCAGCCAAGAATGCGTTGCTTTGCTTTCCTCCTCCAACATCAGCGGAATTGAAGTCTGAGTGTTCATTAAAGAACCAGCGAGAATTTTAAAAATTTTGCTAAGGTGAGTAAATTTCGTCTCTTAAAAATAACTGTTTTTTATTTGTTTGTAGATTACATTTTAGATTTTGATACATAGTATTCAGAAAAATAATTGTTCGTAATTATTGTAGGGCATGTTTGATTATTGAAATGATTTAAGAATAATTCCTTACAGTCATGAAAAATAAAAATGGCGATATGGGGTGAGTTGGCCCATTGGCACGGGGCAGGTTCACTCGGCGGGCCAACATGCCCCGTAGAAATTTGGTTCTGGGAGATTGGAATTTTGATAGTTTTAATGAATTATTTAAATGAGCATTTATTATTATTTTAATTAGTTAATTATTAATTAATAGTAAGGAATTATTTTATTAATTGAATTCCTGGTTATTCCAGTCAATTTTTAGAAGAAAAAAAGTTATAAAGATGCTTGCCTCTTCCCCACATTAAATCAGCTGCTCTGTTGTACAAAAACATTTATAAATTTCACATAGAAAAATCCTTCTTGGCTTGGCCTATAGGCGCAGGTAGATTTCAAAGATAAGTACTAATTTCACCAACAATTTAACGGATTAAGGAAAATGCAATTTTTTTCTTATACAACTCCCCCCCCCACCCCCCCCCCCCACACACACACCACTTTTTTTGTTTTTAATTTCTTTTTGCTCTAATAGTTGGTCCTCTCAAAAACTTTTGTCAATATAAAAGTTGTAGATAATATTAAGAAGATGTATAATAAATTTAAACAAACTTTATATTTTGTAAATTGACGAAGTTATGAATTTTTTTCTTCTTGAACCCATCTTCTTCTTTTGTTTTTAATTTCTTTTTGCTTTGAAAGTTGGTCCAATAAAAAACATAACAAAATTTTATGTTTGTCATCATTGTAATGATGAAAATGAAATCGAGTTAAGCAATTAATTCTATTTATATCTAAAAATTGATTTTTTTTTTTTTTACTTTAGTCCTTTTTTTTCACGAATTAATAATTTTTCATTTTTATTGGGGGTACCGGAAAATTCTGTCGCATAATTCTCTTTCACTCCTACTTTTTTAAAAGTCAGATTTCTTCATTGGCACCACTTTTTTGAAATGGCAAAATTCCAATTATTTTCACCTTAATGTGAAATGTGAAAACTATGGGAATTTGCCATTTCAAAAAAGTGATGCTAATGAAGAAATCAAAAATTTAAAAAAAGTAGGCGTGAAAGAACATTATGTGACATAATTTTCCGGTACCCCTAATATAATTTTATGGCTTCATTAAGGAACGTTGTGTGGTAGATTTTCTTTAGGCTATATTGTGTTTTCATTCGCACGAAATAAAAATTAAGATTTGGTAAAATTTTAAACATTTCTTAAACTTGTACACCATAAGAACATTAAAAAGTGATGCAGGCTAACTTACCCCGCAATCTAGGCAGGTTGGTGTCAGTTTGAGCTTCTAAATTAATACTTATAGTTTATATTAGGTAGCTTTCTTTACAAAAAAGCTACCTATTGCAGGACCCCGAAACCACCCTCCGTTCAAAATTGATATATATATATATATATATATATATATATATATATATATATATATATATATATCTGACCTATGTCACACTGTAACTCCCGTAATTATGAACCGATTTCGATGTAATTCGGTGTGTACATAGTACATACCAATGTCTCGACCGAGTTCGTTGGCCAGCTTCATCCGCCATTTTGTTTCAAAATGGCGGCCATTTAAAATTTTTCCAAAAATTTAAAATTTGAAATGTGGTACCAAAAAATTGAAAATGGAAAAATATTTTTTCTTATGTATTTGACCTTTATACAAAGATTCCGGAGCAGTTTTTGTTTCGTCTATATCTTAAAAAATGGCTGAGTTATAGCACTTTGAATTTCTAGAGTGGCTGACATTTTGAAACGTCCTGAATTTTGTCACGCGATAAAAGGCGTATTTATGAACCGATTTGGATGTAATTTGGTGTGTACATAGTACATACCAATCTCTCGACCGAGTTCGTTGGCCAGCTTCATCCGCCATTTGGTTTCAAAATGGCGGCCATTTAAAATTTTTCTAAAAATTTAAAATTTGAAATGTGGTACCAAAAAATTGAAAATGGGAAAATATTTTTTTCTTATGTATTTGACCTTTATACAAAGATTTCGGAGCAGTTTTTGTTTCGTCTATATCTTAAAAAATGGCTGAGTTATAGCCTTTTGAATTTCTAGCGTGGCTGACATTTTGAAACATCCTGAATTTTGTCACGCGATAAAAGGCGTATTTATGAACCGATTTGGATGTAACTTCGTTTATACATAGTACATACCAATGTCTCGACCGGGTTCGTTGGCCAGCTTCACCCGCCATCTTGTTTAAAAATGGCGGCCATTTAAATTTTTAAGAAAAATTTAAATTTGAAATGTGGTGCCAAAAATTGAAAATTGAAAAAATATTTTCTTCTTATGTGTTTGACCTTGATAAAAAGATTCGGGAGCAGTTTTTGTTTCGTCTATATCTTAAGAAATGGCTGAGTTATAGCATTTTGAATTTCTAGCGTGGCTGACATTTTGAAACGTCCTGATTTTTCTCACGTAATAACAGGCGTATTTATGAACCGACTTGGATGTACCTTGGTGTGTACATAGTACATACAAATCTCTCGACCGAGTTCGTTGGCCAGCTTCATCCGCCATCTTGTTTCAAAATGGCGGCCATTTAAAAAAATAAAAAAATTAAAAAATTTAAACGAGATACCAAAAAATTGGAAAATGAAAAAGATTTTTTTTTGTATGTGTTTGACCTTAATACAAAGATTCCGGAACAGTTTTTCTTTCGTCTATATCTAAAAAAAAATGGTTGAGTAATAGCATTTTGAATTTCTCTTGTGGCTGACATTTTAAAACGACCTGATTTTTGTCACGCGATAACAGGCGTATTTATGAACCTATTTGGATGTAACTTGGTCTGTACATAGTACATACCAATGTCTCGACCGAGTTCGTTGGCCAGCTTCATTCGCCATCTTGTTTCAAAAGGGTTGCCATTTAAAGGAAATTAAATTTAAAATTCAAAATGAGGTATTAAAAAATTGGAAAATGAAAAAGATTTTTTTATGTGTTTGACCTTGATACAAAGATTCCGGAGCAGTTTTTGTTTCTGAAAATTTGTTCTTTTGTTGATATCTTAAAAAATGGTTGATTTATAGCACTTTGAATTTCTAGCATGGATAACATTTTGAAACGATCTTGTATTTGTCACGCGATAACACACGTATTCGCCTATTTCGATGTACACCTCGACCAAGTTCGCTGGCCAGATTCATCAGCCATCTTGTTTCAAAATGGCGGCCATTAAATTAAAAAATATATATATATTTAAAGTGAGGTGCAAAAAAATTAGAAATTGAAAAAGGTTTCTTTCTTAAGTATTTGATCTTGATATAAGGATTCAGGAGCATTTTTTGTTTGTCTTTACCTTAAAAAATGGCTCAGATATAGCAGTTTCAATTTCTATTGTGGGTGACATTTTGAAAAATCTGATTTTTTGCATGCGACAGCACTCCTATATATTAACCGATTCCGATGTGAGTGAGCATGTGCACAGCAATTACTAAGGTCTCGACCAAGTTCACTGCTTAGCCTCATCCACCATGTTGTCTTAAAATGACAGGCACTTTAAGAAATTGCCGAATTTGGCAGCCAAATATAAGTGACTTTAAATAAAAGCAGCTTGGATAAAGCTGACTAATTTCACGAAATTCTCATCCATAATGATTTAGTATTGATAAAAATTAGTGTTGAATCTCCTACATTCGGTTTCCTCTTAATTGAGCTTCGTGTGTTTGCATGATATAAGTTGGCTTTTTTTAAATAAGGATTATGAAAGCTACCTCTTCCTCCCGGCACTGGCCGGAAGGACTTTTTTTAAGTTTTACTAGTGAGACTTCTTTCTGAAAATACGCTGATAGTGGTAACATAGAAAGAAATTTAAAATACTGAATTGTAATTTTTTTTATTATTATTAGAAGAAAAAGCGGGCCAACTAGCCCTGGTCTTCCCCTAGATGATCAAAAAGTACTTTATATTGGCACTAGTGCTTTTCTTTTGTTAAAAGTATTTAACCCTTTATTGCATATTTTTTTATTTTGTTTGGAAAAAATTATATTTAAGTCTATTTTTGTTAATTATCGACCAGAAAAATAGTGAAAATGTTTATTTATGTTTCTGCTGGATATAATGTCATAATGTCACACGCCTGAGTTACATAACAAAAATTGCTCAAAAAATGATAATTTTAAATTATATACTTACTTTAAGGTGTTTACACTGCACAATATCAACAATTCAACGATATAATAATTTTTATAATGCTTTTAATGGTTTTCAGAATTAATAATGACTACCTTATAAAGATATAGAAAAAAAGCCAGTCGAGCCATTCCAAGCAGTAACAACAAAATATGTTATAACCTCCCCGTGTTAACAAATCAGACCTTATATTCATGTTATCACTCGTAAATAACATATAATAGTTCGCCAAAAGACCAACAGAAAGCGCCAAATGGCAAAAAAAAAAGATCATATAACTCAGGGTTCTCGCTGCCGCACGCCATTGCTCCAAATCGCGACAAAATGTTTCATTTGGTGAGTAAACTAACAATCAGACTCTCCAAATTGCGAGTGCTCAATTTCTGCTCTTTTTGTGTGTGTGCCAATATACTCGAGACTTATCCGCGTTTCTGAACGATTGATGTAGCTTTGCATGTTCAATCGGACCGCGCCATTTACATTGCTCTATTTATAGACATACAGACTCAATACCAATTCAGTTTAGCAACAGCCAAAGACAGAAAAAGTATTATGCAATAGGTTTTTGTCAGTTAATCACTGTGCGCCGGCGGCGTCGCTCTGGTCAAAACATAAAAAAAATTACTCGCAACAAGTGCCAAATATTGAAAAGTTTTGTTGGAATGTGGTGTTGAAATTAACCATGCTATTTATTAGTTGTATGTAAAGTTTCAATACCCGGTCAATGTTTTCTATCTCATAGCAATTTTTAGTGTATGTTTTCACAGCGGTAAATCAAAGATAGCTGTTTTTAACTTTTATTCAGACTGCTAAAAGAACGTCTGAAACATTTAGGAGGCATTTAGAAAGTATTTATTTTCAGTAGTTTCTGTAGCGGATAGTTGAATTTCTATTTTTTGAGTAGTTACAAAAAATTAGGTTATTTTAGAACATATTCAAAAAATGGATACAATAAGGGGTTAAAGATAGATTTTTTAGTGTTTAACACCGAATCTATTTTCCTAACATTTATTTTCATTTAGCTACTGTTTTTTATTTCTTATTCACCAAATCGTTAATGTTGGTCAAAAGCCAGCAAGAACAGTGATGTAACTCCTGATTTACACTATGCATTTAAGGGATAACAGACGTTTTCATGAAAAAAAAAAAAAGTTATAGTAAAGATTCAGTAGACAACATTTAAACACTCGTGTCAAATTATTCGACGAAAACTGGTTAATAATTATCATTTGATTATTTTTATATTGTTTATTATAATTCAATGTATTAAACTATACAGCTTATAATGCAAATAATATTTTGCATTTCTCTCATTGATAAATTTTTGTGAAGTTATAATCACGTTAAATTTGCATTATTTGATACAAGACTTTAATAGTAAAATTGCTCGAAATATTACAGTAAAACAGTAGCGCCAACTTTTCAAAAACATTGAGTGGACTCAAAAATTTTTGAGTAAAATAACACATATAATTTTTTCCCCTTAATATGTATGTGTGTGGAGAGAGAGGGGGGGGGGGGGAGAAGCGAATGACTGAAAATGATAATTCGAAATTAAATTATGTTTCTTCTAAGCAAATTTTTAAATTATTATATTTTAATTATAATTTTATAAATAATTTTATTAAATTATATTCTTATAAGCTCTTCCTTATAAATACATTAATATTTATTTTAAATAACATCGGAATTGCTAACTATTGAAAGGGCAAGAAACTAAATGTCAAGAAATCATACATTTTAGTCACCTAAGTGCTTTATTAATTCAAGACTTCAAAACAGATGGCAAAATAGGCAGGAAATTTATTTTTCGTAAGAAATTTAACTATACGTCCGCTGAAAGGATTTTCAGTGCTCCTGTAAGTCTAATTGATGTCCTTACTATTTTACAAACAAAGTTATTTTGAGTCCATTGATAAAACCAAATTTCATTTTAGCGATTAAATAAAAAAAATTACGATTAAATCAATTGAAATTGGGTGGGCGGAAAGATCAAATTATTGGGTGGGCCCATATAACTTGGGGCCACTACAGGAAAGCGTGCAAGTATGAATTAAGAAAACAATTATATTAATGGACATTCGTTGTTCTTACTACGAGGTATAAAAAGAAAATTTCGCCCTTCTATATTCAATAAATTTTACAAAATACTAGAAAGTAAATGGCACTGCTATAATTTTATTTAGGTAATGCATGTAAAAATCGATAAATAGCTCCAGAGTGAAGTCTACAAGTCACACAGGTTTCGATAACTTTCTTCTGCACATCTGATTTGATATAATTTGTGGCATGGCGTGATTCAGCCCAGTACTTTTTGGTGAAAGAGTGCTTCAGGGGGAAATCCAAACAAAATAATATTCACAGCCTAAATTGCTCCTAATGACAGTTGTCAGCAGAGAGTCCGATATTCCATGGTCCATCCTCACTTTTTTTCACTAAGGCATCGTAATCAAATTCCAAAAGCAGTTATATTTATTGTATTATCCAAGCACACGCACTGTGTTTTCTTACAAGCAGAAGAGGTTCAGAAATAGAGATAATGCACTTCACTTTTTTACTGAGAAAGCCAGTGTTGTTTTTTTCTGTTCTTGCTGTTCTTGGTTTTTTCTCCTCTTTTATACGTTATACCTCGAACAAATAACACGCATATCTCACGATATTCTAATTGCAAAGAAAGGAAAGAATACTAATTAACTTGTAAAGTAATATTTTTATTGTATGAAATACGTGTTATAGGCACTCAATATTTAGATGATTACAGTGTAATATCAGCGCCCGTGTTTTTCTTTTGTTAAAAGTACAGAACTGACCAAATTATTATGGTAACAGGAAAATTTACACATAAATCAGTCTAGGAGTTAGTTTATTGTATTACATTTAATATTGGATGAATGTATATGCATTACTTATAATGCACGTAGTTATTGGTGTGCACTCATGGCTTTTAGTGCTTCGTATGTCCACCTTTAGTTGCAAAAGACTGCCTTTATACGTCTTGGCACCCTTTATTCTGAACCAGTCGTTCCATTTTATCATTATGATGCCATATACGAATTAATTGCTCAATTAGTAGAACCTTGTTTGTTGCTGCAATTTTATTGACTCGGAGACCAGAGTCAACAAAATTGCAGCAACAAACAAGGTTCAACTAATTGAGCGATTAATTCGTACCTGGCATCATATTGATGAACTGAAACGACTTATTCAGAAGTACATACAAGGTATGTAGAAACGTACAAAGCAGTCATAGCGGTAAATCTGGACAAACGAAATACTAAAAGCCATGCGTGGACATCTATCGATATGTTCATTGTAAGTAATGCGTATATATTCAACCAATATTAAATGTAATACAATAAACTAACTTCTAGGTAGATTTATGTGTAAATTTTCCTGTTAGCACAATAATTTGGCCAGTTCTATATACAATTACATTTCCATTAAAAAAAAAAGTGATCGTAAAAGATTCAGTTGACAAACATTTAAACATTCAGATCAAATTATTCGAGGAAAATTGGTTAATAATTATCATTTGATTACACTGATCGGCAAAAAAATTAAACTTTTTCCTCCCTGCAAACTAAATATGTTAAGTGTACAGATATAATATTCCTAATTCTAAATATGTTATCCAAAATGCTCCGGTACGTACCATTTTTCTGAGAAACAGTTTTATAATAACAACAAGTGAAGAATTATTAAATTAATTTGTAATGCTATATAAAATTGAAATAATGAAAAAAGTGTTTCAATGTCTTAGATATCAAATTTATGAAATATAGCATGAAAATCCAGTTTGTTGATACTTGTATCGTGCATTTGTCTTTTTATGTCCCCCTCTACCCTTTCGTTTCCGAATTTACTATTTGTTATCCACTAATATATTTTCATTCCTTATGCCGTTGTAATTCGGGTAATCATATTCATATATTTATTTACAAGTAATTTACATATTATTATCTACTTTTTATGGTTTACAAAATTTCCACTTATGTTTTAGCAAGATATAAAATACCTTAATTTTAAAAGCAAACCCTTCTACCAAAGGAATGGTAGGCGATAC
Source organism: Maratus speciosus (assembly GCA_963932465.1). Classification (NCBI taxonomy): domain Eukaryota; kingdom Metazoa; phylum Arthropoda; class Arachnida; order Araneae; family Salticidae; genus Maratus; species Maratus speciosus. The sequence continues at coordinate 174,569,066 of OZ010793.1, forward strand.
AGAAATTTTGTAGCTATATTTTTTTTCAGCAGAATGAAATCTATAGGAATCAACTATTATATCTACAGGGAGGATTTTAGTGCCGACCAGTGTAATTACCATTTTATTATTTTTATATTGTTTCTTGTCATGCCATGTATTAAACTATACATATTATACAATGGAAATAATACTTTGCATTTCACATGTTATTTAATTCATTTTTACAAAGTTATAATCACGTTAAATTTCCATTATATGATACAAGATTTTAATAATAAATCTGTTCAAAGTATTATAAGAAAATATTCAAGTATTATTTTTTCAATTAGGAAAACAAATATTAGGAGGCTACTTCAGTCAAGAAATTTATAAAGCTATCTCGGTTGCATTTCAATATTTTTAAATGATTTTTTTTTCACTAGATAGCTGATATCGATCTGTACAAAGGCCGTTTTTTACTTTTTCGAGATTGTTTACAGATATTTTTAATGAGAACACTTTCATTTTCGGAAACGATTTCGGAAGTAAAAACCTCCTTATAAAAAACCTCTGCAATCAAAATCGAAAAAGTAAAAAACATCCTTTATACAGATTGATCTCAGCTATCCAGTGCAAAAAAATCATATAAAAATATTGAAATGCAACTGAGATAGCTTTATAAATGTCTTCCATAGAATTAGCGCTAGTGAGCGGGTTTTTGGCGTGACTGAAGTGGCCTCTTAATGGACACATTTTTTTCCTTCCTGCAGGATATAAAAAGAAAATGCCGTGCTATTCCATAAATTTTCTAAAATACTAAAAATTAAACAGCACTACCATAATTTTATTTATGTCATTCATGTAAAAATCTATAAAATAGCTCCAGAGTGAAATGTACAAGTCACACAGATTTTGAGGACTTTTTTCTATACATCTGATTTAATTTAATTTTTGGCATGGCGTGATTCAGACCAGAACTTTTTGGTGAAAACATGCTTTAGAGGAAAATGCGCACAAAATAAAATCCTCCTTATAAAAAACCTCTGCAATCAAAATCGAAAAAGTAAAAAACATCCTTTATACAGATTGATCTCAGCTATCCAGTGCAAAAAAATCATATAAAAATATTGAAATGCAACCGAGATAGCTTTATAAATGTCTTCCATAGAATTAGCGCTAGTGAGCGGGTTTTTGGCGTGACTGAAGTGGCCTCTTAATGGACACATTTTTTTTCCTTTCTGCAGGATATAAAAAGAAAATGCCGTGCTATTCCATAAATTTTCTAAAATACTAGAAATTAAACAGCACTACCATAATTTTATTTATGTCATTCATGTAAAAATCTATAAAATAGCTCCAGAGTGAAATGTACAAGTCACACAGATTTTGAGGACTTTTTTCTATACATCTGATTTAATTTAATTTGTGGCATGGCGTGATTCAGACCAGAACTTTTTGGTGAAAACATGCTTTAGAGGAAAATGCGCACAAAATAAAATCCCCAACCTAAATTGTTCTTAATGACCATTGTCAGCAGAGTCCGAAATCCCGTGGTTCATCCTCAATTTTTTTCAATAAACCATCGTAATCAAATTCCAAAAGCAGTTATTTTTATTGTATTATCTAAGCACACACACTGTATTTTCCAACAAGCAGATGATGTTCAGAAATATAGATAATGTATTTCACTTTTTTAGTGAGAAAACCAGTGTTGTTTTTTCCCCTCTATTCTAGTTTATACACCTGGAACAAATAACAAATTTATCTCACGATATTCTAATTGCAAAGAAAGGAAAGAATGCTAATTAAATCATAAAGTAATATTTTTACTGTGCGAAATGTGCACTTTTGTTAAAGGTATATAATAGACGTTTTCACAAAAAAAAGGGGGGGAGAGATTTAGTAGACAACATTTAAACATTTGGATCAAATTATTCCACGAAAACTGGTTAATAATTATCATTTGATTATTTTTATATTGTTTATTACAATTCAATATGTTCAACTTTACAATGGAAATAATGTAAATAATACTTTGCATTTCCCTTGTTATTTAATTTGTTTTTGCGAAGTTAATCGCGTTAAATTTGCATCATTTGATAGAATAAGACTTTAATAATAAAACTGCTCGAAATATTACAAGAAGACATGCAAATATCAATTTCTGAATTAAGAAAATAAAATTCCGTGCTTTTATAAGGGGATATTTTATCTCTAAGATTATCGTTTAGATTATTAAGTATCTTTCAGATTATATTTTTCATTTATATTCAATAATTTTTCTAAAATACTAGAAAGTAAACAGCACTACGACAATTTTATTTAAGTCATGCTTGTAAACTTCTATAAAATAACTCCAGAGTGAAATCTACAAGTCACACAGGCTGCGAAAGCATTTTTTCTGTACATCTGACTTAATTTAATTTGTGACATGGCGTGATTCAGCCCAGTACTTTTTGGTGAAAGCATTCTTCAGAGGAAAATCCGCACAAAATAAAATTCCCAGCCTAAATTGTTCTTAATGGCCGTTGTCAGCAGAGTCCGAAATTCCGTGGTTCATCCTCACTTTTTTCCAATAAACCATCGTAATCAAATTCCAAAAGCAGTTATCTTTATTGTATTATCCAAACACACGCATGAAAATTTCCCACTAGCATAAGATGTTCAGCAATATAGATAATACTTTTGCTACTTTTTATTAAGAATAAAAAAACTATGCGTTTTTTTATTATCTTCGTCCCTGACTCGTTTTTTTTCCCTCGAACATATAATCCGCTTATCTTACGTTAATCTAATCTTAAGAGGGAAAATAATGCTAATTAAATATTAAAGTAGTACTTTTAATGAATGGAGTACATATTATGAGCACTTGATTTTTAGAAAAAGAAATTTTTTTTATTGTCACCAATGTTTTTCTTTTATTAGAGTTATAAAAATATCCTAATCTATCTCACATACATTTTTTTCTATCTTCTAAGCTACTTTTTACTGAATATTTGGCATTATGGGATATGTTTTGAAAGTACGACAACTATATGTATTCTTTTATTAGTTGAGATAAAAAGTCGTAAAATATGCTGTTTTAAAATAATTGTTTTAGACGTTGTTGTTTTTAATTTCTTAGTTATATTTCCATATTCCGTCTTCTTTTGCGGACCCCGAGGGTTCTACAGTGAAATTGCTGATATTCTTTAGAATATTGAATACAAGATGGATAAATTAATAGCGATACATAACCTAATTATACTGCATTTTTTAACAGTATTATTATTATTATTATTTTACTCACACGATTTCTATAGTTGTAGAGAAATTTTACATAAACTACAAAATATTTTACCATCGTGGATTCTTTCTGGTACACAGATCACTGTTTACGATCCACTGTCAGAAAGATATAAATTATGTCTACTCTCAGATTTCTTAATAATTTAATAATTTTCTTTTCTTTTACAATTTTTTTTTTTCAAGTCAATAATATATTTGAGTGCGTGTTATAATATAAGAAAATTCTATGAAGATTGATTAAAATTCTAAAGACTTTCAGTTCGATGAACAGCTTAGTAACAGATTGGTGAAGAGTTTGACGATTCAGCTTGGAAAACTGCTGCCATAGGTCAATGCAATGTGAGACAAAATAGGCAATTGCCTTTTCATAAATTTTCAAAATTCATCTACTAAATTTTCTTTTTCTCTTATTTAAAAAAAATGAATATTTTTTCTTTTTCAAGTAATTTAAAATATTTAAAAAGTAAAGAAAAAAAAAGGAAACTAAACATTTTATGTCAGAGGGGCTGTGAGCTTGGAACCTCCATGGATGACAATATTTAATTCTACTTTTTCTGTTGCATTTCTGAGTTTAAAAGTTAACTTAAACAGCGAGCGGAGGGTTAATCAGAGAGGCAGAGTCCCCTGGCGAAAGAGAAAATAAAGTAATTTAATTTGATAGTTTGAAAAAAACATCGCAGTAATTTTGTTTAGGATTTTTAATATTTTTTAATTTCTGCATTGCTTTTCGTGTATGCCACTCAACACCTCGTTTTTAACACGTTTCAACAAAGTTGAAAAGTGTTTATGAATTCGGTTTGTCTGTCTGTCCATCTATTCGTCCGTGCTCTAACTCGCGTAAATATACGACGAATACCATTAAATTTATAGACGTCATTGGATATTACTATGACATGTTCGGTATTGCAGATGAAGTGTGTAGCGTTTACGGTTCATTTACAGAGACACTCAAAAGAATTACGTTACATTACGGTCTATGGGGAGAAATCGTTTGAGGTGCATTTAAATAATATTACAGTATTTCAAACATTCTAAAGTTTATATACATCACTGAGGTGAACTACACGGCGCTTACTGTAGAATTATGTGCATAGAATATTTCATTCATTTACAGGAACACACAAAAGTATTTGGCTAGAGAAAAAATTGAACTATTGAAGAACAATAATTGCCTGAAATGTGTTTTTAGTTGTGGTACGCGTTTTTAACTTGAACTATTTTTTTATTTAAAACATTACTTGGTGTAGACAAATTCTATAGATCATATTCAGGGCTTCACAAAATTTCTCAAGTACATTTCCATTTATTCACGGAAATTGCTGAATGGAAATTTTCAACAGTGCTATCAGTGCTATTCGTTTCAATGAACTAAATTTTTGCGTACTATGTAGTATATATACAAATCCATAGATTATATAAAAGTCTGGCTCCAAAAACCCATCCGAAAAACGAATATTTTTCCGACTATTGATTTTAATGCCAAAAATTGGGTTTTAAAAACGTTATAAGTTTTTCAAATTGTTTATTTACACATCATACTTCATACTAATGTACTCTGAAACTTTGTTACTGTATTCTCAATGTGTTGGAAAGTGTTACATAATCTATGCCGAACACATGATTTTTCGTTTTTGTTTTTTCCCGAAACTCTCCAACCTATCATCAATTCGTCATTTTATAATACATTAACTGAACAAAATAGATTTTTCTACTTAAATGTATGTATCATAAATTACCTTAAAGGTATTTTGCACCAAAGAATGCAAAGAAAAGCACTTTGCATTTCTTTAAAAAAATCCAGAAATGGCCTTATATTTTAGTCCGTCAAAGTATTGCTATCCATTAAAAAAATTTCTGTGCGCTTATCATATATTTCGCAAGAATTTTTTTTCTTTATTCCTGGAAAAAATAAGGAGCTTATCTCTTGATAACCAGACCGCAAGATTTAAAAAAAAAAATGTTAATTAAACTTTAAAATATCTCTACCGAAAGACGTTCAAAAATACAGACAAAACATTTGTATTTTTTCTTAAAAGATTTTTGTCTCTTATTCTTTATTCGTGGAATACACAATGCGCTTATCTCCCAATAATCTAATCATAATAAAGAAAATACTGTAGTTAAAATAGTATTTTAATGAGTTATTCGTGTATTATAGAAGCACGATTTTTAAAACGGGAAAAATATGTAATTTTCTTTAGTCAAAAGTGTATAATTGATATTTTTTGTAAAATAAAGTTGAACGTAAAAAAGACAGTAAATAATAATTAAACATTTGCATCGGTTTATTAAAAAAAAAAATGGTAACTCGTTATCGTTTAAATAATAATGTATAACATAAAGCAATTATGTTGATTCTGCTTCTTATTGCGGGATGTACACTCTAAACAATGTATAAATTAGTCCCTTTTACATAAATATATGTATAAATTTGTAAAATTACGCTTTTATCATAAAATTTACACTCTTGTCATGAAAATTTACCCGTATTTATGTGTGTTTATTGGCTTAATGGAAGTGTGTAATTTGATATCCCTCTAAAAATTCAAACAAGTGTGTAAACATAGCAAATTGCACGGTTTTACCTGAATTGGTGTGCTAATGTAAATTTACAAACTTTGCCTACTACCCAAATATCTGTGTATTTTGCATATTACACCGAAATATATGTAAGAATGTTGCAGATATATGGGTAAGAGCAGAATATTACACAGAAATATGCGTACGAATTTTACACAGCTATATGTGTAAGAATATTACACAGAAATATGTGTAAGCACTCAATATTACACAAAAATATGTGTACTTATGTGAACACAATAAATACTGGTACTTGAAAACTTGGTTTGTGTAATAGTCGCTGAATGGTCAAGGTGGTGCATTAGAAAGTTGCAGTTCGTCAGTTCGTACCCCGTTTCGGTAATTATTGCTTGCTTACTGTCTATTGAATTAAATAGAGAATTTCTCCCCTTAATGTAGATGTATTTTTGAAAACTTGTGGCTGAAATTGATAGAAAAAAAATCCGATAAAATACGGATCTAGTACTGGCGTCACAATTTCTGTATTTTAACGAAATTTTATTTTACAGTGCGTTATTTAGATTATACAGGTCCGGTGCATAAATTGCGCATACGATTTTAGGACTCCAAGACGAGTCTAACAGAGAGATGGTAGGCAGTAAATATAATTTCAGACGATCCTGTTTCTTGGAAATTAAGGTTATTTTGTTGTCTTAAATTATATGTGCTGGAAAGAGATCAAACACAAAGCACATGATAAAGGTATATATAAATATTTTACAGACATACATACAATAAATAGAATAAACCCAACTGGAGTGAAAAAGTCCTTCCGGCCAGTGCCGAGAGGAAGAGGTAGCTTTCATATTCCTTATTTTAAAAAAAAAGCCAACTTATATTATTCAAACACACGAAGCTCAATTTAGTGGAAACCGAATATAGGAGATTCAATACTAATTTTTATCAATACTAAAATCATTATGAATGAGAATTTCGAGAAATTAGTCAGCTTTATCCAAGCTGCTTTTATTTAAAGGAACTTATATTTGGCTGCCAAATTCGGCGATTTCTTAAAGTGCCTGTCATTTTAAGACAACATGGTGGATGAGGCTAACCAGTGAACTTGGTCGAGACCTTAGTAATTGCTGTGCACATGCTCACTCACATCGGAATCGATTGATAAATAAGAGTGCTGTCGCAGGCAAAAAATCGGATTTTTCAAAATGTCACCCACATTAGATATTGAAATTGCTATATCTGAGCCATTTTTTAAGATAAAGACAAACAAAAAATGCTCCTGAATCCTTATATCAAGGTCAAATACTTAAGAAAGAAACCTTTTTCAATTTCTAATTTTTTTGCACCTCACTTTAAATATAATTTATTTTAATTTAAACTTTGAAACAAGATGGCTGAAGAAGCTGGCCAGCGAACTTGGTCGAGATATTGATGTATAATATCCACATGCCTTCTTACATCGAAATAGGCGAATACGTGTGTTATCGCGTGACAAATACAACATAGTTTCAAAATGTTAGCCATGCTAGAAATTCAAAGTGCTATAATTCAACCATTTTTTAAGATATAAACAAAACAACAAATTTTCAGAAACAAAAACTGCTCCGGAATCTTTGTATCAAGGCCAAACACATAAAAAAAATCTTTTTCATTTTCCAATTTTTTAATACTTCATTTTAATTTTAAATTTAATTATTTTAAATGGCAACCTTTTGAAACAAGATGGCGAATGAAGCTGGCCAACGAACTCGGCCGAGACATTGGTATGTACTATGTACAGACCAAGTTACATCCAAATCGGCTCATAAATACGCCTGATGTCGCGTGACAAAAATCAGGTCGTTTTAAAATGTCAGCCTCAATAGAAATTCAAAATGCTATAACTCAGCCATTTTTTTAGATATAGACGAAACAAAAACTGTTCCGGAATGTTTGTATTAAGTTCAAACAAATACGAAAAAAATCTTTTTCATTTTCCAATTTTTTGGTATCTCATTTAAAATTTTAATTTTTTTTTAAATTCTTTAAATGGCCGCCATATTTAAACAAGATGGCGGATGAAGCTGGCCAACAAACTCGGTCGAGACATTGGTATGTACTATGTATAAACGAAGTTACATCCAAATCGGTTCATAAATACGCCTTTTATCGCGTGACAAAATTCAGGACGTTTCAAAATGTCAGCCACGCTAGAAATTCAAAATGCTATAACTCAGCCATTTTTTAAGATATAGACGAAACAAAAACTGCTCCGGAATCTTTGTATAAAGGTCAAATACATAAGAAAAAAATATTTTTCCATTTTCAATTTTTTGGTACCACATTCCAAATTTTAAATTTCTTTAAAAATTTTAAATGGCCGCCATTTTGAAACAAAATGGCGGATGAAGCTGGCCAGCGAACTCAGTCGAGACATTGGTATGTACTATGTACACACTGAATTACATCCAAATCGATTCTTAAATACGAGAGTTACAGTGTGACAAAGGTCAGATATGTATATATATATATGTATATATATGTATGGATATATATATATACATATATATATATGTCAATTTTGAACGGAAGGTGGTTTCGGGGTCTGGGGGTCATGATCGATGAAAATATACCAAAATTTTTTGAAATTGCTTTCCTCCGAACGGCTGCAATAGGTAGCTTTTTGTAATGAAAGCTACCTAAAATTAGCCAGAGCCAGGAATCGAACCCGGACCACAGTATACAAGATTGCTGCTCTAACCACTGAGCTACTCCGGCCGATGCCTGAGTCTGCAATTTCTCACTAATAAATCATGTTGGGGTAGTTAGAGCAGCAGTCTTGTATACTGTGGTCCCGGGTTCGATTCCTGGCTTTGGCTAATTTTTCACTCCAGTTGGGTTTATTGTATTTATTGTATGTGTGTCTGTAAAATATTTATATAGACCTTTAACTGTTGAATGCAGGCGTTATTTATGAGTGTATGTGTATTTTCTCTCTATTCTAAAAAAAAGTAACTACCGCTGTCACCGCCGCCGCCGCCGCCGGTTTTGATTTTTTTGTGACCGGAGGCCTTTCTTCGTTAATATTAACAAAAATAATGCATACAAAAATATGAAAATCGGTGGTTTTATACAGAAATGTTTGATAAACACGCTGATGCAGACAGTTTTCAAATCGAAGAATTATTTTAAGAGATATTAAATGCTAAAGTTGGACAAAATCGTTCCACTAAAAAAGTTTTATAGCAGCAAAAACTATACATAGCAGTGTAATCATTTTTAGATCATTTTATGCGTTGGAATTTGCCGGAGTGCAGATTGCATTAATTTTTTTATTTTGACTCATTTTTTCAGGTTTTATTTCTATTTTAAATTCAAATTTTCAGCATTTCTAGAGATATTTTTTACAGATTTCAGAAAATTGTACTAATTTAAACTGTTGCCAACTGTATAAAAAGCGCAAGCAATAATGTTTGCTTCAAATTAAAAAATTATTTACACGTGACTATTATAAACAGGAAAAAAACTTTCAAATTAGAGTTAAATAATTACGTATAAAAAGCAAGAACTTATTAAAAATTACGTCATAAAAAGTATACACGCGAATTTTAAAAGAGAAAGGATATTGTAAAGTAATAAATTCATTAACATGCGTTAGAAGTCTTAGGAGAAATTACGTCATATTTACGTCACATTATAGTTATTACATAAAATGAACACAAAATAATATTGCAAAAAAGTTTAAATTTAGAAATTGCGCTAGACATATATTTGATATTTTGAGAATTAATTTAAAATGTCTCATTTAAAAGAACTTTCTTTTCGCTTTGTTAAAAAATACCAGGAGACAAAGACTCTCTTTACTTAATTCCTTTTATATTAGCTTATTTTGAAATGTTGTTACACGTGTATACGTCATCAAGTTGTTTTTATTTCGACGTTTTATTTGTGTTTTTATTAATGTTGTACGAATTTATTTGTTCTTAAGTTATTTAAAATAAAAATTATATCAATTTGTATAATTTGGCGAGTGGTTTGGCGATTTATATAATTTGGCGAAATTGGTCGACAGGATAATCAAGTAGTACCGCAGCGGATTTGGCGTTAAAATTCCCCAATCAATGAGAAATGAATAGAAATTCGTTTATAGGGAGATCGCCACTGTTTTTAAAATTATAAATCAATCTTTCGAAATCTTTTTAAAGCCGATCAAATTAGCGTGCATTTAGAGTCTGCGGTGTCTGGACGGGGGGTTGGCGAGCGTAGCTCGTAGGGGGCCGAGCCCCCTAGTAATATATATTGTAGTATGTGTGCTTTATTACAAAGCACATGAGTTTGTCCTTGAGGCAAATTTATTTTTCGACCAGAAAAATACTTAGTTCAGAATTTACATCCCAAACTACAAGGTTATATACTATGTACGCAAAATCCATTCTTTTTGTATATTACACAGATACCGTAAAGTAATAAAAGTAACCCCCCCCCCCCCTCCCTCATGTATGTGAACTTTTCCTTTTTTGAAAAAGTGCCATTTTTTAGCCCTCCCCTTAAAGTTTTATTTTCTGACGCTTTCAATACTTCTGTTTTTCTTCTCAAAAAAATCTTTAAGATTTTTGTTTCCATATCTCCCAAATGAATATATCTTATGCAATTAATTTTTATCTAATCTCTGTACATATCATTGTATCAGAGCTGTGCTTCGCAATGCCCTCTACCAGACCTTTGAAAGGATTGTTCCTCTCGTTTCGTAGGATACCATTTATGCCTAGCGCCCCATTTTTGGGACGTTTCAAATTTTAATAAATTTTTATAATTTTCTTCCTCTTTACAACATGAAAATTGTATGAAGTAATTGCCTATAAATGTCTTTATCTATTACCAAGAGATGACAGCATAAGATGGATATTTATTTGCTTAAATGAAGGCTTCCCAGATAGCATTTTTTGCTTTTTAAAGCCTTTTTTCAACCATGCTACGTAAATGTTTGAATGCTTTTTAAAGGCTTTGCATGAAAAGTTTGTAAATGTTTTGTAAAGGATTGAAAAAGGTTCCTAGTTGACGCTATCTGAGGGAGTTTGTAAGTGTTTCATGATAAGCATGTGAAAAGGAAGAAACGAAAGGGTAGTTACAGGAGTTGCAATCAAAGATTGATGAAAGGCTTTTATTACAAGCATGCATAAAAAAAAATGAAAATGAGGTTTTTATAAATCATAAAATCTTATTTGATATAAAAATGAGATAAATAACTCAACTTAGAATTTTTCTGAGCTGAGCATATTTTTTTGTTGTTGTTGTTTGTTTGTTCCTGTGGAAAATTAAATTTTAGTCAAATATTATCTATACATTGAAAAATACTGGTTTTTATTAGTCCACATGTTTATCAAATTGCTTATTTTAATTAATATGTTCATTTTTTACCTTGAAAGAAATTCTTACATCCCTGTCTTTTACTATGTATGTATAAAATATATGTTTAATTTTTATCAATTCGCTACATTATTAGATCCTATTTTAATAACAAAAAAAACTTAATAATGTTAAGAGGCTACTTCACTCACACAGAAACACCTGATTTCTAATGTTAATCCTCTGGGATATTTTTTTTTAATATCTCGCTTGCGTTTTTTTTTTTTTTTTTTTTTTGCATTGCATTGCATTGCATACCTGCAGTTTTGATACAAAGGCCATTTTTCGACTTTGTTTTACAAGGTTTTTTTGCTTATTAGGATATATTCAGAACTGCTTTCGAAAACAAAAATACTCTAGTGAAAAAAAAAAAAAACACATTGCAAACAAAACTGGAAAAAAAGGTGTACAGATTGTACACCTTTTACAGCAGAAAAAAAGGTGTAAAGGCCCTTTTTTCTCAACAGAAAAAAAGGTGTACAGAATTTGTACAGATTGACACAAGTAACAAATAATAAAATTTACAATATTGAAATGCAAACGAGATATTTAGAAAAATTCTCCCATAGGATTAACATTAGCATGCAAGTGTCTACGCATGAGGGATGTGTAATCCCATTAAAAAAAATTTCTTAAGGAAAAACACTTTCATTTGAATAAAAACCATTCCAAGTAAAATTTTAATTAATTATCAGCAGTGAAATTATTGAAGATTAAATACGTGAAATTTTTTACATTGCTAACTCGGCGCAAATCAACAGTGCATTGGAGCACTATTTCAGGGACCGGGTTCGACATTTTTCACTCTGTTTATTTACGCTTAGTTAGCAACTTGAAAAATTTCACGTATTTAGTATTACAAAATCATTCTTATACACATAGGCATAGAGTCTTGAAAATTATTGGTAACTTAAAATTTAAAAAAGCAAAGGGATTTTTTTTTTTTTTTTGTCATTTATCCTTTAACAAAAGAAAAAGGAGAAATTCAATAAAATAAAAAACTAAAAGCTTTTTTATATTAGAGGGTAAGAAAAAGTATTTAAAATGTTACAGGGACTTGAGAACATACAACTCTATGTCTGTGCTTATACATAGTAAATTTAATTATACTTTCAGTTACTTACCTTTTGAATCCAGTTCACTATTCAGGATCAGATAATTTTATTGTATACATATATAATGAAATCTGTGTTTACCTACAATAAATAGCACATCAAATATGGGGAATTCCAATATAGTGTACATTTAATGACTGTAGAAGATTGTATATTTTTTATATTACTACTTCATTAAATTTTTTAATTCTTTCATTTATTAAACTTATTTCTTAGAATTTTCAATTATTATTTAGAGAATATTGTCAGATTTATAAAATAAATCCTCCATAGGATTCTGATTGATGACCACGGGAATATATTTAGTCTTTTCTCTGAAAATTGTTTAATGATGCAAAATGCAAAAGAATTTTTTTTACAAATTCAATGATCTTTCCAGCATTTTTACATAAAAATAGTAATTTCTTGCTTGTTTAACAATGTAAATTACATATTACAATAAGACAAATTTTAAAAATCCTCTGCCTTCCTCCCTTCTCCAATGTTTTTCTTTTACCAGAGAAATATTATCCTATGTACAACAGAGCAAATACTAAACTAACATTATTTTTTTTAGTTCTTTAAAGTATAATTTAACTCACTTAAATTGTTCTTTTTCCGATTGTAATTATTTTTAATAACTTAAGACTGAAGCAATGAAAAATATTTCTCAGTATCAAGGAAATAGTCTCGAAAACAAATGAAACATCATTCAGTTTATAAAATTCTATTTATTTACATATAAAGAATTAATATAGTAATTTATTTACATATAAAGAATTGATATAATTAACAGGAACTTCATTAAATTTTTCTTCTTGATTCATTCTTTTCTCTCTAGAAAAAAATAAAAAATAAAATGATAAACACACAAATTACATACGTATAGTAAAAGTAAATAAAGTACAGTGTGACCTCAAAAATCCAGCATCAAAGTCATCTCGCCGCTTTTTTTTTTACACTTCCACCTTATAGGAGAAAGAAAAATAATAAATCGTTAAACAATTAAAAATTTCGAGATTGAAAGCGATGGATTGGCTGACAGTGAGATCGCAGATGCTATGCTAAATTGAATCCCTTCTGAGTACAGAAGAAAAGGTATCAGTGGAAAAATGCTTAAATTTGACTGGAAAACCATCTGCTTTAGATAAATAAGACTGTATTTTCAAAATCAATATTCTACATTTGTGTAAAATTAAAACTTGTTAAAAAGCTGTTCAAAAAATTGAAGCAAATAAAATTGACATCGATGTTTAGGAAATTACACGAGAAGAAATGATATATATTAGATTTTTTTTTTTTTTTTTTTTTTTGTAACATAGAAAATATGAATAGAAACTTTTAATTTTAATATTTTTTAAAATATTTAATTTTCTAATTTTCTCAAAGACTCTCTCTATTACTTGGGTATGAATTAAATTACGAATAACGGCACCATTAAGACTATTAAAAGAATTTTTGAAGTCAGAAATTCGGCATCGTCATGGTCCTGACAATGCCGGATTTTCGAGGTTATACTGTACACAATAGAGAGTGACACAGACAGAATCTTCATCTGGGATTGTTACTCATAAAATGAACGTTTTGATTTTGTGACACACACACGCACACACACACAAAAAAAAAATCCCTACATAATGGAAAGCACAAATAACCATCATAATCTAGCCTTTATGTGTTTAAAGGTTTCATAAAAGAGCATTTTCTTATATCTTCAGATGATGGGGAAAAAAAAGAAAAAGAAGAGAGTGAGAAAGAGTAATAATTAGTGAAATAGGTGAAAAAAAAAAAAAAGATTATATTCTATCAGCAGAGGGTAAGAGTAAACACTATAGCTACAAACAGCATGGTTCAGTGATATATATAAATGGATATATATCCGATATTTATTTTCAAAATATTGTGTATATTTTCAGTCGAGCAAGAGTAAATGGATTTTTCGACTTTGTCGTTCTGTAGATAAAGAACTTTTGCTCTGGCAATATGATAATTTTAGCCCCCCCCCCCCAAAAAAAAAACCCAGTAAAGTACCAATTATACGTCTTTCAGGAAACCTTTCTAAAACGATGCATAACTGAGAAAGGCGTATAATCGAAATTTTAGTCGGCTAAGGTGCAAAATCTTTGACTGTAGAAATACAATGCTGCAATCGCACAAATTGAATTTTGATACCATTTTTTATTGTTTTAAATACATTATATATTGAAAAAAAGTTAGCCCTTTGCACTCGAGGACTCCTGAGCGGAGCCATTTAAAATTTGTCTTCAAACTTGAGGGCTCCGCTATGGAGACAATAAAAATAATTTTGTGATACCTGCAGGGTTCGTTGATATATATCAATGGATATATATCATGATATATATCCGATATTTATTTTTAAAATATCAAGATTTTTGATATTTTCAAATTCTTGATATTTATTTTCAAAATATCAAGATGTTTGATATTTTGTATATTTGATATTTATTTTTAAAATATCAATGTGTAAGATAATTTTGATATTTTCTTCAGTCAAAACAAATGTAAATGAAATTTTCAACTGTTATTGACTGTGGCCATTCTGTAGATAAAAAACTTTTGTCTCTGGCAGTGACTTTTCTAGGCAAAGAATACAAGAATTTTTTTTTTTTTTTAATTTCTTTTCTAAGCTTTATGTTTGAAACTTTTATTTTTAAATGTAGAACTAATGATTATGAGAGACAATTAATTCAGAACAGCCATTGAAAGAGAAACTGTAATTTACATAATCTTATATGCAGCATTATTAGAAAAGAATTTTCTGATTGTGGTTTAATTGAGTCTAAACTGTACTACAGGTTAGGGAATAAACAATAAGACAAGCTTACATTTATGTTAAAATTCTTCAATTAAAAAAAAAAAAAACTAATTTGTATTTAAAATTTTATTTTATAAAATATAAAACTTTCTTGTGACAAATCCTATAGTTTATATACATATGCAAAATGTATGCAAATATATGCAAATTATATCTGTTTTCAAATAGTACATTTTCAATTTTGTTCTAAGTAAAAAAAAAAAGAAGAGAAATGCATTTTAGAATGCTATTGTTTAAGTTTTGTATGTTAATTGCAATATGTTTTAGTTTCTAATTTATATTATGCTTGAAAATATTCATTATCAGCAGTAAGTTGATTATTTTGAAAATATCGGATATATATCAAAATATCGGATATTTTTGATATTTTCGAAAATATCATGATATTTACGAACCCTGGATACCTTCTAGAAAAGCCGAGATTACATATTGGCAATTGCTTCAAGAGGTATCACACTTTACGATTACAAAATGTAATAATTTTATAATTTTTAGTTTTTTTTTTTATATATATCATAACATTTGTATTCGTATTCATAAAGAACTAAAAAAAATAATAAGATATAACTAAAATCCCTTTGAGTTGCTGGTAATACAAATGAAAAAAACCTTTGAGTGCAAAGGGTTAAAATATTAAAAAAAATAATTAAATAATTTCTAAAACTGAAAAATAAAAATGAGAATTATCAAACCTTTTATATCAGTTGCATACCTTGTTAATTAAACTAATTTTTAATCATCGTTTGACATGCCGATTTACTTTAAAGACTTAAGCAAAGCATTATTTCAAGAATCAGAAGTAAATTTGCTTCATATACTTTTTATGCTTTCTGTATATTAGTAAAATATAGTAGTATAGGCTTGTTTACGTGTAGATGTAATAGTTTTTCTATTTATTGAACATCATACTGTATATTATTCATAATTTAAACTATGCCTAAAAATAGAACTTTTGTTTATACAAGAAGTTTAACATAAAAGAAGGTAGAAGGAGGAATGGGACATGTTTAATTCTTTCTTTTTAATAAGATGAATGTAAATTGCTAATATGCAAATATTTTTAGAAGGTAATATATTAATTATAACATTATAAATATATTCATTTACTTCAAAACATAAATAAATTGAACTGATGATTTTTTAATGCTATCTCTGATTGACAATCCTGAATTTTCCTTCCAGTGATGAAGGTACTAAAATTTGATATTGTAGCACAGACATCAACCTAGAATCTTTGTTAGACTGTATATATAGCCAACAATAGACTATTTGCCCCTTATCATACATTGTTTTATAGCTGTCCCATACCTCCCTGTTAGTGGGAAGGTATGGGACACATTTTGAAATTTATAATTTCTTTATAAAATTGTTTCTGCAAATTATGTTTCTATATTGTTCAAGGACATTAGAGAGTGTTTCATTTTGTATTCTATATATCAAAATTTTGTTTATGTGTCAAATAAAGTTGATTTTCTTATTTTTGTAAAAAGCATCACATTCCTCCCCACTCTCCCCTCAAGGTCAAGTAAATAATAATTAATGTATAATTAAATATGCATAATAAAGATGAGATACATTTTCCAGGAATTATTCAATGGAACTTTCCTCATAAAGGTATCATATTAATTCACATCAAAGTCGTAAAGTAAGGAAGTTTTATTTCAGGTTTAGCCAGTCTTAATAATAATAAAAGCTTGATTAATACATAAATATATTTGATAAAAAGATTGTGATTACCAATTAGCAGCAATATCTTGATTTTTTTCAGAAATAAATTTATACTTTCTTCACGAAAAAACAATGAGTTCAGTCATATATCGAGAATTATATAGACCCCTTGCATTGACGTCACGTTGCTATTAGCAACGACTGATACTATAGCTTCTGGAGCACACACGTGGAGCACAGAACTCCCCGTTTGCCGTTAAAAGCACGTGTTATCTTTCTCTTTAATTTAGAGCTTCCTTATTTTTATTATTATAGTACAAATAAGACTAAAAAATCAAATGGAGAGTACCATATTCGCCTTATATTTGGGCGCCATACGAAGCGATTTCAGACATGTGACGTCATGTGCAACCCGTCTATACAGTAGACTCCCTCAAATCCGCACAGTTTGGGACCAGTAGTTGTGCGGAATTTAGAATTTTGCACATTTCTGATCATTACTTTGTTTACATTTTTTAAACAGTAATTTGAATGTAATAATGCATTCAAAATTATACATAATGCTTGCAATATGGTAAAATATTAAAATAATTAAGTAAAGTAATAAACTACAATGATGAAAAGTAAGATAATTTTGAAAATAATTAAAATATTGAAAGTAAAGGTCAAGTAAATGATCAATAATGTATAATTAAATATGCATAATAAAGGTAAGATACATTTTCCTTGAATTATTCAATGAAATTTTACTCATAAAGGTAACCTATTGATTCAAATCAAAATCATAAAGTAAAAAAGTTTTACTTAAAGTATCTTAAAGTAAAAAGTTTTCAAAAAAATGGGTTGCTCATGGAGGGAGTTCAAATGGGATGGTCTCTGAATGGAGGTAAAATTAGTACTGAGCCTATGGGAATAAATTTCGTTCCATGAAAAAAAATGATCGGTCAAAGAGGTGGTCGCACAGGGAGGTTTCACTATACATATGTGTGTGTGTAAATATATGTATATATTTAACACTGTCGTACAGTTACAGAAAAGTACAAACTTTCATAGGAAAAAGAAAACATTATTCGTACCATTGAGCATGAACTCACAAAAACAAATTTTGTTAAAATATATAATAACCAACCTGTTAATTTAGAAAATAATGTCTGTTCCACTTCTTGCTGGGCAATTTTAGATTTTGTACCCTGTTAGGACTTTGTTCCAACATCATCTGTAATTTTCTCAACATGCTAGCAACCATGACTTCAGCATCTTTACCAGATGATGTCATTAGTTCTTGAAACTAAAAAATAAAACATAAAATAATAACAATGAAGAAAAAACTTTTAAACCCTTCATGACAAGCCTCCCTTGTACCATTATTTTCAAATAGTGACTTTTTCCTTATTTAATAAATTTATATTAAATAAAGTAAAAATGGTACTTTTTAGTTAGCCGGGCGCCAGTGTTATGTATACAAGTATATATACATATATATGTATGTATATATAACACTGGCGCCCGGCTAACCGAAAAGTACCGTAAAAATTACCATTCCGATATAGTAATAGTTACAAGGACTGTGTACACACTTTATATCACACATATGTTGTCATGAAGGGCTTAACATTACAATACATTTTGTAATGTATTTTTGTACCAATTTATATTTATTATTTATTATCAACTACACCGGTAGCAGAAAGTTAGAGATGGGAGTCGCAGATTTTCTTTTTTCGTTTGCAGGTTATTTTTCTATTGAACTCTTATTTCGCTTTATATTATGTTTGGCTCTTTCTTACTTAATACAAAAACTTAAGATTATTATTAGTAAAATTAATAAAATGCATAACATTTTTTTAAAAAGTGATCGTTTGATTAACACTTCGATTGTAAAACTTGCAACCTGTCAAACCTGTTTTACCTGCAGATTATTTTCTGCCTCTGAAGTATCTATTGCAGACACTTGGAGGATTTTCTGCTATTGGGTCAACTACTAAAAGTACACTTATTGAAAGTATGTACTAACTTTATTTGGTGAAATTCGTTGTCGGGATAATCAAGTAGTACCAAAAGAAGTAGTAGTATGAATTTCATGCCCTGTCAATTTTCACACTGATCACACTGCCAGTACAAATAAAATTATGGGGGGAAGGGACAAGAAGGGTAAGGTAATTTCATATTTATTAATTAAACAATAATAATAATAAACCAAGTTTTAATTTATATGAATTTACAAAACATTTAATTTTTAAATAATTCTTATTTTGATTTCATTTTTTCCAATTTACTATTAATAACTAAAAAGTATTGATGGGCAATTTAAAAATTAACAAGCTAACTGATAAGCATTTCAGGCTCATGATTTTATAGGCTGTGCTTAATATAACGGTATCACTTCAGGGAGGTGGAGTTTGGCACTTGATATCTTAAGATATCTCTAGGGAGAGGGAGAAGATTCATTTTCGATATTGTTACCATTTTTGATCCAACCAAAATATTCATTTTTCTATTTGTAACTGTTTCTTTACATCAAAATATTCAGTTATCTATTTTTATGAAAATACTAAGTTATTATTAAAATCATTAAATGACTATATACAATTATTTCATTCTGAAATGTGGAATACCTCAACGTTTAGCTTTCCTATTTTTTTTTTTTTTTTATATATATTTGCATATAATCCGCTGTTGGAGAAACCAGATAGTACGTTTGAAGTGATACTTGTGCTTATTAGTAAAATAAAGAGGAAGAATGTTGTCTATCTGTTTTGTTGATAAGAGCGGCAAGAAACAATATATCTGTTGAATACATTATGTAACAAAGAGCTATTTTTAAATACTTTTAAAAAATTTTATTGCTATAAACTTATTTTATATTTAATATAGTGATATTTTACATACTCTTTCTTCTTTATTAGAAAATTTTATAAATAACAGATGTATAACAATATATTTGCATATAACTGAAAATATGTAAAAAGAAAATGAAAGGAAGAAAAAATAAAAAGAACTTTGAGACACTGATAACAATATGATTAGTGATGGAAGGGTGGCACATAATCCAGGAATGATAATGTAAGATATTGTAAAGGCCGGAAAGATTACAAAATTACTATAAAGTTGGTAACGTTATATATGTACAGCCTCTTAATATTAAAAGCTTTGCCGATTCTCAATCAGCTGGCAAAATGACATACGAAAATTAATTTCTACTGTAAATGTATGTTTATTTTTAATAAATATTTTTTTTATTCTTCACTACGCATAACAAATTTATTTTTTGAGAGGTATACATGCACATGATTTAGTGGGGTTTTTTTCCAGAAAAACTTTTAAATAATTACTTGTGTTTGAAGACAGTTTTTAAATTTTACATATAGCAGCTACTATAAATATAGGAATAGCGAAAAGGGAGTTTGTGCAATAAGGATAAGATATTCTCAAATAAATTTAATGAAGGACATTATAATTATACAATTATTGGCACAGATGTCATATTCGCCCCATATTGGTGCAATTTTTTTTCGGTTGCCAATTTGGCGAAAACATCAACAGCATACACAACATAATCCGGGTTACCACATCAAGCAAAATAACGGCACTTTGGCGCCAGTTAAGTACCCGTTGCGTATATGACATTGGCGTCAGAAAAAAATCGCGCCAATATGGGGCGAATATGACATCTGTGACCAATTATTATTGTTCAAATATGAATATTATTTAACATATGATAAAACATTTTTTTCTCCTTAAAATAAGAGCGAAGGTTGAATGCATTTTTTTTTTTTTTTAATTTAAAATGCAATTTTTTAGGAATATATTAAAGAGACACCTTTTGAATATAAAGCTTTTTTAAATAGACTTTTAACAATTCTAATATAATTGAAAAAAAAAAAAAAAGATTTCTGTTTGTATGTTATTTTAAAATTACAACAGAAAATCATCTGTAAATATATATAGACGCTAAAAGGGATGACAAACGATATACCTACATTTTGATATATACATTTTAATGAAATGATCTACATGTTTTATACGCTACACACAGCATATATATTTTCAAATGAATGTAATTTGTTGAAGGTCAAAGTCTGTTTTGATTTGTAAATCAGTCCACAGCAAGGGGGTGGTGGTGATTTTAAAACTTTAAGTATACATTCCTTATTTTTTGAAGACTTTAAGAAAAAAAGATAAAATTTATTTTTACAAGCTTAAAATAATTAAACATAAAAACAAAATTGTGTTTAAGACTTAAGTGTTTTTAATTATAAAAACCTCGATCATAATTAAAAATGTTTTATTATAATAAAATATGTTCCTAAACACTTATTCCTATAAAAAACTCCTTACACTTTCTCGATTTCGTGTTTATGGTTCATTTACATTACCATTACGTCAATCCTATGTGTTAAAAATATATATAACGGAACTGCAGTTATGTTATCAAAATACATTTGGAAATTCGCGATGGTTACGAAACGTGAAACGATACGTTATAACATGTGTTAAGTAAATCATGTTTATAGAAGTTAGTTTAATTTTAAAATGTAGCATGCTGTATAACATAATTAAACAAAATAGCGTTGAATCAAATATCTTTTCCCCATGGGTAACTTACACAGAAATCTTAAATATAAGACAGTACAGGAGAAAAAAAGACTACAGTAAGAACGATTTAAATAATAATGATATATACTAATAAGTAAAAGTAATGGCAAACTTACCGCATTTTCTGTAAATGTTAGAAACGTAGAATAAACTTGACACAAGGAAAGCTTTCAAAACAGACGCCATTGGGAGACGCTACGCTGGCCGTGAAAAGAAATAAGTTGCGCATGCGCAAAAATCGTACGGATCATAATGATTTTCGAACATGGGTTGGCTACACGATTATCACGAAAATCTTTGCAGGATAGTTAGAAAGTAAAGCAAAAACGACCCTTTTCGGAAACCTTACATGCTATCTGGGCTTTTTTCGGTGTTTATAGATTTTTCATTTTTCAAGATAGCGAAATGTAAAAAAGTAAGTTTATTTGTAATTTTTGTACCAAGGATCCAAATAAATAATCTTAGCTTGTAGATTTCTTTGAAACACGTATTTTTTTTAATTGCGAAATTATAGGTTCAAGCCTTTTTTTTATGCATTTTTGTAACGTAGAAAATAGAGGGCGCTAGGCATAAATGGGTACCTATTTCAATTAGCCATTTAGAGGACAGTTATTTATGTAAAGTCCTTTTCAAAATGATTTTGAAATAAATTGTGTTTTAGCCTCCAATACGATTATTCTTAATTAACTAGAAGATAGCCCATCAGAATGACGTGTTCGCATTTTCAAAAGAAAGAAATAACATTGCATTATAAAAAGAATTATGAAGTAATAAATTTTATCTTATCTGACTAATAGGATCAGGTGTAGGAACTATATATATATATAATTATATTTTATGAGAAATACTATTCACTTTTTCTCCCAATGTCTTCAGAGTGAAAGAATTTCAAAAGAAACTTCTTTTTTATTTTAACAACGATAGATGGCGCCAGCAAAGCACAAAAGTTCACAATGAATGGGATACAGGCGAATGTTTACTTATGGACGGAGAGGGCCAAACTAATATCTCAAAATATATACATAATTGGATGTCAGTCATCTCTCAAATGTTAATTTATTTTGAATAATATTTCTACAAATGTAACTTTTATGAAGTTTTATTCGAAAAAATAATTTTCAAAAAAAAAATGGCCGAATGGAATACGATAAAGCGAAGTGGGATCCGGATGAGTTCAACCCCGGAAGCGTTATACACTTTGTGCTATTATATATATAATTATTATTAATTATGCTTATAATGTTATTAGTCTCTGTAAAAAATATTTTTTTTTTCAAATAGTTCATAAAAATACTAATTATATTATATAATATACAATTTAAAAGCTTAATTTATATAAATTTAGACAAAACATATAATTATGCATTTTCCCACATATGGATATTCGCATATTTAATATGTTTACATTTTATCAAATAAATACCAAAATATTTTAGCGTAAATTTTTTTAGTATTTTTCAGTTCATTTGCAACATTTTAAAGTGATTTTACCTACAAATTTGAGAAAACAAAAATTCAGACATAAATGGGTTAATGTTTTCCTTGATTTTTATGCACTAAGGTTTAATAGATATTTATACTGAGTTTAAGTTTTATAATTTTTGTACAAATTTCTTTGATATCTAATTTAATTATTTATGTATTTTTTTCCCTTAATTTATTATTTTTATTAATGGAAACTACTTAGCTTCTACGGAAGGGAATTTAAAAAACAAAAAATGGCAATTTGACCTGATAAAACTTTGCAAATTTTAAAAATCCTCTGAAATTTCATAAATTCCCAATTTATCACCCCCCCCCCCCCACGCTCCCAATTTTTGTATTCTTTTCACAAAAATTCAAGTTATAAGCCCCCCTTAAAATCATTAGAATTTACTGTCTTCTAAAGGGGGCTTATTTTCGTACTTTACGGTATATGTGTACTCATGTGAAATTTACATGTTAAACTATGTATTCAGAGTTATCTGATGACTTTTATTTAACACTTAAGCACCTTAATATGTTACCATAAAAATACACAGAACAATGTCTATTTTGAAATTTATACACCAGGCGTGTATTTGGTAATTTACACGTCGCTTTACACATAGAGACAAATCTTTTTTGTATCATCAATATATCTGTTTCAATGCATAAATATACGGGTTTTTTTTTCTTACGGTGTAGCTGATAATAAGAAAGCGTTCACTAACTTAATTAATATGTACTTCTAGCACGCTTTGTACTACCCACAACATATAATCCGAACACGGAAAATCAATTGTTGAAAATATCACAAAAACATTTTCATGATCGTGAAATTCTGAACAAAAAATTAGGCTCATATCTCTTTAAATGAAACACTCCATATACTTGACTAAATAATCGAATTGGTGACCTTACATTCCAATGTCATTTTGTTTGTTTGGTATGCATAATATTCCTTTTATATTTTAAGACATTTTAGAATCACTCTGTATACAGCGAATAGCTAGAATAGTATATTATATTCCTAAAGAGCCTGTATCCTTGTATTAATCATCTTCGTTAAATGAAATTAGTCTTTAACACTTTATGTACTGAATTATGAATTCATGAAAATTTTATCTTCTAAAGCATTTTTCGTAAATTGTTTAAACTACATTAGAAGATTTACATAGTCATTGAATAAATTTTAGAAGGATTTAGAAGAATTAATTAAATTTGAATTTATAGGGATTTTGTGCAATATTTATACCACCACTCAAATCTTTTATTTTAAATATTTTTCTTAGTATTTTGTAGAATTAGGAAATGTACAAATATAATGTTATTACAATAGAAATATTTCGCAAGTGAAAAATCCCCCCAACGCGAAGAAAGCTGAAAAGATGAAAAAACAAAAAAAATCATCATCCTTTTAAAAATATTTTTGTTTTGTGTAACCAATAATTCTTTTGGAACAAGATAAAGTAATGTATCTATAACTCATTTTAAACTGTATTACAACTAATCGACGTATTAAATGTATTATATAACAAGTTATTTTAATGGTACTTATAAGTACCGTAAGCAGATAAAGGGTTAAACAGACATATTCCTTTTTTTTTTTTCAGACAATATTAATCCTGATATATTATTATATTTTATATGCGTAATTCTCTTCTCGAATTCGCCTCTGGGGGCCGCGTGAGACTGATGGCCTGGGCGTGCTTTCCTAATGACCCATGCCGCAAAAATGACCCTGGATTTCCAAAATGGTCACTGACCACATTCCGTCGCATTTGGGTACTTTATTATATTTCCGTTTGAAAAAATGATGAAGGAAGTCAGAGACCGTTTTTCATTTTGTAAAAATAAATGGAATGGGCACTCGGATCATCATATTTCGGATAGAATTGCCTTTCGGGGAAGTAAATAAAATCGTCTCAGAAGAGTAGAGATATGTTTAAGATGTTTATATTCAGTAGTTCTTCGTTTTTTTTCTCATTCACCGATGTTGAATATTTTTAGATATTTTAAAGAGGAAGATCAAGAAACGTTGTGACAGAAATGACCATATCTATTTTTTTTTTTTTTTTTTTTTTTTTTATGCAGCATAATTTTGTGGGCTGGAATACATTCTCAGATTAGAGTTATTTTCTGATTATGTATAGATAAAAATACGTATAAAAGGATAATTTATTTTCAAATAGAAATCGTGTCTTTTTTAATATCTAAATATATCAATGCTTAAAAAATTAAAGAAAAAAAACTCGTTTTTTTCACTGTTAAAAAATCTATACGGAAGTAAGTAAATATTTTTTAATGCAAATTTGTATAATAAAAGAAAAGTTCGAAAAATAAAATTATTTTTAATCTGTTATGCATATATAAGGGAATTGAGCAAGGAAGCGAAGGCACAATAAAAAATTCAGTTTAGCTTTCAAGTGTTTAATTATATATTCTTAATTAATGATATGACTTTGTATCAATAAGTTTCTGCCCTCACATAGAAATAATTGAGTAAAATTTATGAAACTGCTACATTGTATCAGTCCTTTTCTATATAGTCACCGTGCACAGTAACACATTTCTGCAAACGGTATTTCAAAAAGAAGGGGGTGGTGTATTCCAGGAGGTGCGATAGTAGATCCAAAGGAGGGCATTTTTCTAACTTTTGCCGACCCCCACATGTGACATATTGTTGGAAAGGCCTGTGACCACTTATTCATGTTATGCACCCCTCCCGAACTCCTCGCCCCAAATTTGCCCGGCGGGGGCATGAATGGTGTCCTTAAAATTTAGAAAGTGCCCACCTCTCCTGGAGGGCAAATTGGAGGGATGGGCTCAGGATGTGCATATCATGAATAAGTGGTCACAGGCCTTCCAACAATATGTCACATGTGGGGTATCGGCAAAAGTTAGAAAAATGCGCCTAGTTATCGCGCCTTCAGGAATATACCATCCCCCGTCTTTTTAAAATACCGTTTGCAGAAATGAGTTACTGTGCACGGTGACTATATAGAAAAAAACTAATACAATGTAGCAATTTCATAAATTTTAATCAATTATTTCTATGTGAGGGCAGAAACTTATTGATGATACCCTCTCGTATAAGTATTACATTATGAGTATCTACGGTGATAAACTTTCAATAAACATTAATTAAGCAATTATAATCAAAGGCAATCAGCGAAGAAATTAAAGTGACAACGCCCCAATTATACAATAAAACTTAATTGTTCACAGAGACGTCCTCTCCGTGACCAACGATCAACATACACCCTCTGCCCTGTTCCCGAGCTGCAATCACCTTCCTTATGCAAACCTTCATCTTCGTAGGCGGTTTTTGTCAAAATCTGATCCGGCATGATAATTCCGGTTCAATATATATATATATGAAACGATAAAAGCTAAACCCCTTTTTAAAATCCCCTTTTTTGTCCCTTTTTAAAATTTAAATTTAGAAATTAAAATTAAAACTTTTAAAAATTTAGCTTTTAATTTTAACTTTTGTAATTGTGTCTCAATTGATTGAATGAAGTTGCCCCTGTTAAGTCAGTTTTCCCGCATCGCATTATATAACTTTCAAAGATCGTTTTGGCACATCTCATAAGAATACTTTTGCTGAATAAGTGCAATTTGTAAGTCTTGCTGCATTCCATCGGCCAAACCGAGCCCCCGCCTTTATCCCGGGCAGTCAATCATTCAGTTAATGACCAATTATAGTTTAAAGACGCCTCCTTTGACTTCAACGGCCCCTAGCAGGAATAATGCGAAATACAGCATATTTATACCGCTGCACGGGTCACAGGAGAGGGCTTTTTACCATCAAAAGAATGCACTAACTCCACGACACTCGGCTCTCTAAGTATCGCTTTGCGGTACACCTAATGCCCAAGGCCGATGTCCATAAAGTAAAGTAGCAGCTCTCAAGCCAAAAGGGGCCTGATTTCTCAAAAGGATGTAACCAAAGAACAATAAATCAGGCCCCCGGAAAAACTGTGTCTTTATTGGAACAACTACTATCTTAACCTGACTTTGATTTCCCGGACACCACTTACGGCCTGCGACTACCTGACTATGCTAGAAGTTCCGAGGGTTCGCTCAGAAATCGGCACGCACGCGGCCGCGGTTCGCGCCCCTGCCCCCAGCGGTCGGGCACTGACCGACGCCCCGACAGAAGATCCATAACAGGAGTAGCGGCTAATTCGTTATATATATATATATATATATATATATATATATATACATTAGATGATCATTTGTAATGATTCATTATGGTTATATATATATCTATATATCTTTACTATACTTATAAAGCTCCTCTTACAAAGATATTCATATTTTCTCACATTTACATTTACATTTTTCTGGTTTTAATTTTTGTGTCTTTTTCTTTGGTTTTTTTTTTTCACATGTAATTTCTTTTTAATTATGTATATAATTAATTAATAATTATGTATGTGTGGGTGTACTACGATGTGCGTATATTTGAGGGGCTCACAACCATAGTAATTGTGATCCATTTTGAAAAAAATGACATAGTAAATTTAGAAGGTGCATATAATCGGTTTTATTCACTCTCACAGTGAACCAAGTCTGTATACAGATGCCATATATGATAAAGTATGTGAAAACAGACTTGGTTCACTGTGGGAGCGGATAAAACAGATTTTATGCACCTTCTAAATAGACTATATATTTCTTCTTTTTTTTTTTTTTTTTTTTTTTTTTTTTTTCTTTCAGAATCGACTTGGTCTACTATGGTTGTGAGCCGCTCATTTATGTATGCACATCTTAACGAACTATATTTTACGTCCGATGCTGTATTGAATCCATTTGAAATTATATGTCTTTTGATTTATTGAAATGTTTTATAGCATAATGATTTATGATGAACGTATTCTAAAAGCGAAATTACGTTATGCTGAATTTTTTTAAAAAAAACTAAGAATATACATAAAAAAAAGTGCATTTCGCTTATTTTTAAACACCCCTCTTTAACAGTTTAACATATAGCAAATAATGGAAATTTCACATTATATTTTACAATGAACATGTATCTTTAAATCAATCATCTTTTCAGAAATAAAGCTGTTCATTAAACGGACATGTCTATATATATATATATATATATATATATATATATATACTAGGGCTCTCTTTACCATGCAAGCTACGCTCGCCCACCCCCGTTCAGATTCTAAAAACGTGCGAATTTGATCGGCTTCATAAAGATTACAGAAGATTGAAATATAATTTAAAAACCAGTGGCGATTTCTCTTTAAATGGGTTTTCATTAATTTATCATTGATTGAGAAATTTTAAGGCCTGTTATAGCTGCTGTTAAGACATCCAATGGCTGTTTTCTTGTGTGATTCAATAAGATCAGTTAAACATTTAAAAATAAGGTAATATAAAATAAATTAAGTAAACAAGGTCTTTGCCTCCCGGTATTTTTTAATAATTCTGTTAAAAGATTATTTTAAATAAGACATTTTAAATGTATCGTTTTAAATCTGAGCTAATTTTCACCAAAGTTTTCCTTCTCATTTAAACATTCATACGAAAATACTTTTGCTTTTAGAAAGGAAATATTATTATTTGCGCTGTCTTAGAATTGGCAATATTAATTAAAAAGGTCAAATTTTGAACTGTTTGTCAATATTTTTATTGGACCATTTTGAATATGATGTAACTTCTCCCATTTAATGCTTTTAACTCATATTAATGAATTGATCATTTTAAAGTTTTCTTTCTCTTTTTAATATTCACGTGTAAATACTTTTGTTGTTAGGAAGGAAATATTATTAATTGCGTTGCCTTAAAATTGGCCACAAAAGTTTAAAAAATCATCTGGAAATATGAAATAAATGTCTCGTAAATATACTTTTAAATTTAAACTGTTTGGCAGTATTAATATTTGGCCATTTTAAATATGACATAATTTCCCCCCACTTAATGCTTTTATCGCATATTATTAAGGTATTATTTTAAAGTTTTCTTTCTCTTTTAATAGTCACGTGTAAATACAATTTTTATGACGTAATTTTCAATATTTTACTGCTTTTAACACGTAATCATTTAAATCTAATTTGAAAGGGGGTCTTTTTCTGTTTATAATAGTCACGTGTAAATAAGTTTTTAATTGGAAGGAAATATTATTCTCTGCGCTTTTTTACAATTGGCAACAATTTAAAATCTTAACCTTTAAATATAAAAAAAGTAATCTCTGGAAATGAGAAAAATTTGACTAAAATAAATAAGTAATTATTATTTATTATTATTATTATTATTATTATTATTATTATTATTTATTGAATTATATTTTTAATTTTTCTGAAAAACATAATTTAATTGCAATATTGTCTTCACTTTCGATTGAAATAAAAGATAATTTCAATTTCAATTTGGAAATGACGAAAAAAAAAGAAATCTAATAATCCCTATATGTTTTTCTTTCCTCCCTTTTTTACACAAAACTGGAGTCATTTAGTTGCCATCATTACAAAAATATTGTTAAAATTAGAAAAAAATTAATATCTCGAAAACTAATTCAATTTTTAAAATTCTAATACCATTTTTGATATACGCCGATCAATACGGATAATTGGTGCTAATTTCACCGCCAAAGGTCCCATATTTTAGGAGAAATAGCTCTGAAACATAATTAGTCGTTTAATCAGTCGTTTAATCAGTCGTTTCATAAATTCGTTTCATTAGAATTTTATATATATACGGTAGATATATTTACAGACTATAATAGTAATATCAGTATTTTGTATGCTAAAATATCTTCTTGAATACGGCTCTGAGGACTGCATGAGACTGATATTCTGGGCGTGCTTTCCTAATGATCCATGCCCTAAACATGACCCTGGATTTCCAAAAGGAGCACTGACTATGACCACATTCCGTTCGTTTTGGGAACTTTGTTATATTTCTGTTTGAGAAAAATTATGAAAAAACTGACTGTCAGTTTTCATTTTGAAAAAATAAACGAAATAGACACTCGGATCGACATATTTTCAGTAGAATTGCCTTTCAGGGAAGAAAATAAAAACGTCCCAGGAGAGTTGAGATGAATTTAAGACGTTATTTTCAGTAGTTCCTTTTTTTCCCATTCACCTATGTTGAATCCTTTTAAATATTTTAAAGAGGAAACTCAAGAGACTTTGTGTCAGATATAACCATATTTAGACTTTTATCGAGCATAATTGTGTGGGTTTGAATGCATTCACAGTTTAGAGTTTATATTCTGATTATATATACATAAAAATACATAAAGAGATTTTGTGTAAGATAGGAATCATGTCTTTTACATGCTGAAATATATTAATGCTTAAAAAAAGAACAAATAAATAATTCATCTACTTCACTGTTAAAAAAAATCCATTCAAAAAATATTAACTAGCAATTATTTTTAAAAATAGAATTGCATCATAAACGAATAGTTTAAAATATATACGTGTATCTATTTCAATCTTAACAAACTATGTTTTATGTCCAATGTTCTATCGAATACTTTTGTGATTACATGCGTTTTATTTTTTTTAAATTTCTCATAGCTCACTGATTTATCATGAATGTATTCTAAAAGTGAAATTACATAATACTGAAGTTATTAACGAAAACGAATAATATTCTTAAGAAACATTGTATACATTTCGCTTATCTTTAAACATAGGGGAGCTGGGGGATGGATGGGACATTCTCAATATTTCATTCAATGAATGTTTTTTTAGTTGATTTCTTTTCTCATATATGGCCCTACCATAGTGTGCTCTAGAACCAGAAGCAAAACCACATGGCTCTTTTCATTTTTTTGTAAAGTTGCATTTTTTGAAACTCTGCTTAAAAGTAACTTTTTTTTTTAATTAGAAGTTATCAAATATTTTATACAATATAAACAAATAAGATATGTTGTAGTTATTTATTTGAAGGTTCAATATTGGTAATTAAAATGAGTGCATATTAACCAATGTGACAAAATAATTTCTGAGGCAAAATAGCGGGCAATTGAATCTATGTATCATAGGGATGATTGGGACAATTTAAATGGGGATGAATGGGACAGTCTTTTTCATCCCTAGAGATGTTAAAACATTTATTTATTAACTAAAATATATTATATAGGTTTATAAATTAATGACTTATGTTAATTATTATTATTAAACTGTACTCGTATTTTATAGGTTGTTTATTATTAAAAATTATATTGAATCTTAATTACTGTATTGTAATAAAGGTTAAATAGTTTATCAAAAAATTGCTATTGAAACAAAAAATAGATCAAAATAGATAAAATTGTTAAAAGTAGTATATGTTTATTGATCATATGGCGTAAATTATATTGAATTTTAAACTTGTGCTAAATAAATTCCCACTCGCACTTCCCCTAGCATAATTTCATTTGGATTTGTGCATGGTATATAAGATACATTGAATTAATATTTATTAATAAATTGTGAATGAAAAATATTGGCTATTCCGTATTTCAAAGGCATTTTTCACTTTCATTTCATATCTAAAATGTCTCGTAAGTGGGAAAGGGGAACAGATAGGCAGTCGAAGTTTGCATTACAAGTTAAAACTGCAGTAAAAGAAGTGATTAACAACGCTGAGATATAATAGCCATATTATAAGATCATATATTACAAATATAAATACATATAAGTTTATAATTATGAATTTTAACTAGGTAACATTGAATACAGGGAGAAAAATATTGGTGCCCCATCCATCCCCATTAGTGTCCCATTCATCCCTGCTACATGGATGATTGGGACAGATGATAACGTTTATTAAATTTTATAATATTTTACTGTATAACAATATTCTAGACTAAATATGATTCATAGATATAGTCAAATACCTAACGTATGAAATGTGATACATAATATTGATAATAACTTTAAAAAAGTATTAAAAATAAACATTTTTGTAAAAATGTCCCATTCATCCCTCACCTCCCCTACATCTTTAATAGTATAGTTGAATATATTAACTATATATAGCGAAGTAAAAGACCATATTTTATTTTATAATGAACCTGTTTCCGTGCATCAAACATCTTCTCGAAATAAATTAGTTCTTTAAATGAATAACTATTTTTTAGGGAATAAAATATCTATATTTTATAATCTTAATTTTTTTTTCTTGAATTCGCCTTTGGAGACCACATGAGACTGATGGCTGGCGCTTGCTTCCTAATGACACAGACCGTAAAAATGACCCTGTGTTTTCACTGACCACATTTCGTCTCATTTGAGTACTTTACTCAAATTCTGTTTGAAAAAATAGTGAAAGACGTCGGAGTTCATTTTTTATTTTATAAAAATAAATGGAATGGACACTCGGATCATCATCTTCCTAACAGAATTGCTTTTCGGAGAAATAAATAAGATCGTCTCAGAAGAATGCGGAGATGAATTATGCAGTTAATTTCAGTAGCTATTCATTTTTAGGTGCGTTCGTAATTACAGTGCGTCTCAAAAGTATATGGACAAGCGATTTTTTGAAATAGAAGCCCAAAAAAATTAAGTCATAATCACGAACAAAATAATAAGCATATGGAATCATAATATATGTTTTTTACAACAACGAAATACAGTATAGGTTTTACAGAAATTTTGTAAAAAAATAAAATTCAAAATAAGCTGTCTCAAAAATATATGGACAATGAAGCGAATTGTTTTTATTACCACCGTATTAAAAAAAATGCATTTTCTGCGTTCTGTACATGTGAAGTAACCACTTCGAAATATAAAATCAGTGCTTCAATCGTCGAATAGCGGGAAAATGCCTCGTAACGTTCAATTATCTGCTGCTGATATAGCTAAAATTTGGCGGTTAAAGGCTCAAAATGTTAAAATTTCTGATCAGGGGTGTAGTCGTAAAAAAACCAGAGGGTATACGCTACAGGAAAAAGCGATTGCAAAATATTCCCAAGAGACGGTGGGGGGGGGGGGGGGGGATTTTCTATAGCCTAGAGGTCTGCACGGGCCGAAATTCACAAGTACGGGCCCTGCCCGTTTATACTTTCACAGTTCACGACCCGGCACGTACAAGAAACAGAGAAAAGAGGCGTTGAGCGGCCCGTGCAAAACTCAATTAAATCCGATCCAGCCCGACTCATTTTCTAAAAAAATTCCGATTTTTCTTAACATACAATTAAGATCCTTTTAAAGAGTACTACATACATATTTATGGGAAAATTTTACAGTACATGATTACAATGTGTTTGTTCGCAAGACAGAAAATACACGATAACAACATTAATGATTACGTACGACTCTTGGGCTTTTCAACATTCAAATAAAGATTCGTTAAAAAAAATAATGCAGTTTAGAATAAAAGAAAAAAGAGGATTAAAAGCATTATAACTTTTGAAGCTAGATAATAAAAAGAATTTTTTTTAAATATTTCTCAAATTTATTAAGATATATTTCCAATAATCCGTTAACAGAAGTTCATTATCGCTATTATTATTTTTACAAAACATTATTACATGGGCGACACCTACCGGGATACTGGGAATGATTAAGTCCACTTCTGGCCCAGCTGGACTATGGAGAAAAAAAAATGCAATCCTGATCTCAGGTAGTTCGTCCCGATTCAGCTGAAAAAATTAAGACCGGGCTCAGACATGATGTAACATTATGTTCGATGCTGATCACTAAGCTGGAGGACATGTTATATTTCTATATTAATGTTGTAAAACTAGCATCGGATCATGTAGCATACTTACACTTATTCTCGAAAAAGTCATACCCATTGAAAATGGTTCATATTTTAAAGGCTTCGCTTAAATTTTTATATCGGACCAGTCATCCGGTTTAGTTTTTATATCGGCC
The DNA here is from genome assembly GCA_963932465.1 of Maratus speciosus. NCBI lineage: Eukaryota > Metazoa > Arthropoda > Arachnida > Araneae > Salticidae > Maratus > Maratus speciosus. The sequence continues at coordinate 174,602,731 of OZ010793.1, forward strand.
TGGCTGGCGTGTTTAATTTGTTTGCCGCCCCGGTCCCGCCCATTAAAAAAATTGTCTGTTATTCTGCCGACCCATTGGAAAGTTTGTCTTTATGCTGGACCGGGAGCGGGCCTCGTGCCAAGCTCAGGCCCGTGCAGACCTCTACCCTTCCCTGGAATCTTGCAATTAGAGGTCATAACCAAGATGTTACACCTAGCTTTTATTTTTAATAAATTTCTAAAAAAGTTTATTTGGTAATAGCTTTTTAAATAATAACGAAACACTAAGCTGTTTTAAAAAGAAAAGAAACGGTTAGATATAAAAACGGCACATATACATGGTATAACGGTATACGGCACATATAAAATTTTCAAAAGTAATGACGCTAAATAGAGTTCCGCATTTGAAAACTCATGAAATTAAGAAAGTAAGTGACGACACTACATTTAACAACCAATAATCTAAACATCCTGACGCCCGACTGGTTTGAGAAAACGTAGTTTACGTTTTTTGGTTATTATAAAACATTGAAACAGGCTATAATGGATACATACAGGTTTTTTTTTTTTATTATAATAGCAGAGACGTAAAAGGTATGATACAGATGAAAGGAAAAAGTTAATTTACTTTTGCTCAATTAAAAACCTTCTTAGCTGCGATAAAAGGATATAAAATATATTACATTTAGCCTAAAAAAATGAAGAGATTTTAAATTTTACCTCTGCTTATAGAAGATGAAATTTAATTTAGGGGAAATATTATTTTAATTATTTTATAATAACGCGCATATGATTAAATTGTTAGGTGCTATTGAGCCCAACTTTCTGATGTTAATTTCTACTACTGATGTTGCTTTACAAAATTTTTAACAGATAAGACTCTCTCTCAATAACTTTATCAAAAAATGATAAGTAACATCAATTAATATAACCAATAGCTCCTCCTCCTCCACTTTTTGAAAAAATCGAAGTTTTATGTTTAAATATAAGATGTTTTAGGAAAAGTAATAAAACGAATTTTCTGAAATATCCATTATTTCCATTAATATTTAAAAAAGCAAACACGAATAGCCGCGCTGCTACCCTGTTTAGAGTCTGGTGCAAAAAATTGTATTTACCGTTTCTTTGATCGCTGCTTAGTCAATAGTAATAACTGACAGCACCGATAAAGTGTCAGTTGTAGCGCATAAACAATGCTCGAATTACCTTCGATACGGCTCTGAATACAAGTTCGAGAAAATGAAAAACAATTTTAGTTATAGCTTATAGCGAAAGTTATAATAGATATTTCAATTTGTCAGGGCAAATCTAAATAAAATGGGATAAGAAATCGGAGCAAAATTTACACATTAACATATGTAGTGAATAAGCGATTATACTAATATTTATTATTAACATGAAATATAATTCAAATAACTAAAATACGCATAAAAAAAGAAAATTTTTAAACATTTCAAAAGTACAATTCGCGTACTCTTTAGTTTAACTAAACTGGCACATTTCTTAAAAAGAAAAGAAAATACAGCATACCTTTATTTTATTCCAATATTTTCCATATTTGACGAGAAATATTTGTCTCTGTATTACTATTTGCTGTACACACCCTTGATCTAGTGTCTAAAGAGGAACGGTGATTAGCTAACCAGGAATTTACATATTTCATAGGTTCAAAATGTTCTACGGGCGGACCATTTGCATTGATGAACATTAGATTGGAGACATTTTTTATGGATAATTTCGATCTCAAATTTGTAATTATATTGTTCATTAAGCTGAAGCCACGTTCGCACTCGGCCGTGGAACATGGTATTGTTGATATTAATCTTAAAAAGGGTTTAAATGCTTCTGGTATAACTTCACTGTTTTCATTAAGGTCTCTTAAACCTTGAACAGCTGCTATTTCATCGATTCCAAAGCGTCTGCATATTCTTCTGACTTCCATTTCGCCATGGCTAATATCTCCAGATCTAATTTTTTCCGGATGAAGTACTGATATGTCCTCTAAAACTTGACGATTTTCTTCATCATCATCTGAACAAAGCCTTACTTTCATTCTATCAATGATACTCTGCAGGAATTGTTTTTGATTTATTGGAATGATTTTGTTATTAGGAACCAAAGTAATATTTTTGAATAACAATTTTTCTCTTGCTTCTATTGCTATTAAGGTCATTTCTCCTGGTCTTTCTTTAAATGTCTCTAAAACCCTAATTGTGCGTTTTATCAATAATTCTGCCCGTGGAAGAGTTATTTCTTGTGACTGCCCGTAAGGCATGGTAACGTCACAGCGACGTCGCTGAGAAGCCACACTGTGACTTTGTGACCGTCGATGTGACGTCACGTGACGTCGATGTGAAGTCGTGGTGACTACAATGTGAAGTCGTTATGGCCGTTTTAGAGCTCGTTTGTGACGTCCCATTGTGACCACTTTGTGAAGTCACGATGTGACAAATTTGTGAAAAATGTGTCCTTTGTGACTATTTTGGCTATAACTCTGTGACAAACTTGTGACGAAAGCGACATTGCTTTGAAGTCGCATTGTGACCAATTTGTGAAATATGTGCCATTTGTGACGAAATTGTCATTAACACTGGATGATTCTGTTTCGATTTAACTTCTTTTGAAGATTTTCTAACAATTTAAAAGAACAGGATCGTTTGAAATTATTATGACTGCACGCGATCTTTCTGTTAGAATTAGTTTGGAATCCTAAAATCGTATACTCACAATTTATGACTAAATACTGTATAACATGTATAAATAGTCATATACAATATACAGACTTTCTTCTAAATTTAAGTTAAAAATTTAATTTCCCTCACTTGCCTTACAACTGTAACAGATTGTATTGTTTTCAATATTTGATGAATGTTGCCTTTGAAAAATATTTATGCATTCCCCTCACACATACATGCTAAAAACACCACAGCTTTAATTGTATTTATAACATACACACAGTGACTATTTTCTGTTGCTGTGGTGGACAAGGCGAAAAGTAAAAAAAAAAAACGTTTTTATTTCTCTCATTTTGTAGAAGGTTATTGCAAACTTTTTTGCCATTAATATTTTTGCACTCTCTTTAAAAGCTTTTACTCACGTTAACACCCAAAGGTATCAGCACATATGTAAAACTGTAAAGCTTGCCAATATTTCTGACCAATAACGCTGATGTTCAAGCAAAATTATCTTTTATTGTAATTTTTCCAGTTGAGTGAAAAAGTGTCCAGGTCAGGATTCGAACTAGGGCCCAATGGCGTAAGCTGCCAATGTTCTATCAACTGTCAACTGAGCTATTCTGGATAAATCTAACGCACACAATTCACCCAGTGAATATGAATATGTACTTATTATTATTACACAACCTTATATAATAATACTTTAATTATTTTACATACCACCCGTATGAATAACACATACTACTCATATAAGTACATAATAATAGTTCTCTGGATGAAATTTGTCCGGAATGGCTCAGTTAGCAGAGCATTGGCAGCATACGTCAAAGGTCTCTGGTTGGAATCCTGACTTGAACACTTTTTCACTCAGTTAGAGATATTAAATCTTTGTTGATTAATTTACCAATTAGAATCATCCTGTTAAAGTTAATATAGAAATATCTTTTGATAAAACTACGTGTATTATTTGCGTAATATTTCCAACATACAGATTTTAGTTGAAAATCTTGAGTATAAATGAAGACGATGCAACTACTTCTGCCACTACGCTTTGGTACTTCCTTATTATAGTGGTCTGTGCATGTACGATTACGTCAAGGTTTAAGTTGCGATTTAGCCAAAGTCATAGTTTAACTTATATACGTATATATATATATATATATATATATGTATTATGTGTAGGTCTTATATATGTTTTATATGTCATATAAGGTAGATGAGTAATGGACACCATTAAGGAATTTCTTTAAAACTATAATTAATACCTATAATTTTTATATTCCAGTTTTTCCAGTATTATATTAATATATCAATAATATTTAACTATTCTCATAGTCTCATTTCCCAATATTAATCAAAATTTTATTGTAAATAACAAAAATATATCAAAATACCCACAATTCCAGTCATGGACACTCCAGAAAATATAGTACATATAATTGTTTTTATGACTGTATTTAGAATCAGAATTTATCGAAAGCATACTAACTAATGAAACAAAATAGTTATTTTCAAATAAATTTAACAATAAAGTTATCATTAATTAATAAAATATATGTGATAATTATTCACTGTTTAAATCAATTATTGTGATTATTACAAAATCAATATTTTAATTATTTTAGATAGATGGTTTAAAATAATAAATGACAGGGAATTACAGTTGTCAAATTTTAGAGACAGTGGTGGATTTAGGAAGGTAATTAAAAAAAAATCTGAAAAAAAAAACCGTTTTGGAATATTAGTGCATAAATTCGTATATTTACCACTATTTTTAACAGTGAAACACCCCGAAACTACTTGATATATTACTCGCAGTAATTAATATTACATATATGAAAGAAATAATACTGCAAGTTGAATGTTTTAAATATTAAATAAAATAATTTCAAAATAAAAGTTCAGAACTGATGTTTGAGGCCACTGATCCGCAGATTTACTAGTTCCATTTACTACTATAAGTATAAATTTAATTACTAATATGGGATTTTTATTTTATTTATTTATTTATTTATTTATTTATTTATTTATTTATTTTTTGGTCAGAGAAGAATGAAAAACGTTTAAGACAGGAAATAATAAGTATATTTTTAATAACTTCTGTAACTTTTTTTTTAATGGGTAGAAATTGAGCACTTCTTTCCCCTATGTCCTTAAACAATATTCTCTGATTCCTAATTTGTTTTATTTATTACCAGATTATAAAACATTTTTTAGAAAAGTTATATAAAATTTGTGTTATTACATTGGTAAGTGCAATATAAATTATTAAATTTGATTACTTAGGTTTTCAGTTTTGTCAAAACATTTTTATCTACTATGAACATTACTTAAATTGCATTTTTAGCAATGTCTACATGGGATGTCCATACTGTACATTCAGTAATTAAACGTTTCAAAGTTTTCTATTACTACCAAAACAAAAACATAGAAGTTTTGTAAGAAAATAAAGAATATATAAAATTATTAAGTGAATTAAGCTTTTAACAGGTTCATTAAGATTTTCACTGAAAAACAGTAGAACTTCGAAACATTATTTTCTGCTTCCTGATTGCTTTGATTAAGAGTATATCATCAATAACCCAGTTTCTAAAACATGCAAGAGGGAGTTATGAAAAAAATAATAAAAGCTAAATTTTTATTGGTTATTTTTTTAGAAACCAAAAACATTCAAGGGTGTCAATTACTGGAAGGGTATCCATTACTTTCACACCTATCCTGTATAATATTCATGTGTTTTATTATGTGATATGCTTCATATATGCCTTATACACATGTCACATATATATGTCATATACATCATAAAATGTTATGCAAGTAAATTTTATATTGATTTCAATCAAAGAACTAATTTAAGCACTATTTAAAGTTGAAATTACTAGGATGTTAGAATAAATCATTTTAAGCATATAAAAAACCAAAATTAAGTATAAAAAATTATTGGCTAAAAGGTATCTTTTTTTTATATTTGCAATAAACAGAAAATTACCATACTTCTCATAATACTGTCAATTTTCTAACACAAACTTGTAAAGAATACGAATGTACCTTAAAAAAATATTTTTGTGGGCATCACCAGCCTTTTTAATATTATAAAATTTAAGAAGTTGCTTTTAGCAATAACGATGTGAAACTGCTCAAAAGATAAATAAAATTTTGATGTGGAAGATTCCGTATCGCTGAGCAGATATCCATTTTTTATTATATAAAAACATGCAATGCAAATTATTTCAGAACATTACTTAACGCAAAATTAAAAATTTAAGTTTGCAAACACTTTTATTCTATAAAAGGTTTTTTATTCAGTAATTTAATTAGCTTTAAATGTTTATTAATTATGTGAATTATTGATTATATATATTTTTTAATTTACGAAAATGTGATTTTAACCAGATAATTTTAAAAAGGAAAATAAATGCGATTAAACTGCAATTTAAATTAATGGTTTTAACCATCTGATTAAAATCGTTGACATACTATTTTTTCTTTCAACTACTCAAAATAAGCATTAAATTTATTAAATTTTATTGAATAGATAAAAGTTAAATTAATGGCATCTATTACTTTATAACATGTTTTTTATGTGAAATTAACTCAAATCATAATAAAAGAAAGCAGAAAAAATCATTTTTTCTTACCCATTTCTTGTTGACATCGTCTTCTATAATTCCATTATGGTAATCCAAAAAGCGAAAGTTCTTAAAGTCGAAAGTCGAAGAATTATATCCGAATACTAGACACAATGACATTGACCAGCTGAGATTAACCGGTCACTGCACATTGTACTTTTTCGGACTGATATTTTATGTAAAATATTTCTTGACCGCGTTCCTGTATAACTTTTGTAGAATTTAAAAAACCAGTGCCAACTACACACATTCATAAAAGAGCTACTGTTTCCAGCTGCTGCCACTATTCAAAAGAATAAATACACTGTATCCTCTTGTTATCGTCTGCAGAAAACAAAATTCGAGGGCAGATGGTTTTACTTGTTATTGTAGATTTGCAAGTTAAATGCGTAATACATTTATAAAAGTGTGGCTAATTAAAATGATCTGTTTGATTTCTTTTATTATTTTTTTTTGTGTGTATGCATTTCATTTTAGCTTTCAATCAATTTGAAATCAATTCAAGTAAAAATGGACTGTCTCTTTTTTGTAAATTATAAAAATTGTATTAGTCACAATTAGAGTATATAAAATAAAACATTATTGAAATTTCTAGTGTATATAAAACCAATTTAATGGACAATAAAGAAAAAGTTTGTATCACATGTAATAAATACCAAATATGTTCCTTAAAAAAAAAAAAAAAGATTATCGGGCAAAGAAAGTTTTTTTCTTTATAATCTTTTATTTTTTTCTGTATTAATTTCCTGTAGAATAAATGAGCGTGGAGAATAACTATTTTTTAAAGAAATTTCTGGGGAAAAAAATTTAAATATGAATAAATATGTCATGCGTTTTGGATATATTTTGTATATTTTATTATATATTCAGAAAATGTTAAATTTGTTAAAAAAGTCAGAAACAAATAACAACATTTATTTTTAAATAGTGACTTAAACTAGTTAAACATTAACAGAAAAGGAGAATATTATAGAAAGTATAAAAGTGAATTTATTTATTATAATAAAGTATACTACAAAATCAATCCGATCCAAGCTCCAAAATGCATTAAGACGGCCTGTTTAAAATATTTCTCTTCATTTTTAAAGCTTTCCTAAATTCATATTTTTGTCACACTGTGAGTTTACAATATGGAGGATTTTTCGCCACATATGTGACGTGACGTATGTTACATGCAGTGACATTACAGTGACGTCACAAAATTTTTTTTAATTGCCGGTTTTACAGTAAATAACATGTTTTAAAGAACTTTTGTAATTTTTTTAAGTTTCCTAAGAAGTTCACATCTCAGTCACAATGTGACATCACTGAGTGGTGGCATTTTGGTCACAGATGTGACGTGACCACAGTGACTTACAGTGACGTCACAATGACGTCACTGTGACCATGCATGCTATGAGGGTGTAATTCAGTTGAAAGTATTGCCAGTTCTTGAAGTACGTCATACATTATGCCTAAATCCAAAACGAATTCAGGACTTTCAAGTTTCCTTTTCAATCCAGAGAACGTAGATTTTAAATTCAGATCGCTACTGTCCGATTCAATATAGTTTTTAAAGTGGTTATAGAGCGCTTCATATGCACTCCAAACAGCTTTTATAGTGTTAAAACTGCTTGCAATCCATCGAATACTTAAAATGCGTCCTATTTTTAAGAATTGTATACCGAGTTCACGAGAAACGTTCTCCAGAGCTCGACAGTTTTTTGGTGATCGACTATATACGCAATAAAGTTTTTCCATAAACGATTTAAAGTGGTTTAATCCACGAACATCTTTGATAGCATCATTTACAGATAATTCTAGTCTGTGATTAAAGCAGTGCCAAGTAAACAGATTCGGAAATTTCTTTTTCAGACGAGTTGTGACTCCAGAATGCTTACCTGTCATAACACTTGCCCCATCTGTGGCAATAGCAATCTAATTTTGTTGTAAATATTCCTCATTAAATATGTGTCTTTTTAAAGAATTCAAAAGTTCACTTTCAATGTATTCAGCATCTTGAGATTCTAATTCACACAAATCGAGAAAAAAAATTTCTATTTTTTCTTCGCCCATATATGCCTTTAAATAAATTACTAGAGTAGATTTGTTACTTAAAGTAGTCGATTCATCGATAAGCACACTGAATTTGGAGTTTAGAGAAACAATATGCGAAATAAGTTTCTTTCTCATGTCATCGGCTATGTGCGTAATTATATTCGTAGCTGAGTATCGTGAATGCAAAATAATACCAAGGTTTATACCATTTAATTCTTGCAGATTGATCAGATCCTCGTGATCTGAAAACGGCCTGTGCTTTTTGGCTAAATAATAGGCTGTTCTAAAAACTTTAATTGTTGCTTCTTTAGCTGCTGAATTTACGTTTTCAATGCAATTTTCTATCTTTTTTTCTTTTTTAGATTCTGATATCTTCTCAGCTATTTTATGGCCTTCAGATTCCAAGTGTTTTTTTATTTTAGCTCGGAGACTAGCTAGTTTGCTAGCGCGATCTTTTCCCGAGGCTTCAATTAGCATGTTGCTCCATTCCACAGAGATACGCACTCTTTCTTCTTTGAAAGTGCCTAATTTTTTTTATATCGGAACACATATTGCAACCTAGTTTTCCTTTAAAACAACTAAGCCATGTATACTTTTTTTTTTTTCTGCACGTTGGCTGTCGGACCATACTTCGGGCCATTCTTCTTCTAATTCTTGTACGGATGCTTCATTCATAAGCGACTTACAGGAAAAATCATTTTCAGTTTCTATATTGAATGAGGACTTTTTATTTTCATGAAATTCTTCTATTTCTAATTTTCTTTTTTTAATGCATTTTTTGGTTTTTAACCAACTATCCATATTGCGAAAATTATTATAAATCCTTTTCACGTACAGCTAAAATGTAAAAAGACTGACTAGTTCCTACAACTTTTTAACTTTACAATGATTGGCTAAATAAATTCTATATATATAAAATAATCTATTTAAAATAGGAACCAATTCTTTGCTTTTCTTTTTCTGTTGATATCAATTCACTATAACACTAAATGTTTTTGTCTTTTCTATTTTTTTCCTCTCTTCATGGAAATCATGTCTACCAATGCAGTTATGGCGCCAGCCTTTCATTCTTTGTGACTGATTGCATAATAAATCTCTGGATTGCACTTTATTGTTTATATAAACCCAGACAGAAATTAAGCCACAAATAAAATCACAAAGAAACTTAAACATTCATTAAAACTTAGAATATATTATGATTTATGAATATGATTAAAATTTCAGTTTTCTTAAAATGTTTTCCTAAAAACTTTAGTGGTTTTTTTTCTTTTGCATTATTTTTTTTAACAAACAGAATTTTGCTAAGATTTTTTTTTTTCCAGAATAGCAAATTTTATATTAACTTTGCTTCATAAACAGAGGGTATACGGAGTTTCTTAAAAATTTCCAGAGGGTATACGGCGTATACCGCCGTATACCCTCCTCTACATCCCTGTTTCTGATATGTCTAAAGAAATTCACGTAGAATTCACTAGCCCTTCAATGACAAACTCCCTCCCTATGAGATAGGATCATTCCATTTCTTTGGCAGGTGGGGAAAGGTAGAGCAGTCAATTGAAATGGTGGCTCCATCTATCAATTTCAAATTAAAATACAATAGCGGAACATTGAAGATATCATTTTTGTTTTGTTTTATTTATTATTTGGTTATTAAATAAAATAAGAGAAAATCATTTTTTTTTATTATTGAAATCGGATTTTTAAAATTCAAATCTCACTATTGTTATCTAGTTTAGCTGCAGTGATAGCGTCTCCTTGCTAAAATTATGTAACTACAGATATGCAATAGGAGCAAGATTTAGCTAAATTTTGCTTTTTTGGAGAAAAATAAAAATAAGTAAAGTATCTAAAGCATATTACTAAAATTTTTTCGGGAACTACTTGCGAATTCGCCCGGAGTCCGCCATCTTGTTTCTTTGTTGGTCATTTATAACCACTTTATGCTTGATTTAACAACATAAACAACAACAAACATAACATAAACATCACCAAACATAACATAAACAGCAAAAAAAAAAAAAAAAAAATAACAACAAAAATAAATCCAAATAAAGAAATTTAAAATCGACGATGATCAACAAAGAAACAAGATAGCGGACTCCGGGCGAATCCGCAAGTAGTACCTTTTTTCGTATTCGATTTCACAATTCTTTAACTTTAAACTATCTTAAAATTGTGTCATTTGTGCCTCCCTCTCCCCTAAAAAAAAGTAGATAAATTAATAATCGGACAACTTTATTTACGAGTTTTCGAATTGCTTTGGTTTTATTTTGTAAGGAGATATATCCTAAGTAATAATCATGTTGAAGTACTCCTTTATGAAAAAATTCCAAAGAAAAAAAAATCTATGCTCTCCACAACCTTCAGCATTAATCAAGAGGCTTAATGAAAATATCAAAACGAGGCAAATACGGATCCTATCGGTTCCTACTACATTCATTCCCTTCGTATTACGCGCCGCGATCACTCCCTACCTTTCCCTACCTGCTAAAAAAATGGAATGACCCTGCCTCATAGGGAGGGAGTTTGTCATTGAAAGGCTAGTGTAGAATTCTAGGTGAATTTTGAAAATTAGGCGTTAATAACAATTGTATTTCTTATATTTCTCTGACGAAGACTCTGTTTTTACAGTTGAAAGTACTAAGGTATTAAAGTAATTTAACATCTTTTTAAATATTGTCTCATCTTTTAAGTAGTTTTGCACATAGTGTAAGTTCAAGTTTAAAATTCTTATTGTTTACATTTTTTTTTTTCAAAATCTTTACAAAAATTACTCTGTATTTTTACCGATGTCGAATGACACTTTTATAAGTTTTCATTTATTTTTATTTTACTTGCACTTTTTCAGGCTAATAAATATTTAAAAAAAAAAACCTTCAACATATTAAAAATGATTTATGGTTGTTTTAAACAAAAAGTTACAAATAAAAATTAAATTTAAAAAACCAAAAAAGCCGACTGCGTAAAAAGCGAACTAATTAATTATTTCTCATCACTGTGAAACTATTTTTTTTTATATTACTTACCTATTTTTTTATTTACTTGTATTGATGACTTTTAAGTTATGTTTAATTGTTAGTTCCTACCTATAAACATTGTTTTGATGAGGCCTATAGATGCCTATGATAGTTAGAGTTGCAGTAAAGCTACAGTTCCTACCTACACAACTTCCAGATTGTGTAATATTTTAACGGAGCTTCTGACTGTAAAATAGTCAATGAAACATCATCTTCATTTTGAAAGACCTATCCAATGATATGCCACTCAATAGGGTGCGTAATTTTTTTTTTCGTCTCTATCGCCATTTTGTATTTTGCAGCTTCCATTTTGAAATTATAAAAACAAAACCTAGCCTATAACCATCGGACAGTTAAAACGAATCGATAGAGACATCATTCATTAAAATACATCAGCCGTTGGGATGTTTCGAAGGTATAAAGAAATCCACATACCCATATATGCGTGAAACACATAACCCTTCTTGGCAGTCGGGTAATAAATAACAACAAATCTAAATCTTTTAAAGGGTGTCATTTGATAAGAGTAGAAATAGTGTTAAACGGTCGCATCTGCGCGACATTTCTCGTCATAATATCTAACTGAATGCATTTAATTGAACAATATCTCTTTGAATTAACTCTCTGGCACACAAATTAATTTTTTAAATGATTCTTTTAATTACTATTATAACTATACTATTAATACTGTAATAGATAAGGCATAAAAAGTAATTTATACCACAATGTCTTGGTGTTTAAAATGTGCCAGCGCTATTCGATTCTAAATCGCTTCAAAGGTCAGACGTGCCAACTTTTTGCCTTTACGTTTAAGAATGATTCAGGAAATGTGTCAAAAAGCTTTGGATTATTGAGCAGGGAATTATTTTTGAACCACCTTAGTAAGATTATTAAATCAGAAGCTGTGTTGAACTACGTAGCGTTCCATCCCCAAATTTTTATTTTAAAAAGTCGCAAAAAATATAAAAAAATACTAGAAGCAAATTGTCGAACAACCCCTATCATTTGAAGAAATTTTCCCTTTATTTGACGAAAGTTCCGTCTTTTGACAGATTTTTCGGTTTATATTCGCAAAGTTTCTATGATTTTTTTTTTTTAAGGGATAGCAAATTATTCACTTCCATTAAGCCGATAAACACACATAAATACAGGTAATTTTGAACGAAAAAAGTGTAAATTTTACAACAAAAGTGTAATTTAAAAAATTTATACATATACTTATGTAAAAGGGACTAATTTATACATTTATTATTTAGAGTGTCAATATAATTTTTTTTAGAGTGTGCGGTGAAATCCGGAAGCGTATAGTCACATTAAATAATTCAGGACGTATTTTTACACATGACTAAATGTAATGTAACTAACTAATTCTTGTTTCGACATTTTTTAATAATAAATATACAAATATTTTGACTATGTAATATTAAATTCTTTAGCATGCCCCTTATTTATTTTTTTTCTTTTTACTTTAAACTTTTTGTAATTTTATGACATTTCTTCTCACATGCGATATAACGAAGTTTTACAAAACCTTCATTTTCAACACCGTTTTATTTCAACAAAATTACCAATGTATTACAATTTTACTGCTTTAAAGCTACTGGCATTTGTACTTTAAAACTGTACTTTGTCATAAATTTATATTAGGTCATGAACTTTATTAACTGATTTCTTTTTACAAAGCAGAATTATCTCTCATTTCATAGTTCTTTTAGGCATTATGACTTTAAAAGAGTAAATATTCGACAAAATGTTAATGCTAAAAAACAGTATATGTTTGAATAGAACAATAACAATAAAAAGTTTGAGCTTATACCCATATAATAATATTTGTTATACGTTTGTATGGTCATTCACTGAAATGATCTAGAACAAATTCTAGCTTGAGCATAAATATTTTTGATGGCAAAGTCGTGACTTTCAGTTAAAGCAATAAAAAGGCATTCTCGAACATCAAAAACGCGTCAAGTTATTCGTCTTTTGACAATCTATATATTTTAAAAACAAGGCTGTTTTTTTAGTCATATGGTCTAAACGAAAATAACACACTTTTTTCGTTTCTACTTGACCAATTTTGATAGATATTTCTTTAAATGAAAGCTGTTAATTTGTAAATGTGCCCTCACTACCTGTTTTTAAAATTATTTCCATTTTTACATTTTTGATTTAATTTCAAAAGCTTTTTATCAATTTTTTTCAAAATGGTGGCAATTGAAATATTTTCATTGTTGAAGAGAAGCGACGTTTATTAATCTTTAATCATAATATCCTTATTGGTGCCATTTTCTCATTACAATTAAAAATATCTTTACAAAATTTTGAACAGAAAATGAGTCACGCTTTAAAAATGATGGATTTTCCCCCATAAAGCTATTACATTTCAATATATTTCATTCCGCTGCTTTTCAGTTTGAGACGCTGAATGAAATGCTTCAGTGTATAAGACTGACGTCATATTTGTCATATTTAAAAAGAAGCAATAATTTTATTTTATAAAACTAAATATTTTACCTTTCACATGCAAAGTTTTAGTTGGCAAATGTAAGTTAAAATTTGGAAATATATTTATTAATAATATGATGCATCTTAAACTACGTTTTTAAAGGGTTAATGAGTATATAAAAGAGCCTATGTAAGTTTTGAGGCGGTGAAAATAACGTTATGTTTAGATTTCCTCGGGGAAAAATTCTATGATTGTGTCAAAGTGAAATCCTGTTTGTTATTTTTTCTTCCCGTAATACCAAGCAAAAGACCTTCAACTGATGACTTCATCATTTTAATTTTTCAATAATTTGCACAATTGAAGTTTATAGAACTAGGAAACAGGAATTCTGCTTTTTCAAAATTTAGTGTCGCCCCCGATGAAAAAAAAATATTTTTATATAAATAGTAGAAAACATATTTCAATTTTAAGACTTAAAGCACACACTTTTATTTTATGTAAAATGATGTCATTCGCATCCGCTTGAATTCCACATTTACGATCCGCTCTTAAACATCTACAGTAAAGTATTCATAGGATGTCACTATCACAAAATAATACACAAATGCAGCAAAAAGATGCCGTCATTAAAGAAACACGACTGAAAAACGGCTATCTAATGATTCACAGACCTTCATTTGCTTGTAACATTAAATTAGATAACTTAAAATTAAATATAGTTTATAATAGCTCCATATTTTAACAGAAATTATTCGTTTATATTTTTCAAAATAGCACGTATTTTAATTACATTTTCTTTCGGTTGTTATGAGAAAATGGCAACAAAAAATATAATTAATATTTTTCTACAATTTTCCCTTTACTTTCTACATAAATGGAGTACTTGAGTTGCCAAAATGAAACAAATGGTTCTAAAAACTACAAAAAAATTAATATTTCAAAAATAAATGGAGTTGCAGTTTTCAAACAAATTGCATTTAAAAGTACTTTTTTTCCCCAATACGACGGTATAAAAATTGAAAATGTGCGATGCTTAGAAATTTTTAAAAAGTGCTATAGAGTATTTAATTGTACAATGATACATCTACTTTGTTTATTGCTAGCGTCTGTAAGGTAACGTTATTTTTTGGACACAAAATAAGCTGGGAGAAAGAAATAGCATACCGTACCGAGGGTTAAAAAATATTTCGATAGCTGTAGGTTAAAATAATATTTATTTTAAGAGTTAGACTAATCAACGAAAGGTGAATTTTTTATTGTAATTAATTTTGTAGGTTTATAATTATAACGGTTTGTTTTGTGATATTTTCTTTCGTCGAGATTCGACGGGTTCCAGCTCGTATTCTTTATTAAAAAATAAAGGTTTTTCTTAAATGAGCTTATATGCTTTCTTCTCAGAGTTCAAATATACGTTCCATGTGAATAAATTTGAACAGGTTTTTTAAGTAAGGTAAAACTTGTGGAATTCAAGCTTGTCTATGTAAGCTCTTCGTTAATGAGTATTATACAGTATTATTGATTATTACTGAATTATTTCTTCTCCCATTTGACTTCAGAGCAGGATTTTTAATTTATTGGAATTAATTTTTATATTAGACTTTGAAACATATCACTCTGGTATAGAAATAGTAATTATGTTCGAGTATCATTTATAAAATTGGACAAAATGGAAGTCCGCATATGTGTACCCAGGGAACGAAGAGGTAAGGGAATCTTGCCTTAATTAGAAGAGTTTCATGATCCCGTCAAAAAGTATATCATACAATTATACTTGGTAAATGGATACCTGTCTGAAACGAAAACATTCTTTGGCCTCCTTAGATTCCGTTTTAGCCGACTTACTGCACTATATTAGGAAATATCTTAACGGGAGGGGGGGGATCACCTTAAAACTTTTTAAAAAGTCAAAAAAAATTATTGTCTACAGTAAAACCTTCTTAAATCGACTACGTTTTGTTCCAATAAAATTTGTCGCTTCAAGAGGTGGTCTCTTAATGGAGGTCATGTTTAAATCTAGATTTTAATTGTTGAAAAAGGTAACAATTAATGTTGCTAATATTTATTTTTCACATTAGGAAAAATTTAAGTATCAAAACAAAAGTTAATTACGGGAGAGTTTAAAAAATGAATACATTGACGTTTGCTTTCATTTTACGGTTTTATCTTCTACAACTTTTATTTCCAAATCCTTTCAAAGTTCAGTAAATAAATGCAATTTTTTTTTTTTTTTTTTTTGAACGGAACAAATAATGACGATTTCATTAATTTATCTATTTCTTTGTGAGTTTCCTGACAGAATAGGTCAGGGGAATTTATTGACCGTCATCCTTAAGTTGTCGTCAGAGTTAAATTCATTGCCTAAAAAGAAACTTAAATACTTAAAAGTTACCGGAATAAATAAAAATTTTAAACTTACTTTAAAAGTTTGATGAATAATGCGCTCTCCGGAATTATTATTCTAATAAAACCTTCTTCAAGCGACCAGGAAAAAACGTTTTGTTTCATTTTCTTCAAGGAAATGGGTCGCTCATGGAGGGAGTACAACTGGGGTGATCTCTGAATAGAGGTAAAATTAGTATTGAGCCTATGGGAATAAATTTCGTTCCATGAAAAAATGGTCGTTCAGGGAGGTGGTCACACAGGGTGGTTTCACTGTACTATGACAGAATAAAATGTTACCGAACTTTAAAAAGTAATTATGACGACACTCCAATTAAAAATGATTGTATGATAAAATATGTGGAGGTATCAAGGTAAATTTGAACTTTAAAGCCATTTTACTCAAATCAGATGTTTTTGACATTGCACGCATCCTATTTCCAAAACTAAGTAACATAGAAACTTAAAATTGTGAATTACATTGTATCTTATATACAGTAGAACCTCTTTTATCCGAAACTCTTTTAACCGAAACTCTCGGTTAACGAAAATCCATTTTTAAAGCTTTTTTTTTTTTCTTTTCTTTTTTTTTTTAAATACAATCACATTCTTTGTACAAATAAATATTTTGGATTCCCTTTCTTAGAATTTCTTTGAATTTAACTTGAGCTCTCGTACGAGATTTTTACTAGAGTAAAAATTTTCATTTTTATCATGTGTAAAAAAACAAAGAAAAACGCATTACTTTAAGTATAGAAGAAAAAATTCAAATCATAAATCATGTAGAATCGGGTGAGAATATGGCAAAATAAGCTCAAAAATATGGCATTGGTATTACAGCAGTTAGTGTTATGAAGAGAGATGCTGCAAAAATAAAGTTTATTCAGAAAGCAGGAGAATGATTGTGATACTGGTGAACCAATAGTATTAAAAAACTTCATGATACAGCTGCAAAGCAAAGGCAATCAAAATTTCAACAAACAAAACTTTGTTTCAAACCCTTGTGAAATATGTAAAAAGTACTTATTTTCAAAATTAAAATTCAGGTAGTTTATTCTTGTTTCTGTTTTGTTATTGATTTATTTTTATTAAACACTTATTACGATAATAAGAAATAGGGCACATATTTGCCTAAATCTTAAAATTGGTCTTCTCGATTATACGAAAATTTCGATTTTCCGAAAGGTGGTTGGTCCCAATTACCTCGGATAATCGAGGCTCTACTGTATCTTTATAACCTCTATCTATTTTTAAGTAAGTGCCTGTAATATATTCATTCTGATTTAAATTTTTATTGAAATTTTATCATAGATTTTCCGTTTTATGGTTTAACTGCCTGAAAAAATATTTTCATCTGTAAACTTGATTATTATTTTAGGTTGAAGTTATTTATGATATTGTAAGAATATGTATATGTAATAATAAGAGGATATATCGAATATATTTTTTATAATCTTGCGCGCAACGCATGCATGTCATTGAAAATCCTTCATTAGTATGTCTTAATTAAACTAAATTCTTATTATGTATCATTAAAATTATTGAAAAGAATATGTAAATAAAAATTTGTACAATTTATTCTAAAACAATTGTTTAATTTGAAGAAATATTTACAGCTCCAATTTTTTTATATTGTGGTAAAATCAAGCAACCTCGAGCTGCTGTAGGTGAGCTTCCCCTTTAATCATTATGTTTTATTTATAAATAAAGTAGTATATGTTATTGTATGACATTTATGGTGCTTCTTTTCGATAGATAGGGCGCGTTATTCATGATATACATGCGCGCTGGAAATTGACAAAATTTTTACAAATACAGAATTTCAGCATCTTCTACAGTTCCGTTTACACGGTATAATTTCAAGGAACAAATATTGCCGCAACACAACAGTCAATGCCCCTTTTTCTACTACCTAATGCTAGGGTTGCCATGAATCTGATGTTTCCACAGTCATATTCGATGATGTAGAATCATATATTGATAATTAATGTACTCAAAATCATGTTTGTTCCTAAATTACATTCCGTTAATTTATTTGTGCTTGCATAAATCTTAAAATCTATTCATTTATTGTCTAATATAACTTTATTTTTATCTCATCTAAAAAGCTCTCTTTCATAATAATATTTATTTCCTGTCTGAAATAAATCTTTATTTTAACAAAAGTACTTTCCTTAGTAACTTAACTGTGCCTTGGCATCTCGCTAATCTTTGGGTAATTATTAAGGTAAATTTAACATCTCTCAGTAGATATAAACAAAACAATAATACGTTGAAAATTAAATTCTGTCGCCAGTTCAAATAAATAACTGGAAATATTTAATGCCTCATTTTTCATTTAATCATTATAAAAAAATTTTCGTCCCGTTAGATTTTGAATTTTATATGTAGTCAGATTAGCGGATTTTTGAGGTAACGGGTGTGTGGTTCCACAGAATGTTTTTCTCGGAGACTTGGCAACTGGCTCTGGCATGATGAACATGTTAAAATTTTGAGTCCGCGTTAAGGAGATCACTTTTTCTCTGGATACCATAATAAACTATTGTCCGTGGAAGACTTTGTGCCTTCTTTTTGTGTTACATTCAGCATTTCGGGATGAGAACCTTTGGGTTCTACGAATGACGCTGTGCAGTATTACTAAATCCGGCCTTATGCTATCTTTCCAGATCTCTGCAACATTTTACGAAGTAAAGAAATAAAATATCTCTCTACAAAACATCTTGATATATTCATTGTTCTGTATAAGCGAATAAAAAAATGATCTGCCAATCAAAACGTGACGCCAGCTTTATAACATAATATTGTCTGTTATAGGGATGGAATTGCTCAATTACAGGCAACGAAATTGTTTCAACAATAAAAAGTTGCTTGTTCCGGGCAACTCTTTTTGTAGCCATAGGTTGTATCGCTTGATAGAAGCGGCAACTCTGAAGCCCCGTGAAACAGAACCATAAGAACGGACAATCTGTATCAGATATTTTCAGCAACAATTTGCTTTCCATAGCGTACGCATTGACATTCCAGGATTTGTACGAATGAGCTTCTGTATTTTAAGGACGATATTTAGACTTTTGAGTACTTTATTCTTTTCCTACGACGATGAATATCATCTGCATCATGCACCTTCTACACGTTGTAAACGGTAAGTAAAGTGATGTTATTGAAGTCTACAATTGAGTTCTGCCAAATGAGCAAAAGTGGATCATGAACTTGTTTGATTGTAGTCCATTCATAATAGTTGACACTCAATGATCTTCAACTTCAACTGAACTTTCAATTCATTTCGAACTTATTTCATTTTAAAAACTTTCTGATGTACTCACTGGATGGCGCCACTGCATTTTTCCAATCATGTAACTGGTCAAGATTCAGCAAACTGTCTCTCACAGAGTTAACTTTAGTCTCTAGACATTTATTCATTTCAACATCATATTTTATCCGCTAAGGCAACCGCCAAAAGCAATTTATGTGACCACTGAGTGACCACTTATGTGTGACCACTGATCAAGTTTATATGCTTTTAACAAATGCATTCTTATTTATTAAATGTTATGGTGCAATTGTCCAACCTATGTTAATAAAAATTTTAATTTCACAACTTGTGCATAAACTGTTATTTCGACGCAAATAACTTTTAAAATGTTGAATAACAACATCCAAAATATTTTTGCAATTGGAACTAAACCTCTAAATACCCAATGTGGGAGCGTATGCCTCACAAGTAGGATAAAATTTTAATTTAAAGGGGGGCAATTTCAGGTTAATTATTAACCCATTACATGTTAGATTTTCTATTTTGTCGTTTCTTCTTTTGAAAAATAGCACTGCAAAAATAAATAAATAAATCATACATTAAAATTCCTTATAGAGCCATTCCACGAAAAACAGGACATTTTTCGGCAGAGAAAAATAATGTAAAAATAATTATATAAGTTACTGAAGTTATTTTTCAGAGTCCAAATAATACATATGTAAGAATTATTTTTCAATATTTCACTTTTAGCGAGTGGCAACAGTGCTTCACAGATGGCAGCCATCAGCTGAATTACCATGCGACTAAAACGCATTGACTTCAAACGAGGCTAATATTGTTTTCTTTTTTACTTTCAGATTTTTTACTGTTACAGTTTATTAAATGCAAGTACTTTTTCCATTTTATGCATTGTTTTGGGAATGTTACGGCAATATCAGTTATGTTATTACCAATTACATTTGTTGTAAATTTATGTCCCACACGTGACAAAAAAAACAGTATTTTTAAAAGTTTTTACTAAGCCAAGGATTATATTTTTAAATGGTTATGGCTATAAAGAACCTTATTATTTATAAACATTTCCCAAATAAATGTTTAAATAATATCAATTTATAAATTAATAAGACAATATTTTATGCTGTGTGTGATATTTCAAATAATATATGATATATAATGATGATGAATAGTGAATGTCATGTCTAAATAATGAATATGAATGTCATTTATTTATTGTGGGACAATTGATGTGATGGCAAACTATTTACAATGTCTAGTGATTAAAATAAACTTGTTTCGTGAAAAAATATGCGAAAATATGGCTGGCAAAAGGCAAAACTCAACTACATACCCAAAAGTTCTCAGACTAGAGTTGAATATGATACAATAATGGAACATATGACTAAAATGAGGAGTCATTTAAATGTTAAAAGAACCCAAAAATGAAATTTGAAATGAATAAGAAAAAAAAATAGATAAGAATTTTGACAATTGGCTTTCGAATGCCATTTTCCTTCGAATATCGGAATGAAGTACAAAGTGCTTTGTGGCCGAGGGCAAGTGCGTTTTTGTTCACTACTGCAATTTTGTTTCATTGGTAACTATCAGACTTATCCCATATGTCTAACTACCACAAATAAAAACAAAAATACTATATTTGCTTTAATCGAATTTCTTTATCAAGGGAAGTTTCACTTAGACAAAAAGTATCTACAGAAAGAAATTATACGGAGTGGTGGACCATCCTCTAAGTTTAAACATAACTCCATGGCAAAACTCCTTTTGCATGGAGGAAAATCTTTGACATGGAAAAGAAGCAGTTGATGGGGTAGGTGGTAACATAAAAACACTTGTGTACCAAAAGATGATGAGTAAGAACAAAATGCGCACAGTTGAATCTGCAAACGATTCTTCTCACTTAGCAGGCCACCTTCGCAGATCACGAAAATATTCAACATGCAAAAAAGAGGAAATTGTACATAAGGAAAATCCTTGGAAAAACTAAAATCGAATGAATATCAATCTTTCATATAATTGTTCACAACGAAAGGAGCATAGTTTGTCAAAACTACTGCCTGTCGGGAGAAAAATAAACGGTCAAGTGCGAGTATTACCCCTGCTCAGAGGGTTCCGTACAATAAATATATGAATTATTAATTGTATTATTAAAAAAATCGTTGCTAAAAGAATAATAGAACTTAGTAAAAAACTATACAACGTAGGGTTGGGTAAATCTGTATATACTAGAAAAGCATGCATGTGTATACCATAAAAGTTCAAAGAGACGTTGAGGTTCTCATTTCGGTACTGAAAATAAAAGTAGTGCATATTTAAACTTCATTTGGCATTCCATAAAACTAAATTAAGCGTAGTAATAATCTTTTTTTTACAGTGTAGCTAAAACAAAACCAAAGTTTAAAAAGTGTTCAAAGTTTAAACTTGAAGTAAAGTGTTCAAAGTTTAAACTTGACATTGTGCTCAGACAGGAGGTCGCAAAGTTGCAACGCCGCCTTGGTCCGTGCCGCGTTTATCCAGGTATGTTTCTAATTAACTTTTAAAGACACGGGAGGCGTATTCAGAGATCCACTCAATGCAAACTAGTCGCGAATCCAATAGTATCTATGTGATTAATTCTAATTAAACAAGTCTGTTTTTAACAATTTGACGTTTATTGCTTTTATACTGCTACTGGACATTGCATTACACAAATATATCATTAAAAGTTGTTATCTAGGCTTTAAAAGCCAATGCCGCATAGAGTACGCCACCCTTGTCATTATGTATGTCCAAACCGTCCGTGTCTTTAAGGATTAATATCTCGGCTAATTACCGACGAGTATTTTCGAAAATAAATATCAACAATGCTTTTATACTTCTGTTACGATAGGTACCTCCAGCGCTCCTCAACACCTTTGCTGGTCACCCGCACACTCAGAAATGAATACTCAGATTTCACGAAATTTTCTTTGTTTTTGACGAAACGGTTTCCTGGAATATGCTCCGAGAGAATATTTCGTCAAATTGATGATATTACTTTCTTCACTTGTTTGACGATATAAATTTCCTCAAAGTTTCGTCAAAAAAGGGCTGGTGGCGCCATCCATTGAACAGTTTGGAAGCTCCTCTACCAAGGGAAGAAAAAAACCACTTTCCGTTTTCCTCGGCGTGATTTGAACCTGCGGGCTTTGGGGTGGGAGACACTTGTTCGACCGACCAGGCTATTGGGGACTTGTATGAATGTGCTTTTAGACTGATGTAATGAAAGCTGCCGCATGATTATATTTTTATAAGATAGATTGTAATTTTATCGGTGCTGAAAGTTTTAAGGAAGGCTAATTTATTATTATGTTTTCTCATGGTCAATGAATAATTATAATATGGCTTGATTAAATCATTTATTAGTGAAATTTTCTTTGCTCAATGAATGGTTAGAATATGGTCTGGTTAATTTGTTGCACACAAATAACGAACTGTGAAGTGCATATTGCGTGAGATTTTTATCACTTTGAATAGGTGGATAAAATTTTAACACTTTACTGTTTATAAAAGGGAGAGGGATCAATTATGTTTATTTTTAATCTGATTGAAAACAGAATATATTTCTTAAATAAATTTTTAAAAAAGATATCCCGGATCTTTGAAATTTTATTGATTAAATTTTCTTTTTGGATGTTTTTGAACACAGGAAATATATTCTTTTCGAATTAAAATATAACGAACAACAACATAAGTAATAATAATAATAATAATAATAAGCATTCCTAAAAATTTTAACAGCTAAAAAAATAACTTATGAAGAAACAATAACTACCTATATTTCAGTATTTTTTGAAAAGCACTAAAAAGTGCTGTTTTAAAAATAAATTGTTACGGGACTAATACAAACAAGCAAATATCTGCTTGCTAAAATCGCAGGATTTGAGGAGGTACAGCAACGGTTTCCTTAAAATGCATTGAGTCTGACCGTGATTGGGGAAAAACTTTCGTCAAATATCTCATAGTTTACCTTTCCTTAAAAGTCACGTGATGGTGATAGGAAATGATCGTCAAAAACGACGAAATACAGCTTGAGGATTGCTAAATCGTCAAAAGTGAGAATTCTATTTCTGAGAGTGCGTAAACCGTAATTTGTGTGTAACAGAAAAATGCTCTTATCTCAAAAACTATGCAACCTAAGGTAATCGCTATAATTTTCCTTCAAGGTTTAAAGTAACGTCTACTACCTCTAATTTTTTCATAATTTTAGTTTCAGTAGATTTGGAAATAGATGGGGGGGGGGGGACATATTTTTGCACTGCATTTTGGACAATATCTCCTAAAATGTAATACCTAAAATTAAAAGAAATGTATTTTTGAGTTCAGCATTACGAAACCTTTCACAGGATACCCCACAAGATATCCAAATAAAAGAGTTTTTTTTAAGTAACTTAATTAGCCCCTGTACATTTTTTCTAAATATATTTGTGAATGTTTAATAATCCGTAAATATGTGGGTCAATAGTCTTTATTACATAACCCAATTTGAACTTTCCACGTTCCATAGTTTACGAGTAACATGGCTGTGACAGACGGACAGACAGACACAGGAGTGATCTTATAATGGTTCCGTTTTTACTTTTTTAAGTACGGAACCCTAAAGATGAATCAGACAATTCAACAATCTTAATTCCCAATGAAGATCTAAGTTTTGAAAAATGGATTATTTTGAAATATGAGAGCAAACTTTATCCCGAAACAAATACTAATAAACTAATTTACTAATGATATTTTTTTTTAATGCCATAGAAGGTAAAAAATAAGAGTTTATTTCAAATGGTCCAAACATCGAGGTGAAACTTGATACAAACATGAATTAATAGTAAAAGCTAATTAAACCATTTGTCGCCAATTGTCGCATTGGAAAAGTCAAAGAGACAATTGTTGCTAATAGTAAATGCTCCTATAAATATGGAAACTATACATTCAAACTTCTAAAACAAAACAATAAAACTTTTTTTGTCGTTAATACTTTGCTTTTATTATTTTGTTGATTTTTTTCCATACCTTTTTGTATTTTATGCCTATTTCTTCATATGAATCTTCATATTAATGTAGAAACGTTCTTAAATTAATCTTAAATCCACTTTTTCATTTAATATTCAATTGATTTCTTTTTAGGTGCGTTCGTAATTAATAAATACGTAGCACCTATAGTCGTCGTTCAGTCCGTCTGTCCGTCCGCATATAACTGAGCAAAAACTACCCAACCGAATGGTCTGAAATTTTAAAGATATAATTGTTGTAAAATTTTGTCGAGCCATTTCAAATTTTATGAAAATCGGATGTATAGTTTAATTACAGGGACAGTCAAAAGTTTTTCTTTACATTACGGCCAATGGGAAAAATTATTGCAAGTGCATTTTAATGATGTTAAAGCCTTCCAAATGGTCTGAAATTTTAAATATATAATTGTTGCAAAATTTTGTTGAGCCATTTCAAATTTTATGAAAATTGGATGTATAGTTTAATTACAGGGACAGTCAAATTTTTTCTTTACATTACGGCCAATGGGAAAAAATATTGCAAGTGCATTTTAATGATGTTACAGCCTTCCGAATGGTCTGAAATTTTAAATATATAATTCTTGCAAAATTTTGTCGAGCCATTTCAAATTTTATGAAAATCGGATGTATAGTTTAATTACAGGGGCAGTCAAACTTTTTCTTTACATTACGGCCAATGGGAAAAATTATTGCAAGTGCATTTTAATGATGTTACAGCCTTCCAAATGGCCTGAAATTTTAAATATATAATTGCTGCAAAATTTTGTTGATCCATTTCAAATTTTATGAAAATCGGATGTATAGTTTAATTACAGGGGCAGTCAAAAGTTTTTCTTTACATTACGGCCAATGGGAAAAATTATTGCAAGTGCATTTTTTAATGATGTTACAGCATTCCGAATGGCCTGAAATTTTAAATATATAATTGTTGCAAAATTTTGTTGAGCCATTTCAAATTTTATGAAAATTGGATGTATAGTTTAATTACAGGGACAGTCAAATTTTTTCTTTACATTACGGCCAATGGGAAAAAATATTGCAAGTGCATTTTAATGATGTTACAGCCTTCCGAATGGTCTGAAATTTTAAATATATAATTCTTGCAAAATTTTGTCGAGCCATTTCAAATTTTATGAAAATCGGATGTATAGTTTAATTACAGGGGCAGTCAAACTTTTTCTTTACATTACGGCCAATGGGAAAAATTATTGCAAGTGCATTTTAATGATGTTACAGCCTTCCAAATGGCCTGAAATTTTAAATATATAATTGCTGCAAAATTTTGTTGATCCATTTCAAATTTTATGAAAATCGGATGTATAGTTTAATTACAGGGGCAGTCAAGTTTTTCTTTACATTACGGCCAATGGGAAAAATTATTGCAAGTGCATTTTTTAATGATGTTACAGCATTCCGAATGGCCTGAAATTTTAAATATATAATTGTTGCAAAATTTTGTTGAGCCATTTCAAATTTTATGAAAATCGGATGTATAGTTTAATTACAGGGACAGTCAAAAGTTTTTCTGTTCATTACGGCCAATGGGAAAAATTATTGCAAGTGCATTTTAATGATGTTACAGCCTTCCGAATGGTCTGAAATTTTGAATATATAATTGTTGCAAAATTTTGTTGAGCCATTTCAAATTTTATGAAAATCGGATGCATAGTTTAATTACAGGGACAGTCAAAAGTTTTCTTTACATTACGGCCAATGGGAAAAATTATTGCAAGTGCATTTTAATGATGTTACAGCCTTCCGAATGGTCTGAAATTTTAAATATATAATTCTTGCAAAATTTTGTCGAGCCATTTCAAATTCTATGAAAATCGGATGTGTAGATTAGAGGGACAATCAAAAATTTTCCGATACATTACGGGGAATGGGAAAAAAATTATTGCAAGTGCATTTTAATGATGTTAGAGACTATGCACTTATGAAGTGCAAAAAAATATACATTCAGTACAATATGGGGTGCAAAAAATAATTATAAAACTAGTTACAGTACGAACGCACCTCATTTGCCACGCTTGACGAGCAATTTCCAACTTGTTTCTTACAATTAAGAATTCACACACTGTCTCACACGTGACAAAAATGTCCTGCACGTGACACCTATTAAAAAAATTAATACTTGTACTAAATTTTACTTTTTTAAACAAATAACACAATAAATAGGTAGTAAGGAGTCTGGGCATCTAGTAAAAAAAGTTACAGCTGTATAAACACTGTAGAATCGGAGGATTTCTTGCTAGAACCAAAGCATTTGAAAAGTTGTGTCCAATATTGTGACCTACACGTGACAGCTCTAATTCATTAATTTTTTTTCATTTAAAAACGGGAATTTTTTTTTTTCTGGTAATATCACATAAGTAGAGTATTTACTCTGGATCAGCAAATTGAAAAAAAAAAAAAAAAAAAACCTTAAATGAGTTTCATAATTACAAAAGTATTCATGAAAATTTAGTCGTGACGATTTAACATGACGATGGTATCGCCCTATATAAAAAATATTTTTTATTCAATTTTCAAAATATTCCTATTCAAAAGTCATATTTTAGATTTTTGCACAACATAAAATTTGTTGAAAGATCATTGTATTTCTATTTTCCACGCATGATGTCACATGAAGAAACTTTACACATGAAACTACTTGACCCCTTAATTCTCGCTCCCGTGATATTCACGGGCTGTGTCTTTTATTCAGATTGTTTGATTCCTACCAGTTTTATAAAATAGTGTAATTCGCTTTATTATGGTATCATTTTACCTGTTATTAAATAAGGTGAATATTCCTTTTTCAAAAAAGTGGTGCCAATAAGCAATTTGAATTGTTAAACCGTAATTTAATGCGACCGTTAAGGCGTTAAAGGCATATCTGAAACTGATTCTCTTGAAGCTTTTTTACATGAGATATTTTAAACCTAAACGAGGTATCTTCTTGTAAAATGATTTCCCTAAATGGACTTCACATACTTAAATGGATTCACGATAAAAACTTCTTATGGCTCTGCAGATTTCATGCATAGTTTATAATTATGCATTATGAAATGCAAGGGGATATACCCGGACATCCCGTGTTACAGAATATAGATGAAAAAAATTATTTAATTAATAACTATGTGAGATTTTTTATATTTAATATATATTTTTTTTAGAATATGCTCCACCAATACCAGAAATCATATTTATATGAAAAATAGTAATTAGTTTAAATATGGTTTTGATTTTTATATGTCTACACTTTCAAAAGACCATTTTCAAAAAGGAATTTTATAACTATTTATTTTAATAAGGTATTCGAACTTCCTGGTGAATAAAATATTTTTACATATTTTACAGTATCAGAAAATATTCCATATTAGTATTTTAATGAAATTTACACATCACCGATGAAAAAATGAGCCTCTTTTAAATAACAAACATTATCAAAATCAAATCATCGATTCGAAAGTTATACGTGAGCATACATAAAACAAGAAAAGAAAAAATCATGCGTCAAGCATCGATTAGGAAACACTTTCCAACACATTCAAAATAATGTATCAAAACTTAAAAATATTATGTGTAATGCAACCATATGGAAACGCATAACACATTTGAAAATCATATTTTAGTTGTTTCTCATCCACAATCTGAAAATTATTCTTTGAGCTGCCCTGTATATGGATATATAGATTTGTCTGTGTTAACTACATGCATGGAAAAATTTTAGTTCAGTTTATAAAGACCTATTCTATATGAATGCCTTATTCTATCTAACTTGTAGTGAAATTCAGTTATTTATATTAGTTTCAATACATTTGAAATAGCGTAATCTCATTAAAATATTCTCCAAACGATTTTTCCCCATTGACCATAATGTAACGGAATTCTTTTGAATGCTCCTGTAAATGAACTGGTAACGCTACACACTTCATATGCAATACCGAACATGCCATGTTAAGCATCATTAACATGTTTCATTTGCATGAAAATCCGAGTATATTTACGTGAGTTAGAGCGTGGACAGACGGACAGACAAACCGAATTCATAAACACTTTTAAAGTTTATTGGAAAGTGTTAAAAAGAAGAATACATAAAGTTGAATCGAGAAACTTCTTTTTTTATTAAGTCGGTTAAAATCTAAAGTAAAAAAAACGATTTTTTGACCAGAATTCTAACAAAATTTTAATACAGCTCATGACAAACATAAATTTTAGGATTTAAGAGATTTGAAAAGAGTTATACGCTTGGCAACACAATGTCAAATTTTTATTTCGTCTAGCAGATTTTTTTAGGTTATGCAAAATCATTCTATTCATATTAAAATTTTAGTTTTCCAATAGATATTTTTGACAACATACTGACATATTTTGCTTCATTTTTAAAAAAGTCTGTCATCTTAAGGAAATAATATATGTTATTTAAATATGTCACAGTATATATTTTATTTTATAGTCTTAGTAATTTCATTGTTAACATTTTCCAACAGTTGAAAAATGTTGATGATTACATTTTGTCTCGCCATGCTCTAACTCATGTAAAAATACTCGAACTCCAATGTAATTGATTTATGTGATTGAGGTTTCTTATGGCATGTTCTGTATTGAAAATAAAGTGTTCAACATTTGTAGTTCGTTTACTCAAAATAATTCCGTTACATTATGGCCTATAGGGAAAAAATGTTTGCGGTGTATTTTAATGATTTTACGCTATTTCAAATGTATTGACACCGATATAAAGAACTGATATGAACTACAAGATTATTACTATATAAAATAGAGTGCATACCTTGTATCGCTCATTTATTTAGCGGAGCACATAAAAAATTTGGTTATAGTACAGTCTAAAAGCGATAATTAGTACAAGTGTGTTTTCAGTTGTGGTATGCGTTTTGAAATGTAACTTTTTCTTTTGCATTTTAATTGTGTGACTAAATTCTATATATCATATACACGGCAGCACAAAAGAATTCGAGCACATTTCCATTTATTGAAGGGAAATTATCAACTGTATTGTACATTTCCTAACTGCACTAAGCTTTACCGTGTTATACAGTATATATGCAATTCTGTATATTATATACCGAGCTTCATAAAGGTATTCGAATTATTTCCAACTAATCATGGTAATTGCTAAAATTGGGTTCTCAAATGTATTATGTGTTTTTAAATTTTTTTGTTAGATATTATCTTTTATCTTATTAAACGATGAAAGTTTGTTAATTCTGAATGTAGGCAGAAAATATAAACTTTATGCGTGTTCAAAGACATGAGCCACAGACTTACTACGTTATGACACAAAAATTCAACTACCATAACATATACCTATATACACTATATGGCCATTAATCAACGTACACTTTTAATTTTAGACATTTTGTCGAATATTTAAAGCTATGTTTGTCGGACTCTTCTGGGACTTCGGGATTATAAAGAATATGTTTGACCTCATATTTATGAACGTCGATTTGATAGAGAAGACAGATAAGGATCAACAAAAAATCAAAGAAAAATATTAATATTTGTGATCACTCTGTGAAATAAAATGCGTGAAATGATCTATCGCTGTAGCATACAAATATGTGGATATTGTACCAATATGTGTACTCCTTTATTAAAGAATAGCCCGTATGTTCATGGAGATATAGCGATTTCTTTTAAAAGTTCAAAAAATTCTCGCATGTTTTTTGCTTATAACATACAAGGTTTTCAACCAAATTTAACGCCAGTTTCATAAAATTTAGCAAAATGCTATTAGAAACAATACAGTGCAATTGGAATATAACTATATTAAACATTTGATAAGATATATGAGCAGTTGTGTGAAATATTTTTTATCTACGCTGTTATATTTTGTGATGTTTCTGATGTTAGAAAGTGAATAATGATTTACCGAAATTGCAAGACATGGTGAAATAATTACAGCTGTGTTTCAAGATTGCATTTGAAAGATGAAATCGTTTTTATCTGAGTGGAAACCAACTACCCATTTTTCCCTCTTTTCACGTGCAGAGAGAAAAAAAAAAGGAATTTCCAACATCTGGTATACATAAAAGTGTTGCACAACG
Source organism: Maratus speciosus (assembly GCA_963932465.1). NCBI lineage: Eukaryota > Metazoa > Arthropoda > Arachnida > Araneae > Salticidae > Maratus > Maratus speciosus. Next base: position 174,633,234 of record OZ010793.1, read on the forward strand.
AGATGCAATAAGAAAGACTAATGAACTGAAAACTTTTCTTTCTTTTTTTAGTCAGTCTCTAAATATATGCCCTAAGCAAAACACGCAGTGTGTCTGCGCTCTGAAAAACCTTAAAGATATATGTTAATTAAATATATAACTTTGAATGTAAATTTAATTTTAACTTTATCTATGTGCTTTTAATTAAATAGTGTAGTCCTGTGATCCTGTGCCCTCTTTTGTTACTGAGTGGAATATTTTCGTGCTGATTCACTTTGGATTTTTATAGCAGGTTGGATTACCTTACGCGGATTTGATCAACGCTGAAAATAAAGGTAGGAGCATGCCAATTTTATCTTTCTCCTTTTTTGTGAAGATGTTAAAAGGTAAACATTATTTTCTAAATATAATTCATGAAGAGAAGCTCAGTTATTTAACTGCCGTGATTTCACAATAAAAATTCAATAGATTATGAGAACAGACTGAAGGCTGTGAACACGGCAAGTTACCGCTCTCTTCTATTTAAACTATTGTGACAATAAATGAAAATAAACGAAAACTCTTGAAAGTTAAGAAACTAAAATAAAAGAAACCTTTTAAAGATAAAACAATGGCCTCCTCCCTAAAAGAAACATTTAATATCGAAAAATTAAATCCGCATAACTATGCCCAATGGAGTTTTAAAACCCAGATGCTCCTAATGAGGGAAGATTTATTTAATTATACACAGGATGACCCCCCAACACCACTAACTACTGAGTGGACTAAGCGAGATAATCGTGCTAGGGCTACAATTATATTAACTTTAGAAGACTCACAACTTATTTATGTGAAAAATGAAACGACAGCCAAGACAACTTGGAATGTTTTAAAAACTATACACGAGCGCGCAAACCTTTCGAGCAAATTATATTTACTCAGAAAGTTATACAGTATAAAACTCGGGGAAAACGGAGATATGATAAGTCATATCGTAAAAATACTAGAAACAGCCGACAGATTAAAGGCGATAGGGGAAGAAATTAAGGACACGCATTTATCCGCGTTACTTTTATGCTCCCTCCCACCGAGTTATGATACTTTGATTATCGCACTTGAAGCGAGAAATGAAGAGTTAAACTCTGAATTTATAAAAGGAAAATTGACCGATGAGTATCAAAGGAGACAAGATAGCTCGAATAATACGTCGCGCGAAAATGCGTACAAAGCAGAAAAAAATAATACTAAACCACAATATCGCAAACAAGAACAAAATATGTTTTGTACATATTGTAAAAGACGAAATCACATAAAATTAAATTGTTGGTTCCTTAAGAATAAAAATTCAAATTCTAAAAACCAAACAATGAATAAAGGGAGACAGAATGCTGCATTATGTTCTGAAACGAACAAAATCACTCCGGAAGTAGAAGTACAAACAAACACACAGACTCTGGGGAATAGTAGCAAAGAAAACAAAACCACTTTAGATACAAAGGTGTCTAAAAACAATTGTTCCTTTTACGCGAACATTGAAAATAAATCTACCTGGATAATTGATTCAGGGAGCTCTTCACACCTTTGTAACGACATAAACCTATTCAGTGACATTGATACAAATAATAAGAACACAGTCACGATTGCAAACGGAAAAATTCTTGCTTCACACGGGACAGGCACAATAAAATTACAAACACAATCAAACGACATTACTTTAAATGAAGTTTTGTACGTGCCAGAAATACAGTCAAATTTAATGTCTGTTAATAAAGCAGTGAAGCATGGGTGTAAACTCATTTTTGAAAACGAAACCTGTAAATTAATCCAAAACGGCATAACCTTTATAGAAGGGAAAATTAAAGGTAATTTATATGAAGTAGACCTTTACAAACATAAACAAGTAAACTATGCGAATTTAGCTCATCAATGCAAGAATAAAAACTGTATTGAACTCATGCATAGGAGATTCGGACACAGAGATATAAATGCTTTAAAGCAACTGCAAACTAAAAGTTTAGCAACAGGTTTTAATATGGAAAATTGTAAACATGAAGTAATATGCGAAAGTTGCATAAAATGTAAATTAACAAATGCTCCGTATCCTACACAAGCTACAAACAAAGCTAGTAAAAATCTCGATTTGGTTCATTCTGATGTATGTGGCCCGATGCCAACAGAAAGTATGGGAGGAAAGAAATTCTTTCTCACATTTACTGATTATTTCAGTAGATTTACAATGGTATTTCTTTTATCAAAGAAAAGTGAAGTCATCACTAAACTAAAAGAGTACGTAGCCATAACGAAAAATAAATTCGGTCGCAATATAAAGGAATTAAGAACTGACAACGGCGGGGAATATACCAGTGATGAGATAGAAAATTACTTAAAAGAAGCAGGTATACACCATCAGCTAACCGTGCCAAATTCTCCAGCTCAAAACGGTGTTTCGGAGAGGAAGAATCGTACACTAGTTGAAATGACGCGATGCCTGTTATCGGAAGCGAAACTACCTCAGAAGTTTTGGGGTGAAGCTCTAAATACAGCGGTATACTTAACTAATCGACTCCCCACGAAAGCTCACAATTCTACTCCATACCAATTATGGACAAATAAAATACCGGATTTAAGCAACATTAGAATGTTTGGCTGCAAAGCTTACGCTTATCTCGACAAATCCCAAAGAGGAAAACTTGATGATAAAGCGATTGAAGGAATTTTTGTCGGTTACGACAATAGATCTAAAAGTTATAGGATCTATACTGGTAATAATAAAATTATACGAGCAAGAACCGTCAAATTTCTAGAAAACTTTAATTCAAACACAACACCAAATTTAAATCTGAAAAATGATAGCGAAGTTCAGAAACAACCCGAAAAAGCAGGGGAAAATTCCTCAGAAATTATAATAAGTATGCAGGAAGAAAAACAAACAGACAGTGAGGAAAATACAACAAATGAACCTAGAAGATCACAAAGATCGAATAGAGGTGTTCCACCAGACAGACTCGCATACATTACTAAAGAAAATAAAATTATAGAGCCGAAAAATTTCGAAGATATTAAAAATCTAAACAATCCACATGAGAAAAACCAATGGTACGAAGCAACTAGTGAAGAAATTGCTTCATTAATAAAAAATAACACCTGGGATCTAGTTGATCCTCCACCAGGCGTAAAAGTAATTGGAAATAAGTGGGTTTTTGCGGATAAATATAATTCAAATGGAGAAATTAATAAATACAAAGCGCGTTTGGTAGCGAAAGGCTATTCTCAAAAATTTGGTAGTGACTATTATGAAACCTTTGCACCAGTAGTAGCCTATACAACGCTAAGAGCATTTCTAGCGTGTGCAGCTCACAAAAACTTAAATGTAAACCATTTAGATATTAAAACCGCGTTTCTCCATGGAAATTTAGAAGAAGTTGTTTATATGTCGCAACCAGAAGGACATATTAAACCGGGTGAAGAAAATAAAGTATGTAAGCTAAGAAAGGCTATATATGGCCTAAAACAAGCAGCAAGAGCATGGAATATTAAAATAGCTGAAAGTTTAAACAAACTAGGTTTTGTGCAAAGCACCGCTGATCCATGTCTCTTCACACGAGAAACTAACGGAAATAAAACTTATATCATCATTTATGTCGACGATCTGTTAATTTCAGGAGATACTAAGGAAATAAATGAAATAATGAAACAACTTAGTAAAGAATACGAAGTGAAAAATTTAGGTATGGTAAATTACTACTTAGGCATAAACATAAAAAGAATTAAAGAAGGAACTTATGCACTCGATCAGGAAAATAAAATAAAAGAACTGATTGAAAAATTTAATTTAAAGGACTCTAAACCTTGTGATACTCCGATGGTGGCAGGTTACTTAAACTTAGATGACGATGAAAATTTACTACCTAATAATCATAAGTATAGACAAGCCATAGGGGCATTGCTATACATAGCTACGATAACTCGTCCAGATATTTCAGCGGATATTAACATCCTTAGTCGCAGAAATGAGTAACCAAGAGAAAAAGACTGGAGGGCTGTCAAGAGGGTTATAAGATATTTAAAAACAACACAAGAATTAAAATTAGTTATAAGCAACGAATATGATCCGATTCTGACGACATTTGCAGATTCAGATTGGGCAGGAGATAAAAGTGATCGAAAATCAACCACAGGAAATTTAAGTAAATTAGGAAATGCAGCGATTTCCTGGTCAACAAAAAAGCAAAACTCAGTTGCATTATCATCTGCTGAGGCTGAGTATATTTCCGCAGCCACATCAGCACAAGAAACCATATGGTTGATAAAGGTATTAAAGGATCTAGATTTAAACCAAAACCTACCAATTATTCTGTATGAGGATAATGTGTCATGCATCAAGATGACTCAAAATTATAAACATCATTCAAAAACAAAGCACGTGGATATCAAATTTAATTCAATTAAAGATTTACGAGAGAAGGGAATCATAGAATTAGAATATTGTCCCAGTAAGGAAATGACTTCAGACATCTTTACGAAGCCCCTTCCCAAACCTGACTTTATCAAACACAGAGACAACTTGAACTTAAGAACTATTGCAACTTCAGAAATCAAGCAGGGGTGTTAGAAAGTGAATAATGATTTACCGAAATTGCAAGACATGGTGAAATAATTACAGCTGTGTTTCAAGATTGCATTTGAAAGATGAAATCGTTTTTATCTGAGTGGAAACCAACTACCCATTTTTCCCTCTTTTCACGTGCAGAGAGAAAAAAAAAAGGAATTTCCAACATCTGGTATACATAAAAGTGTTGCACAACGAGATGCAATAAGAAAGACTAATGAACTGAAAACTTTTCTTTCTTTTTTTAGTCAGTCTCTAAATATATGCCCTAAGCAAAACACGCAGTGTGTCTGCGCTCTGAAAAACCTTAAAGATATATGTTAATTAAATATATAACTTTGAATGTAAATTTAATCTTAACTTTATCTATGTGCTTTTAATTAAATAGTGTAGTCCTGTGATCCTGTGCCCTCTTTTGTTACTGAGTGGAATATTTTCGTGCTGATTCACTTTGGATTTTTATAGCAGGTTGGATTACCTTACGCGGATTTGATCAACGCTGAAAATAAAGGTAGGAGCATGCCAATTTTATCTTTCTCCTTTTTTGTGAAGATGTTAAAAGGGAAAACATTATTTTCTAAATATAATTCATGAAGAGAAGCTCAGTTATGTAACTGCCGTGATTTCACAATAAAAATTCAACATCTGATATATTCCGACAGCTGTTATATTTTGAATCAGCGAGTAAACCTAGTATTTAAAGAAATGCTGTTCATCATATTGCATACAATATGCAAAATTTTCAAAAAACGATTAACATAATAAATGCTATATCAGTTAAAATCATCAAACTAAGGTAATACTTGCTAAAAGTGATAAAAATTCATACTTACAAGGCAAATAAATACCTTTATTTATTCAGGATCTGAATAAATAAAGGCATTTATTTGCCTTGTAAGTGTACTTTTATCACTTTTAGCAAGTATTGACTTAGTTTGATAATAAATGCTTTTTTATTCCATTCTTTTTTTAATTTGTACCTACACTTTGAACATTTTGTAATTTTATTTTGATATAAATTTTATAAATGTAGGCTATAGAGTAGGGTGGAACTTAAGTATAGTGTAAAAAAAAACTTTTTTTGTTTTAATGTGTAATAGTGAAAACTTTTTTCCTTTTTGGATGTCTAAACGTTTGGCTGAAAAGGTTTTTTAAAATTAATTTGCTTTCCGATTCCTCAAGAACGTCAAGGTTTTAAAATTTTAGTATAAAGTAACTTAAAGTAAACAATGTAGCTGTTAGCTCATATCGTCTTATATTAAGCAAATACTACCCAGAAGTCACCACGAGGAGATTGCTAAATATCGACTTCTACCCTCCTTACCTCCCTTTGTTATGGATTAATTCAATTGTATATTCAACGTACTGGCTTCTTATGTAAACTTTGTCATTACATTGTGGGAATTCAACTTTCCCAAGATAAAGCCATCTCTTGCTTAATATCTAAAGACGGTTGAAGCAGCTCTAAGGACAATTTTGACAAACGTTTCCACTGTTTGAGCATGACAAGAAAAATCTAAAATTCAGGTGTATACAGTGTAATTCAGTTTGTACTTTTTTTTTAAGTTCTTCATCCCATCAGTCCATCAAGACAGGATCCATGTTTTTATAGTCTATAATTTCAATATGTTCGCATTTTTTCAAGTTGCTTTCCTATTGGTCCAGAAAATCATTTAGTAGCCGTAGTTTATCCAACAAGATTTTGAAATAAGTATCTAAAAAAAGTACATTTGCATGTGATAAGGAAATTATCCATTGTAAAGTTTTTAGAGTATTGCTTCCGATGTTTTGACAACTCCAGATTTGCGTCCTGCATTGACGACGCTTCTGTTTCACCCAATAAATTTCAAACTTGAAATGTCTGTGTTATTATTTTGAAAATACACCAAACTTGTAGTGGCTATATTAACCCGGTAGGACGGGCGCAGGGTGTTTTGACACCCCACTCCCGAAAATATTCGTCTGCTGTCGGTGAGTGCTTTTATTTATTGTTTATTAATACTTTTAAATTAACGATAATTTAACATTTCAGTTATAATTTTTCCCGAGAAAGAGTGTAATTATCATGAATTTCACTAACAGACAGAATTCTAAAGTTTTTCCTCGTATTTATGCCATTTAGTATGTTTGGGGTGTGCTGACACCCAATGCCCGTTCTCGTGTTACGTTTCACGGCACGCGTTCTGCCGGGTTAATATAAAAAGAAGATGTCAATGAAATATGAGCAATATATTTTGAACTAAGACCATGTGCACTTCTTTAATGATTCTTAGTTGTACTTTTTTCCTTTTGGTTCAGTTATCATAGTGTTATACTTTCTGCCACCAAAATACAAACCTTCTAAAATTAATTCATTTCGTCTTTCTCGCTCTTACAAATTCTTCCTTTCTTTTCTCTTTGTCGTCTTCAAGCCCTTCTTTCAGTTACATTTTCTTTATTATCATCAGAAATACCTATATCTTCTAGGGTGCCATTTGCAATAATATTTGTAGTTCTGTCTAATACTCTGATTCTTTCACCTTGTTGATTATCAAATTCAGGTTTCAAAGAAAACCGATTGAACCATTTCCTTCTGAACTATTTTTTTCACTTGATGATCCTTCAATCAAAACATCACTTTTTTGTTTTAAAATAACTTTTTCTTTCCTTGATATTTCTTTTTCCAGTCTTGCTAAGCATTTTTTTTTTTTTGTAGTTTTTATATCTATTGTTCCTATTGACAGCACCCTATCTCTCTTTGGTCTTTTAGAAAGTGACGTTCTTGTTCTGATACACGATAATATTTAGTGCATTTACACAAAGAAAAGTTTTTTGCACGATTACCTAATATTTTGCAATTTTATATTGGATGTGGGATTATTATTTCCGATGTTAATATTTTTCTTCAAATTTTGACATTTCTCACGATAGTCTAATCATTTTTTATGATTTGTGTATCAGAAACCGTTGGAATTAAAGGTCTCAGTAATACACTTCTAATTGTATCTGCAACAGCTTTAGATATTTTAAACACAGTGTGTTCCAGATTCCAGATGGTAGATTTTAAGTTAAATTGAACCCATAAATAATGTTTCATAACGTCTTCATACGTTCGCCAAAGATGACAGTCTAATGTTAATTATTTTGGTTCGCAAAATACAAGACACTTGAACAATTGTCTAGATTTAGTTATGTTAGCAGACATTGTCACATTTGACACTGACTGTTTATTGAAAAATAATCAAAGAAACTGTTAACACACGCTAAATCGGACTAACTTGTTATGAGTCACAGACAAATACATCAGACAATGAAAGTGGACGCCCACTGCGCTGCCTTCTACAGAAGTCAAATAGAGTGGGGCCATCTTTTCCATTGCACGGAAACTAAATTATTCTCATTATTACAGGACATTAACACTTCTTTAATTTAATTTTGCAAAATATAAATTTAACAATAAGCTTAAAAAACTTTTCATGCAATTATTGGCTTTTATTCATTTTTTATGGAAAATCAGATGCTTTGAGGAACCAGAAAATATCATTTTAAAATTAAAAGAAAAATATTTTATTTTTATGGAGTCGAAAAGGAAAAAAATAATCACTATTAGAATATAAAATTCGAAACTTCGTTTTTTAGTTCCACCCTACTGTAGAGGCATCGGTTTAAAAGTTAGAAAAAAAAACCCTTTCTGATTCACTTATGACCCAACTTGTTTACCACAGTAGTTTTGTCAAATCTTCAAAAAAAAAAAAAAAAAAAAAAAAAAATGCAGTTTAACAAATTACAATGACCATTTGGAAAATGATTTTTTCAAAAACTAAAATTTAAAACATAAAAAATAGCGCGGAGTTGATCATACATTACGTACGTCATGAATTAAACATTAATAGTGTTGTTACACGTAAAAATTGCAAGCGACAGAAATCGCCTGCGACTCGTGTGTTATCCACCTAAAACTTACGTATTATCCAAGCATTTCATTGGCTGTTCGGGAAAAGACTTTTCCATCATCAGATTTCCAAGAAATCTGACGGCCAATTTTAAATGAAATTTATTTCTTAAACTTCTAAGTATCCCACAATATTACTTTTTATATCGTCGTATAGAGAAAAAAAATGTGCTTTTAAATGCAATTTGTTTGAAAGCTATATCTCAATTTGTTTCTGAGTTATTAATTATTTTTATTTTTTTTTTGTAGTTTTTATCACTTTTTTGTCATAGTGGCAACACTCTGTTGTCCATCTCTGTTGAAAGGAAAGGGAAATACAGATTACTGTATAGACCAATCAGAAAACGAATAAAATGATGATTAAACCAATAAAAACCTTCAAATATGCTTTTGATTTCCTACCCTGAAGAGGACAATAACCATTTTTCCGAATGCTTAATAAAAACCTTCAGATATGCTTTTGATTTCCTACTCTGACGAGGACAATAACCATTTTTCCAAATGGTTAAAAAATCTTCCAAGTATTCATATTTTTTTAAAGAAGTTTCATTGAATAAAAACTAACAAATCTTTTCAAAACTATCAAAATTATTAGGGAACGATTTTTAAATTTCAGTCTTTTTCAAAAACACTATAATAAGTAATTTATTTTACACACGATGCGCCGAAATTTATGCAGTTCATCAATAAATCAACTCTTAATCACGTGTATTAACAAAAATACTTGCCTTCAACTCCGAAACACTTCTGAGAATAGCTTTCTGAAATCCTTCTCATAATAGGCTGTATTTTTTTTCCAGAAATTCAAACATTTACTTAATAATTCACCAGCGGATCCTTAGACGTAATTACTAGAATAATGCATTCCATTAAATTACTGGCAGTACTTTGAATCTTCTAACACTATATATATCATTTAGTTGATGTAAAGTGAAAAGCTACGCGTTTCATTTATTATTCCATTTCATTAGGCTGGAAGAAAACGAAGTCCATCTAAAGCTCATGGAAGTATTTCATAATCAAAGCGTTGCAGTTTGTTGGAAAAGTCCAAAATAGGTTTTTATAATGTTAAAGGATGGAATTCTCGCATTAAAATTTCATACTTTCATTTTCTAGAAGATGAACAATTTTTATTGTTTACATATTTATGTCTTGAAGATGAAGAATAAATTTGGATATTACTCACTTTGTTTATTATGTTGATGTAAGAAGAAGAGTTTTAGGAGACTCGTAAATAAGAAGGCTCGAGCTCGAGTTACATTTGATTTCAAATTAACGAATAAACCAACGTTAGTTAAATTAATTATTAAAAATCTACTCTTTCACAATTTAATGAGTTTTGCAGAGTTCTGCAACAGAGTAACTTTTTCTCAATAAAAATATATGGTATGCATAATTAAAGGTCACCGTACATAATTAAAGTTCACCTACTCACAGATCTCTGTAGTCAAAACTATACATCATAAAAGTATGAAATTTGTTATACGTCTTAATAAAGGGGTGAGAAAGACATTTAGCAGAAAAAGAATTTTAATTACAAAAGTGGCCACGAGAGGGCGTATTATAGATTTTTTTTCAATAATTTAGCAAACACAAGCCTATATACAGAGTAGAAATGTTTTATCAAGACAAATACTCTTCATTGTGTTGACTTTTAATATCAACTGTCGTCTGAAATCGCAAAATAGCAGGTTCAGCAGTCACGTGAAATAAATTCTTGAAAATGTTGAGGGCGTGACAGGAAATACCGTGTTTGAGTTCTGGCAATGTTCCGTTTGCTGTCATTGTACCTCTGCAAATATTTTTCAAAGCTCGAAACCTCTGCGATTGATTCATATCAATTCCATTATGTTTGAAATAGTTACAACATCCTCAAAATGCATCATAAAAGAATTTTCTCCGTAGACCATAATGTAACGGAATGTTTTTATGTGATCCTGTAAACGAACTATAAATACTACTAGCTTCATTTTTAATTCCGATCATTCTATAAAACATCGATAACATGAAAAATTTACATAGAAATACGAGTATATTTACCACAGTTAAAGCGTGGACAGGCGGCTGAAAAACAGACGGCCAAACAGGCAAACCCAATTCGTTAAGACTTTTCAACTATGTTGGAAATTATTAAGGAGACTCGAAATGTTCATGAGAAAAATTGTTTAATAAATCCATAACAATAAGTTTTGATTTCATAATACTAGATTTCATTAATACTCTTTAGAAAGCGTTGCTTTTTATTTTATTTTTATTTATTTTTACTGGTTTCTCTAAAGTTTAATTAATATTTAAATCTAGAAAGTTTAGGGGCCTTTAAAATCATAATTTCCGTGATCCCCATGGAATTTTACTGTTTGAAATAGAAGCTATTAAAAAAAAAAAAAAAAAAAAAAAAAAAAAAAGCATTTTAATTAATTATAACGACCATTTGGAAAATGATTTTTTCAAAGACTAAAATTTAAGACATAAAAAATAGCACGGAGTTGAGATCATACATTACGTACGCCATGAATTAAACATTAATAGTGTTATTACACGTAAAAATTCCAAGCGACAAAAATCGCCGGCGACTCGTGCGTATTATCCACCTGAAACTTATGTATTATGCAACCATTTCATTGGCTGTTCGGGAAAAGGCTTTTCCATCGTCAGATTTCTTTGAAATCTGATGTCCAATTTTAAATGAAATTTCATTCTTAAACTTCTAAACATCCCACACTATTACTTTTTACACCGGCGTGTAGAGAAAAAAATGTACTTTTAAATGCAATATGTTTGAAAGCTGTATCTCATTTCTTTCTGAGTTATTAATTTTTTTTTCACAGTTTTTATTACTTTTTTGTCATAGTGGCTACAGAAGATATCCATCTCTGTTGAAAGTAAAGGGAAATACAGATTACTGTATAGACCAATCAGAAAACGAATAAAATGCGGATTAAGCCAATGAAAAGCTTCAGATATGCTTTTGATTTCCTACCCTGACGAGAACAATAACCATTTTTCCAAATGGTTAATAACAAGCATCTTTCAAAATCTACGAATGGGCCATTCCACGTCACGTGCGGCACTGCTTTTCTACATATTACTGCTTTTTCAACACTGCTATTATGTCCTCAAACTAAAACAACTATGCTAATATGAAAATCTAGGATTTTTTGTTATTTTAAATGCATAGTTTATATTTTAACAACTTAGGACAGGGACGGTGAACCTATGACCTGCGTGCTATAAGTGGCACGCTGCATATTACTTTTGGCACAGCCTAGACTCAGGTTCTACATCAAAATATAATAGAATTTCACAAAATGCATTAATTAATCTAGAGGTTGTCTCTGTTTATTTGAATTCGATTAGTTCGGCTGGTTGCATTTGTCATACAGATTGAAGAAACTCAAATGTAACTTTGTATCCGCATCTAATTCAATATTGGGTCACAAAATTTTAAGAATAAGAGAGAATTAGGAGATTATCACAAAAGAAAGATTAAAAAGCATTATAAACAGAAATAATGTCAAATTATAACAACTTGGAATTCAATTCCTGAAGGTGTAGATGCTGGCGCTTACTATTTTGACATTTTTTTTTCTGTGAGATATTCTTTTCGGAAATAAATAATAAGAAAAATTAAGTACTGTTAATTAATGAAGTAAAAACATCTTGTCAAATGAGTCCAATTCAACTAGCATTCTTTTAAAAATAACCAAGTACGAAGCTGATATAAATTATTTGGCATCTAAGATGAGACAACATGAATCATGTTTTTAAAATAAATTTCTAAAGTGTAACATCAAATATTATCCATATTTTTTCAATGCTAAAACACAATTTTATGTAATTTTGATTCATTATTAACCTTTAGGATAAATGGTTATTGTTCTCGTCAGGGTAGGAAATCAAAAGCATATCTGAAGGTTTTTATTGGTTTAATCCGCATTTTATTCGTTTCCTGATTGGTCTATACAGTAATCTGTATTTCCCTTGACTTTCAACAGAGATGGATACCTTCTGTTGCCACTATGACAAAAAAGTAATAAAAACTACAAAAAAAAATTTAATAACTCAGAAACAAATTGAGATACAGCTTTCAAACAAATTGCATTTAAAAGTAAATTTTTTTCTCTATCCGACGGTGTAAAAAGTAATATTGTCGGATGTTTAGAAGTTTAAGAATGAAATTTCATTTAAAATTGGTAGTCACATTTCTTGGAAATCTGCCGATGGAAAAGCCTTTTCCCGAACAGCAAATGAAATGCTTGGATAAAACGTAAGTTTCAGGTGGATAATAACTAATGAAAATGAAAGAAAATTAATAACAATTTCTGCCAAAGAGTTAATTTTAATTTGTAAGATTTTCACGTGCAAAAGAAAAACGGAATAAGCCAATTAAAAATTAAAAAAAAAGATAAATAGAACAGGATTGAATACATATAAATATTTTACACCAAATACGAGTCGCAGGCGATTTTTGTCGCTTGGAATTTTTACGGGTAATAACGCTATTAACGTTTAATTCATGGCGTACAAAATGTACGATCAACTCTGTGCTATTTTTTATGTCTTAAATTTTAGTCTTTGAAAAAATCATTTTCCAAATGGTCGTTGTAATTTGTTAAATTGCTTTTTTTTTTTTTATTTGATCCATTAAATTTTTTTATTGTTGACGCATCATGATCACGTAAAATATATTTTTGGAAAATTTGGCACGTGGATGTAAAAAGCTTGGCCGTCCCTGACTTATGAGTTAATAGATATAGGTATTTTTGTAACTATCAAGCGCAGGACATTTTTTCCGTTTTTCATGGAATAGGTCTTAAACGGGCAAATTACTTAGATCTGGGGTTTAAAATGCGGAGATTTTTAAACCTTTTAAAAACGGGCAGAATATTTATGTGTAAAGGTAAAAATGTGGAGATTTTTAACTGCTGTTTTAACAATGCCATTGTATCTTGAAATTAAAACAACTATGTTAATATGAAAATCTAGGGGGTCTTGCTATTTTTAATGTATAGTTTATATTTTAACAACTTGTGAGTTAATAGATATAGGTATTTTTGTAATTCTCATGCGCAGGACGTTTTTTCCGTTTTTCATGGATTGGTCCTAAACGGGCAGATTACTTAGATCTGGGGTTAAAAATGTGGAGCTTTTTAAACCTTTTAAAAACGGTTGGAATATTTATGTGTAAAGATTAAAATGTGGAGATTTTTAACTGCTGTTTGAACAATGCCATTGTATCCGGAAGTTAAAACAACTATGCTAGTATGAAAGTCTAGTGTTATTATTTGTTATTTTTAATGTATAATTATATTTTAACAACTTATGAGTTATTAGATATAGTCCAGAGGAAATGAACATTTTACCTTGCAAAAGGTCGGGTAAAATTTTTTTTTCCTAAATTGTTTATTATGATGCCAACATGGAAAAACCAAGTTTTCTAAGAAAATTTCTTAAGGCTAAATTTTCTGTGGCCAAAAAAGAAGAAAATTTTGGGACATTTTTTGATTTTTTGGAAATATCTCGAGACTTGTTGCCGTAGCATATTATTTATTAATTACAATATTAAAGAGGATAAAATTCTCTACAACTTTCATATTAACAACTGTTTTATAAACTCAATAGCAAGCGCAGTACGCTATTTCAAAAATGGGACAATTTTTTCAATTTTCTTAAAAACCGTGAAAAACTTAGTTTTGCCGCGATTATTCAAATGTTTCCCGCAGATTTAATTGTGTATGTCGACTTCTAAAAATTGGTAGCAGTAAATTATCTATTATTTGCACACAAACGTCTTTATTTTCATCTCAACAGACATTTTATATCATGTAATAAATTTATTTAATTTTAAAAGTAGGGCAGAGTGTAGATGAATGAGACAATATTCATTTTTAGACAGTAACTTTAAGTGTATACAATGTTAACTTTAAAGCATTGTTTAAAAGAATTTTTCAATCTATAGTAACCTATTGGTACGATAGTTTCAATTAAAAAAGATTTCTTGCTTAATTTTAATAATTTTTATAATGCATATATATTTTTCCATGTATCAATGGAATAGGTGGGTCATTTTCAAAATCTGTCCATGTTTTGGAATAACAAAATCAAATTTTTAGAAATAATCAAAGTTTTAATTGTTTGTAAATAATTACCTTACCTCATAAACATTAATATACAAGCATCAGCAGAGACCAAATTACTAATTTAACATTTTAAAACTAATTTTTAAATTTTAATGCACTTGGTATAATGACATAAGAGAGCACGGTAATGACAAATTAAGCGAAATATTTTTGTTTCCCCAGGCATAAATGGCAGCCATTATATCTTCTGGCCCATACAATGATTTTCTATTTCTCATATAATAAAAGCAGATTAAGGAATAAAAGTTCATTTAATTATCAATTAAAATTGGTTACGGTAATGACTTACAAAAGAATACTCACCTAAACATTTAAAGTCTTTGCTTGTTTTACTGAAACTATAAAACTATTTACTCTATTCACCTAAACCTCATAACAAGTTGACTTTTAAGGAGTACTTTTGCCTTGATAAAAAGGCATGTGCTGTCCTCTAAAAAAATCCGGAGGAGCTTTTTGTCAGAAGCATGGCAATGACACTCTTTCTTGGGACACGGTTTTTTAAAAAAATATTAAGAATTATAGATAAGTTTAATTAAGGATAATAAATATTTTATTAATTAGTAGCATCTTAATAAATAAAAATGTATGAAAAAAATTATAACCATCTGTTTTAAATAGAACTTTGTCAAATCTTTACCTAACAAATTGCTTGTTGGGACAACCTACGGTAATGATATTTTGACTGCAAAAGAATATATTTCTTAATTTTAAATTTTTTATAAATAATAATATATCTATAAATTATTAAAAAACATGATAGTTAAAATGCAATAATTAAAATTATGATATTTAACTATTTTTCTGTGCAAATGTGAAAGGACGGTAAAACGTGAAACTTTTTAAGAAAATCACCCAGGTATGAAAATTTGCGAAAAACATTTTATTCCCCACTACAATGGTATATTTTATTTACCAATTATTGATAACATATGTTTTAATGTTTTAAAGATAGCAAACATTGGATTGTAGTTCCATATAAAAGGGGGGAATTAAAAAAATAAATATCTTTTATGTAAGATACCTTATACTTTTACCTTATGAAATAGCTACAATAAAAATGACACCAGATTATTTCACTAACTAATGTTATGCATTTATATCTTGTAAAATTTATAAATTCTGTTAATAAAATATTTGAGATCACTAGTTTTATAAAAAATATATTGTCAATTTTTTTCCACTTATATCAATAAATATAAAAAGAGATTATAACATTTTAGCATGCAAAAATATGTAAAACTTTAAGATTATCTATTAATTGCTTTAAAGCTCAAACAGGATACTTTAAATTTCAGAACGGGTTCCAAACAGTTTTCCAAAAAAAAAAGTGTCCGAATATATTAAAAAAGCAACCAAACTCGAAAAAATACAAAAGCACAACATTAGATATTGATCTCAGGTATCCCATGAAAAAAAAATTATTTAAAAGTAACAAAATACGAGCGAGATATTTGTCAAGAACGCTCCCATAGGCTTAATGTTACCTTGCGAATGTCTTCGTGTGACTAATTTAGTCCTATAATTCGGGTAACTATGACTTTAAACGCCTCAATACAACTACCGTAAAATCTTTGAAAATGACATCTGTATATACGGAATTCGGTCTTTAAAGAAAAGTATATATTTTTTCAAGAGAAAGAATATGAACAATTATACCTGCTAAGATGGAAACCTGTTTACAGCGGAATATATTTCGGTTCCTTTCGGTACGGTTTTCATGATTTTATTGAATCAATATTTGGCAAAGCTGATTACTTAGTTCAGCATTACGTATTTAATGCTTACACACTTAAAATTTTCAAAATCCGGTTATTAGATATTTATTAAAATTCCCGTGATAAATTTTCTTTTTAAAAGAGGGGGCGCCACAGGTGCAAACAAGGCTAGTTTTAGCCCTGAAACACATAATTTACTGCTACTAATATATAGAAGTTGACATACGCGATTAAATCCGTGGGAAACATTTGAATAATCAGGGCAGAACTGCGTTTTTCACGGTTTTTAAGAAAATTGAAAAAATTGTCCAATTTTTTAAATAGCGTACTGCGCTTGCTATTGAGTGTATATAAAAGTTGTAAGTGTGAACGTTGTAGAGAATTTTATCCTCTTTAATATTGTAGTTGATAAATAATATGCTACGGCAACGAGTCTCGAGATATTTCCAAAAAATCAAAAAATGTCCCAAAATTTTCTTGTTTTTTGGCCACAGAAAATTTAGCCTTAAAAATTTTTGTTAGAAAACTTGGTTTTTCCATTTTTGCATCATTATAAACAATTTAGAAAAAAAAAATTTTTTACCCGACCTTTTGCAAGGTAACCCCCTTTTTTAGGTACATTTCCCCTGGACTAATATAGGTATTTATGTAAGTGTCATGCGCAGGACATTTTTTACATTTTTCATGGATTGGTCCTAAACGGGCAGATTACTTAGATCTGGGGTTTAAAATGTGGAGTTTTTTAAACCATTTAAAAACGGGCAGAATATTTATGTGTAAAGGTAAAAATGTGGAGATTTTTAACTGCTGTTTTAACAATGCCATTGTATCCTGAAATTAAAGCAAATATGCTAATATAATATGAAAATCTAGGGGTTTTTGTTATTTTTAATGTATAGTTTGTATTTTAACAACTTATGAGTTAATAGGTATAGGTATTTTTGTAATTATCATGCGCAGGACATTTTTTCCTTTTTTCATGGTTTGGCCCTAAATGGGCAGATTACTTAGATCTGGGGTTTAAAATGTGGAGATTTTTAAACCTTTTAAAAACGGTCAGAATACTTAGGTCTAGGGCAAAAATGTGGAGATTTTTAACGGCTGTTTTAACACTGCCATTGTATCCTGACATTAAAACAACTATGCTAATATGAAAATCTTAGGGTTTTTTGTTATTTTTAATGTATAGTTTATAGTTTAACAACTTATGAGTTAATAGATATAGCTATTTATGTAAGTGTCATGCGCAGGACATTTTTTACGTTTTTCATGGATTGGTCCTAAACGGGCAGATTACTTAGATCTGGGGTTTAAAATATGGAATTTTTAAACTTTTTAAAAACGGGCAGAATATTTATGTGTAAAGGTAAAAATGTGGAGATTTTAACTGCTGTTTTAACAATGTCCTTAAATTAAAACAACTGTGCTAATTTGAAAATCTAGAGTTTTTTGTTATTTTGAAAGTATAGTTTATACTTTAACAACTTATGAGTTAATAGATATAGGTATTTATGTAAGTGTCATGCGCAGGACACTTTTTACGTTTTTCATGAATTGGTCCTAAACGGACAGATTGCTTAGATCTGGGGTTTAAAATATGGAGATCTTTAAACCTGTTAAAGGGCCATTTCATATCACGTGTGGGATAATTTTCTACATATTACTGCTGTTTTAACAATCCTATTGTATCCTGAAATTAAACAGTTATGTTAATATGGAAATCTAGTATTTTTTGTTGTTTTTTAATGTATAGTTTATAATTTATATATAGGTATATATCGGTATTTATGTAGGTGGCATTTACAGGAAATTTTGTCCGTTTTTCATGGAATGGTGCCAATAGTTCACCGTATTGTGCTTATGCAGCTGTAAACTTTTCGATAATTTCCATATCATATTTTGTATAAAAATTGCACCAAACCAACGTCTATGAATCATCAGTGTAAAAATTACTCTTTTGTCGTGATCTACCCTTTAAATAAATGCCTTAATCGTGTTAGAAACTTTTTCATCTGCATGTTCTAAAAGAATCCCTGTTCTCAAACTAGCATACTTTTTTTCCTCTCTCTAAGATTAGACTAACACTGTATTTGCTTAGAAATAGAAATCTGTTTCTAATTACTATTTTCATATAATTTTAAATACCCTTATAACGAAAATTCTAACTATACGAAAATAACAATACTGTATGCTGTGTTTCAATCAGGGCTGCGGAGTCTGAGTCTGGCCCATTTTTGAGCAAAAGAGTCAGACTCGGAGTCGGATCTGTTAAAATTTCCGGGGTCGGAGTCGTCCATTTTACAAGCAGGGTTGCGGACTCGAAGTCGGAGTCATCCCCATTTTCAAGCAAAAGAGTCGGAGTCGGATCTGTTAAAATTCCCGGAGTCGGAGTCGTCGATTTTTTCCACCGAATCCGCAGCCCTGGTTTCAATATTAAAAAGAATGGTAACTATTGCAAATGAAAATCAAATTAATTGCTTAAAAGGCGCAAAGGCCAACAAAGTGAAAAATATTCCATGCCGGGACTCGAACCCGGCCCATCAGTATAGCGCACTGTCGTTCTACCGACTAAACCACATAGAACGATACCCAGCCTGGAACTTTTCACTATTACATGTTGGCAAGGCTACAAACGCAGCACAAGATGGAATATTTTCCGTGAGAAACCGACATGAGGCAAACACGAAACTTAATTAAATCCAGCATCGATTGAAACTATATTAATACTTGGAAAATTTTCCAGAGACAAAATTTCGCCTTGCATACAATATTTCAAATGAAAATCAAATTTCAAATTAATTCCTTAAAAGGTGCAAAGGCCAAGATATTGAGAAACATTCCATGTCGGTACTCGAACCCGGACCATCAGTATAGCGCAGCTTATAGTATAGAATGTTAACTTTTATTTATTTATTTATTTATAATGGTATGAAAAGAAATTTTACCTTTTTTTCTTCCCTATGAAAAAAAAATGCTAAAATAGAATGCATTGTATTTGAAGCAAACTAAAATTGCAGGACCAATATTAGTAAGATAAAAAAATCTTTATCTTAATTATATTTTGCATCGTCTTTTATCTCTTCGACTTACATTTATGTTTTTTTCCAGCAAATGAATTACTGGAACTTGAAAAATGATTTCTCTTTTTACGCTATCTTCTAGATAAAAATTATATCAAAAGTAATCTCCAGCCTGTAAATTTTTTCCCCTTAGCTGAATTATACGTTTCTTTAATAACAGTAATCTAGATGTCCATTACTTACTGAGAGTTTGATCCGCTCAGTGTATCGGCAAATGACATCATTCATGTTCGAAGTGTAGCGAACTCACGTTTCAAATCATCCAATTATTTTAAGTATCTTGATTCGAACAGTATCGGCACATGTACTTCGCGTTAATTAACTGCTGAACATGTCGACATTAAGTTGATTCCCTTCCGTACATGATGAAAAATGAAATAGTTCGTCGCCTGTGAATAGTAGTGAAGGAAAGCCCACAATATGAGAAATTTAAAGTAAAAATTTCTAAACAGAATCGAATTCGTTTAGAACGAACTCGGATGTAATGAAAACCCAGTTTAAACGAGGAAAAAGAAAAGAAATAGTTAGTCCACTGTAAAATATTTGGTTACCTTTAATCGAAAAATATTGGCATATTCATTTAGATTTAATTAATTGCTGAACATGTCGGCATGAAGTTGATTCCCTTCCGTACATGATGAAAGAAGAAATAGTTCGTCGCCTGTGAATAGTAGTGAAGGAAAGCCCACAATATGAGAAATTTAAAGTAAAAATTTCTAAACAGAATCGAATTCGTTTAGAACGAACTCGGATGTAATGAAAACCCAGTTTAAACGAGGAAAAAGAAAAGAAATAGTTAGTCCACTGTAAAATATTTGGTTACCTTTAATCGAAAAATATTGGCATATTCATTTAGATTTAATTAATTGCTGAACATGTCGGCATGAAGTTGATTCCCTTCCGTACATGATGAAAGAAGAAATAGTTCGTCGCCTGAGAATAACAGTGAAGGAAAGCGCAATATAGATAAGAAAGTTAAAGTAAAAATTTCTCAGTACAGTCGAATCCGTTTAAAATGAACTGAAATGTAATGAAAACCCAATTTTAACGAGAAAAAAGAAAATAGTTAGTTCTCTGTAAAATACACTGTAAAATATTCGGTTACCTTTAATCGAAAAATATTGGCATACTTATTTCCAGTTAATTAACTGCTGGACATGTCACCATTAAGTTGATTTGCTTCCGTACATGATTAAAGATGAAATAGTTTGTCGCCTGAGAATAATAGTGAAGGAAAGCGCAAAATACTAGCCATGAGAAAGTTAAACTGTAAAATTTCTAAATACAATCGAATTCGTTTACAACGAACTGGGATGCAATAAGAACACAGTTTTAAAGAGGAAAAGGAAAGAAATGGTTAGTCTGCTGTAAAAATACAATGCAAAATATTCGGTTATCATAAATTGAAAAAATATTGGCATATTTATTTCGCGTCAATTAACAGCTGAACACGTCGGCATTAAGCTGATTCCCTTCCGTGCTTTATTAAAGATGAAATAGTTCGTCGCCTGAGAACAATAGTGAAGGAAAGCGCACAATACTAGCTCTGAGAAAATTAAAGTAGAAATTTCTAAATACAATTGAATGTGTTTACAATGAACTCGGATGTAATAAAAACCGTTTTAAAAAGAAAAAAAGAAAGTAAATGGTTAGTTTAACGTAAAAATACACTATGAAATATTCGGTTACCTTTAATCGAAAAATATTGGCTCATTAATTTCGTGTTAATTAACTGCTGAACATGTCGGCATTATTTCCCTTCCATACATGATGAAAGATGAAATAGTTCGTCGCCTGAGAATAATAGTGAAGGAAAACGCAAACGACTAGCTTTGATGAAGCTAAAGTAAAAATTTCTAAATACAATCGAATTTGTTTATAACGAACTCGGATGTAATAAAAACCCAGTTTTAAAAAGGAAAAAGAAAGTAAATGGTTAGCTTAACGTAAAATTACACTGTAAAATGTTAGGTTATCTCCAATTGAAAAAGATTGGAATATTTATTTCACGTTAATTAACTGCTGAATATGTCGGCATTAAGTTGATTCCCTTCTGTATATGATGAAAGATGAAATAGTTCTTCGCCTGAGAATAATAGTGAAGGAAAGCGCAATAGCTGTGAGAAAGTGAAAGTAAAAAATTTCTCCATGTAATCGAATTTGTTTAAAAGGAACTCGGATGTGATGAGAGCTCAGTTTTAACGAGAAAAAATAAAGAAAATAGTTAGTCCACAGTAAAATACACTGTAAAATATTTGATTACCTTTAACTGGAAAATATTGTAATATTTAGTTGGAGTTAATTAACTAACGAACAAGCTGGCATTACATCGTTACGCTGCTGTAGATATACTGCAAAAAAGGTAAAAAATTACAAAATAGGTAACCGACAAATATCTGGGGGGAAAAATGGAAATAGTTAAGTCTGCTGCAACATTACACTGTAAAATATTCGGTTATATTTCGAAAAAGATTTTCATATTTACTTCGAGTTAATTAACTGAAGGACATGCTAGCATTACATTACTTTGTTACGTTCTCGTAGATAATGATAGAATCTATAATTGCACGAAATCTATCGTCTTCTCACAATAACAGTAAGTTATATCACAATAATAGTGTGTAGTAATTCTGTCTCTCAGAAAATTAAACAGTAAAATTTCTAAATAGAACCGAATTTGTTTAAAACAATCTCGGATGTAATGAAAACACAATTTTAATGTGTGGAAAGAAACGAGATGGTTGGACTAATATAAAAATATATCATTAAAAAATCAGCTATTTTCCCTTAAACAATACTAGCACGTATACGTAACATTAATAAACTGCTGAGCAGGTCGGCATTAAGTTGATTAGATTGCGTACATGATGGAAGCTGAAATATATTGACGTCACAGAATAACATCCAGGCAATTGTAAAATTACAGCTTAACTCTGAGACAGAAATGTCTTTTTTATACTGTTGGATGTCTAATCTGTAATCGGGGGCAGATTCAGCTACACACCCAAGATGTTCACGCCCAGGACACACAAATTTAATTAGCTCCAAATATGTACATTCATTATTTACATAATTTTATACTGCACTATAGCAAGATGTGAATATTAGATCATACATTTTTTTCCTTTAAAATTATTATTTCTTTTGCAAACTATTAACCCGATTCAAACTTCACGGTACTGCTCAAGCTTACCATTTTGCAGTTTGTCCAACAACTCACTCTGGGGCGTAAATTTCGTTTACTCTAGTTTCAGTCTTGTTATTAATGTAGCCTGTTGCTATTAATATGTCCTGCATACATGTGCTATAGGGTGCGGCATAAGTTTCCATTCATATGAAAAATAAACATTAAACCATTTTTATTTATGCAAAATGCCAGATTAATCAATATCATTAGTAGCAATATGAAGTAGTCTGTTCGTATGAATTCAATACGTTCCTTTTTATTTAAACATATTTTCCAGGGTATCTGAAATATAAAATATAAGATGTTAAGAATAATATGTTTCAATACCTAAAGTTCCATCATCTTTATTATACATAAATTTCATATTCTGTTTAATGTTTTGTTTTATGGTATTAAAAATCTTTAATTATGACCACGTTTAAAAATTACATAAGAAATAATAGAATGGAAAATATTTCCCCTTATTCTGTAGTATACACATGGAGACCCATTGTCATGTCTGTGTCCAGAACAGGTGAAAATTCTAGACGATCGCTGTCTGTAATCCTAACACATTAAATGCTCGCGCAAAAAAAAAAAAAAAAACGATCGTAGTATTAATATTCAGCTTCTTTACCAAAAACAAGAGATCGACCGAAAATTCGGTTTCGTTTTCGGCTCATAATCAAAGTTTCGTCGATAATTCGTTTCCGGCGAAAATGCAGTCGAAAATTCAGCCGGACCAAATGTATCTGTATTCGAAAAATCTCATTTCTCCTTTCGGAAATTTTCAACATTAGTCATTGAGTTCAGTTGTATCGGCTTAAATTAGACATCTTTTATTTATTTCTATGAACATTACTGTTTATAATTATATTATAGCAGTGTCATGATATATGGCATTACTAACTCAAGACGTGAGTACAAATTATAAAGCAAGTAACGCATATATGACTAAACTCTGGAAACGCTTTTCAGGTGCTCATTAAAAGCTGGAGACTTAACAAGAATAGAATTTTTTTAGTTTGAAACCACAGAAGTGTTTCGAATGTTCTTTGAGAATGTTCTAGTATAGCAGTCAATCATTTACAAAAATCATGATAAAAGATAAATCGAAGTATGTATACCTAAAACATTTTTCAATTAGATGAATTTCGTACAATTAGAAAATCATTCTGCGCCGTTAATGAATCAATTACATTTTATTTTATATATAAAAATAAAAAGTTTTGGTCAGAGGTACAGAGAACCAACTTGGACCACTATAATTAATTAATAATATTATGTATATTTAATAAACCCGTATAATTAATTAATATTTATGTATATTTATGTACGTATTAATTACTTTAAAAATATTTTGGGGCATTTTCATTTTCGTTTTCGTTTTCGGTCGAAAATAGGAAGATTACCGAAATTCTGTTTCGGTTTCGGTTTCGGTCGATCCTTAGAAAAAACCTTCCCCCATTCTTTTGCATCTTTTTTCTACAAACATCATTTTTCTATCTACATTAGTTTTCTAATTATAATTTTATCAAAAAACTTTGATTTTTGGATCCCCAGTATTTTTACCCGACTGCCAAGAAGGGTTATGGGTTTGACGCGAATATGGGTATGTGGATTTCTTTATACCCTCGAAAGATCCCAACGGCTAGATGGATTTTAATGAATGAGGTCTCTATCGATTCGTTTTAACTGTCCGATAGTTATAGGCTAGGTTTTGATTTTATAAATTCAACATGGCGGCCGTAACATACAAAAGGGCAATAGAGACGGAAAAAAATTTACACACCATATTGAGTGGCATATCATTGGATAGGTCTTTCAAAATGAAGACGATGTTTCATTGACTATTTTACAGTCAGAAGCTCTGTTTAAATATTACGCAACCTGGAAGTTGTGTAGGTAGGATCTTTAGCTTTACTGCAACTCTAATCTTCATAGACATCTATAGGCCTCATCAAAACTGTGTTTATAGATAGGAACTAACAATTAAACTCAACTTAAAAATCATCAATACAAGTAAATAAAAAAAATAAGTAAGTAATATAAAAATAGTTTCCCATTGATGAGAAATAATTAATTAGTTCACTTTTTACGCAGTCGGGTTTTTTTTATTTTTTAAATTTAATTTTTACTTGTATCAATGTAACTTCCTTCCTTCGCAGCCAGTGAAAAAATTGGGAATATATGGAGAATAAAAGAGATGTGGTAATATAATTTCTGTATAAGATGAACTTTTTATTGAATTTATGACCAAGAAAGGAACTTAATCTAAAAGTAAAAAATATTGATAAAAAATTTCTCTTTGTGTGTTTGGTCATTTGCATTCTCGTTCAATGCCATAAACAGATGATTTCATTTTTTTCTTCTCCAAGTCGGCTCTAAGATAACTTTAAGAACAGCATTTTTCTCGGGACAACCCTTTTCATGTTCTCAGAATAACGCTGGTTACGCGGAATAGGACCAAAAATATAGGACAGGGGAAGAGTTTATTGATTTTAATTTCGGTACCAGAAAACTACCGAGCTCTTTGTTGAAACTGGTCAGGATTATCGAATTCTGTTGATTTAGAACTATACTAATGTATCAAAGTATTTTCTTTCAAACTTTAAAATGCAAAATAATGAAATAAATTGCATCAAGGGAAAAAAAAATAAAGCTCTAGTCACTCAGCTTCCGGATTCTTTTCATTAATGTTAAGTCTATGGACGTTTGATACATTCGTATACTTAAAATATCTTCTCGGTAAATTAATAATTTTAATCCCTTTTTCTATGCACTCTTCTTGAAGGATGTCTCCTTTTTTACTTAGTCCTCAAAATATCTCTAAAATATATACTTAATTTTATAAGAAGTGTTAAAATCTTTCTCACAGTTCATCAACTTTTAACCCATAAAATATTAAATTAAGCCTAGATTTTAGAAATATTTTGAGAATTAAGAATAAAAGAGATTTCCTTTAAGAAGAGTACGCAGAAAAAAAGGAGTTACAAATATTAATTTCCAGAGGAGAAATTTTAAATATACGAATGGATTCTACGCCCATAGACTTAGCATTAGCGAGGGGATTTCAGAAGCTGAGTGACTAGCAGCCTCAAGACAATTTTTTTAATTTTTGAATATTCTGGATGCTTCGGATATGCGATTTTCACGAAAAATACCACCGCTCCTGAAAGGATTAAACTTTTTTAGGGTATCTGAAATGTAAAATATAAGAGGTGAAAAATAATATGTATAAATAGTTATAGCTTCTACACCTTTATTATACTTAAATCTCATACTCTGTTACTATTTTTTTTTTTAGTTTTACTTTATGGTATTAAAAATCTTTAAGCTAGTTCGCTAATTATAATGTTTTCAAAAATTCCATGACTTTTGATTCCTCAGTATATTGTCAAAATAAGATGAACTTTTTATTGAATTTATGACCAAGAAAGGAACTTAATCTAAAAGTAAAAATATTGATAAAAAATTTCTCTTTGTGTGTTTGGTCATTTGCATTCTCGTTCAATGCCATAAACAGATGAGTTCATTTTTTTCTTCTCTGAGTCGGCTCTAAGATAACTTGAAGAACAGCATTTTTCTCGGGACGACCCTTTTCATGTTCTCAGAACAACGCTAGTTACGCGGAATAGGACCAAAAATATAGGACAGGGGAAGAGTTTATTGATTTTAATTTCGGTACCAGAAAGCTACCGAGCTGTTTGTTGAAACTGGTCAGGATTATCGAATTATGTTGATTTAGAACTATACTAATGTATCAAAATATTTTCTTTAAAATTTTAAAATGCAAAATAATGAAAAAAATTAACTCATTTATACCTGGCGTCCCTTTTTTGGGACGCTTCGAATTTTAATAAATTTGTATGATTTTCTTCTTTTTTAAAAAACGAAAATTGTAAGAAATAATTATCCATAAATATCTTTGTCTGCTACCGAGAGATGACAGCATAAGACGGATATTTATTTGCTTAAATGAAGGCTTTTTTTCGGTGTTTATAGGTTTTTCATTTTTCAAGATGGCGAAATGTAAGAAGTACGTTTATTTGTGTTTTTTTTTTTCTATCAAGGATCCAAATAAATAAGTCATAACCGTAGCTTGTAGGCTTCTTCGAAATACGCATTTTTTTAAATGGTGAAATTATATGTTCAAGCCTATTTTTTATGCATGTTTGTAGTGTACAAAATGTAGGACGCTAGGCACGAATGGGTACATATATTTATTAGTCATTTAGGGGACATTATTTATGTAAAGTTCTTTTCAAAATGATTATGAAATAAATTGTTTTTAAGGGGTATGCTCAGGACTCTTAAAGCTTTAAAATTTTCGAGATTTTAATTTTTTTAGATATTAAACTACTATCTTTTCTGAACATTTTGATATAAATGTTTCCTTGAAATTCCTATTAGAACAGAAGTTATGGCTTTTAGAATTACACACGCTCAATAGCTGAAGCGGCGTTTCAGAAACTTTGAAGTCAATTTTCTCCAAATGACGTTTTTGGGCATAACGCGCACGATATCTTAAAAACTTCTGATTTTTTTTTTTTCATGAAATTTTCCAAACATATGTTTCATGTTAGTCTGTATAAACTGAACCTAAAATTTCCTTCTTATTGTTCAGAAATATGTTCTTTATAAGTGATTATACTGTTGAAAATTTCTAAATTTTGCATTAACTAAATACAACTTTGTATTAAAAATAGAAAAATGCTTTAAATACAAATTTGGTTAGGTTCAGAGTAATTATTATAATGTGAAGCATAAGTAGGACCCAAAATTTTCCTTCTACTTGCAAAATTTATTTTGTAATCGTGCACATAATCTGTTATGCTGATTTTCCGCTCGACAAATGTCTGACATTTTGGAGCCCACTGTAAATTCTAATTCTGCATCTTGTAATTTTTAAAATACATGAAATGAAAGAACATACTTATATCTTTCATCCCAATATAAAATTTTGTCTTAAAATCAATTGCATTTTAAGATATTATATGTTGAAAATCGTCTTTTTTTTTTTTTTTCCAATTTTAAGAGTCCTGAAACCCCTTAAGCCTCAAATATGATTATTCTTAAATTGTTATTAATAATACTTATAATGTTATTAATTTCTGTAAATAAATAAATATATTTTTTTACTAGTTCATAAAAATACTAATTATAATATATAATATACAATTTCAAAGCTTATTTTATATACTTTTTATTTTATTTATTTTATTTTTTTATTTATTTTATTTAGACAAAACATATAATTATGCGTATTAGACTATTATAAATATTATATTACGCATATTCCCATAATTAGTACGTTTACATTTTATGAAATAAATTCAAAAGTATTTTAGCGCACATTTTTTAAATATTTTGCCAGTTCATTTTTTTTTTTTTTTCAACATTTTAAAGTGATTTCGCCAACAAATTTTAGAAAACAAAAATTCAGGCATAATGGGTTAAGACATCAAGAGAAACTAATATTAAGGGTGCTAGTCACCCAGCTTCCGAATTCCCCTCACTAATAGTAAATTTATAGGCGTTTAATGCATTCGTATATTTAAAATATATCGTCAGGAAATTAATATTTTTAACTTCTATCTTTTGTGTACACTTCTTAATGGATGACTCCTTTTAACTTAGTTCTTAAAATTTTCCTAAAGCATAAACTTAATTTTATATGAAATGTAAAAGTCTTACTCACAGTTCGTCAGCTTTTAACACATAAAATATTAAATTACGCATAAATTTTAGAAATATTTTGAGAACTAAGGAAAAAAATAGACATCTTTTCAGAAGAGTACACAGACGAAAGTAGTTAAAAATATTAATTTCCCGAGGAGATATTTTAAATATACGAATACATTCTACGTCCATGGCTAACGCCCATGGAATTCGGAAGCTGGATGACTAGCAGCCTTAAGACCATTTTTTTTTTATAACAAATCAATTTTTTTAATTTTTGAAAAATCTTAACGTTTTATTCGGGATGCTTCGGGTATGCGATTTTCACAAAAATGTGATTTAGCTATTGTTAACATAATCCAGATATTCGAATAATCTGATCACATGGACAAGTCTCTGCACATTTTCGATTTTACACATGTGTCGAATATCTAAAGAAATACTTAAAGGATATTTGTGTATCATCAAGAAGATACAGAATATGTTTGAACGGTTCGCACCACTATTAAAAAAAAATATGCGTTTTCTAGTATATTTTTCTTGCAAATGTTGTCAAAGTGCATGTAAAATATTTTTGTTTTGAACAAAAGACGTGAAATAGAATTAAAAAATAGCCGCCTGTGGCAACCCTGAATTTGGTTGAAAACTCCTCATACTATAAACCAAAAAAAAAAAATTAATTCTTTTAAAGAAAATTTTATATTTCAATGAATATGCGTGCTAATTTTACCCAAATAAACACTAAAGATGCACAGGAACCGCATAGTCATATGTTGCAGCTAAGAGTTTTACAGAACAGATTATTTCAGGCATTTTATTTTATAGGGTGATCGAAAATATTACTTTTTATTCTATTTCTTGGTGCCTCTTTCCTCCCTTATTTTCCCTAATAAATAAACCTTCTCTAAGAAAGATGAATTTAAATTTATTCTTTACATCCCTGAAGTTTCAGAAGAATTCATCAAGTATTTCGCAAAAAGTATAAAATCGAATTTGACCGTTGATTTTTAAAAAGATACAGGGCTGCCACGGGCAACTACTTTTTAATTCTATTTCGCACCACTTTAAAAAAAAAAAAAAAATATATATATTGCATACGCTTTGACAACTTTTGCAAGAGAAATATACTACAAAATGTTTTTTTTTAATAGTGATGCGAACAAAATATAAAAATGGTCGCCTGTGGCAGCCCTGCTGGTAGTATATGGCATTTTTATTTAGTTAGAGTAAAAACTATAATTTTGCCTTAAAGCAGTCTTAATTTGGACAACAAAAGGAAAAGGTGGCAACCTGCAACCTGTATAACTTGGTAAAGTTATGTATAACACTCTAGGGTTATTGAATACGACAGTTTTGAAAAGAAGGTAATATCATATTCAATAACCCTCGTACATTCTTATGAATTTAGTAGAAAACGTAAACAAAAGCAACATGAACGTTGTTTCAGGAGTAAAATCTTGAGATCAAAGAGAAATATAAAGGACATCCCTCCGGCAGTTGTCCAAAATCCAATTCTTAATCACAGATATTTTCGGGCTTTTTATGTAATATCAGTAGATTTTTCCTAATGATATTTTCTCATTTATTAAATATTTTTTTAGGAATCCTTCATATACATTGTGTCCAATGTTACCATTGTCAAATAGCTAATTTCTAAACCGTTAGGATTAAAGGTTTTGTTCCAAATCCAAAACTGTTTCAAAATGTTTTTCGTCATCCACTTACAAGTCAAAATTGTTATATTAGATGTAATTTACATCTAATATGATTTATTTACCAATTGGAATAATTGTGTAAAAATTAATCTAGTGAAAAATTGTTATCTTCGTGAAATTTACGAAATTTAAAAATTCGCACAATCCCATAGTCTCTAAGTTACGTTAAAAAAAATTTTCTCCGTGATCTAACATGTAAAGCGAAAAAAAATTCCACTTTTTACGTTTAAAACTATACCGAGTTGATACTCTGGATTTAATGAAGGTAAGGTTATGTGAAGCAACTGGGCCATGATTTTACAATGTGACTCTGGAGATTCTGGCAATTTAGCTTCCGAAAGCTAATGTTCATTTGAATTAAAAACTGAACCTTTGTAAATGTGTTCAGTTTAGTTCACGCTATCAAACAGATATTTTAAAAATTACACTTTAATGTCTAAAAGTAAAAAGAAAAATTATGTATATTTCATATTACTTTCTTCATATGGGATAACTGGACCAGATAGGCCTATATTCCACAGGCTGGACTGTCATACAGATAAATATTTAATTAGATATTTAATTTCTTATTTGTTTTATTTAACTATATACCCACCAAACACATATAAAACACAACAGCTATAATTACATGCAACTAATATGCGGCGATGGAAATTAGCGAAATACTCACTGGTTTGTGTTTTTGTATTAAAAGCGAAAAAAGAATGCTCCAATTTCATAAGAAGGATTCTGCCGGACATATTTAATATTTTATAAGTTTTAAAAAAAATGTTATAAGAAGACACTTCAATTCCAACGACACATTCCAACAATCAATTTCAAGAAAATCGTCTGCCTCGAAAAGAATACAATGGAATAAAAAAATAGATGTTAAAAATATAGAATAGCGTATAAAGAAATTTCATATACATAGGTAAATTTGGGAAACTTGTTAGTTGTTCCCCCTTGCCACTAGTGACGCTAGTTAACGGTGTCATTACAGATTTTGCTGTAACCTTTTTATATTGTCTGTTTATCTATGAGTCAGTGTGTCCTCCGAGTTCACCCATGACTTCAGACTTCAGACGGCTGCATTTATTTGGCGAATCCTCTAGCAGCGGAAAGAAGACTCTCTTTTATAGACTAGTGAAACCACAGAAGCAACAACAAAAAGTAAAAGACTAATACACGATTAATCTCTCTGTTGCAGAGATCTGCACGGGCCGGCCTCGGGCCTATTTCCATTCATGGCACTCGGGCCGGGCCTATTCATTACTCTTTCCGGGTCAGGTCTTTTTTCCTTAAGGATCGGGCCGGGCAGAACTTATTTTTTCCACATCGAATTGGAGCAGGTTTCATTCTTCCTAGTCTAAACGGGGCAAAATTTTCAGTCCCGATTTTGACCCAGACCGGGTGAAAAATCATTGTGATCGGTAAAATTTGACCAGGTCAAAAAATGTTTGCAAAAATGCTTTTATTTTTAAATCGCTATTATTCTACAATTAAGCACTAAAATTTATTCTTTTAAAAGAATGGTAGATTTCTAGGCTTATTAAAATATGGTAAAATGTGTGAAAAAGAACCTACCTATGACCGAAACTGAACATCTGTCTGAAACGGAAAAATATGTTGATGCATGCAAAATGAATATACTAATATGTAAGAAAAGAATGTATAATACATTTGCACCTGCTAAGAAGAGAACTTGCCTATAACGCTTTTTTTTTCTTTCCTATGCAATTCCGTTTTAGAAGATTTTACTGTATAGATTTTTAGATTTTAAAGTCACATAGAATATGGATTAACAATATTAAGTGATAAGTGAAACATTTACACACAACAAATAGAGATTCATTGAAAAATTAAATATCGCAGCCTACGGCACTTCTATGAAAATGAAGATTATAAACATGGAAAAAAAGCAAAGATAAGTATTTTTGGTCAGAGCTCCTCGTACGAAACAAATTTTTAACAAAATCGACGCAAAAATCAATGTTTTGTAGAAATTCATTCGGGCTGGGCCGGGCTCGGGCCGAGATTTTAACTTTTTTCCGGGCCGAACTTATAACTTTTACACCGGGCCGAGCCAATATTTTTTTTCGGGCTGGGCTGAATTTTTTTTCTATGGATCAGGCAGGGCCCTATCTTTGAAATTTCGGCTCGTGTAGACTTCTATTCTGTGGCTTGAACGCAAATCTGGAATAAATATGTGTAAAATTTAAATAAATAAAAAAAAGAAAAGAAAAGAAAAAACTAAATGAATATCTACAATAGTAATTTTTCGAATACCTATTTCCAATCAAAATTAATAACTAATTTCTAATATTTCACACCAGTATTTTTTCAAGTAAGTATAAATGCTAAAATTCATTTAAAATTTATATTTAAGTCAGTATTCAACGACATGTCGGTCAAGAAATAACTGCTGTTACCAGTAGTTGAAATAAAACAGAAGCATGCGAAGCGAGATACTCGTACCAAGTAGTTATGACACAATGGCATTTGCATAGCAGAAGGTATTGTGGACAGTGTTGCCGCATCTGTCTGATTTTTTTATTTAAGCAATGCGAATTCTCACCAGTAAATTTTAATAGTTATTTTGCTTTATGAACCAATGCAGATGTGATTGAAGTGCCTACAAGAGCCGCAATGCTCTTGTCAGTGTTGCCAGATAGTCGAAAGTCAATTTTCCCCAAATGAGTGTATTTTCCGAAAAAGTTCCCAACTCAGTTTCTACTCAATTAAGTAAATTTTCAGTTTACCACTGTAAAAAATGTTTAACTAATTTTAACTCAATTTTTTTTCCCAAATCAAGCCTTTTTTTGATAAAATATTCCCCTTTTACAAAAAATAAACCTTTAAACTCGGCAGAATTTTGCATACATATTCGCAGCTAAACGAAAAGAATGAGAGATGCATTTTATAACAAGTTCTTTTATGTTTGGTTTTTAAATTGCTGTCCATATACGATGCTGGCCAATCATTACATTATATCCATCTAGGCTTATGCGAATAAGTTTTTCAAGGTGTAGACCGTCTCTAATCAGTTGGGGTTTGAATGAATCTGAGATGGTGTTCGCATCACTTGCATCTATCAGACTTAACCTATAAAACGTTGTTTTCAATTTTTTATCATCCCTACTGAAGTCTCATAAAGCAAAGCACCTTCGTAGTATCAATCACTATGCTTTCATCAATAATAAAAGAAAAATAGCTGCTTGCCGCATCTTTAATTAAATCTTTTAAAAAGCGCGGTAAAATAACGTTTCGGATAAGTCCTGCAGATTTAGTAATGTGAAGATTTATGCCGCTTAAGACCGCAGAGCTCTCATTTAATTTTCTTATAAGGAGAACAAAGGGGTCTGCTGCATTCACTGAGCAATTTCATTTATAAACGCAGCAATGTGATTGCAGTGTGCAATTGCATGTCTTACAAAACTGTCATTCCATGAAGCACAAATTAACCAGCGTTAAACAAAAATCAGTTATAAAATTGTTTTTCTTTCTGTTGTATAGATCTATCTATATTATAAAGGACAAACATATCTGTGCGTAACGCATACGTCATTCTGCGAATGGCAACACTTTCAAATTTGAAATGAATTTTCGTTTTGCAGTTTTCGCTACTGAAAATTTTTAAACTTCTACGCATCGCACATTTTTAGTTTTATACCGTCGTATAAGGAAAAAATGTATTTTTAAACGCAATTTGTTTGAAAGCTGTATCTCAATTTATTTTTGAGATATTAATTTTTTTTTATAGTTTTCAGTACCAATTTTGTAATTGTGGCAACAGAAGTACTCAATTTCTATTAAAGGTAAAGGGAAAATAGTAGGTTACCGTACTTTTTTCTTGCCATTTCCTCATAAAAATTGAAATTAAAATACATGCTATGTCAAAAATACCGTCTGAATCCGGTGAATTTTGGTTTTATTTCGTTTCTATTCATCAATTAAATGTTCCTTAGTTTGTAGCAAAAATATTTTACAAACGATGTAACACTTTCTCTTTAAGAAAGCGTATTTTAAATAATTGTGCATTAAATAATTGTTGTTTCCTTCACAATTACTTATTTCGTATCAGAAAGCTGAAAGAATGCGAGTTTTATGAATGCAATTTTATTTATGCGAGTGTAATAATATTTTTCGAATTTAGAAAAAATGATTTCTGATAATGAGTTCTGATAAAACATGGAGCTATTATAAACAAAAACAAGTGAAGGCATATGTAACATTAAATATTGGATTTTTTTTTTTTTTTTTTTTTTTTTGCCGTGCTTCTTGAATGACGATATTGCTTTTTGTTGTGTTTGTGTATTATTCTGCAATAATTGCGTCATTTGAATACTTTTCTACATATGTAGGATTGACTACAAAATTTAAGAATTCTAGAAGCTCTGTACTGTATAGATGTTGTTTAAGACTGGATCATAAAAGTGGAATTCTTTAGCGAATGCAAATGATGTCATTTCACAAAAAAGCGTGTTTTTTAATTCTTAAAACTAAAATATGTTTCGTAGAAGTACGTCTTTTCACCCCAGCTCCTTTGAAATTCTTCACAGGTGAAAAAACTTCTCTTAAAAATAACGCAATCGAAAGCACAGGCTGATAAAGCGCAATGTTTTACAAAAATTTACAGTGTCTGTAACTAATTTTGTAGGTTTATTATAAATCAATGAAACAGTTCCTTCTTAAACATTTTCCTTCGTCGATGTTCGACGGCTCCCACCTCGTATTAGTAAAACAAATGTGTCAGTGTGTTTGTCTGCGATGACTGGGAAAATCTGCTGCTCTTATATAGTGGTCTGGAAATTCAGGTGGGAATAGTCCAAGGCAGATCGTGATGCACCTGTGATACGTGTAAACTGTCATGTTGTAAACGACTACCACAGCCACGAGAATAATGATTGATATCTCCGATTTCTGTATTTTATTTTCGTTATTCAAATTAAAATCGAGTTAGAACCAGTGTTGTCGGATGACTAAAAGTAAACTTTAAATGAAATACTGAAAAAATTCCCCAAGTTTTTCCCCAAAAATGTTGGTAGTCCCGAAACCTTTTCCCATGAACTGCTTGCACCCAAAAAATCTCCCAAAATGGGGACAAAACCCCAACCTGGCAACACTGACTCTTGTTCACCTTCGATCGACAGTGATCAATGGATTTGTCATGATGCATTGAAGGTGATACATAATCCATAAATAAAGTTTTAAAAAAATTACTAATCAAAATTTTCTGGTTTAATTTCAATATTTCTAAATAAAAAATCTGCTAGATGTGGCAACACTGATTGTGGAAAAAGCATATAAAAATAAGAACATGAATACGAGGTAGTAATTAATTACAACGAATTGGGCAGCAAAACTGTTAACATACTTTATTATACTTTTACTATAGATAAAACATAATTTTTGTTCGACATAAAATGAAATCTTCCCATCGATAGATTTTAGTCGAGCGGTCAAAGTGTAGTATCTTATGGTTAAGCTGTTTTTTTTTATTCTTTTTAATATACGCTGGCCAATCAATTGCCAATTATAGAAACTTTGTCAATAGGTACTTTACATTGTTGTAGCAAATCCTTCATCGTTGAGATCGATTTTTAAAAGATTCATGCTTCAAAAATATTTAGTCTCTCTAAATTGAGATACAAATTTCAAACAAATTTCATTCTAAAAGACACGTTTTTTCCTTATTCGATGATGTAAAAATTAAAATTTGCGATATCTAGTATGATGTAAAATCATATATTGCTAATTTTATATACTCAGAGCTAGTTTGTTTCCTAAGTTATATTTCTGTATTTCATCTAAGTAGTCATAAATCTAAAATCTAATCATTTCCTAATATAATTTGATTTTTCTCATTTAAAAGTTCTTTATATATAATTTCGAAGATGTAAATTACATATCTGTCAGTTAGATATAAACAAAACAATAATACGTTGACTGATTACAGATGAAATTACCATCTGGGACAAGTGTAAAAAATTTTAAATATTTATTGCTGATTTCATTTAATCATTATGAACCATTTTAATTCATTACCAATCGCCAAATAGACGTCTTCATATTTTGAATTTTATCTGTAGCAAGGCTAATGGCTTTTGGTTTTAGGAACTTTGTGACTCGATACGTTATATTTGAGATGTGAGGCCGGAATCTTGTGCTTGCGTATGGGGATCACCTTACGATGTTATCGTATCCATCGCAACGAATAGAAAAGTTCAATGGGTTTAATAGTTCTCTTCACTTGTATTGTTTCCTTCGCATTAATTGTCCCACCAGTGGCTGAGAGGTTCTGCTCTCGAAGCTGGTAGACGGGAGGTGCTGGGTTCGAACCCAATCACGCCCGTCGTTCTAACCGTTCGGAGTTTTTGTGGTTTTCTTCGAACCTTGGGAAACCTTGCGTAAATACGGGTTAGGTTCCCTTAGAAAGACCCCCACGGAGAGCACCCCCCCCCTTGGGCCTATATCCCTCAAGTAGATAATCGGCCGTCAAAAATCAACCCAACTCTTAGTATTAATTAGGACGAGAACCTGCTGTTATTGACTTTATCAACGTAAACCACCAAATGTTTCCTTGACGAAATATCTATCACTATCGTACTGGAATTTCAAAATTCAGCTAATTAATACCCCTCCCCCCCCCCACAAAAAAATTTAACTCTATATCTATACGACATATGAATGATAAAGAAAATAGAAATTGGTTTTGTACATCCGTTTAAAAGAGACTACAGGTCAGAAATAGGACTAGAGGCAGAAATGTCCGTAGCGAAAGAAACAGCACTTTGGTCGCTAATCAGAAAATTTACTTATGTTATTCATAAGCCGCATTCATATTGAATTAAAATAATGGGGAAATGATCTTCTAAAAAGGGTGAGGATAAAGCGAACATTATCATTCGGAATTTCTGGTATGAATTCAGAATTTTCGAATAAAAAAGAGGCCAAACTGGCAAGCTTGGCTCAAATATAGTTATTGTAGGTGTTTAGAGATTCCTAACGCAGAAACATAAGCCTTATCCTTCCGCAAAATATTTCAGGTACTGGTCACGCAAGACATATCAATGAAAACTTCCATGTCGATTTGATGACGCCTGTCTATGTTTATATGCATTTCTAAAGTTTTTCAAAAACGTTTTCATACCACGACTGAGTCCGATTGTCATTTCGGTACCGCTTTTGGTAAACACTAGAAAAACGTTACACTTAAATTCTCGACTGCTTTTTATTTTAACATTGAGCGTTCATTCACATTGGGCTATAGCAATAAATAAAATGTTTTTGCTCTGATGCTCTAACTGTTTAAAAGTAGTGAAATATTTTATATTAATTTATTAATTAGACGGTAACTTTAGACTAAATGTTTAAACTATTAAATGTTTTCTGCATGTTACAGTTGTATGATTTGGTTCTTGCTATTAAAACATTATACTCAGATAAAATGTACAACCTAAATTGTAAAAATAAGACCATATGAAAATAATGTTTTGCTTTAGGATATATATAAGCAAATCGACGAAAGAAAGTCTGTAAAAATCAGATTCCCTTTTTACCACATTTCTCTAAAACTCACAAAAAAATTTTAAAGCCTTAAACTAGGGATGCACAACCTGTGACCCGCGATGAGTTGGCGTGTGGCCGCGAATTTCGTCAGTTTATAACTGGAAAAAATTGCAATTTTTGTCCATAGATCGCAAAAATCGTAAATTTCGTCAATTTGCCGATGGAAAAATTGAAAATTTTGAATTTTTTCAGCGGCAGGTGCGGAAAACTCACAAATTTCGTTGATCGGGCAAGGAAATATGGCAAATTTTTTCGACGAGGTACGGAAAAATCGCAAGTTTTTGCGTCGATCGGGCTCGAAAAAAAATCGCGAATTTCGTTGGTCGGTCACGGAAAAATCGTCAATTTTGTTGATGATGCGCGGAAAATTTGAAAATTTATTGATCGGCTGCGAAAAAATCGTGAGTTTCGTCAGTCCCAAGAAAAAACCCCGAATTTCGTCAATTTGCCACGGGAAAGAAATTGCAAATTTCGTCTGTCAGTTAAGAATCGCGAATTTCGTAGATCGGGTGCGGAAAAATCACAAATTTTGTCGATAAGGAGAGGATTAACTGCAAATTTCGTTGAACGGCTGCGGAAAAAATCGCGAATTTCGTCAATTTGTCACGGGAAAAAATTGCAAATTTCGTCATAGCCATATAAGAATCATGTATTTCGCTGATCGGAAGCGGAAAAATCACAAGTTTCGTCGATCAGGCTCGGAAAAATCGCAAATTTCGTTCGACGGGCACGAAAACAATCGCGACTTCTGTCGATCAGGCGCTTAAAAATCGGAAATTTTGTTGATCAGAACAGAAAAATCGCGAATTTTGTCGATGATGGGCGGAAAAATTTTACAATTTGTTGATCAGCAGCGGAAAAATCGTGAGTTTCGTCAGTTTATCACGAGAAAAAAAAAGCGAATTTTGTCAATTTGCCGCGGGAAAAATTGAAAATTTCGTCAATCAGTTAAGAATCGCAAAGTTCGTTGATCGGGCGCAGAAAAATCACCAATTTCGTTGATTAGAGGCGGAAAAATCACAAATTTCGCCGATCGGCCACAGAAAAATCGCGAGTTTTGTCGATTCGGCTAGGAAAAATCGCGAGTTTTGTCAATCACATGGATCGTAAGGGTCCTTGAATTTTACGTCCGGAAAATTCTTCGGTACCAGTATTTTCTTATACATATTTTCTTCTTTAAATAAGGCGAAATTTTGTGCGTTTGAACTAGAATTATTTTTTTATAATAAAATGCTGGTACTTTTTCTTTTTAAATAACGGTACCAGTATGAACCCTGAATCGGGCTAAAAAAAATCGCGGATTTCGTTAGTCGGGCACGAAAAAAATCGCACATTTTTCAATCAGGCGCGGAAAAAAGTGTATTTTGCTGTTCGGGTGCGAAAAAATTTCAAATTTCGTCGATCAGGGGCGGTAAAATCGCACATTTCGTCTATCAGAGGCCCGAATAGGCCAAGGAGTAGTATCACTCATTGCAAACAATCCTTGCTGTATCTGTGCTATATATATATACAAACGTAAACTGTTGATATATCCTTGCCAACTGAATTTGATATCTTGACTGGGTAGGGGAACCTAGAGGTGTGAAACTTCCCCCTTAAACCATATTGTTTTATCTGTTTATAGGGACACAGATCACCTCCCCGAAATAGAATTATCTCCATGTTACTGATGTGGCCCTTCTATAAAAAAGGTTGTGCACCCCTGCCTTAAACTTTTTAAATATCACACATCGTTTTTTATATTATTAGAGCACTATTTTAAAATCTCAGTCTAATCCAAACTTTCAAATTATCAACTTTAAACATGATTATCTAGTAATTGCTCCGTTTGTAACACAGTTCTTCATCAAAAACAATCGAAATACAGAAGTCATTAAGAAGGGGTAGCCATCATTTTTATTCGTTATCGGCAAACGCAAGAACAAATATCTTATGGCTCTGTCTTAATTGAATTAACCGAAGGTGCAATACCAAGATTTCGGGAGACTCCATTACTCAGATTGAGTCTTACTGAATTAAATCTTTTTGTTTTGCTTCTAAAATACTTTAGTTCTAGTATTTGTGTATATTCAATGTAAACACTTTGACACACGTTCAGTTTCAGACACTTTTACTATTTATTTATATTCGACGATTATTTATATTTCTAGTAAATTTGTAAATGATCCCTATTTCGCAGCAAAAATGATGCTTCAACTTTAAACAGCTATTACTCGGTCAGTTTTAATTGTAGAAGAATGGGACTTTTTTTGTCTTACTTCTTTGTGTAATAAGATATTTTTTTCTAAATATCTTATAGGACCACGGGACCGTATAAAAATTTAAATTTCGTAGTGTTTTAAGAAATGCTTTTAAAATCATTTTTTTAAATATCACTTTACCTCGTTTAAACTATTTTTGGAACTGGAGCTATATGTCTATGACTACCGATTTAGGAATTAAGCATTGACACCGTTGAGAATGGAGGTCCTGTATATAAGCAGCCCTTTTAAACATATTTATATAAAACTCACTAAATTTCTTTAAAAACTTAATTTTCTTGACTATCTCACATCGCTTTTTCATGTTATTAGTGCTCTATTTTAAAATCTCAGTCTAATTCAAAATATCAACTTTAAAATAAGAAAAAAAGTCTTCTTCCCATTGTATTTTCTGATTATCTAGTAATTGCGGCGTTTGTAACACAGTCCTTCATCAAAAACAATCGAAGTACAGAAGTCATTAAGAAGGGTAGCGATCATTTTTATTCCTTATACCGCCAAACGAAAGAACAAATATCTTATGGCTCTGTCTTAATTGAATTAGCCGAAGGTGCAATACCAGATTTCGGGAGACTCCATTACTCAGATTGAGTCTTACTGAATTAAATCTTTTTGTTTTGCTTCTAAAATACTTTTGTTCTAGTATTTATGTGTATTTAATGTAAAAACTTTGACACGCGTTCCGTTTCAGACAGTTTTATTTGTTCACTTCGAGAGCACAGTTAATGAACCTCCCTTTCTTTTCGCGGATTATTCTTCTTTCTTCTAGAAAACCGAATTTCTTTTGTTCTGGTACATGGCTAAAAGGCTTTGATTTAGTAGACTGTATTTTTGCCGGTTTTTCTTTTGAGAAGATACATTTTCTTCGAAAGGTACATTCTTTTGTGCTAATTTAAAGTATTATTCATTTTTGTAATCATTGAGAAGAGCACCATTGTTATTGGTTAGCGGAAGGAGAGGGGATGCGAAAATCATTAATTAATGTTTGCTCCCATTAAATGTCATTAACCATATGAAAGAAGACTTATTTGAGCGAAAAATCATAAACGGTAAGTAACGAATTGTACTAAATAAAGTTTATGTATTCAAAATGAAAATGATATTTTAAAAAGAAGTCGTATATACACTGTTAAATCAATACTAAATAAATAGTTCTACAAAGAATATGACTAATTCTTACACATGATACACATACACACTAATAATGCCATAGATGCCAACATCTCTTAATTATTCCGGAGTCTGATCCAAGAAAAATATGATTTAAACTGGAAATTTTATTTAATTAAAAATTTTAAAATTAAAATATCTAAGTACCACCAAGAAACAAGACGCGTTTCCTTATATACACTTTCTGGTTTTAAACATGTTTGTGCTGGATAAGACTCCGGAATAATTAAAAGATGTTGGCATCTATGATAATACACATATTTAATTTATCGCGCAATATTACCGCATTAATAAACTAGTCAGGATGTGCCAATCCCAAAACTTTCTTCTTTAGAATGCAAGTTAATATTTCAAAAAGTTGTTACAAATGACCGAACTGTGGAAACCGAATTTCTTTTGTTCTGATAGATGGCTAAAAGTGCTTTGATTTAGTAGGCTGTATTTTTGTCGGTTTTTCTTTTCAGAAGATACATTTTCTTCGAAAGGTACTTTCTTTTGTGCTAATTTAAAGTATTATTCATTTTTGTAATCATTGAGAAGAGCACCATTGTTATCGGGTAGGAGAGGGAGAGCGGATTCGAAAATCATTAATTAATGTTTGCTCCCACTACATGTCATTAACCATATGAAAGAAGATTTATTTGAGCGAAAACTCATAAATGGCAAGAAACGAATTGTTCAAAATAAAATTCATATGTACAAAATGAAAATGATATTTTAAAAAGTCCTTCCGGCCAGTGCCGGGAGGAAGAGGTAGCTTTCATTTTCCTTATTTTAAAAAAGCCAACTTATATTATTCAAACACACGAAGCTCAATTTAGTGGAAACCGAATACGGGAGATTCAATATTAATTTTTATCAATACTAAATCATTATGAATGAGAATTTCGCGAAATTAGTCAGCTTTATCCAAGCTGCTTTTATTTAAACTAACTTATATTTGGCTGCCAAATTCGGCGATTTCTTAAAGTTCCTGCCATTTTAAGACAACATGGTGGATGAGGCGAATCAGTGAACTTGGTCGAGACCTTAGTAATGGCTGTGCACATGCTCACTCACATCGGAATCGGTTGATATATACGAGTGCTGTCGCAGGCAAAAAATAAGTTTTTCAAAATGTCACCCACATTAGAAATTGAAACTGCTATATCTGAGTCATTTTTTAAGATAAAGACAAACAAAAAATGCTCGTGAATGCTTATATCAAGGTCAAATACTTATGAAAGAAACCTTTTTCAATTTCTTTTTTTTTTTTTTTTTTTTTTTTTTTTTTTTTTTTTGCACGTCACTTTAAATATAATTTTTTTTTAATTTAATGGCCGCCATTTTGAAACAAGATGGCTGATGAAGCTGGCCAGCGAACTTGGTTGAGATATTGATGTATACTATCCACATGCCTTCTTCCATCGAAATAGGCGAATACGTGTGTTATCGCGTGACAAATACAAGATCGTCTCAAAGTGTTAGCCATGCTAGAAATTTAAAGTGCTATAATTCAATATTTTTTAAGATATAAACAAAAGAACAAATTTTCAGAAACAAAAACTGCTCCAGAATCTTTGTATCAAGGCCAAACAAACAAAAATTTTTTTTTTCATTTTCCAATTTTTTAATACTTTATTTTAAATTTTAAATTACTTTTTTTTAAATGGCAACC
This sequence comes from Maratus speciosus, assembly GCA_963932465.1. Taxonomy (NCBI): domain Eukaryota; kingdom Metazoa; phylum Arthropoda; class Arachnida; order Araneae; family Salticidae; genus Maratus; species Maratus speciosus. The sequence goes on from OZ010793.1 coordinate 174,675,869, forward strand.
CTTTTGAAACAAGATGGCGAATGAAGCTGGCCAACGAACTCGGTCGAGACATTGGTATGTACTATGTACAGATCAAGTTACATCCAAATCGGTTCATAAATACGCCTGTTATCGCGTGACAAAAATCAGGTCGTTTTAAAATGTCAGCCACAATAGAAATTCAAAATGCTATAACACAGCCATTTTTTTAGATATAGACGAAACAAAACCTGTTCCGGAATCTCTGTATTAAGGTCAAACACATACAAAGAAAATCTTTTTCATTTTCCAATTTTTTGGTATCTCATTTTAAATTTTAAATTTTTTAAATTTTTTTTAAATGGCCGCCATTTTGAAACAAGATGGCGGATGAAGCTGGCCAACGAACTCGGTCGAGACATTGGTGTGTACTATGTACACACCGAATTACATCCAAATCGGTTCATAAATACATCTGTTATCACGTGACAAATATCAGGACACTTCAAAATGTCAGCCATGCTAGAAATTCAAAATGCTATGACTCAGCCATTTTTTAAGATATAGACGAAACAAAAACTGCTCCCGAATCTTTTTATCAAGGTCAAACACATAAGAAAAAAATATTTTTTCAATTTTCAATTTTTTGGTACCACATTTCAAATTTAAATTTTTCTTAAAAATTTAAATGGCCTTCATTTTTAAACAAGATGGCGGATGATGCTGGCCAACGAACTCGGTCGAGACATTGGTATGTACTATGTATAAACGAAGTTACATCCAAATTGGTTCATAAATACGCCTTTTATCGCGTGACAAATTTCAGGACGTTTCAAAATGTCAGCCACGCTAGAAATTCAAAATGCTATAACTCAGCCATTTTTTAAGATATAGACGAAACAAAAATTGCTCCGGAGTCTTTGTATAAAGGTCAAATACATAAGAAAAAAATATTTTTCCATTTTCAATATTTTGGTACCACATTTCAAATTTTAAATTAAAAAAAAAAATTAAATGGCCGCCATTTTGAAACAAAATGGCGGATGAAGCTGGCCAACGAACTGGGTCGAGACATTGGTGTGTACTATGTACACACCGAATTACATCCAAATCGGTTCATAAATACGAGAGTTACAGTGTGACATAGGTCAGATATATATATTGCAATAGGTAGCTTTTTGTAATGAAAGCTACCTAAAAGTCATCTTATGTACGCTGTTAATTGAATAGTAAATAAATACAGTCGAACCCAGTTAAGACGCTCACGGTTAATACGCGATAATGCTTAATATGCGGATTTTTTTTTTATCCCTTGAACATCGCCCATAAGGCTGATGTAAAAATATCCGGTTTAATACGCGAACAGTTATTATGTGATCCCGCTTAATACGCGATAAATTTTCCGTTCATTTAGTGAAAAATCACGTTTAAGGCGAAAATTCATTGATTAAGATGCGAATTCCTTCTCTCTTCACGAGTGTTGCCAATTTAGCCGATTATTTTTATTCAGATAAAAAAACACTGTTTCTGAATATTATTAATGGCGAAAATTACTAATCGGGAATAGTGGCAAATATATGAATAAAACAAAACCGCGCTAAATTAGCAAAATTGCAATTCTTCTTTGATCCCGCCTCCTAACATTGTTTGTCTTTCGCTTCGTGTATGCTTTTACTATAATAGCGAGAAATAGACGAATTCAGGAAACTCAGGTACGTCATTAAAATTATTATGATTAGAGATGGGATCAATCAATTCCGAATCACACAGGTAGTTGCGCTCCACATTTTTAATTTTGCTAATCTTTTAAACAAGTTTTCTTCATACTTTTCTGAGTTTAAAAACAGGATTAAATATATTTTTTTGATTGTATAGTTTTTTGGGGGTGGCCATTTTAACGAGCTACACTGCCATTTTTGGGTGGAAAACGTGTTTACGGAAAATGCTGTAACTGCTTTATTTTTCTACCTAACAAGATGAATCAAGTACCCAAATGTTCAGAAAAAAATTGTCGACATTTTATGAAATTATAAAATTTCATTTGACTTAAGGATGTAGGTTAAAAACATATTTAAAAACTGAAGAAATAAAAGATCAAACACCGCATTTCGCTGCCATTATTTTTTGTCACTTTATTGACTCACCTTAAATATTTTTTATGACACAGATCTCTTATAGGACTTCTTCTTTTTACAAAGTTCATTCCTGAAAATCTTTTCCCTTTTTTCGCACAGCTCATCAAAAACAGCGTCAAGTCTGATTTTCGCAATTTTCACCAATTAATATCTCAAAAGGGACTGAATAAAAAATTCTGAAAATTTTGGATAAAAGACATCTTTGTAATGTAAAGTTAAATTGTAAATTTTATGATTGAGACTTAGCTGGTTTTTTAATAAAAGTTCACTAAAATTGCGCCAAAAACTTAATGACGATAAAGACAAATTCTACGGATTATTCCTTAGTAAATATAAAATTAAGGAATGTTCAAATATTCTAAAAAAGTATGGAACATTCTAAATAAAAAAAATATGATTCATTGGTAAAATAAGTAAATTTTGGGGGCGAATGGGTAAATCGTAAAATAAGCTCTCAATACTATTTGATATGCAATAAATTTAATTCTGTAACAATAAATATTCAACAGAACGTTAAAAGAAGAAGAAGAAGAAGAATACTTATAGAAAAAATTTGAATTTCGCTGATTCGAATAAAAGGTGTATTTCCAAAAATCAACAGTTCAAATATGATACTTGACAAGGGGTAAGGCAAGGGGCGGGGCGTATCCAAACGAGAAATTTTATAAAATTTCATTAGAGAGCTGGTGTTTCCGCTTGAGTGAAGTAGCTTCTAATAGAGTACTTAGGCTGGTTTCAAAAATATATGTCAGAATAAAACTCTGTCAGGTGCTCCTCAGTGCACAATAAAATCAACAGCAGGACCCCTTCAACAAAGTTTCCAAAGGATGCCCTGCAGTCTGCACCTTATCTTAACACCTGCCCAATATCATATTTGCCTCATTTTAATTTTTGAAAAAACACATTTCGTTCCTATTAATAAAATTCATATTTTTTTCTTTGTCTTTTTTTTTCACATTCTGTTGGATATGTAATGCACCACAAATTTAATTGTATATTAAATCAATGCAAAAACCCTTGACGGGTTAAAAGTTTCTGACGCAGCACTTTATCTTATGCTCTAAGAATTTTAAATATGGAACTTAAAAATACTGATATCAAATTTTGAGTGACGTTATGCTATTTCTTAAAAAATATATTTGTATTTATTTCACCATTTTATTTTTGTTTTATTTATAATCGCATGTGCAAAAGTTATGTTCAACATGAAAAGCTGCATAAAATTTTATTCTCTGTTGCTTTATCATTTACATCTCTCATAAATTCAAAACATGTGTTTTAAAAGATATGATATAAAATTTAAGTGACGCCTTGATGTGACTTTAAAAGGTTTGTTTTTTAAAATTCAATTTAAATTATTTTTGACTTGGTTAAAATATTTTTTTTACATCTACACAATACTTTTAATTTTCCAATTCACTGTTAAATATATCACTTTCATTGAATCTATACTATGCATTGAAATGTATTTATTTCAATAAATTGATTTATCTTTTGTGTCACGCTATTCAAAATTGTGAGTAAGATTTATGTAAATGGTTTATTTGCGTCAAACTATCCTTTTTCATACATTTCATGTAGTTTGGACACAATGACGCAAAGAAACCATTTACATAAATCTTACTCACAATTTTGAATAGCGTGACACAAAAGATAAATCAATTTATTGAAATAAATACATTTCAATGCATAGTATAGATTCAATGAAAGTGATATATTTAACAGTGAATTGGAAAATTAAAAGTATTGTGTAGATGTAAAAAAAATATTTTAACCAAGTCAAAAATAATTTAAATTGAATTTTAAAAATCAAACCTTTTAAAGTCACATCAAGGCGTCACTTAAATTTTATATCATATCTTTTAAAACACATGTTTTGAATTTATGAGAGATGTAAATGATAAAGCAACAGAGAATAAAATTTTATGCAGCTTTTCATGTTGAACATAACTTTTGCACATGCGATTATAAATAAAACAAAAATAAAATGGTGAAATAAATACAAATATATTTTTTAAGAAATAGCATAACGTCACTCAAAATTTGATATCAGTATTTTTAAGTTCCATATTTAAAATTCTTAGAGCATAAGATAAAGTGCTGCGTCAGAAACTTTTAACCCGTCAAGGGTTTTTGCATTGATATCATTACTTTTTTGAGGTTAGTGATAAAATGATTAAAAAAAAGATACTTATGGAATTTAATGCAGATTTAATTTTTACTATTTTATTACAATTTTCCTTATAGCAGTTTGTATATAAAAACAACTGGGTAAGTATAATCGCAGATCGCACAGAGGGTTTCATTTGATATTCCTTTAAAAACACTTTATCCTTAAATTAATAAATCCAAAATGTTAATTTATAATTATTAAATCCTTACATAGATGTAGCACCAATACTTCCAATTTTCATGGGGCAGGGAACGCACTCTTTTAAACAAACCACCTTCCAATTGAAGTCATCAAAAACCAAGTTGAATAAGCCAGAGCCCGTTGTGTTGTTTGACAAACAGCAGTCTCATGTCCCCTCCTTCCCCCCTTTTTCAAAATTTTTCAGACCAGTACCTAAGAATGGAACCGAAATAATTTTTTCTCTTCAGAAACTACGATAAAAAAAATAGTATGCAGTACTCATAAATTTACTTTAATGCTATATAGGGTGATTATTAAGTTAATTATAACGTTTGGAATCTGTTGCATTGATGTCCGAAAGGTAGTTTCTGAGTTATGGAAGCTGGACCCATAAGGCGCCATAGAGGGGCGAAGCCTGCTAGTGTCTATCATAATTTTATCTGCCATGTAGACTAATTGCGATATTTAATCAAAATAGCCCCCCCCCCCTCCTCATCCCCGGAAATATAACAAATACAAAATGTGTCTTTATAAACCTATCGTCAAATAGGTTTTTATTTATTTTTCCCTAAAAAAAAACATGATTTTTATATCCGTAACGTAAATAGCGGACGAAGCCCGCTAGTTCCTATCATAATATATATTTTTAATAATTTTATATAGTCTATAATAAAAATCAGACTTAAAATAGTCTAGTTCCATGAGTACTTGTAGTGTCAGTTACATGCTACGATTTTTGGATACCAGTATTTAGAACGGGAAAATGTGACTTATTTTATCGGAGATATCTCATTAATTGAATAAGGTGAAGCAAACTTTTTGAAAAAAAGGTGGCCAACAAGCATGGCAGTTATCAGCTATGTGACTTTGTGCTAAAGTCCATTAATTTGATCTGCTTTAAAAAGATTACGGAAGATTGAATTATAGTAGAACCTGGATTAACCGAGCTTCGATTAATCGAGGTTTCTGTTAACCGAGCCGAAAACAAAGTCTGATTTTTTTTTCCTTTTGAATGAGCCTTAAAAATAACCACACTCTTTAGCTCACTGTCCGTGCTATACAGGCCCTTCTGCCCCCAAAAGCCCTCAACTCCAAAGAAACATTGGACCCTGAGAAGTCAATAGCGAACAATGCTTTGTTTCCAGTGGCTGTGTGAACTTTCGTAAATTTTTCAATTTGCATTTTAAAATTTACTACTGGTAGTTGATTTTCTTTTTAAATTTGTTAAGCTGTGAAACAGAACTTTACATATATTTACTTTTATTATTTAAAAAACGTTCTATATATTTTTCTAAAAGAGATGTTAAATTCGCAAGCACGGCGAGTTTTTACACACAGTTTCTATTAACCGAGATTTCCGATTCCGATTTACTAACAGTCCCAATTAGCTCGGATAATCGAGGCTGCTCTGTATAATTAAAAAATCAATGGCGATCTTACTGTAAACGGGTTTCCCTTTTACTGAGGGATTTCAAAACCGAATCAGCTGATGGTAGTTGCTGTTTCCCTGCTTGATTAAATAAGATTAGTTAAACATTTGAAAATTACCAAATATAAAAGGAACTAAGTCAACAGAGTCTTTGCTTTATGGTATTTTTTAACAACGCTATAAGAAAATGATTTTAAATAAGAGATTTTAAATGTAACGTTTTAAATCTGACATAATTTTCACCAAACTTTCCTTTCTCTTTGTAACATTCAACTGAAAATATTTTTATTATTAGAAAGATGATATTATTATTTGCGCTACCTTAAAATTAGCAACTATAGTTAAAAATATCATCTCGAAATTTGAAATAATTCTCTCATATAAATATATTTTTTAATTTACACTGTTTTGCAATATGTTTTGCAATGTGTTTTGTAAACTGTTTTGGCCACTTTGGCCAATATGACGTAATTTCCTCCATTTACGACTTTTAACACATATCAATGAATTTATTATTTAAAAATTTTCTTTTTCTTTTAATATTCACGTGTAAATATAATTTTTATGACGTAATTTTCAATGTTTTCCTTCTTTTAATGCGTAATCATTTAATTCTAATTTGAAAATAATTGATTATTTTATAATTTTCTTTCATTTTAAGTAAGCATGTGTAAAAACAATTTTTATGACGTAATGTTTAATATTTTCCTGCTTTTAACACGTTATCATTTAATTCTAATTTAAAAGGATTTTTTTCTGTTTATAATAGTCACGTGTGAATAAATTTTTAATTTAAAGGATATATTATTCTTTGCGCTGTTTTAACATTTGGCAACAATTTAAAATAACCTTTTCTAAAATATGTAAAAAATATCTCTGGAAATTCTGAAAATTTTAATTTAAAATTGAAATAAACCGTCAAAAAATTAGGCAAGTTAAGAATAATAAATGCACTCTGCAAACTTCGAGTTTCTATTGAATGATTAAATTGAATGAAAATGATTAAATTCCCATGTATATTTTTTTTCCCTATGAGACTTTTTTAATGAGACAATTTTATCCAGATTTAACATTAAATATCTCTTAAAATAATTCTTCGATTTAAAAACTGTCTAATTCAACGTTTTTATCAAACATTTCTCTATAATACTACGCAATTGCGTCAAAAGATGGTGACACCAGAATTCTGATATGCTTATTATGTAAACTGTAAATATTGCAAAGTTAAATAAAAAGAATTATCTCCGGGTTATCAAACTTCATTGATATTTATAAATAAAACATTTCAACTAAATTATTTATTATAAAAGAATTATTACATCACAATAGCTTTTATGCAAGGAAAATAATAATTATAATAATAATAATATTATGGATGTCAGTGATTATATATTGATTGACCGTCATAATAATAAAAAATGATATTATAAAAAGAAGAGCTGAAATGAATTATTTTTTTACGTTTCTGATCGTGTGATTTATATTCAAATAATAATTATTAATGTATATTTTTTGTAAAGTGATTGAAATTAAATATATTTATAAAATTTATGGTAATATTTTTATTGTTGAAAAATTGCCAAGAAATAATCATCATCAAATTGGCGTCATTATAATTGTAATTTTATTTAACTTAATAGCAATTAAAAAAATTACAAAGGAACTGAGAATAATGGTCAACTAGCAGACTTTAAAAAAAAAAAAAAACATTCACATGTGAAAACACGTACGAGTGAGTATCGAACTACCTATCTTAAGGTCAGTAAACGATGGCCCTTAGCCACTCAGCCAGTGGGAAGACAATATTTTTCTCCCCAAAAGTGGTTAAAAAGAAAGCATGTGTATGAATACAGTGTCATGCATTTTCGGTGAAATTTCCATAGAATGGCGAAGAAATATAGTCCGATTTTTCATGCGCATTATAAAACGAACAAGAGTCTTGCTGGAAACAAGTAAATTGTTATTTGGTTCATCTGAAACATATTTATTTGATTTTTAAAAAATCGCCCGTGTCATTTTCGAGAGAAAAAAAAATCGAATTATTTTACGAACGAGAGTTTTCCCAGAAAAAAGAAAAGTGTTATTCACCTCGCCTTAATCACAGTTATATTATGTATCAATTTAAAAATAATCGTTAGAACCGTTTTCGAGATTTTCAAATTAGGAACTTCCTCGATATTATACCAACGTTTTCACTTTAAAAATGGCTATTTAGATCTCAAAATATACTGCACGTAGAAATGCAAAAATTTCAGTATACGATTAGACTGCAGATATAAGACTGTTCTAGAAAATTCAGAACAATAAGACATATATCTGCTGAGTTATTAAAAGGCGGCTTTTCGCGTTTTCTTTGATGTCGAGTTAGCTGTATATATGAGTTCCGCCATCTACGAATTCTATGATACGATACGATACGATACGATTTTAACGATACGATACGATACGATTTTAGGCTTAAGGCTGCGTCACTCGAAATACTACCGTCTTCCATGATTGTATTGAGAGTTTATTTTACAATTTACCTCCTTCCCCCCCCCCTCCCCTATCTCCATCTCAAAATAAAAACCCTAGCATTTTGGGGTCATAGGTTCAATCCTTTTCAAATCACTAAGTTAAAATTTCTCTTTGTCGTCATTCTGAACGTACCTAAGCAAAAAGTATCCGTAATGCTGTGTATCTGGAAGAAAAGAAAAATGAAACTGGGCCGAGTTTTTGGTGATTCTTAGTGAACTGTTATTCAAAAACCAGTTAAGTCGCAATCCTAAAATTTACTATTTAACTTCATATTACAAAGATGTCTTTTATCCAAAATTTTCAGAATTTTTTATTCAGTCCCTTTTGAGATATTAATTTACGAAAATTGCCAAAATCAGACTTAACGCAGTTTTTGATGAGCTGTGTAAAAAATAGGAAAAGGTTTTCAGGATTGAACTTTATAAAAAGAAGTAGTCCTATGGGTTGGGTTGATTTTTTGACGGCCAATTATCTACACGAGGGATATAGGCCCGGGGGGAGTGCCCTCCGTGGGGGTCTTTCTAAGGGAACCTAATCCGTATTAACGCATGGAAGATCCACGGCTCGAAGAAAACCACGAAAACTCCGAACGATTAGGCCGACGGGCGCGATTGGGATCGAAACCAGCACCTCCCGTCTACCAGCTTCGAGAGCAGAACCTCTCGGCCACAAGTAGTCCTATGAGAAATCTGTGTCTGAAAAAAATATTTAAGGTGAGTCTGATCTCCTTCATAAAAAATAATGGCAGCGAAATGTGGTGTTTCATCTTTCACTTCTTCGGTTTTGAAACAATTTTTTTACCTAAATCTTTAAGTCAAATGAAAATTTTATAATTACAAAAAATGTAGACAATTTTATGCTGAACATTTGGGTAGGTCATCTTGATAAGTAGAAAGATAAAGCAGTGTTACAGCATTTTCCGTAAAACACGTTTTCCACCCAAAAATGACTGTGTAGCTCGTTAAAAATGACCACCCCAAAAAGCTATACGATAAAAAAATATAAAAAAAAATAATCATGTTTTTAAACTCAGAAAACTATGAAGAAGACTCGTTTAACCCTAGAACTACCGGAAATTTTACTCAAGTTTTATAAAAACATTCTACACCAGAATTTTTACTTAAAACTATTTAATTTGTTTATTTAACTTATTATTGTCTGATTTATACATTTAGTTTGTTTTGAAGAAATTTCTGGTTTGAATAAATATTTTGAATGTACATGTCGGGTCCAATGGACCCGACTGGTAGACGGAAGGTTAAAATATTAGGAAAATTAAAAATGTCGAGCGCAACCACCTGGGTGATTTGGAATGGATTGACCCGATGATCATACCCGTGGTTAGAGAGGTTTTAAATGTACGTTATAGCTCTATGAATGCATATTATAGGCAACAGAAAGGGAAACTCGTAAAGATGAAAAAATACGACTGCGGTTGGATAATTCTTGTATGTTTTCTTTACATTTTGCTATACTAACAATACACAAAGATTAATAAGGATTTTTACACAAAGTTTAATAAAGATAGTGTTTTCTTATATTGGAAAGAAGGAGAGATTGTAATGATACTCATTATTATAAGTATTAAATATGATTTTAAAACTGGGTTGGGTTTCAAAGGTTTAATAATTTTTTTTATGTTTTTAAAAATATTGTCTAGTAGGAAAATTATTTTTATTGTTTTATTTTTGGTTGCAACGTGTTAATCAACAATAAAGCCATGTCTGAATCCATTGCTTATTTTCCATTACAGGGCTCCCAAATGGTCCGTCAACTGAATACCAGTAGGGGAGACGGGAGTACAATGGACCACAGGGTACAATGGTCCACCCCCTATTTTTGATATTACATATGTTTTTGAATGCTTCATATTTTGATACATAGATGGGAGCCTTGCAGTGGTGAAAAGAAGTTTAAAACCATGTGCATAGCTGACATTTTAGCCATTTTATACTTGATAGTTGATTTCAGACAGGCAGAAGTAAATATTTTCAGTGAAACATATCTTCTTTTTTTATTAAAGATTTGTAGTTTGGAAGATATTGCTCAGCATAATAAAAAGATAAGACAATATATTATTATATTTATTGTAAATAAAATAATTTAAAATAAAATTTCTATATTTTTTTTAATCAATTTTTTGTCAAACTACCATATGGGGTACAATGGACCATCAGAAACCGGGGTACAATGGACCACCCCAGTTCTGTATCACATGTTTTTAAAAGTTAAACATTATATGTAAAATTAAGAATTAATAAATTATTTTATTTTTAGTGTGTAAATTAACTAATGATTCATGTTGTTTAATACATTTTTGAAATATTATCCATATAATATATCCTTTCAAATCTCAAAATTAACCCAAATTAAACAGCAAAAATTAGTAAACAAAAGATTTTATTCATTTGAGTTTTTTTTTCGCCATATTTGCTTTTTATAAATATTCAGTTAATTTTGAATTCTTGCAGTTTTACAAACATTCGTCCATGTTAAATTAGATTCAAATGAAATAATACGATGATTCATCATAGTAAAAAAATTTTAGCCGAAAAAGTAGTTAAGCAGATTGGAAGTGTAACATCAGCGGAACGAGAACAACTAGTGACAGTTTGTATGAGGATAAGTGCATTGGGAAATGCAATTCCACCTTTTTTTATATTTCCGAGAGTTCATTTTAAAGATCACATACTGCACGGAGCTCCTGAAGGTTCAGCAAATCCATCTGGTTGGATGAACTCTGAAAACTTTCTTTCATATATGAGGCATTTCATAAAATATGCTAAATGTGTTAAAGAAAAACCTGCATTACTCTTATTAGATAACCATGAGGGTCACATATCCATCCAATCATGTGCTTGTTCTTGCCAAAGAACATGGCTTTCATATTCTCACTTTCTATCCTCACACAAGCCATAAAATGCAGCCGCTTGATCAGACTGTGTTTGGCCCTTTCAAATCATATTATAACAGAGCTTGCGAGTCTTGGATGTTGTGTAAACCAGGTAAACCAATGACGATTTATAACATTTCATCGGCAGTTGGTGCAGCATATCCTCTGGCATTTACCATGAAAAATATGCAATCAGAATTTAGAGTAACAGGTATATGGCCATTCGATGAAAATGTCTTTGATGATGCAGAATTTCAATCAGCATATGTGACTGATCAACCTCTACCAGATGCAGATCTACCAAGAACAGCTGATCAACAACCAAGCGGACAATCAACAACCAAGCATATCGCACCCAATGGCTGATAATGATCAGCTAAAATCACCTTTTAAATTGCGTCCTTTACCAAAAGCTTGTTTGCGTTTGCGCAAAACAACAAATAAACCAAAGAAAGGTGCATCAAAAATTCTAACTGATACACCAGTGAAAAAGATTATTGAAGAAGAAGCGAAAAAGAAGGATGATAAAAAATTGAAGAAAAAAAATCTTGCTTTAGTTAGAGCTAAAATGAATTTAGAAAAAATGTTGGCTTCTGTTACAAAGAACTATAACACTGAATGTCGGCAACGTATTTCAAAGCAAAAAACATGAGAAAGTTCTAGGGATTCTGAGTATATCTCTATTTATAGTGATACAGAATGCAGTGATGATGAAATTTCACAGAATGATGTTAATTTTAGTGAAATAAAAGTTGGCAATTAGATTTTGGTTAAATTTTTGACAAAAAAGACAGTGATTCATGTTGTTGGTTTAGTAATAGAAAAAAATTATGATGATTCTGTTTTTGTGAGATTCGTGTGCCGAAAATTAAACTAAAATGTATTTATTTTATTAATTATATTGTTGATGAATCTCATAAATGATCAAGAAATTGTAATGAATGATTCTTAAAGATCCTAATGTTTTACAAGAAAGTAGCAGACTTTCTGTGATACAAATATATTTAAGGCATATCAGTTGCTAACTTTAATATTCGTTAATCTTACAATGTTTACACACATAAATAAACATATTATGATATATTCTTTCTTCTTATTAAAAAATGTACTACACTTATTTTTTTTTTTTCAAAATTACATGTGTTCCATAGAGCCCCCATGCTGTGGACCATTGTACCCCGGCCTTGGGGTACAATGGTCTATTTTGTCACTTGCTATTTAAAAAAATATATAAAATAAAGTATACATAATTATTATTTTTGAGTGGGTGCAATATAAACTTTAATATGTAGGTAACATGTATGCATTTGATAAATTAAAAAAAATCAATACTTTCAGAGTAAATAACAGTCAAAATTTGCAAAAGTGGTCCATTGTACCCCGGTCTCCCCTAAATTTTAACAGAAAATTTTATGGTAGGTTTGCGCTAGAATTAACTTTCAAAGGTGATTTCGGGGCGGTTTTTAAGAAAAATCTAAAAAGAAAATTTTTCTAAAAAAATATTTGTTTTTCAGTTGGCGGACCATTTGGGAGCCCTGCCATTATTATTCCAGTCGGCCCTATAAAAAGAAACAATGAGTTAAAGTGGAATACAATTCAATTTTAATCTAAATTTAAATAAAAGACACAATTTTCGACCGTAAACACATAAATAAAAGCTCTAAGGTTCATTTAGACGATTAAATGTGTAAATAAGCCTAATTCCTGTAACGTTATACAAATCACGTTTAATATGCGACTTTTGTTCAATCCCTTGAAACGCATCTTAACCGGATTCGACTGTAGTTCTACAAAGAGCATGGCTACTTACTTTCCTTGACTTTACACATGTTTAATTTACCGAGCAATATTACAACACTAATAAAAAATATCCTAATCGAAACGTATAATCAATGGAGATATCGTCAATAGGTCAACAACTAAGTTTTCTTGAAAATCCAATATAGGGGAGATTGGGGTGAATTGACCCATTTTTTACAAATAGATTTTTTATTTATTAAATATTGAACCTAGGAATAAAGTTTCGTGTATCATTTTATATAATAAGTTATTAAAATAAATTGCGACATAAGTGTAATACATAAGAAACTTGAAAAATGATTGATTTTAATAATGGGTCAAGGCTCCCCACATTTAGGAGGCTTGACCCTCTATATGGGAGGCTTGACGCGCTTTATTTTATATTGAAATATTTGTTAAGGAAAAGAAAATCAGTTTTTAAAAAGGCAGAATAACTTTATGCTGCATGGTATTATTAAAAATTATTTGGAAAAATGCGATGTGTAAACAAACCTGCTTGGACGGAATTTAAGGCACAGGAGAAAAATTCCGTTTTAAACACCCACTTTTTTGTGACACTAGACCTGGCAGCACGAATTGCCACATAGTTTGTCTTCATCTTATTGTGTATCTTGGTGAAATTTGACTAAATATCTTCCTAAAGATTTTTAGGTAGCTTTCATTACAAAAAGCTACCTATTGCAGCCGTTCGGAGGAAAGCGATTTCAAAAAATTTTGGTATATTTTCATCGATCATGACCCCCCAGATCCCGAAACCACCCTCCGTTCAAAAGTTGATATATATATATATATATATATATATATATATATATATATATATATATATATATATATATCCATATATATATATATATATATATATATATCTGACCTTTGTCATACTGTAACTCTCGAATTTATGAACCGATTTGGATGTAATTCGGTATGTACATGGTACATACCAATGTCTCGACCGAGTTCGTTGGCCAGTTTCATCCGCCATTTTGTTTCAAAATGGCGGCCATTTAAAATTTTCTTAAAAATTTTAAATTTGAAATGTGGTACCAAAGAATTAAAAATGGAAAAATATTTTTTTCTTATGTATTTGACCTTTATACAAAGATTCCGGAGCAGTTTTTGTTTCGTCTATATCTTAAAAAATGGCTGAGTTATAGCATTTTGAATTTCTAGCGTGGCTGACATTTTGAATCGTCCTGAATTTTGTCACGCGATAAAAGGCGTATTTATGAACCGATTTTGATGTAACTTCGTTTGTACATAGTACATACCAATGTCTCGACCGAGTTCGTTGGCCAGCTTCATCCGCCATCTTGTTTAAAAATGGCAGCCATTTAAATTTTTAAGAAAAATTTAAATTTGAAATGTGGTACCAAAAAATTGAAAATTGAAAAAATATTTTTTCTTATGTATTTGACCTTGATACAAAGATTCGGGAGCAGTTTTTGTTTCGTCTATATCTCAAAAAATGGCTGAGTTATAGCATTTTGAATTTCTAGCGTGGCTGACATTTTGAAACGTCCTGATATTTGTCACGTGATAACAGGCGTATTTATGAACCGATTTGGATGTACTTTGGTGTGTACATAGTACATACAAATATCTCGACCGAGTTCGTTGGCCAGCTTCATTCGCCATCTTGTTTCAAAATGGCGGCCATTTAAAAAAATTTAAAAAATTTAAAATTTAAAATGAGATACCAAAATATTGGAAAATGAAAAAGATTTTTTTTTTTGTGTGTGTGTTTGACCTTAATACAAAGATCCCGGGACAGTTTTTGTTTCGTCTATATCTAAAAAAATGGCTGAGTTATAGCGTTTTGAATTTCTATTGTGGCTGACATTTTAAAACGACCTGATTTTTGTCACGCGATAACAAGCGTATTTATGAACCGATTTGGATGTTACTTGGTCTGTACATAGTACATACCAATGTCTCGACCGAGTTCGTTGGCCAGCTTCATTCGCCATCTTGTTTCAAAAGGGTTGCCATTTAAAAAAAAATTAAATTTAAAATTTAAAATGAGGTATTAAAAAATGGGAAAATGAGAAACATTTCTTTATGTGTTTGACCTTGATACAAAGATTGTTCTTTTGTTTATATCTTAAAAAATGGTTGAATTATAGCACTTTGAATTTCTAGTATGACTAACATTTTGAAACGATCTTGTATTTGTCACGCGATAACACACGTATTCGCCTATTTCCATGTGAGAAAGCATGTGGATAGTATACATCAACATCTCAGCCAAATATAAGTTACTTTAAATAAAAGCAGCTTGGATAAAGCTGACTAATTTCGTGAAATTCTCATTCATAATGATTTAGTATTGATAAAAATTAGTATTGAATCTCCTATATTCGGTTTCCACTAAATTGAGCTTCGTGTGCTTGAATAATATAAGTTGGCTTTTTTAAAATAAGGTATTTGAAAGCTACCTCTTCCTCCCGGCACTGGCCGGAAGGACTTTTTTTTTCAATCTTTTGTTCTTTTGGAGAGGCGTGAACATTTAACATTTCTTAAGGCTGCTGCTTTCACCCTTTCTAGTCTTTTCCGTTCTTTCTACTTACCTACTATGGGTACTACTTAAATGAAATAAAAGTTCCTATCAACTTTCCAATTTATATTTCATTAAATATTTTCTTACTTATATAGCAATACATGTTCCTTTAATCAATTTTAAACATTTTACTTACTATTAACCCTTTTATTGTTGCTTAACAGAATAAATTTACATTATTTTAGAAATGTAATCATTAACCCTTTATTATGCACAATGCATAATAAAAAGATTTCCAAAAATACTTAATTAAGGGAGTTTTGACCATCTGGTCAACCCTCTCTCACATTGATTGGGTCAAGCCTCTCCACATAGCTACTTTTTAAAGTATAGCACATGGTTATGTTTAGCCTAATTAACTGTGCAATCTTTATGCCTGAAATGAAAGCTCAATATTTCTGCATTACTTAAAACCTACTTACTTAAATTTCTATGATATATTTTATCAGAGAAATTCTTACAAAATGTTTCTACAAAATATACTTTTTAAGCTAAAAACTCTTCACAATTTATTTTTCCGAAACTATTTTCGTTATCTGCATGAATAAAGACTATTGTTTGAGCATTTCAGTAGCTTTAGTTGACACCTATTGCCAAAACTGAATTTCTTTAAAATATGAAAACTGAAGGTAGGGTCAAGCGTCTCCTATGGTCAACCCCCCCCCCCCCCCCCCCAGTCTCCCCTACATAAATAAACGATACAATAATTTACTACAATACTGCTTACGTTGTATTTATGGTTATAAAGTTCATATTACAACTTGATTTGAAACTTTTTACATAAAATTTATTTAATTTACATGAACTTCCATTAACATTAATGTACAAGCTAATTTAATAAGTAAGGAGAGAAAAACATTAAAATGACCATTTTCGGTTTAATTCTGCAAAGAAAGACATTTATCCTATTGTTGCGCGTCACTGGTCATTCTTTATGTCAGATATGTATTATATATATTCATAGCAATCCAGTGCGGTTCGCGGGGGAAATTGCGATCCCCATCCCATGCATTATGCATTAATCGAAATTTGACTCGCATTAATCGAGGGAGCATCTGAAAACATTTACCACAGTAACTGAAACCGCATTAATCGAGGGTAACCTATTCTTAATAATTTACGTAAAATAGCAAAACTTCCAAATCTTCTGAGTTTTCTGCACCGCTGTTTTCGAAATAGTAAATTTCGTCTCATTTAACCACAATTTTATGTCATTAAATAAAGCGATTATTTCTATTCAGAAATTTAAAAAAAATCGGTGTTAAAAAATCGGAAACTCAGGCCTCTATGATGTTATAAGTAAATTATTAAGTATGTTATTTTCTAGGAAGAAATTGTTAGCTCTATGTTTTGTACAACTATAGATTTAATATTTTATTATTAATAGTAATATTAAACATGCTATAAATGCAGTACCCCAAAATATCTATATATTTATCATTTAGTGCCATAAGTAGGAATTAAGAATTATCTTTTGCGAGCTTAATGGAATGTACGTTTGAGTGATTTTTTTTCAGCAGGACTTTTTTGTTTTTTTATTAAATACTGATGTATGCATTCTTTTAATTCAAAAATATTTGTTCTACGTATTGATTAGTTAAATATATTGATACTTAAAAATGCTAATTTTAAGAATTATTTATTTTTGTAATAAATTAGAAGTACAAAATTATCATAAGTTTGCAAGGGAAAAAATACGAAAACATCAATTAATGTTTGCTCCTCTTAAATGTTGCTGAGAAGAAAGGAGATTTTCGATAAAATATTATTTGTGAAAAATAACTCATAAATGGCAAGATATGTGGTGTTCAAAACCAGGTTTATATATACAAATTGCAAACGGTATTTTTAAAAGGAATTATACTTTGTTCAACAAATTATTAAGTTACATTATTTTAAATGAACAATTGGTACTTTAACGGTAGCTGTGCGCAGGCGATAAGAGGCCAAATATTGTTTCAATCGTCACCATTCGTACCACTTTATTTCATTTAAAATATAAACCATTCACTCATTTCATTTAAAACAGCTAACTCATTTAAAATTCATACATTACACACATTTAAAAAAATATGCAATTTGCCCATTTCATTTTAAAATCAAAATAAATATATAATTAATAAGAATAAATTATACTATAACCCAAAAATATTTCATTTCAACATCGAAGAATTGTTTCTAAATTGCACTGTAGAAAAATAAAAGCTGTTACTAGCGAGATTTGCACAACGTAAAATTAAAATTTTTAACTTATTTTTTCTGGCTATTTTTCTTGAAGGATGTCCTTTTTATCGCTTGAAAAATATTTCTAAAATATATACAGTAGAACCTCTTTTATCCGAAACTCTTTTAACCGAAATTCATTTTTTAAGCTCTTTTTTTTTTTTTTTTTTTTTTTACTATCACATTCCTTGTATGCAAAATCCATTTTGAAAGGATTTTTTTTTCTAAGCTATCACAGTCTTTGGTCCATATTCCATTGGTCCTTTCCGAGCTACGAGTACATATAAATATTTTTGATCCCTTTCTTAGAGTTCATTTGAATTTAACTTGAGCTCCCGTAAGCTGCGTAGTAAAATGCAGAAAATGAACAAATTAGCAATTCTGAAGCTTTTGAATGTTTTGCAAAAGGTTTGGCAGGGTTAGAGCAGCAGGAAGACTGTTATATTAGTGAACTAATAATATTAAAAAACTCCGTGATTCAGTTTCAAAGCAAAGACAATCGAAAGTGCGACCAAAAAAAAGACATTTTAACCCTTGTTTTAAACCCTTGTTATGTAAAAGGTACTTAATTTCAAAATTAAAATTCATCTAATTTATTCTTGTTTCTATTTTGCTATTACTTTATTTTTATTAAGCACTTGTTACAATAATAAGAAATATTGCTTATATTTCTCCTTAATCTTAAAATTGAAGTATTCTCGATTATCCGAAAATTTCGATTTTCCGAAAGAGAGTCGGTCTCAATTACTTCGGATAATCGAGGTTCTACTGTACTTAAGTTTATATATTAGGTTTAAAATTTATATAAGAGCTGTCGAGCTGCAAATGACATTTTAACAGTCATATTAAAATAAGTTGTGTTTAAAAAATATTTTTCACTTTTTATTAAGAATATAATATGTTAAAATGTTAAAATTCACAATGAAAAATTTAAAAAATACTGATCTAGTCTTTTACAAAATCACATATGAATCTACGGTCGAAGCCATAGAATTAACACTGGAGAGAAAAATTTGCGTTTTGATGTTCTGAATAATAAAGATCTCAAAGTGCTAAACAGTGGGGCAGCATTAAGGGGACTTATCTGGTGGTGTAGAAAAAGAATAGAATCCCATGTTGTTTTATGGGGGAAAATATTTATCCTTCTTGTTCATTAAATTTTGAAATTTCAACAATATTTTTTTTTTTTCAGCACGCAGATAGGAAGGTTCTTCATCCCTCTGTAAGCTTCAAATTTTTATATATATTCACAGTCATAAGTTACAAACGAATAAAGAATGTCAAAATAAGGTGTAAATTATTGAAACTTTTTCGACTTGAGCATAATTTCTGTATGTAGTCGACTCCTAAGCAAAATTCAAATGTCGCATTAATTTGTAGAGATTATTACTAATCAGTTGGTACCAGTCACATTTTTACCTTCTTCTGTCTTTAAAGAAGAAAGTACGTATTGGATTCGTGAAAATTTTCGACTTCCGGTTTTCGACGGATTTATACGTTTTAGAATGTCCTGAACACGATTTGATGGCTTTTAGAAAATGTCTGGCTGTCGCTCTGTGAGTCTGTATGTGACGAAAATTTTGTGGGCGCTCTATCTCGAGAACAAATGGACGGAATTTCACAAAACTTTAGATTCAGTTAGACCTTGATATAAACTGGTCCTGATGAGTTTTTGGGGAAAATTGCCCAACAGGTGACCCTGCTATGCGGCATTTTTCACGATTTCTGCAATAGCTATATCTCAAGAACTACTGCACCAATTTTCATAACACTTCAGATTCAGTTAGTCTAGGATATAGTTTGCTGCTGATTAGTTTTTAGTGAAAATCGCCCAACAGGTGGCGCTGCTATGCTGCATTATTCATAATTATCGCAATAGCTCTAACTCAAGAGAAAATGCACGAATTTTCATCAAACTTCAGATTCAAATAGTCTCTGATATAAATTAAAGCTGTTTAATTTTTAGTGTAAATCGCCAAACAGTTGGCGCTGCTATGCAATTTTTTTTACAATTTCCGCAATAGCTGTATCTGAAGAACTAAAGCATGAATTTTCATCAAGCTTCAGATTCAGTTAATTCCTGGTATAAATTGGTCCTAATTAGTTTTTGGTGTAAATCGCTCAACAGGTGGCGCTGCTATGCAGAATTTTTTACAATTTCCGCAATAGCTCTATCTAAAAAACTAATGCACGGATTTTCATCAAATTTCAGATTCAGTCAGAAGTTGTCAAAGTTGTTGATAATTAGATTTTAGTGTAAATCATCTAACAGGTGGTGCTGATATGTTACATTTTTCAGGATGTATTAACATGTATGAGATAGAAGAAAGTTTTGGGATTGCCACATCCGACTAGTTTATCCGATGATTTGCGGTTGAGTTAGTAGGGGTGTTCTTTTTTTTCCTTCTGTAGAATCCTGAAAAGGAAAAATACCTCGATATATCTTTGCAAATCATACTATAAAATGACACAGGCACTACTAATATATTTGGAATAACGTCTACTTCTAAATGGAATGCATTAATTATTTTATTGGGGCATCTGCATATTAAAATATGAAGAAACTTATAAATTTTCAGTAGCAACGCTAATTTTGACAAAGTATTTTTATGTTTTAGAAAATGGACATTGAAGCATTTTTACGAATGGCCACCAGAAATAGCGACTTAGCACATCATTGAGCTGTCAATGCACCAGGAATTAAATCTAAAGAAATTGAATCATCTTCCTTTATAACATCACATATTTCTGTTTCGGGTGTTGGGATGGTTTAGTGCTCTTATGTGAGAACTTGTTATTTAAATATTTTTTAGCATTCTAACTTCAAAATTTAAGTATGGCTACATAATCCATTTGGAGAAGGTTTTACATTCTTGTAGATTATAAAGTTGAAAGCGAACCCAACTATTATTTATCACCTGCCTATTAGAATGTAAATACAGGTATACAGGGTATTCGGAAAAGGTGTTTCCTCAATTGTTTTTGGAATTATGATTTTTTTTTAAATGTCCTACCTTTTTTATAACTTCGATGTCGCGATGTTTTTACACGCCGCATTGATGCAAAATATCTGTGATATCTCGTAGAAAAGGGAAAAAATTTACCTTACACGGAAAAAAAAGTATCCCCAAATATGACATCAGAAATATTATATCATTTAGAGCCAATGTAGAGCCAATAAACGATATAATATCATTGCATTCTAAAATGTTCCACCGAAAATCGAATACATAAAAATATTCATTTCATTAAAATCAATCCAAAATATTTTTACAAGGCTTCCTAAAGCAATTACTTTTATACTAACATAATTTATAATTACAGAAAACATTACAACCATCACAATACATATACGTATCCATAACTGCAGTAAGTCTCTAACCATGCTTGACCGAAATAAAAGTGTATGAGAAATATATCCCATTTCACATCATAATCAATTTAAATTAATGTTTCAAAACTTCGTAAGTAAATTTTTTCGTTAATGAAATCAGTGCCATATAGTATTACGTATAAATTAAATATACATTATAAAGTTACGTCTAGAAAACACACCCCTTTAAAAAAAAAAAGTAGTAACATACTCAGTTTCAGACACAGAGCGAATAATGAAACTTCGCAACATTAGGTTTTGTCCCAAAAAACTTCTGCCAGAAAACAAAAGTGTAATATTTAGGTTTCGTCTCTAATTGGAATAGTTGGAAGTATAACAACAAATAGTTTTTCTGTTACATACTCACTTTTTACAGAAAGCCGGTTTTTAGCTTGTTTTCGATATGTGGTAATCAACGTAAAAGAGGTACAATGACGAATGAAGCAATTTATTTCACCCCCAATTCAAGGTAAATAAATGACATGAAACTATTGAAACATTTATTTTGTTCTTTTTGTAATCTCAGCATTCATTTCATTTTGTATAATTATAAATTTCTGTTGCATATTTGCATATTTCACAATGCTAATATGTGATTTTTAAATTCTTAAAACATTTATCAAAGGCTCTAAAAATGTTCGACTAAAATCCAAGTATATAAGAGATATTCGTTTCACATTTCAATCAGGTTGAATTATTCTTTCAAAACGTTCTAAGTAAAATGCTCTATTTGTTAATAAAAGTCAGTGTATTTATATTATTTACAAATAAAAGCTATATTATAAATTATATCTGGAAAAATATCCCAGAAAAATTGAGGAGACTAAATTATAGAAACAGAAACCAATAATGAAAATTCCATTGATTTTGTCCCAAAATATGCTTCTGTGTCGGAAGGAAAGTTCAGTATTTCAATTTCTTCTCTAATTGCATAGCTTCCAACTCATAAGCTCTTCTATTAGCACTAATTTCTGATGGAAATTTTTACCTTATATATTCCCAGTAGTTCGGGCTTAAACAAACTCTTTCTATTGGAAATTAGTGGTATCAAAAAAGTGTAAAAGTTATCGGCTATGTAATTGGATTAATTCTAAGCACAATAGCAAATAGTTTTCTGTTAACTCCCATACGTTTTTAGCACAAAGTGTTTTTTTATTTTGTTTTTGATATATTTTAATCAAAGTAAAAAATGTACAGTGGCGAATGAAGCAATTTATTTCAGCATCAAATTAATGGGAAAAAACAATGATATTTATGAAATCATAGGAAACTATTCAATTTAATTTTACTTTTCGTGGTTGCAGTCGTGGTGTCAGTATTTCTTTTTTGTAATTGTAAATTTCAAATTTCAATATATTTTGATACCTTTAAAATACTTATACTTCAAATTTATAACTGTACCAAGGTTTATAAAATATAGTGAAACTTCTATTTAACGAAGTCTCGTCGTTACACTTAAGCCCTTCGTTATGAAGAAAATTCGTTAAATAGAGATCAACTTAAATTCATGAAATTTGTATAATAAAATACTCATTCATAAAATGAAAAATACACATAAAATGGTCGCCCAGTGGCGTGGTCGGTAGCGACAGCTGCTACCACGGCGGGGGTCCGGATTTGAATCCTCGGGTAAGACCCCAGACAACCACAGTCGTCCTTCGGACGCTCTACAATGATCCTAAAAATCCTGTAGTCGTCATATCCTATAAAACTATCCTGTGAATGTCCGCAGAATACTAAAGAACGGACCAATTGAAACCGTCCTCAAAACGACCGGGGGATATTCCAAGACGGATCTCGAGAATGCAACCGTGAAACCAGTCAACCTATTTACCAGAAATGGCGTTTATTTTGATTCCTCCGTCGATGTTTAGATGAGATCTGTCGCTGGTCATGGCAAATTCAAATATGAAGAAAGTGAATGTGAGGTAAGAATTTTCTTTCATTTTGTAATGCATTTCTTTATAACTATTCTGTCTATATATTTATATTATGTTAGAAAAACTTTTACTTTATTAAGATGAAATTTAAAAAAGAAATTAGGCCTAGTCATCGCACGATTAAAACGTGGAATAGAAGGAAAAAGATGTCAGCAATTCTTGTCGGTTGAATTAAAACTACAATATATGTTAAAGTTAAAACAGACAGAATTAAATGAATTGTATTCTTAATTCCAAAATAAACAGTAAGCGTATAAGATTTTTTATAGACACATCAATTTAAGCTGACATTTTAAATTCATTCTTTAACCACTTAAAAATAAATTTGAAAAATAGCCGCGTTTTTCGACACCCCTTTTTCGCTATTTGTTCACATTAATTTAATATTTATCAATGTTTATTTAGGTTCTAAACAGGGTAGGTAACTTGAACTTCTTATTACGATATTTTTTTTTTAAATTTATATGCAGGTGTTTTTGCATATCAAAACATTAAATACATTTAAGGCTTTTCTTGAAAAAAAAAATATTTCAGAAAATTAATATTACTTCTAGAAAAAATAAATAATACTTCTGAAAATTACCATTACTTCTTGAAATAAAAAAATACTTCTGAAAATTAATATTACTCCTTGAAAAAAATTTAATAATACTTCTGAATAGTGTGAATTTCTTAGTGCATTAACAAAGTCATTTTTATATGCGCATAAAATTTGCAGGCATTAATATTCAAGTGCTATAGAATTAAAGGAATAACTTGAGTATTCGCCCTGAGTCTGCTATCTATTTTTTTTTTTTTTTTTTTTTTTTTTTTTTTCATTTATAACCACTTTAAGCTTAATTTTCGAAAATTCAAAGATTAAAAATAACAACAACAAAACAATCCAAATGAAAAAATTTTAAACAGAAATCGGCATTCTAAACCTCATTTGTAAAAAGAAAAATAGGGAGGGGGAATTTGTAAATAGCAGACAGCAAATATACATAAATTTTAAAACAATAGAATAAAGGAAATATTCATTTTTAAAAGTATATATTTCAAATTTACAGGCAAAAAAGATTCGGATATTAACATAAAAAATTTACAAATGAAGAAATTTAAAATCGGCAAAAAAAATCTTGCCCATCTCCAGGCGAATACTCAAGGGTAACTGAATTGAATTAGCATTGCCGATTTTACTATAAATGCATTATTATATTACATCTAGTAATCCATGGAAAGCTTATTTGATTTATATGTTCATTTCTGTCAAAACATAGCATGATTTCAACTTAATTATTAAGATGCTACATGCCGCAGAATGATATACATTTTAAAAGCAACGTTAAAAATGCCAGAATAAACAAAAATTCGCAAAAAATTTTTGTTTATTCTGGCGTTTTTAACGTTGCTTTTAAAATGTATATTATTTCAGCTTGTCTTGATAATGCATGTCAATGATGAATTCAGAGGGTGGACCAGCAGGGATATTCCTCTCCCTCTCCTGAAAATTCAAGAAAAATGCTGATTTCTATAATTCTGCCAGGCTGTTTTTTAAAAGAAATGTGAACACTATTTTATATGGTTTTCTTTGTAGAAAATATGTTTTGGTAGTTATCTCGTAGATACACCAATATTTCTTTTCGGTGCAAAAATCATAATGTTTTGTCTGGTATGACAACACGGCAAAACAGATAGTGTGTTTTTTATTAAATTAAATTTTGTGTCTGTTTTATAAAACAATTTGTATTTTAAAAAAATGTGTAATGTTTTATTTATTATAGAGTAGATGTGTGTGCCTTATAATAAAAAAAAAATGTGTTTTTTTTTTTTTTTTGCAATAACGTAAATGTGTGTTTTATATATATATATATAAATGTGTGTGTTTTATATTAAAGTGCATGTGTGTGTGTTTTCATTATAAAATAAACTGATTCAAAATATAATAAAACTAACATGTAGTTTTTGCACAGTATGCCCAACAAGTATTTCAGACCAGGGTTTTCTTGCCAAAATGGCTCAAAAAAAAAAAAAAAGCACCAACCTTGGTGTGGCTGCAGCATCTGTTCAATTTTGTTTTAGTATTTTTGATGTAGCAAGGCTGTTTAAAAGATTCAGATAATAAATCAATTTGAAAATGTTTACAATGATGTAGCAGGTCACTTTAAAAATTTAAGATGATTTGGATTATCAATTTTCTATTAATTACATGTTGTAAACAATATATTTTTGCTTTATTTTGTTCGATACATAAAAATATTCAATCCTGTGTTTTTATGTACAGGTCAGTAAAAAAATAAAGCACTCCATTGTTGCTCAACACTTTGTGTTGTTACATTTCAATTAAATTAAAAAAATATTTTTCTTTAATGTAATTATGAAATTTTAGATGAACTTCAATGACTCTAGAGAAAAAAAAAGAGGGGGGGGGGGTTCTCGGATTGGAATTTAAAAAAAAAATGGCACTTGTGTCGCAAAAAATATTTTTGAATTTGTTTGTTTAGACTCCTTTTTATCAGTGGATTTTTGCTATATTTTCCCGCAGTTGAGTGAATTTTGCTAATTTTCTCCTTATTGATTGATGAGTTTCAGGATTTATTCCGTGCAATCAGTTGATGAATTTTGCATTTTTTTCTGCAACTGGCTGAAAATTTTCATGATTTTCTCTCACGATTGACTGTTGAATTTCATGTTTTTCCCTGTGATTGATTAACAAATTTTGCTGTATTTCAAAGCAACTTCCTGAACAATTTTTTTTTTTTTTTTTCCAGCGATCGACTTGCGAATTTCAGTTTCTTTTTGAAAACTGAAAGGCAATTTTTTTATCCAACCGATTGATGAATTTTATGATATTTTATCTCTACCAATTAGTGAAATTTGCCTTTTTCTTGTCCTTTGCTAGTTGCTACCGATTTGTAAAACTTTTGGGGCTTTTTTTTTTTTTTTTTTTTTCATATAATCGGTACTTGAATTTCACAATTTCCCCATGGCAGATCGATGAAGCAATTGATGAACTCCAGATTTTTCCTCATGATTTACTGGCAAAACTTTCAAAGTTTTTTTTTCCATGTGATTGAATGGCGAAATAAGCGATTATATTATTTTCTCATGACAGACTGAAGAATTTTGCAATTTTTTTTTTCTCTAACTAAATTAATCTGTCAAATTTCTTTTTTTCCCCTTTCTATGTGACCGATTGACAAATTTTGCAACACTTCCCTACAAACAAATGCTGAAATTTATATAATATTTCCTGTAAATAATGGACATATTTCATGAGTTATCCCCCCCCCTTCCCCCCACAGCTAAGAAAAGAAATGAGTCGAAAGGGTGCATCATAAATGTCAGCAAGGGACACAGGGTGTATAAAATAATTAAAAGGGCTGCCAGATGCATACACTGTGTAAAAAAGGCTGTTCTGACGCCACATAAACGAGTTAAAAAGAGCTGCCAGGCGTTCCGCCCTGCAAAATTGGCCTAGGGTCCACACTAGAATTGCATTTATAACTTTTTAAAATATCTTTATTTAAAACTGTACCGTAAAATCCTGTTATTTCCCCTCCCCCTAAGAAAGACATGACAAAAAATTGAAAAATAATCTGGGGGGTGCTTGCACAAGATTTTTTCACGACATTTGTGGCAGATTTTGGGGACATTTGGTGAACCTTGTAGGAGTTTTTTTCGCATTGCTCTGACCAAAATCACGTTTCTTCTGTAATACTTTGACGAAATTCTTTTTTTTTTTTTTTCATAACCCTTTGATGAAATGTGCAGGGTTTTTATTTCAATCCTTTGTTGAAATGTATCTATTTTCGCGATCCTTTGATGAAATGTGTGTTTTTCACTGGATTCTTTGACTGAATTTCTTTTTTCTGCAATCTTTTGACGAAATTTGCATTTTTCCAAGATCTTTTGATGAAATTCATGTTTTTTCTGCGGTCGTTTGACGAATTTGGCTTTTTTCGCGATCTTTAGACAAAATGTGCAGTCTCTGCTATCATTTGGTGTAATTCATGTTTTTTTTTTTGCAGTCCTAAGACAAAATTGGCAATTTTTTCTGTGAACGATTGATGAAATTTATTTTTTCTGTGACCGTTTGTCGAAATTCACATTTTATTATGTCCAAATTGTTGGACTATGGACTGATGCCTGATTTTTTTATTTTCTCAACCGAATGCTTAATTTTTCAGAAAATTCTGAACAGAATAGTCCCTGTGTTGGGAATGTCATGTTTAGAATTCACGCCCCTTTCTGATGTGGCGAAAAAATAAAATACTTGGTATTGATTCTGACATTGACATGCAGGGTGGAACTTTTTTGGAAGTAGGTGATGCTTTCTTGGGATTTTTTTTTTTTTTTTTTTTTTTGGTACTTCTTAGTTATCCCGTCGACCAATTTCGCCAAATTATATACATTGACATAATTTTTATTTTAAATAACGAAAGAACAAATAAATTAGTAAAACATTAATAAATAAACAAATAAAATGTCAAATTAATGGTTTTATTGGCCATTGTTGACATTTAATCTTACAATTAATTAATGAATGGCAACCATTATTGGCATTTAATCTTACAATTTGGCGACAGTAATTTGGTCGACGGGATAACTAAGAAGTATCTTTTTTTTTTTAACAAAAGGTGGAGAGAGAGGGCGTTTTCGAGAAAAGTGGATAAACGGGATATTATGCTGTACCAAAAAACCATGATAAGTACCTGTAGTTTTAGCTATAATATTTTACACATAATTTTAAATGTATACAGTAGTCTCAAAAACCATCTCTGTATAAAACTTTGTTTTTTAAATTGTACTTTGACACCATAATTATTATTAAAGTTATTCTTTTATTTTAGATACCTTGGACATAATTAGTGAAAAATCTATATACAAATCGAGCTGCATGCTGTCAAAAAAAATCATCAAAAACTCTCCCCAACAGTGGTAAGTTTAACTGAATTTTTGTTGTTGTTGTTGTTGTTTCTTCTAAAAAATATAAGATCATGTGAGCATGTATTTATTATAATATTTAAATTATTATATTTTATTATTATTTAATACAGTATAATATTTTTCTTTGAATAGTAATAGTTTTGGTTTCAAACATAATTATGAACTGTGTCAGTTTGGGATATTTTGATATTTAAAAATAGAAAGTTTGCTTTGTTATGAAAACTGTTTTTTCTTTCCGATAATTTTAAAAATGTTTCTGTTGTCAGAAATTCAACCTAAGTTTAGAGAATAGACTTAATTTTAAAATGTAGTCCGTCCCGCTTAATTGCATACAGTTGGTTCCACTGAATTGTATGCATTTAAGCGAGGACATTAATTAATGTTATCAGCAAACGCTATCATTTGATTATATGCCACAGATATTGTTAGCTCATATTAAATACTCACAAATACTCAAAATAATAAAACTGCAGTGCACTGTTTTTTATTAAATAATATCACAAGAGCCGCTCATGGCTACTTCTCTCGCAACAAAACATTCTATAAACTCGCATAAACAAACGTAGACGATCAAAGTTATTGCCAAAAATGCAAAGCATAAAAACGACCGAACAGTAAAATGTAGTCCGTCCCGCTTAATTGCATACAGTTGGTTCCACTGAATTGTATGCATTTAAGGGTGTATTCGAAAAAATATTTTTCCACCCTCAACAGCTCAAAATTTTCTGAGACATTTTCAGACTCATTTTTAAAAGTAAAAACATGAAACTTGCTGGGGTGATTTCTGAAGACATGTTTAACATGCCGTGTGATTTCATTTTCAGCTCAATTAATTAGAATTTGATTTTTAAACAATTATTTTCTCAGTATAACCATTTTTTTTCATTCCCAGATCGCCCGCTTCGGAAAATTCGTTTCAAAACGCCAACTTTGACAGCGTTTTTTACAGTATTTTCTGCATTTATCAAAAAATTAAGAAGCACGGCACATTATATAGTTTCCAAATAAGAGAATTTCTCAGTTTGATGCGTTTGAGAGCAAAAATGAATTTAAAAATGAATCAGAAAATAAACAGTTTGGATCGGAATACACCCTTAAGCGAGGACATTAATTAATGTTATCAGCAAACGCTATCATTTGATTATATGCTACAGATATGATAAATATTAATGGAGAATAATTATTTACCTAATAAATTAAAAACTAATGTATTAATAACTTTAATAAATAATTTATTATTACTCTATATATAAAAGTATATGTAATAAAGTATAAGGTATTATAACACTATTTACGGTACATGGTTTAATTTTTCATTATAATTTATGTGAAAATTAAAATGAAAGTTAAATAGAAAATTTTTGTTTTTAAATCATACCTTTGAAGATAAAAGTTTCTGCATAAATTCTTTTTTATTTTTCAATTATTTGTCAATTTATTTCTCTTTTTTTCTTTTGCCTACACAAAAAATCCTTTAGGAATTTTTTTTTTTTTCTTTCCATATCTTGACATTGCATTTCTCCACTTCCAGCGCTAAATATTGATCTTTTATTGGTCTACTTTCCCCCCGATTCCAGAATTTTTCAAAAAATACCCCCCCCCCCCCCCAGCATCTTGAGTCACTATATGTACGACAAGCTTTAAAAGAAAAACACAATTGTCCAAATTCAACACTCTCATAAGTTGCCAGAATTAAGATAAGTCATCTTACACGACTATTTCTGCTCTTTGATTGTAAATATAACAAACCATTGTTACAAAAAAAAAAGTTCTTCCTTTTTTTTCCATTCACCACTATAACATGAATTCATAAAATCCGGATTACTACTTGTAGATTGGCGATATTTATGCAATTAACCGGGGATTGTTATGCAATAAAACGAGTACATTTAAAATTAGCCTTATGGGGAACGTCTCTGTTCCACGGCATTCTATGCATATATGCGGGGTATGCAATTATCCATTACCCTATTAAGTGGGGCCGACTGTATTTTATAATTTAAACATTATGAAACGTTTTTTTTTTCCTGGTATTTTTCACATGAATTTGAGTACTGCAGTATTATTTATGGATATCCCAAATTAACTTATGTATAGAAAATTACA
Source organism: Maratus speciosus (assembly GCA_963932465.1). Lineage (NCBI taxonomy): Eukaryota > Metazoa > Arthropoda > Arachnida > Araneae > Salticidae > Maratus > Maratus speciosus. Next base: position 174,706,082 of record OZ010793.1, read on the forward strand.
ATATCATACCAGCCCAGCCAAAAAGCAATGACTATTAAAATGCTTATGTCAAAGATTTTTTTTTCAGTCATGTGACTGTTGAAATTTTCTATTATACATTTTACCTGCCAAATACATTTAATTCAACTTGTATTCTTTTTCAGCTCGAATAAATCTTTATTTTATGTTGGAAATTTTTTATGTTATAACCAGGGGTGTAAAAGTGTAGGTGCCCAACGCGTCTCTCACCTATAAATTTTATTAGTTTTCTTCGTTTAAATTTTATTAGCATTCTTACAAAAAATTTAGACAAAAAATAATGAATAAAATTTATTGATGAGAGACTGACCGCTGGTGCTTAGATTTTTACACCCCTGGTTATGGCTATGAGCTTTATTTCGAATGTAAACATTCTGAAACATATTTTGATTTTTAATATTTAAACTCTAGGTGCGTTTCTATTATATCAACACCATTGTACCAAGCATGATAGTTGGTGTCAAATAGAAAAAAAAACTGTTGGTATAAAAGTGATCATTTAAAAAATATACTGTTTCAAACTTTCACACTATTTTACTATATCAACACAAATATATACTTACAATAAAAGAACAAATGAATATTATACAATAAAGTAAAACTAGGTTTTTAATTCAGTCATGAAGTTATAAGTGTCTCTTAGCATTGTTTGTAGCAAACATTTGATTTTTTTTTATATATATATAAAGACGTCACACGATATCAATGCGATAAAATTGTAAACAATGACATATATTGCTTTTGTTATAGCATTTTGCGATGATCTATATTCTCTTAATAGACTGGGTATGATATTCAGCACCAACAAAATTGTATCTAATTAGACTGTGAAATGTTCATAGTCGGTATCTCCAGGGGTCAATGCAGTTTTTTTTTTTTTTTTTTTTTTTTTTTTTTATGAGGCCTATTTTATGAAAAGTAAAAGTTGCTTTCGTGAAATTTAATTTTTTTTTTTTTTTTTTTTTTGTGAAAAATAACATTTATTAATGAAAAATGAAATCTAGTTACATAAATTTGAACCAATAATTTAATAATAATAGCTTATTTAAGTCCTTATGCTAAAGTTTTTCTTTCTGGCAAACTTTTTTTGTTTGTAAATTATAACCCAAGAAAATGGCATGGTTTGCAATAAAAATCTGTTGCATGGATAGGATTGTGATATCAGCATACATTTTGGCAAGGTGTTTGTAGGGATCTGTCCAGACTTTTCTGACAGGGTCCTGTTTTTGTGAAACTGAAGTTTTTCTTATTTTTGTGAAAATTCTACTCATAATTTTGTGAATTTTAAATTATCGATGTCTTCATGTTCTATCCTTCTTGTATAAAAAGCTAAGTAATAAGCTCTTTGGTGAGTTCAACTGCTTACTTACAGGCCTGATTTTATTTTTAAATGACTAAATTTGTGGAAAAGTTCAATTTCAAAGCGAAAACATTCTATGAAATCTCTATTTAAGAGACAAATAATTTTGTGAAGGGTCCTTTAAAGGACCTAAAATTTTCCTAAACATATCCCTGGTTTGTATAACAGAAAAATATGAAACTCATTTAGTATTATTTAAGATATTTGTTATAGTTTTTTATGTTTATGAAAAAATATAATAGAATAACACCCCACCTGTCTTTTGGTTTATATAATAGCACCTCTCTGGCCCCTCTTTCAAAAAATTAGCACCCATCTTGCTGCTCATCCAAAAAATTTGCACGCTTCTTGTCTCTCAGTTGACAAAATCTCCCCTTTCTCTTTTTGGCATTAAAACTATTGTTTGCATAATAAAAACTGAAGTGCCCTAAGCAATCCGTAAAATTCCGTAAAGATTTTAATTCATTATATGTTGGTGATCAGTATATTGGTACATTATAGTAGACACAATTCATTAATGATTCATTAAATTAAAAATAGATGATCCTGCTTTATTTTGTATAATGTCAGTGTAATGTATTGATGCTCAATTTATTAATTTTATTTTTAATAAACGGAGAAAAGTGATGAATTGTAATTATATAATGGTTATATATATTATATATACACATCGAGAATTTTTTTCCCAATGAAAGTAGTTATTTTTAGTTTCATTCATTCCCCATTTTTAGTTTCAAAGTTATTGCACCATCCCTTACCCAACATGCCAAAACAAATTTCTGACTAAGGGTTTCTTCCATTTTAGTAATTGTTTTAGGTCTGTTTTGTTTAATTTTCTGAACTGTGTGTAGGGGGAAGTTACTACGCTGCTGGTTGGATTAGCAGTTACCTTCTCTTTTCTTGCAGTGTGTGACATGCCTTATGTGGCTTCTTCTTGCGTCTGGCTGGGGTCAAGAGCTGCGATCTTTCATGGCTTTGATCTCGGCTTGTGGTCTAGAGGAGCGATTGGGCCACCCGTTCTACTCTTGTAGGCTTCTAAAAAGGATATTTTGAACTTTTCTTCGGTACCTACCTGGAAGGTGTTTTGTTACATTCCCCTCGAGGCATAATGCTAGTGACAGTCTAGGATGCATGTAGCTTTCGGCTTTATGGATTGATGGTTCTGCCCTGTTTGATGTGCAGAGTTCTAAGTGAGGTAGCTCTTGTGCTTGACATTTATAGTACTTGAGGGGTACCCTCGAGGTATAAGGTTAGCAATTCATGGTGAGAAGTTTCTGAACATGGAGTACTTGTTGGTTTGATGGTATCTGTTGTTCACCAGTGGGAGGCCCACTGGCTTTAGCCTACTTGGCAGCATCTTATTTATTTTGCGACATAGCCACCCTTGTGCAGATGTTTCCTTAACTCTCGGACTCGTCAAAATATTCCATGTGTAATAAATTATCAGGCTGCAGCAGAGACTATGTTGTGTTGTGGCCTTCTGTCTTCCTCGCTTAGCTGTTTCCAATGGCAGGTTGATGTCGTGGTGATTGGGCGTCAGTTGATGCCTTCTGGGACAGGTTGCTACGTGATCCCCTAGAAAGGAGGACCGTATGTATCCGCTTGGCTCTGGTTCAGGGAACTTTGGTTTTTACATTCCTTAATCGGGAAAGTCTGCGTGTGTGTGTGGGGGGGGGGGGGGTGCAGGCAAACTAAACTTTACCCTGGGCACAGTTTTCTCTTTACATGGTCCTGTTGCTTGTAATTACCATAATTTTTAATTATTAAAAATGGTATTCTCATCAGTTATAAATATTAACCCTCTTTTGATACAAAATGAGACAGGTGCTTGACATAAAATAAGATGTGCAATTATGCTGCTTTGTACTTTTTAATAGTTTTTTCAAGCATTTCCTAGGGCTTAAAATAATAAAATTCCTAAAAATAACTGTAAATTTTACAAAAAGATCTTTTGAAGAAACAAACAATAAGAAATTATTGTATATCTTGTGTATATATATATTGATTTATTCCTTTTGAATGAATGTGATGCACCAATAAAGTTTAGTAGAAATGTATATTTTGTCTTCTCTTCATTATAGATGTGTGCAGCGTAAAAATTATTTTGTGACAAGTGCAGGCAGGAGAAACTGGAAAGTTGGATTGTTGTTAAAAAAAAGTTTTGAAACTATATTTTGTAATGTGGAAGGTTGTAAAAAATATTTGTTTTGTATTTTACTGTGAAAGTTTTAAATAAATATTTTTTGTATTTTGCTGTGAAAATTGTAAATAAATACTTGTCTTGCTTTTAATGTGACTGTTTTATTGTGTAATTCGTAACTTTAAGCTTTTAAATATAGGAATTATTTTAATAATTAATAAACAAAATAATTCAACAGCGATTATCATTTTTTCGTACTATCATTCTTAACACTGCAGAATATATTTTATAAGTATTTCTTTTTGTTTTTTATTTTTTTTTCCTTTACTGGTCTTAAATTAAATTAGGAGTAAACTTTGACTTTTTATTTTGAATAACATTTTCAGGTATTCACTTTTGATAATTTTTACGTAAAGATTAAACTTTTCGTTGTCAAATAATTTAAGTTTATTGTTTTATATTCAGCATTTAGTGTAATATGTGCAATCATTTAAAATGCAATTATAATATAGAAGTTCTTATTCATTAAAATAAGAACAAAGGAAGAAAAGAGTATCTTAACTTTTCTGCAGTTTGTGTTAATTCTTCATGTTCATAAAAGGCATTTACTGAGCTATTACCAATTGTATAAAGTTAAATGTATCCATGGCACTATCATATTTTGTTAAAGTAAGGTAATGTATTTAAAGGTAAGTAAAACATTAAATTTAAAGTTGTATTTTACAGCCAAATTATCACAACAGTAAAATGTGCTTTGGTCACTAAATATAAAATGGAATACTTTTTGTACTTTATTTATTTGACTTCAAAAATATTAAGATGTCTTATGCAGTAGCTTTTTTCTATAAAAAAAAAAAAAAAAAAAAAAAATGTAAAACAATCATCGGAGCAACAAAATTAAACTTTTTAATTTCATGTGGCACTTCATCACAGGACAATCAAATGCATAACATTTGTTACAGATACTGGGTGTTCATAAAGTGCATAGTGGATCAGGTAGTCCCATGCTTTTTTTAGTAAGTAAATCAAATAATTGCAAAATGAATAAAATTGTCATTGAAAAAATGGTTCTTATGGCAAAAATAGTAAATTAGAAAAATGTTAAACTCCAGATATTAAAAAATATCTGCAAGACAACATCTTAAATAGTGATGAAGGTATGATGGAAAATTTTTAAATTGCACCATTTTGGATATATTTGTTTAAATTAAGAATAAAGTATGTAAAACTATTATTGTATGCAAGTAAGGAATTTTACCAAATTTCTTAAATATTCTTGAATCTTATCAAAAATATGTAAGATATATTACTATCTTCAATTTGCATTTTTGAAATTCCTATATTGTCACTGAAAACATTTTTTACTTAATAAATTGTATAAACTAAGATATCTTGAAGATTGATTTTTTTTTTTAGAAAGGTTTACTGAATAATCTTTTTACAGGCTATATAATTTATTAAATAATTATGTTATAATTGATTATAATAATAAAAGTGACAAGACATCAATGAATTGCCATAAATTTCAAAAATGCAAATTGTAGGCAGTAACATTCATTAAGCCATCATAAAAAAGTCATCCACAGGATGTTGACAGGTGTGACATTTCGATAGCCAGGGGATGTCCTATTACTGTCTGCAAGACGACTGCATCCATCCACGGGATATCAGCTTATCCTGAATATGACATTATTTGGATGATTTTAGGATTCATTAGGACCATCCAGAGGATATCATACAACTGTCCTATAATCGTCCAAAAGGTGTCATGAAATGACATCCGTAGGATGTTGACAGGTGGGACATTTCGAAACCAAGGGATGTCCTAAAACGGTCGGCAGGACCAATTCATCGGTCCGCAGGATATCAGCTTGTCCTGAATATGACATCTTTCGGATGTGTTTGTGTTGTCTGGGACATGGATGTATTTGTGAATGTCGCTTTGTAGTTATATAAATATGTAATGGAACAAGAAATAAAAATTGTTGTGACTTGTTGTTTCTGTATATAATAAGGATCATTCGAGGCGAAAAGCCATAGTTGCTATAGGCCCCAAAGCAATCTCCACTACGGTGGGGCACTAAACCAAACCAAACCAAACACATAAAATGGCAATATTTGAAAAATGTATTTTAATTTGGACAGAAACTTTTTTATCCAATGTAGATATGAAAAAAATTTAATTAGAATATTATCTACAAAAACACACACAATAAAGAGAGTAAACAAAAACTGAAGCGTAGCGTACCTTTTCTCTTTTTTCTCAGTGCACCAAATCTTTAACTTTAAGAAGTCTAATATTACTTTGTACAAGTTTCTTATAAAAATACACTGTTCATAAAACTTTTTGCTCTTTTGTAAGTAGGGTAACTCCGGGAGAGTGTCCGCATACGGGATAGATGCCGCACCCCTTGTATTTCTTGTAATTATCCATAGATGGTCATCAAACGCACAGTATAGGTGCGCAATGAGATAATTTTAACCAGTATATAGCGTGAATTCCATTTCGATGTTTACTTGTAGAAGTACAATCCTTAATTTGACGTAAGTGCATGATTTCACTGTACGAACTTTTAAACACGTTATGTTTAAATACTTTTCATTCACTAATTACTAAATGCATGCATGATTTCGATGTCAAAACTAAGTGTAGCGTTTTTATAGAGCACTGTGTGTATGGTTACGCCATTCCCCTTAGCGATGGCAGGTAACTGTGATGGCCGACGTCTGCACCATGCAAAATGGGATACATGCCGCACTACTATTCCGGTATACATGCCGCAGCTTCTTTTGTACGGGATGATTAAGTGTTATTAACTTTTCCTTTTCTTTTTACACAGACTAGCCATGTTAGGCATGTTATCAAGTTTACTAAAACCAAAGGAGAAAAAGGGGAAAATAAAAAGTAAGAAGGGCAAGAAAGATGCAAGTCAAGATGATAATAATGAAAAATTGGATTACGCGTAACGCAGACGTTCTTTGCAAACTACTCCAAAAAAGAGGAAGTGTAATTTGCTTCTTTACATCATGTGTTTAAATGTAGTTACATAAAGACTGTACATTTTCGACACTTTTTCTGTAGATTGTAGTCGAAAAAACAGGTATCTTAACCCATTCGAGACCATAGGTGCATATAAGCACCTTCTTAAAGAGCTTACAAAATTTGTTGCTTGCACCAGTAAAAAAGAAAAGTAATATTTGGTTTGTTTAATTAGAGAATTATTAATGATTATTTAAGTAAAGATAACTTCTTTTAAAAAAGTGGTACCAACCGAATAAAATTTGTGTAAAAACCACCGTTCCCGAAAGGGTTAACAAATAAATTATGTAAACACAATTTCATTTTTTTTTCTTTTACCTTTCTAATGCATTGATGTTACGTTGTTGCTGAAATAACAATTAAAATTTAATGTAAAAAAAATAAGTCGATAATTTTAATAGTAAAATTAGGCAACAATTATATTAATTTGAATCTACTAATACGTTTCATTGTACTCATTTAGTTTCATTTTGTTATTAAATCGTTAATTATAGTCCAGATATGAATGGTTTTTTTAATATTTTTATTTATAATTTCATTCTGTTCTTATTACAAGCACGGCATAACTAGCGCACAAGTGCGGCGTCTCAGCCTGAATGTACGGGTGACGCGCCGCAGTGTAATGTTCTAGAAAAAATTATTAAAAAATATTAATAATTTGTTTTGAATTTTGTGTCGCAGTACACGCGTTGTATATTTAACATTAAATAGAACAACATGATTTTTTATATTTTATGTCCACCATGGGACTTTATACACAAATTCAAAAAAATGTGCAGCATAAATCCCCGGAATTACCCTATCCGAACAATTCATCTATAATATTTTCGATAAAACTGGAGTCCTCTTCTTATTGTATCGAAGACTTTTAGCATTTCTTCTTTTGAAGGTCTTTCAATTTCAGCTCTATTATCATCTTCATCGCTCGCGGTAGTTTCTTCACTACATTTTATAGCACTTTGCAATTTCTCATCGTCAGTAGGATATTCAGTTGTGATAAGTTGAATAAACTTCGTTATATAGAATACATTTTTCGTTATATGGAGATTAATTTACATGTTAATGGTGTTCAAAGTCAAGGTTCAGCAGAAAATTTAGTTAAATAAAAAACTTCATTATGTAGGGATTTCGTCAAAATAAACTGCGACATAAGTGTAATATATAAGAAACTTGAAAATGATCAGTTTTAATAATGGGGCTTGACTAGAGGTCTGTACGGAGCGGAATTACCAGACCCGGGCCTGGCTCGGCCAAAATCCGCCTTATTTAATGGCATACTCTATTAATTAAGGCGAAAATAAGGGGAATTTTAACATTTTAGAAAAGTGGTGCCAATCAAGAAATCTGCATTTTAAAAATGTAGCCCGCTGGCAACACTGTTTATATATTAGATAGTTTGACATGGTACCGACGAAATCTCATAGAAAACAAAAGAAAATACCTTACACTGAAAAAAAGTATCCTCAGACATGACATCAGAAGTACTATATCATTTTGAGCCAACATAGAGCCAATAAATGATATAAAATCATTGCATTCTAAAGTGTTCGAACGAAAATCAAGTATACATAAGAAATGCTCATTTCTCATTAAAATCAATTTAAATAATTTTTATAAAAATTCCTAAGTCAAATACTTTTATATTAACAGAATTTATTGTATTAACATTATTCACAAATTGGAATCTGTATTAGAAGTTATATATGAGGAAATATCCCGATATAAAAATTATAACGACACACAGCTGTGGAAACGGGACAAATAATGAAATTTCGGAACATCAGACTTTTGGCCCAAAATATTTCTGAGCCGAAAACAAAGTGCAATATTTCTTCTGCTTCTCTATAATTGGATTAGTTGGAAGCATAACACCTAATAGTTTCTTTGTTAAATTCCATAAGTTTTTTTTTTTTTTCCACAAATGTTTTTTATAATCCTATTTTTTATGTATTTTAATCAAAGTAAAAGATGTATAATGCGGAATGAAGCATTTTATTTCAGCATCAAATTAACCCGAAAAAGTAAAGTTGTTTATAAAATGCTATGAAACTATTCAAACTCGATTTTACTTTTCGTGGTTGTAATCAAGATGTTGAATTTCTTTTCTGTAATTATAAATTTCAGTTAAATATTTTCAACCATCATAATACTTATACGTATCATTAACTCCATTAAGTCCCAAGCCGACTGAAATACAATTGCATGAGAAATATATTCCATTTCACATCATAATAAATTTTAATTAATCTTTCAAAACTTTGTAAGTAAATTTTTTTGTTAATGAAATCAGTGTCATATAGTGTTATATATAAATTAAATATACATTATAAGTTACGTCTAGAAAACATACCCCGTTAAAAAAAAAAGTGTTAAGATACTCAGTTTCAAACACAGAGCGAATAATGAAACTTCGTAACATTAGGCTTTTGTCCCAAAATACTTCTGCGCACAAAACAAAAGTGTAATATTTCGGTTCGTCTCTAATTGGATTAGTTGGAAGCATAACAACAAATAGTTTTTCTGTTACCTAACTCACTTTTTGACAAAGCGGTTTTTTAGCTTGTTTTCTATACGTGGTAATCAACGTAAAAGAGATACAATGACGAATGAAGCAATTTATTTCAGTCCCCATTTATAAAATGATATGAAACTATTCAAACATTTTTTTTTTGTTGTTGTTGTTGTTTTGTAATCTAAGCATTCATTTCATTTTATATAATTATAAATTTCAGTTGCATATTTCATAATGCTAATATGTGATTTTTAAATTCTGAAAACATTTATCAAAGTCTCTAAAAATGTTCGACTAAAATCAAAGTACATAAGAAATATTCATTTCACAATTCGATCAGTTTAAATTAGTTACTCCGAATGTGGTTTAAGTGAAATTCCCTATTCTTTAATAAAATTCAGTACATTCAGATTATTTAGAAATAAAATATAGAGTACAAATTATATGTGGAAAAATGTTCCATAGTAAAATTGTGTAGGATACCAGTTCTTTGTTTAAAACATTTAAATTTACACCATAAAAATTTAAAAAATAATTTTATTTTATTTTATTTACGAAAAGTTTTAAACTTCTAAAATTAAAATAACTGTTAAAACTTTCCATGAGAATTCTGATTGTGTGATTAAACAATCAATCAAATACGGCAACAAAGTTAACCCTTTATCTACGGCATTATGATCTACTGCAATTTTTTTAATGTAATAATTTTTTTCAGTTACTACAATGAAAATTAAAGGATAAACGTAAAAAAAAATTGCTCACCCGTCAGAAATTTAATTATTTAGAGGTAATTAACTAAAGTGGTACTTTAAAGTACCGTCAGTACCCAATGACTAGATTATCGTAACGGAAAACCCACAAGTTATTTCAACTTGCACCAGAAAATATTTTCGACTTAATAAGTATATGAAACATAGGCTTTTTCTTATTTACAAATAAATCGTTTGGCAAATTCCAGTGCCAATCATTTATTTCAACACTTTAAAATTGAAAATGCTTTGCTCCTAAAAGGGTTTAAAAAACTATTTTTTTTTTAGGTTTCGATCTTGTTAGCAGTCCTTTAGTTTTGCGACGTCAATATTCCAGGGACAGCATGCTCACTCGCATCTCCACATATGCAATATATGAATTTACATATGCCTTTTCTAGCATAGCAAAAACACATTAAAGTCATTTAAAATCCAAAACGTTTTCAACCGACACTTACTCGGTCATCTTCAGTGAAAAACTAACAGCTGTTTTCTCTCTGCGTCTTTAGCCTTGTCCGGAACAGACCATTTTATTTCAAAGGTGGAATGGAAAATAAGGGAGAGGGGGAGGGGGGAACGGAAGTGCTAGTCTTTAAAAAAAAGGGTACAGGTTTATTAACTATGTATTAATTCTTTCCAGACTGCATGGATATCATATGATAATATATCGTTACAGACTATTTCTTTATTAGATATTATTTCCAGAGATTCTCTTATTATAGCTTCTTGGTAATTACTTGTATGGAAAATAATTTTGGTTCTATTGAAATCTACTTTTATAGGTTGAGTTTGTGCTAATCTTGCTAACGCAGTGTGGGGTCTATTTAATCTCAGATCTTCTTCATGTTCCTTTATTCTGTCACGAAATTTTCGTAGTGTCATACCAATATACATAAAATCTTTATTATTTTTTTTTTTGAAAGTATAATGTATACTCCTGATCTATTGATGGCTTGGATAAGGTCAAATTTCGCATTTAACAAATCCTTTAACTTTGGGGAAGGGACTGCGATTAATGTAACACCAAACTTGAGGAGAGAATGTCTCATACTTTCAAAAAATCTTGGGATGTTGGGAACCAGCAATCTGGACCCGGTTTTATGGTTTCCGTGATTATATTTTCAAGAGGACGTAGTTTAAATTCTGCAAGTAAACCTGAAATGGGGGAACCCATTGACTTGTTTGTAAACTTGATTGTTGAAAACGAAAACGTTGTTGTTGATGATTAAATTCAAACCCGATTTAACTGTATTTTTAATATTTTCTGTAAAGGAAGGATCAGAATCGATCAAAGTCTCTATGGTGTTAGTAACTTCTTTTATATCGATAGATGGATAAAGATATCGTGGTATAAAGATACCACGTCTAAACTAGCCATAATACTGAAATTTTCAAGCTTTATATTTTTAATTTTCTCAATAAAATTCGAAGTTGATTCAATAACAAAATCAGATGGCGGTAAATACAGCTTCAAAAGGTGAGTGTAGGTTTTTTTCCATGAAATATGAAATATATTGAAAATATAATCATGGAAACCATAAAACCGGGTCCAGATTGCTGGTTCAGATATGCAGGATTCGCACCGTTCCTAAAATTTTTGCACTTTTCTACCAGTATTTTAAATAAGAATTATTCGTGGTAGATTCCTTTAACATCTATTATAGAACTATACAACAAAGATTATCGTTTTAATTTAGTGGTAGCAAAGTGCGAAAATTTTAGGAACGCTGCGAGCCCTGGATATGTGGATGATGTTTACATAATATGGAATCACGGAAAAGATGAATTATACTCATTTCTAGATAAAATCAATAGTCTAGACAACAAAATAAAATTCACATTGGAAATAGAACAAGATCAAAAACTGGCTTTTTTGGATGTCCAACTAATCAGAAATATGGCTAAACAGAGTCTCGATCGCACAGTTTTTAGGAAAGTTGGCAGGTCTAACTCCACTATCCCGTTTAATTGCAGTTCACCTATAAATTACAAGTTAGCACTTTTCAATTTTTATATAAAAAGAGCATTTGAAGTTTGTTCAAGCCATTTCCTTAATGAAGAAACAGATGTAATTAGAAAAATAGCAGCCGAGAATTCTGTTCCATCTCATTTCATTGAAAAAATCATAAACAGATTTAAAGTGAAAAATGATGAAAAACAAAGTACAGTTCCAATTAAAAGTTTGAAATTATGTAAAGTTAACTACACCCCAAGGTTTTTTGAAAGTATGAGGCATTCCCTCATCAAGTTTGGTGTTACGTTAATCGCAGTCCCTCCCCCAAAGTTAAAGGATTTGTTAAATGCGAAATTTGACCCTATCCAAGCCATCAATCGATCAGGAGTATATATTATACCTTTCAAGAAAGAAAATAAAGATTTTATGTACATTGGTATGACACTACGAAAATTTCGTGACAGAATAAAGGAACATGAACATAGCTGCCAACTTGTACGGATTTTTGCTACCACTAAAATTTATTAGAAAATTTTGCTTAATTCAATCGCCGAATTGCAGTGAATATTTGTAATTAAATAAGGCAAGAATTTCTGTTAAATTTTAGTGGTAGCAAAAATCCGTACAAGTTGGCAGCTATGCATGAAGCAGATCTGAGATTAAATAGACCCCACACTGCGTTAGCAAGATTAGCACAAACTCAACCTATAAAAGTAGATTTCAATAGAGCAAAAATTATTTTCCATACAAGTAATTACCAAGAAGCTATAATAAGAGAATTTCTGGAAATAATATCTAATAAAGAAATAGTCTGTAACGATATATTATCATATGATATCCATGCAGTCTGGAAAGAATTAATACATAGTTAATAAAACTGTACTTTAAAAAAAAAAGAAATAAAGAAAAAAGAATAGCACTTCCGTTCCCCCCTCCTCCCCTCCCTTATTTTCCACTCTACCCTTGAAATAAAATGGTCTGTTCCGGACAAGGCTAAAGACGCAGAGAGAAAACAGCTGTTGGTTTTTCACTGAAGATGACCGAGTAAGTGTCGGTTGAAAACGTTTTGGATTTTAAATGACTTTAATGTGTTTTTAAAGGATTTTATTACACCTGTAAGCAATGTATTTACATTTATTTGCATCTTATGTATATTAATTAGTAATCAAGGTGAATTTTGCACTAAAATTTCAACTTTCTAGTAAATAAAATTATTTTTCATTAACACTAGAACTACCGTGAGCCGTCATTTTGACGTCTACTATATGAATAAGTTTCGGTTGAAACCAGAAATTTGATTATGAAATAAGTTTATAACATACAAAAAACAAAAACGTTAAATAATAAAGTTAAACTGTTCTAAATCAAAATTCTGGTGTGAAATATTTTTATAAAACTTGACTCAAATTTCCGGTAGTTCTAGTGTTAATAAAATTCGGTGTATTTGTATCATGTACAAATTAAATCTGCAATATCAGCTACATCTGGAAAAAATACTCCATTAAAAAAAAACGATCAGGGTACTCAGCAGCAGAAACAGAAGCAAATAATGAAACTTCTCAACATTAGACTTTTGTCCCAAATATTTCTGTACCGAAAACAAAGCGCAACATTTCTGCTTTTCTAATTGGATTACTTGGAAGCATAACAACAAATAGTTTTTCTGTTAAATCCCATAAGTTTCTTTTAACAAAATGTTTTTTATCGCGCTATCGATGTGTTTTAATCAAAATAATATCTGTACGATGACGAATGAAGCAATTTATTTCAGCAAAAAAATAATAAAAAAAAATTTAAATAATGTTTATAAACTATTTCAATTCGACTTATTTTTCGTGTCTGTAATGTAAGGTATTGAATTTATTTTCTTTTTCATTTTTTAAAAACAAAATTTTGGCTAAATATTTATGCCCTTTGCAATGCTTATGCAAAAAGACATGGAAATAAATATAAAAAATATAAAATAATGCGAATGAAATCTTTTGAAATATTCTAAAAAATTAAATTGAAATTGATAATAAAAAAGAGAAAAACTAATTTATTGGCTAATTTTATTTACGCGCGCCAAGAATGGCTGCTAAAAAAATTTTTTTTTAATAATAAAAAAAGATAAATAAATAAATGTTTTTCCCCGGTAGTGTCTAAATAAAATCTCAACAAAGTTTTAATTGCTTTCAATTGATAATTTCTTCGTGAATTTTCTCTGTAAAAGTTCCATAATCGGATTGCTTGTCTCTTTCTATTGATCTGTATTTTTTTTTTTTTTCGTCAAACGAAGTGTCACGCAAAATATATATATTTTTTAAATAAAAATAAATAAAAATATATTTTTGGTGCATTTAAAAGACAATCAAAATATTATATGAAATCACACATAGCATTCAAAATTTTAATTTATTGGTTGCGCATATGTTATTATTTTTTTTTAAATCCCGATTCACTAAATCAATAAATACAAATTTAAATTAAACAATTTCCCACAATTGGATTGGGCTATAAATTTTGTAAATATGATACTTAAGGCGGTACTTAAATCCCCTGCTGACCAATGCGAAACTTTCTTACACATTTTAAAACTTAGAAGCCTAAAATTGACAGGCATGGCTATTGAAGCGATTTGGAATCGAAATCACCTTTCTTTGTTTGATAAATGAATTCGTTATCGAGTTATAAGCGATGGTGGTCACGTGACGACCTGTTTTTCTGATTTCTCGTGTTATCACAACCGGAAATTCGGCTCAAAACTCCAACTTTAACAGTATTTTCTGAAAGACCTTCTACCGTTACCAAAAAATGGAAAACTTCTTTCCATTATGTAGTTTTTGAATAAGAACACCTGCCAATGTCATGCATTTCCGAAAAAAATAATTTAACCCTTTGGTGCGCAGCTTTGCACATATGCGAAGAACAGTGTTTTGAATTTAATAGATTTTTTTTTATTCATATATACCTAATTCACACCAGAAAATTAAAATAGCAATATTTTCTTTAATTAATAACAGAAATTCCGTATTTAAATAAAGTGAAATTAACTATTAAAATTTTCTGGTGTGAAATCAGATTGTCTAAATTACGTAATTTCTACAACGTATTCTATCATGGAAATTGAAGGGTTAAAGGTTAAGTTTTATCCCCTTCGGGACGGGAGCCTTTTACGAAATTTTTAATCTTTTGTCACCGTTTTTTACAAACAGAAATTTGTGTCTTCTTGAATCGAGAAAATGCGCTGATTAAATAAGGCAAATTTTACAGTAAAATTTTACTGGTGAGGAAAAACAAGGATTCTGACCGCTTCATGCGACACGTATACGTGTCGCTCGTCCCCAAGGGGTTATAAAATAAATAATTATATGAAATAAGGTATTTAATTTGGAGACATATTTATTAAAATATTTACTAATTTGCAATATTTTAGCGTAAAACAGCCACACAACAGTAGTTTTTACTTATATTGCAGATGTGCAACAAAAGAAAAGATTGGCGTATGAAAAATGTATCTCTGATTTTTTTTCATTTTTTTTCATGTATAATAAACCTTCCAGAGAATCATATATAATTTTTTGAAGCAAAAAAGAAATCGTGCATTTACTGGTTAAGAATGTGTCAGAAAGTAGCTCTTTTGGATTTGAGAATGGCCTTAAATAAATGAAAAATAAGATAAAGTTTCTGTATCATTACCGTGGTACTTTCATATATCAATGTAACACCATTTTCTCTGTGAGTGAAAAAAAAAAATAGCTAGATGAAAGATTTTTATAAACCACAAACGTAATCTGGTACTAAAATAAAACATAATTTTTTTAATGTGAATTGTATTTGTAATTTTAAAAAATAAATATGTTTTGCATAGAGGCAAAATGTTGATTTTGCGATGAACTCAACAGTAGGGCAAGACTTTAGAACACATACATATGTCTGTAGTCCGCTTACAAGCGACCGAGGTCCTTTTATTTATTTATTATGTATATATATATATATATATATATATATATATATATATATATATATAACCATTAATTAAACATAACCTTCCACCGTCAAATATTATGAATTAAAGCTGTAAGTATTAAAAAAAAAAAAAAAATTAATATAAGAATTATTATGGAAGAAAAAGAAAAAAGTGGACACCGACAAAAATTGAAAAGCTTATACATTGAATTACGTTATCAAGGGCACAGAATTCAATGATATAAGCAAAATGGTTGTTTTCTGTGGGATATATATATATATAGATAGATAGATATATATATATAAAGAATAAAAAGCAGAAATAATCTAAACTAAGAATTTTTCGTCAGAAACCCTGGTGCCCCTACATCGTGATGACAAGCATAAGCATACAAAAGCATATCAGCATTTGATAAAACAAAACAGAAGTGCAATAAATCAGACATAGTAAAGTCCAGAAATAAGTTTCTGCCAACTTTTTAAAAAAACGGACAATTATTATTTTTTTTTTCAACAGGGAAGTCCACCCTTCTAAACCCCTCGTTTAAAATAGATTTATAACCCCTTGAGGGGCGGTGGGATAAAATATATTCCCACTTTATTTAAACAAGATTCTCACCAGAAAATTTTAACTAAATTTTATATTTTTAACTTTGGAGGAAAATCGTCGAAAGATTAGAAGGGTGAACTAAGCGCAAGAGCTGCTGTTCTCTGATCCCTTTATTATTTTTAATTAATTGACTTTTTTACGTGCCAATTTAAATTTTTCTTTTTTTTTTTTTTTTTTTATATCTGAACTCAAGTCCTCCCCCCCCCCCTTATTTTCCCTTTTTTGCACTGCTGATTATGGAATCCCACCTCGTCATCTAAAAAGCTGTTCTGTTTCCGGGGATGTGGGACATAGGTCCCGGGCTTTTCGGCTCAACCTCTTCGTATCGTCGTCGTTGAAAAATTGCTCTTCCTTATTTAAAACTAAAATCTTTCGATTATTCCCGTGAGAATTCAATATTTAGAGACATTTCTGCTTGCCCCTCAAGGGGTTAATACAGTATGGCAGACACCCCACTCTCCCCTGATGAAAAATCCTTAGTTCCGCTCAAGCTTGATCGTAGATTAGGAAGACTGTAATCAATTTAAGCAATTATTTCTTTACATTTGTCTATTTTCGTATTATTGAAATAATAAAAAATATTTATTAATTTGTAAAAAACAAAAGTTTTAATATTGTACGATCAAATTTGTCTTGTAAAATTAGTTTAACCGCTATTCGAAGCATTAAAGGAAAAAAAACAAAAAACATGAAAATAACTTATCAGATTTTTTATTATAACCTTTTATTTTTTTATTTTTTTTTGCTTGCTTGAGTATAATTTGTGAATAATTTATCTGATTTCCATTATTTAAAAAAAAAGAAACATGTAAATCTATCAAAATATATCATGGCAAAACCGCTGAAGAACAATGTTTCGAGATAATTGAAAGGAAAGTTTTGATTTCGTAGGTATTGCAGGTGTGCGCAAATCAACGTTTACTTTCACGTATGACCGCAATTTTGAGAATTTTTCTATGGGACAAACTGTACGACATTCTTAAAGGGTCAAAAATGAAATAGTAAAATTAAAAAAAAAAAAAAAATAATAATAATAATAATACATGCATTTTTCTATTCTTGCAGCCTTTTTTGGTCACTTTAACCTTGGTTTAATTCGATTCCTTTCTATAATTTATTTCATTCGATTAGAACCAGATTTTTTTCCCACAAAGTAAGTTAAGTAAAAGTAAAGTGTTCTAATCTAAAAATTCTGGAGTGAAATATTTTTATTAAGGTTGAGTAAAATTTCATCAGGGTAGGAAGGTTAATGTTTCATTATTTTAAATGTTTTGAAAACAATAGTTTTGTTTATTTAAAAAAATCATCAGAGAAAAGGAAAACTTGGTTAATTAAATTTGAAAATTCAAGGAGCGGCAAATCCTACCTTCCCCTCTTACATGTGTCCATGACTTATTTCGATTATCCTCATTCTCTCAATTCTGCATGAAAACTTACTTCCATTGTTAGTGATAATCTATTGAAAACAAGGCGTTTCAGTTCATAAAATATTTTCATACAAAGAGCGTGAATACCATTCACGATTTTAAACAAGTCCTTGTTAAAAAGTGTTGAAGTCACCTCAATAATAATGACATCAAAGTATATTCACTACCATGTGCAGAAGATCTTCAGTATACCGCACTAAAGTACTATATCAACATTTTTTAATTCTGTATGACAAGCTTACTTTAAATGTCGGTGACATTTTATATTGTTTATTACTTTCATTGGTCATTTATCCTATATATTTATTACTACAAACAGCTGTTTATCGCTGAAGTTTCTATATTTCATAAACGCTAAAAAGGAAAGTAAATGTTAGATGTTTTATACGTGTGCTTACTTTAATTACCGATAATATTTTATATTCATTATTACTTTCATTTGTCATTTATGCTATATATTTATTACTACAAACAGTTGCTTATCACTAACGTTTCTATAATTCATAAACGCTAAAAAAGAAAGTAAATAGTTGATGTTTTATACGGAAAAAACAAATATAAATCATAAGCTTTTAAATGAATTTATTCAAATATATTAAATTAATAACTAAAGATTTTTTTATGGTAATGTCATAATTAAAATGACTCGCATTTTGTTTTCGAATACAAAATGTTTGAAAGTGCTTTAAAAAAAAGAAAGAAAAAAGTTGATCTCAACGAGAATTAAATGTGTAACATAAATTATAAAATATGTATAATATTTGCTATTATGCTATACATGCCATAGAATAGTAGATGCTGATGCTACAAAACATCAAAACTACATTTTTTACCCTTATCAAAATATTATACAACATTTTAAGCACCAAAGTATGCCTCGTCAAAGTACAATAACCCTATTTCCTTAATTCTGTATGAAATGCTTACTTTCATTATCAATGATATTCTATTGAAAATGAGATGTGTTAGTTTATGAAACATTTTCGTACAAAATGCGTAAATTCCGTTCCATGATTTCAAACAAGTCCTTGTTAAAAGGTCTACAACGCGCCTCAATAATAATGACATCGAAATATGAAGCTGTTTTCAAAGGATATTCACTGCCATGTGCAGCTGATTAGTAAGTAGAACTCTTGCAATCAGACTCTAGTGCCCATTGAATCAAGTGTACCGAACAGTTACCTTTCATTATGAGTGGAGTATATAGCTCTATGAGCGAATGAATAGAGCGCGTATCAGACATTCAAAGGAGTTACCAATCCGAACATTTCTCCGACAGAATGTCTGACTCTGTTTTCCTATTCAAAATTACTGAATTTGAACCACTTTGAAATTAAGTTTCATCTTAAAATCGACAGATGCGATTGAGTTTGAAATATTTAGGTAAACCAAATGTCAAGAAGTAAAATTTGCTCGAGTAACATGATTGAATACCGCGAACAGTTATTTATCACTGAAGTTTCTATAAATCCGTGAACGTTAAAAGACAAAAATAATAAATTTCATACCGGAAAATTTATTTTGTTTAAATCTTAGTTTTGATTTAGATATGTTTAAATTTAAATACATGATTAACGTTATTAAATACGCCCGTAATTATATAAACACGTAGAACTTACATTCGTCGTTTGGTCCGTCTGACGCATATAATCGCACAAAAAAAAAAAAAAAAAAACACCAATCAAAAGATTTGAAATTTAATAGATATAATCGTTACAGAATTTTGTCGAGTCATTTCAAATTTTATAAAAATCGAATCAAAACTCAAAAGTTATTAATAGAAGTTTTTTTTTTTTCATTCTATTAAATCCTATCATACGTAATTATTTAAATGATATCCCATGATAGGTAATGATTCTAGGTTGCCATGGTGATGACGTCCTATTTAAGATGGAGTCTCATTATTTCCGTATTACCGAATTTAATATACACAATCGCAATAAATTTTCTATTTATGCATAAGAGTGCAACAGCTATTGCACCAAGATCTGAATATTTATAAAACTAATAATACGAACGCACCTCATTTGCCACGTTTGGTGTGCAATTTCCGACTTGTTATTTTAGTTAATGATTAAATAATTTTAATATAGCACAGATAAAATGGGGGTTTTCAGAGACAACTGATAGCCATTCCCCAAAATTTGTGATGAACTTCGTTTTGGCACTAGAAATGAAGATCCGATGAGTCCCCACAACCTGAAGTTAGCATGTTTTTTTTTTGTTTTTTTTTTTGGGTGGGGGGGGGGGGGGTAAAGGGGGACATTTTAATTCGGGGAAGGGAAGAACTCCACTTTTTAAAAATAGGTCAAGTGGATATCGTTTATCAGGTACTTTTAACACTCTCCAACAAAGTTGAAAAGTGTTTATGTATTCGGTTTGATGTCCGTCTGGTCACGCTCTAACTCCCGTAAATATACTCGGATTTTCATGCAATTGATAAACTTTATTTAGTGTCACTGAAGCATGTATGTTATTGTATATAAAGTATGTGGGATTAACAGTTCATTTACAGGGCCACTCAAAAGAATTCCATTTCAATAGGGTATATAAAGAAAAACCGTTTGCAGAGTATTTTAATGACATTACGCTATTTCAAATGTATTGAAACTGATATAAATCACTGACTTCACTACAAGGGGATTACGATAGAATAGGGCATTCATAGCATTTGTCTTTCATTCATAGGGATACACAAAAGAAATCGGTCACAGTACTGTCTTTGAGTAATAATTGCTGGAGCGCGTTTTAAAATTCGGTATGCGCTTTTAAATGTAACTAATTTTTTGCATGTTACTTGTTGTATGTAAATTCTATACCTCATGTATAGGGCTTCACAAAAGAATTCACGTACTATTCTCCTTATTAGTGGAAATTCCTGAAGGGGAATTTTCGCCTGAGGTGTATGTATTTCTTAAGTGAACTAAATTTTGACATACATGTAGTTAATAGATACAAATCTATATATCATATACAGGGCTGCTCAAAGAATTTGGATAATTTTTCGATTATAGATGGGAGCAACTGAAACTGGATTTTCAAATGTGTTATGCGTTTCCATATAATTGAATTAGACATCATATTTTGATTTATTAAACAGTGCAGTTTTGTTACATTATTCTGAATATGTTGGAAAGCGTTTCATAATCTATGCTTGACGCATGATTTTTCCTTTCTTGTTTAATTATGAATCCGATGACACCGTTCGAAAGTCGATACGATCATCGCTACAAAGTTACAGCAGGTTTTATGAATCAAAAGTCGAAAGTTATACTTTATCATTAACACCAGAAAGACCAAAAATTTTACTCAAGTTTTAAAAATATATATTTTACACCAGAATTTTTATTTCAAACTGTTTAGCCTATTTATTTAACTTCTTTCTTCTTTGTTTCTTTTATATTTATTTAAAAAACAAATTTCTTGTTCGACCAAAATATATTCATTTGTTAGGGGTCAAAATGACCCGTCCGTGGTCCTTCTAGTGACAGCTTTTTTAAATTTACGTTCAAAACATGTTCTTTGTGTTATATGAAATAATCTCAAACTTATTAATGTCCTCAAAATGTCAATAATCAAAATTAGAATCATCTGAGTTGTCCTCCAGGTCATGAAACATGTCAAAATCCATGTATTCATAATATTGTATTCATAAAACCATTCATGACTGTATTCCTAAAATCTGTAGTAACTTTGTAACGAATGCTCGTATCGATTTTCGGATAATGTTATTCGATTCAGAATTCAAAAATGCGTAATAAGATCCCAATTGACTTATTAAAATTTAGATTAAGTCGCCCCCCCCCCATTTAAAATGCCCCCAAAACACGGTAAAACAACTTTATCTTTTAGTGACTCATTACTATTCATCTCTGGTGCCAAAGCGAAGTTTTTCCCAAATTTTGGTGAATGGGCCATCAGTTGTGCTGTAAAATCCTATTTTACTGCACTAAAGTATAATTTTTGACTTTGCATTCAAAAAACCGGTCATAACTTTGTACCATTTTATCGTATCGACTCGCGGATGGTGTCATTCGATTCAGAATTACAAATTACATAATAAACAATACCACCACTTGACCTACTTAAAAAAATAGTGTTCCCCTCCCTGAGTTAATATGCCCCACTACCCCCCACCCACCCCTTTTGCTACTCCAAACATGGTAAAACACGTTTATTTTGGGAGACTCATTGGATCTTCATTTCTAGTGCAAAAACGAAGTTCATTCCAAATTTTCTTGAATGACCTCCTGGTTGTCGTATAATATTCAATTTTGGGTTCAATTTACTTGTACTATTATGGTAATAATCATAATTGCAACGATTCACTTTTTATTCTTCATGCATAATTTTTAAAAGTGCCTGAACATCATAAATAATAATAATAATAATAATAATAATAATAATAATAATAATAATAATAATAAATCTCTTTTTTTTAAACACTCTTTTATCAATATTCATTCTTTATCTTAAAAATTACGTCTAATTTCATTTCATGTCTGCAAATCATACAGTTTCAAAAAACTTTCCTATGGAATACGTGAATTTGGTGTGATTTATTTTATTTAATGATTAAATAATTTAATTCTAATAATAATCATAATAACAATTATTCACGTTTTACTCAGCATACAGGACTTTTAAAAGTGTCTGAACACAATAAATAAATGTAAAAATAGTTTTTTTTTATATGCATTCAATGTTTATCTTAAAAATTACGCCTAATTTCATGTCAGCAATTTATGCAGTATAACCCTTTAATACACAGGGTAGAATGCTTTCCAGAAATTGCGTAATTCAGAAAATTGGAATTCATACCAGAAAATCTAGACAGTAAGTTTCGGTTAATAGCGAAATGCCTGCTATTAAATGAAGTGAGAATTTCTCTTTTAAATTTCTGTTAGGAATACAGAATATGTGAATAAAAAAATCCAGTAAATCGGGAACACTGATGATATCATGGTATCATTTGATACCATGAGCATTTAAGGGTTTAAAAAAAAATCACTGTAATACGTTAATTTGTCCTGAACCCAAAAACCCGATTATTGAAAAATTGCCGCATTGATTTACGGTTGTTAGAAAGCGCGACTTGATTAATTTATTAATATATATGTCGTAGGCTATATATACATAGCTTTCTCTGTTTTTTCTTTAAGATATGCAACGGGATAGGAGAAAAAAAAGTATTATTTAAATTATCTACACAGGATTTATAAATTGTTTCCGCAATGTATAACCATAATTTGATTATTAATAAAATATCAAATGATATAAGAATATATAAATAATTGTTAGATTCTTGTTTATATATATTTTTTTTCTACTTTTTAGTGTTTAAAATATTTCGTTTCTGCAGTTCCACAGCCAATTGGTCTATTTTTGCGAAAGTGGTGAGGCTCCACTGTTTTTGTAACTCGTAAGCAGTTGCAACAATAGCTATTATTTGGCGATTTATCACCTGCGGCCGGCTAACGGAAAAAAGCCCTAAAATTAATTTCCTAATTTATAATATGCTGTATAATATCATTTTATTATGTACTGTCTATTATCATTTGCATGCTGATATCATATCATGCTGTATTAATAGGAATGCCTGGTTTTTTTTTTGTTTTTTTGTTTTTTTTTTTTTGCTAGTATTAGACTTTGGCTCTTATATACAACAAATATCAGACTTCAAACAGGTTGAAAATCTTTTATATATTTCGTAATATTAATTAATGAAATAATACACATTCAATTAAACGACAAAAAGTCATATCCTTCTTATTTGGTTTTCTCCATCACCAAACGCTTTTTCCACAATTCTTTGTATCTTTTCTCCAGTGTTGCACTTTATGACAGATGAGGTGAGTGAGCTGTCACTACAACTCGTTTTCTGTGGTTCAGATATAGTCACATCTATGACAGAAAGGGAACACGCACCACAGAAGATAAGCAGCAGATATCGCAGACAAAACCATTACTCCATAATTTCCTTCTGTATAAAATTTCAATTAATATTTATGATAAAATATTTCCTCTTAGAAAACATATTTTATGGATACAAATAATTTAAAATAGGAGTCGCCAAAATTTTTTGCCCGTTAATCCCTTCATTATTTCTCAACTGTTTACCGATTCTCACAACTTTACTGTTTCTTAATTATAACAAATAAATAATAAAAGAAGGCTCTTCTGCTATTTTAACATTATTTTTTATTTACACTAGGTGGTGTTATTCCTGTTTCCCGGGTTACAGAGCATATGTGAAAACTATGTTTTTTAGGTGCGTTCGTAATTATATAAACACGTAGCACCTATAGTCGTTGTCTGATCCGTCCGTCTGAACGTCTGTCCGCATATAAAAACGCAAAAGCAATCCAGCCGAATGATTTGTTATTTAACATACATAATCGTTGCAGAATTTTGTCGAGTCATTTCAAATTTTATGAAAATCGAATCAAAACTTAAAAATATATTAATAAAAGTTTTCTTCATTCTATTAAATCCTATCATACGTAATTAGTTCAATGATATTCCATGATAGGTAATGATTCTAGGTTGCGTCCTATTTAAGATGGAGTCCTATTATTTTCGCATTACTGAATGTAATATATATAATCGTAATAAATTTTGAAATCATGCATTTTTGCATAAGAGTGCAACAGCTATTACACCAAGATCTGAATACTTATAAAACTAGTTATAGCACGAACGCACCTCATTTGCCACGTTCCACGTACAATTTCCGTCTTGGTTTAACTCTATTAGATTGTTTATATTTCCTATATATTTTAGATTGCCCACTAACAACTCGAAAAGATTTTGTATCAAATATAACTTTGTATTAAAAATAACATTTTTGCATTCAAATAAAGTTTTAAAATTCATTTGAAGCATTATTGTCATATTAGCCGCATGCCAGGCGTTAATAGAGGAAGAAATCGCCAAAGATCGCTACTTTCAACTTCATTCTGATAATTTTAGTGGTTTATATTCGATTACTATTAAATTTGTGCTTTTTGCTTTAAGTTCAAACGGGTTGATCTTTCGTAATCCGGCTGCACGATATAGATTTTTAAAACAAATCACACTTTAAATATTTTTAAAAACCATAAAAAATCAGTAAATTGAGATATAGTTGCATTTGAGAGGTTTAGAAGTAAAAAAAGAAAATTTAGTAAAAATATTTATTAGTCCGGTATTGCAACCGTCGGTATGACGTCAGCATGACAAAGATATATTTCTGCTTTATAGATTATGTATGTTTAATATATTTATACGTAAAAGATACTGTTATTAAATTTCTAAAATTAATCCCCATTGTTAATGTGATAGTGCTATTAGTGATTCTTGACAAGATTGTGATTGCTGAGATTCAACAATGATCAATTGTACATATTTCTAATATAGAAACAACCAGTCATTTGACCTGTAGGTAATGAAAATAATTCGTTTGGAATCAGAAATTTCTTCATAAAATAAATTATAACTACACAGAAATAACTTGAATAGAAAGACTAATTAGTTTTAAATAACAATCTTAGTTTGAAATATTTTTATATAAAACTCGAGTAAAATTCCTGGTACGTTTAGAGGTAAATAACCATGAAATTCAATATCTAAATTACATTTTTTATTTCGTTTGGATGGCATTGACATAATTTAAACTAGTTTCAGACATATACGAAATAGGAGATAGAAACAAAAATGGGGAATACACTTTCAGGTATTATCGGATAATTTTGCACAATATTTATGTGGTTATGATTTCACACGCCGGACACACTGACAACAGGCAATACAACGTTTTCAAATGGACAACAGCAGGGTAACAAGCAGCGTGCGTACTTTATCGTGTGACGTACAGCTCATATTCAAAATATTAGAATAATTGAGAAAAAGTAATAAGAAAAAATTATTTTTCATTTATTTATTTTTGATACTAAGTAAAGCAATTAAATTTCTTATAAAATAAATCTGGAATGTTTAGATAAGATTTTAACGTTTACAAAATATAGAATACTTTGAAATTAATTAGGTATACAGTTTTCTGAAACACATCAAAATATTAGAATAAAATTTAGATTGGTTCAAAATATTAGAATATTTTATTTTACGCAACAGTATTACCTTATGAATATGAGGTAAATAATAGTTAATATTTTGTAGCATCCCCTTTAGCTTTCATAACAGCGTACAATCGATCTTGCATACTAGTATATACAATGTGTTTACAAACATTTCTATCAATATTAGCCCAAACAAACATCATACGTGCCACTAACTCAGTTTTACTTGAAGGAGGATTTTCTTGGAGTCTTTTCTTCATTATACACCATAAGTTTTCGATGGGATTAAGGTCTGGTGAGTTTGGTGGCCAAGGAAGTACCTTAATGTTGCGCTGGCGAAACCAATTCTTAGTTGACACTGAGGTATGCGGTGACGCTAAAACTTGTTGAAAGATGAAATCATCTTCAAATAAATCTTCTGATGATGGAATCATGTAATATTCCAAAATTTCTCGATATAGCTGAGAGTTAACTTCTTCGTAGACGATGCCTAACTTTCCAGGTCTTTCTGCACTCATGTAACCCCAAAACATGACTCTAGCAGGAAATTTTACGGAACGTTTAAGGCATTTTTTATCAAATGCTTCTTGCTTCATTCTGCAAACTCGAATACCTTGATTACCATATGAAACACAAAATATACTTTCATGTCTAAATAATATATTTTTCCAATCTTCTTCGCTCCATTCATGCCTTGATTTACACCAATTCAATCTTATGCGCTTTTGTTTTGCAGTCATGAGAGGTTTTGTTTTCGGTACACGAGATTCAAACTTAAGTTTATGAAGACGTCTTAATGTTGTCGATGTAGAAACTTCAACTCCTTTTACTTTCCATTTTCGGTGCAAGAATTACACACTTTTAAAACGGGTTTTCTTAACTATACGCTTCAGTTTCCTGTCATCTCTAACATATGTTTTTGGTTTTCCACCGCCATTTCGGCGATAATTTTGAAATTTTCCATTTTTTTAATATTGTGTGTGTTAGTATTTTACTAACGCTTGATTGCGAACAGTGTAAATAATTCGCTATATAAGATTGATTTTTACCGTGCAGAAAGAAATCAACCATATGAAGTTTAATAGATTCAGGAATATCACTCACACGACCCATTTTAAGACGAAAAAATAAACAATCTGCAAAAAGAATACTGATTTTAAATAAAATCGTCTGAATTTAATCAATGATGCCACCAGTTATAAATTTGTTGATAATTAAAGGAGAATTAATGTGAAATATTCTAATATTTTGCACCACTTGAATAAATATTCTATTATTTTGACTTTTCAAAATATTTTTTTTTTCAATTAATCTTTTCAAAAATGATGTTAATGTTAAGATAATAAATAAGTTTAATCAACAATAAGTTCTTAATAAAAATATCGTTTGCATATTTGCATTAAAAGACATTAAATTACCGAACGATATTTTCAATTTGTAAAATAAAAGTAATTATTCTAATATTTTGAATGTAAGCTGTAGATACGTAGCCCATATCGAAATGCAAAGACGTGCAAATTCTATAACTCTAAGCGGGAGAAGTAAGTTTTCAAAAAAGGCAGAGACGTATTGAGACAACTTCGAGTAGACAGCCCGAAGTACGTCCGGAATGGCTCGGAGTCTGATCTGACAACTAGTGTTGACAGAAAATGCGTAAATCAGGGCTCCAAATGCTTTGGACACCACTAATTTCCTAAAGTTTAGTTCGCCATCTTTAATCACAGATATTTCTGCCATTAGCTGTGTTAGCAGTTTGGCCTCTACTTTCAATTTAAAAACTTCGAATTCACGTCAGAAATTCTGAAAGAAGAATTTTTACTTTAGGTAATCACGAAACGTCTATCATTAAATAAAGAAAACAATACTATACAGAATTTCTGGTGTGAATGTAAAATTTCAGAATTTAAAAAAGGCCAAATCTGGCAACCCTGGCCATTAGATAAGGCGAAGAAAATTACTTTAAAATCCTTGTGTCCGGCATTGTGCCGTATCTGGCTGGTTTTGTATTTAGGCAATCCGAATTCTCACCAGTAAGTTTTTTATAGTTATTTTGAACAATGGAACAATGTGATCATGTTGATCGACAGCCTAGTTGCGTGGCAACTTTACATCCAGTTGAGAGGTTATAGTGTTGCAAGGGCATTAGGGAGCCTTAAAAAAATTATGTTTAAACGTGGCTGGTAGTCACATTGAGAAAAATAGTTATAAAAAGCTAAGAAAACAATAACTTAAAAATAAGCACTAGGAAGTACTCAAAGTATAACAATGTACGAGAAAAAAAGAGAAAGAAAAATTTGAAAAATTTAGATAAAAAAATAAATCCTATTTTTTCAAATAAGGACAGGCGAAAAAGCTGCCAGGGACATCACATCACAGGGACACATACTCACATCATAAAAAAAAAGACTCTTTACAGAGACCATAAATTAAGTTAAACTGGTAAAAATGCTATTTATATAGTAGAAAAGCAATTAGTATATATATATATATATATATGTATTAGCAAAAAAAGTATAGTTGAAGGTTGAGGAAACCTCAGTCTTCATCGTTAAGCAAAAGCGAGTATTTAGGGCGTTTTCTATTAGTGGGGTCGGATACCTCGTAGTCGGGTAATTCCGCAATGATTTGGTTAGGTAGATTGTACAGAGTTTTATAAAACTTTTTACATAGTTGATTAATGCGGTTTTTTTTTAAAGAAGTGGTTTTAAGATCCCTGCGGATAGTTGTATTGCGTAGGTACCGGTGACCATTACGAATATAATGTAGATTTTTATTGTGAGCACGATAAAGGTAGTCCATACAATATAGTTATTGGACTTCGAAAAGGAGCTGGAACAGAGTGCCTGGAGACTCTCCATACCTCTAATAGAGCAATGAAATGTGGAGCAATTTATTGTCATAGCCAAAGTCTAGTAAGCAGAACACCAGAAACGCGTATAGGGAAAAACCGGCAAGAATATATATAAAAAAAGGCCTTTACAAGCGCCATATATTTAAAATACATAAACAGTTACAATAAAAGAATAAATTAATAAATGAATAATAGGTAATGAGAAAGTTAATACGATAAAAAAGAAAAGAATAATTACAAGAATAAATACAAAATTTACAGAAGAATATAAGCGTTCAGGGAGGCAAAGCCCTATCAAAGAAAATAAAATAGAGAATTATCTTGGGTCAATGTTTTTCGGGAGATGGAGTTGTTCTACGCCAACGTACATTCTCATCATAGGTGCTTAAATTTTTAATAGCAGAATTAGGGATTCTGTAAATATTTTCAAAGAACTTATTGGCTTGGTCTTTAATGACCGAACCAATAGGTGGAATTTTGAGATAATGATGAATAGCAGTATTTCTACGATACCATGGAGCATGAGTAATAACATGAAGGGTTTATTGTGAGCAGGTGAACAGGAGAAAAGTTCGATGAGATACCCAGTAGCATTGCTACTCCACTCCCTGTGTATGAGTAGGCGTATAACACATCATAGAGGAACCATGAAATTTAAGTCTAGCCGTAGTACATAAGTACTACAATATAAGAAAGAAAAAGAAAAACTTTGATACGGTTACAGATATTCCATAAATAAATCAAACCTTTCTGGTGTAAATTCAATATTTCTAAATAAAACATCCGCCAGATGCGGCAACATTGTCCGGAGCATTTGGAGCTCTGATTTATGAGAGTCAACTGGCAACACTACTGGCAAAAGACGGCCGTTATGCTGCAAAGACTTTCTAATTCCCC
This sequence comes from Maratus speciosus, assembly GCA_963932465.1. NCBI lineage: Eukaryota > Metazoa > Arthropoda > Arachnida > Araneae > Salticidae > Maratus > Maratus speciosus. The sequence continues at coordinate 174,735,645 of OZ010793.1, forward strand.
TTTTTAATCTTATACATAAAACTTATTTATGTATAATATTTATTAGATTTTAACACTTAATGAAAAAGCTGAGCTATATATATATTTTACAATACCATCTTTGCTGGGCTTAAATAGGGGAGTATATAAGAAGATGTAATATATATTACTGTAAAAGATGAATGAAGCATATAAGGTAGATATAAATATGTAAAATATAGATGTGCAATCAAAAGGAATAAGCAATACGTAAATAAGATATGCATTTATATAAATATGAAGTATTCACCATAAAGTTGATTTAAAAGCTAAAATATATTAATTTGTCTTATCGTTTCTTTAATAACTTCGAATGCCCTTCCTTCCTCTAAATCAATTTTAAAAGAGATGAATTTCGTAATACATCTGCAACTGCAGATATATATAATTTGTATGATTGAAAATTTAATAAAACTCCACTTTAATCCAAGCACTTAAACGAATAAGCAATAACTACACCCCCTTCTTTCAGATACTTCTTAATTGAATATACCGGGCTTTCTTCTGTCTATTTTCCATTTCCGTGTCTCCACCAAGAGAAAGTCTAAATGTAATAGTCGTGTATCTCGAAAAGGAACACACCCAGCAAAGCATCTGGCAGATGTCCATACACCCTCTCTATGTTATCCTTTCTCAGAAAAAGCAAGGTACCATGAGACTTGATGCATTTTTGAAGAATGCATGTTCATTTATTTGTGAAAATAATTGCTGGAAAAATAGAATTTGTACGAGTTTATTTAATATTTCTGATTAAAAAGCAAAATTGAAATTGGAACGTTTAAAATAAATATATAATATCTCTTGATCGAAGCGGCGGTATTTTACGTGTAATGGACTAAAAGTTTTTTTTTTTTATTATATTAAATTGTAATTTTTTTTTTTTTCAATTTGTTTTCCCCGAAGCGAATGACGTCGTCCTCTAATGCAGTTAAAATATGATTCTTATCTTTTTTTTGACTCGCGCATGTCTTTTGAACAATTATCTTTTATCGATTTAGATTGTAATTTTCATTCATAATTTCTTTTTAATAGTTTTAGCCAATATTTAAAGAAGAATTATATATTGGGGCATTCCACGTCAAATCAGGCAGTAAAATATCAATATGTAACCCACCATCACAGATTTTAATGAAACTGCGTGTGTTTGTTCTTACTATTAAGATATGATCACCAGTAATTTTTTTTGCTCCTTGGTGAAATAGTTTCTGAGAAAAAAATTGTCAAAATTTTGAAAAACTGCCATCAGTTGGCATTCTTGACTGCTCGATTTTCAAATGTAGCATGACATAAATATGATCATATTTCAATATCTATTCCACAAATCATCTTCAAATAATTTATGCATAATATATAGGGTACGTATTTTATGAAAAAAAAATACTGTTACGCTTATATAACATTTTAAGTGTGTCTAAAAAAATGTTTAATCTTTGAAATCATGATTTTTTTATGAAAAATAATGCATTAACTAAAATAGCATTATTAACAAAAGGCGGTATTTTTATTAAATTTATTTTTTATGGGAGATATACTTAAAGGTGTCCTTTATCTGATTCTGAAATAAAAATAGTGGGATTTTGGGTGTTTTTGGTAGTATTTCCTATTTAAAAATATTTTGAGGTGCATTTCATATCAAATCAAGCAGAGTCATTCCATGTCAGTTCCCCTAAGCCATTTAATCACTGTCACAAATTTCAATGAAATTGGGTTTGCTTATAGCTTATTTTAAGACGTAATCACCTTTAATTTTCTTGATCCTAAGCAAAATATTTTTTAAGATAAAAAATATCAAAATTTTGAAAAATTGTTTTAAATTTTTTTAATGACAATTCGATATTCAAAGACTGCATTAAAAAAAAAAAGTCATTTCAATATAAAATCACTAAATAGGTTTCAAATAATGTATATCTGACAAATAATGTAGGCTGATTATTATTTCTTGTTTTTTATCATGTTTAAACACTAAGAGTGTCTTTTATCTTATGAATTTCTAAAATCAAGAACTTTGTCAAAAATAATGTGTTAATCAAAAATTTATTATTAACCGAAGGCAGGGTGTTATTGCTTTTTTTTAATTGTACGTAAAAATATCTTTTAAATGGTTATAAAATAAAAATAGTGAACATATGAGAAAAAATTATCAAAATTTTGGAAAAATGCCATGAGTTGCCATTAATGATTGTTCAATTTTCAAAGGCCTCATTTTATATATAAAATCATATTTCAATAACTAATAAAGAAATCTTCTTCGAATAATTTAAGCAAGGTAAATAAAGTATGTAGATTATGAAAAAAATATTGCTGTAATGTTAAAAAATATTTAAATGTGTCTAAAAAATTGTATAATCTTTGAAAACAAAAATATTTTACGAAAAATAATGAAATTATTAAAAAATCTTTATCAATCAGAAGCGGAGTTTCTATGACTAATTTTTTAATTTTAAATTGTACATAATACTACATTATAGCTGGATCTGAAATAAAAATAGTGGGATTTTGGTTGGTTTTAGTAGTATTTAAATCATATTTAAAATTATCAATATTTTCAAATGTAAAACCTATCCAATGTATCATCCCTGGAAATATTTTTATTTATACATTTATTTTATTTTTCAAATTATCTTTTATGTTCGTTTCTTAAGGAAAAAAATAAACAATATTGTTTTATAGTAAAACTTCTAGGGCGAAGAGCAATTATCCCTTTCCAAAAAAGAGAAAAATCACTAGCTCCTCACCGCTCAATAGAAATTTTCAAAATGACAGTCCTAATCTTTAAACTCATATTTGGCTGTTAATATTGAAAATTTAGCATTGAGCTGCTAATATTGAAAAAAAATACCAAATTTCACTCTTTTGAAGAAAATTTTGACGTATTGTGCTTTAAATATATGCAAAAAATGCATAATCAATTATATTTATATCTTTCAAATAACTATATCTAAAAAAATATTTAAAACTTAATGAGTTGCACTTTTTTAACTTTATTCAGTTTCTAATGATATGTACCGTAATTTCGGGTGTATAGCCCGCAGATCAAACAATTCAGTTTGGACCCAGAAATTTTATTCAGTATTTGAAGACCAATATTTACTGTGATCTAAAAAGTTACATTTTATTTTTAAAAATTTCTGGGTCGAAACACGATTGTTTGATCCGCGGGCTATACACCGGAAATTACGGTAATTTGATTTATTTCATCACAATATTGCTGAAAGATGGATTTTCAACATATATATGTGTGTATATATATCCCTGTTCTCAAACAAATTATTTAAAAATATATTAATTTATGTTTAATAAAGCATATATATATTGTTTATACACTTATAGAAAATACATATAGTAAATTTTATGATATTATGTCAATAATGTCTAAAAGTAAAGAACTTATCTAATAGTATGTAACGAAAAATTTAACATCTGGTGTAATGACAACAAAATTTTATAATTGTTTTACTTAATTTGGATGAATGAAAAAAGCTTACATGTTTATATTTTATTGAAGTACAGGTGAAAATGTCACAAAGACATTCCTACCTCAACAACCACTGAGTATGTCACATTCACACTACAGATGATTTTTTTTTTCTTTTTGATCTTTCGGGTTTGATTTCAGATGGTAATGAATTAATTAGTTTTGTTAGAAGTGTCATTGCAGTCAGCATATTAGCCTCACTATTTTTTTTTATATAATTTGTTTTGATTGACTCGATGAACAACAATATTTAAAGGGACCATTTCATGACTTTTCAATTAAAAGCTGATTTATAAATTCATCATGTTGTTTAGTTATTATTATCGTCTTAAGATAATAAGTTGATATTAAAATTTTTAAATGCAGTTTATTTATTATTTGAACAGTTGAAAGTATTTTTCAATAAGGGTGGGCTGTTGATTTTAAGTCGGCTGTTGAGCAATGTAGTGTTGGTAAAGGAACTGGTACTATTTAATTTAATTTTTATTACTGTAAATAATATTTGTTATTTTATTATTGTATGTATTATATTTAAGCAAGAGTAGAAATACACGATATCGTAGTCATTTTAGTACATCTTAGCATGAAAAGCTTCAATATTTATCATCAAACATTGACATTTTATGAAAATTTTGTTAAAATTTCTCATATTTTCACTATTTTTATTTTATAACTATTGAAAAGATATTTTTACGTACAATTAAAAAAAGTAATAACAGCCTGCCTTCGGTTAATAATAAATTTTTGATTAACACATTATTTTTCACAAAATTCTTGATTTTAAGAATTCACAAGATTAAACACACTCTTAGCATTTAAACATGACAAACAACAATAAATAATAATCTGCCTACATTATTTGTCACATATACATTATTTGAAACTTATTTAGTGATTTTATATTGAAATGACTTTTTTTTATGCAGTCTTTGAATATAGATCTGTCATTAAAAACATTTTTAAAAAATTTCAAAATTTAGATATTTTTTTTTATCTTAAAAAATATTTTACTTGTAATCACCTTTAATTTCCTTGATCCTGTCTTAAAATGAGCTATAAACATACCCAGTTTCATTGAAATTTGTGACAGTGAATTAAATGTCTTAGGCGAACTGACATGGAATGACTCTGCTTGATTTGATTTGAAATACGCCTCAAAATATTTTTAAATATGAAATACTACTAAAAGCACCCAAAATCCCACTACTTTTATTTCAGAATCAGGTAAAGGACACCTTTAAGTATATCCCCCACAAAAAATAAATTTAATAAAAATACCGCCTTTTGTTAATAATGCTATTTTAGTTAATGCATTATTTTTCATAAAAAAATCACGACTTCAAAGATTAAACATTTTTTTAGACACACTTAAAATGTTATATAAGCGTAACAGTATTTTTTTTTCATAAAATACGTACCCTATATATTATGCATAAATTATTTGAAGATGATTTGTGGAATAGATATTGAAATATGATCATATTTATGTCATGCTACATTTGAAAATCGAGCTGTCAAGAATGCCAACTGATGGCAGTTTTTCAAAATTTTGACAATTTTTTTCTCAGAAACTATTTGACCAAGAAGTAAAAAAAAATACTGGGAATCATATCTTAATAAAAGGAACAAACACACGCAGTTTCATCAAAATCTGTGATGGTGGGTTACATGCCTGCCTGAACTAACATGGAATGACTCTATTGCTAAAAATTTTAAACTTGAGTGCAAAACACATGCACGCATCCACCGGCTGAATGCTGATGTGATAATGCTTTTTGAATTTAATCTCTCAGTTCTTCCTTTAAGGGTCTCAGACTCTTAAAATTAAAAAAAAAGACCATTTTCAACATTTAATATCTTAAAATCTATATTATTTTAAAACAAAATTTTTCTTGGTATGAAAGATATAAACTGTCAGACATTTGACGAGCAGAAAATTGGTATAACAGCTTACGCGCACTATTACAAAATAAATCTTACAACTAGAATGAACATTTTGGTGTCTACTTATATTTCAGATTGTAGTAATTACCCTGAACCTAAACAAATTTGTATTTAAAGCATTTTTATATTTTTAATACAAAAATGTATTTAGCTAACACAAAATTTCGAAAATTTCAACAGTATAATCACCTAAATAAATACTTTTTTGATCAATAAAAAAGAAATTTTAGGTTCAGTTTCTACAGACTAACAGAAAACATATGTTTTGAAAATTTCATGAAAAAATATTCATAAGTTTTTGAGATATCGTGCGCGTTATGCCCAAAAACGTATTTGGAGAAAAATGGCTTCAAAATTTCGGAAACACCACTTCAGCTATGGAGCAGGTATAATTCTAAAAGCCGTAACTTCTGCCTTAATGGAAATTTCAAAGAAACAATTATATCAAAATGTTCAGAATAGATAGGATTTTAACATCTAAAAAAATTAAAATTTCGAAAATTTTGAAGCTTTAAGAGTCCTGAGACCCTTAAATACTTCCTCTATTAACCCTTAAATGCGCGATTTTTTATTTTGTTTCGAAAAAGTTGTATATGATTCTCTTAAGGGGTCTTGTACCTTTTAAACGCGTCGAAAATTAACGAAAAACTTCAAAGTTTGAATTAGTCTATCTTCAAAACCTTTTTATGTATAAACATGAAATTTTGGATATTGATTAAACAGATTGTGCTTTGTAATATACTACCAACAGAAATTTATTAACCCCTTTACAGAATTTGTGTATTCTTGAAATCAAAATAGCTCATTTTTTATCCCATAAGTCATTGTGCGCATGATATCTTGAGAAAGTATGTATGGATTGTCATTAAATTTGGTAAATATACTAAACAAATATGTGTGTTTAAAATGATCTACTTTTAAGTATTTACAATGGTAATATTTTTAGTTATGACTATTTTTATTCATTAAAAATACAAAATTTTATTTTTTTTTTACGAAAATATTTTTTTTTATATAGTTAATGAAATAATTTTAGCCTAAGAGTAAATCATTTTAAACACACATATATGTTTAGTATCTTTACCGAATTTCATGCCAATCCATACACACTTTCTCAAGATATCATGCGCGCAATGACTTATGGGGTAAAAAAAAGAGCTATTTTGATTTAAACAATACACAAATTCTGTAAAGGGTTGATAAATTTCTAATGGTAGCATATAACAAGGCATAATCTGTTTATTCAATATCCAAAATTTCATCTTTATACATAAAAGGCTTTGAAGATAGACTAATTCAAACTTTGAAGTTTTTCGTTAATTTTCGACGCGTTTAAAAGGTACAAGACCCGGTTTATTACACAGGAAAAATAATGAAAAAAATCAGAGATGCATTTTTCATAATATGTCAAACTTTTCTTCTGTTGCACATCTGTAACACAAGTAAAAACTACTGTCGTATGGCTGTTTTACACTAAAATAATGCAAATTAGTAAATATTTTAATAAGTATGTCTCCAAATACCTTATTTTATATTATTATTTATTTTATAAAACTTAACCTTTAACCCTTTAATTCCCATGATAGAATACGTTCTAGAAATTGCATAGTTCAGAGAATCTGTCTTTACTCCAGAAAGTTTCAATGGTTAATTTCGCTTTATTTAAAAACGAAATATCTGTCATTAATTAGAGCAAATATTGCTATTTTAATTTTCTGGTGTGAATTAGGTATATACGAATAAAAAAAATCTTTCAATTCAAGACACTGTTGTTTGCATATATGCAAAGCTGCGCACTAAAGGGTTAAGGCGAGATCTATCTACTCTCTCACTCAGTGCTTCTAAAAGTGGAATGTACGTACCCCTTGAGAGTACATGGAATGATTGTAAAATGTACGCAACGAGACTGTTCGACAAGCTACATGTGGTGCAGTGCAACTAAATGAGTTATTTACTTTTTCTATCATTTATTTATTTATTTTATCATTTATTATGATTAAATATTTAAATATATTATCATAATGATATTAATAATCCCATATAATAATTATATATATTATCCTATAGGGTAATATATAGGATAATATGCAGGATAATATATAGGATATAGAATATTATATATATATATTATCCCATATCTTATTATGTATGAATATGGATATATATATATATATATAACCATTAAATAAACATTACCGACCACCAACAAAAACTGTGAAATTATAAATAAAATGGCATTAACAAATACAGTTCCCCCAACACACGTAACATAGATTCCGAAAACATAGTAAACAACAGCAGAAATTGAATAACAGAAATGGAATGATGGAAATTTGTAGAACTAGACAGAATCATCAGGTCCCAAATGCCTTAAGTTCCACAAATAAAATGTGTGGTTTCATCTTCATATTAGCTATAAATTAGCTAAAGAATATGAATTTGGGACAACCATGGATATATATGGATATATCCATGATGGATAATCCTATTGTTATATAAGGCTAGTTCCATTTGTTTTTTGGGTTTTTGTAGTGTAAATCACATGACTGATAACTGCTATGCTTGTTGGCCACCGTTATTTTCGAAAAGTTTGCTTGACCTTATTCAATTATTGAGATATTTCCGATGAACTAAGTCACATTTTTGCCGTTTTAAAATACTGGTAGCTAAAAATCACAGCATGTGACTTTTACTACAAGTATTCATGGAAATAGCCATAAATAATTGATTTATTCATTTTTCTTTATCAATGTCTGTTTTAAAATCAATATATAAAAACATACCAGATGTAGTTTAACAACATTGGCTCTGTAATCTAACACTAAACAATTAATGTAATATACAAGGGTCAACAACGGACTCATCATATTAAAATGCTTACATAAATTGTAATTTTTTTCTTGGACATTCATACTTTTATTTGTTACCAGCGTCCCCACTCAGCCCAGTGGTTAGGATGATGACCACAGAATTAGGAGCTTGTGCCAATTTCCGCGGGTTCGAAACCATTGCGGCGTAAGCGGGGTGATTGTGCAAGATTTTCAAATTTTTTCTTCTATGAGAATGATAATTCTTATCCTTTCCTTTGAAAAGTCCTTGTTTATAGCATCTCTAATACAGCAATATCGGCAAAACTGGGCGATGCCTAACAAAATTATTCCCTACATTTGTTATCATTTCTATTCCACTGATGACTCCTACATATAAAAAAGGTGGTGGCGGGGGGGGGGGGGTGGGGGGGAGTAAAGCATTGGTAATTCTAACAAGTTGGAAATTGTACGTTAAACGTTGCAAATAAGGTGCGTCCGTACTATAAGTAGTTTTATAAATATTCATATCTTGGTGCAATAACTGTTGCACGCTTATGCAAAAATGCATGGAAACAAAATTTATTACGATATACATACAGTAAATTCAGTAATACGGAAATAATATGACTTCATCTGAAATAGTACGCAATTACCATGGCCACCTAGATTATTACCTATCATGGAATAACATTGAATTAATGACGTATGATAGGATTTAACAGAATGAAGAAAACTTTTATTAGTATATTTTGTTCCGATTTTCATAAAATTTGAAATGTCGCGACAAAATTCTGCAACAATTATATATTTTAAATTTCAAACCATTCGGTTGGGTAGGTGTTGCGCTGTTATATGCGGACAGACGGACGTACCAGACGACGACTATAGGTGCTAAGTATTTATATAATTTCGAACGCACCTAAAGAGTATAAGTATAAAGTACAAAAGTTTGAGGAATGCTGTCTGACTCATCCATGGGTGTTATATTCAATTTTTAATTAACATTACTCGCTGGTGTTGCGTTGACGCAACGGTCAAAATAAATGCACATTTTTTAATTAACATTGCCCGCTGGCTTTGCGTTGACGCAACGGTCAAAATAAATGCACACTTTTTAATTAACATTGCCCGCTGGTGGTGCGTTGACGCAACGGTCAAAATAAATGCACACTTTTAAATTATTTACATACCCACCACTACTTTTCAATTAAAAAATTGGCCTTAATTAAAGACACAAAATTTTAAGATCAAATGAAGCGAAAATTATCTTTCACAGTTTCTGGTGGCAAACGACATTCGGCAAAAAAGTTGAAAAATTCAACCTTATAGTTTTGGCGGTTAATGGGTTAAAAGAGAACTCATAAAAGCATAATACTGAAAAGCGATCTAAACACTTAACACGTTCACGCCGCCGGCGCGGTGGGTCACACTTGACTGTTTCAGAGTTGTCAAGTCTCCGGCTTTTTGCACACCACTATTATTTTAGAGAAAATGTTGTTCCTTTAAATCGCCCAATTGTTCTAATTAAATAAAACAACATTTTCTGTATTAAAATACTGGTATCCAAAAAGCCGGAGACTTGCCAGCTCTGAGGCGGTCGAGTGTGACCCACCGCGCTGGCGTGAACGTGTTAAACTTTCTTGTGATAAGACTTTTTTTGTATTCAATTTCTCATTTCTCAATATTCTTCTTCTTCCTTAAAACATTTCTTGTACTTTGGCGAGATCTGCACTTTGAGTTATCCGTGGGTTTGTTATCATCTTTTTCCACTGATGACTCCTACATATACATAGTTGCCAACTATTACGCTTTTTTCTACCACAAAAATTTAATATTGAATTTTACCTTTTTTAAATTGCCGTAATCTGTCTATTAAATAAGGCAAATATTTATATTTAATTTTTCTGGTACATAAAAGCGTAAGAGTTGGCAGCTATGCATATAAAAGGTGGGAGGGGGGATCAGTGTTGCCAGTAGGCTACTTTTTTAAAATTCAGATTTCTTGATTGGCACTGCTTTTTTGAAATAGTAAAATTCACCTTATTTAATGGCATATTAATTAAAGTGAAAACAAGGGAATTTTTCCATATGAGAAAAGTGGTGCCAATCAAGAAATCTGAATTTTAAAAAAGTATCCCACTGGCAACACGGGTGGGGGGGAGGGGATGAGAGTACACTAAGCATAGGTAATTCTAGAAAAAGTATGCAAAGTACAAAAGTTTTAAGAATGCTGTCTTCATCCATGGGTGTTATATTCAATTTTTAATTAAAAGAGAACTCATAAAAGCATAATACTGAAAAGCGATCTAAACACTTAAACCTTGTTGTGATAAGACTATTTTTTGTATTCAATTTCTCATTTCTCAATATTTTTCTTTTTCCTTACAACATTTCTTCTACTTGGGCGAGATTTGCGCTCTGAGTCATCCGTGGGTGTCCTGTCACGCGTGCAGAAATTGTCCGCATCCAGTTTTACAACCCCGATATTGATGTATTGGGAGAGAATGAGACGCAAAATTATAGGGAAGATTCTGACGAAGACATTTGTAATAGAATTCCCCTGCCTGTATCTCTGTCGGGTGAATAAGCGTTGGAGAAGAGAAAGAAAAAAAATAATTAGTTGTTAGAAATCAATTAAAAAAACATCTTCTCGTGAGAATGCATGAGCGCATAAAGTTATTAATGTGTACTAGAAACGAAATTTGAAAATCCCAGTTTTCTGTTTTGCATTTGTGATGCTGTGCATTTCTTTTTCTATGCGAATGAGCAAATCCTCTAATGATATTTCAAGGTTTGTGAGTTACAATTGAAGACAAGATGGAATGGTTTTAATTAGTATATGTTCAGTGGATATTAGAATAAAATGTATTAATCACGAAATTAATATAAAGGGGACATATTTTCCTTACTTCCTTCTATATTCAGAAGAAAATAAATACTGGATTCTTATTATTAATAAATACGCATTTCAAAAATACTTTTGTAAAAATTCTCAATTCTTTTGTAAATAGGATCATTGCGGTTTTTTTTTTTTTTTTTTTTTTTTTTTTTTTTTTTTATTTCCTTTTTTCCTGATTGAATTAGAAATCCTTAATTTGAAAATCGCTGAGTTACTATATTTCTCCTATACGATCTAAGTTAAGACTTTTTCGGTGTATCAATGTTCTTATTTACTTTACTACTTTTGGATACTTATTAACCCTTTCCGGCGCGGAGTAATTCTGTTTGTAAAATGATGAAATGGTGGACTGACACCTGAATTTATAAACGAATTTATTAGAAGATAAAACTCACTTACTTTACCGTACTTTAAAAAATGAAAATTTTAATTAAATATTCCTGGTGCCAGTACTTAAAAAATTAAGTGTTCATTTTGGGGGACACCGCCCGCTAAAGGGTTAAATGTATGAATATATATAGTATTTGTTAGAATGTTATTCCATATGGAAGGCATGAATAAGAAATTCCTCAATAGGTAAACAATAAAAAAAAAGTTAAAAGTTTTACCTTTATGTTTTGATGTGTTTCAATGGAAATATACTCTTCTATGGATGAACAAAGAACATTTATTAGAAGATTGAATACACTAGAATAATATATATGCTGGTCACAGTACAGATCACACTTCACAATAAAAACAAAACAGATGTATAAGACTATTTACAAACACAAAGAAATACTTTGAACTATGGCTTGTTGCAGTTTTTTTTTTTTTTTTTATCATATTATATTCCTTTGGAATATTATTGAATTTTTTTAATCAAGCAGCATTTTGCTGCCAACTGCTATAAGGGAAGAAGCAACACTCACTGAGTGTCTGTCACAGTAGATCAAATAAAAAAGATTGTCTGATGCTGCCATCTGGTGGATGTTCTTGAAAACAAAAGAGCATTTTCTAACATCTCTCCCGTTTTGTGATAGAATCTGACACCAGGTGGATAAGGTTTCTACAAAGTTCAAATTTGGCCTTTGGCAGTGGCTTCGTCATTATATCTGCTATCATTTCATTTGTTGATAGATATTTGACATCTATAACATTTTTAGTTTTTAAATCTCGTATGTAATGATACTTTGTATCAATGTGCTTAGTGCGAGATTTAAATTTTTCACTTTCAACCAATTTAATTGTAGATTGGTTATCCTCAAACATTCTAATAGGAAAATGTTGTTGTAAGTTGAGGTCGTTACACAATTTTAAGATCCATAGCACCTCTTGAGTTCCTTGTGACAGTGCCACATATTCAGCTTCTGCTGACGATAACGTCACACATGTTTGTTTTCGCGAAAACCAAGAAATGCAGCTATTGCCTAAGAAGATTACATTTCTTGAGGTGGATTTTCTGTCTGCATCTGAGTATGCAACTATATTAGGATATTCTTTTGAAGAAATGTGGAGATCAAGGTCTTTTGTTGTTTTTAAGTATCTTATTACCCTCTTAACAGCATTCCAGTCCTTTTGTCTTGGTTTATTGCATCTTCGACTTAGTATGTGTGTAGGAGCGGTAATATCAGGTCTTGTACATGAGGAAATATATAAAAGACTTCCTATAGCTTGTCTATAATTATCATTTGATGATAAAAGATTTTCTTCTTTATCTAAACTATAATAGTTAGTTTCCATTGGGGTATAAGTTGGTTTGGCTTCTTCAAGCTGAAAATCTTTAACTAATTGATTTATTTTACTTCTTTGTGAAAGTAAATAACTTCCATCTTCTTTTCTGTAAATTTCTATACCTAAGAAGTATTTTGCTTCTCCTAGTGATGTTATGGGATAAGATTTCTTTAAGTAATTTATTACTTCATTAACTTCATTTTCATCTTCTGAGCTCATCAGCATATCATCTACATACAGTATGAGATGAACTGTCTTCTTTGATTTTTCTTTTATGAACAAACATGGATCAGCTTCACTTTGTTTAAATCCATATGCCTTTAGAGTATTCTCTATTTCTTCATTCCAGCACTTGGCGGCTTGTTTAAGACCATATAAAGCCTTTTTTAATTTATAGACTTTGTCTTTATTTTCTTCATCATGAAAGCCTTCTGGTTGATGCATGTATAATTTTTCATTATCTAGTTTACCATGTAGAAAGGCTGTTTTAACATCTACTTGAAATACTCTGGCTTTATGATAAGCTGCCCAGGTCAGAAAAGCTCTAATAGTTGTATGTTTGACGACAGGAGAGAAGGTTTCATCATAATCAGTGCCTAATTTTTGAGCGAAACCTTTGGCAACTAATCGTGCTTTGCATTTTATTGCTTCTCCATTTTCATTATGTTTTGTTTTGTAAACCCATTTACAGCCAATGGCGTGCTTGCCTTTGGGTAAAGTAACAAGCTCAAACACTTCATTTTCCTTTAAAGAGTTAAATTCTTCCTTCATAGCTTGAAACCATTTCTGTTGATCTTTTACTGGTAATTGTAAAACATCTTTAAAAGTTTCAGGATCTTGATTTTTGGAACAACTGTCTTCAGTTTTGTAAGAATATCTTTCTGGTGGAATTCCTTTAGTCTCTCTGTTAGATATTCTTCTCTGGAAATTATCTTCACTTTCTTCAGTTGTTGGGCTATCTACTGATTTTTCATCCGTATTTATTTCTTCTGCAGTATTTTCTATTTGGATAGCATCACTATCATTTTCAAGATTTTCTTCTGAAAAATTTAAATGCATTAAATCTGAGATTCGCTCTTCAGGATTTTCTTGAAAGACATTTTCACAGTTCATATTTTCAAAAAACTTCACTGTTCTGCTTATCACTATTTTTCTACCACCTATATAAATTCGATATCCTTTGCTTCTTAAATCGTAACCAACAAAGACTCCTTCAGTGGCCTTTTCGTCAAATTTTTGTCTCTTCTGTTTATGAACATACACATATGCTTTGCATCCAAATACTTTAAGGTGACTCAAATTTGGCTTATGCCCATTCCACAGTTCATATGGTGTCTTTTCAGTTGGTTTTGTAGGTAATCTATTTTGTAAGTAGGCTGCTGTAGCTATGGCTTCTGCCCAGAATGTTTTTGGCAATTTAGCATTTATAAGCATGGCTTTACTCATTTCAATAAGCGAGCGATTCTTTCTTTCTGCAACTCCATTTTGGGACGGTGAATATGGCGTCGTTGTTTCATGATTTATTCCTAAGTTTTTAAGGTAGTCTTTGACAGATTCGTTGCAATATTCTGTTCCATTGTCACTACGCAAAGATTTAATCTTCAATCTAAATTTGTTTGTTGTTGATGCAACATACTCTTTTAATTTATCAAATACTTCATCTTTAGAAGAAATAAAATATACTTGTGTATAACGAGAGTAATCATCAATAAATGTAACGAAATATCTTTTTGATCCCATACTTTTTGTTTCTGCAGGACCGCATACGTCGCTGTATATCAAATCAAGTGGTTTTTTACTTCTGTATTGCGTTTCTTTTGGAAATGATTTTTCTGTTAACTTAGCTTTTATGCAACTTGAACATTCAGTATTATGAGAACAATTATTCACAGTAATACCTAAAGCTAAATCATCCTTTTGAATTTTCTTGATGGATTCCAAATTTCTATGGCCCAGCCTTTGGTGCCATTTTAGAATGCAGTTAACATTAGAACAAACGGGTAATATTTCTGAAGCACTATATACCTTTTCATTTGTAGGTATTATTTTTAATCTGTATAACCCCTCATCAGCTTTTGCATCTGCAACTAAGATGTTGCCCTTTTTAATTAAACATATATCATCTTTAAATGTTACAACAAAACCTTTCTCAGTACAAGACTGGACAGATAATAAATTACTATCCAACTCGGGAACATAAAGCACATGATCCAATGTAACTCTATTTGTTTGACCATTAAGCGTTTCAATATTAAAAGTACATTTACCCTTTCCCTTTGCAGTTAATTTAGTTCCATTAGCAATTGTAATTGTATCTTTATTCGAACTTTTTAATTCTGAGAACAGTTCCAAGGAATTAGCTAAATGAACAGACGCACCTGAATCAATAACAAAAGACAAATTTTTGTTTTTATTTCCATTTTGTTGAGATTTCATAACAAAATTCAAAGAATTTGATTCTTCCATTAATTCATGATAGTTTTGAGAATCTGATAGATTTTCATTTTGACTAGCAGTAGAGGCAGAGAAATTGTTTGGTTTTTTAAACTGTTGACGTGATCTATCTTGGGTGAAATTTGGTTTTGTTTTGTTAGTATTATTACCCTTTAAGTGAAAACAATCTTCACGGTTGTGATTATTCTTTTTGCAATGAGAACAAAATTTTTGCTTATTCAAATGCTTTTGTTTATCCCTATTACCCTTTAAAGCAATACTTTCAAATTTTGTTGAAATTTGTTTAGTTTCAACTCTTCTAAGATACTCATCAATTAATTTGTTTTGAACATATTTTAATGATAAATCTGTTTCATATTTACTTTCAATAGCAGTTATAAAGGTACTATAAGAATTTGGTAAGGAACAGAGCAAAATAGCTATTAAATTATCATCTTGTATTACTTCACCTATACTTCTTAATTTTTCTGCTAATTCTAAGACAGAATTAATATGATCCTGCATTTTAATACTTTCATTATATTTAATGGAATACAGCTTCCTAAGAAGATAAAGTTTATTAGTTAAATTTACTCTTTCATGAACAGATTTCAATTGATCATATGTTTCTTTAGCACTTTTAGCATGTCTGACATGAACAATTTGTGAATCTGAGATATTTAAACAAATTAATGCCCTAGCATTTCTATCATTTTTTACCCAATTATCATCATTTTCCTTTTTAGGTTCAAATACAACATCATACAGACCTTCTTTGATTAACAATTGCTCTATTTTAAACTTCCAAACTGAATAGTTGTCATCAGTTAATTTATCAACATAATGAGATTCTTTAATACTAGACATTATGATATAATAATATTTGCTTATTTCACAGAAAATAAAACTTTTTCTCTTATTAATACATCAAAACAACAATTATAAACTCAAATATAATGCTAATGATGAAATAAGAACAAAATAAAATTCTTGAGAACAATTTTTGAAGTTACTTTTGATTTCAGAAAAACTGTTCTTAAATGTTAAATTCTTTGTTTAAAACATAAATTTACATTTGCAACTTATATAATAAAATTTCAATAAGAAACTGGCAAAATCAAAATCAAAATAATTTCTTTTCTTATCAATACACTTTTGGTTTCAAAATAAGAACAATTCTTTGAATTTTCTTTTATATCATTCACTTAAGAAAAATACCAACATTCAGAAAATAATTAATTCTTTGAATTTAATTATATTATATTTTCTTCTTTTATATTACTATATTTAAAATTGAGATAACTTCAGTCTCATAATCGACTGTTAGAATGTTATTCCATATGGAAGGCATGAATACGAAATTCCTCAATAGGTAAACAATAAAAAAAAGTTAAAAGTTTTACCTTTATGTTTTGATGTGTTTCAATGGAAATATACTCTTCTTTGGATGAACAAAGAACATTTATTAGAAGATTGAATACACTAGAATAATATATATGCTGGTCACAGTACAGATCACACTTCACAATAAAAACAAAACAGATGTATAAGACTATTTACAAACACAAAGAAATACTTTGAACTATGGCTTGTTGCAGTTTTTTTTTTTTTTATCATATTATATTCCTTTGGAATATTATTGAATTTTTTTAATCAAGCAGCATTTTGCTGCCAACTGCTATAAGGGAAGAAGCAACACTCACTGAGTGTCTGTCACAGTAGATCAAATAAAAAAGATTGTCTGATGCTGCCATCTGGTGGATGTTCTTGAAAACAAAAGAGCATTTTCTAACAGTATTTAATGATTGTATCATAATATTAATTATTGTAGCATAAATAGTATTTAATAATTCTATCAATTATTTGTAATTTTTTTGTTTATGTACATTATTTTTTAGCATGGAGTTTACGAACTTTAAGTGGTATAGGGCACACTACAAAAAACATCTCTTGTATAGGTAAGCCAACGTCGCAATTTACTCAACCAATCAAAATTATATGATTTACTTCGATCTTAGCCTGGATATTAGGTGATAACTTTAAAAAGAATTAAGATATTTTAGCGATATTTACAACCGAATTAACTGGTTGTGTGAAAAAATGCAATGTAATCACGAAAAGAGAAGTGCACCAAAATTCAGTCGGTGCAACGTATGTAATATCAACTTACATAAAAAGTGAATAGTCTCACTTAACATTGATAGGATGCAGGAGTTGGTCAATTTCACAACATTTCCTAATCCCATTGTCTCATGTAAGGTGATGCAAGTGGCATGCATCACCTTACATAGTGGCATCGCTTTTAATCAGAGCTAAATTTGACGATCCACTTTTCAGACTAATATTGGCATTGCATATGACGCACCGACCGCATTACTTTTAATCTACATATGTAAGTTCTAAAAGAAGAAATTTTTTTAGAAGAACTATTTTTTTAATTTGCTGCGTAATGTTTTCTGAAGAGAAGTAACTCAGATTCTCGTCTTATTGTAAGGAAATCCCTAACTATACTTCAATTTGATTTTTATGGGCTCTTGCTTTTTATTATGACTCATTGCACATTATATAATGACTTATTGCAGCAATTGAAAATATTTTCCAAAATTAAATACAGTAGCCTCCCTCTTAACCGGAACTCCGCTTTAACCGGCCGACTACTTTTCCCAATATCAGGCAAAATTCAGGGATTTCGGTCTCGGGAACTCAGCTTACGCTTTCGAGTTGAAGGTCAATCCTGAGGGGAGGGTGGTAAAATTCAGGAAGGAAAACGTCGGTTCTAAATGGATGCGCGTTGACCTTCACCAGAGTTGAAATAAGTGTGTGGCCTGGGGGGGGGGGCATTCCTCTCCATGGAACAATGAGATGCCCCCGGATGATTTGAGATTTTGTGCTTTTAATGATCAAAAGTGCAATTTCCCCCCACTCGGAACTCTTTAACGTTTGCTCTATCTGCAAACTGTTTTGTACAAACATTTAAAAAGCTTGAGGGATGCGAACAAATCACCGTAGAAGATGTATAAGAGTTGTTTGAGTTTGATAAAGATCTCAAGTATGAAACATTTTTTTGACGAGGACATAATTAGGACTGTAAATGTTGTTCAATACGAAGACGATTTTAGTTGATACTGCTAAAATTCCTCATACGGAAGGGGTAAAAGCATTAGAGTTGGCGTTACGCTATGTTGAGCAGCGGATAACAGCTTCCTCGGTTAAACATGATCAAGAGATGATGCTGCAAAATGTCGGGCATCTTGACTTCAACAGAAGAAGGTTCTTTATGGTTGATTAACTTAAATATACCTAATGTAGAACAATTTCAACTTCTTATAAAGGTGTGTGACACGATTTTCAACAATTTAATTTGTGTTAAATATTTTTCATTATTTGTTATCAATGATAATTTTTCTTTCAATTCAATTGATTATAACTAGTATTAATGTAACAAAATATAGAAAATATGTACTTTTTTTAAAACTACACAAATTGAATACACAGATTGAAAAACTAAATGCATCGTACGTGTTTAATTAATTAAATTACGCAAATATTTATTTAATTTTTTTTTTCTTTTTTATTTCTCCGCTTTAACCGGTTTTTCTCTTAACCGGCTAATCTTCGGTCCCGTTTAGGCCGGTTAAGCGGGAGGCTACTGTATTTAAAAGTTAAAAATATCCACTCGTCAATAACCTAAACTAAATTATCGACGTAGGTATGATTTTTTTAAAACAGTTTAACAGAATTCATCAGTGAATTTTTATTAAGGGAGCGGGGGGAGATCACCTTAAAACTTTTTTAAAAAGTTTTAAAAAATTACCTATTATTAAAGAAGGACACGTTATAAAACTTTAAAAAGAAAAATTATGACGATACTCCAATTGGAACCGGTTTTGTGATAAAATATGTGTAGCGATACCTATCCAATTTGAGGGTCATTTTTCTCAAAACAGATATTTTTGACTTTGCGTGCATCCTATTTCCAAAACTAAGTAACGTAGAAACTTAATATTTTGTATTATATTGTATTTTATATAGTTTTTATTTTATATAACCTCTACCTATTTTTCAATAAGTATTTGTAATTTTGTAATATATATATATATATATATATATATATATATATATATTTTTTTTTTTTTGTTATTGAAATTTTATCCTAAATTTTATATTTTATTTTTTAATCGCCTGAAAAAAAATAATTCCAACTTCAAATTTGGTTTTCATTTTAGGTTGAAGTTACAATATTTTACAAATATATGTAATATTAACTGGCTATGTCGAATATATGTTTAATAATCCTGCACGCAACATATATATGTCAAATGACCTTTCTGACAATCCTTGATTAGTATGTCTTATTAAACCAATTTCTAACTTTTTTCCATTAAAAGTATTTAGAGAAGTACGTGATTAAAGATTTGTACAATGTACACAAAGAAATTGTTCAATTTGAAAAAAATATTTACAACTCCAAGAATGTTTTAATATTGTGTTAAAATCAAGCAAGATCGAGCTGCCGAAGGTGATCTACCCCCTAAAAACCTTTTCACCTTTTTTAGGGACATAAACATATCATCAAAAGATCATACTCAGATGCAGAAGTTTAGAGTATTTTTTAAAAAAATCCATGATTAGTATGCCTTATTAAACCAATTTCTAACTTTTTCCATTAAAAGTATTTAGAGGAGTACGTGAATAAAGATTTGTACAATTTATACAAAAAAATTGTTTAATTTGAAAAAATATTTACAACTCCAAGAATGTTTTAATATTGTGTTAAAATCAAGCAAGATCGAGCTGCTGAAGGTGATCTACCCCCAAAAACCTTTTCACCCTTTTTAGGGACATAAACATATCATCAAAAGAGCATACTCAGATGCAGAAGTTATTTAAAAAAAAGTATTTAAAAAAAAAAATTATTTTATTTTTTAAGTTCTTAACACATGCAAACATAAAATAAATATTTGACAGAACATCGCTTAATAAAATGTACAGATAAAAATATTTCACATAGCGTTATTTAACATTAAGCTTAAATTTTATTCAATTTCTTATACTGAACTAATTTTCATCCGAAAAAATAAGAGCTAAGTCACCAAACATATCGACCTAGAGCAGGGTCATTTCTGCAGATTGCGTATTTTACGACATACAGCAATGTTATGAGACACGTCAAGAGTAAATTACTGAAGAACTCGTAAAATAATATTGAATTGTGATTACATTATCTCACCTTCTCGTAACTACGTTTTCGTAATAAATGTGTTACATTTTTTGAACATGTGACTGAGTCGAAATATCGATGTAAATGAAAATCCATTTCTTTATTATATCTCGTAAGTGCAATTTTTCTATCATATAGCGAAATGTTGATACATATATATATACACTGGCCTCCAAAAGTTAAGGAACACGGACTGAATACTTTCGGTTGTATACGGTTTGTCGAATATCTACCAAAATTATTGGCAAATTGTTCTTGAACTTCTGGGATGTAAAGAGAATGTTTGATTTCATATTTCTCAGTGAAGATTTAGTCGGAAGGACAATTAGGGGTCTAATAATAAATTTAATAATAAAATAATATTTGCGATCACCTATGTAACAAAAAATGCTGAAAATGGTTTGTTACTGTATTAAATTACTATATGGATCATGTTAAACGTTTGTGGGCATTTGTGTAAGCATAGCACTATTATTCGTGAAGATGTTATTGTGCCTGCGAAATATTCAAAAGTTTTTTGTTTATAGCATACGGAGTTATCAATCAAATTTAACACAGCTTTCTGAAAACCTCACAAAGAACAGAAGCAATAGTATACTGCAATTAAAACATGAATATATTGAATATTTGATGAGATATGGACATTTGTATGAAATAATTTTTAACTGCGCATGCGCGGAAGATTTCAATATTTTTATTACATAATTTGGTAGCCAGCTATTTTGGTCAACTTCTATAAAATGTCCAGTCAAATACTGTGAAAACTCAGAAAGATATAGTGAGCTAATTGAAAGGTTGTGGAAAATCCCTTAATATAAAGCTATTTTTAGAAAGCAACTCACTATATCGCCCTATCTTTGTGATTTTCCACGATATTTGACTGGACATTTAATATATAAATAATTTTTATTTCAATATATGGTAAAATGCTTCTGACTCAAAAGTTATCAATAGTCAAAACAGTTTACAGTCAAAATTTATTAATTCTAAAATTTAATAGATTAACGTTTTTCGGTAACATTTAATCGTGAAAAATTCTGCACGGTAGAAAAAAAAAATTCTACTAAAAAACAGCATAATTGATTTAAAATTCATTCATTTTATTAATTAAAAGTATGATATGGATTTAAAGCAGTTTTTATTTTATATAACGATTTCCAAAAAGAACGGAGCTGTATAATTCATTTGTATCTTTTCTTTTTCCTATGCAGTGCTGTATTAACGAAGTGGCCCGGTAGGGACATCCCCCCCCCCCCCGGAGCATTGAAATAACCACCCCCCTTTAGATTTGAGATTTGAGATTTTATGCTTTTAATATCCAAAAAGTGCCATTACGGCCGCCATTTTGAATTTATAAAAACAAAACCTAGCCTATAACCATCGGACGGTTAAGACGAATCGATAGAGACCTCATTCATTAAAATCCATCCAGCCGTTGGGATGTTTCGGGGGTATAAAAAATCCACATACCCAGGTACGCGTGAAAAACATAACCCTTCTTGGCAGTCGGGTAATAAGCATCCAAGTAAAATACAAATAATGTGCATAATATGAAAGAATACGTGAAAACTTGAATGACGGCGTTTCATAGACCGTGAAAATTTAGAATATTTTATTTGTTTTGAAAATGACTCGGGCAGAGTTGAAACATGAAAACAGTCAAAATAAACTAATTTTTACTCATTTTAAAGTGTTAATTTATACCTTTTAGCAATTGAAATTAATGTAATAAATCTTGGTCTATGAATGTAGACTACGCACCTGAACGTGTTAGTAAACGTCACTCGCCGAACGGAGGGTTAAAGAAATAAAAATAAAACTCTCATTAGAATTTAAATGAATGTGTTTATAAAAAAAATATCATGAATTCAATCAAGAAGAAAAAAAAAACTTTCTTAACTTCTAGAATCACACATGCTTCACTACAATACAACCAATAAAAAAATAGAAAACAATAGAAAATAAATAAACTTGCAACTTATGTGTTTTATCCGCTTTGGAGAGAAATACATTTTTTTTTCTTTTTTTTTTTTTTTTTTTTTTTTTTTTTTCACGTTTGCCTTCATTAGGCTCGAAGAGAAAACGTTTCATTTCGATTGCAACCAATATAATTCAAAAGTTACAAAGTTTTCATTACCGTTAAGTGACAAGCATTTCATCTCGTTAAAGGGGACGAGCCGTATTTTGCGCCTGGCTCTATACTAATTATTCCGTCAAATTTAAAATTACATTTCGAAACTTGTCAGTGACTGCATTCTCAAGAGCGTAAATTAATTCCTTGTCAAACTCTTTTTGATCCTTACCGGATGAGTTATTGTTTAAAAATGTAAATTAACACTTTAACAATTTGAAGTGAGTTTTGAGGGGTTATCTCAGTGTCAAATTTATATTTGAAGTCATTGAGGAAATCGGTAATAGTTGAGGAAATAGTTCATGATATTTTAGATTTTTTATCTTCCAAATTTGAAAAGAATTCTTAACTAATACAGTGAAACCTCCCTGTGCGACCAACTCCATTAGACGACCACCTCCCTGAACGACCATTTTTTCATGGAATGAAATTGATTCCCCTAGGCTCAATACTAATTTTACCTCCATTCAGAGACCATCCCAGTTGAACTCCCTCCATGAGAGACCGGTTTCTTTGAAGAAAATTAAACAAATTCCGTTTTCTCCTGGTCACTTGAAGAAGGTTTTATTAAAAAAATAATTCCGGAGAGCGCATTATTCATCAAACTTCTAAACTAAGTTTCGATTTTTTTTTTTTTTATCCCGGTAACTTTTAAGTGTTTAAACCCCTTTGTGCCTTTTCAGGCAATGAATTTAACTCTGATCACAAATTAGAATGACGGTCAATAAACTCCTCCGCCCTATTCTGTCGGAAAACTCTCAAAGAAATAGATAAAGTAATGAAATCGTCATTATTTGTTCCCGTCCACAAAAAAATTGCATTTAGTGTTTACTGAACTTCGAAAGGACTTGGAAATAAAAGTTATAAAAGATAAAACTGTAAAATTAAAGCAAAGCTCAATGTATTCATTTTTAAAACTTTGCAGTAATTAACTTATGTACTTAACTTTTATTTTGCTACTTAAATTTTTATATTTTTTCCTAATGTGAAAAATAAATTTTAGTAACATTGTTACTATTTTTCAACAATTAAAATCTAGATTTAAACATTACCTCCATTAAGAGACCATCTCTTGGAGCGACCAATTTTTATTGGAACGGTACGTGGTCGCTTTAGGGAGGCTTTGCTGTATTATAGTTATTCAATGCATTATAGTATTTATTGCATCGGCATGATAAATTCGTCGGTTTTCTGTTTAAAAAATTGTGATTTACAAAGAAATACTTATATAAGAAAATTTAAAAAATCAAGCGTAACTCTAGTGATCATAAGAGGTATACGTTCAAGAGTACCAAAACATTTCTCCTATCATTTCGTATCTCATACTTTCCCAAGTCAGCAAAAGTGTGACTGTGTAATAGTAGAATTAGAGTTAAATACGAAGAAGGAGTACGAATTTAATACAATACCAATTTAAATACTTGGCATCTATAGTCGTCGTTTGGTCAGTTCTTCTGTCTGTCCATCTGTTCCCATATAACAGCGCAAAAACTGCTCAAACAAATGGTTTGAAAGATAATATATATAATAGTTGCAGAATTTTGTCGAATCATTTCAAAGTTTATGAAAATCGAATCAAAACTTAAAAAGATATTAATAAAAGTTTTCTTCCTTCTATTAAATCCTATCATACGTCATTAATTCAATGATATCCCATGATACGTTATGATTCTAGATTGCCATGGTAATTATTATATTAAATCCTATCGTACGTAATTAATTCAATGATATCCCATGGTAGGTAATGATTCTAAGTGACTTGGTGATTACGTCCTATTTAACATGGTGTCATATTATTTCCGAATTACTGAATTTAATATATATAATCGTAATAAATTTTGTATCCATGAATTTTTCCATAAGAGTGCAACAGCTATTGTACCAAGATCTGAATATTTATAAAACTAGTTATAGGCCGAACGCACCTCATTTGCCACGTTTGACGTGCAATTTCCGACTTGTTTTAACTGCTATGCTACTTTTAACAAAATCTTATTATTTGTCAGAAAATTTAACATCATACGATTTCGAATTGAAGAAAGGAAAATAAATTTATCAATTCTACATTATTTTCTTCACAGATTTCTGCGAAAATATGCCGATTGGACAAAAGAAAATTGACAGCTGACACATACCTCAAGAGAATGTTGCTTTGTAAAGGCATTTTTTGTTCGTGACAGCTCCGAAATGTATACTCAATTGCGAATGTGCCTCTGCGATCGGACCCCCTTATCAACGTCACCAGCTCGGATAAGATGACAAATATTCCCAATAACTGTCACATAGAGACAGCCCTGGTCGATTTCTTATATGGGAAAAGAATTTGTGTATGTATTTTGGAAGAGATAAAAGTTGTATAAAACCAAAAAAAGAATGAAAGTATTTTATGCCTCTTTATTTACCACAGAAGCAAATTATGAAAATTTTTAAAAATAATGATGACATTTTCTGATTTTAGGATTATTGAATCTTTGTTATAAAGCTGTAACCATGAGTAAAGATGACGCCATAGCCACTATGGCAACGACCTGAGCAAACAATTTTTTATATAGCATTTTTTTTTTCTAAACATTAGGTACACATTTTTAATTTTTTCGCCGTCGGATAAAGCAAAAAAATGCACTTTCAAATAAAATTTCTTTGAAAACCTTACCTCAATTTCCTTATTTTTTATAGATTTTTAAAATAATTTTTAAGCATGAACATTTTAAAAATCTATTTCAAAAATAAACATTTCGTAAAACGTAAAATACGAATTCAATAGACATGTAATCGGACTACTTGCTTAAATACTACAGTAATCATAAACAAAAGGTTTTCTCTAAATGGTAAAATTTTTAGCTATTAACCCGGCAGTAGTCGCGTGTCGGACTTTTTGCCGTCCATATAAATTATCTTCTCCTCACTCATATCCCCTTACAAATACAATGGACAACTAGCATGTAGCTGACTTTAAATGTTTCTTCACTACCATATAAATTATCTTCTCCTCACTCATATCCCCTTACAAATACAATGGACAACTAGCATGTAGCTGACTTTAAATGTTTCTTCACTACCATATAAATTATCTTCTCCTCACTCATATCCCCTTACAAATACAATGGAGAACTAGCATGTAGCTGACTTTAAATGTTTCTTCACTACCATATGCATTATCTTCTCCTCACTCATATCCCCTTACAAATACAATGGAGAACTAGCATGTAGCTGACTTTAAATGTTTCTTCACTACCATATAAATTATCTACTCCTCACTCATATCCCCTTACAAATACAATTGAGAACTAGCATGTAGCTGACTTTAAATGTTTCTTCACTACCATATAAATTATCTTCTCCTCACTCATATCCCCTTACAAATACAATGGAGAATTAGCATGTAGCTGACTTTAAATGTTTCTTCACTACCATATAAATTATCTTCTCCTCACTCATATCCCCTTACAAATACAATGGAGAATTAGCATGTAGCTGACTTTAAATGTTTCTTCACTACCATATACATTATCTTCTCCTCACTCATATCCCCTTACAAATACAATGGAGAACTAGCATGTAGCTGACTTTAAATGTTTCTTCACTACCATATACATTATCTTCTCCTCACTCATATCCCCTTACAAATACAATGGAGAACTAGCATGTAGCTGACTTTAAATGTTTCTTCACTACCATAGTGGAGTAACAAGACATCTCTGCTTTTTCTTTCAGGTACATTTTTACTTGCAAAGTTGAAGTTGGTGGAAAAGCCTACGGAACGATACTAATGTCAGTTCATTTTTACTTTTTCCCATTATTCCAAATTTCATTAATATTATTTAAGTAAACTGCAAATTTATAACTTTATCGAAATGTAATCTTTGAATATTAAGTGAAAAATGTTAGCATGTAACGATATTTAGCATAGATTATATCATACTTTCCAATGTTAACTTTTATGGTTTAATTATTTCGATTTGTAAATATTCAAAATTGCTCTATCCCTTTTAACTCTTTCCAAGATAGTTGAAAAGTGTTTATGAATTCGGTTGTTGTACAATGACAATTTCAGAGTATTTAATCAAAGTTTCATTAAATTCCGCTGGAAATCCTCATTACAAGAAGCAAGAAGTAGAAATGTATGCGGTTTTACCCCACTTTTCCCTGCTGGTATAGCTTAACCCTTTGTATCATCGCTTTGCATATCTTCAACATGCTTCAAAGTTAATATTAGCTATACAGTGGCTTTAAAAGACGATTTTATTTTTTGCCTCTATCTCCCAACATAGCAGTTAATATAAAATTGCTCGTAAAATTCCCAACAGATGGCGACACTGAGTTTATATTTCCTACCAAAGCTTTAATTATCATTTGAGGAGTTTCGCATCGTTATTGCTAAAATGAACTCCTCATATTTTGTAAAATTAAAAAGTTCGCAAACTTTACCATTTTGTATTAGGAAATTGGGAATATTTATGAAAAGTATGTAATTTTCTCTTTCTTGCAAATTTGACATAAGTACCTTTCAGTGAATATATTTTTTTTAATTTTTATGTTCTAATTTTTTTTTACATTTGTTATATGCTTAAAATGATGTATTACAATATTTAAGTAAGCATTTTTCAAATCACAAAGGGTTAACATATTCATTTTATGTGCTAATATATTTGGGGGGGGGGGGGAGAGACTTACGTCCTTTCGATTTATAGCTCACATTTATGCAATCGAGCCTCCCCTAAACACAAGGTCTATCTGTTTCCTTTTATACTTAAAAGATGACAAAACCGTATCTCCTCTATAGAATACAACAGTCGGGTATAAAGTGGTAATTTCTAATTTTTTGTTAATAAATTAAACATCATGTAATTTGAAATAACGCAAATATAGCAAATTTAATCAATTCTGCATTATTTCTTTCACAGATTTAAGCGAAAATATGCTGACTGGGCAATAGAAAATTGACAGCTGACACTAAACTCGTGAGAATATTGCTTTCTAAAACAGTTTTTTGTTTGAGACAGCTCCGAAATATATACTCAATTTTAAATGTGCGTCTGAGATCGAATCCCCTTATCAACGTCACCAGCTCGGATAAGATGACAAATATTCCCAATAACTGTCACAAAGAGACATCTCCAAGTCGATTCCTGTAGCTTTCTTATAATGGATAAGAATTTGTGTATGCGTTTTTAGAGATGATAGGACTTTTGTTAAACCATGTAAAAGATAAAAATAAAATAGCTTCCATTATTTAGACTTTTTATTAAAGCGGAAACCAATTATGAAAAATTTTAACTACAATTTTTTTTTAATTTAAAAGATTGTGATATCTTAAGAAAATAAGTAATTTTTAAGATAAAAAAAATAAGTAAAAATAATTTTTTTTTAAACACTCTTTTATAAGTATTCATTGTTTATCTTAAAAGTCACTCTTAATTTCATAACTACAATTAGTGTGGTTTCAAAACATTCCCATTAGAATTCTCGTTAATTTTGCTTCCCATTAGACTTATAATTAAAATGTTATTAGTTTAGTTTTTTAGTTAATTTTGAGAAGTAAAATATTTTGTTCCTTTTCAAAATAAATTCTAAACTCTTTCTTTTTCATGTAGGATTAATAAATCCATTAGGTCTTATCCCATTGACAAGGTAAGGTCGAATGATTTTACTTTTTCTAGACAAGCACTTTTTTTTAATATGGCAAACAAATCATATACTTTTTTATGAAATTATTGTACAATAATAAGTTCAGAGTACTTAAGCAAAGTTTCATTAAATTATGTTGGAAATTCTGAGACATAAAATTATGCCCAGTTTCACCCCAGTTTATCTTGCTACTAAAGCTAAGGTTAACATCTTCATTTTACGTGTTAATATAATGGGGGGGGGGGGGGAATTGCGTCTTTTTGAATTACAGCTCACATTTATGGAATATATCCACCCCTAAACACAAGGGCTATTAGTTACATTTTATACTTAAAAGAGGAAAAACCGAATCCCCACTATGGAATACCGCAATCGAGTATAAGGTAGTAATATATCATTTTTTCTTTAAAAAAAAAAAATTAAACATCATGCAATTTGAAATAACGCGAATGATAGTAAATTTAATCAACTCTACATTATTTCTTTCACAAATTTAAGGAAAACATGCTGACTGAAAAAGAAAATTGACAGCTGGCACTAACCTCTTGCTTTTCTAAAGTCGTTTTTTGTTTGTGACAGCTCCGAAATGTATAGGGGAAAGTAGGGTAATGACGATCAGAAGGGTAATCCCGCTCACTCAATATCTCTAAACAGAATAGAATTTAAAATGTGCGATCGGTACCGGCACCTAGCGAACTTCATAGTAAGTTCCCAGTAAGGATATAGGGACCGTCGGAAGGAAAGTATTTTAATGTCCTCACGTTATTAGTTTGCAGTTGTTTTATTATAAAATTCTACAACATCTAACTTGAAGGTAAATGTACACTCTTATTTTCAAATATTAATTTACTCATTATGTCTACAAAATATATACATTTAGCTGTACTTTCATGTATTTTTTTATTTTTGTAGTGCGTTGTTACACCAATTATAATGCATTAAAACCCAACATGGCGATAACGGGTAATGGCGCTCGCGTGGAATTCCAGAAAAAGTGTTGCCAATGGGCAACTTTTTTTAAATTCAAATTTAATGATTAACACCACTTTTTTGAAATTGTAAAATTCCTCTGTTTTCGCCTTAATTAATACGTCATTAAACAAGCAGATTTACGATTTCAAAAAAGTGTGAAAATAAAAAAACCTAAATTTAAAAAAAGTAGTCCACTAATGAGTAACACAATATGTGAGCACAATATGTGTAAAGTGGTTGTAAAAAGTCTGCAGTGGTGTGAACAGCCCACACAACTACATACATGACTTTTGTCTTACTTAAATGTTGTATTCAAACTTTGAACGCAATTACCTTACCATGTTGGGCATTACCGCTCAATTGATGGTTATTTAAATAAAACGATGAAAAAAATTCCTTAAACTTTTATGCAAATTAGTTGATTGCAAACTGTTCCTTATGCTTTGGAGATATACTTCGTTAATAAAATATTGATTTTTTTGTCTAAATTTGACTAGCTATTCATGTTTTCCCTTAAGTAAGCGCCATTCCCCTACTTTCCCCTACTCAATTGTAAATGTGCCTCTGAGATCGAACCCCCTTATCAACATCACTAGCTTGGATAAAATGACAAATATTCCCAATAACTGTCACAAAGAGACATCTCCAGTCGATTCCTGCAGTTTTCTTAGAGTGGATAAGAATTTGTGTATGCGTTTTTAGAGGTGACAGGACTTTTGTTAAATCATGTAAAAAATAAAAGTAAAATAGTTTCAGTTATTTAGATTTTTTATTAAAGCGGAAGCAAATAAAGAAACTTTTTTTTTTTATTTAAAGGATTATGATATCTAAGAATAAGTAATTTTTAAGATAAAAAAATATAAGTAAAAATAGTTTTTTTTTAAAAAAAAAACACTCTTTTATAAGTATTCATTGTTTATTTTAAAAATCACTCTTAATTTCATGACTACAATTCGTGTGGTTTCAAAAAATTCCCCTTAGAATTCTCGATAATTTGGCTTCTCATTAGGCGTCATTGGCTTCTCACTAATAATTAAAATGTTATAAGTTTAGCTTTTTAGTTAATGTTGAAAAATAAACTATTTTGTTCCTTTTCAAAATAAAGTCTAAACTCTTTTTTTTTTTCATGTAGGATTAATAAATGCATGAGGTCTTACCCCCATCGACGAGGTAAAGCCAAAGGATTTTACTTTTTCTAGACAAGCATTTTTTTTTAATGTGACAAACAAATCATATACTTTATATGATATTATTGTACAATAATAAGTTCAGAACCTTTAAGCAAAGTTTTCTTAAATTCTGTTGGAAATTCTGAAGCGTAAAAATGTGTCCAGTTTCACACCAGTTTATCTTTCTACTAAAGCTAAGGTTAACATCTTCATCTTACGCGTTAACATAATGGGGGGAGGGGGGGGGATTGCGTCTTTTTTTAATTAAAGCTCACATTTATAGAATATAGCCTTCCCTAAACACAAGGGCTATTTGTTACATTCTATACTTAAAAGATGAAAAACCGAATCCCCACTATGGAATACCGCAATCGAGAAGGTACTAATATATCATTTTTTGATAACAAAAAATTAAACATCATGCAATTTGAAATAACGCGAATGATAGTAAATTTAATCAACTCAACATTATTTTTTTCACAGATTTAAGGAAAATATGCTGACTGGGAAAAAGAAAATTGACAGCTGACACCAATCTCTTGAGAATATTTCTTTCTAAAGTCGTTTTTTGTTTGTGACAGCTCCGAAATATATACTCAGCTCGTGTAAATGCCCGTCGTAGGACGGTGGGTAAAAATTGTGTTTTTCACTTAAAACTTGAAAAACTGATAAAAAAAAATAATTGACAATATGGAAGCGTTTAGATGAACAAAGTTCGGCTAGTTTATGTTCTAATAAACACACAATTAGCATTTACAATATTTCTG
This sequence comes from Maratus speciosus, assembly GCA_963932465.1. Classification (NCBI taxonomy): domain Eukaryota; kingdom Metazoa; phylum Arthropoda; class Arachnida; order Araneae; family Salticidae; genus Maratus; species Maratus speciosus. The sequence continues at coordinate 174,766,825 of OZ010793.1, forward strand.
GGTAAACCAGGTGTTCCGGCTAATATACTACTATAACAAAATTAAGATTTCTTAATAAAAGAAAAATTTAATAAATATGCAATAAAAGTGCGTAATTAAAACAGCCTGCTGCAACTATTGAAATAATACTATTTTTTTTAATAACACTGTATTTTATCGTTTACGTGTGTTTTATCGTTAATGCGATGTACCTTGCACTGATTTGCTAGGAAAAAGTGTCTATTACTGCTCAATTATCAGGACTTGTAACCTTGAGAAGTAATCGCGGGATTCTTGTTTCTTGTCAACCAATGGGAGAATGGATCCTTTTCCCCTTGAGTCTCTTCCTGGGAGACTGGTAAGATTGATGGATTCGCCCCGCCTAGCGTTACACTGGCTTTTATTATATAGAGATTTTAAATGTGCATCTGAGATCGGGCACCCTTATCAACGTCACGATCTCGGATAAGTTGACAAATACTCCCAATAACTGTCACAAAGAGACATCTCTAGTCGATTCTTGTAGCTTTCTTACATTAGAAGAGAATCTGTGTAAGTTTATCTTGCTACTAAAGCTAAGGTATCTTCATTTTACGTGTTAATAATGGGCAAAAAAAATTGCGGCTTTTTTAATTACAGCTCACATTTATGGAATATAGCCACCCCTAAATACAAGGGCTATCTGTTACATTTTATACTTAAAAAGGGAAGACAGAATCCGCTCTATGGAATACCGCAATCTTGTATAAGGTAGTAATATATCATTTTTTGTTTTAAAAAAATTAAACATCATGCAATTTGAAATAACGCGAATGATAGCAAATTTAATCAATTCTACATTATTTCTTTCACAGATTTAGGAAAAATATGCTGACTGGGCGAAAGAAAATTGACAGGTGACGCTAACCTCGTGAGAATATTGTTTTCTAAAGTCGTTTTTTTGTTTGTGACAGAGGACTTTTGTTAAATTATGTAAAAAATAAAAGGGAATTACAGTTTACGTTATTTAAACTTTTTATTAAAGCGGAAACAAGTTATGAAAAATTTTAACAATAAACTGCATCTATTTTTATTTAAAAGATTATTAGCTGTAAGAACAAGTAATTTTTAAGTTAAAAAAATAAAAGGAAAATAGTTTTTAAAACACATCCTTTTAAAGAATTCATTGTTTATCTTAAAAATCACTCTTGATTTCATGTCTGCAAATCGTCCGGTTTCAAAAAATTCCCTCGACTTTTTTCGCTAATCTGGCTGGTCATAAGACTTAAAATTAAAATATTATAAGCTTAGTTTTTAGTTAATTTTGAGAATAAATACTCCCAATAACTGTCACAATGAGACATCACCAGTCGATTCCGGTAGCTTTCTTATATTAGATAAGAATCTTACTCGTTTTTGGGAATGATAGGACTTTTGTTAAATTATGTAAAAAATAAAAGGGAACTACAGTTTACGTTATTTAAACTTTTTATTAAAGCGGAAACAAGTTGTGAAAATTTTTAACAATAAACTACATCTTTTTTTTTTTATTTAAAAGATTATTAGCTGTAAGAACAAGTAATTTTTAAGTTAAAAAAATAAAAGGAAAATAGTTTTAAAAAATATTTTTTTATAAGAATTCATTGTTTATCTTAAAAATCACTCTTAATTTCATGTCTGCAACTCGTCCGGTTTCAAAAAATTCCCGCGACTTTTGTCGTTAATCTGGATTATCATAAGACTTAAAATTAAAATGTTATAATTTTATTTTTTTAGTTAATGTTGAGAAATAAAATATTTTGTTCCTTTTCAAAATAAAGTCTAAACTTTTTCCTTTTCCTGTAAGATTAAAACCCCATTGAAGTTTTAAGACCGGATGATTTTACTTTTTCTAGGAAAGTATTTAAAAAAAGGTGATAAACAAAGCATATACTTATTATGATATTATTCTGCAATAATAAGGAAAGAATATTTAAGCAAAGTGTCATTAAATTCTGTTGGATATTCAGAGAAGTAAAAATGTATCTGGTTTTACCCCATTTTACCTTGCTGGTAAAGTTAATTTTAACATCTTCATTTTACGCGTTAATATAAGAAGGGAAAAAAAGTTGGGTCGCTTCTGATTTACAGCTCACGTTTTTGGAATACAGTCACCCTAAACACATTTTATACTTTAAAGATGACAAAACCAAATCCCCTCCACGGAATACCACAATCTAGTATAAAGTAATGATATATCACTTTTTGTTAAAAAATTAAACATCATGTAATTTGAAATAACGCGAATGATAGCAAATTTAATAAATCCACATTATTTCTTTCACAGATTTAAGCGAAAATATGCTGTCTGGGCAAAAGAAAATTGACAACTGACACCAACCTCCTGAGAATATTGCTTTCTAAAGCCGTTTTTGTTTGTGACAGATCCGAAATGTATACTCAATTGCAAATGTGCATCTGATATCGGATCCCCTTATCAATTCCACCAGCTCGGATAAGATGACAAATATTCCCAATAACTGTCAGGAAGAGACATCTCCAGTCGATTCCTGTATCCTTTATTTTATTGGATAAGAATTTGTTGTATGCGTTTTAGAAGTGACAGAACTTTTGTTAAATCATCTAAGCGATAAAAGTGAAATAGTTTACGTCATTTAGATATTTTTATTAAGCGGAAGCAGGTTAAGAAAATTTTTAAAAGCAAAATACTTCTAAAAAAAACTGTGAGCCCTAAGAACAAATAATTTTTAAAATTTGAAAAAAAAAAAAAAAGTTTAAGTATGTAAGATTAGTTGGGGCAACTGGGCCATGATTTTACAATGTGAGTCCGGAGCTTCTGACAATTCAGCTTCAAAAACCTAATGTTCATTTTAAATAAAATCTGAATTTATGTAAATATGTTCAGTTAGGTTCTTTCTATCAGACAGTAATGTTTAAAGTTACATTTTAATCTCTAAAGATAAAAAAAAATGTATATTTAATTTTTCTTTCCTGGTGGGTCCAGTTGCCCCATAAAAATGGGGCAACCAGTGGGGTCTATGTCCCACATGCGTTTGTTTTTTTTAATATAGGGTATCAATTCCTGTTTGAAAAAGTGTAAGTAACTTAAAAAAGTTAAACAAGACAGATTATGTAGGTTATATATAAACTAAAGAACGTTGTAAGAGAAATCTTTGCTGTCAAGCTGTCTAAGAAAAGCACCCAAATGTGAAATTATTGTATCAAGCAGGACGGTCGTTCTGCCAAGCCAAGCTGAAAAAAAATGCTAACCTCGCCAAACAAACAAACGCCAAGAATAAAACGCAAGACACCGTAACTGCTTATTATACTGATGACAACTTCTCCATGTAAAATCAACCAAACATGCCAGCGTAAAATTTCCCATATCAAAAGAACCAATCATCGCAGAAAAATAAAACCAAAACCAGAAGGACCTAATGGAAAATATCTTCAATTTGAGACCAAATGCATCCTCATAAATTAATTATAAACAGAGATATAGATTTTTTAAAATAACGTCGAGATACTGAAAATGATCGATTTATTTTCTTCGTCACAATTTATGGTTCAATCAAGGTAGAGACTTAAATAATGGACATAAAAAAGTAAGGATTGCATTTTTGGACAGATATTTATTCAATCTACGTGCTTTTGTAAAATTCAGCTTTAAAAACACAAATTTTCTATTCTTAATTAGCGAAAAACTGTTAATTAATTTTAAAGTTTATAAATTATGCCAAACAGCGATAAACCCGCCAAATCATTTTAGAAGTCTTTTAAAATTTTTTATATTATCCTTTTGCATTGATTTCATCGAAGAAAACTATGGCCGAGATCCAGATAGATTTTTCGCTGTTAGCGAAATGAGTTTGACCAATCAGAAGCCAGAATGTTTGAGAATTTTTGCTGCTTCTGGATCCCGGCCTATGTCATAAAAGTTTTGAGTCATTTTCTTAGTGCCATGGATGAAGTGCAGAAATTTAGGCTGGGATCCAGATGGATTTTTCGCTGTTAGCGAAACGAGATTCACCAATCAATAGCCTGCATTGCTGCAAACAGCGAAAAGTTCGCAAAAGTGCTTCTGATTAATGAATCTCGTTTCGCTAACAGCGAAAAATCTATCTAGATTGCGGCCAATTATGTTGAACACAATTTTGCATTTCCACATCCAGGAAGGGTATTGATGTCATAACAACAGTGCGTATTCGAAACTATTTAAGGCATTGATTCTGAACTCCTTTGCTATACATTTCAATATTAAAGAAGTTGTTGTTTCAATAGTTTTAGTACTTTTCTCTATTGCTCACTCTAAAACACGAATATCGAAATTTAACCAACAGCGCTCAGAAATTATAGCGCCTAGAATATATAGTGTTGAAATCGGCTAACCCTGTAATACTTAAAAAAGCGCTAAAATATTGTATCCCTTAAATGTGCAATGATACTGCTGTAATAGGCAGATCGCAGCGGCATCTGCAGGATATTTTCTACAACTGCAAGAAATTGCTAGTCTATACAATGTAATAATAGTAATACGAAAATCCCACAGATGTCGCTGCGATCGACACTTGAAATTTTAGCAGTATCGTCGCACATTTAAGGGATACAAATTTTTAGAACTCTTTGGATAGCATATTTCCACACTAGGTATTCTAGGCGCTGTATCAGAAACAACACCATAACAGAGAGCCTTTATACATAAGAGTGGTGATATATGCACAGGAGACATGCTCATTTCAAGCTTTTGTCGAAAGTACGGCAATTCGCTTTCTTGAATAGAGGATATTCAATCTACGTTATGATCACATGGTCAAGGCAAGAACGTCTAGCGTAAAGAAGGGAAGTCTCCGTCTACGTAATGTAAATCCCCGCTAGCCAATGAAATAGTTCATGGGAGAAAGCAGTAGTACACTGTTAAAAATATCGTGAAAAATCACCTCTGTTTTTAAAGGCTATCTGTATTCTGACCAATGAGAACGCTTCATAGGCGTTTATGTAGCGTTCTCATTGGTCAGAAAATAGAGAAGCTGTAAGAACCGAGGTAATTTTTCACGATATTTTTAACAGTGTAGTTTCCTGTTTCCCTTCTATCAGTTAGAAATTCTTTGGGTAAATTACCGGTACCACGTGACTTTTTCAGCCTCGAACCCATATTTGGAATATCCTCCATTAGAAGATACGCGCATGGACGATCTCTATTAGACTAGGGAAATAATTCAGCATGCATTAACCTGGCGATAATGGCATGCTCGTAAAGAACTTTAACGATTTGTTTTTATCACTTTTACCAATAAACATTTATTGGCCGTATGTCGCTACTTCGTTATAGAGACACACTTGTTCCTAATTAGATCCCGGCCTTAATGTATCAAAATAGAGAGTTTGCTTTCTGTACTATTCCTGAGCTCAGTTATAGCGTCTAGAAATATAGGCCGGTATCCAGGTACAATTTTGCAAACAGTGAAAAGTTAGCAAAAATTCTGGCTTCTGATTGGTCAATCTCGTTACGATAACACAGAAAAATCTACCTAGATCACGGTCACAGTGTGGAAACCGGCTATTCCAGTAATTCTTTAAAAAGTGCTAAAAATTGAATCCCATAAATATTGAAAAATACTGAATGACAAATGTCGATAGGAGCAACATTTTCTAGATCTTCTCTGAGCGAAACATTTTCTTTTGAAATAGTTATGTTGGAATTACCATATGTCGCTGTAATCGACATTCGTCGTTCAGCCTCGTTCAACATTTATGGGATACAATTTTTAGCACTTTTTTAATAAGCCGATTTTTAAACTATATCTTCTAGAAACTATAGCTCCGTTATAGCGTCTAGATTATATGTTGTAGAAATCGACTATCCCAGCAATACTTAAAAAAGCGCGAAAGTATTGAATCCCTTAAATGTACAACGATGTCGAATTCCTAACAGTCATTTGCATCGACATCTGCAGGATATTTTTTAAAGAAGAAAGAGACATGTGTAATGCACCGCTACAGCGTCTAGAATACATAATGTGGAAATTTGCTATCCAAGAACCGCTAAAAAGTGTATCCCTTAAATGTGCACTGACGCTGAAATCCAGGGAGATTATCGCAGCGACATCTGCTATATATTTTCAAATTTCAAAGTAAACATCGTATTATTACAGCGGGTTTGACGCCAAGCACACAGGTCAAATGTAAGTTAATAAAACGTTTTAAAAAAATGTTACAGCGTCTAGACCAAATTGTCTTGGAGTTTTGGGAAATATCCTGCAGATATCGCTGTGATCGACTGATTGGATTTCCACACTATATATTCTAGACGCTGTAGCGCCGCGGTAGCCTGTCCTTTTTCGTTTGCCTCGAAGTAGATGACGTCATTTGAAGCTGTTCCTAAGTGTGGCCAGCTCATCACGTCACACGGAGTTGATTATCTGTACACGGCAATGGACACAAAAAAAATCGGCGCACCGCTTTGTACTAATCATCGTGTAAAGATGATCCAACTCCGTGTGACTTTTAAACGTCATAAACTGGCCTATTATGTCATTGGTCACGCTAACACCCTCCCCCTTGCGTCCGCCATATATAGCTGCATCTTGCTATGGAGACTGCTAAATGGGCTGCTATCGGTCAAAATCAAGAGAGAAAAGGGCAGAAGAGGGGGAAAGAACTCGTTTTCTTTATGTAGTTTTTCACACGGGAAGATTGACATGTCTGCTCCTCTCCTTTCATAGCTTCATGGTGGTGAAATAAACAAACGCCCCTTAAATATTTGAGAAAGTCTTGACACGCGTCACAAAAACATCACACAAAGCAGGCAAAGCAAAGGAACAAAATCATTCATTGGCTCGTGGATATGAACGAGCCAATGAATGATTTTTCTTCTTTGTTTTGCCTGCTTTGTGTGATATTTTCCTGACTTGTCAAGGCTTTCTCGAATATTTAAAGGACGTTGAATAGACCGGGATCAAGATAGATTTCACGCTATTAGCGCGATGAGATTGATCAATCAGAAGCCTGCATTTTTGAAAACTTTTTTTATGTTTGCAGTAAACACTCTGGATCCCGGACATTAACTTTGGTTGGTTAAGACGATTTTGCATAAAATCAAATCAGAAAGCCAATGTTTTTAAACTTTTTTGGTTAGTTTAATCGAAATCTTCCACGTCTATTAATGAAAACTGAGTTACTGACTTTGGACAAAAACTTGAATATGAGTACACGACTTGTGCATATGTGTCACCACTCTTACATATAAATGTACTCTGTTATGAGCATGATTCTAAGCGCAGCTGGTTAAATTTGAGTATCTGGGTATTAGATAAAGCAATAGTGGCCCACCGTGGCTGAGTGGATAAGACACCACGCCGCTAATCGCTTGAGAACGTAGGTGGGGGCGGGTTCAAATCCCGCCGTGATCCTCACGTGATCTGATATATATGTGTTCAATCAAACAAACAAGCAATAGTGAAAGGTACAGTTGCCATGGAAACAACGACTTCTTTAATTCGTATAGAAAATTAATGAATAGTTGTAAATAATTTAAGTTTAAAATGTAGGCAAATGCTCTGAAAATATCAATGGCTCCCATCTAGTATTTTACAAAAGTAATTTAATATATTCACATGATGTATAAGTTGATGCAACTCTTACCTAATGAAAATTCTGCAACAAGACTTACGTAGGCAGATCTTTTCAATGATTAATTCAGAATTCTAAGAACAAAACGAAGTTCTTAAGCGCCCTTCCTCACCCCTCCCCCCACTCAAAAAAAGAAATACGATAGAAAGGTATAAGTATTTGGATAATTTCAGTATTTCTGTGATCTTTGGTCAGAGTTTAGAAAAGGTGTCTGGGTATTAAAAAAACATATAACAAATTTGACGAACGATAAGACTATAGATTTCAGGCAATTTTTAACTGCAAAAAATTTTATTCTAATGTTTATGCGGCTTTAATAATAGACTATTAAATATAATCAATTTACGGGAATTTTTATACGAAATTATATTCTCACATTTATGCAAATAGGTATGGATAAACAGACTTGAGTAAAATTACATATTTATTCTTTCTTCTCTATAACACGATCTAAATGAAGATGAAGTTATATGTACAGTTTACATCTTTAAATTTTTAGATTTTTTTTATCAAAAATGTTTCATCATCATGTCTAGAATTGCTAGATTTACTTCTTTAGACAGATCTTCGATTCTTTAGATGCCTGCGGGGCTTCATTCTCGGATTTTCCGTAGGTATTTGTAAAGATAAATTTATTTTGCAAAACCGTCAGCAAAAAAAAGTTAGAACAAACAATTAACTGACAGACTAACTGTAAATATATATTTTATTTTGACTCTATTTGATTTTTACTAAATTTTCATCCCTCATAGAAAATTTTAAGGCGATATAAATTGAGAAAGACTGATACTTTGAAAGAAGAAATTGACTTTCCTTAGTTTTAAAATTATTAATTACTCTAAAAAATGAATGATAGGTAAACAAAGTGTATACTATTGTGTTTGTTCCCTACTTATAAAGGCTATACAAGGACTAATTTTAGCGAGTAGAATTATTTCAATTATATATAATCTGTTTTAAAAAAAGAACTGATATCTACTAAAAAACAACTTTTCAAAAGTAAAAAAAAAGCCAAGCAAAAAAAAAAAAAAAGAAAAGAAAAAAGGGAAAGTTGTGGCTAAAAAATAGTGTGATATCAAATTTCCAAGCTAATATTATGGTACTTATTTAACATTTTTATTAAAAATTTACCATATGTAAGTCGAGTACCTAAGTATGCGTTGATAGAAAGCCTTTTCTCCTTTACTTAATACATCATAACGTGTTTCTGAAAATAAATTTTTTTTAATTATGCATGATGGGCTTGGCGGCCATCTTTCCATATTTTACACAAATTTCTAAGCAGACAAGCTCGTAATATGTTTGCATTATTAACAATTTTGAACTTCTAGTTTTGGCTACAGACAGATAAATTAAGAAAGTCTTTTATTTTGAAGAAAAGAAAAACAAATTGATTTTTACTGCTTTAACTAATTAATTAACCCCCCTCCGAAAAAAGAGAATCATAAGATAAAACCTGAAGTTACTTCAACTTTATTTTAAGACACAAATTTCTAGGCACTCATTTCCATAAATTAAAAGCATAAAATGTTTGCTTTAGCAACAATTTCGAATTTCCGATCTTAACAATGTACTTGTGTGCTTAGAAAATTGTGTAAAATATGGAAAGATGGCCGCCAAGCCCATCATGCATAATTAAAAAAAATTTATTTTCAGAAACACGTTATGATGTATTAAGTAAAGGAGGAAAGGCTTTCTATCAACGCATACTTAGGTACTCGACTTACATATGGTAAATTTTTAATAAAAAATGTTAAATAAGTACCATAATATTAGCTTGGAAATTTGATATCACACTATTTTTTAGCCACAACTTTCCCCCTTTTTTCTTTTTTTTTTTTTTTTTTTTTTTTGCTTGGCTTTTTTTTTACTTTTGAAAAGTTGTTTTTTAGTAGATTTATTTATACAAAAGACATAAGAATTAAGTAAGTACTTTTGTACTTTAGTATAAGTAATAAGTAAAAGTTACATGTAATGTAACTTCTAACTGTAGTGTAATGTAACTTCTGTTACATTGCATTGGTATTTTATGAAAAAAAAATTAACAAAAAAAAAAAAAAAAATCTATGAACAAATGTAGTGATGGGCGATTTCGATTTTTTTAATCGATTTAATCGATACTATGGTCAACTCGATTTAATCGATACTATAAATTTTTTAATCGATGTCTCTAAAGGTCATATCATTTTCATTTTCCTTCAAAAATTTAAGGTCAAGTAGTTGGATGTCCAATCGTAAAACTTTCTTCTGTCTCATAAATGTTAAAACTTCAAAATTCGCTATCACAGTGTCAAATTTAAATAACCTATACCCATCATGAGGATCCAAAAGTATAGGTTCGTTGAAATATGTGTATTTAAAAATATATGTAAGAATCCCATTTTCCTAACAAATCATTGAATTTCGACCCACACCCTCTTAGATGTCCGCAACGGAAAATCCCAGTTCAAAGGGCATAAAAGCGACACCTGTTGGGTAGTATACACCCAAGCCTAATAAGGATCTATTTATACGACAGTGTAACAGAATATGAAGTTTGATTAAATTCCGTGCATTAGTTTTGAGATATGGCTATCATGAATGTCATGAAAAAAGCAGTATAGCAACGCAGCCTATTACATGATTAACACGAAAGACTCAGAAACAACTTACGTCAATGACTAACAGAATATTAAGTTTGATGAAATTCCGTTCATTACTTCTTGAGATGTTATCGCAAACATTGTGTAAACCCTGAAAAACAGTGTTGAATTCAGGGGCTGGTACGGGTGGACACCCCCCCCCTCCCCGGAACATTGAAATGTCCCCTAGGGAGATTTGAGATTTTATGCTTAATGGACGAAAGTCCATCCCCCCCCCCCTCGTAACTCTAGAATGTTCCTCGCCAGAACCATAGAAATCCCCCCCCCCCCGGAGAAAAATGTCTGAATTCAACACTGTTGATAAAAGCAGCATGGCAGCACAATTTGTTATATCATTTACACAAAAACCTAATCATGGATAACTGCATTGTCTAACAGAGTATTAAGTTTGAAGAAATTTCGTTCATTAGTTCTTGAGATATTATCCCTAAAATTGTTTAAATCCTGAAAAACGTGTTAAATTCAGGGGGTGGCCCGGGGGGGTGACATTCCTCCCCCCGCAACAAAGCATAAAATCTCAAACTTTCTGGGGGGCATTTGAGTGTTTCGGGGGGAGGAGAATGTCCCCCCCCGGGCCACCCCCTGAATTCAATACGTTTTTGTACATTAAAAATTGATGAAATTTCGTTCATTAGTTCTTGAGATATTATCCTTAAAATTATTTAAATCCTGAAAAACGTGTTGAATTCAGGGGATGGCCCGGGAAGGTAACATTGCTCCCCCCCCCCCCCTCGCAACATTCAAATGCCCCCCCAGAAAGTTTGAGATTTTATGCTTTTTGTACATTAAAATGTACGAAAGTCCAATCCCCTCCCCCTCTGAACTGTCCCTCCCGGAGAAAAATGTCAGAATTCAACTCTGCTGATAAAATCAGCATAGCAACGCCCCCTGTTGGGCGATTTACACCGAAACCTAATAAGCAGCAATTTATGCCAACGTCTAACTGAATGTGGTTTTATGAAAATCCGTGTATTAGTTCTTGAGATAGAGCTATTGCGAAAATCGGGAAAAATGCAGCATAGCAGCGCCACCTGCCGGTAGATTTACATCAAAACCTAATCCTCAACAACTTATGTCAACGTCAAACTGAATCTGAAGTTTGGTGAATATTCGTGCATTAGTTCTTGAGATAGCAATCTTGCGGAAATCATGAAAAATGCAACATAGCAGCGCCACCTGTTGAGCGATTTTCACCAAAAAGTAATCAGCACAAATTTATATGAAGGTCTAACTGAATCTAAAGTTTCAACAGATTCCATGCATTAGTTTTTGAAATGACCGCTCATAATTTTTTTGTCAGAGACAAACAAATAGACAGACTGACAGACAAAAAATTTATAAAAATAGTCAAATCGTATTCCAGACAAGAAGTTCTAAAACTATAAATCCTTAGAAACCGGAAGTCGAAACTTTTCACGAAAACAACACTTTATTTTTCTAAAGACAAAAGAAAGCAAGACAAGATGAACGCATCCATTCTGCCCTTGGATCAGAAACGGTGAATCGATTCAGTTCAGATTCGATGCCGATGTCGATCTTCAGATGCGATCTTCAGAATCGTTATTTTTTTGATTTACTTCAATTCTTTAGATGCAATGTCGAATCGTTATGTTTTGATTTACTTCAATTCAAATCGCATCGCGGTCGATCCACGATTCGGGTTGAATCAATTCTTCCAATTTTGCTGTTTTAGTGCCAGAATTGCTGTAAAATTTTGTATAAGAGCCTTTTTTTACTTTCTAGGTTAAATCAGTGTTGAATGCAGGTATTTTTCTCAGGGAGGGATTTATGCGACTCCGGTCGGGATTGGGTGGGGCGGGGGGTGCATTTCAGAGTTCCATAGTGGGGGGGGGGTGCACATTTGTCCATTAAAAAGCATAAAATCTCAAAACTTACGGGAGAGACATTTCAATGTCCCGGGAGGGATGTCCTCCCGGGCTACCCCCTGAATTCAACACTAGGTTAAATCGTTATACTTTTGTTTAGAATCCTAGTTATTCAGGTTACTAGTTTATTATATTGTATTTTTCAAGTTCGTCCCTTCTAGTCTCTCCACCCCCCTCTCCCCTTTTCCTAGCTAATCTTAATTTACAGGGCCGTTCAAAATTTGCATGCAATTTTTAAAATGTCCAATTCTTGTTCTATTTTATTATAAAGCCACATTTTGAAACCTTGACCAAAGATACTTTTGAGGTCGCCCCTCCGACCGTTTGGGGCTTACCTGCTCCCTCGGGGTGGGGGGGGGGGGGGTATTTTTTGTTTCTTCCAAACCATGTCGTATAACATATCGTTGGAAAGCTTTTAATGTGATCTTTTATTTTCTGTCTCTAGCCTTCCTTCTTTTTGGTAAGGGTCAATCGTGCTCCAACTTTTGTATTGATATTTTTGATAGTAATTTCAAAGGAATATATATTTATTCTTTCGGATTTATTGTTTTAAAGGCAGAACTGCTGTCAAATTTCGCATAAGAACCTTTTTCTTTCTAGGTTAAATTGTTATATTTTTAGTTTAGGAGCCAAGTTATTTGTGTTACTAGTTAATTAAGCTGTACTTTTCCAGTTCGTCACCAATACATCCCCCCCCCCCCATCCCAATTTTCTTAATTATGGTCCAATTTCAATGGGACCTTTTTTGACATTCTTCCCGAGTCATTTGTTTACCAACTAAACACTGATATTATATCTGCAGCTCTTGGTGAGCACTATTTATGAATGGTAATAACAAATTTCGTCTCTTTTCCATTTTAAACTTATCATTCTTGGTTTAAAGCCACGTGATTCAAGGTTCTCGTTAGTTAAGCGGTATTTCACAAGTTTGTCAAAGTGTTTGTGTAAGTTGTATTATAAAAATTCCAGTCGTTTACAACCAAACTTACTGATTTATGATACTTTGAATTTTATGAAATTTCGGAGCTTTCCGAAACTAAAGGATCCCCTGTATGTTATTAATTTTTTTCAAGGGTGTAGGTATGAAAATACGTGCTAAAATGCTTTAAATCCTTTTTTTTTTAAATAATATATTTAACAATTTAAACAAAGTGATTCCCGAGAATTTTGTACTGTTTTAAAAGGGGACCACATCTTAGAATGTAAGGGGGGGTAAAAATTCGAAACTTGGACAGGGCGATGCAAAAAAAGAAATTCTCCTTTCAGAAATTCGAAAAAATATTATCTTAATAACAAGCTGAGATATTAATTATTATTTCACTAATTGGTTTATTTCTATTAAAGGCTTTTTTTTAAAGGCAGTCACGTGATTTTTTATAGCAGCATTAACGTTTTCTACCGTTTAGCGTGCGGTTCTTTGACGGCGGGCTGAGATAATTACTACCTTTTCAATATAAAAAAATTTATAAGTGTTCATACCACTATTTTCGAATAGTAATTTCACAAATATCTTGAATTCTTGCTTAAGACTACCACCCCCTAGACTAATGTATCTTCGGATAGGTTGTATACAAGAGTTTAGTTTAGATACACTTTTGTTTTGAATAGACTGCGCTCCCTGGTGGTGGAATATAGAACTAACAGACCGCGATTTCATTTAAAGTAGAAAATCTAACAAGGCGATCTGTTCGAAACTTTAAGATAGTTTATAACACATAAGAAAAAGTTTAAAAAAGAATGGTGCGAAAATTTCGGGAGGAGGGAGGGGGGGAGGCCGCTAGAATTTTTTTTAAACCTTAGCGTTCCTTACCGTTTTAGGTGGGCTTTTTGACGGAGTCCTGAGATAAATGCTACTTATTAAATATAAAAAAGTCAAAAGTTTAGTTACCACTATTTCCGAAAAGTAATTTCGGCAAATAGCTTAAATTTTTGATCAAGATTGCCACACTCTTGAGTAATATATCTACTGATAGGTTGTTTAACGGAGTTTCGTTCACAGTTTTGTTAGGAATAGAGTGCGCACCCTGGTGGTGGAATCTGGAACTAACATAACGCGATTTTGTTAAAATTAGGAAATCTAACAATGCGATCTGTTTTAAACTTTAAGATTGTTTATAACACATGATAAAAAATTATAAAAAAAGAATGGCGCGTCACATTTCGGGGGGGGGATAGAGGGGAGGGGCAGAACAAAATTAGAAAATATAACAGGGCGATTTGTTTGAAATTTTAAGATAGTTTATAACACATAATAAAAAATTTTTAAATGATGAATGTCAGAAATTGGGGGGGTGGGGGGTACACCTATACGGTGCTGTAGGCAGCGGGAACCCGGTTCGCGGTTCGTTCGCTTCGAGATTTCATATTAGGGGGAACCCGCTAGTTACTAGCTATAATGTTAAAGATTTCCAAGCAATATACATGTGCGTCCACTATCCTTCTAAGACAGTAAAATTAATTGATTTTTATTTCTTCTGAGAAAACTAAATTTTCACGTCTTGCAGCGACGATTTTTTTTTTTTTTTTTTTTTTTTTTTAAATAAATGAACTTTAATAAACTTTGCTAGTTACATTATTAAACTCAAATTGTAAGAATACTAAATCGGTTCTTATGGCAACGTGAATCATGTCCCTGAAAATTTAAATTTTAATTCAGGCTGGAAGAAATCACAATGATTTAATTACAGGGACAGTCAAAAGTTTTCCGTTACATTACGGCCAATGGAAAAAATTATTTCAAGTGCATTTTAAGGATGTTACAGACTTTCGAACAGAATGAAATTGATATGCACTTATGAAGTGCACTGTTATAGTACGAGCGCACCACATTTGCCACGTTTGACGCGCAATTTCCAACTTATATTTAACCGAGATCTTTCTTAAAAAATAAATTTAATTAAAATCTAAATTACAATATTAGTAAAATTACATCTTAAAACTAATAATTTAAAAGTTAAAAACTTTATTATTTGACTCAAAGGTCTGGGCTTACGACTGGGCCCCTGACTTTGTCCACCCTCTAAATGTGAGGTATGGGAGGTGGTCGCTACGGCTCTGCTGATTCGCTAAGTTTTGAAATTAATATTTTTGAGCTTATCTGTGCGAATCTGTGACTATCGAAATATCGATTCAAGTATCGATTCTAGAATTTGGGAATCGATTCTTATTGTGATCGATTCAGCTTTATACGATGTCGATTTTAATCGATTCCTGAATTTTCCAGAATCGCCCATCACTAAACAAATGGTTACGTAAGTAAGAATCTCATTCTCTTTTTCATTTAATTCATTAAATGTTCGATAAGTTCGACACATCTGTGGAGAATGTAACCTTGTTTTTATATCGAACAGAACTATTTTTTTTTTTTTGTTTCTATAATAAAAATCGAATTTTTCTAAAATTTCAAGGTTTTGCTATCTCAGTTAAGAAATTTGGTTTCATACCCACCAACATGCTTTTTTTTTATCTTATTATGTAATTTTGATAAGTTATATAAATTTCTTTATTGTAATGGAAAAACAATTGAGAAATTAATTTCCCGTAGTAAGAAAAACTCCAAAAAATTATTTATAAATGATGGGGTAACTGGATCCCACAGTGTCCAGTTACCCTTGACACATGTCTCAGTTACCCCATTTTTGAAAAAAAATATGGGGTGACTGGAACCCCGGTCTTACATTCGAAACATGAAGTAAATAGGGACAGATAGGGTAACATCCCCAGTGATTGGCATATCCTACAAAAATGTCCTAAAATAAGATTTACATCCAGTCTTTTAGAAATGCAAGACCATATTCCAGCTATATGTACATTTACTTTAAAGATTATAACTTTGATTTATGCTACTAGATGACAATAGTGCATAAGAAAGAGAAACAATTATGGCTTGTGTCAAATTAGCCATTTTCGTTGGAAATGCTTCTTCTCTGGCTTAAGGTAGCATGCATATCAACTCATTATTATCTGATTTATAATATGTTATAAATTTTGACTGACAAAAGTTTTGTTTAGTTGAAAGCGCTTACTTTAATTGTGTAAAAGTATTTTTGACATAAATATTTGGATTTTTGAATTAAGGATAGGTGCCATTTAATGGTGCTTCAGTTTTGCTAGTTCCAAGTAATTGGCACATGTGCCAATTACTGGGGAATCATGAAATTTGGCATTAAACCACTTATTTTGACAGTTCTTTTAAAGTTATAAACTAATTTTCTTTAGCAATTGTTTTTATTTGAAAATATGAAATATTACCAGTAATTGGCATGCATTAAAGCTTCATATGACAATTACTAGGGATGGCATGACAATTATTGGGTATTAATATAAATATATTGTATTCTTTTAAAGTATTCACATTTCGAACTAATTATGCTGCTTTCTTTCTCTCAAAAACCTGAAAAATGGCATCTTCATCTACAGTAAATTCATTGAAAGGGATTAAACTCAAATTCTTGTATTCTGAAGAAGCAGGGATGAATGAAATGCATGCTACACGTACTCAAAACATGAGCTTTCATAAAGCCAATGTTACATTTGGTGTGCCTCATAATACTTTAGAAAACTAAGTTAATGGGAAAACTCCAAGAGAAAGAAGAATGAGAGCATCATCAGTTCTTACACCAGCAGCAGAAGTTAACATAGTAAAAGGAATTTTGAGCATTGCCAAAGATGGTTTTCCCTTGATAAAAGAGGATTTATTGTATACAGTTCAAAAAATTATTAAACTGTCAAACAGGAAAACTCCATTCACAAATAATAAACCTAGAAAAAAATGGTTTAAATAATTTTTAGCTTATCATCCTGAAATTATTGTGAACATTCCAGAAACAGAAACTCTTACTCATTCAATGGCCAAACTAACTGAGTTAGATTTGCGAATTATGTTTAAAGAAATGGTAGATTATTTTTGCAAAGAAAATCTCAAAGAACTTTTCAAATATCCCCTGAGAATATACAATAATTGTGATGAGGCTGCATTTTTGCTTTGTTCCAAAACTGGAAAAGAGGATGCAAAGATGTTTATGAAATTGTGCAAGGCTCAGACAAAGAATCTCTTACTGTACTGATGCCAGTTCGAGCTGAGGGAGTTGTTTGTCCACCATTTATAATTTATCCTTATCTGAGATTGTCATCAGATCTCGTCAATAATGCTCCTAAAAGTAGGGGTTCAGGGAAAGGTAAAAGTGGCTAGATGAATTGTGAAACATTTTATAAATACGTAGCTAATATATTTTTTTCCATGGCTGCAGCAAAATCAAATTGATTTACCAATAGTAATTTTTATGGATTTTCATCAGAGTCACCTTACATTGCATTTAAGTAATTATTGTGCTGAAAAAGTTATAGTAATGATTTCTCTCCCCCAAATGCAACACATACAATGCAATCATGTGATTTCAGCTTGTTCAAAGTGATGAAATTGAAGTGGAAGCAGGTAGCTCATGAACGGAGAGTAACTTTCATGGAGTTATTACAAAAATTACGTTTGCAAAAATGTTTGAAGTGTTGTTGTTAGAAGCATTAGTTCTGAATGTATTTCACATGGCTTTAGACATTGTGGCCTATATCCCTTTAATCGAGATGGAGTTGATTACAGTTAATTTGAAAAATTAACTGATTCTACTACTCTTAATAATAATAATGTATTTTATGATGTTTTTTTTATGATGAACAATATTATATGGGTCATATAATTGATTTGATCCTGCGGAACCTACTGTTAATTTTTTTTACGAGAAACAATGGAAAACAAATATATTTGGTGACCAAAGTCAGATATTAGTGACTGTAGACAATCGGTTTTTTTTTTTTATTGTTCCTTGGAATTATCAGGAAATTTTCTTTTTTCTCTGCAGTCATTCATTATTCGAAAAATCAAAACTCTATACTGACAGATAAAACAGCATTAATTTCCATATTACTATTTTTCCATGTAACATTTCAAATTATGTTTTTATTTTATAACTATTTTAGACAAGTCTAAAACAGTTACAATATATTTCCAACATCAAGATGTGTAAATTAGCATTAATTTACTTATGCGATGGTTAATATTTTCAGCATAAAGTTGTTAAAATTAATATTATCAAGCTATATTACCTTATTTAACCAAGATTTTCCGCTTATATTGTGTTATAATTAATCTTTTCTATCATATGTTTCTCATAGCCATATTTTTCATATAATCTAAAAGTAAAAAATAGTGTGTATTTTTTTTACTTATATACACATGTGCCAATCACTGGATCACAAGGTGTCATACATTGGTGTACTTGGTGCCAATTACTGGTGATTATAGTAGCTTTTTATAAATATTTTTTTATAAAAATACCTATTGAAATATTTTTGATTTTAGTTCGCAAAATAGATGCACAGATATGCACTCTTTGATTTAAAAATATTTGCAATTAAATATTTTTTCTCTAAGTAATGAAAACAGGCGTAAGTTTAAGGACAAATTCTTAAGGTGCCAATTACTGGGGTTGTTACCCTACCTAACATTATTAATGTATTTATATGTCTAATCTTAAAAAAGAAAGGTTGTTTGATAAATGTACTTACCATATTTTAATAAAAAGCAACGAAAGTTCGATCAAATTGCCGTTGTTTAAAAAAAAAAAAGAAACCTAAATTTTCGGCAACCTATCACAGGAAAGACAAAGTTATTATTGAGTTGGCACACGTTGTTTTAAGAAGTAGAGATGTGGGGGCAATGTTTACAAAAGATAAAACTTAAAAGACATCAACAGTTTTTTTATTAAATAGCCCATGACCCAGTTACCTCGTGGGTCCAGTTACCCCAACTAACCTTACTGTTTATCTTAAAAATCACTCTTAATTGCACAAATGCAATTCGTATAATTCCAAAACAATTTCGCTACTATACGTTGATTTGGCGTAAGCCTCGATTATGGAAAATTCGCCGCTTTGATTTATGCTTAGTAGAGAGCCCGAGCCAGAGCATTTATTAAAAAATATATATGATTTTTTTTTGTCTTTTTTTCATATGGCAACAGGGAAGAAAAATGAAAGCAGTGTTTTAACTGTCTATTCAGAATTTCCAAACTGTTTACACTTCAATATTGTTTATTAGTATGAAAAAAATTACGGTGGAGCTATAAAACCAAAATAAACTAGTATCAATAAAATCTGTCCTTATATATATACAGTAAAACCTCCTTAAAGTGACCACGCGTTCCGTTCCAATAAAAATTGGTCGTTCCGAGAGGTGGGCTCTTAATGGAGGTCATGTTTAAGTCTAGATGTTAATTCTTGAAAAAAGATAACAATTAATGTTACTAAAATTTATTTTTCACATTAGGAAAAAACATGAAAATTTAAGTATATAAGCAAAAGTTAATTACCTAAGTTAATTACTGCAGAGTTTAAAAAATGAATACATTGACGTTTGCTTATCTTTTATAACTACTTTTATTTCCAAGTCCTATCAAAGTTCAGTAAATAAATACATTTTTTTTTTTGGACGGGAACAAATAATGACGATTCCATTAATTTGTCTATTTTTTTAGAGTTTCCTGACATACTAGAGCAGGGGAGTTTATTAACCGTCATTCTTAATTTGTCATCAGAGTTAAATTCAATGCCTAAGAAGGTACAAAGGGGTTTAAACACTTAAAAGTTACCGGAATTTAAAAAAAAAATCTAAACTTACTTTTTAAGATTGATGAATAATGCGCTCTCCGGAATTATTTTTGTAATAAAATCTTCTTCAAGCGACCAGGAAAAAACGGAATTTGTTTAATTTTCTTCAAAGAAATTGGTCACTCGTGGAGGGAGTTCAACTGGGATGGTCTCTGAATGGAGGTAAAATTAGTATTGAGCCTATGGGAATAAATTTCGTTCCATGAAAAAATGGTCCTTCAGGGAGGTGGTCGCACAGGGAGGTTTCACTGTATATATATATATCCCTGGCAACCCTAACAAAAGAATTTCATCCAACGGAACCGCCCTTGCCTGTAAAAGTTGTTTTACCTTTAGTTGAGTATTTATGCAGACAAAAGAGCAGACACGGAAAGGCCTAGTAACTCATCTTAAGGCTTTTGAAATTCATATTCTTGATCTTGAAGGACCAAATAGCTTTGAATGGATGAAAATTGAGTGAAGTACGATAGTGAATTAGGAAGAAATTAATTAATTTAGACTACAAATTACTTCTTTTTGCATTTATTTATCTAAGTTTTAAAGAATATTAAATTGTAAAAAAAAAGAATTTTCGAGAACAAAATCCGTTTGAATTAATAAAAATTGATTGAAGTTTGATCGAGGATTAATTTATTTAAACTATTTTTTCTTTTTGCATTTATTTTTTATAATATAAAGAAATTTAAAATGTATATTAAATTGCATAAGAACAATTTTGGAGAACCAAATCGATTTGAATTGATGAAAATTGATTGAAGTTTGATCTTGTATTATGAAGACTGTAATTAATTTAGACTATTACTTCTTTTTGTATTTATTTTTTTATGCCTTAAAAAAATACAAAATATGTATTAAATTGTAAAAAAAAAAAAAAAAAAAAAAAAAAAAAAAAAAGAATTTTGGAGGACGAAATCGGTTTGAACTAATGAAACATGTCTGAAGTTTGATCGTGGATCAGAAAGCCTGTAATTAGTTTAGACTATTACTTCTTTTTGCGTTTATTTTTTTATGTTTTAAAGAAAGGCAAAATATGTATCTAATCTTAAAACAATCTTGGAGGACCAAATTGGTTTGAATTAACGGAAAATGTCTGAAGTTTGATCGTGGGTTTGGAAGCCTGTAATTAATCTTGACTATTATTACTTTTTGCGTTTATTTTTTTATGTTTCAAAGAAATGTAAAATATGTATTAAATGGTAAAAAGACACTTTTGGAGGACAAAATCGGTTTGGGTTAAAGAAAAATGTCTGAAGTTTGTTCGTGAATTAGGAAGCATGTAATTAATTTAGAGAATTACTTTTTTTTCATTTATTTTTTTATGTTTTAAAAAAATACAAAATATGTATTAAATTGTAAAAAAAAAAAAAAAGAATTCTGGAGGAGAAAATCGGTTTGAATTAATGAAAAATGTCTGAAGTTTGATCGTGGATTAGAAAGCCTGTAATTAGTTTAGACTATAACTTCTATTTGCGTTTATTTTTTTATGTTTTAAAGAAATGCAAAATATGTATCTAATCGTAAAAAAAAAAAAAAATCTTGAAGGACCAAATCGGTTTGAATTAACAAAAAATGTCTGAAGTTTGATCATGGGATTGGAAGCCTGTAATTAATTTTGACTATTACTTCTTTTTGCGTTTATTTTTTTTATGTTTTAAAGAAATGCGAAATATGCATTAAATGGTAAAAAGACAATTTTGGAGGACCAAATCGGTTTGAGTTAATAAAAAATGCCTGAAGTTTGTTCGTAGATTAGGAAGCCTGCAATTAATTTAGACTATTACTTCGTTTTCCATTTATTTTTTTATGTTACCCTCCGACTGTCTTGGAAATGGGCAAAATTGTAATGTTGTTTTCTCTGCATTATGTTTTAAATGCTAAAAAAAAAATGATTCTTTGAGCATTTTATAAAAAATCTTAGTAACGAATATGAATGCAATCCTTGAAAGTTTTAATCATTGTTCAATGTATTAAAAATACATTAAATGAATAGAATTATGTTACTTTAAATATTGCTTGTATTGCAGTGAAACCTGGAGCTTAGTGAACGTATTAACACGGGCTTGTCAGTGAGGGGGTTAAAAAAATACAAAATATGTATTAAATTGTAAAAAAAAAAAAGAATTTTGGAGGAGAAAATCGATTTGAATTAATGAAAGATTTCTGAAGTTTGATCGTGGAATAGCAAGCCTGTAAATAGTTTAGACTATTACTTCTTTTTGCGTTTATTTTCTTACGTTTTAAAGAAATGCAAAACATGTATCTAATTGTAAAAAACCAATCGTAGAGGATCAAATCGGTTTGAGTTAATAAAAAATGTCTGAAGTTTGTTCGTGGATTAGGAAGCCTCTAATTAATTTAAACTATTACTTCTTTTTGCATTTATTTTTTTATGTTTTAAAAAAATACAAAATATGTATTAAATTGTAAAAAAAAAAAGAATTTTGGAGGAGAAAATCGATTTGAATTAATGAAGGATTTCTGAAGTTTGATCGTGGAATAGCAAGCCTGTAAATAGTTTAGACTATTACTTCTTTTTGCGTTTAATTTCTTACGTTTTAGAAATGCAAAACATGTATCTAATTGTAAAAAACCAATCGTAGAGGATCAAATCGGTTTGAGTTAATAAAAAATGTCTGAAGTTTGTTCGTGGATTAGGAAGCCTGTAATTAATTTGAACTATTACTTCTTTTTGCATTTATTTTTTTATGTTTTAAAAAACTACAAAATATGTATTAAATTGTAAAAAAAAAAAAAAAAAAAAAAAAAAAAAAAAAAAAAAAAAAAAAACAATTTTGGAGGACAAAATCAGTTTGAATAGATGAAAATTGACTGAAGTTTGATCGTGGATTAGTGTTAAAATTCATCCTTCCTACAATCAGTTTTGTGTGAGAATCTACAATAAATCTTCATTTACTCAAGAAAAATGTTTGTGAATGTGAAATATGCTACCATGTTTGTGAAATATTAAATATGCTTTAGTGAACAATATATGTTTGTGACAATATTGACGGAGCTATTTATCAAGCGTTTTTCACCAGAGGACAGTTAGCAGTCCTTCATATTGACAATAGATGGCAGCACTAAACTTTATTTCTACAGAACTTGTTTCGAATTAATGATAAGAAGTGACAGCACCGATCGATATCTTTTAGACATTAAACTTTAAAACTCTGTTTCATACAATCGAAAGTGCTGATTTCGACAAGAATCTTTTGTTTCTCTAATGAAGCAACCTGTTCTCAGTTTTACAGCCCCAATGAACAGACAGTCTTCGCTGAATTCTCCCGTATGACTGACGTGTTGTTTGCCCAATTATGATACTATTGTGTTCTCGGAAGATACTTCTCCGAGGGAATGAACACGATAAATCTATGTTTAAAAAGCAGTTTAAAGTTGTCACAACCATCCAGCTTTATATGTTGAATCATTAATCTTATTTCTTCTTTTTTTTTTACTACAGTAACCTAGATAAAATAAATCGTGTTTCAACCTGAAGACCTGATCTCAGTGCGAATCTCTTTGTGATATAGAAGTTTCTTCATATCAAGCATCTCAGCGCAATCCACGTTAATAAAGTATATTATTTTTCAGATGCAAAGAAATCCCAGCTGCCCCTACAGAAATCACAAGTAAGAAATCTTACATTTCATCTTATATTATAAATATACTCTATAAATCTGGGTTATTTTGGCCAACGCCATTAATAAATCATGTCCTACTCCCTTAAATTCTTTATAGATTATAAATCAGAGGCATGAATAAGGGACGTGAGATATATATAAACATAACCCAGTAAAATACATGATAGTATTTAATAAAATTAAAAGTAGCACTTTATGAAAATTATGATATGCAAATATGAAAAAATAAAATATGATATGCATATGTGAAAAAAAGAAAAAATATTACAAATTTATATTTATGAATATTGAAATTTAGTGATATATGCACATATATACAAAGGTGTTTATATAATATTATAACATATTGTATATCTGAATACTATAAATACTAAGTTGGTGATATAAATAAGAAATGAAGGAAAGTTATAAGACTTCCGAATTACTAATAATATATTGTGGCACATAAATTTCTAAGAATTACATAATAACTATGTTCAGGGATTTAGCCGCTGTTGGGAAATTAAACAATACGAACTATCTGAATTGGGCGTTTAAAATTAAGAATCTACTCATTAAGGACGACCTCTTTAAGTATTGTCTAGAGGCTCCGCACGCTATACCAGACTCGGCATACTTAAAAAACAGCACTAAAGCGAAAGCCATCATCAACCTTTGTATCGATGATAATCAAATTGTCAGCGTTAACCCGGGAGAACTCGCTGCATGAGATTTTCTCTCACAGTCGTACTTTTTTAAGACTCTTATTTAAATCATTTTTCATTTTAATTAAAATTTCAAAATGTTTTTCAATTATTTTACCTATTTTGTGAATAAAAGTACTAAGCCAACCAAAAAAAGTTGATATTATATGAATGTAAAGTAAAAGAAAAGCAATTGGGCATTCTCACTAGCGAGTTCTCCCGGGTTAAAAAATCTTCAGACACCGAAGGAGGTTTGGGATAGACTTAAGTCCATACATCAGCGCGCGAATTTATCTTCGAAATTATTCCTTCTTAGGAAATTATACTCCCAAAAATTGTCAGAGGGAGGTAATATGAACGATCATATAAGCAACATATTAATAATTAAAGATAGGCTCTCGGGCATTGGCGAAGAGATCAGTGAGTCACATATTGTGGCTATTATGCACTGCTCCCTGCCACCATCTTACGCGACTATGATAACTGCGCTCGAGACACGTGATGAAAGTGATCTTAAATTGGAATTCGTGAAAAATAAATTAATAGACGAATTCTCACAACGTACAGAAAATAAAAACACTAGTTCGAATACCAGACAAACGGCGTACAACATAGAGACTTGCACCCCGTCGACACGGCGTACAAAACTGTAAACAAAACACATAAAACCAAAAAGTTTTGCAACTTTTGTTCACGTACTGGCCATCTTAGAAATGAATGTTTTCAATTGAAAAACAAAGAGAAATATAATTCCCAGAAGAATAATTACAAAAACGAATATAACAGGAATTGAAACTATAATAATAGCGGTGGTTACAGAACAAATACCGGGAACTATAAAGATCAACAAAATAGTAAAGATCACTCATCCAATTTTTGCTTTAATAGCAAAAATAAACACAGCTAGTGAGAAAAACGACTCGGCCGTTCCTCTTCCCCCAGTTTAACATAAATTTGAAAATGAATCCATACTAGTTAACGAAACACAAACAAGAAACCCTAACACATACATTATAGATTCAGGCTGTACAAGACATGTTACATCCACAAAAGAGCACTTCACAACATTTACACCAGGGAATTCTGGTAACATCACCATAGCTAACGGGAAAAGATTAAATTCTCAAGATTTAGGTGACGTAACACTAAACACGGATCTGAAAAATAGTATAACACTTAAGGACGTACTGTATTGCCAGGAATTAAAGAGTAATATTTTGTAGGTAAAAAAGACAACCGACAATAATATAAAAGTGATTTTTGCGAAGGAAACATGTTTTTTCGTTAAAGATAACAACTCTATATTAACTGCTAAACTGAATAACAACCTCTACGAAATAAATCCCAGAGATGAGTATGGTTACACCTTAAGCACACATACCTCATGTAACAACGAAAACTGTATATATAAATGGCACCGGAGACTAGGTCATAAAAATTTTGACTCAATTAAATCTTTAGTTAATCATAAATTGGATGAGGAATAGTTATAAACAACTGTAAGCATGAGACACACTGCACTAAGTGTATTGAGGGGAAACTCTCAGTTTTACCCTACCCCAAATTAGCTAAAAACAGAAGCAAAGAAATATGCTCTCTTACGCATTCCGACATTTGTGGGGCCATGGAGACTCAAACTCCAGGAGGAAAGCGTTATTTCATAACGTTCACGGACGATTATAGTCGGTTTACTATGACATATCTATTAGCCCATAAATCTGAAGCGGTAGAGAAGTTAAAGCAGTATGTAGCCTTAACAAAAAGTAAATTCGGAAAGTAATAAAATCTATAAGACCAGATAACGCCAAAGAATATCTTGGTGAGAGCTTCGAAAACTACTTGGCCGAAAACGGCATAGAACGCTAATTAAGTGTCCCGTACAGTAGTCCACAAAATGGCGTTTCGGAAAGATAAACAGAACAATCGTTGAAATGGCACGTACTATGCTGTCAGATGCGAAATTGCCAAATCATTTCTGGGGGGAAGCGGTGATGACGGCCACATATTTAGCCAACCGACTGCCGACAAACGCAAATGAAAATCACGTCACACCGTACGAATTGTGGAATAACAGAAAGCCCGACCTATCTAATATTAAGATTTTTGGGTGTAAGGCATTTGCATACGTGGATAAATCTAAAATAACCAAGTTTGACGAAAAAGCAATTGAGGGGGTCATGTTGGGGTATGTTTTTCGAAGCAAAGGATACAGAATTCATACGGGGAATAACAACATAATAATTTCAAGAACCGTAAAATTTATTGAAGAGGGGACTAAATGTAAGGAAGTTAATGATATTACAGAAAAAAAAATGACGCTCAAACACCTGCGGAAAATATCAAAATTGATTTATCAAATGATAACGAAGATCAAATAGAAACCCCAACGCAAGATAATCTCGAACTGAGACGGTCACATAGGCAAAACAGAGGCGTACCTCCAAATCGTTTTGGAGTAACTTTAAATTTATGCAAAATTGAGGAACCTAAATCATTGACCGAATTACAAAACATTGAGGACACAGAAATAAAAAATAAGTGGTTGGAAGCGACTAATGAAGAAATGAATTCGCTACATCAAAATAAAACATGGAAATTAAGCAAAGCTCTACCCGGAAAGCGCGTCATAGGGTCACGGTGGACATTTAAGGCTAAAAGAGGGGCCGATGGAACTATAGAGAGAATGTGTGTAAGTTGAATAAAGCGATTTATGGCCTCAAACAGGCCGCCAGGACGTGGAATTTAAAAATAAGCCAATAGCTAAGAAACTTAAAATTCACAGAATTCGAATCAGACCAGCGTCTGTTTAAGAGAATTAAAGATGGAAAAGTCGCGTATGTAATTGTTTACGTGGACGATATTCTCGTAGCAGGTAATAGAAATGATACGCACGAGATATATATCCAATTATCCAGGGAATACGAAATTAAAAACCTGGGACAAGTAACACAGTATTTAGGGATCAATATAACTAAAACAGAAAACGGTAATTTACAACTCGATCAGGAGCACAATATAATAGAAATCGCAGAAAAGTTCAACTTAACCCTTAGCAAACCCACCTACACGCCGATGTGCACTAACTATTTTAATTTGGATCCAGAGGGAAAACTAATGGAAAATAATACAAGGTATAGACAAGCAATAGGCGGATTGTTATACATCGCGACATTAACAAAACCCGATATCGCGGCAATAGTTAACCTCTTGGGGAGGAGGAATGAGTCGCCAAGACAAGTTGATTGGGGGGCTATTGAGAAACTCATTAGATATCTGATGACTACCAGAAAAATGAAATTTGTGATCGACAAGTCAAAACCACTTATACTGACAGTGTATAGCGACGCCGACTTGGCGAATGATAAAATTGATAGGAAATCTACCACAGGCAACCTATTTAAATTAGGCAACAATCTCTTAGCTTGGCTTTCTAGGAAGCAGACGAGTGTAGCACTATCGTCGACAGAAGCCGAATATATTGCAGCGTCAACCGCTACGCAAGAGATCAAATGGTTATTAAACCTACTCAGTGACCTTGAACTGCCCCAACAGTTACCAATAGACATTTACGAGGACAATCTGTCCGCCATAAAACTCACGAAAAATGAAAAAGCACAGACTAAAACCAAACATATCGAGGTTCAGTTTCATCATATAAAACACCAATACGAAAGTGGCATAATTAGAGTTGTTTACTGTCCTACCAAGTTAATGCTTGCAGACATCTTAACCAAGCCACTTCCAAAAACCCAATTTGAATTTCTAAGGAAAGAACTGCAACTAACTGTGTCGTAGATTCCTCACCCAAAAAGGAGGAATGTTACAATTCATCCTTCCTACAATCAGTTTTGTGTGAGAATCTACAATAAATCTTCATTTACTCAAGAAAAATGTTTGTGAATGTGAAATATGCTACCACGTTTGTGAAATATTAAATATGCTTTAGTGAACAATATATGTTTGTGACAATATTGACGGAACTATTTATCAAGCGTTTTTCACCAGGTGACAGTTTGCAGTCCTTCATATTGACAATAGATGGCAGCACTAAACTTTATTTCTACAGAACTTGTTTCGAATTATTGATAAGAGGTGACAGCACCGATCGATATCTTTTAGACATTAAATTTTAAAACTCTGTTTCATACAATAGAAAGTGCTGATTTCGAACAGAACCTTTTGTTTCTCTAATGAAGCAACCTGTTCTAGGTTTTACAGCCTCAATGAACAGACAGTCTTCGCTGAATTCTCCTGTATGACTGACGTGTTGTCTGCCCAATTATGGTACTATTGTGTTCTCGGAAGATACGTGATACCGAGGGAATGAACACGATAAATCTACCGGGTGTCCCAAAAAGGACTGACTGATTTTAAAATTCAATAACTTCCAAACGGTGACAGATATTGTGAGAATTCGACGATATCTCACATTGAAACTCTCATTTTACAAGGCAAAAGCCAGCACAGGGAAGCTAATGTATTTTCACCTAGCCTCCAAATTTCTTCAGAGTCCTAGAAAATGTCGCTAGAGATGAAACAAATACCTCAATTTCAATCAATCTTCGCAGATGACACTAGGGTGAAAGGAACTCTTTTATCTAGCGAGAGAAATATTCTTTTGATGTTCACGAGGGCCTCGTTCCCGTGGGAAAGTAGAAAGTGAAACCAGAGATAAAACCAGACGCGAAGGTTCCTGACTGCAACCTATAGAGAAAGGGCTGCCCTATGAGATCATGGGCCACGGATGGTGAGTGGCTAATGGGAGTGGCTTTGGTCCTAGACGGAAAAACGAAACTGATAAAAGAGGATGCAAGAGCATTCTCGGGAGCTTAATTTTTCCCTTCTGTTGAAGTTGAGACTTCAAGGTGTTTCTGGCCGTGCAGAGTGGAAATCTCTCACGGGTCGACGGCTTCGGGACATACTCCGAAGCACAGAAGAGCGAAAGCCAGGTGTGGCTGTTAAGATATCTCCATCACGGAGTTGAAGATCGGAGGTTCCTAAACCTCGGTTAAACACCTACAAAAGTGCGACATTCCTGTTGAGCATCGCGAACTCTATCTTCGAAAATAGTGGACATTGAAATAGTAAGAGACTGACTACACTGAAAGCGATCTATTATTCGAGGACTGGACTTGATTCTATAAATATATTATTGTCAGCTGAACTCGAACCCTTTTATGAAAAACGTTGTAAATAGGACTTATATAATCCAGAAAATATTATTTAATTGTTTGTAATGCAATAAAATATTTCTTCGACTTTAAATAAGCCTTGGCCGTTGAAGTTGCCCGCTACCACACCACCTTACGACATCGGCTCCGTTACAACTTGGTGGCAGCGGTGGGATTTTCAGCAAGAATAATTGTTATTAGAGGAAAGCCCAGGAGGAAACAGACGGCGAACACCCGGAGTTTCTGACGACAACTCGAGAGGCAGCCGAAAGAATCGAAACTACAGTTCCGAGGAAGACAGAAGGACAGCCCTTCGGGAGCAAAAGACAGTTCACCCAGAACAAAAGACAGTTCGTCCAGAACGAAAGACATTTCATCCAGAACAACGGCAATGAGACAGTTCATCTAGATCAACTAGACAGTGCTTCGAGACAGTGCAAGGTGGACCTTGGACGACAAACAGTGGGACGCAACATGCCCGATACGAGCCTTTGAGCTACAGTGGACGACACCCGCGGAGTGCCATAACGAACCGTTCCCCAGACAAGATACTTCAAGCAACAACTGCAACAGGTAAGCTCATTTCATTTTGAGTGGCTCTTAAACTATTATTTATCATACTGATAGGATGTTAAAACGTTGTTTAGATAAAAACAAGAGAAACTTTTTTATTTTGAGGTAAATGAAAATACTAAGATTATGATAAATCAATAATGTGTAGTTAATTGAAAACTAACGTTTAATGCAAATTTATATGTTATGTTATCTTTATCAGTATTTGGAATATTTGGAATGCAGAAAGGATTAGATAGGCTAAATTCATAACTACTCAAAAAAAAAAATTCCCAGTAAATTTTTTTTTCTTATATGACGAATATATAATGTAAAACTATTGGGTAATGTCCGTAGCCAATACTGGCCATCGCATGAGTTTAAAACTGATTTCTGGTCACTGCTCTAGCGGCGACCCTTGGCACTTCATCCGAGCACACTGCCTTGCCTTCCTAGTTTAGAATAAAGTCTGATCGGGTCGTGAGAGTTCACACTCTCACTGGAAGGTCCACCAACCCCCGCCGACCCCGCCCTCAAACGCGGCCTATTGGCCATTTTATTTATAACTTCATACATATAATTACATTCCAAACTCCATGATACATCTAGATTTTGCATATCGACGTTTGATTGGGGCAGGATCCGCAGAGCGGATTTACATAAATAGACATAATTCAGTGGTACATTTACAACAAACAAGTATGGCGGGCCCACCATATAAATAGAAATGATAATAATAATGCAACTTTCAAAACAATTCCTTTTTATTCAACTTCAAATATTTACAAATATATTTACACACAACATAGTCTTCAATCTTCTTACTTCTTACTTCAAAACTTCTTCTTCTCGACTTCTGTTTCAATTCCTTTTAGTATTGACGTAAACATTCACAAATAGGTAACTTCCTTACGAGGGGACCGCCCATTAATGATACTTAATTTAATTTAGGCATCATTTCTTTGAGGAAGGCCGTGAGTGACCCTCTCAACTCCGGGACTTTGAAATAGTACCGGACGTTCGCTCTTGTTAATTTCGGGCAGAACCTTCGCCTTAGTGGCTCTGTTCCGACGCACGTAACGAGCAAGTGAAAGCTCGTGGCTGGAGTCGGGTCTGTACAGAAAGGACAGCCTCGTGCCGTGGGACGGATATTGAATTTACGGAAATAGGCGGGAAAAGGCCCGTGTCCCGTCAATGCCCAGTTTAGAAATGGTGATATCCAAGCGCGAGACTCTGATACATTTGGAAGGACAGAATGTACGTCCCGCCCTCTTCTCTCACCGTCCCATCTTTCTTGCCAGAAATTGAGTATTTCTGCGCGGATTCTGGTCGTAACGAATCTATGGGACATTCCAACATGGACATCAACTGCGGACTTCTCCGTGCCAGCTTTCGCTAGACGGTCGGCGTGCTCATTGCCTTGTATTCCAACGTGGGCCTTTACCCAGAACCATTGAATTTCCATTCCATCCCTCAGCTCATGTATCCGTGTACAGATGGGGTCGAGATTGTTTTGATTGGCGAGTGCTTGTAACGATGACCTCGAGTCACTGAATAGTTTAGTAGCTATTCTTTCTCTTGAGCCGCAGACCTCCAACGCCTTCATTATTGCGACGAGCTCGGCCTGAAAGACCGCGGCATGAGGTGGGAGACCGTAGGAGTATTCTCCTGTTGGTACTCCACCTTCGTATATGGCGACCCCCGAACCTGTCCCACTTGTGGTTCGCGACCCATCTGTGAAGATGAGTCTTCCTCGATGTTCTGAGGGGCTCCCCAGATCTTCGGGGGCCATCTCCCAGTGTATGGAAGGTGCATTGGCGAGGTGGACTTTCCAGCGCTCTGCATTTAGCTGCACATCACTGGCTTTGATTTCCTCAGAGCCGACGTAAACGTCTTCTCCGAGGCGGAGGACTCGCGTGCAGAGCTGTTCGCGTTCGATTTGCAGGTCCAGTGGAACGACACCTGCCAAGACTTGACAAGCTGCCGTAGTTGTGGTACGGAAGCATTTAGTGATCGGAAGAAGGGCCAGTCTCTGAATAGATTCCAGCCTATTCCTCATCCGATCGGTGCCTGTCCACCAGAAGCTGCATGCGTAAGTTGCAAGCCTCTCAAAAACACGCTTATACAGATTTTTAAGCACCACCCCACTCAAGCCCCAGTCCCTACGACTGAGAGAGTAAATAGCGTTCGAATAGGTCGCCATGCTTTCTCTAATATACGCAACATGTGCCATGCCATTTAGCTTCGCATCCAAGATCACCCCCAAATACCTCGCCGTGGGCTTGGCCTTGACGGGACGACCAAGAAAGGAGATCCGAGGAGGGGTCCTCGGGTTGCGCTTGTGGCTCCCCAATCTTCGCATCTTTCTGAAGTAGATGGAGGTGGTCTTTTCAGCGCTGAAGGTCAGATGGTGATTTGCAGCCCACTCTGCAATCTTTGCCAATGCAACGTTGGCTATTTTCCCACACGCATATGCGTTGGGGGCTTCTATAATGAGGCCAAAGTCGTCAGCGTACGCTGTTATCTTAACAAACTCGCCCAACTCCAATACAAACAGTGAGTTTGCCACCAAATTCCAGAAGAAAGGTCCGGAATTAGAGCCCTGCGGACAACCGACCGTGTATTCACGCACCATGGTAGTCGTTGGCGTTCGGTATGTTACCTTCCTCTTTGAGAGAAAGCTCTTAACTAGTTTGAATAAGTTGTTCGGACATTTCATCTTTTTGAGTGCTTTGAAGATCGAAGACCACCGTAAGTTGTTAAAGGCTCCTTTTATGTCTAACATAACCAAACAGCAGTCGTTGTCCCTTTCATGACTGCTGTTTATTGATGTCTTCAACTCGTGAAGAGCGTCTTCCGTTCCCTTTCCCGGAGTAAAACCAAATTGGTTTTTGTGAAGGAATTTCTGGGACTGGGCATGGTAATTCAACCTTCTCGTCACCAGTCTGTCCAACACCTTACTCCAGGCGGGAAGGAGACAAATAGGGCGGTATGAGCTGGCGGCCTTACGATCTTTGCCAGATTTGTTAAATAGAACTAGATCTGCTAGCTTCCATGAGGAGGGGAAGACCCCATCCTTTAAGCACTTGTTCAACAACGCTAGAAATAGTGATTTATTTGTCCGATACAGAGCTTCAATTATCTCTAGAGGTAAGCCATCAACTCCTGGCGCTTTACCCTTGTTCAAGGACCTGAAAACCCCTTCAAGTTCCTTTAGGGAGAATTGGGGGTCGTCAGCGACGTCTGTGTGTGTTATTTCATCTTCGTCCCTTTCTGCTATATCCGTGGGAAAGTGATAATCCACTAATTCCTCAATAGTTGAGCTGAAATCCGAGGTGATGCTTCCGTCATTTTTGGCCAGCGCACTTAACTTGAGGCGGCCTGTGGCCCTTCCTCTTGCCCAATCGAAGTGCGGCCCAAATGGTTTACCCGGGTCAATTTCCTCTAGAATTGACCTATAATGGGCTCACTTGGCCCACCTGATAGATTTCTTGAAGCGGGCCTGGAGTTTACGATAGTGTAGCTCGTACTCCTTCCTTTGATCTTCATCTGCCTTACATTGTTGGTATCTTCGCCTTGCGGCTTGAACACCCTTGCGCTCGACCAATAGACTTCGGCTCCACCACGGAACAACTCTTTTTCTCGCCTTTTTCTTACGGATATGCTTATTGCATAGATTTTGCACTGTTTTTGTTAGGTATTCCACACATTCGTCTACCGACTTCCCTTCTAGCCAGTCCGGAGACATGCCCCCTATCTCATTCGACAGGGCCTCCCGAAATTTGCTTTCGTCCAAGTCCTTGAGTCGAACCCTAAATTTTGGGTTCGGGGCTGGCAAATCGGTCGCGATTGTCGTGCAAATACGACGATGGTCAGTCGCCGACTCATAAAGCTCCACTTCCCAACACTTGACTTTCGTGGGCAGGGCAAATCTACCGATGGATAGATCGACCCAGCTGGTACCTCTTGAGCCATGGAACGTCTCGTCACTCCGAGGATCATTATAGATCGTGAGACTATGTTGCATAGTTAGCTCCAGGATTAGATCACCCCGGTCATTTGTTTTGTGCAGGGATTACCCCAAACCGCGCTCTTTGCGTTAAAGTCTCCCAATAGTATTATATCCTTCTCTCTATGTTTGACCAGAAGGTCTTCCAGGATGAGCAACTGATCGTCGACCACCTTGTCGGGCTCAAGGTAGACAGAAAACACCACAATTTTGGTCTTACCAAAGTCCAGGAGGATTGCTACAATGTCCCGAGACGCGAACAATTCCGTTACCGGAATGTCCTTGTTCGGGACTAGGACCGCTGATCGTGAGCCGGCCCCTGAGCAGTAGGGGACTACCGCTTCTGGCGCTCCTCCGGATTTCCCACTTGTTAATAGTGGAGGTTCCTGAACACATACTATATCGTAGTTGTCAAGGTCAACTTTCAGTTGGTTCATTGCCGTGAAAGACCTTCCGACATTTTGTTGCCCCAAGCGTAAATTATCCATAATTGATACGCTTTTTTTAATTTCAATACTTCAAGAGCGCGGGTAGGACAAATGGGGTGTAGCGGGGAGTGGTCCAGGCTCGCCCGTTGTTCTGGTAAGTAGAACTGGTTTATATGCTCGCAGTTCCCACAGTGGCTGCGGCATCTTCCCTCTGCACAAGATTTTGATTTGGGCGTCTTGGTGCTCCCACATTCCAAGGACGCCTCTTTGTTTTTGCAATTTTTGCTAATGTGACCGTAGCGACCACACCTGAAGCATTGCGTTGGTCTGAGGTGTTCGGAGATCTTAGACCTGCTGCAGTCCAGGACCAGCTTGCCCAACTTCTTAAGCGGGTGGAAGGCCTCTGGGGTCGTTTCCAACACCCAGTGGCTCTGGTCTCTTCCCTTAATGGGGAATTTGACCTTAAGGTGTTCAACTTCCACTCCAGCCTGTTCGGCTGCCGCTTTTACGACATCGGTCCCTTCGATGTCACAGGGGACATCATAGACGATCACTCTAGGGTTTCGGAGCTTCGGGATCGTACATTGTACTATGTCCTTCAACTCCTCATTTTCCCTGATCGCTTTATCTAGGGTTTCGACTTCTTCCCTTTTCGAGAGGCGTACACACAGACCTCCGGACGACACCGGCTTTCTACCCTTGACCTGAATCTTCAAGTCGGTAGGGTTGATCGCCTTAGTCAGTCTCTTTTCTAGGGACTTGCTCTTAAGACCCTTATCCTTAGGATAAATTAGAAGGACGTGGTCAGTGACCACACCTGGTGTACGGGTCTTTCCCCTCTTTTCGGGTGTCTGTCTACTTGCCCTAGTGCCCTCGTTTTCCTGTTCCGCCGAAGGCCTTGCGGCCTCGGCGAAGGTGGAATTTGCGTTCGAGTTTGCGTTCGAATGTGCGTTCGAGTGTGCGTTCGAATGTGCGTTCGAGGGTGTTTGCAAATCTAACATTTGCAATGTCAAGGTTTCGACCTTAGAATTGGCGACGGCTAGAGCCACCGATTGTTCGATGAACAATTCACTTAGTTCATATAGGTCGTCACTTATAACTTGTTTTTCATTGATTCCTTTTGTTTTGGCAAAGACCATTACTTTGATTTTGCTTATTAGAGCACTTGCCAGTTTTCTAGTGTCTCTGTTTGTGTCTGTATCTCCATTAGGGGATACCACTTTAGGGATTCCAAAGTCAGACATAGTGTCTAACAACAATGGAGCTCCACTTTCCCCTTGGTCTGCCATTATTTTGCCAAAACCAGAACACTGGAATACTAGGAAAAACTTTGGAAAAAAAAAAAACAGGCAAACTCTCTGCTTTGCAAAGAGGATGCTCTCAATTCCTTTTGACTTGATTTACCCCACTGAAATTACGGTTTGGCTAGATGACCTAGGATATAACAGATCTAGCTCCAGCGAGATTGTGTTTCGAGACAAGCTCTCAAAACCTCCCGGAGTCAGCTGCGGGCACCGCGTCAAGGCTCTGCTCTATCAATTTGGCTAGCTCGAGTATCGAGGACGATTTCTCGTTCTTGCAGTAGTGTCTCCGAAACACGTTATGAGCCGTAGCTCAAGGGCGTACGCGTTCGAAGTCTTTCCACAAGCAGCGTGATAACTCGCCTAAGCTGTTCACTGTCAAGCAAAGGATACGTTTACACGCTCCTCCGAAACTCGCTTTGTCCCAACTTTCTCTCTTATTCTTAATGCGTTCAAACAATAGCCAAAATCCAAACTTTTTTTACGCCCGCAGATATATAATGTAAGAGTAACGTGTAAGAAATATATTTTGATGAGTGATTGTATAAAGAGAAATTTTGATGCATGCTGGATTGCTAAATGACAAACAGAGTAAATTAAACTTTTACCCTAAATAGTATAGATGCATTTTGATAAAGGTTGCAGAGAGTGTTCAGTTCTTGAGAAATACTGGGAATGTAGTTTGCCTATAGTATTTGAAAAATTACTTATTGTTTTCATATTGTGTGTATAGGGACACTAAAGTTTTAAAATTTTGAATTTTATTTTTTGATTTACGTTTGGCACAAAAATATAAAAATTCTGAAATTCTTTTGAAAAATCATAAAATTATTTTTACATATTGGTTATGCATTTGAAATGTTTATTTATATTGTGTGTTTAGGGATAAAATATTGCTTGTGAGGTGTAAGGTTCATATACTTCTAAATTGATAAACAAAACGAATAGTTTCCGTTTGTATTATTTCAACATACCGTAGTCATGTCGAAGTTAAATTCACTGAAGTACTGCAGGAAAGCGGATTTACAGAATCTCGCGGAAGTTTTAGGGGTGGAAATAGATGAACAAGACAATATGGCAATGATAATCGAAAAAATTGAAGCAGCAGAAAAATACGACGAGGAACTGACGTTAGTACAGGCAGGGTACATCGTAAAGGATAAGGAAGAACGCATCACGGCAGAAAAAAAGAAAGAGAGGGAAAAAAGAGAGAGAGAGAGAGAGAGAGGAAAGAGAGAGAGAAGAGAGAATTAGGGAAGAGAGAGAGAAAGATAAGGAAAGGGCGTTTACTTTAGAACAGCTAAAATTAACGCAGAGTTCAGAAAGGCGAAATTCTACGATAAGCAGCGGTTCCGAAAGATCCGTTAGATTACCTCTTAAAACTATTATGCATCGTTTTGATCCTGAACGATCCGACATAATATTATTCCTGAATTTGTTCGAGCGACAGGCGAATAGGTCTGGAATAGAGCAAGATGAATACGTCACACACTTGTTAGCATTATTGCGGGTGGAAATTGCAGAATTAATCTTACGCGAACCAGCTCAAAAAATTGACAATTTCGAACATGTTAAATCGCTTTTATTAGCCCGGTACAGGCTGAGTGCGGAAGCGTACCGTCAAAAATTGAATAAACATGCACGTAATCCAGCAAACCCGTGGAGAGATCTCATATTCGAATTGAATAGTTTTCTTGAAGGATAGATTAACGGTTTGGGGGTCACGCAATTTTCTGAATTAAAAGACTTGTTGATCACTGATCAGATCAAACGACGCGCGTCGGTCGATTTGAAAGAGCATTTTATTGATTCGTGGGCGAATTATAAAGATCCCTTGGTGCTCACTACGGCACTAGACGAATACGAGGCTATAAAAGGAGTGTCAAGAAAATCGTGGTATACGAAACCAAAATTTTAAGGAAATTCGCGGGATAGGAGAATGGAAAAAACGGAAAATGAAGACGAAATGAGAGATTGGCATTCGGAAACCAAAACTAATTGGAGAGAGAAAAACACGGAAAACGAAAGAGAAAGGATCTTCGAACGTAAAAATTGGAATAAGTGTTTTATTTCTTCCAAAATTGGGCATTTAAAAGCCAATTGTCCGGAAAACAAAAGGAACTTAGAACCTATTACTAGTGTTCATCACATTTGCGTAGGTACGAATTTTGAGGAAAGTTTCAAACCTTCTCTTAGCCGTGCTCTAATTAACGGAAAGGAATACACGACTTTAAGGGATTCCGGAACGCGCTATGATGTGACCCCTAGTCAATTAATTAAGCCCAATCAGTTAGACGGTGGTGCTGTACGAGTTAGGCAACCGTTGACGAACGATACGCTTCGTTTACCGACCGCCCACGTTGTCGTAGAAATCGAAGGAGTGGGGAATATAAAAACGAGGGCCATAGTAGCAGAGAATAAATCAGACTTGTCGTATTATATATTAGGAAACGAAACTCAAAAATTGATCGATAAAATTAAGAGCGATAATGCCCAGAATTTAAACGCCGTGATAACACGGAGTCAGGCGAAACCGAAACCAGAAGGATTGAAGTCCGATCCGACGCAAGGGAACGAGTCGAAAAAGAAAAAGCCTCGGTCAAAAATGATTGACGTGAATACGGGAGGAAAATCTAGCGAGAATGAACGTTGGTTAAGGAAGATGAATGGGAATTTTAAAGTAGACGGAGGGGACCTTTTGTTACCCGATCGAGAGGGGAATTTAAGCGTTGGATTAAGCAAGGCTGGGAGAGAAAGGCTTAAAAGAGAACAAGATGAGGACGAATCGTCAAGCGAAGCTAGAACAAGGTCAAAAATAAAGAAGACGCATTGTAATTGTGGGGATTTCGAGAAGTCAAATGACTCCCGTATAGGTATAGCTTTAACGGGCGATCAAAGAGATAAGCCGGTAAGAATTGGGCAGACCAGGAACAACAGGAAATCTAGGCGCGATAAAGATACGTTAAAAAGAAATGCAGTGTCAGGAGATGCAGGATTAGGCTCCACCAGACATGAGTCGTATGAAAGGGGTACGAGAAGAATGAATCGAGGGAGAATCGATTATAAAAGTTCCGCGACTAATCTTTTTACAAACGTCCCAAGTAGACGCGAAAAGTCTCAAGTTTATAGAGTAAACATACCGAAACCTAATGAAAAAGGCGTGGAGAATAGAAACGTTTTGACACGTAAAGTTTCGCGGCCCAAACACTATGCTAAATTCAGAGATAAACTTTCAAGTGACATGATGTGCAGTTAAGGATTTAGTAGAGGATTGTGTGACTCAAACTCAACTTAAATATATGTATATATTAATATTCATTTTATTATGTGTAAATGTAATCGTGTAAAATATAAATGTGTTTTGTCTGTTAAAGAGAAATTTCGTAACCAAATGTGTCCAGCATTTGCAAGCTAAGTATAAAATGCAGGAAAAGGTTTTTTTTTAGGAATTGATATAATTAATATGGGCCACTTGAAATGTATGAGCTAACCATTTCCCTTACAGCATATTACGTATGGTAGCCGGAATATGATTTGAGGGAGGGGTGTTGTGAGAATTCGACGATATCTCACATTGAAACTCTCAATTTACAAGGCAAAAGCCAGCATAGGGAAGCTAATGTATTTTCACCTAGCCTCCAAATTTCTTCAGAGTCCTAGAAAATGTCGCTAGAGATGAAACAAATACCTCAATTTCAATCAATCTTCGCAGATGACACTAGGGTGAAAGGAACTCTTTTATCTAGCGAGAGAAATATTCTTTTGATGTTCACGAGGGCCTCGTTCCCGTGGGAAAGTAGAAAGTGAAACCAGAGATGAAACCGGACGCGAAGGTTCCTGACTGCAGCCTATAGAGAAAGGGCTGGCCTATGAGATCATGGGCCACGGATGGTGAGTGGCTAATGGGAGTGGCTTTGGTCCTAGACGGAAAAACGAAACTGATAAAAGAGGATGCAAGAGCATTCTCGGGAGCTTAATTTTTCCTTGAATCATTAATTTATTTCTTCTTTTTTTACTAGTAAAAAAAAGAAGAAATTAATTAATGATTCAACATATAAAGCTGGATGGTCGTGACAACTTTAAACTGCTTTTTAAACATAGATTTATCGTGTTCATTCACCTAGATAAAATAAATCGTGTTTCAACCTGAAGACCTGATCTCAGTGCGAATCTCTTTGTGATATAGAAGTTTCTTCATATCAAGCATTTCAGCGCAATCAACGTTAATAAAGTATTATTTTTCCGATGCAAAGAAATCCCAGCTGCCCCTACAGAAATCACAAGTAGGAAATCTTACATTTTATCTTATATTATAAATATACTTTATAAATCTGGGTTATTTTGGCCAACGTCATTAATAAATCATGTCCTGCACCCTTAAATTCTTTATAATTAGGAAACCTGTAATTAATTTAGACTATTACTTCTTTTTGCATTTATTTTTTTATGTTTTAAAGAAATACAAGATATGTATTAATTTATATAAAAACAATCTGGAGAACCAAACGATGTGAATTGATGAAAATAAACTGAAATTTGATCGTGGATTTGGAAGCCTGTAACTAATTAAACTATTACATTTTTTTCATGTTTTAAAGAAATGCAAAATATGTATCAAATTGTAAAACCTAATGACAAAAGATTTTATGTTGTACGATAAAATTAATCTTTATGCTCTTCCTCGGTTATACCTGAAAAAAAAAAGTAAAAATGTATGATGAAAAAATTTAAATCCTTTCAAATCTATTTCTTTAAAATCATATTTGTTGCTATAACTTAAGAAGAAAGGTTTGTTTGTTTGATTTTCAGTTATAGTTTTTAGAGAATTTAATTTCCTTTATTTAAAAAAGAAACACATGAATCCGTTCGCTTGTTCAAAATTATCGTATTCAAATCCTCTGCAAAAAAAGTGTTTCCAGAAAATTGAGTTTGAAATTTTGCCTTCGTAGGTAATCGCCGCAAAGTGGAGTATTTGGTAGATTTAGCCGGCCAAAAATATTTCTTATTGAAAAACTGGA
The DNA here is from genome assembly GCA_963932465.1 of Maratus speciosus. Taxonomy (NCBI): domain Eukaryota; kingdom Metazoa; phylum Arthropoda; class Arachnida; order Araneae; family Salticidae; genus Maratus; species Maratus speciosus. The sequence goes on from OZ010793.1 coordinate 174,807,405, forward strand.
GTAAAGTTTCTTATTGATTAAATTTTTCTAATTATTATCACTTTTTATTACTTTTCTTTGAAAAATCTGATCTTTTTAAATATATATACAGGGTATATAGCATTGTAACATGTAACATGCACTTGAATTGCAATATAATATTAATGAATAAATATTTATCTTTTCATATAGAGTAATCATATAGAGATAATCATATAGAGTAATCCTATAGAGTAATCACATAGTTTCATATAGAGACTCATCTTTTCATATAGAGTAAGTCAAAAACTATAATTTGTAACACTATATTGCAATTCCTTTTAAAAATTCGAATATAAATAATATTTTTACCATTTTGTTATCATGAGTCTGTGGGTTTTTTTTAAATCAGTATCATATTACACTATATTTCAATAGCAATATATTAAAAATTTACAAATTTACTTTTTAAATATTAGGTCTACCTGAAAATTCTGTCGCATAATGTTCGTTAAGGCCTACTTTTTTAAAATTCAGATTTCTTCATTAGCATCACTTTTTTGGTAACATTTCCATTAAAAAGCAGTAAACCAACATTTAAAATGCACAAATAATACGTGAAAAGCAGCAAACAGCTGTTTCAAATCTACAGCGAGATTCTTGAATTTTTAATATTCCTGCACAAAGACTTTAATTGCTATTTTTAAACATTTCCATTGTTTTCACCTTAATGTGAAATGGGAAAACTATGGAAATTTTGCCATTTCAAAAAAGTGGTGCTAATGAAGAAGTCTGAATTTTAAAAAGGTAGGCGACAAAGAACATTATGCGACAGAATTTTACTGAAGCTTACTAAAGAACAAATGTAAACAAGAATTCACCAATGTTGTGAGTGGAAACAGATGTTTCAAAATTATTCGAAATTACTTAAGACTGTAATAACAGATGATGGAACTTGGGTGAATCATTTTGATCCCCTTACCAAGTCCGCAATAAGTGTATGGAAACACACTGATTCTCCCCCTCCGAAAAAAATCCGACAAACCAAATCTGCTGGAAAGGCCATGATGATTATTTTCTTTGATCATAAAGGAGTAATCTATCAGCATGCTGCGTCTCGATAAACTACTGCGAATGGTGAATATTATGTTTCACTTTTGAAAATTTTGAGACAACACATATCGAGAAAGAGTCATGAACTGGTAAAGAATTGTACATTACATCACAATAATGCTCGCCGCATGTTGCTACTTTTGTTCAGCAATATCTTAGTAAATGCAATATTAAAATCATGCCACATCCCCCTTACAGTCCAGATCTCGCACCATGCGATTTCTGGCTGTGTCCTAAGTTGAAGGCAGAACATTTTGTTAGATGATTACTTGAACGGAGACTAATGGGATATAAAAATAATCACATTTAAATCATATAATAAAGGTAAGGGAAATCAGCTTACCTTCTACGTCAGGATCGTCCACGGTAATTTTCTGCTTATCCAGGTAAACTTAGATTAATCCATTAATTATGTGAATTATCCATAGTGGTTTCATCTGTAAAGAGCTTGTAAATTTGTTTATTAAAAAATGTGTATTTTCTTATTATTTGTATCCCAGGAATTTTGCAGCACTTATGGTTTTAAACTAAATATTTTTATTTATCTAAAGATACATTGGAGCATTCATTTTTTGCTCCTTTCTCGGTTAAAACATTTACAGATACTAAAAGATAATAATACAAAACATTATTTAGACTTGATTAATTAGATAAATAAATTCAAGGTTATGTACATTAATAAAACACTCATTTTCATTTAAAGTCACTAAATTATTTATAGTTTTTATAATGTCAATATTGCAGCTTTATAATGCGAGTGTTTATTAACATTTTATTCACAGTTCAAAAGATGAAAGAGGAAGTAATGTTCTTTTTTCCTAACAGGATGGATGTATGATGTAAACAGCTTACTTATTGCACACATTAAGTGTTTTGAAAAGCAATTAACTTGATATATGATAAGTTTTATCTATTTCTTAAGAGATTAGTATTTCTAACTAATACAAATTCTGAAATTATTTCATCAGTGCAGGGTTCTTTGAAGCAGCTGCGGTACTTCTCTACTTGTTTTGAAAAGTGGGTTGAAAGATGGGATCGTTGCATACTATGTGAGGGAAGATGTTTTGAAAAAGAATAATGATTTTTTTGCTGTAAATATATTTCTTGATTTTTTATGATTTTACTCTCAGTTTTTATGGAACGCCCTTTGTATATACTTTCGCCATTTCAAAACCTTACTAGTTCCATCAACCTCTTGAGACATCAAGGTAAAGTTACATTACAAATACACATTCATTGTTTTTGTACAAACACAATGACGCCATAGATGACAAAAAGTGCGCTCTTTTATGAAATTGATACTTTAGGGGACTAATAATTTAGATTCACAAACGTGAAGCTAAAATTTTTAGCCCCCTCTAAAATATCAATAACCTAAATTCACACTATAATAAATTAAAAGGCTTTAAACAATTGATTGATCTAAAACCACGGTCGGCAACAGGCGGACCGCCATCCACATCCGGACCGCGGAAGGGCGAAGCCTGTACCGCCAAAAATTTTCAATTTGAACAAATAATTTATTAATATTTTCATATAATAGATACGTTTGAGCGATAGCCTTATCAATGTTTATTATATTTATACCCTGAAGAATTTCGGGGTAAACGTGTCTCAGAAAAGTGTGAAAATTGCAAAAAACTAGCTATTAGCCTAGCTCCTATGTTTGGCTCCACATATGTATGTGAAACAACTTTCTTCAAAATGAATTTTTTGGAAAACAAATATCGTTCGAGATTAACGGGCGCCCACCTTGAAGACACTCTTCGCATTAGCTGCTCACCACGTGAACCAAACTAGTATAAAAAAACTGGCTCAAGACCGCAAGTGTAATTTTTCAACAAATACCTGCCTTTTCTATTTTATTATATGTACGTAAAAATTTTCAGAACATATACTTGCGTATGTAGTAATTTTTCAGAAGAAATACCTGACTTTTTTTTTATATGTATGTGTATCTAAAACTAAAAAATTTAAAGTAATAAATAAAAACTATGTGTTTTTTTCTCAGGATCTCGATAAAAGTTTTCAAAAGTATTCAGACCCCACTTAAAATTACTTGCCGACCCCTGATCTAAAGGGTGCTTTTTTTAGGTGCTTTTTTTAAGACCCCAGCTGCTCGATTAAGTGGTCGAAAATTGGATTTCCAGATTGCCAGAATAAATCGGGCCAGCCCGTATGCCCGAAATCGTTTTTAAATACTAATGGCATAAAATTATTTATATAATAAAACCAATATCATGGCCATTAACATTACTTTTATGTGTTTTATTTCCTTTTAAATTTATTTAACTCTACAAAAAACATCCTTTAGAAATCCTCAAAAGTTTTTGTTGTAAAGTTTTTAAGTTAAGTAATTATGAAACTTTCTTAATTCCTTGGCCGTACTGTCGGGAAGGCATTTTCCAAACTCAGAGGAAAATAACATTTCTTTTATGAGAAAATAAACATCGGTGCTGCCATTTGTTGGTTTTGTTCCAAAGCAAAAAACATTCAGCTGTATAGAAGTGAAGTAAAAATGTACAAAAGCCAACTGATAAGTTTTTATGGGGAAAATAGTAGAAGTTCACATTTGTGTACTTCAAAATCAATGCATTAAAATTAATAACTATAAATAAATAATAATTAAACTAAAAAAGTAATAAACAAATAAATAAATAACTTCAATAACTAAATATTAATTAATAATTAATTAATGTTCAAAACTCAAAATTAATGTTCATATATCTTATAATAGCAAATCTCACGCTTCTACGATAACGCTGCAGCCAAACTTGACGAACTTTCTGTTTTTCAATGTGCATTGCGTGTTTTCTGTGGAATACATTTTAGGACACTGAAAAACAAAATGTTGTTAAATATTTTCTATCACGCTTTAATTTTAAGAAATTCTAATTTCAATTTTCGAACTATATGGGTATTTGTTTAACATTATTAACTGTATTTAACGTATAAAACCATATTTGAGTTTGTATAATTTGTAAATATGGAATCCGCCCTTAGAAATAGTAATTGAATTTTTAATTGCTTGAATTTTTATTCAAATTGCTTATAAGGCGTGAAAAACAACACATTGAAAAAGTAGATAGAGCGTTGGCACGCAATGCCAATGGTCCAGGTTCGGATCCTAGCCTGAACACTTTTTCACTTTGGTTTTCATTTATGAGCAATTGGAATAAAAATTCAAGGAATTAAAAATTCAATTAATATTTTGACTTGTTGCCTCAATTGAATATGTAATAAAATTGTATTATTTCATCTTTTTGATAGGAATTAAGTAAATGCGGAGAAAATAACTAAAACAAACAAATATTCTTTAAAACTAGCCGCCTTTGGTGATCAGTTTGTCCTCCCTTAAATGTGTGCTAAGTATTGTATCATGTTACTTTTATTCATAATTTAATTTACTTGCTCAATCCTTCGCCAAATCAGAAGATTCTGATACAGAAATCATGAACTCGGTATTTTTATGTTAGCCGGGGGCAGGTGATAAATCGCCAAACATTGTTCCCGTCGTACTTTTTCGTATTTCATTAATTCCATTTAAAACATAATACTTTCACTCATTTTATTTAAGTACATAACTTTAATTTAAAACGAAAATATTTAAAATTTATGACTCTCACTTATCTCTTTAAAAAAAGAAAAGAAAAGAAAAAAGAAAAGTAATAAATAATACCATAAACCATGACATTTAAATTCATCATCAAAGCTTTGTTATAATTTACCACGCGAAAAATTATTTATGGCAGTTGCATGAAATGGACAATTATAATACTGATGACATAATGGCGTTGGAACAATATTTGGCGATTTATATTTAGCCAGGTTAACATTAAATTAGCAAATTGCCCGCATGGCATATAAAAAGCGAAGTGGTCAATCCGGAACTGTTGATAACAGTCACATGACTTAGGCTTTTATTATAGAGATACATTTTTATAGCAGACGATAATTTTGACACAGCCCGTATTTTAATTTATTTTATTTTTCATTTGTTATGAGGAAATATTTTCGATATAATTTAATTTTACTTTTCAGCTATGTACGGGTTTATTGAATCAGTTACGTTATTTCTAAATTCAAATGAGAAAATTAAAATGTTATATTGCCCAATGCCAAAAATTAACAAAATTGGCACTTTTTTAAAAAATATTTCTCAAATTTTATGATGGATGAAAACTTTTCACTGCCATATTCCTTTTCAGCATCTCCTAATATACAAAAATCATCTCTTATTTCACAAGGGGGAGATGTATAATTAAACAGTGTAATTTAAAATAAAATTTATAAAATTATATATGTCTAAATATAAATTATTCAAAAGCCTTTAACCCCTTCGGGACGAGCGTCTTTTACAAATTTTCTCATATTTTTCTCCCGTTTTTCAAAACAGAAATTTTGGCCTAATAGAATCGGTAAAATGCTTAAACACTGAAATAATCATTATAGAAATGGCTGCTGTTAAATAGCAAAATGTTTGTTGATTTCTACGGCTATAAACATCCTGTATGCGACTAAAATGAAAGTATTGCTTTTATTAAATTTCGACACTTTATTTGATACACAACTGATATTTTTCACATAAAAATGCTTTTGGGTGTAGTGAGTGGACAATCTAAGAAAATATAAACAAGTCGAAAATTGTGCGTCAAACGTAGCAAATGAGGTGCGTTCGTACTATAACTAGTTTTATAAATATTCAGATCTTGATGCAATAGCTGTTTCACTTTTATGCAAAAATGCGTCAATACAAAATTCATTACGATTATATATATTAAATTAAATAATACGGAAATAATAGGGCTCCATCTTAAATAAGAGCTCATCACCATGGTAACTTAGAATCATTAGCTATCATGGGATATCATTAAATTAATTAGGTATGATAGAATTTAAGAGAATGAAGAAAACTTTTATTAATATATTTTTAAGTTTTGATTCGATTTTCATAAAATTTTTTAAATGACTCGACAAAATTTTGGAACGATTCTATATACAGTAAACTCTGTCTAAGGCGGAATCGATCGGGACCGAGAAAAATTTCCGTAGTAGACAATATTCCTCCTTAGACAAATTTAACTCTATGTCTATGGATTCTCAGGGGCTTGAAAATCTTTCCGGGTTAGACAGATTTCCGTCTCACACAGAGTCCGCCTTACAGAGAGTTTACTGTATTAAATTTAAAACCATTCGGTTGGGTAGTTTTTGCGTTGTTATATGCGGACAGACGGACAGACCAGAGGGCGATTACAGGTGCTACGTATTTATATAATTACGAATGCACCTAAAAATCTTTTAGAGTTTTTATTTAAACAAATAAAAATGGTGTCCACTTATATTCTCTTATATTCTATACACCGGGCAGTATGTTCTGTAACTCGGGATCCTTTGCTGTTATTAAAATATAAAACCAAATAAATAGTTATTCAATAAAAGTAAATTTCTTTTGCAACAATCTAAACCTTCTAACAAGGATATTTCTTATTTTGGGGGAAAAAGTGATATCAAAAGAAATGTTTTCTTGAAACCAAGCAGAAATGGAAAAACATCGCTTACAAAATACTATCTTTTCCTTCTATGCTTTTTCATTTTCCTTGATATGAAATAGCATGTTTACTCCGAATGAAATGTTGAAAATGCAGATAAAAGGATGCAATTGCTACATCAAACTTTACTCTTTTTCCTTTTCCAAATTTTATATTTTACTTTCTTTTTCTTTTTTTTTTTTTCCTTTTTTATCGAAGCAGGCTACAAAGTTCTTTATTATTTTCTAGAATGTACAAAGATATAAAATGCTAAAGATTGCTGAATTTTTGTTATAAATTATGGTTGTTTAGATTAAATTTTTCAAACAAGACTGTACTATTTAAAATAATAAAACAAGTTGGAAATTGCTCGTCACAAGTGGCAAATGAGGTGCGTTCGTACTATAACTAGTCTTATAAATATTTTTGATCGCATATTGTACTGAATGTATATTTTAGTGCACTTCAATAAGTGCTATCCATATTCATTTCATTCTGTTCGAAAGGCTGTAGTATCATTAAATGCACTTGAAATATTTTTTTTTCCCATTGGCCGTCATATAAACGGAAAACTTTTGACTGTCCCTGTCATTAAACTATACATCCGATTTTCATAAAATTTGAAATGACTCGACAAAATTTTGCAACAATTATATATTTAAAATTTCAGACCATTCGGAAAGCTGTAAGATCATTAAAATGCACTTACAACAATTTATTTCCATTGGCCGTAATGTAACGGAAAACTTTTGACTGTCCCTGTAATTAAACTATACATCCAATTTTCATGACATTTGAAATCATTCGACAAAATTTCGCAACTATTTATATATTTAAAATTTCAGACCATTCGGAAGGCTGTAACATCATTAAAATGCACTTGCAATAATTTATTTCTATTGGCCGTAATGTAACGGAAAACTTTTGACTGTCTCTGTAATTAAACCATACATCAGATTTTCATAAAATTTGAAATGACTCGACAAAATATTACAAAAACTATATATTTAAAATTTCAGACCATTCGTTCGGGTAGTTTTTTACTATGTTATATGCGGACAGATGGACAGACGGACGGGCGAATGGACAGACAGACGGACTGAACGACGACTATAGGTGCTATGTATTTATATAATTACGAACGCACCTAAAAAGGTAAGATGTTAGACATGAAATTCGAAATTTAATTTTTCATAAAGGATGCCACAGATCTACTGACATATACCTATCATACTTTTCTGTAGATCTCTGCACGAGCCCGGAATTCGGGGGAAGGGGGATAGACGTGGGCTGTTCAAGCCGGGCCGGCAATTCCCTTTGTAAGCATAATGATATTAGACATTTGTTTAACGGAATCATTAGGCATTTATTTTAGTTTATTAAATTATATGGTATTATATTTAAAATCTACATTTTTTTTTTCATTATAGAGTTTCAAAACTATGATTCTTTCAATTGTGTTTCATTTTAAACTACATTAATTTTTTCTAATGAGCTTTTGTTTGAATGCGCTTGCCTTAGATTATATGCTTCTTTTTAATGCGCATCCATAAAAACTGAATAATATTGTACTTTTACCAAATGATTAATAATGTGATTAAGAAATATTCACTTTTCTTTTAAAAAATGAATCGAGCTGAACTGGCTTGAAATAGCTTTGATTGATTTTCGCTTGGACCGACCTTTGAAACGCGAAAAAATTAACGAGCCAAGCCGCTGCCATCAAAATACTCAAGGCCCGAGGACAAGAATTGTGACGTAATCGCTAATCGACCGACTTCTCACTAGTGTTAGAATTCAAACCGGAAAATTTTGAATAGCAGTTTTATTTATTTTATTTGTAAAGTATCTATTATCTTATAAAACAATAATAACTATTTAAACTTACTGGTGAGAATACGGAATCCCTAAATAAAAATTCAACCAGATGCGGAATGCCATAGTGTTGCCGCATCTGGGGGATTTTTTATTGGATGATTCCAAATTCTCACCATTAAGTTTAAATAATTATTATTGTTTTATAAGAAAATGAATATTCCACAAATAAAATAAAATAAAATAAAATTGTTATTCAAAATTTTCCGGTGTGAATTCCAACACTGGTGAGAAGTCGGTTGATTACGAAGCTAACGAGAAAGACAGGCTACCGCGGTGGGTCCGATTCTTCTTTTTTTACAGACCGCTGGAGTCACGTGATGCTCGAATGCACCAATGAAGGTGTGCGAAAAGAGAATCACGTGACTCCAGCGGTCTGTAAAAAAAGAAGAATCGGACCCACCGCGGTAGCCTGTCTTTCTCGTTAGCCTCGGTCGATTAGTAATGACGTCACAGCTCGTGTCCTCTGGCCTTGAGTATTTCGATGGCAGCGGCCAATCCCGTGCCTGAAGGCGTCGGCCCGTGAAGACCTCCACTTTTAAGCTCAGAATCTAAAGTTCAAACATTCGTCGTTATCTGAATCTTTATAAAACTTCCAGTCCTCTACTCCGAACAAGGCAAATGGTGCCAGCGCTTGAGCTCCCAGTTGATAAGGGACCTCGAAATTTAACTGAACTAACTACATAAAATTCAAATTGTAACGCATATTTTTAAAATCGATTTGGAATATCAACAATCTTTTTACGGTACAAAGAACTGAAATATTATATAACGTGTGGCTCATAAAGGTATTCATTCATGTGCTGCCTGTCTAAATGTTATATTACCGACCGCATTAAGAATTGTGATAATGCAAATATTTTTCTGAGTAAATAAAAATATTTTCAAGCTGAAATTCATTTAAAATTGCCTTCGTTTGATACACATTTTCATTATCATCTAGATCATGTTTAACCTTGCCATCATAAAAATATTCAATTTTATTTGAAGTGTTGATGAAATAACTTTTTAAAAAATACATAATGATCTGAAACGACACAAGATATACATTTTCACACACATGCGCGAAGGATGAGAAAATGACGCATCAAGCACATAGGTCGCCAGAAGCATATTTTTCACTGCCTTTCTTCACACCTTTTTATTTCACAAAATCACGTTTAGATATAAACATGAAATGATGCAATTATTAATAATAGTCAAAACTATCATAACATTATTATTACTTCTTCAAATTTTAAGTTAGAATTGCCGAAAACGCATATACCTGGGAATAAATAGTTTAAAAATAATAATAATATAATAATATAATAAAAATAATAATAAATTAGTATTAGTGCATATTGTATATTTGCGTGTTTATTAGACCCGTGTAGCTGTGTTATCCCCGGTGGTGATACGAGAAATATGTCTTTAATGTCGCACACCTGTCTTGTATTTACAAAAAAATCAACTATTCATTGTCCTGGGGCAAATTTGAATGATGAAATTGCTTATAATGAAATGTCATCATCTACTGAATGTACTTATTCTCCTCTAAAATTTGAGCTGATATACAAAGTATTCTAAGGAGCATTTAAGAAGTTAACGAATTTGAAAAGATTCAAATTTGCAGCACCGCGAAGAAATAAAATTTTCATCCTTCTTTTTCTCTTCAAAAGAGTTTGTGAAAAGAGTTTGTGACTTTATCGCTGCAAGATAACGAATACTACAGTGTTTGATTTAGTGTAACTTTCGTTTTTGAAATGTTTAAAAGTTTAATCAACATTTTCCAAATTATTTGATTTCTTTTTTTTTTCTTCAAAATTTAAATTAAGATTTTGGATTAGCGATTGATGTTATGATTTTTTAAATTCGTCTAATAAAATATTAAAAGCAAAAGGTTAATACAGTAAAATCTGTGAAAACAGAATGTGTCAATATAAAATTTCCTTTTTATTGTTCAAAAAAATATGTTTTTATGTGATTATACTGTTGAAATTTTCAAAATTATGTATTAACTATATACAACTTAGTATTAAAAATATAAAAATGCTTTAAATACAAATTTATTTAGGTTCAGGGTAATTATTGCAATCCGAAGTATAATTAGGCGCCAAAATTTTCATTCTAGTTGCAGTATTTATTTTATAATCCTGCGCGTAAGCTGTTATACCCATTTTCTGATCGTCAAATGCCTGACAGTTTGAAACCCACTATAAAGGTTAATTCTGCATCTTGCAATTTTTTAACTCGTTCACGCCGGTGCGGTCACACTCGACTATCTCAGAGCTTCGGCTTTTTGGATACCAATATTTCAATACAGAAAATGTTGTTTTATTTAATTAGAACAATTGGGCGATTTAAAGGAACAACATTTTCTCTAAAATAATAGTGGTGTGCAAAAAGCCGGAGACTTGCCAACTCTGAGACAGTCAAGTGTGACCCACAGCGTCGGCGTGAACGTGTTAAACACATGAAATGAAAGAACGTACTTATATCTTTCATCCCAATAAAAATTGTGTTTTAAAATCCTATACATTTTTCGATATTAAATGTTGATTTTTTTTTTTTTTTTTTTTTTTTTTTTTTTTGAGTCTTGAGACTTTTTAAAAGTAAAAATTTCATAATCCCTATGAAAGGAATACCACAGATCTGTAATTGTAAGATCAGTAACCTCTCTACTATTTAATTTGTTTCGGTTTTTAGAGTTTCCTCTTTCATAGATTCTACTATATAAAATTAATCATTCTTTTTTTAAACTAAAGTAATCGGCGTTGTCCAGAATTTTAAGAATGCTTTGTTTTGAAAAATCAAAGATTGCGTGTTAATTTATGTAATTTTCACTCTTTTTCTTTCATTTAATTTGGACGACAGATTACCTACTTACTTAGTCAATATAATCTGTGATCTGGATTGAGATTGTTATTTAAATAATTTTTTCATGACCAAAGAAAAATGGAAAGTACAAAAATTCTATGAAATTTAGTTTTAAAAAATCTGAAATTTTTATTTCAGATCTTCACTAAGAATGAACTCTAGGGAACTAAACCTTTGTGAAAATTCTAATGTACATGCACACACGTATATGTATGAAATAGGTGTAACCCCTTGAGGGCGGTGGTATTTCTATGAAACCACTTAATTTTAATTCCCAAATGCTACAATAGCACCAGAATTTTGGTAAAAAAATTTTCGGTTTATTATATATCCGAAATATAGCTTTTTCTTATTTACAAATAAATTTGTTTTGAAATTCCGGTGTCAATCATTAATTTCAACACTGTAGCAATGAAATTGCTTTGCCCCTGAAAGGGTTAAAAAAAGGCGAAAACAAATTCAGAAAACTTCAAAATGTTAAAATATGACAATATTTCCATAATTGAGTTTTTATCATGTTTCAATACGTTTTTCAAACTCGTATGACGTTATATATTCACCTGATGCACGTCTATTTCCAATATAACGTAATATTATTATTATTATTATTATTATTATTATTTTATTTGTCAAACTATTTATTTCATTTTCATTTTTCACGTGGAAATTTTGCACTAGAAAAGTAATTGTTGTGGTAAGAAATTTATTCAGGATTTTTAATCGTTGGCATATGCTATCATGAAAAATGTTTAAATTTGATAGGAAATTGCTATTAACTGGGTGGTTTTTTATTAATTAAAAATTAACTATAAATTATTTCGATTCCGGATTACTTTAGTTGCCTCGGCCGTGTTTTAATACACACGTACGTAATATTTCACAATTATGACTTCCAAACTCTGTATTTGTATAGAATTACAGACAGACAGAGAAATTTTCATTTTTATATATTAGACAATAAAACCTTTTAAGACGGAATTTCAAGAGACCGCAGCAAGATTCCGTTTTAGGTTTTCGTCTTAGCAGGTGTAACTGTATGGTATTTCTTCCGCGGGGAACGTTGTTAAGTTTAAGACAGGCTCATTTTTCATAGGGTTTACGTATTTTTATGTGCCGATTTAGAAGACAGTGTATCGCTTTTTTTTTATATATGTCACATTGTCCCAATTTTGGTAACAGTGGAATTGGCAACACTAGCACATATGCAACAATTGTAGCTGAAAAAAAAAATTCCCCTTTTCTTAATTTTTTGGCACCTAAAGAGAATACATGAAATTTTGAAATTTCCATTTTTGCAGGAATGAAAATAACTTTTAAATTCTAAGAAATAGGTTTGCGTTATCACTAAGAAAAAGGTTCAGAACACTCTTGAAACTTTTCAGGGAACTCTGTTATTCTGATACGGTGATCTTAATGCGGTCTGATAGCGCCATCTATTTGGGCCTCTATGAACTAAAATCTATCATCTAACTGAGTTAAACTACTGCCGTGGTAGTAGTTAAACTAAAATACGTAAATACCGGGAAAAAATCATTTTGTCAGAAACTTTTTATTCTGTTCCGTTTTTCAAAGCTTTTTTTAAAAATATAGTACCAAAAAAAAAGTTTGTAATTACTCATTAAGTTAATTTCTTACGATTAAACGTTTAATATTAAAAGAACTTTTTACTAAATATTTAAAAAAAAAACTTTCATAATAAAAATATTTATTATTTATAATTAATATATATGTATATATATATATTTTTTTTTAAGATTTATAGTAATTGTCCGAAAAATCTTTGGTAGACTTTGATTGTTCATACTTTTCAGTTTAAAGTTTAAACATTGTTTTTTACATTTTTGTCTGCTGCATATTGCACATTGAAATTTTGAGATTTTGTGATAAACATTTGGGAAGAGGGGGTGAGGATAAATTCAATGATATGAAAATGAATATAACAATCTACTATACATATAAAATGTATAGCGGAAATTCGTTCCGGCTACTTGAATGGATTTTGAAGGGATTATAGAATTATACAAGAAAAGTTCTATAACCGGTTGAATCCGATTAAGAAAGATTAGCCATTTTAAAAAGCTCTACTGGACGGATTTTAATTAAACAAGATCTGTTAGTTAGATAATTTTTCAGGGGTGGTTTTTATAGTGCATATCGTTTCTAGCGATCTTTATAAAATCCTACAGCAAATTATCAACTATTTAAAAGAATGATTCCGTAACAGACCAAATTTTTTCTTACATATTAGTAAATATAATCGCGTATAGAATCAATGTGTTTTTTTGTTGTTGTTGTTGTTGTAGTTGTTGTTTTGTTCCAATGGTTTCCGAACGACGACAAAGAATGGCAGAAATAACTGCAACTGTGGGTCGTGTTTATGTTTATACGCTGCTTGTTCGTGTTATAAAATATTTTTATGAATCAACATTTAACTCAACTCGGTGCTTAATTTGCACCCACAATAGCGCAGCTCATGGCCGAAACTAGCCTTTTTTTGCACCCGGGACAAACATGGATTTTGGCGCCCCCCACCCCAACCCCTCTTCCGCATAGTAAATTTACAAAGAGAATTTTACTAATTTTATAATAGCAGACTTATTTTAAAATTTAAAATATGTAATCATAAAATATGTAATACTGAACTACGTAATATCTGGTACTTCTATTCGTCTATCTGGAGCTTAAGTGGTCATTAATAGTGTGTGTGTTTATTTATTCAGATAAAGGATTGAGGTAAAATTTCGCATTTATCTCAATGAGTATTTTAGACACTTTTGTGAAAAGTTTGGCTAAGACATTTCTTACCGCTTAATTTCCTTGCTTATAGCATGGATTACGAAAAAGGGACAATTTTCTTTAACCGTCGGTATACCCGGACGTTGAAAATTATTCAACGACGTAAAATCCGGAGTGTATTTACATTAAAATCATAAACGGAAAATCTGGTCTTTAAAGGGGTAAGTTTTATATTTACTTTTGCTACAACTTAACGAATAGCACTGAAAAATTTATTTTAAATGTCTTAAGTTTTGTGTAGATAATGCAAATTTTAGATGATTATTTATTGCCTTTGCAAAGAAACGAATGGACAGAAAAGAAAAAAATCGAAGATGGTAAACTGCGTTTTTTTTAAATTTCTTCTATCTTCAATAGAAAAAAGTATTGTAATCGAAACTCGAATTGTAATCGAAAGTATTGTAATCGTATTGTTTCGACTTCCGGTTTTCGACGGATTTACACGTTTTAGGGGGTCAGAAATCACAAAAACATGTTTGTCCGTGTATCCGTGTGTCCGTATGTCCGTGTGTCGCCATTGTACCATCAAAAATTGTATGAAGTTATGCATAGAATTGAACACATTTTTTTTTTAAGTTTTTGGCTATGGCAAGCAGGTCCTCCATTAATTTGGAAAATATCCGCCGGTAGGGGGCGCTGTAATAACGATTTTTGTGCATTTTGAATATTGTACCATCGAAAAGTGTATGAAGTTATACATAGAATTGAATCAAATTTTTTGTGTATGTTTTTGGCCATGGCAAGAAGGTCCTTCCTGAATCTAGAAAAATTCCGCCGGAAGGGGGCGCTGTAATAGCTATTTTTGTGCAATTTTCAATATTGTACCATCGAAAAGTGTATGAAGTTATGCTTAATTCTAATAAAATCACTAATAAAACTAATTATAATGAAATATTGACATGAGATAAAAGAAAGTTTTGGGATTGGCACATCCAACTAGTTTTTGAGCGGGAGGTGGGGTACTTTTGCTACAACTTAACAATTTGGGCAAAATAATAATAATAATAATAATAAATGTTTTAAGTTCTGTGTGCAAGGAAAATTTTATATGATTATTTGTTCGAATTGCAACGAATGCGCAGGGGGAAAAAAATCTAAGATTTTAAACTGCCTTCTTTTTTTGTGTGTGGGCGGGAGGGCGATAACTTATATATTTACTTTTGTTGCAACTTAACAATTAGGGTTGAAAAAACACATTAACTGGAAAAGTTTGATTATTTATTGCAATTGCAAAGAAATGAAGGGGCAGAAAAAAATATTTATCAAAGATTTTAAACTACGCTCCTTTTTTTTTTTTTTTTTTTTTTGTGTGTGTGTGTGTGTGTGTGTGTGTGTGTGCGCGCGTGCGTGTGTGTGTGTGTGTGTGCGTGTGGAGGGGGGGGGGGGAAGTAAGTTATATATAAGTTATATATTTTGCTAGAACCTAAGATTTGGGTCACAAAAATAAGAATTTTTTGTTTTAATGTTTTAAGTTTTGTGGATAAGAAACATTTTATATAATTATTTATTTTCATTGTAAAGAAATAGATGAACAGAAAAAAAATAGAAAATTTTAAAATGTGTGTGGGAGTCAGGTGGGGGGGGGGGGATGAAAAGAAGAAAACAGAAACTTTCGAGGGGTGGGAAGGGGGATAGATGGAAGGTAGAAATCCGTAGAGGAATCTTACTCTTTACTTTAATACAAGCTCTCCCCTCCCCTGAAAAAAATTCATTTAAAAAGGTGCATAACTTTTATTTTGGGTAAAAGACAAATACTATTGATGAAAATTAAAATATCGGTTAAATACTGTTTTGATTCACTTCCACGTTCAAAAATATTTTAGTATAATTGAGAAAAAAAAGTGTTAGTTTTTGAAAGTGAATGATCTATCTTATTCATTTTTATCGAAAAAAATTACTTAACGATAAAAACTGCTAATTTGTGGTTAAAAATCATTGATATTATATATTTTTAAAAATTTATCAAGGCTTAAACATATGTATATGCAATTTAAGAACGTACAAGCTACTTCATTTTCTCCTTATATCGGTGGATCACCGTCCATTTGCCATCCTAGTGGAGTAGTTCGACTCCCGCGCGCAAAATCAACTTTTCTCCCCGTATGCGTAATCTAGTTATTTTACTATATCTATGGTTTCAGATCGTCAGCGCCCTCTAGATGTGATTTTTTAACTTTTTTTTTTTTTTTTTTTTTTGCTGCTAAAAAAATTCGACTACATTGCGAGCCCTTTCTTGCAAACCGCATTCCTTTATCATAATTTCTTTCTTTTTTATGAGTTTTTAAAGTTGTGACGAACTTTTGGCTCACTCGGTATTTAAATTTGCTTGTACTTTCGTCCTGTAATCCCGCGACCATCGTCGGGGAATATTTTTATTAATTGTATTGATTTGAATCTGAATATTTCAATTCAATTTGAATTGAATATTTCATTTTATTGAATTGAATGAATGAAACAGCAATTCATAAAAATATTTCCTAACGATGATGGCCGAAAGTACTAGGAAATTTAAATAAAATGTATATTTTTAACTCGTAACATCTATATTATTATTAACTTTGTCGCCTTTTAAGGGGACCGGAAAAGCCCTATCTCCGCCATGTTAAATTCACCAACTTTATGTACTTTTTTCTCAGAAATGGTGAAAGATAGAGGTCTAGATTTTTTAGAGTAGTTAGAACAATATGCTTCACATATTTTAACAGACCATTTTCCTTTTGAGTGAAACTGAAGATTAATTATTAATTATTTATTGAAAGTCTTTTTTAAATTAGCATTTTTGGTAAGATTTCACTGCCTAAAATAAGTAATTCTCAACAAATCATTAAAACCATGTGTTAAAGTATACAAAATAATATAATATAAGTACTAAAAAAATCTAACTGCTTAAGTTTAATAGATATTGAAAAAAAAAGGAACACAAACGGGAAAAATCGAAGTTTTGAGAAAAAGTCAGTTAAAGATTTAAATGCCCATTAAGCTGTGAAGTACTCTTAGAAAAAATGAATAATTCCAACACTTCATTTATAGATATATATATATAAACATGTGTAACACATCGTTGGAAAAATAAAAGTTTAAACTATTTAATGATATTAAAAAGTAAAAATCGATTTTTTTTTTCAAATTTCACTTACCTCTGGTCCCCTTAAGTAAAATGGTGAGCTTTTTAAAGTTTATATTGTGTATTTTATGAAAATTTGCTTTTTTTATCTAGCACAGTGTAATATGTTTTTAACAAAATTCACAAATCTGCAAAGAACGTTATAAAGCTTCTTCTCCTTCAAAATAAATAAATAAATAAATAAAATAATAATAATAATCACGTGATACAATATATTGTCATCATAAATCAAGTTATTATTAAAGTGTATGCAATATTTATACTAATTTAATGTGTCTTTCAAAGACAACGGAAAAGCTGTATGTTTTATTCAGTTTTTCGTTGCATTAAATTCATATTTAAGCGAATTTGTTTCTCTTAAAAAGAAATGTGTATCCAAAAAGATTATTTTAAAATGGGATCATATATCTCGGAACCATGGATTAACTGAATTTTTGAATTTTGGATTTCTGGTCATTCAGAAAAAAATCTTAATAGATAACTGGATTATAGAAAGATTCTTTCAATGAAGTACATAACTTTCTTTAAGCTACACGCCTAGCCTAATTTCATATTATAAACCAAAGAACCTCAATGAAAAGCCTACGAAATTCATTTAAAAGAATGTCATCCATGTAAATTTTGTAAAAGGATTTTCGTTGCTTCATATTAATAATCATTTATCAAGAAAAATATTGCATTTACATACTTACTCTTTACATAAATAGCGGCTACATCATAAAGCAACAAAAAATAAAAACCGATAAAAGGAGAAAAAAAATGTTTTAAAATCTTAAAGAAGATTTACTTATAGCTTCAAGTGACTATTCAAATTGCGTAATGTTTAAAATAATCATTTTTCATTGAGTTCTTTTTTAAATGTTATGTATTAGAGAAAAGTACAAGACAATTTTTATATTCACCGATAAATGCCAATGAAAAAGAATATTAATCAAAAGTTTTCCCCTCGAAGGGAGCAGAAACACATTTATTAAAAACTGAAAACAGATACTTTTAAAGTCAAGCTTTCTCTTTTGAACAAAGGAGAGAGACTTTTTTAACACCTGATTTCTTGGAAATTTCAATAAACTCTCTTTCATCCGCTGTTTCTTTTTTCTTCATCATGTTTTTGGATAAAATGAAAAATTAGATGAAGAAATCTGTTTTAACGACCTCAGATCTGAAGGATGCATAAAGATTCGGTTTAGAAAATTACAATTTTTGTTTGGTTGTTTAGTTTAGTTCAAAGGGAAAGATGTGGGCAATTTTCCATTTGATTAAATTCATGCTTCATTAAAAGTTCGCACTACGTATAGGTGGGGGGGGAGTACTTTTTCAGATTTTTTTTTTTTTAATCATTTAATGAAAAGACAGTTATTATGCAAGTATTCAAGTGTATAAAAACATTAATAAATGTTAATTATTTTTATTTAAAAATGGCATCGTAATGTGAAAACAGAAAATAGATATTTTAAATGTTCACAACTTTGCAATTTTAAGAAGCCATAATATTTTTTTCCGTCATCTCTTTGAATATAGTATAAATATTTAGTTTAAACAAATATTCTCTGAATATTTTTCTGTCAATAATACCTACTTTTACCTTTCTCCACCAACTTTTATTTAACTTCAAATACTTCATGTATCTCTAATAGTTATAGTCATGTATCTCTAAAAGTATCATATATTCATTTACATATATATTCATGTACATAATTATGTATATCTGGCAGTAAGTTATATCTAAAGTTATATCTAACAGCTGCCTGTCATAGTAATAATGTCATGTAATTATGCATTCAATCAAACTTTTCAGACACAATTTAAACCCAACAAGGAATTTTACTCTAATCTGTTAAGATTCCGTCATGGTCGATTTCATATTTTCATAAAAAAAATGCCACATGATAGAGTTTTTTTTTTTTTTTCATGTTAGTTGCACCGCTGAAGGAAAATTACATAATGGCACAAAATACACTCATTTTTTAGTTGTTTGATAAAAGTTTTGAGGTGATAAATAATTTTATGCTAGTAACGCCCCTGGTGATAACTGCGTAATTTAAACTCGCTTCCCTAGAATGAATTTCGCCAATTTCTTCAGAATAAGAATCTGCCATAGTCAGAGGGACTTATTTTTAACACCTGATTTCTAGGAAATTTCAATAAACTCTCTTTCATCCGCTGTTTCTTTTTCTTTATCTTGTTTTTGTATAAAATGAAAAATTAGATGAAGAAATCTGTTTTAACGACCTCAGATCTGAAGGATGGATAAAGATTCAGTTTACAAAATTTTTGTTTGGTTGTTTAGTTTAGTTCAAAGGGAAAGTTGTGGGCAATTTTCCATTTGATTAAATTCATGCTTCATTAAAAGTTCGCGAACACATTGTAAAAAATGACAAATGTTTCTTAATGTATAAAAATGTACTATAAGCAAGAACGAAAATAAACAATAACCTCTTCCAAGGTCACCGAAGATATCGAAAAGTGTTCCTTTACCTTTAAAACCCTCAGAAAACTATTTGTTTTCGAAATTTAAAGAAGAATTTATAAAAATAAATTTTTATTAGCTACCAGTCATTTTCGGAAACGTTTTTGAGTAGCTTTTACAGTGCATTAATTCGCTTTCTGAAATCGGAATATCACTTTTTCGGATGCTATCAACTCTCAGGTAAATATTTTGATATTCAGAAAACATGTTTAACAGACAAACATACAATGTTAACACCATTAACATTAATACGAAAGTTAAGATTATTTTTATACAATTGCATACACAAATTCGGTTATGCAGCTGAAAATGTTTACTTGAGAATGGATAGAAACCGAAAAACCGATTTTCCGGGTACAGAGAACTGATTAATATATTGTAAAAGCTACTAGAAACCGTTTCCGAAATTTACGGGCAGCTAATAAAAATTTATTTTTGTAAATTCTTCTTTAAATTTCAAAAATAAATTGTTTTCTCAGGTTTTTAAAAATAAAAGAAATCTCGGAATCTTGTGATGGGAAATTGCATAACGGTACAAGTTAAACTCATAGTTTAGTGGTTTGATAAAAGTTTTGACGTGATAAATAATTTTATGCTATGAACATGGTGGGAAATTGCATAACTACGTAATTTAAACTCACTTCTCCAGAACGAATTTCACCCAGTTCTTCAGAATAAGCTTCTGCTATGGTCAAGTATATATTTGTATAAAAATTACCTCATGGTTGAGGTTTTTTTTTTTTTTCCCAAGTAGCACCTTTGTTGGGAAATTGCATAACTATGCATTTAAACCCATTTTCCACAAACGAATTTTTCCGCAAATCTTCAAAATAATTTTCCGCCATGATCAAATTTGCATTTTGGTAAAACCTTTAACATCGTATGTTTTTTTGGTTTTTTTTTTTTTTTTTTTTTTTTTTTTTTTTTCTTGGAAGGCGGGGGTTATGTGTGGGTCAGTAGCACCCCTGATGGAAAATTGTACAACTACTCAATTAAAACTCCCTTCCCACATTTTGCTCAAATCTTCAGAATTTCCATCATAGTCAATTTTGGGGTTTTATAAGAATTTTCACATAAATTGTTTTACGCTAGTAGCCCCACTGGCGTGAAATTGCATATATTTTAGTGCTTTTAGAGCAAACTGTGCTAATGTAAATCCTATGAATGGAAAAAACAAAATTCGACGAAAATGAATTTTTTTCAAAAGGTTAATATTCATATTTTTTTCAAACCAAAGTCGTCTTTTGACAGCTGGATGTACGCTCGTTAAGCGTGTACGGTTTGTTTTCTCGTACTCCGGTTAAAATTTTCCGGGAAAGTTCCTTAAATATTACAGTGCACAAAATATGGAATTCGCGAAAGTGACTTACGGAAACCAACGTTTTGAAAAGGAATAATATTGATATTTTTTTTAAAACCGATGGCAGGGTTGTAAAGAAAAATGAACGTAAACACGGTTTTGGTATCTTTAGCTTGTTCGTATTTTGATTTACTAAGCCGATGCCGATTTTTATTCCTTGCCGTATCCCTTGAACGACGGTGAAATATTTTTCTATACCGCTTAATTTTAATGAAGATTTTCATCGGATATTTTAAGCAAATATTTACTTTTATAGCTTTGATGAAAAAAAAAGTGGGAGGGGAGTCTATAAAAATGCATTTTCTTATTTCCAATTTTTTTTTTTCGAAAATTCTGGTGTGAATTTAACGTTACACAAACACAATTCTATGGCTTTGAATTGGTTAATAAACACAAATTCACAAAAAAAATTTTCACTCTTAACATAAATATAATAAAGTGAATGAATTCTACATTAATTCAAGTATGATTTTCGTTTAAATATGACAGTGGTATAGAATCATTCTCGTTAGATATCTGCTGTTTGATATGTTTGTTTGTTTCACTAATTGCTCTGAAAAAATAATTTAAAAAAAGACTCGTTAATTTTAAGGAAATATTTAAAAGAATCTTAGCTCTAACATTGATGTATTTTCGATATTATATTTTATGAACTTAGAGCAATATCATACAAAACTTATATATAGAAAATATTTCATGCTCAATATAAAGAGGAAATTCGTTACATTTTTTGGTACTTCCTTGTTATAACGGTCCCCAAGAATTAATCATCAAGCGACCAAGATGTATCCCAGGGCTTAATTTGCGCCGGAGCCCACCGGAGCCCGGCTCCGGTACTTCTCTGTTTTTAGTAAATATTTAAATATTGGTCGGAATTCACCGGAGCTCATAAATACAGGGCTCCGGAGCCCAGTGCAATAGCGCTTCCGAAAAAACCTAAGCCTAAATTACCCTTTCCTATCTCCAAGCTTTTCAATTCTTTTTGCATAACACTTATATGTGACATAATGTGTCGCACACGCAGGAGATGGCGATAAAACGGACTCAATTTTTATATCAGTTTTTGGTCTTGGACTGACTCGAGCTCAATCTGTATTACATTTAAAATCTTATTTATTCATGTGTAGAAAAAAAAAAAACTTTTCGTCCTTTAAAATTACGTATTATATTCTATTTCAAATCATTTTAATGCTGTTTTGATCAGAATGAAGAGGAAACAGAAATCGTGTTTTTCTATTTTAAATTTATGTCGGCGACGTGTTGATACGGCGCCACTCCAGAGACTGAATTTGCTTTCGGTTCGATCCTCTTTTGTGACAGTAGGAATTTTTTCTTATTGGCTGGTTTTTCTAAAAATTTTATTTAGATATAACCTGAAAAGAATATTTTCTATTTAAGCCAACGAGCATCAGCTTGAGGATTTGTTTGTTTGACGTTTATTGTCTTCTACTGCGTACGACTATAAAAATCACGTTAGTGATTTTTCTATTTATTGTATCATGAATGGTACCCATGCTAAGGCTCTGCTCTGCACATTTACAAAGTCACTTTCATTTGTAAGTAGATATAATTGCCATGTATTGTTACTCTGATAGAAAGCAATCGAACAGTGTTTCCCTTTTTTCTGTAAGAGCGTCGATTCTTCCCGATAACGGTGCCAAATTTTTAATTTAATCTTATTTTCAGGGACTCACCAGAAAAGATTGTTATGCAGAAGGAATCTATTATAGTTTAAGATGGGCGCCTTTTATAGGAAATTGTAAAACATTGTTCCATTCTTCAGCATATAAATATTAATTTCTGTAAATTTCATTCATTTTTTCTTAAAAATGCATAGATGCGAACTATCCCTTTTTTTCTGTTAAGACTATTTCTGAATCATAATCCTTACCATATTTAATCGCAGAATTCTGCAATTAATTAACATTAAAATTAGGCAAAGATTACTATTCGGAAGGAGTGATAACTAAAAAGTGGAATAGTTAACAGCTAAATATATGCTGATAGATATACTTGAATTTTTTATTTTGCTAAAAGAAGAAAAAAATGCTTTAATTTTTGCGCATAATGTACGAAATATAAATATGCAGATTGGAGTGACAGGGGGGGGGGGGGTGGCGGTACGGTTGTTGTACCGGTACAGCAAAATATTAGGGCTCCGGTACTTTTTTTGTTAGAAATTAAGCCCTGTGTATCACCATATTATATTACAATATAATATCATATTCATAATTGATGAGTATGGCATTTTATGACGTATATCATCAAGTTATAGTTATGCAATGATGTATGTTTGTCATGTCATATATATATGGCATTTGTATAAGAAAAATCTGACGCATATATTGTTAAATTTAATTCCCCAGATGTTCTTCGGCAACTCCTAAAAGTGATTAAAAAAAAAGAAAAGAAAGAACTTGTTACCATACACAGATCATTTTAACAAGCCAATTTACGAACTGTTTCTTTACTTCCGCATTTGATAATGAGTGCTATTACAGCCCACTTGAGTAACTCTCTAAAGCATATGTGCTAATAACTAAGATTTCACCACTCATATGTAACTAAAAGGAACATCTGAACATTTTGACTTTTGCCAGACACCTTTAATTATTATATATTTTTTCTACGCTGCGAATATGTGTTTTAGCAGCTTTATGTATTATCACTCTTAATCATGTAGCCTCTCTGTTAAGACGGAGTTTCTTATACTCCAGTAATATGTTTAATTATAAGTATTTAAAGCTAAAAGTTGAATCTTTCTTTATCGTAAAAACACACAATACTAATTCATATTACATTATATCTTCCCATGGATTTAGCGGATTCATATTAAGCTCTCAAAGGATACTTCAAAGGATAAATAATGCTTCACAAAATAAAATAAAAATAATTTCTTCAAGAAGCTTTTGGATAAATCCCTGACCACGCCACACCGATGAAGTTATACGTCATCGCGATATTGATGAATCCCAGGTAAGAGCATTTTACCTATTTCCATTTCAAAAGCAGCATAGCCACAAGAGATTTTTTCTAATTGTTTAAATATGAGACAGCGAATTCCTGCTATCGAGAATGGGGTGCTTTTGGCTTGATAGGCCACTTAAACTCCAACAAAAAGATTATGAGACTGATAAAGTGCTCATGTTTAGCGAAAAAGAAGAAAAATTTTATATAGTGGCTTAGATTATAAATATTAAAAGTATTCATGTTCTGAATAAAAAAATAAAAATAAAAAGATGCTGCATTGAATAAAATAATGAATGTTATTGTACCAGAAATATTAAGGTGAATGAAAAAGAAACATTTATATATTTATGTTTTATGTAATGAACATTTAAATAATTAGTGAATGAACAATTTGTTGGTTGTGAGTAATAATAATAATAAAAAAAAAGAAATCGTTCATTTTACATTTTATAGTAAATAAATAAATAAAAAGGAAATAGGTTGGTCGCATAAACAAATAAAAATAAACATGGCAGGGATAAAAGAAACTCAAATAGTCGAAAAATTAAATTCGACAAACTACGCAAATTGGAAATTTCGCGCAGAAATGATTTTAATAAAAGAAGAATTGTTTGATGTAATAACAGAAAATCCCCCAGATCCAATTAACACGGACTGGACGAAGAGGGACCGTAAAGCACGTGCAATTATCAACTTGAGTATTGAAGACTCACAGATCGTGCATGTAAAGCACTTAAACACTGCCAGAGAAACCTGGCAAGCTTTAAAAACAATTCATGAAAGGGCCAATCTCTCAAGCAAGTTATATTTGCTGAGAAAATTATACGGAGCAAAACTCCCAGAAAACGGCAATCTAATAAAACACATTACACATATTTTAGAACTTGTTGATAAACTTTCAGCCATAGGCGAAACTATTAATGACTCGCACATTTCAGCTCTGTTACTTTGTTCATTACCACCTAGCTACAACACCTTAATTATAGCCCTCGAGGCCCGTCCAGAAAATGAACTTAATTCAGAGTTTATAAAAGGAAAACTCACTGATGAATATACAAGACGTTTAGAAAACACAGATCAGAGCGAGAATTCCTCAAAAGCGTTTAAAACGCATAAAAGGTTTCCGGCTGAACACTATAATAAAAAGGACAAACAGTGTACATACTGTAAATTAAAAAACCATACATACAGAGAGTGCTGGCATCTTAAGAACAGAAACACTTACTCACCGTCACAAAAACAACAGCCGCACAAATCCAAGTATTACACATCATCGTTATGTTAGGAAGACGCAAACTATTATAGAGAAAACAAAAACCGTGAAACAGAACCAATTCGGATTAACAAAACACAGGGCAATTCAGGAAAAGGCAGCGACGCAGCTTTTTTAGTCCAGAAACCAGGAAAACAAACCTGGATAATCGACTCAGGTTCATCGACACACATTCTAAACAGTAAAGATGCATTCACTAAGTTTAACGACACTGAAAAGACGACAGTCATCATTGCCAATGGAAAAACGCTGAATTCACACGGTACAGGTGAAACGACATTTAAAACAAAAACATCCGATGGAGGGATAAACACAATCACATTAAAAGAAGTATTATACGTACCAGAATTAGAATCGAACCTCATATCGGTAAGCAAAGCAACACAGAATGGCTATAAATTAATTTTCAATAAAGAAAAATGCACGTTATCCCGAAACGGGAATATTTATCTTGAAGCAAGAATGAAAAATAATTTATATCAAGTCGAATTATTAGAAAGCGCTGAAACTAATAAAGTAAACATTGCACATGAATGTAAAAATAAAAATTGCATAGAAGTTTGGCACAAACGGCTTGGCCATCGTAACTATAATGCGATAAAAGAATTAATAAATAAAAACTTAGCAGACGGTATAAAAATAAATAACTGTAATCATAATGCATTATGTGAAATATGTATCCAAACAAAAATAAGTGATGCCCCATATCCGAAATCAACAAACTGTCCCAAAACAGGCAAAGTGCTCGATCTGATACACACGGACGTGTGCACATCTATCGGTACACCTACTATCGGGGGAAAAACAATGTTCGTCACTTTTATAGACGACTATTCAAGGTTCACAGTAATTTACTTACTTTCGCATAAAAATGAAGTTCACGAAAAGTTAAAAGATTATGTAGCCATGGTGAAAACCCAATTCGGCAGATTCCCTAAAGCTATTAGATCCGATAATGGAGGGGAATATTTAGGTAAACAAACGGAAGAATACCTAAGGGCAAGAGGTATCCAACACCAGTTTACTGTACCATTTTGTCCGAGCCAAAGCGGCGTAGCGGAAAGAAAGAATAGGTCATTATTAGATATGACTAGGAGTCTACTCTCCGAAGCAGGCTTACCTCAAAAATTCTGGGGAGAAGCCATAAATACCGCCAATCACCTGCAGAATAGGCTACCATCCAAAATAACAAACAAAACACCGTTCGAAATTTGGTTCAACCGAAAACCCACCTTACACTACCTGCGTACATTCGGCTGTAAAGCTTATGCCTATATACAAAAACATCAGCGAAATAAATTAGATGATAGAGCGCAGGAAGGAATACTTGTGGGGTATGACAACAAATCAAAAGGTTACCGTATATTTACAAAAGAAAACAAAATAATAATAGCGAGAACAGTTAAATTTATAGAAAATAGTGAAAACAACTTAAAAGAAAGCGAAGAGGTAGAAAACTCAGACAATGACAACAACTACATTCAAACAGAGTTAAGTAATTCGGACGGAGAACCAACCGCGTCCAAACAACCCGACGTAGAACCGAGAAGGTCTCAGAGGTCAAATAGAGGAGTACCACCCGACAGATACGTATGTCACGTAAAAACAAATGACACATTCGAACCAACCGATTTTTATGACATAGCAAACATGAACAACCCAGTAGAAAAAGAAAATTGGCTCAAAGCCGCTCAGCAAGAAATCAACTCATTAAAGAAAAATAAAACTTGGGACTTAGTGGATCCCCCACCAAATAAGAAAATTATTGGTTGCAAGTGGATTTTTAAAAGAAAGTTAGATAATTTAGGAAATGTACAAAAATACAAGGCCCGTTTAGTAGCGAAAGGATATAATCAGAAGTACGGCGAAGATTATGATGAAACCTTCGCACCCGTAGTTTCACACACAACAATCCGCACATTTTTAGCCTCAGCGGCATATAAAAATCTTTCTGTTCAACACATTGACATCGACACTGCATTTCTTCACGGCGAAATAGAAGAAGAAATTTTCATGAAACAACCAGAGGGTTTTATAGAAAAAAATTGTGAAAACAAAGTGTGTAAACTGAATAAAACAATCTACGGCTTAAAGCAGGCAGCTAGAGCCTGGCACAAAAAGATCGCAGAATCATTAAAAAACATGAATTTTGTGCAAAGCACTGCTGACTCATGTTTGTTTACTAGAAAAGAAAAGGAAAATTTCACTTATATCATCGTCTACGTTGACGATATTTTAATCGCGAGTAAAAGTGAAATAATTAAAGATGTAATAAAACAATTGCAAAATGAGTACGGAGTAAAAGACTTAGGCGAAATAAGTCAGTACCTAGGAACCAACATAATCAAAACTAATGATGGTTACAAATTAAACCAAAAGTCAAAAATAGAAGATTTGGTTAGAAAGTTAAATTTAACAGATGCAAGACCTATTGGTACACCGATGGAAGTAGGTTTCTATAAATTAGAAGATAGCGACAATTTACTTCCGAACAATACAAAGTTTAGGCAAGCGATCGGTTCGCTCTTGTATATTGCCACAGTCACTCGACCCGACATTATGGCACCAGTAAATATACTTAGTAGGAGAAGTGCAACGCCACGCGAGAAGGATTGGAAAGCGGCAAAAAGAATTATTATTTACCTCAATTGCACAAAAAACCTATGCCTAACAATAAGCAAAAATAAACCACCAATACTCATCGCGTATGCTGATGCTGATTGGGCTGGGGACACTAAAAATAGAAAATCAACCACCGGCAATATTTTTTTTCTGGGTGATAATCCCATTCAATGGACTACAAAATTACAGTCAAGCATTGCATATTCTTCCGCTGAAGCGGAATATGTTGCTGCAGCAACCGCAGGACAAGAAATTTTATGGCTATTAAAACTGCTAGAAGATCTTAACTTGTATCAAGTAAAACCTATTTTACTTTACCATGACAACCAAAGCAGTATAAAGATGATAGAAAATGAAAAATTTTCGAAGCGGACAAAACACATTGATATCCGCTTTCACGCCATAAGACAATTAAAGGAGGATAAAATTATCGAATTAAAATATTGTCCCACGCAATACATGATTGCTGACTGCTTGACGAAGCCCACACCCAAACCTCAACTTTTGTGTGACATCAAGACTATGAACTTGTTACCTTATCCATCTGAGGAGATTAAGGAGGGGTGTTAAATTTAATTCCCCAGATGTTCTTCGGCAACTCCTAAAAGTGATTAAAAAAAAAGAAAAGAAAGAACTTGTTACCATACACAGATCATTTTAACAAGCCAATTTACGAACTGTTTCTTTACTTCCGCATTTGATAATGAGTGCTATTACAGCCCACTTGAGTAACTCTCTAAAGCATATGTGCTAATAACTAAGATTTCACCACTCATATGTAACTAAAAGGAACATCTGAACATTTTGACTTTTGCCAGACACCTTTAATTATTATATATTTTTTCTACGCTGCGAATATGTGTTTTAGCAGCTTTATGTATTATCACTCTTAATCATGTAGCCTCTCTGTTAAGACGGAGTTTCTTATACTCCAGTAATATGTTTAATTATAAGTATTTAAAGCTAAAAGTTGAATCTTTCTTTATCGTAAAAACACACAATACTAATTCATATTACATTATATCTTCCCATGGATTTAGCGGATTCATATTAAGCTCTCAAAGGATACTTCAAAGGATAAATAATGCTTCACAAAATAAAATAAAAATAATTTCTTCAAGAAGCTTTTGGATAAATCCCTGACCACGCCACACCGATGAAGTTATACGTCATCGCGATATTGATGAATCCCAGGTAAGAGCATTTTACCTATTTCCATTTCAAAAGCAGCATAGCCACAAGAGATTTTTTCTAATTGTTTAAATATGAGACAGCGAATTCCTGCTATCGAGAATGGGGTGCTTTTGGCTTGATAGGCCACTTAAACTCCAACATATATGACATATAAGATGTAAATATTGCGCATATATGATTTATACGTAACATATATATGAGGCGTATATGAAATAAATATGGCGTATGTATGGTCGTTTGGCGTATATAAATATATGTGTGTCTGCGTATCTATATTGCGTATATATCGCGTAAGGACTGTTTCCTAGAAATCCGCACAAGATTTGCAGTTATGCAAAATAGCAAAGGAATTCGAATCAGGCGAAACCTGTGTGTATAAAGTGTTGCGTTGTCGTATATAGGGACACGCCTGTTAGCCGAGAGTTCATTAAGTAATCTGTGTTTTCCGAGAATGGAGTCAAAAAAGAAGTATCTGTATACGAGTGTGTACAAGTTTTACGAAGGCAATATTCATCATGGGAAGAAGGTCACAGTGAACCATTTTTTCGCCGAAAATATACCCAAACGAACGATTACGATATTCTACAGCTTACAATAAGGGACTCCCAGCCAAAAGACAACCGAGATCGGATCAGAAGGCTTGAAAACTCACCAACCCAAAGTTACAGCAGTTGAAATGAAGCGACTGTTTGATCAGAACAACCGAGTAACAATCTCTCCAGCGTCAGCCAAATTCAAGGTTTCACCCGGTTACCTACATAAGACAACCACCAAGAAGCTTAATAACAAATATCACAAGAAAAGGGTGATACGAAAACGAACTGAAAAACAAATGGTCGCCGTGAACACGAAGTGTGGTCGCTTGTTCAGGAAATTCTCTGATCGAGCATTCCCCTTGGATGACAAGTCATACTTCACGCTCACTTACTCCACTGTTAACGGTAATGTTGGCCACTACGCATCTGACGTCTCCACTATCATCAAATTCGCTACTACAGCGAAATTCGAAGACAAAGTCCTCGTTTGGATAGCGAGGAGTCCGAAAAGCGTGAATCCTTCGTTCATTCAAAAGTCAGGGTTCGCTGCCAATGGACAACTAGTGCATTCGCCGTCGTCTCATCCCCTACATCCTTACGATTACAACGACGGCGATTACGTCTTCAATACAGACTTTGCCAGCAGTCATTACAGCAAAATCGTTCTCAACGACATAAGCCAGCAAAATATCACTTTGGTAGAGAAGTCCGACAACCCATCCAACGTTCCCAAAATTCGACCAATTGAACAGTTCTGGATGTTTCTTAAGTCTAAAGTGTATGCTATAGTCTGGGAAGTAGATAACATCCAGAAATTGATCAATCGAATCAAGTACTATCTCAAAAAAGAACCCAGATTTTGTACAACTTCTAGCAAGTACCACAAAATTAAAATCGATAATGCCCGACGAAACTGTTTAACCCGTTCGGGACCATGAGTGCATATATGTACCCTCAAAAAGTACTTAAAACACTTGAGTTTGATACCAGTAAAAAAGAAAAGTAAAATTGATTTTATTTAATTACGACATTTTTGTGATTTATCAAGTTAATTCAAACAATTAACAAAAAGTGGTGCCAAACGAATAACATTCATGTAAAAGACGCCGGTCCTGAACGGGTTAATTGAAACTCGATAACCCTTTTACAGAGTAATTTGGTTATTAAAGTTACCTACAGTGCCTATTCGCACTCTTTGTCTCGTTTTCGTCATAGCTAGCGCATCAAGACAAGTTCTCGCGAATAGCTAAGAAACAGTCCTTATGTATGACGTATATAGAAGATTGATGATGGTCTTGGCAAAATTGTACCTTGGCATAACCGTAATTGTGGGGTCCGTTATAACAAGGAATTGCCGATTTTTATTTATTTCTTCACTCTCAGCATCTCCTACTTCAAAGTCACTATCACACCACTGATATATATTAAAAATAAACATTAAAACTTAATTTCTATCTTACAGAAAGAATAGATTAGATTTTCCTTTTCACTTTAGAAATGTCACAGGTCACAATAACATTGAAAAATCACTCGTGATAATGCAATGGAAGCAAAAAATAGGAGACATTCTTATAAATTCAACACGTGTATAAGTGAATTAGCCCATGTTCATATGAAATTCAAAAATTCGAAATAATGATGTAAGTGTCTTCATCGGTCTTTTTCTCTGTTAGATCGTGTAAAATAGTGCGTAGGAGTTTTTTCTGTTATTCTTTATGTAGTACCTGGAATTTAGAACACAGAATTCGGAGAAATTCTAGCTAGAGCGGATCAAGTTTCCATCGTCATTTATTTCTCTTTAAAATGGTTGTACTTTGACGACTCATATTTTCAAAAATTCCATCCTTCAGTGTAAAGTTTATTTTTTTTTTTTTTTATCATATGTGAAATATGAATTCACTGTAATCGTAAATTTAACACTTATTTTTCATAAAAATCAAAACAATGCAGAATAAAAAAAAAAAAATCTACAATAAATAAATTTTAAAAAGGTACGTTAAAAAGTATTTTAAGTGCGTTCGTAATTATACAAATATGTAGCACCAATAATCGTCGTCGGGTCCGTCCATCTGTCTGTCTTCCGTCCGCGTATAACAACGCAAAAACTACCCAACCGAATGGTTTGAAATTTGATAAATAGAATCGCAGCAGAATTTTGTCGCGTCATTTCAAATTTTATGAATATCTAATCAAAACTTAAAAAGATATTAGTAAAAGTTTTCTTCATTTTATTAAATCCTATCATAAGTAATTAATTTAATGATATGCCATGATAGATAATGATTTTAGGTTGCCGTGGTGATTGCGTCCTATGTAAGATGGAGTACTATTATTTTCGTATTACTGAATTTAATATGTATAATCTCAATCAATTTTAAATTCATGCATTTTTGCATTAGAAATGCAATAGCTATTGCACCAAGATCTGAATATTTATAAAACTAGTTATAGTACGAACGCACCTCATTTGCCACGTTTTACATCAGAAACCTTGAAATGAAACATTTTGATTACAGACTTCACTTTTCCTTAAACTAATCTCAATTGAATCTCTTATTAGAGCTTTAAGGGGGTTAGAACATCTTGAAATGATTTTTACATTTTAAAACAAATTTTCGTAACATTGTCTTTATAAATTAATATAGATAATGTTGAAGACTGCCTATTGAATCGCAAATCATATTTATGTTCTTTAATTCGCTCGAACAGTCTTCACTTTGTCATGCCACTATAAAACATCAATATTAATGTATTTTAAGGGGTCTTGTACCTTTTAAACGCGTCGAAAATTAACGAAAAACTTCAAAGTTTGAATTAGTCTATCTTCAAAACCTTTTTATGTATAAACGTGAAATTTTGGATATTGATTAAACAGATTGTGCTTTGTAATATACTACCAACAGAAATTTATTAACCCTTTACAGAAATTGTGTATTGTTGAAATCAAAATAGCTCTTTTTTTACCCCATAAGTCATTGCGCGCATGATATCTTGAGAAAGTTTGTATGGATTGTCATGAAATTTGGTAAATATACTAAACAAATATGTGTGTTTAAAATGATCTACTTTTAAGGAGTTACAATGGTAATATTTTTAGTTATGACTATTTTTATTCATTAAAAATACAAAATTTTTATTTTTTTTTACGAAAATATTTTTTTATGTAGTTAATGAAATAATTTTAGCCTAAGAGTAGATCATTTTAAACACACCTATATGATTAGTATCTTTACCGAATTTCATGCAAATCCATACATACTTTCTCAAGATATCATGCGCGCAATGACTTATAGGGTAAAAAAAAAGAGCTATTTTGATTTCAAAAATACACAAATTCTGTAAAGGGTTAATAAATTTTTAATGGTAGCATATTACAAAGCACAATCTGTTTAATTGATATCTAAAATTTCATGTTTATACATAAAAAGGCTTTGAAGATAGACTAATTCAAACTTTGTAGTTTTTCGTTAATTTTCGACTCATTTAAAAGGTACAAGACCCCTTAAATATACAGGGTGTCCATAATTAAACGACAGCATTTCCCAGAACACACTACGGCCAACTGTGGAATATGCTATCTTACGATTCCAGATGGTATCTGAAAATGGTGAAAGTCATGCAGAACATGTTTGGTTATAACATAATTTTTCAAACTATCTTAAATGTATGCTAAATGTGTAATTCGTTAAAGAACGGCCACCTATTTTTTTTTTTTTTTTTTTCGCACAAAGAAATTTCCATGCTTTTATTACGTCCTCAAAAAAATTTCACAAAATTCTGAACAATAGTTTCGCCTGTAAACAACTTTAAAATAGGGTTGATTAATTATGAACATCCTGTAAATAAAATTTCAAAACTACCGTAATGCTAAATGTGTAATTTATTAAAAATCGCCCTCTGGTGGCGAATTTTCGAACTATTTTTATTTATATTTTTTTAGCTTAAACAAATTCCCATCCTTTATTATGTTTTTCACAAAGTTTCACAACTTTAGGAACAATAGTTTTGTCTGTAGACAATTTTAAAGTAGGGTCGTTTAATTATGGACGTAATTCTTTTTCCCTATCAAACTGATTTTTAAAAGGTTGTGAAACACTTTTAAAAACTTAGAATACATTCTTTTTTTTTTTTTTTTTTTTTTTTTTCAACTAGCAAGGTTTTTGTTTTCCTGATTTCAATTTATGAATAAATAAAAATAATTTCAGTTTGAGCCCAACCCCTATCCGAACCCGAAGACTGATATAAAACTCGAATCCGAACTCGTTTCGGCCTCCTGCGCGGGCGCTCACGGGGTAAGGCTCAGCCCGTCTCGTTCTACTGCATAGCATGTTCAATGGTTGATTGCGGAGAAAGCATCATAATGTTACACACATGACGTGTTATGTTGCGTTTAAAACTGTACGAGATATTATGGGATCACGGTAGATCAGGTGTACTTTATTTTTGGATGTCATCTATATATTTATATTGTGCTTATTCCCTAAGTATCTCTCGTTAAACTTCCATAGCCATAATTTATCTAAAAACGAAATACCTTTTATATATTTATATTTTGTCTAATGTCTAAGCATCTCTCCTTAAACTTCTATAGCCATAATTAAGCTGAAAATGAGATATCTTGTACATATTTATATTTTGCTTAATGTGTAAACATCTTTCGTGAAACTTCCATAGCCATAATTTAGGTAAAAATGACATATCTTGTATATATTTATATTTTGCTTAATGTGTAAGCATCTTTCGTCAAACTTCTATAGCCATAAGTTAGGTAAAAATGACATATCTTGTATATATTTATATTTTGCTTAATGTGTAACATCTTTCGTCAAACTTCTATAGCCATAATTTAGGTAAAAATGACATATCTTGTATATATTTATATTTTGCTTAAAGTCTAAGCATCTTTCGTTAAACTTGTATAGCCATAATTTAGCTGAAAATGAGATACATTGTAACATACATATTTATATTTTGCTTAATGTCTAATCATCTCTTGTTAAACTTCTATAGCCATAATTTAGCTAAAAATGAATTTATCAATTGAAAACGCGAGATCAAGCAATTGCACAAATACAGTAATACTCTTTTTTTATGCTTTAAAGTTAAAGTAGAATTCGTTTTAAAAATCCACTTTCTTTCCCACTTTATATTTATATGGAGAGCCCACTTTTTCAAATATACATATCTCAAAAATTCAAATCTAAACCTTGAATGGAACTTAAAGACAAAAGATTTGGCAAGTCTTCGACATTTTCGCTTTGAATAAAAGAAAAAATGTAAAGTCTCTACCGGAAAAGAACGTGTGAAAAGTGACCTAAATCCCTTACTGGACGGTACATTTTGAATTTGGAGGATATAACTTTTGTCACAAAAAGATTTCTTAAAAATATTGCTTCAATATTGAGACTATGTAGGATTTGGGGTGGAAAATATGTTGCAAATATGAGATTTACAAGCAAAAAAAAAAAAAAAAAAAAAAAAAAAAAAAAAAACCATGTCATTCATTGTTTAACAACACTGGAATGTTTTGCGAAAAATTGATTTAACGACTTGCCTGTTGAAATTTTGCGATTTTTTTTTTTTTTGTGTGTGTGCTTAAAATACGCCGCGTTATGTATGAAAAAATACACAGATCATGGAAAAAACATTCTTGCACCAATTTTCAATATCTTTCTGAAATATTCTATTACATCGTAAATAATATTAAGCACTTTAAATTTTCGAATAAAGCTAATATATTATGTGTAAAAATAAGTTTTAAAACATTTTAACACGCCTTTTCAAGAAATACACACGTTAAAACGCTTGCTAAAATGATTTAAAACTTATTTGCAAACCTAATATTAAAATTTAATTAAATAAAGATTACGGAAGATTCCTTATTAGTTCCTATTACTTTCATTTGTTGAAAAAAAGAAAGTAGTTGTTATATTAATTGTACGTGTTGAAAATTGTTGTGTCTATGCATTTTATAAGTATAAAAGTATAAACAATTAAATTAAAAAAATCAAAAAACCCGACTGCGTAAAAAGCAAACTAATTAATTATTTCTCATCAATGTGAAACTGTTTTTTTTTTTCAATTCCTACTATTAGCTCACACTCTCGCTATATATATCTTGTTCAAATTTTCAATCGTTAATAAAATACTTATTATTCATCCAATCAAGCTCAAATATTTTTTTTTAACTTGTAGTGGATGACACTTGATGTTAATTCAATTTTTTTCAAATATTAATTCATTAATTAAATTTAATTAATTAATTTTCAATAATCGAGAGAGCCCTCTTCTTGATCAAGGTATTTTAAAACCGAAAGAGCTCTCTTCTTGATCAAGCATTTTAAGTTCTACTCAAGAGGAAAGAAGAATGGGAGAAAAAAATTATCTTATTGACCTTAGTAGGAATTGACTTAAACTATTTTTTTTTATTACTTGTTTATATTACTTACCTATTTTTTTTTTATTTATTTACTTGTATTGATGACGTTTAAGTTGTGTTTAATTGTTAGTTCCTATCTACAGTGAGCAAAAAAAGTATTTGCACACCAGGTAAATTTGTTGTAGCATATGTATAAATAAATAAAAAGCAACTAAGAATTAAAAATACCAACACTTTTACAAAACAAATAAACATATTTTATATCTGACTTAATAATTTTATTTAAAATATGAAAACATAAAAAAGTAGTATTTGTGCTGCCAAAAAAATATTTGCACACTAGCAATAAAAATAGAACTAGAGGAATTATTTATAAGTTAAAAACACTGCTAATATTTAGTATGCATGCCCTTTGCTTCAGTTACAGCTTGTAATCGTCTGAGCATTGATTCTATTAATTTGTGACATGTTTCACTGCTGATTTGTTAGAAATTTTCTTTTTCCTTATTTTCACATCCAAAATATGCCATAAATTTTCAATCGGATTGAGATCTGGTGATTGTGGTGGCGTTTTCAATTGATTTTTTACATTATAAAGCAACCATAACCTCGTAATATATTTAGTGTGTTTCGGATCGTTATCCTGTTGGAAATAATATGAATTAGGAATTCCTAATTTCAGAGCATTATTAGATAAATGATCTCGCAATATATTAATATATTGTTTAGCATTCATATTGCCTTCAATAAAGGTCATTTCGCCAAC
The DNA here is from genome assembly GCA_963932465.1 of Maratus speciosus. Taxonomy (NCBI): domain Eukaryota; kingdom Metazoa; phylum Arthropoda; class Arachnida; order Araneae; family Salticidae; genus Maratus; species Maratus speciosus. The sequence continues at coordinate 174,844,225 of OZ010793.1, forward strand.
TCCGTTAAAAGACATGCATCTTCAAATCATTGCATGACCACCGCCATGTTTTACAGTTGGTTTCAAGTTTTTAATTTGAAGATAAGTATTTGGCTTTCGCTATACAGTTTTCTTACCATCTGAGCTAAAAATATTGAACTTGCTTTCATCGGAAAAAATAACAGTTTTCCAAAACTCTAGTGGTTTGCTGACATAAGCTTTTGCAAATTCAAGTCTTTTCACCCTATTTGTTTCACTAATAAATGTTTTTTTTTTTTTTCGAGGGGCTCTTCCTCGAATATTTGCATCATGAAGAATATTTCTAATTGATTGTGGTGTAACTATTGTTCCCGACGTTGAAGCGACATCAACAGCCAATTCTCGAGCACTTAGAAAAGGGTTTTTTCAAGATTCTTTTATGATGGCTCTCCTTTGCCTGGTATTTAGCTTTCTTGGACGCCCAGTTGGCGGCTTATTTATTGTCAAACCAGTTTCTTTTTTCTTCTTAATTATATAACGAACACTAGAAAAGTTTAGATTTAATTTTTTACCTATTCCTCGGTAACTTAATCCAGAATTGTGAAGAAATATAATCTTCTCACGGGTAGCAAAAGACAGTTCACACGTTTTCGGCGCCATTAGAACGAAAACTCCCCAGAATCCCTTCTCCAGTTAATATATTACGTGACTTTAAAGTGCGGGGCTAATGTACTGCGGGACTGATATGCTAAACATTTACATAATGTTCACATTTAATGCCTATTTTAACAGCCAATGTTTCTTGTGCAAATACTTTTTAGGTATGAGAAAATATTAATTTATTTTTTAAAATGTGTAATATTACTGTTTAAAGAAAATGGGTAGTTATTTTTATTTTCTTCTTATTTAAATAAATGAATAATTAAGAGAACTAGGGGATCGTACCCGGGCTTCCCGGGTTAAAGAATACAGGCGAAAAAAATTTTTTTTAATTGAAAACTAATATTTTTTTTATATGCAATAATTTTTTTAGAATTCCCACTTACATTAAAAAAGCATTTTTCATATGGAAAATACGAATTATACAATCAAATAAATTTTTGAAGTTTATCAAAAGCGATATTTTCTTATTAGCCGCATGCTAAGAGTTACTTGCCAAGATTTTGCTACTTATGGCATGCTTTTATAATCTGGTAATTTCAGAGCTTATACATGTGTGGTAAATTTGTGTTTTATTTATATTATTTTATTTATTTATTCATAGGGAATTTTTTTTAATGTATATTAGCCGTAAGAAACTGATGTACTCTTTATATTCTTTTAAGGGCAATCGGATTAATCTTTCGTAATCAAGCTCCGCGCGATATAGATAAATTAAAAAATATTCCATGCTTTAAAGTTGTTTATAAAACCATAGACAATCAGTAAACTGAGATGAACTTTGCAAACAAATTGCCTTTGAAAAAAAATCCTATTTGGTGATCTAAAAATTTAAACTGTACGATTACAAATATGTTAGATTTGTGTTTTCTCAATATTATTCCTTTTTTTGTTTATAAAAGAAGTATTGATTTCATTAATTTGTCTTTCACAATTATGTTAAATTGGTGGTTCTTTTAAGATTATTCTTTTATTCTTGTTTACAAAGGAAGTATTCATTTCGTTATGCAAAAATAGTTAGAAACAAATGCTGAAAAATGTTTGTTGCTTTATGAGCAAAATGTTTATTATTATTATGCATTGAAACCGGCACGTGATAAGATAAATCATGCTTAAAAATTATTTTAGAAAATATAATACATCAGTCATTGAATGCAGTTTTTAAACAAATTGCATTTGAAAGTAAATTTTCTCCCTGTGTGACGAAAATTGAAAATGTACGATGGTCAGAAGATTAAAAAATTGCAGTAGCGAAAATTTCAAGACCGAAATTTGATCGTAAAGTGTTGCTATTCGCAAAATGACTTCAGCGTTACGCACAGATACGTTTGTTCTTTATAATATAGATACTTAATCTGTAAATTGTGATAAAGATCAGTTATTAGGATGTGGTTATCAATTGAGGCTCTTATGCTTGGATTTCCGGAATGAAAACAGCAATTTTCACCTTCTCAAAATTTGCATGCGCACTTCTCATATACATATTCAGCATTTAAAAAAAAATTGTATTTTGTTTGATCATTTAAAAATCATTTTAACTCATAACTTGAAGTCACGATTGTCAGCAACATCTTTTATGTGAACACTCGCACTCTTTACTTGAGATTCTAATCTCAATTCCGAAGAGTAAAATTTTCCATAATTTATGTTTTTAAACGCATTTGTGCCAAAATGTTTAGTTTTTATCTAAGAAAGTGATCGTTTTCTTTTAAATATGACTTAATTTTCATTTAAATAAGCATTTCGCCTAGTGTCTGAAACTTAGTATCAGTACACATGCAGAACGAAAAACAATATAGAAAATTTATGAGGAAAAATGCGTGTTTTCAAAAGCAGTGTGTCTTTTCCGTTATATGCCCCTAATATAATATTCTGCTCCTAATGGGAGTTTGCGCCACTAAACCCTATATAATAATTTTTATCAACAATTTTGAATTTTTATCAGAAAATAGCATGAATAAAGTTAAAAACACCTCATTATTTCTCTCTTGTCTGCAATAATGAAAGCTATCTAATTTTCATCATTTTGAAGAAATTTCATAAAATGCTTTTAAAATTAAAATATAAAAGTGCGGATATAAAAAAAAACAGATAGTGCGGTCACATCTGCAAAGGAAGAGCTTTCAGTTTAAAAAAAATATTAGTAAAATTGGTTCAGCAGAAAGATCAGAGCAGGTGACCAAAAAACACACTTGTGTTTTAAATATATAGATTATATAAAATTGGGAAACATTAAATTAAGCAAATTATGTTATTTTGATAAAATTATAGTTGAATGCCCTAAAGAATAGCATTAAAATTAATTATTCTAGAGAATTTCTGACAAAAACTTCAGGAACACGATATTATTTTAAATAACGAAGTATTTGTTTGCTTGTCTAACTCGGCGAAGCAAATCCATCCAGGCGAGAGTCATCAATTTCTGTAATATAAATCGCTATTATTTGCATGTCACCTCTCCTTTATAAAGACACTCTAAATTTTAGTAAAACATTGCGTTTTATCAGTGTGTGATTTCGATTACATTATTTTTAAAAGTGAAGCAATTTCACCTGTGAAGAATTTCAAAGTAGCTGCGAAAATGACGCACTTCTACAAAACATAATTCAGGTTTAAGAATTAAAATACACGCACGCTTTTTCATAAAAATGACGTCATTTACCTCCGCTAAAGCAATCCATTTTTACAATCCAGTCTCAAACTTATGACATCATTATCGAGGAATAACAGGCAATATTCTTGACATATCCCATATTTTAATTTCAACTTTTTTTTCAGGTTTTATGAGAAAATGGCAACAAAAAAAATACAGTATCTCCCATTTTTGACTATTTTCTGTTTACTTTCAATGACTTTCAATAGAAATGAGGTACTTCTGTTGCCACGATAAGAAAAATGGTATTAAAAACTACAAAAAAATTAATATCTCAAAAATAAATTGAGATACAGCTTTCAAACAAAGTGCATTTAAAAGAGCATTTTTTTCCTTATACGACGGTGTAAATATTTAAAATGTGCTATGTTTAGAAGTTTAAAAATTTGCAGTAGAGAGAATTGCAAAACCGAAATTTTATTTCAAATTTCAAAGTGTTGCCATTCGCAAAATGACGTATGCGTTACGCACAGATATGTTTGTCCTTTAAAATATAGATAGTATCAAATTTGCTTTCTATGGTTACTTATGCAAAAAATCGTCTGCGTGCAAATACTTTTTTTGCTCACTGCATAAACACTGTTTTGATGAGGTCTATAGATGTCTATGAAAGTTAGAGTTGCAGTAAAGCTAGAGATCCACAATATATACACAACTTCTAGGGTGTATAGTATTTTAACGGAGCTTCTGACAGTAAAATAGTCAATGAAACATCGTCTTTATTTTGAAAGACCTATCCAATGATATGCCACTCAATAGGGTGCGCAATTTTTTTTTTCGTCTCTACCGCCATTTTGTATTTTACGGCCGCTATTTTGAATTTATAAAAACAAAACCTAGCCTATAACCATCGGGTCGTTAAGACGAATCGATAGAGACCTCATGCATTAAAATCCATCCAGACGTTGGGATGTTTCGAGGGTATAAAGAAATCCACATACACAGATACGCGTGAAACACATAACCCTTCTTTTCAGGCGGGTAAAAATAGTTTAAGAAAAGAAATTCTTTTATAAACATCCATTATTCATCTTGAAAGTTACGCGTAATTTTCTTGTTTTTCTCAAAAATTTCCGTTACAAGCTGCAAATTTGCAACCCCTTCCCGTGAGCGTCAAACTAGATTATGAAAAATTCTCTGCTTTATTTTAAGTTTTAAAACATTTTAACATGCATTTTCAAAAAAAAAAAATAAAATAAACATACGTTAAAATGCTTGCTAAAACGGTTTAAAACTTATTTATAAACCTAATATTAAGTTTTAGTTGTATTCCGGAAGTTTCCTAATTAGTTCCATTATTTTCATTTGTTGCAACAAGTAAGAAAAATCATTCGTTAAGCATGGATTATTAAACACTTTCCAACACTTCCTGAATGCTTTAACAAAACTTCGTTATTTAAGGAAATAAGGTATATAAGAGAACTAAGTAAACATTTTAGAAAACGCATAAAACATTTGAAAAACTGATTTCAGCAGTTACCGTCCATAGCAAATATGTATTCCAATTCTTTTGACCAGCCCTGTATTTGATCTGTGGGTTGATATATATACTATACTAGCAAAACCCGCGGCTTTGCTCGCGTAATAGTTGAAACATGCTAAGTAATATTTTTATGTCTAATTTTTATTAGAAGTTGCTATGCTTTTAGGAATAATTCAAAAATTACTAATTAAGACAGTTTGACTAAACTTTATTAATACACTGCATTAGGCAGAAATGAGACTTAAATTAATAAAAAGAACTAAAACTAATTCTAAATAAATGATAATTTAGTAAGTATTTCGAAACTTTTATGCTCATTTCATTCGCTTATTTCAGTATTCATTTGAAATTTTGAATTTTTTAGAAACCGTTCTTAGTACGCATTTACATCTTAAAATTAACTACCATATCAAATTCCAAGCTTCTTATCTAACGGTGTACCACCGCTCTGGTTGTAGTGACACTAATATAACATGCCTATGTTGGTACAGAGACAGCCATCATAAATTTGCAAAAATTAATTTGGCATTTCCTAATATCATAGAAAACGTAATTTAGAAAGTTTTTAAGGGCTTTTTTTAGAATGTTTGTTGTTCCTGACAATCCCAGGTGGTAGTGGCACTGGTATAAAATATAGTCCATGAAGAATCAATAATTGTCACCATTGATTCGCAACCATTACTTTTGTAATCGATTTATTATGTCATTGAGATTAGATAGAAATCTTAATTTAGGACTTCTTTAGAACACTTGTCACTCCTTCCCTTCGCTTCACCTCTTTTATATTTCGAATTTATTTTCGACTGTTCTTAGAGGGCATTTATATTTTATAAGTAACCACCATGCCATATTTAAAGATTCTAGCCTCTTCAGTATCACATAAATCGCAATTTAGAATGTTTTTTGCTCCTGCAACCGTCTGGTAGTAGTGGCACCGACATAAAATATAGCTTATGTTTGAGCAAGTTCTATCACCAACAATTTGCAACCATTATTTTTTAAATCGTTTTGGTATTTCATAAAATTGCATAAAAATCGTAATTTAGAACATTTTTAGAATGATTTTCGCTCACTTGATCCTTTTAAATTTAGAATTTTCTTCCGACGGTTCTTAGAAAGCATTTCCATCTTTTAGGTAATTACCATACCAAATTTCAAAATGTTAGATCACTCAGTATTGCAAAAACGCAGTTTAGAAATTTTTTTGTTCCTGCAACCCCCATGTGAGGTGAAAACAACATAAAATATAGCCATTATTGTAGCAGGTACTTTCACCATCAATTTGCAGTCATTACTTTTGAAATCGATTTCATATTTCCTAAGATTGCGTAGAAATCGTAATTTAGAGAGTTTTCAGAAAGTTTTCCGCACATTTTCACACCTTTTAAATATTGAATTCTTTAGAAACTGTTCTTAGAGAGCATTTAAATCTTATAAGTAAGTACCATGCCTATTTCATGTTGCTAGCCACTGGCAGTATCACAGAAATCGCAATTTAGAACGGCTTTTGATCTTGCAACCCCCAGGTGGTAGCGACACCGACACATAAGGGGCATCCCACACTGAGACGACAAGCGACATGAAGCCGAAACATGTAGCGCATAAACCGGTCGAAACAAAGAACGAAGTTGTTTCAAACCTGTTTTAAACCAGTTTTTCCAGCGAATTCAAGCAACATGTCTTATGTGTCGCCTTAGTGTGGAATGCGCCTAATAGAGCGTATGTTAGAGCAATGACTGTTACCAATAATTTCCAATCATTACTTTTGAAATCGGTTTGATACTTCCTGAGAATGCGTAGAAATCACCATTTAGAAAGTTTTTTAGAACGCTTTTCATGCACTTTCACATCTTTTAAATTTCGATTTTTTTAGTAAATGCTCTTTGATATAATTTATATTATATAAGTAACTACCATGCCAAATTTAATGTATCTAGGTCCTTCAGTAAACACAAAAATCGTATTTTTAGAACGTTTATTGCTTCTGCACACCCTTTGGGGTAGTATCACCGACATAAAATATAGCCTATCTTAGAGTAAGGGCTGCATCATCAATTTCCAATCATTACTTTTAAAATCGGTCTGATACGTCCTGAGAATGCGTGGAAATCGCCATTTAGAACGTTTTTTAGTATGTTTTTTGCGCATTATAACCTCTTTTAAATTTCGAATTTTTTAAGAAATGTTCTTGGAGATCATTTGTATGTAATAGGTAACTACCACGCCAAATTTCATGTCTCTAGGCCCTTCAGCAACATAAGAATCGCATTTTAGAACGTTTTTTGCTCCTTCACCCCCTTTGGGATAGTGGCACCGACATAAAATATAGCCTTTGTTGGAGCAATCATCATTTTTATGCCATTATTTTTTTTTAATCGGTTCGGTACTTTCTGAGACTGCGTAGAAATCGCCATTTAGAACGTTTTTTTTTTAACAGTTTTCGCGCATTTTCACTCTTTTTAAATTTCGAATGTTTTAAGAAATGTTCTTAGAGCTCATTTATTTCTTATAAGTAACTACCATGCCAAATTTCATGTTTCTAGGCCCTTCCGTAACACAAAAATTCGCATTTTTAGAACTTTTTTGCTTCTGTATCCTTTTGGGTTAGTGGCATGAACATTAGATATAGCCTATATTCTAACGGGGACTAACCCAACCACTTTGATACCATTACTTTTGAAATCGGTTCGGTAGTTTTAGAGATTACCTCCTACAAACAAACTTTACTTCTTTATAATATTAGTATAGATAATGGGAAAATTTAGTTTAGCAAGAAAACGCTTAACAGGTTGAAATTTCTCTTTCAGCAATTTGTACTAATAGAGGGAAACATACTTGTATACTTTTGCACAACCCTGTAGTTAACCTAGTACCTTTATTACACGCCACTATTTAGCTAAATTTTAATTCAAAGTAAAACACTCTTAAAACTACTGAAATCACATTTCCAGAAATTATCATTTATAGACGGCCATGTATCCAATTCTCTGCGCAACCCTGTATATCATTTTATCTATGTTCTACAAACATTTATTAGTAAACTAAATGCAGTTCAGCTTAAAAATGCATAACTCATTTAAAAACCACCTTTAAGCAATTTGAAATCGTACCCAGTAACCATTACGGATTCTTCTGTGTAGCTCTGTATATGAATTACAGCATTTATACACACCATATACTATGCATAAATATAGGGAAACATAAAATCACATAACATAATTAAAAATGCATTTCCAGCTATCATTGCCACTGTACAGTACTTCGGATACAATATAGTATCTGAAATCTTTTGTGTGTCCCTGTAAATGCTATGCAGTTCGTACTATACATGAAATAACTTATAGTAAACCTCAGCGACGTATATCAATAATACATGAAATTATTCAACATAATTAAAATACGCTGCAAACAATTCCCTCCAACCCTATATCATTATGTAACGAAATTATTTTGTGTGGCCCTGTAAATGAATAATAACTATTCTTTGTACCGCATATTCTACAGAATGCATATTTTAGTGCACTTGATAAATGCATATCAATTTTATTATGTTTGAAAGCATGTAACACCATTAAAAATCATTTGAAACGATTTTTTGCATAGACAGTAATGTAACGGAAACTTTTGACTGTCCCTGTAAATGAACTAAACATGCTAGAAAATTCATTTGAAATGGGGAACGTGCTATGGTAAACATTAATAACATTCAAAAATTTCAGGGCAATCCGAGTATATTTACGGGAGTTAGAGCACGGACAGTCGGACCGACAAACCGAAGTCATAGAAGTCATAAGCACTTTTCAACTTTGTTAACGGTTCCTAAACCGTTAGTCATAGGTATGTAGTTCCAATTTCAAAAATGTTTTAAATGAGGTAAAAAGGTATTTTAAAAGCGAATTGGGTCGAGAAAAACATTTCTTAAAAAATTACGAAATTTAATTTTTAATGTGGTCCCTCGATCCTATAAGTTATATTTAGTAAAAATAAATATCCTATTACACTAAGAAGTTAGACAAAAAAGTCCCAGTGTTCTATGATTAAAACTGACCAAGTAATAACTGTTTAAAGTTCAAGCATCAAATTCCTGTAAAATAGGGGTCATTCACAAATTTATTAGAAATAAAAATTATCGTCAGATATAAGAAAATAATAGTTCAGAGTAAAATTAACATTTCAATATAAATTTGGAATCTATTTTCATTCTGACATATTAAAGAAAAATTTACAACTTTACAAAAAGAAAAAAAAAACAGAATTTTACTCAGTTATATACAAAATTATACATATTTTAAAATGCTATTAGATTATCTAATCTAAAACTAATTAATAAAAATTAAACTTATATTAAAACTGGCTCAAAGTGACTCCCTTCGGCTGCAATGCAGAAATGTACACGCTAAATAAATCCTTCTAATACCTTAAACACTTCGTGTACAGTGCCTTGAGGCAGGGGCCAACTCACCTGGGTTCAGATTCAGAAAAATGGCATAAGTCATACAATACAAAGTTTCACAATTCTGTCAATTTTAATGTTAGATAAATAGGATTTTTTTTTTTTTTTTTTTTTTTTTTTTTTTTTTTGTCTTGTTTGCGTAATAGGAAAATTTTACTAAATATCACTTATAGGACCGAGGGAAGATGTACAAATTTAAATTTCATAACTTTTTAAGAAATATTTTTATTGATCAAAACGACTTTTGAAATATTTTTTTACTTCATTTAAAACATTTTTGTAATTGTAACCATATGTCTATTACTAACAGTTTAGAAATTAATCATTGGGCACCGTTGAGAGTGGTCACCTTCTATGTTAGAAAATAATAAATGCGACTTCTGCTGTTATTTCTTGCATGTTTTCGGCATTGGTAATACATAAACAATGTCTTTGACATTGCCAGAACTTAAAGAACGCATTTGTGCGGCATCCAAAACCATTGGCAGACTACAAAATGTTTGGAACGAACTGGATTACAGATTGGACGTATGCCGTGTAACAAGAGGTCACACATCGAACACTTGTATCTGAAAAAAACTTGGTATATTTCTCTTTAAATTCGTGCATCACTTATTGTAATATGTGCAGTAGTTTCGAACATATGATTTTTTACTTTCTTCTATCTTTACAAGAAGAAAGTATTGGATTCGTGAAATTTTTCGACTTTCGGTTTTCGACGAATTTACACGATTTAGAGGTCGGAGATTCCGAAAAACATGTTTTTACAAAATGTCTGTCTGTGAGTCTGTGAGTCTGTCTGTCTGTCTGTTTGTGTTACAATTTTTGTGGGCGCTCTATCTCAAGAACTAATGTACGGAATTTAATAAAAATGTATATTCAGTTAGTCCCTGATATAAATTGGTGCTGGTTGTTTTTGATGCAAATCGCTCTACAGGTGGCGCTGCTATGCAGAATTTTTCACGATTTTCTCTATAGCTCAATCTCCAGAACCAATGCACGTATTTTCATCAAACTTCAGATTCCGTTAGCCCTTGACATGAATTGACGTTTTATGCATTTCGGTGAAAATCGCTCAACAGGTGCCTCTGCTATACTGTATTTTTTACGATTTCCGCAATAGCTCTACCTCAATAACTAATGCTTGGATTTTCAAAAAACTTCCCATTCAGGTATACCTTGATATGAATTAGTGCTGTTTATGTTTTGGTGTAAATTGCTCAACAGGTGGCGCTGTTAAGCTACATTTTTCGGAATTTCCACTATAGCTGTATCTCAAAAACTAATGCACGAATTTTCATCAAACTTCAGAATCAGTTAGTCCTTGACATGAATTGATATTTTATACATTTTGGTGTAAATTGATCAACAGGTGGCGCTGCTATGCTTTTTTTTCAGAATTTCCACTGTAGGTGTATCTGAAGAACTAATGCACGAATTTTCATCAAACTTCAGAATCAATTACTCCTTAACATAAATTGACGTTTTATGCATTTTGGTATAAATTGGTCAACAGGTGGCGCTGCTATGCTGTTTTTTGCGATTTCCGCAATAGCTCTATTTCAAGAACTAATGCTTGGATTTTCAACGGACTTCAGATTTAGGTATACCCTGATTTAGTTGAATTAGTGCTGTTTATGTTTTGGTGCAAATCACTCAACAGGTGGCGCTGCTATGCTACATTTTTCAGAATTTCCCCTATAGCTCTATCTCAAGAACTAATTCATCAAACTTCAAATTCAGATATACTTTGATGTGAATTGGTGCTAAATTGATGTAATTCCTTGTACTATTTGAATGATTTAATTGATGTGATTTATGTAGTGGTAAGTTTTGTGATGGCCACAACATAATAGTTTTAAATCGGGTTCATCATCTGTACTCACTCTGTATTTTAATACCATTCAGAAGTATATCCTCTTCAGACCCCGAAGCTAAAATAATGCTACAAATACTCATTGATTGGTTTTTCAGAAACAAAATGACATTATAGATGACAGAAAAAAGAAATCTTCTGAAATTGATCCTTTGAGAGTCTAATAATTTAGATTCACAAATAGGGATCTAAAATCACAAACCCCTTAAAATATCAATTTAATTATCACTAATCTAAATTAAAGCAATCACAAATTTAAGAGCTTTAAACAAGTGAACGATATACAAATCTTCAAAAAATTTTATTGTGAAGGATTTAAGTTAAATGCTTATGAAAATTTCTCATTTTCTTGGCCAAACTGTCTTGAAGTTATTTTCCAAATTCAGATGAAAATAACGTTTATATTATGAGGAAATAATTTAATAATGTCAGATGTTGTTATCTATTAGTTTGCTTTTAATGGGGTTCGGGGCTAAAAATTATCTGGCTTAAAAAAAAAAATACTGAGTTTTTAGCGTTAAATACCGCAAACCGCATGCTTTTGGCTTCATTAGATCCAGAGATATAACATCTTTTGCTTTGAGAAGCGATGCATCAGTTGCTCTCTGACGAGAACTTTAACTTCATTTATCTCAGAATGAATTTTTTCACGATTTGCCAACTTTAAAAGAATATATCTAAAGTTCCTTGCAATATATATGTATGAAATTTTCAACAGAGATTTTATGCTATATTTTCAACAAATTATCCTCGGGATTTTTAATTTTGAATGATAATTGGGAAAATATGCTAATTAATTCAAAAATCACTCATAAAAAACTTCATTTTTTTACTTAAATTTTTTTTATAAAATTCATAATCAATATTTTAAAAAATCCTGAAGACACATTAAAATGAAACATTTTCTGTACACAAAAGTGTAAAAATTTTGTAAATCGAGTAAGTACTTCCAGAGTTATATCAAAAATTAAATATGTTTAAAATTTTAAATATTGATTTTTTTTAAATATTTGAAATTTTTCAGATATTTTTACATGCAATATTCTTATTATATTAAAACATATTTCAGAAAAAAATTTCATAATAAAATCTCTATAAATTAAAAAAAAATAGAATTTTGAGCCCCAGACCCCCTTAAAGGAAAAAACATTCAGCTATTAAGAAGTAAATTCAGAATGTAAAAAAGTCAAACTGCTTAGTTTTTAGGATGAAAAAATAGAGGGACACATAGGGTGACGGAGCCAGTAGTTGATCAAATAAGTTCCGTGCTACGGGGTTTTTATAATATTTTCTTCCTTTTAAATTTTAGAAGTGAACTAACATGATTTCTACAACCCTTAATGAATGTCCTATTATGGTTAAAAATTAAATCTATGAAATTAAATAGCAACAAAATTATAAGTAAATAGTTTCTTTAATTACCATTTACCCAGTAGTTGATCAATCGAAGAAATCACTCAAAAATTCAAAAATTAATCTTTAAAATATCATGCTTAAGCTGTGATTAACAATTATTCATATAAAACTATTATTTGAAATAAGCAGGATGTTAGTGGATTATTTTAACTTAGCGTAATGGTTTCCTACTAATCAAAAACTAAATTTTTACATTTTCTAATAAAAAAAATTCATAAAATGGCTTCTTTTACAGCAGGCAATTGACAACAATGTGACAACGGGTGCTACAACATTCAAACAAAAATATTATGTCTAGTGCCAGGTGTAAAAATCATTTCCGCCTGAAATGGTGCAATATTTCAAAAAAATTATCAACTACTGGAGGGGTATCAACTACTGGAGCAGTCACCCTATATGGACCCAGGTAGCGAAGAAGATATGCGCGTTATCATTCTTTCAACCTCACTGTAATAAACTATACATTAATATTCTGCTCTTTAATATACTAAAAAGTCCAATCTTTTTTAGGGATCTTTTTTCTTCCTCATTTTATGCGTATAGCCAACTTAATTTTTCAAATATACATATCTCGAAAATTCAAATCTAAATCTTGAATGGAGCTTAAAAACAAAGGATTTGCAAAGTCTTTGACATTTTCATCCTGAATAAAAGAAAAAATGTCAACTTTCTACCAAAAAAGAACGCTTGAGAAGTGACCTAAATCCCCTACTGGACGGTACATTTTGAATTTGGAGGATATAGCTTTTGTCACAAAAAGATTTCGTAAATATATTGCTTGAATATTAGGGCTGTGTAGGATTTGAGATGAAAAAAGGTATGCTGCTAGCATGGCTGTTGTAACACAAAAAATGTCTATGTAGTAAAAGATTTTTTTAGAATACTTGTAGGAGTATTTTGTGCAGAATTTTCTTAAAAAGATTGTTTATCATTTGAAACTAAATGTAGTACAAGCCGCTTATAATGAATCTGAAAGGAACGTGAAAATTATTCTTTATACGCAGATTTCGTTATAACCAATTTCATTAAAATCTTATTGGGAATTTTAGGAATTATAACTAGTATAAGGAACATCACCTGATTATTGCAAGGGCACATGGGATAGCTCTCCAGGGGTTCCATTCCTAAAGGAGCATAACGACAAAATACAAGTATTTTGTTTCCGTAATGATTTCGTAATTTTAACCCATATTTCATTAAAAAACCAATGAGGTTTATATGATTTAATATCAATTATAATTATTTATGAAAACCATTGCATTTATATAACATAAGTAGGACAATTACACAATAAAATATAATAAAATATAATAAATAAGATGTTTACAGGGTGATTCAAAAAAGATGGGAAAAATTTTAAGAGGTGATAGTACACACCCAAACAAACATTTTGTATCAAAGAATGCATGGTCGAAAACTAAACGTAAAAAAGTTAGAGGGCGCCAAAAGTTATGTTCTTATATGAGGCAAAAACACACAATGAACGATTAAGTTAAGTTACGAAAACAAATTTAATGACATTTGATTACAATAAGTGCTCAAAACTTTGACCGGCAGCTGTTATGCACGCAGTACAACGGCGAAGAACAGATTGGCGAATTTTCTGAAACACACCAGGCACCACCGTCTCGCCAGATCTTTCATGTCTCGATTTTTTTTGTGGGGACAACCAGGGTTGGAGTTTTGGACGCCCAAAACTAGTTTTGGACAGGACATGTGGGTTTTACTGTCCAAAACTGTACTAAAGTGTCCAAAACTGTACTAAAGCGTCCAAAACTGTACTAAAGTGTCCAAAACCTTAAAAAAAAAACATTCCACATGTAACCACTGCACACTTATTAAACATATGAATAAATATAAATATCTCACAATATATTTTACTAACATTCCATTTAATTCTTTGGTAAATGAAAAAAGGCTCAAATTTTTCTAATATCTGTGTAACATAAAAAGTTCTGTTTCTGTTAAAATTGAGTTATAATAATAAGAAATTCTTTATAATACCACACATGTAGTATAGGGAGGGGAGATTTGCTTAACACTAGTGGTTTTGTTTCAATTTTTGTGCAAGAAAATGTTACAAAGAAATTTCTTTTAAATAGTGTTTCATTGTAAATTATCTTTTCTAGATTATAGGGTAATGAAAGAAAACACAAATATTTAATTTAAAATCTAGAAGTTATTTTTTAAAATATGTATTTTCATTATGAATTTAATCTAATTCTAGTGAACATTCTATTTCTTAAGAGTTAAATAGTGTTGTTATAATAATAGTCATATATATAATACAGTGTTATAATAATAGTCAATATCTCTATGTCTCATAATCAAACAAAATCAATTATTTTTATTTATATTATTTCTTACTATACACATATACAAAGTTGCCAGCAGTAAGCTGGTTTAATCAGTATGCTGGACCTGAACTCCATTTATCAATTATTTCCAGTAACAACTCTCGGGATTTTAAGTAACAGAATCAAAATGTATTCTTCATAAAAATCGTTAGTACTTCTATTAACTATGTACTATTATTTTAATGAATAACATTAAAATTATGATACATAATTAAATTTAATATCTTACTTTGTTACGTAGGGCAATTAGGTTGTTACTACTAAATTGTTAGGTAGTATAATGTAGGGTAATTAGGTTGTTAATACTAAATTGGCATTTTTGTATTGTAATCTTTTTGCCAATTTTTTTTAAACTTTTAGCATTGTTCTGATAAATACAATTTTACTACAAAATATAGTTTTGGACAGTTTAAGACAGTTTTAGACAGAAGGGTTTTGGACAGTACGGTTTAAACCATGGATTTTACCGTGGTTTTTACCGTTGTGTCCAAAACCTTGCCAACCCTGGGGACAACTAAACGCTCTTGTGTATGAGACTCCCATTGAATCCGCAGAAGAACTTGTCGCCAAGCTTTCGGCTGCTGTAGGGGAAGTTCGCGATATGCCTGGTGTGTTTCAGAAAATTCGTCAATCTGTTCTTCGCCGTTGTACTGCGTGCATAACAGCTGCCGGTCAAAGTTTTGATCACTTATTGTAATCAAATGCCATTAAATTTGTTTTCGTAACTTAACTTAATCGTTCATTGTGTGTTTTTGCCTCGTATAAGAACATAACTTTTGACGCCCTCTAACTTTTTTACGTTTAGTTTTCGACCATGCATTCTTTGATACAAAATGTTTGTTTGGGTGTGTACTATCACCTCTTAAAATTTTCCCCATCTTTTTTGAATCACCCTGTATGTTAAAAACACATAAACTTGCTTAATGGTACATATAAACAAGAACTTTTTTATGAACTTGTACAAATAAAATTAATGATAAAGCATAAAAACTTCTTTGATTCGACAAGAAGCTTTCGTCTCTAGACTTTTAAGCATTTTATCATCATATTTATCCTGAAGACGACTGCAGAAGCAGTTCGAAACGTCGACGTTATGCGTTATCGTTCATAAGAAAGTTCTTGTTTATGTGTACCATTAAGGAAATTTATGTGTTTTTAACATATACGTCTTATTCATTGCATTTATGTTAACAGAGAAGTGATAATTTTATTTTAATATCAATCAGTGGTATGTGCTCATAATTTTGTTCCTGGAACATTTTTATGTTTAATGTATCCAGTTTCATTTGTTTTTAAAGGCATTATTGCAAATTTTATCACAAGATCTAAATAACATTTGGAAAATTGTTCAATGTAAAATACGTTTCAAAATTTCTTCACAGATGAGTAAATCGAGAATTAGCAAAACATCATTTGACATTTTCTTTTCTTCATAGTCATCTGTTGTACAAACAGTTAATTTTAAAGCGTCGAACTATTTGTATAAGTTTTGAAATCATCGCTTTCGTATTCCTTTTTTTTCTCTCTTTAATACTATTACTAAGAATAAAGACGAGAATGTAAAGGCTGTTGTTTACATTTTAATATTAACGTTTATTTATAAAATATTGCATAAAAAAGTATTTATAAGAGCACTGAACGTATATGTATTTGTAGCATGGACATAATTTTGCATAACATTGTAAGCCCGGGTGCGAAAACTCTCTTGTGGTCGACCTTGATGTCCGGAGTTTTGGGTGATTTTCTTCCTAAGTAACGTGAATACGAACCAGACCGCTCTTTTACAAAGACCCCCAAGCAGTTCATTCCCTCTTTAGGCTTCTGTCCCTCGCGTTCATATTCAGCCTTAATCAAATAAACCCATCCCAACTGAAAATATAGTAAACTAGAAAAAGATAGCCCGTCAAAAATGACGGATAATGAGATGTAAAAGACATATACAACACATGTGCAAGAATATGAGTAGTTATTCTCGCTTGTTCAGCAGTGATAGATGAAAATAACACATTTTAAAATGTGGAAATATGTTGCCAAATTTTCTTCTTCGCCAAGGCCCCTATGCTGAAAAACGCATTTATTTAATTGTTGAATTGAATTTATGTACCCGGCTATGTAAAGCACAGTAAAATGTGCAGTTAGGAGCTCAGATAGTACAGCGCCGTCTAGAGGCAGTTATTTTATTAGTAGCATCGGAATGAAGATGTAAAGACACATTTTCGTATATTACACTTTAAATTTTGAGCCATAGATTTTGAAAAAAACCTCAATGCGCGGAGTTTAAAATTAATAGCGGTGAGCTCGATTATGAAAAATTAATGGGTTTTCAATGGGAAATTCGCCAAATTATCCAGCTATCGCCAAGTTGGCTTCATATATGGAAACTTATTTTTGTCGCCAAATTTGGCGATATTGTGCAAAGTTAGTCAAAATTTGGCGCTATTGTAGCAACCCTGACATTAGTATTTTTCAACAATTACTCATTGTTGAAGCTGGTACCGATTTCTCCAAAGGAAGCCTAACCCTGACATGCCCGCGATCAATGAGGTGGTCAACCGGAATTGTGAGGGACGCACAGAGGCTTGGATTTTATATAAATAGATTGTTGACGTAATAACTTCCTTATGCTGCATAATTGTCAAGTCAAAAAATAATCATTAACTAAAGGAGTAGAGCCTAGGAGTAATTAGTGAATTTAAATGTCAGGGTTAATAAGAGAGCTAAACTTGGCTCAACACATGATCTCAGAACTTTTTACGGTCAAAGAGTCGCAAGATTTGGCTTATTTTTTACATGAAATGTTTTTGATGGTATTTTCTTTTCTGTAATAATTTCTTCATTGTCACCTGTTGTATAAACAGTTAATTTTAAAGCGTCAAACTATTGGTATAAGTTTTGAAATCATCGCTTTCGTATTCCTTTTTTTTCTTCTTTTACTCTTTCTTTCATACTATTACCAAGAATACGAAAAACTTTATAGCTTACTATCTGAAAATTCTAGAAACAACATGCATTTATTGATCTCAATAAAATTTTATTCATCTCATGCATTTTCTAACATACTGGTCCGGGCTCGGGCACTTATACAGTTTATCCACAACAAAACTAAATAAACGAAGTTTAGGAAAACACGGTTTTATACCACCAACAAATAAATCATCGGGAACAGAAAATTATTCGGATTACGGACCGACAAAAAGACATATCGTAGAAGCCATAAACAAGTAGGGAGTTTACACGACAAAACTCATAAACAGAGGCTAAAAGACCGGGTAATTGAATTCTTTTCACAAACAAGAAAACGCTCATAAAGTTATGTTGTAAAAATTGTCGTACGAATTCAAAGACAGTGGAGAGCCCAAAAAGAAAAAATGTCGCTTATAAATGGTGGAAATTTTCTTTAACAAGGTCTAACATTTTCGCAGGAGTTTTTATGTAATATTGGTTTTATTGCATTAAGAATAAAAACATTTTTTCTGTTAATTATCACAACTAAACTTTTTGAAATAAGTGGATGACTATGTATAACTTGTTTCAGATTTTAATTTGAAATAAAATTTTCGAAATACGCTGAAGTCAGTCATATAATACGGATACATGTTCACTAAAAAACTAAATAAATATAAAAACAATTATTTTGAAGAAGAGCTAATGAAAAGTAACTAAATATGCTGATATTAAATTTGGAGATGTAAAATTTATCTCAATTAGATTATGTATTTCAAATGAAAATCAAATTTCAAAGCAATTTCTTAAGAGGCGCAAAGGCCAACATAGTGAAAAAGATTCCCTGCCGGGACTCGAACCCGGACCATCAGTACAGCGCACTGACGTTGTACCGACTAAACCACATGGAACGATACCCAGCCTGGAAAATTTCTCACTATTAAATGTTGGCAAGGCTACAAACGCAGCACAAGATGGAATACTATATGTTTCTCTCTGGAATAATTTCCATGTATTAATGTAGATTATGTATAAGAACTGGATTCAAATATTCGTATAATAGAATATGTATCATGCAATACTTTTGTTTAAATATAAAATTGTTCCAATAATTTTAAAAAATATAGCAGTATATTATTAGGAATATGTTGTGTATAAGAATCCACATCATCATTTTTTTTAGTACTACTAGGAATATTTTGCACAGAATACATTTAAACAGCTTATTTCTTATTTCAAACTAAATAGCATCAATATTAAATTTTCATACTTGATGCAACAGGTTGCATTTAGCATCATAACGGGGTATTTGAAAACTGCAATTTTTTTATCAACATAGCAGAAAGAATAGTAGTAATAACACCAGTTCTACTAATCCAATTAACTGAATATAAGAATCGAACTATTGCTATACATTTTAAAAGCATAGGTTTCTGCTTCTTTTTCTTCGTATTATTACCAAGAATAAGGAAACTTTTATGGCTTAATATTAAAACTGCTAGAAACAGCATGCATTTATTTGGATCAATAAAATTCGCTTCAATGAATGCATTTTCTAATTTCACCCTCCCTGTTTAGCATTTATACAGTTTATCCACAAGAGGGTAAAATCTAGTTTTATACCACCAATAAATAAATCATTGGCAACATAAAATCATTCGAATTTCGTACTGAAAAAGACACAGTTCGTAGTACTCATAAAGAAGCAGGAATCTTTTCACTAAACAAAAATTTTCAGGCAAGGAGCAGAAGAGATAGTGGAGATGGAAAAACAGTTACTTTCTGTTAGTAGGTTCCATATCGTTCAAACAATAGATATGTGACAGGTTACAATAACCTATTAATTTTGTAATTTATCTCTAGAGATTCTGAATTTGGAACAATGGAACAATGTGAGCAGCGTTCTTGGATTCCCTAGTTGCATTGCAACTGCACATCCAGGCTATAAATATTGCGTGTTTCAATGCATTGGAAGCCTTAGAAAAAATATAGTTTAAACGCGGCTGGTGGCCACAAGTAAGAAATTAAAAGTAGAGAGGAAAAACAATTAAAAATTGTTAGTATAGCAATAAGAGAAAAAAAAAAGTTCCATATGATCCTAATAAAATGTCCACGACAGTCGAAAAAGCTACCAAAAGGAAGCCCCAGCATAAAAAAAGACTCTTTTCAGAGACCATACATTAGTTTAACACAATAAATGCAAAGCAAAGTCGAAAGTTTAGAAAAAATGGAAATATTAACATATTTACAAAAAATAATGATAAAAGTTTATAAGTTAATGCACAATAGAGAATAAAAAACGATAATAAAAAACATCACTGAGGAGAGTTCAGACTAACAGAACTGAAAAAAGAACAAAAAGCATAGGGGAACAAGGGGGAAAGAGGACGGCGCCCGCCCAGTCTGGTAACTCAGTGAAAATAGATGATCGAAAGAAATCGCGTCAATAGAACAATAAAACAAAAAAGTAAGACAATTTATAATCATGAAAAAACACTAGAAATAGCAGTTTAAAAATTCTGAATTTATTGACACTTTCTTTGTTTTCTGGGATTTATTTGGATTTATTTTCTCCTTTAAGACTTTTGATTTTTTTCAAAGGAGGGGTAGGGAACTTTTTTTTTTCAATATCAAAATCTTATTTGGATTCTAGTCTCAAACTCAAAATTAAAGTTACAGAAGGGCAAAACAAATTTCAAAAATAATTACTAGGGGTTCATATATAGGCATCGTTTAAATTATTTTTAATGGGCAGTGGTGATAAAACAACATTGGATTGCATTACTGTTTTATTTAAGCAGATTGATATTTCATATTTTACATTCTACTATCCCCAAAACAAATTTAAAATAATAATTTCTAGTACTTTATATACAGCATCGTTTAAATTATTTTTAATGGGCAGTGGTGATAAAGCAACATTGGATTGCATTACTGTTTGTTTAAGCAGATTGATATTTCATATTCTACTATTTTTATATATCTGCACACCTTCTTTTTTGCTCTTTCACAGTAGAATTAAGGAACAAACGCACCATCTCAATTTTTTTGAAGGAGAAAATCCGATATTCAAGTAAATTTACTTCTAACGTAATATCATATGCTTTCTAATTTCAGTAAATATATCACCAACTTCGGGCTTTAACCAAATGATATATTAAGCTTTAAGAACACGAACAGCGTACTGGATGTAAAAAAATAACTGCGAATTCCAAAATAATTACGTGAGCAACACCTGCGCTTCTTTTTAATCTTACCAAAACACACTTCAGTATTCGACAAAAGTGTAAAGTTAAACTTTGCAATTTCTTTTGCTTTCTTTCATTGTTTTTTAGAATGAATATAATTTTTATTATTTTCATTACCTGGTAAATCACCACGTACGGAATCACCAATGGCGTACGGAATACGCCGCCCGTGTATTTGTCTAATTTATTCTATTTTCTTTTTAAAATAAATTGGGTTCAAATGTAAATAAGTGCGAGTAATAAGTCAAAGTTATGTCCACTACTAACCATATCACAATATTAAAATATTTATTTGCTTAAAAGATGTAATAAAAACACATTAAAAGTAAATTAAAAATCTATATTTACATGTTTCTACTCTTTTACTGAGTCGTCATCAGAATGTATAACAGAAAATTACAAATGCATATGAAAAATGAAAAAAATCTTCGAAAATAAACAAGTAATCATATAACGTGCCCTACATTTTCGCGATTGCGCGTGTTCTCTCTATGTCGCGATGCCGTAAGTTGTCCAACCATTCAACCCATAAATTCGGATACGAAAAGATAATGTATCGTTACAAATTCCTGGACCTCTTAAATTTTAATGTGTCTCACTTTTAATATGTTTTTAAAATGTCTTTTAAGCAAATAAATATTTTAATATTGTGATATAAATTGGGTTTTTATACACTTTCAAACATAATTGAAAAATGTTTATGAAATCGGTTTGTTTGTATGTCCGCCTGCCGCCTGTCCATGCTCTAACACGCGTAAATATACTCGGATTGCCATGCTGTTGGTATACGAGTATGTTATTGAAGCTACTACGGCTTGTTTTGCATTGAAAATGAAGCGTGTAACATTTGTAATTCACTTAACCCTTTCACTCCCAGTGAGTCCAAACGGCACCATGATGTTAGTGGATTTTTTAATTCGGATGTTCCAAGTTCATACCAGAAAATTAAAATAGCAATATTTGGTCTATTTAATAACAGACCATTCCGTATTTAAATAAAGCGAAATTTAACATAGAAATTTTTTGGTGTAAATTCGGATTCTCTGAACTACGTAATTTCTAGAACGTATTCTACCATCGGAATGAAAAGGTTAAATCTTTTTTTAAATGTTTATAGTACTCAATTCAAAATTTAACCCCTTGAGGGGCAAGCAAAAATGTCTCTCAATATTGAATTCTCACCGGAATAATCGAAAAATTTTATTTTTAAATTAGAAAAAGCAATTCTTCAACAATTTTCCTCCAAAGTTAGAACTATAAAATTTAGTTAAAATTTTCTGGTGAGAATCTTATTTAAATTAAGTGGGATATATTTTATCCCACCGCCCCTCAAGGGGTTAAGGGGACCGGAAAAGCAAAATTCAACCAAAAAATCGATTCTTACTTTTTTATATCATTAAATAGTTTAAACTTTTAATTTCCCAACGATGTGTCACACATGTTTATATATATAAAAAAAAAATAAGTGTTGAAATTATTCAGTCTTTCTAAGAGTACTTCATAGCTTAATGGCCATTTAAATCTTTAATTGATTTTTTCTCAAAACTTGGATTTTTCTTGTTTTTGTTCATTTTTTTCAAAATCTATTAAACTTAAGAACTCAAATTTTTATTTAATACTTATATTATTTTATATTGTATACTTTAACAGGGGGACTTAATGATTTGTTGAGAATTATTTATTTTAGGCAGTGAAATCTTACCAAAAATGCTAATTTAAAAATGACTTTCAATAAATAATTAATAATTACTTTTGAGTTTCACTTCGAAAGAAAAAGGCCTGTTAAAATGCGTAAATCATGTCATTTTAACTACTGTAAAAAATCTAGACCTTTATCTTTCACCATTTCTGAGAAAAAGGTACATAAAGTTGGTGAATTTAACATGGCGAAGATAGGACTTTCCCGGTCCCCTTAAAACGCCAAAAGCAATTAACATATTTACCAAAAATAAGGTTACAGTCTCCATCACAACATCACCAGAGAAGTTTTCTGGAAAAGAAACAAAGTTTCACTTCTTTTTAACGAACTCTACTTATTCTGAACAACGTTGTTAAATGTACGAATGAATATTAAACACATGAAGGCTTTTGCAATCAATTATTTTAATAAGGCACGTCGTCACAACATCACCGGTGAAATTTTCGGGTAAAACAACAAAGTTTCACTTCTTTTTAACGAACTCTACTTTTTTCTGAACAACGTTGTTAAATGTAAAAAGGAATAATAAACACTTGAAGGCTTTTGCAATCAATTATTCTAATAAGGCACGTCATCACAACATCACCTGTGAAGTTTTCTGGTAAAAAAGCAAAGTTTCACTTCTTTTTAACGAACTCTACTTATTCTGAACAACGTTGTTCAATGTAAGAATGAATAATAAACACTTGAAGGGTTTTGCAATCAATTATTCTAATAAAGCACGTCATCACAACATCACCGGTGAAGTTTTCTGGTAAAAAAAAAGAAAAAAAAAAGTTTCACTTCTTATTAACGAACTCTACTTATTCAGAACAACGTTGTGAAATCTAAGAATGAATAATAAACACTTGAAAGCTTTTGCAATCAATTATTCTAATAAAGCACGTCATCACAACATCACCGGGGAAGTTTTCTGGTAAAAAAACAAACAAAGTTTCACTTCTTATTAACGAACTCTACTTATTCTGAACAACGTTATGAAATCTAAGAATGAATAATAAACACTTGAAGGCTTTTGCAATCAATTATTCTAATAAGGTACGTCATCACAACATCACCGGTGAAGTTTTCTGGTAAAAAATAAAGTTTCACTTCTTTTTAATGAACTCTACTTATTCTGAACAACGTTGTGAAATCTAAGAATGAATAATAAACACTTGAAGGCTTTTGCAATCAATTATTCTAATAAAGCACGTCAGAATATGTTCTTTATTAACAAATTCGAATGAATAAAGACTAGGAACAATCTTAAAAAACGATAGCATACATTTGTATGTACATAAGCTCTTTGGGCTGGGTAAAAAATTATGTTATTACATATTTTAAGAAGGAACAAAGGAACATTTAAATGCAGAAAATTTAAAGAACAAAAGTGTAGCGAATTCGGTTTACAGAAACAAGAAAAAAAAATTTCGCGAGAATATGTTATACACGGTCTAAAACATGAAAACATCTGAGAAAAAAAATGATAATACATAATCTTCAACTTGGGACAGCAGTGCCTAACTTCAGACAATGCCTCATGCCTTGAGCACTTTGAACTTTTGATAAATCAAGCCAGGGTAGAGATTCCTGCAATTGTGGTGAAAATAAACTCAGATTTGCTTCAGATAGGAGAAGTCTAACCTAAAATGCTCTAAAACAGAAAAATCCCTAAGTCTTAACATAAATGAAGTACAGACCTTGATATTTCAAAGATAAAACTTGCAGATTTTGATGATAACTGGAAACAAATTCTCCTATTCAGAGACCCAGGGGACGTCAGGAGCAGCCCCAAATCAACGCAGAACAACTTTGACTTCTTACCTTTTTTATCACTTATTTTTTAAGATTTGATCTCCTTCATTTAAAAAAAAAAAGAAAAAAAAAACTTTTTACTATGCAGCATGTAATCCAAATGTAAATAAATTTAGAAAATCAAAAAACCTGACTGCGTAAAACTAATTAATTATTTCTCATCAATGCGAAACTATTTTTTATATTACTTACTTATTTTTTTATTTACTTGTATTGATGACTTTTAAGTTGTGTTTAATTGTCAGTTCCTATCTACAAACACTATTTTGATGAGGCCTATATAGATGTCTATGAAGATTAGAGTTGCAGTAAAGCTAGAGATACTATCTACACAACTTCCAGGTTGTGTAATATTTGGACGAAGCTTCTGACTGTAAAATAGTCAATGAAACACTGTGTTCATTTTGAAAGACCTATCCAATGATATGCCACTCAATATGGGGCGTAAAATTTTTTTTTTCGTCTCTACCGCCATTTTGTATTTTACGGCCGCCGTTTTGAATTTATAAACACAAAACCTAGCTTATAACCATCGGACGGTTAAGACGAATTGATAGAGACCTCATTCATTAAAATCCATCCAGCCGTTGGGATGTTTCGAGGGTATAAAGAAATCCACATACCCAGATACGCGTGAAACACATAACCCTTCTTGGCAGTCGGGTAAAAAATGGAAGAATCAAAGTTTTCAAAATTAAATTTTAATAGCAATAACGATCAGATTCTTATTTTAAACTATAATCCATCGACCGATCATTGCGACGCACACGAGTATGTTAAAAATATATTATTATATTATGTACTATCATATGGCATTACTTCTGCAACGCCTTCAGAGATCGTTTTTAATGCAATGCCAAAGTAGCAGTGCCAGAACTCCGCACCCTAGTCGTATAGTACTTTTTTTATGCTAACTGCTGATAAGTGCAGTTATTTCTGGAATTATTATAAAAAAAAAGCTATTTAATAAATTTTACAAAATGAAACTATATATCTAAATTTGTCTTTAAAAAGTACTGGTGTCAGATAATAAAAGAAAAAATATATAAATTAATTTTACTTATAAGTACAGTAATCCCTTCACATTCGCGGGTTTAACATTCGCGAGTTTCGATTATTTGCGAAATAAAAAATGAGGAACATTTAAACATTCACGAATACTTAACTTGGTTATTCGCGAATTTTGTTTTATAAAAAATATTTTTTTACAAAATGAACTAGCTTTGTTTCACCAATCCCATAAACCATTTGACACTGGACAACTGCATTGTACTGTATAGCCTAAGTTCCGAGAATTTTCAACCCTTGTATTGAGGCAAAATAATTCCGAGATAGTAATTCCGAGAAACGCGAAACATGACTTGATGCTAAAATTAGGAAAATCCTAAATAAAAAAGTACAAGTAAAAAATTCAAAATTTTTACTGCAAGTGAAGATTTTTCTGCAAAAATTACATTGAATATTTTAAATCTTCAACAATAATTGTTTAAAAAGCAATCGAAAGCGATCCCTACCTTCTGAGGAGTCTTAAATTTAAAAGAGAAATCGAGACCTCAACTTTTCCTTATACGGGAATTCCTGAACAAAAAATCTTTTGTTCCAAACAATCGTATAATCAATAAAATTTTTTTAGACATTAACTAGCAACCAAACTTTGTACAATATGTTTATAATTATTCAAATTTATTTACAGCATGTACTTTTTGATGCTTAATAAATATAGTTTTACGTTTCAATTGCTTTTTTCCATTTTAAAAAAAACCTAAAACCTAACCCCCTTTTATGCACGGGAAGATAGTCGCAACATTCGCGATTTTAACATTCGCGGAAGTTTCCGGGAACCTAATCCTCGCGAATGTTGAGAGATTACTGTATTCAAAATATTCATTTAAATTATTAACCATTTGGAAAAATGGTTATTGTTCTCGTCAGGGTAGGAAATCAAAAGCATATCTGAAGGTTTTTATTGGTTTAATCCGCATTTTATTCGTTTTCTGATTGGTCTATACAGGAATCTGTATTTCCCTTTACTTTCAACAGAGATAGATACCTTCTGTTGACACCCTGACAAAAAAGTAATAAAAACTACAAAAAAAAATTAATAACTCAGAAACAAATTGAGATACAGCTTTCAAACAAATTGCATTTAAAAGTACATTTTTTTCTCTATACGACGGTGTAAAAAGTAATATTGTGGAATGTTTAGAAGTTTAAGAATGAAATTTCATTTAAAATGGGTTGTCAGATTTCTTGGAAATCTGACGATGGAAAAGACTTTTCTCGAACAGCCAATGAAATGCTTGGATAATACGTACGAGTCGCAGGCGATTTTTGTCGCTTGAAATTTTTACGTGTAATAACACTATTAATATTTAATTCATGGCGTACGTTATGTATGATCAACTCCGTGCGAATTCTTATGTCTTAAATTTTAGTCTTTGAAAAAATCATTTTCCAAATGGTCGTTGTAATTTGTTAAATTGCTTTTTTTTTTATTACTTTGTTGTTGTTGTTGTTGTCGTTGTTAACCCCTTGAGGGGCAAGCAATTACGTTTGTGAAATGCTGAATTCCCACCGGAATCTTTGAAAAATTCTATTTCAAAATAAGTAAAAGCAATTTTACAGCTTTTTTTCACCAAAGTTAGAAAAATAAAATTTAATAAATTTTTTCTGGTGTAAAACTTCACTAATCGTAGGTGGTATATAATATATACCGGTGCCCTTCAAGGGGTTAAATCAAAGCTAATCAGCATTTTTAGAATAAATTCATGACGTATAAGACTATTTTCTCATTTTTAATTCGAAACGCAATTTTGGTAATATGCCGAGTTCATATAATAATGATGCATGGGCACTAAAAAAAATTACTTATTAAAAATAATAATAATAAAATTAAATTAAACACATTTGAAGAATAATCAGAATCTCAATTCTCGACAGTGCATTTAACTTGAGGATGTAAATTTTTTCACAAGATTTCGCAAACATATATTGGAATATGAGTAAAAACTGGTATGAAAAAATATCATTTATTACGTATGACATTTCTAGGCATAAAAATATTCACGTAAAAAGCGATTTTTTCTTTTTCGGAATATTATTAGGAATACTTCGTGCAGAATCAATTTAAGTAGTTTGTTTATTATTTGAAACTAAATAGAATTACCATTAAAATTCATATTTAATGCAACTGGTTGTAGATAAGGTTTAGTAGTTTTATCAGAGTTCACATCAGGGTTGCGCACAAACACGTTTGTACTTTATAATATAGATAGTACATGTAAAAATTTGGTAGGAAAAAATATATCCATGTGTGGATTTTATAAAATGGTCTGTCATAAATGTTATTTTTTCTTTTCGGGATATTAGTACAGTCTTTTCAGAGTTCATGCCAGTGTTGCGCACGAACACGATCTTCCTTTAAAATATAGATAGTAGATGTAAAAATTTGGTAGAAAAATATATTCTAGTGTGGTTTTTAGGTGCGTTCGTAATTATATAACCTATAGCACCTATAGTCGTCGTCTGATCAATCCATCTGTCTGTCTGTCCGTCTGTCCGCAAATAACAGCGCAAAAACTATCGAACCGAATGGTTTGAAATTTAATATATAAAATCGCTGCAGAATTTTGTCGGGTCATTACAAATTTTATGAAAATCGAATCAAAACTTAAAATACATTAATAAAAGCTTTCTTCATTCTATTAAATCCTATCATACATAATTAACTCAATGGTATTCCATGATAGGTATTGATTCTAAGCCAGCAAAGAGGGAATTGCTGGCCAGCAGCAAGATAGGTGCTGGGAATGGTGGAGAAGTGCTGGCTAATGGTCTACCACTGCATGACCACTGCTGGACAGCTTCAGTCAACTTCAGTCAATCATCAGATAAAATTCTGGTGGGCTTCCGTTTTATCTCATGCACTGGCCCACCACTACTTGGAAGTGCACGAACTTTTGCCGTATTATTGCTGGGAACCCTTACGCTAGGTGGCGTTGCGACTATCGAAGACATTGAGTATTTAAACACAAATCTGAAATAAATATCTTAACACAATTTAAGCTGTGAAGCTATTTTTTTTTTAACTGTAAATAATATAGCACCTCTGCCACCAACAAAATAAATAAGTAAATGAATAAATAAATAAATTCTTTATTTCAACGCACTTTTTTTTTCTCCTTAAATCTGGTTTTACTAAGTTACAAAGGATTTCGGTTTTCATATTTACACAGTTCAGAATCAATAATAAATAAAAGCGTATAAAATATATAGGATTTCTATACAATACAATAATTTCTATACCAGTTAAATGATTGGGAACGTAAATCGCAAAAGAAACAAACTTGAAATAGTGTAATGAGAGTTTGAAAACTACGAGCGGTCGTAGCATACGCTGAAAGTGCTTGTTCATGTCTGATCACGAAAACCCAACAGCATCGAGCGCGGTCAGTACTTGGGAGGGTGATCAGATGGAAACCGCTGCAAGTTCAAGTATTTCTATATACACTTCTATAGCTCTTGGTGAAACTAACCTATAGAAAAAAGAGCCGTAATACATTTGTTTTTTATAGAATTCTATAAGAAATTTTTGTGAGAGAAAGTGTTGGGCCAGCAAAGGTATAGCAGTGGGATAGGTGCTAGCACTGCAGGAAAACTGCCGGATTGAAGCAATGTGATGGCATACCAATGCTGGCCTGCTGTTGGCCATCACTTATGGGCCAGCTGCATTCCGCACGGACACTTTTTGACAGGTTTAAGTAATGGCATCATTGCACTTTACCACTGATGACAGTGCTGGCTGCCATCTTTTTTCCACCTGATGGCCCGCTGTTTCTTTCTTTGCTGGGAAGTTGCCATGGTGATTTTTCTATTGAATCCTATCATACGTAATTAATTCAATGATATCCCATGATAGGTAATGATTCCAGGTTGCCATGGTGATTACGTCCTATTTTAGATGGAGTCATATTGTTTCCGTATTACTGAATTTAATATACCTATATAATCTTAATGAATTTTGTATTCATGCGCTTTTGCATAAGAGTGCAACAGCTATTACATCAAGATCTGGATATTTATAAAACTAGTTATAGTACGAACGCACCTCATTTTCCACGTTTGACGTAATATTTCCGACTTGTTATAAAATGGTCTGCGTCATAAATGTTATTTTTTCTTTTTAGGGTATTTCTACGAATAGTTTCTGCAGTATTGATACAAAGAACTTGTTTATTGTTTATAGCCAAGTAGCATTAAAAAATTCATATTTTATGCAACAGGCTGAAGATAAAGCGCCACCATAGTGAGTGGCGTTAAAATTGTCTTTCCTATTGGTCTAATAGTAAGAATAGAAGCGATAACATCAGTCAGTTTTACTGAATAAATTCGATTCTCTTGATATAAGGCTCAAACTATTGCTATTTTCTTCTTCTTTCCCTACTTTTCTTTCATATTAGTACCAAGAATAACAAAACCTTTATGGTTTAATATGTAAAAATACTAGAAACAACATGCATTTATTGCGCTCGTAAAATTCGTTTCGACGAATACATTTTCTAACACCCTGGTTTGTATTCAGACATTCATGCAGTTTTATCCACAACAAAGCGAAATAAACAAAGCCTAGGAAACTATAGTTTTATACCATCGATAAATAAATCATCGGGGACAGGAAATTATTCGAATTTTGGACCGACAAAGAGACATAACGTAGATGTCATAAACAAGCAGAGAATTTACACGAAAAAACTCATAAACAGAGGCTAAAGGGCCGGATAATTGAATTATTTTCGCCAAGCAAGAAAACACTTGTAAACTTAGCCTAAATAGAAAAAAGGGCGTCTATATATGGCGAAAATTTGGTTTAAAAAGGTGTGAAAGTTTTAAAGACTTACTTTATGAATATTGCTCTTATTACATCGTAAATGTAAATGTCTGTTTTTAAGCATAAAAAAAAAATCGCAACTAAACTTTTTTTTTTTAGATTGACGACCAGATAAAATTATCTTGTCATTTTAAATATGAAATATACAGAATTCATAGAATTCAGTATATTTCAGTGAATAAAACGCATGTTCACCGAAAAAGAAAAATACTTTTACGAAGAACGCGAAAAAGAGACTTAAATCCCTTTCGGGGCGAGACATTTAGAAGTTAGGGAAATAATTTTGTCACCAGGAGCTTTAGTCAAAATATTGCTGTATTAGAATATTTATAAGAACTGAATATAAGATTTGATATGAAAATATATAACATTTATAAGCATAAAACAGTTTACCTGATAAACGATTTTTTTCTTTGTTGTTGTTTAGAATACTACTGTTAATATTTCGTGCAGAATTGATTTGAAGAGGATGTTTATTATTTGAAGTGGAATAGTATCAGAATCAAAAATTCATTTTTGATGTAATGGTTGGAGTTATCAAGAATAATAACAGTGACAGAGGGACAGAGTGGTATTTATCGTTGTAGAAGTAGGAATTGCAGCACAACATCAGTTCTACTGATTGAATTCAATTCATTGAATTTAAGCGTAGACATACGAGGTTTGGCTATTAAAGCACCGGACTGGTGCTCCCACCGGCAAATAGCGAACCTGGTACTGTCGACTTTCCTTTGACGCTATTACAGTCGAACCCCGATTTAACGAATCGTTCGGGTCTATCAACTTTGTTCGTTAAATCGAGATTATTCGTTAAATTGGGATAATCAAAGAAATATTTTTATACAACAGAACAAGTTAAAAAAAATGGCAATAATTAAGAAGCACAATGCTCACTTGATGTTAAACATTTGTTGCTCTAAGAAACACTCTGTATAAAAATTTATTCTTTTTTATGTACTACTATAAATCAAAAACATTGTAAATAAGAAAAAATCTCATTTAATCAAATTTGATCGTTAAATTATAAGACATCTTTTACAGATATTTCTTTGCTTTGTTTTGATTTTGTATTCCGAACTTCTTTATCGATTTTTTTCTGAAGTTGTGAAAACAATGTTATCAACATCATGAACCATCATCTATCGTTTCAAAGTATCCAAACTGCTAACTGCTTTTTTGAACGTTGCATGCTTCATCTCTATTTCATCTTCTTCATCCGATCGACTACTACTGATTTAATAACCTCTGTGTAACGTGCATTTTCGTATGCAGATATTTCTGGATCATAAGATACATATTTAGAAAATTAACAATCAGGAACTTTGAAAATTTATAATAAATATTAGAAACTTTCTTCAATTTTTCATTTTTTTGACATCGAAAATTATTCGTTAAATCGGGATTATAAATTCGTCAAATCGAAGTATTTTTGTTCCGTTTTCGTCGGGACCATTAAAAAATTCGAGAAATTCGTTAAATCGGGGCTCGACTGTATGGGGTATATCCCCCATACCCTGCTTGATCGTCAAGGCTACGAGTCGCTAAGTTTGGTTGTAGCATCCGCTCGGAGTGAACATTGCGTCAGTAAAGTGTTCAGATTAAACAACAAATTAAACTCGAGTTTCTTGTGAAATTTCACGACAAAATACCCACAAAAGCTCATGCTATGATAAAAGGGGTTTATGGATATGAATGCTGAACGAGCACTCAAATTTCTGAGTAGTTTAAAAAGTTCAAAGAGGCGATGCGTGCGAAGGCGATGCGCGCCTTGGACGAACTTGAATGTCAAAAAATCCCTGCCGTCTCGGCCTACAGCGGAGGTAGATGTCGAAGTTAAGTACTAATTTCAACAACAAAAACTAAATCATGATTAGAGATAAAACCCACTTTAATAATTTTAACCGGCCGCTTTTGACGAGTTTTTTATGTCATTTTTATATAATAGCTGGCTTTATCAGAACCATGTTAAGGCAGTATTCAAAAAATATTTGTCCAAGCTCAACAACTCGAAATTTTCTGACACATTTTCAGATCCATTATTAAAAGGAAAATCATGAATCTTGCTGACTTGATTTTTAAGTGATTTATAAGCGACCTGTGTTTTTATTTTTCGTTCAATTAAATAGAACTTGATTTATAAGTACAGTAGAACCTCGATCCATCGTTTTTCAAGGGGTACGTGAAAAAAAAAAAAAACGATGAATGCGGGAAAACGATAAATGCGGGCTAACGTCAAAACACGAAAAGAACAACGTTTATGCATTACTAATACATGCATTGTATACAATATACTAATAAATACTAATTTGTTACTTGCCAAACTGTAAAAGAAATAAATTGAAGTTGTAGAAAATTGATATTTATTTTAAAAAATCAGTAATTTTATGTTGGGTTTTTCGTACATTTGTTAAATTAAACAATAAATTTTTAGATTTACAACATTTTTCTGGTAATTTTCTGTAATTTCATGTACATATATAAAATTTCGTGCAGTTTCAAATGCTGTAATTGCATGACACAGACTTGGCACTGGTGTAGACTCAGCTTCATCGGCATGAACATTATCCTCTGCTTCTTCGCCATTATTTTCATTTTTTTTTTCATCATCACACATTTCTTCTATGCTTAGGACACCGCATGTCACAACATTTTGATCTATGGAAATATAATCGCTAAATTCCACTAATCGCGCTAATCCCTGTTTTCTCCCCTAAAACAGTCCAAATGAGTTACTTTAGGGCAAAATAAGTAATTCCAGTTTGTATGTCATATGGATCCCCTTGACCTTCAATTTCATTTGGTTGAGGAGAAAAAAATTACAAAGATGAATGCGGGAAAACACTTTTTGAAGAACGATGTATGCGGGTTTTGTTAACATTATTTAAATATAATTTGTGCAGGGACCATAGAAGAAAAACGATCAATGCGGGAAAACGATGGATGCGTGAACGATAGATCGGGGTTTCACTGTAATTATTTTCACAGTAGGACAATATTTTAATTTTCTAACGCAATCGCTTCGAGAAATTCGGTTCAAAATGCCCACTTTGACATCATTTTTTGAAATATATTCTGCCTCTATCAAAAAATCGAGCTTTACGGCACATTATATAGTTTCTGAATAAGAGAACCTACCAATTGGATGCGTTTGAAAACAAAAATGAATTTAAAAATCAGTCAGAAAATAAGCAGTTTGGATTTTAGTAATACGATATTTTTTTCTTCAACATCTATGCATTTTTAATACGTTTTTGCTGTAAGAATTGGTCCTATCAAAAGCTTGTCAATATAAAAGTTGTAGATAATATTCAGAAGATGTATAATAAATTCAAGCGGATTGGGTATTTTGTGGATTGACGAAGTTGTGGATTTTTTCCTTCTTTAACCCCTCCCCCTTTTTTTGTTTTCGCTTTTAATTTTTTTGCGGTAAGAATTGGTCCTATCAAAAACTTGTCAATATAAAACTTGTAGATAATATTAAGACAATTTATAATAAATGTAATTAGTTTTGTTTTCTTGAGAATTGATGAAGTTATGAATTTTTTCTCCCCAAAACCCAATCTTTTTTGCCCCTTGAGCCCATTTTTAATTTTATCTAAAATCTGTCATGCATAAATTTTTGGCCCTTTTTTTAGAAGTAATAAAAACTTTAAACTGAGTCTATATGTATTATAACTAAGAAATTATGGATTTTTTTCGTTTTTCACAAAATACTTCCCTATTTCCACCCCCTTTGGTCCGATTTTGCCTATTAACGAACTTGACCGATATTTTATACCCCTTGATTTTATGTATCAATTTGGAAAAGATTTGTGCAAAATTATGGAAGTTACCGTGTCCATAAAAAAGTGATATAGATAGATAGATAAATTTTTTACTGGGGGGGGGGGGTTGTGTTCTAGGGGTCACGATCGGTGTAGATCTGCAAAAAACTTTCCGAAATTCCAACCTAGAGGCGAATGTAATAGGTGGTATTTCATATGAAATATACCTAAAACGGACGCAAACATTCACAAAATTGGTCAATTGATCCACGAAAATCGTTTTCTGAGTATCCGGGCTGCTGCGAGGCTGACAGGAATTTATAAAGAAAGTGTTCGTCAGATTTTGCATGAAACATTCAACAGGAAGAATCCTTGATCTATCACCAGAACAATGCGCCAGCCCATTCCACTTTGACTGTGGAGGCGTTCCGGGGAAAGCACGCAATCCCATGTTGGATCATCCACCGTATTTTTCCGAGGTAGCCTTTAGATCGGTAGGCGGCTCCACAGACCCCCAAGATTAGTTAAAACTCGATTCGCATATTAAAATGCAACTGGTCTGTCAAGTCATATCTTGGTGGAAATCACCTGCAGACCCGATTTTAGTGGTTGATTGGTAGGTGTGTCATTGTGTTTTCCTGCACTCAAATATATGAAAACATGGAGGACTGACAGCAGGAAAACACAATGGTAAATGTACCAGCCAACCACTAAAATCGGACTTTTAGGTGTTTTCCACCAAGATATGACTTGGCAGACCAGTTGCATTTTAATTTGCTAATAGAGTTTTAACTAATCTTGGAATTTCAGCCGCCAACTCGATGAGGTGAAGGTTTGTCAGTTGACTCTCGATCTACTTCAATGACTTCTATTTAATATTAAAGACTTGAATTATCACATTGCTAACTAAGCGTAAACCAACAGATTGAAAAATGTTCAAGCCGGGAATCGAACCCGGACCTCTGGAATAACGCTCCAGTGCTCTACCATTAAGCCACGAGGACGATGCCGCAGCTTGACATCTCTCACTCACATAAGTAAGTAAGTCTACTCCATCTAATAGCTGCGGTAGAGACTTACCGATGCCGCAGCTTGACATCTCTCACTCACATAAGTAAGTAAGTCTACTCCATCTAATAGCTGCGGTAGAGACTTACCGACTTACGTGAGTTAGAGATGCCAAGCTGGGCATCGCCCTCGTGGCTTAATGGTAGAGCGCTGGAGCGTTATTCCAGGGGTCCGGGTTCGATTCCTGGCTTGGACGTTTTCACTTTGTTGGTTTATGCTTAGTTAGCAGTGTGATAACTTACGTCTCTAATATTAAAAAATTTCAAGCGTAATTTCACTGCTGAAAGATAGTTGAAGAATTAATTAAAATTGACTTCTATTTATTTCAAAATGTCATATCGGAGCTGAAGGAGGTAAGCTGGGGCATGAAATCGGTTAACACCAGAACTGCCATAGCGGTCATTTTGATCGGTACCAAATAAAAATATTTCGATTTGAACCGGAAATTTCTTTCTAAAATAATTTAAATATGTACTATCTATTATATATATAAAATCCAAACGGAAATTTCGTTCCGAACGCCGAGATTTCGAGTTCTACCGCATGGATTTTTACGGAACTTATACCGTTAGATAGGTATCGTTCCAGGGAAGGTTTTAAGCTATAACACATCATTCTACCTAGATTAGTTATAGAATTATTACGGAAAATTCTGTTATTTTGGACTTTGTTACTTCATATTTCCTTAAATATCTGGGCTCCTATTGGTCGTAGAGCTTAGATCTCGCGCCAAAAGAAGCTCCGAAGCACCCAAGCAAACTTTTCCCCGCGATTATTTTGCCGTCTTCCGATTTCCTCTAACTCTGTTAGGGGCCCGCGTAGGGCCCCTTTAAAATATTTTTCGTAGTAATTTCAGCAATTATCTTAAATTATTGGTTAAGACCGCCACCCTCCCGATTCATGTATCTACGGAAAGGTTGCATGAAGGAGTTTCGTTCAGATATGCTTTCGTTAAGAATAGAGTGCGCTCCCTGGTGGTGGAATGTGGAACTAACATAACGCGATATTGTTAAAATTAGGAAATCTAACAATGCGATCTTTTTTAAACTTTGAGACAGTTCATAACACATAATCTATTATCTATTCTATTATATATATATATAAAATCTATTATCTATTCTATTATCTATTATTTATATATATAAAATCCAAACGGAAATTTCGTTCCGAACGCCTAGATTTCGAGTTCTACTGCATGGATTTTTACGGAACCTATACCGTTAGATAGGTATTGTTTCAGGGAAGGTTTTAATCTATAACACATTATTCTACCTATATTAGTTTTAGAATTATGACGGAAAATTCTGTTATTTTGGGCGATAAGGTTACCATTTTATTTCTTGGCGAAATTCATCGTTGATAAAAAAAAATTGAAACGGCTATTAAACCTCGAAAAATAAAAGAAAAACTGTTACTAATTGTATTTAAATGAAATAAAAAAAGAAAAAAAGAAGAAGAAAATCCGTTTTAATGAGTGATAATATTAAAAAACGGAAACATTTAATCAAAACCTGAAAGAAATATCTGTAATGCTTAAAAATTAATTTAATAAGAAATATTACATTTGATACGCAATATTTGGCTGTTTATCGCTTGCGTTAGATATGGAAACGAATCTGAAAATTTGATTAGATGAAATTTTAACGACATTTTCTTTCTGTTCTGTTCTTTTCTTTTTTTTTTTATATATCTAATTGTCTCATCACGTGACTTATAGAAGAAACAAGCAGATGTAATTGTGTGTCACATGTGTAATTACTATTTGTTTCTTTACAATTTTTTATTTTTCTTTTGTCGCCAAACAATGTGATTTTAAGCCAAAAATGCATAAGCGTGACATTAGCTTGAGGATGTTCTGACAAATAGTGTTTTTTAAGGTGAAAGAGATCATTTTTTGAGTACATTTTCATATTCAATTGTAACTTATATAGATATCAGTTAATATTTTAAAAATGGAATCGAATACTTAAATTTCAGTGTGAATTTCTGCCACACATACATATTGTAAAATAATTTCATACTTTTTAAAATGTTTTTCGCCGTAATTCCGAAAGCATGGGATATTTATAAACTCGAACTCAGATCAACGAATATTACCCATTTTATTTAAGCAAATATTATCTATTTTCTCAAGTCATATCGCCAATTTCATTTATAGGAAAATTCACAGATTCGAAATCTAGGAAATAAAGATAATTTTTAAGGAAATTTATGTTTTAATACGTTATTACTATGGAAAAATTCAACATTTTGAAAAAAAAAAAATTATAAGTCTTTTGTAATTCGTCATTTCTTCTTCGTCTTTCTTCGTACTTTCTCCTCTGTTATGTAATATTTCAAATGATATTGGACTAATTTTCGATCATCGATTCACCGCAAAATCGCATATCTAATATAGTATATAAAATAAAGTCTGGATTAGGGGACTAATTAACGCACAGCACAAACTACTGAACCTAAAATCTTGAAAATCGTGGTAAAAATACTTCTTATGACATAAATTTCTGCTAAGAAAGAATTTTCTAAAGTGTCACCCCTAATGGTTTTTGCACGGGGAGGGGAACAAAATCGAATATCAAAATTATGCGTCAAATGATAGCATATTTTAATGTAGTTTTGTATGCTGAATCGAATGCTACCAAATAAATTTTTATAAGTCCAACAGTTCATGACACATTTCATATTTTTCTAATTTGGCGGTGTCTTTGGCATCTAAACCTCAAAATATCTGTCATTACATCCGTTACTCTAGCAACGGAAAAAATTCAAATCAACCCTTTAGGATAAAAAATAAAAACGGCTCTATGAGTTTGAAATAAAAATGCAAGCATCTTAATTTTAAAAAAAATAGTGATTTTATGTGAAATAAAAGGGAAAAAATTACTGAGAATTTAGCGTTATGAAACAAAAATGGAAAAGGTACTACTTAGATATTCTGTCGACCAAAAATCTATCGTCAAACTGTAAGATTAAATGCCAATAATGGTTGATCGTAAATATCAAATTCACTTGAATTTAAACAAACTACACGTGTTTACGTCATCAAGTGATTTTAATTTCGAGTATTTATTTGTATTTTTATTAATGTTATACTAATTTATTTGTTATTTCGTTATTTAAAATAAAGATTATGTCAATTTATATAATTTGGCGAATGGTTTGGCGATTTATATAATTTGGCGAAATTGGTCGACGGGATAACAAGTAGTACCAATGAAAATACTTAAGTATGAAAGCAATGTTTGTAACGACTTAAAAATTATTTTCATATACATAAACTCGGTTTATGGCGTCAGATGCCGTCATCCGAAGAATCTACAAGAGTCCTTTTCCATTTTTTCCGGTCATAGGTTCCTCAATGAAAGAAATTGGAATTGGAATAATATTGTGCGATTTATAAATTGCTCCTCGATAAGAAGAAAAAATGGGTACATTTATATTACAACCGTGCGCACATCTCGCTGATAGCATTTTAAAAATTCCCAGTAGCAGTAGTTACATTTTGCGTATGTAAATTAAAAATATTTTTTTGCTTTAATTATGGCATTATTTCCTGTTATTGTTTATCTTTTCAGTTTTTTAAATGAAATTAGTATAAGGCATGCATTTTAAATTAAATGAGTGAAAGGTTTGTGTTTTAAATGAAAATAATAAAATAAGAATATGCTATGAAAACAATCTTTATTGATTTATTACCTGCGCCCGGCTGACATAAAAGTATCACAAAAGCCACATATTCACTTTTCTTTGAGTAGTTGCTCATGAGAATTCAAGTTAACCTTCCGTAATCGGATACTTCACATATTGGTGTATTAGCTTTAATGTTGAAAGCATCGTTTTTGTTTGAAGCGAAAACTTTACTGTGAATTCTATTACACAAAATCGCATCATCATCATCTACTATATATTTACAACGGAAACTTGTATTTCATTCCGATTGTTTATAATACTTTCATAGGATATACCACAATTAGTTAGTAAATAATTTTGGAAAGGTTTTAGTGTATACATATTGTTCAAGGGTACTTAGTTATAGAGCAACAGTAAAAGTTCAAAAATTAAGTGAACCTGATTATGAAAGTTTAGCCTTTTTAAAAAAATCTACAGAACATATTTTGTTACAAGTGGCCCTGTTGCATGACTTTTAGGAATATTGTTAGTATATGCGATTTCATTATATGTGTTGATTAGTTACAGAGGTATTAATTCCTGTTGTCATAACGGTCTCATTACCCGACCATAAGTGCGCTGTTTATAATCAACTAAAACAATTACTTCTTAATTGCTAAATTTTGTCCAACGCTTAAGATAACATTATATCGCAATGGCGTTCGCATCGTTTTCAGTAATGTGCAAGGTCAAGCTGAAGATCCATATTGTTTAAAATACAAGTTCAAATTCACCATTTAGTTTAATCCCAGGTTCATTTGGAAATATTGACCAGCGCAGCGGGCATAGCCTGCTAGTAGAGAAATAAGTTAAACAAATACGATAAATTGTTTTGAATAAAAATTCTGGTGTAGAATGATTTTATAACACTTGAGTAAAATTTCCGGCGGTTCTAGTGTTAAAGCAAAAGCGGCGGTGACCCTCAACAAGTTGACGGAAGAGTTCTTCCAGCACAGTTCTGCACAGTGGAAAATTCGGATGATGTGGCGCACGGATCGTCAAAGGGAATATATTGAAGGTGATAAAATTTATAAAAGTTTCTGATATAACTGGCACAACTAGTAGTAGTAATATTCTCTATTTTATATTTAAAAGAAAAAACATTTCCTACTACAGAATATTCAGTCTATAAAAGGTTAATAAATTGTACAACTTCTAGTAGTAGTATTCACTATTTTAGATTTAAAAGGGAAAAAAAATTCCATTACTGAATATCCGAAGAGGAATTTTCATTTGAATTGCAGATCAAGTTTCAGGCTATTTCTCCTCTTTCAAATCCCCGTCTATTCAACTAAAAGACGAGATCTGCATTGGGGAAACTGGGAAATATATTATTTCTCTTTTTCAGAAGTCCTATTTCGTATGGGTCATTAGAAGCCTGAACAAGATACAAATTGAAAAATAACTTTTCTATTTGGTACTCAGTTATTTCTTTTTTTATCATAAAATTGTTTGCACGACATAATATATATATATATATGTTAGGGATTATGCTGATTAATTCAATTGAAACGTTTTTTTTTTAAATGCTTTTAAAAAATTCTAAAATATAGTTTCAAAAATATTATAGTTCGTATTTTGGGAAAGCTTTTTTCAATGAAGATTTTATTTAAGCAACTCAGTGAGAGCCTCTGAAGTATGGCAGGTAGAAAAAAATAATTAACAATACGTTTTTTCTTTTTTTTTTTTTTTTTTTCTCTTTTTAGGTACCTTTGTAATTATACAAATACGTAACACCTTATTATTTAAATTCTTTTAAACAGTAACTAACTCTTTGAGATGTTATTTGATATAAATTTATTTCATATTTATTTAGTAAAGTATGAAACTAATAAATGCAAAATCATATATGTGTATATCAATGCAAGCGTATAAAAAGAAAGAAAAAGAATCAAAAAATAAAATATTTTTTTAGACATTCATAACCATATCATCGGATGTGGGGGAGGGGGAGGATGAGGGGTTCCACCAATGATAACGTATGATATCGTAAGGGGTGGGAGGGAGTCCAAAATTAGCAAAATGTTGATAACGTTATATACGTAGAGCCCCTTTTTACTGAAAAAAGCACAGAGGTGTTATATAATTTTTAAAAAAAATCAAATACAACGATAAAAGTTATATATTTCTTTAAAGAATAACCAAACAAATGAAAAGAAATGAAAACTATCACTCTAATGCAAAATTAGAAACTTTAAAAACGGATTTTATAATTTTATTATTTGCCAATTTAGATGGAGAAACGCTATTTTTTATCAGAGTATCTGAACATAAATTTTCGTTTGAATTGCAGATAAAATTTCCGGCTGTTTCTCCTCTACCAACTGTCTATTCAACTAAAAGATTTCGGCATTAGGGAATTGGGATGCATGTTATTTCTGTTCTTTAAAAGTTCTATTTCGTATGGGTCATTAGAAGCTTGAAAGAGATACAAATTGAAAAATAGCTTTTCAATTTAGTAATCGGGGTTTTTTTTTTTTTTTCTCTTCTTATTTTTTTAGTTAAAAAAATCGGTTGCGAAACTTTAAAATGTATTCTAGGAGTTATGTCGACCATTAACTCAATTGAAATATTTTTCTAGCGTTGTATAAGTAAAATATTAAATTACACTGTCATATTATACTTATTAAAGAAAACGAATGCGTTTTGAAATAAATTCTGGCATTTAGAATATAATTCTTAGTTACTTAAATGGAAGTTATGGCATTAATAAATATTAAATATCAGCATAAAACTTTCATGAGGCATATTTTAAGATATTACAGTCAAACAAACATTTGGGGAAAACAATGCTACCCATTTATTTTCGATTGTTATTTTGTGGTGATGATTTTATATAATCAATTTTATTTTCTTTAAGTAGGTCTGATGAACGTAAAACTGTGTTTTTGAAGTGAGGGTTGTTGTCATTCGTCCACCATTTCTCTATTCTAAAAAAAAAAAGTAACTAACGCTGTCACCGCCGCTGTTTTTTAATTTTTTGTGACCGGTGGTCTTTCTTCTTAAGGTGTCTCAGGACTCTTAATATTGAAAAAAATGGGGGAAAAAAAGAGACCATTTTTAACATTTAATATCTTAATATGTATTTGATTTTAAGACACATTTTTTATTGCGATGAAAGATATAAGTATGTTCTTTCATTTCATGTATTTAAAAAATTGCAAGATGCAGAATTCGCGTGTACAGGGAGCTCCAAACTGTCAGAGATTTGACGAACAGAAAATAGGCATAACAGATTACGCGCAGGATTACAAAATAAATATTGCAACTAGAATGAAAATTGTGGTGCCGACTTATACTTCAGATTGTAATAATGACCCTGAGCCTAAATAAATTTGTATTTAAAACATTTTTATATTTTTAACACAAAGTTGTATTTAGCTAATGCAAAATTTAGAAAATTTCAACAGTATAATCATCTAAAAAAAATTTTTTAACAACAAAAAAGAAAATTTTAGGTTCACTTTATGCAGACTAACATGAAACATATTTTTTGAAAATTTCATGAAAAAATATTCAGAAGTTTTTGAGATATCTCGCGCGTTATGCTAAAAAACGTCATTTGGAGAAAAATGACTTCAAAGTTTCGGAAAAGACGCTCCAGCTATTAAGCGAGTATAATTCTAAAAACCATAATTTCTGTTCTAATGGGAATTTCAAGGAAACAATTTTATCAAAATATTCAGGAAAGATAAGAGTTTAACATCTAAAAAATTTCAAAAATTTTAAAGCTTAAAGGGTCCTGAGACCCCTTCATATTAAGAAAACTACTGAATACAAAAATATGAAAATTGGTGGTATTATAGAGAAATGTTTGATAAACAAGCTGATGCAGACAGTTTTCAAACTGAAAAATTATTTTAAGATATATTTAATGTTAAAGTTGGTCAGAATCGTACCATTAAAAAGGTTTTATAGGAGAAAAAAACTATACATAGGAATTTAATCATTTTTAGATCATTTTATACATTAGAAATTCGCGGTGTGTAGACTGCATTTATATTTTTTAATTTCATTCATTTTTTGAGGATTTACTTCCATTTTATATTCAAAATTTCAGCATTTCGAGAGATATTTTTTTACATCTTTTAGGAAAAGGTATTATTTTAAATAGTTGCCAATTTAAAATAACCAACAGCGCAAAAAATAACATTTCCTTCAAATTAAAAATTTATTTACACGTCACTATTATAAACAGAAAAAAAAAACTTTCAAATTAGAATTAAATGATTAAGTATTAAAAGCAGGAAAATATTGAAAATTACGTCATAAAAACTATATTTACACGTGAATTCTAAAAGAGAAAGAAAATTGTAAATAATAAATTCATTAATATGTGTTACAAGTCGTAAATGGAGGAAATTACGGCATTACTTAAAATGGCAAAACAAT
Organism: Maratus speciosus; assembly: GCA_963932465.1. Taxonomy (NCBI): domain Eukaryota; kingdom Metazoa; phylum Arthropoda; class Arachnida; order Araneae; family Salticidae; genus Maratus; species Maratus speciosus. Next base: position 174,887,548 of record OZ010793.1, read on the forward strand.
AATATTGCCAAACAGTTTAAATTTAAAAATATATTTGCAAAAATATATTTAGACATTTATTTTATATTTTGAGATAATCTTTTAAACTATTACTGTAAATTCTAAGACAGCGCAAATAATAGTTATTTTTCTAACAACAAAAGTATTTCCGCGTAAATATTAAAAAGAGAAAGAAAACTTTGTGGAAAATTACGTCAGATTTAAAATGATACATTTAGAATGTCTTATTTAAAAGGACTTTCTTATAGCGTTGTTAAAAAATACCGGGAGACAATGACTATGTTTACTTAATTGATTTTATACTAGCTAATTTTCAAATTTTTCACTGATCTGATTTAATCAAAGACGATAGCAGCCCGTCAACAGGGAGATATCCGCTGTTTTTTTTTTTTTTTTTTTTTTTTTTTTTTTTTTTTAATTATAATTCAGTCTTTCGAAAATTTTTTAAAGCCGATCAAATTAGCGTGCTTTTGGAGTTAGCGGTGTCGGAACAGGGGTTAGCGAGCATAGCTTACAAGGGGCAGATCCCCCTTGTAATTGAAAAAGATCAAATGACGATTTAAAAAATTGCGGTTTGCACCAATAAGATCAGGGAGAGATTAGATTTGTTTTCAACAAAAATTTGTTTAAAAAAAAAATTGTAGTTCCAAAAGGCTTTGATAGAAGACGCTTAGTCGAAATATGAAGTTATTATGACATTTCTATGATATGACCATATGATATTCAAGAAAGAAGTAATTCAAAAAAATGTTGTTTTACAAATACTTTGTTAGTTAAAAAAATTGATTAAAATATTCAGCTTAGTCAAAATTCAAGATACTGTTAACAACAACACGTCGTCTACAACAACTTCATTCAGTTCTATGTTTAAAAGGTTCTGCACGATAAGGAAATATTGTAATCCAGTGCCATCATCGCCTTATTCTGTGCAGTATGATTCCATTCCATCATATGACTTAAAGAAATTAGCTAATTGCTTAACCCTTTAAGACCCAACCCGCACGATCGTGCGGGTTAGACATTCATTTAAATGCTTGCTTCTGAGTCGTATGTAATAAAAACTCGAATCGAACGATCGTTCTGGCTAGCAGATAGAGTAAAGTATCATTTTTTATCAACAGGTAGCGGTTCCAGTCCATATTTTACTTTCTACAGGCATGACAAGTTTTGTTTATAAATCCATCGGGTCTTAAAGGGTTAAAACATCTTCTGACGCGATTGTTGTGATATGGATAAATAAACCTCCAGACAAACTAGAACCTTTCTTAACATGCAGAGTAAACCAAGTCGATTCTTGTTGGTTTGCAAATTATAATTCTACGCATATTCCACCATCCAACATTCAAGAATGCCTCTTTCTTAAAGCTCTAATTAAAGAGTTACTGATATTTAATTATAACTATCAATTACCAAATAAAAAAGGCTCTATGAACTCTGTTTTATTGATTAACTAGTTTATCTGTCCGGCGTTGCCGGCGCCCGTTATAATAACCTTAAACAAACATCAAGTTTGTATGATTAATTAACTCCATTTTTTATGAATTTATATTTTAAGATAAAAGATTCGCGAAAAAATATTGATATTTAGAGATATATAAAGATGGTGTCAAGGCAGGACAGAACTCGCAGAGACGATTACTAAGGTTATGTGATTCCTTTGGCCAATCAACTACGCAGATTTCAACCGAGGGTTGACTAATCTAAGGTCGACTAATTGCGGCTTGCAAGTTATCGATGAATTCGAAATATTAACCGGCGCACAGTGGGGCAGGAAGCCTCTAAAGTTGGCAATAAATAAAATTTACTTTGAACAAAAAAAGCACATCATACATTCTTTTATAGACTTTACGTAGTAAAACTTAAAACTTTTACATAAGCTATAGAGTAATTTATTAATTAATTTACAACGCTTTTTCAAATATTTTATTTACAAAACTAAGTTAAAAAAAAAGAAATTAAGATAAGTTATAAACAAGAAATTAAGATAGTTATATACAAATTAAATACTTATAAATCATCCATAATATCGCATTATAAATGCAAAAAACTGGTGTTGCAAACAAAAATAATAATTTTAATGATTCTGATTTTAATGAGCACACCTTAAAGTGAATATCAGCGACTCGTTTTGAAGGAGTGAATCCCCCTTTCTCAGGCAAAATGTATATACTATTAACAAGACAGCAGAAACAAAACTGTTTCTGCTGTCTTAGTCGTCGCACACACTTTTTGTCTGAGGAAGATGCGTTCATTCCTTCGAAGCACGTCTTTAGTATTAATTTTAAAATATTTAATCAATACTGTCATCTGAGTTATCATCACTGTCACTATCCTGATCACCAGATACATTGAGAGATGGAGTGTTTAACAAATGTAGGTCTTCTCGTGGCAGATGTTCTAACTTTTCTTTCTTTTCATTTGTTTGCTAGTGATCACTGGATGCGAACTTAGAAGTAAAAAATTGAAGATATCTCTGTTAGTTTTTTCTCGGCTGCACTTTCTCGAGTCTCTGTGTATCTTTTAAAGTCTATTTCTGGCATCTTGTGCTTCCTCAGACTGCTGTCCTATGGGCAACAGACCCGAACTTATAATTTCTGGCCCATGAATAAAATACTTGTGTAATGTCCGAGGCATAATTTATCATAGATACTTCAAGACAAAATATCTGGCTGTATTATGCGCAAATATACGATAGTTTTCTACATGTAACTCATATGCACTGGATATCGTAGTTTTTTTTTTTTTCTTTTTATGAAATCTACATCAATTCCTGTGATCTGAGCAGAAAGTTCTGGATTCTGAAAAGATCGCGTCGCAGTGCTGCCATCGTCTGAGTTACCGAAACCTTGCTTAGGTTTGTCCACAATTAAACCACATCGGCTTCTAAATTCTTTTTGAATTCGAATTTTATTTTGAGCTACGATTTCTTTTTGTCTGTTTTCACGAACTTGACATTTTTTAAACGAGTAGCTTATTAGACATGTGCAAAAGACATTCGAATATACGTATCCATCCATGAAGCAATGATAGGCCGAATTCCAAATGCTCAGTTTTTATATCTCTGGATATCATTTTATCAATTTTTTAAAATTGTTTTGACGTTTCGCCACATATGAAGCATGTCACCGTGTACCACGGAAAAAATTAACTTGTGATTCATTTTTACTGTAAGTAAAGTCGCATGACAATGTTTAAATTATTTTTTCAAAAGATGAACTCTTGAACAATAGACATTTTTTCCTGACTCCATGTATTTAATTTATTTTTTGTTCAGACGAAAAACGTGAGATGTTCGAGGATGAGTTTTATGTTGTTATTATGGTTTGGATATGTGTATTCATAGTTGCTGTGATGTGTTTGTCTAAATAAATGTTTTGTGTGTTTTTTAAAGAAGTTATGTTTATAGTAAAATAATTATCATTATTTTAACTAAAATGTTAAAAATAAATAACAATTTGGTAGCAGAGCGTGGTTTTAAAAAGCGAATTTTCTATGTTGATTGCACAAATAAGAAGAATAAATAAATACGAATTGTATCGAAAATAGGCCTAATACAAGATAAGGATTTGTTCCATTGGACTAACCGCCAATAGGAAAAATTTAAGAGGTAAGAAATTTATATGCATTTAAAAATTGTTTGGAAGATAAAGTATTTTAATTATGTGTGAATCCAATATGTTTGGAATTCCTAGAATAGAGCCGTTAACAAGTAAAAATAATACATTATGGAGTATGCGAGTTGAAGCTTGGATTAAATCAAAACATTTATTTGATGTTATCGAAAATGATGAACCGGTAAAAAATGAAGGTGATCCCGATAGTTTAAAAGCGCATAAAACATGGTTAGAAAAGAATGACGAAGTTTACGGTATAATTATATTGACGTTGTCAGCAGAACAAATGATGGCTGTTAGAGGGATTAAAAAAGCTAAGGATTTATGGCAATTACTGAAAAAGCGTTATGCGGGAATTGAAAATCAGAGAAGAATTCAATTAAAAATTAATCTTGCGAGAATAGAGAAAAGTCCTTCCGGCCAGTGCCGGGAGGAAGAGGTATCTTTCATAATCCTTATTTCAAAAAAGCCAAATTATATCATTCAAACACACGAAGCACAATTTAGTGGAAACCGAATATAGGAGATTCAATACTAATTTTTATCAATATAATTAATGAGAATTTCGGGAAATTATTCAGCTTTATCCAAGCTGCTTTTCTTTAAAGTAACATATATTTGGCTGCCAAATTCGGCAATTTCTTAAAGTGCCTATCATTTTAAGACAACATGGTGGATGAGGCTAAGCAGTGAACTTGGTCGAGACCTTAGTAATTGCTGTGCACATGCTCACTCACATCGGAATCGGTTAATATATAGGAGTGCTGTCGCATGCAAAAAATCAGATTTTTCAAAATGTCACCCACAATAGAAATTGAAACTGCTATATCTGAGCCATTTTTTAAGGTAAAGACAAACAAAAAATGCTCCTGAATCCTTATATCAAGGTCAAATACTTAAGAAAGAAACCTTTATCAATTTCTAATTTTTTTGCACCTCACTTTAAATATATATATATTTTTTTTATTTAATGGTCGCCATTTTGAAACAACATGGCTGATGAATCTGACCAGCGAACTTGGTCGAGGTGTTGATGTATACTATCCACATGCCTTCTTACATCGAAATAGGCGAATACGTGTGTTATCGCGTGACAAATACAAGATCGTTTCAAAATGTTAGCCATGCTAGAAATTCAAAGTGCTATAAATCAACCATTTTTTAAGATATAAACAAAAGAACAAATTTTCAGAAACAAAAACTGCTCCGGAATCTTCGTATCAAGGCCAAACACATAAAAAAATCTTTTTTCATTTTCCAATTGTTTAATACCTCATTTTGAATTTTAAATTTAATTTTTTTTAAATGGCAACCCTTTTGAAACAAGAGGGCGAATGAAGCTGGCCAACGAACTCGGTCGAGACATTGGTATGTACTGTGTACAGACCAAGTTACATCCAAATAGATTCATAATTACGCCTGTTATCGCGTGACAAAAATCAGGTCGTTTTAAAATGTCAGCCACAAGAGAAATTCAAAATGCTATTACTCAGCCATTTTTTTTAGATATAGACGAAAGAAAAACTGTTCCGGAATCTTTGTATTAAGGTCAAACACATACAAAAAAAATCTTTTTCACTTTCCAATTTTTTGGTATCTCAGTTAATTTTTTTTATTTTTTTATTTTTTTAAATGGCCGCCATTTTGAAACAAGATGGCGGATGAAGCCGGCCAACGAACTCGGTCGAGATATTTGTATGTACTATGTACACACCAAGGTACATCCAAGTCGGTTCATAAATACGCCTGTTATTACGTGAGAAAAATCAGGACGTTTCAAAATGTCAGCCACGCTAGAAATTCAAAATGCTATAACTCAGCCATTTCTTAAGATATAGACGAAACAAAAACTGCTCCCGAATCTTTTTATCAAGGTCAAACACATAAGAAGAAAATATTTTTTCAATTTTTAATTTTTTTGGTACCACATTTCAAATTTAAATTTTTCTTAAAAATTTAAATGGCCACCATTTTTAAACAAGATGGCGGATGAAGCTGACCAACGAACTCGGTCGAGACATTAGTATGTACTATGTATAAACGAAGTTACATCCAAATCGGTTCATAAATACGCCTTTTATCGCGTGACAAAATTCAGGACGTTTCAAAATGTCAGCCACGCTAGAAATTCAAAATGCTATAACTCAGCCATTTTTTAAGATATATACGAAACAAAAACTGCTCCGGAATCTTTGTATAAAGGTCAAATACATAAGAAAAAAATATTTTTCCATTTTTAATTTTTTGGTACCACATTTCAAGTTTTAAAATTTTTTTAAAATTTTAAATGGCCGCCATTTTGAAACAAAACGGCGGATGAAGCTGGCCAACGAAATCGGTCGAGAGATTGGTATGTACTATGTACACACTGAATTACATCCAAATCGGTTCATAAATACGCCTTTTATCGCGTGACAAACTTCAGGACGTTTCAAAATGTCAGCCACGCTAGAAATTAAAAAGTCCTTCCGGCCAGTGCCGGTAGGAAAAGGTAGCTTTCATAATCCTTATTTAAAAAAGCCAACTTATATCATGCAAACACACGAAGCTCAATTTAGTGGAAACCGAATATAGGAGATTCAATACTATTTTTTATCAATATAATGAATGAGAATTTCGCGAAATTAGTCAGCTTTATCCAAGCTGCTTTTCTTTAAAGTAACTTATATTTGGCTGCCAAATTCGGCAATTTCTTAAAGTGCCTGTTATTTTAAGACAACATGGTGGATGAGGCTAAGCAGTGAACTTGGTCGAGACCTTAGTAATTACTGTGCACATGCTCACTCACATCGGAATCGGTTAATATATACGAGTGCTGTCGCATGCAAAAAATCAGATTTTTCAAAATGTCACCCACAATAGAAATTGAAACTGCTATATCTGAGCCATTTTTTAAGGTAAAGACAAACAAAAATGCTCCTGTATCCTTATATCAAGATCAAATACTTAAGAAAGAAACCTTTTTCAATTTCTAATTTTTTTTGCACCTCACTTTAAATATATATATTTTTTTTTAATTTAATGGCCGCCATTTTGAAACAAGACGGCTGATGAATCTGGCCAGCGAACTTGGTCGAGGTGTTGATGTATACTATCCACATGCCTTCTTACATCGAAATAGGCGAATCTGTGTGTTATCGCGTGACAAATACAAGATCGTTTCAAAATGTTAGCCATGCTAGAAATTCAAAGTGCTATAAATCAACCATTTTTTTTAGATATGAACAAAAGAACAAATTTTCAGAAACAAAAACTGCTCCGGAATCTTTGTATCAAGGCCAAACACAAAAAAAAATCTTTTTCATTTTCCAATTTTTTAATACCTCATTTTGAATTTTAAATTTTATTTTTTTTAATGGCAACCCTTTTGAAACAAGATGGCGAATGAAGCTGGCCAACGAACTCGGTCGAGACATTGGTATGTACTATGTACAGACCAAGTTACATCCAAATAGGTTCATAAATACGCCTGTTATCGCGTGACAAAAATCAGGTCGTTTTAAAATGTCAGCCACAAGACAAATTCAAAATGCTATTACTCAGCCATTTTTTTTTAGATATAGACGAAAGAAAAACTGTTCCGGAATCTTTGTATTAAGGTCAAACACATACAAAAAAAAATATTTTTCATTTTTCAATTTTTTGGTATCTCATTTAATTTTTTTTATTTTTTTATTTTTTTAAATGGCCGCCATTTTGAAACAAGATGGCGGATGAAGCTGGCCAACGAACTCGGTCGAGATATTTGTATGTACTATGTACACACCAAGGTACATCCAAGTCGGTTCATAAATACGCCTGTTATTACGTGAGAAAAATCAGGACGTTTCAAAATGTCAGCCACGCTAGAAATTCAAAATGCTATAACTCAGCCATTTCTTAAGATATAGACGAAACAAAAACTGCTCCCGAATCTTTTTATCAAGGTCAAACACATAAGAAGAAAATATTTTTTCAATTTTCAATTTTTGGTACCACATTTCAAATTTAAATTTTTCTTAAAAATTTAAATGGCCGCCATTTTTAAACAAGATGGCGGGTGAAGCTGGCCAACGAACCCGGTCGAGACATTGGTATGTACTATGTATAAACGAAGTTACATCCAAATCGGTTCATAAATACGCCTTTTATCGCGTGACAAAATTCAGGACGTTTCAAAATGTCAGCCACGCTAGAAATTCAAAATGCTATAACTCAGCCACTTTTTAAGATATAGACGAAACAAAAACTGCTCCGAAATCTTTGTATAAAGGTCAAATACATAAGAAAAAAATATTTTTCCATTTTCAATTTTTTGGTACCACATTTCAAATTTTAAATTTTTAAAAAAAATTTAAATGGCCGCCGTTTTGAAACAAAAGGGCGGATGAAGCTGGCCAACGAACTCGGTCGAGAGATTGGTATGTACTTATGTATAAACGAAGTTACATCCAAATCGGTTCATAAATACGCCTTTTATCGCGTGACAAAATTCAGGACGTTTCAAAATGTCAGCCACGCTAGAAATTCAAAATGCTATAACTCAGCCACTTTTTAAGATATAGACGAAACAAAAACTGCTCCGGAATCTTTGTATAAAGGTCAAATACATAAGAAAAAAATATTTTTCCATTTTTAATTTTTTGGTACCGCATTTCAAGTTTTAAATTTTTTTAAAAATTTTAAATGGCCGCCATTTTGAAACAAAACGACGGATGAAGCTGGCCAACGAACTCGGTCGAGACATTGGTATGTACTATGTACACACCGAATTACATCGAAATCGGTTCATAATTACGGGAGTTACAGTGTGACATAGGTCAGATATATATATATATATATATATATATATATCAATTTTGAACGGAGGGTGGTTTCGGGGTCTGGGGGTCATGATCGATGAAAATATACCAAAATTTTTTGAAATCGCTTTCCTCCGAACGGCTGCAATAGGTAGCTTTTTTGTAAAGAAAGCTACCTAAATGCTATAACTCAGCCATTTTTTAAGATATAGACGAAACAAAAACTGCTCCGGAATCTTTGTATAAAGGTCAAATACATAAGAAAAAAACATTTTTCCATTTTTAATTTTTTGGTACCACATTTCAAGTTTTAATATTTTTTAAAAATTTTATATGGCCGCCATTTTGAAACAAAACGGCGGATGAAGCTGGCCAACGAACTCGGTTGAGAGATTGGTATATACTATGTACACACTGAATTACATCCAAATCGGTTCATAAATACGCCTTTTATCGCGTGACAAAATTCAGGACGTTTCAAAATGTCAGCCATGCTAGAAATTCAAAATGCTATAACGCAGCCATTTTTTAAGATATAGACGAAACAAAAACTGCTCCGGAATCTTTATATAAAGGTCAAATACATAAGAAAAAAATATTTTTCCATTTTTAATTTTTTGGTACCACATTTCAAGTTTTAAATTTTTTTAAAAATTTTAAATGGCCGCCATTTTGAAACAAAACGGCGGATGAAGCTGGCCAACGAACTCGGTCGAGACATTGGTATGTACTATGTACACACCGAATTACATCGAAATCGGTTCATAATTACGGGAGTTACAGTGTGACATAGGTCAGATATATATATATATATATATATATATCAATTTTGAACGGAGGGTGGTTTCGGGGTCTGGGGGTCATGATCGATGAAAATATACCAAAATTTTTTGAAATCGCTTTCCTCCGAACGGCTGCAATAGGTAGCTTTTTTGTAAAGAAAGCTACCTAAAATGCTGTAACTCAGCCATTTTTTAAGATATAGACGAAACAAAAACTGCTCCGGAATCTTTGTATAAAGGTCAAGTACATAAGGAAAAAATATTTTTCCATTTTTAATTTTTTGGTACCACATTTCAAGTTTTAAAATTTTAAAAAAATTTTAAATGGCCGCCATTTTGAAAGAAAATGGCGGATGAAGCTGGCCAACGAACTCGGTCGAGACATTGGTATGTACTATGTACAAACCGAATTACATCGAAATCGGTTCATAATTACGGGAGTTACAGTGTGACATAGGTCAGATATATATATATATATATATATATATATAGACATATATATCAATTTTGAACGGAGGGTGGTTTCGGGGTCTGGGGGTCATGATCGATGAAAATATACCAAAATTTTTTGAAATCGCTTTCCTCCGAACGGCTGCAATAGGTAGCTTTTTTGTAAAGAAAGCTACCTAAAAACGAGAGAGAAACGATTGAAGAATATTTGATAAGAGCTCAAGGGATATCTAATGAAATATTAGAATTGGGTACAGAAATCGATGAATGCGATTAATAGGATTTATTATAGAAGGGCTTCCAAAGAAATATAGCGAAGTAACGACTGCGATATCGTCAAACCCAAATATAGCTTATGAAGTAATGCGAGAAACTTTGTTGATATATGAAAGAAAATATGATAAATTTCGAGAAAACGAGTCTAAAGCATTTAGGGCTAATGAAAAGAAAAATGTTTTATGTTTTGCTTGCGGAAAGCCAAATCATACAGCGCGGAATTTTTATAGTAAATCGGATATGGCACACTCGCGAAACAATAGGGAATATTCGCCTAAGAAAAATTTTCAAAATTATTATAGTAATAAAGTTCAAGATGTAAGAGAATACTCACGCAACAATAAGAATTATAACAAGACTAAAAATGTTTCAAACAAGAAAACAAAAGAATATACATGTTTTACAAATGAACATGCATTGCAGTCAAACGAATTCAATAGAAATGAGTGTAAAGAATCCGAAAATAATAGGGAAATAACCTGGATGTTAGATTCAGCTTGTACTTCGCATATGATGCATAAAGAAGATATTGTTGTAGAAAGAAAACCTGAAGATATAGAAATTGCAACTGCTGACAGCGAGCGATCAATACAAGCGAAATATCGTGGAAATGTTCATGTTACGGCTTATGATCAGGAATTTGGTGAAACAAAAGTAAAGCTTACAGAGGTTCTTTGCGTACCTAATTTAAGAGAAAATTTGATGTCAGAAGTCAGAAAAGGAAAATATGTGATATTTGATAATGAAGGAGCAACCATTTATGAAAAGAATACAGGCGAATTAATAGCTAAAGGAACATTCGAAGATAATACATTTAAAATAAACTTTGCTGTGCGAGAAACAGATGAAGACAGAAATTAATCTTGTTTACAGACAAATGAATCAAAGAAAGAACTGTGGCATAGAAGACTTGGGCATATAAATTATGTATACTTACAAAGAATGCCAAGAGAAAATATTGTAAGGGGATTAGAAAAGATGAATGGTGAAGAAACAAAATGCGAAATATGTATTAAAGGAAAATTGACACGAACACCATTTAATCACGTGATAGAAGGAACAACACGCATTTTAGAAAGATTACATGTTGATTTGTGTGGACCAATGAAAGTACACTCATTGGGAGGGAGTAAATACATGCTAATGGTTGTAGATGACTATAGTCGAAGATATTTTGTAGATTTTTTAAGAAGTAAAGATGAAACAAAAGAAAGAATTATAAATATAATAGAGAGAAGAGAAAATGAAACCGGCAAGAAAGTAAACGCGGTTAGATCAGATAATGGTGGTGGATTTACTAACGAAGAGCTCGTGAATTATTATAAAAGGAAGGGTATAAAAATGAAAGAACCACGATTCATAGTCCACAAAGTAACGGGATTGAAGAAAGAGCGAATCGGACTGTTATTAATACTGCAAGAACATTGCTGATAGAAGCAAAACTATCTCTATCCTTTTGGGCCAAAGCAGTATCAACAGCTGCTTATATACATAATGTTACTCCAACAGCCACGAGAAAGAAAACACCATTAGAATTATGATCAAATACTAAACCAACTGTGAAACATATGAGAATATTTGAATGTAAAGCTTTTTACCGCAACGATGATATCAATAAAAAGAAATTTGATGTAAGAGCAAAACAGGCAGTGTTTATCGGATATTCAAGAGATCGACGAGCATACAGATTGTACGATTTAAAGGAAAAAAGAATACGTGAAAGCAGAGATGTAGTATTTATAGAAGAAAAAATGGGATATGAAGATATAGCTAACAAGGAAGAAATGACTGATGAATTTGAATACATCAACATTACCAGTAATAAGAATGTAATAAATGAACAAGAAGAGAATAATTCCGATGAAAATTAAGAAGAGTTATATCATAAAAAGGACACAATTGCGTTGTCAAAGGATTTGAATGATTCTGTGACAGAAGAATATGAAGTAAATGATATAATTAATGAAAATGAGGAACAGAAAGAAAAAGAAACTAATAAGAATAAGCTGTTTGAAGAACCTAGAAGATCATCACGAATTAGGAAACCGAATCCAAAGTATTTAGCAAATCTAGTGCACGAGGAAGTTCCAAAGAATTACAAAGATGTATCAAATTCTAAAGATAAGGATAAATGGATAGGAGCAATCAAAAAAGTATTACACTCGTTAGAAGAACACAAAACGTGGAAAGTTGTTGAAAAACCAAAAGATCTGAAGGCACTGAGAAGCAAATGGATTTTTACTGTCAAAGAAAACGGCGAAAATGTAAAATATAAAGCAAGATTAGTAGCCGACGGATCAAGACTTAAATTTGGAACAAATTATCAAGAATCGTATAGTCCTGTAATGAAAACTGAATCATTTAGAACTTTATTGACTGTCGCAGCGATGAAAGGTTACAAAACTAGATTTTGCGACGTAGAAACAGCATATCTGAATGCAGATCTAGAAACTGCTGTCTATATGAATCCACCTGAAGGTCTACAAATTGAAGGAGGGAAAATATTATTGGTAACAGGAAATTTATATGGGTTGCCAGAAGCAGGAAGATGCTGGTACGAAAAATTAGTTAATATATTTGATAAAATTGGGTTACAGCCATGCAAAGCAGATCCATGTGTGTTTTTTAATAAAACTGGTAATAAATTTATTACAGTTGGAATATATGTCGATGATGGAATAATCGTTAGTGAATCCGAAGAATTAATAAATAAATTGATACAAAAATTGAATAAAGAAGCAAAAATTAAAGAGCTGACGAAAAACATTAAATTCCTTGGTGTCAGAAACTCAACTTAAAAAATGACATAGAAATGTGCCGCTAAACTGCGATGACACGCCCGCAGGGCGGCTATACTTACTCAAAAAAAAATACACATTAAACTTCAAATTTAAACCAAAACAAATTAATGAATCACAACTTTAATGAAACATTTATATATACAATTCTTAAACATAAAAACATAACACACTGCTTAACATTTTGACTATGCGCAATGCGCTTAAATTTAGAATATAGAATATTTACACAATTAAATTTAGAACAAACACATAATTATCATACACTATTTACATAGAAATAACATTTTCAGAAATAATCATACTACAAAATCGCAAAGAACTCAATCTACTATAAAACGCAAAAGAGGACTCACTTTCAAAAGGGTGGCGCAGTTTAATTCCTTCGATTTTAATTTAGGTTTTATCCTGTGGGCAGACGGTATCTCACCTACTGAATAACTCAATTTTTCGCAGTTAAATTTTATACATCTTATTCGCAGCGAATATTTCAAGGGTGATTAACGCAACAATTTTAAGGGTTATCGGTCAAAACCGTTAATATCCGAACCGAACCCTTTTTACTTTCTTAACTCCGCATTTTCGCAGCAAAAAACCTAGTATCACTCTTCACTAGCTCAGAAACTGCATGTCTGTCTGAATAATAAAATACCTCTACCCTCTTACGTCATATTATTACATTAACCCTAAAAGCGCGCGAAGAGAAAAATGTTACCGTTAGTAAAATAACGGGCGGGAGGAAAAAATTACTTTCGTTACATGTGAGATTTAAAAACACATGGCCCTTGCCAACATCCTCCCACCTTGATTTTCTTAAAATCAACTATTTTATAATTCACAAAAAATTCTTAATATTAGAAATTAAAGTTAAACTGAGCATTACTAAATTAAATAAAATGACATAAAAAACAAAATAATAACTAATTAAACACAATACAATATAAAAATGACATGACATGATAAATTACAGTTCTCAATAACTAAATTAATGAAATAAAAGTCATTATTTACAGTCTTACACATTATTTCTTACGTGGTTTGAGCAACCTTCCATACCTGGATCTATTTTCCGCTCCAAGGGTGAGCACAGGATCTCCAGCAGTTGAAACTTCTAGTGGATATAGTTTCTGAATTGGTCGTGTCAAACAACCGTTGTTAGTTTTCACCTGTACTACCCTGGAAGCACCATCTCTACTATGGTAGATTTTCACAATTTTGCCCATGGGCCACAACACACGTTTCTTATTCTCAAGTTCGATAAGGACAACGTCCCCCACTTTAAGTTCTTGGCATTTATCACTAGCCTTCTGAACAAGTTGACCCAAATATTCTCTGCGGAAACGATTTCTCAGTTCTTTCCGCAAAGTGTTGCAATAGCTCACACGTACATTCAGTTTGTTGGAATCAATGGAATCCAGATCAGGCACTCCTATTTGTTTTACATCTTGTAAAAACATGGAGGGTGTCAAAGGCATGAGCTCATCAGAATCATCGGAAATGTAAGTCAATGGACGACTATTTATTGTGGCTTCCACATCACAAAGGATCGTTAAAAGCTCTTCAAAATTCACAGAGGATCTTCCTAAAATTCGCACGAGTAAAGTCTTAATTGACCGAATAAGACGCTCCCACCATCCCCCCCACCAGGCTGCAGTAGGGGGATTGAACTTCCACTTGATTGGATAACACTCATTTTCAGAGATTTTCTGCCAATCAAGCCTCTTCAATGCATTGTCCGTTCCTCTGAAGTTGGTTCCGTTATCGGAATACACAGTTGACGGACGTCCTCTCCTGGCGATGAATCTTCGGAAAGCTTGCAGGAAGGATTCCGTGCTGAGTGCCGTGAGGGGCTCAAGGTGAATTGCCCTATACACTGCACAAGTGTATAATGCGATCCAGGCTTTTCCTTTTGGCTTTAAAAGTAGAGGCCCACACAGATCAACTCCTGTGGTTTCAAAGACCGCAGAATCCCTTACTCTGTCAAGGGGTAACTGTATTGGAGGCGCAGTTAAAGCTTTAGCCGTGAATCTTTTGCATATGACACAACGGTTGACGCAAGATTTTATATTTCTTTTTGAAGAAATGATCCAGTACTGCTGCCTTAATTTGGCAGCCAATATCTGCACACCCGCATGACAATACTGTATATGATATTGCCATATCAAGCAATCAGTTAGGTAATGTTTGGACGGAAGAAGAACTGGATATAAAAAGGACAGTTCATCATCTCGTTCGATGATTTTAGTCTTCACTCGAAGAACATCGTCATCACCTCGCACCACCAGCAAACCATGGACGGAATTTTCTTTCTCGTGAAAATACTTTTTCTGCTCTATACCCCACAGAATCATCTCAGCTTTAGCTTTTTCTTCCACTGTTAGGGTATCAGTATTATAAGAAGGCTTCTTTCTCAGTTTATTCACAAATCGTAACATCCAGCAGAAAACTCTCACTATTTTAGAAAAACTGGATAAACGTTCGTACCACTCAGGCTTCTCTATTTTCACGTTTAGGTTAATAATTTTTGTTCTTTTTAACTCTGATGCGATTAATTCTTCATCTGGAGAAAATTTAAATTCAGGCCATTCCTTGGGAGTTGCTTTCAGAAATTCAGGCCCCTCCCACCAACCGCATCGCAGCAGATGCTGGGACGTGCAGCCACGAGAGGCTATATCAGCAGGATTCAATTTTCCTGGGATGTGTCTCCAGCATTCTTTCTTCGACAGATTTCGAATCTCCTTGACTCTATTATTTACGAATACACCCCAGTTTTCTTCTCGCTGTATCCAGCAAAGAGCTACAATCGCATCCGTCCAGTAGTAGATTGGAACTTCTTCCAAGAACACAGCGTCAGAGATGTATTTGGCTAGACGTGCACCTAAAACACACGCAAGTAACTCGAGGCGCGGAATTGTCGCCTTCTTCAATGGAGATACACGAGATTTTGATGCCACGAACCTCACATGAACCTTTCCGTCGTCTTCACTTCTTAAAAATATAACCGTGGCATAAGCGCTTCTACTGGCGTCACAAAAGACATGTAATGACCAAGTATCTGTTTTTCCATAACCTATGCGACGAGGAAACCTAAGCTGGGAAATACTAGACAATCCTTGGTACCACGTTAAGAACCGAGTTTTTAATTCATCTGGCAAAGGTAAGTCCCAATTTGCCTTAGTTGCCCATGCTTCTTGAAGTATTAATTTTGCAGGTACCATTATCGGCACAATGAAGCCTAGTGGATCAAATATAGAATGAATTATGGATAAAAGTTTTCTTTTTGATAAGCCTGATGCGATTTGCTCATGTTTGAAGGGAATTATAAACTCATCATTTATACGGTCCCACTGAAGACCTAAAACGGGAGAGACAGTATCAGTGTTCTGTGAAGGTAACGTTTCATTTTCGGGACCAAAGGTCCACATACGTAATTCCATTTTGGCTTCTGCCATAATGTCAGTTGCTTGTTTCATAAATTCTTCAAGCTCTGCTCTCGTATCCACTGAGGTTACGCAGTTATCAACATAATAGGAACTTGAAAGTTTTTGGGCAACAACTTCGAATTCTTTAGGAATATTTTTAAGATGGAATGAGATCACCGCTGCCAACAGGTATGGGCTACTGGTAACCCCAAAAACAACCCTTTTATGACGGAATTCACAAATTTTGCTATTTTCCCACCAAAGAAATTTCAGATAATTTTGATCTTCCCGCTTTATGCCAATCTGTAAAAACGCTCGTCTAATATCAGAAGTTACGCCAATCGCCTTTTCTCTAAACCTCATTAAAATCGCTGGGATTTCTTCTACGAGATTCGGACCTTTTATCAAACAATCATTTAGCGACAACGAATTATCTGATTTGCACGAGGCATCGAAAACGGGCCTAATTTTGCTAGTTAAACTATCTAATTTAATAACTGGATGATGTGGCAAGTAATGTCCCTTTTCATTCTTTTCAGATTCCGGGATTTTTTCTATTACGTCTTCCGACAGCCATTCTTTAAATATCTTATCGTATTCGTCAAAGTTATTTAATTTCTTCAATTTACGAGTAGTGGCAAAAAGCCTTTTTTCTGCAATATGCCGATTAGATGAAATGTTAGGGGGAAATTTTTGAACCCAGGGCAAGCTTACGCAATATCTCCCATCTTCGTTTCTATGAAGCCCCTTCAAAAATTGTTCTTGAGCTAATTGATCCTCCACCACTTTAGAAAACGTTTGCGCTTCATCGGCAATTCCAATTGTTTCCAAACTCCACATATCAGAAACTTTCATGTTTTGAACATGAAGATTGGTTACTAACATGGATTGGGCACCCTCAAAACTCTGAACATTTAATCCTATTGGTTCTCCGCACAAAGTCCAACCCAATTTAGTATTAATGGCTGTCAAACCCTCATTAAGTTGAATTACATCACCCGTAAGAATTTGTCCATAAATATCACTACCTATCAAAATTTCTATTTCAGGGTAACCGTCACCCACATCTGAAATCCAAATTCTATGCTTTTTTAATTCCTTCAATAATGGACCTTTAGAGACGCGTGGTATCCCTCCACAAATTTTTTCCTGATCTAGAAAGGAAAATTGATATTCAGTACGTCTCCCTGCAGGACTTAATCTCATAGAATATCGTTTATGATTTTTAGACTCAGTTCTTGTTCCCCCAAACAGAGTATGCGCTAAATTCTCAGATGAAAGGCTTTCTAAGTTTAAAGCTTCGGCTGTAGATTTCAGCACATACGACCTTTGAGATCCGCAATCTAAAAGACATCTGACTTTTTTCCTCATGCCCCCTGACACTACTTCAACTATTAATGTCATAAGGAGGACTTCTTTCATACACGAAGGTGTAGACATAGTAGCTTGTACCGTAGTCGACCCCTTTGCACTCCCTACAGTCTCACTCTTTTTTTCCTGAATCTCGGGACATAAAATAATGGGATGAGATCGCTTGCATACATGACATTGTATAAATAATTTACAATCTCTAGCAAAATGTCCAGGCTTAAGGCAGCGTAGGCAGCACTTTAACTCTCTTAATTTATCTAACTTTTCTTTTAGGGACAAAGACCGAGCCATAAAACACTCTTTGCTCTCATGATTTTTTCCGCAAAATACGCACTTTTGCTCCTTGGTTGCTACCAAACTTGCAGCACTCATGGGAGGTTTTTTATTTTTTAATTTGACTTCTCTAGGGCGTTCCTCGCGTGAGGGAGGAGAAATTTCAAACCCCGACCGCGCAAGTTTGACTCTCTGTTCCCCTTCAACTTCTTTTCGCAAAAATTCTAAAAGATTTGAGAGACGTGGTCCCTTGTTATTAAATAGAACGCTTCTCTGCCACACCCTAATCATTTCAGCCGATAAACATGATTCCACCATAGGATATAGCCACGCAGTATTGGAGTCTTGGTGTACACCTAAAGATTCAAGTGCTCTGAGATAAGACTCAATTTTGTCAAACAATGACACCAGGGGTAATTTATCTTTACCTTGTGAACGTACGTTTTGGATAATTAATTTTAATAATTCCCTCACATATATCTCAGTTAAAATTTCTTTATTACCAAAACGCTCCTCAAACGCAGAAATGACTTTCGGATAATTGTCCGAAGTCAAGGGATAACTCTCAATTAACTCATAAGCTCGAGTCCCCGGTAACATTGATTGAGCTAAATAATGAAATTTGTCAACATCATCCAGACTCTTATCCTCGTGGATTTTTTTAAATTGGCCCCAGAACGAAAGATAACTTAACAGCTGACCATCAAATTTTTTAATTTGAATTTTCGGCAATTTGTACCGTTTTTCATTACATGTATTTACACTATTCTCAACATTAGAGCTCATATTAATTTTAAAGTCTGAATTATCCGTTTTTTCTTTTATTCGGCGGCTGAGCGTTATAAATTCATCGGAATATTCCTCGCAACTTATAACTTCCGTTTCTAAATTATCATCAGTAGCCTTAGCTGCTATCATTAAATCTAACATTTCTGAGTCATAAGATTTTAATTCACTAATTATTGTTTGTAATTTAACAAATTTATCCTCTAAAATGGATTTATCCGGTTGCTCTTTTTCTAGTTCGTCCTTTAGAACCTTAGCTGTTCTAGTATAAGAGCTACGTGCCGTTGCACGTTTTTTTTTCAATGTATCAACATTCATTTTTTATATAAATGAAAATATACTCAAAATCTCAAATAAAAATCTTATCAATATTCCTAACAATGACTCATAAATTCTCATAAATTCTAAACTCAACAATCACAATATTATAATTATAATTTAACACAATAAATAAAAATTTACCTCACGATGAGTATGAAAACGAATATATATTATAAATACTAAATATGCGGCATCAGTTATTGTTATTCCGAACCTAGATGGAACTAACCAATAGTATGATTATTTCTCATATTCAATATCAAAAATCATAATCAAATTCGCAATCCTGGCAGGCTCGCCACTTTCTATGTCAGAAACTCAACTTAAAAAATGACATAGAAATGTGCCGCTAAACTGCGATGACACGCCCGCAGGGCGGCTATACTTACTCAAAAAAAAATACACATTAAACTTCAAATTTAAACCAAAACAAATTAATGAATCACAACTTTAATGAAACATTTATATATACAATTCTTAAACATAAAAACATAACACACTGCTTAACATTTTGACTATGCGCAATGCGCTTAAATTTAGAATATAGAATATTTACACAATTAAATTTAGAACAAACACATAATTATCATACACTATTTACATAGAAATAACATTTTCAGAAATAATCATACTACAAAATCGCAAAGAACTCAATCTACTATAAAACGCAAAAGAGGACTCACTTTCAAAAGGGTGGCGCAGTTTAATTCCTTCGATTTTAATTTAGGTTTTATCCTGTGGGCAGACGGTATCTCACCTACTGAATAACTCAATTTTTCGCAGTTAAATTTTATACATCTTATTCGCAGCGAATATTTCAAGGGTGATTAACGCAACAATTTTAAGGGTTATCGGTCAAAACCGTTAATATCCGAACCGAACCCTTTTTACTTTCTTAACTCCGCATTTTCGCAGCAAAAAACCTAGTATCACTCTTCACTAGCTCAGAAACTGCATGTCTGTCTGAATAATAAAATACCTCTACCCTCTTACGTCATATTATTACATTAACCCTAAAAGCGCGCGAAGAGAAAAATGTTACCGTTAGTAAAATAACGGGCGGGAGGAAAAAATTACTTTCGTTACATGTGAGATTTAAAAACACATGGCCCTTGCCAACACTTGGTATTGATATTGAAGAAAATAATGGAGAATTTTTGCTAGGGCAAGCTAAGTATGCAGAAAAGATCTTAGAAAGATTTGATATGGAAAATTGTAGAAGTGTGAAAACCCCTGGTGTTTCTGGAATAAAATTAGATGAATATGAAAGTGAAAATAAAATTGATGAAACATTATATCTAGAAATGCTTGGAAGTATAGAAAGAGGAAGAGGAAGAGAATCTAGTAAGAGGAACAAGGCCAGATTTAGCTTTCACTTTAAGTAATTTGTCTCAATATGCAAAAGATCCTAGAGAAATTCATTTACAGGCAGTGAAGAGAGTTTTGCGGTACATTCAAGGTACTAAAAACTACAAACTTCGAATTAAAAATGAAAAGGGCCAATTAACACTTTGTTCTGATGCTAGCTGGTGTACTACACGAGATTCAAAATCATTTGGTGGATATATCGTAAAGATAGGAGAATCACTAATTGAATGGAAAAGTAATAAACAGAAACTGGTTGCGCTTTCAACAATGGAATCTGAACTTTTAAGTTTATGTGATGCTGTTTGTGAAGGAAAATGATTAATGGGCTTCTTGGAAGAGTTAAACCAAGAAGAAATGGTGAAGCGTCCAATAGAAATCAGTACTGATAGTCAATATGTAATAGATTGGATTAAAAACCCAAGAGTGAATAATCGCAACAAACATATAGGTCGAAAATATCATTTTGTAAAAGATGAAAGAGCGAAAGGAGAAATTGAATTAAGGGTGTATTCGAAAAAATGTTTTTCCACCCTCAACAGCTCGAAATTTTCTGAGACATTTTCAGACTCATTTTTAAAAGTAAAAAGATGAAACTTGCTGGGGGTGATTTTTGAAGACATGTTTAACATGCCGTGTGATTTCATTTTCAGCTCAATTAATTAGAATTTGATTTTTAAACAATTATTTTCTCATTATGACCATTTTTTTCATTCCCAGATCGCCCGCTTCGGAAAATTCGGTTCAAAACGCCAACTTTGACAGCGTTTAATACAGTATTTTCTGCATTTATCAAAAAATCGAGAAACACGGCACATTATGTAGTTTCTAAATAAGAGAATTTCCCAGTTTGATGCGTTTGAGAGCAAAAACGAATTTTAAAATGAATCAGATAATAAGCAGTTTGGATCGGAATACACCCTTAATATGTAAATATGTAAATTCGTCTGAACTGGAAGCAGATATAATGACTAAGAATTTGAGTTATGATGTCATGAAAAAACATATTACAAGTCTCGGAATTACTTAGGATTATTGACATGCGAAAGGAGGGATTTGTAAGTAAAGTCGCATGACAATGTTTAAATTATTTTTTCAAAAGATGAACTCTTGAACAATAGACATTTTTTCCTGACTCCATCTATTTAATTTATTTTTTGTTCAGACGAAAAACGTGAGATGTTCGAGGATGAGTTTTATGTTGTTATTATGGTTTGGATATGTGTATTCGTAGTTGCTGTGATGTGTTTGTCTAAATAAATGTTTTGTGTGTTTTTTAAAGAAGTTATGTTTATAGTAAAATAATTATCATTATTTTAACTAAAATGTTAAAAATAAATAACATTTACTTCTCTTGATTTAATTGCGACATCACTATCTTGAGTATTTTTTATCTTTTCATTCGTTTTATTTTTTCCGCAACGCACAACTTTTTAGATTCCTTGACGGTTCTATTTTAATAGACCTGCAATATCTAGTTGACGCAGATCGCGGGTTTTTCCATACAACTCTTTTTTTAGATATAATTCGACTTGGAACTTGAG
Source organism: Maratus speciosus (assembly GCA_963932465.1). Taxonomy (NCBI): domain Eukaryota; kingdom Metazoa; phylum Arthropoda; class Arachnida; order Araneae; family Salticidae; genus Maratus; species Maratus speciosus. The sequence continues at coordinate 174,909,331 of OZ010793.1, forward strand.
ACATAATAAATACGGCTGAATCACTGACTTCCAAGTCACAGAAAGCTTGTTTGTATAAGCTATGTCCCGAACACCCATCGAAAACCCACTTTGATATAAGGCACAACTGCTTTATTTCATCATTTTCAAGTAATTCGATAACAGGTTCTAGTAATTGTAACAAGCGTTCTGAAGTATGATCTAGAGGAGCCTGTAACGTAACAGATGCACTAATTTCTCTTACTGTGATGTTTTTAGGATAACATTCTTTTTCTTTTTGCCTCTTGCACAGTTTTGTAAGAGGGAAATTTTTCTGGGGCACTTCTTCTTATGACATTATACTTTTTGCGAGATAATTTCGCGTCTACATACAGCCAGAGCATCTTCTCCTGACAAAAGTTGTTTTTGTGATTATACAGATTTTGTATAAAAATTTTGATATTTGATCATATTGCTTTTTAAATGTTTTTTCTTTCGAACGTTTCATGATATTCAGAAGTTCACTTCTGATAATATATAATTTATTTAAATTCGTCCCTAAAAAAAAAAACAATATGTAATCATGTTTATATACGCACACTAACAAGAAATTGAGGATGGTTAACTATAAAAACGACCATACAATTAAAAAAGGAGCAAAATTTTCTGAAATATTTACCATCCTAAAACTCAAAAACCTAGTTGAAAAAATTATTGTTGACCCTTAATTTGCTTTAATTCATAACTAAAACCTTCAATGTTTGTAGACACTGTTAAATTTTTTTATAAATTTTACTACTATATATTCTAAGCGTCACTTTATACATAAAAATCGTATTAAAAACAAATTAAAAGTTAATGTATTTCTGTTACGTACCTGAAGTTGAAGGTTCCATAGTCAAAAAATATTATTTTTAAATTATTGCAGCGTAATTAGCAAACGAATGTTGAAACAAAATTATTGAATTTTTTTTTCATTTATTGTCATCGTGCGATATGCAATTTAACTTCTTATTTTAATGACGACCAAGATAACTTTGTACACTTTTTTAATACTATGCAGATGTTTACTGACATATGCTCTATTAAAGTGACGTATATCGGTAATTCAAAATGGAATTTCATTTTTTCGATTTTTTGCCAGATTTGAAGGCTTCTTGCCCCGCTGTGCGGCGGTTAGATTTGCCAACCGAAGGTTTCTCAACTGAAAGTTGAATCGCGAGTTAAAGGTTGGTGGAGAATCGACCGGTAAGAGAATCGTAAGCTGAGCTGAAAGAAGTTGAAGCCTAGTCCATAAAACCCAAGATAAGAATGCTTCGCTATTGTTCGAAAATGATAGTAACGTCTAATCTAATTGTGTAGTATGTTAGAGAATTTTTTATATGTGAATTTTCCTTTAAAATGTATGCTTTGTGAATATTACTTGTTTATATTGACAGGTTATTGTTATTATACAGGTTATATTGTATAATATTAATTCATAATTGTACTGAATTAGTATGCAAATTTTAAGTATTTTGAAATTTTCAGTTTCCAGGGGTAGCATGTTCCGTCATCTCCTACTCCTTCAACATGTACGCCCTTTCGCGGCGGCCCACAGTGGAGTATTTGACCTAAAAACCTGGCCAAAAATGCAAAAATTAAAATTTCGCCAACAATTGTAAAAATCATATTTTTTAATAGCTAACTAATTGGTGCATCGATCTATGTCTATTTTAGGAGCCTGAGTTATATCCGGTGGCTCCTGGCCTCAGCTGAAGAGGAAGTTTCTTTCTGAGCAGACGTGGTTTTTTGTTGTTTTTGGGCATTGTTATGTTTAAATATAATATTTTTGTGGCTCAATGAATTGTTGAATTGAGACTAAACAGGGCTTACATGTTTAACAAAGGTCAGAGCTTAGTGTTAAACTATATGTTAATTTAAATAGTTTCGTTTTTAATGTAATAAAAAAACATTAAATGTGTAAAAGGGTTATTTTTAAAGCGTTTTTGGCTCTGATTTATACACATCGAAAGCTTTTTAAATATGTGCCGCGCTTTGCCCAGCCATGTTTGAATTATAATCGTATTAGTTATAGTCTTCAGTATCAATTTCTGCAAAAAAATCTTCCGCATATTGTTGCCATTTTTTATAATTTTTTTTTTCTGGATGACTATTTAAATGTTCTGTTTTGCGGCCACCGAATTGAAGAGATAAGAACTATATATTTGCTGTCGTATTGCAGGTTTTTAGCTCACAGGATATTACCGGAGAGCTTTTGCACCTACATATTCTGTCTTTGTGTCTGTACGTACGTACATATGTACATACGCCCGCAACTCGATATCTTTTGATAGAAATATCCGGTCGCCTTCAAATTGTACATACTTATTTATTGAAAAATGGTTCCATAATTAGTTTTTGGGGCTCATGTGTGTAACATAAGGAGAGAAAGGAGGGAATTAACCCTTTCGAGGACGGTGTCCTTAAAAAGGGACACATAATTTTAATTCCAAAACTGAAAAGCGCCACCAAGAAAATTTTATTAAAAATTTCCTTTTATAATGTACGTAAAAATAAGCAACTTCATATTTTCTAATAACTCCGTTTATCAACTAAAAAGAACAAGCCATACAGTAGCGAGACCCTACAACGTCTTCTTCCAGCAAGGTCTGATGGTAGTCCCGATAAAAGCCAAGAAGGGAGTGATGAAGAAAATGAAGAGTTCTGAAGTGTCCTTTTGAAACTGGTAATATATTAAATACATTCAAAAACTAGCAATCTATAATATATAGACTCCAATTTACTGAACCTAATATTAAATATAACACTATTAAACATAAATTAAATGCAATGATTAAATGTAATTTAAATGTAATAAGCATTATTAAATGTAAATAATATGTTTTATCTATTATATATATAAAATCCAAACGGAAATTTCGTTCCGAACGCCGAGATTTCGAGTTCTACCGCATGGATTTTTACGGAACTTATACCGTTAGATAGGTATCGTTCCAGGGAAAGTTTTAAGCTATAACACGTCATTCTACCTAGATTAGTTATAGAATTATTACGGAAAATTCTATTATTTTGGACTTTGTTACTTCATATTTCCTTAAATATCTGGTCTCCTATTGGTCGTAGAGCTTAGATCTCGCGCCAAAAGTAGCTCCGAAGTACCCAAGCAAACTTTTCCACGCGATTATTTTGCCGCCTTCCGATTTCCTCTAACTCTATTAGGGGCCCGCGTAGAGCCACTTTACAATATTTTTCGTAGTAATTTCAGCAATTATCTTAAATTATTGGTTAAGACCGCCACCCTCCCGATTCATGTATCTACGGAAAGGTTGCATGAAGGAGTTTCGTTCAGATACGCTTTCGTTAAGAATAGAGTGCGCTCCCTGGTGGTGGAATGTGGAACTAACATAACGCGATATTGTTAAAATTAGGAAATCTAACAATGCGATCTGTTTTAAACTTTGAGATAGTTCATAACACATAATCTATTATCTATTCTATCTATTATATATATAAAATCTATTATATATATAAAATCCAAACGAAAATTTCGTTCCGAACGCCTAGATTTCGAATTCTACTGCATGGATTTTGATGGAACTTATACTGTTAGATAGGTATTGTTTCAGGGAAGGTTTTAAGCTATAACACATCGTTCTACTTAAGTTAGTTATAGAATTATGACGGAAAGTTCTGTTATTTTGGGCGAAAGGGTTACCATTATTTTATTGGCGATGAATTTTTTGATAAATGATTTGAAATGGCTGTACATCGCGGAAAAAAACTGTTACTAATTTTATTTAAAAAGAAAAAAAAGAAAAGAAGAGAGAAAATGAAGAAAAAATTGACGAGTGGTAATATTGGAAAACGAAAATATCAAATTTAAACATGAAAGAGAATGGTCGTAATGCTTAAAAATTTATTCAATATGAAAGATTGCAGTTTTAAACTATATTTGGCAATTTATCTCTTGCGTCCGGTTAAATAAAATGCATCTGGAAATTTTATAAAATAATATCTGAGTGACAATTTTTTTTTTTTTTTTTTTCTTTAAAATTTACTTTTTATTTTTATTTAACTCGACCATCAAGTGACATACAGAAGAAACTAGCAGATGTAATTATAAAAATGACGATACTTGTGAGTTACATATTGTATGTTTTTTGCGATTTCATTTTATCGCCAAACGATTTAATTTTAAGCCAAAAATGCATGAGCGTGCCATCGGTTTGAGCAACGTTCACAATATTGGTTATTTCTCAATAAACGACAGCATTTTCTGGAAATACCTAATTCTACTTATATATATATATATATATATATATATATATACAATTCAAATGAAAATTTCAATCCCGCTGCTTATAACTCGAGTTCTGCTGAACGTACACTGTTAAATAGGTAATTTTTCGGGGAATTTTTTAGTACATAACACGTCGTTCTACGTTTCTTGGTATTGAATTATGGTTTAAAGATCTTTAATGAGATGAACCTGATAATGGAAAATTAGCCTCTTTAAATGATTCTGCCCAATGTATTTCGATGGAACTTCGACTGTTAATTAGATAATTTTCCTGGGGCGTTTTCAGTGTACAACATGCCCTTCTATATTGTTCACCCACACCGTTTTTGGGAAAATTCTGTAGTCTGGTGTACGCAATTATCACAATAGCCTTTTTAAAAATTAAAATAAACGGTTTTTGATAGAATTTGCATTATTAGTTTGACAATTTTTCAGAGATAGTTTTAGTATATAACATATTGTTCGACACTGTTTAGTCATAGAGCAATGGGTTAAATTCTGTAATTTTCCAATATAGCTGCGAGTTGGAAAAAATGGGCTTGGCGAGACAAGGAAAGTTTTCATCCATATTTTCTGTTCGGTAATTAGATAATTTATTTACTATAAAGAATAAATTTATCTCTTTTTTATATAAAAACTGAAGTAAATTGTATATAAATAACAAAAATATTAATAATCATAAATAAAAATTTATATAGGGATATATATATGAATACATATTTTAAAAAGCTTAAAGTTCATTTTATTTGTTTTTATAGCTGTTCATATCATTTGGCCACAAATCTCACTTTCTTAAGCCCGAATTGCGCCAAGTTTTTTAACATCTAATAGTACACATTGATCTTAAAATCAGGAAAATTGGAAAGTAGATGTAGTTTGTAAAGTATGCATAAATTAAGGAGATAAATTACGTTATCGAATCCATAGCCAATTGGCATATTTGGTACCAATAAGTGGCATAATTGAGTCTACTGACAATTGGCGTATGTTACCTGGCATGGTTTGGCGCATAATTGACTTAGGAAAAGGTTTAACCGTTCTATAACCGAATTAACACAGAATTGGCGTGATTTGAAAGAAAACGTTTTGGCAACCTTTTCCTATTTTTACGTTATACCAACACCATACCAAATTGTATGCTATTCCGCCATTTATTTCAATCCTAAATGTGCAAAATTTTTTGGTAATTTACAGTATAGGGATCTTGGCGAAACAGAAAAAATAGCCTTGGCGGAGAGAAAATTTGGAAACATATTTTCTGGCAACCTATTCACTGTTTTCATTTCATATAAACAAGCATTTTTTTCTGTTTATACAATTTATTTAACATAAAGATGCAATTTATCTAATTTTAATTAGAAACAGAAGTAATTTGTATATAAAAAACATTTATAATATACATATATAAACAAACAAAAAATTCCATCAAGTTTGTTTTCTTAACTGTTTATATCAATTGGCAATAAATCTCACTTTCTGATGCCCGAATAGCGCCAAGCTTTTAAAAAAACGCCAAGGCGCCTGTAGTGGAAAAGAAAAGTACCAAATATTATTGCAAACGATGCCAAACTTTGGGGCTTGATATTTATTGAACGCGAATTTCTTTTGGCTTTAATTATTATTTATTCGTAACACTGCAAAAAACTTTTAATTTACTATTTTTTGAAAGTGGAAGTATTTTTTTATTATCAAGTAAAACTAAGTTATACTTCATTTTTCGCTGAATAAAACATGGAAATGTTTACTGCAGTACCAAGAGACACTTAAAATGCCATGCGCGTAGTTGGCGATTTTGAAAAAAAAAAAATTTATAATATCGGAACCCACAGCAAATTGGCTCATTTTAACGACAATGTTTTGGTACAAAATGAAATACATTTGTTGTAGACATAATAGTAAATCTCAACACTCGCCGATTGAAAAGTCTTTAAAATTATTCAGCAGAGACAACGAGAAATAACTTGCAGTTTCATAAATTTTAATAATCAATATTCTTATCTATTTATCCATCTACTTCTGCTTCTACTATATATACTAGAGTAAAATGGAAATGGGAAATTCGTCCCGGTTGCATATAACTTGAGCTCACCTGAATGGATTTTGATCATAATGATAGTTAGATAATTTTCCAGGGAAGATTTTAGTATATAAAATATCCTACGTTGCTTATACATACAATTATGTTTTAAAGTTATATAATCAGACGAACCCGATCATGAAAGATTAACCTTTTTAAAAGATCCAGCCGAATTGATTACGATTGAATTTTCACTGTTAGTTAAATAATTTTTCAAGCAGAGTTTTATTATATACTATACCCTTCTGCATTGCTTAATAATAGAGGTGTGGTGGAAAGTTCTATAATCAGTTTAACCCGATTATGAAAGTTTAACATTTTTTAAAGTTCTACAGAACGGATTTTGATAGGAATTTCATTTTAGTTAGATATCTATTCAGACATGGTTTTAGTATTTTGCATATTGTTCTACGTTGCTTAGTCATAAAGTAATGGCGGAAAGTTCCATAATCATATGAAACCGATTATGAAAGATTAGACTTTTCAAAAAGTTCTAGATGGCGGATATTGATAATATTTTCTTTGTTGATAAGACAATGTTTGCGGAGGTTTTAGTTTATTGCGTATCATTCTACGTTGCTTAGTTACAGAATTATGGCGGAAAGTTCTATAATCAGATGGACCCCTTATGAAAGATCAACCTTTAAAAAAAGTTTTACTGGATGGATTTTGTCCGTTTGTTTGTTTGCATTATTACAAGTAGTTATATAATTTTTCAGGGTTTGTTTTATTGTATTGCGTATTGTACTATCTTTCTTTACCAATCCTACTGTTATTGATCAACTAAAAGGGTTAAGACCTTAATAGCTGAAAATTTGTCTACACATTAGAAAATATAATAGCACATTGGCATTCTTATCGTTTTTCAGCAGTGCGAAAGGACATTCCAGGTAAGGTTCCATATTGCTTTAAATCACAATGTCAAATTCAATGATACATTTTGTTTAATTCAAGGTTCATTTGGATAAGCAGACCAGCGTAGCGGGCATAGCCTGCTAGTATATAGTAAAATTAAATACATTTAATTAAACATTAATAGTGAATAAGACAAACCTATCAACAATTACTTTCCTCTTAAAAACAGTAAATAGTTAAGGTTACAAGTCTCTCAACTTCCAAACTCCCTTCGGTAATGTTAAGACAATGAACATGTGATTTATTCGTATTTTTAAAATATCTACTTAGTAAATTAATATTTTAACTTTTTTTTCTTTGTGCTCTTCTTAAATGATGACTCTTTCTTTTCTTAATTGTCAAAATATTTATTAAATGTATATTTATTGTTATGTGAAGTGTTAAAATCTTACTTACACTTTGTCAGTTTTTAAGATATAAAATATTAAACTAAGCTATGGATTTGTATGTATACTTCATAGTATGCTAAAAGTTAGTTCAGTGAAACATATAGCACAGTTAAAAATGTCCATTCAGCCATTTCCGTAAATAAACGGAAATGTACTTGAGAAATTTTGTGCAGTCCTGTATATGATCTATAGAATGTATCCACACCAAGTAATATTTAAAAAAAAAATTGTTCTATTTTAAAACGTCTATCACAACTACAAACGCACTTCCAGCAATTATTGGTCATAGACTTCAATAGTTAAATTTATTCTTCAGCCATATTCTTTTGTGTGTCCCTGTAGTGTAAATGAACGATATATTCTATGCACACAATATTCTACAATAAGTGCCTTAGTACACCTTAGTGATCTATATAAATTTCAGCGCGTTTAAAAGCGTGATATCATTAAAATACAGAGCAAACGATTTTTCCCCATAGACCATAATGTAAGGGAATTCTTTCGGGTATCTCTGTAAATGAACCGTAAAGGCCATAGACTTCATTTACAACACCAAACATGCCATAGTGATACCCAATAACACCTAATAATTTCAAGCCAATCGGACTATATTTACAACGAAAAATATTTTTGACCAGGATTTCGGGTCAAATACTCCACTGTGCGGCCGAGTGAATTGGGTAGTCAGTCACAGTCTAGTTGCATAGCGCTCGAAGATCAAATTCATTACTTCCACCAGGGCACAAATAAATAAATATTCCATTTATTTTTTTTTTTTATTTATTTTTTTTTATTTATTTTTTTTTTTTTTTATATCCGACCTTTTATTTAACACGCTGAACAGGTACTGAACAGGTAATCAGCATTGAGGAGTTTCCTAGCTGATAGCAGCTTAACACCCAGACTAGGAAATTGAAATGTCTTATGTTTTAATGAGCCATTGGGATAAAGTTAAACTGTAGCAAAGCTACTAGAAGAGTAAAAATGTTAACTAAAGAAAATAAAAAAGTTTAAGAAAGAAAGGAATAAAATTGAAATTTTAAGTTTAAATTTAAGTTAATAGAAAGTTAACGATAAATCTTAATAAAATACAAGAATCTTAAAAATATATAAAGTCAAACTGTAGTTGAAGAACTATTATAAGGAATTTAGAAAGTTAAAGTTAGTACTGTTCAGAAAAACTCTTTAAGCATGGGCAAGAAAAGCTAGGGTGGCAAAGACCACATTATCCTCCAAAAAAAGGGACTAATCAGGGCCATACATATTATTTTTATAAGTTTTACAATTTTTATGGTCTCTATAGTTTATAGAGAGGTTTTTTTTTTTTTTTTTTTCTATAAAAGTTATAGGAAGATAAAAATATTTATAAGGCAAAAAATAGCGTGGTGCACCCAGATGTTACTGAGTGTCCATAATCATGGAAAACCGGGGCCGTTTCCGGTGGTGGGGTTCAAATGCGTCATAATCCGGTAGCTCCGCTACGATTTCATTAGGGAGGTCGAAAACTTTTTCATAAATTTTTTTGGCTAGATCGTTTATATGCTTACGCAAGGTAGTAGTTTTTAAGTCTCTTCGGACCGTGGAGTTGCGAAGATAACGAGATGCGTTACGGACAGTACGCAGGTTGGAATTGTGCAAGCGACTAAGGCTGTCCATAGTAGTCTTACAAGTGAAGCCCCAGACCGGGCTGGCGTAGGTTATGATGGGAAGGATGCATGAATTATAGAGAATTAATTTATTGTGTACTGAAAAAGTTTTACTGTTAAGGAGAGATTTTATAGAGTTAAAGGCACCAGCGACTTTACCTCTAATGGAAAAAGTGTGCTTTTTCCAAGTTAAGCGGCGGTCCAGAATGACCCCAAGATACTTTGTCTGGTCTGACCAAGGGATAACAGTGTTATTAATAAGGATTCTACTAGGCAATTTTAGTTTGCAAGAGAAGTATACTGCAGTAGTTTTAGTTTCATTTATTACGACGCGCCAAAGCATACACCAGTTCATGAAGTCATCAATATGTGTCTGTAGGTACCTGTATAGAGTATACGGGTGGTGTGCTGAAGCATAAATACAGGTGTCATCCGCATAAAGAGCGAGGTATGTGCGCAAGGAGCGTAGGATATCATTAAAGAAAATGTTAAATAAAAATGAGCCCAACACGCTTCCCTGGAGGATGCCCACTAGGATAAGAAGAATAATAGAAAGAATGTTGTTTATGCGGACTTGAAAAGAGCGGTCGCAAAGGTACGAATATATTAAATGTATAAGTCTGGGATAAAAACCGAGCTGAATTAGTTTGTAAATGAGGCCCACATGCCAGACCTTATCAAATGCCTTTGCGGCATCAAGAAAAATGGCAGCTGCGGGAATTTTCGCATTGAGTTTCTCGCTGAGAAACTCAACAACCCTAAGAAGCTGGTGTTGTGTCGAGTGTTTTGGGCGAAAGCCAAACTGCTCGGGCATGAGAATGTTGTGATGTTGAATGAAATCTTGCAACTGGGTACGAATGACACATTCCACTACCTTACTGATTGAAGGTAGCAAGGAGATAGGTCTGTAATTAGTGGGGTCAGAAAGATTAGTTCCAGGTTTTGGAATAGGAGAGATTATAGAAAGTTTCCAAGGTTTAGGGAAGTAGTTATATTTTAAGATAGCGTTAGTGAGGTCAGTAATATAGATAATGCAATTAGGAGGAAGGGAGTCAACAAACACATTTATCACAACACAAAAACTATACTTTTTTTGGCATAAACCAATGAATAATTGGTTAATATTCCTTAAAAACAAGTGCTAGTGGAGACTGCAAGGTAAAATCAATGTTAATTTTCCACTACAAGAATCCTTGAACCTTCAAAAAGTTAAATATCTCTAAATCAATTCCGATGTTCTAATCAGCTAACAGAATCACAAGAATAGCATTTAGTGATTGGGTTTGCGAAGTGTTTGAAACCTATCAAAGCCTATCTTGAAGAAAATAGTATGCCTCTTTTTAACCCCCTTACTTGGCTATCAATCCATGAGACATACATGAAGAAGTAGCAGAGCAATCAGATTTTACCAAGGTGATTCTTCTTCGTCCTCTTAAGGATTCAAAATAAGGGTCAGCTGATAATTCTAAATTTTTAAATCGTTACACAAGATACTTTTTATCTGGCGCTTTGAAATGCGTGAAGCTTTTTGAAAGGAAGAATTCAGCAGTTTCATAACAATGAAGCTAATTGTAAAGGCATGGAAAGAAGTAACAATAAAATGCTCAAAACAGCATATTAGAAATGCATTCTTCCTACGGTAACGAAGAAGCTTTTGATAAATGACATTAAATTGGTAAAGTATAATTTACCAAAGCAAAAATTTAAATTTTATAACAGAAAAAGCATGTCTCTTTCATGTGGTAATTTTTATCGATTTAAATATGAAAAGGAGGAAAGTGTAAATCTAAGCGTTATTTCATAGCATGGAAATTAATGTAATCAATTTTTCGCAGAAAATATCATCATTATTTTTTATCACAATTAAGATAATTTAATTAAAAATCACAGAAAATATTCTATTACTTTTATTTACTTCAGAATTTCGTTATCGTACGCTTTGAACTACAATAAATAAGTTGGGCTTCGATACATTTTGATTCAGGTTTTTATAAATGCGTAAAAAGAATTATTTCCATACCCTTTATTGTCTAGACATCGTCTAGACTCTAGGCAATTCTTACTTAAATTTTGTTTTGTTTTCAGAAAAGTATTTGGTTTTTTCCATTTATTTTTATTGTATTTACTATACGGGATACATTTGTTTGCACAGTATTGAAAATATAATTAGTATTTTCATATTAAATTAAATAATTTTATTAAGTGGCAGAGCGAAGGTTAACTTCTCCTTTGCTGAACATAATATTTAAAAATAAAAATTTCCTTAGGGGTGATCGATCAATTACGCCACACTTCAAAAGGGAAGAGAAAATCACAGAGGAATTCGAATACCTTAAAAACTATAATAGGTAGTTGATGAAATTCGGATCCTAATAGCGTTATGCGTTTTCTTAACAATTTTTTGTCCAAGATTTTTCTTTCTTGTTTTTAATTATTTCTAAAAATAAGGAATAACGTGAAATAAACACAAATGCAGAAGAAATAAACAATTAAATTTAAAAAATCAAAAAACCCGACCGCGTAATAAGTGAACTAATTAATTATTTCTCATCAATGTGAAACTATTTTTTTTTCAATTCCTAATATTAGCTCATACTCTCGCTATATATATCTTGTTCAAATTTTCAATCGTTAATAAAATACTTACTATTCATCCAATCAAGCTCAAATATTTTTTTTCAAAACTTGTAGTGGATGACACCTGATATTAATTCAGTTTTTTTTTCAAATATTAATTCATTGATTTAATTTAATTAATTAATTTTCAATAATCGAGAGAGCCCTCTTCTTGATCAAGGTATTTTAAGACCGAGAGAGCCCTCTTCTTGATCAAGGTATTTTAAGACCGAGAGAGCCCTCTTCTTGATCAAGGCAATTTAAGAGCCACTCTTGAGAGGAAAGAAGAATGGGTCAAAGAAAAATTCTATTTTTGACCTAAGTAGGAATTGACTTAAAATATATATATATTTTTTTATATTACTTGTTTATATTACTTACCTATTTTTTTATTTACTTGTATTGATGACTTTTAAGTTGTGTTTAATTGTTAGTTCCTATTTATAAACACATATTTGATGAGGTCTATAGATGTGTATGATGGGTAGAGTTGCAGTAAAGCTAGAGATCCTACCTACCACGGTTGGCAGGTTTTTGACACAAGTCAGTTTTTGACAGTTTAAACTGCGGTTTAAACCGTCATGTCAAAAACCCCTTGTCAAAAACCTCATCAAAAACCTCAAATACTTACAGTGATCTGTAAAATGTCACATTAAATATCACACATTAGATGTAATATTTAAAATTCACTATTACTGTAATTGTTTAATTAGTATATAGTATTAGTAATAATTATAGGGTTGGCAGGTTTTTGACATGTGTCAGTTTATGTCGGTTTAAACCATAGTTTAAACCGTCATGTCAAAAACCTCAAATACTAAATTGTTCTGTAAAAAATTCAAATTAAATGTCACACATGAGAACATTACATGTAATATTTTAAATTCACTCTTACTGTGTATCAGTAATTAGTACACAGTAAAGTATTATTGTTAAGTACAACTTTTTAAAAGGGTAAAATTTTTATTTAATTTTTTTTTTTTTTTTTTTTTTTTTTTTTTTTTTGTAAAATTGTGTTTTTCTAAAAAGTAGACATTAAGCTCACCTGAGCTGTACATTTTTTCTCTTACTTAAAATCGTTTTAATTTCGCTTACTTTTGAGAGCTTAAAGCATTAGCTAGCTTTTTTTATGGGGGAAAAAAACTTAGAAAATTGTAGATTTTTTTGTATATACTATAACAAGATAATGTGCATCAATGTTATTCTAGTCTAGGCAATAACCATTCCATTCAAAATTAAAATTGGATTATTAATTTTAAACATTTACAAAATAAGAGAAGTAATTAAAAAAAAAAAGAGCTTAAAGACAAAATCTTTTTAAAAACATGCTTTCTTTCAATATATAAAAATGTTTTCGATTTTAAAACTGAACAAAATTGGCTCGGTCATCTGAAAGAAAATTCCTGTAAGCCCATATTGAAAAAGTGCATAATAGAAGGGATCAAATCATGAAACCATACCATTGTTTGGCTTATACTTTGCATCCCAACCATCAGGGGCAAGGGTTGACTGCTGTATCAGTTAATTCAGCTCGCGCTTGAGCTACAGAGAGAGTTTATGGATGCTTACCCATACTGATTGTGTATGAAGCTGAAGAATCCCCTTTCCAGTCTTCTTATTTCAGTGCTATAGGGAGGACTCCATTGTTTGGTGGAAAGGTATCACTAAATGCAACAGCTTTTTGAACCTGCTTCAAAACTTGCTCATCTAGCAATGCTTTTGCTATCAAGTCCTACTAGCTCAACATCAATTAAGAGACAGACTATTTTCTTACGCTTCATACACTCTAAACTCAAAAATCTTTTGGGTGTAAATAAATGTGCTAAACGTTTGGTGTGCTGCAGCATGCTGCGGGGTAAAATTGATCCGGATTATTTAATTGTACAAAATTATTTTCTTCTGGTTGAAAAATCCCCCCCCCCCCCAAAAAAAAAAAAAATATTTTATTGCAAATAATATATTTTTTAAATTATTAAATTTCAATAAAAGATCACATAAATCATTGACTTATTTAATGTTTATCTATTGTTAAAATGTTTTAGCGTGTTACATGTATTTGGCAGTTTTCGACAGTTTAATCCAGTTTTCGACAGTTTAAACCAGTTTATGACAGTTTAAACCAGTTTTTGACACTTGTCATGTCAAAAACCAGTTTTTGACGTCAAAAACCCAACCCTGCTACCTACACAACTTCCAGGTTGTATAATATTTTAACGGAGCTTCTGACTGTAAAATAGTCAATGAAACATCGTCTTCATTTTGAAAGACCTATCCAATGATATGCCACTCAATAGGTTGCGTACATTTTTTTTTCGTCTTTACCGCCATTTTGTATTTTACGTCCGCCATTTTGAATTTATAAAAACAAAACCTAGCCTATAACCATCGGGCCGTTAAGACTAATCGATAGAGACCTCATTCATAAAAATCCATCCAGCCGTTGAGTTGTTTCGAGGGTATAAAGAAATCCACATACACAGATACGCGTGAAACACATAACCCTTCTTTTTAGTCAGGTAAAAATTAGTTGTATTGATTTCATCTTGAATGACTAAATGAAATATGCAAAACTAAAATAAAACATTACACTAATTAATAAATACTGCACTAAATCAAGAATTATACAAGGCGTACATAAATGAATATCCAAACGTTCCAGGGCTATTAAAAGAAAACAAGAAATAAAAAAATCATGCGTCAAGCAGAGATTATGAAACACTTTCCAACACATTCAGAATAATGTAACAAAACTGCACCGTTTAATAAGTTAAAATATTATGTCTAATTCAACCCTATGGGAACGCATAACACATTTGAAAATCCAAATTTCAGTTGTTCCCATCTACAATCGGAAAATTATCCGAATTCTTTGAACTGCCCTGTATATATTGCATTGCCCTATTGTATAGTTATCATCTTGTAGTAAAATTCAGTGATTTATATCAATTTCAATACATTTGAAACAGCGTGATGTCATTAAAATACACTGCAAACGATTTTTCCCCCACTGACTATAATGTAACGGAATTCTTTTGAGTACCCCTGTAAATGAACTATTAATCCCACATACTTCATATACAATACCAAGCATGCCTTGGTGATCCTAAATAAAGTTTATCAATTGCATGAAAATCCGAGTATATTTACGGGAGTTAGAGCATGGACAGACGGACAGACGAACCGAATGCATAAACACTTTTCAACTTTGTTGGAAAATTTTTAAAAGGAAAGAGTACAGTCTTATTATTCATCGGAAATCAAAAATAACAGTTGAAAGTTTAAATTCCACACAGTTCTACACTTTTTTCAGCGTGTCTGGTGTGATTTTTGAATTGTTGCAGATGAGTGTCCTAAATTCGTCAACGTCGGTTCGTAGCGGCGGAACAAACACCTGATCTTTGATGAGGCCACACTAAAAAAAAAAAAAAATCACGTGGAGTGATGTCAGGGCTGCGAGAGGAAGCCATTATTGAAGAGCAAAGTCCTGGGGTGTTCGGCGACCAATCCACCGGTGAGGCAATTTTCATTTAAAACTTTCAACTGTTATTTTTTAATTTTGATGAACAACAAGGTTGTACTTTTTTTTTCTTTTAATAGCCCTGTAAAGTTGGGATATACAATTATGTACGCCCTGTATATGACTAAATAGCGTAGAATTAAAAAAAAAAATTGGCCTATATTTTACCACTACGTAGAAAAAAAAATTATATTTTCGCAAAAGATTGCTATTACGGACTAAGAGACAACAAATTTGAAGATTAAATTCAAAAACTGACCAAAACTTTAATAGTTTCCCTTTTACAAACTGTTGGAGTCTCATGATAGTTTACTATGACAATCTTCAAAATTTTTAAGGGATATAAGTACACAAACTCCAACCCCTTTATCAAGTGTTAAATCTACCACATTATCATCTACTGGGGGAAAATAACTCGATTACGTTCCTCTTATGTCAACCACGTAAATTTATCCCCATTGAAACTGCTACCACCTTCATCACAGCCTATTAAAATAGAATGCTGCGATTCATCTAAACATCACGATAACAAACAATTTATAATTTTTACCGCTATCTTCACAGTCAAAACAACCTTCTATTCATTCTTCGAGCAATTCATAAAAATCCTCGTGTCGCCTCTCCATCATACCAATAGCAAAATCGAAGTAAACGGAAAATAAACCTTTGCCTTCTTTACTTTCACATTGGAAAACTGTGAAGAAAAAAACGCCAAGAGATTGTATTGTCAACATTTATCAAACATTAAGGATTCCAAGCAGATAATTTTCTTTTTTATAATAAGTTAAAATATTTTTGATTTTCTTACGGAGAATTCGGTTAAACTGAAATCAGACATTACATAAGACATTAAAATCTAGCCACGTTAAAATCCAGATTAGAAAAATAAGAACAAAAAACTATTTTATGTATATATATATATATATATATATATATATATAACCATTAATTAAACGAGGTGGAACCCGCCGAATTTCGACGAAAGAAAATGTTTACAAAGGAACTGTTGCATCAAATTTACAATACATCAACAACAATAATTACAATAAAAAATCCATCTTACACTTGTTAATTTAACTCTCCAAAGACATATTTTAACCTAAGATTAACGAAATACTTTTTCCATAAACTTCAACTGTTAAAATTATTGAAAAATTAAACTTAATTCATATCCGTCATCAGTAAAATATAATCAAGATAAGTAATTTTGATTAAGTTATTAATTGATGCTTGGTATTACGGAATGAAAAATCCGCAAAAATGATTTCACCTTGACATAATCATAGAATTTTTCTACCTTCACATCTAAACCAAATCAAGTAATTTTCCACGTTTCACATCCATATTAACCATTTAAAAACATTTTAATGCGCAATAGGTTATTAATAAATATATTTTCAAGCTTGAAGTCACGTTTTCTAACTATTACAACTTTTCATGTTAAAATTTCCACTCGTCATTTGAGGTCTTAGTATAATCTCTGTACCTTTCAGAAATTTATAACTTTTAGACATATTCAAGGAGAAATATCTCGTTTTATCAAATAAAATTATCGTTTACTTTTAAATATGACGTCATTTTCACACGCTGAAATATTTTGCCTATTGACTCAAACTCAATATCAGCGAAATGAAAAAATAGTGAAATATAACAGCATCATCAGGAAAATTGTGTCTTTTTTAAAGCGTAACGTCATTTTCTGTTCAAATTTGTAAAAATATATTTTTAATTGTAATGAGAAAATGGCATCAGTAAGAATATAATCAATAAAGATAACTAATCCACTTTTAATAGAAATGAAATACTTCAGTTGCCACGATTAGAAAATTGGTATTAAAAACTATAAAAAAATTAATATCTCAAAAATAAATTGAGATACAGCTTTCAAACAAATTGCATCTAAAAGTGCATTTTTTTTCTGCGTACGACGGTGTAAACATTTAAAATGTGGGATGTTTAGAAGTTTAAAATTTTGCTGTAGCAAAAATTGCAAAAGCGAAATTTCATTTCAAATTTCAAAGTGTTGCCATTCGCAGAATGACGTATGCGTTACGCACAGATATGTTTGTCCTTTATAATATAGACAATACTGACCACCAACAAAAATTGTGATAGTATGAATAAATTTACAACAATACAGTGTCCCCAAACACACTGAATGGATACCAAAAACATAATATACAATCTGCTATGTATAAAATAAAGTCCCTTATACTATATAACAAGAATTAATAAGGAAGAAAAAAAGAAGAAAATGGATTTCGATAAAAATAATTGAAATGCTTATATATTGAATTACGTTATCGTACAGAATTCAATTATATAAGCAAAATTAGTCGTTTTCTGTGAAAAAAAAAAGCTAAAAGCTGAATTTTTTTTTCTCCTGTACTCTAACGACGAATACAACCAAGAGAATAGTTTCAAATGAAAACAGAATAATATTAATATATATATATATATTAAACTTTCTATACAATAATACCATTGAAAGATAAGGAAAATTACCCATAATATAAAAACACAAACACCACATTAACCAGATGTTTTGGTTTTATGTATATAGTTAAAGATTCCATCTTTATTTAGTATAATGTCAGTGTTATGAATTGAAGCTAAATTTATTAATTTAATAATTTAATTTTAATAATTGGAAATGGATGATGATTTGTAATTATATAATAATTATATAATAATTATATATATATATATATATATATATATATATA
Source organism: Maratus speciosus (assembly GCA_963932465.1). Classification (NCBI taxonomy): domain Eukaryota; kingdom Metazoa; phylum Arthropoda; class Arachnida; order Araneae; family Salticidae; genus Maratus; species Maratus speciosus. The sequence continues at coordinate 174,927,478 of OZ010793.1, forward strand.
TTATATATATAATATATATACAGTCGAACCTCGTTAAGTAGAAGTCGCAGGGAAGAAAAAATCTTTTCGTATTAACCGAAATTCGTGTTAACCGATGAAGCAGCAAAAAGTGTTTAGGATGATTTTAAATATAAATCACTAAAACAAATTTATCAAAAAATGTAAATGATGTCTGCAGAGAAATATTTTATAGTCGTTTTATGTTAATTAGTATTTTTGTGCTAAAGGTACATTTCTAACATCACCATAAAAACACAAAACCCATACCCGTACAGATACACACATGACGATAGTAGTACTATATGTACTGTAATATTCTTATAAAAAAAATAAATGTGTAAGGAGAAATAAAATGTAAAAATATATTTGCCTTTTTAAGTTAGACTTTAAAAAATTTTTATTGACTTTTTTTTCAATTTTTGCATTTTACATTTTTTTTTTTCTATATAAAGGCGTCCACTTTTTCCGAATTGCACAATTGGCATTTTCTTGTTCAAGCAGAAACCACTGAACAGTTTTTAAAGCTTCTGTTGCTTCATTGAAAGACTCTGAAGGGAATTTCGACCTCTGCATTAGCATCCATTTTAATCAGCTCTTCCTTTTCATTCTCCTTTTTAGTTAAATCGGCCAGAATATCTCCATCTGTCATGGGTTGTGAGCCATAACATTTTCATCAATTCGAACGTAATCCCCAAACGACAGGTGAGAAATTATTCCTCAATTTTCAGCTTCTTCTATCAAATCGTCCATTTCTCTTGCATCTGCTTCTGCAACATCTTCCTCTGAAAACCACCATGCCCCAAGATTGTTTTTTACAGTGGAAGTAACAAAGTACCATGCACTTTTTAGGAAGCTTCTAAGAGATCGATAGAAAATGGTTGTTTGTCAAAGCACTCGATAAGTTTTTTTATTACTTCTTTCCTGTAGTGAGTTTTAAAACACGGAATAATACCTTGGTCGCATGGCTGAAGCTTTGCTATAGTATTTGTAGGGAGGAAAACGCAATTTGTTGATTTTAGCCCTTTTACGTCTTTGTGGGCTGTACCATTGTCCAACAAAATGCGCATCTTTCTCTTTTGATTGGTAAGTCTTGAGTCTAATTCTAATAACCATTTCGCAAAAAATTCCTTATTAATCCAAGCATTTTTAATGAATGCGTATTGAACAGGTACAGGTACTGTCTTTTACACGCTTAAAGCAATGTGATTTTGCAAATTTTCCGATGACATAGATAGGTAATTTTTCACTACCATAAATATTGCAGGCTACCAGTACTGTGACTCTTACTTTATTACATTTTACACCGGAACACTTCTCTGCCTTAAAAGTTAATGCAGATGAAGATTGTGCTTTATGAGAAAGCGCAGTTTCATCTGCAATCTGCATTGAATATATGGGGCATTCTCACAATCTTTTGACTTCCATGTCCCTGAATAATATTTTTTTATTTAATACACTTTTTGGGGTTTTTTTTATTTCATATACTGGGGAACATCCCATTGCATGATTGCATTACACTATTAATGAGATAAATAAGTTTTGGACGATGTTGGAGGTCCAAATACCAGGAAAACTCATCTACCATCCCGTGTCCCTGGTGCTGATTTTTAAGTTTGGAGCTGTCTGTATAAAATTGTTTCAATAAAAATAATTCGATGTAATTTTTTTCTGAAACTGGAACTATTATTTTATATAAATATGCAGCTAAAAATTAACCTGCACACATTTTTAGGGTTGTTATTATTTTTTAAACTCCGTCCCTGGGTTTTAGATTCCTTACCATCCCTCTTCTAAAATTATACAGAAAATCATTTCAGATGCAGCCACAGAATTTTATTGCAAGTTTTTTCCCATGCAGAAGTATGCTAGAGAAATAATGTCTAAAATTCTTTGGCAGGAAATTTACTGTAGAATTTAAATCAGCATTTAAACATCAATTTCAAGCATCGTGGCTTTATTGGTAGTCTCACTGTCCCCAAGATTTATTCTTGAACTTTTCGAGGTAAATTTAAAAAAAAAATTAATTTAATCCAATTTTAACAACTGTTTCTAAAAATCAATGAACATTGTGGCTATCACTTAGTATTAACATGATTTTCCTAAAAATAGGTGGTAATTTTTCTTACCGTTCCATCCTTACCGTCCCTTTTTTCCAATACCACCCCCTTTTTTTACCTTACCGTCCCTTCTTCAACACCCCTTGACAATATTATACAAAAATTCTGTATTAAAAGTACTATATTGTTATTATTTCTTATTTGAATGTCCTGTGGGTACTATGCAAATTCATTGTAAGTAAAAATTTAGAAGAAAATAAAAAGTTATAGGAGTAAAACGGTAAGGAAAATTAAACTCGCAAGTTTAACTTAAACATCAGTTAAATAAATTTTTTTTCGCTGCTGACCATTTTTTCTTTATTTTGAATCATTAAGGCTATCAGATTAAAATGTTATTTTAGCAACGTTAATTTCGCCAGATTTTTTTTCCCAAAAGTCAAAAGATTGTGAGAATGCCCCATATCGCGGACAGCATAATCTATTTTAATTACCAAGCCATTCTTTAGAAAAAAAAAAACAAATCTTCACTATCCTGATTAACTGCAGACTCTCTGCAGATTCTCTCCTTTTGGAGAGAATATCACGGCGTTCTTTAAAAATTTTCAGCCATCCATTTTATCATGTAAAATCATCACCACCAAGAGCTTTTGCAAAATATTTTGCTTTTTCTAGTAAAACAGCACCAGTTAAAAGGATATTCTGGTTCCTAGCTTCTCTTATCCATCTTAATAAAGCAACTTCAGTTTTTTTCATTCTCAGCATTTCTCATTCGTTTTCTTGCAGACTCGAATGATTGATGGCAAAGGCGCTTCAAATTGTTTTCGATTTTTAATAACTGTCGAAAGAGTACTAGCAGGTAGTCCGTACTTTGCTGCAATCTCTGATTTTTTTTTTAAATGCAATCCATAAAATTTTCTGCTTAGTTTTCAAACTAAGAGCGCCTTCTTTCCCAATTTTTTTCACAACTAGATCCCCAATACAATTAGAATTCAATCAATATTTTTTTTTTCTAGCGAAGAACTTTATTCATATCAACTTATCAACCACGTATTAGCAGCGAAATGAATCGCTCACAAAAGAATTTCAACATCAGCAGAGAAAGAATACAAATATTTTCTCTTCCCCCGCGGTCACCATTATACTCACCTCTCTTCCCCCACATCAGTTACAAGAACAAATGCATATCCTCCCTCGTCCCGTCCCAGAAAAACTATAAACTCGTTTCAAGTTGGAAGGTCGTCGCAAAGGTCCCAACAAGGAATTTTTTTTTATTAGGCGCAATATTTACTTCGTCTTAACCGGGAGAAGTTTGTCTTCATGTTCGTATTAAACGATGCAATTATTATTGTTTTTCAAGATAACGTGATGGGGAAACTTTTTCCCTTCGTCTTAAGCGAAATTTCGTGTTAAGCGTTTTCGTCTTAACGAGGTTCGACTGTATATATATATATAATTAAACACACCTATTTTAAAATGAAAATGAGACAGAAAAAAGCACACAAAAGTTGCCATATTATTGAACTGTTAAGAAATATATATAAGATTTTGTCTGCTCTTTCCTCGATATCTAAACAAATTGATAGTAATAAAGTTTTTTTTTTGTTGTTGTTAAGTAGTATTTTCAAATAATGTAAAGCATAAATGAAAGTAATAAAAAAAAAGAAAAGAAACACTGACACATTTACAGGCTTATTTCTAAACATAAAAGCATAAAATTGGCAGGCATGGCTATTACAGGGCTCCCAAATGGTCCGCCAACTGAATACCAATAAATTTTAACAGAAAATTTTATGGTAGGTTTGCGCTAGAATTAACTTTCAAAGGTGATTCCGGGGCATTTTATAAGAAAAATCTGAAAAGAAAATTTTTCTAAAATAATATTGGTATTCAGTTGGCGGACCATTTGGGAGCCCTGCTATTGAAGATTTAGAATCAAATAGTGTTTTTCATCTTTTAATAAATGAATTGCACCTTGAATGATAAAATGATTACTGTCTCCTGACAGCTTTATAAATTTGGCTCAAAATGCCAACCTTGACAACATTTTATGAAAAATTCTTTGCATTTTCAAAAATTGGTAAGCACTCACTTTCATAGTTTCTGAATAAGAATATTTCAACTCTATGCATACATAAATAAAAATTCAGAAATGTGTCAGAAAATATTCGGTTTGAATTTGAAAATACTCAACTATTTTCTTTAACCCATTACCTGCTGACGGCACTTTTTCGAAACAATTATACATAAAAATATTTCGGATACCTAATATAAATTAAACAGAATAGATTTATCATTATAGTTATTTAACATTCTGAATAACACAAATATATTTTTTTAACTAAAAAATTTATTTTGTAATTAAATTTTCAAAAATGTTAGATTTGGCTTTTGAAATTATTTGTACTTCATGAAATCGCTACTAGATGGCGTTACGATTAATGGTATATCTACTAGTAGTTGTTTTATTTCATGCTTAGAAGATAAAATGCCGTCATCAGGTAAACATGTTTTCTTTGCGATTTTCATGTTTGTAAACAATGGTGCCAAAGCATCAGCATAAACCAGTAAGCTAGTGGTACCCGAAAGACACAGACATTTATAAAATGGTGTATGTGTCTTTTTCTATTTTCCACACAGATGGCTCTAATATATTCAAAAATAGCTCAAAATGGTTAATGAACGGTAAACCCGTTCGATTCAAATATAAAGTGTGGTGACTAACTTCATACCACGGTTACAGTCATTCAGGGTAACTTTGATCCGCATTTTCTCTATTTTCATATGCCACACTCTTATTTTAAGAATATTGTTGCAACTAGGGACATAAAAGAGAAGAAATCATCCTAAATTATTGTAAACTATCATTATTAAGGAATATCAATGATAAAAGAAATAAAAAATGAATTTTTAGCCTGGTTCAAAGTTACCCAGCTATTTAGGGTAACTTTGAACCATATGATAAATATTATTTAAAATAATTCATTTTTAAAAAAAAGTACTATACTATAGTTAGGACAACTTTTAACCCAAAAAATATTTTCAGATATTTAAAGATTCCAAATTTACATTTCCCAACATCACAAGATTTGTATAATTTATGATATTACAACAAATATTAGGCATAAGAAATGTGGAAGAAGAGAACCATGAATATTTAGTAATAAAAAAACTGTTTATTGTTCATATAAAACATAAAAATGCAGTGAAAAACAATTTTCAATGTTTTAACTCAATAATATATACATACATAGTTATAGTAACACATACTAGTGCTAGTATTATTCAAACAAGAATAAAAAATGTCGAATGTAAGAAATGTCAAATTTGAGTAGCTCCGCCCCGAATAACACCTTTAAATGAATTTTATGCATTTTACACATATTTGTGAAAATATACATGTTATATCTAATGCACACTTGCATGCATTTATATAAAATATACGTGCAAATATGGGAAATTTTTGACAGTAGCACCTATAATCAGTAAATTATAAACATCAGTATAACTTTGAGCTGGCTCAAAGTTACCCTGAAAATGTGGTAAAATGTTAGTGCCTTCTTATTTTACATTTTATTAACTATTAATAAATAAATAATCACGAAATATTAACACATTTACAACATTTAGATAATAATATGTCTGATAAATGAGTATATTGTTAAATACTATGAAAATTTAATTGGATTACAGCTTCAAAACAGCATTCAAAATTAACTTAAAAACAGTACTTCACAAAAATAGTTAGAGGATGCAATTAATTGCGCATAATGTTGCTAATTTATTTTCTAAAATAAAGAGTAGAAATCCCAGTTTAGAACCTTTCCAACAGAGCACAGTTCTGGAGTTTATTTAGTCTTTTCGAGTCAAAAATATTGAAAATTAGGAGGTGGTGCAAAGTTACATCCCATGGTTCAAAGTTACCCTGAATGACTGTATTTATTCAGTTTCATGTTTACCCTGTAAGTCATCCAAGCATCCACATAATGGGATTAGGAAGTAATGTTGTAACTAATCTGTTGGAAACAGTTTCACATCCTATTAATCATACTGTTTTCTTCGATAACGTATGTAATGTACATCCTATAAATTGATGTGTGCTCTTATAGAAAAATCATTCTGAGCAAAATGTTCTGTACGGGAGAATCGTATTTCCAACTGTACAATTTTGAAACCCTTAAAAGTAATGAAAAAATTACAAGAGGTTTTACGTTACCGCATTTACTGAAGAGGGAAAAGTAACAATTGCTTATTGGAATCATAATGCATTTGTAAATTTACTGACAATTTGGGATGTTGTAGAGTTTCCAGTAAACAAAGAATGGTTTTCAAGGAAGAAACAGAATAACATAAATGTTTCACAACCACAACTGATATCAAGATGTAATCAACACACGGGAAGAGTGCATTTATTAAATAATTTTGTTGCCATGTGTCAAACTAAAGTAAATGTTAAAAAGTGGTGGTAGCCACTTTTTGTAAATTTTCTAGATGTAGCGAAAGTAAATACTTGGCGACAACACAAGATTTCTAGTGAATTTACAATGAGTTGACTAGATTTCCAGATAGTTTTGAATATGTCATTGCTACAGACAACTTTAGATCAAAGTGAAGTTGCTATGTGCAGAGCCTAAATTTAACCACTGCAGATGTCCATCAAAGTCATGCGGGATGCAATTGAAAACATAAAACCAGACAATTACTGGACAAATAATATTCCGTAATAGAGAAAATAAGAGAAAGAGATGTAGATACTGTCAAAACCACATTATTACATAATATGAAACATGTAACATACAAAATATTTTGAATGTTTTCATAAATAAGTATGTAAGCATCTTTAAGTTGATTTAGTTGATGCATTATCCTGATGGTTCGTTTTCGAACTATTTTGTATTCTCTAAATGATTAAACCCATTTTTTTATACATACGTATTTGTTTTATTTATGCACTATTTAACAAAATATTCAATGGATAAGAACGTTTGAAAAAAAGGCGCATCCAACTAATACTTGTATTTAACATGATTCAATATACCATACATCATACATGTGTTTAAATCATCTAACTTCATTTTTGACAGATAATACAAAAATAGTGCAAATGTAACCTACGTATATATAAAAGCCAGTCATTTGACTCAAGGTCTGATTACTGTTTGGGAAATTCCCACAATAAAAAAGGAATAGCAAATGGCACTTTGTTTCTGGCAGAAATCCTACATGGATAAAGTGTTTAAATAAGAAGAAAATGTACTGGTGGAAGTTTGTGCCCTTAGTAAGGCGACAGCCTATTTGACTGTACAAATTAAAAATATTTCGACATTGTCTTAAACTAGCATACAGATAGAAATTTCATAAATCGCTATCCATTTCTTCATTGTATAATCTGCTTCTTTACAAATAAACGGAGACTGATGTTTATTTATAAAATTTACTTCAAAGATTTAAAAGAATTAACACAATATAATATTTCAAGCATAATAAAATATGGGTTGACTAAAATATGTTTTATCAGTTGTATCTATAAAATAATTAACATTTAGAGTTTGACGCACAAAAGAATTTCTTTACATTATGACCAGGGACTGACAAAAGTTGAAAATTCTTAGGTGACAGGAAAACTTCTTAGTAGCCAGCTTGAAAAATCTTTCCTCTGACATTAACGCATTCACCGCCAAATGGAATACTGACATCTCATAATCGTATTCGGCTATTTTTGAGTGATCTATGTGTCATTTTGCAGTGAACAAGTTAACTATTCAATAAAAAAAATCAAACTGAGCAAAAATTTTGAAGATAATACCACTTTTACATTGTAAAAATTAAATAGAAACAAACTATTAAATTAAACATTAAAACAGTAGATAAATTAATATCCTTACCTTTAATTCCAAACAAGAAATTACATACATAAATTAACAATGCCTTTGAGAAATTGATTTGAAATACCATTTGTCCATTTGTCATTTTTATGAGATATATCTGACATTTGCACATTTTGGTACATTCCACTTAATAAAACATCATTCAATTTTTTTTTTCATTTTCTGCTGTAGTATTTTTAAGATTTTCTAATCTAAGCAGTCCTCTTTCAACATGCACTTTAGTTCGGCATAGCAAAAACTCCGATTTCTGAAAAAATAGGGAGAGTTGTTGCGCCGGTATGGCGGCTATAAATAATCGCGCTATTAAAAATAAATATTTTCGCGCATGGATTTTTTTTTCTTTTTGGTTAACGCAAAAGATTAAAATTAATAAGTAGGTAAAAAAGTTAGTCGCCAAGAGGTATTTTTTAGTCGCCCGGGCGACCTGGCACCCGGGGTTTGTCGGACCCTGATTATGATCAATGGGAAAATTCGTTAACGATGCATTTTAATAAAGCTACGGCACTTGAAACATAATGAAATGAAAAGGGATCACTTAGGTACACTACAAAATGGTTTCTATGGATTATGGAGAGCTTAGCTTTTATCGTTTGTTTACAGAGACGCACAAAAAAAATTCAGTTATGTATGAAAACTTTATATTTCTTTGAAATATTATGTTTGTGTTGGAAAGTATGTATTTCATAATTTATGCCTGATTCATGTTTTTCATTCGTGTTTTTCTTGTTATAAAGTAACCTTTAGACAGAACAAAATAGTCAGTTAATGTATACGTGTCTGAAAATTATATTTATGCAAATGTTTTTAAACATTTTCCAACAAAGTTGAAAAGTGTTTATGCATTCGGTTTGTCTGGCCGTCAGTCCGTCTATCCCTCTGGCCGTTTGTCCACGTTCTAACTCCCGTAAATATGATCGGATTTTCATACAATTGATAAACTTTATTTAGGGTTACCTAAGTATGTTTGGTATTGTGTATGAAGTATGTAGGATAAATAGTTCATTTACAGGGGCATTCAAAAGAATTCCGTTGCATTATGGTACATGAGGAAAATTCGTTTGCAGAGTATTTTAATAACGTTACGCTATTTAAAATGCATTGAAACTGATATAAATCACTGAATATTTCACTACAAGATGATTACGATAGAATAGGGCATTCATAGCATTTGTTGTTCATTTACAGGGACACACAAAAGAAATCGATTACAGTACTGTCCTTAAGGAATAATGGCAGGAAGTGAGTTTTCAATTTCGGCATTCGCTTTTAAATTTAACTAATTTCTTTTGTACTATACTAATATATAAATTCTATACCTCATATACAGGGCTGCACAAAAGAATTCACGTGCCATCCTCCTTTTTAGCGGAAATTGCTGAAGGGGAAATTTCAACTAAGGTATATATGTATTTCTTAACTGAACTAAATTTTGGCATGCATGTAGTTAATACATTCAAGTCTATATACAGGGCTGCTCAAAGAATTAGGATTATTTTCCGATTGTAGATGGGAACAGCTGAAATTCGGTTTTCAAGTGCGTTATGCATTTCCATATGGTTGAATTAGACATAATACTTTAACTTATTAAGCGGTGCAGTTATATTATAATATTCTGAATGTGTTGTAAAGTGTTTCATAATCTATACTTGAAGCATGAGTTTTTCTTTCTTGCTTTTTGTTGTTGTGGTTTCTTTTTTTTTTTTTTTTTTTTTTTTTTTTTTTTTGCCATTGTAGCATAGCATTGTAGCATTGTAGCATAGAGCTCTTTAGAATAAAGAACAGAGTTAGTATGTGTACGTATGTGTGTCTTCTGTATTATGGATAAACGTGCAAGATAAATTAAACATAAAATGTTGAAATAATTTTATTAGTCCCATCCTGTGAATACATTGTATTGTTTTGTTTTATTTTTTTGCTATTTTAACCACAATCGTTAGAAATGCTATTTTATAATGTCGAAAGGAATAAGGTAGTTAGGCTTATATATTGAGTATGTTTTAACAAACACAATTAAAAAAATAATAATAAACATTTAATAAATGTTTTATTGTTGTCGTGCGTCCGCAGTGGATATATTCATTTCTGAAAATTGTAATCCGACTTGCAGTGCTGCCATCTATTAACAATATTAGTTAACAAACTTTTGTAATTTGTGTTTTAGTCTTCATTGTTATATTATAGCTCTATCTTTCTTCATGCTATAACTAGTAAAACAATAGAAATAATATTCTTCTACAATCTAAACTTATAGAGTTATGATGCTTCAATTTTATGATTTCTCAGTATTTTCTGGCACTATAAAAGAACTTTTTCATTTGTAGGACATGAAAATAGCCCAACTATTTTAATTGATAACGACGTATTTATTAATCTGGTGAACCTAGTTGCACTTCGTTTTAGAGCTACTTTGCAGGCTCTAAATTCCCTTCGTATTTTTTAAAATTTTATTCATAGATGTCTTTTTCCTACACTGTAAAAAAAAAACTGTAGATTTGCCAGAACAAACTCGATCACAGTGAATGTGCTGTATCTTTCTTTGGTTCCCTGACTATGTTAACATAGAAAATACAGTAGTTGCGTAAAATTAACAGCACAATTTTACGCAACTACTGTATTTTCCATGTTAATATAGTCAGGAAACCAAAGAAAGATACAGCACATTCACTGTGATCGAGTTTGTGCGCGAGATGAACAGTACTTTGTACAGTAAAAATGTCTTTTTTTTTTTACAGTGTATGAAAAAGAATCTGAAATAGCATCTTTAAAAGGCTCTTGAACAACCCAAAACTTGTAATGAAAGGCAAATTTTGTTTAACATTGACATAAACTACAAAAAAATTCAGTAAGTGCATTTACTCATTGGTAATAGTGTCTTAAAAATGACCAATACGACAACAAGTGTTGTGTGACGCTACACAGAGTAAGATAGCGTTGAAATATAAAGAATGCGTGATAGATTCCTGAATTAAATCCCGTTTGAAAAACGGACTGTCTAATTTTTGAAATGAAAAGGATTAACGCTATTTAACTGACATCTAGAAGATGCTAACTATTACTACATATATCGTGGACATGAGGGGCATGTGGGTGCAATCTACATAGCTATATATAAAATTTTCTCGGAAAGCGGCAAGAAATCTACTTTAAAGAAAGCCGGTGGCCAGTTATAACTTGTAAAACCTTGTTTCAATTGGCATGTTAATTTCAACCCGAGGCCAAACTCGTGTGAAGAAGAGGGACTAACGATCCAATTTTTAAAATTCTAAATAATGTCAAAAGGGACCTTATAATGTAAGTTTCTATTTATCTGTATATAAAATTGAATACGATGGTTTCATAATGAAATTAATGTTTCTAGGTCATGTTATCTCTTATTTAAAAATCCCTGTCATTGAATAAGCCTATTCATTAATAGACCCAATGAGGTAAGATTTTAATATTAGTATCTATATCTTTCTGTTTACCAATTTTATAAAAAAAATTATATAAGTTTTGAAAATATTATAATAGAAATTTTACATTATTATAAATTATATATATTATAATATTATAACAGATATGTATAAGATGGCGAGAAAAAAAAAAAGAATTGGCAAGACTGGGAAATTCTGACGATCAAATGGGAACCGGATAACAAAAAGAGATAAGTTTCGACTCATAAGATCCATTTTTATTCATGATCGTCCTCCTTTTTCAATTCCTTTTGTTGATTTTCTTATTGAATTTGTGTATTTTATAGTATGCAATACTGCATTTTGTATAGTGGATTTAATGGTGCTATGAATTATTTCATTTTTTCTGGTCTTTTTTCATTTGTTAATGTGTTTTAGTTACAAATAGTTTGACAAAATATGTCAAATTTTTCTGATTTCTTTTATGAATATACATATATATATATATACACTGCTCAAAACAATTAAAGGATATTGCAGTTTTAGGTGGATTTTGTATCTGGTAAACTGTTTAGCTGATTGATACATGGTCGACAGACATAGTAGGTTATATGAGAATAAATTACACATGTTTGGCAGAAAAAAAATGCATTTTATTGCGCATTTGTGTACTAACGGAAAAAAACACAATTTGTGCATATGAGAAAAAAAGAATAAGAAAAGGTGTTTTCTTCAAAGAAAATCATTTTCAGTAGGGGGTATGGTTTCCACGGGCGGCCAGCAACGTTGAACACCTTTGAGGCATGGACTCAATGAGGCTATTAATGACGAGTTGGGGTATTCTGCCCCACTCTTCCAGAAGAGCTCTTTCCAGTTCTTGGAGAGTTTGTAGGGGCTGTTGGCGGCCAGAAACTCGTCTTCCTAGAGCGTCCCAAACGTGCTCGATTGGATTCATGTCTGGAGAACACGCTGGCCATTCCATTCGAACGATTCCTTCCTCGAAAAGGAAATCCTCCACCAGGTTTGCACGATGTGGCCTGCAGTTATCGTCCATTAAAATGAAGTTATCTCCGATTGCTGCAGCGTAAGGGAGTACAATAGGTCTGAGGATCTCATCCCTATATCGGCGACCAGTCAGAGCTCCATCTCGAATGATGTAGAGGTCAGTGCGCCCGTCAATGGAGATGCCACCATACACCAACACTCCTCCACCGCCAAATCTGACACTTTCGTGCACGAACGCAGGATTATTCCTACTGCCACGGTCCCTCCAGATGAAAATACGCCTATTATCCGGATGCACAGAAAAACGGGACTCGTCAGAAAACAGAATATTGCTCCATTCATTTCTCCTCCAGTGGACATGCTCGGTTGCCCACTCCCTGCGGTGGCGACGATGCCTTGATGTTAATCTAACACATACCATCGGTCGGCGAGCATACAGACCTACAGCATGGAGCCGGTTTCGGACAGTCTGAGTTGAAATCGTGGTGCCTGTAGCCGAGCGAAGGTGTTGTTGGAGAAGAGTAGCGTTCATGGTTCGGTGTCTCCGAGCTGTTAACGCTAAATACCGATCTTCATTGGGCGTTGTTGCCCGTCTACGACCTTGCCCTGGTCTTCGGCCTGCACATCCACTCTCCAAAAAACGGTTCCAGATCCTGGGAAATGACACTTTGTGACACTCCAATGGCTTGCGCTACTTCGGCTTGAGTTTGGCAGCCTTCTAACTTACCAACAATTCTCAAAGCTTCTGAATCTGTCAAATGACTTTGCTGAGACATCGTACTCATCGAAACAAAGCAATCACTGAATGCCGATCATCCTTGTTTTCATTCTCTTTTATCCAGTTGAAAGTCAAATTTCATTCGCTGCCGCTGATGCGACGTTTTTGACGTCGAACTCAAAATTTGCATACTCCACAGTTTGAAAACCAGAAAAATTTGCATTTGTGATTCTCTTCTTCTATTTCCGGCAAAAAAAATTTCGTTTATATCTTTATTTTATATAAAACTTCAAATATCCTTTAATTGTTTTGAGCAGTGTATATAATATACATAAAGCTTTCTGTTAATATTGATCTTTTGCCAAATTTAAATGTTATAATGTTTGAATCTCATTTAATATATATTTTATAAGTGTTTGGATCTAGTCTTTAAAAAAATCATTAGTGATTAGTTAATTAATAATTGCTGTTCCAAATTTAAAAAGAATAATGTTTGCATCATGTCTTGATATTCCATTTATAAATTATATTTGAAATAGATTATGATTTGTAATATTCTATAATGGGTATATATATATATATATATTTCTCTCTCTGTGTGTGTGTGTGTCCCAAAAATGGGTGATTTTGGTTCTTTCGATGATTTTCTGATCTTTGACCTAAATTTTACGTTCCCCAAATTTTTTTTTCTCTCAATTAATGAAAATACAATGCATACATTCTATTTTCGCACTATTTGTGAATTTGCATATTCACTGTTCTCATTTACAATTATATATATATGCATATGTGTGTGTGTGTGTACACGTGTGTGTGTGTGCGTGTGTATGTGTGCGTGTGTATGTGTGTGTCCCAAAAATGGGTGATTTTGGTTCCTTCGATGATTATCTGATCTCTGACCTAAATTTTATGTTCCCCAAATTTTTTTCTCTCAATTAATGAAAAAATAATGCATACGTTCTATTTTCGCACTATTTGTAGATTTGCATATTCATTGTTCTCATTTAAAATTATATATATATATATGTGTGTGTGTGTGTGTGTGTTAAATACCATTATTTTAAAAAATATATATGTTTTAAATAAAAATCGTTTGGGTTTAATAAAAAAAGTGCAATAAGAACCTTTGGTATTTTTTTATTATGGATTGTTAGAAAGATTTCATTCGTCTACATAATAGAAAAAAATATTAACACTGCTATTCTACACATATAAACCATATATTTTCTCTCTGCAAGATTTTTCAGTTCAGCTACATTATTTCGAATGATAACTTTATAAACTGCTGTATGAATAATATAAATTTTTTTCTTAATCTTGTAATAATGCTTGTTACGTTCCACATATCCTTTGATGTTTCTGAGCTTGATATTGTATATACAAGAAGATGTTTTTATAAGAGCAGCGTCGGACTATTCTATTCATTCTTCCATTTATTAATTTGCTTTCTATATCTTGAAGAAATGCTGCAATACGCGTTTTAAAATAGATGTTTCAATAATCAATAAAGTGGATAATCTGTTCCTGGTATAGATTATTGTTGCTTTCTTCAAGCAATCAGCTTCATTGTAAATAATAATGAATTTTGAGCGATGAGTGAAGTCTCCTTCTCTATCTCTCGCTCTCTATTTGTCTCTCTCCCTCTCTTTCCTTCATCTTTTCTGCCGTTCACCTTTTCCCACTTCTACAACCTTCTGTTGCCTCCTTTGCTCCACTTTCTCCCTTTTCCTTTTCTCCACCTGCTCTCTTCCCGCTCTCTTGTTCACTCAACCAAACAATTTCCCCTCAAATCTTCTCACTCCAACTGTCCATTTGCCATCCGTCATCTCACCTTCTTTTTCTTAATTACTTAACTATGATAATTCACTATTAAAACTTAACTACTTATTTATTAAATACTTAACTACTTTAAAAAAAAAAAAAAAAAAAAAAGAAAAAAAAAAGAAAAGAAAAGAAAAGAAAAGAAAGAAAGAAAGAAAAGAAAAGGCGATCTGACATGGAGCAGAAGAAGGGAGCAGTGAGAGTGAAAGATTTAAGGGGAAAGAGAGAACTGAAAGAACGGGAGCGAAATAGAAAAGGACAGGTCGAACGACGATCGGTGAGAAATGTTGGAAGAATGAGAACGAGAGAGACGAAAAGAGAACTGGAGAAAGAGAGAAACACTTCAAACACCACTCTAAACCAAATTATTTTTATCATCCGCGATTGACTGAAGAAAAAAGGTAATTAACTATTTCTATCCATATATTTTACACTAACAGCCCGACGAACGCTCCTTAAAATTTAAATTTTTAATTTCCTTGTTACTTTTTTGAATCCTCGAATCTTGAATACTTTTTGCATAAACCTCTTAGCTGAGGAGAATCTCTTGTTGGTAACAGCATTATCTTCCAAGTCTTCATTTCCACAGTATTGCCTTTTGGTAGTTTCAATAGCTGAACTATTTATTGTGTTGATATCATCATGTGGCATTAACTTCTGTGGAGATTTTTCTTTGTCGGTTTCAATCATTTTATCACTGGTATTTGTAATTTGGAAAACGGCCTGAAAATCGGAATGAGTGTAGATGACTTTGCATCGAGTGTCTCTTTCATCCAGAATTGTGAATTCGTCATCTGAAGAATCATTCTCATCCAATGAATATTTGGCCAACATTTTTTTTCTTTTAACTATATTCTAACGACCTTATTTCAAACCAACGTGTAAGACTCTTTTTGGAGAATAACAAAAAGGAGTAGTTGAAATTTGTATTGTATTGTGTGCAACAATGCATTTTTTTTAAATACATTGTTGTATTTTTTTAAATACATTGTTGTAATCTGTTTTATAATTTTTTTTTTTTTTTTTTATCATTTATTTCAATAATGAGTTGTTTTTGTGACAACAATGTAGACCTGTAATTTGAACATTTTTGTAACAACAATTAAATATTCTTACGTAAGGAATTTTTTTTCATGTTCAAACTTTGCTAGTTCTGAGACGAATAAAAATTTATTTTTAAAAAGCACTGTGTCTGGGAGTGCTATTGTACTTTGGATATAATTTTTTTGTTAATATATTATAATATTTACAAATTTTCATTGCTATAAAGTAAGAAATAAAAAAGATTTAAACATCTAGGACTAAAATTTGGACTTTAACCTTTGTTATTAAAATCCCATTAAAAGAAAAAAGGGTATAAAATTTATACAAATACGCATTATTCATCAATCTTTTATATGTATTGATTGAGAGCAGATGCTTTATCCCTCTGTACTAAAAAAAAGTACTTAACACGTTCACGCCGGCGCCAATATTCACGTTTTTCGTTGTGAGGCGGCGCTCGAATTCATGTTTTACCTCATCTGGCGGCTCGGTACTTTCGCTTATTCAGACACTGTATGTAATGACACGCCCCTCTCATATTTTTTAAATTGAGCTCGAATATAACAAGCAGAGTTGATTGTGAATGTCTGAAAGTTGGTAAGGAGTAAGCAAATTACTCCTTGAGACATGATTTTATTGACTAAATATGTACGAATTTAATATAAAATGTCTTACAATCTAAAGAAATATGGACAACATAATATAAATGCATTTTCTGTAAGGTAGAAGCCACGTCCTTAGTCAATGATATTTTTTGAAGGAAAACAAGAATTCTCGTTTACCATCGTGAATGTATTAATATTATAATACTGAATTGTTTTTATTACTTAATTTTCGAATATTCAAGTGTGATCCATGCCGTCTATGGCATAGTTGAGTGTGACCCACCAGTAGTGAACGCCTTCAACTTAACAGTGGAGTGTGACCCCCGCATCGGGATGCACGCCGCCCGATGGGGCAGACAAGCGTGACTCACCGGTGATGCACGCCGGCGTGAACGTATTAAAGGGGCTGCTGCCATAAATGAATTTAAATTGTGACGTTTTGAATCTTCTCCGCATGTCCTACGAAAATTGTTTAATTTGGAAAGATAGTACTGTTAGATAAGTTGTGTCGGATCAAAAATTGTGCATAACTTCTTAACCCTCTTTTACAGGCATATTCTTGACTAGATTGTTCTGTATAGTTTCCAATCATTTTAATATTTGTCTAAAATTTTATGTTTTTTCCAAATTTTTTTCCAAATTTCATAGTTTAAAATAGCCGTTTATTTTATTGTTGCAAGATTTTAACAAACCCAAGTAATATTTTCAAGCACTTTTCAAAGTAAAGATTTATTTATACGAGAATTTTAAAGAAGAATGAAAACTTTAAAACTATTAATTTATTATGTTTGAAAAGCATTTAATGGTGAAGATTACGTCACTTTTAAAACATCATTTAAAACAACTTTCTCATAGGTATTTAAAGAAAACAAATCTACTGGACGTTAAAAAAGTCCATGAGGTATCGCCATTTTTTTTTACTTTATCGCTTTGTACAAGCTGATTTTCAAATGTATAATTGATCTTATTTAATCTCTTATAACACCGTCAATTGTCCAGATAGCGGTAGTTGCGGCTTTTTGAACCGAAATATTTCCCAGTAAAAATTAAATGAATGGCAACTCGATTACAAAAGATCGCCAGCGTTCTTGACAATATCCTTTAATCTTCTGTAACTTGGAAACCGTTTTAAGACAGAGCAACACCGGGAAGAAATGGTGGTGTGTTTACGCCGCATCTCAAGTCTCCAGCAAAAATGCAAACTTGATTAAATAAAAATAATGTATATTAATTAAATATTGTTTTCAAGAATATTAAAGCATGTGAAATGTATATAAATCTCTATATTGTTTTGCCCACATATGGGAATTTCAAGGGCCTAAACCACGCAAAAAGAATTGCTTACGACCTGAATTTTTTACAAGGATGCCAACAAAACTCAGTGACACAATAAGATGTCATTTACGGCGAATACTGATTTATGACGGCAATGTAAGTCAGCCGTAAATAAAGTTAGTGCACAGCAGAGAAGGACGCAGGGCTGGTGTTTTGGGGAACTCACTATCCAATCCTAGGTAATGTTCGTTTTGGTCAAATGACCAATGGAAATGAAATGCACTGAGGCGTTGCCATCGAAATACTCAAGGCCTGAGGACACAAGTTGTGACGTCATCACTAATCGACCGACTTCTAACTAGTGTTGAAATTCACTCCGGAAAATTTTGAATAGCAATTTCCTTTTATTTTATTTGTGGAATATCTATCATGTTATAAAACAATAGTAACTACTTAAACTTACTCGGGAGAATTCGGAAATCCTAAATAAAAATTCAGCCAGATGCGGAATGCCACAGTGTTGCCGCATCTGGCTGATTTTTGAATTAGGGGATTTCAGATTCTCACCAGTAAGTTTAAATAGTTACTATTGTTTTATAAGATCATATATATTCCACAAATAAAATAAAAGGAAATTGCTATTCAAAATTTCAGGGTGTGAATTCTAACACTACTGAAAAGTCGGTCGATTAGTGATGACGTTACAACTTGCATCCTCAGGCTTTGAATATTTCGATGGCAGCGACTCAGGTCAAGTTCAGATCGCAAATGGGATAGACCCGAGACCACCCCGAATCCAACGACGGAGCAAGTCGAATAAGGGGGTCCCTACAGACCCGCTTTTCTGTACCACATCTAGAAAAAAAAAAAGATTCATCTCGTGTATCATTTGTATTCCGTCTTTAATTAATGCATGTAGATAATCTAAATAAATTATTTGTTAAATGTTAATAACTTTCTCTTTATTATTTATGTCTATGTTACTTACTTAATTAATTTTTGCATCGAGTTTTAGAGGTATGTTATGTAGTGGCGAACAATAGCCCAGACCAGATGTCGGAAGAAGGCGAAGTCCATTTCTCACGAGAAGTTGATGAGCTAACGAAAACGGAAGGCCGAACGCTGGAGTTTGAGAGAGATGGTTTTCTGCGTCGGAGGAGAGCGGTGCTCTCTCCTAGCTGATTTTAAATTGGGCGCTGCCCGCTTTTACTTTTTTTTAGACGGGATCGCTGTGGACCCGTGCTACTGATATTATTCAATTAAACGTTAAATGTCGTGCTGTGTTGTATGTCAGATAAATGTTAGTAGTTTAGTATCATGTAATCTAGAAGTTTAAAAGTTTCAATTAAACATTTTAACGAGTTAAACAGTAGTAGTTCCTGTTGAAGCCTGTGTGAATTTTCCTCCCACAAATTTTTGTGGGCCCGGCCGGGATATGAACTGAATTACCGGATTCAACAAGTTCCTTTTTACGATTTGAAATTTGAAATCAATCCCCTGGACATTTGGACATCCTACAACCTGGACGGAATCTGAATCTACAACTACTCGGATCCAAAGGATTTGGTGTAAGCTGCGGAGTTGCTTCGAAAGAATCAGGAAAAGAACAACCTGGGTGCAACGAATGCTCCAAATATTTTCTTAATTTCACGGGCCGAAGGATCCCCGAGTGTGAACGACTCACAGTGTTTTTTTTGTGTGAGTCTGTGTTTTTTTTTCTCGCGAGTGATGTGATAGTTACTGGCTCACGGTGTGTTTTTTTTAGTGAGCTTTTGTGCGATCAAATCAATTAATGCAGCCTAGTGATTTATTTTTTGTGGGCTGTTGTTTTTTGTGTGTTTTAGGGCGATCAAATCAATTTATGCAGCCTAGTGATTTATTTTTGTAGGCTGTTTTGGCTAATTTTTGGCTCACTGTGCTTTTTTTGTCGTGAGCTTTGATTCGTCTTTTTTTCTCTTACGTATGTGAAAAAATATATTCATTTTACACACAGCGAATGTACCGGTGGTGGTACAAACTCGCACAAACCATTTTTTATTTTATTATTGTGTTTTATATTTTCAAGAAAGGATTTTCCCTTTAAAAGTAAGTGAGTTCCTTTTTATATGTTTGTGTTGCTATAAAAAAAAATTGATATTAAACTGGAAATAAAAACAATGGCGCATTTAGTACGTGCCAAGAAGGTAGACCTTTTAGGGGTAGTGCGGGAATTGGGGCTAGAAGCTCCAGAAAGCTCTACTAAGCCACAACTCTCGGACATGATCATTAAATCGAGCAATTATAATGAAGATGTTATAAAAAATCTTCTAGCCGGAATTGTTGCTGAAAGGGAAGAAGCCGAAAAAAAAATACTATTAGAAGAAGAGAGCAAACGCGAATTCGAACTCAAAAGACTTGAACTCGAAATAGCCGCGAAAAATAAAATCGAAATAACAACATTGAGTAGCGGGATTAAAAGCCCCGATGTTTTGAAATTAATTACAAAGTACAACCACCAAGAAGAAATTAGTATTTACCTTACATTGTTTGAGCGCCAAATCAAGCGTTTGGGCGTAGAAAAGGAAAATTGGGTAACTTATTTGTTAGGTCTGTTACCGTTGGAAATAGTAAACATAATAGGTCGCGAAAAGGAGGAACTCTCCAATGATTACGATTACGTGAAACAGTTATTACTGAAAAGATTCAAACTGAGTCCAGAACAATTTAGACAAAAATTCTTTTCGCATAGAAAGGAAAATTCGGCCTCGTGGCGAGATTTTTCATTTGAAATTACTAATTTTTTGGAACAGTGGCTTACGGGTCTTAACATTTCGTCTTTTGATGATTTAAAAAACATTTTGGTTATTGACCAAATAAGGAAGAGATTACCGCTTGAGATAAGGGAACATTTTATTGATGACTTGCCTAAGTTTAAGAAGGTCTCAGATTTTATAAGTAAGCTTGATGATTATGAGGCAGCTCGCAATATTATCAGGAAAAACTCCGAACCGAGAAGTCCCAATAACGATGTTAAAAAGCGTTTTACTCAAAATGTTGAAAACAAAAGTTTTAACAGAAATAACATTCCGCAGAGTAGCAAATATGAAAAAAATTATCTTAACACGAGGAATAACGCTAACCCTTTCAAAATTAGATGCTTTTATTGTAATGAATACGCCTCCCATAAATCAAATCAATGTCCCAGAAGAAAAGAAGGGCCAACTTATTTTAGAGGCAAAGAAACCGAACATAGGGCTGAGCAAAGTAACTTCCATAATAGTAAATCAGTAAACACTGCGAATAAAAATTCCTGCCCATCGGATAAAATCCTCAAAATTATTGAAATTATGGGGAAAAAGGTCAGCTGTGTGGTAGATTCCGGATCTGACGTAACAATGGTTAATGATGACATCTATAAGAGTTTAGGATGCCCTAAATTAAATGAAAACGATGTGAAACTGACAGGAATTAGCGGAAAAGGAGTGAGTCCGAAGGGTTTTTTCAATACCGACATTTCAATTGATAATATTAGTATCTATTGTGATATTTACGTTTTAAATGATTTACAATATGATGTGATCCTCGGAAATAATTGTTTAAGTAAATTAAATTTTGAAATATCTGGTAATGGCCTTAAAGTTATGAGTAAGCGAAATAAGGAGAAAAATTATACTGTTAATATGATAACTGCGGTTTCCTTAAAAATTCCGAAGTTAGACACTCCTTCAGATGTTGTAAACATTCCCATGGCCAAGTCAGTCTCGCAGTCGGATGTTGTAAACATTCCCATGACCATCCTAGGCTTGCGGTCAAATTCCATAGACACTCCCATGATTGAAGAATGCTTAACTGACACTCCTAAGTATGAATCTGTTTACTTAGCAGAAATGGTAAATTCGGTTAATATAAACGAAATTGATCTTACTCACATAATTGACTGCGGTTTAAAAAAGGAATTAATTAACTTAGTTGAGAATTACAAGCCTGAGAAAATAAAAAGTGCTAACTTGAAAGTTAAAATAATATTGAGCGATGGAATACCGATTACGCACCGACCTAGGCGATTAGCATTTGCAGAACAAGCGTTTGTTGATAAACAAGTCCAGGAATGGCTTGATAAAGGCATTATACGAGAAAGTTGTTCGAGTTACGCCGCGCCTATTGTTTTAGCCAAAAAGAAAAATGGCGATTACAGATTATGCGTTGATTACAGAAAGCTTAACCGAAAGATAATTAGGGATAATTACCCCCTTCCAGTAATAGATGATATTTTAGACGAGATTGGGCAAAATAAAGTTTTTAGCACATTGGACTTAAAGAATGGTTTTTTCCACGTAGAAGTCGATGAGGACAGTAAACAATTTACTTCGTTTGTTACAAATAATTCCCAGTTCGAGTATAATGTAATGCCTTTTGGTTTAAGCTCCGCCCCGCAGTTTTTCCAACGCTACATATATGCATGCCTCAGAGAGTTAATAAGAGATAAAACGATTTCCGTGTACTTAGACGATATAATCGTCCCTGCGAAGACTGAAGAAGAGGCGCTTTCTAAACTGAAACGCGTGTTTCAGGTAGCATCAGAGTATGGTCTCGAATTCAATTTTTCTAAATGCCAGTTTTTGAAAAGAAGGATCGAATTTTTAGGATACATAGTGGAAAACGGAACAATTCGCCCTTCAGAAACACAAACATTAGCCGTTGTGAAATTCCCTGAGCCACAAAATAAGAAACAACTCCAGAGTTTCCTAGGGTTAACTGGATATTTTAGAAAATATATAGCGAATTATGCTAGAATCGCTAAACCCTTAAGTGATCTCCTGAAAACGGAGAACGAATTTAATTTTGGAGCGAGTCAAAAGGAAGCTTTCCAAACATTGAAAAATAAATTATCGGATAAACCGGTGTTGCACATATTTAGACAAGGGGCCGAGACAGAGTTACACACGGATGCTAGCAGCTTAGGTTTTGGAGCAGTCTTGTTACAAAAAGACGATTATGGAAACTTACACCCCGTTCATTTCATGAGTAAGAAAACAACACCCGCCCAAGCCAAATATAGTAGTTACGAGCTTGAAGCGCTGGCTGTTATTGAAGCATTAAAGAAATTCCGGACATACCTGTTAGGGAATAAATTTAAAATAGTAACTGACTGTTCCGCTTTTCAAAAAACATTAGAGAAGAAAGATCTTACGCCAAAAGTAGCAAGGTGGGCATTATTCCTACAAGAATTCGATTATCAAATTGTCCACAGGCCCGGAAGTCAAATGAAACACGTTGATGCGTTGAGTCGTAACACCGTATTAGTCACAACACGTTCGCATGATGAAATTACAACAAAATTAACCAAAGCACAAAACGAAGACGATTACATTAAAACTATCAAAACACTAGTTGAGAAAAATGAAAGTAAAGATTATTTTGTTAGGAAAAATATGGTGTACAAATATGAAGATGGTAGAGAACTAATTATGGTACCGGAAATTATGCAGAAAGAAATTATTCGCGAAATTCATAATAAAGGACATTACGCTGTAGCGAAGACCGAAGCGATAATAAAGCAGGATTATAATATCCCTAATCTTCGAAAACAAATCGAAAGTGTTATAGGAAATTGTGTAGAATGCATCCTGTACAACCGAAAGCGAGGGAAAGGTGAAGGATTGCTAAATCCCATTCCTAAACATGATTCCCCTCTCCAAACTTATCACGTCGACCACTTAGGCCCAATGCCCTCGACCAACAAAAACTACAATTTTATATTCTCTGTAGTGGACGCTTTTACCAAATTCGTGTGGTTCTATCCAGTCAAGACTACATCTGCAAAGGAAGCAATTTCTAAATTAAAAATTCAACAAGCTACATTCGGGAACCCAGAGCGAATAATCAGCGACCGAGGTGCCGCCTTCACTTCCAGTGAGTTTAAAAAGTATCTCGAAGACGAAAATATTGAGCATGTTCTAATTACAACGGGAATACCCAGAGGAAACGGACAGGTAGAACGACAACAGGAAACTCATATCAATCCTTGCTAAATTAAGTATCGACGATCCGTCAAAGTGGTACAAATACGTACCGGCTGTTCAACGAATAATGAATAGTACGATTTCCCGAAGCACTCACTACACACCCTTTGAGCTTTTAACGGGAGTAAAAATCAGAAATAGGGAAGATTTAAGAATAAAACAAATTCTTGATGAGGAACATGAAAACTCATTTGTCGAGGAAAGACTGAATAGCAGAAATATCGCGAAACAACATATATTAAAAATTCAGGAGGAAAATCGCAAAACTTTCAACCGTAAACGCAAAAAGCGAAATGTTATAAAATCGGTGATTTAGTTGCAATCCAACGAACCCAATTTGGGGTTGGTATGAAGCTACGACCGAAATTCCTTGGTCCATACAAAGTGATCAAAGTGAAGCGCAATGATCGATACGATGTCGAAAAAGTGGGCTTTCAAGAGGGTCCAAGAGTGACCTCTACTGCAGCCGATCACATGAAGCCGTGGGCTTCTTCAACCTAAAAAATATAGTGCTAATCCAAGCTGATATTTTTATGTGTTTTTTTTTGCATCGTCTCATCTTTTTTTTTACTGTGTTTATCAAAAGTGACTGTGCTGTCATCTGAACATGTTTTTTTTTTTTGACTGTTTTATACAAGAAAAAAAAACTCTCTATTTAAGAACTGTTCATAGGACTGTATCCACGTGATGAACTCACCTGCGCATTGTGTTTTTTTTGGACTATATTTAGCAAAAAAAGAACTGAAACTGTGTTTTTTCTTTTTTTTTGATGGAAAGACTGTGTTCGTCTGTATACGTAGTTCGATATTGCATATTTGTCATGTTGTTTGTTTTTGTGTGTGTTTTTCTAGTATTTTTCAGGTTCCAGGAAAGTCGGACGGTACCAGTCCAGTCTATATGGTGGATGATCTGTGAGGACACAGAATGGTCAGGATGGACGAATGTAGTGGCGAACAATAGCCCAGACCAGATGTCGGAAGAAGGCGAAGTCCATTTCTCACGAGAAGTTGATGAGCTAACGAAAACGGAAGGCCGAACGCTGGAGTTTGAGAGAGATGGTTTTCTGCGTCGGAGGAGAGCGGTGCTCTCTCCTAGCTGATTTTAAATTGGGCGCTGCCCGCTTTTACTTTTTTTTAGACGGGATCGCTGTGGACCCGTGCTACTGATATTATTCAATTAAACGTTAAATGTCGTGCTGTGTTGTATGTCAGATAAATGTTAGTAGTTTAGTATCATGTAATCTAGAAGTTTAAAAGTTTCAATTAAACATTTTAACGAGTTAAACAGTAGTAGTTCCTGTTGAAGCCTATGTGAATTTTCCTCCCACAGTTATTTGTTTATATCCCTCATCGATATGCACGTATCAGGCTGCCGTTAAAACTTAACCTCCTAGATTTTGATAATTTTAAATTCTAGTGCAGTCTCTTTCCAAAAAATTGAAAGTCGTCAAAAAATAACACAAAGATTTAGATTAATTTAATTTAGTAATTAAAGTAGTTGTTAACTTTAGTTTTATTTGATGCAATTAATTTTAATCACTTTTACCTCTCAGCTAGGAACTTATTACAATTCTTATTGATAATTGTTTACCTGCAATCGATAAAATTAAGTTAAGACGGGAGGTTTACCTGTTTACTCCACCGTTTACATTTGCGTTGCTGTTTAAGGCCGTAACCGTGTTATAATTTTATAACTTGCCTAGAACTCTCCAGCACCCACCAATGACCATAGCTTGAACGCAAACGAAAATGCCTGAATAGTAATCATTCATTACGTTTTAAATAAACAGTACAAAATAACACTACTTTTAAAAGAACTATAGTATAGCCATATCTGCCAACATCAACTACACATAAATACACACACGCACAAAAAAAATCAACAAAAAGAAACGTATACTCGCCCCAAACGAAAAAAAATGGAAAACCGCACAGAGGAGAACAGAATTTTAAAACAAGTAGAGTTGCACATGCACATGTTTATAAAACAAAATCATATTCAATAAAGATAAAACAATGTTCATAAATACATAATTTTAAAAGTGCTTGAAAAGATTTTGTGAACACTGGAACAATGTAAACAATCTGGGTCGAACAATCTCCAGCGGCATGCTGAGTCACTGCTGATTGCGCTTGCACAGCGGCAGTGGCTCTGTGAACTGACACTCTGTAAGAGTTGATGTGAAACGGTCTCTTGAAGTATACACCAGCGCACCGCCTCCTGAGTACTAAGCTTGAGGGATGACACAAAAATGCCGACTATCCTAGGCGGATTTTTTTAAAGCTTTTGTACGGTTACCTGAATTTTGTCGCCAGTATTTTAGAAAAAAAGTTTTCTTTCTGTTATTTAAAGAGAAAAAAGAAAGCTTACATAAAAAAAAGATTACATATTTTTAATAAATTAGTAATATGCAAATTCAAGGGACTTTGCAAACACTAAAAAAAATCTGTCTACGACTGCCTCCATTTTTATGTTAGCGCTAAGGTCTACTATTCAGGGGAAGTTTGGTAAGCAGCTGAGCTGATCTATGTACTACATCTATAAACAAGAAAGAAAAATCATGCGTTAAGCATAGATTATGAAACACTTTCTAACACTTCCTGAATGCTTTAACAAAACTTCGTTATTTAGGGAAATAAAGTATATAAGATAACTAAGCAAACATTTTAGAAAACGCATAAAACATTTGAAAAAATCCTTCCGGCCAGTGCTGAGAGGAAGAGGTAGCTTTCATATTCCTTATTTTTAAAAAGGCTTATATTATTCAAACACACGAAGCTCAATTTAGTGGAAACCGATTATAGGAGATTCAATACTAATTTTTATCAATACTAAATCATTATGAATGAGAATTTCGCGAAATTAGTCAGCTTTATCCAAGCTGCTTTTATTTAAAGTAACTTATATTTGGCTGCCAAATTCGGCGATATCTTGAAGCTCCTCCCATTTTAAGACAACATGGTGGATGATGCTAACGAGTGAACTTGGCCGAGACCTTAGTAATTCCTTGCAAAATGCCACCCACATTAGAAATTCAAACTGCTATATCTGAGCGATTTTTTTAAATAAAGACAAAACAAAAAATGCTCCGGAATCCTTATATCATGGTCAAATACTTTCCATTTCTAATTTTTTGCACCCCACTTTAAATATAATTTTTTAGGTAGCTTACAAAAAACTACCTATTGCAGCCGTTCGGAGGAAAGCGATTTCAAAAAATTTTGGTATATTTTCATCGATCATGACCCCCAGACCCCGAAACCACCTTCCTTTCAAAATTGACATATCTCTCTCTATATATATATCCGTATATATATATATATATAATTTTATATAACCATTAATTAAACATAACCTACCACCATCAAAAACCGTAATATTATAAATTAAAGCTGTAAGTAAAAAAAAAAAAAAAGCGCCAAATAATTTATTATAAGAATTATTATGGAAGAAAAAAGAAGAAAGTGGACACCGACAAATAATGTAAAAGCTTATATATTAAATTAAGTTTTCAAGGGCACAGAATTCAATGATATAAGCAATATGGTGTTTTCTGTGAGAAGAATAAGCTAAAGCTAAAAATAATCCTTCTCTGTGCCCGAACATCCATTATAATCAAGTGAATAATTTAAAATGAAAACAGAATAGAAACAAATAATATGAAATGGAAAAATCAATAAAACCTGTTTAAATATTTATAGGATATAAAATAGAAATAATACACAACATACCGATTAATATTTCAGTATTTTTCAATAAATCCACTCTCACATGGCTACCAGAATATCGTAAAGATTAAGGTGAATAAAACAGTTAAGAAATCACAGTAATAAATATCAAAGGATGCAGTTAATACATTTTGAAATACCATGATAAAAACAATTAATATAACATAAAATAAAATAAATAGAAAGTAATTACATTATTTAAAATAACTAAAATGCACTATTAAATTAATTAATTACTATTTAACAATATCGTCAAAATTTAGCTAAAACAAAAAAAAAACACCTGGTGTAGGAAATTATAACTGAATAGGAGCTGCAAAAGACAATGTATATATATATATATATATATATATATATATATATATATATATATATATCTTACCTTTGTCACACTGTAACTCTCGTATTTATGAACCGATTTGGATGTAATTCGGTGTGTACATAGTACATACCAATGTCTCGACCGAGTTTGTTGGCCAGCTTCATCCGCAATTTTGTTTCAAAATGGCGGCCATTTAAAATTTTTAAAAAAAATTAAAATTTGAAATGTGGTACCAAAAAAATTGAAAATGGAGAAATATTTTTTTCTTATGTATTTGACCTTTATACAAAGATTCCGGAGCAGTTTTTGTTTCGTCTATATCTTAAAAAATGGCTCAGTTATAGCATTTTGAATTTCTAGCGTGGCTGACATTTTGAAACGTCCTGAATTTTGTCACGAGATAACAGGCGTATTTATGAACCGATTTGGATGTAACTTCGTTATACATAGTACATACCAATGTCTCGACCGAGTTCGTTGGCCAGCTTCATCCGCCATCTTGTTTAAAAATGGCGGCCATTTAAATTTTTAAGAAAAATTTTAATTTGAAATATGGTACCAAAAAAATTGAAAATTAAAGAAATATTTTTTTCTTATGTGTTTGACCTTGATAAAAAGATTCGGGAGCAGTTTTTGTTTCGTCTATATCTTAAAAAAAGGCTGAGTTATAGCATTTTGAATTTCTAGCGTGGCTGACATTTTGAAACGTCCTGAATTTTGTCACGTGATAACGGGCGTATTTATGAACCGATTTGGATGTACTTTGGTGTGTACATAGTACATACAAATATCTCGACCGAGTTTGTTGTCTAGCTTCATCCGCCATCTTGTTTCAAAATGGCGGCCATTTAAAAATTTTAAAATGAGATACCAAAAAATTGGAAAATGAGAAAGATTTTTTTCGTATTTGTTTGACCTTAATACAAAGATTCCGGAACAGTTTTTGTTTCGTCTATATCTAAAAAAATGGCTGAGTTATAGCATTTTGAATTTCTATTGTGGCTGACATTTTAAAAAGACCTGATTTTTGTCACGCGATATCAGGCGTATTTATGAACCGATTTGGATGTAACTTGGTCTGTACATAGTACATACCAATGTCTCGACCGAGTTCGTTAGCCAGCTTCATTCGCCATCTTGTTTCAAAAGGGTTGCCATTTTTAAAAAAAAAATGTAATTTAAAATTTAAAATGAGGTATTAAAAAATTGGAAAATGAAAAAGATTTTTTTTTATGTGCTTGGCCTTGATACAGAGATTCCGGAGCAGCTTTTGTTTCTGAAAATTTGTTCGTTTGTTTATATCTTAAAAAATGGTTGAATTATAGCACTTTGAATTTCTAGCATGGCTAACATTTTGAAACGATCTTGTATTTGTCACGCGATAACACACGTATTCTCCTATTTCGATGTAAGAAGGCATGTGGATAGTATACATCAATATCTCGACCAAGTTCGCTGGGCCAGCTTCATCAGCCATCTTGTTTCAAAATGGCGGCCATTAAATTAAAAAAATTATATTTAAAGTAAGGTGCAAAAAAATTAGAAATTGAAAAAAGTTTCTTTCTTATATAAGGATTCTTTGATATGAGGATTCAGGAGCATTTTTTGTTTGTCTTTATCTTAAAAAATGGCTCAGATATAGCAGTTTCAATTTCTAATGTGGGTGACATTTTGAAAAATCTGATTTTTTGCCTGCGACAGCACTTGTATATATCAACCGATTCCGATGTGAGTGAGCATGTGCACAGCAATTACTAAGATCTCGACCAAGTTCACTGGTTAGCCTTATCCACCATGTTGTCTTAAAATAGCAGGCACTTCAAGAAATCGCCGAATTTGGCAGCCAAATATAAGTTACTTTAAATAAAAGCAGCTTGGATAAAGCTGACTAATTTCGTGAAATTCTCATTCATAATGATTTAGTATTGATAAAAATTAGTATTAAATCTACTATACTCGGTTTCCACTAAATTGAGCTTCGTGTGTTTGAATAATATAAGTTGGCTTTTTTTAAATAAGGAATATGAAAGCTACCTCTTCCTCCCGGCACTGGCCGGAAGGACTTTTTTTTTATTTAACGGCCTCCATTTTGAAACAAGATGGCTGATGAAGCTGGCCAACGAACTTGGTCGAGACATTACGATATACCATCCACATGCCTTCTTGCATCGAAATAGGTTAATAAATACGTATGTTATCACGTGACAAATATCAGATCGTTTCAAAATGTCAGCCATGCTAGAAATTCAAAGTGCTATAATTCAACCATTTTCTAAGATATATACGAAACAAAAACTGCTCCGGAATCTTTGTATCAAGGTCAAACACATAAAAAAAAATCTTTTTCATTTTTCAATTTTGTGATAACTCATTTTAAATTTAAAATTTAATTTTTTTTAAATGCAGCCATTTTGAAACAAGATGGCGAATGAAGCTAGCCAACGAACTCAGTTGAGACATTGGTGTGTACTATGTACACACCAAGTTACATCCAAATCGGTTCATAAATACGTCTGTTATCGCGTGATAAAAATCAGGTCATTTCAAAATGTCAGCCACAATAGGAATTCAAAATGCTATAACTCAGCCATTTTTTTAGATATAGACGAAACAAAAACTGTTCCGGAATCTTTGTATTAAGGTCAAACACATATTAAAAAAATAGTTTTCATTTTCAATTTTTTTGGTACTTCATTTTAAATTTTAAACTTTTAAAAAAAATTTATGTGGCCGCCATTTTGAAACAAGATGGCGGATGAAGCTGGCGAACGAACTCGGTCGATACATTGGTACGTATTATGTATACACCAAGGTACATCCAAATCCGTTCTACGCCTGTTATAGCGTGATGAAAATCAGGTCGTTTCAAAATGTCAGTCACGCTAGAAATTCAAAGTGCTATAACTCAGCCATTTTTTAAGATATAGACGAAATAAAAAATGCTCCGGAATCTGTGTATCAAGGTTAAACATATAAGAAAAAAATATTTCTCAATTTTCAGTTTTTTGGTACCACATTTCAAATTTTAAATTTTTTTAAAAAACTTAAATGCCGCCATTTTGAAACAAGATGGCGGATGAAGCTGGCCAACGAATTCGGTCGAGACATTGGTATGCACTATGTATACACCAAGGTACATCGAAATCGGTTCATAAATACGCCTGTTATCGCGTGACAAAAATCAGGTCGTTTCAAAATGTCAGCCACGCTAGAAATTCAAAGTGCTATAACTCAGCCATTTTTAAAGATATAAACGAAACAAAAACTGCTCCGGAATCTTTGTATCAAGGTTAAACATATAAGAAAAAAATATTTTTCAATTTTCAATTTTTTGGTACCACATTTCAAATTTTAAATTTTTTTTTAAAAATTAAATGGCCGCCATTTTGAAACAAGGTGGCGGATGAAGCTGGCCAACGATCCCGGTCGAGACATTGGTATGCACTATGCATACACGAAATTTCATCCAAATCGGTTCATAAATACGAGAGTTACAATGTGACAAAGATCATATATTTATATATATCGGTATATCACAAGGCGGTTGTACATCCAGTTTACTATCAGACTTATACTTATATCATTATCAACGTACTTTTACTAATAATAATCTACATTTATATCGTTATACTGATGACATAATTTTAATTGAAACTGATCAATCTGTAATTACTCAATTTCCAGTAGATTATCCCACTAATTTGGAATTAACGGAAAACCTTTTATCTAACAATACAATTAACTTCTTAGATCTTAAAATTACAGTAAAAGACAACAAAACAATCACATATTTATATGACAAACGTAAAGAATTTAAATTCAAAGTTAATACATTTACAAATTTTAAATCTTGTCTACATCATTCTGTTTTTCGAAATATAATACTTAATCATTTATATAGAATAAAATGTTTATGTTCTTCTCCTCTAATTAACAATAATATTAAAAAACTAATTTATGATGCATTAAATCATGGTTTTCCAAAAAAATTCATATATTCATTAATATACAATTAGTACTTTATTTACTTGATCTTTTAAAACAAATTAACACATGCGTAAACAAAATTACAAAAAAAATATATAAAATAAAAAAAATATATCTATAAAAAATTAAAAATTGTAAAATAATATAAAAAATTATTATAGGTGGGATGGGTGGGTAGATGTTAGAGTACGGAGGAGGGTGGTGTTGTCTGGATGGTCGCAATGGTTAATTTAAAAAAAAATGGGGCTTTTGTATTATTACTATATTTTTGATACGTATTTTATAAGGATGTTGATTTGATATTTTATATGTAATTCGTGACTTTCATTAATATTATATTTAGCTTAATTAAAGTTTTATCTCTCTATTCTAAAAAAAAGTAACTACCGCTGTCACCGCCGCCGCCGCCGCCGGTTTTGAATTTTTTGTGACCGGAGGTCTTTCTTCGTTAATATTAAGAAAAATAATGCATACAAAAATATGAAAATCGGTAGTATTATACAGAAATGTTTGATAAACACGCTGATGCAGACAGTTTTCAGATCGAAGAATTATTTTAAGAGATATTTAATGCCAAAATTGGACAAAATCGTTCCACTAAAAAAGTTTTATAGGAGCAAAAACTGTTCATAGGAATTTAATCATTTTTAGATCATTTTATGCGTTAGAATTTGCCGGAGTGCAGATTGCATTAATTTTTTTATTTTGACTAATTTTTTGAGGTTTTATTTCTATTTTAAATTCAGATTTTCAGCATTTCTAGAGATATTTTTAACAGATTTTAGAAAGTGATATTAATTTAAACTATTGCCAACTGTATAAACAGCGGAAGCAATAATGTTTGCTTCAAAAAAAAAATATTTATACGTGTAAATAAATTAAAAATTTATTTACACGTGACTATTATAAACAGAAAAAAACATTTGGAATTAGAATTAAATAATTATGTACAAAAAGCAGGAACTTATTAAAAATTATGTCATAAAAACTATAATTACACGTGAATTTTAAGAGAGAAAGGAATTTGTAAAGCAATAAATTTATTAGCATGCGTTAGAAGTCTTAAATAGGAGAAATTACGTCATATTTACCTCACATTACACTTATTACATAAAATGAACACAAAATAATATTGCAAAACGGTTTAAATTTAGAAATTGCACTAGACATTTATTTGATATTTTAAGAGGATACTTTTCAACTATTTTTGTTAGGAAAGCGCAAATAATATTTAATTTCTAACACAAGTATTTTCACGTGAATATTAAAAAGAGAAAGAATAGTTTGGTCAAAATTACGTCAGATTAAAAACGATTAATTTAAAATGTTTCATTTAAAAGAATTTTCTTTTCACTTTGTTAAAAAATACCAGGAGACAAAGACTCTGTTTACTTAATTCCTTTTATATTAGCTTATTTTGAAATGTTGTTACACGTGTCTACGTCATCAAGTTATTTTTATTTCGACGTTATTTGTATTTTTATTAATGTTGTACTAATTTATTTGTTTTTTCGTTATTTAAAATAAAAATTATGTCAATTTGTATAATTTGGCGAGTGGTTTGGCGATTTATATAATTTGGCGAAATTGGTCGACGGGATAATCAAGTAGTACCGCAACGGATTTGGCGTTAAAATTCCCCAATCAAAGAGAAATGAATAGAAATCCGTTTATAGAGAGATCGCCACTGTTTTTTAAATTATAATTCAATCTTTCGAAATCTTTTTAAAGCCGATCAAATTAGCGTGCATTTAGAGTCTACGGTGTCTGGACGGGGGTTGGCGAGCGTAGCTCGTAGGGGGCCGAGCCCCCTAGTCTTATTTACAATCATTTGTTGTTAAATTTTAATTTACTAAGGACAATATCATATTAATTACTAATAGTATGCCATTTTTATAGTGATTAATATACATATAAGTATATTTAATATATATAGAGTTATACTGTATCTCTCTATTCTAAAAAAAAGTAACTACCGCTGTCACCGCCGCCGCCGGTATTGAATTTTTTGTGACCGGAGGTCTTTCTTCGTTAATATTAAGCAAAATATTGCATACTAAAATATGAAAACTGGTGGAATTATAGAGAAATGTTTGATAAACACGCTGATGCAGACAGTTTTCAAATCGAAGAAATATTTAAAAATATATTTAATGCTAAAGTTGGACAAAATCGTTCCATTAAAAAAGTTTTATAGGAGCAAAAACTGTACATCGAAAGTTAACCATTTTTAGATCATTTTATGCGTCAGAATTTCCCGGTGTGCAGACTGCACTCAGTTTATTAATTTGACTCGTTTTTTGAGGTTTTATTCCTATTTTAAATTCAAATTTTCAGCATTTCGAGAGATATTTTTTATTTATTTTAGGAAATGGCATTAATTTAAACTGTTGCCAACTGTATAAACAGTGCAAATAATAATATTTGCTTCAAATTAAAAATTTATTTTACACGGGACTATTATAAACAAGAAAATATAAAAAGCAGGAACTCATTGAGAATTATCATAAAAACCATATTACACGTGAATTTTAAAAGTGAAAGAATGTTGTAAAATAATAAATTCATTAACATGCGTTAGAAGTCTTAAATAGGAGAAATTACGTCACATTTACGTCACATTACACATTACGTAAAATGAACAAAAAATAATATTGCAAAACAGTTTAAATTTAAAAATTGCGCGAGACATTTATGTAATATTTTAAGATGATATTTTCAACTATTTTTATTAGGATAGCGCAAATAATATTTCATTTCTAACAAAATTATTTTCACGTGAATAGTGAAAGGAGAAAGAAAAGTTTAGTGAAAATTACGTCAGATGAAAAACGATACATTTAAAGTGTCATAAAAAAAAAAAAAAAAACTTTCTTTTCGCTTTGCTAAAAAATACCGGAAGGCAAAGACTCTGTTTATTTAATTCATTTTATATTAGCTTATTTTGAAATGTCAACTGATTTTATTTAATCAAAGACGGAAACAGCCATTGTATCATTTAATAGCCGCTGATTTGGCTTTAAAATTTCCCAATCAAAGAGAAATGAATAGAAACCCGTTTATAGGGAGATCGCCACTGTTTTTAAACTTATAATTCAATCTTCCGAAATATTTTTTAAGCCGATCAAATTAGTGTGCTTTTAGAGTCTGCGGTGTCTGAACGGGGGTTGACGAGCATAGCTCGTAGGGGGCAGCGCCCCCTAGTGTATTAAAATTGGGTAATTATTTTCATTATTATTCCTCTATTCTTTTTAATATTGATCTATTTTCACTTTGTGTTATAAAATTTATTATCGGTTTAATGTGTTTGAATGTCCCACATTCAAACTTTTAATATTTTTATGGCTGTATGAAAATAATCCACACACTATATTTGAGATTTTTAGGTAATGGGAATTTAAGTATCTGATAATCTTCTATTTACTTCCATATGTTTTTTATTTCCTGTTCATTATATAATTATCTTATATATAATAGTTATTATTAACGATTTTTACATTATTTTTAATATATATTTATATTAATTATTATTGAATTAATTTTGTTTTATAGCATATAGCTATATGCTATATATTATCAATGTTATAGACTTATTTAAATTCTTAGTGTAGTTTAAATGAGTAAGATAATAGAATATTTTGAATGCTTTTTTTAAAATTTTATTAACAATAGTTTTTTAAAAAATATATAGTGTGGTTTATATTAGGTTTATAATTATCTATATATAAGGATTTGTTTGGTTTTGCTATTAATAAGATTTTTTACATTCAAAGGCTATCAATTGTTCATCTTGTGACATTTGAATAATAAAAATACTACTAGATGGCAGCACCAAAATTTGTCTTTTGACGATAAGTTATAAATTTTGTCTTTTTCAGCTCTTTTTCAGTTATAATTTCCTTCACCAGGCGGATTTTTAGCTAAATTTTGACGATATTGTTAAATAGTAATTAATTAATTTAATTGTGCATTTTAGTTATTTTAAATAATGTAATTACTTTCTATTTATTTTATTTTATTTTATTTTAATTCCATTTATCATGGTATTTCAAAATGTATTAACTGCATCCTTTGGTATCAATTACTGTGATTTCTTAACTGTTTTATTCACCTTAATCTTTACGATATTTTGGTAGCCATGCGCGAGTGAATATATTGAAAAATACTGAAATATTAATCGGTACGTTGTGTATTATTTCTATTTTATATCCTATAAATATTTAGACAGGTTTTATTGATTTTTCCATTTCATATTATCTGTTTCTACTCTGTTTTCATTTTTAATCTATTCACTTGATTATAATGGTTGTTCGGGCACAGAGAAAAATAATTTTTAGCTTTAGCTTATTTTTCTCACAGAAAACAACCATATTGCTTATATCATTGAATTCTGTGCCCTTGAAAACGTAATTTAATATATAAGCTTTTCCATTATTTGTCGGTGTCCACTTTCTTATTTTTTCTTCCATAATAGTTCTTATAATAAATTATTTGGCACTTTTTTTATTCTTACAGCTTTAATTCATAATATTTACGGTTTTTGATGGTGGTAGGTTATGTTTAACACTAGAACGGTGGCGAGGGGTCATTTTGACCCTCGCCAAATGAATACATGTCGATTCGAACCAGAAAACTTTTTATAATATAAGAGTAATATATGCTACACAAAAATAACTTAAATAAATAAGTTAAATATTTTTAAGTAAAAATTCTGATGTGAAATATTTTCATAAAACTTGAGTAAAATATCCCGCCGTTCTAGTGTTAATTAATGGTTATATATATTTATACCGGGTGTCCCAAAAAGGACTGACTGATTTTAAAATTCAATAACTTCAAAACGGTGACAGATATTAAAAAAATTCTTGCAGGAGGGTTATGCATAAAGTCAAAAGTTTTTTTACAGTGATTTTCGATTTTAGTTCGAATTACAAACAATAGATGGCGCTGCGATCAATAGAGGCTAAATTCAGGCTCGATTTTTGGTACTTCGTGGCCCGGATAATACATTTCCATCTCCTTTTTCTGCATGGAACAACAGAAAGGACCAAAAATCGAGCCTGTATTTAGCGACTATTGCTTACAGCGCCATCTATTGTTTGTAATTCGAACTAAAATCGAAAATCACTGTAATAAAACTTTTGACTTTATGCATAACCCTCCTGCAAGAATTTTTTTAATATCTGTCACCGTTTGGAAGTTATTGAATTTTAAAATCAGTCAGTCCTTTTTGGGACACCCGGTATATATATATATGTATGTATATATATCAACTTTTGAACAGAGGGTAGTTTCGGGGTCGGGGGGTCATGATCGATGAAAATATACCAAATTTTTTTGAAATCGCTTTCCTCTGAACGGCTGCAATAGGTAGCTTTTTGTAATGAAAGCTACCTAAAGCTGATTTCAGCAGTTACCGTCCATAGCAAATATGTATTCCAATTATTTCGGACAGCCCTGTATTTGATCTGTAGGTTGATATATAGTAGACCATATAATGGGGAAAATTAGAGCAAGAAAATGTATAACAGAATAAAATTTCTCTTTCAGTAATTTATACTAATAGATGGAAACATACTTGAATACTTTTGTACAGCGCTGTAGTTTACCTAGTACCTTTATTACACGCTACTCATTAATCACATTTCCTGAAATTATCATCCATAGACGGCCATGTATCCAATTCTTTGCGTGGCCCTGTATATCATTTTATCTATGTTCTACAAACATTTCTTAGTAAACTAAATGCAGTTCAGCTTAACAATGCATAACACATTTAAAGCCCACCTTTAAACAATTTACGCTCATACTCAGTAACCCTTACGAATTCTTTTCTGTATCCCTGTATATGAACTATAGCATTTATATACACTATATAGTATGCATAAATATAGTGAAACTTAAAAGCGCATATCATAAATAAAATTGCATTTCGAACAATCATTGCTACTTCGGATACAATACTTCGGATACAGTACTTCGGATACAATATAGTATCTGAAATCTTTTGTGTGTCCCTGTAAATACCATGCACTTCGTATTATACATGAAATAACTTATACAAAAGCTCAGCGACGTATATCAATTTCATTATATTTGAAATAACACAATTCAAATACGCAGCAAACAATCCCACCCCCTATACCATTATGTAACGGAATTTTTTTGTGTGGCACTGTAAATGAATAATAACTATTCTTTGCCCCGTATATTCTTCATAATGCATATTTTAGTGAATTTCATAAATGTAAATCAATTTTACTATGTTTGAAAGTGCGTAACACCATTAAAAATAATTTGAAACGATTTTTTCCCATTGGCCGTAATGTAACGAAAGACTTTTGACTGTCCCTGTAAATGAACTAAACGTGCTACAAACTTCATTTGAAATAGGGTTCGTGCTATGGTAAAGGTCACTAACATCCAAAAATTTCAGAATGTTCCGAGTATATTTACGAGAGTTAGAGCGCGGACAGACGGACAGACAAACCGAAGTCATAAACACTTTCAACTTTGTTGGAAAGTGTTAAAAACAGCTTGACAAACTTTCGTACGTTTTTTTTTACGATACATCTTTCCAGTGGGTTTTTATACTTTTTGGTATACGTCATAATTTTCCTGAAAACTTTTTCTGGTACAGTTAGAGAATATTTCTTAACCCCTTGGAGACGAGCGGCACGAATGCGTGCCGCATGAAGCGCTCAGAATCCTTGTTTTTTCTCACCAGTAAAATTTTACTGTAAAATTTGCCTTATTTAATCGGCGCATTGTCTCGATTCAAGAAGACACAAATTTCTGTTTTTAAAAAACGGTGACAAAAGATTAAAATTTCATTAAGAGATGGCAGGCTGATTTATTGCTTTTTTGAATATAGAATGACTTTTCTATAAAGATTTTTTTTGTATTTTGTTATGTGCGAAAATAACGTACGCGACAAAGCATTTGATTTTATTATTATTATTACTGGATGACAAAAAGTTAATTATACATATATATATGTATACACATACAGTTATAGGACACATTTACTACATTCTTAGTCTTAAGAATTTTTTAAATACTAAGCGCAACGTCCAAAATCTGTAACGTACGTGCGGAAAAATGTCCAAAATTTGTAACGTACACAACTGCTAATTAAATGCTTTAATAATTAATTTTCCAGAATAGTTGCTGTCTTTTAATGTTTGCGTATAATTTTGTAGACATGCTATTAAAAATATTAATATATTATATTTATAGACAAAATACTATACTATTAAAGAAAAATTGGCCTTAAATTTGAAATTTTTAAAAATTACATATTGTTAACGTTTAATGATCCCACCTTTTGAGAATCTCCCATGAGCAACAGACCTACCAGACGTCAAGAATTGAAAAAGGTAAGTCATTTATTTACCTATCTTATCTACAAATAATGACGATTTCGTTAATTTATCTATTTCTTTGAGAGTTTCCTGACAGGATAGGGCAGAGGAGTTTATTGACCGTCATTCTTAATTTGTCATCAGAGTTAAATTCGTTGCCTAAAAAGGCACAAAGGGGTTTAAACAAAAGTTTTTGGAATTTTTAAAAAAAATCTAAACTTAGTTTAGAAGTTTGATGAATAATGCGCTCTCCGGAAATATTTTTCAAATAAAACCTTCTTCAAGCGACCAAGAAAAAACGGAATTTGTTTAATTTTCTTCAAAGAAATGGGTCGCTCATGGAGGGAGTTCAACTGGGATGGTCTCTGAATGGAGGTAAAGTATATTAAGCAGTAAAGTATATGAGGCAATTAAGCCTATGGGAATAAATTTCGTTCCATGAAAAATGGTCGTTCAGGGAGGTGGTCGCACAGGAAGGTTTCACTGTACATGGGTTTTTGCATAAAAAAGGACATATTTTGAACTTTCGAAACCCAAATTTTTATTAACTTTTATTGAAAAATATGCCTTTTACACGCATTTTTCATTGATATTGTGCGATCTGTTGCATTTCTTGGTACCCATAACGTCTCTGAATAGTTTTATTTGAAACCAATGAATAAAAAAGTACGTTAACAATGATATTATGAACTAAAAACATGTCCATGAGTAACGCTGATGTCATAATAACGGTGGCAACTTTCTAAAATACACAGTTAATTTTATTTTAAGTGTTAGAATCTTATTATCAATTTGGAAAAATGGTTATTGTCCTCGTCAGGGTAGGAAATCAAAAACATATCTGAAGCTTTTTATTAGCTGAATCCGCATTTTATTCGTTTTCTGATTGGTCTATACAGTAATCTGTATTTTCCCTTTACTTTCAACAGAGATGGATACTTCTGTTGCCACTATCACAAAAGAGTAATAAAAACTACAAAAAAAATTAATAACTCAGAAACAAATTGAGATACAGCTTTCAAACAAATTGCATTTAAAAGTACATTTTTTTCTCTATACGACGGTGTAAAAAGTAATATTGTGGGATGTTTAAAAGTTTAAGAATGAAATTTCATTTAAAATTGGTTCAGGAATATTAATGTTTAATCCATGGCGTGCATAATGTATGATCAACTCCGTGCGATTTTTTATGTCTTAAATTTTAGTCTTTGAAAAAGACATTTTCCAAATGGTCGTTGTAATTTGTTAAATTGCATTTTTTTTTTCTTTTTTTACGACTTGTCTGCTTCACTTAGATTTTAACACTTATCTTATAAAATTTAATATATCTTTTACAAAACATATCACTGCAAAGTGTACAGTAATACCACGACTTGCGTCAGCAATTCGTTCCAAGACTAGCGACTTAAGTCAAGGACGACGTAATTCGAGGTAGGGTAAACGATCGAGGTAGTGGGCCACGTACCTGTAGTGGGCCACTAATTTTCAAAGTTTAAAAACAAGCTCACAATCCATTTCAGAAAAACGACAGAAAGAAATCTGATTAACTTGAGTCCTTAAATATTAACATTCCATAAATAGTTTGGAATAATTATTATTTTCCTGTAGTAGAATTTGTTTATCTTCTAGAGTGTCTTCAAACACAGATTTTTTGGAAAATTCTTAGCGATTTCATTAAGAGATAAGGTTTTATTTAAAGCGTTGTTTCTTTAATATTATGTTCCATTTTGAATTAAACTGCCGTTGATATACTCGATTACATTGTAAATAATTTGTTAGATTAGCTGAAAACTTAAAAATTGAGTATTATATTGATTTCAAGGGGTGGCCCACTTCTGGATCACAATTTCTTAAATTGTACCAGTAGTGGGCATGGGGGCCCACTACTGGAGCATATGCCAAAAACAATTTTTATGTTTAATTTATTTTAATTAAGTACTTTTTGAGTTTCTAAGACTTTGTATATAATTTATTTAGCTTTTTGTTCACCAGAACCAGTAGTGGGCCAGGGGCCCACTATTGGTGCACAAGTGGCCCACTTCTGGAGCAGCGAAAATGTAACTTCACTAAGCTATCAGGCATATGATTGTTAAAAAGAAATTAATATCTAAAATAGTTCATACTTCACAGTTGGTTGATTGTTTGGTTGGCTAAACTTTCATTATTGAATGCTTATAGAGTTTTAAATAAGATAATTAAAAAAGTCTATACCTGTTAATTTACATTAAATTGTGGCTGCACTAAAATATTTTTTTCTCACTGAAATTTTCAATTTATTTTATTTATGGCCTAATCATATGCAAAAATTATCAGAATATTTAATAGTCAAAAGGGT
Source organism: Maratus speciosus (assembly GCA_963932465.1). Lineage (NCBI taxonomy): Eukaryota > Metazoa > Arthropoda > Arachnida > Araneae > Salticidae > Maratus > Maratus speciosus. The sequence continues at coordinate 174,969,018 of OZ010793.1, forward strand.
AAATGTATCAGTAGTGGGCCACCAGTTTTTAAAGTTGAAAACAAAGTTTTCTAGTCAAACCTATGAGATAACAAACCAACTGATTGGCTAGATCCCTTGTCTGTTATCAGATCAAGCAACAACTTCATTAGGCTGAAAGTCTTAGAGTTTTGGAAGCGTGTTATTCTTTAAGTGTTAAAATACAAGGATTTTGAAGCGGATTCCTACTGCTTTCCTTTAAAGGTAAGTTTTCATTAAATATTTTTTTTCCTTTTAAAGTATTTTGTATTAAAATGTCATATTTCTAGTACTCTATATAAATCTATACTCTATTCCTTGTGGTTAAAATGTATAAAACTAACAGATTATTAACTTTCGGGATCAATAACTTTGTGTTAGTGAAATTCTGCAAGTATAATAATATTTTATATTTTATCGACAGAGTTGAAAACCTGTAGTGTTACTTATGGATGAACATACTTCTCACATATCTTTGAATCTAAGCACCTTCTGTTCGGCTCATGGAATTGAAATGGTAGCTTTACTCCCAAATTCCACATAGCTAATGCAACCAATGGACGTTGCTGTTTTCCATACTTTTTAAAGTGCTTGGCGACACTTCAGACTAACCCATGAAGGCAAACAGATGCAAAAACATGACTTTTCACCAATCCTAAAATCAGCACTAGATCGTTTAACTCCTGCAACAATTGTGAATGGATTCAAAGCATGTGGACTAATTCCATGGGATCCAAAGAAAGTATCTCTTGAAAAAGAAAGTGATAATACCACCAATAAAGAAGAGAGAAATGGCTTCTTTCTTGGAAGTTCTTGAAGATAAAATTGAAGAAGAAAAATTAAATCTTTCTTAGAAAATGAAGGCAAATGAAAAGGCCCTGTGGAGCAAAGAGGTCTTTACTATTTATGATTCGAGCCAAATGAGACTTTGAACATGGAACCAATTTCCCAGGTAATCTATTGCAAAACAATTTGGGTATAAAGCCCTTTGTGTATATATTTTTAATATTTATTCCATTTTTACATTTTACTTGTTATAGGGTACACCAGTCATATTTGTCATCTGGCATACACTGAAGTTGATACTGAGACTTTTGAGCAGGAGCAAAAAGAAATTATTGAAAAAGCGGAGGTGGACCTTTACATTCAAGAAGGATTAACTGAAACTGGCGGCCATTCAGTGCCTTCAAATGGTGGGCCATCGAAAAATGTACAATCTCCCTTCCAAAAAGTTATTTTTTGACCAGAAGCGGGAGATAACACAAAGTAAAAGAGAGAAACTTCTTGCAGTTGTGACTTCTCCCCAAATGCTTCAATATTATAAGAAAAGAGAAGGTCTTAAAAATGCTAAAGATGCAGAAAAAGAAAAACTGAAAGAGAAAAAAGAAAAGTAAAAAAAAAAAAAAAAAAAAAAATAGCCGATGGGAAAAAAAAAGAGAATCAGGAAATTAACGCCGCGTCTGATGCCTCTCTTTCATTGGAAGTTTCAACCTAAAGTACTCTTTGTAACAAATTGGCTGCAAACCCCTCTCACATTTTGAGATTATTTTCATTTTTTGATAAATCATTTTGTTTTGCAGTCATTTCAGCTTTTAATTATCCTGTTTATTTTTCTTATTATTTATCACTACTGCGAAATAACAAATAGGGCAGATTTTTTTAAAGTATTTTTTATTTAGAGAGAGAAAAACTATGCATTTCGATAAAAAAAAAATAAGTTACTAAGTTGTTTACTATTATTGTAGATAAAAACTGATGATTTTTTTCTACCATTTATATCATTCTGGTACAAAACACAAAAATGCATTTTTAATGTCAAATATCGCTGAAAATTCACTGAATTCATTGTAGCACAATTCAGAAAGTTTTGATCTCAGAATATTGGAATATTTACTCTTTAACAAGTGAAAGCATATAAGTAGATTTTCTAAATATAACTTATAGATCATAAGAACTGTACAAAAATTAAATTTCGTAACATTAACCTTCCGTCTACCAGACGGGTCCATTGGACCCGACATGTACATTCAAAATATTTATTCAAACCAGAAATTTCTTCGAAACAAACTAAATGTATAAATCAGACAATAATAAGTTAAATAAACAAATTAAATAGTTTTAAGTAAAAATTCTGGTGTAGAATGTTTTTATAAAACTTGAGTAAAATTTCCGGTAGTTCTAGGGTTAAGAAAATGCAACTATTTTGATGGAAATATTTTTCACGTGATGAAAAGCATGTGAAATATTTCAGCAATTAAAATTATACCTCTAAAATTAGCTTCTTGGGAATTAGCTATTTTTAAACGATAAGAAAGGGCACCCTGTATATAATCTGAAAAAAATTACTTTGCAGATTGTAGAAAATTAACTTTTATGTAAAGTGATATAAAGTTAAAATTGATTTACAGAACTAAAATTCAGGCCCCTGATCTGCAGATTTACAAGCGAGAAAACTTTACGTAATCATCTAAATTTCTATGTATGATTTAATTATTGTGTATATTCAATTCTAGAACTGTAAAAAATAGTATAACTTCAGTATTTTTACACTAAACTTAATACTTCAGTGGCCCACTTTTGGGGGGTCCACTACTGGTACATCAAAAATTTACTATGCCCACTACTGGAGCATAGAGGAAGGTGACTTTTTTTATTTTTCATTTTTTCCAAAGAATATATTTTGAAACTTTGAATGTTTATTCCGATACATGAAGGTTAGGACTAGGTTAAAAAAATACATATCTTTTAGAATTCATTAATACTTTAATAACAGTTAGATAAATGTCCTTAAGTGGCCCACTACCGGTGCGTTTACCCTACATTTAGATAAGCAATAAAGGATAAGTAATAAAAACTCTTCAAAATCTAACGAACATATTCTATTGTATTTAGGGATTATGTTACATACATTTAACATTAGCGTAAAAAAAAAAAAAAAAAAAAAAAAAAAAAAAAAAAAATGCGCTTGCAACACAAGAATTTGGAATAAATCAATAAGTTGTTAACTTACAATTTATTGTTTTTCTAGCTGTCCCGATCGAGACTTTGAGGATGCCAAAAAATCTTGCAATAAAGTTTGAACCGTAAAATTTTTCTTTTGTACTTTTTGAAGCTCTTTGTAACAGCAGCGTGAGTTTTCTAAGCTTTTACTAGTGACTTTTTTTTTTAATTTGTTTGTCATTATCACTTGACTGCCGAGGGGAAGTTTCTTTTCATAGAACCAAAAGTTTTCAAAAAAGTTCTAAGTGCGTCTTAAATAAGGAATTTTCTCCTTTAGGCCAGACGACGTAAATGCGGGGTGACGTAAGTCGGTGTACTACTGTATATAAAGTCATCTAATTTTTCACTTACCGGGAACAGCGCGAACGCAGTCCCGGCTACCAAAAATTGTGCGCCCCAACCAACCACAGTTTGCGGAAGTGGCAGCCGTCAGCAGTCCGTTGTGCAATGGACAGCCTCCGACCGAGAGAGCCCCCTTCTTGACCAGGGTATCTCTGACGCCAAGTAAGTATGACCAAAATTTGAATTTTTAAAATTCATGAGACTTGTCCGACAAAGTAAAACTGGTGACAGTATCAATTTTACACGCGTATTTATTATTATTTTATTTATTGTAGTAGAATTTCGTTTTTAACTTTTCAAGGGGATAAATCAATTAAATTTAAAAAATTAAAAAACCCGACTGCGTAAAAAGCGAACTAAATAATTATTTTTCATCAATGTGAAACTATTTTTTATATTACTTATCTATATATATATATATTTTATTTACTTGTATTGATGACTTTTAAATTGTGTTTAATTGTTAGTTCCTATCTATAAACACTGTTTATCACTGTAAAAATATTTCCGGAAGGTTCCGGAAAAAAGTGGTGGCATTTAGATGCCACGGCTTTTTGCTGTTACGTTTCACAACAAAGTAGTGAAACATTCCGTAGTATATACTCCGAAACCTTTTAGTTCATAAATGCATGCTTGGAGGGAAAAAAAAGAATTTTTCAATATAAAAAAAAAATCATGTTATGAAACGTTAAAATATTACATAAAAAATGTGAAGAAATAAAAGGAAACACTATTTTCAGATCTATCGCTTTTCTCAACATTAAATATGACAAATAAATTTCAAATACCTTTTTAGGTGCGTTCGTAATTATATAAATACGTAGCACATACCGTCCGCATATAACAGAGCAAAAACTACCCAACCGAATAGTCTGAAATTTTAAATATATAATTGTTTCAAAATTTTGTCGAGTCATTTGAAATTTTATGAAAATCGGATGTATAATTTTATTACAGGGACAGTCAAGATTTTTCCGGTACATGACGGCCAATGGGAAAAAATATTTCAAGTGCATTTTAATGATGTTACAGCTTTTCGAACGGAATGAAATGGATATGCACTTATGAAGTGCACTAAAAGATACATTCAGAATAATATGTGGTGCCAAAATATTTATAAAACTTGTTAGAGTACGAACGCACGTCATTTGCCAAGTTTGACGTGCAATTTCAACTTGTTTGTTTTAATTTCATATTGATAAACTATTATTTTTTAAGAATTCAACCCCTGGGAAACATAAAAAAAAATAATAAGAATTTATTTTTTCTGCCTTGGATTTGCAGCTTTGCTATGGGCAGCAACTACAGGTGTGCGCCGGGTAAAATTCCTCGGCGGCGGCGGCGGCGGCGACGCGAGACAGCGCGATTTTAAAATTTCTAAAACTGCTTATCACTATAGCTAATTAATATTAATAATTCAGTTTTCATATGCTATTAGCTTTATTGGTTGCCTTTCTGAAGTAATAGTTTTCGCTTTATATAGTTTTAACATATTTTGTTTGATGTAATTTTCATACATCGTACAAAATTAAATTTTAGTGTTAGTTTTAAAATGTAACACTAGAATCAAGCTGAAAGCGCATTAATTCTGAAACTATTATTTTTTATTTATCAGGTAACAAAATCGAAGCTGTACAATAAAAATATATTAATCGAAACTCATGACTAAACATATAATTAAAAAACTGTCCAGTTAAAGTAATGGCATTGAGCTCACAGGCTATTCACACTAATTGTAGATTATACTCTTATTTCAAAGAATAATACCCCTTGAAAAATAAAATAAGGGGTTACCCCCCCCCCCTTCTGTTTCACATCTCTATACTTAGCCAATGAGCCTCCAAATCTCTTCAGGGAAGCGCCTTGTCAGAATAAACCGGTATACCAAATTTGAAGCAAATCGGATAGAAAAACACATTTACCTAAATTAAGGGGGTGTTAGCCCCCATTCCCCAGATTATACTTAAACAATGAACCTCCAAATCTAAGCAAGGAAGTACCTTATCAGAATTAACCGGTATACCAAAGTTGAAGCAAATCTGATAATTCTGCATGAAAAACCCATTTATCTAACAAGGAGAGGGCCAACCTTGTTAATCACAGATTTTGATTATTTTAATATATGTTGTAGGGTAGACACCCTTTAGTGTCATTTTCAACGGATTTTATCCAATGCCCCTTAGTTCTTGAAAAACCAGGGGGTTTAATATTAGTAGACAACTTAAATACTTACTTCGCAGCAAAAATGACAGGTTAGTCGTAGCTCAGTTGGCATGGCATTTGCCGGCTGATCCGAGGGTCCGGGTTCGATACCTGAATGCGCTACATTTGTTTTTCTCATTTTTTGTTTTATAAACATAGTTGTAATTATAATTTAATAATTTCAATTAAAAATTTTAACACCAAACATTAATTATAATGTTAACAAATTTAAATTTATCATTTCTTATTTGTAAACTATTATTTCTCATCCATTAAAGAGGTTTAAAAAGAAATTGGATCTATTATTGAATGATAAAAATTCCAAAATCGTGACAAATTCTGTTGTGGTGCCATCTAGTTATGATAAAAAAAAAGGAATATTCAAATAAAATAAAAGCAGAAAAAAGATAAAGGGGAAAGCAAAATAATTGAAAGTGCAAGCATACTTATTACAAATTTAAAAATCTTTAATATGCAAAAAATCGGTTGTAATTTAATTCTGATGCTAATTTTTAATATGATTATGCTTGTTACTTTAAAAACAGAATAATAGTATTATCTCATTGACTTCCTTTGTTAAAGCAATGCGTAAATGATGTTTCTTTAAAATCACGAATTGACACAATTGCTCAATATCATTGCATCGATAAAGAATATATGAAATACATTTTAAAAGTGATTTTTTATAAAAAAAATAATAATAATAACAGTTTTATGATGTTTTATTACAACTATTCATTTAAAAGTAAAAAATTAAATAGGTTAAAATTATAATTGATATACAATATTAAAAATTTTAATTGACAGTGAGATTATTAAGTTACACTTACAAGTAAATTTATAAAACAAAAAATGAGAAAAACAAATGTAGCGCACTCAGGTATCGAACCCAGGCCCGCTAATCAGCCGACTAACACCATACCAACTGAGCTACGACTGACCTATCATCGTTGTAGCAAAGTAAGTATTTAAGTTGTGTACTAATATTAGACCCCCCGGTTTCTCAAGAAGTAAGGAGCATTGGATAAAATCCGTTGAACCTGACACTAAAGGGCCTCTACCCTACAACATATATTAAAATAATCAAAATCTGTGATTAACAAGGTTGGCCCTCTCCTTGTAAGTTAAGGGGGGATTATCCCCCGTACCCCATCTTTACACTTAACCAATGAACCCCCAAAACTAATCAGGGAAGCACCTTATCAGAATACTCCTAGAAAAAAAATGAAGCAAATCGGATATTTCTATCAAGAGTTATCGCTTTACGTACATACATACATACGTACGAACCTACAGAACCTGCGGGCACATTAGCTATACGTCTTTTAAAAATTATTTGCTAAAAATGAGTTCCGAGATCGGACTTGCGTGAGTAAATATAATGTAAAACCGTTAATTATGAGAGTAAATAAAGTGTACAAATGTTAATTATATTTAAAAAATATATAAACATTATTTTTATTCCTTTATTAAAATCATAAGTTTTTAGAAAATATAAAATTTCCTTTTGATCAATTTTTTTTCTGGTTGAATAATTTACATCCTTGCTAGAAGTTTCGATAAGCAATACAAAGGATAAGAATGAAACGTGCAAAAACCGCTTTTATGTGTTAATTTTTTTTTCCAAATTTTACATAATAGAATGAGAGAAATAGTACATTACACTTATTTTACATATATCACATTTTATAAATAGGAAAGGCTATACATTAAAAATTCTAAAATTATTTCAACTGCCCCTACGGCACAAATTTATGAAAATAATTTTGTTTATAATTAACTAAACGAAAAAAAGGACAATACATGATTCTATCAGCGGATAAGATTTTTGAAATCAATTTACATATAACATAGGCTTAATGATGTATTTAAAGGACATTTTATTTAATTTATAAATTTAAAAAAGTACAAAAGCTGATTAATAAAATATATAAATTTTTGAAAGATAACAAAAGATGAACATGGACTTAATTTTATTACTCATTTAAAAAATACATAAATAAGTAAAAACACTTGCAGCATTTGCTCTATGATTCCATGCATTAATTCTTTGGAGGGCACTGATATATGTCAAAATTACGATGTTTTACAACCAGTATTTTACTATAAATTTTTGGTGTTTGCGCCGTGCAAACGGTACCCGTTAAAGAGTTAAAAAAGCTAAATTTCATGAAGCAATACAAACATTGCAAAAACCGTTTGTGGAAGATTTAAATATGCTTTATTTTATAAATTATTAAAAATATTAATTTTTAACAGCATAATGGAATTTAATTATACTGCAATTCTGTGAAAGTTTTTAAATAAAATATAATGGTTTATTTAAAAAAATGAATTTCATAATGTTTTAAACTTATTAATGCATTACTAGTATTAAATATAGGAAGCTATTGCAAAAGAATATTGAAAAATATTACTTATCTATGCATTTTAATTTAAAAAAATTTTTCAATTGGGAGATACATTCAGTTTTTATTACAGAGAATAATTATTTCTTAATCAGACATTATAAAAAATAATCAATGTACTTCAAAAAGGTTTAAACTAGCTACTTACTTTATTTATTGATATCCAAACAAAGAAAGGCATTTGTCAGAATACATTTGTCTCTAAGTACCTAGGCAGCTATTTTTTATTCTTCTTTATTTATCAAAATGGCTAATGGGAGATAAAACATGAAGTAGGCATGCGCAGAAAGTAGTTTAAGAAAAAGTTGAAACCTTTCAAAAATATTACGCGAATTATTGCCGTAATTCACTTGGGACATGAAGAAATTCGAAATTTCGGTAAAATATGCGAAATGTTTCAGGATAATTTCATGAAACTTTCCGAAAATTTTTTACAATGTATGATGTTTAGAGTTGCAGTAAAGCTAGAGATCCTACCTACACAACTTCCAGGTTGTATAATATTTAAATGGAACTTCTGACTGTAAAATAATCAATGAAACATCGTCTTCATTTTGAACGACCTGTCCAATGATATGCCGTTCAATATGGTGCGTATTTTTTTTTCGTCTCTACCGCCATTTTGAATTTATAAAAACAAAACATAGCCTATAACCATCGGACGGTTAAGACGAATCGATAGAGACCTCATTCATTAAAATCCATCCAGCCGTTGGGATGTTGCAAGGGTATAAAGAAATTCACATACCCAGATACGCGTGAAACACACAACCTTTCTTTTCAGTCGGGTAAAAAAAAAAACAGAAAATTTAGAAAGCGGGGATTTATAGTGGAACGCCGTTTTTACACCGTAGTTGCAAACTTCCACCAATATTTCATAAACCTTTCGACATATTTAAAATTAAAATTTCTGCTTTTAAATAGGGTAAAAAAAAATTCTATGCGATATATTGATAGAAGTTTATATGTGCGGTAATCTGACCATATTTACACATTTTAAAAGAGGCAAAGAAAAAGTGTAAATAGCGGGAAAACATGAACTCCCGGAACTGAAAAACTGGATTACACGGTATTTGCCGAAATATTTAACCTATGTAGGCCTTGCCATACGTATGACTAAAATCATATTATCATATTTTGTTACGTAAAAGTTGCGTAATGGGAACAGTAGCTATAGTATGCGTGTGCCGTAAAGCAGAAAAGGTGCTTTAAGCCTCCCTCTCCCAAAGTAAAAAAAAAAAAAACCTTTAGACTTGGTAAAAACGCAAAAGCTCAATTGGCAAACTTTTTTTTTTTACAAAAAATATACAGTAAAACCTGTCAAAATGGAATCGCTAAGGAAAATATATCAAGTTTTAGGGGGGGGGGGGGTGTTCTGTCTTAGCAGATATAATTGTACGGCATTCCTTCCATCGCGACTGTGAAATATTTCTGTTTAACACAAATTTCTATTCTACACAGGTTCCGTTTTCACAGTTTTTCTGCTGTATATTTTCTGGTTAAACAGACATAGTTGCAAAAACGCCAATGATTAATTTAGAAATTTCAAGCCCCCCCCCCCCTTTTTTTAGCCTGAAATACAAATATTTAAAACTGAATATGTATATTGTTAAAGACTTTTTTTTATAGCCAACGTCTGCATATTTAGACAGCGAATATTTAACAATAACATTTATTTATTTTATTATTTATTTATTTATTCTTTACCTGTACGGATTGTCTTGTCTCGAATAGCCACAGAAACGGCTGCATAACAAACGCCAAACTTATTAGCGGCAGGCAGAGGGTGTTTTTATTTTCCTGTACAAAATAAATGTAAAGCAAATTAAAATAGTTTGTTTTATAGAAATGACTCCTAGATCAAAATAACTCATTAAAAAACAGTATTACAACATATATGGAAACTTTTTCATTTGAATTGGATTTGATCTAATAATTTTATCTAGCACATCAACACAGTTGTTTGTTCTACAAATGACATCACCATCATTTTCATTCAAAGTCGTAGCCAATGGGGATTGAGAAGTGGGGATGGGGACTGCACAGACCATCACCTCATCGAGTTGACGGCTGAAATTCAAGAATTAGGCAAAACTCGATTAGCATATTAAAGTACATTAGTACAACTGATCTCCCAAGTGATATGGTAGAAACCACCTGATAGTCCAAGTGCCGACAGCACAAAAACCTATGTTATCAAGCGCGAGTAAAAAACCTTTATTTTATGGGGCAGTAGAAGTAGGGGAATCTAATGATCCATGTTTGCCGTAAGTGAAGTGGTGCATAAGCCAAAAATTAATACCCCCAGTGGTTGACTACCAGTGACTAACCAGTGGTAGATTTACCATTGTATTTGTCCGTCAACTATCCTCCATGTTTTCCTACCTTTGTTTGTAGTACAAACACAATGATAAACCTACGAGTCAACCACTGGTGGTATTAAATTTTGACTTACGCACCACTTCACTTCCGGCAGACATGGATCATTAGATTCCCCTACTTCTACACTTTCATAAAATAAAGGTTTTTCTCTTTTGCTTGACAACATAGGTTTTTGTGCTGTCGGCTCTTGGACTATGACCCAATTTTAGTGGTTGATCGGTAGGTTTATCATTGTGTTTTCCTGCACCCAAAGGTATGAAAACATGGAGAACTGGGAGCAGGAAAACAGAATGGTAAAACTACCAGTCAACCACTAAAATCGAGTTTGCAGGTGTTTTCCACCAAGATATGACTTGGCAGATCAGTTTGATTTTAATATGCGAATCGATTTTTAACTAATCCTGGAATTTCAACCGCCAACTTGATGAGGTGAAGATTTGTGCAGCTGCCTCTCGGTCTAATATAAAATGTCTTTTACTTTAGGTGAATCCGAAGAGTTGGCATCAGGATCTGAAGGAAGAAGATGTCAGTGGGCAGAGGTAACTCATGCAGAAGGTCAAAAAGCAGTCAAAGATACCTCTCATTGTGTGGAATTATACATACAGTGGCGGGGAGTGCAGCATTACTATTTCTATGTTTTACTTCTTATAACAATGGAGTTATGAATAAAGAGATGGACACATGTAGTGTACTGTCTACCAGTTGTGAGTGAAGTAACTGAGGAGGTTATCACAAGATGGAGGCTGCATTTTTTAAAATCGTATCTGCAGTTTCTGATTACTGCCGGGGGAAAACTTCCCACCAGTAAAATTGAATAGAAAATTTCGTCTCATTTAAGCGTCTTACTCATGGAAATACTTCCTCACAGATATGGTAAAATTTTCTATTTGCTTTTACTGGTGTCACTTTACCTTGTAAAACAGTCAGTTTATTCCGCTGGTTGTCACAATATGGCGAAAACGCAGGGCCTAAAGTACACTTCCACCAGTAAAAATGAAAATCTCTTTCTGGTATTATTTATGACTTAAATTTTGCATTAATAAGTCGTTTAAATAAGGAGAAAATTTCTTTATAAATTTACTGGTAGAAGTTTCCATCGGCCCCTGCAAAAGCGGTTACAGTTGAAGCTTTACTATTTTAAGGATATGTCAGTTCCTCTTTATTAACAGTTCCATGCTTTTAACATAATAGAAGTGCATTTTGTCTTTGATTTCGTTGATAGTTTCGTTAGTTCAGGCACGGTTCCATTTATTTTATAATAGACGCGATATTGTGGTTTGGCATTCTTTCTCCAGCCAATAAAAATAAAAACCTAGTTTAAAAGTGTCCTATGTTGTTTTTAAGGTGATAAACATAGTTATCTTAAAACGCACTTAAGTGTTAATTTGGAATCCACTTTCTTAAAAGAATATAGTTAAAAATCTATTACGTTATTTCCCTTAAGATTTATTTTACGTATTGATTTGTAAAATCTGCAGCTGCGACTGCGATATAAAGAAAATGGGTTATGTAAGAAAAATGACTACAAAAACATTCATTTACGAACATTCCCGAACAGCGGACATCTTTATTTAGCGAGTATTTTTTCAATTCCTGACATCTATATAACTGTTAGCTTTTACCTCTGAATAGCAGGCACATTCCAAGGTCTCGATGTGTGTCAGAAGTTTTACTATATTTGTATATTAATGAGAGTCACGAGGCGATTTCCCGTGCTGTGGTTCCCGATAATAATTATTACTGAGGAGATCAATGATGACGCATGCCTCTAAACAAAAAAAAAAAAAAAAAAGAAAGAAAAAAAAACAGTTAATACATTAAGACGAAAAATATATTTACTAATTATTAGCATATCAACGGGTTAGGCTCACTGCCTATCTATCCCGTGTTTCTGAGAGCATTCAATGATTAAATACCTAAGTTTCGGCGACCAAACATTTTTCACACGTCCAGGTCAAGGGTTCGATCGCTCTCTCTGTAATGTTTTTATTTTCCCTAAACCCCTAGCATCTCGCATTCGCGGAGAGTCCACTTCAAGATTCCAGAGATGCGTTAGGGGTGCAGGGTTGTGAGAGTTCCGAGGCCACACGAATGTGACAATGAGTATACACCGGGTGATTCAAAATCAGTGTTGAATTCAAACGTTTTTCTCCAAGAGCGATTTCTGTGGCTCGGGGTGGAGGGGGGGGGGGGGTGAAAATTGCACTTTTGCCCATTAAAGCATAGAAATCTCAAGGCCTCCCGGAGGAAGTATCCCCTTCAGGCCACCCCTTGAGTTCAACACTGTTCAAAATAGAGGTTATGTCGATTACCACCTAAACTATTGATGATAGAAACAAACTACAAATTAGAAAAGTAAATACAAATCAAGTTTGGCTTTTAGATGTGTCATATTTGCTTTGCGTAGGATGGTATACTTATTAAAATACGAAGGTTATTTTTTATACGGTCACTGCGTCCTATAAGTTGTATTTAGAAACTTTATCCATTTATACGAAGTATAACAATACAAATTCGATTCTTCTACGACCAAAAACTACCCGATGATACTTTGAATTTTATGAAATTTAAGAGCAGTCCGGCCATACAAAACTGTCCATCGTATAAGGGAAGGTCCGAAATTTCATTTAATTAATAATATATTAAATTTAAAAAATCAAAAAACCCGACTACGCAAAAAGCGAACTAATTAATTATTTCTCATCAATGTGAAACTATTTTTTATATTACCTACCTATTTTTTTATTTACTTGTATTGATGACTTTTAAGTTGTGTTTAATTGTTAGTTCCTATCTATAAACACTGTTTTGATGAGACCTATATAGATGTCTATGATGGTTAGAGTTGCAGTAAAGCTAGAGATCCTTCCTACACAACTTCCATGTGGTGTAATATTTAAACGGACATCTGACTGTAAAATAGTCAATGAAACATCGTCTTCATTTTGAAAGACCTTTCCAATGATATGCCACACAATAGGGTGCGTAAAAAAAACTTTTCGTCTCTACCGCCATTTTGAATTTATAAAAACAAAACTTAGCCTATAACCATCGGACGGTTAAGACGAATCGATAAAGACCTCATTCATTAAAATCCATCCAGCCGTTGGGATATTTCAAGGGTATAAAGAAATCCACATACCCAGATAAGCGTGAAAAACATAACCCTTCTTGGCAGTCGGGTAAAAAGTAAAACAGGATTAGATTTTTTGTACGCTTGCGTCAGGCCTGGAATTTTTTTTTCAGACTTGGACCGAAAATGCCTTCTTTAATTCCCATTGTTCATTTTATTTATTTTATTCTCATTATTTTTGTTTTTTTAATTCTCATTAGATTGGGCTGGCCGGCTTTTATCCGTAGAAACGGACGATCCCGGCAAAAACCAGGCGGGTTTGCTAGTGTTATTAATGAATATATTTCTTAAGATATTCGATATAGGTGCATATTCCCGGTCGCCACGTGGCGAATAATTTTTTTGCTTTGGCAACTAACTTTCGGCGTCTAAGTCGCCATGCATATTAGAGAGATCCCCTTTTCCGTCGAACGGCAGATTTCGAATTTTGTTCTTATGAAATCTGCGGAGTCTGCTCCATAATATCGCGATATTTACCGCTTTTTCTTTTTTTTTATAGTCCATAATTAAAAAATATGGTTAAACATAAATGCTACATTTCCCAGGATCGGTAAATTTATAGTTTTCTTCTTTTTTAAAAAAGCGATGTCCTCGGGATCAGGAAAAAGAATAATGTTGATGTGCGCAGCGAATTAACTCAGCAGTGGTATACCACAATTAGCCTATGCGACGCAGAAAAAATTCATGCCGAGAAGAGAATGCGTTTGGCCCCCACTCATTAGATTAGTAGCTCTGGGATTATTCAGATCATGGAAGACGGTAGTATTCCGAGTGACGCAGCCTTAAGCCTAAAATCGTATCGTATCGTATCGTATCATAGAATTCGTAGATGGCGGAGCTCATATATACAGCTAACTCGACATCAAAGAAAACGCGAAAAGCCGCCTTTTAATAACTCAGCAGATATAGGTCTTATTGTTCTGAATTTTCTAGAACAGTCTTATATCTGCAGTCTAATCGTATACTGAAATTTTTACATTTCTACGTGCAGTATATTTTGAGATCTAAATAGCCATTTTTAAAGTGAAAACGTTGGTATGATATCGAGGAAGTTCCTAATTTGAAAATCTCGAAAACGGTTCTAACGATTATTTTTAAATTGATACATAATATAAATGTGATTAAGGCGAGGTGAATAACACTTTTCTTTTTTCTGGGAAAACTCTCGTTCGTTAAATAATTCGATTTTTTTTTCTCTCAAAAATGACACGGGCGATTTTTTAAAAATCAAATAAATATGTTTCAGATGAACCAAATAACAATTTACTTGTTTCCAGCAAGACTCTTGTTCGTTTTATAATGCGCATGAAAAATCGGACTATATTTCTTCGCCATTCTATGGAAATTTCACCGAAAATGCATGACACTGTATTCATACACATGCTTTCTTTTTAACCACTTTTGGGGAGAAAAATTTTGTCTTCCCACTGGCTGCGTGGTTAAGGGCCATCGTCTACTGATCTTAAGATAGGCAGTTCGATACTCGGTGGTACGTGTTTTCACATGTGAATGTGTTTTTTTTTTTGTTGTTGTTTTTTTTAAGTCTGCTAGTTGACCATTATTCTCAGTTCCTTTGTAATTTTTTAATTGCTATTAAATTAAATAAAATTACAATTATAATGACGCCAATTTGATGATGATTATTTCTTGGCAATTTTTCAACAATAAAAATATTACCATAAATTTTATAAATATATTTAATTTCAATCACTTTACAAAAAATATGCATTAATAATTATTATCTGGTACGTGTTTTCACATGTGAAAGTGTTTTTTTTTTTTTTAAAGTCTGCTAGTTGACCATTATTCTCAGTTCCTTTGTAATTTTTTAATTGCTATTAAGTTAAATAAAATTACAATTATAATGACGCCAATTTGATGATGATTATTTCTTGGCAATTTTTCAACAATAGAAATATTACCATAAATTTTATAAATATATTTAATTTCAATCACTTTACAAAAAATATACATTAATAATTATTATTTGCATATAAATCACACGATCAGAAACGTAAAAAAATAATTCATTTCAGCTCTTCTTTTTATAATATCATTTTTAATTCTTATGACGGTCAATCAATATATAATCACTGACATCCATAATATTATTATTATTATAATTATTATTTCCCTTGCATAAAAACTATTGTGATGTAATAATTCTTTTATAATAAATAATTTAGTTGAAATGTTTTATTTATAAATATCAATGAAGTTTGATAACCCCGAGACAATTGTTTTTATTTAACTTTGCAATATTTACAGTTTACATAATAAGCATATCAGAATTCTGGTGTCGCCATCTTTTGACGCAATTGCGTACTACATTTTGTCTCTTATTCGGAAAAAAAAAAAAGATTATTATAGACTATATAAAATTATTAAAAATATATATTATGATAGGAACTAGCGGGCTTCGTCCGCTATTTACGCTACGGATATAAAAATCATGTTTTTTTTTTTAGGGAAAAATAAATAAAAACCTATTTGACGATAGGTTTATAAAGACACATTTTGTATTTGTTATATTTCCGGGGATGAGGAGGGGGGGCGGACTATTTTGATTAAATATCGCAATTAGTCCACATGGCAGATATAATTATGATAGACACTAGCGGGCTTCGCCCCTCTATGGCGCCTTATGGGTCCAGCTTCCATAACTCAGAAACTACCTTTCGGACATCAATGCAACAGATTCCAAACGTTATAATTAACTTAATAATCACCCTATATAGCATTAAAGTAAATTTATGAGTACTGCATACTATTTTTTTATCGTAATTTCTGAAGAGAAAAAATTATTTCGGTTCCATTCTTAGGTACTGGTCTGAAAAATTTTGAAAAAGGGGGGAAAGAGGGGACATGAGACTGCTGTTTGTCAAACAACACAACGGGGTCTGGCTTATTCAACTTGGTTTTTGATGACTTCAATTGGAAGGTGGTTTGTTTAAAAGAGTGCGTTCCCTGCCCCATGAAAATTGGAACTATTGGTGCACCATCTATGTAAGGATTTAATAATTATAAATTAACATTTTGGATTTATTAATTTAAGGATAAAGTGTTTTTAAAGGAATATCAAATGAAACCCTCTGTGCGATCTGCGATTATACTTACCCACTTGTTTTTATATACAAACTGCTATGAGGAAAATTGTAATAAAATAGTAAAATTTAAATCTGCATTAAATTCCATAAGTATCTTTTTTTTAATCATTTTATCACTAACCTCAAAAAAGTAATGATATCAATGCAAAAACCCTTGACGGGTTAAAAGTTTCTGACGCAGCACTTTATCTTATGCTCTAAGAATTTTAAATATTGAACTTTAAAATACTGATATCAAATTTTGAGTGACGTTATGCTATTTCTTAAAAAATATATTTGTATTTATTTCATCATTTTATTTTTGTTTTATTTATAATCGCATGTGCAAAAGTTATGTTCAACATGAAAAGCTGCATAAAATTTTATTCGCTGTTGCTTTATCATTTACATCTCTCATACATTCAAAATATGAGTTTTAAAAGATATGTATAAAATTTAAGTGACGCCTTGATGTGACTTTAAAAGGTTTGTTTTAAAATTCAATTTAAATTATTTTTGACTTGGTTAAAATATTTTTTTACATCTACACAATACTTTTAATTTTCCAATTCACTGTTAAATATATCACTTTCATTGAATCTATACTATGCATTGAAATGTATTTATTTCAATAAATTGATTTATCTTTTGTGTCACGCTATTCAAAATTGTGAGTAAGATTTATGTAAATGGTTTCTTTGCGTCATTGTGTCCAAACTACATGAAATGTATGAAAAGGATAGTTTGACGCAAATAAACCATTTACATAAATCTTACTCACAATTTTGAATAGCGTGACACAAAAGATAAATCAATTTATTGAAATAAATACATTTCAATGCATAGTATAGATTCAATGAAAGTGATATATTTAACAGTGAATTGGAAAATTAAAAGTATTGTGTAGATGTAAAAAAATATTTTAACCAAGTTAAAAATAATTTAAATTGAATTTTAAAACAAACCTTTTAAAGTCACATCAAGGCGTCACTTAAATTTTATATCATATCTTTTAAAACTCATATTTTGAATTTATGAGAGATGTAAATGATAAAGCAACAGCGAATAAAATTTTATGCAGCTTTTCATGTTGAACATAACTTTTGCACATGCGATTATAAGTAAAACAAAAATAAAATGATGAAATAAATACAAATATATTTTTTAAGAAATAGCATAACGTCACTCAAAATTTGATATCAGTATTTTTAAGTTCAATATTTAAAATTCTTAGAGCTTAAGATAAAGTGCTGCGTCAGAAACTTTTAACCCGTCAAGGGTTTTTGCATTGATATGTTCTTACAGGTAGACACTTGAATACCGGCATGCAGTTCTTCCAATAATTAGCAAAATTCCTCGAATTATTATTATTATATTTATTTTTTAGCACATTTCCGCCAAATCAATTTACCAATTGGTCATGAAAAGAAATCAAGAATTTCCTCGATCGGGCGCGAACTTCGTAAAAAACAGTCTTGGAAAAATCCGGCAAATTTGGACGATTGCTAGCCAAATAAAACTGTGATATTCGTCAATAGATCGATAGAAACAAAAAAAAACGTAATTTCCGTCAATGGGTGGATAGGGAAAAAACGCGTTTTTTTTTTTTTTTTTTTTCAATCAGCCGAATAAAAAAACAAGAAACAGCAAATTTCATCATTCCGTCGCGAAAAAAAAAGAAAAAAAACGCGAATCTCAAGCAGAAAAAATTAATTTTATCAGTCAGTCGCGGGAAAAACTGGAATATGTCCATTGGTTATGGAAAAAAATCGCGAATTTCGTCAAACGATGATACGAATAAAACGGCGAATTTCGTAAAATGCTCATGAATTAAAACAGTGAATCTCCTCAAGCGGTCGCGAGGAAAATGCAAATTTCATCAATTGGCCCTAGAAAAATTTGGGAATTTCCTCGCGGAAAAAAAATCGCGAATTTCATTAATCAGTGGCGGAAAAAATAACGAATTTCGTAATTTACTCGCAGAAAAAGTCGTGGATTTTGTTAATTAGTGGCGATAAAACTGCGAATTTTATTAAACGATCGCGAAATAAAAAATCGTGAATTTCGTCTAAGATTCGCGTTAAAAACGTGAAAATCGGCCATCGGTCACGAAATTACAATTTTTTGTCTCGACAGGGATTTTCTTAAAAAAACCGTTAATAAATCCTTAAAAAGACACACACAAACAACACACGCCAACAAAAGTTGCAACGCAGCTTATAATATTCGATCTTTCTCCATCATCCCACACTCAAAATCACCCCTGATCGTCAGAAATTGTTAAATTTATTTTATTAAAATCTGATACCTAAAAGAAAATAAATCTTTTCTATATTACTTTCATATATATTTTTTATTTTTCTAGACACATTATGTTTTTTTATTCAAATGCTTATGTTCAACGTTTATTTTCAGGTATGAAAAATACTTTTTTTGTGAAAGAGGTAGGGTGGAGTTTATCTATAGAACAGAAAACAATACAGAATTGTTTATTAAAAAAATTCGCGATTCTTTGACATAATTCGCAGTTTTTTTCGCGATTTCTTGACGAAATTCGCTGGGTTTTTTTCGCGATGCTTTGACGAAATTCGCGCTTTTTTTTCACAAAGTGGGTACTGGATTTTTTGGATTTAGGAGCCACTGGCTCCCTAAAAATTTTGGGAATCTGCACCTATAATATTCGATAATGAGAAAAGGCGTTTTTAAAGACTATCTTAACATAGAACTTATATACAGGGTGTTCCGTTAAAGGGGTCCAATATTAATAGGGGTAATAGAGGAGATCACACGGAGCATAAATCAGTACATAATGCCTGGCCGGATCTCAATAATTTTCAAGTTACAGCAAATAGAATGAAAAATCGGAAATTTGTAAAAAAACCCTCATTGCTAAACTATCGATAATGCTACATAAAAACGAAGCACATATTTAGAAAGAGCAGAAAAAATCCTACGAAATGACATAAGTTGTTTTAGAATATTGAGAATTAATGGCGAGTTACAAGCTCTGAAACAGTGAAAAAATACAAAATCAAATATTTAGCAAAATAGTTAATCGTTAATTCCAAAAATGCAACTCTACCTACATCAAGGAAAATGTTATAAAATTTGGTCCATTCCGAAAGCTTTCGAAGAAGCTGACAATAAACCATATCAGTTTAATTGTATGGGAGAAATCAAGCAGTTCCCTAGTTACAACTCTGTACTGTTGCACGCTCGGAAAGGGCGAAACTCCGCCCATGACGATTGTAAACACCCCGTTTTAATATCTTTCAATTATACATTTCTGATCAACCTCTATCAATACCCTTTCATTATTCAGTCTGGTCAAGTGAATGACATATTGTGCAGCTCTCGCCTTGTCTTAAAGCAAACTCCGTGACTGCTGCGTTTCCTCCATGAACTTTCAGGATGATGAAGAAGAAGTACTTTTTATGCAAATTTTCTATGTGTATAGGAAGAAAAGTGTAATAAAACAGCAGTCATCAGTGGGCGTTATGTTAAAGGGAGGCTGTTGTAAGTGGGATTGTAGTAAGTTGATGTATAATAATTATGCCGGAATACTCTAACGAAGAATATGCGGACATGCATCTGATGTACGGGCAAGCTCATGGAAATGCATGTCTAGCACAGCGCATGTACCGTGAGCAATTTCCAAGGAGACGTTGCCCAAGTTCGAAACTCTTCATAAAAATCGATAGACGATTACGGGAGACTGGATCGTTTAATACAGCAAGCATTGATGCAGGGAAACCTCGACATGTACGAACACCTGCAATGGAAGAAGATGTACTGAATATTTTTAAAGATAACCCCTCCACGAGTACACGAGCTGCTGCGTCTGAAGTCGGTGTTTCTCACCAAAGTGTGTGGCGTGTTCTGCGTGCAGAAAACATGCACCCCTTTCATGTGCAGCGGGTACAACTGTTATCAGTAACAGATTGTGCTCAGCGGACAGAATTCGTACGCTGGTTGCTTAATGTAACAGAAAATAATCCACAATTTCTGGAAAATATTTTATTTACTGATGAAGCAACATTTACGAGAAAGGGCGTGGTAAACACGCACAATATGCACACATGGTCATATACAAATCCGCACACTGTTTTCCCGTCGAACGCACAACAAAAGTTCAGTGTGAACATATGGGCAGGTGTCCTCGGCGATTATCTCATAGGACCATATTTACTCCCAGATGTACTCAATGGCAGTACGTACTTGGTTTTCCTACGGGATATCTTACCGCAGTTACTGCAAAATGTGCCAGCAACATTGCGCCACAATATGTGGTTTATGCACGATGGCGCACCGGCACATTTTTTCATAGGTGTTCGCAATCACCTCAATTCAACATATCCTGGGAAATGGATTGGACGCAGTGGACCTGTTGCTTGGCCTGCACGCTCTCCAGACCTCAATACGTTAGACTTTTTTGTTTGGGGACACCTTAAATCGCTGGTGTATGAAACGCCTGTGGATACACCGGAGGATTTACTAGCGCGAATCGTTGTCGCTGCAGGAGACATTCCCAACTCCGTCGGAGTTTTTCGGCGTGTTCGCCAATCTTTACGACGTCGCTGTCGGCTGTGCGATTCTGTTAATGGGCGCACACTCGAACACCTATTATAATAATGTCCGTTCGTCTGCCTTCCGACATTGAACTGTGCAGCGCAGGCCAGAAGACTATGCTTCACATATGTCATAAAGTACGTGGAATGTAATTCTTTATTTGTCATTTTTCTTTTATTTTCAACACTTTTTGGCACAGTATTTTGTAAGTCACAGACTGTGGTGTACTCAAATTGTAAATTACAAAGTTTGTATGAATTAATTTAAAATTTAGTGTCTTTTTTAAATTTATAATTAATAAAATTATTATGCTATTTGTTATTATTATTTCCTATCATAAATTATGATGCACATATACATACAATAATTGTCCATGTAAAACATGTACTGAAACTTCTTGCATAGTTACAAATCGCAATATTTTTAATTATTTCCGAATTTTCACCACCAGTTTAATTTTAAAGAATTTAACTTAAGCTTTATATCAATAAAAGACCACTTTAAAATGCAGACTATTATTGTAAAGTTATTTTGGTTCATTCAACTCTTGAATAATTAAAAATGTTGCATCTCAGAAGAAGCATAATCGAAAATGTATAGTTGAGAGTAATTAAAAAGGCGGTGTTTCCAATCGTGATGGGCGGAGTTTAACCTTTGCTAGTGTCAAAGAAAGCGGAGTTGTAACTAAGAAACTGATTAATTTCTCTCACACAATTAAACCGATATGGTTCATTGTAAGCTTTTTCGGAATGGACCAAATTTTACTACATTTTCCTTGTTGTAGCTAGAGTTGTCTTTTTGGAATTAACGATTAACTATTTTGATGTATATTGGATTTCGTACTTTTTTCACTGTTTCAGGGCTTGTAACTCGTCAATAAATATTGCTATTTTAATACAATTGATGTCATTTTGTAGGTTTTTTTCTGCTCTTTCTAAATATGTGCTTCGTTTTTATGTAGCATTATCGATAGTTTAGCAATGAGGGTTCTTTTACAATTTTCCGAATTTTCATTCTATTTGCTGTAACTTGAAAACTATTGAGATACGACCAGGCTTTATATACTGATTTATGCTCCATGTGATCTCCTCTATTACCCCTATTAATATTGGACCCCTTTAACGGAACACCCTGTATATAGAGAGAGAAATATATATACTATATAGAAATCCGGCAACTTAAAACAATGCGGCATGAAAGTCATCTCCCCTTACTTGATAATTTACACTCCCAACTTGCGACAGAAAGAAAAATAGCAATCGTTTGCGTATTAAAAATAATGAACATTTAACGGGGCAGGGAGATCGCTGACGCTGTGAACAATAGATGATAACGCGAAACCACAGATAACGCTAGTCACAGCTCCGAGGAACCATTCGAAGAAAAGGTGTCGATGGAAAAATGATTAAATTTAAAGGAATAATATCTTCTTTTTAAAAAAAAAAAAAGACTGTCTGTCGCTCCGAAATAGATATTCTTCACTTGCGTAAAATACAAGAAAAAAAACTTGGCCAAAAAAAATTTACGCAAATAAAATTCACATCGATGTTTTGACGACGAAATTACATGAGGATAAATGATTTCACAGTTTATTAGTCTTTTTTTTTAACCATTTGGAAAAATGGTTATTGTTCTCGTCAGGATGGGAAATCAAAAGCATATCTGAAGGTTTTTATTGGTTTAATCCGCATTTTATTCGTTTTCTGATTGGTCTATACAGTAATCTGTATTTCCCTTTACTTTCTACAGAGATGGATACCTTCTGCTACCACTATGACAAAAAAGTAATAAAAACTACAAAAAAAATTAATAACTCAGAAACAAATTGAGATACAGCTTTCAAACAAATTGCAATTAAAAGTACATTTTTTTCTCTATACGGCGGTGTAAAAAGTAATATTGTGGGATGTTTAGAAGTTTAAGAATGAAATTTCACTTAAAATTGGCCGTCAGATTTCTTGGAAATCTGACGATGGAAAAGCCTTTTCCCGAACAGCCAATGAAATGCTTGGATAATACATAAGTTTCAGGTGGATAATACGTACGAGTCGCAGGCGATTTTTGTCGCTTGGAATTTTTACGTGTAATAACACTATTAATGTTTAATTCATGGCGTACGTAATGTATGATCACCTCCGTGCAATTTTTTATGTCTTAAAATTTAGTCTTCGAAAAAATCATTTTCCAAATGGTCGTTGTAATTTGATAAATTGCTTTTTTTTTTTTTTTTTGTAACATAGAAAATATAATTAAAGTAAGTTTTTTTACATTTAATTTTCTCTTCTTCTCACATAATTATCACTTTGTTATGAATAAAATTTGACTGCAGTAAAATTCCATTGCCGCATCGATTTGCACTGTGCTAAAGTGCATTTGAGCTATTTTAACTCTATTTTAAAAGTACTTTTTACTCGGTCTTTCTTGAAACAAGCGGCTTTTGCAGTACTGTATCCGAAAGTGGAAAAAATAACAATAATAATAATAAAAGCCCTACAGTTTTAAATAAATGGAGTTTCAAAAAAATGTGGAACGCTTCACGATTTTGCGTGTCATCCTTGCGCAGGGGCCATGCTAATCTTCTCTGTATCGTTCCAATTTTAGTATATGTACTGCCGAAGCAAGTACACACTTACATGTACCTTCTGGCTATATATACCGACAAATACCTGCGTTTAAAAGATAGTGGTGGGAAAAGAATTTTTAGAAAGTTTTCATGTTCTTTATTCATGTGCATAAAATGAAAAATGGGAATTATGTTTTGTGGAGACCACCCAATTTAATATAGCTTTTATAATTTTAAATTATTACCGTGTTCAAATTTTCTGTTCAAGATTAGGTTGTCGAATAAATTAACGAATAATTATTTGCGCAGAGTCTATTTGTCGTGCCAGATATTATTATAAAAATAAACAGTCACAAAAATAACGATACTATGCTTAAAGAAATGGACATCTTTGTCAGAAAGTGTCTAGATAAGCATAAGCTAGTTTTGATTCACTTTAAAATTTTAACCGCCATTCTGGAAGTTTTCGAAATTTCCAAATCCCTAGAGCAAAGTAAAAAGATATGAAACGCCTCTTCTGATCGTAAAAGTGTCATTTAAGGCGGTTCTGTAAAATAATATCCCCCGCCCGAATCTCAACTAAGAGAAACAGAAACGTTTCGACACATTTACGGACTCATTTTTAAACGCAAAATCTTGATAGTTGTAGGCATTCGTATGTTACTTTAATACGAAAGTTGGATATTTTCCATTAATATTATAAAAACGTTTCTTCGTGTTTAACTATTAGATGGGTGCGAAATTTTAAAAGATTAAGGTCAGTCGCGAAACAATAAAGTTTTAGAACCGCTGAACTATATCATAGCAAACGCGGTAGCGTTAAGCTATAATATGGTTAAGAAATAGAAAATGCAAACGACTTTCTTAAATTTCTGGCGAACCAGTTGACATACGACAATGATTTTTCTTTTGAAAGATAGAACTCGACGAGACGAATAAACTGATAGCATTAAAAAAATTACTGTTGCTTTCAGTAGTTTTTTATTCAACCTTAAACGAAAAAATGAAGACACAAAATTCAACAAAGTGTAGCTAACGTTCCAGTGGGTGGATTAACTTCGTTTTTGTTTTATTTTGATCCTCTTGTTCAAACTTAAAATAGATTTTTTTAAAATCTTTGTATGTTTGACGGTCGCTGAGAAAATCGAATTTGTCTTTTATAATGTCTCCATAAAATTATAGCAATCTCTCCTTTTCATTTTTTAATTTTCTAATTCAATAATTTCTTTCGTATTGCCACCCCCTAAAAAGCAATACAATAATTTTAAAAAAAGGATAACACGTGTACTTTTGTTGTTATAAGTCAATAAAAATTGAAATTCAACTGATAGATTTTTTAAATTTTGAAATCGACGTCAACCTAAGCAGATAATGCATAATTTTCATAAATATATTTCTTTCATAAATACTTTCTTGATTAATATTTTGAACTGGGGTAATAGACACAATGGAGCACAAACGAGTTGATAGGAAAAAAAAAAAAACAGGGTAAATCCCAAGCTTCTGTTCAGGAGCTAAATGTAAGTTTTTTTTAATTATCATCATAACATCCTAACTTACACAAGCGAATGGTATGCAGTAATATAAATACTTCGCATACTAAGCGTACCTTAAAAATAGCATTCCATCTATTTTAAATAAGGAAGAGATGTCATATACGCACCAGAGTACATAACTGGCGCGATAATGGCGTTTTTTTTTTTTTTTTGCCTGATACGGTAACTGAGCTATTGTTGTTTATTTATTAATTATTTTTTTTATTTACTTTTTTAAAATTATATAAATTGCTTTGTTCTATAGTTATTAATTAAACTTTTCATTATTTATTGTTATTTCCTTCTTTAAATAATAGAAAGTAATTTAAAAATATATATGTAACTGCTATTCGAAAAAATATGTAACTGCTATTCGGTTTTCGTC
Source organism: Maratus speciosus (assembly GCA_963932465.1). Classification (NCBI taxonomy): domain Eukaryota; kingdom Metazoa; phylum Arthropoda; class Arachnida; order Araneae; family Salticidae; genus Maratus; species Maratus speciosus. Next base: position 174,994,620 of record OZ010793.1, read on the forward strand.
AAATTGGCGTCAGAAAAAACGGCGCCAAACCCGTTGTGTATATGACATCTGTGCCTTAAATAATTAGGGTTACGTTTAACTTTAGGTACTTTTGCTTGAGATATTGTCGAAAATGTACAGCAAAAATATACGGTACTACTTGATTATCCCGTCGACCAATTTCGCCAAACTATTCGCCAAATGATACAAACTGACATAATTTTTATTTTAAATAACGGAAGAATAAATAAATTAGTAAAACATTAATAAAAATACTAATAAAAACTTGGGCACAGATGTCATATACGCTCCGTAATGGCGCGATTTTTTCTGACGCCAATTTGGCGAAAACCTCGTTAATATATCACCTATATCCGGGTTACCATATCAAGCAAAATAACGACACTGTCTCCAGTTAAGTACCAGGCGCGTATATGACATTGGCGTAAAAAAAATCGCGCCAGTATGGGGCGTATATGACATCTGTGCCAAAACTTGAATTAAAAATCACTTGATGACGTAACAAACACGTGTATCGTGTTTAATGTCAAGTGAATGTAACATTTACTATCATCCATTATTGTCATTTAATCTTATAGTTAGGCGGTAATTTTTTGATCGGCAGGATAATCAAGTTGTACCAAGTATGGTACAACTTGATTTGCGTATTAAAAATAATGAACATTTAACGGGGCAGGGAGATCGCTGACGCTGTGGCTGTGAACAATAGATGATAACGCGAAACCACAGATAACGCTAGTCACAGCTCCGAGGAACCATCCGAAGAAAAGGTGTCGATGGAAAAATGATTAAATTTAAAGGAATAATATCTTCTTTTTAAAAAAAAAAAAGACTGTCTGTCGTTCCGAAATAGATATTCTTCACTTGCGTAAAATACAAGAAAAAAAACTTGGCCAAAAAAAATTTATGCAAATAAAATTCACATCGATGTTTTGACGACGAAATTACATGAGGATAAATGATTTCACAGTTTATTAGTCTTTTTTTTTTAACCATTTGGAAAAATGGTTATTGTTCTCGTCAGGATGGGAAATCAAAAGCATATCTGAAGGTTTTTATTGGTTTAATCCGCATTTTATTCGTTTTCTGATTGGTCTATACAGTAATCAGTATTTCCCTTTACTTTCAACAGAGATGGATACCTTCTGCTACCACTATGACAAAAAAGTAATAAAAACTACAAAAAAAATTAATAACTCAGAAACAAATTGAGATACAGCTTTCAAACAAATTGCATTTAAAAGTACATTTTTTTCTCTATACGGCGGTGTAAAAAGTAATATTGTGGGATGTTTAGAAGTTTAAGAATGAAATTTCACTTAAAATTGGCCGTCAGATTTCTTGGAAATCTGACGATGGAAAAGCCTTTTCCCGAACAGCCAATGAAATGCTTGGATAATACATAAGTTTCAGGTGGATAATACGTACGAGTCGCAGGCGATTTTTGTCGCTTGGAATTTTTACGTGTAATAACACTATTAATGTTTAATTCATGGCGTACGTAATGTATGATCAACTCCGTGCATTTTTTTATGTCTTAAATTTTAGTCTTCGAAAAAATCATTTTCCAAATGGTCGTTGTAATTTGATAAATTGCTTTTTTTTTTTTTTTTTTTTTTTTTTTGTAACATAGAAAATTTAATTAAAGTAAGTTTTTTTTACATTTAATTTTCTCTTCTTCTCACATAATTATCACTTTGTTATGAATAAAATTTGACTGCACTAAAATTCCATTGCCGCATCAATTTGCACTGTGCTAAAGTGCATTTGAGCTATTTTAACTCTATTTTAAAAGTACTTTTTACTCGGTCTTTCTTGAAACAAGCGGCTTTTGCAGTACTGTATCCGAAAGTGGAAAAAATAACAATAATAATAATAAAAGCCCTACAGTTTTAAATAAATGGAGTTTCAAAAAAATGTGGAACGCTTCACGATTCCAAAACTTGAATTAAAAATCACTTGATGACGTAACAAACACGTGTATCGTGTTTAATGTCAAGTGAATGTAACATTTACTATCATCCATTATTGTCATTTAATCTTATAGTTAGGCGGTAATTTTTTGATCGACAGGATAATCAAGTTGTACCAAGTATGGTACAGATGTCATATACGCACCACGTTAGCGCGATATTTTTTCTGACGCCAATTTGGCGAAAACCTCGTTTTCGAATACCAGTTACATATGTATTTTTAAAAAGGGTTTAACAATAAATTAAAAAAAGTTTATTTAATAACAATAGAACAAAACAATTTATATAATTTTAAAAAAGAAAATAAAAGTAAATAAACAATTTATTAATAAATCAACAACAACATCCGGGTTACCATATCAAGCAAAATAACAAAACTTTGGCGCCAGTTAAGTACCCCAGTTCGTATATGACATTGGCGTCAGAAAAAAATCGGGTCAACGTGATGCGTATATGACATCTGTGGCGTTTCAAGTACGCTTCTGGGCACAGATGTCATATTCGCCCCATATTGGCGCGATTTTTTTCTGTCGCCAATATCATATAGGCAACGGGTACTTAACTTGCGACAAAGTGATTGATGTGGTAACCCGGATTATGTTGTTTATGCTGTTGATGTTTTCGCCAAATTGGCAACCGAAAAAAATCGCGCCAATATGGGGCGAATATGACATCTGTACCCACTTCTGAACGTTACTTTGGAATCGGTGAGTTTCATCGCCAAAATCGCCAAGATGCTTAATGATCATCGCCATTGAATATATAAATAATGCCATATTTGCAAACTTATAGGTCAAAATATAAGTGGAACCTCGGTTCACGACCGTCTCTGTTTATGACCAGTTCGGTTTATGTCCAACTTCGGTGATCAAAATTTGACTCGGTTGGCGCGCAATATCTCGGTTCACGACCAAGGCTGCTGAATAGTTCAGTTGGCAACCCTTACATAACTCGTGTTATTAGTCAAGTTTGGAGTAAGGTGTGCATATCAGAGTGCTTTGTGTACCTTTATTAATGTAAAAAAAAAAAAAAACAGTGGCACTCCGGGATTGCCAATAGAAGTGAAAACTTCAACAATTACGTGTGTGTTTTTTTAATCGTCAGGAAATGTTTTATGCGTTGAATTGTGTAGCAGCACTAATGAAAGCATCTGGGGACACGGCAGTGCCCCTGCCAAGTCTTGAAAGCACAGCCGTAAGCATCTTTTTCTGGAAGCAACTCAGGGTACTTTTGACCCCCCAATATCTTTGTGTTGGTGATTCCCAGAAACTTGAAAATTCGTAAATCTAAAGTAATGTGGAAATGGAACTAAATGCTGAAATTTCACGTTTCTATCTTTTTTATTTCAGAAGATATATGAACTTAAACTTTCGCCTTTTCGACACTGATTCAACGATCATCAAAACTCAGAGGTACGTCCTGTATCCCTAGAATCTTGAAATTTGGTATGAAGGTAGTGTTTGGGATACAATGAAAGGGAAAATTTAAAAAATCCGGAAAATTTGGATAAAAAGTCGAAAAATCAAAAAACCGAGAATTTGGCAGAGATGTGATATACGAACCAGGTTTGGCGCGATGTTTTAACGTCAATTTGGCGAAAGCCCGTTTTCCAATACCAGTTACAATATATATTTTTAAATTATTTTCTATTTTTAAAAAAGTAAACAACAATAAATAAACGCTAATTTCATTAATAACTATAGAACAAAACAATTGTACAATTTAAAAAAATAAAATAAAAGTAAATGAACAATTTATTAATAAATAAGCAACAGTAGCCGGGTTACCTTGTAAAATAAAGTAACGCCATTTTGCTGTCAATTAGGTACCCAAGTGCGTATCTGACATCTGTGCCCCGTATTTTATCTTCCGTAATCGAAATTCCCGCCAATACTGTTGGTCATTGACCAGACCATCAACACGATAAAATACAGCGTTATCGGTTTTTAGTTACACGAAATAGGTAGGTTACGAATACGGTATAATTCATTTTAACTGACGAAAAACAAAATAATTGTTTTAGCAATACGCCGGGAGAAAAAGTGAGTTTTAGCTTCCTTCTTCTTTTGCGGATTGAGCTGAAGAGGGAAAAGTTCCTGTCATTCACCGCTTGGCGCGCTAGTGTCTATGTGTCAAAGTGCTAGCATGTCGGTTACGTTACAGTGTCTGGAAATCAGTGGTTTTTCCCCATCTCAAAAAAAGCCCAACGCGCCCAAAGAAGTTTTCACTTCAAAAATTAACTTTTTGTTTTACTTTTAGTCAGGTTTGCGCTAATTTTATCTCTCATTAGGGCTTCTAAGAATGAAAAAGTGCTTAGTGATAGCAGTAGTAAGAAGCTTAAGAGAATTACTGTTCAATAAAAGGAATTGTAGCAAAACATGAGAACGATATTAGTATAACCGGTCTAGCTAAACAATACGATGTGGCCTAAACCTTCGATTTCCTCGATAATCTATATATATATATATATATATATATATATTACGCTATCGTATGTGTCACAGAAATTGCGATTAGTTGTTAATTGTTTAATGGCAACGCTCGAATGAAACGCATCTCATTGGTTATAGAACAGCATTTAATTCATCTCCATACCTATAAGGGGGGTTACCATAGGCAGGAGCCTGTTCTGTCGCCAAATACCGCCAAGTTTGTCATCAACTTGTAAATATATCGCCAAATTCCTATAGACTTCCATTGTAAACCAATAGGGTTTACTTGTTTAGAGAGAATCAGCAAATTGAGATATTTTAATGCAACAAAAACTAATATCAGTTTAAGGAATTATATTAATTATATTTAAGGGAGCCCAAGTAAATTAAATTATGAATAAAAATAAGGTGAATTTGATTTAAAAACCGTGAACCTCTTAAAACAGTGCGCATTACTTGGTTAAATAGTGCATTATTGCGCAAAGTAAGAAAAAAGTATTGGGAATATTTAAAAGCAACTCAGGTTTATTTATATTCAATATATAATTATCAAAAAATTTAAATGACTAGTATTAAAAAATGCTCTGACGAGCACCAAAAAAGGCTAATATGTTTTTAAGTATGAAAAAGGGTTTGACAAGTGCTTCTAATTGGGCATGTAAAAGGACAAGGGGTCCCTTCTTGGCTGCAGCTCACTGTCAATGCCAACTTTGAAAATATCATATTTGCGCTTTTTTCATATAAAAAAAAATCAGCCACAGTTACGATAAAAATGTGTAGTATAACGATGCAGCCTGATTAAACATGAATGTAAGGCGACATAGCACCAAAAACCTTAGTTCCTGCAGCGTATCACACTCATGCAGGGCCACCAAGCATGCCCGCAGTGTAGAACTGTACAAAAAACTGATTTGTAGTGCAGTGCAGACTGTTGCAGCACTCTGCACAGGAACAATTGCACATGTGCACGCATAACAGTATAATGCATTCATTGGTAGTTGAAATTATATGCAAGTGGCTGTGGCTGTACAATGTACTATGCAGTACAGCAATGCATTGCATGTAAATTATAAACGAACATTAGACGCAGACATCTTTAATACGGAAGTACAAAAGCACAGTGTGAATGTGCGCTGAAGTTCAAAAATTAAACGCATAATAGGAATGTACAGTGTAGTATAATTTATAGAGAAATAATGGTACACAGTGCACTGTATGAAGTTGCATTGCAGACGCATGCGCAGTGCAACAGTGCAGTTAACATGTAAAGCACGACGGAAAGTTTTACTAAAGTACCGCGAATTTATTTTATATAGAAGAAGCGCAAATATGATTTTTTCAAAGTTGGCATTGACAGTGAGCTGCAGCCAAGAAGGGACCCCTTGTCCTTTTTCATGCCCAATTAGAAGCACTTGTCAAACCCTTTTTCATACTTAAAAACATATTAGCCTTTTTTGGTGCTTGTCAGAGCATTTTTTAATACTAGTTGTTAATATGGTCGGTATTGGTTGTCGGTACCGTTATTGTTAATACCGGGTTACTTTGGTCCATCACATAAAAAATGTGTTTATTATTTGCATTGAACAAACAATACAAGATAATTTGGAGTTTTTGCCCTTGAAAAATATTTCATACCCTACTATTGGGTTTTTGAATAGTTTGGGGTAATTTTAATTTTTGTTAGTGACCTGACAACACTGGATGTGTTTGTATAAACAACTCTTTTCGTGTGTCGATATTAACTCTCCAAACTTTCTATTGTGAAACAATCTGGATAAGAGCTACAAATAAGGTAAGCGTCAAAATATTATCTTTAATAACCTGTAACCCATGTGTGATCATAGTTTTTCCTTTAACTTTTCATTTTGACAGGAAATGTTTACGTTTTCATAAAGGTAACATTGAAACTAGTTTTTCGGGGCTACTTTGTGCCAGGCCTGATTTGGTCGGAAGTAGCCCCATTTACTAGAAATGCCTTTTATGCGACCAAATCTCTTAAAAAAGGTTTTAAGTAGAGATGTGTCATTTGTTGAGGAACGACTCCAAAGGAACGATTCCGGCAGTGAAACTGAAGGAACGATTCCATTCTGTAAAAAGGAATCGGTCCTTTTCGGAACGAGTCCGAAAAGGAACGACTCCTCGGATTCGGTCCTTTTTGGAACGGTTCCTCGGATTCGGTCCTTTTTGGAACGGTTCCTCGGATTCGGTCCTTTTTGGAACGGTTCCTCGGATTCGGTCCTTTTTGGAACGGTTCCTCGAATCGGTCCTTTTCGGAACGATTCCTCGGAATCGGTCCAAAATGTACCGACTCCGAAAAGGACCGATTCTTCGGAGTCGTTCCGGAAAGGACCGATTCCTCGGAGTCGGTCCATTTCGGAATCGTTCCAAAAAGGACCGAATCCGAGGAACCGTTCCAAAAAGGACCGAATCCGAGGAACCGTTCCGAAAAGAACCGATTCCTCGGGAATCGGTTCTTTTCTTGTAGACTGGCCAGTTTTAATAAATTAAAATACGCTATTTTATTTCAAAATAACAGATTTTGATTCTATTAAAGCTGACTTTATTGCCAAAATATCCTTCTAATGTGTGTGCCCCTCCCCCCCCCCCCCCTCCTCAAAAAAAAGAAAAAAAAAGAAAAGTAAAGAAAGAAAGAAAAAAGAAATTGAAGTGCGGGGCGGAGTAGGGCGTTTAATAAACATTACTATTTCATCTTCTTGTGCTAAATTAATCTGAAAGAAATAGTTTAAAAAAATGTTTTATACGAATTGGATTTTTTACACCTGAGTGAAAAAGTGCCCGAGATGGGATTCGAACCCAGAAACTTTACGTGCTTTACCGATTGAGTACCTGGACCCCGAGGGTAATGGAACACCGTGTGTACTTTAATACACTAATACATTTTCTAATTGGTAAATGTATCATACGAAATGAATTTTTTCTAAATGAATTCTTAAGGCTGTTCTCAAATCCAAAAGGATAAATTTGTGACAAAAGTTTTAATTTATTTTTATTCGGAAATGCATGAAACGAACAGGTGTTGTTGTTCAGAAACTATGTAATCGAATTGTTTTTTCGATTTTCTTTTGCAAACGCAATATGCCTTTCAGAAAATAGTGTCAAAGTGGGCGTTTTGAACCGAATTTCCGCGCGAAAGCGGCATAATTTCTCAAAAATGGGTGAAAAACATGTTTGTCACGTGATCAAAATCGATTATAACTCAATAGGTAATTTACTGATCAAAAGATGGAAAACACAGTTCGATTCCAAATCGCTTCCATGGTCAAACATTCCAGTTTTATATCTTTCCGTTAAAAAATGAATTTGTAAATGAGTCAAAACGTTTTACGCTTGTTGAGCAGATCACTTAAGAACAGCCTTAAGAAAAACAGAAAAATATTTTTTTAAATCCGACTGGAAACAGTTTTGAATAATGTAAGAAATATATCAGTAGGCCATAAAAATTGCATTTTAATAGGATAATAATAACTGATTTTCAATTATTTTAATAATTGTAGAGTTACGCACTTTCATGCATATTTCACTATTTCATGTTTTTTCCTCAAACATAATTTCAATTTGAGAATCCTCTTTGTCAAAATAAATATATGACCAGCTACGAGCGCTCGAGTACCACTTTATTTCCACAGTTTGGCGTCTTGTTTTTCTCTCATGAAGAAGATGATTAAAAAAATCTCGAAACTCCCTAAGATTGTTGTTTTAATCAACTTACATTGAGGTTTATTACATAGAGTAAAATCTGTTAGAACAAGGAATTTTTGTAAAACGTTTCTTTCTTTCTTAAGATAATGAATATTTCAAAAAGCATAATGTCTAATAATAATAATAAGATAACAGTAACAGTGGTGGGTGGGATTGAAATAATTTAACCGCGGTTCGCTCTCTTAATGGCCGTTTTGAGTATAAAAACGGGAAAGAAAAATCACGTGCTACATATAGATTATCGGACTTTCTCCAACACTGCGACATATATAAAGCTGCATATTTTATGCTTGTTTCGGTTTAATAGATTTATGTTAACCCTCCGCCTACCAGAGGGGTTCAATGGCCCCGACAAATACATTTATAATGATATTTCTAATTTATTTTAAAAACTGAAATTTCTGTAAATATGGGTTTTTTCTGGGATGTTCTATTCTTTTGAGTAGAACATTCCAGAAAAAGTCACATATTTACAAAATTTTCATTTTTTAAAATGTGAAAAATCAATTTGAATGTATCTATCGGGTCTGTTGCACCGGTCTGGTATGCGGAAGGTTAATATTGCATTTAAAAAGTTTTACAATATACGAATTTAATTATTGGTTTCCAAAGAATGCACGTTGTGATTTTGTACAGTTTTTTCAATTGTTATTTTACTTCTATTTCTTGCTAAATAATTAGAATTTAAATAACTGTGACTTTGTTTTAATTCAACGTAAAATAAAAGCAAAAAAAAATATCGTTTATCGTAATAATTTCTTATAATTATTCAGATTTCTTGATCGTTATTGATACTCGTAAATCCCGAAATCAATGCCACGATTAATGCCTGTTACTGTGGTGATGGATAATACATATCTGAGTTTAATTTCGATCAAATCGAGGCTCCCTTCATGCTAAACTAAATTTAATGTTTCAAGCCTAATACCAAATTTCCGTTTTTATTGAGGTAAAATTTACTGCAAATACGATACTAAATTTTATGTATTTTCCTTTCTTATTGTTATTCTTTTCACTTAGAAGATTTATTTATTTATTTTCTTTTTTTCTTAAATTACATAAAGTTTTCTGAAAAGTTCGAATTTAACAAAATGTTTTATCTATTTTAAATAGTTTTGACAATAAAAAGTTTAGCTCCGAATAAAAAATAGTCAAATTCTCAAAAAATTAAGGTTGGTATTATCTATAACACGTTTGCAACAGATATCTTTCATTCAACGGCCGAAACATCGTCAAAAGGATAGTTCTTTATATAGTACTACACTCTGTAATAATAATGGACATACTTTTAATTTGTTTAATTTAATTAAACCAATAAACCGTTTTTCAGTTAAAATGTTAGCAAATTTCAAATTTAAAGAAATAGAACTTTGAAGTTTAGTGAATCACTATATCTTTTGGCGGAGATAATATGTACTATATATGAATAAAATCATATATATTACTATATATATATATATTATAATATTAATGCATATAATATTATCTTATAAATATCACTAGCCATAGCCCTGCTAATGAATCTGTTTACAAATCATCTGAAGGAACTTCTACCCTTTCGTGTAACACAAGTGTTCCATGACTTCATGAGTTATGAAGCTCCAAAGATCCCAATCCAAACAAACATATTAGCATTGCAATTCACTCACACCGAACTGAGGTTCTGTATGATATAAGTGGAGAGGGGGTGACGGCGGATGAGGGTGTGAAATTAGAGAAATTCCTGTAGGTTCTCGTGAAATTGGAGATTCAAAAAGAGTTGTAAGTTTGTTGAAATTCTACGTAGTTAACAGCAGTTCACAAATAGCGATGTTAGGGTAAAAGACAAGGCATACATCAGTCGCTCAGGAAAGACAGTGTGCAAAAACGTGCTTTACTTTTTAACTCTTTCCAATAAAGTTAGTGTTTATGAATGCGGTTTGTCTGTCCGTCAGACCGTCTGTTCACGCTCTAAGGCAAGTCACACACTAAGGCGACACATAAGGCATGTCGCTTGAATTCGCTAGAAAAACTAGTTTAAAACAAGTTTGCAACAACTTCGTTCTTTGTTTCGATCGGTTTTTGCACTTCATGTTGCGCTTTGTGTCGTTCTGTGGTCTCAGTGTGTAATATACCTAACTCCCGTAAATATACTCGGATTTCCATGTAATTGATATATGTTAATGATGTTTACCATGGGATGTTTGGTATTCAATATGAAGAGTGTAGCATTAATAGTTTATTTACAGGGGCACTCAAAAGTATTTCGTTACATTATGGTCAACGGGAAAAAATCGTTTGCAGCGAATTTTAATGACATTAAGCTATTTTAAATGCATTAAAATTGATATATATCACTGAATTGCACTACAAGATGATTGCTATAGAATAGGGTGTTTCACTTCTGAACCAGATCCTGAAAGCGTGATAATAATGTTGATGAATTATGCGAAATATCCTGTGTGCGTAAAGTTAGGGAGCTGAGGAGAAAGACGATAAAGGGCATAAAGTTATTGAAAGTACGGACACTGGAACAAAAATGTAATCTACTTTAACTAGTTACATATCCAAACCAGTAGGGCCATCCAAATGAAAAATGAGATTCAGAATGAAAAATGAAATTAAGATTACCTAGAGGTAGATTTTGAAGAGGAATCTATGAGACTAAAAATTCCTAGACCCTGGTGACAAATATTAGAGCAATAATAATATTTCCTATACAGGATGTCCACTCTCAACGATGTCCAATAGCTAATTCCTAAACCGTTAGTTATAGCCATATAGTTCCAATTACAAAAATGTTTTAAATGAGGGTAAAGAAGTATTTAAAAAGTGATTTGGGTCAATAGAATCATTTCTTGAAAAATTATGAAATTTAATTTTTTATACGATCCCCCGGTCCTTCAAGTTATAGTTAGTAAAACTTTCCTATTACACTTACAAGTAAGACAAATAAAAGTCCTATTATTCTACGACTAAAACTGACCGAAGTAATGGCTGTTTCAACTTGGAGCATATTTTTTGCTACGAAATAGGGGTCATTTACAAATTTACTAGAAATATAAATAATCTTCAGATATATAAAAAATATAGTTGATAGTAAAATTAACATTGCATTATAAATTTGAAATCTATAATCATTCTGAAATATTAATGCAAAATATACAGCTTGTACTAAACATATAACAGGAAAAAAATAATAGAATTTTCGTTAAATAAAATGTTGAAAAGCAACAGCCGCGATTCTTTACACACTGAATCCAAAAATGGTCTTCATTTTTTATCACAAAGTACAGATTTTTTGCAAATCGTAAATTTGAAAAATTTTCGAAAATCTGATTCTGATAGTATAAAATAGATGTGATTGTTATTTCTTTAACTTTTGATAATTTATTTTTATGTATTTTTTACTATTGAATACGAAAATGAGCTACATTTTTAACCATCACGTCAGGATTTTTCGCAAATCGTAAATTTCAAAGTTTAAAAGTTCAAAGTTTTAATTGAACCTCTTCCCTTCCCACATCATCGGATCCCCGAGCTGTTTAGCTGTAAGAATCCCAGTATAAGCCAAAAATTGAGTAAATTCTTGAATTAAATAAAATTAAATTGAATAAAAGAAGTTTTACATCCATTTTATAGTATCAGATTTTCACTATTTTTTAACTTTGAAATTTACCATTTACAAAAAAAGTCTAACATGATGGTTAAATATGAAGGTAATTTTTACATTCAGTGCTAAAAAGCACATATAAATCAGTCGTAAAAGTTAAAAAATACAACCATCGACTCTATTTTCTAGTATTAGCTATTTTTTCAATTTTGAAATTTACTATTTTGAAATTTACTCTTTGCGAAAAATTCTGACATGATGGTTAAAAATGAAGATAATTTTCGGATTCAGCGCTAAAATATACATAAAAATCATAATTTTAAAAATACATAATTTTAAAAATAAAAAAACACAACCATCGCAATCTTGTGTTATCTAATCTAAAACTTTTAGAAAACTTGTTGGCAGTAATCTATCCGAAATTTTTTGTGTTACCCTGTAAAATAAGTACATAATGGTAAGCACTGAAAATCATAATAATATTACATTATCATCTGATTTCCGTCAATATGTAAAATTTAACCTCGATCGCATATTTTAAAGTGAGTTGAATTTCGAGTACAAATTTTGAACTGGAAAGACATACATACGATCGTTTCAAGTTAACCCGTTACCCGCTGGTGTTGCGTTCACGCAACGGTCAAAATAATTGCTCATGCTTACATTAATTACTTTGTCACCACTATTTTACAATTAAAAAAATTGCCTTATTTATTGGCAGAAATTTTGATATTTTAATAAAGCGGAAATTACCTTTCTGAATTTGTGGTGACAAGCGACTTTCAACAAGAAATTTGAAAATTCCTACTTATAGTTTTGGCGGTTAATAGGTTAAATAAAAGCTTATAAAAATAGCATAGTTTTTGTTAAAAAAATCATGAAAAGAAACAGCTTCAAATCCTTACAAAAATCTGTCGTAATACGATTTCTTTCAAAGCGCAGCTACACATGAAATAAATCCTTCAAATACTTTAAGCACTTTGTTTACGACCCCTAGAAGCATGGCTAAACTCATGTGTATTCGGATGCAGAAAAGTGGCATAAGTCTTGCATTTTAAAGTTTCGTATAACTTCATGAATTTTAGTGTTAGATGAATGGGAGTTTTTTTGTCTTTCTTTTAAGAGAACAGGAAATTTTTACTAAATATCTCTTATAGGGCGGAGGACCGTATAAAAAATTAAATTTCGTAACTTTTTTAGAAATATTTTTATTGAACCAAACGACTTTCAGAATAATTTTTTACCTTATTTAAAACATTTTTGTAATTGGAACTATAGGTCTATGACTAACGGTTTAGGACTTAGCCACTGAACATCGTTGAGAGTAAAGACACACTGTATAAAATAATAATATAAATGGACGGTCATTTGACGACATATTTTCAAGAGAAACCAATGATTACACTGAAAATCGAATAGACCTTGCACCGCCCTTAAATTTCCAAGAGGAATTATGCTTTATACCATAAATCATAAAGTTAGAAATAACTGCAAATTAATTGCACACACTGATCAATGAAATGAACTCTTAAAAACAAAATCATCTGTCCAAAACAGTACAAAATTAAAGCGACTGGATGCCTAAGAAAATCGATGGGTACATAAGAAAATAAATTAGTAAAAAATATTATGTATTGCATGTGGTTCTCTTTATCTCGGAAGTGTTTTTTTCCCCTTGGAATCCTTTATTTTTCAAAATCGTTCTTTTTTTCTCGGAATCGTTCCTTTTTTCTCGGAATCGTTCCTTTTTCTCGGATTCGTTCCTTTTTTTCGGAACGATTCCGAAAGGAACGACTCCAATGAACTCGTTCATTTCGGTGAACGATTCCGGGTGGAACGATTCCTTAAAAGGAACGATGTTGCCCATCTCTAGTTTTAAGTAACATTTTTTATCAAATATTACTATAGCAAAATGTCACATTAATTGTTTTTGTTCCAGTTGCTGAGGATAGCATGACGAAAACTATTTCTCGTGTCTTTAATATTTACAAGGGGGTAGGAACCGGGGAAGCTGGGAGAGCTGTGGCTCCCCCTGGAATATTTCAGACGGGCTCAGCTCCCCCGGGAGAAATTCTCGCACCACATCAGTTTACGATACATTGCTGAATTAAAAAAATAAAGTATACTTTTTCTAGGAAATTCACACAATAAACAACAAAGAGAAGAGAGAGAGGGGGTGGTGAGTACACTTGTTTGTACCTTCACCCTTTTTCTTATTGTTTACAACCCTCCCGATTTCCAGAAAAAAGGGGGTCTTATATAGGTCTACTACAAATTACCTCCACCGATAACATATTTATAAAGAGGAGGCCTTTAAAATTGATTTGGAAGAGATTTGTAAAGAATTTGTAAGCAAAACAACAGAAAGCACTTTACTTTTTGGTAAATGGAAGTGGGAGAAGCCTTAAATTTGAATATTGTATTCGGGATCGCACATAAATTAAGTTTCAAGTATCAAGTATGTGTATAATGTATCAAGTATATCTATTAAAAATTATTTTAACTGGATTAAAGAGTTTGTGATCTTTTGATATGCTTCTATTTTATACTTCTGTTTGTGAAACGTGCAACACTATGAAGGAACCCTCCAAAATGAACGAAATGACCCATGCCACTAGCTTTCCGCAATATGCCCCGGCTCCCCCTGTTTGTACAAAGTTCCTACGCCACTGAATATTTACAATTGATTTTATCGTTTATTGTGTTTAAATGTTTAAAAAAAACCATTTGTTTATCGAGTTTGCAGTGTTAATTCATTAGCAGATCCTATTGCAAGGGTGTTTCAATAGTCCAACATATGAAATGTATTCAATTTATATTAAACTAAGTGAATGGACCAAAGAAGCTCCCAGCAGGGGCTACTTTGTTCCAAAACTTTAAAGGTAGTTAAAAAATAAAAAATTGTCTCTTTAAAACAATATAAAAAATTGCCTCTTTAAAACCATATAAAAATTTACCTCTTTAAAACCATCCAGTTTGCTTCATTATGTCATGTTAATTGTTTACAACTCAATTTCGACGTTGAAAAATCATATATAATATTTTTTAACAATGGAAATGTTAGTAGAACCCGGAAAAGGTGGCCCAAAGTAGCCCCCGGTTGACGATATTAAACAGAGTTGGCTTAAAATGATGAGTTGACAAAGTCATGATAATTATATTCACTGCATTAGATATTGCATAGCAAATAATTTTGTGTATTAATGCATTTGGCAGCAGTTGGGAGTTAGCTGGAAAATGTTTCAACAAAAGAAAATCATTAGAAGTGTATGTATGTAGCACAGATTCCAACGTTTTTGCACTTCTTAACCGGAGACGCACTAATGTAATCAGGATCCTTTTCAGTTTGTATGCAAAACAACCTTTAACTATAAAAAAGTAACATAATACCGTAACTTTTGGCAAGATGGCGAATTGAATAATGTATTGGGTCGTTCAGAAAGTCGTGTCCGTTTGAGAAAATCAATTCGTATCGGAAAATTCTGCCCGATAATTATTAGACATTAGATATAGGAATCAATGTCTAGTCTAATAATTAAATGATAGAATTTGCCGGTACGAATTGATTTTCCCAAACGGACACGACTTTCCGAACGACCCAATAAAAGGATAGAAAAATTTAAACTGATTCAACAGTTTTTATGCAGTAGCAGTAGCTTTAACATATAATTTTAATTCTCAACGCTTTAATTGAATGGATTGTTTTTCTTTTAATCCGGATGACTGCAAATTATGAGCCAAACAGAATGAATCACTCACACAATTTTCTTTCAGCAAATAACAAATTAAGCTTTGAAAAAAAATATAAATTTTTAAAATGCAATTTTTAAAGCATCTAGAACGAATTAATGAAATTCTCACAAAATATCTATAGCAAAACGATGATCGATTTGAGTTTTTAAACGCATGATTAACTAATCCCCATATTTAATAAGCGTGCACGCATTAAAATAACAAGTAATCATAACTGCCAAACGATACGACTTTTTTGCTCTAATAATCTCCAATTTGAAATTATATTTCGATATCTTTATTCCGCTATTACGGTTAACAATATATGGGCAGAAATATGAGTTACCAAAGAACGTAGAGGGAACAAGTTAAACAGCTAAACGAAAAAATTCTTTAATCTGCCCTAAAAACCAAGCTATATCGGAAGAACTGCCCCTTAATATATATATTTCTTTTATTTTCTTTGTGGGATTTTCGACCACTTAAGAGATTTGAATATTCTAAAGTATTTAAAGACTAAATTTTCTAAAGCTCTCTCAGTCAATGTTTAAAAATTGTTATGATTGCTTTCATTAGAAATTATTTAAAACTCTTGCATGTTTTGAAAATAATACTTACCTCCCTCCTCCTCCGAAAACACTTGTCTATAAATATATATAGAATCCATAGCTATCTATAACAAAGTCAAGAAAATAAATTAAATTTTTATTTCTGGTTCTTGAGAATTTTGTTGATTTCTTTAAGGGAAAGCAGGTGAAAACGAACCCAGGGAAGGAATGAAATTATAAAATTTTGATATCACAAGAGAGTAACATCAAATTTCTTGAGTTTCATTTATTTATACATTTTATAGTTGCTAATCTTGGTTGTAATGTTCCTAAAATTTGTATTTGGCCTTTTAAATTTGTTTATTAAAGCATTTTTAAATATTCATATTTTTATCTTAACATTTTTGGCTTGGTTTTAATATTAAACATGCATGCTAAGTAGTTGTAGATAGTTAGAATTCCCCTTGGCTGTCACCACAGCTTTTGAATCATCACCCCCCTACCAATCTCCAGCTAAAGAGCTATGCAGTCCTGTGAGCCAGCCAAGAAGTAACAGCAATGTTCACAGTGACACAATTCGCTTCAATTTCTTTGCGTGAAATTTCTTTCTTTCAGTGCAGTAGAACTAGAATTCTTATTTTAAAATTATACCCCACCTTTCGGTGGGATTCCAAAAATTGGTTTTAGGCTCATTGAGTTGTTCCCCTCCACGGTAATCTTTAGTAAAAGGCGAAAGATTGGCTCGTCTTATGAAGGGAAACCAGAGCATACACGAAAAAATAGCTCCGAAATAAAATCATACATTTACTCTCTCAGAAAAGTGGTGGGGAAAGTATTTTGAAAACCAAGTTTTTTCTTAACTTTTTAAAATTATGTCGAAGTCTTTATCAAAACAGTTTATCTTTAGAAAATTACATATTTTTTGTCTTGTTTTATTATAAATCGTTTCAGTAGAAACGTTCTACGAACAAACGTCATCTTAGTCAGATTGGAAGATAAATTTCAGACAAATCAAAGCTTTCATTAATGGAATTTAAAGTTGCATTTTAATGTTGACTTTAGAGAACCGTTTGCACTGTGCGTAAATTGCCTTTCGAACTGAGTGGAATTTCGTGAAATTGACATGTAAATTGTTAAATTTAGAACTCTTACTACCTCTTGGATTTTAAACTATTTTATTTTGATGTGTGTAAGTTACGAATATTGGGTAATTTCTGTCACAAAAGGGAAAAAAAAAAAAAGTGCCATTCCGTTTTTGGTGGAAAAAAAAAAAAAAAAAAAAAAAAAAAAAAAAAACACCGAATTCATAGTAATAAATCGGTAATTTTTTTTCTTGAAAGAATGGAGATTTTTTTTTTTTTTTTAATGTCTTTCATAGACGCAGAACAATATATATCTAAATATAGGTTACACGAAAAGGGAGCTGTATGAAAAATTAAATTTTATATTTCAGTGTGTATACAGCTCCTTCTAAATCAAATGCCATATCTCAAAGCTGTTTTTATTTGTAACTTTTTTTGTAATTGGAAGTATATGTTTCTGTCATCAACGGTTTAGGGCAGGGTCGGCGAACCTATGGCACGCGTGCCGTAGCTGGCACGTGAGAACATATTTTTGGCACGCCATTAATTGAAGTTCTAAATCAGAATTCAGTCAAATTCCCAAAATTCTGCACATCATTATTCTTTTTAGGTGCGTTCGTAATTATATAAATACGTAGCACCTGTAGTCGTCGTTCGGTCCGTCTGTCTGTCTATCCGCCCGCATATAACAGAGCAAAAACTACCTAACCGAACGGTCTGAAATTTTAAATATATAACTGTTGCAAAATTTTGTCGAGTCATTTCAAATTTTATAAAAGTTTAATGACAGAGACAGTCAAAAGTTTTCAGTTACAATGGGCAATGGGAAAAAATTATTTCAAGAGCATTTTAATGATGTTACAGCCTTTCGAACAGGATGAAATTGATATGCACTTTTCATTTGACACGTTTGACGTGCAATTTCCAGCTTGTTTTTATTAATATACGAGCTTGACTGAAAATAGCTTTTGTTTTTTATAATAACTATTTGTGTACTTGTCATAGCACTGATCTTACCCGTTTAGAAACTTTTGATATTCCCCCCTTCCCCATTTCTTCAACTCCGTTATGCTGGTGCCTGTGATTGCAGTAATATTTCTGATATTTGTGCGTAATTTAACGCATTTTGATCTGCAAATGAGGTTTTATTTAACTGTTGCTGGAATTTGTTAGATTTTAGCCTGTTAAAATGACAAAAGTATTAATAAAACTGATAAAGATGCCTTTTTTTCAGATAAGTTATGGAAAATATTGTAACTAGGTTAAATGATAGGCACTAAATAAAACTTGATTAAAGATAATTATAATAAACACTGGATTAATCTATCATGACAAAAACTAATACAGCACTTGTGCAAAGCACACCGCGTCAAAAGTAAAGAAACATCCGAACTAAAAGTTTAGTTGTACAACTATTGCTGCAAGTACATTTTTTTTCAACACTTCCTCTAAAAATATACTTGTTTAAATGAACACATTATGCATACATTGACATTAAACACTGAAAAATACTTTCAATCAACAGTCTTCAGTCCTAAATAAAGTCTAAGCTTTTCAAAAGGAGCTCTAGCAAGAGGTTTTGTCATAATGTCAGCAGCCTGATTTTGGCTGTCAATGTGTTCAATGTTCATTATCTTTTCATGAAATTTTTCACGAACGAAATGATGTCTCACTTCTATATGCTTTGAACGCTTATGAAATTCAGGATTCTTTACTAGTTTGATAGCACTAGCATTATCCACAAACAGGGTTGGAATATCTTTAAGCACTGAAATTTCACAAAACAGACGTGCCAACCAAATAATTTTTTTCGTGGCTTCACTGGCTGCCACATATTCAGCTTCAGTTGTCGAAAGCACTATGCTTTTTTGTTTTTGGCTAGTCCATGTAATAGCACCACCAGAATATAAACACAAGATCCCAGTTCTTGACTTTCTAGTAATTTCATCACCAGCAAAATCAGCATCACTGAAAATTTTAAGATCACCAACTAGATAATTTGCTTTATAAAGCAATCCATGCTCAAAAGTTCCTTTTAAATATTTAAAAATTCTTTTGACTGCTTGCCAATGACACAACAAAGGTGAGTCCAAATTTTCAGACACAACAGAAACTGCATAGGCAATATCAGGACGCGTGGCTGTACACAGATACATCAAACTTCCCACAGCTTCCCGATAAGGAACTTTCGCATCAAGAGTGAGATCACTTGTTTCATACTTTTCAGATGGAGTTGCAACAGCATTAGCATCACTCATTCCAAATTTTTCAAGAATTTTCTTGATATAATTACCTTGACTTATAAAGACTGAGCCATCATTCAGCTTGGTAATTTGCATTCCCAGAAAACAAACTAAGGAGCCAACTGTAATTTTAAATTCAGCTTTTAGCTTTTCCACAAATTTGAGAATGTCACTTTTGTCAGAACCCGCTATCAAGCCATCATCCACGTAAATGGCTACAATGAGCTTCTTTTCTTTATTTTTATAGAAGAATAAACATGGATCAGCTTGACTACAATTTAATTCTTGATTTTGAATAAAGTTTACAAAGCGTTTGTTCCAGCACCTAGGAGCTTGTTTCAAACCATATAAGCTTCTATCAAGTTTGCATACACGACCTGATCCATCATTATAGCCTTCTGGCTGTTTCATAAAAATTTTCTCATGAAGCGCTCCATACAAAAAAGCTGTTTTTACATCAAATTGCAAAAGATGAAGATTTTCTGATGCTGCGACACTTAGTACTGTTCTAACGGTATCAAACTTAGCCACAGGACTGAAAGTTTCATCATAGTCTATACCATGTTTCTGACTATAACCTTTTGCCACCAACCTTGCTTTATATCTGTCAATGCTGCCGTCAGCTTTAGTCTTTACTCTTAGCACCGAGCGATTTGATATCAGTTTTTCTCCAGAGGGTAAGTTCACAAGACTCCAAACTTTATTCTCTGCTAAAGAAGCCATTTCTTCATCCATAGCTTGCTTCCATCTTTCGGCATCGCTGGATTGCATTGCTGAGGCATAGGAGTTAGGAACATCATGCTCTGCCAATAAAACATAGTCCTGTAAATGGGAAGGTGTTTTGATGATTCTTCCACTGCGACTTTGCACTGTTATGTTATTTACAGAGTCTTCTGTAACAGATTCCAAACTTTCAGCAGGATCAATTAAACTTTCTTCATTTTCAAGGTCAACATTTTCATTTGGACTGAGTGTACAGTCCAAAGTTTTGTTTTGATCATTGGTACTCAGATCTGATGGAATTTCAGGTGTATTCTTAGAAATGAAGACTTTCTCTTCTTTGAATATGACATCACGGCTCAGAATAACTTTACCCTCAGCTGGAAGCCAAATTCGGTAACCATCTTTATCACCACAGTATCCTACAAAGTTGCCCTTCTCACTTTTCTTGTCCCACTTTTTTCTTTTTTGTTTAGGTATATGCGCGAAACATTCTGTGCCAAAAACATGGAAATGATCTATCTTAGGAGCTTCTTTCTTGAACCATATTTCATACGGTGTTTTTCCTTCTAATGTTGTGGGTCCAGTTCTATTTAATGTATAGACAACAGTGTTGACTGCTTCAGCCCACAGTCTGACAGGGAGATTCTTCGCATGTATCAAGGATCTTGCACTTTCAACCAGTATGCGATTTTCTCTTTCCGCAGAACCATTCTGTTCTGGAGTATATGGCATGGCAATGTTTGGGGTTATTCCCTTCGATGCAAGGATTGCGTGAACTTCAGAATTATCAAATTCCTTACCACCATCACACCTGAACGCCTTGATCCTGTTACCAGTAGTTTCTGCTTCATTTATGAAGGTTTTTAAACAGTTTGCAACTTCAGATTTATGTTCAATAAAGAAAACTCTGCGACATCTCGAAAAGTCATCTTTAAAGGAGACAAAATATCTCGACCCTCCAATGGATCTCTGTTGCATGGGACCACAAACATCTGCATGAATAGTCTCGCCAGCACACATTGGCCTATTCTTTCTAGTGCCAAAACTTTTTCGTTGTTGTTTGCCAAGCACACAACCTTCACAAAACTCTTCACTACCTTCAACACGGATACCTTTTCTCTCTAAAATATTTTTCACATGGCACTTATTTTGGCGACATAATCTTTCATGCCACAGCTGTAATGTATCTTCTTGTGAGGCAATGTAAACATCAGCAGATTTATCAGGCATTCTCACTCTCATTTCGAGTGCATACAGCCCTCGAGATGTTCTCTTGCCTGTCATTCGTACATCACCATTTTTCAAAAAAGCACAACCATTTGAATCAACTTTAAATTTGAAACCCTTGTCGACAGTTTTACTAATAGAAAATAAATTTCTGCTTACTTCTGGGACATACCACACATCCTTCAGGTGATTTCTTTCCCACTTTTTGTTGACCAGCATTTCTACGTTGATTACACCTTCACCATATGCTAAAATAACTTCATTATTCCCTATTCTTACTTCTTTGGGGTGTGAAAAAGGCTTGTATGATAAGAAATATTTTTCATTGCTTGTCATGTGTGCTGAAGCACCCGAGTCAGCTAGCCATAGGTCTGTTTCTGGAACATCAGCACTACATACAAAGGCATCACCATCCGGTTGCTTTTTTCCACTATTATTCTTGTAACAATGTTTCGCAACATGATCAGTCTTGTGACAAGAAAAACACTTCTTCTCAGTTTTGAATTTTCCTTTTTTCTTTATTGAAGATTTAGCAAGAAGGGCTGCACTTTCACTCTGCTTCGATGGCAGTCTCATTTCAATAAGTCGAAGGCGCTCTGTTAATTTGTTAATTGTCCTTTCCTGCACTGGAACAGATTCCCACACACTTTTAAATTCGAAATATTCTGCAGGTAGTGTTGACATAATTCGACTCATAAGCAGTAAATCAGGTAACTCTGGCTTTTGAGTTCATCACCAGCCTTTTGAGTTCATCATTCAGCTCACGGAAGTTCCGTTGCAAATGTGCTATGTGTGTTACGACATCTTCTGCAACATCTTTTTCTGAGCTAAAAAACTGCTCCATTAAGCGATCCACCCGCTGACCCGAACTTTGCTTTCACAGAAAGCAACTTTTCCCAAACGCATTTTGCTGTATCGCAAGTTGCCGTTAATTCAATATTTGCATCGTCCATGCTATTAACAAGAATTAACTGAGCCAATGCATCGCTCCTAAGAAAAGCCTTACGTTCTGTTTCATAGGATTTTCTTGCATCCTCAGCAGCGGAATCTCCGGGATCAGCCGGCACTTCACGGCCTGCAGTCACAATATCTAAAACATCGTGATGGCGCAACAACAGTTCGATTTGACGCTTCCATTTTGTCCAATTTTTTTTGTACCTTCCAGCTTCTCAATTTGCGCTTTGGAATCCATTGCAAAGGCAGTACGTATCAAAAGCGTTCGCAAAATGAGTCCTTATCAAAAAATATTCAATCGCGTGAACAATTCGTCACGTTGTACTTAGGCCTAGCAGCCGCGATCAGTCCTAGCAAGATGCAGATTTAATATCGCAGTTGACAGCGTGAGAGCCCATAACCTATTGTAACTAGGTTAAATGATAGGCACTAAATAAAACTTGATTAAATATAATTATAATAAACACTGGATTAATCTATCATGACAAAAACTAATACAGCACTTGTGCAAAGCACACCGCGTCAAAAGTAAAGAAACATCCGAACTAAAAGTTTAGTTGTACAACTACTGCTGCAAGTACATTTTTTTTCAACAGAAAAAATAATAATTTGATTGTTAAAACATTTGTAAAATGAAATGAAAATGAATATGATATTTTTAAATAAATCTTCATTCAATGTATTTTTTTGTCGGGAATGGGACGTGGGGGGTGGGGGGGGGGGGGGGGGGAGCTGTTGGCACGCCATGTTCACTTGAAATTTTTTTTGAAAGAAATTGGCACGCGGTTGTGAAAAGATTCGCCGACCCTGGTTTAGGGGATTATCAACACAACCTTCTATTTTTAATCACCCTGCATTTCGACTCGTGTATTTAATTTCGAGGACTCGTTTATAAGTTGTTGCAAAAGAAGTATTTCAACTCATATTGGTGGGACTGGCAGATTTAAGCGGACGCTTAGGGATGCCAAGGAAAGGGAGAGAACCCACTGCCGAAAAAATCTATATAGCTTTTCTTCTTCTGACTTTTATTTTAACACTAGAACGGCGGGAAATTTTGCTCAAGTTTTATAAAAAATATTTCACATCAGAATTTTTATTTAGAACTATTTAACTTATTTATTTAAGTTATTTTTTTGTGCAGCATATGTTAATCTTATATTATAAAAAAAAAATTCTGGTTCAAATCGAAATGTATTCATTCGGCAAGGGTCAAAATGACCCACGCCGCCGTTCTAGTGTTAAGAACAAACGAACGAAAGGGATCCGAAAGAAAAATTTTTGTCTTCCACTTTTAAGCACGATGTTCTCAAATATTTTTTCAAGGCTATAGCACATAATCCAAGGAAATAATTTCAATGATGTCCTCCAAAAAAGGGCATCTTGTGTCCGGTCGCATAGTCATGGGGGCGTAGTTGAATCTGGACCCTCGAAAACAGGAAACTTGCAAATTCTGTTCTACTAGCGTATAATTTGAGACTTTAATAGGGTGTCCTCGCCAAAATCCTACATGCCTAGGGCAGCCAAAATTTTATAACAGGCCTTGCATAGTAGTAATTTACGCGCCTTATTTATATACCAAAATTTATATACCAAAATTTCACGTTCACGCCCGTGCCGATATTCATGTTTTTCGCTGTGAGACGGCGCTCGAATTCATATTTCGCTTCATCTGTGTGGGCTACCTGTACTGCGCCGCCAGATCTGGCGGCGCAGTACAGCCGCTTATTCAGACACTGTATGTAATGACCCGCCCCTATCATATTTATTGAATTGAACTCGAATATTATAAAGCAGAGTTGATTGTGAATGTCTGAAAGTTCGTAAGATGTAAGGAGTAAGCAAATTACTTAGAGACATGATTTTATTGACTACATATGTAGAAATTTAATATAAAATGTCTTGAAATCTAAAGAAAAATGGACAACATGATATAAATGCATTTCTGTCAGGTAGAAGCCACGCCCTTAGTCAATGATATTTTTTGAATGAAAACGAGAATTCTCGTTTCCCGTCGTGAATGTATTAAGTTTATAATAATGAATTGTTTTTACAACTGAATTTTCGAATATGTAAGTGTGACCCACCTGTAGTGCACAACGTCTATAGCACCTGTAGTACATGCCTTCTATGGAACAGTCGAGTGTGACCCACCGGTAATGCACGCCGCCTGATGCGACAGTCAAGCATGACTCACCGGTGATGCACGCCGCCTGATGCGACGGTCAAGCGTGACCTACCAGTGATGCACGCCGGCGTGAACTTGTTAAGTAAGGTAATATAGCTATTTAAAAAATAAAGTGGTTCTTAGTTTTACAGATATTGTGACCATCCTGTTTTACAAGGCGGGCTATTTTTTTAATTTTATTTTTTATTTATTTTTTTATTTATTTATTTATTTATTTTTTTTTTTTTTTGTTAAGTATTAGCATTTTAAAACTATGTAGCCGCTTATAGTAAGAGTGAAAGAAATATTATACCTTTTAAGTACTTCATGAACATGAAAATAACATTAGCATTAGATTTTTTTTTTTTTAAATACTACTTAGATAGATACTACTATTCTAAATTTGAATTTGATACTCAACTCGGCCGGCAAAGTAATGCTTCTAAATCTCGTTCTAAATAATCACTTCAATTCCAGAAATAATTCGAATAATGTTATTTCAACATAAAAGAATACATCATTTACTTTCTAATACTTTACATAAAAGTAAATCTTAGGTTTTCAGAAATAGTGTCCTGTTTTTACACTCAGTGTAATTCTTGTAGCAAGTAAACGAAACAAACTTCAAGACTTTGTATTTATATCGAAAGAAACTTTGTTACAGAAGATTGGCATAGATTTCGAGTAGGCATCAAGAGAATGAAAAATTACCATAGAGCATGGTGTCGCAAACCCCGTATTAAATCCAAAATACAGGGTGTTCTACCCTAACTCAATTTGGGTTGACGATAATTACTCTCAGAAAACTGAAGTACAGTCGGACCTCGTTATCTCGACATCCGGTTTTCACGTCACTCCGCTTATTGCGTCAGTTTTTCATATTATGTCCTCTGTATTTTAGTGATTTTCCGTGATTCGCTGCAATTTTTCCACATTGGTAAAAGGAATCGGGTTTCAATCTTCTAAGCCAATATGTAATTCTTTTTTCAGTCAGTGAACTTTATTCGAAATTTATGCAGCTATTTTTAAATTTTCCACGACTTTTAATTGTGATTTTTAGTTTTTTCGTGTTTCGGGTTTTTTTTTTTTTTTTTTTTTGGTCCCGGTCAACGTCGAGTGGGTCAGCTCGTTTATTATAAATTACTGTAAATATGCTAACTAATGCTAATTCATTTTTAGGATTTAGCCTTTTTTTTTTTTTTTTTACACGCAGTTTAAACACGTATAAGACCATTACATAAAAAAAAAAAAAAAAAAAAAAAAAAAAAAAAACATACAACATGTGGTTTATGATTTATTAGTTCAATTTTTTTTCTAATTGTGTTATGTATAAATTTATCACCCAGTTTTACTGTTAAAAAATATTACGTCGCAGGAAAAAAATGGCTGGTAATGAGACTTGTCGCAGAAAGCTTAAAAATATTCTGCCATAGAGCTGGCACGTATAATGGAAATTTATACCACATTTTTTTTTTTTTTTTACATTATCACATTTACGACAAATGTGATAATGTCTATTTAAAGTTTTACTATAATATACAGTCAAACCTCGTTATCCCGACACTCTAATGACCAGAAAAAAGTGTCGTCATAAGCGGAGCGTCGCGGTAACCGGAGTTGGAGAAAAATATGTTTATAAAAAGCGGTATTTTTAATTAATTTAAAACAAGTTTAAATTCATAACTGCTCTAACAGTTTTAAGCAATGAAACATTATTATTAAACAAAATAAACAAACAACAACAACAAAAAAATTGAAAAAAAAAATAAAAATCAGATTTATGATTTTTTTTAAATTATTGTTATATGATATATTGATGAATTAAGGTTTGCTTAGCAGAGGACAAAAATTACTATATTGAGCTAAAAGATTGAAACAGGATTTATTTTATGAATGTCAAAAAAATCTCTGAGAAACGAAAAAAGAAAAAGAAAGAAATCTCTAAAAAATCACATACAAAAATTGGCGGCACTTTCGAAAATTGCTATATAATATCCGAAAAAAACTTTATTGAAAAGCGGACAGAATTTAATAGGCTAAAGATGAAAACCGGATTTCTTTGAAGACGAACACTCTGATCAAGCAAAATGAGATTTCAAATTCTGATTCTCTATTTGTATTCGCGTAACTAAACAAACAACAACAACAAAAAAAATAAATAAATTGTTTATGTTTTTAATGTTTGCACATGAATGGTCTATTTATATTCTTTGAAGTATTTACTAATGTAAAAAAATCTCCGCGAACTAGAAAAGCCCCGAAAAAAAATCGCATAGTAAATCACTAAAAATTCTAGAATCGTGTAGAGAGATTTTACTATAGTGGACATTGTTACGGGAATTCATCCACGAATGTAAAAAAAAATCGGCGAAGAACTCGAAAAAACGATAAAAGCATAGAAAATCGCAGATGACAAAATGAACTATACGACGCTAAATGTAGGAAACGCGAATTATTTTTACGAATGTCAAAATGTCGCCGCAGATCGCGAAAAAACACTAAAAATCCCAAAAAATTCAAAAGTGGCGAGAACAAAATTTACTGCATTAGGGTTAAAGTTTGGAATAGAATTCCTTTTACGAATGTTAAAATATCGTCATGGTACGTGAAAAAACTCTAAATATCTCGAAAGCGATAAAAAACCAAAAATGGCACAGTAAAAAATTTACTATATTAAGCAAAAAGTTTGAAATCAATTTCATTTTCCGAATGTCAAAAAATTACCGCATTAAAAATCGCTAAAATTCTAAAATCGTGGAGGAGAAAATTTACCATATTAGGTTAAAAGTATGAAACCAAATTCATATTAGTTTAAAAGTTTAAAACTGAATACCACTTACGAAAAAAAAAAAAAAAAAAAAAAAAAAAGTGAGTGCAGAAGTAAAAAAAATCAACAAATATCGCATTAAAAATTGATAAAATTCGAAAATCGCGTAGACAAAATTTTCTATATTAGGATAAATGTTTGAAATCAAATTCCTTTTCCGAAGCTCAAAAAATCGACACAGAACTCGAAAGAACGCTAAAAATCGCCTTAAAGGTTGCTAAATATTAAAAAATTTCAGGGAATAAAATTTACTGTTATTTAATGGAGTAAAACATAGCAATCGAAATTCTTGCATGCATGACATAAAATCGACGCAGAACGAAAAAAATCTAAAAATTATGTTCAAAATCGTTTAAGTTAAAAAATTATACAGAATAAATTAGACAAAAAGTTTGAAACCGAATGCAGATTTCGTCTGTCAAAAAATCTATGCGGAAATAGAAAAATCGTCAAAAATCGCATTGAAAATCGTATTAAAAATTCATAAAATTCAAAACTTCAAGACAAAATTTACTATATTAGGATAAAAGTTTGATATCAAATTCTTCTTCCGAATTCCAAAATATCGCCGCGGGGCTCGAAAGAGCGCTAAAAATAGTATTAAATATTCAACAATTATACTACATTATATATATACATATACAGTGAATTCTGGATAAGTCCAATTCGAAGGGACCGGCAAAAATATTCGAGTTATCGTAAGTTCGACTTATCGAAATCCTTAAATACATACAGAAAATATATGAAAAATACTTTAATCATATACATAGGAATTGCAATTATACTGTAATAACAGTCTGGCAAAATGATCGCTAAAGATAATATAATTTAATGGAACATATAAGGTACTTACAAATTCAAGTTTTCTGAAAAGACTTGTTAATGATGACTGTTCGAAGAAACTTTTTTGCCTTTCACATGTTAGAAAGTATGTAAACAAAGGAAAAGAGAATCGTCCACAACGTCTCTACTTTCGAGATATTGCCGTAGTGTCGTCATTGCCGCATATGCTTCTTGATTGTTTGGAGGAGAAGCGCAATTTACTTCCTCATCATCTTCAGACTCAGGATCGTTCTCCACCTTTTTTATTGCTTCCACTAAGTTCTCCGCAAACTGCGACATTTTCATCAATATTCAAAAACTCATTATCGTCATCTTCAGAAAAAACTTGATCCCAACAAAAAGTTTTCGGTAAAAAAAAAA
Source organism: Maratus speciosus (assembly GCA_963932465.1). NCBI lineage: Eukaryota > Metazoa > Arthropoda > Arachnida > Araneae > Salticidae > Maratus > Maratus speciosus. The sequence goes on from OZ010793.1 coordinate 175,023,040, forward strand.
AAAGCGCCAAGTTCTCCTTAATGTTTCGGCCAGAAAAAGTAGTGATATCTGAAGTTCGCACAAGGGCACAAGTTAAAAGCCAAACATCCCAAATCTTTCATTGAAAATGGCTTCCTGCGACTTGGCCGTTAATGCCTTCTACAGCATTTCAAAATTAATGATTGGAAATTTCGCATTTATGAATTATTTAAATATTAAAATTAATATTAGTATGCAAAGAGGCAAATTCACATAAAGACATTATAAGTAAAAGATTTCTGATAAATACCACCAATTTCAACAAACAATAGTTTTGATTACAGATCATTTAGTCCACATGTGGTTTAATTGCCATTTCGTACGGTCTAAAGCTAAAGTCAATAACCGAACTTAACCGAAGAAATAAAAGAAAATTTACTTTCTTCAAATCTCACAATATATTACATTATATTTTATTGTATAATATTGAAATCTTGTGCATTGACGAAAGAGATTTTTTTCGTTTGAACATTTATTATAGTTTGCGTGCATACATTAAAAGGTATTCGATTTATAAACTGTTAAAAGCTGATACTAATTATGTTTTAGCAATTAGGGATATTACCTTCTGAATACAAGTATTTTTTTATATTTAACTTCTAAGCATTTAAATAGACTGAAGTGGTTTAAATACTTTTTTTAAATGTGTATTTTATTTCTGTACTTTGTGCCACAAAATGTCTAAAATAATCAAAAAATGTAGTTGTCATGTAGCTCATTTGTACATACTTTAAAATTTGAAAAACCCTCTCGAAGGCATTAACGGCCAAGTCGCAGGAAGCCATTTTCAATGAAAGATTTGGGATGTTTGGCTTTTAACTTGTGCCCTTGTGCGAACTTCAGATATCACTACTTTTTCTGGCCGAAACATTAAGGAGAACTTGGCGCTTTTTTTTTTTTACCGAAAACTTTTTGTTGGGATATCACTACTTTTTGTATGTTTTTTCTAGTTTTTTCTAAGCTATATTAATATAAAAAAAAAACTTAAATTTCAGTACTTTTATGTTAGCCGGGAGCAAATCTCCTAATTAGCATTTAGTTTTTTCGCCAAAAGAAGTTTTCATTTTTCACATGTGTAAATTAGAAACAATGCTTTGATTTTCAAATAAAATATTTTGGTTTATGTTATTATTTGTTATTTATTTATTTATTTCTATGTTAAATATTCTATTAAATAAAATGAGGGAAATGCATCTATTTTAAATGAGATGACTGAAAAGTTTATATTTTTAAATGAAATAAATGCAATATGAGCAATAGAGTTAGGGACAGTATTTGGCGATTTGCCCTTTCGCGCCCGTCTAGCATAAAAATACCTAAATTTATTTTATTGAGCTTTATAAATTCATACTTTAATTCTTTTTATATTAAATTACTAGCCGCCTCTAGCAAGCACAGCAGTATATACTCTATTAATTGCATATTAAACGTTGCATCATGTTACTGTTATCAGGGCTCGCACCGTTCCTAAAATTTTCGCACTTTGCTACCAGTATTTTAAATAAGAATTCTTCGTGGTATATTCCTTTAACATCTACAATAGAACTATACAACAAAGATTATCGTTTTTATTTAGTGGTAGCAAAGTACGAAAATTTTAGGAACGGTGCGAGTCCTGTGTTATTCATAATTTAATTACTTGCCCATTCTTTCGAAAAGTCGGAAGCTTTTGATAGAGAAATCAAGAACTCTTTACGATCATGGAAGCACAACATATATTTTGTGTTGTTATGTATTTCATTCTTTCATGACAAATATCTCTTAACTCACTTATGCATGTTTCCTTATCAGTTACGATTCGTTCTCTAATGCGTAAATTTTTAATCTTATTAAGTAATCTTTTCTAATTGTATTTTATTACTGTATTTTAACTGATACGATTAGATACAAGTGAAATTATTCTTATTAAATCCTTTGATAATATCTGCATTTAATAATAATATTGATAATATCTGCATTTAATAATAATATTGATAATATCTGCAACCATATTGATGCTAATATCTTTTTGTTTCATGCTAACCTTTTCAATAGACTCGATTACGGAAGAATAGAAGGTCTACGGGCTCACTGCTATGATCCATTTGAAAATCTATCATTCTTCTCATCTCATCGTGTTGAAGAACTAGCCAATTTGCCATGGTTTTAAGTTTTTAGCTAATTTTATTCGAAACCTGAAAACTAAAATGCGAGGAACCGGATTATAGAAGATTCCTTCTAACGGTACATATCGATTAACAGGTTACATATTATAAAATTATAATAATCATAAGGAGAATTGTCAGTTTCGGTGCTTTAATAGTTTCCGTAAATTCTATTTATATAATACAGAAGTTTCAGCAGAGTAAAGCTTAACAACATAGTCACAGTAAGTATAATAACAGTACAATATATTAACAATAGCAGAGGTTTTGTGCAGTGACGAAACTACTGGCACTTTGGCAATATTCGTACGTGATATTATTTAACTATTCAGATGATATGCGGAAAAATATAAATAGATGGCTCGCATTAATAATTAACTCATTGAAAAATAGCCACAAACGTCAAATACTCGCCAGGCTTGGCGACATTCAGCGAAGTGTCACCAAATTTGGTAATATATCATGTCAATTCTCAAACTTGGCGACAAAAAATGTTTTGTTTGTTCTGACGTCATAATGATGCATATGTATTATTTATTATACACATACCTATAATATGTATGATGCAAATGTATTACGTATTATATGCATATGTATAATATGTATGATGCATATGTATAAAGTTCTTTAACATTACTAAAACGCACTTAAAGGAATAGTGTTCCATAAATAGTAGGGATATTTGCCAGATTGACCAGAGTGCTATTGAGATTAGAATTCCGACACTTATAACAGACCGGGAGGCGTCGGCACACACCATCACCTCATCGAGTTTACATCTGAAATTTTGTATTAGTTAAAACTAGATTAGTACATTAAAATGCAACTGGTCTGTTAAGTCATATATTGGTAGAAACAACCTGAAGACCTAATTTTAGTGGGTGACTGATAGGTTTACTATTGTATTTTCCTGCATCCAAAAGTATGGAAACATGGAGGAATGGGTGCAGAAAAACACAATGGAAAATCCACCAATTAACCGGTAAAATCGGGTCTGTAGGTGGTTTCCACAAAGATAGGACTTGGCAGACCAGTTGCATTTTAATACGCTAATCGTTTTTTAACTAGTCCTAAAATTTCAGCCGTCAATTCGATGAGGTGATGATCTGTGCAGACACCTCCCGGTCTTTAATAAAATTTGTTTTAAGGAAGTAAAAGATAGACATATGGACAGATAAACTGAAATATTTCCCTTATTAAGATTTTTGTAAAAGCATATAAAATTTCATTCAGCTTGAAATCATGTAACACCTTTATAACTCAGACTAATTTTCTGTAATCGAGTTTTGGCAACCAACATATCTGATCTATAACTATAATCTTTCTTTTACAGATTTAAAATTAACAATAAATTAACAGTAAGTAGGCTAATAATACAATATAATAACATTAGCAGCGGACTTCGGACACCGCATCTGTCGCACATCGTTAAAGACAGCTTTATTAGTTACACATTTCATTTAATTAAAAGCAGATTTTTAAACTTTCATACGAGAATTAGGATATTTTTCCACTATAGGGACCTTGGCGTTTTTTAAAAATCTTGGCGCAATTCGGACTTCAGAAACTGAGATATGTTGCCAAATGATATAAACAACTATGAAAACAAACCTGGTGAACTTTTATGTTATTTATATATGTACTATTTATATACATATAAATATTTTATTTATACACGTATAAAATATTGTTTTTTATATACAAATTATTTATGTTGGTATATAAAAATAAATAAACGGGTTCCTTACATTAAATAAATTGTATACATATGGAAAAAATTGCTTGTGTATATGACACAGTAGATAGGTTGCCAGAAAATACGTTATTATCAAATTTCTTTTCTCATCAAGGCTATTTTCTCTATTTCGCCAAGGCTACTATATCGGAAACATACCGAATTGAGGTTATATTTTGTTAAATGTTTTATTGTTTTAATATCGTGAATATATCATATTCATAACCTATACTGATTAAAATTTTTAGGTATATTCATTTTTTTCTATTTAACAAACATCTTTGGAAAAGCATATATATAATGTTTTATTCTGCTTGAAATTACGCGACCCCTTCAAAACTCTGTAATCGAGTATTGGCGACCAACATTGGCACAATTGAATGTGAAGGAACTGTTTACGGCCAAATCAACACCTCCTGTTTTAAGGGTTTAGAGGCGGAAATTCTATGTTTTCAGATTTTTCTGGTTAATTGTGCTACAAACCCGACTTACTTGTGAAATTTCATGATTCTACGACTTTTAGAAGTACCTTAGTTATTTGATGATGCGAAGTGAGTCAGTGACAAAAAAGCGCTTTTTCGGAATTTAATATTTCGAAAACTACTAAATACAGAAACATGAAATCGTGGAACCTTAGTTCAGTTTGATCATACGAACATGTGTATAAAAGAAAAAATTATATATCTCTCCCTAAAACGACGTTATCAGAGGGTGAAAAGCATGCCAAAATGGTTCAGGAAAAGGTAGCTTACGGCTTGTGCGAACTTGGCGGACGCACTGCCGTGCTCCCAGATCTTGTAGATTTTCATTCACAACACATGAGTGCGCATTGCTTGCAAAGAAGCCACATCTACTAAAGCAATTTTTGCTAGTGATTTGTTTCAGGTTGATAGTGTTCCTTTGTGACTAGCGATTTGATAGTGTTCCACGCACTTGAAATCAGTCTAATTGCTTCTAACACATCACACTTTTGATTTATTACATTTCCGTCGTTCTGCCCTCGAAGCTGGTAGACGGGAGGTGCTGGGTTCGATCCCAATCGCGCCCGTCGGCCTAATCGTTCGGAGTTTTCGTGGTTTTCTTCGAGCCATGGATTTCCATGCGTAAATACGGGTTAGGTTCCCTTAGAAAGACCCCACGAAGGGCACTCCCCCCCTGGGCCTATATCCCTCGAGCAGATAATTGGCCGTCAAAAATCAACCAACCAACCATTTTCGTCATCCTGGATTGCCTACTGCACTAGACGTTTTCTGTAGGAATGTTTTAAACATTTAATTATTCCCTGGTCTGCTGACTGTAGTTTAGAAGTTGTGTTAGAAGGGAGAAATTATAACTTGATAGATTTCAAGTTCGTGAGCATTCATTTGACCGTGAGCTGTACTCGGATCAATGAAGCTCAACATTTTACGCTTTGTATGAAACATTACATCCAAATTTCTGATGTACTCCTCGAACAATATCAGCGTCATCCAAGCCTTGTTATTTGATCTGTACTCTACCGGAAGTGACTTTTTATGTTTGAAACAGCGAGGATTTTTGTATTTAAGAGCCTACTTCACTCAATTGAAAAACCGAAATCCCATTTTACAGTTTAAACGTTGCCACATGGGAGGCGTATCCCAATCATAAAGATTGGCACCTTAAAAGACCAATGATATTTTCTAAGCATGTAATTGACAAACAAAATGGTCACCCCACAGCATAAAAATAGGCTCTCTTTGCCTCCAGGCAAACTGGGGGGGGGGGGGGGGGGTATTTTATACAACCTGGCCGGGAAAAAGTGATTAGCAGGCAGGAATGAAGACAGGCTTCCAATTACACCTTCTGAGAAAGCAGATCTCGAGGCAGGTTTTTATTATTGAGACCCATTTTGTGGAAAGTAAAAGTTACTTTTGGGAATTTTACTATATTTTTGTGAAAAATAACATTTTGTAACGAAAGTTAAAATCCAGTTACTCAAATTTGTACCAAAAACTTCTTTAAATCCTCTTTCTAAAGTTTTTGTTTTTCGCGATCTAGTTTCATTTACAAATTACACATTTTAAAACACTTTTTATGAAAAAGAATTTTACAAAGGGGTCTATTTTATTAAAAGGAATTTTATGCAGGGGCACGTTTTATTAAGTTCATTTTTGTGAAGGGTCCCATTTTATTAAATTTATTCTTGTGAGGAGGCCAGTTTTATTAAATTCATTTTTGTGAAGGGTCCCATTTTATTAAATTTATTCTTGTGAGGAGGCCAGTTTTATTAAATTCATTTTTGTGAAGGGTCCCATTTTATTAAATTTATTTTTGTGAGGAGGCCAGTTTTATTAAATTTATTTTTGTGAAGGGGACTATTTTTTTGAATAGATTTTTGTGAAAGGGCCTTGAATAGGCCCCATTTTCTATCTGGATGGAACCCTGGAAAGTTGTTCTGAAGTCTAAATAGGTTATTCACCAACACATTTTCAAAATCATATGCATATTTTTAAGTGCACGAAATTTACCGATATTCTTATTCAGATATTAAAAAATCAAATACTTTTTCTCTTTTTCTCATGGAGGCAAAAGACTTCTGAAAACAATGTCAAAGTTGGTATTTTGAGTTGGTTTTAAACACAGAAATCAGGAAACGTTTATCATTGGGAAGCAATTCTATTATAATTCCAAATATATTTAATATATATATATAAAACGATATTCGAGTGAACATTAAATGTCAGCAAATTTAAAGTTTTTATGTTAGAATGTATCGGAGAGATTCATGTTGATGAGGCTCTATTATTTATTTTTTATGTAATTTTTTAACAGCTTTAAAAAATGTAATGAAACAATAAATTTAGAAATTTCCTTTTTCATTGAGGGCGTTATTGACATTTAGTGATGATCTCTATTGAAATTGAAACGTTCGAAATTTGAAATATGCAGTTACATTACGGTCAATGAGAAAGAATCAAGTACATTTTAATAATGTTGCACCATTTCAAACATAAGAAAATTGATACGTATTTATGAGGTGCAAAGCATTTATTACTCATTTACAGCACCTCACAAACGAATTCCATTACATAATACATAGTCTACTTAGAAAAACTGTTTACAAAATATTTTAATGATGTTACACTGCTTCAAGTATAATGAAAATGATATACATTACTGTGGTTTCACGCCATAACCATATACTTACTGTAGAATGTGATGTGTGTATCATTTATCGCTCATTTACAGGAACACACAAAATTTATCGGATACAACACAGAAGTACTGTCTATTAGCTGGAAAGTACGGTTTTGTTATGATACACATTAAGTTACAAAGTTTTATACACTATTGGGTAAGTGTGAAAGCGGAAAGTGGGGGGATACGGTGTGTCATATACAGGGCTGTACAAATGAAATAAAATTTTTTTAGCCTATTGATGAAAATTAATCCAGCCGAAATTTGCCGAAAACGAATTTTCCGCGAAACTCAGATTTTGGGCCGAAAAAGTAAAAAACGGCCTTTGTGCAGATCGATCTCACCTATCCAATGCAAAAAAAAAAATAATAATAATAAAATAAAATAAATAAAATAAAATAAAATAAAATAAAATAAAATAAAATAAAATAAATAAAATAAAATAAAAATATTGAAATGCTACCGAGATATCTTTACAAATTTCTTCCTTAGAATTAGCATTAGCGAACGGGTCTTTTCGCTTGACTAAAGTAGCCTCTTCTCGGTTGCATTTCAATATTTTTAAATGATTTTTTTGAATTGGATACCTGAGATCAATCTGTACCAAGGCCGTTTTTTGCTTTTTCGATTTTGTTTACAGATATTTTTATTATTATTTTAATTTATTTATTATTAATTTATAGTAAGGAATTATTTAATTATTATTTTAATTAATTTATTAATAATTAATAATAAGGAATTATTTTATTAATTGAATTCCTGGTTATTCCAGTCAATCTTTCTAAAAAAGGAAGATATTTTGGTGCTTACCAACATCAAATATGCTGCTCTGTTGTACAAAAATATTTATAACTATCATAATTATAGTAAAATCCCTGTTAGCTTGGGCTACAGGCACAGGTAGATTTCAAAGTTAATTCACCAACAATTTTACGGATTAAGAGAAATGTGATTTTTTTCTTATACACACACACATACATTTTTTTTTCTTTTTGCCGTAATAGTTGATCTTATCAAAAACTTGTCAATATAAAAGTTTTAGATAATACTAAGAAGATGTATAATCAATTCAAACGGATTTGATATCTTGTGAATTGACGAAGTTGAGGATTTTTTCTTCTTCAACCACTTTTCTTTTTTTCTTTTTTTTTTTTTTTTTTTTGTAATAGTTGGTCCTATCAAAAACATAACCAAATTTTATGTTTGTCTTCATTATAATGATGAAAATTATGTCGAGTTAATCAATTAATTCTATTTATATCCATAAATTGATTTTTTTTTTTTACTTTAGTCCTTTCTTTCTCTAATTAATAATTTTACATTTTTATAATTTCATGGCTTCATTAAGGAACGTTGTATGGTAGATATTCTTTAGGCTATATTGTGTTTTCGTTCGTACGAAACAAAAATTAAGATTCGGTAAAATTTTGAACATTTCTTAAACTTCTGCACTATCAGAACATTAAAAAGTGACGTGGGCGGCCCCGTAATCGGGGCAGGTTGGCCCAGGTGACTTGGTGTCAGTTTGAGCTTCTAAATTAATATTTATAATTAATATTTTCAAGTTATACCATTGTGACTTCTTCCTGAAAATACACTGATAGCGGTAACATAAAAAGAAATTTAAAACGTTGAATTTTATTTAAAAAAAAAAAAAAAATAGAAGAAAAAGCGGACCAAGAAAGAAGACTGGCAGAGCATTAACAACTATTTATTTTACATTTTTTTAAACTTATTAAACACATTAATTTTCTGTCTCATATGTGATTTTAACATACTCTTATAAATGAGGCGATACATCTTTACTTTTTTGCCCAAAGCGGATTTGTTGTGTCTTTCCAACTTACCTGAATATTTAACAAAAGTGTTACAGAGTCGGCATTCTTATCTTCGTAAAATGCTTCTAGAGACTACTCTTACATTTAGCATTAAGATCCATAAAATTGACACATTTTATAATTCTTAGTAACTTATTAAAAGTGGGTCAAATTTTTCAAATAAAATATCTCGGTTGCATTTCAATATTTTAAAATTGTTATTATTATTATTATTATTATTATTATTATTATTATTATTATTATTATTATTATTATTATTATTATTATCATTATTATTATTTTGCATTAGATAGCTGCGATAGATCTGCACGAAGGTCGTTTTTAACTTTTTCGACTTTGTTTTTGGAGATATTTTTAGTGAGGACACTTTTATTTTCGAAACCGGTTTCGAAAGTGAATGCATCCCGAAAAAAAAAATCTGCAGTCAAAATCGAAAAAGTAAAAAACGGCCTTTGTACAGATCGACCTCAGGTATCCAATGCAAAATAAACTTATAAAAAATATTGAAATGAAACCGAAATATCCTTATAAATTTCTTCCATAGGATTAGCATTCGCGGACGGATGTTTTCGCTCTGAAGTAGCCATATCTCTGTTGCATTTCAAAATTTTTAAATGATTTTTTTTTTTTTTTTTTTTTTTTTTTTTGCATTGGATAGCTGAAATCGATTTGTACAAAGGCCGTGTTTTGTTTTCGATTTTGTTTACAGATATTTTTAGTGGGGACACTTTCATTTTCGGAACAAGTTTCGAAAGTGAAAACACCACCATAAAAAAAATCTGCTTTCAAGATCGAAAATGTAAAAAACGGTATTTATGCAGGTCGATCTCCACTATCCAATGCAAAAAAAAAAAATAATTTAAAAATATTGAAATGCAACCGAGATATCTTTATAAATTTCATCTATAGGATTAGTATTAGCGAAAGGTTCTTTTCTCTTGACTAAAGTGGCCTCCCCATAAAAAATTCTGCAATCAAGATCGAAAATGTAAAAAACAGCCTTTGTACAGATCGATATCAGCTATCCAATGTAAAAAAATAAATAAATAAATAATAAAAAAAAGTAAAAATATAGAAATGCAACCGAGATATTTTTTATAAATTTCTTCGATAGAATAAACATTAGCGAACGGGTTCTTTCGCTTAACTAAAGTACTTCCCTATAAAAAATTCTGCAATTAAGATCAAAAATGTAAAAACGGTCTTTGTACAGATTCCTCTCAGCTATCCAATGCAAAAAAAAAAAAAAAAATCATTTAAAAATATTGAAATGCAACCGAGATATCTTTATAAGTTTCTTCTATAGGATTAGCATTAGCGAACGGGTCATTTCGCTTGTCTAAAGTAGCCTTCCCATAAAAAATTCTGCAATCAAGATCGAAAATGTAAAAAACGGCCTTTGTACAGATCGATCTCAGCTATCCAATGTAAAAAAAATCATTTAACAATATTGAAATGCAACAGATATATCTTTATAAATTTCTTCTACAGGATTAGCATTAGCGAACGTGTCTTTTCGATAGACTAAAGTAGCCTCTGCTCTGTTGCATTTCAATATTTTTAAATGATTTTTTTGCATTGGATAGCTGAGATCGATCTGTACAAAGGCCGTTTTTTGTTTTTTCGGTTTTGTTTACAGATATTTTTAATGAGGACACTTTCATTTTCGGAACAGGTGCGAAAGTGAAAACACCCCCATAAAAAAATTCTGCCTTCAAAACGGCCTTTGTACGGATAGATCTCAGCTATTCAATGCAAAAAATAATAATTTAAAAATATTGAAATGCAACCGAGATATCTTTATAAATTTCTTCCATAGGATTAGCATAAGCGAACGGGTTTTTTCCCTTGACTAAAGTAACCTCCCCACACAAAATTCTGCAATCAAGATCGAAAATGTAAAAAACGGTATTTGTACAGATTGATTTCAGCTATCCAATGCAAAAAAAAAAAAAAAAAAAAAAAAAGAAAGAAAGAAAGAAAAGAAAAAAAAATTAAAAATATAGAAACGCTACCGAGATACTTTTTATAAATTTCTTCTATAGAATAAACATTAGCGAATGGGTCTTTTCGCTTGACAAAAGTAGCCTCCCTATAAACAATTCTGCAATTAAGAGCAAAAATGTAAAAAACGGTCTTAGTACAGATTCATCTCAGCTATTCAATACAAAAAATATCATTTAAAAATATTGAAATGCAACCGAGATATCTTTATAAGTTTCTTCTATAGGATTAACATTAGCGAACGGGTCATTTCGCTTGACTAAAGTAGCCTCCCCATAAAAAATTCTGTAATCAAGATCGAAAATATAAAAAAACGGCCTTTGTACAGATCGATCTCAGCTATCCAATGCAAAGAAAAATCATTTAAAAATAATGAAATGCAACCGAGATATCTTTATAAGTTTCTTCTATAGGATTAGTATTAGCGAACGGGTCTTTTCGCTTGACTAAAGTAGCCTCCCCATAAAAAATACAGCAATCAAGATAGAAAATGTAAAAAACGGCCTGTGTACAGATTGATCTCAGCTATCCAATGCAATAAAAATCATTTAAAAATATTAAAATGCAACCGAGATATCTTTATAAGTTTCTTCTATAGGATTAGCATTAGCGAACGGGTCTTTTCGCTTTACTAAAGTAGCCTCCACATAAAAAAATCAGTAATGACACTAGTCAATTATTTTAATGACACTAGTCAATTATTTTAATGATACTAGTCAATTATTATTTTTTCTCCCCCCCCACCCCCCCACCCCCCACCCCACCCCACCCCTGTCGAGTGCGAATGACATATTTCTATTGAATGAGAGACTTTTGCCTTTTGACGTTTACGGAATAAAAGAAAAATCTATCCGGCATTATACTTCAGAAGTGAGAAAGAAAAAAAAAAGATTATAAATCTGTTTTAATTCCTAATCAATAATAATTTTAAAATTTAATTTTGGAACAGGTTTCAAAATGAAAACACCCCATAAAATATTCTGCAGTCAGGATCGAAAAAGTAAAAAGCGGCGTTTGTACAAATTGATCTCAGCTATCCAATGCAAAAAAAAAAAAAAAAAAACATTTGAAAATATTGAAATGCAACCGATATATCTATATTATAAAGGACAAACATATCTGTGCGTAACGCATACGTCATTCTGCGAATGGCAACACTTTGAAATTTGAAATAAAAATTTGGTTTTGCAATTTTCGCTACTGCAAAATTTTAAACTTCTAAACATACCACGTTTTAAATGTTTACACCGTCGTATGCAGAAAAAAATGCACATTTAAATGCAATTTGTTTGAAAGCTGTACCTCAATTTATTTTTGAGATATTATTTTTTTTATAGTTTTTAAAACCAATTTTCTAATCGTGGCAACTGAAGTACTTCATTTCTATTAAAAGTGGTTTAGTTATCTTTATTGATTATATTCTTACTGATGTCATTTTCTCATTACAATTAAAAATATATTTTTTAAAAATTTGAACAGAAAATGACGTTACGCTTTAAAAAAGACACAATTTCCCTGATGATGCTGTTATATTTCACTATTTTTTCATTTCGCTGACTTTGAGTTTGAGACAATAGGCAAAATATTTCAGCGACTGAAAATGACGTCATATTTAAAAGAAACCGATAATTTTATTTGATAAAACGAGATATTTCCCCATGAATACGTCTAAAAGTTATAAATTTCTGGAATTTTTATGCGCAGGTACAGAGATTGTTATAAGACCTCAAATCACGAGTGGGAATTTTAACATGGCAAGTTGTAATAGTTGACAAACGTGATTTAAAGCTTGAAAATATATTTATCAATAACCTATTGCGCGTTAAAATGTTTTTAAATGGTTAATATTGATGTGAAACGTTGAAAATGACTTGATTTGTTTAGATTTAAAGGGGGGGGGGGGGATTCTAGGATTATGTCAAGGTGAAATCCTTTTTGCTGATTTTTTTCATTCCGTAATACCAAGCATCAATTGATAACTTAATCAAAATTACTTACCTTGATTATATGTTACTGATTACGTATATGAATAAAGTTTAATTTTCCAATAATTTTAACAGTTGAAGTTTATGAAAAAAGTATTTTGTTAATCTTAGGTTAAAATATGTCTTTGGAGAGTTAAATTAACAAGTGTAAGATGGATTTTTTATTGTAATTATTGTTGTTGATGTATTATAAATTTGATGCAACAGTTCCTTAGTAAACATTTTCTTTCGTCGAAATTCGATGGGTTCCACCTCGTCTTTATAAATTTCTTCTAAAGGATTAGCATTAGCGAACAGTTCTTTTTTTTAGACTAAAGTAGCCTCTTCTCTATCGCATTTCAATATCTTTAAATGATTTTTTTTTGCTTTGGATAGCTGAGATTGATCTGTACAAAGGCCTTTACTTGCTTTTTCGACTTTGTTTACAGATATTTTTAGTGAGGACACTTTAGAACCGGTTTCGAAAGTAAAAGCACCCCCATAATATATTCTACAATTAAGATCGAAAAAGTAAAAAATGACCTTTGTACAGATTGATCTCAGCTATCCAATTAAAAAAAATAGATTTAAAAATATAGAATTCAACCGAGATAATTTTTATAATTTTTTTCTATAGAATAAACATTGACTAAAGTAGTCTCCCTATAAAAAATTCTGCAATTAAGAGCAAAAATGTAAAAAACGGTATTTGTACAGATTCATCTCAGCTATCCAATACAAAAAAAAAAATCATTTAAAAATAATGAAATGCAACCGAGATATCTTTATAAGTTTCTTCTATAGGATTAGTATTAGCGAACGGGTCTTTTCGCTTGACTAAAGTAGCCTCCCCATAAAAAATACAGCAATCAAGATAGAAAATGTAAAAAACGGCCTTTGTACAGATTGATCTCAGCTATCCAATGCAATAAAAATCATTTAAAAATATTGAAATGCAATCGAGATATCTTTATAAATTTCTTCCATGGGACTAGCTTTAGCGAGCGGGTCTTTTCGCGTGACTGACGTAGCCTGTTCCTGGTTGCATTTCAATATTTTTAAATGATATATATATATATATATATATATATATATATATTTGCTTTGGATAGCTGAGATTGATCTGTACAAAAGCCTTTTCTTGCTTTTTCGACTTTGTTTACAGATATTTTTAGTGAGGACACTTTCATTTTCGGAACCGGTTTCGAAAGTAAAAGCATCCCCATAATAAATTCTGCAATCAAGATCGAAAAAGTAAAAAAATGGCCTTTGTACAGATTGATCTCAGCTATCCAATGCAAAAAAAAAATATTTTAAAATATAGAAATGCAACCGAGATAATTTTTATTATTTTCTTCTATAGAATAAACATTAGCGAATAGGTCTTTTCGCTTGACTAAAGTAGCCTCCCTATAAAAAATTCTGCAATTAAGAGCAAAAATGTAAAAAACGGTCTTTGTACAGATTCATCTCAGCTATCCAATACAAAAAAATCATTTAAGAATATTGAAATGCAACCGAGATATCTTTATGTTTCTTTTATAGGATTAGCATTAGCGAACGGGTCATTTCGCTTGACTAAAGTAGCCTCCCCATAAAAAATTCTGTAATCAAGATCGAAAATGTAAAAAACAGCCTTTGTACAGATCGATCTCAGCTATCCAATGCAAAAAAAAATCATTTAAAAATAATGAAATGCAACCGAGATATCTTTATAAATTTCATCTATAGGATTAGTATTAGCGAACGGTTCTTTTCGCTTGACTAATGTAGCCTCCCCATAAAAAATACAGCAATCAAGATATAAAATGTGAAAAAAACGGCCTTTGTACAGATTGATCTCAGCTATCCAATGCAATAAAAATCATTTAAAAATATTGAAATGCAACCGAGAAAGTTTCTTCTATAGGATTAGTATTAGCGAACGGGTCCTTTCGCTTGACTAAAGTAGCCTCCCCATAAAAAATTCTGCAATCAAGATCGAAAACTTAAAAAACGGTCTTTGTAAAGATCAATCTCAGCTGTTCAAAAAAAAAAAAAAAAAAATCATTTAAAAATATTGAAATGCAACCCAGATATCTTTATAAATTTCCTCCATGGAATTAGCTTTAGCGAGCGGGTCTATTCTTATGACTGAAGTAGCCCCTTAGCACTGCTGATTTGAATTGCTACAAAATATGCTTATTATTTAATCAAAATGTTTATAATAAATTTAAAAATTATTAGATTGCCTTTCAGGAGGGAAAAAATAAAATAAATGCAAAACAACATATTCAGTAAGCAGAAATCTGTGTATGCTGATTTCACCGCAACAGAATTTGCTAAAGTATTTGTAAATTAGCCGAAATTTTCGGGTTGTGTTGGGTTCATTTTTGACGGCCGATTATCTACTCGAGGGATATGGACCCGAAGGGGGAGTGCCCTTCGTGGGGGGTCTTTTTAAGGGAACCCAATCCATATTAAAGCATGGAAATCCAAGGTTCGAAGGAAACCACGAAAACTCCGAACGATTAGGCCGACGGGTGCGATTGGGGTCGAACCCAGCACCTTCCGTCTACCAGCTTCAACAGCACAATCTCTCGGCCAAAAACACTCAAAGAAATCTTTCTTAAAAGTTTCAGAAACACATTTCTCAATTTTAAACTAGCGTAATTTAATAATGAAACTTTACTGTAGTTATCTTTTAGTTTACTATATAAAACAAATGTTTAATATTTGTGAAAGAAACAAAATCCGCAAGAATTACCTTATCAATTATAAAAAATGTATATAGAAAATTTAAATACAAATATATTTTTTCGCCGCATATATGTATTCATTTTTAATGACACTAGTCAATTATTATTTTTTCTCTCCCCCCCCCCCCCCCCCCTGTCAAGTGCGAATGACATATTTCTATTGAATGAGAGACTTTTGCCTTTTGACGTTTACGGAATAAAAAAAATCTATCCGGCATTATACTTCAGAAGTGAGAAAGAAAAGAAAAAGATTATAAATCTGTTTTAATTCCTAATCAAAAATAATTTTAAAATTTATTTTTGGAACAGGTTTCTAAATGAAAACACCCCATAAAATATTCTGATGTCAGGATCGAAAAAGTAAAAAGCGGCATTTGTACAAATTGATCTCAGCTATCCGATGCAAAAGAAATCATTTGGAAATATTGAAATCCAACCGATATATCTTTATAAATTTCTTCTAAAGGATTAGCATTAGCGAACGGGTCTTTTTGGTAGATTAAAGTAGCTTCTTCTCTATCGCATTTCAATATTTTTAAATGATTTTTTTTTTTTTTTTTTTTTTTTTTTTTTTTTTTTTTTTGCATTGGATAGCTGAGATTGATCTGTACAAAGGCCGTTTTTTATTTTTTCGACTTTGTTTACAGATATTTTTAGTGAGGACATTTTCCTTTTCGGAACAGGTGCGAGAGTGAAAACACCCCCATAAAAAATTCTGCAATCAGGATCGAAAAAGTAAAAAAAACGGCCTTCGTACAGATTGATCTCAGCTATCCACTGGGAAAAAAAATCATTTAAAAATATTAAAATGCAACCGAGATATCTTTATAAATTTCTTCCATGGGACTAGCTTTAGCGAGCGTGTCTTTTCGCGTGACTGACGTAGCCTGTTCCCGATTGCATTTCAATATTTTTAAATGATTTTTTTTTTGCTCTGGATAACTGAGATTGATCTGTACAAAGGCCGTTTCTTGTTTTTTCGATTTTGTTTACAGATATTTTTAGTGAGGACACTTTCATTTTCGGAACAAGTTTCGAAAGCAAAAACACCCCATAAAAACATATGCATTCAAGATCGAAAATGTAAAAACACCCCCATAAAAGCATCTGCATTCAAGATCGAAAATGTAAAAAACGGCATTTGTACAGATCGATCTCCACTATCCAATACAAAAAAAAAATCATTTAAAAATATTGAAATGCAACCGAGATATCTTTATAAGTTTCTTCTAGGATTAGCATTAGCGAACGGGTCTTTTCGCTTGACTAAAGTAGCGTCCCCTTAAAAAATTCTGCAATCGAGATCGAAAATGTAAAAAACGGACTTTGGACAGATCGATCTCAGCTATCCAATGCAATAAAATTTATTAAAAAATATAAATGCAACCGAGCAGTGGCGCAGCCAGAATTCGGTTCTAGAGAAGGGGTTTGAGTTTTTTGATAAAGGTGTTCGCCGGTTTTTTGAATCACCGGTTAATATAATCTGTCTTTTTAATGAATCAAATCATAATGCTTTTTACCCGCAATTACATTGGTTGTGTTTCATTTAAACAGCGTTTACAGTATTAGAGTTAGAAAACATAAAATGCACCAATGAAATAACCCCAAACTAGGTTAGATTTATAAAAAGTGTTTAAAGATGATGAGGCAAACTTTAAGAGTTGTAAGCGTACAGTCCAACAAATAATTTTTGCATAGAAAATAACAGAATTCCAATCCACTTGTTCAACCAAAAATACACAGGATTTCATTCCAAGACAATCTCGAATTCTTGTTTTTAACTTTAATAATAATGAAGCCATTTTAACAAAATTTTCAATATACTTACCATGCTTTTGTCAAATGTAACAACATCACGAAAATTGGTGGAATTTATCATCATTTACGTCCAATTAGTGCTCAATTAGGTAATCCATATTTTGGAATGTAGTTGATATTAAACATGGTATTTTATTGTTTTTTTTTTTATTGTGCACTTCCAATACTTTACATGACATCGAATTTGCCATTAACTAACATAAATCTATTGAAAATTTCGTTAAAACATCTTTATTATTGTTAAAGTTCTCTAAAAATATCCGGGTTCAAATTGAAGTCATGCCTGTACTAATATTATAAAGTAACCTTTTTTTTGTAGGGGTTTAAAAAGATAATCGATCGTGTGCGAACTTAACTCTCATACAAAGGGTTCCATACAAAATATCAGAACTGTTCAAAGATAATATTTACTTGCGTACATGTAACAATACCACATGCCATAATTTAATTCTACTGGAATGAAAACCATTGAATATTTCTCACTCTAAAACACAAACTTCGTACAAAGTTTAAACTTGGTAGAGAACCAATCACGCTTCGGAAAGAGGTCGCAGAGATTCTCACGAAAAGTCACTTGTAAATCATATTTCATGTAATAGGGGACAATTTTCAAGGAATAAAAAAAAGTACGCTTAATAACGTGAAACTTTTCTATTCATTTTTAAAAATAAAAGCATATTCAAACATAATTATTGAAATGATTTTTAATCGAAAAGTTTTTTTTTCCTTATAAATGAATTATTTATTGAATTATAAGCAATTTTTGTCTCAAAATTACTTGACTTTTAATGTCTTGGAATTATTATATGAATTATCTTTTTAATATTTGCCTTCAACAATTGAATTCAGTTGGAATAAAAAGTGGTTATCACTATGTTTCACCTTACCTAAAAAAAAGATCTTATACAAAGTTTAAACTTGGCACTGAGCCAAGCACGCTTCGAAAGGAGGTCACAAAGTAGCAACACTTTTTTGATCCGTACTGTCGTTTTCTACATAGGTTTTTAATTAATATCTCGGCAAATTACAGAACACATTTTTTCGAAAATCATTACCGACAATCCTTGGAAGATTCTACGTCGCTTAGGTACACCGAGTGCCCTCAACTCCCTCGCTGACCGCCAGAAAAATAAGACGCACGAATGAACTTATAATAATCCCGATTTTACTTTTTAAGCGTAGAGTGGAACCTTAATAATAATGGCAAAATAATGGTGACTATCTCCGTTTCAACATAGGCCCCACCAGTGGCCGAGAGGTTCTGCTCTCGAAGCTGGTAGACGGGAGGTGCTGGGTTCGATCCCAATCGCGCCCGTCGGCCTAATCGTTCGGAGTTTTCGTGGTTTTCTTCGAGCTGTGGATCTTCCATGCGTTAATACGGATTAGGTTCCTTTAGAAAGACCCCCACGGAGGGCCCTCCCCCCGGGCCTATATCCCTCGTGTAGATGATTGGCCGTCAAAAATCAACCCAACCCAACCCGTTTCAACATAAGCTGTATTTTACATCGGTAAAACAACGGCTAGAAACATGGAATTTGGCATGGTTGTTAATTTAGAGACTTAAATGCATGCCCTGAACAGTTTTTTAAAAATTCGAAATTTTAAAGGGTGCAAGAGTAAAAAAAAACTTTCTAAAATTGCAATTTTTGTGATACATTTTGTATAGAAGGTTAGAATGTGGCGTGGTGATAACTTTTGGGATGTTTAAATGCTCAAGAACGGTTCCTAAAAAGAGAATTCAATTTAAAAAGGATGAAATGAGCGGAAAACAGTCTGAAAACGATCTAAGGCTAATGTCAGACGGACGTCTTTTTGCACGCTTTTTTACTTACGTATTATCCCTACAAAATGCTAGCAGCATTATATAGCCTTAATTATGATTTATTAGGAATTGTTAGAGCTAGATACATTAAGTTTGGCATGGCTGTTACCCTAGAAACGTAAATGATCACCAAGAACAGTTTTCCAAAATTTCGAAATTAAAAGGATGCAAGAGCAAAAAACGTTCTAAAACTGCGGTTCGTGCGATATACACTATATGGCTAAAGGTGACCGGCCATTTGCGATTTTAGACGTTTTGTTAAATATCTAAAAAAATGCGTGAGAAATTAACCTGAAACTGCAAGTGTGTAAACAGTATAGTATAGGTCATATATTTCCGCGAAGATTTTTTTCCCGAAACCCCATAGGGGACCACCAACAAATTGAAAAGGAACTAATATCTTTTGGATAACCCTGTAAAAACTAATGTAGCAAAAATCTTCAAACTCGAGATTATTAATAACTGGCTTATTGTAATATACTGTGTTCCTTTTTATGAGGATAGCATGTATACTCGCAGAGAGATTAAGGTTTTTATAAAAACAGTCCCATATTTCGCCAAGTTTTTTGCTTATAATGTGCAAAGTTCTTAATATAAAAAAAAGTTCTTCTCAGAAAATATGACAAACAACATTGTACATAATACTCTGCAATCAGAATTGAAAAATAATAAAAATTGGATGAAAAATGAGGAGGTTTATTAAAAAATTTTTCACTGCGCATGCGTGAATGCAATCAAAATATAATGTGTATAATGTATTAGTTAATTATATAGAGCAAGTTTTGTGATAGTCTCAAAATCATAGAATGAAAATTCTGTAAATTATCGTCGATAGAATAAGCTCGAAATCCGTCGTCCCCAAAAAGATGAGGGGTTGTATCAAATATCTGTTAATTAGTGCCAAGACAGCGTACACAATTTTGCATGTACTACTATATTTGGATACAACCCCTCATCTTTTTGCTTCCTTTTGGGAACAACGGATTTCGAGCTTATTCTACTGACGATAATTTTCAGAGTTTTCAAGCTATGATTTTGAGACTTTCACAAAACTTGCTCTATATAACTAGCTAATACATTAAGCACATTATATTTTGATTTATTATTTTTTAATTCTGATTGCAGGGTATTATGTACAATGTTGTTTGTCATATTTTCTGAAAAGAACTTTTTTTATAATAAGAATTCTGCAAATTATAAGCAAAAAACTTGGTGAAATTTGAGACTGTTTTTATAAAAACCTTAATTTCTCTACGAGTATACATGCTATCCTCATAAAAATGAACACAGTATATTACAATAAGCCACTTATTAATAATCTCGAGTTTGAACGCTTTTGCTACATTCGTTTTTACAGGGTTATCCAAAAGATATCCGTTCCTTTTCAATTTGTTGACGGTCCCCTACAGGCTTTTGGGAAAAAAATCTTCGCGGAAATATATGACCTATACTATACTATTTACGCACCTGCAGTTTCAGGTTAATTCCTCATGTATTTTTCTAGATATTTAACAAAACGTCTAAAATTGCAAGTGACCGGTCACCTTCGGCCATATAGTGTAGTTGGTATAAAAACTTGGTTTTTGACATGGTGGTTACTTTTAAGGTATAATGAGAATGAGAATGATAAAAAATAATGAGAATATTCCATAATATATTCAATTAACCGTTTTCTATAATATCGAGTGACTATAAAGCTGAAACTGCAGATTTTTAATAATGTGCTTATTAATTTAAATTAATGCATGATTAGCATAAAATTGTGTATAATTATGTTTTATACAGTCTAAGAAAATGTTTTACATTTAACCCCTCTCTTTTCAAAATCCCTACTGACAGACATATTATCTATAACTCAATGAAATTACAATAAATGCTTCTTTACTACCTGAGAAGGGTGGCAATGCTTCTGCGAGAGCAAGCACCATTACTCGTTTCTACATTACTAACTAATGGAATATATTCTTTAAATTTGTGTACAGATCTCCTAAGGAACAAATGGTTCGAATGACGCACTGATTGCGATAATTTGTTCAATCACAATCAAAAACAGCTTTTTACAACTTTATAGTTACTACTTTTTTAATTTTTATTTTACAAAGATTTTTACTTGGGTACGTAAAAAGCTTGGTCTTAGATATAATTGGGAGCAAAAAGTGTAAAACAGGGCGTTTGAAACTGAGAGAGATCTGCAAAGTGTATGTTTCAAGTTTTTTCTGAAATTCGACGGTCTATTAGTGTTTCGAACATGGAACAAAGAAGTGCAATTAAGAAATGGCCCATTGTATAATACTTAAACTCAAAGCGTCTGTGTGGCAGGAAATGACCATTCTTTTAGCATAAGACGTCTCGAAAAAGTGACTTAGTCCAAATAACCAATTTTCACAAAATCAATGCATGTAATATGCGCTTTCATAGTTTTAAGTAGAATTTTCGCCGTTTAATTGAATCACTTTGTTGAATAGAGTTTGATTTCTCAAAGCGGCGGATTTCGAAAAACGTCAAAACGTTTAAATATTAATTTTGGTTTTGATTCACATAGCAGGCAATTATAGTAATTTTTCTTAGCTCTGGGAGGGGTTTTAACCCCCAAACCCCTCCCGTGGCTGCGCCACTGCAACCGAGATATCTTTATAAATTTCATCTATAGGATTAGTGTTAGCGAACGGTTCTTTTCGCTTGACTAATATAGCCTCCCCATAAAATATACAGTAATCAAGATCGAAAATGTAAAAAAACGGCCTTCGTACAGATTGATCTCAGCTTTCCAATGCAATAAAAATCATTTTAAAATATTGAAATGCAACCGAGATATCTCTATAAATTTCCTATACAGGATTAGCATTAGCGAACGTCTTTTCGCTTGACTAAATTAGCCACCCCATAAAAAATTCCGCAATCAAGATAAAAAATGTAAAAAACGTCCTTTGTACAGATCGATCTCAGCTATCCAATGCAATAAAAATCATTTTAAAATATTGAAATGGAACCGAGATATCGTTATAAATTTCTTCCATAGGATTAGCATCAGCGAGCGGGTGTATTCGCGCGACTGAAGTAGCCTCTTAGCATTACTCACTGCTGATTAGAATTGCAACAAAATATGCTTATTATTTTATCAAAATGTTTAGAATAACCTTAAAAATTATTCGATTGCTTTTCAGAAGGGAGAAAAGAAAAGAAAAACAACATATACACTAAGTAGAAATATATCATTTGTGTATGAGGATTTCGCCGCAATGGAATGTATTTGCTAAACGATTGAAAATTAGCCGAAAATTTCATTAAAACAGTGAAAAGAAATCTTTTTTTAAAAGTTTGAGAAACACATTTCTAAGTTTTAAATTACTGTAATCCAATTTAATAATGAATTGTACAATAGTTATCTTTTAGTTTGCTGTATAGCACAAATGTTTAATTTTTATGAAAGAAACATTTAAATTAATTCAGTAAGAATTACCTAATAAATGATAGAAAAAAAGGTATTATAGACAATTTAAATACAAATGTATTTATTCGCCGCATATATCTATTAATTTTTAATGACACTAGTAACTATTGTTATTTTCTTTCGTTCTCTCTCTCTCTCACCTACCCCCCCCAGCCCCCCCCCCCCCCTGTTGAGTGCAGATGACAAAAAGATATTTCTAGTATCTTTTGAGAATAAGCAACTTCTTCATTTTGATGTTGTATGCAATTAAAAAATCTTTCGGAAATTAAAATTCAAAAGTAGGAAAGAAAAATAATAACAATGATAAATCTGTTTTTATTCCAAATCAATAATGCTTATCTTTATCTTTACTATTAGATTAGATGCCTAGAAAAACAAACCGTCTGAAATCAACATCTATTTAGAACATTTCAGGAGCGCATTTTTAATAAAACTTCGTTCTTTGCGCACGAAAAGAAAATTGTTTTTATCAGACACCTAAAGTTGCTTCCAGTGCAGAAAATAGCCACAGGCAATATTTCACACTATAGGAAGACTTTCCCGTTTAGAGATTCCCCGCTGATTAAACAGATGTCGTCTGAAACCCCCCTGTATTAAGGCGTTAACCTTGTAGAGGCGGATCTTGGAGCACTTTCGTCTGTTTAAAATGAAAGTGTTTCAACTTTTTATAAATGTAGTATAGATTTAAATTTTTTAAAAATCAAAATAAAAAGCATTTTCGGAAAGCTTAATTATTAAACTATGCATGCCACTTTACCAAATCTTAAAATGTCCAACAGATTTTTCGCGATAAAGTACTAAAGGCGAATCTTTATCAACCAAAAATAAAACATCTAGAACGCCTTAAAATTTAAAAAAATAAATAAAATTTTAAAGTGGCCTGCATAGTTTAAGAGTACAGCTTTTGAAAGCTACTAAAAATATCAAATTTGAGCAAAATGCAAAAAAAAGTAGTTACAAATTTCTCCCATTGAAATAACATTAGCCGCTCTATCTCGGAGCGTTATTGAAGTAGGGCCTTAACGATGACCAGTAAAGGTAATTTTTGTGTTCCAGAAGCATATGCTCCGACAAGCACATTTAAATGTTCTTTACTTATCTTTCCACCGGAACATGATTACCCCTGAAACATCATCGTCTTGTTAGGAAAACATTTGTAAAAATCTCCCATTTCATCCATATTGTAAACGTCGTCCGCACTATAGCCTGCAAGAAGTTTGGGTAATGAAACTGCCTTCCATTCATCACACAGCGTATCAGACACATCTTTTGCTTCAGCGTTTAATGTCCGAAACACAATATTGTGTCTGGCTTTAAATTTTTCCAGTCATCCCGTGCTCGCAGGGAATCCTTCCACATTCAATAATTTTGTGAAACCCAAAGCATTCTCAAGTAACATCGTACCACTTAAAGGAATTACACTCTTCTGTGTACTGCAAGATGTAAACCACTTTACGAGGTCTGTGTCTGTTTCGATATCTTGGAAGGCACACGTATTCATCCTTTTGCACTTTGGGTTGACACTTGACTTACGTCTTTTGAAAATGCGTTCTTTATCTTTGAGTATAGTAGATAGAGAGTTCGAGGGATACCATATTTCAGCGCTAGATCTTTTTCATTAAATTAGGATTGTTTTCAATATCTTTTATCAAATTTACTTTTTGTTCTAAAGTAAGAATTTCTGATTTCCGCTTCGACATTTAAAAAAACCGACTAAAAATGTATCACGATGTGAAAGCAATAAACACTAAAATGACAAGACTCAACATTACAACAAAGAACTCGAATGAAATCTCCATAATGGAATCGAAAGATTAAAAAAATCCTTCCATAAAAGCGTGAGAAATTTGCCAAATTAGAATACACTAAGCCAGCTGAGAGTTGAGAAAAGGGTATGGTGCTCATATATTTATATACTAACTATACTCTATCGATACACAAATGTTCATCACATTCGGTGAGACCAAGGGGAAGACGTAAATGAGAAATGAATGGGAAAGTGGGAACAATTGCCACCGAAATTGCAAATTCGCAGACTCTTCTCACTGTCCAAGGTGGGAAGTAAAAATAACATCCTTCAAAGGCCGTGAAGGAGTTCAGAAAAGTTTTATCTAACAGAAAGTGTCAGCATTTTTGAGCTGTGGCTGAAAAATTAAGAAATTAGTCCAATTACTGTTATTTGTCTTTCTGAAAAAAAATCGACTTAAAAGATGTAGACTTCGACAAAACGAGAAAGTTTAACATTGATTTGTAATAAAGGGGTCGGGACTTCGTGTAAACTTCGACTTAAACTAATATTCGACTTATCAGACTTCGACTTATCGAGAATTTATTGTATACAACAATTATAGCAACTAACTATTTAAAAATTGCAGGGAACGAAATGTACTATATTTGGGTTAAACACTGTAATCGGATTTCTTTCATGAGTGACACAAAAATCGGTGCGAAACGAACGAAAAAAAATATATATATAAAAATTACTAAAATTCAAAAATCGTAGAGGACAAAATTTACTGTATTAGGCAAAAAGTTTGAAAAAGAATCCCTTTTATCAGTCAAAAAATAACCGCTAAATGCGAAAAAACACTAATTATCGCATATCCCTTTTATTTATGTAGAAAAATCACCTCAAAACGCAAAAACTCGCATTAAAAAAAAAAAAAAAAAAAAAAAAAAAAAAAAAAACAATAAAAATCTAATATTGGGCTTCGACATGCATAACTAATTCATAAAGGTATTTTCCTATCCTCCCAAATTTTGATAATAATTACGTTTAAGACATATTTCTTTGCACATTATTAATTTCCCAATAATCCCTAGCGGGCGAAGCCCGACGCAAAGTTGGATAATATGATGTATGTATATTTCATTGATTTAAGTTTTCTTTGCGATTCCCATATCATTGCGCTTTTATTGATTTTGTACGTACTTTGGCGACATTAATTTTTTGCAAATAAAAAACATTTCCAACGGATTTTTATAAAAATTTATAACTGATGTAAAATATTTTCTTTGCCTATGCTTAGAAATTTGTTATCTTGTTTAGTTTTCTAAGTTTTTCTCCGATTACTGAAAATTCTAAATTCCTTTCCTCTTCTTTCGGAAACGGTATTAAAGCGTCGATCGATCTGCGAAAAAAGATCCCTTTATTGATGAGTTTTAAATTAATATAAAGTCATTATTTCATTCTTTCTTAAATTTTGTATGAAAATATCTCTGGCGCCATTCGTTACTTTGCTAATAAGAAAAGTTATACCTTCTGATTTTTACAAGTAAATTTTCAATTCGATATCTTTATTAGTTTTCTTAATTTTCTCCGATTATTGAAAATTCTTAATTTCTGACATTTCTACTACTGTGAAATCAGGTCAAGATGTGTGCGCTCTTTTGACATTATTTAAAAAAAATCATTTTTATGAGTTTTTAATTAATATACTGGCTTTAAACTAGTTGGATGTGCCCAATCCCAAACCTTTCTTCTATCTCATACATATTAATATTTCAAAAAGTAGTTACACATGTTAATACTTTAATATTATTAATTCAATACTACACTAACTTTGATTTTCATCTTAAATTTCTGCTTCAGTCTATAGCCAAATCTATACACAAAAAATTTGGTTCAATTCTATGCATAATGTCAGACACTTTCCAATGGTATAACAATGGAAATCGAGGGGGGGGGGGACGAGTTAATCTAGATCATATTTTTTAAAATCACTAGATTCTCCTTATTCTGCTGTCATCAGTTGTTTGCGAATCGCCGGCTTAGCAGGACGCGAGTTTCCATCGCTGCACAACCAGCCGATGTACAACAGAACTACGAAAAACCGAGAAAATTATACAAAAATCGCTATCACAGCGCCCACTTCCAAACGGAATACTTCCAAATTTAAGGAGGACCTGCTGGCTATAGCCAAAAAAATACACAAAACATTTGGTCAATTCTATTCATAACTTCATGCACTTTTCGATGATAAAATAAAGAAATTGCCACAAAAATAGCTATTACAGCAACCCCTTCTGGCAGAATATTTCAAATTCAATAAGAAACTGCTGGCCACAGGCAAATACATACACAAAAATTTTCGTTCAATTCTATGCATAACTTCATACACTTATTGATGGTACAGTAATGAAAATGGCACAGAGACCGCTATTACAGCGTCCCCGTCCGGTGGAATATTTTAAAATCGAAGGAGGACCTGCTGGCCATAGCCAAATCTATACACAAAAAATTTGGTCGGCAGAATTTTTTCAAATTCAGGGTGGAACTGCTCGCCATAGCTAAAACCATACACAAAAAATTTGGTTCAATTCTATCTATAATTTCATACGTTTCTCGACGGTACAGTAAAAAAAATGGCACAGACATCATCCCCTTCCGGTGAATTTTTTTTAATTCAGGGAGGACCTACTGGCCATATCCAAAACATACACAAAAAATTTTGTTCAATTCTATGCATAACTTCATACACTTTTTGATGGCACAATGATGAAAAGGGCACAAAAATTGCTATTACAGAGCCCCCTTCCGGCAGAATATTTCTAAATTGAAGGAGGACCTGCTTGCCACAGCCAAATACATACACAAAAAATTTTGTTCAATTCTATGCATAACTTCATACACTTTTTGATGGCACAAAAATTGCTATTACAGAGTCCCCTTCTGGCAGAATATTTCTAAATTCAAGGAGGACCTGCTTGCCACAGCCAAATACATACACAAAAAATTTTGTTCAATTCTATGCATAACTTCATACACTTTTTGATGGCACAATGATGAAAAGGGCACAAAAATTGCTATTACAGAGCCCCCTTCCGGCAGAATATTTCTAAATTCAAGGAGGACCTGCTTGCCACAGCCAAATACATACACAAAAAATTTTGTTCAATTCTATGCATAACTTCATACACTTTTTGATGGCACAAAAATTGCTATTACAGAGTCCCCTTCTGGCAGAATATTTCTAAATTCAAGGAGGACCTGCTTGCCACAGCCAAATACATACACAAAAAATTTTGTTCAATTCTATGCATAACTTCATAAACTTTTTGATGGCACAATGATGAAAAGGGCACAAAAATTGCTATTACAGAGCCCCCTTCCGGCAGAATATTTCTAAATTGAAGGAGGACCTGCTTGCCACAGCCAAATACATACACAAAAAATTTTGTTCAATTCTATGCATAACTTCATACACTTTTTGATGGCACAAAAATTGCTATTACAGAGTCCCCTTCTGGCAGAATATTTCTTAATTCAAGGAGGACCTGCTTGCCACAGCCAAATACATACACAAAAAAATTTGTTCAATTCTATGCATAACTTTATACACTTTTCAAAAGAACAATGGCGACACACGGACGGACAGACAGACAGACATCGAAAACCGGAAGTCGAAAAAAATTTCGATTACAATACTTTCTTCTTTTGAAGATAGAAGAAAGTAAAAAGCAACAATCTGAGCCTCAAGTGCATCAGGTCCTGCCTTCGACTACACCCATCCAAAAATTCAGGTATGTATGTGCAGTAGATTTCACTAGCCATTGCTGACAGACAAAAACACACAAACACAGAGGAGATCAAGATTTCATTTTATTAGTACAGATACATTGTCCCAAAACTTTATTAAAGATTTGTTGATCGCAGTAGTGATCCTTAGTGGTGTGCGACAGGTGCAGCCGCACAGGGCCTCGCGCCAAGGAAGGTCTTGCACCCGAAAAAAAAAAAGTTGAATACAAAATAGCTAAATATTTATTTTGTTGAGTTATTTATTTCATAATGAAATTTATGTGTATAAATATGCTTATTTATAAAATGCAAAACGTATTTACTAATAACATATTTGGTGCAAATTGTAGACACTTGAGAAAAAAAATAGTTTATATCTTATATTCATTCTATAAGCATTGTTCTAACCTAGAAAGCAACAGATGCATGACTTGAATGTTAATTCTTAAGAAGTTGGCGCTGATGATGATCCTGACAAACTACTCAACATTATATTAATGACTAAACTGCTCACTAATATTTTAACCCGGGAGAACTCGCTAGTGAGAATGCGCAATTGCTTTTCTTTTACTTTACATTCATATAATATCAACTTTTTTTGGTTGGCTTAGTACTTTTATTCACAAAATAGGTAAAATAATTGAAAAACATTTTGAAATTTTAATTAAAATGAAAAATGATTTAAATAAGTCTTAAAAAAGTACGACTGTGAGAGAACATCTCATGCAGCGAGTTCTTCCAGGTTAATGACTATTTTTAATGTAACAACACATATTTACTTTCCTTTTTTTGTAGTCAAGTTTCTCTTTTTATTACAAGAAAATCAATGTTCACATTTGCACGCACACATATTTCCTGTCGTGCAAAGACGGAGAGGAGGAAAGGGAGTTGAACCCAACCAATCTAAAGATTTAAAATCTCCCACAAATTATGAAAGGTTAATGTTTTTAAAGGTTCTTAGAAAAAGAAAAATTTTGAGAAATATTGATTTTGACTCAGATTTTTAAATTCTTTTATTAAATTAAATTTGTAAGCATGTTTAATATTTGCTAATTAAATAAAAAAAAATAAACATATTACAATTAAAGAAAGAATAGAGTTTATAAGTAAAAAATTTCATCTTTATCACATTCATGATTGATTGCCTTCGATTGTGAATTTATTTTTTATTAGAAAATGAGCAACTGTCGACTTTTTTTTTCTATTCATAGAACTTTTTCAAAAAATTATCTTTGTTACGCACTTTTATGAAAATTTAAAGAAAAATCTACCACAAGGAGTTTTTTTTATTTTTTGTAAATAGTAGTGCGAAACAAAAAAAATATCCTACATGGCAGCCCTGGTCTGAGTCAGTCTGTGAGACGTATATGTCCCAGTGTTGTCAAATACATAAATATTTTAACCATTATCTTTGATTTAAGTTTCTGTTTAAATTATCAGAAAGGAATTAACATTTTTTTTCTGCCAAACTCTATGCTCAATTTTGCATAATTTTAATTTATTTTTAGCTGATCACTGATCTCATGTTGAATATCACAAAAATATATTACAAAATGTATAGGTCGAAAATTTCAAATCCAGGTCTAGCCCTAACCTTAAAACACTATCCCGACCAAGTGTAAAAGCTCAAAACTCTGTCCCGGCTTTAATCGAACAAAATTCATGAAAATCAGGACCAGACTTGATTTCTACAAAATTTTCTGATATTTGTTAGCCAGTATTATTCGACAATTAAAATTCTTTAACACTAGAACGCCCAAAACCCAAACTTTATGAAGATATGCGACATCAGAATTTTTATTAAAAACTATTTAACTTATTTCTGTGCAATTTATGTTTATCCTATTTTATGAAGAAAATTCTGATTCGAATCGGCATTTAAGATGTTCTAGACTTAAAAAGTATATTAGATACAGATTTAATCAAATCATCATTAATCAAACATTTTTAAATTACAGCATTTTTTAGGTTATTTGTCAGCAAGTCATGGCATACGGAATTGCAATATTAATTATCACATTGGACAGTTCTATGACTAGTGACATTAAATAGTTGAGAAAGAAAGAAAATGATAATTAAAGAGTCATAATTTTGAGGCTCTATATAAAGGGAAGAAAGTAGATTTTGTATTATGTACGCACATAGTTAAAAGGACAGTGAATGGGTGAGTAACAAATTTCAAATTGCCCCCTTAAAGAGTTAAATTGCCCCCCAGTGTGTTGTGTGCCCCACATTGGGAACCACTGGTCTATGCATTGGTATCGTATTAAAAAATTAATCTGATGATTTTTTGGGGTGGATCATAATTTATAATTTTTAAAACATGAATTTATTAATATTTTCATATTTCAAAATTGGTTTTCATTTGAATAAAAAATATATATATATATATCCTGAAAAATGTATTAAAAAATCCTGATAATAAATAAAGTTTTTCACGGAATTAACTTTAGCTACAAACTTCGACATCTAACTGTACAAATATTTATTTTTTAAAGTATGCAATCTGTAGCTTTTTTTCAGCTACCTTGTTCAAATTAACCAAAATATTGTATCAAAAGAGTGTTACCATTGAAGAATTCAAATTTGGTACAATTTTAAATATGTGATGTGTTACAATACCTACCACTATTTCAAAATTTGTATTCAAATTCAAAAAAAGTAGACAAGAGTCTTTTTGAATAGTACCTTTTGCATCTTTCTACGGCAATTTGATGATTAACAAATATGGAGACTTTTTTTTAAAGAAGGAAAAAGAATGCCGCTTCAATATGATGTGGCAAGAATGAATTCAGCCCGTCTCAAATCTGCAGAAAAAAATTATCTGAACACAGACAGAGTATTATGAAAGAATATTTGGCATCAATCTTGTAAAAGCAACTGAAACATTATACCCTCCCACCTTTTACCCCCATAAAAGAAAAAAAAAACAGCTTAATCCTGGGTGTGCCCTTTGCATGTCATACAAGCTGTTTTATAAAAGTGATTGTGTTGTAGGAGGTAGTGTTGTCAATTTAGCAGATATTTTTAATTCAAAAATACCTACCAGAATTTCCAAATAGTTACCTTTACTGTCATTAAAGCAAAAGTTACTAACTGAAATTTCTGGTAGAAGTAAAAAAAGTATCAGCTTAATTGGCAACATTGTTGGGAATGAGAGGGGGATTAATTAGGTTGGAAAAGAAAGGCTTTGAAAAATATTTTATTTAAAGTTTTAAAAACTTTTGTTGCGATTTTCTGGATAAACTAACTCTGATAGTTAACCTTGTGAGGTGGGGGGAAAAAAAAGCTTCATTAAAAAAAGATCCACAAAAAATGAGCCAATGAAGCATTCAACACGTGTCTATTCAGCACATTTTATTTAAACATGAGATGCTAAATAGGAATCATATACAAATGAGTTTCACATTGTGAATACATTACCCATTCAAGGGAGTTTTTAACAGATGATATTTACAATACCACACATGTTAACCTTTAAATGATTGATACTATGAAAATTAAATAACTAATAAGCACATTTACATCACAAATTCAATAACAAGAAAAAAAAAAGTTTAAAAACAGCAACATCACAGAAAAAATATGTATAAAAAAGGGAGGAACAGAAACATTACATAACTGACTAGTGCCAAATCAACTATGTTTTATTACATTTTGGGATTGGACAGTTATGTAAAATTTTTGTCAATGACTCCTTTAAAGAAAAATCTTTTTTATTTAAATTTCAATATATGAAAAACATTTTGATGAGGAATGTTGATATGACTTACTTTTTGAAGATTAAATAAGTTTGAAATAAACTGAAATATTTTTAGCTAATAATACAAATAGTTTTATTATTATCAAGCTATTTCTGATGCATAAACTTGGCCAAGAAACAACATAAAATGGAAATAAATAACAAACAAAATGAAATAATTTACATATTTAAAGTAAAAACATCGGAGTATCCTTCATTCAATACATGCTTTCAAACAATATATTTAAAACTTTTAAAAATATAAAACTAAGAAATCTGTTATATTTTTTAATAATACAAATGGAAAACATTTGAATCATTCTTACTCCTAGAGACAATGTTAATATTTTCAAAAATTATCGTGCATATTTTATAATGTGCATTTGACCATTCACAGTTAAATATATATCCTTACATTATTAATGCATGTTATCTGTTTATTTACTTTTCTGAATTTCATAAAACTTACTTTAATTACTTTAAACTTTAATTAGAACTTTCAGAATATCAACAATATAAAAAATTAATAAACAGAATCTTTTATTAAAAGCTTTTACTATAACTTTTAAAAATATTTACACACTGGGGTTATAAAGAAATCTATTTTAAATTTTAACAAAAACACTAATATATTAAAATATCCAGAAATAGATAAGCTCAGCACCAATATAGTAGCAATAAATAAGGCTTTTATTTTCTCTCAATTTAAACGTTACCTGCATCACATCTTTGTATGGACTCACTGGATGGATGTTATATATTAATAGTAAAAAATCCTCATGTACACAAAAGCATCGCTTTGAAATGAAACAAATAAAGTTCAGAAAAAATAAAAAGTAAATATAAATGTCCAAAAATTGTTTTATATAAATTAAGCCCAGTCTTAACCCTTTCATCACTGTGCAGGCAGACATATGAAGTGTGTTTAAAGAAAGATAAAAAAAAATCAGATTTCAAGAATTTATGTCATATAAAATGTATAATATAGAAACACATTCTACACATTACTATGTACAAGAAATTTCAAAATATGGTCTATGGTGTGGTCATGGCAAACATCAAAATGCCAGTTCATTTCTTGCCACATAAGTTAACTGATCCTTAGTTACTGAATTCACAATTTTGATTTTGGAAATCGTCAAGATCAGCAGAGATATACGAAACTTACTATTACTTTAATAAATTTCCAGAGGTGAACTCATATCGGAATCACAGAATGAACTACTATTCTGATGTTTGCTAAGCTACAAAGGGTGCTCATGTTGAGTTAATGCAGTCTAACAGGCCATAGACACCATAGACCAGCGCAAAAGATTTTCCTGTATCCAGTGATGTGCAGAATGTGCACCTGTATTTACACAGTTTATATGAAATAAATTCTTGAAAACCCTATATGACCCTGATGAGGACATATTCAGTGTGTGAATGGGTTAATAATGAACCAGGTACAATTATTTTCAACTAAAAGTATTTACTTACATAAATAAGCACCTTACCTGCTCTTAACTGGATTAATGCCTTGTTTTAAAAAAATTCCCTATATTCTCAAAACAGTCAGATTTTTAAAAATAATCAAAGATTTCTACAATGGGATAAATTTTATAGGAATTTATGCAAATTTATAAGCTACTTTTTATTTCACATGGGGAACAACTGATAAAATAAGTAGAAAGTTTGCATTGATAAATGATATTTGATTTTTATTTTTTTTTAATTCTCCAATATATTGCTTTACAGCAATATTTACTTTTGATTACAGAGGTTATATTAGGTAAAATAAACAGAAATCTGAAAGTAATGCTCATAATTAAAAACAATTATTCTAAAACTCCAAGATTTTTCTGGAGGAATATACAGTGGGTGATCGGTTAACGAACTTAATGCGTTCCAAAACAGTGTTCGCTACCTGAATTGTTCCTTAACCGATCATAGATTTTGTATTGATTTGTATGGGAATTCAATTAATTTGTTCTTAAAAGCTTAAATAATGTATAAAAATAACATATTAAATCTATTATAAAGGGAAAATTTATAAGTCTTTATTTAATATGAACAGATCATATTTTGACGGCTTTGTCCATATCGTGGTGCATTAAAAAAATAAATGACATGCTCTTTGTAAAAACTTTTGGGATTACTTTCATTGACTATGGCATTAAATCATATAAATTTGTCAATATGACCTTTCAAAAATTCCTTACTTCTCTAAAAGTTTGTGTTTACTGCAGGGCCTGATAAAGCTCAAATAGAGCCTAGAGCCTGATTTGTGAACTAAATTAAATTAATTAATTTGCAAAAAATATTTCTTTAAAATGTGAACCAAAACATAAAAATTAGTGTTTCTGATCTGTTCATTCCAATTTGGGGCCCCTAAAATGTGGGGCACCCAAATTACAACTGTTAAAATGTTCAACTACAACTGTAATAAACAACTGTAACAAACAACAGTCTAATATGCAACTGTTAAAATGTTCTCTAAGTCGACAATATATGCAATTAAATACAGCTCGGCAAATCTGAAACACAGCATAGCTTCTTTTTCGTGAGGTGTTTGTTATCCGAACATAAAAATCTCTTGCGAAAGTGTTCGTTAACTGATCACCCACTGTAATGGATTCTAACAAGACCATGCACAAGAAGGAGGTTTTAGGGATTTAACCCCTCTCATTCGGTTCATATTCTTTTAGTTCTTTAATATAATTTTAAATATCTAAATTATTTTGAGTCTGGCAGTTATATGCCAAAAAAAAAAAAAATAAATAAATAAATAAAATAAAAAAATTACAACTGTAAAGTTAAAAAATGAAGGAAGTGTAAGTATGGAACTGAACTATCATTTCCATATATTTCATTCATTAAGTAATCTAGAACACGATAATCCAGAACAGTTTTTAAAAGTATCCCAGTGATATGTTTATGATATGCAGATAGTATAAATTAATATACAATAAGTGTGAATCAATATACAGTTAATTTTATGCTTAATTAATTAAAGTTCATACATAACTACCATAAATTATTGTATAAAAGTAGATAATTTCACACAAAAAAAAAATCACATTTAACCCCCTTTTTTTTTTATCTTGTGCATGGCATTTTCAAGTACATTAATACCAATTTACAAATAA
This sequence comes from Maratus speciosus, assembly GCA_963932465.1. Classification (NCBI taxonomy): domain Eukaryota; kingdom Metazoa; phylum Arthropoda; class Arachnida; order Araneae; family Salticidae; genus Maratus; species Maratus speciosus. The sequence goes on from OZ010793.1 coordinate 175,058,119, forward strand.
ATTTTGCTTAACTGAACACATAGCATAAGGTTGAAAATAAGGTTTATGATAAAAGTGCAATTTCTAAAAACTAGCGCAATTCTGAAACAAACAGCTCATCTTCCAGTCAAGCAAAGCACAATTAAACAATTAGTATAACTTACTATATCTACACTAACAAAACTTGTATTACAGAAAATTACATTAATAGATATTAGTTATGTTTAAAGACAACTAGGTAAAATATATCCCCAATGAATGATATTTACATGTTTAAACAAATGCTTTTAAAATATTTCTAATGCACATTGCTTTGAATTAAAGTTTTATTTATGTGAATTTTTCACTTCTTTTTAAAGAATGAGACTAAGTCTGATTATTCCTTTGAAAACATTAGTTTGTAAAATATATTAACGAATCTGAAATGAAAAAAAGAAAGTGGGTGCTATTTGAGCCTCCTTCACAAATTCCATTTAATAAGAGGCCATTTCATAAAAATTCTTTTAGAAGCCTACTACATAGAATTCCATTTCATAAAAGCAAACTCTTCATACATATAAATATACATACTCGCAGGCTTTGTCCGCTATATTGGTCGGTTTCTTTAAACGTACCTTGACTCAAACGAAATATATTGTGAATTCGACCTTGTGTTTTAAAGCAATGTGGACAACCATTACATGGAATGTCCTTCCAAATTGCTGAAAACGACATGAAATGCATCAGATAAAATATGGGCTGTTAAGAACCAATTCTTTTAGTTGATCATTTACAGTAGAATTTGTTAGAGAAGAATAAAATGATATCCAATATACTTAAACCATCCCGGTAAAATTATCTAACTAACGATGCAAAGTCTCATCAAAATCCATCTAGTAGAACTTTTTAAAAGGCTAATTATTCATAATCGGACTCACCTTATTATAGAAGCCTTCTTCCGTAACTCTATAACTAAGCAACGTAGAACAATATGTTACATACTAAAACTTTTCCTGAAACATTATGTAACAAACAGTGCAAATCCCATCAAAATTCATACAGCAGAACTATAGTTATAAGCGGCCAGAATGAAATTCCCATTTACATTTTATATATATAGTAGATCTGAAGGTCTTTTTTTTTGTTATAATTTGAAATATGCAATTTGTAAACAAAACAAGATTAACAGAAAGAAAAAGAGAAGGAGAACTTTAAAAAGAGAGCATTAATAAATGCATAATTTGGATTTGAGTAAGTGTACTTGATCCGGAAACCCAAGAAAAAATTCCTTCATGAATTCCAATATCAACATTTTAGAAATATATATATATATATATATACCCCTTAAGACTGATGAGTTACACAACAAGCAATATCAGGAAACAACAATAACTTTTTTAGGAGTACAGAAACTTATGCTCCAATTTCGACTTTAAGAAAAATACATAACTTTTTTTATGAAGTAGTTAGCCTGAAATTGAATATGATCATGTGCTCTACCAATGGCAATTTCAACAATTAGCATTATTATTACTAGCCGCCCTTGGCGACCAGTTTGGTCTTCCTTAAATGTATCCTAAGCATTGTACTTGCTCAATCCTTCATCAAATCGGGACATTCTTATACAGAAATCATGAACTTAGTATTTTTATGTTAGCCGGGCACAGGTTATAAATCGCCAAACATTGTTCCTGTCATATTTCATTAATTTAATTTAAAATGTAATACTTTATTTAAAATACATAACTTTAATTTTAAACTGAAAAATTTTAAATTTATGAGTCAATTATTTTTTTTTTTAAAAGAAAAGATAAAAAGAAAAGTAATAAATAATACCATAAACCATGATATTTAATTTCAACGTCAATGCTTTGTTTTAATTTACCACGTGAAAATTTGTTAATTTGATTATGACAGTCGCATGAAATGGACTATTATAATACTGATGACATGATGGCGATGGAACAATATTTGGTGATTTTTCACCTGCGCCCGGCCAACATTAAAGTACCAAATCGGCCGCCTAGCATATAAGCGAAGCAGTCATCCCGGAACTGTTGATGACAATCACATGACTTAGGCAATTATTATTACAGAGATTATTTGTTATGATGGTTTAATTGAAATCAAAATGGGTTACTTTTTAAAACAGGATATAAAATGATTTTTTTTTTTTTTTTTTTTTTTTTTTAGATTGTCATTTGAACACTTGAGGTAGAAAAAGACAAATAAAATGTCTAACATTTAGAGTTAAAAAAACATTTTTCTTTTTTAAAACTGAAATTCAATACTAAGAGAAAAATGTAGATAAGGAAAAAAATAAATACTAACACATAAAATGAAAAGCTGTCTGTAAGTACAAACTTTAATTTTAAATTAAATTTTGATGATGTCAGAAAGGAAAGGCAATAGGAATTGACTTTCCTATTGCCTATTGCCAATACTATTACTTGAAAATAAATAAATTAATAAAATGCTTTATGGCTATTTTTGCAAATTTTAAGAAAAAAACACAGTAGTATAGTTTCACAATTTTTAAACAGAATAAAAATTATAAAAGGATCTAACGTTAACAATTGGGATCATTCATTATTACTTTTCTAAGCTGTAAAAAAAAAAACTTTAAACATTCAAATTTTCTTTACATTTTTCTTTTCTAATTTTAGAGATGTAATGAGTTGCTGCATTTATATAAAAAATCCAATTTGAAGCATGGATACAAAACAGCAATGATTGGAAGAATTCTTGATATACTTGTTTTACAAATTCTTTTCATTTTAAAATTAAAGTTTTAATCATTACAATTTGATACAAAGTTAACATTTATCTAAATACACAGTCAATCTCAATCTATACGTTTTAAAATGTTATTTATTTAGTGTTATTTTTAAACTACAAAACAAATTGACAAAATATTTTGATCACAAAAAATAAATACAAAATCAATAAAAATATTAAAAAACAAAATGCGTTATTATTTTTTTTAAAGTCAGGTATGTATACATTTTAGTAAAACATTCAAAATTCGAAAATGGGTTACATAACTTAATAGTAAAGTACTCTGATACATATTTACAAAGGGAATCGCTGAGATAAATTTAAATAGATGTTTTTACGCAATGAAATACATACTATCAAATATTTTGTTATGGAAAAAAAAAATAAATATTGAGACTAGTAATAAAACAAACATAACAAACAAAATATTACTTATCACAGATAGATAAGGCAATATACATGGCACAAAAATTACAAAGTGTATATAAAAATTAGAACAACCATCTAGATATCATTTTGATTAAATCGTGTTGAAATACAAATGTAGTCATTCAATGATAAATTTTCCCTACTTATACATTTTATACAATATCATTTTGGAGCTCTTTGTTTTTGAAAATATAAAGTGGATTTTCCAGTACAAAAAATAATTCTTTAATAATGAACAATTTTACAGCAGTACGCATACTGACAAGCATTAAAAGCCAGATATACAAAAATTTAAAAACATTTTCTGCACACTGAGAAAAAACACAAGTTGCAGATTCATATGACATTGTCTGTATAAAGCACAAGATGCATGGTAAAAAAGATAAAATATCATGCACTGAGTTGGAACTATTAAGCAGCTAAGCAGTTTTAAGTGTGTTTAAAAGTAAATCGGATAAAATCACTCAAAAAAAAAAAAATGGCAACTGCTTTTTGTAAAGATTAATTATGGGAATAAAATTAATAACAACAGACAGAAACTAAAAAGTTATGACTAGAAAGCAGAGGAAATAATAAAATAAACATAACTGTTAAGAAATACAATTGATAAGTTTTTAATAAAAACTTATGAGTTTTGTATTTTGTATATTTCAACACAAAAACAGTTTAAAAAAAAATTAAAAAATGCACTGATGAAAAAAATAGAAAACACTGCCATGACTTACTTTTTACTAAAATTCCATAAAGTCTTAAAAAAAAAAAAAAAAAAAAAAAAAAAAAAAAAAAAAAATGTATATATATATATATATACACTGAGCAATTTTGCCATAATTTAAAAGCATAAATCCCCTAATGTTGAAAATCATATCAAATTACAGTCAAGTTTCAAAACAGAAAATTAGTAACACACACACAAAAAAAAATACAAAATTATGAAAGTATTTTACACAGTTCCATTTGAATTCTGTTCATTTTTTATAAACCTATAAATACTTAAAATAATTAAATGAAAATATTCCTTACAGTTTATTGAATTTTAAGAGCCTGCATAAGAATTTAAATCAAAATTAAACTGCTTAGCTACATGATAGAAGAACTAGCACAATATTTTGTAAAAAATCTTATAAGCGTATTTTCCAGCTTCTTGTAAAATAGCTCACTAACTTTAGTAGCTGAAGTGTCAAACTACAGCACTAGGAAAGCATATTAGCTTCACTGCATAAAGATAGGAGTTCACCATACTTAATTTTTTGTCCTTTTCTTACATTAAATTGAATGTCTTTAGGAGCTTCAAAAACAAGAACTATGGTAGACCCTAAATTAAATTCACCAAATGGCTGTCCTTTTTCTGATATGCAAACAGGAGTATCAAAATTCTTTTCTTCAAAAGTCCCTTTAATGCACTTCTTTCTGTTTGTTTGTAGAGTCTGCAAATAATGAAAATTACTTATTTTAATTTGATAATGACAAATATTAAAAATAGAATGAAATACGAGGGGTCTGTCCAGACTTTTCTGCCAGGGTCCTGTTTTTGTGAAATTGTGAACAGCTTTTTACATTTTGTGAAAAATCTAGTCATAATTTTGTGAATTTGAAATGATTGTTATATTCAAGTTCTTGTTTATATATTTTAAAGAAGATAATATATATGTAAAATACATATATTTTCTTTATATATTTGAAAGTGACAGATCAGATTTTACTTTTAAATGATTAAATTTGTGAAAGGTCAGTTTAGAGATGGAAAATTTTTGTGAAAGTCCTCTTTTTAATACAAAGAATATTGTGAAGGGTCCTGTTTTGAGATGAAAATTTTTGTGAAGGATCCTTTAAAGATCCCAGTTTCTTCATTAACACATCCCTGAATACATAGCTGACAACCCTAGACATTAAAAATCTAGAAAATTCAGCATTTGATACAAATGAAAATAACAAAAAAAGTGACAACAAAATACATCAAAAAATTGATGATTCTCAAAGAAAAAATTTTACCTCAACGCATTACAAGAAAAGATTTTTGGCAAGATGAATCACAGTACATGTTAGGGAAGCACCAAATAATCAGTTTCCAAATAGCACCAAATATTCGGTCATACTACCGAATATTTGGTTAAGCCAAATATCAAACTATTTGGTCTGCTGAATACTTGGCATGGGTGCTTATCAAAATACTTGACCTGCCAAATATTTGATAAACCATGTACTTAAAAAAAACTTTAAAAAATATTTTTAAAAGCCTTACAGAGCTTCAATTTTTAACTGTCAATTAATAAAGATATTATGAATAATTAGAAATATCATATTTAAATAAAAGAGAATGCGTTTAGATTATTTTCTTTTTGTAAAGTATCACTTAAGAAAATTAACCATTAATCGTGACCTTTACAGGAAATAATGATGTAGAAATGAAAGTTCCTGAACATTATCTGATAAACAATCTATTTCTTGCTTTTTTGCAAACAGGGTGTTTCTAAACAAAATGAAAAAAAAATCTCAGGGGGTGATAATAGATAATATTTGTTCAGGAAACCAGGATCACAAACCAGTTATCCAGTCAAAAATACAGTTTATCTCACTCGAGGTCAAAATTGGATTTTCATTTCGAAGTATCTTTAATAGATTCTCCGAAGTTACTTTAATAATAACAAAGATATTGTAAGCCTATTTTCAACAGACTAACTTTGATTTCTGTGAAATATGATGATAGCATGACAAGAAGAGCTGGAAACTGTCAATATTTATATATAAACAACACAGCGCTAGACATTCCTTTATTCAGAATGCAGCTGACAGTACTTATATACTGTGTCACTGGCCAAAATTCAGTCACTTTCAATGAAATTAGCACATTTTATACAAGCAAAATTAATAAAATGCAAATCTTTTCATTATTGCTACAGTTATGAATGAAAATTAAATTTTGGCTTATGACACACCCTATATTTTTTATTGAATGTATTGTACTTCGAACTTTATTGTAACTTTTTCTTCGATGGTCGATTAGAGACAGTTAGGAGAACAGATTTTAAAAATTAAATATCTTGATTTAAATTTTCAAAGTAATTGTTGTAAGATTGTCTAAAATAAATATTGGATGATAAAATTATATGTATATATATATATATATATTATATGAAATATTTATCCTTCCTTATATGTCCCTAAAATAAGATATTGTATCAAGAATATTTTTAAATTTTAGTGCTTTCCACCTAAAAAAGAAAAAAAGTATTTATGTAGGATTAGTGAATATTTTTAAATGCCACACCACAATTTGTATACAAAGGTGCATTTATTTGCTATTTTTTTTTAATTTTCTGATGTACTTCCAGTCGCAGGATTTTTTTAAAACTAGGCTTTTCCCCAGTTTTATTTAAAAGTTCAAATTTTTTTTTATGGACATAACTGCTTGATAATTTGCTTTGTATGCATGTCAGCTTTATAAAAAGAATAAGTTAAACATTTTTCTAGAATCTAAATATTGCAGTTTAATAAGGCTTTACACTTTTATACAAAGCCAGTTTTTATATTGTTTTAGGGATTAACACAGAGATAAAGTGTTTATTATGTATAGCCCATCTCCCTTTGCCCTTAACACATAAAAATAGAAACAATATTACTGTTAACATGGTTGCAAAAAGAAATTAGAAATTATGATATAACATAAAATTACAACAATGAAATGCAGTTTGGTATCTAGAAAAAAAAATGTAGTCATCATTTGATGCCTTACTTAAAGTTCCTAAATTTCTAATCAGCCTGCTCCAGACACTGCCCTTTGGTGCATTTAAAAACTTTGGTAAATCAAAAGGAGCAGGAGCCAAGTAAAAGCTTTTGTGTAGGGAGAGTTAGATTACTTATTAGCATAGAGATACAAATAGAGCAGAAAAATAATTAAATATTAAAGCGTTTTAATGTTTTTTAACTTTGTGTACTTTGTACAGCAGAAGGAGAAGTAGAAGGAAAGCAGAAAATTCAGGAAAGGATGGTTTATTTTCACAATTTTTTTCACTTTGAAACATAAGACCCTTCACAAAATTTGGAAAATTATTCAAAATTCTGATTATATTTTTACTAAAGTTCACAATTTCACAAAAACAGGATCACATAAAAAAAACTAAATGAAGATAAGTAAATGCAAGTTTTCTGGAAAAATAAGTAAATGCAACTCTTCTGGAAAAATAAGTAAATACAACTCTTCTGGAAAAATAAGTAAATGCAACTCTCCAGGTAAAATAAGTAAATGCAACTCTCCAGGTAAAATAAGTAAATGCAACTCTCCAGGTAAAATAAGTAAATGCAACTCTCCAGGTAAAATAAGTAAATGCAACTCTCCAGGTAAAATAAGTAAATGCAACTCTCCAGGTAAAATAAGTAAATGCAACTCTCCAGGAAAAATAAGTGAATGCAGCTACTCTGGTAAAATAAATAAATGAAACTTCTCTTGTTAAAAATCAAAATTCAATTGCAAAATTATTACAATAACAATTAATGGAAATGGTAAGGTTCAAAATTTAATATAAAATTTGAATCGCTTATTTTTATTGGCATAGCTGTAATATTTTATGTAATCAGATAGTAATCGCCAAAATTTCTTTATTATTAGAAAGAAATAAACTGTTTTAATAACATGAAGTTAAAATGAGTCTTTTCAACCTTGCTCTTATTTTCCTTAAATATAGATTCTTAATGATTTGTCTAAATATATATATATATTTTACATATAAATGCACGCAAAAAAAAACTTTGCAGAAAAATGTAAGCAATGAAAAATTTAGTTCAAAACAACTTTTATAAATATGCAAAAATCCATCTCATAACTTTCTTGCAATTTCAATTTTCTGGTTTTAATTTTATTAGCGTTTTCTTTTATTTTTACACATGTGATTTCATTTTAATTACATAAATTACATTCATATTAAGAATATAAAATAAACTAAAACATAATTTGGGTTTAGACTAGAAAGCTATGCTAAAACTAAATACACAGGAAATGAAAATTATAATAGATGATTTCATTCGTGATATGTCAGTCATTACATTTTGGTTGGAAACTGACTCAAATCTAACTGTTGCTACGTTGTATTTTTTATTTTGTCTGTATATTATACCTATATCTCATAGCTAAGTGTTTTAATACTTTATATATGGTGGTAACATTTTCTAAAATTGGTATTTAATAAGAAATAAAACATAACAACCATTTGTTTGGAGTCAGTTTCCAACCAATATGTCATGACTGACATCACACTAAAGGTGTCTTTCATAAGGAGAGGGGAGAGGGGGATGGAATATTGCAAAACATTACCAATTATAAAATAATAGAAGATTTGAAAATTATAATATTTATAATAAGGCTAGAACCACAATAACTGGCTTCTTTAAAATCGCATAATTTATTTAAAGTCGAACCCTGTTAAGTCGCGTTTCAAGGAACTGGACAAAAGTTAAGTATTAAGCGGGTTCATGTATTAAATGTGATTTGCATAATGTGACAGGAACTAAGCTTATTTACACATCTAATCATCTAAATGAACTTTAAAGCTTTCATTTATATGTTTATGGTCTAAAATTGAGTCTTTATGCATATTTAAATTATAATTTAACTGAATTCAAGTTTAACACTTTCTCTATTTTTATAGGACCGATTGGAATGATAACTAAAAATAAATATGGATTCCAGTATGGCTTCACTGTCTATTAATGGGCGATTCCATGCGGATAGTCACACACATAGCGCAGGCTTTAATTTGCATTTTTCAATTACTTATTATATTTTAATGTTAATTCTGATTTTAGGTGGTATGGTAAATAAGTTATTAACATATTTTTTAGTTTAAATGTGTGTAAGTAAAACTCACAGAAATATATCATTTAATTTCATACTCAAAATGTGCTTTTTTTCTGAAGTAGAAAAAAAGCACATTTTGAGTAATGAAATTAAATGATATACAGGGTGTCCGAGAAAGATCCGTACAACTTCAAAAATTTATTGAAAAAGAAACAGTAGGGTAACAGCGAAACTAAATAGGACATTAGATAGAATAACTCAAAAAGTTTTTTTCTGCAGTATGCTTCTGACCATAGATGGCACTACATGTCATGCAAAGGAATATTAAAGCATTTTAGTTATTTCAATGGCGGATCGCGTGAAGAAAGCTCAATGTGTTGCGTGGTTTATCGAAACAAAATCCGATACGCAAACACAACGGAATTATCGAACGACGTATGGGGAATCGCCACCATCTCGGTCAAGCATTCGTGAGTGGTATCACAAATTTATGACAACGGGTAGTGTGGAACATAAAAAAGGATATGGTCGCCCTAGAACTAGCGAAGAAAGTGTGGAACGAATACGTGAAACATTTCGTAGGAGCCCTACAAAATCAGTTCGACAAGCATCCCTGGAGCTACAAATGCCAAGATCCACTGTACACAATGTGCTTCATAAACGACTGCGACTTACAGCCTACAAAGTTCAGATTTTGCATGCGTTACAACCGGATGATTATGCAAAGCGTTATGGATTTGCAGTTGACATGCTGCATCGTTTGGATGCCGATGAACATTTTCTGAAACGAATACTGTTTTCCGATGAATCAACGTTTCATGTGTCCGGAATGGTCAATAAACATAACGTTCGATTTTGGGGCTCCGAACAACCACATGCTGTACGTGAACTCCAACGGAGCAGTGAAAAGGTGAACGTGTGGTGCGGATTGCTTCACGATCGCATCCTTGGACCTTTTTTTTCCTCAGAAATGACTGTGACCTCAAGTACCTACTTAGATATGCTTGAGATTTATGCATTCCCACAACTGCAAGACCTTCAACCGAATGTCCTTTTCCAACAAGACGGTGCGCCTCCTCATTGGGGATTGACAGTTTGTGAGTCGCTGAATAATTCTTTTCCACAGCGTTGGATTGGCAGGGATGGTCCCATTGCATGGCCACCCCGGTCTCCTGACCTAACACCACTGGATTTTATCTTTTGGGGTTATGTTAAAGATACTGTATACCGAACGCAAGTTAACAGTCTCAAAGAATTAAAGCAAAACATCCAAACAGCTGTAGCTACTGTTGATGTTAGCATGCTGAAACGGTCGTGGATGGAATTGGAATATCGTCTTGATATTGTTCGTGCTACGAAAGGGTCTCATGTAGAAATTTCCTAAGGTAATAACTTAAGTTATAGGAAAAAAAACTTTTTGAGTTATTCTATCTAATGTACTAATTAGTTGCGCTGTAACCCTATTGTTTCTTTTTCAATAAATTTTTGAAGTTGTACGGATCTTTCTCGGACACCCTGTACTTCTGTGAGTTTTATTGCCACACATTTAAATTAAAAAAATACGCTAATAACTTATTTACCATACCACTTAAAATCAGAATTAACATTAAAATTTAATAAATAATTGAATAAATGCAAATTAAATTAAAGCCTGCGTTACGTGTGTGACACTCTCCACAGAATCACTCTAATATGTTACAACCAAAAATAAAGCAACAATTTTTCTGCTAGCATATACATATACCGTATTGTCGGGTGTATAGCCCACACCCTTAAATCGAGCAGTACAATAAAACAGTTCATGTATAAGCCGCGGAGGTGCATTGTTGTATAGCCCGCGGGCTATACACCATCTACGAATGTATATTTTGATCAAGGTTCGAAATTAGAGGTCATTACAGTAAAATCCCAATTGTAAGCCCCCTCCCACTTTTAAGCAATTTTTATTTTATTTTACACCTAAATATAAGCCACATCCCTCCCCCCCCCCCCCCCTTCTTTTCACAAATTTTTTTGTGGGAAAAAATTTATCTAAAAATCTAAGGGGCTATTTTGGCAAATTTCTACATGTTTTCACATAATATTAATGAACCCCACCCACCCCTCTGCATGAAATGTCCGCTCCTTTCTCGGCTCTCCCTCTCCCTCCTCACCACAAAAAGTTTAAAAAATCATGGCAATCTTAATTCTATTGTTCTATTTGTTGCTTGCTAATAACAACAAATAAATAATCGATTATTTAAATTACACCTCTTTCTCCAAAAGTTCTTATTTCTTCTCTGCCCCCCCCCCCCCCCTCCAGGCTATATGCCATCTACAAATGTATATTTTGATCAAGGTTCGAAATTAGAGGTTATTACGGTAAAATCCCAGTTGTAAGCCCCCACCCACTTTTAAGCAATTTTTATTTTATTTTACACTCTTAAATATAAGCCACCCCCCCTTCTTTTCTCTGCTCTCCCTCCCCCTCCTCACCACAAAAAGTTTAAAATCGTGGCAATCTTAATTCTATTGTTTTATTTGTTGCTCGCTAATAACAACAAATGAATCGATTATTTAAATTACACCTCTTTCTCCAAAAGTTCTTATTTCTCCTCTGCCCCCCCCCCCCCCCTGCAAAGTTTAAAATCCTTAAATTTAGATTGTAAAAAAAATCCTGCCCTATTTTTTACAGTTGAACCTCGAAAATTCAGAATCAGCAGGACCGGGGCGATTGCAGATTTTCAAATTTTCTGAATTTTGGAGGTCTGTTAAAAAATATTTTTCATGGCAATATAACAACATACAAAATGCATTTTTTCCCCCTACTGCAATACACGATAATGCAAAAAAAAAAAAAAAAAAAAAAAAAAGCAAATTTTGCAAGGATTGCGGGAAGGGGAAAAAAAAAATTTTTGTCAAAAAAAAAAAAAAACACCTCATTTTCTTATTTTTCTACTGCATTCTAAGTTCTTTTCAAAGAAACAAAACAGAAACAAACACATCAGATCAGCAAATGCACCCGTCAAGGTCATAGGCCAATGTGTCACTGGATTGATCTTTATTTCTATTTACACCTGCTCTTCTTCAACAGAGAGTGATTATCAAGTGTGTTTATCTTTCAATTCAATCAAAATAAAATGAAATTGCATGTTTGTTTCTTTAGTTATAAATATGTACTTTAGTGATTTTATTAGAATTGAAATACATGAAGCTTCAAGTCATCAACCAATTTCAATTTTATGCCGTTTTTTAACTTTCCAGTTACAAAGTATTTGTAACAATTAAAGTATTTAATTAATGGTTAATCATTATAAAAATATACCAGAATATAACTATATTTATTTATTTAGTGTTTATATTTGCAGGGGTAGAAGTGACCAATCCATAAAATATAGGACATTTAGAAAATTCGCGCCCTTTGATGAAATTTGCGGTTTTTCGCGATCTTTTGACGAAATTTGTCCTTTCTTCGCGTTCTTTTGACGAAATTTGCCGTTTTTTTTTTTGCGTTCTTTTGACGAAATTTGCCGCTTTTTTGAGGTTTTTTGACGAAATTTGTGGGTTTTTTGCGATTTTTTGACGAAATTTGTCGTTTTTTCGCGATCTTTTGATGGAATTTGCCGTTTTTTTCGCGATTTTTTGCCGAAATTTGACGTTTTTTCGCCGCGATTTTTTGACGAAATTTGACGTTTTTTCGCGATTTTTTGGCGAAATTGACCTTTTTCGCGGTCTTTTGGGGAAATTCACCCTTTTTTTGCGATCTTTTGGGGGAAATGGACCTTTTTTCCCGATCTTTTGCGGGAAATTGACCCATTTTTTCGCTATTTTTTGGGGAAAGATGCCGTTTTTTCGCGCTCTTTTGACGAAATCTGCCGTGTTTTCGCGATCTTGAACATTTGAAATTCGCGATATAGTTATGTCCGAACTTTCGGTACCAAATATATGAGAAAGCAGAGAAATATAGGAAATATAGGACAGTTAGAGAAATATAGGACAATATAGGACATTTTTGAAGGTTATTTTATAAATATAGGAAATATAGGACAACTGCGACCCCTGTATTTGAAAGAATTTAACTGCATTTGATGAGAAACACGAAAGATACAGGAGTCTTATTTTAAAAATTAATAAAACTGAAATCAGAAAAATCTCCGGATAGTAGAAATTTCCGGAATTTGGATGCCCAGATTTTCGATGTTCAACTGTATTTTGTAGCAAGGTGATTGATCTAAAATCTCATCTACATAATCTCTTACAAGTATCACTCATCTAAAATCTTCATTCTCTTTGAAATTTTTTCTCCATCCTTTTTCTCCAAATGGTGGTGGTGGTGGTGGTAAGATTTTTCTGCAGTTTGTCTGTTCTAACCCTTGAATTACATGTGTATTTTACGATTAAACAGAGTAAAAAAATTAAAAACAATTTGTTTTTAAGTATACAGCGTGTGTAGGGGGAGGGGAACAAAAAAAAAAGGAAAACTTTTTTTTTTTGGGGGGGGGGGGGGTGAGGGGGAAATAATTTAGGTGGTTATTTAAATATTTTACGGAAAAATTACAAACAAGGGAAAATTCTTTAAATTTCGCGGTATAGCAAAAAAAAAATTCACAAGTTTCGACGATTTTTGAAATTTTTTGGGGATTAAAAATTGTAGAAAAATCACGATTTCAGTTTCTTTTTTAAAAAATCTTTGTATAACCCGCACCATGTATAAGCCGCAGCAGCTACTCCAAATGTTTTTTTCTTGTATAACCCGTGGGCTATACACCTGAAAATACAGTATATTTTAACACAAACTAAAAATATAAAATGTTTGCATAACAACCCAGTTAAAGCCATATTTCATAGGAGGTACTTGTGTTGTGATAATCAATACTTTCATAATTTATAGGAAGTCCTTATTTTCTAATATAATAATAAAAATATTGTTATTAATTTTTGTGTAAAAAATATTGTTAGCATGGGGAAAAGTAAACTAAACATCATAGAAAACAGAAAAGAAATATACAATTGCAGTCACTTAATCTTCATGAGTTTCAGTCTTTTTGTTTCCTATAACATGAATTAAAAAACATAGTGATGTAACATTCATTACATAACTCACTAACAATAAATATAATTATCTCTAATCATAAAATTTTTTATGACTTATATAAGCAAGACATTCAAGGCATTTGCAACAGCATATATGCCAGAATAGGCAGAGGTTTCGGTTTGTTGCTGCCCTCTTTCTTAACTGCTTCTCTTAGAACAATTCAATGTTAACGCAGGAGGCAGTCATCCAATCTTTCTGGTTAAGCATCACTTTAGTGTGATATAAAAATAACCTGTTCGGGCTCACTTTTCGAAGCCCGGGCCTGCCCAAGCCCGAAACATTTTTTTGTCATTAGAGCCTCAGCCCGATACCGAAAATGTAAACCGAAAAAAAAGTTTAATAAAAATTGCATAAAAGTTGTTCTAAATGTAATATCTCATTTTGTTTTACAAATTCGTATATCACAATAACTGTTAATCAATTAGCACATAATTAATTTTATGACATTTACATTTAATCTCATCAAAAGATAAGTCCCTAAACAGATTCTCATGCTTTTCTCTCACAACAAGCAAATCTGACGGAAACATTAACGAAGTGCATTTTAAAAATAAATGAATGAATGAAATTTGCAGAAATTACGATTTATATGTTTGAAGAATCGAGCAACGTTTTTCCATTTCCTATAAAATGTGTACATCTTTCGTAATTCTTGTGTTCTTGAAAATCAGCTTAAATGAAAAGTTCAACAAAGTTATCTGAAAGATCCGATGCTTTTTATAGGATAAGAGAAAACACTGATCGATTGTAACGCTCATTGACTAATAACAGAAGAGATTACTTTTTTTGCCTAGATTGTCAAATAAAATAAAATAAACGATCCAATTTAAAATATCCTACTATTTATTTGTCTTGGCGCTTTAGCGTGGATGATATAAATCTGCAAATATTGCAAATTTCTTTTTAAATAGCTGTGATGTTGTTGGAACATTAATCAATCATCACATATAATTAATTATACCCAATTTAAAAGCAAAATTCTTCTTTTACAAGTATATTTAACTGAAACTTCCTTCCCATTAAAAACATTCTCATTACACGTTAATGTCTGTTTTATCTGTTATACAACAATACAACTAATAGATATTTCTTTTAATGTTTACCAAATTATCAACTGTTAACAAAACAAAGCCAAAAAAAAAAAATAAATAAATAAAAAAAAAATGAAAATAAAAATAAATCAACTTTATCACCCTCATTAACAAACTTTTATTTCCGTTCACCAATAAATAAAAATATTTTTTTGATCATTTGCTTTTCTTTTGTGCAATAACCTACACAGTTACTGACTGATACATCATATTTATCATTCTGATGAAAATAACATCAAAATGATTGCTTATAGAAAATGTAATTTTCAACCCAGTTGTGGCATCATGAGGACAAGAAGTAAGTGATATAGTGCATCTCAAAAGTATATGGACACGCATTTTTTTTGAAGTAACAGTTCAAAAAATGAAGCCATGATCATGAAAAAAATAATAAGCATATGGAATTCTAATACAAGTTTATGGCAACAAAGAAATACAGTATAGGTTTTACAGAATTTTTGTAAAAAAATAAAAATCAAAATAAGCTGTCTCAAAAAATATATGGACTTTTCGAGTTTTTTGCATTTAAATTCAAAT
This sequence comes from Maratus speciosus, assembly GCA_963932465.1. Taxonomy (NCBI): domain Eukaryota; kingdom Metazoa; phylum Arthropoda; class Arachnida; order Araneae; family Salticidae; genus Maratus; species Maratus speciosus. Next base: position 175,073,777 of record OZ010793.1, read on the forward strand.
TTTGGATCCATTCCTTTAAATTATCTTGAAAACCGTATCAAGTAAGCTTCAAACTAGTGTTTGGAGAATGTGTGGCTGTAAAGAGAACCAATTATGCTCTACATTTTGCTTTAATTCCTGAATAGAAGAAAACTGACGACCATGAGCATATACATCTCGTGCAAGTACCCCCCCAAAGGTTATCAATTGGATTGAGGTCTGGGCTGATAGCTGGCCAGTCTATAACAGTCACTTGATTCTGCGTAAACCAAGCTGTTGTTGAATGACGGATGTGAATTGACACATTGTACTCTTGGAATTTTCAGTTATCCCTTTCAAAAATGTTTCCAAATGGAAGTAGATTGCTTTTAAGGACATTTTAATAATCCTCAGAGAACTGCTGACCATGAAGAGAAACAATATCCGTTGTTCCATTGAAACAAATCGCGCCCCACACTATGAGAGAATCCCCTCCTTCTTGTCAACTAAAGAACTCACGAGATTCTCGTCGCAGATCATGCCGATGGTATGCCCAGCCATCAGGGTCATCCAAATTGGTTTTGTTTTCATCACTGAAGAAACACTTAACAACTCATCTTCCCAAGGCGTGTGTTTTTTAATCCAAAGAACGTGTGCATTTCTATGGTGCACTTTCAGCATAGATTCCACGTACATTCTGCGATATTTATGAATTTTACTTGCGTGTATGCAATGGTGAACAGTAGATCTCGTAATAAGAAACGCTAAATTCTTCGAAATTTCACGAATGAACTTCTTTTGGGCTAACTACTCGAAAAATCTCTCTGTCTTGTCACAGAGTTGCTTTTTTTTTTGGTCGATCTGAACGTTGTTTTGCAATCGCATTGTCACTTTTTGATAAAATTTCATAAATTCCGGATCTGTTACTCTTTATTTGTTTAGCAATATCAGAAATTTTCACATTTGAGTCTTTAAACGCCAAATTTTAGATGTATCAGCAACAGAGAATTGAACGTTGCGAGGCATTATCCCACTATTCGATAACTGAAGAATGAGCAGTGATTTTATATTTAGCAGTGGTTACTTCATATGCACAGAACGAAGAAAATGCTAATTTTTTTGATACGGTGGAAATAAATGCAATTCTCTTCATTTGTCCACATATTTTTGGGACAGCTTATTTTGAATTTTATTTTTTTGCAAAAATTCTGTGAAAAGTATTTCGTTATTGTAACAAACATATATTATGATTCCATATGCTTATTATTTTTTTCATGATTATGGCTTCATATTTTGAGCTGCTATTTCAAAAAATCGCTTGTCCATATACTTATGAGATGCACTGTAATAGACAGATGCCTCATTTATTTATTGAAACCACAGGAAACTGAAAGATTAATGATTATTATGAATGGAGTAATTAAATTACTTTTACAAGAATAAAAGCTTGTTATGAGAGATAAAAATAAAGAATACTGAATTTATTTTAGAAAAATAAATAAATTTTTGATATTAACACACCTTAAAAAGCATTAACTTAATAATATAAAGAACACAAGAAATTTTGATGATTAAATATTATATATTAATATATTACTTCTTCTATTTTTTAAAAAGTTTTTTTCCCACACGGAAATAAATAAAATTTTCAAATTTAAAAAAATGAGCCTGAGCCCGAAGGCTGGTATGAAAATCGAGCCCGAGCCTGTGTCAGGCCCGGGCTGAGTCCGTCTCATCTCTACTAGGTACACAGTAATAGGAAGACTATTTCTTTCATTGTACGAGGGAGAAAAAAACAACGTGAAAAAAAAGAAGAATAAGTAACAAAAAGCAACAAACATTCATCTATGTGTTTCTATTTCAGTAAAAATATAAACGGAGGGAGAGACAATGTATTTTAGGAGGCGGGATTAAAGAAGTGTTGCAGTGATGATAATTTAGAGGGTCTTTTTAATTACTCAAATATCTACAGCTATTTCAATTAGTAATATTTGCCTTAATTAACCTGCCATTAAATAAGACAAATATTACTATTTAGAAACAATGGTTTTAATCTTGAAAAAAAAAAAAAAATTCCATACAAAGGCAACATTGGAGAAGACCAGGGGTGGGGAATTTTCAGAAAATCTTACCAGCCAAGGATTTTACCAGCCAGCAAAATGCAATAATAAAACTTAGGCAATTGCAAAAATAGTTGATTACTATTGCTACAATACATTTTCATACATATTTTTTCTCCTGTAAAATTAAGAAAAATATACACGAGAGAAAAGTTTAATAAAGAATAGAACTTAGTACCGAGTTTACATCGTAGTAATTTGGAAAGTAGTAAAATATAGCTAACTAGTAAAAAAAATAAAGTTCTTGGCAGTAAAATATAGCTAACTAGAAAAAAAAAAAAAAAAGATCTTGGCATATCTTTTGGCATGGAGTTTTTTAAATACTGCCTACAAATTCACTTGCCCTGTCAGAAAATCCACTCGCCAGTGGCGAGTAAAATGATGCATTTCCTCACCCCTGGAGAAGACAAAAGGAATTTTACACCTTAATTGGTCTTTTGCATTTAATCTATGAATTTGCATCTTAAACGAGACATTTTGTCTTAAGGAGCTGAAACTTTATCGCATATTAATAATCATGATCGTGTAATAACCCTTCGCATATATGATATTTTTACATTTGTCTAACGGTGATTTTCAAGGGACCAGAAAAAATCTATGAATTAAACAGAAGCACGTATTAACTGCAAGTGTCTTTAATGGGTTCAACTGTATTTAAAAAACAATACTATGCAGATTGGATGTATAATTCAGTCTAAATTTGTTTTTAAAACAGCAATGATATTGGTTGAAACTCTTTTTGTATTTTTTAAAGCTCCATTGGTAATTAAACAAATGATGCAGAAATTAAGCTAGAAAACTACTGTCATAATTCTGAGACTAAAAAGATAAACTTTTAAGAGCTAGCTTTTTTTCCTTCATTTTTATAATATTCTTGTGAAATGAAAAAAAAGTTCAAAATGCCCACTTTAACAGCATTTTTAACAATATATGCTGCCTCTATCAAAAAATCGATCATTACGGTACATTATATAGTTTCTGAGTAAGAAAACGTACCAATTGGAAGCCTTTGAGAGCAAAAATGAATTGTAAAATGAGTCAGAAAATATGCAGTTTAGATTTGAATACACCCTTACTAAGATTATTTTTTTCAACCGCTATGTATTTTTAATATGTTTTTGCTGTAAGAATTGGTCCTATCCAAAACTTGTCTATATAGATGTTGTAGACAATATTAAGAAGATATATGATAAATTCATGGGGATTTTATATCTTTTGAATTGATGGAGTTATGAATTTTTTACTTTTTCAAACCCCTTTTTGTTTTCGTTATTTTTTTTTTTTTATTTTTTTATTTATTTATTTTTTTTTTTTTTTTGCGGTACGAATTGGTCCTATTAAAAACTTGTGAATATAAAAGTCGTAGATAATATTAAGGAGATTTATAATAAAATTAATTGGAATTGATATCTTGAGAATTGACGAAGTTATGAATTTTTTTCACCCAAAAACACTAATTTTTGTGCCCCTTGAGCACATTTTTGACTTTATCAAAAATCTGTGATACATAAAATTTTGGCCCTATTTTTAGAAGTAATAAAAACTTGAAACTGATTTGATATGTACAAAAATTAAGAAGTTATGGGGGGTTTTCGATTTTCACAAAACCCCTCCCTATTTCCATCCCCTTGGTCTGATTTTGCCCATTAACGAACTTGACCGAGATTTTGTGCCCTTTGATTTTATGTATCAGTTTGGAAGAGATTGGTGCAGAATTACGAAAGTTATCGTGTCCAGAAGAAAGTGATATATATAGATAGATAGATATATAGATAAAGTTTTTTACTGAAGGTGGTTTTGGGTTCTAGGGGTCATGATCGGTGTAGATCTGCAAAAATTTTTCAGAAATTCCAACATAGGAACGATCCCAATAGGTAGTATTTCATACGAAATCTACCTAAAAAAATATGCAGAAGCATAAACAGTTTAGACAAACAGCAAATAAATCTGAGTTAGGAAGAGGAAGAATCTTTAGTTCCTCAAACTAAAGATGCTTTGTTTGAGTAGCAGTAGAAATTTCATAATGTGAATTACAAAAGTTGCTACCATATACTTTTTAAGCAACAGAAAGATATGCTTATGCAGGAACAACTAAAAAAAAAAAAAAAAACACTCCAAAAACAAATAATAAAAGCATTAGATAAAAGTGATATTTCAGTCTCAAAATTTCAGGAATTAAATACTATTTAGTAACAAACATAAGTTCAACATTTCAAGCAGCAATAGTCAGTGTTATACTTGCTGAAAGCCTACTTGATTGTAATCAGATTTTTCAAAATATCAATCATACTAACTATCAAGCATGGAAGTTATTTAACTTTATGCCAGGCTGTTGGTCAAAAAAAATTTGAGAAATTTATTTCTAATGATCAACACATATATAAAATGAAATAATTGCAGAGTTTCCCCCAGGTTTAAAAAAGGGCAGGGTGCTGCTTGTGGGAAAAGGGCACTTTTGGATTCTGAAGGGCATGTTTTGGATTCTTAAAGGCATTTCTTGAAAATTTTAAAGGCATTCTTTTGATTTTTAAAACTACTTTTTAATATTTAATAGACAGAACACTATTTTAAAGACAGCAATGAGTCAATTTTTACTATGCAAGTAAATTTAATAAACCTAGGAGTAAAGGCACTTTTTTCAGGTGGGGGCAACAAGGGAGCTAATTTTTTAACTGAAGGGCAAGAGGGGTGCTATTTTGTAAACCTAAGGGCAGGCAGGGTGCAGCACCCTACTGAAACTGTCTGGGGGAAACTCTGTAATTGGACATATTAAAGAATAATTACAAACAAAGCATCCAAAATTCAAATTTTATATTAAAAACTTAAGCATGCAGCTAAATTTCTTAAGGCTGTTCTTAACTGCTCTGCTCAACAAGCGCAAAAGGTTTTTACACATTTACAAATTCATTTTTTAACGGAAAAGTATAAAAAAACGTAAAAGAGTATAAGTAAATAAGAAGTAAAAAAGAGTAATAGTAGTAATAAGTAAATAAGAGTAAAAAAAGTATAAAAATGGAAAGCCTGGCCATGGAAGCGATTTGGAATTGAACTGTTTTTTCCATTTTTTGATACATCAATTACCTATTGAGTTATAAGCGAATTTGATCACGTGACAAACACGTTTTTCGCCGGCTCTTGAGTGCTCTTTTTTCCCTACCGTGAAAATTCGGTTCAAAATGCCCATTGTGACACTATTTTCTGAAAGATCTATTGCGTTTGGGGAAAAAAAAAAAAAAAAAAAAAAAAAAAAAAGGAAAAAACAGCTCATTTACATAGTTTCTGAACAGCAACACCAGCTAATTTCATGCATTTTCGAACAAAAATAAGTTAAAACTTATGTCAGAAACTTGCCCTTTTGAATTTGAAAACACCCTTAAGTTATAGTTATTGTAGAATATGTAACAACTACTCTAGTTTAATAGTCATGCTCCTTTTTTTTTTTGTGTGTGTGTGTGTTTGGTCTTGTTGCTGGTATCTATAGCAGAAAATACAAAATAAGACAATTTTCATTTAATATTTGAATATAATATTTCAAGGAAGCTATAAAGTTGCAGTTCAGTGAAATTGTACAATTTTTGAGGGGGGGGGGGGGGGAGAAACACAACATGTGACTACCACAAAGTTAATTTCTAGATCTTAGTGTAACTGAAAATTTGTAGTCTTGATAAAAACCCATTACAACACATAATACTGATGACAAAAGATACTTAAAACCAATTTACTTTAAAAATGGACAAAAATATCTAATAAAAATAATACAAACTCTTGTCAACAAAGTGCTACACAGTTCAGGGGCTATTCTATACATAAAAGGCAAATCAAATCAACAAAATATTAATTCCTGTTTTTATTTTATTTTTATAGTTTTATTTAACACATCTATCATTTGTGGATGGCATAGATGAAACAAATAATAAAAAATATATTTATAAAACAGTATTTTAAACTACATTATTCAATTAATTATATTTCAAGTTATCTATATTAATTAAACTAGAAAACAAAAACAAAACTCAGCACACATTTAAATACTAAGTGAAGCAAAAGAACATATACGTACATCATCAAAAAACACTCTAATAGACCCAACATTGGTAGCACCAACTGCTGTCATTGAGAAAAAACCATGTTTCCATTTACCAAAGTACACAACTCTTTCGTTCATGTTAAAAAGACCAGCAACCCAATTTACAATACCTGGAGCAACACTTAGAAGTTCACCTAAAATAAAATGGAAAAACAGATCAATACAAAATTGCTTTAGTTACCTCTATTAAATACAAAAATGTTTAACATCCTCAAAAAATAAGCAAATTAAAGATTCAGAATTTTATGCATTAGTTTCCAACATTAACTAGAACTAGAGTATCTGTCAAGATCTGACAGTAAATAAATTTAATATTTCATTAGAATAATTCTTGAATTTTTAATTACTTGCTTTTAAATTAATTATTGAAATCGTGGTAATTTTCTATATTCCATAAATGATTCCTATTTATTTAAGGCAATAGATGGTGCTGTCAATCTAACCTATTGAATGAAGTGAAAAAAATTTTAAGTTAATGATTTACAACCAATTATGCTTGCTTTTTATCGTAAATTTACATAAAAGTACTGGGTAGAGCATTTATTTTTACTTACTACAGTCTCTCTCTCTCTCTCTCTCTTTTTAATATTTATTTTTATGTTATTTTATTTATTTTTAACTACACAACCATTAAAAGCTGGCATGAATTTTATTTTTATCAGTCTAATTATCTAAAAGCCGAAATTTGAAACTTGATGCAACTAACAATTTATAATATATATTTTTAATTACTTGAATTTTATTTAACATTTTTAAAATATTAAACCATGCATTTCAAGGTAATTTCTTTTATAGTTCTTATATGATTATTTTTCTTTCTTTCAGTTTTATTTTTTACGGAAAAGAATGACAAACTTTTCTTTCTGACATACACCCAGTGTTCTTGATGCCATTTGCCATCTTATACAATCGCAACAAAATGCTTCATTGGCGAGTAAACGAACAATTAGACTCTCCAAATTGTGAATGCTCAATTTTTGCCCTTTTATTTGTGTGTGTGTCATGGCAGGGGACACTCTTATTTACAAAGCCAATAGGAGTTTCTTTCCATTGCCAATTAACCACTATCTATGTGACAGTGCATTCTTGTGACTAGATTAACAAACAAAACCAAAGTGTCATTGGCAGGTCAATATTTTCTATCAGTTAACATAGTCTATCGAAATATAATAGCAATTTGTTGTATGCATTTCACATTTAAATTCAATCAATTTTTAACATTATACATTTCAGGACATGAGTTTCAAAACTTGCCTTATCCAAAATTTAAAAAATTGAGTTTTTTCTATCAATCTATTCTATTGGTAAATTTGCTTCTAAAAACCACTACAATCTGCAAAAAAATTAGATTTATTGTGTATTTCTGGTATTGTAAAATCTTGGTTTACAATAAAAACTAATGGACGCAGTAAGAGGCTTTTCGCGGTTTCCAAAAATTTGATTTTCTGGATAAGGCGAGTTTTGAAACTCATGTCCTCATTTGTACAATACAGATAGTTCCTTATCTGAGGCATGTGAGAACAGAAATTATTAAAATATTTTGTGTTGTTCATGGTTGTTGAAGAACCATGAATTTAGAAAATACTGCAGATTTCATTCGAAGGAAAGACCTATAGCAACTACTAAATATACTACAGCATGTAACATGCTACATTTTGCTGAAATCTTGCTACTACATTCAGCAGACTGTGAGAAAGCTTCAGTATGATGAACGCAACAAAAACTAAATTGAGAAATCGAATGTATATAAGAAATACCAGTGTGTTTAACGGACACAATAGGCAAAAGTACAATTTTGAAACTGCTTTCGAAATTTGGGCTTTAATGTAAAGCCGAAGGAAAATAAGGTTTTGAATGTGATACATATTTTTTTGTATCTTTTTTAACTTTTCACAATTCACTAAATGCCCTTAAAACCCTGAGTAATTTGGGTTGGAAAGTTTTATTTCATGACATTTTAATAAAAATCATGTTTAGATTTATTTTATTTATTTACTTTTTTTTTTTTTTTTTTTTTTTTTTTTGATTGCGCAAGACATTTTGTGCTTATTTTTAATAATTTCTGTAGCAAATAGTTGAATTTAGATAAATAACTGATATATAGTTACAAAAAGTTAGTTTATTTCAAACATGGGTGCAAGAATTCCATCTAAGCCAAGATTGAAAATCTTTCTCAGCATTACGAATAACCAAATGGAAATGGGCTAGAAGATTTCTATATCTTATATTATGGCTAAAAATTGATCACTTACAATAAAAATGTGATTGATGGTAAATTGTTATTATTTAAGTACATAAAGTAGAATTTAAAATCAGTCGAAAGTTTCTTCAAGACTGAAATCAGTCCTGAGACTGAAGGTTTTTCATCCATAATTCCAAAACATATTGAAAAAAGGGTATATTAAGTGGTTAAAGATAAATTTTTTAGTGTTTCAAGACTAAACTATTTTGCTTAACAATTTTTTTCATTTGGCGAATGTTTTTTATTTCTGATTAGCCAAACTGCTAAGGTTGGTCAAAAGTCAGTGAGAACCCTGCATACATATATATATGTTCTTGATAATGGTCAGAAAATATAACAAAAAATGTATTTTCTCAATTTATTTAATTGATAATTACATGCAAAATACTTTAGCTTAAATATTTTAAATATAAAATTATTATTTTTTCAAAATATCATTCAGTGTTAAATTTTATTTAATTACAAACCCTTCAAATAATAATAAAATAAAAATCATATTACTTTTCCTCCTAATAAAATATGCCATTATTGAAATCAATTATCGGCAAAAATATTACAGAATTCATTTTGCCAAGCACTGGGGTTGATCCCAGGTCCTTTAAAAAAGTTCAGACCTTTAAACTGGTGCTTTAGACCACTCCGCTAACCAGACTTGCTTCTATCTTCCTCTAAAGGGAAGTAGTAGTAAATTTAACTTCACGCATGTGCAAATGTGGGAATTTTTGACTCTGATCTTACAGAATCAGCTTTACGTTTTAATATATATGATAGCTTGATTTTACTAGAAACTGACTTAATCCGGAGGTTAGTTTTGTTGGGAATATACTCATGCCACACTGCCTTACCCTTGTACATACATATTATTCATATTTTATCTTTATTAAAAAACCTTTTAAACTTAAATTTTAGAAGAAGCATGTTTTTACTGCCTCTATCATCTGGTCTACTTTTAAATCCATTCATTTTTAGCCATTTGTCACATTTTACTCTGTTCATAATACGGAAATATCTGTTTACATTTCATGCTCACTTCATCATATTGCCTGGCAACTGATGAGTTATTTCTGATTGCTATGAGTTGATATTAGCAGTCCAGGATGATTGCCCCGCTTTTGTGATTGTCATTGCTTCATCTTTCAGAAGCACATATTTACTCCTATCATCTGAAGTCTACTTTTAACTCTATTCATTTTTAGCCATTTGTCACATTTTACTATGCGCACAGAAATATCAGTCTACATTTCCTGCTCTCTTCATCATATTGCCTGGCAACTGACGAGCTATTTCTGATTGCTATCAGATGACATTAGCAGTCCAGGTTAACATTATTGCTTCATCTTTTTATAGACAAGAAGTTGTTTGCGTTGCATAGTAAACCATTTTCCCTAAGTCTGGATAATATTAATATTCCATTGCACTGGTAGTTAGAGCAGTTGTTTTTAAAAAAGATGTAGTAGTGTGTGTATGTTTTTAAGCATTCCTCAGTAGTTTTTTTTTTCCTACTAAGTCTTTACAATATCTTTAACAGTTTAGGTTTGACAATGTTTTTATCTTTTAATGCTGTGTTATTAAGAACTTATAAGTGCCATAAAATAGAGTTCACTGTAATCAGTGAATGGGTTATTTAATCATCAAGGAGTGCTTGCTTTTACAATATAAATTTTTAAAGAGTAGAAGAATTGCCATCTTAGTTACACGAAGTTACAATGTGTTGGAAGCTCATAGGGTGTATAAGGTTTTGAATATTTTTGAATAACAAGCTTTCCAAGATCATAAAAGTCCCTTTTCTAAGGTATAGTTCAGCCTAGAGTCCAGAGCGGGTTGGGTTGTACCTTACCCAAACCCACAAATCCCAATTTAAGTCAACCTGCAACCCAACCCGAACTCCGAAAAATAAATTTTGGCAACCCGCAACTGCAATGTAAGGAACGTAAATCATGTTTTAATGTCATTATGAAAAATAATCTACAATTGTATCTCTAATCAGGGCTTAATTTGCGCCAGAGCCCGCCGGAGCTCGTCTCCAGTACTTCTCTGTTTTAGGTAAATATTTAAATATTGGTCGTAATTCACCGGAGCTCATAAATACCAGGGCTCCGGAGACCAGTGCAATAGCGATTCCGAAAATCCGAGGCCTAAATTACTCTTTCCTTTCCCTCCGATCTCCAAGTTTCTGCATTCTTTTCTATCAAAACGCTTACATAAGTGTATCGCTCACGTAGGGGATGGACAGGAAACGGCGCGTAAGATTTTCTGAACATATTTCTTATAAATGTTTTTACTTGTCGTTCATTCATTATCTACATATATGCATAGCTGCGAACAATTTTCTTTTTGTGTGTGTGTGTGTGTGTTAGCACTATTTCCGAATCATATTCCTTACCTTATTAAATTGCAGGATTCTGCGATTAATTAACATTAAAATTAGGCAAAGATTTCTATTCGAAGGAGTGATGAGCTAAAAAGTGGAATAGTTGACAGTTAAGTATATGTGCGCAGATATATTTAAAATTCTGATTTTGCTAAAGAAAAAAAAGATGCTTTAAATTTTTCAAACAAGGCATGGAATATAAATATGCGGATCGGAATGATGGCGTGGCGGGGGCGCTACGGTTTTAGTACTGCAGAATATTAGGGCTCCGGTACTTCTTTTCTTAGAAATTAAGCCCTGTCTCTAATACCATTTTTTTTTTGTTTTACATAGAAAGAATGAACAAATTTATATTCTTTAATATTCAAATACTAGAAAAATAACACGTCAACAATGACAGGAAATGTGATATATAGATATACTATATGCAACACATGACCAAGAAAAATGAGTTTTTCTCGCTTGCTCTGCAGTGATATATGAAAATAACAGATTTAAAAAACAAAACACATTTATGAAAAACCATGTGTAATGAATACATAAAAAATGCAATTTAAGTGTAAATTAACATTTGGTCAGAAAACTTCAGGATATAAGACTTTTTTGTAAAAACTCTTGTTTAAAAGCTGGCCTTGCCCTTCAGTATCTTCGACATACATTTTTAACTGCCTTTCCTCGTTACATCTTGAAATAATAATGTCTATGAGAAATTGTTCATGAGAAAAAAACAGTTCTTTTAAATACAGTTCGACTGTAGAAAATGTTTATCCTTCTGACTTATTTATCATATTTGCAAATGACAGTAGAAATGGAAATTTCATTCATATCAATTCATTTGAAATGAAAAATACTATAAATTATTGAAAAAAAGTATTTCCGTGTTAAAAAACATATTCTATATTACACATCTACTTCATTATTATTTTCCCAATCAAAGAACAGAATAAACCTAAAAAAATGTTGTCGCTTTGAGTTCCCATTATCAGCTACATGAGAGAAAAAATATGCACTGTAAAAAACACAGAGGAAGTTCAGTGTTGGATGAATGCCAACATTGGTTCCCTTTTCTCTTGCAGACTATTTTGTGGTGCTGCGACTGGCGGTGACGTCATTAACATATTAAAAGAGAGTTTAAAATGCACGAAATTTTTCATATGAACAACTGTCAAAAATGAATGACTCACCATGACAGCTCTGTGATTGTTTACATTAGGAAAATTAAACACGATTTCTGAAATGGTTTATAGTGCAAAACATTAAAGTTTTCTAAATGTAAAAAAAAATTAATGCGCTAAAAAGTAGAAAATTTTCGGGCTTGAAAAGAAATTGTTTTATTTTCGTTTGTCCAAGAAAAAAAAAAAAATAATTAAAGTATGGGCGCCAATGCAATTTAAGTTTTGTTTAAGTTTTTTTATGATGTTATACGTATGATTGTGTATACATATATATATATATATATATATATATTTATAAAGTTGGCACCCATGCTTTCATTTTTTTCCTTGGGCATGATAAAACAATAATTTTAAGGAAAGCATGTCTTTCAAAACAAATAAATAAATAATTTTTAAAATTACATTTATTTTGTTTTTAATTTTTTAGTCAAACAGCCCTTTTTTAGTCCTATGTTACATTTTTCTTAATTTTTTAGTCTTATAGTGCTTTATAGAAACTAACATTTAATTAAAAAGCAGTAAACCAACGTGCTTTTTAATATTCCTGCACAAAGGCTTTAATTGCTATTTTAATTTAACATTTAATGCTTAAACTTCTCATCCTCCCCCTTGCATATTGTACAAACTACAGCGCAGATAGTGCAAAATAATAGACAATTTGGTACTTTTCTCCTATAAGGGCCTTGGCGTTTTTTTAAAAAGCTTAGAGTAATTCAGGCATCAGAAAGTGAGATTTGTTGTTAAATCATATAAACAGCTATGAAAACAAAAAAAAACTTTTTTGTTTGTTTATAAATGTATTTTATATGTATATTATTGTTGTTTTTTATGTACAAATTACTTCTGTTTCAATATAAAATTAGATAAATGGTTTTTTATGTTAAGTAAATTGTATAAATATTGAAAAAAAAAAAAGTGTGTGTAAATAAAATGAACGGTGAATAAGTTGCCAAATTTCATTTTCTCTACCCCACCAAGGCCCCCTATATAGGGAAAGTACCTAAAGTACATTAAAATTGGGTAGTTTGGAGCTCAGACAGTACAGTATTGGCAGTTATGTTATTAGTAGCATCGGGATGAAGATGTAAAGACACACATTTTCATATATTACATTTTAAATTTTCACCCACAGATTTTGAAGGGGGGGGGGGGACCCTTAAAAGCTTGGAGTTTAAATTAAACTGCGGTGACCTTGATTATGAAAGATTAATGGTTTTAAATGGGAATTTAGCCAAATTAGTCAGCTATCGCCATGCTGTCTTCATATATGACAGCTTATTTTTGTCGCCAAATTTGGTTATATTTTGCAAAGTTGGTCAACATTTGGCGCTACTATGGTAACCCTGTATTAATATTTTTCAACAATTAGTCATAACAATGAGGCAGTCCTACCAGAATTGTGAGGGACACACAGAGACTTTGATTTTATACAAATAGATAGTAAAATCTCTGAGCACTTTGGGATCATTGAATAGAGTCAAACATTAATTCAGGTTATCCTGAATTTTCTTTTTTCGGCTTGGAATGAATCTAATTTTCTTTCTGCAGGTCAGTTTCACACTAGAATGCTTTCGGACCATATATAGGTTTTTTACCACTCAGGTTGTTGGGAGTTTCAGAAAAAGTTTGAGCACAACTATGTTTCAGAAGAAAATAAATACCTATTTGGATAGCTAGGGCTATATTTTCAATTTACTGCATGAAAAATAAAAAATATATAAGAAATGTGATCATAGATTATTCTTTCTTTAAGAACCATTTTTTCTTCTTTTGAAATATGAAACATGTTATCAACATTTACTTTTTGATACACACAAAAACAGAGATATCACATTATTGACAGTTTATGTACACATACACATGTTACATGTGTGAAGACTGAGAGGTACCGATATTCAGAGATATAAGCATTCAAATATATAAATTTTAGGAATTTAAAAAGTGTCTGCTAAATCAAGGCATCCGCCTTTCGAGAAAAAAGCCACTATGGTGTCTTATTGTACATAGAATTTTAACCTGAAAAAATATTTTGGACATTCTTTTGAAATTCGGGTCAACCTGAATCTGACCCGCTAGTCAAAACAAAACCCAAAACTGACCCGAACCCAAAACAATGAAATTTAACCCGACCTGCAGTAAAAATGTGGAAGCCAACCTGACCTCATTACGAGCCGCAACAAAAAAAATCTAGAGCCAACCTGACCCCAGGTCAAGTAATGATCCTTCCTGTCTATCACACAGCACTTTTTTGTCATAACAAAGTTATACGTATCACGAGTAGAGCATTAGAATTGTAACTGTACTGGTGTCCAAAATTAAGGACCAGTCACAAAATGCTAATTTTTAAGTAAGCCAATACTCAAAAGGAAATAATATAATTCAAATAATTATAATCCCTACAGCACAGCTAGTCCATCTAGCATCTCATTCATGTCACACATAGACACAAGTGTCACAGTCACTACGGTGAAGCAAAAAAAGTAGGAAATTCCACACGTCTCATTATGAGTCTCAAATGATCCATATATGTGACTCCACCGAGACGTCAATGTGACTGCTGCTTTGGGACGAGTCACCAGGTGACTTTACAATGTAGTTACATTGTGACTCATGTGATTGCCATTTTTAGACACAATTTCAAAGTCATCATGAACGTTGCATTATGATAAGTCACCAAATAATATCATATTATAGTCACATGGTGACTTTTTACAAAAGAGCACAGTGGTGACTTCACGGTAGTCTCCCTGTCACCTGAAAGACATCATGTGACTTTAATGTGACATTATTTGGTAACTTATCACAATGCAGCGTTCACGATGACTTTGAGTCTGCAGATGACAGTCACATGAGTCACAATGTAACTACATCATAAAGTCACATGGTGACTCGTCACAAAGCAGCAGTCACAGTGACGTCTCAGTGGAGTCACATATAGTGATCATTTGAGACACATAATGAGATGTATGGAATTTCCTGTTTTTTTTTGTTTCACCATAGTGATTGTGACACTTGTGACCATGTGTGACATGAATGAGATGTTATATATGGACTAGCTGTGTTGTAGAGATAGTGATTATTCGAATTATATTATTTCCTTTTGAGTATTCGCATACTTAAAAATTAGCATTTTGTGATCAGTCCTTAATTTTGGACACCAGTGTATTCAGCTAAAACCATATGGGCCACTAACCGTCATGATATATTTCAAGTTACTAGTCCCAAATAATAATAGAAATCACAATTCTATAATATTTTTTGCTTCAGTAGCCTTTTTAATTTTTTAAAAAACTGTTCTGTGGTAGCGTTTGCATCTTAAATTTAAGTACCATGTCAAATTTCCAGTTTCTATTCTTAACAACTCCAAATAAATTGTAATTTAGAATGTTTTCTGCTCATTTCCCTGTTTTTAATTTTGAATTTTTTAGAAACCGTTCTTAGCGACAATTCATATCTTATAAGTAAATAACAAGTGATATTTCAAGCTTCTAGTTTTATAGAAATTGCAATTTTATAACATTTTTTTTTTTTTTTTTCCTGAACTCAATTTAAATTTCTTTACTGTTTTGCACAAGAATTTCTCTTAAAAGTAATAGCATTTCAAATTTCAAGTTTATATTTCTAACAATTCCAAAAAAAATAGCAATTTAGAGTGTCTTTGTAACATTTCCCATTCATTTCACCCTTTTAAATATCGAATTTGTTAGAAACCATTCTTTGTAAGCATTTACATCTTAAAAGTAATTACGATGTCACATTTCAAGTTTCTGGAACCTTCAGTATAATAAAAACCTCAATTTTAGAACATTTTTTGCTCCTGCACTCCATTGAATAGTAGTAGTACCAATCTAAAATATAGCCTATGTCAAAATTACCTGACTTTTCTCTGACCACTTCTAATATGTAAAAAATTCCGTGACTTTTCCATGTTTTCCTTGACCATAGAAACCCTGATGAATTATTAGGTAGGGTGGGTCTTTTCCCTCATTTTGAGTATAAGATATTGGGCACATGAGACTAACTTTGTAATCTAAAACTATCAATTTTCTTGGTGTGTTTTTAGTTAAACCATGTTTTTGATTTCTGCCATTACCATTTTCACGTACCCCAGGTTGGGAACCGCTTGTACAGACTACCATTATATAATGGAATTTTGCAGTATATTAATACTTTTTAACTCTCCAAGTATCTGTCCAATAATGTTTGTTTGCAGAAAACAACATACTGCCCATAGGCAGGAATATCACCTCAGATCAAAATATTTTAGCACAAAACTGCAAACAAAACTTTACGCTAACCCAAGCTTATGTATGTTTTTTTTTTTTTTTTTTAAATGCAGGAAAGCCACCAAATGCTCAGAAAGACCTCTATTTTAATTTGAGGAAAGAAATTGGAAAGAGAAGCTAAATTAAATTATAAAAGATAATTTTAGGGAGTATCTGAAACATTGTCCTATATTTTAAAGTTAGTAGGATTAAACATAAAACTACTACTAAAAAAAAAGAAAGAAAAAGAAAAAATCAGCTCTAAACAACTAAAAAAAGAACAATGCATGTATATAATTCTTACCATGAAAATGTCTTCTCTTTGAAACAGTCCATTTGGCAGGAGAATGAAATTTATGATAATCACCAGGAGCCAAGTAAATGACACAGTGATATAACACATTGTCACTGTTATGCAACAAATTCTTCTGGTACTGTTCATCAGTAACCTACAAAATATAATGCATAAAACTAAATACATAAATCATTCATACACTAGTAAATTTGACATGTTTAACATAACAGAATGGAAAAGATAAGCTATATTTTCAAGATTTTTCTGCTACATCATAACTAAAATTAAGTTTCAAATTTATCTTGTAAAAACATCTTACTACAGCCATTTTATTTCCCAAGAGAATATCACAGCAGTAAGTAGACAACATATTTTCTTATTCTATAGAATATAAATTAAATATGAACATACATTAAATGAAGTAAAATAGTGAATTTACTTGTAAATATATTTAAAAAATGAACTAAATAATGACTCATAGTAAAATCATTAGAGCTTGCACATCAAGTCAAAACTATTTGATGCGTTTCAATTTGACTTATGAAATGCGAAAAAGCATTATTTTCAATAAAAATAATGAGGTTTCCTGATTTTTAAGATGTGTAAAAATTTTAATTTAATACAAGTTGAAACCTGTCGAATTCAACAATTGGAAATATTTAAAAGAACCAATTGACTGAATTTATAAAAAAATAACAAAAATAATTACAATAATGAATCAATATTTAATAAATATATTTTGAAACTTGATGTTAAGTTAGCCAGTTACAATTTTGCATGTAAACATTTGTGCTCTTTACTTGAAGTTCTAATCCGAGTGCCGTCGAAATCCAGAAATTTACTTTTAGATGCACTCACATTAAAATGTTTAGTTTTATCAAAGTAAATACTCATTTCATTTTCACCCACTGAATCTGCCTCAGATGAGCGTCTCAATTCTCAATCTCAGCGTCAGCAGAATGAAAAAAAAATTGAAACATAAAAGCGTTATGAGTAAAAATGCATTATTTTATTTAATGATGTCATTTTCTGTTCAAAAGTTTTTAAAAAGTTATTTTTAATTGTAATACGAAAATGGCATCCATAAAATCATATGGTAATTCTAATTGTTTCCCTTCTCTCTTCAACATTAGAAGTAACCCGATTGCCACCAATGGAAAGAAATTTCATAAAACACTTTTAAAATTAAAATATAAAACTGGATATAAATTAAAAAATAGCGAGTACGAGCACATTTACAAATAAAGTGCTTTCATTAAAAAAAATAATTATCAAAATTGGTTCAGTAGAAATCTTAGGCCAGATAACTAAAGAAACAGCCTGGTCTTTTAAATATATAGATTAAATCAATTATGTTAAAAGTCTATATAGAATATGCAAATTAAAGAAAACTAAAAACAGAATTTATTATTTAGATTTTTTTAGCTTAAAACATAAAATTGTAAAATAATTTATGGTAATGAGCTTTAAATATAGTCATTCTCAAATTATGAATACTTTGAGAAAAGCAGAAAAGAGACACAGTCTGTCTCACATAATTAAACTACAGTATTCCTACGCAATTCTGATAAAAAAAATTCCCTGACTTTATTTAAAAATTTCCCTGACTTTTTTCAGTAAAAATTCAGCCTACATATTGTTGTAAAACCCTCCACAATGGACTTTAACTTAGATAAATGCTAAAAAAAAAAGTATGTGCTGTATGAATTTCCGATTTTTTTAATTATTTTTCCTATTGTTATATAGTTTGCACAAATTTCATATAAAAATGTTTGATTGGATGAATAATTAATTCAAAATTTCTTCATTTACGACGATAATAGAAATTCTGATGGAAGTAGTACATAAAAAATTCCCTGACTTTTCCCTGACCTTTTCAAATATTTCAAAAATTCCCTGACATTTCCCTGACTTTTTGCCTAAATTTTTGAATTCCCTGACCCGTAGGAACCCTGAACTATACAAAGCAGCAAAATGGCATAAAAAAAAAAGATGTGGCATGCAAGAATATATAAAAACACATATGCACATGTGGAAGTTTTATATACATCTGAACTGGCAGTTAAATTTACTACATCTGTTTGAATAAATATTATGTTCCACTTAACCATTTTCAGAAGGGTGCAGCAGCCTTTCCTTTTCTTCAACATCAGTAAATGCACTCTGCCCTTATTAACACTTTCCAACAAAGTTGAAAAGTGTTTACGACTTTGGTTTGTCCGTCCGTCCGCGCTCTAACCAGGGTTGGGTTTTTGACATGACAAGCGTCAAAAACTGGTTTAAACTGTCATAAACTGGTTTAAACCGTCGAAAACTGCCAAACACATGTAACACGCTAAAACATTTTAACAATAGATAGACATTAAATAAGTCAATGATTTATGTGATCTTTTATTGAAATTTAATAATTTAAAAAATATATTATTTGCAATAAAATATTTTTTTTTTTCAACCAGAAGAAAATAATTTTGTACAATTAAATAATCCAGATCAATTTTACCCTGCAGCATGCTGCAGCACACCACGTGTTTAGCACATTTATTTACACCCAAAAGATTTTTGAGTTTAGAGTGTATGAAGCGTTAGAAAATAGTGTGTCTCTTAATTGATTCTGAGCTAGTAGGACTTGATAGCACAAGCATTGCTAGATGAGCAAGTTTTGAAGCAGGCTCAAAAAGCTGTTGCATTTAGTGATACCTTTCCACCAAACAATGGAGTCCTCCCTATAGCACTGAAATAAGAAGACTGGAAAGGGGATTCTTTAGCTTCATACACAATCAGTATGGGTAAGCATCCATAAACTCTCTCCCAAGCGCAAGCTGAATCAACTGGTACAGCAGTCAACTCTTGCCCCTGATGGTTGGGATGCAAAGTATAAGCCAAACAATGGTATGGTTTCATGATTTTGATCCCTTCTATTATGCACTTTTTCAATATGGGCTTACAGGAATTTTCCTTTAGATGACCGAGCCAATTTTGTTCAGTTTTAAAATCGAAAACATTTTCATATATTGAAAGAAAGCATGTTTTAAAAAGATTTTGACTTTTAAGCCTTTTTTTCTTTAATTACTTCTCTTATTTTGTAAATTTTTAAAATTAATAATCCAATTTCAATTTTGAATGGAATGGTTATTGCCTAGACTAGAATAACATTGATGCACATTATCTTGTTATATATACAAAAAAATCTACACTTTTCTAAGTTTTTTTTTCCCCATAAAAAAAGCTAGCTAAAAGCTCTCAAAAGTAAGCGAAATTAAAACGATTTTAAGTAAGAGAAAAAATGTACAGCTCAGGTGAGCTTGATGTCTACTTTTTAGAAAAACACAATTTTACAAAAAAAAAAAAAAAATAAATAAAATAAAATAAAATTTTACCCTGTTAAAAAGTTGTACTTAACAATAATACTTTACTATGTACTAATTACTGATATACAGTAAGAGTGAATTTAAAATATTACATGTAATGTTGTCATGCGTGACATTTAATTTAAATTTTTACATCACTTTAGTATTTGAGGTTTTTGACATGACGGTTTAAACTATGGTTTGAACCCGACATAAACTGACACATGTCAAAAATCTGCCAACCCTGTAATTATTACTAATACGATATACTAATTATAAAATTACAGTAATAGTGAATTTTAAATATTACATCTAATGTATGACATTTAATGTGAAATTTTACAGATCACTGTAAGTATTTGAGGTTTTTGACAAGGGGTTTTTGACATGATGGTTTAAATCGCAGTTTAAACTGTCAAAAACTGACATGTGTCAAAAACCTGCCAACCCTGGCTCTAACTCTCGTAAATATACTCGGATCGTTCTGAAATTTTTGGATGTTAGTGACCTCTACCATAGCACTATCCCTATTTCAAATAAAGTTCGTAGCATGTTTAATTCATTTACATTTCATTTGACGGTTACAAGTCAAAAGTTTTCGTTACATTACAGCCAATAGGAAAAAATCGTTTCAAATGGTTTTTAATGATGTTACACTCTTTCAAACATAGTAAATTTGATATGAATCTAAAACCAGTTTAGCATGGTAATGTATGAATCAAAAGTCAACATTGAGCTTTTGGATTTTGGCAATGGTAACTACTTTGTTTACAAAATGGCGTAATAAATGAGTCAAGTTGGAATTCTACGTTCTGCTGGTAAGTTTCGTTTTTATGTTATTTTAATTTGTTTATTTATTTATTTATTTATTTTTTTTTTTGCAATTTTAATAGCAGATGTTAATATTTGCCTTATGTTCCTTATAATAAATCCTATTCTTTCCCATACTTTTAGCATTTTTTAAATTATTTTAAAGCGAGTTATGGCCTGAACATCCATTTAGATGGATGTGTTGTAAAACAAAATTAAAAAATCGAAATTTATTATTTTGTTCAAAAACATCATTTTTGATGCCTATTTGTTGAAAAAAAACTCATATTACAAAAAATATATGCATTATATATTTTGCTTGGGTCTCAGGAGAATAATGAAATTGATATACGTCGCTGAGCTTTAGTATAAGTTATTTCATGCATAATATGAAATGCATAGCATTACAGAGACACACAAAAGATTTCAGATACTATATTGTATCTGAATTACTGTTTATTAGCAATGATTGCTCAAAATGCATTTTTAATTATGATATGCACCTTTGAGTTTCACTATATTTATGCATACCATATAGTCAGTGGTGTAGTCAGAAAAAAAACAGAGGGTATACGCTCAAGGCAGAGCGTATACCCTGGAGTGTATATACTATAGCTTTCTTGATAAACAGAGGGTATACGGTGTTCCTTAAAAAAATCCAGAGGGTATACGGCGTATACCCCCGTATACCCTCCACTACATCCCTGCATATAGTGTGTATAAATGCTATAGTTCATATACATGCTACAGAAAAGAATTCGTAAGCGTTACTGAGTATGAGCGTAAACTGCTTAAAGGTGAGTTTTAAAATGAGTTATGCATTTTTATGATGAACTGAATTTAGTTTACTAAGAAATGTTTGTAGAATATAGATAAAATATAGGGCCACGCAAAGAATTGGATACATGGCCGTCTATGGATCATAATTTCTGGAAATGTGATTTTAGTAGATTTAAGAGTGTTTTAGTTTGAATTAAATTTTAGCTAAATAGTGGCATGTAATAAGGGTACTAGGTAAACTACAGGGCTGTACAAAAGTATTCAAGTATGTTTCCATCTATTAGTATAAAATGCTGAAAGAGAAATTTCAACCTGTTATGCGTTTTCTTGCTAAACTAAATTTTCCCATTATATAGTATATCTATCAACCTACAGATCAAGTACAAGACTGTTCAAAAGAATTGGAATACATATTTAGCTTAGGATGGTAACTGCTGAAATCAATTTTTCAAATGTTTTATGCGTTTTATAAAATATTCACTTATCCTATTTTCCTAAATGACAAAGTTTTGTTAAAGCATTCAGGAAGTGTTGGAAATTGTTTAATAATCTATGCTTAACACATGATTTGTCTTTCTTGTTTTCATAGCAGTATAAACTGACAGCACATTTTCAAATAAAAAAAAATCTTGACTTGTATTTCCCCCTAAATTTTATAATTTCTTCAAAATTAATTTAGAATTTATATAACTATATGGCAAAAATAATTCTCATTGATAAAATTATATACATGATAGGATATAATAAAAGATACGTAACTGAACTATCACTATGAGAATGAAAATAGCAATAGATTTTCTAATCTTTCGTAATCAGGTTTAACCAAAGTTAGCATAAAATAAAAAAGATATTAGTAATATGGTTTAAGACATATTTAGCTAAAACACACCAATTTGCAATGGACCCCATTACAGATGTGTAGTAGACTCTCATTAATGCGTCTCCGCTTCAGATGTATGGTTAATGAGAACAATTTCACTCTCCCTTCCATTCCTATTTGCAATTAATGTTAAAAATATCGTTAATACGTACGGCTCATCAGATAATGCACACAAAATATTTTTTTAATGACCTGGCACTGAATTAAAAGAAAATGGTTTTATACATCAGTGCTTCAAAAATAACGATGATGCCACATCTTTTTTATCTATGCATGTGGTTTTGATATGAAACTGGAGGGGAGGAAGATAGCTCTAAAGCAGTTTTGAATAGCAGGGGGGTAGGGAGAAAATTATGATAGATATAGATAGCTCTTTATTGTTGGTTTGTTTTCATGTGATTGGTAAAAGGAGATAGTCTGATGAAGACAGACATTTTTTAAATGAATAAGCTTTATTTTCATCATTTTAGGGTTTCGTTCATCTCACAAAACCCTTATAGCCTTGCTTCTTTGACCGTCCATCTGTCCCTGGCTCGTACTCTGAAACTATTTAAGTATCCCTCCACTTTTCCAGACCTTGCCAAAATCATAAATAAAAAAAAAAAGTCTTAATTAACCTGGGCTGCAGAGTTGGAGTCAGGGCCATTTTTGAATAAAAGAGTCTGAGTTGCTAAAAAACAAGCCAACTCTGACTCCAGCTTTTTTTGTTTGACAGTTTGAAGTGAAATTAAACCAATTATATGAAATTTTAAATCTATAAAATGAATTATTATTGCTATTTTTGGACTATGCCAGACTATCCAAGTTAAAGATGCCCAATATACTGCCCAGTTTACACAGTAGATGAAAACTCTAGTGGATATTTTACACTGAGTATACGAGTTCTTTACCTCAGACTTTTTGCGTTTGCAGAAACCGAGATAGTCTACACAGGCCCAAGGACTGCAAAATGAAGGCAATTTTTTTAACTGGCCGAGTCAGCAAAATAAAGACAATTTTTGTTAATGGCTCGAACCACAGTGGTAAAAAAATAAGCAGGCTGACCGACACAATATAACAAATTTGAAAGAATCAAACTACGCTGATAAAATAGGAATAACTTCCAAAGGACATGACTGGGCTGGGGTGAGAATAAGCACAAATGTGCTGCATGAGCTGAATCTAAAAGCTTGACAATATCAATACAGAAACATATGTCCAACTTAGAGATCGGCATTGGACAATTAGATTGTGTCTGAACATGAGTTAAATTTTCTCAGCAAACTTGGGCCGAGCCATAACTAGACTTAATTATTCCAGGACGTGTTGGACATAATTTGCTTTCTAAAAATAGTAATAGTTATAAAGAATTTCAGTTATCTGAGTCTTTTGTAAAATTAATAAAGTGGAAAATATAATTTTTTCCTTTTTTCTTTCCAAGTCCATAAGAACAGAATTAATGCTGAAAGAGAGATTCATTTCCAATTTCATTTCCTATACACAAAAACGTTAAAAAGCGAGACATCAAGTAAAACCACAGATAATTTTTTGACTAGGATTGTTTTTTGGGGTATTAAATTTTTACAAATACTGCATGTATAGATTTTAAACTTGTGCATATATGCCTATTTTTAAACGCTGATTCTGAATATGTAATTTTCATAAAAATCGTTTCTCCACTAATTATCATTATTTTACGTCTAATGTTTTATTATAGGCTATATAAAATGAACTTATTTATGTGTGATAGTACACTCTCCCTACCACCATCCTCTCTCCTCTATGTCATCCCAATCTATGTAAGGATTTAATAATTATAGATTAACAATTTGGGTTTAAGAGGCTACTTCAGTCAAATGAAAAGACGCATTCGCTAATGCTAATCCTATGGAAGAAATTTATAAAGATATCTCGGTTGCATTTCAATATTTTTAAATGATTTCTTTTGCATTGGATAGTTGAGATCGATCTGTATGTAGGCCGTTTTGTACTTTTTCAATTTTCATTGCAGATTTTTTTTAGGAGGATGTTTTCATTTTCAAAACCGGTTTCGAAAATGAAAGTGTCCCCATAAAAAATATCTGTAAATAAAATTGAAAAAGTAAAAAACAACCTTTGTACAGATCCAGTTCAGCTGTCTAATGCAAAAAAAATCATTTAAAAATATTGAAATGCAACCGAGATATCTTTATAAATTTCTTCCATAGGATTAGCATTAGCGAAAGGGTCTTTTCACTTTACTGAAGTAGCCTCTTAATTAAAGGATAAAGTGTTTTGAAAGGAATATTAAACTAAACCTTCTGTGCAATCTGTGATCACACTTACGCACTTGTCTCAAGTTGTATCTCTTTAAAAAAAAGGTTTCGTTGTTAGACGATCAAATCAAAATTACCTGATAAATTGAAGCAAAGAAAAAACAAATTGATATTAGCAAAGAATTACGACTTCCATGAACAACAAACAGTAGGTTCATTATGCGCATGGAGAAAAAGAATTTTAGTAATTTTTGAAGAATTCTTGAGATTGAGAAGCGATTTAAAGAATCCGGAATTTGAAAGTGTTGTTCTTATGTGGTTGAAACAAGGGTGGAATGAAAACATTGCAATTAGCAGGCCTATTTTAAAAGCAAAAGTCAAAGGTTTTGCAAAAAATGAGCAACAGCAAAATTAGAAAATGAAATAGTAAAAAGATCAATAGTTCAATTATCTCAAATAAAAGTGACAGATTATTTAAAATAAAGTTAAATTTGGTAATTTGTTGGTATGTATTGTTGTATGTATGTTGGTATTTTGTATGGTAATTTGTTTTCATATTTTGTGTATTCTGAGAAATTATTTTATATGAACAATATTTTCATTAATTTGCCTTTTTACTGATTACTAAATTGAGAAATAAGGTGTTTGTATTCCTGTAAAAATGTATTCTATTTATATTTTTCAAAAACTGGATTTAATTAATCCAAGATAAGGAATATTTTTACCCATTAGAATGCTTACATTGGTTAATGTGGACAAAAACAGACTTCTTGGAAGAATGCACTAACAGAAGTTGACTGTGTTGCAAACAGACATGAAGCATAAATGATTACGTGAGTCAAGCCTTTTTTTTATAAGAAGGATGAAAGAAATAACAAATATACAAAATGCTGCCATAATCGCAAACAGTTTAGCTTCCGATTTGGTGAAGGATTGAGAGAGTAAATTAAATTAAGAATAAAAGTAACATGTTGCAAAGCTATATTTAAAGGAGACCAAACTGGTCATCAGAGGCTGCTAATTATGGAAGATTAGTCTTATAATTTAGCATTTTAGTAAAATGAACTGAATATGTCTTATTCTTGTTACATATTTCTTCAGTTTCTTTTGAATTACCTGGTACCTGAATGCAAAAAAATCTTAGTATTCAGAAATTTGTGTGGAGTCACTCCAAATTTTTTATTTGTGGATAGTCCAGTTTAATTTTTGCAATGAAGGTTTCAGTTAACTGTTATTTCTCTATTTTTCTCTCACATGTTGAAATATAAATAAAAATATATAAGGATTTGATATTTTCTGTGTGGAACAGGATGAAACTTTACCAAAATTTAGGTAAATAGTGGCAATGCAATGAAAAAATTGCGGCAAGCCAATCTATTAAAAAAACAACATGATTCTACTGCTCTAAAATTAAATTTGTAACTGTCCTAAGATTTATTTACAGCTAATCAAAAGAATTAAGTTTTTTTTTTTTTTTTTTTTTTTTTTAAATCTATGTTATATCTGTTACATGCAACTATCCATTTTCCGACTAAATAAAGAGCAATCTGTTCCTTCAAATTTTCATCATTATTTGAGTTAAAATCAAACTTTTTTGTGACAGATTTTGGTAAATATATGAACATCTATCTGAAACTTTCAAAAATTGGCTTATTGAAAATTAATATTTCTAAGTAAAATAAAATCAAGGTAACTTCTTATGGTTATGTTCTGACAATATGCTTATCCATAACTGAAGGTAAGTCATAACGTTTCATAGCAGATTATTTTTATGGAAAATGGTTGACAGGCACGCAAATCATCTACTGCTAATTTATCAGTTTAAATCCATTGATGGAATGGACTAGCCATTCTGCATATTTTAGTATAAGAGATGCAATGATAAATCTAATAAATGCACTCAACGTAGTTAAAGTAAATATCAGAAAGAAAAAAAAAGAACTGTTAGAAACTGTCACACATGTTCTTACAAATTTATATGTTTTTAACAGCTTTTATAAACATGAAACAAATTAAATTTAAGCATTATACATATGCTGATAATTCAGACACTTACCCAATAATTGGTAAAATAGAGAAAGAAAAAGTTACAGTAAATATGTGAAATAAGACAGGACATACAGTGATAACACAATAAGTAATGTAAAAAGAATTAATATACCAGGAAATTTTATAATTTTACTAAACAAAACTTACTGAAATACGCTCATGTCCAAATTTATCTTTACATACCTAAAAATATTTCATTAAATATCCAATCAATGTAATCCTAGACCTGATTTTAAAAAAGAGATCATGTAATAGTGAGGAATAATAAATCAGGTCTCCCAAAGAAAGTGCCTCAGACTTACTGTATAACACGACTACAGTCACCCTATGGTGAGAAAGTATGGGAATACTGTATTTTTTATATACATACTTTATATATACTATATTATTGCTTTTTAGATAAAATTTACTTCTGTTTGTGCATAAATACAGATAAATTACATTAAATAAATCATAAGTATTGAAAAAATTGCTTATGTACATGAAACAGTGGTTGCCATAACATAGATTGCCAAGTTTCTTACACTCACCAAGACTCTTATACTGGAAGAGTACTATTTAAATAGTTGAACAAAACATTCCCAAAACAGTTATGTTTCTTTTTAGAAGTAAATAAAATTGATTCAAGAAATCTGAATTCTGATCTAAGATTTTAAGATTAACTAACCATCACTAATTGATAAGGACAACATTAATAGATAGATGGGAGGGTGGGAGAACAAATTATTAATGACAATATTTGTTTTTCTGTAAGAAAATGTAGTGGGTTCTTTTTATGTGTGTCACTATCTTTTATCTAAGCCATCTTTCCAGCATAGGAATGTATGAACAAGCCAGGGGTGATTGTGACTCAGAGTGAAAAACCCTGAAAATTAATCGATACAAAGTGAAAAACTCTGAAAATTATCGATGCAAAATATACCAATATCTATTTACATAACAACTGATGCTGCAACAGCATGACAATCAAATGACATATTTCTGCTATTGTTTTTTGGAATATACAATTACAGAAAAACATAATTTGGTAAACTTATGTTAATTTCACTGAAAGCTAAATGACTTCATCAAATGGAGAGTGCAATTTATCTTGTTATATGCAAAGTTCGAATTCTATATTCAGTAAATGAATTTATTCTAAGTACTCATGAAACAAGTACAAATTATGTGTTAAGAGTTATCTCTTAGTAGATTTAATGCAAGTTCATATCTAGTTATTTAAAAACAGTAAAAAAATGTCAAAACCAATCCAATTTTACTTCTAAGTGGCTAAGTATTAGAAAAAAATAAAAATCTATCTTTAAAGCTTTACTCTTACACAAGGTAAATTTCTTTTTCCTGCTTCCTTCTTGGGTATTACACATTACAGGTATGCAATTCTGGACATTTTTGTACTGAGATTGAGATGGATAACACAATACCAGGGGTGATTCTGAGTAAAATAAACGGTCAATTGCGAGTATTACTCACGTACAGAGGGTTCCGTAGAATAAATATATGAATTTGTAATTGTATTATTAAAAAAAAAAGTTGCTAAAAGAATACTAAGACTTTGTAAAAAACTATACAACGTAGGGTTGGGTATAACTGTATATATTAGAAAAGTGTAATCGGGTATACCATGAAAGTTCAAAGAGATATGGAACCTAAATAATATCAAATATAGCTATTCGTATAACTCTTTTTTTTAATATTATCTTAATCTGTTTATGATGAACTTAATTCGGTACTGACAATAAAAGCAATGCATAGTTAAATTTCATTTGGCATTTCATAAAACTAAATTCAGCGTAGTAATAACCTTTATTTCTACAGTGAAGCTAAAACAAAACCTTTGTTCAAAGTTTAATTTTGGCATTGTGCTAAGCGCGCTTCAAAAGGAGGTCTCAAAGTTGCAACACCGCCTTGGTCAGTGACGCGTTTTTCCAGAGAGGTGTTTAATTAACTTTTAAAGTCACTCGAAGCGTATTGAGTGATACACTCAATGCAAACTATTGCGAATCCTACAGTATTTATGCGATTCATTCTAACTAAACCTTTCGACACCTAATTTTAATTCCAAAAGAGACAAATGGCACCAAGAATATTAAATTAAAATTTTCCTTTTACCATGTGCGTGAAAATAAGCAAGTTCACATTTTCTAATAAATTCGTTTATAAATTCTGGTGTCAGTTCATTATTTCATAAGTTAATCAATAGAATTACTCCGCGCCAGAAAGGGTTATGTAGTCTCAAGACTCTTAAAGATTCAAAATTTAAGAAAAAATAATTTTTTTTAGATGTTAAATTCCTATATATTCTGAATATTTTGATATAATTGTTTCCTTGAAATTCCCATTAGAACAGAAGTTATGGCTTTTAGAATTATACCCGCTCAATAGCTGAAGCGGGGTTTCCGAAACTCTGAAGTCATTTTTCTCCAAATAGCGTTTTTTGTGCATAATGCGCAGTATACCTCAAAAACTTCTGAATATTTTTTCATGAAATTTTCAAAACATATATTTCATGTTAGTCTGTATAAACTGAACCAAAAATTTCCTTTTTATTGTTCAAAAAAATATTTTTTTAGGTCATTTTACTGTTGAAATTTTCAAAATTTTGTATTAGCTAAATGCAACATTGCATTAAAAATATAAAAATGCTTTAGATACAAATTTATTTAAGTTCAGGGAAATTATTACAATCTGAAGTATAAATAAGCACCAAAATTTTCATTCTAGTTGCAATATTTATTTTGTAATCCTGCGCGTAAGATCTTATGCCAATTTTTTGTTCGACAAATGTCTAACGGTTTCGAGCCCCCTATAAATACTAATTCTGTATCTTACATTTTTTAAATACATGAAATTAAAGAACATACTTATATCTTTCATCCCAATTAAAATTGTGTTTTAAAATCATATACATTTTAAGACATTAAATGTTGAAAATGGTCTTTTTTCATTTTTTCCACTTTTTAGAGTCTCAAGACCCCTTAAATTAGTATGTTTTTAACAATTTGACGTTTATTGCTTTTATACTGTTACTGGACCTTACATTACACATAAATACCATTAAAATTTGTTAACTAGGTATAGAGTACGCCGCCCCTGTCCTTGTGTATGTCCAAACTGCCTGTATCTTTAAGGGTTAATATCTCGGCTAATTACCGACGATTTTTTTCGAAAATCATTATCAACAATGCTTTTATACTTCTGCAACGATAGGTATATCCAGCAATGCTCAACAATTTTTCTGAATGACCGTAAATCGAAATTTGTGTATAACAGAAAAATGCTAATTTCTAAAAAACTATGTGACCTAGGGTAATCGCTATAATTTTCCGGCAAGGTTTATATTAACGTCTACTACCTCTAATTTTTTTATAATTTTAGTTTCAGTAGATTCGGAATTAGATTCGGGGGAACATATTTTTGTGCTACATTTTCGACAAAAACTTTGAAAATATAATACTTAAAATTAAAAGGAATGTATTTTTGAGTTCAGCGTTACGAAAGCTTTCACAGGATGCCCCACATGATATACAAAGAAAAGATTTTTTTTTAAAGTATCATAATTATATCCACTACATATTTACTAAATATATTTATGAATGTTTATTAATCTGAAAATATATGGGTCAATGGTCTTTATTACTTCCCCGAATTTGAACTTTCCACGTTCCATAGTTTACGAGTAAAATGGCTGTGATGGACAGACACAGGAGTGATCTTATAATGGTTCCATTTCTACTTTTTAAGTACGGAACCCTAAAAAAATATATCTGAAATTCACAGCAACTTTTCTGAAAGGTTACAAAAGAGAGGGGTGGGGAGAGAATCACTCCTGGTTCTAATTATGTGTTTTTTCTGCGATCCTTTCACGAAATTTGCGTTTTTTTCGGCAAAATTTGGGTTTTTTCGCAATTCTTTAAAGAAATTCATGTTTTTTTACCGTGATACTTTAACAAAATTTGCATTTTTTCTGCAATCCTTTGACGATATTTCAGTTTTTTAGCAATTCTTTGACGAAATTGTTTTGTTTTTTGTGATCCTTTAATGAAATTTGCGTTTTTCCTGCGATCTTTTGACGAAAATCTTGTTTTTTTTCCACGATCCTTTGCGAATTTTACACTTTTTGCGATCCTATAACGAAATTTGTGTTTATTTTGCGATTATTAGAAGAAATTTGTTTTATTTCGAGATCATTAGACGAAATTTATTTTATTTCGAGATTCTTTGACAAAATTCACGTTTCTTCCCGCGATCGTTTGGTGAAATTTGGGGGGGTTTTCGCGATTATTTAAAGAAATTAGTTTTTTCCGCGATCCTTTAACGAAGTTCGCGTTTTTCCAAGGATCCTTTGGCGATATTTCTGTCTTTCCCGCGATCCTTTGACGAAAATCACGTTTTCCACCGCAAACTTTTGACAAAAATCACGTTTTTCCCCGCAATCTTTTGACGAAAATCTCATTTTCCCCTTGATTCCAGGATGGGAAACATCCTTCCCGGTTCTAATTATGTGTTTTTTCAACAGTCTTTTGGCGAAATTCACGTTTTTTCGGCGACTCTTTAAAGAAATTAATGTTTTTTACGTGATCTTTTAACGAAATTTGCATTTTTCCAGCAATCCTTTGACGATATCCATTTTTCCGTGTTTCTTTGACAATATATCCGTTTTTCTCGCGGTCTTTTAACGAAAATAGTGTTTTCCCCGTGATGTTTTGATGAAAATGTTAGTTTTATCGCGATTCTTTGCGAAATTCGCGATCCTTTGACAAAATTTGTATTTATTTCGAGATTTTTTGACGAAATTGTCGATTTTTTTCAGCGAACGATTGAGGAATTGATTTTTTTTCGGCGACCATTTGTTGAAATTCGCGATATTTTTTAATGTCCGAATTTTCCGCTAAACGTAACGATCTCATAAACCCGGAAGGATCGACTGAAAAACCCGGAAATCCGGGCTACACCCGGAGCACAATCACCCCTGACAAGCATTCCACTATTACAAAAATAATTTTTTTCTGTAACATCTAGAATACTTAAATCATTTCACTATTGAATGCATGTAAAAGATGACAGAGCGTCAATTTCAACATTATTAGAATTACTTAATTTTAAAAGAACTTTTAAGATAATTACAAGTTCACTGAAAGTTCAAAAGCAAGAAGTTCTTCAACATTTCTCAAATAGCACTATATAAAATCACTATATCTTCATTATGCATTCAATCATCTCATCAATGTTTTTTTTTTTTTTATAGTTAACAATCTACAGTATTTAAAAACATGACAGATAAAATTCGTAAAACTAAAAAATTTGAAGATATTTACAAGTAAGTCTTTTTTTTTGTTTTTTATTACCTTTGAATCTGAGTCGGAAGAACTTATTCCAAGGAATGATTTCAGTGAATAAGTGATTCCTTTTACTTGTTCAATAAGCCCATTTTCTATTGTTCCAAAGTGAAGTACTTGACCATCAGATGGACTAACCTATAAGAAACAAAAAAATTACACTATAATGTGTATAGTTACTGCCAGAAAATATTTACTTCAAAGACATGAATGACAGATTTAAAGCATTGAAACACACAAATTCAACTACCATAATATTAAACAAACTACATATGCCTGTTTCAAAGATACCACAGATCCCAATCATTGGTAGAAAAAATAAACATGAAAAATGAAGATTAAAAAGAGTTCAAAGAACATCCTCGGTTATAGTCCTAAGTATTGTCTGAAGAACTGACCAAAAATGATAAAGATAAGAGTTTATACACCAGATAAAGCAGAAAGGATGTAGCTGACATGAAAATACATACACACACACAAAAAAAAAAACAACAACAAAAAAAAACAGGTATCACTGTGCAGGATCCCTCCAAACAAGAGAGAGACAAGGTGTGCTAGTCATATCATTGTCCAAGGAATTAGTATATTTACAGACATAATAAACTTCATAAAAATCAGGTCAAAAACCAAATTACATTTTTGAATAATTTTGGTCCTGGAAAAGTTAAACTGATGGTTGGAATTCCAACAATACTTTGCTATTGTGGATTTATCTTATTCCTGTCTCTTAACATAATTTTCTTGTTCCTTCAAATTACATCTAAGCACTTGTTTCGTCTGCCCAATGTGGACTCTATTTTGGGCTGACAAAACAGGTGCCTAGGTAGAAGGAACATAAAATTTATGATAGGGAGGGCAACAGGGAAGAAAAAATTAAACAATCTTTTAGGATTTCTAAATTGATTTCTCAATGTATTATGATAAATTAATATTAAACTATTAATTGATAAAAGCATTTTTTTTATTACACATTTTTGTATTTATATTTTCTACTTTCTAGCCTTCCAAATATTTCATTATTGCAAATTCACAGCCATTTGGATTATTTTGCCGAACATTTAATAGCACATCATTGTTTTTCAACTCTTATACGGTTGTATGAGTTACAGAGTACATTTGACTATTTATCGTCTGTTATTTATTTATGATAGGGCAACAGGGAAGAAAAAATTAAACAACATTTAATTTTTTCTTCTAAACTGGAATGCTAATGGTATGACGGGATAATGGAAAAGTGCCTTAAGATTACTGTATCAATTTATAATTACATTCCAAAAACATTAAAAGGGTGTACTGTCAATGAAAAATGCTGCATTCCAACTGCAATTGCTTAAAAAGCTAACTTTTGATAAATTTAAACTGTATTTGTATAGTGTTGACTCTAGAAAACAAGTGGGTAAGTGTGATCACAGATCACACAGAGGGTTTCGTTTAATATTCCTTTAAAACGCTTTATCCTTTTGCAAAATCTGTTAGTTCCACATTTCGCAACCAGGGGGTGCATTCTATTCTACACAAATCTCTATCCAAAGGAAACTCCGTTTTACAACCTATCCGTAGGTATATTAGTCGAGGGGATCGAGTCTATAGCACCCGAGATAGGTAGGCGCCCCAGGAAATTGTACGGAACATTCTTTTATAAGACTTTTATTAGGTGTTATGAACTATGTCAAAGTTTCCAGCAGATCGACTTGTTAGATTTCATAATTTTAACAAAATTGAGTTATGGCGAGAAATTAAGAAATTTGCTGAAAGTACTATTCGGAAATAGTGGTAACTAAAATTTTGACATTTTTATATTTCAAAAGCAGCACGTGTCTGAGTATATCATAGTGCTCAAAAAACGACATCTAAAAAGGTCGTAAATGCTAATTTTTAAAAAAAAGAAATCCAGCGCCCCTCCCTTCACAGGAAATTGCATGCACCATTATTTTATAAGCTTTTTATTATGTGTCATGGAGTATCTTAAAGTTGCAAACGGATCGCCTTGTTATATTTCCTAATTTTAACAAAATCGCATTACGTTAGTTCTGCATTCCACCACCAGGGAGCACACTCTATTCTTAACAAAAAGCATATCTGAACGAAACTCCTTTGCGCAATCTCTCCGTAGATACATGGTCGGGAGGGTGGCGGTACAGTCTTAACCAACAATTTAAAATATTTTCTGCGATAACAAACGCTAAGATTTAATAAATAAATCTAGTCCCCCCTCCCCTCCACTCCTCGAAATATCACACTCCATTCTTTTTTACACTTTTTCTTATGTGTTATAAAGTATCTTAAAGTTTCGAACACATCGAGTGGCGGTCTTAAACAATAATTTAAGATATTTCCTGAAATTGCTATTCGGAAATAGTGGGATGAACACTTACAAACCTATAAACTTTTTCATATTGAATAATTAATACTTATCTCATAGCACACCGTCGAAACACCCCACGCAAATTGTTAGATTTCCTAATTTAAATGAAATCTTGGTTAAAAAAGCACGTGCCTCCATCTTAATCTGGCATTTGATGGAAATAAAAGGAATTGATAAAATAATAATATCTCAGCTCGTAATGAAGCTATCTCTTTGAACTGGGTATGTATGAAATCTGCGAGAAATTTCCAGCCCGGATGTCAAAAAATTTAATCGAAAAATTTAATATTTAAAAAGTTTAAATTTCGTATTAGACTTTCCTCCCCTTAAATTTCTCCCACGCCGATATGTCGAGAGATGACGACAGCTGCCTTCCGGTGAATGGAAATCTGTTTTCATTGTCTTTCCAAACACAGAAATTAAATTTTTATCGATCGATTTTTTAGTGGATTTTTTGCGTTCTATCCTACGCAGAAATTTGAAATTTATACCAAAATAAAGTAGAATTTTTTCCGCGTATTTCTACACCTGTTACGAATTTGTACGACCGATACTTCGGCAGATCCGATTTTGCTTTTTAAAGGTCCACTTCATTTATTGCTTAAATTACTCCGTGATAACCCTGCACCGGCTGATTTGACGGAGCATCCGCCGAATTTGCTGGCAACCCTTAGGAGAAACTGGGCAGGATTTCGATAACATGTGTTCGCACCTGCATTCAAAAGGTTGATTGGTTAATTTTAGAATTTAATTAGCCTGTAATTAGGTTAATTACCAACTTTTTCAAAATTTTATGATTTGTTGTTTGATGTGAGGTGTTCAGCTATAAGTACCCAAAATTTCAAGTCTCTAACATGTATAGTTTCTGAGAACGGGCTCTGTGACGGACAGACAGACAGAGGAGCGAGACGAATAGGGTTTCGTCAGATGAACG
The DNA here is from genome assembly GCA_963932465.1 of Maratus speciosus. Classification (NCBI taxonomy): domain Eukaryota; kingdom Metazoa; phylum Arthropoda; class Arachnida; order Araneae; family Salticidae; genus Maratus; species Maratus speciosus. The sequence goes on from OZ010793.1 coordinate 175,109,025, forward strand.
AAACCCTAAAAAGGGCTGCCGGGCAGGAATTTTTCAAAGAGGGCACATTTTTTCGAAAAGAGTATACTATTCTCAAAAAGGACACACTTGTACCTTGTTCACAAAAAATATTTTGAACTGGTTTGTTTAGAGTCCCCTAATAGAATTTGCGATATTTTCCCGAGATCAATTGAATTCGTGATTTCCTCCCCCCCCCCCTCCCCCGACTGACTGAAAAATTTTGCTATTTTTTCTCATGATTGAGTGCTGAATTTAATCTTTTTTTCCCCTCTACCAATCGACGAATTTCACAATAAAGTCGAATCCCGTTAATATGCGAATCAAAGGACCAATCAAAATTTTTGTACGCTCACTAGTGTTCACACAAAGCCTGAAGAGTTGAAGTAAATTTGTCGGGAAAATTGTGCGGGATAAAAATGAATCCGAATCTGATTCAATTCCCGATTAGTAGACATTGCAGGCTTGAAATTCTCGTTACCACATTGCTAAGAATGGGACCTGGCAAAAAAATATGCACTTGCTTTCATGTAAATGTGCTGATAGAAGAAAAAAGAATGTCAGATTATGATTATAAAGAGCAATTGGGCGCTGTGAAACACTCCTAGAGACCACAGGGCGCATCGGAAGTGTTAAAAAGGGTTGTCGGGTGCATCGGAAGGGTTAAAAAAAGGCCGCCGGGTGCATAAAATAATTAAAATGGGCCGCCGAGTGCTGCACGCTGCTAAAACGGCTTAGAGTCAACACTATAGTACAAACTGATGAGAAAGTATTTTTCCCCAGTTAACTTGTAGATCTTATAACAAACCTAACACCTGTTAATTTCTTTTGTTTTATTCCATTATGCCTGTTTATTGTGAAGCATTAATTTCACATTTTAGTTCTTGGGAGGAATAAGCATTTTATGTTTAACATACACTACATTTTATATAACATCTGTGTACTGTGTTTGGAAATGAATTTGAATGAGGAGTGTTCTATTGTGCAGCAATTGAAACATTTTTGAGACACTTTATACAAAAATAATTAAAGATTTAAGACTTGAAAATAAGCATAATGAATAACATTGGCATCTCATAAATATGTTATCAATCAGAACTGTTGTAACCCTTTTTTTCTTTTTTAGGATAAAATTTATCTACATAATTAAAAAGTAAGGTTGTTTTTGTTTTGGTTGCTTTTATCAGTTGTTATGACACAATTCCAAATTTTTATTTATTTTATTTTTTACGAAAGTTTTTTGTGAATCAGTGAAATGAAGCAGAATGTGACAAACAGAAAAGCAACAGTTTAAAAAAGCAGAATTAGCGATGAAAGACTGGTTACCCTATCAATTGTACTTAAATAAATAATTTAAAACAAGATTTAAAAATTATGCATCAAGCATACATTATGGAACATTTTCCACCACATTCAGAATACTGCAAGAAAACTTCACAGTTTAATAAGGTGAAAGTAAAAAAAATTGGAAAACTCATTTGAAAACAATTTCAGCAATTATCATCTATAGTTGGAAAAATATCCCAACTCTCTTGTGCAGCTTTCTATTGTATATATAATCTATAGATTTGTATATACACTACAGTGGTAGAATTGACATTAAAAAGTGACTGGTCCCAAGGACCAGTAAGCATAAGAATTTACTGGTCTGCAGTCATTACCACTGGCCGACTACATAAAAATCTATTAGGTCCCTTTTACCCTTTGAGTGTCCCCCCCCCCCTTTCTAGAACATAAACCAAACTTCCTTTGCAGTTATCCAAAATTTTCAGCATAATAAAATGTAAAATTATAATTTACTAATAATTAAACAGTATATAAAGAAAAACAAATTATTTATTAAATATTTTATTTCAGATTAATTATTTCAACTGACTAAGGTTTAATGGATTTTTTTTTAATTTATTTTCTTAGATAAAATAAAATTATGTGATTTATGTTTGTTTGTGATTTACTCAAAGACAGGAAAGTTTACGTTTACCTGTCAGAGAGGGGGGGGGGTTACTGGTCCTGTGGATAACTAAATTTTTCAAATTAGTGGTCCGATTGAATTTTTGGTAGTCTTGGACCAGCGAATCACCAAGGATTTCGAATGCTGTACCATATATACTACATAATATGTCAAAATTTAGCTCAGTCAGGAAACTCATGACACAATTGAAAATTCCTGTTCAGCAATTTCTGTCAATAAGCAGAAATGTACTTCAATTCTTTTGTGCAGAATATATATGATCTATAATATTTAGACACGCCAAATAGTATGAAAAAATGAATTAAACTTAAAAATGCATACCATATGTAAAAATGCACTTCATACAATTATTATTCATAAACAATACTGTCACAAAATTCTTGTTTGTATCTGTAAATGAATGATAAATACTACAACTACACATGTATAGGTGAAAACTGGGAAATTGAGTTAGTGGCCAGTAGACTCAGTTTCATTAGTGGCCACATTTTAAAATTAGTGGCCACTATAATGTTTCAAACTTTCCTGACATCTACATAAACTATAATCATTGTATATATACACATTTTTCTATAAGAGTTTTATACCAGCCAACTATTCATGATAAGAATAGGGAAGTAGTCAAAATTCAAGAAAATTACTTTAAAAACACAAAATCTGTTATATTAATTTTTTTTTTTAGAATATATTTTTAGATTATCTGTATATGTTCATAAACACTATTATCAATAATTACGGACAAATCGTAATACTTGGTACCTCTGTATTACACACAGTTGAAATCTAAGGTGGTAAGTATTTCACAGGATTAAACAATATCTCTTGAAGAAAAATAATCTAACTGGTGAGCATGTGGCAGGAGTCGAAATATTGAAAATACTGCAATGTCCTTAAAATCTGCTTGCATACGGTGAAAAAAGAAAGAAATTATTTGAAATGCATGTGGAATCAAAGCTGATGAATACATTTTACAGAATAAAACTGTATTTCTTGGAAAAATAATCCAACTGAAGAGCAATGGTGAAAAGCCGAAATATTGAAAATACAGCTAAATCGTTGTAATCTGCTTGCATCCGGTAGGAAAAAAGAATTAACCACTTTGCTAATTAGATGTAATCAAAGTAGAGATGCATATTTCTATGAAAAAAGCTATATTTCAATTGGCGATCGATAACAGATTTTTTTTAGTGGCGACTAGGCTGGCGATCGATGGCCGATATTTTAATCGTCACTTTTACAAATTTAATCGCCATGTGGTGAGTGGTGACCGCGAATTTTCACCTATATACACATGCCCTGTTCTATAGTAAGCATCTGTAGTGCATATCCATGATGTATATCAGTTTCATTACGCTTGAAATAGTTTAATATCATTAAAATACACTGCAAATGAATTTTCCTAATACACAATGTAATGGCTTTTGAGTGCTCCTGTAAACAAACTATAAATGCTACACTTCATTTTCAATACCTAACATACCATGGTAAAGCTCAATAACATACATCAACTACATAGCAGTCCAACAATACTTATGCCATTTAGAGCACAGAAAGACGAACAGAATTCATAAACACTTTTCAACTATGTTGGAAAATGTTAAAAAGAAACAACTCCTTAAATAAAATTTAATTCAGAAATTACACTTAGTGTACACATACAATGAAAGAATGGTCATGATTAGAAATTTTAAAGTACAATACAATGTAAAAATAGAAGAAAAACACATTTACCAAGCAATCTCCGGGATGGATTGGGCGTACTTCTTTTTTAAGCTGCCGACTAAAAAATTCTCCAAGACTTCTGTATGAGTTGATATCATCTACAACAGCTTCTTCTAAATTACAACCATATCTAGTTATATATAAATTAAGAAGAGGTTTCCGAATTGGATGAGGTAAATCTATGTGATGCACCCAACCCCAGAACCGTGAAGCAGCTCTCAGAGGCAACATAGCATATAGGGAAACCTATAAAAAGAAAGGATATATATTTTTTAATAACTAAAAGAACAATGTTTAAAAATTCAAAGAATAATCTTAAAAATAATCGAAAATTTTTTAATTCATAAATTATATTTTAAGTGATACATAAAAGTACCATGAAAATAATCGTGTTTTTCTTTTAATAACTTTACTGGGGATTAGGTAATTGCAATTTCAAAAAACCCTTTTCCTATGTCTGCCTGAAAATTTGAGGCTTCCACGAGCATGTGGAAAAGCAATCTTAATGCCGGCAAACTGCTGAAAATTGAAGTTTGTTTCATTAGACTTTTAAATTAATATTTTGGCTAATTATCAAAAAATGAAAAATTTGAACATCAGTTGCATTTAGACATGTCTTCATCTACCCGTATCCTAATTTGCAGACCTATACATGTGATAGATTTTCCAAGCCAACGAACAGAATATACACAGACAAATATATTTCTTTTATTAATAAATAACCTGCATTGATCCTTTTAAAAAATTCAAGTTTATTATATTTCATGAAATAAATATTAAACAAAAGAAAGAAACAATAGTTTTTCTAAAAATATCTATACAAACATAATAGTTGCATTTTCTGCAGTGTTTGTTTGCAAATTTGTTTAATAATTCATCAGGTTCTACAGTCATACTTCTATTAGTGTTTAACAATGCTAATCCATTTTTAGTCACCCTCTTTCATGTTTGCTTTCAAACATATTTTTAGTGCAGAAAAGGATTTCACATTTCTGCACATTGAAGCTGGTAAAAATTAAAATATGAACAGAACTTATATATTTGTTTAAAATCCACTCGATTCAGATACAAAATTATGTATGTTAATGGGCATTCAGATTTTGCTTATCTTTCCAATGTTGTCCATAAAACAAAATTATGTTCAACATTCTTTGTAAAATATTTAATGAATTAAATTATATAAGGAAATTATATTTGCATGTTCAATTTATGAAAAATTTATTGATAATTCAAAAATTAAAAAGACAAGAAAACATTCAACAGATAAAATTCTTGTGCTAATCAAAAGTACTGCTTTTTATTGGATTGGCAAGAAAGTAATTTCAGTTTTCACACATAGAGAGCGTTAATGTAAATTTTTTTGAATGAATTCTGTCAGTGATGTTCTTGGCATTTTGCCATTTGATAGCAGTGACATTGAGGTTGCTTTTAGGAACATTAGTGGCAAATCACATAGGCAGTGTGATTTTGTTTGCACCTGTTAGTTGAGGGTCAATTTAAACATGGAGTGCAAAAATGAACATTTTCGGCATCTTTTACTTTTTTTATTTCCGTCAAGGAAAGAAAGCTGCAGAGACTCACAAAGAGATACGTGAAGTTTATGATGTTGATTGCATAACAGAGTGCACATATCACAATTGTTTTTAAAAATTTCATTCTGGAGATTTTTCACTGAAAGATGACCAACGTTCTGGTCGATTGACTAAAGTTTGTGATGACCAAATAAATGTCATTATTAAAGAGGATCGACATATAACTGTTCGAGAGATTGCAGAGAAGTTAAATGTATCGCACACACAATCATTGAAAATCATTTAAAAGGTCTTGGACTCATTAAGAAGCTCGATATTTAGGTTCCACATAAATTGAAAGATATTCACTTAACACAACGAATCAACATTTGTGATATGCATCTTAAGTGCAATAAAAATGACCCTTTCTTGAAAAGAATCATCACTGGTGATGAAAAATGGGTCACCTACAGTAACATCATTCGAAAACGATCATGGTCCAAGCATGATGAACCGGCACAAACCACATCGAAAGCTGAATTGCATAAAAAACAGATCATGCTGCCAATTTGGTTACAATTATAAAGGTGTTGTGTATTTTGAGCTGCTTCCAAGGAAACAGGCAATTAATTCAGATGTTTACTGTGAACAACTAATGAAACTGGATGAAGCAACCAAAGAAAAGCAGCCAGCATTAGCAAATCGTAAAAGAATTGTCCTCCACTACGATAATGCATGGCCTCACATATCTTTGGTAACTCGTGGGAAATTATTAAAGCTTGGTTGAGAAGTGATATCGCATCCCCCTACAGCCCTGACCTGGCACCATCTGATTACCATTTATTTCAAAGTTTGCAGAATTGTTTGAATGGTAAAAATTTCACAAATGACAATGACCCTAAATCATTCTTGGCTTAGTTTTTGTCTGATAAGTATCAGAAGCTCTGTGAGCGTGGAATCATGCAGCTGGAAGAAAGATGGCAAAAGGCCTTTGAATAAAATAGAAAATACATAATTCATTAAAGTTTATTCCTTGTCTTTAAAAAATGAGTTTTTTTCCATACTACAAAACCGAAATTACTTTCTTGCCAAACCGATATGATATACATTTTCTATTTTAATATCATTGAATATTTGCAAAAAATTCAAAATTGAGTCATGGTATAACTAACATGTTTCACATAATTTTTGGAACTTAAAATCTATTTTCATTCAGATAGACTAGATTTATATTATAGCCATTATTATTTTTTTTTAATTCTATTTTCTGATGGAAACTATAGAACGTGATGAGAATAGCAAAACATTATTTTTTTTTCAATACAGAAAACATTGCTTTTTTTCAATGCACAATCAACAAAAGATCTTTATCTAAAAGGTTTGTTATACAATTTTTTTTTTTACATAACAGAAAGTAGCTAAAAATACATATTTTATGAAGATTTATATAAAAAAAACAAAACATGTAAACATTTTGTATTTAAAAAAATGTTGAACTTTGTACCATATTTTTTAGCATCAGGTACAGAAAAGCACTGGTCTTCTATTGGGAGATGCTCTAAATATATACTATGACATATTTTCAGATTTTTATTAATCGCATTTTTAAATCATATTACGGGGAAAATTCCATCTATATATTTAAAACAGAAGGCTGGTTTTTTTTAGCCATCTGCCCTAACTTTCTACTGAACCAATTTTTATAGATGTATCCTTTTTTTAAAAATGAAAGTTGTCCGTTTGTAGATGTGCCATGGTAACTATTTTATTAAATATTTTTATCTTTATATTCTAATTTAATTTAAAAAGTTGTTTATGAAATTTCTTCAATGTTGACAATTGGATTAGTTTTATTGTTACACAGAAATAATGGAGTTTATTTATCTTACCTTTTATATCCTTATTAATGCCATTTTATAACTTAATAGAAAATTATGACACACTTTATAAAAAACACTAACTATTTTCCCTCAAAAAGCAATTAAATTTTAATATACTTTCTTTCCACTGATACAGAGTTTGAGAGGCTAGGTGAAATGCTTCAGTGAGTGAAAACGGTGGCATATTTAACAGAAAATGTTCGATAAAACTAAATATTTTACCATGAACGGATCTAAAAGACAAGCAGTCATAAAAAAAGAGAATTTTAAAAAGAATGGCAGTAATTACTTGAACTTCACCTTTGTAAACAGAAGATTTTTACTTTATTCCCTTTAATAGCTGATCTCTTTCATGCCATGAATGCTTGAGAAAGATGATTATAACAGGGTTGTAGTGGATAGCTGCCCGGGTACCTGCCCGGGCTGGGTTTTTTACAACCCTGACAAGATTGTTGTGTTTATTTAGTATAATGAAACCGACTAAGTAGGAATTTCAAGGGACAGAAGACAAATTCTGTGTTAAACAAGCTACCGTCTTAGCAGGTATGGTATTCTTACTGTAAGGACAATGACATTTTTAAATTTAAGACAGGATTCCGTTGTAAACAGGTTCCGTTATCATAGGGTACACTGTATTTTATTACTGATTTTATTATTTTATTACTGAAGATTATTATTTGTGAAGAAGGTGGAATCATAGTCCTCATTTTGGCATTTTAATCCAATTTACCCGGGGAAAATTGCCCATTTAAGACTATGAAGTCATTCCCATCAATTAGACTATGTTCACAAAGATTGTATTTGAGATCAGGATTGCCATTTATTTCGGCAATCGAATTTCTTGCACTTTCCTGAGCAAAAAATTAAATTTTCCCAGAGTAATTCCTCTGAGAATTTTCCAAACTTCCATGGATAAATTTTGCAAAGTACTAAAATTTAGTAAACTTCCTTGTTTTACTCATTTTTAAATTATCTCAGTTTTTCCAGTTTTCCCTATACAGTGACAACCCTGAAGATTATTATTTGTGAGGAAGGTGGAATCATAGTCCACATTTTGGCATTTTAATCCACTTTGCCCGGGAAAAATTGCCCATTTAACCCGGGTTTTTTAATAAAACCTGCCTGGCCTGGGTTTTTTTTTTAAATAAAAAACCCGGGTTTTTTACAACCCTGGATTATACAAGCAGTATTATTCATTGTGGAAGATATAAGTTACACTATTTTCCACTCTTGTGTACTTCAATTAAATCATTGTTCAACACTAAATTTTGTTTTGTGATGATTTAAGGAGTATTTTGCTTATTTAAGGAGTTTTAAATATTCCTTGATAACATTTTCATTTTTAAGTAGGCTAAGGAGTCTGTACGAACCTTGTATTTGTATTTTCATGTTTAGCAAATATAACAAAAAATATTGATAATAAAGGAAAATTAAATACTTTGACTTGAAATATTGCAAAATAACTTACATATATATTTGGACCAACTAATTCTGATGGATCACTAGCAGTTAATATTTTATTAGCTTCTCTTTTTTTGACATGCCTAAATTGCTGATAAGCAATTAATGCAAATCCTAATCCAAGAGGTATAGGTGTCCATTTAAGGGTTCTAAAATATTTAACTAATGTGTTTACTTTGATTTTCTGCCATGTTTCTTGAGTAGTTGAAGATCCTACAACAACAAATATACAAATTACAAATCTTATTTAAAAAAAAAAAAAAAAGCAAATAGGATAACAGAAAAACAATAATTCTCATTAAATATGGCAACAATGTAAAGCAGTTAGTACAGAATGACATTAATCTAAAAATAAGATTATTTTTCACTGATCTATGTAAAAATACCAAACAATACAAATAAAATATACTATTGACTCAACAGAGAATTGGTAAAAGCAAAATACATTCCTACTAATAAAAAATGTACTTTAAAAAATCCAAATTTAGATATATAGTTTATATAGGTAAACATATAATTTCCCAAACATAATTTTTAATCATATTTTTTTAGATGAAAGATACTTTTATCACCATTTGGTAATATTCTATTAATTCTGTATAGTGATGGCAAAAACAATTCTTTTGGTAAATGAACTGAAATCAATTCACTCAGAGATGAACCTTGAAACAATCAAGGATAACAAGGATTATGGGCAAGTGTAGAAAATCTAAGATTTCCTAAAGTACAGACTTGTTAAATGAAAAAAATTATTTTGACATTCTTTTTTAGATTAAAAAATTTTTAATAAATCCTTATCAATGAATGCCATTTGATTTATGTGAAGAAGTTTGTATAAAAAAGATTTAAACCATAAGCTAAGGCATGAATTTGTGAATGCAACTGTGTATTAATATATATAAGTATTAACTTATTTTTAAAAAATAATAATAATAAATGGAAGAAATTACTTTTATTCAAATAATTTTCAGAAAAATCCTCAACCCAACTATCAACAGTCTAAAAATCAGTGTAAATTCCCCTTCCTTAAGAAAAAATAAATAAAAATAAACCCAGTAAAGTAGTTTCATTAATTTTTATTTAGAATGAAACTGAAAAAAAAAAGGGGAGGGGGGGGGTATTTCGTATAAAATTTGGCCAAATATTCTCAATTTTGCCAAGGCCATTATTTGTTACATCCTTTTTTATAACCTTTATGCTCATTTGAAAAAATAGAATACAATCAATTCCAATGAGAAATAAGAATGCTCTAACAAATCGCTGATTAAAATATGCCAGATTTACAAATTATGAACATGAAATTTAAGCATAAATTGACTGGTTTTAAATAACAATTAGATGAAAATATGGTTGGTTGTGTTTATGACGGCCAATTATCAACACGAGGGATGTATAGGCCCTAAGGGGAGGGGGGAATGCCCTCCGTGGGGGGTCTTTCTAAGGGAACCTAACCCGTATTTACGCATGGAAATCCATGGTTCGAAGAAAACCACGAAAACTCCGAAAGATTAGGCCGACGGGTGCAATTGGGTTAGAACCCAGCACATCCCATCTACCAGCTTCGAGAGCAGAACCCCTCGGCCACTGATGGGTCTAGATGAAAATACAATAGAAAAATTCATAAGCTATAAATGTAATTGTGGCAATAAAACAAATACTAACCAAAAGAACTTTACATTTGACCCCAGGGGCAGATCCAACTCCTCTTTAGAAAAGGAAGAACCATTGTAGTATAGATCCATTATAGAACCATTTTGTATAGAAGCAGCGCTGCCTCAGGCGACTATTTTTTAATTATTTTTCGCACCACATTTTAAAAAGAAAAATCTTTTACATACGCTTTGACAACATTTGCAAGAGAAATATACAACAAAATGTATTTTTAAAAAACAATTAAATGTTTCTGTTTTCTGCTATTTATTCTGTTTGCAAACAGAATATAAAAATAGTCGTCTGTGGTAACCCTGAGAAGGGAAAGAGACCAGATATATTCTGGATAAGTGGTTGGGCATCAAATCAATACTCATTTTATCAGATTTCTAAATATATTTAGTTAAACAATTGTTTTTGATTTCAAATTAAAATATTAAATTAATCAGATTAAAATTCAGATCCAATCAAAATAAGATATTAATCAGAGTTAAAAAGAAGACAGTTTATGAAAAGAAATTAGAAACAATTAATTTAGTATAAAAATCAGTATATGCTATATATATATATATATGCTTCTATTTAAATCCTTAGATATTGTCATCAGGTTATGCCATGCATGTGATAATATATCAAGCAATACAGATGCCAAATAGACACTCAAGTTTACTCAAGACACTCAACTGTACAGCGCTTTTTTCTGGAAAATTTCTGAAGTCAGTATATTGGAAATATGATTCTAAGTAACTTTTTCTGGTTAACTGGTTTCTGGATAAATGATTTCACCCTTGTATTTAATGCTAAATAGAACAAAATACTTGTAAAAATGTCTCAATGTAGTAGCTCTTTAAAATAAAATTATAAATACTCATTTGAAACATGCATTTAACAGATAATCTAATAAATAAAATTAGTAATAAAAAATGTTTAAAACTTGATAAACAAAGCAGAAAAGACTATCAAATTAAAAAATATATAAAGAGTTGATATTTAAAAGAAATACCAAATTAATTTTCTAACCTGGATGATAAAAAAGAAAAGATGTAGATATCAAACAGTACATACAGAGTTTAGTAGCTAACATATTGGATTGAAGGGTATCTACAACTCTATAAGACTGGATATGAAAAAAAATGAAAAAACTTTTCACTGTCAGACAGCAGTCAGCTGAAGAGATAAAGGATCTGACATGATAGGTCAAGGTACATAAATTTGGGCATTCAGCATTGCAAAAAATAAATAATATGCTGAAGTCAAATATAAAACAGGATATAAACATATCTAGTTCATAAGAACTAAATAATTACATTATATTCAGCATCAATTGTATTATGATATTGTTGAATAAAAGAAATGAAAAGGGGATTTTCTACAGTACGAATTTCTAAATGACTTTTCTTTTTAATAATATAAATCATTGCAATTTAATAAATCCAGAAGTCAAAATTTTCGTTTTATCTAAATATAAATTTATACAAAGTGATAGTTTTTAGAAGTAAATTATCTGAAAATTTCAAATATTTCTGCATTTTAATATGCACAAATATACACATCTCTACACCAGAAATTTTGGAGAGGGGGAAAAAAAAAAACTTTATCCAAAAAGTTTGCAATATTATATTACTAGTATTTAATGATAAAAAGCATGTCTAAAAAATTAATAATAATAATAATAATTAGAGTAGGCAAATTTTACCCCAGGTACCGAAAATTTTTTTTACATAGGAAGACTAACTTAAATTTTTATTTGATATGTCAATTTAAAAAGGATTAATGTTGAATCCTATAACTATGACTAACACATGAAATAAATTTACACCATCTTTAGAAGAGAAAACACAAATATAGAGGACTTTATTAGTTATATTTTCAGATAAATGCTCACGATTAATTTCTTACTCATCAAGCTGTTTGGATTACACTCAGTATTTTAAAGCAATAATTATTTATTGATACAATTACAATGCAATCTTAATTTTGTACAGAATGTCAATGCATCATTAGGAAATACAACTTTTTTCACTTGTAATTTTCCCATTCAAATAAATTTTATGCCAATTAAAAATAAAGCTGTTGGCTAATTGTTGAGGCAAAAATTCACTTTTTTTTTTTTTTTTTTTTTTTTTTTTGGTTTATAGGTATTAAAAAAAATCTTTACAAAAGAGTACTGGCTAATTACTACTAAAAATGTAAATTTATCATTCTTATTTTCAGGTAATGATTATTTAATAAGAGACTAGGATTTTTATGTAATTACTGTAATTGCAATATGGAGCATGAATTACTGAATTTCTCATAAAAAGAAAAAAAAAGTACCATTTTGCTATTGAAAAAAATAAATATGACTGGAAATCAAACAAAATAATTATAACAGTAGCAATAAATAAAACTTGAGATTACTAGATTCTATCTATTCTGAGAAAAACATTATTACGCTGCTGCCGGTGACATACTTGAATTTAGTCTATTTTTTTCACTTTCTCAGTTTATAATACAAAAATTATTTTACATAAAAACATGAAAATTGGTATTTTTACGTAGAAATGAATAACAAACAGCTTTTAAATCAAAGAACATTTTAAGCAACATTCAATGTTGAAATCAGTTAAAAAAGTTAAGTTGCACAAATTTTATAGGATTGAAAAAACATTCATAGCAACTTAACTGTCTTTGTAAGACATACCTATGCTTTTCTAGAATGCGTTATACAGTGTCCAACCATTTTAATCTGAAGAATAACAATAGCCTAATAATGTACTAGTCAATAAATTTTAACTTTTTTTATGTATCTGACTCGTAAACAAGTGCATTTAACTAATTTTAGGGTGCTGAATTCAGTGGCATAATTGGATTCTGTCAATCACATCACATTTAATTAGAAACAGGGCAGTTACATACAAACAAAAGTGAAATATTTGACAAAAATTGACAGTCTGAAATACAAAAAATACATAATTTTTATCAGTAAAAGAGTTTTCTTGATTACTTAACATAAACTAAGAACTAATATGAACACGAAACTGTTGCGCAAAAGCCCATAATGTTAGTATTAACAATGTTATTTTTCAAAACAGGATGATGTCTTTCTTGATTGCGTTGCTGAATATTTTATAGTTACTTTTTACAGCAGAATCCAAATAAAGGTTTTAACCTACATGGTCATTCATTTCCTTATTATTTAACCACAAAATGTAAATTAGAATTAACATTTCACCATCAGGGTTAGAAATTAGGAACTCTAAGTAAGTCATCAAATGTCCCCTGCAATTTTTTTTTTCTAGGTGCCAAACTGCATTTCATGGCTGTAATTTCAATTTTATGTTATATCATATTTTCTCATTTCTTATTGCAACCATGTTAGCAATAATATTATTTCTATTTTTATGTGTTAAAGGCAGAGGGTAGGCTGCCCATATTAAACACTTTATGTTAATCACTGGGAAAAAAAATGGCTTTCTATAAAAGTTGATTAAACTACAATATTTGGATTCTAGAAAATTGTTTAGCTTATTCTTTTTGTAAAGCTAATATACATACAAATACAAAACAGATTATTAAGCAATTATATCCATTGTGAGAAAATTTGAACTTTAAGATACAACCAAAGATTAGCCTAGTTTTTAAAAAATCCTGTGGCTGAAAGTATGCATCAGGAAAAAAAAAAAAACCCTTTGGATAAAAATTATGGTGTGGCATTTAAAAATATTCACAAATCTTACTTTTCTTTTTTCTTGAGGGGGCTGGCAACAAAATTTTAAAACATTCTTCTTGATGCAGTATCTTATTTTATCGAAAACAGGTGCTCTTGAAGTGCACATGGTGGGGGGAAAAAACTTATGCTAAGGTACGAATGATAGTGTTTGTAAACAAAAATTAAAGTGAAAGAAAGCTAGGTGTCAAATTTGTCGACTAGACATAATTTTGTGGTCGTGAAATCCAATTATTTAGTTGCATTTGACAACTAACGACCGCTAATTTCTAACCCTGTTCATCATGTATAAAAAAAATTAAATTTGAAAATTTTGTAAAAGCCTAATGTGATAGAAAATTACTGATAGTAAATTTGGATTCTACATGCAAAAATACATAAAAAATGGGTACTTTTCGGTTAGCCGGGCACCAGTGTTATATATACAGCGGTAGAATTGATAAAAAAAAGTCACTGGTCCCAAGGACCAGTAAGCATGAGATTTTACTGGTCCGCAGTTATCATCACTGGCCTGCTACATAAAATTCTATTAAGTCCCTTTAACACTTGAGTGACCTCCCCCCCCCTCTTAGAATATAAACCAAACTCCCTTTACAGCCATCCAAAATTTTCAGCATCGTAAAATGTAAAATTATAATTTACTAAAAATTAAATAAACAGTATACATAACGAAAAACTATAAAATTATTAATTAGATATTTTATTTATCTAATTATTTATTTCAAATGACTGAGATTTAATGCAATTTTTTTAAATTATTGTGTGATTTGTGTTAGGTTGTGGTTATCTAGGGGACCGGTAAATTAAGTTTACCTGTGAGAAAGGGGGGAAAAAGTTACTGGTCCTGCAGACCACTAAAATTTTCAAATTAGTGGTCCGATTGCATTTTTGGTGATCTCGGACCAGCGGACCACCAAGGATTTCGAACGCTGTATATATACATATATATGTATATATACATGTATGTATGTATACATATATACATGCACATATATATATATGTGTATATATACAATACATGTATCTATATGTATATCTACATATATGCATGTACATAAATATGTATGTATAACACTGGCGCCCAGCTAACCGAAAAGTACAAAACAATGTTTATTACAAAATCAGATACAAAATGACTTGACTAATGTAATCATTAATGAATCCTGAAATGTTTAATACATAAAATATGAATTTTCCATTACATTTGACTACAAAATTGATTTTTTATTTAGCAAATATTATAATAAAGTATATCTCAGACCAATGTCAGACGGGTGTCTTTTTTGCTAAAGTATTATCCATTCACAATGCTAAGCAGCAAAAAAAGACGCCCGTCTGACATTGGTCTTATAACTAATGAAAAGTGAAATAAAATTTTCTGATACTTATTTGTAAAACGAAGTTTAAAACTTTTTGAATATCAAAACTACTGAATATAAAATAAACATTCATTGTTGATTTCAGATTTATTCAGTGGATTTGAATTAATTGGCACTTTTATTAATTTATCAGAGTTCAAAATGAGATCTAAATTAAATATCTAGAGACAGATAAAAAGAATTAACAAACAAGTAATCATAAATACAATAACTAAATAGACAGCTTTCTGCTCAGGTTTTGTAAATAATCATAAATGTCTGATATTTATATATATTGAATATTATGTATATATTAGAGGTTTTCAAAATAGTCAACTTATTGATGATTATACAAATATTTTCATGCTTAATATAAATTAAAAATAAAAACATATTGCACGAAAACTTACTAAAAAATAGTCTTTTTTCATTTATGTAGCAAAATTGAATATCAAACTAATTGAAAACAGACTAAACACACTTTTCTAGACTTTTTACACTCACAGAAATTGAAATTTTATGTTATAAGAAAGTTTCCAATACAAAATAACTTGTTTTTTTTTTAAAAATTTGAACATAAATGCAAACCCGCCTACTTTTTCATTCCCTAACATGTTAAACAGTTTAAACTGGATGAAACCAAATCCAGAAAAAATTCTTTCTGATGAAGCTATAAATAACACATTATTTAAATTAAATAATTTATCTTCCAACGGCTGTTCTAAGTAAATATTGTCCAACATAATTATTGATTCTACATTTAAAAATTCGATTTCAAACATAAAAAATAGAATGGATCTTTATTTATTGGCTAAAAAACTAACTGACAGAACAAAAAAAAAAAATTTTCTACAGAACGAAACGGACAATAACAGTTGAAAAATTAGTTTATTCTTGTTTTGACTGAAAATAAATATCAAGCAATTACACTTTTTATGTTAAATATTTAAAAAGTTAAGTTATATTTTGTCATTACATCAAGTATAACATCGGTCTATATTAAATTCATTACTATTTCATTATACTTTGTTCTTTATTGTTAATTTAAACATATGATGAAAGACTTTTGCACGGTAGTGTAACTATACAGTGAAACCTCTCTGTGCGACCACCTCCCGGAATGACCATTATTTCATGGAACGAAATTTATTCCTATAGGCTTAATACTAAATTTACCTCCATTCACAGACCATCCCAGTTGAACTCCCTCCATGAGCCACCCATTTCTTTGAAGAAAATCAAACAAATTCAGTTTTTCCCTGGTCGCTTGAAGAAGGTTTTATTAGAAAAATAATTCCGGAGAGTGCATTATTCATTTAACTTCTAAACTAAGTTTAAAATTTTTTTTTATTCTGGTAACCTTTTTAAGGTTTTAAACCCCTTTGTGCCTTTTTAGGCAATGAACTTAACTCTGATGACAAATTAAGAATGGCGGTTAATAAACTCCCCTGCCCTATTCTGTCAGGAAACTCTCAAAGAAATAGAGAAATTAATGAAATCATCATTATTTGTTCCCTTCCAAAAAAAAAATTGCATTTATTTACTGAACTTCGAAAGGACTTGGAAATAAAAGTTATAAAAGACAAAACCGTAAAATCAAAGCAAACGTCAATGTATTCATTTTTTAAACTCTGCAGTAATTAACTTTTGTTTTGATATTTAAATTTTCATATTTTTTCCTAATGTGAAAAATAAATTATAGTAACATTGTTATCTTTTTTCAACAATTAAAATCTAGATTGAAACATGACCTCCATTAAGAGATCACCCCTCGGAGCGGCCAATTTTTATTGGAACGAAACGTGGTCTCTTTAGGTAGGTTTTACTGTAATAATGTAAAAGCAATCGCTGTTAATTAAATATCATTTTATTTCTTAATTTTTCTGACTAACTTTACTTACGGACAGTTAAAAATAAAAGTCATCTAATAATGCGGCAGCAGAGAATCACCTCATCGAGTTCACAGCTGATATTCCAGAATTAGTTAAAACTTGATTCACATATTTAAAAAGCAATCGGTCTGCTAAGTCATATCTTCAGGGTTGCTACTTATACAGGACAATGAAATTCCCTGACTTTTCCAGATGTATTTTAGAAGAACTTCCGTCTAGCGATGTACAGGGCTCCCACTCAGTCAGTTTTTTGAACACCACTTTTATTTAAAGAAAAATCTTCTTTTTAAATTTCGTAGAAACAAACCAGGAAGGATTTTTTCTGGGAATTGTTGCACAAACCTACCACATAATTCTTTCTAAAAAATTACTGCTTTTCAAAAAACGGACCAGTGAGAGCCCTGGATGCAAGGTTGGGTTTTTGACGTCAAAAACTGGTTTTTGACATGACAAGCGTAAAAAAACTGGTTTAAACTGTCATAAACTGGTTTAAACCGTCGAAAACTGCTAAATACATGTAACACGCTAAAATATTTTAACAATAGATAAACATTAAATAAGTAAATGATTTATGTGATCTTTTATTGAAATTTAATAATTTAAAAAATATATTATTTGCAATAAAATATTTTTTTTTTTTTTTTTGATTTTTCAACCAGAAGAAAATAATTTTGTACAATTAAATAATCCGGATCAATTTTACCCCGCAGCATGCTGCAGCACACCACGTGTTTAGCACATTTATTTACAACCAAAAGATTTTTGAGTTTAGAGTGTATGAAGCGTTAGAAAATAGTCTGTCTCTTAATTGATGCTGAGCTAGTAGGACTTGATAGCAAAAGCATTGCTAGATGAGCAAGTTTTGAAGCAGGCTCAAAAGGCTGTTGCATTTAATGATACCTTTCCACCAAACAATGGAGTCCTCACTATAGCACTGAAATAAGAAGACTGGAAAGGGGATTCTTTAGCTTCATACACAATCAGTATGGGTAAGCATCCATAATCTCTCTCCGTAGCTCAAGCGTGAGCTGAATCAACTGATACAGCAGTCAACCCTTGCCCCTGATGGTTGGGATGCAAAGTATAAGCCAAAAAATGGTAGGGTTTCATGATTTGATCCCTTCTATTATGCACTTTTTCAATATGTTCTTGCAGGAATTTGCTTTTAGATGACCGAGCCAATTTTGTTCAGTTTTAAAATTGAAAACATTTTTATATATTGAAAGAAAGCATGTTTAAAAAGGTTTTGACTAAGTTTTTTTTTTTTTTTTTTAATTACTTATCTTATTTTGTAAATGTTTAAAATTAATAATCCAATTTCAATTTTGAATGGAATGATTATTGCATAGACTAGAATAACATTGATGCACATTATCTTGTTATATATACAAAAAAATCTACAATTTTCTAAGTTTTTTTTTTCCCATAAAAAAAGCTAGCTAATGCTTTAAGCTCTCAAAAGTAAGCGAAATTAAGACGATTTTAAGTAAGAGAAAAAATGTACAGCTCAGGTGAGCTTAATGTCTACTTTTTAAAAAAACACAATTTTACCAAAAAAAAAAAAAATAAAATAAAATAAATAAATAAAAATTTTACCTTGTTAAAAAGTTGTACTTAACAATAATACTTTACCATGTACTAATTACTGATATACAGTAAGAGCGAATTTAAAATATTACATATAATGTTGTCATGTGTGACATTCAATTTGAATTTTTACAGATCAATTTAGCATTTGAGGTTTTTGACATGATGGTCTGAACTATGGTTTAAACCCGACATAAACTGACACATGTCAAAAACGTGCCAACCTTGTAATTATTACTAATACTACATACAAATTATACAATTACAGTAATAGTGAATTTTAAATATTTCATCTAATGTGTGACATTTAATGTGAAATTTTACATATAATGTTGTCATGTGTGACATTCAATTTGAATTTTTACAGATCAATTTAGCATTTGAGGTTTTTGACATGATGGTCTGAACTATGGTTTAAACCCGACATAAACTGACACATGTCAAAAACGTGCCAACCTTGTAATTATTACTAATACTACATACAAATTATACAATTACAGTAATAGTGAATTTTAAATATTTCATCTAATGTGTGACATTTAATGTGAAATTTTACAGATCACTGTAAGTATTTGAGGTTTTTGACAAGGGGTTTTTGACATGACGGTTTAAACTGCAGTTTAAACCGTCAAAAACTGGCATGTATCAAAAACCTGCCAACCCTGCCTGGATGTAGTGTGAACTAGACGCGCCGGGAGTAAAATAAATATTGTATCACTCGAAAATATTAAATTTTTCTAACTATAGATAATATTGATTGAAATTTTCACATATGCGGGAGAAGCAAATATTTCAGCGTGAGGGTTGAGCAGATTTGAAATGATTTATAAGTTATATTAATTGTAGCTGAGGAAATTTTAAGAGAAAGGTGACTTAAATGAAACTTCTAATAACTGGAATTTGCATAAACATAAAAGATTTTTCTCATCCATCATCCGATGAAGCATGTACTTATTTGGCGATCATGATAAAATTTTGTTAAATTCCCTGACTTTTCCAGATTTTGGATAAAATATTGAAATTCCCTGACTTTCCCCTGATTTATTAGGCCAATTTCCAAATTCCCTGACTTTTCCAGGTTCTCCAGGTGGTGTAGCAACTTTGTATCTTGGTGGAAAACACCTGAAAACCCTATTTTAGCAGATAACTCGAAGGTTTACCATTGTGTTTTCCTGTTCCCAGTCCTTCACGTTTTCATGTCTTTGGGTACAAGAAAAAACAATGGTAAACCAACAAGTCAACTGCTAAAATCTGGTTTTCAGGTGTTTTCCACCAGGATATGATTCGCAGACCGATTGTGTTTTAATATGCGAATTGAGTTTTAACTAATTCTGGAATTTCAGACCTGAACTCGATGAGGTCTGTGCTGCTGCCTCCCAGTCTATAAGGTTTTTTAAAAATATTTTTAAAAGCATTTTCTTTAAGTATTTGGTTTGGCCGAATAGTTTGATATTCAGTCTAATCGAATATTCAGTAGTATGGCTGAATATTGAATGCATGCCGAATATTCGGTGCATATCTAATAGATACTGAACAGAGTTTTTTCCGTCACAGACACAAGAGCAAAATAATCAGACACACACGCCTGCAGAACACGATTCTGGGAAGAACAGTGCTGATGTATAAATTATATATATTGTAAAATATACTTACTGAAGGCAGACTGTTGGTGATTACAAGTTATGTAAGAGTTTGATAAAAGTCTTTTTGCCAATTCAGAGTAAGGTGTGAGGATACAGTTTGCACTGAGATATGAAGACTGTGCACTAGTATGTAGAGCAATATTATGCAAATTTGACGATGAGAATACTGTTAACATACTGTTATGATAATTAAGTCTGAAAAGAGAAAAAAAAAAATTTAAACATTGTTGTCAATTTTTGCATCAAATAAGAAATTATAGATTTGCTAATCTAGGGATGCCAAATCCTTTTTGTCAAAGTCATTTGCCACCACAATTACTGAAAGGTTATATTTGCCTTATTTAAATGCAAAATTTCTGTCATTAAATAAGGAAATCATTGCACTTTAAAATAGCAGTAGATTGGTGGCTTGTGAGCCACAGGTTGGGCATCCCTATGTTAGTCCCTTATTTATAATATTTTCAAAAATTACTATATAATAAAAAAGCTAAAGAGTAAGAACTGCATGTCAGATCAGTAACATCATTCATAATCCCAACAGCAGAATTTGCTGAGCACAAATCTGCAGCAAACCAAGATTTATCTCTGATCAACAATGCTGGATCAAGCCTACTATCATTAAACAAAAACAATTTTCTGAACAAATAAAAGAAAAATTTATTTCCTGCATTATTTAGACCCGAGAAGGGACAGCCATTAAGATATTTCATTCAGCTGTTTTTACATTTGATGTAAAATTTTTGGTAACAAAATTTTTTGATTTTATTCGAACAAGATCCAAGTTTTAAGGGTGGTTTAAATATCATATTGATTACATTTTATTTTTTTAAGTTTAATTGGTTTAATCTTATTTGTTACCAAAAACTTAACATTAAATGTAAAATCAACTGAATGAAAGATCTTAATATTTGACAACTTCAATTTTAAATAATGTAGGAAATAAAATTTTCTTGGCACAGATGTCATATACGCAAGATACACGGATGTCCAATTTGGCAAAAACGTAATAACTATTAATAAATAAACAACAATATCCGGGTTACCATATCAAGCAAAATAACGGCACTTTGGTGCCAGTAAAGTACCCAATGCATATATGACATTGGCGTCAGAGGAAAATCGTGGCAATATTGGGCATTCACACAATTCTTTTAACTTTCATGTCCCTGAATAATAATTTTTATTTTAATACATATTTTTGTGTTTTTTTTAATTTCATATACTGGGGAACATCTTATTGCATGATTGCACAACAATATTAACGAGATAAGTTTTGGAAAATGTTGGGGGTCCAAACACCTGGAAAACTCCTATACCGTCCCGTGTCCCTGATTTTTAAGTTTGGAGCTGTCTGGATAAAATTGTTTCAATAAACATAATTCAATGTAATCTTTTTCTGAAACTGGAACTATTGTTTTATATAAATATGTAGCTAAAAATTAACCTGCACACATTTTTAGGGTTGTTATTTTTTAAACTCTGTCCCTGGGTTTTAGATTCCTTACCATCCATCTTCTAAAATTATACAGAAAATCATTTCAGATGCAGTCACAAAATTTTTTTCAGGTTTTTTCTCATGCAGAAGTATGCTAGAGAAATAATGTCTAAAATTCTTTGGCAGGAAATTTACTGTAGAATTTAAATCAGCATTTAAATATCAATTTCAAGCATTGTGGCTTTATTGGTAGTCTCACTATCCCCAAGGTTTATTCCTGCACTTTTCGAGGTAAATTGAAAAAAAAAAAAAAAATTAATTTAATCCAATGTTAACAACTGTTTCTAAAAATCAATGAACATTGTGGATTGTGGCTATCACTTAGTCTTAACATGATTTTCCTAAAAATAAGTGGTAATTTTCCTTACCGTCCCTTTTTTTACCATTTCGTCCCTTTTTCCAATACTATCCCCTTTTTTTACTTTACCGTCCCTTCTTTAACACCCCTTTAAGACAATGTTATACAAAAATTCTGTATTAAAAGTACTACATTGTTATTTCTTATTTGAATGTCCTGTGGGTACTATGCAAATTCATTATAAGCAAAAATTTAGAAGAAAATAAAAAGTTATAGGGGTAAAATGGTAAGGAAAATTAAACTCGCAAGTTTAACTTAAACCTCAGTTAAATAAAAAAATTTTCGCTGCTGACAATTTTTTCTTTATTTTGAATCATTAAGGCATTCGTCTATTAGATTAAAATGTTATTTTAGCAAGTTTAATTTTGTCAGATTTTTTCCCCCAAAAGTCAAAAGATTGTGAGAATGCCCCTATGCAGTGGTGTAGTCGTAAAAAAAGCAGAGGGCATACACTCAAGGCAGAGGGTATACAGTGTTCCTTAAAAAAAATCCAGAAGGCATGCAGCGTATACCCTCCACTACATTCCTGTGTATACATGACATCTGTGTCATTTTCTTTTATTATTTGTTTGGAAAATCATGTTTTTGCTCAATGTCAAGTTTTTTAATAACTAGGTACAGCATTCAGACAAACTCATTTTAAAATTAATGTAATCTGCCATCACAATCATCAGGGTTTGATTTATGCAGCATCACATCACAATTTGTAATGTAAATTTACCAATGATTAATCAAAAATGTTTCACCAGTGCAGTAATGTAGGTTGTGCAGTTTAGAAAAAACTTATAATATGAACATAAAAAAATGAATAAAACAAAAATAAATTTTATTTAAATTCAATTACCCTATTGCTGGCTAGATAACATTATGAATGTAAAAATAAATTGTGCTGAATCTTTGCTGCTTATTTTCAACATCACTATAGCTGTCATAAAGTAAAACTTAAAAACAAAAGTTTTATTTAAATTTTGTTATTCTATTTTTTCTCAGGGGCCGTTATAAACACAAGAGAAAATTTTGTTGAATTTGCATTACCTAATTTTTACTTGCCATAGGGTTCTCATATGAGATAACATAAGAAAATCCATTTTAAAACTTTAATAAAATACAAAAATCAATTTTATTTAAATTTAGTTACCCTATTTCTGAAAAGGGGATGCTATAAATGAATTTTTTTTTTTTTTTATTTGTTAAATCTGTATTAAATGTGCAAAATGTGCTTTTTTTCTGAAGTAGAAAAAAAGCACATTTTGAGTACTGAAATTAAATGATATACTTCTGTGACTTTTATTGCCACACATTTAAATTAAAAAATATGCTAATAACTTATTTACCATACCACTTAAAATCAGAATTAACATTAAAATTTAATAAATAATTGAATAAATGCAAATTAAAGCCTGCGTTACATGTGTGACATTCTCCACAGAATCGCCCAATAACTAGAAAACAGGAATTCTGCTTTTCAGAATTTAGTGTCAAACCTTGATGAAAAAAAAAAAAAATGTATATAAATATAGATAGTTCGGTTTTAAGACTCCAAATACACTTTTATTTTATATAAAATGACATCATCTGCTAAAGAATTCCTCATTTATGACCCAGTCTTAAATAACATCTACAGTAAAATATGCATAGGACGCAGGGCTGCGGAGTCGGTGGGAAAAATGGACGACTCTGACTCCGGGAATTTTAACATGTCCGACTCCGTCAACGCAGACCTGCTTGTAAAATGGATGACTCAGACTCTTTCGCTCAAAAATAGGCCCGACTCTGACTCTGCAGCCCTGATAGGACATGATTATCACTGAATAATACACACACACACACACACACAAAAGAAAAATATTTCGTCATTCAAGAAACTGGGGAAAAAAAAAAATCTCATGATTCATACGCCTTCATGTGTTTGTAATATTAATAGATACTTAAATTTAGTTTATAATAGCTCCATGTTTTATCAGAAATCATTCATTTATATTTTTTTCAAAATAGCACGTATTTTAATTACATTTTTTTTAAAAGTTTTTATGAGAAAATGGCAACAAAAAGATATAATTGCTATTTTTCAACTATCTTCCCTTTATTTTCTACAAAAATAGAGTACTTGAGTTGCCAAAATTAAACAAATGGTGCTAAAAACTACAAAAATAAATCAATATCTCAAAAATAAATGCAGATGTAGTTTTCAAACAAATTGCATTTAAAAGTACTTTTTCCCTCCCATGCGACAGTATAAAAGTTCAAAATGTGCGATGTTAAAAATTTGCAATAGAGATTATTCCGTACAATTATACATCTGCTTTGTTTTACAGCTGGCTTAATACAATGTAACGTTATTTTTTGGAGACGACATATTAATAGGGGGGAGAAAGAAATAGCATACAGGGGGCTAATAATAAGAATTATTTTAAAAGGAAAATAATTATATTAATATGAGGGAAAAAAATCTTATTTAAAAGTTTTAGTTATGCAATTTCTCCCCCCCCCCCCCCCCTCCACACATACACCAAGTAGAAAAAAAAAAAAACTATGTGAAAAATTTTACCACAGCAGAATCATTCTGAAAATTTATTTAAAAAAAAAAAAAAAAAAAAAAAAAAATAAATTAATTTTATTTAAATTAAGTTACCGTATTTTCCTATTTTCCACCAAGGGATGCTATTATAAATACAAAAAGAAAATTGTTAATTGGTGCCAACTACTTTTAACTTCAGTATATAGGGGACAATAATTTGGTAAAATATTTAAAATGTTGATCTTGTGATCAGAGTTTCCCCTAGGTTTAAAAAAGGGCAGGGTGCTTCTTGTAGGAAAAGGGCATGTTTTGGATTCTTAAGGGCACTTTTTTTTTTAATTTTTAAAGGCATTCTTTTGATTTTTTAAACTACTTTTAATATTTAATAGACAGGAAGCTATTTTAAAGACAGCAATGAGCCAATTTTTACTATACAAGTAAATCTTTTAATAAACAAAGGAGTAAAGGCACTTTTTCCAGCTGTGGGCAACAAGGGTGCTAATATTTTCCATCAGGGGCAAGAAGGGTGCTATTTTGTAAACGTAAGGGCAGGCAGGGTGCAGCACCCTCCTGAAACTGTCTAGGGGAAACTGTGTGATAATGCCAATAATTAATTTAAACCATTATTCTCAAAAATATTTTATTAATTATTGATATCCTAATCAGGGCTCTGTCTAGACTTTTTTCACAGGGTCCTGTTTTTGTGAAAAACTTTTTATATTTCTAAAAAATCTAGTCATAATTTTGTGAATTTGAAATAATTGTTGGTACTTTTCGGTTAGCCGGGCACCAGTGTTATATATACATATCTATGTATATATACATGTATGTATATATACATATGCATACACATATATATGTGTGTATATATACAATATATGTATATATAAATATATGGCCATATACACATATGTATGTATATACAGTAGAAGATCTTTATAACGCAAACCTAAAAACGCAAGGTTGTGCATTATATAGAGTTTTGCGTTATATGGATCACATCATTAAATTCACCTTGTAAACATGGCCAAATAAGTCTGAAACATATCAAAATACATTAGAATATCTTTATACTGCATTCCTTGTTATCAAGAGTTATCCAAATCATAAATTTTTGCATAATATAGGTCAGACATTGTTAAATTTACTTTACAAACAGGATCCAAATATAACTGACACAACCATCCCTTATATTAGACATTTTCAAAAATGTTTATTGTGATAATAGCATTTTTTTCAGTAAAAAGGTCTTAAATTAGGAGATAAAGTTGAACTAATGTATCAAATTTAGTCCTGTAGAGAGTAGCAATATTTTACAATGTGAAAATGCAGGTGCTTTTTAACTGCAAAATTCATTGTTTACATCTGAGAAGTTATGCGTTATATAGAATTGCGTTATAAAGATCCTCTACTGTATACATGTATATATAACACTGGCGCCCGGTTAACCGAAAAGTACCTAATTGTTATATTCAAGTTCTTGTTTATAAAATTTTTGAGAAGATATATGTATCAAATATACATTTTTTTCATTATATATGTTCAAGTAACAAGTCAGATTTTACTTTTAAATGATTAAATTTGGAAAATTTTCAGTTGAGATTGAAAAGCTTTGTGAAAGGTCCATTTTTAAGACAAAGAATTTTGTGAAAGTCCCAGATTGAAGGTGAAAAGGTTTGTGAAGGGTCTTGTTTTGAGTTAAAAAATTTTGTGAAGGGTCCTGTTTTGAGGTGAAAATTTTTGTCTGTTAGTATATAATTAAATTTTGTCTCACAATGGGATTTATGTGACCTTGAGATTTGATAATATATTGCTGATAAAGTAATACTATATTTATTATTATATTAGAGTGTTTTTAAATATAATTATTAATTAAAATAAAAAAAAAAATCCTTAAGGGTATTGGCATTTTTATTACCCTATAAATATATATATCGCTCCTATTTTGCAATAAGGGCATAAGGCATATATCTTTCAAAATTGTGTTCAATGCATATATAGAGTCAGGAAGCAATATTTTATAATACCTAATAAGGGCATATATGTATTTTTATCTCTATAAATGAGAGAGTTGAGAAGGACTTAAAGCACAGGTTGTACTGAAATTAAGGGCTTAATGAGCCACTTGAGCTCCTAATTACCAGAGTTGTATAATATAGACGCACACGCAAACGCGAAAAATTCGGGACTTTGCAGAAAAAAGTTATGAAAAGAAAAACGCATATTTTGTTTTTGTAACTTTTTTTAATACCAAAAATTTTACATATTCCCCAATTTTATATACGATTTATCATTTATATATTGCTTGTCCGCAATTCAAAGTTTAAAGACTCAAAACATTGTTGTGACATCACAGACCCTTTTATTTCTATTTTCCGCAGACTAAAACATGTCGCCGATTGGTTTTCTGCCAGCGGCTGCAGTGACGATTTAGCCTGGCAATGGCTGTTAAATCGAATAATTTCATAGTGTTATAAGAGTGACTGGCATTTTGTGCGAAGAGATCACCATCTTAAGGATTGGGTTCTTTCTAAATGCAGTGACAAAATAACTGAAAAGAATTCACCTTCTTATCATTGATTTTTGCTTTATTATTTTTAAATTAAAATAATTATTCTTTAATTAATATTAATTATTTTTTAAATTTAAATAACAATTATTTTAAACTATGATTTTTAGTTCATATCGTCAAAATAATGTAACACGTAATTTTATTAAACATTAAATTAATTTGCAGAAAATTTTACCTAATATTTATGTGCACGGAAAGTTTTTGTTTTTATACAAGTCTGCTAATTACCAATCAAATTTTTGCATGAAAAAACGATGTGAAATATACCTCCTAAATATTAAAACTTTACTCTCAAGGGTGCTGGTAGGGTAACACAGTAAGCAATTACATGGTGAAGAATTCTTTGTTTTGGCTCTCTTGGACAATTACCTAACCATTTGTGCCTTACGCCCTTATTGGAAAACTGGTGTGACTATATTAGAATATCACTCTTATTAACAGATCTTTTTATTCAAAATTTATTTTTCAACAGGGTTCATTTTGACAAAACATTCCCTGGGTAATTTCCCAAATTTAATCAACAATTGGCGATGAAGCATTGCAAATAGCAGTAATGGGCCATTCCATATCACGTGTGGCCCGGTAGCAGAAAGTTCGAGACGGGAGTCGCAGATTTTCTTTTCTCTTTTGCAGATTCTTTTTCATCGAACTTTTATTTTGCTTCGTATTATGTTTAGCTCTTTATTACTTAATACAAAAAGTGAAGACTATTATTAATAAAAATTTATAAAATGCTTAAAAACGCAACAGGTAAGTGATTGTTTGATTATTAAATGTAAATTTCCAACTGGGCAAAAAATGTCCGGACCAGGATTCGAACCCGGGACCCTCCTGGCTGAAGCCGCCAGTGCTCTGCCATCTGAGCTATCCCGGACGATTGTGGTCAAGCTTTTTCACCCAGCTAACCTTGATGATTACAGCATCTGGTCTGAAACCTGGTTCAGCTCAACAGAATAAATCTCAGGTAATGGAACTCCAGAAATCGCTGGATACAAAATTACACTAGATTAATATTAACACAATTATTCTAACTGGTAAACAAATCATATTAGATGTAAATTTCCAACTGGCCGAAAAATGTTTGATGAAAAATTGTTTGATTAATTAACGCTTCATTTATAAAAATATTTTACCTGCAGATTATTTTTTGCCCCTGAATTATCTGTCACAGACACTTGGAGATATTTCTGTTACGGGGACGTGTGGGACAGCTTTTCTACATACTACCGCTGTTTCATAACTATGTTATTATATCCTCAAAACAATTGTATGCTAATATGATAATCTAAGGTATTTTTATTTTTAATGTATAGTTTATATTCTAACAACTTATAGGGAGGGTCAGAGGTGAATAAGGAAACATTTAAGACAGAAAATAGATTTTTAATAGCTTCTGTAACTTAATTGTTTTTATTTAAACAAAGAGGGATTAAGCCCCACGAGCCCCTCTTTGACTGTGCTCTTAAACAATATTTTCTTCTTCCTGACTGGTTTGATGGCCAGATTATAAAATATGCAAGGTACATCTACATAAAAAAAAAGAATAAAACATTGAAATTTTATTAATCACATAAAATAACTTAAAAGCAGCTATTTACAAAAGTTTTGGTGTTATTAAATTTTGGTGGTAAGTATAATTTAAAAATTAAATTTGATTATTTAGGTTTGCAGTTAAGTCAAAATATTTTATGCACTATAAACATACTGAAATTGCATTTTTAGCAATGTCTACATGGGGTGTCCATTACTGGAAAATGACTAATTCACCATCCTGATAATGGACACCCCCCTCTTAAAACCTTAAAAATAAATGAAATTTTGCAAATGGCCATCATGTATAAAATTCCAAGTTTCCTATTGTTACTCAAACAAAAACATTCAAATTTTGCAAGAAAATAAATAATATATGAATTAATTGAACGAAGCCAGCTCTTAGTCTCTTCATTAAGATTTTCACAGAAAAACAGTGAAACTTTGAAACATTATTTTCTGCTTCCTGATTGGTTTGATTAAAAGTTTCAATAATAACCCAGTTTTATAAAACATGCAAGGGGGCATTATAAAAAAAAAAAATAATTAAGGCTGAATATTTATTAGTTAATTTTTTTATGAACCAAAAACATCAAGGGGTGTCCATTACTGGCACATCTACCCTATATTACAATCAAAACAGGTCTCCTTTAGGTGTATGAACCATGTTCAACTACACATTAATATCAATAACTATTTTACATGGTTAACAACAACAATAGCCCACATTCTAAGAGGTATTAATCAAA
Organism: Maratus speciosus; assembly: GCA_963932465.1. Taxonomy (NCBI): domain Eukaryota; kingdom Metazoa; phylum Arthropoda; class Arachnida; order Araneae; family Salticidae; genus Maratus; species Maratus speciosus. The sequence continues at coordinate 175,138,629 of OZ010793.1, forward strand.
TTCTTTTGTATTCATTCAAGTTACTGATAATGGATCTTTGGTCACAGTGCTAGGTTCTTTATGCTACATTTTGTTTAAGTCTATTACAAATGATACAATTAAATTGTACAATTTTAAACTAAATAAATTTTCAAATGCATTGCGTAACATTTTAAAAACATTACAAATTATAATAAACTGCAATGTTTCAAATCTCACACAGTACCACCAGAATAGTATAAATTTATGTCATAGTTAGCCTCCAACATATAAACATATTTAGAAATCTGGTGTTTGATCAGATCTTATAGTAGTAGTAATTGTGAAAAAGGGAGAGATAATTCTACACAATTAACTTACAAATAATTAGTGCTACAAATTATAACAGGAAGAAGCCATAGGTGAAATGAAATTAAAATATGCTTTAAAAAAGTTCTTGCGATATTGTAATAGTCTGGTAAAATATACCAAAGTACATACACAACAAATATAAGACAATTAAATAAAATAAAAATGTGATCATTTTCGTTTGTTTCCATTTGTAAAACTGAGTCAGTAACATTATTTATTCTAGTTACTTCGTTAACGTAGTTAAAATTTAGCACCAGCGAAAATAAAAACAGAAAATCATTTAAGGAGCTGGTAAAATATATAAATAAAGCCATCATTCATAAGTATTCTTAAAATGCCAAAACAAAAACATCTTTCGCGCTTGGAATAGTTTGCTAAAAGTATACAAATGTTGCCAGCTTTTTTTAATTATTTTATAAATTAAGTGTTAAAATTTTACTTAAAATCCCCTTATTAACCACGAGCTATTTTTGCATTTCAGATAGCCAATACTGAACGAAATAAATTAAGCATTTCTTTACTGCATAATTGGACTTCAATTAAAGTGTCTAGTTACTTACGCCTCTGGAAGTTAAAGATTCGTTAATTTTATATTGTTAAAATCGTTAACTATTTGAGAACTACGCACAAAATGAAAAGAGGAGTAAACAAAAACACAGTAGCACCACTACCACTACTTAGAAGTGAAACGAATCCAAGAAACAAGACCTGCGCAGTATAGTTCTGGAAAAATTCTTAGTAGCGCGCAACTTGCGGGGGCCAAATATAAATATGTATTTATTTCAGTTTACGTTTAGTGGTTTAGTTAAATTAAAGAGTAAAGAAAAAAAAAATAGGGGGCAGAAAAATAAGAATGTAGTTTGTAGTTCAATGAAACCAGTAAGCAAGGTAACAGTTGAGAAAAAAGAAAACGCCCAGATAGTTATGCGTTACCACTGAACACATTTTATGAAAACGTGATTTTTTAATTTATTTTGTATTTATTTATTTCTGTTACTTTATTTTTGTCCATGAATGTTCATTGTCCACTTTCTCAAAATAAATCTTCCAAATCAAAAACTGCGGAAACTACTGTCTTCAAATTTCAAGGAATTTGGTTATTTTAATTTTGACTTTTGACACAAGAAGGCCCTGGGCAAAGCAGACAGTCCCGTTACCCTCAAATTTACTTAAAATTGTTTTGTTAGTTGTAATTGCAGGGTTGTAACCGTAAAAATACCAGAAGGTATACGCTATCAGCAGAGGGTATACGCTAGAACCATGAAGTTCATGGCTAGAGTATACACTATAGCTTTATTTGATAAACAAAGGGAATACGGAGCTTCTTTTAAAAATCCAGAAGGTATACGGCGTATACCTCCGTATACCCTCCACTATCCCCTGTGTATTATTTGTAACTGTTTATAGTATACAAGTATCAATATATATATATATACAAGTATCTATCTATATATATATATATATATTGATACTTGTACTTATGTTATATTTTGAATGCATTTGAATCAAAATTGATAATAGAGATATAAATAAATGTAAAAATATATGAATAAAAAATTAAAAAATATAGAAAGAAAAACAGGGGAAAGTCGCTAATATAAAGATTCTAACAATAGCGAATGCATAATGAATCTTAATTATTTAATCAGTTGTAGTTATTTTGAATTTCGTGTTGTCCAAATAATAGGCTGCATCAATAAAAATACAATTTTTTACTTTTTTCTATCTCAAATGGACATCAATGCGATTCGCATTACCAATACCATATGATAAATATCATTAAAACCATATTAATATTATACATTACTTTAAAAAATAGCTATTTCTTATTTTATTTATTTTTTTAAAGATGTGGTAGCAATTTTCATAGCGATAACAGTAATGAGAGCACATAAAAGATTTTTAAATAAATGTTGTTTGTTTTTCTCACAGTCATGTTGGCGAAATCAATGATTATTTTTATTAAAATGTTTGGATTTGAGCCGATTTTTCAAAAAAAAATGTCCTGAATTTTTTTTTTTTTTTTAATAAAAAAAAAAACTATATACTTGAATATTATGAGTGCATATGTATTCATATTTATGTAAAAAAGATAAAATTGAAATTAGAGATATAATTGTAGACTTGTTCATAATTGTATTAAAGTATGGATTAATTTTCTTTCGCTTCGGGTCCAATTTTAACTTCGGGTTCGAGTTAACGATTTTTTTTTTCTTTTTTTTTAACTTCGGGTTCGAGTTAACGATTTTTTTTTCTTTTTTTTTAACTTCGGGTTCGAGTTAACGATTTTTTTTTTTCTTTTTGTCGGGTTTCGGTTTGGCTTTAGAAATTTGTGTTCGGGTACATCCCGACCCTTGCAGGAGTCTTGTTTGAGGCTCCCGAAACAAATTTGACCTACCCGTGCAAAAATTAAGATTTCGGCCCTAAGGTCCCCTTTGCATCAGGGAGCGCTTCACCATGGTCCAAATAAATCTTCTTTTTTTTTTTCGAATTTTTTTTTAAATAGTTAAATGGTATGAAGGGGCGTTAATGGAATAAAGTACCTAGGGCATCACATTATCTTGAGCTGTGCTAGTCCTGAATGCAGTTATGCTTATTGATGAATGTTATCTTCACAACAATGAATTAATGTGGATGATCTGATACAGAGGTAAATTCTCTCTGGAAACAACTATACGTTAATCTCTGGAATATATCAGAATGTTTAATTACTAGTTTGTTTTGTTTTTCGCTTTTTGTGCACCGAGAAACAGAGATTGATCAGCACACGTAAAATATAACAACTGATGGACATGCGCGAAAATTTGGGAAAAACTTCGTTTTGGCACAAGAAATGGAGATCCGATGAGTTCCCCTCAAAATACAGTTGTTTTACCCAGTTTTTTTTTTTTTTTTTTTGGAAGGGGCAAAAGGGGAATTTATTTCAAAGAGGGGGAGGGGACAAATTTTCTTAAGTCGGTCAAGTTTGGTATTGTTTATTATGTATTTTTTAATTCTGAATACCATTACACCATCCGCAAGTCATGAATAAAAAGTTGACAATTATACTTTATGCAGGTAAAATATCTTTTTACAGTAACAACTTAAGGCCATTTCTCTAAAATTTGGATAGAACTTCGTTTTGGCACTAGAAATGAAGATCCGAAGAGTCCCCAAAAAATAAAGTTGCTTTACCGTGTTTTTGGAGGGCATTATAACTTGGGGGAGGGGGGGGGGGGGGGTTAAAGAATTCAACTTTATTTAAATAGATCAAATGGGGTGGTGTACTGTTTATTATGTATTTTTTAAATTCTGAATCGAATGACACAATCCGCAAGTCAATACGACCATTCGTTACAAAGTTAGATGACTGTTTTTATGAATACAAAATTATGGATACATGGATTTTGACAACTTTAGTGACTTTAAATAAGACTCAGATGATCCTGATTTTGATTATTGCTATTTTGAAGACATTTAATAAGTTTGAGATTATTTGATATGAAAGAAAGAACGTGTTTTGAACGTAAAATAAATGTGAGAAAGCTGTGCTCAATAATAAAGTGTAATTTTCGACTTTGTATTCATAAAACCTGCCATAATTTTGTAATGAGTGATCCCATCGACTTTCGTCATTCGATTCAGAATAAAACAATACATAACAAACGATACCCCACTTGACCTAATTAAAAAAATTTTGAATTATCACCCTCCCCCTGAAAAAATCCCCCCCCCCCCAAAAAAAACAACTTTATTTTGGGGAGATTCATCGGATCTTCATTTCTCGTGCCGAAACGAAGTTCTTTCCAAATTTTCGAGAATTGCCATAAGTTGTTACCGTAAAAATATATTTTACCTGGATAAAGTAATTGTCGACTTTTTGTTCATAAAAGGTGCCGTAACTTTGTAGAAAAGGATCTATTGACTTGCAGATGGTATCATTCGATTCAGAATTTAAAAATACGTAATAAACTTGACTACTTAAAATATTTTACCCCCCCCCCCCCCCCCGTCTTCCCTGAGGCCTCATCGGATCTTCATTTCGTGTGTCAAAACGATGTTCTTCCCAAATTTTGGTGAATAGCCATCAGTTTTTTTTTTTAAACCTATTTTACCTGTACTGGCTGGCTTATCTTATACCAAATATCTCAATACAAACTTAAAAGTTGAAGCGATCCTGTAAACGTAGAAAAAAAGAAAAAAAAAACTTATCGAGCATTTTTAAATAATTGGTTGACTAAAAGATTGAAGAAATATATCGCATGGATTTGAATCAGGCCCACACCTATCGATTTTCAAAAATAAATAATACATAAATAATGAAGCGTTGCACAAAAATATAGGTAAACGTTTTTATAACGAGATAGCCGTTACATGCATTAACTTCTTTGTTATGGCTTCTTTATAATGGCCATAAGTAGAAGGATTTATCTGATGAGTTATAAATAAAATTATTAGCCAGTTAAATAAAGGTTTATAGGGATAAAAGGAATAAGGGAGGAGGACTTAGTATTAGATGGTCACACGACTGTTAAATCTTCGAAAAATTCGATTTTTTGAATAAATAAATCCATGTATATATTATGCATACACACGCATCAAAGAAAAATATTTTCTTAGCATTTTTATAAATCAGATACATATACCAGGTATTAACTATAAACAAATATTTAAAAGAAAAAATCCTGCAAATTTATTTTGTTCAAAATGAAAGAACTTTAAAAACAAATTGCAATTAAGATATCTCTAATAGCTTTGCATAAGAGATTAAGACATTGCAGATTATTTCTACTTTTTAAACTACTTAAATTTTTCAACCTTTTTTTTTTTTTTTTTTTTTTGAAAAAAATGTATACAATTTTTTCAATTTTATTTCAAAAACAGAAATTTTGAAAAAATATCTACAGTTTAAATCTTTTTGAAAATTTTAATGGATTTTGTTTTTAATATGCACTACTTCCAAAATTTTTCTTTGGCTACTATATTTAAAATGTTTTGAGTAATTATGCACGCATGCTTCCGTATTAGTTTTATCAAGAAGTTAATAAGTGTTTTTAACTCTCCATCAGATACATTTTTTTTACATATTCTAAACTCAATAAAGGCATCTATTTGTAAAGCATACCTTATTTCATTGCCAGTAAAGGAAACAAAGTTCTTTTTTTCAAAGTTTTTTCTAAAAATGCTGAAAAGATATAAAATGCTGAGATTTTACTTTATTTTTACAGGTTTTAGTATTTTAACTGTCTATGAACACTCAATTCTTTCATCACAGAATATATTAATTTAATAAGATATCCCGTAGTGGTGAAAAGGTTATATACAATTCGTTCAACTTTATTTGAAAAAACAGAAATTTTACTGAAATAAATACTAGAGACTTAGCTTCGACACGCAATTTGTATTTAACTCAATTATAACTTATTTTCTGTATTTTAAGTTTCAAAAATTTAATTTGAAAGTGAAAGTTGCATGGAAACAGATCAATCATTTAAGAGCCATTGCCTAAGTTCAATACTTGTGTTCAGAACACCTTTCTTCAACAGCACCCCCCCCCCCCCCGCTTTCTGTCTCTGTGTGTGCGTGCATTGAACTAAAACTTTTGCAAGATTTCAAAATTTCATTGAAATATAGTATTTTTTGTCCAAAAGGAGAGAATTTTATTTTAATTTTAATTAAAAAATTGCTTTCCTCTTCGTAAAGGTTTAAATTACAGTTCAATATACAGTTAAAACTATATAAATCGGCGGTTCGTATGTCCTTTGTTTTGGAGAAAGCCCAGAATTTAAGATTGAAGTTATATTCACATGCTTTATAAAACAGAATAGAAGATATATAATCCAATTATACTGCATTTTTAATTATTCTGAGTTTTCCCTTTTAATTTACCCACAAAATTTGCCTTATATCTCTTATTCTCTCTGTGAAGTGAAAAGAATTACATTGAACTAGAGACCTTTCCCGCCGACCACACTTTAAGAATCACTGATATAAATGAATGTGGAAAAAGTTTACAAAAACATTTGCAAAGTTATTTCATTAATCAAGTTTTTCAAAACTAAAATTATCAAAAAACAAATTTAGGAGAAACATTTTTTATAAAACTACAGTAAACTCTGTAAGGCGGAATCTGCTCGGGACGGAGAAAATTTTCCGTGGTAGACAATATTCCGGCTTATGCAAAAAAGCTCCCTCCCCCCCCCCAAAAAAAAAAAAATCCCTTGAAGATAATGGTATTTCATTGATTTTCCTGACTCGAAAATCGCTTGAAAACTGAAATACAGAAAAACCTTTTGTCTTTATAGATAAATGAGATGAGAAACGCTATTCTTCGCTTATTTCTTAGTACTGCTGTAATACATGCGAATTACATGTTTAGACACACACACACACACACACACACACACACAAAAAAAAAAAAAAAAAAAAAAAAAAAAACCAATAAACTTTGAGAATGAGACAGAATGCTATAACTGTGAATTTGAGTACAACCTTAAAGTATAATACATTTTACTTTCGAAAATATATATTTTGATAAATGTTCATTCTACTAGAAATATTAACTTTTAAATGCAATTTTGCATATGAAAAAATGGCATAAGCATAAATTCCTTACAGTTTAAACAGGTTCTGTTCTTTTGAATTAATTTTTTCAAAGTGTTACGGAATTTAACTAACATGCTCGACATTGAGTATTTGACTTATCAGTTTTAAAGTTTAATAAACAAAATGCCTTTCATTTTTAAATTATCCTTTTTTCCGCCTTATGCAAAATTTGGGTTTCGGTGGGACCTTAAAATCCTTTCCGTTTCCGCGTTGGACAGATTCCGCCTTATGCAGCATGGAATAATGTAATTTTCTACGGGTTCGCCGGGACTTGAAAAAATTTCCGCGGTAGACAGATTTCCGGCTTATACAGAGTCCGCCTTAGGCACGTTTGGCACTCAACGTGTTAACATTAGCTGAAAGTGATAAAAATACGCTTAAAAGGCAAATAAATACCTTTATTTATTCAGATCGACATGTTTTATTGCTCTGACGGCAACATTTTCAAGATCAATGCTACAAATAATTTTCGCAAAAAATTTTTAAATTGAAAATTGGTAAACAAAAATCACGCAAACTCATGCATAATGAAATATTAAAAGTGGAGATTAGTGAACATGAAATATTTTATACTATTGTTTCATTACTCTGCATAGCATCTCTTTCCAAATTTTAGAAAGCTCTATGGAGGCTGATATCTTAACTAACTTAACTAACACTATCATTGCATTGTGTAATTACGTATCCAGCGTTTACTGGAGATCCATTACCTGCGATTTATCCTGTTGAGCTGATTCATATATCAGGCCAGATGCTATGTCAATAAGGTTATCTGGGTGAATAAGGTCCTCCAGATTCGTCTGAGATAGCTCAGTTGGCACAGCATTGGCAACGGTCTCTTGGAAAAAATCGTTTGCGACGAAAAATCTTATTCATGTTACACTGTTTCAGACACATTGAAATTTATTATATATCTGTGAGGTGCACTGCCAGATGCTTACTATAGAATATGGTGGGATAGCATTCATCGTTCATATACAGGGACACACAAAATAATTCGATTACAATACTATCTATGAAAAATAATTGCTGAAAGTGTGTTTTCCGATGTGGTATGCGTTTAATTATTTAACTTTATATATATATGCACACAGTAAAACCTCCCTAAAGCGACTACGTTCAGTTCCAATAAAAATTGGTCGCTCCGAGAGGTGGTCTCTTAATGGAGGTCATGTTTAAATTTAGATTTTAATTGTTAAAAAAAGGTAACAATTAATGTTACTAAAATTTATTTTTCACATTAGGAAAAAATATGAAAATTTAAGTATCAAAACAAAAGTTATTTACATAAGTTAATTATTGCAGACTTTAACCCTTAATTGCATGAATTATTCTTTTAAAAAAATTTTTTATTTTTATATTAAGGATTAGACACCAGAAATCTTAAGATAGATTTTTAAGTTTATTTAGTGGCATATTTTTGTAATTTTTAAAAAATATTTCTATATAAATATAGTGGTTGTAAGAACTTAATTTATGTATTAAAAGTTAAATAAAAAGGTGATGGAAATTTACTTCACTATGCAATTAAGGGTTAAAAAATGAATACATTGATGTTTGCTTTGATTTTATGGTTTTATCTTTTATAACTTTTAATTTCCAAGTCCTTTCGAAGTTCAGTAAAAAAATGCAATTTTTTTTGGACGGGAACAAATAATGACAATTTCATTAATTTATCTATTTCTTAGAGTTTCCTGACAGAATAGGGCAGAGGAGTTTATTGACCGTCATTCATAATTTGTCATCACTGTTAAATTCATTGCCTAAGAAGGCAGAAAGGGGTTTAAACACTTAAAAGCTATCGGAATTTAAAAAAAAATTCTAAACTTAGTTTAGAAGTTTGATGAATAATGCATTCTCCGGAATTATTTTTCTAATAAAACATTCTTCGAGCGACCAGGAAAAAACAGAATTTGTTTCATTTTCTTCAAAGGTCGCTCATGCGGGGGGGGGGGGGGGGGTTCAGCTGGGGTGGTCTCTGAATAGAGGTAAAATTAGTATTGAGCCTATGGGAATAAATTTCGTTCCATGAAAAAATGGTCGTTCAGGGAGGTGGTCGCTTAATGGAAGTGGTCGCACAAGGAGGTTTCACTGTATTTCTTAGTGTGTATAAATTCTAATGATCATATACGTCTAAAGTACATTTTCGTTTTATGATGAAAATTGATGAAAGGGCATTTTTGTTATTCTATGTGTTTCCTAACTGGACTGAAATTGAGTATACTAATCTATCATATGGCGAACCTTTTTGAGTATGCGAGCCAAAAATTTCAAAATTATTATGTACCAACATTCTAACGTGCCAGAGACATTTTAACTTAGACAAAATCCAATAAGTAATTTTTATAGAAATTTTAACTTAAATACTTTTAAACTTATATTAAATTCGATTCCTAACTTATTTATTATGCTGTATTTTCTCAATAATATAGCCATGTCGCATCGAATTCCGTATTAATAATCTATAAGCCAGTTTTTCTGTTATTGCATACTCCCGATTCAGATAATTCTTAGTTTTTCAGGTAGAAGCAAGTTCAATAGATACATACTTATTTACATTAACAGTTAAAATTCAATTTTCAAAATCAAAACCTAAATATAATAAAACCTAACATTACTTAAAACCCTAAACGTAAATAAAATAAAACCAAATCTGAAGTAGAAGTGTGTCAATTAGGTATATTACTATGCAAACTATTTCTAAAAATTCAATTTTAAAAAACCTTTGAAATCTCATAAAGAAGCAAAATGATCTGGAAAACACTGTATGTTGTTCGACGAGAAAATGATGCTACAAGGCGTTTTCATTGAAATTTATAACACCTTAATTTATTCAAAATTTACGGATTATTTTAAAGTAAATTATATCTCTGTTACACAAAACTATACTTTTTGTAAAAAACAACAACAACAACAAAAAACACATAAAATGGATTATTTTCCATAAATTGAGGCGTGCCAGAGAAGTTTTCTTACGTGGCAAGTTCGGCACGCGTGTCATAGGTACGCCATCCCTGCTATAGATCATACACAGAGTTGCGCAGAAATTCAGAAATTATTCCGACTATTGACTGTAATTGTTGAAATTGCGTTTTCAAATGTGTTATGCATTTTACAAATTGTTTATTAATCATCATTTTTACCTTATTAAACTGTGAAGTTTTATTATATAATTCTGAATGAGTTGGAAAGTGTTTCGTAATCTATGCTTCACGCATGGTTTTACGTTCTTGTTAACTATTACTCCCGGTTATCAAGAGTTTATCTGCATGTTTAATTAGTTTAATCTTTGCAATACTTTATTTTCGTAGTACAGATTTTTTAGAATAAAAATTTCTGCTGTACAAAAAAAAAAAAAAAAAACTTTTGGATTATTTTTTCTTAACCCCTTCGGGACGAGCGTCTTTTGCAGAATTTTTAATCCTTTATCACCGGTTTTTTAAAACAGAAATTTTAGAATTAATGAATCGGGAAAATGCTCGGATTAAATACGGCAAAATTTACAATAAAAATCTATTGGTGGGAATAATCAAAGATTCTGAGCGACTTATGCGGCACGCATACCGGTCGCTCGTCTCCAAGGGGTTAATGGTCATTTGGATGTATGCATTCCGCTTTTGTAAAACGAGGAATATTTTTAATTCTTTCTTTTCAAATATAAAATTTAGTATACGTGATTTGTCATATTATGCAAAATCGATAGCTCTTACAAAATCTATTTTTAGTACTGTTATCACTACCAGCGAGTCTGTATAAGGCTCAGTTTGATTTGTATAGAACATAATTTCAACGCCATTTCATTCCCCTTTCCTATCTTTAATATCTTATCCTATATGCCATGCATTGGATTGATTCTACTGGCAACGTAATAAAGCCAAGAAATTAAAAAGTTATAAAACATATGCATGACAGAGTGAGAGTGTCACTGCCAAGTATTTCTGGCGAGTACTCAATTATTTCAGAAAGACTGAAGAATGAAAAACTGAAGAATTTGACTCGCCAATATATATCTGCTTCACCCTTTGTATGTTTTTATCCGACTGCCAAGAAGGGTTATGTGTTTGACGCGTATCTGGGCACGTGGATTTTTTTATACCCTCGAAACATCCCAACGGCTGGATGGATTTTAATGAATGAGGTCTCTATCAATTCGTCTTAACCGTCCGATGGTTATAGGCTAGGTATTGTTTTTTATAAATTCAAAATGGCGGCTGTAAAATACAAAATGACGGTAGAGACGAAAAAAATTTTTTATGCACCATATTGAGTGGCATATTATTGGATAGGTCTTTCAAAATGAAGACGATGTTTCATTGACCATTTTGTAGTCAGAAGTTCCGTTTAAATATTACACAGCCTGGAAGTTGTGTAGGTAGGATCTCTAGCTTTACTGCAACTCTAACCTTCATAGACATCTATAGGCCTCATCAAAGTGCTTATAGATAGGAACTAACAAACACAACTTAAAAATCATCAATACAAGTAAATAATAATAAAATAATAGGTAAGTAATGTAGAATATAGTTTTACACTGATGAGAAATAATTAATTAGTTCGCTTTTTACGCAGTCGGGTTTTTTGATTTTTTAAGTTTAATTTTTGCTTGTTTCCCCCTCACTTCTTCATATCCCAAAATGTGCATCTTTGTTTACTTTTTCCTTTTACTTAACCACGCGTCTCTTTTGTGTTGATTACAATTCTTAATGCAAATATAAAGGTTACCAATATAAATATCGGTGCAACTACAAAAAATCTAACTGATTCTAATTGTCCGTGTCCAAAAAGGATCACACCAGCCGTTATTTATTGATCGTTTACAATAAAATCACAACAAAGATATCACTAGACACAGAATATTAGGCTGTTACTTCTGAATATGAATGCTGTTATTGAAATAAGAGTCGCATATATTAAAAATTGTACCAACTTTAATTTTTGATATACACTCACTTTTTACACTTAAATTTAGTTTTTTTTTTACCAAATGAACTCCGAAAAACATGTAGTTTATGACTTTTTTAAAAACCTTTTCAGATTTAAAAGGAGGTCAAAAATTGAGTTTGAATTCAAAAGTTTACAGCTAATTTCAATCATTGTTTTTCGGGATATAGTAAATTTTACTTTTCAGGGGTCTAAATTCTAAGTAAAGAAGCCCCGTTATCTCATTTTTGTCCTTCCACATATAATAGAATCGTAGAAAGCAGCTAGAAAATTTATATGAAATTAAAAAAAAAAGTAGTTTTAGATTTAAATTTTCATTTTATTGGTAAGTAATTTATACGACTGTTAAACTTCTATTTACATATGGATCCCTACAATTTGATATACAAGCACTACTCTTATCTAATGGAATTATCGGGTAATTAGGCAGTCCCTTAATTTTCAATTCTGTTCAAGGTTTATACTTAAATATTTTTCTACAATTTTTCTGATTAACAAGTGTGATTTTGAGAGTTTTCCCTGTGAGATCTTAATTTTATTTTTCTAAATTTATGGATTAATTAACATGTTATTTTATATATGTATAATTATATGCAAATTTAAGAAAGAGAATATAAACTAAACCTTTCACGCAATGCTTTGGGATGTTACTCCCAGAAAAAATAAATTTGGCACTTTTTTAACATGTAGACACGGTCTCTACTTCAAAAATTTCATTTATTTTCTGAAATAAGACATTATTTCGAGGTTGGGGAAAGTAGGATAATGACGCTCAGCGGGCAATCCCGCTCACCCAAATATCTCTAAACAGAATAGAATTGAAAACGTGCGATCGGTCTGGCACCTAGCGAACTTCATCCTAAGTTCCCAGTAAGGATATAGTGACCGTCGGGAGGAAAGTATTTCTGTGTCCTCACGTTATTAGTTAGAAGTTGTTTTAGAATAAAATTCTACAACATCTAACTTGAAGGTAAGTGTACACTCTTATTTTCAAATGTTAATTTACTCATTATTTCTAAAATATGTATACATTTAGCTGTACGGTCATTCTTTTATTTATTTTTGTAGTGCTTTGTTACGCCAATTATAAATAACTCCAACTTAAATATTGTATTCGAATTTTGAGCGCAATTACTTTACCATGACGGGCATTACCGTTCAATCCATTGTTAATTAAGTAAAACGATAAAAAAAAAATTCTAAAACTTTTATGCAGATTAGTTGATTGCAAACTGTTCTTTATGCTTTGAAGTTATATTTAATTAATAAAATATTGATTTTTTGTGTAAATTTGACTAGCTATTCATGTTTTCCCTTAAGTGTGCGTCATTCCCCTACTTTCCCCTAATGACGCCCTTGTTTTTGTTTCATTGTAAAATAGCTGTAACGCGTAGGTCCCAAAGCCCCCCCCCCCCCCCCCCCACTACCTACCTACCTAGCTGTAACGCAGCTCGATGTTTTGCATTTGCATTTTACTTGTATTGAATCATTCGATTTTTTGAAGAAAAAATTAATCTATTTTTTTTTTCTATATTAAAAAAATATTTATAATCTTAATTTTATTAAATTTTTTATTATAAGTATAACAGTACATTTAAAATGACGTTTATAAATGAAATTTAAGAAAATTGCATTTCACTAATTATGTGATTTTGTTGCAACTATAGTACAGCGATTTTATAAAAGATTGGCAACATACGGGTAAAAGAAGAAAAAAATTTCAAAGGTCGAGAGGATTTTCGATAAAAACTATTATATCTTCCACCAGAGTGAATCTCATGTGTGTATATCATCTCTTTTTTATATTGAAATCTAAATTCTACTGAAACATTTTAACCTCATCAGTTCCGAAGCTAAAATAATAATACAAATGCTTATTCATTGGGTTTTTTTCCATACAAAATGACATTGTAAATGACAGAAAAAATATCTTTTCTGAAATTGATCCTTTAGGCGCTTAGTAATTTAGGTTCAAAAATATGGATCTAAAACCCCCTTAACCCTTTATCTACTGAATTATGAATTCATTAAAATTTTATCTTCTAAAGCATTTTTCGTGAATTCCTTAAACAAAGTTAGAAGATTTACATAATCATTTAATAAATTTTAGAAGGATTTTAGAAGTATTGATGGATTTAGAAGGATTAAATAAATTTTAATTTATAGGGATTTTGTGCAATATTTATAACCCTACTCAAATCTTTTATTTTAAATATTTTTCTTAGCACTTTGTAGAATTAGGAAATGTACAAATACAATGTTCTTACAATAGAAATATAGAAATACCTCCGAATTGAAAAATTCCTCCCCCCTCCCCCTCAGCGCTAGAAAGCTGAAAAGACGCAAAGGCAAAAGAAATCGTCCTTTTAAAAATATTTTTGTTTTGTGTCACCAATAATGCTTTTGGAACAAGATAAAGTAATGTATCTATAACTCATTCTAAACAGTATTGCTGCTAATCAATGTATTCAATGAATTTTATAACAATTTGTTTTATTGCTACTTATAAGTACCGTCAGTAGATAAAGGGTTAAAACATAAATTTAATAACCATTAACCTAAATTAACGCAATCACAAATTTAAGAGCTATAAACAAGTAAATAATCTACAAATCCCCAAACTCTTTTATTGAAAAAGATTTAAGTTAAATACTTATTAAAATTTCTCATTTTCTTGGTCATACTGTCTTTTGGGCATTTTTAGGCATTTTGCAAACTCAGATGAAAATAACATTTATTTTATGTGGGAATCAGCTTAGATGCTGCCATTTATTCGTTTGCTTTGAACGCAAAAAGCATTCAGCTATTAAGAAGTGATGTGAAAATGTAAAAAAAAAAAAAAAAAAAAAAATCGGATATTTTAGTTTTTATAAGGAAAACAGAGGTCCCCCTTTGGGGACCCAGGAACCGAAGAGGTTAAGTGTGCGAATTCAAGGCCGTCATTTTCAAATGTAATAAAAAAATTTCAAAATATTTCGTTCTTTGAAAATTTTAGAAACTGGTGGTATGAAAATGACAACAGCATAAAAAATTGTTTCAGTTTTTAGAGTTAAAATATATTATTCATATTAAATATGATGTCATTATCTACCCATAAAGGATTCTACTTTTAGGTTCATGGAACACAATTTTAAAAAGCATCTGTAAGATACTATGCAAATGGCAGCTGATACAATGGAAATTGATACACAGACTTAACGAAAACGGTATCTTCATCCAAATAACTCTGTATACAAATCGGACAGCTAATTATTTGATATGTCTTCATTTGCTTGCAGTGTTGAATTCAGACACTTTTCTCCGGGAGGGATTTCTGGGGTTCCAGGGGGGACATAATAGAGTTCCGGGAGCGAAATTGCACTTTTTGACCATTGAAAACACAAAATCTCAAATTTTCCGGGGGGGGGGTGTCTCATAGCTCCGGAGGGAATGTCTCCCCCGGGCCACCCCCTGAAATCAACACTGCTTATATCAGGCTTGGCGAAACTTTTCATGTGTGCGTGCCGAAAATTCACATACGATATCTATCAACATTGTAAGGTGCCAAACTTATACAAAAATAATTTTGAAGAGTACGATGTTTATACAAAACAGTGGTTATAAAATCAGTTTGCATCTTTTGTGCATTAATAATCAACAAATAAAATTTTGAGCGCAATTACTTTACCATGTCGGGCATTACCGTTCAATCCATTGTTAATTAAGTAAAACGATAAAAAAAATTCTAAAACTTTTATGCAGATTAGTTGATTGCAAACTGTTCTTTATGCTTTGAAGTAATATTTCATTAATAAAATATAGATTTTTTGTGTAAATTTGACTAGCTATTCATGTTTTCCCTTAAGTGTGCGTCATTCCCCTACTTTCCCCTAATGACGCCCTTGTTTTTGTTTTTGTTTCATTGTAAAATAGCTGTAACGCAGCTCGATGTTTTTGCATTTGCATTGTACTTGTATTGAATCATTCGATTTTTTGAAGAAAAAAATAATCTATTTTTTTTCTATATTAAAAAATTATTTATAATCTTAATTTTATTAAATTTTTTATTATAAGTATACCATTACATTTAAAATGACGTTTATAAATGAAATTTAAGGAAATTGCATTTCACAAATTATGTGATTTTGATGTAACTATAGTACAGCGATTTTATAAAAGATTGGCAACATACGGGTAAAAAAAAAAAAAAAAAAAAAAAAAAAATATTCAAAGGTCGAGAGGATTTTTGATAAAAACTATTATATCTTCCATCTGAGTGAACCTCATGTGTGTGTATCATCTCTTTCTTATAATGAAATCTAAATTATACTGAAACGTTTTAACCTCATCAGTTCCGAAGCTAAAATAATAATACAAATGCTTATTCATTGGTTTTTTCCCATACAAAATGATATTGTAAATGACAGAAAAAATATCTTTTCTGAAATTGATCCTTTAGGCGCTTAGTAATTTAGGTTCAAAAATATGGATCTAAAACTACAAACCCCCTTAAAACATCAATTTAATAACCATTAACCTAAATTAACGCGATCACAAATTTAAGAGCTATAAACAAGTAAATAATCTACAAATCCCCAAACTCTTTTATTGAAAAAGATTTAAGTTAAATACTTATTAAAATTTCTCATTTTCTTGGTCATACTGTCTTTTGGGCATTTTTAGGCATTTTGCAAACTCAGATGAAAATAACATTTATTTTATGTGGGAATCAGCTTAGATGCTGCCATTTATTCGTTTGCTTTGAACGCAAAAAACATTCAACTATAAAGAAGTGATGTAAAAATGTAAAAAAGAAAAAAAAAATCGGACATTTTAGTTTTTATAAGGAAAAGAACAGAGGTCCCCGTTTGGAGACCCGGGGACGGAAGACGTTAAGCGTGCGAATTCAAGGCCGTCATTTTCAAATGTAATAAAAAAATTTCAAAATATTTCGTTCTTTGAAAATTTTAGAAACTGGTGGTATGAAAATGACAACAGCATAAAAAAACTGTTTCAGTTTTTAGAGTTAAAATATATTATTCATATTAAATATGATGTCATTTTCTACCCATAAAATTCTACTTTTAGATTCATGGAACACAATTTTAAAAAGCATCTGTAAGATACTATGCAAATGGCAGCTGATACAATGGAAATTGATGCACAGACTTAACGAAAACGGTATCTTCATCCAAATAACTCGGTATACAAATCGGACAGCTAATTATTTGATATTTCTTCATTTGCTTGTATCATCAGTATAAGCATAGCATCTTATCAAGGGCGGACCCAGCTAACCATTTAGAGGGGTTTCAGGGATTTCCTTTTTTGGGGTGGCAGAGGATCACATCTTTTTATGAGAATTTTTTATATTGAAAGCTATTCCCAAATCCAATACTTTTCTGATTCTTTCGCGAAGTCATTTTCATTCGTAAATACAAAAAAATTGCATTAATATTCGTAAAAATATAAAATTTACCGACTTTGTTCAGATAGCAAGAAATCAAAGTTTCCCATTTTCTTATAAAGGTAAAGATTCATTCAGAAAATGTTGTCAAAGTTAGCATTTTTAGCCAAGTTTTATCAGTTGACAGCCACATAGGGGAGACCGGGGGAATGCCGCCAACCCGGGTTATGCCGCCACCCCACCTAGTTTAAAAACTAAGGGCAGTTTGAGATAGTGAATGTGCCTGCACTATAGCGGTCAACAATATAAACAGTGCCTAAAGTGGGAGTGACTTTGCTGTACGTCGTTCGTCTGTTCTAGTGAAAAATGTAGTTTTCATCTAATTGCTTATTATTTTGGAGCTTCAAATGAGTAGAGATAAGCACCTTTTATTGTAACATTAGGTATTTAAGATAATATGACCCGTAATCTACATGCATTCGCCGACATTTTGATGCAATGTGTTGAACAAGTTCGGTTCTTCTTTCGGCTTTGCTTGAGGATTTCCGCCATATTGTCCTCTCGGGGTAATGCCGCCGCCATGCAAATCGGGTGAGAAATGGCCTCATTTTAATGTAGTGGAGCCGATTCAGCAGAGTGACTTTTGCAATATGAAGTAAATTGTAAGCTTAACCATTATTCTGCTCAATTACATTATTTTCTAACTATTTTCAGTAGGTTGTGTGTTTCCTAGTATCCATTTGATGCATGTACTAGGTCATTAAAGAGTGGCGGCATTACCCCGGTACAGTGGCGGAATTACCCCAGTGTCCTGGGTAATCCCGCCACTGTGCAGAGGTTTAAAAAATATTTTTTTATGCATGCTTACTTTACAGTTATGATTACGGTTAAATTTATACAGATACTAAAGATCATGATTCAGCTTTAGAATTTTTACTATTAAAAAATAAACATTTTTTCGAGGTGAAAAAATTTAAATTCCCTTAAGGTGTCGCCATTCCCCCGGTCTCCCCTAAATGTCATCACAAGGGAACAATTGGCTGTCACTTCCGGAAATTCAGTTTAAAAAGTCTAACAATTGTCAACGATTAAATATGGCAAAAATATGTATGAAATTTTAGAGGTAACAAAACCGTACACATTGGCAGCTATGTGATTCTATTAGTGTCATGAAAAATGCAGGTGTAGGCTCTTCTTTCTGCTCAAAGTGTTAAATAGTGTTTTCAATCGAACTTATACCTTTGGAATGGATCAGTTTCTTCTGATGGACTGATGGTTTCCATTATTATGAAACAGCCATAATAAATGAAGTTTGAGGTGAAGATGAAAGAGCAGAAAAAAAATTATGGCCACCCCCCCCCCCCCCCCATTCTGAACAGAAAATCAGAGTTCTAACTTTTTACGGCAGCTCTTTCATCTTCACCTAACACTTCATTTATAATGGCTGTTTCATAATAATGAAAGCCATCAGTCCATCAGAAGAAAATAACTCCGTTAAAGCAGAAACTCGGTTAAGCGGGACTCTACTGTATATTCCATTTAAAAATGATCTTTAGAATATTTTTGTTGGTGTTCAGAGGGGGGTCATGACCCCCGTGGCCTGACCCCTTGGATCCGCCATTACATCTTATAGAAGAGAAAAAGCGTCGAGAGCAAAGAGGGGACTCGAAGTCGCTTCAGTCTGTTCGTAAATATTAAATTGTACCACTTTCCTCCCTGCTCATTGTTTGCGCGACGAGCGTCTTTTATAGAATTTTTAATCTTTTATCAGCAGTTTTTCAAAACAGAAAATTTTGCCTTATTGAATCGGGAAAATGACCTGATTAAATAAGGCAAAATTTACAATAGAACGTCATGAACTTCTGCAAATGAAGAGAGATGTATCTTTATTCTTTCTTTTGACAAGAACTGTTCTGTTGTACATTAGTTTCGTTACGTTTAAAGTAGTAAATGCCATTAAATGAATTTAAAAGATTTATAATCCATGAATCAGAATATTTTTGTGTATTCCTTCAAACAGACGATAAGTAATGCACATGCCATTTTCAATCAAAAGAACAGGGATAATCACATATGTATAAAGTCCGGCATAAATAACCAATAAACCCGGTTCATTTATTTATTTTTAAAGTTAGGAGGACCATATAGACAAATTAACGTCATGAACATTTTTTAGCTATGATGGAAACTGTTAAAAGTAAATAGAACTGTAAATTATATGTAAAGTGAAAAGTGAACTGATTTAAAATGAATATGATAGCGTCAAGCTTGTCTATTACACACGATTTCTTTCATATAAATAACGTAAAAGTTTAATTAAACAAAACTATGTATTACAGTACGTTTTTATGATGACTTAGCAATAAAAACAAAAGCATTCTAACAAATTTTTAATAAATGAAATAAATTAAGTATTATTTATAAAATATTAATGAAAAGGTTCTGCGCATACTAATGTTTATCGCTGATAGTAAAAAATGATAAAAGCTTAGCCATTTCTTTTTCTAAATATCATTCTTGAATTTCGCAACTTTGTAAGCAGAACTTCCTTCTCTGTATTTTATCATTTCAGCCGAAAACACCGTATTCACATTTTCTTAGAATCAATGTTTTAAAACACAGATTAAATAAATATTCTGTTTTATCAGGATTAAGTTTTTTATACTTTTTATCCCTTAAAAAATGTGTAACTTTTCTTTTTTAAATTATTTATTTATAGTAAAATACAATATAATTATACTTCATCGCTAATGTTAATTATTAATTTTATTAAACTGATTAGTCGTTCTAAAGATTTTTTTTAAATATAATTGTTATTTTCAATTAAATTGAGCCTTAGGCTGAGTGAAAACTATATATTTTCGATTTTTTACTACTTTATATACGGTGAAATCCCCAGTAACTGACACCTTAAGGCTAATGTCAGACGAACGTCTTTTTGCACGCTTTTTTTCCTACATATCATCCTGTGATTGCTACAATTGTGTAGGGATGATATGTAGAGAAAAAAGCGTGCAAAAAGATGTTCGTCTGACATTAGCCTAAGGATTCTTTCTTGTTCCCATCACTGTTACAAAATTTTAAATTCATTTTATACTTATTTCTCTTTTTGAAAGGATAGTAGGGATACATTAAAAAAAAATTATTGTTGACAAAATTCTCAAAATTTTTACATTGCTTTATTAATTTTTGTTGTCATAAATATGGTCACTAACTACAGTAACTGACACCAACCACATTTTCAAAAAAAAAAAAAAAAAAAAAAAAAGAACGATACAAAGTGAATCGGTGTCTGACACTTTACTTGCAAAGATTTAATAAAAAAATAATCAAGGAATTTGTGCTTTAAGAATACTTTAATCTTTATTAAAAAAAAAATAATAATTCTTAAACCTTATTTATATACACGGTGTCCGGGCTATAAGTATCCAAACGTTATGGCCTATTATTACGGAACTACACATTAGAATATAATAGACTTCACCACCGTGGTTTGGAAATCCCGCCGAGATTTTAAAACATTGAACAAAACAAAAAACTGAAACTGTGGATGAGTGGAAAAAGCGTATCATAGAAGCATTGGGTTACCGTTTAGACGTTTGTCGTGCTACCAAAGAGGTGCGCGCATCAAATTCTATTGATATTAAAACTTTGTGAGATGTTATTTTTATTTAAATATATTTAAAAAAAATTTAATGGGTAGTTCCGTAAATATAATCCATAACTGTTGGATACTTTTATAAAATGGACACCCTGTATATCATATCATACATACTATAGATGCACGTGCCCTTTTTTCCTGTTTTAACACTAAAACGACCGGAAAAATTTCTCAAGTTTTATAAAAATATTTTACGCAGGAATTTTTATTTAAATCTGTTTAACATATTAATTTAACATTTTTCTTCTTTGTATCTTTTAAACTTATTTTACAAAGAAATTTCTGGTTCGAGCGGAATATATTCATATGGTAGGGGTCAGAATGATTCCTCACGGTCTTTTTAGTGTTAAATTATTAGTAACGCAGATATCCAATAACTGAGATTTATAAACCAATAACTGACAAATGGTGCCAGGCCCTTATAGAACAACTTAAATTTTAATGGTGTTGACTACAAAATAAATTAAATTTATTTTGTTTTTTTTTAAACAGATTTCAACTTTCTTTAATATTACCAATAATTTACACCGCTGTCGGAAGTGAAATGAAATGACTGGAACCAAAAACTGGCACCCTCCCCATTAAGCTAAATTAAATAAGTATAACCTCTTCAGTTCCGAAGCTAAAATAATAATACAAATGCTTATTCATTGGTTTTTTCCAAACAAAATGACATCGTAAATGAATCTTTTCTGAAATGGATCCTTTAGGCGCTTAGTAATTTAAGTTCAAAAATATGGATCTAAAACTACAAACTTCTTAAAAGCTTCAATTTAATAACCATTAACCCAAGTTTAAAAAAAATTTTATTGGAAAAGATTTAAGTTAAATACTTATGAAAATTTCTCACTTTCTCGGTCATATTGCCTTTTGGGCATTTTTAGGCATTTTGCAAACTCAGATGAAAATAACATTTATTTATGTGGGAATCAGCTTAGATGCTGCCATCTATTCGTTTGCTTTGAACGCAAAAAATATTCAGCTATTTAGAAGTGATGTGAAAACGTAAAAAAATCGGACATTTTATCTTTTATAAGGAAAGGAACAGAGGTCCACATATGGGGACCCAGGGACCGAAGAGCATAAACTAGAAATCATATCATAATGTATCATAGGCATCTTTTAGCTAATTTATACACTATAACTTTAAGAAAGAGTTTAGGATGTTTGCATTATCAATAGATTTAACAAAAACACTACCCGAATTTTAGTGTTCTCAAAAGTCTTTTTCATTGAATACGTTCTTGGCCTAGTAATGGTGAATGCATTGACCCCAAAATAAAAGTAAGTGTCTAAGTTACCAGTAGATGACATTACTTTGCAGAATTTTGCACGAAAATGCTTATTTAGATTTTTATTGAACTGTCAGTTACTGGTTAAATGTCAATAATTGGGAGTTTCACCATATACTGGATAATATTGCAGACGATTTATTTGAAACCTCCAATATGCGTTATATATGGTGCTATTTCTAAATTAGAAAAGTTTCGCTTCACCTCAGAAATTTATTCAAATCAAATGTCGGGATGATCTGAAGACATTTACAAATACGAAAGCAAGGTCCGATAGAACCACATAAACCGTTCCACCATAAAAATGTACATGGATATAGATCAATTTAAAAAATCTTGCATCCGATGTACAAAACAAGTAATTTTTAACAAAAAAATAAAACAGTTGTTTCTTACCTTCGAGTATCGTGGAATTGTTATTCACAACATAGTTCTGCATGGGTCAGGTTATGCCGACTCAAACCCGAAAATTCTATTTGAAGTAAACCAGAAACCCGAATTTAAAGAAAATCTATTCATATATTTTAATGCAATTATGAAAAAAACTCCAATTACATTTTTAATAAAAATTTTATCTATTCTGGTGAAAGATAAACTTATATATTCACATTTATATTCAAATAGTTTTTTTTTTTTCATCTTAAACAATATTGTGGATTTTATTTTGCAAAAAAGGATTACCAAACGTATGATTTTTAGGCCCTAATGATAATGGAACAAGACCAATTGGAGAAAGAGACGGCTCCCCCCCCCCCCCCCCCCAAAAAAAAAAAAGTGTGTGAAAATCGGACCATCCATTTAATACAAAAAATGTTGGACAATAAATTAAACATGACTTTATGGATACAATGGCACTACTGCGGGAGTTTTTACACTTTAGAGGTTGCAACTTTAGAGGCAATGTATTTTAATAACCATCACATTTATTTTATAATGTAATTTAATTAAAAAAAGAAGCACTTTTGGACAAAAAACTTTAAAAGCATTTGGTACTCCGATAGAGGGGGTAGGGGCAGGGATTTCTTGATATACCGGGCTATGACAGCTGCTCGCTCTGGGGAAAGTCACGTGATCAAAGGAGGGAACGTGGAAGCTATTTGAAATCTTCACCCCCCCCCCCCTCCTCGCGCTCCGATTTTTTCCAGCGTAAATTTGGCTTGTATTAAAGAATAATCTTCATGTATTCCACAAAATTTCACGTTATCACAATTCAAGATATTTTTATTGGGAGAGCATAGTTGTAGAATTTACGATTCGTTTTAAATCATATTTGGGAGAGCTTATTAGATGAAAACTTCACGATTCATGTAAAATCCCATTAAAATAATTAAGCATATTTCACAAGAAAATGGCGCAGGTGTTGTTCAGTACAAATCCAAGTCAAGCACAGGATGATTAAAAACTTTGATTATTCTATTTACACTTATAAATATTTACAGTATTTACAATGAAAACATTTGGATAAAATTTGTTAAATAAATTCCACATTGGGAATCCAAGATGATCATATTAAAATTTCAGCAATTATGTTCTTCTAAAAAGAAGCCCAGAAAATAGCCTGGTTTAATATTCGAAAATAAATTTTCCTTTTCAAAATTAAACATCATTTCTTCTAATAGAAGACCACGAAAAAACCTATACGCAGCTTATTACCTGCTGCGTTCAAGATTCACATTCACAACAAAAACTAAACTAAAAAAGAAAGAGTAAAAAATGTTTTCAAATATCAATTCTCTCGAAGGTCACGTGATCCTTCGCGACGCCTAAGCAGTCTGGCTGACTGCTCGAGAGAGGGTTGCAAAATGTTCCACAAACTCCCCCCCGATGAACAAGGGTTCATCAAAATGGGGATTCAAACAATTAAAGTAGAAACAAAAATTATTCTAAAAAATCATCAGTTACACTATACATAAATACAATACAAAATCAAAATATATACTTACATACTGGACTTCAATAAAACAATTTAAAAAATTTGAGAACAAGTTTCTGCTACTAAAAATAGAATGAACAATTTAAATCTATACAACTTTTTCTAGAATATTCAACACAAAAAAAAATTAAACTAAAAATTAGAAATATTATCAAACAAGAAACATTTTTTTTTTTTTTTTTTTTTTTAAAGTGAAAAAAAAAAAATAAAAAGCTTTTTAAAGTCAATAGCAAAGACAATTCAAGATTTGCTTTAAAAGTCAAATGTCAATGAGAGTTTTTGAGTCTCTAATAATATCAAAGTTTTTTTTTTTTTTCCAGTTCTATTAATAAAAAAGCAGTTCTAAATTATGCACAAAAATTAATAAGTCTTAATGATACATGTTCATAAGCATAAGAATCACATCATATATTTCAAAGTCAGAAGTTTTATTCTGGTCCGTGTAGTGAGCAGATTGTAAGTTGAGAGGCACTCATTTTTCAAGCGCTTCCAAAAATGATTCAGAAGAGTCTCGCGCAAACGGAAGCGTTTCACTAAGGATTCCTTGGTTGCAGGTAAACACAAGATATGCTCTAGAGTTGCTACAACTAGTTGACCAGGGCGAATGCTAAATTTCTTGGAGATTGCACGTTTGTTTAGGATTGATTTTATGCACTGTCTAGATTTTAAAATCCAAAACTTTTCATGAGTTTGTACTAATGTACTGGACACTCTGGAATGAAAAACTTTTTCATGCGCATCTTTCACGACTATTTCAGTAAGTTTGTGTTTTGCAGGAATCGCAACAGGATGTTTTTCATAAAATGAGGAATCAGACTTTTGTAACCGTCTTCGTACCAACAGCAAACCTTTATCTGACAACATAGGATTTACCTGTAGAAGATTCGATTCTTTAGGGATACTTTTGTTACATTTCAAGTATTTTGTAACTTCGGGAAAACTTTCTTCCTACACTAGCTTTGACCAAAAAATTTCAGCATGTAACATTTTCTCAGCTGATAATTCTGAAAAATCTCTTTTTTCTACCTTTAATTTTATATTAGAAATAAATCTAAATACCCATCCAGTTACTCGATACAATTTCTTTAGGGAGCTATACTTTTCAAGAATAAAAATGGGAATTTCATCAGATTTATTTGTTTGAACAACACAAGAGATGGTGGCTGCTTTTTTATACTTCTCTTCAGAAACATCAGGTAATCGAGATGCAGCAATTTTAACCCTAGGCCGCTGATTTTCAGGCAAGGAAAGAAATTCAGGAACATACACATTAGGGTTAGCATCAGGAAAAACATGCAATTGGAGATGCTCCTTTTCCATGATCAGGTTGCTAAAATACTGCCAGGGAATTTTCAAGTGAGCGAGATCAGGGATTTCTGAAAGCCAATTTTGCCAATCATTTTCTAGTTCACCAGAAACAAAAGGGGCAATAAATCCGGCTGAATCAAAGAACATAGTTGCAATTTTCAAAACATTGCATTTAGTAGAAGAATCATTATTTAATTTTTCTAACAAGGGTCGTAACTCTAGTCCAAATTTATCTTCTGTATTGTTACAGATCAATCCTAAAATTTTCAAGGAAGTATTTGGGGGCTCGAAACTCGAAACTGGAATGTTTTCATCATCTAAAACATTAGAATTCAAGCTAGGGGCATGATACAAACATTCGTTTAATGATAGAGAATCATCATATTTGGAAGAAGCATCATAGACTATGTGCATTTTTGTTGTAGTTTTGTCGTCACGGATAACAGGTCTGTGTGGCATGTAATAGGAATTATTAGAATCTTTCTCGGTGCACAATTCTATTACACCCTCATTAAACTGCTCTAGCAAAATGGAGTTATATTCTTTAAATAAAGAATCGTTTTTCAAGAATTTATTTTCTAAACTAGAAAACCGCTTCTTTGCTACTTCAAGATTATTTCTAAGTAATTCGCGAGAATCTTTCCACAATAATTTTGCTTCATAACGCCCATTTACGAATTTTAGATTTTCTTTAAATTCTTTTATTACCTCATGATCGATAATGTTCTTTTCATTGCTTTCAGCAATGCCAATTGATTCAAGATCCCAAAATGCTTTCAGTTGGGTACTTACAGTGGTGGGATTCAAATAATTTAACAACCGGTTCGCTGCTCGAATGATTTTTTACGTATAAACATGAAAGGAAAATGAAGCATCACACATACATTACGAAGCACTTTCCAGTATTATAAGAACATGTTAAAAAACTTCGATCTTTTGTATATTGAAAAAAAAATTTCTGAAACATGTTTGCCTGTAAAAGAACGTAATTTATTTAATGAATATTTGGAAATCATGAAACCCTGACCAATATTTCTATCAGAAAATGCATCAATATAGTATAATATAATAAGGATAACGCAAAAATAGCGTAAATTTAAGTTTAAGAATTAACTCATTCATGTTCATGATCTTAAGTTGCAAACAGTTAGATACTAAAAACACTAACTGTAGGAAGAGCTCGAGATATTGTCAAGACTCTCACGAGAATACCAACTCACTGAATATCAAGCATTCCTATTTCTATCCTTGCTTTGGTGATAAATGCTTGTAACTATTTGACAGTTAAACTCAATAAATCGGCTCTTGTGAGTGGTAAGTGCTTGATTTCTGGATTTTTTTTTGAATGCGTGTTTTATGCTATGTTTTGTCACCGAAGTCGCAAATTTCACTGAGATATTCATCAATGTCGTCTTCTATAATTAATACCAAATGACTGTAAAGTTATTTTTATAATAACAGTACTGCGCACATGGATAAGATTTATTCTGCAAATTTTGTATTAATAAAATTTAGCTCAGTGTAAAAACATGCAAGATCTTTTCAAAACCCTTTATACAATGACTGCGCATGGATAACAATTGCCGATGAAATGTATCAGCTTACAATACATTTTCAGGTTAAAACCAGCAAAAATAAATCCGAATTATTTTAGGTATCCCGTACTGAAAATAACCTTATATTTATGGTGTTGAAAAGTATTAAAAAGGTATTCAAAAATGTAGTTTTTTATTTCATTCAGTTAATACTTAAATAAAACAATAAAGGAGTAGAAAAATCTATGATGTACAGAAAATAATTTTAAAATATTAAGTAGCTTGTATTATTTGAGATATTTACATATAGTTTCTTGATAAGCGTTCTCGCTTTCAATTAAAAAAAAAAAATTTTTTTTTAGGTCTTTACATGAATTTTATCGCATGTGTGCGTCTTTCTTAACATATCTTCATTATGAAAGTAGGAACCCATTCTTTTAGAAGTAAGCTAATTAGATTAATCGTCATTATGTTTGATACATTAGAAATGGTTAAACGACTTTTCTTCTCTGACTATATTATGTTTATCTTTGAAAACCCCTTCTCTATTTTTGCTGAACTTGCAGCAATTATTCTGACAATAATTTTAACCTTTTGAATACTTTCAAAAACCTCTTAAAATATTTAAAAATAGTAAAATAAATCCTCGATACTCATGAATATTGATATAAGTGTCATTAAATATAAATAACAGTTCTTCATCTGCTTTCCATTTAAGTATTATTTCTTATAATATTCCAGTAATCTAACGGGGGGGGGGGGGATTTAGGTCTTTCCTATATTCATATTGACTACAACTTGTTTTTAAATGTTCAGAATTTAGTAGTCTATCATTTTTTTTAATTCGATACTTAAAAAGAAAAAAAAAACATGTCCAAGAGCTCACTAAAACATTTATTATCTTCTACAAATTTGATATTTTTTCAAGTTTCTGAAGTAATAAAACCCTCACCGCCTTTCTTTTGTATGGGCTTTTTTCTTTCGAAGCCTTTCAAACGTTTAAAAAATTTTATTATAAGTTGATTATAAGTTATTATAAGTTATGATGCTTATACTTCTAGTTCGCAGTGCTTTTGAAAGGCAAACAATTGCAATGAAAATATGCAATCATCAAGGAAGTATCAATTATCAAATATGTAGAGCATCACTTTTTATCGCTGCTCATGAGCTTATTCTTAAATTGTTAAATTTAGAATACTTCTAACTAAACAAAATATTTCAACTGTTGGAAATTCGGAATATTCAAATGTCCATTTTCTTAGAAATCGTTTTTACTTTAGTTGTTGGTTGTATTTATGACGGCCAATTATCTGCACGAGGGATATAGGCCCAGGGGGGAGTGCCCTTCGTGGGGGTCTTTCTAAAGGAACCTAATCCTTATTAACGCTTGGAAATCCAAGGTTCGAAGAAAACCACGAAAACTCCGAACGATTAGGCCGACGGGCGCGATTGGGTTCGAACCCAGCACCTCCCGTCTACCAGCTTCGAGAGCAGAACCTCTCAGCCACTGGTGGGGCCGTTTTTACTTTAGAAAGAAAAAATACAAAATTTAAATTTATATGCTATCCTTCAATCCTTTTGATCTTATAACATATTTAGAAAAAAATTATCCATGCTATGACAGGTGAGACAAATTTTTGCCCGACTTTTCGAGCTATGATATTTAGAATTTTAGGAATTTTGATCATTTCTTGGTGCAAAAAACAGGCCACGCTGGAAATTCGTAAAATGCAAAGTATAATGAGTAGGCAGTGTAGATCATACAATGTTTTTCATTCGTTAGATCAAGGAAAGTGTTTTTCTAAATATAACTTTTAAGACTCGGGGATCTTATAAAAATTTAAAATTTGATAAATTTTCGAAAATAACTACTTTGAATTAAATGACTCCTAAGATATGAAGAACAATATTTTTAAAAAATTCAGTTCGAAGTATACCACTAAATCTAATGATTTAGCTATTGATAAGTGATAACAGGGAACATTTCGTATATTTTCAAAAGAAGCAGACAAAGCAAAGTACCTTTTATTCGAATAAAAGTAGTTATTGTAGTGTTGAATTAGCATGCTATCTAACTAGAGTTAACATAGGCTTCCGATTTGGATCCCAAAATTCTTCAAATCCTCAAAATTTCCTTTTTAAGTTAAATTCACTTTTTACAGGACTGGCGAAGAAAAAAAACATATTTTGCAAATGAAACATTATTTTATTAAATGAAACAAATCAGAACGTGTCACAATGTTATGTTTAGAAAACGCTGTTGTGCAGATAAACAATTAAAGGAAGTAAATTAATGTAAATGCGAGTTTCATTTAACAACCGGTTCGCCGAACTCAATACAAATTAACAACCGGTTCTACCGAACCGGTGCGAACCGGCTGAATCCCACCACTGGGTACTTATATTTTCAACTGAAACACGCAAACAAGCTACTTCTGTTTTATTAGACTCTATTTGCCCTTGCACCGTATGACCGAAAATAGTTTCTGCAACGTATAATTCTTTTGTCAATTTTCCCTCGATTCCCTTTAATATTTTCCACAAAAAGTCAGACCCTAGCAAAATATTTATTTCCTGTTTGCTGGACAGATAATTACACTTGTTTATTTCCTATTTAATTTACATCCAAAATTGTTAATTGGTCCAAATTATCCAAGCAACCTCATAGTAAATCGGTATATAATTTTATATACCTTAGATAAATTCAAATAACATAAGTGATCGTAATTACGTAATTCTAGTAGAAGAGCAACGCGAATAATTAATAAAATTAAATTATAATCCGCGTAAAACTGTAATTATTAAATTTAATTAATTACGAATAAAATTAAGAGTTTGCGTTGTGAATTATTTAGACGAACTCTTCCACTTATGAATTAAACTAAAATTTAAGCTGTAAAAATAAGTTGACACACCTTAAACATTTATCAATTAAATAATTACAGAAACTTTTTTAAAACTTGATTAAATATTTTATTTACATTGAACACAACTATATACATATACACATTATATTAATTCAAAAAAAAGAAAGCAACACTTTTGTTCGCTGCTCATTATTACATGTATATTTAATCTTTTTAAAAAAAAGACAATGTTTTCATTCACTCTTATTATTATATAATTTTCTTTTTGCAAAAAAAAAAAAATAATAATAATTATCTTTCATTTTTTTAAAATACCTTAATTATATTTAATTATTGGCTTTGTTGGATCTCAGATTGCTCTCTACCATAAAATATCATAAAAGGATATTTATAATTTCTCATATAATTTAAAGTGGTAAAAGAAAAAGATTAAGGTAATACCTTGAATCATATACGGGATGGTGGCCTTTATTCCTCAAATTCAGAGCTGTCGCGTTGCTAAGGATCATATCCATATGTCATTCGGATTCAGCTTCTTATCAGAGCGGCGAAATCGGGATGGCAGGATGCATAGCTACGGACCGCAGTAGAACAATCCATTTTATTTCAACATCAGGAAGACATCCTCAATTAGGCTTGCTTAGGCTCACTCCGATATGTCCATCTCGCCTGGGCATTACTAGAGCTCTCTGGATTCATTGCATGGGCTTTCAGGATAGCTCCTGCGTCTTCGACATCTTTTTTCAGACTCCCTTTTTCAAACCTTTTTCTTTTGGCACACCAACTCTTGCAGTGGGTGGAACTATTTGTCTAGTCCTCCCTTATTGGATATGAGAAGATATTGCATTATCCTTAGATAGACCTATTAGCTAACAGTCTGCAAATGGCCCCTTACATATACTTTAATATTATTATATGCCTTAAAGTTTGGGTGGTCTGAAAATCCATAAATTTATTCCAACATTTTTATTATTTTACGATTTCTAATTATACACCACTTTCCACTGGCTTGTCATAAAACGACACCATGGCGTCTGGCTATTGTTGTTATCTGAGATCCGAACTATATTCAACATTATACATTCATTTTACAATACAACAATTTTTTTTAAAAATATATATTTAATATTTAAAATCAACTTAATAATTTTTGTATGAACTTACACTCCTATTTTACTTAAATATATAAACATTATAATTTTACACTCATAATTATATTTTATAAAAAAATATTTATGCAAACAGAAATAACAAATTACGCAATTTTACTTTGATTTAACCAACATGGTGCGGGAACATATTCTTGTTATATGTTGCCCAGCACTGTTCAAGACCTGTATCAGCAGGCTTAAAGCCTCTTGTTCTCATTATGTCTAGAAGTTCTGGTTCTAGGGTTTTCACAGAAGCTCCAGTTATATTATCAACCACAAGTGCTTCGATATTTATCGAGTTAATAGGTTGCACAATACTGGATAATTCAAGAGCAACAACTTCATAACAAGATTCATAAGGGCGTCTCCGCCCAAAAGGATAAACTAATAAATTTTCTCTTCGCAATGGCTTCAATTTTAATTTTTGTACTAGAGATCTCTTTACGAAGCATTTTTCTGAACCACTATCACATAAAACGCGAGCCAACAAGCATTGTTTACCAGCAGACACAGAAACTGCACAAGTCTGCAATAATGTTGCTTTATTTTGTTTATATTTTTGTTCCGACATCATAGATACAATTGCACCTTTCTTTTCTTTTTCAGGATTTTCTTTTGCTGTTTCTTTAAAACAAAACAAATGACTATGGGTTGTGTTACCACATTTGGAACAAGGGTTAATTTTTGTTCTACAATTAATTGATAAATGCGACCTATAACAGCATCTGTAACAGCGACCTTCTTTCTTTAATTTATATCGTTTTTGTTCATCAGTGAATTCTGAACAATTTAGTCCTACATGATCAGAAGACTTGCAAAATATGCAAAACTGTTTTGTAGATGTATTTAAAGCAGCAGCGGAAGGTATATTTTTCTTTTGCGGAAAATTTTGATATTTACTTGAAGAATTTTCATATTTAGTTTTAGAATTTTCATAAGCCTTGCTTTGGGAATTATTTACTAAATTAGTAGCTTCCCGGCATTTTAGTTCCGTTTTAATAAAATTTATTAAATCGGTGACTTCACAGTCCTTATCGGGGTCACGTTTTCGATGGAAATCTAGTATCAAATTTTCTGGTAATAACCTTAATAAAATGGGTAGTAATAAATGGCCGTAAGAGCCTGATGTTACTCCTAACGCATCAAGATTTCTCATACTAGTTTCAATATTATTGTACAGCTTCCTTAAAGAAGTAACATTGTTAGTGGATTTCACTGGTTCAAGATTTAGAATTTTGTTCATGTAACAGTTTATGATATTTTCCCGCTTACCATACCTCTCTTCTAACAACTTCAAACACGTTGAATAATTTTGATCTGTCAGTTCAAAACCAGCTACAATATTATATGCAGGACCAGACAACAAAGATTTCATATATTGGAATTTTTCAATTTTTGATAACGATTCGTTTGAATCTATCGCACTGGTAAATAAATTAAAAAATTCTAAGAACTGGCTTGCATCACCAGAAAATTTTTCTATGTTAAGTTTAGGTAGTTTCACTGCCGAAACTGGTTTACTTCCGATTTTTGAACCGTTACTTGATTCTAGTAAAACTTTTGGTTCAGTTTCGATTTTACATTTTTTAAGCCTCATCTTAATTTTAAATTTCAAACTTAATATTTTTTCAGAATATTCTTCTACCGATTTTAGTTCTTTTTCATATTCAGTTTTTTCCTGAATTAGCTCATCTATTTCGGAATCTAATTCCTTTAGTTGAGCTTCCTTTTCATTTACGAGCTCTAATGATTCCATTAAAGAATCGCAATCAGTTTTATCAATATCAACAGATAATAATGTATCACATTTTGAGATTAATTTTGTAACTGTCGCGCGAACGGTAGCTCTTTTACTTTTAAGCTTATCAGGCTTATCCATGTTTAAAATTTATTTCAATTTTTAAAATAAATTATCATGAAAAAGCGTTATTTTCAATAAATCAAGAGTCAATAGTCATGCAGAATAATAAAGGTATTTCTTACCTTTTTTCCCGGGTTTCGGCACCAAAAAAATAAAGAATAATCTTCATGTATTCCACGAAATTTCACGTTATCACAATTCAAGATATTTTTATTGGGAGAGCATAGTTGTAGAATTTACGATTCGTTTTAAATCATATTTGGGAGAGCTTATTAGATGAAAACTTCACGATTCATGTAAAATCCCATTAAAATAATTAAGCATATTTCACAAGAAAATGGCGCAGGTGTTGTTCAGTACAAATCCAAGTCAAGCACAGGATGATTAAAAACTTTGATTATTCTATTTACGCTTATAAATATTTACAGTATTTACAATGAAAACATTTGGATAAAATTTGTTAAATAAATTCCACATTGGGAATCCAAGATGATCATATTAAAATTTCAGCAATTATGTTCTTCTAAAAAGAAACCCAGAAAATAGCATGATTTAATATTCGAAAATAAATTTTCCTTTTCAAAATTAAACATCATTTCTTCTAATAGAAGACCACGAAAAAACCTATACGCAGCTTATTACCTGCTGCGTTCAAGATTCACATTCACAACAAAAACTAAACTAAAAAAGAAAGAGTAAAAAATGTTTTCAAATATCAATTCTCTCGAAGGTCACGTGATCCTTCGCGGCGCCTAAGCAGTCTGGCTGACTGCTCGAGAGAGGGTTGCAAAATGTTCCACATGTATTGTGTTATATATTGCTGTGTTAGCACGTGGTTCTACATTAACCTGCGTTTTCTTCATAAGATGCAAATTATTGCACACAATGAATTTAAAAATTGTTTAAAAGATTTAAAAGTTTATTGTTGTGATAAAGTCACATCAAACTATGGAATGCCTCATATGGATTACCTAATATCAAAGGCAGTATCTGAAATATCAGATGAGGCTTATCAACTATCTTCCCAGTCTATCCCAGTTGTTTGAATAAAATGCTACAGTGCGAAATGCAACAATTCAAAGAAAAAGAGGGATGTATATATTGAAATAGAGAAATTGGTACAAATACGATATCAAGATGGCCTTGGTAGGGAGGGGTCCCCCTGGGACCCCCCCCCCCCCCCCGGGACGCTCCGTCAGTTTATCCCTGATCTAAAGCGTAAGAAAATATAAAAGAAAAAGAATGTGGGAAAAGCAAAGATGTTTTTTACAAACAACAAAAGTAAACTCGCATAAAAACTATTTAGCTTAGCTTGATATTAGTTTTATGTTCAACATAAAATGAAAATGAGTTTTTTCATTTATTACAAATTTTAACGGTAAAGTGCGGTATCCTATGGTTAATGTGATCTTATATTAAGGGTATCGGAAAATTCTATCGCATAATGTTCTTTCTCGTTAATTTTTTTAAATTCTAATTTCTTCATTAGCACCACTTTTATGAAATGGTAAAATTGCCATAGTTTTCACATTAACCCCTTAAAGGGCGGTGGGATATATTTTATCCCACCTACGATTAATGAAGATTTACACCAGAAAAATTTTATGAAATTTTACTTTCCTAACTTTGGTGGGAAAAAAGACGTAAAACTGCTTTTCTTTATTTTGAAATATTTTTTTTTTCTAAATTTCCGGTGGGAATTCAGCATTACTCAAACACAATTGCTTGCCCCTTAAGGCGTTAAGATGAAAACAATGGGAATTTTACCAGTTCAAAAAATTGGTGTTAATGAAGAAATCTGAATTTTTAAAAAGTAGGCGTGAAAGAACATTATGCAACAGAATTTTCCGGTACCTCTAATATTTAATCTTCTTTTTATTCTTTTTAATTTGCTCTAGTTGCCAATCTTCCAAGTTCTTAATCTTCTTTTTATTTTTTTTAATTTGCTCTCAATTGCCTATCGTAGCAACTTTGCACTATAGTCACTTTTACAGTATTGTTCTGTTCATTGTTGAGATAAATAAATAATTCAAAAAACCCTCACTATATCCAGCTAGAATTTTCAAACAAATTTCATTAGAAAGCACATATTTTTCTCTATTCGATAATGTAAAAATTGAAATTATGTTAGACTTATAAGGTACGTTTGAGTAATAAAATTAGCAATCGTTTTTTTTTTGGCAGACATCCAAAAGTAGTCTACACATTTCAGTCCCCCCCAAAAAAGGTCCGTAGTTAAAAGGATTTTGCCGCTGAAAGTAAAAACAAAAAAGATTCTTAACTATACCTTTCCATTAGTGTGAAGGGGCGAAAAAAAAGGAGCCTGCACCTGAATCCAGATCCTTGAATTGTCAGAATTTGATACGCGGTGTAACAGAGCATTTCCTCACCCTCTGCTTTTGATTCCCTTTTTTTTTTTTTTTTTTTTTTTTTTTTTTTTTTCAGAAAGAATACATTTGATATCAGTGTTTTAGTCTTAATGTCGTACGAATTTATAAGGTTTCAAGAGCAAACCAGAACATTATACCAGGATTGGGACGTCTTAATTGCCGCAGGGTGATTTTTACCTCCTTAGGGAAAACATGTCCATAATTCTTATTATCTTTTTAGGGGAAAAAAACAACAACAACTTTTTTTTTGTTTTTCACAATTTCTTCATTTATATAAAAATATGCTTATTAATTTTCAAATTTTCACACAAAAGGCCTATTATTTAAAAAAAAATACTATTGCCCACGCACACTAAAACTAGTTGGATACGCCCAAAACTTTCTTCTATCTCATATATTTTAATATTTCAAAAAGTACTTACATATGTTAATACTTTAATGATATTAGTTCAATACTATACCAACTTTGATTTTAGATCATGATATTTATTAAAATCAAAAGTTTTTACATATTCTGTTGTCATCAGCTGTTTGCGAATAGCTGGCTTTGCAGGACGCGAGTTCCTGTCGCTACACGAGCCGCCGATGGACAATAGAACTAAAAAAATCAAGAAAATTAGACAAAAATCGCTATCATAGCGCCCATTTTCCGCGGAATATTTCAAAATTCAAGGACGACCATGCCATTCATGTCATAGCCAAAAACATGCACAAAACATTTGGTTCTATTGTATGCACATCTTTAAAAAGTTATCGATGGTACAATATTGAAAATAGCACAAAAATCGATAGTACAGCGACTTCTTCCGGCAGATTTCTTTCAAATTTAGGGAGGACTTGCTTGCCATAGACAGAAACATACACAAAAAATTTAGTTCAATTCTATGCATAACTTCTTTCACTTTTCGATGGTACGATATTGAAAATAGCACAAATGTCCCTATTACAGCGCCCCCTTCCGGTGGAATATTCAAAATTGAAGGAGGATAAGCTTGTCACGGCCAAAATCATACACAAAAAATTAGGTTTAATTCTATGCATAACTTCATACACTTTTCGATGGCACAATAATGAAAATGGCACAGACATCACTATTACAGCGCCCCCTTCCGGCAGATTTTTTTCAAATTCAGGGAAGACCTACAGGCCATAGATAAAAACATACACAAAAAATTTGGTTCAATTCTATGCATAACTTCATACACTTTTCGATGGTACAACATTGAAAATGGTACAAAAATCGCTATTACAGCGCACCCTTACGTCGAAATATTTCTAAATTGAAGGAGAACGTGCTTTAGAGGTCTGCACGAGCTTGAGCTTGGCCTGAGAGGCCGGGCCGGCAAAGTGAAAACGAATTTTCAAACGGGCCAGGCCTGCAAAAAAATTGAAGAGACCTACCGGACAGGCCGAGACGATAGAAAAAATTAAGCGGGCCTATAAGCCCGCTATAAAAACTTAGTCGAAGGCGATAAAATATGAGCCATTTTCAATGAAGATGAAGAATCAGTGTAAATGAGCGTCATGAGCCGATGCTAGTTTGACAATATCAATAGAGCTTCAAAAGTTTTCATGTTTTTAACCCTCCTTTTTTTCTTTTTTTCTAAACTACATTAATTTTTTAATGAATCCTTATTTGAGTCTTGAAAAGCCTAAGACCTTAAGTAATCATTAATGTTGCTATTGTGTATTTTCTGTCTTGCGAACACGTAGTAATTTAAAAATGTACTGTAAAATTATCCCCAAAATATGTATGCAGTATTATTCTTTAAAAGAATCTTAATTGTATGTTTAGAAAAACCTGAATTTTTTGTAGAAATTTTCATGATCAAAGCAATTTTCATGATTTACTATGTATATAGGTATATTAGTGTAAACCAGGAACGGCGAACCTATGGCACGCTGCAGATTATTTTTGCCACGGCATAGATTCAGGTTCTACATTGAAATATGGTAGATTTTCACAAAATGCATTAATTAATCTACATGTTGTCTGTTTATCTGAATTCGATTAGTTTGGTTGGTTGTCATTGTGATACGGATTGAAGAAACTGAAATATAAGTTAATGTATCTCAATCTAGTTTAATATTGGCTCACAAAATGTTATGAATAAGAGAGGATTTGAAGACTATCGCAAAAGAAAGGCATTATAAGCAAAAAATGCTGATGTTAAAATTATAACAACTTGTAATTCTATTCCAGATACTAAAAGCTGTAGATTCCGGCGCTTACTATTAGGTAGCTTTCATTACAAAAAGCTACCTATTGCAGCCGTTCGGAGGAGAGCGATTTCAAAAATTTTTGGTATATTTTCATCGATCATGACCCCCAGATCCCGAAACCACCCTCCGTTCAAAATTGATATATATATATATATATATATATCTGATCTATGTCACACTCTAACTCTCGTAATTATCAACCGATTTCGATGTAATTCGGTGTGTACATAGTACATACCAATGTCTTGACCGAGTTCGTTGGCCAGCTTCATCCGCCGTTTTGTTTCAAAATGGCGGCCATTTAAAATTTTTAAAAAAAATTAAAATTTGAAATGTGGTACCAAAAAATTAAAAATGGAAAAATATTTTTTTTTTATGTATTTGACCTTTATACAAAGACTCCGGAGCAGTTTTTGTTTCGTCCATATCTTAAAAAATGGCTGAGTTATAGCATTTTGAATTTCTAGCGTGGCTAGCATTTTGAAACGTCCTGAATTTTGCCACGCGATAAAAGGCGTATTTATGAACCGATTTCGATGTAATTCGGTGTGTACATAGTACATACCAATGTCTTGACCGAGTTCGTTGCCCAGCTTCATCCGCCATTTTGTTTCAAAATGGCGGTCATTTAAATTTTTTAAAAAAATTTTTAATTTGAAATGTGGTAAAAAAAATTAAAAATGGAAAAATATTTTTTTCTTATGTATTTGACCTTTATACAAAGATTTCAGAGCAGTTTTTGTTTAGTCTATATTTTAAAAAATGGCTGAGTTGCAGCATTTTGAATTTCTAGCGTGGCTGACATTTTGAAACGTCCTGAATTTTGTCACGCGATAAAAGGCGTATTTATGAACCGATTTGGATGTAACTTCGTTTATACATAGTACATACCAATGTATCGACCTGGTTCGTTGGCCAGCTTCATCCGCCATCTTGTTTAAAAATGGCGGCCATTTAAATTTTTAAGAAAAATTTAAATTTGAAATGTGGTACCAAAAAATTGAAAATTGAAAAAATATTTTCTTCTTATGTGTTTGACCTTGATAAAAAGATTCGGGAGCAGTTTTTGTTTCGTCTATATCTTAAGAAATGGCTGAGTTATAGCATTTTGAATTTCTTGCGTGGCTGACATTTTGAAACGTCCTGATTTTTGTCACGTAATAACAGGCGTATTTATGAACCGATTTGGATGTACCTTGGAGTGTACATAGTACATACAAATATCTCGACCGAGTTCGTTGGCCAGCTTCATCCGCCATCTTGTTTCAAAATGGCGGCCATTTAAAAAAATTAAAAAAATAAAATGAGATACCAAAAAATTGGAAAATGAAAAAGATTTTTTTCGTATGTGTTTGACCTTAATACAAAGATTCCGGAACAGTTTTTGTTTCGTCTATATCTAAAAAAATGGCTGAGTAATAGCATTTTGAATTTCTATTGTGGCTGACATTTTAAAACGACCTGATTTTTGTCACGCGATAACAGGCGTATTTATGAACCGATTTGGATGGAACTTGGTCTGTACATAGTACATACCAATGTCTCAACCGAGTTCGTTGGCCAGCTTCATTCGACATCTTGTTTCAAAAGGGTTGCCATTTAAAAATAAATTAAAATTTAAAATTTAAAATGAGGTATTAAAAAATTGGAAAATGAAAAAGATTTTTTTTATGTGTTTGGCCTTGTTACAAAGATTCCGGAGCAGTTTTTGTTTCTGAAAATTTGTTCTTTTGTTTAGATCTTAAAAAATGTTTGAATTATAGCACTTTGAATTTCTAGCATGGCTAACATTTTGAAACGATCTTGTATTTGTCACGCGATAACACACGTATTCGCCTATTTCGATGTAAGAAGGCATGTGGATAGTATACATCAATACCTCGACCAAGTTCGCTGGCCAGCTTCATCAGCCATCTTGTTTCAAAATGGCGGCCATTAAATTAAAAAATATATATATATTTAAAGTGAGGTGCAAAAAAATTAGAAATTGAAAAAGGTTTCTTTCTTAAGTATTTGACCTTGATATAAGGATTCAGGAGCATTTTTTGTTTGTCTTTACCTTAAAAAATGGCTCAGATATAGCAGTTTCAATTTCTATTGTGGGTGACATTTTGAAAAATCTGATTTTTTGCATGCGACAGCACTCGTATATATCAACCGATTCCGATGTGAGTGAGCATGTGCACAGCAATTACTAAGGTCTCGACCAAGTTCACTGGTTAGCCTCATCCACCATGTTGTCTTAAAATGGAAGGCACTTTAAGAAATCGCCGAATTTGG
Organism: Maratus speciosus; assembly: GCA_963932465.1. NCBI lineage: Eukaryota > Metazoa > Arthropoda > Arachnida > Araneae > Salticidae > Maratus > Maratus speciosus. The sequence continues at coordinate 175,178,372 of OZ010793.1, forward strand.
CAGCCAAATATAAGTTACTTTAAAGAAAAGCAGCTTGGATAAAGCTGACTAATTTCGCGAAATTCTCATTCATTATATTGATAAAAATTAGCATTGAATCTCCTATATTCGGTTTCCACTAAATTGAGCTTCGTGTGTTTGAATGATATAAGTTGGCTTTTTTAAAATAAGGAATATGAAAGCTACCTCTTCCTCCCGGCACTGGCCGGAAGGACTTTTTTGACAATGTTTTCTGCGAGACATTCTTTTCGGAAATAAATAATATGAAAAATACAAGCAAAAAGATCTTATCAACTGAGTACAATTGAATTTGCATTGTCTTAAAAATAACTAAATACGAAGCTGGTATAAATTATTTGACTTTGACATCTAAGATGAGACAACAGAAATAATATTTTTAAAATAAATTTTTAAAGTTAAAAGTCAAATATTACACATTTTTTTCAATGTTAAAAACAAAATTTTCAATAATATTGATTCATTAAAATTTTTTATTGTTGGCACGGCATGATCACGTAAAATATATTTTTGGAAAAAATTGGCACGTGGATGTAAAAAGGTTCGCCGTCCCTAGTGTAGACTATTCTTAGCAAATTTGCTAGTCTATATATCAGGCATGTCAAACTCATTTACTGCCGCGGGCCAAATTAAGTGTTATATAGAAATCCGCGGGCCACATTAAAAAGAGTACATAATATTATTACCGTTGCATAGAATAAAATTTCTTCGTACAAAACGCAGCCATGTTAAAAAAATTTTATTATTAATTATAGTTAATATTATACATTGTTTATTTTATGTTATTTATTGAAAAAAATATATACTCAAAATCACTTTACAACAAAAATCTATACAATTTAATAGAATTTTCAAAATTGCATTTATTTAAAGATTTGAATGTGCATACTAATCTTGATCTAGAATTGGGCTTCCGATCCTCTAAACACTGGAATGACCCTGCTGTTGCTGGGTTCTTCACCAGAGTTTGAAAATTTATTTTTTCGAAACGTTCTTTTGTTTAAAAAATTCTTTTTATGTCCCTTGTTCAATTTCGATGGGTGTTACGCGCTAAGCTTGCCATTGGCTTGGCTTGTAATAATGCCAGGCATATTTAAAATGAAATGCATTTTCTTTTTAAAAATAATTTTGTATAAGTAATAAACTCTATTAGAAGACGCTAATACTACTATTAAATAATAAGATAGCATCAAGAAATTTACTCTGAAGTTAAAATTTACTCAGGTGCTTTTAATTTCACATGAAAACTCCAAGCACTTTGTCTTTTGGTAGTCTTTTGAAAATACACATTCATAATTTGTCGATTTTAAGTGAAAATTGTAACTTTTTATAATTGTTCGAAATACAGTAAACTCTGTCTAAGGCGGAATCGATCGGGACCAAGAAAACTTCCGCAGTAGACAACATTCCGCCTTAAACAAATTTTACTCTATGTCTATGGATCCGCAGGGACTTGAAAATCTTTCCGAGTTAGACAGATTTCCGTCTTACTCAGAGTCCGCCTTACAGAGAGTTTACTGTATTCGAATACAAATCTTTCGAATTATTGCTATCTCTAAGACCGCGGTTGGTGCAAGTCTATTCGTGTAAAGTATATTTTCAGCATGCACGTTCTAACAAATGCATTAAATACATGTAAAGAGACAAAGGCTTCGCGGGCCACAAACAAGTTGTCGGCGGGCCAGTTGTGGCCCGCGGGCCGCGTGTTTGACATGCCTGCTATATATTAAATAATGCATTTATTAGCGACATGTCCTGCTACTGATGATTAGAAATTCACATATCGCTTTGGTTTCTTAAATTTATATCATCATCTTTTATCTCTGTTCCATTGTTAATCAATTGATACGTTTTTTATTCATATTTTAATAGAAAACATTTGAACGGTTGATTTCTAATTTTCCTGCGACTGTTCTGTGAATTATTAATTGCCTTCTCTAAAATTTGGAGTTTAGGTTATTTTGTTGTCCGGTTATGTTAGTTTTTGAACTTCATGTTACGTATTTTATATGTAAATCAAACATCTGTTATATTAAAATTAGAGATTTTTGTCAAGTTTTGTTAAAAGAACTTGATAGATGTCTTTTGATTTTCAAAGGTATTTACAGCGTTCGAAATCCTTGGTGGTCCGCTGGTCCGAGATCACCAAAAATTCAATCGGACCACTAATTTGAAAAATTTAATGGTCTGCAGGACTAGTAACTTTCCCCCCTCTCCGAAAGGTAAACGTAAATTGTCCCGTCCCTGAGATAACTGCAATCAAACACAAATTGCATAATTTTATTTAAAAAAATAATTTTTTTTAAATTGCATTAAACCTTAGTCAGTTGAAATAGATAATCTGAAATGAAATATTTAATCAATAATTTTATAGCATTTCTTTATGTACTGTTTAATTTTTAACAAATTATTATTTTACATTTTATTATGATGAAAATTTTGGATAACTGCAAAGGAAGTTTGATTTATATTCTAGGAAGGGGGAGGGTTACTCAAAGGGTTAAAGGGACTTAATAGAATTTTATGTAGCAGGCCAGAGATGATTACTGCGGGCCAGTAAATTCTTATGCTTACTGGTCCTTGGGATGGGACCACTGACTTTTTTAGATGAATTCTACCGCTATATTATATATATATATATATATATATATGATTGGAAATCCATTTTTTTTATCTGCTGGCCCAGAAATTCTTTAGCATTCGGTTTGTCTATCCGTCTGGCCACACTCTAACTCCCGTAAATATACTCAGATTTTCATGCAATTGATAAACGTTACTTAGGGTGACCAAAGCATGTTTGGTATTGTATATGAAGTAAGTGGGATTAATATTTCATTTACAGGGGTACTCAAAAGAATTCCGTTACATTATAGTCAATGGAGGAAAATCGTTTGCAGTGTATTTTAATGACATTACGCTATTTGAAATGTATTGAAATTGATATAAATCACTGAATTTCACTAAAAGATGAATACTATACAATAGGGCAATACAATATATACAGGGCTGATAAAAGAATTCGGATAATTTCTCAATTGTAGATGGGAACAGCTGAAATTGGGTTTTGAAATATGCATTTCCATATGGTTGAATTAGGCAATATTTTAACTTATTAAATGGTACAGTTTTGTATCGTTATTCTGAATGTGTTGGAAAGTGTTTCATAATCTATGCCTGACGCATGATTTTTTCTTTCTTGTTTTCTTTTGCCATCACTTTGACAATTGCAACTAGCACTTCCATACGACAATTTGTTAAATTTTTATGAATTTTTGAAAGGTGAACGGACTTATGCGTCACCCTGTAATTCATTTTCTATGAAATCTCCTTCGAGAATGATCAAGGAGAGGGGAAAACGCTTTCTATGTTATTAACTTTATTGACGATTATTGATTGTGTATAACTAAATACATAATTTTTGCAAAACGACTAATCTTCAGAAGGATAATATTGTAAGATGATTATGCGTTTCCTACTTTGCATTAATAAACTTTAGTGACGTCACTACTAACCTTGACTTTGACAGGGCTTTAGAACAGAATTCTTTAAGGCATCTCTATCTCGTTTAAATTGCTGCGAGTTAACGCAGTAGACAGAGAGATTCCCCTCTAATGTTTTCTTTTGCTTGCATAATTAGGTATTTGAATAGATAAGTTTCCTAATATTTTTTTTCCGTTTTATCTTTTGCTTATTTGTGAGTAATCCTTCAGTTATTTTAATTGATTGTTAAAAGACAAGAGTAACACTGCTCATGTAAAAATCCATAAATATAACGTTGATTTGTTGCAGTTAGTGTACAAATGTAGTTGGAATACATTCGTTGTATTTAGTGTACGTGTAGTTAGTATACATGACAGGAAATATATTAATGTATTTTTCTATAGCAGGGGTTGTCAGCTGGTGTGTCGCGTCACACTGGTATAGAGCCCTGCACGGTTCGTATATAACCCAACCCGAAAATTCTATTTCAATTCAAACCGAATACCGGCCAGAACCAGAAATGGAAAAAAAATAATTGAAATTTTAGTAGAATTATGGATAAATACTCTACAATTATATCTGTAATAACAATTTTTTCTTTTATATTGAAAAATGAACATATATACATTAATGTTCAAATATCTAGTTTTTTCACTTGAAAAAATATGCTAGTTTTTTTTTTTTTTTTGAAAAATCGGATGAATCCGAACCAGACTTGCAAGAGTCAAATCTCAACTCGAAACCGACTTGAACCCAAAACAATTGAAGTTACCCGACCCGAAACGAAAAAAATAGCCTGGAATTTACAGCCCAGGAAATTCTTCGGTACGAGTATTTTCTTATAGAAAATTTCTCCTTAAATAAGACGAAATTTCGCGCGTTTGAACTAGATTTATTTTTTTATAAAAAAAAAAAAAAAAAAAAAAAAAAAAATACGGATATTTTACCTGGAAAATAACGGGACCCATACGAACCCTGATTATACGATTAAAAATACTTATGAAATGGTTTCAGATCATCGTATAAATTTAATACTTTCAAAGAAAATTACTCCTCCATATTATTATTATTACTACTGTAACGGAGCCGATGTCGTAAGGTGGTGTCGTAGCGGGCAACTTCAACGGCCGAGTCTTATCAATATCGAAAAGATATTTTATTGTATCACAAACAATTAAATAAGGTTTTTCTAGATTAAATAAGTCGTATGTACAACATTCTTCATAAATGGGTTCGAGTTCAGCTCTCAGTAAAGTATTTGTAGAATCAAGTCCAGTCCTCGAATGGCAAATTGCTTTCAGGGGGAATGTCTCTATTTATTTATATTTCACAATTCTCGAAGATGAGAGTCGGTGATACACGACAGGAATGTCGCCCTTTTAGTGAATGTCCGGTCAAGGTCTATTTAAATGTTTTTTAAATATTACTTGATGTTTATGAATTCTATAGATCTTATAGAGGGTCACACAAAAGTTCTCAACAACATCCGTTTATTAGCGGAAATTGCTGAATGGAAATTTTCAACTGTGCTATGTGTTTAAATGAACTAAGCTTTAGTATACTATGTAGTATGCATACACATCTGTAGATAATACACAGGGCTACACAAAACAAAATCATATATTTTAACGACTATTCATGGTAATAGCAGAAATGCATTATGTGTTTTCTAAATTGTTCATTTAGACATCATCTTTCCCCTTAATAAACTCTGAAGTTTTTTTTAATAGTATCCTGAACGGTGTTGTAAAGTGTTACATAATCTATGCTTGACGCATGATATTTTTCTTTCTTGTTTAAAATTATTTTTTTAGCTTTAATGCAAATCGGAGCTGCGTTCTGTCATATTCAATCATCTACTTTATTCATAATTCATTCTATCGACCCCATTTAAAAATGCTTGGACATGCATATTTTTCAAAATCTAATTTAAAAAACACAAAATTGCTATTCCATTCAAAATTCTTTTTTGTCACAGGAAGTATTATCCGTTTCCATCTAACTATTCCTCTCTTACACAAAGAGATTGAAGAAGGTAAAGAAAGATGAAACAGTCAAATATTTCTGAAAGATTATATTTATTATTAAAAAGCGTTCTTAACAAGAGAGCTTATTCTCTGGTAAAAAAGGGAAATTGGAAGAAGGAATGATTTTAATCAGGAAGGTAAAACGTCATCGAAACTAGATTAAAGGCATAGATACTAACTAAAACTTTCGCTTTTTCGTTCGTTCGGTTTCTTTTTTAAGGTCATTAAAAAATGAACCTATAATCCGAGGTTATTGCGTATTCTACTTATTTAGTTTTAAGATAAAATGACAGGATTAAACATATGAAAAAAATCAAGAAGATATTGATACTAATATAGTTAAGTTTTCCCCACCCAAAAAAAAAAAAAAAAAAAAAAAAAAACTTCATTTTTATATTTAAAAGCTTTACAGAATGCAGAATAAATACTTGCATAATTTAACTTACCAACTTTAGAGTTCGTGATGTGAAAAAACGAACGTAAAGAAAGGAGTAACTCAGTGATGATACTAGACTTTTCTATTCCTGAGTTCCTGAGACGCAGACATTTTCAAAATTTGGGTATTTTTTTTTTCTTTTAATTATTTTTCAAAATTGTTATTTCTTCCAGGAAGAAAGTGTTGCACCCTTAAAAGTCGATTATTATCCTCAAAAGACGTACGTTATTGCTTTCGTTGTATCTGTGACGTAATTTCTCCATATTTATAAAATTTATACAGTGATATTGCGGGGGATAATTAGTAATTAACTAGAAATGTATGTTCCCTTTAATTACAAAAAAAACAAAAAAACAAAAAAAAAACAAAAAAAAAAAACTTAATTTACTAAAAAATAACATAAAAGTGAAAAATTATGACTAACAAAACTTAAAATAAACTTATCATAACAATATCGCCTAAACATTGTATTTTACAGATACAAGCATAGTAGTAATAGAGTGTTAAGAACCCATTACAATTTTTTCAATGATGTGTTATAGCGCAACAGCAATATCATTGCGGAATATATCTTGTAAATATGGAGATAATGCATCAAATATGAAAAATTCAGGCTGATGTTAATTTGAAAATTAAATACTACTTATTATTCTGGACTATTCTGGCGCAGAAATAATATCTGACAATAAGGCAGTATCTTTCTTAGCATATAATTTTTGTATATAATTTAAAATTTTTATTTTTTGGAACTAGGTTGTGAATTTTGAAAGAAAGAATAATTTACTTCATAAAAATATTTTCAGGTAAGGAGGTGAATATATATGGAAGAGGAAGGGGAAGAAAGGAAATGAATTAAATTACCCCTTACTTAGACTTTTTGCCTACTTTGTAATTCTAAGAAACGTGCCACATGCTTCCCATAGCTCACGTATAATATAATCTTTGTCAAGGTCACCGCCATAATTCTATTTTAAATTTATTTCTACATGCGACTATAGCATTAAATATACAAGTAGGTGATACATTATAGACTATCAGTCTTGCATTTTTTTGTCATATTATTTCACTTAAAAAAGATTGCATGTCTGGGAGAAAAAATGTCCTTATCGGTAAAATGTGACAGATTGTAGTTCAGGGAAGTGATAAGACTGACAGTTATTTGAATATCAAATTTAAAGCTGACTTTCGAAATGATTTATGTATTTATGCAAAATAAACATTAATCGCATATAATGCGCATAAAAATATTTGCTTTCATGGAAGTAAGATTGAATGTAACTAAAAGGAATTATTTGGTAATTCGGTTTTTGAAAATATGACTATTTAATCTGAAAATAAAAGCATTTATAGAATTTTTTTCATTATAAATATGTTTAATTTTTACTTTTTAACCGACTGAATTTCTTATTGCTTTCAATTAAGGATAGACCGAAACAGGTTTTTAAGGGGTCTCAGGACTCTTAAAGCTTTAAAACTTTGGAAATTTTAATTTTTTTAGATGTTAAACTCCTATCTTTTCTGAACATTTTGATATAATTGTTTCCTTGAAATTCCTATTAGAACTGAAGTTATGGCTTTTACATTTATACACGTTCAATAGCTGAAGCGTCGTTTCAGAAACTTTGAAGCCATTTTTCTCCAAATGACGTTTTTGGGCATAAAGCGCACGATATCTCAAAAACTTATGAATATTTTTTCATGAAATTTTCAAAACCTATGTTTCATGTTAGTCTGTATAAACTGAACCTAAAATTTCTTTTTTATTGTTCAAAACAATATTTTTTTCGGTGATTACACTGTTGAAATTTTCTTAATTTTGCATTAGCTAAATACAACTTTATATTAAAAATATAAAAATGCTTTAAATACAAATTTATTTAGGTTCAAGGTAATTATCACAATCTGAAGTATAAGTAGACACCAAAATTTTCATTCTAGTTGGAATACTTATTTTGTAATCGTGCGCGTAAGCTGTTATATCGATTTTTTGCTCGTCAAATGTCTAACAGTTTGGAGCCCCCTGTAAATGTTAGTTCTGCATCTTATAATTTTTAAAATACATGAAATGAAAGAACATACTTATATATATTATTCCAATTAAAATTATGTCTTAAAATCTGATACATTTTAAGATATTAAATGCTGAAAATGGTCTCTTTTTTTCATTTTTTCCAATTTTAAGAGTCCTGAGACCCCTTAAGACCGAAATCAAAACTGAAACCGAATTTCGGTTATCTTCCTTTTTTCGGCCGAAAAAGAAAACGAAAATGTCGAAAAAAAATGTTTTAAGTAAATAATACATACATAAATATACATAATTATTAATTAATTATACCTGTGGCAAGTTCGCTCCCCGTGCCTCTGACCAAAACTTTTTATTTTGATATAAAATAAAATGTAATTAATTCACCAATGGCACAAAATGATTTTCTAATTATACGAATTTCATCTAATTAAAAAAAAATTTTTTTAGGTATACAAACCTCGATTTATCTTTTATAATGATTTTTGTAAATGATCATCTGTTATACTAGAACTTTCTCAAAAGACTTCTGCGGTTTCAAACTAAACATTTTCTATAAGTCTGCAGCTTTTAATGAGCACGTGAAAAGCGTCTTTAAATTTTAGCCATATATGCATTTATTTCTTTATAATCTGCACCCACATCTTGAGTCAGTCATGACTGATGATTAAAAACAGTGAAGCTCAAAGCAATAAATAAAGGTCTCATTTGAGCTGATACAGTCCAAATCAATGAGTAATGCTGAAAATTCCCGAAGAAAGAAACGAGATTTTTGGAATAAAGATAGTTTTGGTCCGGCAAACTTTCGGCAGCATTTTCGGCGTAACTCAGATTTTGTGCCGAAAACGAAAACGAGACCGAATTTTCGGTCGATCTCTACTTTCAATAGCCAGAATAAAGTTTTTTTTTATGATAAAAGCATCTCGATCATAGAAATTAAACTATTTGTTGTAACAACTGTTGCGTTGAGGAAGAGAATCGAATACTGATTTGATTTTTTTTTTTTTTTTTTTAGCATGCTACAGGGCTGCCACGGTCGACTATTTTTTAATTCTATCTCGTACCACTTTTTAAAAACAAAAATCTTTCACATACACTTTGCCAACATGCGCAAGAGAAATATACTACAAAATTTATATTTTAGAAATAGTGGTGAGAATAAAATATAAAAATAGTCGCCTGTGGCAGCGCGGATGCTACTACCAGTGGCAAAAAGTATGGAATCAGCATCTACTTTTCCTGCCGAGCGATGAAATGAGAAACTTCTAAAGAAGTTTGTGTTAAACAAGTATAGAATAGATAAACTCAAAATATATAACAAAATGACTAAACAATTATTTTAAATAATTTTATTTCTTGTTTATATTTGGAGTTTTAATAAATTGTCCTATGTAAAAATATTATGAAAATTCTAATGAGCTCTATACGTAGGTACACTTTTACAATAGGACATAACGGAGCAATATTCAAATTTGCATTTTTGAGAAGGTTAAAGAAATAATAAAGTAAAACTTATGAAAACGGAATCGCTGTGGCCGATAAGAAACCGTTCTAAGCTTCTAAGAAACCGTTCCATCCATTTAGCATGTAAAATTGCATGGAACTCCTCCGTGGAGACCATGAAAAGTTTTCGTTTAAGACAGGATTCCGCTACAGACAGGTTCCATTTTCACAGGTTTTACTGCTCTTTAAAAACATTGACATAAGTATTTTATAGAAAAATTTCCTAATGTTACAAATGAAAATCAAATTTTAAAGTAATTGCTTAAAAGGCGCAAAGGCCAACATAGTGAAAAAGATTCCAAGCCGGGACTCGAACCCGGGCCATCAGTATAGCGCACTGACGTTCTACCGACTAAACCACTTGGAACGATACCTAGCTCGGAAAATTTCTCACTATTATATGTTGGCAAGGCTACAAACGCAGCACAAGATGGAATATTTATCTCTGGAATAATTTCCATATATTAATATAAATTCCTAATGTATTTACATATTCTGCAGATTGATATGAGCAGTACGTATAAATATACCAGTCAAAGATTTACAGAAAAAGTAATTAAAAAAGAGAAACATATATGGTATAATATTCACTGATAAATGATGCTTTCTAATCTAATTGTCATGTGAGAGAAACCTTGGAAACGCTCAGAATATGTATGCTAAAGATCCGGTAAAATTCAGCAAGAAAATGGAGTACATGCATTTCTCGTTGATTACATTAAGGTTTTCGTTTTATATGACAGATAAGGTGTATGTGTATATGAATGCACACAAGTTTACTCATAAATGTTATTAAATATGCAAAAGATACTTCTGGATAATTGCCGAACATCATTACTTGACAAAATAAGGCACCATTCTTTCATAATAGAATTTTAAATTGTTTTTTTAATAGTACACTCATATTCATTGTTGATAAACTAGGTATTATTTTCATTTCTTGAAAAGCATTTGTACCATAAATTACATTAACCATTAATTATGGAAGACTTTTCAATTAAAATGCATGTTAAGTTTGGTTTGAGCAGTGATTTTTTTTTTTTTTAATACAGTAAAATCTTGTTACAAGGAATGACACTTTAACGAATTTTTCAGTTTAACAAATATTATTTCAATTGTTAAAGTCTTATTATCCTTATGATGCATCATAATGTATATTATTTCTTTCGGATGTAAGTTATAAAAATATAAACATTAAACGGATTGATTCATTATCATTTTGCTTTTCACTAATCTAAATCTGTAATTCAGCAACTTTAATTATACAGCAATATTTATGAGTTATTTTCATATCCTATTCGATATAAATTTAATACTAATCTATTTTAGTTAGATGATTAATGTGGGTAATTTCCTTACTTTGTTTATAAAAGAAAGCGATCATTTTTATTAACAAGGGTTTTTATCCATTTATTGCATTATAGTCAGGCAATAAACTTTAACATAAATGATGTATGTCATCTATAATATATATAGATTCTAACGTTTTGTAGATGTTTATGTAGGGTTGCTTGAAGTAATTTCGCGATTTTGTCTTTACCATTTTATTCGCCAATAATTTAAATTATCTCCCATTGCTTTACTATGCAACGGATAATTTTGGCGTGTTTAAACTCTCATATTGGCTTTGTTTTCCATTGGATGTTGGCGTGCAATTGATGTGTAAGTGATATTCGGCCCGATACTCTGAGACTGTAAAGACATGCCTGTCTAATGGACCACTCCATCAAAAATTTGTTTTCTCGAAAGTTCCAATAAATAACATCGTAAACTCTTGAAGTGTATGCAGTCTAATGGGATGAGAGCTTATTAAATGGGTTCTGCGAAGCATTGCAATGCACTTACCATCGGTACATCCGGCCAAATCTTTAATTTAAAAAATGTGAGCATTAATTGCTTCACAATCCTATTTAATTATAAAAATATTCACTTTAACGAAATTTTCAGTATAGCGAATTTAATTAGTGCTTCCCACAGCTTCGTTGTAACAAGATTTTACTATAAACTAATCTACAAGCAGTTAATTAAAGTTTAGAATAGATAATGAGCTTTACAATTTAGATGTATTGATTTTTTTTTCTTTTTTTTGTTTTGTAATTACGTCCTAACACATTTTCTTAGTCATTGAAAAAAAAAAAAAGATTATATAAATTTTATACAGTAAAATCTCGTTACAACGAATGTCACTTTAACGAATTTTTCAGTTTCACAAGTATTATTTGAATTGTTAAAAAAAAAACAAGTGGGTAAGTGTGATCATACATCGCACAAAGGGTTTCGTTTAATATTCCTTTCAAAACACTTTCTTTCAAAACGTCCAGTACATTTATCGCCATGGAATACCTTCTAAATTTTGGCAAACACATCCTAAACTATGTTAAAGTTTCAAACAAATTCGCCTTGTTATATTTCCTAATTTTGTTCGCACCCCCCCCCCCCCCAAAATGCTACGATATATCACATGACGGGTATCTGCCAAATTTAGAAAAGTGTCCCCCTTGGGGGGGGGGGGCAGATGGTCACCATGATTTTTGACGCGGCCTGATTTTAAAAAATTATGTTATGTTTTATAAGCCATATTAAAGTTTCAAACAGATCGTCCAGTTATATTTCCTAATTTTGTTCGCGCACCTCCCTCAACCCCCCCCCCCTCCTCGAAATGCGACGCGCCCTTCTTCTTTATAATTTATTATCGTGTGTTATAAAGTATCTTAAAGTTTAAAACAGATTGAATTGTTAGATTTCCTACTTTAAATGAAATCGCGGTCTGTTAATTCCACATTCCACCACCAGGGAGCGCACTGTATTCTTAACAAAAGCGTATCTGAACGAAACTCCTTTACACTATCCATTAGTAGATATGTTACTCGAGGGGGTGGCGGTCTTCAGCAAGAATTTAAGATAATTGTTGAAATTACTATTCGGAAATAGTGGTAATTTAACTTTTGACATATTTATATTTAATAAGTATAAGTAGCATGTATCTGAGGACTCCATCAAAAAACGCACCTGAAACGGTATGAAACAAAAAAGAAATATTTTGCCCCTCCCCCTCTCCCCACCTTCCAGAAATTTCACGCGCCATTTTTTATAAACTTTTTCTAATGTGTTATAAACTATCGTAAAATTTCAAACAGATCGCCTTCTTATATTTCCTAATTTTAACAAAAATGTTAGTTCCACATTCCACCACCAGGGAGCGCACTCTATTCTTAACAAAACTGTATCGGAAGGAAACTCCGTTAAACAACCTATAAGTAGATATGTTACTCGAGGCGGTGGCGGTCTTAATAAGAAATTAAGATATTTGCTGAAATTACTATTAGGAAATAGAGGTAACTAAACTTTAGACAATTTTATATTAAATAAGTAGCATATACCTCAGGACTCCCTCAAAAAGTCACCTAAAGCGGTCAGAAACGCTAATTTTTTAAATAGAAATCTAGCGCCCCCCCCCCCCCTCCCCGGAATTTCGCGTGTCATTCTTTCTTACACTTTATCTTATGTGTTATAAAATATCTTAAAGTTTCAAACAGATCGACTTGTTAGATTTCCTAATTTTAACAAAATCGCGTTATGTTAGTTCCACATTCCACCACCAGGGAATGCACTCTATTCTTAACAAAAGCATATCTGAACGAAACTCCTTTACGCAATCTTTCCGTAGATAGATGGGTCGGGATAGTGGCGGTCTTAAACAAGAATTTAAAATATTTGAAGTGGTAACAAACGCTAAGATTTAAAAAATAATTCTAGCTCCCCCCCCCCCCCCCCCCCCGTCCTCGAAATATCACACTCCATTCTTTTTTACACTTTTTTCTATGTGTTATAAACTATCTTAAATTTTCAAACAGACTGAGTGGCGGTCTTAACCAATAATTCAAAATATTTCCTGAAATTACTATTAGAAAATAGTGGTATGAAGTAAACTTTCTGATGATGAATGAGTTATACTTATCTCGTATCGCTGTTCAAAAAGCCCAGGCAAATTATTAGATTTCCTAATTTAAGTTAATTCGTGGTTAAATAAGCGCGTCTCTTCATTTTAATCGACGCATTTGATAGTAATAAACCGATTAATTAAATAATAATTAATATTTCAGCTTGTAATTAAGATAGGACTTAGATATGGGTATCAATGAAATCAGCGAGAAATTTGACATCGGGATGCCAAAAAATTTAATCAAAAAATTTAATATTTAAAAAGTTAAAATTTCGTATTAAAATATGCTATTATGGAAAACCGCAGCGTCGTCATGTCTACCTGCTTTCCCGCCGAATTGAAATCTTTTTATTTCCTTGTCTTTCCAATTAAAGAAATTAAATTTTTATAGATCGATTTTTAGTGGATATTTTAACTTATACACATCGCAGAAATGTGAACTTTATACCAAATGAAAGTAGATTTTTTTCTGCGTCTGTCTATTCCATTTACAAATTTCTCGGACCAATATTTTCTGATATACGATTTCGCTTTAAAATCTCCACTTCATTTTTCGGCTTAATTTCCTCCGTGGTAACCGTGCATTCGGCTGATTTTACTGGCAACCCTTAGGAGAAACACGGATGATTTCGAGAAAGTCCGTTTGAATTTGCGTTTAAAAGGTGGATTGGTTAATTTTAGAAGTTAATTAGCCCGTAATTCGGTTAATTACCAACTTTTTCAAAATTTTAGGATTTGTTGTTTGATGTGAGGTGTTCAGCTATAAGTACCCAAAATTTCAAGTCTCTAACATATATAGTTTCTGAGAACGGGCTCTGTGACGGACAGACAGACAGACAGACAGAGGAGGAGACGAATAGGGTTTCGTGAGATGAACGAAACCCTAAAAATCCTATTCTCCTATTTATTTATTTAAAAAACTAGCCGCCCTTGGCGACCAGTTTGGTCTCCGTTAGATGTGTGCTAAGCATTGTACCATGTTACTATTATCCAAAATTTAATTTACTTTCTCAATACTTCGCCAAATCAGAAGTTTCTAGTAGAGAAATCAAGAACTCCGTATTTTTATGGATACTACTTGGTTATCCCGTCGATCAAAAATATATCGCCAAACTAATCAATAATGGTTGATCGTAAATGTCATATTCGCTTGTTACACGTGTTTACGTCATCAAGTTATTTTTATTTTGACGTTTTATTTGTATTTTTATTAATATTATACTAATTTATTTGTTCTTTCGCTATTTAAAATAAAAATTATGTCAATTTGTATAATTTGGCGAGTGGTTTGGCGATTTATATAATTTGGCGAAATGGGTCGACGGTATAACTAAGTAGTACCTTTTTATGCTAGCCAGGCGCAAGTGATAAATCATCAAACATTGTCTTTCCAATCGCATTTTTTCATATTTCATTAAATTCATCTAAAATATAATAATTTCACTCATTTTATTTAAAATACATAATTTTAATTTGAAATTCATGACTTTCACTTTTTCTTTCCCTTTTTAAGAAAAAGAAAAGAAAAATAATAAATAATACCAAAAACCATGACTTTTAATTTCAATATCAAAGCATTGTTTTAATTTACCACGCGAAAAATAAAACTAGTATGTTGTGGCCATCACAAAACTTTCTTCTATATAAATCACGTCAATTAAATCATTTAAATAGTAAAATAAATTACATCAATTTATTCATATAAAAGTATACCTGAATTTGAAATTTGATGAAAATTCGTGCATTAGTTATTGAAATAGAGCTGTAGGAGAAATTTTGAAAAATGTAGCATAGCAGTGCCACCTGTTGAGCGATTTGCACCAAAACACAAACAGTACTAATTCATATACCGGAATCGTAAACCGGAATCGCCAAAACACAAACAGTACTAATTCGTATACCGGAATCTGAAGTTGGATGAAAATCCGTGCATTAGTTCTGGAGCTAAAGCTACTGTGGAAATCACAAAAAATGCAGCACAGCAGCGCCACCTGTTGAGCGATTTACACCAAAAGGTACAAAACATCAATTCACGTCAAGAACTAACTGAATCTGAAATTTGATGAAAATCCGTGCATTAGTTCTGGACATTGAGCTATTGTGGAAGTCGAGAAAAACGCTGCATAGCAGCGCCACCTGTTGAGCGATTTACAGCAAAACATAAACAGCACTAATTCATATCCAGGTATACCTGAATCTGAAGTTTGTTGAAAACCCGAGCATAAGTTCGTGAGATAGAGCTATCGCGGAAATCACAAAAAATGCAGCATAGCAGCGCCACCTGTTGAGCGATTTACACCACAAGGTGCAAAACGTCAACTCATGTCAAGCACTAACAGAATCTGAAGTTTGATGAAAATCCGTGCATTATTTCTTGAGATAGAGCTATTACGAAAATCGTGTAAATGCTGCAAAATGCAGCATAGCAGTGCCATCTGTTGGGCGATTTACACCAAAACGTAATCAACATCAACTCATATCAAAGATTAACTAAATCTGAAGTTTGATCAAAATCCGTGCATTAGTTCGTGAGATAGAGCTATTGCGGAAATCGTGAAAAATGCAGCATAGCAGCGCCACCTATTGAGCGATTTACACCAAAAACTAATCAGCATCAATTTGTATTAGGAACTAACTGAATACAACTTTTTATTAAATTCCGTGCATTAGTTCTTGAGATAGAGCGCCCACAAAATTTGTGTCACATACACACAGACAGACAGACAGACTCACAGAGTCACAGACAGACATTTTGTAAAAACATGTTTTTTGGAATCTCTGACCCCTAAAACGTGTAAATCCGTCGAAAACCGGAATTCGAAAATTTTCATGAATCCAATACTTTCTTCTTGTAAAGATAGAAGAAAGTAAAAATGGAAAAAATGGTCACCTGGCATATAAAAAGCGAAGCGGTCAGCCCGGAACTATTGATGACAGTCACATGACTTAGGCTATTATTATAGAGATTACTTTAACGAATTTTTCAATATAGCGAATTTAATTAGTGCTTCCCACAGCTTCGTTATAACGAGTTTTTACTATATAAACTAATATACAAGCAGTTAAAGTTTTGAATAGATAATGAGCATTTCAATTTAGATATATCTTATTTATTTATTTATTTATTTATTTATTTTGTAATTACGTCCTAACACATTTTCTTATTCATTCATTCAAAAAAAAAATTATATATATATATATATATATATATATATATATAAATTTTATACAGTAGAATCGCGTTACAACGAATGTCACTTTAACGAATTTTTCAGTTTCACAAGTACTATTTGAATTGTTTTTAAAAAAAATCCTATTCTCTTATTTAATTATAAAAAAAAGAATTCACTTTAACTAATTTTTCAATATAGCGAATTTAATTAGTGCTTCCCAGAGGTTCATTGTAACGAGATTTTACTGTATATTTAATATATATATATATATATATATATATATTTTACATGCCATTTAATAAGACGGAAAGGAACCGCTACTATCGAAAGGGAACGAAGAAAATACGAGAGAAGTTACAAAGAAGTTATCCATTAAAAATGTTTTTATTGATTATCCGCAAAAGACAAACCGCATCTATTACAATAAGAAATAAAAAATATATGTAGCTACCTAAACGCATAAGTGAAATCTTCTACCTGGAAAATTTTCTTGCATTTAAATTTATTATTAATAATTTTATTATAATAATTAAGGACTTTACATTGCAAAATCGAATACTAAACAAATTGCTATCCGACTTACACTTTATTCATAAATTTAAAGATGATATAAAAATAAAATAGGGGAAGGTGGCCTAAAATGATCCCAGCGGGCAAATTCCACAAAAAATTCGACAAAAATTTCCACAAAAAAAATCCGCAAATTCCATTCCGGGCATCCACATAGGTTTTCTTCCAGACAGGTCGCGCTATCTACAGGGTAACACATAAACTAGTTGTGCTAAGTGAAGAAGAAGCAATGGCGGTATTCAAACGATCGCAGTATTACGCATCTGAATAGAATTCTTTGAAAAAGTAGATTTTATAACATTTGTTATAAGATAAGGACTAACTTTCATATTTATTTACATATACAGTCTTTCATGTACAGAAATATGACTTGGTTTACTTAATAGAGTATGTTTTTAGGTGTGACTTGCCCATGCCAAGTTCGTTATATTTCTCGGCGTCATCTAGTTAAATGACTTAAAATGGACGGTCATGCTGCCGGGTAAAATGATCCGTTATGTGGATCGTTTTACTACCATTTTATTGACTGAAGAAAATCCTGTACCGGTTCCTAGCCATCATGGGAGCAAAATGTGTGACTGACCCAAACCTTTCTCTTTGAATCCACGTGTTATCCTACCTTCTCCAAAGAAAACGGAATCAAGCACTTCGAGAAAAAAGAAATCGATGGAAAGTGCCATTTTAACGAGCAGTCTTATAAGAATCAACTGTGCTTTTGAAAACGAAAAATAGAGAACAAAGAGAATATAAAAGAGGCTGCAGTTAAGAAAATTCAATTAAAATATGCTAATCTAAAAACGAAATAGCCAGAACAAGCAAAGAAAGAGCATAAAAGTCAATACAAAGAAGTATTCCCATCAGTGTTGCCAGTGGGCTACTTTTTTTAAATTCAGATTTCTTGATTGGCACCACTTTTCTGAAATGGTAAAATTCCTCTTGTTTTCGCCTTAATTAATATGTCATTATATAAGCCGAATTTTACTATTTCATAAAAGTGGTGCCAATCAAGAAATCTGAATTAAAAAAAAAGTAGTCCACTGGCAACACTGATTCACATAAAGGAGAAAAGGGTGCCTAAAAACCAGTATTTGGAATACTGTGACAGATTCAGACGATAAACACAAGTGTACTTATTGCGATGAACTATTTGCCTCCTCTGCAGCAGGTGATGGTTCGATCCAGGGACACAAGTGTCAAAAGTGGGCGCAAAGTGCATGTGCAGGGATAGATGAGAATGACGATTATGTATATCTTTGAGATATGTGCTTAAATATTCCGAGTTTTCGGATGGGGTAGAAATAGACATTATTTAACTCATTTCTGCGTTTATTATGGGCTATTATTTTTGGATCATAATTTTCAAATATTCCATTTTATTGTTTTTTTTTTCAAAATTATTTGTGACACTTTTTTATTTAAAAATTTACATAAAATAAATTATGTATGCTATTTAATTGTAAAACTTATTTTATTTCATTATGTATTGTCATAATTACTTTTACATCCTTCATTTTGCCGATAAAAATAATTTACAACTATTTTTAAATGAAGGATCATTTTGCCCTTGGGTGAGGGTAAAATGATCCTTTAGACACGTTTTCAAAAATCTATTTTTTTCCCTACCCAATTTTGGTTTTAAATAATATTGAAGTATGTTTCTGATGCAAAATATAGTGTAAAACATATTAGCATAGGACCAAAGTTTTATTTAAACAGCTATGTTATTTTACACAAGTTTTCCCCTTAAGGGGATCATTGTAGGCCACCTTCCCCTACAAATCGGCAGGAAAATTCCTGCCGATTTGTATTTTTAGAAAATTTTACTCCTGAAGATGGTTTTAAAGATTAAACCGAAACGTCGAGTTTCATTTATTTTTTAATGTGTTTTTATTTTTACATCATCTTTAGTGTACGTTGGATAGTAACCTCTATTTTGTTTTGTAACTTTATTATTATCATTATCACTGTTATTATTAACAAAACTAATAAGGACTATATATTAATAGTAATTGGTGTTGTTACTGTTCTAATATTCCTGGATTGCAATTGGTTGTTTATGCTACAACATTCCCTTAAAATCCGTTGAAGGGCGTTTAATACCATTTAATTTTAATCGAATTTTAGACCAGAATTTTTGAATAAAATTTTAATTTTATAATTTACGTAAAAAGAAAATTAAGTTGTTACTAAATAATTTATTTTTTAATGAAATTTTTCGTAAATTTTGTTGTTTTGAACATATTAGCATTGCCCCTAAAAGGGTTAAACAGATGAATTGGCTCTCTGATCTGTGATCTCTGAACTCTCGGATCATCTATCAGATAAACAGATTGATAATATTATGGAATTTGCAACACATATAAAGTCTATATAGCTATCAAGTTTTGAAATTTTTCATCGATCGTATAACCGAAATTTTGAAAATGCAACCAATTAACTAAAAAAAATTTCATCTTTAGAAAAATTTACAAAACAATGAAAGCTCTTTTTAATGGAATCAGCCAAAATAATTTTTGTTCGCTAAAAATAACAACAACAAAGACAAACCCTTTTATCTATGAAACCAACCAAACAATTTATTTGCTTGATTTAAATATTTATAAGTTGATGATAAAGTATATGGAAAAAAAAAAAAAAATGTTTCCCCAGTGAATATTTTTATGTGTGTATGTGAAGTGTCTCCGTATTTTTGTGTTTTTTGCGATCCAATTATATTTCAGTTGTTTTACCCGCATAAGTATAGAAGATCCTCTTACATATTAATCCTATCGGAAGAAAAATAACGTAAACAGATTTTAAGCAGCAATTTTACTAAGATTATTAATACAGAGATTAAAAGCCGAAGCCGCTATCACAGCGCTAATATAAAAAACATCCCAAAATATCCTTATTATGAGGCAATAAAGTATTGGTTTCCCATAGAAACAGCGTTTGCTCAATGATGTTTTTAATCTTTTTGAAAATTGTGATTTTAGCAGAAGAGCAATTTTTGTTGAGAACATTTGAGTTTAAAAGAAGTATTGATTAAATAATTTTAACCCTCTCAGGCATGCATTATTCTTAAATGGACGAAATATATTTTTTTTTACGCTTCACCCATTAACCCCTTGAAGGCGGTGGGATAAATATTATATCTTACTTAATTTTAATCAAGATTTATACCAGAATATTTTAGTAAAATTTTACTAAATAATTTTTTTCCTGCACTTTTTTTTGTTCTCATTAATACTTTCTAACAAAGTTGAAAAGTGTTTATGCATTTGGTGTGTCTGTCCGTCTGTCCACGCTCTAACTCCTGTAAATATACTCGAATTTTCATGCATTGATAAAGGTTATTTAGGGTCAGCAAAGCATGTTTAGTATTGTTCATTTACATGTATAGTTCATTTACAGGGGCACTCAAAATTATTCCATTACATTATGGTGTATGGGGGGGAAATCGTTTGCAGAATATTTTAATGACGTTACGCTATTTCAAATGTTTTGAAACTGATATAAATCACTGAATTTCACTGCGATCACATTAGAACAGGACATTCATAGCATTTTTTATTCATTTACAGGGACTCACAAAAGAAATCGGTTAGTGTACTGTCTTTGAGTAACAATTGCTGGAGTGTACTGCTTAAAATTCGGTATATGCTTTTAAATTTAATTAATCTTTTGCAAGTTACTCGTTAGATATATATTCTATACCTCATATACAGGCTGCATAAAAGTATTCACGTACCATTCTCCTTATTAGAAGAAATTGCTGAAGGAGAATTTTCAAAGTATATTCCTTAAGTGAACTAAATTTTGGCATGCATGTAGTTAATAGATACAAATCTATATATCATATACAGGGCTGCTGAAAAAATTCTGATAATTTTCCGATATTGTAGATGGGAACAGCTGAAATTGGGTTTTGAAATGTATTATGCGTTTCCATATGGTTGAATTAGACATAATATGTTAATTTTTTAAACGGTGCAGCTTTCTCACATTATTCTGAATGTGTTGGAAAGCGTTTCATAATCTATGCTTAACGCATGATTTTTTTTCTTTCTTGTTTTATCTTCAGTTCGCCATGTGTTCACAAGACCATGATTGACTGCTACTAGCATTCGTCTGGTTATGCGGATTTGGATATCTTTGGCAGAATTGTTGACATCTTCCACTTTATATTCTTTGATATCCATTAAGCAATCTCTCCTTAATTTATGTAGTTGCTTGTTATGCGTTACAGACAGTGTTGAATTCAGGAGGTGGCCCGGAGGCGACAATCCCCCCGGAGCAAAGAGATGTCCCCCCGGAAGATTTGAGATTTTGTATTTTCAATGATCAAAAAGTGCAATTTCCCCCTCGGAACTGTATAATGTTCCTCCGCCCCCCGAGCCAAAGAAATCCCTCCCGGAGAAAAGCGTCTGAATTCAACACTGGTTACAGCTATAAATTTTCTCACCTCTTTTCTTATGATGTACGCTACCATTACTCATCCATAGGGTGTGGAGTTCCTACGCAACTGGGAAGCCTTTGCTACTACTCACCTGTTTACTGTAAAATTGCATTTCTTTAATTTAAAATTTTTTTTTTGAAAATTTTGGTGTGATTTCAAAGTTACATATGCAAAATTACTTGCCCCTGAAAGGGATAACCGCTGGTGCTGCGTTGACGCAGCGTCAACATAAATGTGCATGCTTAAATTATAACTACCAAGCTACCACTATTTTAGAATTTAAAAAAAAAAAATGTTTTTATTAAATGACGGGAATTTTGAGATTATAATGAAGTGAATACAGTCGGACCTCTATTTAACGAAGTAGCTAAATCCCGAAAAAAAGTTCGTTATATGGAAAATTCGTTAAATAGAGAGTCACCTTTTAAAGTACTTTAAACTACATAAAACATATTTTAAGTCCATAAACACTGAATAATAATAATAATAATAAAAAAATTAGTCACGCTTTTTTTTTAATTATATCTATTTGTTTTATTTATTTTACCCATCAAAAAGGAATCTGCAAGGGAAATAAGATTAAAACAAAACATTGTCTGGAAATACATTGTATTTTCAGTTTAAAAAAATTATTTTACATTAAAATCACGATTTTTTAAAGATTTTTGATAAGCTGTTCGGAGGAATACCAAATTTTAAAGCAGTATTATTTTTCTTCACGCCCTTATCCACCTCATCAAGATTTTTTTTTTCTTTGATGCTCAAGCACTTCCGCTTTGACAGTTTTGAGCTACAAGAACCGAAATTACCAACACGATTGATCATGACCAACAATCTAGAAAACGGGAAACTATAGTTTAAGGACACGCTCAGCTCCATTGAGGGTTAAAAGGGGATATTGAAAGTTCGCTCTTCTTGGATGGAAAGCAAAGAATCAC
The DNA here is from genome assembly GCA_963932465.1 of Maratus speciosus. Taxonomy (NCBI): domain Eukaryota; kingdom Metazoa; phylum Arthropoda; class Arachnida; order Araneae; family Salticidae; genus Maratus; species Maratus speciosus. Next base: position 175,200,921 of record OZ010793.1, read on the forward strand.
AGCGATTTTACTACTCTCGGTGAGTTAGGTGACTGGTAAGACCTGTTCATGGTTTGATCATCATAAAATGTGTTAAAACAAAGAATAAGTTTTAAATGTTCAGTAATATTTTAAGAAATAGGGAGAAAAAAAAATTTAGATCCCAAGGAAAAGTTCGTTAAATAGAGAATGCACTTCGCTATTTGGAGGTTATTTTACGAAGAAATTTGAAAAATGTTCTTGGTTCCAAGTAAAAGTTCGCAAAATAGAGAAATTCGTAAAATAGAGGTCCGACTGTATTACTTTTCGGAATTTGTGGTGGAAAACGTTTTCCAGAAATAAAATTGAAGACCCTTACCTTATAGTTTTGGTGATTAATGGGTTAACATAAATTTAAAATGGATTATTAAAAACAAGTAATGTTGATGTTTTAAAAATCTACATTTATTAAAAATTACAAAACGACTTTGATATGACATTTATAAGCACTAAAAAATTATTATTAAGTGTTGTTAAAGCAGTCTTTTGTGATAACTTAAACTTTGGATACCTTACAACAAAGTCTAGAGTAAAACAATAGGTTTGGTCATGTTTCTGTTCAGATCGAACTGCAGAAAGAATCTTTGAAAAAAAAATCTCCTCTCCAACAGAGTAAATTTGTCAAAGGCGAATTTCCAAACGGAGTATTCGAGAAGGAAATGACTCTGCCATCTATTGGTGTATTTTATAAACATTACTGAACTTCATCGGACGTTTATATGAGATACAAGATACAAAAATAACAAGTTGAGAATTGCACGTCAAACCGTCAAACGTGGCAACCGAGGTGCGTTTGTATTATAACTAGTTTTATAAGTATTTTTTGCACCACGTATTGTACTGAATGTATATTTTAAGATACTTCATCGGTGCATATCAATTTCATTCTATTCGAAAGGCTGTAACATCATTAAAATGCACTTGAAATAATTGTTTCTCATTGGCTGTCATGTAATGGAAAACTTTTGACTGTCCCTGTAATTAAACTATACATCCGATTTTCATAAAATTTGAAATGACTCGACAAAATTTTGCAATAATTATATATTTAAAATTTCAGACCATTCGGTTGGGTAGTTTTTGCTCTGTTACATGCAGACGGACGGACAGCAGGCCGACCGAACGACGACTATAGGTGCTAAGTATTTATATAATTACGAACACACTCAACAAGAAAGAAATCATGCGAAAGCATTGGATTATGAAACACTTTCCGACACATTCAGAATAGTGTAATAAAACTTCATCGTTTAACCCTTTATGTACTGAATTATGAATTCGTGAAAATTTTATCTTCTAAAGCATTTTTTTGCGAATTGTTTAAATTACATTAGAAGATTTACATAATCATTTAATGAATTTTAGAAGGATTTAAGAAGGATTGAAGGATTTAGAAGGATTACTTAAATTTTAATTTTTAGGGATTTTGTGCAATATTTATAACCCCACTCAAACCTTTTATTTTAAATATTTTTCTTAGCATTTTGTAGAATTAAGAAATATACAAATATATATTCTTACAATAGAAATATGGAAATATCCCCGAATCGAACCCCTCCCCCTCCCCTCCCCAACGCCAAAAAAGCTGAAAAGATGCAAAGGCAAAAGAAATCATCCTTTTAAAAATATTTTTGTTTTGTGTAACCCATAATGCTTTTGGAACAAGATTAAGTAATGTATGTATAACTCATTCTAAACTATATTACAACTATTTTAATGGTACTTATAAGTAACTTTATAGATAAAGGGTTAATAAGGTGAAAGATGATGTGTCTAAGCAAACCATTTGAAAATGTATAACACGTTTTAAAATTCAATTTCTGAAATTACCATCAATAGACAGAAAAGTATTAGAATTATTTTGTGCAGCCCTGTATATGATTTACAGATTGGCATGTATGCTACATAGTATGGTACATTTTAGTTCAGTTAAGAAACGCGTAACATTTAGTAATTTCCCTTCAACCATTTCCGTCAAAAAATAAAAAGGGAAATGTATTCGAATTTTTTTGTGTAGCCCTGTATCTAATCTACAGAATTTTACGCACCAAACAATATGCAAAAAAATTGTTAAGTTTAAAAACGTATAACAGAATGGAAAACACACTTTCATCAAATTATTAAACATTAACAAGACAGTATTGTAATCGAATTCTTTTATGCACCTCTGTAAATGAACGATAAATGCATGTTCTACAAGTCAGCAGCTTGTGGTGCACGTTAGTGCTGTATATTAATTTCAATATGTTTGAAATAGCATAACATCATTAAAATACATTGCAAAACGATTTTTCTTCACAGAGCATAATGTAGAGGATTTCTTTTGAGTGCGACCCTGTAAACGTACTATAAATGCTACAAACTTCATTTTCAATACCGAGCATGCCATAGTGAACTCAATAACATACATAAATTACATAGCAATCCGAGTATATTTACGCGTGTTAGAGTACAGACAGGCAAATCGAAGTCGTAAACATTTTTCAAATATGTCGGGAAGCGTTAAAAAATAAAACTTGCACAGTTCGCTGGACTTTTGTTTCAGTACAACATCGTATGAGGTTATAGTGTACGACTACGAGAGACTTAATCAGAGTTAGTAAATCTTGTTTACATATCATCACAGCAACAGCAGGTTCGAATTCTATTTTGATTATTGATTAAAATATAGAAATGCTCCCATTTTTTAAAAAAAATATATTTAACATCTTCCCAGAAGAGTTAATCCTTTTGACTCGGTATAGATATTACTGAGAAATACATAAATCTGATAGCAAATCGTTTAAATTTTATATTTTTTTTACTCGTCTAAAAATAAGATTACTTGGATTTTATATATCTTTCACTCTTCGGGGAATAGGATTACTCCAAGATTTAGTCCATTTCGCTCTTAACTAAATAAGGAAAATCTGGAAACGAAGATAAATAAAATGAAATTAGATGAAAATGTCACCAACAGAATTTCCAGTAAACAATATTTCCCGAAAGCGTTTATAAAACTAACTAGAGCAATAGATTTAAGATTATTATAAACTATATGGTTGCAATAAGTTTCATATGATTTGGCCGTTTAAATTTATTGTCTTAAAAGTCGCGTAACAGGAGTTAAAGTTCTGTATCGAGTCGGGGAACCCGATTTTACCCAAAGCCGACCCAACCCGTGGTTCGGGTCAAATCGGTTAGATGCAAATTTCTTCTTTTTCGTTGCTGCCTTGATGATTGATTGCTTCGGGTGGCTGTCGGTTTTGGGTTGGGATTTGATTTTGCGGGTCGGCGTCGGGTTGACTCGATTGATCCTGAGCTTTCTGTTGATTGCTTCTTGTTGGAGTCGGTTTCAGGTTGGGATCTGACTCTTGCGGGTCGGGGTCGGGTTGACTCGATTTTTCAAAAAGTCTAGAATATTTTTGCAGCTGAAAAAAACTATGTATTTCAACACTGATGAGAATATATATGAGGACCCCAGAAGCCAAGGGATACAAGTGACAAAATTCAGATTTCGAGTAAATTGAGTTCAAAGTTAAACGTCAACTGTAATTGACTGACTTGAAACTGAACTGTTGCTTATTTCTTAGTGGTCTTTGAACTCTTATTTCAATATTTGTAAAAAAAAAAAAAAAAGTGGAGTAAAAGGTTTTTCTTAATTTAAAATTAAGCAATATTGATCATCATTCGGCACTTGTACCCTTTGGCTTCCAAGCGATAGACAAGAAATGAAAAATTATGAAATAAAAAAATGATTTTACGTAAAATTTTAGAACAGTTTTGATACAAATGAATGAAAGGACAAAATTTTGTTTTAATATAAGTTTTAAAAATGAAAGATCATGAAATTAAAAAAAAAAATTGATAAAATATTTAAGAACAAGGTTTATACAAATAAATGAAAGGACAAAATTTTGTTCTAATATAAGTTTTAATGTAAGTTTTGAAATTTTGAAATTTTTTAACAGTTAAAATGCATTTATTTAGCGTATAAGAAAGTAAATTCTAAAAGGGAAAAAATGACGCAAAAAAGTTTGAAAATATATTGTTCTACTGATAACATGGGAACAATACAAAATCTACATTATCTACATTATCTCATCCTCAACAGTTTCCTAAGCACAATTAGGCTTATTAGCCTGATCTTCAGAAACGTGCAGGGCTTCAGTGTGTCCTGCTGCCACTTGGTGAGAAAAATCTCGGTAGAAACCATGGTACACTGATGGTACAAACTGCAACAGTTCAATGAGATTTTTAAACTTACGGTACTTGAGTTCTGGCATTTCTTGTGCTATGGAAAACTCACACAGAACTCTAGGGCATCTTCGGGCACGACTGAACTTCACCTTTAGCTCGTGAAGAGATTCTAATTCACCACCAGCAGTTTTTTTGTATAATAATGTGAAGGTTTTTTTTTTTCTCAAAATGCAGCCACTGCAGATTTCGGATAACTTTCACTGACTTTATAAAGAATGCTGCAAGTGACTCGATTAATAAAACCTTCATCTTTTAGCACTTTTACAGTGAAGTTTTTGCTGGAATCATTAACAAGTTGAGCCCAGTGCTTTGGAACATACAGATCCCTTTTATCCCCTTTCTTTCTGATTTCTATAAGACCAAATTCTTGGTCACATTCATGGTAGTAGTGTCCTGAAATCAAAAAGCGATGATCGACTGTTTCTATGTGTGCATTTTTTATGATGTACAGCCAGAACTTCACAATCAAGTGGCTTTTATTTTGTCCTCCACAATTGTCATTAAAAGCTGTAATATGCCTGACTTGAAAGGTAAGAGTCTTTATGAACTTCAAGCTACAGGATGCGATCTCTTTGCAACCACGGAAAGCCTGTCCTTCATGCTATATGTACTTGTACATGTGGGCAGTTTCGCTTTCAAGGTTATGAATGTTCAAGTTGTACGTGCAAAGTTGACGTAGGTAATAAGCCTTTGAATTGGTTACATGTGGAGTTGGCGTGATTTTTTTACAAGTCAAAGCATAACGCGACCTTTGAATCATCCTTTAAATTGTGGAATGCGTCTTTGGCTAATCTGGCAGCTTCTGCTTTGCGAAGATGTAGTTCCCTTTGAGTTTTTGCTTGTTGCTTCTTATCTACATTTCTATGATCTATTTTCAATTGTAGCTTGTCACACATAACACGTGTATCAGTCCGCGGTCGGTGAAAACTAAGATTAAAATGGGTGTTAAAAATGTGTCTACAGGAACTTTCCTTGACCAGCTCTACACGTTTTTCTTCAAGGCAAAACTGAATATAGAGTTTGTACACCTCCTTTAAATTGAGTTCGGGATTCAGGTATTTACGGTTAAGGGCAGTATTGCCAGTTGCTACTTTTTTTAAATTCAGATTTCTTGATTGACACCACTTTCTTGCAATAATAAAATTCGCCTTATAATTAACATAATTAACATATTAATTAAGGCGAATATTATAATTAACATATTAATTTAGGCGAAAACAAGGGGAATTTTACCATTTCAGAAAAGTGGTGCCAATCAAGAAATCTGAATGAAAAAAACAGTAGCCCACTGGCAACACTGGTTGGGGATCTTTTCTCTAGTGTAATGGCTTGTGTATCGGGGAAACTTGTTTAAGTGTTCTTTGATGACTTCAATACCGTCTTGTGGAATTTTATTCGACGATTCTTTTCTTCCTCTTTCATCGTGAGATGGTACGCCAGAAACTTGTTCTTCCTTTTTGGTTACCATGTTTCGCAACCGTTTGTTAGAAACATCTTCATCTTTTTGTGTCAATCGCCGTTTAAATATGATCAAATGCTTCTAGAGTTTTAAAAGTGATGAACTGGCCTTGTATTTTGTTGGTCGCGGTTCAGCTATGTGGACTTCAACGGATAAAAGTGCACTTATACCCCTTGGGCTTCAAGCGTTTCACGGTTTCGAAAAAGGGATTAAGTAATTAACCCCTAGAACGCAGCGCATAATTGAAAAATCTCTTATATTCCTTTACCTACAAACAAATAGACTTATTTCCAGATAGCATGTGCACTTAACTCGATTTTTTTAATTTTGTCACTTATACCCCTTGGCTTCTGGGGTCCTCATATGTTCATTTTTCGACATAAAAGATAAAACTGATATTAGATATGTAGACTATTTTTTTCATAATTGTATTAAATATAAATTAATTTTTTTCTCTTCGGGGTTCCGGTTAAGATGTGTCGGGTTCGGATAGGGTTTTGGGTTGATGAAATGTTTGTTATCAGGTTGAGGTCGGGTTTCGAGCTGACTTTAAACAAAATTATCGGGTTCGAGTCGAGTATAAACTGATCCGCGCAGGACTCTAACAGGAAGGCTCTGAAAAAGATCAAAAGTTAATGAAAATCTTGAAAATTCGTAGAACAATTTATATATTCATCTATCTATGAATCTATCTATCTGGTTCTTATTATGTAGATATAAATAAAACGACTTGATACCTCAAATATAAAATAACCGAATAATTCATAAATTGACCGAATGTATTTATTTAGCAATTCAACGGTACTTTGGTCTTACGTAGGAACTCGTTCATTTTCGAAAGAAGCCCTGAGAACCGTCGTTTGGATTGAATAGCTCTTACATAAAATAAATATAAATATAAATCACGCAGAAATAAGTTAAAGAAAAAGAGTTAAGCAGTTTTAAAGGAAAATTCTGATGTAAAACATTTTATAAAACTTCAGTAAAAAAACCCAACATGTTAGTGTTAAAAAAAATTCTTGCGCTAAATTTTACAAAAGTAATTTTATACTCTCTCCGTCCCAAATTAGTTGCGACATTTAGGTCGAAAATTTTATCCCAAATTAGTTGCTACATTTCAAGTGGGTGGAGTCATAAATAACTTCCGATGCAGTTTAATAGACCGACACCATTTTGTAAGTACTCTACCACCAGTGTACCATAAAGATCATTTTCTTTCTAAAGCATTAACGATTCATTAGCTAGAAGGTACTTATATGCGCTTACTGGTGGAAGAATCCTTACAAAATGGGGCGTGGCTTAAACCGTGCGAACTCTGGATTTTTTAAACTAATTTGGTACTTATTTAAGGAGAGACGGAGGGAATGCTTGGTAGTTGATTGTTAGCATAGCACCCTGAAATCTCTGAAAAATGTTCAAACAAAATCATAAAATCATCAATATCAATAATCAGTACAAAAGTAATCAAATGTAGCAACTAATTTGGTTGGTTGGTTGTGTTTTATGACGGCCAATTATAACATCACGAGGAATATAGGCCCTAAGGGGGGGTGCCCTCCGTGGGGCTCTTTTTAAGGGAACCTAATCCGTATTTACGCTTGGAAAACCAAGGTTCGAAGAAAACCACGAAAACTGCGAACGATTAGGCCGACGGGCGTGATTGGGATTGAACCCAGCACCTTCCGTCTACCAGCTTCGAGAGCAGAACCTCTCGGACACTGGTGGGGCGGCAACTAATTTGGGACAGAGGAAGTATATTTTAATAACAAGGCTGCCACTGGTGACTATTTTTTAAATCTATCTCTCACCACATTTTTGAAACAAAAATCTTTCACATATTTTTTGACGACATCTGGTAGAGAAATATACTTTAAAATTTATTTTCTTAAAATACTGGTACGAATAATCGCCAGTGGCAGCCCTGTAATAATATTAATCATTGGTAAAAACTGCATTCCTGTTTAACATATCTCATTTAATAAAACAGTTTACTTTGCTAACACGAATATTTTAATAAGAGGGTTAATTACATTTTCTATTACACAATCTTCCAGCACATTTTCTTAATACATATTTAACTGACACGTGTTTTTTTTTATGCTTTTATGATCCACTGTATTTTCTTTCAAACAATTACGCACACAACTTACTGAAGACGATCAAAAACATCTTAGTTCTTCCCCTCCCCCATACCCCTCCTATTCATTTTTTTTTTTTTTAGTCTTGTAAGTTTTTATGACATTTGTTGTCAAGCGACACTGCTGCTTCGCTATCCGTCATTTGCTGTTTATTGATTTTTCTTCAGAAGAAATAGGAGTGAGTGGCAGCTAATATGATTTCCCAATATACTAATACAAGATATGGATCCACTCCAGAAAAATAATAAAATGGCCTTGTAAGAAGAGTGTTGTAATTATGACTTGTTTTATGCCGTGTTTCTTTCGTATCCACTTACGCATTGTTCTTCAGATCCTTTACAAGAATATGGATTAAGTTGACTTGTAAGACAGGATTTTCGTGCCATTTGTTCAAAAAAGAACTAAGTAAGGAAATCTTTCTCTTGTGTGATTTACCGAACTGCTTCAAAAATTCTTCATAAATAAAGCTGTAGTCTACAGGATGTCCATGAAAAATGTCCCAGTTAATAGCAGGGTCGAAACTAGCCTTTTTTTAACCCGGGGCAAACATGGATTTTGGTGCCCCCCCCCCCCCCCCTCCTCTTCCGAAAAGTACATTTACAAAGAGAATTTCACGAATTTTCTAATAGCCAACTTATTTTAAAATTTAAAATATGTAATCATAAAATATGTAATACCGAACTACGTAATCTACAATGGCGGATCCAAGGGGGAGGTCACGTGGATCATGACCCCACCTCTGAACACCAACAAAAATATTCTAAAGATCATTTTTAAAATGAAATATACAGTAGAGTTCCGATTATCCGAGTCCGTCTTAACCGAGTTTCCGCTTTAATCGAGTTATTTTCTTCTGATGGACTGATATCTTCTATTAATATGAAACAGCTATTATAAATGAAGTGTTAGGTGAAGATGAAAGAGCTGCCATAAAAAGTTAGAAATCAGAGTTCTAACTTTTTACGACTGCTCTTTCATCTTCACCTAACACTTCATTTATAATGGTTGTTTCATAATAATAGAAGCCACGAGTCCATCAGAAGAAAATGATCCATTCCAAAGGTATAATCCTTCATTTGGCGCCCCTTCGTTCTGGCGCCCGGGGCACGTGCCCCCTCTGCCCCCCCCCCCTAGTTTCGGCCCTGGTTAATAGTATCAACTGTAAGCGTTGTAGCGTGTTGGTTCAAGGTCACAAAGAAAGAGCAACTTTAATAGTTTTAGATAAGCCAGGTGTCTGCTTAGGAAGAAATTGGGTACTTTAAAGGGCCATTCACATTTTTTTTTTTTTTTTTCATTTCAAAACAGGACCCTTCACAAAATTATTTGTGTTAAGAAATAGGCCTTCCACAAAACTTTTCCATCTCCAAACTGAAACTTTCACAAATTTAATCATTTAAAAGTAAAATCTGAACTGTTAATTTTACATATATAAAGAAAATGTATACATTTTATATGCAGGGTGGTCATAAAAAAAACTTTGCTGATATATGGAACTCTAGCGGCCGGTTCGTTTAACCGATCGAGATGAGATTTCAGATATAGTTATTCAGAGGTATGAGCTCGGGATTCTGTGAACGGCATCAAATTGGCGGTTACAGTTATAGGTACAGAAACTCGAAATTTTCGAATGGCAACGGCCATTTTTTTTCGTCGCAAAATGCTCAGCGCATGCGAAAACCCTAAATAGCGCTGGAACGGTACGTATATCGCAATAAACGGACGCGTTATGCGCGTTATTGGCCAAAAAAGCACTAATCACACTAATCACAGATCACTAATCACAGAACGCCGTTCGCCAGATAGTCAGCGTAGAAAACGAATTCTTGCCTCTGTCATATGCAAATTTCCTCCTTTTTTTTTTTTTTTTTTTTTTTGCCGTTCACAGAGCAGTTTTTTGTGCGTGCATAACGCGTCCATTTATTGCGATATACGTACCGTTCCAGCTCTATTTAGGGTTTTCGCATGCGCTAAGCATTTTGCGACGAAAAAAAATGGGCGTTGTCATTTGAAAATTTCGAGTTTCTCTACCTATAACCGTAACCGTGAGCGCTAATTTGTTGCCGTTCCCAGAATCCCGAGTTCATACCTCTGAATAACTATATCTGAAATCTCATCTCGATGGGTTAAACGGCCCGGCCGCTAGAGTTTCATATAACGGCAAAGTTTTTTTCTGACCCCTCTGTACATATGTCTTCTTAAAGATGCATAAACAAGAATCTGAATGTAACGATAATTTCAATTTCACAAAATTATGACTAGATTTTTCACAAATTGGAAAAAGCTGTTCACAATTTCACAAAAGTAGGACCCTGGGAGAAAAGTCTGGACAGACCCCCGTAAGCGCATGCGCGAGTATTGCTTTGTTATTGACTCGCTTGCAGTGCCATATACGCAAAATGGCGACTCCTGGGCGTAAAGCGTTATTGCTGAGCTGAAGATTTAAAAGCCATTAGAGCCATGCGATTTTTTCCTTCTACATTCCGCGGTTATGTAATGATCAGTAGCGTAGTTGTAAGATCTACAACTGCGCTGATGTATACACTCAAGGCAGAGAGTATACCCTACAGAGTATCTACTATAGTTTTTTTGGGAAACAGAGGGTATACGGTGTGTCTTTAAAAAATCCAGAATGTATATGGCGTATACCCCTGTATACCCTCCACTACATCCCTGGTAATGATTTGCCAGAGCTGAGACACAGAATTAAAGAGGCTATTGCTTCCATTACTCCGGACTTGTTAACCGAAGTGTGGGAACAATTGGACTTTAGGCTGGATGTGTGCCGTATTACCACATATTGAACATTTGTAAGAAAAAATAGGTTATTTTATCTTTAATTTGATGCCTGATGTGTTGTAAATAGTCTAAATTAAACTGTTATCCCAGTAGCAGAAATTTCTGTGTTAGCCTGCAGCAAACCAAAATTTATCTGCGACCCAAGAATACTGAGCTAAGTTTACTATCATAAAAAAAAATTGTAGTAGCCCATAAAATAAGTAAAACTAGTATTTGCAAAGAAAATATAAGAAGAAAACACAATAAATCTAGAGACAAAAATTATATTTTAGTTAATTTTCTTAGCTCAGAATTTTTTGAAAGTTTTTAGGTTGATCTGCAAGGTATAAAAAAAATCTGCAGCACGGCTGCCGTGCGCACTGTTTCTGCTACAAGGACTGTTATAATATACCATTGAAAGTAGGACATTGTTTTATAGACACCATGTATTATGGCTAATCCGCAGGGGCGTAGTCAGAGGGTCATAGAGATATAGGTGCCCACAGAACAAAATTCAGAGAGGGGCAAGATCCTTTAGAAGAATATGGATTAAGTTTACCTGTAAGACAGAATTTTCGTGACACTTGATGTTCAAAAAAGAACTAAGAAAGGAAATCTTTCTGTTGTGTGATCTACTGAACTTCCTCAAAAATTCTTCATACAGTTAAACTCTATTCTGGCTAACCCGCAGGGGTGGAGCAAGAGGAAGGAGAGAGTTTTAGATACATAGGTGACTGCAGAATATAACTCAGGGCGGGGCAAGATTTTGGGACAGATGTGCCAGTAGTTAGCTGCCTCGTTTTAAAATGGAGATTTTTTGTTTTTGTTTTTGACAGAATACCTAAACAAGAGAATTTGTAAAGAATAAGAAATGTTAAAACCCAAACCCAAGTGTAAAGATCTACTGACTTTTTTTTTTTTTTTTTTTTTCCCAAAATAAAGAATTGAGACTGTATTATTATTTTTTTCGTCTGTGCACCCCACAAACCCACCGTTTAAGATAATTTTTTTAACACATGAATGTAAACAGAAAAACAGATTTAAAAATATTGTCTTCTAAGAGAAAATTCCCTCCTGATAAAAATGCTTTAATTTGGTTTATTTTTTCTTCTTTTGTTAAAATATTGAAAAGAACATTTACTTTTATTTATTATTATTATTATTATTATTATTTTGAAAATCAGGGAAAAAGGAAACGGTAAATTACATATGGAAATCCAGGGAGGGTCAAATGCTTTAACTTGCAAGTGCCCATGCCTAGAGAGCTGAGATGAATCAGAAAGTAGCCAATTTGAATTTGACAACAGAATTTAAAAAAAAATCTGTAAATAAAATGAAAATTGCAATTTTCTTTATTTTCGAATATGACTTTACCGAACAATATAAATTAGAAAACTAGGTTCCAAATATCGCGTTGCGCATATTATAAGTTGCAGCATTATAAATATCACTAACCATATTCAGAAAGAAGTTTTTAAAATTGAAACAGATAAAAGCTTACATATGACCGACTATGGATCTAGAAAATCTGGCTGGTTTTGCAATAATGTGATTTGAACACGATATTGGCTGCTATCGTCCCACCTATAATTTAATTTAAACATTTCCAAGAGAATTAAATTAAATTATAGATGTTTATATTAAGAGGTGTTTATATGAGATGATTATATTAAGAAACCAAAGAGTAAAACTGTTGCACGAAGAATTTAATTTATTGAAGCTATCTGTTAAAGAAATTGCGAAAAATTCGTACATTATACCGTCACAAAAATGTAAATGAATATTTTGTTTGTATTTAGAACTGTACTTATTTGTTTACTATTATTATTTTGATATCTAAATAATTACTCAGTTTGTGTTTTACTATTTACAAGATAATTCATATAATTCATATAGAATAATCTCATTGAAATAAACATTTTGAAATATTTTTAAATTTTCGTTCAAATTTGTCTCGCTATTTTTTAATTCCTACTATTAGTTCACACTCTCCCTATATTTATTTATTTATTTATTTATATATCTTGTTCAAATTTTCAATCGTTAATAAAATACTTATTATTCATCCTATCAAGTTGAAATAAATGTTTTTAAACTTGTACTGGATGACAATTGATGTTAATACAGATTTTTCAAATGTTAATTCATTAATTGAATTTTAATTCATTAATTTTAGTTTTATATGGGAGACAAAATGGCGGCCATTGGTTATTGAAGCGTTTAATGCATCTTCATATCTATAAGGGGTGTTACCATAGGGGGTACCCTGTTCTGTCACCAAATACCGCCAAGTGTGTCGCCAACTTGGCGATATATCGTCAAATTTTGCGGCCAAAATGAGTCGCCAACTGGGCGATATCTCTAATGTTTCGCTAAATTCCCATAGACTTCCATTGTAAACCTACTTGCTTATAGAAAATCAACAAATTGAGATATTTTAATGCAACAAAAACTAATATTAGCTTAAGGGATTATATTAAATTTATCTTTGATGATCTAAGTAGGAATTGACTTTAAAAACAAAATTTTTATATTACTTGCTCAAATCCTGTTTTTTTTTCCCTTCTCGTGCTCTAAAATCCCAATTGGGTAAAATAAATATCTGCATTCAGGTCCTGATATTAACTAAAAAAAGAAAGCTCAGCTTAACTATATTTATTGCCAAAACTAATGAGTCTAATATTTATTTTCAAGTATGAATAATTGATGTTTGTTTTATCGACCAGTTTGTCACGGAATAGGTATGAAATACATGCATATATACATAACACACTAACAGTCTCGATGGTAAGATTAATAAACAAATATTCTAGGTTTTATTTCAATAGCTCAAAATTCGCATATGGTAAATTTCTTCTGTTCTTTCAAAAGAAATGCCATTTTATTTAACATATTTTCGTCGGGCTATTCTCGTTAATCACACGTTATGTTTGAAAGAATTTTTAATGGATACCGTGTAATATTGCTTTTTTTTGTGTAAGTCTCCGTTATCTAGGCCGTTCCGATATTCCATATTCAAAAGACATGACACGTGTCTCGAAAGACGAAGAGTCTAACAAAAGTGCGTGTCTTATTGATTGCGGTAGAATCGAGGTTATTTGATCGTTCAAAAATTTTGAAATGAATAGATTTATTCGTTTTATTCATAACGTTTCAGTGTGTTTTCGGTGTTTTACTTTATATGTAAAACTACAGGCCGTCCTCCGAACAAAGACCAGGGGGGAAGCAACACTTTGGAACAAATGTATTTGAAGTCTGTTGCTTAGGCCACGTGTTTTAACTCTTTACGACGCGGATTAATTCTGTTTACAAACTGATGAAATAATGAACAAATTTTTTAGAAAATACGAACTTGCTTATTTTCACGTACATTATAAAAATTTTAATTAAATATTAATGTGCCGTTTATCAGTTTCGGAATTAAAATTAGGTGTCCTTTTCCAAGGACACCGCCAGCGAAAGGGTTAAAATGGGGAATATAAAAAAATAGATAAAGATTTTTTTTTTTTTTTTCTCAGAAAACCCTGTTCAAGTCATTTCTAAATGTATCGAAATAAAAAATTTTAGACAACAGATTCAACAATTTTCCTGAAATCGACAGATTAGATTTGTTTATTTTATTTTACTTTTTTAAATCTAGAAACCTATTAGTGAGAGTGCCATCTCCACAGGAAAATTGTTTTCGTAGAATACCTGCACTTCGTCTAGTTAGAAAATATTGCAGAAATCATACAAAGTGTACAAGAATCTTTAAAAATTGAAATGAAATATAAAACCTTGAAACTAAAATAATATTGTGACTATATTTCTTAAATATACATGTTTTTATTAAAACAAACTGAAACAAAAATATTTTGCAATAAATCTGATAAACACGATTCATCTCTTGAAGCTTTACGATAGTTTAGGAACGGTTTGCCAAAATTTAGAAGGTGTTCCATGGCGATAAATGTACCGGACGTTGTAAAAGGAATATTAAACGAAACCCTTTGTGCGATCTATGATCACACTTACCCACTTGTTTTAGATTTAAGTGGGTTCTCTTTTCCTCCCTCCTCTGCTTCCGTACCCCATTCCCTCCTGAAGGTACCAGTTACATCATCAAAAAAAGCTAATGATTAAAATTTTACAGTATCAACTTAGTAGTCAATTGTTTTCAGGTTAAGCTTTTGTCCAAACCATGGCAACTAGCATTAGGGAACATAAGTGTTTTAAAAAAAATAATAAAAATCAGATTGTTTGTTAATATTGTTTCTTTAACTGACTGTACTCTCTGAACTTCAGTTTTTTCCCCTTTCCTTAATCGCACAAACATTTTATGTTGTTAATTAAGCCTTTCAATTGATTTTCTTATTTACAAAATGAAATTTCACAGATCGTAATTTAAACTGTTTTTCATTTTGTAATATTTAATTTCTTCCTTCCTGATTTCACAAAGATTTTTTTAAATACATAAATTTAATTAAAATATGCCTGTAACCTCACACACCTGTCGTCTATTGCTTTCTGTTTAAATTTTATACCAAAGTACTTTAGGGCATCATGAAGAATGCAATAACAACATAACAAGTGCTGAAATTTGTTGCTATTATTATTAAATGCATGCCACCACTTGCCTTTCCATATGATGGAATCGCCTAAATGTATGTTGATTCTAATACAAAGTTTAAGTTAAGTAGAAAAGTATTAACGCAAACAGCCAATAACATTTGAAAGAACTAACTGTATTTACATTTTAACAGCTCAAATTTATCCTTATATTCCTATAACTGAAAAAAGTGTATTCTATAGTTTCTTAAAGTTGTGCTATTCTGTGTAAGATGTGAATAGTACTCGGTATGAAATTTATGTATACATACAATAAGAATAGTTATGAAGTTTAGTTTTTGTTACTTCAACATAATTAACAAAAATTTTCAAAAGATAGAAGGGGCCCCCCGAATCATATTTGCCCCAGGATCCGCCACAGTCTAAGTCGGGCCCTGTTGGCAAGTAGGTTTACCACTGTGTTTTCCTGCTCCCAGTCCTCCATGTTTTCATACCTTTGGGTACAGGAAAATACAATGAAAAACCTACCAGTCAACCACTAAAATCGGGTGGATCCACCAAGATATGACTTAGCAGACCAATTAAATTTTAATATTCGATTCGAGTTTTAACTAATACTATGTTCGCATTGAGATAGTTGAGTTAGTTAATTTTTAGTCACTTAATTTTTTTTAAATGGGAAACCCGGAATTAGGCTTCACCTGTTCACATTGCCAAAAGTTTTAAGAGACTTATGTTAAATTCATAACTACAACTTCTAAATATACATAGTTATTATTGTTTTTATTTTTTGAGGCGTGTTAGTTAAATAAACGATTCAATGGATCATACGAAAAAGCTGAATAATTATTTGTACAGCTCAACACTAATACAGTCGGACCTCGTTATCCCGACACCCGGTTTTCACGTCACTCCGCTTATCACGTCAGTTTTTCAAAGTCCCGAGTTTCTGTATATGATTTTAATGTAAATAAACTCCGGATTTTACGTCGTTGAATAAATTTCAACTCCGGATATCCCGACGGTTTAGAAAAATTGTCCATTTTTCATTATCCATTTCAAAAGCAAGGAAATTAAGCGGTAAGAAATGTCTTAGTCATTTTCACAAAAGTGTCTAAAATAACCATTGAGATAATTGAGAAATTTTACTTCAATCCTTTCTCTGAATAAATAAACCCACACACTATGAATGACCCACTTAAGCTCCAGATAGACATATTAGTCTACTCGCGGTCTTTTTGTCCTAGTCAGGCATGCTTTCTTGTGGTGACACGGTGTTTAACAGATGAATTGCATTGCATTGAAACGATCAGAAATTATCTAACAATTATTTTTGAAACGACGAATATTGATTACAATTCATTGTGTAACATTGAAAAAAGAATTATAGGAAGCACATCTAGGGATAAGCAAACCTTAATTCATCAATATTTCATGTAACAATGAAAAAACAAGTCATCATTAATATGATTTTTATTCTTTTCAATTTTGTTTTTGTGTTTATTTTGTTTAATAATTATTATGATTTATTGTTTATTTTGATCATTGCTTAAAACTGCAGGAACAGTTATGAACTTAAAATTATATTAAATTAATTAAAACTACAGCTTTTTATAAACATATTTTTCTCCAACCCCGGTTACCGCGACACTCCGCTTATAACGACACTTTTTTCTGGTCATTAGAGTGTCGGGATAACGAGGTTCGACTGCATTAAGAACAGTTTCAAATAAGGAATAGAGTTCAACAGGCAGTTTTCCACTCAAATGATAGTTAAGAGAGTATCAAATGTTAAGTGAGTTTCAGAAACTTGCTCAAGTCGAAATCTTGATTCCGGGTACGTCCGCTTAAAAAAACTTCAAGTTAAGTGACTCAACTATCTCAATCTCAATGCGAACGTAGTATAATCCTGGAATTTCAGCTACCAACTTTATGATGTGATGCGGTCGGTGAAGCCGCCTAGTCTTACTGCAAGTCGAACCCGAGTTTTCATTCCCAACTTTAACGGCAATAAAGATATTTTGCCGATATACTTAACATACTTTATTTTGTGCGAAATATATCAAACATTATAGGCAGACCAACGCAATTAGTTCAGTGATCCACATATACCGTGATTATGTCCATTCCAAATTATGAAATGTCTAAAGCGGAAAACCTGTAAAAAAATCTGGTCTCTAGAAATTCAACTTTCGCAGGTTTTACTGTATTATATGTTATTTAAAAAGTGCAGTTAAAATAGAACTTTTCGGGATTATTTTTCATATTTCAATTTTTCATATTTGTACGTAAAGAAAGCGACATATCTGAATGAGCGATGTAACGAGACGCGATATAACGAAAGACACCATATTTCTTTTTCTTTCTTTCTTTTTTCTTTCTTTTTTTCTTTCTTTTCCCTTTTTTTTTTTGTTATAAATGTTGCGCAGTATAAATCAAATACCAAAAGGACATATCCAAATAAATAGGGTTACCTTCAATTCCGCGGCGTTTGCTCCCGCGTTTGAAAAACTAAATATTTATACAGATAGAAAGTTGAAATTGGATCTAAAGAAATAATTCTTAGTATAAAGGAAATGTCCGACATATAAATCAAATAATAAATAAATTATTCATGTATTTATGCATATAAATAAAGTTTAAACGAAAGGTGGATTGTTTATCCAAATCTTTTAGAAATCGAATAAATATGCGCTTTCTCGTACATCAAAACAAAATTTGGCTTTTCTCATCAACGAATTTAACATTGACATACAGCAGACGTTTCAACATTTATTGCATATGCATCCACAACCAGGATTTTTTATTTTTAATAATTAATTAATTAATTTTTTAAACGCAATATTACGAAACGATGGAAAAAAAAATCCCGATCTAAACGCCAACTGAAAATTTTGGCTAAACATCAAGCATTTTACATAAGAATATTTTAGTGGCGTTACTATTGTGTTTGCTATCTGATGCAAAGATAATTTATTGGTTTTGTTGCGGAGTATCTTTTAACCCTTTATGTCCCGACAGTACTTTAAAATACCATTCAAATAACTTGTTATAAAATTCATTTAATACATCAATTAATAGCAATACAGTTTACAATGAGTTGTAGATACTTTATCTTGTTTCAAAAGTATTATTGGTTGCACACAAAAAAGTATTTTTAAAAGGAGGGTTTCTTTTCCATCTGCATATTTTCAGCTTTCTTGACGTTGAAAGATTGAGGGTGAAAAGTTTATTTTTATTGTAAATTTGTAAGTTTATTTTTATTGTAAATTTCTATTGTAAGAGCATTATATTTGCACATTTCCTAATTCTATAAAATACAAAAAAAAAAAAAAAAAAAAAAAAAAAATCAAAGATTTGAGTGGAGTTATAAATATTGAACAAAATACCAACAAACTCAAATTTAATTAATTAATTTTAATTGAAAAAATCCTTCTAAAATTTATTAAATGATTGTGTAAATCTTGTAGCGTAGTTTCAAAAATTCACGAAAAATGCTTTAGAATATGAAATTTTCATGAATTTATAATTTGGAACATAAATTATGCGTGGACACTTTTATCTCTTTAACCTTATTTTAATAGCCACAGTTCTCTAATTTGTTTTATTTTAAATAAGCTATAACTAATTTTAAAAATTCTTTTTTTAATAAACATATTTATATAGTTTTTTTTTCATATTTATAAAACGTTATTTTAAAGAAATATTTCAAATATTTAAAAAAAAAAAACAAACTACAGAATGTTGGGGGAAAAGGCATTTCTTTCCTTTGGAAGAAATAAAACACTGAAAAATTTTATCATCTGCATGTTATAAGCGAAGATAAAATTGTTTTTTAAAAAAGTTTCTTTTTTAAATATAAAATCAGATTTTTAGTCACCATAAAAAAATGTACATAGATTAGAAAAAAATGCTATGCCTGAATTACCTCAAAGCACTAGTAAATGAAAACCTCGAAAAAGAAAAAAATATAAAATAAAAATATTGCAGTCCAGAGAACGTGTCATTTTTTTTTTCAAAACAAATATTTAAAACAAGATTATTAAATTTTATCTGCAACTCCGTCAAAAATGGCACGGCGGCGGTACAAAAAAGAAACTGCTTTCTTATCAATAAATTTTGCATTATTTCAATGCTAAATTTTATCAAATAAAGCAGACGAAATTTCAATATTTATTGCATATTCATCCGGAACTGGAAAAATGTTTTTTTTTTTTTTTTTTTTTTTTTTTACTAATCTGATATGAAGGAACTGCGGAAATAGAAAATTCTGAATTTGGATTCAATCACCAATAAAATACTTTGGCTACACGCCAAGTATTTTACTTATAAGAATATTTTCGTGGAGTTACTCATAGAAGTATAAGAGTTACTATTGTGTTATCAGATTGGAAGGTAGAATTATGGGATCTATAAGCAGGAATCTTTTAAATAGAATACAAAAATTATATCCATTTACATGACATTATGCATGCAGACTTTTATCTGGAAAACTTATTTTAATAGACATAGTTCTAAAATGTAGAAAATAAAAGGTTGTTTGATTGACATTTGACATACTTATAAAATGTTTTTATTCCCTTTAAGGAATAATTCAAACATTTATTTTTTAAATAAAGAATTAGCCTAAAAAAAAGGGTTTTTTTTGTCGTTTTCAAACGAAAAAAAAAAAAAAATCAAAAAGTTTTTATCTAACACCTGAGTTTTTAAAGACAAGATAAAATCTTGTTTAAGAAAGTTTCTTTTCACATAAAAAAAAAAAAAAATGATTTTGATCATCAGAATAACGGTCTATTGGAGGGAAAAAAAAATATGTTTGGTTTGCCTCAAAACACTAATTAATGAACAAATAAAAACTGAAGTCCTTTAAAAAAAAAAGAAAAAGAAAGGGGAGAGAGAGGTATTTACCGTCAAAAAAATATGTGATTTTTTTGCTTTTAAAACAAATAGTTAAAACAAGACTATTATAAAATTCTGCTTGAAATTCTGTCAAGTATGACAAAGAAAAAATTACTGCTTTCTTTATCAACAAATTTAACAATGAAATACAAAAGGAAAACAGAACAGAATAAAAAAATTCTTATTCCAATACCATTAAAATACTTTGGTTAAATGGGAAGTATTTCATTTAGAAATATATAGTGGAATTACTATTGTGTTATCAAAGAGATGGGAAAAATCTTTGGTCATATACTGACGTAGCTTTTAAATAAAAAACAAAATTATCTTTGTCTAAATGGCATTTTAAATAAATATTTTTGTCTCGAAACTCTTATTTTAATAGACTTAGTTCTAAAATTTCTTTCATTTTGAATAAGAACTAAAAGGCCTTTTTTATTTTTCGCATATTTATGAAAAGTTACCAATCAATATATTTATAAAATGTTACTTTTAAGGAATATTCCAAGTATTTCTTTTTCTTTTTTTTATAAATAATTTAATTAAAAAAATACTTCAAAAAATAATAAACCAAAGTTGTTTAGTTAAAGCCTGTATTATATTATAAGTCTACATTTATACCGATTTTTATAAGGCATTACTTGTACCAAAAAATAGAGAATAATGCAGTATGTGCTATACTCGTTAAAAACAGTCATAATATAGTTACTTAGAAACATTTTAATTCAATATTTAATTAAATTTAAAAAATAAAAAAAACGCGACTGCGTAAAAAGCGAACTAATTAGTTATTTCTCATCAATGTGAAACTATTTTTTTCCAATTCCTACTATTAGCTCACACTCTCGCTATATATATCTTGTTAAATTTTTCAATCGCTAATAAAATACTTAATATTTATCCAATCAAACTCAAATATTTTTTTTTAAACTTGTAGCGGATGACACTTGATGTTAATCCAGTTTTTTTTCAAATATTAATTCATTAATTAAATTTAATTAATTTTCCATCATCTCTTCTTGATCAAGGTATTTTAAGACCGAGAGAGCCCTCTTCTTGATCAAGGCATTTTTAGCGCCACTCATGAGGAAAGAAGAATGGGAGAGAAAAAAATTCTCTTATTGACCTAAGTAGGAATTGACTTAAAATATTTTTTTTTATGTTACTTGTTTATATTACTTACCTATTTTTTTTATTTACTTATTGATGACTTTTAAGTTCGTGTTTAATCGTTAGTTCCTATCTATAAACACTGTTTTGATGAGCTCTATAGATGTCTATGATGGTTAGAGTTGCAGTAAAGCTAGAGATCCTACATACATAACTTCCCGGTTGTATAATATTTTAACGAAGCTTCTGACTGTAAAATAGTCAATGAAACATCGTCTTCATTTTGAAAGACCTATCCAATGACCTGCCACTAATAGGGTGCGTAAAAATTTTTTTTCGTCTCTACCGCCATTTTGTATTTTACGGCCACCATTTTGAATTTATAAAAACAAAACCTAGCCTATAACCATCGGCCCGTTAAGACGAATCGATAGATACCTCCTTCATTAAAATCCATCCAGCCGTTGGCATGTTTCGAGGGTATAAATAAATCCATATACACAGATACACGTGAAACACATAACCCTTCTTTTCAGTCGGGTAAAAATACATTTATTGTCGTTTTATAGAAAAAACATGTCATTTCATATTTTATTTGTAAAGACAGTACTTTTGTGCTTAATAAAACCCCAATATATATCCAAAAACGTAACTCATATATGCATCTGTGCTAAAAAATTCTTATGATTATTTTTTGGAATAATCTTTAATATAATATTAAGTAATTAAGAATAAAAATCAAAATACCACATATCTTTATAATAGAATCAGACATCAATTCAATGAAAATTTCATTCGGAAATTTAATTCATTTAAGTGGTTAGTCAATTCATTAAGTGATTAAAATAATTCATTTTATTTTCGTAATTTTTAACTTGCCATTTATGCAACATTTAACTTATAATGACCCAAGTTTCATATTAAAAAGATGCATTAATAAATTATTAATGAGATTTTTGCTTTTGTACTTTCGATGGTAAAAGCTTTATACCTGGTTTATATTTTGTTCCTCTTAATAATTATGCATAATGAAATGGAGTTCACATGTCATTTTATTGCAGTGATGTCTTATAAAATTCAGTTGAAGTTATAAAGCTTTTTAAATTTATACGTGAAAGAAAAATAATTACATGTCGATAAGAAAATTTGTTAAATTGCTAATTCATGCAAAAAGAGTTGCATCATTTGTGAGTCTGTATGTGTTAAACAAAATTTTATTTATTATAATAAAAAGGAAAATTAATTTTATCTCTATAATAATTATTAAATTTTTTCGCGTGGCAGAGAAATTGCTGTACGTACTACCAGGGGTGTAGTGGAGGGTACACGCAGGTGTACGCCGTATACCTTCTGGATTGTTTTAAGAAGCGCCGTATACCTCCTTTTTCCAAAATAAAACAATAGCGTATACTCTAGGAATGACGTAGATGACTTTAGCGTATTCCGTCTGCTATGGCGTATACCTTATGGTTTTTTTTACGACTACAACACTGCGTACTACCTTAGGCACACGTACCATAGGTTCGCTACTCTTGACCTAAAGGAAAAAATCTTTTGCAGTGCATTTTAAAGATGTTACTCGATTTCAAACGTAATGAAATTGAGCCCACCATCTTTCGCGCTTACTGGCAGGCTCAGCTTTGGTTGAATTATATATATATATATATATATATATATATATATATATATAATAAACACATGCGGTTTGTAGATAAATATTCATCGGGATTTTTATGCCACCAACAAAAAATTTAGTTCAAAATCTCGACAATAGAGGCCGTTACTGCCATGAAATAATTTCATATTGCTCAGACAATGTAAGATTTAGAACAAAAAAGTGTACATGCAGTATTCTCTAGTGTTTTTGTATTCAAATCTTGCGTTGTGTGAGCAATATGGAATTATTCCATGGAATTACCTGAAGTAGCGCCCTCTATTGTCGAGATTTTGAACTATTTTTTGTTGGTGCCATAAAAAATTCTGTGACACGCTGACAATTTATCTGCAACACGCATGTTTCTCCGACCCATAGATCTTTTTTTTTTTAATCGCGATTTACTTTCGCACCGAACTTTTGAAACACCCGCTATATACAGGGTGTTGTCAAAGTTGACCGAAAAATTCAAAGGGAAGAAAGTAGGCATCAGGAGGATGAAAAATTGCCATAGAACATGAGGTCGCAAACCACGTATTTAGACACAAATAGAGAGTGTTTCATCCTAACTGAATTTGGGTTGACGGTAACAATTTTGAGTAAAATAAAAACATTGCAATCAAAATGCAACGACATGTGCCTTGTTTTGTGTGAAATGTGATAACATCACGAAAAGTTCTGGAAAAACAGGGTGCTGAAGCAATCGATGATACCGTAGGAACTGGGAACCGCAGTCCAAAATGTGGAGCGTCCAGTGTATACTGCTGGGGCATATAATGGAAACTTCTACCACTTTTTTTTAATATTATCATATTTACAACAAAGTTGAGAATGTCTATTAAAAGTTTTATTATAATATATACTTCAGTTTTCTGAAAGTTATTACTGTCAATCCAAATTGAGTTAGCGTACAACACCCTGTATTTTTGATTAAATACGTGGTTTGCGACCCCATGTTCTTGTTGGCAGATGTTACGAAATGTAATCTCTAAATGAAAGGCTATAAAATAAATCATACTCGGTAAATTACTTTCATGTATTAACATGATTCATAAAAGCAATTATAAAAGAACTTGTTATATTCAAAACAAGGAAGTTTACGATTCTAAATAAATACTTTATATAAACATTTCATCGCATATCCAAGAAATTAAGATATTTGAACAATCAATAAACTAAACTGTTTAAGTGACTACAAATATAAATAATGTAATATTAAGATTAATGATACTAATATCCTGTTTTTGATTTCAATAATATATATGTGTTTTACATTTACTTGTATTTCAGACTCTCAAAAGGAGAAATGAGGCAATATTATGCAGCAATTGTAATTAATTAAATTGTATTTCTTTCTTTAAAGTTTAAATCTACATTTTTATACAAGTCACAAAAAGAAATTACGCGCGCTCAAAAAACAACATAGAATATTATAGCATTAGCAGAGAATGAGAATGTAAAATGACTTGACCTTCCAGACTATATAACCCTGATGACGGATTCCAGATAAAGATGGATATAAAACATAAATACAAGGTAAGCTAATTTGCTCTTACCTATGCTTTTATTATTGAGATATGAATAAATAATAAACTGTGAGAGAAAACGAATTTCGCGCAAACACTTTATTGGTTAAGTTGAAATACGTCTAATAGTAATTTCTCATCCTCTTGATGACTATCACCCCCTATCACCCCCATAAACTATCACCCCCTCTGAATTTGTCGGTCGAATACAGCAACACCTTATATATATATACGCTAATAAAATGATTTTATAAGACTAAATGGGCTAAAAAAAAGTACAGTATCATTTGCAAAATGTAATTAAATTAAAGCTTATTGACAAAACATATCCATTCCATACTAATTCGCGCAAAGCAGCAGAATATTATAGAACGGTAAAACAAATATAATACTCTTAAAAATCAAAAAGCATCCAACAAGTTCTTTTTACAAAACTTGAGAAAAAATTCTTTTTTTTAACCCTTTATCTACTGACGGTACTTATAAGTACCATTAAAATAACTTGTTATAAAATTCATTTAATGCATCGATTAGTTGCAATACAGTTTACAATGAGTTAGACATTACTTTATCTTGTTCCAAAAGCATTATTGGTTACACAAAACAAAAATATTTTTTAAAGGATGATTTATTTTGCCTTTGCATCTTTTCAGCTTTCTTGGCGTTGGGAGGATGGGGGGGGGGATTTTTCAATTAGGAAATATCTCTATATTTCTATTGTAAGAACATTATATTTGTACATTTCCCAATTCAGCAAAATACTAAGAAAAATATTTAAAATAAAAGATTTGAGTGGGGTTATAAATATTGCACAAAATCCATAAATTCAAATTTAATGAATCCTTCTAATTCTTTCATTCCTTCTAAAATCCTTCTGAAATTTATTAAATGATTATGTAATGTAGTTTAAACAATCCACGAAAAATGCTTTAGAAGATAAAATTTTCATGAATTCATAATTCAGTACATAAAGGGTTAAGATGGCAGATATCTGGTATGTGAGTACAAATTTTCTATAATTCTCTGGGTTTTTTTTTTTGTTTGTTTGTTTGTTTGTTTTTCCTTCTGTTTTTTATTCCAATTCCAATGCATTATATCGGCAGAGCAGATTATTCTTTTGACAGTCTATATATGAAATAATGCATTTATTAGCGACATGTGGTGTCCTGCCGGCTGACGATTAGACATAAACATGTTGCTTTGGTTTCTTTACATCATCATCGTATATCACTATTCCGTTTGTTAATCAATTGATAAGTTTTTTATTCATATTATAATAGAGTTTAATAGTGGAAATATTTAAACTGTTGTTTTGTAATTTTCCTGCGACAGTTCTGTGGATTATTAATTGCCATCTCTAAATTTGGAGTTTCGGTCACTTTGTTGTTCGAATATGTTAGTTTTTTAACTTCATATTAGGTATTCTATATATAAATCAAACATCTACCATCTTAAAAACAGAGATTCTTGTCAGGTTTATTATACTTGTATATACATATATATATATATTATAAATATATAATTTCTGTTAGCTAAATGTTTTTAAACGTTAGCAAACTATTAAAAAAAAAATTATGCGCTGGGTTTATTGCTGCAATTGCGCAAAAACTTAGTGTGTTATCATATGATTTCTACTATTGTAGTTACTTGATACCTAGATATAAGAAATTCCATTTTATGCTGCATGTTTGTCATCTTTCATGGTCTATATTAAACTTCATTTCAACATGATCTTATCACTGTTGTTCATTTGTTATCAATTAATTTACATTAATAAATTTTAATAATATTTGTCTCACTAATTTTAGGTATGAATTATTTGGTGTTTTTTCATATGTTATTATATGGATTAATCGTCCGCAATGAGCTAGTGAATTAGTGGTATTGTGCTTGATTTTGTATTACAAGTTAAAGGTTCCATCTTTATTTTGTATAATGTCAGTGTTATGAATTGAAGCTAAATTTATTAATTTATTAATTTAATTTTGGTAATTGGAAATAGATGATGATTTGTAATTATATAACGGTTATATATATATATATATATATGATAGCTCTAAATTTTAATTTTTCTTGCTCCATTTCAGTTATAATTTAATACACCAGGGGGTATTTTTAGCTAAATTTTGACGATATTGTTAAACAGTTATTAATTAATTTAATAGTGCATTTTAAATAATGTAATTACTATCTATTTATTTTATATTATATTAAATGTATTTAACAAGGTATTTCAAATTTTATTTCAAAATGTATTAACTGCATCCTTTGGTATCAATTACTGTGATTTCTTAACTGTTTTATTCACCTTAATCTTTATGATATTCTGGTAGACGTGCGCGTGGTTATTTGTAAAATACTGAAATATTAATCGGTATGGTGTTTATTATTTGTATTTTATATCCTATAAATATTTAAATACGTTTTATTGATTCTTCCATTTCATATTATTTGTTTCTATTCTGCTTTCATTTTTAATCAATTCACTTGATTTTAATGGTTGTTTGGGCACAGGGGAAAATAATTTTTAGCTTTAGCTTATATTTCTCACAGAAAACAACCATTTTGCTTATATCATTGAATTCTGTGCCCTTGACAACGTAATTCAATATATAAGCTTTTCCATTTTTTGTCGGTGTCCACTTTTTTCTTTTTCTTCCATAATAATTCTTATAATATATTTTTTTTTTTTTTTTTTTTTTTTTTTTACTTACAGCTTTAATTCATAATAATTGACGGTGGTAGGTTATGTTTAATTAATGGTTATATATATATATATTATATTAAGATCTTAATAAAGGGGACCAGAATAGACATGTAAGCACTACAGGCTTTGTTTTCTAGCCTAAACAGTCACTCATAGACAGTAAAAGCAGTAAAAAGAAAAAAAAAATTATGTGCATTGCTGAGGTGCACTACAAGATACTTACTGCAGAATATGGTGTGCATAGCACTTACGAATTTGTTTATTTTTTACAGAAACACAAAAAAGAATTCTGTTACCGTACAGTATGGCCGTTAATATATATAACAGCGTTTCCACATGTGATATGCGTTTAAGATTAACCAAATTCTAGCACATTACGTGGTGTGCATAAATTCCATGTATTGAAGTATACAGGGCTGCACAAAAGAGTTCGTAAGCATTATTATCTATGGGCGTGAATTATTGAAAGTATTTTTAATTGTGTTATGAATTTTCCATCTTAGCTATATTGAGAGATTATTTAAGAATTTTTATAGAATATAAATAAATTCATATACAGGGCTACGCAAAAAAGGGATATATTGCAGTCTAGAGATGGTATTTTTTGGAAATTTGTAGTTTTGTTACGCATGTTTTACATAAATTGAATTTCAGCTTAATATGGAGTATGTAGAAGAATTTGTAGATCATATAAAGGGATGTATGAACAATTTCAAGTTACCTTCTATGAGAGTTAACTGCTGAAAGTAAATTTTCAAATGTGCCATGCGTTTTCTAGTTGAACTACATTTTAGAAAAATAAGTGGTGTGTATATAAATCAATAGATTAAACAAAGCTGCTAAAAACAAGTTGGAAATTGCGTGTCAAACGTGGCAAATGCGGTGCGTTCGTACTATAACTAGTTTTATAAATATTTTTCGCACAGCAGATTGTACTGAATAACTGAATGTGTATTTTAGTGCACTTCATAAGTGCATATCAATGTCATTCTTTTCGAAAGGCTGTAACATCATTAAAATGCACTTGAAATAATTTTTTCCCATTGGCCGTAATGTAACGGAAAACTTTTGACTGTTCCTGATGTAATTAAACTATACATCGATAAACCGATTTTTATAAAATTTGAAATGACTCGACAAAATTTTGCAACAATTATATATTTAAAATTTCAGACCATTCGCTTGGGTAGTATTTGTTCTGTTATATGCGGACGGACAGACAGACGGACCGAAAAACGACTATAGGTGCTACGTATTTATATAATCACGAACACACCTAATGACAATTTGCGGAAAAACCCTGCAGCAGCTTTTAGAGAGCAACTAAAAATTCGCTCACTATATTGCCGATATCTTTCTGAATTTTCACGACATTTGACTGGCTTTTTTTTTTATGAGTTGCTCCATAGAGTTGACTATCAAATCTTGAAAAAAAAAAAATATCTTTAATCTTGCGCGCATGCACAAATAAACAATATCTCGTACAACTGCTCATATTTCATCAAATATTTAATATATTTATATTCCAATTGCACTATATTATCCCTACTACATTTTGTCAAATTTTCTGAAACTGGCATTAAATTTCGTAAAAAGTCCTATATGACATTAACAAAAAATATGCAAAATTGTTTTTAACTCTTTAAAAAAATCGATATATCTCAATGAATATACGTTCTATTCTTCCACAAATTAATACATATATTGTACAACACCCATATATTCGTAAGCTATAGCGATAGATCACTCCGTGCATTTTATTTTACAGGGTGATCCCAAACGTTATTATTATTTTTTATTTTTTGTTGGCCCCCTAATTGTCCTTCTGATCAAATCGCAGTTGATAAATATGAAGGCGAACATATTCCTCATAATCCTGAAAATCCAGAAAAATCCGACAAATATATCTTTAAATATTCGACAAAATGTCTAAAATTGAAAGTGTCCGGTGATTAATGGCCATATAGTGTATGTACTATATAAGTATGCAAAAATTTAATTCAGTTTGAAAACGAATAACACAGTTGAAAATTCCTCTTCAGTAATTTCTGGCAATAAACGGAAGTGTACCCAATGTTTTGTGTATTCCTGTATATGATCTATAGAATACACACCAAGTAATACGCAAAAAATTAGTTAAATTAAAAAACGAATACCGCAATTGAATACGCACTTCCAGAAATTATTGCTCATAGAGAGTACTGCAACAGAATTATTTTGTGTGTCCCTGTAAATGAACGATAAATGCTATGTACATTGCACATCATATTCTATAATAAACATTTTGTAGTGTAACTCAGTGATGTATATCAATTCTAATATGATTGAAATAATGTAACATCATTAAAACACTCTACAAATAATCCTCCCCTATAGACCATGGTTTAACGACATTCTTTTGGGCGAACCTGTAAACGAATTACAAATGTTATACACTTCCTTTTTAGTAAACAACACGCCATGGTAAACCTCAATAACATATATCAATTACATGGTAATTCGAGAAAATTTACGCAAGTTAGAGCATGGACATACAGATAGATAGGCGGTCAGACAGATAAACGGCCCGACACATCGAATTCATAATATATTTTTTAATTATGTTAAAAAGAGTTAAAATGAAGAAATTTGCAGCCCGAAGACTATGCGATTTTTCTATCCATATTTCTATATTCATTTATTTCTAAACAAAACGAAGAAAAAAAATAAATTATTTATATATATGTTTAGTAATCAAAATTGGACAAATCTCAATATTCTGATATATTAACAAAACAAACTTTCGCATTCTTATCAGTAAATTTAACATTGAAATAAAATAGAGAAAATATCAGTACTTTTTTAGACTTTTTACCTATTCATCCACAAGCGGGAAAATGTTCTTTTAATCTGATATCAAGGAACGATGGAAATAAAAATATGATTCAAAAATCAAAATCATTTTTTGGGAAAACGCCAAGTATTTTACTTAGGAATATTTTAGTAGAGCTACTTTTGTTTTATTAGATGCAAGAGAAGAATTATAGGTACTATAACGGAAAAGATTTTAAATGGAATATGAAAATTATATCAGTTTAAATATCATTATGCATACATACTTTTATCTCACAAAAGGTTATTTTAACAGGCTATTTCTGAAATTTATTTATATTTTGAATAAGATGTAACTCTGTTCATAAAATTTTCTTTTTAAAATTTATTATTTACATACATATGTGACATACTCATGGACATGTTTATACAATGCTATTTTAAAGAAATATTTTAAAGATATCTTTATTAAATAAACTAGGAGAAAAAGTTTTTCTTTTTTTTTTTTTTTTTTTTTTTTTTTTTTTTCAGGGAAAAATAAAATACTCAAAATCTTTTATCGTCTGCGTTTTTAATCGAATTTGAAATTTAATTTTAAAACGTTTCTTTTTACATAAATATTTTTAAATCTGACTCTTGGTCATTAGGTAAAAAAAGATATTTTACAGGTTAGGGAAAAAAATATTTTGTTTGCATCGCCTGAAAATATTAGTTAAAATATTAGTTAATAAACAAGTAATAAATTGAATCACTTCAAAAAAAGAGGAAATTCGAAAATCGAAGACTATATGTATATTTTAAAATAAATAACTATAAAACAAGACTATTTATTAAGAAATGCTACGTGAAACTTTATCATATATGATAGTATTATGTAGAATACGTAGAAAACTACTTTCTTATCAATAAATAAACATAACACATAACATAAGGCATGAACAGAAATCCAGCAGAGAAAATTTTAAATTTTTATTGTGTATGGTAGGAAAATGTGTTTTAAAATCCTGATATCGAGAAAAAATGAAAATAAACAATTCTGATCCATATGCCAATAAAATATTTTGGCTAATCGCCAAATGTTTAACTTAGGAATATTTTAAAAGTTACTATTGCGTTATCAGATGGAAGGGAAGAACTATTAGTCTTATAGTGAGATATCTTTTAAATGAAATACGAAAATTACCTTCCTCTAAACGACATTATGAATTCATACTTTTATCTGTGAAAGCTTACTTTATTACTCATACAACATTTCTTTTGCTCTGAAAAAAGATACAGTAACTAATATTCTAAAAATTCTTTATTTAGACTTCATAAAGTTTTTGTTATAATAAAATGCTTAAAAAGTAAAAGAACAGTTTGGACTTTTTGAATACTTTATTATATCAGTTTCGTCTGTATGTATAAAAAAGTATGTTTGTAAGAGAAAGAAAACTTTACTAATAGAGATGATATCAAGCAATTTTTTAGCCCCCGGTATGCTATTTATTTTCCCCAGCAAATAAAATGTCGTCTCCAAAAAATAGCGTTCCGTTGTTTAAGGCAGCCGTAAAACAAAGCAGATGTATCATTGTATTGTTAAATACTCTATTGAATTTTTTTTAACTTCTAAGCATCGCACATTTTCAATTTTTATATCGTCGTATTGGGAAAAAAGTAACTATTTATATATGTATACATACATATATATATTTTTTTCATCGGGGGCGACACTAAATTCTGAAAAAAACAGAATTTCTGTTTTCTAGTTTTGTTTGTTATTTCTCCACTGTAAAAGAAAAAAAAAAATGTGTAACGTTACTCCATAAAATTGGCGGCAACATGCTGCCTCCAATTTCAAGGAGTAATTTAATTCATACAATGGAGTAATTTAAACTGATATAATTGATGTAATATTACATATTAGTGTAACTTAACGCCAGTTATATTGGTTAAATTACTGAATAGAATAGAGGCAGAGAGGCTGCCAGTAATTTTGTGGAATAACAAGAACGTTACATAAATTTTTTACAATGTCTCTTCCCCTATGTCACAGTTTGTTACACTCGAGTGATACCTTCTCCCGTGTTGTGACGTCACATTTTTATTTATTTACAAGCTGATAAATCCGGCGTTGCCCGGACCAATTAAAAAGTAGCAGGAAATGAAAAAAAAAAAAAACCTCAAAAAAAAATCACTATAAAAAATCACAAAAAATTGAAAACCACTGCATGAATTTCGAATGAGAAAAGAAAAAAGTTTCAGTGATAAGAGAAAAAAAAATTACTGTATTGAGCAAGAAGATTGAAACCAAATTCCTTTTACTAATATGGAAAATTCGCAGCGGATCGCGAAAAAGTACTAAAATATCAACAATAATAGAGGACAAAAAGTACTATATTGGCCTAAATGATTTCTCCTACGAATGTCGAAAAATCTCTGCGGAACGCGAAAAAAATCTAAAAATCACATAAAAAATTCATAAAAAAATCGAAATTTGACGCAAGAAATCCGAATAAACTTTATTGAAAAGAAGACAAAATTTACTAATATTAGTTTAAAAAATCACCGCGGATCGTGAAGTAACGTAAAAATTGTATTAAAAATCGCAAAACCTTTAAAAATCATGAAGGAAATAACTTTAAAATCTAATCCCAATTACGAAAGTTAAAATATCACCGTTAAACGCGAAAAAACACTAAAAATCGCAATAATAAGCGCTAAACAATCAAAAATCGCACAGGCGAAAATTTACGATATTAGGCTAAAAGTTTGAAAACGAAATTCCTTTTACAAATTCTAAAAAATCGCGCGGAACTTTAAAAAAATAAATAAAATTCTGAAAATCACATTAAAGATCGGTAAAATTCAAAAATCGAGGAGAAAAAACATTACCATAACACGTTAAAAGTATGAAACAGAATTCCTTTTACAAAGGACAAAAAAACGCCGTGAAAACCGGAAAAATGTAGCAAAATCGCTAAAAATGCAAAAGTCGCGAAGGAGAAAATTTACTATATTAGGCTAAAAGTTTAAAGCCGAATTTCGTTTCTAAATGTCAACAAATCGGCAAGAAATAAGAAAAATCGCTAAAAATCCGATTGAAAATCGCATTAAAAGTCAGCAAATATTTAAAAATCGTTGGTGTGAAAATTTACTATAATGCGGTGTAAAACATTGTAATCAGAAATCTTTCAAGAAAGACAAACAATCGACGAGGGAAGTAAAAATTATATAAAAATCGCTGAAAAGCACATTTAGTATCGCAGTAAAAATGTGTAAAATTCAAAAATTGCACAGGACAAAATGTACTATATTAGGCTAAAAGTTTGAAATCGGAGTTCTTTTACAAATATGAAAGAATTACCGCAGAACTCGAAAAATTGCTAATAATCGCATTGAAAAACTTACACTCACGCACTCACAAACTTCTTTTCTTGTTATTATAAAAGGTTTATTTATTACTCGTATTACATACGATCTGTCACTCAGCTTTTACATTATGTTGTCGCATTTCGAAGGAAAGGGGAAATTATGCCTAATCCTAATACTGCCTGAATAAAAATACATTCTTCAAAGAGTTTTAATGGCATCACAAAATGTTAACCCACTCCCTCCTCCTCTCGCACTTTCAAGTAGGACATTATTAATAGATGAACTCCCGGTTTTTTTAAAAATATTCAAAATATTTTTTTCATGTATTTAGGGGCCAATTTAGAAAATTTCGCAAAATTTAATTATATTGAGAAATTCCACATTTTCAGTTATCAATTTAACTGACTGGAATATTAAAATGATTAATTGTGTATACTTCATTCAAAACTTTTAGAAATCAAAATTGAATGGGTCTCCATTTTCTCGTATATCAACTCCCATTTTCTTATTAATACACTTTATATTGAAATGAAGTAAAAGTTTCAATATTTATTGCAGTCATAAACGGAAAAATGCCCTTTTTTATCGTCCCTGAAAAAAAAAGGAAAAAAAAATCTTATCCAAACGCTAAATATTTCACTTTTATGAATGTTTTAGCGAAGTTATTACTAGGGTTATCAGATAAATAGGAAGAATTATTAGCCCTATAACGAGGCTTTTAAACGACATACGAAAATTATCTTCGTTATTGTAAACATACATTACATATTAACGACATTGTACATTCATACTTTTAGCTCAGAAATATTATTTTTAACCCTCTAAGAGTTTGGGCTTAATATTCCGTTCACTAAGCTCCAGGTTTCACAGCAATATTTAAGATAATATAATTCTATAGATTTAATGAATTTTAAATGCATTGAAGAATGATTAATACCCTCAAGGATTGCATTCATATTTGTAATTGAGTTTTTTTTTTATATAATGTTGAAAGAATCATATTTTCTTAGCATTTAAAACAAAATGCAAAGAAAACAACACTACATACAATTTTACCCCTTTGCAAGACGCTCGGAGGGTTAATAGACATAGTTCTAAAATTTGTTTTATTTTGAATAAGATCTAACTAAAATTAAAAAAAGATTATTATTTTTATTATTGTATTATTATTATTATTATTACTCGCGTTTTTTTTCCACTACTAAGTTATTTGTAAAAGGTTATTTTAAAGAAATATTTCAAACATTTCCTTTAAAAAAATAGTGTAAGAATTTATTTTATTTATTTATTTATTTTTTACCTTAGTGGAAACTAGCTAAAAAAAGTTGAAATTGTTTTATCTATCATCTGCATTTTATAAGCCAAGATAAAATGGTTTTAAGAAAAGTCATTTTTTAAGTGAAAAAAAAAAAAAAAACGCATTAATTTTTGGCTATTAGAAAAAAAAAAGTATACCGGTGAGGAAAAAAAATTAGAATGGACTCAAAACACTAATTAATAAACTGAAGTCCTTCAAAAGAGAAGAAATTTACAGTAAAAAAAAATATATATGCTTTTTTTTTTAGGAAACGAAATCCATACTTAAAACAAGAGCTTTCAACTCTTTTTTCAACAAGTGCAACTTGCTGAAAGGATGGAAGGAAGAAATATTGTGCGTCACGCATAGATTATGAAACACTTTCCAACACTTCCAGAATACTTTAACGAAACTTCGCCGTTTAACCTTTTATATCCCAAATTATGAATTCATGAAAATTTAATCTTCTAAAGCATTTTTTGAGAATTTCTGAAACTACGTTAGAAGATTCACACAGTCATTTAATAAATTTTAAAAGGATTTTGCCAATTAAAATGAATTAATTAAATTGGAATTTATAAGGATTTTGTGCAATATTTATAACTCCACTGAATTATTTTATTTAAAACATATTTTTTAGTAATAATGTCATAAGACGAAACGCAATTTTTCACCTTGATTCAACATAAAATAAATAATGTGAACATTAAAAAGGTCCGCAATCTTTCTTAAAAGGCGACTAATGTAATGAAAAAGATGTTACAAGTTTAAAATATACATTTTATTTAAAAACTTCTTGGTACTTTCAAACCTTCCAGGTTCATCATCAGAGAATATCTTGATAACTAAATGTTGTTTATTTATACAAATACGTCACTCTGTTTTGAAAATGAGAGGGCCAATAATTACTAGAGTTGAAAGTAGAAGTAGCAGTAGCAGTTCCATGGATTGAATTTAATTAGAGGAAATATATATTAGTATTATTATTTGCAGCTCAATTTATTTTATGACATGTATAAGTAAGCATGTATTATTAATTGCAGCTCCATTGACATATATAAGTAAGCATGTCATAAAATAAAATAAATGGAGCTGCAATTAATAATAACAATGTATATTTCCTCTAATTAAATTCTATCCATGGAACTGCTACTGCTACTTCTATTTTCAACTCTAGTAATTATTGGCCCTCTCATTTTCAAAACAGAGTGACGTATTTGTATAAATAAACAACATTTAGTTATCAAGATATTCTCTGATGATGAACCTGGAAGGTTCGAAAGTACTAAGAAGTTTTTAAATAAAATGTATATTTTAAACTTATAACATCTTTTTCATTACATTAGTCGCCTTTTAAGTAAGATTGTGGAATTTTTAATGTTCACATTATATACATATTTTTAGTATTTTATAGAATTAGGAAATGTGAAAATATAACGACCTTACATTAGAAAAATAGAAATATTTCCTAACTGAAACTCCCCCCCCCCCCCCCCACAATCTTTCAACGTCTAGAAAGCTGGAAAGATGCAAATGAAAAGAAAACATCCTTTTAAAAATATTTTTGTTTTGTGCAACCGATAATGTTTTTGGAACAAGATAAAGTAAAGTATCTATAACTCATTCTAAACTGTATTACTACTAATCGATGTATTAAATTAATTTTATAACAAATTATTTTAATGGCACTTTAAAGTACCGTCGGGGCATAAAGGATTAATAAGGTAAATAAGATGCCTACGTAAGCATTTTAGAAAACGCATAACACATTTGAAAACCCGATTTCAGCAATTACCGTCCATAGCCTAAAAAGTACTCCAAATTCTTTTGTGCAGCCCTGTATTTAATCTATACATTTGTATATATTCTACATAGTATGGTAAAATTTAGTTCAATAATAAAACACGTAATGATCTGAAAATTCATCTTCAGCAATTTCTACCAGTAGAACATACTTGAATTATTTTTTATATCCCTGTACATTACCTACAGATTTTTATACACATATTAAGCTAAAATTTAATTCAGGTTCAACACGTTTTAATTTACGGAAATCACATTTCCAAATATTATCATCCCAGGCGGCCATGTATTCAGTTCTTTGCGGTATCTTATATATGATTTTATTTATATTTTACCTCTCTTAGTATGCTAAATATAATTCAGTTTGAAAATGCATAACTCAGTTAAAACCAAATTTACGCTCATAATCAATGTTACTTATGAATTCCTTTGTGTAGCCTGGTATATGATCTATAGCATTTAAACACACCATGTAGTATGCAAAAATTTAGTTGAACTTAAAAACGTATACCATAATTGAAAACGTACTTCCAGAAATTATCGCTAAATAGACAGTATTTCGGATACATGTACTGTACTTGAAATTTTTTTTGTTAGTCTCTGTAAATGCTATTCATATATTCTACAGCAAGTATCTTGTAGAAAACCTCAGTAATGTGCATAAATTTCATTGTAATAAAAATAGTATAAACATAATTAAAATACGTTGCAAATAGTTTCTCCCCATATAGACCATTATTAATTGAATTTCTTCTGCGGCCCTGTAAATGAATAATAAATGCTTTGCACCCCATATTCTACAGAACGCGTGTTTTAGTGCACTTCATAAATGCATATCAATTTCATTATGTTTGAAATGATGAAATGCATTAAAATGCATCTGACACGATTTTTCACCCCATTGACCGCAATATAATAGATAACTTTTGACTGTCTCTGTAAACGAATTATAAATGCTACACATTTCATTTTCAATAGCGATCGAGTTACAATAAATTTCAATAACATAAAAATTACAGAACTAAGGCAATCCAAGTACATTTACGAGAGTTAGAGCTCGGCTAGACGACCAGACTAACCGAAGTCATAAACACTTTTCAACCATGTTGGAAAGTGTTAATGTGTTTATGTTTGTCTGTTTGTCTTCCCGTGCTCTAACTGAGGTAAATATACTCGGATTGCCATTAAATTATATATGTTATTGAGATTTACTACAGAATGTTCGGTATTGAAATAAAGTGTGAGTGATTTTTTTACGTCGTTTACAGGAACACAAAAGAATTCTATTACATTATGGTATATGGGGAAGAGTCGTTTCCGAAACATTTTTTATGCTGTTACAATGCCTGAAACATAATGAAATTGATATGCATCTCTGAGGGGGACAAAAACATGCTTCCTCAGTAGTATAGGATAAATAGCATTCATAGTTCATTTACATGGCCGCACAGAAAATACTTCCATTATACATTATGATTTATGGGAATAAATCGTTTCACATGCATTTTAATGATGTTATGATATTTATAAAATAATGAAATTAAAAAAGATCACTAAAGGATTACTGCATATTTTTTATAGATTACAAGAGAGACGATATATAGTGAGATAGTTCATTTACAGAGAGAGTAAAAAAAAAGTTATGGACTGCAATCGATTTCACTGTGTGGGAAAACCAAAATTTCTTAATAATACTATCTTAATATTAGAAAGTGTTTCATAATCGATGCCTGGTGCATTTTTTTTTTCGATCTAGTTTTTATTTCTGTTTTCTTTCTAATTGAGCTACCGTTTTAACCCTTTAAGCGTCCTATCCGTGTTTTTCCGTCACGTACTTTTTGAATTCAAGAGTTCATTTAACGCAAAATTGATATTAATGTTATTTTTTTCCAATGCATATGATAAATAAATGTGTTAGGTAATCATAAACAAATACTCATTACAAATACTTTTTATAGCTATTATTTTATGAATCATTAAACATACATGGAAAATTCTACAGGACGCTTAAAGGATTTTAAATTAAGAATAGGGCTCTACTGTGTAAATGAAAATTCATAATCTGAACTCATAACAAGACACCATTCTAAAAAATGTCACATTGTCAAGATTGGTACAACACAGATCTACCTTTATCCTAACTGAAATATGACATTAGATCTTGCAGATTGTCTCGATTAGTTTTGCTAGGGAAAATGCATCATCAAGATCGCCAAATCATCAAGTTTTTCGATAAAGGCGTTTGTCACCGAGATTCAGTATTAGAATTCTATCCCTATAAAACTACTTTCCCAGCAATAGGACTATTATCGTAGGAAAGCATTTCTTTCTTCTCATTTGTAACGAAAGGCTGCACTTTAAGTAGGTTTGATTCGATTTTGTTTTTCATTTTTTAAGGAAATAGTTTTAATTTTTATTATATTTTTTCTTTTTCAAATCTACTTTCTTTATTCTTTAATAGAAAATAAATCTATAATTTAACTGAACATATTCACAGCAATGCATTTTTCAAGTACCAAAAAATTATAGTATGATAAATGTTGGTATATCATTAAAAAAAAAAAAAAGAAATTTCGCAGATTAGACTAATTGTTTTAAGGGAATATGATTTTCTTAAATAAAAACGAAGAAAACCATCTAAGACTACCGAAAGTCGCAATTTAGAAATGGTTTTAATCAAGATTTAAAGTAGACACCGAATAAAAGTGCTTCTAAAATTATTATTATTAATACTTTCCAACATAGTTGAAAAGTGTTTATGAATTCAGTTTGTCTGTCCGTCCGTACTCTACCTCGCGTAAATATAGTCAGATTGGCATGAAATTGATATATGTTATTGATGCTTACGGTGGCATGTTTTGTAATTAAAATGAAGTGTGTAGATTTAACGGTTCCTTTATAGGGACACTAAAAAAATTTCGTTACATTACGGGCTATAGGGAAAAATCGTAGGGGGTGTATTTTAATGATATTACACTACAATAAATATACTGAAATTTGTATGTTTCAGTGAGGTGTACTACAAAATGCTTACTGTAGAAACTGGCGTGCATATAATTTATTGTTCATTTACAGGAACACACTAAAGCAGGCATGGCGAACCTATGGCACACGTGCAAAAAGTGGTACGCGAAAGAATAATTTTGGCACGTTGCTTCTTGTGACTCTAAATCAATATACATTGATATTACACACAATACACAAACTCTAGATGATCTAATCTTAACTAAATTTGATTTATTGGAAATTGGAGTATTTTAATTGCGGCTTTTTAAAATACCCTAAATTGCTACATTAGTAAATGTTCCAATGATAAAATTATTTCAACTTAGAAATTAATTTCAGAGCTATTTAAAGAAACTGGCGTTTGATCTTTTAATATATTTTCCATCTATCTATGTTCGCAAGGTCATTAGTTTCTAAAATGAATAATACAAAAAATAAAATAAAAATCAGTTGTCATATAAATCCAGTTAAGTTTGCATTCTGTTGAAATTAACTGAGTATGAATCTGATAGTAATTATTTTCCTTCCAAGATGCAACAGCACAATTAATCACATATATTTTTTAAAAATTTCTAGAATTTATTTTTTTATGATTATTATAGTGCAATACCTCACCTGTATGTTACCCATTTTTTTTAAAAATCTTAATGTTATTACTTAAAAGGTTTTTTTTCATGATTTTTCAATCCACTAAATTTGTTGGCACGTCAAGGTCGTGTAAAATATTTTTGGAAACAAACTGGCACGCGGTCACAAAAAGGTTCGCCAACCCTGCACTAAAGTATTTGGCTACAGTATTGCCGATGAAGAACAGTTGATCGAAATGCGTTTTCAGTTGCAATACGCGTTTTAAAATTTAACTACGTTTTTGCCTATTACTTGGTATAAATACGTGTGTATAAATTCTATAGATCATATATCGGGCCACACAAAAGATTTCAATTGCATTTCCGTTTATTAAGGGAAATTGCTGAATGGGAAATTCCAACTGTGCTGTTCGTTTAAGTGAATTACCTTTTAGAATACTATGTAATATACATGTGAATCTAAAGATCATATACAGGGCTGCACAAAAAAATCGGTTATTTTTCGTACTAGTCATGGTTAATTGCAGGAATTGAGTTTCCTAATGCGCTGTGCATTTTTTAAACTGTTTATTTAGTTTTTATTGTTTTCACCATAATAAACTTGTTACAGTATTCTGAATGTGTTGGAAACCGTTTCATAATCTATGCTGGACGCATGATTTTTCGTTCTTGTTTTTAATATTATCAATTTAAGAAAATGTAGCATGAAAGATTTTTAACACTAAAACCTAGTTAAACAAGTTGGAAATTGCTCGTCAAACGTGACAAATGAGGTGCGTTCGTACTCTAACTAGTTTTATAAATATTTTGTGAACCGCATACTGTACTGAATGTATATTTTAGGGCACTTCAATAAGTGCATATCAGTTTCATTCTGTTCGAAAGGCTGTAACATCATTAAAATGCACTTAAAACAGTTTTTTTCCCCATTAGCCGTAATGTAACGGAAAACTTTTGACCGTCCCTGTAATTAAACTATACATTCTAATTTCATAAAATTTGAAATGACTCGACAAAATTTTGCAACAATTATATATTTAAAATTTCAGACCATTCGGAAGGCTGTAACATCATTAAAATGCACTTGCAATAATTTTTCCCATTGGCCGTAATGTAACGGAAAACTTTTGACTGTCCCTGTAGTTAAACTATCCATCCGATTTTCATAAAATTTGAAATGACTCGACAAAATTTTGCAACAATTATATATTTAAAATTTCAGACCATTCGGTTGGGTAGTTTTTGCTCTGTTATATGCGGACAGACAGACAGACGGACCGAACGACGACTACAGGTGCTACACATTTATATAATTACGAACGCACCTAAAAAGTGTTTATGATTTCGGTTGTTAAACTCACATAAATATTCTTGGATTGTCATGGAATTGATATGTATGTTATTGATGTGTATTATGGCATGTATGCTCTTCAAAATGGAGTGCACAGCATTATAGTTCATTTACAGGAACACTCAAAAGAATTCTGTGATATTACGGCCTTGGGAAAAAATTCGTAGGTCACATGCAACTATTTTTTAATTCTAACTCACACCACTTTCTCAAAACAAAACTCTTTGATATATAGTTTGACAACATTTGCAAGAGAAATATATTACAAAATTTATTTTTTTTCAAATAATGGTGAGAATAGAATAGAAATATAGTCACTTGTAGCAGACCTGATGACGTAACGCTATTACAAACATAATGAAAGTAATTTCTCAGGAGCACTAAAACCTGCTTTCTGTAGAATATGGAGCGCAAAACATTTAAAATTCATTTACAGAGTCACATAAAAACAATTCAGTTACATAACGGTCTACCAGAAAAAACTACTTGCAGAGTATTTCAATGACGTTGCACTATTTCGAACATAATGAAGTTGATATACATTACTGTGCTTCATTACAAGATGCCTGCTGTAGAATATAATATGCATAGGATTATCATTCCTTTACACTTACAGGGACCAATGAAACATTTCAGTTACAGTACTACAGTGAAACCCCGATTTTACGTTTCTCAAGGGACTGAGTAAAAAAACGTAAAATACGGGAAATACATAGAAAGCAAAAAATCGTAGAAAAAAACTAAAGGTAATAAAGATGACTCTTTTAAAAGGTATTACAATCTATATTTTACGAAAAGAACATTATTATACATACCATTTTAAGATAATTTTACTAACACATTTAATTGCGAATCCTGGCATTTAGGTTGAAAATAGCCCGTAATAGTGGATTGTTTTTTAGTCATTGAGTTCAAAGGGAATGCAGCATCTTCCAGGATTGAAATGCTTTGCAAGTTTTTTTCCTGGTCTTTATGAGAAAGAAAATAGTCTTTCACTGTTTGTAAGCTCTTCCATGCAATATTGAAAGAAGGGACGGGCTGTGCTTCCGTTTCTTCTTCTTCATCTTCATCGGTGGACGAAAAGTCCATAACGTCGGCTACGGATGAAGCAGTAGCTCTTTCAGCTTCACATGCTGCTAAATTTTCCGGGATGTAATCGTCGAAATCATAGATAACTGTTTCGTTGTCATTCTCCGAGTTTACCGCAACTGATTCCTCAGGTTGACCCCCCCGCTCACCCCCAACCACCGCCGAGACTAATAATAAGCTATAAGTAGCTAGGAGTCGTTCGGTAGCTTTATCGCCCCAAGCCCAAACTTACCCGCTTTTCGGTGTCTTTAATTTGTGTAATTTCCCTTTTAAATTTGTCCGGTTTCAATTTTTGATTTTTTTTTTTTTCAATCTGGCTTTCGCTAGAGAGTCTTTCATTCGGGACGTGGCTGGGGACCTAAGAATCTTGCTTCCGCGGACTAGAGTAGAAGAATAAAGGGCTGCGGACGAAGATTGATCAATGAACAAAATTATTTTACGATTCTGCAACTCCATTTTTTTGTTTAGTTTGCGCAAAAAGTCTTCGAAAAGTGGTTTGGTTATCCATGCATTTTTGTTTGCTTCGTACTGTGTCGGATAACTTCTCACGTATTCGAAGCATCGTGGATTGCGCGACTTTTCAACAACAAGAGGCGTCAGCTTCTCATTTCCATCAGAATTGCAGCAAAGTAAAACCGTAAGACGCAATTTAGACATCTTCCCTCCATCGCAGGAGTCTTCTTTAGCAACATAAATTTTATCCGGTAAGAGGTTAAAGAAAAGTCCGGTTTCATCCGCATTGAATATGTCCTTTGGCTTGTATCCTTTGGTCAAATCTGGTAGATTTTTCTTCCAATCTTCTATTGTAGCTTCATTTACACTTGATGATTCTCCCGAAAGCGATCTATACACAAGATTGTCTTTTTTTCATTCGGTCAATCCAGCCATTTGAAGCTGTGAAATCTTTCAAACCACCAAGCCTATCGGCGATTTATAGAGCTTTTTCTCTTAGTATCGTGCCATTTACAGGTACATTCGCGGCACGAGCTTCTTTAAACCACTTTAATAAGATACCTTCCAGCTCGTCGTACGGCGATTTTTTCAATGTTCACCGTTTCTTGGCATTTTTTTCTCCGGCTTTCTCGATGTTTTTTTCAATGCATTCTTTTTTCTGTAGTATGAATTGCAGGGTTGTCACGGGAATTCCTTGCAATTGAGCGAACGCTACTTTTGTTCCGTGGAATTCATCAAATTGTTTAACAATTTCGGCTTTCTCAGCAACAGAAAAGGTTTTGTGTTTTTTACTCGTCATTTTTTGGCACAAAAAGGTTAGAAATGTAACCACCGCATGCTAAACAGCAACTGAATTTGAAAACGTGAAGAAAGGTAAAGACCACTTTCCCTCCCCGACGAAAGAAATGAGCCACCTCATCTGATTGGTAACTGGAGTGTCTCTTCCCCCGGGCCCATCTCATCCCTACACCAATAAAGTGTGTTGTTTCTTTACTTTGCTCACCCGCCAGCTATCCGGGGGAGGGAAGGGAGCAGTCACCGACAGCAGGTGTTCAACAAAGGAGGGGGCGGGGAGGGAAACCAGTTTCAGAAAACAGGAGTCTTTAGAATGCGTTTCTGTTTTAATAGATTGCATAACTTTTAACAACGTGGATTAACTTTAAAAAAGCACAAAAGGAAAAATTATTGGTTATTTTAGAACATTTTTTCCTTTTTTCACTTTCCAGAAAAAACGTAAAATGCGGGAAATTCCATAAATAACAAACTTACGATCCGGGTTAAATTAACATTACAATTATACGGAAAAACTGGGACCTGATGAAAAAAACGTATAATGCGGGAAAAACGTAAATTCGGGGGACGTAAAATCGGGGTTTCACTGTACCTATTAGTGATAA
Organism: Maratus speciosus; assembly: GCA_963932465.1. Lineage (NCBI taxonomy): Eukaryota > Metazoa > Arthropoda > Arachnida > Araneae > Salticidae > Maratus > Maratus speciosus. Next base: position 175,245,142 of record OZ010793.1, read on the forward strand.
GTCCAGTGAGTGAATTTTCAGTTTTTTAAGTCTATCTAAACTAGGGGATACAACTTAGTCTCATGCCAGATGTCCAGATGTTAGCAGTCGAAAAAATCGCCGTAGATTTAGCTACTTACAGCCCTTCTTTTTGTTTTGGTAATTTCAGTGATTTTAGTGCGTAGTTCGATTACATGTCTGTTAAATTTGTGGTTTATTTAAATTATTTTATTTATTTAAGAATGACAAAGTTTTAATTTCGTTAAGGAATATTAGCCGGTAACAAATGCTGACTATTTATATTGTGTTAAGTGCAAACGGGTTAATCTTTTGTGATTGGGCTGCACACAATCACGATCTTTTTTTTTTTTTTTTTTTTAAATACAGTTAATCCTCGATTTAACGGACTTCGGATTCAACGGACTAATTAAAAAAAAAAAAAAAAAAAATCAAAAATTAAACAAAAATTAAAGTAAAACAAGTGGGTAAGTGTGATCGCAGATCGCACAGAGGGTTTCGTTTAATATCCCTTTTAAAACACTTTATCCTTAAATTAACAAATCAAAATCGTTAATTTAAAATTATTCCCCTCTCCCTAACCTGAAATTCAATGCCCGTATTTTAAATTTTTATATTTGACAAATGTCAAATATTTATTTATCACTATTATTTGCTGGAAGCCTCCATGATAAAACAGCTTCTAAAACGATGAAACACGCTTCGAAAAAAAAAAAGTATTACTGCCCCTCCCCCACTTGAGAATCAAAACGCAACCCTCTTTTAAGCTTTTATATGTAAAAAATCAAGCAATGAACAACGACAAAGCATTTCTTTTTACTATTTTTAAAAAGCGATTTCTCGGTAAAATAAAAAAAAATATTTATTATATCTGTGGCGACACAATGTCTCGTGATCAAATGAACGAAACCTTAAAAAAAGGGAAAGAACACGAAACGCCGAAAGCGCGCGCTTTGATTCTCACTGCAGCGTGGTTTTCGTTCTAAGCATGCGCAATGATGTGGCGACCTATGCGGCCATGTGATATGCTTTTCGTTCTATGCATGCATAAAAGTTGCATATGTGTTAATTCGTTTGTATTTCATTACCTATATTGTATTATTAAAAGTAATGTATTGTGTTTATATATACATATACAGTAGTATATATGTATATACAATATATATTTATGTATATACATATATTGTGTATATACAATACATGTATATACACTGTATATATTGTATATATATATTATATATATATATATATATATATATATATATATATATATATGTAATTTGCACTGTAATAATATATGTAATTACAAGTACGTAATAATATATATATGTACCATAATTATAACAAAATAATATTATAAATAGTACTTTGCGATTTAACGGACACATCTTAGTTCCAATTAGTCCGTTAAATCGAGGGTTTACTGTATCATCATTTACAATTAATTTAAAAACCATATCAAAATGAATAAATTGAGATATACTTTTCAAACGAATTTCATTTGAAAGAACATTTTATTCCCTATTCAACGGTGTAAAATTGAAATTGTGCGATGTTTAGAAGTTTAAATAATTGCGCTAAAAGCTAAATTTATTGGTCAGGAATTGGCACCGTCAAATGACGTCAGCGTTACTCTGTTTTCGCTTTATAATATATATTTTTGCATACTACGTGCTGTATATTAATTCTATAGATCATATATAGGGTTATACAAAATATTTCGTAAGCATCCCTTGTGTATAGGCGTGAATTGCTCGAAAGTGGTTTTCAATTGAGCTATGGTTTTTTCCGCTGAATTATATTTAGTGTACTATGAAATGCTTGTAAAATCTAATTAAATTAATACACAGGGCAACTCACAATTATATTGCCATCTATGGATGATGACTCTGTAGAATATATACAAATGTGCACACCATAGAAAGGGTTGCCCAAATGAAATCGAGTACTATGTACGGAAATTGCATAAATCTGATTTTCAAACGCGTTATGCATTTTCAAAATTGTTTATTTAGATATCTTCTTTACTTTATTAAACAGTGAAGTTTTGTTAACGTATTCTGGAAGTGTTGGAAAGTCTTTCATAATTTATGCTTGATTTTTATTTCTTGTTTAAATTTGCAGAACGTCAACTTCTAGATATAAATCTTTTTTTATACGGAGAATGATAAAAAAAACAATCAAGTATAGAGATTGATAATCGTACTTAATAGTCGTTACGCCAGAAACAAACTAATTAATATTTCTTTTCTTAATTCCGTAATTGTCTGCTACAGGAATTTGCATTAAAGGGACTCAATATAAGAACTCCTGCATGTGTCGACTGACAAAATTGGCGTCATTTTAAAAAGAAAACATGCATTTTCATTCATAAAACTGAAATACTTTACTCCGGATCAGCGGATGTAAAATTGATTCCATTAACATTTCATTCCAACGTTACGTTCTTTACATTCAAAATTTTCCACACATTTGAAACGGTACTACTTAAACCTTTCAGGGGCAAAGTACTTCGGTGGTGTTGGTGTTGCGTATGACGGCCGATTATCTACACGAGGGATATGGACCCTAAGGTGGGGTGCCCTTCATGGGGGTCTTTCTAAGGGAACCTAACCCGTATTTACGCAAGGAAATCCAAGGTTCGAAGAAAACCACGGAAAACTCCGAACGGGCGCGATCAAAGTACTGCGGTTGCTAAAATGTAAAATAACTGATTGAAAGCAAGATTTACAAGAAAATTTATATGAAATTAAGAAAAAACGTTTCTCCGAGTATATAATATAAAGCAAAATTTAGTTTTTAAATTCTGGTGCCGATGTGGCATTTAAGAATTAAAATTAAATAGAATATATAATTTACCACCCCCCTTCAAGGGGTTAAGAATGAAAAATAAAAATTAATTTTAGTAGAAATAAATATTGTTTGAAAAATAAAAGAATATATGAATGAGAAAGGTCGAGCAAGGTACCTAGTGTAACTTGTGTTATTTTCTTCAATTAATAAATACAATGAAATAATTAAGAACACGGGAAACCGTAAACGATATATATATTTTTTATTATAAAGTACAAAAAATTAATTTTACAAACAGTATCGTAGAGAATGGTTTAGAAAAAATTATAGTTGACACTTCGCGCGCAAATCCGTTCCAGGCTAAAAATATAATGCTCACTCTTAACAGGTTGAAAATGTCTGGGAACAACTTAACCTAGAAATTTGCACTCAAATCCAGCAAATACATAAGACAAGCCCCACGTTTCAATCTTTTAAAACAATGACTTAAGATGCAAAAAGTTTGAAAACTTGCCAAGAGGAATAACCAAGGTGGAAAAGAAAAGATAAAATGGTCCGATAAACTGTTCTTCAAGGTCACTGTTGAAGCCAATGTTAACAATTTTGTGGCTGCTTTCAGATAATACACGATATTTTCTCTGCTATAAATTGGAAAAGTTTTCAGGGTGTACCACATAAATTAAAAGAAGCCAAGTGCAGCAATTTAAGGGGCTACTTCACTCACGCGATGATACTCGCACGCTAATGGTAATCCTATGGGAGGGTTCTCTAAAATATATCTTTTACATTTCAATATTTTTATTGTTAGATGCGTTCTAATTATATAAATACAGTAAACTCTCTGTAAGGCGGACTCTGTGTAAGACGAAAATCTGTCTAACTCGGAAAGATTTTCAAGTACCTGCGAAACCATAGACATAGAGTAAAATTTGCCTAAGGCGGAATACTGTCTACTACGGAAATTTTCCTCGGTCCCGATCGATTTCGCCTTAGACAGAGTTTACTGTACATAGCACCTATCGTACGTAGTCTTCTGGTCCGTCCGTCTGTCTGTCCGCATATAAAAGAACAAAAAGTACCCAACCGAATGGTTTGAAATTTAATACAGTGAAACCTCCCTGTGCGACCACCTCCATTAAGCGACCACCTCCCTGAATGACCATTTTTTCATGGAACGAAATTTATTCCTATAGGCTCAATACTAATTTTACCTCTATTCAGAGACCACCCCAGTTGAACTCCCTCCATGAGCGACCCACTTCTTTGAAGAAAATTAAATAAATTCCGTCTGTTTCCTGGCCGCTTGAAGAGGGTTTTAATAGAGTAATAATACCGGAGAGCGCATTATTCATCAAACTTCTAATCTAAGTTTAGAATTTTTTATTCATTCCGGTAACTTTTAAGTGTTTGAACCCCTTTGTGACTTTTTAGGCAATGAATTTAACTCTGATGACAAAGTAAGGATGACGGTCAATAAACTCCCCTGCCCTATTCTGTCAGGAAACTCTCAAATAAATAGATAAATTAATGAAATCGTCATAATTTGTTCCAGTCAAAAGAAAAAAAAAAATGCATTTATTTATTGAACTTTGAAAGGACTTGGAAATAAAAGTTACAGAAGATAAAACCGTAAAATCAAAGCAAACGTCGATGTATTCATTTTTTAAACTCTACACTAATTAACTTATGCAATTAGCTTTTGTTTTGATACTTAAATTTTCATATTTTATCCTAACGTGAAAAATAAATTTTAGTAACATTAATTGTTACCTTTTTTCAAACATTAAAATCTAGATTTAAACATGACCTCCATTAAGAGACCACCTCTCGGAGCGACCAATTTTTATTGGAACAGAATGTGGTCGCTTTAGGGAGGTTTTACTGTATATATAATAGTTGCAGAATTTTGTCGAGTCATTTTAAAGTTTACGAAAATCGAATCAAAACTTAAAAAGATATTAATAAAAGTTTTCTTCATTCTATTAAATCCTATCATACGTAATTTATTCAATGATATCCCATGATAGGTAATGATTCTAGGTTTCCATGGTGATTGCGTCACATTTAAGATGGAGTCATTATTTCCGTATGACTGAATTTAATATATATAACCGTAATAAATTTTGTATTCCTGCATTTTTGCGTAAGAGTGCAACAACTATTACACCAAGATATGAAAATATTTATAAAACTAGTTATAGTAAGAACGCACCTCATTTGCCACGTTTGACGTACAAATTCCGACTTGTTATAATAGCCATAAATTAAATGTACGGTTTAAAGTTTTGCTATCTTTTTTTGTTAATACTTCTTACTCTAAAATCTTCGAATAAGATTCTTGTTTTTTATGTTATTTATTTATTTATTTGTTATTATTATTATTGTTAGGGGTCTTCCACAAATGATGTCACGCTTGGAGGGGGGGGGGGGTTCATGAAATTGTGACAGTTTGTGACAAGGGGGTGGGAGGGGGTAAGAAGAAATGTGACATCACACATTTTGGTTAAAATAAAAGCATTAAAAATCAGCAGATTAAATTTTGCAGTTATTTTGAAATTAAAGTATTTTGTGTTTATAAAGTAGATTTAAAGCCAAATATATTAAATTCGATTTCGAATTCCAAAATACGACGGTTTTCAACTGCTCTTTCGTATTAATATTTTATTACTATTGTATATTACTTATGTTTTTGTTACAAACCTTAATCTTATTTTATACAAAATAAGTACATGAATCATTATTATTGTTATGCTCACAAATGTCGTTAAAACACATAGTTAAAGTTTAAAAATAAAGTTTGAAATATGATCTATAACGTAGTGCTTTGTTTCTAAACTGCAAGTACATGTTTATGTAATATAGCGTGACATGTGACAATGGTGGGGGAGGGGGTATGGCGAAGTGAGACACTTTGTGACAAAGGGGTGGGGGGTAAAAAATATTGAAAAAAAGTGTGACATCATTTATGGACGGCCCCTTATTTTTATTGTATTGAACAGCGCAGGTCGATTTAGTTCAAGGGACCTTTATTTACATTTTCGATTTTGGTAACAGTTTTTTGTACTTTCACTTTCGAAAATGAAAGTATTCTCAACCAAAATCGAAAAAGTAAAAATGACCTTTATAGCGATCGACATCAGTTACTCAATACAAAAAAATAAAAAATAAAATAAATAAATAAAATAAATAAATAAATAATAAAAGTATTAAATGCAAATGAGATATTTTAAAAGAACTCTCTCATAGGATTAATATTAACGTGCGAGTGTCATAAAGTTATTGAAATAGCCCATTAAGGGGGCTGGTCACTCAGCTTCCGATTTCCCCTCACTAATGTAAAGTCTCAGGGCATTTGATGCATTCGTATATTTCAAATATCTCCTCGGGAAATTATTTTGTGTACACTTCCTAAAAGATGTCTCTTTTTTAATTATTTTTTCTTAATTCTCAAAACATTTCTAAAGTATAGACTTAATTTTATATGAAGTGTTAAAAGTTCGCCCGCTTTTAACACATAAAATATTTAATTCCGCATAGATTTTAGAAATATTTTGAAAACTGAGAAAAAAAAGAGACATCCTTTAAGAAGAGTACACAGAAAAAAGATGTTAAAAATATGAATTTCCCGAGAAGATATTTTAAATATACGAATGCATCAAAAGTCCATAGACTTAACATTACGGAGGAGAATTCCGAAGCTGAGTGACCAGCCCCCTTAACACTAGAACGGCCATAGCAGTCATTTTGACCGCTACCAAATAAAAATATTTCGATTCGAGCCAGAAATTTTATTATAAAATAAGTTAAATATGTATCATCGAGAAAAAAAAATTTAATTAAATAAGTTAAATAGTTTCAAATAAAAATTCTGGTGTAAAATATCTTTATAACACTTAAGTAAAATTTGTGTCGTTATAGTGTTAACCCTCTCAGGGGAAAATTACTTCAGTTGCTAAAATGTTGAAATAATTAAATGACACCTCAGGTTTATGAATAAACCTGTTTCAAAATAAGTTTTTTTTTCAAGGATATTAAAAATTCTGGTGCGAATCTGGCATTTAGGGCTGTCCAGAAATGATGTCACATTTTTTTTCAATATTTTTGACCCCCCCCCTCTCCTCCTTTATCACAAAGTGTCACACTTTACCAACCTCCCCCCCCCCCCCCCTGTCACATGTCACGCTATATTACATAAACATATACTTGCAGTTCAGAAACAAAGCACCACATTATAGATCAGATTTCAAATTTTATTTTTAAACTTCATCTATGTGTTTTATTAACATTTTTGAGCATAACAATAAAAAGGATTCGTGTACGTATTTTGTTTGAAATAAGATTAAGGTTTACAACAAAAAACAATTAATATACAATAGTAATAAAATATTAATATGAAAGAGCAATTGACAACAGTAGTATTTTGGAATTTGAAATGGAATTTAATATATTTTTCTTTAAATCTTGTCTTTACTTTATGAACACAAAACACATTAATTTCAAAAGAACTTCAAAATTTAATCTGTAGATTTTTAATGTTTTTATTTTAACCAAAATGTGTCATATCACACTTATTCTTACCCCCTCCCATCCCCTCGTCACAAACTGTCACAATTTCATGAACCCCCTCTCGCCTTTCCAAGCGTGAGATCATTTGTGGATGACCCCTTTGGTAATTAACATTAAGTGGAACATATACATCCCACCGCCCTTCAAGGGGTTAAGGGACTACACAGCATTTAACCACTTAGTAGTTTCTTTTTTCTGTCATCTTGTGTCCAGACATAAGCACCTTTTTGATAATTTTTTTTTTCAAGTTGATTCTTTAAACTCATAAACAGTCAAAAGTCTTACAAGAATCGAACGCATTAGTTTATGCTTCTTTTTATTTACGGCTAAAAAGGGACATTAATAATATAAATATGTGTTTTATCAAAAAATTATTTTAAAAAATTTTAAATTATTTTAAAATTTGAAAAAAAAAATCAGTAAATTGAGTTACAGTTTTCAAAAAAATTTTAATTGATAGTTGGAGTGAAAAAATTGAGTGAATAGATTTAGAACATAAGTAACTCCATTATTGTAACTTTCATATAGGTGTAACAACATGGTATGCACGATCGTTATGAGATCAGCTTTAGTGATGACTCGTTTTTTCGTTCTGATATAAATTATTCATGATCCGAAAGAAAATTTTATTCTGTACAACTTGGAAAGAATATCATGATATAAAATAATATACATATATATATATATATATATATATATATATACAAACATATATACATTAAAAAAGAAAAAATACTCAATAATGTAAAAGTAAAACATATGCACACGAATATAAAATGAAAACGTGCACTGTAGTTCTACTTGTAGAAGCCATATTTTAAAAAATGTCGAATGTCTGTTTGTTTGCCAGTCACTATAAAATTCTTTTCTAAAATGCAAAAAGTATTTAATTCAGATGATAAAAATTTATTTTTCCTTTCAACAGTTTAATTTCACAAATTATCTACAGAAATATTTTTTCCTGCACCACTCGTGGACGTGGTGATTGAGCTTTTTATAAATTTGCGATTTTGAACCGTTTGTAATGGGTTGTTACGTAATTCCTCATTCTGATGTTCCATTGGATTATTATAAACACCGGGAGTGATTAAATAGGAATACTATTTTTTCCGAAAGTCATGCCGGATTATCCAGCATGTCGGACTTTAGGATGCCGGATTTCAGGATGTTTACTGTACTACTGAGAACTTATGACTTACATTTTTTATAGCACGCATGTTTTTCTTTTCTATTTTTATTAGAATTTCGGGTAATCCGAACTGGCACCGGTCCCAATTAGTTCGGATTAGCGGGGTTCTACTGTATATTTATCCATTTATTACTATTAGAATTAAGAGACTTTCATATATTAAGAGACTTTCAATGAAATAGAATGGAAGTGAAAAATTATAAGTGCATATTTGCATCCATATTTTACCATTTTTACAGTGCATTTAATCCGTTTTCTATCAGAAAAGTGGAAAATATTCAAATATCAGTTCAACTTTATAAAGAAAAGAACAAACATACTAATACACTAACAAAATGGTGAAAAATAAAAAAAAAGTTCTAAAGCGTTTTGTCTGGTAACAATAAGCAGACGACATAACCGAACACTTTAACTTATCAAATTCAGGTAAGAAGTGCTATTTCTTTCCTAGTGTTTGGCAACAAGCCACAAGAAAATAATGGTAATTTGGAGGCATTACAAGCAACGATTTTTATTCTTTTTAATGGAGAATTGATATTAGTTTCCATGACAAGGAATAATGCTGCAAGTCTGCCAAGAATTTTGATCATAAAAGATGGTAGGTGCGTTTAAAAATATAAAAAGAAAATAAATATACACCTTTCTTCTCGAAACACTGTCGTAAATATATATGAAAACTAACGGCTTAAATTATAATGAAACTACGGTTTCGGAATTTCCAATTAATCATTTACTTACTATATTATTCTAGTTTGAAAATTTAACTGATTTCTGTACTGTGTAAATCCCGATTTAATGATACTTCGGAAAAAAAAATTTAAAGATAACCGATTAATTACAATTACAACAGAAAGCGAGTTATAACTCGGTCCAATATCATTTTCAGACAACTTGCAACTCGCAACTCACATGAAACCTGCAATAAAAGAAAAACATAATCCCATATATAAATGCAGTTGTGGAAAAATAGCCCACAAAGGTAATATCAATTTTATTTGTTGTAAAGTAAATGAAAACATATATTTATGCATATGCATTCATATCGTTACAGATTTGGACTTTTTTTCTGCTTGATAAGTGGAGCAAAGCTTATTGTACAGTCAACAATACCGCAGGTGTAGTAACAAAAGCAATATTATACATCTTTTGAGTTGCTTGACCAAAAGGCCTCGGGAGAGCGCAGAGCAAAGCCTTTGCAAATGCTGCTATGTAAGCATGGCCAAGGAAGGGGGAAAAAAACAAAAAAACAAAAAAAAAAAAAAAAACAGGACTAGTAAAGAGGGTGGCTCATATTATAATCATGAGGTAGAGGGTTTGGTTAACTATTCCAGAAAGGAAAATTTTCTGAATTTTCTAAATAAGATGTCACCGCTATTCAAAGAATATATAAGGCCTTATAAGCGGCTCCAGCTCATTTATTAAAGAACTTGAATTAACCCTTTCAGGGGCAAAGCAATTCTATTACTAAAGTGTTGGAATTAATGATCGACACCGGAATTTGAAAACAAATTTATTTGTAAATGAGAAAAAGCTATATTTCACACGTATAATAAACCGAATTTTTTTTTTACCAATTTTCTGGTGCCAATGTGGCATTTGGGAATTAAGTGGTTTCATAAACATACCACCACCCCTCAAGGGGTTAAACTGAACTATCCGAGTCAGATCTTACCGTTGCTTTGAAGCTGTTTATCTGAAATATTTAAAATTTTTAGTTTTTTAATACTTTGAAATTTCTGTTGTATTACGTCGTGATTGTTTACACAATAATGGCTATCTGCTCTTGTACATCCCCCCCCCCTTTTTTTTTTCCTCGATATAAATATTGTGTCTTGCTAAATATAGTTGCAGTCGATTTCTTTCAGCTACAAAAAACTCCGAAGTTGGAGCAGTATTCAAATATCATTTGAAATATTCATAATTTTTATCTGAAAATCTCATTCTGCACTTTCTTACCGCATAAAATTAAACATAACGGGAAACCAACCGCCCCCCCCCCCAAAAAAAAAGCCAATTCTACTAGAACCCGAACCCTACACACAATAAAATAAATAAATTAAATTAAACTAGAGTTCTGGTGCCGAATATTAGCCTAAAGCTTTCCCTAGTCTCATGACCGCCCCACCCCCCTCCCTCCTTTATTTGATCCTTTATTTTGTCAAAAATAAATAAATAAATAAGGTAAATTTAAAACAATGTATCATAGTAAATTTCATTATCAAAGACTCAGAAACAACTCTTTCTTTTTTCCGCTGTAAAAAAAGGGATTTCTGCTCTAATCGTATTAAGATTATATTATAATGCATTTACATCATGATAACACGACTACGCATGCATATTTTATCCAGTCCTATTCAATTACGGCAATCAAGGAAAAAACTTGTGCACGTGCTCCACTTCTACCCAAACTTATTACCTATAGCAAAAAGGAATTAATCGCGAATCCAGAAAACGATGTCATCGTAGTGTTGTTTGGAGCTGCACAGTCGGCCTTTTCTGTTGCCGTAGCAACGATAATGGCACAAGCATTGCCACTTCCTTTTCCATCCGATTTAATATTCCTTATGAGCGAATTTTCTAGGAAGTTCTAAAGTGACATATTGCTAAGAGTTGACAGGGACTGGGATACCCGCTGATAATGTTTGTCTTCGGCAAGTGAACTTGATTTACATAATGGGATACAGAAAGAATAAAAGCTCTTGGGGTTCTTTGAAGAAAATACTCAATAAAGGATTTTAGAAACACACAATCGATTTACAAGATTTTCGAAAGAATTTATTTATTTTTTATATTAATTATTTTTTATTTATTTATAAATTTATTTTCCTATGCTAAAATTGTTAAAAATGTTTGATATGATGTACAGTGTTAATAATTTATACTTACAAGTAGGAGAGGATAAGTTACCCCCCTGACAGGCTTTAGAGAGGGCGGGGGGAAGGGGGGGAGTCGGAAGACGACACGGGGCGACAAAAACTAAACGGCAGAAAATACGTAAAATAATTCATTAAAACTTAAAATTATCTTTAAAATATATCATTTATAGGTATGCAGAAAAACCTCAATCAGGGCGCAGTGACAACTTAACAGTGTTGAATTTAGATGTTCTTCAGAAAGAAGAGGGAGGGGGGGGGGGGTGTCTGCAGCCTCCGAGAGACATTACGGAGATCCATTCAAACTAGTCTAGAGATGGCAATTATGCGCAGAGTTCATTCCTACATTTTAAAACTAGTATTTTCGTATAGTTAACTTAGCATTATTAGCTTAGCAGAGTCATTCAGTTATTAACTCCTTATACAGTATCGCTAGGTTACTTTCCTTCTAAATACACCTAGAATATTATTCATTTAAATGTACATTTGAAAGAAAAAACAGATAAATCCGGCCTTCATGTAACATAATCAAATTACATTTTAATAATCACATATAGAACAATTTTTAGTTCCCCGAACCGATTCAGGTGATGTTGGTTAAGTGTTAATTAAAAAAAAAAAAAAAATTGTATTGAGAATTTAAATATAAAATAAACTAATTTTAAATTATTATTTTTTTTTTTTTACAAAAATTTCCCTGTTACTCTCTGTGTCTGTGGACATAACTATTTATAATATTTCGATTGTTCTATTTATATTTAAGTATGTTTATGCGGTTGTATTCGTGTATGGAAGATTTTTTAAAAATCTATTAAGCTGAAAGAATAGTTTTGTTTGTTTTCAAGATAATTTCATGATAATTTTATTTAAAAATTATGTTAGGAAGGAAAAAAATAGGCATTTTACTGCCATTTAGCCACTGAATTAATTAGTTACCAAAAAAGAAATGCTATTGCTACTTAGCGTTTATATTTTCCACAAATGTGCGGCGTGCAATAATAAAATAATTCCGTAGATGGATTTATCACTTTTATTACATATGCACGTCACCCATCTAGAATTTTTCATTAACAGGAAGGAAACTATTGAAAACAAACAAACAAAAAACCATAATACATAAAACGTGTTCGTCCCACAACATGTACTTTGAATTACATAATTCGAAAAACGAAAGTTCCTGTTACTCTTTTTCAAACAACACCATTGAAAGAAAAAAAAATGATATCCAGGAAAATAGTGAAAACACAAACTCGTCTCCTGCTACGCAGATCACAATCAAACCTGTTTTTTCCCCTCTTCTTTTATTAATAACTAATGAAATATGTAATTTCTCTGCGCAGAGGCAGCAATGGAAAAAAAAAAGTATGCCAATGCAATAAATTTCTTCTACCAATTTTGTATCCACATTAATGTACAAATTACATCCACCGACTGGCATACTGCATTTCAGTAAACTTTTTCATAAATATAAAAAGTAGTAGAAACTACTTTAACAATATCAATTTTTTCCTTGCACACTGAACGTATAAACAAAAGCAACTTTAGACAAGCTGTTTTCAAACCACTGTATACAAATACAATTCGATTGTGACCTTTTTTCTTTTCTTCTTTCTTTCTTTTTTTTGCGTACATCAAAATTATTTAAACTGAGTTTGTTAAAAAATATTTAATCGTCAAAATGTGAATATAACTTTAATTTTTCGTCCGTATCTCTACGGGAGATGCAACAAATTGAATAAAACTGCTAAAATGTAATATAACAGGGTTTGTACGCTTCAAAGACTTTCAAGGACTTTTTATCAGAATTTTCGCAAGTAATATTTGCTTTATTTAACGAAAAAAATTCTATCTTGAGGTATAGCGACCAGAACTTTACGAAATTTATGGTATTAAAACAACTAAAATCCCCTGAATATCTTGATGCGTACGAACCCTAAAATTGGCTTAGACTTATTAAATGTTATCACGATACTTACACTTTTTTTTATGAAACAATATCTTCGCAACGTTTTACGGACTAAAGTTGTGGAAGATGCTTAGTTATTTTTTTTATATAAAGTTGATGAACAGATAAGTGAGTTTTGATATTTTGAGTGCGATTGTGGTGTCCGGAATCACTAATATTTATGAGTGAATAAGTTATATATTCTTTAACCCCTTGGGGACGAGCGACTGGTATACGTGCCGCGTAAGGTGCTCAGAATCCGTGATAATTCTTACCATTAAATTTTTATTGTAAATTTAGCCTTATTTAATACGAGCATTTTCCCTATTCAGTTAGGCAAAAATTTCTGTTTTGAAAAACCGGTGATAAAAGATTAAAAATTCTGAAAAAGACGCGCGTCCCGAAGGGGTTAAGTTTCGCAAAGTGCGTACGTATCTCTGAAAGTCCGGTTTGTCACTTTTTTTTTTTTTCAGTACTATGTTAATTCGGTTACTGTGGTTGTGTAGTAGCTATATATAGAGCGGCAGTAGATGAATTCAGCGGATTTGGAACGGACCTCGATTACAGGTCAGCTAGATCACTCGTGCGATTTACACCAGTTGTTGAATTCGCGTGGAATTCCCAGCTAGCAGTTTTCCACAGAGTCTACGGCTGTGAGTTTTCGCGTATTTTGGTAAAAAGTTGAGCTTCCTACTTCAAACAAAGAAGCATCAGAGCCCACGGGGTTCCATTTATAGCTTATATTATAATCTAAAGTTGATTTCTTAGATTCCTGTGTAACGAAAGATAAGGAAAGTTAAAGCAGAATTAAGTGCGTTAAAATTATCAAGTTTTGGGAGAGGACTTTCCCCCTACTCAGTCTTTTTTAATTCGATTACAGTACTTTCTATGCAGTGGCGTAGCCAGAGTGGGAGGTCCAAACGCTCTGGATACCACTAATTTTGTAAAGTTCTATTTGGCTTGTTCTAATCGGAGAATTTTCTGTTACCAAAGCGAAGGAAACTCTACAATATTACTGGTATCCAGAGCATTTTCACCCCCTCTCTGGCTACGCCACTGTTTCTATGAGTTAAAAATGGTAGAAGCGCTGTTTCATTTGTGGTTTACTTTTTTTGATTTAACTATTTTTTTTTCACATTACATGGTGCGTATGAATTTTATACATCATATACAGACAAGGCTGCAAAAAATAATTCGAGTACATTTCCGTTTATTGATGGAAATTGCTGAAAGATAATATCAACTTTTATGCGTTTCCTAAGAATTATATTTTTGTATACTTTGCAATATCTGAACAAATCAATAATTCGTATATAGGACATTCGGACATTTTTTTGACTATAGATGCAAATCGCTGAAATTGGATTTTCAACTGTGTTTTGCCTTTTCCGAATTGTTTACTTAGACATAATCTTCACCTTATTAACGGTGAAGTTTTGTCACAGTATTCTGAATGTGTTGGAAAGTGTTTCATAATCTATGCTAGATGCATTATTTTTCTGTCTTTTTAAGATTTCAAAATGAAAATTACTATATAATAATTGAAACGATGCAATGTGCCCGAGAAATAGTAAATCTGAATTTAATGACGTGAATTTTGTATTCACATTGCGAACAAGGGGTAAAACCAACAGGGTGAAAAAGTATCCAGGCTAGGGTTTGAACCTGGGTCTTAGTTCAGCGCACCAACGCTCTGCCAACTAAGCCACCAGAACGACACACCTATAGCCTGGCACCTTTCGCTCTTATACATTGGTAAGGTTGGAACTGCAGCACAAGATGGAATAACTTCATCAACCACAACCCTGCGGCGAACACGAATCGAAATTAATCCAACATCGATTAATATAGTTGAAAAGATGGAATGCTATTTTATTTACTATTTACTATTTATTGCGAAATGTATTATTTCGGGTTTATTTCATCGTTTTAATTATTATATTAATCGTCGCTGGATTAATTTAGGCTTGTGTTTATGGTTCATGAAGTTATTCCATCTCCGGGGCTGCCACAGGCGGCTATTTTTTATTTCTAACTGGCACCATTTTGTCAAAACAGAAATCCTTAACACACACTTTGACAACATTTGTAAGAGAAATACACTTCAAAATTTATATAGGAAAAATACTGGTGCGAACAGAATATAAAAATAGCTGCCTATGGCAGCCGTGCATCTTGTGTTGCGGTTGCAGCCTTAGCAACATATAAGAGTGAAGGGTGATAAACAATGTTTAATTCGGGCACTTTTCTCCGGGAGAGATTTCTGTGACTTTCCGGGGGGACATTATACATTTCCGGGGGGTGGAAATTGCCCTTCTTGACCATTGAAAGCACAAAATCTCAAATCTTCCGGGGGACCACCTTACTTCTCCGGGGGGAGATGTCCCCCGGTCCACCCCCTGAATTCAACACTGGTGATAGGCTAGGTGTGTCGACCAGGTGACTTAGTTCGCAGAGCGTTTATGCGCTGAACCAAATTTCCCAGGTTCGAACCCTGGCCTGAATATTTTTTTACTCAGTTGGTTTTACGCCTTGTTAGCAATGTGAATAAAAATTCACTTAATTAAATTCAGATTTATGATAATTACTGCTATGTTAAAAGAGCTAACTGAATTTTTTTATTATCGTTTTAACTTTTACTAATCGAAACAATATGGATCAAATTTCGAAATTAAATTAGTGTTTCAATTAATCACTATCAAATTACAATTGAAGGTAGACAGTTGCTCGCAACAGGTTTTTTATAGATAGACCACCATATTCTGTCTGGTATTTCAAGGTCATTAATAAAATATCAGTAAAGATACAACAAAATGACATCTCTAAGACAATCGTGAGTAAAATGAAGCAATTACAATATTAATACCGATGAATGAATACATTCAAGGACACAAGACACACATTTAACTGCTTCTGTATGAATAGTCAAATCTCTTTCAAAACTTTCATTTTACTCAACATAATGACACTTCATTTCAAAATCTTAATTATAATTTAATTATGTTAAGATCCATTCTTCAAGTACATTTTTAGAAATCTTTTGTTTGAATGAAGGCTGTTTTCTCTCCTTTCTTATTAAGTAATAATAATAATTCCTCAATGAATATTCGACATATTTACTGATCGATTAGTTACCAATTTGCTATTCAAGCCACAAGTATGCCCTTGCCAGTTGATATTTATCATACTTGAAATTGTAGGTAATAAAGTTTCAATTTAAGTTTAGTAAATGGGCACATAATATTGACATTTTACATATGTACAGTCGTGGAAGAAAAAAAAAAAAGGAAACACCCCTTACTAACTCCTCAACAAATTATCGTAGAAGAAAGTTACGGGTACCGAACGATTGGAAATAAAGTCTACTTTTAAATGATGTATATAAAATTTGCTTAGGGGGGCATCTACATATTAAAACGAACCCAAACTTCATTTTTTTTTCAATGGCAATACCCAATTTTAACAAGATATTTCAAATCTTCGGTTCAAACTATGCATAGACACCATATTTCAAGTGATTTGAAAGATAAGTTTTTTAATTATAACATTCAAAATTTAGTGCTCTTAATGTTAAATTACATTTTCATATTTTTATTGATATCTCCTGAAATTATACTCCTAATGTGCTAATTTTTTTGTGTAGCAATAATACTAAAATACCTAAACATAAATACGTTGAATTTGCAATTTTTATAATTTTATGATATGAATTATGAAATTAATATTCGAAAAAATTATGAATTGCAACCAACAATTTTTTTGATGGATTTAGATTTAGTAAGTCTTGCTTTATGGAAATCCAAAATTTCACATTTTTCTTCCAAGTAGTTTTCAAATTATGCTTAAAAAACGGCAAAATGATGGTTTAAGGGCCGTCTATGATAGAAGTGACTAGATATTTTAAAATTTCTAATGCTATCCAGTAATCTAGCAGTTTTCAATGACTGCCTGAGTGGCGCTTAAAATACCTTGATCAAGAAGGGGACTCCCTCGGTCAACAATTCAGTACCGAACATCAATTTGAATACAGCCCCTAAAATATGCTCGTTTTATAATAATTGATTTCTCGGAAACTTATCGTACGAATTTCATAAAAATTTTTTTTTAGGCTAATTGAAGGGTGTAGAGTTAATTTATGCTGTCAGAATTGTGTACAGCTATTGAAAAAAACAAAGCTATGGTTCGTTTTAATATGTAGATGGCCCCCTAAGCAAATTTTATATACATAATTTAAAAGTAGACTTTATTACCAATCGTGTGGTTCCAGTCACTTTATTCTACGATAATTTTTTGCAGAGTTAGTAAGGGGTGTTTACTTTTTTTTTTTTTTTTTTCCACGAGTGTACAGTAGTGGGGTGGAGGGCGGTGTCAGAGAGAGAAACGCCTGCATTATGTTATTAAAATGTCCCATGAATTTTAATCTCCAAATTGCCACAGAAAAAAAAACGGAAACAGCCACTCGTCTGAAAACAAAGTTTTCTTTCAATTTTTAGGGCTGCCACTGGCGACTATTTTTACATTCAATTCGCATCACTATTTTAAACAAGTAATATAAAAATTTTGTTTTTAATGTCAATTCCTACTTAGGTCATCAAAGAAAAATTTAATATAATCCCTTAAGCTAATATTAGTTTTTGTTGCATTAAAATATCTCAATTTGTTGATTTTCTATAAGCAAGTAGGTTTACAATGGAACTCTATGAGAATTTGGCGAAATATTAGAGATATCGGTAAATTGGCGTCACTTTTGGCGACTCATTTTGGTCGACAAATTTGGCGACATATCGCCAAGTTGGCGGCAAACATGGCGATATTTGGCGACAGAACAGGGTCCCCCCCTATGGTAACTCCCCTTATAGATATGAAGATGCATTAAATGCTTCAATAACCAATGGCCGCCATTTTGTGTCCCATGTAAAACTAAAATTAATTAATTAAAATTTAATTAATGAATTAATATTTGAAAAAACTGTATTAACATCAAGTGTCATCCAGTACAAGTTTTTAAAAAATTATTTCAACTTGATAGGATCAATAATAAGTATTTTATTAACGATTGAAAATTTGAACAAGATATATAAATAAATAAATATAGGGAGAGTGTGAACTAATAGTAGGAATTGAAAAAAAAAAATAAATATTGTAGTATATTTTTCTTGCGAATGTTGTCAAAGTGTATGTGAAAGATTTTTGTTTTGAGAAAGTGGTAAGAGATAGAATTAAAAAATAGTCGCCAGTGGCAGCCCTGAATTTGTATTTTAAACTACTCAGATGTCCCAATCCCCAAACTTTCTTCTATCTCACGTTAATACTTCAAAAAAGCGTATTTTTTTTAATGTATTTCAGAAACAAAACATGAGTAGTTAGAAGATCAGTTATTTATTTTTATTACATTTCAATTTTTATGCCAATGTAAGTTTCAAAACCATGGGGGTAGGGGAAAAATTTCGTTATGAAATTTAATCAACGGGTAATATATATAAAAAAACATGAAACATTTTGCTTATTACAAATATGCAAATTAAACTTAGATTGGACGATTGGGTGATTTCAATACGATTTTTCTCCCACAGCTGTCGCGCACGTCCAGGAAACCGAACAAAATTCGCTATCAAACACCATCTTCAAGCGGATTTTCTTCAAAATTTTATATAAGCCTTGGCCTATTACATTACATCTAAATATAAAATTTCGTCGAAAATTATTCCAAAATTCTTCACTTAAACTGCAAAAAATCGAGAAAATCTCGCAAAAATCGCTATCACAGCATCCCGTTCCTGGGGAATATTCTCATTTTCCACGTGGACATGATTTTCAGTCAAAAACATACACAGAATATGAAGTTAGGTTCAATTCTATCCATAACTTCATACGCTTTTCGATAATACAAAAGAAAAATCGCACCTAAATTCGCTATCACAGCGTAACCTCTAGACCGATTTTCTCCAAAATTTTATACAAACATCGATCTATAGCATTGCATATAAATATAAAATTTCGTCGAAAAATACATAAATTCATAAAAACAAATCGTCGAAAAATATTCCCAAATTCTTCACTTACAATGCAAAAAATCGAGAAAGTCGCACAGAAATCGCTATCACATTACAATTATACATTCCGGTGGAAGAATATCTTCATTTTCAACTGGTACCTTATTTCCATAGTCAAAAACGTATATATGAAGTTTGGTTCAATTCTATGTATAACTTCGTATACTTTTCAATGATACAAAGACGACACACAGACATACCAACAGACGGACATTTTGTAAAAACCTTATTTTTCGGGATCTCTGACTCTTAAAACGTGTAAATCCGTAGATAATCAGGTCGAAAAAACTTTCGATTTTTTACGACTTACAATACTTTCTTCTGTTATAGCTAGAAGAAAGTAAAAATAAGCTTAGGAAAGAAGAGGAGACGTCGTCTGTGCGAACTTGTAGAGAACTCTGGAATTCTTTATACGTAAACCTAATTTAGGCTTTTATATATGGTTTTTTCTGTAGATTTTACTTTATTGTCCGGGAGCCGGTGACATCGAAAGCCCGTCATCACGGAATTGAAATTTTTTATTCTAAATCGATTGTAAAAAGTCATACAAGCAAAATGAGCTCGATATGACTAGGTTTGACAAGGAGAAAATAAGTTAAATTAAATTAATTATTATTAAAAAGCTTAATGATTTAGCGTTTTCGCAGAAAGCCGACGCTTGGCCAGCGTTCAGATGCGAAATAAAGTAGCCACCGGAAAAATTCAAAGCAAAATAAATGGGAAATTTTATCAACGGCCGTTTTTTTACAATATGTATGACAGACTTTTCTGGCAGAATAAAGTTTGTCGTACCAAGTTTTTCTGAAACAGCACAAAATTTTCTGTAAAATCATCTAAGTGTGATCAATATCCGCAATGACGGTAAAACATTATAGTTTTTTAATAATAATTAATTAAACATATTTTCGGCTTGTCAAACCTAGTCATACCTAACTGATTTTGTTTGTATGACTTTTTACAATCGATTTACATAATTTTTTTTTCAATTCCGCGATGACGAGGCTTTCGATGTCATTGGCTCCCGGACCCCTTAACGGTCGCATTAAATTACGGTTTAAAAATTAAAATTGCTTATTGGCCCCACTTTTTTGAAAAAGATATATTCACCTTATTTCATGACAGGTAAAATGATACCATAATAAAGCCAATTGCACTATTTTATAAAACTGGTGTGAATCAAACAAATCTGAATAATCTGAACAAAAGACACAGCCCGTGAATATGACGGGAGCGAGAATTAAGGGGTTAAGATAACAAACAGAAAATCATCACGTAGTTTAGAAATTATGAAGGTCTGAAATTTGGAACTCCTTATTGTTAAACACATTTGTAAACGTTGCGAAACAGATTGCAGTGCGGGTAGCTTTTAAAGCATATCTCAAAAACTACTAGGTGGAATGAGCTGTAATTTTGGATTACCATATTTAAAGCTTGTAGTAATCGATTACTGATAAAAAAAATTCAGAAGCTACAATTCATTTTTTTTCAAAATTAATTTAAAGAAATATATTTTCGAAATAAATTTTGGGAAAAAATTTGAATAGTATCATATTAAATAGGTAACACAACTCGATTTTAAATATGCTAATTCGAAATTATAGCTTATTTTCCCAAAAACTTTTCCTAAACTATTTCACTGAATGACTTCCCATTTGTTACCCTAAGGCAAAATTTAAAGGAAAAGACCAATGTGATGTCTAAATTAGGTATGTTCGTACTGAAAATTTGGTACAAGTTCAGTATGAAGCATAAGTATCTCTTAAGCTCATTTTCCATAACATTAATTGGAAGAAGGCAAAATTCCAAACCGAATATTTTCGTTTCTTTTTTTTTTCCGCTAGAGCAATTTGGTAATTAAAGTTCTGAAATTTTATCTTCTTTTTTTCCTCTTTTTCTTTCTTTATGTTTTTTTTTTTTTTTTTTTCCTGAGGCAATTTTGTGATTAAAGTCCAAGAAGTGTGTGTTCTCTCCTCTTTTTTTTTTTTCAGGGGCAATTTGGTAATTAAAGTCCAAGAAGTGTTCTCTTTCTTTTTCTGAGGCAATTTTGTGATTAAAGTCCAAGAAGTGTGTGTTCTCTCCTTCTTTTTTTTTCTTTTTTTCAGGGGCAATTTGGTAATTAAAATCCAAGAAGTGTTCTCTTTCTTTTTCTGAGGCAATTTTGTGATTAAAGTGCAAGAAGTGTTCTCTGTTTTTTTCCTCTCTCTTTTTTTTCCTTTATTTTCTAAAACAGTCTAAGTTTCTAAGGCAATTTTGTGATTAAAGTCAAAGAAGTGTTCTCCTTTTTTTTTCCCCTCTCTTTTTTTCTGAGGCAATTTTAAGTCCAAGAAGTGTTCTCTTTTTTTTTCTCATTTTTCTGATGCAATTTTGTGATTAAAGTGTAAGTGTTCTCATTTTTTCCTTTTTTTTTTTTTTTTCCGGGTGTGACCCAACCGGTTAAATCCAAAATCCAGAATGAAAAGAAATTGCATTTTTTCGTGTTTTTCAACGATTCTAATTTCAAAAACACTAAGACACATTTACTGTACCTTCATGGGATAAGCTATGATATTTCGTTTGAGAATTCAAAGTAAAAATAAATTAAATCTTAGTACGCATATTTATACAAAAAACCTGAAAAGGAAATCGGGGTAGGCGTTATACAATATTTTAGTTTAAAAACGCATGCCTAGATTTTAGACTAAAAGCGGATTTACATTAAGAAAAGTACACGCAAACACAAGACAAACATGCCATAAAATCATTAATGCAAAACATTAAAATATACCATTCTCAAACAAAGACTATTTTAAATTTGATTAAAAGCAAATTTATATCGATGAAACGTAAACGAAACCTTGAGCCCAAAAGCCAAATGCGCTAAGTGCATCCAACGACAAAGTAGTAAAACAATTTACTTTCACAGATGAAAGTGTCTTTAAAAGAGTGAATTACAGTAAAAGTGACGTATGTATGCACCTTTCAAAACACTATCACGAAGCCATTATTATTCCAGGCTCGATTAGCAACGTGACCCAATGACTTCGGAAGCTACAGTAAAGCTAAACAACTTTCCAGAAGTTTATAGGACTGTGACCCATTTCAAAGATTATTCGAAAAGGTTTTCCGTGCATCTGCGTGTATCTATTGCAAAGTTAAAAGGAATCCGAGAGAATTCCTTCAACACACGAAAAAAGCCTCCTTTACTTTTAGCATTTGGTTTTGGCAATTTTAGCACGCACTTTTAAATATTTAATTCTGCGTATTAAGGGGTCTCAGGACTTTTAAAAGTGAAAAAAAAGGACAATTTTCGGCATTTAATATTTTAAAAACACAATTTTTATTGGGATTAAGAGATAGATATAAGTATGTTTTTAATTACATGTATTTAAAAAATTGCAAGATGCAAAATTAGTATTTATAGGGGGCTCCAAATCCAAACTGTCAGACATTTGTCGAGCAGAAAATTGGTATAACTGCTTACGCGCAGGATTACAAAATAAATTTTGCAAATAGAATGAAATTTTTTGTGTTTAATTATACTTCAGATTTTATTACCCTGAACCTAAATAAACTTGTATTTAACCGGTTCAGGACCGGCATCTTTTACACGAATGTTATTCGTTTGGCACTACTTTTTGTTAATTATTTGACTTAACTTTATAAATCACGAAATGTCGAAATTTAATAAAATCAATTTTACTTTTCTTTTTTACTGGTATCAAACTCAAGCGTTTTAAGCACTTTTTGAGGGTGCATATATGCACCCATGGTCCCGAACGGGTTAAAATCTTTTTATGTTTTTAATACAAACTTTTATTTAGCTAGTACAAAATTTTGAAATTTCAACAGTATAATAATCTAAAAAAATATTTTTTTGAACAATAAAAATGATTTTGTTTTCAGTTTGTACAGACTACAACGAAACATATATTTTGAAAATTTCACGAAAAAATATTCAGAAGTTTTTGAGATATCCTGCGCGTTATGCCCAAAAACGTCATTTGGAAGGAAAAAAAATGACTTCAAAGTTTCGGAAACGCCGCTTCAGCTATTGAGCGGGTATAATTCTTAATAGTCATAACTTCTGTTCTAATGGGATATTCAAGGAAACAATCATATCAAAATCTCTCTATTCTAAAAAAAAGTAACTACCGCTGTCACCGCCGCCGCCGCCGCCGATTTTGATTTTTTTGTGACCGGAGGCCTTTCTTCGTTAATATTAACCAAAATAATGCATACAAAAACA
Organism: Maratus speciosus; assembly: GCA_963932465.1. NCBI lineage: Eukaryota > Metazoa > Arthropoda > Arachnida > Araneae > Salticidae > Maratus > Maratus speciosus. Next base: position 175,268,783 of record OZ010793.1, read on the forward strand.
TGAAAATCGGTGGTTTTATACAGAAATGTTTGATAAACACGCTGATGCAGACAGTTTTCAAATCGAAGAATTATTTTAAGAGTTATTTAATGCTAAAGTTGGACAAAATCGTTCCACTAAAAAAGTTTTATAGCAGCAAAAACTGTGCATGGCAGTGTAATAATTTTTAGATCATTTTATGCGTTAGAATTTGCCGGAGTGCAGATTGCATTAATTTTTTTATTTTGACTCATTTTTTCAGGTTTTATTTCTATTTTAAATTCAAATTTTCAGCATTTCTAGAGATATTTTTTACAGATTTCAGAAAATTGTACTAATTTAAACTGTTGCCAGCTGTATAAAAAGCGTAAGCAATAATGTTTTCTTCAAATTAAAAATTAATTTACACGTGACTATTATAAACAGGAAAAAAACTTTCAAATTAGAATTAAATAATTACGCATAAAAAGCAGGAACTTATTAAAAATTACCTCATAAAAAGTATACACGTGAATTTTAAAAGACAAAGGATATTGTAAAATAATAAATTCATTAACATGCGTTAGAAGTCTTAGGAGAAATTACGTCATATTTACGTCACATTATAGTTATGACATAAAATGAACACAAAATAATATTGCAAAAAAGTTTAAATTTAGAAATTGCGCTAGACATTTATTTGATATTTTGAGAATTAATTTAAAATGTCTCATTTAAAAGAACTTTCTTTTCGCTTTTTAAAAAAATACCTGGAGACAAAGACTCTCTTTACTTAATTCCTTTTATATTAGCTTATTTTGAAATGTTGTTACACGTATATACGTCATCAAGTTATTTTTATTTCGACGTTTTATTTGTGTTTTTATAAATGTTGTACGAATTTATTTGTTCTTTCGTTATTTAAAATAAAAACTATATCGATTTGTATAATTTGGCGAGTGGTTTGGCGATTTATATAATTAGGCGAAATTGGGCGACAGGATAACCAAGTAGTACCGCAGCGGATTTGCCGTTAAAATTCCCTAATCAAAGAGAAATGAATAGAAATTCGTTTATAGGGAGATCGCCACTGTTTTTTAAATTATAATTCAATCTTTCGAAATCTTTTTAAAGCCGATCAAATTAGCGTGCATTTAGAGTCTGCGGTGTCTGGACGGGGGTTGGCGAGCGTAGCTCGTAGGGGGCCGAGCCCCCTAGTGTTCAGAAAAAATAGAAGTTTAACATCTAAAAAAATTAAAATTTCGCAAATTTTGAATCTTTAACACATTGACTGCCGACTACGAGATAACTCGTAGATTGCGTTCTTTTCTAGGACGCCAACTACGAGTTATCACGTAATAATATAATGTGATTAAATCAAATTGTTATTTTAGGCCAGATTTCTGAAAATTGCCGTGACAGTCAACGTGTTAAGAGTCTTAAGACCCCTTAAGTAACATACATACCGGATGCCCCAAAAATGACTCATGGATTTTAAAATTCAATAACTTGCGAACGGGAACAGATATTAAAATAATTCTTGCAGGAGTGTTATGTATGATGTCAGGAGTTTTTATTCTCTGATTCCTGATTTTAGTTTGAATTTCAAACAATAGACGGCGCTGTGAGCGTTATGTGCTCAGCCCAGACCCGATTTTTTGGTACTTCGGAATCCATTCGATAGATTTTAATCTCCTTTTTTTCGCATGGAAGAACAGAGAGGTCGAAAAATCGAGCCTGGATTTAGCAGTTATTACTTGCAGCGCCATCTATCGATGCTATTTGTAACTAAAACTGAGAATCGCAGCATAAAAACTCCTGACATCTTACATAACACCCCTGCAAGAATTTTTTAAATATCTGTGACCGTTTGCAAATTATTGAATTTTAAAATCCATCAGTCATTTTTGGACACCCGGTACATACACATACATAACAAGCATTTTTCTACAAATGATAATAAGAGTGATTAACTTTTTCTGGGGCAATGAATTTCCATGCTAAAATGTTGAAATAAATGACTGGCACCGGAATTTATGAACAAATTTATTTGGGCGTAAGCAAAGGTTATATTTCAGATACATAATGAACGGAAAATTTTTGTACCAAAATTCTGGTGCCGTTGTGGCATTCGCGAATTAAAATTAAGTGGTTTCATAAACATACTACTGCAGCCTAAAAGGGTTAATGAGGAATCTTATATAAACATAATTGCCAATATAACATTCGGTAAAGCATTTCCCTGATGATCGGGGTGCTTTTATCATAAAGGACGTGACTTTTGTTTCTTTACGATTGAAATTAATAAAAAAATTAAACGCTTAATAACAATAAAATTTTAAATAAAAGTAAAGGAAAATCCTTCAAAATACAATTAAACAATATTTCAGTAATTTTCTTTTTTTTTTTAACGCATACTAATAAAATACTTAATTTACTTTTTTTTTTAGATTAGATAATACTTTTCTATAAATAAATATACATATTGATAAGACACACAGAAAATATTTATTTTGATAATAAGAGATAGACAGAAAAACCAATCAAAAATCAAATGATAGAGTGCAATAACTTTAATCAGAAACAAAAAATAAACGAATCATTTAATTTTAATTTTTTCGAATTAACACCTTGCTGGCCACAATTTGCATGAAATCATTTTTCTTTTTAAATGTTTTTTGTTACCAGTATATTTTTTAAATGATTTTTATAAAAATGACTTTTCAAAATCTAATAACAAACAAAATATAAAAATTGATAGGTATGGAAAAACGTCACCTGACGTCTTCGACCAATAATGTGTTAAAACTAAATTATGTGTTTATGTGTGATATTTGTAAATTCGTAAAGTTACTACCTCATTTTCACGCGTTTCTATCTTACGTACATAGGATTGCAAATACAAGAAATTAGTTGAAATATTCAACATTTCATGAATATGTTGTTGGTTTTACCTTCATAGTAGAGTTTTGGAGAGACCCACTAAAAACTGCAACAACCCTATTTTCATCGGTTATTATCTATAACTTTCAATAGAACGAGCCCATTTTTTCTGTAATTCTTTTTTTTTACCCGACTGAAAAGAAGGGTTATGCGTTTCACGCGTATCTGTGTATGTGGATTTCTTTATACCCTCGAAACATCGGAACGGCTGGTTGGATTTTAATGAATGAGGTCTCTATCAATTCGTCTTAACGGCCCGATGGTTATAGGCTAGGTTTTGTTTTTATAAATTGAAAATGGCGGCCGTAAAATACAAAATGGCTGTAGAGACGAAAAAAATTACGCACCCTATTGAGTGGCATATCATTGGATAGGCCTTTCAAAATGAAGACGATGTTTCATTGACTATTTTACACTCAGAAGCTCCGTTAAAATATTATACAACCTGGAAGTTGTGTCGGTAGGATCTCTAGCTTTACTGCAACTCTAACCATCATAGACATCTATAGACCTCATCAAATCAGTGTTTATAGATAGGAACTAACAATTAAATACAACTTAAAAGTCATCAATACAAGTAAATAAATAAATAAAAAAAAAGGTAAGTAATAGAAACAAGTAAAATATATATATATATATATATATAAATTAAGTCAATTCCTACTTAGGTCAATAAGAGAATTTTTTTTCTCCCATTCTTCTTTCTTCTTGAGTGGCGCTTAAAATGCCTTGATCAAGAAGAGGAGTCTCTCGGTCTTAAAATACCTTGATCAATAAGAGGGCTCTCTCGATTATTGAAAATTTATTAATTTAATTAACGAATTAATATTTGAAAAAAAAATTGGATTAACACAAGTGTCATCCACTACAAGTTTTAAAAAATTTATTTGAGCTTGATTGGATGAATAATAAGTATTTTATTAACGATTGAAAATTTGAACAAGATGTATATAGCGAAAGTGCGAGCTAGTAAGAATTGAAAAAATGGTTTCACATTGATGAGAAATAATTAATTAGTTCGCTTTTTACTCAGTCGAGTTTTTTGATTTTTTAAATTTAATTGTTTATATATGAAAGGATAAAAACCCTTTTAAAATTCAAAATTCAAATTAAATTTCAAAAATTTAAATTAAAATCCGAAGTTTTTTGTCCTAACTTAAGTCTCTTTCTAAAACCAGTTTTACCCCTTGAAACTTTGTTTCCCGGCAATACATCTTATTACTTTCAGATATCATTTTCGGACGATCTTTAAGAGTAAAAATGCTGATGTTTGGAATATTCTCATTCAGTTGTGGTTAGCCGATTCCCGGGCCGGCCAAGCCTAGGTCTGGCATCTGAGCCTGGGCAATCAATCAAAAGCTAATCAACCAATTAAATAAATGTTCGTCCCAATTTTACAACTGTGCCCTCTGCTGGAAAATATGATAAACAATAAGATATTAGCTAATACCTGCGCCAAAAACGGGATAATTTGCACTTTTGAGATGCCGGCAAAACCTATGACGATGTAGCTCCTAAAATCAGCGACATAAGTGGCTCGAGGGGCCCCGGCCGAACTCGCGAATCGGACTGTAAGATGAGCGGCGAAATAAATGAGTTCGGTCCACCAAAAGGTTCCCGAGTCCAATTATTCCACAAGTAATGTCACCTCAAGAAGTCCTTCCATCTTAAAGCCAGCTGTACGCACAACTGCTGCGAATTGAATGGGTCGCAACTAACTCTACAGGTTCCGGAACGCTCGCGATATTATTACATATAGATATTTGTACATAATCCTTAAGCTTAATGTGTGTAGCTATCTTCTAAGTTAAAAAATACAAAAATCTCTATCGCATAGTGTCCCTATTTCTTGATTTTTCTACCAAGCTTTTTCTGTTAGAGTTATGGAAAAAGCAGTGGTATTGCAAGAGTTTTCAAAAGGCGTACTTCATTTAGGGCAGCCAGACTCAACCTGCGGCCCGCCAACAATTTGTGTGCTTCCAATCCACATTAATATAAAATACAATTTCCCATAAAAGTTATTTAGAAGCTTCACTGTTACTTTATATAGTCTTTTGAGAAGTTAAAATTTGCCCTATTATTAGGTGCGTTCGTAATTATATAAATACGTAGCACTTAAAGTCGTCGACTGGTCCGCCCGTCTGACCGCATATAACAGCGCAAAAACTACCCAACCGAATGGTTTGAAATTCAATATAGATAATCGTTGTAATTTTGTCGAGTCATTTCAAATTTTAGGAAAATCGACAAAACTTAAAAATATATTAATAAAAGTTTTCTTAACCCTTAAATGCCTGATTTTTCAAAAATTTCGGCTTTCATTTTTTAAATAAATCATGGGAAAAATACTTTAAAAAATCACATTTTGTTTTAAGTATAGTTTACGGCTAAAAAACAGTTTGTTACTAATCGGCAATACTGGTGTTGAATTGAAAAAAGAATTTGCCTTGACAAAATTTTATAATATTAAACACACAAGAATTTTAGAAACTATAATAAGAAATAAATTTCACTTGCTCACTGCAGAACAAATTAGGGTATTTCGCAAGCTCCCAAACAAAACAAAAAGAACAAGTAGCAACAATTGAAAAAATAAATCTATCTTTATTCTTAAACAGCACGAGTGTTGCCATCTACATGTTGACAATCGATTTAATAATATTTTCAGAATGTATTTTATTGGCAACATTAGGCATTATAGCTTCAATATTATTCTAATAGTATTTTAGAGCCTAAATTGGGTATGTTGCCGAAAAGCAACACCAGGCATTTAAGGGTTAATTCTATTAAATCCTATCATACGTAATTAATTCAATGATATCCCATGATAGTGATTTTAGGTTGTCATGGTGATTACGTCCTATTTAAGAAGGAGTTATATTATCTCCGTATTACTGAATTTAATATAGACAATCGTAATACATTTTGTATTCATGCATTTTTGCATAAGAGTGCAGCAGCTATTGCACCAAGATATGAATATTTATAAAGCTAGTTATAGTACGAACGCACCTCATTTGCCACGTTTGACGTACAATTTCCGACTTGTTTTTAATCTTGTTAATTCTGCATTGTTATAATTATTACGTTTCACATTTAGTGTAGAACTAATACTGATTATATTAAATTTTCTACAAATCAATGCTACTTTTTTTGTTATCTCACTATTTCAATTACCCCCCCCCCCCCTCTCCTTTTTTACTATATTATGTAAGTATAAGTTGTTGTGACCCGTCAAACGTAGAAAACATCTGTTCACTGCCGGCGAAGGAAACAAATTGGAAATTGCACGTTAAACGTGGCAAATGAGGTGCGTTCGTACTATAACTAGTTTTATAAATAATTTTTGCACCGCATATTGTGCTGAATGTATATTTTAGTGCACTGCATAAGTGCATATCAATTTCATTCTGTTCGAAAGGCTGTAACATCATTAAACTGCACATGGAATAATTTTTTTCCACTGGCCGTAATGTACCGGAAAACTTTTGACTGTCTCTGTAATTAAACTATACATCCGTTGAAATGACTCGACAATATTTTGCAACAATTATATACTTAAAATTGCAGACCATTCGGTAGGGTGGTTTTTGCTCTGTTATATGCGGACGGACAGACAGACAAACCGAACGATGACTATAGGTGCCACGTATTTCTATAATAACGAACGCACCTAAAAAAGGGTCGAGTATGGCTGATTTAGAGTGTATTTAGGAAATTTTGCATATTGTATTATAAAACTATGTTTTAAGTTTTTTTTTTAAATTGTATTTAGCGAAAAAATGATTTAAGACTTTTGGCACGTTCCAATGCTGATAGATATTGTTTGTGAATTTTTGGCACGCGTACATGAAAAACTTCGTCATTCCTGCAGCCTAGAGTAAGTAATAATTTAAATAGATACTTTTAATAATCAAATAAAAGAGTCAGAATTTATCAAAATATAATGCAAAAGGAACGGACTTTTTACTAAAGAAGATTTTATAAATTATCTCTAACAAAAATATGATTTTTTTGACTAAATAGCGCAACAGGTAAACAGACTATTCATGCGATATTTAGAATTACAAAGAAACTTACCAATAATGAATTAGAAAGATACATTATAAAGTACTCACCTAGAAAAAGAGGGAAAATATGTTAATTTATCATATAAAACTTTACTAATTTAAATACATCATGTCATTAAAATCGATATCTTAATATGATAACAATAACTTTAACGTAAAAAAAAAAAAAAATTATAAAATAAAGGATCATATTAGTGATACGCAAAGTCATGGGAAAAAAGGATACTCTCTAACTCTGCCACAAATTATCGTATAAAAATGGTAGTGGTATCAACCGGTTAGGAATAGCGCATATCATTTAATGCTATACTTAGATTATGCTTCAGAGGCCGATTACATATTTAAATTGTACCAAACTTTAAAATTTTCAAAACTACTACCTAATTGTGACATCATAATCGGATTCCTTGGTAAATTTGATCTTCGGCTGTCAAACAGGAAGTCATTCGGTCAAGTAGTTTAGGAAATATGCAGGTTTCAAGTTTGGAACTTCTAATGCGAAATTCATTTCTAATCGTTGCAAAACGCATTGCAATGCTGGCAGTTTTTTAAGCAAAACACTAATGATATTTGGCAGAAAGAGCTGCACTTTTACATTCGCCTATTTGAAGCTTCCAAAACTTGATTTCTGTTTCAAAGAATTACAGGCTACAATTTACATATACATTTTGAAAATTAATTTTAAAAATATATATTTTCAAGACTAATTTTTGAAAAAATTATAAATTGTAGCCTATGATTTTTTTTTAGATAGAAATCTATTTCTAGAAGCTTCAAATATGCGAATCTAAAGTTACAGCTCACTCCCCCGAGCAGTTTTTGAAATATGCTTAAAATACTAGCCGCTTTTCAGTGTGTTTTGTTTACTATTTAAAACGAATTTAACATTAGGGGTTCTAAAATTTAAACCTTCATAATTCCTAAACTTGATAGAATGGCTTCCCGTTAGGTATCCTAAGGTAAAACGCGCCAAAAAAAGCTAATTATGATGTAAAAATTAGGTGTTTGCATTGTTAATTTTAGAGTTTGGAACGATTACAGTATAAAGATGACTCCCTATGATTTGTATATATATATATATACAGTAAAACCTACCTAAAGCGACCACGTTCCGTTCCAATAAAAACTGGTCGCTCCGAGAGGTGGTCTCTTAATGGAGGTCCTGTTTAAGTCTAGATTTTAATTATTGAAAAAAGGTAACAATTAATGTTACTAAAATTTATTTTTCACATTAAGCAAAAATATAAAAATTTAAATATCAAAACAAAAGTTAATTACATAAGTTAATTACTGAAGAGTTTAAAAATGAATACATTGACGTTTACTTTGATTTTATGGTTTTGTCTTTTAAAACTTTTATTTCCCAGTCCTTTCAAAGTTCGGTAAATGCAATTTTTTTTTTTTTTTGACAGGAACAAATAATGACGATTTTATTAATTTATCTATTTCTTTGAGAGTTTCCTGACAGAATAGGGCAGGGGAGTTTATTGACCGTCATTCTTAATTTGTCATCAGAGTTAAATTCATTGCCTAAAAAGGCACAAAGAGGTTTGAACACTTAAAAGTTACCGGGATAAAAAAAATCTAAACTTAGTTTAGAAGTTTGATGAATAATGCGCTCTCCGGAATTATTTTTCTAATAAAACCTTCAAGCGACCAGGAAAAAACGGAATTTTCTTCAATGAAATGGGTCGCCCATGGAGGGAGTTCAACTGGGGTGGTCTCTGAATGGAGGTAAAATTAGTATTGAGCCTATGGGAATAAATGTCGTTCGATGAAAAAATGGTCGTTCAGGGAGGTGGTCGCACAGGGAGGTTTCACTGTATATATAAATTAAAAGATCTCGTGATACTTTTTTTCTTCCCCTCCATCCTCTTTTTCCTCTCATCCATGATCCATCCTCTTTTTCTTCTCGTTCAGGCCATTTTTTTCCCGCTGTGCCATTGTCCCGCCCCTCCGTGCTGTACTTTATTCTCTAGAATGAATTCTACAATGACTAGTAATTTATGGCTTTGTTTTTAAGTACAATTTTTTATAGGCTGTAAAGCTTCGAAAAATTCATACCATGTGATTTTTTTTCCTTTCAACAATTGAGAATATATTCCATCAAGTGATTTCAAAACTCAGTTTAATTCCTAACATTTTTATAAGAAAGAGATGATTATAAATGTTACAATACAATATAATTAAGTTCGGCTAGTTCGGTTTATAGAAAAGATAATAAATAATCTGGCTTGTCTTTCTTCAAAATTAAATATTTCAAAATCAGAAAGACTGAAATAGCTTTTTATCTCTAAGTATATATGAAAATGAAAAGGAGAACTCTATTAAAAGTTATTTACCTTTCATAGCTGTGACAGAAACTATGGGCAAAAATGCAAGGCAAAAAAGAACACATTATGGAAATCAAACCAGGACTTTAAGTTGTAGAATAAGTTTATCCTATGCTGTTGGCTTAAGTTTTATTGATTAATCCATAAGAAGCCTAAATGTTATTTTCGGTAAATGTTCACTAAAACAACAGCTGCTTAAATTGATTTAAAGGAAAAGAAAAAGAAATTGTTTGCATCTTGGCCTTTAGTATTGTTTGATCAATTCAATAGAAATAATATTAGCACAATTGTTCCTTCTAAAAATGTTTTTTTTTTCTTTTTTTTTTTCCCCCGGACCCCTAGAATACGTATTATATTAACTGCAGTTTTTTTTTTTTCCCCCAGAACGAATAAAAAAGATTAAGTATAAATAGTGGGCATATAAAAACCTCTCAAATTATCAATTATATTTAAGGTTTCTGGCCCTTCTTTTTGGGGGGGATGGGGGGGATGATTAAATAGAAACAATCTCCTATTTTAGCTAGAGTTTCAAAATATTTTCACATTCAATTTTTAATGCTTGTAGACGGATGATAACTATTGAAATATTTTATATGATTAATGAATATTGTCAAAAACCATTTCACTGATATTTGCTTTTTTAATGCCTGCGAAATATAATGATAACTTTGGATCATCTCCAAAACTTGGCCAAGAATATTTGATATCAAATATTCATTCAATATGATTATACGTTATTAGGATATCAAAAATTCAATATTCTATTATGCCAATTAAAAAAAAAAAATCGTTGCTCAAATAAATAAGAAAAGTACTTCAATAACCATCCATTATTTTAAATAAAATTTTATTAAACATAAGTTTAATATTATGCTTATAAAAATATTTGAATAGAAAAATTAATGTTTTAAAATAAAATAATTTATAATGAATGTTAAATAACAAATAACATTTAAATTTGCGTTTTGTGCTGATATTTTCAGAAGAAGAATAAAGCGGTGACACGAGAAAAAAAATTATGTAAAACATTTTTTTTAAAACAGAGGCAACATAATTTGCAACTTAACCAACTTATAGCCAGTCATCCAGTAGGGTACGGTGGTGCAAGAGAGTGCAGAGCGCTTATCCAATCCCAAAACATAGGTTTGCTTTTAGCTACAATTGCACATGGTGAAGCATATGGTGAAAAAAAAATCGACGTATTTTGGTGACATTTTTAACGATTTAGAAGAGAAAAAGAGATTTGACTCTTCTCGCAATAATAGTCATGGTAATAACGATTACTAAAGGTATTTTTTTAATTAGATTATAATTGGATCACCTGTCACCTAAATGATTTGGATTTGCTTATAAATATATGACATTACTGACGTTTCAAAGTTATTTTGTGAAGATAGTGCCAAAGTGTGCAAGAGTGCGCACGCGCTCTTGTCCAATATATCTGTTACTTATCTTACTTTTTACTTATAGTTATAAAATTGGTTTTAAATACTTATAGTTTGGTTTAATAGCATTTTTTATTACAATTCAACTGTACCTAGTCTCAGTAAAATAATTTTCCCATTTTCAAACGTAATAATATCATTGTTTTCAATAGAAAATGATATTTCAGTAAAGGCAGAAAAGCTATGTAAAGAAGTGAAGTTAGCTCATTGTAAAATAAACCCAATTACAGTTCCGCAAAATATAGTTTAGACTTCAACAACTTCATCTTACGTCAAATTACCAGAGTTGTCACACCGTATCCACCATAGTCTGTGATGCGATCCTAGAGTAAGAGGAGCAGAAGGTATGAGATTTTATGCTTTTCACCGCCACAAAAAGCAGTTTGAAGATGTCGCTGTAGAAAAAAGCCAAAAACCTTTAAAAATAAAATAAAATAAAAGTATACCCAAGAAGCCAAAAACTGTACCAAACAAAAGAGTGAGAATATGTCCAGGTTGCTCAGAAATCTAGAGAGAGAGAATCAATCGTAGACTATTGGATCGAGTGCATTTCTTGCAGAGACTGGTAGCACGAAAAGTGCACCAGGCTACGTAGGTCGTGTCACTACAAATGTGACGTTTGTAAGTGAAGCTCTTATTATTGTTTTTATTTATTTATTGCGCACTCTGGCACATTGACTGCACACTGTTATCGTCATTGGTTGTAGAAGAGTGCGCATTCAGGAGGATAATCTTTTTTTCAAATAATACCGCGTTTCTTATAAGTTGATTAATGTATTTTTTTTAAAATTAGCTTGATAATCTAAGAGTATAAAGTATAACATCATTCCTTAAATCTCCTCATTTATTGTTATTTAATGAAATAGCTAAAGTGAGCACTCCTGCACCATCTCACCCTATTGGATTTCTTGAAAAGTGCACAAATTTAACGAAGCACAATATATGAAAATTAATAAACCTACACTAAAATTACGCATGAATATACTGTACACATATATTTTTTCACCGGCCAAATCAGAAATTTCTGTCTCTTTTTATTTTACTTATTTATTTATTTTAGTACAGTAAAGCATGCTAAGACGGAATCGCATGTGTCCGCATGCCAAATTGAAAAAAAAAACTTTAATTACTGTTATTATTATTTAGTACAGTACAGCATGTTAACACGGAATTATTTCTGAGAATTGTTGAGTAATTATTGCAAAACAGATGTATACAATTTATAGTAGTGGATTATACAAATGTTTGGTATACAGGGCAGTTTTTTCTTGTCTCATTAAAACTTTTTTTTCTTTTTTTGGCTGAAATATTATTTTATTATTATTATTATTCGGTAAAATATGGATTAAGCTACTTTGTAAGAAGGAAATTCGCAGAATGTGAGAATAGAATGTGAATGAATGGGTAAACAACCATAAAGAATAGGTTGTTTTCTATCGACTCTCGAACTTTCAATAGACATATATTGATCGGAAACCATTTTAACCAATCGGAAAACTCTTAACTGTTCTCAGCAGGCTTGCACTTTTTACAGTTTTCGCAATTTATTTTGTAACTTTCACCTTAACAGCAGACACTACTGAAATTTCGTTTCCTTTGAAGCCCTGGTACTTCTGAATAGGTGAATTTTGATTATAAAACTACTGTACATAAAATTGAGTACAGAAACTTTGTACGATGAGTTAATCTAGACTTTTATTCATTTTTCGATCAAATGGTTTCAGGCACCATAGCTATGTAATAATTTTGTAGTAGATAATAATTAGTAGTTAAATGTTAATAAAAAATCAGGCAAATGTCACCGAAACGTGGCTGTTTAAAGGTATTCATTCACAAGAACTTTTTAATGAGCGTGGGGGTGCGTGTAATGTAACTTCTTGAACTTTTGAAGATATACGCATCAGTTGTAATCAGAGTCAAGTGAGTTAGATTTTACAGGTTTGCAGTCGATTTATACTGTGATCATCCTAAGCTTAAATAAAAATAATATTTTGACTGCTGGCTAAATATCGTAAAAAATTGCAATACTAATTACTTTATGTGAATTAGTACTTAAATACGTGGGTGGTTCAATAATTATTGTCCCTAATGTATATAAAATATTTGTACTGCGATGGTTGATGTGGAATATCGAAGCCTAATCTCTTAAATGCCTATATGCTCAATTTCAGAACCGTAGCTGCTATATTAACATAGTTTTGGAGAGAGGGGTGAAGTTTTAAAGACCTATTTTGGGGGGAGTTTTTAAGAAGGGGGGGGGGGGGAGGTGAGGGTGAAATACTGGTTCGGAGCTTATGAGGCTACACATTTGAAAAGTGGATGAGATGTGGCTACATCACTATGATCCCGAGTCCAAGCGATAGTAGTTACGTCTCATCCACTGTCACAAATCTAGCCTCATAAGCTAAAAATCAGCCTTTCACCCCACTCCCTCCTTTCACTCCTCCCTCCAAAACTATGTGAATATAGCAGCTACGGTTCTGAATTTGATAATATAGGTATCTAAGACATTAGGCTTCCATATTCCACAACAACCATCGCAGTACAAATATTTTATGTACACTAGGGACAATAATTATTGAACCACCCTCGTATACTCGCTGTTGATTCAATAAGTTTACATTTTGCGGTACATCCCGCCGCCATCGAAATACTTAAGGTCAGAGGACACGAGTTGTGACGCCATCACTAATCGACCGGTTTCTCACTAGTGTTGGAATTCACACCGGAAAATTTTGAATAGCAATTTTCTTTTATTTTATTTGTGGAATATCTATCACCTCATAAAACAATAATAACTATTTAAACTTACTGGTGAGAATTCGGAATCCCTAAATAAAAATTCAGCCAGATGCGGAATGTCACAGTGATGCCGCATCTGGCGGGTTTTTTATTGGCTGATTCCAAATCTCACCACTAAATTTAAATAGTTATTATTGTTTTATAAGATGATAGATGTTCCACAAATAAAATAAAAGAAAATTGCTGTTCAAAAATTTCCGGTGTGAATTTCAACACTAGTGAGAAGTCGGTCGATTAGTGATGATTTCACAATTCGTGTCCTATGGCCTTGAGTATTTCGGTGGCAGTGTCCAACCCCGAGTCTGACTCGGGATCATTTTTCTTTGCAAAATTTGCTTTTGGCGCCAGTAATAAAGAGAAATAAAATTTGCTTTATTTAATTAGAACATTTTTCAAAATTGTGTAATTGAAGGTAACTTCTTTTAAAAAAGTGGTGCCAACCGAATAAAATTTGTGTAAGTGTCACCGGACCGGAAAGGGTTAGGTAGTAAAGCAAATGATGTCAATATTAACAGGTCTATTGTCTCTTTTCCTTCTTCAAATGTAATAAACTGATTTTATCACAAAATTTGTATCACCAGCGAGAATGAACAACTACAGAATGACTGGGCCGATGCAGAATATATTACAAGACTAGCAGAAAACGCTAAGTCTAGTTGTCATTTTCTGAAAATTTCTCGTTGGTCAACAGCTATGCATTTGCTTTTCAAGTCCAATGTAACACATGCTGGTGCTAATTAATGCTCTTTAATACGACAAATCTCTTATGCTCCATATCTCTCCCTGTATATACATTTATGCTACAATGTAGTAAATAATGTCTACGCTGCGACTTGAGAATATTAATGAAACATGAAATCAACATTCAACAACCTTGAATTCTCCCGTCCCCCTCCTCCACATACACATCCACACACCTTCCAAAAAATGTCTTACTGTAATTTTGTAAAAATCTACGCTTTTATTTTTATGTTTTACCCTGTATACATACATCTATTTTACGATGCTGAAAATAACTAATGTTCGTGTTACAACTAGGATATGCATATCAGACAACAGATCAACACTCAACCTTGAATTCCAACTTTCACTAAAACGCGCACGAAAAAGAGGTTACGTCATACTGCAACTTGTTTGAAGCCGGTAGTCTGGTGAAATAAAACGGTAGGGTAAAGGCCAACGAATTTCCTGCGTTTATGTTCATAGGCTTTTTCTTTATGCATGTAGGCATTATCATTATTTCATGTTACAAGCAAGAATAATATGTAATAACTAAGCAGAAGAAGACACTTGCATGCTTCTGAACTCTTTTAATTGGCATTTTACGCACGAGCATTGACGTAAACGTGAAAAAATGTCTAGAAAACAGATACAAAATTTTTAAAGCAAGTTTTTGAACTTAATAAAGCAAAAGACGCACTCTATAATATATTTTTAGGGTTTTCGTGATTTTGGAAGTCCACTGCCTCCTTAAATAGCACAACAATTATTTTTGAAAAAAAGTGGTACGAACTCTGAAAATATATGTTGACAAGAAATTCTGCCAAGTGAATTGATTTTTTTTTATAACGTAAGTGGTGAGGTGGAGTGTATGTAACCCCAAAATTTGATTTCTTGTACACTCCTTAAAATAAGAAAATTTCCTGTGAATTTTGTATTACTTACTTGTATAAAAAGAACTGAAAAGTGTAAATGTACATACATATACTTTTAAATTCACGAATCTAAATACCACCAAACTTTTGTTTGCAATATAGAGCTCATAAACAATTTCTTTGGGGTGCAAAACACCCTACCTCACTAGTTAAGGGTTAACTGCTGTGACAAAAATTATAGCATATATACTGTGATCGAAGGATGAATAAAAGGCTTGGTTAACTCATAGGATACTGTTTCTGTACTTAACTTTATGTAGAGGGCTATTATAATTAAAATTCATCTATTCAGAAGCGTCTGAAGAAAGTACTTGAGCTCGAAACAAAACAAAATTTCATTGGTATGTAGGGTAGATCGGGGGAATGCCGACACCTTAAGGGAATTTAAAATTTTTCACCTCTAAAAAATGTTTATTTTAAACAGTAAAAATTGTAAAGCTGAATCATGATCTTTAGTATCTGTATAAATTTAACCGTAATTATAACTGCAACATGAGCACTCATAAAAAAACTTCTTTCAACCTCTGCACAGTGCCGGGATTACCCAGGAGACTGGGGGTAATTCCGCCACTGTATCGGGGTAATGACACCACTCTTTAATGACCTAGTAAATACATCAACAGGTACTAGGAAACACATAACCTACTGAAAATATTTAGAAAGCAATTTAGAAAGCAAAGGTAATTCTTCAGTTGCAATTTAACTCTAATTGCAAAAGTCACAAATATAAATCTCTGCTGAATCAGCTCCACTATATTCAAATGAGGACGTTTCTCACCTGATCTGTATGGATGGTGGCGGCATTACCCCGAGAGGACAATATTGCAGAAATCCCTAAGCAAAGCCGAAAGAAGAACCGAACTTGTTCAACACATTGCATCAAAATGTCGGCGAATGCATGTAGATTAAGGGTAATATTCTCTTAAATACCTAATGTTACAATAAAAGTTGCTTATCTCTACTCATTTGTAGCTCCAAAATAAGAAGCAACTAGATGAAAACTAAATTTTTCACTGGAACAAACGAAGGACGTGCAGCAAAATCACTCTCACTCTAGGCACTGCTTCTATTGTTGGCCACTATAGTGCAGGCATATTCACTATCTCAAACTGTCCTTAGTTTTTAAACTAAGCGGGGTGGCGGCATAACCCCAGGTGGCGCCATTCTGCCTGTCTCCCCTATAGATAAACTGAAAATTACAAGTTAAACTGTGAAAATTGAAAAAATCAGCGGTCCACGAGGCTGCTAACAGCAGTTAAGGGTTAAATGGGCTTACTTAATAATAAAAGTTTTTAATGACTAAATGTATGAGCGAGATTTTTTAATTTAACATAGTTTTCTGGAGAAAGATAATTTTCTGTTATACATGAGGATAATTTAATGTCTCACTGAAACCAATAAATTGTAGTTTTCTGTCAAGTTAAAGAATTTTCTTTTAACTGAAATTAAAGGTCTGCAACCACTGATCTAGAATTTAACCACTACTATTTACTTTGAAACACTGTTTCCACAAACATTCGTAGTGTCTTACTCAATAGCTTTAAAATTCTGCAGCAGCTGGTTGCAAGTCTATAATCATATTAAATGATGGTCTTTGTTAATTAGAAAGCTTTGAAAGATTTCTAAAATAAACGTCAGTGACTAAATTAAATGTTTGTGTAGCTTTCCAACGGCCTTATTTCAGAACACCTTGTTTAACACCCTGATGTTATTTAACTAATATAGGGTTCTTAAAAGTCTGTAACATCAGTTATATTTTCATTTTATCCTTATAAATAATATTAAGTTTTTAAAAACACTGAATAGCCATTTAAGATTCGGTGAAATTTAACCCGTAGAATCAAGTTTTAATATCCTAAGGAAATAGACAAAATTGTACAAATATTGATAATGGATTAAATAGTGGCATAATAATAATTTATATAAAATATATATAAAAAAAATGCTTTTATCAAATTCACTAAAATTTAGAAAAAAAAAATATTTTTTTTAAATACACTACCAAATTTTGTGATATTTCGCCAAATTGGCCAAAATTTGGTGTTAACACTCCCATTATACTTTTCAATTAATACTTATTGTTGAAGCTGACACTGATTTCTCCATAAGAAATCAAACTATAATACAGGGTGTCCGGGTTAAAAGTATCCAAAAGTTATGGTCTTTTTTTTACGGAACTAACTATTAGATTAATATATATAGGGGAAAGTAGGGGATTGGCGCCACTTAAGGGAAAACACGAATAGCTAGTCAAATTTAGACAAAAAAAAATCAATATTTTATTTACGAAGTATATCTCCAAAGCATAAGGAACAGTTTGCAATCAACTAATTTTCATAAAAGTTTTAGGAATTGTTTTTATCGTTTTATTTAAATGACCATCGATTGAGCGGTAATACCCGGCATGGTAGGGTAATTGCGCTCAGAGTTTGAATACAACATTTAAGTAAGACAAAAGTCACATATGTAGTTGTGTGGGCTGTTCACATCACTGCACACTTTTTGCAACCACTTTACACATATTGTGCACACACATTGTGTTAGACATATAGTGGGCTATTTTTTTTATATTTAGGTTTTTGATTTTCACAACTTTTTTGAAATCGTAAAATTCTCCTTGTTTAATGACATATTAATAAGGCGAAAACAGGGGAATTTTACCATTTCAAAAAAGTGGTATCAATCAACAAATTTTAATTTAAAAAAAGTTGTCCACTGGCAACACTTCTTCTGGAATTCCACGCGAGCGCCATTACCCGTTATCGCCATATTGGGTTTTAATGCATTATAATTGGCGTAACAACGCACTACAAAAATAAATAAAAGCATGAAAGTACAGCTAAATGTATATATTTTGTAGACATATTGAGTAAATTAATATTTGAAAATAAGAGTGTACACTTACCTTCAAGTTAGATGTTGTAGAATTTTATAATAAAACATCTTCAAACTAATAACATGAGGGCACAAAAATACTTTCCTCCGACGGGCACTAAATCCTTAGTAGGAGAGCTGTTGAACATTTTTGAGTAGGTATTTGAGGCACCCTGAAAATTTGTGCAACACTTCTTTTGTAATGCCTGAATACAAAATCGAATGTCTGGCTGAAGGATCGTGGCCCAAAAACTGTGCCAGGCACGTGTCAAGTGCCATTTGGCACTTAACACGTGTCTGGCGCAGTTTTTGTGCCGACTAAAGTGTCTGTCATTTTCAAAATATTTTTTTCTAAGCATAAATATTATTCTGCCTCAATCTCAGCGTGCCTCAAATACCCTTTTTGGGTAGTCAAAAAATGGCACTTGACACGTGTCTGGCACAGTTTTTGGGTCGACTAAAGTGTCTGTCGTTTTCAAAATATTTTTTTCTAAGTATAAATATTATTCTGTCTCAATCTCAGCGTGCCTCAAATACATTTTTTTGGGGTAGTCAAAAAATGGCACTTGGCACGTGTCTGGCACAGTTTTTGGGCCACGATCCTTCAGCCAGACATTCGATTTTGTATTCAGCCGTTACAAAAGAAGTGTTGCACAAATTTTCAGGGTGCCTTAAATACCTTCCCTAAAATGTTTAACAGCTCTTGGACTATCACTGGGAACTTAGAATGAAGTTCTCTAGGTGCCGGGACCGATCACACGTTTTCAATTCTATTCTGTTTAGAGATATTTGGTGAGCGGGATTACCCTTCTGAGCGTCATTATTCTATTTTCCCCTATATATATTTAAATAAAAATAGCATCTCACAAAGTTTTAATATGAATAGACTTCGATGTGTGCACCTTTGGTAAAACGACAAACGTCTAAACGGTAATCCAGTTCTCCCCAAATGTTTCGTAGCGTATCAGGAGTTATTGCTTCTATGATACGCTTTTTCCACTCATCCACAGTTTCAGTTGTTTGTTTTGTTCAATGTTTTAAAATCTCGGAGGGGGTATCCGATTCACGGAGGTGAAGTCTATTATATTTTAAGTCTGTTCTTAACTGCTCTGCTTAACAAGCGCAAAACGTTTTGACATATTTACAAATTCATTTTTTAACGGAAAATTATAAAATTGGAAAGCCTGGCCATGGAAGCGATTTGGAATTGAATTGTTTTTTCCATTTTTTGATCCATCCATTACCTATTGAGTTAGAAGCGAATATGATCACGTGACAAACCCGTTTTTCGCCCTTTCTTGAGTGCTCTTTCTTCCTTCGCGTGGAAATTCGCTTCAAAGCGCCCACTTCGACACTATTATCTGAAAGATCTATTGCGTTTGCAAAAAAATGGAAAAAACAGCTCGATGACATAGCTTCTGAACAACAACACCCGCTAGTTTCATGCATTTTCGAACAAAAATAAATTAAAGCTTATGTCAGAAAATTGCCCTTTTGGATTTGAGAACACCCTTAACGGGTAGTTCCGTAATAATAAGCCACAACTTTTAGATACTTATAGCCCGGATACCCTGTATTAAGTCATTAAGTTTAAGTAGTGTTAATCTCAATAGTGTTAGTTTAATCTTCAGTAGTATTTTTTCGACGTCTTCCGAAAACGGAGGACGCTTGGGGATAACCCCCCCCCCTTCCCCCCTTTGTCTTCCTTAGCGGTCGAATTTTTATAAAATCCGAAACATCTGTTTACTAATTTTAGTCATACTACAGGAAAGTCAAGTTTCAAGATTTTATTTCCATTGGTTTATGAAATAGGGTGATTTTTTAAAATTTTTAATTTTCACGCCACCCCGTTGCAACACTTGTTAATAGAATTTTTTAAAAATCACTTTTCAATTAATGTATTGCCCTCAGGAATACATCTGGGGCATTCTCACAATCTTTTGACTTTCAGGAATAAAAATCTGGTGAAATTAAACTTGCGAAAATAACATCTTAATCTGATAGACGAATGCCTTAATGATTCAAAATAAAGAAAAGATGATCACCAGCGAAAAATGTTTTATTTAACTGAGGTTTAAGTTAAACTTGCGAGTTTAATTTTCCTTACCATTTTAACACAAAAACGTTTTATTTTCTTCTAAATTTTTACTTATAATGAATTTGAATAGTACCCACAGGACATTCAAATAAGAAATAATAACAATGTAGTATTTTTAGAACAAAATTTTGGTATAACATTGTCTTGGTAAGGATGGGACGGTAATGAAAATTACCACCTATTTTTAGGCAAATCATGTTAAGACTAAGTGAAAGCCACAATGTTCATTGATTTTTAGAAACAGTTATTTATATTGAATTAAATAAATAAATAAAATAATTTACCTCGAAAAGTGCAGGAATAAACCTTGAGGACGGCAAGACTACCAGTAAAGCCACGATGCTTGAAATTGATATTTAAATGCTGATTTAAATTTTGTAGTAAATTTTTCCTGTCAAAGAATTTTAGACATTCTTTCTCTAGCATACTTCTGCATGAGAAAAAACTCGAAAAAAATTCTGTGGCTGCATCTGAAATAATTTTCTGTATAATTTTAGAAGAGGGGCGGTAAGGAATCTAAAACCCAGGGGCAGAATTTAAAAAAATAATAATAACAATCGTAAAGATGTGTACAGGATAATTGTTTGCTACATATTTATATAAAATAATAGCCCCAGTTTCGGAAAAAATCTACATGGAGTTTCTTTTATTGAAACAATTTTATTCAGACAGCTCCAAACTTAAAAATCAGCACCAGGGACACGTGACGATATAGGAATTTCCTAGATATTTGGACCCCCAACATCGTCTAAAACTTATTTATCTCGTTAATATTGTTATGCAGTCATGAAATGGGATGATCTCCAGTATATGAAATAATAATAATAATAATAATAATAAAAATCTGTACTAAAATAAAAATTATTCAGGGACTTAAAATTCAATAGATTGTGAGAATGCCCCATCTATATTTCCAAATTTCAAAGCTCTATGTTAACAGAAGTGGGTGAAAAATAAAAAAAAGATTTGACTGCCACATACAAACAGAATTGTAAGTTAAAAGAAAGCAAGTAATAAAAGGAAATTACACTGAAAAAAAAAAAATAAAATCCGTAACAAAACTGAAAATTCAAAGTTGCCGTTTATTCTCTTCAGTTTCTTCAGAAAACTTTCTCTCGTTTTTTCTCCCGTTTTCAAGATAAAAATTTTCTTTTATTCAAGACGGAAATTTCTGTTTTTAGAAACAAATGTGAGCAATAGTGCAATACATATAAAAAATATCGATACATAATATCCAGCATTTCATATTATAAGATTAACTTCGAAATGAGATTTCGTGTCATAAAAGTTACATTATTTCGGACTTCATTTCTCTATTAATATAATACTCTTTATAAAGAATATATACAAGGGAATCATGAAAATGGTGTCACATCATCACATAAACTTAATTCTTTCAGAGAAAATTATGCCTCCTGAAGGTTACAATTTAAAGAGCAATAGAAATGACCGTTGGTAAAATTATATAAAATTGAAGATTATCCGAAAATTGTACCACGAAAAAAAGAAGAAAAAGTTAAGCTCACATATACAGTAGAGCGCTGATTATCGGAACTCCAATTAACCGAAATTCCAATTATCCGAACAGCCCATTTTTCCAAAAAACATTTTTTTAACCGAACTTCCAGTTATCCGAACAGCCTATTTCTCCCCCCAAAAAAAATTAACCGATCTCCAAATTGTCCATTGACTTGGAATAAAATTTTAAATAAAAAAAAGACGGATAATAGATCAGAAAATGAGGAATGTAAAACAATAAGATATGTAGAAAATGAAATTAACGAGTGGTTCAATAGTGAAGTATTTGACCCTGGATATCAGATTTTAAATGATGATGAGATTCATGATGAAAAAGAATCTGCAGAAAATGAAAACGAATGTTTTGAAAATAACCCAGGTCCATCCCATAACGAAGCATTTGAATGTTTGGAAACAGCTATGAAATGGCTTGAACGGCAGAAGAATGCTGATCCTATTCAACTAATGTATTTAAGAAGAATTAGAGATATGGCAGCATTGGAAAGAACGCCTTCTTTGAAGCAGGCAGCAATCAAAAGTTTTTTTTGCTTAAATTATAATCTCTGGAGTTAAGAAAAAGATAAAAAGAGAGAAAAATAACTTTTAAACATGCCAGCACTAGCTAGCGCCACCAGTCCTCAGCTTAGATAGCGTGTGAAGGTTTTAGTATAGTCAGAAACATCCCTTAAATTGTCTGTCCATTTATCCGAACATTTGTTTATCCGAACTAGGGTCTGTCCCGACTTGTTCGGATAATCGGCGATCTACTGTATCTTTAAAAATTAATGCATATAAGTTTATTAAAATTTTAACATTCTTTGAAACGTATAATAAGTAAACGTAAAAAATAATGTAAAATAAGTTTATAAGAATTTTAAGATTCTGTTTATTACAAATTATAATAAATTATTTAACCTTTTTTGGTTCTGATTAGAGTTTCAACGATTCTAATCAAATAATTACAATCAGCGATTTTTCTTTTAAAAATCATTGATTAAAATTAGATTTTTTTTCTTTTAAAATGATGTGAAAGCGTATTAAAATCTATGATGAACATAATTTACAACGTTTTTAAAGATATTTCGTCTATTAAATAAATAAATGAAAAACTTTAAATAATTTTTTATAAGCTTAATTCTTGAATCTTGTAAACAATAAAGTACAATACGTTTGTAAAAAGTATTTATTTATCATTCATAAAAAGCATTACAATTAAAATTAATATTTAATTAAATCTATTATAATACACATTGTCATAATAACTTTCTTTGGGTAATCAAATTACTCACATATTCACATAAACTAACTGATCCGCCCGGCGTTGCACGGTCATTAAAAAGAAAGGAAAAAAAAAAAGCAATTTAACAAATTACAACGACCATTTGGAAAATGATTTTTTCAAAGACAAAAATTTAAGACATAAAAAATCGCACGGAGTTGATCATACATTACGTACGCCATGAATTAAACATTAACAGTGTTATTACACGTACAAACTGCAAGCGACAAAAATCGCCCGCGAATCGTCACATTTCCCGAAACTTACGTATTATCCACCTGAAACTTACGTATTGTCCAATCATATTTTATTGGCTGTTCGGGAAAAGGCTTTTCCATCTTCAGATTAGCTTCAGATATGCTTTTGATTTCCTACCCTGACGAGGACAATAACCATTTTTCCAAATGGTTAAAAAAAAAACCACACACACAAAACCGCTGCACGGATTCCGAACAAGTTTTATTGAAAATATAACAAAATTTATTATATTCCACTAGAAGACTGAAACCGGATTCTTTTTGATAATGTGAAAAAATCGAGAAAAAACGCTTCAAGTCACGAAAATTTATTTCAAAAGTAGCAGAGGACAAAATTTACTATATTGGGCTAAAAGTTTAAAAGAGAAGTTCTTTTACGAATGTCGAAAAATAACCAAAACATGAAGAATCTTTGAAATTCGCATGAAAATTCGCGAAAATTTCAAAAATAGCTGTATGAATTTCAAATAAACTTTATTGAAAAGAAGGCAATTTTTATAATATTGTGTTCAGAGATTAACACCGCATACTTCTTTTTACTGATGTGGAAAAATCGCCACAAACTATTAAAAATAAAAACCGCTAAAAAATGAAAAAATATCAGATGACAAAATTTACTATAGTGAACTAAAACATTGTAATAGGAATTATTTTACGAATGCAAAACTCGACGCGAAACGCAAAAAAAAATGCTACAAATCGCGGAAAACAAAATGTACTATATTAGGTTAAATGTTTGAAACCGAATTCTTGTATGAATGTCAAAAACTCACTGCAGAACGCGAAAAATTGCATTGAAAAACACAGGACAAAATGTACTATATTAAGCTAAAAGTTTGAAACCGAATTCCTTTTACTAATGTATAAAATCGCCGCAAATTGCTCTAAAAATCGCATTAAAAATTCGCTAAAAATTCGAAAACCGTTGTACGAATTCCGAAGAAACTTTATTGAAAAGAGGACAAAATTTCAAAGAAGAAAAAATCATCATATTAAGGGAGTACTCAAATTCAAGCTGCTTATTTTCTGACTCATTTTTAAATTTACTTTTGCTCTCAAACGCATCCAATTGGTATGTTTTCTTATTAATAAACTATATAATGTACCTTAATGGTCGATTTTGTGATAGAGGTAGAATATATTTAAAAAATTATGTCAAAGTGTTGAACCGAATTTACCAAAGCGATTGTGTTGGAAACGAAAAAATACTATCCTTCTGAGAAAATAATTTTTTACAAATCAAGTTCTAATTAATTGAACGAAAAATAAAAACACGGGTCACTTATAAATCTCTTCAAAAATCATGTCAGCGAGCTTCATGTTTTTTCTTTTAAAATTTGAATCTGAAAATGTGTCAGAAAATTTCGAGTTGTTGAGCATAGAAAAGTTTTTTTTTTAATACTGCCTTAACACGATTCTGAAAAAAGCATCTCTTATATAAAAATGCAATTAAAAGAGATAAAATTGTTTTAAAGTGGGTTTATCTCTGATCATGATTTAGTTTTTGTTGTTGAAATTAGTACTTAACTTCGGTATGTATGTGCGCCTGTCGGCAGAACTGGCAGGGATTTACTACTTATATATGAGGGCGTGAGTTTCAAAACTCGCCTTATCCAGAAAATAAAATTTTGGGAAATCGCGAAAAACCTCTGACTGCGTCTATTGGTTTTCATTGTAAACCAAGATTTTACAATGCCAAAAATACACGATAAAACTAATTTTTTCCAGATTGTAATTTTTTTTCGATGCAGCTTCACCAATAGAATAGATTAATAGAAAAAACTCGATTTTTTAAATTTTGGATAAGGCGAGTTTCGAAACTCACCCCCTCATATATAATATCTATATATATATGGGGCATTCTCCAATCTTTTGCCTTTTATGTCGCTGAATAATAATTTTTATTTTAATACATTATTTTTTTTTTCATATACTGAGGAACATCCCATTGCATGATTGCATAACAATATTAACGAGATAAATAAGTTTTGGACGATGTTGGGGGTCTAAATACCAGGAAAACACCTATACCGTCCCGAGTCCCTGATGCTGATTTTTAAGTTTGGAGCTGTTTTTTCCGAAACTGGGACAACTGTTTTATATAAATATGTAGCAAAAAATTAACCTGCACACATTTTTACGGTTGATATTATTTTTTGAACTCTTTACCTGGGTTTTTCATCCTTACCGCCCCTCTTGCTAAACTTATACAGAAAATCACTTCAGATGCAGCCACAGAATTTTTTTCAAGTTTTTTCTCATGCAGAAGTATGCTAGAGAAATAATGTCTAAAATTCTTTGACAGGAAATTTACTGCAGAATTTAAATCAGCATTTAAATATCAATTTCAAGATCGTGGCTTTATTGGTAGTCTTACCGTCCCCAAGGTTTATTCCTGCACTTTTCGAGGTAAATAAAAAAAAATAATAATTTAATCCAACGTTAACAACTGTTTCTAAAAATCAATTAACATTGTGGCTATCACTTAGTTTTAACATGATTTGCCTAAAAATAAGTGGTAATTTTACTTACCGTTCCATCCTTACCGTCCCCTTTTTCCCCATTTCGTCCCTTTTTCCCTATACCGCCCCACCCCTTTTTTTTTCCCTTACCGTCCCTTCTTTAACACACCTTTAAGACAATGTTATACAAAAATTCTGCATTAAAAGTACTACATTTTTATTATTTCTTATTCGAATGTCCTGTGGGTACTATGCAAATTCTTTATAAGTAAAAATGTAGAAGAAAATAAAAAGTTATAGTGGTAAAATGGTAAGGAAAATTAAACTCGCAAGTTTAACTTAAATCTCAGTTAAATAAAAATATTTTTGCTACTGACCATTTTTTCCTTTATTTTGAATCATTAAGGCATTCGTCTATAAGTTTAAAATGTTATTTTAGTAAGTTTAAATTCACCAGATTTTTATTCCTGAAAGTTCAAAAATGTGAGAATGCCTCACATACATTCATATTCTAAAAAAAATCGATTGTTAGAATAAAATTTATAAGAACATAACGAATATGTTTTATCAAAACTATTTGAAAACAATAAGTTTTAATCTGAGAGAAGTAGATTACTCAAAGCCATATAGAGAAAAAAGTTAATCTGCTTGTGACGTCATAACCAGAATGTCATCCTAAAGACAAGATAGTTGTGAATCGATCAATGAATTGGAGCGAAAAAGGATTACATAAGATTGCAAAGACAAATGCTACTAATAATATACATACGCATCACTTTATTAATCGTCAATCAACAAAGAACTCATTTAGCAATTTAAAAAAGATGCAAAAGAAAGAAAAAAAAAAAATATATATATATAGTATGAAATACTGTGAAAGCAGAGAAGAAACGACAACAAAATTAAACTATGTTTAAATAAAAACATTTCGAATTGAGTTTTTTTTTTACATTTGATCATTCATTTTACTAATTTTTTATTTAAGCATTTAAAATATAATACACGCTACTATACGTCTATATAATGTTATTAGATCATTTATGAAAGTAAGAAATAGATAACCATACGATGCATTTTATATTTGCTGAAAATCGCAATTTTTTTAGCTCACAGCCTATCAAAGCCTGAGAGCTAATGTGCCCGCCGGTTCTGTATGTATGTATGTATGTACGTTCGTACGTACGTATGTATGCATGTACGTAACGCGATAGCTCTTGATAGAAACATCCGATTTGCTTCAATTTTTTTTTAGGTTCATTCTGATAAGGCGCTTCCCTGATTGGTTTTGGGGGGGGGGGGGTATATCGGTTAAGTATAAAGGGGGGAGGGGGCTATTTCCCACCTCCCTTAATTTAGATAAATGGGTTTTTCATGCAGAATTATTCAATTTGCTCCAAATTTGGTATATCGGTTTATTATGTTAAGGAGCTTCCCTGATTAGATTTGGAGGTTCATTAGTTAAGAGTAAAGGAGGGAAAGGGGGGGGGGGGGGCTAGACACCCCCTTTATTTAGATAAAGGTGTTTTCCAAGCAGAGTTATTCGATATGCTCCAAATTTGGTATACCTATTTATTACGTTAAGAAGCTGCCTTGATTAGATTTGGAGGTTCATTAGTTAAGTATAAAGGGGGGAGGGGGCTAGACCCCCTTTATTTAGATAAATGGGTTTTCCATGCAGAGTTATTCGATTTGCTCCAAATTTGGTATACCGGTTTATTATTTTAAGAAGTTGCCTTGATTAGATTTGAAGGTTCATTAGTTAAGTATAAAGGAGGGAAAGGGGGCTAGCCCCCTCCTCCTTAATTTAGATAAATGGGTCTTTCATGCAGAATTATTCGATTTGCTCCAAATTTGGTATACCGGTTTATTATGTTAAGAAGCTGCCTTGATTAGATTTGGAGGTTCATTAGTTAAGTATAAAGGGGGGTGGAGAAGCGGGGTTAGACCCCCCTTTATTTAGATAAAGGGGTTTTCCAAGCAGAGTTATTCGTTATTAAGTATAAAGGAGGGAAAGGGGGGGGGCTAGACCCCCCCAACTTAATTTAGATAAATGGGTTTTTCATGCAGAATTATTCGATTTGCTCCAAATTTTGTATACCGGTTTATTATGTTAAGAAACTGCCTTGATTAGATTTGGAGGTTCATTACTTAAGTATAAAGGGGGGAAAGGGGGTTAGACCCCCCCTCCCCCTGCTTAATTTAGATTAATGGGTTTTTCATGCAGAGTTATTCAATTTCGTTCAAATTTGGTATACCGGTTTATTATGTTAAGGAGCTGCCTTGATTAATTTTGGAGGTTTATTCGTTAAGTTTAAAGGGGGAGGGGGGCTGGGGCTAGACCCCTCTTAATTTAGATAAATGAGTTTTTCATGCAGAATTAATCGATTTGCTTCAAATTTGGTATACTGGTTTATTATGTTAAGAGGCTGCCTTGATCAGATTTGGAGGTTCATTAGTTGAGTATAAAGGGGGGGTAAAGGGGGGCTAGACCCCCTTTATTTAGATAAATGGTTTTACCATGCAGAGTTATTGGATTTGCTCCAAATTTGGTATACCGGTTTATTATGTTAAGAAGTTGGATTTGAAGGTTCATTAGTTAAGTGTAAAGGGGGGAAAGGGGGGCTAGACTACCCACTTAATTTAGATAGATGTGTTTTTCATGCAGAATTATTCAATTTTCACCACATTTTGTATACCGGTTTATTATGTTAAGAAGTTGGATTTGAAGGTTCATTAGTTAAGTGTAAAGGGGGGGAAAGGGGGTTAGACCGCCCCCCTTAATTTAGATAAATGGGTTTTTCATGCAGAGTTATTCAATTTCGTCCAAATTTAGTATACCGCTTTATTATGTTAAGGAGCTGCCTTGATTAATTTTATAAGTTTATTCGTTAAGTTTAAGGGGGGGGGGGCTGAGGCCCCCCCTTTAAACTTAACGACCCCCCCCCCCTTAATTTAGGTAAATGGGTTTTTCATGCAGAATTAATCGATTTGCTTCAAATTTGATATGTCGGTTTATTCCGATATGGTGCTGCCTTTATTAGATTTGGAGGTTCATTGGTTAAGTATAAAAAGGGGAAAGGGGGGGTGCAAGACCTATCTCTTTAACTTAGATAAATGGATTTTCATGCAGAATTATCTAATTTGCTTTAATTATTTTTTCTATGTTCATTCTGATAAGGAGCTTTCCTAATTAAATTTGGAGGTTCATTAGTTAAGTATAAAGGGGGGGGGGCCCTTAATTTAGATAAACGGGTGTTTCATGCAGAATTATTCGATTTGCTCCAAATTTGGTATACTGGTTTATTATGTTAAGAGGATGCCTTGATTAGACTTGGAGGTTCATTAGTTAAGTATAAAGGGCGGTAAAGGGGGGGGGGGGGGGCTAGACCCCCCTTTATTTAGATAAATGGTTTTTCATGCAGAATTATTCGATTTGCTCCAAATTTTGTATACCGGTTTATTACGTTAAGAATCTGCCTTGATTAGATTTGGAGGATAATTAGTTAAGTTTAAAGGGGGGGGGGTTGGGGCTAGACCCGCCCTTAATTTAGATAAATGGGGTTTTCATGCAGAATTAATTGATTTGCTTCAAATTTGGTATACCGGTTTATTATGTTAAGAAGTTGCCTTGATTAGATTTGAAGGTTCATTAGTTAAGTATAAAGGGGGGAAAGGAGGGCTAGACCCCATCCCACTAATTTGGATAAATGGGTTTTTCATGTAGAATTATTCGATTTGCTCCAAATTTTGTATACCGGTTTATTATGTTAAGAAACTGCATTGATTAGATTTGGAGGTTCATTAGTTAAGTTTAAAGGGGGGTGGCTGGGGCTAGACCCTTCTTAATTTAGATAAATGGGGTTTTCATGCAGAATTAATTGATTTGCTTCAAATTTGATATGCCGGTTTATTCCGATATGGTGCTTCCTTTATTAGATTTAGATGTTCATTGGTTAAATATAAAAGGGGGAAAGGAAGGCAAGACCCATCCCCTTAATTTAGATAAATGGATTTTCATGCAGAATTATCTAATTTGCTTTAATTTTTCTTTTCTGTGTTCATTCTGATAAGGAGCTTTCCTAACTGGATTTGGAGGTTCATTAGTTAAGTATAAAGGGGGGAAAAGAGGTTAGACCGCCCCCCTTAATTTAGTGAAATGTTTTTTCATGCAGAATTCCAGATTTGCTTCAAATTTGGGATACCGGTTTATTATGTTAAGGTGCTTCCCTGATTAGATTTGGAGGTTCATTGGTTAAGTTTAAAGTGGGGGAACGGGGGCTAATCCATTTTCATTTATTTTTTGTGGGCATTATTCTTTGAAATAAGAGAGTAATATACAATTAGTGTGAATAGCCTGTGAGCTCAATGCCATCAGTGTAACTGGGCACTTTTCTTTTTATTGAGTCATTGTCTAATGCGCTTGTTCTAAGGAGCTGGCTACCGGACAAGAGGTGCGGGTTCGAATCCCAATCAGACATAGATGAGTGTAGTGGGTCAGATTTCATTCTAAATGGAGGTCCCGATTTGTTTAGCCCTCATTTTCATTTGACCGTAACGCCCCTAACCAATCAACCCAACCCAACCCAATTTTTTAGGTCGGAAGGGAGATGTAAACTAAAGTCGTCAGGAAACAAATAATTTTTGAACGGATAAAGCTAGAGTTGTTTATGAAGATCTGCCTACGTACAGTAAAAAGACAAATCGCTATCATATGAAAGGGGCTGTAGCGCCCCTATTTTCAAAATTGGTACTTACGTATTATCCGGGACAGGTCATATTCCACCGCGCCAACAATGGTGCTGAAAATATTAATTGCAGCAACCCTTATTTTGTTCTTTCTTCATTTTAACTCATTACTTAATATTAACTGCATAGTTAATATTAAGGGGGTCCTGGACACAAAAATCTTCAAATTTTTTAAAAACGTTTTATTTCATTAAAAATTTCTCTGTTTTTTCCTGTTTAAAATGACTTTTAAATCATATTTCTATCCTAATTAGAACAAGAAATATTAATTTTTTCGTTTTGATTTGTTTTCAAAATCTAACTTTCAAACAATGGTTGTCATGGAAACGACTTCTTGTAAAAATACGTTTTTCTTCATGATGGGTTTTTTCAACCTTTCTTGTATTTAAATTCTTATAAGTCAAGAACCGTTAAAGATAAATGGTTCAAACTTGGAACATGTCCTTTTCAATTGTTTTACTTTAATTTTGATTCAGCATATTTGAAAAAAATATTTACTTTTGAATATATGATTAAAAAAATAGTTGCACCTTTTTTTTTAATTTTTCGTTAAATATTTAAAAAAAAATTTAATTGATATTTTTTAAAATGCTGAATCCAAATTAAAACTTACATATTTCTGTTTATTTAAATGAAAAAAAAAATGAAATTCTATTAATAATATTTCGAGTTGTTACGATTTTAAATTACCCCACTTTTTTAATACATTTTTAATTTTAAATTTGTAAAAAATATATGCGAGAAGTTTTATCATGTGATTTTGTTTACAAATGATATAGTTAACCATCCCAAAAAAATTCAGAATTTTAACTCAATAAATAAAAATTATTTGAAAATGTATGTCCCGGATCCCCTTAAATTGTTGCCATATTAAAGGCAGTGGCGGAAGTATTTATTTATGTAATACTATATATGATATGATATACCATGTATATAGATATAATATTTTGTACTCATTGATACAGTATACTTACATATTATTTGTATTATATTCAATTTGGTGGACATCACAAACCACTGGAAATAAAACTACAATCGTTAATACGGTTTATTACTAAAAGCCGTCTATTTGATTTTATGTATTTAATAAATGTATTCTAAATTACTGTTTTGTATTATTTTAGTTTGCTTTTATATTATTTATCATTTTTAACAATGTTATGTAATTCGTACCATTTTGAGCACGATCGGTAACTGACAACGATAGGCAAAATTGGTGATTGACAACAATTTTTGTCGATCTATCTGCCTGGACCGGATAATACGTAATTACCTCAAAATTTGCAAGTTATCGACTCTATTTCAAAAATTGTGAGAGGTAGCGGAAAAAAGCCAATTGCAAAACTGTAAAGCGTTCAAAATTGAAATGACATCTTACATGTAAAAAAACTTTTTTTGAAGCCCTGAAATATAAGTCTTTCGAAATCCAATCAATGGTTTAAATATACATCAAAAAGTGTAGTATAAACCAGATTCATATTTACTTAAAAAAATAATAAATAAACAAGCAAGCAAGATGTAATTTATTTTAACCCCTTAATTCTCGCCCCCACCCCATCCACGGGCTGTGTCTTTTACTCAGATTGTTTGATTCCCACCAGTTTTATTAAATAGTGTAATTGGCTTTATTTTATTATCGTTTTACCTGTCATTAAATAAGGTGAATATTTCTTTTTCAAAAAAGTGGTGCCAATAAGCAATTTGAATTTTTAAACCGTAATTTAATTCGAGCGTTAACCCCTTTGAGACGAGCGACACGTATACGTGCCGCATGAAGCGCTCAAAATCCTTGTTTTTCCTCACCAGTAAAATTTTACTGTAAAATTTGCCTTATTTAATCAGCGCAGTTTCTCGATTCACGAAGACACAAATTTTTGTTTTTAAATAACGGTGACAAAAGATTAAAAATTTCGTAAAAGGCTCCCGTCCCGAAGGGGTTAATGACAAATCCGTTTTCAATATGCTGGATACGTTCACCATCGACAGCGTGCACGTATTATATTAGTTCGGATTACAGTCCTACATCGGATCTGGAAACCCGATTTTACACGAACCTGGGTCGGATTGACACCAATTTTTTCCATTGTGAGTCAGCGGGTCGGATTAACTTTAAATGTTTCGGATTCACATTGGTTTTGTATTGAGTCTTGTTTCTTTTGCGTCGGGTTCCGGTTGACCCGATTTTTCAAAGTTCTGAATATTTTTCAATTAAAAAAACAATTCAATATTTGAATACTAATGAGTGTTTATATGTTAATTCTTATAGAACAAAGATAAAAATTGATATTAGAGACATAGTTGTAAACCACTTTTTAAAATATTAATTAATTTTCTTCCGCTTCGGGTTAGGGTTTAAATATTTCGGGTTCGAGATGAAGAAATTTTTTCTGCCGGACGTTTTTGTTCGGGTTGCCATACTTTAAGGAACTTCAAGGATGGTTTAGAATACAGAAGTTACTCCGGATTACTCAAAGTCAAAATTTAACGAGCCATAGAGAATAAAGATAATCCGATTGTGATGCATAAAAAAAGTCATCCAAAAGACAAAAACAAATAACTAGTTGCGAATCGATCAATAAATCGGAGAAGAAAAGGAATTGCACAATATTGCAAAGATAAATGCTACTAATGGTATACGCACATCATTTTATTGATCGTAAATGAACAAATAACCCATTCAGCGGTGTACAGAAGTTGCAAAAGAAAAAAATAATAATATTAAGAAATCCTATGAAAGCAGAGATTGAACGGCAACAAAATTAAAAAGTGTTTAATTAACAGCATGATGAGTGGATCTATTTTTCGAAATTATGGTGCAATAAACCTAAAGTTTGTAACATTAATTCAATGAAATTTTTGTCGTGTTTACAATTTAACACAAATTTCAAGGTTTCTAATAGATTTTCTATTGTAACCCCCTCTTCACCGTCTTTTTTTAAGTACAAATAATTAATTTCTGAAAGCATTAACTTTATCTGAATATCTGAACCCATTATCATGCTGTTTCTCGATATTATACAGTGTGCCCACTAAAGTTCATTGTCACCCCAATAATTTCTGAACGGCAAGAGCTATAGTCATAAAAGTGGGGTCTAGGTATAGTAAAGTTGCCATACGCTACTGCATGAAACTGCCTACGGCACCACCTGGTGGTGGAAAACTGTGGAGTTAGCATTCCTATCGCGAAAACGGAAAGAGATAGGGAAAAAAAGTGATTTACAAAGTTGTAGAGCACCATCGATTTAGTACGAAAAGACACTTTGTGGACATTAATGCGAATAATAGAATGGTTAAAACGCGCATTTGTTTTTTCGTGATTTCCTATACTGTGATGACGTCACGAAACTTGAACGGATGGAGAAATGATTATCTTTCGGACAAATGTGCATTGCAGCTCCGGTGAGAAGTTTGAACATCTCAAATAAAGGTATATTGTTATAACTAGTTTTTTCTATCTAAGATTGTTTTGTCACGCCACAGTATAGGAAATCACGAAAAAAAAAAACGAATACACGTTTTAACCGTTCTATTCTTTGTATTAATGTCCACAAGGTATCTTTTCGTGCTAAATCGAGGATGCTCTACAACTTTGTAAATCCTTTTTTTCCCCAATCTCTTTCCGGTTTCGATATAGGGATGCTTATTCTGCAGTGTTCCACCAGATGACGTCGTAGGCGGATTCATTCAGTAGCGCATGGCTACTTTCCTATACCCAGACCCCACTTTTATGACTATGGCTCTTACCGTACATGATTTATTGGGGTAACTTCAAAACTCGCCTTATCCAAAATTTAAAAAATCGAGTTATCTCTATCAATCTATTTTATCTGTGAAGCTGCATCGAAAAAAAAAACCTACAACCTGAAAAAAAAACTAGTTTTACCGTGTGTTTCCGGCATTGTAAAATCTTGGTTTACAATGGAAACCAATGGATGCAGTTAGAGGTTTTTCGCGATTTCCCAAAATTTGATTTTCTGTATAAGGCGAGTTTTGAAACTCACGTTCTCATATACATATATCTTAAGATTATTCAAATTCTAAAACAAATTCCAAGAAATGCAATTTTAGGACATTAATCCTTATTACATAATACAAGGATTCTCAAACTACGCGTACCAGTACTGCTACGCGAAAATCCCATACTAGTGCGTAAAATAAAATACCGTATATTATTATGAAACCAAATACGGTATGAAGTTGGCCTTGAATTGTTTTGAAAATTTTCGAATACGATTTAGGACTGTAAATGCCTTCTTATTTTTGTAACTAGAAATATTTCTGACAAGATACTCTCTGAAATCCGCACATGTTGCTTGTGATACAATCAGTTTTCCATAATTAAAAATATATAATTACACTGCTCAAAACAATTAGGAGAGCACATGGTTTTAACAAAATTACGCAATTATTTACACCGATAAGTAACGTAAAACAAAACATCGATAATTTAAAGCGTAGTAGAAAAAATCTAAAGATAACTTTACACGCAAATTAAAGTTTATGACGTCAAAAACTAGAAAAAAGAGAT
This sequence comes from Maratus speciosus, assembly GCA_963932465.1. Lineage (NCBI taxonomy): Eukaryota > Metazoa > Arthropoda > Arachnida > Araneae > Salticidae > Maratus > Maratus speciosus. The sequence continues at coordinate 175,303,751 of OZ010793.1, forward strand.
AGGTGCAGAAATCGAGATTTTGCAGAAACATCTGTTTCACTGTCTCAGTTGCAAAATTCAATTGCTCAGCTTGTGTTTTGAGAAAAGGTGACTTGAAAAAGTCACAACAATATTGGAATTCATGGCTTGGCGTATTATCGGGACAGTTGAATCTGGAGAAACACAACGACGTGTAGCGGACGCTGTTGGAGTCGCAAGAAGTGGTAATGCAAGGCTGTGGAATTGATTCCAAGACACATGGAATGGTAGACATCGACAAGGATAAGGTCGGCCATTTGCTACCACAGAAACCTGATGACCATATATCCTGTTAACAGCTCGTCGAGACGGAACGGGCAATGCTACTCAGCTGCAAACATAGTTGTTCTTGGCCCCAGGACGAATTGTGTCCAGCCAAAAAGTCCGAAATAGGCTTCATCAGGGTGGTCTCTATACACGTAAGCCAATGATCTGTATTCAGTTGACCTCAAGTAACTGTGCGGTCTAAAGAAGGTGGGCAACTGAATATCGAGTTTGGAGGCAACATTGTTGAAGTCAAATCTGTTTACAGACGAGTCCCGATTCAGTTTGGATGTGACATTCGATGTGTTTTGGCATGGATAGAAAGGGGCACTCAAAATAATCCACATTCGTCCGTGAAAGATCACATTACAAACGAGGTGGGTTGACGCTATGGTCTGGAATCAGTATAGGTGGACATATGGGCCTGCATATCATTCGGATGGCACTTTGACGATCCAAAGTTATACAGACGAGATACTGAGACCTCATGTCGTATTTTATGTTGCAGCAATTGCTGATTCCTTTTCTATGCATGATAATGCCAGACCGCATACAGCTCGTCTTGAGGAGAACATTCTTAAAGTTGAAAGAATACAGCTTATGGAATAGCAAACATGCTCTATGTAACCAAATTGTTGCCCTAAACCATCTTTTCACGTTCTACCCATCGTTTCAAAGAATTAAAGCTCCCTTGAAAAAAATTTTGCGTCTTTTTTTCTGTATGGTGCATAGATACACATGTTACTCTCAATTTTATGCTCCTGCATGGCTGTCTCGCACTGTTCTCTTCACTTTTTTGCTTGCTCCCCTAATTTTTTTGAGCAGTGTATTAGATTTATATGGAAAGAAAATTAAAATTTGTAAATACAGCCTAATTCCAAAATTAATGGGTAAAACATTTTTAATCAGCGAAAAAACATGCTTTTTAAAATGAGTTAAACCTGATCGTAATAGTCTGAATGCATGGAAGTAATGTAACCAAATTGTTGCCCTAAACCATCTTTTCACGTTCTACCCATCGTTTCAAAGAATTAAAGCTCCCTTGAAAAAAATTTTGCGTCTTTTTTTCTGTATGGTGCATAGATACACATGTTACTCTCAATTTTATGCTCCTGCATGGCTGTCTCGCACTGTTCTCTTCACTTTTTTGCTTGCTCCCCTAATTTTTTTGAGCAGTGTATTAGATTTATATGGAAAGAAAATTAAAATTTGTAAATACAGCCTAATTCCAAAATTAATGGGTAAAACATTTTTAATCAGCGAAAAAACGTGCTTTTTAAAATGAGTTAAACCTGATCGTAATAGTCTGAATGCATGGAAGTAGGTAGAGCTTCTGCGAATAGGAGGAGTGAAAAAAAAATTTTGTGTGTATGTACTATTTTCAAAACAAAAGTGCAATTTGTAACTTATTTTTTCTTCTTGCATTGAAAGAGCTGGTAGGAAGTGTTCTGATAAAAGTTTTATGTCAAATCGGTTTGATATTTCCTGAGATTGCATAGAAGGTAATTTAGAACGCTTTTCGCGCATTTTCACTCCTTTTAAATTTCGAAGTTTTTTAAACTGTTCTTATATATAGGATTTAAATATTATGAGTAACATCCATGCGAAATTTCAAGTTTCTGGCTCCTTCAGTATCACAAAAATCGCAATTTAGAATAGGTTTTGCTTCTGCAACCCCTACATGGTAGTAGCATCGGCATAAAATATAACCTATGTTGGAGCAAGGACTGTCACCATTAATTTGTAACCATTACTTTTGAAATTGGTCTGGTATTTCTTGAGATTTATTTAGAACGTTTTTAAATGCTTTGCGCGCATTTTCACACCTTTCAAATTTAGATTTTTTAGAAACTGTTTTTAAAGTGCATTTATATGTTATAAGAAACTACCGTGCCAAATTTGAAGTTTCTAACCCCTTTAATAGCACAAAAATCGCATTTTTAGAAGGTTTTTTGCTCCTGCACCCCCTCGGGGTTTGTGGCATCTAAATAAAACATAGCCCGATGCAAGCCAAAACACGAAAGGGAATATATATATATATATATATATATATATATATATATATATATATATGAGGACGTGAGTTTCAAAACTCGCCTTATCCAAAAAATCAAATTTTGGGAAATCGCGAAAAACCTGTAACTGCGACCCCGTGCATCGAATACCTCCAATTTTTTGTATACTTATAGCTAGTTGCTCTGTGATATCATTGTGTTAAGTTGGAAAATCTACTTTAATTCATTTAATTAATAAATTGAAAAAAGTTTCGGATAAGAAGAGTTTTGTTGCCAACCTATGGATAAGAAGAGTTTTGTTGCCAATCTCTATGATACTTGCTGAAAGAAATTAATAGTTTCTATTTTTGGTCATCAGATGACAATATTTTGGATTAAAAAATAAACCTTACGGGAGCAATAAGTTTGATTAAAATTTAGTAATACGCTTTATTATAAAAAAGCAAATTTATCAATAATCAAATAAAACTTATCATAAATAGCTTATAATTTAAATAACTTTTTTATAAAAATAATTTAATCTAATATAATCTATATGACATATAATATTATATATATACACCATCTCCTTCTGTTCTGGTTCCTTAGAAATAATATTTTTATAGACAGACTTCCATTTCTGACCAGTTTTCATCAAAATGTTTTTTTAACAATCTATGGACATCCTTAAGTTTCTCTTGCTTCATGGGGACTCCCTCTCCCTTCTTTTTAAGAAGAAAGTTTAGTTTTATATGCCTCTAGCAAAACTTTTACACTCTGAATTTTGATATTCCAAGAATCTTCCGAAATACACTTCAAACCAATTTGAAGATGGCCATGGTTCTTAGTCTTTATATAGTACCTTATCGTAATATCTTTGAAAGTCCCGGAAATGCCTTAGGTTTATGCCTGAGAATAAAAATTAAATCTTTTAACATCTTCTGACAGTAAGAAATATAGAAAGCGATTCCCCATTTTTAACTTACATTTTAATCTTCTTTTGCGTGTATTCTTTACTAGTCCATGTGTTCGTATTTCTTTTTCTATTCTTCACCCTTCCACTACAAAATGCAAGAGTTTATTCACTGCCCATTACACATAAGACATGCTGTAAAACTTATTTAATTAGTTTGTATCAATAGAACAGGTAAAATCTTTAAACGAAAATAGCAACAGGTCACAGAGAAATGAAGGAAAATTACTGTAATAGTAGCTGATAAGCTAGCCGTTCGTTGGTCTTACGCATGCCCAAGGATAAAGCTAGTTTTGTTGCCAACTCCCTAGTGGATAAGGCGAGTTTTGAAACCAAACCAATATTTTAAGAACCCAAAAATAAAGGATAAAAATATTTTTTTTTTTTACAGATTATAGTGTTTTTTCTGTGCAGGTTTACCAATAGAATAGATTGGTAGAGAAAACTCGATTTTTTAAATTTTGGATAAGGCGAGTTTTGAAATTCACGTCCTCATATATATATATATATATATGTGTGAGGCTTTATTTAAATGTAGTTATGGGAAAACACTGTACAGCCATATCTCCAATCTGACTCATATTTCGCAAACAAAATATGTAGTTATTTCACATGAAACAATGTTCTGAATTTTCTCGTAAAAAAGAATGGGATATGTCCATATCGGAAAAAAAATAAACCAACTCGAACAGCACAAATAAAATAAAGTCAACCCAATCCGAAGCAAAGGAAAAGAAAAGAGAGGAGAGAGAGAGAAGCTCAATTCGACTCGATGAAGAACTCTGTCTTTAATTGACTTTTTACAAAAAGAAAGCAAAAACTCGACAAGAAAAATATAATTAGCAAAAGATTTCTACATGTTAATTTTTAGATAACATTTGAAATTATTTGCTTTGTAAATGGTGTTGGTAACTAGCTTTATTATGATTCGACATCTGTGGGTGGGTATGCACGCTAACGATTTAGATTTCCATAAAAATTCATTAGAACCACCAAAACTGTATATGATGCTTATGTGGAAAAACCTTTTTAAATCTATATGCACCCGTTGTTGCATTTAATGAATGGGCAAATAGAGGATTTTTGGGGAAACGAAGAAAAAAAAAAAAGATATATACGAATAAGCAATATAAAGGGGGGGAGAGAGAGATAGAGAGGAGGATGGGGGGGGGGGATGCATTTTACTCAAACACTCATTTAACAAATAAAATAAAATTGACTATTTTGATTGATCGGGAAATAAATTTAGAGGTAAACAACAAACAACACACATAAATTCCCCAGTAGGCTTTGCGTGCGGGAAAAAGTAAAATAAAACATGTTTGAAATCTTTCATTGTTGCTAAGATCAAATATAGACATTTTACATGAGAAAGATCTCAATAACATTTATATAAATGTTGTTAGTGTAACTGAACATATTCGTACATTCTTGACATCTATGAAAATATTTATGAAACCTAAAATGCAAAATCCACTAAACTGATAGAGCTGTACATCAAAGTCAAAATTACAGCGGGTGAAACCTGACCTATTTATTTTTTCGGAATTTTGCATTAAAATTTTAAGATGAAAAAGCCTTTAAACGAGGAAAGTGCTTTTCTTGTTAGAAGTGATGTCGTCTGAGTAAGAAAAGAAAGTATACGAAAAAAATAACTGGTCCTTGACCCAAAACAAAAACCAAGGTTAGAAGATAGTCACGATTCTTTTCTTTTCCACAAAGAGAAATAAAATCAAACATACCGTTGTTACTCACGTATTTTTCGCAGATCATCGTCATTTTAACAATAAAGTACAGTAGAAGCTGTTTAATCCAGCACGTTCGGGACCACTGCCGTGCCGAATTAGCGATTTTATCGGATTATCGAACGTGAATATGCATTTTATGAGTTAATGTACATTATGAACAGGGCCGGCTCAACCATGGGGTAAACAGGGCGGCTGCCCAAGGTCCTCGCACCAATTGGGGTCTTGTTAGGGGCCCCGAGTCTATGTATACAATTAAAAAAAAACGTTTCCTGTTTATAAAATAATATTTTTGTTCTAGATTTGTTTTGAAAAGTTTCTCCGCGAAACAAATGAGTACTGACTTATTACTTACAGGTAAAGTTGATATAATTGTCAGAGAACGTATAGATTCGACATCACGAAAGTAACCGTGGACGCAAAAAATAAATATTTAAAATATTGTAAAGGATAGAAAATTTTAGGAAATTAAAAATAATTATGCAAAATGTCAAATTAGTGGTATTTTTTACACATTTTATTATCCCTATTACATATTATTTTATGATATCTACAATTTAAAAATAAATTTTATTAGCCCAGTATACGTTGGGCACCGTTAACTGTTTTATCAGGGCACCGCACGAAGTTGCGCGCCGGTCCTGATTATGAATCTGTCTAAATGATGTAAATATCTGACGTCACTCTATAGTAATTGTGGAGTTTAAAGAAAAATGCAGAGTACAAAATTAATTTCAAATTGTATAACATGTATTGTAAGTTACATTATATCTATAAACAATTAACACGTGTGTCACAGTTGAAAAAAGCGTTTGACACCATAAAGTTAAAAGTTGCTTCCGTGATTTGGATTTCTACTACAAAAAATCGCGGCGGCCCTGATTATGAACCTTTGCAAATTATGTAAATATCTGATGTCATCCTATAATAACTGTGGAGTTTGACGAAAAACGCAGAGTACAATATTCAATTCAAATTGTGTAATATGTATTGTAAGTTACATTACATGTATAAACAATTAACATGAGTGTCACAGTTAAAAAAAAGTATTTCATATCACCTTGCTTCCGTGATTTGGATTTCTTCTATAAAAAATCGCATCAGCCCTGATTATAAACCTGTGCAAATTATATAAATATCTGATGGCATTTTAACAACTGTAGAGTTTAAAGAAAAACACAGAGTACAAAATTAAATTCAAATTGTGTAGTATGTACTGTAAGTTACATTACATGTATAAACGGTTAGCATGAGTGTCACAGTTGAAAAAGTATTTGACATCACGTTGCCTCCGTGATTTGGATTTCTTGTACAAAAAATCCCGCTGGCCCTGATTATGAACCTGGGCAAATTATATAAATATCTGATGTCATTCTAACAACTGTGGAGTTTAAAGAAAAACGCAGAGTACAAAATTAAATTCAAATTGTATAATATGTACTGTAAGTTACATGTATAAACAATTAACATGAGTGTCAGAGTTGAAAAAAGGGTTTGACATCACGTTGCTTCCGTGATTTGGATTTCTTCTACAAAAAATTGTTAAGGATTACATATAAATTTATGAGTTCTACAAAATTGTAATTTTAGTTAGATTCAGCAAAAAGAAGCCTGTTTGCACGAGACATTAGCTTCATCTGTCACGGGTCCTTCTTCTTCCTCGATCGGTGCGGGATTACAGAATGAGCTGGACCGTAGAATTCCGGATTAAAGAGCTTCAACTGTAGTACTAATAAACACGCCCTATTAGCTAAGCAAATACAGTAGAACCTCGATTATCCGAAGTAATTGGGACCGACCATCTTTCGGAAAATCGAAATTTTCGGATAATCGAGAATGCTTCAATTTTAAGATGAAAGATAAATATATGCAATATTTCTTATTATGTAATTAAGCGCTTAATAAAAATAAAGCAATAGCAAAATAGAAACAAGAATAAATTACATGAATTTTAATTTTGAAATTAAGTGCCTTTTGCATATATCCCAAAGGTTTGAAAAAATGTTTTGTTTGTCGCAGTTTCGATTGCCTTTGCTTTGAAGCTCTATCACGGAGTTTTTTAATATTTTTAGTTCACCAGTATCACAGTTTTTCTGCTGCTCCAGCAATGCCAAACCTTTTGCAAAGCATTCAAAAGCTTCAGAATTGCTAATTTGTTCGTTCCACTCCGCAGAACGGGAACGAAAACGTGAACTCAAGTTAAATTTCAATCTCATCAAGTTACGGGAACTCACGTTAAATTCAAAGGAATTCTAAGAAAGGGAATCAAAAATTTTTATATGTACAAAGTGGTGCGGAAAGGACCGCTTGCACCCAATGAATATGATAGCTAAAAAAAAAAAAAAAAAAAAAAAAAAAAAAAAAAAAAAAAAAAGCTTTGAAAATCGATTTTGCACACAAGAAATGTGATAATAGTTTAAAAAAAAAAAAGAACTTTAAAATTGGATTTCGATTAATCGAGAGTTTCGGTTAAAAGAGTTTCGGATAAAAGAGGTTCTACTGTAATATTAAATAAAATATATTAACGACAAGTTTTTACAATACTTAAATTCTTTTTTATCCACTGTTTTAGATATTCGGGAATAGTATACAATAATTTAAAAAATACTTCAAAAAAGTACTTGTAAAACTTTTTAAAAATTAGAATACAATAAAATGTTAAAACTTTTTAAGGGAAAATTAACAAAAAATACTGTTTATTTTTATAAAGCAGCAAAATACAGAAAAATCATAAATAAACTTTCCAATGTGGTTGAAAAGTGTTTATGACTTCTGTTTCTGTGGACGTTTGTCTGTGCTGTATGTAACTCGAGAAAAATCACTTGGATTGATTAGAATGATCTTTATATATGTTATTGAGATGTACAGTCGTGGAAAAAAAAAAGTAAACACCCCCTACTAACTCCTCAACAAATTATCGTAGAAGAAAGTTACTGGTACCGAACGATTGGAAATAAAGTCTGCTTTTAAATGATGTATATAAAATTTGCTTAGGGGGCCATCTACATATTAAAACGAACCAGAACTTTGTTTTTTTCAATAGCAGTACCCAATTCTGACAGCATCAATGAACTCTACACCCTTCAATTAGTCTAAAAACGAATTTTTATGCAATTCGTACCATAAGTTTCCGAGAAATTAATTATTTTAAAATGAGCATATTTTAAGGGCTGTATCCAAATTGAAGTTCCGTACTGGATTGTTAACCGAGAGAGCCGCTTCCTTGATTAAGGCACCTTAAGCGCCACTCAAGGAGTCAATGAAGTGTGTTAGATTACAGTACAGGAGAATAAATTTCAAAATGTCTACTCACTTCCATCATAGACGGCCCCTTAAACCATCATTTTGCCGTTTTTTAAGCATAATTTGAAAACTACTTGGAAGAAAAATGTGAAATTTTTGAATTTCCATAAAGCAGGACTTAATAAATCTATATCCATCAAAAAAATTGTAGGTTGCAATTCATAATTTTTTCGAATATTAATTTCATAATTCATAATTCATATCATAAAATTATAAAAATTGCAAATTCAGCTTATTTATGTTTGGGTATATTAGTATTATTACTACAAAAAAAAATTAGCATATTAGGAGCATAATTTCGGGAGATATAAATACAAATATGAAAATGTAATTTAACATTAGAAGCACTCAATTTTGAATGTTTATAATTCAAAAACTTATCATTCAAATGACTTGAAATTTGGTGTCTAGGCATAGTTTGAACCGAAGATTTGAAATATCTTGTTAAAATTGGGTACTGCCATTGAAAAAAATGAAGTTTGGATTCGTTTTAATATGTAGATGACCACCTAAGAAAATTTTATATACATCATTTAAAAGTAGACTTTATTTCCAATCGTTCAGTACCAGTAACTTTCTTCTACGATGATTTGTTGAGGAGTTAGTAGGGGGTGTTTACTTTTTTTTCCCCACGACTGTACCATAGGACGTCACCTATAGAAAGCGGGATGTTTATCATTTATAGGGACACACAAAAGAATTTTGTTAGATTATGGTGTGTAGGGAAAAACCATTTGCAGTGTGCATTTAAGTGAATTTCGCTGTTTCAACATAGTGAAACTGATAAGGATATTTAAGATGCAATATAACATTCTTCCTACGCAATATAAAATAAACAATTATCATTCCTTTACAGAGACTACAAAAAAATTCAGTGGCTAATGGGGAAAAGTCATTAGTAATATATTTTAATGATGTTACATTATTTCAAACATAATAAATGTACGGAGGTGTTCTAAATTAAAAGAGAAATTAGCGGACTGTTAACATAAATGTTTTAATGAAGCCTAATGGCGACTTGTTGCCGCAGAGGTTGTTCCTCTTACACTGATGCGTACTCAACCCGTGATCCGGGTTTTGATGGTCCGTCGAGCCGGAGTCGAACCAGCGACCTATGGATCTACAGTCCAATAAAATTGATTTGTATTGTTGAGGTTTATATTCAGATTTTATTTTCGTTTACAGTGCAATTTAGTAAATTTATACTGTTTCAAGCATAATGAAACTTATATGCATATTTTTAGGTGCGATACGCCCTGTGGAATAAACACATGGCATTTATCATTTATTTACAGAGATACGCAAATGAACTCACAAGTCACATTACGGCCTACGGTGAAAAAATCATTTGCAATATATTTTAATGATGTTGCACTATTTCAAGCATAATAAAATTGATGTGTATTGTTGGGGAATTTAGATTTTTTTTAAAATTTTTTAAATGATGACGTTTCTTTATTTTACAGTATTCTGGAAGTCTGGAAGTAAGTTTTTTATAATAATTATGACGCATGATTTTTCTGTCTTGTTATTAAATGTGTTATAGAAAAAAAAACATTAGCCATACCTACAAACAAATTATGTAAGTTTTTATCCAATTTTAATTTTAGAAAAAAAAAAGTCTTGCAAGATATTGAAATACGTTATACCACTTGAAAGAAATGAAAGTAAATATGAACATTTTACATATAATTTCTCTTCATCAAATTTCCGAAATGCCCAAAATTCCCAGTTTAACCAAAAAGTTCATTTCCCTGGTCCGAAATTCCCTTTTTTTTTTTTTTTTGTTCATTTCTGAAGAAAAAAAAATTATTGATTTTACAAAGAAAAGAACGCCAATAAAAATCGTTTATATTTTTTGCATAAAAATCGTTTATTATATAAAAAAAGGAGAAAAATATTTTTTTTAATGAACTTTTTGGTTTTAACAGTCGAATACTGTATTTGTTTGTTAAAAAAAGATTTTCTTTCGAATCTGTTTTTGGCAAACAAATACAGTATTTGACTGATAAAACCAGAAAGTTCATAAAAAAAAAAAGATTTTCTTCCTTTTTTTTTTTTTTAACCTAAAACAATAGATGAAATAATATAGAAAAATGACATGACGATTGTTTCGGATTGTAATCATTGCGTGTCGCGCAACATATTTTTGTTGACCTAAGGAAGAACAGGGTTATTTCGCTACACGAAATGTTCGTCATTTATTACACTCTTTATTTAACTCAATCTAGTTTTTTTTTTTTATGCAAAGAGGAAATTTTGTAATCAATTTTTAAACCATTTCCCGATGTGCAAGGATTATAAAAATTACGTTTAAGGGCGTATTTCTGGTGACGATACAACATTTTAATATTGTAATAACTTAATTATAAATTAATACATTAATTTTAAGGCATTTTTAGCTCGCCACAAATAATAAAATGACAAATTTTACCTGTAACTTGTACAACTGTATACCAGTTGAAACAACTATGGATTTAATGGCGCGCCGCAATAAACGCCTTCGAAAAAATGCCAATTGGCTGTGAAATTGGAACAAGGAAACATTTTAAAAGTAAAAAATAAATAAAAAAATAAAATTTAAATAAAAAAAGAAAAGTGTAATATATATATATAATATATATATACGCTTTTATCAATTAATAGGTTATAATTTAATGAATTTGCGATTATACGTTGAGAAATCAATTTAGAAATTCTAAAAATATAGTTTAAATAATATATATATATATTTCTTTTTTGTTTCTCTATCTTAAAAAAGAAATCGAGCAAAACTTACATATATTTTTAATAAATTCACTTGCTTGCGCTTCCTACCAAGCGTAAAAAAAAGGCAGTGAATTTTTCGTAATCGAGTTCTGTGTCCATGACAAATTAATGCACCGTAACGGACATTTTCGGGGGGGGGGGGGGGACATGAATTGCAGCCAGAAAGTTACTACTATTATAATACCATACAAAACTATTTTTATTTTTATATGTATTTATTTTTATACTTAATATCATTCTAACAAAGGTTTACAGGCTCTGACATTTCCGCTTTTGAATTTCACTTATTTTTTCTTATTTAAATATGTTATTAAGAAAAATTGTAAGTGTACAAACATTGTCTCCCACGAATGCAAAAGCCCCACCAGTGGCCGAGAGGTTCTGCTCTCGAAGCTGGTAGACGGGAGGTGCTGGGTTCGATCCCAATCGCGCCCGTCGGCCTAATCGTTCGGAGTTTTCGTGGTTTTCTTCGAGCCGTGGATCTTCCATGCGTTAATACGGATTAGGTTCCCTTAGAAAGGCCCCCACGGAGGGCACTCCCCCGGACCTATATCCCTCGTGTAGATAATTGGCCGTCAAAAATCAACCCAACCCAACCCACGAATGCAAAATAAAATAATCTAATTCTAGAGAAAATGAAATTTGAAAATGTCTTTAAATTTATTTTAACGATCCGATAAAGTTCATTTTTTCTATGTAAGGCTAACAATAACTGATAAATATTTGAAAACAGAAGATTCCAGAAGTACTTTGTATATTGTACTTTACGAATTGTACTTTGAATATGTAATATATTCAGAACCTGCTATATAAAATTGAATTTAAAAATATCTTAGAAATGCTTATTTAAATTTATTTTAGCTAACTGATCAAATCCATTTTTTTTTTTTACGTAAGGATAACAGGCTGATATCTCAAAAAAGAAAATTCAAGAACTACTTTAGCATTGTATTTTGAATATGTCACATATTCAGAAACTACTAAAAAAAGACGGGGGAGCGCTCCTCCACGAATACTATTGCATGCATCAAGTAACCTTTAACCCTTTCAGTTGCAGAAAAATTCTGTTCATAAAAGGATGAAATAATTGACTAACACCAGAATATTCAAACGAATTTCTTAAAAATAAAAACCGGTTAATATGTACTTTCTTTACAAAAGCAAAATTTTAATAAAATATTCTTGCTGCCATTTGTCAGTTTCAGGATTAAAATTAGTTGGCTAGACTGTCTAGTCACCGCCCTTGAAAGGGTTAAACGAGGACGATAATAAACAGTAAACACTACTTTTATAATGACTTATTAATTAAAAAATAAATAAATAATAAAGTACTGCGCATGATTGGCTTTTTAATCTGCGTTCGCCATTTTTTTTTTCATTCTGCAAATACAATAACTCTATAATGTAAGGGGCGGGGTTAACCTCAATTTTTGATCTCTAGTCCGTAAAATTAAAACCAATATTGATAGATTTTGATACCTCCTTTCATAATTAAAAATTGTCTCATATTATTCATGTGAAAATAGCGTGAAATATTTTCTTAACTTTTTTTTCAAAAATAGAAGACGAAAAAAATATATATGACTACATTTATGATTAAGAACGTTCTTGATCTCAATAGCTTCTTTTCATATGTGTATTATGCATACAGCAAGTTTTACGCATATGATTATAGTAACATTTAGGTGGATTTTAGTAGCAATGAAAAATATTTTTTCTAGCATAGGTCTATTGGACTTAATTTCTGCATTGTAAAAAAATACTCTAATATAGCAGAAACATTTACGAAAGCTCAGTGTCACTTCAACGTTACCCAGAATTCTTGGAAACTTCCTGTTATCTTCAGAAGCCATTTGGTTAAAGGTCATTCAATAAAACTCAGAAAAAATAGGGTTTTTTTCCGGTGGTTTGACTTTTTCTGTTTTAATAGTATTTAGGATCTTTTACTGCCTCTCTGACTGATTATTGTTTAGAGATCGTTGAAATGTGTTATACAAAATTAGAAACGTAGGTTAATTTAGCAAATAATATTTATTTCTATTATAATCCTAAAAGACCAAAAGGTTTCTAAAGAACAGGGAAAAGCTTTTAGAGCCGTGGGTAACTATGAATTTTTGTAAAACTTTCGTTTCATATCAAGAAATATTTCCGTAATTTTTGTAACTGTGTAATGTTATTTCTTCTTCTATTAAAAATAAATTATGTAGCAAATTTCGTGATGTAGTTTACTCAGATTGTCGAGGTTATAAAACATAAAACAAAAACTTTTGATAATTAAAACATTGTTTAAAGCATTAAAAAATGATCACTTAAATGCCGACTATAGTTTCGATAGCGTAGCAGCTATCGTCGTTAGTTAAAACTGGTGATGGATTTTTGAACTGAAGACGATAGCTATTGAAACTAGTTTTTATTGAATTTATTTGCGATACATTTTTGGTGCTTAAGACGTTGTTTTAATTTTCATTATATCTTGCACTAAGTCAAAACTTTTTTCAAAAATAGTTAACTACAACATGGAAAAACTCCTGTCCAGGAAAAATACATTGTCAAAATATAAGTATGTAAAATATTCAGAAGATAATGAAGGCAAAAAGAATAACAAAATGAATTCAGTACATTTTACTGTTAACTCCATGATAAATTAGCAACACTTTTGATGATATCACATATTGTACGGTGATTATCAATGTTATAATAACTTTTTTTATTTAATTATTTAATTTATTTGTTTATTCATTCATTTATTTATTTATTTATTTTTGTAGCAATATATTAGCAAAATAAATTGATTTAAAGTGGAATTCTGATATAAAACTATGAAAACAAGTAAAATTTATTTATAGTTTTCGAGTTTTTTTATGGTCAATTTTGAACAGAAATTATAGGAATTTTTATGTTTACGCCAGAGATTGAATACTCCATTCTACTTAATGTAGTTTGAGTTTCTTTTTCCATAAGGATATTTTGTATCAAAGTTCCGAAAATCAAAATTACTAAAGAACAAGTTTTTCAGTAAACGCATTTGATGTTTATCTTTTTGGGAAAACTGTTAATTTTTTAATTAATATTTTAAACTCTTTCAGAATTCAATATAGTTGAAAGTGTTTTTCTAATATTTAGACATAAATAAATATTGAAAAACCCAAAAGCCATCATCGTTTACATCTTTTCTATGTTTAAAGGCTGTTCTCAAATCCAAACTTTTTGACATTTTTTGAAAAACTCATTTCGGTTCGAAAACGCATGAAATTGGCAGATGTTCTTACTAGGAAATTCTCAATTAAACTGTTTTTCCGTTTTTCTGCAAAGGCAGAAGATTCTTTAGAAAATGCCGTCAAAGTTAGCGTTTTGAACCGAATTTCTGGATGTGCAGAAAGGGGGAAAAACTGACGTCCTGAAACGATAATCGCTTATAATTCAGGATGTAACTCATGAAGAAAACTTCTTTATTAAAAGTCACTTCAATAATTTATGTCTGCAAGTATGATGTTTTTAAGTTTAAAATAGAATCAGAAAATATGTTTCGCGTTGTTGAGCGGGGAGGGAAGGGGGTATTTTTTTTTTTTTTTAATCGCTTCTATAACTTACGGTTATTAAAAGTTTATTTCCGCTTTATCTTGGTAACTAATACAGGCATCCCCGACTTACGTAAGTATTGCGTTCCGTAAAATTTTACGTAAATTGAATTTGTAAGTCGCCAAATTTTGTAAGAAACTGCAAAATTTAGTATATATATATATATCGGTATCCATTCAGTGTGTTTGGGGACACTGTATTGTTGTAAATTCATTCATACTATCACAATTATTGATGGCGGTCAGTAATGTTTAATTAATGGTTATATATAGTATATGTATATATACATATATATATATATATTATTTGCACCGTATTATTTTACAAATAAAGCACCAAGCGACAGCATTTACTCGTATATAAACTATAAAAGTATGAAAAAATATAAAAACGAATTTAAAGAGTACTTTTCAAATATCTTGTGGAATACAGGATTTATAAATTTACCGTTGATGAATTGATTTATAACAATTTTGAATTCACATCAAACGACTATAAAAATAAGAAATAATTAAAGAGGACTAATTTAACCTATTCTCCATGAATTTCTGATGCCAAGACAAATGAATAGCACTCACAAAATAAAATAATCCTTGATAAGCAGAAACTATATTATGAATTAGATTACTACTATGAATAACCAACAATAAAGATGAAGTAAATTTGCTATAGATTTGAATGTATATACTATATACCAATAAAAATACAACTCTATCTAATATATAAACTGTATTACGGTTGTGGTTTATATCTATATATTTTATTTATAAAAAAATATCAAATGTATGCAACTGCGTATCAAACCCGCTAGTATGTTCACAAATGTAATTTTCGAGATTTATTACGTAACTGCGAATTTACGTAAGTCGGGGGATGCCTGTATATGTAAGGATGAAAATAAATAACGATTTTTTTAAAAACTATAAATAGATAAACAAAACGAAGGTAAAATTACTAGAGAACAGGAATTCTGCTTTTTCAGAATTTAGTGTCGCTCCCGGCATTTCCATTACTTCATTTTCTTCTGATGGACTCCTTGTATGTATGATGTAGTACTTCTAATGGCTTCTATTATTATAAAACAGCCATTATAAATGAAGCGTTAGGTGAAGATGAAAGAGCAGTCGTAAAAAGTTAGAACTCTGATTTTCTTGTAAGAATAGAAAAAAAAAAATGGCCATAATTTTTTTTTTTTTTTTGAAAAAAAATTGCTAATTTTTTGAAAATAATTGCTATTTTTCAACAATTTTTTCTTTACTTTCTACAGAAATGGAGTACTTGGGTTGCCAAAATGAAACAAATGTCGCTAAAAACTACAAAAAAATTAATATTTCAAAAACAAATGGAGATGCAGTTTTCAAATAAATTGCATTAAAAAGTACTTTTTTTACCCAATACGACGGTATAAACATTGAAATGTGCGATGCTTAGAAGTTTAAAAAAATGCTGTAGAGTATTTAATATGCACAATGAAACATCGGCTTTTGTTTTAAGGCTGGCGTATACAAGGTAACGTTATTTAATGGATACAAAATAAGCTGGGAGAAAGAAATAGCATACCGGGGGTTAAAAAGAAAAAAAACGCGAAAGTGATCATTACATTGACAGTCACCTTAAACCTCAAGTTAAATAACGGAACTGTTTCCGTTGGTCTTCCATGTTTGGAGAAGATCTAAAAGCCTAAAACAAATGAAGCTTACAACAAGTGCATTCAATAGTTACGTAAGCACGAATGCTAGTAATTAAATGTTCAGCTTAATCAAATATTTATAAGCCTGATACAGAAAGCTCCACGCAAGCCTCTTAAATCAATAAAGTGTTAATATTAATGAATCGAAAATGCCTTTCGAAAGGATTAATTTATTTTTCTATCCACTCCTTTCAAGAAATGATTTATAATTCGGAGAAAAGCAAGACGAAAAACTTGTGGCAGCATGCCATATTTTTATCGCGCGTATTCTACTTCATGCCCTAGCGTTTTAAAAAGATGGAATGTACACCATTCTAAGAAAAACAACAGGTTATAGTTAAAGTGAAAAAAACAAGAAAAAAAAACATCAGAACAATATAAGAAAAGTTTCGGGAAGATGCATTCTACATTCATCTCAGTGCAATTGCTGATAAAATAAAATTTTAAAAACTAATAAAGAAATCATCTCTACTCCATTATTTCAAACCCTTTTTAAAAGAGTAGACGAAAAGTTACAGTGGCGTAGGAACTTTGTACAAACAGGGGGAGCCGGGGCATATTGCGGAAAGCTAGTGGCGCGGATCATTTCGTTCATTTTGGAGGGTTCCTTCATAGTATTGCACGTTTTACAAACAGGAGTATAAAATAGAAGCATATCAAAAGATCACCAACTCTTTAATCCAGTTAAAATAAATTTTAAAAGATATACTTGATACATAGAAACTTATTTTATCTGCGATCCCGAATGCAATATTCAAATTTAAGGCTTCTCCCACTTCCATTTACCAAAAATTGAAGTGCTTTCTGTTGTTTTGCTTACAAATTCTTTACAAATCTCTTCCAAATCAATTTTAAAGGCTTCCGCTTTATAAATATGTTATCTCTGCAGGTAATTTGTTGTAGACCTATATAAGACCCCCTTTTTTCTGGAAATCGGGAGGGTTGTAAATTCTTAAATTTAAAAATTGTTATTTTAGGGGTTAAAAATCATTGATATTATACATTTTGAAACCTTCACGAAGGCTTAAAATTGAAAAAAAAAAATGTAACTGCATTTTAAGAACGCACAAGCTACGTAAATATTCCACTTATTATTGTTTTATTCGCGTCTTTCCTCTCGTGTGCAGTCATTCTGTATTTATGCTTCCACTTAGGCAACAAAATGGATTCCTGTATGCATCAATAGCAGGCCAGTGCAAAGAAGAAAATATTTCCTTCTCATCTGAGCCCCGACAGATCGTTTGGAGGTGGGGTGAATTCTATTGTGTAGTTGACCCGTGCCACATATTGCGAAGCCCTTGAAGATTACACCCGGAAATTCTACAAAGCGTGTGCAATGGGCTTAGTGTTAACTCGTATCAATTTATATCAATAATATTGTGTTATTCATCTTCGTCCTGTCGAAGCTGGCAAAAAAAAAGAAACTTTTGTCTGGCGGGTCCTGTTTTTAGGATGAAACATCTCATTCTTTAAATAGGGCTAGTCGGATGTATTATGGGATTACCTTTTAAACTGATGAAAGTCTTTCTCCCTCACTGTGGTTGTGGTAGTTTTTAAAATTTCAAATCGAGAAATATTTCTTACCTCTTGCAGCAACTCAAGTAAGTTTCTTTATAGTAGTAAAATTAGTGTATTTTATGATTTTATTTATTGTACTAAACAAAATCCTGCATGAAATTTAATTAGTTTTGAATCAGTTCGCAAAAAACCCCACTAATTCTAGAAGTATATATTTTTAAACTTATGACGTTCTTTTTTATTACGAATTATATATTCAATGTCAGTTCTTAGTTTCAACGGATAATTTTTATCTCGCAGTAAATGACGGCCACAAGGAAGTAAAGAAAAAAAAAAACTTTGAAAGATGACCTAATGCTTTCTTACTTCCTGGCATAAAACCGCAGATTAAAAAAAGATAAATAAAGTAAATGAGACTGGTCTATTATATGAAGCTGCCTGTAAAAATATACATATGCATTTGATTTGCAATCAACTCTAATACTGATTTTTTTATTATTTTTAATAAAAAAAGTAATTTGAAATTTATAATGGGAAAAAGTAAAAACCTCTAACTAGATTTCGTATTTAAAATTGTGGTAACTTTATTTATATGCACTTATACGAAAAATACAAAAATGACAGATGTTACTGTATATATTTAAGACGAAAGAAGTTTGGAAATCATAAGTTATTTTTTCCTCATGTTTTTAATATAGAATATGTACTTATTTGTTTTTATTGATAGTTGAATAGCTTTTGTGAGTACCCTCTGATCTACATAAAAACTTGCCCATGTGGAAATATAAATTTTTTAAAACATAATTTTTAAATAAGTATTTTCATTTTTTTTTTGGGGGGGGGGGGGGGGATTTTGCATGAATTTTTGTAAAGCTGATATCTTAAATCTTGCACTGATTATAATGAAAGTTTTGAACTTTTAGAGTAGGACAAGTTTAAAAACGCAAATATATTTAACAAAATACCAAAGTCATTTTTTCCCCAATGTTATTAAAGTAGAATATTTATTTATTTATTTTCATTATTCATAGTTAAATGGCTGTTGTGATTATCAAGTGATGTATATGTAAAATTGCCTATGTGGCAATATATTTTTTTATATTTTCATTTTTTTTTTGGGGGGGGGGGGGGATTTTTGCAATTTTCGTACATCTGATATTTTAAATCTTTTTCCACATTCAACCGAGTATAATAAATATTTTGAACTTTTAGAGTAGGACAAGATTATAAAATATATATATATATTTATCTATGTACCTTAAAAGCACTTAATAGCGAACACTTCGGGACCGCGGAATTTGTCCGATAATCGGAGATGTCTACTTTTTTGAGGTAAAAATATACAAATATGTATGTCTGCTGATTAAAAAAGTATTCGTTAAATAGAGGTGTTCGCTATTCGAGAATGTCCATTAACCCCCACAACGGATACTCCCGAATACCGGACATCTCAATTTAGACAACTATAATGCAGGGTTGCGTTTTTTGCAAAAGTACTTCTTGATTAAAGGAAGGGCAAACTGGGAAGTGCCCCGTCCCCCTACGACTGTAGTGCCCCCAAATTTGATGTGCAATATTTGTACAGCTTATATTTTAAATCTGTTTCGAAATTGTACTGATTATAATCAATATTTTGAACTTTTAAAGTAAAATAAGGTTAAAAACAAAATAAATTAAAAAAAATCTAATATTTAGATAAATATTTTTTGTTTTTTAATCTTGTTCTACTCCTGAAGTTCAACATATTGATTATAATCAGTACAATGTCGTAAAAGATTTAAATTATCAACGTAACGAAAATTGTATACCAAAACTGAGAGCACCAAAAAAATCAGGCAGTATTGGGGGGGGGGGGGAGGGGCAGGACCACAGCCAAATATTTTTCCAGGATTCAACGTGGTCAAACATGGCTACGTATGATGCTTACAAAAAAATGGATGCGATTCAGACGTTTGAAGTGTCTGAAATTCAGACGCAAAAAGTGTCTGAAAAAATTCAGACATTTTAAAATGTCTGAAAATTGAACACTCCATTTCAGACACTTAAGTGTCTGAATTTCAGACATTTTAATTTAGAGTGCAGCTAGTTATTAACTAATTCCATTAGCGACATAAACAATAAGATAATGGTCGTAATGAAACCAGGAGAGAAAACAAGTAAACCGAGGTGGAATCTGTTCAAGTAAAAATAGACTTTTAAGCAAAGAAAAAGAAGAAGAGAAAATTGTTATTTACCGTAAATCCAGATAAACAACAGTATTGATTTGTTACATGTAAGTACAGAGTTTTTCTTACTATCATAAATATAAAAACTTACTTTTAATTTAGAGATAATTAATCTGAATATTTTGTATGATATAATAGACTTGCATGAAAATGTATCACAAGAAACGAAAGCATAAAAAAACTAAAAACATTAAATTTTCGCTGTAGAGAGAAATAGGCATAGAATTAATTATGTTCATATTATGATGTTCCTGTTCTACCATTTTCGTTCTGAATTATAATTTTTGAAATAAAGCAAATCCATAACAAACAAAACAAAAATTAACAAGTCTCTCCTTCAGACTATTTTTTCCCTCTTAAAGCAAAGCGAATAGTCTTATATTTCACCATGCAGCTATTTATGAACTCCATTAGAGACATAAACAAGAAGATAATGGTCGTAATCAAACCAGGAGAGTAAACAAGTAAATCGAGATGAAATCGGTTTAAGTAAAAACAGAGGTTTAAGCAAAGAAAAAGAATTGGGGAGAAAATTGGGAAGGACGGACATAAGCAATTGTCATTTCCCGGAAATCCAGATAAACAACAAACTATTGATTTGTTATTGATTTCTTATTTTACGTAAGTACTGGAAATTTTTTTTTGTTACTATCATAAATATAAAAAATTTCTATAAATTTAGAGATTATGAATATGAATACTTTGTGTGGTATAATAGACTTAAAAATGTATCATAAGGAAAAAAACACCCAGAGACTTATAACAGAAAATTTAGCTGTAGAAAGAAATCATTATAGAAGAAACTCTGCTTCATGCTATGATGTTCCTGTTTTCATTTTTATTTTGAATTATATTAAAAAATAAAATAAAGATAAGCCATAGTGAACAAAACGGAAATTAACAAAGTCTCTTCTTCAGACTTGTTTTTTCCTCTTAAAGCAAAGCGTATAGCACCATGCAGCAATTTATTAACCCTATTAGGACGGACATAAGCAAGAAGATAATGGTCGCAATCAAACCAGGAGAGAAAACAAGTAAAGGGATATGAAATCGGTTTAAGTAAAAACAGAGGTTTAAGCAAAGAAAAAGAATTGAGGAGAAAATTGTTATTCCCCGGAGATCCAGATAAATAACAGGATACTGATTTGCTATTTTATGTAAGAACTGGTGAGTTTTTTGTTACTATCATAAATATAAAAACTTGCTACTAATTTAGAGATAATTAATCCGAATCCTTTGTATGGTATAATAGACTTAAATGAAAATGTATCATAAGAAATGAAACCACCAAGAAACTTAAAGCAGAAAATTTCCGCTGTAGAAAGAAATCATTATAGAAGTTTTCTATTTCATATTATGATGATGCTGTTTCATTTTCGCTCTGAATTATAATTATCTTTAATAAAGATAAGCTATCAAAACAAAACGGAAATTAAAAAAAGTCTCTCTTTCAGATTCGTTTTTTCTTCTTAATACTAGAAAGACGGGAATTTTTAATCAAGTTTTACAAAATTATCTAATACCAGAATTTTTATTTAAAACTATTTAAGTTATTTAATTAACCCTTTTTTTTTTCGTTTGTATCTTTTAAACTTTATTTATAAAGAAATTTCTGGTTCGAAACGAAATATATTCATTTGGTAGGGGTCAAAATGGCCACTCGCCGTCATTCTACTGTTAAAGCAAAGCGAATAGCCTTATATGTCACCATGCAGCTATTTGTGAACCCCATTAGAGACATAAACAAGAAGATAATGGTAGTAATCAAACCAGGAGCGAAAACATGTAAATCGAGATGAAATCGGTTTAAGTAAATACAGCTGTTTAAGCAAAGAGAAAGAATTGAGGAGAAAATTGATCTTTCCCTGAAATCCAGATAAACAACAGGTTATTAATTTGTTATTTTATTTGTTATTTTATTTGTTATTTTTAAGTGCTGGTGAGGGTTTTATTTTTTGTTGTTGTTGTTACTATCATAAATATAAAAACTTTCTATTAATTTAGAGATAATTAATATGAATACTTTGTGTGGTATAATAGACTTAAAAATGTATCATAACAAAAGGAAAACATCCAGTTCGCTGTAGAAAGAAATCGTTATAGAACAAACTCTGTTTCATACTATAATTTTCCTGTTTTCATTTTGAATTATATATTTTTTTTAATAAAGATAAGCCATAATGAACAAAACAGAAATTAACAAAGTCTCTCCTTCAGACTTGTTTTTTCCTCTTAAAGCACAGCTAATAGCCTTATGTGTCACCACGCAGCAATTTATTAACTCCATTTGAGACATAAACAAGAAGATAATGGTCGTGATCAAACCAGGAGAGAAAACAGGTAAATCGAGATGAAATCGGTTAAGTAAAAACAGAGGTTTAAGCAAAGAAAAAGAATTGAGGAGAAAATTGTTATTTCCTGGAGATCCAAATAAACAACAGGATAATGATTTGTTATTTTATGCAAGTACTGGTGAATTTTTTGTTACTATCATAAATATAAAAACTTGCTACTAATTTAGAGATAATTAATACGAATCCTTTATGGTATAATAAACTTACATGAAAATGCATCATAAGAAACGAAACCATCAAAAAACTTAAAGCAGAAAATTTCGCTGTAGAAAGAAATCGTTATAGAAGTTTTCAGTTTCATATTATGATGTTACTGTTTCATTTTCGCTCTGAATTATAATTATCTTTAATAAAGATAAGCCATAACAAACAAAACGGAAATTTAAAAAGTCTCTCTTTCAGACTCGTTTTTTCCTCTTAAAGCAAAGGGAATAGCCTTATATGTCACCATGCAGCTATTTGTGGAACCCATTAAAGACATAAACAAGAAGATAATGGTCGTAATCAAGCCAGGTGCGAAAACAAGTAAATCGAGATGAAATCGGTTTAGTGAAAACAGAGGTTTAAGAAAAGAAAATAAATCGAGGTGAAAATTGATCTTTCCCGGAAATCCAGATAAACAACATGTTATTGATTTGTTATTTTATATAAGTGGTGGAGAGGGTTTTTTGTTACTATCATAAATATAAAAACTTTCAATTAATTTAGATATAATTAATATGAATACTTTGTGTGGTATAATAGACTTAAAAATGTATCATAAGAAAAGAAAACATCCGGAGACTTATGACAAAAAATTTTCGCTGTAGAAAGAAATCGTTATAGAACAAACTCTGTTTCATACTATGATGTTCCTGTTTTCATTTTCATTCTGAATTATATATTTTTTAAAATAAAGATAAGCCATAATGAAGAAAACGGAAATTAACAAAGTCTGTCATTCAGATTTGTTTTTTCCGCTTAAAGCAAAGCTAATAGCGTTATATGTCACCACGCAGCTATTTATTAACTCCATTTGAGTTATAAACAAGAAGATAATGGTCGTAATCAAATCAGGAGAGAAAACAAGTAAATCGAGATGAAATCGGTTAAGTAAAAACAGAGGTTTAACAAAGAAAAAGAATTGAGCAGAAAATTGTTATTTCCCGGAAATCCAGATAAATAATAGAATATTGATTTGTTATTTTATGTAAGTACTCTGGCGAGTTTTTTCTTACTATCATAAATATGAAAACTTGCTTTTAATTTAGAGATAATTAAACTGAATGTATGGTTTAATAGATTTACATGAAAATGTATCATAATAAACGAAAATATGAAAAAACTTAAAACAGAAAATTTTCCCCGTAGAAAGAAATCGTTATAGAAGAAATTATGTTTCATGTAATGGTGTTCCTGTTTCATTTTCGTTCTGAATTATAATTTGTTTTAAATAAAGATAAACAATAGCAAATAAAACGGAAATTAACAAGTCTCTCCTCCAGACTTGTTTTTTCCTCTTAAAGTAAAGCGAATAGTCTTATATGCCACTATACAGCTATTTATTAACTCCATTAGGGAGATCAACAAGAAGATAATGGTAGCAATCAAACCAGGAGAGAAAACAAATAAATCGCGATGAAATTGTTTTAAGTAAAAACAGAGGTTTAAGTAAATAAAAAGAATCGAGAAGAAAATTGTTTTTCCTTGAAATCCAGATAAATAATAGTACACTAATTTATTATTTTACATGAATGTTGCATCGAGTTGCTGTTAATATTATAAATATACAAACTTGCTTTTAATTTAGAGATAATAACGTTCATGTTTCCTATGATATAATAGAATTACATAAAAATGTATCATAAGAAACAAAAACGCCAAGAAACTTTATTGAAATTGTAAAACAAAAAATTGTCTCTACGAAAAAAAAAAAAAAAAAATAGTTATAGAGGATGGGTTTTTTTTTTTTCTTTTTTGGATTTTCTTGCTTTGTTTTCATTCCCAATTGTAAATCTTTAAAACAAAGATTAGGCAGAAGAAACAAAACGGAAATTAAGGAATCTCTCTCAGATCCTGTTTTTCCTCTTAAAACAAAGTGAATAGTCTTATATGTCACCATGCACCTATTTATTAACCACGCCAAAGGACGTAAACAAGATGATAATGGTCTCAATCGAATCAGGAGAACGATATGAAATAGGTAAAACGATATGAAATAAGTTTAAGCAGATACAGAGGTAACGAAAGAAAAAACATTGAGGAGAAAACTATTAGTTCTCTGAAATCTCGATAAAAAAATATTATATTATCTTATTATTTTACGTAATTACGAATATTTATCTGCGTTATATCGTACTGGTGTGTTCTTGTTAATATTATAAATATACAATAATGATGAGTTGTTATTAACATTATAAACAATAAAATAGGCTTTTAATTTAAAGATAATTAGCATCATCAAAACATGGTGGAAAAAAATTTATAATAATATCAAATTTTTGTTAAATTAGCCTTTGAATTCAAAAATTAAGTAATGGAAAAACTCGATGGAAATAATTTACTGTCAAATTTTTGTTAAATTAGCCTTTGAATTCAAAATTTACGTGACGGAAAAACACTGTGGAAAAAATTCGCAATAATATCAAATTTTTGTTAAATTAGCCTTTGAATTAAAAAATTAAGTAACGGAAAAACTCGCTGAAAAAAAATCACTGTCAAATTTTTGTTAAATTAGCCTTTGAATTCATCAAAATTTACGTGACGGAAAAACAAGGTGGAAAAAATTCACTATCAAATTTTTGTTGAATTAGCCTTTACATTCAACGATTCATAAAATAATATCTATGAAAAGCATTGGTATGGGAATTTATATTTATGCAGTGGAAAAAAATCTATGCAGTGGAAAAAATTCACAATAATATAAATTTTTTGTTAAATTAGCCTTTGAATTCAAAAATTACGTGACGAAAAAACACGGTGGAAAAAATTCACCATCAATTTTTTGTTAAATTAGCCTTTATATTAAAAAATTACGTGATGGAAAACACGATGGAAAAAATTCACAATAATATCAAATTTTTGTTAAATTAGCCTTTGAATTGAAAAATTACGTGACGAGAAAACACGATGGAAAAAATTCACTATACATTTTTTCTCAAATTAGCCTTTGCATTCAAAAATTACGTGACGGAAAACACGGTGGAAAAAATTCACAATAATATCAAATTTTTGTTAAATTAGCCTTTGAATTTGAAAATTAAGTAACGGAAAATCTGGATGAAAAAAAAATCACTATCAAGTTTTTGTTAAATTAATCTTTGAATTCAAAATTTACGTGACGGAAAAACACGGTGGAAAAAAATTATAATAATATCAAAATTTTGTTAAATTAGCCTTTGAATTCAAAAATTACGTGACGAAAAAACAAGATGTAAAAAATTCACTATAAACGCTTTGTCAAATTATCCTTTACATTCAAAAATTACGTGACGGAAAAACTCGATGGAAAAAAAATCACTGCCAAATTTTTGTTAAATTAGCCTTTGGATTCAAAATTTATGTGACGTAAAAACACGGTAGAAAAAATTTAGAATTAATATAAAATTTTTGCTAAATTACCCTTTGAATTCAAAAATTAAGTAACGGAAAAACTCGATGGAAAAAAATCACTGTCAAATTTTTGTTAAATTAGCTTTTGAATTCACAATTTACGTGACGTAAAAACACGGTGGAAAAAATTCATACTTAATATCAAATTTTTGCTAAATTACCCTTTGAATTCAAAAATTACGTGACGGAAAAACAAGGTGGAAAAATTCACTATCAAATTTTTGTTAAATAAGCCTTTGAAAAAATTCTTAATAATATCAAACTTTTGTTAAATTATCCTTTGAATTCAAAAATTACGTGGCGGAAAAATATGGTGAAAAAAACTCACTATCAAATTTTTGTTAAATTAGCCTTTGAATTAAAAGAATTGCGTGACGGAAAAACAAGGTTAGGACGCTCTTAAGGCTGTTCTCAAATCCAAAGGGTCAACTTTCTGACATAAGTTTTAATTCATTTTTGTTCGGAAACGCGTGAAACTAGAAAGTGTTGTTACTCAGAAACTATGTCATCAAACTGTTTTTTCCGTTTTCTTGTAAACGCAATACATCTTTCAGAAAATACTCTCAAAGTTGGCATTTTGAACCGAACTTCCGAACGAAAGAAAAAAATCCACTCAGCAAGGGGAGAAAAATGTCGTGTCACGTGATCAAAATCGCTTATAACTCAATAGGTAATTGATCAAAACATGGAAAACACAGTTCGATTCCAAATCGCTTCCATAGTCAAACTTTCCAATTTTATATCTTTCCGTTAAAAAATGAATTTGTAAATGTGTCAAAACGTTTTGCGCTTGTTGAGGAGAGCAGTTGAGAACAGCCTTAAAGTGTTAATTTGTCACTCTCAGTAACATTTTATTCACTTTTCGATTTTATCCTCTTTTACGCCTAATGACTTACCACTTGCGACACCATTGTTCCTATTGTCAAACTTTCGACGCTCTTACATAAGGATTTGCCAAGAGAATTTTGTCTTGCGTGTCAGCATTGTTTTTTGTGCATGATTTATGCGTCATAAAGCAAACTCTTTAATTACTTCCATAGTCTGACATCACAATTTGGTATCGCTAAAAGCCAATTTTACAGAGAATGATATCCAATTCAACGGAAAATAGAAATAAAATATTAAAAGATAATTTAATACGATTTGAATGCAGTTAAATACAACATAATATTAAAACAGGGAATATCTTTTTCTAGATTTTATTTTTTAAAGTACCGTTGCATTTTCATAGTAAAAAGGTTTGTGGGAATAAAAATTAAAAAAAAATGTTTAGATTTTTTTTTTTTAATTTACAATGCAAAAACTATAACTAATCTAATATGCTATAAAAAAAAATTGAAAAAGTGTTTCCTGATATAGAAGAAGCATATAGGTGAATTCAGTACAACATTGTAGTTAGCAACGTTTTGAAAACTTTTTCTTTAGTTTTAGAAAGTTTTAGAAGAATAATAAATCAAAACTTTAGAAACCAATATGTTTCCAAAAGTAGCACAAAGTATTTTACCAAATTTACGGGCAACAAAGCTTTCTTTTATTTCAGAAAGTTGTTTGTAAAAATCAGACATCTATAGTTTTCTGGGATTTTTGATTAGTTCTCATCTAAATGGTTTTGAAGCTAAAAAAAAAATGTTGTCGGAATCACAATGATAATACGTTGATTTTTCATAAACTTTCAATAACATCAAGATTTTTTTTTTTTTTTTTTTTTTTACATTTTTTTATTTCAATTACAGAGGAAAACAAACGGAGGCTGTAGACAATGGCATTCAAGATTTTTAAAGTCAATTGTAGATAATATCATGTAAATCATTAATTAGATACTATTAAGACATTAATTATAAGGAAAACGTTGCTAATGCATAATTAATTTTAAACTTTATTTCAACAGTAGAATATTTCTCAATGAAAAATATGTTATTTGAAAGCACTGTTCAAGAGGGGTACTTAAAGATGCTTTAAGTACCGAGCATTTAACTGTCATTTTTGATAAATAGACGTCCTCTCTTTTTATAAATATATAATACACCTCTTTAATATAACTTCGCTTTTATATAACTTTACTTTTTTACATGTATTCATGATAAATCAATACAGCACAAAAAATTTAAATAAAATTAGACGCTTATAGTCGCATACAGATTCAATGCATTTGCCATGTTAAATTCGAATTGCACAACTTTTATTTTTCAAACTATTCGAGCCAAATATTTCAAAATTATAGATGCACATGTAGATGAAACAATTCTTCTTGAAGCCTATAATATTTAAAACGGGGTAATACGATATTGGATTTATTGGAAAGTTTAATTTTAAATTACATATACACTATAACCTCGCCAATTCGAATTAATTGGGACCAAAGTTTGCTCAGATTCGTCGATTTTTTAGATTATCCGAACAATAAGTTATTACAATAATGTATACTAAAAATTATTATTATTATTAAACCTTACTACATAATATGTAATAATTAAATCTTTATAAATCCAGTACTTTAGACAGTGTGTAGAACAGAATCGGAAATTGCGCCATCGTCTAGATATAAATTTTTGCGACAACAAAAAGTGACAGATATCATGCAATCAAACAAGGAATGAAGTTTTCTGTATACCGATGAGCAATTGTTTGTGTTTGTGACATTACTGTGTTTCACATGTACTTAGCTGTATTATGGGGGAGGAAAACCCCCATACATTTAAAATTGAAGATTTTGGCCAGTTGTACGAGTGAAGTACATTGCTATGCTTCACAAAACCCAATTTATTTTGAGTTCTCATCCATAATTGACTGCAAACAGATTCAGTAAAGTAAAGATGAAATTTTATTGAAGCATGTTAAACATAATATAATGATGGGGTGAGCCGCTTAGAAAGACTCTTTACACCTAAGAATATCAGGCCGAATGATACACTTACATATCAATCGCATGCCAACATCCCCTGGAATACCAAGCCAATATGAGAGTTTAAACAAACGCCAAAATTATCTGTTGCATAGAAAAGCAATGGGAGAGAATTTAAATTATTGGCGAATAAAAAGATAAAGACAAAATCGCGAAATAACCTCAAGCAACCCTAGCGAAACATTTACAATACGTTAAAATCTATTTATATTACAGATGACATATTTTATAATTAAATTTATTGCCTGAGTTATAATACAAAAATGGATAAAATCCCCTTGTTAATAAAAATGAGGGCTTTCTTTTATAAACAAAGTAATAAAATTATTCACATAAACCACGTAACTAAAATAAATTAGTATAAAATTTATATCGAAATGACAAGAATGCAATTATCGTAAATCTTTACATATAATTTAAGTTCGATGAATGAAGCATATAAAATTATAATGAATCAATCCGTTTAATGTTTATATTTTTATAACATACATCCGAAAGAAAAGAGAAACATGAAAATGTATTTCGCCCTGAGATTACTTTTTAATAAATACAGTTATAACTGATTGAATAAAAGGAAATAAAGAGTAAACATTAATTTAAAAAAAGAATAAAAAAGGACAATATATGATGCATCATCATATGTATAATTATGTGCGTTGTGTATTACTTTACTGAAATTTGCTAATATTCTTAGTAAAATTTGTATTTTTTTAAAGAAAAAAAAATATTTTATTTTAAAATTTTTCTGTTCGGATTATCCGAAATTTTGGATTAACGGGGTTCGAACTGTCGAGGTCTTAGTGTAATTATTTTTATAATAAAGCATGTCATGAATTC
The DNA here is from genome assembly GCA_963932465.1 of Maratus speciosus. Lineage (NCBI taxonomy): Eukaryota > Metazoa > Arthropoda > Arachnida > Araneae > Salticidae > Maratus > Maratus speciosus. Next base: position 175,333,513 of record OZ010793.1, read on the forward strand.
ACTTGCCAGTGGTGAGTATAGGTCACCTAATGTCGAGGCTAAATTTTTACACTTAAAAAAAAAAAAAAAAAAAACTACAGGGTATAAAAATATACCAAATTCATTTATATATGTATTTATTCGTTGGAGAAACATCGGGTTTCTATCAGTTGGTGCAATGTAAACAGGGTCCTAAGATCTATTCTACACTTAGGTAAGTTTTTTTATTTTTATATAACAATTTTATAGAAACGTTACTGGGGAAATGCAGTAGTAATGAATATGCAGTATAGTAATGCTATTTTTGCAGTCGTAATTTTTTTTCATAATAATTTGACTGGCTGGTTACCATTTTGCTGACTGGTTTTTAAAAAAAAAAATCCTTAGTTGGTAATATTTTCTAAAAATTCACCACCACTGTGTATAAGACATTTAAACTATCTTCAACGAAGACTGATCTGAGACTCCCTAAATATACATCCTGCAATCCTACATTGTAAAAAAGGGACAAATATTTCTTAAGCTACAAAAATATAACCATAAACAAAAATATACAATAACCTCTCCGAGCTACGCACGATTAGGATAAACGTTCTTTAGTTTTTGAAACCTCAGAACCCAATCTATTTTCAAGATTTAAAGAAGCATTTATAAAAACAAAGTTTCTTTTCCAGCCACTAATTTTCAAGAAACGTTTCCGAATAGTTTGTATAGTGTATTAAACAGTTTCCTCAATCTGGAATATTAGGATTTCGGATATTATCATTTTTCAAATAAACATATTTATGTTCAATAAACATCCTTTACAGACAAACATGATGATAAATTAACAGCATTAGAATTAATTTTAATATTACTTTGTTGCTCTTGCATGTATAAATTCCACTATCCAGTGCAGCTGAAAATGTTTAATTGAGAATCGATAGCAGTAAGGGTATGTAAGGATGTCAGAGATTGTGAGTAAACCTATGAATGCATTCAGCAATCAACTAACATTTGTTTTCGTTCGCTCCTGGAGTCAGAACCTGAGTATGAATATTTGTAGATTAAGCCTTAGCATTAATCTTAATATTGTTTTGTTGTTCTTGCATGTATAAATTCCACTATGCAGCTGAAAATGTTTAATTGAGAATCGATAGCAGTAAGGGTATGTAAGGATGTCAGAGATTCTGAGTAAACCTATGAATGCATTCAGCAATCAACTAACATTTGTTTTCGTTCTCTCCTGGAGTCAGAACCTGAATATGAATTTTTGTAGATTAAGCATTAGCATTAATCTTAATATTATTTTGTTGCTCTCGCATGTATAAATTCCAATATGCAGCTAAAAATGTTTAATTGAGAATCGATAGCAGTAAGGGTATGTAAGGATGTCAGAGATTCTGACTTCTGAGTAAACCTATGAATGCATTCAGCAATCAACTAACATTTGTTTTCGTTCTCTCCTGGAGTCAGAACCTGAATATGAATTTTTGTAGATTAAGCATTAGCATTAATCTTAATATTATTTTGTTGCTCTTGCATGTATAAATTCCAATATGCAGCTAAAAATGTTTAATTGAGAATCGATAGCAGTAAGGGTATGTAAGGATGTTAGAGATTCTGAGTAAACCTATGAATGCATTCAGCAATCAACTAACATTTGTTTTCGTTCTCTCCTGGCGTCAGAACCTGAATGAATTTTTGTAGATTAAGTATTAGCCTTAATCTTAATATTATTTTGTTGCTCTCGCATGTATAAATTCCAATATGCAGCTAAAAATGTTTAATTGAGAATCGATAGCAGTAAGGGTATGTAAGGATGCCAGAGATTGTGAGTAAACCTATGAATGCATTCAGCAGCCAACAAACATTTGTTTTCGTTCTCTCCTCGAGTCAGAACCTGAATATGAATTTTTGTAGTTAACCCTTAAATGTCTGGTGTTGCTTTTCGGCAACATACCCAATTTAAGCTTCTAAAATACTATTAGAATAATATTGAAGCTATAATGCCTAATGTTGCCAATAAAATACATTCTGAAAATATTATAAAATCGATTTTCAAGATGTAGCTGGCAACATTTGTGCTGTTTAAGAATAAAGATAGATTTATTTTTTCAGTTGTTGCTACATGTTCTTTTTGTTTTGTTTGGAAGCTTGCAAAATATCCTATTTTGTCCTGCAGTGAGCAAATAAAATTTATTTCTTATTATAGTTCCTAAAATTCTTGTGTGGTTAATATTATAGAATTTTATCAAGCAAAATTATTTTTTCAATTAAAGACCAGTATTGCCGATAAGTAACAAACTGTTTTTTAGCCGTAAACCATACTTAAAACAAAATATAATTTTTTAAAGAATTTTTCCCATGATTTATTTAAAAAATGAAAGCCGAAAAACATTGTTACAATGATTTTTGAAAAATCAGGCATTTAAGGGTTAAACATTAGCATTAATCTTAATATTATTTTGTTGCTCTTGCATGTATAAACTAAACTATGCAGTGCAGCTGAAAATGTTTAATTGAGAATCGATAGCAGTAAGGGTATGTAAGATGTCAGAGATTGTGAGTAAACCTATGAATGCATTCAGCAATCAACTAACATTTGTTTTCGTTCTCTCCTGGAGTCAGAACCTGGGTATGAATTTTTGTAGATTAAGCATTAGCATTAATTAAAATATTATTTTGTTGCTCTTGCATATATAAATTCCACTACGTAGCTGAAAATGTTTAATTGAGAATGGCTAGCATGCCCAAAAAACAGTATTCCGGTTTGAGAAAACCACTATAAAATAACTCGGAAACATTTCCGAAAATTAGTGGCATCAAAAGAAACTTTGTTTTCATAAAGGCTTCTTCAAATTTTGGCAGTACATTGGTTTCTGTGGTTTCTAAAGATAAAGAATAACGCTCTTCGGAATTGTCGGTAACATGGAAGAGGTTATTGTTTATTTTCATTCGTGTTTATAGTATATTTTTGTAGATTAAGAAATATTTTTCCTTTTTTTTTTTGAGTATACATTTTAGTAAAACAAGCAAAATATCTTATAACAAGAAAGAAAGAAAAATCATACGTCAAGCACAGATTATGACTTTCCAACACATTCAGAATAATGAAACAAAACTGCACCGCTTAATAAGTTAAAATATTATGTCTAATTCAACCCTATGGAAACACATAACACATTTGAGAACACAACTTCAGCTGTACCCATCTACAATCGGAAAATTATCCGAACTTTTGAGGAGCCTCGTATATGAGAGATAGATTTGTATCTATTAACTACATGCATGCAAAAATTTAGTTCAGTTAGAAAATAAATACCTCAATTGAAAATTCCCCTTCAGCCGTTTCTGCTAATAAGGAGAATGGTACGTGAATTCTTTTGTGCAGCCCTGTATACGATGTATAGAATTTATATACAACAAGTAACAGGCAACAAATTAATTAAATTTAAAACAGCATACCGAAATTGAAAACGCGCTTCCAGCAATTCAAAGACAGTACTGTAACCAACTTCTTTTGTGTGTCCTTGTCAGTGAACGACAAATGCTATGAATGCCCTATTCTATCGTAATAATCTTGTTGTAAAATTCACTGATTTATATCAGTTTCAACACATTTTAAATAGCGTCAAGTCATTAAAATACTATGCAAACGATTTTTCCATATACCATAATGTAAGGGAATTCTTTTGAGTGTCCCTGTAAATTAACTATTAATGCACTTCTTATACGATACCAAAAATGCTATGGTAAGCATCATCAACATGTTTCAATTGCATGAAAATCAGAGTATATTTACTTGAGTTAGAGAGTGGACAGACGGACAGACAAACCGAATGCATAAACGCTTTTCAACTTTGTTGGAAAGTGTTAAAATAGAAACAAATTTTACTCTATTCTGATCGAAAATCAATGATTATTTACCCTTTTCCTATCAAACTTCAGACCTCAGAAAATATAAAATACAAAAAATATTTAATTAAGAAAACTTTCTAAAACTATTTTATCTTTAATTGCTATTTCCTTTTCTTTTGGGAAAGGTAAACAACGATTCTTTTTCTTGAGAGAAATAGTCAGTAAGATGCAGGAGAAAAAATAAAGACTGTTTCAAAACCTACTTCTAAGAAATAATGATAAAAAATTTCTCCTAGAAATCTTTAGCATTTTATTATTTTGCCTCTAGATATTTTATTCTGAATTTTGAAAAAATCTGTAATGTCAACGATCAAGTCTCTTTTACACTAGTTCTGACAATTGCTTAATCCAACAATTAATTAAAAAAGCTTTCACTTTAAACTTTATAAAAGTATTTTTGACATTCCAATAAATAAAATTAATTAAAACTTTGAGAAGTAGAATTGTCTTAAGTGTTATTGCAGTTAAGCGTAAGATAGATATCAAATAAAAGAATGATTGAAATACATTTTTAAAAATGTTAATAGAATTAATAACACTATTAAAAATTTAATATAATTAATAAAAATATTAAAAGCGTAACAAAATTAGTAAAAATATAAAAAATAAAATTTTAATAAAAATATTTAAAATATTAATATAATAATAAAATATTTAAAATATTTAATTATTGGTTTCAGAATAGTTTTTTCCCCTTAATGATGCATAACTTGTAGCTATATCTTCAAAATTGTGTCATATATTATCTTTAATAAGACTTTCAGATTATTATTGCAAGTATTTGGATCACAATCATAAATTGTAAATTTTCACTAACTTTACATGATATTCTTAAAATAAATAAACACCGATTTTTTTATGTAAAAAGTTTTAAATCAAGTTTATCTTAATTAAAAGTTTTAGAAAATAGTTAAGCATGCTTTTTATGTGCGTTCGAAATTATACAAATACGTAGCACCTATAGTCGTCGTTTGGTTCGTCCGTCTGTCTGTTCGCATACAACAGCCTAAAAATTACCCAATCGAATGGTTTGAAATTTAAAATATATTATCGTTGCAGAATTTTGTTAACTCATTTCAAATTTTATGAAAATGGAATCAAAACTTAAAAAGATATTAATAAAACTTATCTTCATTCTATTAAATCCTATCATACGTAATTAATTCAATGATATCCTACGATAGGTAATGATTGTAGGTTGCCATGGTGGTTACGTCCTATTTAAGATGGAGTCATATTATTTCCGTATTATCGAATATACATAATCGTAATAAATTTTGTATTCATGCGTTTTTGCAAAAGAGTGCAACAGTTATTGCAGGAAGATCTGAATATTTATCAAACTAGTTATAGTACGAACGCACCTCATTTTCCACGTTTGACGTACAATTTTAGATTTGTTTACGTGAAAGTTAGCTTTTCTAAGAGTAATTGAAATATAAAAGTTTATAAATTTGCATTTAATTCTGTGGAATTATATTTATTTTAGAATATGTGTATAACCTAGAGATACTGTGATTTTCTTCCTCTCTCTTAAATGTATTTACCAGAGCTAAATTACCTTAAATTAAAATATATATATATATGAAGATGTACTACCTAGAATAAAATTTATCCGAATACCACAAACTTCCCTTACCTTAATTTGTAATATGAAATGTGCATGCACACAGAATTAATTTTAGTTATATGAGTACACCTATTGGAAACTAGAGTATTATTTTTCCGATGTTAAATAGCGATAAATGTCTTATGTGATAAAGTATACAATAAAAAAGGAGTTCGTTTACAGAACATCATCATTATCTCTATCTTAATTCCTGAGTTTTTCCTAAATATTATTTTTTTGCAGCTAAAGATTATTATCATTGGTAAAAAAAAAAAAAAAAAAAAAAGAAAAGGGAAAAAGAAAAGAAAGAAAGAAAGAAAAGAAAGAAAGAAAGAAAGAAAAGAAAGAGAGAAAAAGAAAACATAAATACTGATTTTTTAAAATCAGTTAATAAATCGTAATATTAATCAACAAATTAAATCAGTATTAAATCATTATTAAATCATTAATAAATTTTAATATTTCTAAGTTTTGAAAAACATTTATCAAATAAAAATATATCTATCAACCCTTCTCCTACGTATTTGAGTCTGTAATTATATAAGAATCTGAAGTTTAAAAAGTAGTATTCGACTTAAATGTGCACTGGTGCATAGTAAAAAGAGTAAAAAATAATAATTGGATGAAGAATAAATGATAGGAGAAATAACTAACACAAAATTATGTGTTCGACAGCATCAATCCCCTGTAAAATTGTTTTTTGCGCACTGCCTAAAATATTCTCTCACTGGCATAAATTTACATTTACAGTCGGCTCTCGTTAATTCGAACTCGTCGGGACCACAAGAAATGTTCGAATTATCCAGAGTTCGAATTATGAAAAGTATGAGAGAAAAACATATTTAAAGGGGTACTATTACAAAGGAATTAATGTATAATATTTTGTTTTATTTATTTTGACTACTATCGTTAGAATATGACTTAATATAAATTAAACGATATAAATACATAAATTTATTATTAATATTAAAAGAATATAAATAAAACATAAAAAATAGTAATACGAGGGTGGTTCAATAATTATTGTCCCAAATGTGTATAAAATATTTGTACTGCGATGGGTGATGTGGAATATTGAAGCCTGGTGTCTTAGATGCTTATATTACCGATTTCAGAACTGTAGCTGCTATATTAACGTATTTTTTTTCCTTTTTGGATTATGAATTCGCACCTAGCTTGAAAGGGGGGGGGGGGAGTGACAGTGAATGAGACGTAGCTACTGTCGTTTGGACTCTGTATCATGGTGATGTAGTGACGTTCATCCACTGTCACAAATCCATCGCAGAACTGTTTCAGGTCTGGCTCCATTCCAGCCTTTTCCCCCCAACCCCCCCCCCTTTCCTTTCAAGCTATGTTCCACCTCTCACACCTAAAGCGAAAAATATTCGTTAATATAGCAGCTAGGGCTCTGGAATTGAGCATATAGGCATCTAAGACAATAGACTTTAATATTCCACATCAACAATCGCAGTACAAATGTTTTATACACACTCGGGACAATAATTCTTGAAACACCCTCGTACAGTATAAACCAGCTGCATTTTAAAATTTTTATTAATTGTACTATAATTTTCTTGCCTGAAATGAGATGAACATTTAAGAAATTATTTACACTATTTATCATCACTATGACAAAATTTATCAATTGTTGTTTGCTTAGTCCTATTCATTTTTGACTTTTGAAAAGAGGTTTTCCCTATCTTTAAAAGATGTCCACCATGTGGATTTCTGGGAATGTCACTGGGTTAAATGCTAGAGAAGGGATTAGGAAGAAGCATAATGGAAAAAGGGGTGGAGGTGTCATTGATGGACAGACGGGGCGATAAGAAAGCGGATATCAAATGCATGGGATTATATGTATACTTCAGAACAATTCTCACAAAAATGAAAGAAAGAAAGTTATTTCAAGGATCCAAATTCCGTGAAAAAGAAAGGAAAAATAAAAAAATGGAATTTTTGTTAGTTCGAATTAAACGAAGTCAAGAGAAATCGAGTTCGAATAAATGAAAATTTTTAACGTTATTCTGCCATTGAAAATTTCGGGACTTCATGATTAGTTCGAATTAAGCGAAGATTCGATTTATCCGATTTCGAATTAATGAGAGCCGACTGAGGAAGAGACTGATGAAGAGATCCACTTCTTCACACAGTCCCTTCTTTATGGAAAAAATATCTAATATTTTGGGTGACATTCTAGACGCCGAATATTCGTCGTAATCAAATTATGTGTTCAACAGCATCAATCCCCTGTAAAATTGTTATTTGCGCACTGCCTAAAATATTCTCTCACTGGCATATATTTACATTTATCCACTTCTTCACACAGTCCCTTCTTTATGGAAAAAATATCTAATATTTTGGGTGACATTCTAGACGCCGAATATTCATCGGAATCAAATTATGTGTTCAACAGCATCAATCCCTGTAAATTTGTTTTTTGCGCACTGCCTAAAATATTCTCTCACTGGCATATATTTACACTTATCCACTTCTTCACACAGTCCCTTCTTTATGGAAAAAATATCTAATATTTTGGGTGACATTCTGGACGCCGAATATTCATCGGAATCAAATTATCTGTTCAACAGCATCAATCCCCTGTAAAATTGTTTTTTGCGCACTGCCTAAAATATTCTCTCACTGGCATACATTTACATTTATCCACTTCTTCACGCAGTCCCTTCTTTATGGAAAAAATATCTAATATTTTGGGTGACATTCTAGACGCCGAATATTTATCGGAATCAAATTATGTGTTCAACAGCATCAATCCCTGTAAAATTGTTTTTTGCGCACTGCCTAAAATATTCTATCACTGGCATATATTTACATTAATCCACTTCTTCACACAGTAGAAATTTTCCCCTTCTTTATGGAAAATATCTAATATTTTGGGTGACATTCTAGACGCCGAATATTCGACGGAACCAAATATTCGGTTTTGATGTTAAAAGAACAGTATACCGAATATGAATCGAATAAATGATGAAAATTTAATCACGAGTAAAATATATATTCATTATTCTTATCTTACTTAAAGATACTTAAATACCTTATTTAAAAGTTGATCAGCAGGTCATTTCATTCAGATAATTACATGCGTAACAAATGGAATTTTACCAACCCATTGGTTGATTTTACGATCATATACATTCCAAATGAAAACCAAATTTCAACTTAATTGCTTAAAAGGCGCAAAGGCCAACCTAGTGAAAAAGATTCCATGCCGGGACTCGAACCCGAGTCATCACTATAGCGCACAGACGTTCCACCGACTAAACCACATGGAACGATACCCAGCCTGGAACTTTTCACTATTACAGGTTGGCAAGGCTACAAACGCAGCACAAGATGGAATATTTTCCGTGAGTCACCGACATGGGGCAAACACAGACTCTTAATTGAATCCAGCATCGATTGTACTATATTGAAATATTGTATGCAAGGTGAATGCTTCTCTCTGGAAAAATTTCCAAATATTAACATATACATTCCGTTTTTATGTTGCCAGAATTTAAGTTTTCTGAAATATGGAAGCTTCTAAAATATCCCTGCACTAATATTTCTCCACATTTCCCCATTTATACATTCGGTCTATAAAAAAAAAAAAAAAAGATAATAAAGTTTTGTTAATAAATAATTTTTATTACAGGTTTATTGTTATAAAATTTTACACTTGCCTCAATAAAAGATTGGTGGATTTCCTGATAAAAAAAAAAGGAAAAATAAAAATTCCATTTTTACGTTGCCGAAATTTACGTTTCATGAAATATGGAAACTTGTAAAATACCACAGCACTAAATTTTTCAACAATTTTCATTTTATATATTCGGTCTATGAAAAAAATATATTCAAATTTTTACTGTATTTGTTTGTTTTTTTCGCCATTTTCAGAATGCGTTCAAATACATCATTTCGGAATCCGAAGAGTATTTTATTTTTTAAATTATATTAAAAAAGTGTAAGCTTCATACTTTCACAATCACCTATAGATAAATACTCTATCACTCAGCCATCACGTCGTAGTTTATATTTATTAATAAAAGTATTATTCTAAGTATGTTTAAGTGTCTTTCAAAGCAAACTAATACACAGCGATGTGGTGACTGGGCGATAAATTACTTATTTATGGGTGATAGTGAATGTCTGTTTCTTACGCTTTTTTAATACGATTTTTAAAATAAAATTTTGTTGTTAATACTTAACAATAATACTTTTAAACAAACAAATAAACAACGACGTGATGTCTCAGTGATAAAGTATTTATTTATAGGTGATAGTAAAAGTAGCTCACGTTTTTTTAATATTTTTTAAATAATTTTTTTTTATTAATATTTAAATTTGATGTATTTCCTTATAAAAGAAAATATCTTTCGTTTCTAAGTTGCTGAAATTTACGTTTTTATGGAATATGTAAACTTGTAAAATACCCCCGGACTGATATTTCTCCACAATTTTCGTTTTATATATTCTGTCGATGAAATGCGCAAGTCATTATGAATGATCACTATTTGTTATTTTATTTTCATTTAGAATTGAAAGAATTCTTTTTGAAACGCAAATTCTTTTAAGAGGTGTCTTTTATATATTTTATAAGTAAATATATAGATATTAAAATTTTATTGTATACTTTTTTCTTTCCCATTTTCAGAAAGCGTTCAAGCACATCAATTGGGAATCCAAAGAATAAATTATTTTAAAGTTAAAGAATAAAGTTAAAGATTATGTTATTTTAAAAATTTTATTAAATAAGTGTAACCTACAGAGTTTCACTATCACCTATAAATAAATACTTTATCACCCAGCCATCACGTCGTTGTTTATTTGTTTGCTTTGAAGGTCTAGGATGTTTACTTGTTTATCATAGGAAAAATATATTTTGCAATTCATCCTATGAACTAATCTAGAAGAATACTATCACTTTCATGCAACATTTCCTAATATTTCATTGGTATAAATGATCCCATTTCCAAAAGTGAAACATTTGATAAAATTTTTTAAAACATTTTTTTTTTCATTATTTGAAGTCAGCTGGCAAAGCATGTGCAAATACACTACTAGACCAGCCATATTCACCCTGCGGTCCGCGGGACAAATGTGGCTCGGCGACATTTTCTGTGCGGCCCAAGGCACATAATCATAACCCATATTTATACAATTAATTGAAATACACATAAAAAAGTATTTAAGATCTTGAACTCTGTTTTATATATTTTCATCTGAACATAAAATCTGTCCTATTATTTATATTTAATTTAAAATTATGTTAAAAGTCGTTGCCTTATTCAAAAGTTCTTTTTGCATATAGTCCTATCTGTCCAACAGCGATGTATACATTTCTGAATCTGCAACATCAAACATCATTTTCCTTCCAAATATCATTCCAACATAATCAAACTTCATTCCAAATTTAGTTTGCACTATGCATTTCTACGATTTTTTATTTTTTTTAATTGAGCAAAAGATTGATTTATTACACAAAATCTCTTTTTTTTTTTTCTTTTAACTTGGAAATTCAGCATTGTTATATTTTTACGTTTTATACTTATTATATAGCTAATACTGCTTTTTTAGGTTTAAACTTTTGTCACCGAAAAAAATTTACAGCACTATTTCCAACCAGAAAACTTACGGCATATTTCTACAGCATTTGCAGTAGAAATCTATTACGAAGTTTATTATTTGAAAAGAGTGGTGTTAAAATTTTTTGGTAATATTTCTTCTGCGAGAAACATTTAACCTTACTGATATTATCTTTGTTATACATTGTATATATTACATTGTTATACAACTTTTACCCTTTTTTACGTATTTTGCGGCCCGCCTAAAATCGGAAACATGTTTGCGGCTCGCGAGAAAGAAAGATTGAGTATGGCTGCACTTGACGCTACAGAATTGACTACTTTAGTTGCTGTTATCCAAGTTCCCATTTGTATGAATCACCCACCCTCTCCCAACCACCCACAGACAGCCCTATAAAACTGCTCTCAAATATAAACTGGATATTTTCTGACACACATACAAAGTCATTTTTATTCTTAAATGCACGAAATTATCAAGTGCTCTTATTTAGAAACTTAAACGAATAGCGTTTTCCATTTTTTCTTAAAGGCAAACTTTTTCGAAAGCAAAGCACAAGAAACTTTGACGCATCTATATTCGTCTATATTCTCATTTCCATTCCCATTACTTCGAAAATTTCAGGTAGTATAAATATTCGGGAGAATTATAGCCAATGTGTTATATCTAATTGTTCTCTGATGACTCCGATCAGTGCTGAATTCCAAAAATCTGATCCAAACGTTAAAGCGATTCTCAAATTCTCTGCTTAACAACGCGAAACTTTCTGGCACATTTTCTCACTCACTTTTAAACCTAAGGGCATAAAATTGGTAGGTCTGACTATTGAAGCCATTTGGAATCGAATGGTGATTTACATTTATTTTTTATAAATAAATTATTTATTACATTATAAGCTATTGCTGTCATGTGACGATGTGCTTTTTCTTCTTTTTCGGGCTGTCGCATCCGAAAATTCTGTTGAAAACACCATTTGTGATATATTATTTTTTAAAAGATGTTCTGCTTTTATGAAGAAAAGGAAAGCCCCATTCTATTACATAGTTTCTGAATAAGAACGCCGGACAATTGCATACGTTTGCAAACAAAATAAATTTAGAAATATATCAAAAATCAGCTTTTATTTATTTTGGAACAGCCTTAATTTTGAAGGCATTTTATGAAAGATAAGTTAGTTTTACAACAAGGAGACAATAAATGCTTACAATTTCTTGGAATCTGAATAAGAATGATTGCAAATGTCGTGCATTACTTGCGAAAATGACATCGTAAATAGAATTTAGATTTGACAGCTTTCTTAAAAGAGGACAAAGACGTGCGCGAAAAGTTTAAAGTTTGAACTAGGATCCCAAGGAATATTCCTTTGGCCGAATACCGAATAATGAATATTCGACCAAAATCAAGGCTGGATATTAGGCTATTCGGCCGCTGAATAATGAATTCATTTTGACTGAAAAGTAAAATATGATACATTTTCTACAGATAATTTTTATTATTTCTCAATTAACATACATAATTTTCTTTAAAAAAGAGTAGATTTTAATTTTTTTTTAAAGTAGTAATTTACATTTAGAAATATATTTTGTGTAGTCTTAAAATTACCGAAAGAGAGCTTTGCACATAAAAAATTCTTTTGAATCAGAATCTAAATGTGCAAAAACATAAACTGCTTATACATTGTCAAAAAAATCTGTAATTTTTACAGAAAAAAATGTATTTTTTACAATAAAAAAACAGTTTTAAAGAGAAACATTTTTTTTTCTGTAAAAAACGCAAATTTTGTAATTTTTACAGAAAAAAAGCTATATTTTTTACAAAAAAAAACTGTTTTAATAAAAAAATTACAGATATTTTATGTAAATTAAACAGTTTTCCACTGTCGCCAAAATTGACAGTTTTTTTCTGTCAATTTGAGGGATTTTTTTTCTTCTTTTTTACAGTGTAACGGAATCTTATCTCAAACGAAAAATTCCACGTTCGCGACGGAAATAATACTATATAATTATATATGACATTTATGGAAAGACTTTTTATGTGACACACATAAACAACAACAACAACAAAAAAAAACAACCCTATGTGGCGCAGACGTTATTCTTATACATATTTCTTTTTTTTCCGTTTAGTGCAGTTGTTAAATGGGGAATTAATTGTTTTGTGATTTAACTGTACGGGGACACACATTTGATATTTTGAATATCAAAAGCTTTGTTTTCAAAATAATCCCTATACAACATTAACATTCAAGATATTTTTAATATATTTCCATTTTTTAATTTTTATTCGTCTTCAATTAGGCAATTAGCCACAACGATATCGGAATAATCAGGTCTCTGATATTACATCTTTTGTAATGAAATTCCGTTTTTCATTTTATGCGATACAAAAAAAAAAAAAAAAAAAAAAAAAAGATGAGACAACTAAATTGATTAATTTAAAACATGGCTCAGAAACTAATTTTTCAAAAAGAATTAAATTTTGGAAGATAATGAATGAACTAATGAAAAATCCAACTCAAAATAAATAAAATTAATCACATTGTTAAAAATTCGTGATGCATATCTCCATGTTCATTACGTGTAGCACAGTGAAATGGTATTTAAAGGGGCAAAATAATAAGGTTTAAAAACAAGTTTTTGTTACCTGATGATATTGATGAACTAAGTTTTAAAAATGACAGTCATCGCGATAGTATAAACGCGTTAACGTGTTAATTTTTTTCATTATTCCGCCTTGATTATTTTTCATTAGCAATAGATGGTAATCAGCCTTCAATTTTTCTTATCTTAAATATGCATAAAAGTAAAAATAGTTTTTTAAGGTTTTTCTGCCTGCATTAAAAAGGTAGTTTTAGAGAAAATTTTCGACTTTTATTATTAATGTCTTATTTGAAAAAGCAATCTGTTACGATTCCGAATTTTATTCCTACGATTAGTAGAACAGGAGTTGTGGCCATTTTAATAAACAGGAAGTAATGAGTCAACTACGGGAAGTGGGCATAGGAAGGCCATGAGAAATGTAAGCAATGTTTCTATGCATGATTTTCTTACGTATTTTACATGAAAACACTAATAAAACTTAACTGACACTTCTAAATTAAGAAATAAAAACAACGTTATTAAAAGCACAAACGGGAGTGAGTATGAATCGTAAACAGCTGTTTCGAAGCCTCTAAGGCCTCATCATCAGGCTCAAAAATTAAAATGAAGATAAAATTAAATGAAATGTCCATTAAAAAGGGGGGAGGGGATGCAGTGAGCCCGGCGGCGTACCTCGCAACTTGACTGTCAATGACGAAATGCGACTCACGGTTGAGAAAACAACCGCGGAGTCGATCTCCTATACTTCTAAATTAATTTTATAGATAAGAAACAATATAGTTTAGAAATCTTTAAATGCGAATTCTGGAAAACCAATTTTTTTTCGTTATTTCCACGCTCGATAAACTCCATTTCATAAAATGTTTTAAACGTATTTCAGTGAAATGTTCTCAGAATGTTTATCTTATTACTTACTATGTTCTGAAGTAGAATCTAAGCTCTATGTGATAATGTCATTGTTTTATAAGTACTCGAATATTAAAAAAAAAACAAATGTACAATTGGTTTTATTTCATTAATTTCGTTTATTTTCTCTCTCTCTTTTTCTTTTTTTACTTTGCAAAATTTTTTTCAAAAACTGACCACTACAACTAAGTAGAAAACAAAAAACTAAAATAAAACAAAAGAAGAATAACTGAATGAAATTAACTGTAAAGTATAAAAAATCTGCTCATAGTTTGTCGTACGTACCTCTCTCTTCATAGAAAATATAGTAATGGCAATATGATTAATGGGCTTAATTTAAATTAAACAAGTCGGATGTGCCAATCCAAAAACTTTCTTTTATCTCATACATGTTAATACTTCAAATTTCGCTACCACAGTTCTAAAAGTAAATGGTAAAGTAAAGTCTATATCCATCATGAGGATTCTAAAGACATGAAGTTCCGCGCATTAGTTCTTGAGGTATGACTATCCCTAAAATCATGTAAATCCTGCAAAATGAAGCATATCAGCGGCATCTTTTGGGTGATTTACACTAAAACCTAATCAGCAACAACTTACGTCAACCTCTAACATAATGTAAAGTTTGATGAAAATTCATGCATTAATTCTTTAGATAGAGCTCTTGCGGAAATTGTGAAAAATGCGGCATAATAGCGTCACCTGTAGTGCGATTTACACCAAAAACTAATCAGCACCAATTTATATCAGAGACTAACTGCATATAAATTCTTATTAAATTCTGTGCATCAGTTCTTAAGACAGAGCGCCCACAAAACTTGTATCACATAAATACAGACAGACAGAGTCACAGACAGACAATTTGTAAAAATATGTTTTTCGGGATCTCGGACTAAAACATGTAAATCCGTCGAAAACCGGAAGACAAAAATTTTCACGAATCCAATACTTTCTTCTTGTAAAGATAGAAGAAAGTAAAGATATATATATGAAAAAAAAGGAAGATGACGATGAAAAACTGAAAAATGAAAGAACATTGACAAATTAAGTAGAAGCAATCTTTAAATTTATGTTTTTCATCAAAGCCATAAAATAATCTTCCTTAATTAGAAGGAACGGGTGTTTTTTTTTTTTTTTTTGTTTTTTGTTTTTTTGTTTTTTTTTTTCCAAGCAGCTTTCTGAATTTCCATTTTTAAGAATGATATAAAAGAAGTTAAGTATTTAATGAACATATGAATTGAAAATCATTAATTCTATTTTCTTACATCAGTAGTAGAGAAACAAAAAGATTATCAAATTATTATAAATCTTGTAAAATTTTGAAAATGATTTTCAAATTTGAAAAGAAATAGAAGTTTTCAAAAAAAAAAAAAAAAAAAAAAAAAAAACTGCAAGATAAAGAAGAGATTTTTTTTTCTATTGAAAATTTTAACGCCTACAGAAATAAACAGTCACTGATAACAGCTAAAAAAAGACCATTCAAAACAAAATTGTTGCACTTTTTAACTGAAATTCTGATATTTGATATCGCAGACTATATTAGTTTCACCAAAAGATAAATACTGTATGAAATATTAAGGCGGATTTTTTTTTCTTTTAATTTTCTGACGCATTCATCGATATTTCTCAACTTAAAGGTACGCAATTGGCAGCCATGATTATTGAATAATTTCGAATCGAACAGCGTTTTAAGGTGCTTTCGTAATTATATAACTACGTAGCACCTATAGTCTGGTCCGTCAGTCTGTCTGCCCGTCTGTCCGCATACAGCGTAAAAACTGTCCAAACGAATGATTTGAAATTTAATACATATAATCGTTGCAGAATTTTGTCGAGTCATTTCAAATTTTAAGAAAATTAAATCAAAACTTAAAAAAATGTTAATAAAAGTTTTCTTCATTCTATTAAATCCTATCATACGTAAATAATTCAATGATATCCCATGATAGGTAATGATTCTAGGTTGCCATGGGGATGACGTCCTATTTAAGACGGAGTCCTATTATTTCCTTATTACTGAATTTAATATATATAATCGTAATAAATTTTGTATTTCATGCATTTTTACATATAAGAGTGCAACAGTTATTGCACCAAGACCTGAATAGTTATAAAACTAGTTATTGTTCGAACGTTTGATTTACAATTTCCGACTTGTTTCTCCCTATATGTGCATTATGTTTTAACCCTTAAATGCCTGACTTTTCAAAAATCATTGTAATAATGTTTTTCGGCTTTCATTTTTTAAATAAATCATGGGAAAAATACTTTAAAAAATCATATTTTGTTTTAAGTATGGTTCACGGCTAAAAAACAGTTTGTTACTAATCGGAAATACTGGTCTTTAATTGAAAAAAATAATTTTCCTTGATAAAATTCTGTAATACTAAACACACAAGACTTTTAGGAACTATAATAAGAAATAAATTTTGCTTGCTCACTGCAGAACAAAATAGGGTATTTCACAAGCTTCTAAACAAAACAAAAAGAACAAGTAGCAACATTGGAAAAAATAAACTTATCTTTATTCTTAAACAGCACAGGTGTTGCCATCTAAATGTTGAAAATCGATTTAATAATATTTTCAGAATGTATTTTATTGGCAACATTAGGCATTATAGCTTCAATATTATTCTAATAGTATTTTAGAGCCTAAATTGGGTATGTTGCGAAAAGCAACATTAGGCATTTAAGGGTTAACCCCTTGGGGACGAGCGACCGGTATACATGCCGCATAAGGTGCTCAGAATTCTTGATTATTCTCATCAGTAATTTTTTATTGCAAAATTTGTCTTTTTTAATCGGAGCATTTTCGCGATTCAATTAGGCAAAAAATTTTGCTTTAAAAAACCGGTGGTAAAAGATTAAAAATTCCGCAAAAAACGCACGTCCCGAAGAGGTTCTATTTCTTTGGCATAAAATTCAGCCGATTTTTACGATTATTTTCGGTTATAAAGAAAACATATAGCACCTTCGGACTTTTAGCATTATATTTATTGACGTTTCCTTTACATTTAAAAATTTCTTGGTAAAATAATAATAATAATAATAATAATAATAATAATAATAATAACATGCCTAGTACAACGGTGCGCGCTGTAAACTTCAATCGGGAGACCGTTTTTCTCCGGTCACAAGCATCTGAAATAAATTTGGTTGTCAAATTAGGAAAGGGCGTTAAATTTTCTTGAACTTATACCAACATTTAGTTTTAAAAATATATTTTCGACAAAATGGCGGTCATTTGAATTTCTTTATATATTTTTCTTTTTGTAAGACCTTAAAAATAAATAATCAATGAAAAATATGCATTTCAGTGACATAAGCTCCAACGATTACCTTTCTTTTAAATAAAAAAATGAAGAAAATCGGTCGAATAATTCTCGAGATAAAAGGTAGCACACTTTGAAAAACATGATTTCGAGAAAAATAAGAACCGTAAAATTCGGGGTATAACGCGCACATACGATTTGAAACTGTATTTTTCTATTTTTATGTATATTCGCCGTATAACGCGCACCCTTTTCTTTACAAAGGAACCTAAAATGTACGTATATGGGGCATTCTCACAATCTCTTGACTTTTATGTCCCTGGATAATAATTTTTATTTTACTACATGTTCTTGTGTTGTTGTTTTTTTTTTTTAATTTCATATACTGGGGAACATCCCATTGCATGATTGCACAACAATATTAACGAGATAAATAAGTTTTGGACGATGTTGGGGGTCCAAATACCAGGAAAACTTCTATACCGTCCTGTGTCCCTGATGCTGATTTTTAAGTTTGGAGCTGTCTGTATAAAATTGTTTCAATAAAAATAATACGATGTAATTTTTTTCAAACTGGAAATATTGTTTTATATAAATATGATTCTTTTGAAAATTGGAAGTCTTGTTTTAATGTCAACCTCAAATAGTTACATTCAAAATTTGGTGTTAAAATAATAAAGAGTTTTTAAATTAATTTACTATTTAAATTTTTAAAATAATGAACAATTGTCACATTTTAAAATATCCCATTCGCATTTCTTTTGCATAAAATATGACAAGATTTTTTTCTGAGATACATATTATATATTACAAGTTGGAAATTGCAGGTCAAATGTGGCAAATGAGGTGCGTTCGTACTATAACTAATTTTATAAATATTTTTTGAACTGCATATTGTACTGAATGTATATTTTAGTGCAGTTCATAAGTGCCTATAAATTTCATTCTGTTCGAAAGGCTGTAACATGATTAAAATGCACTTGAAATATTTTTTCCCATTGGCCGTAATGTCACAGAAAACTTTTGAATATTCCTGTTATTAAGCTATACATCCGATTTTCATAAAATTTGAAATGACTCGACAAAATTATGCAACAATTATATATTTTTAATTTCAAACGATTCGATTGGGTAGTTTTTTCGCTGTTATATGCGGACAGACGGACACAGACTGAACGACGACTATATGTGGTACATATTTATAGAATTACGAATGCACCTAAAAATGGAAGTTGACATGAATTGTAAAAATTCAGTGAATGTATAAGCAAAAAAAAAAAAAATATGTTTTTATAACTATGCTTTGTTTTTTTCTAAAAAAAAGTAGCCATATATTTTCATATGCATATAAACTTCAACACTAAAATACACCTGAAATGCAACTTTTTATGCTAACATTTATTTAGTATTGTATAAGGGTTCGGTGATATATATCAATGGATATATATCTTGATATATATCATGATATATATCCGATATTTATTTTCAAAATATCAAGATTTTTGATATTTTCGATATTTTCACATAACTTGATGTTTATTTTCAAAATATCAAGATGTGCGATATTTTCTGTATTTGATATTTATTTTCAAAATATCACTGTGCAAGATCTTTTTGATATTTTCAGTCAAAACAAGAGTAAATGAAATTTCCAACTGTTATTGACTGTGTTGTTATGTAGATAAAGAACTTTTGTCTCTGGTAGTGATTTTTTTAGCCAAAAAGGAAAACCAATATATTTTTCAAGCTTTTTGTTTGAAATTTTTACTTTTAACTGCAGATTATGTGGGACATAAGAACAGACATAATTCAGAACAGACACTAAAAGATAAACTGTCTAATTTAGATACTCAGTTATATACAGCTTCATTAGAAAAGAATCTCTTCTGGTTTTGATTTAGTTCAGTTTAAAACGGTACAAGATGTTAGGGAATAAAAAATAAGATAATCTTATATTTATGTTAAAAACTTTCAATTACAAAAATGTTTTGTACAAAAATTTTGTTTTATAAATTTCTGATTTCTTGATAGTTGATACTGAATCCTATAGCCTTTTTTTTTAAGCATCATGTAAGTGTATAAAGAAAATTGTTTTCAATTAGTTGATCTGCAATATTGTTCTAAGTGAAATAAAAAAGAAAAGGAAAAGAAAAAGAAAAATGCACTTTTAAAATATTGTTTAATTAACTTTCCCTGTTAAATGCAATATGTTTTAGTTTCTAATTTATATTATGCTTGCAATATTTATTAACAACTGTAAGTTGACTATTTTGAAAATATCGGATTATATATCAAAAATATCGGATATATATCAAAATATCGGATATTTTTGATATTTTCGAAAACATCATGATATTTACGAACCCTGATAAGGGATATTCGTATAAATTTCAGGTACTCTGATAGTTAGGAATGCGGATGGCACGTTTCAAATGTTAGAAATATGCGAAATTTTTAATTTTGCAAGATCAGCATTTTAAATAACAAAAATTGCATAAATATATAGAACTTTTACATATATCTTTGCAACGTGTCTATATCCCTGCAAAAACACGTCAGAATTGAAAAAAACCTTTTTCCATTAGATAAATTTGAACATCTATTTTCATAATTCTCCAAATAAAAGTAACAGATTTTTTAGTCGAATTTCGTGATTTTGAAAATCCCCTTAAGCACCAAGAAAAAGAGGAACTAAGAACTTGCGTCAGGGAACTCTGCCCTCCACCCTCTCATGAATCCCCGTGTAAGTCGTATCTTACTCCTGTTTTTCTTTTCACGTTCGCGTTTTTTACCCGACTGAAAAGAAGGGTTATGTGTTTCACGCGTATCTGGGTATATGGATTTCTTTATACCCTCGAAACATCCCAACGGCTAGATGGATTTTAATGAATGAGGTCTCTATCAATTCGTCTTAACGGCCCGATGGTTATAAGCTAGGCTTTGTTTTTATCAATCCAAAATGGCGGCCGTAAAATACAAAATGGCGGTAGAGACGGAAAAAAAAATTATGCACCCTATTGAGCGGCATATCATTGGATAGGTCTTTCAAAATGAAGACGATGTTTCATTGGCCATTTTGCAGTCAGAAGCTCCGTTTAAATATTACACAACCTGGAAAGATGTGTACTTTGGATCTCTACTTTTACTGTAACTCTAACCTTCATAATAGACATCTATAGGTCTCATCAAAACAGTGTTTGTAGATAGGAACTAATAATTAAACACAGCTTAAATGTCATCAATACAAGTAAATAAACAAAAAAGTAAGTAATATAAAAGTAATTTCACATTGATGAGAAATAATTAATTAGTTCGTTTTTTACGCAGTCGGGTTTTTTTGATTGTTTAAATTTAATATATTATTAAATATCTTTTTGAACGGGGAATGAAATTCGGGGAAGGCAGGGCAGAACCCACAACAATCACTACAATAATAGATTATTTCCACGATCGGCGTTCTTTTGTCATAAATGATACTACATTCTTCCGGCAATAATAATGTCCGTCATTAAAAAAAAAAAAAAAAAAAAAAAAGTCGAAAATTGTACGATAAACGTCACAAATGATTTGGGCTCGTACTATAACGAAGTTTTATACCTTACGAACCTTTACGAATTCGTTTGTGTAGCTCCGTATATGATCTATAGCATTTATACACACACCGTTATATACAAAAATTTAGTTAAACTTAAAAACTCATATCACAACTAAAAATGCACTCCCAGCAAACATCGCTAATATACAGTATTTCGGATACAGTATAGTATCCGAAATCTGTTGTGTGTCCCTGTAAATACAATACACTTTATAGGAAGTAACTTGTAGTAAACTTCAGCAACGTTTATCAATTTCACTGTATGTGAAATAGTTTAACATAATTAAAATACGCCTCAAACGAATGTTTCCCTCTATACCATTATGTAACGGAATACTTTTGTGCAACCCTGTTGTATGGAAAACTGTGTGTGTTTATAGAATTAGTAAATTAACACGAGATGTAAATAAAACTATATTGAGAATTGACATGTTACAATTTCTTGCATGTGCACAGGAAAGAGCGCTTGCGGTTTATAAGGACCGGGGATTTTGTTACCCGTCTGCGAAAATTAGGAAATCACAGCTAGAAAGATGAGCTGTTGCGTACAGTGTGAATGTTCGAGTTCAACTGCTTCTTCTAATGCAGTGGTTCCCAACGTGGGGCGTACGCCCCACTAGGGGGCAATTTGACTTTTTAGGGGGGCAATTGCAGATTTGTTACTCACTCATTCGCTATCAGTTTCTTTTGACTTTTTTTTTTTAAAGTAGTGTTGTAGACTTAAATGAAATACAAGCAAAATTTAAAAAATCTGTGTTTTTATTCAATTTAAAAAAGTTCCACTCAAAAGTTTAAAAATAGAAGCAAAACCAGAATAATTATACCAGTAATATGTTAAATTGTTTTGATTATTTTTGCGATACTAAAACCTTCTAAATATTTTCTGGTAAATATTGTATATTAAAATTTTATGTGGCGTTTCCGATTATTTATTTAAATAGCTATGCTATATGCTACACAGACCGTGGGGCCAACTTTTTTGGGCCCATGGGGCGCGAGCCCACCCAATAATTTTACATAGTGACTTTACAGATGATTTGGTGGGACGTGGGCAATAAAAGGTTGGGAAACACTGTTCTAATGTAAAATGCACTGAAACCAGGAAGTGTCCTTGACCAACACATATAAATCACAATAATTATTTTTAAACAACTGAGAAAAATGTCTAAATAGAAAAGTATCTTGATATGATAAACAAAGTTATTTCACAAAAAAAAGGAAAGATAATGTTTTTAAGTATAACACTATTTCAGATGATTTATAGTTTCAAAATTGCTAATTGCTAAAGGAACATATTTCACAATAATGACGAATTTATGGGATTGTTTATGTCTTGCGTAGATATTTCTATTACAACAGGAAATGAAATGTTGATTTATGATGGATAAATGTTTTTGGATTATTATTTCAAGAAATATCAATAAGGTTTTTCTTAAATAACAGCCATAGCAATAAATAACTCTAAAGTGATTTAAGTTGAAGTGATTTTTCTGTAAATGGTTTCTCATAAATTATAATAGTTTGGTAACAAATGTATGTGTTCACTGAACATGTTAACACCTGTAAATGAATAATAAATATTATTTGTACCGCATGCTCTACAAAATGCATATTTTAAGTGCACTTCATAAATGCATATCGATTTCATTCTGTTCGAAAGGGTGTAACACCATTAAAATGCACTTGAAACTATTTTTTCCCATTGACCGTAATGTGACGGAATACTGTTGACTGTCACTGTAATTGTCACTATAATACATCCGATTTTCATAAAATTTGAAATGTCACGCCAAAATTGTGCAACAATGACATATTTTAAATTTCGAACCCTTCGCTTGGTTAGTTTTTGCGTTGTTATATGCGGACGGACAGACGGACGGACCAGACGACGACTGTAGGTGCAACGTGTGTACATAATTACGAATACACCTAAAGCAAGTTGGAAATTGTTCGTCAAACGTGGCAAATGAGATGCGTTCGTACTATAACTAATTTTATAATAATTTTTTGCTCCGTATATTGTACTGAATGTATATTTTAATGCACTTCATAAGTGCATATCCATTTCATTCTGTTCGAAAGGCTGTAGCATCATTAAAATGCACTTGAAATAATTTTTTCCCATTGGCCTTAATGTAACGGAAAAATTTTGACTGCCCCTGTAATTAAACTAAACATCCGATTTTCATAAAATTTGATATGAGTCGACAAAATTTTGCAACAATTATATAATTAAAATTTCAGACCATTCGGAAGATTGTAACATCATTAAAATGCACTTGCAATAATTTTTTCCCTTTGACTGTAATGTAAAGGAAAAATTTTGACTGTCTCTGTAATTAAACTATACATCCGATTTTCATAAAATCTGAAATGACTCGACAAAATTTTGCAACAATTATATATTTAAAATTTCAGACCATTCGGAAGTCTGTAACATCATTAAAATGCACTTGCAATAATTTTTTTCCATTGGCCGTAATGTAACGGAAAACTTTTGACTGTCCCTATAATTAAACTATACATCCGATTTTCATGAAATTTGAAATGACTCGACAAAATTTTGCAGCAATAAATTTAAAATTTCAGACCATTCGGTTGGTTAGTTTTTGCTCTTATAATGCAGACAGACGGACTGAACGACGACTATAGGTGCTACGTATTTATATAATTACGAACGCACCTAAAAAGAAAGATATGCTTCATTGTGAATGTTACAGATTTTGCAAAACGATTTTAGAATTTTTAGCCGAGTGAAATCTCGGGAAAGGACAGATATATTTTTAACTACAAAATAATTCTGTTTCATAAATTTCACTGATAGAAATACCTCCATTTCAAAAAGCACGTTTCTTAAAAAAAAAAAAAAAAAAATCTTATAATGAAATGTTAGACTATTAATAAAGTGAATAGCAGCCTTTTAAGCTACTGGGTGGGACTCTGTCATTCATTCAAAATACAGGAAATTAAAAAGCCATCTATTTTTAGGATACGATATATTCTCCTGCTATTATTGGAAAAGAACATAAATCTTTTTAACACATTTTTTCATTCACCGGACTTATTTTAGGTTATACAACATTTTTTAAATATCTAGGTTCATATTTCAAAAGAAATGTAATCATTTGCAAGTTGTTCCTCACATTTCTAATTACAGTGCACTCCCGATTATCAGGATTAATCACCGGGAGAGGTCGCACGGACAATCGAAAAACACGGATAATCCGAAAACTACTTTTTATTAAAGAAAAAATCAACACCAGTATAAATATATAAAAATTACTTATATGTACATGCTGAATACCATCAAACTAGGAATTTTCCTTTTAATATTTACTGCTTAAAAAAATCTGTAATGCATCTTTGCTTCTGCTGTTCGTTCATCTCTTGTCTTATATCGACACATACTTTACGAACCGCGCAGTAATGCCACCGTAATAAAATTTTCTTTCTCCCATATAGTCTAACAAAGTTTCTACAGATTGTAGAGCAGTAGAATGAGAAATTTTATTTCCCTCATTTATTACATCTTTTGCATCAGTACTATCATCACTATTGGATTTAACAACACAGTTAGAAACGATGCCTTCATCTGTCAAATACTGGAAGCCAGGCTCACATGCCCTCCCGTCCTCTTTAACCCTACCCGTCTAATAGGTTTCAGAGCGTTCGATTTTATCTCTACGTATTTCACAATACAGTAGAACCTCCATTATCCGAATTGGGACCGACTATCTTTCGGAAAATCGAAATTTTCGGATAATCGAGAAGGCTTTAATTTTAAGATTAATTAGAAACATGTACAATATTTCTTATTATGATGGCAAGTGCTTAATAAAAATAAAGCAATAGCAAAATAGAAACAAGAATAAATTCCATGAATTTTAATTTTGAAATTAAGTACCTTTTGCATATATCACAAGGGTTTGAAAAAATGTTTTGTTGTCGCAGTTTCGATTGCGTTTGCTTTGAAGCTCAATCGCGGAGTTTTTTAATATTATTCGTTCACCAATATCACAGTCTTTCTGCTGCTCCAGTGATGCCAAACCTTTTGCAAAACATTCAAAAGCTTCAGAATTGCTAATTTGTTCGTCCGCAACTTACGGGAGCTCAAATTAAATTCAAAGGAACTCTAAGAAAGAGGATCGAAAATATTTATATGTACTCGTAGCTCGGAAAGGACCCCTTGCACACAAGGAATATGATAGTTTTAAAAAAAATCTTTCAAAATGGATTTTCCACACAAGGAATGCGATAGAAAAAAAAAAAAAAAAAAAAAAAAAAAAAAAAAAAACCTTTAAAAATGGATTTTGGTTAACCGAGAGTTTCGGTTAAAAGAGGGTCTACTGTACTATCATCTAAACCCGAAAAGATACTAATTCACATCACATCGATTTTACATGCATGATAAAAATGTAAATGTTATTATTATTTGTGTGAGTGTGTGTGAGTCCGGAATGAGCACCGATAATCCGCAAACCGGAAAATCCGCGCACTGATAATCAAGAGTACACTGTATAAATTGTTACATAAAACAGAGTTTTTTCGACGTGCCGCAGCAGTTGTGCCATGACAGGATCTCAAATGTGTTGCGTAAATATTCGGTTACCTTCAATCAAAATTTTAGGAAGCAATGGGAGTATAATAATGCTGTAACAGTTTAAACAAGAAAAAAAAAAGGCGTAAACGTTATAGTTTTATTTAAGAAACTGGGGTTATACGGAGCTTCTTAAGAGGCTACTTCAGTCAAACGAAAAGACCCGTTTGCTAACGCTAATCCTATGGAAGAAATTTATAAAGATATCTCGGTCGCATTTCCATATTTTTAAATGATTTTTTTTTTTTTTTTTTTTTTTTTTTTGCATTGGATAGCTGAAATTGATCTGCACAAAGGCCGTTTTTTATTTTTTGTTTATAGGTATTTTTAATGAAGGCACTTTCATTTTCGGAACCAGTTTCCAGAATAAAAGCAGACTCATAAAAAAAATCTGCAATCAAAATCGAAAAAGTAAAAAACGGTCTGCATACAGATCGATCTCAGTTATTCAATGAAAAAAAATCATTTAAAAATATTAAAATGCGACCGAGATATCTTTATAAATTTCTTCCATAGGATTAGCATTAGCGAACGCGTCTTTTCATTTGACTGAAGTGGCCTCTTAAGGGTGTATTCCGATCTAAACTGCTTATTTTCTGATTCATTTTTAAATCCATTTTTGATCTCAAACGCATCAAACTGGGAAATTCTCTTATTTAGAAACTACATAATGTGCCGTGCTTCTCAATTTTTTGATAAATGCAGAAAATACTGTATTAAACGCTGTCAAAGTTGGCGTTTTGAACCGAATTTTCCGAAGCGGGCGATCTGGAAATGAAAAAAATGGTCATACTGAGAAAATAATTGTTTAAAAATCAAATTCTAATTAATTGAGCTGAAAATGAAATCACACGGCATGTTAAACATGTCTTCAAAAATCACCCCCAGCAAGTTTCATCTTTTTACTTTTAAAAATGAGTCTGAAAATGTCTCAGAAAATTTCGAGCAGTTGAGGGCGGAAAAACATTTTTTCGAATACACCCTTAAGGCTCCTGTCCCTACGAGCTAATGCTAGTCCTATGGGGAGGGATTTTTCTAATATCTCGTTTGCATTTCGACATTTTAAAATAATTTTTTTTGATCCATCTCTACATCGCACCTTTTTTACTTTTTCGATTTTGGTTGCAAATATTTTTTTGAATGACACTTTCATTTTCAGAACCGGTTTTGAAAGTGAAAGTAACTTTATAAAAAATATCTGCTACCAAAATCGAAAAAGTAAAAAAGGTGCGATGCAGAGACGGATCTCGGCTATCCAATGCAACAAAAAAAAAAAAAAAAAAAAAAAAAAAAAATAATAATAATAATAATATATATATATTTAAAAATGTCGAAATGCGAACGAGATATTAGACAAATCCCTCCCCATAGGATTAGCATTCGCTCGTGAGTGTCTTCGCCGGCAGGGGACAGGAGCCTTAACCCTTAGAGGGGCAAGTAATTGTGTTTCTGTAATGTTGAATTCACACCGGAATTTTCAAAAAAATTTATTTGAAAAATGAAATGCTTTTTTCACCGTAGTTGTAAAAGTCAAATTTAATTAAAAGATTCTGGTGCGAAGAATCAATTAAGCGGGATATTATCAGCGTTTCACGGAGACGATATTTTTTTCTATGCTAAAAGTAACAAAACGTCTGTATTTTAGCACGATCTTTTTAGAGCATCTCATTTGACCAGATTTACATCACCTACAAAAATTTTGAAACGTTCGAACGGGTAGAAATATTCTTTACAAAATAAAATGTGTGAAAATTTCGACGAAATCAGTAAAAACCCGAGTGTTTCTACGGTGTTTCGCTCGCTTTCGGTACGCACAGAATTCAAAAATAAAATGACACAAAAAATAAAATGCTAAATAGCATATGGGGCATTCTCAAAATCTTTTGACTTTTAAGTCCCTGAATAATAATTTTTATTTTAGTACATATTCTTGTGTTTTTATATATATATATATATATTGGGGAACATCCCATTGCATGATTGCATAACAATATTAACGAGATAAATAAGTTTTGGACGATGTTGGGGGTCCAAATACCAGGAAAACTCCTATACCGTCCCGTGTCCCTGAAGCTGATTTTTAAGTTTGTAGCTGTCTGTATAAAATTGTTTCAATAAAAGTACCACAATTCGATGTAATTTTTTTCCGAAATTGGGACAATTGTTTTATATAAATATGTAGAAAAAAATTAGATTGGGTTTTAGATTCCTTACCATCCCTCTTGCTAAACATAAACAAAAAATCACTTCAGATGCAGCCACAGAATTTTTTTTCAAGCTTTTCCTCATGAAAAAGTATGCTAGAGAAAGAATGGCTAAAATTATTTGACAGGACATTTACTGCAAAATTTAAATCAACATTTAAATATCAATTTCAAGCATCGTGGCTTTATTGGTAGCTTTACCATCCCTAAGGTTTATTCCTGCACTTTTCGAGGAAAATTAAATCTTGTTTTAAATTTAATCCAATGTAAAATAACTGTTTCTAAAAATCAATGAAAATTGTGGCTATCACTTAGTCTTAACATGATTTGTCTAATTTTCCTTACCGTCCCATCCTTATCATCCCTTTTTTTTTTTTTTTTTTTTTTTTTTTTTTTTTTTTTTTTTTTTTTTTTAAATTACCGTCCCTTTTTTCCTATACCATCCCCTTCTTTTCCCTTCCGTCCCTTCTTTAACACTCCTTTAAGACAATGTTATACCAAAATTTGTACTAAAAATACTGCATTGTTATTATTTCTTATTTGATTGTCGTGTGGGTGCTATGCATATTCATTATAAATAAAAATTTAGAAGAAAATAGAAAGTTATAGTGGTAAAATGGTAAGGAAAATTAAACTCCTAAGTTTAACTTAGACCTTAGTTAAATAAAAATAAAAAAATTCGCTGCTGACCTTTTTTTTTTTTTTTTTTTTTTTTGAATCAATAAGGCATTCGTCTATCAGATTAAAATATAAAATCAACAAAATGGAGTTAAAGATATAAAATCGGTAACGCCGGGAGGATCAGCTAGTAAATAAATAAAATAAAAATCTGTTGCAATACGTTAATTTAGCGTGGGGCCCAATTAAGGAAAATTCAGCATTTTGATTTACTTAGTTTGGTAGAAATCGCATATTGAATTTATTAAAAATATTATATTTTTTACTCTATCTCTTTTTTAAGAAATGACCAAAAGAAAGAAAATAAAGCGTTATTTACAATTTGCACTAATTGTTGAATATTTCTAAATTGTTATCTGGGTGTACAATCATAATTTAATTTATATTGAATTATTACTTGTTAAAAGAGTAATTTTTGGAAAACTTGTTACGCTCTTTATTTTTTATTTTCTATTTTTTGGTGTTTAAAATATTTCATTCCAGTTGGCATATTTTAGCTACTCTGGTTTGGCGCATAATTAATTCCATTTTTATTGCAATTACATGTATACAGTTGAAAACATAAAAAAATATTTGAGGAATTTATCACCTTTGCCAGGCTAATGCAAAAATATGCCTTAAAATTTATTTATTTATTTATTTATAATTAAGTACTATAAATATTGAAATGTTGTATTGCCATTGAAAACACACCTGTATACATAATTTTTTATAGTTCTAGCACATCGGGAAACGAGTGAAAATTCTATTATAAAATTCCATTTTTACATGGACCAAGTTTAGTTAAACAAAAGAGGGTAAGATGCAGATATGTGTAACATATTACTTAAAACAAACAAACAAACAAAAAAAATTACTTTATTTTCTTTTAGTGAAAACAAAAAGTAAAAAGTACCGATGGCAAGTTGCCAAAAATACTTTCGTGATTAGAAGAAATTTTTCTGTTATTTAAAGAAAATTTTGTGTTTTCACTGGAGAATTTCCGTAAATTTTGAGCTACGGTGCGCGATTTTTTTGTCTTTTGGAGAGGAAAAAAAAACTTTCCGATTACTAAATTATCTTTCCATGGACCAAGTTAAGTTTAATAAAAGAAAGTTACAAGATGTAGATCTGTGTAACATACTACTTAAAAATAAATATATATATATACTTTCTTTTCTTTTAGCGACAAAAAAAAAAAAAAAAAAAGTAAAAAGTACGAACAGCAAGTTCTAAATTTCAATATAACGCATTTAATGTAATAATAATTTGTAAGAAATGGAAGAAAAAGACAAAGAAATCTTAAGCTTTTCTATTTTAGTTTTATTCATGTATATTTTTTAGTTACGCTAAGGCTATTTTTAATCCGCCAAAACTTTTTTTTTTCACTAGTTTCGTAACCACCAATCCCTTCCTTTTGTGTCAATAATTTAATAAAGGTAATTCTCGGAAATTTTGCATCTTAAATCTTCTATTTAAATTAATTAAAATAGTGATCTTGTGATAATGACAATGATTAATTCGAAGAATTAATTATTTTCATAAATATTTTATTAATTATTGATATCCTAATTGTTAAATTTACGAAGACCAATTGATATGACCAATGATAAAATCTTTAAATGACTATTTTGTTCCATTAGTATATTTTCAATCAAGATCTGATTCTAAGTAAAAAAAATATATATATATATATATATTATATATTATATATATACATATATTATATATATATATATATATATATATATATATATACATTATTACTTTTTGTAACCTGTCTATTATTGGGATAATGCGTGACCAAGTACTGGAAGTCTGGATGATTTCGCTTATTTCGATTATAATTAAATTTTGATTCATAATAGGAAATGTCACGATGAGATTGGTAAATTTTGCTGATAAATCGAAATAATAATAATAATAAAACGGAATACAGTAATTATATATTTAAAAAAATTCCTTACGTTTACCCTACATTACAAAGTAGAAAAATGTATTCAGTACCTATTTAAAGAGGTACAAGGAAAATACATTTTTTTCTTCAGAAAAATATTATTCTTATTATTTTCGAATCTAAAACGCTTTATAAATTTTAACATAACATAAGACACTTTTAAAAATCATTAAATGTACAAATTAAAAAAAAAAAATTTTCAAACTAAATGCACTGCATAAAACAGTTCCCCCTCGCATGCATATAAATGAATTATAATATATTGATTGCATTTTTTTTTTTTTTTTATGGGAAAAAGAAGAATTTAGCACAAAATATTTTCTTTCTTTTTTATTTTCCCTTGTCGCGATACAAAATAAAATAAAATAAATAAAATAGAAAAATTCATATCATTCCAAGACCAATACTATGATCAAGGAATATTTATACTGACATTTGTTCATTTCTTTACCCTACTAGATGAAAAAAACTGAAACTGACTGATCACATTCGAAAAAATATTTAAAAAATAAATAAATAAACAAACTTACTGTGAACTTTTCGTTTTATGAACCAACTGCACATTGCAAGCAACGATGACAGCTAACATCCACGATTTCATCCTTTTTTAGGCTCGTGCAAATAATGTCTCTTTGGAAACCATATGTAATTTACAGTGATTGTTTGTTTGTTTGTTTTTCTTTGTGTTTTTTTTTTTTTCGGAAGATCGCTCGAAAGGTGAGTTTTCGAAAAAAAGAGAGCCCGCACGCCGCAAACACGTGCGCAGACAAAATACGACTCAGCAAGCTAACGTTTTGACAGCTGCAACTTCAAAGAGCGTCATAACCCGTAAAAGAAGGTTTCAGTTTTGACTCGCCTTTGGCGATCGTTTACGAGGGTTGATGCAACTTGGCGCTCTTATTAAGAGACGGCGGCGCGCCGGCTGGTAAAAATATGGAATTCAAAGAAATTCGGTTTTCTTTTAGTTTATTGACTGTTAATGATGAATTTTCTAGGAAAGAGAGGGAGCGTCTCTTAACTAGGAAAAGTAGTTTTGCTTTGCTAATTTTTTCATGCATTTCTCCCAGTCTATTTTAAGATTTTTGTATATAACGTCTGATTATAAAAAACTTGAATTTTAGAAAAAATAAAAATAAAATGAAATAAAAGTCGTAGCATATTAATAATTAAAGTGACTAAAATCATTTTTATCCAAAAATAATTTAAACCAAGAAGTAAAGTTAAGAAAAATGAAAAAAAAAAAAAAATGAGATGATAAAGGTTAACAGAATATCATGAGCTGACGGCTATATTCTGTAATTGGATTGCCATGCTTTTCCATTTGAATTGGACCTCTTTCAGTTACCATGGCCTCATCTACCTGACGGCTATTTTGGGGATTGATAAATAAGATCAATTACACATTTGAAAATCAGCTTGTGTAAAATGGTTAGGTTAAAAATGTCGCTGCCCCTCAGACTTTTATAACGACGCCATTGACAATATTCTTCCATTGAATTCGAGGTTAAAAAACTCCGACTGCTTGGGAATAACATTTAGAACCGCGGTACTGTGTTTTGAAATAAATTTTACGTTAAAATTGTTTGTTTTGAACCAGTTTTAGACAGTTTTAGGAAAAGGTATAGCTTATGCTTGAATTCTTTTATTTATTTGAAGAGGCTACTTCAGTCACCTGAAAAGACCCGCTCACTAATGCTAATCCTACGGAAGAAATTTCTAACTATATCTCGTTTGCATTTCAATATTTTTAAACAATCCTTTTTGAATTGGCTAGCTGAAATCGATCTGTACAAAGGGCGTTTTTTACTTTTTGTTTACAGATATTTTTAATCACGACACTTCCATTTCCGGAACCGATTTCGAAAGTGAAAGCATCCTCTTGAACAAAAGAAATCTGCAAACAAAATCGAAAAAGTAAAAAAAAGGCAGATGTAGAGATCAATCTCAGCTATACAATGAAAAAAAATTCATTTAAAAATATTAAAATGCAAACGAGATACCTTTAAAAATTTCTTCCTTAGAATTAGCGAGCGAGTCTTTCTAGACGACTGAAGTAACCCCTTAATGCACCCTAACCTGCTAATGCTATGCTGCATTATACTGGATGCTATAAATAACATCCGTATTTATTTTCATGTCACTTTTAAAATGTAATTTTTTAAAATTTTAATTAATATGTGTATAAGAATTTTCTAATATGTATTTATCGAATTCGTACAAAATAAATCGAAAGTATTTTGTGGATGCATTTACCTGCATTTATGCTGCATCAAGAGATGTAATACATAAAAAAAAAATTGCCAGATACATTACTTTTACACCATATGTAATTTCCAATGTGACGTCACATGAATGTTGAATATAAATCGCCCACTATGCTTAACATTTTTAAATGAAATTAAAATTTGAAAATGTATAAGAACTCTAGTACTTTGCAATATGATTTACATTCTTAATAAATTTAATAACGGTATTAGCGAGAGAGCGTTCAAGGGTCTTAATTTCTGATAAATACACTGCTCAAAACAATTAAAGGATATTTGAAGTTTTATATAAAATAAAGATATAAACGAAATTTTTTTTGCCGAAAATAGAAGAAGAGAATCACAAATGCAAATTTTTCTGGTTTTCAAACTGTGGAGTATGCAAATTTTGGGTTCGACGTCAAAAACGTCGCTTCAGCGGCAGCGAATGAAATTTGACTTTCAACTGGATAAAAGAGAATGAAGACAAGGATGATCGGCATTCAGTGGTTGCTTTGTTTCGATGAGTACGATGTCTCAGCGAAGTCATTTGACAGATTCAGAAGCTTTGAGAATTGTTGGTAGGTTAGAAGGGGGCCAAACTGAAGCCGAAGTAGCGCAAGCCATTGAAGTGTCACAAAGTGTCATTTCCAGGATCTGGAACCGTTTTTTGGAGAGTGGATGTGCAGGCCGAAGACCAGGTCAAGGTCGTAGACGGGCAACAACGCCCAATGAAGATCAGTATTTAGCGTTAACAGCTCGGAGACACCGAACCATGAACGCTACTCTTCTCCAACAACACCTTCGCTCGGCTACAGGCACCACGATTTCAACTCAGACTGTCCGAAACCGGCTCCATGCTGTAGATCTGTATGCTCGCCGACCGATGGTATGTGTTAGATTAACATCAAGGCATCGTCGCGACCGCAGGGAGTGGGCAACCGAGCATGTCAACTGGAGGAGAAATGAATGGAGCAATATTCTGTTTTCTGACGAGTCCCGTTTTTCTGTGCATCCGGATAATAGGCGTATTTTCATCTGGAGGGACCGTGGCAGTAGGAATAATCCTGCGTTCGTGCACGAAAGTGTCAGATTTGGCGGTGGAGGAGTGTTGGTGTATGGTGGCATCTCCATTGACGGGCGCACTGACCTCTACATCATTCGAGATGGAGCTCTGACTGGTCGCCGATATAGGGATGAGATCCTCAGACCTATTGTAGTCCCTTACGCTGCAGCAATCGGAGATAACTTCATTTTAATGGACGATAAATGCAGGCCACATCGTGCAAACCTGGTGGAGGATTTCCTTTTCGAGGAAGGAATCGTTCGAATGGAATGGCCAGCGTGTTCTCCAGACATGAATCCAATCGAGCACGTTTGGGATGCTCTAGGAAGACGAGTTTCTGGCCGACAACAACCGCCACAAACTCTCCAAGAACTGGAAAGTGCTCTTCTGGAAGAGTGGGGCAGAATACCCCAACTCGTCATTAATAGCCTCATTGAGTCCATGCCTCAAAGGTGTTCAACGTTGCTGGCCGCCCGTGGAAACCATACCCCCTACTGAAAATGATTTTCTTTGAAGAAAACACCTTTTCTTATTCTTTTTTTCTCATATGCACAAATTGTGTTTTTTTCCTTTAGTACACAAATGCGCAATAAAATGCATTTTTTCTGCCAAACATGTGTAATTTATTCTCATATAACCTACTATGTCTGTCGACCATGTATCAATCAGCTAAACAGTTTACCAAATACAAAATCCACCTAAAACTGCAATATCCTTTAATTGTTTTGAGCAGTGTATAACATAACACTTTTAATTCAATCAAAAATTTCCAAATTCACAAGCACGTTAGTGTTATGCAATATAATTTGCATTCTTAATCAATTTAATAGCAACATTAAAACGTTCAAGATGCCTTACTTTATGATAAATATAACAATAATCTGATTAATAATTATTTTTAAATACTAAGGGGCTCTGCCTCCCACGAGCTACGCTCTGTAACCCACGTTCAGACATCCCAGATTCTAAAAGCACGCTAATTTGATCGGTTTTAAAAAGATTGAATCATAATTTAAGAAAACAGTGGCGATATCCCTGTAAACGGGATTCCATTCGTTTTCCTTTGATTGAGGATTTTAAAGACCAAATCAGCTACTGTTAAGAGATACAATGGCTGTTTTCGTCTTTGATTAAAAAAAAAAAAAAAAAAAAAAAAAAAAAAAAATTAGTTAAAAATTTGAAAATAAGCTAATGTAAAATGAATTAAGTAAAGAGAGTCATTGTCTCACGGTATTTTTTAACAACGCTATAAGGAAATTTTAAATAAGTCATTTTAAATATATCGTTTTAAATTTGACGTACTTTTCGCCAAAGTTTGCTTTCTTTTATTAATATTCACGTGAAAATACTTTTGTTGCTAGAAAGGAAATATTATTTGCGCTGTCTTATAATTCACAATAATAAAGATTATCTCAAAATTTAAAATATACAAATGTCTCGCGCACATATATTTTTTAATTTAAACTGTTTTATTCTGCATTATTATTTGGCCATTTTAAGTATGACGCAATTTCTTTCATTTACGACTTTTAACGCACAATAATGATTTTATTTTATTTTAATTTTTTTTTTCTCTTTTAAAATTTCAGTGTAAATATAGTTCTTATGACGTAATTTTCAATATTTTCTTGCTTTAAACACGTAATCATTTAATTCTCATTTGAAAGTTTTTTTTTCTGTTTATAATAGTCACGCGTAAATAAATTTTTAATTTGAAGGAAATATTATTCTTTGTCCTGGTTTTAAAATTGGCAACAATTTAAAATAATACCCTTTTCTAAAATATGTAAAAAATATCTCTCGAAATGCTGAAAATTTGAATTTAAAATGGAAATAAAACCTCAAAAAATGAATTAAAAAAACCCAAATAAATAAAGGCAGTCTGCACACCGGGAACTTCTAACGTATAAAATAATCTAAAAATGATTAAATTCCTATGTATAGTTTTTGCTCCTAATAAAATTTTTTAAATGGAACGATTTTGACCCACTTTAACATTAAATATCTCTTAAAATAATTCTTCGATTCGAAAACTGTCTGCATCAGTGTGTTCATGAAGCATTTCTCAATAATACCACCAATTTTCATATTTTTATATGTAGTATTTTTCTTAATATTAACGAAGAAAGACTTCAAGTCACATCAGCGGCGGTGACAGCGTTGGTTACCTTTTTTTAGAATAGAGAGAAACATTCTTCTATGTTTTTATAAATTAAATGGTCATTATCATATCGTAAATTTTCATAAGGCTTATGGCATACAGATAGATCTCGAAGAACTAATGCATTCGTTAAGAATAAATGTAAAAATAAACCTAATCAATGTTTTAATTATTTACTAAAGTAATCTGCTTAATATCTGTAGGATTCGAATTTAGGTCGTATCATTTATTCTACTTATGAGGTGCGTGATTAAACCAACGAACTCTCTAATATTTATTATTGTGTATGGTTTGAACGCTTGAGATATAAAAGCGAAAAGCACGGATCACGAGTACAAGGACTTTAGACTTTGAAAATTAGAAAAGAGTCAGTCTCTTATTTTTTATCATTGGTGAAGCATTGACACGGAGATATCACTAAAGCAATTGGCTATATTAGGCCTAATTAGAATAGTCTACAGATTATTAGGTTTTAAGTGTTAAAGTATTTTTGAAGGAACTAGTTATAAAGCACTGTAAAATTGTCTAAGGAATTAAATCAAAATTTGTACTATTTCAGTATTCTGTTGTTGTTTGAGTATTTTAATAAATTAACGTTTTGCCTCCTTCTTCTACTACGTAATTTTCCTATATACAGTGTATTCCAGGATTATTGGGACAAACTTTAAGGGGAGACAGGGGACATCACATGGATCCGGATTTGCATATCAACCCATGGTCAGAAACGCTTTTCTGGCGCGGTAGTGGAGACACAAAACACAAGAAAGACGAGACACGAATAAGAGGAGAAAACATGTTTATTATCCTTAGTGCAGCAAAAATCTAAGGAAAAAGAGAACATTAAAGAGACAACGATCGTCATCAAAGTAGGTGTTCGAAATTACGATCCCGGGCCTTGATGCATGGAAGCACATCTCCGGCGCATGGAAGATCTAATGTTCTCGAAAATACCGGGAGTGTCCCGAACTTCCCCAGCAGCTGCCACGATGCATGCAACAAGTTTCTCAGCACTTTCCAGCACTGTCCCGTCATTTTTGCAGCACCAAGAATTATAAACATGTTTTCTCTCCCTGTTCGCGTCCTTTCTTTTTCGTGTTTTGTGCTGTCACAACCACTCCAGGAAAGCGTTTCCGACCATCGGTTGCTATGCAAATCTGAATTCTTGTGATGTCCCCTACCTCCCCTTAAAGTTTGTCCTAATAATCCTGGGACACCCTGTATATATATACATATATATATAACATAATATTTTTCATTTAAGAATAAAACAATAAGCATCAATTTTCATTAAGTGTATCAAGCGTTTCGCATGTGCTTAATGAAGCTTTTCACAGATGATTTCGTCAACGAACAAAAAAAAAACTCGGGAAGAATACAATTTTTGCGCTTATGTTCTGCCTCACACCTCTATAATTAAAATAGTCAATGAGATTTATTTCGGTGTTTTGTTCCTTTTTAATTTAATATTTACACAGAATTGAATTCAGACATTTTTCACTGAGAGGGATTTCGACAGCTTTAAGTCGGAGTGGGTGAGCCATTATCGGGCTTCGGGAGGGGTAAATAGCACTTCTTCTAAGCCATAAATAAACTCAAAATCTCAAATATTCCGAAGTGGAAATTCCAATATTCCGGAGAGGGACGGCGTTATGCCTCCCTCGGGCCACCCTTTTAATTCGTCATTAGATTTACACAGACAAAATTAAGAGCCACGTATATATACGTTGCGTCCCGACCCGGTACGAGTGGGGAGAAAAAATGAGCCTTACCCGAGTTTTATGAGAATAAATTGAACCGTCTCAGGCCGCTTGCCACAACAACAAAATTCGAATTATTTAATTTTTAAAAAGGCGAAACGAAAATTATTTCTATCTCAATTTTTTTTTTCCATTGCGCCACAATAAATAAATAAATAAATAAATAAAATAAAGGCATCCGTAAGGTAAAAGACAAAATTGCTTACTTTAGAAGGAACACAGTGTCCGCTGTCACTGAAACAGACTTTGGCTATAAAGAGGTTAATATATAACCAACGCAGGAAAATTTCCTTGCAGATTTTTCATTCACGTCATGGAAAAAATTTCATCTTTATAATCATTTAAAAAATTCTTAAAAATGTAAATTATTAATCTTTTTGAAGAAATATTTAATAAACTATTGAGATTTTCTCCATACGGGACATAAAATATAATATAGTGATATTAGTAAGTAAAAGTATTACTAAAGTATTAGTGTAAAACAGGCCGATGAAAAACAAAATCCTCATTTTCGATAACATGAGAACGTTTAAAAAATTCGCGAAAAATTCAAAAATTGCTGTACGAATTCCAAATAAACTTTATTGAAAATAAGATTACAATATTAGGCTAAAAGATTGAATTTTTATAGCTTTCACGAGTGGCTCAAAACCACCTGAGAACATGGAAAATTGGGGGAATATGCGAATTTTTCCAGTTCAATAGAAAATTACAAAAAATCTAATTAAAAAATCCAAAATAATTAGAATAAATTATAATTTGGGAGAAACTATTCAGTCCTACATCTCAGAATAAATAAATTAATAACATTAAAAATTTACTGCACTCAATATAATACAAAAGAAACAATATTCTGACCATCTCAAATAATTCCGAGGCTTTTCAGAACACATCCAATCAAGTTTTGCATTATCGAAGATTCATTAAGAATTTATACATCTATAAACACATCATTTGAAAGTATCTCATAAACAAATTTATACAACTTTTACGATTCTCTGAATCAGTTGCTGATTATAGTTACTACTATTTCAGACAGGTTATTCAACCATCAACCAAGAAAATGATCTAGTGTTATGCTCGATTAGATAAATCTACCGGTTGCCTTTCTTGGCTGCAGCTGTTTAGATATTTGATGCGGAACTAAACAATCAACTTCTTTTCTAGTTTGTGGCCGAGACATTTTTCTAAGTTTGTCATAAAAAATATGGGCGTAGGAAAGGAAAGGGGGTCATGGGGCGCAAGCCCTCCCCATTAAAATAATGGGGGGGGGGGGGCTTGAATTTTTATAAAATTATTTTTTAATATTTTTTTATTTATTTTAACTTTTTTTCTTTTCTTTTGTTACGTGAGTTGTTTCAGATTTATTTTCTGTTTCAATGTTTGGTCATTCATCTCTGAAAAAACAACTTCTGACATAAAAAATGAAAATAGGGACGTAGAAAAGGAAGGGGGTCATGACGCCCAAGCCCTCCATATTAAAATAAGGGAAGGGCTTGAATTTTTATAAAAAT
Organism: Maratus speciosus; assembly: GCA_963932465.1. Taxonomy (NCBI): domain Eukaryota; kingdom Metazoa; phylum Arthropoda; class Arachnida; order Araneae; family Salticidae; genus Maratus; species Maratus speciosus. Next base: position 175,373,110 of record OZ010793.1, read on the forward strand.
TATTTTTTAACAATTTTTATTTATTTTTACTTTTTCTTATTTTCTTTTGTTACGTGTGCTGTTTCAAAGACTTATTTTCTGATTCAATGTTTGGTAATTTATCTCTGAAAAAACAACTTCTGACATAAAAAATAAAAATAGGGACTTAGGAAAGGAAAGGGGTCATGAGGCGTAAGCCCTCCTTATTGAAATAAGCGGGGGGGGGGGGGGCTTGAATTTTTATAAAATTATATTTTAACAATTTATTATTTACTTTTACATTTTTTTTTCTTTTCTTTTGTTAAGTGAGCTATTTCAAAGACTTGTTTTCTGATTCATTGTTTGGTAATTTATCTCAGAAAAAACGACTTCTGATATAAAAGAGTACTGGTGAATGCCGATTGCATTTCTAACGTGTAAATCTGTAGATCGGAGGCCTCAACGTCGACTCTGCTAGTTGCATTTTTATTTTGCTTTCATTTCATTGAGTATTTTGAAACTTCAACCAAAACTTTCTTTTTTTTACATATGACTGTTATTGCAAGCAAGATTTCGAGTAGTTTCATGGGTAATTAACGGTTATGAAATGTGTCGGGAAATACGATTACATAAACAGATACTATGTCTATAAGGCTGTTTATTTGTGTGGGAAGCTTTCGATCATAGACATAGTATGAAAGTTCTATGCTTTTTATTATGTGTCCGATCTCTGGTTTTAATGAACGCATGCCTAATGAAAACTGCTGTTCAGGGGCGCGCCAGCAGTATCCAGCGCCTATGTGCAGAACTTCAGTTGACACTCCTCCGAAAATAAAACTTAAAAAAAAAATCTATGAGTATTTATAAATGCATAGCAGCCATATTTTCGGAGTTTTATCTTAGATCAAAGAAAGTTTTTTGAACCAGACAATTATTTAATAAAATGTGTCTTGTTTCTATAGGGTTCGCATTTTATTTCATTTATGTAATAAAATTTCTGGTTTCAAACATGTTTAAAATACTTGAAAAATAAGGAAGGTTGACAGATATGCAAGTAAAATTCGAAACACAGTAAAGCCTGTTAAAATAAACCCTATCTGTATCAGAATCCTGCATTAAACGGTAAAATTTCATTATCCCGAAGAAAATAATACAACACACTAACAATAGATTGCATCCATACTGATAAAAGAAAGTTCTTTGTCATCACTAATTTGCATATCTATATTAATAAAAGAAAAGACAATTTTCTTTACTGTGCATGTGTTGGCGATGGCTAAGAAAATCTACCGGACATAGAGGTCTGAAAATTTGGGACAGACGTTGGCAGATTCAAATGCACTTGAGGCTGAGATTTTCATTTTTCATAATTAGCCGACATATTAATTAAAAGTCAATTTTAAAGCAAAATGGCGAGCTTCTTTACTTTAAGGCAATCCTGCCTGTGTATTTCTTCAGGCGTTAAGCGGTCCTTCACACTGACGAAAGCGTGGCGTTCGATTTTTACTGCATTTTCAAATTGTGATGGCCGGGCTCCTGTAGCGTTAGGAAAAAAAATATATCGTCTTATCGTTCCAATTCCAACGGCATCTGTTGTTACTATTTTTTTTAACCTTTTTATTTAGCCGCCATTCGCGTCAGTTTTCAAGTTTTTTTGTTTTTCTTAAGTTTCAAAATTTTGAAAAAAAAAAAATCACCTATTAATACATTCTCGGTATTTTCCCGAACCTAACGATATCTCAGGTGTGAAAAAATATTAATATTTACTATTTTAAAAAAAATCTTGAAGTCATTTCAAGGATTCGCCAGAGGTTTTTTTTTACTTTTTCTCATAATGCAAGTTTTCTCAAGATTTCGTTTCCCGTCTCAAAAATATGTGCTTTGGATATCATTTCGCGTTTTAAAAAAGTGAGGGGATGGTGCGCATTTTATATTATTTATGTTTTATCAAGAATTTTTGGTCAGAATTGAAAGTTTTACGTATCTAAATGCCAGAAATTAAATACAAATTCGAGGTTAGCTTGAAAACTCAAACCAGAGCATGGACTTCACACCGGTATACGCTGCAGAAGGCAGTGGGACCCTCAACTGAAGTTTCGTGTGGATTGACTTTTATTTAAAAATGACAAATTATACAAATACGAGATTGTCCCTGCCGAAGGCAATGTTTCTGACAATATTATGTTCGTTTGGAAAGATTTTCGTTAAAAAATATAAAATCAAAACAAACCGACATGCAATGCTAATAAAGGCTCATATTTCAATACTTTCCATTTTATGTTCTGAATTAAAATGAACAAATCTTAGAATCATAACCTGTTATTTATCCAGTATGTGATTAGACACAATCGTACGCAGCGGGTGCAGGGAAAAGTCGTCTCTCCCAATCTTTGTAAAAGTAGGAATTTTTGGTTTTTTATGGCCAATTTTAGCCTACTTTCACCATCCACTCCCCTTAACAAAAATTTTGTTTCCGCCATGATGATAGGCCCAAAGAACAAGATAATATAGATAAAAAATATTTGTTGTTCTCGGAGATCTGTGGTCCTAAAAAACACACAATTTTTGTCCAATGATTAATAGTTTTCACAGAAGTAATCATTTGTAGGGGCGCTAAAAAAGATATTGCTTCGGCCGCCGAAAGTATAGGCTTTACTCTTATGAGTGCAAAAATCACGAGTTAAACCTACCACATGAAATGATAAAACCTTCAGAAATGGCTGATGCTTTATTTTGCCAATTAAAATTTGCCCCATAGCTGACGACAGTCTCTTCAATTTAAAATCTCTACATTGAAAAACACACTCTTACAAGTTCTAGTTTTACATTGTTTCTCTATTCAGGGTAGATCTGCACTGGTCCGTATCTGGCCCGGAAAAATGAAGGCAAACTTTCAAACGAGTCGGTCCGAGCCGGCAGTATAAAGACCATTTTTTTAACAGCCGGGCCAATACAAAAAATAATAATAAATGGGCTGGGCCGACAAAAAATTAAACAGACCGGCCGGGTCGATGAAAAAATTAAAGCGGGCCGACTGGCCCGATAGAAAAATTTGAACGAAGCCGATAAAATATGAATTATTTTCAATGGATATGACTATGAATAAGTATAATGCATAGTTTGACAACATCATTAAAGAAATATAACATAGCCAGCATAGAGATCGGCATCGGATAGTTAACATTGTGTCTGATCCCGAGATTAATTTTTTCACCAAATTCGTGCTGGGCCGGGGTGGGGCTTACATTATTTTTCTGCAGCCGGGTCGGAACTAGACTTAATTGTTCCCACGACGTGCTGGGCAGGCAATATGTTTTGTAAAAATAGTAATAGCTATAATGAACTTCTGTTAACGGAATAATTGTAAATATAGTTTAATAAATTACGGAGAAATATTTTCTAAAATCTACTTTTTATTATGCAGCTTCAAAAGCTATGATGCTTTTAACACTTTTTTTTTTCTTTTATTCCTAACCACATACATTTTTTAATGAATCTTTATCTGAATGTTGAAATGAAAAGTGTAAGAGTAAAAATAATTATTAATGTTGCTATTGTGTGCTTTCTGTCTTGGAAACACATAGTAAACTAAAATATACTGTATCATTTCTTCATAACTATATTTAGGATATGCAGTATTCTTTGAAAAGGATTTTAATCAGTATGTTAAGAGAAATCGGAATTTTTTGTAGAAATTGAGTCGGGCTGGGCTTGGCCTGATTTAATTGATTTTTGAATGGGTTGGGCTGAGCCTGTTTTCCCTGATTTTTGTACAGGCCGGAACCAGGCCTGGAAATTACGGTCCGTGCAGACCTCCAATTCAGGTCTGTCCAACATGTCTCCCGTGGACACCATTGTGGCACCCTTTGAAGGTTTTCTTGGCGCCCATTCGAATCTTTCTTATTAAAAGCTATTTTTTTAAATTAAAAATTCACTTTAAAATAGGCTTTCTTTAAAATTAATAATATTTGAATGGGGTTCATTTAATTGTTACCGGTGGCCGTTATTTAATGTTAATTATTTAATGTTATTAATTAGTTATTTAATGATTAAGGTTTCTGATCCTTCACATACAAAACCTTTCTTTGATATAAGTTAGCCGTCTGCAAAATGTAATTTTAAATTTACTATAATTTACATTATTTCTTCAAATTATTTTTAGTCGTAAGGGACTTATGGCTATAACAATGAGATGTATGCGCATCATTAGGATGCGCGATAGGCTTGTGACGCATGTCTACCAGTATTTATGACCTGATTACCGCTGAGGAAACTTTTACCAGTATTTCCAAATAGTAATTTTTATCTTATTTATGACAAATTCTGCAGTAAGGAGAAGGTTACTATTTTAAAATAAAAAACAAGTAGAATTTATCCCCTATACTATTTAATAAAACTGTACCCATTCTCTGCCACTACTAGAATGAGATTATAGTGATGCATCTTTCCAGCCATGTGAATTACAGTGCCTTTCATTTTTTGAAGCTGCATGAAGTGCGCCTTCGTTTATTGAAAGTTTGCACAAATCTACGTCTATATCACTTATTAGGAGACTGAGAAATAGAATTAAACAAAATTAATTCAGAGGTCAAAATATATATTTTTTGTTTAATTAAATTACGGATTTTTTTTTCTTAAGTATTTGCTTCTCAACTGAAATCTTTGGCGCCTTTAATACTTCGGCGCCTGTGTGCGCCGCACACTTTGCACACTGGGTCGGCGCGCCCCTGCTGCTGTTAATTACTTTTATTTTTTCCTTAAGTATTGTATGTATGTATGTATCTGTATATCACTATCTACGTATTTGGGCTAGGGATAGTACTATTGTATTCCTATTTGTATTGTACGAAAAGCTCTATTGTATAAATGGAAATACCAGAATATTGTCCTCTTTATATCAGAATGGGAATAACAATGGCGAGCAGATAAATAGAAGAAAAGAGGAAGAATAAAGAGGATCTCCTAGGATGGCTAGTCAGTTAACATGGGCTCGGTAGAAATCACATGGAATATCTGTACTGGTCTTTACAGGTGATACCACAGTAGAATTTTGAGTAGAGCAGTGAGAGAAGTCAGTGGTCAGAGTTGAGCCTTGAGTCGCGCGTTGGAGAAGAAAGGTTTTTTGAAAAAAAGTATTGACTGCTGTATGGAGAAGTGTATGTACAAGAGTGAGGGAAATACCTTTTGCTCGGACAATGTGTCTAGCAAAACCCTATATTCCCATGCAGGTGATTTTCAAGGAATGTAATTGAAAAGAGGCTTTTAGTTACAATCGACAAGGAATATGTAGAAAGGTTATTTTGGATTTAGTATGGCGGTTAAGATGAATAGAGAAAGGAAGAGCAGGGTATGGAAAATATATAAAAGAAAGTATTTGGTACAAGAAACATTACTATGGAAAAGAAATGAATCGGTTATATAATACAAAATATCTAGAAGTTTAAGAGAGGTTAGGAAAGGAAATCCTGGTGCAAAAATGAACAGCTGAATTTTAGCTGTAGGACTGGAATAACAAAATAGTTATGGTAAAAGTAACAAATTCATTTTTCTTGAAGGTACAAAACATGACACCAAGGTGGTCAGTGTAGAAAAGTAAGTTTTATTACCGTGCAGGATGTATTGAGGAGAACCAAGGCGGCAGGGGCGTCGCCATGGGGGGGGTATGGGGGGGAGCCTCCCCCCCCCCCAATATATGTGAAGTTGGGAAATTTGAGCTTAGAGTTGGGAAATTCTATATTTTTGAGACATTTTTTTTTTAAAGTAATAGTAAAAAAATTACGAAATTTTTATTGTTTTGGTGATTATTTTGAGTACTGCAACAGTAAACAAGTTAAATTATCAAAAGAAATACAAAAAGAAATCAGCCACACTCAATCTATCATTGTATTTTTCAGTTCTTCAAAAATATTGTACATCTACCAGGCCTAAATTTCTCTATTCCTGTCCATCAATAACTGACTAACCAGTTTCATTATTTCCACCAAAACTTTGCTCCTTTCTCAAAAAATTCACCCCCCCCCCACCTTCTCCTCCCAAAAGACAATTCAGCTATTTTAATCCAAAGGGATTGCAGCTTCTTTTGAAAATTGGAGATCACTTGTAGCACAACACAAAGGAATGTAGTAACCTACTTGAAACACAGCTATGGGCAAGAAGATTTGATGAGTTTTCACAACTTTTTTGACTAATTTTGCGATTTTTGAACAATATTTTACTCATTCTCGTGATTTTTTGTCGCAAAAATTAGTTAACCCTTCGATGTCAAGTAAAAAGCGTTATATGAGCAAATGCGGATATAAGAAGTCGTTAGTTTAGATAAATTTGTCACATTTTACTTGTATTTGTGTGCGGAAATATATATCAGTCCTGTTCGTTTATATTCATATGTGTTTATAAAATTTTAAACCAAAAGTCCAGTGTTTTGTGTTTAAAGCTGTTCTAAAAAGTTCTAAAATCTCAGCACGAAGAAACCCTTCATAATAGGAAAAGAGTTTTCGTGCAAGATTTTGGAGCATCTGAAAATCCATTCGAGGATGAAAAAGGTAAAAAATGGACGATTTTAATTTGAAACAGAAATATGACCATGAAAGCAGTCCATCAACTGAAGAAAAAATCGACATGCACTGTGACACTGACACGTTGCACTTGAATAAAATTTTGAAGAAATAAAGATTTCCTTACAGACAAGCTCATAATTATGAATATTAGGAGGTGACTGGAGAAGCTGAGTTCCGAAAGCACCGTAGGAAAACGGTTTCACCAAAGGCAATAGATAAAAATAATAGCACAGCAATGGACATTGATACACATAAGTTTTACAGTAAAGAATTATAAGAAATGCAAGAAAATTTTGGGAATTTAGTAATGGGATTAAATGACAATGTTCCCTATATCAAGAGAATATTGCAGCAATGCATTCCATATTTAAATTACAATTGTGCAAGGGAAAAGTTAATAATGTTTCCACCTGGATATGAGAAACCGAATGTACATGACTTGCAGAGTCAAATAGAAATAAACCAAATCCCAACTCACTTAACAAACCTTTTACTCTTGCCATGAAATTCAAAGACTATTTGGGTCACGCCGTCAAACTATATACTCGTACCTTAGCATTCACAGCAGTTTATTTTTATGGCTTTGCATCTAATGAAAGAATCTTTAGTCAAATAAAAATTTAAAAAATATATGTTGCAAGCTACAATGAGGGATGACAGACTTGACAGACTAATGCTTTTAAAATATGAAAGTGAAATAGGGAATTTTATTAAACTAACCGATGTTATTAAGACCACAAAAATTAATATTAAGTAAAAACTAGTCGGATGTGCCAATCCCAAAATTTTCTTCTACTCTATACATGTTAATGCCTCAAAATTTGCAATCACAGTGCCAAAATTAAATGACAATTCTTTGCCATAATAACAAACTCTAAATGTATAGATTTGTTGAATTGTGTGCATTTAAAAAGGAGATATAAGCATAGCATTTTTCAAACAAATCATTGAATTTTGGCACCCAGCCTCTTAGATGTCTGCAACCAAAATTCCTTACTCAAACTGCACAAAAGCGATAGCTTTGGACAGTATAGACCCAAGCCTAATAAGGATCTATTTATGTGAAAGTGCCACTTATGTGGAATATGAAGTTTGACTAAATTCCGTGCATTAGTTTTTGAGATACAGCTATCGCAAAATCGTGAAAAATGCTGCATAGCAGCGCCACCTGCTATATGATATACATAAAAAGCTAATCTGCATCAAATTATGTCAAGGTTTAACAGAATATGACATTTGATCAAATTCCATGCAATAGTTTTTGAGATATAATTATCGCTAAAATCATGTAAATCGTGAAAAATGCCGCATAGCAGTGCCACCTGTTGGACGATTTACACCAAAAATAAATCAGCACCAATTTTTATCAAGGTACAGTCAAACCTCGTTAACACGAACTGTTTCCGATGCCTCATCCAGTTGTATGTAATGTAGTTAAGTTCTGATAACACGAACTACTTTTAATACGAACAAAAAAAGTTTCCCCTTGAGTGTTCGCGTTAACAAGGTTCGACTGTATAAATGAATCTCTAAAGTTTTATTAAATTTCGTGCATTAGTTCTTGTGTTAGAGCACCCACAAAATTTGTATCACATATAGACAGACAGATATTTTCTAAAAACAGTCGAATCGTGTTCAGGACTAAAACGTATAAATCAGTCTAAAACCGGAAGTCGAATTTTTTTACGAATCCAATATTTTCTTCTTGTAAAGATAGAAGAAAGTAAAAAGCGTATTTATTTTTTTAGTAAACAAACCCATAATTAGATGTTTTCAGTTTCAGAATTTTTCTTTGGAAAGGAATTTTTTATGCAAAAGTATCATTATAATTATCACACACGTTGTGCATATCATTTTAGTCGAAAATTGGAGCAATTTGTTTCAAGTTGGGAAATTTTCGAATTCCCCCCCCCCCCCCGAAAAAATATCTGTGGCTACGCCCCTGCAAGGCGGGTAACGCTGTAAGGAAAACTCTTCGATGTATAGCAGAAATTATTTACAGGTAACGATCAAAGCGGTTGCCGAAAAACGGATGTGGTTGAATTGAATAAAGCTTATTACAAAGGTGTAGGGGGTTGTAAGAATGAATAAGAAAAAGGGTGAGAAATATTTGGGATGAAAGTGGTATCCATATTTTGATATTTTTATATTAAAAAAAAAAAAAAAAAAGAAAGAGAAATAAAAGAGAAAGGGGAGAGTTTTAAGATATCCAATATCAAGGGATATGGGATTTTATGAAAATATGGTAGCCAGTAGCAAAAAGGGTAAAAAAGGGAAAAGCAAAAACGAAAGGATTTAGTTGGATAAAGTGAATAAAGGACGAAAAGGGGTGGAGGAAATAATTAAACAGTTGGTGAAGAAAAGGTTGGCGCAGAGAAGTTTTGGAATAGAGAACGAGAAATAAAGTTGGGTGTAAAGAGCGAGTATGGATGGATAAGTTTAGTGTGATATGACGGAAAAGTAGAAAATCCCGGAAAAGGTAAAACTGCAGGACCTATGATGAGATTTAAGATGCCAGTAACCGTAATGTTGATTTGGGGTAAGCTAGTTCTTTATTTTCCGAGCAATAATATAATTTTAATGTCAATTGATTTTTTTAATAATTTGAGGCTTTATTATAGTAAATTATTATGATTTGAATTCTCCTATAGTTGTAATGTTAATCCTGATCTCCTGTAGTGGTCAGTTATTTAAACTGCTTTATAATTTCTTTAAATAAATAATTGTACTAAATTTCAGTTTGCTTAATTTAAGTGTTTGTCCTTTATTTTTTTAAATCTCGGGTAGAAAGAACCTGGAGCTATTATACAATTGTATATTATAGAAACGGCCAACTTATCAAATAGGAAATATTTATACATTTTCTTAAAGTATACAGTCTAATACAAAAATCTAACATCAGTATCCGAGCAATGGTGACCGGACCTTTTAATACTTTTAAATAGTATTTTTAATTGTCTGCAAACTGAAAATTTTCCTTTCAATAAATAAAAATAAATAAAACTATAAAATGGAATAGAATAAAGATTTACAATCATTGGAGAAATGAAAACTTTGGGTAATAATATTAATATTTTCATATGTATCAAGCAATGATTCTAGTTATCAAGAAAATTAATGACAATTATAAGATTTACTATTCTATATGTTATCATGTCTTATATAATTTCATTCAAGCACTAATTTTATATGTTCAAAATTTATACAGACCTCGTTCATTACGATAGATGGGTAAATTTCATACTTTTGTTGTTGTGGTTAGTGTTTATAAATAATAATAATAAATATCTTTATTTACAAAATTACTAGCAATAATTAGTACATTAAATTGTCTTAAGAAATTTAAGAGATATTTTTGAAATAAAATACTGAAACAAAATAATTATATATATATATATATATATATATATATATATATATATATATATATATGTGAGTTATGTATACAGAGTATTCTTTATTTAAAAAAAAATAATAATAATAATAAATAATAAAATAAAATAAAATAAAAAAATTATGCATAACAGCTGAAAACTTTATAAGAATTTAATGAGAATGGGCTTCTATTTAAATATATTTTAAAGTGTCGTGCATTTCAATATTAATTAAATTCTCTCATCTTCTCAGTAATTTTCTTGTTATTTTAAAATTACTCCATAAAACAAGTTTACAAATTTAAAAATTTTATATGAAATAATCTTTTAGAAATTTTATTCACGACAAAAGAAAACGTGAATAGAATTTAATGAGAAATACATGGAACTTTAAATTATTTTGGAGTTAGTATGCAGAATATTATATATTTTCTTTATATTTCTTTTATATTTTTGAATATTGAGAATTGAGAATTATAGGAATATTATTCTTCTTTATACAGAATACGTAAAATTATATTGAAGGGAAATCGGTTTGGAATTATTTGTGTATTATATCTATATATTTAAAGATGTCAATGTCTATTATAATTTCTTTTATTTTGCTGAATATTAACATTTAGAAGAAATTTATTTTTGAAATTTATGAATTATTATTATTATTATTATTACTATTATTATTATTATTTGTTAGAATATTGAAATCCAGAAATTAATTATAATAAAATTTTCATAGAAGTTATCATAAAATTTCTGGTCAGGAATATATTATTACAAGTCACTAATCGAGTGGATTAAAAATTTATACGAAGAATAATTATTAATAAAAATTAGAATCTGCCTAAATATATGTATGATTAAAAATTTTAGTACTGATTCAATGATAAGTAATCATACGATTTATTTCATTCAGATATTTCATTTAAATTAAGCCTTAAAAATATTCGCATTTTAATTTGACTTATTTATAAATTCCTCAAATTTGGATTTTATATTTCTTTTTTCTATATTTTATCAATTGCATTTATATTTTCGAAAATTAACAATGTTATTTAGTAATTACCTTAATGAAAATAGGGTAAATAGGAGGTAATATTTTCATTGAAAGTTATATATTGGATAATAATGGATTCAGGATAATTTATTTGTTTAGAAAGTGGTAGAAAGTTATATTATTTGTAAACATGTGTCCGACAGGATCAAATAGCGTTGAATCAGACTCGCTTATTAGAAAAATTGCGGGTTTTCAAACAGTAATACCGTAATTTGACAACCTCTCATCAATAACGCCGAAATTTTTTGTTGAAAACCTAGAGAACATTACGAATTTAGCTAATTGCACAAAAGCAGAGAAATTATGGATTATGCGGTCTAGAATAAGGGGAGATGCTTTGACAAGTCTCATACATACGCCCAATTTGAATAATGAGAAAGACTTTGACGAATTTAAAAGGAAATTTTTATCATATTTCGATACACAATACAGTCTAAGCGCAAGACAAAAGCAATTTGCAAATTGCAAAATGCTTCCAAATGAGCAAGTAAAAACATATGCAGCTAAAGTCAGCTTGGCTACGGAAAATTTTTTTAATAACCCTGATTTGACAAATGCCGCTATTAAAACTATTTTTGAACAAACAAAATTGGCAAAATTTATTGAAGGTTTACATCCAGATTACAAACAATCTGTTCTTTTAAAAGATCCCAAAACATTTCAAAGTGCAGTTGATTTTGTTCAATTATTACAATCTAATGTTATATCCGCGAACGATTCCCCCATTGAACAGACAGTAAGTACTTTATCGACCAATACGAACAGTAATGACTTAAAATTAATTCTGGAAGCTCACGCTCAGAATACACAAGAAATGATAAATGCTCTGAGTAAAGAAGTAGAAAACATAAAAATAAATACAAAACAAACCCCGTCAAGGACTGAGAACAATCAAAGACGAGGGTCGGGTAGATACATTCAAAACAGGTCTTTCTCACAAAGACACAACCCCACTTGTAGGTATTGCAATGTTTGGTCCCATTCAACGTTTAACTGCTATAAAAATCCCATGAACAGGAACAACTATAGAGGTAGAAATACCGAGTTTAGAAGGAATGGGAGACCTCCATATTTATCGCAAAATTACCCTAGGGGAAATACACCTCAAGCAGCAAGAGGTTACCAAAGAGGCAGAAATATTTCGGAAAACTACTAAGGGGAACTAACAATGAGGACTGCCCTAGAAAAGTTGGTTCCCTCAATAGTAGAGAAATTAAAGGGCATATGAAAACAGGTGTAGAAACGATTAATACCCAAATGTTAAATGAAAAGAATTTAGATAACGAATATACCTTACCGGTAACGGATTTGCAATTAGCAGGAAATGTAATCACGCTATTAATTGATTCAGGAGCGTCTTATAGTTTGCTCGATTATAATAATGTTCAGCAATTAAGGCGACACGATAGTATAAAGTATCATAAAATATATGCTAAGATTAAATCCATCACAGGGGGAAATTTGGAAGTTGTATATTACGTTTCTTTACATATAACTGTAGGAAATAAAAAAAAAAATTCAAAAATTTTATATAGTTAAGAATTTATCCTCCAAATTATATAGTGGAATACTTCGCTTTGATTTTTTAAAATCAAAAAATTTTAGTATTTGTTTTAAAACGGATACTTTAAAATCTGGAAATGCGGTAGCGCAAATCCGAGATGCTATGTCAGACAAATCAGAAATAATTCAATCATATGCTTACCTCCCAGTTAATATAACTCTTAAAGCAGGTGAGAGCAGGTAAATTGAATTATTATTGAATAATAAATGTAAAGAGGAAAATTTAGTTAAAATCTTCCCATGTACAAAGAATCCTGACGTGAAAATTATTAATACTTTGTATCCAGTGATTGACGGAAGAAAGATTTCGGTTAATATATCGAACTTATCCGGAAAAGATATATCTATGAATAAAAATATGGAAATAGGCGCAGTTAGTAGTAGTTTTGATACGCGGGATATAGAGCAAATTAAGCAACTTAGAAGAAATGAATTAAAAGCAACAGATTTTAATTTAGAACATTTGGATGCGACAACAAGAACCAAACTTACACAATTGTTATTAGAATTTGCGGATGTTTTCAGCAAACGATTATTCACAATAGGTAGAACAGAAGCAATACAACCTAGCATAAAAGTAGACATGAATAACTTACCTTCAGTGCGGCCGTATCAGGCCCGTAGCCAGGTGGGGGCCAGGTCGGGCAAAGCCCGACCTGGAAAAGGCTTTGCCCGACCTAGCGCATTCCGATAAAAACATTAAATTTCCAGTTTTCCCCCACTTCTTGTCCAACCTAGAATGAAGCTCGACATTCTGATCATTTTTTCACTCAGTATTTCCCTTTAAAAAATTTTATGTAATACAACATCAAATTTTCATTTTTCCATGCCAGACCTTACCCTCTACCCCTAAATTTCCTTTCTAGACTGGAAACAAAAATAGTAAAATTTCATCTATAAAGCTTTTTTTTCTCTCCCTCTTTAACAGACCTGTCGAAAATTGCTCCATTGTGCGTGCCTCGCTTTTTCGCTTTGTAGAAATCATCTTATACCGCTTCAACAACAGATCGGGTTTACCTTAAATCCCTAAAGCTTGCTTTCTTTATACAATTGTCACCATAAGAAATTTATCGTTAGGAGGCGGGGTTGAAACCAAAGGCTTCTGAAACTAATCTTGAAGCAGCCCACAATACTGTTTCCTTAACTTTAATTTGCTGTACATGACAGTTAAATGCTTCTTTCGTGGAAACTTGGTCCAATTACAACAAACTCCAAAGGATACTCTCCCCCCCCCCCCCCTCCCTATGTGAAAATACAAAATAGATAATGGAAGGTCTGTCCCTTCATCTCTTCGACTGTCCCCCATTCCACTGAATTTTTTTTTTAAATGCCGCTTCTAAAATAAACCAATCATTATTTCAAATTTAAACAATACAATATGTAAGGTTACTTACAATTTTACAAATCCAAATTTATTACTTACTGACACATTCATAAAGCCATTTTTATTCTTAAATTAAAAAATGTTACCGATGCTTTTATTAAGAAATGAAGAAACTGAATGCATTGTTTAATGAAACTGTTCTGCACTTTTTCTTAAAAGCAAATCAGTTTCCAAAGTGGTCGTCAAAGTTGCCAATATAAGCCAATTTTTGCAAGGCGACAGCCTGATACAGACCATCATAAGATAGAAATCAATTACAACTTAAAGTGTAATGCATTCATTGAAAAGTGAAAAACGGTATTCGATTCCGATTCCTAATTAAAAGAAATACATTTTATTTACGTTATGCCCTCAGGGCCGTAGGAAGGTCTTTTGAGGCCACCCACAAAATTTTTTTTTTCAGATCTCCCCCTCTCTAAGATTTTGGAAAAATATCTATAAGTTAGAAATATCTATAAGGAGAGTTCTATCTTATATCGTACAGTTTTCCGGCAACCCTAGCTCAGTATTTTCGCTACGTACCGTGTAATAATGGTTTGGACATAAACCTATTACAGGTATAAAGCTAGTGAACATTTTGAAGTGCCATATCTGGCGACTTAACTCTCTTTTGGTGTAAAATTAACAAATAAAAATCCAATAATAAAAAATTATAAATAAAAAAAAATATATAAAATATTATTTTAACAAAGAATTTTTATCGGTTCTCTTACTTTTATGCATAGGGCTACAAAATGCACCAGGCCTCGATGCTAGGTGCGAGCAACACCTAAAGTGGTTCCCTTGTCAGATCTCGAATCAAACAAACCTTGAATTATTGTAAATTTTTATTTCGACCCGGATTAAATTAAAATTTTTAACATTTTGTTCATGGTGTTACAGGAACATATTTGGTATTCTTACAACATGAATTTAGTCAAAGCACTAGCAAAATTTAATTGAGAATTCCCCATTTAGAAAAAAAAATTTTTTTAAATCCCCGCAAAATGCGAAAGGATGCCAAAAATTGATAAAGATATTTTGAAGTTCATAGCGAGCAAAATTTACTATATTATGCTAAAAGATTGAAACCGGATTTTTTATTTACGAATGTTAAAAAAATTACTAGAAACACAGCTAAAAATTTTCGAAAAATTCAAAAATAGCAGAGAACAGAATTTGGCAAAAAAAAAAAAAAAAAAAAGTTTCAAACTGACAACTTTCAACCCTTAGCAAATGAACCGCCACAAAAAAAACCCAAGTATTGCACATAAATAGAAAAATAAGAAAGCCTTTTCGTATTCTCTGTTTTTTTTTTGTTTTTTTTTGACAATGCCATCCGCATGGCCCAGACAGATTTTTTTAAGCAGAAAATACTCACTTATAATAACTTTTTTTCTGCTTTGAACGGTGCCTTTTATTAAAAATATATATATATTTAGAGATTTACTAATTCGAAAAAAATTACCTTTGGGATGTCGTTTTCATATTTTTCAGTTTTTTCCAATTTAAAATTGTCACCCAAGTGTTCCGGATAGAAATTGAAAAAGAAAGGCTTCGGATAGACAGTACCTTTCTGTGGGCAACGAAGATGGGTTTATTACTAGATAATAATAAAGACATACAGAGTCTCTCAGGTCTGCACGGGCCCGGGCTTGGCCCGAGGCCCGTACCCGGCCCGGCCCGCGGGCCGGGCCGGGCCGGCGGAATGAAGGAGAATTTCAAAACGGGCCGGGCCGGCAGAATTAGGACAATTTTTTCAACGGGCCGGGCCGACAGACAAAATAAACGGGCCGGGTCGGGCCGGCAAAAAATTTAATCGGGCCTGTCGGTCCGATATAAGAATTTAAGCGAAGCAGATAAAATACGAGCCATTTTCAATGAATATGATTTTCTCGAGAAGTATAAATGTGCGTCACGAGCCAATGCGAGTTTAACAACATCAATACAGAAATGTAACATGTCCATCGTAGAGATCGGCATCGTACAGTTACAAGATGTCTGATTCCGAGTTTAATTTTTTTTCAGCAGACTCGTGCCGGGACGGAACTGGTCTTAATCGATCGCAGGATGTGTGGAACAGTCATTGTGATGTTTTGCAGTATTAATAGTGATAATGAACTTCTCTGAACAGTATCTTTGGCAATATACCTTAAGGTGGTTCTCATATTCACTGCTCAAGAATGCGAAGCTTTCAGACACATTTTCTGACAAAATTTTTAACTATAAAGGCATAAAATTGACAGGCCTGCCTATTGAAGGCATTTGGAAACGAATAGCTTTTTCCATATTTGATAAATTACTTACAGAGATAACAGAGATTCCTGTCACGTGACTGTACGTTTTTCTCCTTTCCTGTGCTATCGCTTCCGGAAATTCGATTCAAAACGCTAACTTTGGCAGTATTTTCACAAAGATATATCTATGAAAAAAACGACATTTACATAGCTTCTGAATAAGAATGCCTGCCAATCTTACGCGTTTCGAAAAGAAAAGAATTCATAAATGTGTCGAAATGTAGCTCCTTTGGATTTGAGAAAAGCCTTAAAAATGAGAGAAATATTTTCACAAATATACTTTTTATTATACAGCTTCAAAAGTTATCATGTTTTTAATCCTTTATTCTGAACTACATTAATCTTTTAATGAATCCTTATTTCCATTTTGAAATGTCTGTAGACACGATGACTAAAACACTGTAAGTAATCGTTAATGTTTACTATTGTGTGTTTTCTGTTTTGAGAACATCATAGTAATGTAAAATATACTGTAAAATGTTCCCATAAATATGTATGTAGTATTCATTAAAAGAATTTTAATTGTACATTGAAAAAAACGGATTTTTTTTTTTTTTTTTTTTTTTTTTTTTTTTTTTTTTTTTTTTTTGTAGAAATTGTGTCGGGCCGGGCCGGGCCTGCTTTTACTGATTTTTATACGGGCCGGGCCGAGAACTGTAAAAAAGCAAACGGGCCGGGCCGGGCTCGGGCCGAACTTCCAATTTTTACACCGGGCCGGGCCGAGCCAAGATAGTTTTCGTTCGGGCCGGGCCGGGCCCGGGCCTGGAAATTCCGGCCCGTGCAGACCTCTACTCTCTTTTTTGGCCTGGCCAGATGTTTTTCTGTTCACGACAAGATTTGACAGGAAGGATACCTGTATGCCTTAAATTATGCACATCGAAATAAGTTTTTTTTAATTAAATTTTTAAATTTAATTTTTTATGCTATTTTTAGGGTTTTTTCGAGTTTTGTGCTTTTTCCCCCACATTCATAAAAGGAATCCATTTTCAATCTACCTTTCCATTTTAGCCGAATATAGTAAAGTAGTATTCTGCGATTTTTGAATATTTCACGAAGTCTTTTATGTAATTTTTAACTTTCTTTCGCGTTCCGACGGGATTTTTTGACATTAGTAAAAGGAGTCAGGTTTCGATCTTTTGCCACAAGTACAAAATTTTGTCCTCTGCAATTTGTGAATTTTTTGCAAACTTTTTATGCGATTTTAAACGCTTCCCGTTTTTAAGCTCCTGTGATATTAGAAGAGATTTTTCTCATATTTGACGAAATTTTCGTCTTTTGAAAATTTCTAGAAATTTTGGTCTTTGATTCGGGACTTTTTCGTGTTATGAAGGAAAAAATATTAATGCTCAAGTTCAGTTTCTAATTATGAAAAGTACAATGCAAATGCAATACAGTTGACGGAACCCTATTGGGATTTGATTTGATTTGATGAAACTGCATCTTTGCATCCAGGATGTTGGGTAATTTTTACGTTAGATTGGTGACTTTCTATATTTTTTGCGAAAAATGGGCAAATCAAAGCATTTCTTTGTGTGTTTGAATGGAAAAAAACCTTTAGTCCACTGGTTTATTTATTTATTGTTTTGAGAATGTAAAAGGAATCCGGTTTCAAGCTTTTATCCCAATATAGTAAATTTTGTTCTGTGCGGCGTTTTATTCGCTTTCCGCGGTGTTTTTTCTTTTGTACATTCCTAAAAGGAATCAAGTTTAACCCTTAAATGCCGGGTGTTGCCTTTCGGCAACATACCCAATTTAGGCTTATAAGTACTATTAGAATAATAGTGAAGCTATAATGCCTAATGTTGCCAATAAAATACAATCTGAAAATATTATTAAATCGATTTTCAACATTTAGATGACAACACTTGTGCTATTTAAGAATAAAGATAGATTTATTTTTTTCAATTGTTGATACATGCTCTTTTTGTTTTGTTTGGAAGCTTGCGAAATACCCTGTTTTGTTCTGCAGTGAGCAAGTAAAATTTATTTCTTATCACAGTTCTTAAAATTCTTGTGTGTTTAATATTATAGAATTTTATCAAGGAAAATTATTTTTTCAATTAAACACCAGTATTGCCGATTTGTAACAAACAGTTTTTTAGCCGTAAACCACACTTAAAACAAAATATGACTTTTTAAAAGTATTTTTCCCATGATTTATTTTAAAAAAAAGCCGAGAAACATTTTTTAAATGATTTTTAAAAACTCAGGCATTTAAGGGTTAAGTCCTTTAGTTCAATATAGAAAGCTTATCTTTTGCAATTTCTGATTTTTTTACAAACCTTTTATGTGATTTTTAGAGTATTTTTTAAAATTCCGCATTAAATCTTTTGGCTCGATATAGTCAAATTTTGCTCTCTGCAATTTTTTAATTTTTGTCCAATATTTTATGCGATTTATACCCTTTTTTTTTCGCGTTTTGCGAAGACCTTCTGGCAAGTTTTTCTGAACCGAAGAATTATCCAGTAGATTTTGTTGCTTTCATGATTAAGATGAAGGTGGGAAAATAACAAATTGGCTCCTGTAGCAAGATGAACGACGATGCTGGAAAATTTAACTTTTACCTGGAGACTCATTTTTATGGAAAGAAAAATTACAACAATTCAAGAATCAGATTGGTATATTCCGAACAGGTTTACACTGTTGAAGGCAGTGGGGCTCCCAAGGCCACCCCCCCCCCCCTAAAAATAAAAGGTTCTTTTTTTGAAAAACCAACCGGCAAAGCAAGCGAAGCTCAGCTAGCAGATTTAAATAATTACAGAATATAATTTATGTATAATTAACATTAGTAATTTATCGAGAGAAGAGAGGTGAAACGTTAAAAAAGAAACAGATAACGTAAGGGGATAGGTGGCAAAGGCGTGGCACACAAATGCCTGCTTATTGGGACTCCAACGAGATTAAAAAGCACATTTTTTTAAAACATTTGAATAACAATAATCAGGTTTAAAAGTTTTGAATCTTGGGTTCCAACTTTTCCTCTATTTAATAGGGACCCTAAAAAATACATTTTAAAAAGTATTTAGAACTTGCACAATTTCTTTCATCTGGACACCTTTAAAAAGAATGGTGGCTGTAGAAAGAAGCCCATGCCTGTTTTGGTTGAAGAAAGTAATAGAAGTAGAAAGTAATAGTTTAATAGAAAGTAATAGTTTTGAACACGATTGGGACCCCCAACGAGATTAAAAAGCACATTTTTTAAACATTTGAATAAAAAAGTGACAGCTACAAGTTTTGAATCCTGGATTCCAACTTTTTCTCCCTTTCATAGCCCATCCTCCCACCCCTCCCCCCCCCCAAAAAAAAGATGATTAAAAAAAATTTAGAGCATGCAAAATTTCTCTCATCTGGGCACCTTAAAAAAAAAAATGGTGGCTAGAAAGGAAGCACATTATCTGTTTTGGTTGAAGGAAGTAATTTTATTAAGGAAGTTTTGAAGCTCATTGGGACCCCATTGAGATTAAAAAGCATATTTTTTAAACATTTGAATAAAAAATATGGGCCTAAAAGTTTTGAATCTTGGGTTCCAACTTTTTCTCACTTTTATAGAAGGCCCTAAAAAAGACAATTCAAAAAGGATTTAGAGCCTACAAAACTTCTTCCATCTGGGCACCTTTAAAAAAGAACGGTGGCTGTAGAAAGAAAGTGCATATCTGTTTAGGTTGAAGGAAGTAATCGTATTAATGAAGTTTTGAACTTTTGGTTTCATCCTTTTCTCCCATTTATAGGACACCCCCCCCCCCCCCCCCACACACACACACCAAAAAAAATAATTAAAAACCATTATATTTCTTAAATAGAATTTAAGCTTTCAAAGCTCTTCCATCTGGGCACCTTTATAAAGAATAGTGGATATACAAGGAAAGCGCATATCTGTTTTCTAAATCTGACCAAGATCTTTGACAAAAAATGAATTTGGATAAAACAAATTAAAATGTTATTAAAAATACATTAAAAATAATTATAAAAGTTAAAAAAGCATTATTTGACTCAAAGGTACAATAACTTACTACTGGGCCCCTGATTTTGCTCAACTCTCCCCCAAATGGGGGGGGGATATGGGAGACAATTCCTACGGCCCTGTTTATGCCAAATATCTTATTTAACTTTAATACATTTTTATTATATCTCTGAAGAAACTTTAAAAATTTCGTACTGACTTTAGAAATATCTTATATTTTAAATGAAAAAAAAAAATTCCCTAAAATTGCCATGCATATTTTTGAAGAACTACGAATAAGAGATAGAAAAAAATGAAGAAATAACCTGCCACCCCTGGAAAAATCTTTGCCCTACCTGGAAGTATGGTCTAGCTACGGGCCTGGGCCGTATCCTGTACCGCAAGCATTACAGGAAGAGGTCAAAAAGCAGTTAACAGAATTACAGGATGCTAACATAATTGAACGGTCTAATTCGCACATTAGTTTTCCACTAATTTTAATAAAAAAGAAAAATCCCTCGGGAGATCCACGTAAACAAAAATGGCGTTGTTGTATAGACTATCGTAGATTAAATGAGCATATTAAATATCCGCGGTATAAACTTCCGGTGGTTCAACATCTATTAGATAAATTAAGGGGAAATAAAATGTACACAACATTAGATCTTAGCTCTAGTTTTTGGCAAATTCCATTAAAGGTAGAAGATAGAGATTTAACAACTTTTAGCACCCCATATGGAAATTTTCGTTATGTTTTCGCCCCTCAAGGACTTTCTCCGATTCCGGAAGCAATGGCTCAATTAGCGGATCAGATATTAGCACCATTATCTGAATTACGAATTGGAAACTTCGTAGATGATTATTGTTTAGGGGCGAACTCGCCAGATGAAATGTTATATAAATTACGACTACTTTTTGAGAGATTTAGAACTTTTGGTATCACAATTAATCCCGAAAAATGTACATTTATGTTACCAGAAATCAAATTTCTAGGACATAAATTAAATGCCAACGGAATCCAACCGATAGAAGACAATATAATCAAAATACGGGATTTCCCAATCCCAAATACTGTAAAAAAGATCCGTCGTTTTGTAGGATTAGTTTCATATTATAGAAAATTTATAAAGAACTTCTCTGAATTATCTTCCCCACTTACAGATCTAATTAAAAAAACACTCGTTTTCGGTGGTCAGAACAAGCGCAGAAATCATTTGAAAAACTTAAAGACTGTCTTTCTAAACCTCCAATTCTGATACATCCCAATTATGACAAACAATTTATTTTATCAGCAGATAGTTCTGACAACACTTTAGGTGGTGTATTGGGTCAAAAAGACAATATGGGAATTATTAGACCTATTGCATACTTTTCAAAGAAACTCAAACCCACACAAAAAAGATACACAATCTTGGAAAAAGAATTATTAGCGATAATAGAATGTATTAAATGTTTTAAACACTATTTATATGGCAGACATTTTGTAATACGTTGCGATAACAAATCTCTCACCGAAATGTCCAAACTGGAATCCCCGGGTAATAGAGTTGCTAGATGGTTCACATTTCTTTCGGATTATAATTATACTTTTGAACACATTCCTTCTTCGGAAAACAATTTTGCCGATATACTTTCGCGGGATTTTTTTGATAACACAACTACTCATACTAAAGAAATTACAAATGAAAATAAAAAAATTCAAACAAAACGAAAGAAAATACTAATAAAAGTAAATATACAACGGTAGCTATGAATATGAATAAATTGTGTCTTGTAAATACAACGAATTGCGGCACTGTTACTGAAACTAACACGAATCAGTATTTTAAGACGTCAGAAAATTACAAATTTGGCACAGGTCTTGCAAATGTAGGAAATTCTTGCTTTATGAATGTCATTTAGCAGATTCTTATTTATATACAACCGTTATCTGAATTTTTACTGCATGATAATGTACGTTGTGAGCAGACGAAAATCTGTATGATTTGTTTATTAAAAAGACATTTGGATCTAGTTTATGCAAATTTGGGCTTAGTTATCAAACCACTAGAAATATATAACAATCTATCTAATATTGGAATGCAGTTTCGAATGTATGAACAAGCAGACGCCCATGACTTCCTTCGTCAGGTTATTAGTTGTTTAGATAATGCTACTACCTTTCATAAATCTACTCAGCAGAATGAAAACAGTATCAATATTATGAATCCAATTAAATTATTATTTGAAGGAATTTTTCAAAATACGATAGTGTTTGAATTGTAGTAAGAAAAGTGTTAATTTCGATACATTTATGGACATTTCTCTGAATATTACACATGATAATGAGACTTTGGAAGAATCGTTAGAACATTTCATTAGACCTGAAATATTATCAGATAATTACCGCTGCGTCAATTGTAAATTAAATAGTAGAGCGAATAAAACAATGTTGATATCAAAAAATCCTGAAATATTGACAATTAATTTCAAAAGATTTGATTTTTCAGACTTACAAGAGAAGAAGTTATCCTCGTTTGTTTCTTTTCCGGAGAAACTAAATTTTAGTAAATATATGACGAATACGGAAAATAAAGAACCAGTTTGGTATAAACTTAATACAATCATAGTACATTCAGGCGATATGGCTAGTGAAGGACATTATTATTGTTATGTTAAGGATGCGAGTGGTAAATGGTATTTAATGGATGATGAAAATATTAAACAAGTAACATTAGATGAAGTTTTAAGACAACAAGCATACATTTTAATCTATGTTAAGGCAGGAAATGGGAATGATACGTCAAAGTTAAATACGTTTATAGTAAATACAATTCAAATAGATTTGCCTTGATGAAATAAAAATAGCTCAGAAAGAGGGTAAAAAGCTTTCAAAAATTATAATGGCTTTACAGAATAAATGGAAAAAGGATCAACAATGTTTTCCTAATTATTTTTTACGTGATGATTTGTTATTACATAGAGCATCGATTCCACGTATTAGAAAATCCACAAAGGTAGAACAAATCGTAATTCCTGACAAATTTAAACCACACATATTGACAGCGAAACACATAACACATTTTGGTTTAATTAAAACGTATAATGCAATACGGGAAAAATATTTTTGGGAAAATTTGTACTCAGACACTAAACATTTTATAAAATCATGCAAGCAATGTACAGCATACCGTTCACCAAACAAACTACCACCAATTCCTATTCAGCGCCATCATATTCACCGTGCAGGATGTATTGAGGAGAACCAAGGCGGGTAACGCTGTAAGGAAAACTCTTCGATGTATAGCAGAAATTATTTACAGGTAACGATCAAAGCGGTTGCCGAAAAACGGATGTTGTTGAATTGAATAAAGCTTATTGCAAAGGTGTAGGGGGATGTAAGAATGAATAAGAAAAAGGGTGAGAAATATTTGGGATGAAAGTGGTATCCATATTTTGATATTTTTATATTAAAAAAAAAAAGAAAGAGAAATAAAAGAGAAAGGGGAGAGTTTTAAGATATCCAATATCAAGGGATATGGGATTTTATGAAAATATGGTAGCCAGTAGCAAAAAGGGTAAAAAAGGGAAAAGCAAAAACGAAAGGATTTAGTTGGATAAAGTGAATAAAGGACGAAAAGGGGTGGAGGAAATAATTAAACAGTTGGTGAAGAAAAGGTTGGCGCAGAGAAGTTTTGGAATAGAGAACGAGAAATAAAGTTGGGTGTAAAGAGCGAGTATGGATGGATAAGTTTAGTGTGATATGACGGAAAAGTAGAAAATCCCGGAAAAGGTAAAACTGCAGGACCTATGATGAGATTTAAGATGCCAGTAACCGTAATGTTGATTTGGGGTAAGCTAGTTCTTTATTTTCCGAGCAATAATATAATTTTAATGTGAATTGATTTTTTTAATAATTTGAGGCTTTATTATAGTAAATTATTATGATTTGAATTCTCCTATAGTTGTAATGTTAATCCTGATCTCCTGTAGTGGTCAGTTATTTAAACTGCTTTATAATTTCTTTAAATAAATAATTGTACTAAATTTCAGTTTGCTTAATTTAAGTGTTTGTCCTTTATTTTTTATAAATCTCGGGTAGAAAGAACCTGGAGCTATTATACAATTGTATATTATAGAAACGGCCAACTTATCAAATAGGAAATATTTATACATGTTCTTAAAGTATACAGTCTAATACAAAAATCTAACATCAGTATCCGAGCACTTTGTGGTGATCTCGTTGAATAAGCCTAACAGAGTGTGGTCAATTGAGAAGGCAAGAGTGTAATTTAATGGTATAACCCAATGCGTAGATAATATTTTAACGTGTAACTTAATGTTGGACAAGGTCTGCTATATCCGTTCCTAATAAATGTAAATAGTGTCTTTTAATGTAACTATCTTGTAAATAAATCATCCATTAATATTACTTGAAGAATCCTAGTAATTAATTACCAAGCTTTTCACATTGTGTCCGGTATCACATATGTATACCGGTGGTGGCAGCACATTAACTAAACAGTGGTTATTTGCATTTTTACGTGCGGTGGACTAAAATGTACGCGGCAATTATCATCGTATCGACAACGAACGATTATATTATGTATAAGGGGGTTCTGATTTCTAAACACCCAGCCTTCTCATAATTTGAAAATATTGTATTAACTTCCATAATTTATGTCTCCGCATATTTTACGCACCCTATACTTTTGCAGGAACTGTTGGCAAAAAAATTACGTAATTTTCGTTTTAATGTTATGAGATAATTTTAGTTAGTGAAATGGAAGTCCATCCTAATTTAATCGCATGACATTAAAAACTGTTTATATTATGGAAATAGCCTGTATTTACTATACGAACTTTCTATTATTTTAACAGATTTTGCCCATAAGTTCGTGATGAATACAGATAGTTTCCGTAAAATCACAATTTTTACTCGCATCTTGAGGGGTTTTTTGTAAAATCCACAGAGTTTTCTTTTCTTCTTTTTTACTGTATAGCTTGGTTCCGAGTGTCGAAAGAAACTAATTCGCTATTTCCTTTCCAGCTATTTTAAAACCTTAAACTTATTTTTCTCGAAACCCTATTTGTCAAACTGGGTGACCATTTTCTCCATAACACTGTAAAGAAAAAAAAAAAGAAAAACGGGCTAAAAAACGGAGATTCTACTGGCAGAGACGCCAGTACTATTTCCGTATTCTAAAAATTTCCGTAAAAATACGGATTTCTGGAATTTATTGGGGGAAATTTCCATTAAAATACGGAAATAGTACTGGCGTCTCAATTGCCAGTAGAATCTCCGTTTTTTAGACTTTATTTTTTTATTATTATTATTTTTTTTAATTAACAGTGAACTATTGGACCGTTTTTCTTCATTTTTATTTAAAAGAAAGTTAGTCGTTTTTGCTGGAACTTATACCTCCGAAAAATATAATTTTCATTGATTAAATATTTTTTAGAGCTCGCAAAAAAAGAAAAAAAAAAAAAAAAAAAAGGCGGAAACATGAAATTTTTCGTTAAAATGACAGCTATTTTGTCAAAAATCAACTTTATAAACTAAATTTAGTTATAAGATCCAGAGAATTTTATGCCCTTTTACAATATGATGACCAAATTTGTTTGATATACTTGTGACCGGAGAAAAACGATTGGAAGTCCATGGCGGGCATCTGCACACTAAAAAAAAAAAAAAATCTGTAATTCTACAGATGTAAAGTTACAGAAATCTGTATGCATACTAAATTTTTGTCAAAAAAAAATATAATACAAAAAAATACAAAAATACATAAATACAAAAAAATATGTAAATCTACAAAACTAGTTTGTAGCTTTACAAAAGAATCTACTAAAGTTACAGTAATCTTACTAAAATTTTATCTGTAATCCGGGTTGCATTTACATAAAAGTTCTAGGCGTCCCAGTTTCCTAAAAAATTGTTAGTAACCTAACGGATTTTTTGATTTACAGTGCAAAAGTGTATCTGGTACATGAATTTTTGTTGTTGCTGTTACATAAAATGTTCTACAAATCCAAGTTTCCTAGAAAAATTTTAGTAACTTTACAGTTTTTTTTTTTTTTTTTTTTTTTTTTTTTACAGTGTGCAGTCGCATAAGGACAAGACATAGGATTTATTTTTTTATTTTACAGAAAATAATTAATTATGTAAGTGAAATGTCAATAAATATAATGCAAATTATATGAAGGTGATATCTCTTTTTATTTTAACCGAAAAAAAAAAAAAAAACGTGAAAACCAAGCAAATTTTAGTCCAAATACTTATAACCTTCCTTAACGGGTAACAAAATATAGGTGATTTTTTTTAATTAATACCAATAGATTTTTTACATGTAATATACAGGGTGTTTTAAAATTATATGTCAGAAATGTAAAGGCGGGTAGAAGGGACCTTAGATTTCGTATAGGAATGTGGGTGCGAAAATGCAGCGTTGAGGCAGTAGAAGGCGCTGTTAAGTTCAGAGGATAAAAGCATTTCGCTGGCTTGAATCGTCATTCTCCGCACGGATTTCGAGCAACATGCGCCGTTTCACCAATGTGAAGCTTGCCGACATGCATTTCATATGTATGAGGCTGCGCAAGAAAATGGGCGGCTGTTCAAAGGATGTACATGGAACGATTTTCAAATAGGAATCCTGCCGGATCGCCGAACATTTGGGTAACTTTATCGGGAGTTGTGCGCGATTGGATCATTTTATGCCTCGAGGCGTGATACGGACACTGTATATAGCGCAGAATTTCTGCAGTGGAAAAAAACAATATTATGCACAGTAGAGGAATGCACTTCGAAAAACTCGAGAACTGTTGGACGTGCGTTGGGTGTGAGGCATTTCCTTGCGCAGCACATACATGAAATTCATGTCGGCAAGCTCCGCATTGGTGTAACGATGCGTGTTACCCGAAATCCGTGCGGGGCATGACGATTCAAGTCGGCGAAGCGCTTTCATCCGTCGAACTCACCAGCGCCCTCTACTGCCTCAACGCTTCATTTCTGCATCCACATTCCTATATGAAATCTGCTTACTAAGGTCCCCTCTACCTGCCTTTATATTTCTGACATATAATTTTGAAACACTCTGTATATATATATATATATATATATATATATATATATGTGTGTGTGTGTGTGTGTGTGTGTGTGTGTGTAATAAATTGGTCATCACTTATTTTCTTTCTCCAGACATTGGATTGAATTGGTGCGTAGTCGCGGCATAAGAATAGGAAGCATTTCGTATTAGACTTGATTGTATATTCCTTTTTGGATAGTTGTAGAGAGTCTGTCAGTTTTAAAGCCCCATATTCCGAAACTGACAGCAGGAATCGCGGCTTATGAGGACAGTCGGATATGAGGAAAAAGCGCGGGATTTTAGCTTGTCTCTCGCTATATAAATGGGTACTATGGGTCACAGCAGAGAGCGAAGTTATCAATCTGGGAGGGTAAATTTACTCCATTGATTAATTAGCTCTTTCTTGATGTCTGGGGTCTTATGATGACACCAGGCCTGGCCTAAACCCTGTTGCATCCCTAACCACAAGCACTTGCAAGAAGCAGAAACTCAGCAACTTTTATCTCAAAGATGGCTCAATTTTGAAGTATGAAAGTGATAATTGTTAGGTTGGAAAACGAAGTTATCAGGCGGAAATTAGATTTAAGCATTAGATTTAAAGTTAGAAAAAGCCGATGAGAATTTTTAATTTTGAGCATTAATTTTAATTTTAAAAAAAGTTTTTTTTTTTAATTCTGTCATATAGAACAGTCACTAACAACACACACACAAAATAAATAAATAAATAATAAAAAAAACATATTTATATGAAAACTATGAATAATGTAATGTATTCAGATAGATTTTGAAATTTATGAAAATCGATACTTTCGTATTAGCTGCATGACAGCAGTTAATAGCCAAAGAAGTCGCTCAAAAATTCTGCTACTTAAAATAAATAACCTTTTTTTTTTATTCTGATAATTTCAGTGGCTTAAGAGCGCCGATTACATGTCTGTTAAATTTGTGCTTTATTTATGTTATTTTATTTATTTATCGATGATGTTTTAATTTAGTTACGGAATCTTAACCGGAAACAAATGCTGAAATATTTATATATTGTTTTAAGTGTAAACGAGTTAATCTTCCATTATCATGCTGCATGCGATAAAGATGCGATTTTAAAAAACCATGCTTGAAAATTATTTTTAGAACCATCAAAAAAGTAGTAAATTGAAATACAGTTTTTAAACAAATTGCATTTGAAAGAACATCTTCTTTTCTGTTCGACAGATTGAAATTGTATGACGTCTAGATGTGCAGTAAAATTCGCAGTAGAAGCATAGTATGTTGGTTAGGTGTTGTCATCGTCAAAATGACGTCAATGACATGTATTTACTTTATAATATAGAGATTAAAATGCTGATTCCGTGAGAATATCATTAATATAATCAGTTTGAGTAATCGATTACTCTCATAAATATTTTTCTTAACTATCGATAATCGCAATCATTCAATTTATTTTATAATTTTTCAATTGCTGTGGCACTATTGCAATTTCAATTGCTATGAAAATATTATTTTAATAAAATTGTATTCTATATCCTGACATGACAACAGATTTGCGACGATAGCTTTGCCATTAGATCCTCTTCCTTTTGTTTAAGTATCATTGCCGACAACTGAGGTCGAGATTATATCTGCTACAGGTGAAAAGAGAACTTTGTTTACAGATGAAAAGGATAAAACATACAATTTAAGAGTTTATCTTATTCACTCAACAGGAAATTTTACACTTCCTCGAAACAGTTCAAGGTAAAAGAAATCCACTTGCTTTTTTCTGCTTTGTTTTGTGGTGCGGAGGTATTATTAGCCTTTTTTAAATATTATTATTATTTTTTTAGGGAACAAAAAAGGTTTGAGACGATGAAAAAATGCATTTATTATTGTTTTTTATGTATATAAAATGATTTAATCTTTAAGAAGGTCGTACAGTTGGTCCGATAGCCAGTGCTGCAGTTGGGTGGGAACGCCGATCCCAGAAATATTTAATTTGTTGCCCTTTTTTTTTTTAAGCGAAACGGTAATTTATGCTAGTTTTAAGAAGATCCGTTTCACTGATATTCATGAAAAAAAAATATATGGCCATCCCCCCCCCCCCCCCCCCCCACCTATCATTTCTGACCAGAAAATCAGAGTTTTAACTTTCATCTTCACCTAACACTTCATTTATAATGGCTGTTTCATAATAATAGAAGCCATCTGCCCATCAGAAGAAAATAATCCATTCCAAAGGTATAAGTTCGATTGAAAAAAACTATTTAATACTTTGAGCAGAACGAAGAGGCTACACCTGCAATTTTCATGACACTAGTACAATCACATAGCTGCCAATTTGTACGATTTTGTTATCTCTAAAATTCAATACAAATTTTTGCCATATTTAATAGTTGACAATTGTTAGATTTCGGCGATTGAACTAGGCAAAATTTACTAGTAAGTTTTAGTAGTAAGAATTTTTTTTAGAAATTGGTAGCTATGCAGTAGCGTAATACTGCAGCAAAATTGATATTCAACAAGCAAAAAACTATCAAGGGCTTTTTCACATAAACAATTTCATTCCTCGTTTTTCGTAAAAGTAACGGAAATGTACATCAAAGAAATGTTGCTAGTAGGTACCATAAAAATTAATGAAAAAAGTGAAAATTTATATTTCATCTCCTTTGTTGGTGCCGATTTGTGTAAATTCGTTTATCCGAGTTTTTTGCTTATCCAAAGTGAGCTTGGTCCATATTAACTCGGATAATCGGGAGTCTACTCCAATAATTATAACTGTTAATTGAAAAAAATTGGCTTTTGGCTAAATGTTTTAAATTGGATTTTGGCTTAGCAAAAATCCGGTAGCATCAACATCTACTCTATGAAAAGGTGAGTTCCCACAAATATTTTTTTCCAACTACAACACTGCCGATAGGAAAATTCAAAGTATGGTTCTACGAGCCGTAAACATTGAGTCGTGCAGATTGGCGATACCTAGGAAGGCAAAAACACAAAACTTTAAACTCAATTATCTCGAAATACAACTTTTCAGTTGTTGTGACCCGATAACTTTTTAACAAGTAAAGATTTTAAAATTTTTTTGAAGAAAACTAAATTCTCTACAAGGTATACATCAAAAACATTTTTTTTCCTCAAGTTATAACAAAAATTATAAATTTTTAAGGATTTTGAATTTTGTTATTATATAATTCTTAATTTTTTTACCTTTTTTTTTTTTTTTTTTTTTTTTTTTTTTTTTTTTTGTATGTATAATCAAGAGTCAATGCCATAAATAGTAAAAAAAGAAGATATAATGACGCAAAAATATTTAAACTGTACTTCACAAGTGTGGGAAAAGTAAGCTTGTAAGATTAATTTTGTCGTACAATATTAAAACTTTAGTTATTGTTTTCTATAATTTAATAAATATACAGTCGGACCTCTATTTAACGAACCTCTATTTTGCGAATTTCTCTATTTTGCGAACTGTTCCTCGGAACCAACAACATTTTGCGAATTTCTTCGTAAAATAACCTCCAAATAGCGAAGTGTGTTCTCTATTTAACGAACTTTTTCTTCTGAAATAATTTTTTTTCTCCCTAATTCTCAAAATATTTCCGGACACTTCAAACTTATTCTTTCTTTTACACATTTTATAACGCTCAATAACCTTGAATTAGTTTTACCAAGTGCCTAACTCAACTAGAGCAGTAAAATCCCTGACATTCTTTGCATTTCATCCAGGAAATGCAAACTTTCAATATCCCCCTTTCACACTCAAAAGGGCTGTTCTGTAGTAAATAAGTTTCAGTAATTAAATTTAAGGACGCATGTAGTAATACAGTGCTTAAAATTACTTGTTATAATAAATACGATAATGTCATTAAAATTCATTAATTTGAATGTAAATATTTTCTTAAAACTGAAAATACAGTGTATTTCCGGATAATATATTTTTTTAAATTCTTGTTGTCTTTACAGATTTCTTTTTGATGGGTAAAATGAATAATACTAAAAGAAATAAATATGATTTACAAAAAAAAAAAAAGTGTAATTAGTTAAGTTTTTTAATAATGTTTAGTGTTTATGAATTAAAAATATGTTTTGTGTAGTTTAAAGTATTTTAAAAAGTTCATCTCTATTTAACGAATTTTCCACATAACGAACTTTTTTTCGGCATTTAGTGATTTCGTTAAATAGAGGTCCGACTGTATATATTTTTTGTTTCTATAAACATAAATAAACTAGAAAACAGGAATTCTGATTTTTCAGAATTTAGTGTTGCCCCCGGCATTTCCATTACTTCATTTTCTTTTGGTGGACTGATGGTTTCTATTATTATGAAACAGACATTATAAATGAAGCGTTGGGTGAAGATGAAAGAGCAGTCGTAAAAAGTTAGAACTCTTATTTTCTGGTCAGAAAAAAATGGCCAAAAAAAAAAAAAAAAAAAAAAAAATGGCCATTTTTTTGTCCATTCTGACCAGAAAATCAGAGTTCTAACTTTTTACGGCTGCTCTTTCATCTTCACCTAACGCTTCATTTATAATGTATGTTTCATAATAATAGAAGCCACCAGTCCATCAGAAGAAAATAACTCGGATATCGGAACTTTACTGCAAAACACATTTCAATTTTAAGACTTAAAGCACACGCTTTTATTTTATGTAAAAGGACGTCATTTGCATTAATACCTAAAATTAAATATAGTTTATAATAGCTCCCTGTCTTATCACAAATCCTTCATTTATGTTTTTCTCAAAATAGCACGTATTTTAATTAATTTTTTTTTTAATGAGAAAATGGCAACAAAAAGATATAATTGCTATTTTTCAACAATTTTTTCTTTACTGTCTACAGAAATGGAGTACTTGAGTTACCAAAATGAAACAAATGTCGCTAAAAACTACAAAAAAAATTAATGTTTCAAAAACAAATGGAGATGCAATTTTCAAACAAATTGTATTAAAAAGTACTTTTTTCCCCAATACGACAGTATAAACATTGAAAATGTGCGATGCTTAGAAGTTTTTAAAAATGCTGTAAAGTATTTAATCGCACAATGAAACGTCGGCTTTTGTTTTAGGCTGGCTTATACAAGCTAACGTTATTTATTGGAGACAAAATAAGCTGGGAGAAAGAAATAGCATTCCGGGGCTAATAAATGCAAAAAGTAGTAATATATTCTAAAGAAGCAGTTACAGTCTTCGTAATCCACGTCAATTTTCGTCCTTTCAAAACTTTCTTAGCCCAATTTAAGAAATACATTTTTTTTTTTTTTTTTTTTTTTTTTTGTATAAATGCAAAAAGAAGTAATATATTCTAAAGAAGCAATTATAGGCTTTATAATCCACGTCAATTTTCACCCTTTCAAAACTTTCTTACCACAATTTAAGAAATATATTTTTTTTGTTTCTTAAAACATAAATAAGTAAATGCAAAAAGAAGTAATCACAGGCTTCGTAATCCACGTCAATTTTCATCCTTTCAAAACTTTCTTACCACAATTTAAGAAATATATTTTTTTATTTCTATAAAACATAAATAAATAAATGCAAAAAGAAGTAATATATTCTAACGAAGTAATTACAGGCCTCGTAATCCACGTCAATTTTCGTCCTTTCAAAACTTTCTGACCACAATTTACCAAATATATTTTTTATTTCTATAAAACATAAATAAATAAATGCAAAAAGAAGCAATATATTCTAAAGAAGTAATCACAGGCTTCGTAATCCACGTCAATTTTCGTCCTTACAAAACTTTCTGACCACAATTTAACAAATATGCTGTTTACTTCTATAAAACATAAATAAATAAATGCAAGAAGAATAATATTTCAAAGAAGTAATTACGGGCTTCGTAATCCACGTTAAATTTTGTCCTTTTAAAACTTTCTGATCCCCTTTAAAATATCAGTATGTTTATATGACAATATTCACAAATTTAGACGAAAGTACAGTAAATTCAATGCAAAAATCCATTTTTGCCTGTATGCAATATTTAACAACAACAAAATAAAGTCCAAAGATTCTCTAAAAATCAAGTCGTATCGGGAGAGCCTTTCCCTAAACGGAGAATTTCATGGTTTCAGTGAAAAGAATTTAATAGAATTATAACAGACCTTATTCTTGCATAAATGGAAAATGGAATTTTTCACGTGTCCCTTACGAATTCAGCTTAGCAGATTTTGCACGAAAATAGAATTGGGGGACTGGTCACTCAGCTTCGGAATTCTCCTCCGTAATGTTAAGTCTATATGGACTTTTGATGCATTCGTATATTTAAAATATCTCCTAGGGAAATTAAGATTTTTAACTTCTATTTTTTGTGTACGGAAAAATCGCGAATTTCGCCAGCTTATTGCGGGAAAAAATTGCAAATTTCGTCAGCTTATTGCGGGAAAAAATCGCAAATTTCATCAATTCGCCACGGGAAAAATTCAAAATTTCATCAGAGTCAGTTAACTATCACGAATTTTGTTAATCGAGCACAGTAAAATCGCGAATTTTGTCGATGAGGTACAAAAATTGCAAATTTCGTTGATCGACTGGGAAAAATCGCGATTTTGTCAATCTGTCGCGGAAAAAAAATCACGAATTTTGACAATTGATAGAAAAAATTTAAATTTTGTCAGTTGGTCGTAAAAATATTGCGAAATTTGTCAATCGCTCGTCAAAAAAATCGTGAATTTCCCCAAAAATTCACGAATTTCGTGAATAGCTCATGGAAAAAAATTACAAAATTTGTGTGTCGGTCCCAAAAAATATCATGAAATAGAAATCCATTGGTCGCAGGAAAAAATAGCAAATTTCATCGATTGTGCTCGTAAAAGAAATCGCGATTTTCGCCAATTTATTGCGCGAAAAAAATCGCAAATTATATCAATGTATATCAGGGAAAAAATCACGTTTCGTCGATTGGTCATTGGAAAAAAATTGCAAATTTTGTCAATCTGTCACGTAAAATATCGCAAAATTCGCCAATCACTTATGAAAAAAATCGCGAATTTTGTCAATCTTTCATGGGAAAAAATTTGAAAATTTCGAAGATCGATCGCAGAACAAAAAAATTGCGAAATAATTCGATCGGGTGCAGAAAAAATCGCAAATTTCGTTGATCCGTTGTGGAAAAAAATCGCGAAATTAAAAAAATTATCGCTGAAAAAAAATCGCGAATTGCGTCAATTTATCGCAAGTATCGCAAATTGATTGTTTGAAAAGATTGCTAATTTTGCAAATCGGCAATGGAAAATTACCGCGAAATCTGTCAATCGGTTGTTGATAAAAAATCGCGAATTTCGTCAATCAGTCGCACTTGATTGACAAAAGAAAAAAAAAAACGAGTTTTGTTAATAGTTCGCAGAAAAAATAGCATAATTAAGTCCATCATGCCTTGTTATTTCAAAAATTAGTTTCCTTTTATTTTATATGAAGTTATTCTTCAATAATTTCTTTTATATATATATATATATAATTTTCAATAATGTTCAATTATTTAGAAATTTTGTGTAATTTTTTTTTCTTCAAGTTACCATTTGTCAAGAAGGAACCGTTAGTCTTCATAAAGTGTTAAATGATTATTCATACAGATGCGAAGAAGCCCTGCATTCCTACATACAATTATCTATTTCCGTTTGTTTACTTTTATTATAGACAAAAAATAATTATTCATCAAGAATAAAGACTTATTACACCCCCCTAACCCCCGATATAGAATTTTCTCTGTGTTACTGATGTGGCCCTCGACAACCCAAACATTTTTGTAAGTGGTCCTTCTCTTAAAAAGGTTGTGCACCCCTAGTTTAAAGGATGTGTCTTTTTTTTCTCAGTTTTCAAAATATTTCTCAAATCTATGTTGAATTTAATATTTTATGTGTTAACAGCGGGCAAACTGTGGGTAAGATTTTAACACTTCCTATAAAATTAAGTCTATACTTTAGAAATATCTTGAGAACTAAGAAAAAAAGAGACATATTTTAGGAAGTGTACACAAAAAACAGAAGTTAAAAATATTAATTTCCCGAGGAGATATTTTAAATATTCGAATGCACTCGCCCAAACCATCCTTTTAAATCCTCATTCTATTAAAATCAAATAATAGTGTACTTTCCCATGATTGAATACATTAAAAAAAAATCAACAAGGAAGTGCTAAGCTCGTGGTTAAGGCTCCCCCCCCCCCCCAATCCTACACACACACCTTAATAATAAAGAAAGTTAAGCCGTGAAGCTTATGGAGGATTTTCATTACAGGCGAGAGGAGAAATAGCAATGAAATTACAGTTTACGTTTATAATTCAAATAATGTTTTAAAACGAACCTAATATACAGTGAAATTGCCAAATTGCGACAGTCTCTTTAATCACAAACAACTTTACCATTTGCATTTTCTCAGTATTATTTGAAATTCTAATTTTTTTCAATAATTTAAGCGAGGACAGACTCTCCGAAATACCTCCGTAGCTCATGGGGTCCGAATATATAGAGTGGTCCAAAGGTTCTTTCACATTTTAAATTTCAACAATTGGCGCGTGAGATGAGAATGCTCTTTTGAGGAAAACGCTCTCATGATCGAGTCTTTTTAAAGAAAATATTTAGTTCAAAATTTGCCAATAGATTCTGCTGTATTTTCGAAACTTATAAAAAACCATAAAACAGTCAAGCAGTCACAGACAACATAGTTTGTACAATCTAGGAAATTCTTTCAAAGTAGACTCTCTGAATACTTTCAAATGAAGACGTAGATTCTCTGAACACTTTGAAATTTCTCTAAAAGAAAAAAAAAGAAAAGAAAGAAAGAAAAGAAAAAGAAAGAAAGAAACTTCACACTTTTCAAAAAGTACACTTTGAAAATTTCTCGTTGTAGCTTGAATCACATCCAAACGGTAAGCAGTTTCATTCTACCCGTTGAAATATTGTAGTACATTGAACAAACAAATTACCTGTAACAAACAATCTAGAGTTGTTAGTGTTTTCTGAAGATTCGAAGGTATACCTGCATCTAAGGAAAATTTTTATAACTAAATTTTTTAATGTGCTTAGTTTTCGGTCATGAGAAGAATTTCCTTCCAAACCGCACTTTTTTATGCCAGTTACTTCCTTTTTTATTGAATGTTTAAATTGTGAAGCGCTTTTGTTCCACTCAGTGGTGTAGTCGTTAAAAAGGCAGAGGGCATACGCTCTAAGCAGAGAGTATACGCTCAAGGCAGAGGGTATATCCTACAGTGTATATACTACAGCTTTTATTGAGAAACAGAGGGTATACGGTATTCCTTAAAAAAATCCAGAAGATATACGGCGTATACCACCGTATAACCTCCACTACATCCCTATCCACCATGTATTCTTTGAACTTTTCAGATGCCTTAAAAAATAAAGATGTCTTTTTTTCTAATAGTACCTCCAGCGGCGTCATGATAGGGGGTTATGGGGGGAAGCCTCCCCCTCCAATATATGTGAACTTGAGAAATTTGAGCTTAGAGTTGGGAAATTCTAAATTTTTTGAAAGACTTTTTCTTTCTTTCTTTTTTTTTTCTTTTTTTTTTTTTTTAATAATAGTAAAAAAAATAAGAATTTTTTTATTGTTTACTGCCTTTCCGAGTTCTGTAACAGTAAACAAGTTAAATTATCAAAAGAAGTACAAAAAGCAGCAAGACTCAATTTGTCATTGTGTTTCTCTGTGCTACGAAAATATCATACATCTACACTGTTAAAAATTTGCAGCATTCTGTCCAGTCATTTGACCGTTTTTATCAAAAACGTTTACACAACCGTAATACAACACTATTCTGACCATATTAATGGCCATTTTATGGTCAGAATATAGTTAAATTATGGATATGAAACCGTTTTTTCAAAAAACGGTCAAATGACTGGACAGAATGCTGCAAATTTTTAACAGTGTACCAGACCTGAATTCCCCTACTGTTGTCCATCAACATTGTCCCTTTATTTCTTCCAAATCTTTGTACCGTTCTCAAAATCTCAAAATTACATGACGGTATTTTCATATGAAGTGCGATTATGACTTTAAATAAAAGAGGTGTGTTTAAACTTTCATTAAACAAACCAATAATTATAATTTTTATGTTTTTAGTTTTAGTATTATTCTTTGGAAAGGATTTTTTACGAATACGTATCATTATCAGAAACACACATTACACATATCATGGAAAATAAAGCAATTTGTTTCAAGTTAGGAATTTTTTAATTATATGTTGGGAAATTTTTGAATTAGAAGTTGGGAAATTTTTCAATTCTGCCCACCGCCCCTGCCCCCCGAAAAAAATATCTGTAGCTATGCCCCTGAGTACCCCCCCCCCCCCTGTAGAATCTGAGAAAACAGCTTTACAAAGGGCTATGAAGGGCTTTAAAAAAGAAAAAGAGAGAAAACAAAGAAAAACAAACTGGAGTTAGTCTTTTACTCATTCAGTTATTTCAGGTCTTTACTCACTTCATTAGTATTTCGGCGATAAAGAGCCAATTCCGGAAAACACACCCACTCTTCAGTCACCCGGCTACTCACTGTGGTGTGGAGTCACGTGTAACAAAATGTGCTTTTCTGATTCAAACTCGGCCTCGGCCTCAAACTCTACTCTGATTTGAAGAGGCGTTCATCCTGTGATGCGGTGATACTATGTCAATTTAAAAATTATTGAATGAAAATAGCATGTTTATTATTATTCATCTTTTTGATGCGCTTATCAGAGATTAAATAAATGTCTCTTTTACAAATCTACCGCGTAGTTTCGAAATCGTAACAGATGCTCAAAAATGTTCATATTCGTAATTTCATTCTCAGAAAAACAGTTCTGTTGTTTTAACGAAAAGCATTCTTTACTCATGGTCATATTTTTAGGTATTGACGACACTCAGCACAAACAACATTCTTTGAAAGAAATCGCTTGTTTTATTCAGTATCGATATGAGATTTAATTTTCAATATTAACTAAAATTCTAAATTAAGATGGCATGTAATACTATTATGTATTAATCATTATGCTAAAACATATTGAAGTAAAGCTAATTGGTATGTAGAACCCACCAGGCAATCTCAAAATATTAACAATCCTAAGCAATTTTAATACATGGATGATAGCAAATAAAATTGAACTAAAAAGAAAATAATCACAAATAGAACAAAGTGTAGTAGAAAAATATTATGAAGGGAAATGAAGATGACAAACATAGCAACCAGGGCTGCGGAGTCGGTGGGGAAAATGGACGGCTCCGACTCCGACTCCGGGAATTTTAACAGATCCGACTTCAACTCCTTCACTCAAAAATGGGTCCGACTCCGACAACGCAGCCTTGCTTGTAAAATGAACGACTCGAACTCCGGGAATTTAAACAGATCCGACTCCGAAGCCCTGATAGCAACACGTAGTTATAGTATTTAATCTTCAGTTGACAAGAATACCAAGTATTGCTAAATATGCATTATTTTATATAACAGGCAGTTAAATAAGCAAAATTTAACCTGTTACTTGCCAATATAATGCATTGGAACTCATAATAAATGAAGAGACAAAAGAAAAAATAAATAATAATTGATTTAGAGGAGGAAAAAAAAAAAAACGGAATCGTACTCACATTATTTTATAACATGCAAATACACTACCCAACATAGCAGAATGAATATCCAATTCAGTTACAATTAAATATACGAGACAAACATAAAATTATACTGTTAATTTATTTTTAATGAAATAAAAAAGAAGCTAACAGAATGAATCTCCAATTCAGTTACAATTAAATATAGGAGACAAACATAAAATTACATACTGCTAATTTATTTTTATTGTAACAAAAAGAAGATAACAGAATGAATATTGAATTCAGTTACAATTAAATATAGGAGACAAACATAAAATTAGATACTGTTAATTTATTTTTATTAAAAAAAAAGAAGAAGAAGATAACAGAATGAATATACAATTCAGTTACAATTAAATATAGGAGACAAACATAAAATTACATACTGTTAATTTATTTTTGTTTAAAAAAAAAGAAGATAACAGAATGAACCTCCAATTCAGTTACAATTAAATATAGGAGACAAACATAAAATTACGTACTGTTAATTTATTTTTATTGAAACAAAAAGAAGATAACAGAATGAATATCCAATTCAGTTACAATTAAATATAGAAGAGAAACATAAAATTACATACTGTTAATTTATTTTTATTGTAACAAAAAGAAGATAACAGAATGAATATTGAATTCAGTTACAATTAAATATAGGAGACAAACATAAAATTACATACTGTTAATTTATTTTTATTATTTTTTTTTTTTAAGAAGATAACAGAATGAATATACAATTCAGTTACAATTAAATATAGGAGACAAACATAAAATTACATACTGTTAATTTATTTTTATAAAAAAAAAAAAAAAGAAGATAACAGAATGAATCTCCAATTCAGTTACAATTAAATATAGGAGACAAACATAAAATTACGTACTGTTAATTTATTTTTATTGAAACAAAAAGAAGATAACAGAATGAATATCCAATTCAGTTACAATTAAATATAGAAGACAAACATAAAATTACGTGCTGTTAATTTATTTTTATTGAAAAAAAAAAAAAAAGAAGAAGAAGAAGAAGATAACAGCATGAATATCCAATTCAGTTACAATTAAATATAGCAGACAAACATAAAATTACGTACTGTTAATTTATTTTTATTGAAACAAAAAGAAGATAACAGAATGAATATCCATTTCAGTTACAATTAAATATAGAAGACAAACATAAAATTACGTACTGTTAATTTATTTTTATTGAAAAAAAAAGAAGATAACAGAATGAATATCCAATTCAGTTACAATTAAATATAGGAGACAAACATAAAATTACGTACTGTTAATTTATTTTTATTGAAACAAAAAGAAGATAACAGAATGAATATCCAATTCAGTTACAATTAAATATAGAAGACAAACATAAAATTACGTGCTGTTAATTTATTTTTATTGAAAAAAAAAGAAGAAGAAGAAGAAAACAGAATGAATATCCAATTCAGTTACAATTAAATATAGGAGACAAACATAAAATTACGTACTGTTAATTTATTTTTATTGAAACAAAAAGAAGATAACAGAATGAATATCCAATTCAGTTACAATTAAATATAGAAGACAAACATAAAATTACGTGCTGTTAATTTATTTTTATTGAAAAAAAAAAGAAGAAGAAGAAGAAAACAGAATGAATATCCAATTCAGTTACAATTAAATATAGGAGACAAACATAAAATTACGTACTGTTAATTTATTTTTATTGAAACAAAAAGAAGATAACAGAATGAATATCCAATTCAGTTACAATTAAATATAGAAGACAAACATAAAATTATGTACTGTTAATTTATTTTTATTGAAAAAAAAAGAAGAAGAAGATAACAGAATGAATATCCAATTCAGTTACAATTAAATATAGGAGACAAACATAAAAATACATACTGTTAATTTACTTTTATTGAAAAAAAAAAGAAGATAACAAACAGAATCAATATCCAGTTCCAGTTACAATTAAATATAGGAGACAAACATAAAATTACGTACTGTTAATTTATTTTTATTGAAAAAAGAAGAATTACATATTTATGAATTAAAACTACATATATATGCTAAAATAGTAATAGATATTCTTAATGTGAATAATCACAATAATACCAAATCAGCATAATAATTAAACAAACCCTTTAAAAAAAGTAAAATAAACATGGAAAAATATGTTTATTAATAATTATGCCACAAAAGAATTCGATCATATATTTAAAAAATAATGCGATTTATAAATGACATTCTTTTGTAATTAAAAATATGTTTTTTTACTAATGTACTATAAGAAAATTCGAATTAAAAGCCAGTGCTGTTTATAGAACTGTTTTGCACCAATGAGATAATTTATGAACTGAAATTTGTTTACTTTAGACTTAAACTTCTCCCAACACAAAGTTCAATCAAATTCGAATCGAAAATGTGTTATTAACATACTACACACATTACATACAGTTGAAATCTAAGCTAGTGAGTGTATTCCGCAGGATTAAATGGTATCTCTTGAAGAAAAATACATTTAACTGGTGAGAACGTGGCAGGAGTCGAAATATTGAAGATACTGCAATGTCCTTAAAACCTGCTTCCATCCAGTGGAAAAAAAAAAAAAAAAAAAAAAGAATAAACTATTTGAAATGCATGTGGAATCAAAGCTGATGAATATATTTTGCAGAATTCTTGAAAAAAATCGAAATTTCTTGTAAAAAATAAGTGAGGAGCTAGCATTTGACGAAAAGTCGAGAAAATACAGCTAATTGTAATACTATTGAAAATACAGCTAAATCGTTGAAATCTGCTTGCATCCGGCAGGAAAAAGAATTAACCAGTTTGCTACTTAGGTGTAATCAAAGTAGAGATGCATATTTCCATGAAAAATGCTGCATTTCCGTTGGCGATCGTTAACAAAATTTATAATCGCCACTTGGTTAGTGGCGACTAAAGTGGCGATCGATGGCCGATTTTTTAATCGCCAGTTTTACAACTTTAATCGCCACGTGGCGAGTGGCGACCGCTAATTTTCACCTATAAGTACAAATTGGAGAATAATAAAACGCACAAAAATAATGTCGATTTTGGAGTCGATTTTTGCTCAAATAAAGGGCCACGGTCCCCTTAAGATAATGAAATTAAATTATGAAGTTATTCATTGAGGCTTTGATCTTTGATATTACGCTATGAAAAATCAACGAAAATTGCACCACAATGACACAATCATAATTTTTGTTTTCAAAGAAATCCAAAAACGTCTTTTTCACCGTCGTAAAATGTACATTGCATACTTTTCATATTCATATTCACTATTTCAAAAACTATTTTAACGTGCAATAGATTATTATATTCCTAAGCTTGATGTCATGTTTATCAGTTCAATTTTGCATGTAAATATTCGCATTCTTGATTTCAGATTCTAATCGGCGTGACGGACAAACCCAGAAATTTACTTTTAGAATGCATTTGTAGTAAAATATTTAGTTTAATCAAAGGAAATACTCATTTAATTTTTACTATGACGTCATTTTCACTTACTGAAGCACTCTGATTTTAGTGTCTCAATCTCAGTATCAGTGTAATAATAATAAAAAAAAAATATTGAAATGTAACAGCTTTATGAGTAAAAAGGTGTTTTTTTAAATCGTAATATCATTTTCTGTTCAAAAATTTTTTAAAAGATTTTTTTTTTTATTATTATTCAGGAGTCGTACACTTCAGTGCATTTTTTGAAACAAATATCAGTATTTTTTATAGAAAAATAAATCTAGGTTAAACACGCAAATTTTCGACTTATTTAAGAAGAGATTTTCTATAAGAAAATACTGGTACCGAAGAATTTCCTGGTTTTGAAATTTTAGGACAAGTACGACCGAAAATGGCATCCATTATGATATAGTAATTCCCATTGTTTCTCTTCTCTCTTCAACAATGAAAGTAATCCGATTGTCACCAATGTGAAGAAATTTCACAAAGAACATTTAAAATTAAAATTAAAATATAACAAGTTTGAAATTTCTCGTCAAACATGGCAAATGAGGTGCGTTCGTACTATAACTAGTTTTATAAATATTTTTTGCACCGCATATTGTATTGAAAATATATGTTAGTGCACTTCATAAGTGCATATCAATATCATTCTGTTTGAAAGGCTGTACCATCATTAAAATGCACTTGAAATAATTTTTTCCCATTGACCGTAATGTAAAGAAAAACTTTTGACTGTCCTTGTAATTAAACTATATATCCGATTTTCATAAAATTTGAAATGACTCGAAAAAATTATGCAACAATTATATATTTTAAATTTCAAACGATTCGGTCGGGTAGTTTTTGTGCTGTTATATGCGGACGGACAGACAGACGGACTGAACGACGACTATAGGTGCTACGTATTTATATAATTACGAACGCACATAAAAATGGGATTAATTTTAAAAATAGTTACTGCGGGCAGATCTACAAGTATAATGCTTTCATTTAAAAAAATAATTATAAAAATCGGTTTAGTGTGCCATATGACTCAAAAAACAACCTTGTCTTTTAAATATATAGATTGTTATTTCGCAAAGTTATTTGCCTATATTTCGGCATGATTATTTTCTTAAAAATGCCAGAATATTGTATTTCCTATAATTTTACAGTAGATAAAATGAATATTATATTTTTGAAGAACTTATGGATTATTCCGCGAACCCTAGTTTGCATAGATTCACAACGAAAATGCTGAATTTTTTAAGGCTGTTCTCAAATCTAACGGATAACTTTCTGACACATTATTTATGTGATTTCCCACAAACACCTGAAATTGGCAGAGGCGCAAAATATCTTACAAAAATGCTGTCAAATTTGACATCGTGAACTAAATTTCCAGGCGCGACAGGACACACTGTAAAAAATGCATGTAAACATTACTCCATAAAATTGATGGCAACATGCTGCCGAGTATTGAATTCAGGCATTTTTCTCCGAGAGGGATTTCTGCGGCTCCGGGGGGAGGGGGGGGATTGCACGTCTGTTCATTAAAAAGCATAAAAT
Source organism: Maratus speciosus (assembly GCA_963932465.1). Taxonomy (NCBI): domain Eukaryota; kingdom Metazoa; phylum Arthropoda; class Arachnida; order Araneae; family Salticidae; genus Maratus; species Maratus speciosus. The sequence goes on from OZ010793.1 coordinate 175,416,838, forward strand.
CTCAAATCTTCCGGGTGGATGACATTTCAATGTTCCGGAGTAGAATGTCCCTCCCGAGCCACCCCATGAATTCAAGACTGATGCTGCCTCCTATTTTATGGAGTAATTTAACTTATATAGTAGCGTAATTTCAATGGCGGATCTAAGGGGGGGGCGAAGGGGCGATCGACCCCCCCCCCCCCCCTTGGGCTAATAAAGGCTTTGTAAAACGACATTATGCATCCTCACGGCAAATGACTTGAGGCGGAGCTCGAGCCCGGGTCGCGCCACTTTAAATCCACGAGACTCAGACTGGGTCAGGTCTTTTCTCTTTTAGAGTCGGGTCGAGCCCTGGTCTTAATTTTTCCTTCAGATTCGGGTCGGACCAGACTTCTTTTTCCTCCAGATTGAGCCTGGCCTGGACTTCATTTTTCCTAAAGGTCTGCAATGGCCAAAATTTCCAGGTCGGGGCTCGGCCCGGAATAAAAGCTAAACATTCGGCCCGTGTCAGCCCGTATAATAAGCATTATTGGAACAACCACGACCCGTGCACTCCTCTAAATTCTTCCTCCCGAGCTCAAGTTGGTCCGACCCGACCGGGTCGCGCCAGTTTAAATCCATGAGGCTCGGGCTGGGTCAGGTCTTTTCTCTTTTAGAACCGGGTCGTGCCCTGATCTTAATTTTTTCTTCAGATTCGGGTCGGGTCAGATTTCTTTTTCCTCCAGATCGAACCTGGCCTGGATTTCATTTTTCCTAGAGGTCTGCACTGGCCAAAATTTCCAGGTCGGGGCTCGGCCCGGAATAAAAGCTAAACATTCGGTCCGTGTCAGCCCGTATGATAAGCATTATTGGCCCGACTACGACCCGTGAACTCCTCTAAATTCTTCCTCCCGAGCCCAAGTTAGTTCGACCCGACCCGGGTCGCGCCAGTTTAAATCCATGAGACTCAGGCTGGGTCAGGTCTTTTCTCTTTTAGAGTCGGGTCGTGCCTGGATCTTAATTTTTTCTGCAGATTCGGGTCGGGCCAGATTTTTTTTTCCTCCAGATCGAACCTGGCCTTAACTCCATTTTTCCTAGAAGCCTACACTGGCCAAAATTTCCAGGTCGGGACTCGGCCCGGAATAAAAGCTAAACATTTGGTCCGTTTCAGACCGTATGATAAGCATTATTGGCCCGACCACGACCCGTGCACTCCTCTAAATTCTTCCTCCCGAGCCCAAGTTGGTCCGACCCGACCGGGTCGCGCCAGTTTAAATCCATGAGGCTCGGGCTGTGTCAGGTCTTTTCTCTTTTAGAACCGGGTCGTGCACTGATCTTAATTTTTTCTTCAGATTCGGGTCGGGTCAGATTTCTTTTTCCTCCAGATCGAGCCTGGCCTGGATTTCATTTTTCCTAGAGGTCTGCACTGGCCAAAATTTCCAGGTCGGGGCTCGGCCCGGAATAAAAGCTAAACATTCGGTCCGTGTCAGCCCGTATGATAAGCATTATTGGCCCGACTACGACCCGTGAACTCCTCTAAATTCTTCCTCCCGAGCCCAAGTTGGTTCGACCCGACCCGGGTCGCGCCAGTTTAAATCCATGAGACTCAGGCTGGGTCAGGTCTTTTCTCTTTTAGAGTCGGGTCGTGCCCGGATCTTAATTTTTTCTGCAGATTCGGGTCGGGCCAGACTTCTTTTTCCTCCAGATCGAACCTGGCCTTAACTCCATTTTTCCTAGAAGCCTACACTGGCCAAAATTTCCAGGTCGGGACTCGGCCCGGAATAAAAGCTAAACATTTGGTCCGTTTCAGACCGTATGATAAGCATTATTGGCCCGACCACGACCCGTGCACTCCTCTAAATTCTTCCTCCCGAGCCCAAGTTGGTCTGCAATCTTACTTATTTGTCATTCGTAAAAATTATATTTGTTTTGTACATTTGTTTAACGAAATCTTTAGAAATTTAATTTGATTTGATAAGTTACAGAGATGCATTTTTTAAAATTTACTTTTTTACTTTGTAGAGCTTTTAAATTATGATTTTCTTTTATCAACCGTTTCTTTCATTCTAATCTGATTATCTTACTGGATTTTTATTTGAATGTAATTGTCTAAGTCATATTTTTCAATTCGTAGTGTTTACGTACATAATTGCCTAAATAGTCATCGTCAGTCATTAATATTGTTGTTTTTCTGTATTCATGAATTTCGAACATAATCTGAAAATAAAATATGAGCATAAGCAAGTGTACTTTATGAATAATTTTAATTGCAAAATGCAGGCAGGGCTGGAGTTGATTTTTTAGCTTTTACACCGGGCGGGGCCCCAATAGTTTTATTTTTTTTAGTGGGTTGGACCTGGGCTTGGGCCTGATAACTTCAGCCCAGGTAAACCTCTAACTGACATATCGAAGCCAGCTTAACTTTTTTTTAATGCTTAATTTCAGCCATCATCCCATAATTACTGAATATACCGGGTGTCCAAAATGGACTGACTGATTTTAAAATTCAATAAATTGCAAATGGTGACAGATAAAAAAATACTTGCAGGAGGGTTATAGATGTCGGGAACAAGGGTGATTATGTTCTAAATTTTCCGAAATTTTAAGCCTCTCACTGCGCAACCCGCAATTTCCACGGCCAACGTAAAAGTGGCAAAATTTGCGCAACCCGCAATTTCCGCAGCAAATCTTTTTTTTATGATCTAATTCTTTAAAAAAATATTTAGAAAATTCACCTATTCGAAAATTCGGACATACAAATAAACGCAAATTTTGATAAATGGTCTCCATAAAAAATCTATTTCGTCAATCGTTCGCAGAAAATAACTTGAATTTCGCCGAATGATCACAGAAAAAAACGCGAATTTGATCAGGGAGCCACGGAAAACATGAGAAATTCTTCAAATGATCGCAGAAAACGCGAATTTCTTCAAAAGGCAGCGGCAAAGAACTCGAATTCCGTTAAAGGATCGCGGAGAAAACGCGTATTTTGTCAAATGGTCGCGAAAAAAACCTCCGCGAATTTCATCAAAGGATCGTGGAGAAAACACGAATTCCTTCATAGAATCGTGGGAAAAAAAAAAAAAAAAAAAAAAAAAAAAAAACGAATTTTGTCAAAGAATCGCCTTAAAAACGCGAATTTTGTAGAAGTGTCACGGAAAAAAACGCGAATTTTACCAAAGGTCTGCAAAATTACACTAATTTCATCAAAGGGTTGCAGAAGAAACGCAAATTTCATCAAAGGATCGAAGACGAGCGAATTTCATCAAAGAGTCGTTGGAAAAATGCAGTGGTCTCTTCAGAAAACAGAAACACACTTACATACGTTTATTATTATAGGTATAATTTTTAACTTGAAATAATATACTGAACTAATTTAAAAAAAAAAAAAAAAAAAAAAAAAAAAACAAGTTAACTCAAACCCAGCTTGCAGGAATCTACACTCAGCCTGAAATCGATCCGAATCCAAAACAGCTAACCCGACCTGCAACAAAAATAATTAGTGGCAGAAGGGAATCCCCCCATCTGCTGTAACCTTTCAGAAAATTTTCTTTGAATTTCAGAATTTTTTTTTTCTTTTTTACTCTACCCCTGATAATGATGAAATTTTTTTAATTGCGATTCTTGATTTTAGTTTAAAATAGCAACGAAGATGGTGCTGGAAGCAAGAAGCCCTAAATCGGTTCCCGGAGGAGGTAGGCTTAACGACCATTGTTTACAGCGCCATCTATCGCTGCTATTATACAGTAAAATCAAGAATCACAATAAAAAATCTCATGACATCTTAACCCTCCTGCAAGATTTTTTTAAATAGCTACCTCTATTCGAAAAGTACTAAATTTTAAAATCCATTTAAGGACACCCGGTGTGTTTTTTAACAAGTTTCAAAGCATTCTTTGTTGAATTACAACTCACCTTAGATGTAAAGAGACAAGCAGTCTTATACCAAATTAGTATTTTTTACATAATTCTGGAGATTAAAAAGTATTCCTAAATAATTATTTGGACGTGTCTGTTATGGAGATTTTAGTGCATATAGTTTTTATCTTCAAAAATACTTAGACTTTCTTTTAAAAAAAACGGGTCAACCCGAACCCTTCTCGCAAGTCGCAGTAGTGAAAACCCAATCCGAAACTGACCCAAACCGGATATAATGTATATCAATCTGCCCCAAACCCAACGCGCTAGGCGCAGCTAAAAAGTAAAAGTCAACCCGACCTGTAGCAGAAAAGTAGATGTCAACCGGGCCCAAACCCGACCCGCATCGAAAAAGTAGAAATTAACCCGGCCCATAGCAAAAAAGTAGAAATTAACCCGACCCACAGCAAAAAATAGAAATCAACCAGACCCAAACGCGACCCACAGCAAAAAAGTATAAGTTAATCCAACCAGCAACAAAAAACAGATGTCAACCGGACCCAAACCCGACCCACAGCTGAAAGGAGAAGTAACACGACCCGCAGTGAAAAAATTAGCCCCGACCCGCGCATCAGATTGGAGTTTCCAAATTTCTAAAATCGCCCCCCCCCCCCTTGAGGACTCTCCAGATCCGCCCTTGCGTAATTTAAACTGATATAACTGGTGTAATATTACACATTAATGCAACGTAAAACCAGTTATATCATTTATATTACTCAATAACACGAAGGTAGCTAGGTTGCCACCAATTTTATAGAGTAACGTCACATAATTTTTTTACAATGCAGTGCGGGACGAACAAAAAACTGATGTCGTGTGATAATAATCACCACATAAAACTCAAGATGTGATTCATTTATCGAAAAATGAAAAATAACACCTGTTAAATTACAAATCACTTCAATAATCATACTTGCAAGTATCATGATTTTGCGTTTAAAAAGGAGTGATAGAATATGTCAGAAAAGTTTCGAGCTGTTGAGCAGGGGTGATTTTTTTTTTTCTTTTGAGAACCGCAAATTGCGGAACGGTGCAACTGAATCAAGTTACGTCACTGCAATTAGATACTTTTTTGACAAGACTACCAGATCGTTGAAATTTAAGAGCACTAAAAAAAGCAAGAAATCGAGAGTTGAGATAAAAGAATTTATTTTTAACTGAGCGGATGTCTGCTTTCGGAGCTAATACGTCACTTTCTCAAACGATAAAAAAAGGTTGTGCCTCAGAGAATGAAACGTTAGCAACGATCATAACCCTTAACAACCAGATAGCACATTTTTTTACGGCGGATTTTTTGTTTGTACGGTTATCTTTTTATCAATTTTTATCAAGAGTATCGAGCGAGGTTTACGGAGGGTAAAGTTAATCCGAGAAAATACATTTAAAGGGATACGTTTAAAGAATAGATAGGTTAAATGTACACAACAAAAATTATTACTATAAAAAAAATAAAAATGGGGGGTAGGAGTAAGGGGGGACTTACCCTACTTTCAAAAAGAAAGATAAGTACAAAACTAGTCATTGGGAGGCCATCGTAATACTTACTCATCATGGATATGCATAACATAAAATAATGTGGAAATTATGATCCAAATATCAAAGCAACTGATTCTGACTGTCCGTTCGACATCATTCTTTATGTAAAATTCATGCTACGTTCATTCTTTAAAAGAAATATAATTCCAAAAAAAATTATGTACGCTTTATCAGAACGAAAATTTCGAAAGTCCGAAAAAATAGTTCCGAAGGTTACTGAAATTTAAATGGCTTTGTCGCACTGTTACATTCAAGGATGTAGTGAAGGGTATACGGTGGTATACGCCGTATACCTTTTGGATTTTTTACGCAGCACCGTATACCCCCTGTTTTTCAAAAAAGCTATAGTATATACACTGTAGGCTGTAGGGTATACCCTTTGCCTTGAGCGTATACCCTCTGCTTACAGCGTATGTCCTCTGCGTTTTTTACGACTACACCACTGGTTACATTCTAAGTACATATCTAATTTCAAGCCTCTATCTCAAACTGTTCGGTAGATGAGTGTTTAAAATCGTGGCTTGATGACGTCATAAACTTTAAAATACAACTCCAAAAATGACCATAATATTTAAGTAACAGTTTACTGCGCGTAGGATTAAGCGTCTCATTTCCGATTAAAATATAGCTTTGAATTGAAATTTGAATGAAATACAGGATCCTGAAAAATCGAAGAGTGTGGAAAATATGATTACAAATATCTTGGCAACTAATTATCCGATCGACTTCATTCTTTATGCAAAATTTATGTTTTTTTATTGCTTTATGCAGCCACTCCTTAAAATAAACAATTTCGAAATTTTTTTTATATCTTTTATCAGAATGAATATTTCGAGAGTCCGGAACAAATAGTTCCAGATAATCGAGGTTACTGAAATTCATTGGTCTTCTTCTCATTATTACATACTAGCAAACCCCGCGGCTTTGCTCGCGTAATATTTGAAATATGCCAAGTGATATTTATATGTCTAATTTTTATTAAAAGGTACTAACTAAATTTTTATTTTATTAAAAGGTAATATTTTATTTTATTAAAAGGTTTTTTATTAAAAGGTACTTATTACTTTTAGGAATAATTCAAAAATTACTATTTTAAACACAGTTTGGTTAAACATCATCATCTATTTAAAACAGAATTTGACTAAACTTCATTGTTACACTGCATTAGGCAGAAATGAGACTTAAATTAATAAAACGAAATAAAACTAAATAAATGATAATTTAGAAAATATTTTGAAATTTTTATGCTCAATTAATACGCTCATAACCATCTTCTTACATCTTAAAATTAACTATCATGTCAAATTCCAAGTCCTACCACCTCTCTCAACAAAATAGACTATGTTGAAATAGGAACTGTCACCATTAATTTGCCAACATTAATTTTGAAATCGGTTTGTTATATCCTAATATTCTACAGAAACGTAATTTAGAAAGCTTTTAAAGGCCTTTTTTAGAACATTTGTTGTTCCTGTGAACCCCAGGTGGTAGAATCATTGGTATAAAATATAGCCTGTGTAGGATCAGAGACTGTTACCATTGATTCAGTACTATTACTTTTATAATCGGTTTCTATTCCCTGAAATTGCATAGAAATCGTAATTTAGGAATTTTTTAGAATGCTTTTCGCAGCTCCCCATCGCTTCACCCCTTTTTAATTCGAATTCGACAGTCCTTCGAGAGCATTTATATTTTATAAGTAACTACCATGCCATATTTAAAATTTCTAGCCTTTTCAGTATCACAGAAATCGCAATTTAGAAAGTTTTTAGCTCCTGCAACACTCTGGTGGTAGTGGCATAGACATAAAATATAGCTTATGTTTGAGCAGGTTCTACCACCAACAATTTGTAATCATTATTTTTTTAATCGGTTTGGTATATGATAAGATTGCATAAAAATTGTAATTTATAACGCTTTTCGCTCACTTCAACTTTTTATATTTGGAATTTTCTTTCGACTGTTCTTAGAAAGCAGTTGCATCTTGTAAGTAAATACCATGCCATACTTCAAAGTGTTAGAACCCTTAGTTGTGCAAAAAACGCAAATTAGAACAGTTTTGCTTTTGCAACCCTCAGATGGTAGTGACAGCAACATAAAATATAACCTACGTTATATCAGAAACTCTCACCATTGATTTGCAACCATTACTTTTGAAATAGCTTTGGTATTTCCCGAGATTGAGTAGAAATCGCAATTTAGAACATTTTTAGAACGCTTTTCGCTCATTTTCATCCCTTTTTAAATTTCTAATTTTTTCGAAACTGTTCTTAAAGATTATTTATATCTAATAAATATGTACCTTGCCTAATTTTAAGTTGCTAGCCCCTACCGATCACAAAAATCGAAATTTAGAACACTTTTTTGCTCCTGCAACGTCTAGATGATAGTGATACCGACATAAAATAGCGTTTATGTTAGAGCAGAGGCTGTCAGCATCAATTTCTACCATTACTTTTGAAATCAGTTCGATTATTTCAGAGATATTGTGACAAATCGTTATTTAGAACGCTTTTCGCGCATTTTGCTCCTGCATCTCCTTTGGGGTAGTGGAAACAATAAAATATCGCCTATCTTGAAGCAAGATCTGTCTCCATCATTTTTACATCATTATATTTGAAATCGGTTCAGTACTTCCTGAGATTGCATAGAAATCGCAATTTAGAACGTTTTTCACAACGCTTTTTGTGCATTTTGACCACCTTTTAAATTTCGATTTTTTTTAGAAAATGTCCTTAGAGATCATTGATATCTTATAACTACCATTCTAAATTTCACGATTCTAGGCAATTCCGTAACGCAAAATCCGCAATTTAGGTCGTTTTTCTCCTCCACCCCCTTTGGGGTATGGGCACCGACAAAAAACATAGCCTATGTTGGAGTGAGGGTTGTCACCATCATTTTGACGCCTTTATTTTTTAAATTGGTTTGGTATTTCCTGAGATTGTGTGGAAACCATCATGTAGGACGTTTTTTAGAACGCTTTTCGCACATTTTCACCCCTTTTAAATTTCGAATTGTTTAAGAACTGTTCTTAGAAATCCTTTATATCTAATGAGTATCTAATATTTCAAATTTCATATTTCTAGGCCCTTCAGTAACGCAAAAATCGCATTTTTAGAACTTTTTTTGCTCCTGCACCCCTTTCGTGTTGTGGAATCGACATAAAACATAGTCTATGTTGGAGCAAGGGTTGTCACCGTCATTTTGACACCCTTATTTTTTTAATCGGTTTGGTATCTCCTGAGATTGTATAGAAACCACCATTTAGAACGTTTTTAGAACGCTTTTCGCGCATTTTCACTCCTTTTAAATTTCGAATTGTTTAAGAACTGCTCTTAGAAATCCTTTATATCTAATAAGTAGCTAATATTCCAAATTTCATATTTCTAGGCCCTTCAGTAACCCAAAAATCGCATTTTTAGAACGTTTTTTGCTCCTGCACCCCTTTTGGGGTAGTGGCACCGACATAAAATATAGCCTATCTTGGAGCAAGCGTCGTCACCATCATTTTGACTCCAATATTTTTTAAATCGGTTTGGTATTTCCTGAGAGTATATAGAAACTACCATTTAGAACGTTTTTTAGAACGCGTTTTGTGCATTTTCACCCCTTTTAAATTTCGAATTGTTTAAGAACTGTTCTTAGACATCATTTATATCTTATAAGTAGCTAATATTCCAAATTTCATATTTCTAGGCCCTTCAGTAACGCAAAAATCGCATTTTTAGAACGTTTTTTGCTCCTGCACCCCTTTTGGGGTAGTGGCACCGACATAAAATATAGCCTATGTTCTAAGTTGGACTAACACCATCATTTTGATACCATTACTTTTGAAATCGGTTCGGTAGCTCCAGAGCTTACCTCCTACAAATAAACAATTTTTACCTCTTTATAATAGTAGTATAGATAGATTAAGTACATACCCAATTTCAAATCTCTATCTCAATTTCTTCAGAGGATAGAGCGCTTACAGACACACAGACAGACAGCAATTTTTTTTTTTTTCTAAAAATAAGTTTTTCGGTATCTCCAGTGTCTAAAACGTGTAAATCCAAATATAAATAAGTGCGAGTAGTAAGTCAAAATTACGTCCACTACTAATCATATCACAATATTAAAATATTTATTTGCTTCAAAGACGTTATAAAAACACATTAAGAGTAAATTGAAAATCTATATTTACATGTTTCAACTCATTTTCTGAGTCGTCATCAGAATGTATAACATAAAATTACAAATGCAACTGAAAAATGGAAAAAATCATCGAATATAAACAGGTAATCATATAACGCGCCCAACATTTTCGCGAATAACATACTTTTTAACGAGAGTAAAATAATCTACAGGTCTAATTTTTATTTACAATTATTCATAAAAGAGTTCATTGAAATTTATTTAAGAGGTTCAGGCAGGGGCGTAAATCCTGGGGGGGGTACGGGGGGGTGCAACACCCCCCCCCCCCCTATGAAAAAATCAGTCGGAAAATTTCCCGTTTTATCGGAAAAGTACGTTTAGTCGGAAAAAATGGTATTAACCTATAAAAACTTATAAATTGGAAAAAGGAAAAATCAGTCGGAAAAATTCTCGTTCGATCGGAAAAAAGTAAGTTTAGTCGAAAGAAAATGGCATTAACGTATAAAAACTTATGAATTGGAGAACTGTTTTTGTAGTTTTTAATTAGTAAATAAGAAAAACAAGTTAGAGCGAAGAAAACCTATAAAATTTTATTCTTAGTCGGATATTTTTCCCTTGTAGTTTTTAATTAGAAAATTAGAAAAAACAATTTAGAACGAAGAAAACCTGTATAAATTTATACTTAGTCGGAAATATTACGGATTTTATTTTTGTGATTAAAACTATTCAGAAAAACTTTGACTTCTCAAATATTGTGAACTCGAAAACCTCGATATGAAGAAACAAAATATTTATATACATATTCCAGAAATGTTAATATTATTTGTAACCTTGATATTTTGATCGAAAACTTTGATATTCCGAACTTTTTCCTGTTTCCTTTGACTTCGAGATATCGAGATCCAGCTGTATTTATTTAAAATCGGAAAGTTTTTAGTTTAGTCTGGAAATTTTAAGACATACTGATTGAAGTGAAGAAACTTCTATTTTTTTTTTTTTTAAATCTAACTTTAAATTTAGTTAGAAACGTGTATCACGGAATTTAGGTGATATCCGATGAAAATTCAAAACTGAATTGCAAATATTTAGTACTTTACCCTATCAAAATCTGGGTATTTTCCACTCTACACGAATTTTACCTTTAATCGAAAATAATTATGGTTTTATTTTTTCTACTAATTTTGTGTTTTCTTTTTATTTTATTAAAAAAGATGTTAATTTTTTTTTTTTTACTTTTTTACGTAATTTTAGATTGATTTAAAAATGTGTTTCAAGAAATTTATATGATACCGGATGAAACTGAAACACTCAAATACTTTGAATTTTTATCTCGAAATAATCTGGATATTTTACAATCTATACGAATACGAGTTAACTTCTATCAGAAATAATACTTCCGTTTTCTTTTTCCTTTCTCAAATGTATTCGATTTTTTTAAATATTATTATTATTACTGAATTTTGTTTAGTTGGAAAAAACAGGGGTGACAACAAATTTTTACCCTGCTTAAAAGTATGTCGTTAGAAAGAATTAAGAAATCCCGTATTTTTGGCGCATTTTTGTCTTTAAAATATTCCCCAAGCAAACAGATTTCAATTTTCAGAAGCTGCGGAATTAGCTTCCAAGAACAAAAGTGTCTTTCCCTTAGTTCATCAATGTTACCAAATTCTGTTGACAGTTCCGGTGGCAGTTGCATCTAATGAAAGAGCTTTTAGCAGGCTAAAATTTATAAAGACTGCTATTAGATCAACTATGGCTGATGACAGATTTGAATCATTGATGCTTTTCAGTTACCACAAAGAATTAACTGACAATATAGGTCTGTCCACTGTTCTTGAAAAATGTGCTAATCGTGTTAATCGTGCTATAAAAGTGTGAATTTTGTTACAAAAGCGCAAACAAAATTTAATAATTCAAATTGCAATTATACAACAATTATTCAAATAATATTGTATTATAGTCATTATTATTATTTTATTAATATATTTAGGTGATAATCTTAAATTAAATTTATTCGTACGTAATCCAAGCTTTTCCTGATGATCACAATGTTTAAAAGGATATGTTGAAATTACTTATAAACAAGTTTTCATTTGTGATTAATATTAACCTGTTATTGGTATATTTGTAAAGTAAGTTTCTCCAGAAGCAAGACCCATATGTATATACACTCATGTCCAAAATTTTAGCGTATATGACAAAAACGTAGAAAGGGAGTGTTAAATATCTTACGAAATTATTAAATTTTATAGGTGAAATTCACAAGATAATTATGACTTCGCGTATCGTATTGAGATAGTCAAACAATTTTAAAGCGCTGATGTCGATTCTTTTCGAATTATTAATAAATTTATCTAAAAATTAGGGAAGAAAGTCCATGATTAATATGTATAGGAAAATGCGGATTGGAATCAAAAACTGCTTTGTTACATAGCGATATATCTTGTTACTAAACGTACAAAATTTGATTAACTTTTATTAAAGTACTAAGAAATGGATATAAGTTTTGTTCATTCGAAAATTTTCAATCTTTTAAATTTTGACTTTTTTTTTATGTTGTACACGTACATCGTACACGGGTAACAGGATTCCTTATGCTTAATTCAGAATTTGAATTTTTATCCGGAGTGGAGTCTATGTGAATAAATATGCGATACACAGAAAAAATAAAATGCATTAAGCCCTTTATTGGTAAAAAAAAAAAAAAAAAAAAAAAAAAAAAAAAAAAAAAACGGGCATCGAATTCCCAGCTCTTCAATCATCCAGTTTCATCAAATTTTGTACATTTAGAAACAAGATATATCACTATCAAACAAAGCAGTTTGGAGTTCCAAACCGCAATTTTCTACACATATTAATCATAGTACTTCACCACTCATTTTTAGAGACATACATTAATAATTAAAAATGAATCAACATCAGCGCTTTAAAACCTATTTGACTCTCTCAATACGCTCAGTCATAATTATCTTGAGACTTTCATCTATCATCTATAAAGTTTAATAATTTCGTAAGATATTTACGATATCCTTTCTTCGTTTTTATCATATATGCTAAACTTTTGGACATGAGTGTGTATACATATATATATATTAATTAGTCGGCATTTTGTACTCGGAAATTTTTCTTCTTGGAGTCGGAAATTTGTGAGTCTACACCCCCCTACGCGACCAGGGTGGTTTACGCCCCTGGGTTCAGGAGTTTGTAACGATACATTATCTTTTCGTATCCCGAATTTATGGGTTGAATGGTTGGACAACTTACGGCGTCGCGACATAGAGGAAACACGTGCAATCGCGAAAATGTAGGGCGCGTTATGTGATTACTTGTTTATATTCGATGATTTTTTCCATTTTTCCTATGCATTTGTAATTTTATGTTATACATTCTGATGACGACTCAGAAAATGGGTTGAAGCATGTAAATATAGATTTTTAATTTACTTTTAATGTGTTTTTATAACGTCATTTAAGCAAATAAATATTTTAATATTGTGATACGTGTAAATCCGTCAAACTTATTTTTTTTTTCGACTTTTAAAACGATTACTAGATTTACCCTATACTATGATGGGTAAGTAATATATTTCAAATTTTGTAATAGTGATTTGAACAAGAAAGAATTCTTTAAGGTGTCAGTTACGGGGAGTTTTTATTTGTAATTATGTCCTTAACCTCTTCCCGCCACATACGTGAATGTTTAGTTTTTTATAATTATTAAGGATCGACCGAAACAGGATTTTAAAGCCGAAACCGAAACCTAATTTTGGTGATCTTCCTATTTTCGGCCGAAAACGAAAATGTCCAAAATTGTTTTTTAATAATTAAATTTTATGTATTAAAGTAATTAATACATACATAAATATTCATAATTATTACTTAATTATACGTATTTATTAAATATGCATAGTTATCAATTAATTTATGCATATTTATTAAATATACTTACAGTAGAACCTCCTTTATCCGAAGCTCTTTTAACCCAAACTCTAGGTTAACCAAAATCCATATTTAAAGCTTTTTTTTTTTTTTTTTTTTTTTTTTTTTTTTTAACTCTTTTACATTCCCTGTGTGCAAAATCTATTTTGAAAGCTTCCCCCCCCCCCCCCCTTTAACTATCATATTCCTTGTGTGCAAGCGGTTCTTTCCGAACTACGAGTACATATAAATATTTTCGATCCCCTTTCTTAGAGTTCCTTTGAATTTAACTTAAGCTCCCGTAAGCTGAGAAGTGGAACGAAGAAAACGAACAAATTAGCAATTCTGAAGCTTTTGAATGTTTTGCAAAAGGTTTGGCATGGCTGGAGCAGTAGAGAGACTATGGTACTGGTGAACTAATAATATTAATAAACTCCGTGATAGAGCTTCAAAGCAAAGGTAATCGAAACTAAGACAAACAAAACATTTTATATGTAAAAGGTACTTAATTTCAAAATTAAAATTAAGGTAATTTATTCTTGTTTCTATTTTGCTGTTGTTTTGTTGTTATTAAGCACTTCTTACCATGATAAGAAATATTGCATATATTTCGCCTTAATCTTTAAATTGAAGCATTCTCGATTATCCAAAAATTTCGATTTTCCGAAAGAGGGCCGGTCCCAATTACTTCGGATAATAGAGGTTCTACTGTAATTATTAATAATATATATAATATATATATATATGTGTGTATATATAAATTAAAATTGAACTGAAATTAAACTGAAAAATTTCTTGATCGGCGGCAAAATATGTAATATTGGATGTAATAATCCGTTTGAAAAAACATAATACATTTGCAGGAGACGACGGACCTGCTAAAAAGGAACCTAACTATAACGATTTTTTTCTCTTGTATGTGATTCCGTCTTAGAAGGTTTTCCTGTATAGAATTTTTCAGATTTTTAAGTCTCCAAGCCGTGTAAATGGGTTAATGATATTAATAATAATTCAGATATTTACATACAAATAGAAATTCATTAAAAAATCAATATAGTTTACAATAGGATATATTGAAAGAAATATAGGAGAACCAGTATTTTGAAACGGATGTGCTTAGACTATGTAGCCTACGTGTGCATAAACTATCACAAACACTATATAGGAAAGCGAGGAGAGTTCGCGCGGTAGGAGAGATTGCGCACAAAGAGATTCGACGGGAAGGAGTAGAGTGCGCGCCCAGCGACTCCAGGTAGTTGTACAGCAGCATTAGTGCAATGTCTACAAGAATGTGCATATTGATTTTTCCAAGCGTCTTGGATAAAGCAGTGGTATTTTGTTTTCTTTTCCCAAAGTAAGTGCTTGAATTTTCATAACTGTTCGTCAGAATTTTTATAGAGCGTCAAAAATACAAAATATTTTGAACTTAAACAATTTCTTATAAACTACTAACCTGGACTAAGTATGCGAACACCAGAAATTCATTTTAGAAGTGGCCGTATTTAAATAAAAGACCGCGCAATCTTTCCTACCAAAATAGGAGAGTTTGCGCGTCTGCTACTTAGGAGAGATGGCGCACTTTCCCATAAGTTTAAGTGCTAGGAGAGATTACACAGCTTATTGATAAATTTGCATGAATTGCAAATTACGTGTAATTTGCGTGTAAAACATATGAATGAATCGATTTTGAAATAATTTCGGAAAAACACATAATTATCAAAACTAAATTTGGCAACAAATTAATTTGCAAAAAAATACTTTTGCAGATAAAAATTTTATTAATAAATTAATAATACAGTTGTTATTAAATAAATTTTATGTAATTAGTTTTGTTAATAAATTAATAATATATTTGTTAATAATTTAATTAAATATTTTTATATATATTTTTTAATTTATGAGCAATTAATAAATTAATTTTGTTAACTAAAATAAATTTTCTAATACAATGTTTTGGAAAATCTTTCACTCATTCCAAGTAGTGTAATGCCATCGAAATAAAAATGAAACTGAGTGAAACTAATGTTACTAATCCACAAAATATACATGAAAAAAGACTTAAGAAGGATGCCGCTGAAAAAAAAAAAACAGCTGAAGATAAGGTGCTTCCACAAAAAGTGAGATAAAAAAACTCAAGGAAAAAAACCGAAAGTCAATGAGGATGAGTGCACTGAATGTCTGTAACTGTACCAGGAGACAACTTCGACAACTGACTGGATTCAATGTATTGCTTGTTGCAGGTGATTGCACGAAAGATGCACGATTTACAACAACAAGTGCATCGATTGTGGACGTCGACAACTTCGGTTAGCAAACAAAATACAATGAAACTGTGGAAATGGAAATGAAGTAATTTTCAAGTTAAACATGTTATCAACTAGATTAATATTATTTTGTAATCTTAGTAGGGCTTGCTTTTTCTGATAATTTAATCTTCTTCAATTAAATTTTTTAACTGTTGTTAAAATTCTTTCTTTTATTTATTATTTAAATATTTGATTGAAATATTCACTCCTGATACAATAATATTTACTCACAAAAACCTTTCAACAATGTCGATTAAGTATAATTATTATTGTTAACAATTTAATTGTAGTTACTATTAATAACAATCTCTTCTACCTATGTGCGCAATCTCTCCTACCCATGTGCGCGTTCTCTCCTACCCTGTAAGGAGAGATTGCGCAAAATAATTTTCATGGTTTTATTACTGCTGTTCCATTAAATTACAGTATAACAACACAATAACAATGGGAATGCATAAAAAACAAATAAAGTCAAAATTATTCATGCATAGTTTAGCAAAATATTAATATTTAGATTTTTTATTACTATTCTTTTGAAATGTGCGTACTATCCTCGCTTTACCTTATATGTTTTTTGTGTATGTAAAAAACGAATTATATTTTCAATATTACGAGAGAAGAAAAAATAGTTCTTAACTGCACCGGAAGAATAATCTGCGATTGCATTTCTTATCTACACTTTATTTCTCAAGCAATAATTGAATATATACTCATTCATATTGAAATACATTTGTATTTTCATCTGGAAAATAATTCTTCTAAACTTTTAGAGGAAATCCCAACAACTCGATTAGCAGAAAACTTAAATCTGCCCCATAAGAATTATTCCAGAGGGAACTCAACCCACAGAAAGAAAATTAGAGTAACCCCGTCCCGAAAAAAAAAAAAACCCGATCCGTATAGGTCAAAATTGGGAGATTTCATTAGTGGCCACTGGCCAGTAGGACTAATTTTTTAAGTGACCACTTTCATTAAACTAGAGGCCACTTTTTTATTTCAAAATGCTAAACAGTAAAATTTCTATAAGTATTAATCTAAAACTGAGTAGCCCAAATAAATACGTTAATATAAATATATTGGAACCAAAAAAAGTAGAATCCTTGATGAAATGCATGAAAATTTTATTATCTCCTTGTAAAAAAGTGGCCGGAAGGTGGCCGCTGATAGACAATTTTTCACTAGCCACTTTTTTTCATTTACTGGCTGGTGTGCTGGTGGCTAGTGCTAATTTTGACCTTTACCGATCCGATGCAGGACTCTATTCAACGATCCTGAGGTGTTTGCTTATTCATAGGTTTTTTGAGTATTAAAGAATATAGATATGTACATTTGTTTATATAAAAGATAAAATTTTTATTAAACATGTAATTATAGATTATTTTCAATGATTGCAGTAAAACAAGATTTACTTCCCTTTCATTTCGGGCTCGGTTCGGGTTGCCCAGTTGAAGAATTTCGCGTTAAGATCAGGTGCGGATGTGCGGTTGCGGGTCATCGAAGTTTTTTTTTTTTTTTTTTTCTTGTCGGGTTGCGAGTCGGATTTTTTTTTTTTTTTTTTTTTTGGTGGATTAGGGTCGGGTTGATGTTTGACTTGACTGCAAAGGAAAATTTCGGGTTCGGGTCGGGTATACAACCCGACCCGCTCAGAACTGTTCTTGCCCTCCTGAAGTGCCTGTTTAAGATACATTTTAAACGTTTAAACGTAAAAAGAAAAACATTATTAAAAATTGTCTTCTACTAAGGGTTCAGGGCGCAAATTTCTCATTCTTGGTTTTCTTGGTGTTTAATTTTTTTTTCTGCGCCACTTACGAGTAAATTTTACTTTTTTTTTTTTTTCAGATCATCAGAAATCAGATCATTCAGATCATCACCCTGCGCGGGTCGAGTGCTGCTAGACTCGAACTCGAAAATTCTATTTGAAATCAATCCGCAACTCGAAACTCGACCCGAACGCACCAAAATAATTTTTGGTGACAAGCAACCCGACCTGAATCCGAAATGAAAGGAAAATAAATTATATTTTAATGCAATTGTGAAAAGAAATCAACAATTATAAAAAAAAATTGGGCTTGGCCAAATTTCATTGATATTTTTACTGGATAGGAGCCGCGTCGGTCCAGTGATCTTCATATGAGCTGGGTTGGAACTAGTGATGCAACGGATATCCGGTATCCGACATATCCGGCCAATATGTCGGATATTTGGCAGTAGCCGGATATTATAATTATCCGGCCGAACATCCGGCTTGAAATAAAGGTTCCCAATAATGAAAAACATGGTTTTAATAATTGAATAACTAATAATATTATTTAAAAAATAATACTGTTAGTCCTACTGTTATTCAGGGAAAATCTTAATGAATATGCTAAGAGAGATTTAATAAATTTATATATTTATTATTTTCTTGCAAAATTTGCATGTTTTTGTTTTGTAGTAATTAGCAATAGAAAACATTGAATTTTATATACTAATTTGGTTACACACAAAATTTCATTTATTTTTAAGGTTTTAAGAGCCGTGTTCATTACTGGAATGCTTAATTAGACGATTTCCAGTAATGCACACCCTCATGTAGACCTTGTTAAAAATGCAATTTCCGTAACGTTCATAGAGCATAAAATCTTTTGACGTAACTGAATACTTAATTAATCAAATTTAATTTTTAAATTGCATTTACCAGAATGTAATAACAACAAAATTTTTAAAAATAGCTGCTTTCTGTGAAGGAATCCTAAATAGGCCCCAAATTTTGCCTCGATCGACCCTTTATAGCTGTAAATGTATTTTATTATTATTTTTAAACTAAATTTAATTTTTAAGAATATTTATTTCAAACGTCTTTTGCTTCGATAGCATTTTTTAACAGCTATCAAGGGTCGATCGAGGCAAAATTCGGGGCCTATTTAGGACCCCTTCACAGAAAGCAGGTATTTTTAAACAATTTTGTTACTGCATTCTGGTAAATGCAATTTAAAAATTAAATTTGATTAATTAAGTATTCAGTTAAGTCAAAAGATTTTATGCACTATTACTGAAATTGCATTTTTTAACAAGGTCTGCATGAGGGTGTCCATTACTGGAAATCGACTAATTAAGCATTCCAGTAATGAACACGGCTCTTAAAACCTTAAAAATAAATGAAATTTTGTATGTAACAAAATTAGTAAGGTTAGTTGGGTGACTGGACCCACGAGGTAACTGGGCCATAGGCTATTTTATAAAAAAACTGTTGATGTTTTTTAAGTTTTAGCTTTTGTGAACAATGCCCCTTTATCTCTACTTCCTAAAACAACGTGTGTCAAATCAATAACTCTCTCTTTGCTGTGATAGGTTGTCGAAAATTTATGTTTCTTTTTTTAAAAACAACGTCAATTTGGTTGAACTTCCTCGGTTTTTTATTAAAATACTGTAAGTACTTTTATTAAACAATCATTTTTTTTTAAGCTTAGGCATATAACTACTGTATTTATGATTATTAGGTAATTATTATAATATTATTAGATACACATTTACTTCATGTTTCAAATGTAAGTCCGGTGTCCCAGTTACCCCATAAAATTTTCAAGAATGGGGTAACTAGGACATGTATCAGGGGTAACAGGACCATGTTGAATCTAGTTACCCCAATAGTTAAAAATAATTTTTTCGAGTTTCTCTTACTACGGTAAATAAATTTCTCCATTGTTTTTTGCTCACAATAAAGAAAATTATAGAATATCTTACTAAAATTAAGTATTAAAATTTAAAAAAAGCATATTGGGTGGTATCAAACCAAATTCCTTGAAGAGCGGTGATGCCGTTATGGCATCACATAATTTTAATCACTAATTGCCACATTGGCACCGGAATTTTATCATGAAAATTTCACCTTTATTAAGCACGCGAAAATATACTTTTACTTGTTTACAAATAAGTTCTTTTGTAAATACTGGTGTCATTAAATTATTTCAACATTTTACGAATACAAGTACCTTGCTCCTGAAAGCGAGATAGCCAAACCTTGAAATTGTAATGATACAGATGAAGTACTTAAGAACTTGCGTAGCCGTTTGTTCATAGATTTACCTCGTTATTTTTTCCTTAGTATACCCATGTAACTTTTATACTTATTACTTATACTAAAATGCATACGTACTTATTTAATTTTTATGTTTTTAGTAAAAATAAATCTAATAATTTCACTTTTAGTGGGTTTTTTTAGACACATTGACAGCAAAGGTTTTCATTATAACGCCTTTTATTTGATATATAATTTACATAATCTGCCTGGTTTAAATTTTTTAAAGATGTTTACACTTTTTCAAACAAGACGATATCCCATATGAAAAAAAAAAAAAAAACTCCTGTGGAACATAGACCCTTCTGGTCCACTTACACCATTTTTATGGGGCAACTGGGCCCATGAGGAAAGAAAGAGGAAATATGCATATTTTTTTTTTAACATTAAAATGTAATTTTGAACATTTATATCTGATAGAGGGAACCTAACTGGGCACATTTACAAAAGTTCAGACTTTAATTCAAATGAACATTAGCTTTTTGAAGCTGAATTGTCAGAAGCTCCAGAGTCACATTGAAAAATCATGGCCCAGTTGCCCCAACTAACCTTATATAAAATTCAATGTTTTCTATTACTAATTACTATCAAAACAAAAACCTGCAAATTTTGCAAGAAAATAATATATATATAAATTTATTAAATGTCTCTTAGCATGTTCATTAAGATTTTCCCTGTATAACAGTGGAATTCAAAACATTATCTTCTGCTTGTGCTTTCTGATTGGTTTGATTAAAAGTGTGAACACAGATTATAAAATATGCAAGGGGGAGTTATAAAAAAAAATGATAAAAACTAAATTTTTATTGATTATTTTTTTTTATAAATCAAAAACATTGAAGGGTTCCTATTACTGTTACATCTACTCTACATAATTTCCATTTTTTAAAAATTATTTTACAATTATTATTGTTATTTATTACTATTATTTAAAATAGTACTAATTAAATAACTAATGATAATGAATTTAATTATCATTATTAAAAATTTAATATTTATGTTTTCTATAAAATAAGAACTTAAAATAATAAGTTTTTAATTGTTTAATTAAAAGTAATAACTTAAAAAAATGTTTAATCTGATTCGGGAGGAAGGGGTAGAAAAGTAAACATACTGCGGCCGGATGGCCGGATATCTGGCTTAAATTGCAGCCGAATATCCGGCATCCGGTATCCGACCAAATTGACATCCGTTGCATCTCTAGTTGGAACTGGGGCTGAAAATTTCTGGCTGTTCAGACCTCAAGAAGAATGCAGTCTATCCCCGAGTTGGGCAGAACGATAAATCCAGTCCAGCCCCGAGTTGGGCCGGACAATAAATCCAGTCCGGCCCATCTCGGTCCGAACCTCTAGATAAAAAGTAGCCTCTAAACCAAGTTCGGACCAAGGGTCGGGAAGGAATATTGGGCCGGGCCCATGAAGACCCTTACATCTAATAACCAAAAGATAATTTCACAAAATTTTGTAAATTTGGACGATAAAGTTCTAATATATATATATATTTTAAAAACGAGTTTTTAGTGAACTTCGTTCACTTTCATAGATGAGTTTGAGTTGAACGAGTTCGTTTGAAAATTTTTGAATTTGAACGTGAACTTGACTCATTTTTGAGAAATTGAGTTTGAATTAGTTCGTATTTTTTTGTGAGCGTACCCAACACTATATAAAAAATTATCTTTATCAAAAATATATTATTTATTATGAAAAATATAAAGCAAATAAAAACACAATTTGGGGCGCGAAGGATTCGAACCCATAGCCCCTAGTCTTGAGTTCAAAGCTCTATCCATTAAAGGTCAAAATTAGTACTAGCCACCGGCCACAGGGCCAGTAAATGAGAAAAAGTGGCTAGTGAAAAACTGTCTATCAGCGGCCACCTTCCAGCCACTTTTTTACAAGGAGAGAATAAAATTTTCTAGTATTTCATCAAGTATTCTACTTTTTTTGGTTCCTCTATATTTATATTAACATATTTATTTGGGCTATTCTCTTTTAGATGAATACCTATAGAAATTTTACTGTTTAGTATTTTAAATAAAATAGTGGCCACTAGTTTAAAAAAAGTAGCCACTTAAAAAACTAGTTCTACCGGCCAGTGGCCGCCAATGAAATTTCTCAGTTTTGACCTATACTATCCATTCAGCCATCTAGCTTGCCTATCATTTGCAACAAATTATCTTTATAATTAGCACCATAATTAATCAAATCGTGATTTGTTCGTGAACGCACTGAACGTTTATTGCATCCACGATAAAGACCCACTCCATGTTCCTGTCTCCTGAGCTCGCGCGCGTCGCGCGTGTGCTTCTTAAACACACCCAGCGACACTCGCATCCCAAATATTTTTGATTTCAAATTGTGCAACTGATAACTTGTTGCCATTTCTCTTCAATAAAAATATCAAAATCGTACATCACGGACCTTCTACATCATAAAGTTCTACATTTGTAATCGCAAATACGTAGACTTTTTTTTTTTTTCATTAACGGTTCAGAAACATCTAAACTCAATGTTTTGTAAAATGAAAGAGAAAAGTAAATATTTACTGTTATCAGTAGTGCAGCTATCTCAGAGAAACCCACCCTTCACAGTTCAAAGTAGTGTAGCGAATATTTTCCCGTTTTAACGCTTTTCTTTTTGGTGTTTTATGATGGGCTCCAGTATAAAATATATACATGAACTTCCATATAATCCCAGAAGCCAACTTTGTCGTATTCTCGATGCTGACAAGAGATGGGAAGAGCTAGGTTAGTAAATCTGGGACTTACATGCACCAATTTCTGTTTATAAGTTTCCGCTTTTTCCTGAAAGAAAAATTCACTCTCTTTTTATATGACATATTCCTGTTTAACATGATCCATTTAAATTTCTATTATATGTACATGTGCCAGTAATGGACACCCCTTGATGTTTTTGGTTCATAAAAAAATAACTAATAAATATTTAGCTTTAATTCTTTTTTTTTTTCATAATTCCCCCTTGTATGTTTTATAAAACTGGGTTATTGTTGACACTTTTAATCAAGCCAACTAGGAAGCAAAAAATAATGTTTCAAAGTTTCGCTGTTTTTCTGTGAAAATCTTAATGAAGAGGCTAAGAACTGGCTTCGTTTAATTAATTTATATATTATTTATTTTCTTGCAAAATTTGAATGTTTTTCTTTGAGTAGCAATATAAAACTTAGAATTTTATATAGTACCTAATGACCATTTACAAAATTTCATTTATTTTTAATGTTTTAAGAGGGGTGTCTATTACTGGGATGGTGAATTAGTCATTTTCCAGTAATGGACACCCCATGTAGACACCGCTAAAAATGCAATTTCAGTAATTTTTATAGTGAATAAAATATTTTGAGTTAACTGCAAACCTAAATAATGAAATTTAATTTTTAAATTATATTTACCAAAATGTAATGACAACAAAACGCTTATAAATAGCTGCTTTTAAATTATTTTATGTGATTAATAAAATTTCAATATTTTATTCTTTTTAAATGTATATGTACCTTGCATATTTTATAATCTGGCAATGAAACCAGCCAGGAAGCAAAAAATATTGTTTAAGAGCTCAGTCAAAGAGGGGCTCATAGGACGTAATCCCTCTCTGTTTAAATAAAAACAATTCAGTTACAGAAGCTATTAAAAGTCTATGTTCTGTCTTAAATGTTTCCTTATTTACCTCTGAGGGGAAAAAAAATAAGTAATATTAATGAAAGTTAAGGTAATATTCATGAACTAAGTAAATCTGCAGATCAGTGGCCTCAAGCATGAGTTGTACAGTTTTGAAATTATTTTATTTAGTATTTAAAACATTCATCTCACAATATCAATTCTTTCATATTTGTAATATTAATTATTATAAATGATATATCAAGCAATCTCTGGAAGATTAATTGTTAAAAATAGCGAGACAAAACTAAACACTAATATTATAAAAAATTTTTATTTAATTACTTTTTTCATCCCCCACTGTTTCAATGATTTGATAGCTATAATTGCCTGATATTTAATATTTTAAACTATCCATCTAAAATAATTAAAACATCGATGTTCTGATAGTTACAATAATTGATGCAAACAGTACATGATTATCTCAAATATTTTATTAATTACCGGTATCTTAATTGTTAAATTCATTTGAAAAGAACTATTTTGTTTCATTAGTATGTATTCATTAAATTCTGGTTCTAAATAGTCATAAAAACAATTATATTTATTACTTTTTATGGGGTGTCCATTACTGGGCTTTTGGGTGCTTTGATATTTGATATATTTTTGTTATTTAAAATTAAATTTCGATTCATATTGGGAAATGAGACTATAAAAATGGTTAAATATTGTTGATAGGTTAATATAATATTGAAAAAACTGGAATATAATAATTATAACTATTAATAAAAAAATAATTTTAAAAGAAATTCCTTAAGGGTATCCATTACTGGCACATCTACCCTATATTTTTTCCATAATACACTTCTGTTAAACGGAGTCGTACTATATAAATTAACAAAAAACAAATGAGTTGCTTAAATGCTTGGGTATTTCTGCGGCTTTAAAAAAACAGAATATTTATCTGTGACCAAAAATCCCCAAATTTGGCGATAAACTTTTATTTCACATCTGTTCCGTTTGCATTCACCAACTACATATCTAAAAAATGAATTCAGATTAACCTAAAATGAGTAGATAATAAAAGTTGTATACAGTAGGAACACGGGTGAACCTATTTTGCCGGGCATGTAGATAAATCACCAAAAATCGTTGTCAATTGCCAATTTTGTTTATCGTTGTCAATTGCCAATTGTGTAGTACTGATGTTCAATTAACAAATAAACATTCTTAAAAATGATAAATAATATAAAAGCAAACTAAAGTCCCGGGTTCGATTCCTGGCTCTGGTTAATTTTTCACTTCAGTTGGGTTTATTGTATTTATTGTATGTATGTCTGTATAATATTTATATATACCTTTAACTGTTGAATGCAGGCGTTATTTATGTGTGTATGTGTGTTTTAATATATATTGTAGTATGGGTGTTTTATTATAATTATCGTAGATCTATGTAATAGCAAAATCTATTCATCGTTGTCCTGTCATCCAAGGCTGTCGTATAGATGGCTGGTGACTTCCCCAACATGGTTTATTAGTGAGAAATTGCAAACTCAGGCATCGGCCGGAGTAGCTCAGTGGTTAGAGCAGCAGTCTTGTATACCGTGGTCCCGGGTTCGATTCCTGGCTCTGGCTAATTTTTCACTCCAGTTGGGTTTATTGTATGTATGTCTGTATAACATTTATATATACCTTTAATACAAAACAGTTCACATTTTTTTCTGTGATCTTTTGAAAAAATTCATGTTTTTTCAGCAATTTTTTGACGAAATTCATGTTTTTCCCATGCTACTGAATAACGATAAGAGGGCAAATATCCTGTATATGGCTATGTTTGTTTGGTACAGATGCACTGGGGTTTTTTTTTTGGGGGGGGGGGGTATTAAAATGGTGATTTTTGCTTAGTGGGCAACCTGGTATTTTTTTAATAAAATAAAATGTGAATGTAAATAAAGTAAAATAATACAGTAGACCAGGGCCAAAATTTCGCTGAATACCTACCAAAAAAATTATAAACATTTTAAAATATACAGTGAAATACGTTTAACACAAAAACGCTTAACATGAAAAATCGGATAACACGAAATGATAGTGCGGTCCGGACAGTATACTGTGCAATTTAATGCCTTTTTTTTTTTCTTTTAACACGAAACAAAAATCGTTTAACACGAAATGATAGTGCGGTCCGGACAGTATACTATGCAATTTAATGCATTTTTTTCTTTTAACACGAAACATAAATCGTTTAACACGAAAAAAAAAAAAAAAAATCACTTTCAATCTAGTTAGTTTGAGTTGAATTTTGTGTTAAAAATACTGAACTTTGGGTGAAAATCAGCGAATTTCGTGTTTTTTGTAAATGAGCTTATGTTTTATGAGCACAATGGCTGAGAAATCGGTGCTAAAGCAAACTGCTATTTCGCTTCAAATGAAGATGAAGCTGCTTAATGCAGTTGATGAAAAAGAAGGACGAAAACAGAAATCTGCAAAGAGTTTGGCATTAACAATTCTACTTTATCAACAATAATAAGAAACAGGGACCCCATTACGTTAATGTTTGAGTGCAGTATGCTTAAGCCAGAGAGAAAACGCATGAGAACCGCTAAGCACGAAGATATAGAGACAGCTTTGCTTATTTGGTTCAAACAAGCTAGATCTCAGAATGCTGAAAAAGACACTTAAAAAATATACAGTGAATTCTCGATAAGTCGAATATTCGTTTAAGTCGAAGTTTACACGAAGTCCCGGCCCCTTTATTACAATTCAATATTAAACTTTCTCGTTCTGTCGAAGTATACATCTTTTAAGTCAATTTTTTACCCGATTGAGAAAAAACAGTAATTCGACTAATTTCTTAACCCGTAACTGGAGACATGAATTTCCTTACGCGATCAGCGACATAGAGTCCAAAAGACCCCAATGTTATTTTTCGTTTTTGTCTTTTGTAAACAGCATTGGAATTTATTTTGGAAACGCAATATATTCTGGAAATCATGTAATTATAAAAGAACTACTTGACGGTACTGAGGAGATGATTTTATTCAAGGAGAAAAACCAAGTGATAATCAGAGCCAAAGAACAACGCGGAGTCATTTTGACTTCCGTCTCCAGTTACGGGTTAATTTTTCAGCCACAGCTCAAAAATACTTGCACTTTCTGTTAGTTAAAACTTTTCTGCACTTCTTTGCCGGCTTTGAAAGGCGCTATTTTTATTTCCTACATCAGACAGTGTGGAGCCTCTGCGAGTTTGGAATTTTAGCTGAAAACGTCCCATCCCCCACGCGATTTTACAAACCATCACGCGTAAAGCGATTGAGAGCGATATCGAATAATGATTGGTCGGTCGCCTCGCTGTAGGAGGGGCTTAATTCGCTGGAAGAGGATAGCTTTCACTTCGTTGATCTAAAATCGTCAGAGCTCGCATATTCATATTTGCTTTATTTTTAATGATGATTAGAACAAAAAAAAGTGTACAACACGATGTATTATCTTATTCATTTAAAAGAAAACAATTCATATATACAAGTATCATTTAATATGAAGCAGATCGAATAAGCAATCAAATACAACAATTCTTGTATTATTTTATTGTATTTATTAATAAAAAAAAAAGAAAAAAAGAAAACTAATATTTTAACTGAAAAGGTGAATGAAAAATAATTAATTTCTATCATCTCATTTTTGTAATTTTTTAAAGGGGGAGGGGACTATATGTTTTGCATAATTTATTGATGTATAAACCTTACATAAACTTAAAAAATAAACATTAATATTCTTCTACCAATTTTGTTTATAAATTATTATATTCGTTAATATCTGTAAACTAATATTTCCGATTGTTAAATAAAATTTAAATAATTACTTTTTCAGTAGAAGTAACTCATATTTTGAATAACTAAAGAATGAAACTGAAATCAGCATATTAAACTAGTATTTCCCAAGAATAATTAAGTAAATCACAAAATAAAAATAAATGTTTATTGTTTTATCTTAATTAGAATTGAAGTATCATATTGAAATTGAGATATCTCCTGTAATGTATATTTTCGCATGTAAATATATCTGCACTACAAGATGCATATTCAGAATTTTTTTTTTTAAATATTAGAAAAAAAATCGCAATTTTTCATTTTTAAGACATCGAAAGTTATTCCTTAAATCGGGTTATAAATTCTTTAAATTTACCAAGCTGTTTATATCTTTTTGTACTGTTGCATAAATTGACATGCAAATAAATTGCAGTTTTATACTTTTATCTTTTGGGGAGGGAGGGGGGCTCAAACAAAGGTTTATTCAACCATCTCTTTAAATCAAAAGAGCATAAAATGCAAAATTTGTCATGTAAATTTATTTTTTTTAAATATATTTAAATTATTTTTTAGTTTCACAACAACAACAAAAAATACCTTACAAACTTCCCATGTATTCACAGAAAAAATTAAACTAAATAAAACCTTAAATTAAATTATTCAGTTGACTAAATAAATTATTCACCGGTTTTTAAAAACCGAAATTTTTGCCTAATTGAATAGGGAAATGCTCAGATTAGATATAAGGCAAAATTTACAATACAATTTTACTGGTATGAATAATTACTGATTCTGAGCACCTTACGGGGCACGGATAACGGTGGCTCGTCCTAGAGGTGTGCACGGGCCCGGGCTTGGCCCGAGGCCCGTACCCAGCCCGGCGGAATGGAGGAGAATTTTCAAACGGGCCGGGCCGGCAGAATTAAGACAATTTTATCAACGGGCCGAGCCGACAGACAAAATAAACGGGCCGGGCCTATAAAAAAAATTAATCGGGGCTATCGGCCCGATATAAGAATTTGAGAGGAGCAGATAAAACACGAGGTCATTTCCAATGAATATGACTTTTTCGAGAAGTATGAATGTGCGTTACGAGCCGATGCGAGTTTAACAACACCAATACAGAAATGTAACATGTCCATCGTAGAGATCGGCATCGTACAGTTACATGATGCCTGATCCCGGGTTTAATTTTTTCGGCAGACTTGTGCCGGGACGGAACTGGTCTTAATCGTTCTCAGGATGTGTAGGACAGGCATTACGTTTTGTAAAAGTATTAATAGCGATAATGAACTTCTGTTAACAGTATCTTTGGAAATGTACCTTAAGGTGGTTCTCATATTTAATGCTCAACAATGCGAAACTCTCAGACACATTTTCTGACACATTTTTAACTATAAAGGCATAAAATTGACAGGCCTGAGTATTGAAGGCATTTGGGATCGAATAGCGTTTCCATTTTTCATAAATTACGTACAGAGATAACAGAGACTCTTGTCCCGTGACTGTACGTTTTTCTCCTTTCATGTGCTATCGCTTCCGGAAATTCGATTCAAAACGCTAACTTTGGCAGTATTTTCTGAAAGATATATTACTTTTATCTAAGAAAAAAACGGCATTTACATGGTTTCTGAATAAGAATACCTGCCAATCTCATGCGTTTCCGAAAAGAAAGGAATTCATAAATGTATCAAAATGTAGCTCCTTTGGATTTGAGAAAAGCCTTAAAAATGACAGAAATATTTTCACAAATCTACCTTTTATTATAAGGTTCAAAAGTTATCATGTTTTTTAACCCTTTATTCTAAACTACAATAATCTTTTAATGAACCCTTATTTAAATTTTGAAACGTCTGTAGAGACGTTGACTAAAACACTGTAAGTAATCGTTAACGTTTACTATTGTGTGTTTTCTATTTTGCGAACAGATAGAAATTTAAAATATACTGTAAAATGCTCCCATAAATATGCATGTAGTATTCATTAAAAGAATCTTAATTGTATGTCGAGAAAAAACGGAATTTTTTGTAGAAATTTAGTCGGGCCGGGCCTGTTTTCACTGATTTTTGTACGGGCCGGGCCGGGCTCGGGCCGAACTTTCAATTTTTACACCGGGCCGGGCCGGGCCTGGAAATTCCGGCCCGTGCAGTCCTCTAAGCTCGTCCCCAAGGAGTTAATATTAATTATATATTTAAATAAAAAATTAATTAATATAGTTATATATATTAATCCTTCCCACTCCGTTGACTCCGCTGCGGACACATCCTAAGTCTTTGCAAAATTTGTTTTTCGTACCAATAATAAAGGAAAATAAAATTCACTTTATTTAATCAGAGCATTTTTGAAATTGTGTACTTGAAGGAAACTGCTTTTTAAAAAGTGGTGGCGATCACATAAAATTTGTGCAAGAGACCCCGAAGCTTTAAGGGTTAAAATATCAATATTAATTATATATTTAAATAAAATTATTTAAAAAAGAATATCTTTAGTTAATGGTAGTTCCCCATTACTACTTAATAACTACAGATGAATCAGTAATTGTTCAATACTATATAATGAATATAAATGTTGAAGTCTAATGCTTACTTTTAAATGATTAATTCTTTTAATTTGATATTTATCTGTTATTAAAGTTTCAACATAAAAGTATTTTTAATGTAAGTTTAAAAGTTATAGCATTTTAATAAGTGTTCATTTAATTATTAAAAAAAAGCTTATATGAATTTTAAAAAAATTATTGAAATTTATTTAAAATTAAATTTTATTGAATGTAATAAAAATTTATTTAACTTAATTGTAATTATAATTTAATTATCTAATTGACAATTAAAAATTACAAAGCAAATGATAATTAATTTTTATTATCATTTAATGAATACTGTTTATTAACTTAACTAATTCAATAAAGATCTAAACGAAAGTCTAAAAAAACAACACATTAATAAGGACACAACTTAAAACCTTAAGGTTACTACTTTTGGTAAAACTAATAAATTGATTCTGTTAATTTCATATCTATCTGTTACTAAAGTTCCAACATAAAAGTATCTTTAATGTAAGTTTAGGAGTTACAGTACTTTAATAAACGTTCATTTAATTATTAAAAATAGCTTATATGAATTTACAGATTTATTTAAAATTAAATTACGAAGCAACTGTTAATAAGCAATCTTTGTTACAAGTTAATAAATAGTATTTATTAACTTAACTAATTCAATAAAAATCTAAACAGTTCTAATAAAAAAAAAAAAATTAACAAAAGCACAATTTGAAGCCTTTATATTACTAGTTATAAACAAAGTCCCTCATTGAATTGATACATTTAACTCCTCCCCCAGAAACTCCGTAACCATTTTTCTGCCAATCACCATACGATATTGTACTCAATCGCGCTACGCGTGATGGTTTGTAAAATCGCATTCCCCACATCATTCATTTCTCTTTTACGCATACCCTTTTCTCAACATCTATTCTTTGCAAACAGAGCAGGTGGCTAAGTGAATTCTAATTGGTCAAATTTCCCACGCTTTTATGCAAAGTTCATTACTTTAATGTTGAGTCTTGTCATTTTAGTGTTTATTGCTTTCACATCGTGATACGTTTTCTGTTGGGTCTTTCAAAATGTCGAAGCGGAAATTACACATTCTTACTGTAGAACAAAAAGTAAATTTGATAAAAGATATTGAAGACAATCCTAATTTAAAGAAAAAAGATATAGCCCTGAAATATGGTATCCCTCCCAACACGCTATCTACTATACTGAAAGATAAGGAAAGCATTTTCAAAAGACATAAGTAAAGTGTGAACCCAAAGTGCAAAAGGATGAAGACGTGTGCCTTCCCAAATATCGAAACAGCCCTCGTAAAATGGTTTACATATTACAGGACACAGAAGATTGTAATTCCTTTAAGTGGTACGATGTTACGAGAGAAAGCTTTGGATATCACAAAACTATTGAATGTGGAAGGCTTCACTGCAAGCACGGGGTGGCTTGAAAAGTTTAAAGCCAGACACAACATCGTGTTTCGGACATTACACGGTGAAGCAAAAGATGTGTCCGATGCACTGTGTGATGAATGGAAGACAGTTTCATTACCTAAACTTCTTGCAGGTTATAGCGCAGACGACGTTTTCAATATGAATGAAATGGGACATTTTTACAAATGTTTTCCTAACAACGGCGTTTAAGGGGGAATCATGTTCCGGTGGAAAGCTAAGTAAAGAACGTTTAACTGTCCTTGTTGGAGCAAATGCTTCTGGAACAGAAAAATTACCTTTACTGGTCATCGGTAAATACAAAAATCCTCGCTGTTTCAATCATAAAAAGTCACTTCCCGTACAGTACAGATCTAATCACAAAGCTTGGATGACGCTAATATTGTTCGAGGAATACATCAGAAATTTTGATGTAGTGTTTCATGCAAAAAAGCGTAAAATGTTGATCTTATTTGATCAGTGTACTGCTCAAAGTCAACTTTTGAACTTGAAATCTATCAAGTTAGAATTTCTCCCTTCTAACACAACTTCTAAGCTACAACCAGCAGACCAGGGAATAATTAAATGTTTAAAGCCTTCCTACAGAAAATGTCTAGTGCGGAAGGCAATCGAGGATGACGAAAATGGAATAAATCAAAAGTGTGATGTGTTAGAAGCAATTAGACTAATTTCGAGTGCCTGGAACAACGATGTGAAACAAATCACTATCAAAAATTGCTTCAGTAGATCGTTAGTATTATATAATGTGTGTTTTTTTTAATTGATAATCATATGTAAAGGCCATACTGTATGTTGTATTCGAAAAATAAGTCAGAAACATGTTTTAATTTAGTTAAATAATTTTTGGACTTATGAATTATTCTAAATTATTATTGCTATGTGTTTCATTGGCTATTAAAGCAGATAGGAAAATTTTTGGGAAACAAAAATTGTGTGTGATCCAGTGACATACATCACCAGTCTACAAATATACAGAACTGTATATCCACAAAACTATAGTGTTTACGTATAACAACAGCGTGATGAACAGTCCATAATCTACTTTAGTGATATTACCCAAGGACAATTTGTGTGTTACCACAATACTGTGATCCACCAGTGTGACTTTTGTTTTGAACTTTCCTTCCACATTAAGGACAGTTACTATCTTGCAGCAGTGCAGACATACAAGCAGCGTGTAGCTGCGGTTCAGTCTTACGTGATCAACGAGTGGTCGCCAGCAACGGATCAGTCGAGAAGCGAAAGGACTTTCTTCAACAAAGGCCGTTGTCACTCAACCTGGAGTGGTTGGAGTGCCGTAAAAAAAATTAATTGATGAATAATTTTTTTTGCCATAAAAACAAGGGGATATGCTGGAAGGGTTATCATATAACTGATATAAATACCCTTGATACCACTTCAGCAGGTTGTTATTTTTTTTAATGCCATAAAAAATACTATTATTTATATATTTTGATTATTATTATTATTTTATAAAGTGTGTATGTGTATTTAGAGTGTGTTCTTACATGTATTTATTTTGATTATTATTATTATTATTTGATATAAATATACTCATATATGTATTTTCGCTGTAAAGCCTTAATAAGTGAAGGACTGCACAGTTGGGTCTTATCTTTAAAGGGGATCTTTTTAGATAGACACGAAGTCTCCAAGCCTAACAAAAGCGTGACATAAAATGCCAAGTTGTATTTATGACTGGATGTTAGTTTAATTATGGGACCGAATAAAGAAGTCGTAAAAGATGGACCACACAGGCGAGGTAAGAAGGCCCGGGGTCTAGATCCCATGATCGCTGACGCTCAGTGGGCGGAGTACGGTATACCGCGGAAAAAAGTGTAATACCGAATCAGAGGTCTGCAAGTTGACGGAAGAAGACGGGGTCAGCAAAGCTGACCGACCATTTGACGAAGGGGACAAAGGAACATCCTCCATATTGTTATCATGAGGTGATTTCGTAACCGAAGAATGAAGTTATAGGGAGATGAATGCTAGTTTCCCAACTATGATGATTTAACTGAGATTCGCTCGTTTTTCCCAATTAAGATGGTTTAATAAAGAATTGTGCTGTTGACTTGTAAGAGATGCATTCCAGCTCCCAAACTATGATGTCTTAACCGAGATCGGTTCCAGCTGCCAAACCATGATGACTTAAAAAGAAGATGCATTCTAGTTCTCAAACTACGAGGGCTTAAAAAATAAACAGTGCGATTCCAGTTCTCTAACTATGATGTTTTAACCGAGATTCGTTCGAGTTCGCAGCTATGATGACTTAATAGAGACTGTTTGTTATCTGTCTGTAATGAGGTACTTAGCAGACATTGGTTTGCTCTAAAGATGATTTTACGATGAGTACGAGTTATTCGGGTCGTGTTTTCCCGCTAAGGGATGGCCCCAAGATCGACAGTCCTCGGACATTGCTTACATCATTAAATTAAATAAATTAGTGAACTTTATTCCTAGAGTGTGAAAAAACACTCGGATTTAAGTGCCACGGATTTAAGTGCAACCTAAGCTACGAGTAATCCTCTTCTACAGAAGGTATGTGTTATTCAATATTTTTGTATTCCCATTGTTTTAATAATCTATGTTGTGTTAGGGATGTACAATTTATGGTACCCAAGCATTTAATTAATATTTGTAATGATAATTTAAAAGGTAAATTTAATGCAATTACTACAGTGAAACCCGCTTAAGAAGTTTCCCAAGGGAATGGAAGATAAAAACGTCTTAAACGGGAAAACTTCTTAAATGGGAAATTAGCATTTTTTGAAAAACTCAATAGTTTAAATATTGATATTCAGAAGAGGGTTTATTTTATCTTAGTACAATAATACAAAGAGTACTTTCTATAAAATTGAGTTTTCTTAAGAAATTTAAATTAGTTTGCACACTTTAAAAATTAGCTAATAAAGTAAAAATGAATAATTACTTTAGAAACTCTTTATTTAATCCAATACTAGAAATTTCTCTTTAACCCCTTCGGGACGGGAGCCGTTTACGAAATTTTTAATCTGTTGTCACCGTTTTTTAAAAACAGAAATTTGTGTCTTCTTGAATCGAGAAAATGCGCTGATTAAATAAAGCAAATTGTACAGTAAAATTTTACTGGTGAGAAAAAACAAGGATTCTGAGCGCTTCATGCGGCACGTATACGTGTCGCTCGTCCCCAAGGGGTTAAGAGTCATTTGATATGTTTTTGCAAAAAAAAATCGGTTATAGATTTTTGTTTCTGTTTTTTTTTTTTTTTTCAGCAACCTTTAATCAATAACTTTTCTTCCATAACTTCATATTTTCCTCTTTTCATATTTTTAATTTTACGAGATTTTTCAGAACAGTTTAAAATGAGATCTCGTTTTGCTAGAATTCCATTCAGAGTAGTCAGAGTAGTGCAACGTATGTTCAACTTCTTTGCAATTTCAACTCTTGTTGTTTTCGCGTTACTATCAACTTCTTTCAAAATTTTGATTTTTGTCTTCAATTGACAAGGCTTTCCTTTTAATTGCCTTGCCCGAAATTTTTGGGAAAAAAAAACAGAATTTTTTGTCCGTGTATTTTCTAACGAGAAAGCTTTGATGTTATGCACTTTACACTGACTTAAAAACTGCGAAATGAATAAACCAAACGCAGATTTGGTATACATTACACTTATGGAATATGGTGGTGGGAAAGAATCTGTTGTAACTATTGAACTGAAAGAACCACCCATCGGTAGGGCGGAGCAATTCCCTTTTCTCTTATCAGTCACTATTGTTACAGTGACGAGAGGCCCATCCTCTACCCACATTCCATTTCCATCAAACACGTTAAACAGATTTTAAGGTGAAATAGAGGTGACCACATCTGCTATCAGTCCTAAACATTGACCTTTTTGAATAGCGAAGAATAATAAAGAAAGAGATTTCAGCACAGAAAATAAAATAATAATCAAAAAGACAAAATAAACGACCTTTGAAAGTAAAAATGGAAGGAAAAATAAAACTTTTTAAGCGGGAAAGAGTTTCGAACAAAACTTCTTAAACGAGTTATTTTAGTGTTGTAAGAATAAGAGAAAAATGGGAATCGAAAATATAAACTTCTTAAACGGGAAAACTTCTTAAGCGGGAACTTCTTAAACGGGTTTTACTGTAATTCAATTTTGTTCTTTGGAACGCTCGTGTCTTGTGACACATTTCTATTTTATTTTTGTAAATATGTAAATTAACTGTAAATAAACTTTTTGTTTATTGTTAAATTTTGCCTATGTTTTTAATACAATATGAGTCCACTGTTTTACTTTAATGTAAGTTTATTTCAGATTATGAACTTCTTTAGTATGTTATTTATGCGTAGTTTCGATAGGTTTTATTTAGATATAACTGCGCAGTCTATACGCTATTTCTTCACTAAAATTACACAACGCAGTTTGGGGCAGTTTTGGAGATGTGTTTCTTCCCGCCTCAATTTAAGATAATTATGGTTAATGTAATTATCAGGAATAGCCAGGACCATTATTCAATTATTACGATCACGAATGTTTGTTTATAAATTATAATGTTTTTAAATACCCA
Source organism: Maratus speciosus (assembly GCA_963932465.1). Classification (NCBI taxonomy): domain Eukaryota; kingdom Metazoa; phylum Arthropoda; class Arachnida; order Araneae; family Salticidae; genus Maratus; species Maratus speciosus. Next base: position 175,452,632 of record OZ010793.1, read on the forward strand.
CTATAATAATTCAGGTACAGTAATTGAGGAGTAGTTAACCTGCAATTACTAAGGTAATTACTATTATTACCAATTATTTCCCCCCACCTTCAAGATTGGGGTTCATCCTGTCCCCAATCGGGTGTATGTCTGGGTAGCTAAGTTGGTGCCGGTATATGGACTTGGATCTGCCCAACATACAAGATTTCATAAACTTTGGTGGTTTCCGTGACTTTCAGGATTTTTCTGGAGTTATTGTTAATATTACCCGTTATATCGAGTTAATATTATTTTATTATAGTGGTATTTTTAGTTAAAAAAATAAAAACGCGTTACTCATGATTGCTAACATTAAAATAAATTCTAAAAATTAGTCTTGGTACCAATGAATTGTATGAATTATTTCTGACTTGTTTTTCCCAAAAAGTGTATGGCTCAACGAATTTATATTTTGAAAAAAAAAAAAGTGTTGTCATGAAACAATATTTTATAATTGAAGTGTAGTTTATACTGTGTGTATAGGGAATTTCAGGTTATTATTAGTAGAAAAGGTTGCATTTATTCAGTAAAACTTTGCAATTACTTTGTGAGTATTAAAAAAAATGTTGAAACAATTATTGAAATGAAAAGAGAAAAATCTTTTTCATAAATAAATTGTAATTATTGAAGTATGATAAAGAAAAATCATACAGTATCGAAAAATAATTCATGGTTGTGTTTAAAATCAGTAAGAAGTGCTGAATATTTTTGAAAAATTATTAGAGTGTTTATTTATGGTACTGAGAAAATTTATTGATTTTTAGTAGAAAGAATTTATTGATTTATGTGTTATTGTGTATTATTTGTGCATTTTGGGGGAAATATCACGAAAAGTATTGTGTATTATTGCATTTATGTGTATAGGATTTTAGAAAATTTACTTTATGACAAATAGAAATTATCGCAAAAGTAAAGATAATTCTAATTCAGGAGTTAGCAATTAAGAGAAGCAGTTAAACAATTAGAATTAAATATGTCTCACGAAAAAGAGGAAAACTCATTATCTCAGGTGTTGAGTTTGATCAACCCTTTTGATATAAAGAAAATTCCTAATGTAAAATTCTATTTAAAAGAATTTGATCAGTTCCTGGATAGGACAAATATAAAAGAGGACTTTAGGCTACAAATTCTAAAATCAAAATTTGTAGGAGTTGCACATGAAAAATTGGTGCAAAATGGCAATTTAAATTCTGAGCAAGACTATGCTAAATTTAAACAGAAAATTTTGGATATTTTCTCGAAAAGAGAATTGTTTACAGAACAGCAGACAAAATTTAATCAAATAAAGCAAAAACCTAATCAATCTGTAAAAGAGTTTATAGAGGACTTTAACATTTTGGCCTATAAATATTTACAAACGACAGGTTATGATAATAATAAAGGTGCGAAGGATTTTTTTGAATTGATTAAAATAAATAAATTTCTGGACGGAATTTCTCCGAATATTTCTTTAGAACTAAGGAAATGGGATATAAAAGAATTCTCTAAATTATGCGAAAAAGCATTACACCTGGAAAATGCTTTCAATTCTTCAATAATTGAACTGGTTAATAATGTGACGGAAAATGTAGAAATTAAAGATAAAGTTTATGAGAATTTATTGGAGCAAAATTAAGATCAATTAAAATATATCGCACAATTGACGGAACAATTGAATGCATTAAATGTAAAGAAAAGTAGCGAAAATAAAGACGAAAGAGTTCAGGAAAATTATTGCGCGATCTGTAAAACTAGTAGGCACGATTTACAGAATTGTTATTTTAATGGTAAAACTAATACAAAGAAACCTAATTTTCTTAGAAAACAGAATTCTGAAAATTTTAATCCTAGAAGTGATTATAACAGATTTAATGCGGGTTTCGGGTATCTATCTCCAAGTGTACAGGGGTATCCCAATTTTAATCCCAATTTTACACCCAATTTTATACCAAATTATAATAACAGTCAACGGAATGATAATAATCATGGTTACTTACAACATAATTATAGGTATGGGAACTTGGATAAATCTAATAGACAGAATTATTATGATAATTTTCAAGGGAATCGGAATTTTTCAGGGTATAATTCTGAGTATTGTACGGATGATAATTTTTATCCCAGGGGTTCGAACAATGGAAATTTTGCACAGCAAAGGCAGAATTCTAGAGACTCTAGTGTTAGAAGCAAGGACTCGCAGAGGGATAATTTTGATGGAAAGAATGGTTCGCAGGATACTTCTAACAGGGGTTCACGTAAAAAGTACGATAGGGATAAAAGTAGACCTCCGGAGAAGACGTAGAATGAATAAATAGGGTATTCCATTTTAAGAGTAGTTTGTACATAGGTATTTGGGAATTGTATCTAAGGGATTGTCGTACTTTCAAAAATAAAAAAAATAGCAAAAATTATAAAATCCAATCTTATTAGATAATATTTTCTCTAAAATTTTTATATATAATTTTATCTTCTATTTAGTGTATTTTTTGTTCATTTGTTTTCATTGTAGTGTAGTGTAGTGTATTTTCAGTGTATTTGGTTTTAAGTTCAAGTATATCAGGGTAATTAATGGTATAAATTGGATTTTATGTCGTTAAAGACATGTTTTACAATATATCTCTGAGATTAGTTGATATATCAGGGGTCGGTAGTGTAGAAAAACGATAGGATTTCGTTTAGTTGGGTAAGTGTCAGGTAGTGACATGTTTTGGTGGACGCTCAAGGGTTAAATTTTGAAAATTTGTATTTCAAGCAAAATATGATTAATCCTTTTACTATTTGCAAAGTACTTAAGCATAAATAGCCTTTAAATAGAGGATTTTACATGCTCCGAAGCAAAAAAGCAGCTTTTGTCGGAGTTGAAAAAAAAAGTGTAAATTCAAATAAAATCAATTTTGGCAAGTAAAATTCGGTTCTAAAGGGTAGTATTAGCTATAAAGGTTGTTAGTTATACAGTAGCAGTGTTTTTTGAACACCTACAGGTTTTTTTTACTGGGAATTTTACTTTTAGGTTGCTCTAGAGAGAAATTCAGCATAAGTTTTAAAATTTTTCAAAAAAATAAAAAATAAAAATAAATAAAAGCATAACTTTGGGATAAAGTTTTGTTAGTGAGGTGTTAGTGTATAGTGGCATTCGGGTAGTTTTAGGGTAGGTACGAGTGTGTTTTCATTCACATGGTGGTATGTACCGATATTTTCTACGGCCACGTAAGGGTTAAAAAGCGGTACACAAAATTTTACGTTGTAGGTAAAAAAAAATTTTTGAGGTGTTATAAACTACGGAATGTCAGTTGGAGATTTAAACGGTTATTTTACTAGATGATGGTTACTGGTAAATAAAAAAAAAAAAAGTAAAAGAAAAATATAAACAAAAAAAAAAATTGTAAAATACGAAAATTCGTAAGTAAGTAGGTTTGTAGATGTTACAAAATAAATAAACTATTTTATAGATGTCAGAATATGACAAAAATAAATAAATAAATTGTTTAAAAAAAAATAATTCGGCGTACGGTATGCTTTCGCATAAAAAATATTACGGTAATTTTATAGGTATTAAATAAAATACAAAATGATTCACGAAAAAAAAATTAGATTTTTCTAAAAATAAGGACGTATTTTGGACAAAATTAAAATGTTTTTGGTCAGGGTAGAAATGTTCTCTTTTAGAATAAAATTGAGGGAACTGCATAGATAAATTATATAAAAAAAATAATATATAAATATAAAATAAATCAAATGGTAAATGTATATTTATATGAAAAAATATAAATACCAGCTTTGCATTTAGTTACAAGTAAATAAATAAATATGTAAACATTCAACAGTATACAATATTGCTGGTAGTGTATAATTGCATGGTGTCCAAATGATGTTTTTAAAAGGTATATAAATTTATTGTGGAAACAGTTTTGTAGGTTTGGGAGAAATATTATTCTTTAGGAAGACTTAAAGTTTCCGTGGAGAACTCCTCTCCATCCCCGCATCCGAGATGCAAGAGGCAGCGTGTTTTCAAGTTGTCAACACGGCAATCGGGAGGTAAGGTGGACAGTGAGAATGATGGATCGACTCACACGCCCATTTTCGCCGGGAAGAGTTGGAGCAGTCACGTTTGACGTAAGGGCTCAAAACCGGCTGTTTTCCGAGAACAGTTTTGTAGTTTTGGTTTCTAGTGGCAGAAAATATGGGAATTTAGCTATAGTACTAGGGAATTTACGCTGGATTTTTTTTTGAGGATTTTTTTTCTCAAGGCCTGTTTAAAGATAGGAGTTTTATTTTAGAATAGTAACAGTTTTACGGTAGTTTGGACACGTTGCAAAAAATACGTTAAAATATGGTAAATAAAATTTATAATGGCAAGTTATAAATAAATAATAAATAGAAATATTGGTTGTCGATTACAATCATCATCTTCATCTGTTCTGAAATTCACAGTATGATACAGTAATAAGGTGTTAGCATGCAGGTTTAAAAAAAATAAATAATTAATTTTGACAGCATGCGTGTTAGAAAAGAAAATTCAGGCATATAAATATAGCAAAATAAAATTTATGTTTTCATGCATCGGCAGGCAGGTATTGTACATGCAGAGTGTATTTTTATGGGTAAAACAAAAATTGAAGTTATTTATAAATAAATTCGTAATGATAGGAATTTTAAGCCAGCGGTAACAAATATTGGTTGCGTAAGTCATGGTTTTCATTAAAATTTCTATTGACAAGTTTTTAGGTAGCAATACAGGAGTACCAAAATTTGGGTATTTTTTTTCAACGAAACTATTTTTAAAATAACTCACGTGAATTTTGGTTAAATGTACCTAAAAAGGTAGTTTTTGGTTATATTCTACTTTTGGTAATAATTGTATATAATATTTGTGTCAATAAGTATGTTTATATATGTATTAAAATTTTATAATTGGTTTCGGTGCAATCGCACAAAGTGGAATGTTGTTATTAAACGACTCTTGTGTCAAAATTTAAAGGGACATGTTGGTAAACAACAGGGTGTATACGTGTTCGTCCAGACAGTGGGCGGAGTGTCCCTGCAGACAGGATAGTTGTTTCATGCATTTATAAGTAGGATAATGATTTAGTAGGCGTACTTACAGGGTCCAGTGAAGAGGCGTTGGTCCCCAGGGTGTCGTTTTGGGCGACATGGTTCTACATTGAGGGTATATGGGCCTCCCCTTATTCAAATTCTTCGACATATGTCATTATCTGAAAGAAAAACCAGCGAAATATTATTATCTTGGATTTGGTAGAAGTTACGTATTTTAAAGTACAATGACTATTCTTTGGTACGGCGCATATATTAGCGTTAATAAGGTTAAAATAAATGAGTTATTGAATAAAATAAAATAAAATAAAAATTTGTAGAGTTTATATAAGGTTTCTAGCGTTTTAGCCAATTACTTAACGAAAAGTTAATTTATTTTAGGCTTGCTATTAAAATTTAGAATAAATAAATTAAAAAAAATAAAAGAAAATTTTTGAGAAAGTTTTAATAAAAAGTGATAATTAAAACATTAGAATGAAGGTTTTCGTTAAATAAAGTTCGGAATTCTGATAACGAATTCAGCAAACTTTTTTTCGAGAGTATTTATTTTTATTTGAGCAAATTATATGCAGAATAAATAAATAAATTTTGTAAATTGCAGGTAGGCAAATTAAAAAAAATAAATAAAACAATATTTTGTGTTTTAATGAATGTATTATTTTTGCTAATTAAATTTAATTAAAAATTAGTTAAATAAATTAATTTCGTAGGAAAATTTTAAATTAATTAATTTTAAACAAAAATCAATTAAGCAATGGTATAATTAAATAATTTAATTATAAATTATCGTTAGCACTTGTAAAAAAATTCAAAAGTTTAAAAATAAAATTTAAACTTAAAATTTCGGTTAGGTTATTAAAATATAATTTAACAATTAGTTTTAAACAACAAAAGTAAATTATTAGGCATAAAAAAATAAATAAAGGTGTACACCAGTCACCAATTTTTTTTCCAGAATTGGCAATTTTTAGTCTCTAATAAAAAAAACTAAAAATAAAAAAACTTTCGGGATTAATAGCACTTTAAAAAAAACAGTAAAGTAATTTTAATATTAAAAGAAAGGTGTAGTGTAGTAATAATATTTACCTGGTAATTTGGTAATCCAATGCTGTTGATTCTGTTCGTCCGCGTAGGGCTACACTCGCGGGTCGAGGGTGCTTCTTTTCCGGAAACATGGATAGGCAGACAGTCGGCCTCATTGGAGTATCTCTATTTTACCTATAAATAAAAAAATAAAGCGAAGGTATGTAAATATAAAGAAATTAAATACTTGAAAGAAATAAAAGTAAAAAGATAGTGTTTAGACGTAATTTTAATTTTAAAATAATAATTTTTTTCCCCTGGTTTACTAAAGTGTAAATTTTAAATTGGGTTATTTTTGGTGCTAACAGTTTTAAAATTCATGTCATAAATTGTTAAAAGGGAGTATATCATTGTAAAGAATATTTGTAGTTACGGAAGCAAAAGACTTCAGTTTATAATTGGTCAGGTTAGGACAGCAGGTAGAGAATTGTGTTTCCGTCTTAGACAGTGTAACGTTATGTCCCGTATTCACGAGTGTATTTACAAGGGTAAATACAAGGTATTGGGTGATATTTACTGTTCGGATATTAGATAAGGGTAAATGAATCTCTAATTTTCCGGCTAGGCAGTGTTTTGAATATCACAAGGTAGTGTAATTACTCATTTAAATCAGCGATGGGATTTCCGTTATAGGAAAATGTTTGATATTGAGTTTATTGGTATCAACTGTTGCAGAATTAGTTAAGTACGTTAAATGGAAGGCTAATTGTCTGTACAACAGTATCAACGGTACACATTGCAGTAGCATGTGTCATTTTAATCTGGGAAAACAGGATTCCGCTATAAGGAGGTTTTTCTCGATTAAGGATAAATTGGTGGATTTTTTTGGGAAAGTATTTTATGTTAGAGACCAGGAAAATAGGTCTATTATTTCGGGTATAAGTCATGAGCATAGCAAAAAAACTGGGGCTAGCCAGGCTATATATTTAAATAAAATAATATGGGCATTTCACTGATTTGGGAAGCACAGATTTCAGGTTTTCGGATAGGTACGGTAGCTGTTCTTTTAGAAGCGGGAAAACTCTTCGTAGAACAGGTTCCTAGCGTCTCGTTTTCAACGCAGTTTGGAATCAGGGGATAATCTTGACCATTTTTTTTTTTAGATTGAAGTTTCTTTTACTTAGTTTTAATATTTATAGTGGACGTATTAAAATAATTTTTACAGCATTAGAGAGTTCGTAAGTAGTACTTCATTCTAGTATAAAATTGCATTTGAATATAGTCATTTTTACAGTATAAAACATGGTTTTACATACCTGACAAAATTGGCGTGTAATCCACTTGTGTCCATCGTCCCTCGCTCGTTAATAGGGGGGTGAAAGCGATTAGTAGGTTGCAGACAAGCGGACCTGGTCCAGCCAGTTGTTAGGGGGTCAGCCAAGGTGATATCTAGCGGTTGCTAAGTAACACATGATTGCTTTCCTTTCAGATATGCAGGAAAAACTGCAGCGCGATTCTTTGGAGATAGATAGATCGCAGATGACAGCTATTACCAGTTTTTATGCGCTACTCTTCAGTAGAAAGAGATTGACAGTTATCTTTTGAGTAAAGTAATAAATGTTAGGTTACGTATGTTGTGGTTGATAAGAATAAATCTACCATTGTGTGGAAGTATATACTGAACAAATAAAATGAGAGTTAAATAATAAATCTTTCTTAAAAAAAAAAAAAAAAAAAAAAAAAAAAAAAAAAAAAAAAAAAAAAAACGAAAAAATTAAACAAATAAAACAGTAGACTTACAATTAGACTTACCGATTTTGTAAGCAGTTAGTAAGCTAGTTAGTTATAGGATGTTTTTAGTACTGCAATTCTTTAATCATAGATATTACTTCATGAAAAGAATGTGACAGAGGTATTATGGAAATGAATATTAGTATTCATAACTTCAAAAAGTAAAAATAATGCAAAAGAATGTATATTTTGCAGAGTGTTTAAATCTTGTGAAATAAGGTGTATATGTCACGTTGATTTGTTAAAGTGTATATATATACAGTAGGGTATCATATTGAAATTATCGTTAGTATTATATAATGTGTTTTTTTTTTAATTGATAATCATATGTAAAGGCCATACTGTATGTTGTATTCGAAAAATAAGTCAGAAACATGTTTTAATTTAGTTAAATAATTTTTGGACGTATGAATTATTCTAAATTATTATTGCTATGTGTTTCATTGGCTATTAAAGCAGATAGGAAAATTTTTGGGAAACAAAAATTGTGTGTGATCCAGTGACATACATCACCAGTCTACAAATATACAGAACTGTATATCCACAAAACTATAGTGTTTACGTATAACAACAGAGTGATGAACAGTCCATAATCTACTTTAGTGATATTATACAAGGACAATTTGTGTGTTACCATAATACTGTGATCCACCAGTGTGACTTTTGTTTTGAACTTTCCTTCCACACTAAGGACAGTTACTATCTTGCAGCAGTGCAGACATACAAGCAGCGTGTAGCTGCGGTTCAGTCTTACATGATCAACTAGTGGTCGCCAGCAACGGATCAGTCGAGAAGCGAAAGGACTTTCTTCAACAAAGACCGTTGTCACTCAACCTGGAGTGGTTGGAGTACCGAAAAAAAATTAATTGATGAATAATTTTTTTTGCCATAAAAACAAGGGGATATGCTGGAAGTGTTATCATATAACTGATATAAACACCCTTGATACCACTTCAGCAGGTTGTTATTTTTTTTAATGCCATAAAAAATACTATTATTTATATATTTTGATTATTATTATTATTTTATAAAGTGTGTATGTGTATTTAGAGTGTGTTCTTACATGTATTTATTTTGATTATTATTATTATTATTTGATATAAATATACTCATATATGTATTTTCGCTGTAAAGCCTTAATAAGTGAAGGACTGCACAGTTGGGTCTTATCTTTAAAGGGGATCTTTTTAGATAGACACGAAGTCTCCAAGCCTAACAAAAGCTTGACATAAAATGCCAAGTTGTATTTATGACTGGATGTTAGTTTAATTATGGGACCGAATAAAGAAGTCGTAAAAGATGGACCACACAGGCGAGGTAAGAAGGCCCGGGGTCTAGATCCCATGATCGCTGACGCTCAGTGGGCGGAGTACGGTATACCGCGGAAAAAAGTGTAATACCAAATCAGAGGTCTGCAAGTTGACGGAAGAAGAGGGGGTCAGCAAAGCTGACCGACCATTTGACGAAGGGGGCAAAGGAACATCCTCCATATTGTTATCACGAGGTGATTTCGTAACCGAAGAATGAAGTTATAGGGAGATGAATGCTAGTTTCCCAACTATGATGATTTCGCTCGTTTTTCCCAATTAAGATGGTTTAATAAAGAATTGTGCTGTTGACTTGTAAGAGATGCATTCCAGCTCCCAAACTATGATGTCTTAACCGAGATCGGTTCCAGCTCCCAAACCATGATGACTTAAAAAGCAGATGCATTCCAGTTCTCAAACTACGATGGCTTAAAAAATAAACAGTGCGATTCCAGTTCTCTAACTATGATGTTTTAACCGAGATTCGTTCGAGTTCGCAGCTATGGTGACTTAATAGAGACTGTTTGTTCTCTCTCTGTAATGAGGTACTTAGCAGACATTGGTTTGCTCTAAAGGTGATTTTACGATGAGTACGAGTTATTCGGGTCGTGTTTTCCCGCTAATGGATGGCCCTAAGATCGACAGTCCTCGGACATTGCTTACATCATTAAATTAAATAAATTAGTGAACTTTATTCCTAGAGTGTGAAAAAACACTCAATGTGCCACGGATTTAAGTGCAACCTAAGCTACGAGTAATCCTCTTCTACAGAAGGTATGTGTTATTCAATATTTTTGTATTCCCATTGTTTTAATAATCTATGTTGTGTTAGGGATGTACAATTCATGGTACCCAAGCATTTAATTAATATTTGTAATGATAATTTAAAAGGTAAATTTAATGCAATTACTAATTCAATTTCGTTCTTCTGAACGCTGGTGTCTTGTGACACATTTCTATTTTATTTTGGTAAATATGTAAATTAACTGTAAATAAACTTTTTGTTTATTGTTAAATTTTGGCTATGTTTTTAATACAACATGAGTCCACTGTTTTACTTTAATGTAAGTTTATTTCAGATTATAAACTTCTTTAGTATGTTATTTATGCGCATTTTCGATAGGTTTTATTTAGATATAACTGCGCAGTCTATACGCTATTTCTTCACTAAAATTACACAATGCAGTTTGGGGCAGTTTTGGAGATATGTTTCCTCCCGCCTCAATTTAAGATAATTATGGTTAATCTAATTATCAGGAATAGCCAGGACCATTATTCAATTATTACGATCACAAATGTTTGTTTATAAATTATAATGTTTTTAAATACCCACTATAATAATTCAGGTACTGTAATTGAGGAGTAGTTAACCTGCAATTACTAAGGTAATTTCTTTTATTACCAATTATTTTTCCCCCACCTTCAAGATTGGGGACAATGTATCATGTTACTTTTATTCATAATTCAAATTGTTTTCATTATCATTTTATTTAATACAAACTCAAACATTTAAAATAAATGGCTTTCACTTCTTTCTTTTTTTTTTAACGAAACGAAAAGAAAAATATTAGGCACAGATGTCATATACGCACCGGTGTATCTAATTTTTGCCAAAATGGCATTATTTTGGTTGACATGGTAACCCGGTTATTGTTGTTTTTTTAATAATGTTTATTTACTTTATTTTCTTTTTTTTAATTACATAAATTGTTTTGTTCTATAGTTAATTATTTTTTTGGTTATTTTCTTTTAAAAATAATAGAAAATAACTAAAAAATACGGTACTACTTATTTATTCCATCAACCCATTTCGCCAAATTTTATAAATTACCAAAACACACGCCAAATTATACAAATTGACATAATTTTTATTTTAAATAACGAAAGAACAAATAAAATAGTATAACATTAATAAATATACAAATAAAACGTCGAAATAAAAATCACTTGATGACGTAAAGACGTGTAACTTGCTTAAAGTCAATTGAATGTGACACTTACGATCAACCATTATTAGCATTTAATCTTATAGTTTGGCGATAGATTTTTGGTCGACGGGATAACTTAGTAGTACCAAAAATACATATGTAACTGGTATTTGAAAACGAGGTTTTCGACAAATTTTCGCCAAAAAAAAAAAAAAAAAAAAAAAAAAAAAAAAAAAAAAAAAATCACGCCAAACCCGGTATATGACATCTGGCCAAATATTAAATGATGTAACAAACCATGACATTTAATTTCAACTTCAAAGCAATGTTTTAATTTACCACTCGAAAAAAAAAATGCTAACTGGCGAGTTGAAAAAAAGCTATTGGCGAGATTTGCACACGGCTAGCGTAACAATACGAAGAATTCTTTGCGACCATAGCAACTTTTATGTAGTTTTATTCGAAAAAGAAATTTGATTTTTTAATCAAAATGGAAACCTTTCGGCACAGATGTCATATACTTATCACCTGTACCTGGCTAACATTAAAATACCAAAATGGCACCTAGAATATAAAAAGCTAAGTGGTTCGCCCGGAACTGTTGATGATAATCACATGACTTAGGCTATTGTTATAGAAATTGTTTTAAAATACCGGGAAAGAAAGACTCTGTATACTTAATTCATTTAATTTTAGCTTCTTTTCAAATGTTTAACTGATCCTCTTTAATCAAACACGAAAACAACCATTGGATGTCTTAACAGCAACTGATTCGGCCTTAAATTTTTGCAATCAAAGAGAATTAAATGGAAACCCGTTTACAGGGAGATCTGCACAGCTTTTTTCAGTATAATTCAATCTTCTCTAATATTTTTAAAACCGATCAGATTAGCGTGTTTTTAGATTCTGCGGTGTCTGAACGGGGGGTTGGCGAGCGTAGCTTGCAGGGGGCAGAGACCCCTAGTAAGTAATATAACTTTTGAAAATATTTAAATGAAATAATTACAGTCAATTATATGGAAAATTGAAATCATTTCTAATTTAAACATTATTAGTAAACAGCTATGTCTTATGTTCAAAGTAAACTGCTCTACACAGTGAAACATTGATACCATGAAAATCGTATGAAGAATCCTTTGATTAATAATATAATAATCAATCAATAAACATTTGATGCAGTTTCATGAATGTAATATATTATTTTGTGGTTGTTATTATTATTATTATTATTTAATATCCAAATAATATCCTTCTGGTTATTTTGTTTTCTGAGTGATAACTCCAAGTGTCCATGTCAACATTTTTGTCCATTAGATTCAGCAACCAACAGAAAAGATTAATTGGTATTATGGAAATGCTATAACTAGCACTCAATTTTTGCAAGCTGTGTTATTCAATTTGATATCTTAAGTTACTCTTTTAAATTCTTTAAGGATAATCTCCCCCAATCCCAATCCAGAAAATTTTCTTTTACAACTTAGCCAAAATCTTAAAGATCATTATATTTTGTTATTAACTGCTGTAAATAATCTGCATTTTTTAAATGAATATATTTTATGCTAAATATTGAATATTATTTATCTATTTTATTTTTTCTAATTTCACATGTTTTAAGAAAAATCTTTAGGGTACCAGATATCTTCATCAGCACATGCTAATTTTCATTCTACATGCGCGGAAACATGACCTAGGCTCATTATGTCTCATGTTGACTGCTGAGATGAAGCGTTAAAAGTAGAAATTACTTCTATCTATAATTTAAAACAAATTACAAAAAAGAAAAAATATTATATTAGATTTTTTCTAAAAAAACCAAATGGTTTCTTTGACAAAAAAACAATTGGTTTAAACCATGGTTAAAACTACTTGGTTTAAACCGTGCCAACCCTGCTTGTCAGTACCTAAAATAAACTATGAAAATATTAAATTTTACAGATTATTATTAAGGATAAGAATTTTCTGAAAAACAAAAGTTCATTCAAATAAAAAGAAAGTGGATGTTGCTTTATCTATGTCTTATTATAAACACATTGAATAGAAATGTTCTCAGATACAAAAGGTAACATATCAATACAAAACAAATAGGTGTTGCTATCCAACGTACAATTTATTCACAAGTTTTTAACATAAAACTCTACGTTTCGGTTTAATCTTTAAAACCTTCATCAGGAGAAAAATTTTCTAAAATATAAATCGACAACAAACTCTTTACATGCTACATTTTGAAATCAATTCAAAATACAAAGCTTTCTAACGGAAACCTCTTACTCCCAAATAAACAGTTCAGTGGCGCCATCTTTTAACCAAAGATGCAAACGAAGAAATAAATGCTGAAAAAAGTGGAATTTTCATTGACTTTTCAAAATTGAAAGCCATATTTCTGGGATGTGAAAGGAAACATTATCATTACACACTTCATGGTTTCTTAGACGAATTTCTAAAGATTCACGAATAATAGCATTGCGCGGAATAACTTGCTTGGAAATAACTTTAGCATGGTCAAAGTCTATAAATGAAATGAGTCCTTTATGGACTTTCATTTATAGACTTTTCACAATTATTTTCACATTTCATTTATAGACTTTGACCATGCTAAAGTTATTTCCAAGCAAGTTATTCCGCGCAATGCTATTATTCGTGAATCTTTAGAAATTCGTCTAAGAAACCATGAAGTGTGTAATGATAATGTTTCCTTTCACATCCCAGAAATATGGCTTTCAATTTTGAAAAGTCAATGAAAATTCCACTTTTTTCAGCATTTATTTCTTCGTTTGCATCTTTGGTTAAAAGATGGCGCCACTGAACTGTTTATTTGGGAGTAAGAGGTCTCCGTTAGAAAGCTTTGTATTTTGAATTGATTTCAAAATGTAGCATGTAAAGAGTTTGTTGTCGATTTATATTTTAGAAAATTTTTCTCCTGATGAAGGTTTTAAAGATTAAACCGAAACGTAGAGTTTTATGTTAAAAACTTGTGAATAAATTGTACGTTGGATAGCAACACCTATTTGTTTTGTATCGATATTACAACGTAAAGTCCTTTATTATTATGGTAACATATCAATTTGTACATTTAAATATTTTTTGGCCAATTATTGCTTTACATTTTGAATAATGATTTAATTGTGTGGTGGTGATGATGATGATGAAGGTAAAAAATTTTGAGCAATTTTTTTTTAATTTAAAGGACATAAAAGCTATAAAGACATATGAGTAGAGCATAAGGGTATATATTAGGGTGGAGTGAAAAAAAACAAAAATCGGAAAATCGAAATGTAATACTGCGCAAAAGTAGTGTATGTTCCTCAGTAATAAAACTGCAGGGGTTTTTCGAAATCAAGTTTTATCTTCCGGTGCCCCCGGATCATCCAATTTTTACGAAATTCGTCAAAAAAGCCTTGTGTAACTTATAAATTGAATTAAAGATCAATTTGGAAAATAGAAATGTCATAACGCAGAACAGTTTTGTATGATACAAAGTAATATGCCTGCACAGTTTTTTCTAAATCAAGTTTTATCTTTCGGAGCCTATCCCATTCCCCCCCCCCCCTCCAACTTTGAGAAATTCATCAAAATAGCCTCGTACACCTTACAAATCGAAATAAACATAAATTTGGAAAATAAAAATGTCGTACCACAGAAAAGTTGCGTATGGTACGTAGTAATATGCCTGCACAGGTTTTTTGAAATCACATAATAACTTCCAAGGACACGGTCAATCGAAATTTCGAAAAAATTGCTGCAACTTCCCTTTTATCTGTTGTACATGTATAATATAATGTATCACACAAGAAACAAGAGTGCTATGCAAAAATTTTATCTGCAAAAAATACACAAACAAATAAAGTTCAAGAATAAAAAACAAATTTTTAAATCTGTTGAACGAGTTCAGAAAATTTAAAGTTCAACTAAACCAGTTCGTGCTCTTCAAAACAAAAATCCTTAATACTCGGCTTGGTATTTATTGTTTGTCCTGTTAGAATTTTGTAACCTTAAAATCTGACTTAGTCTCAAAATATGGCATAATGGTTCTTGATTCTAATTGAGATCTTATGAATCCATCCCTGCTGCTAGCACCACAAACAGTCGCTACAGCTTGAGTAACCACTTTGACTCCCTTTCTACATTTTGAATGTGCATGGAAACTCAGAAAACGAAATGATACCTTCATGATCACGTTTGTCAATGTACATCTTTAAATCATCGTATGAAATATTAATAGGTGGTCAAATAATAGTGCAACGAAATGATATCTTCAGCAAACGAAATGATGTCTTCGTGATCACGTTTGTCAATATACATCTTTAAATCCTCGTATGAAATATTAATAGGTGGTCAATTAATAGTCAAAATAGGTGGTTCTGTAACTTCTGCCTCATCCCATTGAATCAGATCAATATAATCTACTGCGCTAAAATTGAACAAATATTTGACAGCAATTTCTCAAATATGGATTGCACCGTCTTTGCAGGATAGCTTGCACTTTATTGCAGACCATACCTTGACTACAATCTCCGTCAATGTCTTCAGATTTGACGTTGGATCCAGAGTTGTCATATAGAGTCTCAAAATTCTGTTGCTGGTGGGAACCCATCTGCTGTGTGAAAGTTTACCAGAAAATCTATTTGCAAGGTCTTCCGAACAATTTCTTTTCTTAATAGACAGTATAATTTCCTTCAGGTATTTTTGATCGGTACTGAGATCGTCAATAACTGTTTCGAAATTATAATTAATGTCGATAGTCTGGAAAGAAACAATGGGAAGGGATTCACAATTGTCCTATAATTTTCCAATTGCCCCACTGTAGCTGTATGGTCCCCTGCTGCACCCGTCTAGCTGTTTAAGGAAATGTCAGAATGGCAGCTCATTTGCATGCAACAATCAAGAGTCATTATGTCATATTTTGAGACCAAGTCACATTTTAAGATTCCAAAACTAAAACAGGATCAACAATAAGCACCAAGCCAAAGCATTTCAAATATTTAATTTTTTGTTTTGAAGAGTGTTTCCTCCGTGCATCATAATTGATAATGAGAGGGCGCTGCAAGCGCTCTGGACTGAAAGGGGCGCAGGCGAGAATTCCCCGCCAGATGATGATGATGTGTTCGTAAGAGCAGTGCATCAACCGCTGCCAGTCCCTTTTGAATATTTATGTAAATAATAAATGTTTTTGTTAAGTTTTAGAAATCTGGACAATCCATCGAGTACGCAATACAATTCATTTGGTATTTTTAAGTATTTTATACAGTCCAAATTGAAGCTATCGCGGACAAAGTTTTTGTCCCTTCGAGCCACAGCGCTCATTTAGAACACTGTTTGAAGAATCAACGCCTTGGATATTTTGGAATTATCTAGTTATAGAATTTATAGAGATAATGTCTGTTACTACTCCAGTGATTTCAGGAACTGTGGTCCTGAATCGAAAACGAGGAAATATACGCGGCCAAGTTACAAGAATATCAAATGCATCGAAACTCGGCCCTAAAGAACTGGATTTGAAATTAAATTCTCTTCAAATGTTAAAAAAGAAGACTGATGAATTACGAAACGAAGCATATACTATTATAGCAGATGAGGATTTAGGGGATTTTGAAAATTCCTTGACCGAAATCGAAGAGCAATTAGATAGAAGCTATCGAAGTAAGTCTTCTTGATTTAATAAAGCCTAGTATTTCTAATGTTGACAGTCAAAATAATAGTAATGATAGAGGTAGGTCTAATGTGGTAAAAATCAAATTGCCGTCAATTAATCTACCCCAATATTCGGGTCGTTACACAGAGTGGATGAATTTTAAGTTATAATTCACCACATTAATTGATAATAACGTTGAGCAAAAGCTGTATTATTTACAATCAGCCTTAACTGGCCCTGTGAAACAATTACAAAATATTGATGATTCTGATACTTCCTTATTCGAAGCTTTAAAAAAGAACGATTTGAAAACAAAAGGTTATTGGCGAATTAGTCATATTTTAGAGTTATTGAGTAATAACAAAATAAAAATTGAAAACGCGAAAGAAATACGTAATCTGGTAGATAATTTATTGAGCCATTTAAGAGCTTTGAAACAGTTAGGACTGGAACATAACAATTTATCGGAATCCATTCTAATGTATTTTGTTTTACAAAGAATTGATGACGAGTCAAGAAAAGTTTTTGAAATGTTCCTTAATTGTAATGAATTACCTGAATAGAATATTTTTATTGATTTTTTACTGAAAAGAGCTTAAGCTTTAGAAAATGTACAAAAAAAACAACATCGTTATGAAACCTAGGTTTGAAATTAACCCTAAGCAAAAAAGTTTCGTTTTACAGAATGACAAACTTAACTGTGCATTTTGTAAACAACCGCATTTGATTTTTTGATGTCAGAAATATTTAGATTTATCGGTTCAAGAAAGATTGAATCAAATACGAAAA
This sequence comes from Maratus speciosus, assembly GCA_963932465.1. Taxonomy (NCBI): domain Eukaryota; kingdom Metazoa; phylum Arthropoda; class Arachnida; order Araneae; family Salticidae; genus Maratus; species Maratus speciosus. The sequence goes on from OZ010793.1 coordinate 175,470,148, forward strand.
TTACAGTTATGTTATAATTGTTTATCTTATCATAACGTTAACCGATGTAATAAATTAAATAATAAATGTAAAATTTGTTTCTCTAATCACCATAGCTCACTTCATGGAGCTAATTTTTCAAAATCTTATTATGAAAACAAACAAAGTAATTATATTATGAATCAACCTCAGATCAAAAATGAAGATAACGTAAATACTAATTCAGTGGAAATTATTTCAAATGCGAAGACCTTGAGCTGTCAAAATAATTCTGATCAGAATCTATCTGTGTCTGGTGCCAGCTATAATGCCTTAATTTCGACAGTTGTGGTTTATTTGAGGGGAAGTAATGATTCTTTTTTTCCTTTTGTTGCTATATTAGATACAGCCAGTAATATATCTTTAATTACCTTTTCTGCAGCAGAGATGTTAGGACCAGAGTAAAGTCAGTAAAGTAAAGTCAGTGATTTTCTCTAACATGTTCTTAGTTCCTAAAATAACAGATTTAACTCCTATGAGTGGCGTTGATATTTCTAATCTGCACCTACCACAGAATTTAATGTATGCGAACCCAAGATGTTTTGAACCTCAGCGAATTCAGGTGTTATTGGGGGCAGATGTATATTATGAATTGCTATTAGCTGGTCAAATAAAAATTCCTGACACTTCTATAATTTTACAAAACTCTCATTTAGGATGGATTGCAGGTGGAGTTATACATGATAAAAATGAAACTAAATATAATTGTCATTTATTAGAAAATCAAGATGAATTAAATTTGAAGGCCTTTTGGGATTTAGAGACATTAGGAATAAGGGATGATCCAGATAATTTAAAAAATGAAGATATCTTAGAGGGATTTCGGGAAAAAGTGCGGTTTACAAGTAACAGATATGAAATCTGTCTCCCATGGAAACGGAATTGGGAATAACTAGACAATAATTACAATATAGCTGAAACACGTCCCTGTTACTCTCGTAAAAAGAATGAAACGCGACACAAGTTTATATGAAAATTATCGTAAAATTTTAGATCAATACTTAGAAATGAAAATTATTGAAATTGTTCCTGAGTCAGAAGAAAATTCTAACAACCCAAATTTTTATTTATCCCCACCATACGGTATTCAAACAAGACAGTGTATACACGAAATGTCGCATTGTTTTTGATGCGAGTTCCCATGAAGCGGGACAGTTATCACTAAATGACTGTTTGGACGCTGGCAGTAACCTAAATCCGAACATTTTCCATTTATTGATTTTTTTTTGATTAAATAAAATTGCTGTTTTGGCCGACATAGAGAAGGCATTTTTACAAATTTCGATCAACAAAAAGGACAGGGACGTTTTAAGATTTCTGTTTATAGATGACAATCCTGTCAATGGTGATGAGTTTAAAGTTACTATGTACAGATTCTTACGCCTAACATTTGGTTTGAACTCAAGCTCATTTTTATTATCAGCCACCATCAAACAACATCTTAGTAAATTTAAGAAGGAATATCCGGTAGCAACCGAAATCCTCAACAGTTGTATTTATGTGGACGATCTGATAGCCGGTACCGACACTGTACAAGATGCACTGAACATTTCACAACAATCACACAGAATTATGGAGGAAGCTAGTATGACGTTCCGAAAATGGATATTGAACAACGAATTAGTAATGGAATCGTGGGAGAAGAACGGGCTTAGTACTTTACCACAGGCCTTTGAGGAAAATAAAACATATAAGGTATTAGGACTGTTGTGGCTGGAAATTGATAATTTATTAGAATTTTTGTGCAAGGCAAAAAATACGAAGAGGTTCGTTCTGCAAGTAGCAGGCAGAATTTTTGACCCCTTGGGTCTCATATCGCCATTTACTATAAGAATTAAACGGTTGTTTCAAGAACCATGGAGTAGAAATTTAACATGAGATGACGAATTGCCCCCCGGTATTTTAAAGCTGTGGGAACAATGGTGTTCCGAGTTACCCCAATTAGCACAACTAAAGATTCCTAGAAATGTGCTTCAGTTCCTTGAAGACTCTGAATACAAATTAATACTGCACACCTTAGCCGATGCCAGTCCCAGGGCATACGGTGCTGTCATATATTTACAAACATATTCCAAGACCCAATCTTCCATTAATTTGCTTACATCAAAAAGCAGGTGGCACCCTCGAAAAAGGTGTCATTACCCCGGCTAGAACTCTTAGGTGCGTTACTAGCTGCGCGTTTAACTTGTGAGGTGAAGAAGGTGTTAAATCGCAAGGGACCATCTTCTATGTTTCTATGGACAGACTCTCAGATTGTTCTTTATTGGATCAAGGGGTCTGCAAATAGGTGGAAATCATCCGTGTCCAATTGTGTAAAAGAGATCCAATCGCTGACAGACCCATCCAGGTGGTTTCACTGTGCAGGGTCCAAGAATCCTGCAGACCTGCTGACAAGAGGTATAAGATCTGAAAGTCTTATTCAGAATCACAAATGGTGGACTGGACCAGAGTTTCTGAAGGACTCATTAGACATGTTCAACAACGAACAATCACTAGTAGTTCCAGATCAGGAGATCTATTTAAATGAACTAAAAAGAGACTCCGTGAACATTATTCATGACTTTACCGCTTTATCTATTACCAATGAAAATTCTATAATTGAACACATTTTTTCATTATTTAATAATGTTATGAAATTAATACGCATAATTAGTTTTATTTTTAGATTTTTTAATAATTGTCGCAATCCCCAGAAAAGAAGAAGTGGAGCGTTAAGCCTTGACGAGGTAAGGCAAGCCGAATTATTTTTAACTCGGTCAGCACAAAAGGGTGAGTTTCGGGAAGAAATAAAATGTCTCGAAAAAGTTAAGCCTGTTCAACACAAAAGTAGATTATCTTCTTTAAATGTATTCCTAGGAAATGAAGGGTTAATTTGAGTTGTCGGCCGTTTATCGCATGCCGATTTGCCGCTTAACCCTAAATATCCAATTGTGTTGTCTGCCAACCATAAGTTAACGGATATTATCTTAGATTATTTCCATTTGAAGTATTTTCATTTAGGCCCACAAGCCCTGCTTTTCCATGTTAGAGAGAAGTTTTGGCCACTTAATGGCAGGAATAATTGCTGGAAAATTGTCCACAAATGTGTAACATGTTTAAAAAATAAGCCTGTTGTCAGCTCCCAGTTGATGGCCGATCTGCCAAGGGAACGTGTGACACCAAATTTTGTATTTTCGGTGACAGGCCTGGATTACTGTGGGCCATTTTCTATTAAATTTAAAAATCAAAGGAAGAGCGCATTAAATAAGGTTTATGTAGTAGTGTATATGTTATGGCCAAAACCCGAAATTGGCCAATTCCCGAACTGGCCGGCCAATTCGCGAACTAGCCAACAACGTTTTAAACTGACTGGCCAATTCGGGAATTGGCCGGCCAAAACCCGAACTGGCCAGATGCAATCGGCCAGTTTGCGAAGTGGCCATACAGTATCGGCCAATTCGCGAAATTGGTATATAGAAACCGATTTTTACTTTTTATCATTTTCTAACATAGTTGAAAGTGTTTTTGAATTGAATTTGTCTGGCCGTATGCATGCCCGTGCTCTCACTTGGGTAAAGACTCAGATTGACTTGTAATTGTTATAATATTTAGCTTTATAAACACATTTTGGTATTACTAGTGAAGTTGTACTATTTTTGGTTAATTTGCAGGAACACACAAAAATATTTCATTACAGTATCATCAATGGTTTTTTTCAGTGCATTTTAATGTTGTTACATTATCTCAATTATAATAAAATAGGTATGCTTCATTAAGATGGACGACAAACTGTTATCTATAAAGGGTATGAAATAAGTAGCAATTATAGTTTGTCTACAGAAACACTCAAAAGTATTTCGTTACATTGCAGTGAATGGTGAAAGATCATTTCTAGTGCACTTAATTGATGTTACACTATTTCAAATATAATAAAATTTACATTCCTAACTCATGTAGTGAGCAATATGGTTTTTTTTTTTTTTTTTTTTTTTTTTTTTTTTTTTATAGAGTATTGATTAAGTAGCCATTGTAGTTCGTTTATAGGACTCCCAAAAGAATAAAGATAAAGAATTATGATATATGTGAAAAAACCGTTTATAAGGTATTTTAATTATGTTACACTACTTCAAATGTAATGAAACTGTTATATATTACTAATATGCTCTACAGCATTTTTCTATAGTTTATTGGTTAGGTAAAATTTGTCGTTTATTTACAGAGTCCCTCAAATAATTTGTTTATTGGATTGGACAATGAATCCGATGCATCGATATTTGTCACAGAGGACAGAAATCTTCAGCAGATTAGAATATAATGCTCATAATAAACCCAATTTATCGAAATATATCAAACAGGCGGGAAATTGTCCAACATATCAGAATATAATCGTCACAGTATAGAACGTTCTTTCCTATCAAGTGTGCACGTCATTGCCACCTACCGGGTAGCCTTGAATCCCCACTTCGTATATTGGCCAAGGCTTCCCGGCCAGTTCGCGAATTGGCCGGCCAAAACCCGAAGTACGCTGTTCATTTCACATATTTCGGGTTTTGGCCAGGAATCTCGGCCAGTTCCCGAACTGGCCGGCCAATTCGCGAACTGGCCAAGCTCCGGGTTTTGGCCGTAACATATATATGTTTACGCACCAAAATAATACACCTGGACTTTGTTTCAGATCTCACAACTCAGGCTAGATCTTCAGATCTCACAGCTCATAGCTAGTCTAAAACGTTTCTTTGGCAGAAGACGGAAATGTGCAAAAATCCTATTGGATAATGCAAAAACGTTCATTGGAGCTGACATTTAGTTGAAAAAATTGCATAAACTGGTTAGTTTCTCAAATGAGGAGTTGTATAACATTTTAACCCAGGAAGGTATCAAATGGGAATTTATTCCTCCCAAATCTCCGAATTTTGGTGGCATCCGGGAGGCAGCAGTAAAATCATTCAAGTTTCATTTGAAAAGGATAATAGGTGATCAAAAATTAACTCTTGAAGAATTTCTAACCATACTAGCTGAAATTGAGGGAGTTTTGAACTCCCGCCCCCTTACCCCACTATTCCGAGATTTTGAAACCTTGACCCCATCACATTTTCTTATCAGTAGGCCAATCACTTCGATCCCCGAACCTCAACTAGACGAGATTAATGAAAATCGATTAGCAAAATGGCAGAGAATCACCAAATTTAGCCAACAAATTTGGAAACAGTGGAAGCGCGACTATTTGAATAATCTCCAACAGGGGGGGAAATGGAAGTTTAGAAAAGATGATGTACAGAAAGGAACTTTGGTACTAATAAAGCAGGAAAATTTACCTTCCATCAAATGGTTGGTTGGTAGAATAGTTGAAGTTTTTAAGGGAAGGGATAATATAATTTGAACGGTGAATTTACGCTTTCTGTATTTAATCTAGTATTATAGGGAATTATTCTTGTATTATTATTGTGTATGTAACTTGTTTATATCTTATAATTTTTCTTGTATGATAATTTTTGCAAATTTATATGTTAATGTATATTGAAAATTTCATTTCAATCCCCGGGGGAGTGTTTCCTCCGTGCATCATAATTGATAATGAGAGGGCGCTGCAAGCGCTCTGGACTGAAAGGGGCGCGGGCGAGAATTCCCCACAAGATGATGATGATGTGTTCTTAGACGTAAGCGCAGTGCATCAACCGCTGCCAGTCCCTTTTGAATATTTATGTAAATAATAAATGTTTTTGTTAAGTTTTAGAAATCTGGACAATCCATTGAGTACGCAATACAATTCATTTGGTATTTTTAAGTATTTTATACAGTCCAAACTGAAACTATCGCGGACAAAGAGCATGAACTGATTTCATTTAATTTTAATTTTTTTAAAACTTTTAATAGATTTAAATGTTTGTTTTTCCTTCTTGAACATTGATTGTTTGTGTACTTTTCACAGATAAAATGTTTGTATTGCACCCTTATTTCTTCTGTGATGCATTCTATTATACACGTACAACAGATAAAAGGGAATTTACGGCAATTATTTCAAATGATCGGGGCATGGAAGTTATTATGAGATTTAAAAAAAAACTGCGCAGGCATATTATTACTATTACGTACTATACACAACCTTTCCGCAGTATGACATTTTTATTTTCCAAATTTATGTTTATTTCGATGTATAAGTTGTACAAGGCATTTTTGATGATTTTCGCAAAAATTGGGGTGTCCGGGGGCATCGGAAGATAAAACTTGATTTCAGAAAAACTCTGCAGTTCTATTATTGAAGACCATACACAACGTTTGTTCGGTATTACATTATGATTTTCAGATTTTCGTTTTTTTCCCTCCACCCTAGATGGGGGAACTTGGGATACTTGACCCATAGGGTTACTTGACCCAAGGCCTTTTTCTCAGAATTGAGCAAATTCTGTAAGTTGGAAGTGGCAACACTTTCTTTCTTTCAGTTTAGCTGACCACATGTTGAAAATAATAACTGAATCATTCCGTAAGTTTTTAAACTATCAGACAAAATACATTTTCATGCTCCAAAAGTAATTTTTTTGTTCTGTAAACTCTGATGTTATATTTTTTTCTGTTTAAAGGTAAGACTTTTTTAATTGGTCATTTGTTTTGTACTTGTTTTTAGCTACAGAAACATGTATAATAATATTAATCTTCTCATTAGCAAATGGTTGCATTTTGGGGTTATGTAGTAAATGTACAATTAAGGATACTTGACCCAAGTCACCTAGGGATACTTGACCCAAGATTGGGATTAGTACTATTCAAATGCATTTAGCATGTTTTATTTATGAATTAGAAATATTATAATATTAAATATTATAAACATATAAATATAAATACTATAAGTAAATAATATAAATATTATAAGTAAAGGACTGAGTTCTTGTCAATTATTGTGGGAAACGGAATACAAGAAGATTTGTTGGATAGGGTCTTGAAATCAATTCTCACAGGCTTACTATTCAGTTTGCCAGAAGAATGGATGGTACGCGATTTAAATTACTTGAAATGAATGATATATCATAAGTTGATCCTGACGAAATATAAGCTATTCTTCAACCACCTAAGTTTTCGATACAAATGATAGAATTAAAAGTTTTGTGTTTAAATATGACTTTACATTTGGAGTTGAATAAATTGTTTTTTTCTTATTCTGGAACTTGTTTAGGCACAGAATGAACTTTCAGACTGCTAATATTTTTAATTTTCTGCAATAAAAATTTAAATTGTTTATATTAATGTTAGGCCTATGTACTAAAAATTAAAAGTATTAATTTTATTTGACAAAAATAAAAATATATTAACCTTAATATTAATTTTGTTCTTATGTAAAAGTGTTTCAATTATTATTTTTAATCATACTCCTAAATCTATGTCTTGGGTCAAGTATCCCTAATGGGTGGGTTAAGTATCCCTATACATTGGGATACTTGACCCAAATTGAAAGTTTTGAATATTCATATTTTTCTACCTTTTATAGTACTTCGAAATAATAATAATAAATATTGTGTAATACTTCATTAAGTATATATAGACTGCATTTACACAACCATAAGTAACGTAAAAAAATAATTAACAATCCAAAACTAACAATTGGGTCAAGTATCCCTAGTTTCCCCTATATATATATTTATGTGTATATTTAAGAAAGTACACAATAAATAAAATTAAATAAAAAAAAACTAATGAAGAAATAATTAAAATTAAATGATAAGGGGAAGATGTCTTAGTCTTATTTTCCTTACTTTTTTTTTCTCTATTGTAGACAGCTATTTTGATTTTACCAGTGTTGCAAAAAAGATGACTAAAATTAAAAAAAGCCACACCGGTGTCTTTTATTGGTTTTAACTGCATTTTTTTTTTGCCATGATTAGCTTTTATACAGTGAGGCATTTTAATTATAAACAATACATCTTTAAGTGTTTTTGGCAGTACCCTAATTTCCTGCCTATAAATCCGCAGGTGTCAATTTCATGATATTTTGGGAAAAAAACATCGTATAATCCGCAGGTGAAATTTTCACTTTAAAAAATATTCACAAGATCCACAGGACTAACATTGAGCCACAAGGGGAAAATATTGAATCTAGTGTAAAATATTTTCATTTTTAACGTTTGTATTTAATATACCAGTTGATAAATAAATAAATAAAAAATAAAAAATTCAGTACAAAGATATTTGCAATTTTAAGTACACACAGAGAAGAATAAATTAGGAAGAATTACATTACTACTTAGTATAAAAACTATAATTAAATAAGTTAATTACATAAAATTAATTACACATCTTTAAATGAAATCTAAATTCCTTAAACTAGTTTTTTTCGTCTTATTTTTATTTTAATATAATTCGGTTTTAATGAGGCTATAAGGATATGCTTTTAACATCTGCAGTGATGGCGCCATCTACCAAACAGCAAGAAAAATATTGAAATTCAAGCAAGCATTATCCCAGACTACACTAATATTATATTTCCTGATAAAAAATATATAAAAAACATGAAATAAAAAGGTATTTTAATTTAATCGAAGGTCTTCATTTAAAAAGTAACACAGATTTAATAAATTGCACTGTTTTTTAATGTTTATTCAAAAATTATAACAATGAAAGTAGAAACTTACCCATTATGTTACATCACAAACTTGTACGGCAAAAATATAAACAATACTTAATAATTTATTTAAATGAAATATTAATTCCTTAAACTAGTTTTTTTGTCTTATTTTTACCCTAATATGATTCGGTCTTAATGAGTCTATATGCTTTTAACATCTGTAGTGATGGCGCTATCTACCGAACTACAAGAAAAATATTGAAAATCAAGCAAACATTATCCCAGAATACACTAATATTATATTTCCCGTTAAAAAATAAATAAAAAACATATGAAATGAAAACACGTTTTAATTTAATCAAAGGACTTCATTTGAAAATTCATGCAGATTTAAAAAGTTGCACTGTTTTTAATATTTATTAAAAAATTATAATAATGAAAAAAGAAACTTGCCCATTGCATTACATCATAAACTTGTACGGCAAAAATATAAACAATACTTAATAATTTATTATATAGATGTAAAAAATCGGATACTCTTAATAATAAAGCAATTTAATTAAATCCATCAAAATCAGAAGAATCAGAATCCGAAAGGGATTATTCTCATTACCTAGTGAATATGAATCGGGTAGCGCCATCTGTTGATTCTTAAGAAAGATATTTGTAAATTTGCTTAAAAAATGTATATTTATTGACATTTAGGAAGGTATCGCGTAAGGAAAAAACTCACAGATAATCCGCGGCGGCGTATAATCCGCATTACAAGAAAAATAAAGTTTTTTAACGTATAATTCGCGGATTATAGGCATGAAATTAGGGTACTTGGTTATCCTGTCGGCCAAAAATCTATTGCCAAACTGTAAGATTAAATGCCAATAATGGTTGACCGTAAATGTTACATCAATGGCGGATCTAAGGGAGGGGCTATCGCCCCACCCCCGGGCTAATAAAGGGTTTGCAAAACGACATTATGCATCTTCACGGGAAATGACTTAGGGCGGAGCTCGAGTCCGGCGTGACCCGACCAGGGTCGCGCCAGTTTAAATCCACGAGACTCGGGCTGGGTCAGATCTTCTCTCTTTTAGTGTCGGGTTGTGCCCTGATCTTAATTGGGACCGACCCTCTTTCGGAAAATCGAAATTTTCGGATATTCGAGAATGCTTCAATTTTAAGATTAAGGAGAAATGTGTTATTTCTTATTATGGTAACAAGTGCTTAATAAAAATGAAGCAATAGCAAAATAGAAACACGAATAAATTACCTGAATTTTAATTTTGAAATTAAGTACCTTTCACAAGGGTTTGAAACAATGTTTTGTTTGTCGCAGTTTCGATTGCATTTGCTTTGAAGCTGTATTTTTTAATATTATTAGTTCACCATTATCACAGTCTTTCTGCTGCTCCAACCATGCCAAATCTTTTGCAAAACATTCAAAATCTTCTGAATTGCTAATTTATTCGTTGCACTCCGCAGCTTACGGGAACTCAAGTTAAATTCAAAGGAATTCTAAGAAAGGAGATCGAAAAATTTTATATGTACTCGTGGTTCGGAAAGGACCGCTTACACAAAAGGAATATTATAGTTAAAAAAAAAAAAAAAAGCTTTCAAAAGGATTTTGCACACAAGGAATGTGATAGTAAAAAAAAAGAAACTTTAAAAATGGATTTCGGTTAAACGAGAGTTTCGGTTAAAAGTGGTTCGGATGAAAGAGGTTCTACTGTATATGTGGGAAAAGCAACTAAATTCAAATGTTAAATTCGCTTTAGCTTTATTTACAAATACTAACAACTGTTCACTACTTCTAAAACTGTGCAAACATACATTGAATATTTAAAAATAAACTCCCAATGGCAATATTTACTTTGTGTTACTTTCAAAAGAAAGCCCCATTTGTTAAATAAATCTTTCTTACACTTGAAATCACATATTAAAATTATTAAGAAAAATTATTTAAAAGAAATTTCTTTATGAATTATGTATGAAAAGTAAATAATTTCAAAAATAAATTCAAAGGTTAAATTCGCTTTAGCTTTATTTACAAATACTAACAACTGTTCACTACTTCTAAAACTGTGCAAACATACAATGAACATTTAAAGATAAACTTCCAATAGCAATATTTACTCTGTGTTATTTTCAAAACAAAGGCCCATTTGTTAAATAAATCTTTTTCAAATTGGAAATCACATATTAAAATTCTTAAGACAAATTATAAACATTTGTTTCTTTATGAATTATGTAGGAAAAGTAAATAATTTTTAAAATAAATTCAAAGGTTAAATTCGCTTTAGCTTTATTTACAATTATGAAATATCAACAACTGTTCACTACTTCTAAAACTGTGCAAACATACAATGAACATTTAAAAATAAACTCCCAATAGCAGTATTTACTTTGTGTTATTTTCAAAACAAAGGCCCATTTAGGAGGTGGTCTTTTGAGAGGATTAAAACTCAGATAATTTGGCAGGTTGGGAAATATTGATGGCTTGGCATGAGGATGCAAAACTGGTCTTTCTCTCAGAATTAATATTTCCTTTCCATTTATTGTATGACGAAAATGACGTTCAATGAATTTGTCACAAAAATGTAATTCACAGGGAAGAGACTCAAGGGTGAAAGGTTCCATTCTCCCATTGGTTGAGAAGAAACAGGAATCCCGCGATTACTTCTAAAGGTTACAAGTCCTGATAATTGAGCAGTGGTAGGCACTTCTTCCTAACAAATCAGAGGGCACATTGCATTTCACCACCAAAACAAATCGCCAAGTGTCACTTGAGATTATTTCAAGTATTAAGTTGCAATCATATTAAATTTTCTTTGCGACGTGTGAGGAATTTTAATTTATTTCTCATATAAAGTGATTCACGGAAAACAATGATATGGTATTTTTAAAAATATCCTTTTTTACCTGCAAAAAATTGATAAAACTGACTTTCTTTTAAAAAAGTAATCAAATCAAATATTTTAGACATTATTTTGTAACTTATTTTTAAATTACACATTACTTATATTTTACTTTTGTATATACAGGTGTATGTAAATTTAAACTTAAAAAAAAAAAATAATAATAATAACATAGCCCATATTTTAAAAGTATAAAATTGATATTTATACGAAAAGTAAAATTAATAGTTTTTGATTTATAGTTTTGCATCAGAAGGACAGAAGCTTAAGGGATTAGACTCCCCCCCCCCCCCCCCCCCACCCGAAATAATATCTTGGCTACGCAACTGCATTTAATTACCTATCTGTTTTTACTGTAATTATGTGTGCAAGGCAACAGTAAACTCAAGCGCCCCCCCCCGCCTCCCCTTCCTTGATAGCTGATGTGTTTTTTAAAAATAGTAAATATATAAAAAACAATTAATAAAAATACTCAGTCAAATTTTATGCATTTTTTTCTCATGCCATTTTGTGTGAGTAAATATAATTAATTAAATGGCCAAACTAGTACTCAAATAATCAAAATTGTCAGAAAGGGATTTACATCATCTAAATTCTACCTTGGCCGTATAGTAATTTAGGATATTAATATCTATTTATTATTACTGAAAAAAAAAATCTAAAAATAAAGTGTTTCATAGATAGTGAATGAAAAAAGTCAAGCTAAAATAAATTATAGTTCACACTTGTAATGAAATATAATGAAAAAAAAATTAAATAATAATGAGAGATTTTTTTTTCTTTTTTTTTTACACACCCAAAAGAAAAAAAAAGTTGGAACCAAAAAGAATAATATCTGAGCAATAACTACCAAAAACTATAACAAGTTTTTATAATGTATTTTGTTGCATTAAATATTTCTAGGTAATGATTACTTGGTGCCTTTAACTTAGTTTTCAAATATTTAGGGGTGGGGGTGGGGGTGGGGGGGTAATAGTGAAGGGGAAATTTATAATAATTTTTTTAATAAAAATAATTTATGTTTCTGACTGAGTTTTCAAATAATATATATATAATATATATATTGTTTTGAAAGTAGTTTATTAGATTTTTTAATAAAAACAATTAAAATTTTTTAGCAAATTTTGAAAAAAAAGTATTTGGCAATTAACTATTACAAATTGATTTAAATAATTAATTACTTATTAAATTAATAATATTATTAACATAAATTCATAAATTAATAAAATTTTACTTTCAAATAAAATAAACTGAATGTAGTTATGTATTCATTAGAATTTTTTAATAAAAACAATTAAAAAAATTTTAGCAAATTTTAATAAAAAGAATTTAACAATTAACTATTACAAATTGATTTAAATAATTAATTACTTATTAAGTTAATAATATTATTAATATAAATTCATAAATTAATAAAATTTTACTTTCAAATAAAATAAACAGAATATAGTTATGTATTCAGTTATATTGTTAAATAATATAACATAAAAATAAAAATACTTTATATAAGTGCAAGAAATAACATTATATTTTCAAAAATATTCATTTTAAGGAATTGAAATAAATAGCTTATAAGTAATATGAGTTTTAAAAATTAATTTCATAAACAGTGTTTTATACATCATAAAAATTACAAAGCTTTTGATAATAAATTAATAAAGTTTTTCTGTATGAATAATACTAAAATTTTAAAAGAAAACTTTGATAAATTAATTTTGCTAATTTAATATTTATCTGATACTAAAATTATAAGGGAAAAAAATAATGTATGTAAGTTTAGGAGATATTATTATGGAATTACAATAAATGTTCGCTTTAATTCATAAAGAAATAGCTTATATGAATTTTGAAATTTATTTAAAACTAAATTTTATTTAATAAAAATTAAATTTCAATTTTATTCAAAACTAAATTTTATTTTATTTAATAACAATTAAAACTTAATTTAATCAAAATTTTATTTAATTATCTAATTGTCAATTAAAAAAATTGGAAATGAACGGATAGTAAAAGTCGATAAATCTTTATTAACTAACTTAATAAAAATCGAAACAAATCACAAATATAAAAGTAACAGGGAGGTTAGAACCTGCCTACTTGAGTTTGCTAGATAAGCGCGTTAACCACTGGACAAAATCGTCCACACAAAGCTCTCTCCAAAATAGCATGAATTAACTAGGTACGATATTTCTCAAAGTGCTTGTATTTCATCGCCAAATCATCCCTGAGAAGCAAGCCAATACCGGTTTCTGATCAACCAATGGGAGAATGGAACCTTTCACTCTTGAGTCGCTTCCATTCACAGACACTGCAATGTTCGCTAAAAGGCTTATCTGCTCTGGGAATGCACTTTTCCCACCGTTTGCTTTTTTTCTCATCGGATGGAGCTTTGAATAATGAATATTTAGAACTATTTTTAGCTCCAGAATATCCCGTACTACAACCAGGCACAAAACTAATACCTTTGCTGATATTTTTTGTTAGTTTTTTCACTCATATTTTGTTTCTTAAACATGCATAATTAAAACTTTAATGGAAAAACGCGCGTTTGTTTTCAATATTCTTCACTGTCACGGCGCTAAAAGCTTTCAAACTTCCCAGCGGTGATAACATGAGCTCCCGCTCTTTCAGCGGCCAACGTAAAGGCAGCAAAACTTGCGCAACCCGCAATTTCCGCAGCAAATCTTTTTTTTTTTTTTTTTTTTTTTTTTTTTTATGATTTAATTCTATTAAAAAAAACTCTTTCACTAAGATTTTGGACAGATTTTAACTCTAAAATATATGCAGATTTGAAATGTGTAATAAAAAATATGCGCAATTTGTGAGCCTATTTTGATTAAAAGAAAAAAAAAAAATACGCAGCTACAGGGTTAAAGGATTCGGTTCCGAACATTTACAAAATTCACCTATCCGAAAATTCGGACATACAAATAATCGCGAATTTTGATAAATGGCCTTCATAAAAAATCTATTTCGTCAATCGTTTGCAGAAAATACCTTCAATTTCGCCAAATGATCATGGAAAAAACGCAAATTTGGTTAGAGAGCTACGGGAAACATGCGAAATTCTTCAAAAGGTTCGCAGTAAACGTGAATTTCTTCAAAGAGCAGCGGAAAAAACTCAAATTTCGTTAAAGGATCGCGGATATGACGCAAATTTTGTCAAATAGCTGCGAAAGGATCGCGCAGAAACACGATTTCCTTCATAGAATAGTGGGGAAAAAACTAATTTAGTCAAAGAATCGCTTTAAAAACGCGAATTTAGTCGAAGGATCGCTGAAAAAACGCGAATTTTATCAAAGGTATGCAAAATTACACTAATTTCGTCAAGGGTTGCGGAAGAAACGCAAATTTCATCAAAGGGTTGAAGAAGTGCAAATTTCATCAAAGAGTCATGGAAAAAATACAGTGGTCTCTTTAGAAAACAGCACACATACATACATCTATGTTTATTTTTATAGGTACAGTTTTTAACTTGAAATAATATACTGAACTCACTTTTGAAAAAAACAGGTTAACCCAAACCCAGCTTTCAGGAATCTACACTCAGCCTGAAATCGATCCCAATCCAAAACAACTAACAAGACCTGCAACAAAAATAATTAGTGCCAGGAGGGAATCCCCCCATCTGCTGTAAACTTTCAGAAAATTTTCTTTGAATTTCAGAATTTTTTTTACTCAGAATTATCTCTGATCAGTTTTTTAAAACTGCGATTCTTGATTTTAGTTTAAAATAGCAACGATAGGTTGGTTCCTGGTAGAGATAGGCTTAATGACCATTGCTTACAGCGCCATCTATCGCTGCTATTATAAAGTAAAATAGAAAATCGAAGTAAAAAATCTCCAGACATCTTACATAACACTCCTGCAAGATTTTTTCATACAGCTGTCTCCATTCGAAAGCTACTGAATTTTAAAATCAGTCAATCCATTTTAGGACACCCGGTATGTTTTTTAATGAGTTTCAAAGCATTCTCTACTGAATTACAACTGATCTTAGATACAAAGTCTTATACCAAATTAGTATTTTTTACATATTTCTGAAGGTTAAAAAGTATTCCTAAATAATTATTTGGGCGTGCCCGTTATGGAGCTTTTACTGTATATAGTTTTTATTAAAAAATTTTAAGGGAGCGGGACATAATTTACTAATGGCGTTGGCCAAAACAACTTATCAACCCAGGTTACAAAATATATTCATAATATGAGATTTGAATAAAACTTCATACCTGTAATTTCTGTATTTGCAGCTGAGATTTCGTTTATCTATCTGAAACAAATATATTTTATTCGTGTGGAAAGCACCGTAACGAATTGACTTGCACTCAACTAAATAATTCCCCGAGACGCATCTTCAGGACGAAACATGGATTTATTATTTCTGGAATACTGTGAAAAACAAAGAAAACACAGGGTTAAATATCGATGACATAACGCTGGATAATGTCAACAGATTTTAGCTGTCTTTACATGTTGGTGTGTTGCATATATAAAATTGGAGCATCGTCCCCCTTAAAATAAAAGATGACAGCAGCCAGCAGAAACAGGTTGTTCTTGCATCAAAAATTGGACGTAGACTGTAGAAACTGGGGCTTCAAAAGTGTCCAAAAGGTTGTAACAAAAAGAAAGTTCTTTAATCAGAAGTTTTATTGCCCGAATTAAAGTTTTAGAGTTCAATTTCAGATGTACGTTGGAGAGTGCTGACACCTTTGGTCGCCGAGACGAAATAAGGTCTGTAGAGATGAAACTCGTGGTGCTGCCATTTGTTGACAGCTTTGAGACTGTTAATTGTTCATCCGCGTTTAGCACAGTGTATTGTTGTAAGCAGACTTATTATTTCATGAACATTTTCTGGAGTATTAATTGTGTATATTGTAAAATATTTTTGTATTCACAACATTGAGTGTTAATTGTGTGTATTGTAGCATATTTCACGTTCACAAACATTTTTCTAGAGTAGATAAATAGTAATTGTGTGTGTTCTCACGCAAAACAGATCGTTAGAAGGACATATTTTAACAGTTTTTATCTTCAAAAATATTTAGACTTTATTTTCAAAAATCGGATCAAGCCGAAACCTTCTCACAAGAGTGAAAACCCAATCCGAAATTGACCCAAACCCGAAGTAATGTATGTCAATCTGCCCCAAACCCAACGCGCTAGGGGCAGCTAAAAAGTAGAAGTCAACCCGAACTGCAGCAGAAAAATAGAAGTCAACCGGGCCCAAACCCGACCCGCATCGAAAAAGTAGAAGTTAACCCAGCCCGCAGCAAAAAAAGTAGAAGTTAACCCGACCCACAGCATAAAATAGAGGTCAACCAGACCCAAACGCGACCCACAGCAAAACGTAGAAGTAACACGACCCGCAGTGAAAAAATTAGCCCCGACCCGCGCATCAGATTGGAGTTTCCAAATTTCTAAAATCGTCACCCCCTTGAGGACTCTCCAGATCCGCCCTTGTGTCACATTCACTTGACTTTAAGCAAGTTACGCGTGTTTACGTCATCAAGTGATTTTTATTTTGACGTTTTATTTATATTTTTATTAATTTATACTAATTTATTTGTCCTTTCGTTATTTAAAATAAAAATTATGTCGATTTGTATAATTTGACGATTTATATAATTTGGTGAAATTGTTCGACGGGATAACTAAGTAGTTCCGTGTTTTTAAATTAGTTTTAATGCCATTTAATTGACTTAGAATTTAATAAACAACCTAATTTCTCAATAATGAAGACGTTAATATACTGGAGTAACACATAGATGGGGCTGCTAGTGATTGGTAGTCAGAATTGCAAATGTGGCAGCTAAATTTTAAAAGAGCCATACCAATTACTTTATCTGGTTTACAGTAACCTTTAACCCCCTCCTTTTTTTTTTTTTTTTTTTTTTTACTGCTTTATATAATTAAAGAGGACAATGGTTGCTTAGTTACATGTTTTAGTACTCAACTAATTTTAAGAGCTATTAATACACAAGTCTTATTTTATTTCTCAGAAACATTTAAAATCATACATAAAGTCATATAATAAAAACACAATTTCTCACTATTAAAAACAGTATTATGAATAACTCATGCGTGAATATGCACTGTTTTAAATAGCAACAACTTTTCAAAAATTTATTCATTTATTTGCACAACATTCTTTTTTAAATTGTTCTATGTCTATTTATTTTATATACTTATTACTAAACTCTGTTCAAATATTATATCCTTCTTAATTTCTCTTTCAATTTCATTATTCATTCTTTGGCTTAATCTCTCCACATGGACATGTAAAAAATTTTCCATTTTGGTGTGTTACATTTAGTCATTGTTTAATTAAATATAATCTTTAAAATATGCAATAGTATATGTGGAGCTACGTAATATAAAATTTCAAAACACCATTTTGGAGTCTAATTTATATTCTTTTCAATATTTATACATTTTTTTTTACACATATAAAACCTTCACAGTTGCCTTCTAGCGGTTATAAAGACTTATTTATTTGACAAAATTTAATAGAAATTTATTATTTATTTAGTAGAAAATATTTACAAGTGTATTAAAAATATATTAATCTAAATTTAATATGAATTATCTGTAAACTAACTTTAAAAAAATAAAAACCATCTTTTTTAAGTGGCTAAAACAAAAAAAAAAGCCAACCGGCTTTTTTTGGACTGGCTAAAAGCTAGCAACGCTGGTTTCTACCCCTACATAGAGTATTTTAGGAAGGAAAAAGTTCTTACAAAAAAAAAGAAAGAAAAATTAAGTTGTCTTTGATTTGTTTTTGTAGTGCAGCTGAACTCTGAACTCATGTACATAGTATTGAAACTCATCACTTAGCATATTCTTCTTCTAAGAAAAAGGAAGTTCATCTACTTCTAAAAAAATACTTATCCGCTCCTGCTAGCAGTGGTTATAGTGATAATTTATGAGCAGAAAAGAGATAGATTACAACCAGATAATACCAAAACACTTTTATTATTACAGTGTAATTTTGTCCATTTTAAATTTTAATTACAATTACTAATGTATCTACTTTTATAAATGTTTACTTATCACTGTAGTGTTGACTGTAGGCCAATTTGGCAGGATGTAGCCCCTGCCGGCCTTTATTGACTACTTTATGCACCTGCCGGCCTTTTTTGACTACTTTATGCACCTGCCAGCCCTTTGAAACTACTTTATATGCCCTCTGGCCCTCGGTACTCTTTTTGATGCACCCTTTCTTGCGAAATATGTTAATTGGTTGTAAGAAAAAAATGGTGAATTTTGTGAATTGGCAGAGGGAAAAAAGTAGTGAAATTTGTCAATTGACTGAGGGGAAGAGGATATGTGCACTTTAATTTATTGGTCGTGGGGGAAAAAATGGAAAAGCTTGTTGATTGGCTGCAAGAAAGTAAAATGCGAAATTCACTGATTGATTGCTGTAAAAAACACCTCAAAATTCATTTTTACACCCCGGAAAAGAATCAAGAAATTTGTCAATCAGTCAATTGAAAAAAAATTGAAAAATTCATCCAGCGTTTGCATTAGAAAAAAAAAAAAGGTACTACTTAGTTATTCCGTCGACCAAAAACGTATCGCCAAAGTATAAGATTAAATACTAATAATGGTTGATAGTTAATGTCACATTCACTTGATTTTAAGCAAGTTACACGTGTTTACGTCATCAAGTGATTTTTATTTCGACATTTTATTTGTATTTTTAATAATGTTATACTAATTTATTTGTTATTTCGTTATTTAAAATAAAAATTCTATCAATTTGTATAATTTGGCAAGTGGTTTGGCGATTTATATAATTTGGTGAAATTGGTCGACGGTATAACTAAGTAGTACCAAAAAAACTTAAGAGTTTTGCAAATAAGTCGTGGGGACAAATCTGAAAACTTTACGTGTTGCCAGTTGTGTAAGAAAAATCGCAAATTCGTCGATTGGTCGCGATTAAATACCGTGAAATTCATCTATTGGTTGAGGGGATATGTTGAAAAATTTGCCAGTCATTCGGGGAAATATCAGAAAATTCTACTGATTAAGAGGCACTCTAAACAAATCAATTCAAAATATGTTTTTGGAACAGAACACATTAGTGTCTTTTTTGAAAACAGTGTGCCATTTTTTATTAAATTCCTGCCCGGCAGCTCTTTTTCCTACAGTCAGCACTATGAAGCATATTAAAACAACATCAAATGAACTTTGGTTGTCATGTATTTTTACAACTAGTAATACTTTGGTTGTCATGTATTTTTACAACTAGTAATACTTTGCTTACTGTTTTTCATAAATTATTTGGAAAATTCAGTTGAATACTGAAAAGTATTTGGCTGAAACAAATATTTGGTTTACATGCCAAATTGTCTATTCGATATTCGCTCAACCTCTATAAGTAGACTCCCTCAAATCCACATAGTTGATAGTTTGGGACCAGAGGTTGTGCAGATTTTAGAATTTTGTGGATTTCTGGTCATGGGTTTGTTTATATTTTTATAAGAGTAATTTTAATTTAATAATGCATTCAAAATTATAATGAATGCTTACAATAAAGTAAATAAAAATGAACAAATTTTAAAAAAATCATTAAAACATTAAAAGTAAAGGTCAAGTAAATAATTAATAATGTATAACTACCGATGACATAATTTTTTTCTTGAATTAATCAATGATACTTGCTTTATAAAGGTACACTAATAATTTATATGAAAATTTTAAAATAACAAAGTTTTATTTCATGTTTAGCCAGACTTATTAACGAAAAAAGATTGATTAATACATAAATGTGTTTAGTAAAAAGATCGCGATTGCCACTGATATCAGAGCTATCTTGAATTTTTTT
Organism: Maratus speciosus; assembly: GCA_963932465.1. Classification (NCBI taxonomy): domain Eukaryota; kingdom Metazoa; phylum Arthropoda; class Arachnida; order Araneae; family Salticidae; genus Maratus; species Maratus speciosus. Next base: position 175,490,435 of record OZ010793.1, read on the forward strand.
AGAAATAAAAATTTATACTTTCTTCAGGCAAAAGCAAGAATTCTGTCATATTAACCAGAATTACATATTAAAATGTATATGGAATAATATTAAAATTAAAAAAAGCTTGATTTATACATATATGTGTTTAGTAAAAAGATCGCGATTGCCATTGATATCAGAGCTATCTTGAATTTTTTTAGAAATAAAAATTTATACTTTCTTCAGGCAAAAGCAAGAATTCTGTCATATTAACCAGAATTACATATTAAAATGTATATGGAATAATATTAAAATTAAAAAAAGCTTGATTTATACATATATGTGTTTAGTAAAAAGATCGCGATTGCCATTGATATCAGAGCTATCTTGAATTTTTTTAGAAATAAAAATTTATACTTTCTTCAGGCAAAAGCAAGAATTCTGTCATATTAACCAGAATTACATATTAAAATGTATATGGAATAATATTAAAATTAAAAAAAGCTTGATTTATACATATATGTGTTTAGTAAAAAGATCGCGATTGCCATTGATATCAGAGCTATCTTGAATTTTTTTAGAAATAAAAATTTATACTTTCTTCAGGCAAAAGCAAGAATTCTGTCATATTAACCAGAATTACATATTAAAATGTATATGGAATAATATTAAAATTAAAAAAAGCTTGATTTATACATATATGTGTTTAGTAAAAAGATCGCGATTGCCATTGATATCAGAGCTATCTTGAATTTTTTTAGAAATAAAAATTTATACTTTCTTCAGGCAAAAGCAAGAATTCTGTCATATTAACCAGAATTACATATTAAAATGTATATGGAATAATATTAAAATTAAAAAAAGCTTGATTTATACATATATGTGTTTAGTAAAAAGATCGCGATTGCCATTGATATCAGAGCTATCTTGAATTTTTTTAGAAATAAAAATTTATACTTTCTTCAGGCAAAAGCAAGAATTCTGTCATATTAACCAGAATTACATATTAAAATGTATATGGAATAATATTAAAATTAAAAAAAGCTTGATTTATACATATATGTGTTTAGTAAAAAGATCGCGATTGCCATTGATATCAGAGCTATCTTGAATTTTTTTAGAAATAAAAATTTATACTTTCTTCAGGCAAAAGCAAGAATTCTGTCATATTAACCAGAATTACATATTAAAATGTATATGGAATAATATTAAAATTAAAAAAAGCTTGATTTATACATATATGTGTTTAGTAAAAAGATCGCGATTGCCATTGATATCAGAGCTATCTTGAATTTTTTTAGAAATAAAAATTTATACTTTCTTCAGGCAAAAGCAAGAATTCTGTCATATTAACCAGAATTACATATTAAAATGTATATGGAATAATATTAAAATTAAAAAAAGCTTGATTTATACATATATGTGTTTAGTAAAAAGATCGCGATTGCCATTGATATCAGAGCTATCTTGAATTTTTTTAGAAATAAAAATTTATACTTTCTTCAGGCGAAAGCAAGAATTCTGTCATATTAACCAGAATTACATATTAAAATGTATATGGAATAATATTAAAATTAAAAAAAACCATGATTAATACATAAATGTGTTTAGTAAAAAGATCGCGATTGTCAGTGATATCAGAGCTATCTTGAATTTTTTTAGAAATAAAAATTTATACTTTCTTCAGGCGAAAGCAAGAATTCTGTCATATTAACCAGAATTACATATTAAAATGTGTATGGAATAATATTAAAATTAAAAAAAGCTTGATTAATACATAAATGTATTTGGTAAAAAGATCGCGATTGCCACTGATATCAGAGCTATCTTGAATTTTTTTAGAAATAAAAATTTATACTTTCTTCAGGCGAAAGCAAGAATTCTGTCATATTAACCAGAATTACATATTAAAATGTATATGGAATAATATTAAAATTAAAAAAAGCTTGATTAATACATAAATGTATTTAGTAAAAAGATCGCGATTGCCACTGATATCAGAGCTATCTTGAATTTTTTTAGAAATAAAAATTTATACTTTCTTCAGGCGAAAGCAAGAATTCTGTCATATTAACCAGAATTACATATTAAAATGTATATGGAATAATATTAAAATAAAAAAAAGCTTGATTAATACATAAATGTGTTTAGTAAAAAGATCGCGATTGTCAGTGATATCAGAGCTATCTTGAATTTTTTTAGAAATAAAAATTTATACTTTCTTCAGGCGAAAGCAAGAATTCTGTCATATTAACCAGAATTACATATTAAAATGTATATGGAATAATATTAAAATTAAAAAAAGCTTGATTAATACATAAATGTATTTAGTAAAAAGATCGCGATTGCCACTGATATCAGAGCTATCTTGAATTTTTTTAGAAATAAAAATTTATACTTTCTTCAGGCGAAAGCAAGAATTCTGTCATATTAACCAGAATTACATATTAAAATGTATATGGAATAATATTAAAATAAAAAAAAGCTTGATTAATACATAAATGTGTTTAGTAAAAAGATCGCGATTGCCACTGATATCAGAGCTATCTTGAATTTTTTTAGAAATAAAAATTTATACTTTCTTCAGGCGAAAGCAAGAATTCTGTCATATTAACCAGAATTACATATTAAAATGTATATGGAATAATATTAAAATAAAAAAAAGCTTGATTAATACATAAATGTGTTTAGTAAAAAGATCGCGATTGCCACTGATATCAGAGCTATCTTGAATTTTTTTAGAAATAAAAATTTATACTTTCTTCAGGCGAAAGCAAGAATTCTGTCATATTAACCAGAATTACATATTAAAATGTATATGGAATAATATTAAAATTAAAAAAAGCTTGATTAATACATAAATGTATTTAGTAAAAAGATCGCGATTGCCACTGATATCAGAGCTATCTTGAATTTTTTTAGAAATAAAAATTTATACTTTCTTCAGGCGAAAGCAAGAATTCTGTCATATTAACCAGAATTACATATTAAAATGTATATGGAATAATATTAAAATTAAAAAAAACCATGATTAATACATAAATGTGTTTAGTAAAAAGATCGCGATTGTCAGTGATATCAGAGCTATCTTGAATTTTTTTAGAAATAAAAATTTATACTTTCTTCAGGCGAAAGCAAGAATTCTGTCATATTAACCAGAATTACATATTAAAATGTGTATGGAATAATATTAAAATAAAAAAAAGCTTGATTAATACATAAATGTATTTGGTAAAAAGATCGCGATTGCCACTGATATGAGAGCTATCTTGAATTTTTTTAGAAATAAAAATTTATACTTTCTTCAGGCGAAAGCAAGAATTCTGTCATATTAACCAGAATTACATATTAAAATGTATATGGAATAATATTAAAATTAAAAAAAGCTTGATTAATACATAAATGTATTTAGTAAAAAGATCGCGATTGCCACTGATATCAGAGCTATCTTGAATTTTTTTAGAAATAAAAATTTATACTTTCTTCAGGCGAAAGCAAGAATTCTGTCATATTAACCAGAATTACATATTAAAATGTATATGGAATAATATTAAAATTAAAAAAAGCTTGATTAATACATAAATGTATTTGGTAAAAAGATCGCGATTGCCACTGATATCAGAGCTATCTTGAATTTTTTTAGAAATAAAAATTTATACTTTCTTCAGGCGAAAGCAAGAATTCTGTCATATTAACCAGAATTACATATTAAAATGTATATGGAATAATATTAAAATTAAAAAAAGCTTGATTAATACATAAATGTATTTAGTAAAAAGATCGCGATTGCCACTGATATCAGAGCTATCTTGAATTTTTTTAGAAATAAAAATTTATACTTTCTTCAGGCGAAAGCAAGAATTCTGTCATATTAACCAGAATTACATATTAAAATGTATATGGAATAATATTAAAATTAAAAAAAGCTTGATTAATACATAAATGTATTTGGTAAAAAGATCGCGATTGCCACTGATATCAGAGCTATCTTGAATTTTTTTAGAAATAAAAATTTATACTTTCTTCAGGCGAAAGCAAGAATTCTGTCATATTAACCAGAATTACATATTAAAATGTATATGGAATAATATTAAAATTAAAAAAAGCTTGATTAATACATAAATGTATTTAGTAAAAAGATCGCGATTGCCACTGATATCAGAGCTATCTTGAATTTTTTTAGAAATAAAAATTTATACTTTCTTCAGGCGAAAGCAAGAATTCTGTCATATTAACCAGAATTACATATTAAAATGTATATGGAATAATATTAAAATTAAAAAAAGCTTGATTAATACATAAATGTATTTAGTAAAAAGATCGCGATTGCCACTGATATCAGAGCTATCTTGAATTTTTTTAGAAATAAAAATTTATACTTTCTTCAGGCGAAAGCAAGAATTCTGTCATATTAACCAGAATTACATATTAAAATGTATATGGAATAATATTAAAATTAAAAAAAGCTTGATTAATACATAAATGTATTTGGTAAAAAGATCGCGATTGCCACTGATATCAGAGCTATCTTGAATTTTTTTAGAAATAAAAATTTATACTTTCTTCAGGCGAAAGCAAGAATTCTGTCATATTAACCAGAATTACATATTAAAATGTATATGGAATAATATTAAAATTAAAAAAAGCTTGATTAATACATAAATGTATTTAGTAAAAAGATCGCGATTGCCACTGATATGAGAGCTATCTTGAATTTTTTTAGAAATAAAAATTTATACTTTCTTCAGGCGAAAGCAAGAATTCTGTCATATTAACCAGAATTACATATTAAAATGTATATGGAATAATATTAAAATTAAAAAAAGCTTGATTAATACATAAATGTATTTAGTAAAAAGATCGCGATTGCCACTGATATCAGAGCTATCTTGAATTTTTTTAGAAATAAAAATTTATACTTTCTTCAGGCGAAAGCAAGAATTCTGTCATATTAACCAGAATTACATATTAAAATGTATATGGAATAATATTAAAATTAAAAAAAGCTTGATTAATACATAAATGTATTTAGTAAAAAGATCGCGATTGCCACTGATATCAGAGCTATCTTGAATTTTTTTAGAAATAAAAATTTATACTTTCTTCAGGCGAAAGCAAGAATTCTGTCATATTAACCAGAATTACATATTAAAATGTATATGGAATAATATTAAAATTAAAAAAAGCTTGATTAATACATAAATGTATTTAGTAAAAAGATCGCGATTGCCACTGATATCAGAGCTATCTTGAATTTTTTTAGAAATAAAAATTTATACTTTCTTCAGGCGAAAGCAAGAATTCTGTCATATTAACCAGAATTACATATTAAAATGTATATGGAATAATATTAAAATTAAAAAAAGCTTGATTAATACATAAATGTATTTGGTAAAAAGATCGCGATTGCCACTGATATCAGAGCTATCTTGAATTTTTTTAGAAATAAAAATTTATACTTTCTTCAGGCGAAAGCAAGAATTCTGTCATATTAACCAGAATTACATATTAAAATGTATATGGAATAATATTAAAATTAAAAAAAGCTTGATTAATACATAAATGTATTTAGTAAAAAGATCGCGATTGCCACTGATATGAGAGCTATCTTGAATTTTTTTAGAAATAAAAATTTATACTTTCTTCAGGCGAAAGCAAGAATTCTGTCATATTAACCAGAATTACATATTAAAATGTATATGGAATAATATTAAAATTAAAAAAAGCTTGATTAATACATAAATGTATTTAGTAAAAAGATCGCGATTGCCACTGATATCAGAGCTATCTTGAATTTTTTTAGAAATAAAAATTTATACTTTCTTCAGGCGAAAGCAAGAATTCTGTCATATTAACCAGAATTACATATTAAAATGTATATGGAATAATATTAAAATTAAAAAAAGCTTGATTAATACATAAATGTATTTGGTAAAAAGATCGCGATTGCCACTGATATCAGAGCTATCTTGAATTTTTTTAGAAATAAAAATTTATACTTTCTTCAGGCGAAAGCAAGAATTCTGTCATATTAACCAGAATTACATATTAAAATGTATATGGAATAATATTAAAATTAAAAAAAGCTTGATTAATACATAAATGTATTTAGTAAAAAGATCGCGATTGCCACTGATATCAGAGCTATCTTGAATTTTTTTAGAAATAAAAATTTATACTTTCTTCAGGCGAAAGCAAGAATTCTGTCATATTAACCAGAATTACATATTAAAATGTATATGGAATAATATTAAAATTAAAAAAAGCTTGATTAATACATAAATGTATTTGGTAAAAAGATCGCGATTGCCACTGATATCAGAGCTATCTTGAATTTTTTTAGAAATAAAAATTTATACTTTCTTCAGGCGAAAGCAAGAATTCTGTCATATTAACCAGAATTACATATTAAAATGTATATGGAATAATATTAAAATTAAAAAAAGCTTGATTAATACATAAATGTATTTAGTAAAAAGATCGCGATTGCCACTGATATCAGAGCTATCTTGAATTTTTTTAGAAATAAAAATTTATACTTTCTTCAGGCGAAAGCAAGAATTCTGTCATATTAACCAGAATTACATATTAAAATGTGTATGGAATAATATGAAAATAAGAAAAATCTTGAGTTTTTCATTTATACCTTAATTGTAAGCTTCATTGTTTACATCTGCAACAATTTGTGGATTTTAGGTTTGCAGATTTGAGATGGTTTACTGTATATAAGTAATTAAATAATTAGATAATCTTCCACTCTTCAAGTTATAGGATTTAATGACAAAAAAGCATAATCATTATGTCATATTCACTTGGCGCCAGATTCGTTATATGTGTTTGTTACGTCATCAAGTGATATTTAAATCCACGTTTATCTATATTTTTAATGATTTTTTTACTGATTTATAAGTCTTATTGTTAATTAAAATAACAATTATGTCATTAAGTGGCTACGTCATGATATTAAAGAGAAACACAGCATTGAAAAAAAAAAATTCGATTGATAATTATTTACAATACTTTGGTTTTAACTTTTAACTAACGTCCCAAATGTTTATTCACCAGCCGAGAGAGATAATTAAGAAAAATAATGTAAAGAAATAAATGCCCATTCTTTTTTTTTCATAATGTATTGGAAATTTTATTGTTTTAATTTACTGAATTTGTAAATTAAATTATTTTATTCAGAAATACAATACTCAACAAAAATCATTAATTAACTTAATAATAATCATTAATTGGTTTAATTGAATATTTCTGCATTTAAATTCTTAAATTCTTTCTTATTATTTGAATTATTTCTTAAAAACAAACATTTTTTTGTCCAAAATCATCTAAACAAATCAAATTTTATGTATCTAGTATATCACTATTCTCATATAAAGACACCCTATTCTTCGGCGACCTTTTTATCTCTAAATTCGTTAATTTTCCTGTCTGTAACCATTTAAAAATTCATAATGGCAACATCCTTCCACTTGTTTATTGGGCTTTATAATTTGGTGAATAGTTTGGCAATATCTTTTTTACGGAAAGTAGTTTTGGGATAATGGAGATGTACCATTATTAATAAATAAAATTAAATGTGTGTGTTAAATAAAAATAATGTGTGTGTTAAATAAAAATAATGTGTGTGTTAAAAAAATGTGTTTGTTAAATAAAATTAAGTGTATGTAATAAATAAAATAAAATGTGTGTGTTTTATAATAAAATAAAATTAACATGCGGTTTTTGCATGCTGATCTTAGGAATTCGAAAATGAGGTTTTCTCGCCAAAACAAATTGCTGCCAACCCTGTTGCGTCTGCGACATCTGTTCCATTTGTTTATGTATCGATGAAATGTTGTTCCTCCTGTTCTAAAGAAATTTTATGCTTCTAGGTAGAAACTATATGAAATTGGATGTTACTACGCTGACTCTTATAGGACAGGAGGCCATTTATCTCAACAAAAGCCCAACTTCGGAACTTCTAAATAAATATAGTGAAAGAAATGGCACTATCGAGAGACTTTTCTTCTGGTTGTATAAAATGGATCATCAGAGAGCGATGTCTATCTTATTACCATATGGTAAGCATTTTTTTACATGCTTTTTTTTTAGGGCTGTGTTTCTTCCGGAAGAAACCAGTTTCTTCCAAAACAGTGGAAGAAACTGGAAAAAACCGGAATAAACTGGAAGAAATGGAAGAAACCAGCAGAAAACAAAACAATGCTAAAAATTAAAGTATATTAACTATGTAAAAAAATTAAACTCATAGTATAATTATATGAAATCGAAATTGGAAAATTTAATTAATATAAAAAATATTATTTTTGGAAAAGTAAGTTATTTTTTTAATAACAAACTTCATGTTTAGCAGACATTTTCAGGTGTTGGTTTTTACAACTTTGGAGGTAGAGGGATTTTTTTTTTTTTATTAATTACACCATTTATGTAAAAAAAAAAAAAAACTACAAATTGTTTATTTTTCATATAAAAATGCATTATTTTCATATAAAAATGCATTATTTTAAACTGTGCAACACAGTAAGTAAACTAATTTATAATTATTTATACTAGCATCTAGCATGCATATCTCAATGCTGATTTTAAAAGATTAATGTTCTAAAAATATCATATATGTCGAAGTGCTTTTAAACTATCCAGGAGTGTAGGACTTAAAAGAATTTTTTTCATATTTTGCATTCACCCATTCTAAGTTGAGAAACTGATTGCAGCACCCTACTGCTAAAAAACATTTTTGCTATATTAATCCGCATTGTAATAAGGAAAACAAGGATTTTAATGAATTTTTAATACAGTAATTATTGTACATTAATTATCTTAATAAAATTTATGTAAATTAAAAGCACTGTCTTTTATTTAAATGAGTTTCATTCTACTGTTGGTAAATGATCCCTACTATTTACTACTAGTTTCAAAAGCTTAAATAATTAAAAAATATATTGGTTAAATTGAAATGGATAGTATTTAATTGATTTTGTGTATTTTGGATAAAATTTCTTTTCTTCATTCAGCGAATGGTTGAAGATTTTTAGACAGGTAGCATGTGTGATCTTGGCTAAAAACTGATTTAATTATTAATTTAGCATATATACTTAATTAAATTTGTTTTGGTCAAATGGAATTAATTTATATAAGATTATAGGAAGGAGATATTTATTGTATGTTACAAAGTTGAAAGTTATATGGTAAATTCTTAAAGAATAACAGTTTCTTCCATTTCTTCCACTTGGAAGAAACCTATTTCTTCCGGCTGGTTTTTTCCATGGTTTTTTCCTCGGTTTTTTCCACTGTGGAAGAAACTTGCCAACCCTGCCGATATGCTATATCTTTTAGACAACAATTAAAGTGTCGTCACTATAAAATAACGTTACACTTATCTATAAGCCACCTATAAAACGAAGCAGGTGTATCATTGTACGGTTAAATACTGATAATCTACTGCAATTTTTTTAACTTCTAGACATAGTACATTTTCAATTTTTACATAGGGAATATCGGCATGTCGGTAGTGAATATTTGTAGGGATAGTCGTATAGGGAAAACAAAATACTTTAAATGCAATTTGTTTGAGAACTGCATCTAAATTTATTTTTGATATATTATTTTTTTGTAGTTTTTAATGTCATTTCTGTAATGATGACAAGTGAAATACTCCATTTCTGTGGAAAGTAAAGGGAAAATAGTAGATTACTCTATCTTTTTGTAGCCATCTTCTTATAACAACTAAAAAAAATTGTAATTAAAATACATGCTAAGAATATCATCTGCTATAAAAATGTATTTTAAAGAATATTTGCGTAGCTTATTTTCTCCACATTTATTTAATTCCTGGCAAAAAGCTGAAAGAATGCAATTTTATTAATTCACATTTTCCGAATTTTGAAAAAAATATTAATGAATGATTTCTGATAAAACATGGAGCTATTATAAACTATATTTAATTAAGACATGAATCATTAGATACCCGATTGCTTTGTTGAGTTTCTTGTATGACGACATCGCTTTGTGCTGGGTTTGTGTATTATTCTGCGATAGTAACGTCCTATGCATGCTTTACTATAGATATTGTTTAAGACTAGATAATAAATGTGGAATTCTTCAACAGATGCAAATAACATCATTTTATATGAAATAACAGTGTGTATTTTAAGTCTTAAAATTGAAATATGTTTTGTACTATCTATATTTATATATATATATATATATCTTTTCATCAGGGGCTGAATTCTAAAAAAACAGAATTCCTGTTTTCAAGTTTTAAATCTCATTTGGGTACAGATGTCGCAGATGGTCTAGGGCAGGGTTGGCGAACCTGTGGCACGCGTGCCAGAGTTGGCACGTAAGACAATTTCTCTGGTGTGTGAAAAAATAAATTTTATAATCATTATACAGATGTCACATTCTTTTATTTTCTATTATAATCAATAAAATTTTGTTCCACAGACCATCGCAAAAAATGCAACTATTTTTGTATGATTAACACATCAAAAGAATTTTCTTTTCCTGTTATGTTATGCAGAGTTTTTAAGATGTATTTTGCCTTTCTATACAAATTTATAAAGTTGCATTTTTCTGACTAATTTTGTTAGACAGTCACTGCAATAAGATGGAAAAGGGATCCAATTTCTACGCATATTTATAAAACTATCAAAATATGAATCAGTTATAAAGAAATCTCCATTGAACATCAGCAAAAATCTCACCAATAAGTTATTGATACATTGTTTAATGCAACTTGGATAATTATAACCACATGTTGCTTTAATAATAAAGTCAAAAATTACTAAAATATTTTTTTTTATCTTTATTTCCTTGTTACAGTATGTACTACATAAATAAATAATATTTACGAATTAAAATTTCGTTAGTTTAATAGCTTATTCCAAAATACAGAGAAATCACATTTTAATTTTAAATATTTTTTTAATTATTAATAATTAATGCATGAGAGCAACTGATTTTTTAACTAGTGTTTTTTATAAACATCGCACACTGCAAAATTATTTTATGTCAAAGTTTGGCACGTTACATTGTTGATATATATTGTTTGTGAAATTTTGGCACGTGCACGCGAAAAGGTTCGCCGATCCTGGTCTAGGGTTTCTTGTTGGTGGCCAAAATTGCGGGTTTTTTTTCCTGGCATGGTAACTGCCGAATTTTGCTTTGTGTAGAACCTGGTGTTTTATAACAAAATATGTGTGTTATAATAAAATTAAATGTATGTGTAAATAAATAAAATAAAATATTATTATAAAAATAATTAATTAATAAAATTAAATATGCACGTTAAATAAAAATGTGTGAAAATAAAAGGAACAGACGTATTTGTAGTCCTCAGAAAAAAATAAAAATTAACCTGGGAAAAAAAAAAAAGCAAGATCTTGACCATGAAAAACTTGTGTCAAAATTGCACATTATACTTTAAGATATGCAATATTTAAATTTTTTTATTATATTTCTTTTACCATGTTAATTAAGTTACAGTATTTTTTCTTTCCCCAGTAGCATTAACCGTGCAGCCCGGTAGCAAATGCTCCAATTAACTAACTAACTAAATAAAACCTAAATAGTTCTTACTGTGCTTTTAGTAACATTTAAATTATACCTACAATTTAATTTTCAAAAGCACTTTCTCACAACTTTTTTTTTTACATTTTAAAAACGTCATCTGATTGTTGTTCCCTTTTGTTTCTTCAGTATGTTATGTTAACTGTATATTCAATTTTGAACTGCAGCAATTGTTTCTGCATGTATTGATCATGTCTGTCAGTTATACAGATTAATTCAGATATGTGAGTTAGTATCATTTTTTACAGTAATAGCCTGGTACTGTTTTTGTGGAGGTCACAGATAAATTTTGGTGCTGCAGATTGATACAGAAAATTTGGTACTTCTTTGTTATATGGACCTTGGCAAGGGACAAAAAACATCGAAGTTGAATTTGGTTATACTAGAAGCAAAATTTTCAACAGCACTTTCTGGCACCCTTTATTTACATTTTAAAAACATCATCTGATTGTTATATCTTTATGAAATAATCATCAATATGCCAAATGTAAAAACAATTTGTTTTAGATTTGCACCATTTAAGGTAAGATGTAATTCTAAAATAATTTAGAATGAGTTTTTATTTCTTCTTGGATGGCAGCATTTCTTAAATCCAAGATATATTGGATTTCAAAAATTGATAATGCTTTAAATATTTGTTTTATTTAAAGATGTCAGCTTTAGGAACTGTTTTTCGGGTGTCAGATTTAGGGCACTTTATCTTAATGCATACTTTGAGAAGCTATTTATCTAATTTATACATAAATAAGCCATATAAAATTTTTTCATTGATTGCTGTTTCATATTTGGGATTGTTTATAATATTTGACGTGATATTGTGTTTTCTTAAGACTGCGATATGCCAAAGTTCCTATATAACAAAGTAGTTCTGAAAATTCTGCTACTGGGCTTCTTGTAAGCATCGATATATTTTATTTAGTGGTACTCTGTAATGTATTCATATGCTTTCAAGGGACAATCCAATTTCTTTAATAATGTATGTTTAAAAATTAACATTATTTTTTAATATGCATATCCTTATTTGTTTGAATTTTGTTTCCAAAATGTGATAGTTCTGATAAAAAGTGTTTTTCTCTCCAGTGGATCAGAAATATCATGGCATGTTGAGAAGTCCTAGTACATATTCTACATCTCTTCTTAGTTATTCGAGTAAAATGGATATTCCAAGGCCTTCAATGTCTCAAGTATTATTTCTTATTTTCAAATTTGTTTTAAATATATTATTTAAATATGTACAGCAATATGGGGGAAAAGGTGACTCCCCTTGCTAATCCTGCTTCTGAAAATTATGTAAAGGTGTGACTGGTACCAATTAATTAGTTATAACATCTACTATTTAATGCTTGTGCCATATTAAAAATTTTTAATGTTTACACCTAATTTTGATATCTTATTTGGATTCTTTAGTAAATTTTACCTTCATATACAAAAGAGTAAGTCGGTCAAGTAATTTAGGAATTGTGCCAGTTTTAAGATTGGAATTTGTCATTTGAAATTCATTTTTAATCATTGCAATCTAAAAATATGTGTTATGAATGAATTTTTTAACAGAAATGGATTTCTAGAAGCTTCAAATACGCAAACCTTATTCTGCCTACAGCTCATTCTGCCTAGTAGTTTTTGAATTACACTTAAAAAACTACCTGCATTGCTACCTGCAATGTTAAGAGTTCCAAATTTTAAACCTGCATAGTTCCTAAACTCTTGACCAAATGACTTGTTCTTTAGTATCCAAAGGTAAAATTTATCAAAGAATCCAGATATGATGTCAAAATTAGGCGTTAGTATTGAAAATTTGGTAATATCAGCCGCATTTTTAAAGAAAGATTTGCAGCAGTGGTGGGAGATGATAACCCTTTTTTTCCCTTGACTGTACAGTCGTGGAAAAAAAAAAAAAAAAAAAAAAAAGTAAACACCCCATGCTAACTCTTCAACAAATTATCGTAGAAGAAAGTTACTGGTACCGAACGATTGGAAATAAAGTCTATTTTTAAATGATGTATATAAAATTTGCTTAGGGGGCCATCTACATATTAAAACGAACCATAACTTTGTTTTTTTTTCAATAGAAGTACACAATTCTGACAGCATAAATGAACTCTACACGCTTCAATTAGCCTAAAAACAAATTTTTATGCAATTCGTACCACAAGTTTCCGAGAAATTAATTATTTTAAAACGAGCATATTTTAAGGGTTGTATCCAAATTGAATTTCCGTACTCGATTATTAACCGAGAGAGCCCCTTCCTTTATCAAGGCACCTTATGCGCCACTCAAGGAGTCAATGAAGCCTGCTAGATTACACGACAGCAGAAGAAATTTCAAAATATCTAGTCACTTCTATCACAGACGGCCCCTTAAAACATCTTTTTGCCGTTTTTTAAGCATAATTTGAAAACTACTTGGAAGAAAATTGTGAAATTTTGGATTTCCATAAAGCAGGACTTAATAAAACTAAATCCATCAAAAAAACTGTAGGTTGCAATTCATAATTTTTTCGAATATTAATTTCATAATATATTAATCCATATTAATTTCATCGTCATAAAATTATAAAAATTACAAATTCAACGTATTTATGTTTGGGTATATTAGTATTATTGCTACACAAAAAATAAGCACATTAGGAGTATAATTTCAGGAGATATAAATAAAAATATGAAAATGTAATTTAACATTAGAAGCACTAAATTTTGAATATTTATAATTCAAAAACTTATCATTCAAAAGACTTGAAATTTGGTGTGTAGGCATAGTTTTAACCGAAGATTTGAAATATCTGGTTAAAATTAGGTATTGCAATTGAAAAAAAAATGAAGTTTGGGTTCTTTTTAATATGTAGATGGCCCCCTAAGCAAATTTTATATACATCATTTAAAAGAAGACTTTATTTCCAAACGTTCGGTACCAGTAACTTTCGTCTACCATAATTTGTTGAGGAGTTAGTAGGGGGTGTTTACTTTTTTTTCCACCACTGTACTGTACATATAAATGTAAGGTGTGTCCCAACGAAATAAAGCCACCGTAATTCTGTGCCGTAACTGGACATGAAACAAACATATAAGAACGAAACAAATATATTAAGAAAGTCTATATACAAATACATATTTACAAGGAATAATTCATTCCCTGCCCCACGGGGCAGGAGAAAAAGATGAATGTGTATAAAAAGAGGGGAAAAAGTGTCCCGCCTAAATAAAGCCACTGCCAATATTAGTATTTATTGTTAACTATCGACACTCGAGCTGCTGCAGTTCAACATATTTATGACGTCAGGAAGTTGTCTAATACTTGTTCTGTGCCAGTCGAACTTTGTGCAGACTTTAGAAGGTTGTACTTTCTATTTCTCCTACATTATTGCAATGGGAAAGAAAACCCGGCTATCAAAGTTCGAGATAGGACAAATAACAGCTTTTTTAAGGAACAAGTTCTTTCGCATAGACCAATATCTAAGCAAATCTAAGAAAATGGATTCTGCCATACATTTTTTATTGTGAAATAAGCACAACAAAAAATGAAAATAGCTATTCGATTAGGAATTGTCTTCAATTTTATATTAAAATATAAGGCCATTTCCATATAGAAATTCTAAAAAACTTTAAATTTTTTAGTACAAACATCTAATTTTTGTATCAAAGCATTATTCCTGACCCTCAAATTAACCTTAGATAAGTTTGCATAAAGTTTCTATGATTGATTCCAGAGATATTTAATATTAAAAATTGAGCTAATTTAGATAACTGTCTCAAAACTATAAATAAGGTTCAGATTTAGTACAAATTTTATACTTTCCATAGTGAAATATTATTTGTGTTAGAAAACCACTAAATAAATCATTTAAATATTCTAATATGTAATTAAGACCTCTGTTGCATTTATTAATGTTTTTGTGAAATTGTTCTGTTTTTCAATGACTAAATGGGCTCTCAAACTGATGTGTTGATGTTTTTTAAATATAACTCAAATTATTTTTTCGATCAAGCTGTAATTTTGCATGCATAGTAGAAGTTTAGAAATCAACTTCTGTTAAAAACACATAGGTTGTAATATCATTATTAATGTCTTCATTTTCTATGTCTAGTTTGGAAAAGGATTAAGTGTTCAAGAGATTAAGTAACATTTTGTTGACATATTAAGTAAATTTTGTTTGATCTGCTTCAGATTTTCAGAAAAAAAAATTTCTCGTGACTTTTGAGCGGCCGTTGTTCAGAATTCCTTACTGAGAGGTTCGTACTAATGTCAATGGTATGGAATGTGTTTGGTTCTATCAATATATGGTCGGTATCCGGAGGTTGTCGTTGTTTAGAGGCGACCATTCAAGGAGGTTTCACTGTACTTACACTTTAAAAATACTTAATAATAGCTTTTTTTGTTGCAGAATGCATTCAGCAGTAATATTGACTTCTAGCAGCATTTGTCCCCTGTACGGGGAGGGGGTAAGCCGAACTTGTAATCAACAGAACAGGTGGCCAACATACTTCCATATTTTTTTACTAGTAAACATAACAAGTATTATTTCGAACAAGATTTCCCTAACAATGTATTATGCGATCATATGACAGAAGAATAGAATGCCGAACGTTGAGATATTTAATATTTTGGCATAAAAAAAAACTTTATAATTATTGAATGGTTTTAATAAATAATTTTTATTTTCATAAAAATTGATAACAGTCTAAGAAAAAAGTTAACAGAGTATTTTGATGTAAAGATAAAAGTTAACAGACTACTTTGATGTAAAGAAAAAGTTAAGAATTTTTTTTTGGTTGGATCAAAATTGATAACGATATCAAAAGACAAACTCCCCCTCCCCTAGAGATATCTTACGATATCAAGTGACAGACACCTCTCCCTCCCATCTAAAGGGATAACGTTACATATGTACAGCCCCTAATTGAGACACTGATTATTTCATCCACTTCTCTAATTACCCGACTGCCAAGAAGGGTTATGTGTTTCACGCGTATCTGGGTATGTGGATTTCTTTATACCTTCGAAACATCTCAACGCCTGGATGGATTTTAATGAATGAGGACTCTATCGATTCGTCTTAACCTTCCGATGGTTATAGGATAGGGTTTTTTTTATATATAAATTCAAAATGGCGGTAGAGACGAACAAAAATTTTTACGCACCCTATTGAGTGGCATATCATTGGATAGGTCTGTCAAAATGAAGACGATGTTTCATTGACTATTTTACAGTCAGAAGCTCCGTTTAAATATTACACATCCTGGAAGTTGTATAGGTAGGATCTCTAGCTTTACTGCAACTCTAACCTTCATAGACACTTATAGGCCTCATCAAAACAGTGTTTATAGATAGGAACTAACAATTAAACACAACTTAAAAGTCATCAATACAAGTAAATAAAAAAATGGGTAAGTAATATAAAACAAATAGTTTCATATTGATGAGAAATAATTAATTAGTTCGCTTTTTACGCAGCCGGGTTTTTTTATTTTTTTAAATTTAATTTTTATTTGTTTTCTCTATGATAAAGTGATGTTCTGCGTTTCCTTACACTCTTCTTTTAACTTAATTTCCAGTTCGTGCAATTTAGACTCTAGAGATGTTACTTCTATTCTGGATTTTGCCTTTTTCTAACTCCTTCAATTAATTACTTTTCTAACACTTTTTGTTTTCTTATAGTTTTCTTTAACTTGGACAGTTAAATTTTCCTTTTTCTAGCTCAATTATTTGATTTCAGTGTTAAATTAATACAAATGATTAAATGGTGAATTTATGCTTTGCTTTAGAATTTGTTGTTTACTATTTTGGGATGAAGAAGGATGAAAATTTTAAAGAAAGGTCGATAAAATTTGAATCTCTCTATTCTAAAAAAAAGTAACTACCACTATCACCGCCGCCGCCTCCGGTTTTGAATTTTTTGTGATCGGAGGTCTTTCTTCGTTAATATTAAGCAAAATATTGCATACAAAAATATGAAAATCGGTGGAATTATAGAGAAATGTTTGATAAACACGCTGATGCAGACAGCTTTCAAATCGAAGAAATATTTAAAGAGATATTTAATGCTAAAGTTGGACAAAATCGTTCCATTAAAAAAGTTTTATAGGAGCAAAAACTGTACATCGGAATTTAATCATTTTTAGATCATTTTATGCGTCAGAATTTCCCGTTGTGCAGACTGCACTCAGTTTATTAACTTGACTCATTTTTTGAGGTTTTATTTCTATTTTAAATTCAAATTTTCAGCATTTCGAGAGATATTTTTTTACACATTTTAGAAAATGGTATTAATTTAAACTGTTGCCAACTGTATAAACAGCGCAAATAATAATATTTGCTTCAAATTAAAAATTTATTTTACACGTGACTATTATAAACAAGAAAATATAAAAAGCAGGAACTCATTGAGAATTATCATAAAAACCATATTACACGTGAATTTTAAAAGTGAAAGAATGCTGTAAAATAATAAATTCATTAATATGCGTTAGAAGTCTTAAATAGGAGAAATTACGTCACATTTACGTCACATTACACATTACGTAAAATGAACAAAAAATAATATTGCAAAACAGTTTAAATTTAAAAATTGCGCGAGACATTTATGTAATATTTTAAGATGATATTTTCAACTATTTTTATTAGGATAGCGCAAATAATATTTCATTTCTAACAAAATTATTTTCACGTGAATAGCAAAAGGAGAAAGAAAAGTTTAGTGAAAATTACGTCAGATTAAAAACGATACATTTAAAGTGTCATTAAAAAAAACTTTCTTTTCGCTTTGCTAAAAAGTACCGGGAGGCAAAGACTCTGTTTATTTAATTCATTTTATATTAGCTTATTTTGAAATGTCAACTGATTTTATTTAATCAAAGACGGAAACAGCCATTGTATCATTTAACAGCCGCTGATTTGGCTTTAAAATTTCCCAATCAAAGAGAAATGAATAGAAACCCGTTTATAGGGAGATCGCCACTGTTTTTAAACTTATAATTCAATCTTCCGAAATATTTTTTAAGCCGATCAAATTAGTGTGCTTTTAGAGTCTGCGGTGTCTGAACGGGGGTTGACGAGCGTAGCTCGTAGGGGGCAGCGCCCTCTAGTTTATAACATTAATCAAGGAATTTTCAGATTAATTTTGAAATTTATGCGGTTTTGCATCATCCTTATCAGAAACAGTTAATTTACCTTGTTGATTAACGTCAATATTAATAATTAAATTAAAGATCCTTAAATTATATAGTTGATATATTTCTTTCGATGGCATTTCTTAATTATGTTATTGAACGATTAAAAGCTCTTGTAAGCAATTTGTATTTTTATTTTAGAATTTATTTACATAAAAAAAATATAATTATTATTTTTCTTAGTTTAACCTGTTACAACGGGCTATCCGAAATCTCGTGTTAACTCTGGTTTTATTTCATAAAACGATTTAAAAATAAATCGGGTTGGATTTTTATTTTCTCTCGGCTTTGCAAATCTGTAATCCACTTTTTTTATTAGTTTTTATCGCAAAAATTTCACTTTAGATCAATAAGTGCTCTATAAACAGTTTTAAAAAAATGAGCCATATGTTGAAAATTACAAGAAGTATTCTCGGGACCATTAAGAGTGATTATAAAATGATCTTTTCATTACAAAGCTAAATTGCTAAATTATTATCTATTGCTATCTATTGCTTATTGCTAAAATTATTTTCATTTGGCTATATTTCTTCTTTTATGATTAGCCAAATTGCTAAGGTTAATTAAAAGTCAATGAAAACCCTGATTATCTATATATGAATATTACATAATAGAGGGAATCTGTCAGGTGTGAACGATGGAAAACTTATTTAAAAGTAAATTACATAAGAAAGTTTTCCTCATTATATTTACTGAGAAGTTTGCCTAACATTTAGTTATTAAACTTTTTTATCCCGTCACTTTCGACGCGTGCACTTACTATTAGTTAGGCAATTTATGTAATAGACAACTGAATGATATTTTCATAGATATACATATTATACCATTTGACCTGTTTCATTTTAGATGGTACCGAATGTCTTAATAGCTTTTTAATGTTAAGAACAAATCTGACGGCAGAAGTCCTTCTTCCGGAACGATATAAAACTATCTATTAGATCGACCCTTCAATTTTAAAAAGGATGTTGAAATATTCTTATGCCAAATATCACATTATTGGAAATCTTTAGCGATGTTTTAGCTATTAGAGAATTGTAGATCGATTTCAGAAAAGAGATCAATCAACTTGCTACATAATAAAAAAAAAAAAATACTTCTTTTTAGCCACCGGTACGGTATGCTATTTCTTTCTCCCAGCTTATTTTGTGTATTCCAAAAAATAACGTTACCTTACAGAAGCCGACCGTAAAACAAAGCAACACGATTAAATACTCTATAGTAATTTTTTAAACTTCTAAGCATCGCACATTTTCGATTTTTATACCGTCGCGCGTCGTATTGAAAAAAAATTGTACTTTTAAATGCATTTTGTTTGAAAACTGCATCTCCATTTATTTTTGAAATATTATTTTTTTTTTGTGTGTGTTTAGAGCCATATGCTTAATATTGGCAACGGAAGTACTCCATTTCTGTAGAAAGTAAAGGAAAAATAGTTCTAAAATAGTAATTATATATTTTTGTTGCCATTTTCTCATAACAACCGAAAGAAAATGTAATTAAAATACGTGCTATTTTGAAAAAAATATATAAACGAATGATTTCTGTTAAAACAATGGAGCTATTATAAACTATATTTAATTGTATCTATAAATCATTAGACAGCCGTTTTTTTTTTTTTTTTTTTTTTTTTTTTCGATTTTCTTGAATGACGGCATATTTTTGCTGCATTTGTGCATTATTTCGCGATAGTGATGTGATATGCATGCTTTACTGTAGATGTTTAAGAGTAGATCGTAAATGTGGAATTCTTAAGCGGATGCGAATGACGTCATTTTACATAAAATAAAACGTGTGCTTTAAGTCTTAAAATTGAAATATGTTTTGTACTGCGGTAGAGCCCCGCTTAACCAAGTTATTTTCTTCTGATGGACTGGTGGCTTCTATCATTATGAAACAGCCATTATAAATGAAGTGTTAGGTGAAGATGAAAGAGCACAAACAAAATTATGGCCATTTTTTCCCCCCATTCTGACCAGAAAATCAGAATTCTAACTTTTTACGGCTGCTCTTTCATCTTCACCTAAAGCTTCATTTATAATGGCTATTTCATAATAATAGAAGCCATCACCCATCAGTCCATCAGAAGAAAATGAAGTAATGGAAATGCCGGGGGCGACACTAAATTCTGAAAAAGCAGAATTCCTGTTCTCTAGTAGTTTTTCTTTCATTCGAAAATCTTTAGCGTACTTTGAATCTCGTCTGAGAATTATAGATTATTTTTTGTTTGAAAATGGATAAAAGGAAATAACATAAAATGAGACTTGCCAAGTCTCCTTATTTTCAAATGTTTTCCCATACTCCTGATTTTTTATCTATTTCTCTTGATTTCCTGCATATTACTTAATATTACTTTACTTGTAAGTGTATTTCAGTTCAGAGATAAAAACTGTAATGCATATGCACACTGTTCCTTAATATCATTGATCAATAGTATTATGTGGTAAACTACATTTGTATTGGTTATAAGGGATGCATTTTTAAAACATTGTGAGTGTTACTATAGGTATGTTTTGATTATTATCAATAATTTGTCTACAGTAAGACTTGTTCAAGAATTTCACTATTGTTTTATGTGTCTAGGGAAACAATGTCTATAATATTAAAGCATCCCAAATATCACATGCTTAAGTTTGTTCTATGCGTAGGAAGTTAATTTTTTCTTATTTGCTTAAGAGTAATATACTTCTTTTTAATCTTCAATGATAACCGAGCACGGGTTAAAATTAAACTTGTACTAAAAATATCCACATTTTAAAAAGTAAGTTTTTATTAAAATCTTTTTGTACAATCTCCTGATTTCTGGAATAAAATGTCCTGATTTTTGGCTTTCAGAACTTGGCGAGTCTGTAAAATATATGTAACATTCTCACGTGAAGTCAGGGCAAAATCTGAATATCAATTAAATTTTCTGTTTGTAACGAAATTTTATTATTCAGTCATTTTTAGAAGATACAGTAAAACCTCTCAATAGAGGACGACTACGGAATTTGTCTGCTTTTCAGAGGTAAAAATATGCAAATATGTATGTGTTGTGGGTTGAAAAAGGTGCTCGCTATGTAGGAATGTTCGCTATTCGAAGTTGTCCATTATAGAGGTTTTGCTGTACTATGAAGATAGATAATATTTATTAGAAGACTGCAATTAATTTAAAATTACATAATAATTTTAATTGACAACTTAAAACTAAATTGAAGTACTGTAAGGAAATAATAAACAATAATAAAACAAGGTAGATAAGGTGTAAGGTAACAAGTAATAATAAGGTTATAACTATAGTTTTGTTTAATAAACACTAAGCAATGAAATTTTTGTAGATAACGAAAATTCTTTATTTGGCCTTTTTAAGCAGCTATTAATTTTTATACAGAGTGTGGCTGGCGTTTCTTACCATTCATTAATAGCTAATTCTTATTTCGCTAGTTTAGAGTTATTGTTTCAATTACAGAAATGTTTCAGGTATTGTGTAAGTGTGTCTTCGTTTAAAAATCCATTTATGTAAAAATAGATTTTTTTTTCTTTTTTTAAAGTTACGAAATTTAAATTTTTATACGGTTACTGGGTTCTATAAGTTATATTTCGAAAAACTTTCTCCGTGCTCTATAAGTAAAACAGTAGAAATTCCATTTTTTTACGACCAAAACTTAACGAGCTATGTTATTTTGAATTTTACGAATTTCCAACGTTTTCTGAGATTAAAAGTGGAAAATCACGTTTTTAGAAAACGATAATTTGTAAAATTCATATCATTGAAGAAAGTATCATAACTCTCTCAGTTTTGATCGTAGAAGAATGAAATTTATACCCTTTTACTTGTCAGGGTATGACCATGGAACTATGAAAAAAGAGGAATCGACATATCCTGAAAATGGTGAAGGTTCAACTTTAACCGGCTTCCCAGGGGCTCATTAACCGTCGGGGCAAACTTCCACCAGTAAATTTGAATGGAAATTTCTCCTCATTTAAACGCCTTATTAATGCAGAATTTCAGGTTTAATTATGACCAAAAACAGATATGTATTCTTACTGGTGGGAATTTGATTCGGCGATAGTCAAGCCCTGAGTTTCCGCCATATTGTGACAACCTAAACAACATCCTGTCAGTGTCAGTGAAACAGATTATAATACAGGGCCAACTTCCACCAGTAAAAACGAATAGAAAATTTTACCATATTTGTGAGAGAATTTTTGAATGAATAAGCCACTAAAATAAGGCGAAATTTTCTATTCAAAATTTACCGTTTCAAGTTTGCTTCGGCAGTAAACAGACATTGTTGATCCGATGTAAAAAATTAGCCGCCATCTTGTGACAACCTCCTCAATTACTTCACTCGCAACTGGTAGACTCTACACGATATGTTTCCTCCTCCCCAGATATCATTTTTAATTTTCAAAAATTTTGTAGCAGTCTTGCTTTGAAAACCGGCAAAGTTGCAGCAAGCTCAGTATGATAAGACTGAAAGTTTGTAACAAGACTGCAGCAAGATAACGCAAACGCCGATGTCACCACACTTTGAACTTGCAGCTAACTTGCCGTGCAAGTTAAATTCATGCTGTATCAAATTTATTGCAAATTAACGGCAAACAAGTAATCAAAAATACTGCAGACTTACTGCAAAGTAGTAATCTTTCCACGCCCACTATCTGTTTATAACTGTTACACTATAAGTTTAACCCCTTCGGAAGGGTCCATAGACCTGATCAGGTCTATTGATGCGAACACGCTGTCAGAAGGAGCAGGCATCGTTTTCATCGCCATAAACAAGTGAAGGTAATATTTCCACTTTTCAATACGAGACTGTTTTGGTATTTGAAAAGTATAGTGTTTAGAAAAAGCGGTGCCAACCGAATAAAATTTCTGCAATTGCTGCATATGTGCTGATTGTCTATTCTCTCAACAGAGGGATTTTTTGCTTTCGTCACTATCGTGAATTAAAGACCGTCTTGCCATCAGTTTCACAACAAACTACTCATGCAAGTAGGGGGCGAGAAATTTGCTGCGAATTTCTCTATTCAAATTTGTCACGGCAAGATAATGGCAGAAAAATCAAACTTGCTGCTAATGTTCATGCTATCTGAGTCTTTATTCATAACTCCATTGGTATGACGAAGCATTTTTTAATATAAGTTGTAGAATCCAGGGCTTCCGCTAGTGAAAATGACGTCCTATTTAAAAGAAAAATTATAAAAGCATTCTTAAAAACTTAACATTTTAAAATGATTTCGTTAAATCCTACACTAATCTCTGAACGTCAGAACGCAGATTACTTACTGAGAAATTAATACTAAGTAATCCGTGCAAGATCAATAATAGTAAATAATCTTAGCGTAATGGTTACGACAGGAAAATTGATTTTATTCTCAAGAGAAAAGATGCATTTTCATTTACGAAAACAAAATATTTTTCATTCAATGATTTTGTTGGATTTTTTCAATATGACGTCATAATCACTAAACAATATCTGCACTTAAGGCTATTAGTTACTCAACTTCCGAATTCCTCTCGCTAATGTTAAACCCATAGGAGTAGAATGGTCTATTTTTGGCACTAATTAGATTTTTCAGTTTTTTTATCAAAATAGACCCGATCCCGAAGGATGAAGTTTCTGGAGTATATATAATTCCACTGAAAACAGAAAATATTTATCTTGAATACATAGGAATGACTTCGCGTAAACTTAAAGTTCGAATTAAAGAACATTTGAGAGATTTAAAGTACAACCGACCTACAACAGCCCTGTCAAGACTTAACCAGAAGCAGAATATACAAGTTAATTTCGAAGACGCAAAAATTATATATCCCTCAAAGAATTATCATGATTTAATTATTCGCGAATCAATAGAAATTTGCTAAAGAAAATACCGTTTGTAATGATGTTTTATCCTACAATATATCCAGAATTTGGCTCGGTTTGCTTAAAGTATCATAAAACGAGTAATATTTCACTTCCCTATATCCATGTTTCATTTTCCCATCCATTGTTTCCCGGACCTAAAAATTGACTTCCACTTTCACTTCTTTCGTCATCATCTACGTGGATTTTGAAAACTAGACGTTAATAACAATATTATTTCTTATTTTCCTCTGACGAAGACTATGTTTTTTATAGTTGAAAGTACTAGGGTATTAAAGTAATTTAGCATCTTTTAAATGTTGTCATCTTTTAAGTAGTCTTACACATAGTGTAAATTTAAGTTTAACTTTTAAAGATGAAATATGCATTTCTATTTATTCATTTATTTACGTAACATAATTGTTACGGTTGAACCCCAGATTTTTTTGTCTCATTTTAATTAGATTTGTGCTTGTTTTGTTAAAGATTTGATTGTATATCCCAATAACTCTCACTAATACACAAAACTATTTTATGGTAGTAGTTTTTATCTGAGTGTTTTATTTATAAAATTGTTATTAAACGCACTAGTGTGTTTATAAATATAATTGTCGAGATTTATTATGTGAGTGTGAATTTACGTAAAGCGCATAATACACTCATGTCCAAAATTAACCCTTAAATGCCTGACTTTTCAAAAATCATTGTAACAATGTTTTTCGGCTTTCATTTTTTAAATAAATCATGGGAAAAATACTTTAAAAAATCCTATTTTGTTTTAAGTATAGTTTACGACTAAAAAACAGTTTGTCACTAATCGGCAATACTGGTCTTTAAATGAAAAAATAATTTCCCTTGATAAAATTCTATAATATTAAACAAACAAGAATTTTAGGAACTTTAATAAGAAATAAATTTTACTTGCTCACTGCAGAACAAAATAGGGTATTTCGCAAGCTTCGAAACAAAACAAAAAGAACAAGTAGCAACAATTGAAAAAAATAAATCTATCTTTATTCTTAAACAGCACAAGTGTTGCCATCTACATGTTGAAAATCGATTTAATAATATTTTCAGAATGTATTTTATTGGAAACATTAGGCACTATAGCTTCAATATTATTCTAATAGTATTTTAGAGCCTAAATTGGGTATGTTGCCGAAAAGCAACACCCGGCATTTAAGGGTTAAGGTCACATACATAAAATCTGTGAAAACTGATGAATTATTTACTGTTTTGACACGAAATTTGATACAGAAGTATATTACAATGGGAGATTTTACATGGGAGAATTACATGAATCACTTATTGACATCCTCATAAACAGTATGAGAGCTCGTTGTGAGGCTTGTATAGCAGTGCACGGTGGTCACACTCCACATACACATGGGAGAAAGAATATAGCAACATAACAATATGGAAAAGATTTTAATTGTGAATTAAGATACAGAGTATATGAAAAAGTGTTAAATCATGAATCAGAGATAAAGCATTTATCTCGGGAAAAATCTGTCTAATAGGGGGTGTAATCACAGTGCACTGCTATACAAGCCTCACAACAAGCTCTCATACTGATTACGAGAGTGTCAATAAATCTTTGTGTCAACAAAGCCCATTCTTCCAAAAGCGCCGGTTTTAACTCCTGACGGGTCTTGGGAGGGGTGTTACGCTGTGAAATGGCTCTTCCTAGACCATCCCAAACATGTTCAATAGGATTGAAGTCCGAAGACCTCCAGGGCCAATCCATATGGCGAATATCTTCTTCTTCAAGAAAATCATGAACAATGTAAGCTCTGTGTGGCTTCGCATTATCGTCCATAAACATGAAGTCAGGGCTCACAGCACCCGGAACAACCTCACATAGGCTTCAAGGACCTCATCCCTAACGCCCGGTGTCCAGTCGTGTGTATCCCTTTAACTGCATTCAACAGAAGAACCCGGTTGTTGTGGAGCCGAAGACACCAATCTTGGACACAACAAGAATTGAGCCATGTTCTTTCCAGTGATGAGTCGAGATTCACCAAGCAGGGTGATTATCACCTAAACTTCATCTGGAGAGAACGTGGAGCTCGCTATCATCACTCCTACGTAAAAGAAATCGACAGATTTGGTGGCAAAGGAACCCTTGTCTGGGGCGGCAAAATGTTGGACAGTCGTACACCACTGCACGTCTTCGATGCGGGTACTTTCAACGCATATTTCTGTAGGGATGAGGTCCTTGTAGTCTAAGTGAGGTTTTTTCGGGTTGCCGTAGGCCCGGAAGTCATGTTTATGGACGATAATGCGAAGCCACACAGAGCTCACACTGTTGAGTATTTTTTTTGACGAAGAGGATATTCGCCGTATGGATTGGCCCTCGAGGTCTCTGGATTTCAATCCTATTGAACATGTTTGGGATGGTTTAGAAAGAGCCATTGCACAGTGTAATACCCTTCCCAGGACCCGCCAGGATATTAAAAGCCGCGTTTTTAGAAGAATGCGCTTTGTTGGCACAAAGACTTATTGATATCCTCATAAACAGTATGAGAGCTCGTTGTGAGGCTTGTATAGCAGTGCACGGTGGTCACACTCCATTAATAGACAGACTTTTACCGATATAAATGCTTTATCTCTGATTCCTGGTTTAACACTTTTTCATATACCCTGTATCTTAATCAACAATTAAAATCTTTTCCATATTGTTATGTTGATATATTATTTCTCCCATTGTAACATACCTGTGTGCCAAATTTCGTGGCAGTACAGTGAATAGTTCATCAGTTTTCACAGATTTTATGTTTGTGACACCTTAATTTTGGACATGAGTGTACGTAAGTTGAGGGATGCCTGTATTAACCTTGCACACAAATTAATTTGAAAAACTTTTTTTTATCGTTATTTTTACTCACAACACACGTAGATAACTGTCTGTTAATAATATGGTTATAAAAGAAACACCAGCACAGTGAATATTGCAAGATATTGACATGAGAGTATAGAGAAAAAAAGAAGTTAAAAACATTAAATTTTCTGTGGAAATATACGAATGCATCCTATGCCCATAGATTTAACATTAGAATGGTGAATTCAGAAGCTGAGTAATTGACGCCCTTACAGATTTTGAATCCCTTACCATTTATTTAAGGATTTTGGTTTAGCATGTAAGAACAAAATTTTTCTGAAAATTATGTCATTTCCATGTAAATATTCAGTTTTCACGGTGTCAATAAATTTTCAAGAAAACTTTAGCATCTCTGCGCGAAGAATATCGCGTAGTCGTGATGTTGAAAATGCTCAGAATGCTCCATTTTTCTTACCAGTAATTTCGTACAGTAATTTTCACCTTTTTTAATCACATAATTTCAGCGATTAAATTGGAGAAACATTGCTTTTTTGAAATTTCGCGGACAAAATATTGAAAATTCTGTACAGGACTCTTATCGCGAGAGAATTAGTAAATGTTAATATACCTAATCCCGTGATGTGTACCATTTATATTGATTTTATGGGGATGCTTAAAAATTCATGTTTCCGTAACCGGGATTGCAAAGCGTGAACAAGCAGAGATTGGAACTCTCTAGTAACAAATAGATGACATTTTAACTTTTATTTAATAAATTACGTTAACATATCGAAATTGCTAAATAATAAACTGCTGACCTATTTTTTTAATGACCTAGCTTTCTTGTGGAAGATTTTCTGTTTCTTACAATTAACATCAGATGGCAGCACCAAAACTTTCTACCTCGGAGGCTGTTCTCAAATCCAAAAGGGCAACTTTATCTTTATGACATAAGTTTTAATTTATTTTTGTTTGGAAATGCATGAAACTAGCAGGTCTTGTTGTTACGAAACTATGTAATCGAACTATGTTTTCTATTTTTTTTTTTTTTTTTTAACGTAATAGATCTTTCAGAAAATAGTGTCAAAAGTTTTGAATCGAATTAATAAGTGCACGAACCGGAACGATATTTCGATATTTACCACAATTTCACGAACCGGAATATTGTTCCGGTACATTTCGAGCCTTGTAACATTGTTATATAGCAAGGTAGAACTATGAACATGTCTCAATCTAGACACACAACTGATCCTAGGACCTAGGATCACATGTGGACGTGGGTCTAGTTTTTTCTACTCAGAAAATGTTTAGTGGCGTCATCTGTTGATAATTATTGTTATTCAAAATCCCAATGTTTCGAAATTTAAGGAAAGAAAAAGACAACCGTAGAGTATAGTCGGGTCGGGCCGGGTTTGCTTACCCCTTTTACCAGCACCATACCCGACCTAAACCGCGGGTCTGGTCGGGTTGACTTCTACTTTTATTGCTGCGAGTCGTGTCGGGTTGAATTTTTGCTTCTGGCTCGGGGTCAGTTTCGGGTTGAGTTTTGATTGACTCTTGCGGGTCGGGTTCGGGTTGGCGCGATTTTTTAAAAGAATATATAATTTTTTTGTTAAAAATCTATATATAACAGAACCTCCATAATGGACATTACCGAAAGGCGGATACTTCTATTTAGCGAACACTTTAAGAACCATTTAAGAATGTGGATATACATACGTATAATAAGGCTACTTTTACAATATTTCAATACAATATTTACAATATAGTTTACAATTGCAAACTATATCTTACTAAGTTCCAGAAATTAGTCCTAACATATTTTTAAAAAAATAGGTCTTAGAGGCACATTGGGACAAGAACAAGTGGGGTTCATTGGGACAACCCAATGTGACCAATGTCCCAAACATCTATTGACACATGAAACACCGAAACTTTAACTTTTCTTTTCTTTTTGCTATTTATCACAGGTTTATGAACCCAAAATGGATGGATAAATGATAATACCTTAATGGAAACTATGAAAAAATTCCAAAATCATGCAAAAAACTCAAAAGGAAAACCTGTTGTGGTAATCCTCGATAATCATGAGAGTTATGGTAACCTGTACGTAACTCTCTTTTTTCAGAGAAAATTGCATTTTAACTTTCCTCCTCATGCTTGACATCGGCTGCAGCCTCTTGTTGTAGATGTCTTTGACTCGTTCAAATTGCACATCAAAACATCTTTCAATGACTCAATGGTTTCACATTCTTGGAAATGATTTCTCTGTATGAAATTCAATTCCAGATTTTGTAATACTTGCATATCATTTCATCATTTAATACTCGCAACATTACAAGTTGATTTTAATTTACAGGAATTTAGACACTTAAACAAAGTATTTTCAATGCAAATGGTTTTATAGTTTCTCACGTTACAGAAACACGGTCCGGAAAATCTACTGGATGAATGTATTCAAAACTCAGGTTTTGAAAATCATCGAGATACTGCTGGTGTTTTGCAGCCTCCAAATCATCTAGCTCTATTCAAACAATATTATTTATTAGCAATATACAATATTATATACTCAAACAATATTATATATTAGCAGCATGCTATATTATATATTCAAACAATATGGAGGCATCTGCTTTTTATGTTAATGCTAATTCAGATATGTCATTGGTGGAGAGTTACGCTCTCTACCATATCTTCAAGATAAATCATGTACAGTTGCACGATTTTATCATTTTCATTTGTATGTATATTTTTATAAAAATACGAGACATGATAAAAATATCAAAATTAGATCTTTGGAAAGTACAAAGATCAGGGTATTTATGAAAAGTTCTGTTTCCTTCCATTTTATTATTTTACTATAAAAAAAAATAATTATTTTGTGTATATCTATATATATATATATGCCGACTTTTGCGCTAAGTTTTAGAAACAAAGCTCAGACCACAACACCGGCATACATCCACTCTCAATGGCGATGAAAGTTGAGAGTCGCAACAAAAGCGAGCCTCGAAAAATTTATTGGATGCTAAAAACATGGTCCACTTTAGGGCAATAAAGATGTCCGGTACATTTACTGAGACCTCGGGAAAAGCTAGTTCTTTTCTTAGAGAGGTGCAAGAGACATTTTAATGTCTATCAACAAATGTAGCATGTTTGCTATTATTGGAAGATGTGTAAGCCGATAGAGGGTGATTGTAGTTTTAGCCGGCCCGTTGAAATCAGAGGGGCTTCGTTAGTAAAAAAATGTATACAGTCTGGTTTTGTGTATGAGTGTGTAAAGGTGTTTTTTTCTTTTTTACTCTCAATTTGGTGAGTCGGATTTTATTTTTGCAGAATGTAGAGATTTTAGTTTGTAATCTCAGTGTAGTCAGATGGAGTATTTTAAATGTCTGACCATATAGGGAGTTTCAAAAGTAATGGGTCCGAAAAAAAATTTTCATTTTGATATTGCATACCCTTTTATTTTATGAGGTTTGATGATATAAGCTTATTTGTAAAATTTCTAGAAACTAGGAAAAAGTTAAGTGACCTCTCAAAGCCGTCGAACTTTTAAAAAATTGGCATTTTTTTCGAAAATCTCCAAATTGACGTCCATTTTTTCAAAAGCAATAAACAAAACAATTTTTACAGTAGGTTGAAGTTTGAATTTAATATTCTTGATCTCTTAAGGTAAGTTTTTTTTGTTTCTTCAATGGCCAAGTAATGAATTGCTGATGATATTCTACTGTGTGATAGAGGAGCTGACCTTGATCCTCATCTTACACGAGTAAATTATTGAATTCAGTGTCTAATAACGCGCGCATACTGGCACAGCACGTTTGGCACAATCATTTACCACTAATAAAGAATATTTTTTTTCTTTGACAACATTATAATCGTTTATCTACAAATGAATCAACATCGTTTTTTAGAAATGAACTGACAAATTTTAGGACTGTAAAAAGATTGATTGCTTGGCTGCAAAATCTCGTAGCATTTAACCAAGTTTCTTCTTGGGTTTTCTGAAACTGAAACAATTGCCTTTTTCTCTTCAATTAATATAGGATCTGAAAAGAGTGATAACCCAATCATGTTCTCACTTAGGTACCAAAGTTTTCTTTTATGTTTTATCAAGAACTTTTTTGCCAGTTCACTGTCTATTTTATAAAAATAATTCCAGAGATTTAAGAGAATCAAATCATTCTAAGGTACACTACAGCTTAAAGGTACAGAGGACCACGCTTTTATATAAATTGTCGCGAAACAGGTGCGTTTTAATACACATACCTCATATTTCATGAAGTTGAATTGCTCACGAAAGCGAAATTTTTTAATGGAAGAAATTCTTTTTGTTATCCACCGCGTACGATGGTATGCACCAGAAGGGCTGAATGTAACTTTGCTTTTGCCTTTAAGAAATTGTGATGTGATTTCACACAAAGTAGTAAGGGTAAGTTTTATGCCAGGGACTGCACTAAAATTCTAAAGCAATTTCTGGGTTTCCCTGGGTGGCCATCCCGGGTTAGTTTTATGAACTTCAGATAATCATCACAAGTTTGAATATTTCTGTGACTGTTTGCAAAGGAAGGCTACAATGACGCTTCTGTTTAGTTGTAGCTAGTGTTTTTCATCTTCAGTTAAAACACAACCATCAGTATCCTTATCAATTGCTGCATAGCTGGCAATATTTATCATGGCCAGTAACCTTTAATTCTACCCAAAATAGCGATTTGAGGTCCTGATTCCTGGTGAAGTGAAAATAAGTCAAATACAGCAGAAGCTATGATTATAAGGTTATGATGCTTCTTATGTTCGCGCTGTACAAACCTTTTATCCTCATGAAACGTAATCATTTTCTGCACTTCTAGTTGATCATGAAGATGTTTTATTTTGATATTGCATACCCTCTTATTTTATGAGGTTTAATGATATAAGCATATTTGTAAAATTCTAGAAACTAGGAAAAAGTTAAGTAACTTCTCAAACCTGTCACACTTTTAAAAACTTGGCATTCATTTCGAAAATCTACAAATTGATGTGCATTTTTTCTAAAGCAATAAACAAAATAATTTTTAAAGTATGTTGAAGCTTGAATTTAACATCATGTACAAACGATGTAATGTTTGACCAGTAGTTGGTAATAATTGGTTATAAAGTTCTTTATGAAAAATGGAAATCAGATGTGAAGACCACATTAATACTTTTGGTTTTTCTACTGGAGATATGTCACTCGTCTTCTTTGACAAAACAAATTGCTTAAATTTGTATTTGATACAACAATTTCATCAATTTTCACAGTAATTGTGAGGAAAGATGTTATAAAGAAAGTATTAAAAATTGAACTGGAACATCATAATTCAGATTTCAGAACATGTAACCAACCAACATGAAATAAGCTCCTTTCTCTAAAAATACTAGACATTGCTCTTTACTGCGTTTTTGAAAATTTTCTTCTTTTCACTTTAAGTGATTTATAATAAAGGTTTTAATAAACTATATATTTCTACTATGTGCAATTGCAACGTCATTAAAATAACGCTTATTCTAAGGAAATACTTCTAGATACCTCACTTCACTTCCATTTTTGCACTTTTTATTCTTCACTTTACTTTATGCGATTTATAATAAAGATTTTAATAAACTATATATTTCTACTATGTGCAATTGCAACGTCATTAAAATAACGCTTATTCTAAGGAAATACTTCTAGATACCTCACTTCACTTCCATTTTTGCACTTTTTATTCTTCACTTTACTTTATGCGATTTATAATAAAGATTTTAATAAACTATATTTCCATTACGTACTGTGTGGCGTCATAGATAGAGGAAATTATGAGGAAAATTAATGCGTTATTGCAATTATTTCCATGGTATAATGACAAGCTTAAAAAATACAATTATGAAATCTTTAAGCTTCTTGAGAGGTCAGTTGTTATTAAAATAAAAACTTCAAAATTTTACAATGTGTTTATCTCATCATTTCTCACAATTTAAGCCCCTATGCATGTCACTTTTCAAAAAAAAATTTTTTTGGAACACCCTACTGACCAATATAAATCTGGTTCACTTATTCATCGGCCACAAGAGAGCCAACTCCACTCAGAACTATCCACTCAGAATGATGTGTCAGAAAGAGGTATTTAAATTTTATGTATCTAAAAAAAGGGTATTTAAGTTTATTAAATATGTTAGGGATGGACTACTGTGATCCATTAGTACTTAATGAAATGAACAATGTAACATTATAGTTAGGCTAGAAAGATAGCCCGTGAAGAAGGACGGGAGATGAGATATCAAGATATTTACAGTTTTTTCTATTTCGCCAAAACCCCTATACTGGAAAAATACCAATAATTTAATTTCTGTATTCGGCTATGTAAAGCACATTAAAATCGGGCAGTTGGGGGCTCAGATAATCCAGAGCCGTCTAGTGGCATTTATTTTATTAGTAGCATTGTAAAGACGTACATTTTCGTACCTTACACTTTAAATTTTGACCCATAGATTTTGAAAAAAACTTTAAATGCACGGAGTTTAAATTAAATTTCGGTGGCTCGATTATGAAAAATTAGTAAGTTTCGATGGGAATTTCGGCAAATTAGCCAACTATCGCCAAGTTGGCGTCATATTTGGCAACTTATTTTTGTCGTCAAATTTGCCGATATCTTGCCAAGTTGGTCAAAATTTGACTGTATTGTGGTAACCTATAGTGGCTGTTATTAGTACTTTTCAACAATTATTCATTGTTGAAGCTCATACAGGCTTCTCCATAGAAATCCTAAAATGGGCGCGATGAATGAGGCGGCCCAACCGGAATTGTGAGGGACACACAGAGACTTGGATTTTATGTAAATAGATGATAAAATTAAAAAATAATGACAACATGTCACATGAAAATAATTGTAACGTAAACAATTTAAATAAGAAAATCGCAGCGTCAGCAAAAAGGCTGAACTTAATGTCATTAAAGTGTATACTTCCATTCTATGGTTCTACATTAATGTTTACCTATAAATATTGTGTTATCTAGTTTTAATTAATTTTCTTTTTGTAATTATATTATCAAAAGTATATGTGTGTAATCTATTTCAGGTCAAATTAATTTTGTTTATTTTTCAAGTACTTTTTAATTTACTTTTGCCCGCCAATTTTAATTTAGTTATTTCAATAAATATTTTAAGTTAATTCTAAAAGTAAATAACTATGGCGGAAGGTATAGAAGTAATAGGGGCATCGAAACAACACAATGCAGCATTTTGATATAATTAAAATTTATCCAATTAATTTTTAACGTGAGCGTGTCTGTTAATAAATTTAAAGCTCGTATTACTAGAACGATATTAATTTTACGATCAAATTTATAATTATTTTTTTATAAGTAAACTAGCTGACCTACCTGGCGTGCACCGGGCCTGTAATGAATTACCCTTAAATTAATTTGAAATTTGTATGATTTTATATCTTAAGACTTCCTTTTATCTGAATTTATATTTTTAAATGAAAAAGTATTGAATTGAAAATATATGCTATTTGGTATTTTATTTTATGCGTAATTTGAATTTAATTCTATGTGCACCAAAAGCGAGCGAAACCGCGTCAAAATCTCAGGTTTTTACTGATTTCGTCGAAATTTCACATATTTTATAAAAAAATATTTCTACTCGTCCGAACGTTTCAAAATTTTTGTAGGTGATGTAAAACTGATATATTGAGATGCTCTAAAAAGATTGTGTTAAAATGCGGACGTTTACTTACTTTTAGATTGGAAAATATCGTCTCCGTTAGGCGCATACTGGCCTGCGTTCGCATGTGTATTTGAAGGGTTAAAATTCATATATTTAAAAACCGATTGCACCATCGCTTAGAAGAAAGTTTCAACTTTAAGAACATGTGTTTGTTTTGTCGGAACCTCTAAATTTGCGCTCTGGAGGGCAAAATCGAGACGACACATTCAATTTTTTTCGGATTTCGTCGAAATTTTCACAAATTTTATTTTGCTAAAAATATTTCTATCCCTCAGAACGTTTCAAAATTTTTGTAGGTGATGTAAATCTTGTCTATTGAGATGCTCTAAAAATGTTGTGTTAAAATTCAGACGTTTAGTTACTTTTAGTGTAGAAAAAATATCTTCTCCGTGAAGCGCAAAATGGTCTGAGTTCGCCGGTGTATTAGAAAGGGTTAAGATTCATATTTTTAAAAACCGATTACACCATCGATGAGAAGAAGAGCATAAAGAAATGCATTCAACTTTACGAGCATATTTTTGGTTTGTCTGTACCTTTAAAATTGCATCCTGAGGAGGTCCTGAAGAGAAAAATATTTTTAGGAAAAACGACTCTTTTTGAATTTTTTTTTTTTTTTCAAGGGGTTAACTGCGATATTTTTTTTTGCATTTGAAACGTAAACGGCATTCGAAAGGCAACAATACGGTCTTTCAGAATATGTCTCCTATTTTTAACTTTACTAAGCGGTTTCGACGGTGTTAATTAATAAATAATGACAAAATAGCCCCCCGGAATTTTTATTTTCGTTCTTCATTTTCAACCGATGCGTAATATAAGCCTTCAGTGCATGCGCCTCAGCTTTTTTCGTCTCGCAAAGTCCGAGATGGGTTTTCAATGAGAGTGAGTTGAGGTTGCTAATTAATAACTCAACTAATTATAAGAATTTTAAAATTTTGAGACTCGGGTACATTAGGAGAGTCCTTGGACTATCGTCACAAAAAATTTCAGCCTCGTACGTGCCGTAGATTTCGCTAGCATCGCAGACACACACACACACACAGGCAGAGCGAAACTTTCTTTTATTAGTATAGATTAATTGTACCAATACGGCTTGATGGTGGAGTTTGGTAAATGATAGAAAGAAGACATAACAAATTCAGCAATAAATAAAAGTGCTCATTTCTGTCCAACATCTGTTTTCGTGTTTGATTAAATAAGATCAGTCAACCATTTGAGGTGCACAGAGTCTTTACCTACAGGTAATTTTTTAACAAAGCTATAAGAAAATGTTTTTAATAAGACATTTTAAATGTAATTTTCACCAAACTTTTCTTTCTCTTTTTAATATTCACCTGAAAATACTTTTATTGTTAGAAAGGAAATATTACTTCCGCTGTCTTAGAATTCACAACAATAGTTAAAAGGATCTTCTCAAAATGTGAAATAAATGCCTCGTGTAAATATATTTTTAAATTTAAGCTGTTTTGCAATATTATTTGGTCTTTATGAATATGATATAATTTCGTCCATTTACGGCTCAAAGAATTTATTATTTAAAAATTTTCTTTCTATTTTAATATTCATGTGTAAATATGTTTTTTATTACGTAATTTTCAATATTTTCTTGCTTTTAATACGCAATCATTTAATTCTAATTTGCAAGTTTTGTTTCTGTTTATAATAGTCACGTGTAAAGAAATTTTCAATTTGAAGGAAATATTATTCTTTGAGCTGTTTTTACAATTGACAACAATTTGAAATAATAATCTTTTCTAAAATATGTAAAAAATATCTCTCGAAAAGCTGAAAATTTTAATTTAAAATGGAAGTAAATCCTCAAAAAATTAGTCAAATTAAAAAAATAAATGCAGTCTACATGCGGGAGCTTCTAATGCTTATCCTTAGCGAAAAATGATTACATTTTTATGTGCTTTTTCGCTCCTTTTTTATTTATATTTTTCCTCCTATAAAACTTTTTTAATGAAACGATTTTGACCAACTTTAACATATAATTTCTCTTAAAATAACTCTTTGATTTAAAAACTGTCTGCATCAGCGTGTTTAACAAACATTTTTCTATAGTACTACCAATTTTCATAATTTTGTGAGCTGTAGTTTTCAAATATTAATGAAGAAAGACCCCTCCGGTCACCAAAGATTCATCTACTGCTGCGTTGACAGTGTCAGTTACTTTTTAGGTAGATTTCGTAAGAAATACTGGCTATTGCTTTCGTTACCATTGTGCGACTTTTGAAAAAATCTTTCATAATTTTTCATTATATGACCCCAGGAACCCCAAACTACATCCTCCTAAAAAGTTTGTATATATATATATATATATATGTATGTATGTATGTACTAAATATTTTCCGCACGATAAAAATCGCAATTAAGCACGGATCGTCTTGAAGCTCACCAAAAACATTGAGATGGCTAATATCTCGGCGAGGATTGTAAATGGACAAAACAATCCCAATGGGATGGAAATGGGGAGGGTTAAAAATTTTGAATACCGCCTTAACAAGATTCTGATAAAACCAGCTCTTACAGAAAAATGAAATTAAAAACTCGTCAAAAGTGGCCAGATAAAATTGTTAAACTGTGTTTATCCGTAATCTTGATTTAGTTTTTGTTGATGAAATTAGTGCTTAACTTCGAAATCTAGCTCCGCCTGTATGTCGAGCTGGCAGAGATGCTTTTTTTTTTTTTTTTAGATCAGAGAGATTTGACGAAAATGTTTTTTATCCTTTCTGAAAAAAGTAATTTTTTTAGTTTTTTCACTTAGAAATAATTTCGCAAAATTTAAAATTTAAGGAATAGAAGAAAGAAGTTTCTACTGGAAATTTTCAAAATTAAGAATAAGAACCGAAAGTATCCATAAATGCTCTTTATTTTGTCAGTATTTGTATTATTATGCTATTATTTTCCTTTTTCAGACAATTTTCAAGCACATAAAAATAAAAATCAATACAGAAATGTAACAAATTAGATACATTAAAATAAAATTTAACTTCTACTGATTTTTTTTTTTTTTTTTTTTTTTTTTTAATTGAGAATTGACACAATTTCTTTCCTTTTTTTTTTTTCGTCACTCAGGGATATGTCCTTGCTGAATTCTTCATTTAAGATTTTTTTAAACATGTGAATGTAAAAAAGAAAAAAATAAATTAAAATTGTTCTTCAGTAGGAACATAAGGGAGGGGGCATGAAAAGTGCTTAGTTTTTCTTTTTGTTCCTTGAAATTGTTTCCTTGAAAATCCTATTAGAACAGAAGTTATGGCTTTTAGAATTATATCCGCTCAATGGAAGAAGCGGCGTTTCCGAAACTTTGCAGTCATTTTTCTCCAAATGACGTTTTTGGGCATAACGCGTAGGATATCTCAAAAACTTCTGAATATTTTTTTAATGAAATTTTCAAAACGTATGTTTCATGTTAGTCTGTATAAACTAAACTTAAAATTTCCTTTTTATTGTTCAAAAAAATATTTTTTTAAGGTGATTATACTGTTGAAATTTTAAAATATTGTATTAGCTAAATACAGCTTTGTATTAAAAATATAAACATGCTTTAAATACAAATTTATTTAGGTTCAGGGTAATTATTACAATCTGAAGAATAAGTAGACACCAAAATTTTTTCATTCTAGTTGAAAAATTTATTTTGTAATCCTGCGCGTAATTTGTTATGCCAATTTTCTGCTCGTCAAATAATTGACAGTTTGGAGCTCCCTATAAATGCTAACTCTGCATCTTGCAATTTTTTAAATACCATGAACTAAAAGAACATACTTATATCTTTCATCCCAATATAAAATTGTGCCTTAAAATCAAATACATTTTAAGATATTAAATGTTGAAAATGGTCTTTTTTTTTCTTTTTTTCCAATTTTAAGAGTACTGAGATCCCGTAAAAGTAAAGATTGGGTTATATACGCGCCTTAAAAGTCCGTATAGCAAAAAAAAAAAATAAATAAATAAATAAATAAATAAAAAAGTATGTACTGCAAATCATTTAGATACCTAACTCAAGAAAAATATTCAACCACTAAATTAACCCTTTATCTACTTTGAAAAATCTCCCCCCCCCCCCCCAACGCCAAGAAAGCTGAAAAGATGGAAAGGTAAAAGAAATCATCCTTTTAAAAATATTTTTGTTTTGTGTAACCCATAATGCTAATACATCGATTAGTTATAATACAGTTTAGAACGAGTTATTACATTACATTATCGTGTTCTAAGAGCATTATGGGTTACACAAAACAAAAATA
This sequence comes from Maratus speciosus, assembly GCA_963932465.1. NCBI lineage: Eukaryota > Metazoa > Arthropoda > Arachnida > Araneae > Salticidae > Maratus > Maratus speciosus. Next base: position 175,529,763 of record OZ010793.1, read on the forward strand.
TTTTTAAAAGGATGATTTCTTTTACCTTTGCATCTTTTCAGCTTTCTTGGCGTTGGAGGGAGGGGGGGGGGGGATTTTTCAATTCGAAAATATTTCTATATTTCTATTGTAAAAACATTATATTTGTAAATTTCCTAATTCTACAAAATACTATGAAAAACATTTAAAATAAAAGATTCCAGTGGGGTTATAAATATTGCACAAAATCCCTATAAATTCAAATTTAATGAATCCTTCTAAATCCTTCAATTCCTTTAAAATCCTTCTAAAATTTATTAAATGATTATGTAAATCTTCTAATGTAGTTTAAACAATTCACGAAAAATGCTTTAGAAGATAAAATTTTCATAATTCAGTACATAAATGGTTAAATAAACATTAAAATTACACTTTTTACAAAAAAAAAAAAAAAAAAGAAAAAAAAAAAGAAAAGAAAAAAAAAAAAAAGCTGAACGCGCAATGAATAAACTCGTTGAACTGTTTCCTACGAACAAAGTTTATGCTGCTATCTATGATTAAGTTTAGGAAATATTCAGACTGGCCATCTCTCCTCTATGGCCAACTATCCTGGAGTTACCATGTATATATAAACAAGCATAACAATTCATCAAGTTTGTTTGCATCATTTGGCAACAAATTTCTTTTTCTGAAGCCCAAAATACATGAAACTAAAATGTACCAAAATGCCTCTGTAACAAAAAAGTACCGACTAAAACATATTTTCCCTAATTCATGCGCAATGTAAGAAAATGTTGATCTCCTTTTTTTTTCTATCAATAAAAACACATTCGCGCGCGTTACAGAAAAAAATGCGCGTCAGCTTTAATTACACCTAGCCTGTTTGAGAATTTTATTGAATGTTAGAGTGTATATGGGAAAGACAATTAGGTAAATTTACATAATGTTATTAATGACTAGCAAATTAAAAGAATAAAAATAGTCCATCTGTTTAATTTATAGAATATACATTAATAACTTGGTGGTTTTTTGGAAATGACATTAAGGGGACACAGAACTTTCGAGTTTGCCGAAACGATAGAAAACATCGCCTTTTTCAAAGTTCCAAAACACAAATAATATACAATTAAGATCCCCCCCACACACACACACACGCACACACACTTTATCTGCCTAAAGTATATATTCTTAGCTATTTTATCCAGAAAAAGAAATGATGTATATATAAAATTAATATTTAAATTTTAAATTTAAAAATTTGTCTTACTAATGCGTGAATAAAAATCATTAAGTGCTGTGCGCATGATAAAACTCTAAATTAAAACCAAAAAATATGCAAAAAGTTTTGTTTAAACTTTAATTTTAGCACACACACACACACACAAAAAAAAAAATACAATTTAACAAATTACAACGACTATTTGGAAAATGATTTTTTCAAAGACTAAAATTTAAGACACAAAAAATCGCACGGAGTTGATCATACATTGCGCACGCCATGGATTACATTTTTCGGTACTGAAAAATTTTAAACTTCTACGGAGCTGGTCATACATTACGTACGCCATGGATTAAACATTAATATTTCTGGACCAATTTTAAATGAAATTTCATTCTTAAACTTCTAAACATCCCACAATATTACTTTTCACACCGTCGTATACAGAAAAAAATGTACTTTTAAATGCAATTTGTTTGAAAGCTGTATCTCAATTTGTTTCAGTGTTATTATTATTATTATTTTTTTTTTTTTTTTTTTTAGTTTTTATTACTTTTTTGTCATAGTGGCAACAGAAGTATCCATCTCTGTTGAAAGTAAAGGGAAAATACAGATTACTGTATAGACCAATCAGAAAACGAATAAAATGCGGATTCAACTAATAAAAAGCTTCAGATATGTTTTTGATTTCCTACCCTGACGAGGACAATAACCATTTTTCCAAATGGTTAATAACCAAAATATGTGATGTTTTTATTTTAACACGAAGATTATAAAGAAAAGCATTATTTGGTTAATCTTTTTAAAGCTCTAGCTCAAATAGTTTGAAAGTAACAGTACGCGCAAACTCCAAATTTACTAATATGAGAAAACGCGTTTAAAAGTTTCAATATCAATGGACATTCAATTGTACCCACCGTCTATAAATGATTATAACTCAAGAAATAATGCAGCTTCTTTAATGTTGTTTTTTGCATATTGTTGAGAAAAAAAAAAAAAATTCCGAATAAAACAAAATCCGAGTGCCCCCTTAATGGAATAGTCCGATAATTCATAAAGAAGTTTCTTCTTATGAAAAAAAAATTAATTATTTTTATTTTTAAGCAACGAGTTCTATTGAAATTAGTCCATCAAAGCTAAATACAGAAATATTTAGATGAAAATTCAAAAAATGAGCACTCTTAGTTATGTTATACAGTCGAACCTCGTTAACTCAAACACGCTTAGCGTGAATTACTTTTAACATGAGTCACTGTCACCGACAAAATGAATAGGAGTGTGTGTGTGGGGGGGGGGGGGGGGCTTGATTATTGACGGCCGATTATCTACTCGAGGAATATGGGCCCGAGGGATGAGGGAGTGCTCTCCGTGGGGGGTCTTTCTAAGGGAACCTAATCCGTATTTACGCATGGAAATCCAAGGTTCGAAGGAAACCACAAACTCCGAACGATTAGGCTGACGTGCGCGATTGGATTCCCAGCAGCTCCTAGAGCCAGCTTCAAGAGCAGAACCTCTCGGCCATTGGTGGGGCCAAAATGAATAGGGAATCTCTTGTTTTTTTCTCCTCTTAAGATGAACAATTCTCGATGAGAGATTTGGACACTTAATGTGAACGAAAATTCCTAGAAAAGTGTGAAAGCTTCCTTTACCGTAGGGAGCAATGGGTTATTCTTTAGAGGTTCGTGAAAAGGATTATTCTTTAGAGCAATGAAAACAAGTACTATTGCTATAAAATGTTCTCACTTTTAGACAATACTATACGTGTCATCAACTAGTACATGCCACCAGGATTAGGGAAGGTTGCAGTATTTTTATGCATTGTTTCATTCTGCACACGTGGAAAATTTACAGTTTAGTATTGCAACATATGCATTCGATCTTTTTTTTTTTTTTTTTTTTTTTTTTTTACCTCCTTTACCCGTATGAATTTATAAGGGTATTCACATGTACCAGTATAGTTGCTCAAAATGAGTCGGGGAACATATTTTACGTCTCTTGCTGTAAAAAGGGCAATTTATAAAATTCATGTTTTTTAATACAATTACTTTTAACAGTTTTCTATTAATGGATAAAAAAATAACTGATAGTTTAATTATTAAAATAGAAATAAGTATCAATTCTAAAACAAAGTTTTCTCCCATTAGACTCTATGTGAAATGAATATTTGTCCCTGAATCCCTTTTTTTACCACTGCATTTAAGCTTTTTGTAAATCAGGGGTCGATCCACGCAAAATTTAGGGCCTATATAGGGCCCTTTCACAAAAATCTATTTAATAAAATAGGCCCCTTCACAAAAATAGATTTAATAAAATGGGCCTCTTCACAAAAATGAACTTAATAAAACAGGCCCCTTCACAAAATTCCTTTTAATAAAATAGGCCCCATATGTAACATTCTTTTTCATAAAAACTGTTTTAAAATGTATAATTTGCAAGTAAAACTAGGTCACAAAAAACAAACTTTAACAAGGAGATTTAAAGAATGTTTTTGTTCATAAACTCTTGGTTCGAATTTGAGTAACTGGATTTCAAATTTCGTTACAAAATGTTATTTTCACAAAAATATAATAAAATTCACAAAAATAGCTTTTACTTTTCACAAAATGGGCCCAAGAATAAAAACTTGCATCGACCCCTGTAAATTAACTGTTTATCTCTGGTACGAAATAAGGATTAAAAATGAGCATAAAATCTTCATAATAAGTGTTACTATTAAAAACTGATTTAATAGTTGATCAAACAAATATTTATTAAATATTTAAAAAAAACTCATCTTGATGCTTAAATATATTCTTGCTTCTTGCTTCTTGCTTTGCAAATAGCTAATGAAATAAAGTGGTTCACTGCATTTGCTTGTATAACACTGGAAATGATATTTAATGATAAATTTTGACTGTTATATTTTACGAGAAGACCCTTTTGTCCCGTTAGCTTCCGTGTCCCATTAGCCCCCAGTCTCCCCTATTATATATATTTTTCTCAATATTTTTTTATTTGGATTTTTTGTTACTGATACCATGATCTACGGACAACATGAACAAAAATTTAATTCCTCTTGATGTTCATGTTAACGAAGTTTGAGTGTATTAAAATTTAAAAGTTTTTATTCAATTGTTTGTTTTGTAATACTGTAAAATTCATACTGATACCGTTTCGCAATCATACGAGTGTTTTTTATTTTCAACGTAAGCTGCATTTGCTTAGTATGGTGAAGAGAATGGAAAACTACAAAGGTGATAACTGATTATAACAAGAGAGGGGATTGGAGGTCGCAAATGATAAGAAAATTATCTTTTTGCAGAAAATGTTTTAGCGTACAATACTGTTGAAGAACATTTTTGTTCTATGAAAATTAATCGCTTGAAAAATGGACAAACAGACTTATGAGCCAGATGACTTCTTCCTATGAGTGTAAGTGAAATTTTACCATTTAATAGTCTCTATTTTTTATGACTAAACAACTAATTTTAGTGACTCAAAAAGATCTTTAATTAATTTTACGATACTTTCTGAACTTAGAAGTGTATTTTGTATAACAATAATTTGTATTGCTTAGGAGATTTGACAGTTTTGTTAAAAATTTGCGCCCGCTTTTAAGAAATACCACGGCGGTATCAATTTTTTAAAGAAAGAAATAAAAAGCTTATTCACGTGCCTGATTCCGAGATTCATAAGTGATTAATAAACAACTGCTATATTTTTAAATTATCTACATTGTTTAGTTTTTATATAGGGGGCTATACTTATATAACGTTATCAACATTTTGCTTTTTGGAAGCCCTCACCCCTTTATGATATCATGTTATCATTCGTCGAGCTCCCTCTTCACCCGCCCGATGATATCGTCATCAAGGTCTAAAAATTTTTACTTTTACATCCTTTTTCTTTCTTTTTATACGTTTGCAGTAATGTACACGTATGATTATACATTTATTAGTCGCATAGTTTACGGATTCAAGAAGTCAATAACATATATAAATACATGAAACAAATTTATGTCAAATAGCATCTAAAAGTGTTAGTTACTATTTAAAAATATTTAATAGTAGCTTATCGTTATATAATGCATTCAACAGTAATATTGTCTTCTTGCAATTTCCCCCTGCCCTGGAAGGGTATAAAGCAGAATTTATCAGCAAAACAGTGGATAACATTATTTCTTTTTCTTTACTGATAAACGCAAGTATCATTTCCAACATATTATGTTCCTAGTTTCGCAACAGCGAATTATATGCCCACATGGCAGAAGAACAGGAATATCAAACGTTGGGGGTATTGCAAATTTTGGAATGAGATGATTTTATAAACATTTAATGGCTATAATAATAGCTTTGTATTCCAACATATTATGTTCCCGGTTTTGCAACAGCGAATTATATGCCCACATGGCAGAAGAACAGGAATATCAAACGTTGGGGGTATTGCAAATTTTGGAATGAGATGATTTTATAAACATTTAATGGCTATAATAATAGCTTTGTATTCCAACATATTATGTTCCCGGTTTCGCAACAGCGAATTATATGCCCACATGGCAGAAGAACAGGAATATCAAACGTTGGGGGTATTGCAAATTTTGGAATGAGATGATTTTATAAACATTTAATGGTTTTAATAATAGCTTTGTATTTTTTTTAAATATACAAAAATAATTAGAAATAAAAGGTAACAGATTATTTGGATGCAATGAAATAGTTACTCAAAAAAGAAAAGTTTGATTGGTCCAAAAATGATAACGATATCAAAAAGCAAATCCTCCCCTTAGAGATATCTAACTTTATAAAGTGTCAGCCCCCTCCCCCCTAAAGTGATAACGTTATGTATGCACAGCCCCTAGGAAGACTGAATTAAGAGGCTACTTCAGTCAAGTGAAATGACATGTTCGCTAATGCTAATCCTATGGAAGAAATTTATAACGATATCTCGGTTGCATTTTAATATTTTTAAATGATTTTTTTTTCATTGGATAGCTGAGTTCGATTTGTACAAAGGCCGTTTTCTGATTTTTCGATTTTGTTGACAGATATTTTTAATGAGGACGCTTTCATTTTCAGAACCGGTTTCGAAACTGAAAGCATCCTCATAAAAAATATCTGCAGTCAAAATTGAAAAAGAGAAAAATACTGGCCTTCACACAGATCGATCTCAGCTATCCAATGCAAAAAAAATCATTTAAAAATATTAAAATGCAACCGAGATATCATTATAAATTTCTTCCATAGGATTAACATTAGCGAATGGGTCTTTTCACTTGACTGAAGTAGCCTCTTAATACACATGAATGAGATATTGACCATATATATGTAGAAATTTAATGCACATTGATTTTGACGAATAAATGTACCTTAGCTGTGGTCGGTGTCTAGAAGTAATTAGTCCAGGCAGATTCTTGAGGAAATCTTAACACTTTAATGTTCTTGATTATGTGTATGAAATATTTACATATGGGGTATTTACATTTAGATTAAACATGAAAATTATAACTGGCCGGCGGCATTCCGCCTTACTCAGGTCCGTGACTGGGGATTCGGTCAAACAGCGACGTTTCAACACGTCTGCTCTCACGAGCAACCAACAGCCATCTCTCTTTTCTTACAATAGTTTTTGTAAATTCAGCACTTTTTCGTAGGCCCAGAAGTTGAGGTGGATCGTCCAGACCCTCATTTAAAGAATGTGCTGGTCTTTGCAGTGCAGAGTTCAAACTCTGTCACCACAATTCGGCCTACCTGACAGGGCTGGGTCCTCCCAGTCACCCATCTCCTTTATATGCCAGACTGGTACTGGACTACTTTTTCCAGAACGTACAATATACACACAAAAAAAATTCACAAACAATATATAAAACAAAATAATAGTAAAATCGAACCACTAAATACTGCTGTTTAAAAGTTTTCAGTCCTTGACCAATATTTTTAGAGTTAGAAAAATAATAAAAGTTTTTCTGCTTGTCACTTGGAAGCAGTTCTTTTCCACAGTTTATTCATAATAGTAATAAAAAAAATCAATAACACACAGTTTTAAAAAAAATAAAAAACAAAAAAATCACTTAAAGCTCAAATATTTCGTCTTGGACAGTAGAAGTCCAAGGCTTCATGTGATCTGCAGCCGTTGAGGTCGTATTTGGACCCTCATGGTGTCCAACTTTACTCACATTGTAGCGATCGTTTCTTTTTAGGTATCCCTGTTGTTATGGGAATATGCTCTATGTTCTCTTCCTTACAATATTTCTCAAAATCAGCAGAGGTGAATGCTGGTCCTTTATCGGTAATGATTCGCGATGGATTTCCGAAAATATCATGTTGTCGGGTTAACTTATTGATGACTTCTTTAGCGACTGTAGTTTTAACGGGGTATAGCCAAACGAATTTGGTAAATGTGTCCACAACAGTAAAAATATGATTGTAATTTTTATTTGTAGAAGGCATGGGACCAATGTGATCTATGTGATAGGTCTCGAGGGGCATATTTTGTTTGGGGATCGGGTTTAATAGACCTTCTCCTTTTCTTGCTTTTTATTACAAAGTATACACTCTATGCAGTTGGCAATGACACTTTCAATTTGCTTTCTTAATTGGGATATAAAATAATTTTCTTTTAGAATAATTTCAGATTTAGCCACTGCGTAATGACCTTTGTTATGAACATCGCGTATTATTTCCTTTTGCATATTTGTAGGAATCATCAGAAGTTCTCTATCATTTTCATATTTGTATACGATGTCGTTTCTTATAAAATATTCTGAACTTTCATTTTTTTCAATTAACTTTTTTATCGCTTGTATGTGTTCGTCTTCTTGTTGTGCGTTCTTTATTTTTAAAGTTAATTCATCATGTGATCGGGTAACTATCTGTATTTCTACTTAATGCGTCTACATGTTTCATTTGGGATCCTGATCGGTGGGCAATTTCGTAATCAAATTCTTGTAAAAATAGAGCCCATCTGGCTACTTTTGGCGTAATGTCTTTTTTGTCCATTGTCTTTTGAAACGTGGAACAATCTGTCACAATTTTAAATTTCGTGCCTAATAAGTAGTTTCGGAATTTTTTAACCGATTCTATTACCGCGAGTGTTTCCAATTCGTAACTCGAATATTTTGCTTGAGTAGGTGTGGTTTTACGGCTCATGTAATGAATAGGATGTAAGTTTTTGTTCTCATCTTCTGGTAGTAGGACACTACCAAAACCTATGGTGCTTGCATCGGTGTGCAATTCTAGTCTAGCGCCTCGTCGGAAGGTATGCAATACTGGGGGGTTAACTAGTTTTTCTTTAAGAGTCTCAAAGACTTGTTTTTCGAGGATTCCAAATTTAAATGTATTTCCCGCTTTTAATAAATCACTTAAAAGTCTCGCTATAGTTGCATAATGTGGGATGTATTTTCTTAAATAAGAAGTTAAACCCAGAAAACTGTGTAATTGTTTAAGGGTGCGGGGTTCAGGAAAATTCTGTACTGCCAAAGTTTTGGCTTCCGAGGGCCTTGTAGTTCCGTTTTCGATAATATAGCCTAAAAATTCAACTTTCCGTTTAAGGAATTGGCATTTTGCAAAATTAAATTCAAGTCCGTAATCCGATGCAACTTCTAGGACGCGTTTCAGTTTTAAAAGCGCTTCTTCTTCAGTTTCCGCAAGTACTATGACATCGTCTAAGTAAATTAATATTACTTTTTCTTTAATTAACTATTTAAAAATAGCTTGAATATATCTCTGAAAATTCTGGGGGCCAATCGATAATCCGAATGGAAGCTTTAAATATTCGTACTGGGAGTTATGCGTGACAAATGCGGTATATTTCCTACTCTCCTCTGCTACGTCTATATGAAAAAAACCCATTTTTTAAATCCAATGTAGTGAAAACCTTCGATTCCTCAATGTTATCTAAAACGTCCTCTATTCTTGGCAAGGGAAAATTATCTCTAATTATTTTTTTATTTAAGGGTCTATAGTCTATACACAATCTCCAGGAATTATCTTTCTTTTTAGCTAACACAATAGGCGATGCATAATTAGAATTACTCTCCGTTATAATTCCCATTTCCAACCATTCTTGTATTTGTTTGTCCACAAATTCCTGTTCTGGATATGCTAATCTACGCGGTCGTTGCGCAATCGGAATATCATCACTTAATATTATATTTACTTTTAACTCTGTGTCCTTAACTTTGTTTGGCTTATAATTAGTGAGGAATTCAGTTAACTCTTTCTTAATAGTGTTGTTTGTAATATGGTTTAGCTCAACTTCCTGAAAATTAATACAGTTAGCTGTCTCAGCTAAATAAATATCTGTGGTTTTTGCTGAATCTAACTCTGTGATAGAACATTGTCCACTTTTTAACAAACAATTTTTATCAGAGCTTAATTGTATGTTTATTTTTTCACTAAAGTTGCAAGCTCTTTCATTTTGATTAGTTTGCTCCTTTCTCACCAATTCAGCTGTCGCAATCGTTTTTCCCATCGTGGGATTGTTTTGCTTTTCTGACCGCAACATCGCATGAAATTTGGGTGTGACATAGATGACGCGTCTGTTTTTTGTCATGGCTGTTTCTTGTGGGAAAGCAGTGACGTAATTCACCCTAACTTCCTTCAATTTTTGTTTCCCTGTAATTTGCAATCCTTTTTCTGACATACTGAAATTTACCTGTTTTAAAAAGTTATTTCCTAAAATTATAGAATGGCTCAAATTTTTTACGACGTATAAATCTGCATTCACTGTGTAACCATCTATTTCAATTTTTACGGTCGTAAATCCTGTGGGTGTAATTTTACTACAGTTTTCCGTAAGTTAATTCTGGCGGTTTCAAAATCATCCAATTTATTTGTTAATTCTTCTACACTCGTAATTTTTGGTAGTTCATCACAAAAGTGTTCCTTCATTTCTAGGGACAATTTTCGCCTAATCTGGTCAATGATTAAAATATTTTTTAACTCCTCGAACGTTGATATGTGTAATCCTGATAGCCATTCATTCAGAAAATTTGCGATTTCAAATGAGAAATCTTTCCATGACGCTGAATTTTGTTTTCTATGTAAAAAGAATTTTTGCCTGAATTGCTCTGGTGTAAGTTTGAAACGTCTTAAAAGTATTTTCTTTACACAGTCGTAATCACTGGATAGTTCTTCACTTTCACGATTTATTAAACTAACAATATCAAGCGGTAACAGTGCCAACAGATATGTAACCCATTCATCTTTTTCTATTCCTAAACGCTTTGCTTGCCGTTCGAAAATGGTTAAGTAAATGCTAATTTCTTCCTCATTATTATATCTATTTAACAATTTTAGAACATCGGAACCCTTTCCGGCGATTGTAGATATTGGATTATACAATTGGGTATTTTGTGTATTTTCCAATTGTAATTTTTTTAATTCAAAATCTCGATTTTAGATTTCTTTTTGTTACAACAATTTTTCTTTCTCTTCCCTCTCGTTTATAATTCCCGCTAGCAAATTTTTTACTAGATCCTCATTATACCCATCGGATTTTAAAATTAAATCAGTCAGTTGACTTTTATTAGCACCATCTGGAGGACTTAAACCTAACTCGATTACCGCAGTAACCAGATCGATCTTTTTGGACCTTATTAAGTGTGCCATAATTATATCTAACCAATTAACACATAAATAAAATATCTTAATATAAATCAATAATATATAAGCACCCGATAAATCAAATATATCTATATATATAATAATATTAACAGTTTTCTAAAACTCACTTACTTTGTACCAGATATTTCCACACAAAAAAACAAATATATGTCTTTTTTCTTCACAATATAATAATACAAAAAAAAAAATAATTATTTAACACCTGTTTTTTTAACACTTACTTCCATCAAAATTTTCTCAAAGGAATATATATTCCTTTCTTTTCACATTAAAAAAAATAACAAGATAAAAAAAAAGTTATACCACTTTTCTCTGAAAGAAGCAAGAAAAAAAAAATCATGTATTAGGAATCTAAGATCATGTATATCATTAGGAAGCAAAAAAAAAACCTTCCTATATTTTCTCTTCGCAGACACGTCTAAGCAAGTGCCTTATTTCTTTTATTAAAAAAAAAAAAAAAAATGCAGAACAAAAAAAAATCCACTTCTGCATAAATTACTAAATATACTTTTTCTTCTGGCGTACACAACAAAAAACTCACTGTGCACCTTTTATTAACACAATTCAAACACTTATGGGGAACAATAAAAAACGCAATTCCCCATTTTATCACAAGAAAAGAGGAAGCTGAAATTGGGTCAACGTATATTTCTTCTCGCAGAGACTCGAAAATACTGTCACACTTTTTTATCAGCACTCAGAATTCACGATATATTCACAAATGATTCATCACAGAACCCGCTCACTTCGATCCTTCCATGAAATACCCAGTTGAAATTCCGACTTTCTTCCTTCCCTTCATTAACGGACTTTATCGACGCAAAGACAGAAAAAAACACTTGACTCTTTTTATCTTTCCTTCTGCATGAGAAAAATTTTCTTCTTTCCAGCTATAACGGGACATTCGACGAAAGAAACCTTTCTTTTCTTTTCTTTTTTGGAACATCATTCAACTTAAGGACATCAGAATTTCTTACATCAGAAAATTTTTCGTACAAGTTAAATCCACACTTTGCATGTAAATCCCGGTCGACCCCCCAATCTGTAGAAATTTAATGTACATTGATTTTGACGAATAAATGTACCTTAGCTGTGGTCGGTGTCTAGAAGTAATTAGTCCAGGCAGATTCTTGAGGAAATCTTAACACTTTAATGTTCTTGATTATGTAGATGAAATATTTACAGATGGGGTATTTACATTTAGATTAAACATGATAATTATAACTCGCCGGCGGCATTCCGCCTTACTCAGGTCCGTGACCTGGGATTCGGTCGAACAGCGACGTTTCAGCACGTCTGCTCTCACGAGCAACCAACAGTCATCTCTCTTTTCTCACAATAGTTTTTGTAAATTCAGCACTTTTTCGTAGGCTCAGAAGTTGAGGTGGATCGTCCAGAGCCTCATTTAAAGAATGTGCTGGTCTTTGCAGTGCAGAGTTCAAACTCTGTCACCACGTATATATATATATATATATTTTTTTTTTACTACGAATTGACGAATTTAGGTTTCGTTTTTAAACCAAAGAAATAAAACTAAATATACTTTCCGCATGGACAAATATGCAATAAAAACTTTCTAAATTGATTTTGAATCAGTAATCATTACTGAAAAATACATCAAAAATCATGCTAAATCGGACCATAGTAACTGTAACATTCCTAAAACGATAAGTCTCTGTAACAGAGTTTCCCCCAGGTTCAAAAAAAGGCTGGGTGCTGCTTGTGGGAAAGGGGCACTTAATATTCCGAAAGGCATGTTTTGGATTCTTAAGGGCATTTCTTGAAATTATTAAAGGCATTCTTTTGATTTTTAAAACTACTTTTTAATATTTAATAGACAGAACACTATTTTAAAGACAGCAATGAGTCAATTTTTACTATGCAAGTAAATTTTTTAATAAACAAAGGAGTAAAGGGACTTTTTTCAGGTGGGGGCAACAAGGGAACTAATTTTTTAAATGCGGAGCAAGAGGGGTGCTATTTTGTAAATCTAAGGGCAGGCAGGCTGCAGCACTCTCCCGAAACTGTCTGAGGAAAACTCTGCTCTGTAACGTAAACCTGCTTGAAACAGAAATTAATTAACATATAGTAATAAGTTGAAAAAAATTAATACAACGTTAATAATTTTTTTTAGCAAATTTAATTGCTTCTCAACGTTGCATAATTTTAAATTTTCGACCGTTGAATACAGCGAAAAATGTACTTTCAAATGTAATATGTTTGGAAACTGTATTTCAATTTAATGACTTTTTATGATTTTAAAACAAAATAGCTCGATTACGGAACATTAACTTGTTTGCACTTAAAATAATATCAATAGTTCAGCGTTTGTTTTCTACTTATTTACCATAAAAACGTAATACTTCATAATAAAACACAAATTCAAACTATATCTGCATGAGGAGTTCTCACATAATTTTTACTTTCAAAAATAAAAATCTGGTGAAATTAAACTTAATGAAATAACACTTCAAACTTATAGACGCCTATACTTATAGACGATACATGCATTAATGATTAAAAATAAAGAAAAAATGGTCACCAACGATGATTTTTAATAATATTTCATTTAACTGGGGAACAAAGTTAAACTTGCGTGTTTAATTTTCCTTACCTTCCCCTAGACATTTTATCTCTTTAACTTTTTTTTTCTTTTCAATCTTTACTTATAGTGAAAATGCATAGTACCCATAAAACAGTTAAATAAGAAATAATAACAATGTAGTACATTTAGTACAAAAGTTTGGTATAACATTGTCTTAAAGGCTGAAATTTAGCAGTTTGTATTGAATTATTTTATGTTGAATTATTTTATTTTATTATTATTTACCTGTAACACACATATTCCAGACATGCTAATTTATTATTTACTAGCAGGCCCACCCGGCGTTTGTAAATAATAACCTTAAACAAAACTTAAGTTTGTATGATTTTATATCTTTGGAAATTCTTTTAAATGAACCTAATTTCGGAGGCCCCATTTACTTCCGCAGCGTCTAATTTGTTCCCATCAAACTTCTTTCCGAACGACCTTGTAATCTAGATCCCCAATACCAATGGCAGCATTTACCGGAAGTGCCCGCACGTGCCAGAGACAATCGAAAACCAAGTTGAGTGAGCCAAACCTCGCTAACCCACAAAATTTTTAAAAAAAGCACCATTAATGTTAGAAAATGTTTTAACTAAAGTCTAAGATAAAATTTCATAATACAGAAAGTAGATGAATTGTAATCTAAGTTGTAGGAAGCAAATCCCGTTGAAATTGGGCTCTTAAACCCGAGGAAATAACGCGCCACCAAACGGTGGAAGATGCCTCCTCACCTTGTAAATTTCATGAATTACTGTTAGCATTAACACGATATTTAATAAAGGGATGAGATCCCTTTTCTAAAGTTACCTTTAAAGTAACGCGATATTTAATTTACGGCTGTAGTGAGTAGACGTAAGTTGATGCTGCAAAGGGAGACTAATGTTCGGAAAAGGTGGTAGCTGAGGTATGAAGAAAGACCGGGGCCTGGGGGCTAGGGTCTTAACTGGAATGTAATTGAGTATAAGAAAAATATTTAGGGGTTTTAAAATAGCTGGAAGACGCTAAAACTATTAAAGAAAATTGTAGAATAGGATAGTTTTTAAAGAAGCTGCAACAAAAGCCCCAAGAGGACGATTAATATTCAAAATTGGTGGTAGCTGAAGTCTGCAAATATTTTTCTGTCGTTCATGTAGTAGCTGCAGAACCGAAGAAGTTGTTAGGAAAAAAAAGTTCGTGATTCGGACTATTTTTAAGGGAGCTACAACAATGGGCCGAAAATGGCCCAACTGTTAGTTGAGAGCAGGGCCCTAACATGAAAACATGCTTAAATGTTTTAGTACTTAGCGTTTTAGATCTTCGATTAGTCAAAATTAATCATAGGGTATGAAATAATCATTAGAATAATATTTTTAAAAAATGCGAAAAAATGTGGGATAAATGCTTAAAAAGAGCCCTAGAGCCCCAATAAAAATATGAGGGTGTTGGTCTAGGGGGAAGAGTCCAAGACTCAATTTTAAAATTATGCAATGAGAAGGTGAGAAAATTAGGGTGTAAAAAATGCATAGCACACAAAAAGTTAAAGGGGTCCCGGATCGGGCCCTACAGGACCCTAAGGTGCCCCAGAGTTTTAACTGGAATATAGAAACTGGGGAATAACTAAATGGAAAATGGTTCTAAAATGAAGATCGGATTAAGAGGGGCAATTTATTATTTTATGGCGCAAAAGCTTCAAGGGGCCTTGTACCGGGCCCCAAGGGAGAAGGGACTTAAGTGGCATGTAGTTTGGTATAAATAGCCTTCTTAGTAGTTTTTAATGTAATCTGAGGACGCTAGATTTATGATAAAGAAAATTGAAAGGAATTCGGATCATTTTTAAAGAAGATGCACCAAGGGCCCTAAGAAGACGATTTATATTCAAAATTTATGGTAGTTGAAGTCTGAAATATTTTTTGCCGTTCATGTAATAGCTGGAGAACCTAAGATACTGTTAGAAAATTAAAGCTAGTGAATCGGACTATTTTTAAGGGATCATTAGAATATAATTTAAGCGAAATGTGCAAAAAATTGGCGAAATGCTTAAAAAAGGGCCCTAAGGCTCCAATAAAAATATCTGAGTGTTGGTCTAAGGAGAAGAGTTCAAGGCTCAACTTTAAAATTACGCACTGCGAAGGTGAGAAAATTAGGATGTGAAAAACGCATGGCACACAAAAAATTTAATTGACCCTGGACCGGGTCCTACGGGAACCTAGACGGGCCCATGGTCTTAACTGTAATGTAGAAACGGGAGAATAACTAAATGGGGAAAGTATCCCAAAAATGAAGATCGGATAAAAAGGAAGCAATTTATTAACAATTTAGTGCACTAAAACTTCAAGGACCCTGTACTGGTCCCCTTGCAAAGGTATTAGGGTCTTAACTGAAATGTAGAAATGGGGTAGAAACTGAAAGGAGAATTCACCCCAAAAATGATGAAGATCGGATAGAAAAGAGGTATGTTATTAACAATTTAGTGCACAAAAACTTCAAGGGGCCCTGTACCGGCCCTTTGCAAGGGTGCCTGGGTCTTAAATGAAATGTAGAAATGTGGTAGAAACTGAAAGGAAAATTCAGCCCAAAAACGAAGAAGATCGGATAGAAAAGAGGCATGTTATTAACAATTTAGTGCATAAAAACTTAAAGAGGCCTAGGGGCCCCGGCCCTTAAAAAATTAAAAATCTGAGCCTCAGGTGCATCAGGACCTGTCTTGGACTAATCACTCCTGAATTTTCAGACTTCTACGTGCGGTAGATTTCGCAAGCCATCGCCGACAGAGACAGACAGGCAGACACACACACACAGAGCGATTTGTTCTTTTATTAGTATAGACTAGCCGCCCTTGGTGACCAGTGTGGTCTCCCTTAAACGTATGGTAAGCAATGTGTCATGTTACTTTTATTCATAATTCAATTTACTTGCTCAATCTTTCACCAAATCGGAAGATTCAGATAGAGAAATCAAGAACTCGGTATTTTTATGTTAGCGGGGCGCAGACTTTTTTATTAATTTTATTTAAAATGTAATCCTTTCACACATTTCATTTAAAATACAAAACTTTTATTTAAAACTAAAACATTTTAAATTCACGGCTTTCACTTCTTTCCTTCTTTTTTTTTTTTTTTTTTTTTTTTTTAAAGAAAAGAAAAGAAAAATGTTAAATAATGCCGGAAACCATGACATGTAATTTCAACTTCAAAGAACTGTTTTAATTTACCACGCCAAAAAAAATGCTAACTGGTGAGTTAAAAAATGCTATTGGCGTGATTTGCACCCGACTAACTCAAAAGTACCAAAAATTCTTTGCGATCATGGCAACTTTTCTGTAGTTTTATTCGAAAAAAAGAATTTTGATTTTTTTTAAAAGTGGAAAACTTGCGTATGAAAATCGAAGGGATCAGCCCGTAATTGTTTATGAGAAGCAAGTGACTTGGACTATTATAACATGACATAGATGAAATGATGGCGATAGAACAATATTTGGCGGCTTATCACCTGAGCCTGGCTAACATTAAAGTACCAAAATGGCACCTGGCATACAAATAGTGAAGCGGTCAGCCCGGAACTGTTGATGACAGTCCCATGACTAGGCTTTTATTATATAGATAGCTAACAGGGATCCAGGGTTCGTATTCTTAAAGGACTTTCAAGCACCTTTTACCAGAATTTTCGTAAAGTATTATTTGCTTTATTTAATGAAAAAAATTCTATCTTCAGATATAACGACTAGTATCTTACGAAATTTCTGGTACTAAAACACCTAAAATCCGCTGAATCCATTGATGCGTACGGAGCCTGGGTTCCAAATAAATAAATAAATAAATTTAGTTATTTAAAATATTTTACTAAGAATTTCATGGTTCCAAACAGAAATATAAGAGTAGGGGCGGTAAGAATATCACAGGGACGTAAGAACTGTACCAAGTAATTGCATGTCTCTCCAACGGGTGATCGTAAACAGATACCGAGAGGCTGCAGTCATGTACAAGACATACCTATCTGTTATTAAATAATAATAATAATCAAATATTACATAATTGGTATTGATGCCAATGTAGTCTGATAAGTAATTGTAAACATGTATTAATACACGGTTGCATTTATGTATCGCTTGAAAGCTTTACTACATGTTGTTTTAGATTTGAAACACAAAGAAGTAAATTATTTTCAACTTATTTAGTTTTTGAAAACCAGAAAAATCAACGTTTAAAAATGCATAAATAATACATGAAAAGCAGCAAATCATGTATTATTTGTGCATTTTTAAACGTTGATTTTTCTGCTTTTTAATATTGTTGCACAAAGGCTTTATTTCCTATTTTTATATTTAGTTTTTGATACTGCTATTGAAGAAAATGCTTTTCACATAGGTAAGAAATAAAAAATATACAGGATCATTATTTTAAAAGAATCCGTTACCGAGATTTCATTAAAACATTATAATAAAACAAGCTATTTACTTTTTTATGAATGTTTAGAGGGTCTCAATACTTAAAAGTTTTAAAAACGATGATTTGTAACAAAATGCATGAGCATTTCTCCGATAATTTTAACTATCATGAGTAAGAAACACGAGAAATTCAAATTAAAAAAAATAGCATTTTTAAACTTCCAGTTTTAAACTTTCATGTTCTTGGTGCTATAATTAGAAAAATTTCTTATTCAGCATTAATGTTTAATACTGTACTACCCCGGTGGGATCCTTGCCATCCATTTAGTGAAATAAAACAGGGATGGTAAGTAAAAGACGATAAGGAAAATTACCACCTATTTTTAGGTAAGCCATGTTAAGGCTCCTGTCCCTGCTTGTGAAGACACTCACGAGCTAATGCTAATCCTATGGGGAGGGATTTTTCTAATATCTCGTTTGCATTTCGACATTTTTAAATAATTTTTTTTGCATTGGATAACCGAGGTCCGTATCTAGAGCGCACCTTTTTTACTTTTACGATTTTGGTCGCAGATATTTTTTATAACGTTACTTTCACTTTTAAAACCGGTTCTGAAAATGAAAGTGTCATTCTAAAAAATATCTGCGACCAAAATCGAAAAAGTAAAAAAGGTGCGCTCTAGAAATGGACCTCGGCTATCCAATGAAAGAAAAATTATTTAAAAATGTCGAAATGCAAACGAGATATCCCTCCCCATAGGATTAGCATTAACTCGTGAGTGTCTTCACAAGCAGTGACAGAA
This sequence comes from Maratus speciosus, assembly GCA_963932465.1. Taxonomy (NCBI): domain Eukaryota; kingdom Metazoa; phylum Arthropoda; class Arachnida; order Araneae; family Salticidae; genus Maratus; species Maratus speciosus. The sequence continues at coordinate 175,548,298 of OZ010793.1, forward strand.
CCCTTAAGCCTAAGTGATAGCCACAATGTTAATTGAATTTTAGCAACAATTATTTACATTTAACTAAATAAAAAAAGAAATTTAATTTACCTCTAAAAGTGCAGGAACAAATCTTGTGGACGGTAAGACTACCTTTAAAGCCACAATGCTTGAAATTGATATTTAAATGCTAATTTAAATTCTGCAGTAAATTTCCTGTCAAAGAATTACAGCCATTTTTTCTCTAGCATACTTATGCATGAGAAAAAAGTTGAAAGAAATTCTGTGGTTGCATCTGGAGTGATTTTCTGCATAATTTTAGAAAGAAGGGCAGTAAGGAATCTAAAATTCAGGGACAGAGTTCAAAACAATAATTACCATAAAAATGTGTGCAAGTTAATTTTTCGCTGCATATTTATATAAAACAATAGATCCAGTTTCTGGAAAAAATTACGTCGAATTACTTTTATTGAAACAATTTTATACATACAGCTCTAAACTTAAAAATCAGTATCAGGGACAGGGGACGGTAAGGAGTTTCATGGTACATTTGGACCCCCAACATGGTTCAAAACTTATTTATCGCGTTAGTATTGTTATACAATCATGCAATGGCATATTTTCCAATATAAGAAATTAAAAAAAACCAAGAATATAAATTAAAGAAAAATTATTAATGATATTCAGGTGCTTAAAATGTCAAAATTATGTGAGAATGTCTCAGATAACAAAGAAAAAAGTTAACAGACTATTTTGATGCAAAGAAAAGTTACAAAAAAAAAAAAAAAAAAAAAAAAAAAAAAATGGTTGGATCAAAAATGATAACGATATCAAAAGGCAAACCCTTTACCCCCCCCCCCCCCCATAGAGATATCTTACAATATCAAATGCCAGACCCCAATCTTTATATATGTCCAGCCCTTATCAAGATAAGTATTATGATGAAGTTATCAATTAAGATTGTTATGCTATTTATTACGGAATGAAAAATCTGCAAAAAGGATTTCACTTTTTCACAGTTATAGAATTTCGTTTTCCCATGAAATGAAAAACCTAACGCCATTTTCACCGTCTCAAAATTTACATAAGTTATTACATTTCATATCCGTGTATTCACAATTTAAAAAATATTTTAATGTGCAACAGATTATTAATAAATATATTTCCAAACTTAAAATCACGTTTGTGAACTACAATTTTCCATGTGGACATCCACACTCTTGACTTGAGGTTCTAATCTCAGTATCGGCGATTAAAATTTTCAGAAGTTTATGTCCTTTAGATGTTCATTCGTGATAAAGCATATGTTTTCTTAAAGAAAATGATAATTTTCTTTTAAATATGACATATCATTTACACTCACTGAAGCATTTCGCCAAGCGTCTGAAATTCATTATCAACAGGATGAGAAAATTTTGAAATATAACAGCTTTATAAGGAAAAACGGGAGTTTTTTAAAGTATGGCGTCATTTTCTGTCCAATTTTTTAACACTTATTTTTAATTGCAATGAGAAAATAGCATGAATAAGGATATATTCAATAAAGATAAATATAATTAGTTAGTTCTCTTTTCTCTGCAACAATTAAAGTAATCCCATTACCATCATTCGGAAGAATTTTCAAAATAAAACTTTTAAAATTAAATTTAAAATACAAAAATGGGAGTATTTTAAAAATTAGCTAGTGCGGGCACATCTACAAATGAATAGCTTTCATTTAAAAAAAATATATATATAATAATAATAATTAGTAGGATTAGTTTAGTTTAGTAGAAAGCTCAGGGCAGATGATTGGATAAAGAGCATTGTGTTTTAAGTACAGTAGAACCTCGATTATCCGAAGTAATTGGGGACCGACCCTCTTTCGGAAAATCGAAATTTTCGGATAGTCGAGAATGCTTCAATTTTAGGATTAAGGACAAATATATGCTCGATTTCTTATTATGGTAACAAGTGCTTAATAAAAATAAAGCAATAGCAAAATAGAAACAAGAATAAATTATCTGAATTTTAATTTTCAAATTAACTACTTGTTACATATTTCACAAGGGTTTGAAAAAAGTTTTGTATGTCGCAGTTTCGATTGTCTTTGCTTTGCAGCTCTATTACGAAGTTTTTTAATACTATTACAGGGTTCATACGGTGCTTAAAAGTGCTTGAAAGTCCTTGAATTTTTAAAAGAAAAAAAAAAGGTCCTTGAAAGTGCTTGAATTTGTTTAAATTTTAATGAAGGTGCTTAATTTTCATTACTTTTCTTTATAGGTACTTAATTTTTTTTTAATTCAGATGTTCAAAATAAAATAAGAGTTGCAAATGTTAAAAAAAATAAAAAGTTAATTAATCAGGCATAAATATTTGGTCTGAGATCGTTTTCATTTCAGGAGGTCAGAGTACGAGCATTTGTACTTCGCTTTGTTTTCTTCTCCCTTCCCAGTTTTTACAAAAGAAAATGAAGAGGCGTGCATTTGTTGCTATTGCCGATCGCAAGATTGGAAATTCCTCCAATGCTAATCCCCTCCCAATGGACAATGGAGAAAACAGTGATGTAGACCACATAAACTGTAAAAGAAAAAGAAGCTGAAGTTTTAGATTAAAAAAAAAAAAAAAAATAGAAAATGCAGTTAAAGAGCTTAAATTGTGAAAAAATGTATATTTAAAATGCAATAAATTATTCATGCTGAAATATGCAAATTTTTCTATTTTGTGAGTGTTTAATATACCTTTTTGAAAAGGATTTAGTGGATGTTTTCAAATTAAGGCAAGTTGTGAAAAAATTAATTTAGTTTTTATAAAATTTTAAATTGTGTATTAATTAGGGGTGATTCTATTCCGAAAATATAAGGCATTCATTTCTGAAAATTTAAAAATCTGTCATTAATCAGAAAATTCAGACATAAAATATCGCGAATTTCGACAAATGGTCACCGAAAAAAATTTATTTTGTCAATCGTTTGCAGAAAAATCATGAATTTCGTCAAAGGATCGCGGAAAAAACGCAAAATTCGTCAAAGGATCGCGGGAAAAACGCAAAATTCGTCAAAGGATCGCGGGAAAAACGCAAAATTCTTCAAAGAATCGCAGAAAAAATGCCAATTTTGTCAAGGTATTGTGGAAAAAATGCAAATTTCGTCAAGGTAATGTGGAAAAAATGCAAATTTCGTCCAAGAATTGCGGAAGAAACCAAAAATTTTGCCCAAGAATCAATGAAAAAAACAAAAATTTCGTCCAAGAATCGCGAAAAATCCCACAAATTTCGTCAAAAGATTGCAAAAAAATCCCCACAAATTTCATTGTAAGATCGCAAAACACCCACCAATTTTGTCAAGATCGTGAAAACCCCGTAAATTTTGTCAAAAGATCGCGAAAACCTCATAAATTTTGCAAAAGATCGCGAAAAAAACGTAAATTACGTCAAAAGGATCACAAAAAAATACACCTTTCATCAAAAGATCGAAAATAAAATGCAAATTTTGTCAAAAGATCATGAAAAAAACTGCAAATTTTGTCAAAAGATCATGAAAAAAACTGCAAATTTCGTCAAAAAATCGCAAAAAACACAAATTTCGTGAAGGGATTGCCAAAAAAGAAAAACCCACAAATTTTGTTAAAAGATCATGAAAAACACAAATTTCATTAAAGGGCCATGGAAAATATGCATAGTTAGTAACGGGAGTGTCCCCCCCCTCCCTGCTGTAACTTTTCAGAAAATTTGCTGTGAATTTCAGATTTTTTTTTTTTACTCAGAATCACCCCTGATTAATATCATAACAATGCAAAATTATCAAGTGTCTACTTTGTCTAGCGTTAGCACAAATGACTTTCAAAGTAGAATGCAAAAAGATTTTATTTATTTTTTGAAGACTTTCTCATAACACGTCACATTTAAGCCTTCGCTACTGTATGTTATGTATGGCATTCGACTAAAAACATATATGGAAATGAAAAATAACTTTTTTTTTCTCTAGATACTTTTGTAATATGGTATTTTGTAAAATTAAAATTTTCATTTCTGGAAAGGTGCTTGAAATTTGGGTAAGGTGCTTGAATTTTATCATGGAAAGAGAGTATGAACCCTGCTATTAGTTCACCAGTATCACAGTCTTTCTGCTCCACCAGCGAAGCCAAAACCCTTTGTAAAACATTCAAAAGCTTCAGAATTGCTAATTTGTTCGTTTTCTTCACCCACATCGCTGTCCTCTTCTTCGCTTTGATCAATGAGATAGTAAACAAGTAATATAAAAATTTTGTTTTTAAAGTCAATTCCTACTTAGGCCATCAAAGAAAAATTTAATATAATCCCTTAAGCTAATATTAGTTTTTGTTGCATTAAAATATCTCAATTTGTTGATTTTCTATAAGCAAGTAGGTTTACAATGGAACTCAATGGAACTCTATGGGAATTTGGCGAAATATTAGAGATATCGCCAAGTTGGCATCACTTTTGGCGACTCATTTTGGCCGCTAAATTTAGCGATATATCGCCAAGTTGGCGACAAACTTGGCTGTATTTGGCGACAGAACAGAGTCCCCCCTATGGTAACCCCTTAATGAAAATACTTTCATTGACCTTCAATAACCAATGGCCGCCATTTTGTTTCCCATGCAAAACTAAAATTAATTAATTAAAAATTAATTAATTAATTAATATTTGAAAAAACTGTATTAACATCAATTGTCATCCAGTACAAGTTTAAAAAAATTTATTTCAATTTGGCTGTATTTGGCGACAGAACAGAGTCCCCCCTATGGTAACCCCTTAATGAAAATACTTTCATTGACCTTCAATAACCAATGGCCGCCATTTTGTTTCCCATGCAAAACTAAAATTAATTAATTAAAAATTAATTAATGAATTAATATTTGAAAAAACTGTATTAACATCAATTGTCATCCAGTACAAGTTTAAAAAAATTTATTTCAACTTGATAGGATGAATAATGAGTATTTTATTAACGATTGAAAATTTGAACAAGATAAATATATAAATAAATAAATATAGGGAGAGTGTGAGCTAATAGTAGGAATTGAAAAAAATGCTTTAAAAATGGGTTTTGCACAAAAGGAATGTGATGGTAAAAAAAAAGAGAGAGAGATAGCGAGAGAAAGAAAGCAAGCTTTAAAAATGAATTTCGGTTAACCGAGAGTTTCGGTTAAAATAGTTTCGGATAAAAGAGGTTCTATTGTATATAGATTATAGACCAGTGTTTACTAAATGCCATGCCAAGACCCGCCATGCCTTAAAAAATGCCTTTTCGCATAAAAATGTCTGAAAAGAGTGATGCTTCGTTTTTATATTTTTAAAAAATAGATATAGAAACCAATTTTAAGAGCCGTGTTATAAAATGCAACATCTCTAGTAGTAAATAATCTCAATTTTATTATTTATTTATCTTCCTCAATCTTAAATTAATATTTATTCATTTTAAACTCAACTTCAAATCTAGAAAATTCTCTTCAAAATATTTAAGTTTCCTCTTAATAAAGTTATTCTAAATTTTATTTATTTTCCTCAATCAAACTTAAATTCTATCTTTCAATCATTCATTAAAATATATTAAACTAAACAATTACAATAATATGTGTAAACAAAGTTTTACGTTCGTGTTTACTTTTCCGAAAAGATCGCGATTCTATATTCTTTATAAGTTTAAAACAACGAAAATAAAAATAATTTATTTTTTAATATTGCGTACTCAATCTATAGTCAATAGATAGAGTATATTTTTCTGATTAATTTGATACAAGTTGCAGCAAAATCCGTCAACAAATATTGGAGATATTTAATTTAACGTTTTCTGCATTTTTCTATTTTTAAAAATTGGCGCGAAGCTTTCTGTCCGCCATTGATAGAAGGATGCATTTCTGCGCCATTTTTTTCGTACAATTCGGTGACATCGCGAGACACCCACGCGGATACTTCATTCAACTCATGCGTGCCCGGATAGACGCGCGGTACTTGAATGCATCAGATTGGTCATTTTCAAAATCTTACACATTCTTGCAGGCAGAGAGCTGTTCTTCGTCAGTCAACAAGGATTAAGTCGGAGGGTGAACGTGCAGTTTTAAGAGGCTGCGGGGTTTATCCCCGTAGCGGAGGGCAGTTAGTTGAAAAATCTTCGTAGTGAAACGAGGATAGTATTTTGTCTACATCAAGAAATGAAATTACAGTGTATGGCTAATAAAACAGCATCTTCAATAATTGGAATTTAAGATCCTTCGACATTCTACAGATAAAAAATAAGTGTGAGAACATCATGTTTTCCTAGAATCAATGATGACTACCGTTTCGATCAGAAATAATCTATTGCCTGTACCGCCAAGATATAAAGAGAAGTATAACCTCCATCTATTCTTTTGATAATTCATCTCTATCTCACCTCATTGAATTTCCTCAGCAAACGTTTGTGAATCAAAAGTGGTATATTAGCGTATCCTGCATACTCTTAACTTCTGCTACTCCCTTCAACTTCTGTAATCATCATTATTCCTTCATTTAAGTATAAAGCTCTTACGGACAATTAGTATAAAGATCAGTTTGAACTATAATAATTTTTTTACAGAACTTTAATAACTTTAGAGAATAAATAATACCTATAGACGTTTTCCCTTTGGAACTCATAATACATTTCTACAACAACATTTTACAATATTGAAATTTCAATACTTCATGAGATGATCCTCCAATCATTTATTAATTCCTGTTGAAATGAACTCACGCTCATTATGTTGAATTAATATCTTTTAGTGTGATTTGAATAGTAATATATTATTTTGATCCTCCCCTCCTCCCTTTTTTGAATTTAAGTAAATTGTGTTGCATCAATAAATATTTTGGTTACATTTATATTGGTAGTTCATTTCGTTCAATAACAACATACACAAGAGTTGGGTGAGTAATTTATCTTTTCTTTATTTGTAATTTCTCAACAATTAAATGTTATATAATTAATAATTTTTAGATGGCTTTAATTCTATTTTCATTTTAACTCAATGTCTAACCACTTTACTTTCCGGTCGGTATGCGTCTTTGGATAGAGGGATTTCATGCCTTTAAGATTTTTACTTAACTTTATTAATTCAATAATTTCAAGTTCTTAAATATTGCCAACTTAAAAAGTTTATTTCATTAACTTTAAATCCCTTTCTCCAAAGTCACGTATCAAGCCGGATTCAAGAATTAATATAGGTTTTTCCAAAATCATCACAAAAACATGAAGAATATCGTGAACATGAAGCAACATTACATTTCACATTCAATCTGTAAGAGTAATTTTCGTATTTAATATATTTCAACGTTATATGTGGCCCTTTAAATAGTTTTTATTTTACTAATAAATTTTATTTTTTCTAAAAATTTGATTGCCTATAAAAAATGAAGAAGTTAAAAATTTTAGTTTGCCGCTAAAGAGAGGAATGAAAGTGGAGTGGCGTGAGAAATAAATTTTTGTAAACGCTGTTGTAGATAAATGAATAAATAGTTATGCATCAATATATTGCCCATTGTTTGATTACTATATCCGTTTGTGCTTTTGTTGGCACGATTGTTTAACTAAAGTTCAAAACACACGTAACTAAATAAAATTAATTTTAATGATTCTGAGTTCATGTTGTAGTGGAAGTTCAGTGTGATTTTTTTCATGCAAAAATTGCAATTTTATGCAATTCACTATTTAATTTTTTGCTTTCTTTTATCCCCCCCCCCCCCCCAGAAAATACCAAGAGCTTAGTTCATCAATGAACACTAATAACTCTGAAGCATTCTTTTTTTAGACTTTTTATCTATTGTATAAAATTGGTGTATCGGTGATATACTATTTCAGTTTTTAAGCTCATAGGCTATCAAAGCCTGAGAGCTAATGTACCTGCAGGTTCTGTATGTATGTATTTACCTAACGCGATAACTCTTGATACCAGGGTTGGCAAGTTTCTGCCGAGGTAGTTAAAACCACTGGTAGAAACCGGTTAAAACTGGCATGGCAAAAACCCCTTTCTGCCACCACATGGCAGGAACTCAGAAAATGACATAAAAGTGATTCCTGACATACAATAGATAATGCATAGGAAAGACAATTAAGTGGTAACCAAAGTACAGTTTATTTACAATATTATTACCATTCAAAATGAAATATTAAATTGTATGCACTCTGCAGTAGTCTATAACAAAAGACAAGTTTTGATGCGGTTTCTAAACTTAAACAATTTCAACATTTTTTTAAAAGGCAGGGGCATCGAACTTAGTGGGGGGATAGGGGGTGGGGGATTTAAACCACACCCGTCGACTAATATATCTACACTGCAAATTAAAATGTCTGAAACGGAGTGTTCAATTTTCAGATATTTTAAAATGTCTGAATTTCAGACACTTCAAATGTCTGAATCGCACCCATTTTTTGTAAGCATCATACGTAGCCATGTTTGACCACGTTGAATCCTGAAAAAATATTTGGCTGTGGTCCTGCCCCCTCCACCCCCATACAACCTGATTTTTTTCTGTGCTCCTAATTTTGGTATGCAATTTTCGTTAAGATGATAATTTAAATCTTTTACCACATTGTATTTATTATAATCGATATTTTGAACTTCAGGAGTAGAACAAAATTAAAGCAAAAAATATTTATTTAAATATTAAGATTTTTTTTTAAATCTTATTTTACTTTGAAAGGTCAAAATATTGATTATAATCAGTACAATTTCGAAACAGATTTAAAATATAAGCTTTACAAATATTGCACATCAAATTTGGTGGCACTAAAATCGTAGGGGGGGGGGGCACTGCCCAGTATGTCCATGCTTTAATCAAGAAGTTCTTTTGAAAAAAATGCAACCCTGCATTATTGTTATCTAAATTGAGATGTCCGGTATTCGGGAGTATCCGTTGTGGATGTTAATAGACATTCCCGAATAGCGGACACCTCTATTTAGCGAATACTTTTTTAATCCGCAAGGCATAGATATTTGTATATTTTTTTACCTCACAAAAGCAGACATCTTCGATTATCGGGCAAATTCCGCTGCTCCGCAGTGTCTCTATTAAGGTACACGGATAAATATATGCATATATATTTTATAATCTTTTCCCACTCTAAAAGTTCAAAATATTTAATATACGCGGCGGTTGAATGTCGAAAAACATTTAAAATATCAGATGTAAGAAAATTGCAAGTAAATTCCCCCCCCCCCCCCAAGAAAATAATGAAAATTCATAATTTTAAAATTAGATTTTTTAAAAATTATATTGCCACATAGGCACTTTTACATATGCATCAGATGATAATCACAACAGCTATTTAACTATGAATAAAAAAATAAATATTCTACTTTAATAACATTGAGAAAAAAATTACTTCTGTATTTTGATAAATATATATTGGGTTTTTAATCTTGTCCTACTATAAAACTTCAAAACTTTAATTATAATGAGTGCAAGATTTAAGATATCAGCTTTACGAAAATTTCATAGAAATCCCGACCCCTCCCAGAAAAAAAAAAAAAAAAAAAAAAAAAAAAAAATTAAAATCCTTATCATTTAAAAATTAGATTTAAAAAAAAATTATATTTCCACATGGGCAAGTTTTTATGTAGATCAGAGGGCAATCACAAAAGCTATTCAACTATCAATAAAAATAAATAAATAAATATTCTACATTAATAACATGAAGAAAAAATAGCTTATAGTCTCCAAACTTCTTTTGTCTTAAATATATATCTTAACATCTGTCATTTTTGTATTTTTCGTATAAGTTTATGTTTTATCTTCTACATACTTCCTTTTATTTCCTGTTAAAAAAGTTTTTGAATGACTAAATATTTACAATATTAAAAAGTAATTATTATGACAAATTAAATTTTACATTATTCTCATAACCATGTAATTAAAGATTACAATTCTACGATAGAAAATCCTTTTCATTAGATATCTTTAAAGAAAAATAAATTTAAAAGCACGAAAAGAAACAAACGCTTATCAGTAAACGTTAATCTCAAAATGACTCATGGAATGGAAGATCTTTCTACACGCAGCGAATTCGAAATAAAGAAATGATTTCGTTTTTCCTGACTCATCGCTGTGACGTCTGTTAGCAGGTCAAAAGATTTACACGTTAAAATGTTTAATCGCTTATAAATATATGTAAAAAATACTCGAGATATACATTCTTTTTCAATGATACATATATACATAAATTTATAAAAATTGATTTTTATTCCAAAAGCAAAAGTCTATAAATATATATTTTTTTTATTTCAGTTGAATATTGTTCTGTTAAAAAAAAACAACTCCGAAAATCCCGGGATTATTGGGATTAAAAATAGAGCGGGATCCCGGAATCCCCGGATACGGGATTGTAATCCCTATGTAGGAAGTAAGAAAGCATTACGAAATCTTTCAAAGCTTTTTTTTTTCTTTATATCATTGTGGTCGTTTAGTGATAGATAAGAATTAGAATTGAAACTAAGAACTCCCATGGAAAACAAGAGAATGAATTTAACTTAAAATGTGATATTATTACTTTAAATTAGGGGAAACATATGAGAATTTAAAATATATAATTTGTAATAAAAGGCAACGTCATAAGTTAAAAAATATATACTTCTAGAATTAGCGGGCTTTTTGCAAACAGATTCAAAACTAATACCATTTTATGCAAGATTTTGATCAGTGCTATTTAGAAAATCATAAAAAAAAAACACTAATTTTAGTACTAAAAAGGAAAATTGTGACACTTACTTTAATCCTGTTGCAAGAAGTAAGATAAATTCCTCGATTTGAAATTTTAAAAACTATTACAGTGAGGAACAAAGACTTGCATCTTTTTAGAAGGGAATACGTTAATACATCCGGTTAAGCATACTCAGAGAATGAAATGCTTCATCCTCAAAATATACTCCGCCAGACAAAAGTTCCTTTTTACCAGTTTTTATAAAGACGAAGTACAATAACACTAAATCTCGATACAAATTAACACTAAGTACGTTCCACACCACACACACCTTGCCACACACTTTGTAGAGTTCCCGGATGTAATCTTCAAGTGTTGTCTCTATCCCGAATTATATCGACGACAGCTTATAAGAGTCATTGGGTGTCAAGCACGTAAGTCAGATGTATATATTCAATACATAAATAAACTAAGTGAATACGACTTAAAATCACAGAACTTCAAATTTCGCAAAAAAAATAAATACGCGTACATAAAACAAACTTTCAGTTACTACAACGTACGTTCCAACGAAAGACATCTAAAACGCATGCGCAACTACAGTGCCCCCTGGTGGATACATTCTCCCTCCCAGTATAGTGAAATTTAATCAATTATGCTTTCTTTATGTCTGATAATTAAAAATATATGATATTTCTTTTCTTATAAATGGCTATAGAATAATTTTACGTTAAGGGAAAATGTTACTAAAAATTTTACTTCAGAGAAATCCACCTTCCTTTGAACACTTCGTAGAAGACAATTTTAATTCTTTTCTTCTTTTGATATTGATATATTTCAAATTTATCTCAAAACGGTGTGTGTGTGTCGGGGGGGGGGGGGGGGAAGAGTCCATTGAGAAAAAAAAATTATTTTCAAAAATGTCGTTTGAAACTTATTTTTGAACGATTAATTTTTATATTTATTTTTATGTTTGTATCTTTAAACATTTTTTGCCCGAGGAGTTACGTCAAAATATTCTTAGTTTGCCTATTTCATGTTTATGTTCTGCATTTTAGAACAGCGGATTACGCTGTTGACCCCAGACCCAACTGTTCCAAAATCTTGTCCCTCCCTAAATTTCTTTCCACCGGTACATCTCTTAGTATTTAACGGGAGGGTGTGGCTCTTCCTTGGACATACGTGCGTACGTCCATGATTGCGAGTAATTTTTGAAAATAAATATTTTTCATGAAAAGCAATTACTGATTTATTTATTGCGCCAAAAATAACTAAGTCCCAAAACTTTAGTAAGCTAACTATTTCAATTTTCCAGACGTTCCATAATCTAAACAAATTACTTTTTTAAAAAAATATAAAATACCAAATTTAATGGATAAAAATATTTTAAACATCTGTTATCCATTCGAAAACAATTTTCTGGTGGTGCTGGCATACATATTGCAATACAGTTATACATACAGTCATCACACATATGATACAATTGTATCGCATTTAGACACTTAAGTGTCTAAATTTCTAAATGTCTTAATTTCAGACATATCGCCATTTTTCAGACATGTTTATCAGTTCATTTATGCCATGATCATAGTAAGACACTTATGTGTCTTAAATTTAGACACCTGTGATGTCTGAAATTTCAAATTTAGACACTTAAGTGTCTGAATAACTTTTTCAGTCACATATGTGTCTTAATTTAAGACGCCTCTATTTGCAGTGTACGGATAGGTTTTTCAACAGAATTTCGTTCAGATACAGTTTTGTTAAGATTAGAGTTATTTATTTAATTTAAAAGTTTCTAAAGTTTATTTACCACTATTTTTGAATAGTTATTTTATCAAATATCTTAATTCTTACTTGAAACCACCACCCTCTCGACTAATATAAATTTCAGGTTCATAATAATATATATTTACAAACAATGAACTGAAGAGTTTGTTAAAGTTACAAGAAGATTACAAGGCTAAAATTTCTAATGCAGAGCATTTTCAACAATGATCAATTCAACTGCTTTGCTTCAAAAATTTCAGTCTTGTAATTTAACAATTTTCTTACATTAAATTATTAAATATTAATTATTATATCAAGTTTTTAAAATGGTGAAATGGAGTTACATTTTATAGTTTACTTAAACATATGTCATTTAGTAATTACTAGAACTGTTAAAGACATTTTTAAGTTTCTGCCCTTTTTAACCAGTTTTTGCCACTGGCAGGGCAAAAACCAGTTTCTGCTCATGGGTGCAAGACCTTCAGTCTCGGGACTGATTTCAGTCTTGGAAAGATTTTTGGCTAGTAGTAAATTATATTTTATATATTGAAATAATAGCAATTTTACTAGCAAAAACTTTTAATTGCTCTTTTTTATTGTAAAAGATCCATTTTTAGCCATAAATCAAGACATTGAGATTGTCTAGCCCATCGCCAGTAGGTTATACCTAATATTCGGAAAAGTTTTCAGTCTTGGCTTGGATGGACTTCTTGCACACATGTTTCTGCTGGCAAAAAGCCAACCCAGCTTGATACAGATATCCGATTTGCTTCAATTTTTTTCTAGATTCCTTCTGATAAGGTGCTTCCCTGATTAATTTTAGGGTTCACAGAATATGTTTAGGAAAATTTTAGGTCCTTTAAAGGAACCTTCACAAAATTATTTCTCTCTTAAATAGACCTTTCACAGAACCTTTTCACCTTCAAATTGAACTTTTCACAAATTTAGTCACTCAAAAATAAAATCTGACCTGTAAGTAAGCAGTTGAACTCACCAAAGAGCATATTACTTAGCTTTTTATATATGAAGGATGGAACATGAAGACATCGATAATTTAAAATTCACAAAGTTATGACTAGTGTTTTCACAAAAATAAGAAAAACTTCACAATTTCACAAAAACAGGACCCTGTGAGAAAAGTCTGGACAGACCCCTGGTTCATTGGTTAAGTATAAAGGGGGGAGGGAGGGGGCTACCCCTCTTAATTTAGATAAATGTGTTTTTCATACAGAATTATTTGATTTGCTTCAAATTTGGTATACCGGTTTATTCTGATAAGGCGCTTCCCTGATTAGATTTGGAGATTCAATGGTATATATATAAAGGGGGGATGGGGGCAGCTAATCCCCCCCCCCTTAATTTTGCTAAATGGGTTTTTCTTGCAGAATTTATTTCAAATTTGACATACAAGTTTATTCTGTTAAGGCGCTTCCCTGATTAAATTTGGGGGTTCATTGGTTAAGAATAAAGGGGGCCTAATCCCCCTTAATTTATTTTTCGAGGGCATTATTCTTTGCAATAAGAGTATAATATACAATTAGTGAGAATAGCCTGTGAGCTCAATGCCATCAGTTTAACTGGGCACTTCTCTTTTTTTCTTCTTTCTAGGAAGATCACTATACAGCTTTCGGAAGTGGCCTGAAAAATAGCTCTAATCTATTCGTAAGTTGAATATTCGGAGTCTTTATTTCGAATTTATCTGCATTTTAATTTTTCTTTGTTTACCAAATAAGTCAATTCTGCTTTTAAAAAGTTTACTTTAAATGAAACATTTAAAATTTCTTATTTCTATGAAATTTACAAAATAAACTAGGATTTCTAATACTTTTTTAAATGTTACTTTTTTATCCTTTCGTTCGCTCTTAAAATCTTACACATTTCAGCATCTTGCTAATGCTTTCTGCATAGATATTTATCCCATACAATTAACAGAGCTTTGATGAAATTATAGGTGGACTTAGAACTGGTGTTTTAATTCTATATTGTATTTTAATCACGGCCTAAATTTCTAAGATTTGTCTAATTTACTTAAAGAGCAACAAATAATTATGTCAAATATTGTCAACTTTTCTCAATTAATAAACTTTAGATTTTTAGAAAAAATATTTTCTTTTTCATTTTAATTGAATTGTTTTAATATGGGCAAATAGAAAACCGTTTAAAGCGGGAGAACGTTTTTACTAATTGTAGAAATAGATTCAGTAGTATTCAGAGTAATGTCATCACTGCGTGTTTTTGTGAGGGAACGTTGAATCCTAGTAATGGCAGTAGTGATGGATCATTGACAGATTTTAACACGATGAGCGTCACTGTGACTGACACTGAAGCTGAAAAATTTACAATATTTTAAGTAATTTTTAAGAAAGTATAATCCTGTAATAAATAAAAGGTAAGTAAATTTTAAATAAATTTTCAGTAATTACTTAAAACAATATATATATATATATATATATATATGTATGTGACATTTTGACGGCAAGTAGTTGGTATTGTCGAAAAAAAAATGAGGGTTTCCATTCCTACACAACACAGGTGGCAGCCGACTGGGTTTAAAATAATAAAGAAAAATGAAGAATTAACATAAGGCAGTCGCTTGAAACATTATTCACTTTATTTCCACACTCACGATTGAATCTAGGGAAGATGCTCACTCCTTCCATGGTAAAAAGAATAAAGTCTATTCTTCCTGTCACAATTAGTTTAAAAACACTCCATCTCTTGACTGCGTTCTATTCTTTAATCCGTTAACATCTAACTTCTATCACCCATTGCGATAACGTTGCTTCCTCATTCTACACACATAATAAACAGTATTCATCCAACATTTTACTACCTCCATCGAGCAATCACATTGAATATCCAGTCTGCTACGACTGCAATCCACTACGTTCACCTCTCCATGCTAAAAACTAAAAAGCTTCTAAGCTCACAGCCCATCTACTCCTCTATGCTTCTCTCTGGTTCCCGCCATCCGTATTTATACTCTGCTGAAAAGATTGTTCTAGAAAATTCTTATATCCTCGCCCCAGCTATCTAAAGCATAAACAAATGTTAAAATCTGTAGTCGAGATTATGCAAAAATAACCCTTTTTTCCCTCTTCAGACGATAAAAGAAATGAATTTATGTCTGCGAAGTTTTAATCTTTGAAATATTTTAATTACACCTGGATATTTTAAATAAAAGAATAAATTGAAATAAGTAGGTTTTTTCTTTAAGACAGAATAATATTTTAGCAGTTAAATTAAGATTTAAGGGGAATATGATACCGAGATTTAATAGCAGAATTTAATAGGAATTTAAATAATAAAAGTTTTATTAAAGAAATATAAATAATTGAGCCATTTTTAGATTTACGCAATTTGGAATAAATATGAATTAAGATCTTAGAGATTAATAGACTAGGGTTTTAATTTAATAAGCCGGTATAATATACGGAATATTACTGAAAAAGGAAAATTTACATAAAATACTTTAAACTTGGCGCAAAAAATTAATTTTGTAATATATATATATATATATATATATATATATATATATATATATAGTTTTATATCATATTTTAGACCGTCAGTCATTAGTGAATGACGCGTTCTAAACGAAAAGTTCAGTGTCGGTCACCGGTGGCTGACGTGGCGCTTAACGTGTTAATGCCAATGCCACGAGTGAAGAGATTGATCCAGTCGTCTACGAGACACCAAATTTTCACGGAAATATCATGAAAAGAAGTTTTGTTTCAGCGATATCAAACTTAGGATTAGAAAGCCCTCTCACTAACAATGTACACTCTCAGAAGTACTTTCTTCAATTTACGGAAATTTTCTTGGCAGCAGTGCTACCAGTATTTTTCCGTTATCGTTAATAGACGAATATGCGTTTCTTTTTTTTCTCCTTTACAGAAGGTAAACTATACGTCAATTGAAGAAAATGGGGATAAAATAAAAGTTTCTGACCTTGGGATCGAACCTGCTACCTTACAAGGAAGGTCTCCTTACTGGGCATACTCAGAATATTTTGAAAAAAAATACCAATTAAACTACTTATGTATGTAATAAAGGATCAATCAAATTTACCGGCGGAATTACAGTAGAAAGACTGTAAAAAAATAAAATACTTTCGAGTATTTGGCGCCAAAAGACGAAAGCGTCGCGCGATTTGGCGAGCAGTACTTTTCCTCGCCAAAAACAAACGATTTTAATGCACCTGAAAATTGTTTGTTAATTGATTTTTAGAATGCGTGTAAAAAGCATTTAATGAATTTAAACATAAACAATGAGAGAGTTTAATAAATACATTTTTTCGTATTACATATTTATGTTGCTTGTTATTTAATTTTATTACTTTAAAAACAATTTCATATATAAAAAATACTTTCATATATTTAAGCGTATTCCAAAATAACCACCAGATTCATTTACCAGTTATTCATTTCAATATCAAAAAGAATTCGTCGTTTCGATAGCAACAAAATTGGTTCGACAGTGCTCAATTGGACTTAATTTTGAGATATTCAAACAATTTTAATATATTTTAATTTTGTTTTAACTCATAAAATTTGATATTTAACTTTCATTATATATATATATGACAAAATTATAGTTAAATCAAACTAAAACTGACAAAACTAGAGTTATTTACATTAAATTTATTTAAACAAGTTCAATATGAAACATTTTTATCTTAAAGAGTATTCGACATACAAAAGTATTTTTCGAAATTTCATTTCATCGCCAACCGATGATAAATCGCCAAATAAACGAAATGTTCATTATTTTTTTACGAACGTTCTATCCAGGTTCCGCAAAAAAAATTTTATAAACATATATACCCACATGAGAAGAACACCCTGTAATTTTTTCAAATTTTTCTGAATATGCCCGTAAGGAGACCTTCCTTGTTAGTGTTACGAGACCAGAACTCTAACCACTCGGCTACAGATGTACAGTAGTGAAACAGTTTGAAGTAAATATGTTTGCCTCAGATGGATATGACATGATTCATTTCTTTAAGTTTTGAATTTTGAAGTTAATTTTGGGAAGATTTCGTCTTTAATGATATTGTGACTGGGGTTTTAATACTTTAGTACTAAAATAGGATAAATATATGAATTATAAATACTTTATGTGGATTGCTAGATGTAAAATATGAATATCACATTTTTATGCGAGAATTTTTTTAAAAATTAAAATCGATTTTCCATTTAATATTTTAATTAAAATATCTATTTTAAACGTGTTCATTTAAATTGTATTTTAAATGCGAATATTTTTTTCGAAGTTTAAAAAAATAAATTGTTATTACAGTTCAACCTCGATTATCCGAGCTAATTGGAACCGTTAGTAGCTCGGATATCGGAAATCTCGGTAAATAGAAACTGTGTGTAAAAACTCGCCGTGCTTATGTGAATTTAAAATCTCTTAAAATAAAAAACAATAGAACGTTTTTTTTTTTTTTTAAATAATAAAAATAAATATATGTAAAGTTATGTTTCACAGCTTAACAAATTTAAAAGTAAATCAACTACTAGTAGTAATTTTTAAAAAAAACAAATTGAAAAAATTACGAAAGTTCACACGCTCACTGGAAAAAAAAAGTATTGTTCCCTGTTGACTTCTCATGGTCCAATGTTTCTTGGGAGTTGAGTGCTTTTGGGGGTAGAAGAGCCTGTATAAGCACGGACAGTGAACTAATAAGTGTAGTATTTTTCAAGGATCATTCAAAGGGGGGGGGGGGGGATCAGACTTCGTTATCGGCTCGGTTAACAGAACCTCGATTAATCGAAACTCGGTTAATCAAGGTTCTAATGTACTTTTAAATAAATGAGAAAATTAATTGTTAATTATTTTTAAATTCGAAAACGTTTCTTTTCATTGTTATTGGTTTATTTATTTTTATTTATTTTTAAATTAAATTAGAAATCTTAATTTATAGAATTTTTGGTTTTTCGTTTTTAAAATAAATTCTGATTTTAGTATTAATAGAGCCAATACGCATGCGTGCTAAAAATGAGCAGTATTTCTCCCTCTTTTTCAGACTTTCGGGAAAAAACACATTTTCTAGAAGTACGGAAATTATTTGTTAAAAAATGAGGAATAATTTAGTGTATAAAGACGAGTTTTCCAGAGATTGTAGATGAAGGAGGAGACAGAACACTGTCACGATTTGAGATGTTTAAACGATCGATCTAAAGATTCGGTGCTTTGTTGGTTTTACGCCTTATCAGCAATGTGAATAAAAATTCACGTAATTAAATTTAGATTTCTCAGGCGTAAGTCATCTTTAAAAATTATTATATACATACTAGGGGGCTCTGCCCCCTGCAAGCTACGCTCGCCAACCCCCGTTCAGACACTGTAGAATCTAAAAGCACGCTAATCTGATCGGTTTTAAAAAGATTAGAGAAGATTGAATTATACGGAAAAAACCTGTAGCGATCTCCCTGTAAACGGGTTTCCATTCAATTCCCTTTGATTGCAAAAATTTAAGGTAGAATCAGTTGCTGTTAAGACAGCCAATGATTGTTTTCGTGTTTGGTTAAAGAAGATCAGTTAAACATTTGAAAAGAAGCTAAAATAAAATGAATTAAGTAAACAGAGTCTTTGTCTCTCGGTATTTTTTAACAGCGTTATAAAACGATTGACATAATACAATTACTAAAATTTGCTGCTTTAACCCCTTCAAGGGCGGTGGTTCATTTTTGGACCACTTAATTTTAATTCTTAAATGCCGCATTAGCATCAGAATATTGGAATGAAAATTTCCCTTTTATTAAGTAACTGAACAAAAGCATTTTTGTATTTCGAAATTTGTTTGTAAATTCTGGTGCCATTCACTGATTTCAAGATTTTACGAATAGAAGTGCCTTGTCCGTGAAAGGGTTAAACGCATATTAATGTATTTATTATTTTAAAGTTTCCTTTCTATTTTAATATTCCCGTGTAAATGCAATTTTCAGGACATAATTTTCAATATTTTCCTGCCTTTAACACATACTCATTTAATAGTACAGACTTGCCAAGTCTCCTGATTTTCAAATGTTTTCCCATACTCCTGATTTTTGACCTATTTCTCCTGATTTCTTACATATTGCTTAAATATTGTTTCATTTTACTCTTTAGTGTACTTTAGTTGACTGATAAAAACTACAGTATTGGTGTATTACCTATTCCTTAGTATCACCGATCAATAATATTTTATGTGATAAACTACATTTGAACTATACAAATTGAATCTTTCCAACTGAGCGAAAATGTGCTCAAGCCAGAACTCGAATCCAGATCCTTGGCTAAGTACATTTGAATTGATTATAAGGGATGAATTTTTAAAACATAGTGACTGTTACTATAGGTACATTTTTTATTATCAATAATTTCTCTATAAGTCTTGTTGAAAAATTTCACTATAGTTTTATGTAGTACATACAGAACTTGTGTGGAAATATAAATTATTTAAAAACAATGTTTAAACACACAATAAAATAAGTTGATTTGATCATACGTATGCGTTTCGTGAGTACCAGGACTCACATCCTCAGTGTAAAAATCTTTAAAAACAATATCCCCCCAACTACATGAACGGTGAAAACCCAAATGTCAAAACAAAATATCAAAAGACTATCAAGTTCTAACAGCAAATGAAATTAATGCGGGTCACTTCCGCAATAAACAATATAAACAATAACACTTCACTTCCGCATTAATTTCATTGGCTGTTAGAACTTGATAGTCTTTTGGTATTTTGTTTTGACATTTGGGTTTTCACCGTTCATGTAGTTGGGGGGATATTGTTTTTAAAGATTTTTACACTGAGGATGTGAGTCCTGGTACTCACGAAACGTATACGTATGATCAAATCAACTTATTTTATTGTGTGTTTAAACGTTGTTTTTAAATAATTTATAGTTTTATGTGTCTAGGGAAACAATGTGTATCTTAAAATATCCCTAATATATCCTTAGGTTTGTTCTATGTCTAGTAAGTTAATTTTTTCTGATTTGCTTAAAAGTGATACGCTTCCTTTTAATCTTCAATAATAACCCAGCACTGTTTCAAATTAAACTTGTACAAATTGCACATTTGCATTTAAAAAGTAAGTTTTTATTTTAAAAAAAAATTTTGTACAACTCCTGATTTTTGGCTTCCAGAACTTGGCAAGTCTGATAGTATTTTTAAAGTTTTTTTTCTGTTTTTAATAGTCACGTGAAAATAAATTTTTAATCGTTAGGAAATATTATTCTTTGCGCTGTTTTTAAAATTGAAAACAATCTCTATAATAATAGCCTAAGTTATGTGACTATCATCAACAGCTCCAGGCGGATCCCTTCGCTTTTTATATTCCAGGCGGCCATTTTAGTACTTTAATGTTAGCCAGCCACAGGTGTGATAAGTCGCCGAATATTATTCTATCCCCATTATTTCGTTTATATTATAATAGTCCAAGTCATGTAACTGCCATAAACAACGGGCTGATTCCTTCGCTTTTCATAAGAAAGGTTTCCATTTTGATTAAAGAATCAAAATTATTTTTTCGAATAAAACTACATGAAAGTTGCCACGATCACAAAGAATTCCTGGTGCTTTTATGTTAGCCGATTGAAAATCTCGCCAATAGTTTTTTTTTTTAACTCGCCAGTTAGCATTTTTTTATTTTTCGAGCGGCAAATTAAAACGGTGCTACTTGGTTATCCCATCGACCAAAAATCTGTCGCCAAACTATAAGATTAAATGCCAATAATGGTTGATCATAAATGTCACATTCACTTGACTTTAAGGAAGTTACACATGTTGACGCCATCAAGTGATTTTTATTTTGACGTTTTATTTGTATTTTTATTAATGTTATACTAATGTATTTGTTCTTTTGTTATTTAAAATAAAAAAATATGTCAATAAGTATAATTTGGCTATTTATATAATTTGGCGAAATTGGTCGACGGGAGAAGTAATAACATTAAAACGTTGCTTTGAAGTGGAAATTAAATCTCATGATTTATTATTGTCATATACGCACCGGGTTTGGCGTGATTTTTTTTTTTTTTTTTTTACGACAATTTGGCGAAAACCTCGTTTTCAAATACCTGTTACATATGTATTTTTAAATTATTTTCTGTTATTTTTAAAATGAAATAACAATAAATAAAAAAAAAATTAATAAATAGCTATAGAACAAAACAATTTATAACATTTTTTGTAAATAAAAAAAAATAAATTCAAATAAACATTTATTAATAAATAAGCAACAATATCCGGGTTACCATGTCAGGCAAAATAACGCCATTTTGGCGCCAATTAGGTACCCCGTTGCGTATATGACATCTGTGTCTAATATATTTCTTTTCGTTTCGTTTAAAAAAAAAAAGAATGAAGTAAAAGCCATTTATTTTAAAGGTTTCAATTTTAAATGAAAGTTTTGTATTAAATAAAATGATAATGAAATACAAATTGAATTCTGAATAAAAGTAACATGGTGCATTTCTTAGCATACATTTAAGGGAGGCCAAACTCGTCGCCAAATTAATTTAAAATAACCTTTTCTAAAATATGAAAAAAAATATCTGTTATGATTAAAATTTGAGTTGCCATCATTAGAAAAAAAGTATTTAAAATTAGAAAAAAATTAATATTTCGAAAACTAATTCTAATTTTAAAATTCTAATACCAGTTTTGAGATCTGTGGATCAATACGGATTTTTGGTGCTAATTTCATCGCAAAGCATTCCATATTTTAGGAGAAATCGCCGTGAAACGTAATCAGTTGCTTAATCAGTCGTTTCATGGAATCGTTACATAAATTCGTTTCAATTCTTTTCATTAGGATTTTATATATATAGGGTAGATATTATCGATGCTGGATTAAGGGGGCGCAGGCCCTTTGAGTTTATCGAAATAATCAAAAACATCTCCTTCTTCAAAGTACCAAAACACAAAAGTATGCAACTAAGGTCTTTTTTTATCCTTCCTGTCTAAAGTATACATCCTTAACTACATTATCCAGAAAAATAAATGTTGTGTTTACAAAATTAGCATTTAAATTTAAAATTTAAAAATTCATCTGACTAATGCGTGATTAAGTTCTCTGCGCATGATAAAACTCTAAATTATACATATAGAAAACAATTTTTGAACAAAATAGAATCATAACACACGTACTTCTAACTTAAAACCAAAATATACGCAAAAAGTTTTGTTTAAAATTTAATTTTAGCGCAAAACAAAAAAAAAAAAATGTCAAAAATCTGAAAAAAATTTTCAAGTTTTTCAAATGCAAAAAAATAAATAACCAAAATATGTGAATTTTTTTGGTTTTAGCATGTATACTATAAAGAAACACATATTTGGTTATTTTTTTTCCAGCTGTATAGCTTACATAGTTTAAAAGTAACAGTGCGCGCAAACTCCAAATTAACTAATCGTAGAAAACGCTTTTTAAAGTTTCAATCTCTACGGACCTTCCATTATACTGACCGTCTATAAATGATTACAACTCAAGAAATAATGCAGATTTTTTAATGCGGTTTCTTGCATATTGTTGAGAAATTTTAAAACATTCAGAATAAAGCAAAAACTGAAAATTAATTATTTGAAAGTTTAAAGGTCCTGTGCCCCCTTAATTTGGACTCATGTTTGCCGCAAGTTTGTGGTTCATGAAGTTATCACATCTTGTGCTGCGGTTGCAGCCTTACCAACATTTAAGAGTGAAGTGTGCCAGGCTAGGTGCGTCGTTCCAGGTGGCTCAGGTGAAACAGCGTGTATGCACTGAACCAAAAAGACCCAGGTTCGAACCCTAGCCTGGATACATTTTCACTCTGTTAGTTTTACGCCTTGTCAGCAATGTGAATAAAAATTCACGTAATTAAATTTAGATCTAAGGATTGATTTCGTGTATAAATAAAATAAAATTTTTGCAGTGGTGTTTTAAAAACTGTTATTTTTCTACCTTTTCTGTGGAACGTATTAGAAATTAGGAATACAGTAAACTCTCTGTAAGGCGGACTCTGTGTAAGACGGAAATCTGTCTAACTCGGAAAGATTTTCAAGTCCCTGCGAATCCATAGACATAGAGTAAAATTTGTCTAAGGCGGAATATTGTCTACTACGGAAAATTTTCTCGGTCCCAATGGATTCCGCCTTAGACAGAGTTTACTGTAGTTATAATTTTCGAATTAATTCAATCAGTCGAGATCGTAGGCTACCTTTTTGGTACATTTCGTATGAAATACTACCTATTGGGATCGTTCCTATGTTGGAATTTCTGAAAACTTTTTGCAGATCTACACCGATCATGACCCCTAGAACCCAAAACCACCCTCAGTAAAAAACTTATATATATATATATATATTTATTTATTTATATTTATATATTTGTCTATCTATATATATCAATATATCACTTTCTTCTGGACACGATAATGTTCGTAATTCTGCACCAATCTCTTCCAAACTGACACATAAAATCAATGGGCATAAAATCTCGGTTAAGTTCGTTAATGGACAAAATCGGACCAAGGGGATGGAAATAAGGAGGGGTTTTGTGAAAACCGAAAACCCCCCATAACTTCTTAATATTTATACATATCAAATCAGTTTAAAGTTTTTATTACTTCTAAAAATAGGGCCAAAATTTTATGTATCACAGATTTTTGATAAAGTTAAAAATGGGCTCAAGGGGCGCAAAAAATAGGGTTTTCGGGAGAAAAAAATTCATAACTTCGTCAATTCTAAAGATATCAATTTCAATTAATTTTATTATAAATCTCCTTAATATTATCTACAACTTTTATATTCACAAGTTTTTGATAGGACCAATTCGTACCGCAAAAAAAAATTAAAAACGAAAACAAAAAGGGGGTTTGAAGAAGTAAAAAATCCATAACTCCGTCAATTCAAAAGATATAAAATCCCCATGAATTTATCATATATGTTCTTAATATTGTCTACAACATCTATAAAGACAAGTTATGGATAGGGCCAATTCTTACAGCAAAAACAAATTAAAAATACATAGCTGTTGAAGAAAAAAATCATCTAAGTAAGGGTGTATTCAAATCCAAACTGCTTATTTTCTGACTCATTTTACAATTCATTTTTGCTCTCAGAGGCTTCCAATTGGTACGTTTTCTTACTCAGAAATTATATAATGTACCGTAAAGGTCAATTTCTTGATAGAGGCAGAATATATTTTTTAAAAATGCTGTTAAATTGGGCATTTTGAACCGAATTTCCCGATGCGGATTGTGTTGGGAAAATCATTGAATTAAGGATGCACTCAAATCCAAACTGCTTATTTTCTGACTCATTTTTAAATTCATTTTTCCTCTCAAACGCATTTAATTGGTAGATTCACTTATTCAGAAACTATATAATGTACCGCAATGATCGATTTTTTGATAGAGGCAGAATATATTTCAAAAATGATGTCAAAGTGGGCATTTTGAACGGAATTTCCCGAAACAATTGTGTTATCACTTTCTTCTGGACACGATAACTTCCGCAATTCTGCACAAATCTCTTCCAAACTGATACATAAAATCAAGGGACATAAAATCTCGGTTAAGTTCGTTAATGGGCAAAAGCGGACCAAGGGGATGGAAATAGGGAGGGGTTTTGTGAAAACCGAAAAAACCCCATAACTTCTTAATTTTTGTACATATCAAATCAGTTTAAAGTGTTTATTACTTCTAAAAATAGCGCCAAAAATTCATGCATCACAGATTTTTGATAAAATTAAAAATAGGTTCAAAGGGCACAAAAAATAGGGTTTTTGGGAGAAAAAAATTCCTTACTTCGTCAATTCTCAAGATATCGAATCCAATTAATTTTATTACACATCTCCTTAATATTATCTACAACTTTTATATTCACAAGTTTTTGATAGGACCAATTCGTACCGCAAAAAAAATAAATAAAAACGAAAACAAACTAGTCGGATGTACCAATCCCAAAACTTTCTTCTATCTCATACATGTTAATACTTCAAAATTCGCTATCACACTGCCAAAATTAAATGGCAATTTATGCATCTCATGAGGATTCTAACAATATGAAATTCCGTGCATTAGTTCTTGAGATATGACTATCGCTGAAATCGTCTAAATTCAGCAAAATGCTGCCTAGCAGCGCCACCTATTGGGTGATTTATACCAAATCCTAATCAGCAACAATTTATGTCAACGTCTGACTGAATCTGAAGTTTGGAGAAAATCCGTACATTAGTTTTTGAGATAGAGCAATAGCGAAAATCGTGAAAATTTCTGCATAGCAGCGCCACCTATTGGGTGATTAACACCAAAACCTAATTAAAAACAACTTGTGTCAACATACAACTAAATCTGAAGTTAGATGAAAATTGGTCCATTAGTTCTATTGATAGAGCTATTGAGGCAATCGTGGAAAAGGCAGCAGAGAAGCGCCACCTGTTGGGCGATTTACACCAACACCTAATCAGTAGCAAGTCATATCAAGGACTAACTTAATCTGAAGTTTGATGAAAATCCGTGCGTTAGTTCTTAAGATAGAGCTATTGGGGAAATCGTGTAAATCCTGCAAAATCCATCATAACAGCGCCACCTGTTGGGCGATTTACACCAAAACGTAATCATCATCTATTCATATCAAGGACTAACTAAATCTGAAGTTTGATCAAAATCCGTGCATTAGTTCTTGAGATAGAGCTATTGCGAAAATCGTGAAAAATGCAGCATTGCAGCGCCATCTGTTGAGCGATTTACACCAAAAACTAATCAGCATCAATTTGTATTGGGCACTAACTGAATATCAATTTTTATTAAATTCCGTGCATTAGTTCTTGAGATAGAGCGCCCACAAAATTTGTGTCACATACACACAGACAGACAGACAGACAGACAGACAGACTCACAGAGTCACAGACAGACATTTTGTAAAAACATGTTTTTTGGAATCTCTGACCCCTAAAACGTGTAAATCCGTCGAAAACCGGAATTCAAAAATTTTCATGAATCCAATACTTTCTTCTTGTAAAGATAGAAGAAAGTAAAAAGGGGTTTGAAGAAGAAAAATTTTCATAACTCCGTCAATTCACAAGATATAAAATCTCCATGAATTTATCATATATCTTCTTAATATTGTCTTCAACATTTATATAGACAAGTTTTTGATAGGGAAAATTCTTACAGCAAAAACAAATTAAAAATACATAGCGGTTGAAGAAAAAAATCATCTTATTAAGGCTGCATTCAAATCCAAACAGTCTATTTTCTTACTAATTTTTAAATTCATTTTTGCTCTTAAACGCATCCAATTGCTAGATTTTCTTATTCAGAAACTATATAATGTACAGTAATGATCGATTTTTTGATAGAGCAGAATATATTTCAAAAAATGATGTCAAAGTGGGCATTTTGAACAGAATTTCCCGAAGCGATTGTGTTAGAAACGAAAAATATTGCCCTACTGAGAAAATAATTGTTTATTAATCAAGTTTTAATTAATTGAAAGGAAAATAAAAACACAGGTTGCTTATAAATCTTTTCAAAAATCACAGCAGCATGTTTAATATTTTTTTTTATTATTATTAAAAATGAATCTGAAAATGTGCCAGAAAATTTCGAGTTGTTGAGCATGGAAAAATATTTTTTTTTAATGTCGCCTTAACATGATTCTGATAAAACCAGCTATTTTATAAAAAGGAAATAAAAACTCGTCAAAAGCAGACAGATAAAACTGTTAAAGTGGATTTATATCTAATAATGATTTAGTTTTTGTTGGTGAAATCAGTATACTTAACTTCGAAATCTACCTCTGCCTGTAGGCCGGGCCGGCAGGGATTTTTTTTAACTATTGGATATTTACTTCTAAAAACAGATAAAAATGCAGTTTAAGTGCTGCAGATAACTTTCTTCTTAGTGTTTTTACCCTAAATTATCATGTATAACAAATTTCTAATGGATTGTTATGATATTGGATTCTCATTAACACCCCTTGCATGTGGAATATTTGAGAAAAACGCGCCAAAAATGGAATTTATTTTCTCTTTAATTTTGTTCTGAATTGCAAAATTACAAAAATCCGACAAATGGCGCGAAACTGCCGAACTTTTCGCGGGAAGGTATCGCCATCTATTCGGAAAATAGTAAATTACACATTATGCAACGGACGAACTGAGATCGGGTTTCCCGGAATTGAAACACCGATTTTTCTCTTGCCCACTCATGTCGGGCATTCCAAAAATTGGCGAATTTGCGTTGCCCGAACTGAATTCGGGCATCACAGTCAAGGGGTTAATATTCTGATGTATACATGGAAGATATCCCAAAATTCAAGCAAAATGAAAGAAAAACAATTAGATTAATACAGCCGAAAACTTTAATCTGGTACAACTTTCCCATATACCCCTCATTTTCTTAGAGCTTTAAATCACTTAAAACAATGGTGCCTGCACTTTAGACCCGTAACCGTCTCATATTATCCTAATTCCGTTGAGCTATTATGAGAAGGATTTAATTTGCTTTACCTTTAATTTTATGACGAGCAATATTTTTTATCTATGGACAGATAGACGAAACAAAAGCACAAAATACACTTTTATTTTTTTTTTTTACTATTTAGGTTTAATGTCAACAGATCGAAAATCAATTTGAAAAGGTTAAAATTGAATCTCCTATAGTAACCCGCATTGACTCTAATATATTTGTAATAAACATACATATTTTTTATGCAGGGTGCAATATGTTATCTATCGCCGGCCTTTAATTTCTCAAACGTTGGTCGTAGAGATATAGTTCCAATTACAAAAAAATTTCAAATGAGGTAAATATTCATGTTGTGGCATTATTTAAAGTAAAAAACCAATTTCATAAAAATTGCGAAATCTAACTTTTTATACGGTCCCCCAGTCCCTATACTTATATTTAGTAAAAGTTTACACATATCATGACAGCCATAACACAAAAATCTGTACTACAAAATGTCTGTAATCTGTAACAAAATCTGTACACAGTTATTAAATTTCAAAGTTTGAGATTTTTGCACATGTCTTTCATTGAAGGATCAGTTAAAAGATGAATTAAAGTAACTCGAGATAAATATTAGGGTACAATGTCCTTTTTACGATGAAACCACCTTTAGTCGACTTTTTCTGTAAATTTTTAATGGTAACCGGCGGACCACAGTTTGACACCCCTGCTTTTTGGTGATACCCCGATTTGGCGATACCGGCTAAAGGTGGTTTCGCCGTAAAAAGGACATTGTACCCTGATTTTGTTTTCAAATTACTTTACTTTATCTTTTAACTGATCCCTCAAAGAAAGATAAAATCATGTGCAAAAATCTCAAACTTTGAAATTTAATAACTGTGTCAATTTTTGAAACTTTTTGTGTTATGTCTGTTATGATATGTGTAAACTTTTACTAAATATAACTATAGGAACTGGGGGACCGTATAAAAAGTTAGATTTCGTAATTTTTATGAAATTGATTTTTTACTTTAAATAATGCCACAACATGAATATTTACCTCATTTGAAACGTGTTTGTAATTTTAACTATATGTCTACGGCCAACGGTTGAGAAATTAAGGGTCGGCGATAGATAATATATTACACCCTGTATATTATATATATATATATATTTTTTTTTTTTGCTGACATATTTATTTATAACTTACACCGATCATGAGTGTTTGATGGCATATACAAAGATTTAAAAATTATTTGCATATTTTAAAAATACACTCAGGAGCATTGAAAATAGCGACCCAAGAAGAAACCTATGTACAATCGCGAAATTTTGCAAATAAGTACAGCGTAATGTGATATGCAAATGATCCAACTTTTGTGCCAATACGCATGCTCATACACGCCGAGATGGCGCTACAATCAGGAAGAGAGTGCTATATAAGCCAGCGCAAAATCGAAGATTCATAAACGCGACGATTACCTGCCGATTGAAGGAAGACTTTGGTAAGCGAAACATGCCAGGTAAACGTGCTAGAAGACATTTCTCACAGTTAAGCGAGTTTGAGAGAGGCCTGATCATCGGGATGAAAACTGCAGGCTGGTCGACGCGCCGTGTTGCTGGCCAGGTGGATCGTTCGGAGTGTGCCGTTAGAAAATGTTGGGAGCAGTGGGTACGAGAAGGTACCCACGTGCGGAGAACCGAGTCTGGAGCGACCAGGAAGACCACGAGGAGAGAGGATCGAAGGATCGTGCAGCAAGCACTCGTGGACCCCACAGTGACTCGTTCAACGATACGAGCAGACGTAGGCGTAGCAATTGTTCCACAAACAATTTCCAGACGCCTTGCAGAAGCAGGTCTAAACTCCAAGCGTCCTTTTCGTGCACTCCCTTTAACACCGGAACATCGGCGACTACGTCTACAGTGGTGCCAAGCCAGATCAATGTGGAATGTCACAGATTGGCAAAATGTTGTGTTTAGTGATGAATCCCGGTTTGTTTTGGGGACAGATGACAACCGTATACGGGTGTGGAGGCGCCCTGGTGAGCGGTACAATTCCTCCCACACTGTTCTACGTCACACCGCCCGCACAGCTGGTGTAATGGTCTGGGGGGCCATAGCCTATGATAGCCGGTCCACTCTAATTGTGATTCATGGAAACTTAACGGGCCAACGTTATGTTGATGATGTTCTTCGACCCCATGTAGGACCTTTCCTAAATGGTCTCCCAGGGGCGATTTTTCAGCAAGATAATGCTCGTCCGCATACAGCAAGAGTTGCTTAAGACTTCCTACGTCAATTTCAGACTCTTCCATGGCCGGCACGCTCCCCCGACTTGTCCCCTATAGAGCATGTGTGGGATCAGCTAAAACATCAGATGCCATTGTGTCATTCGGTGCATGATTTGGAGTTGGCTGTGCAAGATTTGTGGACCCATCTGCCTCAGGACAACATCAGGTGTCTAATCAACTCTATGCCGGACCGTGTGGCGGCATGTATTGCAGCTGGAGGTGGTCCAATGCGCTATTGAAGTTGCCCTGTATTTGTGTCGTTGCACACCCTGTATTCGTTTAATTGTCATGATTTTGAGATCAAGTGAATCTCTCATTTGTATGTGTATTAAATTTCATTTCAATCCGATGCTTTCTTCTTGGGTCGCTATTTTCAATGTTCCTGAGTGTATATTGGAGTTTTCGTCCAGATATAAGGGAAAGTAACCAATGTACATCGTCCAAAGATTGGATATTGGGCAAAAATTTGCAAAACGTGCAAAGTTTCACTTTTCAAGTAATTAAAGTGATTATTATAAATAGAAAAATATGATTACATTTTGCGAGAATCGAGAAAGGCAAAATCTCACAAATATTTAAAGGATCTCAAGACTCTTAAAATTGAAAAAAATGTAAAAAAATAAAAACATTTTCAACATTTAATATCTTAAAATGTATATGATTTTAAAACACGATTTTTATTGGGATGAAAGATTTAGATATAAGTATGTTCTTTCATTTCATGCATTTTAAAAATTGTACGATGCAGAATTAGAATTTATAGGGGGCTCCAAAATGTCAGCTATTTGACAAGCAGAAAACTGGTATAACAGCTTACGCGCAGGATCACAAAATAAACATTCCAACTAGAATGAAAATTTTGTGCTTTCTTATACTTCATATTGTAGTACCCTGAACCTAAATAAATTTGTATTTAAAGCAAGTTTATATTTTTAATGCAAAGTTGTATTTAGCTAATACAAAATTTTGAAAATTTCAACAGTATAATCACCTTAAAAAAATGTTTTTTTTTTTAACAATAAAAAGGAAGTTTTAGATTCAGTTTATACAGACTAACATGAAACATACGTTTTGAAAATTTTATGAAAAAATATTCAGAAGTTTTTGAGATATCCTGCGCGTTATACCAAAAAACGTCATTTGGAGAAAAATGACTTCAAAGTTTCGGAAACGCAGATTCAGCCTTTGAGCGGGAATAATTCTAAAAGCCATAACTTTTGTTCTAATGGGAATTTCTAGGAAACAATTATATCAAAATGTTAAAAAAAGATAGGAGTTTAACATCTAAAAAAATTAAAATTTCGAAGCTTTATAAGAGTCCTGAGACCCTTTAAGAACAGTTTTTCCCATATACCGAGTAGCGATCCGTCACAGTGCTTTAAAAATAAATGCCGGATCACGTGAAAGAGTCTCGAATTAGTTATGTTTCGTTTTTGTGTTTTATGAAATATGTCGGAGTTTCCTCTTAATCCACACATCTTTTAAGAAAATCCTTTGCTATTTTATATGCTGCCACCATCGATATGATTACGTGATATCGGTCACGCTCTGAGAGGATTGTTTAAATGAAAACTAACTCGCTCAATTAACTAAATTAACAGTTTATTTACACACTATTTACAAAACACAAAACACTATTTCCACTTAAAACTCGGATGTAGGTGATCCGGTTTAACATTAAATTAAATACAGTAAATGCTGGCTGTGTACTGTTAAAACTACGTTTTATCACTCTCAATCTACACTCGTTAAATTAGCTTTACCGGAGACTACTCTCAATCTCCCAACACATGGGCTCTAAGTCTAAGCTCTGCGATTTTTACTCAACCCTATGTTCTATCTAAGAGCTCTACACAGGAACTAACCTTGCGTCTTGCGCTCCAGCCTTCAACTGACCATCTCCCAGCCAAAGCGACTGCTTCTAGCAACCCCCTGCTTTTTCTGAACTCCTCCTCTTTCCCCAACATAAAACCTGGTTCTCCACTCTGACCCCAATGTCAGCTCTTTCCCTCTCTGGTGAAACCCTTGTCCCCTTATCTCAGGCAGGCACCTGAATAGCAGGGCAAACCCCTTTCTATTATAACTACTTCCCTTCACTCACTCTGTCTACCTCACCAGCCCGGATTAAGTTTTAGATAAGAAAAGAATGTTACTTTGCAATTCTCAGTAC
This sequence comes from Maratus speciosus, assembly GCA_963932465.1. Classification (NCBI taxonomy): domain Eukaryota; kingdom Metazoa; phylum Arthropoda; class Arachnida; order Araneae; family Salticidae; genus Maratus; species Maratus speciosus. Next base: position 175,580,594 of record OZ010793.1, read on the forward strand.
ACAGACCAACGACATGAATACAATATACAAGTAAAAAGAATAATATATAACCCCAGTTCCAATAGCAGATGTTTTTCAGAACCTGACACCCCCCACCTTAGCGGAAAATATGCCATTTAGGGGATAATTTTCCCCGAACATATAGTAACATCACAGAAGAGTTCAATAGTCTCTTTGCAGGTTTCTTCATTATTATTATTACATATATACTTCAAGGTGTCTGAACATTATCTACTGACATCTCTAATGAACCGTGTACTAATATTATTATTACAGAAAAACTACACATGCTAATACACTAATATAAACACAAGATTCAAATACAATTACACATACACAAAAAAAAAATGAAAACGTGATGAGATCCTTTTAAGGTTTGTCCACTATTTAGTCCCTGATGACGATGGACTAGCAACTGGATGTTCTTCCCAGCTCTTCCTATGTAGCCTAGAAATTGCATCAGCATTCAAATGTTGTGCTCCTGGACGATTAGAAATGCTCAGGTTCCAGTGTTGCAAGGCCAGAGCCCATCTAGTGAGTTTGGGGGACCTTGGGGTTGTTTCAGTGAGAAATTTTAATGGATTATGATCCGTTATGATCTCAATTTGAGATCCATATGTCCATTTCTCAAACTTCCGCAACTCGAAGAGAACACTCCAAGCCTCTTTCTCTATACTTGGCCAAGCACGCTGAGCCCCTGATAATTTCTGACTGGCAAAAGCTGTCGGTTTAAATTGCCCCTTTTCATCTTTTTGAGCAAGACAACATCCTACTGCCAAGTCTGAAGCATCGGCGTGAAGCTGATATTCCAAGCCTACGGTAGGTGTAGTCAAACGCGTCACGTTACATAACTCATCTTTAAGGGTATTAAATGCTTCTTCTGCCCTTTCATCCCATGGTACAATATTTTTAACCTTCCCTTTAGTTAGTTCAGTTAAAGGTATGGCAATTTCTGCATAATTTGGAATATAAGATCGGTAAAATCCCATTAATCCCAAAACAGATCTAACTTCCTTTTTAGTTTTCGGTCTTTTTAAGTCCCTTATTGCTCCTATTTTCTCCTCATCAGGTGCATGCGTTCCACCCCCAATTACATGACCTAAAAACTTAGTCAATTTCTCTCCAAATTTACATTTATCCAGCCTAATCGTAAAATTTCTGTTTTTAAGTTCTTCTATGACAGCCCTAATATGCTCACAATGCTCTTCCCAAGTGTCGGAGAAAAGGATGACATCATCAATATATGCTTGTGCATACCTCCGATGTGCTTGAAGGACCTCATTCATATCTTTTTGGAAAGTAGCAGCCGCCCCTGATAAACCAAAAGGCATAGTACGCCACTGATAGGTCCCATTATGAGTTGTAAAAGCTGTCAAATGTTTACATTCCTCAGTCATTTTTATCTGCCAATAACCCCTCAATAAATCAATCGAAGATAAATATTTAGCTGCCCCCGCAGTATACATGATTTCTTGCGAATCTTTCATAGGAAATGTTGGGACCTGCGTTACTGAATTTAAAGCTCTATAACCTATACAAAGCCTAACAGTTGCGTCTTTTTTCGCCACGCAAACAATTGGATGACTAATTTCTGCATTTGACACTTCGATTAGATTTACTTCTAATAACTCCTGAATCTGTCTATCTACTTCCTCTTTATAAGCAATAGGTACACTATATAACTTTGGCTTTTTCCTTGCCACCCCCGGTTTCAAATCAATATGGTGCTCTCCTACTTCCGCTGGCCGCACAGGACCCATAAATACCTCTTTATTATCCCTCAAAATGGACTTTATATCCTTGATTTGACTATTAGATAACCCTTTTATTTCGAACCTTTCTATGACCCGTTCTACCCCTTGTTCCCGGTTTAAATAGGAATTTCCCCAACTTCTCCAAATTCTTCATCACCTTCAAAACCAATATTAACTACTATATTACACTTAGCAATAAATCCCCCTTTATTTTGATACATATACTTTTTGCTACCATCCGCCATCTCAACTAAGACTCTATCACGCACTTTCCCTTTTCTAGATAATTGACATTCTAGACATGATTTACAGAATTTTTTAGCTTCTTTAGCCATACCTTCCCAATAAAAAGATTGCCTAATTCTCTCTAAGGTTTTCTTTGCCGCGTGATGTTCTCCTTCACTAGACACATGCGCTGACTTTAAGATTCCTTCTCTTTTGACTTTAAGCACTACTAATTGAGCTATAGCTTCTTTTACAAATTTATCTTTATGATACAATAAGTCCTTTTCAATATAATAACCCCCTTTATCAATTTTAGCTAATTCCCACGCTCTCTCTAACTCTTTACATTCCAATTGGGATTACTTAAACATATCTGAAATACTAACGATAACTTTATTATTTTCCTCTTCTTCCGTTTTTTCGTCATTCTGACTTTGTAAATTTCCCGATCTCGTTTCTATTGCGTAAACATTACAATTATCGCTACTCATATCTTTCCTTTCACTAGAGTTATCTATACCAATTTCCGAACTTTCTAATTCTTGGGACTCTAGCAATGGCTCCTCGCGATTGACCCCTGACAACTCATTAATCCTTTCGGGATGTAAATTCACCTGCTCATTAATATTATCGGTCACCGCGCAAAGTACTTCCTGGTGTTTAATTTTTTATTATTTATTATTATTTACTATTTATTATTTATTATTTAATATTAGTTTGTCCGAATTGCGAAATAGCTAATGGTAATTTAACCAACGGTGATTTAACTGCTTCACCAAATAATCCTTGTAAATAAATACTACCCGCTCCTTTTAATTTCTCTTCTGGTACCAAATCTTTATGAATAACACTAATTTGACATCCAGAATCAACCAATCCTTTCGCTTTCTGCCCATTTACACTAACTTCAATTTTCTCGAGTTTATTTAATTTCTCATCAATAACATTAGTCCGCTGTTCGGCCTTTGCCGATATCCTCGCCACAATAGCTCCTTTAGGTAACTCTTTGTTTCCTTTCACGACAATCTTATTTACACCCGCTTTCTGTTCACGCCCTTTACTAGCCTTATTATTTCCCTCATTACCCACTTTATTACAAAAACGTTGGTAATGACCTCTTATACCACATTTAAAGCATCTAGGAGCTAAATCATCACTAGGTTTCTTAAAATCAATTTTCCTACCCGAAAAAGAATTAATCTCCTTACTCCCGTTTTGCCTCCAATTACCACTAACTTTACTATCCTCCCTCGGTCTCACTTTTTCACTGTTTACATACCTATCTTTACCCTTAAAACTTTTATACGTAATCGCATAAGACTTGTGTTTAGCGTCAAAATAATTGTCACATTCTTTAGCAATTTTAGAAGCTTCTAACCATTTACTCTGCTGAGTTAACCCAACATATGATGCGGTTTCCTCATCTAACGTGTTTAATAACTTATCCGTAATTATTAACTGATTGACCTTTTCATATGAGCCCGCACCCATAATCTTACAATAATTTTCCCATGTTGCTATTAAATGCGATACAAATAATACATGAGTTTCATTCTGGTTTCTCCTAGCCTTCTTAAAATTTTCCAAACATGCCTTCGGTGTCGGCTCATGTTCTCTTAGAACTAACTCCCTTAATTCCTCATAACTCTCAATTTGTTCCCTAGTGGTATAAATTAACAAATTATCCGCCTTATCTCCTAACATATTTAGTAGAATTTCGGCCTGCTGGTTTTCCGGTACATTTTTAGTTTTGAATGCCCTTTCTAAACTGTTGAAAAATAAATTCTATCCCTCAGTCCCTTCTGGTACTTTGATAGACAAGAGTTTTAACACTTTTGATCAATTTTTCTATGTTACTTTCATTATTAGATTCCCTAGACCCATTAGAATTATTTGTCGAACCTTGTATCCTTAGCTTCTCCATTTCTAATTCATGTTCCATCCTCAATTTTTCAGCCCTCTCTTCTCTTTCTAACTTTTCCCGAATTTCTTCTATTTCTAACTTTTCCCGCCTTTCTTGTTTTTCTGACTTTTCGCGTTCTAATCGTTCCGCAACAACAGTGTTAGATAATTCCATAATAGCTCCCTTGTCATAGTCATCGCTGTCCATTATCTTTTTCTTAAGCTGAAATCTGGTATCATCTTCCGTGAATTCAACTCCCAATTCTTCGGCTATCATCTGAAGATCCACCCTTTTCAGTTTCAGTAAGAAAGCCATACCTTCACCGATTACTATTACCACTCTACAATAATATTTAAACTTACTAAATTAATATTTCCCAAATTTCTACTTTAGTACAGCTACCTCCACTTATTTTCCTAATTAATACCTTTCAGATAATCGATGTATTATATTTCTAATTTAACATACTGTATAACCTGATTTTCCTCAACGATTGATATCACACAATTTACTTCCAATAAAAAAAAAAGTAAAAACAATAATTTCGATTTGATTACTATGCAATACAGATTCCAATTTATACATTAGATAATAACATACAATTTACATAATAATACTGATACGTTGCAAACTGAATAAAAATATTGATGCAAATAGAAACATCCACATAAAGAAAAATTGTATAGCATACACATATAAATTTCTACAATTATCCTCAATAAAATATTTCCAAATCCAACACTGGCTCTCACACTTAAAACAAATAAGATCAAAACCTTCACTTTTTCCCCCCCACTGTGAGCCTTTTTTTTTTTTTTTTTTTTCGAAATTTACTTCTAAACAATTAAAATTCTAAGCAAATGTTCATTGCTCGTTTGTTATCAACTTTTCAAACTTAAAACAGTATTGCTTCATTTAAATATTACTTTAATAATAATTTGAATTTAAGTAAATTCAATTATTCCTTCCAACTATTATTAACACCATGCATTAATTTTATTCACTACCATTATTAGTAAAATATTGAAAATCAATTTTTGCACAAGCTATTATGACCTTTTATTAAAACAATAGTAAATATGGTTATTAATATCTCCTACCTATCTGAACACAATTATTTGATTGCACATAAATTATCAGGATTTAGACAATTTATCTTAAATTACTATTAATTATACAACAACAAATACATTTGGTTCGAGAATGTCAGCAGAAAGAAATGATCAAAACACCTTACCTTATACTTTATCTGCTGGGGTACTCCGCTGCTCCCACGTAGTTGCACGATGAATTCAATAATACACACTTTAAAGTCACTTTGATGATATTCAACACTCGAACTGTAACGCACTGTAATTTGATTCACTGTAGCGATGATAGAGCACAACACTAGTTCGGTTCACTGTAACGACGATAGGACACAACACTTTAGTTCGTTTCGCTGTAACGATGATAGGGCACGCACACTCTGTATTTCTACTCGACGCTTGATTTTTATCTCTCTAAAATTCCGCTCGACGATCCGGCATTACCACGCAAGAATTCCACTGGGTGCTCCGGCACTAACACACTGCAACACGGCTTGCTGGTCACTGGCCTCAGACGGCTCTATCCCGTCGCTGCCATCAATTTGTCGGAGTTTCCTCTTAGTCCACACAACTTTGAAGAAAATCCTTTGCTATTTTATATGCTGCCACTACCGATATGATTACGTGGTATCGGTCACGTTCTGAGAGGATTGTTTAAATGAAAACTAACTCGTTCAATTAACTAAATTAACAGTTTATTTACACACTATTTACAAAACACAAAACACTATTTCCACGTAAAACTCGGATGTAGGTGATCCGGTTTAACATTAAATTAAATACAGTAAATGCTGGCTGTGTACTGTTAAAACTACGTTATATCATTCTCAATCTACACTCGTTAAATTAGCTTTACCGGAGACTACTCTCAATCTCCCAACACATGGGCTCTAAGTCTAAGCTCTGCGAGCTTTACTCAACCCTATGTTCTATCTAAGAGCTCTACACAGGAACTAACCTTGCGTCTTGCGCTCCAGCCTTCAACTGACCATCTCCCAGCCAAAGCGACTGCTTCTAGCATCCCCCTGCTTTTTCTGAACTCCTCCTCTTTCCCTAACATAAAACCGGGTTTTCCACTCTGACCCCAATGTCAGCTCTTTCCCTCTCTGGTGAAACCCTTGTCTCCTTATCTCAGGCAGGCACCTGAATAGCAGGGCAAACCCCTTTCTATTATAACTACTTCCCTTCACCCACTCTGTCTACCTCACCAGCCCGGATTAAGTTTTAGATAAAAAAAAATAATGTTACTTTGCAATTCTATAACCCCAGTTCCAATAGCAGACGTTTCTCAGAACCTGACAAAATAGGTATAGAAAGCTACTCTAAGTAGAGCTGTATTTAAGAATTAAATTATCAACTTACCTAAAATTATCGCAAAACATAAATAATATCGATAACATGAAACAACATTACACTTCACATCAATCGATTTGTACAATTCTTTCTATAATTTTGTAAGAGCAATTTTTGTAATTAAAATACTTCAGCATTATTTGTGTCCTTTTAAATCGTTTTTGTTTTTCCAATAGTTTTATTTTTTTTTTTCTAGAAATGAAATTGCCTATAAAAATGAGAAAAAAAAATAAATTTTTAGTTTGACGCGAAATGGAGGTATGAAAGTAAACCGTGCTGCGAGAAATAAAATTTGAAAAACGTGTTATAAACGAATGAATAAATTATTATAGATCAATTTTGGTTATTATTTGATTATATCCGTTTATATTTTCTTTGGCATGATTCCTTAATTATAAGTTCAAAACATGTATAAATGAAAAATAATTAATTTTAAAGACTCACAGATCTGCTGTAGGGGAAGTGCAGAGTGTTATATTTTTTTTATTTCAGAAAATGGAATTTTTGTGATGGAAAATTTTTTATACTTAATTTTTTCCTTCTTTTATTCCTTTTTTTCATGAAACGTGTAGATATAAAAGAAAAATCATCATGGTTTAGTTCATCAAATATTGTGAATGATTCAAAAAAGTTAGTTTTTTAAACTTTCGTCTATTTTATATAATCGGTGTATGTTTGATATATTTTAGTTTTTTATCTTCTTTTTAGGAATATCTTTCTATAGGTCAAAGAAGACCAACTAGAGAATTTGTCAGACCAACTAGAGCAGATGTCATGCGAATTCACAAAACTCTCGTAAGTATAATATTCGATATCTTTATTTCGAGTGTATTTAGATTTTAATTTTTCTCTGTTTGTAAAATAAGTTAAATCTATTTTTAAAAAGTTTAGTTTAAATGAAACATTTGTATGAATTTTACAAAGTAAACTAAGATTTGTAATACTTTTCTTAAATTCTACTTTTTATTATCTTAAAATCTTGCACATTTTAGCACTTTTCCAATGCTTTTCAATGCATATTCATCGAACACAATAAATAAAGCTTTGATGAAGATATAGTTTCACTTGGGCATGGTGCTGTAAATGCATAATGTATCAGTCAAGGTAAAATGTGTATGCAAATCAGTCAAAACCTAAATTTCAAAGTTCTGCTGAAGTTTTGAAATGTGCAATACACTAAGCAGCATATAATTATGTCAAGTATTGTCAATTTTCTCAATTTTTTCAATTAATAAATGTAAAAAAAAAATTTCTTCCTTCATTTCATTTGAAAATTTAAAACTGTCATATGATGTGTGAGTTATAAGTTTTGAAAAATTAATTAAATTTCAGTATTTGGTACTGTTCGACATTAATGATAGTGGAAACAATTGTTGTGTTTCGATACAGGAAGATAAAACAATATTTTAAGCACCAGAACATTTAACTAATTGCAGAATAGTTGCAGTAGCCTTCAGCGTACCGTCATCAATACGTATACTAATGACGATACTCTGATACCTACTAATGATAGTAATGATGAATCATTGACAGATTTCATCGCAAATATCCACAAGAAAAGAAATTGATCCGGTTGTCTACGAGAAAGCAATATTTCAAGATAATATTAAAAAAGGGAACTTCTATTGTAACTCATATTAAACGTCGGATTAGAAAGTCCACAATTTTGCAATGTAGATGAAGAAGAAGAGAAATAGTCTCCAAGGTTTGAGGTGTTTTAATGATCGATCTAAGGATTATTTCGCGTATAAATAAAAAAAAAAAACCCTTTGAAAAGATGTTTAAAATACTGTTATTGTCCTCCCTTACGTAAATAGTTCATTGAGCTGTATAGAACTTTATATAATTCTTTACAAATTCTATAGAATAGCCTTTCTATAGAGTACTTTTTCTAAAGAAAATGTTTCTATAGAATTCATAGAAGTTCTGTAGATTTTATTTCTATAGAACAATTGTTCTATAGAGTAAATAAAACTTATAGAATTTCTATAGACTAATGATTATATAGATTTTTTAAAATAAATATATATATACAGGGTGTCCACTCTCAACGGTGTCCAATGGCCAATTCCTAAACCGTTAGTCATAGACATATAGTTCCAATTACAAAAATGTTTTAAATGAAGTAAAGAAATATTTTAAAAGCAATTTGGGTAAAAAAAATTTTTTTTCTTAAAAAATTTACGAAATTTAAATTTTTACACGGTCTCCCGGTCCTATAAGTCAGTCCCATTTAGTAACAATTTTCCTATTACACTGACAAGTAAGACACAAAGGTCTCGTTCATATAGCACTAAAATTGGCCGAGTTATGAAATGTTAAAAATGCATGACTTATGCCACTTTTCTGCATCTGAACTCAAATAAGCCATGCTTTGAGTGTCATATACCAAGTGCCTAAAGTATTCGAAGAACTTATTTCATGTGCATCTGTACTTTGAATAAAATCGTACAAGTATTACGATTGAATTAACTTTTATTAAGTTTCAGATTGGCTAAAATAATTCTATTTGAACATATGTTTTATTTTGTTAGGATTTGAGACTGTTTCTTTTCATGATTTATTTTAACAGAAATTGTGTTATTTTTATAAATTTTTATTTAACTTCAACGATCGTATGTATGCTTTTCCAGTTCAAAATTTTTACTCGAACTTTAACTCACTTTCAAATATCCGATCGAGATTAAATTTTACATTCTGACGTAAATGCGATGACAATCTAATATTATGATGATTTTCTGTGGTTACCATTTATACTTATTTTACAGGATAACACACAAAATTTCGGATAGATTACCGCCAAGAAGTTTAAGAAAAAGTTTTAGATTACATAACCAGGGTTGCTGGCTTTTTTTGGTTTTAACCACTTAAAAAAAGCCGGTTTTTATTTTTTGAAGTTGGTTTACAGTTAATTTGTTTTAAATTTGGATGAATTAATTTTTAATACACTTATAAATATTTTCTACTAAAAGAAGTTTTGGATTTCTATCAAATTTTGTCAAATAAATAACTTCTAGAAGGCATTATGTCTGAAAAAAAAAAAAAAAAAATATATATATATATATATAAACATTGAAGGGAATATAAGTTAGGTTCCAAACTGATGATTTGAAATTCTATATTACATAGCTCCACATATACTACACATTTTAAAGATTTTGATTATATTTAATAATGACAAAATGTAGCACATCAAAATGGAAATATTCTTATGTGTCCATATGGAGAGATTAAGTTATAATATGTTAAAAGAGAAATTGGAAAGGATGTAATATTTGAGGAGAGTGGTACATAAGTGTATAAAAAATAGAGTATTTAACAAGAAAAAAAAAGATCTCTAAATAAAATTTTGAAAAGTTTGTTGCTAAGCATATCCATGCATATGCTATTCATAACGTTTTTAATAGTGAGAGATGGTGTTTTTATTAATATGACTATATATAATTTTAAATGTTTACTAGAAATAAAATAAGACTTGTATATTAATAGCTTTTAAAATTAATTAATAAAACATATAACTAAGTAACCATTGCCCTCTTTAATTTTAGAAAGCAGTAAAAATGAAAAAATTGGCAGTTGGTATGGCCCTTTTAAAATTTAGCTGACATATTTGCAATTCTGACTAAAAATTACTAGCAAAATTATCCAAGTTTTATTCCAGTATTAATGTCTTCATTATTGAGAATTTGGGTTACTTATTAAACTCTAAATCAATTAAATGTCATTAAAACTAATTGAAAACACTTTAAAATGTGTAATTTATAATTACAATACTTCATTGTATAAAAGCCAATTATGGCCAAAAAAGGCCAATTTTGGCCAAAAAAAAAGCCGGTTAAAACCAATAAAAGCCACCGGCCTGGCTTTTTTTAATTTTAGCCGTCTTTTTTGCAATCCTGTACATAACACAAGACTGAGATGGTTATGGTTTTTAACTTTTGTGTATTTTTTAGCACTGAATCCGAAAATTACATAAATTAAATTTATGTCAGGATTTTTCGCAAATCATAAATTGTCAAAGTTAAAAAATAACAAAAATCGGATACTATAAAATAGAGGACATGGCTGTGTTTTTTAACTTTTGATAATTGATTTTTATGTACTTTTTAGCACTGAATCTTAATATATGTTAATAATTAACCTTCCTTTGATAATGAATAATCTTCATTAATGAATAACCTTCATTTTTAACCATCACATTAGATTTTTTTTGCAAATCGTAAATGTCAAAGTTAAAATATAGCGAAAATCTGATAATATAAAACAGATGCAAAACTTTTTTAATTTAATTTTATTTTATTTTATTCAATAATTTATTCAATTTTTTTTTTCCTTATATGGGATTCCTATAGCTAAACAGCTGAGGGGTCTGATGAAGTGGGGAAGGAGGTTCAATTTTAACTTTGAACTTTTTAACTTTGAAATTTAAAATTTGCGAAAAATCCTGACATGATGGTTAAAAATGAAGGTCATTTTTGGATTCAGATGCAAAGCATACATAAAAATCAATTATCAAAAGTTAAAAACTCTACAATCAGAGCTATTTTATAATATCAAATTTTCGTTATTTTTTCTTTTTTTAACTTTAAGAATTACGATTTGCAAAAAAATCTTTACTTGATGGTAAAAAATGAAGGTCAATTTCGGATTCAGCGGTATAGAATACACAAGAATCAATTATCAAAAGCTAAAAAACATGACATAATCAAACTTTTGCAGCATAGTGTAATCTAATAACATTTTAAAATATTTATCATTTTGTAAAGAAATGAGGCTGTTAATTTTCATCATTTTATTTAACAAAAATTCTGTTTTTTTTTTTTTTTTTTTTTTTTTTTTTTTTCCTTATATGTTTGTTACAAATTGTATATTTTGCATTAATATGTCAAAATTATTTAAGATTTCAAATTTATATTGCAATGCTAATTTTACTCCCAACTATTTTTTTTAAATATATCTGACGAAATTATATTTCTACTAAATTTGTGAATGACTCCTAATTTGCTGCAAAAAATATGCTCCGACTTTAAACAGCTATTACGCGGTCAATTTTAATCTTAGAATAACGGAACTTTTTTAGTCTTACTTGTCAGTGTAACAGGAAAATTTTACTAAATATAACTTATAAGACCGGGGAACCGTATAAAAATTTAAATTTCGTAATTTCTTAAGAAATGTTTTTATTGACTCAAATCGCTTTTAAAATATTTCTTTACCTCATTTAAAATATTTTTGTAGTTGGAACTATATGTCTATGACTAACGAATTAAGAATTAGTCATTGGACACCGTTGAGAGTGGATTACCCTCTTTATATATATTGGTCTTTTAAAATTTGTGTGTTCAAATTTTTTAAACCCTATAATATTAAAAATATATATATAATAAATCAGTTTAACGTAATAGTACTCCATATATTTAATATGATTATAATTTAATTCAATTGTAATAGATTGAGATTCAATTGTTAATGTAATAATATATCAGTCGAACTACTGATTTAAATGATGGTTAATTAGTTTGTTTATGGTTCATTAATTTTTAAAACACCACTACCAAAATAAATAAGTAAATAAATAAATAAACAAATAAATAAATTCTTTATTTTAACGGACTTTATTTCAATCCTAAAATCTGGTTTTCTAAGTTACAAATGGTTTCGGTTTTCAGATTCACACAGTTTGAGAAGGAGAGTAAATTCTGTCCGAGTTAAAAAGACAGTTGGTTTTCTACAATATCTCGCTATGGCGAGTCCAGAAAATGCCAGTAAAACAAATATAAAAATCCGTTACATGAAAAGCCTATGAGAGAGTTTAAAATTGCATAGCATAAAAATAGATAGGGCGCAATTCGCAAAATTAATCAGCGCAACCCTACCATACCCTACCATGTCCAGACAGCTGCGATAATGAAGGCGATGTTTATATTATCCAGGAAAATGCATCTGGTTTTTGCGTTTACTTTTGTAATTTAGGTTTCGAAATATATCCCCGCATATAACAGGAAGACATAGTAACCGTTACATTAGATTTTAATGCCTTCCTGATAGGGCAGATGTATTTTAGTTATTTTTATTTGTCTCTGTTTCCTGAATAAGGAATAAAAATCCCCAAGTTTATTTTAACATATAACATGTATGATTCAATTTCTTTTTGCCTCAGATGCATTAGCAGGGCTGCGGAGTCGGTGGGAAAATGGACGACTTCGGGAATTTTAACAGATCTGACTCCGACTCTGACTCTTTTGCTCAAAAATGGGTCGACTCCGACAATGCAGACCTGCTAGTAAAATGTACGACTCCGACTCCGGGAATTTTAACAGATCCGACTCCGGCTCAAAAATGGGCCCGACTCCGATTCCGCAGCCCTGTGCATTAGGACCTGTCTTGGACTATCCTCATTCAAATTTTCAGACGTTTATGTGCGGTAAATTTTTTCTAGCCACACACAGAGAGACAAGTACGGTCGTGGGGGGGGGGGGGGAAGTAAACACCCTCTACTAACTCCTCAACAAATAATTGTAGAAGAAAGTTACTGGTACCAAGCGAATGGAAATAAAGTCTACCTTTAAATGATGTATGAAAAATTTGCTTAAGGGGTCGCCTATATATTAAAACGAACCCTAACTTATTATTATTATTTTTTTTTTTTTTCAGTAGCAATACCGAATTTTAACAAGATATTTCAAATCTTCGGTTTAAACTATGCCTAGTCACCAAATTTCAAGTCATTTGAATGATAAGTTTTTGAGTTATAAACATATAAAATTTGGTGCTTCTAATGTTAAACTATATTTGCATATTTAATATATTTGCATCATTAATATCTCCTGAAATTATACTCCTAATGTGCTAATTTTTTGTGAAGAAATAATACTAAAACACCCAAACATGAATACGTTGAATTTTCAATTTTTATAATTTTATGATATGAATTAGGAAATTAATATTGGAAAAAATTATGAATTGCAATCTGCAATTTTTTTGATGGATTTAGATTTATTAAATACTTCTTTATGGAAATCCAAAATTTCACATTTTTCTTCCAAATAGTTTTTAAGTTATTCTTAAAAAACGGCAAAATGATGGTTTAAGGGCCCGTCTGTAATAGAAGTGACTATATATTTTGAAATTTCTTATGCTATCCTGTAATCTAGCGGTCTTCAATGACTGCTTGAGTGACGCTTAAGATGCCTCTCTCGGTCAACAATCGAGTACCGAGCTTCAATTTGGATACAGCCCCTAAAATAAGCTCGTTTTAAAATAATTAATTTCTCGGAAATTTAATTACGTTTTAATATGTAGATGGGCCCCTAAGCAAATTTTATATACATCATTTAAAAGTAGACTTTATTACCAATCGTGTGGAACCAGTAACTTTCTTCTACTATAATTTTTTGCAGAGTTAGTAAGGGGTGTTTACTTTTTTTTTTCCACGACTGTACATATAGTCCAGTGAATAAACCTATACAGACCAACGTATTTGTCTTGTGAGAATTTGACTATGTCGTTTGATGTTACCTTTGATATGATACTTCAATTATAATAAGTTCAGAACTTGTGTACATTAATAAATTAATTCTAAAGACTATGAGACCTCACATTATAAAAGATCAGCTTGATTTTGTATCCGCAAAAGTGAGATTAAAAGAAGAGAAAATGTTATTTTAATTTTATTTCTTCGTCTCTTTTAACAAAAGAATAAAAATTATCAGAGATAAAAATCACATATGTGGGATAATATATATATATATATATATATATATATATATACATATATTTTAATTTTGTCTATTTTACATAGCTGGTATATTATTGATATTTTTCATTTTATTCTCGTTTGTAGGAAGGATGCATTTGGTTCGTAGACGACATTCGACATATATTAACAGGTTATAGAGCTAAAATAAAAGAACTCAAGAGTGCAGCCAAACTCGTAAGTTGAATATTCGGAATTGATATTTCGGATTTCATTTTAATTATCCTGCGTTTACCAAGAATGATAACCTTTCTTTTAAAAACTTTTCTTTAAACGAAACACAAATTTTTTTACGATTTCTGTAATATAACATGATATGCCTAATTGCAGGTCTAATAGTCTAATCTGTCTAGTCGGATATAAAGTGATATTTCTGTCTAATGTGTCGAACATGTTGTAATAGGTCCCCTATTGTTGTAATAATGTCCCTAAGTAATATAATTAGTGGCATAGTTAGGGTGATGTTCTTGGGATCTGGATATTAGTATTTTAAAGAAATATTCTTCATTTTTTCGAATCGTGGAATTTTCAGCTATTCAAAAAGGCGAAAATAACTTTATGAATTTAGTGGTATTTTCGCTACTGAACATAATGATATATTAAAACTGCATATATTCAAATATTGGAAAACAGCACAAACGCCGACATATATCATTGCGTGCTATTATAACTGTGAAATAACCAACTGTGAGATAACCAGCAAAGACGCATCACGTAACGATTTCTAATAGGCACTAGGCAATTCAACCGCTGCACAGTGTAAGAATTTGCGAATCCAGCAGGTCAAATTACAACTTATGAAAATTATCGATATTAAAGTAATAAAACTAATCTTACTAGAGATAAAATGGTTCTGTATTATGAAAAAATATATCTTTTCTCATTACATTGTACAATTTAAGTCATTTTTATTCCATCATCATAATCATAGTAAAAAGATGAGATGTTTTGTCATTTTCATACGTTGACATTTGTCTTATTGTATCCAGTGAAGATTTTAAAAATGTAGTACATACTTATTTTCAACAAAAAGAGTTTTCTTGCATTAAAAAAATAGTAATCAATTTATTACACACTGCCATAGTTACAAGTATTATCATAAAGTGAATCACTGTCATTTTTCGTTGTTTGCTTCTTTTATTATTTCTAGATTCCGGTGACCGTATAAATGTTAAAACTTCAGGGTGCATTTCAGCCGCTCTATAATTTTAGTGAAATTTTAGTTATATGATTAGTAATGCTAAAGACAGATATATTTATCTCGTATCCACATGTCATGTAGAATTATATAAAATCGCTCAATAAGAGCTTATCAACACCTTTTATGCTTAGCGGCGACAACAAGCATCCTTAAAAAATATTTTTCGATTTTCTACATTACTAGTATCTTGTCTTTGTTTTGGAGTTTTTAATAATAATTCTCTTTTAGAACTAAACCTTTCAATTATATTTTCTTTTCTTTCTGCGATATACTTCATTTTTCTTCGGGTTTTCGGAACTGCTATTTCTTTATATGAAATCTATACTTATATAATATTATAAATGCGAAAGTGTGTCCGAAAGTTTGAATGAAGTCAACACAGGAGCGGATCCAGAGAATCGTTTTGGGGGTGGGGGGGGCGATACCGAGTGACATATAATCAACGTAGTCATACTTTTTGTTGCTCAAATCCTTCCTTGCAGTTAATTATTAAATGAATATGAAATTAATGCGATTTAAAAATATTACAGACTCTCGATTATCCGACATCCGATTAACCGAAACACTCGGTTATCCAGCACTCTTATTTTATAATCCGCCCTCTCCACAAAATATCGTTTATTGTTACTTATTAGGTCGTAAAATTAAAAACATTATAGCAGAATTTATTTATTAAATGTCTTTTTTTTTCTTTTTCTGTTTGCTCTTATACTATGGTAATTATTTATCTTATTTTTTGTTCTTTTAGTTATGGTAAACAACGTTAATAACACAACCCTGCGATGATTATCTTTTTAAACTTTTGATAATTGATTTTGATGTAAGACTTTTTAAAAATTTGCGATTTATGGAAAATCCTAACGTGATGACATGGTAAAAAATGAAGATCATTTTTGGATTCAGCACTAAAAAATACATAAGAACCAATTATCGAAAGCTGAAAAACATAACCATCACATACATTTTTTAATATCAGATTTCTGAAAGAGGATAATCTCTGAAAAAGGATCCCCTTCAGAAATCTGACGGGCCTTTAACATACTAGAAAGTCAAAATGTGTCATCTAAGTGGTTGTATACCTCTTCACTGGCGCGGATCCAAGGAAGGGGGGGGGAGAGATCGCCCCGATCGCCCCCCTCCCCCCTTTGGATAAAAAAATATAAATCCACCGATTATCGCGAATTTCGACAAATGGTCGCCGAAAAAAATCAATTTCGTCAATCGTTCGCAAATAAAAAAAACGCGAATTTCGTCAAAGGATCACGCAAAAAAACGCGAATTTCGTCAAAGGATCACGCAAAAAAACGCGAATTTCGTCAAAGGATCGAGCATAAACGTGAATTTCATTAAAGAAGCGCGGAAAAAACGTGAATTTCGCCAAAAAATCGGACATTTCATCACAGGACCACAAAAAAAGTGAATTTCGTAAAGGACCACGAAAAAAAACGCGAATTTCGTCAAAGGATCGCAGAAAAAAACGCAAATTTTGTCGAAGGATCGCAGAAAAAAAAGCTAATTTCGCCAAACAATTGCGAAAAAAACGCTATTTTCGCGAAAGAATCGCACAAAAAATGCGAATTTCGTCAAAGAATCGCGTAAAAAAGACGCTAATTTCGTCATAGGTCCGCGGAAAAAACGCACAAGTAGCACCAGGAGGAGATTCCCCTAGGTGCGCATCCACGGGGGGGGGGGGGGGGTCGATCGGGGCGGTCGCTCCCCCAAAATATAAATCCAATGTTTTTATCGGCAGTTTTCGCGGAACAGACAGACAAGCAAACGAAAATACTTTTCAGATGTCAATGGTAAACCTCACTGGCGTTTCGGCAGTTAGTGAACAAAATAGGATTATATCCTGTCAAAAGGCATAAGGCGCCATAATTTTTTACACTAATGGGTTGAGGTGGTGACGATGCCATTTCGTGTACCTTTTGTTGAATCTCTACAACAGAAATTGACAACGTTATGCGGATCCCTTTAAAGTGTTGAAACTTTTTCGTTCTTTCAAAGAAGCTGCAATTCTAATTTCTGTATAACGATATTTTTGAGGAGTGCTTTATTGTTTGAGAAAAGAATGGGATTCATAGCAATTTCCAAAGAAAGAAAGAAACAAGAAAAAGAAAGGTCCTTTGAAAAATTCAAGCATCTTAATGTTTTCTGAAGAAAACCAATAATGTGTTAAAAATATACTGTTATTTCCACCCAGATTGGTAAATTTCAAGGGTATTTCATGAATGAAAAAAAAATGATTATGTCCTAATCCTAGTCAGTTAAAAGCTAAAATGAGTATGGTGTGTTGATTTCTTAAAAACCAACTAGGTAATTTAAATTAAAATAATAAAACTTTGTAAAAAATCATCATAAAATAAAAGCAAAACATAGGACGCGTTTCGAGCTAAAAATATAACAGCCCGTCATCAGCTACAGTAAACACGTGTCCCTAAGCGGACAAGGTCAAAAATGAACTGAAAGGGAGAGAATGTTGCAAAGAATGCGACAGATGGCGCTAGCTGAAAGGGGGACATACAGAAGAGAAAAGTGTTGCCAAAACAATAGAAGAGAAATTGATAGGGAAAAATGGAAATAAAAGAAATAAACAAAATTAAAATAAAATAAAAGAAGTAAATTAAAAAATATAAATAATAATAATTAATAAAGAAATATAAAAGAATAAAACAAGAAAAAACCAAAAGATCCCCCCTTTTTTTTACAAAATAAAAAGAATAGAAACAAGAGAAGAGGGAAAATTAAGGTTGCGTTAATTTTGGCGATCCTTTGACGAAATTCGCGTTTTTTCAGCGATTCTTTCGCGAAATTCGCGCATTTTTTTCGCAATTCTTTGAAGAAATTCGCATTTTTTTAGAGGTCTGTTGACGAAATTAGCGTTTTTTGCGTGATTCTTTGACAAAATTCGCGACTTTTCGCGATCCTTTGACGAAATTGGCGTTTTTGCGCGATTCTTTGACGAAATTTGCGTTCCTTTTGCGATCCTTTTACCTGCGAACGATTGCCGAAATTGATTTTTTTCGGCGACCATTTGTAGAAATTCGCGACAATAGGTGGATTTTTTTTGGGGGGGGGGGCGATCCCCCCGATCGCCCGCCCCCCCCCCGTGGATCCGCGCCTGAGTCAACATCAAAATGGATGAATTAATGTCCTTGTATTGCATATAGCTAGGTTATAGCCCGGAAAAGAACATAGGCTAATTTTTAATTATTTTATTCAAATATTTTTATTAATATTTCAAAATTTCATTATTTTATAGTGAATTCAATTGACATTTTTTCTTTTAACATTCAATTATATCCTTCCTTATAATATTATAAATGTGAAAGTGTGTCCGAAGGTTTGAATGAAGCCAACATCAAAATGGATGAATTAATGTCTTTGTATCTTTGCATATAGATAGGTTATAGTCCGGAAAAGAACATAGGCTAATTTTTAATTATTTTATTTTAATATTTTTTATTAATATTTCAAAATTTCATTAATTTCATAGTGAATTTAATTGACATTTTTTCTTTTAACATTCAATTATATTTCTTTTTCGTTGCCAAAAAATAGAAATCTGCAATACTAACTTCTCCCCGAATAATTCCCACTTGAAAAAGGAAATTTAAATATTAAAAAATTAAGAATAGATGCTTTCAGTACGAAGTCAATCATGACGTTTTGATTGGAAACGGACTCCAAACAATCGGTTGCTACGTTGTATTTTCTATTTCATCTGTATATTGTAGTTATAATTTATAGCTTTATGTCAAAGCTAAGTTTTTTAATACTTTATAAGCGATGGTAACATTTTCTACCAATGATATTAAATAAGAAATGAAACATCGCAATCGTTTGTTTGGAGGTCGTCTGCGCATAGATAATGTAAAGATATAATTTTTAACTTAAAATGAAAAAAAAAAGTTTGGAAAGAAAATGGATTGTAAATGTCAATAATATGTACCGTAAAATTATCCATGTCGAAACTGACGCCATGATTAGCATCAAAACTCGGAATAAAATTTTCTTCTCAACAATTATTTTTCTATTGGAAGATTTTCACGCCAAAAAGAAAATGAAATAAATAAAATAAACTTTTCAAAAAAATATATATATATATATTATATATATTATAATATATATATATATATATATATATATATATATATATATATATATATATATATATATATATATATATATATATATATATATATATATATATATATATATATATTAACCGACTTCAAAAAAGCACTAAAAAGAATTAAATAAAGTAATTGATTACCCTTTTATATATATATATTCGTAAATTAAATCATAAATATGTAAATTAATCTCTTGTAAAAAATATTCTCTAGAAAATCCATGTTTGGTGGATATTAAATTCTGCATATTAAATTTAACGTTTTTACGCCGATAGATGATAACCGATGTGTGGTTATTTAATAACGTTTCGTCATTAGAAAATTTTAAAGAATTATTCTTTTTAGTGCTTTTTTTTTTTAAGTTGGTTAACATATTTTTTTGAAATGTTTATTTTATTTCCTACTTTTTAGTTATTCATACCGTAATACATATTTATCATGATTTCGATATCTGCTGAATAAATAAATAATTTGTGATAGAAATATAATTTACAAAAATTATTTATTAAAAAAATAGTTTTTTTTTTTTATAAATTCTTTGTAATTTCATTTGAAGTATTGATTATATTAGCATTTAATACTTATGATAGATTTTTAAACATGTACATTGTATTCACAGCAGTCTACATTCGAGAATTATTTTTTGTAGGACTCCGTTGTCAAGAAGCAAAATGCAGACTATGTATTAAAATTTGCTTTACCTCTTCACGTATATTGGCCAGAATCCAGATAGATTTTTCGCTGTTAGCGAAATGAGATCGACCAATCAGAAGCCTGCATTTTTGCGAACTTCTCGCTGTTTACTTCATACCGGCAAAATGTAGGCAACTGATTGGTCAATCTCGTCTCGGTAACAGCAAAAAATCTATCTGGATCCGACCTAAAGTGCAGAGTTGGCTTTTTGGATACCTGTAATTTTTGTACAGTATGTCGTTTTAAATGGAGGATATTCCAACTCCGTTTTGATCATGTGGTCAAGGTAAAAACTTCTAGCGTAAAGAAGGGAAGGCTCCGTAGACGTGTAATGTAAATCCCCGCTAGCCAATGAAACAGTTCATGAGGCAAAGCAGTAGTATCTTCCCTTCTTATCAGTTAGAAGTTCCTTGGGTAAATTACCGGTATCACGTGACTTTTTTCAGCCTCGAACCCATATTTGGAATATCCTCCATTGCAAAAATTCTCCTATCAAATAAAACAAAATTTTGGACTAAAATACTGGCATTCAAAAGGCTGTAATCTTGTCAGATTTGAAAATGTGGTCCAGAATTCTACATTATTATTTTCTGATAATCTCCATCTACGTTATGATCACTTGGTCAAGGTAAAAACTTCTAGCGTAACGAAGGGAAGGCTTCGTAGACGCAATGTAAATCCCTGCCATTCAGTGAAACAGTTCATGCGGAAAGCAGTAATAGCCTCCCTTCTTATCAGTTAGAAATTCTTTGGGTAAACGGAGGGTATTCCATCTACGTTTTGATCAGGTGGTCAAGGTAAAAACGTCTAACGTAAAGAAGGGAAGGCTCCGTAGACGTAATGAAAAACACTCGTCAGCCAGTGAAACAGTTCATGCGGAAAGCAGTAGCAGCCTCCCTTCTTATCAGTTAGAAGTTCTTTGGGTAAATTACCGGTATCATGTGACTTTTTTCAGCCTCAAATCCAGATTTGGAATAGAGCAGTTCACACCACGTGACTTTTACCGGAGAACAATGAAGATAGCTGTAGGACACACAAATAGAAAAAGCATTGATAAAGGTAGCGATGCCTGTCCTACAGCAGCAGCAAAAACCTGTTCGTGACGTCACCTTGCACAGCTCTATATAGTCCATTGTTTTCTCATGTAAGGTGCCTCTCTATGTGAGTGGTGACATACAATGCTCAGACTATAGCGCCTAGAATATGTAGTGTGGAAATCGGCTATCCCTGTAATACTTAAAAAAGTGCTAAAATATTTCCCTTAAATGTGCAACGATGCTGCTGAAATATAAAGATCGCAGCGACATCTGCAGGATATTTTCTACAACTGCAAGATATTGCTAGTCTGTCTATACAATATAATACGAAAATCCCGCAGATGTCGCTGCGATCGACACTTGGGATTGTAGCAGTATCATCGCACATTCAAGTGACACAATTTTTAGCATTGTTTGGATAGCATATTTCCACCCTAGGTATTTTAGACGCTGTACTCAGACTCTGTTTATACATACGTGTTTGTCTTAACTATGGCAGAACTAGGCATTTTCTATTCCAGAATTTGACGATACTAGCTTGGACAAATTTGATTATATGAGTGGCGGACAATTTAACAAGCATTAGTTTGACAATAACGGAAGTTCAAGATTCATGACGATAGCTTTTGTCCAGAATCTATCAATAATTTTTTTTCGTATGTCGCCATTCTCATACCAATACTCCCTATCCTTGGGCCGTAAAGACATCAGAAATGAGCGGCAATAATTAGGTGTTTAGTCCGAATCTGATAACCGAAGACAGTTCTGCTACACATAAGAAGGCACTTTACTGTGCACAGACATATAGAGGCACTTTTATGTGTACTGAGATATGGAGGCACTTCGCAGTGCTCCGACTAAGTAAGACACTTTGCTGAACTTTGATGTATAAGGTCACTTTGCTATTGGATTGTAAGCTTTTTGATAACCACTTCCGATGTCGGTTAACATCGTTTTAGATATTTATGCTTGTATTAATGCGGTAACTTTTCTAGACAACATCTCGCACTTCGGAAAGTTATCTCACCCAGTAAACTTTAAGGTCCATATCGATACCTACGGACATCGGAATGGAGGATATTTCACCTACGTTATGATCACGTGGTCAAGGTAAAAACTTCTAGCGTAAAGAAGGGAAGGCGATCGATATTTGTCTTTCAGTATTGTTAGATATTTATGGGATACAATTTTTTAACACTTTTTAAAGCATTACTGGAATAGTCGGTTTCCACAATATATCGTCTGGATGCCGTATAACTTGGCGATAGTCAACTGAACAATATTTCTTGATTTTACATCAGCATAACTTTCTGAAAATGCAATATTCGAGACCACTTATCGGACTATTAACATTGAAGTTTTTTAAAGAAAAGCATTAAAAAATAAAAAATTCGTTAATAATAAGTATAAAATATCGAAAAAAGTTTAAAAATTCCTTCAAAACACCACAAATTTGATTTTGAAAAATTGCAACATTATATTCACATTTTTGGCGGGGAAAAGGTTGGCGCTTTGTTTCCATACGTAGAGATTTCCGGTAACCCTAGCCAAATGTCATAGCTCTTTCTCTTGTGTGAGGAAAGGAACTTCACTAGAAATTGTAATGTCCGACCTATTTAGCCACAGTAATTTTTCTAAATTGTGTAAAAATATTAATTTACCTTATGATTACTTTTAGCAAAGGACCATTTAATACAGCAACATTTCATTTATAGAACGCCATATTTGGCGACTTAACTCACATTTGGCGTGAAATAAACGAATAAAAATGTAATAATAAAAAATTAAAAGTATTAAAAAGTATATAAAATATGATTTTAACAGAAAATTTTATCGGTTCTCTAACTTTTATGTATAGGGCTACAAAATGCACCAGGTCTCGATGCTAGGTGCGAGCAGCACCAAAAGTGATTCTCTTGTTAGTACTGTGAGGGTTCGTTTGGAAAAACCGACCAGTGGCAGTATTCTGCCCTTAAGACCTACTTCAGTCAAACGAAAAGACGCGTTCGCTAATGCTAATCCTATGGAAGAAATTTATAAAGATATCTCGGTGGCATTTCAATGTTTTTAAATGATTTTTTTTTTTTTTTTTTTTTTTTTTTTTGCATTGGATAACTGAGATCGATCTGTATGCAGGCCGTTTTTTACTTTTTCGATTTTTTTATTGCAGATTCTTTTTATAAGGATGCTTTTACTTTCGAAACCGGTTTCGAAAATGAAAGTGTCCTCACTAAAAATACCTGTAAAGAAAATCGAAAAAGTAAACAACGGTCTTTGTACAGATCGATCTCAACTATTCATTGCAAAAAGAAAACCATTTAAAAATATTTAAATTCAAACGAGATATCTTTATTAATGTCTTTCATAGGATTAGCATTAGCGAAAGTGTCTTTTCGTTTGACTGAAGTAGGCTCTTAACGGATTAAACCGAGTAGGAACTCACCGTTCACGTAATCCATACTGATATTCTACAGTTTCTAATTCTGCTCTTCGAACGGAATTTGCGAGCAACGGTCGACGTCTCCCTTTCAAGGTTAACCAGTTTCGACCAATCTCTTCCAAGGACCGATGTTTGCTTGTTTATCTGATATTTAAACACGTGTGTTTGCAGCCCCTTTAAAAAAGAGACCATTAAATGGCATCATTGTTAGATTCATATAAGGGAATGATGTAATATCAATATAAACAGTATGTAAAGTTTTAATACGTGGTGAGTTATAAATAATTTACGAAATTTTAAGATACAATTATATAATTATTATTATTATTTAGAGTAAAATTAAGGGAATAACTAAATACTAAAACTATTTGCAATTACATTTTTAGATCAATAAAATTTTTAATCTTCTAAAAATATGTTTTAGCATGAACTTTTTTTTTTCTTAATGTAAGTTTTATAATACAAGCTTAAAAGTACAAGCAGCCAAATAATTGAAAAATTATGCTTCATTCATAATTATTTTACATGTACAATTATTTTTATTAATATTTAGATTAAACTCAAGGGATTATTAAACAAAAACTACTTGCAATTAATCTAACAATAATTTTTAATCTTCTCAAATATATATTTGTCATGAAGTCTTTTTAGGGTTCCATACTTAAAAAGTGAAAACGGAACCATTATAAGATCACTCTTGTGTCTGTCCGTCTGTCTGTCACAGCCATTTTACTCGTAAACTACGGGACGTGGAAAGTTCAAATTGGGGGAAGTAATAAAGACTATTGACCCAAATATTTCCAGAATATTATACATGTATAAATATATTTAGTAAAAATGCAGAGGGTCGAATTAAGTTACTTGAAAAAAAATCTTTTCTTTGTATATCATGTGGGGTATCCGTGTGAAAGCTTTCGTAACGCTGAAATCAAAAATATATTTCATTTAAAATTAGTATTACATTTTCAAAGTTATGGTGGAAAATGTAGTGCAAAATATGTTCCCCCCATCTAATTCCGAATCTATTGAAACTAAAATTATGAAAAAATTAGAGGTA
Source organism: Maratus speciosus (assembly GCA_963932465.1). Lineage (NCBI taxonomy): Eukaryota > Metazoa > Arthropoda > Arachnida > Araneae > Salticidae > Maratus > Maratus speciosus. The sequence continues at coordinate 175,605,237 of OZ010793.1, forward strand.
GTAGACATTACTTTAAACCTTGCAGGAAAATTATAGTGATTACCTTAGGTCACATAGTTTTTGAGAAAATCGTATTTTTCCGTTACACTCAAATTTCGATTTACGGGCTTCAGCAAAAGTGTTGAGCAGCGCTAGAGGTACCTATCGTAGCAAAAGTAAAAAGCATTATTGATCATGAATTTCGGAAAAAATCGTCGGTAATTAGCCGAAATATGAACCCTTAAAGACACGGACGGTTTGGACATACATAATCACAGGTACGGCGTACTGTATGCTCCACCAGCTTTTAAAGCCTAGATAACAAAATTTAAGGATATATTTTTGTAATGCAATGCCCAGTAGCAGTATAAAAGCAATGAACGTCAAATTGTCAAAAACAGACTTATTTAAAGAAAATTAATCACATAAATACTATGATATTCGCTATTAGTTTCCATTGAGTGACTCTCTCAATACCCTACTATGTCTTTAAAGGTTAACTAAAAACCTATATGGAAAACACATATACAGAATAGCTATATTTGCTATTATTTAGGTTCCATATATCTTTGAATTTTCATGGTATATCCATTTATACTTTTCTAGTATACAGGGTGCAAATGCAAAGGAAAGTCCCTTTAACCTGAAAATACTTGCGAACGGAGAGAGCTACAGCTATGCAAGTGAGGTAACAGTATAGTAAAGCGACTACGCCCGACTTAATGAAAACTACAGCAGCGCCTCCTAGTGGCGAAATTTACAAGATAGCCACTGCAAATCGAAAACGAAAAGAGATAGAGCAAAATTTCCAGTTAGAAAGTTTTAGAGCATCAATTAATTAGTAGAATACGACATTTGGTTTACATGGATAAGATAAATCTTCGTCTGTTTACACCAAAATGTCCGAAATCGATGCACTCCATTTTGTGTAAACGTTTGAATAGAATAGCCAGAAGTATGAAGAAATACGCACAATTTATGCTATAAATACGTACTATCTCAATACATTTTGATAACACCACACACACAAAAAAAGGACATATTCTCTCACAGTGATAAAAAGTTAATATTCAGTATGTTCGAAAAGTTTGCCATTTCTCACGATACACGTTTGTATTCGTGGGAGTAATTCAACATGCACATTTCTCAGCCTGGAATTGCAAGCCTCTTCAAATACGGTAACATTGATTTAACACTTTCAAGGGCGGTGGCTAGGCGGTCTAGCCACCTAATTTTAATTCCAAAACTGACATATGGCACCAAGAATATTTTAATAAAATTTTGCTTTTGTAATGAAAGTGCAAATTAGTGGGTTTTTGTTTTCTGAGAAATTCCTTTGAATATTCTGGTGTCAGTCAATTATTTCATCAGCTTACGAACATAATTATTCTGCCCCTGAAAGGGTTAATCTAAAATTTTAAATGCATTTGGAAATTAAATTTTTACAGACATTACAGCACAGTACAACGTCACAATCTGCAATGTGCACTGCTACATTTCCAGAATGTGAATAGGCAAAGTAGAATCGCCGCTCATCGATTTCGACATTTTTGGGTATGCAGGCGACGATTTATCTTATCCGTGTGAACCAAATGTCGCTTCGTACTAATTAATGGATGCTCTAAAACTTTCTTACTGGAAAATTTGCTCTACCTCTTTTCGTTTGCGATTTACAATGGAATTTCTCCTTCCGAATTTCTCCACTAGGGGTGCTGCTATCGTTTGCATTAGGTCGGGCGTAGTCGCTTTACTGTACCGTTACCTCACTTGTATAGCTGTAGCTCTCTCCGTTCGCAAGTATTTTCAGGTTAAAGGGACTTTCCTTTGCATTCTGTATACTATACAGCTATATCGAACCCCACGTTGTATAGTTTTTACAAAGCCTTAGTATTCTTTTAGCAACGGTATTTTTTTAATAATACACTTACTAATTCATATATTATTGTACGGAACCCTCTGTGCGCGAGTAATACTCGCACTTGACCGTTTATTTATTGTTTTGTTTTAATCTGGGTACACTTTATTAAACTAACTTTTTTTAATAGAAGCTTTTTTTTTTTTTTTTTTTTTTGCAAGTGAAATAATTGAAAAATTATGCTTCACTCATAATTATTTTACATTTACAATTATATAATTTTTATTATTTAGGGTAAAATCAAGGGATTATTTAAACAAAAACTGTTTGTAAATACCCTTTTGTTTTGCGGTAAGTTTTAATCTTCTTAAAAATATATTTTAGCGTGAAAGTTTTTTTAATACAAGCTTTAAAATACAATCTCCAAAATACAAGCCAAAGGATCAGCCAAATGTAATTGAAAAATTATGCTTTAGTCATGATTATTTTACATTTACGATGATATAATATTTATTATTATTTAGAGTAAAATTAAGGAATTATTTTTACAAAAGCTATTTGCAATTACATTTTTGGATTAGTACAATAAGTATTAATCTTCTCAAAAATATATTTTAGGATTATTATTAGGGTCATTTTCAAAAAAATTGCCAAAACCCCGTCCCTGGACTTTGGTGCTTATTTTTTTATATTTGTTTAATTATTTAGACAAAAAGACATTAATATCCTAACTTATGTACTGTTTATTGTACAATGTGCCATTCATTTTAAATGTCTGATGAATTTCAATGCTAAAAAAATAACAAATCTTGTCTGGAAAAGTGGTTTTTTGACTGTCCCTAGCTTGTTTGCTCAGCCAAAAACTTAATTTTTTAAAATTAAATCTTCATTATTTGTTTGAAAAAATGAATGCAACCTATTGTATATGCAATAAACAAACCTATAATTACATTTAAAAAAAAATGTTTTTACTGTCTGATGACAATATTAAACAGTAAAGGTCTGTCCCCAGAACTGCATCATGAGTGTTACCTATTTTAAGTTTAATTATTTACATATATGTGGAACTACTCATTAGTACATATCTAGTGTGTTTTCACTTGTCCAGACTTGTAGAATGTTACTTAGTGTAATTTTGTGAAGATTTGAAAATTTATAAGGGTGATATTTTACAACAAAGCTTTAAGGAAGGTGAGTATTTTTATTCATCATCATGAGTGTTACCTTACTTTAATAAAGTAATTAAGGCTAAAATGTTATTTTTTAAATTTTGAATTGATGATATAAAATGGTTATTTATTTTGTCCTAAAAAAATTTGTTTTGTTTTAATTATTATTATAGAATAAAGACATTGAAGTATAATAATGTCATGAGTGTTACTTGTCATGAGTGTTACTTTATAAAAGGTAACACTCATGACCTACTGGTAACACTCATGATAAAATGAGTATTTAATGAATTTTTTAGTGGAATTTAGCATGAATGAACACAAAATGAACAGAGCATTTAAGATATGCATAATCTTTGTTATTTTAGCAGAGTTTACCCAAGGTTTAACGTCGTTCACGCCGGCGCGGTGGGTCAAACTCGACTGTCTCAGAGCTGCAAGTCTCTGGCTTTTTGGATACCAGTATTTTAATATAGAAAATGTTATTTTATTTAATTAGAACAATTGGGGGATTTAAAGGAACAACATTTTCTCTAAAATAACAGTGGTGTGCAAAAAGTCGGAGACTTGACAGCTCTGAAACAGTCGAGTGTGACCTACCGTGACGGCGTGAACGTGTTAAAAAGAGGCAGGGTTGTGCTTGTTGAAAAAAGACACTTTTTTTTATACTTAAGAGGACATTTTTATTCTTAAGGGCACTTTTTTTTTCTAAAGACACTTTTTAGATTCTAAAGTGTTCTTTTTTTTTGGAAGGGGGGTTGGCATTTTTTCTGTTTTATTTAAAGCCACTTTTAATATTTAAATTCAGGGGATTCTTTTTAAGTCAACAATGAGGAAGTTTTTACTATGCAAATAATTTTTTTAATACAAAAAAAAAAAAAAAAAAAAAAAAAGAGTAAGAGCTAATTTTTTGGGAAAGGGGGCAAGAAGGGTGCTGATTTTTTGGATGAGGGGCAAGGAGGGTGCTATTTTGTAAATCAAAGGGCAGGAAAGGGCAGCAAGCCCCCAGATGGGACATTGAGTCAGCAGTATAGGCAAAAAAAAACATGGAAAGGGGTCATTTGTGCAACTTTAAAAAGATTAGCTGATCAGATTGTCGCACATAGTTCCAATATACCTGATGCTGAAACTTTATTTGATGCATTACAAAGCAATAATTTAAAAGTGAAACTATTTTTCATACCAGAGGAAAAAATTGTTCATTACTTGCAACAAATATCATCTAGTCTTCGAACTGCTCCATGCACTCATTTTATCCATCAAATTATAACAGTGAAACATGAGGAAGTCTTTTATCGTAATTTTTCCTGCTTTTGTGAAGAAAACAAATGGGCAGAAGGAAAATTTTGTAAATGCTTTAAAACAATAAGAAAAATCTCACTTATTAAAGAGGTTAAAAACATTCAAGATCTAAAGAGAAAAAAAGACCTATTTATAGCAGTGAATCTCACAATGAATCTTTGATTTCTTCTTTTGATATTGAGAATAGTTCAGAATTTAGTGGGTCTGAACCTGGAAGTGTAAATAATCTTTAACCAGGTACTTATGTGTTAGATTAATAGAAACAAAACATCTTATTGATATGTTGGAGAGTTGAAAGTTGTGTTTTTCAGGATAACTGATAAAAAGGGCCAAATGTTTGGGCTAATGAAAGAAGATATATCATATGTGGGATATAATCATGTTATAATAACTTTACCTAGTCCACAAATTGTTATGAAAGACAATAGAATCTATTATCATTTTCCATTTCCAATACATGTGTACACAATGCTTTTTATCAAGAGTGTTACCATTTGTCATGAGTGTTACTTCATGAAATGTTTTAAATTTTTACCATTTAAAAATATTTTTTATCATAACTTTTATAGGAATTAAGAGAATATTTCAAATAACATATTTTAACAGCAAAAATATCCTCTAAATTTACTTTTTTTTATTTCATTACAACAATATTCAGTGGAAAAAAAACAAAAAGTAACGCTCACGACAATGTTCACAGTAATTTAAAAAAATAATAATAATAATTGTATTTGCTCATTTTGTATGTATCCTTGTTAAAGGACCCATATGTAATTGAAAATTTTCATTTTATAGAAATAACCATTTTTACTTTAGAAATTCAATCATTTTGTCCGGTAACACTCATGACATTGGAGCCCAGAGATTCAAAGTTAAATATCTTTAATGACACAAAAAATTAAGCTCGAATATTATTATATTCTAAAATATTAATTATTTTTAAGCCTGTGTATTAACAATAAATTTAATTTTAAACAATTTTGAATTTTAATTTTTTTAAATGCTGTTTTGGCAAACTTTTTGAAAATGACCCATTATTATTATTTTGAATGCAAACTTTAAATACAAGCTATATCAGCCAAATAATTGGAAAGTTATGTTTCATTCATAATTATTTTACATTTACAATTATATATTTTGTATTATTTACGGTAAAATCAAGGGATTATGTAAACAAAAAAATGTTTGTAAATGCTTCTTTGTATCAGTACAGTAAGTTTTTAATTTTCTAAAAAATATATTTTAGCGTGAAAGTTTTTTTTAATACAAGCTTTAAAATATAATTTTCAAAATATACGCTATATTAGCCAAATATAATTGAAAAATTTTGCTTCAGTCATGATTGTTTTACATTTACAATGATATAATATTCATTATTATTTAGAGTAAAATCAAGGAATTATTTGTAAAAAAATTATTTGCAATTTTGGATTAGTGCAATAAGTTTTAATCTTCTCAAAAATATATTTTAGGATTATTATTATTATTTTGAATACAAACTTTAAATACAAGCAATATCAGCCAAATAATTGGAAAGTTATGTTTCGTTCATAATTATTTTACATTTATAATTATATATTTTTTATTATTTAGAGTAAAATCAAGGGATTATTTAAACAAAAACTGTTTGTAAATACTTTTTTGCATCAGTACAGTAAGTTTGAATCTCCTAAAAAATATATTTTAACGTGAAAGGTTTTTTTTTAATACAAGCTTTAAAATACTAGTTTTAAAATACAAGCTATATCAGCCAATTATAATGGAAATATTATGCTTTAGTCATGATTATTTTACATTTACAATGATATAAATTTTATTATTATTTCGAGTAAAATCAAAGAATTATTTATGCAAAAACTATTTGTAATCACATTTTTGGATTAGTACAATAAGTTTTTATCTTCTCAAAAATATATTTTATAATTATTATTGTTATATTATTATTTTGAATAAAAGTTTTAAAATACAGGCTATATCAGCCAAATAATTGGAAAATTATGTTTCACTCATAATTATTTTACGTTTAAAATTATATATTTTTCATTGTTTAGATCAAAATCAATTGATTATTTAGACAAAAACTTTTTGTAATTACGCTTTTGGATTAGTACAATAATTAATAATTTAGTACAATAATAGTAGTTTTAATATAAAAAAAATACACCGAAGAGCCGTTACATTATGACCACCCTCCATCTATAACAATGAGTTCGCCCAGAAACAAAACCACGGCGCGTTCGCGGTTGATTGTGGGGTATATAAAGCTCCCATGCATTGTATTTAAAAACATGGCGTGATTAGCGACTTAATGGGAAAAACAGCAGATATATCAGACTTTGATAAAGGTCAAATCGTTATGGCTCGGCGACTGGAAATGTCAATAACGGAAACGGCGCGTTTGGTGATCTGTACACGTGCAGTCATTGTGAACACGTACCGAAAGTGGTGTATGGATGGTGAAACAACAAGTCTCCAGTCCAGCGAGCAGTGTGTCGCCCGCGGCGCATTGATTCCAGAGGAGAGCGGAGATTGTTACTCATTATTCGTCGTGACAGAAGAGCTCCAACAGCCGAAATCACAAACAGCTACAACAGTGGTGACCCAGACAGTGTTTTTCAGCCCACAGTGCCGCGTGTACTGTTGCGTATAGGCCTACGCAGCCGCGGGCCTAAGCACGTTCCTGCGTTGACAGCACGCCATCGCCAGCAGCACCTGCAACAGGCCCATGAACATCGGAATTGGACCATAGAATAATGGAAGAAAGTTCCATGGTCCGACGAATCATGTTTTCTGGTCCATCACATCGACGGCGCGTGCGAATACGCCGATTTCCAAAGGTAACCCTGGCTCCCGGATGACTGCGGCGGCTATATTATCGTGTGGGCGATGTTTTTATGGAGCGCATTAGGACCCATAATCCCCATAGAACAATCCCTGACATCTGTGCGCTACCTGAACATCGTTGCAGACCAAGTGCACCCATTAATGACAACAATGTTTCCGGCGGGTTATTGCATTTACCAATAGGATAATGCACCATTTCATTCGGGTGGAATCGTCAGGGAGTAGTTCGAGGAGCATTCTAGTGAGTTGCAAGTCATGTCCTGACTCCAAATTTACCGGACATGAATCTAAAAGAACATTTGTGTTTCCACCTGAAAATCCAAATTCGTGCTGCCACGCTACCACCTCGCAATATGCGAGCATTTCAGGAGCAGTTGGTGTGCGATTGGTACAAGATACCTCAGACCACCTATAAGAACTTTGTCGAGTTGATACCAGGTCGGGTGTTGGCGGTTTTGAGAGCAAAATGTGGTTCTACGTCGTATTAAACAGGTGGTCATAATGTAGCGGCTCTTCTGTGTATATTTTAATATATTTTAGCATAAAGATTTTTTTAATACAAGTTTTAAAATACAAGCAATATTAGCCAAATAATTGCAAAACTATGCTTCACTCACAATTATTTTACATTAAATTTAAGGTAAAATTATTTCTAGTAATAAACATAACAAAATTGAAAAAAAAAAAAAAAAAAAAACTAATAATACAATGGGAATATTCATTTAATAAAAAATGGTCTCAGTATCTTCATTCATAAGAGACGCCATCTTAAACCGACACGGAAAAGGTTTTCCGATTACCTATAGCAATCGGCTGGATTACGAGGAAAACAACCCCTGAAAACTGGAAAGAATTCCAACACGTTAGGGGCAGAATAGCTCCATGGCAGAATGCGAAATTGGCACTTTGTCGGCGCATTACGAGAAGTCTACCTTTCCGATGAGGGGAGAACACAAGCGTAGCGGCCGACGCCAGATAGCCATAAATAATTGATTTTACTTTAGTTTCTTCTTTTTAAAAATTTTCTATATAAACTAGGTAAAGGAGATTTTCTTCCCTGAATAAAAATTTTTATTTACTTATTTATTTATAGAATGAAAATCACATGCTGTTCCATTGTTGAGATTATTTCCAATATCTCTTTACTAAATAAGTAAACACTTTTTCACACATAGAATCGTAGATTATTAATAAATATTCCACAAATATACAAGAAGTTGAAAATTGGCAACGTAGTAATAAAAAATATTTTGAGAGAATCCTGATAAGAAAATGTTATAAATATTATAGACCAATGAATAAACTTATATTGACCAACATATTTATTAAAAATTGTCCGTATCATTTTATGTTTTCGTTGGAATAATGATTCAGCTATAAGTTCAGAACATGTGCACATGAATAAAATTAATTCTAAAAACTGTGAACTCTGCAATTATGAAAGATCAGCATGATTTTGTAGGCGCAAAAGTGAAATTAAAAGAGGGTTTTTTTCTCCGTTTATTTATTACTGAAGTGAGTAGATAACCGAATAAAAATCATCAGAATTTATTTAGTTCAACACATAATATGTTTAATTCAAGAGTTTTTTTTTTTTTTTTTTTTTTTTTTTTTTTTTTTTTTACATAATTGGTAAGTCTAAGATTTTTCAATTTTTTCTACTTTATAGATTGATTGTATTGAAATATTGTCTGATATTCTAGCAGCATTACAAAAAGTTAAAAACGAAAGGACGTACACGGATGAAGTAAGTTTAACATTCAGAATTCATATTTTGGATTTCTCTGCATTTTAATTGCTCTGTGTTTATCAAGTATCTTAAAACTGCTTTTAAATATTTTCATTAAACGAAATACAGTTTGTTTTACGATTTCTTCTAGATTAAGTGATATAACATGTTATTTCTTTAAGTAACCTAATCAGTGGCGTACCCATGGTGATGTCCAGAGGATCTGGATACCAGCCTTTTAAAGAAATATGCTTCGCCATTTTGAATCGTACAATTTTCTGTCATTTAACAAAACGAAAATAACTTTACAGTCAAGCGGTATTAGCAGCATTTGGACCACCACCATGGATATGCCAATGAACATAATGACAAACTAATAGTGCATAAAATACTACATATTCAAACATTGGAAAACATTCCAAATACCTATAGACCAGAAACCGGCAGCCCTAGGGTGGTCACAAGCAACATGGGGAAATTTTTTTTTAACGTTTTCTTCGGGGGGACCCTCCTAAAAGTTGCCAATTAGTTAGAAAATGAGATTGGCAAAGTTTCAGCTCAAATAAATAACATTAACCCGTGCCTCATCGAGGTTGAATTCTTGAAAATTTGCAATTTTTGGCAAAAAACTGTCGTTTTTCTTTCTTTACGTGAAAACTATTTGTCTTAGAAACCTGATTCTCGTTTTATTTCATAGAAACTGTTGTTGCCTTGAACTTTTACTCTCATGAAAACTTATATTTAATGATCATTTAGTATCTTTCAGGACAGCTAGTGAACCATACCCTCCAAACTCTGCATTTTTGAAACATAGGTAAAAAATGACAAATTAAAAATTTTATTACTTTTGATAATATTTTTGTATTATTTTCATTAAAAAGCAAAAATAAGTGAACAATTTTTGTAACTTTAAAAATATTTCACGAACTATAATTGATTATTAGTTATCTAGTTCTGTGTCTAGTAAGAAAGGGCTTCTCGATTTGTATTGCAGTTAAACCTCTGAATTTCTCTTTTTATTACAAGGCTGTTTTTGTTATCTGTCATGGTTATCTATTTTTAGAATTGACGAAACATTCCGTAAAACCCCTTCCCCCTCTTGATATGATGGCAGAAATGTAAGATTTTTTAAATTGGCCACATGTCTCATCAAATCATCGACAGTAAGCAGCAAAGTAATTGTCAAGTTTTATGTATTTTATTTTATAATATTCGCAAAATGAACTGAACGCCAGAGAAGCTGCTAGACTTAGAATACATCCCCTAGCTAACTACAGACATCGACTCTGCAAATAACTGTTTCGTAAACAAAAAACTGAGCTCATCAAAAACAGATTTTAATATTCCCGTTTAGAGAGAACTGTTGTTCACTGGGGTGAAAATCTGCTTCACCATTTTTTGAATAAAGAAAATGTAGAGTGGATAAAAGTTTTATTAGTTGGGGGGTTGAAGAACAGTTACTACGAGTTCCTCAACTTGAAAATAGTATCAGAATAATTTAGGCGAAAGCTGTATTTTCAGCAGTTGAAGAGTGGGAGGAAGTTTGTAAAATCCAGGCAGTATTTTTTGATGCAACACAGGTCGTCTCAGAGGAACCTGCATTTTTCTATAGCAATTGTTAAAGGATTGTTTACCATGCCGCCACAATAATTTAGAAATTTTCCTAAAAGCTGTTCTTGATTGTAAAATGGGCATAATCACTGCCCTCAGCCAGATATAAAAAAAAAAAATTCTGATTGGGTGGTCTAAATTAAACCAGAGTAAGTATACAAATGCTATTGAAGATGGAATACTAGGTATAAATAGTTAATTCAGAAGAAATTTCAAATTTTCTTACAGGAACTTTTAAAAATTAAAAGCTCAGGGATGATTATAAAGAGTTTATCCAACTTTGTTTAATTTTTATAGATCTCCTTCCTGCAAAAGACTTTTTTTCAGAGCACCTGGTGCTTTTAATCATGTCAGATGGATGGCGGCATAGGCCATTAGCATGTATCCTATATGCCCATAGCAGGTATCAGAGATCTTTTCTTATTTCTAATCAATATTTATCTAAAGCGTGCTTCAATACTTCCACTGCCACCAGGGGCGTAGCTACAGATACTTTTTCGGGGGGGGAGAGTTCGAAAATTTCCAGACTTGAAACAAATTCCTCCAACTTTTAACTAAAGTGATATGCACAAAGTGTGTAATAATGATAATGAAGCTTATGCATAAAAAATTCCTTCCCAAAGAAAAATTTTGAAACTAGAAACATAAAAATTCTAATTATTGGTTTGTTTAATAAAAAAACAAACACGCGTTTTACTTTTTTCTGTCTTCACAAGACGAAAGTATTGAATTCGTAAAAAAATTCTACAACTGGTTTTCGGCGGTTTGATACGTTTTAGAAGGTCCTGAACATGATTTGACTGTTTTTAGAAAATGTCTGTCTGTGTGAATGTGACACAAATTTTGTGGGTGCTCTATCTCAAGAACTAATTCGCAGAATTTTATAAAACTTTAGATTCAGTTATACCTTGATAAAAATTAATGCTGATTAGTTTTTGGTGCAAATTACCCAAAAGGTGGCGCTGCTATGCTGTATTTTTCACGATTTACATGATTTTAGCGATAGTTTTATCTCAAAAACTGTTGCACAGAATTTGATCAAATTTCATATTCTGTTAAACCTTGACATAATTTAGTGCTTATTAGGTTTTTGTACTGTGGCACTGCTGTGCAGCATTTTTCACGATTTTCGCGTTAGCTATATCTGAAAAACTAATGCACGGAAATTTAGTCAAACTTCATATTCGGTTACACTTTCTTATTGGTCTTGGGTGTATACTGTCCAAAGGTATCACTTTTGAGCTTTTTGGGTTTAGAATTTTGGTTGCAGACATCTAAGAGCATGGGTGTCGGAATTCAATGATTTGTTTGAAAAATGCGATGCTACTATCTCCTTTTTAAATGCACACAATTAAACGGATTATAAATTAAATGCATATAATTAAACCTTTAGAATTCATTATTATGGGCATAGAATTGTTATTTAATTTTAACATTGTGATTGCAAATTTTGAAGTATTAACATGTATGGGATAGAATAAGGTTTTGGGATTGGCACATCCAAATTGTTTTCGTTTAACATCAATTCTTTTGGTCTTCAAAGAAGCTAACTTTGATGAAGCTAACCTAACATCGTCCAGTTTAATAAAATCCACTATTTCACTTTCACATTTTAAAAGCATTAGGATGTCAAGTCTGTCAGACCTTATTGTAGCTTGCAATATATATTTTTTTAAATTTTTATTTGACTAAAGATCCTTTCATTAGATGCAACGCCAAAAAGATAGCTGCTGTGAATGTTAAGGCACGAGTATATAGTTTGACAGTGTGACCCAAATAGTCTTTGAATTTCATGGCATGAGTAAAAGGTTTGTTATGTGAGTTGGGATTTGGTTTATTTCTATTTGACTCTGCAAGTCATGTACATCCGGTTTCTCATATCCAGGTGGAAACATTATTAACTTTTCTAAGTTAGTGATACTCAAATTTGCCTTGCACAATTGTAATTCAAATATGGAATGTATTGGTGCAATATTCTCCTGATATAGGAAACATTGTAATTTAAGCCCATTGCTAAATTGCCGAAATTTTCTTGTATTTCTTATAACTCTTCCCTGTAAAACTTATGTGTATCAATGTCCATTACTATGCTATTATTTTTATCTATTCCATTTGGTGAAACCGTTTTCCCACGATGCTTTCAGAAGTCAGCTTCTTCAATCACATCCTAATATTCATAATTGTTTATGAACTTGTCTATAAGGAAATCTTTATTTCTTCAAAATTTTATTCAAGTGCAACCTGTCAGTATTTATGTCAACCTGTATGTCGATTTTTTTCTTCAGTTGATGGACTGCTTTCATGGTCATACTTCTGTTCCAAATTCAAATCATCCACTTTTTTACCTTTTTCATCCTCGTCTGGATTTTTAGATGCTCCAAAATCTTGCACGAAAACTCTTTTCCTATTATGAAGGGTTCTTTCGTGCTAAGATTTATAGTCATTTTTTAGAACAGCTTTAAACACACGACACTGGACTTTTGGTTTAAAATTTCATAAACACCTATAAATATAAATGAACAGGACATATATATATTTCCGCACACAAATAAAGGTAAAATGTGGCAAATTTATCTAAACTAACGACTTCTTATATTCACATTTGCTCATATAATGCTTTTGTCTTGACAGCGAAGGGTTAACTAATTTTCGGAGCAAAAAAATCACGAAAATGAGTAAAATATTGTCCAAAAATCGCAAAATTAGTGCAATTTTTGAAAACTCATCAAACCTTCTTGCCCAGCTGTGTTTCAAGTATTTGACTACATTCCTATCTGTTGTGCTACAAGTGATCTCCAATTTTCAAAAGAAGCTGCAATCCCTTTGGATTAAAATAGCTTGATTCTCTTTTGGAAAGGGAAAGCTAGGAAGGGTGAAATTTTTGAGAAAGGAACAAAGTTTTGAAGGAAATAAAGGAACTGGATAGTCAGCTGTTGGTGGATAGGAGTAGAGAAATTTAGGTCTGGTAGATGTATAATATTTTTGTAGAACTGAAAAATACAATGATAGATTGAGTGTGGCTGATTTCTTTTTGTATTTCTTTTGATAATTTAACTTGCTTACTGTTACAGTACTCAGTCAGAAACATAATCACCAAAACAATAAAAATTTCATAATGTCTCAAAAATCCAGAATTTCCCAACTCTAAGCTCAAATTTCCCAACTTCACAAATATTGGGGGGGGAGGCTCCCCCCCCATAACCCCCCATGGCGACGCCCCTGACTGCCACTTTAGCCCCCAATTCAAGACCTGCAAATAATAAAATCACTTGTTCACTACAGAAAATTTGATAAATAGGTTACAGACAAAGCACTTGCTAAAATGACAAACCGCCTTTGGTATCTTAACTCGGATCGAGTTGCATTTTCATTTTTAGATAATACTTTGGTAAAAAAAGTCAACATAAGCCACCTTATCTAAACCATTACCACTTAAATCCTTTCCGGCGCAGTGTCCCACGCCGGGACCACCTAATTTTAATTCCAAACTCACAAACGGCACGAAGAATATTTTAATAAAATTTTGCTTTTACAATGAAAGGTTAAAGTAATGTGTTTTTAATTTCTAAAAAAAGGCGTTTTTAAATTCCGGGGTAGACAATCATTTCATCCTTTTACGAACAGAATTTTTCTGTGCCGGAAAGGGTTAACGTGACAGTTGTAAGGGAAAATAATTTATTTTCTTTATTATGCCTCCTTTCTTGTAACACAACTTTAATAATAAAATGCAATTGAGCATTATTTGATCTCATTTCTATACTTCCTTTGCCCTCCCCTTTTTTTTAAATTCTTTCAGTTTAAAATTCGATTTTTTTCCTTTTCTTTGGATTTTTTTTTAATCAAACACTTTATTGGACTTCACAAAACGAAAAAAAAGAAAAACAAAAGGTGGAAAGCAGATGAAATGGAATGTTACAAATTTTTTTTCGCTTTTTCATAAAAAGTCAATTTTTAGGATTCAGGTGAAGTCTGGTCCTGAAAAATGCGCATATTTTTAAATCTATACATTTTTAGAAAAAAATGGTGTATGGTTCTTCAAAGCAAAACTTTTTTTTATAAAATGAGACCTGCATTATGTTTCTATGTTCAATTGTATTCATTTCATGAAGGAAAAACAGCATTTTTTTGCGAAAAATCATGTTTTTTCAAATTTAAACCTCAATGAGGCACGGGTTAATATTATCCAAATGAGCTGAAACTTTGCCAATCTCATTTTCTAGTCAATTGGCAACTTTTTGGGGGTCCCCCCGAAAAAATTTGAAAATTGATTTCTTGTGACCACCCTAGGCAGCACAGAAACATGGTTCGTACGGATACCGTTATTTCTCCAGGAAAACTACCAGTATCTTTTTATAGAAAAGAAATCTAGGTTAAATGCGCAAAATTTCGCCTTCTTTTAAGATTTTCTATAAGATAATACTGGAGCCAAAAAATTCTCTGGTCTGCAAAATTCAAGGAGACGTACGAACCATAAGATAACCACACCATCGAGTTGGAGGCTGAAATCCCAGAATTAGCTATAACTCGATTCCCATATTAAAACGCAATCGGTCTGCCAAATCATATCTTGCTGGAAAACACCTAAAAACGCGATTTTACCGGTTGACTCGCAGGTTTACCATTGTGTTTTCCTGTTCCCAGTCCGCCATGTTTTCATACCTTTGGGTGCAGGAAAACTCAATGATAAACCTACGAGTCGACCGCTAAAATCAAGTTTTTAGGTGTTTTCCACCAAGATATGACTTGGCAGATCGATTGCGTTTGAATATGGGAGTCGAGTTTTAGCTATAATTCTGGAATTTCAGCCTCCAACTCGATGAGATGGTTGTTTGTGCTGCCGGCTCCCGGTCTACTAGTAATACCACTGCATGCTTTTGCAACTATGAATGGAGGATATTCCATCTCCGTTTTGATCACGTGGTCAAGGTAAAAACTTCTAGTGTAAAGAAGGGAAGGCTCCGTGACGTGTAATGTAAATCCCTTCTAGCCAATGAAACAGTTCATGAGGCAAAGCAGTAGTATCTTCCCTTTTTATCAGTTAGAAGTTCCTTGGGTTAATTACCGGTATCATGTGACTTTTTTCAACCTCGAACCCATATTTGGAATATCCTCCATTAAAATTTAACGACCGAAGAACCCTGAATTCTATCCCGCACGTAAGTTACGAAAGCAGCACTTGTCCAAGAATCGCAGTCTAGTTTCCGGAGATTAGTTGGCCTCGCTATCGTATCGGAGAAGGTCTTTCGATATGCGGGGAAAAAGTAGATGCTATGTGATAAGTCTTAGATAGTAGTAGCGGACATTTTATGAGATGTTAACTGTGTTATGATATAGGAATGTATATGTTTGAGAGGTGGTGAACTGTATGCGGCCGAGAGAGTGGGTATATTTTAAAATGTGCGCAGTGTTTTTAATTTATAAATGTGAAAAGTAGAATAAAGTGTTAGATGTTTAATCGTCGACTAAGTGCTTACACAGGTACTAAATTTGGAAAAATATTATGACCTGCCATTGCAGCGTGCCTGTTTTATTTGTAGACATTTATAATTAAGTTAGCCGAATTATTTTGGTTTAAAATTTTGTGTCAAACTGGCCTATATGTATTACATTTATACAGCGCTTCGCAATTGCTTTTGATTTTGGGTTTATATTTGCAATGGAAAAAAGTTATTTTATAGGTTAAGTAAAGTTTTGAAACTTGAGATATTTATGAACAAAAGAATGTGTAATGGTAAATATAGGTTAATAACGATTGTGAATAGTAAAAATAAGAGAAATCAAACTGATTTTGTGAGGATGTGTTTTGATCTGGAAATACATTGAAACCTCCCTGAAAGACCACCTCTATAAGGAGACCACCTCTCATAAAGACAATTTATTTATGGTCTATAATTTTTGGCTATAGGCTTAATGTTAATTTTCCTCCATTAACGGACCACTATTTCCCGTCTCCCTCCTTGAAAGACCACTTTTCAAGTTTTCAGTCGAAGAAAAGGATAATTTGCATGGGGAAATCTCGAAATTACACTTCCTTCCGGAAAATACGCTCAGCGAAGTCTACTTACTTCCTTAGACCTGGCGAATCAAGGTCATCTCTTCCCCCCTATTTCGGAGGAAAAAGCCTGTTCTCATGCATTACCACATTTAATGTCACTATGGTTACGGACGGATATTGGTGGGAGAAGGGCTATTGTCCCCTTTCCTGGAATTGGCCGAGTAGCAAACACCTGTAAAGTGAAGGAGTCTTTTTCAAACGGGAGATTGGGAAGTGGTCCAGATTCCAGTTTACCTCAATTCTATTGCTTTTCTTGGAAAGATTGCCAATTGTTATCGCCTCAGTTTTGTGTAGCATTGGTAATTATAACACAGTGCGTATTCGCATCGAAGTGCATATCGTGTTTTTCTTGCTGTATTCTTAGTATACCAATTTAGATGATGTGTATGAGAATTGTGTTAATTTTGGAAGGCAAAGTGAAAGTTTTGAGACCACACACGAGAATGGAACATCAGAGAGGAAATTGGAGGCACAGTTTAATTGTAGCAAAACTCAAATAAACAATACGTTGAAAAAGAAAGATTTTTTGTTAAAAGAGTATGAGGAATTCAAATCTTGCGGAATTAAAAGAAAAAGGAAAGGAAATTTAGCGAGCATAACGAAACTGTATTGCATCGGTTTAGGTGTGAAAAGACAAAATATTTCCCATTGAGTAGAACTTTGTTGAAATAGAAGGTCATTCAAATTTCAGAAGCTTTAAGGGAAAAATATTTTTGTGCACGCAATGGGGGGCTAGAGAAGTTTTGTTACAGAAACAACATTGTCTTCAAATCTATTTGTGGAGAATCAGCAAATAGAGGTGTTAGTGGAGTGGAAATCTCGTCTTCCATCGATTCTCGTTGGATATTCAGATCGTGACATTAATAATCTGAGACTGGATTATTCTTCCGTACCTTGCCCACTAAAACTCTTATGGAGAATTCAGATGAAGCAAAAGGAGGGAAACAGGCCAAACAGCGACTTACTGTGGCCCTTTGTGGGAATGCCGCTGGAGAGAAAGAAAAACCAATCACAATAAGGAAGGCTCAAAAGCCTCATTGCTTTAAAAATGTTTGTGGCAAAAAATAGGAATTATTTGGAATTAGGACATCCACCACTTTTGAAAATTGGTTATATGACTTTGACAAAAAGATGACCAAACATTATCCATATTGTGATAATGCTCCATGTCACTTGTATAAAGCACAGCTGAAAAGTGTGAAACCTCAATTTCTCCCTCCTAACACGACATCCAAAATTCAGCAGTTAGATCAGGGAATTATTCATTGTTTCAAGCTGGAATACAGACGTTTTGTTTTACGAAAGTTCATTTCGTTAATAGATGAGGCCAAAAATGCGTCCAACATTGTGAAATCCATCAATGTACTTGGTGTTATTTGATGGATAAAACATGCATGGGATAACGTAAAGGCATAGAAACAATTGACAATTGCTTCAGTGCTTGTGGACTCAGCAATTATCCACACAATATAAGCAATGTATCCATTGATAATATCAGATGAAGTTATCAGAAGAGATTATAAGATGAAGTGATATATATTTTTTATTGGAAAAACTATAGATTTTATTTAAATTAATCGCAATTTTTTAGTTTGATATTAGTTTAAAATGAAATTTTAGGTAAGCTCAACGAAAAAAATCAAAAAACAAATTAAGTATTGCTCATAAAAATGTCAAAAAGATGTAGAAAACAACAAAATTGATAAAAAGTATGCGAAAAAGTTTGAAAAAATGCTTCTAATATTAAGAAAAGTGCAGGACTCATTACTTGCGCGCATTGAAAGTGTGATGTGGTCGCGGCAGAAAGTGGATCGGTGAGTTGGCTCTCCGTATTATTGTAGAGCTCAGTAGCTGGAATAGCAGTTATGCCGTCTTAAGGGTGTATTCCGATCCAAACTGCTTATTTTCGGATTCATTTTTTAATTCCTTTTTACTCCCAAACGCATCAAACTGGGAAATTCTCTTATTTAGAAACTACATAATGTGCCGTGCTTCTCGATTTTTTGATAAATGCAGAAAATATTGTAAAAAATGCTGTCAAAGTGGGCGTTTTGAACCGAATTTTCGGAAGCGGGAGATCTCTGAATGAAAAAAGTGGTCATACTGAAAAAATAATTGTTTAAAAATCAAATGCTAATGAATGGAGCGAAAAATGAAATCACACGGCCTCTTTTACACCTCTTCAAAAATCATCCCAGCAAGTTTCATGTTTTTACTTTTAAAAATGAGTCTGAAAATGTCTCGGAAAATTTCGAGCTGTTGAGGGTGGAAAAATATTTTTTCGAATACACCCTTAATGGCAGCTTTGTCTTACTTCCTTTTGGCTCTATGTTGGACGGTTACTTATAGTGGATTTGCTTGTTTAATTTTACGCTACCTGTGCAACATGCCGAGTATCCGAAGAGCAGCTCTCGCGACTTGAGTTGGTCTCGTAATTTAGAACCTTGATCAAGGTGACGAGACCTTCACCTGACTAGGCACCTCCAGAGGTATAATTCATAAGGTACTTGGAGGTTTTTCGATGGTTTATATGAAGGCTTGGAGAACTGTATTACAGAAAATCTTGACAAAATGAAGATTTAAAAAATTTTATATTAAAAAAATAAACTCTACAATCATTTATAAAAATGAATGATACTACAGACGAGATTTTTTTTCTAAATCTACTTTAGCAGCTCATTCTGATTCAGACGACAAGCTTCCGCCAGTTGAAGCTTCCATTTAGAGTCATGCATCGGAGCGGGTTACCCGCTTTTACCACCCGACGCGACGGTTCGTGTTGGCGGTATATTTTCCGGTTGCGGGTCGAGTTGGCTTTCATTGTTTCAAGTTCGGGTCGGTTTCGGATTGGCTTTTTTACTCCTGCGGGCGGTTTCGGATTGGCTTTTTTACTCCTGCGGGTCGGTTTCGGGTTGACCCGATTTTTTAAAAGAATGTCCAAAATATTTTTTTCTCGTTAAAAGTCTTAAACTGCAGATCAAAGTTTCATGAAAACAAAATGCGTCTAGTCTTAGAATTAGTTTCTGGATGTTAATATAAATATACTTTTTCAATAATGGTACGATAAGGATTATAACGAGTGACATCTGCATTGCTAAAGCATTTTTTCTGAATAGTTACAATTCTAATGTTTTAGTCTTGATACTTCTACCGTTGTTATGACAAAAATCTACTGTGGTGAAGGTGATAGACAGGAAGACATGAATAATTTTTTAGCGTTTTGCTGCGTAGGGGAGAGTTGGGAGGAGTGGGACAGCAGCATTTATGTCCAAAATAACGGTTAGAATTTAGTTCTAGTTTGTCCACTAGATAAAGCATCTATAGCCTCATGTTTGATTCTAATTGTTACACCAGCTGTATTATTGTTTGTATTTAAAAGGAAAATTTTATTTTCATACCTCAGAAGTAAGAAAAAATTCTTATTCTTTCAATGATTTTTTCAATTATATTATATTTAAAACAAAAATATTATAATTGTATAATAAACTTAAAAATATAGTGTTTGTAAACTAGCAGTCAAGTAAAGCCTAAATGTAGCATGCTGTATATGATAAGCCTTTTTATAAAAGATTCAGCAGAGGGAGGAATGGGACAGCATCAATGAGGGAGGAATGGGACATGTTCTCAAATACCTTTGAGTCCTTCCGATATGCGCCCATATCCCAAAGCATCACCACAAAAACTAATAAAGAAAGACAGAAAAAAGGAAAGATCAAAAATCATAACTGACACACCAGAAAAAGAAGAAATTGAAAAAAAAGGTGCTGACAAAAAACAGAAGAGATTGTGTAAAAAGAAAACTCTTAAGGTGAAAAGGAAGAAACTTAAAAATCTAATGAATTATCTGATGATTCCACTGATGGAAAATTTTTGTTGCATGATTCTACAGATGAAGACTTTTGATTACTCACAATGATAATGAAATTGCTGAAGAATTTGATTGGTTAACTGACGATCCAAAATTAGGATAAATGACTTTGTACTTGTTAAATTTTTGACGAAGAAGACAGTTGTTTATTATATTGGCAAAGTTGAGGATATAGACAGTGATAAGGAGTTTATCATATTCAAAAAGGATGAAAAAGAAAAATTTCACTTTCTACCAGAAAATGACTTGAGCGAAGTAGAGAAAAGGGATATTATAATGAAATTGCCTCAATCACAAATAATCTGTGGTACTAGCCGAGCCCAGTCCTACTGTGCTTTCAGTGTTGACTTATCAAAATACAATGTGTTAATTTAATTTTTTTCAAACAGTTAATTTAATTTTTTCCCCATTCCTCCCTCATGTGCGTCCCATACCTCCCTCACGTAAGGGAGGTATGGGACAAAAATGTTAATATTTTAAAACATGCAAATAAAAGCAAATTGTTTGTATTTCACAGTGTTTGTATTTTTTAAACATAGCTTAAGTAACATACTGTTAGATTTTTATAAGCTGTACTCTTGGTAAAACATAAGTAGTGAATTAAAAAATAAATTGTGAAATCTGTCCCACTCCTCCCAGCTCTACCCTATTGTATTTTAAAGTGCGATAAGGCAGAATGCTAATTGTGTAATAAAAGATGTACCGTTATAAGTGGAACTTTTGAAACTGCAACAAATTTTAAAGCATATTTAATGATTAGATTTTTAATTGTATACCGTTACACATAGATTAAAACATTATTTTTCTACTTTCTTTGTTTTCATTGTATCAAAGTTCTGGTATAATTTATCATACCTGTGATATTTGTTTAATTGAGTCGTATACAGTGCACGGTTCGGGTGCAACCCGATCCGTTCAGGACTCTAATTTAAATATTTCTTTTCATTCGAAACATATTTGTGTTCAAGCTGTTTGTGAAAATCCCAAGAATCTGAGTGGCAAAAAACTTATATATTGTGATGTAGGAGACGATGGTTTACTTTTATAATAAGTGCACTTTATAAATGAAGAGGCCATCGGGTGGTTTTCTTGATTTAATTGACATTCACAAACACAGATTTACGTACACAAACAAAAAATTATAATCAGCAAACATTTTTTTTATACATCACTATGACGTCGAGTCACCTTCACAACCAAAACAACACTCCGAGCGCTCACTCCCGCTTTTCTTCAGAATTGGAAAATGCAGAACAATCTTTTTATCATCAGATGACTGCCGCCATCTACCCGTGGAAGATGTTAGTTTTCTGTTAGTGAGTTATAATTGAGTTATTTGTTTACAATATGACCCGCAAGAATTTTTCTAGTGTGAACTCGACCTGAAAGAAAATAAGATTCATTCCGAGCCGAAAAAACAAAATTCGGCATAACCCGACCCGATGTTTGACTCTATTCAACTATCCCGAGGTGTCCACTATTCAGAGGTTTTACTATATTTAGATATTAAAGAATATAGATTTGTTAATTTTTCTATGAAAAATATAAAAATGGTATGAGAGATACAATTGTAGAATTTTTTTCATAATGGCATTAAAGCATGATTTACTTTTCTTTATTACGTGTTCGGGTCGGGTGCGGGTTTAAATATCTCGGGTTTAAGTCGGGTTGCGGATTACCAAAAATTATTTTTGCGGGTTCGGGTCGAGTACAAACCGACCCGTGCAGAACTCTACTTCCATTTCATGTCAAGAAACACTTGTTGACACTAACAGATTGATAGAAAGTTCGATACCTGTTAGAGATGATACTAGAATAAATAATTTGTTTAAATAGATCAAAGGATTTCAGAAACAGAAATTGTTAATGTGAAATTGTTAAAATCAAAGCAAACTATAATTAATTTCTTCTTTAAAGATGTATATACATGAAATATAATAAACTAACTCAATAATAATTTTTTTTTTGTATGTATTTTATGAAACTTTGCTTTACCTATCACCTCTATTCAGAGACCACATCTGTGAAAGACCGATTTTTTATGGTCTAATGGGTGGTCTCCTTAGAGAAGTTTCACTGTATATTGCAAACACCAAACTGGTGGAATTGTTGGATGAAATCAAACTGATTTTAAGTTAACTGTGTTTTGACGGATTAAGTAAAAACTTGAAACAACTGTGAATAAAAAATAGGGTTTAAAACCAAACTAGTGGAATGGTTGGATGAAATCAAACTGATTTTAACTTTAACTGATGTCACAGAAAATGTCACGTAACTAGTGTGAAGCGGTCTGTGAGACCGCTCCATCCAAAGATGAATAAAAGCCGCGATTAACTCATAGGATGGTGTTTTTGTACTAAACTTTTTGTACAGGAGTGTTACAATTAAAATTCACCTATTCAAAAGTCTCTGGTGATAGTACTAAAGTTCCAAACGAATCAAATTTTCGATAGTATTTGTAGATAAACTGAAATTTGCAAGTTAAACTATGAAAATTGAAAAAAGCACCGGTCTGTGAGACCGGTAACATCAGTTAAAGGTTAAGTTAATTGTGTTTTATGTTGTAAAAAAAAAAAAAAAAAAAAAGTATAGAATTGCTAATACCAAACTGGTGAATTTATTAATTGATTTGAATGCGTGTAAAAAGAGATAAATATATTAGCTTTATTTAGCAGGTATACAGAGTAAACGAAACTGTTATTTTTTTTTAAATATTATAATTTTTATTGGTAGACTTTTGTATTGTATGTTGAAGGTCAAAATGATCATCTTGAATTGATAGCTGTGGTTTTTATTTAAATTTAAATCTGAATTTAATTGTAATTTTCAGAAATTGAAAGTTTGTCTTAAAAGTTTATCAAACTGGTGTATTTTTCTTTCTCCTAAATAGAAAGTAATGGTATATTGATGTTTTAAGCTGGTGTTCTTCAATTGTGTAATAATGTACATATGTGTAGAGTATAAAATAGTATTTATAGATGTTTAAAAAAACTGTTTTGAAGTTACGATAATTAGATATTGTAAAATATGTGCTTAGTTATTGACTTGGTAACATTCATTGCATTCAATAAACAGTTTTATAGAGTATAGAATAAATTTTAGTTAGTTCGTTGGGTGTCCGCAGCTCTGATAAAGTGTTTGATCTACCCTCTGGAGTGCTAAATTTGAGTTTTAAAATGTCTTATTTTGGAAAAGGCTGGAAGGAGGATCTAAGAATTGTCGCAGTGGAATTGAGGGAAGAGGTTAACTATAGTATGAGAATAGTTGATTTACGTAATTTAATTACGAAAAGTGTTATTCATGAAGATTTTTAAGGGAAATGCTTTCGACAGGGGTAAAGGACATAGAGAGGGCAGAAAAAGAGAGGTCGGATGAAAAAGATTTCCAGTTGGAGAACCAGAGATTGGAGTTGCAGTTAAGGGAGAACATGAGCTCTAAAGATTCTGTTAAATATAGTATAGGCTTTGAATCAAGAGTTGAAATTCAAAAAATGATGCCTAAATTTGATGTCAAAGGTGGTGATATTTGTTTATTTTTGGAACTGTTTGAACGGCAAGCGAAGGTTCTTAAAATTTCCCCCCAAAAATGGGTTACTCAATTAAGTGGTTTTTTACCATCTGAAATTGCTCAATTGATAGTTCGCGAACCTTAGGAACAGGCTAGTGGATATTAGTATGTTACGACAATGTTGCAGAAGCGTTTTAAATTGAGTCTAGAAAAGTTCCGTCAGAACTTTGTGAGAATTCAAAAATCACCCGATTGTACTTGGCATGATTTTTACTATGAGAGAAAAAATTATTTAGAGAGTTAGTTGAATGGTTTGAAAATAAAAACGTATGATCAATTGAAAGACTTGATGATTGTTGAATAGATAAGAAAAGGGGGGGGGGGCGCCGTCTGAATTTAAGGAAAGTTTTTTGAATCACTGGACAGCTATAACATCGCCAGTTAAACTTTTGACTAAGATTGAAGAGTTTGAAGATGTAAGAAGGTGTTTTCGAAATAAAGCTTCGATGGTTTATAGGCATCGAAATGAGAAGAAACCATGGCATTCGAAACCGTGGAAAGGAAATAACCAGAGAAATGATATTGTGCAAGATGAAGATAAGGAAAATTATTTCAAGAGTCGGAAACCTGATCCCAATTTTGATAGAAGGAATGAGTTCTGGTGTTTTGAGTGTGGGTATTCAGCGCACTTTAAGCCTGATTGTCCTGGATTTAAAAATAAAGTTGGTACATGTCAGAAATAAAGTTGGTGAGATTTGTTGATGCCATACACTACTTCTGGAAAAATAAATGGGATTAGTATTCCAAGTTTAAGAGACACTAGAGCAACAGTCGCAAAAAGTGTGCCAAAAGCATGTTTCGCCAAGCCGTATTAGGCAGATCACACACTGAACAGACAGGCTTACAAAAACGTAAGACATGCGAAAAATTGTAGGGGTTCAAACCTGTTTTTTGTTATCAGGATGAAATGTCTCTTGACTTACGCTTTTTCGTCGCTTGTCTGTTCAGTGTGTGACATGCCTTACTGGAGAATATACAGGGTCTCAAAGGTCGTTTACAAACTTAACATGCTGGTCTGTCATATCATGATAAACAAGATTTACATAGGAACTTGTGTTCGAAAATCCAAACTGCGACCGCTAGAGGGCGATGAGCGCAGGCTTAGGGGAGAGTGGGAAGCGTGATCATTTCAGGCGTGGACGTTGCAGAAGAAGGATGAATCGGTTTAGTAATGCAGAATTTGTCGATATGCATTACGTACATGACACCGCGGATGGAAATGCACGACCCGTGGTACGAAAGTACCTTGAGCGCATCCCAAGAGGACGTCAGAAAAGTTATGTCTTGTTTGGACAATTGCACCGCAGATTGCGTGAAGCAGGAGCTTTCCAAGAACGTAGCCACATCGGTCGAGAACGCACTACACCTACGCCTGTCATAGAGGAAACCGTGCTATGGGAATTTGACAGGAACCCGCAAACAAGTCTCCGAGCAAGCGAACGCGTCTTGGGTCTTGGGTGTACATCGTGCCAGCATTATGCACATACAGCGTGAGGACACGCAACAACCCTACCACTTACAAAGAGTACAGCCATTGTGCGTTGACGATTATCCTTAACGCATTGCATTCGCACGCTGGTATTTGCAACAACGGGTCGCACACCCGGATTTTCCATCGTGGATTTTGTTTTCGGATAAATTCTGTTTTACACAGGACGGTGTCCTGAACCTGCACAATAGAGTGGGCCGAAAAAAACTTTTTTTCGACTTTCGATGATGGGTATTGCGGAAAAATTGCCACTGGTGGCACTAAAATTACACAAAAGTTTGAGATTTTTCGGACAATTTCTTTTGCTCAAATGCTGATTTTTGAACTTTTTTAGCGAAAATTTAAAAAATGTTAAATTTAATTTATTTTTGCTGAATTTACTTGAAATGTCATGTTTAGTGTACGAAATGTTTAAATCAGCTCTGATTATCTATTATTTATTAGTTATGTGTATTTTGAATTAGGCGATTTTATGGCCCTTTCGCGTATAACTGAGCAAAAATTGTAAGTATTGTTTGGTTCGTTCGTCGGTTTCTCTCTTTTGTCCTTATTATGTTCCTCGCTCTTCCTTCGGTTTTTCGATGCGTTCAGAGCCACATATTTGAATGCCGGACCACAGCATGTCTTGGCAGCAATTCTGGAAGGAGAGGAGAATGAGAATGTGGAGTAGAAACCAATGAAAACGCAATCAGTCATCATGAGGATGAGGGATGAAACAGGAGATGGGAGTAACTGCGAGATGGGATGTTAATTATTTTTCTACTCTAAAATGCAGCTATTGTCAGAAGATTCAAAAAGTGGGAACTTTGAAGCAGGCAGTTCTTCTCAATCAGAATTTAAACCAGGGCCTTCAAAAGCAGACACTTCTAAACGCATATCCCTTTCTCACTCAGCGTTCGCCGGATTTAGAACTGGTATATAATATAGGAAAATTGCATTAAGAGCTTCATCTGTGCTTCAGGATGCAGGAATTGTGACAACCAGGAATAAGGATCTCATCAGACGTGGTCAGGGGACAGATAAAGAAACTTGAAAAGAAGATACAGGAGGAGGAATACCTTGGAGGATGAAAAATTACAACAATATTTTTGAAGATAGAAATAACACGATCTTCATAGAAAAAAGGGAACAAGTGGCACCGTCGAGAGAATTACGAAGCACATATCACTAATGGCGTGCGGAAATGTACGTGTCCATTTCTACGAGACTATTCCTGTTTCGTGGACATCAGAAATGCAAAAGGCTGAAGATTTGAGTGCTCTATTAATCTAGCTGCGTTTCAGTTGGTAAAGGTCTTGGGTCAAGTAGTTCTACCATCTAGTTTAGACAATTGATGTCGCTGTGAGAGTGGAAGCTCATTCGTATGAAGAATGCATATCAAATGTTACAGTTCTCTTCTTGATTTTTTTCAAAGCAGACTTTATTCTGGCTTAGAAAATTATATAACGATTTTGCTATTTCTCCGCAGTAACCAGAAGGAGGTGTCAAGTGACCCAAATATTCCAAACCACGTTCAGACAACATGGTGATATTTATTTCGCCGTCTGTCGACGGTGCGGCTAGTCCCTTTTTTTTCTATGAAGATCGTTTTATTTTATTCCACTGTCCAAAAAGATGCTTGTAATTTTTCTTCCTCCAAGATCTTCCTCCTCCTGTATCTTCTTTCCAAGTTTCTTTTTTTGCCTCCTGACCAAGTCTTTATCGATGACGAGATGCTTATTCCCTGTTGTCACAATTCCTGCAATTTTTGCTCACTTATACGCGAAAAAGCTATAAAAGTCATCTAGTTCAAAATGCACATTACTATTAAACAATACATAATCGGAGCTTATTTAAACATTTCGTACACGAAATATGACATTTCAAGTAAATCCAGCTAAAAAACTTAAATTTAACATTTTTTAAATTTTTGCTAAAAAAGTTCAAAAATCAGTATTTGAGCAAAACTTCAAGCCATTTGCGGCAAATGAAGGAATTGTCCGAAAAATCTCAAATTTTTTGTATGAACTTAATGCCACCAGTGGCAACTTTTCCGCACTACCCATCATCGAAAATCGAAAAAAAGTTTTTTTCGGCCCACCCTACTGCACAACATGCACATATGGGTGCATGAAAACCCAAGGTCTACACGTGTCCATGCACGTCAACAATGTTTCGCCGTAAATGTTTGGGCTGGTATTATCGGTGACATGTTAATTGGTCCTTACCTACTACCTCAGTGCCTCGAAGGGAATACCTATCGCATTTTCTTAGAAAGACTCTTGCCAGATCTGATGGGTGACGTTCCAGCCGCTACACGCCGAAACATCTGGTTTCAGCATGATGGAGCGCCTGCTCATTTTAGCTACACTATGCGAGAATACCTCGATAGGACATATCCTAATCGCTGGATTGGCAGAGGCGGACCAGTCGCATGGCCACAGCGATCTGACTCCCCTGGATTTCTATCTGTGGGGACACATGAAGTCCATAGTATGAGACGCCCGTAACATCGGACATGGATCTCGTCGCCAGGATCGTGGAAGGACCGGCACGTGTCCGTGACACACCTGCCCATTTTGAACGGGTCCGTGAATCCATGCGTCGACGTTGTGAAGCATGCATTGTAGCGAATGGAAGGAATTTTGAACGCCTTCTGTAAATTAAACCATGTTCTTTAATAAAAGTCATATTAATACCTCTTTCGATATCCTTTCTTTCTTCCCCTCCACACCTGCGCTCATCGTTCTATAGCGGTCGCAGTTTAAGAGCACAAGTTCCTATGTAAATATTGTTCCTCATAATATGACAGACCAGCATGTTAAGTTTGTAAACGACCTTTTGAGACACCCTGTGTACGGGTGGGTGCGGTATTTGTTAAGCCAGCATTTGTAATGTCACATTTGGCTATGGTTGAAATTGAATGTGAATTGAGCCATGTTAAAACTAAGCCAGCAGTTATCAGAGATAATCTGGATCAGGGAAGATATACTCTTGGAAATAGAACGGCCGCACTGTTAACCCGTTCGGGACCAGCATCTTTTACATGAATTTTAATAGGTTGACACCACTTTTTGTGAAATAAATAAATTTATTTTATCAATCAAGAAAATGACTTAAGTAAATACGCAAAATTTTGCTTTTCTTTTTTAGTGGTATCAAAAACAAGGGCTGTAAGCATCTTTTGAAGATGCATATATGCACCCATATGGTCCCAAAGGAGTTAAAAGAGACTGAAGTTGATAGTAAGAAGAAAGGAGCAACTGTGAATGCTGTAGACACAAGCACAGTGGCGAAAACAACTTTCAGAAAAGAGAGATTTGGTAACTACTGAGGAGAAGAAATTGGAATTTTCGAAAAAGACAGTTTGATAGACAAGAAGAAAAAAGTCACCCAGATGTAAAATTTAAACTTATGAAAGAAAAACTATTAGTCAAAAAGGAAGTCAATGAGATAGGGAGGGAGATGAATTTGCACTTGTTTAAGGAAGTTTCTGAGAATGGAGAAACAGTATCAAATATTGAGGATATTGCTAAGACAAAAGCAAAAGCAGAGTGTTCTGATGAGACTTTCTACAACAAATTGAGAGCTTCGGACTTTATTTTAGCTGAAAATCAGTCATTGATTGAGAAATTAAGTAAATCTATTGAGATCGAAATTGGTGATACTGTAAGGCATAGTTGAATTGCTTGAATTGTCAGAATTTCAAGAAATGAAAAAAGAAAATTGAAATTTTTAAATTTCAGAAATTTCATTTTAAATTTAAATTAATTTAATTTAAATAATAAATTTCAATTTCAAAATTTAAGAAAATTTTATGAGATGTAAACTGTGTTATGATATAGGAATTTATATGTTTGAGAGGTGCTGAACTGTATGCCCCGAGAGAGTGAGTATATTTTAAAATGTGTGTAATGTTTTTAATTTGTAAATGTGAAAAGTAGAATAAAGTGTTAGATGCTTAATCGTCGACTAAGTGCTTACACAGGAACTAAATTTGGAAAAAATATTATGACTTTACAACGTAACTATTTCTGACAGCCACTAGACCAGTCTACTTCTGCAAGCGCCCTTCGTACATTTTATGTTAAACGTAAATTTTATGTCCGATAGATAGTATTACTCATAGATAGAATTATTCATATACTTGATCAATCTGGCTAATTTACTATCTAAATTAGTCGTATACTGTATAAGCTATAACTTTGAAAAATTAAATAAATGTCTATAGATTGGATAGAAGTCCCTGAAACATTATCCTCTGGGGATATCTGAAATGAGTACTGCACCTGTAAGCGGTTATTTTCACATTTTCAAGCGATTTTGTGAGACCTTGTGTCATAAAATAGTTTTAAATACACTGACGGAAAAAAAAATCCCAACACCAAGAAAGACTTGTGTTAAATAAACGAAATTTGGTAGGCGTGTTTATACATCTGAAAGATGACATCGATTGAAATTTCGCGCTTCGTGCATAAGTGTGGCGCTAGTAGCGCCACTCAGAACTTTCAGATCGGGTTTACTTTAAATGCGTGCTGTAAAGTTCGTGGACGTTATTTAGCTTTGAAATGTGACGTATTGAGTTGATGTTAGTCAATTGAGTTGATGTTAGTTGAGTTGAGAATGCCTTTAACAAGACGAAGAAGCCACTGTCAACAGCTCACCGAGTTGAAACGAGGTCGCATATTCGGGCTACGAGAAGGTGGATTTTCTTTCCGCGATATTGCAGAAATACTTGATTGGAATGTATCCACTGTGCATGATTGTTGGAAGCAGTGGTCAAGGTATGGTACTGCCTCAAGAAGACCGGGTTCCAGGCGGCCACGTGGCACTCCTGATAGGGAAGATCGGCGTATTCGGCGTACGACTGTGGCACATCGTACTGCGTCTGCGGCAGAAATTTGAGCTGCAGTTGGTACCACAGTGACACAACGAACTGTTAGAAATCGGTTACTTTAAGAACAGATCCGAGCCAGGCGCCCTGTAGCGTGCATTCTACTGACTCCAAGCCATTGCCGTTTGTGACGCCATTGGTGTCAAGCCAGAACTCATTGGAGGACAGAGTGAAGATCTGTTGTGTTTTCTGATGAAAAAGAAACACAACAGATCTCCACTCCGCCCACCAATGAGCTCTGGCTTGACACGAATGGCTTCGCAAATGACAATGGCTTGGAGTCAGTGGAATGCACGCTACAGGCGCCTATCTCGGAGCTGTTCTTGAAGTAACCGATTTCTAACAGTTCGTTGTGTCACTGTGGTACCAACTGCAGCTCAAATTTCTGCCGCAGACGCAGTACGATGCGCCACAGTCGTACGCCGAATACGCCGATCTTCCCTCTCAGGAGTGCCACGTGGCCGTCTGGAACCCGGTCTTCTTGAGGCAGTACCATACCTTGACCACTGCTTCCAACAATCATGCACAGTGGATACATTCCAGCCAAGTCTTTCTGCAATATCGCGGAAAGAAAATCCACCTTCTCGTACCCCGAATATGCGACCTCGTTCTAACTCGGTGAGCTGTTGACAGTGGCTTCTTCGTCTTGTTAAAGGCATTCTTGGCTAACATCAACTCAATGCGTCACATTTCGAAGCTAAATAACGTCCACGAACTTTACAGCACGCATTTAAAGTAAACCTGATCTGCAAGTTCTGAGTAACGCTACTAGCGCCACACTTATGCGCGAAGCGCGAAATTTCAATCGATGTCATCTTTCAGATGTATAAACACGTCTACCAAATTTCGTTTATCTAACACAAGTCTTTCTTGGTGTTGGGATTTTTTTTTCCG
Organism: Maratus speciosus; assembly: GCA_963932465.1. Taxonomy (NCBI): domain Eukaryota; kingdom Metazoa; phylum Arthropoda; class Arachnida; order Araneae; family Salticidae; genus Maratus; species Maratus speciosus. The sequence goes on from OZ010793.1 coordinate 175,636,472, forward strand.
TCAGTGTATGTAGGTTTATCTTCAACAGAATATACTTCAAGGAAGTGCTAAAATGTAGCACAATTTAATTTTTTAACGAATTTTATCACAAATACACAAGAAGAAATTGAAAATTAACTACGTAGTAGTCAAAATTATTTTGAGACAATCCTAAAATAGAAAATCTTATAAATAATTTATACCAGTGAATAAACCAATATAGACCAACATGTTTGTCAGAAATTGACTATATCGTTTGATATTTCCTCTGGCATGATACTAAGTTGAATATGTATACCTAAACAAAACTAATTCTAAAGACTGTAAACTGTGTAGTTATGAAAGATCATCCTGATTTTGTATCCGCAAAAGTGGCAATAACAGAGGGAAAAAAATATATATTTTAATTTATTTTTCTTCGTCTCTTTATTCCTGAACAACGGAATAAAAATAACCAGAGTTAAAGATGATATGTATGATTTAAAAGTTTTATTTTATTTTGCTTATTTTATATAGTTGCTATAGCTTTGAAAATTTTCAATTTTTTTCTATTTTGTTAGGCATATTTTAGGATGATCGAGGAAATTCTACCTCTATTACAAGATTATAGACACGAAATACTAAACTATTGGAATGAAATCAGCCATGTAAGTTAAACATTCGAGATTAGTATTTCGAATTTTTCTACATTTTAACTCTTCTGTTTTTACGAAGTATCTTAAAATCACATTTAAGATGTTTACTTTACATGAAACGCTATTTTTTATGATTTCTTTACTATATTGTGATATAGCATGCAATTACCTTAAATAGCATAATCAGTGTCTTTGCCAGGTTGATGTCCTGGGGCTCATCAGTATTTAACCCTTAAATGCATAGTGATACATATCTACATCACTTTTTATTTAATTCTTAACAACCAGTATATTTATATAGACCGTATGTATGAAACTAGCAGATGTTGTTGTTCAGAAACTATGTCATCGAGCTATTTTTTCCCTTTTTTTTTGTAAACGCAATAGATCTTTCAGAAAATCGTGTCAAAGTGGGCGTTTTGAACCGAATGTCCGCGCGAAAGTAGAATAACCACTCAAGAAAGGGCAAAAAGTGTGCTTGCCACGTGATCAAAATCGCTTATAGCTCAATAGGTAATTGATTGATCAAAAAATGGAAAACACAGTTCGATTCCGAATCGCTTCCATGGTCAGGCTTTCCAATTTTATATCTTTCCGTTAAAAAATGAATTTGCAAATGTGTCAAAACGTTTTGCGCTTGTTGAGAACAGCCTTAAGTGGTAAAAAAATATATTTTTCGCCCTACAGAATCGTAAAATTGTCAGCTATTCAAGAAGGCGAAAACAATTTTACAAAGTGCATTTGCCGGATTTCATAGTAAAAATATGGCCTTGAGTCAACCATCTTGAGTCCTACATTAATCGATAGCCCTTCAACAGAGACGCGTTTCCGCCAAGTTTGAAGTATATATCGCTCACCCTCAAGAAAAGTGACACATATCGACAAAAATAAATTTCATAGGAGAGACAAAAGAAAATTTACATAATTTTACTGCAAGATGAAATTGCAGCACTTAGCTCGGCATGCAGGACTAGACTACACTTATGAAACTGTTTGTGTGCCAAGGCACACCTATGACAAGCCTATTACTGGAATAAAACGCAAAATGAATTTTTGCGAGATGTGTCACTTCTCTTGCGGATGAGCGAATCTCAAAGCCCATGGGCGATCAAGACCCTTATGTCCGTTTTGGAAAAAGTGTCCTGAAATATTTCGATCTGTTCTTAATTAAAAATTCAATTAAGAACAAGGAAAATACAATGAAACTTGTTCTTTTGCTGCTTGTCCCTGCTGGCTCGGTCTACAGACGGAGGTATATTGCGAAGTTAAGTACTAATTTCACCAACAAAAACTAAATCAAGATTAGAGATAAACCCAGCTTAACAATTTTATCTGGCCGCTTTTGACGAGTTTTTAAATTTCATTTTTCTGTGAGAGCTGGTTTTATCAGAATCATGTTAATACGATAATTTTTTTCTTCGACCCCTATTTTTGTTTCATTTTAATTTTGCTGTAAGAGTTGGTCCTATCAAAAACTTGTCAGTATAAAAGTTGTAGATAAAATTAAGAAGATGTATAATAAATTTTAGCGGATTTAATATCTTGTGAATTGACGAGGTTGTGATTTTTTTTCTTCTTCAACCCCCCCCCCCCTTTTTTTGCGGTAAGAGTTCGTCCTATAAAAAATCTTGTCAATATAAAAGTTGTAAATAGTATTAAGAAGATTTATAATAGGTTTAAGTGAATTTTGTATCTTAAAAATTGATGAAGTTACGAATTTTTTTTCTCCCTAAACACTATTTTTTTTCGCCTGTTGAGCCCATTTTTAATTTTATCAAAAATCTGTGATACATAAATTTTTGGCCCTTTTTCTAGAAGTAATAATATTAAACTGATTTGATATGTATTATAATTAAGAAGTTATGGGATTTTTTTCGGTTTTCACAAAACTCCTCTATTCCCACCCCCTAGGTCCGATTTTGCACATTAACGAACTTGATCGAGATTTTCTGCCCCTTGATTTTATATATCAGTGTCGAAGAGATTTGTGCAGAATTATGGAAGTTATCGTGTCCATAAAAAAGTGATACACATTACATATATATAGAGAGAGATAAATAGATAAAGTTTTGAACTGGGGGTGGTTTTGGGTTCTAGGGGTCATGATCGGCGTAGATCTACATTTTTTTTTTTTCAGAAATTCCAACATAGGGAAGAATGTAATAGGTAGTATTTCTTTCGAAATCTACCTAAAAATTCACTATTTGTATGATAATATCACTCATTCCTGATTTTATGAAATTCGACTACTAGTTTCGTCACAATGCACTTTTTTCCAAAACGGACATTAAAAGTCAAACTATCAAAATTAATTTCTATCAAAAACTGTACCTGAGCTCTAATTTAAAGCCGTCATTAAAGCCGTAATGTATTTACTCCCCCCCCCCCCTCCCACCTCCGTGTGCTTATTTATATTTCATAAATTGTTTGCAAAATTTAAAGCAATATAAACTTTAGCAAAAGAAAAATTTTAACATATTTTGACTATATCTGTATTCATTTACATATAACAAAATTTAATAAACGAACAGAGAAAAAAAAAGCATTATAATCAAGAGTTTTCAGAAAATCCTTATCCTCCAAAGATTTATTTCTATCAACTAGCATAATACGTACTGGACCTGCGCTTGTGTGAGTTTCGCTGCAAATTAAGCACCGTGGGCAGCTACAAAAAATGAATAACAAGAGTACATTTTACATACACGAACTAAAAGCAACGAGTAAACATAACACGATCACGAGTTAAAATGGCAGATACGGTTGGACTTAATTCTGACATTCCTCGTCGACATTCGGAAATCATCGAGAGAAAACCATTGAGTCTACATTTGAAACGGTAGATAACTTACCTATATATCTATGTGCTATCTCTCCTGCGTGTTGCGACGAGCTAAGATACATACATAAGCGCTTTGGTAGGAAAGAACACAAAGAATAGGAGATGAAAGGAAAAATATAAGATAATTTAGGCTTCAGGTTTTTGAAAGAGCTGTTCCGGTGGGCTTCGGAATGCAGTATTTATGGGCTCCGATGAATTCCGACCAATATTTAAACATTTACTACAAACAAAGAAGTACCTGAGCTGAGCTCCGGCGCAAATTAAACACTGGAACCACCCTTGTGCTTGGGGTATATACTCCAAACTTGACAGAAACGCATTGCTCTCTTCGAGTCCTATGTTAATCGAAAGAAGGGCTATCGATTCCTGTAGGAATCCACCTGGTTGACTCAAGAGCATATTTTACTATGAAACCAGTCTATATCATTTAGCGGTAACCGTAGCACCTAGACCACCACCATGACTAAGCATAATGAGAATTTCCTCTCGTTTTTAGGCATAACATATCTTGATATTTATTCAAATATAGGAAAGCATCACAAATACCAATAAATTCCATCGCATGCTTTTGTAACTGCGATTGGAAATTATTAATGCGATAACCAGCAACGTCGAAACACGCAACGATTTCTGATAAGCACCAGACCATTCAGCCGCTGCCAGCCCCCTTCTATAATTTTATGCCCGAAAATTAGCCAAACCAGGGCCGAAACTAGAGTGGGGCAAAGGTGGCGTGTACCCCCGGGCGCCAGAACGAAAAGCGAAGAGGGCGCCAAATGAAGATTTTGTTTGTGTTTTGCTACAAAAATGTATCAAATGCAAGCAATATACTTGTCAAGAACGCTCCCATAGGTTTCACATTAGCTTACTATTAACTGTCTACGCGTGACAAATTTCATTTTCACAGATAGTGAAAATGAAATTTGTCAAAAACGCTTCCATATGTTTAACATTAGTTTACCATTAACTGTCTTCGCTTAACATTATCTATCTTCATTTAGATAGATAATGTTAAACATCTTGATACTGTTTTATAGTTAAGATGATAATGTTTTATTTGTCTTTAACAGAATCCTGTCTTAAATGAAAAAGATATATATTTCCAAGAGAAAGAATACCAACAATTATATATCTGCTAACACGTAAACCTGTATAACAGAATATTATCCGGTTCCTTTCATGGGTTTAATGAATAAGCGTTTAACAAAGCTGATTAAGTGTATTTTATGATTACATATATTTTACATAAAATTTTTTAAATAAATTGACTATTAAAAACTTAGCAAAATTCTTTTCGTAAGTTTTCTTTGCAGGGGAGGGGGGAGAGGGGCGCCAATATCCACCTTTACCCAGAGCGCAAAAAAAAACCAGTTTCGGCCCTGACCCAAACTACTCATAAAATTGATCAAACGGCGTAATATACTGTGAAAATTAGTCATAATCTGTGTAAGTTACAACTTTTGAAAACTAAATTAAACTTCTATAGACTGGATGGAAGTCCCTGAAACGTTTCCCTCAAGTGGTATCTAAAAAGGCTAAGTAGAGTCCCGATTATCCAAGTTAATATGGACCAAGCTCACCTCGGATAAACCGGATTTACACAAATCGTCACCAACTAAGAAGATAAAATGTAAATTTTCACTTAATGCATGCATTTTTATGGTACTAGTAACATTTCTTTGATGTACATTTCCGTTACTTTTAAGAAATACGGGGAATAAAATTGTTTATTTGAAAAAACCCTTGATAGTTATTTGTTTTTTGAATGTCAATTTTTCTGCATCCCCCCCCCTCCCCTCCCTGCAGTATTACTCTACAGCATAGCTACCAATTTCTAAGATTTTTTCTTACAACTAAAACAACTTACCAGTAAATTTTGTCTAATTCAATCGCCGGAATCTAACAATTGTCAACGATTAAATATGGCAAAAATTTGTATTAAATTTATAGAGGTAACAAAACCGTACAAATTGGAAGCTATGTTATTCTATTAGTGTCATGAAAATTGCAGGTGTAGCCTCTTCTTTCTGCTCAAAGTATTGAATAGTTTTTTTCAATCGAACTTATACCTTTGGAATGGATCATTTTCTTCTGATGGATTGGTGGCTTCCATTATTATGAAACAGTCATTATAAATGAAAAAGTAAAGATGAAAGAATAGTTGTAAAAAGTTAGAACTCTGATTTTCCGGTCAGAATGGAAGAAAAAAAATGTCCATAATTTTTTTTTTCTAACTTTTTACGACTGCTTTTTCATATTCACCTAACACTTCATTTATATTGGCTGTTTCATATTAATGGAAGCCATCAATCCATTAGAACAAAATAACTATGTTAAAGCGGAAACTCAGTTAAGCGGGACTCTGATAATCGAAACCCTACTGGATTACATCTGGAAGCGATATTATGGCATATTTAAACGATTTACTGAGACCTTGTGCCTTAAACTCATTTCAAATATCTGGGTTCATCTTTGAGAGAATATAGTCCTAGAAAGTATACAAAATGTAGGTTAATCGTGCTCAATAAATGAATATTTTGATGTCAAGATTCATGGGAAAGTTTATATAACATTTTTTTATAAGCTTCGTTTTAGCATATGACACTATGTATATACCGGGTGTCCCAAAAAGGACTGACTGATTTTAAAATTCAATAACTTGCAAACGGTGACAGATATTTAAAAAATTCTTGTAGGAGGGTTATGCATAAGGTCAAAAGTTTTATTACAGTGATTTTCGATTTTAGTTCGAATTACAAACAATAGATGGCGCTGTAAGCAATAGTCGCTAAATACAGGCTCGATTTCTGGTCCTTTCTCTTGTTCCATGCTGAAAAAGGAAATGGAAATGTATTATCCGGGCCACGAAGTACCAAAAATCGAGCCTGAATTCAGCGTCTATTGATCGCAGCGCCATCTATTGTTTGTAATTCGAACTAAAATCGAAAATCACTGTAATAAAACTTTTGACCTTTTGCATAACCCTCCTGCAAGAATTTTTTAAATATCTGTCACCGTTTGCAAGTTATTGAATTTTAAAATCAGTCAGTCCTTTTTGGGACACCCGGTATCAATTTTATAAGGATTATGGATTAAAATAACGCCCTTTTTTAACCTCTTCAGTTCCGAAGCTAAAATAATAATATAAATTCTTATTCATTGGTTTTTTCCAAACAAAATGACATCGTAAATGGCAGAAAATATATTTTTTCTGAAATTGATCCTTTAGGCGCTTAGTAATTTAGGTTCAAAAATATGGATATAAAACTACAAACCCCTTAAAAACATCAATTTAATAACCGTTGATTTAAATTAACGCAATCACAAACTTAAGAGCTTTAAACAAGTAAATAATCTACAAATCCTCAAACTTTTTTATTGAAAAAGATTTAAGTTAAATACTTATGAAAATTTCTCATTTTCTTGGTCATACTTTTGGGTATTTTTAGGCATTTTGCAATCTCAGATGAACATAACATTTATTTTATGTGGGAATCAGCTTAGATGTTGCCATTTATTCGTTTGCTTTGAACGCAAAAAACATTCAGCTATTAAGAAGTGATGGGAAAATGTAAAAAAATCGGACATTTTAGTTTTTATGAGGAAAAGAACAGATGTCCCCGTATGGGGACCCAGGGACCGAAGAGGTTAAATTGGGAAAAAGGTTATTCATAGAGTTTGGCCAATTCTACCACAAGTTTTTTTACAGCGTTTTTTTTTCCGCTTTATTTAACTGCAGAAAAACATTGAATAAACAAGGCGGTTACGAATTTTGTGTTTTAAAAATTAAATAGAAATTTTCTTATCTATCTATCTACCGGGTGTCCTAAAAAGGACTGACTGATTTTAAAATTCAATAACTTGCAAACGCTGACAGATATTAAAAAAATTCTTGCAGGAGGGTTATGCTTAAGGTCAAAAGTTTTATTACAGTGATTTTCGATTTTAGTTCGAATTACAAACAATAGATGGCGCTGTAAGCAACAGTCGCTAAATACAGGCTGGATTTTTGGTCCTTTCTCTTGTTCCATGCAGAAAAAGGAGATGGAAATGTATTAAGCGGGCCACGAAGTACCAAAAATCGAGCCTGAATTTAGCGTCTATTGATCGCAGCGCCATCTATTGTTTGAAATTCGAACTAAAATTGAAAATCACTGTAAAAAAACTTTTGACCTTATGCATAACCCTCCTGCAAGAATTTTTTAAATATCTGTCACCGTTTGCAAGTTATTGAATTTTAAAATCAGTCAGTCCTTTTTGGGACACCTGGTATGTTATAAAAGACAAACACATCTGTGCTTAACGCATAGGTCATTTTGCGAATGGCAACATTTTGAAATTTGAAATAAAATTTTGGTTTTGAAATTTTCTCTACTACAAATTTTTAAACTTCTAAACATCGCACATTTTTAATTTTTACACCATCGTATAAGGAAAAAAATGCTCTTTTAAATTCAATTTGTTTGAAAGCTGTATTTCAATTTAATTTTAAGATATTAATTTTTTTCGTAGTTTTTATTACTTTTTTGTAATCGTGGCTGCTGGGCAACATATAACAATAATATGTTCCCGCACCAATGTTGGTTAAGTCAAAATACAGTTGCGTAATTTGTTATTTCTGTTTGTACAAATTCTTTTTTATAAAACATAATTATGAGTGTAAAATTATAATAATTATATTTTCGAGTAAAATAGGAGTGTAAGTTCATACAAAAATTAAGTTGATTTTAAATATTAAATATATATTTTAAAAAAATTGTTTTATTGTAAAATGAATGTATAATGTTGAATATAGTTCGGATCTCAGATAACAACAATAGCCAGACGCCATGGTGTCGTTTTATGACAAGCCAATGGAAAGTGGTGTATAATTAGAAATCGTAAAATAATAAAAATGTTGGAATAAATTTATGGCCTTAATAAAAGTGTTGGAATAAATTTATGGCTTTTCAGACCACCCAAACTTTAAGGGATATAATAATATTAAAGTATATGTAAGGGGCCATTTTCAGACTGTGAGCTAATAGGTCTATCTAAGGATAATGCAAATCTTCTCACATCCAATAAGGGAGGACTAGACAAATAGTTCCACCCACTGCCAAGAATGGGTGTGCAAGAATAAAAAGGTTTGAAAAAGAGAGTCTGAAAAAAGATGTCGAAGACGCAGGAGCTATCCTGAAAGCCCATGCAATGAATCCGGAGAGCCCTAGTAATGCCCAGGCGAGATGGACATATCAGAGTGAGCCTAAGCAAGCCTAATTGATGATGTCTTTCTGGTGTTGAAATAAAATGGATTGTTCTACTGCGGTCCGTAGCTATGCATCCTGCCATCCCGATTTCGCCGCTCTGATAAGAAGATGAATCCGGATGACATTTGGATATGATCCTTAGCAACGCGACAGCTCTGAATTTGATGAATAAAGGCCACCATCCCGTATATGATTCAAGGTATTACCTTAATCTTTTTCTTTACCACTTTAAATTATATGAGAAATTATAAATATCCTTTTATGATATTTTATGGTAGAGAGCAATCTGAGATCCAACAAAATTAGTACTTAAATATAATTAAGGTATTTTAAAAATGAAAGAGAATTATTTGTTTTGCAAAAAGAAAAATATATAATAATAAGGAAATGAAAACATTTTCTTTTTTTGAAAAAAATTAAATATACATGTAATAATGAGCAGCGAACAAAAGTGTTGCTTTCTTTTTTTTGAATTAATATAATGTGTATATGTATATAGTTGTGTTCAATGTAAATAAAATATTTAATCAAGCGTTAAAAAGTTTCTGTAATTATTTAATTGATAAATGTTTAAGGTGTGTGAACTTATTTTTACAGCTTAAATTTATTTCATAGGTGGAAGAGTTCGTCTAAATAAATCGCAACGCAAATTCTTAATTTTATTCGTAATTAATTAAATTTAATAATTACAGTTTAACGCGGATTATAATTTAATTTTATTAATTATTCGCGTCGCTCTTCTACTAGAATTACGTAATTACGATCACTTATGTTATTTGAATTTATCTAAGGTATATAAAATTATATACCGATTTACTATGAGGTTCCTAGGATGATTTGGACAAATTAACAATTTTGGGTGTAAATTTAATAGGAAATAAACAAGTGTAATTATGTGTCCAGCATCCCCCCTCATTAAATAAAATGGTGCTATGACTCAGGAACGTTCATCTGAGGTCATTAGAAATAATAATAATAATAATAATAATAATAATAAAGGAAAATAATTTTAAGTATTATTTTAATGTCACAATTTTAAAGATATTGTAGGTATGTAAGTTTAATTGATTAAAATTTTTTTTAAATTAATTTTATTATTGTAACAATAATGACACACATATAATAATTTAAATAAATAAAATGTATAATATATGTTAGTAATAAAGAAAAAAAAAAAAAAAGAAAGAAATGAAAAAAATAATTATAGGATTTATAATAGGTAAATTTAGGAATTACAATTTTTTTTTCTCTCTTTTCTCTTTTGGTTGGATCTCAGTTACCATTGAGAAATAATGGCATTCACATCACGGATGACACATTTGTAAAAATAAATTTTTTTTTTATATACTGTATAAATAACAATGATAAGAATAATGAGTAAAATTTTATAATATGACTGGTATAAAAATGATTGAAATGTCAATAGATCATGATTTTTGAAATTGTATCAAGGTGATACAAAAGAAAATTTACGAGTCGTACTACGAAGTAGTGGTACAATATATATATATATATATATATATATATATATATATATATATATATATATATATATATATATATATATGTTAAATGAAATTATGGTGTTTTCATATATATGTGTACTATAAATATTTTAGGGGTATTTATGTGTGTAAAAGAATAATCTACAAAACAACTTCATCTGCTAAGAAATATTTTTAAATTTTAGTGCTGTTGTTTTTATGTATTTATGCAATTTAGAATTTTTTCATACATATGTTGTAATATAGAGAAAAAAGTATTATAAAACAAAAAATAAATATTCTGAGAATGCAGACCCAGATTTAAATGATCAAAAAGACCGCCATACTACAAATAGGTCGTTATATGGTTATACACCATATACCAACTTATACGGGGATGTTATACAAGATCATTACCTTTTCCCCCCTCCCCAGTATTATCCATGGGATATGAATTGGTATTAAAAATAAAACAAAATACATAATTAATCGAATTTCAAAATTTTCAAAATTTAAAAATAAATTTTTCTCTTTTAGGTTAAAAAAAAAAAAAAAAAAAAAAAAAAAAAAAAAAGTTGAAACAAAATTAATAACTTGCCTTTTAAAAATTCAAAATAATAATAAGAAAGGATAGGAAGATGGGTACGCCAATTTGTCTCAGGGTTACAATATTGAGCAAATGTGCAGGGCGCACCCGAAAACATACTTATAAAATTATGAAATGTGCTTCACAAAACTTCACTGGAGCAGTGAAATATTTTTCTCCAGGCAAAATTTATGTATATTTATTTTTTTTTCTTTCTCGAATATGATTTAGAAAATATAAAATCTTAACAAAGCCAAATAACATTAAAACTTAATTAATTTAATAGTGAATAATGTTGGAGTAATTTTCAAAAAAAAAAAAAAGAGAGAATTTTTTTCTGTTTTCTATAAGGGTAGCCTTTGCTAATAACCTTACAATTTAGATGACAGAATTTCAGAATTACTCTTTAAAATGAGTAGGTGTAAGCTATTAGGTTCAGTGTAGTTAGAACAGCTTTATAACATACTCATATATATATTATTTTTTTCTTATATAAATATATGGATGACAAGGAATAAATTATTAGTGCACTCTATATTAGGATAGCGGTTAGCTATAAGTCTAAATATAATAAAATATACAAAAAGTGCTAAGATTTATTCCGGTAGTTCAATCACAACTTATATGCTAAAGTCTAGAATTTAGACAGCAGGGATAAGTTTTATGAACATAAGTGTTATAAAAAAATAAAAAAAAAGGATTTTGGTGTAGCACATTGGTTTTTAAAAAACATATATATATATATATATGACAATGGACAAGGCAAGTTATTTCAATATGATTGCACACAAAATTATAGTAAACAAATACACAAATAATTAATTGAAGTAAAATTAAAATTTACTCACCAAAGGCTTTCTGTATAGGGTGCAATTTTGGCCAACGGCTGGGTATGCACCAACACCAACAAAATAGTTGGAGGCTCATTCACACTTTATGCAATATAGTGGTAGGCATCACTTAGTCATAAACTTCAGGATTCTTGGCTGAAAAAGGAATCGAAGAAAAAATTAAGTATGGTATAATTACTAGATGTTATGCTCAGAAACAATAAAACTAGTAATATTATATTGTAAAAAGCAGCATTTTGAGTTTTATTTAGGAAAACTTTTGATTTTTAGGTTTTACACATTTATGGAGTGTCTAGCTCAGTGTATAGTTCCTAGATTTAATAAAAAAAAATAATAAATAAAAATATAAGTTTGTGTTGTTTTCAAAATAAATAACAAAAGGTATAGCAATTAGCATTTACAGTTAAAATTTATGGAATTTTCAGCAAAATTAACATTAGACAAACATAGCTTATCAAGTTAAATATAATATAAACTAATTTACTTTTATTAACGGTATTCAATTAGAATTAAAGTAGGCTTAAATCCAAGTTAAATTAATTAATAACATTGTTGTAGTGTAAAATTTTATGTAAGACTATTATATTTTTATTGTATATATAAAAATATGCGAATTTAATAATTAATAAAATGTATTAGAAAAATTATTTAATATAAATATTAAATGGCATCTTGCTGAAATCAGCTAGAAATTAATTTTTTTTTTAATAAAATATTTTTATAAATTTATGTTATTTTAGAATTTAAGCATTCTTGTTCTCTTTTCTTTCCCTTAGAATTAAATGCAATTCTAAATTAAACACATATAAATATACATAGTATTGATAAATTTGAGTGTGTGAGTTCATAAAATTTTTTTTATATAATTTGGCCAATTTAACATAAGGAAACAAAATAAATAAATAAATATATTTATATATATTGGCCCTATTTTTATTAAAATATGTAGTATGGCTTAATAAATTAATTTACTTAAATTTTTTTATAGTACGTACAGTAATTATTTTAAAAACTTGATCTATCAAAAAAAAAAAAAAAAAAAAAAAAATTGGATGTGGTTGTTTGTGAGTATACAAAGATTTTTTCTGCTGGCAGAAGTTCTTTGGTCCGGCCGGGTACTCATAGATGGCTGCATACGATTTTACGTAGTAATTATCATTTGCTTTTGTATTTTTAAAATTATACAAGTGTATTAATAACATTTTTTTTATAATTAAATAATAATTATTAATGTTTGATTAATAATAATAATTTATTATCTTTTATTTTTAAACATATCATTAAATTTTAGGCAATAGAATTCACATACGGAATGTTAAAGATATATAAAATTTTGAATAAATAAATTTTTATATCATTTCAGTAAAAAAAAATGAATATGAAAATTTAACAATCTGTTAAGATAGAATTGTTGGCTAAATAAATAATAATTAAAGACAAAAATTGTTCTCTTCTTCGCCAATTGCATTTTCTGGCAGCACAATTTAATAGTATTAAATGTAGGTGCATTTTTAAGGTCAGCGTAATGCATATTTTGCATTTTGAGAGGCTGTAGAAGTCATATTTCCGTGTTGTTTACATTTTAATAGTAAACAATATCATGAATCAAAATTTGTGTTTGTTAGAAAGGTCTAAAAATATACAATGTAATCAGTTAAAGAAAATTATATGCATTTTTTTTTTTTTAATCCTGAAAGGCAAATTTGTTTAGATTTGAACCTGACAGCATAAATGCACGCTCGCTTCAGTTGCAGTACAAGGCGGGAGAATTCAAATGCTAGAGTCGCCATTTTCCCCTGCAAAATAATAAAAAAAAAGCAGAAGGTTTACATTAGATATGACACAAATACATACACTATTTATACATAGATTATGTTAAAAATTACATACAGGCATGCACAGTTAGTTAAGAAGAAAGTATATCAAGAAATTATACTAATTAATAAGGTAATTACAAGCATGAAATGGTTTTAAATATATACTTTTGGAAGTCGTAAATTTTTGTCACAGCTCAGATCACGTCAGCAAAAAGTGATTAGTAGCTTGACCGACCCCTCGTTGTAGGAGGATGGGGGAAGGTCAAAAACTGGTTTTCTTCTCTTTTCCTTCTTTTTTTTCTACCCTGTTTTTCAGGCATTACAATATGTTTTGATTTTCAACTCTTATGATGGAGAGCATTACGTAATGATATATTAAAGGAGATGAAATAGCTTGTATATTTTGACGTATCATACAAGTTAGAAGTAACAAATAAATAAATAAAATAAGGTAACCAGTTTGTATACAATATTTTTTCCGAGTATGATTTGAATACATCAGATTAATTATGTGAAAATATAACATGTCATACTACAAGCATTGTATTTACTTTTATTCAGTATAAAATGTGTTTTAAATGAAACACTGTGTCATAAGGTTATATGTGATAAAATGATATGTCAAATGTGTATGCCATTATTTTTCCTGTATTTAGGTTTATTTCGGCATATTAGTTTCATACAAAATTATAGCTTTGAAGGTATTTTTGGGCACTTAAACTGTAAAGTTACAAAATTATTAAACATGTGTGTGGTAAAGAAAAAAGGCTTCGAGGAAGATGTCAGATTTTCAGTACAGATGTCTTCTATAAATGTGAATGTCAACAGACAACTATGCTATCATGTGTTGAACTTTCGGTTATGAAAAATAGAAGAACTTCTTATAAAATATACCAGAACCATTGATAATTGAACATTACAGACTTGGCTCAAAACTGTGTAGATACACAGTCATATGGACACGTACATTCTTTTATGCTTTACAAAAAAAACAAAAAACAAACCAGCAATCAGTTTTTATTTTTTTTTTCTGACTAACCGGAGAGATGCTGGGCAACATATAACAATAATATGTTCCCGCACCAATGTTGGTTAAGTCAAAATACAGTTGCGTAATTTGTTACTTCTGTTTGTACAAATTCTTTTTTATAAAACATAATTATGAGTGTAAAATTATAATAATTATATTTTCGAGTAAAATAGGAGTGTAAGTTCATACAAAAATTATTAAGTTGATTTTAAATATTAAATATATATTTTAAAAAAATTGTTTTATTGTAAAATGAATGTATAATATTGAATATAGTTCGGATCTCAGATAACAACAATAGCCAGACGCCATGGTGTCGTTTTATGACAAGCCAGTGGAAAGTGGTGTATAATTAGAAATCGTAAAATAATAAAAATGTTGGAATAAATTTATGGCCTTAATAAAAGTGTTGGAATAAATTTATGGCTTTTCAGACCACCCAAACTTTAAGGCATATAATAATATTAAAGTATATGTAAGGGGCCATTTTCAGACTGTGTGCTAATAGGTCTATTTAAGGATAATGCAAATCTTCTCACATCCAATATGGAGGACTAGACAAATAGTTCCACCCACTGCCAAGAATGGGTGTGTAAGAAGAAAAAGGTTTGAAAAAGAGAGTCTGAAAAAAGATGTCGAAGACGCAGGAGCTATCCTGAAAGCCCATGCAATGAATCCGGAGAGCCCTAGTAATGCCCAGGCGAGATGGACATATCGGAGTGAGCCTAAGCAAGCCTAATTGATGATGTCTTCCTGGTGTTGAAATAAAATGGATTGTTCTACTGCGGTCCGTAGCTATGCATCCTGCCATCCCGATTTCGCCGCTCTGATAAGAAGATGAATCCGGATGACATTTGGATATGATCCTTAGCAACGCGACAGCTCTGAATTTGATGAATAAAGGCCACCATCCCGTATATGATTCAAGGTATTACCTTAATCTTTTTCTTTACCACTTTAAATTATATGAGAAATTATAAATATCCTTTTATGATATTTTATGGTAGAGAGCAATCTGAGATCCAACAAAATTAGTACTTAAATATTGCTGGCAAGATCTAGACAACTATTAAAAATTAGGTTAATGAATATCTTAATTTATCTATAAATTCCCTAACACAAGCTAACAAGAGTGTTGGGCGCACCCTTTTCTCCGAACTTACTTGATCCAAAAGAAAATCTATCTTATAGGGGCCTCTAATTATAGAGAACCTGGTGATCGTAAAAGCCTAGTTAGTTAATAGATAACCTACGGTCATTTACCTAAAAGGTTATCTTGAATAAATAAGACAATGCGTTGTGAAATGTTTAGAAGATAACTAACCTATGGCCAATTGGTTTGAAGGGAAATATATAATAAAATCAAAACCACTAAATATAACTCCCCAATTTTCAGACAAACCAACCCTACAAGATAAATTTAATTATGGCTTTTACATATATGGTCTAATAATAATATTAAGCAGTCAGGTAATTTCAAAATACGTAAAATAAGTAATTAGCAAGACCTTTAACAAATAATAACAAAGAAGGGAATTAATAATAATACATCATTTATTTACACCACAGGCAAATTATATTAAGTTACAATTAAATAATTCATACTTTTACCATCCAAAATAATAACTCATAAAAAAAACACTAATTTGGATATTAATTGAAGTTGACAAGTTCTCCTGGGCACCCTATTCCCAATTCAAAACATTTGATATTAAAACGGTACACAATAGAAAAGAGAACATCCATAACATCGTACCTTTTTCCCCATTGGGGTCACAAGATCCTTTTAGAGTTGTAGACTTGACAGTATATATATATATATCCAAAAGTTCTTTTTTTTTTGTTTGTAGAACCACAACACACATATTCGTGTTCCGTAATTTTAGTTTTATTTACACTAAATTCCACCCAGGTCTGGGCCAAAAGCAAAAATGTTTAAATCATTTTTTTTAAAAAAAATTAACACTACTATATTGCTCGTCATAGACAGAGCAAGTAAATATGGGCAGATCAGCCAAAAATGGGCTTGAAAAAAATAACCACCGCACTCTGGAACTCTTTTTGTACATCTGTATTTTTTTCGAGAAAAAGAAAATCTCTCTCTGTTAAAAATTTGCATGTGCGGCCCTGAGTGGTGGATGCGAATTAACATATTCAGCATAATTAAAATCTCCAACCACTCGCCGCTGTCTGGACCCGCCTTCGTGTCGGCCAGTGGTCAGTGGGTCCCCGAAATGCAGAGGGACTTCCGACCCTCCTACATCCGATATTTCAAACCCCACTTTCCCACGAGACCGCGGGCTCCCCCACGAAGATCCTGCAGCTGTCCCATAAAACATGAGGTCATAAAAGTCCCTCTTTTGTACCAAAACTGTCCAATTCTTTACTTTACATCGTAATATCATACATACAGATAGTAACTGGCAATTAAGCTTTCCCCTTAGCAAAACACTTGCCTGGGAAAATACTTAATGCTCTTGGTACCCATCCTTAATAAAATAATAATAATGTACTAATAAATGCATACATAAAAACAATAATACTGTACATTGAAAAAAAAACTTGAATTAAAAAATTAATCAATTAGATAAAATAACTTAGATAAAATAATCACTTAGATAAAAAAAAAACTTGAATTAAAAAATTAATCAATTAGATAAAATAATCACTTAGATAAATATATACATAGATGATATCGACAGTAAACTTATTCATATATATATATATCTTTTTCCTTCAAAAAAATAGTTCTAAATATCCAAAATGTTGAAATCATGCCAACATTACTTCCCCCCCAACACAAAGCACTTGAAAGTCCATGTACAGGAACTATAACATCTTTCAAGTGGACCGATGTCCTTATCAAACACCGAAAGCCTCTCCAACGGCTGGACGTTGCAGATCTGTAAGGCACTGGGGCATCTCCTCTATGCTCCCTGATTCACCTCTTCCGTAGTGTTCAAAACTCTGTGAAGTCCGTGCAGAGATAGGAATGATCATTATCAAATACACGCTGATGTTATCTGTATAGTTCATTAAAATATGCCTGTACCCTAAATTGTACATTGTACATAAGATGAATATTCCTTCTTATTCTGTCCACGGTTTTATGCAGATTTGTATACGGTCCCTAAAGCAGTGTTCCCCATAACCATCACAGCCGCATACTGCATGAGTTCTGTCTCTCTGTGATGAAGGTACAGTCCCTGAATGTTCCCAAAAATTGTATATATGTGTACCAATTTAGAAGAGAAAACAAAAAGTTAATCATAAAAGATAAAATCCCAAAATTAGGAACCTAATTAATTATGCCAAAGAGTTTAAATACTGATCCACAAAGTTTAGCACACTTTTTTACACAAAGCAAGTATTCAGTTCATGATTACATAAGTACAACATTTAAATATCCATATTAAGAAAGGTTTATAACACACAATGAAACATATTTACCAACATAACTTTTTACACCGAATAATCATTTAACTACCAAACAAGCAAATATATCAATACATATTCTTACATTTTTCAAATACTTTTTTTTACAATTATTTCACTACCTTTATAGTTTACAACACACATATATTTTTAAAACTATGCAACCACAATATCTAAAATTGATTCTCATATAGTAAATTCGATACTTTCATTCAGTAAATTACGTGATTCTCTAAACGTACCCTCTAATTAAAAGTTAACCAAATAACTATTAATATTCTCTCAAATATAAGAAACTCAGTCTCAGACTTAAAAAAAAACAAAAAAACAAAACAAAACAAAAACAGCACTTCCACCCAGAGAAGGAGATAGAGATAGGAGAAATTTAAAAACAAAAGAAAGCAGAAAAGAAAAAAAAAACAGTATTTCATATTATTTTGTGACTGAATCCTTTATCTGAAATTACAAATTATGAGTGTAAGTATTATCATGTTACTTTATTTTAAATAAATCACTTAAACACTCTTCTTCTATTTATTCTTTTCTTTCATATAAATAAGTGAATTGTTTCCACTCATTCACCGCTTCACTACTCCCTTTTCCTCAATAGGTACTTTAACCACCCTAGCAAACAGTGCAATACAAGCTATCGTAAAATTACAATTTCTAATAGCGTCAACAAAAGAGGAGAAAGAAGAAAAAAAAAATATCCACTTTTCCAGCTACCCGTTACCTGCCATCGATAACACTTAGAATCGCCCATTATAATGTATCGAAACAGGCTGGAAAGTGATAATTCTAGAGCGGCCGAAGGTCACCCCTTAATGCCAAGCCAAGTCTAGTACGAGCTGGTGCTGGAGTGACCCTTAAGAGAGAGGCGTGGATATTCCGTTTGCAAAGTAAGTAACAATTACTTCTATTAATCCCTGTAATACATGTATTATCTTTACATTACTTCTCCGTATTCCTTAATCTGCACCCTATACACCGCCTACGCAACAAAAACAACTTCTTTTCGTACTATTTACTATAATAATTAACTATAATACAAGTGTTTGTAATGCAAATACGGAAGCCTAGTAGCCATTTTGCTGCATCAATGACATTCCACGAAACCAGTTTCACTTCCTCCCGTACGGAACTGTAGCCTGTTTTCTTACAAACAGCATCTGATATCCTTATTTGATTACTGTCTCCCCTATAAATGTTAGTTCCATTTAGACCTATGAAAAGTGCTAAGAAAAACTCGATATACTTTCTTAAAATATAACATCCAAAAATGTTATTCCTGTTCATTGGAATCCCTCACTTTTACTGACACCTGTATAAGACGAAACTTAATTCGTAACTAATAAAGTTGAACCGCGCCTTCGAATTTACAGTATATTGCAGAATAAACGGGTCCTGTGTACTTTATATTAAAATATCCTAAACAATTAATTTTGTATTCACCCCGAGAGAAAAAAAAAGAAAACAAGGAAAAAAAAAATTATCAATAATAACTCTACGAATACTCTTATCTAAAATATATAAATATCGTTTTCAACTGATACTCTTAAAATTGAATTAAAACCACGAATGTTTTTTCTTTCTTTCTTTTTTTTTTTTTTTTTTTTTTTTTTTTTTTTTTTTTTTTTTTTTGTTGTTGTATGTGGAAACCCTTATTTTTTTTAAATACAATACCCTAATACCTGCACCCAATCTATATTTTTACAGGGGAACCCTGAAGAAAGACATGATCCTCTTCCACACAATGCCGGCCGGCTACAAATAATTCTCCGCCTGCAGAGAATATCAATGCCTGGAAGCTGATCAGCCCTCTTTCTGCTCTCCACACAAAAATGTAAGTAAAAATTAATTTAAATAATGATTTAATTATTATTCCACAAGAGAAAACAAAAATTATAAATAGATTTTTTTTTTTTTTTTTTTAACCTACAGTGTTCAATAATACATTTTCTTTTCATTTTAACCTAGCTCTCCCAGTTCTGGTACCCCTGGTAAACCCTTTTATGTACTCTATATTTTCTCTTACGTGTAGATTTTTTATGTTACTTAAAAAAAAACAAAAAAAAGCTGTATTACGTCGTAACTAAAAAATATATATATACCAAAAGAGTCCGTAGAGAGAGAAAAAGAAAATAATAATAATTAATTTTGTTTTTCTTTTTGCGTATTTACTTGCATTATGAAATTTATTTTGTTATATTTATTTAATTAATTTGTATTATTTCAAATTTAATACATACCAAAAAATAAAAAAAAGATATACCAATAGATAAAAATTCTTATTAATTTAATTGCAACCTACATTCGTTAATGAATTTTTTACCATCCAGTATGCACCACACTTGACGGGATTAAATTGTTTAAATCTGATAATAGTCCTTCCTTTTTAAAAATGTAAATTTTGACTAACGAAAAGACGAGAAAAAAAAAATTATCCTCTACTTTAATTTATTTTATCTTAATTTGTTAAAGATATTTTCTAACCCAATACCGTTTAAATGTCCTATATATCTATACGTAATGTCTTTTTATGTACTATGCTAATACTATGCGGGTTATTTCAGTGAACAAGAAGAAGAAAAAAAAATTGTTGCTCCTGGTTAAAAAATTACATCAGGCGCTCGCAATGTGGCGAACCTTCCTGACTGAATCCAGGATTTCTACAGAGAGCGAAAACCGGTAAGATAAAATTACCATTTCTGCATGCCTGTCTTTGAATACACTTTGCATGTTTCTCTGAAATGCACGTAGATGGCGCTAGGCGACTGTTTATTTACATTTGACCCTTTAAATTTTCTTGACCTGTAGTAAACATTGCCCTTGGGGTGTAACCGCTACCTTCTACACACCATAACTAGCATTTATTAATAAAAATACTTACTTAGGACAATATGAATTGTTTTTCTATTTATACTAGTAGAATATATATATATATATATACATAAGGTATAAATAGTATTAATCTTAATTATTTATTCATTATTATTATTATTTTTTTTTTTTTTTTTTTTTTTTTTTTTTTTTTTTTCGCACACTTAAATCTTAAATTATTTCTTTTCGGTGTCAAGCAATCTGTATTCCGAAAAGATGAAATGCAAAACTGACACCAGAATTTAAAATCAAATTTAGAAGAAAAAAAAAGTATTCATTATTTTATTATTCATAAAAGGGGGGGGGAAATCCAATTGAATTTTCTTGATGCCAGTATGTTTAAAACTATGTGTCCGCTAGAGAGGCCACAACCTTTAAACTTCCAACCGAATGCCTGCTGGTCAATTTATTTTTATTTATTTAATTTCTTACTGCACGTACTCTGCATGACAATTTTTTATCTGTTTATTTATCTGATTTTAAACCGCATGCCCCTGCATGACAATTCTTTATATATATATGAAATGCGATAAAATGCTTTCAGGCAAGGTGAAGCAGATGTTTGTCTCTAATTTACTATTTTTATTTTTATTTTTATTTTTTTTTTTGCACAATACTATCTGTTTTGTATTTAAATACAATATGAATTTGAATCTTATATATTGATGTGTGTGCATAGGGAGCCCTTTTCCAAACCTACTGATTTTCTTTTTTTTTTGTTTTTACTGCTTATCAGTTTATTTGATTAAGATTTTATTTCTATAAATATAATGTATCCATTTCATTCGAATCGTTTGTAAAATAACTGGAACCGTAAATACCCTTGTTATATATTTACTTTCCTTGGGAAGAAAAAAAAAGTACATCCCCAAAAGAAGTTGCCAAAACCAAAAAAAAATGTATATACATATTTATCTTTGGCTCTGCCCAGTTTTATATTAATAATTATTTATAAAATATACCCTACTCTGCTGTTAATCCATCTTCCACAGTTATCCTAATATCCTTATTAATTTAGGTGTTGTTTAAATACCACCACCCCCCTTTAAAAAGTGCAAATCCCTTTTAATTATGCATCCCCAAAAATTTATCCTGCAACATTTTTTTATCTATGTGTGCAATTCCCATAGAAATTTTGAAAATCCCCTTTTCCAAAATTCCGCTGTCATGAACCAAAAAGTAAAAATATTGAGTAGTTATTCACTCCCCCTTCATCCTCCCCTTTCTCTGAACCCGAATTCCTTCTCTCGTTTCTGTAAAGAGAGATCGTGAACTGATGCTCCAAAAAGAGGATGGGGAGTTCTCCAAGAGAGAAAAACAATCCCTTCTCTGAATGTCTTTCCTGCCCTGCGCGCGCACTTATTGCGTGGTAAACAGAAACTAACTGACAGCGAGTTATTACCTATTACATTCCTTACTTACTTATCCGTACGGAGTGACCCTATGCACATACTTTTGCTTATGTTATATAAATTGTATTTATTACTTTATTTGTGTAAGAGAGAGGAAAAAAAAAGAGTTGTTTTATGTATTCCCTTTGTGTTTTAACTTGAATTCCGAATATATATATATGTGTGTATATAAAAATAATTATTTATTCTTGTTAAAATGTTTTAGAGTTCCCTATTTATTATCTTGTAGACACCCCCCCCCCCCATTTATATTAAAAAAATATCCCTTTTTTTTTTTTTTTTAAATTAGAGTCCACCGGATTTTATTAAGACCTAAAACAGTGGTGTGTAGCCCGCAAAAGGTTAACTTAGAGGCGTACCACATGCTTTTTACATGTATCCATTTGTCTAATGACTAGTAGTTACAAAACCAGTGTTCAGAGCCCTACTTTAAAATCCACCACAACCAAAAAAAATATTTTTTTTTTTTTTCGTATGGCCAATTTGGGAAAAAAAACATTTTAGTCATGTATATCCATTTACCAACCATATAACTTAACCCCCCCCCACCAACAATAGTAATTATACCCCAATAATACAGTAACTTTTCCAATTTTTATTATTATTATTTTTTTTATTATTCATTGATAATACCATTATTCCAAGTATTGTAAATATTATAAAAGTGAAATATTAAATTTTTATATTTTACAGTAATATATCAAAAATTAGTCAAAAATCATAGATCCACTATGTTTATAATTTTTTTTCACTTTATTTATGGATTCATACCATTTTCCTCATTAAACTATTTCTACTAGAAATTTGCTTAACTAAATAATAATAAAAAATAATAAAATGAAGTATGTTCTTTGCTTGAACCTTTTACCTAAAACTATCTAGCCACTATTTTAACCACTTGGTTAAAGGTGCAACTAACTAAAATATATTCCGCAGGAATCGTAATTACAAAAAGTTTAAAATACTAACTAAAATTCCAGAGAACATCAAAAATCATCGCTATTTACAACCTAGTATGGCTAAGCAAAACAATGTATATTATAAGTTCTCCCTCTTCCTTTTTTTTTTCTTCACTTAGTGATAAATCCGCTCTATGTGTATTATTAATAGACTGGAACCTAGTAATTACCATTCTCCCAAAACGTACTCCCAGTTTGTTACAGTGTACCAGAGTGAGAGAGAAAGAGGGGAAAAAAAAAAAAAAAACACCATCCTATGCTTGTGAGCATTTGTCTACTATTTATATATATGTATTTTGCTACATATTCTACCTATTTTACTATTTTACATGCTTTAATATACTATAAATAACCGAAATATGCAAAGAAAAGACACTTTTCTTCTATCAATATATGCCCTTAGATATAAAAATTAATATTTGAATAAGAACCTTTAAGTGATATTTTTATCACTCTCGCAACTGTTAAACTATCTAGATTAATATACTATATATATTAAAACTTACACACTAGTAGATACATAAAAGCCGTTAAACTACCTGTTTATCTCCATCGCCAATATTAAACTACATTAATTACCCTGTTATACATACTAAAACTTACACGCTAGTAGATACATAAAAACAATTCAATAACAAGTTTATAACCCTAAACCTCAAAAATATAAAGCACCTCTTAGGCCATGTGAATCACTACACTACATATACTAACTTAAACACTAGTAGATACAGAAGCACAATTCGGTGGCCTGTTTATCACCCTAAAGAACGAAAAATAGAAACCTATTTCGAATTATCTGACTAAATATCCTATATACATTAAACTTAAACACTAGTAGATACAAAAGAACAATTCGGTGACATATTTATCATCATAAACAGAAAAATAACAAGTAAACTTTGAATTATGTTACTAAACACACTATATACACTAAACATACACACTAGTAGATACACCAGAACAATTCAGCTCCCGCCCGTCTTTTTCTCTTTTTTTTTTTTTTTTTTTTTTTTTTTTTTTGTTTTTGTTGAATCTTTGAAAAATCATTATGTGATTCACCGAATGTTTTTTTTGTGTCAAAGGTTTGGATCGCTTTTTCTTTAAATTTCGCATAATCGGTTTCCGAATTTAGTTCTACATCCGTTTGCAACCTTTCACGTGCCGTTCCGACAAATTTTGAGCGTAAAATTATTAATTTCACTTCATTAGAAAAGTTCGTCTGGACGGCAGCTCTATCGAACTCCTGAATAAAATAATGTATATTACATTCTTTCTTCCCATCATATGGTGCAATCACATTTAATAAATTATCCGTATTCGCCTTTTCGGTATCCGTTTTAGACATATTTACTTTATTCGTTGAATTTTTTAACTTACTCTGTGCAAGACGGGTACGCGCTTCAATAATGAAATTATTAAATTCCGAACTGGTACGCTTTTTAATTTTAGACTTATTTCCCATGCGCTAACATTATTTTAAATAAATTGGGTGTAAAATTTCCAATTGCAAAAATTATTAATAATATGAAATACCATGAAAAATCAAATATAAAATGTAAAGAAATATAAACACACCATTCAAAGAAAAACCCTTAGGAATAAGAGAACTAATCACAGTACATATAACGCATACTCCAAAAAAAAATAAATTCTTCCGAAAAATAGAGGAAAAGAAAAATTAATGTAATGTATATAAATCTTTCTTCAAGTGCACCATCTCAGCCACACATAACTGTATATATATATACATATTTTTTTTTTTTTTTTTTTTTTTACATCTATGTATTTCTACCTTTTCTATCAGTTGCACTGATAAATTATAGAAAAATTTTATTATTTTCTTTTTATTTATTTATTTTTTCTTATTTATTTTTTCTTTTATCATAATAATACCCCTCTATTATTATTTCTTAATGCACATGTATAATATACAATTACTCATTATAATTCAACTCGATATATTTAACAAACTCCTAAACCTGAGAAAAACATATATAAAAAGTAAATATATAATTTTCAATAATCATGGAAGACGGTAGTATTTCGAGTGACGCAGCCTTAAGCCTAAAATCGTATCGTATCGTATCGTTAAATATCGTATCGTATCGTAGAATTCATAGATGGCGGAACTCTATATATACAGCTAACTTGAGATCAAAGAAAACGCGAAAAGCCGCCTTTTAATAACTCAGCAGATATAGGTCCTATTGTTCTGAATTTTCTAGAACAGTCTTATATCTGCAGTCTAATCGTATACTGAAATTTTTACATTTCTACGTGCAGTATATTTTGAGATTTAAATAGCCATTTTTAAAGTGAAAACGTTGGTATGATTATCGAGGAAGTTCCTAATATGAAAATCTCGAAAACGCTTCTAACGATTTTCTTCAAATTGATATTATAATATAAATCTGATTAATACGAGGTGAATAACACTTTTCTTTTTTCTGGGAAAACTCGTTTTATTTTAAAAATCGTTATTTTAAAAAATCGCTTTTTTTACTTTTCTCGTCTGTGATTGGTGAATAGGTTTGACGTCACTTCGTATGTAGGAGGAGTCTTAATCCATCTGCTGTGAGTATAAAATATAAAATCAGAAGATTTGCAAAGTCATTTTAGGTATTCTAAGTTGAGTTAACAATCTGAATGTAGGCAGTAAATCTTTTTTTTTTTTTTAAATATTAAAATTTTAAATGTTAATTATTATGTGTTTTAAAATATTAAATATATTAAATGAAATTTCGATTGATATTATCTTTCTCTTTTGTTATGAAGAAATTATTATTCCATATTACTGCTTTTTGTCGAAAAAATATTTAGATTCATTTTTAAAAAAGGAGAATTTTATTTTTAATAATATGTATTCAATATAATTGTTATTTATCATTCTTTTTCAATTTTCAAAAAAAATTATTTTTAATTTTTTGTTTATGATCGTGACTCGAGGTTTTCGACTTGTGACTCAACTCAACCATTGCTATTTCTCATTGCTTTGCATAAATAATTATTGGATTACACTTTATTAGGTATTTTGTTAATTTATTATTTGTTTTTTAATCTGATTTACGATTCCATTTTTAACTTTTCTTTTGATTTACTTAGATTTAATGTGTCCTTTTTTATTTTCGGCCGATTTAACCTAACCACGCTATCGTTTTGTAGATATTACGAACCTTTTATTTTCTCTTGAAATATCTATTAATGTTTTAATATCCAGCATCAATAATTATTTTTATAATACCTTATGGCTTCATAGTTGAATAGCTTCTTCTGAAAAGGGCAACAGAAATTTCTGAAAACTTTTGTTTACATATCGATTACGATAGGAATGTTTTAATATCCAGCAGTAACTTAAACTTTTGTTTTGATTACATATCGAGTAACAAAAAATATGTTCTTGACTCTTTAGAAAATGTAACTAAAATGATAATTTTAACAATTGAATCATTAATAAAAAATTATATGTTAAATTAAGCCTGAAAATTTTAATACTTGGAAAGGCTGAGACAAATATAAATTTTTAAAGCAGATATCTTACAATGAATGTTTAATCACAATGTTTCAACTAAAATATCTTTAAATATTAACAAATTTAAACAAAATGAAGTTCTTAATTTTGCCGATTGATTTTTCGCGAAAAAAGGTACTAAAAAAACTTAAAACTATTTAGCTAGAACAGATTACAATGTTTCTGATGGGAACAAATAAATGGATTTTTCAATGCTTTCACTAAAGTAAATTTAAAATTCAAAGTCAGAATTACAAATTAATTAAATTGTTTATTGTGGGATCCCCATAACTCAAAAAATATTTTAAACTAAGTTATCATTGTTTTTTCAATGTTTGTTGACAGACGGTTGCGATTTGTGTTAAAAACCACCAAAGTGACATTCTCTATGCCCTATCATATGATGCATACCAATAGATTTCTAAACAGCTTCCACTTGAAAATCTGAAGACCATTAAGATTACTAAATCAAAAGAAAAGTTCACGATTAATTCCCAAAAAGTCAGAATAAATAAATTTCAAAATACATAATATGTGTAATCCTATTTTAAAAAGCTTTTTTTCCAAAGTAAGAATTCATTCACATACACTGACAATAAAATTATGAGTGTTTTGGTTGGTGGGAAAACATTTAATGTATTTTATCAGCGCTGTCCAACATGGCATGATTTAAGGGGGGGGGGGGGGGGAATTATTTTTTTGCCAATGATTTTCTGAGAACATCACTTTTATTTTCAAGAGCAAGGGGTGATTCTGTTCTGAAATTTCAGCCATTCAGTTCTGAAAAAGAAAAAAAAAATCATTCCTTCTTAACCTAAAAACCTCATAATGGATATTAATTATGAATGAATCGTATGTTTTCTCCTACCGATTGGCAATTTTTGTGTGTTTTTTATGTGACCACTTGACAAATTTTATGATTTTTCCCCTAACAACCGACTGTCGATTTTTCTTTTTCATCTGTGACTGATTGATGAATTTTGTGATTTTTTAAGCAGTAGATGGGCAAATTAATCGATTTTTTTTTTCTTCATGACTAACTGAAGAATTTCTTGTAACCAACTTGTGAATTTTTTGATTTTCTTTTCCTTCACAAGAGCGATTTAGAAATTTCTCTACATACATTTATAATCTACAGTGATGATAGACAAAATTCATGCATTAATAAGATTCCTGTGGTAAGATTCGTCAAATGGTCGCAGAAAAAGACTAATTTTGTCAAGGGATCGCAGAATAAATGAAAATTTCCTCAAAATGTTACGGAAAATTTCGAATTTCGTAAAAAGTCTGTGAGGCTGTGAAAGTTCAGCTTTTTTTTTTTTTTTTTTGCTGAGCCTGTACCATGTCTGATTTTAAGTCAATACGACCCGAACCTGCAAAAATAATTTTCAAAATATGAAAAATATTATCAATATTTTGTTTTTGATACACACAAAAACCACATGTATCATATTTTTGATAGTTTATGTACACATGTTACATGTGTTTAAATTGAGAGGTGCCTGTTATTCAAACTTATATAAAAGTTCAAATATATAAAGTTTAGGAATTAAAAAGTGTTTGTTAAATAGAAATGTCTGCCTTTTGAAAGAAAAGCCATTATGGAGGTGTTATTGTACATAGACAGGGGTAGGGAAATGCATCATTTTACTCGCCATTGGCGAGTGAATTTTCTAACAGGGCGAGTGAATTTTTAGGTAGTTTTTGAAAACTGCAAACTATAGAGATATACCGAAAACTTTTTTTTTTATTAGTTAGCTATATTTTTCAACTTTCCTAATTATTGCGATGTAAACATGGTACTAAGTTCTATTTTATATTAAACTTTAATCTCTTGTTTATTTTTTTAAAATTTATAGGGAAGAAAAATATGAGAATGCATTATAGTAATAGTAACCAACTATTTTTGAGTTGCATAATTTTGTCATAAAAATTTTCAACTGTAGATTGCATTTTACTGGCTGGTGAAATAAATCCTTGGCTGGTAAGATTTTCTAGAAATTCCCCACCCCTGTACATAGATCTTCAACCTGAAAAAATACTTTGGATATCATTTGAAATTCAGGTCGACCAATTAGAG
Organism: Maratus speciosus; assembly: GCA_963932465.1. Classification (NCBI taxonomy): domain Eukaryota; kingdom Metazoa; phylum Arthropoda; class Arachnida; order Araneae; family Salticidae; genus Maratus; species Maratus speciosus. The sequence continues at coordinate 175,665,216 of OZ010793.1, forward strand.
TCAAAACCCAAACCGAAACAATGAAAGTGAACCCGGCCTGCAACAAAAAATCTACTATTGATCCGATCCGAACCAAGAGTCGGTTCGGGTAAAAGCAAGTAACCCGATCTGATGCAGGACTCTAATGCAGATATCTTTCAGTTAGTGTAGTAAATTGTTTTACATGCTTCCTCAATTAGTGTGTGAAGCACAAAACTGGTTACACTATTTTTTTCCCAGCAAGATGGTGATCATTATTCAGCAATTGGTAAGTTTTCTATTAAATAAATTAACCAGTTTGTAGGTTTGTAGCAATTAAACTGTAATGCAAAACATTTCAATCAAGTCGTGTATTTAAAAAAGTACTCTATGATAAGTAAGCTAACATAATTAAAGAACTGTTGTAATGCAGATTAAAAATTAAGAGACTTTGTACTGTTTCTTGACTGATTGTTTATATTTTTAAAATGTATACATTAATATGCGAGTGCACATATGTGTGCACCAGTGATTTTTTTTTTTTTTTTTTTTTTTAATTGTGTATTTGCAGAGTGCGTGACATCTGGCCGAAAAAGTAGCAAGCAAAACTAAACACTGTATGTACTGTATAAACAAGAAAATTAATCGACACTGTTTGTTTTTAAGCATTTTGCATATTACAGGTCATCACTTTAATCATTGTTTATATCAGTGTTGAATTCAGACACTTTTCTCCAGGAGGGATTGCACTTTTTGACCATTGAAAACACAAAATCTCAAATCTTCTGGGGGGGGGGGGGCTGAAATCAACACTGATTTATATTTAAAAAATTTATACTTTAATATGCGAGTGCATTTATGTGTGCACAAGTTTTTTTTTTTTTTTTAATTCGGTATTTGCACAGTTCATGACACCTGGCCGAAACAGTACTCAGTACAATATTACTCAGAAATAAATTAAGATATATTTTAACTCTCTGAGCGGTTTGAGCATATTTTTCTGTTTCCCAAAAACAACTTTAATCTGTTGTAGACAAAAATATTTTCAGCAGAATTGTATTTCAAGATGTCTATCAAATAAAGGAGCATGAAGTGTATTTTAGAAACAAACAGGAAAAGAAAATTTTAATTAAAATTATTTTTATAAGCATTTTTATGAAAATGCCGGAATGCCTTCAAGATGCTCGGAGGGTTTAAAATATATATATATATATATATTCCAATCAACCCAGTAGCAGAAACAGTGCAGCACGGAAGCGGGCGCTGCAGATTATTTTAAACCTTGCAGATTAATCCACCAACTTAAAAATAAATGCTGGGCTTAAAAAATAGCTGAAATTTGCTTTAAGTCTATAGATTTATGGTATTTGTTGTATCCTTATATTATATATATTCTTTATAAATGGAAATTTTGCTTACTTTAAGTGTTTCTGTTATTTCTTATGATAGTAGGCTTATTGGGTCACAGATAAATTTTTGTTTGCTGCAGACTGACGCAGAAAATTCTGCTTCTGGGCCAATGTATTTATATATTTATGCATGTAAGCATTCACTGTTTTCTGTGGTAAAAATCTGTATGTACTTTAATGCAAATAACTTAAAAGTAGAGCTGGGCGATATATTGATAAAATTGATATAAAATGGTAATTGTGATAACGATATTAAAAAACCTTACAAAACGGTATATCATGAATATCATAATCGTGATGTAAACCGTGATTATCGTGGTTCTTCATTAAACCGCAACATTAAGCAGCACTTCTTCAGATTCGACCCAGTCTAAACCGTGGTATTAAATACTGAATCGTCTGTTCCGATTATTATGATACTAACGGAGTGTCTCCTCTCAAGTCTAAACCGTGGTATTAAAAATACCAATTCCTCGGTTTCAGTATTCTTGATATTAACGGTGCGACTTCTGCCAGTCTAAATTGTGATATTAAATAACGACTCCTCGGGTTCCATGTTCATGATACTAATGGTATGTGATTTCGTTTTGGTGGGTGATAAGTATCGTACATGCAGTTTTCTGTGTGATCACTGACATCAGATGATACATATATATATATATTTATGGTATTGACGGTATAAGCTGAATCTCTGAGCATATGCGTTTTATGCTTCAGACACCATGTCTTTCATTTCATTATGGTATTTAGATTTCAGCGATGTTGATGAATATTTGCTCTTTGTTATCGAACAATGTGTGAATCAGGATGATAAAGAAATGAAATATAACATTTTATTTGCAACAGTGGATTTAATTAGACAAATGAAATAATAATTATATAGCTGGGTCCTCAGGGCCACTTTTCTAACTTTGGCCGAGACCCCTCATGTGGCATATCATTGGAAAGGCCTGTGACCACTTATTCATGTTATGCACCTCCGGTGACCACCCCCCACTTCCACGTCTGGGGGGCACTTTTCTAAATTTTACCGAGACCCCTCATGTGACATATCATTGGAATGGCCTGTTGCCGCTTATTCATGTTATGCCCCTCCAGCATCCCTATCCCCCCCATGGGAGGGCCTTTTCTAAATTTTTCCCCCCCCCCTTATGTGACGTATCTTGCAAAGACCTGTGACCGCTTGATCATTTTATGCATTTCCGGTGCTCCGCCCACCACTTTGCCCCCCAAGGTGGCACTTTCCTAAATTTTGCCGACACTCATCATGTGACCATTTATTCATGTTATGCACCTTCAGCATTCCTCTCCCCACTTGTCCCCCCCTTGCGGGAGGGCTTTTTTCTAAGTTTTACCGTCACCCCTCATGTGACATATCGTTGCAAAGGCCAGTGACCGCTTAATCATTTTATGGCCTTCCGGTGCATCGCCCACCACTTGGACACCCCTAGGGGGCACTTTTCTAAATTTTGCTGACACCCATCATGTGACATCATTGGAAAGGCCTGTGACTGCTTATTCATGTTATGCACCATCAGGGTCCCTCTCCCCACTTGTCCCTCCCCCCCCCTCCGAGGGAGGGTCTTTTTGTATATTTTGCCATCACCCCTCATAAGACATATCGTTGCAAAGGCCTGTGACCGCTTAATCATTTTATGGCCCTCCGGTGCACCGCTCACCACTTTTCCCCCATGGGGGGCACTTTCCTAAATTTTGCCGACACCCGTTATGTGACATATCGTTGGAAAGGCCTGTGACTGCTTAATCATTTTATGCACTTCCAGTGCTCCGCCCACCACTTTGCTCCCCTCCCCTCCCCGGGGGTCACTTTCCTAAATCGATATATCGGAATATGATATAAAGATGCTGATTTATCATGATATTTAATTCTAGACATTGCCCATCCCTACTTAAAAGTGCTTTGCCATCGATCAGCATGATACCGATATCTATGTACCGATAATATTGTACCAATGTAATGATACCGATAATATTGTACAATACATTTTCGCCATTATCTAACATTAGTGCACACAAAATGCATTTGTATGCACTACATAGTTTATTATCTACCGATTCTAATAAGGATTTTATGATCGTAGTAGATATGAATGTATTTTATATGAAATTAGTACCAAATAATGAGAGATTTATTGATGTTGTTATGTCAGTAAATAACATTTTAAAGAGTTAGACTTTTTTGTTTGGTGCCATCAAGTTTTGACGGGTTCCATCTAGTGAATCTTTAAGACTTTTTTACTGTTGCTATAGAAATATTTTAGATTATTAATAATTTGTCTCGAATGAGTCATAAAAGGCCAACCCTGCCGCATGGCAATTAAAGTTTTTAAAGTGGCAATTAAAAAATATTATCTATCGCCAAATAAAATACAGCTTTTTCATCTCTAGTTACGTTTAGCTTTTTATTTTTTTAAATGGTGCAAGGACACGGTATCTAAAATGTCACTAATAATATGTGCATCCATTGTCTGCAATTTTCTATAATCTACGTTGCTTAGCAAAAGTAAATATCACAAATTTCACCTATCTGTTTCTGAAAATTATTGTGAACTTCAACCATTGATGGCCAATTTGTGCTGAAGTGGAAAAGACCATCACATCAAAAATACCTTTTGTCACAATTTTTGTTGCTGGCAAAAATTATACTAGTATTTTAAAACAGGGTTTTAAGGATTTTATTTTAACTACATGAGGCAAGAATGAAGAGATACTGATACTTAAAGCATATGGTTGCTCTACTCATTGGTTAAATCTTCTAGGTGACAATATAACTCCACAAACAATTACAAAACATGTCATTGAAATACAAAAGTACTTTCACAATTACCATGCTGTATATGCTTGGTTAAAAGAATGCAATGATCATTTTACACTACTCTTACCTTGCAACTTTTACTAGAACAGTCAGATAACTTGTTTTGAAACTTTTATCAATAACCACAGCCATTATACTAAAATTATTAATACACTATTAACATTTCTTTGAAATTATCAGACTATAATCTTTATAATGTTAAAGATCTTCTTTTGCAATTATAACCAGTTGAAAACACTTTAAATAGTCAGGAATGGGAAATATATCATTTTGCTTGCCACTGGCGAGTACCTTTCCTCACAGGGCGAGTGGATTTTTAGGCAATCTTTGAAAATACTGCAGGCTATATAAGGTCTGGCAAAAACATTTTTTTAATAGTTGGTTATATTTTTCAAATTTACTTCGATAGTGCCAAGTTCTATCTTATACTAAACTTTCCTCTGTTGTATATATTTTTTAATAACAATTAATAATTTCTTAGTTACAGTGACTACTATAGTAACAATTTCTTAGTAACAGTGTAAACTATTTTTGCTGTGTGTTTTCTCATTGTTTTTGAACTGTACGTTGTATCTTGTTGGCTCATAAAATAAATCTTTGTTTGGTAAGATTTTCTGAAAATTCCCCATCCCTGTAAGTAGTAGTATCAATACAAAAACCCTTAATGGGTTAAAAGTTAGTGATGCAGCACTTTATCTTATTCTCTAAGAATTTTAAATATGGAACTTAAAAATAATGATATCAAATTTTGAGTGACGCTATGCTATTAATTAGGGATTGACCGAAACAACAATTTTGCCGAATACCGAAGCTTCGGTCGAAGTGTACGCCGAATATTCGGTATTCGGCGACCGAATACTTGAAAATTTTTAATACGCATTTTTGCATATACTAGCTTTTTTAATAAACTTTAATTGAAATGAAATTCTCAATAATTTAATTCAGTTAAATTTTTATTCTTAAATCTAATTAATAAAAAATTTAATGACTTTCTACTCACAAATTTATTAACCCATCACTTTTTATTATTTTATCACTAGTCAATACCCAAAAATAACCTATGAAAGTATTAAACTATGCAGGCTATTATTAAGGATAAGGACTACCAGAATAACAAAAGTTCATTCAAATAAAAAGAAACAATGTTGTTAATAAGCTGATTTACTGACTGTCTAATTATAAACATATTGAATAGGAATGTTCTCAAAATACAAAAAGTATCATATCAATTTGTACATTTAACTATTTTCTATCAAATTATTGATAGATATTTATATTTTGATTAATATTTTAACACTGTGGTGATGAAGATTACAAATTTGAACGATTTTGATATAACGGTTATAAAAGCTATAGGATAAGCATTGGAGTATACTTATTGGATGTGTGTATTTTCTTTAATAACCTTAGATATACAGATATGAACTCTAATATACTTATTTGATGTGTATATTAAAGAAAATACATATTAAATAAATTTAAATTAAAAAAAAAAACTAATGTAGAAGTAATTAAAATTAAATGATAAGGGATGCATCTTCCTTACTTTTTTCTTCTTCTCTAGTTGGCAGTTGTTTTGATTTCACCCCTATGTAGACTATTTTAGGAAGGAAAAAGTTTTTTTGAAATAAAAAATGGCCTTTGACTTGTTTTTTGTAGTGCAAGCTGAATTCTGAACTCATGCACATAATATTAAACCTCATTGTTTAGCCTATTCTACTGCTAAGTAAAAGACAATTCTTCTAATTCTAAAAAAATACTTATCTGTAATTATTCGGCCGAATACTTAAAAGTATTCGGCCGGAGCCGAATATTCAGTTTACATGCCGAACCACCGAATACCGAATCAACTATTCGGTATTCGGTCAATCCCTACTATTAATTATAATCTCTGTATATATTTCATCATTTTATTTTTTTATAATCGCATGTGCAAAAATTATGTTCAATTTAAAAAGATGTATAAAAGTTTAATCATTGATGCTTTATCATTCATATCTCTCATAAATTCAAAGTATGAGTTTAAAAAGATATGGGAACTACTTGCGAATTCACCCGGAGTCCGCTATCTTGTTTCTTTGTTGGTCATTTATAATCACTTTATGCTTAATTTAATAACATAACAACAACAAACATAATATAAACAACAGCAAACATAACATAAAATAAATAAATCCAAATAAATAAATTTAACATCGGCGATGATCAACAAAGAAACAAGGCGGACTCCGGGCGAATCCGCAAGTAGTACCAAGATATGAATTAAAAGTATTCTATTTTTCATGCACTTTTTCTAAAATTTTGGTATTTCATTAAGTTTATTTTGTTTCTAGGAAAATTTAATCCAATTTTATCTATGAAGGTGTACTTTTTTAATCTTTTGATCCTAAACCTCAAAAAAGTAATGATATCAATACAAAAACCCTTAACGGGTTAAAAGTTTGACGCAGCACTTTACTTTATGGCTATATGAATCTGAAATATGGGTCTTAAAAATTCTGATATCAAGTTTTAAGTGACGCTGTGCTATTAAAATGAATTTATATATATTTAATTTTTCTTTTTTGTTGTATTTATTTTTAATCAGTGATACTTTTTCATTCAAGATATGAGTTTTAAAAGATATGATATCAAAATTAAAGTGACGCTGTGATCTGACTTAGATTAGTTAAAAAATTACTTTACACATACTTGTGTTTTGTCTTCTGAAATATATTTAGAAATTGAAACATTTTTTTTTTCAATACACTATCAAATATGTCATACATTTTCTCAGCTGATGTTATGTATTAAATGTATTTAATTCAATAAATTTATTTATCTTTTGCGTCACGATATCCAGAACCATCGGTAAAATTTGTGTAAATGTTTTCTTTGCATCACACTATCTATTTGCATACTATTTACTTAGTTTAGATACTATGACGCGAAATAAACGTTTACACAAGTTTTACGGATGGTTCTGGATATCGTGACGCAAAAGATAAATAAATTTATTGAATTAAATACATTTAATACATAACATCAGCTGAGAAAATGTATGACATATTTGATAGTGTATTGAAAAAAAAAATGTTTCAATTTCTAAATATATTTCAGAAGACAAAACACAAGTATGTGTAAAGTAATTTTTTAACTAATCTAAGTCAGATCACAGCGTCACTTTAATTTTGATATCATATCTTTTAAAACTCATATCTTGAATGAAAAAGTATCACTGATTAAAAATAAATACAACAAAAAAGAAAAATTAAATATATATAAATTCATTTTAATAGCACAGCGTCACTTAAAACTTGATATCAGAATTTTTAAGACCCATATTTCAGATTCATATAGCCATAAAGTAAAGTGCTGCGTCAAACTTTTAACCCGTTAAGGGTTTTTGTATTGATATATTTTCTCATATTATCATTTGTCATGACTGAACCTTGTTATAAAAGTTGTGCCAATCTTTGTTTTGTCCACAGGAGAACTTTGTCATTCGAACAAAACAAAAAAAAATTTAATATGTAGGATGAAAAAATTGAAATTATCTGCATAATAATTTAGACCTAAATATCCTTAGAATTTTAATACCTAAAGTATAAAAAAAATTATTAATGTAATTAATTTGACCCAAAATGTAATTATAATTAAGATAAAACAATAATAACCTCACGTTCCCAAAGGAAGAGATCACGGTACCACCTAAGTATCGGGGAAGCCCATGCTGGCAAGATCTAGACAACTATTAAAAATTAGGTTAATGAATATCTTAATTTATCTATAAATTCCCTAACACAAGCTAACAAGAGTGTTGGGCGCACCCTTTTCTCCGAACTTACTTGATCCAAAAGAAAATCTATCTTATAGGGGCCTCTAATTATAGAGAACCTGGTGATCGTAAAAGCCTAGTTAGTTAATAGATAACCTACGGTCATTTACCTAAAAGGTTATCTTGAATAAATAAGACAATGCGTTGTGAAATGTTTAGAAGATAACTAACCTATGGCCAATTGGTTTGAAGGGAAATATATAATAAAATCAAAACCACTAAATATAACTCCCCAATTTTCAGACAAACCAACCCTACAAGATAAATTTAATTATGGCTTTTACATATATGGTCTAATAATAATATTAAGCTGTCAGGTAATTTCAAAATACGTAAAATAAGTAATTAGCAAGACCTTTAACAAATAATAACAAAGAAGGGAATTAATAATAATACATCATTTATTTACACCACAGGCAAATTATATTAAGTTACAATTAAATAATTCATACTTTTACCATCCAAAATAATAACTCATAAAAAAAAACACTAATTTGGATATTAATTGAAGTTGACAAGTTCTCCTGGGCACCCTATTCCCAATTCAAAACATTTGATATTAAAACGGTACACAATAGAAAAGAGAACATCCATAACATCGTACCTTTTTCCCCATTGGGGTCACAAGATCCTTTTAGAGTTGTAGACTTGACAGTATATATATATATATCCAAAAGTTTTTTTTTTTTTGTTTGTAGAACCACAACACACATATTCGTGTTCCGTAATTTTAGTTTTATTTACACTAAATTCCACCCAGGTCTGGGCCAAAAGCAAAAATGTTTAAATCATTTTTTTTAAAAAAAATTAACACTACTATATTGCTCGTCATAGACAGAGCAAGTAAATATGGGCAGATCAGCCAAAAATGGGCTTGAAAAAAATAACCACCGCACTCTGGAACTCTTTTTGTACATCTGTATTTTTTTCGAGAAAAAGAAAATCTCTCACTGTTAAAAATTTGCATGTGCGGCCCTGAGTGGTGGATGCGAATTAACATATTCAGCATAATTAAAATCTCCAACCACTCGCCGCTGTCTGGACCCGCCTTCGTGTCGGCCAGTGGTCAGTGGGTCCCCGAAATGCAGAGGGACTTCCGACCCTCCTACATCCGATATTTCAAACCCCACTTTCCCACGAGACCGCGGGCTCCCCCACGAAGATCCTGCAGCTGTCCCATAAAACATGAGGTCATAAAAGTCCCTCTTTTGTACCAAAACTGTCCAATTCTTTACTTTACATCGTAATATCATACATACAGATAGTAACTGGCAATTAAGCTTTCCCCTTAGCAAAACACTTGCCTGGGAAAATACTTAATGCTCTTGGTACCCATCCTTAATAAAATAATAATAATGTACTAATAAATGCATACATAAAAACAATAATACTGTACATTGAAAAAAAAAACTTGAATTAAAAAATTAATCAATTAGATAAAATAACTTAGATAAAATAATCACTTACATAAAAAAAAAACTTGAATTAAAAAATTAATCAATTAGATAAAATAATCACTTAGATAAATATATACATAGATGATATCGACAGTAAACTTATTCATATATATATATATCTTTTTCCTTCAAAAAAATAGTTCTAAATATCCAAAATGTTGAAATCATGCCAACAAATATAATTAAGGTATTTTAAAAATGAAAGAGAATTATTTGTTTTGCAAAAAGAAAAATATATAATAATAAGGAAATGAAAACATTTTCTTTTTTTAAAAAAAGATTAAATATACATGTAATAATGAGCAGCGAACAAAAGTGTTGCTTTCTTTTTTTTGAATTAATATAATGTGTATATGTATATAGTTGTGTTCAATGTAAATAAAATATTTAATCAAGCGTTAAAAAGTTTCTGTAATTATTTAATTGATAAATGTTTAAGGTGTGTGAACTTATTTTTACAGCTTAAATTTATTTCATAGGTGGAAGAGTTCGTCTAAATAAATCACAACGCAAATTCTTAATTTTATTCGTAATTAATTAAATTTAATAATTACAGTTTAACGCGGATTATAATTTAATTTTATTAATTATTCGCGTCGCTCTTCTTTTAGAATTACGTAATTACGATCACTTATGTTATTTGAATTTATCTAAGGTATATAAAATTATATACCGATTTACTATGAGGTTGCTAGGATGATTTGGACAAATTAACAATTTTGGGTGTAAATTAAATAGGAAATAAACAAGTGTAATTATCTGTCCAGCAGTGGCAACTGAAGTACTCCATTTCTGTCGAAAGTAAATGAAAAAAAGGAAAATAGTAGATTGCTGTATCTTTTTGTTGCCATTTTCCATAAAAACTGAAAAAAAAATAATTCAAATACGTGTTATGTCAAGAATATTGTATGTTTTAAAACCCGGTGAGTTTTGGCTTTATTTCGTTTCTATTTATCAATTAAATTATTTTTAGTTTATTGCAATTTAACTTTACAAACGATATAACATTTTTTCTTTACAAAAATGTATTTTAAAGAATATTTGTGTGTCTCATTTTCTCCGCATTTTCTTAATTTGTATCAAAAATCTGAAAGAATACAATTTTATTCATCCGTGTGTAATTGCATTTTCCGAATTTTGAAAAAATATAAATGAATGACTTCCGATAAAACATGGAGCTATTATAAACAAAAAAAATGAAGTCATATAAATGATTAGATACCCGAGATTGTTTTTCCGACCTTCATAAATGACGCCATTGCTTTCTGCTGGGTTTGTGTATTATTCCGCGATAATGATGTCATTTGCATGCCATTTAATAGATGTTTAAGACGGGATCGTAAAAGTGAGATGTTTTAGCGGATGTAATTGGCGTCATTTTTTTTTTTTTTTTAAAGGGTGTATTTTAACTCTTTCAGTGTGACGTCAGTCATGACGTTTTGGTTGGAAACTGACTCCAAACAAACGGTTGCTATGAGTCATTTCTTTTTAAATATAAATCGTAGAAAATGTTACTACTACATGTCAAGTATTAAAATACTTAGATCTGTGATATAGATATAAGATATAGCTATAATATACAAATAAAGTGGAAAATACAACATAGCAACCGTTTGTTTGGAGTCAGTTTCAACCAAAACGTTACGACTGAAATCGTCTATTCTTAAAACTGAAATATGTTTTGTAAAAGTGCGTCATTTTCATCCCATCTGCTTTGAAATTCTTCACATTGAAAATGCTTCATCTTTGAAAATAACGTAATCGAAATCACACACTGATAAAACGCAATGTTTTACAAACATTTACAGTGACTTTATGGAAGAGCAGTAACATACAGTGTGCATGCTCGTTGTCAAAAAAATTGCGATTTATATTACAGAACTTGATGAATCTCTCTTGGATGAATTCGCTTCGCTGAGTTAGACAAGCAATCAAAGAAAATCTTCACAATAATTCGAGGTTTAAAATAATATCAGGTTCCCCAAGTTGTTGTCCATAATTCTCTCTACTGATAACATTTTATTGCTATTCTTTAAGACATGTTACTGTAATTTTATCAAAATAACATAATTTGCTTAATTTAATTTTACACAATTTTATATAATCTATGTATTTAAAACACAAGAATGTTTTTAATCATCCGCCCTGAGCTTTCTGCTGAACCAAATATATTGATAATTTTTTTAACTGAAAGCTGTTCATTTGTAGTTGTGCCCGCACTAGCTGGTTTTTTTTTTAATATCACATTATTATATTTTAATTTTAAAAGTATTCTACGAATCTTCTTCAAAATTATGGTATTGAGATAGCTTTCATTATTGCAATGAAGAGTGAAATAATGAGGTTTATTTATCTTTATTCATGTGATTATCTGATAAAATTCAAAATTGTTGATACAGATTGCTGTATAGGGTTTAATGGCGCAAAATCCCATTAGGGACATAATATTTTGAACGGAAAATGACGTACTTCTTTTGAAAAAACGCATTTTCCTCATAAAGGTTCGATTTCCCGCCCCCCTTCTGTATGTGTACTAAATTTCAGACTCTAGGTGAAATGCTTAACTAAGTGAAAATGACGTCCTGTTTAAATAATAACGATGATTTCCTTAGATAAAACTAAACTTTTTAACACAAATGCGTCCAAAAAAGAAAACAAATTACGGCAATTTTTACTTTCCTATACTGAGATTAGAATAAGATTTTACTGACAATCGTGACTTCACATTTTGAGTTAATATGGTTTTAAAATGATCAAATTAAAATACCAATTGTTTAAAAAAGGTGATTGCGGGTGTGAGGGGTTAATTTTTAAGTTTTATTTCTATCGCGTGGAGCTCGATTAAGAAAGATTAATCCGTTTGCCCTTAAAACAACATAAAGCCTTCATCATTTTCTTACGACTAATATTCCGTAAACAAAAATAAAACGTCCTCTATGATTAAATAAATAAAATAATATAAATAAAACACAAATTTAACAGACATGTAATTGAACTACGCGCTTACCCAGGTAAAAATTTTTGCTAGTACCAGCATAAAAATATGCTAGTTATTGCTATGTATTGCTTTGTTTGCTAGATTTTTATGCTAATATATGCTTTATAATGCTAGCCAGCATCACATGCTATGTAGCTAGCTTACACAGCAATAGCATGGCAAGCTATATACAAGCATTTTATGCTTGTTTGCAGTTTAAGCTTCTTCCAAAGCATGGAGAAGTAGGTACCTTAACATGCTATTATATGCTTTTTTATGCTTGCCAGCATAATATGTTATGCAGCCAGCTTAAGGAGAAATAGCATGGCAAGCTATGTACAAGCATTTATGCTTGTTTGTTGTTTAAGCTTCTTCCAAAGCATGGAGAAGTAGGTACCTTAACATGCTATTATATGCTTTTTTATGCTTGCAAGCATAATATGCTATGCAGCCAGCTTAGGTAGATATAGCATGACACGCTATGTACAAGCATTTTATTCTTGTTTGCTGTTTAAGCCTTTTTCCAAAGCATGGTGAGGTAGGTACCTTAACGTGCTATTATATGCTTTTTTTATGTTTGCCAGCATAATATGTTATGCAGCAAGCTTAGGAAGAAATAGCATGACAAGCTATGTACAAGCATGTTATGCTTATTTGCTGTTCACGTTTCTTCCAAAGCATGGAGAGGCACCTTAATGTGCTATTATATGCTTTCTTATGCTTGGTAGTATAATATGCTATGCAGCCAGCTTATTGAGAAATAGCATGACAAGCTATTACAAACATGCTATGCTTATTTGCTGTTTAAGCTTCTTTCAAAGCATGGACAGGTAAGCACCTTAACGTGCACACAACGTTACAACAATAATAACACAACAAACACAACAACAATAGCACCTTAACGTGCTATTGTTTGCTTTTTCATGCTTGCCCGCATAATATGCTATGCAGCCAGCTCAGGGAGAAATAGCATGACATGCTATGTACAAGCATTTTACGTGCTTATTTGTTGTTTAAGCTTCTGTTAAAGCATGGAGAGGTAGGTACTTTTACATGCTCTTATATACTTTTTTATGCTTGCCAGCATAATATGCTAGTTTATTAATAACTAATAACTAGTAGCCAGTAACTGATATAAGTTTCCCAGTAATGATGAGTTAGGTACTTAAATGAAGCATTGTGTGTTTGTTAATGCTTGGCGGAATCAAATGTTTACTTTTTTTTATTTACTCGAAAAATATATATTTGACTGTTTTTTGAAAATAGAAGAAAAGGAAATTATAATCATAAATTATATTAATTATTTAAATCCGGGGAAAGACAATAGTTCTCTTCCACCTCCGTTCCCCACCTCCCCCAACAGAAAAATCTTACTTTCTCTTTTATTTTAATCTAAGAGAAAAGATTAAATTTCAATTTGTTTTTCAAAATCGGAGAAAAAAATTAGTTACATTTACAATTCGAGGGAGGCTTAATGGATGACCTAAGCCCTCTTCCCTTAACGGAATATTCAGGAGTTTGCGTTATGGAGGTTTCACTGAACATTGCAATTTTGCAAGGTGTAAAATATAACCTATATTTTTAATTAACTTCTATGGGGGTGGGTTAAAATCGGTGAGGGATTTAACTTCTATGAGAGTCTTCTAGGGGAGCCCTCCCCTCCCCCCCCCCCCCCGCCTATAAAGGAATTTATTTTCTTCTGTTTCTCAGAATTTAAATATTCTAACTTGAAAAAAATGCAGTATGTCTTTAAAAAATGTAGAAAAAGAAAATTTTGTTCATTAAAATCTAAAATTCGGGCTGGCCCTCTCCTGAATTCAATACTGTCTTAAACCACCCATTTGAGATTAATTTTTAATATATAAATATCAAAAGAAACAGAACTAAAAATTAATTTCCAAAGCGGATATAGAAGAGTTATATCCCCCCCCCCCCCCCGAACGGAAAATTATCGATCTTCCTCTTAATTTTAAATTATTTTAGGTTACCTGTAAATTATAAATTTTCTATATCTTTAAAAATGGGAGAAAAATAAAATTTTGTTTATTAAATTTCAAAAGCTGGGATGGGGAAGGGCTGTGTCACCGCCACCTGAATTAAACACTATCCATTGAACACGTTTGAGATAATTTTTTAACTCTTAAACATATTAACAAATAACCTTCAGGGTAGACTTAAAGGGAAAAAGTCTCCCCCCCCCCCCCTTGAATTGGAAGAAAATTCATAGCTGCACTTTCTCTTAGTATTTATTTCTTTTAAGTTTCTCGAAATGATTAAATTTGCTGTGTTTATTAAAATCAGAGAAGAAAAATATAAAAAAATATATATATTACAATTCATCAGACATACAAGTAAAATTACATAAATACATTTAATACAATTAAAAAGCAAACGTTTCAAGCTAAATTTTAGCCCCTCATCAGTGCAACAAAACATTCAAATGACAGAAAACTATATATCATGTTTACAGTTAAAAATTAATTTTATTTTTAACTCGTATATCAGACGTTAAACAATGATTATTTATTTTAATAAGAAAAATATTAGTTTGTTAAATTTCAAAATCCAGGGGCTGTAGATTTCCTCTTGAAACCACAACAACGTAAATTCAATACTGCCTTCGTCCACTTCTTTTAGATAAAATCTAAAAAAAAAAAAAAAAAAAACTGAAAATAAATTTAAATTTCAATAAAGGATTTATTGGGAAAAAGACCCCCCCCCCCCCCCCGTTTAGATAAATTTTAACACATAAATATTAAAAAAAACTGAAAATTAATTTCCATGAAGGATTTTTCTGAAAAAGCGCTCCCCTCCACTTCCCCATCGTAAAATTCTTAGCTGTTCATTCTCTTAGTGTTTAATTATTTTAATTATACAAAAAAAAAAAAAAAAAAAAAAAAAAAAAAAAAAAAAAAAAATCCGTGCTTTTTAAAAAGAGAATTTAGTCAGTTAAATTTCAAAATTCAAGGAGCACAGTTTCATTTAAGAAATAAGTTCATAACAATCGAATTGAAAATATGTACAATTGATCCCCCCCCCCCCTCCAATAAGGACTAAATTTTGAAAACCTTAACCCCCACCTGAAATTGATAAATTCTATCCTAAATATACTTCAAAATCTTTTATTTTTCTGCAACAAATAATTATGACCATATTCAAACCATTCATTAAGCAAAGAAAATTCCACTAATAAATTATAATAATTAAGCCATTTTCTAATTATCCATTAAACATAGAAAAACCCCTAATAATAAATTAACCTTATTAATTGAAACTTAGAGAATAACAGCATCAATAAATTCATCTTTATCTTATAAAAATATCAACACACAGCAGAATCAGCTCTACACCCATTACCTGCATTTAAAATCGTTTCCAAACACGGCTCTAGTAGCGAAGTCAGTAGAGCATCGAGTTCCCAAACCGGAGTTAGCGAGTTCTGCCCTTCTCAGAGGAAAAGAAAATCCGATATAAGTTTCTCCTTCTAAAAAACGTAGGTACTTCAAAAATTATCCAAAGATGGCGCCACCAAGGACTTTTTTTTGTTTAACTGGGATAATAGCAAAAAATAAAAGCAAGTTATGCTAGAAAGGTAATACTAGCATAGCAAAAATTAAAAGCAAGTGAAGCTAGAAATGTAATGCCAGCCTAGCAAAACTTAAAAGCAAATTATGCTAGAAAAGCAACTGATGATAAAAATGTAGTGCTAGAATAGCAACAAAAAAAAAAGTATCTGTTGCTTGTGAATTACTGCTAGACTAGCAGAAAGTACAAGCAGGTGGTGGTCTTGATTTCTGCTAGGCCAGCAACATATTCAAGCAACACAAGCTGGATTTTGTATGCTAGTCAAGCAACAAAGTGGGCCAAAACACACCATGACTTGCTGGAAATTCTGCTGGAACCAGCAAATATGTAATGCTGGTTTATGCTATTTTACTTGCTGGGTTATAGCACTTGGTGCTTGTCTAGCAAACAAATACCAGCATGAATTTCGACCTGGGTAAAGCTCTGAAATTATCAGAAAATAAAAGGATGCCGTAAGCAGCAAAATCTTGGGCTAATAACTCTTAGTATGCGAGTAATACGAAAAAATCGATTCTGATAAATGTCAAAAGTTTATTTGATTGTATAATTCAAATTTTTCATATGAAAAATGCTTTTTTTATTTTTCGTGAGAAATCTAAATATATATTGCATGTAAGAAAATATTACTTTTTCAATTAAAAAAAATTATTTTCACCTATATTCTGTAACCTGGGAAGCCCGGGTACGATCCCCTAGTCATTAATAATGGTGCCAGACTCCTTGGAAATACCAAGGAGTGCACGAACTTTGTAATTAATGTCAATCTGCTAAAAGTTACTTCCGTTTCTTCTCTTTAAAACGTTGTGACGAATCCAATGGAATTCACAAAAAAAGTCCCATATATTTTCAAAAGAGAACTCTAGATAAGAAAAGCAATGTATAAGCATAACAGCTCAAAATATTTCTAAGTCTCAAGGTTCTGCAGGAAATGATATCTAAACCAATCTTAAAGGTTGACTGAAAAGGAGGAAGGCATGAGAAAAGAAGAAGAGTTACGGAATCCCTTTTAAGTAGCAAGTTTGCCGATATTTTCCCAGGACAATTTAAAAATGAAACTAGATGCGAAATTTTCTCACGCTAGCAGCGAGGGTCTCTCTTGGCCTGTGAGATTGAAGCTTGTTAGTGATGTCATTCAACCTAGACACTGAGTGGGTCCTGAGTGTGATATAGATAGCCTTGGTGGAAAAAAAGGAAGAACGGAGAGATGTGTTTGGGATCCCAAGGAGGGAGTTGCTCTCAAAAAGTTTGGGGCTGAGATTTCGGACAGGTCCGAAGCAGTCTGCCGATTCGGGCAGGGTAAGATTTCTCCGGTGGAAACCGCGAGATATGAGTAGTTGACAACGGATTGGTATACACAAGAAAACAGGCAGCTGTTTCTTACGAGACTACCGTGACAGGATTTTGGATTTATATCGAGAAAGAATCCAGTAGAATTTGAATGCTAATCCTATACTCTGAACATTAAGCCTTTAATGAACATTGTCGCCAGCTGTAAAGTACCCAGAAAATACAATATAATATAGTTGTATTGCAAGTATTAATCAAGAAATATTAATTTATCTTATGTCATTTAAATAAATCGTTTGATTTAAATATTACTTGGGCCTCCGCTTGACTGAAGTTCCACGCTACCACTTCCACCTGTAAGTCGAAGTTTTTACAACTTGGTGGCAGAAGGTGGTATGCACAGCTAGGACTCTGAACATTAAAAGACTAGCTTAAGAGATAGAGCTCCAGACGCAAGACCGTGTGTAGAAAAAAGCGACACCAGTATCGTGCCGGACAGTTCCACTCACATAGAGCTCCAGATGCAAGACCGTGTGCATAGAAAAACGACACCAGTATAGTACCGGACAGTTCCCCCAAAAAAGTGCTCCAGACGCAAGACTGTGTGTAGAGAAAAGCGACAGCAGTATCGTACCGGACAATTCCTCTAAGAAAGAGCACCAGACGCAAGACCGTGTGCACAAGAAAACGACACCAGTACCGTGCCGGACAGTTCCCCTAAGAAAGTGCTCCAGACGCAAGACTGTGCGTAGAGAAAAGTGACACCACTATTGTGCCGGACAGTTCCCCAAAAAGGTGCTCTAGACGACATCCAAATGCAAGACTGTGTGCAGTGAAAGGAGACTACAGTGCAGTGCTGTGCAGTGCAGTGCCGTGCAGAACAGTTCCCGAGAGAAAATGCCCCAGCAAAGCAAAAGGAAAGCTCATTATTTTAAGTGGCTCTTAATTTATTAATTAATTGAAATGTTGATAAGAAATTAATATTTTAAAGGAAAACTTTTGTTTTGAGGTAAATGAAAATTTTAAAATTGAAAAATTGGTTAGTTAAAATAAGAAAATTATTAACTTATTAATTAATTATAGTACAAGGGACATGATACCCTTTGTCATTGGTTTTAAAATTTGGAAATTTTTTTTAAAAATTAAGAATACAGAAAACTAGAATTGAACTAGATTCTTAAGGCGAAAAAAAAAATTATATGTCATGTAAGAAAAGTGCCATTTTGAGGAAAGTTTGCATGAAAAATATTTTAGAATCAATTTGGATTATTTAATGATTGATTTTCCTAAATATATACTTGTATTCAAAATGGAAAAAGCATATGAAAAGGTTTGCAAGGAGTGTTCAGTTCTGAGTAAAATAGGGAAAATTGTTTACCTATAGCATTTGAAAATATTTTTTTTTAGGTTCTATATTTTGTGTGTGTAGGGAATGTAAAAAGTGGAAAAATTATACTTTTTCGAAACTAACACTAAAACGTAGAATGTCTGAAATTTATTATAGTATTGCTAATTTATTTATGTATATTGTGAATACGTTTGAAAACCATTTTATAACAGTAGATAAGGTTAGAATATTCTCGGTGAAGTGTCAAATTAACATCTTCTGAGGTAGTTAAAAAAAAAAAAAATAAATAAAGAGGGAAATCGTTAGGTTCTCTTTGTAGTATCGGTAGGAATATAAAATCGATAGATAATGGCGAAAATAACAGCATTGAAATATTGCCGAAAGGCTGATCTGCAAAATTTAGCAGAGGTATTAGGAGTTCAGATAGAAGAAAGTGACATAATCGCAACGATTATCCAAAAGATAGAGGCCGCGGACGATTATGATGCCGACTTTGCATTAACGCAAGTGGGATATATAGTGAAAGATAGGGAAGATCTGCTTCTTTTAGAAAGAGAGGAAAAAGAAAAAGAAGAGAAAGAAAAAGAGAGAAATTTTCAATTAGAGCAATTAAAATTAACGCAAAATTCAGGGAGGCGTAACTCGACTTCCAGTAACGAATCGGAAAGACCTAAATTAGCGCTAAAAACTATAATGCATCGTTTTGATCCAGAACGTTCGGATATAACTCTATTTTTAAACTTGTTTGAACGACAGGCATTAAGGTCTGGGATAGAAAATGAGGATCTGGTCACGCATTTATTAGCTTTGTTGCCCGTACAAATAGCTGAATTGATCTTGCGCGAACCGACAGGCCGGGTTGACAACTTTCAACATGTGAAGTCAATCCTGTTAGCTCGCTTTAGATTGAGTGGCGAGGCTTAGAGACAAAAATTAGATAAACATTTACGAGACCAGAACAGCCCGTGGAAAGAACTCATTTTTGAACTAAATAGCTTTCTAGAAGGGTGGTTAAATGGTCTTGAGGTTACTAATTTTAAAGAGTTAAAAGATTTGCTAATCACCGAACAGATTAAGAGGCGTGCTCCAGCGGAATTAAGGGAACATTTTATAGATTCGTGAGCCAAATATAAAGATCCGGGAACAATAGCTAAGGATCTGGACGAATACGAAACTATAAAAGGGGCGTCAAAAAAATCGTGGAATAAAAAGCTAAAATTCAAAGAAAATTCGCGGGATGAGAAAATAGAAAATGAAGACGAAACGAGAGGGGGCATTACGAAACCAGAACTAACTGGAGAGAACGAAATATAGAGAAAGAAAGGGAAAAAATCTTTGAGCGAAAAAGGGTTATTAGGTGATTCATTTGCTCGAGCCCAAACCATTTGAAGGCCAATTGTCCCGAAAACAAACGAAATGGAGAGCAAATTACCAGCGTTCATCATATTTGCGGAAGTACAAATTTTGAAGAAAGTTTTAAGCCTTATCTAAGACGCGCGCTAATCAACGGAAGGGAATGCACAACTTTAAGAGATAGTGGAAGTCAATATGATGTGATTTCGAGGAAATTTATTAAACCCAATCAATTAGACGGTGGCACCATTCGAGTTAGACAGCCGTTAATGAACAATACTCGTCGCTTACCGACAGCCGAAGTTGTTTTAAAAATTGAAGGACTCGGGAGCCTAAAAACAAAAGCTATCGTGACGGACAGAAAGACGAATTTGTCCTACTATATTTTGGGTAACAAAACTCAAAAATTAATTAATGATATTAAAAGGAAAAAAATGCAGATGTCAGATGCAGTGGTCATACATAATAAAGCGAAAGCGAAACACGAAAACGCGAGTCTATCCCGAAGGGACGAGAATAAGATGAGAGAGGACAAATCAAAATTGACGAACGGGAACTTGGGAGAAAGAAAGAAAATGGGAGGTACCCGGTCAAAAACGAGATATGAGAATTGGGAGGGAAGGAAAGATAATACTGTATCACCCACGAGAAAGGAAGATCAGGTTTTAGGATCGAATAAAAGAAAAAAGAAAGATGTCAAAGGGGACCACGAGATGGGTTGCCCCATACGAGAAGTCAAACTGAAAAAGGTGTTAGAAAAATCGCATTATGAGTGTAAGGATTTAACACAGGCAAATAAGGCGTGCCAAAGTATAGATACATCGGATAACCAAAGGGATATGTCCGTGAAAATCACACCGAGAAGGAACAAAAGAGAATTTTGGCGCAGCAATAACGAGAACAAAAAGTATCTCAGGTCAGAAAATCTAGTAAAGGATTTGGACGGGAATAAAGAGCGCGAAAGTGTTACGAGGCGGATTAGTCGGAGGACGGGCGACTCTAAATTGTCCACTGCTTATTGTGTGGCGAGCGCCACAGGTAGACACGAAAAGTTGCAAAATTATCGTGTAAATAGACAAAAACCACAAGGAAAAAACGCGGAGAAAATAAATATGTTGACAAACGAAGATTCACGTCCGAAACACTATCCTAAATATAGAAATAGGCATTCACATGACAGCCTCTAGCAGTTAGAAATTTAGCGCCGGATCAAGTGATTCGAATTCGATTTAACTAAGTGTACATAAGTAAGTCGAATTCGATTTAACTAAGTGTACATATTAAATTTCATCTTATTTTGTGTAGATGTCATAGTGTAAAATTTTAAATGTGTTTTGTCTTTTAAAAGTGAAGTTCCATAAATCAAATGTACTCAGCATTAGTAAGTTAAAAGTAAATTGTACGAAAAGTTTTTTTGTGAAAGAGGTGAGTGAGATATATAAAGGAGGGCCACTCTAATATATGAGCTAACCTTTTCTTTGCAGATATTACGTCTTGCAGCCAAAATATCATTTAAAGGCGGGGGTATTGTGACGAATCCAATGGAATTCACAAAAAAGTCCCATATATTTTCAAAAGAGAACTCTAGATAGGAAAAGCAATGTATAAGCATAACAGCTCAAAATATTTCTAAGTCTCAAGGTTCTGCAGGAAATGATAAAAAGAATCAATCCATCTAAACCAATCTTAAATGTTGACTGAAAAGGAGAAAGGCATGAGAAAAGAAGAGGAGTTACGGAATCCCTTTTAAGTAGCAAGTTTGCCGATATTTTCCCAGGACAATTTAAAAATGAAACTAGATGCGAAATTTTCTCACGCTAGCAGCGAGGTTCTCTCTTGGCCTATGAGATTGAAGCTTGTTAGTGATGCCATTCAACCTAGACACTGAGTGGGTCCTGAGTGTGATATAGATAGCCTTGGTGGAAAAAAAGGAAGAACGGAGAGATGTGTTTGGGATCCCAAGGAGGGAGTTGCTCTCAAAAAGTTTGGGGCTGAGATTTCGGACAGGTCCGAAGCAGTCTGCCGATTCGGGCAGGGTAAGATTTCTCCGGTGGAAACCGCGAGATATGAGTAGTTGACAACGGATTATTATACACAAGAAAACAGAGGCAGCTGTTTCTTACGAGACTACCGTGACAGGATTTTGGATTTATATCGAGAAAGAATCCAGTAGAATTTGAATGCTAATCCTATACTCTGAACATTAAGCCTTTAATGAACATTGTCGCCAGCTGTAAAGTACCCAGAAAATATAATATAGTTGTATTGCAAATATTAATCAAGAAATATTAATTTATCTTATGTCATTTAAATAAATCGTTTGATTTAAATATTACTTGGGCCTCCGCTTGACTGAAGTTCCACGCTACCACTTCCACCTGTAAGTCGAAGGTTTTACAACGTTTTCTTATAAACTGGATCAGGGAAATTTTCTTCACTAGATAAAGATTTTTACAATGAAAATCGCCTGCACTTTTATAATTGAGATTATTTACTATAATAGGGGGCTTTGCCCCCTATGAGCTACGCTCGCCAATCCCCCGTTCAGACACCGCAGAATCTAAAAGCACGCTAATTTAATCGGCTTTAAAAAGATTTCCAAAGATTGAATTATAATTTTAAAAAACAGCGGTGATCTCCATATAAACGGATTTCTATTCATATTTCCTTGATTGGGTAATTTTAAGGCCAAATCAGCTGCTGTTAAAAGATACAATGTCTGTTTTCGTCTTTGATTAAATAAAATCAGTTAAACATTTAAAAAAACGCTAATAAAAAATGAATTAAGTAAACAGAGCCTTTGTCCCGGTATTTTTTAACAAAGCGAAAAGAAAGTTCTTTTAAATAAGACATTTTAAATGTATCGTTTTTAATCTGACGTAATTTTCACCAAACTTTTCTATCTTTTCTCAATATTCACGTGAAAATACTTTTGTTAGAAATGAAATATTATTTGCGCTGCCCCAACAAAAAAAGTTTAAAAGATCACCTGAAAATATCAAATAAATGTCTCGCGCAATTTTTAAATTTAAACTCTTTTGCAATATTATTTTTTGTTCATTTTACGTAGTGTAATGTGACGTAAATGTGGCGTAATTTCTCCTATTTAAGACTTCTAACGCATGTTAATGAATTTATTATTTTACAATACTAGGGGGCTCGGCCCCCTACGAGCTACGCTCGCCAACCCCCGTCCAGACACGGCAGACTCTAAATGCACGCTAATGTTATCGGCTTTAAAAAGATTTCGAAAGATTGAATTATAATTTAAAAAACAGTGGCGATCTCCCTATAAACGGATTTCTATTCATTTCTCTTTGATTGGGGAAATTTTAACGCCAAATCCGCTGCGGTACTACTTGATTATCCCGTCGACTAATTTCGCCAAATTATATAAATCGCCAAACCACTCGCCAAATTATACAAATTGACATAATTTTTATTTTAAATAACGAATTAACAAATAAATTAGTACAACATTAATAAAAATACAAATGAAACGTCGAAATAAAAATAACTTGATGACGTAGACACGTGTAATAACATTTCAAAATAAGCTAATATAAAATGAATTAAGCAAACAGAATCTTTGTCTCCCGGTATTTTTTAACAAAGCGAAAAGAAAGTTCTTTTAAATGAGACATTTTAAATTAATCGTTTTTAATCTGACGTAATTTTGACCTAACTATTCTTTCTCTTTTTAATATTCACGTTAAAATACTTGTGTTAGAAATGAAATATTATTTGCGCTTTCCTAAGAAAAATAGTTGAAAAGTATCCGCTCAAAATATCAAATAAATGTCTAGCGCAATTTCTAAATTTAAACCGTTTTGCAATATTATTTTGTGTTCGTTTTATGTAATAACTGTAATGTGACGTAAATATGACGTAATTTCTCCTATTTAAGACTTCTAACGCATGTTAATAAATTTATTATTTTACAAATTCCTTTCTCTCTTAAAATTCACGTGTAATTATAGTTTTATGACGTAATTTTTAATAAGTTCCTGCTTTTTGTACATAATTATTTAATTCTAATTCCAATGTTTTTTTTTCTGTTTATAATAGTCACGTGTAAATAAATTTTTAATTTATTACACGTATAAATATTTTTTTTTTTTTTTTGAAGCAAACATTATTGTTTCCGCTGTTTATACAGTTGGCAACAGTTTAAATTAATATTACTTTCTAAAATCTGTAAAACATATCTCTAGAAATGCTGAAAATTTGAATTTAAAATAGAAATAAAACCTGAAAAAATTAGCCAAATTAAAAAAAGAAATACAATCTGCACACCGGCAAATTCTAACGCATAAAAAGATCTAAAAATGATTACATTCCCATGTATAGTTTTTGCTGCTATAAAACTTTTTTAATGGAACGATTTTGTCCAACTTTAGCATTAAATATCTCTTAAAATAATTCTTCGATTTGAAAACTGTCTGCATCAGTGTGTTTATCAAACATTTCTCTATAATACCACCGATTTTCATAATTTTGTACGCAATATTTTCCTTAATATTAACGAACAAAGACCTCCTGTCACAAAATATTCAAAACCGGCGGCGGCGGCGGTGACAGCGGTAGTTACTTTTTTTTAGAATAGAGAGATACTTTCTCTTTTAAAACTCACGTGTAAATATAGTTTCTATGATATAATTTTTAATAAGTTCCTGCTTTTTTATATGTAATTATTTAATTACAATTTGAAAAGTTTTTTTCTGTTTATAATAGTCACGTGTAAATAAATTTTTTATTTGAAGCAAACATTATTGTTTGCGCTGTTTATACAGTTGGCAACAGTTTAAATTGATACAAATTTCTAAAATATGTAAAACATATCTCTTGAAATGCTGAAAATTTGAATTTAAAATGGAAATAATTCCTGAAAAAATGAGTCAAATTAAAAAAATAAATGCAGTCTGCACACCGGGAATTTCTAACGTATAAAATGATCTAAAAATGATTAAATTCCCATGTATAGTTTTTGCTCTTATAAAACCTTTTTAATGGAATGATTTTGACCAAATTTAGCATTAAATATCTCTTAAAATAATTCTTCGATTTGAAAACGGTTTGCATCAGCATGTTTATAAACATTTCTCTATAATACTACCGATTTTCATATTTTTGTATGTAATATTTTTCTTAATATTAACGAAGAAATAGCTCCGGTCACAAAAAATTCAAAACCGGCGGCGGCGGTGGTGACAGCGTTAGTTACTTTTTTTTAGAATAGAGATATTTCTTCTGATTTCTTTACCAAATAAATAAATACTTTCTTACAAATAGAATCTTGGAATATTTATTAATAAATCTTCAGTAAATAAACAAAAAGAAGTTGAAAATTAACAAGAATAGTGAAGTCAAGAATATTTTACGAGAACTCTGAGAGAGAAAATATTATCTCTCTATTCTGAAAAAAAAGTAACTAACGCTGTCGCCGCCGCCGCCGCCGGTTTTGAATTTTTTGTGACCGGAGGGCTTTCTTCTTTAATATTAAGAAAAATATTGCGTACAAGAATATGAAAATCGGTGCTATTATTGAGAAATGTTTGATAAACACGCTGATGCAGACAGTTTTCAAATCGAAGAATTATTTTAAGAGATATTTAATGCTAAAGTTCGTCAAAATCGTTCGATTAAAAAAGTTTTATAGAAGCAAAAATTATGCATAAGAATTTAATCATTTTTAGATCTTTTTATACATTATAAGTTCCCGGTGTGCAGACTGCATTTATTTTTTTAATTTGACTCATTTTTTGAGGTTTTATTTCTATTTTAAATTCAAAATTTCAGCATTTTGAGAGATATTTTTTACAACTTTTAGAAAAGGGTATTATTTTAAATTGTTGCCAAATTTAAAAACAGCGCAAACAATATTTCCTTCAAATTAAAAATTTATTTACACGTGACTATTATAAACAGAAAAAATTTTTCAAATGAGAATTAAATGATTACGTATTAAAAGCAGGAAAATATTGATAATTACAAATTGATAATTACATTATTAATAAAAATTGCCAAACCATACTATTGCTAAACAGTTTAAATTTAAAAATATACTTGCACGAGACATTTATTTCATATTTTGAGATAATCTTTTAAAACTAATCTATATATATATTACGCTATCGTATCAATGAAACGCATCTCATTTGTTATTGAACAGCATTTAATGCATTTCCATACCTATAAGGGGGTTACCATAGGGGGGACACTGTTCTGTCGCCAAATGCCACTAAGTTTGTCGCCAAAAGTGACGCCAACTTGGTGATATCTCTAATATTTTGCCAAATTATCATAGACTTCCATTGTAAACCGATAGTGTTTACTTCCTTACAGAAAATCAACATATTGAGATATTTTGAACCAATGCAGATATTATTGAAGTGTCTACAAGAGTTGCATTGCTCTTCTGTTGAGAATTCTAAGACAGCACAATTAATATTTCCTTTCTAACAACAAAAGTATTTTCCCGTGAATATTATAAAGGGAAAGAAAACTTTGAAAATTACCTAAGATTTAAAACGATACATTTAAAGTGTCTTATTTAAAAAACTTTCTTACATCGTTGTTAAAAAATACCGGGAGACAAAGACTGTTTCCGATCAAATTAGCGTTCTTTTAGAGTTTGCGGTGTCTGAACGGGGGTTGGCGAGCGTAGATCGTAGGAGGCAGTCTAGTAAATGTAAATAAATATGTATATACACAAATATATTCGACAAAAGTTGACTGTATTGTTTGATGTTCCGTTGCCTCCAATTATAAATGCTTCAGTATTTCAGTTATAAATAATTCAATTATAAAATAAAAGTATGTATACATGAATAAAATTAACTCTAAAAACTTTGAACTCTGCAATTATGAAAGATCAGCGTGATTTCGTATCCTCAAAAGTGGGATTAAAAGTGGAAAAAATATATCTTAATTTATTTTTCTTCGTCTCTTTATTTCTGAAGTTTGTAGACAACGGAATAAAAATCATCAATGTTTTGTTCAACACATTAGGGTATGACCCAAAAGATTATTATCAGCCCCAGTATGCAATTTCTTTCTCCCAGAAATTAAAGTGTCGTCTCCAAAAAATAACGTTCCGTTGTATAAGCCAGTTGTAAAATAAAGTATATCTATCACTAGCAGAATTACCAGGCTTTGCCCGTGTTATACATGGGGAGCCTTCCAGGTAAAATAAAGTAAAATAAAATAATATTTCAATCACAATAAAGGAGCTTTGTGCATTCTCGTCAATAAAGATAAAAAAATATAAGAAAATATGACGTTAGTATGTCGCAACCATAATAAAATCCCCCAACTTTAAGCATCAGAATGCGCGTTTACTTTGGCGGGTGTAATAGAATAACATATTGTTTTAAAGGCAATACAAGAAAAGAAAATTTACCAAATGGCGTAGCAGTTTTGGTTACAGTTTTTGTTAAAAGTTTAGTGAAATTCTCGTTAGCATGCCATCTATCTAAATTTTAAAGCAAAAACATGTCAGTTAGTAACGCTGAAATCATACTGATGGTGACAACGGCCTAATCCATAAATTGTGCTTTTACTGGGTTTTTTCTTTATTTCAAAAAATTGTCCAATTTTATTTTTTACGTTGTTGAATAGAAAAAAGTACTCCCAAATGAAATTTGTTTGAAAATCGTATCTCATGTTTCTGATTTTTAATGGATTTTAAAGTATTTTTCAGACATGGATATTTTAAAATTTGTGTGCAGCCAAATTACGATAAGTGAACCCGTTTGCACTTAACACAGTATTATGAGGAAAAGACATGTCCATGAGTAACGATGACATCATATTTATGGTGGCAATGACCTCACCAATAAATTTTGCTTTTGTTGCAATTTGTTTAACCTCTAGACATCGCACATTATATTTTTCCAACGTCAAATGAAAAGCAAAAAGTACTTTAAATGATATTTGTTTGAAAAGTGTACTTCAGTATACTAATTTTATATGTATTTTAAAGTAATTTTTTAGCATGAATATTTTATAAATATGCGTGCAACCCAATTACAAAAGATGAATCCGATTGCTCTGCTCTTACAATGTAAATAATTCAGCATTTTTTTTTTCGTGCAATATTCTATAACTAAATCGGCAAACTAAATTAAAATTTACAAAAATAAAAACAAAATAAATAAATAAAACAAATTAAATCGAATATTCAAAATTTCAGATTAATAAAGGTCGCTATAAATAGTAAAAAAAAAAATCACGTTTAATAGCTTGTGTTGTGATCTAATAATTAATCAGAGTCCGATGAAAAACATCACAAGTCTTTATTACTAAAGACTACACATAGAACACACATACGGTAACACAACATAGAATAGAAACTTCGAGAAACTCAAACATAAAACTAACAACTACCATGCCGTTGCCACTTTCAAGGATATATGAGGTTAAAACAACAGTGAATGTGCGATTACATTCTCAACACCTCCCCTTAATCGCACATAATGCAACACCTATACCTTAAGTTACATAGCTGAGGCTTAGGCAAACTTTTGGTAAAAATATCACCAAACTGATTTTCACTAGATACATATTCAAGATGAATGTTATACAAATTCAAAATTTCTCGAATATACTTTAACTTTATGTCTAAATGCTTTAGCCTACCACAATTATTTTCGTTAAGTACTGCTTTAATAACTGACTGGTTATCCTCAAAAATATTTACATTTACCTTTGCACACATCAAAATTTCTTTAGTTACATCATGCAAAGGAATCAGATCCTGTATCGCCTTTGCCAAGGCTAAAATCTCTGCCTCAGTTGAAGACAATGCAATAGAAGTTTGCTTCTTGACGCTCCAAGCTATAGGACAGTTATTAAACATAATTATGTAACCTGAAACAGATTTTCTATCTCTTGCATCAGATCCCCAATCAGCATCTACAAAACAAGAAATATTAGGATCATCAATATTATATTTTTGAAACACTAGTTTGAATTCAGTAGTTCCTTTCAAATAACGCAGTATTCTCTTTAGGCCAGTACATGCAGCAACAGTTGGCAGTTCTTGTAGTTGACTCAGGCAGTTCACAGAATATAGTATGTCAGGACGAGTTGTCATGGATAAATACAGCAAAGCACCAACAAGTTCACGATAAGGACCATGAAATTTCTCGCCTTTATCAAAATCTGAAGATGTTGATTTTGGAGCAATTGGTGTATCACAAGGTTTACAGTCAGACATTCTGAACTTTTCTAGAAGTCTTTTCACATATGCTTCTTGACTTAAACAAAGACGATAAGGTAAATAATCTAAGCATATTCCAAGAAATTCAGTGGCAACTTCTGCTTTAGGCATTTCAAACTCACTTTTGAGTAGATCAATTACAATATTCACTTCTGATTGATAATTGCATGCAATTAATAAATCATCAACATATAATGCCAATATTATGTCACTATTGTTAGTATGTTTCACAAAAATACAATTTTCATTACCGAGTTGCTGAAAATTTAGTTGAAATAGAAACTCGCTAAATCTTCGAAACCATTGCCTAGGAGCTTGTTTCAGCCCATATAAACTTTTAAGAAGTTTACAAACCTTACCACTATTGTCGTTATATCCTATTGGTTGCTCCATGAAAATAGTTTCATCCAAATCTCCATTTAAAAAGGCTGTTTTCACATCTAATGCAAATATTTTTAACTCTTTCTGAAGAATAACAGCAAGTACTAATCGAAGTGATGACAGGTGCATAGGTTTCACTGTAGTCAACACCTTCTCTTTGAAGAAAACCTCTAGCCACCAATCGTGCTCTATAAGCACCATCTCTTTTTCTTCTTAGAATCCACTTGCAGGATATTGCCTTTACATTTTTTGGCAAGTCTACCATTTCTCAAACTCTATTTTTGTTCATCGAGTCAATTTCATCATCCATTGCTTTTCTCCAAGACTTTTGCTCTTCTGAAGTCAATTTTTCTAAATCTTCATAGGAGACTGAACACAAGCTTGCTGTAAAGGCTTCGTAAACATAGTAATCTTCCAGCTTAGCAGGTAATTTTACATTCCTCTTTGGCCTTATACTTTCCACTTCTGTTTCTGCCGAAGTATCAATTTCATGCATTGCTGATTCATCTTTCTCATCATCATTTACATTAGTTTCAACACGAACTGTATCTTTAATAAACACTTTCTTTTCTTCATTGAATTTCACATTGCGAGAAATTACAATTCGTTTAGTAGTTGGATCAAAAAGGTGATAACCCATACTGGAATATCCAACAAAGATCATTCTTTTAGATTTTGGATCAAGCTTTTTCCTCTGGTTATCGGGAATCCTCATGTAAGCATCGCATCCAAATACTTTGATGACATCAAGATCAGGTAACTTCCCATACTTTAATTCAAACGGGATACAATTCTGTGTACTCTGACAAGGTATTCGATTCTTCAAATAGGCAGCTGTTTGAACAGCATAACCCCAAAAGGTTTTGGGAAGTTTTGCATCATATATCAGAGCACGAGCTTTTTCCAGCAAGTATCTATTAGCTCTTTCGGTAATTCCATTCAGAGAGGGAGTATAAGGTGGTGCTGGATCTATCAGAATACCAGCTTTTCTACAGCAACGTGCAAGTTCACCAGAAACGTATTCTTTAGCATTATCGCATCTAACTTTGTGTATTCCAGGATTTTGTTTAAAGAAAAAGTTTAAGATCTCTACTATATCACTCTTGTTTCTCAACAGATGTACTTCACAAAATCTAGAATAGTCATCTATTATTGTCACAAAGTACTTTTCTCCTGTAATGGTTTGGGGATCTATAGGGCCCAGATATCTGTATAAATCATCCTCATTGGCGTATTTTCATGTTCTCTGGGACCTTTCCCTATGGGCTCATTTGATTGTTTAGCTGCGACACATTCCTCACAAAAGGCTTCAGATATTGGAAGGCCCATTTCCTGAAGAACCTTATTTGCCGAATGTCCTAACCGACGATGCCACAAACCTGCATCTTCATTAACAGAAAGTGCTACAGCCTTAACAGGTAAAAATTCACTAACATATACTGTCCTTTATCATTTAATTCAGCAATTACAAAACAATCTTGACCTTTTTTAACAATAGCTTTGTTGTCTTTGAAAATAACACTGTAACCAGCAGATTGAATATTTTTGACAGATATCAGTTCTCCATTGAGATTTGGGACAAACAATACATCTTTTAGATTAATTTCTCTCCCTTTCAATGTTCCAGAAACAGTCCCTATACCAGTTATGGTTAGTTTATCATTTTTAGACGCACATGCCACCGTTCCAGAAAATGGTTTTAAGTCACTAAACCACTCACGTTTACTACACATATGAGACGTGGCTCCAGAATCTAACAGAAAATTATTATTTTCAATTTTTCCGGCTGCAAAAGTGACTGCAGCTGATTCGATTTTTGAATCCGCTTTCTGTTTAGCTCTGCATTTCTTTTAACATGACCGCTACGCCCACATTGATGACAGACAACTTTATTCTTACAATACTTGGCATAATGACCTTTCAATTTACATTTGTTACAAACAATATCACATTTAGATGCTCTAAAAACAGTATTATCACAAGTAACAGAAACATTCTTACCAGTGTTTCCCTTGAGACTATTCTTATCTTGCATCAAAGCTTCTGCATTTATAAGTCTCTGAGTAACGAAATCTAAACTCAGATTCTCATTTGGCTGATTTTCAATAGCAGCTTTAATTATATCAAATTCAGAGGGAAGAGACATTAATAAGTACACGACGACATCCATATCTTTAATTTCTACTTCAGCAAGTCCAAATCGTTCAAAACACCCATCAATTCATCAATATGCTGCTGCATGGAACATTCTCGCCGTTTTTTCATCGTAGCAAACCTTTTTCTTGCGAGAATTTGATTAACTGCACTTGTTTTCGCATAAGTTAATTTTAATTTCTTCCAAATCTGATGCGCAGTAACTTCACTACCCATAGCAACAAGAACTGTATCATCTAACAAGGTAAGTAGAAAAGCGTATGCTTTCTTTGCCTCCATTACGTCTTCTGCTTTTGTATCATCTGCTTCCCTTTCTAAATATATATGCAATCTCTTTGCTTCAAATATTGCTTCAACTCGTCGACGCCACATAGAAAAATTCTTTCCGTCGAAAGGCTCAACTCCGTATTTAATACTGGCTTCAGTGGCCGCCATGCTCACAAACACAGAACTCAAATAAATATTAACTCCCGTGAGCAACTACGTTACCGTGTGTTCTACAATTAAAATATCTAAACCACGCTCTGCTGTTGTGATCTAATAATTAATCAGAGTCCGATGAAAAACATCACAAGTCTTTATTACTAAAGACTATACATAGAACACACATACGGTAACACAACATAGAATAGAAACTTCGAGAATCTCAAACATAAAACTAACAACTACCATGCCGTTGCCACTTTCAAGGATATAAAGTACTATGAGGTTAAAACAACAGTGAATGTGCGATTACATTCTCAACAGCTTGTTAATACTAAAGTACCCAAAATGCTTTTTGGTTTACATTTTGGGGATTCTAAAATATATAGTAAATGTTTTAGTGTTTTAAATTAAAAGCGATTTTTTTTTCCTCCGCTGTGAACAGACAGTATATGGCCATCTTTAACCACGAATAGACGAATATTCCAGGGTGGACTGCCTGATTATTTTTAAAAGTAAACTTTCATTCATGAAAACTAAATCTACGGCGACTAACTTGAAAATGACGTCATATTCCACAAGCTTTCTGTCCTGAATCTGGAAGCTTTCTTTTAAAAGAGAAAGACCCAACTCTTAGAAACATTTTCTAAATTTCATTTTCTATTTAATATAAATCTTAGAAAAATCATATTTTATGTAATTGTAATAATATAAATCGCAGAATGCTCTCATTGTATTTAAGTTATTGAAACACTTAGTTAAATGAAATGGGTGTAATTAATGATATAGCATGCCAAAAAAAAAAATAAGAAATAAAACGTAGCAACCGTTTGTATTTCAGAAAAATACATCATTTTGGCGTAATTACAGTAAAGTATTTGAACTTTTAAAATCAGAATGATTGTTTTCTTCAGCAAGTGTGACAGAAAAGTACGATTTCCCTGACATTACGCAGAAAAATGCAATAGATACACACAAATGACTTTGCATTTGTTGAAATTTTAGTTCGCGTGACTTAAAAATAAAGCCTCACTTCGTGGATTTCTTATTATTATAAAAGGAAATAATTTCAGAAGATCAAGAGATTACCCTCAGAATAAAACATTATTAGAGAGTGATGTCATAGCTAGCAAACGATATTTTTTATTATTATCGTTTTCCTAAATTGGTTTCTTGATATTGAAACGACTTCATTAACATAGATTTTTTTAACTTCAGAAACATTCAAATAAGGTACTACGTCATTTTAACACATGCTTAGTTAGTTTTTACACATATATATGACAAATGGGCATTTTCTTCTTTGAATGACGTCAATTTCAAAAACAGCAAAAATATAGCGGACAATCTGAATTTTTATTGGTTTATAAAACAAAGTACTCGAGTTATCATTTTTTAAAAATTATTGAGCAGTTTTTTAGATGTGTGGCGACAGGAAAGAAACGACTGAATTAAAAAAAAAAAATAAAAATGGAGATATTTCTATAATATTAAATTATGGAAGGTGGTAGAAAAAAAGGGATAAATAGTGATTTGATGATTTTTTTAAAGTAGACAGCGATCTTTTCCACTTTCTAAAACGTATGTACATCAAGTTTAGTGCAAATCGGTCAAAAATTGAAGATTTGTACAAAGGACACACACTCAGACAACGGCTTTTATGTATATAGATTGAACTGTTAAATACCCTAGTACAAGTTTTTAAACTTCTAAGCATCGCACATTTTCAATTTTTATACCGTCGTATTGGAGAAAAAAAAAGTACTTTTAAACGTGACTTGTTTGAAAACTGCACATCAATTTATTTTTGAGATATTAATCTTTTTGTAGTTTTTAGCGCCATTTGTTTAATGTTGGCAATCGAAGTACTCCATTTCTGTAGAAAGTAAAGGAAAAATAGTTGGATAATAGTAATTATATCTTTTTGTCGCCATTTTCCCATAACAACTGAAAGAAAAATGTAATTAAAATACCTGCTATTTTGAAAAAATATAAATGAATGATTTCTGTTAAAACATGGAGCTATTATAAACTACATTTAATTTTAAGTATCTTATTTTAATGTTACAAACAAATGAAGATAGGAATCATTAGACAGCCGGTTTTTTTGGTCGAGTTTCTTGAATGACGGCATCTTTTTGCTGCATTTGTGTATTATTTCGCGATATTGATTTACTATGTCTACTTTACTGTAGATGTTTAAGAGTGGATCGTAAACGTGCAATCCTTAAGCGGATGCGAATGACGTCATTTTACATAAAATAAAAGCGTGAGCTGTAAGTCTTAAAATTGAAATATGTTTTGTATTATTTATATATACATATATATTTTTTTTTTCATCGGGGGCGACATTAAATTCTGAAAAATCAGAATTCCTGTTTTCTAGTTTATGATACATTTGTTCGAGCGGAAAATTTTATTTTATGTTTATTTTTTATCTGAAGTGATGTATTAAATAAATGACTGCTTGTGAGATGATGCGCAATGGAAAAAGAGGGTCAAGCGGTAGACATAATAACTCACTGAAAATCTTACTAAGAACATTGAAACAAAGAAATAGTTTTTTTTTTTTAAATCCAAATTCACATTTAAAGTGCAGGTGTTTTACAAATGTATGTAGTTTTCAATGGAAATAATATACAGGGTGATTCAGCTCGTCGGTGACAAACTTTAAGGATCGATAGAGCACACCTAGACGAACATTTTTGAATAGGGAATGTAGGGTCCCTGACGCGATGGTAAGGCGCTAGGCGCTTTCGAAAATTTGGGTGCCGAAATTCGAAACGTCATAAAAACTAGGGAAATGGTTAGATTTTCTTGCTTGTTGCGTCGAAATGATTCTGTTTGTTTAGACTTTCTTCAGTACCAATTTGATAAGCGTATCTCTTAAAACATGGATAGGGGGCGCTGCAGACTTTGGAGAGCTAGACAACAACTTTAAGCCCGTTATTTTGATAATTTAACACATGCTCGCCAAAGTTTATACTCTAACTTAAAGTTTGAACCCAAAAGTAGAGCCCTGCAAAAAGCGTAAGAGCCGGAATAAAATGTCAAAGTACAGGGTGGTCGAAACTCGAAGGCTCCTAAGAGATAAACAAACAGATTTCTTGACTTATGGCATGCATTTTCATGATTCCGTTTGCTGGGGCTCTCTGAAACTCAGTTGAACGGTACAAAAAGAAACATCGATAGGGGGCGCTTTGGGCAAAAAACATAATTCGTTGACATTTCGGACGCTAACTGGAAACGGGGCGCTACGATCAGTTAGTAATAATGAAAACACATTTTCTACCTCTGCTCAACACTTCTGAATAAATTTAGACCAAAAACATCAATGATACTGGAAATTTATTTACAAAAAATAACACTACAGAAGATGCTCGAAATTTCGACCTTGGGCCATGATGCAGGCTTCGCACCTCCGTCGCATTGAGGAGTGTGTGTTTCCAACAATGCCAGGAGTATCTCTGATCTGCCCTGCAGCTGCCACAATGCGCGCCACAAGTTCTTCAGCACTGCTGACAGGTGTATGGTATACCTCGGCCTTCAGGTAACCCCAAAGGAAGAAATCCAAGCAGGTGAGGTCTGGTGATCGGGCAGGCCAGTGAACTGGACCCCCACGCCCGATCCACCGCTGGCCATACCTTGCGTTTAGATGGAGACGCACGTCGTTCGTGTAATGGGCCGGAGCTCCATCGTGCTGGAACCACATCTGGCGACGCGAACCTTCGGGTACGTGCGCCTCATCCAGAAGCTGCGGCAGCACTTGATCCAGGAAAATCAGGTAATTTCCACCTGTCAGCCGTTCAGGTAACAAATAAGGGCCAATGAGGCAATCCCCCAGAATGCCGGCCCACACATTTACTGAGAAACGCTCCTGGGCTGCTCGGCTTCTGGTTTCATGTGGATTTTCATCACACCACACATGACTGTTGTGGGCGTTCCACATTCCCTCCCGGCTGAAGGTGGACTCGTCCGTAAACAAAATGCTGTTTACAAAACGGGGATCCCTGGATCTCATCGCCAAGTACCATCTTGAGAATTCCACTCGAGGGCCAAAATCCTGCTCTCTGAGCAACTGCACCCGCTGGATGTGGTAGGGGTGCAGATTCCGGGAACGTAAGATGCGCCACGCAGTTGCTTGCGAAATGCCAACATGTCTGGCGATATCTCTCGTGCTAAGACCTGGGTTGTCCTCAACCAGGTTAAGCACAGCCTCTTCGTTGTCGGGGGTGCTCACTGATCGCTCCCGTTCAGGCCTGCCTCCGTCGAAAGATCCCGTTGTGGACAACCTCTGGTGTACTCGAGCGAAGAAGGCATGGCAGGGGATTTGCCTGTTGGGGTAACGCTCGGCGTACAACCGCTGAGCGGCTCGTCCATTACAACCAGCAGCGCCATACGCCAAATGCATGTCAGCCAATTCAGAGTTTGTGTACCGTTCCATCCTACTACTGATCTGCAGACAAGTAACCCGAAGCTTAAGTAGGTACCGCACGTTCAAAAGACGTGTCTGCGCATACAACTACGTCATCTCGCGTTGTCGTCTACGCATTACGTATCTTTTGCATATCGATATGGTACGATATCTTTTGCATAAATCAGCAAAAAGCACCTTATGTAAATTTTATTGCGCGCATTGTGCATGATTGAAACCAGCTATGTTTGTTAAAAAAAACAAACAAACTGCAGTTTTAATAGCTTCTTATGATAAGTAAATTACTCTCTTGTTTTGTTTCTAACTGATCGTAGCGCCCCGTTTCCAGTTAGCGTCCGAAATGTCAACGAATTATGTTTTTTGCCCAAAGCGCCCCCTATCGATGTTTCTTTTTGTACCGTTCAACTGAGTTTCAGAGAGCCTCAGCAAACAGAATCATGAAAATGCATGCCATAAGTCAAGAAATCTGTTTGTTTATCTCCTAGGAGCCTTCGAGTTTCGACCACCCTGTACTTTGACATTTTATTCCGGCTCTTACGCTTTTTGCAGGGCTCTACTTTTGGGTTCAAACTTTAAGTTAGAGTATAAACTTTGGCGAGCATGTGTTAAATTATCAAAATAACG
The DNA here is from genome assembly GCA_963932465.1 of Maratus speciosus. Taxonomy (NCBI): domain Eukaryota; kingdom Metazoa; phylum Arthropoda; class Arachnida; order Araneae; family Salticidae; genus Maratus; species Maratus speciosus. Next base: position 175,702,483 of record OZ010793.1, read on the forward strand.
GGCTTAAAGTTGTTGTCTAGCTCTCCAAAGTCTGCAGCGCCCCCTATCCATGTTTTAAGAGATACGCTTATCAAATTGGTACTGAAGAAAGTCTAAACAAACAGAATCATTTCGACGCAACAAGCAAGAAAATCTAACCATTTCCCTAGTTTTTATGACGTTTCGAATTTCGGCACCCAAATTTTCGAAAGCGCCTAGCGCCTTACCATCGCGTCAGGGACCCTACATTCCCTATTCAAAAATGTTCGTCTAGGTGTGCTCTATCGATCCTTAAAGTTTGTCACCGACGAGCTGAATCACCCTGTATTTATATTCTCTTGGAAATACATGTAAATTTTCAGAATGAAATTTCATTAATTAAAGTTCTGATAAAACATGGAGCTATTAGAAACTAAATTTAATTTTAAGTATCTATATTAATATAACAAACAAACGAAGCCATACTAATTATTAGATAGCCGATTTTTTTTTTTTTTTTTTGTCAAGTTTCTTGCGGGTTTTTTTTTGCTGGATTTGTGTGTTATTCTGAGATAGTGACTCCCTCCCTATGCATACTTTATTGTACATGTTGTTTATGACTGGGTCGTAAATGAAGAATTCTTCAGCGGATGCCAATGACGTCGTTTTATATACAATAAAATCGCGTGTTTTAAGTCTTAAAACACGCAGTAGAGTCTACAGTAGAGTCCCGCTTAACCGAGTTTCCACTTTAACCGAGATATTTTCTTCTGATGGACTGATGGCTTCCATTATTATGAAACAGCCATTATAAATGAAGTGTTAGGTGAAGATGAAACAGCAGTCGTAAAAAGTTATAACTCTGATTTTCTGGTCCAAATGGGGAATTTTTTTGATAAAAAAAATTATGGCCTTTTTCCTACCAGAAAATCAGAGTTCTAACTTTTTACGCCGCTCTTTCATCTTCACCTAACACTTCATTCATAATGGCTGTTTCATAATAATGGAAGCCACCAGTCCATTAGAAGAAAAAGATCCATTCTAAAGGTATAAGTTCGATTGAAAAAACTATTTAATACTTTGAGCAGAAAGAAGAGGCTACACCTGCAATTTTCATGACACTAATAGAATGGCATAGCTGCCAATTTATACGATTTTGTTACCTCTAAAATTTAATAGAAATTTTTGTAATATTTAATCGCTGACAATTGTTAGATTTCGACGATTGAATTAGGCAAAATTTACAGGTATGTTTTAGTGGTAAGAAAAAAATCTTAGAAATTGGTAGCTATGCAGTACGTAATACTGCAAGGGGTGGGAGGGCAGCAAAATTGACATTCAACAAACTGTCAAGGGCTTTTTCAAATAAGCAATTTCATTCCTCGTTTTTCTTAAAAGTAACGGAAATTTACATGAAAGAAATGTTACTAGTGCCATAAAAATTAATGAATTAAGTGATAATTTATATTTCATCTCCTTAGTTGGCGCCGTTTTGTGTAAATCCGGTTTATCCGAGTTTTTTGCTTATCCGAGGTGAGCCTGGTCCATATTAACTTAGATAATCGGGACCCTACTGTATCTATATTTATATACATTTTTTTTTTTCATCGGGGGCAACACTAAATTCTGAAAAAGCACAATTTCTGTTGTCTAATTATTATTATTTTGTTTATTTTATATAGTTGGTATACCTTTGAAAAATTTCAATTTTTTCTCCTTTCTAGGAAGATTGTCTTGGAATATTGAACGACATTCGAGATCTATTCCGAGATTACGAAACCGAATTAGAAAAACGCGAGAGTGAAATCATTCCCGTAAGTTGAATATTCGGAATTGATTTTTCTGATTTCTTTGCATTTTAATTCTTATATGTTTACCAAGTATTATAAAAACGTTTTTAAAAAGTTTGCCTTTAATGAAACACTAATTTATTTTTTTTCGATTCCTTTCATATAAAGTGATATAACATGTTATTTCCTTAAGTAATGTAACAGTGGCGTAGCCAGACTGTTGTCCAAAGAATTTGAATACCAATAATTTAATGAAATATTTTTCACCTTATTGAATAGTAGTGTTTTTTAGCTATTGAATAAGGCAAAAATAAGTTTACAAATTTTGTGATATCCTTGAAATCTGGATCTACAAAAAGGCTACCCCAATGTCCATAGTGACTAATTATAAATAATAAATTTTAAGGATACACCTTTAACAGCCGCAGAACTACGAAATTTGTCGTAAGTTTAACATTTAAAACTAGTCGGATGTACCAATCCCAAAACTTTCTTCTATCTCATACATGTTAATACTTCAAAATTCGCTATCACACTGCCAAAATTAAATGGCAATCTATGCATCTCATGAGGATTCTAAAGATATGAAATTCCGTGCATTAGTTCTTGAGATATGACTATCGCTGAAATCGTCTAAATCCAGCAAAATGCTGCCTAGCAGCGCCATCTATTAGATGATTTATACCAAATCCTAATCGGCAACAATTTATGTCAGCGTCTGACTGAATCTGAAGTTTGGAGAAAATCCGTGCATTAGTTTTTGAGATAGAGCTATAGCGAAAATCGTGAAAATTCCTGCATAGCAGCGCCACCTATTGGGTGATTAACACCAAAACCTAATTAACAACAACTTGTGTCAACATACAACTAAATCTGAAGTTAGATGAAAATTCGTCCATTAGTTCTATAGATAGAGATATTGAGGCAATCGTGAAAAAGGCAGCACAGAAGCGCCACCTGCTGGGCGATTTACACCAACACATAATCAGTAGCAAGTCATATAAAGGACTAACTGAATCGGAAGTTTGATGAAAATCCGTGCGTTAGTTCTTAAGATAGAGCTATTGGGGAAATCGTGTAAATCCTACAAAATTCATCATAACAGCGCCACCTGTTGGGCGATTTACACCAAAACGTAATCAGCATCAATTCATATCAAGGACTAACTGAATCTGAAATTTGATCAAAATCCGTGCATTAGTTCTTGAGATAGAGGTATTGCGAAAATCATGAAAAATGCAGCATAGCAGCGCCACCTGTTGAGCGATTTACACCAAAAACTAATCAGCATCAATTTGTATTAGGGACTCACTGAATATGAATTTTTATTAAATTCCGTGCATTAGTTCTTGAGATAGAGCGCCCACAAAATTTGTGTCACATACACACAGACAGACAGACAGACAGACAGACTCACAGAGTCACAGACAGACATTTTGTAAAAACATGTTTTTTGGAATCTCTGACCCCTAAAACGTGTAAATCCGTCGAAAACCGGAATTCGAAAATTTTCATGAATCCAATACTTTCTTCTTGTAAAGATAGAAGAAAGTAAAAAAGGGGGGTGGGGGGGGGGGGGAGTAACGACGACTCTAGAAGCACAAAAATTTCAGGGTATTTTTATACGACATTGAACTATGTTTAAAAAAATAATAATTTTTATATAACATTAAAAAAAATTTCAAGACGTTTCAAAGTTATACAGGGTGCTTCAAAAGTCTCTTGACCTTTTCCTGAAAAGTGCTTTTCATAAAAAACTTGTTAGTACAAATAAGAAGTACAAAGTACAGTCGAGTCTCTCTATAACGAAACTCCATACATCGAATTTCTCTATATAACAAATATTTAGTAGGAACGGTCCTCTTTTTCCATGATCTCATTAAAAACAGTCTCGATATAGCGAAATATCTATCTCCATATAACGATTTTTTTCATACAATGTTCTTTATTTATTAAGTTTTAAAAAAGCTTCCAAATCACATAAATCAATTTTCCATCACTAATTCCTACTTTATCGTTCAGTGCTGAGTTTTTTATCTTACTTTTCTACCTTGTTCTTTACATCCAACGAATTCATCTCTCCGCCTCCCACACACCATCTTTCTTAAAACAGTGTCAATTGTCTTTTGATCTTATAAGGAGAGGACTTCAAATGGAGGAAAATGTCCCCGATACAATTTTTTATTTTTTGCTAAAGTGTGAACATTTTTTTCGTGCGTGTAACAATTTTGAAATCAAAACAGCGAAAAATTACAGATTTCTTCATCTAAAATTAATGTATGTTTTCCTTATGGGATTTTTATTATGCTTTCAAATAAATGTCTGTTCTCTTTTTTGAAACTGTTTAAATAATTAATAAATACAATATTAGGTTAATATTTATAGTTAAACATTTCAAATTCTTAATTAAATAGCTCAAAAATAATTTTTGTTCAAAATTTACACATTAAATAGGAATTTTTACTTATTCTCTATATAACGAATTTCTCTATATAACGAATTTTTTACTGGAACAATAGATTTCGTTATATAGAGACTCGACTGTATAATCAATGCATTTCAATGTGGTTGCCATGTAAGTCTAAGCATAGTCTCCACCTTTCTTGGGTGACTCAAAAGACATCCGCTAGCATATATGTGGTGTTATTTGTGCTGCTGCATCAGTTATTCGATGCTTTAGTTGTTCAATTGTGTGGATCGTCACACGTTCGACTTCATGAACCCCAACACAGCAACCTATCCACCTATTGGGGAAATATTCATCGAGGAATTCCTAGACTTTTTTTAATGCAATTAGAATTATTTTTAAAATTAATATTTTATTAAGTTTATTAATTATTATGTGTGCGTTAAAATTATTTCAAAATTATCATAAAAAAACGAACAAATTAATAAATTACATTAATACATGAAAATTATTCCAGAGAGAAACAAGAGGAAATTATTCCAGAAGTTTCTCTCTAGAATAATTTCTCTGTATTAATATAGTTTCTATCGATGCTGGATTTAATTACAGTAAACTCCCGACTATTCGGCCTAATGTGGCGGCGCGGAAGGGTGGGCCGGATAACAAAAAAGCCGGATACGCCGGAGTTCTATAAATATTTACTCATTTCCTGAACCCCCCCCCCCCCCCCCCATTATAATAAAAACACATGTTAAGATAAAATTTATATATACAGTTTTGAAATAAGGAAAACATTAGCGTAAAACGTAACCTAATTCGTAAAAAAAAATGAGTAAATCTTATTTTACTGTTTATTAATAAACGATTGCACAAATATGAAAAGTTCTGCATAAGATAAGAGAGTCAAAACTTAGTTTTTAGTTTTTGAAAAAGTAGCTGTTGACTGCTTCTCCCTGTTAACCTTCTTCCACGACTCAATGTCCTTCCATTTACGCAGGCAGATAATATCAGCTGGTGTTGCATCCTCCTGCTGACTCGTAGTTTCTCCTTCATAGTCACTGCAACCTTTTTTCGTTTATCACCCATTTCGTTCCATAATCTTTAATAAATAAACACAAAGCACACCAAAAGACTATACGAAAGTAACCAGGGTAAGTGGAAAATAGCGTCCGCACTTGTTCCATTGCAAAACTGACAAAACAGGTTATCAAGCCTTAATCCCCCCCCCCCCCTTCATTTGTGACTGTCTCTGCTATTGCATTCTGCAATTCCTTCTTGCCCTTTCTTGTCGTGAGCGAGCATTTTCCTACGGACGGGAACCTGCCTGTCTCGATCGCTTGCAATATTCCTCATTTGGTTTTACTAAGCCGGATAGTACGGAGGGCCGGATAGTCGGGAGTTTACTGTAGGTTTCGTGTTCGTCCCAGGTCGGTGGCTCACGATAAATATTCCAACTTGTGCTGCGTTTGTAGCCTTGCCAACATATAATAGTAAGAAATTTTCCAGGCTGAGTATCGTTCCATGTGGTTTAGTCGGTAGAACGTCAGTGTGCTATACTGATGGCCCGGGTTCGAGTCCCGGCATAGAATCTTTTTCACTGTGTTGGCATTTGCGCCTCTTAAGCAATTACTTTGAAATTTGATTTTCATTTTGAAATAATAAATTACATATCAGTAAAAATAAATTCTCGGTGAAACTTCTTCGGTTGCTCACAAAAAGTTTGATTAAAGAGGGGGAAAAAATCATAACAAATTCATATCTTAAACATTTTATGGTCCACCGTTTTCTTTTTAAATCATGCATCATTAAACTATTTTTTGGTGATTAATAACCAAAACTCTGACATGTCGTGAGAAAACTGAATAAATAAAAGAATATGAATAATATTAAAGTATTATAAGCTGTAGAAGTATCATAATTAAATAAGAGGCGCACAGTTATTTGTTTATTTGGCGCGAAATCATTTTACTTTCACGAAATTAAAGTCTCAATTGTCAATATCAACGAAATTAAAGTCTCAATTGTCAATATCAAGATTCTAATTATGTCTTATCTTGAAACTACATTATGCAGCCATTCATAATAATACAAAATATTTAAAAAGAAAAAGATAATATACAAAAACATTGAAAACATTTCACATACCTGTATTTTAACTGAATATCCGCTTGAATTGTATTTAACTAATTAGAGGTGATGTTTCTATGTTTTTGTTATTCTTTATAGGCCATAAACGGCAGACACTATTTATCACAAAAAAATCTCCTATAGCTGCACATGCACGCTGTATGGTCCGCTAATTAATTTGAACTAACACACACCGAATTGAAAATAATACAGCTGCGCACGCTCGGAAAACGCTCTTCTTCCCAAATTCATTTGTCACCCTCCATCTTTCGCTAAGGTGTTCTACGCTTGGGGGTTCGGATATTAGCAGGCGGGCAAAGTGGCCATTTTGAAGTTTTTCTGCAAACGTGAAAAGTAAAATACGAATTGAAACTAAAGTCATTATAATTGCTATTGGTATTTGTTTCTAGAACTTTACTGTTTAAAAAGGTATCATAAAAATTCATCAAACCTTACAATGGCCACTTTACCTTTCCTTCCCTAATATGAACATTTATGTAGGGTACAAAAATTTAAATCGTGCGTGAAGGCGCAAAAAATTTCATTTTGAGAAAAAGCCATTTAAAGATTTAATAGTATTGTTAAAATATACAATTCATAATAAAAGAATCAAAACTACTAATTATATAACTTGTTCAGTATAAAAAATAAAATCAGATACCAGATTAAATAGATAAAACTATCATAGTTTATAAAATGTCGTAGTATATAAGAACTTGCGTCAAAAATAAATTGATGAAAATAGTAAAAATTTAGTACTCACTTTTGCAAAAAAAAAATTAGTTTTAAACAGACAAGTTAAAATTTTGTTTTCGCGTTCATTGCTAAAGGAATTAAATAGACCCTTTTTTATAAAATTAAATTATTTAATGCAAAATAGAGGCCGTTTTTTAGATATCCTACTATTTCAATATCTGATTCACATACTTTGCGGCACAAAAATTCGTATAGTTTACTTACAAAACATATTAATACCTATCAATAAATCCTTATCGTAAATTGTTCACTTTAAACAACGTCACTATCAAATTGACTAGTTTTTAGTTTTCTATAGTGAATTGGCAATTGGCACTCTAGGACATATTTTTATCATCGCATTTTGTACAGCGATTATCATAAAATTGATGCTTTCTTGAATCATGTTTCTCACTAACATTCATTATAAATGCTTATAAGTATTAAGAAGAGCAATAATATTACAAAATCAGGAAAAATTGTTCTTGGGGGGGAGGAGAGAAACAATACTTAAAGTAAGTGTTGAATAATTTTATTCTTTTAAACGAAAATATTTGCAAACAAAGCTGATAATGTTGAAAGACCCACTGCCTTTGATAGCGTACATTCTGGAATTTGTATGATTTTATATTTTTATATTAAAATCTACTTAAATAAACCTATATTTGGGAGCTTATTTAGTTGAGTTTCGGAAACGAAAGTTTTTGAAAATACTTTTATCAATACTTTTTTAAAAAGAAAACCTCGTTTTAAAAGGAAATGAACTAGAAGTGGATTGGTATTTTTTTTTTCGTATTTTGATTTACGAAACAGATGCAGAATTTTAAACATCGTAGAAAAAATGGAATTCGCAAAAGTAAGTTTTTCAAACGAATTTTTTTCAGAGTTAATATTCATATTTTTCAAAACGTATTGTCTCATTCCAAAGGGAAATGGACGTAGATATGGTCTTTTTTTGTGGGGGGGGGGGGGGGAGGGTTGTATGTTGTACAGAAGCCCAGACGTAATTTTTTAAAGACTGCAGCAATCACGAGAAACATCGAAACGGTTCTCGGAAAGTGTTTTTTTTTCAAGGGTTAAAATTGATATATTTTTTAATGGATTGCGGCTTTTTAAGCCTAAAACTATGATTTTTAATTTTGTGTAATCGATACTTTCATTTTTCAAAAAAACGTGGAAAGAAAATACCTATTCGAGGTTTCTTAATTAATTTTTGGGATTCTCGCATGCACCGCGCGGCGTTTTTCCGGTAGAGCTTTTTAACTGAGGGGTTTAATTAATATCCCCGATAATTAACAAAAAATTAAAAATCTGATCTCTAGGTACAGTAACAGTAGGACCTGCCTTGGGCTATCCTATCCAAATTTCCAGATGTTTACGTGCGGTAGGTTTTCCTAGCCACATACACATTGACAAACCCTTCAGTATATAAAGACTAATGAATAAACCTATATAGACCAACATATTTGTCAAAATTTGACTATATCGTTTGATGTTTCCGTTGCCATGGTGCTTTAATTATAAGTTCAGAATATGTGTACATGAATAAAACTAATTCTAAAGATTGTGAGTTCGGCAGTTATGAAACAGCAGCGTGATTTTGTATCCGCAAAAGTCGTATTAAAGAGGGAAAAAACAATTTTTTAGCCCTCGATATGCTATTTCTTTTGGGCCAGTAATTAAAATGTCGTCTCTAAAAAATAACGGTACGTTATATAAGCCAGCCGTAAAACAAAGCAGATATATCATTGTACAGTTAAATACGGATAATCTCTACTGCAATTTTTTTAACTTCTAAGCATTGCACATCTTCAATTTTTATACTGTCGTATTGGGTAAAAAAGTACTTTTAAATGCAATTTATTTGAAAACTGTATCTCCATTTATTTTTGAGATAATTTTTTTGTACTTTTTAGCGCCATTTGTTTAATGTTGGAAACTGAAGTACTCCATTTCTGTAGAAAGTAAAGGAAAAATAGTTGGAAAATAGTAATATCTCTTTGTCGCCATTTTCCCATAACGACTGAAAAAAAATGTGATTAAAATACGTGCTATTTTGAAAAAATATAAATGAATGATTTCTGATAAAACATGGAGCTATTATAAAGCATATTTAATTTTAAGTATCTATATTAATGTTACAAACAAATGAAGGCATATGAATCATTAGATAGCCGAATGTTTTTTTGTCGAGATTCTTGAATGACGACATCGCTTTTTGCTGGATTTGTGTATTATTTAGCTATGGTGACGTCGCATGCATACTTTACTGTAGATCTTTTTAAGACTGGAACGTAAATGTGGAATTCTTCAGCGGATGCGAATGACGTCATTTTATATAAAATAAAACCGCGTGTTTTAAGTTGTAAAACTGAAATATGTTTTCCACTATCTCTATTTATATACATACATATATTCATCGGGGGCGACACTAAATTCTGATAAAGCAGAATTCCTGTTTTCTAGTATTTCATTTCTTTGTCCCTTTTATTGATGAAATCTGTAAGCAAAGAAATAACAATCATAAGAGTTTAGTTTAGCTTATGTTATTGTATGACCCTTTTTTTTTTCTTTTGTTATTTCGTCTTTTTTCACAATTGATACGTCTTTGCTATATATATATATATATTTCCTTTGTAGAAAAATCAATTTGAGAAAACCCGCAAAAGGATACCTGTAATATGCAAAGTTGAAAGAAGAAAAATAGAAGAACTCAGGAGAAAACTCAATGGCGTAAGTTGAATACACTATATGGCCATTAATGACCGTCAACTTTCAATTTTAGACATTTTGTATAATATTTAGAAATATATTTGACAGATTCTTCTGGAATTTCAGGATTAAAAAGAAAGGTATGACCTCATATTTAGCAATGTCGATTTGTTAAGGGGGGCAATTAGGGGGCCAATAAAAAATCAAAGAAAAGATACTTGATTTCACACTGTAAAATAAAATGCCCGAAATGATCTATCGCTACCGAATATAAATAAACAGACATCGTGCAATATGTGTATTCTTTTGTGTAAGAATAGCACGTATATTAATAGAGATATAGCGATTTATTTAAAAAAAATTAAATTCTTGCATGTTTTTTGCTTATAACATATAGGGTTTTTAACCAAAATTAATGCCGGTTTCAGAAAAATATATAGTAGAAACAATATAGTAGTGCAATTGGAATATAAATATATTAAATATTTTAGGAAATATGAACAGTTGTGTGAAATAATTTTTATCTGCGCATGCGCGAACGATAACAAGGATTATTTTACATAATTTAATAGTCAACTCTATGGAGCAACTTATTAAAACAATTTAGTCAAATATCATAAAAATTCAGAAAGATATCGGCGTTAGAGTGAGCAAAATTTTAGTTGTTCTCTGAAAGCAGCTGAATGATAAGGGATTTTCCACAAATTGTCATTTTTAATTTAATTTTTTTTTTAATTTTCATTTTTTATTGATGTTTTAGTTCTTCTTGGATAACCACCAGAACGAGCCTATACCATGATCAAAAGAAGTATCAAAATCGAAGCATTTTTTTCCAAATCTACTCGTTGATAGTCACTAAATACTAACATTTTTGTGAAAGTCAGTTAATAAAAAATGACAATTTGTGTAAAATCCCTTATCATTCAGCTGCTTTTAGAGAACAACTAAAAATTTGCTCACTCTAACGCCGATATCTTTCTGAATTTTTACGATATTCGATTAGATATTTTTTTAATAAGTTGCTTCATAGAGTTGACTATTAAATTATGTAAAATGATCCTTGTTATCGTTCGCGCATTCGCAGATAAAAATTATTTCATACAACTGCTTATATTTCTTAAATTATCTAATATGTTTATATTCCAATTGCACTATATTGTTTCTACTGTATTTTGTCAATTTTTCTGAAACCGGCGTTAAATTTGGTTGAAAACCCTGCATGTTATAAGCAAAAAACATGCAAGAATTTTTTAATTTTTTTAAATAAATCACTATATCACTATTAATATACGTGCTATTCTTACACAAAAGAATACACATATTGCACAATGTCTGTTTATTTATATTCGGTAGCGATAGATCATTTCGTGCATTTCATTTTAGAGGGTGATCCCAAGTATTATTTTTTTTCTTTGATTTTTTGTCGGCCCCCTAATTGCCCCCCTTATCAAATCGACATTGCTAAATATGTGGTCATACCTGTTCTTTTTAATCCTGAAATTCCAGAAGAATCCTTTAAGTATATTTCTAAATATTCGATAAAATGTCTAAAATTGAAAGTTGACGGTCATTAATGGCAATATAGTGTATTTGGAGTTGATATTTCAGATGTCGCTGCATTTTAATTCTTCTGTGTTTATGTTTACCAAGTATGCTAGAATTTCTGTCAAAGCATTTGCGTTAAATGACACACTATTTTTTATTAAGCTTCTTAACCCTTTCAGGGGCAAAGCAATTCTATTGCTAAAGTGTTGAAATTAATGAATGACACCGGAATTTTAATACAAATTTATTTGTAAAGAATAAAAAGCTATATTTCATACACTTAATAAACCGAAATTTTTTTTACCAAAATTCTGGTGGCAGTTGGGAATTAAAATTAAGTGGTTTTATAAACATACCACCGCCCTTCAAGGGGTTAAACAGAAAGTGATTATAACATGTTATCTTTATCACCTTAAGGGAAGACAAGACTGGGTGCAATCCTATGGGAAATATGCTAGCTGTAAGATTCGTTTCCTCGGAAATTACCCGACCAATTTTGGAAATTTGGAATCCATATTCACTGGATTATGCTCAAGACTTATGGCGGACAATTTTTTTCTGCGACTGAAACTTTTTCTTTTAGAGCAGTGACAATTTTTCAGAAATTTTCTATTTTCAGATATGTGTTTTTCTGAAACTAATTAATTTTTTTTAACTATCTGCTACATATCGCTCACACGCAAGAAAAGCGACACATCTCGCAAAAGTTCATTTTGCGTTTTATTCCACTAATAGGTCTGTCAAAAGTGCATCTAGCTACATTAAAAATTTCGAAAATGCGAAAATTCACTTTATTACACTATATGTCTATTTGTGACCGCAGAACAGGGATGGATTGTGCGGAGAGGTAAAATTACGCAACCCTCCAAACCTTATCCTACGTCTTCATTCTTAAGGGTTTTATGCATTTATGCACGTTTTTATTTCTTTATGTAGAGCTAAGTGCTATAATTTCATGTTACAGTAAAATCATGCAAATTTCCTTTTGCCTCTCCTGTGAAATTTACTTTTGTCGAGATGTGTCACTTTTCTTGCGGGTGAGCGATATGATCTTATATTTATACTCTACCACGAAAAAAAGTTTTAGCGAAATCTCACGCGTACTTTAGGGGTTAATGGGATTTTTAGCAGAAAAGTACAATTTTTCGGAGAGTTGAAAAACTTACAAGGAAGGTCTCCATACGGGCATACTCAGAAAAATCTGAAAAAATTACAGAATGTTCTTCTCATATATATATATATATATATATATATATATATATATGTTTATAAAAAAAATTTGGCGGAACCCCGATAGAGCGTCCGTAAAAAAATAACGAAATTTTCGTTTATTTGGCGATTTATCACCGGTTGGCGATGAGAAAAAAAAACGCTTTTATGCAGGAAAAAACTTTTTATGTTGAATTTGTTTATAAAGTTTAATTTAAATAACTTTAGTTTTGTCATTTTTAATTTGTTTTAACTATAGTTTTGTCCTTTTTAGTTTGTTTTAACTATAGTTTGTCATATATATTTATATGTATTTATAATAAAATTTGAATATCATATTTTACGATTTTAAACAAAATTTAAATTGATTTAAATTATTTCAAGCTCAAAAATAAGGCAGATAGAACACTGTCGATTTGATTTTGTTGCTATGGAAACGACTTCGTCTTCGATAGGGACATGTATTATGGCAATCAAATGTCAGCTGACTATAACTTAAAATAGGTATTTCCAACTTGCAAAGTATAGAAAATATTTTTGCAGTGATAAAATCAACAGGGATCAACAGTGATAACTACAGCAACAAGCAACATATATATGTAATATAAAAAATATATAATAACCTCTTTCATTGATTTAGTTTAAAGTCACTAAAAACCGTGCATTCTAAAAAACAATAAATAAACAATTTTCAGATGCATTAAAATCGTTTGCTTTTGGCGAGTAAAAATCCTGCTCGCGAAATCGCGTGTCACTTTCGTATTTTCGCGCCAAATATTCGAAAGTATTTCATTTTTTTACAGACTTTCTACTGAAATTCCGCCGTTAAATTTGACTGATCCCTTATTACATGCATGAGTAGTTTCATTAGCATTTTTTTCAACATATTCTGAGTATGCCCTGTAAGGAGACCTTCCTTGTTAGACACTTCTAACTTGTGTGAAGTGCCTGCACGGTTTTATCAAACTCATGAATTAAAGTACATATATATACAAACACTTGGATAAAATTTAGTTACATATAATAAATGAGTATAAAATTTTAGAGTAAAATTAATGTGAGTGGGCGTGTCCCAGTCGTGTCAGTCATAATTAGTGCGCTCAGCCAGGGTGTTATCCTGCGGCTTTGGATACCAGTATTTTAAGGAAATTTTCTTCACCTTATCGAGTGGTAGAATTTTCAGCTGTCCAACAAAGCGAAAATAACTTTACGAATTTCTTTTTAAAAAGTTTGCATTAAATAAAACCATCACAAGATAACATTTTTTGCAATATTTTGAGAAATTAACTAATTTTTTTCTAACTTAAAATCCTAATAATTATTTTTAAGAGCTTGGTTAAATTTCTAAAACCATAAATAGTTATATTTACAAACCTTTTCCGAATTGCGAACTTTAATCCCCCCCCCCCCCCTCCCCAATGCTTTATTATTTTCTTCTATCTTTACAAGAAGAAAGTATTGGATTCACGAAAATTTTCGACTTCCGGTTTTTGACGTATTTACACGTTTTAGGGGACAGAGTTCTCGCCGTTTTTACAAAATGACTGTCTGCGAGTCTGTGGATCTGTCTGTATGTGACACAAATTTTTGGGGAACTCTATCTCAAGAACTAATGCACGGAATTTAATAAAAGTTATATTCAGTTAGTCCCTGATATAAATTGGTGCTCATCAGTTTTTGATGTAAATCGCCTAACAGGTGGCGTTGCTATGCTGCATTTTTCACGACTTTACACTTCAGATAGAGGTACACCTTGATAAATATTGGTGCTGGTTATGTTTTGGTCTTAATCGATCAATAGGTGCCCCCTATTTTTTTCATGGTTTTCGCAATAACTCTATCTCAAAAACTAATGCACGGATTTTCATCAAACTTCAAATTCACTTAGACGTTGACATAAGTTGTTGCTGATTAGGTTTTAGCGTAAATCACCCAACAGGTGATGCTACTATGCTGCATTTTGCAGGATTTTCACGATTTTAGCGATAGTCATACCTTAAGAACTAATGCAGGGAAATTCATATCATTAGATTCCTCATGATGGGCATAGATTACCATTTATTTCTGGAACTGCCATAGCGAATTTTGAAGTATTAGCATGTATGAGGTAGAAGAAAGTTTTGTGATTGGCTCATTCGATTAATTTTCTTTAATAATTTAATTTTATTCGATTTTCCCTAATAGACGATCTTTTTTTTTTAAAGATACTTTTAGATACTTTAATGAGGCTCTGCCCTTTACGAGCTACGCTCGTCAACCCCGTTCAGACACCGTAGACTCTAAAAACACGCTAATTTGATGGGCTTTAAAAAATATTACGGCAGATTGAATCATAATTAAAAAGCCAGTGGCGATCTCCCTGAAAACGGGTTTCCATTCATTTCCCTTTCATTGGCGAATTTTAAGGCCAAATCAGCTGCTGTTAAGAGATTCATGGCTGTTTTCGTCTTTGATTAAATAAGATCAGTTAAACATTTGTAAATATAAGCTAATGTAAAATTAATTAATTAAGCAGAGTCTGTGTCTCCCGGTATTTTTTAATGACACAGAAAAATGCGATAATCTACAAACAGGGTTCGAGTCCCGGCGTGGACATTTTTTCGCTCTGTTTGAAAATTTTCAATTCGTATGATAACTTTACCAATCAGTATGATTGTGTTAAAAATAATGTATATCTATGTACCGTATTTTATGGAAGAAACGCCGCGGCGTTTACGAGTTTGAAAGTTAATTTTTTGTTGTCAAGTGCGGCGTTTACACCATGTGCGGCGTTTACGATTTTTTTTTTTTATAATGTGCGTAAAATTGGGAGAAAGTAAAAATTCCTTAAGACTATTCTTAAGTCCCCTGCTCAACAACGCAAAACTTTCTGACTTTGCCGATAATGAAAACTGTGACATTTCCGATGATGATACCAAATCATATAGGTAGACAAAGAAAATTTACCACTCTTCCACTCAGAATTTGAGGGCTTCGAATAGAAACTAAAAAAGTACTAAAGTGAATGCGACGTAAAAAGCGTCATAAAAAGAGTGCTAAGTTACGCCGACCCATTATAAAAATGTGGAGCGCCTAAGGAGAGAGGTCCGTGACCCGCGCTCTATGTGAATTTAATTCCAATTGACGTCTCCTTAATTTAAAAATTACATAAAAATATTTAAAACCTGATTTAAAAGTTTAAATAAAATTTTAGAATTTTAAGTTATTAAAACTGAGGCACCTTACACTGTTCAGAAAACTTTGATTAAAGTTAGGTCAATGAGACACTGTCGACAAAAGTAGCGTTCCCAGTGGTGCGGCGATTACGATATTTTAAAGCTTACTCAGACCAATTTTTAGGAGTGCGTCGTTTCTTCCATAAAATACGGTATACATAATTTATATGGAGCTCCTTTACCTACGGTTATCTTGCTGAGCTGCCTACGTGGCAGACCAGATGTTATTTACCAATAAGGTTATCTCAGCGAAATATGCTTGCCGTTTGTCAGCCCAGGTAGCTTAAACGGTAGAGCATTGCCAATGTAAGCCAAAGATCTGGGTTCGAGTGCCGGCTTGGACATTTTTCGCTCAGCTAAAAAAAATTTCAATTCGTATGCATAAAGAGATAACATGTTATTATCTAATGACATTAACATAATCTATTAACTCTCTATTAACATAATTACAAATTAAAAGTGCGTAACATACCTTATTATACATTAAAATAGTGGGAAACAGTACAATTACCATAGCATGCTTTTGCAACGGGAATTAAAATGATTAATGCGATGATCAGAGACTATGCAGTACCAACGTTTTCTGATAGACAAGCGAGCATTCAGCGGCTGTCAGCCCCCTTCTGTAAAGTTATGCGTGATAATTCTCCAAACTATTCGTACGATTGGTCATACTGGATAATTTACTGTCGAAATTGGCGGCCATATGCTATGTAAGTTATAGCATTTAAAAACAAATTAAACTCCTTAGATAGGATATAAGACCTTGAAACATTGTCCTGGAAGAAATTAATTACATACCAAATGTAATTGAAGATATCCTAAAGAATGAATCTAAAGTTTTTAATTATTTTAAAGGGAGTTTTTTGCTTACGTTTACTTTTGCTTAAACAAATGCAAATATTAAATTTTAAATTTGTGTTCTTATTTTATTGCTTGCATCATATGTTTTACTTACTTTAATGCCAAAGCTTAATATCACTGCGTTTTTTAAGTTAATGCTATTTCAGATATGTCATTGGTGGATAGTTACGCACTCTAACATCTCTTCAAGATAAATCATGAACAATTGCACATTTTTTTATCATTTTCTTTTGTACATATATTTTTATAAAATATACCAGACATGATAAAAAATAACTAATGAATAATCTTCATGATATTCACTAGTTTCACGTTATTCTTAATTTAAATCCAAGTTGGGAGAGCTTAAATGAAAAATTCACGATTCGTGTTAAATCACATTAAAGTAATCAAGCATATTTCACGACTGAAAGTGGCGCAGATGTTGTTCAATATAAGTAATCACGGGAAGATTAATAACTTTGATTATTCTATTTACACTTTTAAATATATACAGTATATACAACGAAAACATTTGAATAATACTTGTTAAATATATATATTCCACAGTGGGAATCCAAGATAATTTCTTTTATATGTTCAAGAATATTTATTTCTCCCGTTTCGGAAGATCAAGAAATACACAGCCAGCATGCTGCGTTCGAGATTCACATTCACATTTTGATTTATTTTTCTAGGTTATATTTAATGCTAATTAACCTTAATAAATCCTGACTAGAGATCGTTACATGATCACGATTTATTTATTGGAGTATATTTAGCCAAAAAAAAAAAAAAATAATAATTAAGGGCAATCAGCATGTCTAGGAGAATTATTTTAATTACGAGCCAGCCCTTTTAATTAAGCGTGTGGATCTTCCCAGAGTATTTACCTTAATATATATATATATATGTGTGTGTGTGTTAACTCATATTAAATACTCACAAATACTCAAAATAACAAAACTGCAGTGCACTGTTTTTATTAACCCTTTCACCGTCCGAGGATTTTCCTGTATTTTTATAAGAATGCTTGTAAATCCCAGGATATAAATTTTTTTAATCGCAGTTTAATGCTATAATAGCTTTAATATAACTTCTTTCCATATATGGTTCAAAGTAAGATTCTATTTAAAATATTTTTGTCTACAGCCTTTTTATCATGATACTTAGAAACGGAAAAATCCGGGCAGGACGGTTAAAGGGTTAAATAATATCACAAGATAGCCGCTCGTGGATAACTCTCTCACAACAAAACATTCTAAGAACTCGTATAAACAAACGCAGACGATAAAAGTCGTTGCCAATGACACAAATCATAAATACGACCGAACATACCGGCCCCCGTTGAATGATTTTCATTCAACCACAATTATAATACATTATTACACTTTAAATTTTAAACAAATAATACAGCATGTACTAGTAAACAATAAATTGACAAATTACAAAAGATAATAATCATTTTTCCATGGGTAACGGACAAATTTTTGAAATTGGTCTCTTGAAAACACCTCTTTGTGTTTTTATGTTTACTACTCTAAAATTCTGCATGCATTATGTAATGATGTACACTCATGACATCTGACACTCAAATTAAATTTTTAAATGCTGCAAGAATTTATTTCTTTTCTCATATTTTATCTCAAAAAATAGCTCAGAAATACTTTATTTTAAAAGTATTTAAAGGTTAACAAATTCGATTTTATCAAAACTGAAAACTCAGACCTTCTGGATAAAATAAATGTCATTTAAATAACTCGAATAATATATATCTCATATGAATAATCTCTCTAAATAAATAATATAACTCAAATTATATATACACTCTCAATACACATTTTGTATGAATATTTTCTTTGATAAAGACATAATACATTCAATCAAGCAGAAATTAGCTTAATTTCATATGTACACTCAAAAATCTTATAAAACCTATTGCATTAAGAAAATATAAAAACTTTATACAATATTTATAACACGAAACATGCAACAATTATGAATTATTTTTCTACATACTGCACAACCATTTAAAGGCCAAAACTTCACCCTTAACAGAAAAAGTAAAGCTTGTGGACCTAAATGTAAACACCGTTTATGAAAGTATTCTTCTATCATTTGAGTAAGTTTACTTTTATTATGTAGTAAAATTGAAAATTTTTGGTTGGCATTTAAGTTACTGTTCGCTAATCTACCTCCTACTCTTAGAAGACCTTCTTTATCAAGAAATGGATGGAGGTTTTTTACCTGACTATTTTGATTAATATTACCTGATTTTTGCAAGGATTTTATTTCCTTGTCAAAAAACTCACGTTGAACACTTTTTAACAAAAAACTTTCTGCTTTGTTGAGCTCTTCGAGGTCCAGAGGACCCTCCTTTTTTTCTTTTTTTTACAATTACTAAGGAACCTGAAAATAAATCCTAAAATACGAATTATTTTACAATAGTTATTACTTAAATCAGTTATATCATGCACAAAAGAATTAATAGAAACTGTAAAAACAGATATGCTTTTAAAGTCACTTATATTAATATTTTTCAGTTCGTTTGAAAAGTCATTGGAATTAACTGCTGCAGGAATATTTGTATTGGGATAGTCTTTTTCCTTTAGGAACAATGGACCACTCCACCATAACTCATTTGAGAATAGCTTATCAGGATTAGCTCCTCTTGTTAGAAGGTCAGCAGGGTTATGCTGAGATGGAACATGTCGTCACTGCATCCCCTGAGTTAGTTCTTGTATTGTAGAAATCCTATTCGCAACAAAAGTTTTTAGAACGTATGGTTCTTTTTTAATCCAGGATAATGCTATCATGGAATCGGACCACAAGAAGATTTTGTTTACACTAACTTTGAGCGAAGAAATCACTCGTTTCATAAGCTTTGTCAATAAAACTGCTGCACAAAGCTCAAGTTTTGGAACAGTTAATTGCTTTAAGGGAGAAACTCTAGATTTACTTGCCACTAATTTTACAGACACTTGACCTGATTCTGTTACTGACTTGCAGTAAATTACCGCACCATTGGCTGCTTCAGATGCGTCGCTGAAACCATGTAACTCGATCATAATTGCATCTTTCAATAAAATACACCTACTAATCTCAAATTTATTAATTAATTGTAGGGTATCAGAAAACTCTCTCCGTTCCTTAGCCTCTTTCTCGGTTAGCAAATCATCCCAATTTAATTGTAATAACCATAACTTCTGCATAAATATTTTTGCTTTAATTATAACAGGAGATACTAAACCTAAGGGATCGAATATACTTGATATTGTTGATAACACTTGTCTCTTAGTGACATTTACATCATTATGAATTTTAACATTGAAACTTAAACAATCTTTTTTTCGATTTCCACAAAACACCTAATGCTTTAGATTCTTCTGAATCACCAAAGGGATATATTTCGTCATTTGTTTGACAAAGTTGTGGAGCATTACTGCACCATTTATGTAATAACATTCCTGCACTGTTTAAAATTTCTATTATTTGATTTTGGAGTTCTAATGCAGAACTTAAAGAATCAGCTCCAGATAGAATGTCATCCATATACATGTTGTTAAATCTATTGTCCATGTTTATTTATTTGTTATTATCCTCTCATCTTTATTCACGTGATACCTTTTATATATGATGTAACGTGAATCAGAAATTGTATTGTTTATTATTGTTTGAATATTTTTATGGAAGAAGGTAAAAAGCTTTACCGGTAAATAAATTATTTTTGTTTTGAGAAGTTAATTGACTTCTTTATGTACATTTTAAGTTCATAAATACATAATTGGCGTCCGCATTATATTCTGAAAGCTGGGTTGTTAAAATAACATCCTTTTTGAACGCTTTAATTAACATTGTGGCGTCCGCGACAGGACATTTTACAATATTTATTTGAAGCAAAATGTTTCAAGCCGTTAAAAATTTTAAAAAGGTCGACTTAAAGTTCGTGGTAGAAGAGCTTGGGGAAACAATCCCGCAAGATTATACGATTGGGACACTAAATGATATTATTTTGAATAGTAATGAATATAAACAGGATCCCGCTTTTGTACAAGAAATTTTATCCAATGCTGTTGCTGAGAGAAAGGAAAAAGAAAACGAGGCTAAGAAGTTAGAAAAGGAGAAGTCGGATCAAGAATTAAAAAAGCTAGAATTAAAGGAGAAGTCGGATCAAGAATTAAAAAAGCTAGAATTAAAGGAGAAGTCGGATCAAGAATTAAAAAAGCTAGAATTAAAGGAGAAGTCGGAACAAGAGTTAAAAAAGCTAGAATTAAAGGAAAAGTTAGATCAAGAAGTAGAGTTAAAAAAGTTGGAATTAAATCACCAATTAGAATTAGCAAAGATTCAGTCACAGGGACAAATGCAATGTGAGTACATTTCAAATGATTACGAAACTAATAATTCTAAAAAGAAATTTACGTTGCCCAAGTTGGAATTTCGCCAATTTGATGGTGATTTAAAGGAATGGTTGCCATTTTGGAGCCAGTTTGAACAGATTCACAATGATCAAGATATTGCGCCAGAAAATAAATTCCAGTATTTGATCCAAGCAACTATCACTGGATCTAGAGCGCGAGAAGTTGTTGATAGTTTTCCGCCAACTGGCGCTAACTATGCCAAAGCTATAGAGAGTCTTAAGGCTCGTTTCGGTAGGGAAGATCTTTTGGTTGAAGTGTGTGTGCGAGAATTATTAAAATTAATTATATCTGTGCAATCAAAAGGAAAATTTTCTATTACATCATTGTATGATAAACTTGAGTTGTATTTACGAGCTCTTGAGACGTTAGGTGTCACAACGGATAAATGTGCTTCAATATTATATCCAGTGGTAGAATCTTGTTTTACTGCTGAATTTTTGAAAGCGTGGAATCGAACACATACGAATTCGGTTAGTTCTGATGCAAAAGAGCGCCTAGATAATTTAATGGCGTTTCTCAAATCTGAAGTTGAAGGAGATGAAAGAATTAATTTGGCAGTGACAGGTTTTGGTTTAGCGAGAAAAAATGACGCGATCTTTAGAAAAAACAAAAGTCACAACGATGGTACTAAATATTTACCAACTGCTGCTACTTTATTAACAACTTCTTCAAGACCAGATTTAAGGAAAAATTGCGTTTTTTGCAAAGGAAGACATCTGAGTTCAGAATGCTTTTCGGCACGGAAGATGAGTTTTAATGAAAAGCAGAATATATTGAAGGACAAAAGATGTTGTTTTTTATGTTTGGCAACAGGTCACACAACGAAGCAATGTAGAGCTATCTTGAAGTGTTTCTTTTGTGATAAAAGACATGTGTCTGTGATGTGTCAAACGCTCGATAAGAATAAGCTGAATGAAAAGAAAGAGGAAGACACAGAAAAGTCGCCTGGAAAAGAAGTAAATATGGCCAATTTCAATAGAAATCCTAAAGTGTTCCTTCAGACGATAAAGGCAAAAATATTTTCCGAAAACAAAAAGAAAGATGTTGGACTAATTTTGGACTCAGGTTCTCAGAGATCGTATATTTTAAAACATTTAGCCGAAGAAATGAAGTATTTACCTCTTCGAGAAGAAAAAGTTTCTCATTCCCTTTTTGGCGGAGTCATAACAAAGGATTATAATCATCATTACTACAAGGTAAGATTAAGCGATTTGAAAGAAAATTTTAAATGTAATTTTGAGGTTTTGGATCAAAACATTATATGTGAAAATGTTATGCCAGTAGGAAAAGGATCCTGGTTTAAAGAATTATCGGAAAAAGGCATCACTTTGACGGATGTTGGTGAAACTCCAGAATCTATTCAAATATTGATTGGAGCTGATGCAATGGGAAAATTACTGACAGGTCGTAGAGAAATACTCTCATCGGGATTAGTAGCACTGGAAACATTTTTAGGTTGGACCTTAATGGGAAAAGTGCCTCAAGATAATGCGTCTAAAGAAAATTTAGCTTTGTCAGTTACGTCTATGTTTGTAAAGGAAGCAGAGATTGCTGATTTATGGAAATTGGATTTGCTTGGAATAAATTATCCGATTGAAAAACAATCTAAAATGGAGATTGATCGTCAGGTTAAAGAGCATTTTTTACAGACAGTAAAAATGAATGAAGATAATCGTTAAGAAGTTTCTTTGCCAATGTCAGAAGATACACCACCTTTACCTGATAATTTGAGTTTAGCCAAGAAAAGATTGAGTAACGTTACAAACAAGTTGCTTTCCGATAACATTTATCAAAGGTATGAAAAAGTACTTTTAGGGTGGCTTGATGATCAAATTATAGAGGAAATTCCACAGGCTGAAATGAACCTTTATGGAAATTATTTACCTCATCGACCAGTAATAAAAGAGAGCAGTACAACTCCCATTCGTCCAGTGTTTGACGCATCAGCTAGAATGCAGAACCATCCATCTTTGAATCAATGTTTGCATTGTGGGCCAAACCTTATTGAATTAATTCCTGACATTCTCTTACGATTTAGAAAAAATAAATTTGGTGTTGTAGCTGATATCAAGAAAGCATTTTTACAAATAGCTATTCGTAAAGAAGATCCGGACTATTTGCGTTTCTTGTGGTGGAGTAATCCAGAAGAAAGAAATATTAGAATGTTTCGACATACTAGAGTGGTGTTTGGAGTCAAAAGCTCTCCTTTTCTTCTCGGTTCCGTCATAGAATATCACATTAAAAACGATGAAGAATACGACCCCAATCTTAAACAGCAATTGCTTAGAAGCTTTTATGTTGACAATGTCGTTGCTAGTGTCCACACACAGGAAGAATTTGAAAGGTTTATAACTGATTCTAAATCTCTTATGGCTAAAGGTGGATTTGAGTTGAAAGGATGGGAACAAACAGAAGAAAGAAACAATATCGAAAATAGCGAAGAAACTGCTGTACTGGGATTACAATGGAACAGACTTCTAGACGTTTTAAAAGTTAACGTAAGCTGGACGAAAGATATGAATATAGAAAAAATAACAAAAAGAATCATGCTATCAGTTGCACATAAAGTTTTTGATCCAATTGGTTTTACTGCTCCAGTTATGATATGTCCCAAGATGATGTTACAGAAAACATGGAAAGAAGGAATCACGTGGGATGAAGAAGTTACTAGTGATATAAAAAATGAATTTATTGAATGGTTTCATGAATTAAATTGTTTACAAGAAATTCAGATTCCTAGATATATTCAGTTCACCCCAGATAATTTAAAAGGTTGTACTCTTCACACATTTTGTGATGCAAGTCAGTATGCGTATGCTGTTGTTATATTTTTGAGGATAGCAACTAAAGATCGTGTAGAGTTATTCCTTCTTGCAGCGAAATCCCGCATAGGTCCTTTAAAATGTGGAACTATACCTAGAATGGAACTTTTAGCTGCTTTGATTGGTGCTAGATTGGCTAAATCAGTAACTGACGCTATGGGCTGGAAAGATATAGAAAGATATTTTTGGAGCGATTCCACAACAGTGCTTGCATCCAGGAAAGAAAACTGGTCTGTTTTTGTTAGAAACAGAGTTCAAGAAATAAAAAAATTGACTGATCCTGTTTTATGGAAACATATACCTGGTGAAATGAATCCAGCAGATCTGCCATCTAGAGGATGTAAAGCAAGACATCTGGTATCTCTCAAATGGTGGGAGGGTCCATCTTGGCTTAAAGATTCTAAAGAATATTATAAATATGTGGATTTCAAGTGCCAAGACATAAACGAAGAAGAAATTGAAAAAGAAAAATTGAAGCATACAAAATTACTGGTAAATGTTGATGAAAGTCCAGAGAAAAGCTGGTACTACCAGTATTTTTCCAGTTATGAGAAAATCGTACGTCTTGTTGGTTGGATACTTCGTTTCAGATATAATTCTTCTAATCCAAAGGAACAGATCAAAGGAAGAGTTGATGAATCTTGAATTTAAGAGAGCAGAAACGAAGATAATTTGGATGATACAAAAGGAATGTTTTTCCCATGAAAGTGAGGGGAGATTGAAAACTCTGGAGACGTTTAAGGATGAACAAGACATAATACGTGTAAAGACTAAGATTACGTATAGACAAGACAATATGAATTTCCTCACACCTATGGTTGTTCCTTCAAATCATGAAATTGTCAAACGATTAATTTTACATTACCACCGCAAAAATTGTCATGCAGGTCCTCAGATTCTTCTGAATTTGCTTAGAGAAAAATACTGGATTTTGAATGGAAGAAGAACTGTGAGCTCTGTTCTATCAAAATGTACCATTTGTAAAAGATTTAATTCGAAGAATTTAGAATCTTCTCCAGTTTCTCTGCCAGAAAATCGAGTGAAAGATGCAGCTGTATTTCAAATTATCGGCATTGATCTGGCTGGCCCTTTGTTTCTTAAAAATAAACAGAAGAGTTGGGTTATCTTATTTACATGTGCCATCTACAGAGCTGTGCATTTGGAGCTTGTGACTTCAGCTTCTACAGAGTCATTTTTAATGGCTTTGCGAAGATTTGTATCTCGCAGAGGAAGATGTTCTGTTATATATTGCGACAACGGTTCCAATTTTGTTGGTGCATCCAATTTCTTAAAAAGATTGAACTGGAATCGCATACAGAAGTATGGAGCAATAAACTCTTTCAAATGGAAATTGAACCCTCAGACTGCTGCTTGGTGGGGCGGATGGTGGGAGAGGCTCATCAGATTGATGAAAGATCTATTAAAAAGAGTCTTAGGAAAAGCCTGTTTGAACTATGAAGAGATGATAACTGTATTAGCTGGCTGCGAAAGTATTATAAATTCGCGACCACTAACTTACATGTCTGAGAAAGAGTCCATCAAACCCATATCACCGGACATGTTTCTGAAAGATATTCATGAATGTGGTTTACCAGACGTTGATGCGGTTGAAGAAGGTTTTCTCACTAGAAGACTTAAATATAGGCAAGAACTGCAAAAAGAGCTCAGAAATCGATTTAGATTAGAATATTTGGGTCTCCTTATCCAACGACCAAATGGGAGAAGATTGCAACGTTCAATTGCTGTAGGAGATATACTCTTGGTGGGAGCAGATAACAAGAAAAGAATCAATTGGCCCTTAGGACGGGTTACAGAGCTCATTCGGGGCAAAGACGGAAAAGTTCGTCTTTTGAAGTTACAAACGTCTCATTCGCAGATGATTCGGCCTATTCAAAGAATTTACCCTCTGGAAGTGTCATCAGTGGATTTTACTGAAAACAATTTTCCTAAACCAACTTTGAATGAAAATCAGGTTGAGCCTGCAAAAGACGAATCGCAAATTAAAAAGACGAGATCTGGTAGAATGATAAAAGTTCCAGAAAGACTCGATTTATGATGTTTATGTAAATGTTGTATTTATTTAATGTGAAGTTTTGATTATAATATATAATCAAAAGGTGGGAGGATGTTAAATCTATTGTCCATGTTTATTTATTTGTTATTATCCTCTCATCTTTATTCACGTGATACCTTTTATATATGATGTAACGTGAATCAGAAATTGTATTGTTTATTATTGTTTGAATATTTTTATGGAAGAAGGTAAAAAGCTTTACCGGTAAATAAATTATTTTTGTTTTGAGGAGTTAATTGACTTCTTTATGTACATTTTAAGTTCATAAATACATAATTGGCGTCCGCATTATATTCTGAAAGCTGGGTTGTTAAAATAACATCCTTTTTGAACGCTTTAATTAACACATGTCTTCTCTCAGTACGGGTGCTGCTAAAGGAAACTTGCTTCCTTCATCCTTAGACAATTGAAGTAGTGTTCTCATGGCCAAAAAAAGGTGCGCTAACAGTACCATAAGTAACTGTCGTTAATTTAAAATTTTTAATTGGCTCGTTAAGATCTTCCTTCCATAAGACTTTTTGCAGCTTCCTCTGATCTGGATGAATAGAGATTGCTCTATATATTTTTTTAATGTCTGCAGTGAAAGCGACGATATATTTTCTAAATCTCACCATAATTGAGAATAAATCATCTTGTATTACACCTCCGTTATATTGAATAGAATTAAGTGAGTTTCCCTTAGTTGTTAAGGAAGACGCGTTAAATACAACTCTCAAAGGCGTTGATATACTTTTTTCTATTCCTCTATACACTCCAAGATGGGGAATGTAATAGGATCCACTTTCTTTCTCGCTTTCGTTAACTTCAACCATGTGGCCTAACTGTTGATATTCTTTTAAGAAATCTGAATATAATCTTAAGTACTCAGGATCTTTTGGTAGACGATTCCATAAAGAATTTAATTTTTTCGTAGCAATTTGTTTTGAGTTTCCTAAAATAGCTGGATCCTCTTTTAAGGGCATTTTAACAACATATTTACCGTTTTTGTCTCGTGTATAATTTTCTACGAAATGTTTCTCACAAATTAAAGTCTCTTTACTTTTTGGTTTTTCAACCTCGATATTTTCTATCTCCCAGAATTTCCTAAGTGTCTTGTCTAGGTTGGTTTCTTTCTTAATAAACCCACAATGAACTTTGTTTTCATTCTCTGTCGGAAAACTTCCCGGTACAACAAAACCGAAAACTGTGTCTTGCAAAATAAGATCAGAATTATTAACACGAATTTGTCCCGGTCTCAAAAGCTCATAAAAAATTCCTGCCCCTATGAGCATGTCTACATGTTCTGGGATATTGAAACTAGCATCTGCTAATTTTACATTAGGTAAATCTTGTATTGAGATTTCAATTGGACGTGAAGGCGTTAAATCTGCAGTTATTTTCGGAACTACCAAGAAATCTAAATTTTTCACAAAACTTTCATCTCTATTGCATATTGATGCATTAACTTTATGATTTATTACTAAGGTAGCATCATTTAGACCTGAGACTAAGATGTTTGTTCTCTCTTTTTTTAAATGCATTAGCTCTATTAAATGGCAGGATAAAAAATTAGACTCGCTGCCTACATCTAATAAACACTTTACTCAATGTTTACATCCCAATTCATCAATTAGAAAACATATTACAGTTAAAAGTAAAACTTTGCTCTTTTTATTCGAATAGTTACTAATAAAGATTTTCTGAACGAACTCTTCTGCATTAGTGTTCAAGACAGATATGCCACGATTTGTTGGCCTAGGATCTGAACATTCTTCCACATTTACCTTTCCTTGTTTATTTTGTTCCAATGAAACATATTCTTTCACGAATGTGTTGTTATTTGTTTTGGGGAAATGTATAGTTTTATAATGACGTTTTTTACAAAAGCACGTGTACTTTGATGGACAATTTGCAACTGAATGTGAATTTAAACAAAGCATAACTTGTTCCTTTTTATAACGTTCACCCTTTCATTGACAGATAATTTTAAATAATGCGGGCATTTTGAAAGAGTGTGATTTTCGTGGCAAAAAAATACAACTTAATGTTTTAACGTCTGATAAGAATACTTTAGATACACTTTTGGAGTTAGTATATTTACGATTAACACTAAAATTCTCAGTAAGAGATTTTCCGCGTGATGTGAAATATAAATCAATCTCTCGTCCCAACTCTTCTGGTAAAAACCATTTATCTCCTTGTCTCACACTAATGTGGGAAGCTGTTTCTCTATCTAATGTTTGATATAATTTATCCGATACTATAAGTTGTTTAAGACTCTCGAAATTGGATACATTTCTTAAATTTAAATAATATTACCAGTTTGTCTTAAACGTGAAGCAAACTGTACATGCGTCTCATTTGGTAATAAGGTGTAGGTTGAAATTCTTTTAACACTAATTCTTTTATTTTTGCATAATTCTCGATATCACTATCATGTAAGTTATTATGTTAGATGCTTTATCCCCTAATAAATTTAACAGAATTTTTGCTTTATATTGTTCTGGAACATTCTTAGTCTTAAAAGCTCGTTCTAAAGAAGAAAAGTAAAACCCCCATCCTTCAGGACGTATAGGTATTTTTACAGTCAACGTTCGAATACTTTTTATCAATTGATCTAACGATTCTAATTTCATTTCACTCTCACTAATATTAGATTTAGCTTCAGATTTAATTTTAGCTAGTTCTAATTAAAGTTTCATTTTTTCCAGATCATATTGCTTTTGCTCCTCATCAATTCGCCTTTGCTTCTTCTCCTCATCAATTCGCCTTTGCTCCTGCTCCTCGTGTTTACGATTTTCGATTATATCGTTTGCTATATCTTTCACAAAATCTGGTTTATTTTTACACATTTCACTGTCTTCAATAATAATGTTTAAATCAGCTATTGTCATTTTTTCATTAACATTTAGATTTATTTCAGTGGCTATAAGCCTTAAATCCTCTTTTTTTGCGCCTTTAAACATTGTTCAATATATGATAACAGTAAAGATAAGAAAAATCACATTCACTTACTTTTCAAATAATCTTTTGACGAATTTCGTAGCACGGAACTCTTAGCACTTATCATTCATCTCGGCGTTTCACTCAACGTAAAATTTGATTTTAGAAGCTCGTTGAATTGAATCCCAGGCTGCTTCTTCTTTGCTCGGCGGACCATTATGTTAACTCATATTAAATACTCAAAATAACAAAACTGCAGTGCACTGTTTTTATTAAATAATATCACAAGATAGTCGCTCGTGGCTAACTCTCTCACAACAAAACATTCTAAGAACTCGTATAAACAAACGCAGACGATAAAAGTCGTTGCCAATGACACAAAGCATAAAAACGACCGAACATATATATATCACCATGCAACACTGATTTTTCAAATCAAACCCAGAATGTAATTCTGGTTCGAGAATAAATTGTTCTTAAATAGTGTTTTAACGATATATTCAAAATAACAGATTTATTTCATTTTGCATAATAGGAAAATTTGAATCATAGTTATTTTTCCTTTTTAACACTTTCCAACGAAGTTGAAAAGTGTTTATGCATTCGGTTTGCCTTTCCGCCTGTCCACGCTGTAACTCTCGTAAATATACTCTGATTTTCCTGCAATTGATAGACGTTATTTAGGGTCACCAAGGCATGTTTGGTATTGTATATAAAGTATCTGGGATTAATAATTCATTTACAGGGGCTCTCAAAAGAATTCCATTACATTATGCTATATGGGGGGAAAATCGTTTGCAGAGTATTTTAATGAGATTACTCTATTTAAAAAAAACTGATATAAATCACTGAATTTCACTATAAGATGATTATGATAGAATAGGGCATTCATAGCATTTGTCGTTGATTTACAGGGACACACAAAATAAATCGGTTATAGTACTGTTTTTGGGTAATAATTGCTGAAAGTGCGTTAAATTTTTGCATGTTACTCGTTGTATATAAATGCTATACCTCATATACAGTGCTGCACAAAAGAATTCACGTACTTCTGCCCTTATTAGCGGAAATTCCTGAAGGGGAATTTTCAACTAAGGTATATGTATTTCATAACTGAACTAAATTTTGGCATGGATGTAGTTAATATATACAAATCTATATACCATATACAGGGCTGCTCAAAGAATTCGGATAATCTTCCGATTGTAGATGGTAACAGCTGAAATTGGGTATTCAAATGTGTTATGAGTTTCCATATGGTTGAATTAGACATGATAATTAAACGATGCAGTTTTGTTACATTATTCTGAATGTATTGGAAAGTGTTTCACAACCTATGCTTGACACATGATTTTTCGTATTTTTTAGTTGACGAAACAACGTAATTTATTAATACGGACAAAGAGAAAGACTGAGAAAGAAGAGGAAGAGTTTAATCCATTTAAAATAGCAGAAGAATGGGAAAGAAAAAGATCACAAGTTCTGAGAAGGATAGTTGAGATTGAAGAGAAAATGAAATCCCTTTCTAAGTGGATGTCAATTTTTAAAATAACGATCTATTCAACGGGTGTTTTGCATACTGTCACAAAATATTTTTGTTTTACAGCATCTGAGAACAGAAATTCAACTTTAATGCCGCTGCTCCTTATAGGAAGTCTAGGATTGGGTACTATGCTCGTCAAAAATTTTACAAACCATCGATTTAAGGGATTGTTCGAGCTTTTGGCGGAAGATCAAGTGCTATTAGCCCCAATTCTCCAGCAGTATAATAATACAAACGAGGTTGAAAGTGGAATAGAAAATATATTCCCCTTTCACATTACGAAGAATATAGTGGAAGAATTTTCAGGGAACACAAAATCCTACAGTATGTCAGGTTTACTCGATATATTGCTTGAGAAAAGAAAATATTCGGGACTGGATAATGAGAAAACCAAGATTCTCAACACATTTCAAAACTTAGCATTGCATCCTTCATTTTCTTGGAATTGGTAAGTAACTATCTATATATTACCCATTTATGCTTAGCGACCCATTTTTTGGGACGCTTCGAATTTTTATAAATTTGTATAATTTTCTTCTTCTTTATAACATGAAAATTGTATAAAATAATTATCTATAAATGTCTTTATCTGTTAGCGAGAGATAGGGTTTAATCTAGAGCTAGCCAAAAAGCCAATTGGAAGTGCTTTTTGCCCCCAAAGTTGCCAAAGCATTTAGTGCATTAGCCAAATAACGAAAGCCAAAGAAATATGCTATATCATTCCCATTTTGTTGTTCCGCATTTCGTAAATCTGCTGCTGTTGCACAAAAACGAAAAAAAAAAATCTCATATTGCATCACGCGGCAATACTTCAAAATTTGTCTTGTGCTCTCTATGCAAGCGTCTTCAAACTGTGTGACGCCATTTGCGTCAGACACGACACCAGCATATGGCGAAAACGAAAATCGCAGATTGTATAAGCATGGGATATAATGTGCACTAGCTTTGAATCATCAATGTGCCAGATGTATGTCGTATAAACTTTCAGACTTGAATTTATGCGGGTTCTGGCTACAACATGTAAAGAAATTAAACTAGCTTATTGTATTTTTTTTCTCATAAAAATGGCATTACTGGCATGTTTCCCAATGTGACTACTTTGTATGAATTTGTAGCATCACTTTTGTTGCCTACAGCAGACTGTGAAGGGGGATTCAGCCTCATGAATATCACAAAAACTGACTTGAGAAACAAACTGACAATCAAGAATTTAAGTAACTTAATGATGATTAATTTGGAAGGGGAATTTTGAAAAGAATTTCCATTAAAAAAAAGCATTTGCTGTGTGGCATACAGCCAAATCTCGAAGGGTCAATCTTACAGAGTGATGTATTTGTTTGTATATTGCATAACTAAAAATAATACTCATGTAAATAGAAATTTTGTATAAATAAAACTTTTTTTTTCCTTTGCTAAAGCTATTTTTATTTGGCTAGAAGTTATTGGCTGCAATTAGCCAAAAAGCTAAAAATCCCTTTTTCCTAGATTAAACCCTAGAGAGATGACAACATAAGACAAATATTTATTTGCTTAAATGAAGGGTTTTTTCCGTGTTTATAGATTTTTCATTTTTCAAGATGGCGAAATGTAAAAAGTAAGTTTATTTGTATTTTTTCTATCAAATATCCAAATATGTCACAATCTTAGCTTGTAGGTTTTTTTGAAATACGTATTTTTTTTATTGTGCAATTATATGTTCAAGCCTATTTTTTATGCATGTTTGTGGCGTATAAAATATAGGACGCTAGGCACCAATGGGTACATATTTGTATTAGCCATTTAGGGGACAGTGATTTATGTAAAGTCTTTTTCAAGATGATTATTAAATAAATTGCTTTTAAGCCTCAAATACGATTATTCTTATATTATTATAAATAATATAATGTTATTACCTCTGTAAAGAAATATATTTTCTTAGTAATTCATAAAAATGCTAATTATAGTATGAAATATGCAATTTAAAAGCTTATTTTATATAAATTTAGACAAAGCATATAATTATGCATATCATACTATTATAAATACGTATTATACATATTCCTATATTTAGAAAGTGAACATTTTATCAAATACAAAAATATTTTAGCGTAATTTTTAAAAATCTTTTTCCAGTTCATTTTGCCACAATTTTAAGTGATTTTACGAAGAAATTTGATAAAATAAAAATTCAGGCATAAATGAGTTAATATAAACTTGAGTAATAGCTATAGGTAATGGTTTAAATGCAGATGTATCTATGAACTATAATTATTTTTTCTTATTCTGAATATTTCTTCTGCTTTTGACTGTGTGATATTTTAATGCAGGAAACGTTATCTGTCCGTAATATATGTTTGCATCTTCGTCTTCTCTTTACGCGCAATTATTGTTGTCTTAATATACATATATACTGAGGTAGGGGGGGTTGTGCCCCCTGCGCCTTTCGTGCACCAACTCGCGGTGCAATAAGGGATTCACCGTCTTACAACAATCCTGCGTTTCGCTCACTCTTTTATTGTAATTGTTTATATATATATATATATATATTACACCAGCATACATTGAAACTAATACTCATACATTTTAAAAATACAGTGTGACTTCAAAAATCTGTCATTAAAACCATCTTTTCCCTTTATTTTTTTCTTTTACACTGTCAAGTTATGGAAGAAAAAAAATAGCAATTCTTTATCAATTAAAAACTTCAAGAACTAAAGTGAAAAGGCAAAAAAAGAATATTTGGCTTTTTTTTTTTTCATTTGTCAGAGCCAATTATTTTCTGAACAAATTTTCTGGGAGTTGCACCGTTGATTAGCAACGGGAGCAACTTTGGGGACTACTTTGGCGAATGCATGACACAACATGTGAATTTGATCAGATGCATGTAACCGGAAGGATTTTTCGGCAACGGCGACATCAATGATGAGGCAGAATTTGCAGGCTTTTATATTTCCCGTGAAAAGACCGCAATTTATGAGCCGATTGAACACGCAAAATCTTAAAATGCACTAAGTGTCGAAAAAGGGGATATAGATGATTGGCTAAGCGTTGACGGAAATGCATCAATAACGAAGAATTTAACGGTTAACGAGATCACTGACGCATTGCTAAATAGAACCGCCGATAATGCTAGTAGCAGCATAGAAGACGAGCACGAACAACCGGCAGAAGAAAATGTGTCACTAGAAAAATACGCAAATTTGACTGGAGAATTAATATATGCTTTAGAGAAACAAGACCGTATTTCCAAAATAGACATTCTCCGTTTGTGTAAAATAAATAATAATAATAATAAACTTCTTCAAGAACGGCCAAAAAAGTTAAAGCAAACAAAGGTGACATTGATGTTTCCGAAATTACAAGAGAAGAAATAATTTCACTCTTTATTAGATTTTTTTTAAGTAACATAGAAAATATCAATTAATGTAAGTTTTTTTTATATTCAATTGTTTCTCTTTTTCTCACATAATTATCAATTATGGCTAAAGGCTCCATTATATACTACTACTTTTGATATTCCTTCAAAAATCCGGCATCGTCGGGACCGAGACTATGCCGGATTTTTGAAGTTATACTGACTTACAATAGATCTTTCCAAACAGCATTTGTAATAGCTCCGGAGCATTGGATTGTTATGTCTTTACAAATACAGCTCCTTTTTGGTAAACATAGGACTCGCGTTTTAAAAGAAATTAAGACAAGATGCGAGTTAAAAGAAAAAAACCTATATTGCTTTGACGCAATCTTAGTTTTGATTTGTTTAAAATTGCTATTTTTTTTTTAACATGACGATCCTGGTCTTAAATAACTCCAAAGAATACCATGCTTTCCCAATGGTCTTTTGAAGATTTTTTTTTTTTTTTACCGACGTTTTCAACTATTGCCTTCTGTTTAATATTTAATCCCCTCTCTCTCTCTTTCTTTTCTTTTCTTTATTTATTTTGTCTATAGACATGGTAATTTTTTACAACAGTAATTATTTATTAAATAAAACTATAAATAAACGAGATTCCCTCTTGGAATTGAATTTGAGATTAGTTAAAAAAAAACACTGCATTAAAAACAACTAGCCTGGCTTCATCTATCAAGCTGAGTGGATGAGATTAGTTTTAAGAAACACTGCATTAAAAACAACTAGCCTTGCTTCGTCTATCCAGCTGAGTGGATGAAATTAGTTTTAAAAAACACTGCTTTAAAAAAAACTAGCCTGGCTTCGTCTATGCAGCTGAGTGGATTTGCAGAATGAATCTAGTGTGTGTGGAGACGGGGTTCACTCCCTTTGGCAGCGTAGATCCGTGTTTCGCCAATACCTGCTTGATACTCTAGTAAAGTAGGTGTTGGTTTCGTCCGTCCTCAGGTCCATAAATCGTTAATTTGGACATTACATCAACGAGCCCTCGTGCGCTTTGCCCCCATAAACTGTTAAAAAGACAATTACTATACACGATTCGCGACTCATAAATTTTAAAATGACAATAACTATAAGTGCACTAGACAGATTCCTCTCTAAGCAGGTATATAATTTTATGTCCTCCTTTCCTTGAGGATAATGAAATTTTTTCATTTGAGAAAAGATTTTTTAACCATATATTAAGAGACAGATTTTATTTTCAGAAGTATTACTGTATATTAAAAGTACTGCAGATTTTATATTTTTCTTTTTATATTTTTAGGTTATTCTCTGAGAAATCGAAGGATGTTTTCATAATCATAGCAAAAATTAAGCTTATATATCACGATGTACAAACTGAAAATCCAGCGAGCGAAAATTTGAATGCCATATGTTTTTGGGGATCCCTTTTTTTGGATGGATTATCTGTAATAAAGGAATTTGATCGACTTAGAAGTTTTGAATGTCGTAAAGTATGTCTTATGGGAATGCTTAAAAATCATTTGACGTGTGAAATGCTGGCATTAAAGGAAATTGTAATGAAATCGTAATGTATATATTTCTAAATAAATATTCTCAAATTGTGCTCTGTATTAATTTATCTTATTTAGTTATTTAGTCTAAAATGTTTAAATAAGCCCTTAATATATATACAGGGTGATTCATAAAAGATGGGCAGAACTTTAAGGGGTTATAGTACACTTAAAGAAAAATAATATTAAATAGGAGACTAAGGGTCCCAGACGTATTCCCAAGGAGATAGGGGGCATTAAAGTTTAGGGTCCGAAATTTCAAATGATTATAAAACATGGAAAAATTGGTCGATTCGTTTGCGGTTTTTGCAAAAAATTTTCTTTATGCCAGTATTTTCTTGAAATAAAATTTTAAAGTTCAATTTCAAAAAATGCCGATAGGGGGCGCTTTAGACTTTGGAGTAACAAACAACTATTTTTTAACGTTATTTTTTGTATTTCTTTAAATGATTTCGAAAGCTTAGACTTAAACTTAAATTTTGATCTAAAAATCTGAGTCCTAACGAGTAGTTAAGTAGCGTAAACTGAAATTTGAAATTTGAAACCCTTCTCCCCCCAGAACAAAAATCAGTTATTCCCGATCTTTGTGTCGTAGATTAGGCTCTAACTACTGCCGCGTTTTGCTAAAATTATTCTTTATGTCAGTATTTTCTTGAAAATAAATTTTAAAGAAAATTTTCAAAAAATTCCGATAGAGGGCGCTTTAGACTTTGGAGTAACGAACAACTATTTTATACCGTTATTTTTTGTGTCTCATTAAATGCTTTCTAAAGCTTAGACTTAAATTTTCAGCCCAAAATCTGAATCGTTAGACGTGGTTAAGTTTCTGGGGAGAGGGGTTTGAAATTTCTACTCCTGAGCACAGTTCAGTTTACCATGTCCACACATTGTGTGCTGTGATACGAGGTAAAAAGACACAAATTAGGATTATGTTACCAAAGCATATTTATTAACATGTAATTACAATAAATGTTCAAAATTGTGACCACCAGAGGTTATGCACGCAGAACAACGGCGAAGAATGGAACGGCGAACATTCGCGAAAACATCAGGCTTTTCGAGCACTTCCCCTACAGCGGCGGAAAGTCTGGCGACCAGTTCCTCGGGGGATTCAATGGGTGTCTCATACATAAGAGCCTTCAATCGTCCCCAAAAAAAGAAATCGAGGGGTGAAAGATCTGGCGAGCGAGCAGGCCAAGCAACAGGACCACCTCGACCAATCCATCTGTTCGGAAATGTGATGTCCAGATAGTTGCGGACGTCTCGTACGTAATGGGCTGGCGCTCCATCGTGCTGGAACCACATGACCCGCCGGATGCGTGGAGGAACAACGTTTAACAGGTCTGGCAGCACATGTTGCAGAAATGTGAGGTATGTTTTACCGTTGAGGCGTTCAGGAAGAAGGTACGGTCCGATTAGGTGGTCTCCGAGGATTCCTGCCCAAACATTGATGGAAAAGCGTCTCTGATGAGCATGTGGATACGTAGCATGTGGATTGACATCCGCCCATACATGTGCATTGTGTGTGTTAAATGTACCTTCACGTGTGAAGGTACATTCATCGGTGAAAAGCACAGTTCGTCCAAAATGTGGATTTAGCGCGTTCTGCTGCAGAAACCAGCGGGCGAATTCAATACGATTTGGATAATCCCCTGGAGACAGTTTCTGGACTCGTTGCACATGAAACGGGAGCAAATGTTCATCCTTCAGTACCCTCCAAGTCATGGACTGTGAGGTATCCACCTGCCTAGCCACTGTTCGTGTACTTGTACTTGGCTGCGCCGCTACTACATCCAGAATGGCTTCTGCAACAACTACTGATTCGTCCTTTTTTGCACGACCTGCATTCGACCGGGAAGCGAGAAATGATCCCGTCTCACACAACTGTCTGTGCAAGCGCTCGAAAGTTTTGCGGTTAGGCAACCGCCTGTTGGGAAATCGCTCTCCGTACATTCGTTGTGCCTCTGCACCATTTCCATCTGCCGCTCCGTAAATTAAATGCATCTCAGCCTTTTCCCTATTCGTGAAGGGCACCATCTTCCGATTCATTACTACAGCGACTTACACTTGACTCACCGTTCAGTGGTTTTTATGCCTGAATCGTGTCGAAATTTTGCATACGTGTTCTTCTTCTTCCCCATTTGACATTTGCATACTTTCTGTTTCCTTCTTCACCCGGTGACTAGCGTCAGGAATGGAGCTTTAACGTTTGCATGAGCGACGTTTCCAACTGTGCCAGTGCCTTTATGAGTGAATTCCGACTATGCAGTCCTTGACGAAAGTTGTATTTTTGCCTCGTATCACACCACAAAATCATTTACCATGGTTAAGTAATGCAAACTGAACTATGTTCAGAAGTTGAAATTTGAGCCCCCTCCCCTCGCTACTGAACCACGCTCAGCGATTCAGATTTTGAGCTGAAAATTTAAGTTTAAGTCTAAGCTTTAGAAAGCATTTAATGAGACACAAAAAATAACGGTATAAAATAGTTGTTCGTTACTCCAAAGTCTAAAGCGCCCTCTATCGGAATTTTTTGAAAATTTTCTTTAAAATTTATTTTCAAGAAAATACTGACATAAAGAATAATTTTAGCAAAACGCGGCAGTAGTTAGAGCCTAATCTACGACACAAAGATCGGGAATAACTGATTTTTGTTCTGGGGGGAGAAGGGTTTCAAATTTCAAATCTCAGTTTATGCTACTTAACTACTCGTTAGGACTCAGATTTTTAGATCAAAATTTAAGTTTAAGTCTAAGCTTTCGAAATCATTTAAAGAAATACAAGAAATAACGTTAAAAAATAGTTGTTTGTTACTCCAAAGTCTAAAGCGCCCCCTATCGGCATTTTTTGAAATTGAACTTTAAAATTTTATTTCAAGAAAATACTGGCATAAAGAAAATTTTTTGCAAAAACCGCAAACGAATCGACCAATTTTTCCATGTTTTATAATCATTTGAAATTTCGGACCCTAAACTTTAATGCCCCCTATCTCCTTGGGAATACGTCTGGGACCCTTAGTCTCCTATTTAATATTATTTGTCTTTAAGTGTACTATAACCCCTTAAAGTTCTGCCCATCTTTTATGAATCACCCTGTGTATATATAATAAAGATGAAATCACAAATATATGAACAAATGGTAAAATTCTAGATATGAACATAGGAAACCAGTATGTGAAATAATATTCCATGAATAACCCACAGAATCATTAGAGGTGCTTGTTGGTTAATTCATAGTGAAGATGCGTTATTTCATCCAATTTTGTCGGCATTAAGCCTAAAATGACAAAATTTAGCACCTAATAGCGCATCATAAAATAAAATACCAAGAGATCTAAAGAAAGATAAACCTCACACAGGATATTAAAAATTATAAGAGAACAATGCCTCAATTACATGCAAGTATCCAAAACATCTTAAAGTTGACTCACGATATTAAAACATGTGAGGATGCGAACAGATTTAGGACTATATTAGAACATGTGGGCAGAGGTTGCTGAGAACGAGAACATTGCTGCCAGCTGGTATGAAAAATGAAACTATGTTGTAATTAGGTTTTAAAAAGAAAAATGTTCAGTGCTGCCATCTATTTCCATAAAACAGAAATGAAATTAATTGAAGAAATTAACAAATGATTAAGATTAACATTTATTTAAAGTAGAAGGAAAAATAGGAATAAACTTAATAAGTACTGAGTAAATATAAAATAAAAAAAATAAGTAAATAGAAAGGCATTGATTAAATTAACTAGTTTAAAAACCAATATTATAAAATAAAAAATGAATATATAAATAACATTTAAAAAACAATGAGGATTATTTTGAGATAGTAAAATATGGCATTGTATTATGTACCAATGAGAAAATTAATGAAAAATATGGTGTTAAATGCATAATACCCCTATGATTTTTTTAAAAATATATCCATATAATATATAAGTACACATACATATACATGCTCACACACATATAAACATATAAGGTTTTGAAACTTTTTTTAGCATTCCCGACCATAATCATCAATAATGGTATATATATATATATTATATAATAGTGTATAATGTATTTAAGACATATACACTCTTTTCTTTTTTTTTTAATAAATTTTTGTGTGCGTTTTATAATTTTTTCAGCAATCCACATCCCACCTTCCATAATAGTGTTTACGTTATTTATTTATTTTTTTTTTTAACACATAATATGCCTATACTTATACTGGTAAAAAGTAGAAAAAATGAATATTAAGATTTGAGTCATGTAGAAATGAAAGAGACGGGATAATTATAAGACAATGCTAATTGCTTTAATTTAAAAATGCTAGGCTGTGAGAATTTGGAGGAACATAAACGTTTGATACGAAGACTATGATTAAGTAGAATATTTCTATATACTGAAATATGTAAGCAGTAATTGAAGTTAGTATAATTAATTACATTAAAGGAAAAGTCATTACGTTTATCATAAATATTGGATGTTAGGGTGGTATTAGGGAGAATATTAATTTTAACGTCCATAAAATTGATACTAGAATTATTTGAACAAGAAGTGCTAAGTTCTAGATTAGAAGGGTATTTTACAGGAAGAGATATAGAATTATAATCATTAACAGAAAGAATAATTATATCATCTATATATCTATAGAGCAGTATATTATTGTTAATAAATTTTCTTTCATAAAAGTAAAGATATAAATCGGATAACATGCCTGATGAAGCAGCTCCTTGACATATTCCCTGTATTTGAATTTTAAAAAAATTTGTCTTGGCAGATAAAATTATGAAATAGTAGAAAATTAGTCAAAGATTTGAAGTAGTTAGTATCAATATTATCAGGTAAATTTAGTAAAGGGAAATATTCTATAAATAATGCATCGATAGTAGAATGTAAATCTTTTAAAATGATATTATATATATATATATGTCGATGTGAGTTTTGAAGCTCGTGAATTATATTGTATCCAAGGTCTTATGAATTGTAGGCAATTATCGAATTGTCGAAACCTGCGGTAGAAAGGATCTACATTCATAAATGAATATTCTTAAATTCTACACGGCACTGACTTATGTTAAATCTATTACAAAATGCTTCTTTTCGTAAACAATGTACTGAGAAGTTGGGGAAGTTGTTTTCTTTTTTTTTCTTTTGCTGTAAGAGTTGGTCCTATCAAAACCTGTCAATATAAAAGTTGTAGGTAATATTAAGAAGATTTATAATAAACTTAAGCGGATTTGATATTTTGTGAATTGACGAAGTTATGAATATTTTTCTTCTTCACCCCCCCCCCCCTTTTTTTTGCGATAAGAGTTGGTCCTATCAAAAACTTGTAACTATAAAAATTGTAGATAAGATTAAGAAGATTTATAATAAATTTAAGTAAATTTGATTTCTTCTGAATTGACGAAGTTAAGAATTTTTTTCTTCTTAAAAGCCTATTTTTCTCACCTCTTGAGTCCATTTTTAATGATATCAAAAATCTGTCATATAGATACTTTTTGGTCCTTTTCCTATTAACTTTAAACTAATTTGATATGCATTATAATTAAGAAGTTATTGGAGGTTTTCTGTTTTCACAAAAACCCTCCCTATTTCCGCCCCCTTGGTCCGATTTTGCCCATTAACGAAACTGACCGAGATTTTCTGCCCCTTAATTTTATGTATCAGTTTGGAAGAGATTTCCAGTTATATCCCCACCCCTTTTCTACACCATAGCAAATACTTTAAAGTACCAAAAAATAATTATCGCAAACCTCCATCTACCCATTCAAATGTCTGTTACCTCTCCCCCTTTGCCTCCTGTTGAAAATAAAGTTTATCTGAACATTAGTGATTTTGCGATACAGCTGCCCAAATGAATTATGCTCAGTGCACAAATATTGTGTAGCAAGTTTGTACAGTTTATAGGAAGCTTCATTTGAAAGTTTGTAATGATAATAAATTATTAAAGAGAGCAATTCTAATTATAAACTTCAAAAGCAATGTTTTATTGTTTTGGGAGGGGCAGGGGGGATTGGAATA
The DNA here is from genome assembly GCA_963932465.1 of Maratus speciosus. Taxonomy (NCBI): domain Eukaryota; kingdom Metazoa; phylum Arthropoda; class Arachnida; order Araneae; family Salticidae; genus Maratus; species Maratus speciosus. Next base: position 175,743,718 of record OZ010793.1, read on the forward strand.
AGGGGATTAACAACTCTTTCATGAAATTTTGGCGTTTTTGAGTGATACAACATTTGTTTTATTCTCAGCATGTCCACTAAGCAGTACACTGCTAGACTAGAATTTTCTTGAAATATACCTGGAAAAACATGGAATTTCGTTCTCCCGTATGAGTAGCAATCCTGATTAAAGAATTATCACATTAAACACAATGAAGTTCTTTGACCGTAATTCTGGCTTTCTTATAAACTTTTAAAGATAAAAAGTTGGGTAAAGTGTCCATATTTCGTCCCCCTTAACTTCTCCGCTTCTCTGAAAGTGGCGCCACTTATGACGCAAGGCACATGGGACGAATTGTAAAAGGGGTCAGTATTGAAAGTTTCGTTCGCCAAGACTCATACATAAATTAAAGACGCTGAATTTCCTATTTTTAGAAGACCTGAGTTCTTATTACGTTGTTTGTATAACATTTTTTACTGTACTGTAAGTATTTATTTCTTATTCATTGCATGTATTTTAAATAGGTAAGAGGCCGACAGTATAGCATACAGTGGGTTTTAGGACGCTCAGCTCACGTTACGGGAACTGAAGCTCCGCCATATTGGGAAGTAGCGTGGTCCCAATTTTGTCCCCTTTGCAATTTTTTCGTCCCGGGGACGAAATTAGGAATGCTTTTTCATGGCAATTTTTTCCTCATGTTTGGATGGCTAATGTTTCGTCATGTTATTCTTCTACTGATAAGTAGTATATTTCTTTGTGCCTTATTTAATAATCTAAATTAAATTACTTACTCATTTGGAAATAAATTTTGATTTAGTTATAAGTTAAGCCTCGGCGTATTGGATTTTTTAGGGGGACGAAATTGAGACCATTTTTTTCTTTTGCATGTTTTAGATACTTTTGAAAAAACAATTTTTCGCATTGTTAAAATTTTTTTGCACGATATTTGTCTATGTTTCTGTGTGCGTGGATAGTTAGTCTATGTAAAATCCAAATTTCGTAGGTTTTCACTGAAAATTACAACATTTAGGTCCTAAAAGTGATTGGGGAGACGAAATATGTGCACTTTACCCTAATTTTGTTCAGTATAGGACAGAGCCCCTCACCACCTAAAACCACTATTGTTTCATTATTTTACTTTTCTCCTTTATAATATACATGATATTTCTGGATTCTGGTATATCTACGGTTGTGCTTTACACGGTGAGTTTATTAGTATAAACGTACAAAAGACTTCATCCATAATAACATATCTACTTACATGCCGACCACAAAAGGTCTGCATCTATTGAATAAGATGATAATATCTCGTGTTAGAAAGATGCCCACAGACATTGATCTATTCAAATTCTTTAATGCAGCATATGATCTATAAATTTTTATGCACATCAAATAGCATATTAAAATTTAATTCTTCTTGAATACGCATAACACAATAGAAAATGCTTTTTTTTATCGTAGAAGGCAAAATATTTTTATCCTTTTAAACCCCGCTTATCTAAATTTATTTAAATTAGAATTCACACCACTAAGTTTAGTAAGCTTTAGTTCAGCAGAAAAAAGCGTTACACACAGGAAATCTTCGGTGAAGACCTGTACATTATAAATATTTATATATAAAACGATAAAAGCTAAGCCCCTTTTTAAAATTCCCCTTTTTGTCCCTTTTTAAAATTTAAATTTAGAAATTAAAATAAAAACTTTTAAAATGCTTTTCTAATTGTGTCTCAATTGATTGAATGAAGTTGCCCCTGTTAAGTCAGTTTTCCCGCATCGCATTTTATAACTTTCAAAGATCGTTTTGGCACATCTCATAAGAATACTTTTGCTGAATAAGTGCAATTTGTAAGTCTTGCTGCATTCTATCGGCCAAACCGAGCCACCGCCTTTATCCGGGGCAGTCAATCATTCAGCTAATGACCAATTATAGTTTAAAGACGTCTCCTTTGACTTCAACGGCCCCTAGCAGGAATAATGCGAAATACAGCATATTTATACCGCTGCACGGGTCACAGGAGGGGGCTTTTTACCATCAAAAGAATGCACTAACTCCACGTCACTCGGCTCTCCAAGGATCGCCTTGCGATCCACCTAAGTTCCCCTGTCCATAAAGAAGTAACTGAACAGCTCGCAAGAGAAAAGCGGCCTGATTTCTCAAAAGGATGTATAAAGGATTAATAAATCAGGTCCCCGAAAACACTGTGTCTTTCTTTAAGCAGAGACTCACATAAACTTTCATTAATTCTCGGATACCACTCACGGCGACTACCTAACGATGATAGAAGCTCAGAGGGAGCGATCCTACGTCGGCCCGATCTACACCGAAACAACGGGAGTAGCGGCTGATTCGTTACATATATATATACAAACTCTTATATTTATCAACCGATTTCGATATAATTTAGTATGTGTATAGTATATATCAAGGTCTCAACCGAATTCGTTGGTCAGCTTCATCCGCCATCTTGTTTCAAAATGGAAACCATTTAAAAAAATCCCTGCCGGCTCGGGCCTACAGGCGGAGGTAGATTTCGAAGTTAAGTACTAAATTCACCAACAAAACTTAAATCAAGATTAAAGATAAACCCAGTTCCTTCGCTAAGAATGAGCTCTAGGGAGCTAAACATTTTGTGAAAATTCTAATATACACACACGCATGTATATGGAATAGGTTTAAAAATGGCTAAATCAAATTCAGAGAACCTCAAAGTGTTAAAATATGTTAATATTTCCATACTCGGGTTTTTATCATGTTTTAATACGTTTCTTCAAACTCAATGACGTTACATATTCACCTGCTGTGGTCCATTATATTTTCAATATGACGCAATATTTTTTTTTTTTTTTTTTTAATTCGTCAAACTATTTATTTCATTTTGAATTTTCATGCAGAAATCTTGCTCTAGAAAACTTATGACGTAATATTCAATTTGTTTTCAATTCGTCAAACTATTTATTTCATTTTGAATTTTCATGCAGAAATCTTGCTCTATAAAACTTATGACGTAATATTCAATTTGTTTTGAATTCGTCAAACTGCTTATCTAATTTAATTTTTCACGTGAAAACACTGCATTAGAAAAGCAATTGTTGTGGTGAGAATTTTATTGCTTTTTTTTTAATTGTTGGCAACAGTTATAACGAAAAATATTTACTTTTTCCTGCCATTGTTGTGTAAAAGCTGGTTTTATCAGAATCTGTTAAGACGGTATTCAAAATTTTAAACCTTCCCCATTCCCATTCCCTTGGACCGATTTTGCTCATTTTCAATCCCCGCCGAGAAATTAGCTATCTTAAAGTTGTTGGCGAGTTTGAAGACGTTCCGTACATAATTGCGACTTTTATCGTGCGGACAAAATTTAGTACATACATACATATATATATATATATAAACTTTTTAGGTGGGGGTGGTTTTGTGTTCCTGGGGTCATGTAATGAAAAGTTATGAAGGAATTTTTCAAAAGTCGCACCATGGTAACGACTGCAATAGGTAGTATTTCTTACGAAATCTACCTAAAAATTTAAAGTTTAGAAAGCGGTACAAACAACTGGAAAAGATATTTTTCTTAAGTGTTTTACCTTGATACAAAGATTCCGGAGCATTTTTTGTTTAACCTCTATCTTTAAAAAATGCCGAAGATATTTCAGTTTGAATTTCTAGAGTGGCTGACACTTTGAAATAATCTGATTTTTGTCATGCAATATCCCGCTTATTTGTTAACCTATTTGGATGTGTGTAAACTTGCGTACAGTACATTCCAAGGGCTTGACCGAGCTCGTTGGTCAGCTTCATCCGCCATCTTGCTTCAAAATGGCAGCTATTAAAAAATTAAAAAAAAATATTTAAAAAGTGCTACAAAAAAATTAAAATTTTAAAGAGATTTCTTTTCATGATTGTTTGACATTGATTCGATAGGATTTCAGAGCTTTTTTTTCCCCGTCTTTATCTTAAAAAATGGCGGAGATACAGCAGTTTGAATTTCTAGAGTGGCTAACATTTTGATATAATCTGATTTTTGTCATGCGATAACACGCTTATTTGTAAACCTATTTAGATGGGAGTAAGAATGTGTACAGGGCACAAAAGATATTGACCAAGTTTGTTAGTCAACTTCATCAACTATCATGTTTCAAAATTGCGGCCATTTGAAAATATAAAAAAATATAGTAATTTAAAAAGAGGTACAAAAAATTAGAAATTGAGAAAGATTTTTTTCTTAGCTGTTTGCTTTTAACACAAAGATTCCGGTGCATTTTTTGTTTCGTCTTTATCTTAAAAAATGGCGGAGCTATAGCATTTGAATTTCTAGAGTGTCTGACATTTTGGAATAATCTAATTTTCGTTATGAGATAGCACGAGTATTTATTATCTGATTTGGATATGTCTAAAGCATGTGTACAGTGCATACTAAGGTCTCGACCATTAGCTAGTTTCCTCCGTCATCTTGCTTAAAAAAGGCGGCCTCTTTAAAAATGAAAAAAAAAAATTAAAAGCTGTACAAAAAAATTGAAAAATATTTTTTCCTTAAGTGTTTGGCATTGACACAAGGATTCCGGTGAATTGTTTCGTCTTTATCTTAAACAAGTTGGAAATTGCTCGTCAAACATGGCAAATGAGGTGCGTTCGTACTATTAGTTTTATAATTATTTTTTGAACCCCATATTGTACTGAATGTATATTTTTTTGCGCTTCATAAGAGCATAGTCTGTAACATCATTAAAATGCACTTGCAATAATTTTTTTTCCCATTCCCCGTAATGTAACGGAAAAGTTTTGACTGTCCCTGTAACTAAACTATACATCCGATTTTCATAAAATTGGAAATGGCCCGACAAAATTTTGCAACAATTATATATTTAAAATTTCAAACCATTCGGAAGGCTGTAATATAATTAAAATTCACTTGCAATAATTTTTCCCATTGGCCGTAAGGTAAAGAAAAACTTGACTGTCCCTGTAATTAAACTATACATCCGATTTTCATAAAATTGGAAATGGCTCGACATTATTTTGCAACAATTATATATTTAAAATTTCAGAACATTCGGAAGGCTGTAACATCATTAAAATTCACTTGCAATAATTTTTCCCATTGGCCGTAATTAATGTAAAGAAAAACTTTTGACTGTCCCTGTAATTAAAGATTCGATTTTCATATAATTTGAAATGGCTCGACAAAATTTTACAACAATCATATGTTTAAAATTTCAGACCATTCGGTTGGGTAGTTTTTGCTCTGTTATATGCGGACGGGCAGGCGGACTGAACGACGACTATAGGTGCTACGTATTTATATAATTACGAACGTACCTAAAAATGGCGGAGATATAGCAGTTTGAATTTCTAGGATAGCTGATATTTTAAAATAATCTGTTTTTTGTCATGTGATAGCACTCATATTTAAAACCTATTTCTATGGGACTAAGCATGTGCACAATACATAATAAGGTCTAGACCGAGTTCGTTAGCCAAATTCATCCGCCATTTTATTTCAAAATGGCAGCCATTAAATAAATTTTAAAATTTAAAAAGAGGTACGAAGAAATTGAAAAGGTTCTTTCTTTTCAATGTTTGAACTTTATACAATGTCCAAAGCATTTTTTGTTTCGTCTTTACCTTAAAATACGGCTGAGATATAGCAGTTCGAAATTTTAGGATGTTTGACATTTGGAAGCGATCTTATTTTTGTCATACGACAGCCACTCCTATATACTAACCGATTTCAATGTGACTGAGTACAGAACTTAACAAGATATCGACCAAGTTCATCGATTAGCTTCTTCAACCATGTTTTTTTTTAAATGGCGTGCACTTCAAGATATCGCCAAATTAGACGACCAAACATAAATAGCTCTAAATGAAGCCAACTTGTATTCAGCTGATTAGTTTGGCGAAATCCTTGTACATATTTAATATTGGAGAAAACTGGCATTGAATCTTCGATAATCAGGTTCCACTAATTTTATCTCCGGGTGTTTGAGTAAAAAAAGCTTCATTTTTAAAAATAAAGAATATGAAAGCTACATTTTCCTCCCAGCACAGACCGGAAGGACTTTTTTTATTTGATACCAGCGATGTAAATACCCAAGATTAGTATTTATTCTTCACTTAAATGTAGTTGTGAAAAAAAACATTTATTGCTAGTAGTTATGATGGATTACTAAAGCAGAAAGAAAAATTTAGAGTTTTAGATTACTTACAACTCTTAAATAAAAAAAAACTCAACTGTTTGCATTTAAATATTGAATTTAAATGTCCCTTTTTAGGTGCGTTCGTAATTATATAAATACGTAGCACCTATAGTCGTCGTTCGGTCCGTCTGTCCGCATATAACAGAGCAGAAACTACCCAACCGAATGGTCTGAAATTTTAAATATATCATTGTGGCAAAATTTTGTGGAGTCATTTTAAATTTTATGAAAATCGGATGTATAGTTTAATTACATGGACAGTGAAAAGTTTTCCTTTACATTAAGGCCAATGGGAAAAAAAATTTTCAAGTACATTTTAATGATGTCACAGCCTTTCGAACAGAATGAAATAGATATGGTCTTATGAAGTGCACTAAAATATACATTCAGTACAATATTCGGTTCAAAAAATATTTATAAAACTAGTTAAAGTACGAACGCACCTCATTTGCCACGTTTGACGTGGAATTTCCAACTTGCTTTTAATTATAATGAAAAATGTAAAAAACCTAATTTATTTATTCAGAAGAATTTTATTGTAAAATAAATTCATTAAATTTATGCAACAATGCAACAGGTGCGCTTAATATGCGCAGTATTACTTCAGCTAATGTATTAGTACTACCTAGGTTACTCCAATAACGGGGAGCTATTCTCTAATCCTTCTCACAAGATTTTACTTTGCTGGATACCACTTTTTTTTCTGTGAAAATAACTCCACGTGTCTTCATATGAGTGCTATCTAATTTCATACAATGGCCAGTTTCATTAATAAAGATTAAACTGTCAAGTACAAAAATATCTAATGGTTTTTTGGTACAGTCGTGGGAAAAGAAAAAAATAAACAGCCCCTACTAACTACGCAACTAATTGTAATAGAAGAAATTTACTGGTAACAGACGATTAGAAATAAAGTCTACTTTTAAATGATGCATATAAAGTTTGCTTAGGGGTCATATACAAATCAAAACCAGACAAAACTTTTTTTTCAAGGGCGACACCCAATTTTGACAATATATTTTAAATCTTTGGTTCCAATTATGCTTAGAAGCGAAATTTCAAGACATTTGGATGATAAGTTTTTCAATTATAAACATCCAAAATTTAGAGCTTCTAATGTAAATTACATTTTCATATTTTTATTAATATCTCCTGAAATTATAATCCTAATGTGATATTTTTTTTGTTTGGTTATAATACTAAAAAACACAGAATTTGTAATTTAAAAATTTTTATAATATGAATTATAAAATTAATATTCGAAAAAAATGTGAATTGCAACCTAAATTTTTTGATAGATTTATACTTATTATGTCTTGCTTGATGCGAATTCTCAATTTAAAAATTTCTTTCCCAGTAGTTTTCGAATTTTGAGTAAAAAACGTCAAAATGATGGTTTAAGGAGTCGTCAATGATGTCCAGTAAAGCATAATTTGAAAAAAATATATTTTAATCAATTTATTGAAACATTTGGATTGGCAATAGTCGAAACCTATTAAGCGAGTGAAATGTTCATATTGGCAAGAAATAATACATTAATAGAAGTGACATAGTCATTCCGTAGCATTTCAACAATCGAGTACCGAATTTCAATTCGAATACAGCCCCTAAAATAGGCTCATTTTAAAATAATTAATTTCTCGGAAACTAATCATACGAATTTCATGAAAATTTAAATTTAAACTATTTGAAGGATGTAGAATCAATTTATGGTGTCAAACTTGGGTATTGCTATCGGAAAAGGTGAATAATTTTGGGTTCGTTTTGATGTGTAGATGGCCCCCCTAAGCAAATTTTATATACATTTAAAAGTACACTTTATTTCCAATCGTTTGGTACCAGTAACTTTATTCTGCAATAATTTGTTGCAGAGTTAATAGGGTGTGTTTATTTTTTTTTCCCACGGCTGTACAGTCGGTCAAAAGAAAAATTGGACACTCCATGCATTTTAATCACCAAAATTTCTCAGAAAACAACTAAAGTAGCCATTCGATTGGAACATATCTATTCTTTCATTTTACATAAAGGAAAGCTCAAGGCTCGTCTTTATAATGAAAATTGTACAAAACTCTGAAATTTTCAATACAAAATCTAATTTTGACATTATTTAGCTTTGTCGCTAAATTTTAGTTTAGAGTAACAAGTTAGAAATCATCCAGCCAAATAATTTAGGATTTATGAAGATTTAATATTTGGAATTTCTAATGTTAAATTCCTTTTCAATCGTTGAAAACCTATTGCAATGCTGGTAGTTTTTAAGCATGATTCTAGAACTACTTTGCAGATTAAGCTATAATTTTAAAATTCACATATTTGAAGCCTTTAAAAATCTATATTTGTTATATAGTCAAGTTTTAATAATAACAAGGTATAATTTTTTCGAAAACGTACATAATTTTAATTAACTTTAAAAAAAATGAAATGTAACTGCTGGACAGAGGTTGCACGCTTCTATTAACTGTTAATTGTTTTAATAAAATCTGTTCAACACTACCAAACGCCATTGATAGGTCAGTTGTGGTACATTTTTAATTTACCTTAAAATCAATTAAGTATGTGATCGTAATCAAAAACAAATTCGGGTGAAAGGGTCTCAAAGTAAAATAGATAATAATCGCGCTGAAAAAAGATGAATTAATTACCATTAATTAATGAAATAGTTTGCGTTGTGATTGTTTTCATGATCCCATTCACTTATGAATTTTGAATAAATAATAATTAAGAAATTATATTTTAAATTCCTATCTGAGAATTTAATATTAAAGTTATTAAGTTTTCTATGTAAATCAAATGCACCTGTAAAATAAAAGAATACCGTCAACCTTACTTTGGTCCTTGCGGTGTTACTTTGGTCCATTCCATAAAAAAAGGTTTTATTCTTTTTATTGAGCAAACAATGCAAGATAATTTGTAGTTTTTGCCCTTGAAAAACATTTTAGAACCTACTATAGGGTATTTGAATAGTTTGGAGGTAGTTAAATTTTTTTAGTGGCAACGCTAGGTGTATTTGTAAACAAATGTTTTCGTGTGTAGATTTTAACTCTCCAAACTTTCTATAGTGAGACAATCTGGATAAGAGATACAAATAAGGTAAGCGTCAAAATAGTACCTTTAGTAAACTATAACCTATGTGTGATCATAGTTTTTCCTTTAACTTTTTATTTTGACAGAAAATGTTTGCGTTTTTATAAAGCTAACATGAAAACTAGTTTTTTCGGGGCTACTTTGTGCCAGGCCTTTTTTGGTCTGGAAGTAGCCTTAGTTATTCAGAAATGCCTTTTATACAACCAAATCTCTTAAAAAATGTATTAAGTAATATTTTTTTTAATTGTTACTTTAGCAAAATGTTACAGTGATTATTTTTGTTCCAGTTTCTGAGGATAACATGATGAAAACTGTTTCTCGTGTCTTTAATATTAATATTTGGTTTATTGTGTTTAAATGTTAAAAAAAAAAAAAAAAAAAAAAAAAAAAAAAAAAAAAAAAACATTTGTTTATCAAATTTGTAGTCTTAATTCATTAGCAGACCCTATTGCAATCAGTTGCTAATTGATTTTAATATTCAATATTCCAACATATGAATTGTATTCTTTTTATATGAAAATAAGTGAATGTACCAAAGAAGACCCCAGCAGGGGGTATTTTGTTCCAAAATTTTAAAAATAGTTAAAAAATAAAAAATAAATAAATAATTGCCTTTTTAAAACCATACAGTTTGCTTCATCGTTTCCTGTTAATTGATTACAATTCAATTTCGACGTTGAAAAATCATTTATAATATTTTTTTTTTAATTGAAGTGTTAGTGTAAACAGGAAAAAGTGCGGCAAAAGGTTTACGGTACTTCTAAAAGAGAATTAATTATATTTATGAGAAATGACACACTTTGGATAATGCTAAATAGAAAAGAAGAGACTGACATCTCTTGACTAATTATTTTATTTACATATATTTTAAATAAAAATTATTTACAAAAAAAAGTTATTAAAGTTACGAATCAACATAAGCAGATTTTAGGACTGTTATTCGTTTCTTTCCAACACGGGAAATTAGTCTTTTAACATAAGATTTTCCTTTACAATTTTCATTTAGACAAATGAATAACTTTACACATTTTATTTTAACTATATTTATCATATAGTTATTGAACCTTTTTGAACAATATCAATTTACATTATCTTTAATTTTAGCTTCATTTTTGTAAGCTAGGGTTTTAATAATTTTCTATCTTTTTATTTATCTAGTATATTTTCTCTAACGTTTTATTTCTAGTAAAGTCTGAATTATTACAATGCATAGACTAACTTTTTATTGAATTTTAAAATTGATAACTTCGTTTAGATCCCATTTGCCACATTAACGATTAATATCAATATTCTCAATATAGATATAGGATATCAATTTTGTGGTAAAGAAAAAGAACTGTACCTTCAGTTTGGAAGGGTAAAATCCATTCAGGAGTCTAAAGACTGAAGACTGTAGACATAGGGCATGGATCACTGGTATCGACATGGCATTCATTTAACCTTTAACTGATGCCACGCGGTCTCCCAGACCCCGCGACTCGCAGCTGTAAACACTTTTACAGTTTTTTACTTTTCTGTAGTGAAGTTAAATAATATGAATAAAATACATTTTTCATGCAATTTAATTCACATGCTCCTAAGAGAAGTACAACGATATTGTTAAGACAAAATTTAAGTAAATTCAATCATTTGAGTTATTTTTTTTTTATTAATTTTATTCGAGGCGTCTAAGAGACCGGATCACATCAGTTGTGTGACAAATTTTAGTCACATCAGTTAAAGGTTAATGTAGCTGTAACAGGATGGGTCGGGAGCGGCATGTCCAAAAGGCTCTAGACGGTTCCCCCTTTACTTTGCTAGGCACTGGTGATTTTCCTTGTCAAGTTATAGAGAGTTATTAGATTTTCTATCAGATTTTGCACTGCTGCACTACCGGGTCTTGTTCATCTTTTTCTTAGATTGTTACATCTCGGAAGTTTCTGTCTTTCTTCTCAAAACTCCCATCCTTCTGGTGGGCCGGTCTAAATTCCGATGCATCCTTATCGGTGACGTATCTTTTGGAGGTTCTTTTGCTGTCCTATAAACTCATATCAGCAACTTTCCTATGCATAAAATTATTCAAATTCTGTCTCCTCTTTAGGTCAGAAGTGAAGAGTCATAAAGTCATGGAGGTCCATTTTTTATGACTTAACGATGCCCTGTAATAAATATTAATTTTGTCCCTGTTGTCACCCTTAGACGTCAGCAAGTCTACTTAGAACTTAGATGTTTTTCTCTAGGATCCAAACTGAAGTATGCGTAAAATACATATATTTAAATATAAAACCATTTTATTAAAATATATATATAACATTTATAAGTAAATAATTAATTTTTCTGATTCTGAAAAATTAAACTGAAATAGTGTTTTTTAAGAATTAAAAAGAAATTGAATATGGCGTCATAGTGGAAATAAAAATGACATTTTCAAACAGATTTTTTCACGTTCAGATTGGAAGTTTTTGCCCAAAGTACAGCAACTTGCATTACTGCACTGGAGAAACATTTTGAATTATACATAGGTAAATTGCATCACAAATTGTGATACGATACCGCATGAATCAAACCTTGATGATGGTACCCTCCATTAATTTTGAAATGTGTTCGTCTGAATGCAGTAGTTATTAAAAAACTTGACATATTAAACAAAAACCTAATTTGAAGAACAAATTAAAAAAAAAAAAAAAAATATTTCCTGCATTGTTTAAGACCGAGAAGGGACAGATATTTAGATATTTCATTCAATTCGTTCCACATTTAATGTTAAATTTTTTTAACAAATAGGTTAAACCAATTGAACATTAAAGAATAAAAATTAAATTCATACAACTTGGTACTTTAAACACCCTAAAAACTTAGATTCCGTTCAAATGAAATCGAAATAAATCTTAGACATTTTTTAAAGTTTTGTATTTCGCATGCATCTTATCATTTTATGTAAAATCTTCATAAACATATTACAAAATCTGCAATACAAATATTTACAACTTAAAAATGAAAAAAGTATAAGATTTATTTCGATTTCATTTGAACGGAATCTAAGTTTTTAGGGTGTTTAAAGTATCATGTTGTATGAATTTTATTTTTATTTTTTTAATGTTCAATTGGTTTAACTTATTTGTTACAAAAATTTAACATTAAATGTGGAACTAATTAAATGAAATATCTAAATATCTGTCCCTTCTCGGGCTTAAACAATGCAGGAAATATTTTTTTTTTTTTTTTTTTTTTTGTTCTTCAAATTTGGTTTTTGTTTAATTATTATATTTTCTATAAATTGAATTATTACAATCGTAAGACAATTAATATATTTTATATAAAAATAATTGTAACTTAATATAATTAAATTACGCAAATGTTCCTCTGCGTTCCTAAAAGATGTAGGAAAGCGAATGCCATTCCAGCAGTAACTTCCGATTTTTTTAATAATCGATAATAATTTTTTGATCGATTTCTATAAGCTTCAATTATAATAATATAAGATTATTATTCCGCCAACCAGTTCTTGAGTTATGGATAAAAAAAAAACTACCTGCATTACAGTCTATTTTTCAAGAATTTGAAAATGAATTTAAGATTAGGAGTTCCAAATTTTAAACCTTCATAATTCCTAAACTATTTGAACGAATGATTTCCCATTTGGTATTCTAAGATAAAATTTGCAGAGAAAAAATATTATGTCAAAATTAGGTGCTCCGAAAATTTTAGAATTTGATAGAATTTCAGCATGAAGACTTAACTTTATTTTCTTGTAAACATAAATAATAATTTTAAAAAAAATCATAATTTTTAGTTGAATGGCGTTTTCTACATTTTGTTTCGCTGACAATTTGGACATTAAAATGTTTCTTTGTTTTTTGACTAGCTGTACCACCTTGCATCACTAGATTTAAAATATCTGTTGCAAGATAGAGAATACAATACCCGTAAGGCATGGTGACGTCACGTCGACGTCGTTGTAAAGTCACGCTGTGACATTGTGACCGTCGATGTGAAGTCATTGTGACTAGAATGTGAAGTCGTTATGGCCGTTTTAGAGCTCTTGTGACGTCACATTGTGACGACTTTGTGAAGTCACGCTATGACAAATTTGTGAAGAGTGTGTGATTTGTGACTATTTTGGTATTAAGTTTGTGACGATTTTGTGGCGAATGTGACAATGCTTTAAAGTCACATTGAGATCAATTTGTGAAATATGTGTCATTTGTGACGAAATTGTCTTTAACACTGTGATGATTCTGTGACGACAGCGACACTGCTTTGAAGTCACATTGTGACAATTTTGTGAAAATTGTGTGATTTGTGACGATTTTGTCATTAACGTTGTGACGAATATGTGACTCTAGTGGCAATGTTGTGAAGTCACACTGTGACATACTTGTACAGTTGTAAACACGTATGCATGTCACACATAGTCATAATTATGCATGTTGTAAGATCACTTACATCTGTAACGTTAATATGCTTCGGCGATACATCACAATTAAAACTTGGGGGCCGCTATAACAAGGGTATACCAAAAGAATTTTATTAAATCAAAATGCAATGCCCCGCAGACTTCAAATTTTGTTGCATCTTTCTTTCCTATTGCAATAAATGAGAATATTGAAGACAACTGAATGATCGATCTACCACATTTTTTTTTTCAAAATTAGCTAATTGTTAAAAGCATTAAAATTACCAAAGAAACAATTTGTTTAAATTTTCAAATCTTTATCAAAATAAAATTTGTGTTAAAAATATAAAATCTTATAATATATATACAGTACTTTTTATATTCTTTAAACTATAGAAAATACTGAATGAAATTAATTTATTTCATTTAATACGCATTACAATCTCGTAGTCACTGGTGAAGTTGAATTTTTTCGATTACACAACATTTATAATTTTAAAAAAAATGAAAGATAAAAAGAAATGCCGATATTAAGTAATTAAATTTTATATGTTTTATGATATTGATTACCATAATATATATATATATATATATGATTGTAATTCAAGCAAGTTGGGGCAGAGAAAATAGGATACTTCTTTGTTATAGAGGCCCGTATAAATTTGATTATGCAAAAATTGCAGTAACGACATTGGTAAGATCATTGTGAAGTTTATGCATGCGTTATATACACACATATATATATATACACTCGAAACGCTCATCATGTACCATATAGTCATTATATACGTATTGTTTACGTCTTTTATTCTCATACATGCATTACAAAATTTCCGAAGTACATTTTAGCAATAACCATTTGAAACTACTCAAATGAAAAATACAGCCTTGATATAGAAAATTAACTGAGTATCACCAGTATCATTATGTTGAGAATTCTAAGAACAATTTCGGCAATAATCGTTATGTTGGAATATAACAGCAATAAATAAAATCATATTTTTAAGCTCACTGTAAAAGTAAGTAAAACTTTTGGGTATGCATATAGAACGGTGATACAAAGGGATAATTTATTTTACATCAGGGTTTGCATGAAGTAAAATACATATATAAACAACTATTTGATTATTAAAAAATAACTTTAATAATTGATTGCCAAAATTACATTTTTATTTATGAAATTATATATTATAAACTAACTCTTACTATCTATGATTTTTTAAAACAATAACACCTTATTGTTTATAAAACACAGCACCGCAGTTACTCTATTTTGCGTCTAATGTGAAAGTTTTTATGTTTTGCCAAAGATCTATCTGGCTGGATATATGTTGCCATGACCACTATAATTCTGATATTATCATAAATAGTACAAAGAGATTAGAATCTACTACGAAATTTTTAGAATAAAGTCTGGTGAAAGTTTTATAAATACAGTAGAACGCCGATTATCGGAACTCCAATTAACCGAACTTCCAATTATCCAACAGCGTATTTCTCTCAAAGAATTCTTTTTAACCGAATTTCCAATTATCCAAATATTTCTCTTTCTAAAAAAGAAAAAAAAACACTTAACTTCCAATTTATTTTTTGCTTAAATTATAATCTCTGAAGTTTAGAAAATGATAAAAAGAGAAAAAAAAATTAAATAATAAAAAAGTAAACAAAAAACAATAAAAAAAAAAACAATTTTTAAGCACTCCAGTACTAACTGGTGCTGTCAGTCTTAAACCTAGATAAAGTGTGAAGGTTTTAGAATAGTCAGGAACATCCCTTAAACTGTCTTCCCATTTATCCGAACTTTTGCTTATCCGAACTAGGGTCGGTCCCGACTTGTTCGGATAATCGGCTCTCTACTGTATATATTGTATTAGAAATACAAATAATCATATTTATTTTTATATGGCACAATAAAACAAAATAATGAACACAGTATCAAATGGTTAACAACTTTTTAATGTAAATAAAGTATAAAAATTGAGACCACAAACACAAAATAGAGCCACACATAGGTTCATTATTATTATTAATATTTTATTTACAAGATTATGGTAATTATAAATAAGAAATCCATTTTAATCACGCTGCTTATAAAGAGTGTATAATATCGATAATTTGAAATTTATCTCGATAAAATCATTCAGCAAATAAAATGATAAAATTATCCAGAAAAAAAGTAAATAATAAAAGATGGTTATTACATTTTAGATTCATACCGTTCACGTATTCGCTTTATTTTTAAAGTAAAATCATTTTTAAACTCTTACTGATTGCGTAACTTCTATATTTTCATTTGCCAACAGACTTCTAGTTCACTTTGAAAACATTTCAATAAGAATGTTTAACAACTTGAAGAGCTTTCACCCGCTATGACTATTTCTTTATAGATTTTAAAATATTTCTCAGGTTGAATAATACATTAAATAATCATTTTTTTTTTTTTAACATTACATATCTACGATCTCTTTTAATAGTATACGTTTCCGTTGTGTCTTATTTTTTATAAATTCCTCTTCTGAGCAGATGCAATTTTTTAAAATAAAAACATGCAATGCAAATTGTTTAAGACCATCACTTAATACAAAATTAAAAAATTATGTTTGCCAATAATTTTATTCTATAAAAAGCCTTTTTTTAAAATAATTTAATTATCTTTAAATGTTTATTAATTATATTAATGATTGATTATAATACTTGTCCATATACTTCCATATTTATCACACCATGTGGCATGGTTACTTTTTTTCTGGATAATTTTATCATTTTATTTCCTGAATGAATTTATCGAAATAAATTTCAAATTATCGATATTATACACTCTTTATAAACAGCGTGATTAAAATGGATTTCTTATTTATAATTACCATAATCTTGTAAATAAAATATTAATAATAATAATGAACCTATTACCACCATTAACCAAATATTTAAATAAGAAAATAAACCAGATTAAAATGCAATTTAAATCACTAATTTTAATAATCTGATCAAAGCTGTTGAAAAGGAAGTTAGATATTTTAACAAAATAAAAATAAATGTAATGAAATATTTGTGTTCTATAACATGTTTATTAGAAGATAACTAAAATCATTGTAATTAAAAAAAAAGCAAACAGGGAAAATAATATTTTAGATATTTCAACAAAATAAAAAATAAATGTAATGAAATATTTATGTTCTACAGCATGTTTATGAGAAGCTAACTAAAATTGTTGTAATTAAAAAAAAGCAAACAGGGAAAATAATATTTTTACATACCTAATTTCATTGACGTTGTACGTGATACTTTGATTTTGGGGAACCAATTAAATCCGATAATAAGTACGATAGCAATGACTTGAATCATCTCCAACAAGTCAAAGCTACCTTAATTTTCTCGGGTTTATATTTTGTTAGCTGAACTAACTTGGATCCTGAGAATGTTCTTGTTTCAGTTTTTAAATCCGTGTCAACACGTCTATGCTGTCCAGTATCCACAAAACTTCCCGCCTTTATTCTAAAAAGCTTCACTGTTACTTTTATCCGTTATTCTGCGGTCGATTCGTAACAACTGAAATAGTGCAGGCGATTTTTAAGTTTCCAAGTTCGAAGCAGATGTTTTTCGGTTTTATTTGTTTTTCTAACAGATTCGGAAGGAAATTAAATGCGTAATAATTTTATCAAATTGTCTCTAATTCAATTTCCTGTTTGAAAGTGTTTTATTGTATTTCACCTTTTAGTTTTATCAGTTTTATTGAATTGTAAAGTTTCATTTATGTAAATTATAATAATAATATTATCCATAATTAGAGTTTACTAGATAAAACATTGCTTGAATTTTCAAAATATGTACAAATTAATTTAATGGTAATAATGAAGACCCCCCTCCTTTTTTTAAAGTAAAATTTGTATCACAGGTAATATATACAAAATATCTTCTTAAAAAATACAACAAGATTATCGAGAAGAGATGAGTTTTTCTTTGTCAATCTGTCATTCTCTTAATATTAATTTTCTGTAGAATAAAACATCTTGTAAAATAATTTTTAACGATATATTTTGAAAACAAAAAATGAAATATGAATAATTAATTATGTCATGGGCTTTGCATAAATTTTGTACATTTATTTTATATTCGGAAAATGTCAATTTTATTTTAAACGTCTGAAAGAAGTAGAATTAAAAAAAAAAAAAATAGTTACTTAAAATAGTGAAACACTAAGAGGAAAAAAAAATATGACTTGAATGCAAATCATAAAGCAAGAAATGCATATATGACTTTGAAGACGCTTTCTGCGTGCTCATTAAGAGCTGCAGACTTAACTGTAATAGAAAGTTTTCAGTTTGAAACCACATAAATGTTTCGACTACTCTTTGAGAAACTTCTAGTATAACAGATGATCATTAAAAAAAATCTTTATAAAAGATAAGTCTAGGTATGTTTACCTAAAACATTTTTTTAATAATATGAAATTCGCATAATTAGGAAATCTTTTTGTGTCGCTAATGAATTAATTACATTTTATGTTATATGAAAATAAAAAGATTTGGTTAGAGGCACAGAGGCAACTTGGACCACGGTTTAAAAAATTTTTAAATCCGGCAGAAAAATATTTTTTACAGTAAATAACATGTTTTTAATAATTTTTGTAATTTTTAAAATTTTTCTAAGAAGTTCACATCTTAGCCACAATGTGACATCACTGAGTGGTGGCATTTTTGTCACAGATGTGACGTGACCACAGTGACTTACAGTGACGTCACAACGACGTCACTGTGACCATGCATGCTATGAAGGTAATAACGGATTTCGCAAATTTATTCTGAATAAATTTCTTTCTTTCTTTTTTGCTTTTGCAATAAAGATATAAGAACTATTTTTATATATATTATAGTGTTTTATACAATATATTATAGGGTTTTATATAATATATTATAGTGTTTTATTAGAATATATTGTGGTGTTAAGTTTTTCATATACAAAATGAATCTGATGTTCATTTGATTGAGAGGATTCAGTTAGCACTAGCAGGGGTTTTAAAACGGATACTTTTTTTAAATATGAACCCAAACCACATCATCTAAAAGTTTTCTCTTTAGCTGATAAGCTTCTTCACTAATTGACCTAATTTGTAATAAACATTTATTATCTTTTATGCGTTTAACCCTTTATGGTTCTTTGGGATAATAGTTCTCACGACAGGTTAATTTTCTCATTATTGCTTTCTAAGGGGTTAATGCGTCTTAATGGTTCTTTTGTACACGTTAATGTATCCCAGCATTCTTTCGCATTTCTCTATGCGACTGGATACTGTTAAAGTCTACTTTTTTCGTCCACTGTTTAAGCATGAATATGATCCTTTTTTTTTTTTTTTTTTTTTTTTTTTGACTAAGACCAATGTCAGACGGGCGTCTTTTTTGCTGCTTTTTTGTTTAGGTATTATCCATTCACAATGCTGACATTGCAGAATAGGATTTAATTACAGTATGCATCATTAAACGTATTCTTTGTTTTAAAATGTCGCTGGAAAACAAGCAATGGATCGTAGGCTATGTATCTGTGCTTTATGAAGTGAAATACTCTTATCTGATTATTTAAAAAAGCTGTGAAAAGCATGGTTTTAAGATTTCCATACTTAAAATAAGTGACATAATTAATAAAAAAAAAAGGGAAACTTCAAAGTTTACATTTGATTGGGAAAAAGGTAAAAAATGCATACCCAACAAAGGTACTTTTGACGCTTTTTATATTTAGACCAATGTCAGCATTGTGAATGGATAATACTTAAGCAAAAAAAGCAGCAAAAAAGACGCCCGTCTGACATTGGTCTAAATCACTGTTTTCGCATACAAAGTGCTACAATTGACATAATGTTCATCCTACTTGTATTACATACACTATATGGCCAAAGATGATTGGTCACTTGCGCTTTTAGACGTTTTCTTAAATATCTAAAAAAAAAAAAAAATGCATGAGGAATTATCCTGAAACTCCAGGTGTGTAAATAGTATAGTATACACAATGGTATAGCTCATATATTCCCCCGAAGATTTTTTCTCGAAACCCATAGGGGACTGCCAACAAATTGAAAAAGAACGGATATCTTATGGATAACCCTGTAAAAACTAATGTAGCAAAAGCGTTCAAACTGTAGAACATGATTAAGATGCTTATTGTAATAAAATGTGTTCCTTTTTATGAGGATAGCATGTAAACTAGTAGAGAAATTAAGGTTTTTATAGAAACAGTCCCAAATTTTGTCAAGTTTTTTGCTTATAATTTGCAGAGTTCTTAATATAAAAAAATGTTCTTTTCAGAAAATATGACAAACAACATTGTACACAATACCTTGCAGTCAGAATTAAAATACAGTAGCCTCCCTCTTAACCGGAACTCCGCTTTAACCGGCCGAATTTTTTCCCCAACATCAGGCAAAATTCAGTGATCACGACCTCGGGAACTCAGCTTACGCTTTCGAGTTGAAGTGCAATCCCGAGGGGAAGAAGGCAAAATTCAGAAATGAGAACGTCGGTTTGGATACACATAGACATTCACCAGCGTTGAAATCAGGGTGTTGTCCGGGGGGAGCATACCCCCCCCCAGGAACAATGAGATGCCCCTCCGGAAGATTTAAGATTTTGTGTTTTTAATGTTCAAAAGTGCAATCTCCCCCCCCCCCTCCCTCCCGGAACTCTACAACGTTTGACTTGTCTGCAAACTGCTTTGTACAGACATTTAAAGAGCTTGAGGGATGCGAACAGATCACCATAGAAGATGTATAAGAGTTGTTTGAGTAGGATAAAGAGGTCAAGCACAAAACATTATTTGACGGGGGCATAATTAGGACTGTAACGGATGTTGTTCAATACGAAGACGATCCTCATGATGATCCAGTTGAAGTTGACACTGCTCAAATTCCTCTTACGGAAGGGGTAAAAACATTAGAGTTGACGCTACACTATGTTGAGCAGAGGCTAACAGCTTCCTAAGTTAAACTTATGATGTTAAAGAGATGGAGATCTTGTGCTGCAAAATGTCGGGCATCTTGACTTTAAAAGAAGAAGGTCACTGATTTCTTTACAGTTGATTAACTTAAATATACATAATGTAGAACAATGTCAACTTCTTATAAAGGTGTGTGATATGATTTCCAACAATTTAATTTGTGTTAAATAATTTTCATTATTTATTATGAGTGATAATTTTTCTTCCAATTAAGTTAATTATAACTAGTCTTCATTTCACAAAATATAGAAATCATATGATTTTTTAAAACTACACAAATTGAAAAGCTAAATGCATCGTACGGGTTTAATTAAATTGCGCAGATACTTATATATTTATTTATTTATTTTTTTGCTTCTCCGCTTTAACTGGTTTTTCTCTTAACCGGCTAACCCTCGGTCCCGTTTAGGCAGGTTAAGCGGGAGGCTACTGCATAATAAAAATTGGATGAAATATGAGCAAATTTACAAAAAAAAAAATGCCTCACTGCGCATGCGCGAATGCAATCAAAATACAATGTGCATAATGTATTAGCTAAGTGTGTAGAGCAACTTTTGTGAAAGGCTCAAAAACATAGCTTGAAAATTCTGAAAATTATCGTTGATAGAATAAGCTCGAAATCCGTTGTTCCCAAAAGGAACCAAAAATATGAGGAGCTGTATCCAAATATCTGTTGATTAGTGCCAAGATAGTGCACACAGTATTGCATGTACTACTTTAATTATAAGCAAAAAACTTGGCAAAATTTTTGGGCTGTTTTTATAAAAACTTTAATTTCTCTACGAATATACATGCTATCCTCATAAAAATGAACACAGTTTATTACAATAAGCCTCTTAATCATGTTCTACAGTTTGAACGCTTTTGCTGCATTAGTTTTTACAGGGTTATCCAAAAGATATTCGTTCTTTTTCAATTTGTTGATGGTGCCCTATGGGGTTTCGGGAAAAATCTTCGCGTAAATATATGAGCTATACTATTCTGTTTACACACCGGGAGTTTCAGGATAATTCCTCGTGTGTTTTTCTATATATTTAACAAAACGTCTAAAATCGCAAGTGACCAATCATCATTGGGCATATAGAGTACTACCACTACGAGAAAGGAAAGAAAACTTTCTTATGCTCTCCTACTGTTTCGTAGGACGGCCTTTGGTGAAGAAATATTTTTGAAACGCTTTGCACGAGCTTCTTTTTATTGTGTATTTAAGAAGTGTATTTCTTTGGTATTATGAGACAAACTTTATGTTAAAAAAATACTTAGAATAAAATCTCTGTTAAAAACAAATATTGACGTAGCTTGAGCGTTAAAGTTTTAAGACAATGCAAATAACTTCCCCCGTTTATTTTTCTTGCCAATTTCAAGGGATCTTTTTTTTTTTTACCTTATTCATTTTGAATTCCACTGAACATTAAATGTAAATGGTTACTTCGTTTGATGGTTTTCACTATATCAATTACATTTGTTTTTAACAAAATGCTTAATTAACTTGGCATTTTAAAATATCAGAATATAGTAAATGCAACAGATATGCAAGATCACTCAATCGGGCAACATACAGGTATTTTTCTTTAACCCTCTAGTGCATGATTTTTTTATCATTCACCCCCATTCCCTAAAATTATTATATAATAAGTGTATATTGAACAAATAAAAAATATCAAAAATGTCACACGTCAACTTTCAACCAAAATTTATGAGAAAAATAAAGTGCGTCAAATGCTACATTATAATATGAGCAACGTATAAAGTGAAATTTAAAGTGTTGCCAAATGGCAACTCACGCATTGTAAGATTAATTAAACTGAAAACTATTATCATATTTGAAAAGTTCTAACCTGTGATTTCAATTTTTTTTTCTCAAGATTATGACACGTTGCAGCCAGATATGAAAATACCGGCATTAACCCCCAGGCTTGCGTAAATACCCAGGTATATACCCCCAAAATAAATACCCATCCACTGGGTATTTACCCTCCCACATCATTCTTTGGTATAGTACAGTCAACACATCGAAAGACATATACCATGAAATTTAGAATTTTGTCTCAAAATTGCTCTGATTGACCCTAAATGAAGTAAGAATTTAAAATGCAAATATTATAAATGCCCAAATAACAATTTCCTCACCATTTTTTTTTTTTTTTTTTTTTTTTTTTTTTTTTAATCTGAAGTAGTACAAAGTGAGTTGAACCTGGAATTATTGCCATTTGTATTTCGAACTAAATTAAATTCAATTTTTCAGCAGTAGCAAAATTTACCAAAGAATTCTCCTATCTCAGAAAAATAAATTTCAAAAAATCCCGCGGAGAGCCAAAAGAAAAAAAAAAAGGCTAAAGCTTTTTATACCGCATAAAAAAATTCGAAAATCACTGAGAGAAAATTTACTACCTTGGCCTAAATGATTGAAATTGGATTCTTTTTACGAATATCAAAATATCGCCATAAAACACAAAAAACGCTAGAAATTATGAAAAATTCAAAAATCGCAGAAGACAAAATATACTATAGGGCTAAAAAATTAAAACCGGGTTTCTTATACGAATGTCAAAATGCCGCTGTGAAATGCGAAAAATTGTTACAAATCGCATTAAAAATTCGTAAAAAAAAATCAAAAATTGCAGAGGACAAAATTTACTATATTTGTCTAAAAGATTGAAAATGGATTTTCTTTGCGAATGTTGAAAAATCGCCGAGAAAAAAAAAATTGTGAAAAATTCAAAAATCTCATAAAAATTTCGCAAAAGATTAAGAAATCCTACAAAAATTGGAAATTAATTCAAAAAGTGAGAATACAAAATTTACTATATTGGGCTAAAAATTATAACTGATTCCCTTTACGAGTGCCAAAAATCACTACAAAACTTAAAAAATTGCATAGACAAATTATCGTAAAAAATAGAAAATCGTTTTACAAATTCCAAATAGACTTTATTGAAATGAAAATAAAACTTTCTATGGGTTGAAAGATTGAGTTTTTATTACTAATGTGAAAAAAAAAAAATCTTCCAAAAACGATACGCACACAAAATTAAATTTTTAAATCTCTAATCCAAAAACTGGCTTCAAGGTGTATAACTTCAAACATACAGATACCTTTCTGCTAAATCTGTGAGCAATTGTCTCTTCAGAACACAACACACAGGCACACATACAAAAGCAGACATACAGACAAACATATGTTTTTCTTATTATTATAGATCAGGGGTTCTCAAAGTATGGTACGCATACCAGTACTGGTGCGTGAAGCTCTGTTTACTGGTACGCGAAAGTCCGATACTAGTATGTGAAATGAAATAAGAATACAACAATAATAATGGATTGCTGGAATCTGCACTGAAAAAGATGAAGGTAACAAAATTTTGGTTGGTGAGAAAAGAAAAATACCCTCTAGTATCCGTAAAAGCTCTAAAATTACTGCTTGTTTTTAGCACAACGTATATTTCTTTTAAGTGTTTTCTCTGCACTTCTTTATATGAAAAAAAAAAAATGCAGGAATAAACATAAACATCGAATCTGATTTACGTCTAAAATTAAGGTTGAATCAGGTATGAGTAAGCTGTGTTTTGTAAAGCAAGCACCACCCTTATCATTAGCAATACAACGAAATTAATAGAGTCACCCTAGTGTATATGTATCAATTTACGCCAATATGCTATTAAATATTGTAGCTTTTTTTTTTCAATCAAAAAAACTACGCTTGCAGACTAACGCTTGAAGACTACGCTTGCTTCTAACGTTTGCAGAGTCATCTATGGTTGCTATTTGGAATTAAAACCGGGAATCACAGGAAAAAAAAAACGAGAAAGGAAATATTGAATCAAATTGTAATAAAATTCCAATTTTATTTAAATTATGTGTAACAATTAACATTAACCGCAGATTAAGTCAGTTAATATTGTCAAAGCTACCACCGGTGACTATTTTTTTTTTATTGATCATGCCACTTTTTCTAAACGTGGTAGACTAAATATTATGAAAATAGTCACTCTGATCACGTTCTATACAGCGCGGCGTGATGGAATTTCAGTGCTACCATATTCTACTGTGACTGTCATTTCTTAAAATTAGTTTTATTAATTTAATTATTTTTATCTTAATTTACACCTCTTTATATAAAAATATATTATTGCTTTATATAAAAAGCGTTGAGCGATTGAACTAAACAACCGATTTTCACACAAAAGTGATACAGAATGTACGTTCAAATTTTTAGGTGAGTTTTAATTTACATAATATACATAATTATATATTATACAATATTAATATACATTTTTGTTTTAAATTTCATAATTATTCACATTGTACATCAATTCCGTTTCAACTTATAAAACAGAATTCTTCACAACAAGTTTGTACATTTTGCTGCATCTGAAATCATATTATTTTTATAAAATATATTATATGAACTTTAAAAAGTTCACTGTTTTACTTTAAAAATGACTAAAATAATAAAAGAGATGTTGCAAGTTAAAAATATGCATTTTATTTAAAACGTCTTAGTACTTTCAAGCTTTTCCAAGCTCTTCATCAGAGAATATTTTAATAAGTAATTGCTGTTTATTTATAGAAATACGTCACTTCGTTTTGAAAATGAGAGAGCCAATAATTAGAGTTGAAAGTAGAAGTAGCAGTTTCTTGGATTTAACTTAATTAGAGAAAATATATATTATGGTTAGCTTCAGTTCCATTTATTTTACTACATCACTCTGTTCTCATACGTCACTTTCATTGTAAATGCGTAGCTGGATAGTCAAAGTACCAGTGTTTCAATATTCAGTGTTGTATAAATAAACAGCAATTAGTTATTAAAATATTCTCTGATGAAGAGCTTGGAAAATCTTGAAAGTATTAAGAAGTTTTAAATAAAATGTATATTTTTAACTTGTAACCAGCGCCATCGCTAAGACTTTTTATTGGTGGTGGAGAGAACCTTAAATTGGCAAGTCAAATTTCAGTATTTGCCAACTCGTTATATAATTTTGGCAACTTACCACAGTTAGAAAGTGTAATATGTTCTTATTTTAAAATAGCAAATAAAATCTTTGTGCAAGAATATTAGAAAGCAGAAAACCAAAGTTTAAAAATGCACAAATAATACATGAAAAGCAGCAAACAGCTGTTTCGAATCTACTAGCGAGATTCTTCTTCCGTGCAAGATAGGGCAAAGTACAGCGTGCTAGAAAAAGCAAGGCTGAGAAAAATGACAGAGACGCGCCGGCTTATATACCCGATGCGGGTAGTGAATGCGCCAAGAACAACCAATGAGGGAGAAGCAGATGAAACGACTGAGTGGACAAATAGCGACATCTACCGGAGGATGTGGGAAAAAGAAACCGAAAAAAGGAGAAATTAAATTAATTTTGCAGATTTTCCAAATATTTGGAAAGCATTAATTTAATTTCTTCTTTTTTCGGTCTCTGTCATTTTGCTCAGCCTTGCTTTTTCTAGCACGCTGTGCCTTGCCCTATCTTGCACTGAAGAAGAATCTCGCTAGTAGATTCGAAACAGCTGTTTGCTGCTTTTCATGTACTATTTGTGCATTTTTAAACGCTGGTTTTCTGCTTTCTAATAGTTCTTATTTGTTAAAAGTTTAATGATATTCCCAATTAGTTTTGTAATTTTTGCCAAGTCTATCAGAAATAGAAAACATATTATAGTTTTTATTAAAGTTTTAAACAAATTTGCCAACTAAGTTTATAAATTTTCCAAGTGTAATAACATTCGCGAATGTTTGGGGGGAGGTTCCCCCTGTCCCCCCCCCCCCCCCCTCAGCGAGACCACTGTTTGTAACATCTCTTTTATTATTTTAGTCACCTTTTAAGTGAAACAGTGCACTTTTTAAAGCTCATATAATATAGTTTATGTTTTAATCAAGGTGAGATATTCCATTTCGTCTTATGATATTACAGGACAGCGCCGATTATCCGAACAAGTCGGGGCCGACCCTAGTTCGGATAAATGGACAGACAATTTAAGGGATGTTCCTGACTATACTAAAACCTTCACACTTCATCCAGGCTTAGGATTCACAGCACCAGTTAGTACTAGCGTGTTTAGAAAGTGGTTTTTTGTTGTTGTTGTTGTTGTTGTTGTTGTCGTTTACTTTTTATCATTAAAAAAAAAATTCTCTTTTTATCATTTTCTGAACTCCAGAGATAATAATTTAAGCAAAAAAGCTTTCGATTGTTGCTTGCTTAAAAGAAGACGTTCTTTCCAATGCTGCCATATCTCGAATGCTTCTTAAATACATTAGTTGTATAGGATCAGAGTTCTTCTGCCGTTCGAACCATTTCATAGCTGTTTCCAAACATTCAAAGGCTTCGTTATGGGATAGACCTGGGTCATTTTCAGAGAATTCGTTTGATTTCTTCAATTTCCTTTTCATCTTAAAACTCATCATCATTAAAAATAAAAGAGAGAGAGAGATAAATAGGCTGTTCGGATAAATAAAAGTTCGGTTAGATTTTTTTTTTTTTTTTTTTTTTTTTTTTTGAGTGAAGCAGGCTGTTTGGATAATTGGAAGTTCGGTTAATTGGAGTTCCGATAATCGGCACTCTACTGTATTTATATGTTATTTCATTTAACAGTTAACTTTGAACAGATATTTGAGAGATTTTCTAATATAAGAATTTACAAGTAAAGACATTTTATTTAAAATTTCTATGTACAATTCTTGGCGATATTTATTTCTTTAAGCATTTAAGCCAGCATCTCTATTACCTAATACAATTGATTTCATTTCTTCTAATTCTTTTTGCAACGTTTCTTCTCGCAATCTCAATTCACTGGTTCGAGGGACTTCGCGTCTTAGCAATAGATACCCGTCGCTGACTGTGGTCAATCCGTTCAGGAGAAGGCGTCCCAAAACTGGAACGGACAGCAAATTCTGATCAGCTTTATCCAGAGCTCGTATTTTTTGATAGAAAGGTAATTTGTTACCACCTTTAAAATGCTCCAGTGCAATTTTACCTATATCATACACATTTGGATTTGTTTGCAGTAAGACGACCCTAGAAATACAAAAAAAAGCGCATGCATTTTTTATGGAAATAAAAATAGCTCATTTAAAATTTCTTTACAAATTTCCAATACAGTACCTATCAGAAATATAAAATACTAAAATACAATGTAAATACAATAAAAATTAGACGTTTCGGATTCAAATTTGAATCTCTCATCACTATACAAAATTACAGATACACAACAATTACAACAAAAAAGGAAAACAAAAATGCGTTAAGCACAGATTATGAATCAGTTTCCAATACTTCCAGAATACTTTAGTAAAACATATTTAGGTAAATAAGATAAATAAGATACTTAAGTAACACTTGAGAAAATGCATAAAACATTTGTAAAACAGATATCAGCCATTGCCATCCATAGTCAAACATGTATTCCAATTCTTTTGTACAGTCCTGTATTTGATCTATATCTTGGTATATATTCTATAGTATACGAAAATATGGTTTAGCAAGAAAACGCATAATAGTTTGAAATTTCATTTTCATGAATTTATACCAATAAAAGGAAACATAATTGAATACTTTTCTACAGCTCTGTATTTTACCTATTACAGTTATATACACGCCATTATTTACCTAAAATTTAATTCAGACTAAAACACTTTTAAAACTACTGAAATCACATTTCCAGAAATTATCATCTATGTATAGATGGTCATGTATCCAATACTTTGCGTTGACCTGTATATCATTTTATCTATATTCAACAAACATCTCTTAGTATACTAAATGTAGTTCAGCGTAAAAATGCATAACGCATTTAAAAACCAACCTTTAAACAATTTACGCTTATACTCAATAACCCTAGTGAATTCTTTCGTGTAGCCCTGTATATGATCTATACCAGGCCTGTCCAATCTTTCAAATATTAGGGGCGCACTTTAGCTGTTAGCAAACAATTCTCACAGCAATAGCTTATGTCCATGTAAAAATAAACTGCAGCAGAAATATAAGTCATGGTGAATGTAGAATTACATTTCCCTGAGAGGAGCTTATCTCAAAAACTTTTGCAGAATAAGGGACCAAAGCCTTAATGCTGCCTACAATAGAAAAACACGCAAATGTTAAAAAGTAAAACATTTATTAAAATCACTGTTAACCACTTAACTGTTTTGCCCGAACTATGTTCGAGAGAAAAAATTTAGCTTGTTCCGTTAGTAAAAACTTTTTTATACCACTAATTTTTACCTGCAATCTTAGGTTCATTAATTGGCAGACCTTTTTTCGATTACTTAAGGCAAATTAGCACTGAAAAAGTGGTGTTGCTTGGTCCCTGTTTTTAGTTTATGGTGTAAAAAAAAAAATTTAAACACTTAATCTGCAGCAAAACTGTCCAACAATTCGACCGTTTTTAAAGATAATCATTACTTGGCCGTATTTTTAAAAGTAGCAGACCATAATATTTTCAATAATACGGTCAGAATAAAGTTAAATTACGGTTACCGTTTTCTACAAAAAGGGTCGAACTGTTGGACAATTTTCTGCAGATTTTTAACATTGATGGATTTTTAGGTTTAAAAGAAGATAGTAACAGAAAACATTCAAAAGTCACACGCGCGTGCACACACATGTCTTATGATATGCATACATCTCATAGGGATAGTTATGCCCATGCAAAAATAGACTACAGAAACAAATATGAATTATAGCAAATTTAGAATTACATTTCCCTGAGACGAGCCTATCTCAAAAACTTTTGTAGGATAAGGGCCGAAACCTTAACCCCTTGAGGGGTGGTGCGATATATTATATTCCACCTAATTTTAATTCAGAATTGCACCAGAAACTTTTTATTAAGTTTTACTTTTATAACTTCGGTGAAAAAAAGAGCTCAAAAATTGCTTTTCCGTATTTTGAAATATATTTCTTTTAAATTTCTGGTGGGAATTCAACATTACATAAACACAATTGCTTGCCCCTCAAAGGGTTAAGGGGGCTGGTCACTCAACTTCCGATTTCCCGTCACTAATGTAAAGTCTATGGGTATTTGATGCATTCGTAAATTTAAAATATCTCCTCGGGAAATTGATATATTTAACTTCTAATTTTTGTGTACACTTCCTAAAAGATATCTCTTTTTTTTCTTTCTTCTCAAAATATTTCTAAAGCATAAAATTAATTTTATATGAAGTGTTTAAATCTTACTCACAGTTCGCCCGCTTTTAACACATAAAATATTAAATTCAGCATAGATTTTAGAAATATTTTGAAAACTAAGAAAAAAAGAGACATCCTTTAAGAAGAGGTACACAGAAAAAAGATGTTAAAAATATGAATTTTCCGAGAAGATATTTTAAATATACGAATGCATCAAAAGTCCATAGACTTAACATTACGGAGGAGAATTCCGATGCTGAGTGACCAGGTCCCTTAAGGCTGTCTACAATAGAAAAACATGTAAATATTCAAAATAAAACAATATTTAAAGGATTTTTAGTTTGAAATGTAAGCATACAATGTATATGTATTGTCTTATACAATGCATATGTATCTCATAGGGATAGTCATGAAATTGCATAAGAAGTGTAAATATAGCAAATTTAGAATTATATTTCCCTTAAAGGACCTCATCTCAAAAACTTTGGTAGGGTAAAGAACCAAAAACCTTAATGCTGCATACAATATAAAAAGCATGCAAATAGTAAGCATTTAAAATTTTTAAGCATTTTTTTAAACTGATTTTATACTTTAAAAAAGTTAGTAACAGAAAACATTCGAAAGGACGCCAGGAAATCCGCCAGTCGGATTGGACAGCCTTGATCTATAGCATTTATACACACCACATAGTATGCAAAAATTTAGTTAAACTTAAAAACGCACATCGTAACTAACAAGAACGTAAAATCATGCGTCTAGCATAGATTTTGAAACACTTTCCAACACATTCAGTATGCTGTAATATGTTGACAGCTATTGTGAAATATAATCTCCAAACAAGGACATTAAAACAATCAAGTTAAGTAAATTGTTTTTCATGTGTCAAATGTGATTTATAAAAGCAATTATCAAAAGTGATTATAATCTAACGGAAGGAAGTGAAAGTGAAAAGTGATTGCACAATCATAAACAAACATTTTATTATAAACATTTCGCGATACTCAAGAACTATAGACATTGATAGATTCTTATTTTAAATTACTATAAATATAAATATTGATACAAATAATTTGTTATTCTGATTTATGTCACTAATTTCCTGTTTTTTATTGCTGATAATATTTTATACATGTTTTCTCTATTTTCACTTGTATCCCAGACTCTCCAAAGGAGAGATGTATTTTAAAGCTTTTATTAAATGCTAATTTTCCTTCTATTTAAAAGTTTCCGGACAAATTTAAGTTTTACAAGTCACACAAAAAACATGTGTCTTTTAAATGACATGAACATCACACAATCATTACATGTGGATAAATCAGAAATATAGGAGAAGATCAAGACATAATTACCCTTACCGACATGTGTTACCAGATGATATACGGATATACATAAATATAAGGTAAGCCCAATTTATCTTACCTATGTTTTGTTTTATATTGAGAAATAGATAGTTTATTTATTGAGGATAAAACCGAACATCACGCAATTACTGTTAGCAAAGTTTAAATATTGCTATCATAATAAAGATTCACAATTTAATTAGTTGAAAAATGATGTCTAAGGCTAATGTCAGACGAGCGTCTATTTGCACGCTTTTTTCCTTCCTACAGCCTTCCTACACCTTCGCTAGCATCTGTTTCTTTTTCATGTTGAAACAAAAAAGCGTGCAAATATACGTTCGTCTGACATTAGCCTAAATGACCAATCTGTAGAATACAGAACACATGAGAAAACCCATTTTCAGCAATTACCATCAATAGCCGGGAAAAATACTTGAATTTTTTGTGCTGTCCTGTATGGGATCTATAGATTTATCCTATAGTTCATAGTATGCTAAAATTTAGTTCAGTTAGGAAGCGCGTGCAACAGTTGAAAACACCCCTTCATTAATTTCCATCATAAAATGGAAATGTACTTTAGATGTTTTGTCCCCCCCCCCCCCTGTGTGTGATATGTATAATTTATACAGGCTAATTAATATTAAAACAAGTTGGAAATTGCACGTCAAACGTGGCAAATGAGGTGTGTTCGTAGTATAACTAGTTTTATAACTATTTTTTTGCACCGCACACAGTACAATAGTACTGAATTATAAAATATACTAAAATATACATAAACTAAAATATACATTCAGTACAATAGTACTGAATGTATATTTTAGTGCACTTCATAAGTGCATATCCACTTCATTCTGTTCGAAAGGCTGTAACATCATTAAAATGCACTCGAAATATATTTTTTTCCATTGGCCGTAATGTAACGGAAAATTTTTGACTTTCCCTGTAATTAAACTATACATCCAATTTTCATAAAATTTGAAATGACTCGACAAAATTTTGCAACAATTGTAGATTTAAAATTTCAGACCACTCAGTTGGGTAGCTTTTGCTCTGTTATATGCGGACGGACGGACAGACAGACCGAACGAGGACTATAGGTGCTACGTATTTATATAAATACGAACGCATCTAAAAATGTTAAACTTAAAAACACATACCGCAGCAAAAAATGCACTTCCAGTAATTATTGTTCATAGATAGTATTGTAACCGAATTATTTTGT
Source organism: Maratus speciosus (assembly GCA_963932465.1). Classification (NCBI taxonomy): domain Eukaryota; kingdom Metazoa; phylum Arthropoda; class Arachnida; order Araneae; family Salticidae; genus Maratus; species Maratus speciosus. The sequence goes on from OZ010793.1 coordinate 175,776,019, forward strand.
GTATTCCTGTAAATGAACGATGAATGCTATGTACACCATATTCTATGGTAAGCATCTGGCACTGCACCTCAAAGCTACATATAAATTTCAATATGGTTGAAATAGTGTAACATGAATAAAATATCTCGCAAACGATTTCCCCCATAGACTGTAAAGTAACGGAATTCTTTTGAGTGTTCCAGTAAATGAACGATGAATATTATGCTTGCCATATTCCAGGTTTCTCGCTGGCTTTTGACCAACATTAGCGATTTGGAGAATAAGAAATAAAAAACAGTAGCCAAATTTAAAAAAAAAAGTTAGCAAAATAGATTCGGCGTGAAACACTGAAAAATCTATCTTTAAGCCGTTATTGTGTCCTTTTTTTAAATATCTTCTAAAATAAACCAGTTTTTTGTAATTGCTTATAAAACAGAAATTCGAATATCCGCCATAGAAACTATTAAAAATAAATACATTCCAAATGTCTCCTAAATGTGTAAAAGTTTCAGGCATTCTTTTAGCAGTCTACACTCTCAAAAAAACTTTCTTCAATTCACGGAAATTCTACTGGCAGCAGTGCTGCCGGCAATTTTCCGTGAATTTACGAATATCCCCCCCCCCCCCCCCTCGTTATAGGAGGTAAAATATCCGTCAATTGAAGAAAGTTGGGAAAAAGCAAAAGCAGCCGACCTTAGATTCGAACCAGCCATCTCAGTGTTACGAGACGAACGCGCTAGCACTGAGCCGTAGCTGTACAGCAGCGAAACGCTTTGAAATAAATATGTTTCTTTCAGACGGATATGACTTGACTCGATCAACTTATTTAAAGCTTTTAATTTTGAAGTTCATTTCGAGAAAATTTCATCTTTAATGAGATTGTGGCTGGGTATTCTATACTTTAGTATTAATATGGTATAAAAATATGAACTTTAAATAGTTTTAGGTACATTGCTAGAGGCAAAATATGAATATTACATTTTTATTCGATAAGATTTTTTTTAAAAGTAATATCGATTTTTTTCCATTTAATTTTCTTAAGTAAAATATATTTTAAATGTATTCATTTAAAGTATATTTTAAATGCAAATATTTATTTATAAACAACTTTATATAATTCAACATTATTTAACTATATTCAACTTTAAAAAATAAATTGTGAGTACTGTTGAATGAATGAGAATAGTAATTGTTCTTTATTTTTAAATTCGAAAACTTTTTTGTCTTTTTTAATTAAATTAGGAATCTTAATTTATAGAATTCTTGGTTTTTCATTTTTAAAATAAATTCGGATTTTTTACTAATAGACCCAATACGCATGCGTGCAAGGAATGAACGGAATTTCTCCATCTTTTTAAGATGTTCGGGGAGAATTCACGGATAATACAAGTTTTCTAGGAGTACGGAAATTATTTGTAAAAAATCAGGAATAATTTAGTGTATATTGACGAGTTTTTCTGACAGTGTAAATAAAAATTAGAAACAGCAATTTCTGATTTACCGTTGGGAAAATGTACATTAAAATTGCTATGAGATTTCGGATGTACCCGATAGAGGAAATGGATCGGTCACTGATACTTTGCATACAGCTAATAAATAGTATGGTAAATAGCCTAATTTCAACTCCGCATTCCTGCAAAATCTTTCTCGGCTTTTGGCGATGGATGTGAGTAATTTTGTTTGTGTTTTTACCTGCGCGACGCCAGCGCATAGATTGTTATTAACTAACAATAGAAAAGCACCTATCACATAATCATTTCCGTGTTTTTGGCTGTTCCTAAACTGAATTGGTATTGAGTTAGTATTTCAATAAATGCAGTAATGTAACTGGTGCAGTACGACTGAACATGCAAACGATATCAATCGTTCAGTAAAGCGGATAAGAATCCCAACTGTATTGGCACATACACACAAAAAATAGCAGAAATTGAGCACTCTTAATTTTGCGAGTCTGATTGTTCGTTTACTTGCCAAATGAAGCATTTTGGCACAATGGCGAGCGATAGCGAGAACCCTGCGAGAACCCTATTCTATAGTAAGCATCTTGTAGTGCATTACAGCGATATATATAAATTTCAATGTGTTTGAAATGGTGAAACATCATTAAAAAACACCGCAAATTATTTTCCCCCATAGGCCGTAATGTAACGGAATTCTTTTGAATGTCCTTGTAAAAAGAACTATGAATGCTGCATACTTCATTTTCAATATCGAACATGCCATAGTAAGTCTCCATAACATATATCCATTTCAAGGAAATCCGACTATACACTGTAAAAAAAGACAGATGTTTCTTAAACTACGAAAATTTTCTATAATCACGAACGAAAATATTCGATAACCGCTTCCAAGCCACCCAACATTCCGAAAAGCTTTACTTTCTCTTTACAAAACCTCAGAGAAAAATTTATTTTCGAAATTTAAAGAAGAATTTATAAAAATAAATTTTTATTAGCTGCCCGTAACTTTCGGAAACGTTTTCGAGTAGCTTTTACAATGCATTAATCAGTTCTCTCTACCCGAAAAATCGTTTTTTTGGGATGCTATCAGATCTCAACTAAACATTTCCAGCTGCCAAATTGAAATTGTGCATGCTATTGTAACAGAAAAATGTTAATTTTAATGTTAATGTTAATGCTGTTAATTCTACATGTTTTTCAGTTAAACATTTTTACTGACATGAAAATATTTACGTGAAATCTCATAGCATCCGAAAAACCGGTTTTCTGGGTAGAGAGAACTGATTAATGCATTGTAAAAACTACTCGGAAACGTTTTCGAAAACTACGGGCAGCTAATAAAAATTTATTTTTTTAAATTGTTCATTAAATTTCAAAGATAAATTCTTTTGTGAGGTTTCTGAAGATAAAGGAACGCTTTTCGGAATCTTGGGTGACTCGGAAGAGGTTATTATGTATTTTTGTTCGTGATTATGGTACATTTTCGTAAATTAAGAAACATCTGTCTTTTTTTACAGTGTATTTACGCGAGTTAGAGCACGGGCGGACAGACAGATAAACTGAATTCATAAACACTTTTCAACTGTGTTGGAACTGTGTTTCAACTGTGTTGGTTTGTTATAAAGAACCGAAGTCAGTCAGTTAAAATTACAGTCAGAGTCCTAAATTAGTCCAGGCATTAGGTTCTCAAAAAGTGTAAATAAAGGAAAGTTTTGGTGGTGGTTTGATAGTTGGCACCTTTATGTTTTGGGGGTAGCTGAACAAGTATCTGAGGTTTGCCTACAAGAATTTCCCTGGGAAATTTTTTGGAGCAAAAAACGTATAAAAAACAGACTTTTCTCTTTTTTTTTTTTTCAAAATAACCTTAAAACTATGCATTTTACGTGAAAATCAACACATATGAAATAAAGAACATAAAACTTCCTATATTTTACGTCGTAAAAGTTTTTTTCTTCAATCAATGGTTAAGACATGAGATTGTTGCAAAAATGGGTGTTAAATGAAAAAAAAAAAATGAAAAAAGGGTAATTACGGCACTGTACGTCGATGTAACATGAAAATTACCATTTTAATCAAACGTTGACCATTAATGATACTTAAAGGGGCTGGTCACTCAGCTTCGGAATTCTCCTCCGTAATATTAAGTCTATGGACTTTTCATGCATTCGTATATTTAAAATATCTTCTCGGAAAATTCATATTTTTAACATCTTTTTTCTGTGTACTCTTCTTAAAGGGTGTCTCTTTTTTTCTTAGTTTTCAAAATATTTCAAAAATCTATGCGGAATTAAATATTTTATGTGTTAAAAGCGGACGAACTGTGAGTAAGATTTTAATACTTCATATAAAATTAAGTCTGTATTTTAGAGATATTTTGAGAACTAAGAAAAAAAGAGACATCTTTTAGGAAGTGTACTCAAAAAGTAGAAGTTAAAAATATTGATTTCCCGAGGAGATATTTTAAATATACGAATGCATCCAATGCCCATAGACTTTACATTAGTGAAGGGAAATCGGAATCTGAGTAACCAGCCCCCTTAAGTTTATGTGATTGACTTCATTTTACAATGGAGTTGCCTGATAATAAAAACGACGAATCATGAGGAATAATATTTTAATTATAAATAATTGTGAATATTAATAAGAAACATTAGTACACTGTAAAAAATTTTCGGAACGTTTCATGAAATTATCCTGAAACATTTCGCATATTTTACCGAAATTTCGAATTTCTTCATGTCCCAAGTCGATTACGGCAATAATTCGTGTAATATTTTTGAAAGGTTTCAACTTTTCCGTAAACTACTTTCTGCGCATGCGTACTTCATGTTTTATCTACCATTAGCCATTTTGATAAATAAAGAAGAATAAAAAACAGCTGCCTAGGTACTTAGAGACAAAAGTATTCTGAACAAATGCCATTCTTTGTTTGGATATCAACAAATAAAGTAAGTAGCTAGTTCAAACCTTTTTGAAGTACCTTGATTATTTTTTATAATGTCTGATTATGAAATAATTATTCTTTGTAATAAAAACTGAATGTATCTCCCAATTGATTTTTTTTTATCAAAATGCATAGATAAGTAATATTTTTCAATATTCTTTTGAAATAAGCTTCCTATATTTAATATGAGTAATGCATTAATAAGTTTAAAACATTATGAAATTCATTTTTTAAGATAAACCATCATATTTTATTTAAAAACTTTCACAGTATTGCAGTATAATTAAATTCCATTATGCTGTTAAAAATTTATATTTTTAATAATTTATGAAATAAAGCATATTTAAATCTTCCACAAACAGTTTTTGTAATGTTTGTATTGCTTCATGAAATTTAGCTTTTTTAACCCTTTTAACGGGTACCGTTTGCACGGCGCTAACACCAAAACTTTATAGTTAAATACTGGTTGTAAAACATCGTAATTTTGACATATATCAGTGCCCTTCAAAGAATTAATTCATGGAATCATAGAGCAGATGTACAAGTGTTTTTATTTATTTATGTATTTTTTAAATGAGTAATAAAATCAAGTCCATGTTCATCTTTTGTTATCTTTCAAAAATTTATATATTTTATTAATCAGCTTTTGTACTTTTTTTAATTTATAAATTAAATAAAATGTCCTTTAAATACACCATTAAGCCTATGTTATATGTAAATTGTTTTCAAAAATCTTATCCGCTGATAGAACCATATATTGTCCTTTTTTTTCGTTCAGTTAATTATAAACAAAATTATTTTAATAAATTTGTGCCGTAGGGGCAGTTGAAATAATTTTAGAATTTTTAATGTTCCTGCCTTTCCTATTTATAAAATATGATATATGTAAAATAAGTGTAATGTACTATTTCTCTCATTTTATTATGTACAATTTGGAAAAAAAAAATAACACATAAAAGTAGTTTTTGCACGTTTTATACTTATCTTTTGTATTGCTTATCGAAACTTCAAGCAAGGATGTAAATTATTCAACCAGAAAAAATTGATCAAAAGGAAATTTTATATTTTATAAAAACTTATGATTTTAATAAAGGAATAAAAATAATGTTTGCATTTAAAAAAAATATATAATTAACAGTTGTACACTTTATTTACTCTCATAATTAACGGTTTTACACTATATTTACTCGCGCAAGTCCGTGCTCGGAACTCATTTTTAGCAAATACTTTTTAAAAGTCATATAGATAATGTGCCCGCAGGTTCTGTATGTACGTAAGTATGTATATATGTATGTATGTATGTACGTAAAGCGATAACTCTTGATAGAAATAACCGATTTGCTTCATTTTTTTTCTAGGAGCATTCTGTTAAGGTGCTTCCCGGATTAGTTTTGGAGGTTCATTGGTTAAGTATAAAGATAGTGTACGGGGGGGGAGGGGGATAATCCCCTTAACTTAGATAAATGGTTTTTTCACGCAAAATTATCAGATTTGCTTCAACTTTGGTATACCGGTTAATTCTGATAAGGTACTTCCCTGCCTAGATTTGGAGGTTCATTTTTTAAGTATAATCTGGGGAATGGGGGGCTAATACCCCCTTAATTTAGGTAAATGTGTTTTTCTATCCGATTTGCTTCAAATTTGGTATACCGGTTTATTCTGATAAGGCGCTTCCCTGATGAGATTTGGAGGCTCATTGGCTAAGTATAGAGATGTGAAACAGAGGGGGGGGAGGTAATCCCCCTTAATTTATTTTTCGAGGGCCATTATTCTTTCAAAAAAGAGTATAATGTACAATTAGTGTGAATAGCCTGTGAGCTCAATGCCATTACTTTAACTGGACAGTTTTTTAATTATATGTTTAGTCATGAGTTTCGATTAATATATTTTTATTGTACAGCTTCGATTTTGTTACTTGATAAATAAAAAATAACAGTTTCAGAATTAACGCGCTTTCAGCTTGATTCTAATGTTACAGTTTAAAACTAACACTAAAGTTTAATTTTGTACGATGTATGAGAATTACATCAAACAAAATAGGTTAAAACTATATAAAGCGAAAACTATTACTTCAGAAAGGCAACCAATAAAGCTAATAGCATATAAAAACTGAATTATTAATATTAATTAGCTATAGTGATAAGCAGTTTTAGAAATTTTAAAATCACGCTGTCTCGCGCCGCCGCCGCCGAGGAATTTTACCCGGCGCACACCTGTAGTTGCTGCCCCATAGCAAAGCTGCAAATCGAAGGCAGAAAAAATTCCTCTTTTTTTTTTATGTTTCCCAAAGGTTGAATTCTTAAAAAAAAAAAATAGTTTATCAATATGAAATTAAAATAAACAAGTTGAAATTGCACGTCAAACTTTGCAAATGACGTGCGTTCGTACTCTAACAAGTTTTATAAATATTTTGGCACCGCATATTGTACTGAATGTATATTTTAGTGCACTTCATAAGTGCATATCCATTTCATTCTGTTCGAAAAGCTGTAACATCATTAAAATGCACTTGAAATAATTTTTTCCCATTGGCCGTCATGTAACGGAAAAATCTTGACTGTCCCTGTAATTAAATTATACATCCGATTTTCATAAAATTTCAAATGACTCGACAAAATTTTGCAACAAATATATATTTAAAATTTCAGACTATTCGGTTGTTAGTTTTTGCTCTGTTATATGCGGACGGTATGTGCTACGTATTTATATAATTACGAACGCACCTAAAAAGGTATTTGAAATTTATTTGGTAGATTTAATGTTGAGAAAAGCGATAGATCTGAAAATAGTGTTTCATTTTATTTATTCACATTTTTTTATGTAATATTTTAAAGTTTCATAACATGATTTTTTTTTATATTGAAAAAATTATTTTTTTCCCTCCAAGCTTGCATTTATGAACCAATATAATACTCTTATATTGTTTGCTAACCTTGACTGTAAAAAAAATTCCGGAAGGTTCCGGACAAAAGTGGTGGCATTTAGATGCCACGGCTTTTTGCTGTTACGTTTCAGAACAAAGTAGTGAAACATTCCAATTTTTCAGAAACATTCCGTATTATATAATCCGAAACCTTTCATAACTGTTATGAAAGGTTTCGGAGTATATATTACGGAATGTTTCTGAAAAACTGGAATGTTTCACTACTTTGTTATGGAAGGTTTCGGAGTATATATTACGGAATGTTTCTGAAAAATTGGAATGTTTCACTACTTTGTTATGAAACGTAACAGCAAAAAGCCGTGGCATCTAAATGCTACCACTTTTTTCCGGAACCTTCCCGAAAAATTTTTACAGTGTAAATACATTTACATAAAGTAAAAAAAAGAATACTATTAGAAAAAAAATTTGAAAAATAACACAACACATTATTTATCGACAAATCTCGACAACGACTTTCATATAGATTATAAACGTAATTTATGCTTAAAATTTACGAAGTCATTTATTTGCTACTTACCATGAACAATACTCCTGAAGTGATTTAGTGTTTACGAAATCTTTAAATTTTTGAATAAAATTGTAATCTTGCTCTTTACCATTTTTTAGCTCTTTACCAATCGTGTTGTTTACCAAAAGTATAAGTCCAACCAAAATCAGGGGGTCAAAGTATTTCTTTCCTGCAACGACCTCGTGCATGTACTTCTCTACTTCTTTTGTAAAGTCAAATACAAATATAACATTCATTTCAGTTTTAATTTCTTCGTGCTCGTTAAACCATTCCTCAATTTTGGAAAATAATTCTCGTTCTATCTTAACAATTTCTTGTATGTTATATAATCTCTGCTTTGTAATTTGTGTGTCAATTATCGTACAGAAAAATCCCAGTAATCCAAATAAAGTTGCTGTATTTAAAGCAGCATCTTCAGAATAGCATAAACCGCCTATTGTACAAAAACTCTCTACAGTACAACCGATCATTCTACCAATTGTGCACAACTTAGAAATTTTACATAGATCATTGGTACATACAGATAGCTTTTGTAAAAGGGCCTGTCTTCTGGGCATCCACATTTTTATACGATGCAAAAGAATACCGTAATTCCTAGTATTTTGAATAATTCTACGTAATGTCTCCTGCTGAGATTCAGTTTCTGTTACACTGCTTTCCAGGTATGCGTTAGAAGTCTCTCCTACCTATACAGAAAAAGAAAAAAACATATCTCGGATAAAAATCTGAATTTGAATATAAAAAGAAATTAGTAGGGAAAAAGAACATTTTTGACATAAATAGGAAGTTAAACAAATATAAATCGAAATTTAATTTCAAAATTTAATGAAATAAGATACGAAATGGGTGATACAATGCTATCTTCCTATACATAATCTCATTTCACCTTTTTCCCAGCGAAAATGTAATTATTTTTATTTATTTAGTCGTAGAATGAAAGGGACTTGTTGCAAGCCAAGTGTGCACAAATGCTTTGACTCGAAATCAACGACTTCTTCTTCTGTTTTTTTTACCTGTCTCCCAAACATGTCATAATTACAGAATAATAACTCTGGAAGATATAGGAGGAGTATTCTAAAACTGCGATATTTCTTCCAGTTTTTCTTGAGTTAAAACTGTAGTATAGGGTAGGGAATTTTTACCGAAAAAAAGATGTACTTGGTCAGAAATTTGCATTTTTTTTCACTGATATGCAGATTTTGCTTTGTACAACGAAATTAGTTGTGCGTCAGTAGTATTTTGGCAGTAATCTGTTGCATGATTATTGGGCTACTACAAACAGTACGGCCGGCGTCAGGTATATTTTGAGCGTCACAACTGGTCTGAAGATTCTGACCATGGATCCTGTTTTCAGAAGCTTCGCGGCCTTAAATGAACTTTATGTACAAGGGCTGTTTTTTTCAACCTCCGATGGGCCGTAAAATAAAGACTAGTGTGAATAATAAATTTCTTTTATAATCTGGAGTCAAGTACAATCAAAACTACTTTTCGACATAGTCGCAATGAAGATTGCTTCATTTGTCATACTGGTGGGCGAGGAGGGGGATACATTCTTCACAGACTGTTGCCGCCAACGTATTGAGATAGGTCTCCAAGGCGTATTGAAGATTTTGTTGGAATAGAAGTGGAATGGAGTGCTGTCGTCCCAGACCTGTCTTCAGATCTCGAAAAAGGTGACAATCACTCGCGGGGCTAACCGGACTGATAGCCCAACAGCTTCCTTCACAAATTCGATGGGATATGTTCGATTTGTGAAAGAAGCTGTTGGGCCATCAGTTAGGCTGGCACCGAGTGATTGTCACCTTTTTCGAGATCTGAAGACAGGTCTGAGACGACAGAACTCCATTCCACTTCCATTCTAACAAAAATCTTCAAGGCGCCTTGGAGGCCTATCTCAATACGTTGGCGGCAACAGTCTGTGAAGAATGCATCCCCCTCCTCACCCACCAGTATGACAAATGAATCAATCTTCATTGCGACCACGGTACTTAGAATACAATATTAAAGAGTTTTATTTTTATTATTATTATTATCTAAAACTACGGCTATTTAAGAAGTTTTTTGTTTCTTTGTTTACTCGTTTTGTTATTACATATTTTTTTAAAAATATTTATAAATTCGAAAAAAATCACAAGTATCAATTCAAAAAGCTTTTCTTACATTTATCTAAAGTTGCCCTGAAAATGCTATAATATTTTTTAATGCCTGTGTTTTAAAGTACATAGTACTATAGAGTTTTTCAGAGTTATACTCGTAACTTTTAAAATCATTAGTAATAGATCCGTTTTATGTTTTTAGAACATTAAATAGGTATTTAAAAAAATGTATAAAATTATAAATTTTAATAACATATAATTTTATGAGTGTATAATATACCTACATATTTTAAAATATACAAATAAGTGCATATTTTCCAAAGTTTTATGAATTGAAGCAAACATTTTCCGAGTTTTCTCAAAGTATTTCGGATTAATGCAAAAATGTTATGAAAAGACGGTGTCTAAAATATTGAAATACAACAGAGCAGGTAAGAAAACTGCTTTTTTTACATATGTGTTTAAATAAAATAATGATAATTGTGGCGAAAGTTAATACTTCCAAATAACCAAATGAAAACAGAAGATTTACGCTTTAAAAAAACTGTAAAATAATTAGTAGATGTCCGAAGTGTCACACACCTCAGTACACAGGATATTAAATAAATGTTGAACATCTTTTTATGAAACGGAAAGCTTTATACAAAGCGAAAAGTGCGTTACCCAAGGCTGGACCTGGGTACCAGTGACGTCAGAGGGAGAAACGAAACCTACGCGTGGACCCTACCGAGTCGTGTTCTACTTACCGTGATTGCGACTATGTCGAAAAGTAACTTTGATTGTACTTGACTCCAGGTTATAAAAGAATTTTGTTATTCAAACTAGTCTTTATTTTACGGCTCATCGGAGGTTTAACAAAAAACAGCCCTCGTACTAATCGTAGGCCTTGATTTTGTTTAATTATTATTATTAATAAAGGTGTCTGACAGTCCATCATTAAGCATTCTAAACTGTCAGTTTGTATTGCAGTTTCCCTTGGAAGAAATTTAATAATTATTCAAAGATATATCAACTTAAGCGTTTTATCAGAAGGGTGTATATCCTGCGTATTTGACCCGATACTGACAGAAAATCCGATTTTAATGAGCTGGCTAATGATGGATTAGTACGTGACATTCGTACTAACTAAATATACATGTCTAGCCAACTTTGACGCATCTAATACATGTCGGAATGAATTTTGGATTTATATTTGATTGACTCTTATACAGTAGACGCTCGTTTTTACGAACCTCTTTTTCACGAACACTTGCGATTTTACGAACTATAGAGTTGTCCCGAATACACTCCCATAGAAACAATGTAATTTTTTGCTCCCATTTACGAACTGCGGATTGTGAAAATCTCTTTTTTGCGAACTCAGTTTTGATACTTCTGCATTTTTTTTTTTTTTTTTTTTAAATATCGGAACGCAGTGTCACGTCAATTAAACTCTCAACAAGTACAATGAGACATCAAATGCATTCCAAGAATGTGTTGTTTTCCCCAATCTCTTTCGAAGGGAGGGGGCATAGCAACATTTTCAAGTAGTGGTTGTAAGGACTAAGGCACTTTTTTGAAGGGAGCAATAACTGTGAAAGGTTTTCAAGCATAGCTAAAATGGAAATATATATTTTTCAAAATGTGATTTTAAAAAAAAGGTAAGTGATTATTTCCATTCCTAATTTTTTATTTATGTTTTCATCATGTATTTTCTCCTATTAAGTACTAATCCAATCTGTATTTTCATATGTAATGTTTTTAAGGCATAGTAACGTATGTTTCTGTGTACTAAAATTATTTTTTGTGCATAAATTTGCATTTATTTCTTGTATATTTATTTAAAAATACACGTATAAATTAATTAAATAATAAATAATCTTGAAATACTGCTTCATTTGTGAAGAGGGGGCAGATAAAAATAGACAAAAATAATGTACGTATTCATATGATTTTTGGTGTTTTCTATTTTACGAACTTTCTATTTTACGAACTATTTTAGTGTTCCCTACGAGTTCGTAAAAACGAGCGTCGACTGTATATTATTCCAATAAAGTAAAATAATACCCTGCTTTGGAGTGCAAAATCCGTTTATTTCAAAATAAAATGAAAAGGAAATGGATTAGGTACATTCACTAACATGCCTGAGATTTCAACGGCCCTAGGACATTCCTCCAAATATTGCACAAGAAAGTCATGACATATGCAGGACTTTCACCGGAGGGAGCGAGGTACACGTACCTCCTGTATGAGTACCTGTACCCTAACCATTTTCTAAATGTAACAAGAAAAAATTAGAATTTTGAAATTACCTTTAAATCAGCTTGAAAAATGTATTTATGTCATTTATTAAGATGCTTACATTTACACGGGCCAGAAATCACTCAAAGGCAGACAATAAATAATAGTAATGGTCATTTTCTTGATTCGAACTGAGAGTACAACGCCCTGCGCACAAGGGAGAAATTTTAACGTAAAGATTGAAAACCTATCAATTTAACCTATCTAAAATTTCCAAACTTTTAACTTTTTCACTTAATCTAAGATTCTTTCCACGGAAAAAGGAGGGGTGTGTATAACATATATGGAAAAGATGGGGAAAGACAGGCTGAGTTAAACGAATTTTTGGAGATGATCTGTTTTATATCAGAAGATAATTAAAAGGGTATAAATTAACACATACCAGTTTTTGGTATGCACATTATAAACTTTTAGAGACCATAACTTTTAGTGGCTTTGGAAAACTACCCAGTTTACCATCCCCTAGCACGTTCACTTAAAATATGTTCTTTCTTTCTTATTTCATTTACCCATTTATGGTAAACATGTTAATTTTACTATTACAGACCGAGCTTTTTTAAAATTTTAACACACATGGCCTATTTTATAATTAGAGAAAGCTCCATGAGCGCGCATGTACTGTATTTGATAAAGTAGATTCGAGGGACTCAGCTGGTTGGTAAGCAGTGCTATAGTCATAAAATAACCAGAGGGTATGTGCTACAGGCAGAGGGTAAACCGGCCCAGCTTTAATGAAAACTATCTTGACACGTCCCGTTGTAAAAACGAAAAGTTCGACCCGGGACCGGTCCGTTTATATTTTTGCAGTTCACGGCCCTGCCCGTACAAAAATCGTTTAAACTAAACCTGAATCACCCCACCTCAATTTCTAAAAAAATTTCCAATTTTTAATAACATATAATTAGATTATTTATATACACTGTATTCATATACTGTGTACATATTCATGAGAAAATTTTACAGTATATTTTAGATTGCTATGTGTTCGCAAGACAGATAATATACAATAATGATTACTAGACTCTTAGACTTTTCGACATTCAAATAAAAAATCACTAAAAAAGTTGATGTAGATTAGAATAAAAGGAAATAAAAGAGGGTTTAAAACATCATAACTTTTCAAGTTGTATAATAAAAAGTAGATTTTTGAAAATATTTATCTGTATTTTAATAAGATATAGTTCCGATGATTCCGGTAACAGAAGTTTATTATTACAGTTACTATTTTTACAAAAGATATTGCCTGCCCGATACGTGCTGGTAACAATTAAGTCCAGTTACGACCCTGCTCGACTATGTTGGGAAAATTTGTAAACCTATGATCTCGGCCCGTTCCAAGTCTGCTGAAAAAATAAAATCCGGGCTCAGACACGATGTAACAGTCCGATTCCGATCTGTACGATGGACAATGGACATGTGATACACTGAGTTTCAAAATGATATGAACACCCATTAATTTTGTGATATCATGGCGAAAAATCATAATAATTATCATAAAAAGCCATTCTGGAGACAATTACCATAATTTTACATAATGCATTTTGACATTAGTCAAAATAAAAATCAAACTTTAAATTCATTGTAAATATAAATTATCTAAAAAAAAAAATGGTGTTGCAAAATAATATGCACACCAACAGAAATTACCATTAAACGGATATCTAAACAGTACAGTAGTATCGAATTCCACTCCGAGGAGAAGAAACCAAAATGTGCAAATTATTTTAGTTTAGAAAAACTCTTAGAAGGATTGGAAATTTTCAAACGTGGCCGCAAAATAGGTTCTGAGAATATGGGTCATAAAAGTGATTTGAGAGGAATTGAAAAAATAAATTTTTTGGATTTTGACGATCAAGGGTTTTCAGCAAGAGCTATCGCAAAAAAAAAAAAAAAAAAAAAAAAAAAAAAAAAAAAAAAAAGATTGCCAGTTGTAATATTCCAAAGGGGCCGTATAGCTTCCACTGCATCCCTGGTGCTGAGAGATTTCGAGACGAATAGGTATTGAAAACCGACAAAGTCCCACCTTTCTGATATCGTGAGAATCCCGCCGCGCATGCTGCAATCCAATACCACTGATTTCATCTGCGAAATACTCAAGTATCTGTTAGATGCTGTTAATAAAAATAATTGAATTGACTTTAATTACTTTTTGTTGAGAATTCAATACAGTTTAACAAATATTTTATGCACAAACAGGGAATAGTTAAACTGCTCGGCATTGCTTGTTTTGTTTTTAAAAAAATCCTATGATGTTTAAATCAAATCTACTTTAGTGACTAATTAAAATTCTTTAAAATATAATCAGTCAAGCAAAGCGTAGTTGTAATTTTACACCGCTGGCTAAAATTATGAGGACACTAGAATCGTAAATTTTATGCAATTCTGAGTATTATAATATTCTATAAACCTTGTAGAATATGTATTTCTAATCCAAAAAGAACTCAATAACTCATTTTTTTTTTAATGTATGAAAAATATACAATTTTTTAATGAACATAATTATAAGGACATCGATTATAAGTTGGAATATATAAAATTTTAATAAGGAATGCAAGTACCTTTATTTTGGAGGCACTCAGCCGGACGCTTCTACACACTTGGAATACGTTTTCATAATTACGATGTTGATATAGTTGTCCAGGAATAGTAAATAGATTCCTCAAAATCTGTAATGCAAGAATATTGCTTGCCATTTACAAGTTCAGCATTCCCCGCCATTATTGTTTTTTTAATGTTCATACCATTTAATATAGATGGCCAACCAAATGATGGGATATAGGCTATATCCCATTATTTGGATGGCCATGTCGATCGCACAACATAAACTTTAGAAAAATAACATAATCTATAATTCAATTATTTTTTCGTATCTTTTATAGTATGGAACGATACACTTTCTTGTTGCTTGCGAAATTAATTTTGTCCTTCCTGAAAGCAATGATATGTCGAAATTTATGCTTCTAAAATATGGATGTGCATTTATAAGTTCATTCTCTTAGAAATAGTGATTTGATTAGTTTTATCTTGAGCTGAACCCAGACCATGATTAATCCTCCTTTATTTTGACGGCCCCATCAGGCTCGGACTGGCCCGCCGGCCCATCGGCCCGAGGGCCGGTGCGCCCTCGTCCAGAGAAAACTTTGCGCCCTTAAGTACGCTAAGCAGCTCCAATAATTTTCACTCGTTGTACACATACATTCTAATTATTGCACAAAATTTCGAGAATTCGTCTAGGAATAACCATCAATTAATAGACATACAGCACAAGAGAGGGATTTTTTATTGCCACAATGAAATTAAACATGTATATCACAGCAATTTCAGGATCGGAACCCAAAGGGGACATATTTGCATTAAATAAAATTGAAAACATGCATCCAACGAGAAATTTAGTAGCCATGAAGCCTGGAAGAATTTTTTTTTCATCTCTTCATTGAGTGATATCTTTTTGATTTTAACCAAATATTTTGCATATTTTTAGTCCTTTTGCAAGCCCATCCTTATAGAAGTTCCTGAACGCAGCTATAACCGTGTTTTTTTAAAAGCAACTTGAGAAAAAAACTAGTCGGATGTGGTAGTCCAAAACTTTCTTTTATCTCATACATATTGTACTTCAAAATTTGCTATTACAAGGCTACCACAGGCGACTGACTACTTTTATATTCTGCTCGCACCAGTATTTTTCTAATATAAATTTTGCAGTATATATCTCTCACAAAATTGTCAAAATGTGTGTTAAGAATTTTTCTTTAAGAAAGTAGTGCTAGTTAGAATTAAAAACAGTCACCTGTGGCAGCTTTGCTACTATAGTGCCAAACTTAAATGACAATCTCACCATCACAAAGATTTTAAAGATATAGGTTCATTGAATTGTGTGCATGAGGGTTAAACCTCGAAACGGTTTGCCCGTCTTTTTTCCGTTCCCTAAAACAACTTAAATCGATTGTAGGAAAAAACATTTTTAACAGAATTGTATTTTAAGATGTGTGTCAAGTAAAAACGCATGAAGTGTAAATTAGAAAAAAACAAGGAAAGAAAATCTAAATTAATATTAGTTTTATAAGCATTTTTATGAAAATGCAAGAAAACCCTCAAAACGCTTAGAGGGTTAAAAGGAGATATAAGCATAGCATCTTACAAACAAATAATTGAATTTCGGCGCATCCACCCTCTTAGATGTCTGCAACCAAAATTCTCAGCCCAAAGAGAATAAAAGTGACACCTGTCACGCTGTATACATCCAAGCCGAATATTTATATTCTATTTATATTTATATTCTATTTATATGAAAGTGAAACAGAATATGAAGTTTTATTAAATTCCATGCATTAGTATTTGAGGTAGAGAGCTATAGCGAAAATCGTGAAAATTGCAGCATAGCGGCGCCACGATATGATTTACACGAAAACCTTATCAGCACAAACTTACGTCAAGGTCCAACATATTATGAAGTTTGATGAAATTCCGTGCATTAGTTCTTGAGATATGAGTAACATTAAGGCAATTCTCAAGTCCACTGCTCAGCAAACACGAAAATTTCTGAGACATTTACTTAAATCATTTTTAAACGTAAAGGCACGTAAAAAAGGCACAAAATTAGCAAGACCGACTATAGAAGCGATTTGGAATCGAAAGACGTTTTTTATTTTTTGATAAATAAATTATTTATCGAGTTATGAGCGATTTTGGGTCACGAAACAACGTGTTTTCTCTCTGAGTGGTGTTTGCTCTTTCAGTCGAAAATTTGGCTCAAAACACCCACTTTGACAGTATTTTTTGAATGATCTTTTGCGTTTACCAAAAAATGTAAAACGTCTTTTGGGCACATAGTTTTTGAATAACAACATATGACAATTTCCTGCGTTTCCAAACAAAAATGAATAAAACTTGTGACATAAAGTTGCACCTTTGGATTTGAGAACAGCCTTAAAATTGTGTAAATCCGAAAAAATGTAGCATAGCAGCGCAACATGTTGGGAGATTCATACCAAAACCTAATCAACAACAATTTATGTCAACGTCTAATTGAGTTTGAAGCTTGGTGAAAATCCGTGTAGCTCTTGAGATAGAGCTATTGTGGAAATCGTGAAAAATGCAGCATAGCAGCGTTACCTGTTGGGCGATTTACATCAAAACCTAATCAGCACCAAATTATGTCAAGAACTAACTGAATCTGAAGTTTTATGAAAATCCGTGCATTAGTTCTTGAGATTGCGGAAATCGTAAAGAAATGCAGCATAGCACGCCATATATTCTGTGATTTACACTGAAAACTAATCAACACCAATTTATAACAGGGACCTGAATAGATCCAAATTTATTTCAGATTTTCTTTCTATTCAAAAATTTGTTTTAATCATGAAAACTATTAATAAAGTCATTATAAAAAAAATATATTAAGGAAGAAACCACAATTGTTTAAAACATCGATGTAAACAGCTAATTTGAATAATTAGTTTTGGAAAATTTATGAAAAGCCATTTAATAGTAAATATTACAAATCAACTGGTACTTACATCTTTTTTATACGATCATTGTCAGAAAAATTGTTAGGGGTGATCACTTTTTTTTTTCCTTCAAGATATCTATCGATAAAAGAAAATAAGAAAACCCTACAGTCATCTATACTTACAGGTAATCTGTGTAACTTCCTGAAGCTTTTAGATATTATATGATTTGTTTTAAAAAATTACGTAGTATTGTGTAGGTTTGATGGAACTTTGAATATGCACGGAGATATATATAGCATAGCCTTCTACCTAGAGTTCGAAATAGAGATATAATTTAAGCTATTATTATTACTTGGTGCAATGCGAGTGTGTTAAACCTTGTCAAGGGACACAACACAAGGAAGTAAAATTGACTTCAGTTCGTTAAAATTTTTGCGCCCTTTGGAAATCCAAGGTCTGCGCCCTTTACACTGACCCAGTCCGACCCTGGGCCCCATACGACATTTCTATTCCTACATATATGCCTATATTAACATACAACTTTTGTCCTATGAAATGAGGTTAGGTTCCATCTTAATGGACCTGAAGTTATACTTAAATACTGGCACTATTTGTGGAGGAATAAAAATGTTACATGGATCAGTCAAAGTAATGGAGGACCATTTATAGTTTGGAATGCTGTGCCAGTTCACGACAAAGATAATTAAGTTATTGTTTCCAGAAAATGAATCCATAAGGGTACAGCAATATTTCCGAAGCACGAATTTTGGAATATAATGCTTTTATGAGGAGAAAGTTTCATTTTTCGCGAGCTTGATTATTTCGTCCCCGTATTTCCGTTGCACAAACTATCCGATAAATCCGTTCCCATTAAAAAAAAACAAAAAAAAAAAAGAAAGAAAGAAAGAAAAAGGAATAATAACTTGCACCATAATACTTGTCAAACTTGTATTAAAACAAAAAACAGTTTACAATTTTTTAAACTATTGCTACAAAAATTTCAAGCCTTATGGCACAAAACGTACTCTGATACAACAATCTCTCTATTCTAAAAAAAAGTAACTACCGCTGTCACCGCCGCCGCCGCCGCCGCCGCCGCCGCCGCCGGTTTTGAATTTTTTGTGACTGGAGGTCTTTCTTCGTTAATATTAAGAAAAATAATGCATACAAAAATATAAAAATCGGTGGTTTTATACAGAAATGTTTGATAAACACGCTGAAGCAGACAGTTTTCAAATCGAAGAATTATTTTAAGAGATATTTAATGCTAAAGTTGGACAAAATCGTTCCACTAAAAAAGTTTTATAGCAGCAAAAACTATTCATGGCAGTGTAATCATTTTTAGATCATTTTATGCGTTAGAATTTGCCGGAGTGCAGATTGCATTAATTTTTTTATTTTGACTCATTTTTTGAGGTTTTATTTCTATTTTAAATTCAAATTTTCAGCATTTCTAGAGATATTTTTTACAGATTTCAGAAAGTGATATTAATTTAAACTGTTGCCAACTGTATAAACAGAGGAAGCAATAATGTTTGCTTCAAAAGAAAAAAATATTTATACGTGTAAATAAATTAAAAATTTATTTACACGTGACTATTATAAACAGAAAAAAAACATTTGGAATTAGAATTAAATAATTATGTGCAAAAAGCAGGAACTTATTAAAAATTACGTCATAAAAACTATAATTACACGTGAATTTTAAGTGAGAAAGGAATTTGTAAAATAATAAATTTATTAACATGCGTTAGAAGTATTAAATAGGAGAAATTACGTCACATTACAGTTATTACATAAAATGCAAAATAATATTGCAAAACGGTTTAAATTTAAATATTGCGCTAGACATTTATTTGATATTTTGAGAGGATACTTTTCAACTGGTATTTTCAAGTGAATATTTGACAGAGAAAGAATAGCTTGGTAAAAATTACGTCAGATTAAAAACGATTAATTTAAAATGTCTCATTTAAAAGAACTTTCTTTTCGCTTTGTTAAAAAATACCAGGATACAAAGACTCTGTTTACTTAATTCCTTTTATATTAGCTTATTTTGAAATGTTGTTACATGTGTCTACGTCATCAAGTTATTTTTATTTCGACGTTTTATTTGTATTTTTATTAATGCTGTACTAATTTATTTGTTCTTTCGTTATTTAAAATAAAAAATTATGTCAATTTGTATAATTTGACGAGTGGTTTGGCGATTTATATCATTTGGTGAAATGGGTCGACGGGATAATCAAGTAGTACCGCAGCGGATTTAGCGTTAAAATCCCCCAATCAAAGAGAAATGAATAGAAATTCGTTTATAGGGAGTTCGCCACTGTTTTTTAAATTATAATTCAATCTTTCGAAATCTTTTTAAAGCCGATCAAATTAGCGTGCATTTAGAGTCTGCGGTGTCTGGACGGGGGTTGGCGAGCGTAGCTCGTAGGGGGCCGAGCCCCCTAGTCTCTCTATTCTAAAAAAAAGTAACTACCGCTGTCACCGCCGCCGCCGCCGCCGCCGCCGGTTTTGAATTTTTTGTGACTGGAGGTCTTTCTTCGTTAATATTAAGAAAAATAATGCATACAAAAATATAAAAATCGGTGGTTTTATACAGAAATGTTTGATAAACACGCTGAAGCAGACAGTTTTCAAATCGAAGAATTATTTTAAGAGATATTTAATGCTAAAGTTGGACAAAATCGTTCCACTAAAAAAGTTTTATAGCAGCAAAAACTATTCATGGCAGTGTAATCATTTTTAGATCATTTTATGCGTTAGAATTTGCCGGAGTGCAGATTGCATTAATTTTTTTATTTTGACTCATTTTTTGAGGTTTTATTTCTATTTTAAATTCAAATTTTCAGCATTTCTAGAGATATTTTTTACAGATTTCAGAAAGTGATATTAATTTAAACTGTTGCCAACTGTATAAACAGAGGAAGCAATAATGTTTGCTTCAAAAGAAAAAAATATTTATACGTGTAAATAAATTAAAAATTTATTTACACGTGACTATTATAAACAGAAAAAAAACATTTGGAATTAGAATTAAATAATTATGTGCAAAAAGCAGGAACTTATTAAAAATTACGTCATAAAAACTATAATTACACGTGAATTTTAAGTGAGAAAGGAATTTGTAAAATAATAAATTTATTAACATGCGTTAGAAGTATTAAATAGGAGAAATTACGTCACATTACAGTTATTACATAAAATGCAAAATAATATTGCAAAACGGTTTAAATTTAAATATTGCGCTAGACATTTATTTGATATTTTGAGAGGATACTTTTCAACTGGTATTTTCAAGTGAATATTTGACAGAGAAAGAATAGCTTGGTAAAAATTACGTCAGATTAAAAACGATTAATTTAAAATGTCTCATTTAAAAGAACTTTCTTTTCGCTTTGTTAAAAAATACCAGGATACAAAGACTCTGTTTACTTAATTCCTTTTATATTAGCTTATTTTGAAATGTTGTTACATGTGTCTACGTCATCAAGTTATTTTTATTTCGACGTTTTATTTGTATTTTTATTAATGCTGTACTAATTTATTTGTTCTTTCGTTATTTAAAATAAAAAATTATGTCAATTTGTATAATTTGACGAGTGGTTTGGCGATTTATATCATTTGGTGAAATGGGTCGACGGGATAATCAAGTAGTACCGCAGCGGATTTAGCGTTAAAATCCCCCAATCAAAGAGAAATGAATAGAAATTCGTTTATAGGGAGTTCGCCACTGTTTTTTAAATTATAATTCAATCTTTCGAAATCTTTTTAAAGCCGATCAAATTAGCGTGCATTTAGAGTCTGCGGTGTCTGGACGGGGGTTGGCGAGCGTAGCTCGTAGGGGGCCGAGCCCCCTAGTTTGTTAAATATTAATAGGTTTTTGAGATTTGAATGGATTTACGGAATTCTGAAAATTAATTTGTTTCTTTAGTCACGAAAAATTTCACTTTTTGAGAAGTCTTATAGTACAAACTACAGTTCAACTCAACAATTTATTAAATTTTCATGATTTTTTGAAATATGAACTTGCTTTTAATCTATTTGAACTATTTATTTTTCTATTGCCACAAAAAAGACCCTCACTCTGACAAGTCGTATGGCGCAAATCACATTCCAATACATAAATTTGTTAAATTTTAATAAGTTTTCGAGATTTTAATAGATTTATGACACTCAAAAAACTTTGTTCCTTTGCCACGAAAATTTTCACTTTTTGAGAAGTTTTAAGGTGTTAATTGCATTTTGAAGCAAAAATTTATTAATTTTTCGTGATTTTTTGAAATATGAGCTTGCTTTTTATCTATTTGAACTATTTATTTTTCTATTGCAATAATAAAACCTCATCCTTTGACAATTATTATGATGCGAATCGCACTCCAATACGAAAGTTTGTTAAATTTTAATAAATTTTTGAGATTTGAATAGATTTATGGGACTTATAAAATTACTTTGTTCCTTTGCCATAAAATATTTCACTTTTTGAGAAATCTTACGGCGTAAATTGCGTTTCGAAGTAAAAATTCATTAAATGTTCGTGATTTTTGTTTTTTAAATATGAACTTGTTTTTAATCTCTTTGAACTATTTATTTTTCTACTGCCACAAAAATAACTTCACTCTTCGACAAGTCTTATGGTCATAGGCGTAGCGTCGGGGGGGCACGGGGGGGCGTGTGCCCCTTCAACCTTCTACACGCTGGGCGCCAGAACAGAAAGCGTAGGGGGCGCCAAATGAAGATTTTTTTTGTCTTTACATACAAAAATATATATGTATTTACATGGAATTTGCATAAAAATGTCTTACAGCCGGAAAATCCAAAAGTAAAACTGAACCAAATGCATTGAAATTTACAAATATATAAGAAATATTCATCTATAATAGAAGACTGCAAATGAATTGGAAAAAAAGAGCTTTTTTTTAGGCATTATTCTTTCTTCAATTCGAAGTGTACCAAAAGGCGAAGGGGGCGCCAAATGAAGATTTTGTTTGACTCTGACTTTTCTGATGAATAGATTCCATGAAGACTGATCAATTTTCTTTTCTCTCTCATCCTGAGCAGTGTTGAGCTTTCATTTTTCCCGCCTTGATATGGGCGAGATCGGGTGGCTGCCCGGGACAGGTTAGGCTAGGTGGGGAGGCCTAGCAATTGACTTTAGCTCAACAAGCCCCACCCAGGCTGCCCGGGAGACAATAAAAATTAACGGGAGAAGGAGTCATGGTCAAAACTAAGGGGGTGGAGAGGGAGCATGTGGCCTGGACGCCACGCGAAGGGGGCGCCAGATGAAAATTTGGTTTACCGTTTTATACAATCTATATATGTGTGTGTGAAATTTGTGTAAAAAAATATTTTTTAGCTGAAAAATCAAAAAGAAAAGCTGAGTAAAGTGCATTAAAATTGTCGAATAGATAAAAAGATTTGCCTACAATATACAAGACAGCAAATGAATAACTCTATTCTTTTTCTTATAATTACTTTTTTACATGCATATCACCATATCTGGCCTTAGATGGGGCGAGGTCAGGTGGCTGACTGGGATAATAAAAACCAAGCGGTCGAAAATTCACAAATTGAAAAGTAAAAATTTAATAATTTTGTTGTTGTTGTTTTGAATCACACATAAATTTGAAAATTAGCTTTGAAAATTAAACTTGAAAAGTTGAGGAAAGTATGTAGACATATCAATCTATAAATAAGAAGAGTCATATAAGTGGTAATTCCACAAAACTGGTGTAGATAGTACAGGAAGATATTTTACAATGCTGGAATTCATTTTTATGTCTACAGTAAATCCTGGTTTTTTTAATTCCTGAAACAATGTGACTCATATCACTATGACATTAAAGTACCTCAATTGTAATAATTTGTAATGCTACAATAGTAAACATCTAGAAAAATGAAATATGTCTGTAATGGAACATTGTCTTAAACGAAAAAAACTGCATGGTTCCAACAGAAATAATACCAAAAGTTATATCTGCTAAGACGGAAACCTGTATAAAGCGGGATTATTTCCGTTTCCTTACGATTTTTTTTCACAGGTTTTAATGCATAAATATTTGACAAAGCTGGTTATATATTTCAATATTATTACGTATTTTACTGTTACACATTTTAAATTTTAAAATAAGTCCTCTAATAGAAACTTTCGTAAATTTCGCTTTGTAAATTAAATTTGCGGAGGAAGGAGGGGGCGCCAAAATCCATGTTTGCCCCGGGTGAAAATATAGCTAGTTTCGACCCTGGAAGGAGTGCACAAAGTAAAATGCTTTAGTAAAACTCTTTAAAAGAAAAAAATGAGTATAGCATTTGCAGTGGTACAATAAAAAATCTCACACAGGGCGCCATGGCTAATAAAGCCGCCTCTGGCTTTCTCCTCCAAATGATCTTTTCACTTCTTTTTGCCTCCTTGCCCTTGAACTTCCTCAGTCAGTCGACAAAAGAAAAGACGAATTTCGACAAAAGTTCGAGGAAAAATATGGCGAATTTCGTCAAAAAAATCTCTGAAACAAATACCAAATATCATTTTCGCGTAATCGGTCATAGAAAAATTCCCGAAATTTGACAAAGAATCGTGTAAAAAAATCGTGAATTCCATAAAACGATCGGCGGAAAAAAATGCGAATTTTGGTAATTCGTCGTCGAAAAAATCGCGAATCTCCTAAAAGGACCGTGGAAAAATATCTTTTATTTTATCAAAGGTTGCGAAAACAAATGGCGGTTTTCATAATTCGGTCACGAAAAAATCATCGCAAATTTCGTCAAAAGAATGCACAAAATATTACGAATTTCGTCTAACGACCAAGAGAAAAAAAATAGAAAACTTCGTCAAATATTCGCGGACAAAAAGACGACAAGGGTAATTCTGAGTAAAAAAAAAAAAAAAAATCTGAAATTCACAGCAAATTGTCTGAAAGGTTACAGCAGAGGAGTGAAAGGGGGGAAATCTCCCGGCCCCAATTATGCGTTTTTTCGGCTGCCCTTTAGCGAAATTCGCGTTTTTCCGCGATTCTTCGACGAAATTTGCGTTTTTTTATCGCGATCCTTTGACGAAATTCGCGCTTTTCGGCGATATTTTGAAAAAAATTGCGTTTTTTGCGATCCCTTGGCGAAATGTGTGTGTTTTTCGCGATTCCCAGACGAAGTTTGCGTTTTTTCGTGATCACTTGTCGAAATTCGCGTTTTTTTCCACGACTCTTTGGCGAAATTAAATTTTTCTGCTATCCTTTGAAGAAATTGGCGACTTTTTTCTGCAAACGATTGTCGAAATTCATTTTTTCGGCGAACATTTGCCGAAATTCGCGATATTTTTTATGCCCGAATTTTAGGATTGATGACAGATTTTTTTTTTAATTTTCAGAACCGAATGCCTTAAATTTTCGGAAAATTCAGAACAGAATCACCTCTGAAAAGACGCGAATTTGGTTAAATAATCGCGTAAAAAATCGAGAATTTAAACAAATAATCAAGAATTTCGTAAGTCGGTTTTGAAAAACAAATCGCGAATTCGATAAACTATCGCGGAAAAGAATTACGAATTTCGTCAAATGATATCTGAAGCAAACAGCGAGTACCATCAATCGGTCGCGGAAGAAATTTATATCGCAAATTTCGACAAGTGGTGGCGGAGAAAAAATTTCCCCAGTTTGTCTTAGAAAAATTCGCGAATTTTGGCAAAGTATCGCGGAAAAATAATCGTGAATTCAGTGAAACGATCGCCGGAAACAAAAACGCGAAATTTGGCAAAGGATCACGGAAAAAAAATTATGAGTTCCGTGATACGATCGCCCCCCCCCAAAAATTGAGAAATTTGCAATAGGTCATAGGAAAAATTGCGAAATATCCTTCAACGATCGTAGCAAAAGATAGCGAAAAGAAATAACTATTATCATTAGTCAATTGGTGAAAAAATTGCGAATTTCGCAATTTGTCGTGGAAAAAATCGCGAATCTCCTCAAACAACTGTAAAAAATATCTTGAATTTTGCCAAAGGTCACGGAAACAAATGGTGATTTTCGTCATTCGGTCGCGGATAAATCATCGCAAATTTCGTCAAAAGAATGGACAAAAAATTGCGAATTTCGTCTAACGATCACAAAAAAAAATTCAAATTTCGTCAAATGGTCGCGGGCAAAAAACGCAAATTTGGTCAAAAAAATTGAGAATTTAACCAAATTATCGCGCAAAAAATCACGAATTTTATAACTCGGTCATGAAAAGAAAATCACGAATTTTGACAAACGATCTGGAAAAGAATCGGGAATTTCGTCAAAAGATCTCTGAAACAAATAGTAACGACCATCAATCGGTCGCGGAAAATCTATATCGCGAATTTGGACAAGTGGTGGCGGAAAAAAAATCGATTTCGTCAATCTGACGTAGAAAAATTTGCGATATTTGGCAAAGGATCGCGGAAAAAATCGCAAAATCTCCTTCAACGATTGTATAAAAAGATCTCGGAAAAAAATAAGTATTTTCGTCAATAGATTGGAGGAGGGGAGGGGACGAAATCGAGAATTTTTAAATTCGTCGAGGAAAAAACCGCGAATCTCTTCAAACAACCGTTGAAAAAGTGTATTTGGGAAGATGACTTTACAGGTGCTTTGAAGAAAAAGATAAAATATTTTCAGTAAAAATAGTCACTGAAATCCGGAAAAAGTCGCCTTTTTTTTCTTGAAATAGCCGCTTTTTAATGGTTTTCGGCCTAAAATAGTCGCCATAGCCACCGATGCTGAAAATAGTCGCTTTTAGTAGCAAGTGGCAGCCCTGCAATTGTATGTTAAGAAAAATCGGAATTTTTTGAGAAATTGTGTCGAGCCGAACCGAACCGGGACTGATTTAAATGATTTTTTCATGGGCCGGGCTTGTTTTCATTGCTTTTTGTACGAGCAGGGCCTAGTAAACTGTGAAAAAATAAACGGGCCGGGCCGGGTGGAACTTTTAATTTTCTCGCCGGGCTGGACCTGGGCCTTGGAATTGTGGTCCGTGCAGATCTCTGTTGTGCCCCTCAGGGCCGTGCAAAGAGCGTCTAAAGGAGCGCCCCGGGCGCGAAATTTACGCTGCAAACCACGATTTTTGTTTATTTATTCATTTTTCAGGGAATTTCTTTTTCTCTCTTTATCATTTTTTCCCCTGTCGCTAAACATCATGAACTCTCTAACAAATAAATGCAATTTTCTTTTATGTTATTTAGTTGTTCCGAATTCCTAAATTAAAATTAAACCCTTTAAAGTTCCAAAATAAACGCGAAAAATATTTATTCGATAGAATTTATTTATGTTTCTGCACTTTATCAATTTTATTACACCTATCACAAAAATAAAGATTTTTTTTAATTTTTTATTTATTTATTTTATTTTTTTTTTTGGAGGGGAGGGGGGGGGGTGCAAAATTGAAAATTCGCCCGGGGCGCCGTTTTTATTTCGCACGACCTTGGTGCCCCCCCCCCCCCCCCAAAATTTTTGGTCACGCTACGCCTATGCTTATGGTGAAAACCGCACTCCAATACAAAAATTTGTTAAATTTTAATAAGCTTTTGAGATTTGAATAGATTTATGGGACTTTATTATGTTTCTTTGCCATGAAAAATTTCAATTTTTGAGAAGTCTTATGGTATAAACTAAATTTTAGTACAATAATCTATTAAATTTTCATGATTTTTGAAATATGAACTTACTTTTAAATCTCTTTGAAGTATTTTTTCCCTATTGCCACAGAAAAAGACTCTCTGAAAAGTCTGCAAACCGCATTCGGATACGACTATTTGCTATTTTTTTTATGAATTTTTGAAATGGTTATCAAGTTATAAAGCATCCTGTATATCCATGGAGTATGGAGTGAAGCAGTGTGGAATTACAATATTTGCGATAGTAAATTTTTTTACATATGCAAAAATAAGTTAGTGTCATTTTTATAAACATGGAAGGAATGCTAAGAATGGAAGGTATTTCTTTTTTCAATCGCATATTTTGTATAGACTTTCTGAACCCTGATATCTCTGCCCAAAACCGATAATTGCAGATAAAACTTGTTGGGGGTGTAAAACTTGGTTTCCATTATCCAACAATGAAACTTCGTTACAACCGATGTGTATCACTGAGTGAGTTTTCCTGATGAAAGATGTTTGTATAATCAGGGATGAGAGCGCTCCGACCCAAATAACCGATTGCTACCACTAAATTTCCATAGAGTATTCTTTGCTTTGTTAAACCTCAGACATTCTGTAATTAAATACGGCGAGAAATACTATTAAAATTTAGTGGTAGCAATCGGTCATTTGGGTTGGAGCGCTCTCATTCCTGTATAATATAAATCTACGATACGATACGATACGATTTTAGGCTTAAGGCTGCGTCACTCGGAATACTACCGTCTTCCATGATAAATTCATTCATGTGTCAATAAAATTGTATGTAGGGTGTTTCAAAACAATGTGTCAGAAATGTAAAGGCAAGTAGAGGGGACCTAAATAAGTAGATTTCGTATAGGAATGCAGGTGCAGAAATGCAGCGTTAAAGTAGTAGAGGACACTATTGAGTTCAGTGCTGTTCGCTGGCTTGATCGTCATTGGCCGCACGTGCATCATCGTGGAGCAACATGCATCATTACACCAATGCGGAACTGTCCGACATGCATCTCACGTATGGGCTGTGCAAGGAAATGGAGCGGCTGCTCAAAGGATGTGCATGGAACGATTCCCGGATAGAAACCTGCCGGATCGCCGAACATTTTAGCATCTTCATCGGGAGTTGTGCGCGACTGGATCGTTTTATGCTTACTGGCGTGATACGGGTACTGTATCAACAGTTATCTCCAGTGATGGGATTCAAATAATTTAACAACCGGTTCGCTGCCCGAATGATTTTTGATGTACAAAAATGAAAGAAAAATGAAGCATCACACATAGATTATGAAACATTTTCCAATATTATAAGAACATTGTTAAAAAAAACTTTGATCCTTTGGTATGGTGAAAAAAATCCTGAAACATGCTACCCTATAAAAGGACGTTAATAAATATTCGGCAATCAGGAAACCCTGATCCTAATTTCTATCAGAAAATGCATCAAAACAATAAACAATATAATATAAAAATTGCAGAAATGTAAGTTTAAGAATTAACACATGTTCATGACTTAAAGTTGTATATAACATATTTAGAAAAATATTATTCATGCTATAGCTAGTGAGACAAATTTTTGCAAGACCAAAACTTCTCGAGTTATGACATTTAGAAATTTTAGGAATTTTTACCATTTCTTAGTAACAAAAAAAAAAAAAAAAAAAAAAAAAGAAAGAAAAGAAAAGAAAAGAAAAACAGGCCAGACAACGCTGGAAATTCGTAAAATACAAAGTATCATGATTCGGCAAGTTTAGATCATACAATGTCTTTTCATTTGTTAGAGCTGGAAAAATATTTTTCTAAATATAAATTATAAGACTAGGGGAACTCATCAAAATTTTGGATTTGTTACATTTACGAAAATAAGTACTTTCATTTAAAAAACTTCTAAGATATGAAGAACAATATAAAAAAATGTGCAGTTGGAAGTACATATCTAAATCTGACGATTTAAGAATTAGCTATAGATCAGCGATAACAGGGAACATTCCGTGCCAAAGCAAAGTACCGTTTATTCGAATAATAGAGTTACTTGGGCCCGTGACGAATGACCCTTAGCACCGAGAGCGAGCGAAACCGCGAAGAAACACTCATATTTTCATTGATTTCGTCGAAATTTAACACATTTTATTTTGTAAAAAATATTTCTACCCGTCTGAATGTTTCAAAATTTTTGTAGATGATGTAAATCTGATCTATTGAGAATCTCAATACCATCTGAATTTGAGATACTCTTAAAAGATTGTGTTCAAATGCGGTCGTTTAATTACTTTTAGTATAGAAAAATATCGTCTCCTTGAGGCGCGAAATGACTTGCATTTTTCGGTGTATTTGTAAGGGTTAAAATTCCTATTTTTTAAAACCGGTTGTCTCATCGATAAGAAGATGGTTTCGGATTTACGAACATATTATTGGTTTGTCAGTACTTCTAAAATTTCGCCCTGAAGGAGCAAAACCCCAACGGAACACTCAGATTTTTGCTGATTTCATCGAAATTTTCACACATTTTATTTTGTAAGAAATATTTCTATCCGTTCGAACGTTTCGAAATTTTTGTAGGTGGTGTAAACCTGGTCTACTTATTAAGATTCTAAAAAAAGAATACGGTCGTTTAGTTATTTTTAGCGTAGAAAAAATATCGTCTTCGTGAGGCGCAAAGAGACCTGCGTTTACCGGTGTATTTGAAAGGGTTAAAATTCATATTTGTTTTAATACAATTGCACCACCGATTAGAAGTGGGTTTCATTTTAAGAACATATTTTGGTTTGTCGATACCTCCAAAATTGTGCCCTGGAGGGGCGTTGCAATAAGGGAAAAAAAGTTTTTCGGAAAAACGACGTTTTTTGAAAATTATTTTTCAAGCGGTTAACTGCGATATATTTTTTAATTGATTGCGACATTTCAGACGTAGATCTTTCAGCATATGTCTTTCATTTTAAACTTTACTAAGCGGTTTAGCCAATGTAAGTTAATAAATAATGACAAAATACCCCCGAAATTTCTTCTTTTCGGTATTCATTTTCAACTGATGCGTAAATAAGGATTCTGTGCGTACGCCAAAGTTTTTTCTTTCTCGCAAGGACCGAGTTGAGTTTTTAATGGGAGTGAGTTGCGATTTTTAATTAATAACTCAACTAATTATTAGAATTTTAAAATTCTGTGTCTCAGGTGCATCAGGAGACATTTTGAGCTAGCCTCACAAAAATTTTAAGCCTCGTACGTGCCGTCAATTTTGCTAGCCATCGCACACACACAGACGCACAGACAGAGCAAAACTTTCTTTTATTAGTACACAGGGTGCATAGGAAAGTCCCTTTAACCTGAAAATACTTGCGAACGGAGAGAGCTACAACTATGTAAGTGAGGTAACGGTATAGTAAAGCGACTACGCCCGATTTAATGCAAATGACAGCAGCGCCCCTAGTGGCGAAATTTGGAGGATAGCCATTGCAAATCGAAAACGAAAAGAGATAGAACAAAATTTCCAATAGAAAGCTTCAGAGCATCAATTAATTAGTATGAAACGACATTTGGTTTATATGGATAAGATAATTCTTCGCCTGTATACCCAAAAGTGTCCGAAATCGATGCACTCTCTTTTGTCTAAACGTTTGAATGGAATAGCCAGAAGTATGAAGAAATAAGCACAATTTATTGTATAAATACATATATCAATACATTTTGATAACATCACACACAAACACACAAAAAAAAAGACAAACTGTCCCACAGTGATAAAAAGTTAATATTCAGTATGTTCGATAAGTTCGCCATTGCTCACGATACACGTTTGTATTCGTGAGAGTAATTCTGCATGCACATTTCTCAGGATGGAACGTCTATTGCAAACCTCTTCAATACAACGACGTAGATTTAATCTTTTCAAGGGTGGTGGCTAGACGGTCTAGCCACCTAATTTTAATTTCAAAACTGACAAATGGCACCAAGAAAATTTTAATAAAATTTTGCTTTTGTGATGAAGGTGCAAATTAGCTGTTTTTTATTTTCTAAGAAATTCGTTTGAATATTCTGGTGTCAGTCAATTATTTCATCATTTTACGAGCAGAATTCTTCTGCCCCTGAAAGGGTTAAACTAAAATTTTAAATTCATTGGAAATTAAATTTTTACAGACATTACAGTACAGTACAACGTCACAATCTGCAATTGCGCACTGCTACATTTCCGAAATGTGAATATGTAAAATAGAATCGTCGATCATCGATTTCGGACATTTTTGGGTATACAAGCGAAAATTTATCGTATCCATGTAAACCAAATGTCGTTTCGTACTAATTAATTGATGCTGTAAAACTTTCTAATTGGAAATTTTGCTCTATCTCTTTTCGTTTTCAATTTGCAATGGTTATCTTCCAAATTTCGCCACTAGGGAGCACTGCTGTTGTTTGCATTAGGTCGGGCGTAGTCGCTTTAATATACCGTTACCTCAATTGCATAGCTGTAGCTCTCTCCGTTCGCAAGTATTTTCAGCGTTTCAGTATTTTCAGCATATTTAAAGGGACTTTCCTTTGCACCCTGTAGATAAGTAGTTACTGTAACTTTCAATAACCTTACAATTTAGTTACCAAAATTCTTCAAAATTTCGTTTAAGTTGAATTTTCTCTCACAGAACTGATGAAGAAAAAATATATTATTGTTCCAAATGAAATATTATTTTATCAAATGAAATTAATCAGGACGTATCACAGAATTATGCCTACAAAACAATGTTGCAGATAAACAATTAAAGAAAGCAAATTAATGTAAATGTGATTTTCGCATTTGAAGTATCTTTTTAACAACCGGTTCGCCGAACTCAACACAAATTAACAACCGGTTCTACCGAACCGGTGCGAACCGGCTGAATCCCACCACTGGTTATCTCTCCCTTAAGGAGTTTTCTAAAAAATGATATAGGTTTTGAATGGGGTCCTGAACAGGACCACAGTTTTGAAACTGTTAAAAAGTTAATCAGTTCAACACCAGTTCTAAAAGTATTTAATAAACAGTGTAATAGCTCTAATGGTGGTCTAGGTGCATGTTTATTGCAAGAGGGTCACCCAGTAGCATTTACATCAAAAAGTCTAACTGATGCTGAACAAAACTATGCCCAGATCGAAAAGGAGTTACTGGCAATAGTGTTTAAATTTCAAAAGTTTCACGATTTGGTTTATGGTCATACGGTTGTTTTTGAAAGTGACCATAAAATTTTGACATCTATAGTACTTAAACCAATCGCTAAAATTTCTTGTCGATTACAGAGAAGGCTTCTGAAGCTGTTGGTTGAAATATCATTTCACTGTAAAATACTTACCAGGAAGCAAAATGTATATTGCAGACACACTGCCTAGAGCATACAGCAAAACCTCCCTGTGCGACTACCTCTATTAAGCGACCACCTCCCTGAACGACCATTTTTTCATGGAACGAAATTTATTCCCATAGGCTCAATACTAATTTTACCTCTATTCAGAGACCACCCCAGTTGAACTCCCTCCATGAGCGACCAATTTCTTTGAAGAAAAAGAAACAAATTCCGTTTTTTCCTGGTCGCTTGAAGAAGGTTTTATTAGAACAATAATTCCGGAGAGCGCGTTATTCATAAAACTTCTAAACTAAGTTTAGAATTTTTATTTATTCCGGTAACTTTTATGTGTTTAAACCCCCTTTGTGCCTTTTTAGGCAAGGAATTTAACTCAGATGACAAAATAAGGATGACGGTCGATAAACTCCCCTGCTCTAATCTGTCAGGAAACTCTCAAAGAAATAGATAGATTAATGAAATTGCCATAATTTGTTCCCATTCCAAAAAAAAAAAAACAAAAAAAACAATTGCATTTATTTACTGAACTTCTAAGGACTTGGAAATAAAAATTATAGAAGTTAAAACCGTAAAATCGAAGCAAACGTCAATGTATTCATTTTTTAAACTCTGAAGTAATTAACTTATGTAATTAACTTTTGTTTTGATACTTAAATTTTCATATTTTTTCCTAATGTGAAAAATAAATTTTAGGAACATTAATTGTTACCTTTTTTCAACAATTAAAATCTAGATTTAAACATTACCTCCATTAAGAGACCACCTCTCGGAGCGACCATTTTTTATTGGAACTGAACGTGGTCGCTTTAGGGAGATTTTATTGTACATTAAAGATAAAGTGATGGATGATCCTGACATGTTAAACATGATACATTCAGCCCCTTATTATCGCATGGGCGAATCGGGACTTTGCCCAGGGGCCTATGGAACTCAAAGGGCCCCCAAATTTATATATTAAATTATAAAATATTTACTTTTTTTCCCAATTCCAACTCTTCCATAAGTTGAAGTTATTAAACTCATCTTAAAGTATTATAACAAGTTGCTAAAGTTATATAAAAGAGTTTTGATCTGTACTAAAAAAAAAAGAGAGCATTTTTATTAATTAAGGTATTTAATTTAGAATTGAAGGAGCTAAGAATTTTCTTTTATTTAAAATCCAAGGTGCGAAAATATTGTTTATGCATTACACATACACATATGACTGACCATCGGTTCTATTTGAATAATGTTGCAACGATTCAAATGGGGTCCC
Source organism: Maratus speciosus (assembly GCA_963932465.1). NCBI lineage: Eukaryota > Metazoa > Arthropoda > Arachnida > Araneae > Salticidae > Maratus > Maratus speciosus. Next base: position 175,809,884 of record OZ010793.1, read on the forward strand.
CTAATTTACCTTTGCCCAAGGGCCCCAATTAGTCATGATCAGGGTCTGGGTACATTCAATCTCTAAGGTTTTACCAATGAGTAAAAGCCGGTTTCAATAGTTTCAGAAAGTACTGGGGAAGATGATGAGTTAAAATTAATCAATCAATACTATCAAAATGGCCGGCCTAAAAAGAGGCAAGTGCCTAAAAACTTGATGCATTATCACAAATTAAACAAGTTGGAAATTGCGCGTCAAACGAGGCAAATGAGATGCGTTCGTACTATAACTAGTTTTATAATAATTTTTTGCATCGCATATTGTACTGAATGTATATTTTAGTGCACTTCATAAGTGCATATCAATTTCATTCTCTTCGAAAGGCTGTAACATCATAAATATGCACTTGAAATCATTTTTTCCCATTGGCCTTAATGTAACGGAAACTTTTGACTGTCCCTGTCATTAAACTATACATCCGATTTTTATAAAATTTGAAATGAGTCGACAAAATTTTGCAACAATTATATATTTAAAATTTCAGACCATTCGGAAGGCTGTAACATCATTAAAATGCACTTGCAATATTTTTTCCCATTGGCCGTAATGTAAAGGAAAAATTTTGACTGTCCCTATAATTAAACTATACATCCGATTTTCATAAAATTTGAAATGAGTCGACAAAATTTTGCAACAATTATATATTTAAAAATTCAGACCATTCGGAAGGCTGTAACATCATTAAAATGTACTTGCAATATTTTTTTTTCCATTGGCTGTAATGTAGCGGAAAACTTTTGACTGTCCCTGTAATTAAACTATACATCCGATTTTCATGAAATTTGAAAAGACTCGACACAATTTTGCAACAATAATATATTTAAAATTTCAGGCCATTCGGTTGGGTAGTTTTTGCTCTGTTAAATGCGGACGGACAGACAGACAGACGTACTGAACGACGACTATAGGTGCTACGTATAATTACGTACGCACCTAAAAACTACATCGTTTATATAGAAGGATTAATATTTTTGAATGACAAAATTATTATACCTAAGGTACTGAGACAAGATATGTTGTTCTTGATACACGAATCACATCTGGGTATCCAAAAGTGCAAATGTAGGACTAGAGAGTTAATGTATTGGTCAGAGATTAATCGTGATATTGAAAACGTCATATCTAAAGGTAGTATCTGCGAAAATTTTCAAAAGTGTCAGTACAAAAAACCGCTTATACGCAGGAAGTGCCCACTCGTCCTTTTCAAAGAATCGAAATAGATATCAGGTTGTAAGGAAAGTTTTCCGCCAAAAAAAGTTCTTAATAAAGTTATAATAAAAAGCATGAAAGCAGTGCCTTTAGTGAGGGTAGTAATCACCACCCGAATCTATGATTTTCTGCCAAGGTTTTGGTAGTTTTTCAAAGCCTTCGGTCCAGAAACTTGGGGTCCGCGGGTCCAAAAAACAGATCAACCTCATTTCGGGCGTCCTGTGCAAAATTAAAGATAGCACCAGCAAGATATAGCTGCAAGTGTAAACTAGTATGTTGTGGCCAACACAAAACTTTCTTCTATATAAGTCACGTCAATTAAATCGTTTAAATAGTACCAATTCATATCGCAATATATCTGAATTTGAAGTTTGGTAAAAATTCGTGCATTAGTTCTTGTATAGAGCTATAGCGGAAATTCTGAAAAATGTAGTATAGCAGCGCCACCTGTTGAGCGATTTACACCAAAACATAAACAGCACTAATTGATATCAAGGTATACCTGAATCTGAAGTTTGTTGAAAATCCAAGCATTAGTTCTTGAGATAGAGCTATTGCGGAAATTGCAAAAAATGCCCAATAGCAGCGCCATCTGTTGAGCGATTTACACCAAAATATATAAAATGTCTATTCATGTCAAGGACTAACTGAATCTGAAGTTTCATGAAAATCCGTGCATTAGTTCTTGAGATAGAGCCATTGCGGAAATCGTAAAAAAGGCAGCATATCAGCGCCACCTGTTGAACGATTTACACCAACACGTAATCAGCATCAAGTCATATCAAGGACTAACTGACTCTGAAGTTTCATGAAAATCCGTGCATTAGTTCTTGAGATAGAGCCATTTCGGAAATCGTAAAAAAGGCAGCATAGCAGCGCCACCTGTTGAGCGATTTGCACCAAAATATATAAAATGTCTATTCATGTCAAGGACTAACTGAATCTGAAGTTTCATGAAAATCCGTGCATTAGTTCTTGAGATAAAGCCATTGCGGAAATCGTAAAAAATCCAGCATAGCAGCGCCACCTGTTGAGCGATTTACACCAACACGTAATCAGCATCAAGTCATATCAAGTACTAACTGACTCTGAAGTTTCATGAAAATCCGTGCATTAGTTCTTGAGATAGAGCCATTTCGGAAATCGTAAAAAAGGCAGCATAGCAGCGCCACCTGTTGAGCGATTTGCACCAAAATCTCTAAATTGTCTATTCATGTCAAGGACTAACTGAATCTGAAGTTTCATGAAAATCCGTGCATTAGTTCTTGAGATAGAGCCATTGCGGAAATCGTAAAAAAGGCAGCATAGCAGCGCCACCTGTCGAGCGATTTGCACCAAAAACTAATCAGCATCAATTTGTATCAGGGAATAACTGAATATGAATTTTTGTTAAGTTCCGTGCATTAGTTCTTGAGATAGAGCGCCCACAAAATTTGTGTCACATACACACAGACAGACAGACAGACAGACAGACTCACAGACAGACATTTTGTAAAAACATGTTTTTTGGAATCTCTGACCCCTAAAACGTGTAAATCCGTCGAAAACCGGAATTCGAAAATTTTCATGAATCCAATACTTTCTTCTTGTAAAGATAGAAGAAAGTAAAAAAGGTAGTAGTCCGAAGAAGTGATGTCGGGGCTATATGGTGGGTGTGGCAAAAGATCCCATTTGAGTCCAAACAGAGTGCAGCCGGTGAATGCAGACATATGTGATCTAGCATTATCTTGATGAAACATTTGATGAAACATTATCTTCTTGCGCCGGAACTCATTTTGACATTTTACCTTGATAGCAGCATCAACACGGACTAGCATCTTGCTGTACACCTTACTGTCCATGGTTTTACCTTTTTCCAGATACTCTTTGTGGATAATACCACGGCAATCCCACCAGATACAAAGCATTATCTTTTTGTTAGTCAAATTGCGCTTTGCGACGCTGCCGACGGGCTCACCGGGCATACAGCAACCCTTTTTACTTTCTTCTATCTTTACAAGAAGAAAGTATTGGTTTCATGAAAATTTTCGAATTCCGGTTTTCGACGGATTTACACGTTTTAGGGGTCAGAGATTCCAAAAAACATGTTTTTACAAAATGTCTGTCTGTGACTCTGTGAGTCTGTCTGTCTGTGTGTATGTGACACAAATTTTGTGGGCGCTCTATCTCAAGAACTAATGCACGGAATTTAATAAAAATTGATATTCAGTTAGTGCCTAATACAAATTGATGCTGATTAGTTTTTGGTGTAAATCGCTCAACAGATGGCGCTGCAATGCTGCATTTTTCACGATTTTCGCAATAGCTCTATCTCAAGAACTAATGCACGGATTTTGATCAAACTTCAGATTTAGTTAGTCCTTGATATGAATTGACGATGATTACGTTTTGGTGTAAATCGCCCAACAGGTGGCGCTGTTATGATGAATTTTGCAGGATTTACACGATTTCCCCAATAGCTCTATCTTAAGAACTAACGCACGGATTTTCATCAAAATTCAGATTAAGTTAGTCCTTGATATGACTTGCTACTGATTAGGTGTTGGTGTAAATCGCCCAACAGGTGGCGCTTCTCTGCTGCCTTTTCCACGATTGCCTCAATAGCTCTATCAATAGAACTAGTGGACCAATTTTCATCTAACTTCAGATTTAGTTGTATGTTGACACAAGTTGTTGTTAATTAGGTTTTGGTGTTAATCACCCAATAGGTGGCGCTGCTATGCAGAAATTTTCACAATTTTCGCTATTGCTCTATCTCAAAAACTAATGTACGGATTTTCTCCAAACTTCAGATTCAGTCAGACGTTGACATAAATTGTTGCTGATTAGGATTTGGTATAAATCACGCAATAGGTGGCGCTGCTAGGCAGCATTTTGCTGAATTTAGACGATTTCAGCGATAGTCATATCTCAAGAACTAATGCACGGAATTTCATATCGTTAGAATCCTCATGAGATGCATAGATTGCCATTTAATTTTGGCAGTGTGATAGTGAATTTTGAAGTATTAACATGTATGAGATAGAAGAAAGTTTTGGGATTGGTACATCCGACTAGTTTCGGCTTGTGTTGTTGAAGTGAATCCACTTTTCGTAACAAGTGACGAAACGGTCCAGAATTTTGTCCTTGCGTTGATATTCGAGCAGATTAGTGCAGGCCTGAACACGTCTGCACTTATCTGCTTGAGTCAGCTCATGCGGCACCAGCGATTGAACTTGTACGTCAAGTTTATGCAATGCATAGCGCGGCTAATGGACATGGCACTAACGTCTAACTGCTTAGCTAGCTCTTGAGTGGTTGAATACCGATATTCTTCCACAAGTTCTCGCAGGCGGGCCTCATCAACACCAGTAGGCCGGCCAGAGCACTCTGCTTCTTGAATGTGATAGTCCTTGTTTTTGAACTTTCGGTACCAAAACTTCCCAGTGTCATATGATTCAACAGTAGTGCCTAAAGTTGTACACATGATTCGGTGACATTCTGTAGCTGACTTTTTGCAACATAACTGGAAGTAAATGCTGGTTCTAGTCTGATAGCGTGATAGTTTCATTTCAGACACCCTGTATTTAATGTTAATGATATTTTTTTATAAATTTCACAACACAGTGTTATTAAGCAAGTCTCTTCCTTTCAAATGCCAAAAATCGTTTGACAAAATATGAGCAAATACGACAACGCGAACTGTTTGAAAAGACGATATTAGCTGTGGCGGGAAACTTTCGTTACAACCTGATATAATCAGGCATGAGATTCTTCCGCGGATCCGCGGTTTTCAGCTTTATTGTCATTTTTTAATTTCCGTTTTTTTTTTTTTTTTTTTTTTTTTTTTCGATTTTCTGATTTTTTTTTTTCGCTTTTTTGCCATTTTTTCGATTTTTAATTTCTCATTTTTCAAGAATTTATTTCGTGCAGACATCCGTTTTTTATTCGTTTAAATTTAAAAAAAAGAATCATAAAATGATTTTAATCCGCATCAAAATATGCCTATATTTCAACACTTCAACTACGAGAAGTCATTTATCGCACGCGGTGGTTATCCTATTTCATCGCGATCGCTGCACCAGGGATAATTCTGTTCCGAAAAGTCCGAAGAATTACGGCAGTCATTTCCGAAAATTAAAAAAAAAAAATCAGTCATAAATCTGAAAATTCGGACATAAAATATAATCGTGAATTTCGACAAATGGTCGCCAAAAAATAATCAATTTCGGCAATCGGTCAAAGAAAGATCGCCAATTTCGTCAAAGGATCGGAAAAAATGGCAATTTTCGTCAAAAGATCGGGAAAAAAAGGCAATCTTTTTCAAATGATCAATAAAAAATGACAATTTTGTCAAAAAAAAAATGCGGAAAAAACGGCAATTTCCATCAAAAGATCGCGAAAAAAACGACAATTTTGTCAAAAGATCGCGAAGAAAGGGCAATTTCCATCAAAAGGTCGCAAAAAAAGGCAATTTTTTTTCAAATGATCAATAAAAAAAAAACGACAATTTCGCCAAAAGATCTCGAAAAAAACGGCAATTTTAGTCAAATGATCACTAAAAAATGACAATTTTGTCAAAAGAAAGCGAAAAAGGCAATTTCCGTCAAAAGATCGTGAAAAATGACAATTTTTGTCAACTGATCGCGAAAAAAACGGCAATTTCTGTCAAAAGATTTCAAAAAAGGCAATTTTCGTCAAAAGATCGCGAAAAAACGGCAATTTTCGTCAAAAGATCTCTATAAAAGGACAATTTTCATCAAAAGATCTCTAAAAAACGGCAATTTCGTCAAAATTCTCGAAAAAAGAACAGCAAATTTCGTCAAAAGATTTCAAAAAAGGCAATTTTCGTCAAAAGATCGCGAAAAAACGGCAATTTTCGTCAAAAGATCTCTATAAAAGGACAATTTTCATCAAAAGATCTCTAAAAAACGGCAATTTCGTCAAAATTCTCGAAAAAAAAACAGCAAATTTCGTCAAAAGATTGCAAATAAACGCAAATTTCAGGTTAATGTTCTGTATCTTAGTAAAATAAACTTTTAAGTAAATAAATTTTTGCCTAATTCGTGTTAATAATTTCTTTTTAATTTACGCAAAGCTAAATTGTATTTAAATTATAGATATTAATAGCAATTATATTTGTTGCGATTGAAATTCATACTGTCATTGTTCAAACGTCGGCGTCGTTCACGCAGTTTTCAGCTTTTTTGCTTTTTAGTCAATCTCATCCCTGGATATAATGTACTTTCATAATGCTAATTATCTGGTACTAATTGACTAATATTTAAAATGGATCGAGAGTGTATTCGTACAAAATAAAACAACTGTAGAAATGATTATTAAGTTAGAAGAAATTTTTTCCAGATTTGGTATTATCTGTGATAATGTTCCATTTAACTGTTATGAGTTTAAAAACTTTGGAAAGGGATGGGATATTGAAATAATATTTACAAGCCCCCACTATTCTCAAAGTAATGGGATGTTTAATAAGGCAGTTGGAATATGTAAAACAATTTTTAAAAAGCTTTTGAAGATAACCGTAGCCCCTCAATAGGTTTACTATAATGCCGTAATACACCGATTTCAGGATTAGGATGATCTCCTGCCCAATTAATGTTTAACAGGAGACTGCGGACAAAGTTACCAATTAATAACAAATTTCTTAACTTTTTAAATATATTAACATAGAATTATTAAGAACAAAAGTAAAAGCATTATTATGATAAATCTAGTAAAACTTTGAAAGAACTTAAACAAGGGGATAAAATTATTACTCAAAATGTTTAAAATAAATTATGGGAACCTGCTATTGTTTTATATAAAACAGAAAACCACCAACCAGGTCTTATAAAATAAAAACTAATTCCGTAAGAATTTTCATAAGAAACAGAAAGTTCTTAAAACTATCTAAAATTCATCGATATTTTGATAACATGTTTGATGATCTTCCAGACAGTAACACTTTCTTTAATAATGCCACCTCTAATCCAATATCTAATAATGCAAATATACAAGGCAATGACAGCAGCCGAACATATCGTATTATAAAACGACCTCAATACTTGAATTTAAAATATGAAATTTGAATACTTGAAAATCTATGTGATTGATTTGTTACCTTTGGAAATGAATAATATAGAGAGTATTGTGTAACTAAGAGGAGGGATCGGTGATATATTTATGTTTAATGAAAACATGTACTTCAACTTGGACTTGGCCAACAGTTAACGGTAACCCATTAACGCTATTGATGTGATTTGTGATGGTTGGTGAAGATGGATGCTCGCCGAGCAAGCATAGAGTCGGGTGTTAAATAAAGTCTTTCATCTAACTAACAGGGCTGCCACATGCGACTATTTTTATATTCCGTTCGCACCAGTATTTTTCTAATATAAATTTTTATGTATATTTCTCTTGCAAATGTTGTCAAAGTGTGTATTAAAGATTTCTCTTTAAAGAAAGAAGTGTCAGTTAGAATTAAAAAAAAAATAGTCGCCTGTGGCAGCCCTGAACTAACTTAGTGTTCTTCTGAATTAATACTAATGATTATGATGCAACGAAACATCACCATTAATATTGATGAATTTAACACACTACATAGCGTGCTAAAAATTAATTCAGTTAGGAAACGCATAGTTCAGTTGAAAATTCCACATCAGCAATTTCTGCCAGTACACGGAAATGTGCTCGACATCTTTTGTGTATATGATTTGTGAAATTTATACCAAAGTAATATGCAAAAAATAGTTTCATTTAAAAACGCGTACAACAACTGCAAATGCACTTCCAGCGATTATTGCCGTAAATACTGCAACCGATTTTTTTTGTGTGGCTCTGTAAATGAAGGATGAATGCTGTGCACAGCATATTATATAGTAAGTTTGTTGTAGTGCACCTCAGTGATATATGTCAATTTCAATATATTTGAAATAGAGTAAAGGTCATTAAAATACACCGCAAACGATTTTCTCCGTAGACCGTAATGTAAAGAAATTCTTTTGAGTGTCCCTATAAACGAACTATAAATGCTACAACTTCATTTTCACCACGGAACATGCTATAGTAAACTTAGATACTATATATAAATTTAATAGCAATGAGTATATTGAACCGAGTTAGAGGATAGGCAGATAGATAAACACACATACTGAATTAATAAACGCTTCTCAACTATGTTGGAAAGTGTTAAGAATTGATTTTAATAAAATATTTCTCACGTTCTGGGAAAATAATAACAGGCTGTTAAATAAGCCCAAAGCGATACAAAAGCATATTTTTTGTTTACCTTCAATTTAAAAAATAAAACATAAAAAATGCAATACTGAAAATATACATTTCTCGGAGAATGACCCGCATAGTCTGTATAAAAATCTGTATATGTACCACCGAAAAAAAAAAATAACGATGATCATACATTTATTTTTTATTTCTGATTGATTTTAACCAAATTGATTAACCATCGACTTTTGTTGTTGTTGTTGTTTATCATTTCTGTATTAACGTCGTTATTCCGAATAAGGAATGCTTCAAACTAACTAAATAAAGTAAACTACACTTGCTTTGCTACCGAATTTAATGTATCACCGAAGGAAAATGTAAATTTGCCAAGCAGAAAATTTTCCTGTGTTTATACATCGTATCAATAAAGTTATGCGTCCGTATTATTCAAGGTGATTTATAAATAAATACTCGATATTGAACACATGTCGAAATATGTGTATCTAAATACAGAAGCAATTATAGAAATTGAGAGGTGCGGTACAGATTATGTTTATGGGCCTCTTACATGCCTTTTATATGAATAAACTTAATACAAAATTGACACCTAACGAGACGCGTTTCAGATCAGGACCCGATACAATTGTCCCTTTGTGCACACCCCTGACCCAATATAATGTGATGTAATATAATCAAGAATAACTGTGCAATTTTAGCTAATAATATTCTACTTACTTCCGCCTGAGTGATGATTACCTGGTTGTCAATGTTCATTTTTAATGTTGTTTGTTCTTACGTGGGCAATTGAAAACAGACAGTTTTAAAACAGATTTACGATGAACCTTTTTATTCAGATAATTTCTTATCATTCGATATGATAAACTCACAAACCTTTCTTGTCATTTAATCAGTCACCTTTGCACTCTAATTCATATACCCGGTGTTCTACAGCAAGTAAAAGTGAAACTGTTTTATGAATGATCCAGGAAAAAAGTAATATAAGTATGAAATTAATATAGTTTTCACTCAATCACATTTTAAAACGTACAAAAATCCCTTAATTTTTCAGAAAGTGCTCAGGCTTTTTTTATTGTTGTTCCGTAGTGTGGTACCCTAATAATTGAACAATAAGACTGGCAGAAAACAATAATTAATGTATTTTATAACTTTGGTTGTTAAAAAAAATCACTAATCTCTCTATTCTAGAAAAAAAGTAACTTTCGCTGTCACCGCCGCCGCCGGTTTTGAATTTTTTGTGACCGGAGGTCTTTCTTCGTTAATATTAAGAAAAATAATGCATACAAAAAATATGAAAATCGGTAGTATTATACAGAAATGTTTGATAAACACGCTGATGCAGACAGTTTTCAAATCGAAGAATTATTTTAAGAGATATTTAATGCTAAAGTTGGACAAAATCGTTTCTCTAAAAAAAGTTTTATAGGAGTAAAAACTATTCATGGGAATTTAATCATTTTTAGATCATTTTATACGTTTGAAGTTCCCGGTGTGCAGACTGTATTTCTTTTTTTAATTTTACTCATTTTTTGAGGTTTTATTTCTATTTTAAATTCAAATTTTCAGCATTTCCAGAGATATTTTAGTAATATTAATTTAAAGTTCTAGTGATATTAATTTAAACTGTTGCCAACTGTATAAACAGCACAAACAATAATGTTTGCTTCAAATATAAAAAAAAATATTTATGCGTGTAAATAAATTTTACGTGACTATTATAAACAGAAAAAACATTTGGAATTAGAATTAAATAATTATGTACAAAAAGCAGGAAGTTATTAAAAATTACGTCATAAAAATTATATTTACACGTGAATTTTAAGAGAGAAAGAAAATTGTAAAATAATATATTCATTAACATGCGTAGAAGTCTTAAACAGGAGAAATTACGTCATATTTACGTCACATTTCAGTTATTACATAAAATGAACACAAAATAATATTGCAAAACAGTTTAAATTTAGAAATTGCGCTAGACATTTGATATTTTGAGAGGATACTTTTCAACTATTTTTGCTAGGAAAGCGCAAATAATATTTAATTTCTAACAAAAGTATTTTCACGTGAATATTAAAAAGAGAAAGAATAGTTTGGTCAAAATTACGTCAGATTAAAAACGATTAATTTAAAATGTGTTATTTAAAAGAACTTTCTTTTCGCTTTGTTAAAAAATACCGGGAGACAAAGACCCTGTTAACTTAATTCCTTTTATATTAGCTTATTTTGAAATGTTTAACTTATTTTACTTAATCAAAGACGAAAACAGCGATTGCATCTTTGGTACTACTTAGTTATCTCGTCGACCAAAAATCTATCATTCGCCAAATTATAAGATTAAATGCCAATAATGGTTGATCGTAAATGTCGCATTAACTTGACTTTAAGCAAGTTACACGTGTCTACGTCATCAAGTTATTTTTATTTCGACGTTTTATTTGTATTTTTATTAATGTTGCACTAATTTATTTGTTCTTTCGTTATTTAAAATAAAAACAAGTAATATAAAAATTTTGTTTTTAAAGTCAATTCCTACTTAGGTTATCAAAGAAAAATTGAATATGATCCCTTAAGCTAATATTAGTTTTTGTTGCATTAAAATATCTCAATTTGTTGATTTTCTATAAGCAAGTAGGTTTACAATGGAAGTCTATGGGAATTTGGCGAAATATTACAGATATCGCCAAGTTGGCGTCACATTTGGCGACTCATTTTGTCGCCAAATTTGGCGATATATCGCCAAGTGGGCGACAAACTTGGCGGTATTTGGCGACATAACAGGGTTCCCCCTATGGTAACCTTCCTTATAGATATGAAGATGCATTAAATGCTTCAGTAACCAATGGCCGCCATTTTGTCTCCCATGTAAAACTAAAATTAATTAATTAAAATTAAATTAATGAATTAATATTTGAAAAAACTGTATTAACATCAATTGTCATCCAGTACAAGTTTAAAAAAATTTATTTCAACTTGATAGGATGAATAATAAGTATTTTATTAACGATTGAAAATTTGAACAAGATATATAAATAAATAAATAAATGAAAGAAAGTAAAAAAGTGTCCAAAGTGAGCCACTCTCCCCTATATACAAAATGTTGCAAGTCAAAAACCAAACAAACATTAAAAAAAAAAAAAAAAAATGCAATTTAACAAATTACAATGACCATTTGGAAAATGATTTTTTTCAAAGACTAAAATTTACGACATAAAAAATAGCACGGAGTTGATCCTATATTACGTAAGCCATGAATTAAACATTAATAGTGTTATTACACGTAAAAATTGCAAGCGACGGAAATCGCCTGCGACTCGTACGTATTATCCACCTGAAACTTATGTATTATCTAAGCATTTCATTGGCTGTTCGGGAAAAGGCTTTTCTATCGTCAGATTTCCAAGAAATCTGACAACCCATTTTAAATGAAATTTCATTCCTAAACTTCTAAACATCCCACAATATTACTTTTTACACCGCCGTATAGAGAAAAAAATGTACTTTTAAATGCAATTTGTTTGAAAGCTGTATCTCAATTTGTTTCTAAGTTATTAATTTTTTTTGTAGTTTTTATTACTTTTTTTGTCATAGTGACAACAGATCTCTGTTGAAAGTAAAGGGAAATACATATTACTGTATAGACCAATCAGAAGACGAATAAAATGCGGATTAAACCAATAAAAAACTTCAGATATGCTTTTGATTTCCCATCTTGACGAGAACAATAACCATTTTTCCAAATGGTTAATAAATAAATATAGGAAGAGTGTGAACTAATAGTAGGAATTGAATGAATTATGTCAATTTTTATGTATAATTTGGCGAAATTGGTCGACGGGATAATCAAGTAGTACCGCAGCAGATTTGGCCTTAAAATTTCCCAATCAAAGAGAAATGAATAGAAATCCGTTTATAGGAAAATCGCCACTGTTTTTTAAACTATAATTCAACCTTCCGAAATCTTTTTAAAGCCGACCAAATTAGCGTACTTTTAGAGTCTGCGGTGTCTGAACGGGGGTTGACGAGCGTAGCTCGGAGGGGGCAGAGCCCCCTATTTAAAAATAAAATCCCTGCCGGCTCCGTCTACAGACACAGGTAGATTTCGAAGTTAAGTACTAATTTTACCAACAAAAACTGAATCAAGATTAGGGATAAACCCAGTTTAACAATTTCATCTGGCCGCTTTTGACGCGTTTTTAATTTCATTTTTATGTAAGAGTTGATTTTATCAGAATCATGTTAATGTATTTTTTTTTTCCTTTTACAATCCGCTAGAGGGTCTGTAAGCAGTCTCATCGAATAGCTGATGGTTACTTTACTTTATCTAGACACCATATTATGATTGTTGCTGTTAGCATTCAAAAGTTAAGAGGGTGAGAAAGTTCATTACTGAATACACGTATTTGTATTTAAATAATGAAAACGTTGCCCGTTTGTTATCATTAATTTTTGAATTATTGATTTTAAAAGTGGTTGCTGACAGAGCCCGATTAACCTCTGACGCTATGGTAAGCACAGTGTCATTTCGGGACCCCATTATATTCGAGAACAAATTTGACATACCCCAAAACTCGCCAATGCTAAAAATATTATTCCAAAGAGTGACTCAATTGAGTTCCCCTATATTTCATTAAACAACTCTTTTATGTTCCCCTTATACAAAAATTGGATACAATCAAGGAAAATATGCAATGATTTGATAATAAAAATGTAAGTTGGATAAAAAGGTTGAATTCAACATGTATGCACAACATAAAATATCAATATTTGGAAATACTTCTCTCAATCTCAGCAGTAGTTTAAATTATTAATGTTTTATGTTGTACATACAAGCCAAATTCAATAATATTCAAATTCATTATTTAAAATAAACATAGATCTAACAATCTAACATTAAAATTAAATCTCAATAAATTCAGTAAAAAATTTTGGGCGCGCTGCTTTCACAATTTCGGTCCCCTTCAAAATTTTCAAAGGGAAGCATGTGCTTCTCATGACTCTTCAGTAATCAGGGCCTGGTTGCTGACCTTTAGATCACCCGGTATATATGTTTTTGGTAGCAGTTTTTGAGCACCAACATTCATTTTTTAATTTTTACACTGGAAAGAAAATGGCCAACTATTGATATAACTGGCCAGTTACTGGCGAAATCCCAATTTCTAGCTCATACTGTAAATAAACTGAATTCTAAAAGAAGGGGCTTTCCGGATTAGTAATATTCATACAGTGGGTAATCGGTTAACGAACTGTTCGGTTTACACGAACAGATCGGTTAACGAACACTTTCGCGAGAGATTTTTATGTTCGGATAACGAACATTTCACATATCAAAGCCATAAAGAAGCAATTCTGTGTTTCAGATTTCACGAGCTGCATTTAATTGCATCAATTTCATCAAACTTCATATTATGTTAGACCTTGACATAAGGTAGTGCGGATTAGGTGTTTGTGTAAATCATATAACAGGTGGCACTACTCTGCAGCATTTTTCAGAATTTTTGCGATAGCTATATCGCACAAATTTTATTTGAGAACGTTTCGAATGTATTTTATTAATCAGAAAATTAAAAAAAAATTGATTACAAATCACTTCAACAATCAGGCTGCAAGAATCAAACTTTTATGTTTTAAAAGAAGTCAGAAAATGCGCTCTATCTCAAAAACTAAGATTCAGTTACACTAAGGATGCACAACGCGTGGCCCGCGAATTTCGTCAATTTATAACTGGAAAAAATTGCAATATTTGTCCATATGGTCGGAAGAAAAAATCGTGAATTTCGTCAATTTTCCGCGGGAAAAATTGAAAATTTCGTTAGTCAGTTAAGAATCGCGAATTTCGTTCATCGGGCGCGGAAAAATAGCGAATTTTGTCGATGAGGCTCGGAAAAAATCGCGAATTTCGTTGATCGGATACGGAAAATCGCGACTTTTATCGATCACGTAAAGAAAAATCGCAAATTTAATTGATCGGGTACGGAAAAATCGTCAAGTTTGTTGGTGCTGCGCGGGAAAATTGCAAATTTTGTTGATCGGTTGCGAAAAAATCGTGCGTTTCGCCAGTCGCGAGAAAAAATCGCGAATTTCGTCAATTTCCCGAGAGACAAAAATTGCAATCTTCGCCAGAATCAGTTAAGAATCGGAAATTAAGTCGATCGGGCTCCGAAAAATCGCGAATCTCTTTCGTCGGACACCTAAAATTCGCGAATTTTGTCGAAGAGACGCGGAAAATCGCAGGTTTTGTTGATCGGGCACGGAAAAATCGCGAATTTTTGCGATCGAGCGCGGAAAAATCGCAAGTTTCGTTGATCGGGAACGGAAAAATAGCTAATTTTGTCGATGATGAGCAAAAAAATTGAAAATTTCGTTGGTTGGCTGCGGAATTTCGTCCGCTTATCGCGATAAAAAAATCCGCGAATTTCGCTAATGTGTCGTGGGTAAATTCACAAATTTTGCCAAACTCAGTTAAGAATCCCAATTTCGTCGATCGGGCACGGAAAAAACATCAGTTTGGTTGATGAAGAGCGGAAAAATTGCTTGTTGATCAGCTGCGAAAAAATCGTGAGTTCCGTCAGTCGCGCGAAGAAAATCGCGAATTTCGTCAATTTGCCGAGGGAAAAAATTGCAAATTTCGTCGATCGGGTGCAGAAAAATCCCGAATTTTGTCGATAGGAGCGCAAAAATCTCAAATTTCGTTGATTGGTTTCGGAAAATTCGCGTGTTTCGTCTATTGATCGCAAAAAATCGCGAATTTCGTTGATCGAGTGCGGAAAAATCGCAAATTTCGTCCATAAGGCGCGTAATAATCGCAAATTTCGTCGATCGGGCACGGATAAATCCCGCATTTTGTCGATCAGGCGCGGAAAAATAGCAAATTTCGTTGATCGGGCATGGAAAAACCGCGCATTTTGTCGATGGTACGCGAAAAAATTGAAAATTTCGTTGATCGACTACGGAAAAATCGTGAGTTTCATCCGTTTATCGCGAGAAAAGATCGCGAACTTCGTCAATTTGCCGCGGGAAAAAATTACAAACTTTGTCAGTCAGTTAAGAATCGCGAATTTCGTCGATCAGGAGCGGATAAATCGCAAATTTCGTAGATCGTGCACGAAAGTATCGCGAATTTTATCGATCAGGCACGAAAAAATAGCGAATTTCATCGATCGGGTGAGCAAAAATAGCGAATTTTATCGATCGGGGGAGGAAAAATAGCGAATTTCGCCGATAATTCTCCTACCCCCCCCCCCCCCCCCTTTGTTCATAAGGTTCTCATTTTTTTAGCACTAGCCACTTTCATACCTATGGTTTTTTTTTTTTTTTTTTAGTTTTAATAAAAGAAAATTTACTCCTTCGCATAAAGTCAAGGAATAATATCACTCTTTGAAAATAATCCTTGCTATATTTCCGTTATATATACAAATGTAAACTGGTGATATATTCTTGCCAATTGAATTGGATATGTTGGCTGGGTAGGGGAACCTAGAGGGGTAACTCCGCCCCTACTATGAAACTACATTTTTTATCCGATTATAGGCCACAAATCACCTCCCCGAAATAGAATTCTCTCTGTGTTACTGATGTGGCCCTCGACAACCCAGACATTTTTGTAAGTGGCCCTTCTCTTAAAAAGGTTGTGCACCTCTAAGTTACACTTTGATATAAATTGGTGCTTAGTTTTTAGTGTAATTCGCCCTACAGGTGGCCCTATTATTCATGTTTTACCCAATTTCCGCAATAAGTTAGACATTGACATAAGTTGTCGATGATTACTTTTGGTGTTAATCGCCCAACAGGTAGTGCTACTATGTTGCATTTTTTAGGATTTACACGATTTTAGTGATAGTCATATCTTAAGAACTAATGCAACGAATTTTATCAAACTCCATATTTTGTTAGACATTGACATAAGGTAGTGTGGATTAGGTGTTCATGTAAATCATATAACAGGTGGCACTACTCTGCAGCATTTTTTCAGAATTTTCGCGATAGCTATATCTCAAAAATGTTATTTGAGAATGTTTTGAATGTATTTTATTTATCGGAAAATTTAAAAAAAAAAAAAAAAAAAAAAAACTGATTACAAATCACTTCAACAATCAGGCTGCAAGTATCAAACTTTTATGTTTTAAAATGAGTCAGAAAGTTTCCTGTTGTTGAGCACAGACAAATGTTTTTTTGAGAATTGCCATAAAATTAATTAAACTGTACGCATATTTTTCTTCACTTTGTAGATTACACATTTAGATTCACTTATATTAATTTTAAAAATAACATTTGTGTGTATTTTTTTTCGAGAAGTGAGGATTTTCGTATAAAATGTAATACTTTCTTTTATTAGTTTGTTGTTTGCAAGTTCCAAAAAGGAAAATTTTATTTTGTATACATAGTTGTTTCTTTAATTTTTAAAAAAGAAAAAAAAGTAGTATTTTTATAACAAAGTTTTTAATAAAATTTACTTAAAACAAAAATAATTAATAATCATTATTATTGTAATAATTTAAAACAATGTAATATAATTTCTATAACATCTTAATATGGAATTCGCTTATAAAATCCATAATAAATAAATAAATAGCACCAAAATGTCGCAAAGCTAGGAAATATGGCAATCTTCCTATTTCTGCTCTATGCCAATTTGATCATCTTTGGCTACATCATGTATGATTGACAGGTATCTTCTAGTGAAAGGTCAATAATATTTAAACTCTGCAGTAAAGGAAGAAGTTTTTCATTGTTTGTAATTAAACTCATTGGCATAGTCAGCAGGTTCCATTTAGCAGTGGCGTGGCGTGAAAATTTTCGGTGGTCATCGCAATTATTTAAGTTTGTGGTGAAAAATTATTAACTCTAAAATTCAATGGTTGAATGTTCAAAAAAGAAACTTTAAATCTTACCTTCACTTATACATGAACTCCAAATGTTCTGCTAAAACTGGATCGTAGAGTTTTAAAAGATTATTAAGAGTTTTAAAATATTGCTTGGTCATCGCCGCATCCAGCGATGACCGGACGCCACGCCACTGCCATTTAGATATGCACATCACAGTAGAAAAGTTAGTTTGCATTGCTTGGGTTGAAAGATCTTTCAGCATCCAAAATGGAAAAAAGTAAATATATATATCATAAGAGATACACAAAGAAAAATCTGTTATTTGATGTACATAGTTGATGGTAAGATAGATGTAGAAAACTCTGCAAATGATACTGCAGGGAAATATTTAATCAGCATAAAAACATATAGTGATAGTATCCAAATATAAATAAGTAAGTGAAATGTAAATAAACTACAAATCATTTGCTAAAATGGTGTATAAACATTTAATACAGATTAAAACATTAAAATCACTAAAATATCTATTCTACGGTTTCAGTGCACCTCCGTGGCCTTCTTCAGGAATCTAAATGAACCCAGATCTTTATATATTGTGATATTGTTTATAGCGATAGTATTTTGTATATGTATATGAAATGCTATATCCCTTGCTATTATGTTAAAACAACATGAACAGAAATCTCACTCAACTTTCAGCAGAGGTTGACATTTTTTCCCCTAATGGAAACCCCATCTTATGACGAATTAATAAATATTCCATATATCTTATTTTTCTCAATCTCTAAATAAACAATTAATATGTATAAAACATATACTAATGAAGATATCTACAATTTTGTGGTGGAAAAAAAAAATTAAATGAATTGAAAGGTAAATATTTTCAACATTAAACTTTCATTTAAAAAAATGACAGACAGATAAACAGAATTTCGATAAACTTTATTTTACAAATAGACAGAAAAGAAAACAAAAACAATACAAAACAGCCTACAGCACTGGATATTTATAGATATAAAGATTACTGAATAATCTGAATATTTTTCTCGCTTAAAAATGTCAAAAGGCTAGGTCCACTCCAACATAATTAATTTCAAGGTGAAGCTAAAATTATAAAGAAAATATATATATATATAGTTCAAAATGGACACACATAATAATTAGATAAAAATAATAATTACAGATAAATTACTAAAGATAATAAAAATAATTGGTATTTTGTTGTATGAAAAAAAAACAAAAAAAAACTTATACAGTGAAATGATTATTTAATTCAATAATAATAATACACACATTTATTAATTTATTTTTTGAAAGTAGGGAGGGAGTTCAGAGACTTAAGTTATTATTTTTAAATCTCACATTAGAAACCAATTTTTGTGTTTCCGTATGGATTAAACAAAAGATAACAGGAAAATGTACATAATATGGTAATGTAGATGCGAGAGAAACAGAGAGCGGAAAATAAATAAATAAATTTTGAGATCATTAAAATGAAGTTTTGTCGTTTTAGGGAAAAGTAAAATTATTAGAAAATTAATTTGCAGGAAATGTTACAGATTAGATGGGTTATCAGGTGTCACTGACTATTAGCAAAAATTGCCAGTTAAAAAATTTCTCTCTCCATAAGGGGCTATATGTACTATTAATAGAAACCTTTATCACCAAAATTTGGTGTCTTTTTTTCCTTTTTTCTCTTGTAATTTTCAGTGACACTTTAAAGTACCACTGATCAGAATTGAATGCATATGCCTGCCTAATTTTTTTTCTAAGCTGTAGAATAATATAAATTTTGGAAGCATAAAAACAAGATTCTACTCGGATGTTATTCTACAGAAATAAAAATCATTTCATTATCATTATACAGGGTTCCTACACAATTCTGGTAAAAAAATTCCCTGACTTTTCCAGGTTTTCCCTGACTTTATTAAAAAATTTCCCTGACCTTTCTCAGTAAAAATTCGGCTTATATACGGTTGTAAAACCCTCCAGAATGGATTTTAATTTAGATAAATGATAGAAAAAAGTCTGTGCTGTATGAATTTCCGATTTTTTAATTATTTTTCATATTGTTATATAGTTTGCATAAATTTCATATAAAAATTTTTGATTGGATGAATAATTAATTCAAAATTTCTTCATTTATGACGATAATAGAAATTCCGATGGAAGTAGTATATCAAAAATTCCCTGACCTTTTCAAATATAAAAAAAATTACCTGACATTTCCCTGACTTTTTGCCTAAATTTTCGAATTCCCTGACTTTTCCCTGTTTTCCCTGACCCGTAGGAACCCTGTTATAAGAAAATAAATATGTGGGAAAACTTATAGAAGACATGAGATATTGGGTGTCATAACTTTATGCCTGGCACAATTTTCAGAATAAAGCTCTCTATTAGCAGAGGTGATGAAACTACCCACAAGTGTTCACATGGATATCACGAAATATTTTACATTTCCTTTTTGCCTAATTAAAATAATAATAATAAAATAAATAAATAAAACTCAATGAGTTTGAGGATTACACATCTCAGACCCCGTGTTCCTTTCTTTATATACTCCTAAAATGTTCTTTGCATCAATTCAAAGAATATGCAAAATTGGCAAAAAAGGTGTTGTTCTTGAATGCCTGTTACTTCTTACAGACACAGTTATAATAACAGAAACTGCAAACAAAATTTCCAAATACATTTCAGAGCTTATTTTCATACAGATTTGATTACAGAATAAGTGATTAAAGAGTGGCTGGAAATTTTTTTAAATGAAATTTTTCTAGATTGGAGGATGTACTAATATTACATGCTCTCCCTCCCCCTCACCACATTCTCCTGATATCTCACTGATGAACATCTGTTAGGGGGAATTTTTGAGAATAGAAGTTATGCTACAAGGATTTATGACTTGATAGAATTGCAATTGAAACCGCTATTTTGATTCTGCAAAAGTTAGAGAATGTTCTGAAGGAAATCGCGACCTGCCTGGTACTAAAATCACATAGATGACTTTTTCTTTAGCTTACAGGACCTAGGGACAAAATAAATAAATAAATTTTATATTTTAATGTGTATGCAGCCACTTTGTAAAACAAATGTGCTATTGGAAAGCCGTGTTCAATTTGTATACATATTGAAATTGGAAATATGTTTCTATCATCTGTGGTTACAGAGATAATTGCCATAACCTCTATTTTGAATCACCCAGTATACTGTTTGAAGGAACTTTATAAACAGCAGAAGGCCATTAATTTTAACATGAGAATTTATACAGGCCAGAGAATTTTGCAGTTTAAAATCTATTTGCTTTCCTTTAGTAATTAAGCTTTTTAATTGATACTAAGAATATATTTATATTACTAACATGTTATAAAACTAGTTGGATGTGCCAATCCCAAAACTTTCTTCTATCTTATACATCTTAATATTTCAAAAACTAGTTACATATGTTAATACTTCAATATTATTAGCTCATTACTATACCAACTTTGATTTTCATCTTAAATTTCTGCTTCAGAACTAAAAACGAGTTAATCTATATCATGATATTTGTTAAAATTAATAGTTTTTCCTTATTCTGTTGTTATCAGATGTTTGCGAATAGCCGGCTTAGCAGGAAGTGAGTTCCCGCCTTTGCACGAGCTGCCGATGGACAATAGAACTACGAAAAATCAAGAAAAGTATCCAAAAATCGCTATCACAGAGCCCCTTTACAGCACGATATTTCCAAATTCAAGGAGGACCTGCTGGCCAAAGTCAAAAACATGCACAAAAAATTTGGTTCAATTGTATGCATAATTTTATACACTTTTCAATTGTACAATAAAGAAAATGGTACAGACATCATAATTATAGCGCCCCCTTCCAGCGGAATTTTTCCAAATTCAGGGAGGACCTTTATGCCATGACCAAAAAGAAACACAAAAATTTGGCTCAATTCTATGCATAACTTCATACACTTTTCGATGGTACAATATTCAAAATGGCACAAAAATCGCTATTACAGCACCCCCTACCGGCGAATTTTTTCCAAATTAAGGAAGGACCTGCTTGCCATAGCCAAGAACTTAAAATAAAAATTTGGTTCAATTCTATGCATAACTTCATACACTTTTCGATGGTACAATATGCAAAATTGCTATTACAGCGCCCCCTAGCGGCAAATTTTTTCCAAATTCAGGGAGGACCTGCTTGTTATAGCCATACACTTAAAATAAAAATTTGGTTCAATTCTATGCATAACTTCATACACTTTTGGATGGTACAATCCATAAATTGCACAAAAATCGCTGTTACAGCGCCCCCTACCGGCGTATTTTTTCCAAATTCAGGGAGGACCTACCTGCCATATCCAAAAACTTAAAATAAAAATTTGGTTCAATTCTATGCATAACTTCATATACTTTTGGATGGTACAATATTCAAAATCGCACAAAAATCGCTATTACAGCGCCCCCTACCGGCATATTTTTTCCAAATTCAGGGAGGATCTGCTTGCCATAACCAAAAACTTAAAATAGAAATTTGGTTCAATTCTATGCATAACTTCATACACTTTTGGATGGTACAATATTCAAAATTGCACAAAAATCGCTATAACAGCGCCCCCTACCAGTGAATTTTTTGTTTGCCGCTTATTTTTTTCTTTTGATTTCCTGTTATGAGATTTGAATGTAGATGCATTATATGGTGTGCTTTTTTTTAACACTAAATTCAATTGTAATTATCAACACTGGATAAAATTTGGTTTTTGATTTGCTATCAAGTTTTAATTTTGTTTTACATGATCAAGTGCATTTTTATATTAATTTTTAAATGTAGTAATAATTTGCTAATGCTTTAGTAATAATGCTTTGTATAAGTTTTACAGTTTATTCAATTATTATAATCTTGGAGTTTAAGAACATTAATAATTTGAAATAAAAACAAGCTATTTGTGCTTTCCTAAAACTAGCATACAATATTACAGTAATGTTAAAAATGAATTTTAGAAATTGCAACTAAAAATTTTAATTAAATGCCTAAGATATTTACAGTAGTTGTCGTTTGACGGCTAACTTTTATTTCCCAATTTCCATCACTGTCTGGGATATAACTTACTTTCGCTTGTAGTGTACTCAGATGCTTGGTCCCTAATGAAATCCTATATAAAGTAATAATTTACAACTTCGACTATAACGGACTAGGCAAAAGCCTTAATCTGGTTATAACGTACTTTTTAGATTTGAATGAAAAGTCAAGTCTGAATGTCAACCTTGCACTTTCAATTTGGATCGGTAAACTGGCTTGGAGGTTTATCCCAGTGAGTTCTAAATTCCTTTTCATGGAAGAGACATGTATTATAACTTGATCTTCGAGTAGTGAATGTCATCGATTATTTTACGATTTCTCCAACAGCTTGGGAGAACAAGGAGGAGGGGAGTATTTTTAGAAAAGCTTGAAAAAGGGGTGAGGGATTTCAAGATGTATGGATTTTATTTTAGCGACGCAAGATGATTGTACCTCCCAGTAGAAAGGAGCTGAATTTGCAGTGAAGAATGAAGTGCAATCACTTCAGAAACACAAAAATGCAGGACTAAAGCACATGGTTATTTTGACATCACTTGGGTAAAGTGCATTGTGAGCATCTTGAAGTGAGCATGATTATTTTCTGCACACATGAATAGGCTACTGATTGTGAAAAGGTTCAGGGTGAGATCAATAAAGCATTGGAAACATTTATACAAAATTAGTTCAATTTCTCAACCTGTGTATGCATAACTGGATTTTATTTTGCTGCTTAAGTCATGAATGTTTGTAGAAAACAGAAAGCTGTGATGCTCCACAAGAAAATAAAAATTATTCAGGATATCAAAGACTGCCAAACACAAGCTGAAATCTGTCGGAAACTGGATCTGCCTAAAACAACTGTAAATACAATTTGGAAAAACAAAGATTCAATCATTGACACATTTGAACAAGCTAGCAGTAAAACAAAAAACTTGGTACAAGTCCTCACAAAGACATAAATAAAGCTTTATTAAAATGGTTTACAATCCAAAAAAATATGAATATCCCGATTACAGGAGCAGGACAAGTGAAAATAGAAGATTTTGCGAAACTCTTTAATGAAGACTTTATTTGTTCAGCAAGTTGGTTAGAGCGATTTAAAAATGACATAACATTATTTGTGGTAAAATTTATGGAGAAGCTGCTGAAGTGTAAACGATAGCTGTTGAGCTGTTGTAGATTAATGAAGTATGGTTAAAAAAAAAGAGAAACATGCTGATGAAGCCATCTCTAATTGTGAAGAGACAGGTGTATTCTACAAACTGACTCCGGAGAATACTCTAAAATTTAAAGGAGGGGAGTGTGTTGGAGCACTACCCCCTACGTACTACATGCCTCTCGCATTTGACTCAAAAATGGAAGTCAACAAGGTTGATAGATGGCACTACTGTTTGGGGTATGTTATTGCTGTATTTACATGGATCGCCTCATAGACCTGCCTTTGAAAGCTATTATTTTTTATTTTTTGCAGTAATTTGTGATTTTTTTAAACAGAATGTTTACTTTTAATGAAGTTAATATATTCTCTATAAATTGCCATATTGCTGTGTGCCTTACTGCTGTTCATCCAGCAAAATAAAGGAAAATATTTCTTTTCACCATTCCTGTAGAAGACAGTCAACGAGTCTTTATAACCTTTTTTCATTGTATTTTTAAAAATACAAATAGATATTTTTACTACTATTATTTGTGTGTTTCTAATAACATTCCGTTGAATAACAATAAATTAAATTAATGTACAGTTGCTATTAATAAGATGTATTTTTATTAATTTACAATGTCTTAAAAGGAAAAGAGTACCTTAATCTGAAATAATATTGTTATTATTAATAATAAAAATGATAGATCAAAGTATTTCTTTTTATCAAATAATTATGCTAAGCCTTTTCTGTATGAAAATGAAAATACAATAACATTCAAAATTATTTAAATTTCTTCCAGCAAAATTATAATGATAATAATAATAAATGATACACGATGAAATCGAATACGAATTAGTAATGTGATCAAAATAAATATGTATTCATAGCATTGTGTTTTGAAGCAATATAAATATTATGTAATTGAAATATATCAATAATTTCATTCCTGAAAGTACTTGATTATTACTTGTAATAATTAATAATACAAATATAAAAGAAATGAAACTAAATTAAATGTTTAAAAAAAAAAAAAAAAAAAACTGCAGAATTGACGTTTTGAGGCCTTGACCGGAAGACTTGCTAGTTTCATTATCATAATAAATGTAATTAATATATATAGTATTATTATGACAATATCAATAAATTAATTATTTTATATAGAAAATATAAAATAGGGAATTAAAAAAAAATACTATTATCAATTTATTGAGGCAACGTATGTGTGTATCGGCGGGGGGAATAGTAAAAAAGATGAAAAAAGTGTCTTGGAACATCAGTGCACAGAATCGTATTTCCAACTTATTAAATTTCTTGAAAGTACTTGATCTATTACTCGTAATAATTAATAATACAAATATGAAAGAAATGAAACTGAGTTGACTGTTTTAAACACTGCAAGAAAAAAAAAAAAAAAAAAGAGAGAGAGAGTTCCAATTTATTAAATTTCCTGAAAGTATTTGATATATTACTCGTAATAATTAATAATGCAAATATGAAAGAGATGAAACTGTGAGTTGACTGTTTTAAACGCTGCAAAAAAGAGAGAGAGAGAGATCAGAATTGATGTTTGAGGTCCTGACCCGAAAAAAAGGTGAAAAAAGTGTCTTGGAACATCAGTGCATAGAATCGTATTTCCAATTTATTAAATTTCCTGAAAGTACTTCATATATTACTCGTAATAATTAATAATGCAAATAAAAATGAAACTGTGAGCTGACTGTTTTAAACACTGCAAAAAAAAAAAAAAAAAAAAAAAAAAAAAAAAAAAAAAGAGAGAGAGAGAGAGAGACAGGGAGAAAGAAAAAAAAAAGCTGCAGAATTGATGTTTGAGGTCCTGACCCGAAGACTTGCTAATTTCATTATTACAATAAATGTCACTAATATTTATAATATTATTATCACAATATCAATAATTTAATTATTTTAGATAGAAAATATTAAATAGGGAATTTCAGAAAAACATTGTAATCAATTTATTCAGGCAACGTGCGTGTGAATGTGTTTGTGTGGCAGGGCCGAAACTAGGGGGGGGGGGGGCAGATGGGGCATGTGCCCCGGGCGCCAAACGAAGGATTTTACCTTTAGAATGGATCATTTTATTCTGACGGACTGGTGGCTTCCATTAGCAGAAAAAGAATTATGGCTATCCCCCCCCCCCATTCTGACCAGAAAATCAGAGTTCTAACTTTTTACGACTGCTCTTTCATCTTCACCTAACACTTCATTTATAATGGCTGTTTTATAATAATTGAAGCCATCAGTCCATCAGAATAAAATAACTCGGTGAAAGCGGAAACTCGTTTAGGCAGGACTCGGATAATCGGGACTCTACTGTATATTTTATTTTAAAAATGATCTTTAGAATATTTTTGCTGGTGTTCAGAGGGACCTCCGCCTTGGATCCGCCACCGTAGATTACGTAGTTCAGTATTACATATTTTAAATTTTGAAATAAGTCGTCTACTATAAAAATTCTCTTTGTAAATATACTTTGTGGAAGAGGGAGGGGGGGGGGGTGCCAAAATCCAGGTGCAAAAAAGGCTAGTTTCGGCCCTGGTGTGTGTGTGTGTGTGGGGGGGGGTAGTCAAAAAGATGAAAAAAAAAGTGTCTTGGAGCATCATTGAACAGAATCATATTTCCAACTATTTAAATTTCCTGAAAGTACTTGATGATTACTTATAATAATTAATAATTCAAATATAAAAGAAATGAAACTGTGAGTTAAATGTTTTTTAAACACTTAAAAAAAAGACTTGCTAGTTTCATTATTATGATAAAGGTAATTAATATTTATAGTATTATTATCACAATATCAATGATTTAATTATTTTAGATAGAAAATATTAAATACGGAAGTTCAGAAAAATATTGCAATCTATTTATTGAGGTAACTGTATGGTACTAGTACTGGAGTGTCAAGTAATTATGTTATTAGAATTAAATTTTAATTCACAATGGGAAGTACAACTATGAAGTTAGTTAAATATTGTTGATAGATTAATATAATGTAAAAAAAAACAGGAATATAATAATTATAATTATTAATTAAAAATTATTTTTAAAGCAATTCCTTAAGATTGTCCTTCACTGACACATTCACCACACATTAACTTTGTTTATTATTAATATTTTGCCTGAAAGAAATACATGTCTTACAATTTAGTAAAATTTAATTTAATCAAATACTTTTATGGTTTGCAATAACCTTTTTAAACTTGCTCATAGTTTTTGATCCATTGATTAAAATTCGTGTACCATTTTATAGTGTTAATAAATATTTTCACTTCATAAACCTTGTTTATTTTATTTTTGATGGAAATCTATTTACAAGTAAATGTAAGTGCTATTAATTTATATATTATAATTAATTTTAAAAAAGAACTTATAATTTAAAATTCATATAATAAAATAAATTATGTGTGTTATTTTATCATTCATCATTTGAAATTGAAGAGAAATTATGAAATAATTTCTCTCTTCAAATATTTTATCGAAAAAATATCATTTAATACAACAATTAAAATAAATACGAAAAGAGAAAAAAAAAAGGTGAAATTCTAGGAATAAATAACAAAAATTTTTTAACAAATTTTGCTTTTTAAGCTAATTTATTTTAAAATTTTCTATTTAAATACTCTCAAAACAACTTTTGTTTACGTTATTTATCTATAGGTTTTTAAAAATCCTGTCAATTGTCACCGATAGATGGCAGAGCATTTTGGGGCTAAGCTGACTTCCAGTTCTTATATGGGGAAAACAGTGAATACGAGAGGCATTTAGTATGTAGGGGGTAGTGGTTGGAGCTAAACAATTTAACGAGAGGCTGACAGTATGTTTGTGCGCAAATATGACTGGCAATGAAAAAAGAAAATTATTGGTCATAGGGAAAACAAAACAGCCAAGATGTTTACTGATTATGGGATAAGAAACTACAGAGAAAAAAAGAAAAGTTCTCTTAATTTTGGACAACTCCACTGTGCATCCACCAGTGGATAATTTAAGTTCCATTGAACTATTGTTTCCTCCACCGAATATGACTCCAAAAATTCAATCCATGGATCAGGGTGCGATTCGAAGTTTAAAGTCTCATTTCAGAAATTTATTCAGCAATATATTCTGGCTTTAGAAAATAAAGAAAAATTCACCGTTTCTGTTTCAGATGCAATAAAAATGCGAAACAACTTTTGGAAATGCGTCACATCAGCTACAATTAAAAACTGTTCATCATCAGGTAGGTCTCTCTTCTGTTACTCCAGATGATCATGAAGAAAACATACCATTACCAGAATGGTTGAAAATGCAGAACATCCAAGAAATTAGTGCTCCACTGGACACTGATTCATACGTTTCTGTGGATGATGATCTGATGACATCCGAAACACCATATATTGTTACATTAGTACTGCATAGTGAGAATGTTGCATTAGTCTCTGGATCAATCAATGAAGATTGTAAAAGTGATGATAATGAAGATGAAAGTGAAGAAGAGCTGCCAAAAGTATCTGAGGCTTTGAGTGCTTTAAAAACTTTATCGTGGTTCATTGAATTCCATACTGACTATTTAGAGACTCTTCAAAGTTCCATTATAAATACTGAAAATGTAATTTTTACTGTGCCATCTAATCAAAGAAAACAATGAAAAATAACAGATTATTTTCCTAAATAAACATGTAAGTAACAAAATGTTTTTCTTTTCTATTTAAAATCTCTATTATTGCGTGTCGTTTTCTTTCAGGTTAAGCACTGCACTTTATTGGCTATTGCTTATAATGTACCATATTTTCTGGTCCCCTGAAAGTACGTTATAACCGGTTTCGACTGCATTTGTAGAGATTTTTTTAAAATGGTTATTTGTTGCACACTATTCTATTTCCCATTTCTTTATCACTAAATTGGAATTTTAATTAAATCACTAGGTTAGAATTGTTTTACCTCCATATCCATTTCATCTTACTATGGGTGGGGCCATTTGAGCTCTAGCCCTTAGGTAGGACTCCCACCTAGCTTCATCTTACAAACAACGGGGCTCCCAACTCATTTTAGCCCTCAAAAAGGGGGAAAGGGGACCATTTTTATTTTAAAAGGGGACTTTGGGGACCATTTTTATTTAAAAAGGGAACTTCGGGGACCAGTTTTATTAAAAATGGAGACTAAAAAAGAACCATGAGTAAAAACATTGCACCAATTTTCCTAAATATGCAAGTAAATTTTTAAAATTACCTCAGAAAATATGTTAGATGGTTATCTTTATAAGATGTCATTAAACAATGTACACAGTTTTATAGAAACACATTTAAATATTATATTGCAAGAATATAGAAAGTATTCAATATTTCGGCATTCATCTTGATATTTCTCTTTAAAGGTAAAAAATAACAGTGATCAGTGAATAAAAAGAGCACAGCCTAATAGTGATTTCTGTTGAATATTAAAATTTCAAATTAGATTAATATATATATATTATTATTTTCCTCAAGCATAAAATTTAGTTTCTTTCTACACAACAGAAGCTAGGATAAGCTATTATGTTCATCGGAAAAAGCCTAGTAAGACAAAGTCCCATGGGGAGTGAGCAAAACCAATATTGAATCATCAGTTATTCATATCATCTTACATATCAAATCTGGTGAAATTTAATCCCAAACATGCCTCAATCTGGCTTTCACAGAAATCATTAAAATTGCAACCCAATAGTGCCTGCCACCTGTCATGAAATACACCAAAATCTAATCAGTACCAATTTATGTCAAGGATTAAATGAATGTGAAGTTTGCTGGAATTTCACCCTAACGATGCTAAGGTATAATTATGTAAATTGTGAAAAATATAACATAGCAATGCCATCTGTTGGGCCATATGCACCAAAACCTAATCATCACCTATGTGTGGTAAAGTCTAATTAAATATGGAGTTTGATGAAATTCCATGCTTTCGTTTTGAGATAGAGTAGCTACAAATTTTGTATCACAAATAGAGAGAGATTTTTAAAAAATAGTCAAATCGTATTCAGGTTAACCAAATATCTAAAATCCATCAAAAAATGAAAATTATTTTCATGATTCCAATACTTTCTTCTGATAAACTAGGGGGCTCTGCCCCCTACAAGCTACGCTCAACAAATCCCATTCAGACACCGCTGACTCTAAAAGCACGCTAATTTGATCCACTTTAAAAAGATTATGGAAGATTTGAATAATAATTAAACAACCAGTTTTAGCCCTAATGTAATGAACTTTGTCCTAATATGATTGCGTCGTCAGATTTCAATTTTTAACGAATTTTAGCTTTATCTTTTTTTTTTGTACGTATATATGTGTGTTTTGCAGTGATTTTTTCCACATTAGTAAAAGGAATCCGGTTTCCATGTTTTAGCCCAATATAGTAAATGCTGTCCTCCTTTTAATGAAGTTTATTCAGAATTTGTACAGCAATTTTCGAATTCTTATGCAATTTTTTAATTCTTAAAAGGAATCCAATTTCAATATTTTAGCCCAGTTTAATAAATTTTGCCATATTTTGAATACAATTTATCTAGAATTGGTACAGCATTTAAAAAAAAAAAATTATGCAGTTTGAAGTTGTGGGTTATTTTTTTTTTTATTTTTTTTTTTCCATTTTGCGATAATTCTTTCACATTCGGTTTCAAAAACTGGTCATGTGAGTAACAGGTCTGGGTAAGACAAGTCTATCCTTGATAAATGGAAATTGGGTAATAATAGAGAAGTCTCCCCTACCTTTTGCTTTGTGGAGGATAAATAGGAGAATTCTGACAATTTCGTATTGTTTCCAAGAACATAAAAAAGGATTTTGCTTTTTATGAGGAAGCAGTTAGCAGGGCCAGCGCAATATAGCACAGGGCTCCGGCAAAGGAGTTAATGGGACCTAACGTATACTGCCATATTGATCTAATAAAATTTACTTTTAAATTGTATACATCATAGAATAATATATGACGGCATGAGTTTCAAAACTCGCCTTATCCAGAAAATAAAATCTGTGAAAATCGCAAAAAACCTCTAACTGCGCCCATTGTTTTTCATTGCAGATCAAGATTTTACAAAGGCTGAAATACAAGATAAAACTAGTTTTTTTACAGACTGTTGTGTTTTTTCAATGCAAGAATAAATTTATAGAGAAAACTCGATTTTTTAAATTTTTGATTAGGCGAGTTTTGAAACTCTATCCTCATATAATATAGATAATAAATGTACCAAAATACCACTAATTTCAAATGTGATATGCATAATTATTTTCGATTTTTAAAAATCTTCTATAATTTACTATACTTTAAATATTTATTTTTTACGTTCACAGTTACTTTCCCCAAATCTATACATTCCCCTAAAATTATATCAACTTTGCTTGCAAGAAATAAAGTTAATACTCACTATTTTTTATCATGAAAAAACATTTAAAAATAAATGTAGATAAAAAATATACCACCAAGGAAACGTTATTTCAAATTCTATAAACTTGGTGTCCTGGGCAGTCGCCCCGTTTGACCGATGGTTGCACCGGCCTTGGATAATAGTACAGAAATTTTTTAGCTTTCTCTTCGAAGAAAAGAATACCTTTAGACCAAAGAAACATGCTATGATAATTTGGATATTTAAATATGTATTGTAGTATTGTTTTCAGTTATAAATAACACTATTAAACAATTTTAAATGGTATGAAAAATAAATAATGAGAAAGGCAGAAATACTTCAATTCTTCATTCAACTGAAAGTTTTCTGTAGAGGTATATCATCTTGTTTGAAAGAAATTGCATTCCAATAATTAAAAATATGCAAAAAGGTATTTTACTCTATTCATTTCCTTTTAAATAATTCACAGTTGTGAGATTTAAATTCATTTTTTAAAATTTGAATCTTTCATCTCCTCCTTATTCAATGCTTCTCTCCATTTGAAACATTCTACTTATTTATTTATATATATTTTTTTTTTGACAGCATACAAAGGTCTGTCTTTGAAGACTGGTCAAGCAGTAGCTTAACATAGTAACTTTTGTGTTCTGCGATAGTTTAATTTTTAGGATTTTAATGAGATTTCTTAATGAGTTTCTTAAAATTTGTCCATATTCCATGGTGATTTTTTAACATTCGTGGAAGAATTCCAGTTACAACAATTTAGCCCACTGTAACAAATTTTGTCCCCAACGATTTTTGAACTTTTAGCGATTTTTAGAATTTTTTTAAAATTTTGCAGTGATTTTTTCAGTTACCGAAAAGGGGACTAAGGGGACCAAAATGCATAAAAGGGGACTAAAGGGGACTTTGGGGGGAAAAAGGGGACCATTTGGGAGCCCTGAAACAAGCAACCTTACCCAAAAGGTACACCCCAATTTCAATGAAACTTTCATCATAGAGAGCACTCATGATATGGTGAAGAATAATTCCAATTTTATCAGCCATCGTCAATGGTTTAGTACTTTTTAAATATTTGTAAATTTTCTTAGTGCAACTTAATCAACACAATGATATCATCAAACTGCAGCCTCTTGTACCTAATAAATTTTCAATGCTTGTTGATATGTTTAAATATATATGTTTTAAATGTAGATATCTTGAAGAAAAGCCTGCAACATTACAGAATTCATTTGATTTTTGTTTCACAAGTAATGGAACCGAATGTCATTAATATGGAAAATTTCATTTTATAATTTGTGGATGGTGGAAAAACCAACACTGCGTTTTACTCATTCCTATACTAATTATCATTTCTACGATGATTACATTGTTTGAAATTACTGGAATATTTTTTAATTAAACATCTAGTGATTTTCATTAGTTGCACCATAGATATTTTACAAATATTTAAAAAATACTAAACCTTAACGATGGCTGATAGAACTGGTATCATTCTTCGTCATATAATGAATACTCTCTATGATAAAAGTTTTATCGAAATCAGGGTGTACCTTTCGGGTAGGATCCCTTTTAACTGACTTAAAATAAAAAAAAAAAAAAGGAGGAGGTTATAAGTATGTACTTACAGATTAGGAAACCACATATTAGAGAATATCAATTATCGGAAAAGTATACATTGATAATATTAATAATTATACAAAGGATTATTTTTTAATAATTAGCATATATCACACAAGACGCAATTTTCCAACTGAGTGAAAAAGTGTACAGGTCAGGTTTCGAACTAGGGATCTTTTGATTTAAGCAGCCAACTGAGCTATCCTATAGAAATATGGGGGACATATTTCACCCAGAGAACCTCATTGAATTAGCAGTTTAAGCCGAAAGGTCCCTGATTCGAATTCTGGCCTGGACACTTTTTTCACTCAGTTGAAATATTACATCTCATATGATTTACTTACCAATTAGAAAAAATTCTTTCAAATTAATAAAGTTACTATACATGTCCAATTTGATTTTTAAACATTATCAACACCTAATAGTACTAAAAAAGTAGATTTACACTGCAATTTGTCCTTTTACTCTTAAACCAGACACTGCTAAAGTATTTATCTAATCACCAGTTTTTAAAATGTAGTCATAAAACCTCTTACATAATTTATTAATATGCCAAACTTTTCAAAATTAGAATAACACACATATACATTAGGGTGGAGTGAAAAAAACAAAAGTTGGAATTTTGATTTCGGATAGCAGTCAAAAGTTGCCTTTTAGTACCTCTAATAAATGTGCAAAATTTCATGAATTTTGAAAAACTCCTTCAGGGCTCTACCAGGACCTTTATATTTTCACTGCTTCACACAATAATTTCTTACCATAAATTGTACATTTAAAGTGTTTTTTGGCAATCTCGTTCAACATTTTAAAATTTAAAATGTTTAGTGTAACTTTCTTTATAATTTTTAAACTTTAAGTCTTCATTTTAAAATATTTGAAACGTTTTATTGAGTTTTACAAATTGTTTGTTCTCATTGTAGAGTCAAAATGAGTATGATTGGTGGCAAACTGAAGTTTATCATTACTAGAAGTGCAGTGGAATGTCCCCTATTTGGTGCTCCTTCAAAACTAAATGAAGTTGTTTTGAAAACAATAGCAGATGTTACAAAATATCACTTTACTTACATACAAGACATTGTAATTAAAGCACAGCAGGAATGGTAAAGATCCACCAAATCAGAGGTAATTAAAATCCTAAGAGATAAGATCGAAGAAATTTGGAAAAAAGCATCAACTATTGTAGTTTCCCAGATGCGTATTGATCAAATACTTGACAACAATTTTTCTGAATACCAGAAACTTATTCGATTCCCCTAATCTAAAAGAAATGATAAACTTCTAGACATTTTGGCATGCAAATGCAAGCCAATTCCTTAGTGTACCTCCGAAAAATCAAAGAAGATGCCGCTAAAAGAACAAGAATTTCTTCTTGACCAAAGATCAACAAGAAAGATGGTTATTGGCATGCTCGATGAAGCCCTATATACTTTCGATTCCTGCTTCTAAAGCTTTCAGATCACATTTTTGAGTCATGCTCTAGTTTTCTTTCGTTCTCTGCGTACATTGCCTCTGCCAGTTATATGTGATGAATCGTTTTCTGTTACAATGCCAACATTTTGAAGAATTGCAGAAGTTATTTCTGCCACGCATCTATCAGAAACACAATGCTGATTTGAGACCCTTGAAACCATAGGTAGATGTGTTCTCATTTGTCTTTGTGACTTTTCCTTAAAAGTAGATTCTTTTTATATGGATATTAATTCTTCACACCCTGATGAAGTGCTACTACTTCTTTATTCATCACCACTGTCACAATACATAACAACTGTACTGTCCTGATTAGCTGCAGACTTTAAACTTGCCTTTCTAGCCCTCATCGATTCCTTTGTTTTTATGTTGTCTATTTGTTTCAGTTTACTTGTCTCGGCTTTATCGAACGTTCCAATAACCATCTTTCTTCTTGGCTTTTGGCAAGGAGAAAGTCTTGTTCGCTTAGAGGCATCTTCTTTGATTTTCACATGTACACTTAGGAATTTGTTTGCATTTGCACGCCGAAATGACTAGAAGTTTACTTATAGCTTCAGATTTGTAAAACTGAACCTTTTTCATGTAATTATCATTTCTTTTGGATTAGGGGAATCGAAGATGTTTCTGGTATTCAGAAAAATTGTTATCTAGTATTTGATCAATAAGCCTCTGGGAAATTACAATAATTAATATTTTGTTTTTCCAAATTTCTTCATTTTTTTCTCTTAGGATTTTAATTACCTCTGACTTTGGTGGATTCATGCTGTGCTTTAATTGTTGTCTTGTATGTAAGTAATATTTTATAATGTCTGCTATTGTTTTCAAAACAACTTCATTTAGTTTTGAAGGAGCACCAAATAGGGGATATTTTACAGCACTTCTAGTAATGATTAACTTCAGTTTGCCACCAATCTTACTCATTTTAACTCTACAAATGAGAACAAACAATTTGTAAAACTCAATAAAACATTTCAAATATTTTAAAATAAAGACTTAAAGCTTAAAAATTATAAAGGAAGTTATACTAAATATTTTAAATTTAAAAATGTTGAACGAGATTACCAAAAAACACTGTAAAAGTTCAATTTATGGTAAGACCCCATTGTATGAAACAATGAAAATATAAAGGTCCTGGTAGAGCCCTGAAGATGTTTTTCAAAATTCATGAAATTCTGCAGGGTTATTAGAGGTACTAAAAGGCAACTTTTGGCTACTATCCGAAATCAAAATTCCAAATTTTGTTTTTTTCACTCCACCCTAATATACCAATTTCATTTATTAATAAAAAGAATAAATAAATCAACTTCTTGCTTACCACAAAGAGGTTCTACTTCACCACTAATGAGTTCCCAAAGTTCCTTAGCAATATCATAGCTAGATTGTACTTCATTATTCATATTAAAAATATTCAAAGGATTGCTAACATCTTAATTAATGTTAAGATTAATATAGAAATACTGAGTTATATAAAAATAACATTATGATAATATTATTATTACAGGACACTCCTGATTATCCAACATTCATGGGACCAGGGATGTGTCAAAAAATCAAAATCATTGGATAACCAGAGACATTACCAAACGCATTATACAACTGTACGTACAAATGTTGTTAAACTACAATTAAAATCACTATAAATGAAGTAAATAGCCAATATCATAAAGGAAAAAAAAAATCTGTTATAAATTTATAGCTACGGGGAATTGGATTATGGAAGGTTTGTTGATGAAAATTCAATCAGCTAAAAATTTCCGATCTATTTTCGTCAAAATTTTGTGTTCTTCAATAATATTTATAATGCATCAAATAATTTAGCAGCATTTCAATCTTTATTAGCATTTTTACCACATTTACAACTTTATAGAATTGATTATAAAAAAAAAAAAAAAAAAAAATAGTACATTTTCATGCAGAATTCTTAAACATAACTATACACTTTTATGATGAAATATGTGAAAGTAGTCATAGGCTAAAAAGTAAGCTGTATAATTCAGTGTTAAATAATCAGGAGTTTAATGTATTTTATTAGACCCTTTGCCAACAGTTCAGGAACAGTGTATGAAACTTACAATATTGATGACATTTCTCTATAATACCACTGATTTTCATATTTTTGTATGCAATATATTTTCCTTAATATTAACGAGGAAAGGCCTCCGGTCACAAAAAATTCAAAACCGGTGGTGGTGACAGCATTAGTTACTTTTTTTTTAGAATAGAGAGATATCATTAAAACACACCTAACAATGCATCCATTTTGATTAAAGAAAGAACAGAAACATAAAATTATTTTAAAAATACACATTTTCATAATTTTAAAGTGTTCCTATGTTAATTTAAGCCAATTTTGAAGGATACATCCTCTAACTTCATCTGGTAAGCTATGAAGATCCCACGTTATATTAGTTATCAGTTCATACAGCTGGCATTTGTACCTGAAACAAAATTAACAATTCTTTAGCACTTGAAATAATTTTTTAAGTACTTTTTATAGTTTATCTAATATGTTGTACAAAATAAATATGGTTATTTAATCTCATTTCTTTAACCCCTTAACTTCTGTGGGCGTACATATATATGCCTATAGAGAATGCCTCCATATTTATAAAAATGGCAAACTGTCAGGACAGCAGGCCAATTTTCACCAGCAGAGCCGTATTTTGCACACTTATAACATGTGAATTTTCTTTTTGTTATTTCAGAAAACCAATCACCGTCTTATTTAATTGCAGAATTATTTTATTAAATAAGGCAATGGTGATCGCGTCAGATTTCCACAGCAGTTAAGGGGTTAAATAACATCATATATATTAAAACACAAAGGTAAAAATTTAAGTAGATCAAAATCAACACAATTGCGCATATGTCAACTCTTTTTCGGATTTGTTCAATTTTGAAGAAAGTAAAACAAGTTCATACTGGCACAGCGGTCTAATGCAGCAGTTTAAAGATCTGAATTTTTGTAAAGGATGCAAGTTTGAGCCCAACGACCAGTAAAATGATGATAATATTTTTGGTGATACAGTAAACATCCTCTAATCCGGCATCCTATGGTCTGGCACGCTGGATAATCCGGCACAACTTTCGAAAAAAAAAAAAAAATAATGAATAGTATTTTTTGTTCAATCCCACCTGGTGTTTATAATAATATGGTAGAACTGGGGTGAGAAAAAAACATTTATGTGGATAATTTGCTAAACTGTTGAAATGAAAAATATTTTTTATCATCAGAATTAAATACTTTTTCCATTTCAGAAAAGATTGCTCAACTTGAAACAGAAATTGATATCAGTCGTCAAATAATAAATAATTAATGTGGATCATTAGATTCAAATGTTTGTTTTATTTTTGTGAAAGATAAACAAAATAATTTTGATGAATTTTCGGAGTGCATACAAATTTATATTGAACAAAATATACAAAACATGGGAATGCACGATTGATAGACATTGAGCCGGACTTAGTATATTGACATGTTTATAGGATTACCACCTGTTGCTATGCATCATACGAAATGACTTCCTAAATAGAGAAGACTGCTGGAAAACAACTTGATATTCGAGATTTGTTTAATATGGCTTCTACAAGTAGGCCTATTATGTAGACGTATAGTGCATGTTTTCATTTTATAGTTATGTACATATGTTCATGTTGTACTTTACATAATTGAGTATTTTTTTTAATTTTATTCAAGCTGTTTAAAGAGTAAAAAAGATGTTTTGCTGTCATTTTTTTCTTTAATTTTAACTTCTACACGATTTTCCCAACATTCATCCTGTAATCCGGCATGCTTGAAGCCCCGGACGTGCCGGATTAGAGGATGTTTTCTGTAATTCATTTTAATGATGACATATTTTATTAGGAGAAGTTATGATTTTTATTTTATTATTATTTGAATTTAACACACAATATTTTGAAAAAATAATAATTTTATATTTAAAATATTTAAGCTAAAATATTTCGCATGTGATTATCAATTATACAAATTGTGCTGATCTACAATTTTTGATATATTTTCTTACCATTATTAGGAATATATATGTGTGTCGATCAGAAAGAAAAGTTTGCCATTATTTTCCGTAAAAAATAAAACGGAAAGAAAGAAAAATATTCATATAATAACTATAAAAGAAATTACCTTGATATCCATGGTTTAATATTTAAAAAAAAACACAAAAATGTAAAATAAAATTCAAATTGCAAAAGATATATATTACAAATTGTTAGCTGCATCAAGTTTCAAATTTAGGCTTCTAGAGAATTAAAAAATTAGACCGTAGTAAGTAGGGTGTCAATGATTTACATGAGTTGATTTAAATCATGATTTTAATCAAGCGATTAAAAAAAAAAAATCTGATTAAAATCAAAAATTTTTTAAATGTTTAAAATGACGTAAAAAATATTCAAATATAAGATGAACATAATTTGTAAAGTTTCTACAGGTATTGTGACTTCTGAATACACAAAACAAAGCTTTAAATAATTGTTTTGAAGCGTAATTCCTGAGTATTGTGAAAAATTTAAGTACAGTAAGTTTGTAAAACAGCATGGTTTTTTATCTAACAAACATAAAAAGCATTTAATTTTAGAATGATATTTAAATCTAATATAACTTACAATGTCATCATTTCCTTTTAATAATCAAGTTATTCATTCTTTTATATACAATAAACATAGCAATAGAGTGTCAATGATTTTAATCAATTGATTTAAATCAGATGATAAAATCACATATTTTCTGATTTTTTAAAATACTGTAAAAGCACTTATTTTCGCGAGCCGTAATTTTCGCGAAAATGAGGATATCGGTGATTTCGCGAGCTGAAAATTTCGCGAATTTTATATGAACAGAACTGAAAGTTGAAAAATCCCGAAAACCGACTAATAGAACCCGTTTTGTTTAAATTTCTAGAGGAAAAAGAATGTGTGGACCTGCGAATATCACGACTAAAACCGATTCACGCTTCTTGGCTTGTGCAAACATTTAACGGTGTTAAAGCCAAATATGAGAATTTTGATGGCTTCAAAGAAGCTGGTATAAATATTGTAAGTGAATGAGCTGCATTCTATTAGTTGTATTATTGTTTTTATTCAAGAAATAGTTGTATAGTATTCAAGAAATAGTTGTAAGCAGGGTTGGAAAAAAACCGGGTTTTTTGTAAAAAACCAAAAAAACCAATTTATTTGGTTTAAACCAGGTTTTTTTGGTTTAAACTGGGTTTTTTTAAATATAATTTCCTATTGTATACAGATGCATATCTGTTGATGAAATAAACATTTTTGGATATTATGTAAGTAATATAACTTCAGAAAATATTTAAATTAAATAATTACAGTCAATTATATAGAAAATTGAAATCATTTCTAATTTAAACATTATTAGTAACACCTATGTCTTATGTTCAAAGTAAACTGCTCTACACAGTGAAACATTGATACCTTGAAAATCGTATGAAGAATCTTTTGATTAATAATATAATAATAAATCAATAAACATTTGATGCAGTTTCATGAATATAATATATTATTCTGTGGTTGTTATTATTATTATTTTTTTTTAATATCCAAATACTTCTGGTTATTTTGTTTTCTGAGTGATAACTCCAAGTGTCCAAGTCAACATTTTTGGCCATTAGATTCATCAACTAACAGAAAAGATTGATTGGTATTACTGAAATGCTATAAATAGCATTCAATTTTTGCAAGCTGTGTTATTCAATTTGATATCTTAAGTTACTCTTTTAAATTCTTTAAGGATAATCTTCCCCAATCCCAATCCAGAATTTTTTTTTTTTTTTACAACTTAACCAAAATCTTAAAGATCATTGTATTTTGTTATTAACTGCTGTAAATAATCTGCATTTTTTAAATGAAAATATTTTATGCTAAATATTGAATAATATTTATCTATTTTATCTTTTCTAATTTCACATGTTTTAAGGAAAACTTTTAGAGTACCAGATATGTTCATCAGCACTTGCTAATTTTCATTCTACATGCATAGAAACATGACCTAGGCTCATTATGTCTCATGTTGACTGCTGAGATGAAGTGTTAAAAGTAGAAATTACTTCTATCTATAATTTAAAACAATTAAATTACAAAAAAGAGAAAATATATTATATTAGACTTTTTTAAAAAAAAACCAAATGGTTTTTTTGACAAAAAAACCACTTGGTTTAAACCGTGCCAACCCTGGTTGTAAGTATTCAAGAAATTTTTGTACTTATTTCTTATTTAAGTAACTGTAATCATTAAATTGTGGATAAGTGAATATTTTCTGATTTTTTTATTATTATTTGAGGCGAAGAAAAAAATTTCACGAGGCTTATATTTTCGCGATTACGACGGGCTCACGAAAATCAAAGTCTCACAAAAATAAGTGCTTTTACAGTAGTGAGAAAAAGCATTATAATCAGTAATGGAAATTATCACTAAATCACTTGTAAAAAATGTAATATTTGTTATTGTTAATTATAAACTTGTTATTGTTAATTGTCTTGTTAGTTATTAAACTGTGTAAAAAGAAGTATTACACATTTAAAAAACATCTAACTAAATGTTAAATAACTTCAAAACATTATAATATTTAGTAGCTATTCAAATATTTTAATATTGTGGGGGAAAAAAATCTGATTTAAATTTCAAAAATACAATTTTTTAAATCTATTTATAAATTATGTGTGAGTTTGCTGTATGTATACATTGCTACAATTTTTGATCAATTTGATATACATACGCTTTAGAACCTGTGTAAAATTACTGGCTGCTTTATGAATTTATCAAACTATTATTTATCACCTTTTTTCAACCACTTTTTCAAAAATGTAGATTGTGTTCTTAATTAAACAGTTAATTGTTTAATAATTACAAAATTTAATCTGTATCATCAATTTGAAAATAAATACAATTTATCAATAAGTTTAAAATATAAGCAGTATTTAATACTGGTTTACATAATTATTACAAAATATTAATGCACATAATTTTGTATGTTACTAAAGAAATCTTTAATTTGCAGTTTTTTGTAATTTCTATAATTACATAATTAAAATTTTATTAATTAAGGCAAAAAAAAAAACATAGATTATGTTAGTAATTGGAGGGTTATTCATTTTTGAAATGCTTAATTCTTGATAGATGTTTAATATTTTAACACAGGGAAAAAAATAAAAAAAATCTGATTTTTTTTTATTTAAAAAAAAAAAAAAAAAAAAAAAAATCGTGATTTTTTTACACCCTAGAGCAGTGATTCCCAACGTGGGGCGCAGGCCCCACTGGGGGGGACATTTGATTCTTTAGGGGGGCAATTTAAAATTTGTAACTCAGCCTTCGCTCACCCTTTTTTTTTTTTTTTTTAGAAAAGTTGGGTTTTAGACTAAAAATAAAAGTAAAACATGCAAAATTAAAAAATAAATGGGTATTTTTGTTGAACGTTAAAAAAGCTTAAAATCAAAATGTTAAAATGGAATCAGTACCAGAATAATTATATGAGCAATTTTTTACTATGTTAACATCACCGTGTCCCCTTTTGTTATATTTAATAATTTCTATAGCTTTTCTGGTTACTAATGTATTTTGCAATTTTTCAAAATTATTTATCGAATGATCTATTTTTATCTATTCATTCTTCTGTATGTAACATAAAGAAACTTCTACACTTGA
Source organism: Maratus speciosus (assembly GCA_963932465.1). Taxonomy (NCBI): domain Eukaryota; kingdom Metazoa; phylum Arthropoda; class Arachnida; order Araneae; family Salticidae; genus Maratus; species Maratus speciosus. The sequence continues at coordinate 175,851,477 of OZ010793.1, forward strand.
AATTACTTAAGAGTATACTTAAATCTTATTGTCTTTAACATATTTAACATTAAAAATATTTGAAATAACTAAATGTGGTACTAACGACTTTATAAAGTTTAAAAATTTTTAATAGCATTAAATAAGAAAATGGATAAATTGTAAATAACTATGGCTGTAGTGCAGGCCTCCTACACGGTAAATGAGTGTATAACATGTACAATTTAAATTTGAAATTGTCATAATTAATGTCTACTTAAACTTGATAAAGGTCAGAACCTTGAAATATTTCTTGTATACTTTGTTATCCATAGAAAGGAAATTTGGTGTCCAAAGATTTTCCAACAACTTTCAATAAGTTACTAAAATTCAATGTAAAATGTGTCATCGTTTTCAATTTTAATACTACATATGAGAGTCTCTTTTGTAATTTTGGGACAATAAAAATATAGGCATATAACACTTTTATTAAAAATTCAGGTTAAGTTGGGAAGGCACGGCAAATCTATTTTGGCATAAAAGTGAAGATTTATAGCTTTAATTCCATTTATAAAATTATACTAAAAACACATTTGTGGAAGAAAATTCAGCTCTATGATATGTTAAGAAATGTGAAATGATTAGTTATCGTTAAAACACTGTTAGGCTTCCTTCAGGTGAATACAATTCGATTTTCGAATAATAAGAGATATAGGTTACAGAATATTTGTGTGAGGAGTGGGGGTGGGGCATCGTGATTTTTCAGATGCTCCAGTGGGGCGTGGGCAATAAAAGGTTGGGAAATACTGCCCTAGAGTAAGTAAAAATAAATCCTCTACCCAATATTTTAAAGTAAATTTCTGATAAAAAGTAAGCATAATTGGTAGTAAATTATAAATTTAAAATTCATCACTTCATTGAATAAGTTAGACTCATAGCACCATCTATTGCCTTAAAGAAATAGAAATCACTTATGCAATATAGAAATTTGTCACAATTTCAATAATTAATTTAAAATCAACTAATTAAAAATTCAAGAATTTTTCTAATGACACAATCAAGTTATTTACCGTCAAATCTTGACAGGTACTATCTAGTACTTTGTTAATTGATAAAAGATGTTAAATAAAGCAGTAAAAAAGTTTTATATGCAAACTGTCTACATGTTTCGGCTTCATCAAAGCCATTTTCAAGACTAAACTGTTAAAGCCAATTTCTTTTGAAAAGAAATTTTTAAAACATATTGATTTTTTTTTTTTTTTTTTTTTTATTAAAACCCTTCTAAAGTTTAGATAGAGAAATTGATAATGAATTGTTGAATGAATTAATGAAACGCTTTTTAGTTTTGAAAATGGCTTCAGTGAAGCTGAAACATGAGCCAATTTGTATATAAAATTTTTTTGCTGTTTTACTTAACACCTTTACACAATTAGCAAAGTATAATAATTGCTTATTTTTAAAGTAAATGAATTTCTGTTCTCAAAAAGTTAGAAATTAATTTTTCTTATAAAAAATGTAGGAAAATTAGGACAATAACTAACAAATGATGACATTAAAAAAAAAAAAAAAAAAAATTACACTGTTAAAAATCTGTAGCTTTTTCTGCATAGTCACTCCACTGCTTTTATAGAAAATGATTATATGATTATATTATGAAGCATTCTCATTGGTCAGAATAGAGATATTCTATAAAAGTGGTGAAGTGCCTATGCAGCAAAAGCTGCAGATTTTTAACAGTGTAGATACTTTAAGAAAATTAGGACAATTCCTCTATCTATGTGAAGTTTACTAGTATACATTAATTAAATTCAATCTCTTTTTCATGAATAGTTTTAGAAGAAAGGGTCCCTTACAAAAATATTTCATAGAGCTGTATAGAACTCCATAGAATTCTTTACAAGTTCTATAGAATAGCCTATCTATAGAATACTGTTTCTATAGAGTTTTGAAGAGTTCTATAGAGTACTTTTTCTAAAGAAAATGTTTGTATAGAATTCATTAGAATTTTTTTTCTATAGAACAGTTTTTCTATAGAGCACTATAAAACTCTCAGAAGTTAAATAGACTAATGATTCTATAGATTTTTTTAAAATAAAAAAACTTATTTTTGGTCTTTTAAAACTTATGCGTACTAATTTATACATACATATACATTAAAATTAAAAAAATAATAATAATAATTAATTTTGTAATACATCAGTTTAATATAATAGTACTCCATAGATTTAACATGATTATAATTTAATTCATAATTCTAATACACTGTGATTCAATTGTTAATGTATTCATATATCAGTCAAATTACATTGATTCAAATTATGGTTAATTAATATATTTGTTTATAATTTATTAATTTATTGTTTAATTTTATAATCATTTATTAATTTACTGTTAATTTCATAAAAACATTCATCTAATTTAATAAACTTTATTCACTAATTGTAATTTTTATTCAAATATTTTAAACTGAAGCATAAAAATATTTAAACAATTACGTTTCAAGTTTAATATAATTTCTTTAAATATTTTTTCAGTCTATATTGAAATAAGAGTTATTTTTATCACCCCGCATATGATGTCGCCAGATTAATGAATGTTAAAAGAAATCTGAAATGAATATCTCAACACTATTTAAGCTGTGAAGCTCATTTGAAACGGTAAATAATATAGCATAACTATCACCAACAAAATAAATAAGTAAATGAATAAATAAATAAATTACAGTCGAACCCGGTTAAGACGCTCACAGTTAATATGCGATCCCGCTTAATACGCGGATTTTTTCCGATCCCTTGAACATCGCCTATAAGGCTAATGCAAAAATATCACGTTTAATACGCAAACGGTTATTACGCGATCCCGCTTAATACGTGATAAATTTTCGGTCCTTTAAGAGAAAAAAATCACGCTTAAGACACGAATTCATTGGTCAAGATACAAATTCCATCTCTCTTCTCGAGTTTTGCAAATTTAGTGGATTTTTTTTTTTTTTATTCAGAAAAAAACACTGTTTCCGAATAATATTATTTACTTTATTTAACAACAAATTAATTAAGTAGAAAATTACTAATCGGAAATAGTGGAAGATATTTCAATAAAACAAAAACCTGCTAAATTAGAAAAACTGCAATACTTCTTTGATTCTGCCTTCTCACATTTTTTGTCTCTAGCTTCGTGCATGTTTTTACGGTAGTAGAGAGATTCAGGAGATGAATTCAGTCTACGCAGTTACGTCATAAAAATTATTATGGTTAGAGATGACCATGCATGTTGTTAGTGAGGTTTTAAACATACGTTATATTAGTACTATGTTTTATAACCTACATATTATGGGCAACAAAAATGAATCTCGTAAAGATTAAACTCATACGGCTGCGGTTGGATAATTTTTTTGTTTTCTTTACTGTTTGCTATGCTAACAATATTTTTTTACACAAAAATTAATAAGGATTGTCTTTCCTATATTAAAAAGATGGATAGATTATAATGGTACTCATTATTACAAGTACTAAATATGATTTTAAAAACTGATAATTTTAAAAAGTGAAAAAAAATTTAACATTCCTATCTTTGTTTTTAAAAAATTACTCTAGTAGAAAAATTATTGTTGTTGTTTAATTTTTGGTTGCAACGTATTAATCGAAAATAAAGCCATGTTGGGATCCATATTTATTTTCCATTATGATTTCAGTCGGTCCTATAAAAACAAACAATGAGTTAAAGTGGAATACAATTAAATTTTAATTTAAATGTACGTAAAAGACACAATGATTGACCATTAACATTGATATGAAATCTCTAAAGTTTATTTAGACTATTAGATATGTAAATAAGTTCAGTTCCTGCAACATTATACAAATTACGTTTAATACACGAATTTTGTCCACTCCCTTGAAACGCGTCTTAACCTGGTTCCACTGTATTCTTTTATTATGATTCTTTATCTTAACAGATTTTTTTTTTCTCCTAAAATCTGGTTTTCTAAGTTACAAATAATTTCGGTTTTCATAATTTACACAGTTGAGAATGAATCAACATATAAAATATACATTATTTCTACACAATACAATAATTTCTATACAAGTTTAATAATTGGGAATGCAAATCGCAAAAGAAAAAATCTTGAAATAGTGTAATGAGAGCTTAAAAACTACAAGCAACTGTAGAATGCACTGAAAGTATTGGTTCAAGTGCAATCACGGAAGCCAAACAGCATCAAGTGCGGTTAGTAGTTGTGAGGGTGGAAACAGCTGCGGGTTGGCGCTATTTGAATAATTTTATAGAATACATTCGATTATTTTTATAGAATGTTTTACAGAATATATTTGAATATTTTATAGAAATTCTATAGACATTTCTATTGAACTTCTACAGATATTTCTATAAATTTTGGTGAAACTAGCTTATAGAAAAACAGGCCATAATTCTATAGGATTCTATAATACTTTTTCTATATATATATTTTTAAAAAATTCAAGAAATTTTTGTAAGGGGTGTTTTTTAAACCCTACAGGCAGCTGCCCTGTGTTTTTTTGTTTCCAGAAATTGTATTAAAATGGCTGTAGACAAAAATATTTTAAACAGAATTATGTTTTGAATATTGAATTAAGTGATCTATATTGAATGAAGGGATATGAAATATACATTACAGCATCAAACCGTAATTAATATACATATATATATCGTAGAATTTACACCCATTCTTATAAAAATACAGAAAAATCATCAGACACTAATAGAGTTAATAATATTGTATACTATTAAAATGCCTTGATGATGTTTGTATAATCATCAAGAGTAGATTATGACTTGCTGTCTCAAGACATGGATTGCACCTTTTCTCTGCAAATGGTAGTTTTGCTTTTCCATATAGTGGCATGCTACATCATTCGTCCGAAGTTCAAGTGTCTGGTCACACCATTCTCATGCCGTACATGGCAGAGGCTTCCCCGTTTTCCCAAGACAATAGTGTTCAGCCTTTTGCATGTGTTTTAAAACTTGCTTTAAAATCTCAACGTTTGCTTTTATCAAATGATTTTAAAATTCACATTTTTTTAAAAATTATTATTCAGAAGCCCCATTTGTTTGATATTTAAGTTGGAACGTTAAAATTTAAACAAGTTAAGAGTCTGGTGTGAAGATAGTGCGTTATCTGATTTTAAAATTTAAATGATGATTTTCACTGAGGTTTCATTTATATTAATCTTAAGTGATTACTATTAAAGTTCTTTCTGCACTTTTTTTTTTTTTTTAATGTATTGCCCAAGAAGAACCTATATTCTTCTGTATTTAAAAAAAAAAGAAAAAGAACTTTAGAAATAATCACTTAAGATTAATATAAATGAAACCTCAGTGAAAATCATCATTTAAATTTTAAAATCAGATAACACACTATCTTCACACCAGACTAACTTGTTTAAATTTTAACGTTCCAACTTAAATATCATACAAATGGGGCTTCTAAATAATAATTTTTAAAAAAATGTGAACTTTAAAATCATTTGATAAAAGCAAACGTTGAGATTTTAAATGAAGTTATAAAACACATGCAAAAGGCTGAACACTATTACTTTCTGCATTTTTTTTTTTTTTTTTTTTTTTAATGGATTGCCCAAGAGGAACCTATATTCTTCTGTGTTAAAAAAAAAAAAAAAAAAAGAAAAAAAAAAAAGAAATTTACAAACATTGTTTTGATTTTAGCATTTTTATTCTTTGTGTTTCAAAGTTCACGTAAGAACTTTTTATTCTACTTTCTCAATGATCTAAATCTAAAGGGACTGCAAATTGCATGAGTTGTTGCTTAAAAAATAATTTACAATGCCTTAAATAAAATTCTATATGGCTGCAAATGAAAAAAAATTCTCATCTCTTAGAATTCCATCATCAATCTACTTTAACCTTTTCGGGCCCAGTGATGCCAAATGGCATCATGACTTTCACGAATTTTTTTTACATTTAAAAACTTAATCTCGGAGATTCTGTTTGGTGTCATTCAAAAGACACTTTTTCTGTCTTTTCAGGAGTATTTTTTTATTTCCTCAAGAGATGGAAGCAGAGGTTCCAGAAACTGAAAAGTATTGCTTGATTTACTTTTAAAACGTGAAGTGAAAACATGACTGTAAAAAAAAAAGAAAAAAATATTATTCACACTTTTCCTTTTTTAAAAAATTACAATATTTTAAATATAATTTGTAATATCTATGAAGTACATATTTATGCATTTATAATTCAACAATTTTATTTTTATTTCAGTAACAATGCATAGTAAAATATAAATGATTCCAAATGGCATCACTGGGACTTGATAGATATTTTCAACTTAACTCGCTATTTTGATTTCTTATCTGATTTGATATTTTTTTGAAAGGAAAAAAAAATTTTCTTTACTATTTATCATGCCAAAATGAAAAAAAGAGTTTGTATCAATAGAAAGAGCCATTTATTTACTAAGGAATGATGATATTTCAGATACAGAAATTGAAAAATCTGACGAAGAGGACAGTGAAAGTGCACGCAATCTGTCAGATGCAGATGATTTTGTGCACTATTGCGACAATTTATTGCGTGGTTGCCTAATTCAATTGTCTCGCTCGTCGGCTTAACTGTTCGGAGTTTTCTGTGGACGCCCAATTGTTAATATTCTTGATTTGGATACAAATGATTCAGTCGGTCCAGTTATTATTTCTCTAGGGAATAAGTATTTGAAGGTGAAAATGTAGATCAATTAGAAGATAAGAATATTGAACCATTTGACACATCATTTAGAGAAACTTGTTCATTGCCTCCTGATGAAATTTTAGTCCTTATGAGTACTTTAAATTATTTTGTGATGAATAAATTACAGATAACTTAGTGTATCAAGTGGCTGAGAGGTTCCGCTGGCAAAGTTCATAGACGGGAAGTGCTGGTTTGGAACCAGTCGCGCTCATCGGCCTAACTGTTCGGAGTTTTCAGTGGTTTTCATCGAATCAGGGTTATCCTTGCGTAAATACGGGTTAGGTTCCCTTAAAAAGATCCCCACTGAGGGCCTCCCTCCCTCAGGGATATATATCTCATGTGGATAATCGGCTGTCATGAACAACACCAACACCACCTTAGTGCATCAAATAAATCTCTATTCTTGCCAAAAGCCTGGAACTTCAGTAAATACAATTATGCATGAAATGGACATTAAAAAATGAATACACATTAAAAATTGTATGTATATTTCCTTTTCTTTTGCTTCCAATGATGCCAAATGGCATCATGTGCTTTTCATGTACAGCTCCCGTTTGGTCCCAATGATGCCAAATGGCATCGTTTAAAAAAACTATTAAAAAAATGTTAAATAATTTTTTGGAATTATATTTATGTTTATAGTAGCTAAAAACAAGCTTAATTCCAGAAATTCAGATTTTTCCTCTTGTAAATAAATATGCGGTCCTGAAAGGGTTAAATTGACAGAATCACTATGAACTGGCAGAAAAAGTTATCCAGTACTACTACTTATTATCACCACACATACCAGTGATAAATAACAGCAAAGACTGGTATGTAAGCCCATAGACTCAATATGATAAATATGTTACAGCAAAAGAAAATATGAGAATACTTTTAAGGTTAAGTTTAATTTGTTACACAATTGTAAAGGATTTAAAAAATATAATAAAAGAATAATTTTAATAAAAATTAGCGATTAATTAACAGTTGTAAAATATGTGACAGCATAACTGGGGAAGATGTATCTCTCAGGTATGACAACCTGAGACCTACGGGGAGAGACGGGTCAAAACTCCCAAAATTTGCATGACCCTAAATGTCTCTCGTAAATAAGACTCTGAAAAGAAATAAAAATGCATGTACTGAACACCTTAACCCCCACTACCAGAAGTATGTACCTAAAGTTTTTTAAATCAAAAAATGATTATTTGAAAGTAACCTATATTAGTGAAGGAAACAACTTGTAAAGCAAGATACACCTGTCAAATATAATTAAGTTATAAGTCTGTCAAATTCAATCGAGTTTATTAAGTTAAATGCAATTAAATATCACTAAAAAACAATGTTGCTGATTATTATCAACATTAAAAAAACTAAATATTTAGCTGATCCTCGAATCAAAAAGTACATACATATCAAATTTAATGTGGTATTAAATATAAATCAGACTTACAAAATGAAACTTTCTTCATCATCATGCTTTGTATTTTGAAGCTCCTTTTGTATTCTCTTAATTTCATTCAAGAGTAAAGCTAATTTCTTTTCAATACTTTCCTTCTTTTGTAAAAGTGTGGAAGAACTTTCAGAACATGCTGCAAATAGATTCATTTAAATAAATATATTTTGAATATCAACTGGAAATAAATAAAGCTTACATTCAATAATTAACTAAAATAAAAAGTACTTGGTACGATATCAAGGAAAATATTCTTTTACAAATGAATAATAGTACACTAAAATTATAACAATACTAACAAAACCTGGCTTTGCTCGTGTAATAGTTAAAATGTGCCAAGTGGTATTTGTGTGCATATTTTTATTAGAAGAAATTATACTGCTAAGGGTAATTCAAAAATTACTAATTTTGCCACAGCTTGATTAAACTTAATTATTGCATTGCAATAGTGAAAATGAGACTTAAATTAAGGAGAACTAAATAAATGATAATTTAGAATGTATAGGTGAAAATTGGCGGTCGCCACTCGCCACGTGGCGATTAAAGTTGTAAAAGTGGCGATTAAAAAATCGGCCATCGATCGCCACCCTAGTCGCCACTCGCCAAGTGGCGATAAAAAATCTGTTATTGATCGCCAAGTGAAATATAGTTTTTTTCATAGAAATATGCATCTCTACTTTGGTTACATCTAATTAGAAAACTGGGTAATTCTTTTTTGTACTGGATGCAAGCAGATTGGAATGATTTAGCTGTATTTTCAATATTTCGGCTTTTCGCCATTGCTTTTCAGTTGGATTATTTTTTCAAGAAATACAGTTTTATTCTGCAAAATATATTCATCATATCTTTAATTCCACATGCTTTCAAATAATGTATTCCTTTTTTTTTTTTTTTTTTTTTTACTGGATGCAAGTGGATTTTTAGGACATTGCAGTATGTTCAATATTTCGACTCTTGCCACATGCTCACCAGTTAGATTATTTTTCTTCAGGTAATACTGTTTAATCCTGCGGAACACACTCATCAGCTTCGATTTCAACTGTATATATGTGTATAGTATAACACATTTACTTATTAAATAAAATCCAAATAACATTTTATTGTGCTTTATTTGATCATTTTTTTATTGTATACACCTAACTGTTGGAATTTTTATTTAGTAGTTATTTTTTATATAAAGTAATAGTAATTTAATTGATTATAGTGTATATGAACCTATACAAATAATCTAAAAATATATTCTAAAAAAAAAAAAATAATAATAATAATAGATTATGTGATTTTAAAGTAATTTTCTTGAATTTTGACTGCTTCCCTATTCTTATCATGAATAGTTGGCTGGTATAAAACTGATTTATAGAAAAATATGTATATATACACAACAATTATAGTTTATGTAGATGTCAAGAAAGTTTGAAACATTATAGTGGCCGCTAACCTTAAAAAGTGGCCACTAATGAAACTGAGTCTACCGGCCACTGGCTACTAACTCAATTTCCCAGTTTTCACCTATATTAGAATGTATTTTGAAGGTTTTACGCTCATTTCAGTTTTCATTTGAAGTTTTTAATTTTTCAGAAATCGTTCTTAGCAAGCATTTACATCTTAAAAGTAACTATCATGCCATATTCCAAGCTTCTAGTCTAAAGGTCTGCCACCCCTTTGATGGTAGTAGCACCAACATAAAATATAGCCTATGTTAGAGCAGGGACTGTCACCATCAATTTGCCAACATAACTTTTGAAATCGGTTTGGTATTTCCTGAAATTTCATAGAAATTGTAATTCAGAAAGTTTTTTTTAATGCTTTTTGCTCATTTTACACTTTTAAATTTTGAATGTTTTAGAAACTGTTCTTAGAGAACATTTGTAACTTATATAAGTATCTATCATGCCTAATTTTAAGTTTCTATATTCAACAATTCAATAGAAATCGTAATTTAGATAATTTTTAGAACACTTTTCGCTTATTTCACGCTTTTAAATTTGGAATTAACTACCATGTCAAATTTCAAGTTCCTATCTTTAACAATTCCACAGAAATTGACATTTAGAAAACTTTTAAAACACTTTTTGTTCATTTCTTGCTTTTAAATTTTGCCAGAAACTATGTTCTGAGAGAGCATTTACATCTTATAAGTAACTACCATGCCAAATTCAAAGTTTCTAGCCCTTCAGTATAAAAAAATTGCAATTTTAGAATATTTTTTGCTCCTGCAACCCTTTGGTGGTAGTGGCCCCTTCAGTATAAAAAAATTGCAATTTTAGAATATTTTTTGCTCCTGCAACCCTTTGGTGGTAGTGGCACTGACATAATATACAGACTACGTTGGAGCAGGGACCATCACAATCAATTTCCAATCATTACTTTTGAAATTGGTTTGGTATTCCTTAAGATTCCATAGAAATCATAATTTAGTACATTTTTAAAACCCTTTTCACTTATTTCACCCTTTTAATTTTGGAATTTTATAGGAACTGCTTTTAGAGATCTTATAAGTCAGGGCTTGAAATTCAATTTTTCCTAGGAGGGGAGTGTCCCTACCAACATTTATAAATGGAGGGGAGTTGAGCTACTTGGGAGGGAGAAAAAAAAAATCTAAAACCCACTGATATTTTACGTGCTATTTAGATTTACATTAATTATTTTGTCATGCCTGTATTAATACTGACATGACAAACCGACGTGATGTAAGTTCATCGATCAGACGAAGGACAAAACTGTAAATTTCGTCAGTCTGTCCCAAAAAGTAACCGTAAAGTTCGCGGGTGTTTCTGAATTTAAAAAAAAAAAAAAAAAAAAAAAAAAAAAAAAAAAAAAATATCTGAAATTCACAGCAAATTTTCTGAAAGGGGGAGACTGGAAAGGGACTGGGAGGGGGGGAATTCTGAGTAAAAAAAAATCTGAAATTCACAGCAAATTTTCTGAAAGGTTGCAACAGGGGGGAGAAAAAAAAGGGGGGGGAATCCACTCCTGGCACCAACTATGTTTTTTTTCGCGTCCCTTTGACGAAATTTGCGGTTTATTCACAATCTTTTGACGAAATGAGCGGTTTTTTGCGATCTTTTGACGAAATTTGCATTTTTCCCGCAATCTTTTGGGGAAATTTGCCGGTTTTTTCGCGATCTTTTGACGAAATTTGCCGTTTTTTCGCGATCTTTTGACGAAATTAGCAGTTTTTTCTCGATCATTTGGGGAAATTTGCCCTTTTATTCGCGATCCTTTGACGAAATTTGTTGTTTTTCCGCGATTCTTTGACGAAATTTGCTGTTTTTTTTTCGCGATTCTCTGACGAAATTCGCGTTTTTTCCCGCGATCCTTTGACGAAATTAGTTTTTTTCGGCGAACATTTGTCGAAATTTGCGATATAATTTGTCCGAATTTTCGGATTTATGACCGATTTTTTTTAATTTTCGGAAATGACTGTTTTAATTTTTCGGAAAATTCGGAACATAATCACCCCTGCTATACCTATAATAATAAATATAGATATTTGTGTGTGTGTGTGCTGTTTTCTAAAGAAGCCGTATCATTTTTTATCAAGACCCTTTGATGAAATTCCCACTTTTTTCTGCAGCCCTTTGACGAAATTCGCGTTTTATCCGCAATCTTTTGACGAAACTCGACTTTTTTCGCTCCCTTTTGACGAAAATCGCGGTTTTCGTGATATTGTGGCGAAATTCACGTTTTCTCACGATCCTCTGACGAAATTCGCGCCTTTTTCGCGATTATTTGACAAAGTTCGCGTGTTTTTCGCGATTCTTTGACAAAATTTGCGTTTTTTTTCGTGATCGTTTGATGAAATTCGCGTTTTTTCGCGATCCTTTGACGAAATGCGCGTCTTTTCACGATCCTTTGTCGAAATTCGCATTTTTTCCTTGACAAAACGCGCATTTTCCCGCGATCCTTTGACAAAATGCAAGTTTCTTCACGATCCTTTGATGAAATTCGCGTTTTTTCAGCGGCCTTTTGACTAAATTCGCGTTTATTCCCGATCTTTTGATGAAATCCGCTTTTTTCGCGATCCTTTGCCGAAACCCGCGTTTTTTTCTCGTTCCTTTATCGAAATTTACGGGGTTTTTTTTGCTCTCCTTTGATGTAATTTGCGTTTTTTCGCGATCCTTTGATGAGTTTCGAGTTTGTTTTTTTTTCGCGATCTGACGAAATTCAAGCTTTTCCGCGATCCTTTGACAAAATTTACGTTTTATTCGCAATCTTTTGCGACGAAATTGGCGATTTTTTCCTCGAACGATTTACGAAATTGATTTTTTTCGGTGATCGGCGAACATTTGTTGAAATTCGCGATATTTTTCTGTTGAACTGATGACCGATTTTTCATAATTTTCGAACCTAATGCCTTAAATTTTAGGAAAATTCGGAATAGAATCACCTCTGAACTCGCCAATCGGTCGCGGACACTTGTCAGCCGATCTCGAGAAAGAAATAATAAAATTTGTCTTATCAGTCGAATGAAAAATTCGTGAATTTCAACGATCTTTTGCGGTAAAAAAACCCCGCAAAATGTGTCAATCGGTCGCGCGAAACTATAAGGAAATTCGCAAGGCATTGGTGGGAGTTGATCGCAATTTCAAAATGCAAAATTCTCCCGAAAATGGTAAAATTTTTTGGGCGGGAGCCTCCCGCCCACGATATTCTTTTGGGCGGGATTTCAAAATTTTGGACGCGAATCCCGCCCAGAAATTCAAGCCCTGTTATAAGTATCTATCAAGACAAATTTCAAGTTTCTATCTTTAACAATTCCATAGAAACCGTAATATAATAGACCCACTCAAATCCGCACAACTTGAAGCTACAGGTTGAACAGATTTTAGAATTTTGCAGATTTCTTGTCATTGATTTGTTTTTTCAGTAATTTGAATGAAATAATGCAATCAAGATTATAATGAGTGCTTACAATAAAGTAAAACATTAAAATAATTAAGTAATAAACTAAAACAATAAAAATTAAGATAGTTTTAAAAAATCATTAAAAGTAAAGGGCAAGTAAATAATTAATCTCTATAATAATAGCCTAAGTCATGTGACTGTCATCAATAGTTCTGGGCTAACCGCTTCACTTTTTATATGCCAAACAGCCAATTTGGTAATTTAATGTTAGCCAGGCGCAGGTGATAAATCGCCAAGTATTGTTCCATCGCCATCATATCACTGGTATTATAATAGTCCATCTCATGCGACCATCATAAACAATTTTTCGTGAGGTAAATTAAAACAAAGCTTTGATGTTGAAATTAAATGCCATAGTTTATGGTATTATTTATTACTTTTCTTCTTCTTTTTTTTCTTTTAAGAAGTAAGAGAAAATTGAGTCATAAATTTTAAGTATTTCAGTTTTAAATTAAAGTTATGCATTTTAAATAAAATGAGTGAAAGTATTATATTTTAAATGAAATTAATGAAATAAGAAAAAATACGACGGGTACAATGTTTGGCGATTTGTCACCTGCACTCGGCTAACATAAAAATACCGAGTTCATGATTTCTGTATCAGAATGTTCCGATTTGAGCAAGTAAATTCAATTATGAATAAAAGTAACATGATACAATGCTTAGCATAGATTTAAAGGAGACCAAACTGGTCGCCAAGAGTGGCTAGTAGTGTATAATTAAATATGCATAATAAATATGAGATACATTTTTCTTGAACTATTGAATGAAACTTGCTTCATAAAGGTACCCTATTCATTCACATCAAAATAATAAAATAAGGAAGTTTTATTTCAGGTTTAGCCAGGCTTAATACCTAAAAAAGCTTGATTAAGACATAAATATATTTGATAAAAAGATTGCAATTACTAATGATATCAGAAATATCTTGATTTTTTTTTTCAGAAATAAATGTATAGGGGAGAGTAGTAATGAATGGGCCATTAACAAAATATGAAAAAGTATTTGCATAAAATTATTTTAGATGCCACCAATAGATAGAGCTATTTGTTCTACCAAACTCATCAAGTTTTCCATTGTTTGGGAGGAGCCATTTTCCCACTAGAGTAGGATGGTCAAGAATCTGAGTGAAAAGTAATTTTTTTCCCTTTTCAGCAAAATAAATAAGCTAAAAAGTATCTATTATTTCATTGCAGATATATGTATTAGCAAGTCTTTGCATAGCTGTAAACTAATTTTAGGGTGTATTTAGAGGTTATTTGAATTTTAATATACTAAAAAAAACCTGAATATATTTCAGAAGTATAGGTGGGGCTGAATGGGATGCTATATCATGGTCATGAATGGGCCACCTTTACCCTGATCATGGAAATAATGAGTTTTCCTTCTTTTTTTCTGATTTTCTCTTTAATATGAAACATAACTGGCTGTCATGGATTTAGATTAAATTACTGTCTAGTTAGAATATGTTTATGGTGATGTCTAAAAAATAATTTGCACATTTTCACCCTAAGAAATATTAGTTATTTATTAGAAACATAAGTTAAATTGTATAAATGATTAAGGTGAACTGTCCAGCTGTTGACCACACCGACCAGTATTTTCCCATTTGATATAAAATTGCCCATTTGAATAATTGTTCATCTTATGAATCTGATGGGTAAAACAAATAATACCAGAAATTTACACTAAATAGTCAATTAATAGGCAATTCACCTGAATGAAATTTTACCACTTGAAATTTAATTTTAATTAAATAAAGTTTTTCCTTTAGATGGGCCAGTGTTTTTAAGCCAAAGACATAAATTTTGTTAAATCATAATGTGCATTATCTATTATTTTTCTGCTTATTTTATGTTCTTTCTTTCTTATAATCTCATTATGTTGTCATTTTTTTGCTACAATTATGTGATTTAATAACATCACTTTCGATGTTCATAAATTTTGATAAGCATTATGCATTAGGTACTTACTATTTCAGTATGCTTTTAATAATATCATATCAAGTACCATTCATTTTGTCATAAGTGGTGAATAAAAGATTAATTCTACATTTTTTCACTGAATTCATTTAGTGGCCCGTTCATTACCTTCAATGGTCCATTCAGCTCCATGGGTGGGGATGGATGGGCCAAATTTCTATATTTTTATTTTATGTTATCATTCATTATAGACATTTTCTAATCCAATTTTTATGACTTTTATATAACCAAATAAGTAAAGTAACTAAAGAGCCAATTCTGAACCAAAAAAAAAAAAAAAAATATTAGAAAAAAAAATACAAAAATTAAAAACCAAAAATTGGCCCATTCATTATCACTCTCCCCTACTTCCTTCATGATAAAGCATGAGTTCAGCCATATTATCACTAGGGATTGACCGAATATCGAATAGTTGATTAGGTATTCGGTGTTAGGCATGTAAACCGAATATTCGGTTTTGGCCGAATACTTTTAAGTATTCGGCTGAATAATTGCAGATAAGTATTTTCTTAGAAGTAGAAGAATTCTCTTTTACTTAGCAGTAAAACAGGCTAAACAATGAGTTTCAATATTGAGTTCAGAGTTCAGCTGCACTACAAAAAACAAGTCAAAGGCCATTTTTAATTAAAAAAAAACTTTTACCTTCCTAAAATAGTCTAGATAGCTGTGAAATCAAAACAACTGTCTACAACAGAGAAAAAAAAGTAAGGAAGATGCACATCTTTCACTTATCATTTAATTTTATTTACTTCCACATTAGTTTTTTTTTTATTTAAATTTATTTAATGTGTATTTACTTTAATATGCACATCAAATAAGTATATCAGAGTTCATATCTGTATATCTAAGGTGTATATTAAAGAAAATACACACATCAAATAAGTATACCCCTATGCCTTCCTATAGCTTTTATAATCATTATATCAAAATCGCTCAAATTTCTTTTCTTCATCACCATAATGTTAAAATATTAATCAAAATATAAATATTCTATCAATAATTTGACAGAAAATAGTTAAATGTACAAATTGGTATGATACCTTTTGTATTTTGAGAACATTCCTATTCAATATGTTTATAAATAGACTTAGACAATCAATAAATCAGCTTAATGACAACATTGTTTCTTTGTATTTGAATGAACTTTTGTTTTTCTGACAATGCTTATCGTTAAAAATACCCTGTATAGTTTAATACTTTCATAGGTTAATTTTGGGTATTGACTAGTGATAAAATAATAAAAAATAAGTGATGGGTTTATGAATTTGTGAGTGGAAAGTCGTCATTAAATTTTTTTGTGTAATTAGATTTAAGAATAAAAATGTAACTGAATTAAATTATTGAGAATTTAATTTCAATTAAAGCTTATGAAAAAAGCTAATATATGCAAAAATGAGTATTAAAAAGTTTCAAGTATTCGGTTGCCGAATACCGAAGCATCGGTATACACTTCGGCCGAAGCTTCGGTATTCGGCAAAATTTCTGCTTTGGTCAATCCCTAATTATCACTAGAATTTCATATTAAAGTACACATGGAAAGATATGAAAAAGAAAAGTCTGTAATTTTGTACTTACATCCTAACTGTAAGTTTAATTATTTACATCTGTGATGATGTGCAGATTTTAGGCACTTGTGAATTTTTAAGGTTGCTGATTTGAAGGAGTCTACTGTATAGAATGTTTTTAAAACATTTCCCCACATTTTCACCCTTTTTAAATTTCAATTTTTTTTTTCAACTGCTATAGAGAGCATTTACATCTTATAAGTAACTACAATTTCAAGTTTCTAGCCCCTTCAGTATCATTAAAATCTGCGACCCCTGGTGGTAATGTCACTGACATAAAATTTAGTCTATGTTGGAGCAGGAACTGTGACATTATCCATATTATCCCCACCTCTAAAGAGAACTATGAAAGCTAACTTTAAGTCCTAACCCTGTGTTGACATTTGTTATCTTTAGAACCTGTGTTAACTGTAATTTTAGTAGTTATAGATCAAGCGCTCTGTGTAATTCTTATTAAATGTGTGATGTTCTAAAATGGATTATTTCATATTATATAAAAACCTGCATACCGTTATGACAGTAAATGTTCTATTTAAGCTCATCAGTATCTTTTAAGATACATAACACCACATGGTGGGAAGCATTTTCAAATCGAATACCTAGTAACGCTTCTATGCAACAGAAATTATGGTAACAACTGTAGCAGTGTCAGCCTATCACATTTCACCACTGGAATCTTTTCCCTTTTTAATGCCAACCGAATAGCCGAAATGGAAATAAAGACTTTTACATTTCAGAACTGCTTCAGGATTAAATACGAAGTCAGGTGAGGAATAGGTGGATGCTCTTATATATATTATGAGTTATGACATGAGTGACAAAGCCGAAGATACATTTCTGACATCACAAGGGCTGATAAGAATTTTCAAGCAGTACTAGAAAAGTTTGAAAATCATTTTATAGAGAAGCGAAACATAATATTTGAAATGGCACAATTTAACTGTCAGATACAAAAAGAAGGTGAGTCAATTAACAATTTTATTATGGATCTATATGCATCAACTGATAAATATGATTAAGGTAATCTTCATGATGAATTACTCTGGGATCACATTGTTGCCGGTATCACTGACCAATCTTTGAGTGAAAAGCTACAACTTGATCCTCAGCTTACTTTACAAACTGTCATCAATAAAGTCTGTTTATCAGAATGTATCAAATGGCAACAGTCCATGTTAGTGAGTAATGTCTCCATTAATGCTGCAACTCACAAAAAGAAATTTCGGCAGACACCTCATAATTTAATTTAAAAGACTGCCAACTTCCATAATCCTAAAACAACTTCTAATGTAAAAAATTGTAAACATTGTGGGAACACACCCCGTAACAGAAAATTTTGTCCGAAAGGACTCTTTCTGACGTAAGTGCGAGAAAAAGGGACACTGGGAAAATGTTTGTTTGTGTCTTATGAACAGTGTAAATTAAATTCATTGTGAAGCTGGGTTTATAGGTCTAATGGCAGAGAAACAACACAGTGATGATTGGGTAGTTCCTATCAAAATATTGCAGAAATCTATTTGATTTAAAATCGACAGCAGTGCTGATTGCTCAGTGATTCATAATAATATCAAGCAAACAGGGCTAAATGATGCTCATCGATCCCGAAGTCCCGATAGAACAACTCTGAAATTAATAGAGAAATGATTAGTTGAAAACATTCTATGTTTTCAACTAATCATTTCTAATGTCTTCTGTAATCTTAGTCATTTCATAACTAATCATTTACATTGTAAAAACTGTTTAAAAGAAATTTTTTCATAAATTTTTTTTAAAAATAATTAATTAAAATAAAAAATCATTAAAATAAAAAAACAAATTTTGTTTAAAAGAAATTTTTGTCATGTTTGTTGGGAAAATCAGCCAATAAAGTTTTCGGACTGTGTTCTAATACACAATCACATCATGTGTAAAGTATTAGCAGCTTTGATCCTATTTAGGAATTAAAAAAAAATCAAAGTCACAATTGTTAATGTTAAAATTAGTAAAAATTAAAAATATAGAATAGATAATTACATTTTTATATACAACATATTATAAACCAAACCTTAAATAACTTTTGCTACTTTGGTAAAAACCAGGGCTGTGGAGTCGGTGGGAAAAGTGGGAGACTGCTTGTAAAATGGACGACTCCGACTCCGGGAATTTTAACTCTTTCGCTCAAAAATGGGCCTGACTCTGACTCTGCAGCCCTGGTAAAAACCTATTTTTGCTAGGATGGTTTTTACTTTTGTTTTCTATGATTTTTTCTCAGGGGTCGATTTAGAAAAAGAAAGTTGCATAGCAGTAACTGCTATACAAAGTCAGTTTTGAATAGCAGTTAGACACTTTTGTATAGTAAGTAAAAAATAGCTAACGTAACTTTTAAATCTTGAAAATTTACTACAATTTTTTTTTTTTTTTTAAAGCGTACTTCCTCGCTGTACTTCCATTGTAAATAAATACTTGGGGAGGGTGAAAACACAACGTATGTCGTGTAAAAACACCTTTAAATTTTAACTTTAAGCAGTGATGCCGCTGTACTTGAAAAAACCTGGGTCCCCGGGACCCAGGATTTCCAAAAATCTGGGTCCCTTTTTTACAAAAGCGGGTCCCCATCAATAATAATTTATATTTTAAAGAAATAAATGAAAGTTGTTTATTAAGATAAATGAAATGCATTAATTATTGTTTTAACAATAATTAAATAATGAATTAAAACCAGCATTATTTGCACTCAAATAAGATATTTTTAAAAAATATTAAGAGAAATTTTCTTTACTTTTTTAAAAGTAAAAATGTAAGATACAATTTTAATTGTAAAATAATGTTTATTTGAGAGTAGAAGACACCAAGTTCCACTAACAAGTATCACTAATGTTCGCATTCTTTTAAAAAGAGGCAAGGATGGTTTATTGAAAAAGATATTTTTGCTGAAAAAAAGAACACTTATGTTAAGTAAAGGTGTACTTTTCGTTGAATGAATGGGTGCTTTCATTATTATACTCCCCATTGAATTATTTGTCAGCATAGATCTGTGTTGGAATCAGACATTTTCCTTGGAAGGGAAATTTATATCTAAATCACTAATAAGTATCAAATCTTAAATGTTCTGAAGGCGGGAGACATTTCAATGCAGTAAGAACGAGGGGAGGGGGGTGATTTTTACTGGTCCACCTAATGAATATAAATATTATCCAAGTACACTGAAATCATGCCGTATTTTTAAGAATCTCATAAAAAAGAAATTAAATCCCATTTTATGAATTTTCTACCTATAAGTTTAGTTTGCACATCTTTTTTGGTGCTTTGACTAAATTCACGTTTTTTCAGCGTTACTTTGACGAAATTCGCGTTTTTCCGCGATCCTTTTGTTGAAATTCGCTATTTTTTCGCGAGTCTGTCCCGAAAATCGTGTTTTTTTCCGCGATACTTTGACAAAATTCGGCTTTATTCCGCGATTTTTTGACGAAATTTGCTATTTTTTCGCAATCTTTTGTCGAAATACACTATTTTGTCTCAGCCCTTTTACGAAAATAGCGTTTTCCGCTATATTTTCACGAAATTTGTGCTTTTTTCGCGATCCTTCGACGAAAATCGGCTTTTTTACGTTATTTTTTGACGACATTTGCTATTTTTGGGGGATCCTTTGATGAAAAACAACTATTTTTTCGCGATCCTTTGACGAAAATCGGCTTTTTTCCGCGATTTTTTGATGAAATTTGCGCTTTTTTCGCGATCTTTTGGCAAAATTTGGCTTTTTTCTGCGATTTTTTGACGAAATTCGATATTTTTGCGCGATCTTTTAACGAAATACGCTAATTTGTCGCGGCCCTTTTACGAAAATCGCGTTTTTCGCAATATTTTGATGAAATTTGCGCTTATTTCAGCGATATTTTCATGAAATTTGCGCTTATTTCCGCGATTTTTTGACGAAATTCGCTTTTTATTTCGCGATGCTTTGACGAAATTCGCTTTTTATTTCGCGATGCTTTGACGAAATACGCTATTTTTTCGCGGCCCTTTTACGAAAATCGCTGCTTTTGCGCGATATTTTGATGAGATTTACGCTTTTTCGCGATTCTGTGACGAAAATCGTCTGTTTTCCGCGATTTTTTCATGAAATTACGCGTCCCACGGGATGCGTAAGAGCTATTTTTTTGCGTCCCGTATCCGATTTTTCGCGTAATTTACGCGCTATAGCGCGTCCTCGGCATCCCTACATGACATAACAAAGGGTGTGGGAAATATGCATCGCAATAATTGCGATTTAATGCATTTCTTGGATCGCATTTTAGTTAAATTTGAATCGCAAATTGCGATGCGATACCGCTTAAATCGAACCCTGTTTTTTCTATATTTAGCAAAATCTTACCAATCACTGCCAAATCACACTTAGTAAATAATACATCAATAGTCGCTGGTGCACACTACAGAAGTTTTAATCATAAATGTCATTGAATACAATGGGAAAGTTCCATAATCAGATCCACAGCCAATCGATGATGTGGTATGAAGTGATTTTGTACAAAATTAAATACATGTTGTAAGCAGGGTTGGAAAAAAATCAAAAAAATCGGATTTTTTTTATTTAAATCAGATTTTTTTGATTTAAATCGGATTTATTTGATTTTTTTAGAATTCTATTTTTAATTATTGTGTTTTTATGTTTTTACAATACATGAAACAGTTTTTTATAATAAATAACTAAAAAAGAATAAATAATATTTATAATTTATAAAAATAACATAAGAAATAATTATATAGTTAAGAAAATACTATATTCTAGTTACTGATTGGTACTAAAAATTAAACATCTAGGCTTTAATCTAAAGCCCTTCTATTATTTTGTAACTGAATTGTGCGCACTAAATAAGAAATAAACTTAAATATGTTGTAAATGAATAGAAAATGGTAAAATTTAAAAAAAAAAACAAATTAAATATTCATTTAATTCAAGCTATTTATTAAGGGATAAAAATCACAATTAATTCAATATTTTTTAAGTGAATAGAAATAAATCAGGGATTTAATTGTTTGAACAAAAACACTAATTTAGAAGTTTTGTCCACTCCTAATTTATTACGAAGCTTGAATGAACTAGTCCAAAAGAAGAAAATTGTCTTTCTACTCCAGCAGATGAAGCCACGGCAGTTGTTATTTGGTAAATAAATTCAATTTCGCTGATTCTCTCTTTACCTCCTACATAAAACGACTTCCACCAATCATACTCTGTGATAATATCTGAAACTTTTTTCTCAAGCAATGATAATTTTTGGAATGGGCCATTTTTTGCTTGAAAATGTGCTACAGTGGTGAGAAGATTAGAACAATTTTCTTTAATGAATACCAAACCTTCATTATTTTCCTCTACACTAAGTGAAATTTCATTTTGATTTAAAACAGAGGGTCTTAATAAAACTCCAGCAAAATGAAAGCAATTAATAGCTTGTTCATATCTTGCTTTAAATTTTGTAATTCTATCTTTATCTAATACATTTTCTAACTTTTTACCCAAAATTTTCTATCAATATGTGCATTCGGCAAGGGAACAATCCTCGTTTTGGGTTGTATCTAGGGCACAAGCAATGGGTTTCAAAACTTCAGTCATATACCCTGCATTTCTTTTAATATTTAAGTCCATTACTGTTTTCTTAATATCAGAACTTATATTTTCTCGGTACTCTTTACATACTTTTACTATTTTTGACCAATTTTTTATGCATGATTGAAAGCAGTCAACATAAGAATTCCACCTTACATCTACTGGAATAAGTAATGCAGTGCCGCCTTCACTATTGTACCAAGCTTTAGGGAGATGAGTATTTCGGAAATATTTCACTATTTTTATATGATCACTGATCGTTTTACTTAGTGGATCTTTTGCCAACAAGTTTAGAACATGAGCAGAACACCCATACGTAGTTACATTATTAAAACCTTTGTCTTCTAATTCATTTCACATTTTAGCCATGTTGGCAGCATTATCAGTGACGAAACTATGAACTTTGCATTTAAATTTGTTTTCTGTTAAAGGAATCATTTTAGTCACAAGTTCAGTCAAATATTCACCTGTGTGTGAAAATCCTGATGTATCGATTGTGTCAACTAAGTAGACTTTACCTCTATTTACCACACATGCACATACGATTGGTTAATTTCGTATGTTTGACCATCCATCAAATGTCATACACACAATTTCGGCACTTAAAACATCTATGCATTTTTTGCTCTCATCATTGTATATTTTTTCCAATAAAGTTCCAGCAATAACTTTATGATTTAGTGGAGTATATCCAGGACGAAGTTTATTACAGAAATTGATGAATTCAGGATTTTCAACTGTACAAAAAGGGCAATTATTAGCATAAATAAAACGAGCAAAAAAAAAAAAAAAATTGATTTAAATCAAATGATTTTTTTAAAAAAATCAGCTGATTTAAATCTAGATTTAAATCTTGATTTAAATCAGTTGATTTAAATCATGCCAACCCTGGTAAGCAGGGTTTTTTGTTGTTGTTGTTGTTAGTTTGTGTGGTAAACTTTTACTAGTACATGTTAGGAGATCCTTTCCACACTCAACTTTGATACCAACCTTCTGTGGACATCTGATTATGAAATATGGCTAATACTCCATAATTAGGTCTACAGCTCCAATAGCCTACTGATGTCAAAAATGAATGAGTAAATGATCACCCATACGATATCTTGAAATATTTGACATACATAAAAACAAATCTGGCAACAACAACAATAAATCTGAGCTAAACCATAATTGTTAAAATACACCAATTGGCTGTGGATATGTTTATAGAATTCCTTCTCAAAGTATTTACCAATTAAAACATGAAAAACTTTATATATATTTTTTATGAAAATAGTACTTTAAGAACATTTAATATAACAGCACATATAGTAAAATAAATATTGGAAGTAGGGTAGATGTGCCAGTAATGGACACCCTTAAGGAATTTCTTTTAAAATTATTTTTTTACTAATAGTTATAATTATTATATTCCAGTTTTTTCAATATTATATTAACCTATTAACAATATTTAACCATTCTTATAGTCTCATTTCCCAATATGAATCTAAATTTAATTTTAAATAACAGAAATATATCAAAACACCCAAAAGCCCAGTAATGGACACCCTCTGTTCCAGTAATGGACACCCCATAAAAAATATTAAATATAATTGTTTTTATGATAGTATTTAGAACCAGAATTTAATGAATACATACTAATGAAACAAAATAGTTATTTTCAAAAAAATTTAACAATTAGGATGCCAGTAATTAATAAAATATTTGTGATAATCATTTAATGTTTGCATCAATTATTGTAGTTATCATAAGATCAATGTTTTAATTATTTTAGATGGATAGTATAAAATTCTAAATATCAGGCAATTACAGCTATCAAATTATTGAAACAGTGGGGGATTTAAAAGGTAATTAAAAAAAGTTTTGTAATATTAGTGTTTAGTTTTGTATCACTATTTTTAACAATCTTCCAGAGACTACTTGATATATCATTTATAATAATTAATATTACAAATATGAAAGAAATGATATTGTGAGTTGAATATTTTAAAACTAAATAAAATAATTTCAAAATAAAACTGTTGAACTGATGATTGAGGTCACTGATCTGCAGATTTACAAGTTTAATGAATATTACATTATAACTTTCAATAACTTTTTTTTTTTGGTCAGAGGTGCATAAGGAAACATTTAAGACAGAAAATAGATTTATAATAGCTTCTGTAACTTAACTGTTTTTATTTAAACAGAGAGGGATTAAGCCTTATGAGCTCCTCTTTTAATGTACTCTTAAACAATATTTTCTGCTTCCTGGCTGGTTTGATTGCCAGATTATAAAATATGCAAGGTACATTACATGAAAAAACAAAGAATAAAATATTGAAATTTTATTAATCACGCAAAATAACTTAAAAGCAGCTATTTATAAAAGTTTTGGTGTTATTACATTTTGGTAAGTATAATTGAAAATTAAATTTGATTATTTAGTTTTGCAATTGAGTCAATGTTTTATGCACTATAAACTTTACTGAAATTGCATTTTTAGCAATGTCTACATGGGGTGTCTATGTCTATTACAGGAATAAACAGTCTAATTAACCATCCCAGTAATGGGCACCCCCCCCCCCCTTAAAATCTTAAAAATACAGGCAAAGTTCTTTAATCCGCACAAGTTGGGACCAAGGGTTGTGCAGATTATGGAATATTGCGGATTATGGAGTATTTTGGATTATATGTCATTTTCTTATTTCTGGACATTATTTTAATTCCATATTCAGTATAACATGAAAAGAAAAATATGAAACATAATAATTTTTCTGGGCACTATTTTAATTCCATATTCAGTGTAACATGAAAAGAAAAATGTGAAATATAATAATTAATTTAATATGCTATCTCAAAAAATGCATTTTTCAAATTCTTGTATTAAAAAATTGATTATATTCACTTTTCTATTTAAAATTTTCAGATATTTCTTTAAAAAAATCATTTTTGGATCAAGAATTTGTAAATTTTGTTTAATTGTTTACATTCATTAAGCAATGCGAATTATAGAAAATTGCGGATTATGGGTGAGCGGATTATAGATCCTTGACTGTAAATGAAATTTTGTAAATGGCCGTTAATATATAAAATTCTAAGTTTTTTATTGCTACTCAAATAAAAAATTCAAATTTTGCATGAAAATAAATATATAAATTAATTAATAGTGTTGACTCTAAGCCGCTTTAGCAGGGTGCGGCGCCCGGCAGCCCTTTTTATTTCTTTTTTGCACTTGGCGGCCCTTTTAAACCCTTCCGATGTGCCCGACATCCCTTTTTAACACTTCCTATGATCCCCGTAGTAATTCAATTGATCCCGGGAAAATATCGCAAATTCTGGGGGCTCTAAACAAACCAATTCAAAATATTTTTTGTGAACAAAGTACAAAAGCGTCCTTTTTGAAAAAAAGTGCCCTTTTTTAGAATAGTGTTCCCTTTTGGAAAAAATGTAGGGGAAGACGGGGTACAATGAAACAAAATTTACTAATTTTTTTTTCCTATCCACAATTTTGCATGCACAAAAATATAATTAATGCATATTTTTAATCTTGTATTTTCCCCATCTAAACAAATTTTTATTAGGTTCTAAACAATATCTTTATGCTTGAAAAATAACAAAAAATAAATGTCTTACAGTGTTTCATTGTACCCCGTATGCCTGGGTACAATGAAACACATACTGGGGTACAATGAAACACATACTGGGGTACAATGAAACACTCCAAATGATAGAAGCAATTTTCACCCAGTATAGTTTATTTTATGAAAAATGAGATAAATACAAAAACAAAACTTGATTAATAAGGAAATTGATAAAAATAGTATAGTCTAAGATGAAAAATAAGAAAATTCTATTAGTTTAAGAAATACCTTTCATTTTACATTAAATTGGTGCAAGTCAGTTTCAAAAGTTAGCATTTCTGTTTATATTTCAGTTGATCCTGAAGGAATATGGGGTGGTAGTTTCAACAGAATGAGTTTTTTTTTTAAATATAAGTTTCTAAAAAAAAAAAAAAAAAAAAAAAAAAAAACCTAGGTTGGAGTCTTTATATCAAGTATTTCACATTTGACTTCATTTAAATGTATGATTTCTCCAACAGTATATATTTCCTTATGTTTTCATTTATACGGATACTGCTTGTGCCATACATGTTGTGTGTGAATATCTCATTCTTAGTACCTCGATGACCAGCTGGGCCTGGAAAAAAATCTGGATCATCATCAGAGTCTGTAGCAGGCAGAGTTTGTTTACAAAACAATCCCTTCTCAGCTTTTTTTCTCTTTCTGTTTTTTAATTGCTTAACAAGAGCATTTTTTACTGACCTGGTTAGAACAAAACTCTTTTTTTTTCTGTTTTCCTACTCTTACTTCTAATATATTCTATTTACTACTTTTATTACTATAATAAAACATGTTTCATTGTACCCCGTCTGCAAGTGTTTCATTGTACCCCGCACTGAGGTTACTAAATAAAAATTTATTTTCAAACTCCTAATATTTATTTTTTTTTAGTTTGGTTTTGGAGGTATGAAGACAACAACCCAAAGAAAACAATGTATAGAAAAAATAATTATTACATATAACAACAAGGAAAAATAAACAAAATTACTTTTAGTAAAGAAAGTTACTTTCAATGGCGTAAAAGCAATAATCTTCTATTGCTACTGTTGTAGAAGTCTGAATGTATCCAAATCACATCAGTAATTGGAACATATAGTTGTATAACATATATATAAACTGCAACTCTCTATGACAAATTTGACTGATTTTACAAGTAATGTTTCATTGTACCCCGTCTTCCCCTACCCTTTTTGTAGAATAGTGTTCCCTTTTTGAAAAATTTCTGCCCGGCGGCCCTTTTTTTCTAGAGTCAACACTAATTAAATGAAGCCAGCTCTTAGCCTCTTCATTAAGATTTTCACAGAA
This sequence comes from Maratus speciosus, assembly GCA_963932465.1. Classification (NCBI taxonomy): domain Eukaryota; kingdom Metazoa; phylum Arthropoda; class Arachnida; order Araneae; family Salticidae; genus Maratus; species Maratus speciosus. The sequence continues at coordinate 175,878,533 of OZ010793.1, forward strand.
AAACAGTGAAACTTTGAAACATTATTTTTTGCTTCCTGATTGGTTTGATTAAAAATGTCAATAATAACCCAGTTTTATAAAACATGCAAGGGAGAATTATAAAAAAAAATAATTAAAGCTAAATATTTATTAGTTATTTTTTTATGAACCAAAAACATCAAGTTTTGCAGTTAAGTTTAAACATTACTGAAATTGCATTTTTAGCAATGTCTACATGGGGTGTCCATGTCCATAACTGGAAAATGACTAATTAACCATCTCAGTAATGGGCACCCCCCTCTTAAAATCTTAAAAATAAATAAAATTTTGTAAATGGCCGTTAGTATATAAAATTCTAAGTTTTTTATTGCTACTCAAACAAAAACATCCAAATTTTGCAAGAAAATAAATAATATATAAATTAATTAAACGAAGCCAGCTCTTAGCCTCTTCATTAAGATTTTCACAGAAAAACAGTGAAACTTTGAAACATTATTTTCTGCTTCCTGATTGGTTTGATTAAAAATGTCAACAATAACCCAGTTTTGTAAAACATGCAAGGGGGAATTATATATATAAAAAAAAATAATTAAAGCTAAATATTAGTTATTTTTTATGAACCAAAAACATCAAGGGGTGTCCATTACTGGCACATCTACCCTATAACCAGTCAATGACATTCGAGACATTAATAGAGCTTAATTAATGCAAAAATAAAAAATGAATAGAATAAAAGAATTCTTAAAATATAAAATAACAAAACAAAACTTGGTATAATAACAAGCGATCGTGTAATTTTAAAAACAGCAAACATCATGATAAGGAACTTTATCTACGATATGAATGATAATATAAAGGTACTAGTATTTACAGGAAGGATTTTTTTCCGCAGAAAAGCTTCTCAAATTATTTAAACTTCTTTCTTTCCAACAGGCCATGTCTAACTTACAGTTTCCAAATAACAGAAAAAGTTTATTCCAGTGTTCCGATAATCAATACCTGGAAAAGAGAAGCGGTGAACATTTTAAAACAATAAACACAGTAGTAATAAAGTTCATAAAAATTGTGTGTTATAAATTTTAAATGAAGATGCACTTACATATTCAGTTTAACCATACTGATTTTCTTTTTTGATAAACTTTAATGTTGAAAGTAATAGTTTAATTCAGTAACCTAAAATACAATTGCGCCAATTTGTTTTGAATTGGAAATGTTTTGTTTTTAAGATTTTACGAAGTAGAAGTTATTTTTTGAAGCACATGCGGTAATGCATAAATACTTAAAACAACTATAAACAATCTCAAAAAGAAAAATATTTATAGAGATAAAAAATACATAGCAGTCCGATATTATTTCCATTCAAAGTAAAAATAAATATACAATAATTCTCAAGCTTATCTCATGATTGTTTTCTAAGCAATCAAACAACTAATCTCCAAAAATTTTAAACGGAGGTGCGAGTTTTAAGTTTTGTGCCGTGTTGTGTTTAGTTTTTTGTGTCTGTCTTTTGGACTACATGATAATTTTTGAGGTTTTAGATTTTGGCCGTTTTATTTATTTTTTTAGAAACAAAAATTAATTAGTAAGTCATTAATTATGATTAATGTTATATCTTTTATTCTGCTTATACGAGTATTTCTCTTTATTTTTGTTTTGTTTACATACTAAAGAAGCGCTCGTTAGGAAACAAATTAGTAAATACTAATATTGTTATAATCTTCCGAAAAATAAACATATTGAAAATTGACACAGAGAAAAATATCTATACATTTTTTCAATTTTTTTCTCTTTTTATACCTATTTAAAAAAAATATATAGGGTAGATGTACCAGTTTTGGCCACATTTAGAGAAAATTTGAAATAGAAATTTTACATTTCTTGATCAATTGAAGCATATTAAATCATAATAACATCATTCTTTAGTAAATTTAATTGTCTTTCTGTTAACTATAATGACTTTCTACAGAATATTTTAGGTTGTGAGTAATAACTCATCAAGTAATTTATTCCAATTTGTACCAGTTTTGGCCATCTCTATGCACCAGTTTTGGCCACTCCAATATCATGTAGTTTAACAAACATTTTAATTGATAATAAGTAAAAATAAAGCATTTTTATGCAACATCTATTTTACCACACATATATTTGTTTGCTGTATTAAGAGAATTTTGCAAATTTCTGTATGAATTGATAAAAAACATCAAATAAAATATACTTATGTTGATTTTAACTGAAAATTTCAATTAAAAAACAAAAAATATATTTAAATTTGATTAATAAAAGGGACAACAGTGCCTATAGGACATAAAGATTAACTATTTAATCTTTTATAATTATTCATGGATTGTGGCTTGTTTAGAACACTTGAATCTTCATCAAAGAGTTATATTTCTTGAAAGCATTTTCTGATTTTTGTTTGATTTTCATCAAAAAGTTATGAAATCATCTTTTGATTTATATTAGCTTGTGCCTTATTTAAATACCTTGCTTCTTTGCAAGTTATTTTAGGGTGTGATTTCAGAAGTAAATCATACCATTTCATACCTGGTCTTCCATCTTGAAATGGAGTTTCTATCTTGCCGGCTACAATTTTCTGGACAGAATCTTAAAAGTTATTCCATTTTTATAGGAAATACTATTCTGACAATATCTAAAATCCACTTTTCTAATTGATTTTTAACTTCAATTCCTAGTTCCTAGATCTACTACTTGAGATTCAACATTATTAGAGAAAAGTGGTGTCCGTCCTGCAAACTTGTGATGTAAGGCAAGAACGGGTTATTCCAAAACTTTGCTAGCTTGTAGTGCTGGCATTACATTTTGAATGGCCTTAATTTTACTTCCTATCTTAGAGCAGTGTTCCCTCTAGGCCATTTTTTAATAGCACAGAATCTCTTTTAAACTTGGTAAAAGGAATCCTGTTTTTTTTTTTTTTTTAAATAATGGGAAATACATTCTTACTTGTATTTAGATATCTCTAGTAAAGATTTTCACAATATTTAGTATTTCTAAATCCGTGTGCCTGAAATATTGCAAAAATTATGGAACTTCATTTCTTTAGAAAAAATACAAGCAATTAAATCATGCTATAATTTTATTGAACTTTTTAATTTATAAGTTGTAAAATCCTTCAAAATTTATGTTTTAGTTTATTTATCATATCTAAACATTACATATCGCCTTCCCTTTTGTTTTATCAATACTAAACACAATACTATATTTTCTTTAGCAATATCATTCTTTAGTGACTAGCACAATGTCCTTCTTTCTAAAGTGAATTATCTATTGGACAGAGAATAACAAATCTCTTATATAAGAACTGCCCTTGCTTTTATTATTATTGAAGCCATTACTATATAAAACAAAATTAAATTGATTTTTCCAGATGTTCTTAAATTTATTAAATGGCTAAAATTCCCTCTATAATGAATCATGTGGCCAAAAGTGGAACATAATGTTGTATCCTTTTTGGCCACCCCCATGGCCATAACTGGTACATATAGCAAATTTAATGCACCAGTTTTGGCCACCCCCCATTAAACTGTTAAAATAATTAAATCAAATGTAAAATTGCAGTAGAGAGAAAGCTTACCTCATAAAACCTAATAGCAATTTGTTTCGGAACAAATAGAACCCAATAAGTGCCTAATGTTGAAAGATTCTGAAAAATTGTCAGCTAAGCAAAAATCTTAATACATGTAAGCACACACTACAGTTTCACACATTTATTTTTTTTTGCAAGTCATATTTTATCAAAAAATAAACAAATGATATTGTAAATGATAAAAGAGAGTTTGCTTAAAATGTAAGAATGCCTATTATTTGTTAGCATTAATTCATAGGCTAAATATTGGACAAATTGATCCAATGTGGCCAAAACTGGTGCATCTACCCTATAACCACATTTTTTTTCTTATTGACCGCATTTTAACTTTATTGACAATCAATAATTTTGTTTGGAAATTTAATCGAAAGTCTGTAGATCATTTAAATATCTTCTATTAAAAAGTTAAATTTTCTTTATTTCTGGTCTTTTTATAGGTCAACATGGAAGAAAATGAAACAAATTCAATTTCTTCTACGCCACAAATGTCAAGTTCAAGAAATACCCCAAGAAGAAATTTTAGTCAACGAATAGGAACACCTCTTCAAAGAATAACAGAGAAGGAGTTATCCGAGGAAGAGTCCCAGGCCAAGACTCCTGTTTCTACTATTAATCCTTTTGAAGTCAAAGCTGATTCTCTGTATTTTCCATCTTGTTCACCATCTGTTTTTGCAACTTTTGCAAGAAATAAGACTGATAATGTAAGTAGTTGGCTTTGGAGTATCAAATTTTACATATCTGTGTATATAACAACAATAACCTTTTTTGAATTTCTCCAATGAAGAGTTTGTGGTATTGATCCTCGCTGTGTATCAGATAGCATTCCACATATTCTTTTGTGTTGACTCCTGTTTATATAATAGGCACAGACAGGGTTGGGTTTTTGACGTCAAAAAGTGGTTTTTGACATGACAAGCGTCAAAAACTGGTTTAAACTGTCGAAAACTGTCATAAACTAGTTTAAACTGTCGAAAACTGACAAATACATGTAACACACTAAAACATTTTAACAATAGGTAAACATTAAATAAGTCAATGATTTATGTGATCTTTTATTGAAATTTAATAATTTTAAAAATATATTATTTGCAATAAAATATTTTTTTTTTTTGGGATTTTTGAACCAGAAGAAAATTTGTACAATTAAATAATCCGGATCAATTTTACCCCGCAGCATGCTCAGCACACCACGTGTTTAGCACATTTATTTACTCCCAAAAGATTTTTGAGTTTAGAGTGTATGAAGCGTTAGAAAATAGTCTGTCTCTTATAATTGATGCTGAGCTAGTAGGACTTGATAGCAAAAGCATTGCTAGATGAGCAAGTTTTGAAGCAGCCTCAAAAAGCTGCTGCATTTAATGATACCTTTCCACCAAGCAATGGAGTTCTCCCTATAGCATTGAAATAAGAAGACGGGAAAGGGGATTCTTTCTTCAATTCAAGGAAATTCTTTAGCTACATACACAATCAGTATGGATAAGCATCCATAAATTCTCTCTGTAGCTCAAGCGCGAGCTGAATCAACTGATACAGCAATCAACCCTTGCCCCTGATGGTTGGGATGCAAAGTATAAGCCAAAGAATGGTATGGTTTCATGATTTGATCCCTTCTATTATGCACTTTTTCAATATGGGCTTAAAGGAATTTTCTTTTAGATGACCGATCCAATTTTGTTCAGTTTTAAAATCAAAAACATTTTTATATATTGAAAGAAAGCATGGTTTAAAAAGATTTTGACTTTAAGCTTTTTTTTTTTTTTAATTCTCTTATTTTGTAAATGTTTAAAATTAATAACCCAATTTCAATTTTGAATGGAATGGTTATTGCCTAGACTAGAATAACATTGATGCACATTATCTTGTTATATATACAAAAAAATCCGCACTTTTCTAAGTTTTTTTTTTCCCATAAAAAAAGCTAGCTTATGCTTTAAGCTCTCAAAAGTAAGCGAAATTAAAACGATTTTAAGTAAGAGAAAAAATGTACAGCTCAGGTGAGCTTAATGTCTACTTTTTAGAAAAACACAATTTTACAAAAAAAAATTTAAATAAAAATTTTACCCTGCTAAAAAGTTGTACTTAACAATAATACTTTACTATGTACTAATTACTGATATACAGTAAGAGTGAATTTAAAATATTACATGTAATGTTGTCATGTGTGACATTTAATTTGAATTTTTACAGATCAATTTAGTATTTGAGGTTTTTGACAGATGGTTTTTCACAAGAGGTTTTTGACATGAAGGTTTAAACCCGACATAAACTGACACATGTTAAAAACCTGCCAACCCTGTAATTATTACTAATACTATATACTAATTATACAATTACAGTAATAGTGAATTTTAAATATTACATCTAATGTGAAATTTTACAGACCACTGTAAGTATTTGAGGTTTTTGACAAGGGGTTTTTGACATGACGGTTTAAACCGCAGTTTAAACTGTCAAAAACTGACACGTGTCAAAAACCTGCCAACCCTGGGCACAGACACATTCATCCCATTTTAGCTCCATTTGTATCACAGCTTTAAATTCCTACTTATACATACATTATGTATAGGGTAGATGTGCCAGTAATGGACACCCCTTGATGTTTTTGGTTCATAAAAAAATAACTAATAAATATTTAGCTTTAATTATATTTTTTATAATTCCCCCCTTGCATGTTTTATAAAACTGGGTTATTGTTGACACTTTTAATCAAACCAATCTCGAAGCAGAAAATAATGTTTCAAAGTTTTGCTGTTTTTCTGCGAAAATCTTAATGGAGAGGCTAAGAGCTGGCTTTGTTTAATTAATTTATATATTATTTATTTTCTTGCAAAATTTGAATGTTTTTACTTGAGTAGCAATAGAAAACTTAGAATTTTATACACTAATGGCCACTTACAAAATTTCATTTATTTTTAATGTTTTAAGAGGGGGGTGTCCATTACTGGGATGGTTAATTTGTCATTTTCCGGTAATGGACACCCCATGTAGACTTTGCTAGAAATGCAATTTCAGTAATGTTCATAGTGTATAAAATATTGTGACTTAACTGTAAACCTAAATAATCAAATTTAATTTTTAAATTATACTTACCAAAATGTAATAACACCAAAACTTCTATAAATAGCTGCTTTAAGTTATTTTATGTGATCAATAAAATTTCAATATTTTATTCTTTTTTAAATGTAGTATTATGTACCTTGCATATTTTATAATCTGGCAATCAAACCAGCCAGGAAGCAGAAAATATTGTTTAAAAGCACAGTCAAAGAGGGACTCATAGGGCTTAATCTCTCTCTGTTTAAATAAAAACAGTTAAGTTACAGAAGCTATTAAAAATCTATTATCTGTCTTAAATATTTCCTTATTCACCTCTGACAAAAAAATGTAATTGTATTTAATGAAAATTATAAGTAATATTCATGAAGCTAGTAAATCTGCCGATAAGTGGCCTCAAACATTAGTTCTACAGTTTTATTATGAAATTATTTTATTTAGTATTTAAAATATTCAACTCACAATATAATTTCTTTCATATTTGTTATATTAATTATTATAAATGATATATCAAGTACAAGTAGTCTCGGGAAGATTAATTGTTAAAAATAGTAAGACAAAACTAAGCACTAATATTCAGGCATGAAAGAGTTCCTCCTAAAGTAGGAATTCCACCTTTTTTAAAACAATTTCGCTCATTCTCTGGATTGATGCAAAAATGTAAAGAAAATATTGGAACAGGGTTCCTACGAGTCAGGAAATTCCAAAATTTAAGCAAAAAGTCAAGGAAAATTTTTACCAGAATTGTGTAGGAACTCTGTGGAAGCATATGGAGGGGGGGGGGGGGGGGTCCTTGGAATTTGTTTCTGAATTGCAGTGTAAAAGAGCTATCAAATCAAAACTGGGCTTATATTATAAGCATATGTAATTGTTTTAAGTATCTTTCCAACATGAAATTTTTTTAAACTTTAAAAGAAAAAAAAAGTTTTCATAAGTTTCTTTAAGAGTAAAATATTTTATCCTATTTAGTATTTGTACAACACTTTTGATTTAAAAGTTTATAAATTTATTTTTTGTTTTTAATACTTTGTAAGTTACAAAAAGAAAATAACAACCATACATACAGTTATAGTTAATTTTATTCTATAAATAACTCTTAAAATGTGTCTAAATTATAAGAGTTTGGCGCCATTCTATGGATGGAAATCTTTTTCACCTTTTTTCCTATTTCTCGCTTTTATGCCTGAATATTCCAGAACTTTTTTTTTTATTACCTTTTAAATCCCCACTGTTTCAATAATTTCATATCTGTAATTGCTGAATATTTAGCATTTTAAACTATCCATCTAAAATAATTAAACATCGATCTTCTGATAATTACAATAATTGATGCAAACAGTAAATGATTATCAGAAATATTTTATTATTTACTGGTATTCTAATTGTTAAATTTATTTGAAAATAACTATATTGTTTCATTAGTATGTATTCATTAAATTCTGGTTCTGAATACAGTCATAAAAACAATTATGTTTGTTACTTTTATGGGGTGTCCGTTACTGGGCCAGAAGGTGTCCATTACTAGGCTTTTGGGTGTTTTGATATATTTCTTAGAGCCGTACCGAGTACTCGGTAAATACTCGGTACTCGGTGAAATTTTGGCCGAGTACTCGGCCAATACCGAGTAGTTGTAAGAATTTCATTTTTTAAGCATATGAATTTAAAACTGATCTGTAAAAAGTTATTCGAATATCAATGTATAATATATGGAATAATTCATAAAACTATTTACTCGGTATTTAACAATATCTCTACAAAATATAGAAAAAGTTAAGAACAAAAACCCTCATAAAATAATTCCAGATTAAAATTTAGTTTCACATTTATACAAATAAAAATAAATTCTTTTTAAATACATAGGAAAACAGAAAAAGACTATTATTTTGGATAAAGAAACTGAAAATACAATAAATGTAATGAAAAAATTAATAATTAAATTTATCTATATTTCAAATTATGGTGCAAAAACACCAAACGTTCTACATTATCAGTAGACAGGGCTATAAATTTGGCCTACCTCTACTATAAACTAACTTCTATAAATTTGGCCTACCTCTGAAAATATACGTTCAGAATAAACTGGTTGAAGGTGCACATAAGAATTTTTTTTGCAAGGTTGCACATAATCGGAAAAGTCCCCCCCCCCCCCCCCCATGCAAATGGAGTGTTAATTTTACCTAAGTCTTCTGTTAAGAAATCCTGTATCGCTTTTTGTAACCTCTCTTTGTATTTTTCTCTCTTTTATTTTTAATCAAAAGAAAATAAGGTACAGTTACAAAATAAATATGAAATGTTTTTCATTATTCAATGAATTGAGTTACAGTAACCAATAAACATTTTTTTTTTTTTTTTTTTTTTTTTTTTTTGATAGACAGATTTTAGGTATCTGAATAAATTAGAGGGTTGAAGAATGTTTTAATTTTATATTGGTTAATAATTGTACATGTTATGTGTCAATTCTCCTTTTTTTGCTACTATTTTGAATTGTCAAAAAATGTCTTTAAAAGGTGTACAAATAAATTTAATTAGTTAATTTATATATATATATATATATATATGTACATTATATATATGTACACACAGGTATATATACATATATATATATATATATGTACACTAGGGTGGTGCGAAAAAAGTCAAGTTGATATTTCTGAGTCGCTATAGTGCGGAAAAGTTGCGATTGGTAAATACAAGAAAAACAAAAAAAAATTCTTCAAATCGGACTTTATCTATTGATCCCGCAAACCGCCTAAAAATTCCAAAAAATTGAAAATTTCCGATTTTTTCAGATTTTTTTTTTTTTTTTTTACGTTTATATATTTTTTATCGCTATAAGGAAAAATATTTGCAGTTTGTACTGTTTAATAATAATAATAATAATTGTGTTTAGAGAATATCTTCTGATCGCGCAAGCTCAATAAAAATCAGCAAAAATTCAATTTTGAGTGATTTCAATGCATTAAGAATATAATCAACTGAGGTCAGTTTGCAGTCTCAGGTTAAGATTTAAATGTTAATTTATACTATTGAGCATATTAAGTTATTTTTAAACAATCTAGAACTTACCTGAAGAGTTCGTTTCAGGTCTGAAAAGTTTAGTAGTGCACCCAACTGCCGTTAGCCACGTTGGAAAACAGCGCTGAAGTCGGCGTGCGTGCTCCCACCTAGTCTCACATAACTCCATAAAATTTACAGAAAAGTCAACTGGATTCAGATGAACTGCTTGGCATATACTATTTTGATGGAAGAAAGGACGATACCCAAGTTAAAGAAAGGATTGCAGCTAAACAGGTTCGTCGAACTATTAAAGAGGAACACTTTCCTGTCATAAAAGAACGTGGCTCAGTTTATTTAGGCCATGTGCCTCCAAACTCCGGGCCTGCTAAGGACATTGTAGTTTTCACAGTATCATGTCTTACTGAACAAAGGGTTTCACTAGAATACTTAGATTTGGTAGGCTGTGATGGTACAAATACCAATACTGGATAGAAAGGTGGTGCTGTCAGAAAGCTTGAAGTTCATCTCTGACGACCACTGCAGTGGGTTGTTTGTTTATTCCATTTTGTTGAATTACCTTTCTGCCACCTTTTTCAACATTTGAATGTTGAAACAGCTGGCCCAAGATCATTTAGTACACCATTTGGACACAACATCATTGTTGTGTAAAGCTCTCGGTGATAAATTTTCAATTGACTGGTTGTGAAATTCCAGAAGTGGACAGGCAACTGTTGAGTAAGGACCAAAGATATCTTCTTGGCATAAGTCAAGCAATTAAAAGTGGCAACTTTCCAAATGACTTATTAAAGTGTGACTCCGGCCCAATTTCACATGCCAGATTGCTCACTTATGCAAATAGAGCCCTTCGACTTTACGCGAGCGTGGAAAACCCATCGGATGCCTTAAAGCCATATTGACATTTATTTTAAAATCTTACTTTCCAGTTTGTTTTGAAATAAAATGCTGTAAGTACATTACAAACGGGCCTATTCATCTGTACAGAGCAATTGAAACGTCTCGATAATTTCGTGACAACCTGAAGAAAGTGTAGTCCCTGAAACTGAACGAAATTCGTTCTTTGCTCACCCGGAAAACCTACTGATGGCAATGGTCTTTTATAAGAGGAGGCACATAAGAGAGCTAGGGCTAAGAAGAGTATTAAAAGCCAGGCAAAATGTTTCAAAGGGTAAAGGTATCTGAATCTTTATCACTCCTACAATCCAGAATTAATTGATTGTAATGTAGCAAAATTAACATTTCCACCTCTTTTTCGGAGAATAACCCATGAAGAAATACATTTCTTCGTTCAATCATGTCATATCTCAGTCTGGGATGATAAAAAGTTTCCCAACTACACGTAAGATGTCCAGCGGTGCGTTAAATCGGTAACGGAAGCATCATTTAAGGTATGTGGGCCCCAATCAAGAGAGCATCAGGACCACACTGACATCAATGTCCATAATACCAGACATTACCACCAAATCGCAGTACAAAGTTGCGTCTAAAAGTCAGACTTAAACAGATGACATAACAAATTGTATATCTTATACTGTCACGACACTAGTTTTTTAATACAGTGTTTTGACTCTATTATAACAAACTATATATTTAAGTAATGTAAATAGCAAATACCCTCATTGGTTGGATGGAGGATAGGGTGCGGTTTGAACTCGAAGTGCAGCTACCTTCCCATGGTGAGTTCTGGTTTGTTTAAACATTATAAAATATCTAAACAAGCAAAGAGTTGTACATTGTACAATTTATATGCAAATGTTAATATTGGAACGCAAACTGATCTCAGGTGATTTTCTTTATTCATCAAAATCACTGAAAATTGAATTTTTGCCGATTTGTGTTGAGCTTGCATGATTGGAAGCTATTCTTTAAATGCAACTGTTTATTTTTATTATTATTAAATATTACAATCTGCAAATATTTTTCACTATAGCGATAAAAAATATGTATACGTAAAAAAATTCTGAAAAAATCGGAAAATTTCAATTTTTTTTAATTTTTAGGCAGTTTGCGGGATCAGAAGATAAAGTCCGATTTAAATAATTTTGTTTTTCTTGTATTTACCAATCGCAACTTTTCCGCACTATAGCTACACGGAAATATCAACTTTACTTTTTTCGCACCACCCTAATGTACACACATATGTATACCTAAGCTCACATTATGTGCACATTAGCGTTTTTTTTCCTTATTAACCAACTACTCGGTATTCGGTACTCGGCTACTCGGCCAAAGTACTACTCGGTACACCACTAATATTTCTGTTATTTAAAATTAAATTTCGATTCATATTGGGAAATGAGACTATAAGAATGGTTAAATATTGTTGATAGGTTAGTATAATATTGAAAAAAAACTGGAATATAATAATTATAACTTAATAAAAAAATAATTTTAAAAGAAATTCCTTAAGGGTGCCCATTACTGGCACATCTACCCTATATAATATTCAATAGCAACATATATTCACAATTAACCAACTTCTGTTGGTTAATTGTGAAAAACTAATTTTTATGAACAGTAGAGAGAGAAAGATGAGAGGCAGACTGCACTTTGCCTATGTAAATGTAATGGATACATAACATGAAAATCCAACCCTGAATTTGGGAAGATGGCACATAGTGAATTATATTTGTTTGATTTTTTTTTTTTTTTTCTAAAATTTAGAAATTGTCAACATTATATATATATATATATATTTTTTTTTTTTTTTTTTTTTTCCGGGAAACTAAAAGAAAAGAAAAATCTTCTCATTGTCAAGATTTTGCATTTGCATTGTTTTGTTACATAGATATTGTAATTGAGATGCGATGAATTAATTAGATAAGTGGAGTTTTGTACTTAACCTCTCATTATAGCTATTAAAAAATTCAAAAACTGTTCTTGTAGTGTTCTTTTTAGAAAAGAAAACAGCAGAGTGTTAGCTGCTAAAAAAGATGTTATTTCAAGAAAAAGTGTTTGTGCTTAATAATTAAAAAATTACTCTAGAAAACTACTAATCCACCAAAATTAGTTTTAAAGCATTTTGTGGATTTGAGACTTTTTGCAGATGTGAGATGTCTATTTAATTTTTGTTTATAAGTTTTTAATTCATACTTTTAGACAAATTTAGATTGTTAATGCTTAAAAATAAATAAATTACAACTTAAAATATAAAGTAAGATTTATTTAAAAGATAACTTGCTGATTTACATTTGTATTGCATATTTTGCTATCTATATTTAAATAGCCATAATTGTCTGCTGAATCACAATTTTTTGTAGAAATTTTATTGTTTGCTGAATATTGTAAATAATACATATTTTAAGGATTAAATAAGAATTTATTAATTTTTATGTTTGTTATTATTTTTGGTACTTATTAGTTATCCCGTCGACCAATTTCGCCAAATTATATAAATCGCCAAACCAGTCGCCAAATTATACAAATTGATGTAATTTTTATTTTAAATATCGAAAGAAAAAGTAAATTACTATAACATTAATAAAAATACAAATAAAACGTCGAAATAAAAATCACTTGATGATGTAAACACTTGTAATTTGCTTAAAGTCAACATTTATGATCAGCCATTATTGGCATTTAATCTTACAATTTGGTTGACGGGATAACTAACAAGTACCTTATTTTTTATATTAACTATTTATTATAATTTTAGGATGACAGGGGTTGATCTAGGAAAATTTTGGGGCTTATTTATAAGAGCGACCCATTTCTTTGAAGAAAATTAAATAAATTCAATTTTTTCCTGATCGCTTGAAGAAGGTTTTATTAGAAAAATAATTCCGGAGAGTGCATTATTCGTCAAACTTCTAAACTAAGTTTAGTTTTATTTAAAATTATTACGGTAACTTTTAAGTGTACCCCCTTGTGCCTTTTTAGGCAATGAATTTAACTCTAATGACAAATTAAGAATGACACTCAATAAACTCCCTGCCCTCTTCTGTCAGGAAACTCTCAAAGAAATAGATAAATTAATGAAATCGTCATTATTTGTGTCTGTCCAAAAGAAATTGCTTTTATTTACTGAACTTCGAAAGGACTTTGAAATAAAAGTTATAAAAGAAAAAATCGTAAAATCAAAGCAAATGTCAATGTATTCATTTTTTAAACTCTGCAGTAATTAGGTTGTCAACGATTTAAATCAGTTGATTTAAATCAGCGATTTAAATCAAGTGATTTAAAAAAAAAATTATTGATTAAAATAAAAAAATTCCTAAATGTTTAAAATGACATAAAAAAGTATTCAAATCTTAGATGAACATAATTTGTAAAGTTTCTACAGGTATTGTGACTTCTGAATACACAAAACAAAGCTTTAAATAATTGTTTCTAAGCGTAATTCCTGAGTATTGTGAAAAATTTAAGTACAGTAAGTTTGTAAAAAGCATCGTTTTTATCTAACAAACAAAATAAGCATTTAATTTAAAAATGATATTTAAATCTAATATAACTTACAATGTCATAATTTCCTTTTAATAATCGAGTTATTCATTCTTTTATATACAATAAACATAGCAATAGAGTGTCAATGATTTTAATCAATTGATTTAAATCAGATGATAAAATAACATATTTTCTGATTTTTTAAAATGGTGTGAAAAAGCATTCTAATCAGTAATGAAAATGATTTATAATGTTTATAAGATAATTTAATTGCTGAATTAATAAAAACTCTTTTAAAAAATAAAATTGTTTTAAATATTTTAAATAAGTTATTTCTTTAAAAACTGACAAAGTTTTCATTATAAAACTATATTTTATTTAAGTGGATATTTTATAGTTTCTACTATATGTTTTCATAACTTCTTTTGATTAGTTAAATTATTCCTTCTACTATATGAAATAAGTGCAATCTATTATTTTCTGTTGATAAATGAATTAGAAGAATTTCCGTGTAAAAATACTAGCTGCTTTATCAATTTATCAAACTATTATTTGTCACTTTTTTCAACCACTTTTTCAAAAATGTAGATTGTGTTCTTAATTAAACAGTTAATTGTTTAATAATCAAAAATTTAATCTGTATCATCAATTTAAAATTAAATGCAATTTATCAATAACTTAAAAATATAAGCAGTATTTAATATTGGTTTATATAATTATAACAAAATATTAATGCACATAATGTTGTATGTTACTAAAGAAATCTTTAATTTGCAGTTTTTTTGTAATTTCTATAATTACATAATTAAAATTTTATTAATTAAAGCAAAAAAAAAAACATAGATTATGTTAGTAATTGGTGGGTTATTCATTTTTGAAATGCTTAATTCTTAGATGTTTAATATTTTAATACTAGGAAAAAAATCAGATTTAAATAAAAAAAATCTGATTTAAATTTTAAAAATATCTGATTGTTTTGATTTTTTTTTTTTTAAATCATGATTTTTTTACCCCCTAGCAGTAATTAACTTATGTAATTAACTTTTGTTTTGATACTTAAATTTTTATATTTTATTCCTAATGTGAAAAATAAATTTTAGTAATATTAATTATCTTTATTCAACAATTAAAATCTAGATTTAAACTTGACATCCATTAAGAGACCACCTCTTGGAGCGACCAATTTTTATTGGAATGGAGCATGATCGCTTTAGGGAGGTTTTACTGTACTATGGTTAAAAACAAAACACACATTCTGAAGAAACGTATACTTTTGCACCTTAAATTCTGTAAACAGTTTGAAAAAACACCAATGCTGCTAACTGCTAACCCTTAAAACTTTTTGTTTCTCGAAATAGGTCGTTTTCTTAGTTCTCTTTTTCTCCCATATGGCATCGTTTCCCTCTTGTTACATATTGTATGTGTTCCCACACTATTTTTTTAAATAATCTCATTTTTATATTTTAAGTTTTTTATGAAATTTCTTCAAAATTGTGGCAATCTAATTACTTCCATTGTTGCAGTGAAAAAGGAAATGATGGGAATTACTATATCTTTACTGATGCAATTTTCTCATTAAATTAAAAATGTTTTAATGTGGACAGAAAATGGTCTTATGTCGCATAATTAAATTGGCTTGTGTGATATGATAAGATAAAAAGAAGTTCGGTCAGTCTTGTAGCTGTTTTCAAAGTACTAAGACGTGTTCTCTGCACCTGATGAAGAAAGACTAGTTCTTTCGAAAGGCTTTGCACATTTATTAAAATTTTTATGGTGTGTTAAGAAGTTCTTTTTATCTTATGATCTAGGGATGCACCGGATATTGATTTTGCCGGATATCGGATACCGGATATCCGAAGCTCCTTCGCCTGCCGGATTCGGATATCCGGCCAGATATCCGATCGGATATCCGGCACTAGATATGTTTTTAGTTATATAGTGAATTATTTCTCTATATAATGTCATCTCAGAACAATAAACTACAAACATGTTTCACACATCATTAAAACATTTTAAATGTATTGAAATATAATTTACAAAAACTATATCTCTTTGAATATCAGGGCCTGCAATTCAAGTTTTCCCAGGAGGGGAGTTTTCATACCCAAAATTTATAAATGCAGGTTAGTTGAACTGTTAGAAAGGGAAAAAAAAAATCTTTAAACCCCGTTATTTTTTATGTGCTACTTAAAGAATTACATTTATACAGACATGACAAAATACCATTGAAACAATTTAAATTAACAACTCAAGATAATTATTCAAAATTTTTATTTTATTAAAACAAAGGAGCAGAAACAAGCTTTATATATACCATGTCTATTTTTCAACTTTCACCTAATGTTATGGGCAGTTAACAATTGGGTTGCTAAATGAATTTCATAATTTAGATTTTATTTCATTTTGCGTGATTTAGCCTCTTTCACAAGTTACACTTTTGACAAATAGCACAGACCAACTTTTATAACTTTAGAAATTATCTGAAACGCATGGTTATGCTCTGTTAAAAAATTTTAGAAAATTTTGCAAAATCTGATGTGCATTAATTTTTAACAGTAAGTTAAAAATGCATGAATAATGCATATCGGTGATTCTATTGTCAATATCCTACGGTGATGGTGTGTCACTTCTGAAAAAATTTGTTTTATTATATCCTTAATGGAATTATATTCAAAACTGTAATCCCTGGTATTTTCGTTAATTGAACTATGTTCTATGCATTGGAATTTTAAATCCATATCCAAAGTTTGAAAAGGGAATAGTCAATTGATTTTTTCTATTACACGAGAAAAGGTTGGTTTCAAAAAGTCATGTCCTAATTTCTGTTAATTGTGAGAAACAAGTAGTTTGTTGTTTCTAAATATGTTTTTTTTTTTTTTGAAGTTCATCAAAGTTTTTTTTTTTTCATGTGCACCACAAATGTAATCTCATTTTGTTTAGTGCTGACTATTATCCAATTTGGTAGAGCTTAGTCTCTGGTGGCCGCTGCTGCCCTTTTAGTTATTTCCAATTTTGGGCACACAGGAAAAACATCGCAAAATACGTAAAACAGTCATAGAAAAAAACATTGCTGATTTTGTCAATCATGGTGAAAATAAATAAAATAATTTGTCGATTGGTTGCGAGAAAAAAAAACAAGTTCATGGGAAATCGAAAGTGGGAAAATATCATGAAATTCGTCAATTGGTCATGGAAAAGTATCGTGAAATTTGCCAGTCTGTCACGAGCAAATACCGTGAAATTCCTCAGCCGGTCGCAGAGAAAAAATGCGAAATTTTTCAATCGGATGCAGAAAAACAATCGTTACTTTCATCAGTATGTCACAAGAACAAACAGGGAAATTTGTCAATCGGTCACAGAATAAATTTTCTAAATTTGTCAATTGACTGCGAAAAAAAAAAAAAAAAAAAAAAGTGAAATTCATCAATTGGTCTCCAGAAAAAAATCAAGAAATTCGTCAGTCGGTCGAGGAGAAAAATCGCAAACTTTTTTGGTCAGATGCAGAAAAACAAACACTAATTTTGCCAATTTGTTGTAAGAAGAAACTGTGAAACCTGCAAATCGATAGTGGAAAATATCATGAAATTTGTCAGTCGGTCCTGACACTTCATCGTCGTTTTACAAAGAAACATGTTCGGAAAATGATTTTTTGGAAACAGGAGCTTCCCGCCTACAATATTCTTTAGGGCACGAATCCTGCCATCCCATCTCGAAATTCAAGACATGTATCTGCCTTTCAAGCCGTGTAATGTATATTAATAATGTTGTATAAAAAATTTAATTTAAACATTAAAATATTCTGTTTATTTGTACAATCAAATGCTGATAATTGCTACTGGATTTGTATATAGGATTGACTATATTGATAATTGCTAATAATTAATTTGTACAATGAAATGCTGATAATTTGTGTAACAAATTTTAACCAATTAATAGGCTTATAATTGTACAGTATTTTCACAAAGAAATACATACTTTCTTTTTATAATTTAAACATAACATACCTACTAATATACCCATGATTAACGAGTTATTTTCTCCAAATATAGGTTTAGTTGATGTCTTTTTTCTGTTTTAATTATTTAATACTGTTTTGCTTTAAGTCACATTTAGTTTTATTTTAAGTTAAATTACTGTGATATTTATAAGTAAAAAGAAAATTACTTTTAATTTTAATTATTTTATTTATAATGAAGTTACAAAAATAACTAATTGGATGTGCCAATCCCAAAACTTTTTTCTATCTCATACATCTTAATATTTTAAAAAGTAGTTCCAAATGTTAATACTTCAATATTATTAGTTCAATATTATACCAACTTTGATTTTGATCTAAAATTTCTGCTCGTCAATTAATCAAAATAAGAATAAGTTAATCTCGATTATGATATTTATTAAAATCAATAAATTTTTTTCGTTATTCTGTTGTACATCAGCTGATTGTGAATAACCAGCTTAGCAGGATGCGAAGTTCCCATGGCTTCACGAGCCACCAATATACAGTACAAAGAACTGCGAAAAATTGAGAAAATTTTACAAAAAATGCTGTCACAGTGCCATCTTCTGGCGGAATATTTCCAAATTTAAAAAAAAAAAAACTGCCGGCCATAGCCAAAAATATACACAAAAAATTGGTTCAATTCTATGCTTAGCTTCATACACTTTTCGATGATAAAATAATGAAAATAACACAAAAATCACTATTATAGTGCCCCCTTCTAGCAGAATATTTTCAAATTGAAGGAGGACCAGTTGGCCATAGCCAAAATAATACCCCCCCTCCCCCCAAAATTGGTTCAATTCTAGTATACATAACTTCATACACTTTTCGATGGTACAAGAATGAAAATGGCACAAAAATCACTATTACAGCGCACCCTTCTGGCAGAATATTTCCAATTTAAAGGAGAACCTGCTGGACATAGCCAAAAATATACACAAAAAATTTTGTTCAATTATATGGATAACTTATCATTACATATTTAACATACACTTTTCAATAGTACAATAATGAAAATGGCACAAAAATCGCAATTACAGCACTTCCTTCCGGCAGAATGCTTCCATATTGAAGAAGGACCTGCTGGCCACAGCCAAAAACATACACAAAAAATTTGGTTCAATTCTATGCATTAACTTCATACACTTTTTGATGGCGCAAGAATGAAAATGGCAAACAAATCACGATTACAGCACCCCCTTCCAGTGGAATGTTCCAACATTGAAGGAGGGCCAGCTGGCTATAGCCAAAAACATTCACAAAAAAATTGGTTTAATTCTATGCATAACTTCATACACTTTTTGATGGTATGATTACAGACAGACAGACATTTTGTATAAACATGTTTTGGGATCTCTGGCCCCTAAAACGTCTAAGTCCACCGAAAAGCAGAAATCGAAAAAATCTCAGTTACAATACTTTCTTCTATTGAAGATAGAAGAAAGTAAAAATAGGCCTATTTAATTGTTAAACTTAAAAGAGAGAAAGAAAATTAATAAAGTCATACTTTAAATAAACAACTTGAGATTTTGTTTCACATTCTGAAAGTAGAGGTACAATTTTCTAAAAGATGTAAACATAAATTCTTAAATTTATTATAAAAAGTTCTAATACCAATGTTAGGAAAGCTGGCAATTCTTTAAACTTTTGAGAATTACCTTTTATTCATGAATAGTGGACTTACTTTCATATTTTGCATTATAAACAAAAGTTGTTTGGCATTGTTTGGGTCAAACGATTTCTCTTATCCTTATATATTTGCTTTGCTACGTATTGCCGGATATCCGTCAGAGAAGTCGGATATCCGATGATTGTGATTCGGATATCCGACAGTATTTCGGATATTGAAAAATCAGCCGGATATCGGATATTTGCCGGATATCCGTTGCATCCCTATTATGATCTTACATTAAAAAAAAAAAAAAAAAAAAAAAAAAATGTTTTCTCTCATAAAGTGGTTGCATTTAAAATTTACTCCTTCTGTTGATACTGAGTTTGAAATACTAATCTCAGATGGAGGCAAAGTGCTTCAGCGAGTGAAAAAGGAAATTAATATTTTCTTTTATAAAAATAAATATATTTTACACTACTAATGCATCTAATGAATAAATTTCTGGATTCATTCCGCACTGAGGTATGAGATTTTGGCACTGAGATTAGAACCTCATATCAAGAGTGAAAATGTTCATATGTTAAAATATTTTTAAAATACTGAATATGAAAAGTACACATGTAAATGAAAACAACATTATGTATAAATTTCATTGAAAAAGAAATTGTGGATAATTTTTAGTGGTGTAGCTTTTGCTGATTTTTCATTCCATAATCACTGAAAATCAAAGCTTCAATTAATAACTTCATAATTACTACTTTGATTACATGTTACTGGTTACTTATAGGAATAAAGTTTCATTTTTCAATAATTTGAAAAGTTTGAAGTTTACGGAAACAGCAGTTTGGCAACTTTAGTGTAAAATAATATTTGTTTCAAGAGTTAGGCCTTCCAATGTAAGGTAATTTTTTTATTGTTGTTATTTTTGCAAGTGTTATAAATTCAGTCTAACACTTCTATTAAAACATTTTCATCCGTCGAATTTGGCAGATTGCGACTTGTCTTTCTTTAGGACAGTTACTTTTTTAAAAAGAAACGAATTCTTTTAAATTTACCATATAAATCATTGATTAAATGAATAAACTATAGTATATATATGTATTTTAAATTGCAAAAAAGAATATTAAATGATATCTGATAATATATATCAGAAATAAAATTAAAGTTCAAGGGGGAAAAAATACCATTGGTAAATTATTTTTTAAGAATTAAATTTCTTTGTTTACATTTACAGCAGTGATAGCTTGAGTGACAAATTTAAATTTCTAGTTGCAATTTCTAAAATGGATATTTAACTAACATAAACATAAAATTAAATGTTACTTTATAGAAAAGCATGAATATTTTGTTTTTATTTAAAATTATTGAAGTTCTTTAATTTTTTTTCTTTAATATTATCTTCCTTCATTCAGTTTTAAACATTTAGTATTAGATGCAATCGTTAAATAAGAAGGTATATTCCATTTTGCCATTATGCATGTGTTCTTCTTAATATTTTTGGAAAATTGTACTCTACTTAATAGAAATTTTAACCAAGCTTCTGAACAATAGGTCCAAGAGTTTTATGGTTTTTTTTATTTTATCCCTAAGGTCAGTTTTATCAGTACAGTCGAACTTGGATAATTCGAAGTGCAAGGGACTACAGCAAAACTTCGAATTATCCAGACTTCGAATTATCCAGACTTCGAATTATCCAAAAATATTATTTTTATGTCGTAAAATAATATCGCAACATAAATTGCGAAAAATATGTTTATTAATTTTAAATTAAAAAAAATACTGCTTTTTAAAATATTGAGATATTAAAGATTGCTTTAAAGAGCTTACTTGATTTTTTTAACAAAATCTTCAAGGATATCTACTAGAGATGCAACGAATATTCGGCCCATTCGGCCTGTCTGCCGAATATTCGGCTTCGGCCGAATATCAAGTCCATTATTCGGCCTTGGCCGAATAATACTGTAATAAATGTTTTTATATTTACACAATATAACTTTTTAATTTGACAATTTATATTCATCATATATAATGAAAATTTTATTTGAAATTAACTATCACTTTTTTTCCCGTTAACTTTCATACTCCGAATGGATTTTATCTACCCATTTTTATATAAGAGGCTAATTTAGGAATCATGTTAAAAAAAAAAAAAAAAATTATGCTGTATCAGTAAGTACAAAAAGTATCTGTAATAAGCTAACATAATATGTTAAATTTAAAATTAATCTATTCAAAATTGTTTTAATACAGCTGTAACAAGCTAATTCAATTTTTTTTTTTTTTTTTTTTAAATCATAATGGGAAGTTTAACATTTAACCCTTGTTACATAAAAAAATATTTCTTTCAATAATATTTTGAATTATACCTATAAAGAACATAAATATATGATTGATTAGATATAGATGTATTATATGTATAAGATATTTAAGTCGTATATGTTGCAATAGTTAAGGGGTTTTTTTTGTTGTTTTTTTGTTTTGTTTTTTTTTGTTTTAGTAAAATACGCATAAAAGTGAAATATAATTTAAGTGATTTTTTTTAAGTCTGTTACTATTTCTTATTAAATAATGAAAGAAATGTAAATACTAAATTCTTTTAATTAGTATGCATTTACGTTTTAGATATTTTTTTCAAGAATGGCATTGTAATGCCTTAAAAAACAGTTAAAATGTTTTCAATAAACGTAGATTGTGATGCAGAAATAATAATAATCAGCATTCTCAGATGATAGTCTTTCTTTTTTTTTCCCGTAAATGTTACCTGTTTCTGAAAATAACCTCTCACTATATATGGTACTTCCTGGTGCAGAAAGGTATTTTTTGGCTAATTGTGAAACATTTAGAAAGTCTTCCGAATTTTTCGCCCACCACCCCAAAGGACGCTGTTGTCTTTCTAGTAGTGGCTGGAAAAGAAAATTACTAATTTCTTTTACTCTTCACATTGAGGCGCACTTTCTAAAGAGGCTTCACTGCTGACAGCAAATTTAAAAAAAAATAATAATAATAAAGATAAATAAAAATTTTGTTAATTGTGAGCTTAATAAAGTCTATAGTGATTTCTTTCCACCATTTTAGAGGATATTCCTTTCACCCTTTCTATCAGTGGTTTTTCTTAAGATATTAAGATTTCTTATTTTTTATTTTATTTCATCTGAAAGCTGAAACTTGTGTTTCCTAGTACTTTTAAAATTTTGTCATTATTTTAAAATGTAGCAACAATACATATAATATCTATTAAAATGTAACTAGACAGTACCTGATGAGGAACTTTTGCTAAGAATTTTTTTTTTTTTTTTGGGGGGGGGGGGGGTCTGAATTATATTATTGAGGCAATTTTTAGGCCGAACATGGCCGAATATTTTTTCAGAGTAAAATAATGCTTTGAAAAATTAAAAATTTGTATATAAATAATTTTTTTAAAGAAAACAATACATTTTAAATGTGAAATATACAAGAATTGTGCATATAGTGCATACCATATTTTGTTTTTAGGCCAAAATAAGTTCATTATTCGGCGGCCGAATAGGCCGAATATTCGGCTGCAACTTGGCCGAATATTCGGTTATTCGGCCAAACCACTATTCGTTGCATCACTAATATCTACAGCCCGAAACACAGCTTCACTCACGTTAGATTGTCCTTCTACATAACGACGATATTCCGCTGGATGAAAGTCTGCCTCACTTGAAGTTAGAATCGACCTCTGTTCTTCTTACCTCATCTTCAATATCTTCATCATCTTCTGTTGCAATATTCTTATTGTTTAGAACTTCGGATAGAATATCTGTTTCAGATAGCTCTCCACAAATGTCTATATTTTTATCAATGTCGACATGATCATCAACTAGATTTTGTCATTTTTGAAAGGGTAAAAACTTCGAATTAAAGAAGTTGGACTTCGAAATTTCCTCAATAGCTGAAAATAACCCTGCCACTTTTTATATAAACTGCATTGAAACTAGATTTTGTCATTTTTGAAAGGGTAAAAACTTCGAATTAAAGAAGTTGGGTTTCGAAATAACCAAGATTTTTTAGCATTAACTGAATACAAGTTTCAAGGGACTGACAAAAAACTTCGAATTATCCAAGTTCGACTGTAATTGGTTATTATGGTTAAAAAGTGCAATGGGTTTACTACTTATGACATGTATCCCCATCCTCTGATTTCTTTTCGCAGGTGATTAGCTTTGGAAGTATCACATGTGGGGGGGGGGGGGGGGGATAAAAACAAACTAATGTACGACACAGAGTTTTTAAAGTTAAACAAAAGTAAGTTAAAAAAAAAAAGGCTAGGTGTCAAATTTAACAAGGAATAATTTTTGCAGTCATCAAATACAATTTCAGTTGCAATTGATGACTAACAACTTCTAAATTCGAACACTGATTTACAGTGCAGGTTAGAGGCACTCTACTATATACATATTTCTATAAGTACAGATAAATGAAATAACATTAATTGTGAATGATTATGAATAAAAAATACATGTAACATCATTTATCTGTAACCCTGTCATTGGCTCGTAGGAACCTTTATGCATTTACTTTACAATAAATAAAAAATTGATAATGTGACTTATGAGTTTATACTATCCTGTGATTTTTTTTTTTTTTATATAGAAATAAAAGTTTTATATTTTTTGGAAACTTTCAGGGACATGGATTTAGCATCACTGTGGTATGGAAAAGATTTTTACAAGACATGTTTGGGTAGAACAGAACTATGGGTGCATTTAACTATTTTTAAAAAGAGCAGGATTCATTTTGTTAATTTAAAAAAGTTTAGAGCATTGCATCCTTAAATATGATCGACATTACAGATGCAACGAATATTCGGCTTCGGCCGAATAATACTTTAATAAATGTTTTTATATTTACACAGTATAACTTTTTAATTTGACAATTTATATTCATCATGTATAATGACAATTTTATTTGAAATTAACTAACACTTTTTTTTTTTTCATTAACTTTCATACCCTGAATGGATTTTATCTACCTATTTTTATATAAGAGGCTAATTTAGGAATCATGTTAAAAAATTTTTATGTTGTATAAGTAAATACAAAAAGTATCTGAATAAGCTAACATAATCTGTTAAATTTAAAATGAATCTATTCAAAATTCTTTTAATACAGCTGTACAAGCAAATTCAAATTTTTATTATCATAATGGGAAGTTTAACATTTATCCCTTGTTACATAAAAAAATATTTCTTTCAATAATATTTTGAATTATACATATAAAGAACATAAATATATGATTGATTGGATACAGATATATTATATGTGTAAGATATTTAAGTCATATATGTTGCAATACTTAAGTTTTTTAGTAAAATAGGCTTAAAAGTTAAATATAATTTAAGTGATTTTTTTAAGTGTGTTACTATTTCTTATTTAATAATGAAAGAAATGTAAGTACTAAATTCTTTTAATTAGTATGTATTTACGTTTTACATATTTTTTTTCAAGAATAGCATTGTAATGTTTACATTTGCCTTAAAAAACAGTTAAAATGTTTTCAATAAACGTAGATTGTGATGCAGAAATAATAAGCATTCTCAGGTGATAGCCTATTTCTTTTCTTTTTTTTTTTTTTTCTTTTATAAATATTACCTGCTTCTGAAAATAATGAGTGGCAACATCCTTCCATGTGTATAATTTGGCAAATAGTTTAGCGATTTGTATAATTTGGAGAAACTGGTCGACTGGATAATCAAGTAGTATACATTTTTCTTAACCTGGCCAAAGCGATAAATCGCCAAATGTTGTATCTATTGAAATATTTCATATTGAATTCAATTTTAAGCATTACGAACATTTATTTCATGTTTAAATTAATTATTTTCGTTATTTAAATTTTATCTCTCATTAAAAGGATTTTTGTTTGCTCCTTTTTTTAATTAAAAAATAAGTTTTTTTCTTTTATTTTGCGAGATGTTTACATTATTTTCTAACTGATAACCTTTCCATTCTTTAACCAACGATAATATCGGCAAATTATAATCACTGGCAACTCTTTCGCAGAAAATATCAATAAAATACGAAATTTATTACCAAAAATCGTAGTTATCCCTGTATATTTGATGCATAAACCACCACGGGAATATTCTCTATCGAATTAAGTTTGAGTTGAATGAGAAAGGATATAAAAAGACAGAGGACACATGCAAGTTCTTATTTTTGGGGGTGTGAAATGATTTTACTAAAATAAAAAGTTTCATTCTTACAGAGATTATGAGTTTCTATTTTAGATAAAAAATATATAAATTACTAGAACTATCTATGGATTAAATAAAAAACTATGAATTAAATTATTATTTACATTTTTGAAAGTCATATGTTATCTTATTGGCATCAAAGTATTTAAAACATTACAAAAAATACATTCAGCTGTTATGATTTTTGAACACTCAAACAAAAAATTAATTTCAATTAGTCCTTAATTTAATTTTTGATTTTAAAATTGAAAAAAAAAATTTGTCAGTATTTGTCCGCCGAATATTCGGTATTCGGCCTATAACTCAGCCAAATCACTATTCGTTGCATCCCTAATCAACATGAAAATCTTGAAATGTTTAGAAAATGGATTAAGAATTATGGGTGAAAATTTTCAGTCTTGTGACTGAATTCTGTCTTTATATTTAAGAAAACTGAAATTCATGAAAAATTATTAAACTCTTTCTCGGCAGTCTGCCTGAAGGTCTGTGGCATGAAGTTTTTTTTTACAGAGGAGCATTGGGCCCTTACCAAAAAAAAAAAAAAAAAAATTGAAGTGACTCTGCTTGCTTTTCTGAACATTTCGTAGAATATCATGGATTCAGATAACTTTCTGTCACAGTGGAATCAGCTAGATTTAAACACTGGTACTTTTTTTAGATAGCTTTCATTACAAAAAATAAAAAGCTACCTATTGCAGCCGTTCGGTCGAAAGCACTTCCGAAAAATTTTGGTATATTTTCATAGATCATGGACCCCAAAACCACCCTCCATTCAAATGTGACTTATATATATCTGTTTTTGTCATGTGACAACTCTCTTATTTATAAACTGATTTCAATGAAATTAATTGTATGCAGGGCTTAATTTCTAAGAAAAAAAGTACCGGAGCCCTAATATTATGTGCTAGCGGTACTACAGTTGTACCCCCCCACCGCGCATCACTCCAATCTGCATATTTATATTTCGTACATTATGTGAAAAATTTAAAGCATTTTTTTTTTCTTTAGCAAAATAAAAATTTTAAAAATATCTACCAGCATATACTTAGCCGTCAACTATTCCACTTTTTTGTTATCACTCCTTCCGAATAGTAATCTTTGCCTAGTTTTAGTGTTAATTAATTGCAGAATTCTGCGATTAAATAGGGTAAGGATTATGATTCGGAAATAGTGTTAACACAAAAAAAATAATAGTTCGTAGTTATGCATTTTATGAAAATATGCATAGCTACGAATTGCACTGGGCTCCGGAGCCCTGTATTTATGAGCTCCGGTGAATTCCGACCAATATTTAAATATTTACTAAAAACAGAGAAGTACCGGAGCTGGGCTTCGGTGGGCTCCGGTGCAAATTAAGCCCTGATTGTATGTAGAGTACATACCAATGCCTTGACAGAGTTCGTTGGCCAGCTTAATCCGACATCTTGTTTCAAAATATCAGCCATTTAAAATATTTTAAAATTTAAAAAGTGGTGCAAATAAATTAAAAACTAAAAAATATTATTTTCTTAAGAGTTTGACCTTAATACAAGGATTCCAGAGCATGTTTTGTTTTGTCTTTATCATAAAAAATGGCTGAGATATAGCAGTTTGAATTTCTAGGGTGGCTGACATTTTGAAACAATCTGATATTCGTTATGCTGTCACTCTCATATTTATAAACTGATTTGGATATTGATTGTAAGTATGCATAGTACATAGAGATCTGCACAGGCCGGGCCCAGGCCATACTTTTTTCTGAAGGCTCGGGCCGGGCCTAACTTAATTTTTCTGTACAGAGCCGGGCCTGGTTTCATTCCTAGTCTTCAGGGCCCAAAATTTTCAGTCCTAGTTTTTAGCCAGCCCGTATGAAAATCATTGTCTCAACGTGGCCTGGTCCATTTAAACATCAGTTATATTAGGCCTGACCCAAAAATTTTTGCAAAAAATGCATACATTTTTGAATCGTCATTATTCTACACTTAAACACTAAAATTTATTATTTTTAAAGAATAGTAGATTTCTACGCATATTAAAATATAATAAAATGTGTGAAAAACAACCTGCCTATGACAGAATCCTGTTTTAAACTGAAAAATGTGTCTATCCATGCAAAATTAATATACTAATAAGTAAGAAAAGAATATATAATACATTTACTCTTGCTAAGAAGGGAACTTGTCTGTAAAGCATTTTTTTCCCTTTATTATGCTATTCCGTCTTAGAAGAATTTACTGTATAGCATTTTTCAGATTTTTAACACTTCTATACATGGAATATGGATTAACAATATTAATGATAACTGAAACATTTACATACAAGAAATACAGACGCATTAAAAAAATAAATCACAGCCTGCAGCACTTCTATAAAAATGAAGACTATAAACATGAAAAAAAAGTTAAGATAAATATTTTTGGTCAGAACTCCTCGTACAAGACAAATTTTTAACTAATTGGACGTAAAAGTCAATGTTTTGTAGAAATTCACTCGGGCCAAACTTTTAATTTTTTTATCGGGCTGGGCCCGGGTCGAACTTTTAATTTTTGTATTGGGCTAGGCTGGGCCAAATTTTTTTCTCTGAGTAGGGCCGGAAATGTTGGCCCGTGCAGACCTCTAATAGTACATACCAATGTCTCGACAAGGTTCGTTGGCCAGCTTCATCTGCCATCTTGTTTGAAAATGGCGGCCATTGGTTATTGAACAGCATTTAATGCATCTCCATACCTATAAGGGGGATTACCATAGGTGGGGGAACACTGTTCTGCCGCCAACTTGTCGATATCTCTAATATTTCGCGAAATTCCCATAAACTTCCATTGTAAACCAATAGGGTTTACTTGCTTACAGAAAATCAACAAATTGAGATATTTTAATGCAACAAAAATTAATATTAGCTTAAGGGATTATATTAATTATATTTAAGGGAGTCCTAGTAAATTAAATTATGAATAAAAATAACATGATACAATGCTTAGCATGCTTTCCCAAACATAAATTTTAAGGAAGACCAAACTGATTGCCAACGGCGGCTAGTAGCTTACTAATTTGGTACAATTCTCATTCAAATTTAGTATTTATGAATATTCTTTTATCAGGTTCGTCAAATTTTAGCTTCATAAAATTTGAGTAAAATTAGCTTCGAGTAAAACTTGCAAAATTTTAAAACCAAGATATATGAAAGCTACCTTCTTCCTCTCGGCACATGCCGAAAGGACTTTTTGAAATTGAAGACAGTATCTCTGAGACCTTAATGATTGACTTCATCTCTACAGTGTTTATCACTCATACTCTGTAGCATTATTTTGGTCATTTTCTTTATTGAATGCGCTACAAAATGGTTTAGGTACCTAATCTGTCAGCCAATTTATATGAAAATTTATACAGCTCTTACGACAGTGTAACAACTTTTCTAAGGGAGAGTTCAGTCGGAAGCTATTGTGTTCACTCATGCACACGCATACTTCATTATTACAATACTTTCTAGACACATAATGTAAGGAAAGTTATAATTCTGTCTTGGCATGACTGATTCTGTTAAGAAATTGAGTATTCCTGCACAGTCCTATACGATCATCATCATATTTTGTTTACTTATATATTGTTACATTATATGAACTATATACATGTATTATGGTTACATACTACAGTTGAACTCCAGATGCGTTTTG
This sequence comes from Maratus speciosus, assembly GCA_963932465.1. Classification (NCBI taxonomy): domain Eukaryota; kingdom Metazoa; phylum Arthropoda; class Arachnida; order Araneae; family Salticidae; genus Maratus; species Maratus speciosus. The sequence goes on from OZ010793.1 coordinate 175,908,050, forward strand.
CTTGGGCCCGGATAGCAAAACGTATCACTCAGTAAAACGTACAATTCAATTAATGATCTACCAGGACCTTTTTTAAATATATATCGTTAAAATTTTGTTTTGCTGAAAAGTTTCAGTTACTTGTTTCATCAAAAACCAAAGTTTCATAAATATGCACCATAACATAAATTCGTGAAAATGGAACAGAGTGAAAAAAAAAAGTACATCAGAAAACTGTACAAAGAAAGATTATTTTATCATAAAACCTTTATAAGAAATACTATTTACACGCAGAGTAGTTAAAGGAAATGAATGAAATCATGTAAATCATTAATCAAAAACATTTTCATAGGAAACTGTTTCTTACCTTAAGAACAATTATTTTGGAGTGCTCTTGTTCTGCACATTATACTAAAGTAATCTCTTGTGATAATGTACTTTACAATTTGGAATTATGCCCAAAACTAAGAGCTGGAATTTTCTAATGCAGTTGGCCGGGGAAAACTTCACTCGGATGTTTTCGCGCTAGCTTGAGGGCGAGTGAGCAGCACAATGTTTCATAAATAGAGTAACTTTGTATTTTTCTCTTCCAATATGCGTGTCTAGTTTCTTTAGCCAACTGTCCATGGATGCCCGCGTCATCCACGCTTATAGATTTGCCTCATAATCCGTGAAGATGTGGTTACATTTTTATAACAACGGGGCTTTTTGTATTTTTCAATAAATAAATGTCGTAGCTTATTGGTACCGTCAAACGTTGTTTACTTTGCATGCCGGTCTTGTCTGTGATGTAATCATCTTTCGTCTAACAGCCTTGAATTAATTTTGGAAGTTCCTGATCTTTGAAGTGATCAACTGTGCGATCATCTATGCAGGGGCGTAGCTACCGTGGAGCAGTTGGAGCAGACTGCTCCAGGCGCACGAATCCTAAGGGCGCAAAATTAGAAAAAGCGAAATAAAGATGTCTTAAATATTTGTATTTTTTTTTTTCATTATTAATCAAACATTATAGATGAATCTTGTTACAATCAGCGTATTCCTATGATATTTTACCTTGTGTTTAATCTCAACTATTTCGATTTAAAATATGTTTTCATTCACAGTTGAAAGAAATGACTTCTATTCAGGAAGTTTTAATTTTAATTCATACCACCATATTGCATTGAAGATTTTCTAAAGTAATCAAAACTTATTTAACAGGGCTCTCATCGGTCATTTTACTGGTTACCACTATTTCCAAAAAATAATCTTTCTGGTACATTTCTATTAAAAATGTTTTAGAAATTTATCATGATGATTTGGCGGAAATAATGGTAGCCAAAGAATTCACCGCTGTGAAACCTATATGTACGATGTAACAGTAGTAATTTACGATAATTATTTTACGATTTGGAAAAAAATAGCTTGACAAGTTGAAGAAAATTATTGACCATTTTACAGACGAAATCCAAGAAAACGAAAATTTTGAAGGGGTTTTTTTTTGTTTGTTTTGTGGAAACTAAACATGCATTAATACAGATTACAAAACAATAATAAGAGCTGGATTTAAACATATTCCACATCAGCTCACGGCGACAAAATTTAGACGGGAGGGGGGGGGGGATGCGGGTAAGGGGAAGCAGCAACTTAAATTTTGTGAGTATTGGTTTTGAGACTATGCAAATGTTGCAGAATCGATAAGCTTCAAAAAGACAGAAAAAGTTAAGTACCCAATTCAGTGTTCCTTAGGGCCTGATTATAGCCTATGCAAAATTACACCACTTTTTGGTAACAGTATTTTTCCGCATTAAACCTTATTTAATCGCATAATTTTAGGATTAAATAAGGCTGGCTGGCCCGCCGGGCAACCGACCTGCAGGTCTGTGCGCCCTAAACCAGGTAAAGCTGCTCCCTCCTTTAGGGGTGAAGCTAATAGTTTTAAAATTTGCTATACGCATTACATATGAAAAGTCTTAAATCATTTAGTAATTTTTTTAATCACTTTTTTGAATCATTTTTTATTAATGATTTTTATTTCTCTTTGCAAGGCAGAAGAATTGATTTTTTTTCTTGAAAGTTTCTTTGCTTCAGAGGACCATTTAAATCTTTTAAAACCTAATGTGTATGTTCTGTAATTTTCTTTGTGACCAATAGCGACATGGTCTGCCCCAAGAATTCTCAGCCTGTCTGGTACCAAACAGCGCGGCCTTTCTTTAAATATATATATACGTATTTTATTTTATTTAGTTTTTTGTAAAATCATTTATCAAGTATTTGTTTGAAATGTGTAGGCTTCGTGTATTCGTACAATGCTGTGATTGTAATTTCCCTTATATATATGTGTATTATATTGATTTTTGCGCTTGATGTGCAAAAGTATTTATAAAGAATATTTTCGGCGAAGAAAACGTAATTCAAACATTCTTTTTTGTTAAAAATTACATTTTAATATGAAAACGGGACTGTTTCAATATTGTCTATGAAAGGATAATCAGAACGGCGGTCAGCTATTTTGTATATATGTTAGACCAGGACTGTTTTTTTTTTTTTTTTTTTAAATTTTTAAAACGATTTTTCACGCAGTCATCGAGCTCGTATTTCAGACAAAATCGTGTTAAAGATGTATGACAAGACTTTTTTATTCCCTTCGTTGACTGTTTTTTCTACTTTCGTCGGGAAATTCCGTTGAAAACGCCATCTTTGACAATGTTTTCAGTAAGATCTATTGTGTTTACAAAAAATCCGGAAAACGTCTTTCGATTACAAAGTTTCTGAATAACAACACATGCCAGTTCTCGAGCAAAAATTAATTAAAATGCATGTCATAAAATTGCCTCTTTGGATTTAAGAAATAAAATCGTAAAATTTTCAGGTTCATTTAAGAATATTATCACGGGCCCGGGCAACACCGGGTAGGTCAGCTAGTCTATACTAATACAAGGAAGTTTCGCTCTGTGTGTGGTGGCTAGTGAAATATATTACACGTAGAAGTCTGAAAATTTGGATGAGAGTAGTCCAAAGACCGGTCCTGATACACCTGGAGCTCAGATTTTTAATTTTTTATGACCGCCCCCCCTTAGCACCTTTCAGTTTGTATGCCCTGAATTGCTCAGAACTTGCCCCTTTTTATCCGATCTTCTTCGTTTTGGGGGCCTTTTTCCCATTTAATTATTCTCAGTTTCTACATTCCAGTTAAGACACTGGACCCCTTGAAATTTTTCTGCGCCATGCATTTTCCACACCCTAATATTGTCAACCAATCAATGCATAACTTTAAGATTGAGACTTGGACTCCTCTCCCTGGGCCAGCACCCTCATATTTTTATTGGGCACTAGTGCCCTTTTTTAAGAATTTCCCCCATTTTTTTCGCGCTTCTTTAAGATTTTACTCGAATGAATAATAAATACCCTATGCTTAATTTCGACTTATTGAGATGTAAAGCGCTAAATACTAGAACCTTTTAACATGTTTCCATCTTAGGGTCCTGCTCTCAACTATCAGTTGGCCCCTTTTGGACCTCCTGGGGAGACTCCCTTAAAAATGGTCTGATTCACTAACTTTTTTTTTGTAACAACATGATAGGAAATCCAGCTACTACGCGAACAACATAAAAATTTTTCAATTTTTCAAACCAAATTTTAAAATTAATCGCCTTCTTGGGACCCTTGCCCAGCTACATTCCAGTTGAGACCCTGGACCCCTGGGGCTTGGTACAAGGCCACTTTAAGTTTTTGTGCCCTAAATTGTTAATAAATCGCCCCTTTTAATCCGTACTTCGTTTTTGGGGCTCTTTTTCCATTTGGCTTTTTTTTTTTTTTCGTTTCTGCATTTCAGTTCAGACACTAGCCCCCTAGGGTAACTTTTTGTGCGCCATGCATTTTTCACCCACTAATTCTGTTACATTCTCATTGCATAACTTCAAAATTGAGTCTTGGCCTTCTCTCCCCGAGCCAACACCTTTATATTTTTATTGGGATTCTAGAGCTCTTTTTCAAAAACATTTCTTTGAAATTTTTTTCCAATGATTAATACTTATACCCTATACTTAATTTCGACTAATTGAAAATCTAAAGTGCTAAGTACTAGGACCTTTTATCGTGTTTTCATCTTAGGCCTTGCTCTCAATTATCAATAAGCTCCTTTTGGTCCCCTATAAAAATGGTCCGATTCACTAGGATTTTTTCCCTAACTATTTCTTAGGTGCCCCAGCTACTACATGAATAACAAAAAAATTACTCACAGTTCAGCTACCGCCAATTTTGAATATTAATCGCCTTCTTAGGGTCCTTGGTGCAGTTTGATTAAAAATTATCTGATAGTATTGCAATTTTCTTTAGCATAGTTCTAGGGTCGTCTGGCAACTTTGGAAACCACTAAAGAATTTCTTTTACTTCAGCTACCACTTTTTTCGTATATTAATTTTCTTTTACGGCCTCAACTTACGTTTACTCACTACAGCCATGAATTAAAATTCGCGCTACTGTTAAAGGTAAATTTTTAACTTTATTTAGAGGGATGGGATTTCCTTCGTAAATTAAATATCACGTTAATGTTAAAGGTAATTCGTTAAATTTACAGGGGGTGGGGGCAACAAGCACCTTCCACTGCTTCGGGGTGCATTCTTTCCTCGAATTCTAGGAGCCGATTTCAACGGGAATTGGTTAATTCAACCTAGATTACGATTCAGCTCTGTATTATGAAAATTTGTCTTAGACTTCATTTACTAACATTTTCGGACATTAATGGTGCATTCTTTTCTCGGGTTCAATATGCCCGATTTCAACGGTAAATGGATAATTAAGCTTAGCTTACTATTCAGCTACTTTCTGCATTGTGAAAGTTTATCTTAGACTTCTGTTACCACCATTTTCGAACATTAACGGCGCATTCTTTTCTCGGCTGTTATGGGCTCTATTTCAACGGAAATTGGTCCATTCAACTTAGCTTACGATTGTTTTAAAGATTATAGTTCCACCGCCAAGATTCGCATTCTTATCTCGGGTTCTATAGGCTCGATTACTACAGGGTTTACTCATTCAATTTCCGATTGTCTCCGTCGCGTACGGAATACTCCTGGCATACACGGTCTTTGGTAGCGGGGAACCAGGCCACAGTTTCGTTCTCAAAGAGGTTTGTCGGGAACACACTAGACGCTGCCGAAGGCAGTGGGCCACCCCTACAACCATGTTCATTTTAATTACTTATGAATATATAAAATCATACAAACTTAATTTTTGTTTACGTTATTATAACGGGCCCGGGCAACGCCGGGCGGGTCAGGTAGTTACATATATATATATATATCTCTGTGTGTGTGTGTGTGTGTGTGTGTAACTTCCATACAAAATTATTCAGAACTTTTTTGAGAGACAAGAGGGCGCACAAACTTTGCCTGCTCCAGGGCGCTGAATATGTAGCTACGCCACTGCATCTATGGCATTCTATTCGTCACGTATGGGGCAACCAGTAATACCATGGTGGCCCTTGAATCATGCAAGCCAACCCTGAGAAGCTTTGAATACTGCTAACTCGAGGGCTGTTTCTTGCAACAAATTTCAGATTACTGGTATGTCAGCCGAACACTCAGACTGAAGCCACAATTATAGAGGTTTTTCTAATTCGAAAAATCGTCCTTCCTGCAGGCGTGCTTGTTTGGAAGAGCTTGGACCGGCTTCAGTTAAAGCATCTTTTATTTTTTCTTTCTTGCTTAAAATTGTGTTGAGGATAAAGTGTGGTATTCCAATACGTTGAGACAAAGTCTTTCACCAAAATTGGCCTCCTGCCTTCCAAATAATTTTAAGCTTTTCCTCTACCAAGAGAGCTGTATTTCTGACTCATTTTTAAACCGCACGATGAAATGACAAGTGATCTACGACACAGCACAGTGTCGGACGCATATCCATATTGTTGCCCATAGCCATATTGTAACCTCAGCATTAGTCTACCACCAGAGCTGAGATTGTATATTTAAAAGTAGAGATGCAACGAATATTCGGCCCATTCGGCCTGTCTGCCGAATATTCGGCTTCGGCCGAATATCAAGTCCATTATTCGGCCTTGGTCGAATAATACTGTAATAAATGTTTTTATATTTACACAGTATAACTTTTTAATTTGACAATTTATATTCATCGTGTATAATGAAAATTTTATTTGAAATTAACTAACCCATGTTTTTCCATTAACTTTCATACCTCGAATGGGTTTTATCTACCCATTTTTATATAAGAGGCTAATTTAGGAACCATGTTAAAAAAATTTTATGCTGTATCAGTAAGTACAAAAAGTATCTGCTTGTAATAAGCTAACATAATCTGTTAAATTTAAAATTAATCTATTCAAAATTGTTTTAATACAGCTGTACAAACAAATTCAATTTTTTTTTTATCATAATGGGATGTTTAACATTTATCTTTTGTTACATGAAAAAATATTTCTTTCAATAATATTTTGAATTATACCTATAAAGAACTCTAGTGCTATCTGCTGACAGCAAAGGAAAAAAAAAATAATGATAATAATAAATGATAAAAATGTTTTTGTTAATTGTGAGCTTTATAAAGTCTACAATGATTTCTTTCCACCATTTTAGAGGATATTCCTTTCATCCTTTCTATCAGTGGATTTTCTTAAGATATTAAGATTTATTTTTTATTTTATTTCATCTGAAAGTTGAAACTTATATTTCCTAGTACTTTTCAAATTTTGTCATTATTTTAAAATGTAACAACAGCACACATAATATTTATTAAAATATAACTAGACAATACCTGATGAGGAACTTTTGCTAAGAATTTTTTTTTTTTTTGGGGGGGGGGGGCTGAATTATAAGGCAATTTTTAGGCCGAACATAGCCGAATATTTTTTCAGAGTAAAATAATGCTTTAAAAAATTTGTATATAAATAATTTTTTTAAAGAAAACAATACATTTTAATTGTGAAATATACAAGAATTGTGTGTATAGTGCATACTATATTTTGTTTTTAGGTAAAAATAAGTTCATTATTCGGCGGCTGAATATTCGGCTGTAACTTGGCCGAATATTCGGTTATTCGGCCAAACCACTATTCGTTGCATCACTATTTAAAAGGACCTGTCGTTGTCCACCATTTGCTAACGATAACTGGTTTTAGCTTGGTTTCTTGGTTCTGGACCACAATGGCGGGGATGACGTCAGCCTGTATTATAGGATTTCTTGACGAAGGCAGGCGATCATATGGCTGTGCCGGCAAAGAGAAACATAAGAGGGGGGAGGGAGGAAAGCCCTCTTCCCCCCCCCCCTTACTTCTCATATGCTCCATTTTTGCACATGGCTAGTCCCAGAAACCATAGAGAAAAAAATCAGCAAGGGGTAGAAAAGGTTCGGAAAAAAAAATATTTTCTGCAAAACGTGTAAGTAAAATAAAATTTCATCCAGGGACGCAAAAACAAAACTCATAACTGAGGGAAATGTATAATTGAGCTAAATTTTAATGGCAAATGACTGGGACCAGTGACTTTAAACGTATAACTGGGGGAAACGTACAACTCAGTTAACGTATAACTGGAATTCCACTGTATTTTCTCATCTTGCAAAATTTTAGAACTTTCGCCCATGTTAAGAATTATATTTGTAAAAGTTACCTTCAGTCCTGTTGCAAAACTTATTTTCTGATTTTCCATTTCTTAAATTGTAAATATTGAGAGCCACGGAGAGAGTGTATATGGTCCCTGGTAGAGATTTAAACACAAGTCCCTCTCCTAAGTATAATATTAAAAGTTATATATAACGGGTGTCCTAAAATGGACTGACTTATTTTAAAATTCAATAACTTGCAAGTGGTGACAACTATTTAACAAAAAAATTTGCAAGAGAGTTATGTAAGAAGTCAGATTTTTTTTAGCTGTGATTCCTGAGTTTAGTTCCAAATAGTAACAATAGATGGTGTTGCAAGCAATAGATGCTTAATCTAGGACCAATTTGTTTGCCTTCCTCTTCTCCCAACATTGATACGAAGGAAGGATTGGTTAAATCTTAAATATGGAGTGGGTCTCAGTCGCCAATGCAATCTTGTTCAAAGGAACCCGCTCCATGTTTTTAAACTCCTTCCTTCACATCAATATTCAGAGAAGAGCGAAACTGAAAAATCAGGCCTCGATTTAGCGATTATGGCTTGCAGTGCCATCTGTTGTTGCTATTTGGAACTAAAATCAGGAATCGCAGTTATAAAAAAAAAAAACTCCTGGCATCTTACTAACTTTCCTGTGAAAATTTTTTTAATATGCTATCATCATTTGCAAATTATTGAATTTTAAAATCAGCCAGTCCATTTTAGGACACCTGGTATATATATTGGGTAGTGCCGTATGAAATTGTGGGCACCTGATTTTACCGTTTAGCCACTCCATAGTTGGACTACTGCTGGAATAGAATTAATAGATGGATTTTTCTAATCTTAAATTCTTTTGTATAAGCTGTATAATATTATTAACAAGCATGTACAATTTATGTGACTAAAATTCTGACTTTTTAATTTCTTATTTTTACTTAAAATTTTTACATAAAAAAAACTTTGCTCAAATCTTTTTGGGAATTTCAGGTCCCCTCCCTCCTTACGATATCATACGTTATTCTTAGAACCCCTCTTCTTAAATTAGCCTAATTTTTTTTTTTTTTTTTTTTTTTTAAAGTTTGGTTAAACATTTATTATTTGCATACTTTACTAATTTAAATGAAGAGAAGAAGTTAATGAAATATAACTAATGTATGAAATAAAATACTTTATATCAAATAACACTTTAAAGAAATACGTACTATTTAAAAGTATTTAAAATACCATTTTGCTACATAATTCATTTAACAGAAACATTGTCTTATATGGCAAACGTTGGGATATTAAATATTTTGGAATGGAATGATTTTATAATCATTTACTGGTCTTGTTAACTTTGTATTTTCATAAAACAAGAACTGTATTGATGTAAAAATTATCACAATATCAAAAGACAATCCCCCTCTCCCCCCAGAACTGATAACGTTATATATGTACAGTCTTTTATAACATACCATTGGCCAGGATATTTGAAATAGAAGCATTTAGGCAGTGGCAGCTCATGACTGGCTTTTTAGGAAGTTTGAATATCCATGATTCCAACTTTTATTCTTTTTATGACCATTTTCTAGATTAGTGGTTTTTCTACTGTATTACATAAAATAAAAATTTGCATATTTGATCAAAATTATTAGTCCCTGATGTATAATAGAATATTTGTTTTCTGTTTGTATTCTTATGTTTAAGTAATTTGTTTTGCTGCTTAACAATATCATAGCATTAAAAAATTAACGCTTTTTGTAAATATGCTAGGACTATTATTTTGAATCTTATGATGTTTAAATGTTTCTTTAGGGCGAATTTCGATGGTCTATTGATCATGTGTCATTGCTGTATCCTGCTGATATTGATGAGACTTCAATTCCTGAGCCATGGTAATTATATATTTTATAATAGTTTGTGTTCTGAGTTTATTTATTAATCGATAGCTATCTATTTTGTTGAAGTTTTAAAAAATTGTGTGAATGTTGAATGTTTTAAAAATTGTATTCACATACAGTCAACTCTGTGAAATCCACCAATGTATAATCCACAAATGTCTACTATCTGAAATACACGTTGGGATGTAAAGAATGAAAATTGTCATTAACAGTTAAACTGATAAAGTTAAATTTCGCATATATTTTTTTTTCCGTTATCAATTTTCAAATGAATAAATATTTAAATTTCCTGGAGTAACAAAATTTTATCTCGGAGCAAGAAGCCCAGTAGCAGAAAATTCTCCAAGTGTCTGTGACAGATACTTCAGGGACAAAAAATAATTTGCAGGTAAAATATTTTTACAACTGAAGGGTTAATTAATCAAACAATCACTTACCTATAGAGTTTTTAGGCATTTTATAAATTTTTATTAATAATAGTCTTAACTTTTTGTATTAAGCAATAAAGAGCTAAACATAATATGAAGCAAAATAAAGGTTCGATGAAAAATAATCTGCAAAAGAGAAAAGAAAATCTGCGACTCCCGTTTTGAAATTTCCGCTACTGGGGCAAGAAGTAATGAGTGCCCATAGACTACAGAAAAAAATTGACGACAAACCAAATCTAGAACTACCATTGTATTTTGTCAATTTTTAAAATAATGAATAATCAGTAAAATTTGTATTGTATATAATTTTTCTTTAAATTAATTTAGTTATTGAATACATTAAATTAAACCAATGTTCTCATTATGTTTTTCTTTTCTGTTGTAATGGTAATTTTTGTGCAGTCGTTCCCAATTTATAGTCAAGTTTTAAAAAATAAAATGTAATTAAGGGGTGTTAAGACAATTAAGGGGAGCGGCCGTGATGTAGCTACCTATTTAAAAAATTAGTATTACTTATAAATTACTATTATTTTTAACTCAATAATACTGATTGGTAAAGTTATCATGCAAATTCAATTTTTCCAACTGAGCAAAAATATGCCCAAGCTGGGACTCGGACCCAGATCCTTTTACTTACATTGTCAATGCTCTACTGTTTGAGCTATCTGTGCTGAGAACTGGCAGAGCGAAATATGCCTGCCAGAAACTTTAAATCAAATCTAGGTACAAGTGAATACAGCCACTTTGTCACATTATCAGCAGTCTCTGCAAAAGAGGAAGATTTACTTTTTTACTGCCAACACTTGAACAATATAGTTTAAATACGAATATACCGAGATGGGTTTTAGATTTCCAAAGTCTCTACTCCATTTTTTCCAAATTAATTAATTTTGGTAACTTGCTGCCGTTGGCTAAGCTTATTATCTGCAAGGTCAGTTAAGCTTTGTTTACAAATGCTATTTATAGGGCGGCCAATTAAAAAATGCCCTGGAGTTAAAGTTTCATAATCGCTAGGATCCGAAGATAAAGGTATTAGAGGCCTACTGTTTAAAATACCTTCTACCTGATTAACAACAGTTAAAAATTCCTCAAAGGTTAGTTTTAAATCTCCAATTGTTCTTTTTTAGTGAGGTTTAAAGGATTTGACTCCTGTCTCCCACAAGCCACCAAAATTGGGAGATCTGGCAGGCAAGAATTTCCAAGAAATTGAGTTAGCTAATAAATAAGCGGTCAATTTATCGGATTGGTTTTTTACAAGATTATGTAATTTTTTCAATTCTGAATTTGCACCAACAAAATGGAGCATTATCAGAAAAGATTGTCGAGCAAATTCCGCACCTAGAAACAAATCTTTTTAAGGTAGCTATTATGGCTTCAGAACTTAAATCAGTTATTACTTCCAAGTGAACTGCACGAGTAACAAAACAGACTAAAATTACAACATAAATTTTGTTAAAGACTCCTTTTCGTTGGTGTTTATATTTTATGACGAATGGGTCACATAGATCAACACCTGAATTTGTAAATGGGGGATTGATATTTACCCTTTCTTTAGGTAATGAAGCCATTATTTGTTCTGCAATTTTAGGCTTATTTTTGTAGCAAATTATACAATTGTGAACTATATTTCTGCCATTTAAAGGTCAAAATTCCTGCCTCACAAAATGAAGCAATGTTTGAGCATCTACATGCAAATTTTTTAGGTGAAAATACTGAAATATTAAAAGAGTAAGCCTAAGGTCTTTAGGTGTAATAATTGGGAATTTGTTATTGTATAAGTTAGATTGGTCTAAATGACCACCAACTCTTAAAATTTCCTCACTATCAAGAAAAGGGTTTAAATTACTTATGACTGTCCTTTGGTTGCTCACCTTCTTTAAGTGCCTTCATTTCCCTAGAAAAATACATTACCTGAACCAATTTTATTAATTTGATTCTGGCATGATCAAATTCCTTTTTTGAAAGAAGCCATACAATTTTTTCTTTACCTTTACAGTTGTTAAAAAATCTGTAAATATAATTTAGAGTACAGATTAACTTAAAATAACTATTAATTAAATTACAAAATTGGTTAAGAAATTCAATGCACAGTAAAAAGAGTAATGTTTGAAACAGATTTCAGTTCGTTTAAATATAAATCATTATTTTGCAGGTCAGTTTTTTTAATTTCTGTCAAGTCAAGGAGATTATTAGGCATTAATGGACCATGCCACCAAAGTTCCAAGTTTAACAGTTCCTGAGGATTTGTTTCTCGTGATATAACATCAGCAGGATTATTACTTGACGAAATATGTGCCCACTTAAATTGTTCAGTAAGAGACTGGATTTTTGACACTCTATTTCCTATAAACATTTTTAATAGATGAGCTGATGTTTTTATCCACGCCAAGGCTATGGTTGAATCCGAACACAAAATTACTCCTTGAATGTCTAATTTCAAAGAAGGCAGAACTTTGGACACTAGTTGTGATAAAAGGAAACAGGGGCATAATTCAAGTCTAGGAACTGAAATGGTCTTTAGAGGTGCAACTCTTGATTTTCTTGCTACAAGGTTCAATGAGGGTGAATTTGCACTATATACATAGATAGCAGCACTGTAGGCTGCTATAGAAGCGTCAGCGAATCCAAGAACAGAGATTGCTTCAGTGGAAGGTGCTAAAATATATCTATTGATTTTTATATTCTCGATATCCTTCAGTTGGTTTACGAAGTTACACCTATCAGTAGCTAGATGTTCTGGAATGTTCTCATCCCATCCAATTTTGAAAGCCACAATTTTTGACGATAACACTTGGATTTTGCAATAACAGAAAGAACTTGTCTTTTGGTATACGATTCTTGTTCTTCCACCAAAACTCGAAATATGAATTGATCTTTATTGGATTGCCAAACCATACCCAGTTTTAACTGAAGTTTCAGCTTTAGAGCAAAAAGAAACATATTCAATTTCGTTATAGTTTAGAAGCTCTTTTAAATTTGAATTCCACTTGTGCAAGGTCATACCACAAGAACTAAATATGTTAATTAACTGATTTTTTAATTCAATAGCTGATTCATAATTAGGGTATCCAGTAACTATATCATCCATATAACTATCAGATAAAATAGCCTGTGCCGCTAATGGAAATCTATCTTTTTCATCTAAGACTAATTGTTTTAAACATCTTATGGCTAAAAAAAGGAGTGCATTTTGTTCCGTACGTAACGGTATTCATTCTGAAAGCCATTGTTGAATTATTTTCATAAGTTTTCCAGAGAATACGTAAAAGATCCCTTTGCGAAGGATCTATTAATATCTGATTAAACATTTTGGTAATATCGGCAGTCAAAGAGACTTTGTGTTTTCGAAATCTTATCAAAATATCAAAAAGATCTTCCTTAACTTTACTGGAAAGCAATATGTCATTCAGACTTTTTCCATTTGTGGTAGGAGCAGAAACGTTAAACACCACCCTTAAAATTTAGTAGAGGACTTATTCAGTTTTAAAATACCGTGATGAGGCATATAATAAACTATTGAGGGAAAGTCTTTGACTGGTATCCTCTACATGTGATTTAAGTTTTCATACTCATTTTAAAATTCACAATAAAGTTTTTTCATTGCAAAATTGTTTTCTAATCTTTTTACAGTTTGACATAAACATTTTTCTGCTAATGTTCTTGAATCTCCCAAAGTATCTAATTGATCTAATTTAGTAGGCATTTCTACAATAAATCTGCCGGTTTCATCCCGTTTATGCATATTTTGAAAATGAGTTTCACAAAACTCTTCTTTCTTACTTAGAAAATATTTCACCTGAATGTCTTCTATTTCCCAAAAATTTTGAAGAATAGTTTCAATATTCTCATTATCTGAGTTAAATGTTAACCCGCAAAAGGAATTAGAATTATTTATTGAAAAAGTACCAGTAGCAATCGATCCAAATACCAAATTTTGAAACATTATATTTGGCGAAATAAGATTTTTTCCTCCTTTTATCATTTCATAAAAATCTTCAGCCCAATTTATTAAATGAATTTTTCCTGGTTTGTCAAACATAGGATCTGCTAACAGCGAACGATTAGGTAAAATGTTTTTATCAATTTTAATGTTCCTAAAAGGTACATAATCAGTAATTTTTGGAACTACAAAGAAATCACAAGTTGACGAAAAAGAATTCTTATTTCGAAAAATGGTACAGACTTTCAATTTCACGTTAAAGGAATTTCCACCTAATCCACTTACAGGAATATTTATTTTTTATCTTTTCAAACCCAAATCAAAAGCCATTTCAGAAGTAATATAATCAGCCTGAGAGGTGCTATCGAGTATTGCACGGCATTGAACAAAATTCTTATGTTTCGGGCTATAAATAAAAACAAAAGCAGTAGACAAAAAAACTGCCTTTTTATTTTCATTGCTTATGAGCAGAAAAGCTATGCGATGTCTCAGAAATATTTTATTAGAATCATAAAAATAGCATGTGTCTTCATTACTGGCATGACTGTTTGACGCCTTTGGAGAAAAATCAGTTTCAGAATTGGAATTTTTTAATGATATTTCATTATCAAAATGGAAAGGTTTATTTTGTTATCGATGAAATAATACATTATGCCTCGAATTACAAATTTGGCAGTTATATCTTGAACTACATTTAGAAACGTGATTATGCAAAAAAGAAAACAGTTGAAACACAGTTTATTTTTTTTATTATTTCATCAAATCTTTGAATTGGAGTCATTTTTAAGAAAACTGTGCATAAATGTAAACCATGTGATTGCATGCATAGTATGCATTGATTAGATTTTAGAATAAAGGTTTTGTTTTTATTTGACCTTTAAATTTTTGGAAATTTACTTGTGTTCCCTGTAAATTTTAAAGAATTTGAACACGATTTTCCAAGAATTCGATGAAAGCGTCCCATTTGAGCAAATCTGTAGATGTTAAACTTATTTTAAATTCTTTACATGTTGTTCTATCTAATTTCATCAAAATAATGTTAATCAGTAAATTTTCACTAAAATTGCTCATTTCAACATTTAAAACCTTTACATTCTGTAGAAGCTCTTACATTCTTTAAAATACAATCAAGCAGCATTCTTAAATTTTCAGCTGATTCTACACCGATATTGTCTAACATTAATAAGGATTTAATGTGAGTATTAACAATTAATCTTTTATTGTCAAATCTGTTCTTACATGAAATAATGACTCATAAGTGTCATCTGCACTTTGGATTTGTTTTGCTGTACCCATGAGAGATTACAAATAAGAGTTTGTAATCATTCAATAATGCTACAAAATTGAGTTTTAAAGTTATTCCAGTCTTCGTAAGAACCCTCAAATTAGGGATGCACCGAATATTCGGTATTCAGCCATGTTACTGAATATTCGGTTTGGCTGAATAGCAAACTTCATCCTGCCGAATATCGAAATATTCGGTCGAGCCGAATACTTAAAAAAAACAACTTTTTAAACATATTTTTAAAAACCTTATACAACTTTCTATGTTTAACAGTCAACTTATAAAGATATTCAAAATAATTAGAAACAGAATCATATTTCAATGAAAGAGAATGTTTTTAGTTTTTACAATATTTATTTGCTGTTTGTTAAGTATTATTTAAGAAAATTAACCAATTACGAGGATTTTCATAGGAATTAATTATGTACAAATGCAAGTTCCTGAAGAATGTCCAGTAATTAATCTGTTTCTTGCTAAGATTTTAAGAACATCACTTACAATCTCTAAAAATGATTGTCCACCCCAGACAACGATCTAGGATGCACTTAAAAACTTCCTAGCTTAATCAATGGGAGTAGAACAGTTATTCTTGCTAAGTTGCCGCCATATAAAATTTGAATAGATTGTATTATTTATTTACTTTTACTTTATTCTCTTCCTGACAAACAAATAATATATGATCCTGTACAACTTTTCTTCCAATTTTTTCACAATTTCTCTTTGATTTTAAAATGTTTCTTTTAGAATTTAAGAAAATTTTATTCATCTGTTTTAATTCTCAGAAGAAACCATGAAATTAAAAATTTTATTAATTAAAAAAGTTTTATAACTTTCCTCATCTTAAATAACTCAAAGCAGATTTTTTTCAGCATAAAGTTTACTTGAAAAAAGCTCTTGTTTATTAGAATAAAAGTTTCTATTTTAAATATTATGTAAAATTGTTTTAAAATTTAACATTTTAATGCCTTTAAACTTTGAAATTTAAAAGTATTCGACCAAATAGTTACTATTCGGCAGGCCGAGTATTTGGTATTCGGCCTAGCAGTTACTATTCGGCTAGCCGAATATTCGGTATTTGGTTCACCTGTAGGCTGAATATTCGGTATTCGGCCAAAATCACTATTCGGTGCATCCCTACCTCAAATTTTGGGTAACTTAATAGAATTTTTGCATATTATAAAACAATATTTCCATTTACTAATTCAAAAAATTTATTTTTCTTAAGATCTAGAAAACTTTTAAAGCTTACTTTAAGCTTTTGGAGCTCTTCGTCAATTTCTTCGAATTCAGCTTCGCATTTATCAATTTCTTTGTTCTTCAAAATTTTATAGTATTCCATTTTTAGCTCATTGAGCTTGCCTTCTAATTTATTAAGATTTTCAATTTTGTTCAAAATATCTACTGAATCCATTTCTTCTGCCTCATCTGCTATGAAACTTGATAATTAGGTTATTTGGCCTTTTATATTGCCCTTTCTGCAGTTTAAAACCTTTATTTCCATGTTAGTCTTTTTTATATATATATAAACACGAAACAATTCCAATGGTCGCAAATTTTCACTCCGACAAGCGGTACCAAATGTTTATTGGCACAAGCAATGTGGACTGTAGCTCTTTTTTTTTTAAATATAAAATTCGACTAATTAATTTTTAACTATAACAAAGTTTTTTTACGGAGCCCCTCATGGAGACAACCACACGAAACAAACAGCAAACAACAATTGACGTTACATTTTCACCAAGCGATAGTAGATACCAAGGTTGGCGCCAACACTCTCTACCCTGGATTGTGGGCAAGAGTACAGAAATATTTAATTGCTTTTCTTGTATCATATTTGGCTAAGCTCTGGTAGCAGAAAGTTCTTGACGGGTGACGTGCGTCGCAGATTTTCTTTTCCCTTTTGCAGATATTTTTTTTTCTATTAGATCTCTTTCCAACTTTATATTATGTTTAGTTCTTTATTATTTATTACTAAAACTTAAGATTATTATTAATAAAAATGAGTAAAATGCTTAAAGACATTAAAAGTAAATGATTAATTAATTAAAGGTTCATTTGTAACATTTTATCTGCAGGTTATTTTCAGTCACTGAAAGATCCGTCGCAGACACTTGGTGAATTTTCTGCTATTGGGGCTAAGCGTGGGTTCAGTGAATTTACTGTTTAAACAAAGGAACAGACTGCAGATCACTGAATGTGGATATTTGTGAGTGATGTTAACAAAATTGAAACTCGACATTAACAAATTGTTAAAACCCCACTAGCCTCAACAATCTCATTATTGTTTTTTTTTTCTTATTGATTTTGTGATGATACAATACTTAACATGCTTTCCCAAACATAAATTTTAAGGGAGACCAAACTGGTCGTCAAGGGCGGCTAGTAAATAAATAAATGTCTTTAATTGTGCCTAAAAAAATTCTGGAAATGTTAACAATTATATTGCATGCTTATTTATAAAAACAAACATTTAAGAAAAAAGAAATGAAACAGTACAGAAAAGTTCAAATATGAAAATAATTTGTTTTTTAATTATTTTCACAGTAATGCACACATTAATGCTGTTTATTACTAGTGAAATTTGAAGTTAATTTTAACTTAATATCTGAAATATTTAATGCATTTTTGTTATATGTTGCATGAATATATAGTTTATTAAATGTATGCATCTATTCTAGGGTTGATCCTGATCAGGAAACAGAAGCACAGAAGGCTATTGATGCTTTTTTCTCTCAAAATAGCATTGTCCCTTCACCTTGGTCTTCTGAATCCAAAAGTAAGATTCTTGAATACAGATGCATATTCTTTGTAATAGATAGTAAAGTTTTTTGGGAGGGTGGGGGTGGGGGATGGGGGGTGGGGGAGTACAAGACGACTTCTTAAAGCTCCAAAATTATTTCACAAAACAATTTTATATATAAAGAGCTCTGATGATAAAAGTGGTAAGTGACATAATCATCATTTTGAGAAAATGGGCTGTAAAGTTCCAAATCTTTATTTGCATTTGTTGTCAAATACCTCTTTTATCAATTAAAATCTCTGTTAGATTTTTTTCAAATAGTAATTTAACAGATGTTAGAGGACCATTAACTATCTTTAAACATATGGTTAACTAAGTTTTTACTTTCTTCTATCTCTACAAGAAGAAAGTATTGGATTCATGAAAAATTTCGACTGCCAGTTTTAGATGGATTTATACGTTTTAGAAGGTCCTGAACACGGTTTGGTGGTTTTTAGAAAATGCATGTGACAAAAATTTTGTGGGTACTCTATCTTGAGAAGTAATGCACAGAATTTCACAAAACTTTAGATTCAGTTAGACTTTAATATAAACTGGTGCTGATTACTTTTTGGTGTATATCACCCAATAAGTGGCACTGCTATGCTATATTATTCACGATTTCCACAGTAGCTATATCTGAAGAACTAATGCACAGATTTTCATCAAACTTCAGTTTCAGTTAGTCCTCGACATAAGTTGGTGCTGGTTTCTTTTTGGTGTAAATCGCCCAACAGGTGGCGCTGCTATGCTGCATTATTCATGATTATCGAAATAGCTCTATCTCAAGAACTAATGTGCGAATTTTCACCAAACTTCAGATTCAGTAAAGTACCTGATATAGATTAGTACTATTTAGTTTTTGGTGTAAATCGCCCAACTGGTGGCACTGCTATGCTGCATTTTTCACAATTTCTGAAATAGTTGTATCTCATGAACTAACACATGAATTTTCATCAAACTTCAGATTCAGTTAGTCCTTGATATAAATTGGTCCTGATTAGTTTTTGTTGTAAATTGTCAATTATGCAGAATTTTTTACGATTTCCGCAATAGCACTATCTCAAAAACTGATGCACAGATTTTGATCAATCTTCAGATTCAGTTAGAAGTTGACATAAGTTGTTGCTGATTAGTTTAAATCACCTATCCGGTAGTACTGCTATGTCACATTTTTCAGGAAGTATTAACATGTATGAGATAGAAGAAAGTTTTGGTATTGCCACATCCAACTAATTTATTTTGTCTCATACTACCTCTATCTTCTGAGCCTTTCATATATCTCTTTACCAGGTAAGAGCATGTGTGCTGTTTCTTTCAAAAGGTAGATTTATGTTCTACTATGAACATGACAGAAGCACATATCGTCGTCTCAGAGCAACAGTAGGGCTTCTAGTAATGACAAAAAATGATATCCGACTTACTGCTATGAATGTGTTTGCATCTAGTGGAACTTAGATAGATTTTTCATACTGAATCATCAGATTTGCATCAATTTTGGTATACCGGTTAATTCTGATAAGGCGCTTCCCTTATTAAATTTGGAGGTTCATTAAGTATAAAGGGGGGATCGGGTGGGGGTAATACCCCCTTTATTTAGATAAATGGGTTTTCTTATCCAATTTGCTTCAAATTTGGTATACAAATTTATTCTGATAAGGCACTTCCCTGATGAGATTTCGAGGCTGAGAGCTGTTAAATATTTTATGGTAGGTATTTGAGGCCCCATGAAAATTTGTGTAACACTTCTTTTGCAATGTCTGAATACAAAATCGAATGTCTGGCTGAATGATCGTGGCACTTAGCCGACCCGTGAATTTTTTAATTTCCAAAATTTCCGTTGCAAAAAAATATTCTTGAGGCATCTTGAAATTTTAATATCTTAAAATTTAGTATTTAATGAATTAAAAAGTATAAAAGCCAGGCACTTTAGTCGGCCCAAAAGCTGTGCCAGACACATGTCAAGTGGCATTTTTTGACTACCAAAAAAGGGTATTTGAGGTACGCTGAGATTGAGGTAGAATAATATTTATGCTTAGAAAAAAATATTTTGAAAATGACACACACTTTTGTTGGCACTTTCTACTTGCCAGACAACAGGGAATGTTAAATGCGAGTCCGAGTAAAGCTGAGCTTGTGGTGCCCCGCTGAAGATCCATTTACTGACTTACGATACAAACAAAGCATAAACCACGTTGAAGTGCCTCTTGAAAGCTATATTAAGATTAATTTCAACTGGATGCATGCGCAACCACAACAAATCTAACTGCGATAGGCTTTTGCAAGACGACGTGCCTCATAGCAAGTGGTGCCGCGGTGAAGATTCATTCACTGACATACAAACAAAGCATAAACCGTGTTGCAGTGCATCGTGAAAGCTATCTTAAGACTGTTCTCAACTGCTTTGCTCAACAAGCGCAAAACATTTTGACACATTTACAAATTCATTTTTTAACGGAAAGATATAAAATTGGAAAACCTGTCCATGGAAGCAATTTGGAATCAAACTGTGTTTTCCATTTTTTTATCCATAAATTAACTATTGCATTAGAAACAATTTTGATCATGTAACAAACACATTTTTCGCCCTTTCTTGAGTGCTTATTCTACTTTCGCACGAAAGTTCGGTGCAAAACACCCTTGTTTGACACTATTTTCTGAAAGATCTATTGTGTTTTCAAAAAAAAAAAAAAAAAAAACTGAAAAAACCAGCTTGATTACATAGTTTCTGAACCTGCTCGTTTCAGGCATTTTCAAACAAAAATAAATTAAAACTTATGTCATAAAGTTGCCCTCATGGATTTGAGAACAGCCTTAAGATGAATTTCAACTGGATGCATGTGAAATCACAACAAATCTAACTGCGATAGGCTCTCGCAAGACCACATGACTCATAGCAAGCATGCAGTTGTTCGAAAAATTTTTGAGTACTAATTAAAAAATTCTTATTCGTAATGCAATATGTGCAGCTTTAAAAGTGCTATTTTGTTTGTGTATTAATTTTTTTTTCTTTTTATATATAATAAGTAATGCGTATGCATTACTTATTAATCATGGAAAGTAACAAAAAAATTCCATGGCAACAATACTTTTCTCATGTTGTCTCCGGCACTAACACTATCGAAGTCAAATCAACAGTGCTCAGAATCAGATCTTAATTTTGAGTTCAAAGCAATTTTAATCAGTTTAAATTTTGAACTAACTATCATTAAACGATCGTTAAATTTCACTATATGTATATATAAATGTATATGACAAAATTATAGTTATAAAAGTATATTTTTTTAAGTTAAACTTTCTTGAACTAGTTCTGTAAAAGGAGTAGATAAAGTTTTTTTAATTAAAGAATATTTTTCATAAAAGTTTCCAAAGTTTTCTGAGTATGCGCTTATGCAAGCCTTCCTAGTTAAGTTTCTAAAATTATATGCTGTTAAAAAAATATTTGGTGCAAAATGTTTGTAACTGAGACAACTATTGAAATTCATGCAGGTAATAAATTCATAGATGAGCTGATGCTAAAGCTATTGTATTGAGATATACAGGTAAAATATATAAATATAGTATACATAAATGTATTCTATAGTTGGTATAATGAGTGTTTTCATCTATCTGATAGACAAGATTTATTTTAGTCAAGGACTATGAATGTGTTACGCTATTTGTGAATATATTATTATAAGGAATAAAAATAAAATTATACCTAATGAAGAAGGCACATTGAATTTTCTTGAAACGTTGTCGTCACAGCATTTCTTCATTAAAGCGATGAAACTGTTATAGCAATGTCTATGATAATAACCCTCTTTCAGATTAGCATAGATGGTAAAATGTCTTTATATTTTAACCCATGTTTTTGCCGAATTTTCAACACTTCACAACATTTTTGTAGAATTTTTTCACTAAAAGCAGTGATTTTTCCATCGCTTTTTGTGCAAATAATACATTTTTTTTTTTTTACTTTCCATGATTAATATATACAAGTAACACGTATTATATAAAAAGAAAATATACAAACATGATAGAGATACAAACACTGTATTTCTCATTGCCCCTTACCATCTCCTGTCATAAAACCTCATTTCACAAACTTCATTTTATTTTTAAGTTCATTGTCATTCATTTACTTTATTTACATTTATTTATTTCTTAAATAATGACAGTAATAAATATTTCTTAAACTTTTACTTACCCTCTCTATTGATTCTAGACAATATCCAGCTGTAATAAAAGTTTTCTGACCTCTTTAACATCCATAGTAATCCATACCATTTTGCCGTTTCTAATTTCATTTCATTACCATACTTCACCAGCAAAAACTTTCTTTCGACTGCGTTTCAACTTCCGTGACGATATTTCTCCCGCCGGATGGCGACTTAGAATATCGTTTTCAAATCGAATCTTTTCATCGAATCTTGCTTTGCATCGATTCGATGCCGTTCTCTGATTGGTTCGTTCGTCTGAAACGATGTTTTCAATCCGACCGTTTTTATATAAATATACGATTCCAATCTTAATAAAACGCACTTTTATCTTCCCTTAATGGAAGAAGTATTTCAAGTTACTGAACGATGGCTGGACCACGTTCTGGAATGTTGTGTTTTAGTTTTATCAGTGTAATTATGTTTTATCTTAAAGTTTAATGCTATGATACCTTCAAACAAAATGTCTGCTCTGATTTGTGAAACATCGTCATCACGTTCTACAATATGTCTGTTTAAAATTAATGCTGCTATTTATTACTGATGTCAAGTATGTGTTTTTGGAATCAAAATAAACTGTCTTTATTTAATTTAATCTGCATATGTTTTACTTTGCACTCATAAAGATCATACTACTTTTCTGCATCTCTACATATTCACTTCCAGGATAATCCTTTCCCAGCTAAAAGTTTCCACATGCGTTATCTGCTCCATTTAATTACATTTTAACGTGCATAATCATCTCATATTATATCAACGTATATTAAAGTGTTATGATAAAGCACAAAATAGCACTTTTAAAGCTGCACATGTTTCACTACAAATAAGAATTTTTTAACTATTCCAAAATTTTCTGAACAACTGCACGCTTGCTATGAGGCTCG
The DNA here is from genome assembly GCA_963932465.1 of Maratus speciosus. Classification (NCBI taxonomy): domain Eukaryota; kingdom Metazoa; phylum Arthropoda; class Arachnida; order Araneae; family Salticidae; genus Maratus; species Maratus speciosus. Next base: position 175,930,997 of record OZ010793.1, read on the forward strand.
TCGTTTTGTGAAAGCCTATCACAGTTAGATTTGTTGTGATCGCGCATGCATCCAGTTGAAATTAATCTTAATATAACTTTCAAGAGGCACTTCAATGCAGTTTAGGCTTTGTTTGTATCGTAAGTCAGTAAATAGATCTTCAGCGGGGCACCACAAGCTTAGCTTTAATCGCACTCGCGTTTAACATTCCCTGTAGTCTGGCATGTAGAAAGTGCCAACAAAAGTGTCTGTCATTTTCAAAATATTTTTTTCTAAGCATAAATGTTATTCTGTCTCAATCTCAGCGTGCCTCAAATATCCCTTTTCGGTTGTCAAAAAATGCCACTTGACATGTGTCTGGCACAGCTTTTGGGCCAACTAAAGTGCCTGGCTTTTATACTTTTTATTTCATTAAATACTAAATTTTAAGATATTAAAATTTCAAAATGCCTCAAGGATATTTTTTTACAACGGAAAATTTGGAAATTTAAAAATTCACGGGTCGGCTAAGTGCCACGATCATTCAGCCAGACATTTGATTTTGTTAACAGACATTGCAAAAGAAGTGTTACACAAATTTTCATGATGCCTCAAATACCTACCCTAAAATGTTTAACAACTCTCTTGCTATAAAGATGTGAAACAGGGAAGTGGGGCTAATACCCCCTTAATTTATTTTTTGAATGGCATTATTCTTTGAAGTAAGAGTATAATATACAATTAGTGTGAATAGACTCTGAGCTCAATGCCATCAGTTTAACTGGGCATTTTTCTTTATTTCTTTTTCCTCTACCTTATTGTTGAGAGTTCATTGATATAAACACAAGTTTTTGGGTTTAACCACTTGACTGCGACCATATGAAATGTGTACATGGTTGAAACGACAATGGTTCTTACCATGAGGTATACCCAATTCTTGCCTTTGATCTGATATTTCTTTGTGTTCCTGATAAATTTCCTTAACAACTGATGGTAAAAAGCTGTTCCCTGTTTATGTGGTTGTAGTCAAGATGTTAATGATGATACTAAGCACATTTTAATTCATATTCCAAAAACCTTAATACAAGTTTTTTTTTTTTATATTTGTAGTTTAAAACATCTTTGTATTCCATATTTTACATAAAAAATCACTTGTTTTTAAACATACGTATTTGTGATTGAAAACATGCATTCAAAGGAGAAAAATAGTTTCACTAATATCTATGCATAATAAAATGAAAGTTGGCTAAAATTAGAATGTTTTTTATTCTGTTTAACATGAAATATGTTTGTTAATGTTATATTTTTCAAATTGTTTTGAAATTTTTGTTAATTTTTATGATGTATTTTTATAAAAGCTTTTAAGGCTAATATTAACAAGTGATAAAATATAACGTTATCATTTTAAAATTTAAAGTAGCCATATTATTTCCTTGTTGGGTTTCAAAAGAAATGTTTCACAGCAAATGTAAAAAATAAAAACAAGATACACAAGAATTGAAATTAAACATTTTAAATTTTGCCCTGTGAAAATGAGGTTAAAAAAATGTTAAAATAATAGTTTTCTATTTAAGATTTTGAATATTTGTTAAATTCTAGTAACAGGTAAGATGTTTCTTTTTCTTATCTTTTATTTGTTTATTAAACTTTTACTGACGAAAAAAAAAATCATAAAAACATAAGATATTTTTTGTGCTTTTATCCATAGTATTTTTTATTTATTTTATAATGATGTGAATATCCTTTATTTATCTTTCATTTCTTTTCCAGATAGAAGAGTAGCTAAAATTAGAAGAATGGCAAGAAACTCGGTTGTACCTGCTAATGATGGTTACTGTTTTATTTTGAATATTTTGGATTGTTTATTATGTGTTTTTATTCAATTGAATTTTACTTTATGGTGTCATTAAATTATTAATCATTTTACAGTATTGTAAAATGACTGACACCACAATGAATGACCACATTGACTCACCCCAGTCTGCTTGAATGTTGTGCATTTGTTCTTTTCAGAGCTTATACAGGTATTAGGGATTGACCGAATACCGAATAGTTGATTCGGTATTCGGTGGTTCGGCATGTAAACCGAATATTCGGCCGAATAATTGCAGATAAGTATTTTCTTAGAAGTAGAAGAATTCTCTTTTACTTAACAGTAGAATAAACTAAACAATGAGTTTCAATATTATGTACATGAGTTCAGAATTAAGCTGCACTTCAAAAAACAAGTCAAAGGCCATTTTTAATTAAAAAAAAAAAACTTTTTCCTTCCTAAAATAGTCTACATAGGTGTGCAATCAAAACAACTGTCTACAACAGAAAAAAAAAAAAAGCAGGGAAAGATGCGCATCTTTCCCTTATCATTTAATTTTATTTACTTCTATGTTATTTATTTATTTATTGTGTATTTTCTATAATATACACATCAAATAAGTATATCAGAGTTCATATCTGCATATCTAAGGTGTATATTAAAGAAAATACACACATCAAATAAGTATACTCCTATGCATATCCTATAGCTTTTATAATCATTATATCAAAATTGCTCAAATTTCTTATCTTCATCACCACAATGTTAAAATATTAATCAAAATATAAATATTCCATCAATAACTTGACAGCAAATAGTTAAATGTACAAATTGATATACCTTTTGTATTTTGAGAACATTCCTATTCAATATGTTTATAATTAGACTTAGACAATCAGTAAATCAGCTTAATGACAGCATTGTTTCTTTTTATTTGAATGAACTTTTGTTTTTCTGACAATCCTTATCCTTAATAATACCCTGTATAGTTTAATACTTTCATAGGTTATTTTTGGCTTTTAACTAGTGATAAAATAATAAAAAATAAATGATGGGTTAATGAATTTGTGAGCGGAAAGAAGTCATTAAATTTTTTTGTGTAATTAGATTTAAGAATAAAAATGTAACTGAATTAAATTATTGAGAATTTAATTTCAATTAAAGCTTATTAAAAAAGCTAATATATGCAAAAGTGCGTATTGAAAAGTTTCAAGTATTCGGTTGCTGAATACCGAAGCTTCGGTATACACTTCGACCGAAGCTTCGTTATTCGGCAAAATTGCTGCTTCGGTCAATCCCTAACTGGTATAGTCACTTGCTGCAAAACATGTTAGTTTTATCATGAAATTATTACAACCAATTATACCTTAAATACGCTATAGTGTATCATTTATGCAAAAAATTGGAAGAAATATTTACTAAGCAAATCATGGATACTTTAGGTTGCATAATTTTTTTCCTGAAAGGAATAAAAAATTTGAATTTTAGGTAACATATTTTGTCAAAATGTGTTAAAATTGGTTTTTTTCTAACTAAAGAATCTACTTTAAACAATTTTTAAAAGTGTCTGACTCCCAGGGACCACATTTAGAGAGGTTTAGTAGAATAGTTAAATGTTAATTGATTAATCAGTTTAGAAATGTTAAGTTTTACCTTAAATGGATTTTTATGATTTAATATGTTATTTTAGTAATTTTTCTTTTAGTAGAACTCGGTTAATCTGAATACCACTATTTCCAAAATCTAAATAATGTGAACTGAAATTTATATTTGAAATGTAACAAAAAAAAAAAAAAAAAAAAGTCTTGGTAAACAAAAAATTGAAAACAAAAGATAATTTTTAGCATTTATCATTATTGTATAACCTAGAAAATGTGTGTGTATATGTATATATATATATATATATATATGTATATATATATATATGTATATATATATATATATATATGTATATATATATATGTATATATATATATATATATATATATACAAATTTTTTGTACAATTAAGCCATTTAAATACATGAAAATTTACCAAATTTGATGCAATAACCAGATATAGACAAAAGATACAAAAATCCAGTTAAATAAAGTTGAACATATGAAAAAACAAATGAAAGATCAATTGGATGGATGTAGAAGGAAGCTTATAGTGTATTTCACTTCATTAGGGGTACATGAAACAAATATACACCGTCGATTTCTGTAAAAGAATCAAGTTATAAGCTGAAAAATAAATTCTTTTATGTACCCTATCGACTGTAAACCAAGAAGTATAAAAACAATATAAAATAAGAACCACATAGATTGAAAGAACTAAGAAAATTATTTGAAATATATGTATATATATATATATATATATATATATAATATATCGTCATCAACAACAACAAGCATTTTCAATCCACTGCTGGATGTAAGTCTCTCCCAGATTTTTCCAATGTTTCCTGTCTGGTGCTTTAGTCTACCAATTAACACTGGCCACTTTTCTGATTTCATCACTACATCTTATTTGAGGTCGTCTTTTTGGTCGTTTTACATCTCTGGGATGGCACTGTAGGGTGTTTGTGTTCCCTATATTGTCGTGTCTTCTTACAATGCATCCAGCCCATTTCCATTTTAGCCATTTAATTCTTTCAATGATGTCAAAAACTTTCATCTGACTTCTTATCCAGGTTATTATCTTTCTTTCTAGTTATATCTATCATACATCTTTCCATACTTCACTGTGTTGTTTGTAATCTTTATACGATCTGTTTTGTTAGCATCTATGTTTCTGCTCCATAAGTTAGTGCAGGCACAACATGTTGGTTAAACACCTTTCTTTTCAAACAAAGAGGCATGTAGAGGCTTCAGAATAATGTTGTTCTTCCCAAAAGCACTCCATCCATTTCTTATTCTTCTATTGATTTCATTCATGATACTGTTATCCGATGATATTTCCTGTCCAAGGTGCATATATCTTTGCACTTCTTTAATCTCAGTGTTGTTGTAGATGGATTTTCTTTTTTGATGAAAGGTGGGGGGGGGGGGGGGATAGGAGGGGTTTGTGAAAACAGAAAAAACCCATAACTTCTTAATAATAAAATACATATCAAATCAGTTTAAAGTTGTTATTAAGGGAGACTGGGACAGATTTTCCAACTTTTTATTATTATCATTTATGTAGAAATTTAATGCACATTTATTTTAACGACTAAGTGTACACTGTGGTCGGTGTCTAAAAGTAAAGTCCAGGCCGATTCTTGATGGAATCTTAAACTTTAATGCTCTTGATTATGTGGGTGAAGTATTTACAGATGGGGTATTTACATTTAGATTAAACATGATAACTATAACTGGCCGGCGACATTTCGCCTTGACCCGGTATTCGGTCGAACAGCGACGTTTCAACACGTCTGCTCTCACGAGCAACAACAGTCAACTCTATCTTTTCACGATAGTTTGTGTAAGTTCTGCAGTTTTTTTCGTTGACTCAGAGGTTGGGGTGGATCATCCCGAGCCTCATCTAAGAATGTGCTAGGCTTTGCAGTGCAGAGTTCAAACTCTGTCACCACAATTCGGCCTACCTGACAGGGCTGTGTCCTCCCAGTCACCCATCTCCTTTATATACCTGACTGGTACTGGACTACTTTTTCCAGAACGTATAATATACACACAAAAAAAATTCACAAACAATATATAAAACAAAATAATAGTAAAATCAACCACCAAATACTGCTTTTTAAAAGTTTTCAGTCCTTGACCAATATTTTTAGAGTTAGAAAAATAATAAAGTTTTTCTGCTTGTCACTTGGAAGCAGTTCTTTTCACAGTTTGTTCATAATAGTAATAAAAAAAAGATATCAATAATACACAGTTTAAAAAAATATATATAAAAAAACACAAATCACTTAAAGCTCAAATATTTAGTCTTCGACAGTAGAAGTCCAAGGCTTCATGTGATCTGCAGCCGTCGAGGTCGTATTTGGACCCTCATGGTGTCCAACTTTACTCACATTGTAGCGATCGTTTCTTTTTACTGCAGTAATCTCATAGGGACCAAGAAACTTAGGCTTTAGTTTGGTACCTGTCCCAAACTGTGTTTTTTGAATGGCCACCAAATCACAGAGTTTATATGTGTTGGCCTTTTTTCGCTTTTTGTTATATGTTTTCCTGTTGTATTTTTAGTATGTTTTGCTTAGCTATTTCTCTATTCGAATTTCTTTCCGATAGGAACGAATTTAATTCCTCATTCTCTAACAGTGTTTTGATTTGTAGATCAGTTTTCTGCCGCAGTTTCGTTCCTGTCAGTAATTCAAAAGGTGTAAATTTTGTACTCCTCGATACGGTACTATTCATGATACGTTGCACGGGCGCGACAAATTTGTACCATTTAGTGGGGTCTTCTACGTTAAGTTTTGCTAAAATTGGGATAAGAATTCTGTGCATACTCTCTATTTGACCGTTTCCTCTAGGTATCCCTGTTGTTATGGGAATATGCTCTATGTTCTCTTCCTTACAATATTTCTCAAAATCAGCAGAGGTAAATGCTGGTCCTTTATCGGTTATAATTCGCGATGGATTTCCGAAAATATCATGTTGTCTGGTCAATTTATCGATGACTTCTTTAGCGACTGTAGTTTTAACGGGGTATAGCCAAACAAATTTAGTAAATGCGTCCACAACAGTAAAAATATGATTGTAATTTTTATTTGTAGAAGGCATGGGACCAATGTGATCTATATGATAGGTCTCGAGGGGCATATTTTGTTTGGGGATCAGGTTTAACAGACCTTCTCCTTTTCCTTGCTTTTTATTGCAAAGTATACACTCTATGCAGTTGGCAATGACACTTTCAATTTGCTTTCTTAATTGGGGTATAAAATAATTTTCTTTTAAAATAATTTCAGTTTTAGCCACTGCATAATGACCTTTGTTATGAACATCGCGTATTATTTCCTTTTGCATATTAGTAGGAATCATCAGAAGTTCTCTATCATTTTCATATTTGTATACGATGTCGTTTCTAATAAAATATTCCGAACTTTCATTTTTTTCAATTAATTTTTTTATCGCTTGTATGTGTTCGTCTTCTTGTTGTGCATTCTTTATTTTTAATGTTAATTCATCATGCGATCGGGTAACTATTAGAACTGTATTTCTACTCAATGCGTCTACATGTTTCATTTGGGATCCTGATTGGTGGGCAATTTCATAATCAAATTCCTGTAAGAATAGAGCCCATCTGGCTACTTTTGGCGTAATGTCTTTTTTGTCCATTGTCTTTTGAAACGCGGAATAATCTGTCACAATTTTAAATTTCGCGCCTAATAAATAGTTTCAGAATTTTTTAACCGATTCTATTACCGCAAGTGTTCGCGAGAACTTAATATCTGTCCCTTCTCAGGCTTAAACAATGTAGGAAATTTTTATTTGTTCTTCAAATTATGTTTTTGTTTAATTTATTTATTGATATCAACAGGATATCATATTATTCCCTAGACCTTTATCTACAAATTAGCACAGTTTTTTTAAACTGATAGTTTTTAACAGAAAATGGTTAAGTCTGATCATGTTACATTGGAAAATTTTATTGTAAACTAAAAAGGCATAATAATAGTACATAGAGAAACTATGTAAATCTAGCAAACAAATGCCACTTAATGGTTTTACAAAAATGGTCAGTTAATAATTTTATAAAGACAGATATTTTAAAAACAAAAGTCGTCATCATTGTCTGAATCACAATGAAAGCAAACAAACAAGTGGGTAAATGTGATCACAGATCGCACAGAGGGTTTCGTTTAATATTCCTTTAAAACACTTTATCCTTTTGCGAAATCTGTTAGTTCCACATTTCGCAACCAGGGGGCGCACTCTATTCTACACAAACCTCTATCCAAAGGAAACTCCGTTTTACAACCTATCCGTAGGTATATTAGTCGAGGGGATCGGGTCTATAGCACCCGAGATAGGTAGGCGCCCCAGGAAATTGCACGGAACATTCTTTTATAAGCTTTTTATTATGTGTTATGAACTATGTCAAAGTTTCCAGCAGATCGACTTGTTAGATTTCATAATTTTAACAAAATTGCGTTATGTTAGTTGCAAATTCCACCACCAGGGAGCGCACACTATTCATAACAATAGTGTATCAGATCAAAACTCTGTTAAACAACCTATCAGTGGATGTGTTACTCGAGTTGGTGGCGGCCTTAAGCGAGAAATTAAGAAATTTGCTGAAAGTACTATTCGGAAATAGTGGTAACTAAAATTTTGACATTTTTAAATTTCATAAGCAGCACTTGTCTGAGTATATCATAGTGCTCAAAAAACGACATCTAAAAAGGTCGTAAACGCTAATCTTTAAAAAAGAAATCCAGCGCCCCTCCCCCGCCCTCCCTTCACAGGAAATTGCATGTGACGGGATTAGATTAAAATAGGTATTAGTTTTAGCAGAGTGAGTTGAAATGCCCAATGGAAACTTAAGCTGATAACCCCAAACCCGTGTATATTAAATAGTTAAGGGAGAATAAAAGATATGGTGGTGAAATAATTACAAGTTAAATATAAAAACAATCTAACGTTTATTGAGCAAAAGATAAAAACAATATATAAATTAACTTTATATGCATTCAGTAATTCATAAATAACAGTAACAAGATTAAAAAGTGTTTTAAACAAACCCCATGACATTCAGGAAATGAACTGCATCAAAGAGTGACTGCTAATGTGTAAAATCCCATATACTGCTCCAAAACATGCTGAATCCAATGCTTCCATAAATACGATTAAATTGATGAGAAACTTCTTGGATAACTGATGACATTTCCATGAAAAACGTAGCGATAAACATTGGACGAAAAGCACAAATGATTTAGCTTATGAAGATATGCAGAACTCTCGGTTTCACGTCAAATGCCATTTCAACAATTAAGGGACGACCAGCTGTTAGTAACTGAGAAGAGGTAGGTAGTGGACGAGGATGAGGTGAGGTAGAGGAAGTGGTCGATAAGCCAAGGAAACATTCATATTTATACAAACTGAGAGAAAGAATAATAACTCATCACGCAATTCAACGGGCAGCTAATGACGTATCCAGAGTGACGACATCGTGACGAAGTGTCGTACATCCGATGTGCCGTAGGCTCGAACGAAAGACGCCATCTAGTGGCGACCGTGAAACCATACGTCAAATGAAGAAGCTACGTGCCGTTGAAAGCGTGGGAGAAACAGATGAAAAACGGAAAGTACGATAAATGTAAACAGTGGATAAATTAAAGGGATGATGACAGAAGTTAATTTAAGGTAAGTAGAATGATATTTAAATTAGATATTATATCTGAAAGAAATAAAATGTATTATTTAATAAAAGTGAATATAGAGGAGATGATATATTGTTATGTAAAAGGATAATGTAGAGGGAAATTCCCGGACAGTGGCAAGAAAGAAGAGGGTAATTTACATATATCAGCATGCACCATTATTTTATAAGCTTTTTATTATGTGTCATGAAGTATCTTAAAGTTGCAAACAGATTGCCTTGTTATATTTCCTAATTTTAACAAAATCGCGTTACGTTAGTACCGCATTCCACCACCAGGGAGCGCACTCTATTCTTAACAAAAGCATATCTGAACGAAACTCCTTTGCGCAATCTCTCCGTAGATACATGGTCAGGATGGTGGCGGTGCAGTCTTAACCAACAATTTAAAACATTTTCTGCGATAACAAACGCTAAGATTTAATAAATAAATCTAGTCCCCCCCCCTCCACTCCTCGAAATATCACACTCCATTCTTTTTTACACTTTTTCTTATGTGTTATAAAGTATCTTAAAGTTTCGAACACATCGAGTGGCAGTCTTAAACAGTAATTTAAGATATTTCCTGAAATTGCTATTCGGAAATAATGGGATGAACACTTATAAACCTATAAACTTTTTCATATTGAATAATTAATACTTATCTCATAGCGCGCCGTCGAAACACCCCACGCAAATTGTTAGATTTCCTAATTTAAATGAAATCTCTGTTAAAAAAGCACGTGCCTCCATCTTAATCTGGCATTTGATGGAAATAAAAGGAATTAATAAAATAATAATATTTCAGCTCGTAATGAAGCAATCTCTTTGAACCGGGTATGTATGAAATCTGCGAGAAATTTCCAGCCCGGATGTCAAAAAATTTAATCGAAAAATTTAATATTTAAAAAGTTTAAATTTCGTATTAGACTTTCCTCCCCTTAAATTTCTCCCGCGCCGATATGTCGAGGGACGACGACAGCTGCCTTCCGGTGAATGGAAATCTGTTTTCATTGTCTTTAAAAACACAGAAATTAAATTTTTATCGATCGATTTTTAGTGGATTTTTTGCGTTCTATCCTACACAAAAATTTGAAATTTATACCAAAATAGAGTAGAATTTTTTCCGCGTATTTCTACACCTGTTACGAATTTGTACGACCGATATTTCGGCAGATCAGATTTTGCTTTTTAAAGGTCCACTTCCTTTATTGCTTAAAGTACTCCTTGGTAACCCTGCACTGGCTGATTTGACGGAGCATCTGCCGAATTTACTGGCAACCCTTAGGAGAAACTGAGGAGGATTTCGATAACGTGCATTTGCACCTGCATTCAAAAGGTTGATTGGTTAATTTTAGAATTTAATTAGCCCGTAATTAGGTTAATTACCAACTTTTTCAAAATTTTATGATTTGTTGTTTGATGTGAGGTGTTCAGCTATAAGTACCCAAAATTTCAAGTCTCTAACATGTATAGTTTCTGAGAACGGGCTCTGTGACAGACAGACAGACAAAGGAGTGAGACGAATAGGGTTTCGTCAGATGAACAAAACCCTAAAAATTAAACATCTTATCTGGCGCAGTTTTTATGCACCTGTTTCCTGCACTGCACCCACTTTTTCTTTTTCATAGATTTGTAGTAAATTTCAAAGCAATAAATGTGAAGACAATCTTCATCACTTGAATGTAAGTTTTTTATACATTTATTAGGCTTTGATGTTTTAATGCATTTTACATTTGAAGACAAAGGTCCAAATAGCTTCCTGGCCGGAATTGTATTTTGTTTTTTCTCACGCTTTTTCTCACAGGTTCCTATTGCAGTTTCTTTTTTTAGATAAATCTTTTTTAATTTTACCCCGGTGCTTCTCCACTCGGAAATGCATACGAGGAATTTTGGGGTTTTTTTCAATGCTCCACCAGTCTCCAAATTATTTAGTTTTAGTTATCTTAACTTTTAATGTTATTTTCTCTTTTGACAGAGGTTTAACAGGGGTTATGACCCACTGTATGTACTTCTTAAGCACCCAAATTGACTTGTTTTTCCATTTTCAGCTGATTTTTAACGGAAGAATCAGTCAGTTTAGATTGCTTCCTTTTTTTCTTTCCACACCGTGTTTGCCTCCTATGTGCAACCTTCTCAAAAGGCCTAACTTCTTCTGGTGTAGGGAAAGTTTGTTTGAATGTAGAAGGAACGCCTTCTTCATAAGCAATAGGGAAAGTTTGAGTGGAACTTGAAGGAACAGCTTCTTCGGAAGTGCTACCCTGCGTTCGTGTAGAAGGATTTTATGCTTTCGGTGAATTTGAATTAAGGCTATGAACAGTCGATTGTTCTGGCAAGTTTGAAATCTGTTCAGGATTGTTGGTATTTTCAAGATTTGGTACAGCAGGAGCTGACCTGTCAGAAAAGCTGTAGGGCATAAAATCAGAGTTTCGTGGTTTAGTAGGAAATCCCCGAAAGTTTAAAACCCACCATAATTAATATTGACTGGTGTTAACGCCAGTGGAGCAGCTCTAACCAAAATAGATGGGATGTTGTAAATTGTCATAGGCCTTTTATTTGTGCATACCCAGACATCACGAGCAATGTTAATTTGCTATTTTAGGGGCCAATACACACTGCGATCTAATGTTTGTAGCTTATGTCTACACTCTACAGTGAGGTGGTAATGACAACAAAGGCATAATTAACATAAAATGGATTCATTAAATGAATCCATTTTAGAAAATATTTAGTCTTTTTTATATATTTGAATTTACCTTGGTTTTTATATTGGTAGTTTTCCTTAAATGAGGAGGAGAGTTTGTTTCATATATGGTTATTTGGCCGATTTTATTACACAATAAATACATTTTTCATACAATAAGACTAGCTGATTTAGGACACGTGTTGGAAAATTTGCCCCGTCACGATATTGGAACTTTTACACTACCTCGAAGAATAGCGATGTAATTTATTTGCAAAAACAAAAAACACAGTTATTTGAAGAAAGAAACCCCTTTTTAGTACATGCAATGTCAAAACAGTGAGTTTAATGCTTGTATGTTTATTTTACATTTTAATAAAAACCTGAAATTTTACCCATCATTGAAAAAATCAAAAAAAAAAAAAAAAAGGAAAAGCTCACCTGACGAAGTGACAGCAGCTACTAAATTATAACTTTCGTAGATAATGTGTGCAGTGTTGCCACTTCAGCCAGTTCATCTGCTGGCGTCATCTAAAGGCTCAGTTAAAAACTAAAGGGAGTTGGAAAATGTGCCCTGGTCTTCCTTACTTCTGGAAAAAGGGTAAAAAATTCATGTATGACAGATTTTTGATAAAATCAAAAATGGGCTCAAGGGGCAAAAAACATAGGGTTTTAGGGAGAAAAAAATTCGTCAATTTTCAAGATATCAAATCCAATTAAATTTACTATAAATCTTCTTAATATTATTGACAAGTTTTTGATAGGGCCAACGTATTCTTACCGAGGGGGAAAAAAAAGAACGAAAACAAAAAGAGGGTTTGAAGAAGAAAAAAAATTCATAACTTCGTCAATTCACAATGCATCAAATCTGCTTAAATTTATTATAAAACTTCTTATTATCTACAACTTTTATATTGACAAGTTTTTGATAGGACCGATTCTTACAGCAAAAACGAATTAACAAAAGTCCTTTCGGCATGTGCCGGGAGGAAAAAGAGCTTTCATATTCCTTTTTTTTTTTTTTTTTTTTTTTTTTTTTTTTTTTAATATAGCTTATTTTACTCAAACACACGAAGCTAAAATTAGAGGAACTCAATTTGATGATTCAATAAAAATTCCTTATTTCTTGGTTTTAAAATTTTGCAAATTTTACCAAAATTTTAAGAAACTAAAATGTGACAAACCCGATAAAAGAATATTCGTCAATACTGAATTTGAATGAAAATTGCACCAAATTAGTAAGCTATAGCCAAGTTGGCATCATTTATGGTTGCTTAGCTTTGGCTGCCAAATTTGGCGATATTTTGCTAAGTGTCGCCAGGCTGGGCGAGAATTTAAGCTAACATTCATTAACATAAATTAATATCTGATTTTCTTTAATTCTTGTCTTGTTTAAAAATGTCAACCAACCTAGAATTTCAAACTGCTATATCTCAACCATTTTTTAAGTTAGAGACAAAACAAAAAATACACCGGAATCCTTGTATCAAGGAACTTAAATATAAAATAAACATAAAATAAATTTGGATTTCTAAATTTTTTGTGTATTTTTTGAGTTTTAAATATTTAAATGGCCACCATTTTAAAGCAAGATGGCGGATGAAGTTGGTCAACAAACTCGGTCGAGACATTTGTATGTACTATAAACACAATAAATATCATCTAAATCGGCTTATAAATACAAGAGTTATCGCATGACAAAAATCAGATATATATATATATATATATATATATACCACATTTGAACGGTGGGTAGTTTTTGAGTCTAGGGGTCATGATCGGTGAAAATATACCAACATTTTTTGGTGTGCTTTCCTGCGGACGGCTGCAATAGGTAGCTTTTTGTAATGAAAGCTACATAAATGAACATAGCGGTTGAAGAAAAAGTTATTCTGATAAAACCAGCTCTTACAGAAAAATGAAATTAAAAACTCATCAAAAGCGGTCAGATAAAATTGTTAAATTGGGTTTATCTCTAATCTTGATTTAGTTTTTGTTGGTGAAATTAGTACTTAACTTCAAAATCTACCTGTGCCTGTAGGCTGAGCCGGCAAGAATTTTTTGAATTTTGCATTAAGAGCTAAGGGAGGGAAGGGTTTTGTAAAGCATCTCCCAGTTTTGGCCATATTTCTATAGGAAAGATGCCTTCAAGGAGGACTTTTGAAGGAAAGTGACCCAAATTGTTGCTGTTGTACCTGAAAAATTACATGTCAGATGATGCTGGTATTCTGCCCAATGATTCAGTAAACTATTTTCTATTGATCATAAAATAATGTGAATTTTAAACTGTATTGTTTCAATTTTAAATAGTTTTCAAAATTAAATTGGTTGCTTGTTTTTCAGAGAGATAGAAATGGAAATTTACTTTCTACTGTATCTTGTCTATTTTAAGTTTTGTGCTAAGATAATTTGATATGACAAACTATACTATGGGGAAAAAAAAGATTATTTTTAAGCTGTTGTTGTGTTTGTTAAAATACTAACTTTCAACAGAAATGCTGGAATGAAGGTCAAAAGAATTTTTATTTCCAATTTAGTAAAAAGTGTCCAAGCCAAGAAATGAGTGTTTAGCATAACAGGCTAATGCTCTACCAATTAAACTATCCTGGCTGATTCTGGCCGACTGACATGTTCACTCACTTGGAAATGCTACATTGTTTTGACTTCCACTCCAGCAATATTGTTGAAATAAAATAATTTTTTGTTTCAATATACTAATTTTCTAGTTAAAACCATTTTAACCAAAACAATATTTAATAGAAAAAATTACAGTTGATATGCAGAGATTTGTTTTTTAAACACCAATGTACTATAAAATATAGTAATGCATTAAAAGAAATTTTTTTTTTGATTTGTTATTGTTGGAAAATAATTTTATAGTTTGTTTTAATTTTTTTATATTAATTTAATTTACGTGTAGTTCCATTAACACAAATTATGAACTAATTTAATGATTAATAAACAAGCAAACAAGAATCTTTTGTATTACGGTAATTTTATAGGTTTATTATAAAAGTTTAGTAGTTGTTTGGTAAATTATTGAAAACTTACACAAGCTCATTTTTAATTTTGTGTAATACAATTAACTATAAATTATATATTACTGTAAACTTATATACCTTTAACTTATTTAAGCATAAACTTATCAATTGTCAATGGCACAGCTTTTTTTATCATTTGATAATAGATTTTGCAGTAATTCAATTTTTAATAAGTTTTATTCAAGTTTTTGACTCAATCTTTATTTATCACCAGATTCTTTCTTTCTTTTTTTATATTTTCTTAACCATTTTTACTGGTTAAAAAAAAAAAAAAAAAAAATCCTGTGCTTCATGCATTAATTAAAAATTACCCCACTGAGAAATATATTAGTTGAAACTGTATAAAGCAAAAGAAACCTATTTATTTTACTGGAATAATTTTTTATTAATCTTTAATATATATTTTAACTTTATTTTTAAATATAGTAATGTCTCTCAACTATTTTATTTTCAGTTGCAACACAGACTATGCTGAGTATTCCTCCCTCTGTAGATCTCCTGGCATTATTAGGTATTCTGAATAGAATAATTTAAATTATGTTTGAGTTGATTTTGGTTTCCTTCAGATTACAATTTTTATTCACATTTTTTAGGAAGTGAATTTTTGTACAATGAAAATGACACTCCATGCTCTAGTCCACCTTCCAGTAACAGTTCATTAAGAGAATCTGATGTTATGAGCACTTCTTCATTGAGAAGAAAGCTTTTTGCCACTGAAGAGGACTGTAAAACACCTTCAAGGTATTTAATTTTAAGCTTACTGTTAAAACAAACTGTTTTAAACAAAATGCCAACTGGTATAGCCTTGTCCTATCCATGTGTTATTTTCTCTACCACTTGTTCCAAAGTACTTGCTCACCACCTCAAAAGTCAAGGAAGTGGAAATTATTCAGGATTTAAAAAAATCTTTAAAAGTCAGTAAAATAGAGCTTACCATATGCAAAGAAAAAAAAAATAAAAATAAATAAATAAATAAATCATCTTTTCCTTAACCAGCTCTTTCAAGAATAGAAAAGTGATAGTTCATCTAACATGTGTAGATGTTGCAGCCCTTATTGACGCTTGCAAGATTTTCTCTTTTGTTCAACACATGCTTTCTGTAACAGGTTTTCATTGGTGCATATGTACATTGCATCTCTTATTGCGGTTAGAAATTGAATATCATGCTTGTCCAAATGCAAAGCTTCCTGGTTTTTATATTTTCTTTCTACTTGTCAGAAGATAAAATCTTTCTGGTATTTGAAAAAATGTCATTTTATTTGTTAAAAAAATAAGCAAAAATCTTATTTGCATTATTTTTATAGTGCTTGTAGAGGTACTTCAGTGTACTACATGAATTGCATGCGTACTAAAATGCTAATAATTTACTTGACTTTCGAGGTCTAATCATGGTGCAAGTTCACATTCATTGGATGCTTCCTTCATAGTGTTTTAATTTGGATGGCTGGTAGTGTATTTCAGATCATAATGGACAATAATTGAGAGGCTCTAATTCCAGCAAAAATAATTAAATCCGCAAGCAGTTTCATCAATAATTTATAGAACTTATTGGTAATACAAAGAAAAATGTTACAATAATAACATAATGTTTTCCAGAGAATTATATGACAAACTGATGTAACCAAAACAACAAAACTAGCGAAAATCTGAGCTGTGAGAGAGCATACATAATGTTTTATACTTCTGTGCATAAATACAGAGAAGTTTTAAAAATCTGAATTTCTATATTACTCATCTTATGGGAGGAATTATGAGATTTTTTAAATAGAAGTTCAATTGTATTATTATAGATAGGTCAATCAACTATTCTTTGCACTTCTTCCTGTCAGTCATTTAAAAAAAAGGCATTTAAAATCTATTAATTATAATATTTATTTATCAAAAAAGTAACTAAACTACTAGTCTATGCTTTAGAAATGCAAAATTTAAAAATAATTGTTAATATCTTTTTTCTTATGGCAACACAGAAGAAAAGAAATTCTTGGAGCGATAACTTGAGACAAATTTAGACTTTCATTAATGTTCACCATTTATTGTTTTATTAAAGAAAAAGTGCACTGCTGGTTAGCATATCTAAAAGCTCATTTATTAATCTAGTAAGCATGGCAAGTAAAATTTTGCATTTATTATTTATTCATATAAATATTTAAAAACAGAAAAAGAATCTCATTAAGTCATCTTCGGTGAAATGAATAGTTGATTGACTCTGACATTGATTCATTTGAATATAACCAACATTTGTTTTGGAGTATTACTCTATTTACTTATTTTTGTTCAAGGCTGGAAAGAAAAGATCTTCTCTTAGCAAAACAGTGGAGTACTCCAACTATAAATATGAAAAGTTTTCAGTCAACTCCTTCTGTAAGTCATTTTCTCTTATCTTTTGGCTATTGCCTTAGTTATTTACAATAAAAATGCAATGTTTTAGTTAAAGTTGTATATTTATATTTTTATTTTATTTTATTTTAGGATTTGCTTTCTTCTAGTCCTATAACACCTCCTACTTGTAGTGAGTACTGCAATGTTCGTACTTCACCTCAAATGTCTCCTATAACTGGACCTTCTTCTCAGAGAAGTAATTAAATTTAATCACTAAATAGCATAATATTCATTCTTTACATTGGGGGAAAAAGAAATTGCAGTTTTAGACATGGATCATTTTAATTTCAACTATAAAAGTACAAATTATTTCAGTATGTGAAGTATAATAAAGATGTGATTTCAAATCCCTCTATATCCAGGAAAGAAATTTTGATAGACTGGGTTTTGTTCCCAAATCCATAGTGTATAAGGCAAGTTTTTGAAGTAAATCGAGGTATTACAATACCGGAAATATACGATAAAACTAGTTTTGTTGCAGATTTTAGTGTTTGTCAGTGCATGTTTACTAACAGAATAAATGAATACAGAAAACATGATTATTCTTTCTTTGGGTAAGGCGAGTTTTGAAACTCCCAACAAATATTAAAATTAGGGATGCACTGAATATTCGGTATCTATTCGGCCATACTACTGAATATTTGGTTTGGCCGAATATCAAACTATTCAGCCTACCGAGTATTCAGTTTGGCTGAACACCAAATTCTTAAAAAAGTTCTTTAAAATATATTTTTTAAACGTTACACAGTTTCTAATTTTAACTGCCATTTAATAAAGATATTCAGAATAATTTGACAGAATCATCTTTAAATAAAAGAGAATGATTATATATTATTTATTTGCTGTTTTAAAAGTGTCACTTAAAATAATTAATCATTAATGATGACCTTTATATGAATTAGTAATGTACAAATGAAAGTTACTGAGCATTGTTTGGTAAATAGTCAGTTTCATGCTTTATCGCAAACATGGTGTTTCTAAACAAAATGAAAAAAAAAAATTCAGGAGTAATAATAGACATCAAAACAAGCAATTTTTTGTCCACCAAACCAGAATGACAATTCACTTATTCAGTCTAAAATATAGTGTATGCCCATGCCCAGGTCAAACTTTAATTTTCTTTTGTTACTTTAACAATAATGAAGGTATTGTAACTATATTGTCAACAAAAGTTACTTTATTTTCTGTGAAATATGATAACATGACGAAAAGTGCTGGAAATAGCAACAATTCATATGTAAACAGCACTGAGCACACACTGAAAACACACTACATTCCTTTATTAAGAATGTAGCTAACAGTACTTATACTGGGCCACAGGCCAAAATTCAGTAACTTCCAATGATATCATCAAATTCTATACAAATAAATTAATATGACGCAAATTTTGCTAAAATATCTTCATTTTTGCTGCAGTTGTACACCTTTTATTTTTTGATGGAATAAGTGGAATGTCATGTTGTTTCTTGTTCAATGTAAGAGAATTCTTTTCATTTGTTTGAATTCATTGAAGAAGGCTTGGAATTTAAATCTTGTTAATTAAAAAAATTTAAACCATCCTCTTCTTAAATAATAACTCAAAACATAGAATTTTTTCAGTACAAAATTTATTTATAAAAATAGTCTTGTTTGTCAAAATGGAAGTATTTGTGCTAAATATTATGTAAAATTGTTTAAAATTTACTTTTTAACACTGTTAAACTCTGAGATATAAAAGTATTTGGCAAGCCGAATAGTTTCTATTCGACTGACTGGTATTCGACCTAACAGTTACTATCTGGCTAGCTGAATATTCAGTACTCAGTTTACCTACAGACCGAATATTCGGTATTCAACTTAACAGTTACTATTCAGCTAGCCGAATATTTGGTATTCAGTTTACCTACAGGCCAAATAATTGGCATTCGGTATTCGACGACCAAAATCACTATTTGGTGCATCCCTAATTAAAATTTAAAATACAATTACGTTGTTGTGATAATTGGATTTATATATATATATTTTTAGTTATCTGGTTGCATTTAAGGATGAAAGAACTTGCCCAATTAACTTAATTTTTTTACACGTTATTGCTTTATGCTTGTCAAAAATGTAATAGAAATTTTTTTTTTTTAAAAATGTAAAGAATTACAATTATTAGATCTTTGAATGTTAAGAGTTAAAAAAAATTAACTTTTTGCTTGATTGTAAGCAGAAACATTGCTTAAAACTCTGTTTAAAAGAATTAAAAAAATGTTAAAGTTTGAAATCTCATATGTCTTTTGCTTTATTCAATACAGTTATTGTAAATCTACAATAAATAAAATATATGATGTGCAATGAAAATATTGTGTAAAATTTCTTCAAGATATACTTGGAATCCCATCCTTGTCATTGTTGTAAATTGTTTTTCTTTGAGCTTGATGAACTATTTTATCCCTTTGAATCTCTTAAATTAGTATTCTCTGAAGACTAATTTAATGGGTGAACTTTTATCAAATTTGGTTTTAACTGCTGTGGTAGGTTAACCTCGTAGTTAAACCTCGAAAATCCAGACATCCAATCAGCATAATTTGCAAAATCAGTGTTTTTTGTTTTATTTTTTCGCAATCTTTTGACAAAATTGACAATTTTTCTGAGATTGATTTACCAGATTTATTTTTTTCGGTGATCATTTGTTGAAATCCGTGATATTTTTCGGTGACAGACTGACAAAATACACATTTTCTCAATCTTTTGAGGAAATTTGCGATATTTTTCCTCCGTCATTTAACAAAACTGTTTTCTTTTCTTTTTTTTTTTTTCCAAAACTGATTGACAAAATTCGTGATTTTTCTCAGCAACCTACAATTTTTTTTCTGCAATTGATTATTGAAATTAGCAATTTTTTACAGTGATCGATTGAAAAAAAATCTGTATTTGTTTCTTAGATCTGTGTGACGAAATTCACGATCATTTAAAGACTTAAATCTTTTTTTCACAGTCGTTTTCATGAGATGATTTTGTGAAATACTGAAAAATCACGCATTTACAACAAACTTAAAAAATATATTTGCAGAAGACTTGCGCAATATCACATGTTATTTCAAAGAAAGCTCACCCCCTTTAAGAAAATCTAGAAATGGCACCAGTGCTTATGAAAAAAGAATTTGTGATGTAACTATTTGCAGAAACACTATGCACTCATGTTAATATACTTTAACAGGTTTTTATGTTAAGAAGTTTGTTTTCTTTCTCAGATTTTTTTTTTTTTTTTTTTTTTTTTTTTCTGGTGCTTTGTTTGATTTTTCAGACTAATGGCCTATTATTTAAAATTTTAGGGACCGAACTCCTTAAATTTTCGGAAAGTTCAGAACAGAATTACTCCTGTATTATCTATTGCGTACTATATTTTAATTTATTGAATACATATTTCATTTCAGCATAAGTGTTATGTTTTAGTGTATCATTCCTATTTTATTATTTAATTCTCTAATTTGATTGTCGTTTATATACACTAGGGAAAAAATTGCATTTTGTATGTTGATATCGTCATAAAAAGTGTGTTTTTAAGACCTCCAAAATTCGGAAATTTCGAAATTCCAGAATCGTTGCGGTCCCGCCAATTCTGGATTTTCTAGGTTAAACTACATAATGTTTTTGTTCAGGATTGTATTTATGTGTGACCGGATAAAAATTAAATCCTTTTTTTAAATTAAAAATTCGCAACCATTGTTTCTTAACTTTAATTCTAACAACGTTTTGCCCCTGATAACTTTATTTTCTAACCTAATATTTATTACTATATCACTTCAAAATTGAACCCTCTTTAAGATTAAATTTGCTGAGTCCATAATTTCTGTAAGCATTTGTGGTTAATATGCCTAGGGCTTCAACTAAACCTTTTATTTTTTTTGTCATTCAGACCAGTTCATCAATCAAAAGCTAATTAACCAGTAAAATTATTGACAACTGGTCACCCTGCTGAGAATAAACTACTTCCATTTTTACCGGGACTGACCAATTTTCATGGCTTTTTTACTTACCCTAATGTGCTAGCAATAACCACGGTCTCTCGGAAGAGCATTTCTGAGACAGTTGTGAGAACCTTAAACCCTTTAAATCTGCCTCTCAGTCCGGCCAGACCTTATTTATGAAAAGAAACTATAAATCAGGCCCTAAAGAGACTACCTACAGGGCGGCTACTAAATACTGTTACAAATATTCAGTCATTTTATTTTACAAATATAAAGTAGAAAATGATATCTACGCTAATATGATGAATATCAGAGATGAATGTTTACCGGAAAAGAGTTTTACTCGAATTGACCGCCATCTTTATCAATTATCAAAGATAATACCTTATTCCATTGTCCGACTGCGGCACGAATCATTTTAAGAGGTAGTCGGCACCTTTCACGCAATATGGAAGTGTTGAGAGAGTCCAAACTTCTGTGTTTGTTGCTGTTTACTTTAGCCTGTAAAATTCCCCAGACACAATAATCTAGAGGATTTAGATCCGGTGAAGAAGGTGGCCAATCTTCTTGCATGATAAAGTTCGGACAATTGACAGGGAGACAAGCCTGTGTTGATTTAGATCAGTGTGAAGGTGTAGAATATTGCTGAAATAGCCAATTTTTTTTCGGATACAACCTGTCAGCGTGTGGCAATAATTGTGTAGCCAATATGTCCTGTTTGTAATATTCGCATTGATTTTTATCCTTTTATTGATGAACTTCAAAGGCAATTTTCTATTGTTTGACCCTGCTCCCCAAACCATTACATAATTCTTTTTCTGAAAGCGTTTAACAGTTCCAAAGGTTTCAGGCATATCCTCGAGGGTTGCTGAATATTCGACATCATTTTTAGCATTATAATACTGTTCAGCTTCCCATCAGAAAATATTATTCTATCAACACTTTTCCTACCGTGCTGCTTCATCAATTTCTTCCTTCTTTGTAATCTTTTTATTCTTTGTGCCGCAGTCAAAACTTGGATTTTTCTTTTGCGATAAGGGCAATAACTCAGATCTTCATTTATAATAAGTTGCATAGTTCTGCGACTCACGTTCTCTTCTACAGCCATTTTATTTGCAGAACGTAGTGGATTTCTTCTTATCTTTTCACGAATTCTTTTGATGTACTCTATTGTGTGAACTGTGCGTGAACAACCAGACCTAGGTCGATCTTTATATAGCTATTAGTATCCAATAATCGAAATATAGTTCTATATATAAATGTTCCATTAAAACAAAGGCCTTTTAATTTCTTAAAGATTTTACCTGCCGAAAATCTACGATCAAAGAGCTATTTAATCATCATTCTTTTGGCTTCCCTCTTTAAAATAATTTTAAATTTTTGCTTTATAACAAAATTCGTCTGCACTAATGGAAGATTGCCGAGCGCTAAAATAGAGAAATAAATTGTTTTACCAAACGATTAAAATTAATTCGCATATTTTGGAGTGTAACAGTATTTAGTAGCCACCCTGTAGTTTTTGTTATATAATTTGGCTGTGAACACTCTATGTATAAAAGAAACAAAGTACCAGTAAAAAAAAAAAAAAAAAAAAAAAAAACTTGCTTTCTTTACAGTGATGCATAGTTATCTCATTTTATATATATACAGTCAGACCTTGATATCTCCAGAGTTGTATAATATAGACACGCGAATGCCGTGCATGGAAAAATTTTTGAAAAATTCGGGACTTTGCGGAAAAAAGTTAAGAAAAGAAAAACTTATGTTTTGTTTTTGTAACTTTTTTTAATACCGAAAATTTAAAACATTCCTCAATTTTAAATACGATTTATATATTGTTTGTCCACAATTCAAAGTTTAAAGACTCAAAACATTGTTGTGACATCACAGACCCTTTTATTTCTATTTTTCGCAGACTAAAACTTGTTCCTGATAGGTTTTCCGTCGGCGGCTGCAGTGACAATTTAGCCTGGCAACGGCTGTTAAATCGAATAATTTCGTAGTGTTATAAGAGTGACTGGCATTTTGTGTGAAGAGATCACAATTTTAAGGATTGGGTTGTTTCTAAATGCATTGACAAAATAAGTGAAAAGAATTCACCTTCCTATCATTGATTTTTGCTTTATTATTTTTTTAATTTAAATAAGAATTATTTTAAGCTATGATTTTTAGTTCATATCGTCAAAATAATATAACACGTAATCTTATTAAACATTAAATTAATTTGCGGAAAATTTCTGACCTAATATTTATGTGCGCGGAAAGTTTTTGTTTTGGTATACTAGTCTGCTTATCTCGAAATCCTTGATATCTGGAAAAAAGAAATTTCTTCTGGAGAGGTTAAATATATAAATAGCATTTTAATTAGAATAATAAATAAAAATTTTAGATGTGCTAACCAACAGTGCATTTTTTTCCCGCCAAAGACTATTTTTCATTTCATTAAAGTTTATGTTGCTTTCTCCAAAAAATTTTGTTTTGTCTGTTACTATACTAAAAACAAAGATGTCAAAAACTTATTTCAAAATTTTACACTGTTTAAGCATGAATTAACATTCTAGGTATCCTGGACTAGAAATGGGAATGCCCGGGAAAAAAAGCTAAAAATTTGGGGAAAAAAAGTTTTTTTTTTTTTTTTTTTTTTTCGAAGGGCTATTTTTCAATTTTTCCAAATTGGGAAAAATTGAAGTTTTATTTGCAAAATTAGTCAAAATTTTATAATAGCTACATACATTCTTATACTTTTATTTATATTTTTTTCTTGTTTAGTGTCCCACATGAAAACATTAACATGGAAAATCTTATCTGTAAGCAGCGGATCTGTTTAGAAAAAAACTTGAGTCTCTTAACGTATCCTTCACAATTTTCTCAACTTAAAACATGACCCTTAACAAAATTCTTTCTCTTATAAAAAAAGACACTTCAGAAAATTTTTCAATCTCTAAATTGAATCCTTCAAAAATGTAATGATTAAAAACAACCTGTAACATAATGGCTGAGTACAAAGGACTTTTTCCACAATTTCTAAGTAAGAACTTAAATACAATGATAATTTCTAATTCACAAAATTCTTATTGCATTTTTTACAAGCATATACAAAAGTTAACAATTTCGCAAGAACAGGATCAAGTGAAAAAAAATCCAAGGATATCCCTGGTAAGATAATTAAATGCAACTTCTCTTGTTAACTAGTTGGATGTGCCAATCCCAAAACTTTCTTCTATCTTATACATCTTAATATTTCAAAACCTAGTTACACATGTTAATACTTCAATATTATTAGTTCAATACTATACCAACTTTGATTTTCATCTTAAATTTCTGCTCAAGTCAATTAAACGGACTAAAAACGAGTTAATCTATATCATGATATTTGTTAAAATTATTAATTTTTCCTTATTCTGTTGTTATCAGCTGTTTGCGAATAGCCGGCTTAGCAGGAAGCGAGTTCCCGCCACTGCATGAGCCGCCGATGCAGAACTACGAAAAATCATAAAAGTATACAAAAATCGCTAACACGGAGCCCCTTTACCGCGCAATATTTCCAAATTCAAAGAGGACCTGTTGGCCAAAGCCAAAAACAAGCACAAACATTTTGGTTCAATTGTATGCATAATTTTATACGCTGTTCGATGGTACAATAATAAAAATGGCACAGAGATCAGAATTATAGCGCCCCCTTCTTTCGGAATTTTTTCAAGTTCAGGGAGGACTTGTTTGCCATAGCCAGAAACATGCACAAAAAATTTGGTTCAATTATATGGATAACTTCATACACTTTTCGATGGTACAATAATGAAAATGGTACAGACATCGCAATTATAGTGCCCCCTACCGACAGAATTTTTCCAAATTCAGGAAGAACCTTCGTGACATGACCAAAAATAAACACATAAAATTTGGTTCAATTCTATGCATAACTTCATATACTTTTTGACGGTACAATATTCAAAATGGCACAAAAATTGTACAAAAATCGCTATTACAGCACCCTCTACGAGCGATTTTTTTACAAATTAAGGGAGGACCTCCTTGCCATAGCCAAGAACTTAAAAATTTTTTTGGTTCAATTCTATGCATAACTTCATACACTTTTCGATGGTGCAATATTCAAAATCGCTATTACAGCGCCCCCTAACGGCGAATTTTTTGCAAATTCAGGGAGGACCTGCTTGCCATATCCAAAAACTTAAAATAAAAATTTGGTTTAATTCTATGCATAACTTCATACACTTTTGGACGGTACAATATTCAAAATCGCTATTACAGCGCCCGCTACCGGCGAATTTTTTCCAAATTCAGGGAAGACCTGCTTGTCATATCCAAAAACTTAAAATAAAAATTTGGTTCAATTCTATGCATAACTCCATACACTTTTGGATGGTACAATATTCAAAATCGCACAAAAATTGTTATATCAGCGCCCCCTATCGGCGAATTTTTTCCAAATTCCGGGAGGACCTGCTTGCCATAGCCAAAAACTTTTAATAAAATTTTGGTTTAATTCTATACATAACTTCATACACTTTTTGATGGTACAATGGCGACAGACAGACGGACACACAGACATTTTCTATAAACATGTTTTTTGGAATCTCTGACCCCTAAAACATGCAAATCCGTCGAAAACCGGAAGTCGAAAAAAATTTCGATTACAATACTTTCTTCTATTGAAGATAGAAGAAAGTAAAAATGAAAATTCATTAGTATATTTTAATAATATACCAATTAATGAATATGGTATGAGTGGAAAATTTAAAATAAAATTTGAAGCATACATTTATTTTTATTTGCGTATCTTTATTTTTCACTATTAATTGAAGAAAACTACACTTACGCTTTTTTTTTTTTTTTTTTTATGTAGTTGAAATTATTTAATCTTTTCTTTCTTTTCTTTAAGTATAGATTCTTAGAGTTGTCTAACTGTATTTTTTAAATATAAATCCATACAAACAAACTTTGCAAAGAAAATGTAAGCAAATTTCTGTGAAAAATTTAGTTGAAAGCAATTTTTAAACACATTCAAAAATCTACCTGTTTTCAAACTTTTATTTAAAGAAAATACCACTTTTAATATTAATAAGTTAAAACTTAAAGTGAAGCACAGTTTAGGTTTAGACTAGAAAGCTGAACCAAAACTAAATACACAAGAAATTTATTATAATTGTAAGGAGGACAAAATGTAATATTGTAAAATACCAAATTTTAAACAATGGAATGTTTGAAAATGATAATATTTATAATAATACCAGGGCTACTAAAATTTGTTTTTTTTAAACTGGCATCATTTATATATTTTAAAAACATTACTATGCATATAAGATGTACAATACAGTTTAAAATTGCTTTCAAACTGCTATGATATTAGTTGAAACTTAAAAGATTTTTTTTTTGTTATTTTTAAAATTAGCTCTACTGATAATTAAACAAATGGAATCGACAAATTATTTCAGCAGACACATGATATATTATAAACAATGGTGTTAAATTAAGCAAGAGAAGCTTCTCTCAAAATTCTGGGGCTGAAATGATAAACTTTTAAAAGCTGGCTTGTTTTCTCTTTTTTTTTTTTTTTTCTCTATGATATATTCATGTAAAGGGGGAAAAGATACACACGCACACACATATATATATAACGAAACAAATTAATGGGTTAAGTCAAACAATCACGTTGTGCTTTTTACGACATATTACTGGATTAGTACTACATTTTAATCAGCCATTGGTGAGGTATAGCAGTTGTACCACTTAGCACAAGCATCGCTATTGGAGGTGTCACCTCTGTGGAAATTTGGCAGCTGTGGACCGATGATAAGGTTGGTATAGTCCAATCAAACACTCATTTATTCATGATGAAGACAAGGCAGATTAGGCCGCATGAATGGTGAAAAAAGGATTATGAAGAAATCTAGGGTTTTCTCAATAAGAACATAGAAACGTAGTCATCGGAAACTGTTTATTCCATCAGAACATACCAACATAAAACAATTCACATAGGATGAGAAATCAGAGCCATCCCACTTGAGTACGAACTAGTTATTCATGCAAAAGAGATGTTAAATAACGAATTAATATTCTACGTGTCTTAGGACACCAGGTAACAGATTAAGGAAACAATCAAACAGCACAAAAAATCTACTTCTGAGCTCATGCTTGAGCTATTTATTAGAATATGTGGAGGAAATCCGATTGAAATGAAAACTTCAGGCTAACCAAACAAATTCACGAATGAGACGCAAAAGTGAAACTGCAATCCGTCACTCAGCCAATGGAGAGCGACCGAGAAACGTCACAGAAAAGAATCCCGGCACTGCTAATGGAAGGATTTCGATGTGAATAAGCTGTCGCCCAGCTTTCGGGAAAATGAGATGAAATAAAATGTAAATGTAAAAATGGCTTTTATAAACATTCGAAAAATAAAGTAACTGCATTCAGAACTTTACAGTTTGGTAGATGATAAAAATTAATGAAGGAATTAAAAATTTAGATTACGTTTTTGAATAAAACTATTATTAAGATACGCGTTTTAAACTTAAAGGAATTTAACTAGAAATAAATAATAGAGCGTATTAAAAAAAGGAAATAATGACTATGCCGGCAATTTAGAATAATTTAAATGAATAGTAAAAGTAAAAATTTTTTTATAACATATATATATATATATATATATATATTTATTTATTTATTTATTTATTGTGCGTGCATAACTATTAAAAAAGTTTATTATTTTATATTTTATAAGAAAATATAACTTATTTTTGAGAAACATTTGTGAGAAATCAATTTTTCCAGAAAAAAACTGGAAAAAACCCGTCTTTTTTCTGTCACTTCAAAATTTTCGGAAAATTTACATCTCTATCCTGGACAAATAAAAAAATTTAAATTCGATTTGTTAAATTTTTTGTTGAAGGATAAGTATAGATCAGCCATACTCAACCTGCAGGCCGCATGTGGCCCCACGACTTTTTATATGCAGCCTGAGACACATGATCAGTAATTTCTATTTATAAAATTTATTGATGTTCCATGCACAAAAGGTTTCTAGGACCTTCGCTGTTCTTTTATATATTTTTGCGGGAAGACCAAATCTGTTCTATCTATACTAATATTATAAAGAATTAAAAATTCTGTGCTTGTTAGAGGTAATCTCTGTAGCTACCAAACCGATTTCAAAAGTAATGGTATCAAAATGATGGTATTAGTCCAACTTAGAACATAGGCTATATTTTATGTCGATGCCACTACCCCAAAGGGGTTGCAGGAGCAAAAAATGTTCTAAAAATGCGATTTTTGTGTTACTGAAGGACCTAGAAATATGAAATTTGGAATATTAGTTACTATAAGATATAAATGATATCTAAGAACATTTTCTAAACAATTCGAAATTTAAAAGGGGGTGAAAATGCACAAAAAGCATTCTAAAAAACGTTCTAAATGATGGTTTCTACACAATCTCAGGAAATACCAAACCGATTTAAAAAATAATGGCGTCAAAAGGATGGTGACAGCTCTTGCTCCAAGATAGGCTATATTTTTATGTGTTTCCACTACCCCAGAGGAGATGCAGGAGCAAAGAACATTCTAAAAATGCGATTTTTGAATCATGGAAAGATTTAGATTCATGAAATTTTGCATGGTATATATTTATTATATATAAATGATCTCTAAGAACATTTCTTTAAAAATTTTTAATTTAAAAGGGGTGAAAATGCACGAAAAGCATTCTAAAAACGTTCTAAATGCCGATTTGTGAGCAATTTCAGGAAGAATCAAACTGATTTCAAAAGTAATTGTAGGAAATTGATACTGTTACCCTCTGCTCTAACATAGACGCTATTTCATGCCGGTGTCACTATCACCTGGAGGTTGCAGGAGCAAAAAATATTCTAAATTTCGATTTTTGTGATCGGTAGGGGCTAGCAACTTGAAATTAGGCAAGGTACATATTTATTAGATATAAATGAACTTTAAGAACAGTTTCGAAAAAATTGGAAATGCGTGAAAAGCGTTCTAAAAACATTCTAAATTGTGATTTCTACTCAATCTCAGGAAATTCCAAACCTATTTCAAATGTAATTGTTGCAAATTGATGGTGACAGTCTCTGCTCCAACATAGGCTATATTTTATTTTGCTGTTACTACAATCTGGGGGTTGCAAGAGCAACACATGTTCTAATTTGCATTTTTTGCACAACTGAGGTGTCTAACATTTTTAAATATGGCATGGTATTTACTTACAAGATGCAACTGCTTTCTAAGAACAGTCGAAAGAAAATTCCAAATTTTAAAAAAATGAAGTGTGCGAAAAGTGTTCTAAAAACGTTGTAAATTACAATTTTTATGCAATCTTGTCAGATACCAAACTGATTTAAAAAATGATACTGAAAAGGCTAGAAACTTTAAATATGGCATGGTAGTTACTTATAAAATATAAATGCTCTCGCAGGACTGTCAAAAATAAATTAGAATTAAAAAGGGGTGAAGCGAAAGGCAGGTGCGAAAAGCGTTCTAGAAATGTCCTAAATTACGATTTCTATGCAATTTCAGAGAATATAAACCGATTATAAAAGTAATAGTTGTGAATCAATGGTAACAGTCTCTGCTCCTACACAGGCTGTATTTTATGCCGATGATTCTACCACCAGGGGTTCTCAGGAACAATATGTTATAAAAAAGGCCTTTAAAAGCTTTCTAAATTACGTTTCTGTGGAGTATTAGGAAATAACAAACTGATTTAAAAATTAATGTTGGCAAATTAATGGTGAAAGTTCCTATTTCAACATAGCCCTTTATGTTGAGAGAGGAGATAATATTTTCTAAATTATCATTTATTTAATTTTATTTCTTTTTATTAATTTAAGTCTCATTTCTGCCTAATGCAGGGTAATAATGAAGTTTAGTCAAACTGTGTTTTAAATAGTAAATTTTGAAATATTCCTAAAAGTATAATTTCTTTTAATAAAAATTAGACATATAAATATCACTTGGCATATTTCAAATATTACGCGAGTAAAGCCGCGGGGGTATGCTAGTTATTTATAATTACTGATTTAAATTTATTTTAAGATATCTAAATGCTGTATCGTTCACCAGAAGTTTCAAGTCCCATTTGTACTACAGTGGTGTATACATTTTTTAATGATCAACACTAATCAAACCTTATTCCAAATTAATCCAATTTTGTGCTATGTAATTCTACATTTAAATAAACAAATGTTTTTTATTAAGCAAAAGAACTCCTGATTTTTTGGAGCTTGGAAATGCAGCGTTGTTATGTTATTACATTTTACGTTTACCATATAGCTAATAATGCTTGTTAGAGTTAAGTTGCTTGTTAATAATGCTTGTTAGAGTTAGTTTGTCGCGAAAAAAATAACTATTTTTACACCACTACTTCCAAACAAGAACTTTGAACCATATTTCTACATCATTTGCAATAGAAATCAGCCACAAAATATATTGCTAGGAAGTACTGGTGTTAAATTTTTTGGTAACATTTCTTCTGTGACAAATTTTTAATCCTAATGATTATATTAACTTTATTATATTGTTTTCTTATAATATTTTTCTTATCTCACTATTTTAATTACCTGTTTTTACATTATTATGTAATAGTGTTGCGGCCCGCATAATGTTGCAAACGTATGTTTGCGGCCCGCGAGAAAAAAAGGTTGAGTATGGCTGTTATAGATGCAAAGAACAGTTGATTGATCCATAAATTTTTATTAAAAAAATTGTGCATTGCTGATCCAAAAAAAACTTGAGTAACTTTTTAAAAATAGTCATTATATCAATTTTATTTTGTAGGTATCCGTATGCGTTCTTTTAATGAAAGGCTGGATGAAGAAAGTAATTCTCAAGCAACAAATAAACCTTCCTTTGATTACAATCATATGTCTGAAACTTCAATGAGCTTTTGTATAGATTCTCAGGAGGCTGTCACTTCTCATTCTGATACATCTGAAAAACAAGACACTGGATATGTGACTGGCAGTATGTTCTCACTTCAAAGTATGACATCAGATGTTACGACGAGTGGTTTTCAGTCACGCGTTACACCGGTCACAGAGTTCTCAGATGATTGTGGATTTTCTAATTTTGCCTCTAACATGTCTTGCTCAACTGAAAATATGTCATGTGATAGTGAAAATTCCAAGATGAAAGTGACTGAACCAAGTTTTTGGGGATCGGATAAGTTCTTACTGGTACCAAATAGTTGTTCTACACCTGCTTTTAATTTATAACACATTAATTTAATTTTGATCAATGTCTCATTACATTTATGTTGGTTCTTAGACTTACTGATGTATGTAATGTATGTTGGGATCCACTTTAATGTTATGACTGATTTATTATTATTATTATTTTTTAATATCATTCAAATTTTTTTAATTAACATTTGGAACATCTGACAAGGATAGATTTTTAATGATGATCTAGATTTATTAGAGACTAACTCCTAAAGAGTTCTTTTTTTTAAATTGATACATTAAATTGAATCAATAAAAATTTTACTATGCAAATCTCATATATCCGTGTATAAATGTCAATGCTAAATAGGCAAAGATTTAAAATTAAAACCCTGTGTGACATTTTAAGACAAATTCTTAGCTTCTATGCAATAAAAATTCAGACTATGTAGTATTAAAAATAATTTTCCTGAGCAAACAATATGAAACAATTTTATAATACAATTTTATTAAACAATTTTATAATATTTGTTTTGTATGGTAAAAACGAGTTTTATTCTAAATATTTTCACCAAATTTATTTTCAAATTAGTATTTTTGTATAACAGGGCTGCTTTAATTTATCAATTTAAAATGATTGTTTATAATTAAATTTTTTTGTCAAAGTTGTTTCTTCTTTTGGTTTTCATTTTTTTTTTTTTTGTCAAGCATTGCTGATCAATTAATTCATTCATCTGTGTACTTTTAAAATTGTATGAAAATGTGCTTTCGGCTAAAATATATTTCTTTTCTCGTTTTATGATTATAAAAGGAGAATACTGTTGTGGTTCATTATTGCAAACACCAAGAAAATTATAATAATGCACATGTATCTCTTTAAAAAGCATATCTTTAAATTGTTTTTAAAATCATGAATAATTTATGTAATTTATAGATGATACTATATCAGGTAAAACTTTTTTTCAGTCTTGCTTTTCCTTTATTTCAAATATTTTTCTAAGAGGAGACTTTTTGCTAATTTAATAAAATTTGTTAAAATTGAACCCTGTTCTATTTACTTGTAGATTTCTTAACCCACTAAAAATGTGCCTGTATTTTTTTTTAATTAAAATATCTATTTAATTATGCATGGTGAAATAATCTTTGTCTAAATTTATATGTTAAACTTCTCTATGTGATGACATCATATAGTGAATGATAGTATCATAAATTAATATTCATTTTCTAACCTTTTTTTTTTTTTTTTCCACTAATGAATGTTAACTTATGATAAATTATCTGATAGTTTTTATATACTGTTAGTATTTATTATTTTTGGGGGGAAAAAACTGAAATG
Organism: Maratus speciosus; assembly: GCA_963932465.1. Classification (NCBI taxonomy): domain Eukaryota; kingdom Metazoa; phylum Arthropoda; class Arachnida; order Araneae; family Salticidae; genus Maratus; species Maratus speciosus. The sequence goes on from OZ010793.1 coordinate 175,963,616, forward strand.
ATTTGTAAGTCAATGTATGTTAGCTTTTTTTTTGTTTAAAGTATATTATTACCATATATTTCTGTGTATAAGCCGATAATTTTGGTCATTTTTTTTAGCTCTGAAGTCGGAGGGTCGGCTTATAAATGAGTCGAAGAATATTTCCAAAATTGATATTCTAAAATTAAAAAGATAGTAAATATAAAAAACATAAAAATTACTTAGAAATTTCTAAAAATAATTTACAACTCCATTCTTTACAATGAAAAAAGTCACCAATAGTCGTTCACTATCCAAGTTGATTCATCCAAAATTAAAAAGATAGTAAATATAAAAAACATAAAAATTACTTAGAAATTTCTAAAAATAATTTACAACTCCATTCTTTACAATGAAAAAAGTCACCAATAGTCGTTCACTATCCAAGTTGACTATCCAAAATTCTGATAATAACTTGTTATTATCAGAATTTTCAAGCAACTCCTTAAAATCTCTTTCTTTACATGACACATCAAGATGAATAGTTTCAGTGTCTAATTCATCGTCATCATTATCGCCACCTTCTTTAAAAATGTCCTCATCCTCAGTTCCACCCATCGCATTACTGATGCAACATTTTTTGAAATATCGGACGAACATTTCTTCTGGTAATTAAAACCAAGCTTCTTTCATCCATTCAGAGGTAGTTATGGTGCCAACTTTTTTTTTAAATTTTCACCATTTGTCCCATTTGCACCCCCAGAAAACATCCATTCAGTCCATTTCGAACAAGCCTGTCTTTAAATGGCTTATTTAGACAAACTTCCAGTGGTTGAAGAATAGAAGTAAGGTAATCGGGATCATAACTACCAAAAATCCCATCTTATAATATTTTACTTTTTATGGTTTTTATGAATGGGCAAGTCATAACAGGATTAGCGGAACCCAATTAAAGTGTGTCAAGGCAGAATAGGAGATATCAACAGTTTCAAAGGGAGCTTTTTTTGTATTAACCATGCAAAAAAAAGTGCTTAGTTTTCATTCGCTAAATTTTTCACCACCTTTTTTAAAATTGGCTTATGTACGGGTTATTGATTTTGGATGATTTTTCACTGAAAAGTCGTATGCTTGGCTTATACACGGAAATATGTGGTAGTTAAGGATTGATTTTTCTTAAAATTTTTATATCAATGTAAAAAAGGTATTGTGCTGTGTGTTTATGAATATGTAATTTATATAACCAAGGGTCTGTCCAAGAGGAAAATAGTCTGTTAAAGGACTCGTCATAAAATTAAATTTCAGAAAAATAGCCCTTTAAAAAAAAAAAACCCAATGGTAAGGGTAAAATTTTGCCAAAATAGAGCTTTTTTTTGTTCATTTTACTATTCATCTGAACATAAACTAAAGCCTCTTTCATTTATCGCTGGCTTGCTTTCTTCTAATTTTCCCCTCTATCCTCATTTGAAATCGACGCTGACTGGCTGATAAATGACGTCTTAGCAATAGCAGATGTGGTAATCATATTTTTGGTGATGTCTTTCACTTTCTAATTTGGCAACACTTACTTTCATTTTGCTGTGTTTGCTTTGCATGGTAATTTGAATTTTTTTGTGATTTTGGAGCACCATTCATTTTAATCTTGTTGTTTCATCCAGGGCTGCAAAGTCGTTGAGGGAAATGGTCGACTGCGGGCTGGCAACACTAGTATTCGGGCTGAGATACTAGTGTTGCCTGTTGGTTAAAATAATGATGGAATATAAGAAAAATAAAGCTAAAATCTCACTATTTTGGCATTATCTTTTTAGGGCTTCAAAAATAAAACAGGAAAAAAATTGTATTTTCTGCTTTATTAATTTTACAATTTCGCACCCACAAACCTGAAAAATCCAACTATCAAAGTCCACAAAATGGTAATGTTGATATTTTGCTGTGTCCTCCAGACTTGAAAAACTTATATGGAAAGAAGGAAAAAATAAAGATAAATTTTATTAATTTGGAAATAATTCAAATCCCATGGATTCTAATGAAATAGTAAAAAAAAAATGGCATTTTTTGAATTAAGTTTACAATTTTGACTTTATTTCGGGTCTTGTAGACCTGAAAAATCCGAAATTCAAAGGTGAAAGATAACGAAATTTCACTGTTTTATCGTTATTTTGGGTACAGCTGATTCAGAAAAAAAGAATAACAATTTCATTTTATTTTGACTCCTGTAAACAAAAGTAAATAAATAAAGGAAGGGTGCTTTAGAATTTTGACTTTAGGTCATACAGACTGGAAAACTTTGAGGGGGGGGGGGGGGGGAAAGGGAAAAAAGCGTCTTTCAATGCTATACATGATTCTTAGTTCTTTTGCCTGCAAAAATAGCACAGATTTATAATTTTCCCATTATCTCTGCTAAGAGATCTGCATTAACTGACATTTTATGGCCCGTTCCCTAAAATGTTCTGCCGTGCATATTTATTCTTACTCCAATGATGCCTGTTGTAAATTGCTCCTATTTTATCGGCCTAGTTTAAATTCTTTCAAATTTGTTATATTGGGCTTCTCATCCTGCTCAATTTTTTTATCAGTCTGATCTGGCCCATTAATATAAATTGTCTAAATTCTACTTACACGGCCTGTTTGAACAATTGTTTTCATTTTCCGGGCCTTGGGTCCTTCCAGACCTTTGTATCTCGGGTTCTATCTGCAAACCCCAAAAATACGAGGGGAAGTACTTATATACTAAATATAAAATATCTACTACAGTTATGAATTAAAACAGTTTTCATCTACTCTGTACATGGGTACAGACCTGCCAACTGCTACGAAAAAATCGTAGTTGCTACGATTTGAACCTATAAACTACGATGCTACGAAAATCAGTCTTAAACTACGATTTTTTGCTAAAAACACAAACGCATTTTTGTTTCTAGTTGCGATTTTTATCCCGCACAGCATATTTTTCAGGAGTGATTCTGTTCCGAAATTTCCAATATTTCAAAGCATTCATTTCCAAAAGTTTTAAAAAACTGGTCATTAATCCGAAAATTCGGACATTAAAAAATATTCATGGGGAAAAAAAATCTGGGCTATGTATATCAACCACAAGTGAATCGTGTTTCTGTAAATATTTATATAGGAATTCCCTTCCTTAGAAACAGGGATGCCATTTTAAGAATTTTTGGTGGTGGGGGGGGGGGGGGGGTGTCTTTGAGGGGCAAGATTTGAAATAGTGTACAAAATTGCGTGACTTGTACAATTTATTATTAAACATTTCAATTTGCGAATTATTTTTAAACATTCCATTTTTGCGTGGTAAAAAAACGCAAAATTCGTCAAAGGAATGCGGTAAAAAATGCGAATTTCGTCAAAAGTTCATGGTAAAAAGTGCAGATTTCAACAAAGTATCGTGATAGAAAAATGTGAATTACGATTGTGGGAAAAGAATTGTGAATATCCTGAAATGATCGCGGGAAAAAAAATTCGAGAATTTCGTCAAAATTTACTGCACTGGGCTAAAAAAAATTGGAACCATGCTCCTTTTACAAATAAAAAAAAAATGCTGCAAAACGAGAAAAAACGTTAAATATTGTATGAAAATTTTCAGAGGAAAAAAATTACTATATTGTGTTCAAAGACTGAAACCTTATTCATTCCTTTTACGAATGTCAAAAGATGGCTGTGAAACAAGAAAAACCAACCAACCAACCTCCAGATTAGTTTTAATTTTATGTGCTACGATTTCTCATTTTCAAAGGTTGGCAGGTCTGTGGGTACCCTGTACCTACCCCTGTATCTACTTTGTACACTGCAATAAATCGATCATCATTAACTTGAGTAATCTGATATAGCCCATAAATAACAATAATTCATTTTATTGATTTAAAATTACATATTAGTTTAATTTCACTTTAAAATGTCTAAAAAAAGTATCTGGAGTCAGAATCGGCTTGTTTTTCATCGCCTCAAACTCTTTTGCTCAAAAATTAGCCCGACTCTGCAGCCCTGGTTTAATCACCATGTTTATTAAAAAAATTATGATTGCTAAAGTAAAAAAATCGATGAGTATTAATTTTTTTTCTTAACTATTTAGTGTTTTTATTAATGCATAGCTTAAAATTGTAATTGATCTTTCAACATTTACATATTTTTCCTTGGCAAAAATTACACACTTTAAACACAAAAAAAAACTATTGAAAATTAATAAATAATAAAATTACTTCCATATTAAATTTGCTTTATGGAACTGTTAACCATGCATGATTTCCTTTGTATGTATCCCAAATGAATGATGAATTTGAGAAAATGGTAAATTACAGACATTGTGAAATGTCTTATCTATGAACTGATTTCAGTCTGGGAGAAATTTTTGAGTGATAGTAAATTATACTTTATGTACATAAATAGTAATTTTACTAGCAAAAAACTTTTAATCTTTCTTTTACTCTCTGTCTCTCTCTCTCTCATATATATATATTATATATAATATATATATATATATATACATACACACACATATATGTATATATAGATATATATAATCTAATGATAATTGTTGCATTTTTTATACTAATCTGTATATTCTGTTTCTGGATTGTTTAGTAAATAATTGTAAAAAAAAAAGATGGAACAAGAAATCTGTCTAAAATAATATTAGCTTATTTCCGAAAAATTAAATTACCCCAATTTTGTGAGACTGACTGGGCATAAATGGGTTAACTAATATTTTGTGAAATTACTTTTTTCACAAAAATAATAATTAAATTCACAAGAAATAAGAACCTGGGAGGTAAAAAAAACTTGGACAGATTCCTGATAACATATTTGATGTGTTGCACCAAATAAACCAGCTTACGTAGATTTGCTTGCATTACATTGTTGTAAAAAAGATCAATTTGGTAGGTGTCCGTGAGTTTAAAAAGTTGCATTTTTTAAAAGTTAAATAATTATTTACGTTACTTAAAAAGTATTAGTAGCAAACTATTGGCACTTAAGTTATTTTAAGCTACAAATATTTAATAAACTTGCTGATAATTTACTTAAATTATAGTTTATAATTAAGTATTTGTAACTTTAGTTGTTATTTGTGCCAAATATTTGTTTAACCACAGAAACTTTTATCTCAAAACAATTTCAGTGTGGTTTCTTGTTCCTCAGTTGTTTATAAGACACATAAAATTTTATTTATTTTGCTCAAATATAATTCTTCGAAATCCATATCATATTTATGTATATATATATATGTAAATATTTTTTATATATAAAAGTGCTTTAATATAGTTTTGAATGACATATTTTAAGAATTCTACCTAAAAAATTGACTCACAATTGCCTTGTCGTGTTTTAATTTGTTAGCACATTGTTTATCTGATTGTTTTAAAAAGGACAAGCTTAAATCATTTGTGACAAAAATTTTGATATAAAGAACTTAAAAAAGAAAAGAAAGAAGGAAATTAATTATACATCTTGGCTGTGGGCCAAGTGTGTTTGTAAAATGTGTGTGTGTTTGTAAAATCAGACAAATGATTCATGTGACAAACTTATGTAAAATAGTATCAAGTAACAAAGTATATTGTAAAATGCTGAATTACTTGTTATTGATCGCAATATGTAACATTTAACTCTACAATATGTTGTAGTTTAGAAATTAGCCAGTTCTTTATTTTATTTTATTAAAGAGCTCTAATTTTAAATTCAGTTTTGTTTATAATTTTCCCAAAATAGAACACACAATTAAAATTATCAAAATTATTTGAGATATATTTAGTAAATAATAGAATTAAAAATAAGTAACAAAGTAATTGTGAGCAAAATAACAAGGCAGAATAAAATACCTATCTGTTTTTAAAATGAAAATGTTTAATCACTGCCAAAAAAGATATAACTACTCAAATGTATGCAATGAGAGAGCTTAAAATAAAAAATTGTGCTTGCTGCTCTTTTTCTATCCTACATTTCTTTTCATGTTGCTAAAGAGAATGTTTTTTATCCTTGAAAAGCTGTATATATTTTGTATATCTCCTATTTTATATTTATAGTAATGTTCACTTATTTTCTAGCATACTTTAATGATGAAATATGAAAATTATGTAATAAAAAATTGTTGAACTTTGTGCCCATAATGCAACTTCACAGATCCCAGCATCTATAGGTGAAAACTGGGAAATTGAGTTAGTAGCCAGTGGCCGGTAGACTCAGTTTCATTAGTGGCCACTTTTTAAAGCTAGTGGCCACTATAATGTTTCAAACTTTCTTGACATCTACATAAACTATAATCGTTGTATATATTCATATTTTTCTATAAGACAGAGTTTTATACCAGCCAACTATCCATGGTAAGAATAGGGAAGCAGTCAAAATTCAAGAAAATTACTTTAAAACCACAGAATCTGTTACATTAATTTTTTAGAAAATATTTTTAGATTATTTGTATATGTTCATAAACACTATTATCAATTTAAATTACTATTACTTTCTTGGTATAAAAAATAACTAAATCAAAATTCCAACAGTTAGGTGTATACAATAAAAAAAATTAAATAAAGCACAATAAAATGTTAATTGGATTTTATTTAATAAGTAAATGTGTTATTAACATACTACACACATTACATACAGTTGAAATCTAAGCTGATGAGTGTATTCCGCAGGATTAAACAGTATCTCTAGAAGAAAAATAAATTTAACTGGTGAGCATGTGGCAGGAGTCGAAATATTGAAAATACTGCAATGTCCTTAAAATCCACTTGCATCCAGTGAAAAAATAAAAAAAAAAGGAATAAATTATTTGAAATGCATGTGGAATCAAAGCTGATGAATATATTTTGCAGAATAAAACTGTATTTCTTGAAAAAATAATCCAACTGAAGAGCAATGGCGAAAAGCTGAAATATTGAAAATACAGCTAAATCATTGTAATCTGCTTGCATCCGGTAAGAAAAAGAATTAACCAGTTTGCTAATTAGATGTAAGCAAAGTAGAGATGCATATTTCTATGAAAAAAAGCTATATTTCACTTGGCGATCGATAACAGATTTTTTATCGCCTCTTGGCGAGTGGCGATCGATGGCCGATTTTTTAATCGCCACTTTTACCAGTTTAATCGCCAGGTGGCGAGTGGCGACCGCCAATTTTCACCTATACCAGCATCTCCAGAAATATAGGATAAAATACAGTAGTACGGTAATAAAGTAGAAAATATGGAAAACTGTGCAAACAAAAAAAGGAAAATTCAATATTTAATTTTGATTTCAGTTTCCCTTCAAGCAGCAAAGTTCCTCAGTCTGCAATGGAATTTTCCAGAGAATAACCAGAATTCGCCAAACAAAAAATTTGTTTTGCAGAATTTTGTAAACCTTTTTTTTAAACGAAAAATCAGTATTTTGGAATTAATAGGTGCAAAGAGAAAAAAAAAAGCTAAAAAATAGATTTGAAACAATTTTTACATTTCTCAAGGCCACGGTGTCTACTGATCATTAAAAAAAAAAACTTGCAAATTTCGCCAATCTGTTGCAGAAAAAATCTTAAATTTCGTCAATCAACCGTGGAAAAAATTGCCAATCAGATGTGGAAAAAATCATGGAGTTCATCAATTTCTGCATAATCAAAAATCACAAATTTTGTCAATCCTTTGCAAAAAAAAAAAATCTCATTTTGTTAAGCAGTTGCAGAAAAAAAAAAAAAAAAAAAAAAAAAAAAAAAAATTTCACAGTTTGTTGCATGGGAAAAAATTCGGCATTGCAAACTTTGTCAATCAATTGCGAACGAGAATTGCAGGTTTCTTTAATCAGTTACAGAAAAAGAAATTGTGAATTTTGCCAATTGGTCGTTTAAAAAAAAAGGGGGGGGGGATGCAGACTTCACCAATTAGTAGCAGAGAAAAAATTGTGAATTTTGTCAATCGGTCATTGATAAAAATTGCGATTTTTGTCAATCTCTTGCTGCAAGCAGCAAAAACTCATAATTTTTCTTTTTTGTTTTTTTAAATAAATTTATTATAAAAAAATCATTTATACTTAAAAAATAAAAGTAATTTAAGTAACCTTTATTGCAATTAGGTTTGTATGGATAAATGCAAATGCTATAAAAGATGATGATTCAGAGAATATTTGTAAAAAAAAAAATATTCAGAAGTATAGCTTGAAAAAAATTGTGTACAACTCCTAAAATGCTAATATTTGACTCCTGAAAAGTATCCAAAACTCATGAAATTTGACTAGTTTACACCTGATATAGTCTTTACAATGTTGGTATCTAAGCAACTTATGCAAGTGATGATAAATAGATATTCTTCTTTAGACATTAGATCAAAATGCAAACACAAATTTAATTTTTAATATATAACTAAAAATGTAAAAGGTTTTTTTTTTTTTTAATTTTAACTATAACTTATGATCTAATAACCTCTTGTACGTTAAGACTTTTATGTGTGGTATTCTCAAAACAATTTGCTTTACTGCTCTGCAGTTTCAGAACTGTTGAAAAATTCAAGCATTTTTGACATGTACAGTAAATTGTCTAAGGCAGAGCCGATAGAGACAGAACATTTTCTATCTAACATAGACTATTCCACCTACGACAAATTTTACTTTATGTTTATGAATTTACTGGGACTTAAAAATCATTACAAGTTAGACAGAATTCCGTCTTATGCAGATCTTATTGTATATGTTTCTAAATCTTATTTTTTATCACTTAATTTCTCTACTAGAAATTTAAATAATAAATATAATAAGTATTTGAATATTATAATGAATAATAAATTCTAGCAACTTTTTTTAAAACATGGAATACGGCATCTTCTTACACAAACCAGAATTTTGTAGTTCAGGAAAATATATCTAATTGTTTATATGTTTGTTCTGTACTTGTGAAATATGTTTTAAATATGAATTTGTGAAAAAAAAGAATTTTTTGAATTCTGAAATATATTTTTCTATAGAAAGTTTTCCCTGTGTACATATAAATATGTTTAATGAATCATTATGTATTGTTTCATCAAAATAAAATATGTAATTCATGTTACAGCATGTTGAATTTTATTTTATTTATTTTTTACAAAAAAAAATAATTGGAAGCATCTTGTACCATTTTTATCCATGCACTGCCTGCCCTTTGTTTGAAATTACTCAGATTGCCTTTATTTAATAAATAATGGAAACACAATTGCTGAGTCTTTTTAAGAAAGACTATCTTACATTGTAACTATCTCATTAAATTCAAACATTTCTCTAGTGTTGAAAATATGTATAATATTTCAAAAACTCTTAAGGGGCTGCTACTTTACTCGCCGGAAAACACCTGATTGCTAGTGTTAATCTCATGGGGCAGTTCTTTTAAAATATCTCGTCTGCATTTCAATATTTTTAAACAATTATTTTTGTGTTTGAGAGCTAGGTTGGATCTTTACAATTGCTATTTTTTGCTTTTTTAATTTTTTTTATAATTAGGATACTTTTACTTTCAGAACTGGCTTTGTAAGTAAAAGCATTTAAAAAAAAAAAAACCTGTTTCGTTAATTTGCATTCATATTCATCAGGAAATAAAAATCCAGCTTTTTTAAAGCAATTCCTTATGGTATAATCACCGATACTTCTCCATGCAACGCATACCGAATTCATAGCATCAAGAATTGAAATTTTTACATTGACTGCAGCTGAATTGCATGTCTCTAATTCAGCAAGATATCGACAAATCAAGTTTTCCTACAGTACACTTTTAAGCAACGGATTATACTTAAATCCAAAGGCTGTAGCTTACTTGTACAGTTTGCATGAAAAAACACTACTTTTATGTGATCGAAATTTGGCAGATCTTGTAGATGAGCAGGACATTGATCCATAAATTGGAGGAATTTTTCTTTTTCCATTTTCTTGTCAAATTTATGAAGAAAGTCTAAAAAAAATATTTGACGTCATTCATGCTGCACGATTGTTAAACGATTGGAAGCCGCTTTGTTTTTAAAACAGCAAGGTTTACAATTTCCCAATGATTAAAGGGGAGTGTTTTTCGGATCCATCTGCATTACAGCATAATAAAACAGTTAATCTTTCTTTACTGCTTTTTCTTCCGTGACAGGGTGTTCCCCCCCCTTAATTGCCAATGTTTTATTAGGCATCTTGAAAAACAAGCCAGTCTTATTACAATTAAAAATGTCCTTAGGTTTGTATCCTTTCATTAAAGATAGTAAGTCCTCTTTCCATTGCTCTACAGTTTTTTCGTCAACTCTAGCACTTTTTCCAGATAGGGTACGAAATTCTAAATCATGCCAGATCTTTAATTCCTCCACCCATCTATGTGATGCAACAAAGTTTTCAATTTTCAAAGTCTCTGAGAGATGAACAGCTTTCTGTCTGAGCAGCTCAATGTTAACTGGAATGTTACAGGCACAGGCTTCTTAAAAACATTGTAACAGAATACTTTCTTGAAACTTTCCTATTTGAATTCGGCTTCTCTTCGAGGATTGAATTCCACATTCTCGTTAAGCAGCTAGAATTGCTTCCCCCCCCCCTCCCCCCCTCCCTTTTTTTAAAAAAATTCGTTTTAAAGTTGACTCGTGAATTTGAAAATGATCAGCTAAAGCTTTCTTAGTAGTTGATGGATTTTGTTCAAATTTTTTAATAACATTCACTTTGAAAGACAAACACAATTTCTTTCGTTTTGAGACAAGTCTTAAATGCTGCACGCTTACTGAACAGCTACTAAATTGTTAAAACCCAAAGAAAAGAAAGCTTAAAGAAAATCTTTGACGTTATCCATGCTGCATGATAGGTTGGTTGATTATTATCATCACTAAACAAACTCCCCCCTTTTATTTATTGAGATAAGGTAAGATGTATGACCTCTTTCTCTTATAAACTAAGCAACATAAGAAATGGAAATAGGACTAGCCTTCGGGCACAAGTAATGGTACATGTCTTTTCTTTCAAGATGGATGGGTTTTCAACATGGGTGGTGTAACAGATAAGATACCCTGCTGGAAATTCATGTGTATAACTAAAAGAATGTCTTTCTAGAAGCAACAAAAATTGAAAGGGTGCAGGGGGAAGTGAGGAAAAATGAACTATTACACTGGACCAAGCAACACATTTTTGCCATCGTAAAAAAAAAATTTCGGCACATAAGTGAAATATTTATTTTCAGAGGGTTGCATAAACATGTGATAATTATCATTATTTTCCTATATAATGAGACGGCACCACTGAAAATCGTTGTATAAATGAAAAAGATGCTTAAAAGAAGAGGTGTATAAGTCAGAGATCACTGTATCTAATATTTATTTTCAAAATATTGAGATATTTGATATTTATTTTCAGAATATCAAGGTGTTTAATATTTTCATATACAGTCAGACCTCAATATCTCGAAAAATGAAATTTCGCCTGTATTTCCATCAAAATTTTTATGTATTTTCCATAATTATCTCGATCTTATTTTCCAAAACCCTTGATATGTCGAAATTTTTTCCACAGAAATTAGTTTGACTTTTTACTTTTGGCTATTGTCAGCTGTAGAGCCAGTTTGATCTGGATGATGGTTTCACATTCTTTTATCACTTTGTTGATACTAAGAATGGAAGGCTTTTGAAACCGAAAAAAGGCTCAGCATCGTTTTTTGGAAACTTTGCAGTGAAAGTGCATCAGGTGATGCAGCTACCTGTGAAGAGTAGCTTTCAGAACTGCCTTTTCTTTTAAAGGACTATAAAGCAGATGATTTGTTTAACGTAGATGAAACTGGATTATTCTACCAGTATTTTCCTAACCAAACGGCTAAATTTAAAGCTGAAGAAAGCCGATTAGGCAATCACAGTATACTTTGTCTAACTGAGCTTGCAAATCAAAGTGATAAAGAAAAGCTTACACCTCTTATGATAAGAGATCTTAAAAGCCGAGGTGCTTTGCTAAAATTAAGTCATTTGTAATGCTTTACAGATCAAATATAAAGGATTGGATGACAAATGCGATTTTTGATGATTGGCTTGATTCTACCAGTGTTTTCCCAACAAAAAGGCTGCATTTAAAGGTGAAGAAAGCCAATTAAGCAAACAGAGTAAACTTTGTGTAACTGTGCTTGCAAATCAAAGTGGTAAAGAAAAGCTTACTCCTCTTATAATAGAACGATCTAAAAAGCCGAGGTGCTTTGCTAAAATTAAGTCATTTGTAATGCTTTACAGGTCAAATATAAAGGATTGGATGACAAATGCGATTTTTGCTGATTGGAATTGGTAAACAATGGCTAAAAGTAAAATACGCATTCTCCTCTTCATAGACAATTATAAAGCTACTCTAATCTTCCAACGCTAAAAAATACCACTGTTAAATTTTTGCTGCCAAACACAACTTTGAAGTTACAACCATTCGACCAGAAGATAATCCATAGCTTCAAAGTTGGTTATCGAGCACAAATTGTGAGAGAAGACTTCTGAATTATATTGGTGAAGGTAAACCATCTTACAGTCCATGTGAATGGCTGAATATGCATGGAAAAATGTTACTGAAACAACAATAAGAAATCGTTTCATAAAAGCAGGATTTTTAGAATATGTAACTTCCAGTGAAACAGAGGAAGTTGACTACATTAAGCAAGCAACTGAAGGAGAACTGAATCCAGAATACTGGGAATCGATACAAGAGGTATGTCACACTGAGATTTCATTCGAAGAATTCTTGAATGTTGGTTAGTTGTGTTTATGACGTCCAATTATCAGCACGATGGATATAGGCCCAAAGAAAGGGGACTTTCTAAGGGAAACCTAACCCGTATTTACATTTGGAAAACCAAGGTTCGAAGAAAACCACAAAAACTTCGAACGATTAGGCTGACGGGTGTGATTGGGATCAAACCCAGCGCCTTCTGTCTACCAGCTTCAAGAGCAGAACCTCTCGGCCACTGGTGGGATGAATTCTTGAATGTAGACAATGAGCTTGAAATGTGTGGCACTATGACAGATGAAGAGCATTAATGCAGAAATTTCTGATGAAGAAATTTAAAGACCTACAAGATCAACAAGCCCATTAAAAAAAAACTGAAAGAAGCTAAGAAGCAGTGTTGATTTTAGGGGGTGGCCCGGGGGGGGGGGGGGGGGATAAGATAAATTGTGTTTTTGTATTTTTGGTAGAATTTGGAAATGGTTATAGTCTAAAACAGTTATAATTGACAACACTGCTCACAGGTACATATATTCTGACTTTGTTACTTCTATCTACTATTTCAAAGTTTAAAAGCAAAAAGTCAGAATAATGGTATTTATGTAGGTAAGATATGCTAGAGAATGAAACAATTTTGAAAATAAAATTAAGCAACACAAAATTTTGTTGCTTATACTAAACTAACAGAAATAAAATAATTTTTTTTTTTTTTTTTTTTTTTTACAAAATGCAATAGAAGTAAAAAACATAAATCTAAAGTAGAAATCACTTGACAATCAAAAGAACATAAATTAAAAACTTTGGTTGTGTAAGGAGTTCTGGGTGGTCAGCCTGAAAGAAAGCATATTTTAGGAATTTTTTTATGTCTAGGAATGAGGCAGAAGTGTATAGGTTTTTATAACTTAATACATTTTTTGAATTCTTAAAAATCAAATTTGCCTTCATTTTTATTGAAAACCGAGCTTTTTAGGCTAATTTTTCCTCAATGTTACGCAGTGTGTAGTGTTCCATGGTACTCAAGATTTCTCTCAGTGGTTTAATCTGAAACAAATGAAAAACACAAAGATTTATGGTTCTTGACCGATGGATTTTTGAAATTTTATATTTGTAACACAGTAGTTATAGGCCAGGAAAATGTGGGAATTTTATCAACCTGGAATTATCATGGAAATTTGGAAAAAAATTATTTTCATTTCCATTAATTACCAATCTCTGTAATCTGAAAAAAAAAAAAAAATCCCCTCAAAATTATACAAAAATGTACTGATTCGGAAGTGTTTTGATCATTTTCAATAACTCGTTGAATTCTTTGCACTTTTCACAGTTGGAAGGTTGCCAATCCATGTAAAATGACTTTATACCTTTAATATAGCTTCTTGTTAGTTTTAATATTGAACTGATGATGTAGATCAAAATTTCCTCCTTCCAACAGATAATTTATAATTTTCAAAGCTATAGCCAGCTTGGGGGGGGGGCATATATATTTTAATTCTGTCATGATTTGTTATCCACTCATTCATATTCTAATTTAAGAAAAAAATGATAGATTTCCTCAAAATTTTAATATCTTTCTCAAATTGACCACAGTATTTTACTTAATGAAAGTTGTCAACATAACTTCTTTCTCTCTTGTCTTTTTACAGACGCAAATAAAACATATAATTGAATAAAATTCAAGATTGTCATCTTTGGTTAATTATTGCTATAAAAGTATACAGTGGAAGCCCGCTTATCCGAAATTCCAGTTGATCTGAATTGATTTTATTTTCGAAAATTATACTTGAACACATTAACTGAAAAGGTTGAGATATTGTAGTAAAAACAAAAAAGTACTTTTTGCTACAAAATTTTCCAGATTACAGGATGAATATCAGGAAAATTTTTGTAGAAGTTAGAATTAAACAAAAAATGGCAGAAGCATGTTTTTTATTCTTTAAACAGCTTGTATAGAATAAAAAATACTTAATAATGTAAAAGTACAACATATGTACACGAATTTAAAATGAAAACGTGCACTGTAGACCTACTCGTAGAAGACATCTTAAAAAAATTTTGAATATAAGTTGGTTTGCCAGTCACTATAAAATTCTTTTCTAAAATGCAAAAAGCATTTATAATAATTCAGACGATAAAAATTTATTTTTCCTTTCAATAGTTTGATTTCGCAAATTATGTACAGAAATTCTTTTTTTCTTCTCTCCTTGTCGACATGGTGTAAGCTATTTATAGATTCCCGATTTTGAGCCATTTGTAATTTGTTATGTAATTCCTCATTCAGCAGTTCCATTGGATTATTACAAACATCAGGAGTGATTAAACAAGGAATACTATTTTTTTTTTTTTTTCAAAAGTCGTGCCAGATTAGAGGATGTTTACTGTACTACTGAGTACTTATAACTTGCATTTTTTTAGCACTCATCTTTTTCTTTTCTATTTTTATCGAAATTTCGGATAATCCGAACAGGCACCGGTCCCAATTAGTTCGGATTAGCGGGGTTCTACTGTATATAGTTTTAACAATAAAGCTTAGAAAAAAATAAAATCATTTATACATTATTCTTATATCGGTCTGTTTACCTTATGAAGACTCTTTTTTTAAATATCCACTTTACTAAATTATGGCTGTATCCTTAAGAGCAAAGTTACTTGTATTTCCAACAAAATACTTATCAGGGAAATTTTGATGAAAAGTATTTGTGATGACTCTAAATAATGACTGTATATATTATTATAAAGGAATTATGTGTGAAAATGTCATTTTAATGCTGACCTGGAAATATCAAGGAATTTTAACATATTTGTGACCATCCTGTAACAAAATGCCAGACTATCAAACTTTAATAAAAAAAAAAAAAAAAAAAAAAAAAACTAGCTGACCCGCCTGGCGTTGTCCGGGTTAATGATAATATTCTTAAATAAACTTTAAATTTGTATGATTTTATATCTGCTGTGCACATGCTGCTCAAATGATTTATCAACAGCTGCCAGATAAAAAATTATCTAAAAATTAAAATTGTTAATTAATGTATATTTGTTAATTGTGGTCAGATTTAAAAGAAAACTAGATATTTGGATTTGTCATTAAAAATACACATAGGTGTGTTAATTTCAAATTGATAAAAGCAATATTAAAAAATATATAAGTGCCCTTAAAAGTTCCTAGTGTACTTTGAAATGCAGCAATCTGGTGAACTACAAATTCTGGTATACCCTCCTCCTCTTAAAGAAGAAATTGAGAAAGAATTTTCTTTGCAGCCCAATTAAAATCTCTGCTTTTTCCTTCAGCAAATTGCTACCCTCAATGTGATTTGAAGGGGAGCATGTTGATTGAATAGTCTAGTCATGTGCAACCCTCACATTAGGGCTCAATTCTAGTCAGCTTATGGTTTTGAAGCAAGAAATACTTTTTGTAATTGGGCTGCTTGATGAGTTTTTTATTAATATCCCAGCTAATTATTAGAAGTTTAAAATTCTGAGTCTCAAGTGCATTAGGAGAGGCTTTGGACTATCTTCACAAAAAATTTCAGCCTCATACGTGCCTTTGATTTTGCTAGCCATTGCAGACAAACACACAGACCAAAACTTTCTTTTCTTAGTATAGATGGATAAAAGCATTTGTTTAAGGCTAGGTAAGTAAACAAGCTAACATAATATTAAAAAAGCAAAACAAGAAAATCATTTTGTTCATTGCTGTAATATTTTTAGTACAAACATTGTTTTTAGAAAATCATATTTCGTACTATGTACTGGTTACTCGTAAATTTGCAACAAGAATTGCTAAAAACGTCTACAAGAAAATAATTATAAAATTCCAATAATCCAGAAATTTTTTTTTTTCATATTGAAAATATTCTATGCCCGTTTAAATTTTATCATTTAATGCAATTTTTTCCTTTCAAGCAACTGTTTGAAAGAAAAAAAAAGGTATATTGGAAGAAAGTGTAGATTATATCCTATAGAAAGCGGGAAGGGAGAATTTCTTTAAATCTTTGTATTTGCTTTTTAAAATTTGTGTGCCCTCAAAACTCCCTTCTCATACCATCATAACTATGATACTGACTCCTAACCAGAAACACTATTATCAAACCATGCTAAACAACCTTATTAAAACAAATTTGCTTTAAAAATAACGTTTCAGTTATAGATGAACATATTCAAAGACAAGGGTCAGCTAGGTGGGGAGGCCTACCTGGCACTTAAAGCCTCCTGGCTTAAGCACTCACAAGCTGCACCCACCCATATTCAAAATAATGCTTTGTATGAACCACCATAAAACAAAAGAACACACAGGATGCGTTTCCGGCTGAAAATTTTAACAGCCCGTCATCAGCCAATGTAAAAACGTGTCTGTAAGGGGACAAGACCACAAATGAACAGAAAGGACAGCTTACAAAAAATGCAATATGTGGCGCTATTTGAAAGGTAAACACCAATCACAGAGGAGCACATGCAGAAGGGAAAACTGGTACCAAAAAGATAGAAAAAATTAACAAATTATAATTAAAAAATAAATAAATAAATAAAAGTAAATTAAAGAATAAAACTAATAGAGAAAACACAAGAAAAACATAAGAAATAAAAGAATGTTCGTTTTCCTATAATAAAATGAAAAGAGAGAAGAAAAGCGGGGAGAGAATTACAAAAGTAATTTTCATGCTGGAAAGAGATCATTGACTAAATTATCAGAATTTAAAAAAATAAATTGTGCTAGATTTTTAATATTTACAAGCTACCTTCTTCTGTTCATGTTAATAATGCCTTAACCAGGAATAAGTTTTCTTTTCTTAGAGCCACCATTCAAGATGTCTGCCACTCTCTTTCTCGCACTGAATATGAATTATATTCTTTACACTTACAGTTAAGTAAAACTGTAATTTATTTCCCTTTCTTTGAAAAACAGATTTTTGATTACGTCGATTACAAATCTACTTGTCACAAAGCTATTTTGGATAAAAAGTTTTCTTCACTTCTGATGCTACTGCTCCTGGTATCTCTCCTCTTGTGTAAAATTATACTAATTTATCTTCTCATTCTCTTACTGATTTTCAGCATGATGTTCTCTCTCTTGGCTTAAATTTTTTGCATGTTTCTAAACCTTCTATTCCGAATTTAATTGCTCCCATTGAACATTCTTTCAATAACAGTAAAATATTTTCTGGTCACGTTTGACTAATGTCATTTCTTCAAATAAATTTTTGCAAAAGTCTAATCTTTCTTCTCAGAAATCTACTCTCAGTGAACTTAATTCGTTTTCTGACCTTCTTATTACTAAGGCTGATAAAGGTGGCCAAACTGTTCTGTTCCAAAATCTGATTATATTTTCCATGTTGAGTCTATGTTAAACTCTGGTCTATATTCTAAATTAAAGAAGGATCCTTCTGCTAAGCATCTATCTGATATCAAGTATATCATTAAAAAGTCTGTCTTTCTTAATGATAACACTAAACATTTGGTCATCTCCTATCGGTAATTGTGCTCATTTCTATGCTGTTCCTAAGGTCAATAAACATACTTTTTCTTTTCGCCCTATTATATCCCATATTGGTACTGCCTCTTATAAACTTGCCAAGTTTCTTTCTAAGTTACTTGTTACTTTTATCTCCCACTAACTTATAAACCATGAAGAATTATTGACGAAATTAAACACCTTTCTCCTCGCAATTATAAAATGGTTTCCTGATGTTAAATCTCTTTTCATTAATATGCATGTTCAATGGGCAATTGATTGCTTAGAAAGAAGGGTACAAAAATTTCATTACTCTTCCAATGATATCGATGAAATTCTGCAATTAGTATTTATGTCAGGCAAACCGCCTTTCAGCATAATAATTCTTTCTGTTCTCAAATTGATGGTTTGGCCATGGGTAATGCACTTTCACCTTTTTTATGTGATATTTATATGCATTTGTTGAAGACAAACTCTTCAGTTTATATAAATTTCCTTTCCGGTTTAGGTATGTTGATGATATTTTTATTTTAATAACTTCTGACTTTAATCTTTCTAATCTCTTTCATTTGTTAATTCTACTGATTCTTATATTCAACTTACTCTCAAAGTTGAAGAGAACAATTCTCTTCCTTTCCTTGATATCTTGGTTTTGAAACAACCAGACTGGTTATCTAGCTCTGTTTATAGAAAATCTGTCGCTGCATCTCTTCCTTCTCATGCCCTTTCAAACTATCCCCCTCAACAAAAAGTGGTGTCCTTTTATACTTTTGTTTTTAGAGCGTTAGATATAGTTCAGACTCTTCTTCTCTGAATAATGGAATTAAATATCGCAAATCTCTTGCCCTTGCACATGGATACAATCCCTCTTTGATTGATAAAGCTCTGAATAAGTTTAATCTGAAGCATCCTCTTTCTGATTCAAATAATCGTTTTAATTTTAACTCTATCATTCTTCCATTTTATTCTCCTCTCTGTTTGAAAATTCCCAAAATCCTTTCTCGTTTCAATTTTATTTTCAAACCTATTAATAAAATAAAATTCTGTTCTCTGAAAGATCCTATTCCTACCGAGAACTGGTGGAGCATTTTATTTTATTCTTTGTTCTTGTAATTTAGGTTATATTGGTGAAATTAAGAGAGCATTAACATTCAGATTAAGTGAGCATCAGAGGTATGTATCAAATCAAGTAATTTCAAAATCTTCGATTGCCTCTCACTGTTGGACTTCCAGGTCACTATTTCAATTTCTCCATGACCAGAATAATTTCTTCTCCTAGCTCTCCCACTCCCTTGGAGTTTCACGGAGCATTTTTTATTTTTAAAAATTCTGATAAACTTGCCAATGATCTCTCATCATCTCCTTTTCTCTCTCCAATCTTTCCTTATCTCTTTTCATTTTATCTTAAGGAAAAAAAAATATCTTATTTCTTGTGTTTTCACTTTTAGATTTATTTTTTAATTTACTTCTATTTATTCAATTTTTTTAAAATTTGCTTATTTCTTTTCTGTTAATTTTTTCTACCATTTTGGCAACACTTTCTTCTTCTGCATGTGCTTCTCTGTGATTGGTGTTTACCTTTCATCTAGCACTACCTGTTGCATCGTTTGTAAGCTCTCCTCTCTGCCATTTCTATTCATTTGTGACCTTGTCCCCTTACGGACATCGTTTACATTGGCTGATGACAGGATGTTAAAATTTCCAGCAGTGAAACACATCCTGTGGGTTCTTTTGTTTTATGGTGATTCATATAAAAGTTTTATTATTTATTTAAGATTTGTCACCAGTTTTTTCAGTACTGTTTCATCTATATTCAAAGATTGACAAAAAAATGTGATGACTATTATATATAAAATTTATATACAAATTTGGAAATGATTGATCCTTGTTGTGGTAAAGTTTTGACTTATCAATCTTAATCCCACAAAATTTATATATAATTTATATTAATGAAAGTGGATTAAACATCATTATGTGCTTAGAATAATTATATAATATTTAAATAATTTAAAAATGCAATTACAAAGACGTAAAGGGATCCCCTCTCTTCCCCCGTCTATAGAATATAATCTGCACTCGCTTTCAAACAAATGAAAGGAAAAAATTGCATTATGATCAATAATGATTTTTAATAACTTGTAAGTAATAATAATAATGCAGTACTTTTCGGTTCGCCGGGTGCCAGTGTTATATATACATATTTATATACATACATATATGTAAATATACATATATATATATATACATGTTGCATATATATACACACATATTGCATATATATATGTAAATATATATGTATGTATATATACATACATGTATATATACATATATATGTATATATAACACTGGCGCATGGCTAACCGAAAAGTACTGAAAATGCTGCTTCTGTTATTTGTTATTGTAAAACTTATATTCTGACCATGAAATAAGTTGAAAGCGTAAACACAATCAATCATCAAAGTTTCTTGATATTTTTATTTAAAAAAAAAAAAAAAAAAAAAAAAACAGAAAAAGCCTAACATCTTAGAAGAACAAAACAGAATTTATTAATCAGACAAAACAATACATAAAATTTAACAAATATAATAATAAAATGAAAGACATATAAACATTTTATAAGCACCTTAAAACATCTAAAATAATATAGAGAATGTTAACAATTCCCATTGAACACATATTAAGCAAGAACTTGTCATAAATACAGAATGAAACTGCAGATGAAAATTAATTCACTACACAATATGAGATACAAGAAAAAAATTAGTCCAAGCATCATACCTAACAGTAGTTCATAATTCAAAAAAATTCATTTGTTGATATCATATTCAAGCTTCTAAAACTTTGAAGAAACCCGAGAATTCCATATATAAATACAAAGTCCAGTTAGAAAAAAAGCACCAGACATATAATTAATAAGGTAATGAAATTTTTGGTTCAAAAATGGTACAGTTCCAGCTTTACTCAAATTTACGCTTTAGACTATCACACTCAGGTCTAGAGCAGCATTTCCAAACTAGAAAATCGCAGATTATGATAAAAGAAAATTAAATGAACAAACTTCAGATTAATAATAAAAATCTAGAATTTTAAATTTAAAAAAAAATGCATAACTTTTTTTTCTAATTTCAATATTTACCAGATTCAAATTTTAAAGCTTACCAAAATAATAATAATTTATTAGAATATAAAGAGGTCATGATTAAAATAAAGGTGTTGACAGTTTGACTGCAAAAGTTCCACTGGCCCAAATGCAATAAACCTTCATATAATTACTATTTAGACTAGGGGTCTTCAACCTTTAAAGTCTTAGGAAGTACCTTTTCAACGAATTCTTTAAGAACCGCAGGCCCATAAGTCAGTGAAGTAGCCTAGGCAAGAAATATACACACACCTAGTTTATACGACCAGGAGTGAATTGCTTATGGCACTTCAAAATTGGAGAAGTCTATAAAAAAACGTTATATTTTCAGGTAATGTTTGAATTTATCAACAGCGATTTTATAATTTCCTAAATTAGTACTAGTAGCAGTATGAGCAAGGAAAAAAAACTGTGCTTATTACAGTTCCAAAATAAAGCGACACTGTCTCATAAAGTTACAGCTTTTCAGGGCCAAATTCACTTCATCACCATTTGTGTTGATGCGGAAGAAAACTATGCACACTGAGTAGATTTTTCTCTGCTTTCTTAGTAACTTTTTTTTTTTTTTAAATCTATAAAAGAGATTTGACCTAATAAGATGCTCTGAAAGTCTTTTCCAATGCTGCTAAAAATCTGCTTCTTACTATTCAAAATGTCACAATGGACCACTAAAGTGCTTTTAGCATATGCCACCCAAAGGCTCACAAGATACAAGTTGAAGACCCTTAACTTAGACTATATAAGAAATAGATTTAGCAAGAAAAAACAGCTGATTTCTGCCACCAGGAAGAAAAATGAAACTTCAAGCTGAATTTCGACAGAAGAACAGAAACTGACTCATTAAAAAAAAGGTCACAATTATTTCACATTAAATGTTCCTTTTTAAAAAATAATATTAAACTCTTTTTTTAAGTTCCTAAGCTATGCTTTGCATATTCAGCCAAAAATGCTATTTCTTCTCTTAGTGGCAAAAATATGAACTTTTCCTAGTTAAATGGTCTAAATAGTATATATACCAATCCTATATCTAGCCTAGTGGACATTTTTTAATCAAGCTCTAACGACCTCTTTTTAATTATGGCTATTGTGCATTCTTTTTTAAAATTATAGATGTTGTAACTTTCATGGTCTGCAGAAAACTTTATCTGGAAATGTTTAGATAAACTATTAACCATATTTCTTTGAATTTCTTGTCATACTTTTCAACTGTTATCCCAAATTTAGAAGGAAACTTGTCAGAAAGTGAAAATACACTAAACACAGGATCATAATAAAGAGGGAAGCACATCTGTTGATTTTAATAACATTAATTTTATAAAAACTGTTAAACACTGTTAAACAAGTACATACAATAAACAATTAGTAACAACAACAACAACAAAAAAAATGCAAACTGATGTTCATTTTTAATGACTTATTTAAAAACTGTATTAAAATGCTTGTAAATGCAGAAAATCAAAAACCCTCCAAAAGCATAAGAAAGAAAAAAATCATAAATGATTTTAAGCAAGTTTTATTTACAATAACAAGTTATTTAAACTATTTTGTAAACTTTTAAATTTGGAAATCATAGTAAAGTATGAAAATTCATTTAGGGCTGCATTGTTTGACAATAATGAAAACAATAGTACTAATGAGATTTTGACTATTTATGGGGAAAAAGGATATAAATGCTCAGATAATTAATACTTCAATTCAGGAAGCTCTGAGCTTCTTACAGTGGCTGCCTATACAGAACAGACTACAGATCAAATTAAAGATAGTTTTAAAAAATAAAAATACGAATATTGTGTTCATGAATTGATAAATGCTTTTCATATTGCATAGACAATAGTAAAAAACATCTAAAGTTTATATAAATACTGTCATATAAAGTATGTGGATGCAGATCATGAAATTTTTGAAACAATTATACATTAAATATTAATACACCGAAAGCATGATATGAGATAAGCAAAATTTCCCTTGTAAATGTAAACTTTGATAGATGTTAAGTTGAAAAAGATAAATCTAGAACAATCTGAAAAGCAAATACAGATCATGTGATGTAATATCTTATGTAATTCTAATCAAAGTTATTTTATAAATCATAGCAAACTTGACAGCTTCTTTTTTGAGCACCAGTCATATGTATCATAAAATCCTGATTGTAAGCCCCCCTTTTCAAGAGCAAAAAACAGTTTAATTTAGGAAAGGATCAAGATTTTTTTTATTCATTAAGAAAACTGTTTTTATCATTAATTTAGAAGTAAAAAGGGTGTGTACAGGGGTGAGAATCTTACACATTTCAACATATTTCCACTTATTGTTACTACAAATAGAACAGAAGACTTTTTTTTTTTTGGCTAGGGAATGGGGCAAAGAGGAGAAGAAGACATTTTGGTGGTAGAGGGATAATTGAAATGGCTATTTATTGTTACTAGAGAGCAACAAATATATCATAATTTTTTTTAATAAAAAGTTTTAAAGATTTTAAACTTTGTATGCTCAGAAAAGGGGAGGGGCAGCACAAATTTCACATGGAAGGAGAGTTGTAATTTAGATGATACATTTTTTATTTATTGTTAGCAACAAATAGTACAGTTTTTAAGTTTATCAAAATTTAAACTTTTTGTGCTTTGCTGTGCTGGAGGGGGATACAGAAGGGAAGCAAACATTTCACAAAGGGATAGGAATTCATCGAAATATTTTTTAAAAGTAGAAATTCATCAAAAAGTAGGAAATTACCTTTTTGGATTTTGTTAATCAATTTTTTGCACACAAAAAAGTTTGGAGGTGGGGCTGAGGGCTTATATTTTCGGAATAGAAAAGAAAATCAAAATTGCTTAAAAGAAAGTGGTAGTGGGAGGCTTATAATTGGGATTTTATTGCAATACATTCTACAAGGAGTAACTCACTCAAGTATAAATACTTCTAAAAATGAAGACAATTTCATCATTATTCTTCAACCATTAGGTAATACAAAGCAAAGCTTTTAAATTCAAAGCATACAAATAACAAAAAAATAAATATGAATTAATTCTAGTATATGATGCGTTGATAAAAATAAATTTATAGTACAGTTATAGAAGCTACCAGAAATAAGCAAAATATTAACATTATTACATTTTAGCAACTTTTGGAGAATTATTCAATTAACTTATCTTCATACTTTTTTATATATCGAATTACAGTTGTTCAATTGTTGCTAAAGAGAGGAACTTAAGTATATTCAAGTTTTAAATGAGCAGGTATTAATTTATTCTAAAGTATTCTTCAAAAATTAGAAAGCTCAAAATATCTTAATGCTCTTCTCTATTACAGACACAGAAGAAAAACTGTCTGTGTTATTTTTCTATGTAATTCTGTTGCTTAACCACCTACTTTTTTGCAATACATATTTTGTGTAATTGCAATTTTGCAAAAAAATATTCAACGATCAATATGATTTAAGGGGCCACAGAATTGTGTAAAAAAAATGCAATAATAATAATAACGATGCCTTAGATCTTGAAAACACACACTTTTTGTTTTTACTGGTAATAATAACAATAAATACCTTACAGATATCTTTGTTGAGTTTAGAATATAAAATGTATCTGTGTTTGAGTGTTCAAGATAAAAATCAATTTTTTGTTGAGAAAAGAGATATGGAAGCATTCACACGAGTTTTCAAATTTTTTTACATTTAATAGGAAATATACTGTTTTGTCAAATACTCCAGACACACTAAAATACTCTAAACCTAAATTTTGTATATATTATAGCAAAACTGCCATTTTTAAAATAAAATTAAACACATTGCATATTTAAAAACCTGCTTTTCTGAGTGAAGGAAACATTAAACAAACTTAGGTTCAGTTCTAAAATATAGCTTATGAACATTTCATGCAAAAATATTAACTAATTCAATTTACATAAAAAAAGACATTTTGCTTTAAATCACTCCAAATAGTACATTTTTTATTACTGTTTGCAGAGAACATCTGATATATTTTTTCTCATAAATGAAATAACTATTCCCTGATGCTTTTTAGTATCTTACTATACACCACATTTATCCAAATCAATATAAACAAAAGGTATTACTAATGGCTGAAAAACACTGATATTAAAATCACTTTCAAATATATACATTTTCAAGCTCTCAAATATTGTACACCCTATTTCTCAAATTTTACAAAAGAATATTAGGAATATTTTTTAAAAACTCACAAATATTTTCATTATTATTTCCACTGTTAAATACTTTATCATTACTTCTATGTAATTCCAATACTAATTTCATACTTTTTTTTTTTTTTCATTTGAAAACTACACATATAATACAATTGAATCCTTCTAAAATGTATCCTGTCATAATAAATTACCTTAGATACTGAATATAACAAATGCTTGTATATAGCATCGAATGTGTTTATATTAATAATTTAATACAATGAATTAAAATTCATCAGGAAGATGAACTTTTAATTTTAAAAGTAAAAAAAAAAAAAAAAAAAAAGGTATAAAAAATGATAAATATGTATATTTTTCACTTTCACAAAAAGAGCAGCAATTAATTTAACATAATATAGATTAAATGCACAAAAAAAGGTGCAATTTTTCATTTGCACTAATAAGACTAAAATATTTATAAAACCATATAGGGCCCAGAAAAAAATAATAAAAATTAACAAACTAAAATTACATACATAATAAGAACTATCTTATTAACAATGATTCAAAGTCACTTTTAAAAACTGAAATGTAAGCATTAAAATATAACTGAAATTCAAACACCAATAAACCCTTTATACAAAATTACATTAATATTTCACATATTATGTATGAAATGTTAACATATTACTGTCCATCAAAATTCAAACAAATTCAGGCAGGAATATATGTATACAAAATTACAAAACCCACAAAATTATTTTCTTAATCTTTATAATTTAGTTTTTATCAACTGAAACAAATCTTTTATATAATAAACTTCTTATAATTTAGCATTGTACTGAAACAGTTTTACAATAGGAAAAGTTTTTTACAGCATACATGATTATTTAAAAAAAAAATTAATTAATAATTATATAAAACTTTTCAGTTTAAAAAGGATAATGGCTTATCAATAATGCATTTCAAAAGCGCTAATTTATTTTCTCGTTAATCAATGAATATAATTAATATTTTTTTTGCCAACAGGATTTTAAAATTATATGCTAAATTTTATTTAATTTGATCAATGAGAAACTTTTTTATTTAATCAATAATGCACATCAATAAATGCCATAATCATGCATGATAAAATGCTTAAGAAAATTAATTTTACCTTTTAAAGTAAAAAAGAAAGAAAGATAGGAGAATGTAACAAAACTCAAATCTAAAAAAAACAGCTGATAAGTAAAAACTTCGGTGACAATATTAAGTATTTTCAATTGATGATTTTTATAAGAAATTTGCAAGAATATTACAATATTTTGTCAGGAGAATTCATTTCTTATTTTCAATATTACTTTCACATCAATAAAAATAATCTAGTAATTTTAATAAAAATTTCAATTCAATGGATGAGATTAATGTATTACAAGTAGATTAATACATTATATAGTTAATAATTAAAGAAAATTGATATTCTATTAAACTTCAGTTTAAAATAACAAACATACGATCATGAAGAATTTAAATATTTTTACATAATGACAGTAATTGATATGCTGATTGAACTAATAAAAAAAAAATATTTTCAGTTGACATTAAAGAAAAAGAATGAATAAATGAAAATTTGCTAAAACTTTTTTAAAACGAGATAGAAAAATCATCAACAGAATGTTTCCTTCCCTGTAATATCTGTAATCTTAGCAACATTTTTCTAAAATATATAAAACACAGGAAATCACTTATGAAATTTTATAATTCTTCGAATTTATATTAAATACAGTTTTGTTTATATACATTTAATATTTATGAAATAAAAATGTACTGTCAATTCTTAGAAATATTGGCAATGCTATTTTGAATTCTTAATTAAAAAAAATTTAATTGTTTATATTTCAAGCAGAAGTGCATGCTTTTCAGCTTTCATTAAAAATTCAAAAGAGAAATCCTGGAAGTATTTATTACAGTGGTACCTCAGACAACAAAGACAGTTCACTTGGGAATAACATGAATTATTATATAACATTCATTATAATGAATTATTAAAATGAAATGTGACTGTTATATTAGTATTCACACCCCATAAAAACATTTGTTAGCTGACTACATATTCATTAGCAGAGTCATAAAAACAGTGAAAATTTTTTTTTTCATTGTTTATAACACTTGTCCACTGAGGCATAACTGTATTTGAATTCCACTAGTCCCAGAATTATAATTACAGAATATTTTCTTCACATCAATCTTTAGAAGTAACAATGTTTGTCAAGAATAAATTCTCTATAAAATCACACAGATATATATAATACCACCCATTACCTTTGGCAAAATACACCTAACACTATATTACGAATTTGGCATAAAATTCTCTCAAGTCAATGAAACATCACACATACTACTACAAAGTAAAAATCAAATATGAGATTCATCAAGGGGGAAAAAATCATACTGTAGAAATGTCAGACATGAATGAGTTTAGAAATGTAAATTAAACAAGAAAGAAAAATTATGCAACAAGCATAGATTATGAAACACTTTCCAACACTTAACAAAATACTATAACAAAACTTCACCATTTAATAAAATGAAAGATGATACCTAAGTAAACAACTTGGAAAATGCATAACACATTAAAAAACCCAATTTCAAAAATTACCATCAGAAAAGCACCTGAATTCTTTTGTGGAGTTCTGTAAATGATCTACAGAATTTATAAACACCGAGTAATATGCAATAATAACTTAGTTAAATTTAAAAATTGCACTTCCAGAAAATGTATTTGGTCATATGCACTACTATTGTAACTAAACTATTTTGTATGTCTCTGTAAATGTAAATTAATGATAAATATTATAAAACACCATATTCTGTAGCAAGCACCTCTGGAGTGCATCTCAGTGAGGCATATTAATTTCAATATGATTGGAATGTAACGCAATATTATTAAACATAATGTAATGTCATTAGATACATTGCAAACTATTTTTACCTATAGACCATAATGTAATGGAATTTTTTTGAGTGCCCTTGCAAATGAACTATCAACGATACACACTTCACTTTGAATACTGAACATGTCACAGTAACACCCAATAACATACATCAATTACATGGCAATACAAGTATATTAATGTGCATGGACAGGCAGATGACCAGACCAACTGAATTCATAAACACTTTGCAGCTATGTTGGAAAGAGTTTAAAATGACTAATATGCAACCAAAATAACCAACAAACTTCAATTTTGATAACTGATGATAGATGAAATTTAAAAATGAGGAAAATCAAGCAAAAATGCTATTTAGTAAAATTGCATTTTATTACTGGTTAGATATCTTAAACTTTCATGCTTAAAAAATACCTTACTCATTCGCATAACTCTATTTTTACATTTTTATAAGGAGCAGTAAAATAAAACAAAGAAAGCAAGAACATAAAAATAGTATTATTGAACTTTATAAAATATATCCTATATTACTGGATAAAATATGGCATCAGTTTCTTTAGACAATGTAATACATAGAATAAAAAATTATGGTAAACTATGAGATTCATCAAAATACAAACTTGTCATTCTTATATGAATGTAATAATAATGAAAAAGAAACAAACATTACTCTTATTTATGAATAATGTAATTGACTTCTGCAATAGCAAAGACTAAAGTTATCAGGAAAGCAAGAACATACCTTTAACTTCTAAACATCTACTGACACATTTGTAACCAATCCCAACAATGAACAATTATAAGACAAACATATTTTAAGACTGGTTGTTAAATCAAAAAAGTTATAGTGATCAATTGATTACTCATAGTAAATATAGAGTTATTCACTGAATGTTAATTACAGATTGAACATATAATTTTTTTTCATATGCTTGAAATTACATTTTTTTTTTTTTTTTTGTCTTTGAGAGAGCCACACAGCATCTTCCATCTCTAATAGGAGTCATTCTGTGCGTCCCATTTTAAGAGAGAAAATATTTTCTATTTGTTAACTTTAAAAAAAAAATTTTGTGTCTATTTATGAGAACCCATACTTTTCAAGCTACAACATAATTTGGGTATATAAAATCAATACATAAAACAAATGTGGAGTAATAAAAGAGAAATCAGTCAAATAAAAGAGAATATATATATATATGAACAGCAGAATTGTACGTACAAACCTAAGCTTACAATAATTGTTTAAATTATTTCTAGGATATAGGTGATTTTTTTCTTTTGGTAAACTTTTCTAAATTCCCGCATTTTCGAAAAGAATTATAGAAATTGACAAGTTTCAAGTTGGAAAAACAAAAACAGTACAAGATACTTTGGAAAAAAAAAAAAAATAAATAAATAACATACCTTAAATATTAACCCTCTCGCTGCATAATTAAAAAAAAATTTTTTAATCAAAATAGGTTAAAAAATTTCGCATTTATTTTATTACATATTTCAAATCTACATATATTTTAGGGTTAAAATATGTAACAAATTTTTGTAAAAGAGTTATTTTTTTTAAATATAGAATTAGGTCATAAAAAAAGAGATCACGGAAATTGTGGGTTGTGCAAATTTTCCTACTTTTACATTGCCCGTGGAAATCGCGGAATGCGCAGTGAGAGGGTTAACATACTTGTAACAATACATCTTTTAAGTAGTTACCAAGAATGACTAAAAATTTTGGCACTTTTTTTTACAACATGGCAATAAAATATTTTAAGACAAAATTATATATCTTACAAAATATGAATAAAGGTAGAAAAAGAAGTATAATATAAAATACTTGAAATTTTATTTGCATCTTTAATTTTCCCATAACACATTTAGAAATATGATTTGCATGGCAAAAGAAAAGTTAAAATAGAACATAAGTGATGCTAAAACTGTCTTCTTCTAGTAATAAATTTTGGAAAGAAGAAGAAGAAGGGGGTGGGGGAAGGGACAAAATTTTACCAAGCATTTAAAAAACTTTTTTTTTACATTTTCCCCACAAACAACAATAAATAAAATAAACAAGAAAAGCTTACATTTACACATATAGATAGATAAGAGATGTTAAATCAATAGTGTTCGGACAGATTATACTTTTCAACATTTCACATTTTTTGGCCACTTTAATTTGGAACAATAATTATAGAAAATGTCATTAATATTAAATAATATTAGTTTTTAGGAACACTTCAGCAAATCAACCAGTCTTTTCACAGTAAAATTCTAATAAATGATAATAAATAATTCAGGAAAGAGAAACAAAATTTAATTTCATGGAAAAAAAGTTGTGCAAAGAAAAAGAAAAAAAAAATCTTTGAACTATATATTTACAAATTTTGTTACTACATTTTCACCAAAACATTTACAAGAAACCATGTCTTCCATTAACATTTGCAATACTTCTCCCTCTAACTAATTTACCTTTCCTTCTATGACAAATTGTCCAAAAATGAAATTTATCTGAACAGTTTCAACATTTTATAACATTATAATGAGTGTGTTAATAAAATATAACTGATTAACATTTTCTTAAAAAGAAAAATCATTTTATGTGCATTATTCATGAAAGTGATTGTACAAGTTTTAATGTGAAAAAAGAAAGCACTTTGTAATCTGGCAAAGAAATAGCTAATGGATTAATTAAGACATTTAACAGCACAGTGATGCCATAGATGCAATATAGCACATCATTTATGCAAAAAATTAGAAAAGGAATGCATAAAAGAAATTGTCATGGGTCCTTAAGATGCATAATTTTCTTCGTAGGAGATATAAAAGTTTAAGAACTTACGCATAGAAAAGAAATATTTTGTATTAACATATTTAAACTGTCTACTTTCTAAAATAAAAATCCACTTTTGCAAAAAAGTACCCAGATTTTGGAAATATCTGGGTACCAAGGATCCAGGATTAGAAAAGTCTAGCGGCATCACTGACATTGACTTTTCAGTTATTGCTAAGGAATGTTAAAAAGAAAAATACAAAATAATTAAATTTCTAATGCAAGGAATGACTTTCAGCTTTAATAAGCTTAATAGCAAATTATGCTTATATATACAAAGGACAATAACATGCAAAGTTGTTGATGGACAAGTTTAAGACTGGATCTTAATAAGTTATGGACCACAATCAATGATTTTAAGAACTAAAACTACATAACACATTTGAAATAACCGTTAAAGGCATACATCAGAGCTAGAAAGGAATTACAACATTAAATAAAATAAAGTGTAACAATGAATGAAACACAATGGCTTTCAATTTTGCATACGGTGCAATCTTTCCATGTTCTTGTACATATTTTGCAAAAAATTTAACCACTCTGCTAGTTCGTTGTGGCAGTAGAATAAATCTTGCTGTTTTTAAATAATTCGAAGATATGTACCATATACGAGTATTTTGGTGTATAAAATGATGCTTGAATCTTATAAAAAGCCTTCCAAAATTTGGATGGGAGTTTATCTCACAGTACAGATAAAAAAAAGTAATCCTAAAACTGTATTATAAAAACAATAAATTAGTTACTTACTGTTAAATTTAATATTAGTAATGTGGTAAGAGAATGGAAATTAAAGAATATGTTCATTTCCTTACCACCATCTGTGATTTGATGCAACGCAATTGCTTAACTCTCCAGCCATTTTAATAATTTTACTCTCTTTTTTCCATTGGTTGATCTATGATGACACTAATGAATATAAATTTATGAAAGAAGATAGAAACTAAGCAAAAGTATTATCTTCAATCACAATTAAATTAACTGTGATTGTATAGTGATGTATCTATAAACCTGCATTTTTCAAAATTGACAATATAAATGGGAAATAAGATAAACTAAGATTGTATTGCCAGAACCTCCAAAGGAAAATAATTTTTAAACATTAAAAGCAACACAAAATTCCAGGTAACTTCATTAAAAAAAGTAAGATGTTACCTATTGTAGTGATCTGGAGGAAAACAATTTTACAAAATTTCGGTCCATTTTCACCAATCATCAATGCCACAAAATCACCATCCATTTAAATATTTATCTGACTTTTGCCATGCGATAGCACTTGTTTTTATGTAACCCGATTTGAATGTGACTGAGCATGTGTACAGGACTTACAAGTCTCAACTGAGTCTGTCAGACAGTTCCATCTGCCACCTAGTTTCAAAAGAGCAGCCAATTAATTAAAGATTTCAAACTCGAAAATATGTCTAATAAAAAATTAGAAATTCTAAATTTCTCTCCTTCAGTTTTTGGCCTTGATAAAAGGATTCTAGAGTATCTTTTGTTTTGTCCCTATCTTAAAAAATGGCTGAGATAAAATGGTATAAAAAATGGCAGTTTGAAATTGCAGGGTAGCTGACATTTTAAAACAAGACAACAGATTAAAAAAGTGATCACTCCATAAATGCTTTTAATTTATGAGTTTTAATGAATGTGTTTCTCCCAAATTTTCTTCTATTGTTGTAACTATTGTTCCAACTCTCACACACTTAAAACTACATAATCTGTCAGGTCAAATTCTCGCTAAATTTCGTGATACTTGGCGAAATATAAGCAAATTTTGGTGATAAAAAAGAGGTTGCAAGCAATGAAGCCAACTTGGCAGTAATTGACTAATTTTTTGAAACTGTCATTCAAATTCAACACTGACGAAAACTAGGAAACATCTATAATCGGATACCAAACATTTTAGCTTTGTATATTTGAGTAAAATTAGCTGGATTCTTAAAAATAAGGAATGGGGAAAGTAGCTTTTCTTCCCGGTATAGGCTATATGGACTTTTCAAAATGGAGAGTTAAAATTTTTTTTTGTTTTCTTCAGCAAATGATAATTTTAACTACATTAACATAAGAAAACAAAATTAAAAATTATCTTACATGCAGGGTTCAAAGAGAACAGCTCACCTGAAAAAAAAAAAATCTTGATTTAGCCCATTTCATGTTTATCTTTTCCATTCTAAAAAGTAGAGGTGTAAGAGGGTCTTGGAAATAACTAAAATTTTGAAAACTAAAGCTTCTGCTTCCAGCATGGTGATCAATTTCAAAAATGACATTTAGGTAAAAAATCTCTACAGGCATATTTATTTATTTTTCTCTTGGTATCAAATTATATTAAATTCTTTGAGATGAATAGCTTTTACTTTTTTTCTTCAAAATCTATGGATAAGCAATGGCTTTCCTCCCTGTCAGCACACATATATCCATGCATAGTGGACAATTGAAAGAATGGAGGGTCGACTTGTAGAAAGCTAAAACCATAGAAGTTTGATTGAAATTTATACCTCTTCTTATCTGTAGATCATCTTATACACCAAATATACAGTACAGTCAACTCTGTGAAATCTGCCGATGTATTATCCGCAAATGTCTGTTATCCGCACTACATGTTAGAATGTAAACAATGAAAATTGTCATTAAAAGTTCAACTCGTCAAAAGCTAAATTTGGTACATTTTTTGTTTTGTTTGTTTGTTATCAATTTTCCAATGAATAAATATTTAAATATAAATTGGATATAAAAATTTAAATTGCCTTGGGTAACAAAATTTTACCTTGGATCAAAAAGTAATGAATGCTCATAGACTACAGAAAAAAATTATTGACAACAAACCAAAACTACCATTGTGTTGTGTCAATGTTTAAAATAGTGAATAATCAGCAAAAATTGTATATAATTTCACTTTTCTTTAATCTTAATTATTAAATTTATTAAACCAATGTTACATTATGTTTTTCTTGTTAATTGTAATTGTAATTTTTGTACAGTTGTTCCTAATTTAGTCAGACCTTAAAAAATAAAATGTAAACAAAGGGATGATCTATAATCCGCTAAAATGTATAATCTACAAAACCCTCGGTCCCTAAGTGTGCGGATTTCACAGAGTTGACTGTATTTATTTTTTAACTATAGTAAAAAACTAAGTTTTTATGAGAGTTACCACGACATGTAGTTTATCCCAAGTAGTGGTTTGATTGTCCAATCATCAATACAGTTCTAAAAAAAAACAAATTTTTGTATTTTTCAAAAGAACTGATTAAATTAAGCTCCTAAAACTACCCTTGCTACTTTAAGACCAAACTTCAAAAGCCATGAAACAGCAAATCTATAAACTTAGGCAACAAACACAGCAGAATATTAATGCAAATAATACAAAAATCCCTGTATTGTTAATGAATCTAATACATACTTTTAAGTAAAAGTCTCAATTGAAAACCATTGCTTTCAGTACAGTTTTATGTATATAACTTCTCATTGCTGAATAAAGCAAATGAAAGTGACACTGACTCTAAATGGAATAATTTTAAACTCTGGACGGTTGAATTACTGTATTGTTATTCATGCGAACAGTTCTCTCTGTATTGTCATTATAGTCAGCATGGTCTAAAAGATAACTCTGTTCCAAATCAATTTCAAATCCTGGATTGGCAATGATGCGAGGCAAATTTTCTTCAGGTGTTTCTAGAAAGATATATAATATAGATTAAAATATTTAATCACACTTTTACCTATAAAGGAAAGCAACTTTCACTAAAAAGACAAATTTATAAGTAAAAATTGTATGGATGGTTAAATGGTTTAATAAAGTATGAGTGGATAACACAAGCTAAAAAATTAATTAATTTTAAATTAAAAATAAAGGTAATCCAGATAATATGAACTTTAAAAAGTACCATTACTTAATTTACTGTTCGGCTGTTCTCAACTGCTCTGCTCAACAAGCGCAAAACGTTTTGACACATTTACAAATTCATTTTTTAACGGAAAGATATAAAATTAGAAAGTCTGACCCTGGAAGCGATTTGGAATCGAGCTGTGTTTTCCATTTTTGGATCAATCAATTACCTATTGAGTTATAAGCGATTTTGATCACATGACATGGCATTTTTCTCCCCTTACTGACTGGATTTTCTTCTATCGTTCGGAAGTTCAGTTCAAAATCCCAACTTTGACAGTATTTTCTGAAAGATCTATTGCGTTTACAAGAAAACGGAAAAAACAGTTCGATGACATAGTTTCTGAATAACAACACCTTCTAATTTCATGCGTTTCCGAACAAAAATGAATTAGAACTTATGTCAGAAAGTTGACACTTTGGATTTGAGAATAGCCTTAATTTAGCATTTACTTAAAAGGTGACACATGACGCATAATAATAATAATGCACATGTTACACGTAAAGAAAAAAAAAATCCAAGTGCTTTCAGTTTGCAATTCTGCAGCCATCATCAGGGAAAATTTTCATTAATTGCCATTCCATTCATTCAAATATGCCACTTCATTTGAAATGGGAGAGTCTATAATTCCTAGTGTAGCTGGAAGTAGAAGTAGTAGCGCTTCGGACTAAACTTGTGTAGAGAAATATATTTAATTGCCGTTCCATTATTTTCAATACGTCACTTTGTCTTAAATGCGTAGCTGGAAAATAGTAGAAGCAGCAGTCCTTTGTATTAGACTTGTGTATAGGAAAATATTTAATTGCTGTCCCATTCATTATAATACGTCATTTTGCTTTAAATGGGTAACTGGAAAGTAGTAGTTGCTTCAGATTAAATCTATGTAAAAGAAAATTACTGGTTCATTTAATCATCTATACATACAATATCCCCATTATGGTTAAATATCCTGAAAACTTAAACATTGAGTAATTTTCCTCTACATAGATTTAATCCGAAGCAGCAACTATTTCTACTACTTTCCAGTTGCACATTTTAAACGAAGTGATATACGTGAACAAAGTGATGTACTACAATGAATGGGACGGCAGTTAAATATTTTGCTCTATGCAAGTTTAATCTGAAGGTCTACTACTACTACTACTATTTTCCAGCTACGCATTTAAAACAAAGTAATGTATATGAACAAAGTGATGGATTAAAAATGAATGGAACAGCAGTTAAATATTTTCCTCTACACAAGTTTAATCAGAAGCACTACTACTTCTACTTCCAGCTACCCTAGGAATTATACACTCTTCCATTTCAAACGTAGGGACATATTTGAATGAATGGAACAGCAATTAATGAAAATATTTCCTGACGATGGTACGGGATTGCAGACTGAAAGTATTTCGAAATTTAAATAAATGCTGTAACATTTGTATTGTTATTATGTGTCCCTTTTTAATTAATAGAAAAAATTTTAAAGTTCATATTATGTAGTTTATGATTGGATCAAGGTGGAATATTGCATTTTGTCTTATGATTTTATTTTTAAATAATGGATTAAGAAAAAAATATATATATATTTTTTCTTTACACTTATTAGTAATTTACTTAATTATAAAACATAAATAAATAAATCAAAATGAAAGATTATGGAAAAGTTAATATATAAGCAGTAACATCACATTTGAAAAGCAAAAAATAAAACAAATAAGATTAAAATTTTCAGACTATTAAATTTTAATTTCTTAGGCATGTTTCAAATTGTTATTCATAATCTTCACTTTTAGTTTATCATTCATACTGAAATAGAAATGCATTTATAAGAACTGTAAACTGGAGTTTCTTGGACTTGCAACTGAACAAAGGTTTTGAAACAGTCCTGGGTTACTGGGCTGATTATATAGACATAATTCACTGAGTATCATTGAATTATGTCAGTACTCTCAAAACGAGAACTGATTTAAAACTACTTTTTTTGTTGTGGGTTGAAATAACCTGATCTAAACTCCAAGTCCAAGTAACCCTAGTTTACGATAAATGACAAGAAGAAACTTAAATAAGTTTGGAAAATGTATCCATTTTAATAAATATAGTAGGAAAACTGTTTATCACATACCAAAAAAAAAAAAAAAAAAAAAAAAAATGCAATTGTTTGTATTAGAATGCTAATATTTCACTTACAAAAATTTACCCTTTTATTTATGAGAATTAAGTTACTTAATTATTTTGCTCAAGCTTTCTTGCTTGTGATTAATTCAACTTAAAAAACATTTGTATCTTTTATCAATTGTTCAATTAAAAATGCTCCATTAATGAATTTCAAAGTTGTGTTTTTATTTATAAAATTAAATATTTTATCAAGTAAATCTGGCAACTTTAAAACAGAAGAAATATTGAAAATGATGTGAGCATCATACACATAGCTTTGTCAGATAAAGCATACAACAAAAATAGTTGCTTTAGTAGCCTAAAACACAAAAATAGTTGCCTAAATAATAGCTTATGAAAAAAAAAAAAAGGAGTAAAATAA
Organism: Maratus speciosus; assembly: GCA_963932465.1. Taxonomy (NCBI): domain Eukaryota; kingdom Metazoa; phylum Arthropoda; class Arachnida; order Araneae; family Salticidae; genus Maratus; species Maratus speciosus. The sequence continues at coordinate 176,001,078 of OZ010793.1, forward strand.
TTATCTTCAAATTTTTAATATAGAATTTAACTACCCCAACCTTCCTAAAACAACAAAGTATTTATACATGATATTACAGACATAAAAATAACTAAAAGATTTTCTGGGTAAAACTTTTCGTGCATTTTCACCCTTTTTAAATTTCGAATTTTTTTAGGAACTGTTCTTAGACATAATTTATATCTTATAAGTAACTCATATACCAAATTTCAAGTTTTTAGGGCTTTCAGTAACACAAAAATTGCATTTTTAGAACGTTTTTTGCTTCTGCACCCCCTTGGAGATAGTGGCACAGATGTAAAATATAATTTATGTTGGAATAGAGACTATCACACTATCATTTTGCCATCATTACTTTTAAATTTGGTTCGGTAATTCCAGATATTACCCCATATAAATAAACACACAAACTTTACTTTTTTATAATATAAGTATAGATTAATAACAATTCATTTTACTTTCAGTTTTTAAAAGATTGCAAAACACTGTAAGGCACTTAGGCTACATTCTTGTTTCTCAAACAGCGAGAGTTTCTTACAAAAAATTTAAGACGAAATATTAGATAAAAAATAATGAATAAAATTTAGTGGTGAGAGATTGCCTGTTGGCGCCTAGATTTTTACACCCCTGCAAATAAAATTTTTATCATGACCCTGAGCTCAAAGCTCAAAGACTGGATAAAAATAGAGTCCAAGTTGCTTTCAGGTACGAATTGAGCCCGAAAGCCGAGATTAATCTCTTCTTTCCAGATTACCACAATCGTAATGGAAATTAGTATTTGTTTCAGTCAATTTCCAGGTTTAGTTTGAATTTCCCTGAGATTTCCATGATTTTTCCAGGTCAACCAAATTGCCTGATATTTCCATGTTTTCCAGGTCGCTGACCACCCTGCCAGGGTAGAGAGATGGCCCAGATTTCAAAGTCAGAATTGTTAGTATCCATAGCTGAATTTTTACTTTTAGTTCTTCTTAGTGTCTAATATAGTTAATTTCGCACTCCTGCGATTTTTGAATTTACAACTATTTTTAATGCAAATTATAGCAATTTATGACATTCATGAAAGAATTGTGGCTACAATGTTTTAGCGCAATATAATAATAATTTTTTTTTTAAACGGCGAGTTTTAGTGTTTATCCATGTTCCATGATGATTTTTTGCATAAAAGAAATTTGACTTGTGATCCCCATCTTTAAGTTCCTTTGCATAAATTTTCATTTAATATAGCTACATTTAAGGTTTTTATTGCAGGTACGTGCAACGCCAGAGGAGAGAGGTTAGCTAGTTTTATTATTATCAATTTTCTAAATAGGTAGGTACGCCACGGCCTCCACCTTTGACTATCTTAATGTCCCCATTTCCCCCTGGACTTGCCGCCCCTGTTGGGAACGTATGCTCTAAAACAAATAATCTGTTAAGACTGAACTTCAGTCAATTTATGTGCAACATTTTTGTCCGATAGATTTTATTGAACCTATTAAATTTTAATGACAAAAACTCTTTGCATTTACCTAAAACTGATCTTTGATTATGATGTCATATATTGAGTAATAAATAAACCTTGCACTTTGAAAATAATACCTGAATGTAGTTAAATAATTGTACATTTTTAAAAAATGTCAGCTACCATGTAATTTACACCAGAGACCTTCATAAAAATGTCCAAAAAATCCTCTTGCCATGAAAATAGTTGCTTTTTTTTTTTTTTTTTTTTTTTTTTTTTTTTTTTTTTGGCATTTTAAGCTTAAGAAAAAAATCAACATGGTATTTTGTGCTGAAAACAGCTGCCTGTGGCAACCATTTAAATAGAGTGTACAGATTTTTGAGAGTCTACTGCATGTTTCTCCTAAGAGAATGAAATTAAATATTTTTAAACAATTATAAAACCTTACCACTTCTATGCTCCTTGTATATCAAAGCACAACTTAAGAGAGATAATGTTAGTACGGTGCCAGCTACCATGCATATAGCAACTAACCACGCAGTTGAACCAAAGTCCTCAGCATCGGCTAACATCTTTTCAAAAACCTCTAAAAGATAAAAATTGAGACTTTAACAAGATCTATATAGATGGTAGGTTATAAGCACACCAATTACTTAACAAGGTAAAATCCTGTGACATACAGTAAATGATTAAAAAATATCAAATTAATAATAATAAAAAAATATAAACGTTAAAATTATGTCCATAATAATTAAATTCTAGGATAAAAAATCTCCAGATAATAAAAGAATTTAAGTTAATTTTATTCACACAAAAATATATGCAGATTTCCTTTGCTTTATGCAGTTTCAGTTAATGTGCTTTTCAAAGTTAATGCATTAACCTTTTTTTTCGATCCTCCTTCAATTAACATGAGGGAAAATTTCAATTAGTGTGAAAAGCACGAAATGGGCGATTCTTTTCTTTTGCTAGCCAAATTGTGTCACATTTCTCAAAAAGGAAATTGTATAAAATGTTGAAAAAAAAAAAAAGATAACAAGTAAAAACTCAAAAAACTTTAACTATGCAAGTGCATGAAGGTTTAGAAAATAAAATTTCATGTTAACACAAGATGTATTCCAAAAAGAAGAAAAGAACTGTGTATTTGACAATTTTTCTTGAATAGGTTAAAAGGTTGGTAATTTTGAAGCAATAAAATTGTAATACAGTAAGTTTAAAATCAGATTATTTAAAATTTTTAATTAATCCTTTTTTTCTTCTTACAATCCTTATGCAAAATATGAAAATATAAATTAAAATGAGAAATGGATAAATAGCATAAGGAAGTGAAAATATTAAACCACAATCCTTTAATAAGAAATGTGAGACTAGGGGTCTTTCCAGATATCTCTCATGCAGCCCTGTTTTGTGAAAATTGTGAACGATTTTTTTATGCTTGCGAAAAAGCTAATTTTAATTTTGGGAATTTAAAATATGAATCTAATTAATTTATGAATCTCCATATTCAGGTACCTATTGAGACAACTGAATTTTAACAAAGTTCTGTTTTAATGAACAAATGCATATAAATGCTTAAAATTTAAATTTATATATATATATATATATATATACACATATTTATTATAAATGTATGATAACTAGATAATAGGGGTCCTCCACAAATGATGTCACGCTTGGAGGGGGGGAGGGGGTTCATGAAAATGTGACAGTTTGTGACAAGGGGGTGGGAGGGGGTAAGAAGAAATGTGACATCACACATTTTGGTTAAAATAAAAGCATTAAAATCCGCAGATTAAATTTTGAAGTTATTTTGAAATTAAAGTATTTTGTGTTTATAAAGTAGATTTAAAGCCAAATATATTAAATTCCATTTCAAATTCCAAAATATGACTGTTTTCAATTGCTCTTTCGTATTAATATTTTATTACTATTGTATATTAATTATGTTTTTGTTATAAACCTTAATCTTATTTCATACAAAATAAGTACATGAATCATTTTTACCGTTATGCTCACAAATGCCGTTAAAACACATAGTTAAGTTTAAAAATAAAGTTTGAAATATGATCTATAACGTAGTGCTTTGTTTGTGAACTGCAAGTTATATGTTTATGTAATATAGCGTGACATGTGATAATGGGGGGGGGGGGGGGTAGAGGGGGTATGGTAAAGTGTGACACTTTGTGACAAAGGGAGGGAGGGATGTCAAAAATATTGAAAAAAAGTGTGACATCATTTATGGACCACCCCATAGGTTCTTTTGTGATTCCAGCTGTTTTATGACAAGTCCTATTTTATGGTAAGATGATTAAATTTGTGAAAAGTTCATTTTTGATATGAAAAATTTTTGTAAAAGGGTTATTTTTTAAGGCAAAGAATTTTGTGAAGGGTCCTGTAAAGAACTCATATTCTTCCTAAATAAAACTTGGGAGACAGAACATGCTTATTGCAAAATTTTTATACAGGCTGCATGTAACTTTAAAAAAGCATAATTAAATTAGTTGTTGTTGCCGTTGGATGCATGGATAATGCAGAGGCAAAAAGAAAGTAAACAGTTTCAAATGGCTGGACTACTGCAGTAAAGATTTGCTGTGGTGGCAACACAGTCAGAAACATGCTTTGGTGTTAGTTGTATGTCTGAACAATAGATATCAGCAATTAAGGCTGTTCTCAAAAAAATATTTTCCCTCACTCAACAATATGTAAAAGCATGAAATAAGCAGGCATGATTATTGAAGTGATTTGGAATCGATTAGCATTTAAAATGCTAACCCTCACCCCACCCTCTGTAGACACGCACAAAAACACTGTATACAATTGATAACCTTTTTTTTTTAAAGGGACATATTGCTAACTACTTCAAGCAACTTATGCAAATTTCAAAGTTATTTGCATAGTTCTGTCAAAATTAGGGAATAGAAGAACAATAAAACAGGCAAGCAGACAAAATAAACATAAGACATTATAATGGATCACTTGGAAGACAAGTTCTTTCAAACAAACAAACCGAATATCAAAACTGATACATCCATATAAAATTCAAGCGTGAGCACACAAAAACATATATCATTGCATTAAAAAATATATTTTGAAATTAAAATTAAAACTGTAAAGGAACAACACAGTTAATCAAGATTTAAGTTGACAAATTTTTGAAAAGGAATAATTACACTTTTGCAAAATGAGAAAAAAAAAAAAAAGAAGAAGAAGAAGGAGGACAAATACTTAAGATAAAGGATCATTCTTAGCAATAATGTGCTCGAACTTATCTTCAACGTGTTAAAATCAAAGAAATTTGAATGAAAGTGATTCATATCTATCATTGTAAGGAAGTTTTAACTATTTCATATAGTTAGAACTTCTTTAAAATACAGAATGAGCAGCTCAAAATATGAATAATATTTGCTCATTTAATCTTTATTCTAAAACCGGAGTTGCCAAAGTAGTTGATATCAATCACCAGGGGTCAATATAACATTAAAAGAGGCCAATGAAGAAAAAAAAAAATAATCCATTATGATAAAAGAGTACAAAGTGAAAATGTCTGTCATACATGCAATCTGATGTCCTCACAATGTTATGCACAGTTTATATTGGATGTATGAGAAAAATATTGAAAATCTGTTGAATAGAGTGTTTCATTATGACATATAATTATGTAATATTTGAGTATAACATTTTATAAAAATGTCACTTAAAGTTATTTTTAGGCAAAAATAATTCAAACATATCGGAAGTCTGAAGTAATATCCTTATTTTTTGCTTATGATTCCCAAGCTTGTATATTGTTAAATCTAGTTTTGGCCATGTTAATCTCATCCTAACAAAACAAAGACGTAATTTAACTATTGAATTGTGTGAGAATTTAAGGTTGAAACTCATGAATTTTGAATCCAACATTCTTAACCTTGTGAAGAACCAACAACTGCATCTACTTCGGGGCCTACAAGATGGCTCTGTGTGCTTTTTATACCAGTCCTGATTCTAAGAGTGATTCACAAGCGTGACATCACAAACCGTATTCTAGCTGATGAAAATTTTCCACATACTTATTTTGTAATTAATAATATTTTTCAGTGTATTTAGGCTATAACTCTATAAATAATTATAAATTATAACTATTAATGTATGTGTAGATTATTTCTATAAAATAATGGGGAGGAAATCTTGTGCTCCTGGTTGCAAATGTAACTACAATACAGAAAAGAAGCATACCACAGTCTTCAAATTTCAAACTGATAATGAAAAGAAGAAATTGGGGTTAAGAAAATTACACCATGCTAATTTTATTCCTAGTACAACAACAGTGGTCTGTATTAAACATTTCAATGAACATTTTATAATTAATGAAGGTAGAATTAAACGAGATGATGGTACTGAACTTTTGCTGAGGGAAAAAAAATCACAGTCTTCAAATTTCAAACTGATAATGAAAAGAAGAAATTGGGGTTAAGAAAATTACACCATGCTAATTTTATTCCTAGTGCAACAACAGTGGTCTGCATTAAAAATTTCAATGAACATTTTATAATTCATGAAGGTAGAATTAAATGAGATGATGGTACTGAACTTGTGCCGAGGGGGAAAAAAATAACCCTTATGACAGATACATATCTAATGAAAATATTCTAGCATATCTGAATGTATACTTGCTTACAATTTACAAACAAAAAAAGCCAGAAAAACATTGGGAAAAAATGAAAGAAACAGACAATAAACAGTTTAAGAAATCGTGCAATGATGACATTATCATTATAATATCTTTTGATGACTCTACAAATAAATAGGTAAATTGATTCTGTGGTGATCAAACATTTATTTTGCCTTTAATGCTGCAAAAAATTTTAATTAATCACAGTAAAGTTTTGACATTACCTTCCCCATCTTATTTAAGAAAATTAACTAATTTAGCTAGTAGTACAAGAAGTTCATGCGAAAATTTAAAATCCTACCTATCAAATAAAGTTTGAAGTTTGAATGATAATGAAAATGAACATAGAAAATGGCCTTAGAGAGAGAGTGAAATTTGCAATAGAGATGCAACGATTATTCGTCCGAAAGCAAATAATCAGCCCATTCGGCCTATCCACCGAATATTCGGCTTTGGCTGAATATCAAGTCCATTGTTCGGCCAAGGCCGAATAATACTGTAAGAACTTTTTTTTTTATTTACACACTAAAACTTTTTAATTTGGCAATTTATTTTCATCATGTATAATGAAAATTTTATTTGAAATTAACTAACACTTTTTCCCCCTTAACTTTCATACCCTGAATGGGTTTTATCTACCCATTTTTATATAACAGACTAATTTAGGAATCATGTTAAAATTTTTATGCTGTATCAATAAATACAAAAAGTCTGTAATAAGCTAACATAATCTATTCAATTTAAAATTAATCTATTCAAAATTTTCCTAATAGAGCAATACAAGGAAATTCTAATTTTTAAAGGCTAATGCGAAGTTTAATATTTATCCCTTGTTATTGTTACATAAAAAAATATTTCTTTCAGTGATATTTTTAATTAGATTTATAAAGAACATAAATATAACGGTAGATTAAGTATCAATACAAAAACCCTTAACGGGTTAAAAGTTTGTGACGCAGCACTTTATCTTATGCTCTAAAAATTTTAAATATGGAACTTAAAAATAATGATATCAAATTTTGAGTGACGCTATGTTATTAATTATAAATTCTCTATATATTATTTATTTCATCTTTTTATTTTTTTATAATCGCATGTGCAAAAATTACGTTCAATTAAAAAAAAATGTATAAAAGTTTATTCATTGATGCTTTAACATTTACACCTCTCATAAATTCCAAGTATGAGTTTTAAAAGATATGATATCAAAATTTTAGTGACGCTTTGATTTGGAAAATAATTCACCCTTTCCTATCATGGATTTTTGCTTTATTATTTTTTATTTAAAATAATTATTTCTTTAATTAATATTAATTTTTGATTTAAATAGCAATTATTTTAAACTATGATTTTTAATTCATATCGTCAAAATAATGCAACATGTAATTTTATTAAACATTAAGTTAATTTGCAGAAAATTTTTGACCCAATATTTATGTACGCGGAAAGTTTTTGGTTTTATACAAGTCTGTGTATAGTGAATGATTTCAGATTTAAAGGAAGGAAATATCTGTAAGGAAAATAAATTTTAAAATATTGACTATGTAGTATTGTAGTTAGTGTATTGTTACAATTTAATAGATATTAGGTACATTGTTGCTGTTACATTTTAAAATAATACCTAAAACTTAAATTTTTGCTGTCTAGTACTTTTAAAATTTTGTGATTATTTTAAAATGTAACAGCAACAATGTACCTAATATCTATTAAATTGTAACAATACACTAACTACAATACTACATAGTCAATATTTTAAAATTTATTTTCCTTACAGATATTTCCTTCCTTTAAATCTGAAATCATTCACTATACACAGACTTGTATAAAACCAAAAACTTTCCGCGTACATAAATATTGGGTCAAAAATTTTCTGCAAATTAACTTAATGTTTAATAAAATTACATGTTGCATTATTTTGACGATATGAATTAAAAATCATAGTTTAAAATAATTGCTATTTAAATCAAAAATTAATATTAATTAAAGAAATAATTATTTTAAATAAAAAATAATAAAGCAAAAATCCATGATAGGAAAGGGTGAATTATTTTAAATTATTTTGTCAATGCATTTAGAAATAGCCAAATCCTTAATATTGTGATCTCTTCGTACAAAAGGCCTTACTCTTATAACACTACGAAAATTGTCAATTTAACCGCCGTCGCCGGGCTAAAAAGTCATTGCAGCCGCCGATGGAAAACCAATCGGCGACAAGTTTTAGTCTGAAAATAGAAATAAAAGGGTCTGTGATATCACAACAATGTTGAGTCTTTAAACTTTGAATTGTGGACAAACAATATATAAATCGTACATAAAATTGGGGAATATTTTAAATTTTCGCTATTAAAAAAAGTTACAAAAACAATGTTTTTATTTTCTTAACTTTATTTTCCGCAAAGTTCCGAATTTTTCAGAAAATTTTCCACGCACGGCGTTCGCACGTGCGTCTATATTATACAACTCTGACTATACACTTCTTAATAGTCTGCTGACATAGCAAAACAATATGTGACTTTTTTGTTAATTGTGAGCTTTATAAAGTCTACACTAATTTCTTTCCACAATTTTAGAGGACATACCTTTCTGTCAGTGATTTTTCTTAAGATATTAAAATTTCTTATGTTTATTTTCTTTCATCTGAAAGTTGAAATTTATGTTTTGTAATACTTTTAAAATTTTGTAATTTTAAAATGTAACAATAACATACATAATATCTACTAAAATGTAACTAGACAGTAACTGATGAGGAACTTTTGCTAAGATTTTTTTTAGGGGGGGGGGGGGATTATATTATTGAGGCAATTTTTAGACCGAACATAGCCAAATATTTCTTCAGAAAAAAATAATGCTTTAAAAATGAAATTTGTGTATAAATAATTTTTTAAAAAGAAAATAACCTATTTTAATTGTGAAATATACAAGAATTGTGCATATAATGCATAATATATTTTGATTTTAGACAAAAATGAGTTCATTATTCGGCGGCCGAATAAGCCGAATATTCGGCCATAACTAGGCCGAATAATTGGTATTCGGTTATTCGGCCAAACCATTATTCGGTGCATCACTAATTTGCAACATATTTTATGGCAACCTATTCTCTGTTCCATATACACAAACCATTTTTTCACTATTTATACAATTTATTTTAATATAAAGAAACCATTTATCTATATTTTAGAAGTGAATTGTGCATAAAAAACAGCAATATATATTTATTTAAATTCATACATAAACAAACAATAAAATTCATTAGGTTTGTTCTCATAGCTGTTTATATAATTTGACAACAAATCTCACTTTCTGAAGGTCGAATTGTGCCAATCTTTTGTTTAAAAAAAAAAAAAAAAAGAAGCCAAAGCCTCTATAGTTGAAAAGTACCTATTTCTCAATTTAAACTGATATTTATTGTATTTTAGTTAAATTATAGTATGTAGTGGTAAAAAGGGAGGAATGGGATAAATTTTGTAAAGTTTTTGTCAAACTTAACTTTTGGTATGTATAGTTATTGTAAAGTAATATAAACTTTTTAACAAAAAAAAAACCTCAATTTGAAAACTACTACTACAAAAAAAAAAGGGGGGGGGGGGTAGTGAGCGATTTCAAATTGACTTTGTTGGCAAGAAATGCACTGTTATAGCAGCAGTTGTGTGCATAGCTTTTTCTGAATCTGATCCAATTATATAGACAGTTACAAATTATTTATAAAACTGACACTTTTGTCAACTGCATTCTTGTATGCTAGGTATTTGATTTTATATTAAATAAAAAAATTTGTCAGGAATTGCTGGCCCACTCTGTATTAATCAACAATCTTAGAAACAAAACCTTATAAAGAGGGAGGAAAATTGCTGAGAAGTGACCTTCTGGCCAAAAAGATAACACTACGTTACTTGGTTAAAATTGCTAAAAATGAAATATTTTAAAGATGTTTACTTTCTTTGGAGATTTTTTGTTGAATTTCTAAAAAGTACCGGACAAATTTTGATGAAATTTAAGTGGGACTAATTTGATAGTATCCTCTTTCAATAAAAAATAAATAAATCACATGAATTGGTCACATAGTTTCAAAGTAATCGGTAACCCCCACCCCCCCACCCCCCAAGCTTTTTTTTTAAAAGTTTGTTAATGATGTTTTTAGGAAAAGGTAAGTCAATGTGTTCAATCAGATTTATTAATCTTAGCAACTATAAGATTAGAAATTCAAAACAACATCTTTATCAAATCTTTCTGCTGGGGTGCAGTAAATGGAGACGATCTCCTTTGTGACATCACTAATACTAGAAGCAAGCCCGTAGAAAAGCACACAACAGCATTTCAGAGGCCCCGATTCATTGAATTGATAATGTCTAATAATTTTAGAAAGTTTACGAAACTATGATTACAATGCATCTGATTATATATAAATGTTTAAAACATATGTAATATAATAATAAACAATGTAAAATGTCATAAACATCCATTATTGGAAGTTTTATTATTATTAAGAAGCAGTAAAGCATACCTGGCAACTTTTGGAAATGACAAAGTATAAAATAATGCTTGAAGAGTATTTCATGCATTTTTTTTCCTATAGTAAACATAAGATCCAAGCAACACATTTTTAATGTAACACATAAACAGCATTTTAAGTTTTTTTAAAGCACATAACATATGAATATTGGTGAAAAAATATAATACACCAATAACCATTGTAAAGATTTTTTTATATGAAAAATGCATGCAAAAGCTATTATTTCCACTATTGTATTGACTACATTTATTAATGAGTGAGGAAATTATGCTAAACCCAATAACACTCATTAAGAAGCTGAATTTAGACACACACATAGCTTTTATTTTCAAAGAAAGATTGAGAAAAAGATTATAGGGTAAAAGCACCAATAGTCGGCCACTTAAGCGCTTTCTTTAAGTATATAGCTCAAAGTGTAATTTTAAAAAGCAATACAGGCACACATTTTGCTTTCGTGAAACTTTGATCTGCAGTTTATATAGGCTTTTAACGGGAAAAATATTTTCCACATTCTTTTAAAAAAGCGGGTCAACCCGAACCCGACCCACAAGTGTAAAAAAACTAACCAGAAACTGACCCAAACCTGAAACAATAAAAGCCAACCTGACCCGAACCCGAATCGCACAAAAAAATTAAAGTCAACCCGAACCACAACGGGAAAATATAGCACCAACCTGACCCGACCTTAACCGTGGGTCGGGTTCGGGTAAAAGCGGGTAACCCGACCCGATGCAGGACTCTACTTCCTACATTAAGCATTTTCTCTTATTAAAAGTAGCTAGAAAGTAATTCATAATCTAATGGAATAAAAATAGAGTTTGAGAGAAATGTTGCAAAAAAGCGAAAATATAAGTGTTTTTTTAGTGTAAAAAACTATCAAAAAGTGCAAATATTATACTTAATAAAGTGTAAGCTGGCAAGTATGGGAAAATAGTGGGGGTGGGGAAGGGGGGAGGGAGGTCAATAAATACTTGAGAATTTCTTGAAGAAAGTTGAGAAGAGATCAATGGTCAAAAAAGTTTGGTGAGCCCTATTCTAAAATATTAAAGATAATAAAAGTGTAGATTTAATATCAATGGAACAAAAAGTATAAATAAGTTAAAACAAATCAAATAAGATCAATAATCTATAATAAGAAAGATAGTTGTTTTAATAAATACTTTTTAATAATCAACTTATCTTTGTTTCCAAAGTTTTTCAAAAACAATTTTATAATAAAATGCTTTTTATATTACCAGGTGGATCAACTGGCTTTGCAGTGGATGCTCGTACAGATACAGGTTCACCAGGTCCTAACTTATTTGTAGCCCACATTTTAAATGTGTAGTCAGTTCCAGGTTTTAATTGGTAAATAAAGAATTGCCTCTGAAAGCAAAATAAACAAAACTGAAGAACATCTCAACAATAGACATTAAAATAGATAATATATTATTAAAAAATAATGTATATTCAAACATGAAGGAAAAATAAACATAAATCTGGAATTGTAATATCATATCTGAATACTAATGCTGCCACCCCTGGATGGCAACACTACATTTTTGTATTTATATCATTGGTCAAGTTTCGACTAATTATCTCTTGCACAGAAAGCTTTCGTCTCTGAACTTTGGGCCATTTTACCATCATATTTTCCTGAAGACGGCAATTGAAACAGCTCGAAATGTAGATTTTAAATGTAAGTTTATTAAAGTTCGTATTTTGTGCAGCATTGAGCAAGATTGTATGTTTATTTATTATATTTTATGGTGCAATTGTCCAATATATGTTGAAATTTTCTTTTGAAAAAGTTCTTTGAATTCTCTAACAAATTAATTAGGAAGTGAAGTCTCACAGTTTTTTTAAATTTATAAGAAATTGAAGGTTATATGGGCGATTCCATGTGGAGAGTCACACACGTAACACAGGCTTTAATTTGCATTTATTCAATTATTTATTATATTTTAATGTTAATTCTGATTTTAGGTGGTATGGTAAATAAGTTATTAACATATTTTTTAGTTTAAATGTGTGTAAGTAAAACTCACAGAAATATATCATTTAATTTCATACTCAAAATGTGCCTTTTTTCTGAAGTAGAAAAAAGCCCATTTTGAGTAATGAATTAAATGATATACTTCTGTGAGTTTTATTGCCACACATTTAAATTTAAAAATATGCTAATAACTTATTTACACTACCACTTAAAATCAGAATTAACATTAAAATTTAATAAATAATTGAATAAATGCAAATTAAAGCCTGCGTTACGTGTGTGACACTCTTCACGGAATCGCCCATATACTTTAAGTAACTTTAAAACGCATTTTTTCTTTGATTTAAGTTTAATTATTATCTTAATTACAGATATAGTAAGCTTTAACAGGAGCTAATAAGGAGAACATCGAGAAAAGGAAGCGAGTTATTGTAACAATAACTTCCTCCTTATTAAAGAAAACAATAATTTAAAATGGAAAGTTTTCCAGAAAACAATGAAATTAGACAGTGTTATACCTGTCACTGCAGCTGCCCCATGGAATTATAAGTTAGCAGCATTCAGGTCATTTATCCAGCGTGCCTTTCTTGTTTGTTCTGAAGAGTTTTTTTGGATGATGAACTCAATTTCATCGTTAATATTGGTTTATGTCACGGTTATAATTCAAGTCTTATCTATAAATTGATTGATAAATATAAAGTTTCCATTAATCCCCCACCCCTCCCCCAAATTAAATCAAATTTACCAAAAGTTTCCATATGTTCCCATCTTGTTAAAAAAAAATTATTCACGAAATACAACATACAATGTAGCCTCTAATTCTATGACATTATTTAATTTTATGAGTAAAAAAAATAGATCCAATTCCTTTTACATCTTTCTCTGGGGTGTATGAAATTCCCTTTAAATTTACAGATGGGACAATCTCTTCCCATATAAGTATGACAAAACGTCGATTTTTTGAAAGACTGAAAGAACACAAAAATGATTTGAAGTTTTGTAAATTTTCTACAACACTCTCAAGAAGTTTCCATAAAGGACCTATTTCATTTATAGACTTTGACCATGCTAAAGTTATTTCCAAGCAAGTTGTTTCATTCAATGCTATTATTCGTGAATCTTTAGAAATTCATTTAAGGAACCAAGAAGTACGTAAAGATAATGTTTCCTTTCACATTCCTGAAATCTGGCTTTCTATTTCGAAAATTTGTTGAAAATGAAAGTATGAATATGTTTTGATAAAATTAAAATTTTATTTTTTATGCCTGCAACATATTTTAGAAGATTTTCAATAACAACAGCTTGAATAAAAAAATAAATCTAGTTATTCTGTTTACACAGAGATGGTAAAAATGTTTATTTTAATCCCAAATTATGATACTGTACTCAGAGATATCTATATATTGACATAAATTATATTGTTAGGATATTAAAATAACAACAGTTCAGAAACTTAAATACTTTTTCCAAATTGCTTAAGTATCTATAATTACACTGTGTGATTTTATCTGTTTATAGTTTAGACTCAAATTTCTTATAGCATGCATTTTTCTCATATTAATCTTCTTTATCTTTACATAATTTATATTCACCAGTAACATATTATTTCAAAATACATTGACAATTTTTACTAAATTTGGAAACAAAAATCATCATTAAAAAAATGGGTAAAGGAAATTTTAAGAAGTTGTTTTGAAAGAGGTTGGTTACAGATTGTCTCAAAAGCTGTTTTCCATAGCCTTCTTAAACAGATGGCTCAAAAATTCTTATCTCAAAATGCTGTGAAAGGTTTCCACAGTTGTGGGTTAAATCCAGCCAAAGAAGCTGAAGTAGAAAAACAAATTGTAGCATAAATGCTGCAATACACAGTTCCTTCAACTTCAAAGCACTAGGTGGAAACTCCTTCAATTTTAAAAGAAGCTGATGGATTTCCTGCAGCTTCAAAAGAAGCTGATGGTTCTCCACTGAAATAATTAAAAATAGCAATTCTTTTGACACTGTCGCTTCTAGCATCCAGTGAAACAAGAATTGCCTTGGAGAATTCAAAAGCAAAAAGGATATGTACACAGGCAAGCACAGGTGAAGTGATGACAGAAGATAAGGTTGTTGCACATCTTCAAGAACATGAATTGCATGAAATTAAGAAAACATGCTATTCTTCCAAAACTGTGGCATACAAATAAAGTGGAAGCACCGTAATACCCCCTTTGGTAAAATATCTGCTGGTTGTTGGGTAGCAGTCAAGTAGTACAGCAAAAAGTCAATTAAATTTTGTCAGCAGAAAATGGCCTTTTTATTGTTACATATCTTCTTAAATCTAACTTTGGAGAGAAATATACATTTACAGAAAATGACGATGTAAACGATGTTGATACTGAAGAGATCATCTAAATACTGTGTGAACCAATGTTCGATAGTAGCTATCCAATGTCGATACTAATAATAAGCTAGAAGCAGCAGGAGTCTTTCGGTAGCTTCATCGCCCCGAGCCCTCCCTTCCCGCTTTTCGGTGTCTTTAATTTGTGTAATTTCCCTTTTAAATTTGTCCGGTTTCAATTTTTGATTTTTTTTTTTTTTTTTCAATCTGGCTTTCGCTAGAGAGTCTTTCACTCGGGACGTGGCTGGGCTCCTGGGAATCTTGCTTCCGTAAAAGAGTCGGAGTAGAGTAGAAGAATAAAGGGTTGTGGACGAAGATGGGCCGCTCGCCGCGGCGGTTGACCCCCCCGCCCACCCCCAACCGCCGCCGAGACTAATAATAAGCTAGAAGCAGCAGGAGTCTTTCGGTAGCTTCATCGCCCCGAGCCCTCCCTTCCCGCTTTTCGGTGTCTTTAATTTGTGTAATTTCCCTTTTAAATTTGTCCGGTTTCAATTTTTGATTTTTTTTTTTTTTTTTTCAATCTGGATTTCGCTAGAGAGTCTTTCATTCGGGACGTGTCTGGGGACGTAAGAATCTTGCTTCCGCAAAAGAGTCGGACTAGAGTAGAAGAATAAAGGGTTGCGGAGGAAGATGGGCCGCTCGCCGCGGCGGTTGACCCCCCCGCCCACCCCCAACCGCCGCCGAGACTAATAATAAGCTAGAAGCAGCAGGAGTCTTTCGGTAGCTTCATCGCCCCGAGCCCTCCCTTCCCGCTTTTCGGTGTCTTTAATTTGTGTAATTTCCCTTTTAAATTTGTCCGGTTTCAATTTTTGATTTTTTTTTTTTTTTTCAATCTGGCTTTCGCTAGAGAGTCTTTCACTCGGGACGTGGCTGGGCTCCTGGGAATCTTGCTTCCGTAAAAGAGTCGGAGTAGAGTAGAAGAATAAAGGGTTGCGGAGGAAGATGGGCCGCTCGCCGCGGCGGTTGACCCCCCCGCCCACCCCCAACCGCCGCCGAGACTAATAATAAGCTAGAAGCAGCAGGAGTCTTTCGGTAGCTTCATCGCCCCGAGCCCTCCCTTCCCGCTTTTCGGTGTCTTTAATTTGTGTAATTTCCCTTTTAAATTTGTCCGGTTTCAATTTTTGATTTTTTTTTTTTTTTTTTTTCAATCTGGATTTCGCTAGAGAGTCTTTCATTCGGGACGTGTCTGGGGACGTAAGAATCTTGCTTCCGCAAAAGAGTCGGACTAGAGTAGAAGAATAAAGGGCTGCGGACGAAGATGGGCCGCTCGCCGCGGCGGTTGACCCCCCCGCCCACCCCCAACCGCCGCCGAGACTAATAATAAGCTAGAAGCAGCAGGAGTCTTTCGGTAGCTTCATCGCCCCGAGCCCTCCCTTCCCGCTTTTCGGTGTCTTTAATTTGTGTAATTTCCCTTTTAAATTTGTCCGGTTTCAATTTTTGATTTTTTTTTTTTTTTTTTTTCAATCTGGATTTCGCTAGAGAGTCTTTCATTCGGGACGTGTCTGGGGACGTAAGAATCTTGCTTCCGCAAAAGAGTCGGACTAGAGTAGAAGAATAAAGGGCTGCGGACGAAGATGGGCCGCTCGCCGCGGCGGTTGACCCCCCCGCCCACCCCCAACCGCCGCCGAGACTAATAATAAGCTAGAAGCAGCAGGAGTCTTTCGGTAGCTTCATCGCCCCGAGCCCTCCCTTCCCGCTTTTCGGTGTCTTTAATTTGTGTAATTTCCCTTTTAAATTTGTCCGGTTTCAATTTTTGATTTTTTTTTTTTTTTTTTTTCAATCTGGATTTCGCTAGAGAGTCTTTCATTCGGGACGTGTCTGGGGACGTAAGAATCTTGCTTCCGCAAAAGAGTCGGACTAGAGTAGAAGAATAAAGGGCTGCGGACGAAGATGGGCCGCTCGCCGCGGCGGTTGACCCCCCCGCCCACCCCCAACCGCCGCCGAGACTAATAATAAGCTAGAAGCAGCAGGAGTCTTTCGGTAGCTTCATCGCCCCGAGCCCTCCCTTCCCGCTTTTCGGTGTCTTTAATTTGTGTAATTTCCCTTTTAAATTTGTCCGGTTTCAATTTTTGATTTTTTTTTTTTTTTTTTTTCAATCTGGATTTCGCTAGAGAGTCTTTCATTCGGGACGTGTCTGGGGACGTAAGAATCTTGCTTCCGCAAAAGAGTCGGACTAGAGTAGAAGAATAAAGGGCTGCGGACGAAGATGGGCCGCTCGCCGCGGCGGTTGACCCCCCGCCCACCCCCAACCGCCACCGAGACTAATAATAAGCTAGAAGCAGCAGGAGTCTTTCGGTAGCTTCATCGCCCCGAGCCCTCCCTTCCCGCTTTTCGGTGTCTTTAATTTGTATAATTTCCCTTTTAAATTTGTCCGGTTTCAATTTTTGATTTTTTTTTTTTTTTTTTTTTCAATCTGGATTTCGCTAGAGAGTCTTTCATTCGGGACGTGTCTGGGGACGTAAGAATCTTGCTTCCGCAAAAGAGTCGGACTAGAGTAGAAGAATAAAGGGCTGCGGACGAAGATGGGCCGCTCGCCGCGGCGGTTAGTATTAGGATCGACATTACGCAATTTTTGATATTTAAATATTAAAATTTTACATGAAAATGTGTTTAACTAGTAAATCTGCAGAACAGGAGCCTCAACGTCAGCTCTGCAAGTCTTTTTTTAAACACAATTTTGTAATATTCAATTTCCTACAAAACGCAATTTAAATTTCTCGAATTACGTAATTATTTATAAGAATAAAAAAATACGAAGTTTTCAGACATTAGAAGCGTTAAATTGAAAATGCTGTTATGTAAGGATATTTTGAAAATTTCATGAGCTACTAATTCTGGTAATTTTTTGGATAATAAAGTAGATTTCTTCAGGGGGCGGAGCCCCCCTGAATCCTCCCATGACCTCACTAAATTTACATATATAACTTTTTATTGATTGCGCTAATGGTTATTGTAAATCTTAGATTTCTTTTCACACTTCCGAGCCTTATTTTTCAATACCGGTGGACAAAAAATGATTTACATTGAGGCTATTATATTAAAAGTTTAGGTTTTATGAATGAAAATGTAATTTACTTTTAAAAATAAAATACTTTTCATTGATATTTTCTGAAATGAGGCTGCATTAAGAAGTAACACTCATCAAAAAATATTTTTTCAGGCAATCTAGTTAATGTTTGGTTTTTAAGAATGAAAATATTTATTTTCCGATACAGTGACGTCATTTTCGACAGAGATCATTTTGCGGTGCATAATTTTGTCATTTACTATCTATTTGCTTTTCAAAAGATTTTTTTTCTCATTGAAATTTTCGATTAAAAATTAAACATTTCTGTTAGCCATGCAGACGATAAAACGTGAGATATTGGCAAATTTTTTTTTAACAATAAGAATTAATATCATAACACAAGGCCCTTTTATTTCAACCTCAAAGCGTATTCGTTTTAGTTTTGATATATGAGGTCAAATTCACCTTCTTTTCGTACATTCGAATTAATTTCCAATATGAAGACGTATTCATGCCTATTTTTTATTTCATTTTCCTCTTGCATATGAAAAATTTTGAAATCAAAATTAACTTTTTAGGATAAATTATTATTCCGCGATCTGATTTCCTTGGCAACGGTAAATAAAAAGATATTTTATAGCAAAATGTCAATTTATTCTTTATGAAAATAATGAGCTTTTTAATTTAAAAGAAAAACATTTGGACAAAATAAATAGAACACAACCTGACTTTATTTCTGGGGTAAATTCCATCTATATGTAAAGACACATAGGCATTAATTAATTCATCCCTTTTGACATTGATTTGACTTCAAAGAATTACACACACTTTCACATTTACGATATTTTTAGGTGTAATTTCGTTGCTAGGTAACAATTAAAAGAAAATTAAAACAATGAAATATGGGCATTTATTTTAATTAAATTTGTAAAAGAAAATATTTTATATTATTGGAACAAACATATAAACTCCCTCCATATGTTATACACCGAAAAAAAACTCTGACAAATGTATACACAAAATTTCAAACTAATATGAATATAGTATGTTTCTAATTAGGAAATTTCATCATCCATAATTTACCATTTAAATCCTTCAATCATATTAGCCATTTCCTTTCCACAAATGAAAATGGAAAAATCGTCTGAATTGCTATAAAAAAGCATTATTGCGCAAAATAAAATATTCTATATTTTCCGAACGAATGAACCAAATATAACAAAAAACTATACAGCTAAATCCGGGTACTTCACCAACATACCCATTTAATTTCAAGCTAATCGGATGCTTTTTGCGGCAGTTATCGCGGAACAGACAGACAGACTAACAGACAGACTAACGGAAACCAAAACTTTTCGTGTCTCCACAGTAAGCCTTCACTGACGTTTCGGCAATAAAGGGTGTCATCTATTTTCCCATTTGATCCTTTTGATATAATGTGATTTTTTATGAATTAGTTCATTTTTTCCATGTATAATCATTTTAACCCACAGATTGTTCATTTTATCTCATGCTATGGGGTAAAATGACTGTAATTAGAAGCTTAAAAAAGTAATGATTAAACAGTTTGTTTAAAAAAAGAAGTAAATAAAAAAATATATATAGCAACTAGATAGTGCAATGTAAAATACCTCTCCAAAAATGCAAATGTTTAATATAATTTTAGAATTGTAGCTTAGCAAAGTTGAAAATAGTTCA
Source organism: Maratus speciosus (assembly GCA_963932465.1). NCBI lineage: Eukaryota > Metazoa > Arthropoda > Arachnida > Araneae > Salticidae > Maratus > Maratus speciosus. Next base: position 176,020,740 of record OZ010793.1, read on the forward strand.
TTTTATGGTAATGTTACCCCACCTGACCCTACAGATCATAATACAAAGCTGCACAAAAGATCTTGAGTACACTTCCGTTTATTGACAGAAATTGCTGAAGATGAATTTTTAACTATGCTGTTTTTCCTAACTGAACTAAAGTTTAGTATATTATGTAGTATCAATACAAATCTATAGATCTATACAGGACTGCATGGAAGAATTCTGATATTTTTTCAATTGCTGATGTTAATTGCATAAATTAAAGCTTACAAATGTATTATGTGTTTTCCATATTGTTTACTTAGACATTATATTTCACCTTATTAAAAGACTATGTTTTGTTACATTATTCTGAATGTGTTGGAAAATGTTTTATAAACTATGATTGAAGCATGATATTTTGTTCTTCTTTATTTTATTTTTATTAGCAGTAGTAATTCAAGAATGATTGCAGCCCAAATTACAAAATCTTAAACTAAAAAAAATGATTTATAAAGATGTGGAGAAAAATTAAAATATTCATGTTTAACCGTGATTGCAAAAACAACAACAAAATAACGCTATAGTTAAACTACTGTAAACTTTTAAAATAAAATTAAGCTTACTAAAGAGAAGTTCTACATTTCCAAAATATAAGTTTTCACTTTAACTTTTAAATTAAAAAAATCCTAAAATCAGAAAGTGCATTAGGTGGAAATTCCTGAAATCAGGAAAATTTTCTTTGAACAATCACTTCTAGTAAATATTCTAGTAAACACAACAGTGCAGTTTAGTTTCTCCCCAACCACTAAGTTTACCAGTTTTATTTCAGAAAAAAAGAAATGAAAATTGTCATTGCACTACTGTCATTTTTCATACCCTAGTAAACGTGAATGTGCCAGTAGTCCTTTTTGTAAAATTGTGTTTAGAAAGAGGTATTAAATAATGGATTTAACCATTTTTTAACCGTATTTGTATTAGACTATTCTATCAACATTGTTTAACTAATTTTGCAGTCATACAGGGTTTGTATTTTAAGTAATGAGAATATTTTTGTCCTGACGCGGCTGTACGCCAGAGGGCGCTCCGACCGGTAGGAGTCGGTAGTGGGGCCTTCGACCTTGATAACGCTCCACTCGCCAGTCGACTGCTGGCTGTGGTTGAGGCAGGATCAAGCGTGGCGTAGATGTCTTCAAAAAAGTGTGTGCAAGTTCAAAATGCAACAAAGCATTGAACAGCGTTACGCAATCAAATTTTGCGTTCGCCTTGGAAAATCGGGTGCTTCAACGCTGGAAATGATTCAGCAAGCGTACGGCAGGGAAAGATTATCGCAAGCTCAAGTTTTTAGATGGCACAAAATGTTTAAAGAAGGCCGGAAGAGCGTGGAGGACGAGCCCCGTGCAGGTCGCCCGTCAACATCAAGAACCGCAGAAAACGAACAGCGCGTGCAACATTTGCTGAACACGGACCTGCGTTTAAGTGTTCACATGATCGCAGAAAAGCTAGGAATGGATAAAATGGTTGTGCACAAAATCATCACTGAGGACTTGGAATGAGGAAGTTTTGCCATCTCACACCTGCTTCGTGGTTACCGAGCACTTGACAAAAAATGGCATTGTAACAATTCCACAGCCTCCCTACAGCCCTGACCTGGCCCCAGCAGACTTTTTCCTCTTCCCCAAAGTGAAAACCACCCTTAAAGGTGCCACCACGGGTCCCTGGATTCTGTCAAAAGGGCTTGCACGCATGCTCTGATGGATGTTTCGGTTGATGACTTCCAGGGAGCGTACGAAGCGTGGAAATCTCGCCTGCAGAAGTGTGTTGATGCTCAAGGAGCATATTTTGAAGACTACTTAAGTTTTGTAGCGATATCTCTAATAAATTATTTTTTGTGGACTTATTCTCATTACTTAAAATACACACCCTGTACATCCCATTATGAATAAAAAATTAATTGTATATAAAAAAATAATTCAAAACATTTTAAAATTCAGTGATGATCACTAAAATTTTAGTAACGGTCACCCTACAAAATAAATGTTTGTATTTAGGAATAAAGAGAAATAAAAAAATCAAACAAAATATTGAAACATAAGATAGAGATATACCTACAAAATTAAAAATTTGTAATGTAGATATACTTATAGCCTTTAATAATGCCAGGTTCAAATGATGAGAGAATTAAATGAAAGTCAGTAATCTTAGTTCATATCATCATTAAAGTGCCAAAACTTTTTTTAAATGACCATTATTGGCACATTTAAGCTATATAAAAAATTGACAATAAAATAAAAACAAATTCTGTATCTAAGATAAATACATATTTTACAAAAAAGCTGTTGTCACATTAATTTTAGGTATTAATTTAAATTAATTGCATATTTATTTTACAGTGTGAAATTAGTATACATAATTTAATACGACAAAAATAACATACAGATAATTTAATACAGAAAAAAAGGATAAAAAAAAAATCCAATAAATCTATCAACGATGCATGCTGTGGCAAGCCGCTAGTTCCAAGGGTTTGCGCATGTGCTCTTAATATGACACAACTTTTTGAAGATTTTTGTCATGCCTATTGGGAAAAAAGCCAATTTTACATTTGATGCACATACGCGTAAAAATCTAGGTGCCAGCGGGCAGTCTCTTGACACTCTTGACATTCATTTTTTTTTCGTCTAAATTTTTTGTATGAATGCTAATAAAATTTAAGCAAAGAAAACTAATAAAATTTAATAGTGAAAGACTTAGACTTAGATTTTAGACGCTGGCTCTTAGATTTTTACACCCCTGCGCATGCGTGTAGTTTTCTTCAGCAAAAAGACAAATTATTTTAAGCAAATTGAAAATTAAAACAATTCTTGAAATTATTAGAAGTCAGATATGGTAAAAAACCCCAGAAAAAAATCATCAAACAAGACAATTTTAAATGTATAGCGTACAAACACCTAAAAATCTTTAAAAAATGTACAACTTAGGAAAAAAACATACAACCTGGTAACCCTACCAAGCTCAGTACATTAAAACTTAAATTTCTATGCTTTCTCTATTAATATACTACAATATAACAATATTATTTACACAAGTACTTTAGTCCATGGTTGGTCACACTATAAGAATTTCACTCACTAGGCTTAAAAAATGTGCATTTAACTTACAAGGGAACCACTTTTGGTGTTGCTCGCACCTAGCATTCAGATCTGGTGCATTTTAAAGCCCTATATTATGAAGTTTGAGAATCGATAAAATTTTTCTGTTAAAATAATATTTCTTGATTTTACAGCATCATAACTTTTGGAAAATACAGTTTTCGAGACCACTTATCGGACTATTAACATTGAATTTTTTAAAAGAAAAGCATTTAAAAATAAAAATTAGTTAATAATAAGTATAAAATATTGAAAAAAGTTCGAAAATTCCTTCAAAAACCCACAAATTTGATTTAAAAAAATTGCAACTTTATATTCATATTTTTGGCAGGGAAACAGTTGGCGTTTATTTTCAAAAGTAGAGCTTTTTGGCAACCCTAGCCAATATTCATAGCTGAATTTGTAATAGCTAGAAATTGCAATGTCCGATATATTTAGCAACAGTAATTTTTCTAAATTGAGTAAAAATATTAATTTACTTTATGATTACTTTTACCAAAGGACCATTTAATACAGCAACATTTCATTTTAAACATTCGAAACTTTATTCCATTCGATTTCAAAAGAAAATTGTTTGCTTATTTTCTATTTCACTAAAAAATAGTTTTCAATAATCTTTGAAGCTTTTATAGAATTATATTTATTACTTATATATTTATCGTCTGCTCAGAAAGAAATAAAAACCTAATATTTCTTTCTTATGTTATCAATTATTTAAAAAAATCGCAATCTGATATATTAGTAATATGTACTGTATATTTACTCTTTGGATAAAGAGGGCAGAAAAATTGTAGCGCCCTATTTGACAACTTAACTCACTTTTGGCGTGCAATAAACAAATAAAAATGTAATAATAAAAAATTAAAAGTATAAAAAAGTATATAAAATACGATTTTAACAGAGAAATTTTATCGGTTCTCTAACTTTTATGTATAGGGCTACAAAACGCACCAGGTCTTGATGCTAGATGCGAGCAACACCAAAAGTGGTTCCCTTGTTAGAAACGACTTACAAATTCTCTCATTTTTCTTTTAATATAAATTATATTTTAATTTTAACTAAAAAAAAAAAAAGATTTTATAACTATTTTCATTGAGCATACTGCTTATACTCGTACCATGGGAAAGAGTAGTGTTAGAGCAGGAACAAATCCTAATAGGAAGCAATTAGGGAGTGGCCTCATCTTTATTTCACATTTCATTTCTTAAAATTAAACTTAACTTTTATGCCAGGTAGCTATTCATCGCTAAAAAAGATTACACATGCACTGAATTTTACATGGTGGGGGGTGGGGGGGTCCTACTGGTTTCATGCAATAGACAAATATGTTTTCTGAAAATCTGCCAACCTTGTATATATCAAGAACTGCTGTGCTCTCAAGGAATTCAAGAGTTTAACTCATCAAAACCAAAAGTTTTCAATCATTTTTATGCGCTTTCAATCTTTCTTCTTTAAAAGGCTAAAATAACATAAAAATGATTTAAAATATAATAACCTTTCCACTGCATTGTCAAGAAACTTCCTCAAAGGAAGTATTTCGTTTATTGACTTTGCCAATACCAGAATTCTTTCATAACAAGTCCATCTGTTTAAAGCAATTTTATGACAATCTTTAGAGATTTGTTTAAGAAGTCAAAGAATATGTAATGATAATGTTTCATGTTCTATTCTAGAAGTTTGGTTCAGCATTTTTAAAGGACTTCAGTCTGCATAATATTCCTAGTAATTTTCTAAAAATTCCTTTTTGGACAAGAGATGGTGCCACTGACATTATTTTAAATACTTTTATGAAATTTCTATTACTTGTTTTTGCCGTATTGCATTTTAGAAACTTAACTCCTTAAGATGGTTTTAAAAATAAACCGAAACATCAAGTATAATTTTTATTTTTGTGATTTTAATTTTTACATCTTTGTTTAAAATCTCAAAATAAACCGTCCATTGGATAACAACTTTGTTTTTGTTCTCACATTTGAGTATACAACTTAAAGTCCTTATTTAATAAAATTAAAATTATTAAAACAATATATACTAATAATCACACAGTTTAGCAATACTGAATATCGATAGTACAATATATTTTAGAATTAAACTTTTATTTCATTAATTTGTATAAAAAATGGAAATAAAATGTAGATAAGAGAAATCACATTTTAGTACAATCAAATGTTGATGAACTACTTACAACTGCTGGACTAACATGAACAGGCTGAGGTAAATGCCATGATTCAGAGGCATTTGCATGTGTAGGCCTATAAAGGAGTGTAAAATTAGTGATTGGATAGCCACCATCATTTTCAACATGCCATCTTACAGTAGCAACAACTGTAGAGGGGTGTACACTAACATTTTGCAGCCTGCCTGGGGGAGCTAAAATTACAATTTAAAAATAAAAAATAATCCAATATATATATATATACTTTGTACATTAAACTGTTTAAAATGGAATCTAAACTTGTGAGAGAGTATTTTGATTAAATACTTTACAAATATAATAAAAGTAAAAATAGTAAAAAACGCTCTTTGGCATTTAATGTTTACCTTAAAAAAAAAAAAAAAAAAACACCTAATTTGACAACAATTCCTTTTTTTTTTTCACAATTTTCGTATCGGCCATACCTCAACATCTATAAGATGGAAATTTGTTCAAACGTGATATTCTGTCAGACATGTTACAAATATGTGCTGATTAGATTTTGGTGGTACATAGCCTAACAGGGCAACAGGTGGTGCTGCTATGCTATACTGTACTTGTCAACAATATCTCAGCATCTATGGGATGCAATTTCACCAAATTTAATATGGATTAGATTTAGATATAAATTGGTTCTTATAAGGTTTGGGCATATAATGCACAACAGGTAGCACTATTGTGCTGTGCCCGTCATGATTCCCATGTTAGATATACTACAGCATCTATGATATGGAGTTTCACCAAAGTTTATATTGTCAGAACTAGAGATGTAAATTTTCCAGAAAATTTGAAGTGGCGGAAAAAAAAACCCGCTTTTTTTCCAGTTTTTTTTTTCTGGAAAAATTGATTTCCTATAAATGTTTCTCAAAAATAAGTTATATTTTCTTAAAAAGTATACAATAATAAACTTTTTCAATATTTATGCACACTAAAAAAAATTATTTTCATTTTATATGTGAATATGTTATTAAAAAAGACAGAGAGAGAAAAAAAGCCAGCCTTTAAATTTTATCCTTTCAGTCTCAGAATTCTGACAGTAGCTTTTTTTGCTTAATGTGTTTGTAATATATATAAACCAGTGTTTGTAATATATCATGTGTCTGTTGAAATGATTTTTCAGTAGCACTTGTTTAATTATATCAGTAGAACTAATTTAAAAAACAACAACAAAAAAAAAATCTTTAGTTTCAACCAATATCACTGTTGTTTTAAAGCAGTTTTAAACTGTATTGTACATCTCATCTACATAGTACTGGTTTTCAAATACATAAAGGATGCTAGTGTAAAAGAAACGGATTATAGTAGTTCTGGAATTATTATAAATACTAGTATCATTTTCAAATCTTACGTTGTTTAAAAGTTGGTATTCTTTTACAATATTACTCCCCCCCCCTTACAGTTACAATTTTCATTTCCTGTATATGTAGTTTTGGTACAGCTTTCCAGACTAAACCCAAACTATGTTTTAGCAAGATTTAGATCCTTAATATTGAAAGTGATATTTTTTTTTAAATGAAACTTTTAAAACAGGTGGATTTTTCCATATGTTTAAAAGTTGTTTTCAACTAGATTTTTCACAGAGATTTGCTTACATTTTCTTTGCAAAGTTTGTATGTATTTATATTTTTTGAAAATACATTTAGACAACTCTAAGAATCTATATTTCAAGAAATGAAAAAAAAAAGATACATAATTTCAACTGCATGTTATTATCAAAAGAAATTTTTCTAACAATAGTGAAAAATTACAGCCATGCGAATAAAAATAAATGCATGTTTCAAATTTTACATTAAATTTTCCATCTTACCATTTTCATTTACTGGTATAATATTGAAATACTTTTGTCCATGAATTTTCATTTTTAACGAGAGAAGTTGCATTTAATTACCTTACCAGGGATTTGCTTGGATTTTTTTTTCACACAATCATGTTTTTGCAAAATTGTCAACTTGTAAAAACTGTGAATGAAATATAAAAAATGTAACCAGAATTTTGTAAATTAGAAATTATCATATTTAAGTTCTTATTTAGACATTATTGAGATGGCCTTTTGTACATATAAACAGTTAGATAATAGATTCATTGGTTATTGCAGCTATTATACAACAGGTTTTTTGTTTAATTCTAAAATCATAACATTTGTGAAGGATTTAATTTGGAGATTGTAAAAAAATTCTGAAAGGTCTATTTTTAAGAGAAAGAATTTTGTTAAAGGTCATATGTTGTAAGGAAAAAAAAACTGTGAAGGATCCTTTAAGGGGCCGCTGCACTGGAACTCCTGGAACTCGAAATCCCATGTTAACCTATGGGATAACTTTCAAGCATGATTACTCATTACCTAATATAATTATCAAAATACCATTTACACCATCAGAAAGTAGGCTTCAGATGCAGATGATGGGCGTTTTTAAAAATTGTCTACGCAAATTTTATGTATTTTTAAAAAGAGGATAAAATTTAATCAAATGGAAATTTCAAAGTTTATAAGGATTTTTTATGTACTTAAAATTTATGGAGATAATTTTTAAAAACGCACATCATGCACATTGGCATCTGACGTCTACTTTCTGATGGTGAAAACGGTATTTTAATAATTATATTAGGTAATGAGCAATCGCACTTGAAAGTTTTCCCATAGGCTAACATGGGATTTCGCGATTGGGGAGTTTCAGTGCAGCGGAGCCTTAAGAGACTCAAATTCTTTCTAAAGAGATCCCTGCTAACAGATAAGATTTTCCATGTTAAGGTTTTCATGAGGGATACTAAACATGAAGAAAATATAAATAAAAGTAACAGAATGTAGCAATTATAAAATTTTGACTACATTATTTTATAAATATAATTTCAATTTTTCCAATTCGGAAAAATTAAAAAATAGCGCTTCGAAAAAAAAAAAAAAAAAAAAACGGTTTTTTTCCCAACTTTTCTGTTTTTTTTTCTGAGCATTCCCATCTCTAGTCAGAACTTGACATAAATTAGTATTGATTAAGACTTGATGTATATCACCTAAAAAATTTTGATGCATTTGTGCTTGTCAAGATTTCTGGGCAGCGAAAAAATATAGATATATTGTAATATAGATATATTGTAAATTTTGTTAATGCAACCAGCACAATTCCCCACACAAATGAAACTTTAAACAGCTTTTTCCCCATGTTCATATTTTCTTCACTTTCATGTTTTCAAAATACCAAGGCTTTTTTTGTATTTGAGATAGATTTAAAAATTTTTGTATGTGTTTTTTATTACGTAATAAATCTGTGTATGGAATTAGCCTTCAGGGTTTTTTTCTTTAAATAAAAGTATATGAAGATGTGTTAGATTTCAGCATTTTACGCTATATGTATCAGTGAAAAAATTACATTAAATGTAATATTAGATGTATCTAAAAATTCATATGCAGTCTTGTGTAATATACATTTGAAAATCTTTTTTTTTTTAATCGCACAAAAATATTAATATTTAAAAAGGTAGTAGGCATTTTAAGAAAATCAAAAATTTTTTAAACTTTAACAAAATTTTAATTAAATATGCAGTTAATTTTTTTTTCTTCAAAATGTTTTTTTTTTTTTTTTTTTTTTTTTTTTTAACATTGAAATGCAGTGAGTTCACCATTTGAACCATATTTTAAAAAATAAACAAAATTGTTGAAAAGGTACACTGTCCCCTTAACATATTTAAAATCCATTGAGGTATTATGATATACATACTATATACATACATTATAGAAGGGACAAAGATTTTTTAGAGTACATTATTATGCTTAAAAAAAGTTATTATGCATGATAAGCAGGGATGCACTTGTGCTAAATGTCTTTCTGGTACTGCTTTTTGAGGAAAATAAAAAATTGTAATTTAACATAAAATTTGTGTTAACTTCAAAATATGGCATAATTTTTATTTAAACTAGGGCGGTGCTCATTAATCCATCAATGCTTCAACTGACTAAATAAATAAAACGTATATATTTGAAATGGAAAATATAAGTTTTGCTTCTTATCAAGCAGAAGTAGCTGTGTATTTTTCATAGCATTATTATGTAGCCATCTGCCTGTCACTACGCTTTCTGTTATATAACAAAATTCTGGTACAATGGAAAATTTATGAGTACATCCCTGGTGATAAAACGTTAATAATATTTACTCTATATATCATCATCATCATCAACAACAACCGTTTTCAATCTACTGCTGGATGTAGGTCTCCCCCAGATTTTTCCAATGTTTTCTGTCTAGTGCTTTAGTCATCCAATTTACACCAGCTACTTTTCTGATTTCATCACTCCATATTACTTGAGGTCGTCTTCTTAGCCATTTTACATCTTTGGGATACCACTCTAGGGTGTTTGTGCTCCATCTATTGTCTTGTCTTCTTGCAATGTGCCCAGCCCATTTCCATTTTAGCCGTTTAATTCTTTCAATGTCGTCAAAAACTTTCGTCTGACTTCTTATCCAGGTTATTCTTTTTCTGTCTCTTCTAGTTATACCTAGCATACACCTTTCCATACTTCTCTGTGTTGTTTGTAATCTTTGTACCATCCGTTTTGTTAGTGTCCATGTTTCTGCTCCATAAGTTAGTACAGGCAAAACACATTGGTTAAATACCTTTCTTTTCAAACAAAGGGGCATGCTACTCTTCAGAATAATATTGTTCTTCCCAAAAGCACTCCATCCATTTCTTACTCGTCTATTGATTTCATTCATGATACTATTATCTGATGATATTTCCTGCCCAAGGTACACATAACTTTTCACTTCTTTAATCTCAGTGTTGTTGCAGACAATTTTCTTTTTTGATGCAAATGAATTGAACATCACCTTAGTCTTTTCTAAGTTTATTTTTAATCCCACATTAATGCTAGCTTCTGTCAAATCTTTTAGCATATTTTCAAATTCTTCAGGACTGTTACTGAAAATTAAAATGTCGTCAGCGAATCGGAGATGACTTAAATATTCCCCATTTATTCTAATCCCTTTGTTTTCCCAATCCAGCTTCTTGAAAATATTTTCTAAGACAGCCGTAAAAAGCTATATATATATATAATAAGTTAAATCATGTATAGTCACAGGGTTGTTACTTAAATCTGGAAAATAGACTGTCAATATTTTGAGATTTCCTAGTAGGCTCTATTTTCTAATAAGCTTTACTTTAACATATGAGTTAGCATAATAATTAATGTATAATACTATTACAGGCCCTCTTCATTTAGAAATTTGGTTAATATTGTTATATGCACTTACAGATACATTTTGATTCAAAAGTATCATATATATATATCCTAGATAATATACTGGGAACAGATATGTGTATGAGGAGCGTTCAAAAGTAATATAAAGTCAATAGATGGCACAGAGTACCATGACAGATGCATTTACAGCATCCAGGAAATCTAGCAGGTGGGTATGTGGAGTTTCATTCAGATACAGTCATTATTTTGTTCTGGAAAGTCATTTTGGTAGTAGATCAATCATTGCATTTTGTGAAAGAAAAATTTTTTGTGTTGTGATGAAACATTATTTTCTGAAAAACAAAACACAAGAAACAAAAACTAAAATAGAAAACATTACTGAGAGTCTGTCCATTAACTAGAATAATTTGCAAGTGGTTCGAAAATTTATAAAGGGCCATATGAGCACAAATGATAGTGAGAACCCTCCATATGACCTGTTGAAGTCACAACTCCAGAAATCATTGCAAATATCCATGATATGGTGATGCAGGACAGAAGATTAAAAGTGTGTGATTTTAAATGACCAGGGTACAATAATTTACAGCATTTAGGAATGAAAAAAAAATGTCTGCAAGATAGGCAGCATGTTTGCTGACAATTGATAAGAAGCATCAGCAAATTAACCTTTCCAAGGATAAATTGGAAACATTTCCATAAAATCAACGCTGAAAGGTGATGGCCACTGTCTTGTATTCTTTGTATAATTTTCAATGACTTTTTGCAGAAGGGTAAAACAATTACTTGACTACATTACATTATGCATTATTGCTGGATGGTTTGGATTAAAAAATAAAAGAAAAATGAAATCATTTGACAAAAAAAAAAAATAAATAATAATAATCCTTTTTTACCAAGACAATGGCACCAGCTCATTCATCTTTAATTGCCACAGCAAAACTGTTTGAATTGTGATATTAAATCCTACTGTATTCCACGCTATTCGTCAGATTTGGCACTCTCAAATTACTTTTTATTCCTCAATTTCCAGAAATGGATGGCTAGAGAAAAATTTACATAAAATGCGAAAGTTATTGCTGAAACAACTACCTATTTTGAGGAGTTAAATAAATCATATTTTACAGATTGCAAAAAAAAAAAAAAAAAAAAAAACTTGAACATCGCTGGACTAAGTGGGACTTACTATGTTGAAAAATAAACAAGTTTTTTCATTTTGAACAGAGTAAAAAAAATAGTCCTTGTACTGCTTGCATTACGATATCTCCTCATTTCTATCGCTGAAATAAACTAGGGAGAAGTTATCAACATTTCAATAATATTACCTTTTTACAGACATGATATTTTGGAAATATATAGAAGAATAAAGTACAGAAATTCTTACTTAATCAATTATTTAGAATTAGATCTTAACAAAATAAAAACTGTAGAAGAAAAAGAAGGTTGATCGCTTATCTCATGCATTTAAACGAATTTAAATTCACTCAGAACAAATCAAACACAAAAGAGCTTTGATTCTTGCTATTAAGAATAGAAGTTATTCATAATTAAATTATTGATTGAAAAATTAAAATGAACAAATGAAAAAATTTATTTTTAAAATACAGTACAAAGTCCAAGTCTCCAAAGTTCTCCGTACTTGGGTGATTCTGAATTTTGGATCATTTCCTGTTTATTTGTAAAAAAAAAAAAAAAAAAAACTAATCTAACACCCCCTTCTTCCCTCACCTCGCGAATTATTTACATCAGGAAAGTATTTTAATACTAAAAAGGTCATACAAAAGTAGATATTTTAATAAAGGGATATATTTTTTTAAAAACTTTATCACAATTACAACTTTTTTTATTTAATTTTTTATGTGATTTTTAACTTAAAAAAACAACAAAAACATTTTAGGCAGTTGACCTCTTTTCAATAAAGTTTATTCGAAATTCATACAGTGATTTTTGTTCATTTTTCACGAATTTCTTTATATGATTTTTGCATTTTATTTATTTAATTTTTTTTCTTTCCGCGGCAATTTTTTGACATTCATAAAAGGGATTTGGTTTTATTCTGTTAGCCTAATACAGAAAACTTTGTCCTCTGCGATTTTTAGATTTTTTGTTTTTCCCCCCGTTCTGGGGCAATTTTCTGTCATTCAGGGAAAAATTCTGATTACAATCCTTAGTCCACTGTAGTAAATTTCGTATAGCTATGATTTTAGAATTTTTAGCTTTTTTTGCGGCTATTTTTACACATTAGTAAAAGGAATCCTGTTTTAATTTTTTAGCCCAATATAGTAAGTGTTGTCCTCTTTTCAATAAAGTTTATTCAAAATACAGCAGGGTTTTTTTTTTTTTTTTGTTTCCCAAAGTTTTTTAGGCTTAGATATTCTTTGAGTTCCGTGGCAATTTCTTGACACTCTTCTTATGTGATTTTTCGTGGCATTTTTTTGTCATTCATGAAAGAATGCAGGTTACAATATGTTTTAGCCCACTATAGTAAATTTTGTCCTTTACAACTTTTTTTTAAATTATTTGCGGCAATTTTTCCGCTTTAGTAAAAGGAATCCGGTTTTAATCTTCTAGTCTAATATACTAAATGATGTGCTTTTTTTTAAAATAAAGTTTATTCAGAGTTCATACAGTGAATTTTTTAATTTTTTCTGCGATTTTTTGACATTCGTAAAAGGAATATTCGGTTTCAAACTTTAGCACAATATAGTAAATTTTGTCTCCTGTGATTTTTGAAGTTTTAGCAATTTTTTAGCTATGAATTTAAAAAAAAAAAAAAAAAAAAAAAAAAAAAAAAAAAAAAAAAGAAAAGAAAAGAAAAAAAAAAAAAAAGCTGATAAGGAAACGTCCTGGTTTTAGAAAATTTCAAATTTCGGATTTGAGACTTTGCATTGTATTACCAATCTTTTCTTTTTTTTTGTCAGTTCGCATATTTGTGCATGAATTTTTGCAACCTCTGCACCAAGTTTAAGTGCCCAGATAATTTCAGCTTTAAATGAACATTCTTTAACTAAAGAGCCCGATAAAGTATTAAATTTGACATTTTGCAATAATTCCCCTTAGTATCATCTTTTTCCATACTTCCCAACACATACAAAGTTACTTACAATGATTTGTTTTTAACTAGTAATTAATTTTTTATGTGTTTACATTTTTTATGACTGGTAAAGGCTTGTTTCACATATTTACTGACTAATTTATTATTATTTTATTATTATTATTATTTAAACAAAGTAAACAATACGACAAAAAGGGATTTTGTGAAATTTCCTTAATTCAACAAAAAAAGTCAGGATTTAAAGTTTCATCCAACTTAACAATATTAAATGCAGACTTTGAAACACTGATATTTAATAACTCTTAAATGATATTTTAAAGAAATTGATGCACAAATTGCAAACACCATGAGCATGAGCAAACAAGATGAACTCAAGGGAAGAACATAGAACCACAACATTACTTCATATCTTTAAGCAGCATATTATCACAAGGGTACTTTGCTCTTCAAAAGTTGGAGTTTGATGTTATACAGCATGCAAATGCAAGTAATTTTTATATTTTTGTACTGAAATATTGATTTTCCTCTTTAATCAAAAGTAGTTTTTGGATTATCCATGTTTTTTTTTTTGTTGTCTGTGCGATCCCTCCCAGTGATTTACCCATATAATTGGGAGTGAATGGATATATTTAAAAGTATCAGGTTGTAACGAAAGTTTTCCACCAAAAAAAAGTTCTTAATAAAGTTAAGCCTTCGGTCCAAAAACTTGGGAGCCGCGGATCCAAAAACAGATCAACCTCATTTCGGGCGTCCTGTGCAGAATTAAAGATAGCACTAGCAAGATGTAGCTGCAAGTGTGAAAAAAGGTAGTAGTCTGAAGAAGTGATGTCAGAGCTATATGGTGGGCGTAGCAAAAGATTCCATTTGAGTCCATACACAGTCCAGCCGGTGGATGCAGACATATGTGATCTAGCATTGTCTTCTTGCGCTGGAACTCATTTTGACATTTTACCTTGATAGCGGCGTCGATATGGACTAGCATCTTGCTGTACACCTTACTGTCCATGGTTTTACCCTTTTCCAGATACTCTTTGTGGATAATACCACGGCAATCCCACCAGATACAAAGCATTATCTTTTTGTTAGTCAAATTGGCTGCCGATGGGTTTACCGGGCATAGGCAACCCCTTTTTCGGCTTGTGCTGTTGAAGTGAATCCACTTTTCGTCACAAGTGACGAAAAGGTCCAGAATTTTGTCCTTGCATTGATATTCGAGCAGATTAGTGCAGGCCTGAACACGTCTGCACTTACCTGCTTGAGTCAGCTCATGTGGTACCCAGCAATTAAACTTGTGTACAAGTTTATGCAATGCATAGCGCGGCTAATGGACATGGCCCTAACGTCTAACTGCTTAGCTAGCTCTTGAGTGGTTGAATACTGATATTCTTCCACAAGTTCTCGCAGGCGGTCCTCATCAACATCAATAGGCCGGCCAGAGGGATCTGCTTCTTGAATGTCATAGTCCTTGTTTTTGAACTTTCGGTACCAAAACTTCACAGTGTCATATGATTCAACAGTAGTGCCTAAAGCTGTACACATCATTCGGTGAGATTCTGTAGCTGACTTTTTGCAACAGAACTGGAAGTAAATGCTGGTTTTAATCTGGTAGCGTGATAGTTCCATTTCAGACACCCTGTATTTAATGTTATAATGTTAACGATTATTTTTTTATCAAATTTCACAACACAGTGTTATAAAGCAAGTCTCTTTCTTTCAAATGCCAAAAAATGAGCAAATACGACAACGCAAACTGTTTGAAAAGACGATATTAGCTGTGACGGGAAACCTTCGTTACAACCTGATATAATTATCATTTAGAAAAAACTTATTGCATGTGTAAGAACTTAATTTTCTACTTTTCCATTTCTCTAAAAAATGTCTACATTTTATGTATCGAAAGAAAAAAAAGTATCAAGCAATATAAATGAAAAACAAAAGAATTATATTCCAGTCTCACATTTTAATAAAATAGTAGTATAAATCTTAATAATAGTGCACCTCAAATGAAACTGACCAGCCTGATATGTATTGGCAAAATATACCCTTTGGTAACTGTATAATCCACATAAAAAAAGATACACTTGCCTTATTTCACAGATCATTTACAATAAAATCACAACAAAGATGTCTTCAGACCAACATATAAATAAAATAGAATACCAAATTCATCTTTAAAAAGTTAAACTTAAAATTACACTATCTGCAAATTACTTAAAAGATGAAAAAATATTTTAAAAGGTACTTAAAGGTAAGGTTAAAGTATTTTAACACCTTTTTAAATATTTTTTCATCTTTTAAGTAATTTGTACATAGTGTAATTTTAAAATGTCTTTAGACTTTGAATAAATTCAACTATTTCAATGTAATTTTCGAAATAGTGGTCATCAACATATTAAAAATTGTACAACTTTAATTTTTTAAATGATTAAGTCCACTATTGACACTTTGAGTTCCTTGAACCAAGTTAGCCTGGAATATTACATATAAAATAAATTTCAAAATCTTTATAGAGTTAGAAGAGGTTAAGGTTTGATAAAAATAATTTTTTAAATCCATGTGAGAAATATTAATTTATATCATTCCAAAAAAGCATTCAGTTGAATTTTTTTGATTGAATAACATATTTTTATTTATGAAAATTATTAGTTAATTCATATTTAGAAAAATTATGAATTATGACCTATTTTAGAAATAAAAAGAACAAGTATTGTCAAAAACATGGATGTGTAAGCTTACAGCTCATTCCAGTCATCATTTTTTCTATATATAGTGAAATTTTACTTTTTGATGGCTTAAAAGAACTGTGCCCAGTTATTGTGTAACTAAGCATAAAAAATCCATAAACAGTAATCAGAAAATTAGTTAGAAATTTTCCGTTAAATAAAATTAGTTTAATCTGCATTTAAATTTTGCTTTATAATTTTGTTGGTTAAAAATTGCATGACTCGAGAAGTTTTCCTTGTGAGATCTTAAGTTTAGTTTTCTAAATTTATGAGTAAACACATTTCAGTCAGGCAGGGCCAGTTTCATGTAGGATTCCAAGTAAAATTATATCGATTAAAATTGTTACTAACTTTTGATTCTCAATTCGGTATTCATCGTCTTTAATTCATAAATATTGCTTGCAATACAAGTATAATTTCCCGAATCTGTGAGATGAACAGCACGAGAAATCAATGCCTCTCTTCCCTCAAATGGAGGTTCCCAACTCAAATTTCCAGTAAGGGTTCTGCCATCTTTCAACCAAAAAATCTTTGGAGGAGGTTGTCCACTTATGTTACATGGTAATACCAATCGCGAGCCAAGATCAGCTTCTGTTATGACTGATAATGGAGTCAACACCTTTATGTAAGCTGAAAAGTAATAATCATATACTTTATAAATACATAATATTGAGCAATATAAATTAAATGGTAAAAGTTATAAAACATATATAATTACTTAATAATATATCATTAATATATATAATTACTTAAAAATTCTAAAAACATATAGGGGAAGGTGGGGCACGTTGGGACATCTCAATTTTGCAGTTAAAAATTAGCACATATAAGTGCCAATATATGATACTACAATCTACTCTTCCATGTGTTTTGGAATCACTGGTGTTTGCTGGTAACAAATAATACCATTATTTTTGTTTTGAATGAGGTTGAGTAACATTTATGTGTGTTTTGAAAAATAAATTTTTTATTAAAGAAATGAAATAATACAAGTGGGGGCATGTTGTGATGAAAAAACATTGATTTATTGTTATTTTAAGGGTAAAAAATAGACTGCAATGCTAAGCTTAACTTTTTTAAAGTTTTTGTTACATAATGTAAGAGGTGGGACAGGTTGGGACACTCAGTTGTGGGGCACCTTGGGACATGTCCAAAAATGCTGTAAAGACCAAATGCAGCTTACTGAAGGAAAAATAAAGTACACAACCAATTAGAATTTTCATCAAGCAGGGAGGATGAGACAGTTGCGCTAGCAAAATTGGTAAAAATTACCCCTGGCAGGAAAACAAATATATTGTGTAATGATGGCAGTAGTGATGAATTCATGAATTCAGCTGTTCATGTGGTGCTGATTTTCCTACAGATTGCAAACTTACTTAAGATAAGTCCAGAAACTCAAAGGATAAAGGTAAACCAACTGTGGGATAGTGTACATTGGCAAAGTTTGCAGGAAAACAAAGCATTGTTGTATTTGTGTTCAAAATGTTGAGGACAGCAGCGAGTATGAGATATCCATTTTATGAAGACAAGATCTAGAGTTTTTTTTTTTTGTTTTTTTTTTGTTTTTTTAAAATCCTGGTAAACATGATAGCTCATTTGTGTATCAAACAGATATTCTTTTAAAACTTGGCACTCCTGAAAACAAAATAGGTCAAAGATGTGTTTTATTAGAATTTGATGAACACCATTTTTTTTTTCACATCAAGTACAAGATCTATTAATGAAAACATGTTACAATTCAAATTATTAAAGTGTTTCAATGCTTAAATTATTTCAACTAAAGCTTTATATATAAAGCTTTGTTCACAGGGTTCGTAAATATCATGATATTTTCGAAAATATCAAAAATATCTGATATTTTGATATATATCCGATATTTTCGATATATATCTGATATTTTCAAAGTAGTCACTTTGCTGATAATAAATATTTTCAAGCATAATATACATTAGAAACAAACATATTGCACTTAACATGAAAACTTAATATACTAAAAGCACTTTTTTTTTTCTTTTAACTTAGAACAAAATTGAAGATCAACTAATTGAAAACCGAAACAATTTGCTTTATGCACTTACATTAAAAAAAAAAAAAAAAAAAAAAAAAAAAAAAAAAAAAAAAAAGTTATAGGATTCAGTATCAACTATAAAATCAGAAATTTATAAAACAAAATTTTAAATATATAATATTCTTTTAACAGAAAATTTTTAACATTTTTTATTCCCTAACATGCTGTACAGTTTAAACTGAACTAAATCAATACCAGAACAGATTCTTTTCTAATGAAGCTGTATATATGTAAAACCGAGTATATAAATTAGACAGTTTATTATTCAGTGTATGTTCTGAATTAATAATGTCTCTCATAATCTACAGTTAAAAGTAAAAAATTCAAACATAAAGCTTAGAAAAGATATTTGTTTTCTTCTTCAGCTAAAAAAGTCACTATCAGAGACAAAAATTCTTTATTTACAGAACAACACAGTCAACAACAGTTAGAAATTTCATTTGCACTTGTTTTGACTGAAAATATCAAAAATATCTTGCAAGTGATATTTTGAAAATAAATATCAAATATAGAAAAATATTGAAAATAGCACATATCTTGATATTTTGAAAATAAATATCGAAGTAATATGAAAATATCGAAAATATCAAAAATCTTGATATTTTCAAAATAAATATCGGATATATATCATGATATATATCAAGATATATATCGATTGATATATATCAACGAACCCTGTTGTTCATCAATTAAATATAAAATTTTACATGTATTCTTGATTAAAACTAGTGTCCTAACCTGCCCCACCATGTGGGGCAGGTTGGTACATTTTAAAGGCTTTTTTGTTTTGTTTTCACTCTTTTCCTATGTGAGATATTAGATTATTATGAGGTTTATTTGATGCAGAAATGTTTATACTTTATGTCTAATTGGTTCTAAAATAAGAATAAATATTAAAAAAATTTTGAAAAATTATTTACTGAAAAACGTCGTCCCAAGGTGCCCCACCTTCCCCTAAAGATATTAGTTAATATAACCCTGAGATCTTTCGAACACACATGCGTTCATTTTCAAAAGAAAAGCACCTTTTAAGTAATTATATGTATGTTTTAACGTTTATATTAATAAAAAGGTGAAAATTCCTTCATGACTAGTTTTAGTACAGTGTTTTGAATCTATTGAACATAAATTAATTTAAAAATTAGTTTAAATTGTTAGATATAATAATTAGTTAGATAAATTATTTTAATTATATTATGACAAATCTGAAATCAACTGTTTATGAAGTTCAGGAAAACTTACAAATTTTAGTGAAAAACCCACTTTATAAAATAATAAACTAAAGTAGCTATAATAAAATGATAACAATATAAACTAAAGTTACAATAATAAAATAATAACAATATAAACTAAAGTTACAATAATAAAATAGTAACAAATAGTCTTTGCAGGCTCATTTTAAAAATAGTGGAATAATTTATTCATCAAGATTATTTCAGGGTTGGCTTTTTCCCGTCCAAAATTGTTTTTCTCATATCACTAGGAAAAACTGGTAAATATCGGGAAAAACTTCCAAATGACAGTATGTAAGAGATATTCTGGCTTTCTGAATCTGATGTGTAAAATTAAAGTTGGAAATACATAATTATTACAAATTTCCCTTAGGTTAAAAATTATTCTGTAGAAAAGGAATATAAATAAATAAGAATTATTGCAGAAAACATCTTCAGGGATGTCTTGCATCATTAGCATCTCTGGAGCGTATTTTTTTAAATTTTTCTTTCATCCAAAACAAGGTTAGAAATAGACTGGGTTTAGAAGTCTCTAAATTAGTATTTGTTTATATGATGCTAAAATCCAATGTGAAAGACGAAGAATATGAATACGATTGGTAAATGTTTGTGAATCTGTGTGGTGTGTATATATTTAAATAAATGTCCATTATCCGTTTTTTTTTTTTTTTTTTTTTTTTTGGTAGATTTTCCTTTTCTTTACCTTTCAAGCTATTTACTTAGAACTCAATTTTGACATTTTTAAAGGTTGTTTTGAATACTTAAGTTTTTAATAATCAGTTTTCCCATGTGTGAAAAACAGTATTTCCCATGACAGTAGATACCGGTTTTTACCATGGTATTTACTGGGGTTGGGAAAACCCTTGCCAACACTGTTTTATTTCCAATCAATCATCTGAGAATTAATAGAAATCTGTACGTGCAGTGAGCGTATTTGCAATGATTCAGCCTCCTTTTTTCAAGAAAATCCAACATGGCTATGAAGGGTAGGGGAAGACGGGGTACAATGAAACATTACTTGTAAAATCAATCAAATTTGTCATAGAGAGTTGCAGTTTATATGTATGTTATACAACTATATGTTCCAATTACTGATGTGATTTGGATACATTCACACTTCTACAACAGTAGCAATAGAAGATTATTGCTTTTACACCATTGAAAGTAACTTTCTTTACTAAAAGTAATTTTGTTTCTTTTTCCTTGTTGTTATATGTAATAATTATTTTTTCTATACATTGTTATATCTTTGGGTTGTTGTCTTCATACCTCCAAAACCAAACTAAAAAAAAAAATAAATATTAGAAGTTTGAAAATAAATTTTTATTTAGTAACCTGAGTGCGGGGTACAATGAAACACTTGCAGACGGGGTACAATGAAACATGTTTTATTATAGTTATAAAAGTAGTAAATAGAATATATTAGAAGTAAGGGTAGGAAAACAGAAAAAAAAAAAAGATTTTTGTTCTAACCAGGTCAGTAAAAATGCTCTTGTTAAGCAATTAAAAAATGGAAAGAGAAAAAAAAGCTAAAAAGGGATTGTTTTGAAAACAAACTCTGCCTGCTACAGACTCTGATGATGATCCAGATTTTTTTTCCAGGCCCAGCTGGTCATCGAGGTACTAAGAATGAGATATCCACACACAACATGTATGGCACAAGCAGTATCCGTATAAATGGAAACATAAGGAAATATATACCGTTGGAGAAATCATACATTTAAATGAAGTCAAATGTGAAGTACTTGATATAAAAAGACTCCAACCTAGTTTTTTTTTTTTTTTTTGAAACTTGCATTAAAAAAAAATCTCGTGTTGAAACTACCACCCCATATTCCTTCAGAAGCAACTGAAATATAAGCAGAAATGCTAATTTTCGAAACTGACTTGAGCCAATTTAATATAAAAAGAAAGGTATTTCTTAAACTAATAGAATTTTCTTATTTTTCATCTTAGACTATAATATTTTTATCAAGTTCCTTATTAATCAAGTTTTGTTCTTGTATTTATCTCATTTTTCATAAAATAAACTATACCGGGTGAAAATTGCTTCCATTATTTGGAGTGTTTCATTGTACCCCAGTATGTGTTTCATTGTACCCCGGCATACGGGGTACAATGAAACACATTTATTTTTTGTTATTTTTCAAGCATAAAGATATTGTTTAGAACCTAATAAAAATTTATTTAGATGGGGAAAATACAAGATTAAAAATATGCATTAATTATATTTTTGTGCATGCAAAATTGTGGATAGGAAAAAAAAATTAGCAAATTTTGTTTCATTGTACCCCGTCTTCCCCTAATGGCGCTCACATGGAATTCCAGAAACTGTTTTTCCAGTGTGCTACTTTTTTTAAATTCAAATTTCTTACCACTTTTTTTTATGTCATTAAACAAGGCAAATTTTACGATTTCAAACAAGTGATGGCAATTAAAAAAAAACCTGAATTAAAAAAAAGTAGCCCTCTGGCAACACTGTCCAGAAGTGCTACAGGATCAAAACCACGAACAAATGCTTAGCTCTTTAACCCTTTCCAGCATGGTGGGTTGTGGTTTCACTACACAATATGTGGGAAGTGGTCGCATACAGTCTGCTGTGGTGTGAATAGCCCACGCAACTACATATGTGACTTTTCTCGTACTTAAATGTTGTATTCAAATTTTGAGCGCCATTACCCTACCATGACGGGCATTACCGCTCAATCGATGGTTAATTAAATAAAACGATAAAAAAAATTCCTAAAACTTTTATGCAAATTAGTTGATTGCAAGCTGTTCCTTATGCTTTGGACTTATTCTGCGTTAATAAAATATTGAATTTTTGTGTAAATTTGACTAGCTATTCATGTTTTCCCTTAAGTGAGCGGCATTACTCTACTTTCCCTATAGTTTTTATAAATATCTACACGTCAAGTCATCAACAAAGGGTTTAAATATTCATCTTGTAGTCATAAATGAAAGAAATAAAATTTAAATGTTACTAACTTATAATATTGTGATGTATGCATAATGAAACAATATTAGCTTGATTTTTGACAAGGATCAAGTATCCCCAACGAAAGGATCAAATATCCCTTTAAGTGGGGATACATGATCCCCTTTTGAAAAATGCAATTTTCTGAAAATAATTTGTTTTTTATACCGAGAAAAAAATTATATTGTATAAGAAATGGACACATGATTATTTTGGAAAAAAAAATTCTTAAAAATGTCAAATGACAACTAAGAAAAAAATAAAAATAGAAAGTGGGGATCAAGTATCCCCAGTCTCCCCTACATTTTTCTTAAAATGCATTTTGGTACTTTTTGAGACCTCAATTAAAATCCAAGCAATAATGTTCTAAAAAAAATTTAAATACCTTTAATCTAAACACTGTCAATCCTTAAATGCATATTTAAAGTTTTCCGAAGAATACTTTTTAAATTTAAGGTGCAATGCACTGTAATCAAAATTATTTTCAAAATCAATAGGTTATTATGGTAAGTATGTTAAGAAAACAATAATTAAATGTTATGCTTCAAAATTTGATGATTTTAAATATTCTTACCATTGGCTAAACTCCAAGAAATTACACTTAAATAAATAAAATCTAACAACCTCCACTCGCGAAACATTGTTTACAAATGCAAAAATTTGTTGCCAAATTTTAGTTTTTGTTATGCAACTTTTTCGAATATTACAACCCAAGGAGATAAACAACTTTCTTTAACCTTTTCTAAATACCTTTGCATATATTTACGAAAATTATTGCTAGAGGCCAAAGATTTATTTATATATTTATTACGCATGAAAGCAATTGAATTTACTGCTTTAAAAAATTAACGTTCAAATCAAGGATAAGGAAACATAATATTTATTATCATTCATGTAAGTGTAATAGACTATTATCATGTTTAAAAATAACTGAAATACTTTAAATACTAGATAAAACATCAATTTTAGTGTATAACGATAATTTCAAAATTATTTTTCGATTTTTTTAATGAATTTTTAAAACTAATCGAGAGTATTGCGTGACGTCAAGAATAAACAATCCGACTCGGTTGCGGTGGTTTCTGTTGCAGACGATAGCTTATCGACTGCTGCGGTGTATAGTCGAGTGTTTTATGTTTTATCAAGATGATATTTCATGATAAAGTAATTGATGGTGATTGATGAGTAATGTATGATCCCCTCCTGCGTTTTTGAGGTATTTATGAAATCATGATATTGTTTAGTATAGTAGCATTTACAAACAAATATAAATTTTTTATTAGTTCCTAATGGAAATAGAATGTTTTCTGTCTGGCCTTTAGTTAAATGTAAGCATTGGAATTTGTTTTTGTTCATTAAAATTTAATGCTTTTATTTTTAAAGTTTAAAATACATATTTGTAGTAATTATACTACGCATATATTTCTACTCCAAAGCCAATGTAATTTAACGATAATCTGGATGCATCTCTGTAGAAAGTGCTTACTTGTGCAGAATTCGTAGAAAAATATCGAAAGTTTTTCAGTTAACTTCTATACGAATGCTTAAACAACTCTAAAATTATATTTTTTGCCATCTTGATATACATGACGATAAATCAATATTCAACTGTATTTTTAAATCTAATAATACTAAAAATAAAAATATATCGATTATTAAAGATTATAAAATAAAATAAATAAATTTAAAAAAATGTAAGATAGCGAAAAAATATCAACAGCAAAAAGTACATTATTTAATAAAATTAAGAATTTGTGAATTTAATACCTTTGCTACACGTTTATGGTAATTTTTTTTTAATTGTTAGTTAATTTTATTAATTACAATTAATGTTGATTATAAAAAAAATTATAGTAGTCTCTTTATTTGTATAATTAATTTTTTTTTTTTTTTTTTTTTGGTAAGCTATTGCATACAACATGCACCCATAATTTTTAGTGCTATTTTTCTTTTGAAATTAAAATGTTAAGTGTTGTTGTCATTAAAAACTGGGGATAATTACAGAATTAGTATAAAAATGTTAAACCAAAAAAAAAAAAAAATCTTTTAATATGCAAAATTCTGCTATCATATTCATGCTGTTATTTGTTTTCTTCTGCATGTTTGTTATATAAGAGAGAGGTAAAAAATCATGTAATTTTTCTGTGATAAACACAAGAGATCAAACTAAGTTAATATGTGCTAAAAATGATACAAATACACTTAATACTTGCTAAAAGTAAATAAAAATACACTTACAAGGCAAATAAATTACCTTTATTCAGATCGACATGTTTCATTGCTCAGATGACAGGGTTGTAAAAAACCCAGCTCGGGTGGGTTTTACTTAAAAACCGGGTTAAATGGGCAATTTTCCCCGGGTAAATTGGGTTAAAATGCCAAAATGTGGACTATGATCCCACCTTCCTTACAAATAATAATCTTCGGGGTAGCCACTGTATAGGGAAAACTGGAAAAACTGAGGGAATTTAAAAATGAATATTAAAATCAAGAAATTTTAGTAAATTTTGGTATTTTGCTAAATTTATCCATTGAAATTTTGTAAATTCTCAGAGGAATTACTCAGGGAAAATTTAATTTTTTGCTTAGGAAAGTGCTAGGAATTTGATTGCCGAAATAAGTGGCAATCTTGATCTTTTTTGATTTTTATTTTATCCCAATTTTACGCGTGCGGAAAAAAAAAAAAAATCGTAAACGCCGCATTTGAAAGAAAATTAACTTTTAAACCTGTAAAAACGCCATAGCGTTTCTTCCATAAAATACGGTACTTAAAATCGTTTTAATTTCTCTTACTTTTGAGAGCTTAAAGCACTAGTTAGGTTTTTTTTTTTTTTTTTAAATAAGAAATAAAAACTTAGAAAAATGCAGATTTTTTTGTATATATAACAAGATAATGTGCATCAATGTTATTATAGTCTAAGCAATAACCATTCCATTCAAAATTGAAATTGGATTATTAATCTTAAACATTTACAAAAGAGAGATAATAATAAAAAAAAAGCTTAAAGTCAAAATTCTTTTTAAACAGCTTTCTTTTAAATATATAAAAGTATGTTTTCGATTTTAAAACTGATCAAAATTGGCTCGGTCTTTCTAAAAGAAAATTCACTTAAGACCCATATTGAAAAACTGTATAATAGAAGGGATCAAATCATGAAACCATACCATTGTTTGGCTTATATTTTGCATCCCAACCATCAGGGACAAGGGTTGACTGATGTATCAGTTGATTCAGCTCGTGCTTGAGCTACAGAGACAATGTATGGATGCTTACCCATAACTGATTGTGTATGAAGCTAAAGAATCCCCTTTCCCGTCTTCTTATTTCAGTGCTATAGGGAGGACTCCATTACTTGGTGGAAAGGTATCATTAAATGCAATAGCTTTTTGAGCCTGTTTCAAAACTTGCTCATCTAGCAATGTTTTTGCTATCAAGTCCTACTAGTTCAGCATCAATTAAGAGACAGGCTATTTTCTAATGCTTCATACACTCTAAACTCGGAAATCATTTGGGTGTAAATAAATGTGAACACGTTGTGTGCTGCAGCATGCGGGGGGGTAAAATTGATCCAGATTATTTAAATGTACTAAAGGATTTTCTTCTGATTGAAAATTTAAAAAAATAAAAATATTTTATGGCAATTAACAATTTAATTTTTTTTTTAAATTATTAAATTACAATAAATTTAAATAAAAGATCACATAAATCATTGACTTATTTAATGTTTACCTATTGTTAAAATGTTTTAGTGTGTTACATGCATTTGGCAGTTTTTGATGGTTTAAACCAGCTTATGACAGTTTTTGATGGTTTAAACCTGTTTATGACAGTTTAAACCAGTGTTTGATGTTTGTCATGTCAAAAACCCAACCCTGATTATAGTTACTAATTATTATAACAACTTTAATTATTATAGTTACTACAAAAATAAAAATTAATTATTCATTATGACAACTAAAATGCATTTAAAATTGATAAGAAAAAGAATTCACTTTTATCACTTAATAGTATTAAGTTAATTATAATAGTAATATTATTTATTAATAGTATTAATATTATTTATTAATAGTATTAATATTAATTATTAATAGTATTAATATTATTTATTAATAGTATTAATATTAATTATTAATAGTATTAATATTATTTTATAATATCAGTTAATAAATTTATTCTGATATTAGTATTAAGTTAATACTAATATCAGAATAGAATAAATTTGTTAACTGATATTATAAATAATATTAATTAGTAATAAATAGATCAAATGTAATGAAAAAGATTTAACTTAATAAATATTTTTTTAAATGAGTACACACATAATTATATAAATATACAAATGTACAGAAAAATAACTAAAACCCAGAAAAGCCCACAAAACCCCGGGTTTTCGCCAACCCTGATTTCAGTAGTTAAAAATAGTACTCCTTGTTGTCTGAACTCTGAGATTTTCAGCAGTCGTAAATATGAAGGAAGGTTATGCACCTAGTATGAAAAAAATCTCAACATCTAATTGAAAAGGAATATGCTTTCTTCTCGCTTTTAGGTAACTTTCATTACAAAAAGTAAAAAGCTACCTATTGCAGCCGCCCGGAGGAAAGCACTTCTGGAAAATTTTAGTATATTTTCACCGATCATGATCCCCAGACCCCAAAACCTATAGGTGAAAACTGGGAAATTGAGTTAGTAGCCAGTGGCCAGTAGACTCAGTTTCATTAGTGGCCACTTTTTAAAGTTAGTGGCCACTATAATGTTTCAAATTTTGACATCTACATAAACTATAATCGTTGTATATATTTATATTTTTCTATAAGTCAAGAGTTTTATACCAGCCAACTATCCATGATAAGAATAGGGAAGCAGTCAAAATTCAAGAAAATTACTTTAAAACCACTGAATCTGTTACATTAATTTTTTAGAAAATATTTTTAGATTATTTGTATATGTTCATAAACACTATTATCAATTTAAATTACTATTATTTTCTTGATATTAAAAATAACTAAATCAAAATTCCAACAGTTAGAAGCACAATAAAATGTTAATTGGATTTTATTTAATAAGTAAATGTGTTATTAACATACTACACACATTACATACAGTTGAAATCTAAGCTGATGAGTATATTCCGCAGGATTCAACGGTATCTCTTGAAAGCTGTATTTCTTGAAAAAATAATCCAACTGAAGAGCAGAAATATTGAAAATACAGCTAAATCATTGTAATCTGCTTGCATCCGGTAAGAAAAAGAATTAACCAGTTTGCTAATTAGATGTAACCAAAGTAGAGATGCATATATCTATGAAAAAAGCTATATTTCACTTGGCGATCGATAACAGATTCTTTATCGCCACTTGGCGAGTGGCGACTAGGGTGGCGATCGATGGCCGATTTTTTAATCGCCTCGTGGCGAGTGGCGACCGCCAATTTTCATCTATACCAAAACCACCTTCCGTTCAAATGTGACACATATATATATATATATATATATATATATATATATATATATAACGAATCGCGACCTGTTCACTTTGCAGCAGTTGACCGTCGTACCGCCGGCGTTAAGATGTAAGGACATCTTGGGGTTGACATTACTTGTGGAATAAATAATTTGGACTCGGGAACCTCTTGCTGGATCGAACTCATTTATTTCGTCGTTCATTTAACAGTCCGACTGGAGGTGCTCGAGCCAGTTACGTTGATGATTTTAAGAGCTAAATCGCCATAGTTTTTGCAGGCATCTCAAATCTGTAAGTTCTCTGCTTTTTGGCACGCATGTTAGCTAATATCTTGGGGCTTGTCATATTTTCCAGCAGAGGGCATAGTTGTAAATTTGGGAGGAACATTTCTTTAATTGGTTGATTAGCTTTTGATTGATTGTCCAGGCTCAGATGCCAGAACTGGGCTTGGCTCGCCCGGGAATCAGGTTACCACAACTGAATGAGAATTTTCCGAACGTCACCATTTTACTCTTAAAGATCAACCGAAAATGATATCTGAAAGTAATAAGATGTATTGCTGGGAAATAAAGTTACAAGGGTAAACCTGGTTTTAGAATGAGCTTTAAAGTTAGAAGAAAGAAACTAGATTTTTATTTAAATTTTTTTTATTTAATTTGAATTTTAAAAGGGGTTTTATCCTTTCATATATATATATATGACATTGAAAAAACATTCCAAATTATCATCAAACATTAAAAAATAAATAAATAGAGCAGAAATAAGAAAAATGGATATTTGTAGAATTTAGACAGAATCTTCAGGTCCCAAATGCCCAAAATTCCACAAATAAAGTGTGTAGTTTCATCTTCATATTAGCCATAAAAAAGCTAAAGAATATGAATTTAGGACTACCAACACACAAAAAATAGAGAAATAAATTGTGTAAAACAAGTAAGTTAAAAATAAAACACACATTACCATACTGAAAGCATTGCTGACTTAGAAAAAAGCAAGATTAAATACAAGTAAAGGGAATTATATGCACATGTTGCCAAAAAACTGGCACCCGGCTAACCGAAAAGTACCAAAAATTCATTCCCCGAAGTCACTTTTCATTTTTTCGGTAGGATTAACATTGCGTATATTTTGATTTAAAAAAAAAATATATATATATATAGGGGAGAGGGGGGCACATTCGAACAATTTTTACATTTTTGACTATTTCTCAAAATTGTTATGAGCTATTGAACTAAAAATTGATTTATATGAATATTTACAATTTGTTTGTTCCTTTGGTGAAACTTTTGGATGCATTTATCAAGAATTTCTAACTTATATCATCATTCTAAAAATTGTCTAAATTTGTTCACATGTGCCCCAGTAGAGGGGTAGTTGTGAACATACCTGGGGCACATGTGAACACATGCATAAATAATACAAAAGTAATTTTTTGCAAATAAAAACTAATTAGATGCCCTCTTTCTAGTTGTGTGAATAAATCAATAAATATTTCAATATAGATACAAGAAATTATTGGTAAAATTATACACTAATATATACCTACTTCTTTTGAGTCAAGCATAGCAAAACTGTGTTACTTTTAAATAAGTTTTTGAATAATTCTTTTATTGTGTGTTTATTTTTTTTTCTAAATGTTGTGCTATGTGTATATCAAAATTGTGCATCATGGTTTTAAAAATTGGTAAAAGTGTGATAAAAAAAAAAAATTGGTGATTATTACAATGCTACTTATCACTTTTTTTGGCCAACTAAATTTTACTTTCATAAAATAAAATATCTTACAAATACTTTTATATGGGTTAAGAAAAAATAAATACGTTTAAAACTGGAAATCATTAAATAATAAAAAATAAACATATTGAACATTGAATTTATAGCTCAATGTTTGACAAGGGTAATTAAATTTTAAACTAAAAAAAAAAAAAAAATGCATTCACAGACTTAAAAAATACACTTGTGATTCACATCTGCCCCTATATGTTCTGTGCACAAGTGCCCAATCTACCAACTTAAGCTTAACTTATAAAAAAAAATATTGAACATTGAATTTATAGCTCAATGTTTGACAAGGGTAATTAAATTTTAAACTAAAAAAAAAAAAAAAAATGCATTCACAGACTTAAAAAAATACACTTGTGAACTGTTCACATCTGCCCTTATATATGTTCTGTGCACAAGTGCCCTATCTACCAACTTAAGCTTAACTTATAAAAAAAGATATTTTTAATTGAAATAGGGAAACAAAACTTTTTGTAGACTTACCTAATTAATGCCACTATAGAATGCAATGCTGGTATTCTACTTTAAAAAATGTCTTGAATGAATTTTTACTTCCATAACTTAAGACTTTTTTACTTCACACCTTCTAAAACAAACAAATTACAACTACCAGAAATCAAAATGGCTTATTGTTCTGAAAATTCAGCCAAAAGGTGGTACCAGTACTACCGTCTATTAGTAATTTTTTGAATTTTTTTATTTCAAATTAACTGAGTGAAATATGTACTGTTCACATGTGCCCCCCTCTCCCCTACTTAATTTTATTCAAAAGCTCTGAAATTTTAATCCTATATACTAACCTTTTAGCTAATGATCGAGTATTAATTTGTTTCAGGTATAGTTGGATTTAAAGGGGAAAATCAAAAAATTTCACTCATTATTTCGATGTGAAAAACAAAAAGCTATGCGTAAATCAATGATTTATACAGTTAATTATCAATGTTTTAGCACATTACATAGCCGTCGAAAACATAACCCCTGTTTCCCGTTGCAGTTATTTCGACCCTTTTTACCGCTAATTATTAGGGTTTTTTTTCCTTTTTTTAACCGATTTTTTCACACAGTCAGCGGGCTTGTATTTCATACAAAATCGATTTAAAGATATAAAATCATACAAATTTAAGGTTCATTTAAGAATATTGTCACGGACCTGGGCAACTTCGGGTGGGTCAGCTAGTAGATAAATAAACTACTTTATTCTAAACTAGCTGACCCGCCCGGCGTTGATGCCCTGGCCAGTCAGTTTTTCCAAACGAATCGCGAATATTTAAAATCTCGATTAATACTAAAAAAAAGTATCTGAGAATGAACCTTTGGAAGACCGGGCGTACTAGGCAGTATGGTACAAACAAACCTCTCCGAATGAACCTATAGAACTATCCGAATTTCATCAAAGGGTAAACGGGAAAAACCCAGTGGTCTCTTTAGAAAACAGCACACATACAAACATCTATGATTATTATCATAGGTATAGTTTTTAATCTGAAATAATATACTGAACTAACTTTTGAAAAATCCGGTTACCCAAACCCAATTTACAGGAATCTGCACTCATCCTGTAATCTCCACCCGACCCGAAAACAGTTAAATCGACGCGCAACAAAAATAATTAGCGCCGGGAGGGATCTCCTTCCCCTCTGCTGTAACCTTTCTGAAAATTTGCTTTTTTTTTTTTACTCAGAATTACCCCTGTCTTTCTGTCATGGATTTTTAGCTTTATTATTTTTTAACCAAAATAATTATTCCTTAATTAATATTAATTAATTTTTAATTTAAATGGTAATTATTTTAAACTAATGTTTTTAATTCATATCGTACAAATAATTTTACACGTAATTTTATTGAACATTAATTTGCTGAAAGTTTTTGGTTTTATACAAGTCTGCCTGTATGTACGGAAGATTTCGAGACAGACAGAGCGAAACTTTCTTTGATTAGTATAGATAGATTATACGAAAATAAACAATAAAATAACAAAAAGCATGTAAATAAAGATTTCGCTATACAAATAAAATAAACGTTATCTATGAGTCGCCTGACAAAATTTCTGTGGGAGGCCCAATCTTTTTCTAATAAATCAATACTAATAAAGGAAAAGATCGCTCTGTCTATCTGTTGGTGATTAGTGAAATCTACAGTGCGCAGATGTCTGAAAATTTGTATGAGAATAGTCCAAGGCAGTTCCTGAATGATGCACCTGAAGCTCATAGTTTTAATTTTGTGATAATTATTTACTATGTCTGTTTATTAGTTAAAAACTCATGAAAAAAAGATATTTTTTTTCCTTTTGTTTTAACGCCCACCGCTTAAAATGATGAACCTATAGAATAACGTAAGCTAATAGATATAGCGGAAAAACTGGAGGCATAATCTTAAAGTCCGTACTTTTACACATCTCAAATGCCACAATTATTTCGAAAAAATATAGTTGTTAACAAGTGTCGCTTTCGCAGTCAACTTTTTTCCCCCTTTCGCCGACCCTTACCCAGGGCTCAGTTTTAGGGGCACCGATTCACAAAAAAATACTTATTTAAAGCTAAGACCTTTTTTCCTTCAACGATGTAATCGGTTTTCAAAAATACAAATTTAAAAAATTCTTTCAAAAAATTTGCGACCTCATGTCGCGCCTCCTGTAGACGATCTTTTTCTACGCTTAAGAAGAACTGTTAAAAAAAAAAAAACGGTGAAACAATCCTACTTGTAAAAACAAGAAAATGTCTTCTTAGGAGCACTTTTACCGCTAAATATCAATATGTTTTCCCGGATTTTTCCTTTAAAAATTTTAATTCATAGAAAATTGGGTTATAGATATAAAATTATACGAAATCTGAGGTTTATGTAAGGTTATCACGGGACCGGGCAACGTCGAGCGGATCAGCTAGTATTACAACAAAAACACTAAAAAACTAGTCGGATGTATTAATCCCAAAACTTTCTTCTATCTCATACATGTTAATACTTGAAAATTCGCTATCACACTGCCAAAATTGAACTGCAATCTATACCCATCATGAGGATTCTAAAGATATGAAATTCCGTGCATTAGTTCTTGAGATATGGCTATCTCTGAAATCGTGTAAATCCAGCAAAATTCAGCCTAGCAGCTAGGGATGCACCGGATATTGATTTTGCCGGATATCGGATATCGGATATCCGAAGCTCCTTCGTCTGCCGGATTCGGATATCCGGCCGGATATCCGATCGGATATCCGGCCCTAGATATGTTTTTAGTTATACAGTAGAAGATTTTTATAACGCAATTCTATATAACGCACAACTTCTCAGATGTAAACAATGATTTTTGCAGTTAAAAAGCACCTGCATTTTCACAATGTTAAATATCGCTACTCTCTAGAGGACTAAATTCAATACATTAGTTCAACTTTATCTTCTAATTTAAGACCTTTTTACTGAAAAAATGCTATTATTAGGATAAACATTTTTGAAAATGTCTAATATAAGGGATGGTTGTGTCAGTTATATTTGGATCATGTTTATAAAGTAAATTTAACAATGTCTGACCTATATTATGCAAAAATTTCTAATTTGGATAACTCTTGGTAACAAGGAATGCAGTATAAAGATATTCTAATGTATTTTGATGTGTTTCAGACATATTTGGCCATGTTTACAAGGTGAATTTAATTATGTGATCCATATAACGCAAAATTCTATATAACGCACAACCTTGCATTTTTAGGTTTGCGTTATAAAGATCTTCTACTGTATATTGAATTATTTCTCTATATAATGTCATTTCAAAACAATAAATTACAAACATGTTTCACACATCATTGAAACATTTTAAATGTATTGAAATATAATTTACAAAAACTATATCTCTTTGAATATCATGGCTTGAATTCAAGTTTTCCCAAGAGGGGAGTTTCGTACCCGAAATTTATAAATGCAGGGGAGTTGAACTGTTAGAAAGGGAAAAAAAATCTTTACACCCCGTTATTTTTTATGTGCCACTTAAAGAATTACATTTATACAGACATGACAAAATACCATTGAAACAATTTAAATTAACAACTCAAGATAATTATTCAAAATTTTTATTTTATTAAAACAAAGGAACAGAATCAAGCTTTATATATACCATGTCTATTTTTCAATTTTCACCCAATGTTATGGGCAATTAACAATCGGGTTGCTAAATGAATTTCTTAATTTAGATTTTATTCCATTTTGCATACTTTAGCCTCTTTCAGAAGTTACACTTTTGACAAACAGTACAGAACGATTTTATAACTTTAGAAATTATCGGAAACACATGGTTATGCTCTCTTAAAAAGTTTTAGAAAACTTTGTAAAATCTGATGTGCATTAATTTTTAACTTACATGAATAATGCACATCTGTGATGGTATGTCACTTCTGAACAAATTTTTTTATTATATCAGGGCTTGAAATTCAATTTTTCATAGGAGGGGAGTCTCCCTACCAACATTTATAAATGGAGGGGAGTTGAGCTATTTGGGAGGGAGAAAAAAATATGAAACCCACTGTTATTTTACGAGCTTTTTAAAGACTTGCATTAATTATTTTGTCATGTCTGTATTAATACAGGCATGACAGAATACCATTGAAGCAATTTAAATCAACAACTCAGAATAATGATGCAAAATGTTTTATTTATTTATTTATTTAAAAAAGTA
This sequence comes from Maratus speciosus, assembly GCA_963932465.1. Classification (NCBI taxonomy): domain Eukaryota; kingdom Metazoa; phylum Arthropoda; class Arachnida; order Araneae; family Salticidae; genus Maratus; species Maratus speciosus. The sequence continues at coordinate 176,055,189 of OZ010793.1, forward strand.
AGAAAGCAGGAGTGATTCTGAGTAAAAAAAAAAAAACATTCTGAAACTGACAGCAAATTTTCTGAAAGGTTACAACAGAGGGGATGTAGGGGGGGGGGGGGGGGATCACTCTCAGCACTAGCTATGTGTTTTTTCGCGCCCCTTTGACGAAATTTCCGTTTTTTGCGATCTTCTGACGAAATTTGCCGTTATTTCGAGATCTTTTGACGAAATTTGCCGTTATTTCGAGATCTTTTGACGAAATTTGCCGTTATTTCGAGATCTTTTGACAAAATTTGCCGTTATTTCGCGATCTTTTGACAAAATTTACCGTTATTTCGAGATCTTTTGACGAAATTTGCCGTTATTTCGAGATCTTTTTACGAAATTTGCCGTTTTTCCGTACTCTTTTGACGAAATTTGAGTTTATTGCGCGATTCTTTGACAAAATTCGTGGGTTTTTTCGTGATCTCTGGACGAAATTCGCGATTCTTTGACGAAATGCGTGTTTTTTTCGAGATCCTTTGACAAAATGCGCGTTTTTTTTTTCGCGATACTTTGTCCGAATTCGCATTTTTCCGCAATCTTTTGACGAATTGCGCGTTTTTTTTCGCAATCCTTTGCCAAAATTCGTATTTTTTCGCGATTCTTTGATGAGATTCGCGTTTTTTTTCGCGATTCATTGATGAAATTCGTTGTTTTTTTCTCAGCCGCCGTTTGACTAAGCACTAAATTCGTGTTTATTCCGCGATCCTTTGACGAAATTAGTTTTTTCCGCGATCCTTTGACGAAATTAGTTTTTTTCTGCGATCCTTTGATGAAATTAGTTTTTTCCGCGATCCTTTGATGAAATTAGTGTTTTCCGCAATCCTTTGACGAAACTTGCATTTTTTTCGCGTTCCTTTGCCGAAATTTTTTTTTTTTTTTTGCTATCCTTTGATGTAATTTGCGTGTTTTTGCGATCCTTTGGTGAATTTCGAGTTTTTTTCCTGCAATCTGACGAAATTCACGTTTTTCCGCGATCCTTTGACAAAATTTGTGTTTTATTCGCAATCCTTTGCGACGAAATTGGCGATTTTTTCCTCGAACGATTGACAAAATTGATTTTTTCGGCGATCATTTGTCGAAATTCACGATATTTTTCTGTTGAACTGATGACCGATTTTTCACAATTATCGGAACCTAATGCTTTAACTTTTCGGAAAATTCGTAACAGAATCACCCCTGAATTCGCCAATCGGTCTCGGACACTTGTCAACTGATCTCGAGAAAAAAATAATGAAATTTGTCTATCGGTTGCATCGAAAATTCGTGAGTTTCAACGATCTTTCGCGGCAAAAGAAAAAAAAAAAAAAAAAAAATGTGTCAATTAGTTGCCCGAAAATATCGGGAAATTTGCAAGGCGTTCGCGGGAGTTAATCGTAATTTCAAAATTTTCAGGAAAAGGGTGAATTTTTTTGGACGGGAGTCTCCCGCCCACGATATTATTTTGGGAGGGATTTCAAAATTTTGGGCGCGAATCCCACCATCCCGCCCTGAAATTCAAGCCCTGTATATCCTTAATGGAATTATAGTCAAAACTGTAATCACTGGTATTTTCGTTAATTGAACTATGTTCTACGCTTTGGAATCTACGCTATGAAATCCATATCCAAAGTTTGAAAAGGGAATAGTCAATTGATTTCTTCTATTACACGAGAAAAGGTTGATTTCAAAAAGTCATGTCCTAATTTCTGTTAATTGCGAGAAACAACTAGTTTGTTGTTTCTAATTATGTTTTTTTTTTTTTTTAAGTTCATCAAAGTTATTTTTTTTTTCATGTGCATCACAAGTGTAATCTCATTTTGTTTAGTGCTGACTATTGGCCAATTTGATAGAGCTTAGTCTCCAGTGGCCGTTGCTGCCCTTTTAGTTATTTCCTATTTTGGGCAGACAGGTAAAACATCGCAAAATACGTAAAACGGTCATAGAAAAAACATTGTTGATTTCGTCAATCATGGTGAAAATAAATAAAATAATTTGTCGATTGGTTGCGAGAAAAAAACTGAAGTTCCTAGGAAATCGACAGTGGGAAAATATCACAAAATTCGTCAATCGATCATGGAAAACTATCGTGAAATTTACCAGTCCGTCACGACCAAATACTGTGAAATTCCTCAGCTGGTTGCAGAAAAAAAATGCAAATTTTTTCAATCGGATGCAGAAGAACAATCGTTACTTTCATCAGTATGTCACAAGAACAAACAGGGAAATTTGCCAATCGGTCACAGAATAAAATTTTTAAACTTGTCAATAGATTGAGAAAAAAAATTTATGAAATTCACCAATCTGTCTCCAGAAAAAAAATCAAGAAATTCGTACAGTCGGTCGCAGAGAAAAATCGCAAATTTTTTTTGTCAGATGCAGAAAAACAAACATGAATTTTGTCAATTTGTTGTAAGAAGAAACTGTGAAATCTGCCAATTGATAGTGGAAAATATTACGAAGTTTGTCAGCCGGTCCTGAGACTTCATCGTCGTTTTACAAAGAAACATTTTCGGAAAATGATTTTTTTGGAAACAGGAGTCTCCCGCCCCCAATATTCTTTAGGGCACGAATCCTACCATCCCATCTCGAAATTCAAGACATGTATCTGCTATTCAAGCCATGTAATGTATATTAATAATGTTGTATAAAAAATGTTATTTAAACATTAAAATATTCTGTTTATTTGTACAATGAAATGCCGATAATTGCTACTGGATATGGATATGGGATTGAGTATATTGATAATTGCTAATAATTAATTTGTACAATGAAATGCTGATAATTTGTGTAACAAATTTTAACCAATTAAATATGCCTGCAATTGTAGAGTATTTTCACAAAGAAATACATACATTCTTTTTATAATTTAAACATAAAATATCTACTAATATACCCATGATTAAAGAGTGATTTTCTCCAAATAAAGGTTTAGTTGATGCCTTTTTTCTGTTTTAATTATTTAATAGTGTTTTGTTTTGAATCACATTTAATTTTATTTTAAGTTAAATTACTGTGATATTTATAAGTAAAAAGAAAATTACTTTTAATTTTAAATATTTTATTTATAATGAAGTTACAAACAGACTCACATAAAACCAAAAACTTTCTGTGCACATAAATATTGGGTCAAAAACTTTCTGCAAATTTAATGTTTAATAAAATGACGTGTTATATTACTTTGACTGTATGAATTTTAAATAGTAGTTTTAAAATAATTACCGTTTAATTTAAAAATTAATTAATATTAATTACAGAATAATTATGTTGGCTAAAAAAATAATAAAACTAAAAATCCATGATATGAAGGAGTGAATTCTTATCAGTTATTTTGTCAATGCATTTAGAAACAGCCCAATCCTTAATATTGTGACCTCTTCTCACAAAATGCAATAATGGACATTGCTTCTGAAACAACGGAATCACATTTTGTAAGGAGAGGTCCATTCTTAGGTATCATCATTAAAGAGACCGATGAGTTTTTATTGCAGCCCTTTGACGAAATTCTCATTTTTTTCCGCGATCATTTGGCGAAATTTCCGTTTTTCCGCGATATTTTGACATTTGCATTTTTTTTTTGACAAAATTCGCGTTTTTTTAGAGATCCTTTGACAAAATGCGCTTTTTTTCTCCTATCCTTAGACGAAATTTGCATTTTTTCGCGATCTTTTGACGAAATTCAAGCTTTTTTCACGGCATTTTGACGAAATTCGCAATCCTTTGATGAAATTAGTTTTTTCCGCGGTTCTTTGCCGAAATTTAAATTTTTTTTTCATGATCTTTTGACAAAATTCGTGTTTTTTCCGCTATGCTTTTACGAAATTAGTTTTTTTCCTGCGCTTTTACACAAAATTTGCTTTTTTCTGCGATTCTTTGATGAAATTTGCTTTTTTTTCGCAATCCTTTGACGATATTCGTGTTTTTTCTGTGGCCTTTTGATTTGAGAAAATTCATTTTTTTTCGCGATCCCTTGACTAAATGCGTGCTTTTTCCGCGGCCCTTTTACCAAATTTGTGTTTCTTTCGCGATCCTTTAACGAAATTAGTTTTTTTCCGCGATTCTTTTATGAAATTTGCGGGATTTTTTTCATGATCCTTTGACAAAATTCGCGCTTTTTCCCCTATGTTTTACGAAATTCATTTTTTTCCTGCACTTCTTTGACGTAATTTGCGTTTTTTCTGCTATTCTTTGACAAGAAATTTTTTTTGTGTCCACGATTATTCTTTAAAGAAATTAGCGTTTTTCCACGGTCCTTTAATGAAATTTTCATTTTTTCCGTGATTCTTTGACAAAATTGGGTATTTTTTCTGCGAACGATTGACGGAATTGGTTTATTTTCGGCGATCATTTGTTGAAATCCGCAATATATTTCAGTTATTTTTTTTTGTGTCTGAATTTTCGGACTGATGGGCGATTTTTTTTTTAATTTTCGGAACCGAATGCCTTAAATTTTCGGAAAATTCGGAACAGAATCACCCCTATCAAACAATAAATAAATCGTACATAAAATTGGAGAACATTTTTAATTTTTCGGCATTTAAAAAAAAAATACAAGAACGAAAACTACTTTTCTTTTCTAAGAAATTTTCCGCAAAGTTCCGAATTTTGCAGAAAATTTTCCGCGCACGGCGTGCATCTATATTATACAACTCTGGTTACAAATATAACTAATTGGATGTGCCAATCCCAAAACTTTCTTCTATCTCGTACGTCTTAATATTTCTAAAAGTAATTTTAAATGTTAATACTTCGATAGTATTAGTTCAATATTATACCAACTTTGATTTTGATCTAAGATTTCTGCTCGTCAATTAATCAAAATAAGAATAAGTTAATCTCAATCATGATATTTATTAAAATCAATAATTTTTTTCGTTATTCTGTTGTACATCAGCTGATTGTGAATAGACAGCTTAGCAGGATGCGAAGTTCCCATGACTTCACGAGCCACCAATATACAGTACAAAAACTGCAAAAAATTGAGAAAATTTTACAAAAAACGCTGTCACAGTGGCACCTTCTGGCAGAATATTTCCAAATTCAAGGAAAAACTGATGGCCATAGCCAAAAATATACACAAAAAATTGGTTCAATTCTATGCTTAGTTTCATACACTTTTCGATGGTAAAATAATGGAAATAACACAAAAATCATTATTATAGCGCCCTTTTCCAGCAGACTATTTTCAAATTCAAGGAGGACCAGTTGGCCATAGCCAAAAACACACCCCTAAAAATTGGTTCAATTCTATGCATAACTTCATACAATTTTCGATGGTACATACAAGAATGAAAATGGCACAAAAATCACTGTTACAGCGCACCCTTCTGGTGGAATATTTCTAATTTAAAGGAGAACCTGCTGGACATAGCGAAAAACATACACAAAAAATTTTGTTCGATTATATGGATAACTTATTACATATTTAACAGACACTTTTCGACAGTACAATAATGAAAATGGCACAAAAATCGCAATTACAGCAGCACTCCTTTCTGACAGAATACTTCCATATTGAAGAAGGACCTGCTGGCCACAGCCAAAAACATACACAAAAATTTGGTTCAATTCTATGCATAACTTCATACACTTTTTGATGGTATGATGACAGACAAACAGACATTTTGTATAAGCACGTTTTGGAATCTCTCACCCCTAAAACGTCTAAGCCCACCGAAAACCAGAAATCGAAAAAAATCTCAGTTACAATATTTTCTTCTATTGAAGATAGAAGAAAGTAAAAATAGGCCTGTTTAATTGTTAAACTTAAAAGAGAGAAAGAAAATTAATAAAGTCATACTTTAATAAACAACTTCAGATTTTGTTTCACATTCTGAAAGTAAAGGTACAATTTTCTAAAAGATGTAAACATAAATTCTTAAATTTATTATAGAGAGTTCAAACACCAATGTTAGGAAAGCTGGTAATTCTTTAAACTTTTGGGAATTACCTTTTACTCATAAATAGTGGACTTACTTTCATATTTTGCATTATAAACAAAAGTCGTTCGGCATTGTTTGGGTCAAACGATTTCTCTTATCCTTATATATTTGCTTTGTTACGCATTGCCGGATATCCGGTAGAGAAGTCGGATATCCGGTGATTGTGATTCGGATATCCGACGGTATTTCGGATATTGAAAAATCAGCCGGATGTGCCGGATATCCGTTGCATCCCTACTAGCAGCGCCACCTATTGAGTGCTTTACACCAAAACCTATGTTACATCAAAACCACCAAGCAACCACTTATGTCAAAGTCTAACTGAATCTGAAGTTTGAGGAAAATCCGTGCAGGGCGATTCCGTGGAGAGTGTCACACACGCAACGCAGGCTTTAATTTGCATTTATTCAATTATTTATTAAATTTTAATGTTAATTCTGATTTTAAGTGGTATGGTAAATGAGTTATTAGCATATTTTTAAATTTAAATGTGTGGCAATAAAACTCACAGAAGTATATCATTTAATTTCATTACTCAAAATGTGCTTTTTTTCTACTTCAGAAAAAAAGCACTTACACACATTTAAACTAAAAAATATGTTAATAACTTATTTACCATACCACCTAAAATCAGAATTAACATTAAAATATAATAAATAATTGAATAAATGCAAATTAAAGCCTGCGTTACGTGTGTGACTCTCCGCATGGAATCGCCCTCCCTGCATTAGTTTTTGAGATATTGCGAAAATCATGAAAATTCCTGCATAGCAGCGCCATCTATTGGACAATTAACACCAAAACCTAATGAGCAACAACTTCTGTTAACATCTAACTAAATCTGAAGTTAGATGAAAATTCGTGCATTAGTTTTTGAGATAGAGCTATTGCGGGAATCGTGCAAAATGCAGCACAGCAACGCCACCTGTTGAGCGATTTACACCAACACGTAATCAGCATCAAGTCATATACAGGACTAACTGAATCTGAAGTTTCATGAAAATCCGTGCATTAGGTTTTGAGATAGAGCCATTGCAGAAATCGTAAAAAAATGCAGTATAGCAGCGCCATCTGTTGAGCGATTTACACCAACACGTAATCAGCATCAAGTCATATCAAGAACTAACTTAATCTGAAGTTTCATGCAAATCCGTGCATTAGTTCTTGAGATAAAGCCATTGCAGAAATCGTAAAAAATGCATCATAGCAGCGCCACCTGTTGAGCGATTTGCACCAAAAACTAATCAGCATCAATTTGTATCAGAGACTAACTGGATATGAATTTTTATTAAATTCCGTGCATTACTTCTTGAGATAGAGCGCCCACAAAATTTGTGTCACACAGACAGACATTTTGTAAAAACATGTTTTTCGGGTTCTCTGACCCCTAAAACGTGTAAATACGTCGAAAACCGGAATTCGAAAATTTTCATGAATCCAATACTTTCTTTGTGTAAAGATAGAAGAAAGTAAAAAGAGTGTGTATAAAGGGATCCTGACTAGGGATTGACCGAATACCGAATAGTTGATTCGGTATTCGGTGGTTCGGCATGTAAACCAAATATTCGGCTCCGGCCGAATACTTTTAAGTATTCGGCCGAATAATTGCAGATAAGTATTTTTTTAGAATTAGAAGAATTCTCTTTTACTTAGCAGTAGAATAGGCTAAACAGTGAGTTTTAATATTATGTGCATGAGTTCAGAATTCAGCTTTCACTACAAAAAACAAGTCAAAGGCCATTTTTTATTTAAAAAAAACTTCTTCCTTCCGAAAATAGTCTACATAGGGGGGAAATCAAAACAACTGCCAACTAGAGAAAAAAAAAAAGTAAGGAAGATGCACATCTTTCCCTTATCATTTAATTTTAATTACTTCTACATTAGTTTTTTTAATTTAAATTTATTTAATATGTATTTTCTTTTAATATACACTACACATCAAATAAGTACATTAGAGTTCATATCTGTATATCTAAGGTTATTAAAGAAAATACACTCATCCAATAAGTATACCCCAATGCTTATCCTATAGCTTTTATAACCGTTATATCAAAATATAAATATCTATCAATAATTTGATAGAAAATAGTTAAATGTACAAATTGATATGATACCTTTTGTATTTTGAGAACATTCCTATTCAATATGTTTATAATTAGACAATCTGTAAATCAGCTTAATAACAACATTGTTTCTTTTTATTTGAATGAACTTATGTTTTTCTGGCAATCCTTATCCTTAATAATAGCCTGCATAGTTTAATACTTTCATAGGTTATTTGTGGGTTAGTGATAAAATAATAAAAAATAAGTGATGGGTTAATAAATTTGTGAGTGGAAAGAATTCATTAAATTTTTTGTTAATTAGATTTAAGAATAAAAATGTAACTGAATTAAATTATTGAGAATTTCATTTCAATTAAAGTTTATTAAAAAAGCTAGTATATGCAAAAATGCATATTAAAAATTTTCAAGTATTCGGTTGCCGAATACCAAATATTCGGTGTACACTTCGACCGAAGCTTCGGTATTCGGCAAAATTGCTGCTTCGGTCAATCCCTAATCCTGACCTAAGTGAAAATTTTCTTGGCCTGGCGAAATGAATAAAAGTACAGCTGTAACAATAACAAGAGTTGTACCTGCTAAGACGAAAAGCTGGGAAACAGTATGTCTTCAGTCGACGACTGATATAACCACAGTACTACGCAAACATAATTTTCATTAATTTTCAGCAGTGATATTACGGCTGAAATTATTGAATATATATAATGCGTGATTTATCACATTGCTAACGAAGCATAGAACCAACAATGTGAAAAATGTCCAAGCCAGGAATCGAACCTGGAACCCTTGGAATAGCGCTCCAAGTGCTCTACCATTAAAACTACGAGGACGATGCCCAGCTTAGCATTTCCCACATATGTTGGCAAGGCTGCAACTGCAGCACAAGATGGAATAGTCTTCATGAGCACACAATCCTGCGGCGAAACATGAGACACAAATGAAGTCTATTCCATTTTGTGCTGCAGTTGTAGCCTTGCCAACATATGTGGGAAATGCTAAGCTGGGCAATCGTCCTCATAGCTTTAATGGGAGAGCACTTGGAGTGCTATTCCAAGGGTTCCAGGTTCGATTCCCGGCTTGGACAGTTTTCACATTGTTGGTTCTACGCTTCGTTAGCAATGTGATAAATCACACATTATATATACAGCACGCAAGTCGTCAGATCTCATTTATGATATAATGCGAAACAAACAGGCAGACATGCAGCATTTTAGCATTTAGCTTTCTATCAAGGATATTAAATTTGTAATTTTTCTAGAAGATATGAAAATTTGTAACGATCTTTTACATTGTGAAATTTTTTAATTAAAGTATATAAATAGAAATATTATTTTTAATAGAAATATTAGTTCTATAATATTTCTATTTAAAATAATATTTCTATAAATGTTTATATATTATAATGTTAAATGTTTAAGTAGAAATATTTTTTCTATACTTTTGTAAAATTTACACTACTGTATTAAACATTTCTAATTTAAAATATGTTTCTGTCCCTGTTTCTGTACAGTTTGGCATGGTGAACTTGTATTATATCATCTTTATTTATAATTTTATCTTGTTAAAAATGCATAAACAAAGTTCCATTATTTCTGCATTTAACTAATACCATTCTGCTGTGAAATATAAGGGAAAATGTTTGTACTAAGGATTTTTCTGCATTCAAAAGGGCGTAATCCTGATACCGACAATTAACTAGTATGTTGTGGCCATCACAAAACTTTCTTATATCTCATACATGTCAATACTTCAAAATTCGCTATCTCAGTGCCAAATTAAATGGCAATCTGTGTTCATCATGCGAATTCTAAAAATATGAAATTCCGTGCATTAGTTCTCGAGGTATGACTGTCACTGAAATCGTGTAAATCCAGCAAAATACAGCATAGCAGCGCCACGTATTGGGTTATTTACACCAGAACCTAATTATCACCAACTGATGTCAACGTCTAACTGAATATGAAGTTTGAGGAAAATTCGTGCATTAGTTCTTGAGATAGAAGTATTGCGCAAATCATGACAAATGCAGCATAGCAGCGTCACCTGTTGAGCGATTTGCACCAACACATAATCAGCAGCAATATTAATCAAGGTATACTTGAATCTGAAGTCTGATGAAAATTCGTGCATTAGTTCTTGAGATAGAGCTATTGGGGAAATAGTTCAAAATGCAGCGCAGCAGCGCCACCTATTGGGCGATTTACACCAACATGTAGTCAGCATCATTTCATATGAAGGACTAACTAAATCCGAAGTTTGATGAAAATGTGTGCATTAGTTCTTGAGATAGAGCTACTGCGAAAATAGTGTAAATCCTGCAAAATGCAGCATAGCAGCGCCACCTGTTGGGCGATTTACACCAAAACGTAAACAACATCCATTCATGTCAAGGACTAACGGAATCTGAAATTTTATAAAAATCCGTGCATTAGTTCTTGAGATAGAGCTTTTGCGGAAATCCTGCAAAATGCTACATATCAGCGCCACCTGCAAGGCGATTTACACCAAAAACTAATCAGCACCAATCTATATCAGGGACTACCTGAATATAAATTTTTATTAAATTCCGTGCATTAATTCTTGAGAATGAGCGCCCACAAAATTTGTGTCACATACAGACAGACTCACAGACAGACGTTTTGTAAAAACATGTTTTTTGGAATCTCTGACCCATAAAACGTGTAAATCCGTCGAAAACTGGAATTCGAAAATTTTCATGAAACCAATACTTTCTTCTTGTAAAGATAGAAGAAAGTAAAAATAGCAGTGATTAAGAAAGACGTGTTTTGTGAGAATTTTAGAAACGAGTAAATTAAATAATAATAATAATAAAAGGAAATCATTAAAGTTTTACTTTTGATAGCATTAGAAATATCCGGTTTAGATTTTCATTCTTTCTAACTTAATTGAAAAGTAGTTGTCTTATCTTTCTAGCCACTTTTGACAAGAGTGATTGCTTTTCTGCTTGTACACCAGAATTTCAGTTTTTCTGATAAGAATGTTAGCTCTTTAGTTCTGAATATTCAAAGTCGAAATCAGCTTCGTGCAAGTTTTTTTGGGGAAATTTAATTTTAAATATTTGATATAATTCTAAATAACGACCTGTATTCCCCCTTTTTTAGTACTACCTTAAAATGTAAAACTACATGTCCATGTCGATTCCAGATAATTCATGGGGGGGCGGGGGAATAAAAATTCCATTGTTAAATTAATATCTTCCATCAAAACCCGTAAAAATGAAAGAAATGTTTTAATACTATGATTGTTTATTAATACTTTTATTTATTGTGTAAATTTAAAATAAGATTACTTACATTTTACCTTCATACTGTTACTTTTTCTTTCTTTTAATTACTGTGTAAACAAAAATTTAATTAATTTTTAATTATCAATGTATATATTTTAGTTAGTACTGGGTATTTTTAGTATTGAGTTAGTACATTTTACTTACACATCTTTTTCGAATATTAATGAAATAAGATATAAATTATGAAATTATTATTAAAAAAATAATAATCCATGCATTTTTTAAACAAATATCGATATCCAGAAGCTTAAAATATGCGATTCCATTCCATTGCGTCAATAAGTTTTTGAGTTATTCTTAAAAAAAAAAAAAAAAAGAAAGAAAGAAAGAAAGAAAAGAAACAACCAGCATTGTACAGTTTGTTCTGCTGCTATTAAAAATAAATTTAACAATAGGAATTCAAAGCTTTACATCTGCATAATTCCTAAACTTCTTCACCGAATAACTTCCTGTTTTGTATCAGAAATTTAAAGTTTACTGGCGAATCCAAATTGATGTCAAAATTCGGTGTTGGTATTGAAAATTTTAAACTTTATTTCTGTATAGAGACGGCCTTTTTGACTTTTCTTATTCATACGATTTTAGGACACAATTCCTAGTCGAATGGTACTTGTTGCATCTCTATGTGCTAATTTGTTGATAAAATAGTGTGGGGGGGGGGGGGAAGGAGAGTGTCTTTTTTAGGGTTTCGGTCTAGCTCACGAAGCCCTTAGTCTCGCTTCTCTGTCTGTCCGTCTGTCACAGGTTCGTACTCGGAAACTATTTAAGTTGTTACAGACATTTTTTTTTTTTTTTTTTTTTTTTTTTTTTTTACATAGAGCTGAATATAGGGTGAATCGAAAAATGTACGAAAAAAAAATTTTTGTTTTCGAAATTACTTTTGGCGCGATGTGCAAAAGTTGCCTTTTATGTACTCTAGTTTACTCCTTTTTTTTTTTTTTTTTTTTTTTTTTATTGAAATCCATTCATATTTTCTGATGCCCGAAGCGCCCCAAAGATAGTTAAAAATTGAAATTTTTATGAAATTTTATAAATTTTTTATTTTTTTAAAATTACTTTTGGCGCGGGGTGCAAAAGTTGTCTTTTATGTATACAGTGCAACCTCGATTTAACGACGTTCACGGGACTGCTCAAAAACGTCGTTAAAAGCGGGAAAACGTTAAATCGGGGTTATAAGAAAAACTATGTATGTTATTTAAAACATCGCCGAAATGATAAAATTAAGTTTAAATTAATTTAATGAAACATAAAATATAAGATAAAGCATTTGTATGTAACTAACACATTTTGTTACTTTAATAAGAAATCAAAGCTTACATTATTTTGCCGTAAAAAAATCAGAGATTTTGGTTTGAATGTTTGCTTTAGATTGCAAAACGCACAAGGGCTAAACGCTCAAGCATTAAAATTGCATCCAATTCTTTTTCTTGAGCTTAATGTCCTTGAAAAAAACAGTTTTTGAAAAATAACTTGGGCTTCATTCCAAGACTGCATTGATTCAACAACTGCACGGTCTTTTTCATCAACGCTTTCATCCGAAGACGGTTCCATCAATTCGGCAATAGACAATGCTTTTGTTTCGCAAGTCAGCACTTCGGTAACACATTCTGCATATTCAATGAAATCCCTATCAAGTCCCGCTGAATCAAACTCAGTGGAATCGTTATTCTGTATGTGATCATAGGCAGATGGTTCCGATGGGACCTGGGTCGGGAATCCACCTTTCTTGAAGCTGTGGGAGATGCAGTCTCTTGTAACCTTTTCCATGCCGGCGATATTAAATATAGGGCTTCCAACACGTTTTTCTTCTTGGATTCGGGTTGCTCACTGAAATTGACACAAGATTCCAACTGAAACAATGCATTTCATACAAGATGTTGTCTGTAAGCCACTTTGAAGGAATGAACTATCCCTATGTCACAGGGCGCTAACATACTGGGACAATTTCGTGGAAAAAATTCTAGGCGCACATTTGTCACTGTTGCATCCTTGTGAGCTGTGCGTTGATCTCAAACAAGACTATTTAACGGTTATCCAACTGCATTTTCTTATCCAGTTGCTGCAAATAATCTTTAAAAATAACTTCCCTGATCCAGGATTTTCTATTAGCTTTGTAACTTGTGGGAAAAGTTTTAATGTTTTTAAAACAACGAAGTTTTTTAGCATCTCCAATAACAAGAGGGGCTAGTATTTCGCTACCATCAGTATTACAGCACAGTAAAACAGATGTTCTTTTGATATCTTACCTCCGTTACATGATTCTTCCTTTTACTGTGTACTCTTATCTTTAAGGAGATTTAAAAATAAGCCTGTCTCATTAAAAATATTCTGCGGAGCATTAAAAATATTCTTCGGAGTATTATTTTCTACCAGAGATGGTAGTGCATCCCTTTCCCAGTCATCAACAGTGGCTTGATCGACGCTTGCAGTTTCACCACACACTGATCTGTATGCCACTTTGTGTTTCTTTTTGAATCCGTCGATCCACCCATTTGATGCGGAAAATCATGTTATGTCTAATTTAAGAGAAATTTCCATAGCTTTCTCTTAATATTGTTCCATTAATAGGAATATTAGCAGAGTGTGCTTGTGCTTGGTGGAGCCATTCAATTAAGATTTTTTCCAGTTCAGCAAATGAAGAACATTTTTAAGGTTCTGATCTTTTTGCAGCATTTCCCATTGAACTTATTTTGTTTCAACGGCATTTTGTTGGCTTAAAATTGTTTTAAGTGTAGATATTGCATCCCCAGGGGATTTCGCCAATTCTGCTTCAGCCCCTGAAAAATGCTTCGGTTTTTCGATAATACTGGCCTTATCGGCAATAGAAAATCGCTTCCGTTTTGCAGTTATTTCTCGCTGAATGAAAACGAATAAAGTTTTTTAATGTTATCCTTCAGTTCAGTTTCTATTGGAAACCTAACACTCCTGTACTCTAGCAAAAAAAATTATTATTTGTTCTTCTAGTTTTTATGTAGAAGTAATTATGAATGAAGCAAGCAAACTGAAGGTTTCTTTGTCTTCCAAAAATGGAAGAAATAACTATTACGGTAAACATCCTCTAATCCGGCACGTTCGGGACTTGAAGCATGCCAGATCGCAAAATTTTCCGGTTTACAGGATGCATGTCGAAAAAAAAGTGTAGAAGTTAGAATTAAACAAAAAATGTAGTAAAGCATGTCTTTTAGTCTTTAAACAGCTTCAATAGAATTAAAAAAAAGACTACATAATGTAAAGTAGAACATATGTACATGACTATAAAATGAAAACGGGCACTGTAGGCCTACACAGTTAGGCCTACTCATAGAAGCCATCTTGAACAAATCTCGAATTTCAGTTTGTTTTGTAATAGTATTCTCTCTTCTTTTTTAAGAAGTCATTTCGTATGATGTGGTGTTTCATAATTTCCGCATCGTTGAACGAACTGCTGCGCTCAGAAAACTTGATAAATGTATTCAAGGGATAAGATGCTTGATTCCACCTGATGTTATTTAACTCGTCTATATCATCTTCATCAGCATCAACCTCATCTGTGAAAAATTTCCTCTCCCGGCTTATCAAAATCTGCTTCAACCCACTCTTTTATTTCTTTTCGATTCAGTTGTGACATGGGGCTCTCTCTCTAAAGGCAAACAACCTAAGTCATGTTCTAGTTCATCATCAACTATATCGCTTTCCGTAACTTAACATTTTCGTCCATTACTTCAGGCCAAAGTTTATGCCATGACTTTTTCAAAGTTTCCTGTTTTACCTCATCCCAAACCAAACTAGTACCAAAGATAGCGTCTTTATTAGAAAACTATTCTTGAAAATCTTTCAAATTGCAATCCGATGCCAGTACTTTCTGTAAAAACTGTCTGTAGTGCAGGGTTGCCGGCTTTTAGCCAGGACAAAAAAAGCCGGCCGGCTTTTTTTGGTTTTAGCCACTTAAAAAAAGCCGGTTTTTATTTTTGAAAGTTGGTTTACAGCTAATTCGTTTTAAATTTGGATCAATTAATTTATAGGTACTTTTTGGTCAGCCGGGCGCCAGTGTTATATATACACATGTATGTATACCTATATATACATATACAGGGTGCAATATGTTATCTATCGCCGACCTTTAATTTCTCAACCGTTGGTCGTAGACATATAGTTCCAATTACAAAAACGTTTCAAATGAGGTAAATATTCATGTTGTGGCATTATTTAAAGTAAAAAATCAACTTGATAAAAATTACGAAAACTAACTTTTTATACGGTCCTCCAGTCCCTATAGTTATATTTAGTAAAAGTTTACACATATCATAACAGATATGATATAACACAAAAAGTTTGACATGTGTACTACAAAAATTGACACAGCAGTTATTAAATTTCAAAGTTTGAGATTTTTGCACATGATTTTGTCTTTCATTGGGGGATCAGTTAAAAGATGAATTAAAGTAATTCGAGATCAAAATCAGGGTGCAATGTCCTTTTTACGTCGAAACCGCCTTTAGCCGGTATCTTCGGTACGTTTGAATGTTGTTCGACCCATAAAAGTTAGCTCAAATTTTTTGATAAAATAACCCCATTTAGTGATTCCCCGATTTGGCGATACCAGCTAAAGGTGGTTTCGCCGTAAAAAAGACATTGCACCCTGATTTTGATCTCGAATTACTTTAATTCATCTTTTAACTGATCCCTCAATGAAAGACACAATCATGTGCAAAAATCTCAAACTTTGAAATTTAATAACTGTGTCAATTTTTGTAGTACCGATGTCAAACTTTTTGTGTCATATCTGTTATGATATGTGTAAACTTTTACTAAATATAACTATAGGGACTGGGGGACCGTATAAAAAGTTAGTTTTCGTAATTTTTATAAAATTGATTTTTTACTTTAAATAATGCCACAACATGAAAATTTACCTAATTTGAAACGTTTTTGCAATTGGAACTATATGTCTATGACCAACGGTTGAGAAATTAAAGATCGGCGATAGATAACATATTGCACCCTGTATATGTATATTTATACATATATAGAAGCTATATGTATACATATATATATGTGTGTGTGTATACACATATATATGTATATAGATATACATACGTGTGTATATATAACACTGGCGCCCGGCTAACCGAAAAGTACCAATTTATAATACACTTATAAATATTTTCTACTAAGAAAATTATAAATTTCTATTAAATTTTGTCAAATAAATAAGTCTTTATAACTGCTAGAAAGCAACTGTGAAGGCATTATGTCTGAAAATCATATATAAATATTGAAAAGAATATAAGTTAGATTCCAAACTGGTGTTTTGAAGTTCTGTATTACATAGCTCCACATATACTACACATTTTAAAGATTATATTTAATTAAACAATGACAAAATGTAGCACCTCAAAATGGAAACATTCTTATGTGCCCATATGGAGAGTTAAGTTAAAAATGTTAAAAGAGAAATTAGAAAGGATATAATACTTGCGGAGAGTTTGGTACATAAGTGTATTAAAAATAGAGGATTTAAACAAGAAGAAAATAAAATAAAATAAAGTAAAATTTTAAAAAGCTTGTTGCTAAGCATATTCATGCGTATGCTATTCATAATATTTTTAATAGTGAGAAATTATATTTTTATTATATGACTATGTATAATTTTAAATGTTTACTAGAAATAAAATAAGACTTGTATATTAATAGCTCTTAAAATTAACTAAGTAATAAAACATGTAACTAAGTAACCATTGTCCTCTTCAATTTTATAAAGCTGTAAAAATGAAAAAATTCAGGAGGTGGGGGGGGGGGGGGTTAAAGATCAGTCAATGGAAACCGGATAAAGCAGTTGGTATGGCGCTTTTAAAATTTAGCTGACACATTTGCAATTCTAACTACAAATCACTAGCAAAACCATCTAAATTTTATTCAAAAATTAATGTCTTCATTATTGAGAAATTGGGTTACTTATTAAACTCTAAATCAATTAAATGTCATTAAAGCTAATTAAAAACTCTTTAAAATGTGTAGTGTATAATTACAATGCTTCATTGTATAAAAGCCAATTATGGCCAATAAAGGCCAATTTTGGCCAAAAAAAAGCCGGTTAAAACCAATAAAAGCCACCGGCGTGGCTTTTTTTAATTTTAGCCGGCTTTTTTGCAACCCTGCTGTAGTGTGACTTGAAGTTCTGGATCACCTCTTTATCCATGGATTGAAGCAAGGATGTGACATTGGGATGAAGATAGGCTAATGAAATTTTACTAGATTCTAATTCATTCTTATCTGTATGAGCTTTACAGTTCCTACAGTTGTCTAAAAACAAAATAACCTTAGTGTCTTCAGATATTTAAAAAAATCGTTTAACAGCTAGCACAAAGTCTTTGAAGAACCAGTTTTTAGGGTTTCGTTCATCTGACGAAACCCTATTCGTTTCGCTCCTCTGTCTGCCTGTCTGTCCCTCACAGAGCCCGTTCTCAGAAACTATACACGTTGGAGACTTGAAATTATGCATACTTATAGCTGGACACCTCAGATCAAACGACAAATCATAAAATTTTGAAAAAGTCGTACATTTAACCCTTTGGGCTCCCACATGTGTATTTTAAACAATTCTTTCAAAGTGAGCCCCTAATTAGGTTGGAGGCGTGAAATTTTGCATACTTATAGCTGAACACCTCACATCAAACGACAAATCATAAAATTTTGAAAAAGTTGTAAATTTAACCCTTTGGGGTCTCACATGTGTATTTTAAACAATCCTTTCTAAGTGAGCCTCTAATTAGGTTTGGAGGCGTCAAATTTTGCATAATTATAGCTTAACACCTCACATCAAACGACAAATCATAAAATTTTGAAAAAGTTGTAAATTTAACCCTTTGGGCTCCCACATGTGTATTTTAAACAATTCTTTCTAAGTGAACCCCTAATTACGTTGGAGGAGTGAAATTTTGCATACTTATCATACTTATAGCTGAACACCTCACATCAAACGACAAATCATAAAATTTTGAAAAAGTCGTACATTTAACCCTTTGGGCTTCCACATGTGTATTTTAAACAATTCTTTCCATGTGAGCCTCTAATTAGGTTGGAGGCGTGAAAATTTGCATACTTATAGCTGAACACTTCACATCAAACGACAAATCCAGACCTGCCAATTGCTACGAAAAAATCGTAGTTGCTACGATTTGGACCTATAAACTACGATGCTACGAAAATCGGTCTTAAACTACGATTTTTTGCAAAAGACACAAATGCGATTTTTATCCCGCACAGCATATTTTTCAGGAGTGATTCTGTTGCGAAATTTCCAAAATTTCAAAGTATTCATTTCCGAAAGTTTAAAAAAATTGGCCATTAGTCCGAAAATTCGGACATTAAAAAATGCTCATAGGAAAAAAAAAATATGGGCTGCAAAACACTCTCTTTATGTATATTAATCACAAGTGAATCGTGTTTCTGTAAATATTTATACAGGAATTTGCTTCCTTAGAAACAAGGTGCCATTTTAAGAATTTCTGGAAAAGAGCGGGGAAGGGGATTTCTGGAAAGGGGTTCTTTGAGGGGCAAGGTTTAAAATAGTGTGCAAAATCGCACGATTTGCGATAAACTACCGCGAATTTCGACAAATGCCGTATAAAAAAAAAACAATTTCGTCAAAGGATCGTGGTAAAAACGCAGTGTTGATTTTAGGGAGTGGCCCGGTAGGGGAATGCTACCCCCACACCCGGAAGATTTGAGATTTTGTTTTTTCAATGGTGTGAATTTTGTCAAAATATCGCAGAAAGGAAACGCGAATTTCGTCAAAAGATCAGTAAGAAAATGCAAATTTCATCGAAAGTTCGCAGAAAGAAAACACTAACTTCGTCAAAAGGATCGCGGAAAAAAACGCAAAATTCGACAAAGGATCATGGTAAAAAAATGCGAATTTCATCAAAAGTTCATGGTAAAAAGTGTGGATTTCAACAAAAATGTGAATTACGATTACGGAAAAATTGTGAATATCCTGAAATGGACGCAGAAAAAAAATCCCGAATTTCGTCAATTTACTGCGCTGGGCTAAAAAATTGGAACCAGGCTCCTCTTACAAATGTTAAAAAAAAAAAGAAAAAAAAAAAAGAAAAAAAAAAAAAAGAAAAACGCTGTGAAACGAACAGAAACTCTAAAAACCGTATAAAAATTTTCTGAGGAAAAAATTTACTATATTGAGTTGAAAGACTGAAACCTTATTCCATTTACAAATGTCAAAAGATGGCTGTGTAACACGAAAAACCAACCAACCAACCTCCAGATTAATTTAAAATTTGTGTGCTACGATTTTTTATTTTCAAAGATTGGCAGGTCTGCAAATCATAAAATTTTGAAAAATTGCAAATTTAACCCTTTGGGGTCTCACATGTGTATTTTAAACTATCTTTTCTAAGTGAGCCCCTAATTAGGTTGGAGGCATGAAATTTTACATACTTATAGCTGAACACCTCACATCAAACGACAAACTATAAAATTTTGAAAAAGTCGTACATTTAACCCTTTGGAGTCCCATATGTGTATTTTAAACAATTATTTCAAAGTGAGCCCCTAATTAGGTTGGAGGCGTGAAATTTTGCATACTTATAGCTGAACACCTCACATCAAGCGACAAAATCATAAAATTTTGAAAAAGTTGTAAATTTAACCCTTTGGGCTCCCACATGTGTATTTTAAACAATTCTTTCTAAGTGAACCCCTAATTACGTTGGAGGAGTGAAATTTTGCATACTTATCATACTTATAGCTGAACACCTCAGATCAAACGACAAATCATAAAATTTTGAAAAAGTCGTACATTTAACCCTTTGGGCTTCCACATGTGTATTTTAAACAATTCTTTCTATGTGAGCCTCTAATTAGGTTTGGAGGCGTCAAATTTTGCATAGTTATAGCTGAACACCTCGCATCAAACGACAAATCATAAATTTTTGAAAAAGTTGTAAATTTAACCCTTTGGGGTCTCACATGTGTATTTTAAACAATCCTTTCTAAGTGAGTCACTAATTAAGTTGGAGGCATGAAATTTTACATACTTATAGCTGAACACCATCATGCGACAAATCATAAAATTTTGAAAAAGTCGTACATTTAACCCTTTGTGCTCCCACATGCGTATTTTAAGCAATTCTTTCTAACAGAGCCCCTTATTAAATTGGAGATTTGAAATTTTTCATACTTATAACAGAATACCTGAGGCCAGGCGACAAATCATAAAATCTTGAAAAAGTCTTACGTTTAACCCTTTGAGCTACCACATATGTATTTTAAGCAATTCTTTCTAAGAGAGCCCCTAATTCAGTTGGAGACAGGAATTTTTGCATACGTATAGCTGAATACCTCAGACCGCGCGACAAATCATAAACTTTTCAAAAAGTCTTATATTATTTACTCCTCCGGGCTCTAACTTGTGTATTTAAACATTTTTTCTAACCTCCGCCCTTTTCACCCGGGGAGCACTTTTCCAACTTTTGCCGACACCTTTTTGAACATTCTTTCATATTATGCACCATAGCCTTACATATTTTAGTTCCACTTTTTACCGCCAGGGCCGCCTACTTATCTCGGGTGCTATGGGCTCAATCCCCTCGACTAATATATCTACTGATAGTATGTAAAACGGAGTTTCGTTCGGATGGAGGTTTATTTAGAATAGAGTGCGCCCCGAGTTGCGAAATGTGGAACTAACAGATTTTTCAAAAGGATAAAATGTTTTGAAAGGAATATTAAACGAAACCCTCTGTGCGATCTGTGATCACACTTACCCACTTGTTTAACAACTCTTCATTGATCCAGGCACTTGATTATGCTCCATAAGTCACAGGCAAGCGTTTCACGCCTTTTAAGCCCTAGGATTCTTTGACTTTCCTATCACAAAAGATTTTAATTTGTGATGACCGGGTGAATTGGAGCACAGCAGTACTGTTAACCGATCTTTATTTTACTTTAAAATTTTACACTTCTCTGATCAGCAGTATTAGAATTTGGTAGACAACGCCACAGAAGGCCGCTCTCGTCTGCATAATAGATTTGACAAGCTGTAAGTTCATTTTCAGAAACAGTAGACTTGAATTTAACTTTGAACTCTTCACCACCTACAACATCGGCAGATTTCAGCTCGCCAGAAATATCAATTTTTTTTATACCGTGACGAGTCTTAAAGCTCCTCCGCCAGCCTTCAGAAAATTTGCAATCAGTATCGATGTTCAAATCTCGTTGGAACTGTTTAGCTTCTTCAACAACCTTAGGACCAGTTATAGGTTTACCCTCTAATCTTTTTGCTGAAAACAAATTGCACAAGACCGAATCTAGTTGCTGTAATTTGGATTTTTTAAAGTTTGTCTTTTACTTAGATTTTTATAGTTTCTAATTCGTTCAAAAACTGTTTCAACTTGTCTTTGTTTTATATCTTAAATTGTAGACCACCCTATGTCATAGTCTTTCATAATGATGCTCTACTTACGCCATTTTGAAACTTCATCACGATTTCTAGCTTTTGAGCCAAACGCCAAACTAAGAGTCAGATGAAGACAGGAACCATGTCACTTGCCACTCACTATAAAATTACTCGCAGGCTCTAAAAACACCAAAACACACCACGTGAATTCTACTTTGATGCATGTGACTATCAGTTTGAGCGTCACTGAACAGTGAAACGTAAACTAAGACGCAGAGCAAGAGCGAAGAGCAGAAACTTAACATGAAACGTAAACAAAGACGTTGCGACGGCCGTTGACCAGATGGTGCCCCATACACGCATGCCGATACACAATGTCCGGTACGACGTCTATCTCTCGCTCCTTCGATGTTTTGTGATCGATATAATTTTTTTTTTTCGAAAGTCGCGCCGGATTAGCCAGCATGACGGACCTTAGTATGCCGGATTAGAGGATATTTATTGTATTTAATTTGATTTGATTTCGTTGATTATAGTAAATATCGATTCGAAAGAAAGCAGAAATGTAGATAGAAAAGGTTCAAAATTCGTCAAAAACGATCAATTATTGTTCAAAAAAGTGTTCATTTTCATTTAAGAAAACGACGTTAAATGCGGGAAAGACGTCAGAATAAGATTTTAAAAGCGGGTTTTTTTTTAACATTGTTGGTATAGGAAATTGGTGGGACTAAGCTGAAACGACGTTAAAATCGTTATATGCAGGAAGCGTTAAATCGGGGTTCCACTGTATTAGTTACTTGTTTTTTTTTAAATTGAAATCCATTCATATCTTCCGGTGCCTCAAGCGCTCCCAAAATAGTTAAAAAATGAACATTTTTTGAAAATTTATAATTTTTTTTATTTTATTTATATTTATTTTAAATTCCATTTAGTGCCTGGTGAGAAAGTTGTGTATTGGGTGTACTACATAATTGTGTAATTTACATAATTCTTTATCTAAATCCATTCATATCTTCCGGTGTCTCAAGTATAGTTAAAGATTGTAATTTTTAAGAAAATGTAATTAAAAATTTTTTATTTACGAAAATTGTTTACACATCTGGCAAAGTTTTTAGTTAATAGAGAATAAACTTTATAAATAACAATTTTATTATAATACTTGAAATATAAATTTAAAAATAAAACCACTAAATCGTACAAATTACTAAAATTGAACTTATGTAGAAAATGTTTTACTTCTTTTATTTTGAAGATTTACATATTTCTGAAGTTTGTAATAATTTTTGGTGTTAAAATGTTTGATATGATTTCTTGATGTTATTCTATTCAATATGAAATCCTGTCTCTTTTCTTATCCAGGTACGCTTGCTAATTAGAGTTGAAAAAAACTCGCAGATTTTGAGGGACCGGAATAAACCAGGAAATTTTGGGAAATAAACGCGGAATTTTGGGGAATATTGGAAATTTTGCAGGAGCTTTGAAGGTAAACAGAACCAGCCATTTTTCAATTTAAAATTTTTATTTTTCAGAATTTCAGGCACTGTTCTGAAAAGTTTAAAATATATTTATCATTATGAATTCACAAAAAAAATATGATTTTGCAATTATAGTTTGTTAGCTCGCAAATCTACTATTCAGGCCATACTCTATATTAATTTTCTAGCGAGTTGCATTGTATTTTCCATTGACTTATTTTACTTTATTTCATTTTCTTTTTGTTTGCATTGGCTGATTCGTAGAACAGGGATGATGTTTACACCAATGAATCTGTCACTACCTCTGTCACTTTTTACTTATAGGCGATTAAAACATCAAATTACTTAAGATATTTAAATATTTCTGCAACTTAAGCACGTATTTCATTAGCTTTCATGTAAACTGAAACTATTTTTCTATAATTATGTTGTTTACATTTGTAAAAAAAAAAAAAAAAAAAAAAAAAAATCATTAAAAATAATAAATAAATTGTCATACCTAAAACTTTCCGAACATTCGCGGGAATTTTTAAAATTTACCTACCAAAAAACCCCGTTTATTCCCGGGATAAAACTCGGTTTTTTCCACCCTTTGCAACTCTATTTCTAATGCCTCAGCCAATATGCGAATGCATCTTTCAACAGCGTGGGTATGGCATGGATATTTTGACCATTCCTCCGTTTTTCCTACTTTCAGGGCCGAAACTAGCCTTTTTTGCACCCGGGGCAAGCATGGATTTTGGCGCCCCCCCCCCCCTTTCTTCCGCGAAGTATATTTACAAAGAGAATTTTACTAGTTTTCTAATAGCCGACTTATTTTAAAATTTAAAATATGTAATACTGAACTACGTAATCTACAATGGCGGATCCAAGGGGGAGGTCACGGGTGTCATGAATCCCCTCTGAACACCAACAAAAATATTCTAAAGATCATTTTTAAAATGAAATATACAGTTAGAGTCCCGATTATCCGAGTCCTGCTTAACCGAGTTTCCGCTTTCACCGAGTTATTTTCTTCTGATAGACTGGTGTCTTCTATTATTATGAAACAGCCATTATAAATGAAATGTTAGGTGAAGATGAGAGAGCAGTCGTAAAAAGTTAGAACTCTGATTTTCTGGTCTGAATGGGAATAAAAAAAAATGGCCATAATTTTTTTTTTCAAAAAAATTTATTTTTGACAAACAAAAAATGTTATATATTTTTTAAAAACAAAATTTTGACATAAGTTGTTGCTGATTAGGTTTTGGTGTAAATCACCCAACAGGTGGGGCTGCTATGCTGCATTTTGCAGGATTTACACGGTTATAGCAATAGTCATATCTCAAGAACTAATGCACGGAATTTCATATTTTTAGAATCCTCATGATGGCACTCTGATAGCTAAATTTGAAATACTCATATGTATGAGATACAAGAAAGTTTTGAGATTGGCACTTTCGACTATTTTTTTCTTCTGCTGTATTATTTTTAAAACTTCCTAAATTTCTACTGCCACACGCTGAAATTACACCCCCCCCCCCTCCCCCGTCTTCCTGGCCATTTAAATATTTAAAACTTGTATTTACAAAAATGAAACACTTTATTAAAAAATGCATATAATAATTTATTTAATTTGTAGGTCTTTACATTTTTTTGTTTTGGTCCTTGAAAGTCCTCAAAATTCCTTGATTTTTATTTAAAGAAATGTGTACAAACCCTGCAAACTCTTTAATAACACCATAAAATAAAATAAAAAAATGCGCTAGGTACTATTTCGAAAGAACTTAATCTCTTCAGGCGCGAAGAAAACTTGCTACCACTTTGAAATCAGGAGCTAGACTCAAAGTGGTGGTAGCTTAATTAGAAAAATAAAACTTTGTTAAAATCACTATAAAATACAAAATAACACATATAGTCCAAGAGCTGTTAAACATTTTAGGGAAGGTATTTGAGGCACCCTGAAAATTTGTGCAACTCTTCTTTTGTAATGGCTGAATACAAAATCGAATGTCTGGCTGAAGAATCGTGGCCCAAAAACTGTGCCAGACACGTGTCAAGTGCCATTTTTTGACTACCCAAAAAAGGTATTTGAGGCACGCTGAGATTGAGACGGAATAATATTTATACTTAGAAAAAAATATTTTGAAAACGACAGACACTTTAGTCGGCCCAAAACCTGTGCCAGACACGTGTCAAGTGCCATTTTTTGACTACCCAAAAAAGGTATTTGAGGCACGCTGAGATTGAGACAGAATAATATTTATACTTAGAAAAAAATATTTTGAAAATGACAGACACTTTAGTCGGCCCAAAATCCGTGCCAGACACGTGTCAAGTGCCATTTTGCCAAAAATGGCAGTTCAGGGCCTAGCCATTGGCCTAGTTCAGGGTGCCTCAAATACCTACTCAAAAATGTTCAACAGCTCTCCTACTAATAGAACGCGAAACGCATCCTGTGTGTTATTTTGTATTTTATGGTGATTTTAAGAAAATTTTATTTTTCTAATTGTAATTTATCTCCAGTTTTTCGTTGCTGTTTGATCTGGTGGTAGCTTGTCTTATTAGTTAGCGCATGACGCATGAAGAAGAAAGACTTAGCTTTCGGAAGGCCTAGAGTATTTCTTAATTTTATGGTTTTTCTTTTTTGTATCTTTTTTTCTCCATCAACACAAAAAAGCATTTTTATATAAAAATATCAATAGTAAGTGTGATTGAAACAAATTAAGTTTTAAAATTTATTAAAAGTTATTCTTTCGTATTAGCCACATGGCAGGACTTAATAATCCGAAGAAATCGCCAAAGATTTCGTGATGTACTGCTGCTTTTTTATTCTGATAATTTCAGCTGTTTAAGTCTAGGTTCGATTATATGTCTGTTAAATTTGTGTTTTATTTATATTATACTATGTTTTTTTTTATTTATTGGGGAAGTTTTAATTTTGTTTTGGAATATTAGCTTGAAACAAACGCTAACAAGGAGAGGGTCCGAGGTTGGTCTCACGGAATCCAGCGATCCTTTGTACATTGATAGAGTATAGTTAATAGATAAACATATCAACAGGATAAAGTGCAATATTCAGGAGGGTCGTAAAAAACGAGCCCCAAAGTTCACCCATTATTGACTCTTTAGTATATAACCGGATAAATTACTCGCGCTTGCGAGAGGCTCGCTAGTACAGTTGGCAGCGCGCCAGACTTTTTATTTTCTCCTTCTGGGACGTCTGCGGGTTCGGTACTCCAACAAGCTTTTTTGCCAAAATAATGATCAGTTATTTTCAAACCATAATTAAAAAAATATATCTAATTATTTAAAGTTAGACAAATATTCATAAAAATATGCTTCTGCACGCAGACACACACTTATATATATTATGTGCTTATTAATTTACAGAGATATTGCCGCTTTATGCATCTAATGGGGGGAAAAAAGGAGAATAACTGAATTATTCAGTCGACAAAATTTAATTTTATTCACATTTATTTATAGACTTATCTATGAATAGATACCTGTTGTTTTCATCGAAGTAAATTAAAATACGCTACATAAAATTAAAATATGCTATTTTATTTTTATCTTGTATTTTAAAATGTTATCATTTTTTATTTTATTTTTTATTTTTTTAATTTTTAAAACATAATTATTTTTTATCATGGGATCTCATGTTTGGAATTAGAATAACTGTTTTCGGTTAAAAACCTTGTAACGTAGATTTGCAGGTGGTTTTTAAGCAAAACAAGTACGCTATAGAAAATGAACAGGGTGGGTTTAAAATGTTTACCTTTCTTTTGTTGAAATTTAAGCACCCATCTGCCGCAGAGCGAATGAGTACGGCATTTTGTTTTTAAAGTTCTGAAGTGATTAGACGTTGTCCTTTATTATAGTGTCATAATTAAAATGAAAAAAGCTATTTTGTAAAAAATGTCTAGTGAAGAAGCTTCTAAATTTACAAATATTGAAAAGCGAATTTCATAATGCACAATTCATAGCGAATCATCAAAATTGATATTAAAAGATGTAGTCGTGTATTACACAAAGTTACTCTCTGAAAATAATTTAATTTCATCGGAGTCTTCAGACGCTATTTCTTGTGAAGCCAAGCTTATCGGGAATGAACTTTTTCACAATAATCTAGAACTACTTTGTGATAGAAAAACTTATAGTTGAAGCACAGCTTTGGTAAAACTAGGCGACGTTTATTTTTATAGGCAGGTGAAAAATATGATTAAGCGGTTACAAAATTGTAATTGTTTAATTGAACGGAAAAGAGAAATTAATTCTCGCTAGGATTGTATAAAAATTCATTCAATTGTGCATTATCAACTCTCTTCACCTATATTTTGTAACATGATAAAATACGCCTGGCATGCATGGAAACTTTCACATAAAAGAATAATATTTATGAATGTCAATGAAGTGTGTTTTCCAAATGATCTTTTTAAAACGCCTTGTTCCTGTAAAAACACTTCTTTTATTATTCGTGCACGCTGTCGCAAAAGTTTCTGTTTCATATGTTTTTATGATAATTATCATCCCGGTTCCTGCCCGTAATCAGAACCTCAATTTTAATAGAACACATTTATTTTTTAAGTACATAGTATAGACAGAAATGTAAAATAAATTTAAATAAGTGTAAAATAAGTGTACGTCATTGTGAAATATATGTAAGTAATTGTAAAATAAATATAAATGATTGTAAATAAAACTAAATATAAAATTTACAAAAATGTTGAATGCAAAAAAATACGTATATACTGCATAAGATTCTTGCTTTTTTTTTTTTCATTATATCCATAAGGATGCAATAAAACTGTCTCTCTCTGTAAATAAATAAATATGTGTGAATGCGCCAATATTTATATTTGCCTTACATTTAAATAGTTATATATATATATTTTTAATTGTGGTTCAAAAATAATTTATCATTATTTTGTCGGGAGAAAAAAAAATCCTCGTTGGAGGATCGAACCTGCAGATATCCGTAAAAACGAAAATTAGAAGTCTGGCGCGCTGCCAACTGTGCTATCGAGCCTGTCGCAAATGAACTTAATTTATCCGATTATATACTAAAGAGTCAATTGGGTGAACTTTGGGGCTCGTTTTTAACGGCCCCCCTGAATATTGCACTTTATCCTATTGATATGTTTATCTATTGACAATACTCTATCAATGTACAAAGGATTGCTGGATTCCGTGAGACCGACCTCGGACCCTCTCCTTGTAAGTGCAAACGGATTAATCTTTTCTAATCGGACTGCATGCGATAAAGATAGATTTAAAATAATTCATGCTTGAAAATTATTTTTAAAACGATAAACAATCTGTAAACTGATGTAATGGTTTTCAAACAAATTATATTTGAAATTACATTTTTTTCCCCGTATTCGGCGGTGTAAAAGTTGATTGTTCGATAACATATATCTTAAATTCGTGTTTTATTTTATTTATTTGTTCATGAAGATTTAATTTCGTTATGAAAAATTAGCCGAAGTCAAATGCTGAACTATTTATATTGTTTTAATTCCAAATGGGTTAATATTCTTCCGTAATGGAGCCCGCGCGCGGTGGGGATAGATTAAAAAAATTCATGCTTGAAAATAATCTTAAAAACCACAATAAATGAGTAAAATGCGATACAGTTTTCAAACAAATTGCATTTGAAAGTAAATTTTTTTCTCTCTACCAAAAAATTGAAAATGTGCAATGTTTAGAAGTTTTTTAATTGTCAGGTGTTGCTATCCTCAAAATGATGTCAGTGTTATGCATGGACACGTTTACCCTTTATAATATAGATATTCACCATACATCTATTATTTAATATAGTTCATCTGTACTTTTCTGTAAGTTATACATCAAAAAAACGTATGACTTCTTTTAAATTTAATTTAAGCTGACTGTTTTGTATGTATTCGCTTTTCCCCATATGATTGTGAAAAAAAATATTCTTCACAATTTTGTCAATTTTCACAATAAGAAGGTTTTTTTGTATTTATTTTGTATAACATATGATGAATTACTTATATCATACGTAGAATTTTCATGTTTTAAGGTCAAATATATATTTTGAAAACGGAAACACTCTTTTATAGCACCAATATAGCACCGTCCCATTCTGATATCTCTGACTTTCTCATCTCGAAGTATTTTCATCCTTTTTCTCTGAGCCGGAGCTCTTCACCTTTGATATTTGCGATTCCGCGCCTGCGCTTCTTTGTCTTCACCCCGGGAAACACCCCGGTGTCCTTTTGGGTTGCGCGAAGACGATTGGGATGGCCCGGATAATGTATTTCATTAAATCAGAGGCAGAGCTTATAAAAAGTTGTATACTTACCACTTTCTACGGTTATCATATAGAGAAACATATACAGTTCTAATTAGGTTAGAAAAAAGTATTAAATATTAAAAGCTGAAGTGGAGAAATCTGAAATGAAACTATCCAGTATGAAATACTCTTCAATTAGTCTTCTTTTCATTATAAGAATGTAATACTGAATTATATAATGCTGCGGTTTTAATTCAATCTGAAGTTAAAATGGTCGAGGTCAGAAAAATACTAGAAGAAAGTTTAGAAACATCGTGTAGAATATCTGCGTATTATTGAACTACTGTTATATACTATTTATTAATATGTAAATGTTAATTTTAACTTTAACCATTTTGATAATATAATATTAATAGCGCGGTGGATAAAGCCCCTTATTATTAACTTGTAGTTCCTGAAAGCAGAATGAAACACTATAAATCAGGCTATCAATTTTTCACTCCGGTATTGTGGTTATTAATTGGGAAAAAATATTGAAGCCTTATGTTTATTTTTATAATATCAGATTTTTAAAAAGATCGTTTGATCATTAAAAAGCATATTTTACTCTGTGTGTGTGTGTGTTTGTTTGTTTGCTATATACTAGCAGACCCGCCCGTCGTTGCCCGGGGTCCATACCTTAAAGAAAACAGAAGTTTGTATGATTTTACATCATTTGAAATTCTTTTAAATGAACTTAATTTCTGAGGCCCGCATTGCCTTCCGCAGCGTCTAGAGTATTCCCAATAAACTTCTTTCCCAACGAACCTGTAACCTAGGTCCCCGTTACCTAGGGCAACATGTACCTGCCTGAAGTGCACCGCACGTGCCGGAGACAATCGAAAACCAAGTTGAGTGAGCCAAACCTTGTAGTAATAAAAAAAAGAATTCATCATTAATGTTAGAAAATGTTGGTAACTGAAGTCTAAGGTAAAATTTAATAATACAGAAAGTAGCCGAATTGTAGTCTAAGTTCAATGAACCAAATCCCGTTGAAATTGGGTCCTTAGAATCCGAGCAAAGAATGCTCCCCCAAGTGGTGGAAAATGCCACATCCCCTTGTAAATTTCACGAATTACGTTTAACATTAACACGATATTTAATAAACGGATGAAATCCCTTATCTAAAGTTACTTTTAAAGCAACGCGATTTTTAATTTACGGCTGTAGTTTGTAAACGTAAGTTGATGCTGAAAAAAAAGATTAATGTTTGAAAAAAGTGGTAGCTGAGACCGGGCCCTGGGGGCCAGGGTCTTAACTGGAATGTAGTTGGTTATAAGAAAATCTTTTTGTAGTTTTGAAGTAGCTGGCGGACGCTGAAACTATGTTAAAGAAAATTTTAATAGAATCGGATAGTTTTTAAAGAAGCTGCAACAAAGGCCCCAAGAAGCAGATTAATATTCAAAATTGGTGGTAGCTGAAGTTTGGGAAATTTTTTTGTCATTCATGTAGTAGCAGGCGGACTTAAGAAATTGTTTTAAAAAGGAAGCTAGTGAATCGGACCGTTTAAGGGACCTATAACAAAGGGCCCAAAGAGGGCCAACTGATAGTAAAGAGCAGGGCCCTAACATGAAAACTTGTTAAAAGATCTAAGTTCTTAGCACTTTAACTCTTCAATTAGTCAAAATAAAGCATAGGGTAATAATTAATCATTAGAATAAAATTTTAAAGAAATGCGCAAAAAATGCGGGGAAATGCTTAAAACAAAGGCCCTAAGGTCCAGTAAAAATAAGAGGGTGTTGGTCCGAGGAAAATAATGCAAGACTCAACTTTAAAATTTTGCATTGAGAATGTAAGAAAATTATAGATGGTGAAAAATGCATGCCGCACAAAACGTGCAAGGGGCACCGGATCGGGCCCTATGGAACCCTAAGGTGCCCCAGGGTTTTAACTGGAATAAAGTAACGGCAGAATAACTAAATTGAAAAAGGGTTCCAAAAATGAAGATCGGATGAAAAGGAGGCAATTTATTAATTTTATGGTGCAAAAAATTTAAGGGTCCCTGTACCGGGTCCCAAGGGACCAGGGACTTTAGTAGCATGCAGTTGCGTATGAAGATGATTTTAAAGTAGTCAGAGGATGCTAGAAATATGTTAAAGAAAATTGCAAGCAATTCCTATTATTTTAAAGAAGCTGCACCAAGGGAAGAACCCCCTTGAAGTATAGCACAAAATTAGCACTCGCCACTCGTCAGCCGTCGAGTAACACTTAAAACGTGGCGATTAACTTTATTGTCCTCACTCGCCAAACTCTATGGCCACCACTCGCCAAACGCGATGGTTGAAAGATCGATGCCAGGAAGGAAAAGGGGGGAAATCCGTTCGGAATTTACGGCGTCCAAATCGGCGATTCTCCTGAACATAAGAAAAGAAAGTAGCAGGGGTGTTTCTGTCTCGAATTTTCCGAAAATTTAAGGCATTCAGTTCCGAAAAAAAAAACGGTCATCAGTCCGAAAATTCGGACATAAAAATATGGCTAATTTCGATATGGTCGGCGAAAAAATCAATTTCGTCAATCGTTTGTAGAAAAAAAATCACCAATTCCGTCAAAGAATCGCGAAAAAACGTGAATTTCGCTCAAGGCGTATAAGACGCGAATTACGTCAAAACATCGCGGAAAAAACGCAAATTTCGTGAAAAGATCGTAGAGAAAACGCAACTTTCGTGACAAGATCGCGGAAAAACAGAAATTTCGTCAAAAAATCACGGAAAAAATCCAAAATTTCGTGAAAAGATCGCGGATAAAACGCAAATTTTGACAAAGAATTGCGAAAAAGAATCACAAAATTCTTCAAAGTATCGCGGAAAAACGCAAATTTTGTGAAAAGATCGCGGAAAAACGCAAATTTCGTGAAAAGATCGCGGATAAAACGCAAAATTCGTGAAAAGATCGCGGAAAAAAACGAAAAATTCGTGAAAAGATCGCGGAAAAAACACAAAAGTCGTGAAAAGATCGCGGAAAAACGCAAATTTCGACAAAGAATCGCGAAAAAAAATCACAAAATTCTTCAAAGTATCGCGGAAAAACGCAAATTTCGTGAAAAGAAAAATCGCTGAAAAAACGCAAATTTCGTCAAAAGATCGCGGAAAATCACAACTTTCGAGAAAAGATCGCGGAAAAACACAAATTTCGAGAAAAGATCGCGGAAAAATGCAAATTTCGTGTAAAGATCGCGGATAACACGCAACATTCGTGAAAAGATCGCGGATAAAACGCAAAGTTCGTGAAAAGATCGCGGAAAAAACGCAATTTTCGTGAAAAGATCGCGGAAAAATGCAAATTTCGTAACAAAATCACGGAAGAAACACAAATTTCGTGGCAAAAACGCAAATTTTGTCAAAAGATCGCGGAAAAACACAAATTTCGAGAAAAGATCGCGGAAAAAACGCAAATTTCGAGAAAAGATCGCAGAAAAACGCAAATTTCGTGAAGGATCGCGGAGAACTCAACTTTCGTCAAAAAATCTTGGAAAAAATTCATATTTCGTCAAAAAATCGTGGAAAAAACGCAAATTTCGTGAAAAAATCGCGGTAAAAACGCAACTTTCGTGAAAAGATCTTGAAAAAAACGTAATTCTCACGAAAAGATTGCAGAAAAAACACATATTTGATTTAAAGATAGCGGAGAAAACACAAATTTCGTCAAAAGATTGCCTAAAAACGCAAATTTTGTCAAAAAATCTTGAAAAAATGCAAATATTTTCAAAGAATGGCGAAAAAAACCCCCACAAATTTCGTTAAAAGATTACAAAAAAAAACGCAATTTTGTGAAAAGATCGCGTGAAAAACGCAGATTTCGTCAAAAGGTAGCGAAAAAAAGGCGAAATTCGTTAAATGGTTGCAGAAAAATGCATATTAGTTAGTGCCGAGGGGGGGGGGGGGGGTCCCCCTCTGCTGTAACCTTAACCTTTCTGAAAATTTCCTGTGAATTTATTTCATTGCAATCAATAGTAAAAATAAAATTTTTCAGTTGAGTGTAATCATGTCGAATGGTAAGTAATATATATTAGTAAATTACAATGTTGATAGTTAGAAAAAACACAATTTTGTATGGAGCGTACATAACTTTGTTACTGGTCAGTGGTTAAAAAAAAACTGGCCAGTGAAAAAAATCTGTGTACTGGCCAGTAGCCAGTGGGTAAAAATGTTAATTTTGACCTATACCTTGAAGGCGATTAATATTCAAAGTTGCCGGTTTTTTGTCGTTCATGTAGTTGCTACAAAATCTAAGAAGTTATTAGGAAAAAAAAAAAAAAAAAAAAAAAAAGCTACTGAATCGGACCAGTTTTAAGGGAGCACCAAGGGTCCCAAGAAGACTATTAATATTCAAAATAGGTGGTAGCTTAAGTCTGAGAATTTTTTTTTGTCTTTTATGTAGTAGCTGGAAGGCCTAAGAAGTTGTTAGAAAAAAGAAGAAAAAAGCTAGTGAATCGGACTATTTTTAAGTGAGCTGTAGTAGGGGGCCCAAAAGGGGCCCACTGATAGTTAAAAACAGGCCCTAACATAAAAACACGTTAAAAAGGGGTTAGTACTTAGCGCGTTAGATCTTCAATTAGTCAAAATTAAGCATAGTGTATGAATTATTCGTTATAATAACTAGGGGATCATACCCGGGTTTAAGAATATAGGTAAAAACATTTTTTTTTTTTTTTTATTGAAAAGTAATAATTTTTTATATGCAATAATTTTTTGAGATTGCCCACTTATATTTAAAAAAGCATTTTTCACATGGAAAATACGAATTATACAATCAAATAAATATTTGAAATTTATCAAAAGCGATATTTTCTTATTAGCCGCATGCTAAGAGTTATTTGGCCAAGATTTTGCTACTTATGGCATCCTTTCATATTCTGATAATTTCAGAGCTTATACATGTCCGTTAAATTTGTGTTTTATTTATATTATTTTATTTATTTACTCACAGGCAAGTTTTTTTTTTTTTAATTCATATTAGCCGTAAGAAAATGATGAACTCTTTATTTTGTTTTAAGGGCAAACGGATTAATCTTTCGTAATCGAGCTCCGCGCGATATAGATAAATTAAAAAATATTTCGTGCTTTAAAATTGTTTTTAAAACCATAGACAATCAGTAAACTGAGATGAACTTTGCAAACGAATTCCATTTGAAAAAAAAAATCGTATTTGGTGATCTAAAAATTTAAATTGTACGAATACAAATATGTTAGATTTGTGTTTTTTCAATATTATTATTTTATTTGTTTATAAAAGAAGTATTCATTTCGTTAATTTGTCTTTCACAAATATGTTAGACTGGTGGTTTTTTTTTTTAAATATTATTCTTTTATTTGTTTATAAAGGAAATATTAATTTCGTTATGCAAAAATTGTCAGAAACAAATGCTGAAAAATGTTTGTTGTTTTATGTGCAAAATGTTTATTATTATTGCGTATTGAAACCGGCACGTGATAAGATAAACTTAAAAAAAATCATGCTTAAAAATTATTTTAGAAAATATAATACATCAATCAATTAAGATACAGTTGTTAAACAAATTACATTTGAAAGTAATTTTTTTTTTCCCTATGCGACGAAAATTGAAAATGTACGATGGTCAGAAGATTAAAAAATTGCAGGTAGCGAAAATTTCAAGACCGAAATTTGATCGTGAAGTGTTGCCATTCGCAAAATGACGTCAGCGTTAAGCATTTATACGTTTGTTCTTTATAATATAGATACTTAATCAGTAAAATATAATAAAGATCAGTTATTAGGATGTGGTTATCAATTGAGGATCTTATGCTTGGTATTCCGGAATGAAAAATAGCAATTTTCACCTTTTCAAAAATTTCATGCGCACTTCTCATATCCATATTCATCATTTTTAAAAAAATTGTATTTTGTTTGATCATTTAAAAATCATTTTACCTCATAACTTTAAGTCACGATTGTCAGCAACATCTTTTATGTGAACAGACGCACTCTTTGAGATTCGAATCTCAATTCCGGAGAGTAAAAATTTCCGTAATTTATGTTTTTTAGACGCATTTATGTTAAAATGTTTACTTTTATCTAAAAAAAGGATCGTTTTCTTTTAAATATGACTTCATTTTCACTTAAATAAGCATTTCACCTAGTGTCTGAAACTTAATATCAGTACACATGCAGAAGGAAAAACAATATAAAAAATTTATGAGGAAAAATGCGTGTTTTGAAAAGCAGTATGTTATTTTCCGTCATTTTGCCCCTCATATAATATTCTGCTCCTAATGGGATTTTGCAACACTAAACCCTATACAATAATTTTTATCAACAATTTTGAATTTTTATCAGAAAATAGCATGAATAAAGTTAAAAATACCTCATTATTTCTCTCTTGTCTGCAATGATGAAAGCTATCTAATTTTCATCATTTTGAAGAAATTTCATAAAATGCGTTTAAAATTAAAATATAAAAGAGGGGATATTAAAAGAAAAAAACAGATAGTGCGATCACATCTACAAAGGAAGGGCTTTCAGTTAAAAAAAAAAAAAAAAAAAAATAGTAAAATTGGTTCAGCAGAAAGATCACGGCAGATGACTAAAAAACACATTTGTGTTTTAAATATATAGATTATATAAAATTAGGAAAAATTAAATTAAGCAAATTATGTTATTTTGATAAAACTATAGTAGAATGTCCTAAAGAATAGCATTAAAATTTTATTATTCGAGAGAATTTTCGACAAAAAATTCAGGAACACGATATTATTTTAAACCACGAATTATTTGTTTGCTAGTCTAACTCGGCGAAGCAAATGCACCCAGGCGAAAATCACCAATTTCTGTAATATAAATCGCTATTATTTGCATGTCACCTCTCTTTTACAAAGACACTCTAAATTTTTGTCAAACATTGCGTTTTATCAGTATGTGATTTCGATTACATTATTTTTAAAAGTGAAGCATTTTCACCTGTGAAGAATTTCAAAGCAGCTGGGCTGTGAAAATGACGCACTTCTACAAAACATAATTCACGTTTAAGAATTAAAATACACGCTTTTTTATAAAATGACACCATTTGCATCCGCTAAAGCAATCCACTTTTATAATCCAATCTTAAACTTCGTCTATAGAAAAGTGTGCATATGACGTCATTATCACGGAATAACAAGCAATATTCTTGACATAGCCCTTATTTTAATTTCTTTTTTTTTTTTTTCAGGTTTTATGAGAAAATGGCGACAAAAAGATACAGTATCTCCAATTTTCCGTTTACTTTCAATAACTTTCAATAGAAATGAGGTACTTTTGTTGTCACGATAAGAAAAATAGTATTAAAAACTACAAAAAAATTAATATCTCAAAAATAAATTGAGATACAGCTTTCAAACAAATTGCATTTAAAAGAGCACTTTTTTTTCCTTATACGACGTTGTAAAAATTTTAAATGTGCGATGTTTAGAAGTTTAAAAATTTGTAGTAGAGAAATTTGCAAAACCAAAATTTTATTTCAAATTTCAAAATGTTGCCATTCGCAAAATGACGTATGCGTTACGCACAGATATGTTTGTCCTTTATAATATAGATATTTTAAAGAAATGCAAAATTAAAAAAGGGCCCTAGGGCCCCAGTAAAAATATGAGGGTGTTGATCCAGGAAGAAGAGTCCAAGACTCAACTTTAAAATTATGTACTGAGAAGGTGAGAAAATCAGGGGGTGAAAAATTCTTCACGCACAGAAAGTTCAAAGGGCTCTGCGGCACCCTAGGTGCCCCAGGATCTAAATTGGGATGTAAAAACGTGAGACTAACTAAATGGAAAAATGATCTCAAAAATGAAAACCGGATTAAAAGGAAGCAATCGAAGTCACCTCCGTTTCGAAGAAATTTCACACAGTTTTGCAGTGCTGCCATCTACATCTAGAT
This sequence comes from Maratus speciosus, assembly GCA_963932465.1. Lineage (NCBI taxonomy): Eukaryota > Metazoa > Arthropoda > Arachnida > Araneae > Salticidae > Maratus > Maratus speciosus. The sequence continues at coordinate 176,092,519 of OZ010793.1, forward strand.
CTACATTGGTAAAACAAAATACTTTACCATATTTTTAGAACTTTAGGATTTCCCTTTTATTTATTTATTTTCTTATCGATACATATGAATGTAATCCTTAAAATTTCAGAAGAAACAAAAATAAATTTCTTTTATTTATAAACAGATAATTCAATAAAATAATATGTTTCTTTCACTAATTTGATAAATATTTTTTCTGAGATGTCTTGATTGTTTTAAAAGAATTTAAGATCTATATTTTCTGACTCTCTGAAGTTGAAGATTGCAGGGCTGCTGCAGGCTACTATTTTTATATTCTGTTCATACCACTACTTTTAAAAAAAGAAAAATATATACATTTTGTAGCGTATTATTTCTTTCACTAATTTGATAAAAATAAATGACACAATTCGTCTGCATATATTTAAAAATTGAAAATTCATTTTTTATGTTCTTATGTATAAAAATGTGCTTGCAAATAAATGCGACCCATAAAATTTCAAAAAAAAAAAAAAAAATGAAATTTCTTTTATTTATAAACAGAAAATTTCATCTTTGGTCATACCGAGTATCGACTCAGGGACCTTCAGTTTGGCAGGCTGACGCTCTAACCAACAGGCCAAGGCAACTTGTGAAAACATTCGAAATTTATATTGTTTCACAGGGATGCGTACTGCGCATGTGCTTTGATGACTGGAGATGAAATAGCTACTTTTTTATGAGAGTGAGTTACGGTTGTTAATTAATAAATCAGCTATTAATTAGAATTTTGAAATTCTGAGAATCAGGAGAGACTTTGGGCTATTCCCACAAAAATTTTGAGCCTCGTAGATTTGGTTAGCCATCGCCGACACACACACAGAGCGATCTGTTCTTTTATTAGTATATATATATTTGTTATGAACCTAACTTGCCGGTCTCGTAAGAAGTACCACTTCTCTAACTCCACATAGACGCTGCGCCTCTGCTAGTGATGGAATCAACCTTTTTTACATTATATTGATAAAAGAAAAGACCTCGTCTCTCTCTGTGCGTGTGTGCCTGCCTGCCTTGTATTCGATGGCTAAGAAAGTCTACTGCACGTAGAAGTCTCAAATTTTGGATGAAAATAGTCCAAAGTTTCTGCACCTAATTTCGATAAAACAAAGTCCATATTTTGTTCGGAAGCGTCCATAATCTAGCACTATTTTTTAATCCGGTTCAAAAAACAGCTTAAACAACTAATACTCAAAATGATTGATTCATTCCCAACTAAGAAACACCAAATTTACACTAGTCACTAGTACACAATGTCCCAACTATTAAGCTTTGTCCGGCGAAAAATAAATTATGCTAGGATAAACTTTAAAAAATCGCCTTATGACCAGCTGGAATCTGTGAATATCCTCCTTTTGATAACCTTCGGATAAATGGTGTATCGTTTTAACGAGACATGTCCGTCTTCGATAGAATCCTCTTACAACCCGAATTGTTCAGACTAACCCTTCTCTAAACAGATTAAATTCCCTTACCAGAAAACACGTTTCGGTGATTTTTGTTTTTTCTCCAATCTTTAAAAAGCTGCATCTAGGCTTCTTCTGATCAAAATATGAAAAACTAAAAATACCAGATTATATCTATATGTTCATTTTCCTTTCAAATATCGCAATGCGTTTTGAAATTTTTTTTGAAAGGGTTAAAATTTGTAATTTTTTTTTTTTTTTTTTTTTTTTTTTTTTAATGCGAATTGCGCCATTTGAAAGTAAAATGTACGAAATTTAAGAATATGTATGTCCGTTTTTGGAACTTTTTCCTGGATGCGTGTTTCGAAAAAAGGACGGGAAAAAGATCATTTGGTTCTCTGTTTCGGAACAGGGTCCTCGAATGCACCGATGCGACGTGTTTTCGGCAGACCCTTTTTAACCTCTTGAGGACGAGCGACCGGTATTCGTGCCGCTTAAGGTGCTCAGAATCCGTGATTATTCTCACCAGTAAATTTTTATTGTAAATTTTGCCTTATTTAATCCGAGCATTTTCCCGATTCAATTGGGCAAAAATTTCTGTTTTGAAAAACCGGTGATAAAAGATTAAAAATTCTATAAAAGACGCTCGTCCCGACGGGGTTAATTAATATCTCGGCTAATTCTCGAAAAATCAAAAGTCTGAGCCTCAAATGCATTAGGACTTGCGTAGAACTATCCTCATCCAACTTTTCATTGCACTACGCGTGGCAGATTTTCCTATCTATACACACTTACTGACACGCACAAACATCTTTCATTCATTAGTAATAGGTAGGTGAAAACGATCTGCAATACCTGTCGTTATTTAAGCATACCTTAAAAACTATTTGGCGAAATGTGATGATATTTTTGAATCGTGTATTTGAAGGTTCTAGAAATGATTTTACTGGTTTTAGCCCCCGGTATGATATTTCTTTCTCCCAGCTTATTTTGTGTCGTCTCCAAAAAATAACGTTACGTTGTGTAAGCCAGCCGTAAAACAAAGCAGATGTATCATTGCACTACGCGTGGTAGATTTCCCTATCCATACACACTTACTGAACGCACAAACATCTTTCATTCATTAGTAATAGGTAGGTGAAAACGATCTGCAATACCTGTCGTTATTTAAGCATACCTCAAAAACTATTTGACGAAATGTGGTGATATTTTTGAATCGTATATTTGAAGCTTCTAGAAATGATTTTACTGGTTTTAGTCCCCGGTATGCTATTTCTTTCTCCCAGCTTATTTTGTGTCGTCTCCAAAAAATAACGGTACGATGTGTAAGCCAGCCGTAAAACAAAGCAGATGTATCATTGTACGATTAAATACTCCACAGCAATTTTTTAAAACTTCTAAGCATCGCGCATTTTCAATTTTTATACCGTCGTGTTGGAAAGAAAAAAGTACTTTTAAATGCAATTTGTTTGAAAACTGTATATCCATTTATTTTTGAAATACAGTAAACTCTGTCTAAGGCGGAATCGATCGGGACCGATGAAATTTTCCGCCGTAGACAATATTCCGCCGTTTTTTGCAAAATACCCCCAAAAATAAATAAATAAGTAAAATTTAAAAATGCACTATGTTTTTAAATAGTATTGAATAGAAATTGCTTCAGTTCTGGAATATAATGAAAAATTCACTTTAACAAATACAATCATATACCTCATCTTTAACATAGTTTCTGACAAGACGGAAAATAATATTTTATCGATGCTTATTTTTACTTCCGGTTTAACAAGCATTCTTCAGTAACACATTATGAGTCTCATTTTTATGGTTAAAAATTACTTTATCTAACCATAAAGTTAAATATGGTTCTTTTGAATTAACTTTATAGAATTGCGAAATTTAGTTAAAATGTTCGAGACTATTTGATGATATACATATCAGTTTTAAAGTTTCATGAATCAAGTGCATTTCATTTTTAAAATATCCTTTTTTCCGCCTTATGCAAAATTTTCAGTTCGGTGGGACCTTAAAAACGTTTCCGTTTCCGCGTTTGGCAGATTCCGGCTTAAACAGCATGGATTAATGTTATTTGCTTTGGGCTCGCCGGGACTTTGAAAAATTTCCGCGTTAGACAAATTTCCGGCTTACACAGAGTCCGCCTTAGACAGAATTTACTGTATTCATTTTTTTTTTGTAGTTTTTAGAGACATTTTCTTAATATTGGCAACGAAAGTACTCCATTTTTGTTGAAAGTAAAGGAAAAATAGTTTTAAAATAGTAATTATATATTTTTGTTGTCATTTTCTCATAATAACCGAAAGAAAATGTAATTAAAATACGTGTTATTTTGAAAAAAATATAAACAACTGATTTCTGTTAAAACATGGAGCTATTATAAACTATATTTAATTTTAAGTATCTAGGGATGGTAATACTGGTACCATCTTTTGGCTGAATTTTCTGAAGAATAGGCTAAAGAATAATCTTCATGAGTTTCAAGAGATTTCACGTTTTTCTTAATTTAAATCAAAGTTGGGAGAGCTTAGATGAAAACTTCACGATTCATGTTAGAGATGCAACGAATATTCGGCCCATTCGGCCTGTCTGCCGAATATTCGGCTTCGGCCGAATATCAAGTCCATTATTCGGCCTTGGCCGAATAATACTGTAAGTAATAAATGTTTTTATATTTACACAGTATAACTTTTTAATTTGACAATTTATATTCATCATGTATAATGAAAATTTTATTTGAAATTAACTAACCCATTTTTTTCCATTAACTTTCATACCCCGAATGGGTTTTATCTACACATTTTTATATAAGAGGCTAATTTAGGAATCATGTTAAAAAAGTTTTATGTTGTATCAGTAAGTACAAAAAGTATCTGCTTGTAATAAGTTAACATAATCTGTTAAATTTAAAATTAATCTATTCAAAATTGTTTTAATACAGCTGTACAAGCAAATTCAAAAATTTCTTTTTTATCATAATGGGAAGTTTAACATTTATCCCTTGTTACATAAAAAAATATTTCTTTCAATAATATTTTGAATTATACCTATAAAGAACTCTAGTGCTATCTGCTGACAGCAAAGAAAAAAAAAATAATCATAATAATAAATGATAAAAATGTTTTTGTTAATTGTGAGCTTTATAAAGTTTACAATGATTTATTTCCACCATTTTAGAGGATATTCCTTTCATCCTTTCTATCAGTGGTTTTTCTTAAGATATTAAGATTTCTTATTTTTTATTTTATTTCATCTGAAAGTTGAAACTTATATTTCCTAGTACTTTTCAAATTTTGTCATTATTTTAAAATGTAACAACACACATAATATTTATTAAAATGTAACTAGACAATACCTGATGAGGAACTTTTACTAAGAATTCTTTTTGGGGGGGGGAGGGGGGGGCTGAATTATATATTATTGGGGCAATTTTTAGGCCAAACATAGCCGAATATTTTTCCAGAGTAAAATAATGCTTAAAAAAATTAAAAATTTGTATATAAATAATTTTTTAAAAGAAAACAATACATTTTAATTGTGAAATATACAAGAATTGTGCATATAGTGCATACTATATTTTGTTTTTTTTGCAAAAATAAGTTCATTATTCGGCAGCCGAATAGGCCGAATATTCGGCTGTAACTTGGCCGAATATTCGGTATTCGGTTATTCGGCCAAACCACTATTCATTGCATCACTAATTCATGTAAAATCACATTAAAAAAATCAAGCATATTTCACAACTGAAAGTAGCGCAGGTGTTGTTCAGCACAAATCCAAGTCAAGCACAGGATGATTAAAAACTTTGTTAATTCTATATTTACACTTTTAAATATATACATTATATACAGCGAAACATTTGAATAATATTTCTTTAAATACATGTAAATATTCCACACTGGGAATCCAAGATATTAACTTATTAACATTTCAGCAATTAGTTTCTTCTATAAAGAAGCCAAGAATGATTTCATATTCGGAAATAAATTTTCCTTTTTAAAATCAAAACATCATTTCTCCTAAAAAGACCATGATAAAAAACATACGCAGACTACCTGCTGCGTTCAAGATTCACAATAAAACTAAACTAAAAAAGGAACAAGAAAGAAAAAATGTTTTTTAATATTAATTCTCTAGTCAGATCACGTGATCCGGCGCTCGCCGTCTCGCAATGAGAGGTCCGCTAGAGAGGGTTTCAAAATATTCCACAAACTCCCCCCCCCCCCCCCGATGAACAAGGGTTCATCAAAATGGGGATTCAAAATAATTAAAGTAGAAATAAAATTATTCTAAAAAATTATCAGTTACACTATACATAAATACAATACAAATCAAAATATATACTTACATACCGGACTTCAAATAAAAACTAACTGAAACAATTTAAAATATTTGCGAACAGGTTTCTGCTACTATAAATAGAAAGAACAGTTTAAATCTATACAACTTTTTCTAGAATATTCAACACAAAAAAATTTAAACTAAAAATCAGAAATATTATGAAACAAGAAACATTTTTAAGTGAAAAAAATAAATTTTTTTTTTTTTTATAAGTCAATAACAGAAACAATTCAAGATTTTTTCTGAAAGTCAAATGTCAATGAGAGTTTTTTCGAGTCTCTTAAAATCAGTTCGGAGATTTTTTTTTTTTTTCCAGTTTGTGAGATCTAAATTATACACAAAAATTAATAGGTCTTTTAATGGTAGATGTTCATATGCACAAGAACCACATCACCTACTTTAACGTCAGAAGTCTTATTCTGGTCCGTGTAGTGAACAGATTGTAAGTTGAAAAGGTACTCATTTTTCAAGCGCTTCCAAAAATGATTCAGAAGAGTCTCGCGCAAACGGAAGCGTTTCACTAAGGATTCCTTGGTTGCAGGTAAACACAAGATATGCTTTAGAGTTGCTATAACTAGTTGACCAGGGCGAACGCTAAATTTCTTGGAGATTGCACGTTTGTTTAGGATTGATTTTATGCACTGTCTGGATCTTAAAATCCAAAACTTTTCACGAGTTTGTACTAATGTACTGGACACTCCTGAATGAAAAACTTTTTCATGTGCATCTTTCACGATTAATTCAGTCAATTTATGTTTTGCAGGAATCACAGCAGGATGATTTTCATAAAATGAGAAATCAGACTTTTGTAACCGTCCTCGTACCAACAGCAAACCTTCATCTGACAACATAGGATTTAACTGTAGAAGATTCGATTCTTTAGGGATATTCTTGTTACATTTCAAGTATTTATAACTTCGGAAAAACTTTCTTCCTGAACTAGCTTAAACCAAAAATTTTCAGCATGTAACATTTCCTTAGCTGATAATTCTGAAAAATTTATTTTTTCTACCTTTAATTTTATATTAGAAATAAATCTAAATAGCCATGCAGTTACTCTATACAATTTCTTTAGGGAGCTATACTTTTCAAGATTAAAAATGGGAATTTCATCAGATTTAATTGTTTGAACAACGCAAGAAATGGTTACTGTCTTTCGAGATTTCTTTTTAGAAACATCAGGTAATTGTGTAGCAGCAATTTTAACGCTAGGCCACTGATCTTCGGGCAAGGAAAGAAATTCAGGAACATACACATTAGGGTTAGCATCAGGAAAATATGCAACTGGAGATGCTCCTTTTCCATGATCAGGTTGCTAAAATACTGCCAAGGAATTTTCAAGTGAGCGAGATTCGAAATTTCTGTAAGCCATTTTTGCCAATTATTTTCTAGCTCACCACAAAAACTTTCATCCCATGATATTTTCATTACCCACAATTGCTGTAAAAGGCATTTGACACGAATAACAAAAGGGACAATATATCCGGCTGGATCAAATAACATAGTTTCAATTTTCAAAACAGTGCGTTTAGTAGAAGAATCATTATTTAATTTTTCTAACAAGGGTCGTAATTCTACTCCCAATTTATCTTCTGTATCTTCTTCCAGATCAATCCTAAAACTTTCAAGGAAATATTTGGGGGTTCGAAACTCGAAACAGGAATGTTTTCATCATACAAAACATTAGAATTCAAGTTAGGGACATGATACAAACATTCGTTTAATGATAGAGAATCATCATATTTGGAAGAAGCATCATAGACTATGCGCATTTTTGTTGTAGTTTTGTTGTCACGGATAACAGGTCTGTGTGGCATGTAATGGGAATTTTTGGAATGTTTCTCGGTGCACAATTCTATTACACCCTCATTAAACTGCTCTAGCAAAATGGAGTTATATTCTTTAAATAAAGAATCGTTTTTCAAGAATTTATTTTCTAAACTAGAAAACCGCTTCTTTGCTACTTCAAGATTATTTCTAAGTAATTCGCGAGAATCTTTCCACAATAATTTTGCTTCATAACGCCCATTTACGAATTAAAATTTTTTTTTAAATTCTTTTATTACCTCATGATCGGTAATGTTCTTTTCATTGCTTTCAGCAATGCCAATATCTTCCAGATCACAAAATGCTTTCAGCTGAGTATTTATATTTTCAACTGAAACACGCAAACAAGCTACTTCTTTTTTATTTGACTCTATCTGCCCTTGCACCGTATGACCGAAAATAGTTTCTGCAACGTATAATTCTTTTGTCAATTTTCTCTCGATTCCCTTTAATATTTTCCACAAAAAGTCAGACCCTAGCAAAATATTTATTTCCTGTTCAAGACCTGTATCAGCAGGCTTAAAGCCTCTTGTTCTCATTATGTCTAGAAGTTCTGGCTCTAGGGTTTTCACAGAAGCTCCAGTTATATTATCAACCACAAGTGCTTCGATATTTATCGAGTTAATAGGTTGCACAACACCGGATAATTCAAGAGCAACTACTTCATAACAAGATTCATAAGGGCGTCTCCGCCCAAAAGGATAAACTAATAAATTTTCTCTTCGCAATGGCTTCAATTTTAATTTTTGTACTAGAGATCTCTTCACGAAGCATTTTTCTGAACCACTATCACATAAAACGCGAGCCAACAAGCATTCCTTACCAGCAGACACAGAAACTGTACAAGTCTGCAATAATGTTGCTTTATTTTGTTTATATTTTTGTTCCGACATCATAGATACAATTGCACCTTTAATTTCTTTTTCAGGATTTTCTTTTGCTGTTTCTTTAAAACAAAACAAATAACTATGGGCATTGTTACCACATTTGGAACAAGGGTTAATTTTTGTTCTACAGTTTACAGACAAATGCGACTTAAAAAAGTATTTGTAACAGCGACCTTCTTTCTTTAATTTATATCGTTTTTGTTCATCAGTGAATTTCGAACAATTTAGTCCTACATGATCAGAAGACTTGCAAAATATGCAAAACTGTTTTGTAGATGTATTTAAAGCAGCAGCTGAAGGTATATTTTTCTTTTGAGGAAAATTTTGATATTTACTTGAAGAATTTTCATATTTGGTTTTAGAATTTTCATAAGCCTTGCTTTGGCAATTATTTACTAAATTAGTAGCTTCCCGGCATTTTAGTTCCGTTTTAATAAAATTTATTAAATCGGTGACTTCACAGTCCTTATCGGGATCACGTTTTCGATGGAAATCTAGTATCAAATTTTCGGGTAATAACCTTAATAATATGGGTAGTAATAAATGGCCGTAAGAGCCCGATGTCACTCCTAACGTATCAAGATTTCTCATACAAGTTTCGATATTATCATTCAACTTTCTTAAAGAAATAACATTGTTAAAGGATTTTACTGGCTCAAGATTCAGAATTTTGTTCATGTAACAGTTTATGATATTTTCCCGCTTACCATACCTCTCTTCTAACAACTTTAAACACGTTGAATAATTTTGATCTGTCAGTTCAAAACCAGCTGCGATATTATATGCAGGTCCAGACAACAAGGATTTAAGATATTGGAATTTTTCAATTTTTGACAACGATTCGTTTGAATCTATCGCACTAGTAAATAAATTAAAAAATTCTAAGAACTGGCTTGCATCACCAGAAAATTTTTCTATGTTTAGTTTAGGCAGCTTCACTGCCGAAACTGGTTTACTACCGATTTTTGAACCGTTACTTGATTCTATTAAAACTTTTGGTTCAGTTTCGATTTTACATTTTTTAAGCCTCATCTTAATTTTAAATTTCAAACTTGATATTTTTTCAGAATATTCTTCTACCGATTTTAGATCTTTTTCATATTCAGTTTTTTCCTGAATTAACTCATCTATTTCGGAATCTAATTTCTTTAGTAGAGCTTTCTTTTCATTTACGAGCTCTAACGATTCCATTAAAGAATCGCAATCAGTTTTATCAATATCAACAGATATCACATTTTGTAATTAATTTCGTAATAGCTGCGCGAACAGTAGCTCTTTTACTTTTAAGTTTTTCTGGTTTATACATGTTTAAATTTTAAGTCAATTTTCAAAATAAATTATCATGAAAAAGCGTTATTTTCAATAAATCAAGAGTCAATAGTCATGCAGAATAATAAAGGTATTTCTTACCTTTTTCCCGGGTTTCGGCACCAAAAAATAAAGAATAATCTTCATGAATTTCAAGAGATTTCACGTTTTTCTTAATTTAAATCAAAGTTGGGAGAGCTTAGATGAAAACTTCACGATTCATGTAAAATCACATTAAAAAATCGAGCATATTTCACAACTGAAAGTGGCGCAGGTGTTGTTCAGTACAAATCCAAGTCAAGCACAGGATGATTAAAAACTTTGTTAATTCTATATTTACACTTTTAAATATATACATTATATACAGCGAAACATTTGAATAATATTTCTTTAAATACATGTAAATATTCCACACTGGGAATCCAAGATATTAACTTATTAACATTTCAGCAATTAGTTTCTTCTATAAAGAAGCCAAGCATGATTTCATATTCGGAAATAAATTTTCCTTTTTAAAATCAAAACATCATTTCTCCTAAAAAGACCATGACAAAAAACATACGCAGACTACCTGCTGCGTTCAAGATTCACATTCACAATAAAACTAAACTAAAAAAGGAACAAGAAAGGAAAAATGTTTCTTAATATTAATTCTCTAGTCAGATCACGTGATCCGGCGCCCGCCGTCTCGCAAAGAGAGGTCCGCTAGAGAGGGTTGCAAAATATTCCACATCGGCCATTTTGATTTTTGGTAGTTGTAATTTGTTTGTTTTAGAAGGTGTGAAGTAAAAAAATATTCTAAGTTATTGAAGTAAAAATTCATTCAAGACATTTTTTAAAGAAGAATATCGGCATTGTATTCTATAGTGGCATTAATTAGGTAAGTCTACAGAAAGTTTTGTTTCCTTATTTCAATTAAAAATATCTTTTTTTTATAAGTTAGGCTGAAGTTGGTAGATTGTGAAACAGAACATATGGGGGCAGATGTGAACAGTTCACAAGTGTATTTTTTAAGTCTGTGAATGCATTTTTTTTTTTTTTTAGTTTAAAATTTAATTACCCTTGTCAAATATTGAGCTATATATTCAATGTTTTTAGGATTGCTTCACAGTTTTAATTTACTGGAAGTTAGATAACAATTAAAAGTGACTCAAAAGGAGTAGGTATATTAGTGTGCAATTTTACGAATAATTTCATGTATCTATGTTGAAACATTTACTGATTTTTTTCACACAGCTAGAAAGAGGTTATCTAATTAGTTTTTATCGCAGTTTTTATTCACAAAAATTTATTTTTGTCTTATTTTTGCATGCTTACACATGTGCCCCAGCTATGTTCATAACTACCCCTCCACCGGGGCACATGTGAACAAATTTAGACAATTTTTGTGTATGACGTCATTTTACATAAAATAAAAGCGCGTGCTTTAAGTCTTAAAATTGAAATATGTTTTGTACTATTTATATGTGACGGGGAAAAGGAGACTCATACTCGAATAATAACACTTGCTAACTTTAAGAATTAAATATATTAAATGAACTATTTACACTATATACAATTACAATTAAGTAGAACATTAATGAAATTAAACACTCATTCGTCTTAATGCGTCTACACGTCGTTGAGAGCTCGGTGTTTTGCAACCACTCTTTTACCTTCTTTTCCCGCGTCTGTCCAATGTTCTAAAAAGGGTATTCTTCTACGCCGACTCGTGGCGCTGCCGTCATCTCTTACAGACTGTTGCCACAGGTCACACTCGTCCATCCTGATACGCACGACCTCGTGCGCACCATACACTTAAACACAAACTTAAAAAAAAGATACCATATCTTTAAAAAAAAATTACACAGAATAAAACAGAAAAAAAAATAAAGAGAGAAAAAATGAAAATCGTCGTCAATGCCGGTTGGCATTTTGTCTTCCATCTCGTCTTAAATGGTACTCGTCTTAAATCGTACCCGTCTTAAATGGTACTCGTCTTAAATCGTACCCGTCTTTACTTCGTACTCGTCTTAAATAAAAAAAAAAAAAATAAAAAAAATATATACCCACCTATATACGTCTTAAAGTGGTACGTCTGAAAAACAGGAGGAAAAAAAAACAAATCGGCATCTTCTAATCGTCGTCTTCCTTTTTTAAAAAAAAAATTGAAACTTCATGCAGAAAAAAAAAAAAAAATAGAGTCTGTAATCAAATAAAGTCACAGAATGTTCATATAACAAAAAAAAATGGAGCTGTCCACAGTTCTAATGTTCTCTATGCAAAGCACAAAAAAGTAAAAAAAAAATGTCTTTGTAGTTCACAGAAAAAAAAAACACAATACTTTACGGAACACACTTTTCAGCAGCAGCATTGAAGAAAACAAAAAAAATGACATCTCAGGTATAGTTGAATCACAATATTTCACAAACACATATTTCACAAACAAAATTTTAACTTTTTGTTAAAATTATTCTTGATGCAAACGCAGGTGATGAAAAAAAGAAGAAACACACAAAAGAAAATATTTTGTAGAAAGACGAATTCTTGAATTTTTTTTTCTTTTTTTCTTTCTCTTTATATAACGGAAGGGAAGAAAGGAAGAAGAAAAGTTCCTTGATACAGACATTCTTCTGAAATTACAAACAGTATCAGTAGGAGCGAAATAAACCTTTTTTGATTCACATTTTGGAGCTTCTAACACATCTGTTAAGCTGTTGTCTAAATTATCATCACATATAACTTTATTTAAAAGGGTATCAACGCCTCTTTCTTTAGTTGTTTGAAAATTAGGCTGGGTTTTCTTCAGAATGCTAGGAGAAGAAAGATCAGGACTAAAAATCAATTTTCTAACATTTTCATGTATAGGACTTTTGATATTTTCTTTATGAGACACTAATTTTTTAACATTTTTAATTTTATTAGGCTTCATATTTTTATCTTTTGATGGTACTAAATGTTTTTGGGATGATTGTTTAAGCAAGTCATCTTTGCTACTGCTTTTTATATCTTTTGGCTTTTTTGAGGATTTCTTTTCTACTTTTTTGGAATGTAAAACATCTACAGAGCATGTCAAATGATCATTTTTCCTTTCTTTTTCTAAAGGAACTTTATGACAATTGATAAGGTCTTCAGTCTTTTCAGAAGATTTATCAGTTTTAGTAGAACTTACTATTTTGACAGGATCTGCAATTGAATTAACTAAGTATACAAACAAATTATCATCAGATGTTGGTTTACTAAGGGAAATACCATTTTTATTATAAAGCAAAGTACCTTGCGTAATTATATCAGTACCAATAATAAGAGGAACATTCATATGATGTTTACTAATTATATAAATATTTGTTGAAAAAATGTTATCATCTATATTTATGTCACCCTGAATCGAGCCAAGTGGTGTGGTACTACCACTACCAAAACTAGTTAATGTTAAACCGACCGGTGTTAACGTAGGCAAATTCATCTGTAAATATTTATCTTCACGAAGCAAAGTAAGATTACTACCGGTATCGATAAGAGCATCAACTTCGACACCCGAAATTTTAACTAATTTATGCATTTCTTGTCGAGAATTTTTCTCGGAATCCACATTATTCACTTGTATTTCAGGGTTACGTGCCTCAGTAGAACACTTATTATCAGAGGCTTTATGCCCAAAAGAATTACAGCTAAAACATCTAAATCCCTTGTTCTTGTGAGAACAATACTTAGAAATGTGGTCTTTTTCCCCACAATTAAAACAGATTTTAGTGTGTTGATTTCTTGAATTATTAGAATGAAATGCTGGCTTTTCAGCATCCGCATGTTTTGGTTTAAATTTAGGAACATTCTCGTGAACAAATTTGCCAGAGTTCTGTTTCGAGTTCATATTTTGACAATGATTTATATTTTTACCAGAATCATTTTTTGAGTGGTGTGTAATCTCTTCGTAAATTTTCAATTTTCGTTTAAATTCATGCAAATCAGAACAATCGTAAAGTATGGACTTATTTTGAGGAGAATCAGGAATGCCATTGATTATGTAGCGTATAAGTGACTGATCATCAATATTGGCCCGTCCAGCCATTTCTTTCATAATTAAGAAATACTCAAAAAAAGATTCCTTTTGTCTAATATGCCGATGACTAAGCATTTCGTGTATTTCAGCCGAATTAATCTGCGAACCAAATTCGGTAACTAAGGCATGTTTTAATTCAGGAAAAGAACGAATGTTGCTTTCGCTCTTAGCGAATAAAGAAGCAATGCCTCCGAGCGCTCTTTGCGCAAAAATGAATTTTTGCATTTCGCCTAAATTAAAAGAGGAAGAAAATGATTCGAATTTTTGTAACCATAAATGAACATTTTCATACTTCTCTCCATTGAATGTAGGTACCAGTGATTCAACATCGCGAAAATTTACTGACGGCATAAATATAGAATCCTGAGCAATGTTTGAAGCATTAATAGCACATTTATTGGTAAATTCAGAAATTTTAATATTCGACTTATCGTTTGGCACTGGCGAATTGTTGAAAATTTCTTCCGATTCGCCATCTGTATCAACATTAGTTTCAATATGTTTTTGGAGGGATTCCAAATTAGTTAAAAATGTAATTATGCGTTTAGATAACTCAGTTTCTGTGCCATCTATTTCGATGCGTAAAATAGTGGCAATAGTTATAAGTTCAAGTAAAGAAAAATTTTTAGCGGTTTCCTCTACTTTACTCGTAAATTCATCATCGGTTTCACAGAATGGAAATCCCGTAAATGTTCTTATTCGCGATCGATTTAAACGATCGCCTTCAGATGAAAACAAAAGTTTATGGAATAATTTTATTCGATTCGTCTTTTCGTTTTTCAATGCAAAAGCGATGACTGGAATGTCATTTAAAATCATGATGAAAAGAAAAAACAAAAACAGTAAACAGTACTCACCCACTAATTTCTGTCGTTGAAAAAAGATGAATCGATTTCCAGTTTGGAATAATATATTGCTCCAGTTATTTCAAAACAACTAAAGAGTTGGCCAGTTGCCAAGGCTGTAGAAAAAAAAAATGTATTCTTCACACACGACATGATCTTTATAAATTTACAGCTCCGGCTTACTTTCTGAAAGATTTTTGGCGTCATTATAAAAATGATACTTGACTTGTCTAGGGTAGAGAATTGAAGAAAAAAAAATAATCCAATCCATCCCGGCTCAGGCCCTCATGTGACGGGGAAAAGGAGACTCATACTCGAATAATAACACTTGCTAACTTTAAGAATTAAATATATTAAATGAACTATTTACACTATATACAATTACAATTAAGTAGAACATTAATGAAATTAAACACTCATTCGTCTTAATGCGTCTACACGTCGTTGAGAGCTCGGTGTTTTGCAACCACTCTTTTACCTTCTTTTCCCGCGTCTGTCCAATGTTCTAAAAAGGGTATTCTTCTACGCCGACTCGTGGCGCTGCCGTCATCTCTTACAGACTGTTGCCACAGGTCACATATATATACATTTTTTTTTTTTTTTTCATCGGGTGCGACCCTAAATTCTAATAAAGCAAAATTCCTGTTTTCTAGTTTTTTAATCATAGGTTACAGTTTTTTTTTTTTTTCGAAAAAATATATTTTATGAAATTAGTTTTCAAAAAGAATATGAATTGTAACTTATAAATTTTTAAACCGAAATTGATTTCTAAAACCTTCAAATATGCAAATCCAAAAATGCAGCTTATACCGCCAACTAGTTTTTGAGTTGTTATGCTTAAAAAACTACACTCATTGCAATTTGTTTCGCAGCGAATGTAAATAACTTTAACATTAGGAGTTCAGAACTTTAAATCTTCATAATTCCTAAACTACTTGATCGAGAGACTTCCCATTTGGTTTCCTTGGTAAAATGGATCGAAAAAGCCGGTTATCACGTCAAAATTAGCTGTTCGTATTGAAAATTTCAGAGTTTGGTACAACGACCCATTTAGTAAAAATAAAACCACTAGGGGTAGGGATTGACCGAAGCAGCAATTTTGCCGAATACCGAAGCTTCGGTCAAAGTACCGGCAACCGAGTACTTAAAAATAAATTTATAAACATTTTTGCATATATTAGTTTTTTTAATAAACTTTAATTAAAATTAAATTCTTAATAATTTAATTCAGTTAACATTTTTATTCTTAAATCTAATTATACACACACACACACACACACACACACACACAAAAAAAAAAAATAATAATGACTTCTTTCCACTTACAAATTCATTAAATCCATCACTTATTTTTTTATTATTTTATCACTAGTCACAGTACCCAAAATAACCTATGAAAGTATTAAACTATACAGGCTATTATTAAGGATAAGGACTGTCAGAAAAACAAAAGTTCATTCAAATAAAAAGAAACAATGTTGTCATTAAAGCTGATTTACTGATTGTCTAAGTCTAATTATAAACATATTGAATTTTGAATAATGATTTGACTTTGTGGTGATAATATAAAAAATTTGAATGATTTTAACTTAATGGTTATAAAAGCTATAGGATAGACATAGGGAAGATATTAGATAATTTTAAATAAAAAAAAAAGAAAAAAAAAAGAAAAACGAATGTAGAAATAATTAAAATTAAATGATAAGGGAAAGTTTTTCTCTATTGTAGATAGTTGTTTTGATTTCACCCCTATGTAGACTATTTTAGGGAGGAAAAAGTTTTTCTTTTCTTTTTTTTCTTTTTTTTTTTTTTTTTTATTATAAAAAATGGCCTTTGACGTTTTTTGTAGTGCAGCTGAACTTTGAACTCATGTACATAACATTCACTCATTGTTTAGTCTATTCTACTTCTAAGTGAAAGAAAATTCTTCTATTTCTAAGAAAATGCTTATCCGCAACTATTCGGCCGAATACTTAAAAGTATTTGGCCGAAGCCGAATATTCGGTTTACATGCCGAATCACCGAATACCGAATCAACTATTCGGTATTAGGTCAATCCCTAACTAGGGGGCTCTTCCCCCTATGAGTAACGCTCGCCAACCCCCGTTCAGACACTGTAGACTAAGCACGCTAATTTGATCGGCTTTAAAAAGATTTCAGAAGATTGAATTATAATTTAATAAACAATGGCGATCGCCCTATAAACGGGTTTCTATTCATTTCTCTTTGATTGGGGAATTTTAAGGTCAAATCAGCTGCTGTTAAAAGATACAATGACTGTTTTCGTCTTTGATTAAATAAAATCAGTTAAACATTTCAAAATAATCTAATATAAAATGAATTAAGTAAACAGAGTCTTTATCTCCTGGTATTTTTTAACAAAGCAAAAAGAAAGTTCTTTTAAATAAGACATTTTAAATATATCGTTTTTATATTGACGTAATTTTCACCAAGCTTTTCTTTCTATTTTTAATATTCACGTGAAAATACTTTTATCAGAAATGAAGTATTATTTGTGCTGTCCTAACAAAAATAGTTGAAAAGATCATCTCAAAATATCAAATAAATGTCTCGCGTAATTTTTAAATTTAAACTGTTTTGCAATATTATTTTTTGTTCATTTCAGTAAGTGTGATGTGACGTAACTGTGACGTAATTTCTCCTATTTAAGGCTTCTAACGCATGTTAATGACTTTATTATTTTACGATATCCTTTCTCTTTTAAAATTCACGTGTAAATATAGTTTTTATGACGTAATTTTCAATAAGTTCCTGCTTTTTATACGTAATTATCTATTTCTTATTTGAAAGTCTTTTTATGTTTATAATAGTCACATGCAGTGGCGGCTCGTGCCAATCTTCACTGGTGGGGCCCGGTCCTCATAACATATTGTAAATTTTTATGTATTAATATTTGTTGTTTAAACATGAAAACAAATTATTTAAAACTAACTATTATTTAAAACTTTTATTTCTTACTTTTGTAAAAAAAAAAAAAAAAAAAAAAAAAAATATTTTTTCAAGTAATCAACGTTAATTTCAAATTTATCAAATTAATTACAATTTTTAACATACCATTAATTGCCATTATTAACATTGAACATACTTTGATCAATCATTATTTAATTAAAAAACAAATATACAAAATAATAATAATAATAATAATAATAATAATAATAGTAATAATAATAACAATCTCACAACGTTACAGAAAAAAAATATAAACTTTACTTGCAAACATTGAAACTGTTCAGAAATTAAAATTTAGTACATTATTTAAATAAAAGTTTGGTATGTTTTTAGATGCGCAAATCTTTCACTAACTTTAAATTTAATTACCATTATTCACATTAAACTTACTCTGGTCAAACATTATTAAATTAAAAAACAAATTCTCAAATCAAACAAAAAATAATTATCTCATAATTTAATAGAAAAAAATACATATTTTTCTTGCAGAGATTTAATCCATTCACAAATTAACATTTAATGCATTATTTAAATAGAAATTAGGCACGTCGATTTTTTCGACTAGCAAATCTGTCACTTACTTTTACATCAAATTTTGATATTGTACTAATAAAATCTTTGTGGACTGAAAGAACAGCAAGAGTGTGCTTAATCGTTCCTGTCCCATAGAGTTTTTCAAAAATGTTTTAAAATTTTCTCTCATTCGCTCTTGAACTCCAGTATGACACCCGCTCACAACAGCGCACCGTCATATGCTTGCGCAACAAGCTTATCTTTTAAATAAAACTTTTCTAAATTTTGAGTTAAGATTATAGTAAGTCCCTCTGCTGTTTTATCATAGACATCAATAAATTGAACAAACCTTTTCAAGGGTTTGTTGTTTTTTATATATCGTAAAATGATAACAAATTGCGAAATGCAGCTTACATCAATATAGTTTCGTCAGCTTGTAAATCTACAAAATTAGAAGCAGAAATGTCATTTTTAACTTCATGCATATACGTTTCATATATACAATCCAACAGCTCATATTGTATAGTTTTTTAAGTATTTTTAGACACTGTAGCATTGTTTAAATGGTCTTCCAATATAGTGTCCAGTTTTGAGGCGTATGTGACCAATTCTAAAAACATACCTCGGTTTACGATTTAGCACATACCTGTTCTTCTCAACCATTTCATTATGTTTTCGTAATGAAATCCTGTAACCTTCATCCAACTGCACTACAATATTGACAGTTCCGAAGGTTTTATGCCCCACCAGTGGCTGAGAGGTTCTGCTCTCGAATCTGGTAGACGGGAGGTGCTGGGTTCGATCCCAATCGCGCCCGTCGGCCTAATCGTTCGGAGTTTTCGTGGTTTTCTTCGAACCTTGGATTTCCAAGCGTTAATACGGGTTAGGTTCCCTTAGAAAGACCCCCACGAAGGGCACTCCCCCCTGGGCCTATATCCCCCGTGCAGATAATTGGCCGTCATAAATACAACCATACAACCAACCGAAGGTTTTATAGTTAAAAGCATTATTTAAATGAGTAGTATTCATTTCATGTTTTTTTTTTACTCTTTCAGAAAAATGCTTCAAATCGTTACAGCCGGCCATACTCCATAATTTCATCCCTCCAAACAATAAAAAATAAAAACAGAACAATGCTTTTTTTTTTCTTCACTTGCTGAAATACACAGAAATTTTTGATACCACTGTGTAGAGAAATAGCGTAGTTTTCCCCCATCTTTTCGTTGCATTTCAAAATTCTTCGGTTGATAAGGTCCCAGGCGTTTAATTTCAAGTTTTTCTTCCAAATTCATTGTTGAAAAGGGCATAATAAATCATCTACAGAATTCATTTTTTTATTTCAAGAATTTAAGGGTGTGTTCGAAAAAATATTTTTCCACCCTCAACAGCTCGAAATTTTCTGGGACAATTTCAGACTCATTTTTAAAAGTAAAAACATGAAACTTGCTGAGATGATTTTTGAAGTGATGTTTAAGAGGTCGTGTGGTTTCATTTTTCGCTCAATTCAATAGAATTTGATTTTAAAACAATTATTTTCTCATTAGGACCCCTTTTTTCATCCCCAGATCTCCCGCTTCAGAAAATTCGGTTCAAAACTCCCACTTTGATAGCATTTTTTTCCCAATATTTTCTGCATTTTTCAAAAAATCGACAAGCACGTCCCATTATGTAGTTTCTAAATAAGAGAATTTGCCAGTTTGATGCGTTTGAGAGTAAAAATGAATTTAAAAATAAATCAGAAAATAAGCAGTTTGGATTGGAATACACCTTAACAATAACATGTGTCTCCGTTTAAAGAGAGTACAGAGTACTTAAAGATCGCGTAATTCAACGAATAAGCAGCAATAGTAATACAAATGTCGACGAATATTTTTGAGAATCCCCGTATAACAAACTTTGGATCAAGGGCACTCTCGCCCAGTGCCCCCCATTGCAAAAAAAATACGGAAGATTTAGCTCTAAAAGAGCAGTACATCGCCAAAATTGAATGACACGTGAGGGAGGGAAATACTCATTATCGCGCCAAATGGGCACAAATGTCTTGTGCCCCGATACAGTAACCTTGGTGTTCAGAAGTAAGTAGTGGCCAGTAAAGTGATTTATTGCCTCTGAGAAAGACATAGATGCTGAGAGTCGATAACGGATGAGTGGGCACGATGTAAGAAGGAGTTTCTTTGCAATATATTTTTAGTAAACAGTTCTTTTTTTTTTAAGTTTTAAATTAAAAATATGAATCAAAATTTTTTAAATGAACAGAAAATTCTAGTGGGGCCTGGCCCCAGTGGCCCCAAGGGACCGGCCGCCCCTGGTCACAAGTAAATAAATTTTTTATTTGAAGCAAACATTATTGTTTGCGCTCTTTATACAGTTGGCAACAGTTTAAATTAATACCATTTTCTAAAATATGTAAAAAATATTTCTCAAAATGCTGAACATTTTAATCTTCAAAAGTCTTTCCGGCCAGTGCCGGGAGGAAGAGATAGCTTTCATATTCCTTATTTTAAAAAAGCCAACGTATATTAAAACACACGAAGCTCAATTTAGTGGAAACCGAATATAGGAGATTCAATACTAATTTTTATCAATATAAAGAATGAGAATTTCGCGAAATTAGTCAGCTTTATCCAAGCTGCTTTTCTTTAAAGTAACTTATATTTGGCTGCCAAATTTGACGATTTCTTAAAGTGCCTGCCATCGTAAGACAACATGGTGGATGAGGCTAACCAGTGAACTTGGTCGAGACAAAATTGAAACAAAATGGCGGATGAAGCTGGCCAACGAACTCGGTCGAGACATTGGTATGTACTATGTAAACACCGAATTACATCGAAATCGGTTCATAAATACGCCTTTTATCTTTTATCGCGTGACAAAATTCAGTACGTTTCAAAATGTCAGCCAAGCTAGAAATTCAAAATGCTATAACTCAGCCATTTTTTAAGATATAGAC
Organism: Maratus speciosus; assembly: GCA_963932465.1. Classification (NCBI taxonomy): domain Eukaryota; kingdom Metazoa; phylum Arthropoda; class Arachnida; order Araneae; family Salticidae; genus Maratus; species Maratus speciosus. Next base: position 176,113,632 of record OZ010793.1, read on the forward strand.
GAAACAAAAACTGCTCCGGAATCTTTGTATAAAGGTCAAATAGATAAGAAAATAATATTTTTCCATTTTCAATTTTTTGGTACCACATTTCAAATTTTAATTTTTTTTAAAAATTTTAAATGGCCGCCATTTTGAAACAAAACGGCGGATGAAGCTGGCCAACGAACTCGGTCGAGACATTGGTATGTACTATGTACACACCGAATTACATCGAAATCGGTTCATAAATACGAGAGTTACAGTGTGACAAAGGTCAGATATATATATATATATATATATATATATATCAATTTTGAACGGAGGGTGGTTTCTGGGGGTCGTGATCGATGAAAATTACCAAAATTTTTTGAAATCGCTTTCCTCCGAACGGCTGCAATAGGTAGCTTTTTGTAATGAAAGCTACCTAATAGAAATAAAACCTCACAAAAATTAGTCAAATTAAAATAATAAATGAAGTCTGCACACCGGGAAATTATAGCGTATAAAATGATCTAAAAATGGTTAAATTCCGATGTATAGTTTTTGCTCCTATAAAACTTTTTTAATGGAACGATTTTGTCCAGCTTTAGCATTAAATATCTCTTAAAATAATTCTTCGATTTGAAAACTGTCTGCACCAGCGTGTTTATCAAACATTTCTCTAAAATACCACCGATTTTCATATTTTTGTATGCAATATTTTTCTTAATATTAACGAAGAAAGACCTCCGGTCATAAAAAATTCAAACCCGGCGGCGGCTGTGACAGCGTTAGTAACTTTTTTTTTTTTAGAATAGAGAGACTCTTTTATAGGTATTCAATTCTTATTTTAAAAATTACGCATAATTTCATGACTACAATTCATATCCTTCTATATATAAAAAAAAGTTTTAATTTGGAAATGGGCCAATGAAAATCTGTGTAGATCATCCGGGTATACTTCTTCTAGATCGGCATCCATATTTTTTATGACCGGGGTCTTTCTTCGTTAATATTAAGAAAACTGTTTTATACAAAAATATAAAAATCGGTGGTATTATAGAAACATGTTTGATAAACACGCTGATGCAAACAGTTTTTAAATCGAATAATTATTTTAAGATATATTTAATGTTAAAGATGGTCAAAATCGTTCAATTAAAAAGTTTTATAAGAGAAAAACTATACACAGGAATTTAAAAATTTTTAGATCACTAGGGGGCTCGGCACCCTACCAGCTACGCTCGCCAACCCCCGTCCAGACACCGCAGACTCTAAACGCACGCAAATTTGATCGGCTTTAAAAAGATTTCGAAAGATTGAATTATAATTTAAAAAACAGTGGCGATCTCCCTATAAACGGATTTCTATTCATTTCTCTTTGATTGGGGAATTTTAACGCCAAATCCGCTGCGGTACTACTTGATTATCCAGTCGACCAATTTCGCCAAATTATACAAATTGACATAATTTTTATTTTAAATAACGAAAGAACAAATAAATTAGTACAACATTAATAAAAATACAAATAAAACGTCGAAATAAAAATAACTTGATGACGTAGACACGTGTAACAACATTTCAAAATTAGCTAATATAACAGGAATTAAGTAAACGGAATCTTTGTCTCCTGGTATTTTTTTAACAAAGCGAAAAGAAAGTTCTTTTAAATGAGACATTTTAAATTAATCGTTTTTAATCTAACGTAATTTTGACCAAGCTATATTTCTCTTTTAAATATTCACGTGAAAATACTTTTGTTAGAAATGAAATATTATTTGCGCTTTCCTAACAAAAATAGTTGAAAAGATCCTCTCAAAATATCACATAAATGTCTAGCGCAATTTCTAAATTTAAACTGTTTTGTAATATTATTTTGTGTTCATTTTATGTAACAACTGTAATGTGACGTAATTTCTCCTATTTAAGACTTCTAACGCATGTTAATGAATTTATTATTTTACAATATCCTTTCTCTTTTAAAATTTATGACGTAATTTTTAATAAGTTCCTGTTTTTTGTACATAATTATTTAATTCTAATTCCAAATGACTTTTTCTGTTTATAATAGTCACGTGTAAATAATTTTTTAATTTGAAGCAAACATTATTGTTTCCGTTGTTTATACAGTTGGCAACAGGTTAAAGTTAGTACAATTTTCTAAAATAAGTAAAAAATATCTCTCGAAATGCTGAAAATTTAATTTAAAATAGAAATGAAACCTCGAAAAATGAGTCAAATTAAAAAATTAAATGAATTCTGCACATTGGGAAATTATAACGTATAAAATGATCTAAAAATTATTAAATTCTGATGTATAGTTTTTGCTCCTATAAAACTTTTTTAGTGGAACGATTTTGTCCAACTTTAGCATTAAATATCTCTTAAAATAATTTTCATTTGAAAACTGTCTGCATCAGCGTGTTTATCAAACATTTCTGTATAATACTACCGATTTTCATATTTTTGTATGCATTATTTTTCTTAATATTAGCGAAGAAAGACCTCCGGTCACAAAAAATTCAAAACCGGCGGCGGCGGTGACAGCGGCAGTTACTTTTTTTTAGAATAGAGAGATTTTATACATTGGAAGTTCCCGATGTGCAGACTGCAATTATCTTTTTAATTTGACTCATTTTTTGAGGATTTATTTCCATTTTAAATTCAAATTGTCAGCATTTCGAGAGATATTTTTTACACATTGCCAACACTGTTGCCAATTTTAATAACAGCGCAAAGAATAATATTTCCTTCAAATAAAAAAATTATTTACACGTGGCTATTATAAACAGAAAAAAAACTTTCAAATTAGAACTAAGTTATTACGCGTTAAAAATCACGAAAATATTGAAAATTACATCATAAAAACTACAGTTACACGTGAATTTTAAAAGGGAAAGAAAATTTTTAAATACTATATTCATTATTATGCGTTAATAGTCACAAATGAAGGAAATTACGTCATATTTAAAAATGCCAAACAAATAAAAATTGGCAAAACACTTTAATTATAAAAATATATTTGCACGAGACATTTATTTCATATTTTATAATATTTTCAACTATTATCGTGAATTCTAAGACAGCGCAAATAATATTTCCTTTCTAACAACAAAAGTATTTTCATGTGAATATTAAAATGAGAAAGGAAACTTTGGTGAAAATTACGTCAGATTTAAAACGATACATTTAAAAGAACTTTCTCGTAGCGTTGTTTAAAAGTACCGAGAGACAAAGACTCTGTGTACTTAATTCATTTTACATTAGCTTACTTTCAAATTTTTAACTAATTTTTAACACTTTCCAACATTGATTTCGGTTTGCTGTTCGCGCTCTAACTCTGGTAAATATGCTCGGATCGCACTGAATTTTTTTGGTTATTGACGTTTTGCCTAGCGCGAACCCTATTTCAAATGAAGTTTGTAGCATGTTTAGTTCATCTACAGGGACAGTCAAAAGTATTCTGTTACATTACGGCCAATGGTAAAAAATCATTTCAAATGAATGTTAAAGATGTTACACCCTTTCAAACATAATAAAAAATATATGCATTTACGAAGTGCACTAAAATATGCAGAATATTCTGTAGCATATGCGGTGCAACGAATAGTTACTATTCATTTAGAGGGCTGCACAAAAGAATTCCATTACAAATGGTATTGGGGGAAATTGTTTGCGGAGTATTTTAATTATAAAAATTAATATATAATAAAATTGATATACGTCGGTGAGGCTTACTTAAGTTATTTCATGTATAATACGAAGTGCAATGCATTTACAGGAACATACAAAACATTTCAGACAAGTATTTCCTATCCGAAGTACTGTATATTAGCGGTGATGGCAGGGAATGCATTTTTAATTATGATATGCGCTTTTAAGTTTCACTATATTTATGCATACTATATGGTGTGTGTAAATATTATAGTTGATATACAGGGCTACGCAAAATAATTCGTAAAGTTTACTGAGTATGACCGTAAATTGCTGAAAGGTGGATTTAAAATGTGTTATGCTGAACTGCATGTAGTTTTCTAAGAAATGTTTGTAGAATATAGATAAAATGATATGCAGGGCCACGCAAAGAATTGGATACATAGCCGCCTATAGATGATAAATTCTGGAAATGCGATTTCAGTAGTTTTAAGAGTGATTTAGTTTGAATTAAAATTTAGCTAAATAGTGGCGTGTAATAAAGGTAATGGGTAAACAACAGGGCTGTACAAAAGTATTCAAGTATGTTTCCATCTATTAGTATAAATTTCTGAAAGAGAAATTGCAACCTGTTATGCGTTTTCTTGCTAAACTAAATTTTCTATTATATGTATATACATCAGCCTACAGATCAAATACAGGGCTGTTCGGAAGAATTGGTATAAATATTTGGCTATGGATAGGTAACTGCTGAAATCAGTTTTTTAAATGTTTAGTTAGTTATCTTATTTACCTTATTTCCCTAAATAACGAAGTTTTGTTAAAGCTTTCAGGGAGTGTTGGAAAGTGTTTCATAATCTATGCCGTACGCATGATTTTTCTTTCTTGTTTTTAATCAAAGACGAAAACAGCCATTGTATCTCTAGCAGCTATCAAAGGAAAATGTATGAAAACCCGTTTACAGGTAGACCGTCACTGTTTTTTTTTAATTATAATTCAATCTTTTTAAGGTCGGCGAAATTAGCATGCTTTTTGAATCTGCGCCTGCGGTGTCTGAACGGGGATTGGCGAGCGTAGCTCGTAGGGGGCAGAGCCCCCTAGTAGATTAAAAAAAAATTATTTACAATGCGCGGTCTTCGAATATCGAAAACTCACCCCCCTTTGATTTACACTTGATAGGAAACTGGAATTAGTGAATATATTTTTAAAAAAACTATAATTTTATCTTTGTTTCTTTTTTTAATATTTGGCAAAAAGGAAAACACAAAAAGCATTATTTAATTTAAAGTATCTAGTCAAATTTTTAAGTTGTTTTATCAACTTATAATTTAATTAATATTAAACTATTACATAATAGAAGACTATTTAAAAATATATATATGTTACTCTTCATTTTTTATTTCTTCTTTCTACATTTTAGCCTTTAAAATATTTCGTTCTTGCAGTTTCACAGCCAGTTCGCACATTTTGGCGAGAGTGCTTTGGTGCTTAATTGACGCCACTGTTTCTCTAACTCGTAAACGATTGTAACCATAAAGATTATTTGATGATTTATCAGCTGCTGTCGGTTAACTGGAAAATGTCTTAAATTTAATTTATTAATTTGTAATTAAATTCTAAATATATTATAATGCTGTATTGTCATCGAAAACACATCTGTATACATACTTTTTTATAACTGTAATACATTAGGAAGTGAGAAAAAAATGGATTTCAAAATTCCATCTTTACATACGAAAACCCAGTTAAATAAGAGTGTTAAAAGATCTGAAGTACATGGCTTTTGAAGAAGAAAAAATGAAGCTTTAGACAGCTAGCGTTTTGCTTTGTTTTATTTATTTTTTTCTGATAGCTGAAAAAAGTTAAAACCCAAATGATACACCGTTTTTAAGATGCTGTACAAATGCCCGACAAAGGATATAGTCAGATACGCATGTAAAACTAGCCTCAATTCGGATTTTTCTTACTTTTCTTGAAATTTGCCTTTAATGCAAAATAAGATTTGTTTAAATATTGATGCTCAGAACAGAGTGATTCTTGAGATATCTTATGTGAATATTTTTCCAAATGTAGCTTTTATTACCAGATTTAATCAAAATATGGACAGAAACATGAATTCAAAACCATAGATTACAAAGTAGAAACACCAGTTAACGAAAAATAAAGTGAATGTCAGAATCCTAATGCTCAAAGGTACAGTCCGTATCATAAAAACAATGCACCCACTTTTATTCGCTGATCGTTTACAATAAAATCACAATAAAGTGTCATTAGACTCTGAATAATGTCTTCTTTCCGAATTAAAATATATATATATATATATATATATATATATATATATATATATATATATATATATATTATTGCTACAATTCGAACATTTACAATTGAACTATTCTTTTTAACACGCTCATACTGATTGGTAAAGTTATCATACGAATTGAATATTTACAACTGAGCGAAAAAATGTCCAAGCCGGGAATCGTACCCAGATCTTGGCTTACATTGCCAATGCTCTACCGTTTAAGCTACCTGGGCTGACAACCGGCGAGCATATTTCGCTCAGATAACCTTATTGGTAATAACATCTGGTTTGCCACGTAGACAGCTCAAATAAATCACAGGTAAAGGAACTCCATATAAACGATGGGTACATAGATATACTATTAATTTTAACACAATCATACTGATTGGTAAACTTATCATACGAATTGGATATTTCCAACTGAGCGAAAAAATGCCCAAGCAGGGAATCGAACCCAGATCCTTTGCTTACATTGCCAAAATGCTCTACCGTTTAAGCTACCTGAGCAGACCTGGGAGTTCCTTTACCTGTGGTTTATTATGTTGAGCTGTCTACATGGTAGACCAAATGTTAGTGCCAATAAGGCTACCTGAGCGAAATGGCTCGCCAGTTGTCAGCCTAGATAGCTTAAACGGTAGGGCATTGGCAATGTAAGCGAAGGATCTGGATTCGATTCCCGGCTTGTGTATTTTTTCGCTCAGTTCGAAATATTCAATTCGTATTTACAATTGTATCAACACTTTTATTCACAAATTTACATTTCATTTTTTAAAATGGTAACGCCCACTTTTGACATGTTTTTTGAGTTGTTTGGACGAAATCGGCATTGTAAAGTATATTGCTTATTTACTTAAAACTGCATATTATTATAACTAGCTCGCCCGCCCAACGTTCCTCAAGCCCGTGTGATAATAACCTTAAATAAACCTCCAACTTTTATGATTTTATATATTTAATCCCATTTTGTCGGAATTTATATTTTTAAATAAAAAAAAATCGCGAAAAAATATTGATTTTCACTGGTAAAAGCGCTCGTCGTAAGAAGACTTTTTTTTTTCCACATAGGGTCGTTTCATAGTTAAAAATAAATAAATTAAATAAATCTTGTTGTCCGAACTCTCTGAAATTTTTATAGGTTATAAACAGGGTTCGTAAATATCCTGATATTTTCGAAAATATCAAAAATATCCGATATTTTGATATATATCCGATATTTTCGATGTATATCCGATATTTTCAAAATTGTCAGCTTACTGCTAATTATAAAGATTTTTAGACTTAATATAAATTAGAATCTAAAACATATTACATTTAACATGAAAACATAATAAAACAATATTCTAAATGTCTTTTTTTATATTTTTCTTACAAAATTTATGATCAAATAATTGAAAAAACAAACAATCTTCTGCAAAAGTTGCTTTTTCACCCATCAAAACACAGAATGCAGGATTATTCAGTTTAAAAAATAAATAAAATTACACAACAAATTCTGAAATACAAAATAAAGTTTATTTTTTCTGTTGAAGAACTTGAACATGAATGTAAGTTTGTCTGCTTTTTCATTCCCTAACCTACTGCACAATTTAGACTGAAGTAAATCAAAATTAGAAAAGATTCTAATGCCTCTATTGAAGGAGAATCTGTAAACAACTGATAAGTTAAATTATCTTTCATGGGCTGTTGTAATTTAATATTATCCCACCAAATTTTTGGTTCAACATTTAAATATTCAGTTTCAAACATAAAGCTTATATGAAATTTTTTTGCTAAAATCCAATCACCAATTAACCCCTTTATCTCATTCTAGAAGGTGCAGTCTACATAAAGAATTGAGACAGGGTAGGAAGGTATTGTTCAAAGACAGATTTCTTATGATGGTAATGGGAAAGCTGTAGGTACAGTCCAAAACTAGTTTTTGGAGTGTAGGGAATATTTTGGGAGCTATTCTTTTTAGTTATTTATTTACAGATGGACTAATTTTTAATAACAGTTGAAGAATTCATTTGCACTTCTTTTGACTGAAAATATTTTGAAAATAAATATCAGATATATGAAAATATGAAGAAATACGACATTTAAAAAATAAATATCAAATGTATGAAAATGAAAATATCGAAAATATCAAAAGTCTTGATATTTTGAAAATAAATATCGGATATATATCATGATATATATCAAGATATATATCCATTGATATTTATCAACGAACCCTGGTTATAAATATAACGGTTTTGCAGCCCGTGTAAAAATTTCGTGAGAAAATATTGATATCTAGTTGTAAAAGAAATATATTTTCTTCTCGCTTTTTTTCGTTTGTTTGTTCTCACTTAGGGCGTATTTTATTCGTATTTTTGAAAACCGATTGCACCATCGAAAAGAAGAAAGTCTCGGATTTAAATGCATATTTTTTGTTAATCAGTACGTCTATCAGCGGTAATCTATCTACGCCATACATTAACGTTAAGTTTGTTTGAAGTACAGATTTGATTTTTAAGTCTTCAGAAATCGTAATTATCGCCAGCAAAAATCATTTTGTTCGGTGCTGCCATCTACAAACAATATTGCAAAAATAAAAATAATGATACTCAGATAAATTTGAAATTACAATAGAAATTTAAAAAAAAAGTACATTAATAAAATTACAATAGAAATTAACATAATTATCAATTAAAGATATGGGATTTTTTTATAGATTAGTATATTAATAGTATTTGATATTTATTTTATGGAAGGTCCCGGATACATATTTTTAAATTAAATCACATTTATGGAAGACTATTGTTGTTAAAGCACAATCACAATAGATGACACCCAATAATATCTTGTGATACAAGTTTATCAGTTTCAAAATTCAATTTTATGTGGAAATAGTTTATTTATTATTTGTAATTAATTCGAAATGTAAAAAAAATCGGAATTTTGAATTTTATTTAAATGATTTGACTTTAATATTTTTAACTTGATTAAAAAAGTAACTTCCTTTTATAATAGTCTTAAAATTAAATTTATTGGTGCTACCATCTATGTAAGTGTTTAATAACTATAGACTAATAAATTTGATTTATTAATTAAAGGATTGTTGCGAAATCGCATCTGCCTTGCGTTGGAGAGAAATAAAAAATTAGCCGAGATCATGTGACCAGACTTAGATAAAATGTAAAACTGTCTGCAAACTCAAATAATTTCTTAAAAATTTTCTGCAGAAAAACGCCACGCCCCTCCTAAGTCCTATATTGGCGCTAACAGTAAAAGTGAAAAAATCCTCTTTCCAATCCCTCACATTACGTTTCATGCTCTCAACCCCCCCCCCCTCCAGTTTTCTGAATTAGACTTTATTGAAAAGAGGATAATGTTTACTAAGATATTAAAACTAAATTACCCTTTCGAATGTAAAAAAGTCACTGCAAATCGCAGAGAAATGCTAAACAAGCGCATAAACATTCGCTAAAATTTCCAACCAAATAAACTTTATTTAAAAGAGATCAACATTTAACATTTACTTTTCAACACAAAATTTATTTTTAATCTGTTAAATTAATCTGCAAAGCCTAAAATAATCTGCAGCACCTGCTTCGGTGCTGCACTGTTTCTGCTACCGGCCCTGGCAAAAAAAAAAAAAAAAAAAAAAGCATTGTACCTGCCGTTCCGGCATAAGCCCCGCACTTCCAATATTTTTAAGTTTTAAAACTATATAGGGGAAGGTGGGGCACCTTGGGACACTTTTCAGTAAATAATTTTTCTAAATTTTATTAATATTTATTCTTATTTTAGAACCAATTAGACATAAAGTATAAACATTTCTGCATCAAATAAACCTCATAATAATCTAATATCTCGCATAGGAAAAGAGTGAAAACAAAACCAAAAAGCCTTTAAAATGTCCCAACCTGCCCCACATGGTGGGGCAGGTTAGGACACTAGTTTTAATCAAAAATACATGTAAAATTTTATATTTAATTGATGAACAAAGCTTTATTTATAAAGCTTTGGTTGAACATGAAATAATTTAAGCATTGAAACACTTTAATAATTTGAATTGTAACATGTTTTCATTAACAGATCTTGTATTTGATGTGAAAAAAATGGTGTTCATCAAATTCTAATAAAACACATCTTTGACCTATTTTGTTTTCAGGAGTGCCAAGTTTTAAAAGAATATCTGTTTGATACACAAATGAGCTATCATGTTTATCAGGATATATACAAAAAAAAAAAATTACAATTCTAGATCTCGTCTTCTCAAAATGGATATCTCATACTCGCTGCTGTCCTCAACATTTTGAATATGCCTTACAAATACAACAATGCTTTGTTTCCTGCAAACTTTGCCAATGTACACTATCCCATAGTGGGTTTACCTTTAGCCTTTAAGTTTCTGGACTTATCTTAAGTAAGTTTGCAATCTGTAGGAAAATCAGCATCACATGAACAGCTGAATTCATCACTACTGCCATTATGCAAATAATTTATATTTGTTTTCCTTCCAGGGGTAATTTTCACCAATTTTGCTAGCGCAACTGTCTCATCCTCACTGCTTGATGAAAATTCTAATTGGTTGTGTACTTTTTTTCCTTCTGTAAGCTGCATTTGGTCTTTACAGCATTTTTGGACATGTCCCAAGGTGCCCCACAACTGAGTGTCCCAACCTGCCCCACATCGCACATTTTGTAACAAAAACTTTAAAACAGTTAAGCTTAGCATTGCAGTCTATTTTTTACCACTAAAATAACAATAAATCCATGTTTTTTCATCACAACATGCCCCCACTTGTATTATTTCATTTCTTTAATAAAAAAATTATTTTTCAAAACACACATAAATGTTACTCAACCTCATTGAAAACAAAAATAATGGTATTATTTGTTGCCAGCAAACACCAGTGATTCCAAAACACATGGAAGAGTAGATTGTAGTATCATATATTGGCACTTATGTGTGCTTATTTTTAACTGCAAAATTAAGCCTCAAAATTGAGATGTCCCAAGGTGGGCCATGTCCCAACGTGCCCCACCTTCCCCTATATGCAACGGCATTTCTTCCATGGTACATGGCAAATAATTTCTAGATAGCTTTTTTTATCTGCAGACCTTCTCACAAGTCTGCGACGGGCCTCGCACAGATTCTCCGCCTGGGGTCTTAATAAATTTTTTTTAATGAAAAATTTGTAAAAAAAAAAAAAAAAAAAAAAAAAAAAAAACCCAGAACTGTCTGCAAACTTTGAAAATTTTCTGCGAACGGCGTTCGCGTGTTCGTCTATATTATCTGACTCTGCATGTGACTCGGTCGTGTGGCGCCAGAGCCCACGAATAAACTATCAGATTGATGCTAGAATTCCTTTTGATAAGTAACAACTTTGAAATGCTCGATCGGGGAAAAAAATATTTCCTCCGAATAAATGTGTTATAATTACCGGGTGTCCCAAAAAGGACTGACTGATTTTAAAATTCAATAACTTGCAAACGGTGACAGATATTTAAAAAATTCTTGCAGGAGGGTTATGCATAAGGTCAAAAGTTTTTTTACAGTGATTTTCAATTTTAGTTCGAATTACAAACAATAGATGGCGCTGCGATCAATAGACGCTGAATTCGGGCTCGATTTTTGGTACTTCGTGGCCCGGATAATACATTTCCATCTCCTTTTTCAGCATGGAACAAGAGAAAGGACCAGAAATCGAGCCTGTATTTAGCGACTATTGCTTACAGCGCCATCTATTGTTTGTAATTCGAACTAAAATCGAAAATCACTGTAATAAAACTTTTGACCTTATGCATAACCCTCCTGCAAGAATTTTTTAAATATCTGTCACCGTTTGCAAGTTATTGAATTTTAAAATCAGTCAGTCCTTTTTGGGACACCCGGTATATATTAATACGTGAGATTTAATGTGAGAAGTAATGCTTGATCAGAATATATTTAAGCTTGGCCGAGATACGTATTTATCGTATTCTTGGTATTTATGATGTTATTTAAATGTTGAATTGTTAAATGTGCTTATGTGTCGTCGTCGTGCTGTGCTGTAACAAATAAAAATGAAAAGACCATCAAGATTAATTATTTTAAAGGAATCACCTATGATTACAACGAAATAAGTTTTTTCTCGAAATCATTTTATTGCTACGAAAGATTTTTCCCGACAGTTTTGATATGAATAAGTTTTAAGGATAAAGTGTTTTGAAAGGAATATTAAACGAAACCCTCCATGCGATTTGCGATCACACTTACCCATTTTCATATATTTTTTAATCCACCCATTTAAATTAACCCGATTTCAGAAGACGAAGAATAAGTTCGTTTGCAATTGAACAGTTTAAATAGGTAAACCTTTGTTTCCGGCTAATATTCCATAAAAAAAAAAAAATCCCTGCCGGCTCGGCCTACAGGCGGAGGTAGATTTCGAATTTAAGTACTAATTTCACCAAAAAGAACTAAATCAAGATTAGAGTTTAACACTCTACAAACCTAGTTTAAACCTATTTTAACAATTTTATCTGGTCGCTTTTGACGAATTTTTAATTTCATTTTTCTGTAAGAGCTCGTTTTATCAAAATCATATTAAGTCGATACTATTAAAAAATAAATTTTTCCCTGCTCAGCAACTCGAAATTTTCTGACACATTTTCAGATTCATTTTTAAAAGTAAAAACATGAAATTTGCTGACGTGATTTTTTGAAGAGATTTATAAACGACCTATGTTTTTATTTTCCGTTCAATTAATTAGAACTTGATTTACAATTGTTTTCTCAGTACGACCATTTTTTTTTTTTCGTTTCCAGCACTGTCGCTTCAGGAAATTTGGTTAAAAATGCCCACTTTGACAGCCTTTTTTGAAAGATATTCTGCCTTTATCAAGAAGTCGACCAATACAGCACATTATATAGCTTCTGGATAAGAGAACTTGCCGATTGAATGCGTTTGAGAGCGAAAGCGAATTTAGAAATGAGTCAGAAAATAAGCCGTTTGGATTTGAGTACATACTTAATACGATAATTTTTTCGTGAACCCCTAATTCTTTTTTCTTTTTTTTCCCTTTTCTTTTTTCTTTTTCTTTTCTTTTTCTGGAAGAGTTGATCCTATTAAAAACTTGTCAATATGAAAGTTGTAGATAATATTGATAAGATGTATAATAAATACAAGCGGATTGGATACCTTGTGAATTTTCGAAGTTGTGAATTTTTTTCTTCTTCAACACCCCCTTTTTTTCCCCCGGTTTTAATATTTTTTTTTTTTTTTTTTTTTTTTGCAGTAAGAGTTGGTCCTATCAAAAACTTCTCAGTATAAAAGTTGTAGATAATATTAAGAAGATTTATAATAAGTTTAAGTAAATTTAATATCTTAAGAATTGACGAAATTATGAATTATTTTATCCCTAAAACCCTATTTTTTTCGTCCCTTGAGCCCATTTTTAATTTTATCAAAAATCTGTTATACATAAATTTTTGGCCCTTTTGCTAGAAGTTATAATAACTTTAAACTGATTTGATATGTATAAAAATTAAGAAGTTATGTGGTTTTTTTCGGTTTTCACAAAACCCGTCCCTATTTCCATCCGATTTTGCCCATTAACGAACTTGACCGAGATTTTCTACCCCTTGATTTTATGTATGAGTTTGGAAGAGATTTGTGCAGAATTACGGAAGTTATTGTGTCCATAAAAAAGTGATATCATCATCATCATCATCATCCGTTTTCAGCATATATATATAATATAAAGTTTTTTACTGAGGGTGGTTTTGGGTTCTAGGGGTCATGATCGGTGTAGGTCTGCAAAACTTTTTCAGAAATTCCAACATAGGGGAGATCGCAGTAGGTAATATTTCATACGAAATCTACCTAACTAAAACTCAGTGGCGCCAACTTTTCAAAAATATTGGGTGGGCTCAAAACCATTTTAGGGTAAAATAACTCTGCCATTGTGATTTCTTTGAAAGTTTGGAAAAACATGATATTTCAAGTTATGATAAGAATTTTTTGTATGGGATAAAAAGTTGCGTTTTTATTTTTTTATACTGTGCGTGTCAATAGTTTAAGCACAATAACAATTTTAAAATAAAATAAATATTCACTTTATTTCAATGTGTCTTGTGTATGTTAAAAATAGCAGTTTTAACACTATATTCAATAAAATTATCTTTTGAATTTTATTTCAAACCATAGAGTTTAAGAATAGAACAAAAATAACCGTGTCAAAAGTTTAAGCACAAAATCGTTTTTATCCAAATTTTACAAACTAATGCAAGCAGTTGCGAACGCAAACGTTTTCTGTGTGTATAAGAAGCAGTCAGTTGTTGTTTTTGAGTTAGTACAAAATGCCTAAGTCGAAAGAATTTTCAGAGGAGGAGGTGATAAATATCTGGAGTATGAGATCCAAACAAAAGTCTATTTCTCAAATTGCAAGTGCATTAAAAATATCAAAACTAGGTCTTCATCAAGTTATGGCTCGTGGTAATGATTTCAAACGAAAATTTCATTCAGGAAGGCCGCGAGTGACTACTTTGCGCGAAGACCGCCGCATCAGAAACCTGACTTCAACTGGTAATTAGGACTGGGCGATGTAGAAATTTCTTAAATCGATTTATAATCCATCCAACATCGCGATTTAGTGCTAAATCGCGATTTAACACCGATTTTACATTTTAGAATATGGAAGCCTATTTTTTAATTTTTAGTAACAAAATACGATCTTTATGTGCCCCCCCCCCCCCCCTCCTGTATTATTTAGTATACTTGGCTTTTAATTTGTCAAATAATTTTGAAAAGAGGTATATTTTACACATAAAAAAGCTTTGAATGTCCCAAAACACTAGTTTTTTTTTGTTTTTTTTTCCATTTAAAAAATTAGTGACCTATTGTAATACATTTTATAAACTCATTCTATAAGTAGTAATATAAAAGAAAATGATTTTTTTTTTTTTTTTTTTTTTTTGTCTGACTTGTTATGCCTGCTACAATCTAAATTCCTTAAGGGGGGTGGGGACATCCCCTAGTCCACCCAAATAGCACTTCATTGCTAACAACCTACATATACTTTTTTTTTTTTTTCCAGACACAGATTTAAAAAGTTACTGAGGTAAAACAGAAGCATATTAAAAGACTTCAATGATGAATTTAACTATTCATTTACCATGATGAGAAAAGCAGTAAAAAAAAGTGGGGGGGGGGGGGAGATATGAGAAATAAGGTGCAATTCTATATCTTTTTAACTTTTAGATTAAAATAAGATTTGTTTAACATAAATGCTGACATTTATATAGCGGATGGAGAAGGATTGAAAGTGTAACCCTTGGAGCACATCACTGAAATTGCTGATTTTTTTCATGGTTATTGCCATCCTTTAAGATTAGTAATAAAATATAATCTTAAAATATATCTCTTTTTAATGATAACAAAATGTCAAAAAAGCAAAAAATCGCAGATCTGCAGAAAAATCTAATGAATGCCTCCTCCAGCCCTCCCTCATTCTGCTGTAAAAATAAAGTTACTTGACTCATTACAGAACTTTATTAAAGTATTTTTAATTAATTACAAAATAATAATAAATTAAAACTAAAATATTCCCATAATACCTAAACATATGAAAATTAATTTTTCATGAAAATAATGCATAAAAATATAAACTAAAAATGGATGAATTTGGATATAAATAGTGAATCAATTTCAGCAAGATACTCAATCCATGTGACTGGCATTGAAATCTGATGTCAAATCTGATGCATGACTATTTTAAAATATTTTAATTAATTACAGAATAATAAAAAATAAAGAATATGTATTAAAATATTACCCAAACATGTGAAAAATGAATGTTTCATTAAAAGAATGCATAAAAATAAAAACTGAAATTCGATGAATTTGGATTTTAAATATGAAACTTTATTCTTTTTTTTCCAGCCATAAATACTCAATCAATTTCAGGAAAAAATAGTAGTAGTAAAAGAAAAATATTTCATGTGGATCACGGCCAAATAATGATACACAAAACAATGCATGACTATACCTTTAAAATAATTTCATTAATTACAAAATAATAGTAAATAAAAAATAAATGTTAAAATATTACTAAAACATGTAAAAAATGAATTTTTCATCATAAGAATGCTTAAAAGTATAAACTGCAAGTCGATGAGTTTGGATTTTAAATATAAAACTTTATTATTATTATTTTTAATCATATAAATGCTGAATGAATTTCAGGAAAACAATCTTTTGAAACAATGCAGGATTCTACTTTAAAACATTTTAATTAATTACAGAATATTGGAAAATAAAAAATACATATTGCAATATTACTCAAATATGTGAAAACTTAATTTATCATCAAAAGATTGCATTAGCATATAAATTGAAATTCGATGAATTTGGATTTTAAGATTTAAACATTACTTTTTCCTTTCAACTTTCCACTATATAAGTTCTTGATTTCTGAAAAATACACATTCCAATCTCGTAAACTCTGAATCTTGTTTACAAAATGAATAAATAAATATCAATTCTCACTTAAATCATTGTTTTCTTAAATCGCCTTTTTCTTAAATTGGATCCTGCTAAATCGATTTAACACCAGCTTGCCTTGTTTTCATTAAATCGTCTTTTTCTTAAATCGGAAAGCATGGAGGTTTGCGATGTTTGCTTAAATCGGATCCTCCTAAATCGATTTAACACCAGCTTGGCATGTAAGTGGTAGATACATCAAAGTAGATAAATCGGTTTTCCGATGTTAGCTCAGAATCAGTATTTTGTTTTAAATCGATTTAAAGCCAATGGCTAAATCGCGATTTAAGACAATGGCTAAATCGCGATTTAAGATAATGGCTAAATCGCGATTTAAGATAATGGCTAAATCGCGATTTAAGATAATGGCTAAATCGCGATTTCCGATTTTAGCTTAAATCGATTTAAGACCAATGGTTAAATCTGATTTCCGATGTAAGCTTTAAATCGATTTAAGAGTTAAATCGATTTAAGGCCCAGGCCTACTGGTAATTGATCTCTTTCGCAAATAAAACATGCAGTTGGGGGACAAATATCGAAAAAACTGTTCATAGAAGAGTTTTGGAATCGGAATATATCAAAAAACCGTACAATGGCTCGGTTACCATGTCTGAAACGGCACCATAATGAAGCTAGATGACAGTGAGCCATGTGTCATTTGGTGATAAATGGCTAATGCAAATACGCTGAAATGCTTATATTAATAGTACTATTTACTTAAACTATACCGTATGATACAAAATAGATAAAATTTCTTGAACCGCTGATGATAGAAAGATACTTCCAATTACGAAAAGTATACTAATCAAGTAGATCTTTCAGATACAGCATTTATTAAAAAAGGGTCTGCATGCGCATTAAAATATGAAATTTAATTTTTATACGGCCTCCATTTCGTATAACGTATATTTAGAAAAATGATAACATTAGGAGAAAATACTAAGAAGGGCAAAGAAATTTCAGTGTTTTCTGGTGTTAAAAACGCTCCTTTCCTATTTATAAGTACTTAACGAATTTTCAAATAAAATGAACCAATATTATTATGGAGACATGTTACAAATATGATCTCCTAACTGCACAACTTCCAATAAATGCCTCACAAGCATCCTATAATACAAATTTTTCCTTATAATAAAAATTAGGTGGGCTGGAAGCTGGAAGAGCAAATTATTGGGTGGGCTCGAGCCCCACGGGCCCATATAAGTTGGCGCCACTGCTAAAACTTCACTAAAAATAAATAATTAATTAAAGCGCGAGTTGGACAGATATGTAATAGAACTATGCTGTTAAACACGGAAATAATCAGCCGGAAAAAAGTTGCTACAAATTATAAAATCTTTGGCGACTCTTACTAACCGCTAGCATGCGTCTAATACGAAATAAATACTGTTTTCAGTAAATTTGAAAACTTTAGTATTTCATGCATAAGTAATTTTTTTCATATAAAAATTTTTTAGACTAATTAGTGGGCAATATTTTTAAAAAAAAATATTAAATATAAAAAGTTTATTAGTGTCTTTAATCAAAAATTATTTTCACCTATGTTCTGTAACACTGGAATAATCATTCCGAACCCGAAAATTCCATTTGAAAATAAAAATGTCATCTACCCGAACACGGCAAAATAATTTTCATCGACCCGCAACCCGACATATTTCTATCCGAATCCTAAATACTCGACCCGAACCCGAAATGAAAGAAAAGTAATTCATGCTTTAATGCAATTATGAAAAGTAATCTACAATTATTTCTCTATTACTAATTTTATCTTTTATATCGAAAATGGCAATATCAAAGTATTAAAAAATGGCAAAACCTCCGCATAGAGGACACCTCATGATCGCTGAATAAAATCCTTATCGATCGGTTTGTCTCCAATTTTCTTTTTTCGGGGCGAGGCAAGACCATTTATATGTTTAATGGAAGCTATATGAAAAGTTAATTATTTCATGCATTTAGAATGTTTTTATGTTTGATAAGGTAGAATTTCCAGGAAAATTAATGTAATATATTGTATTTCATGCGAAATAAAATTTCAACTAGTTACATTTAAATAGAATATTCTTTTATTTTGGAATGCGAGTCGAGTTCCTAGATAGGCACTGCGGATTCGGGTCGAATTCTGATGCATTTTGGTCGGATTTCAGAATGATTTTACAATAAATATTCAAATTCGAATCTAATACAACACGACCTGCATAACATTCTATTCTAAACGTATTTACGATTGTTGGCGATGGTAAAATATCTTACGGCGTAATATGGGCGTGATAAGCATAGTAATAAGATTATTACTTTTACTTTGAAAAACCAATTTTTTTTTCTAACACTTTGGTGACATTCCCATTTGTAATTCATGTTTGGTGAATTACGACAAATATTTAAATTATTCTATGCAATTAAACTGCCAGAATATACGGAAGGACGAAAACTTTATTGTATTTTATAATCATTTTGCACATTCATACAGCTGAAAGAACTAATTGTTTCCTGCTACTATACGTATCAAATTATTAAATTTTGGCGGAGTTCCAAATTCAGGACCAGAGTGCGAAATAACGACTGTTATCTGAACTTTTCAAGTACTTGCTATTAAAGAATTGTTTACCTTGAGTTGACAATTGCGCTGAGTAATAAATCTTGATCTTTTTGTTCCGTTCAATCTAAGAAAATTTATACAATTCCTTTCGGGCGATAAAAGAATTTTTAACTGAGCATAAAACTGAAATTACCTCAGAGTAATCATATATTAGAGGGGGAATTCTCCGATGCTTTCTTCAGCCAGGATAAAATCACGTGACTCGGGGCAAGAAGCTTCCCGGTCTGCGTGCTAATAGCATTGATTTCTACGGAGGATATTAGACAATTTGATGTTTACGATTCAAAAATATCACGGTAGCAAGTTGTTGTGTCTATGGATGTACAGAAAGAGCAACCAAAACAACTTCTGTTACCTTCCATTGCTATGCATTTATTATTATTATTTTTTTTTATTTATTTAAAGGGTCTTAAAAAGATATCATTGGAGCTATGATATCATTTATTCACGTTGTTGCGATGAAAATACAAAATATTTTACTTTTAATAGCATAAATGTATGTAATAATAGGATTTACTATTATCTAGTGTTATCAGTTTAAATATTAAAAGTGTAGGTTTGATTAATTTGAATTTTAAGAACATTTCGTATTACGGTGTTTGGCGATACATTTTTTTCGCCAAAAGAAACTTGTTTTCGTCGCTTTAAAACCTAAATACTTATGTTTTTGTTTTTTTTCAGTAATAAATATCACATCAAAATGCGTGATTCTTAAATAAGCTTCAATTATTTTGTAATATTGAAATTAACGTTAAGACTCAACTGCTCTGCTCAACAAGCGCAAAACGTTTTTACGCATTTACAAATTCATTTTTTAACAGAAAGATATAAAATTGGAAAGCCTGACCATGGAAGCTATTTGGAATCGAACTGTATTTTCCATTTTTTGATACATAAATTACCTATTGAGTTAGAAGCTATTTTGATCACGTGACAAACACGTTTTTTATCCTTTCGTGAGTGGATATTTTTCTTTCGCGCGGAAAAGCGGTTCAAAACGCTCACTTTGACACTATTTTTTGAAAGATCTATTGCGTTTGCAAAAAAAACGGAAAAAAAAGCTCGATTACATAGTTTCTAAACAACAACACCTGCTATTTTCATGCATTTCCGAACAAAAATGAATTAAAACTTATGTCATAAAGTTGTCCTTTTGGATTTGAGAACAGCCTTAATAATTTTGATACAATTAAACAAACTTTTGAAGCTTTTTGTTATGATTAAATAAGACGGTGATTATTATTAAAAAATAGTGGTATCAATCACGTAGGCAAGAAAGTGACACTCCTCATTTATAATTTTATTTTTTTGAACAGGTATGTTTCATTTTAATAGAATAAACATTCTGTGATAATTATTGTACAAATACATTTTTATTGTTAAAAAATTCTTATTAGTACTCCGTGTGATTTCAAATTTTGAATACAGTGTTCCGTGAGATTCAGAAGTTGGCAACCGCAACTATAAATGAATTAAGCATAGCCAAATAACTTTTTTTTTTATTATTATTCTATTATTTCTGAAACTGAAACTTTGCATTTTGGACTTTTTCTATTTCTAACTACTTTGTGTGTATTTATGCAATTTGTATTGTAAAATAATTCCTGTATGTGCGTTATAGTTGTGTACTAAGTTATTTATAAACTTGCATCCATGAAGCAAAATTTGTAAATAAAATTATGTGTGTAAGTTTGAGTTATGATCGTTACTGTATTAATCAGTTAAACATTTCAATTAATTGAATGTGTTGTTATAGATGTATTTTTTTGGAAAGAAAAACAATAAACATTTCATGAATTCAGAAAGTTTAGTTTAAAGCTGACATTTCTTTTTCCATTGAGATGTCCTTTATGTAATATCAGCGTTTTCCAATTAAAATAACTATAAAAATCTTTAATTAAAAAAAAAAAAAAAGACATGTTTGTTAAATTTGTAATTTTGTAGTAATAATAGGTAAATAATTCATCACCTAAATTCACTTCCCCCGAAATTTCACCTTTATCTCCCCCCCCCCCACTCCTCCCCCTTCCCTTTGGCCTTCTAACACACAAAGTTAAACTTCTTAACTAATTTCTTTATTTTTTTCTCTCCTATTTTTTTACTTTGTATTCACAAAATATATATATATATATATATATATATATATATATATATATATAACTATCTAATGAAATTAAATATAAACAAAACCATGTCAATGATTGAAAATAGCTAAATTATTAATTAAACATATACATATTTATCTAAATAAAAGTTTCATAATTTCTGTTATTTATTTATTACTCATGAGCCATTCTTTGAATGATAAAGAAAACATTAGGATAAATATCTGGTGTACATTCAGATTTCTTTTACCTGATTTGTATTTCTGTCAACTCTCAAATTTCTGAATCACAGCATAAAAATACTGCACTCCTGCCAAGAGCTGCGATAAAGTGACAAAAATAGCGTTACTTCTAGTAACCTTTTATCGCCAAATGCCAACTGTCACGTGGGTCATCCTGGCCCCACTTTTTACGAGCGAAAGTAACGGGGTTGAGCTCTCTATATGATATTTACTCTGAGGAAATTACAAATTTGATAGAAAGTCATAATTTTATACGCTTTCTTCGTGTTAGATGCATAGTTTGAATAAATACTCAATAACACAATATAGTTCAAGTCGGAACATCTTTTACTTTTAATGTTGCGATACTACAGGGAAAAAGGTTGGCAGATTTCTTTTTTACCAAATTAGGAAGTTTAACACGTAAAGGAAAAACAAAAAAACTGGATAGAAAAAGGTAGTGAAAATTTAAATAAACGTTTGAATCTTTCAAAATAGTCATTTCTAATGAGATTAGTAGAGTGTAATTATCTTGTAATGGTAAACCACAAACTAAGAAATTATTTAGGTAAAAAAAAATAATAATAATAATGGTAATAAGCAAGTAAGTATTGTTCAAATCAGTTAGTTCAGGCCTGTTATTTGATATGACATTGTTATAATTTGCATGATAAATTCAAATTTTTATTTAGCTTTTATAAATTTTTATTAAAATAGCTTTCAACTGTTTTATCCACGGTTTTGTCGCAGGCTATAAGGGCACAGAAAAGCAGAATAACGATAATGAAGGCTTTTAGTATACAGTTGTTTATAGCTGATTAATTTTTGGAAAGAATTTTGAATGTTTTTCTCATGAACAAAAACGTGTTATTTCTTTTGGTAACCAATAGATAAGATTCCTCATATAATTCATTTTATTCCATATGTATCTTGATTATGAATTTATTAAAACATATTGATAAAGTATCTGTAAAGACTATGAATACTATGTACTGTACAAAGACACACGCTAATGCTGCTATTAAATAATAATAATAAAAATAGCAATTAAGTAAAGTACTAAACGAAAGTTAAGGTATACAAATAAATTTAGAAAGATTTTTGCCTCAAAATGAAAAAAAAAAGGGGGGTTAAAAAGTTTTTTGAATGTACAAATTACAAATTGCTGTATATTATAGTTAAGTGCGAGCTGGCAGAAAAATTTTATTTATGTTATTTGACATACATTTAAAGAAATGATGCAGAGAAATCTAAAAAAAGAGCTTGTATGTGTGAGCGTGTGTAAAAATAGGAAAATAGTTTTTGGAAGTGAAAAATATTTTTTATTTTTCTAAACTAATTTTTGCAGTAAATAATTTTTTCCAAAACATTGTCTTAGTTTATTTTAAAGTGATCTGTGTATTATCAAACTGCTTCCACAACCCCCCAAAAAAATAACCATGTTCAGAATCTGTCTTCATTATGACAGCTTTATCTGAAATAACAATTTTAGAAAAAGTACACATAAATTTAGCAAAATTTTTACTTCAAAAATAGATGAAAAATGATAATAAATTATTTTGGAAACCGGTCGCCATCCCATACGTTAACGCATTGAGGGGTGGGGGGTGGGGGTGGGGGGCATAAAAGTCAGATTTAAATTTGAAAAAGGAAATCTAATTTTAATTTTAAAAAATCAGGTTACCTTGTAGTTGGTTTTCTAATCATAATTTTCTCACATCCTGCATTTTCCTCTTCTTAAATATTCATAAAGTTAGAAAGGTCAAAATGTGGGAATGCTAATGTTACATTCACGTGACCAACTTTAGTTTATACAATCACAATATATATATATATAAAAATATATATATATATATATATATATATATATATATATATTCGATTGACATGTTTCTTTTTTTGAATTAAATGCAATGAATGAACCCAAACATAATGTAGGAATTTTTTAAAAAACACTATTTTAATTACGAAATCAAGGAACGCAACACATTTTAACTTTTTATACGAAATGTATATCACTGTGAACATAACTAACATCCGAAATTTACAATTGGAAAAGTGGATAAATTTTATGATTACGATAAGGCCAATGAATCAATATCTGTCTCATTTTTGTGTACATCAGGGGGCCATACTCGGACTTTTAGTGTAGAGTCCTGCATCGGGCAGGGCTATCTCAACAGTATATCAAGATGGCTTTGCGTATACCCTCCAACGCATGCAAAATGTGTGCACAAAAGAACCCGCTCGGATGTCGACTCTAGTTTGGAGTTATCATTTGGGTGTTCGAAATTTCGTTCTTTTTTGTTATTAAATGTAACATGAATATGGACTTTTTTTATAGGCATTTATTTTCTATGAACTCCTCCGTGGATATCTTTCACTTGCGCAAATTACATTAGGAGGCAATAAAGAGTGTTCCAATTAAAAAATGTACATTTTTTAATTTAGTAAATGGCCGACCTCAAAATATTAAATAGCAGCATTATTACCACTGAGTAGCACCAGGGTTTCCCCTAGGTTTAAAAAAAGGCAGGGTGCTGCCGGTGAGAAAGAGCACTTTTTTCATTTATAAGGGCACTTTTCAGATTCTTAAGGGCATTTTTCAGATTCTCAAATACACTTTTTTTATTTTTAAATTCATTCTTTCGATTTTTAAAGCCTTTCAATACAACATTTAGTCAGTTTCACTATGCAAGCAAATTTTTTAATGCGAAAGAAAGAACCCTTTTTTTGTTGAAAGGCGAGAAGGGTGCTAATTTTTTGAATGAGGGGCAAGAGGGCTGTTATTTTGTTAACCAAAGGGCAGGTGGAGTGCAGCACCCCTCTGAAACTGCCTGGGGAAACTCAGGCAGCATGTTATTATATATACCATGTCCCATGCTAAAATTAATGAAAACAGGTTCGGCCCGTGAAAAAATCAATAAAATCAGACCCCACTCAATTTCCACAGAAAAAGCCGATTTTTCGTAACATACAATTAAGATATTTTTCTAAAATACCGCATACATATTTATGAGAAATTTTAACATTATAGATTACTATATGTTCGTAAGCCATAGAATGCACAATAGCATCAGTACCGACCCGACAAGTTGGCCTAGTATGTAGAAGGAAAATGTAAGCCTGATCCTGGTCCGGACCAAGTCTGCTGAAATAATTAAGCCCTTGTTCAGACACGATGCAACTACCAATGCCGATCTCTACGCTGGACATGTTATATTTCTGTACTGACGTTGTCAATCTAGCATCGGCTCGTGCAACATATTTATACTGAACCTCGCCTCGCTCACGTCCATTGAAAACTTAGTTTTATCCTTTGAAATTTTTATATCGGGCGAAATTTTTTTATCCGCTCGGCCCGGGTCATTTATTTTTTTCATCGGCCGGGTTAAAAAAAAAAAATCACCATTAAAAAAATTGTCTTTAATTCGCCGGCCTGGCCCGTTGGAAATTTTTTCTTCAGTCTGGCCGGGTGCGGTCCTCGGGCCAAGTCCGGGCCCATGCAGACCTCTATACTAAGTGGGGATTATTAGAATTCAGTGTTTCAAAAGTTTTTGTCTTTTCAATCCCTAACAAGATTTCTTTATTCCGTGTATATGAGTTAAAATTCAGTCTATACTGAAGAAGATCTTGTATAACATTTTTATACAAAATTAGCTCTTTTCCTCTTATACATATTTTCACAATAGCTATTCTGCAGATGCTTTTATTCTTCTTTACCTCCAATTCGGTATTATTTGCAAAAATAGAATGAGAAAATAAGAGATTGGCCGTGGATATTATTTTTCGCGAAAAAAAATCGTGAAATTTGGCAATCGATCGCATATCTCCTCTACCCTCGAAATGTACAGTCGTGGGGGAAAAAAAGTAAACACCTCCTACTAACTCCTCATCAAATTAACGTAGAAGTTACTGGTACCGAAAGATTGGGAATAAAGTCTACTTTTAAATGATGCATATAAAATTTGCTTAGGGGGCCATCCACATAATAAAAAGAACCATAACTTTGTTTTTTTCAATAGCAGTACACAAATCTGACAGCATAAATGAACTCTACACCCTTCAATTAGCCTAAAAACAAATTTTTATGCAATTCGTAGCATAAGTTTCCTAGAAAATAATTATTTTAAAACGAGCGTATTTTAAGGGCAGTATTCAAATTGAAGTTCCGTACTCGATCATTAACCGAGAGACCCCCCCCCCCCCTTCTTAATCAAAGCACCTTAAGCGCCACTCAAGGAGTCAATGAAGCCTGTTAGATTAAAGGACAGCAGAATAAATTTACAAATATCTACTCACTTCTATCATAGACGGCCCATTAAACCATCATTTTGCCGTTTTAAGCATAATTTGAAAACTACTTGGAAGAAAAATGTGAAATTTTGGATTTCCGTAAAGCAGGACTTAATAAATCTAAATCCATCCAAAAATTTGTAGGTTGCAATTCATAATTTTTTCGAATATTAATTTCATAATTCATATCATAAAATTATAAAAATTGCAAAATTGTATTTATGTTTGAGTATATTAGTGTTGTTGCTACAAAAAAAAAAATTAGCACATTAGGAGCATAATTTCAGGAGATATAAATAAAAATGTGAAAATGTAATTTAACATTAGAAGCAGTAAATTTTGAATGTTTATAATTCAAAAACTTATCATTATTTCAAATGACTTGAAATTGGGTGTCTAGACATAGTTTGAACCGAAGATTTGAAATATCTCGTTAAAATTGGGTATTGCCTTTTTAAAAAAAAAATGAAGTTTGGATTCGTTTTAATATGTAAATGGTCCCCTAAGAAAATTTTATATACATTATTTAAAAGTGGACTTTATTTTCAATCGTTCGGTACCAGTAGCTTTTGTCTACGATAATTTGTTGAGGAGTTAGTAGGGGGTGTTTACTTTTTTTTCCCCACGACTGTACTTTTTTTTCCTTCATTAGGTATTAAAAAAACATTAATATTTTTCTACCAACAAAAGTTGCGACAAGGTTTTACCGTATTTGATTATTCTCCATCCACAATGTGAATTGCAGAATTTTTATTTTATTGAAATCTAAAACATAAAAGGGAATACAATCTCTCCATATTTCAGGCTTTTTATCATGCTAATAAAGTCAAAATTCATCACTGAGCTAATTTAATCTGTTACAGTGTCACCCCTGTTGATTTAAAATGTTGTGAACTAAAGAAAAATTATGTTTATTTACTAAATGGTACACATTTTCATGCATGATGCATTAAAAGTGCAGAGAATAAAAGTTTGAGTTGAAATGTTTAAGGTTTACAAAATAAAAATCAATTTTTGTTTTCCTTTATGTTTTATTCGCAAGACTTATAAATAAAATCTTACTTTAGGACGTAAAACTAGTTGAAAAAATGTTAAGCAAAAAGTAGTCTAAAATAAAATTGTACAAATTAACAGGTAGTCATTTCATTCTACTCAACTATGAAAATACAATATATTTCAATTTATTATAGAAAATGCTATAAAACATTTTAACATAAGAGATTTGGCAATGTAGTATTTATTTTATATTCAATACAATATAGTTTACAAATTCCCTCAAAAATTGTTGTAAATTTTACTTTCACGCGCAATTTCCTTTTTTTTTTTTTTTTTTTTTTTTTTTCCCGAGTGGTATCTCTGGAATATACTTTCTATTCGTACAAAAGTTCATACAAACAATGTACATAGCAGATATTAGTAAAAGTTGTTGATCAATTCCAGTTTTTATGATACAGGATGATCACAAATATTGTTATTTATTAAATTTGTTTTTTGAGCTCCTAAATTATCTTGAGACGGAATTTTCCGAGAAAAGTGCTAGTTCAAGTTTTCTATTTACATAGCCAAATATGAAGAATAATTCAGCTATGTATATTATATATATAATATTGTTATACAGAAAGAAATTGATGCACTTGAAACAGAATTTAATATAGATTATAACTGGTTGAGCATTAGAAAACACATATTCCGCATTAAAAAGAAACATCTAAATCAGTATTTCAAAATATTTAAAAAGCCTCAGTAGACATCATATTTTAGTGAAATTTATTGATATTCTTCATTTTAGAGTTCACATACTAAGTGCAAGCCTTTTTACTAAACCTAAATACAAAATTAACAATACTCAGCTCATCATTAATTTCTCTAATCAAGTTATGAACAAAATTAATTTACGACATGTAATAAATATTAAAAATAACACAATTCCTATAAAAAAAAATTATTATTCACAAGACTTATAAATAAAATCTTACTTTAGGACGTAAAACTTATAAGTACAATTCTTTTGCAAAAAAGTTAACCCGTTCAAGACGAATTTTAATCGATTACACGAATTTTAATCGATTGGCACCAATTTTTGTTAATCATTTGACTTAACTTTAAAAATCATGAAAATGTCGTGATTAATAAGATTAATTTTACTTTCCTTTGTTACTGGTATCAAACTCAAGCGCTGTAAGCTCTTTTTGAGGGTGCATATATGCACCCATGTTCCCGAACAGGTTAAACTCTTCAAGTAATTTCTCGCGTTATCGTAATGATCCACGCTATCAAAAATATGTAAACACCACGCGGTTACATTATTACTGATGATTTTAATATCATAGAGCAAAACAATTAAAAAAAACTAATGCATTATGGTACTAAATTCCGCCTTCCATATAAGCATAATATTAAAACTATTATATTGCAGTTTATTCAAGATTTAGATTTATTTATTTATAAAATTGCTATAGAGTATAATAAACCAATTGAGTTTTTTAATGATTGAAAATTTAAAGTTATAGATGAACTAAAAATTGGACTATTAAAAAATATACAACATAATAAGAATATGGATATCAAATGTTTTAATAACATGAAAGATTCCAAAGTAAATTTATCGTCACTTATTTTATATGTCACTAAACAATTATGCTATTATTTCTAAAGAATACTATAAACAATCCACAATGCTATTAACATCAGTTATATTTTCAAAAAAACATCATTGAAATTGATAACAGAAAATTATTAAATTATCATAAATTATTGAAAATTAAATGTAAAATCTTAAATTATCCATATCTTGTAATCATTCCAAAATTTCACAAAAACCTGATAAAATTCCGTACTGTAACTATTGGTAGTAATGAATACAATAATTCTCCTAGTAATTTATTTCTGAAAATTCTAACTCAGATATATAGCAATTAAAATGACAATCAACATTACTTAAAAAACAGTTTTCAGTTTATTAACCCATTGGGGACGATCGACCGGTATATGTGCCACGTAAGATGTTCAGAATCCGTGATTATTCTCACCAGTAAATTTTTATTGTAAATTTGGCCTTATTTAATCCGAGTATTTTCCCGATTCAATTAGGCAAAATTTTCTGTTTTGAAAAACCGATGATAAAAGATTAAAAATTCTGAAAACGACTTGTCCTGAAGGAGTTAATAAATTACAAAATATTACTACTGTAAAATATATAAAAACATTTAAAAAAAATTTTAAATATGAAATTTTTATCAAACACGTGTGTTTTTAGATAAAAAAGGGAATAAAACTATGAATTCATATAAATTTTTAATGGAATTTTAATTAACTTTTCAAATTTAGGCAATATTTAGTCACAAGTTTAGTAAAGAATTGCGTTTATGCCAATCCTTCTATAACGAAATCTTTTCAATATATTTCACTTTTTTTTTTCAACAATATATTGGCAAACCACTTACCAGTGTTATAAAGCAAAAGATTTGCAATACCTCTTAAATTTACTAATATATTCCAAATTTTGTATCAGGATAAACTAGTTTGGCCTAAAATCGGGTTTGGCCGGTAACATATACAAAACATGATTTATTTTTTATGTTTATTTTTTCAGTAAAAATAGCTCTTAAATTAATATATGTATACAAATTTACAAGCTATATTTTGCGTCATAACATACCAATAGATGAGCAGAACCTTGCAAAAAAAAAAAAAAAAAATTATTTCAATATCTTAAAAACTTTTTAAGAAATGATGTTTCTCGTAAACGTACACAATGAAAAACGCAGTTTTCTATAAACGCAAATTAAGCTTTTGATATAGGGTCAATCCATTCCAAATCATCCAGGTTGCGCTCGACATTTTTAATTTTCCTAATCTTTTAAACAAGTTTTCTTCATAGTTTTCTGAGTTTAAAAACATGATTAAAATTTTTTTGATTGAATAGTTTTTTGGGGGTGACCATTTTTAACGAGCTACACAGCTATTTTTGGGTGGAAAACGTGTTTTACGGAAAATGCTGTAACTATTTTATTTTTCTACCTGTCAAAATGAATCAAACACTTAAATATTCAGCATAAAATTGTCTACATTTTATGTAATTATAAAATTTTCATTTGAATTAA
Organism: Maratus speciosus; assembly: GCA_963932465.1. NCBI lineage: Eukaryota > Metazoa > Arthropoda > Arachnida > Araneae > Salticidae > Maratus > Maratus speciosus. The sequence goes on from OZ010793.1 coordinate 176,143,368, forward strand.
GAATATGGGTCAAAAACATGCTTGAAAACCGGAGAAATAAAAGATAAAACACCACATTTCGCTCCCATTATTTTTTATGAAGGAAATAAGACTCACCTTAAATATTTTTTTCTGACACAGATCTCTCATAGGACTACTTCTTTTTACAAAGTTCAATCCTGAAAATCTTTTCCTTTTAGGTAGCTTTCTTTACAAAAAAGCTACCTATTGCAGCCGTTCGGAGGAAAGCGATTTCAAAAAATTTTGGTATATTTTCATCGATCATGACCCCCAGACCCCGAAACCACCCTCCGTTCAAAATTGATATATATATATATATATATATATATATAACCAATAATTAAACATAACCTACCACCATCAAAAACCGTAATATTATGAATTAAAGCTGTAAGTATATATAAAAAAAAAAGATTAAATTATTTATAAGAATTATTATGGAAGAAAAATAAGAAAGTGGACACCGACAAATAATGGAAATGCTTATATATTGAATTACGTTTTCAAGGGCACAGAATTCAATGATATAAGCAAAATGGTTGTTTTCTGTGGGAAAAATAAGCTAAAGCTAAAAGTTATTTTCCCCTGTGCCCTAACAACCATTAAAATCAAGTGAATTGATTAAAAATGAAAACAGAATAGAAACAAATAATATGAAATGGAAAAAACAATAAAACCTATTTAAATATTTATAGGATATAAAATGAAATAATAAACACCATACCGATTAATATTTTAGAATAAATCCACGCGCACATGGCACCCATATCGTAAAGATTAAGGTTAATAAAACAGTTAAGAAATCACAGTAATTAATACCATAGGATGCAGTTAATACATATTGAAATAAATGTTAAATAACTTTTAATATGATATAAAATAATATAAATAGAAAGTAATTACATAATTAAAATGCAATATATATATATATATATATATATATATATATATATATATCTGACGTATGTCACACTGTAACTCCCGTAATTATGAACCGATTTCGATGTAATTCGGTGTGTACATAGTACATACCAATGTCTCGACCGAGTTCGTTGGCCAGCTTCATCCGCCGTTTTGTTTCAAAATGGCGGCCATTTAAAATTTTTAAAAAAATTTAAAACTTGAAATGTGGTACCAAAAAATTAAAAATTGAAAAATATTTTTTTCTTATGTATTTGACCTTTATACAAAGATTCCGAAGCAGTTTTTGTTTCGTCTATATCTTAAAAAATGGCTGAGTTATAGCATTTTGAATTTCTAGCGCGGCTGACATTTTGAAACGTCCTGAATTTTGTCACGCGATAAAAGGCGTATTTATGAACCGATTTGGATGTAATTCGGTGTGTACATAGTACATACCAATCTCTCGACCGAGTTCGTTGGCCAGCTTCATCCGCCATTTTGTTTCAAAATGGCGGCCATTTAAAAGTTTTTTAAAAATTTTAAATTTGAAATGTGGTACCAAAAAATTGAAAATGGAAAAATATTCTTTTCTTATGTATTTGACCTTTATACAAAGATTTCGGAGCAGTTTTTGTTTTGTCTATATCTTAAAAAGTGGCTGAGTTATAGCATTTTGAATTTCTAGCGTGGCTGACATTTTGAAACGTCCTGAATTTTGTCACGCGATAAAAGGCGTATTTATGAACCGATTTGGATGTAACTTCGTTTATACATAGTACATACCAATGTCTCGACCGGGTTCGTTGGCCAGCTTCACCCGCCATCTTGTTTAAAAATGGCGGCCATTTAAATTTTTAAGAAAAATTTAAATTTGAAATGTGGTACCAAAAATTGAAAATTAAAAAAATATTTTCTTCTTATGTGTTTGACCTTGATAAAAAGATTCGAGAGCAGTTTTTGTTTCGTCTATATCTTAAGAAATGGCTGAGTTATAGCATTTTGAATTTCTAGCGTGGCTGACATTTTGAAACGTCCTGATTTTTCTCACGTAATAACAGGCGTATTTATGAACCGACTTGGATGTACCTTGGTGTGTACATAGTACATACAAATATCTCGACCGAGTTCGTTGGCCAGCTTCATCCGCCATCTTGTTTCAAAATGGCGGCCATTTAAAAAAATAAAAAAAATTAAATGAGATACCAAAAAATTGGAAAATGAAAAAGATATTTTTTGTATGTGTTTGACCTTAATACAAAGATTCCGGAACAGTTTTTCTTTCGTCTATATCTAAAAAAAAATGGCTGAGTAATAGCATTTTGAATTTCTCTTGTGGCTGACATTTTAAAACGACCTGATTTTTGTCACGCGATAACAGGCGTATTTATGAACCTATTTGGATGTAACTTGGTCTGTACATAGTACATACCAATATCTCGACCGAGTTCGTTGGCCAGCTTCATTCGCCATCTTGTTTCAAAAGGGTTGCCATTTTAAAAAAATTAAATTTAAAATTCAAAATGAGGTATTAAAAAATTGGAAAATTAAAAAGATTTTTTTTATGTGTTTGGCCTTGATACAAAGATTCCGGAGTAGTTTTTGTTTCTGAAAATTTGTTCTTTTGTTGATATCTTAAAAAATGGTTGATTTATAGCACTTTGAATTTCTAGCATGGCTAACATTTTGAAACGATCTTGTATTTGTCACGCGATAACACACGTATTCGCCTATTTCGATGTAAGAAGGCATGTGGATAGTATACATCAACACCTCGACCAAGTTCGCTGGCCAGATTCATCAGCCATCTTGTTTCAAAATGGCGGCCATTAAATTAAAAAATATATATATATTTAAAGTGAGGTGCAAAAAAATTAGAAATTGAAAAAGGTTTCTTTCTTAAGTATTTGATCTTGATATAAGGATTCAGGAGCATTTTTTGTTTGTCTTTACCTTAAAAAATGGCTCAGATATAGCAGTTTCAATTTCTGTTGTGGGTGACATTTTGAAAAATCTGATTTTTTGCTTGCGACAGCACTCGTATATATCAACCGATTCCGATGTGAGTGAGCATGTGCACAGCAATTACTAAGGTCTCGACCAAGTTCACTGCTTAGCCTCATCCACCATGTTGTCTTAAAATGACAGGCACTTTAAGAAATTGCCGAATTTGGCAGCCAAATATAAGTTACTTTAAAGAAAAGCAGCTTGGATAAAGCTGACTAATTTCGCGAAATTCTCATTCATTATATTGATAAAAATTAGTATTGAATCTCCTATATTCGGTTTCCACTAAATTGAGCTTCGTGTGTTTGCATGATATAAGTTGGCTTTTTTAAAATAAGGATTATGAAAGCTACCTCTTCCTCCCGGCACTGGCCGGAAGGACTTTTTTTTGCACACCTCATCAAAAACTGCGTTAAGTCTGATTTTGGCAATTTTCGCTAATTAATATCTCAAAAGGGCTGAATAAAAAATTCGGAAAATTTAGGATAATAAACATCTTTGTAATGTAAAGCTAAATTGTAAATTTTATGATTGAGACTTAACTGGTTTTTGAATAACAGTTCACTAAAAATGTACCAAAAACTCCGCCCCCTTCCCTTTTTCTTTTTTTCCAGATATATAGCATTACAGGCATAGCATTACTTGCTGCTTAGGTACGTTCAAAATGACGATAAAGACAAATTTTACGTGTTATTGCTTTGTAAATACTATAAAATTAAGGAATGTTCAAATATTCTAAAAAACGTACGGAACATTCTAAATAAAAAAACATTATGAATCATTGGTAAAATAAATAAATTTTGGGAGCGAATGGATAAGTCTTAAAATAAGCTCTCAAACTCTCAATACTATTTGATATGCAATTAATTTAATTCTGTTGCATTAAATATTCAACAGATCGTTAAAAGAAGAAGAAAAATACTTTTAGAAAAAATGTGAATTGCGCTGATTCTAATAAAAGGTGTATTTCCAAATATTAAAAGGGCAAATATGGTACTTGGCAAGGTGTGAGACAAGAGGTGGGGCGTATGAAAACGAGATATTTTATAAAATTTTAGTAGCGAGTTGGTGTTTTCGCTTGAGTGAAGTAGCTTCTTATCGAGTGCTTAGTCTAATTTCAAAAATATATGTCAGAATAAAACTGTATCAGGTGCTCCTCAGCTGTGCACAATAAAATCAAAAGCAGGACCCCTTCAAGAAAGTTTTCAAAAGGTGCCCTGCCCCTTACATTAACACCTGCACAGTATCACATTTGCCTCATTTTAATTTACGAAAATACCCCTTTCGTTCGTATTAATAAAATTCACATTTTTTTTTTCCTTTAAGTCTTTTTTTTTATATATATATATTCTGTTGAATATTTAATGCAACACAAATAATTGTATATTAAATTGTATTGAGAGTTTATTTTACAACTTACCTTCCCACCATCTCCATCTCAAAATAAAAACTCTAGCATTTTGGGGTCATAGGGCCAATCGATTTCAAATCACCAAGGTAAAATTTGCGTAAAATTTGTCTTTATCGTCATTTTGAACGTACCTTAGCAAAATGTATCTGCAATTTTGTGTATCTGGAAAAAAAGAAAAATGAAAGGGGGTGGTGTTTGTGGTGCATTTTTAGTGAACTGTTATTCAAAAACCAGTTAAGCCTCAATCATAAAATTTACAATTTACCTTTACATTACAAAGATGTTTATTGTCCTAAATTTTCAGAATTTTTCATTCAGTCCCCTTTGAGATATTAATTAGCGAAAATTGCCAAAATCAGACTTAACGCAGTTTTTGATGAGGTGTGCAAAAAAGGGAAAAGGTTTTCAGGATTGAACTTTGTAAAAAGAAGTAGTCCTATGAGAGATCTGTGTCTGAAAAAAATATTTAAGGTGAGTCTTACATTCTTCATAAAAAATAATGGCAGCGAAATGTGGTGTTTGATCTTTTATTACTTACCCATCATGCGTAGTATAGGGTGTCTTGTAATCGTTTAAAAATCGAAAAAAAAAAAAAAAAAAAAAAGACGGATTTACACGTTTCAGACACTGGAGATTCCGAAAAACATATTTTTAGGGAAAAAAATGTTGGTGTGTGTCGGTGTGTGTGTCTGTAATCGCTCTATTTCCCGAACAAATTGAGATAGAGACTAGAAATTTGGTGTGTACTTAGGAAGTAATAATGGGAAGAAGCCTATTGAGTATCAGTTACCTCGATTATCCGGAACTATTTTTTTCGGACTTTCGAAATATTCGTTCTGATAAAAGATATACAAAAATTTTCGAAATTGTTTATTTGAAGGAGTGAATATAAAAGACAATAAAAAAACATAAATTTTGCATCATGAATGAACTCGATCGGATAATTATGTGCCGATATATTTGTAATAATATTTTTCACACTCTTCGATTTTTCATGACCCTGTATTTCATTCAAATTTCAATTCAAAGATATATTTTAATTGGAAATGAGACGCTTAATCAGACGCAGTAAACTGTTACTTAATATGATTATAATTTTTCGAGTTATAAGGATGTTTCTTTTACGCAATTCGGTACTACTCGATTATCCCGCCGACCAAAAAACTATCGCCAAACTATAAGATTAAATGCCAATAATGGCTTATCGTAGATGTCAAGCATTTAATACATCTTCATACCTATAAGGGTGGTTACCATAGGGGGGACCCTGTTCTGTCGCTAAATGCCGCCAACTTGGCGGTATATCGTCAAATTTGGCGACCAAAATTAGTCGCCAAAATTGGCGGTATCTCTAATATTTCGCCAAATTCCCATAGACTTCCATTGTAAACCAATAGTGTTTACTTGCTTACAGAAAATCAACAAATTGAGATATTTTAATGCAACAAAAAGTAATACTAGCGTAAGGGATTATATTAATTATATTTAAGGAAGTCCAAGTAAATTAAATTATGAATAAAAGTAACATGATACAATGTTTAGCATGTATCACATGTTTTATTTTCATATTTTATATTATGTATATCCATGATGGGTAAGTATTATACGGTGGCTCCCAACGACTAGTTTCTCCGGTTTTTAAACATGTTTTTGACCTACATCCTTAAGTCAAATAAAAGTTTTATAATTGCATAAAATGTAGACAATTTTATGCTGAACATTTGGGTGTTTGATTCATCTTGATAGGTAGGGGAAAAAAAGCAGTTACAGCATTTTCCGTAAAACACGTTTTCCACCCAAAAATGGCTGTGTAGCTCGTTAAAAAGAGCCACTCCCAAAAAACTATATGATCAAAAAAATTTTTAATCATGTTTTTAAACTCAGAAAACATGTTTAAAAGATTGCGAAAATTAAAAATGTCGACGCAAACACCTGGGTGATTTGGAATGGATTGACCCTATAGCACAAAAATAAAGTATATAGTAATATAAAGTACAAATATTATAAAGTTTACAGTTTTAAAATCCACCATATTTGTAGGTGTTTATATATTTGTGTATATACTATTATATTTGTGTATTAAAATGTATTGTTTACTTTTCTGTGGCTCTTTAAATGGTCACTTCCGGTTTCAGAAAGTTCATTTCCTGTTTATATTATCAATCCTGTTTATCCTGTTTATGAGCTATAACTTTGCTTCTAATTATCGCCGAACCAAAAGTAAGGCATTTTTGAAATCCTAATTGTTTGAACTTTAATTTAAAATAATTAAAAAGAAAATGGAAATTTTTCTCAAAAACAGCGATTTGAGGGTAGGCACATACCTTAAATCGATTTAGCGGGATCCGATTTAAGCAAACATCCCAAGCCTCAATGCTTTCCGATTTAAGTAAACGACGATTTAAGTAAAATTTGATATTTATGCATTTATTTTGTAAACGAGATTCATAGTTTATGAGATTGGAATGTGTATTTTTTAGAAATTAATAACTTGTATGGTTGAAAGTTGCAAGGAAAAAGTAAAGTTTAATTCTTAAACCCCAAATTCATCGAATTTTAGTTTATATGCTAATGCAATCTTTTGATGAAAAATTAAGTTTTCACATATTTGAGTAATATTTTAATATGTATTTTTTATTTTCCATTATTCTGTAATTAATTAAACTATTTTAAAGTAGAATCCTGTATTGTTTGAAGATTGTTTTCCTGAAATTGATTCAGTATTTATATGATTAAAAAATATATAATAAAGTTTTATATTTAAAATTCAAATTCGTCGACTTTCAGTTTATATTTTTATGCATTCTTATGATAAAAAATTCATTTTTACATGTTTTAGTAACATTTTAACATAATTTTTTTCTATTATTTTGTAATTAATGAAAATATTTTAAAAGAGAATCCTGTATTGTTTTGTGTATCCCGATTTGGCCGTGTTCCGCATGAAATATTTTTATTTTTCAAATAAGATTTTTTCTCTAAAATTGATTGAGTATTTAGGGCTGAAATAAAAGAATAAAGTTCTATATTTAAGATCCAAATTCATCGAATTTCAGTTTTTATTTTTATGCATTCTTTTAATGAAAATTTTTTTTCACATGTTTGGGTAATATTTTAATATATATTCTTTGTTTTCTATTATTCTGTAATTAATTAAAATATTTTAAAATAGTCATGCATCGGTTTTGTCATCCAGTTTCAATGCCAGCCACGTGGATTGAGTATCTTGTTGAAATTGATTCACTATTTATGTATGGGGGAGGGGGGGGGAGGTCTTAACAGTAACATCCAAATTTGTCCATTTTTACCCGACTGAAAAGAAGGGTTATGTACGCGTATTTGTGTATGTGGATTTCTTTATACCCTCGAAACATCCCAACGGCTGGATGGATTTTAATGAATGAGGTCTCTATCAATTCGTCTTAACGGCCCGATAGTTACTGGCTAGGTTTTGTTTTTATAAATTCAAAATGGCGGCCGTAAAATACAAAATGACGATAGAGACGGGGAAAAAACCCCGCACCCTATTGAGTAGCATATCATTCGATAGGTCTTTCAAAATGAAGACGATGTTTCATTGACTATTTTACAGTCAGAAGCTCCGTTAAAATATTATACAACCTGGAAGTTGTGTATGTAGGATCTCTAGCTTTACTGCAACTCTAACCATCATAGACATCTATAGCAGGGTTGGAAAAAAACCGGGTTTTTTTTTGTAAAAAACCAAAAAAACCGGTTTATTTGGTTTAAACCAGGTTTTTTTGGTTTAAACCGGGTTTTTTTAAAATATAATTTCTTATTGCATACAGATGCATATCTGTTGATAAAATAAACATTTTTGGATATTATATAAGTAATATAAATTTTGAAAATATTTAAATTAAATAATTACAGTAAATTATTTAGAAAATTGAAATCACTTCTAATTTAAACATTATTAGTAACAGCTATGTCTTATGTTCAAAGTAAACTGCTCCGCACAGTGAAACATTGATATCTTGGAAATCATATGAAGAATCCTTTGATTAATAATATATAATCAGTCAAACATTTGATGCAGTTTCATGAATATAATATATTATTCTGTGCTTGTTATTATTATTCTTTTAATATCCAAATACTTCTGGTTATTTTGTTTTCTGAGTGAAAACTCCAAGTGTCCAAGTCAACATTTTCGGCCATTAGATTCAGCAATTAATAGAAAAGATTGATTGGTATTATTGAAATGCTATCTAGCACTCAGTTTTTGCAAGCTGTGTTATGCAATTTGATATCTTAAGTTACTCTTTTAAATTCTTTAAGGATAATCTTCCCCAATCCAGAAAATTTTCTTTTACAACTTAACCAAAATCTTAAAGATTGTTGTATTTTGTTATTAACTGCTGTAAATAATCTGCATTTTTTAAATGAAAATATTGTATGCTAAATATTGAATATTTTTTATCTATTTTAGTTTTCTAATTATCTATTTTATCTTTTCTAATTTCACATGGTTTAAGAAAAATCTTTAGGGTACCAGATATGTTCATTAGCGCATGCTAATTTTCATTCTACATGCATAGAAACATGACCTAGGCTCAGTATGTCTTATGTTGATTGCTGAGATGAAGTGTTAAAAATAGAAATTACTTCTATCTATAATTTAAAACAATCAGGGTGTAAAAAAATCATGATTTTTTTTTTAAAATAAAAAAAATCGGATTTTTTTTATTTAAATCAGATTTTTTTTTATTTAAATCAGATTTTTTTTTTTAATTTTTTTTTTCCTGTGTTAAAATATTACACATCTACGAAGAATTAAGCATTTCAAAAATGAATAACCCTCCAATTACTAACATAATCTATATTTTTTTGCTTTAATTAATAAAATTTTAATTATGTAACTGCAAATTAAAAATTTCTTTAGTAACATATAACATTATGTGCACTAATATTTTGTAATAATTATATAAACCAATATTAAATACTGCTTATATTTTAAAGTTATTGATAAATTGCATTTAATTTTAAATTGATGATACAGATTAAATTTTGTGATTATTAAACAATTAATTGTTTAATTAAGAACACAATCTACATTTTTGAAAAAGTGGTTGAAAAAAAAGGTGATAAATAATCGTTTGATAAATTCATAAAGCGGCCAATAATTTTACACAGGTTCTAAAGCATATGTATATTAAATTGATCAAAAATTGTAGCAAAGTATACAGCAAACTCGCACACAATTTGTAAATGGATTACAAAAATTGTATTTTGAAATTTAAATCAGATTTTTCCCACAACATTAAAATATTTGAATAGCTACTAAATATTATAATGTTTTGAAGTTATTTAACATTTAGTTAGATGTTTTTTAAATGTGTAATACTTCTTTTTACACAGTTTAACATTGTTATAATTAACAATAACAAATATTGCATTTTTTACAACTGATTTAGTGATAATTTTCATTACTGATTATAATGCTTTTTCACACTATTTAAAAAAATCAGAAAATATGTGATTTTATCATCTGATTTAAATCAGTTGATTAAAATCATTGACACTCTCTTGCTATGTGTATTGTATATATAAAAGAATGAATAACTTGATTATTAAAAGGAAATTATGACACTGTAAATTATATTAGATTTAAATATAATTTTTAAATTAAATGCTTTTTATGTTTGTTAGATAAAAACCATGCTTTTTACAAACTTACTGTACTTAAATTTTTCACAATACTCAGGAATTACGCTTAGAAACAATTATTTAAAGCTTTGTTTTGTGTATTCATAAGTCACAATACCTGTAGAAACTTTCCAAATTATGTTCATCTTAGATTTGAATACTTTTTTATGTCATTTTAAACATTTAGAAAATTTTTGATTTTAATCAATGATTTTTTTTTAAAAATCACTTTATTAAAATCATGATTTAAATCGCTGATTTAAATCAACTGATTTAAATCGTTGACACCTTGAAAACAATTTTACATAAAAGAGAAAATATTATATTAGATTTTTTTCTAAAAAAACCAAATGGTTTTTTTGACAAAAAAACCAATTGGTTTAAACCGTGGTTTAAACCATGGTTAAAACCACTTGGTTTAAACCGTGCCAACCCTGATCTATAGACCTCATCAAAACAGTGTTTATAGATAGGAACTAACAATTAAACACAACTTAAAAGTCATCAATACAAGTAAATAAAAAAATAGGTCAGTGATATAAAACAAGTAATATATATTAAAAAAAAAAAAAAATTAAGTCAATTCCTACTTAGGTCAATAAGAGAATTTTTTTCTCCCATTCTTCTTTCCTCTAGAGTGGCGCTTAAAATGCCTTGATCAAGAAGAGGGCTCTCTCGATTATTGAAAATTAATTAATTTAATTTAATTAATGAATTAATATTTGAAAAAAAACTGGATTAACATCAAGTGTCATCCACTGCAAGTTTAAATAATCCCGAAGCCGGAGTGGTAGTTTAATGCGTCGCTGATTTGTGTGGGACCGGTCAATGCTCCTGTATAAGGGAGAAAGCCTTGACACGCGTCACGAAAACGTCACACAAAGCAGGCAAAACAAAGAAAAAAAAGGTCAAAAATGCAATTTAACAAATTACAACGACCATTTGGAAAATGATTTTTTCAAACACTAAAATTTAAGACATAAAAAATCGCACGGAGTTGATCATACATTACGTATGCCATGGATTAAATTTTTCGGTACTGTAAATTTTTCAACTTCTACGTAGCTGATCATACATTACGTACGCCATGGATTAAACATTAATATTCCTGGACCAATTTTAAATGAAATTTCATTCTTAAACTTCTAAACATCCCACAATATTACTTTTTACACCGTCGTATAGAGAAAAAAAATGTACTTTTAAATGCAATTTGTTTGAAAGCTGTATCTCAATTTGTTTCTGAGTTATTTTATTTTATTTATTTATTTTTATTTTTTTTTTTTGTAGTTTTTATTGCTTTTTTGTCATAGTGGGAACAGAAGTATCCATCTCTTAAAAAGCAGAAAAACCAACGTTCAAAAATGCACAAATAATACATGAAAAGCAGCAAACAGCTGTTTCGAATCTACTAGCGAGATTCTTCTTCAGTGCAAGATAAGGTAAAAGGAACAGAGTGCTAGAAAAAGCAAGGCTGAGATTCGGCTCATTGTTTTTGATTTCCTACTCTGACCCCGAGGACAATAACCATTTTTCCAAATGGTTAAAAAATTTATTCGAGCTTGATTGAATGAATAATAAATATTTTATTAACGATTGAAAATTAGAACAAGATATATATAACGAGAGTGTGAGCTAATAGTAGGAATTGGGAAATAGTTTCGCACTGATGAGAAATAATTAATTAGTTCGCTTTTTACGCAGTCGGGTTTTTTGATTTTTTAAATTTAATTGTTTATTAGTTTATATTTTTACGCATTATTTTGCTGAAAAATGGATTTTCATACGTTTGTGTAACATTGCAATATTTTAGTTTTAATTTATTATTAGCTTGTAATTAATTAAAAATACTTTAATAGAGTTCTATAATGAGTCAAGTAACTTGATTTTTTACAGCAGAATGGGGGAGGGGTGGAGGGGCATTCATTAGATTTTTGACATTTTGTTATCATTAAAAAGAGATATATTTTAAGATTATATATTTTATTATTAATCAAACAGGATGTCAGCGGTCGCGGAAAAAATCAGCAATTTCAGTAATCGCTCCGATGGTCACACTTTCAATCCTTCTCTATCTGCTATATGAGTGTCAGCATTTATGTTAAACAGATTTTATTATAATCTAAAAGTTAAAGAGAAATAAAATTGCACCTTATTTCTTATTTAATTCCCTCTTTCTTTTAGGTAGATTTCGTAAGAAATACTACCTATTGCAGTCGTTACCATGGTGCGACTTTTGAAAAATTCCTTCATAACTTTTCATTGTATGACCCCGGGAATCCCAAACCACCCCCACCATGTATGTATGTATGTACTAAATTTTGTCCGCACGATAAAAGTCGCAATTATGCACGGATCGTCTTGAAACTCGCCAACAACTTTGAGATGGCTAATATCTCGGCGGGGATTGAAAATGGGCAAAATCGGACCAAGGGAATGGAAATGGGGAGGGTTAAAATTTTTGAATACCGTTTTAACAAGATTCTGATAAACCCAGCTCTTACACAACAATGACAGGAAAAAATAAATATTTTTCGTTATAGCAGTTGCCAACAATATATATATATATATATATATAATTCTCACCTCAACAATTTCTTTTCTATTGCAAGATTTTCCCGTGAAAAAAAAATTAAATAAATAGTTGGACGAATTAAAAACAAATTGAATATTACGTCATAAGTTTTCTAGAGCAAGATTTCAACATGAAAACTCAAAATGAAATAAATAGTTTGACGAATTAAAAATAAATAAATATTGCGTCATATTGGAAATATAATGGTTCTCAGCAGGTGAATATGTAACGTCATGTGAGTTTGAAGAAACGTATTAAAACATGATAAAAACCCGACTATGGAAATAGTAACATATTTTAACACTTTGAGGTTCTCTGAATTTGTTTTAGCCATTTTTAAACCTACTAGGGGGCTCAGCCCCCCTGCTCGCTAACGCTCGCCAACCCCCACAAATTGCTACGCAATTCATTTTTGATCGCTACGCGATCCCAGCTCGCTTCGCTAGCTCGCCACTATTTATGTCAACTCTAGCCAGAATGAGTGCTATCATAAATCATTACAACATATTAAATTTACAAATATTTTTATTGTATAAAAAAGTAATGGTAAACTGTTGAAAATGTAAATAAAAACGTACCTTGGAAACAGAATAAATTAAAAACCTTAGTGAAAACCCAATAAAAAGTATTTTTAGTTGGGCCGCTATGAGATCCGAGCAAGCAACATATGAAATTTACAAATATTTTAATTTATAAAAAAGTAACTGAAAATTTTGTTGAAAATTAAATAAAAATGCATTTATCAAAAGTTTGGAGCTGTGACTTGTTGATCATCCTTGAGAAAGCTAAGCGAACAGGAAATTGACGCCGTTTAAATTTAAATGGCATGTTAGTGTCAGATGGGGTCCTTCTCCTTTCATTTTGCCTATAGTATTGAAAATCACAGCTTAAAATAATTTAAAACTATATGCTATGTATCACGCTATCGAAATGTAAACAAAACGTTTTCGCCTGTGTCTAACTACAACCTTGGATCAAAAAGCTACGTCACCGTAAAACGGACCAATAGCATTCATGTATTGCTCAAACGGTTTGCGTTAAAAGAGAGATCCTTTGCTGAGTTGGTTGGGACATGTGACCGTAACTACCACTGAGAAACGTCGCTTTGGCTGTTGCCAAATAGCAAGCTACAAATACAGCCCTTTTTTAGCGCTACGTAAGAGAAATATATATATAGATTCCATATACATGCGTGTGTGTATTCGTGTATATTAGAATTTTCACAAAATGTTTAGCTCTCTAGAGCTCATTCTTAGTGAAGGAACTGAGTTTACCTCTAATCTTGATTTAAGTTTTGTTGGTGAATTTAGTACTTAACTTCAAAATCTACCTCCGCCTGTAGGCCCGAGCCGGCAGGGATTTTTTTTCTTTTATTACTTTTCTCATCATGGTAAATGAACAGTTAAATTCATCATTGAATTTCTTAAGTCTCCATTTCGCCAAAAATGAAGTTTATTTTTTATGAACCAATTTCATTTTGATAACTTATCCATACGATCTTATATTTTACTAGAAAGATAGCCCGTCAAAAATGACAGAAAATGAGATATAAAGATATATACAACAGATGTGCAAAAATGAGTAGTTTTTCTCGCTTGTTCAGCAATGATAGATGAAAACAACACATTTTAAAATATGGAAATATGTTGCAAAATTTTCTTCTTCGCCAAGGCAGTTTTCTTTATTTCACCAAGGCCACTATACTGGAAAAATACCGAGAATTTAATATCTGTATCCGGCTATGTAAAGCACATTAAAATTAGGCAGTTAGGAGCTCAGATAGCACAGTGCCGTCTAGCGGTTGTTATTTTATTAGTAGTATCGGGGCGAAGATGTAAAGACCTACATTTTCGTATATTACACTTTAAATTTTGACACATAAATTTTTTTAAAAACCTTCAATGTGCGGAGTTTAAATTAAATAGCGGTGAGCTCGATTTATAAAAGTTTAATGGGTTTTCAATGGGAATTTCTCCAAATTAGCCAGCTGTCGTGCTAAAATTATACTGGTTGGTTGATTGAGTCTGTACCATTTGACGTTTATTAAGAGTCGATAATTGAGAATCAACTTAAAAGGTAAAACATTCATTGGTAGAATGCGAAGAATGATTGGTTAAATCAGCCCAGTGTTAATTCTAGATTAACTTGCAAGAACAATCTGAAAAGCTGTAAAGCTGCAATACTTTAGCTAAAATTGATGGCGCTTTACTCCAACCTATAGGATATCTCTGTTACAAGAATCCAATGAACACGGCGTATAGTGAAGTTGAAATGTTGTGTTGTGTTTCTTGAAAAATAAATATCCAGTGGCAATAAACCAGGTAACTGGGAAGTTTTACTTCCATGAACTGATATTGTAACAATCGTTAAGAATAAAGTGACTGGAGACTAATAGTTCATTCGAACATCAAGTTTATTGAAACTTCAACAATAATCCAATATGTATATTAAGCATCGTGGTGGGGCTAATTCAGGAGAGAAACTAATGTTAGAATATATCTGCCCCACTGCTGCTAAACTCTTAAGTCTATCGACATGTGATTCAGTCAACTTAAAATAAAATACTAGACAGCAGGGATATACCTATACTGCATAGAACTTAGTAAGGTGTTATAAAAAATATAAAACGATACATTTAATTGAAGTCAACATATCACCTTTTTCCATAGTCATCTTCGCTGTCAATAAGTATCCATCGTTACACGGCGACATCCCAAACGCATTCTCGAAAAATACGAGGCACTGGAAACAGCTCTCTGCATACTGCAAGATTCCCCTCTCGACACTAGCGAAACCCGCAGACTATAATACTATGTTCACACTACGATACTTAAAATATCTTAGGCCGCCGAACTCTCTGAGAGAGTTCCACAAACTCTCTCAGTGAGTTTCGACTTACTTCGGCTAGATACAGGAACGACCACTCACTCTCGTTGGCTATGAAGCTTCGCTTTTACTGATTGGCTGTTGCAGCCGTTGTTATTTTAAGCGCATGCGCATACTTTACTTTTGTTCGGATCACAGACACAGTGACGCTACTGAGATATTTTAAGGTAAATTTTTCGATGTGAACAGGCATCCAATTCGGGGAGGGTACCACTTCAAAACTGGCGGTCTAAGATATCTTAAGTTTCTAGTGTGAACAGGGTATAAGCACGGCAAGGGTTGCCAACACAAAAAGGCAAACCGCCACATCGTGCGCCAATGAATTGATGAAAATCCATGGAAATACGGGAAACGCCAACCTCCGCGGGCTAATACGCCAAACGTGGCAGACAGACTAAGCGAAGTGAAAGTCAAAGTAGGTAAAACGGGAGATAGCAAGAACTGCGAAAGGAATGACTCACTTGGGCGACAACTGGTAAAACCAAGAGTATTGGTGGACAAAAGGTATGCCTAGCTTGAGTTCAAGCGAACTCAAGGCACAAAACGGAATAAAGGGGAAAGGCCAAGGTATTTAAGTCGTGACTACGACACCAGCTATAGCCAAGTTGGCTTCATATATGGCATTTTATTTTATCGCTAAATTTGGCGATATTTTGCCAAGTTGGTCAAAATTTGGCGCTATTGTTGCAACCCTACCATTAGTACTTTTCAAAAATTACTCATTGTTGAAGCCGGTACCGATTTCTCCATAGGAAGCCTAACTCTGACATGGCCGCGATCAATGGGGCGGTCCAACCAGAATTGTGAGGGACACACAGAAACTTGGATTTTATATAAATAGATACCCCTGTACAGAGTAGACTTTCGAGAATTGATTTTAAAAATATGAAAATATGAAACAGTATTTTTTAATTAGTTATTAAAGTAAGTAAAGCCATCGATTTTTTCTCTGAAACTTAGAGAAGAAAGAGAGGAAAAAAATTCCAGTCGGGGTTTCCCAAGTTAACCCCCCCTTTATCACAAAAAACCATGCGCATGATCTCGCGGTTGGGAACAGTTTTTTTATACGGTGTATGGAAAGAGATGGGGTTCGTTTGGAAAAACAGACTAGCATAGCGACACCGAGATATATTTAAAGTAATCCCTGGAAACGGTAAGATTATTATGCCGGGACCGGGCACCGCAAGCTGGGTTTGCTAATAAATAAAAATCAAATACTTAATTTTTGTGTACGTTTTTCTTTTTACTTTCTGTAAATTTATAATTTAGATCAATACTTTTTTATTTTAACTATACATTTTATTTATTATGCTTGTTTCAAATACAGCTGAATAATTTATGAAAATAAAGTTTAATTTCGAAAATAAAAATCTAAAAATGAACATTTGGAATACTTTTTCAGTTCCTTATAAATATTTATTTCAAAATGTACCACAATGAGTTTTGGGTTTCAGTATTAAAAAAAAAAAAAAATTCACCAAAACCTAGTTTTAAAAGTCTAAAATCTAAATATTCGGTAGTTTTTCAGAAAAAAAAATGTACCTTAATGCTGATTTTCTGTTCTGCGAAAATTGAAGTTAAAGTTTTTGTTTGATCCTAAGATAAATGTTTAGTTATCTAAAACTTTCCTGCGCCATACCCTGTTGTGTTCTCTTTTACAGTATTCTTTTTTAATCTTCGGGTATATAAAATAGTTTGAAAAGTTACTTTTTATATTTCATGGGCTCTTTTGCATTTGATCGATTTGAATATTTTCATATCGTATATTTTTTAGTAAATTTTGTAATATAATATATTTAATCTTTTAATATCGCCTCTGAAACATTACTAAAGAATACTGCTTAAAAAATTATAATAAAATAAAATCGGAAAATTTTTTTGGAAAAAGTTTTTTCTGTTTTTTTCTTTCTGTTTTCCCTCCCTCTTTTTCTTCTTCTTCTTGACAAAGTCCTATTCCTTTCAGTTTACAGAGTTTTCTGTTGCCCACTTAATATTTAAAATATATCTTGAAACGTAGTACGGTACGCCGATGTCATAACGATGGTGGCAATGACCAGCGATATTGTTTTATTTTTGTCGCTCATATATTAACTTCTATATATAGCAAAAATTATTTTTTTACTGCATCGCAGTGTTGAATTCAGGGGGTGGACCGGTGGGTAGCAATGGGATGTGCCCCCGG
The DNA here is from genome assembly GCA_963932465.1 of Maratus speciosus. Lineage (NCBI taxonomy): Eukaryota > Metazoa > Arthropoda > Arachnida > Araneae > Salticidae > Maratus > Maratus speciosus. The sequence continues at coordinate 176,160,999 of OZ010793.1, forward strand.
AAGATGTTATATTTTGTGTTTTCAAGTGCGATTCCCGCTCCGAAACTCTGTAATGTACCCCCCCCCCCCCCGGAGTCACAGAAATCCCTCCTGGAGAAAAGTGTCTGAATTCAACACTGCGTGTATCGAAAAGGGGGGGGGGGGGAGTAATTTCATATTAAATTTGTTTGAAAACTGTAACTGTAGTTACTGTCTGCCAAATCACATTTGCTCAAATACGCCATTTTTACTGCATCGAATAGGGGAACGTAAGTCATTTCAAACGAAATTTGTTTGAGAACTGTAGCTAAAGTTACATTCTGCCAAATCACATTTGCTCAAATACGCCATTTGGCATTGGTTCTGACTACGGAAGATTAACCATAAGATACCGCTCTTTGACGTTAAATAAAAATCGTCAGCTCACCGAAAAGAAAATTAATTATCAGGTTAAGTTGAATTATTCCCTGTCTTAAGCAAAGAAATTAATTTCTTTTCGCATACAAATTTAATTTGTTAACACGAAATTAATTTTGAAATATAATATATGAGAAAATTAAACGCTACTTCTATCTCTAAAAGAGAAACTCTGTGTATGCAGAATTATATGAATATTACCAATCAGTAAGATTGGCAAGATAAAAAATTTATTTTATCAATGTTATATAATTTGAAAAATGAATGTAATTTATAGTTTCATATAAATTTATAAGATTTATTTTTTTTTAATTAGTTTAATGGCAATTTAAATTGGGAACTACTACTGATACATTTTAACAGTTGGATGGATAATGCATGCTGTTAAATTAACCAGGAGTAGCCGCTGTAAAAATATGATGCTGAAAGGCGATTTTTTAAAATTAAAAATCATTAAATATTTTAAAATAGATTCATGTACAATAATAAAAAATGTTTGCATAAATTTTAATTATGTATCCTTTTATATTTATTTTCTAAGCAGATGTAAATGTAAGAAACACTTTCATTATAAGAAAGCATTTTCTTCTCCGAAATCCCACTTCCCCCTCTTTATTTATAGAAAAACTGAAAAAAGAAAATCTTAATTTTTGCCATATTTCTTGAAATTTTACGTTTCTATCACTATGTAAAACCGTAGTACACACTTTGAATGTATTTTTACCTATAAAAACGAACGATCTCTGGCAAATGTTTCCAAATGCGTTCTAAAATGACGATTGCTTTTGGAACTACCGCCAATTAAAAAAAAAAAAAAAAATCTCAGGATTAGAGATGGGAATGCTCGAAAAAAAAAAAAGAAATTGGAAAAACCATTTTTTCCCCACCTTTTTTCCATTTGGAAATATTGAAATTTCAGTTATAAAATAATACATATTTAAAATTTTATAATAGGCTACATTCTGATGCTTTTTTGTCTTTTTCTTGTTATTTGTTTGTTTGTTATATTTGTTTAGTGAATCACGTGAAAATATAAATTTGGAAAATAAATAATTAAATGGTTTATTTCATTGAAAAAATTAAAATCATATGCAAAATTATATCTTTGATACCAATTAGTGGAAATTCTAAGATTGAAAACAATGTCATATAATATAGTATCATGTGAAAAATTAATTTCTTTTTACTATACTGTACGTGCAATTTTTCTATGTAAAAGAAAATTTCTTCTTTTTGCTGCAACAAGATCATTAGAAAAAACCCATATCTGTATCTTTAAAATTGAATGAGTTATGCTTACTAATTGAAATTGACCATTGTCAGTTGAGACCAAAAATGTCAAATTAGAAATGTAAATCTGTGAGATATTGACAAGAAAAGGAAAACACGACAATACATATTACAGTTACTTAAAAGAAAATATAATCAATACTTGCGACAATATTAGAGATGGAAAACTACAAAATATATGCAGAAGCATTATTTGAAGAATGTATTAGATTATGTATTAGAGATGAGAGAAAACACTTTGAGAATGCTTTGTGAATTGCTGTTTTTGAATTATGTTTAATTGAAAATTGACCATTGTCAGTGTGGACCACATGACAAATTAGAAATGTAAGAGTGGGAGATAATGGCAAGAAAATGAAAACCCGATAATACGATGCAGATATTTAAAACAAAATATAATCGATGCTTGCGACAATATCAGAGGTAAAACTACAAAATATATACAGAAGCGTTATTAGAAGAGTTCAATTATGTATTAGAGATGAGAGAAAACACTTTGAGAATTCTCAGTGAATTGCTGTTTTTGAATTATGTTCTAGGATTATTTAAAATTGTATTTGTTTCTTTACATGATTGCAGCTTGAGTAATACTTTATTTAGGTATATTTGTGAAGCATTTTTCCCCCCCATATTTGTTAGCATATTTTTAATCTAAGGAATGGTGTCGTCAATTTGTGAACGCTTCTTAATCTTTACAGATGAAATAGCATCTTAAATTGTAATAAGTAGTTTGTCAGCTTACTTTGGTTATTATTTCAGTTAATTTTAAAATACGAGTATACACAATTTATTATTATTATTTATTATTATTATTATTTGTAGATGATCTTGATGCAGAAAAAGAAATTTTCTAATAAACAAATTTTGTCTGGGGGAGTTAAATGAAAATTTAAGAAGTTTTATCTTTTTGGAAATTAATTGGAGGACTATTTAATTAACATAAACTTGTTTTATACCTTATTTTGAATGCTTTTGCAACTTACTTTGCCTACTAATTGTCAACAGATAAAAATTAAAGCTTGTTTCAAGCTTTTTAGGACTCCCTGTATAAGTTAATCATGCAAAAATCCAGGGGTGCAGAAAATGTTTCTACTCCCAACATTTCCCCCAATCCACATGAAAATTTCCCCAAAATCTTACAGTACGTTATAGGTAAATACTGTATTACCGTAGGTATACATAATTTATTTTTCCAATATTTCTCAACTTATGCACGAGTATATAGCCACAGGGGCGATTCTAAGTGAAAAAAAAAATTCTGAAATTCACAGCAAATCTTCTGAAAGGTTACAGCAGAGTGGGAGAAATCCCTCCCAGTACTATGTTTTTTTCGCGATCTTTTGACGAGTTTTGCGGTTATTTCGCCTTCCTTTTGGCGAAACTCGCAGCTATTCACTCTCTTTTAGCGAAATTTGCGATTCTTTCGTGATCTTTAGACGAAATTCGCTGTTCTTTCGCGATCTTTTGACGAAAGGAGCGGTTGTTTCGCGATCGTTTGACGAAATGCGCGGTTGTTTCGCGATCTTTTGACGAAATGCGCGGTTGTTTCGCGATCTTTTGACGAAATGCGCAGTTGTTTCGCGATCTTTTGACGAAATGCGAGGTTGTTTCGTGATTTTTTGACGAAATGTGCTGTTGTTTCGCGACCTTTTGACGAAATGCGCGGTTATTTCGTGCTCTTTTGACGAATTGTGCGACTGTTTCGAGATCTCTTGACGAAATTTTCGCGATCTTTTGATGAAATTAGCGGGTTTTCGCGCGTTCCTTTGAGGAAATTTTATTGATTGATGATTTTTTATTTCGCCCCTTTTGATGAAATTCACGGTTGTTTTGCGATCTTTTTACGAAAATTGCGGTTTATTTCGCGATCTTTTGACGAAATGTGCGTTTATTTCGCGATCTTTTGACAAAATTTGCGTTCATTTCGCGATCTTTTGGTGAAACTTGCGGTTCTTTCGTGATCTTTTGACGAAATTTGCGGTTATTGTACGAACTTTTGACGAAATTTAAGGGTTTTTTCCTGTTCCTTTGACAAAATTTGCGATCTTGTGACAATCTTTTTTCCGTAATTCTTGGACAAAATTCGCGGTATTTTTATGTCCGACTTTTCAGATCGATGACCGATTATTTTTAAATTTTCGGAACTGAAAGCCTTAAATTTTCGGAAAATTCGGAACAGAGTCACAGCTGGTATATACAGTACATATTATTCTAAGAACGATTTTGTGAACGTCGCCATACGAATCTTTTTATTTGTAGGGAAATTTTTCTATCTCAGGGAATTATGGAATTCGTTGTTAAAATCGAAATTAATTGTATATATTTCTGAAAAATTTCCCCAGGTGGTTAAAATTTCCCCCGATCCTAGATCGCCGGATCGGACATATTCTGCACCCCTGCAAAAATCTACCTGTATTATAACTTTTATTTTTAATTAATTTTATCTTAAAAATAATCAAAATATTATTAAAATTTATTTTTTATTTTCTCAAATGATTCACTTAACTCTGGATAGAATTTATATTTTATCGGTGTCTTCATCAGGGCTGCGGAGTCATAGTCGTGGAGTCGGAGTAAGGCCCATTTTTGAACGAAAAAGTCGGAGTCGGATCTGTCAAAATTCACGGAGTCGGAGTCGTCCATTACAAGCAGGGTGCGTTCTCAGAGTCGGGCCCATTTTTGAGCGAAAGAGTCGGAGTCGTCCATTTTTCCCATCGACTCCTCAGCCCTGGGTCTTCATTCTGAATCGAGGTAAATTTATTGGTTCTCTACCCTAATATGAAATGAACGCTCTGTTGGAATATTAAGTTCTTCATTAAATAAACCCAAATTCCAGTAATATTGGGTGATACTTATGATTATTTTTGTATTTTATTTATTTATTTGTGGTTGTTATTTTTAAAATTAGTTTTAATATCAATTGAAAATGGAAAATGCAATTAAAATAATCATTTAAACAATTGAATGATAACAAATAATGGCGTTAAATTAAGCAATGTAAAGTAATGTGGAAATTCTGAGATCAAAAGGCTAAAACTTTAATAATAAAAGTATTTATTTCTTTTTGTAAATATTACATTCATGTAAAGTGGAAAAAAAAATAGGGTAACAAAAAATTACAAAACGTTTAATATTTTATATTTTCTAAGAAAATATAGCTGCATGAAAAGCTTTTTACATATGAAAAATCTAGAAAGAAAAACTGTTTTTTGTCCGTCAGTTCAAAATTTCCGGAAATTTTACATTTTTAATCAAACTAATAATGATGAGTCTCTGCTTAAAAATACTCGTAGGCTATGTTTAATCTCTGTACAATTGCCTTAAAGGAAGTGCAAGAGCGAAAAACGCTGTAAAATCCACATTTATTTTAATCTGTTGCGGCAAAAAACCCCTGAAAATTGATATGGTTACTTTTAATACGTAAATTCTTGCTAAGAATGTTCCTTATTTGATATTTAACGCTTCACTGCACTACGTGCCACATCTGGCACATACCTAAAAACACTGTAATTCTTATTATGTGCCATGAATTTGGCCAATATGATCTCTATTCCTGGTCAAGAAAAGTCCAAAGAATGTAATAACACTTATATTGCCCATGTCAGATGGCTGCATTTGACAAAAAAATTAGAATTTGTTCTTCGGAAACAAAAAAAAAAAATTTGATCAAGCTATTAAGGTAAAATTTACTTTCATTATTTTTACTGAATCCTTAAAAATATTAATATAAAAAAAGTTGCAGATTGTTAAGCAGATAAAATTAATTAATTTAAGCTCATTTAGTTGTAAAATATAGCAATACAATATTTTAAAACCCTAATTGTGTACATAGGGTACATGCCATAAAATTTGAAATTTTAGCTGAAAATTTGAAATTTAATTTTTTTTACTATTTTTCCCATTATTAGACCGATATATAGATTTCAAATAATTTTTTTTCATAAAAATAGAAAAAAAATCGTGCAGTGAAGGGTTAAAAGGATGAAATGATTGTAAAACGCTCTATAAACATGATTTACTCCGAAACTATCGGGGTTAAAAACCTTAAATTTGACATCCAGGTTACTATTGGAATGTGATGCTCCCAAAGATAGGTAAAAAAAAAAATTCGAATGCCAAAAGTTGGGTTGGATGTATATATGACGGCCAAGTATCAGCACGAGGGATATAGGCCCTAAGGTGGGGGGGGGGTGTCCTCCGTGGGGGTCTTTCTAAGGGAACCTAACCCGTATTTTCGCTTGGAAAACCAAGGTTAGAAGAAAACCACGAAAACTCCGAACGATTAGGCCGACGGGCGCGATTGGGATCGAACCCAGCACCTCCCATCTACCAGCTTCGAGAGCCGAACATCTCGGCCACTGGTTAAGCGCCAAAATGCGGGGGGGGGGGGGGGGGGAAACGTCCTACAGTTATATTTTCACTATGATTTCTCTGAAGCTGTGAGTAAGAATCCTGCACGAGTCGGGTTGTACATGACCCGAACCTGAAAATTCCATTTGATGTCAACCCGAAATCTGACATATTTCAACCCGGAATGAAAGGAAAGTAATCCATGTTTTAATGCAAATATGAAAAAGGATCTACAATTGTATCTCTAATACCAATTTTATGTTTTATATAGAAAAATGGACATATCAGTGTTCGTTAATATTCAAATGTAGTAAAACTTGTGAATAGCATCGGGATCGTTGAATAGAGTCCTGCATCGGGTCGAATTGTTCATAATTTTCTTTTTTTCGGTCGGGATGGCTCTAATTTTTTTTTCTGCGGGTCGCATTATTCACTCTAGAATAATTCTTGCGGATCAGATTTAGGCTTTGTGCAAGTCGTGTTGTTGGTCTGTTCACGAAAAATTTGAGCAGAACTATGTTTCAGAAAATAAATACTACGTATTTGAATATTAATGAGTAGACGTATATTAACTTTACTTCATGAGAAATCAAATGTATATTAGGAATACGATCATTTAAGTATTGTACTGCTGCGCAATACTTATTTATTTCCAGTGTTACTTCTCAATGTTAATGTAACACAGTAAAACCTATCGACCTCAGAACTTTTTCGACTTCTTCCCACCGTTTTGTCCCTGATGCCACAAAATGTTTATTTTTACTAATTGTAATAATATTATAAATTTGAATGTGTGAAAATATTTGTCTGACGTGAGAATAAAAAATAAATGATAAAATGCATTTGCATATAGGTGGCTTATAACCCAGGCGATGTTTTATTTATACCTTATTCAAATATATTTCTTAATAATTTTAAGTTTCGTTATTTTCAATGAGAATCAGTGGACAATTTTGCTATAAAAATTAACGTTTTTCCTTTATTGTTGCAAAAAATTCAAAAGCCGTGATGGTATGGATGAAGCCGCGTATCTGGGTATGTGGATTTCTTTATATCCTCGAAACATCTGGGTGGATTTTAATGAATGAAGTCTCTATCTATTCCTCTTAACGGTCCGATGGTTATAGGGTAGGTTTTGTTTTTATAAATTCAAAATGGCGGCCGTAAAATGCAAAATGGCGGTAGACACGAAAAAAAAGTTTTTCGCACCCTTTTGAGTGGCATATCGTTGGATAAGTCTTTCAAAATGAAGACGATGTTTCATTGACTATTTTACAGTCGGAAGCTCCATTTAAATATTACACAACTTGAAGTTGTGTAGGTAGGATCTCTAGCTTTACTGCAACTCTAACCATCATAGTCATCTTTCGGCCTCATCAAAACAGTGATTATAGATAGGAACTAACAATTAAACTCAACTTAAAAGTCATCAATACAAGTAAATAAAAAAATAGGTAAGTAATATAAATAATAGTTTAACATTGATGAGAAATAATTGGTTCGATTTTTACGCAGTCGGGTTTTTTGATTTTTAAAATTTAATTTTTACTTGTGTTCTTAGGGTTCTTAATAAATTGATTGTAATTACCCAATTTAAAGTATGCTCAATACTATAGTTTACATATGATTTATTTCGGAAAAAAATATTTCTAAATACATTTCTCATTTTGCACCTTTTCATAAAATTCCTTTTGTTGTTTAATTTTATTTCAGACTAAAAAACAAAATTTTGAAAACATATTAGTGCATTGTATTGACAGATTTTTATTTCTGTCCTTCCGCTTTTTTTTTTCCCCCTTTTTAGGAAACCGTTATAGACTCTCCTCTCTGTCTGTCCGCCCGTCACAGTTTCGAACTCGGAAACTATTTAAGTTACAGACTTGATTTTTTACATAGAGCTGAATACACCATTGACCTTACCAAAATCATAAGATTTGGAAAAATCCTTATATTATTTTAATTAAGCGAATTCGTTCTTTTTCGATTTCAAAACATAATCTTAAATTCAGCAAATATCGCCGAACGACGATGGCGCCGCGGAAACGCAATTGCCTCCCACGCAGTAGATTGTGGTTTCGAATCTCTCAGGCGGGATTGGCGATTTTAAAAGTTTATTTTATTTTTACTTTTTTTCGCTGCGGTAATTTTTATAATCTTTTATTTCAGACAGAAAAAAATCTTTAAAAAAAAAAAATCGAATTATTCACTTATGTTTAAAAAAAATGCCTATTTAAAAACAATCAGTTGTTTAACCTTCTTGCTACACATCCCACGATTTCCACGGGCAACGCAAATTTAGTAAAATTTGCGCAACCCGCGATTTCCGCGGGGATGCATTTTTTCCCGTCTAATTAACCCTTCTTGACTATTCCCCCCCACCCCCAGTTATTTTTTATTGTAAATTTTGCCTGACATTTTCCCGATTAAATTAGACAAAAATTTCTGTTTTGAAAAACCGGTGATAAAAGATTAAAAATTCTATAAAAGACGCTCTTTCTGACAACGCTTTTTATGATCTAATACTATATTGAAAAAAAAAAAAAAAATCTTTTGCAAAAAATTTCCCCATATTTTAAATCTAAACTATATGTAGATTTGTAATTTGTAATAAAAATATTGCGCAAGTTTTGAACTCATTTTGATAAAACTATTACACAAACGAGAGGGTTAACATGTCAGATGATACCGGGTGTCCCAAAAAGGACTGACTGATTTTAAAATTCAATAACTTGCAAACGGTGACAGATATTTAAAAAATTCTTGCAGTAGGGTTATGCATAAGGTCAAAAGTTTTTTTACAGTGATTTTCAATTTTAGTTCGAATTACAAGCAATAGATGGCGCTGCGATCAATAGACGCTGAATTCAGGCTCGATTTTTGGTACTTCGTGGCCCGGATAATACATTTCCATCTCCTTTTTCAGCATGGAACAAGAGAAAGGACCAGAAATCGAGCCTGTATTTAGCGACTATTGCTTACAGCGCCATCTATTGTTTGTAATTCGAACTAAAATCGAAAATCACTGTAATAAAACTTTTGACCTTATGCATAACCCTCCTGCAAGAATTTTTTAAATATCTGTCACCGTTTGCAAGTTATTGAATTTTAAAATCAGTCAGTCCTTTTTGGGACACCCGGTATAATCAAATCCATTTTTGATATTAAAAAAATCCTCATTTTGAATAATATATTCGATACAGAGGTATAAATATTGGATTACTCTGGATTATTTTTTGTTTGCTGCTGCCATCTACAGGCTTTTTTTTTTTTTAAATAATACAGTTCTTATGGACAATTTTTTTCAAGTTATCTGTACCCATTCTTGAGGAATTAAAAAGTATTTCTTTTCTTTTTTATTTCGAATTTTAATATATGTTAACGTTAGAGGTCTGCACGGGCCGGAATTTCCAGAACCGGCCCGAACGAAAGCTATCTGGGACGGACCCGGTGTAAAAATTAAAAGTTTGGCCTGAGCCTGGCCCGGCCCGTTTATATTTTCACAGTTCACGGTCCAGCCCGTACAGATATAAGTGAAAACAGGCCCAACCGGATGACCCAACTCAATTTCTACAAAAAATTCAGATTTTTCTTAATATATAATTAAGATAATCTTTAATGAATATTGCATGCATATTTATGGGATAATTTTACAGTATATTTCAAAATATTGATGTGTTCGCAAGACAGAAAATACACAGTAGCAACAGTAATGAATACTTGGATTCTTAGATTTTTAACGTTCAAATAAGGATTATTTAAAAAAATTATTTTGTTTAGAATAGAAGAAAAAAGTAGGGTTAAAGACATCGTAACTTTTGAAGCTATACAATAAAAACTAGATTTGTGAAAATATTTCTCTTGTCATTTATTAAGGCTTTTCTCAAATCCAAAGAACCCATTTTCTGACACATTTCTGAATTCATTTCTTTTCGGAAACGCGTAAGATATGGCAGCTGTTCTACTATGACTAAGAAACTATGTAATCGAATGTCATTTTCCATTTTTCGATAAAGGCAATATATCTTTGAGAAAATACTGTCAAACTTAGCGTTTTAAATCGAATTTCCCGAAGCGACAGCACGGGAAAGGAGAAAAACATGCAGTCACGTGACAAGAATCTCTTATATCTCGACAAGTAATATATTTATAAAAAATGGAAAACGCTATTCGATTCCAAATCCCTTCAATACTCAGGCCTGTCAAATTTATGCCTTTACATTTAAAAATTAGTCAGAAAATGAGTCAAAGTTTTGTGTTGTTGAACAGTTAATTTGAGAACCACCTTATGGTATATTTCCAAAGATTACGTTAACAGAAGTTCATTATCGCTATTAATATTTTTACAGAACATATTGCCTGCCCTACACATTCTCAGAACAATTAAGTCCAGTTCCGGCCCGGCTCGACTATGTAGGGAAAATATGCAAGCCTGATCTCGGCCCGACACGAGTCTGCTGATAAAAAATTAAGCCCGTGTCTGACACCTTGTAACTGTCCGATAACGATCTCTATGCTGAACATGTTACATTTTTGTATTGTTGTTGTTAAACTAGCATCGGCTCGTGACGCACATTTATACTTATTCTCGCGGAAGTCATACTCATTGAAAATAACTCATATTTTTTCCGACTTCGTTTAAATTTTTATATCGGGCCGACAGTCCCGCTAAATTTTTTATCGGCCCGGCAGGCCCGTTTGAAAATTCGCCTTATTTCGCCGGCCGTGCAGACCTCTAGTTAACGTTTTTTTTTTTTTTTTTTTTTTTTTTTTTTTTTTTTTTTTGACGCCATTTAGTGAGGTTTTGAAAAGGGAAAGAATTAATATGGATTTTTATTGAATTATTTCAGCATTTTAAATATGTTTTAAACAAGTTTTTGCTTTTAAAAATGTCATTTTTTATTTATATCTCCGCTAATTTTTGAGATTGATAAATTTAAAAATATTTGGATTTTAATTTTATTTAAATAATTTTACTTGAATATTTTTAATTTGATTAAAATATATTTTTAAAATTATTTTTAAATTAAATGTAGTGGTGCTGCCATTTATGTAAGATTTTAATAATTATAAATCAACAATTTTGATTTATTAATTTAAGGGTAAAAGGTTTTAAAAGACATATTAATTGAAACACTCTGTACGATTTGCGAACACACTTACCCAATCGACCCCTACGATTACCCCACGATCACACTTACTTGTTTTCTTTCCCTCTTTGACCACTTATTTATCTAGTGCAGAGTTTGCCAACCTTTTATATTTTACGGCAAACTAGAAAATTTATAATTAAACTTTCGCGGCACAAAATAAAAGCACGTAACTATTTTTAGTTTATACTTATTTTGCAAAGATGTGATTGAATATACAGGGTTTCCCCGAATTCATGAGCCAAACTGTAAGGGAAGGTAAAGTACGCAAAACTAAGCAATTTTGTATAGCAATGTTGGGTCGGAAATGAAAAGTTTTGGCGAAAAACAAGAAATTCGAAGGAAATGAAAACAAGCGTTTTATTGACATAACAATTACAGTAAGTGTTCAAATGTGTGTAATGGGAAAATGGCATTAGTAAAGATATAATCAATAAAAATAAATAAACCCCATTATTTCTAATTTCTCTGCAACAATGGTAGTAACCCAATTTCCATCATTTTAAATAAATTTCATAAAAAACATTAAAAAATAAAATATAAAAATGGAAATACTCCGGAGTCCGGACTACAAATTAACAGCCTTCATAAATAATAATAATAATAATAATAATAATAATAATTATCAAAACTGGTTTAGTAGAAAGCTCAGATCTGATGACTAAAAAAAACAGCCTTGTCTTTTAAATATTCTAGGGGATCATACCCGGGCTTCCCGGGTTAAAGAATATAGGTGAAAACATTTTTTTAAATTGAAAACTAATAATATTTTTATATGCAATAAATTTTTTAGATTGACCATTTACATTAAAAAAGCATTTTTCATATGGAAAATACGAATTATACAATCAAATAAATTTTTGAAATTTATCAAAAATGATATTTTCTTATTAGCCGCATGCTAAGAGTTATTTGCCAAGATTTTGCTACTTATGGCATCTTTTTATATTCTGATAATTTCAGAGCTTATACATGTCTGGTAAATTTGTGTTTTATTTATATTATTTTATTTATTTATTCATAGGGAAGTTTTTTTAAATGGATATTAGCCGTAAGAAAATGATGAACTCTTTATTTTATTTTAAGGGCAAACGGATTAACCTTTCGTAATCGAGCTCCGCGCGATATAGATAAATTTAAAAATATTTCATGCTTTAAAATTGTTTTTAAAACCATAGACAATCAGTAAACTCAGGTGAACTTTGCAAACAAATTCCATTTGAAAAAAAAAATTCCTATTTGGTGATCTAAAAAATTAAATTGTACGATTACAAATATGTTAGATTTGTGTTTTTTTAATATTATTCATTTATTTGTTTATAAAAGAAGTATTAATTTCGTTAATTTGTCTTTCACAAATATGTTAGATTGGTGGTTTTTTAACATCATTCTTTTATTTGCTTATAAAGGAAGTATTAATTTCGTTATGCAAAAATAGTCAGAAACAAATGCTGAAAAATGTTTGTTGCTGTATGTGCAAAATGTTTATTATTATTATGTATTGAAACCGGCACGTGATAAGATAAACTTTAAAAAATCCTGCTTAAAAATTATTTTAGAAAATATAATACATCAGTCAATGAATACAGTTTTTAAACAAATTGCATTTGAAAGTAAAATTTTTTCCCTATGCGACGAAAATTGAAAATGTACGATGGTCAGAAGATTAAAGAATTGCAGTAGCGAAAATTTCAAGACCGAAATTTGATCGTGAAGTGTTGCCATTCGCAAAATGACGTCAGCGTTGCGCACAGATACGTTTGTTCTTTATAATATAGATACTTTACTTAATCAGTAAAATATAATAAAGATCAGTTATTAGGATGTGGTTATCAATTGAGGCTCTTATGCTTGGATTTCCGGAATGAAAACAGCAATTTTCACCTTCTCAAAATTTGCATACGCACTTCTCATATCCATATTCATCATTTTTAAAAAATTTGTATTTTGTTTGATCATTTAAAAATCATGTTAACTCAAAACTTGAAGTCTCGATTGTCAGCAACATGTTTTATGTGAACAGACGCACTCTTTACTTGAGATTATAATCTCAATTCCGGAGAGTAAAGATTTCCATAATTTATGTTTTTTAGACGTATTTGTGTTAAAATGTTTAGTTTTATCTAAGAAAATGATCGTTTTCTTTTAAATATGACTTAATTTTCACTTAAATAAGCATTTCGCCTAGTGTCTGAAACTTAGTACACATGCAGAAGGAAAAACAATATAGAAAGTTTGAGGAAAAATGCGTGTTTTCAAAAGCAGTTTGTTATTTTCCGTTATTATGCCCCTAATATAATATTCTGCTCCTAATGGGAATTTGCGCCATTAAACCTTATACAACAATTTTTATCAACAAATTAGAGTTTTTATCAGAGAATAGCATGAATAAATTTAAAAATACCTCATTATTATTAAAATAATAATAAAAAAACAGGTAGTGCGATCACATCTACAAAGCAAGAGCTTTCAGTTAAAAAAAATGTATATATATTAGTAAAATTGGTTCAGCAGAAAGATCATGGCAGATGACTAAAAAGGACACTTGTGTTTTAAATATATAGATTATATAAAATTAGGAAAAATTAAATTAAGCAAATTATGTTATTTTGATAAAATTATAGTAGAATGTTTTAAAGAATAGCATTAAAATTTTATTATTCGAGAGAATTTTCGACAAAAACTTCTTTAACACGATATTATTTTAAACCACGAATTATTTTTTGCTTGTCTAACTCGGCGGAGCAAATCCATCCAGGCGAGAATCATCAATTTCTGTAATATAAATCGCTATTATTTGTATGTCACCTCTCTTTTATAAAGACACTCTAAATTTTTGTAAAACATTGCGTTTTATCAGTGTGTGATTTCAATTAAATTATTTTCAAAAACGAAGCATTTTCACCTGTGAAGAATTTCAAAGCAGCTGGACTGTGAAAATGACGCACTTCTACAAAACATAGTTCAGGTTTAAGAATTAAATCACACGCTTTTTCATAAAATGATGTCATTTGCATCCGCTAAAGCAATTCACTTTTACAATCCAGTCTTAAACTTCGTCTATAGAAAAGTGTGCATATGACGTTATTATCCCGGAATAACAAGCAATATTCTTGACATAGCCCGTATTTTAATTTCAATTTTTTTTCAGGTTTTATGAGAAAATGGCAACAAAAAGATACAGTATCTCCAATTTTCCGTTTACTTTCAATAACTTTCAATAAAAATGAGGTACTTCTGTTGTCACGATAAGAAAAATAGTATTAAAAACTACAAAAAATTTAATATCTCAAAAAATTTGAGATACAGCTTTCAAACAAATTGCATTTAAAAGAGCAATTTTTTCCTTATACGACGGTGTAAAAATTTAAAATGTGCGATGTTTAGAAGTTTAAAAATTTGCAGTAGAAAAAATTGCAAAACCAAAATTTTATTTCAAATTTCAAAGTGTTGCCATTCGCAAAATGACGTACGCGTTACGCACAGATATGTTTGTCCTTTATAATATAGATAGATTATCCTGAATTTATTTGGCTAAATATCCAACAATATTCGGCCAACCGAAAATTCATTATACCGCTAATCTGAATATTCTGTTTTTAAACTTTCTTACAAAAGAAAAAAAAATCAGTAGTTTAATTTTACATTTTCCAAACTGGTTAATGATTTAATTTTGCTAGTTAGCCCCCGATATGCTATTTCTTTCGGCCATTAATTAAAGTGTTGTGTTTAAAAATTAACGTGACGTTAAGCCCCTCAGTAAAACAAAGCAGATGTATCGTCATTGTACGGAATAATCTCTACTGCAATTTTTTTAACTTCTATGCATAGCATATTTTCAGTTTTTATACCGTATAGGGGGAAAAAGTACTTTTAAAGGCAATTTGTTTGAAAACTGCATCTAAATTTATTTTTGAGATATTAATTTTTTTGTAGTTTTTAACGAAATTTTTTTATGTTGGCAACTGAAGTACTCCATTTCTTTAGAAAGTAAAGGAAAAATAGTTTGAAAATAATATACTGTTATATCTTTTGGTTGCCATTTTCCATAATAACTGAAAAAAAGGTAATTAAAATTTGTGCTATTTTGAAAAAATATAAATGAATGATTTCTGATAAAACATGGAGCTATTATGAACTATATTTAATTTTAAGTATCTATATTAATGTTACAAACAAATGAAGGCATATGAATAAGTAGATAGCCGATATATCACTTTTTGCTGGAATTGTGTAATTCTGCTATAGTGATGCCATATGCATACTTTTATGTTGATGTTGTTTAAGACTGGATTGTAAATGTGGAATTCTTTTGCATTAATTCAACACCAAAAATTATATTTTTTTATTGCAAAATTCGATCACATTAACCCTTTATGTACTGAATTATGAATTCATGAAAATTTTATCTTCTAAAGCATTTTTCGTGAATTGTTTAAACTACTTTTTAGAAGATTTACATAATCATTTAATAAATTTTAGGATTGAAGGATTTAGAAGGATTAATTAAATTTGAATTTATAGGGATTTTGTGCTATATTTATAACCCCACGCAAATCTTTTATTTTAAATATTTTTCTTAGTATTTTGTAGAAGTAGGAAATGTACGAATGTTATGTTCTTACAATAGAGAAATATTTCCGAATTGACCCCCCCCCCCCAACGCCAAGAAAGCTGAAAAGATGCAAAGGCAAAAGAAATCATCCTTTTAAAAATATCTTTGTTTTGTGTAACCAGTAATGCTTAAGATAAATTAATGTATCTGTAACTCATTCTAAACTGTATTATAACTAATCGATGTATTAATTGAATTTTATAACAAGTTATTTTAATGGTACTTATAAATACCGTCTGTAGATAAAGGGTTAATGCTAGTGTTGCATTTATGTTCAAAAAAAGTATAAATGTGTCTTAAAACCTATAAAAATATACAATATCATCTTATTTCAAAACATTTTAAATGGTAAATCAAAATATTGTTCTAATAGGAAATTGCGGCTTTTATGGGTTTAAAATAATTAGTATAATTTCAAATATATATTTTTTAAATTATTCTGAAAAGTGAAAATTTCATGATATTCATGCGTATTGTCAATAAAATCGGCCCGGAAAATTTGTCTCAGGTCATGAATTTTTTTACCAGATCGATCAGGTCAGACATCCTGCAAATGTGGGGGAAAATTAAAAATTCTATTGTAACTTAATTGAAATGTATGATAGCGAACAAATATTCGCGGTCCCTCGAAGTTCGTGCTAACGGGACTCGTATGTGGAGGTGGATTATTGACTTATTTTCTTTCCGTTTAAATGAGTGAATGAATTATGTAACGTAAGTAACTTAAGATAAAGCCCCTAGGGCATTGGTGCTCCTTCTAACGGAAATTTTTATCTGATTAGATGAGACAAAGGGCGACACGTGTGCCCAACTTCATTGAATACAAAACGCTACTCTGCTAAAAAGATGGGAACTTAACGCAGTTCAGCCGAAACACCGATTTTATCCACTTCAGATTGAATACCCGTTTGTTGCTTTTTGAAGTGCTGCGAAAAAGAACCATAATCTTTTTATCCATTATTTTCCTATATATTCTGTGTACTGATCACGGGACGTGTAAAAAATCTTATCTCTCTAATTTCATTAGCAGAAAATATCCTAGCGGTCTGTAATTGGAGTATGTTGAGTTAAGTGTTATTTATCAAAAGTTAATTGTTAAGTCACGTTTCCCCATTGTTTCAAATATATTTTGTTTGTTATTTTATAAGATCATTGATTTCCTTTTTTTAACATTTGCCTTTGTACCTTTTTATGGGAATTAAAAACTTTCTCTATAGCCCTGCCCAACGCTCCTTATATAAGGGATACCTTATCTATTGTGGCGTTGTCCTACCCTTCCAAAAATAATAAAATAAATATAAAAATAAATTAATAAACAAATCAGGTACGGAATTTTGAAGCTTAAATTTGATAAATTAGAAACAAAAATTTATAAAGGTAGAGCAATTCCATCTCAGCTCAGGCAGGACATGTCAATTCACCATCATAGATATTTTTCAAAAAATTACAGTAGTTACAACTAAGTAATACACAAAATTTCCCAGAGGGATTTTTCCCTTTTTTTTCCCCTTTCTCTCTCTGGGTACAGCCCTTTCAAGTTCATGATAAAATTGACAATTTTCAGAAAAACTGAAAAACGCTTCATTTTTAAACGAATACAGTACCAAAAATATTTAACGTATCCAGTCAATTTATTTTTTACAAATGGTTATTAAACTGAATTTTACTTTAGCATGGTTTTAAAAAATATAGTGACCTTTTAATTAATTAAAAAAAATTGTTTTTAAGTACAAAAAATGGAATTATTACTAATTTTAAGATGTTTTTTCAGAATTAAAAAAAAAAAATATTTTAAAGTTAAACATTGATGACCATCCAAATACCTTTAATGGGAGTTTCACATTAAATTTTATTTTAAGCCTAAGATGCATGCAACTTTTGCAATTAAATTTTAAATTATGCAAAATTTTGTAAAATCACTACTTTTGAGCTGCGATTTCTCAAAAACACCATTTAAAAAAAAAAAAAAAAAAACTGGGTCATTTCACGTGAAATCAACCAATTTAAAGAAAAAGTGTTGCACCTTTGTCACAGATTTTTTTAAAATTTTTATCATAGACAGATACAGTAATGAAACCCTCAAACCTGAAATTTAAAAATAATTTTCGCAATATTGGCTGAGATATAGCTATTTGAAAATTGGTCATTTTTTCCAAATGGCGGCCATCTTGGATGCTATCCCTATGTGTATAAATGTCCATAACTTGACAACTAATGGCTCAAATTTTATATTTCTGGTACCAATTTAAAGCTATTTGTATAAAGAATGCATATATGATATTAAAACAATAGTAATTTTTTATTTTAATACTGTTTATTACATTCAAACTGAAAATATCACCCTCAAAAAATGACTTACTGTAATGGGCCATAAAAAAAATGACCCATCATAATTTTTTTTCAAACTTGCTAAAAACATTGCTCCATATGTGTACTTTATATAGAAAAAAAATTGGAGAGGTAAAATTTTTCGTTTAAAAAAAATAGCTTTTTACACATAGGATGTCACTTACTAAGCAGTGACTATCTTAAAACATGTAAATATCCCTGATTTAAGAAATAATGGCCAAAACTAAATATTTTTTAATCCCTGAATTAATGTAAAACTATAATGAAATATAATCTCATATAAGTTTTTTGTAGGACCACCCTCCAATTGCTCCCCCCCCCCCAAAAAAAAAAGAAGTCATTGCTAAAAATGTATAATTGAAAAAATTTAACACTGAAGAAAATAAGAAAATAAATAAAGAATATAATGTATAATTGTGAAAAACCTTTAAATGCAATATATATAAATGAGATTTTACTGCATGTGTATATGCGGAATCTATTCAAAACGTTTTCCATGCAAGAAATTCAATTTTTATACCTAAATTTCTATTTCTTACTTTAAAAATTGCTCACTTAAAAAGTTTTACATTTGTATGTGACTTTATAGAAAAATTCTGCTGTATGCATGTATTTACATCATTCAAGTTGCATTAAATATTCAGATATAAATATGTCTGTTTATGTATTTTCTATTTCAATAAATTTACATACTGAGAATGACAGAATTCATGAAATGAATGCTAATCTTGCATAATCTATTTTCCTTATTATTTGAATTCAAAACATGATGTATTAATGCATCATGTTATATGTTTATGCAATTTTATCATAATGTATCCAACAAATCTTTTGTTGAAAATTTTTGAAACCTTTTGTGGGTAAGCTTATTATAAACTGCATTATATATAAAATTTTAAATAAAAAAAATATTTGACATAATTTATGAATTATTGCATCATGTTGTACGCTGATGCAATTTTGGGAAAGATTGCTGCTGTATCGTCATCTGTTTTCTAATTGGTTGTAATTAAAGTATGATGAAATATTACATCATAATGTACAAAAATTTTGACTATCCCTTTTAAACATCATTTCTGTTGATGTTTTCAATGTAGTATGCACTGGCATAGAATAGTTATTTTGTGCTTAAGATTCTACAGTGTGTTTTGTATGCAAGAAACTTGGTGTTTCATTGAGTACTGATCTGATTCCTGTTCTTCAATTGTCTTCACGTGATTTGCAGTTATTAAAAAAAAGATTGCATTATGTAATCCCAAATGAAAACTGCTTTGTCCATGGAAATAGTACATGCAAGGTTCACAAGGATAAATATCTAAAATGGTATATTTTAAGACAGAGACAGTGTTGTGATCCATTTAATAAACATCCAAATAGCATCAGAGCAAAATCACTAAAAACAATATCATTAGATATGTCTAAAACAAATCCATTTATCCTCATTCCAGGAAAAAAATTGTGTGTTTCCTGTTATTCATCAGTAAATATGAAAAAAATGTCTATTGTTGACAGGATAACCACCTCAGGAACAGAAAGCCCCTCTGATTCAGATTTTAATGAACCCACAGTAGTAATAGAACAATTAAACAAAAGTTGTGAATTGTTAGAGTTATCGCCAATAAAGGTAAGTAGGCGCACCTCAAAGAGAAAACTTAATTACATGCAAAAGAAAGTTTCAAAAATAACTAAGTGTGTTGCAACTAAAGCAGCTACAGTATTAGGTGTTGAAACCATAAATAAGCCTCAAAATATTAAAGGCACAACTTGTCCTGAC
Organism: Maratus speciosus; assembly: GCA_963932465.1. Lineage (NCBI taxonomy): Eukaryota > Metazoa > Arthropoda > Arachnida > Araneae > Salticidae > Maratus > Maratus speciosus. Next base: position 176,180,920 of record OZ010793.1, read on the forward strand.
TGCACATCTATGATGGATAAATTATTGGAGAAGTTTACAAACGCATATTTTAAAGAAAAAGTTCAAATTCTAACACTAGTTCCAGATTCATGGACAATACAGCAAACAATGACTTATTTTAATACTACACAGTATCTTGTAAAAAAGGCAAGGAAGTTTAAAACAACAGAAGGGATGCTATCGATGCCTAGTGGAAGAAAAAGTGTTAAACTGAGTCCAGACGTTATAGAAAAAGTTATTAATTTTTATTATGATGATAATAACAGCCGCATGTGTCCTGGAAAAAAAGATTTCACATCTGTTCCAACTGAAAACGGCAGAATATTAAAACAAAAGAGATTGATTTTGCACAATTTAAAGGACTTATATATTGCATTTAAAGAACAACATGACTTAAAAATTGGATTGTCTTAAGTTTTGCTCACTACGTCCAAGAGAATGTGTTACTGCTATAAGCAAAGGTATTCATTCTGCCTGTGTGTGTATATACCATCAAAATATTAAACTTATGCTTCATGCTATTCATATCAATGACTACATATCACTGCTAAAAAAACTTGTTTGTTGCATTGAATCTGAAGAATGCATGTTGCACAGGTGTGATAAATGTTCATCTCCTGAAATTTTAAAGAAAGATTTAATGGGTTTAGATGAATTGGAAATGAGTAATGATATTATTTATAAACAGTGGGTAAAGACTGATGGAGCAGAATTAAAAAAAGTGATTATGCCTGTTGATGAATTTGTTGATGATTTAATTACAAAACTCCTTGCTTTTTGTTCACACCACTTTTTTGCAAAATCACAAAGTTTATATTTCAAGAAAACAAAGGATGAATTGAATACAGAAACTGCTATTATTTCAGCTGATTTTTCTCAAAACTATACTTGCATTGTGCAAGATGCTATTCAAAATATCCATTGGCAAAAAGAACAGGTTACAGTTCACCCCTTTCTTGCTTATATAAGGGACAGTATCACTGATACTGTGAAATCTATTCCTATGTGTGCAATAAGCGAGCATTTAGTTCATGACACTACTACATTTTGGGCTTTTCAAAAAGTAATTGTCAATTATTTAATTTCACAAATTCCACAGATTAAATACATAAAATATTTTAGTGATGGATCATCAGCCCAATACAAAAATTATAAAAATTTTATTAATCTCTGCCATCATGAAGAAGACCATGGTGTGAAAGCTGAATGGCATTTTTTTGCCTCTTGCCACGGAAAAGGAGCTTGTGATGGAATAGGCGGCACCATAAAACGCATGGCCACCAAAGCAAGTCTTCAGCGTCCATTCAAAGATGGTATCTTAAATGCATTTGATCTGTATACATTTGCAAAAGAATATGTTAAAGGAATTGAAAGTTTTTTTATAACAAAATCTGAAATTGAAATTGCCAATAATCAGTTAGCAGATAGGTATGCAAAGGCAGATACAATCGTAGGAACAAGGGTTAATCACAGCTTTGTGTTAATAAATAAAGGCCAAATACTGGTTTCCAAGGTATCAGGCTCCTCAACAAATTTTATTGCTACTGTGCGATTTAGTGAAACCGACAAACCACAAACATTTAAAAGTGAACAATATGTTGCATGTGTATATGGTGTTTATTGGTGGATTTGTAAGATTTTAGATTACTGCGAGGAATTCAATGACTATAAAGTTATGTTCATGCATCCTCATGGTCCTAGTTCATCATATTCATGGCCAAAATCTTCAGATGTTTGTTGGATTCCATATGAGCATATAATGAAAGTAGTGTCTACCCCAATGACTGCTACAGGAAGAACATATATTTTTGCTCCAGAGGAGCATACAGCAATTCAATTCTTATTCTTAAACTTCAAGACAGATTAAATCCTTGGTAATTTTCAACAACATATTATCAAGTTCCTTTCAACAATATATTATAAAGTTATATCCATGTAAGTATCCTGTTCTTATTTTATGTAAATATGTTTCATATAAGTTTTATCTAAGTCTTACTTTTATACATATTTGATGTTTTTGTTGTACATTTGTATCACACAAGATTTGTGTACTCATTTTGTCAAGATTTGTTCATTTAAATTGAAATTGGCAGCGAACTGAATAACTAATGTCAACTCAATCAACTCATTAATATTAATTTTTAATCTTTTATTTGAATTCAACTGATTTACAGCTAGTATTTCTGCCATATTTCAAAAAAAATATGTTTTATGGCTCTTTTTCCTTCTAAATATTTTCCATTATGTATATTTTTTTGAGAATTATACATATTATCATTTTATATGAAATAAAAAGTATTGAAATGAAAATTTACTGTTATTTTAATATGTATGTGTTTTTAGTATAATTAACTGCTGATTGGTATTTCTAAATTGAATTATTTATATATTGATGCTCATACATTAATTCATATTACAGAAAAAAATATTTTTAACCATTATTTGTTAAACCAAAGATACTTACGTGTTTTAAGATAGTCACTGTTAGGTAAATAACATCCTATGTGTAAAAAGCTATTTTTCTTTAATGAAAAATTTTACCTCTCCAATTTTTTTTTCTGTTTAAAGGTATACATATGGAGCAATGTTTTTAGCAAGTTTAAAAAAAATTTATGATGGGCCATTTTTTATGGCCCATTACAGTAAGCCAATTTTTTAGGGTGATATTTTCTGTTTAAATGTAATAAACAGTAATAAAATAAAAATTTACCATTGTTTTAATATCATGTATGCATACTTTATATAAATAGCTTTAAATTGGTATCAGAAATATAAAATTTGAATCATTAGTTGTCAAGTTATGGACATTTATAGACATTGGGATAGCATCCAAGATGGCCACCATTTGGTAAAAATGACCATTTTTTAAAAGGATATATCTCAGTGAATATTACGCAAATTAGTTTTAAATTTCAGATTTGAGGGTTTCACTACTATGTCTGTCTACAAAAAAAAAAAAAAATTAAAAAAATCCGTGACTATGCTGCAACACCCATTGGTTGAATTCGTGTGGAATGACCCAACTGATAATATGCTCAATTGATACGTTATTAGTTTCTACTAAATACCTTACAAGCAAATCGTGTGTTTTTGCTTAGAAAATTTTATATGATTTTTTGAAAATAACCTGGTATGTATATTTTTCAAAAGTCAAGCTTTTTCTTATTTCACTGAATTTATAATAATATGGTTAATTTTTTAATAAAAAGAATAATATATAATAATTTTTAATAAAAGGTGTATCAGAATGCTTAGTAAATAAATCCTGAAAAATTAAAAAAGAAAAAGGAGTTTATGCACAATTTGATCCTTATATTGGACATCCTTTATCAACAGATGCGCTAAATATTGCATTGTCCTACTAGAGGATAACAAAGATTGTACTAAAGATAGTCCTAACAAAAGTGATGTTATTTGTACTAAAAATGATGATGGTGAGAAAATTAAAAGAATAAACAATGAAAATTGTTGGCTGGAAGAGTGTGGTGAATGCTCTGGTACAGAAATTCTTACAGTTGAAGCTTTAGATTTGAATGAAGAGGAAGAGGTTGTATATGCTATATGGGAAGGTGGTGACTTAATAAAAAAAAGTTGGTATGTATTAAATTCTAGAAGATGTAAGGCACTGGATTAGAAAAGCAAATCCTCATTATTACACAAGGAAAATTCAGAGAGAAGGAACTGCTGAGGTAAAGTTATCTAAAAAAAAAAAAAATATCTGTGCTCGTGATACATTTTGACTTTGCTGAAAACTGGTAGGTAATACTGCCAGACGAAGTACAAAGCTATCACTGGCAAAATACTCAAATATCGTTATTTACCTGTACAGCATATTTTAGAGAGGAAATAAAGAGTTTTATTGTAGTTTCTGATGATATAACTCATGATTCAGCTCATGCTGTTTGTGCCATAGAAAATATAGAAAAAGAGTTATTTTAAGTTGCACCAATTACAAACACTGGAATGAATTAAGTATATATCACATTTTTAAACTATATAATTTCGGACTTTATTATTCTGTTATTTGCATTATTCTTTTCGAAAAGAAAAGTTTGTTTTGTGTTTCGACAAGTAACCTTAAAAGAATATATCGATATTTAAAAACTTTACAGGTGAAACAACTGACTAAAGGATGCCTTTTATCTTAGCTTATTTTTCTTCTTTTAGCTGTTGAATTCAGTCATTATATGTAGCAGGAGTCATTAATCATGCAACTACCGACTTTGACATTTCTTGCTCCACGAAGCTTTTATAAATACGAGGTGGAACCCGTCGAATTTCGACGAAAGCAAATGTTTACAAAGGAGCTGTTGCATCAAATTTGTAATACATCGACAACAATAATTACATTAAAAAAATCCATCTTACACTTGTTAGTTTAACTCTCCAAAGACATATTCTAACCTAAAAGTAACAAAATACTTTTTTCACGAACTTCAACTGTTAAAATTATTAAAAAATTAAACTTCATTCATATACGTAATCAGTAACATATATTTAAGACAGGTAATTTTGATTAAGTTATCAATTGATGCTTGATATTACGTAATGAAAAATCAGCAAAAATGATTTCACCTTGACATAATCATAGAATCCCCCCCCCCCCCCTTTAAATCTAAACCGAATCAAGTCGTTTTCCACGTTGCACATCCATATTAACAATTTTAACCCGCAATAGGTTATTCTGTACCTGCCCGTAAAAAAGAAATTTATAACTTTTAGTCGTATTCAAAGGGAAATATCTCGTTTTATCAAATAAAATTATCATTTTATTTTAAATATGACCTCATTTACAGTCGCTGAAATATTTTGCCTATTGTCTCAAACTCAATATCAGCGAAATGAAAAAATAGTGAATTATAACAGCATCATCAGGGAAATTGTATCTTTTTTAAAGTGTAACGTCATTTTCTGTTCAAATTTTTAAAAAAGATATTTTTAATTGTAATGAGAAAATGGCATCAGTCAGAATAAAATCAATAAAGATAACTAAACCATTTTTAATAGAAATGAAGTACTTCAGTTGCCACAATTAGAAAATTGGCATTAAAAACTAAAAAAAAAAATTAATATCTGAAAAACAAATTGAGATACAGCTTTCAAACAAATTGCATTTAAAAGTGCATTTTTTTCTGCATACGACGGTGTAAACATTTAAAATGTAGAATGTTCAGAAGTTTAAAATTTTGCAGTAGTGAAAATTGCAAAACCGAAATTTCATTTCAAATTTCAAAGTGTTGCCATTCGCAGAATGACGTATGCGTTACGCACAGATATGTTTGTCCTTTATAATATAGATACAGAGCAGGGCTTGAATTTCAGGGCGGGATGGCGGGATTCGCGTCCAAAATTTTGAAATCCCGCCCAAAAGAATATCGTGGGCGGGAGGCTCCCGTCCAAAAAATCTCATCCTTTTCAGGAAAATTTTGCATTTTGAAACTACGATCAACTCCTGCAAACGCTTTGCAAATTTCGTGATGTTTTCACGCGACAGATTGATACATTTTGCGAGTTTTTTACCGCGAAAGATCGTTGAAATTCTCGGGTTTTTTTTCGCGACCGATAAACAAATTTCGCTATTTTTTTCCGAGATCGATTCAGAAGTTTCGCGTTATTTGCCGCGACCGATTGGCGAGTTCAGAGGTGATTCTGTTCCGAATTTTACGAAAATTTAAGACATTCGGTGCCGAAAATTACGAAAAATCTGCATCAATTCAGGCATAAAAAATATAACAGAAAAATATTTTGAATTTCGACAAATGATCGCCGAAAAAATCAATTTCGTCAATTGTTCGCAGAAAAAATCGCCAATTTCGTCGCAAAGGATCGCGGGAAAATTCAAGGGTGATTCTGAATGGGGGAAAAAAAATCTGAAATTCACAGCAATGTTGTGAAAAGTTACGGCAGAGGGGGGGGGGGGGGAGGAATCCTTGACCGGCACTAATTATGCGTTTTCTCTGCTGCCCTTTGAAGAAATTCGCCGATTTTTCGCGATCTTTTGACGAAATTTGTCGTTTTTTCGCGATTTTTTGACAAAATTTGCCGTTTTTTTTTTCGAGATTTTTTGACGAAATTTGAGGTTTTCTCGCGATTTTTGGACGAAATTTGCGGTCTTCTCGCGATTTTTGGACGAAATTTGCGGTCTTCTCGCGATTTTTGACGAAATTAGCGGTCTTCTCGCGATCTTTCACGAAATTTGCGGTCTTCTCGCGATCTTTGACGAAATTTGCAGTCTTCTCCCGATCTTTTGACGAGATTTGTGGTTTTCCCGCGATTCTTTGACGAAATTTGTGTTATTCCCGCGATGCTTTGACGAAATTGGCGATTTTTCTGCAAGCGATTGACAAAATTTATTTTTTGGCGACCATTTGTCGAAATTCACGATATTTTTTGTCTGAATTTTCGGATTGGTGACCGTTTTTTCTTAATTTTTGGAAATGAATGCCTTAAATTTTCGTAAAATTCCGTAATTTCGCCAAAGGGCCGCGAATAAAACGCTAATTGTGTAAAGGAATCGAGAATAAAACGCAAATTTCGTTAAAGGATCTCGAAAAAGAAACGTGAATTACGGCAAACGATCGCGGGAAAATGCGAAATTCATCATAGGATCGCGAAAAAACGTCTATTTCGAAAAAAGGATTGAGGAAAAAACGCAAATTGCGGTAAAGGATCACGGGAAAAAAACGCAAATTTCGTCGAAGGATCGAAGAAAAAACGCTAATTTCGTTAAAGGGTTATGAAATAAACGCAAATTTAGTTAAAGGGCCGCTGAAAAAAATTCACGAATTTCATCAAAGTATCGCACAAATACGCAAATTTCATCAAAGGATCGCACAAATACGCAAATTTCATCAAAGGATCGCACAAATAAGCAAATTTCATCAAAGGATCGCAAAAAACGCAAAGTTTATCAAAGGATCGCGGAAAAAACGCAAATTTCGTCAAAAGATTGTGAGAAAAGGCGAATTTCGTCAGTGTCACGAAAAAAACCGACTATTTTCGTCAAAGGATCACGAATTTCGTCAGAGGGCTGCAGAAAATATGGAAATTTCTTCAAAGGGCTGCAGAATATACAGAAATTTCGTCAAAGGGTTGCGGAAAAAACGCAACAATCTCTTTAGAAAAAACAGCACACAAATATCTATGTTTATTATTATAGGTATAGTTTTTAATGTGAAATAATATACGGAACTAACTTTTGAAAAATTGGATGTAGCCCGAACCCAACGTGCAGGAATCTACACTCAGCCTCAGGAGCGTAGCCACTGATATTTTTTCGGGAGGGAGATCGAAAATTTCCCAACTTGAAACAAATTGCTCCAATTTTCGACTAAAATGATATGCACAACGTGTGTAATAATTATAATGATACTTATGCATAAAAAATTCCTTTCCAAAGAAAAATTCTGAAACTGAAAACATAAAAATTCTAATTATGGGTTTGTTTACTAAAAAAAATAAATACGCTTTTTACTTTCTTCTATCTTTCCAAGAAGAAAGTATTGGATTCGTGAAAAAATTCGACTTCCGGTTTCAGACTCATTTATATGTTTTAGTAAGTCCTGAACACGATTCGACTGTTTTTAGAAAATATCTGTCTGTCTATGTGCGATACAAATTTTGTGGGCGCTGTAACACAAGAACTAATGCACGAAATTTAATAAAACTTTAGAGATTCACTTATACAGTCGAACCTCGTTAACGCGAAAACTCAAGGGGAAACTTTTTTTTGTTCGTATTAAAAGTGTTTCGTGTTATCGGAACTTAACTACATTACATACAACTGGACGAGGCAATCGGAAACAGTTCGTGTTAACGAGGTTTGACTGTACCTTGATAAAAATTGATGCTGATTTGTTTTTGGTGTAAATCGTCCAACAGGTGACACTGCTATGCGGCATTTTTCACGAGTTACATGATTTTAGCGATAATTATATCTCAAAAGCTATTGCACGGAATTTGATCAAACGTCATATTCTGTTAAACCTTGACATAATTTGATGCAGATTAGCTTTTTATGTATATCATATAGCAGGTGGCACTCCTATGCAGCATTTTTCACGATTTTGCGATAGCTGTATCTCAAAAACTAATGCACGGAATTTAGTCAAACTTCATATTCCACATATAAGTAGCACTTCCACATAAACAGATCCTTATTAGGCTTGGGTCTATACTGTCCAAAGCTATCGCTTTTGTGCACTTTGAGTAAGGAATTTTGGTTACAGGCATCTAAGAGGCTGGGTGCCAAAATTCAATGATTTGTTTGAAAAATACTGTGCTTCTATCTCCTTTTTAAATGCACACAATTCAACAAATCTATACCTTTAGAGTTTGTTATTATAGGCAAAGAATTGTCATTTAATTTTGGCACTGTGATTGCAAATTTCGAGGCATTAACATGTTATGGAGTAGAAGAAAATTTTAAAATTTTGGGATTGGCACATCCGACTAGTTTTCCCTTAATATTAATTCTTGCGGTCTTCAAAGAAGCCCACCTGTTAATAACATCGCTTAGTTTAATAAAATTCCCTATTTCACATTCGTATTTTAAAAGCATTAGGCTGTCAAGTCTGTCATTCCTCATTATAGCTTGCAATATATATCCTTCTATATATATAAAAAAGTTTTGATTTGAAAATGGACCAATTAAAACCTGCGTAGATATTCCCGGCAGATCGGCATCCAATTTGAATGCTTAAGCATGGCCTTTCTTCGTTAATATTAAAAAAACTGTTGCATACAAAAATATGAAAATCGGTAGTATTATAGAGAAATGTTTGATAAACACGCTGATGCAGGCAGTTTTCAAATCGAAGAATTGTTTTAAGAGATATTTAATGCCAAAGTTGGACAAAATCGTTCCATTAAAAAAAATTTTTATAGGAGCAAAAACTGTACATAGGAATTTAATCACTTTTAGATCCTTTTATGCGTCAGAATTTCCTGGTGTGCAGACTGCATTTAGTTTTTTAATTTGACTCATTTTTTAAGGTTTTATTTCTATTTTAAATTCAAATTTTCAGCATTTCGAGAGATATTTTTTACACATTTTAGAAAATTGTATTAATTTAAACTGTTGCCAACTGTATAAACAGCGCAAACAATAATGTTTGCTTCAAATTAAAAATTTATTTTACACGTGACTATTATAAACAAAATATAAAAAGCAGGAACTCATTGAAAATTACGTCATAAAAACTATATTTACACGTGGATTTTAAAAGAGAAAGAATATTGTAAAATAATAAATTCATTAACATGCGTTAGAAGTCTTAAATAGGAGAATTTATGTCACATTTACGTCACATTACACTTATTATGTAAAATGAACAAAAAATAATATTGCAAAACAGTTTAAATTTAAAAATTGCGCGAGATATTTATTTGGTATTTTAAGATGATCATAATACTTCATTTCTAACAAAAGTATTTTTACGTGAATATTAAAGAGAAAGAAAAGTTTGGTGAAAATTACGTCAGATTATAATTGTCAGATTCAAATTATAATTCACTCTTCCGAAATCTTTTTAAAGCCGATCAAATTAGCGTGCTGTTAGAGTCTGCGGTGTCTGAACGGGGGTTGACGAGCGTAGCTCGTAGGGGCAGAGCGCCCTACGTTTTTAAATTTTCATTTGACTAAAGATTCTTTCATTAGATGCAACGCCATAAAGATAAGCTGCTTTGCATGTTAAGGTACGAGTATATACACTGCTCAAAACAATTAAAGGATATTGCAGTTTTAGGTGGATTTTGTATCTGGTAAACTGTTTAGCTGATTGATACATGGTCGACAGACATAGTAGGTTATATGAGAATAAATTACACATGTTTGGCAGAAAAAAATGCATTTTATTGCGCATTTGTGTACTAAAGGAAAAAAACACAATTTGTGCATATGAGAAAAAAAGAATAAGAAAAGGTGTTTTCTTCAAAGAAAATCATTTTCAGTAGGGGTATGGTTTCCACGGGCGGCCAGCAACGTTGAACACCTTTGAGGCATGGACTCAATGAGGCTATTAATGACGAGTTGGGGTATTCTGCCCCACTCTTCCAGAAGAGCTCTTTCCAGTTCTTGGAGAGTTTGTGGGGGTTGTTGGCGGCCAGAAACTCGTCTTCCTAGAGCGTCCCAAACGTGCTCGATTGGATTCATGTCTGGAGAACACGCTGGCCATTCCATTCGAACGATTCCTTCCTCGAAAAGGAAATCCTCCACCAGGTTTGCACGATGTGGCCTGCAGTTATCGTCCATTAAAATGAAGTTATCTCCGATTGCTGCAGCGTAAGGGACTACAATAGGTCTGATTATCTCATCCCTATATCGGCGACCAGTCAGAGCTCTATCTCGAATGATGTAGAGGTCAGTGCGCCCGTCAATGGAGATGCCACCATACACCAACACTCCTCCACCGCCAAATCTCACACTTTCGTGCACGAACGCAGGATTATTCCTACTGCCACGGTCCCTCCAGATGAAAATACGCCTATTATCCGGATGCACAGAAAAACGTGACTCATCAGAAAACAGAATATTGCTCCATTCATTTCTCCTCCAGTTGACATGCTCGGTTGCCCACTCCCTGCGATCGCGACGATGCCTTGATGTTAATCTAACACATACCATCGGTCGGCGAGCATACAGACCTACAGCATGGAGCCGGTTTCGGACAGTCTGAGTTGAAATCGTGGTGCCTGTAGCCGAGCGAAGGTGTTGTTGGAGAAGAGTAGCGTTCATGGTTCGGTGTCTCCGAGCTGTTAACGCTAAATACCGATCTTCATTGGGCGTTGTTGCCCGTCTACGACCTTGCCCTGGTCTTCGGCCTGCACATCCACTCTCCAAAAAACGGTTCCAGATCCTGGAAATGACACTTTGTGACACTCCAATGGCTTGCGCTACTTCGGCTTGAGTTTGGCCCCCTTCTAACTTACCAACAATTCTCAAAGCTTCTGAATCTGTCAAATGACTTCGCTGAGACATCGTACTCATCGAAACAAAGCAACCACTGAATGCCGATCATCCTTGTCTTCATTCTCTTTTATCCAGTTGAAAGTCAAATTTCATTCGCTGCCGCTGAAGCGACGTTTTTGACGTCGAACTCAAAATTTGCATACTCCACAGTTTGAAAACCAGAAAAATTTGCATTTGTGATTCTCTTCTTCTATTTTCGGCAAAAAAAATTTCGTTTATATCTTTATTTTATATAAAACTTCAAATATCCTTTAATTGTTTTGAGCAGTGTAGTTTGACGGCGTGACCCAAATAGTCTTTGAATTCCATGGCATGAGTAAAAGGTTTGTTAAGTGAGTTGGGATTTGGTTTATTTCTATTTGACTCTGCAAGTCATATACATCTGGTTTCTCATATCCAGGTGGAAACATTATTAACTTTTCCCTTGCAGAATTGTAATTTAAATATGGAATGCATTGCTGCAATATTCTCTTGATATGGGGAACATTGTCATTTAAGCCCATTACTAAATTCCCGAAATTTTCTTGTATTTCTTATAATTCTTTACTGTAAAACTTATGTGTATCAATGTCCATTGCTGTGCTATTATTTTTATCTATTGCCTTTGGTGAAACCGTTTTTCTACGGTGCTTTCGGAACTCAGCTTCTCCAGTCACATCCTAATATTCATAATTGTTTGTGAGCTTGTCTGTAAGGAAATCTTTATTTCTTCAAAATTTTATTCAAGTGCGTGTCAGTGTTACTTCAGTGTGTTCAGTTGATGGGCTGCTTTCATGGTCATATTTCTGTTCCAAATTAAAATCGTCATTTTTTTGTCTTTTCCATCCTCGAATGGATTTTTAGATGCTCCAAAATCTTGCACGAAAACTCTTTTCCTATTATGAAGGGTTTCTTCGTGCTGAGATTTATAGTAACTTTTTAGAACAGCTTTAAACACGGAACACTGAATTTTTGGTTTAAAATATTTATAAACACATATGAATATAAACGAACAGGACTGATATATATTTCCGCGCACAAATAAAAGTAAAATGTAGGGATGCACCAGATATTGATTTTGCCGGATATCAGATACCGGATATCCGAAGCTCCTTTGCCTGCCGGATATCCGGCACTAGATATGTTTTTAGTTATATGGTGAATTATTTCTTTATATAACGCCATCTCAGAACAATAAATTACAAACATGTTTCACACATCTTTAAAACATTTTAAATGTATTGAAATATAATTTACAAAAACTATATATCTTTGAATATCAGGGCTTGAAATTCAAGTTTTCCCCCAGGAGGGGAGTTTCCCACCCAACATTTAAAAATGCAAGGGAGTAGAACTGTTAGAAAGGAAAAAAAATATCTTTAAACCCCGTTATTTTTTATGTGCCACTTTAAAAGAATTACATTTATACAGACATGACAAAATACCATTGAAATAGTTTAAATTAACAACTCAAGATAATTATCCAAAATTTTTATTTTATTAAAGCAAAGGAACAAAATCAAGCTTTATATATACCATGTCTATTTTTCAATTTTCACCTAATGTTATGAGCAATTAAGAATTGGATTGCTAAATGAATTTCTTAATTTAGATGTTATTCTATTTTGTGTGATTTAGCCTCTTTCACAAGTTACACTTTCGACAAACAGCACAGACCAACTTTTATAACTTTAGAAATTATCGAAAACGCATGGTTATGCTCTGTTAAAAATTTTTAGCAAACTTTGCAAAATCTGATGTGCATTCAATTTTAACTTACTTGCATGAATAATGCATATCGGTGATTCTATTGTCAATATCCTACGGTGAATGTATATCCTTAATGGAATTATAGTCAAAACTGTAATCCCTGGTATTTTCATTAATTGAACTGTGTTCTATGCATTGGAATTTTAAATCCATATCCAAAGTTTGAAAAGGAAATAGTCAATTGATTTTTTCTATTACACGATAAAAGGTTGATTTCAAAAAGTCATGCCCTAATTTCTATGAATTGCAAGAATCAACTAGTTTGTTATTTCTAAACCTGTTTTTTTAAGTTCAACCAAATTTCTTTTTCTTCATGTGTATCACAAGTGTAATCTCATTTTGTTGAGTGCTGACTATTGGCCAGTTTGGTAGGGCTCAGTCTCCGGTGGCCATTACTGCCCTTTTAGTTATTTCCTATTTTGGGCATAGGGAAAAAACATCGCAAAATACATAAATCGGTCATAAAAAATATATATATATCGCCGATTTTGTCAATCATGGTGAAAACAAATAAAAACATTTGTCGACCGGTCGCAAGAAGAAAACTGAAGTGCATGGGAAATGGGCAGCGGGAAAATATCACAAAATTCGTCAACCGATCTGTCATGAGCAAATATCGTGAAATTCCTCAGCCGGTTGCAGAGAAAAAACGCGAAAGTTTTCAATCGGATGCAGAAAAACAATCGTTACTTTCATCAGTATGTCGCAAGAACAAACAGGGAAATTTGCAAATCGGTCACAGAATAAAATTGCTACATTTATCAATTGATCTCAAGAAAAAAAAAATATGAAATTCACCGATCGGTCTCTAGAAAAAATTGTGAAATTCGTCAATCGGTCGTGGAGAAAAAGCGCAAAAATTTTCAGTCGGATGCAGAAAAGCAACCATGAATTTTGTCAATCTGTCTAAGAAGAAACTGTGAAATCTGCCCATTGATAGTAGAAAATATCACAAAATTTGTCAGTCGGTCCTGAGACCTTGATCGTCGTTTTACAAAGAAACATTTTCGGAAAGTGATTTTTTGGAAACAGGAGACGCCCGCCCACAATAGGGCATAATAAATAGGGCACAATAATAATATTTAGGGCACGAATCCTGCCATCCCTTCTCGAAATTCAAGCCCTGTAATGTATATTAAAAATATTGCATAAAAAATGTAATTTAAACATTAAAATATTCTGTTTATTCGTACAATGAAATGCTGATAATTGCTACTGGATTTGAATAGGGGATTGACTATATTGATAATTGCTAATAATTAATTAATTTGTACAATGAGATGCTGATATATCGTACAACAAATTTTAACCAATTAATATGCATATAATTGTAGAGTATTTTCACAAAGAAATACTACATACTTTCTTTTTATAATTTAAACAAAATATCTACTAATATACCTATGATTAAAGAGTTATTATCTCCAAACATAGGTTTAGTTGATGCCCTTTTTCTGTTTTAATTATTTAATATTGTTTTTGCTCTAAGTCATGTTTAGTTTTATTTTAATTTAAATTATTTTTATATTTATAAGTAAAAAGAAAATTACATTTAATTTTAAATATTTATAATGAAGTTACGAAAACAACTAGTTGGATTTGCCAATCCCAAAACTTTCTTCTGTCTCATACATCTTAATATTTCAAAAAGTTGTTCCAAATGTTAATACTTCAATATTATTAGTTCAATATTATACCAACTTTGATTTTGGTCTAAAATTTCTGCTCCAGTCAATTAATCAGAATAAGAATAAGTTAATCTCTATCATGACATTTATTAAAATCAATAATTTTTTCGTTATTCTGTTGTACACCAGCTGTTTGTGAATAGCCAGCTTAGCAGGATGCGAAGTTCCCTTCGCTTCATGAGCCGCCAATATACAGTACCAGTGATGGAACAGCATGGACCTCATTTTGGAGCAGCAAAATGCCATTATGGAGCAGCAAAAACGCTCATTTCGGAGCACAAAATAACTATTTTGGAGCAGCAAAAATGCTCATTTTGGAGCAGAAAATAACTTGGAGCATCAAAATGTCATTTTGGTATTCTTTGACGAAATTCGCGTTTTGTCTGGAATTCTTTGACGAAATTCGTGTTTTTTCTGCGACTCTTTCACAAAATTCGCAATCCTTTGACGAAATTTGCGTGTTTTTCACAATCTTTTGACCTCATTTGCATATTGTTTACAATCTTTTGACAAAATTCGCGTATTTTTCATCGCTCGTTATTCGGATCCTTTGTTGAAATCAGCGTGTTTTTCGCTATCTTTTGACGAAATTGGCGTGTTTTTTTTTTTTTAATATTTTAAGGAAATTTGCTGTTTTTCGCGATCTTTTGACAAAATTCGCGCTTTTTGCAATCTTTTGATGAAATTTGCTGTTTTTGCGATCTTTTGATGAAATTTGCGTTTTTTTCCGCGATCTTTTAACGAAATTAGCTATTCTTTGACAAAATTCACGTTTTTTCGCGGTCCTTTGACGAAATTCGCGTGTTTTTGCGACCTTTTGATGAAATTGGCGGGTTATTTTAGCGATATTTTAACGAAAGTAGCGTTTTTTCCCGATCTTTTGACCGTGGTTTGTTCGTTTTTTGACGAAGTTACCTAACCTTTGGCAAAAGTTACGTTTTTTTTTTCGTGATCCTTTGACGAAATTCACGTGTTTTTCGCGATCTTTTGACGAAATTTGCGTTTTTTATTCGCTATCTTTTAACGAAATCGCGTTTTTTCACGATCTTTTGACCGCGTTTTGACGAAGTTAGTGCTCCTTTGACAAAATTCACGTTTCTTTCGCGATCTTTTGATGAAATTCGCTTGTTTTTCGCGCTCTTTTGATGAAATTTGAGACCTTTTGATCAAATTGGCGGTTTTTTCTTTATCTTTTAAATTAATTAGCGTTTTTACACGAACTTTTGGCCGTGTTTTGACGAAATTAGCGATCCTTTGACAAAATTCACGTTTTCTCGCGATCTTTCGACAAAATTTGCGTGTTTTTCGCGATTTTCTGGCGCAATTTTCGTTTTATTCGCGAGATCTTAACGAAATCACGTATTTTCGCGATCTTTTGACCTCGTTTTTTGACGAAAATAGCGGTCCTTTGTTAAAATTAACATTTATATTTTTAGTGATCATTTGACAAACGTCGCGTGTTTTTTCGCGATCTTTTGACCAAATTCGCATATTTTGGCAAAATTCGGATGGAAAATGACCGATTTGGCTGAAGAATTATTATCAAATTGGCGCAGTTGGACGCAATTTTGTTGAAAAGTGATCGTTTTGGCGCAGAAATGCGCAGCATTATCGATTTGGCGCAATTGGAGCAGCTGTTCCATCACTGCAGTGCAAAAAAAACTGCGAAAAATTGAGAAAATTTTACAAAAATCTGTTACAGTGCCACCTTCTGGCGGAATATTTCCAAATTCAAGGAGAAACTGCTGGCCATAGTAAAAAATATACACACAAAATTGGTCCAATTCTATGCTTAGCTTCATACACTTTTCAATGGTAAAATAACGAAAATAACACAAAAATCTGTATTATAGCGCCCCCTTCCAGCAGAATATTTTCAAATTGAAGGAGGACCTGCTGGCCATACCCGAAAACATACCCCCCCCCAAAAAAAAAAAAAATTGGTTCAATTCTATACATAACTTCATACACTTTTCGATGGTACAATAATGAAAATGGCACAAAAATCACGATTACAGCGCCCCCCCCCCCTTTCCAGTGGAATGTTTCCATATTGAAGGAGGGCGGGCCGCCTGGCTATAGCCAAAAACATTCACAAAAAATTTCGTTCAATTCTATGCATAACTTCATTCACTTTTTGATGGTACGATGGCGACACACGGACAGACAGACCTTTTGTATAAACATGTTTTCGGATATCTGACCCCTAAAACATCCGTCGAAAAAAGGAAATCGAAAAAAATTCTATTACAATACTTTCTTCTAAAAATAGGTCTGTTTAAGTGTTAAACTTAAAAGAAAGAAAGAAAATTAATAAAGTCATACTTTAATAAACAACTTCAAATTTTGTTTACATTCTGAAAGCAAAGGTACAATTTTCTAAAAGAAGTATACGTATATTCTTAAATTTATTATAAGGAGTTCAAATATCAATGTTAGGAAAGCTAGCAATTCTTTAAACTTTTGAGAATTACCTTTTACTCATGAATAGTGAACTTACTTTCATATTTTACATTATAAACAAAATTGTTCGGCATTGTTTGGGGCCAAACGATTTCTGTTATCCTTATACATTCGCTTCGCTGCATTCTGCCGGATAACCGGCAGAGAAGTCGGATATTCGGTGATTGTGATTCGGATATCCGACGGTATTTCGGATATTGAAAAATCAGCCGAATATGCCGGATATCGGATATTTGCCGGATATCCGTTGCATCCCTAGTAAAATGTGACAAATTTATCTAAACTAACGACTTTTTATATCCTTTATTTGTTCATATAACGCTTTTTACTTGACAGCGAAGGGTTAACTAATTTTTGCGGCAAAAAAATCATGAGAATGAGTAAAATATTGTCAAAAATCGCAAAATTAGTCAAAAAAGTTGTGAAAACTCATCAAATCTTCTTGCCCATAGCTGTGTTTCAGGTAGGTTACTACATTCCTTTCTGTTGTGCTCCAAGTGATCTCCAATTTTCAAAAGAAGCTGCAATTCCTTTGGATTAAAATAGCTGTATTCTCTTTTGGGAGGAGAAGGGGAGGTAGGGTGAAATTTTTGAGAAAGGAACAAAGTTTTGGAGGAAATAAAGGAACTGGTTAGTCAGTTATTGATGGACAGGAGTAGAGAAATTTAGGTCTGGTAGATGTACAATATTTTTGTAGAACTGAAAAATACAATGATAGATTGAGTGTGGCTGATTTCTTTTTGTATTTCTTTTGATAATTTAACTTGTTTACTGTTGCAGTACTCAAAATAATCACCAAAACAATAAAAATTTCGAATTTTTTTACTATTACTTTTAAAAAAGAAAATGTCTCAAAAAATCTAGAATTTCCCAACTCTAAGCTCAAATTTCCCAACTTCACATATATTGGGGGGAGACCTCCCCCCCCCCCCATGGCGAGGCCCCTGCTCAGCCTGAAATCAACCCGAACCAAAAACAGTTTACTCGACTTGCTACAAAAATAATTAGCGCCGGGAGAGGATTTCCCAACCCCTTCCCGTCCGTTTCAGAAAATTTGCTGTGAATTTCAGATGTTTTTTTTTTTTTTTTTTTTTTTTTTTTTTTTTCCCCTACTTAGAATCATTCTTGAATTTCAGTTACTTTTTACGACAGACTGACGAAATTCACAGTTTTATCCCGTGACATTTGGTTGAAAGTTGAAAAATAGACTGTATAAAAGATTGATTTTCTTCCTTTTTTAAATAAAAAATATTTTACATAATTATTCTGAGTTATTGATTTAAATTGTTTCAGTGGTATTTTGTCATGTCTGTATTGATGTAATTCCTTAAATATATTGGTGGGATCTATTACATCCCACTTAATTTTAATGCAGATTCGTACCAGAAACTTTTAATTAAATTTTACTTTTTAAACTTTGGTGGGAAAAAGTCAAAAATTTGCTTTTCCTCTTTTTAAAGTAATTCTTTTTTTAAATTCCGGTGTGGATTCAACATTTCACAAACATAATTGCTTGCCCCTCAAAGGGTTAAAGATTTTTTTTCTCCCTCCCAAATAGCTCAACTCCCCTCCGTTTATAAATGTTGGTAGGGAAACTCCCCTCCTAGGAAAAATAGAATTTCAAGCCCTGCAGAGTGAGCTAAAAATCATTGACTTCTTTTAAAATTCAATGGAAAAAAATAATTGGGCTTACAAAAATCCGTTTCAATGGAAATGCTTCCCAAGATTGAAAGTTCTTTTTAAACACATTAAAAAATGTGTTCTAAAAAGTTTCCATAGATGCGCTATGCTTTCAAATCTTAAAAGCATCATCAAGCACTCAAGATAAGCAATTACAAACCATTTTATTATTATTATTATTATTATTATTTTAAGAATTGAAAGAAGACACAATTCCCAATTATTTATTTTCTACTATTTAGTTATTTTCTTTTCCATTGCGACAGTTTGGCGATTAAAATATTTGAGCTCATTTTATTATGGACGACTGGAATGTACTACCATATGTTAACATGTCAATTGAAATTGAGTACCATTTGGAGAAGATTCAAGCTAAAAGGAGTGCACACATTGAGATATTGTAGTAGATAATACAAATTAAATTATCTATGTCAGCGTGCTTTTATGCTTTTTTTCATCTTTGTAGGTCATTTATGAGAAATATTTTCGTTCAAACCATGCGCTCGTACGCCAATTACTTGACTTTTTTTCAAAATGTGTCGAGGATTTTTAGCCTACCCTGTATAAGTAAAAGTACATACTATTACTTATTTATTTTACAGTTTGTAAAAGTATAGTGACTATTGGATTTGATAGATAGCATTTTGGGATATTCTCCCCCCGAACTTATTTTTTCTTGTAATTAAATTGACGCCTTGATACACCATGCACTTTGAAGGATTGTATTAATCTATCATTGATGTTTTCAGTTATGTTTCAATTCTTGAAATTTTAGTCAAAATGTTACAAAATGAAGGTTTTATTTCGACTGGCTTTTGCATTAGAAAATATTCACCTTAGTATTTCATAACAGGCAAAATTGATAGAGAAATGATTTTCCACTATGACATTTAAACATGGTATTAATTTTCCTTTAATTTGGGTTTCGAGTTGAGTTTTGGTTTATGTATTTCGAGTTCGGATTGGTTTCTGGTTAACATTCTTTGGATCGGATTATACTCGACTTGTGCAGGAATCTTCTTGGAGTCAAAGTTCGGGAATTTTATTGTGAGCTGCTCAAATTAATGCGACTCTGTAAAGTTTTTAAAGGCCAAGAACCCGTGAAGAAATTGGCGCAATATTTGATCAAAATTGACACATTTATAAACGATTTTTCTTATTTACCTGAAATAGGTAAGGATGACATGACAAGTTGGCAGCGGTTTAAATGTACACTTAGCACAGCAGTATCCCACAGCCAGCAGCAAAGTAAAATGAACAGTATCCCGATTACGGATCACTGTCGCCATAGTTGTGATAGCATCTGTAATTGAGGTACAATCCGTTTAATTTTTTTCTCTTTGCAGTGAAATGTTGCTAAATGAAAATTTAAACCTCTGACAACCTGCCAAGTTGTCCATACCAAACAGACAAGAAAAATCTTTTTTTAAGTATTTCAGCTTTCATTAAATACTTATGTGAATTTCTTCACCATCTCCCCACCTATTAATTTTCTGCTCTGCCTGGTGTAGTAATGTAATATTTCAAAAATGTTTTGCACCAAGAGCCTTCAAAGAATATTAGTCTCTGTCGATTCTTTTTGTTTTCAATCTAATAAATCTTCATCGATTTTCATTGAATATAGTCTTCTATATGGACCAATCTATTTTTAAACCACTCTCGCTAAGATTAATTCAATGAAGAAAATCTTTTAGTGGTATCGGTCATGTGACAAAAATAATTTTCTTTAAAACTTTCCTGTATTGTTCTTCATTCGGCTACTGGAAAGAGAAACATCTTTGTATCATTTACAACTGTTACGCAGAAAAATAATATAAAGTTGAAATTTAATAAGTGCTAGTAATAATAAAATGCACACCGACATAGGTTTTTTTCCGTAAATGCTTGAATAAATCCTATTCAAAATATGCGTCTTTTTTTTATTTGTTTTACAAATAAAATTATGTATTTTAAATTATCACGTTTGTAAAAGATTGATTTTTGTTTTTTTTTCAGTTGTTAGTTACCAATGACATGTTTGTGGCCGAGAGGTTCTGCTCTCAAAGCTGGTAGACGGGAGGTGCTGGGTTCGATCCCAATCGCGCCCGTCGGCCTAATCGTTCGGAGTTTTCGTGGTTTTCTTCGAGCCGTGGATTTTCCATGCGTAAATACGGATTAGGTTCCCTTAGAAAGACACCCACGGAGGGCACTCCCCCCCGGGCCTATATCCCTCGTGAAGATAATCGGCCGTCAAAAATCAACCCATCAACCCAATGACATGTTTAAAAGTAATGAGTTATTATGAGAGCAGTATTTTGTTGCTTTGGTGACACTCGAAAAAGTGAACTAAAATATAAATGAAAAATGCTGTTTATCCCGCTACAAATATGTTTACCTAAATATCGCATTTTAATAGTAAATCAATATTTTATCGATTTTTTCCTTTTACATTTACTGTTGCTAAAAACACTTGTGTGGAATCAAAGCTTGCAGCAATAATCTAGCGAACATATCGGAAATTTGGCGAAATTTTCAATAGAAACTTTCTATATTTTCACACCATTTTTTTAATGCAAAAGTCGAAACAAGTTTTCACGCCCCAAAAACTAACGTTGTCCGATAAGTAAAATTTAAAGCCGAGATAAAATTAAATTGAAATTGTTTTAAAAGATCGTTTTTTTTTTGTTCCCCCCCCCCCATAAAAAGTACGTTTTTAGGTGTGTTCGTAATTATATAAATACGTAGCACCTATAGTCGTCGTTCAGTCCGTCCGTCCGTCCGTCCGTCTGTCCGTCCGTCCGTCCGTCCGTCTGTCCGTCCGTCCGTCTGTCCGCATGTAACAGAGCAAAAACTACCCAACCGAATGGTCTGAAATTTCAAATATATGATTGTTGCAAAATTTTGTCGAGCCATTTCAAATTTTATGAAAATCGGATGTATAGTTTAATTACAGGGACAGTCAAAAGTTTTTCTTTACATTACGGCCAATGGGAAAAATTATTGCAAGTGCATTTTAATGATATTACAGCCTTCCGAATGATCTGAAATTTTAAAGATATAACTGTTGCAAAATTTTGTCGAGCCCTTTCAAATTTTAGGAAAATCGGATGTATAGTTTAATTACAGGGACAGTCAAAAGTTTTTCCTTACATTACGGCCAATGGGAAAAATTATTGCAAGTGCATTTTAATGATATTAGAGCCTTCCGAATGATCTGAAATTTTAAAGATATAACTGTTGCAAAATTTTGTCGAGCCCTTTCAAATTTTAGGAAAATCGGATGTATAGTTTAATTACAGGGACAGTCAAAAGTTTTTTTTTACATTACGGCCAATGGGAAAAATTATTGCAAGTGCATTTTAATGATATGAGAGCCTTCCGAATGATCTGAAATTTTAAAGATATAACTGTTGCAAAATTTTGTCGAGCCCTTTCAAATTTTAGAAAAATCGGATGTATAGTTTAATTACAGGGACAGTCAAAAGTTTTTCTTTACATTACGGCCAATGGGAAAAATTATTGCAAGCGGATTTTAATGATATTAGAGCCTTCCGAATGATCTGAAATTTTAAAGATATAACTGTTGCAAAATTTTGTTGAGCCCTTTCAAATTTTAGGAAAATCGGATGCATAGTTTAATTACAGGGACAGTCAAAAGTTTTTCTTTACATTACGGCCAATGGGAAAAATTATTGCAAGTGCATTTTGATGATATTACAGCCTTCCGAATGGTCTGAAATTTTAAAGATATAATTGTTGCAAAATTTTGTTGAGCTATTTCAAATTTTAGGAAAATCGGATGTATAGTTTAATTACAGGGACAGTCAAAAGTGTTCCGTTACATTACGGGAAATGGGGAAAAAATATTGGAAGTGCATTTTAATGATGTATCAGACTATGCGCTTTATGAAGTGCAAAAAATTATACATTCAGTACAATATGGGGTGCAAAAAATAATTATAAAACTAGTTATAGTACGAACGCACCTCATTTGCCACGTTTGACGAGCAATTTCCAACTTGTTCAATTCTAAATTAAATTTAATTCAAGTTAGATTTTTATATTTAGCAGAATAGCATTTGCTGTATTATTTCCCTACTTACATCTTATATAAGTTTATCCTTCCTCCATTGTTTCGTTTTTAACGGAATACGTTCTACTAAAATATTCAAAACTGTCGAAATGTGTGTCAATTTGCGGGCGCAATTAAGGCTGTTTTTATAGTTTTTTTTTCTTTTTTTTTGCTTAGAAAATTAAGGTAAGCGTATTGTTTGATGCCAATTCAGCTTCCCATAAAATAGAGACTTTTATGTATGCTTTTGTACACGTTCTATTTTATCCGCTTCTTCCCTTCAGCCTATTTTAGTAATTTTATGAGCTGGTGAATAAATTATGAAGTATTCGACCTTATCTATGATCGAAAGCTCTTATTTCAAAACTGAAATCCAGCCAAACTTTTTGTTAAACCATCTTGAATACGCTTTTGTGTTTGAATTATTCATTTTCAGCATTGAAATTGTCAACTTCTGTGCCATATTTCTAGAGTTTTTAATTTCTGTTTTCGACTTTAGCCAAATTATAGCACTTTCATATATTATACACTATATTGCCATTAATGACCGGCAATTTTCAATTTTAGACATTTTGTCAAATATTTAGAAATATACTTATTAGATTCTTCTGGAATTTCAGGAATAAAAAGAACAGGTATGGCCTCATATTTAGCAATGTCGATTTGATAAGGGAGACAATTAGGGGGCCAACAAAAAATCAAAGAAAAAAATAATACTTGGGATCACCCTGTAAGATAAAATGCACGAAATAATATATCGCTACCGAATATAAATGAACAGACATTGTGAAATATGTGTATTATTTTGTGTAAGAATAGCACGTATAGTAATAGAGATATAGCGATTTATTTAAAAAAATTAAATTCCTGCCTGTTATTTGCTTATAACATACAGGGTTTTCAGCCAAATTTAACGCTGATTTCAGAAAAATTGAAAAAATATAGTAGAAACAATATAGTAGAAACAATATAGTGCAATTGGAATACAAATATATTAAATATTTTAGGAAATATGAGCAGTTGTATGAAATAATTTTTATCTGCGCATGCGCGAACGATAACAAGGATCATTTTACATAATTTAATAGTGGATTTAATAGTGCTCTATGGAGCAACTTATTAAAAAAATCTAGTTAAATATCGTAAAAATTCAGAAAGATATCGACGTTAGAGTGAGCAAATTTTTAGTTGTTCTCTAAAAGCAGATGAATGATAAAGGATTTTACACAAATTGTCATTTTTAATTAATTTTTTTTTAAATTTTCATTTTTTATTGATGTTTTAGTTCTTCTTGGATAACCACCAGAACGAGCCTATACCATGATCAAAAGAAGTATCAAAATCGAAGCATTTTTTCCAAATCTACTTGTTGATAGTCACTAAATACTTTTTTTCTGAAAGTCAGTTAATAAAAAATGGCAATTTGTGTAAAATCCCTTATCATTCAGCTGCTTTTAGAGAACAACTAAAAATTTGCTCACTCTAACGCCGATATCTTTCTGAATTTTTACGATATTTGACTAGACTTTTTTAATAAGTTGCTCCATAGAGTTGACCATTAAATTATGTAAAATGATCCTTGTTATCGTTCGCGCATGCGCAGATAAAAATTATTTCATACAACTGCTCATATTTCCTAAAATATTTAATATATTTATAGTCCAATTGCACTATATTGTTTCTACTAAATTTTGTCAAATTTTCTGAAATCGGCGTTAAATTTGATTGAAAACCATGTATGTTATAAGCAAAAAACATGCAGGAATTTAATTTTTTTAAATAAATCGCTATATCTCTATTAATATAAATGCTATTCTTACACAAAAGAATAGACATGTTGCACAATGTCTGTTTATTTATATTCGGTAGCGATAGATCATTTCGCTATTTATTCGCATTTTATTTTACAGGTGATACCAAGTATTATTTTTCTTCTTTGATTTTTTGTTGGCCCCCTAATTGTCCCCCTTATCAAATCGACATTGCTAAATATGAGGTCATACCTGTTTTTTTTTAATCCTGAAATTCCAGAAGAATCTGACAAGTATATTTCTAAATATTCGACAAAATGTCTAAAATTGAAAATTGACGGTCATTAATGGCAATATAGTGTATTTTCTATTGTATCCAATGTGAAACCGACGACTTCATTTATTGTTCCATTTAATAACCTTTCCAGTTGAATGTAGCCAAGGATTGCAACATGCTGCCACATCTTTACATTTGAATAGTTTTCATTTTGATTATTGTTTGCTTTCACCAGGCCATAAAACTAAGCAACATCTTTAAATTGTTTGTGCTGTGAAAAGAAATATAGGAAAGTGTAGTACACAGTGAGACGAAAATTATTATTACTTAACAAATGGCGATGATTTTTATTCTTTTGAAAAAAATTTTGCTACATCTTCAAGCTACACAAATGCGCTGCACATTAATGTGTAAATGGTTTTTAAAAAGTTATTTATAAAAGCACAGAAGCAGCATAACGGAGTGTCGAAAATTGCCTCACTGTGTACCACAAGTAGTACACAGTGAGACAATGTATATATTTTCATAAATCATACATTTTTACATTCTATCAATAGTTTTCTGCAGTTTATGATTTCTAATTAATATTTCTAGATTTTCAAAATATTAAAAATATGAGCCTCGGGTGGACAATGGTAGACCTTGGGTTACCTTCATGCAAATTTTCAGCCTCTTACGTTTAGTAAATTTCCCAAGCCATCGCGCGCCCACACGCACACAGAGAAAGAGAGAGAGAAAAAAACCCCTTCTTTTATTAATAAATAACTTTTTAAACATTGAAACCACATAGTAGGTACACAATAAGACATGTCTCACTGTATACCACAACTGTGTGTCTCACAGTGTACTTTCGTTACGTTGTAACAAAATGGATCTGTTACATCAATTTCATCGCTTTAAAAAGTTTATGTTGTTTTGCCGAAATAGTCTATTATTAGATATAGCTAGGTTTGGTTAAGTAAATATATGTCATATTGAAGGAAATAAACTCTAAAATAGACGTTTATGTAACTTTAACCACTATAAAATAAGGAATTATTTACTATTTTGTCGGACGAGTAACTGAAGTGCCGAAACTGCATCCACGTGTTGTATAAGATGAGGTGCCAGCTTGAAGAAAAAGTTACAACTATATGTCAAAGTGGCTGCTGTCTCACTGTGTACTCCCCTACCCTACTCGCAAAATGACATAAAGAAATTTAAACACATTTCGGTGGATTGGAAGAGGAGGCGTACTTTTCGTTTTCTAATTATACATGTTTCAAGCAGGTCAGTTAATTGAAAAGCTCAGAGCAAAAATGAAGACAGCTCCATTTTTACAATTTTTTTCAGGAGATAGTAAAAGCGTCTCCTTCTTCCACCGTTTTAGGATAAAGAGGACATAAATATATCGTATAGCATCCAAACCAATTAACGGAGCTGTATCGTTCTTGCACCAAAACGATAGAGAATCTTTTTGGTAAAGTAAGCTGGGGTAACTGGGCCATAGCCTATTTTATAAAAAACCGTTGATGTCTTTTAAGTTTTAGCCATTGTCAACATTGCACCCCCATCTCTTCTTTTTAAAACAACGTGTGTCAACTCAGTCTTAACTCTGTCTTTGCTGTGACACGTTCCCGAAAATTTAGGTTTTTTCAAACAACGTCGATTTGGTTTAATTCCTCGGCTTTTTATTAAAATACGGTAAGTACTTTTATTAAACAATCTTTTTTTTTTAAGGTTAGGTATATACCGGGTGTCCCAAAAAGGACTGACTGATTTTAAAATTCAATAACTTGCAAACGGTGACAGATATTTAAAAAATTCTTGCAAGAGGATTATGGATAAGGTCAAAAGTTTTTTTACAGTGATTTTCAATTTTAGTTCGAATTACAAACAATAGATGGCGCTGCGATCAATAGACGCTGAATTCAAGCTCGATTTTTGGTACTTCGTGGCCCGGATAATACATTTCCATTTCCTTTTTCAGCATGGAACAAGAGAAAGGACCAGAAATCGAGCCTCTATTTAGCGACTATTGCTTACAGCGCCATCTATTGTTTGTAATTCGAACTAAAATCAAAAATCACTGTAATAAAACTTTTGACCTTATGCATAACCCTCCTGCAAGAATTTTTTAAATATCTGTCACCGTTTGCAAGTTATTGAATTTTAAAATCAGTCAGTCCTTTTTGGGACACCCGGTAAATACATTAATATTCTAAGATATCTATACATATTTACTTCATGTTTCAAATGTAAGGCCGGTGTTCCAGTTACTCCATAAATGCTTTAAGAATGGCGTAACTGGGACATGTATCAGGGGTAACTGGGCCATGTGGAATCCAGTTATCCCAACAGTTATAAATAATTTTTTGAAGTTTTTCTTACTACGGAAAATTAATTTGTCCATTGTTTTTTTGCTTGCAATAAAGAAAATTATAGGGTAAGTGCACCAGTAGTCGGTCACTTTGAGATAAAATACGCTATGAATAGCTTATTTTTGGTTTCAAATGAAATATTACAATCCCCCTATATGTAGCCATCCTTTATATGTCATGATCCATCAGCAAAGAATCGTGGGTATTTTTATCGCATTAGTAATCAGCCATTTTTTATTTGGTTGCGGTCAAATAACCGTTTTTGCTATTTTTTTGTTAACCGATGACAAAATTTTTAAAAGTCTAGTATTAATTTATTTTTTGTTATTTTCTAAAGCTATAAGACTGTACTATTAAAAGTTTAATAAACTAATGTTTTTCAGTATCAAAATTAAATAAATGTGTTTGTATTAATTAATTTTAATGTGGCCGATTATTGGGTATTATATTTACTTACATGTTCAGTAATCGGCCACCACGGTTGACTACTGGCTAAAAGGCCATTTCACTTTTTTTGAGTCTATTTTTAATAATTTGATTTTTTTCGTAATTTGATTTTTCCAATTTGAGATTTATATAACCTTATACTTGCATTTTATTTTATGTACACTATATATAAGGTGTCCTGTGGTAATAACGCCACGTTAAGGTTCTACCAATATTTACGGCTTAGTTATAGATTCCCCCCCCCCCCCAAAAAAAAAAAAATATAGGATTTGATACAGTAACTTATTGATTATGTATACAAGAAAGACTATTTTAGCAGATATCTATTCATAAAATGTAGTGGCGTGATTTCTTGACCAATGCTATTAGGCGTTATTAAACCACCTGGTGGGTAATAACACCGTGCAAACAAAACTATAAAATAAGATGGAATAATGGCATGTAAATTGTCCAATTCTAAAGATACAAACTCTACACCTTTAGAAATTGACAAATTGCTTTTATTTACCACTAATTGCGATATCAGGATGCATATGATATTTAATCTTCTGACATGAAAAAATTTGCAGCGTTTAGGACGTACAATTTTTTCTTTATCTTTTTTAGTTTTCAACAATGACAATAATGGTCTCTCGTATAAAATAAAAAATAAATAAAATAAAAAGTGTAGTTCTGCCACTGAAGAGAATCAACTGGGGTAATAACATCAGTGGATGGCGTTATTACCCCGGTATGCATTTTGCGCAGTATATTTTAAACTACAAGCTACCTCGCGAATACATCCAAAATCTCCCACAACATTTTGAAAGTACATGAAATACTACTACAAATTTATGTAATAAACAAAGTATTTCCTAACAAATATATCGCTCACCCGCAAGAAAAGTGACACATCTCGACAAAAGTAAATTCCATAGGAGAGGCAAAAGGGGGGAAATTTGCATGATTTTACTGTAACATGAAACTATAGCACTAGCTCTGCATGCAGGAATAAAAACGTGCATAAATGTACAAAACCCTTATGAATGAAGACGTGGGATAAAGTTTGGAGTGTTGCGTAATTGTACCTCTCTGCACAATCCACCCCTCTTCTGTGGTCACAAATGGACATATAGTGTAATAATGGGATTTTTCGTATAACTGCACTTAGGAAATTTTTAATGTAGTTGGACGCATCTACGACAGACATATTAGTGGAATAAAATGCAAAATGAATTTTTGCGAGATGTGTCACTTTTCTTACGAGTGAGCGATACAGTCTTCACATTACAGAACTTACCTAGCAAATTTTATATCGGACATTGACTCTTACGAGCTGATTCCAGTGATAAGGTCTATTAACAAACAAATACAACCATAATAAATTAACTTTTAGCTGTTTGTGATTCAGATTACTCAGAGCCTTTGAGCGCAGGAGCAGAGTCAGATAATATAGACGAACACGCGAACGCCGTTCGCAGAAAATTTTCAAAGTTTGCAGACAGATGGGTTTTTTTTTACAAATTTTTCATAAAAAAAAAAAAATATTAAGACCCCAGGCGGAGAATCTGTGCGAGGCCCGTCGCAGACTTGTGAGAAGGTCTGCAGATAAAAAAAGCTATCTAGAAATTATTTGCCATGCACCATGGAAAAAGCGCCGTGGCATATATATTTTTAAAACTTAAAATATTGGAAGTGCGGTGTTTATGCCGGAACAACAGGTACAATGCTTTTTTTTTTTTTTTTTTTTTTTTTTTTGCCAGGGCCGGTAGCAGAAACAGTGCAGCACCGAAGCAGGTGCTGCAGATTATTTTAAGCTTTGAAGATTAATTTAACAGATTAAAAATAAATTTTGTGTTGAAAAGTAAATGTTAAATGTTGATCTCTTTTAAATAAAGTTTATTTGGTTGGAAATTTTAGCGAATGTTTATGTGCTTGTTTAGTATTTCTCTGCGATTTGCGGTGACTTTTTTACATTCGAAAGGGGAATTCGGTTTTAATATCTTAGTAAACATTATCCTCTTTTCAATAAAGTCTAATTCAGAAAACTGGAGGGGGGGGGGGGGTGTGGGGGGGTTGAGAGCATGTAACGTAATGTGAGGGATTGGAAAGAGGACTTTTTCACTTTTGCTGTTAGCGGCGATATAGGACTTAGGAGGGGCGTGACATTTTTCGACAGAAAATTTTTAAGAAATTATTTGAGTTTGCAGACAGTTTTACATTTTATCTAAGTCTGCGCAGAAGCCGAAGTGCCATTTTCTCGGATTTGTTATTATTATCCACTCTGGCGTTTATACCCCCAGGACATCTGATATAAAATGCAAATGGGAATTTCGTTCCGGCCGCTTATAACTTTATTTTTGCTGAATAGATTTCGATAGAACTTGCATCGTTAGTTAGATAATTTTTCAGGAAAGGTTTTAATTTATTGTATATCATTCTACGTTGCTTAGTTATATCATCACAGGGGAAAGTTCTATAATCGGGTGAACTCGATTATGAAGTATTAGCATTAAAAAAAAAAAAAAAACTAGACGATTTTGATGAGATTTTCTTGTTAATTAGATAATGTTTTAAATATGTTTTAGTATATTGCATTATACATTGTTAAAAATTTCTGTAAAATCACAGAAAAAAAATCGAGACGCTCTGTAAATTTGCACTAGTTCTCGGTTAAATGCATTCGATCGAGTTTCTCGGTCAAGACTCTCTGTAAATTTACACCAGTTCTTGGTTAAATGCATTCGACCGAGCTTCTCGATCAAGACTCTCTGTAAATTTACACCAGTTCGCGGTTAAATGCATTCGATTGAGTTTCTCGGTCAAGACTTTCTGTAAATTTACACAAGTTCTCAGTTAAATGCATTCGATTGAGTTTCTCGGTCAAGACTCTCTGTAAATTTACACTAGTTCTCGGTTAAATGCGTTCGATTGAGTTTCTTGGTCATCGATTTACAGACATTTCCCTTATCTTGTATCTAATTCCTTGTAGGGATTTCCATGTTTTTATTTAAAAATATTTTCAGCTTTGTTAAAACTTGTAATTCACACACGTTTAAAATTCTTTTGCAATTTTATTAGAATTATTAAAGAAAAATAATTAGTTTCAATTTTTTTATTTATTTTTTCATTCATTTAGTTAGTTAGAATCATAATACATTTAAATACATTGCTTTTATAAGAATTGTGATATAACCTTAAAAGTAATTTTGGTTAATTAATCTGATTATTTTTGTAAATATTTTACAAAAAATGTTATAGTTACCAATATATTTAACCAGTTTTAATGAAAAAATACACCTAAATTTCACATTATTATTATTTAAAAATTCCAGTATATCTTCAGATATTAAAGAAGATAATTATTGAGAAGAAGCAATTTCTTGATAAATAATTCCGTAAATAAAGGATTAAAAAATTAAATTTGATTTAAAAAAATAATAGGTATTATGTTTCGGTCCAAACTAAATTAAAATAAACCGTTTAAGAAATTTTCTAACGAATATATTTGAAGCGCAAGTACAATAGATTTTTCCTCGCTTTATTATAAAGGACATCCTTTATACACCACAGTAACACCGATTCCGGCCCAAGGGGCCCGGTTCAAATCAAACAATAAGCAAGCTATACATCATTCTCCCCCACCTCGCATCGGGAGAAAAACTAATCCTTTCTTTGAAATGGTGGATTTGCCTGGGGATGATCCATATAAGCATCCATTTTGTTGCCTGGATGGAGTGGAATTGGGTTTTTTAATTTATGTATCAGGTACACTTATGGGCACCGCACATGTTCAAGAAATATGCGCCAATTCAGCTAATGTGTTAGTACTACGTAGGCTTCTCTAATAAAAGGGACTCATTCTGTAATCTTACTGAGAGATTTTTTTTTCTTTTCTGATACTTTTTTCTTTGTAAATAACTATATGCGTTAGCTAAGTGCTATCTATTTTCATATGGTGACAAATTTCATAAATAAATGGTACACTATCAAGTAAATCTGGAGATATTAAAGTGCAGTCGAACAAAAGAAAGAAAGAAGGAAAGAGATACATTTTAATCACCCCATTGTACAATAATAAAAAAAAGGAATAGGCAGTTATGTTTTTTTTTTTTTTTTGAAATAGGCAAATATGTTTTTCTTCAATGTATGTTGTTGAACCTCGTTAACGCGAACACTCAATGTCAAACTTTCTTTATTCGTGTTAAAAGTAGTTCGTGATATCCGAACTTAAATACATCATATACAACAGGACGGGGCAATCGAAAACAGTTCGTACTAAAAGTAATTCGCGTTAAGCGTGTTCGTGTTAACGAGGTTTAATTATATATATATATATATATATATATATACACATATATATATTTCATTTTTTAGTATATATATATATATATATACTAAAAAAATGCTTAGGGGTCTTCATACTGAAATTGTTTCAAATTTCAAACTCTGAAATTTTCAATACGAGCACCTTATTTTGACGTTATTTAGTTTTCTCGTTAAATTTCAACTTAAGGTAACAATCTGGAAGTCAATCGTGCCAGTAGTGTACAGTTTATAGATATTTAAAATTTTGAACTCTAAAAAATATTAAATGTATTTTAATCATTACAACGCAGATTGCAATGCGGTTAGTTCTTTAAGCATAGCTCCAGAACTATTTTTCAGAATAAGCTGTGAGTTTATAATTCACATACTTGAAATATTTATAAAGCGATTTTTTTTTTATTTTTTTTTATTTTTATTTTATTTTATTTTTTATCAAAGAACTTAGATTACAAGTCCTAATTTTTTCCGAAAAAAAATATTTGTAATTAATTAAATATATATATATACATATATATATATATATATATATATATATATATATATTAACTTTTCGTAAGATTAAACCATTATATATAAAAAACCATTCTAAACCATTACAAATTATCAACAAAAATTGTGAATGTATAAATAATAAAGGAATTTCTTCAAATTAAAAATGCTGTATAAACCATCATATACCAGTAAATCTATGAAACAATCCCCATAACAAGTGGAGCATGGATTTGAAATCACAGTAAACATATGAAAAATGGAAATTTGTGGAACAAAGGGATTTATATGTGAATTGCAATCTATGAATTTTTTAACGGAAATCGATTTCTATAAGCTTGTAATATAAAGTACAAGAGTTATGGTTACATAATAATTGCAGAGCATTCCACCAAGTAGTTCTTGAGTTATGCGTAAAACAAATTACCAGCAATGCAATCTCTTGTAATGATTACAAATGAATGAATTGAAAAAATGATAACCTTCGTATTTTCATATCCCGGTAAGTACGTCTTTAAAAAACACAAAATATACGATTTTTTTTTCTTTTTTTCTGCAATGCCGGTGCAATCTTCTGTTAACGCTGTTCTCAACTGCTCTGCTCAACAAACGCAAAACGTTTCGACATATTTACAAATAATTTTTTTAGCGAAAAGATATAAAATAGGAAAATCTGATCATGGAAGCGATTTGGAATCGAACTGTGTTTTCCATTTTTTTAATCATTTGTTTTCCATTTTTTTAATAAATTACCTACTGAATTATAAGCGATTTTGATCACGTTACAAACATGTTTTTCTTGAGTGGTTATTCCACGTTCGCGCGAAAGTTCGATTCAAAACGTCCACTTTGACACTATCGCGTATTTATACATATCGTATACACATTCCGCGTAGTTGGTCACTGAAAAATATTATTTAGAAAACTTTACTTAAACGGAATGTCGGTGACGTTGTGCAGCGTTTCACCAACCAAAATTCAGGGCACTTACCAATGTTGCCTTCATATTTATACAAAGCAAAGTTAATATGATCAAAGTCTCACTAAAGTATGTTCATTATTGTTAAATTTGTGAACTAAAACGTCTAGAGAAGCACAATACATTTTTTACTAAACAAGTGAATTGTGACC
Organism: Maratus speciosus; assembly: GCA_963932465.1. Lineage (NCBI taxonomy): Eukaryota > Metazoa > Arthropoda > Arachnida > Araneae > Salticidae > Maratus > Maratus speciosus. Next base: position 176,214,283 of record OZ010793.1, read on the forward strand.
TATTTCCTTTCACAAGTACACCTGAAAGTTTATTCCATTAGTTTAAAAACACTTTGTATATTCTTAAAAGTAAAAGCAAAATGTAGATAATGCTTGCCAGCGCAATTTAAACCGTCCTTTATAAACCGGCAGGAGTAAAATGTAAAAATCTTGTTTAATTCTTATGATTTAAATATGTGTGTATCTATCTATTCAATTCGGTTCTTTCCTAATAAATAACTAAATAATTGTCAAATGTTAACTGTAATTTCTTCCAGTCAATTATAATAAGCTCTTTGAAAAGCTTAAAACGGATTATTTCTCAAAAATCAATGACGGTTTTAGAAAAATAAAAGTTCCCTTAGATTTAAAAATATATATATTTTTTTAGAATAAAAGAAAATTTTCTTTATTTATTTTAATTCACCGACAAAAATACAAAATTTAAAGTTTTATTAATTGAACAAGATTAAGAAAGTTTTTCTCTTAAATAATAATTCAAAGTTTGTTTTTTTTTCTTTTTTTTTTTTTTTAATGTACCAGAGACTGTGCCCGTTACGAGCTAAGCCCTCAAAACCCTGTCCAAACCTCGCCGGATTATTAAACATGGTAATTTGAGTTGTTTCAAAAAATAAAATCTGATTATAGTAGATTGAAGGATATTCCACAAATGAAAATGTAGTCATATTTAAAGGAATATTGTAACACATGAAATTGGCAGGTGTTTTCATGCAGATACTATGCGATCGAGTGTTTTCCATTTTTTAATAAAAGCAAAAGATCATTCATAAAATACTGTCAAAGAAAAATCTGTCGCCACGTGGAAAAGATCGCTTATAAATATATAAGTAACTCATTGATCAACGATTGGTAAACAGTATTCGATGCCAAATCCCTTCAGTAGTCATGCCTGCAAACGTCATGCTTTTGCATTTAAAAATGTGTTCGTAAATATTTAAAAGCTCCATGTTGTCGGAGGGACATATTTCTTTTATAAAGTCCTTAAAAGGTGATATAATCATAGATTTCAGATTAGTTCGGATGATGAAACTGACACCATTTTCAAAAGAAAAGATCATTTTCATACATGGAACAAGTTATGATATGACTGCGTGATTGCGTCAGAATAATGTCATATTCAATAAACTTTAGCTTGCATTAAAGTTCCCAAAATTTATTAGCTTATTTCTAAATTTCTTTTCTTCTATCCCTTGAAATCAAAAGTAACCAATAAAACTAAAATCTGAAACTTTTAAAAATAATTGATGGAAATGATGCACTAATCTTAAACGCATAGACAATTCTGTTGGTGAAAATGACATAAATTCCTAAAAGAAAAAATGCCTTTTCATAAAAAAAAAAAAAAAAAAAAAAAAAATTACATCAGCACAGATTGTTTAGAACAATATTTTAATTAAAATTGTATTATATAATTTTTATATTCCATTATAACGAATTCTTTTTAAAGAAATGTACTTGAAAAAAGTTCTAAAAAAAGAAAGCAATTTAACAAATTACAACGACCATTTGGAAAATGATTTTTTTCGAAGACTAAAATTTAAGACATAAAAATTCGCACGGAGTTGATCCTACATTACGTACGCCATGAATTAAACATTAACATTCCTGGACATATCATGAACAAATTTTAAAAGAAATTTCAGTTTTACAATTTTCAGTACTGTAAATTTTTAAACTTCTACGGAGCTGGTCATACATTACGTAGGCCATGAATTAAACATTAATAGTGTTATTACACGTAAAAATTGCAAGCGACAAAAATCGCCTGCGACTCGTCAGATTTCGTGAAACTTACGTATTATCCAAGTATTTCATTGGCTGTTCGGGAAAAGGCTTTTCCATCGTCAGATTTCCAAGAAATCTGACGACCAATTTTAAATGAAATTTCATTCTTAAACTTCTAAACATCGCACACTATTACTTTTTACACCGTCGTATAGAGAAAAACAAATTACTTTTAAATGCAATTTGTTTGAAAGCTGTATTTCAATTTGTTTCTGAGTTATTATTATTATTTTTTTGTAGTTTTTATTACTTTTTGTCATAGTGGCAACAGAAGTATCCATCTCTGTTGAAAGTAAAGGCAAGTTATAGATTACTGTATAGACCAATCAGAAAACGAATAAAATGCGGATTCAACCAATAAAAAACTTCAGATATGCTTTTGATTTCCTACCCTGACGAGGACAATAACCATTTTTCCAAATGGTTAAAAAAAAAAAAAAAAAAAAAAAAAAAAAACTTCGCGGATCGTAATTTTTGCAAAAACTTTGTGGCAGAGTTTAAATGAAACGGAACAAAAAGCTAAAATATGTTTTTTTTTTTTTTTTTTTTAATTCAAAGAAACACTACAGCAAGGAGTGATAGCTAATGTTAAACACCTATGGGAGCTTCTTTTCGTAATTTCTGTAAAAACATTGTGGCAGAGTTTTAATGAAATGAAAAAAAAGGCTAAAATATATGTTTAAAAAAGAGCGAAACATTACAGACACAGTTTTTTTACTTCAAGAACTTTTTTAAATTATTGTATTCCATTATAATGTAGTATTTTTAAAGAAATGTAGTATTTGATAAAAGTTCTCAACAAAAAAGAGAAAAAAAACCTTTTTTAAAATTCTATACTTCACCAGGCTACAAAATGGATGCCCTGATATATCCCTGCAGATTAATCGAATGCGTTAATCCAAAGAGGAAAGCTCCCCGTTCCTTCACTTGACAGCCCGACACCACCATCTTGACCTTTGAAGGGAGAGAGCGAGCACCGTGGGTTTCCACGAGTAAGACCTCCTATGGCACAGTCAGTAAGATGTTTTTTCTCCTGCCCAGAGGTCTCGGGTTCAAACCCCAGGCCGGCCAGAAGCAAGTTGTGTAAAACAATTAAATGACACAGCAGTTCAAACTTACTTGAATAACTCTGATACTTCGAAGTTCTAAAATTCGCTGATTTCAAAACGTAAGTTAATTTATTTTAAATAAAAAAATAAATTGATTTACAGAGTCTTGCGTATTTTTAACGAAGTTAATTTACAGAGTTTTGTGTATTTTTAACGATGTTAATTTGCAGAGTCTTGTGTAAATTTACCAAATAACTTCTCTGTTATTTAACAGAATCTCTGTTTTTCTAATCTCTGTAATTTTACATAAGACTTAAGATAATGGATTACCCATAGATTCTCTGTAATTTCACAGGAAAATTTTTAACAGTGTATCGTTCTACCATTATTTACTAATCCTATTGTAAATGATCAACTCAATGATTGTTCAATGATTCTTATCAGCGAAAATTTTGTCTGACAAATTAAACATATAATAGTGCAATGGTATTCGTATAGTTTACTTCAATTCGCAATGACATTTCAGACAAAGGCTCATTTTGCTTTAAAATTCGTAATGACGGCTATAGAAAGTATGTAAACTGTGAATTTAACCTTGTATTTACAAGGTTAAATTCACCGATATATTTCGTTTGGGAAAATCGACCAGCATGAAGCCTTCTAATATACTAATGTTATAAAGAAGAAACGTTTGTTTGTTTCTTTTGTAGTAGGAAATCTTTGGAACTGCCGAATCATTTTTAAAAGTAAAAGTTAAAAAATAATGATGACAGTCTCTGCAGAAGCAAAACACGTTCTAAAATATCCCTTTTTTGTAATAATGAGGGTGTTACATATTTAAAATTTGACATGGTGTTTTTTAAAGAGAGAAATGCCCACTGAAAACGGTTTCTAAAAAAAGCGAAATATAAAAGTCTGAAATGAGTAGAAAAGATTCTAAAAACGTTGAAAATTATGATTAATATCAAAATGTTAAGGATAAATATTAAATGACAGTTATTTATAAAACATAAATGTTTGCGCATAATAGTTATGATAAATTCGAAATTTAAAAAGATAAATTAATCAAAAAACGTTATACTTGTTAGGAATAGAAGTGGATTGAAACTCGACGTAGCTGTTGCTTACTCGCACAGAACATGTTTTTTCAATATAGAAATTTTAAAGTGTGAAATGTGCGGAAAGCATACTTAAAACGATTATTTATTTGGGAATTGCGAGAGCTATTGCTAGAAACTTGAAATTTTACATGGGTTTTACTTTTAGGACATAAATGCTCTCACAGTTATAAGATATTCGAAATTTAAAGGGCTGAAATGTTTCTCACAATCATCTAACGGGTTATTAGGATGAAATTTTAACAAATTACGTTTTACTAAATATTATTTAAACTTTCTGCGGAAATATAACTTCTTCCTAATTTTAATAGGCACTCAAATATAATTTATTCCTAATTTTAATAAGCACACAAATATCATCTGCAATATTTCAATAACCAAAAAGCCACGGATTGTAAAAACTTTTCAATAATATAAAACAAAACTTATTATCTGGTTGATTAACTCAAAAGCAGCAATAATATTAGAGGCTAACTATTGGATTTTAAAATCCTATCTTCTGCTTCTATAGAACTTAAATTTAAAAAAAAATGAAGCTAACATTGTTCATTTAAAACATTGTTCATTGTAAACATTTTAGAAAAGGCAGAATACTTTTGAAAACCAGATTACGGTCCCTAACTGGAAAAGTTTCAATTCTTTTGTGCAGTCCTGTATTTAATCTAAAGATTTGTATATTATTCTATTCATAGTATGATAAAACTTAGTATAGTAAGAAATGCATAACAGATTGAAAATTCACCTTCAGCAATTTCTACCACTATACGGAAACATACTTGAATTATTTTGTATAGCCCTGTATATTACCAACAGATTTTTATATGCCGCACATATTAAGTTAAAATTTAATTCAGGCTAAAACGTGATTAAAACTACTGAAATCATACTTCCACACATTATTATCCCTGGGAGGTCATGTATTCAGTTCTTTGCGTTGCCCTGTATATGATTTTATTTATATTATACAAACATCTCTTAGTATACTAAATATAGTTCAGCTTGAAAGAGCATAACTCAATTAAAAGCTTCTTTTAAGCCATTCACGCTGATACTCCGCAAAGCTTACAAACTTTTTTGTGTAGTCATGTATATTATCTATATCAGTTATACACACCGCAAACATTTAATTAAACTTAAAAACGCATGTCATAAACGAGATCACACTTCCAGCAATTATCGCTAATAGAAAGATACAGTACTGTATCCGAATTTTTTGTGTGTCCCTGTAAATGAACGATAAATGCTATGCATATCATGTTATACAACAAGTATATTGTAGTAAGCCTCAGTAATGTAGTATATCAATTTTATTATATTTGATATAGTGTAACAGAACTAAAATACTCTGCAAACCGTTTTTCTCCTCACACTATTATGTAAAGGAATTCTTTTGCGGGGCCCTATAAATGAATAATAAATACTTTGGACCCCATATTTTCTAGAATGCATAGTTCAGTACCCTTCATAAATGCATATCAATTTCATTATGTTTGAAATGACCAACAACATTAAAATAAACTTTAAACAATTTTTTCGCATTGAGCGTAATGCATAGGAATACTTTTGACCGTTCCTGTAGATGAACTATAAATTCTACACACTTTATTTTCAATAGCGATCGAGATATTGTTAACGTCAATAACATACAAAAAATTCAGGGAGATTGGAGTATATTTACGAGTGTTAGAGCTCGGACAAACTGGAGACAATCCAAATTCACAAACACTTTTAAACTATGTTGGAAAGTGTTAAAAACTATTATATTTTAAATTATTGCTGAAATATTATAAGAAAAGTATAAATTAACACATTTTATCATTAAAATGTTGTTCTGTTTATAAAAATTATACTTTAAGTTATTTACAATAACAAAGCATTTGAGTGGCCGACAACTGGCGACTTTGCTACTTTTAAGTTTAACTTTTTATAAATAAAAACTATAATAAGTTTTTTTAAAAACAATTTCTAAAACAGTAAAAGAAAAGTATACATTAACATGTGTCACTGTTAAAAATGTTGTATTGCTTTTTTAAATTCCGCTTTGAGCTATATGCTAAAAGAAAACGCTTAAGTGGCCGACTATTGGTGCTTTTACCCTATAATACCTTATTAAAATTGCATAATAAAATTTTAGCTTGTTGGCGGGTATCAAACCAAATTCCTTAAGGGGACAGTACACTTTTAAAGGTCATAAAACATGTGAAATTTGTCATGAGTTTAGCAAATTTTTGTAAAAAAGGTATCCACTCTAGAAGCACAAAATTTTTAGAGTATATGCAGGTGATATTGACTATGTTTAAAAATTTTTTATTTGGATATATTATAATTTTAAAAAATTCAAGGGGTCAATTCCAAAGTGCTATTCGAAATTTTTACAATGGATAACATTTCACTGCGCGTACGATATCTCATGCTAATTTCATTGTATTTCTATAAACTTTATCTTAAAGATAACACTTTGGTCTACAATTTAAACCAGGATATTTGTAATCGGTTAATTAGATAAAGAGAAATTAACATTTAATTAGAAAAATTAGAAAAACTATGAATTTTTACATGCATTTAATCGCATAATTTTTTTTATACTCAACACAGCTTTATAATCCTAGTTCATTTTCATGATAATATAAATATTTATGTAGGGCAAAAATATTAAAGCTCTACTTGAAATAGTTTTGGAGATATCATCCGCGCAACAGTAAAAAATGCCATTTTGAGAAAAAGCCGTTTAAAGATCAAATTGTATCTAAAAATATATATGTATATAATAAAGGCAACAAAACTACTAATTATATATCGTATTCTGTATTAAAAATAAAATTATATGCTAGTTTAAAATGATAAATATAAAATTATTTGTAAAGTGCTGCAGAATATAGGAACATGCTTAAAAATGAAATAGATGTAATTTGTAAAAATGTAGCATTGACTATTGCAAAAAATTAATTTTAAACATATAACTTAAAATTTTGTTTAGCTTTGATTGTAAAATGAATTAAATGTGCACGTTTTATAAAACTAAATTATTTAATGTAAAATAAGCCATTTTATAGGGATTCTCATATTTCGATATCTGATTCACATATTCGATGCTGTTCAGAAGCACATTTTGCATATTTTTTCATTTAAAAACTGATAAATACTAAGAATTGCAATACTATTACAAAATAAAGAAAGTATTGCTCTAGGGAAAAAAAAAAACTGTTTTGTTTCAAATTTAAGTACTTAATAAAAAATAAATCTGTGAAAAACCATGAAAGTAAACGAATTCGGTGAAAGTGGAAGTTGAAGTTAATATTTTAAAGCTTTCTTATTATTGTTTAAGGTATCTAACCAATAACAATTGCTGCATTTTAGCGTATTTTCAAAGTTACGATAATGTGAAAGCGCGAAAACGAAATGTAAACAATCCGCCATGACAGTTGTGGCAGGTGTGTTAATTAGGAAATGAAGGGGTGATGTCTACATTTTTCCTAATATCTCAGTAAATAATTGTCATACAGTTAAAAGATTGGTATCACCTTATTCAGTTATACACCTTATTCACCATATTCATTAATATCATAACCTTTCTAACGATGCAAAAATAAAAAAAATCGATTTTTGATAATTTTAAAAATGTACTGTCCCCTTAAATGAGATAGCCAAACATCGAAATTTTGCGATACAGATGAAGAGGCATACACAAGACAAAGTGACATACACAAGACAAAGTGACATTATTAGAAAATTATAGAAACCAATAAAAAAAGTTCTGTTCAATATAAAAACATGGTTACATTCTCCACAGATTTATTGGACTTGTATGGAAATTTCATTGAGGTAAATGAAAATGAGATACTTAAGTACTTACATTCCGTTTGTTCATAGATTTATCTTGTTTATTTTTTTTCTTAAAATGCTCATGTAACTTTTATACTTATTACCTAAAGTACATAAGTACTTACTTAATTCCTACGTTTTTTGTATAAATAAATCTAATAATTTCACATTTGGTGCTTTAGACACCTTGGCAGCAAAGGTTTCCATTACAACGCTCTTTAGTTGATATATAATTTATAGGATCTCTGCCTGGTTTAACCCTTAAATGCCGGGTGTTGCTTTTCGGCAACATACCCAATTTAGGTTTCTAAAATACTATTAGAATAATATTGAACTATCATGCCTAATGTTGCCAATAAAATACATTCTGAAAATATTATTAAGTCGATTTTCAACATGTAGATGGCAACACTTATGCTGTTTAAGAATAAAGATAGATTTAATTTTGCAATTGTTGCTACTTGCTCTTTTTGTTTTGTTTGGAAGCTTTCGAAATACCCTATTTTGTTCTGCAGTGAGCAAGTAAAATTTATTTCTTATTATAGTTCTTAAAATTCTTGTGTGTTTAATGTTATAGAATTTTATCAAGGAAAATTATTTTTTCAATTAAAGACCAGTATTGCCGATTCGTAACAAACAGTTTTTTATCCGTAAACCATACTTAAAACAAAATATGATTTTTTTAAGTATTTTTCCCATGATTTATTTAAAAAATGAAAGCCGAAAAACATTATTACAATGATTTTTGAAATATCTGGCATTTAAGGGTTACATTCTTTTAAGTTATTTACACTTTTTCAAACAAGACCTGATACTTCATATTTAAAAAAGAAAGCGCGTGTGGAATACAGACCTACCTGGAATGGGGCAACTATATATATATATATATATATATAACCATTAATTAAACATTACTGGCCACCATCAATAATTGTGATAGTATGAATGAATTTACAACAATACAGTGTCCCCAAACACACCGAATGAATACCAAAAACATAATAAACAAGCTGCAATTATAAAATAAAGTCCCTTGTACTATATAACAAGAATTAATAATGAAGAAAAAAAAAAAAAAAAGAAGAATATGGATTTCGATAAAAATAATTGAAAAGCTTATATATTGAATTACGTTATCAAGAGCACAGAATTCAATTATATAAGCAAAATCAGTCGTTTTCTGTGAGAAAAAAAGCTAAAAGCTGGAAAAAAAATTCTCCTGTACTCTAACGACCAATATAACCAAGAGAATAGTTTCAAATGAAAACAGAATAAAATTAAATGCTGTGAAATGGAAAAAGCAATACAACCTTTTAAATAATTTATTTATAGCAAGGAAAAATAGTAATATTACACAAAATACCTAATAAAATCCCAGTTATTTTATCCAAATACATATCAGCACATGGTATCCAAAAGCTAGATAAGATTAAGGTTATTTTTACAGTTAACACAGATTTTAAAACCTATTAACAGTTAATCTATTTTGAAATACCGTGATAAATGCAATTAAAATAATATAAATAGAAAATAATTACATAATAATTAAATTACCTCTTAACACTTTAATATATATATATTTTTTTAATTTCTTAACTAAAGTAAAAAATTCCAAAACTATAAGTTTACAAAATCGCAAATAGCCAACATTAAGCTCCACCATGTGTTAAAAATTGATATTATTACTCTATTCGAAGCATCAGACAGAATCCAATTTAAATTTTAGTGCTGCCATTTATGATATTAATATATATATTACATTAAAATGTAATTTTGAAAATTTCTGTCTGATAGAGGAAACCAAACTGAACCCATTTACAAAAAGTTCAGACTTTAATTCAAATGAGCATTAGCTTTTGGAAGCTGAATTGCCAGAATCTCCAGAGTCACATTGTAAAATCATGGCCCAGTTGCCCCACGAAACCCTACTGTTTTCCATCATAAAAATAAAATTCGCACAAAAATGGAGTTGCTCCTTGCTTACACCTGATTGGTCAATTTTACAACCATTCGAGTATAAAAGTAGAGTTTGTTATAAAATTCGTTTGTTGTTGTTGTTAGTTTAGTTTAGTTTTTAGATATAAAAACTTCCCGTAGAAATAAAATTGGTATGTATTGTTCATTATTGTGTATATATTTTTTCATTTTTCATTATTATATATATATATATATTTTCATTTGTAATTGTAATGCTTCAAAATCTTTCGGGTATTTTTCAGGATAGGTTTTAAAGGAACTGTTTAGGGAAAACCCGGATGAATAGAAATCTTAATTGTCACATGGGAATACAATATTTATAATTCAATAAATACTTTAAGATTATGTACATTTTGTTGTGTTTTGACAAGAAATTTTAAGAATACCGCATATTTTAGTATGCTGTTACAATCAACAAAGTTTAAGATTTGTATCGGAGAGCTGTTAAAATTAAACGAACATTTAAAGATAGGTGCTTCATTTCTGTAAATGTTTTTCCTCGTGTAAGCTGCAGCCTTAGAGTTTATGCTGACGACCGTCACATTACTTACGGCTGACTATTAAATGTTTCTACTGATTAAGCTTCATTAGAATAAAGATAAGATTTATTTTCTCTGCCTCATTATATTCATGCATTATTTTTCTCTTCTCTTGAACGCTTCTGCTATGCCGGTTTCTTAATCTTTTCTATGCTTTGATACTTGCATACTCATTCGTACAACTGCTAACTATTATTATGTTTATATTTTACAGACATTTAAAGTCATAATTGGAAAGTTAGTAGTTTGCTTCTTAGAAATAAGTTTTTTCTAGTTTGCTTTTTAATAAGCAAAATGTTAAAAATATTCTTACTGTTTTATAGAATATAATTTTGATTAATTAATTATATATGTATATTTTTTAAGATTATAATGAAGATAAATTTTATGATTATGTTTTGCTAATCTCGCATATATTAAATTCAAATATGTTGATTTGAAACAGCGAAACTTTTATGCATCTACTCTAATGGTTTCTTTGTGAGGCTACTGCTCCTAAACTGTTCTGTTGGTGACAATCAATGGTTCGTATAAATGGTGTTCGTATAAAAAAAAAGGGGGGTATAAATCGTACTTTTGAGGAATAATTATCTCAGCGTTAAAAGCTTAAATTGATACCCGAGTGCGCATTTGTTTACATAATTTAGAACTTCTGAATTTTCCACCAAGAAAATAGGCTTAGATTTAGCAATACAGTGGACGGTGGGTGATTTACCGATTCTAGCTGGCCAAATGTCGATTTTTAAAAGTTTCTCCTAGCGTAATTTATTTTTTGCCTGTTATAGCTCAATAGTTAGGGCGTTGTACCCTGCTACTGGTTTTGATATAAATATAATTGTATGGTCCATAGACTAGTGCAAAGTTGGTGCTTCTTAGTTGGGAATGAATAAATCAATTTGAGTGTAGTTCTTTAATCTGTTACTCGAAGCGAGATAAAATACACTGCTCGGTTATGGACGCTTTCATACAAAATATGGACTTTATTTTATCGGATTTGTGTGCGTAAATTTTGCCGATATCAGCTGTTATTTCATATTTAATGTCTCAAAAAACTCTGTAATTTTTTTTAAAACAATTTTTCGATTTTAATGTAGAAAAAGTTATATGATAAAGCACGATTAAGTTCAATTTTTCATATGATTAAATAGTTTAGATATTACCTTTTCGTTCCAATTTAATTTGCCTACCCTTAGGTGCCTCCCCAGTTTTTAGAATTGTTTTTAGCTTATTAAGTCTAAATATTTTTTTTTTTTAATTCTAGTTCAAGTACCATTTTCTTTTTATCAAAGACGGCAGAATTTAAGTTAGTCACATAAATAGACTTTTACACCATTATGCAACGGCAACAATTTTTAAAATTTAACGAAAATGCGAATTTGGTTGAAAATGTTTTGTTTATAGAGGAAAATTACAATGAGGAGCACATGTTGTTTTGCAAGCGCGAAATGTTTAAATTTTTGACCAAATTTGGGCAAAAGTTACCAGTTGTATGTAGATATCTCAGGACAAAATGATGTAAAATACATTACTTGGCTGCAAATTTCGAGGGGTTACAAAATTGATCCAAATTCAGATTTGATACAATGCAAAACATAATGTAAACATTTTCCCATATCTTATGATTCCCATTCTTTACATAGGGTTCCTCTGTGCAGAGATAAATATAAATATACAACAGAATATACAACACAGCAATTTTCATTAAAGCTGTCGAATGTTTGTCCCGTATCTTAATTTTTAGAAAACGAAAATTTTAAGATTTGTTTTAATAATACAAAAATAGTTTTATCACTTTAGCTTCCATACCGTTAAGAAAGTATCATTAAAATTATCAAGAGGAATGTAAAATCATGCGTCAATCACATTATGAAACATTTTTCAACGCATTCGGACTACCATAATAAAACTTCATAGCTTAATAACGTGAAAAACAATGTCTAAATAATAATTTGTAAAACATATAACACGTTTGAAAACATAATTTCAACCAAAGTTGAAAACATAACTGAAAATTTTGTACCTGTATATGAGCTATAGATTTATCATCGTATAATTCACAATATGGTAAAATTTAGAACAGTTAGGGAACGCATAGCACAGTTTAAAATTCCCCGTCAGCAATTTCCGTCAATAAACGGAAGTGTACTTCAGATGTTTTGTGCACTTCTATACGATTTATAGAATTTATACACACTAAATAGTATGCAATTTTTATAATTCAAAAAAGTGTTCCACAACTGAAAACTCACTTCCATCAATTATTGTTCATAGACAGAGAAATATAACTGATTTATTTTGTGCGCCCCTTTATATGAAAGATGAAATGATATGCACATCATATTCAACAGTAAACACCTAGCACCTCGGAGATATATATCAATTTAAGCGGGCCCGGGGCTCAAAAATCTATTTTTTTTATTTATAGAGATTTTGTTATGAAAATTTTTTTTGAAATATATCTTAATATAATAACAATATTATGTAAAAAAAAAAATCTGAAAAATTTAAATTTTTTAAATTTAAATTTAAAAATTGTAAACATATTTAATTTTTGATATAACTCTGGAAGTACTTACCCGATGTACAAATTTTTCACACTTTTGTGTTCAGAAAATGTGTCATTTTAATTTGTCTTCAGGATTTCTTAAAATATTGATTATGAATTTTTTTTTAAAAATTTTAAGTAAGAAAATAAAGTTTTTTTATGAGTGAGTTTTGCATTAATTAGCATATTTTAACAATTATCCCTCAAAATTAAAAATCCTGAAGACAATTTGTTGGAAATATAGCTTAAAAGCTCTGTTTAAAATTTCATACATATATCTTGCAAGGAACTTTAGATATATCCTTTTAAAGTTGACAAATCGTGAAAAAATTCATTCTCTGATAAATGAAGTGTCGGGGACGAGGGACCTTAAAAGTCAATTTTTTTTTTTTTTTTTTTTTTTTTTTTTTTACTTTAAATATTATTCAAGGGTACATTATATGCATTATGGCATGCATTTATCACAAAAAAAAATAAAAATAAAATTTTATTGTTGAGAAAAAAAGGAATTTTACGCGTTATCTTAGTAAATTTCAAAATGCCCCTTGTGCTTTCCATATCAATGAAAATCCCCAATATTTTTTATAAAAGTTTAGTTTATATATATAAATAAAACTGTGCATCAAATTTTATATATTTGAACATAAAGGTAAGACAAAAAAAAATTCAAAAATTTTCAAAATGTTTTCGAAAAAATGTCAAATTTTCGATTCTTTTTTTTTAACCTTTATATTCAAATATATAAAATTCGATGCACAGTTTTATTTATATATATAAACCAAACTTTTATAAAAAATATTGGGGATTATCATTGATATGGAAAATGCAGGGAGCATTTTGAAAATTTCTAAGATAACACATAAAATTCCTTTTTTTTTCCTCAAAAATATTTTATTTTATTTATTTATTTATTTATTTATTTATTTATTTTTGATAAATGCATGCCATAATGCATATAATGTACCCTTGTATCATAAAAAAAATCCACTTTTTGGAGAATTTTTGGCCTCGGACCCCCTTAAGTACTTTAGAAATAGTGTAGCATGAACAAAATACACCACAAACAATTTTCCTCCATAGACCGTAATGTAACATAATTTTTAGTATCCCTGTAAATGTTCGATAAATACTATCCATACCATATTCTATAGCAATCATCTTGTAGTGCACTTCATAGATATGTACTATATAAATTTCAAAGTGTTTGAAATTATGAAACATTACTAAAAACCACCGCAAACGATTTTTTCCACATAGGTCGTAATGTAATGAAATTCTTTTGAATGTCCCTATAACGAAATTATGACTGCTACACGATACATTTTACAATACCTAACATTAAATAGTGCATATCAATAATCTTTTCTATTTCATGGCTATGCGACTATATTGACGCCCAAAATAATTTTGTTCAGCTAGAATCGGTAAATCACCCGCCGTGCAATGCCTTTCAAAGCCCTTCAAATTTTAATGTGAGCGTCTTTTACAGAATTTTTAATCGTTTATCACCGGTTTTTCAAAACAGAAATTTTTGCCTAATTGAATCGGGAAAATACTCGGATTAAAGAAGGCAAAATTTACAATAAAAATTTACTGGTGAGAATAATAACGGATTCTGAGCATCTTACGCGGCACGTATACCGGTCGCTCGTCCCCAAGGGATTATTTAAAAAAAAAAAAAAGCGATTAATTTGATTTTTATCAAAAACATCACGAACCCTGCTTTCCTTTGACAAATAAAAAAAAACGCACACACACAGAGAGAGAGAGAGAGAGAGAGAATGCATTGTTACTTTATACTAGCCACCCTTGGCGACCAGTTTGGTCTCCCTTAAAATTTATGTTTGGAAAGCATGCTAAGCATTGTATCGTGTTATTTTTATTCATAATTTAATTTACTTGGACTCCCCTAAATATAATTAATATAATCCCTTAAGCTAATATTAGTTTTTGTTGCATTAAAATGTCTCAGTTTGTTGATTTTCTGTAAACAAGTAAATCCTATTGGCTTTACAATGAAAATCTATGGTAATTTGGCGAAATATTAGAGATATTGCCAAGTTGGCGTCACTTTTGGCGACTAATTTTGAGTAGTCAAATTTGGCGATATGTCACCAAGTTGCGACAAACTTGGCGGTATTTGGCGACTGAGCAGGGTCCCCTTATAGGTATGGAGATGCATTAAATTCTGTTCAATAACCAATGAGATTCATTCGGGCGTTGCCATTAAACAATTAACAAATAATCGCGATTTCTGTGCCACATACGATAGCGTAATATATATATATATAAATTATAAGTCAATTATATATCTGTAATTAAACATTTAATGCCTGAAAAATAAGTTTGTGTGAAAAATGAGTTTACTTTTTCATTTATGCTCTGTATATCTATATTATAATTAAACCCAGCGGAATTTCTTATTCTGTAGAATGTAAATGCGAGTTTCTATGATGTAGTTCTTTAGAAAGGATTTTATTTATGAATTTTTACTAATTTATTATCGAATAAATAAATTTAAAAAAATTGTTTATATGAGCAGCAACAGCAGACTTTCTTTTAAGCCAACCGAAAATTAAATCTGCAAAACTATTGAACGGAGTGAGTTGTGAATTTACACGCCTAAGTTTTCAAAATTGTTGTGATTTTTTAATGTAAAATTTAATATTGGTCATAATTATCATTTTTCCATATGTTAGTTATAATTTTCATAATTAAATATTTGTTCTAGAATGTAAAAATTTCTACTATTAAAAAAAAAATTCTGTGTCTCAGATTTTATGACATCAATAATGCATTAAAAAATTATATAAGAATTTCTTAAAATTTTATTTCAGAATGAACACAACATCATTCAAATTTTTCAAATTGTAAAGCAGGGTTCGTTGATTATAATCATGATTTAAAGCAATTGATTTAAAAAAAAACATTGATTTAAATCCGTTTTTCTTTTAAATTATTTTTAAATAAATTCAAGATGTAAACAAACATAATAATGTACTTTAATATAATTTAGTTTTATATAATACACATAATCAAACAACTTTTAGAAAGATAGAGCTTAATATTTGCGAAAAAGTAAAGTACAATATAAAGTTTAGAAAAAAATGCTTTCAAACATCATCTGTATTTTAACGAAATTATAAAATAATCTTGAAACAGTTAGGAAATCTAAGCAGAAATTTATTAAATATTGGAATATTTACTTGTTAGTATTTAGAAACACTTCTGCAAGTTGAGGTAGAAACACTTCTGCAAGTTGAGGTAAAATAAAATTGTATGACTGTGTGTGCTCTACTTTGGTGATGCCTATTATATTAAAGTTTGAGAAAAATCTGAACCATTCAATGAATTTTCGTTTGAATCTAATATAGTGGATCTCGGTCCTTTAGAATAGTGGGAGGTACAGTCGTGGAAAAAAAAAGTAAACACCCCCTACTAACTCTGCAACAAATTATCGTAGACGGAAGTTACTGGTACCGAACGATTGGAAATAAAGTCTACTTTTAAATGATGTATATAAAGTTTGCTTAGGGGGCCATCTACATATTAAAACGAACCCAAACCTAATTTTTTTCAATGGCAATACCCAATTTAACGAGATATTTCAAATCTTCGGTTCAAACTATGCCTAGACACCAAATTTCAAGTTATTTGAATGATAAGTTTTTGAATTATAAACATTCAAAATTTAGTGCTTCTAATGTTAAATTGCATTTTCATATTTTTATTTATATCTCCTGAAATTATGCTCCTAATGTGCTAATTTTTTGTGTAGCAATAATGCTAATGTGCCCAAACATAAATCCGCCGAATTTGCAATTTTTGTAATTTTATGATATGAATTATGAAATGAATATTCGAAAAAATTATGAATTGCAACCTACATTTTTTTTTTTTTTTTTTTTTTTTTTTTTTTTTTTTTTTTTTTGATGAATTTAGATTTATTAAGTCCTGCTTTATGAAAATCCCACATTTTTCCTCCAAATAGTTTTCAAATTGTGCTTAAAAAAATAACAAAATGATGGTTTAAGGGGCCGTCTATGATAGAAGTGGGTAGATATTTTGAAATTTCTTCTGCTGTCCTGTTATCTAACAGTCTTCATAAGGTGCCTTGATCATGAAGGGGGCTCTCTCGGTTAATAATCGAGTAACGAACTTCAATTTGGATACAGCCCTTAAAATACGCTCGTTTTAAAATAATTAATTTTTCGGAAACTGGTGGTACGAATTGCATAAAAATTTATTTTTAGGCTAATTGAAGGGTGTAGAGTTCATTTATGTTGTCAGAATTGGGTATTGCCATTGAAAAAAATGAAGTTATGGTTCTTTTTAATATGTAGATGGCCCCCTAAGCAAATTTTATATACATCATTTAAAAGTAGACTTTATTTACAATCGTTCGGTACCAGTAACTTTCTTCTACGATAATTTGTTGAGGAGTTAGTAGGGGGTGTTTACTTTTTTTTTCCACGACTGTACCTGTTAAAGTTATCAAAGAGTCTGATACTAAAAAAACTTATAGAATTCATGATCAACTAGCTTTTTACTGCAATAGCTTCAACTGCTTCGGTAGAACGAATGTTTTCTGCATTTGGTATGGTACATTCGAAAATTAGGAATCGACTTATAAAGCTGCTAAACTCGTTTTTCTGTACCAGCACTTTAACAAAACAAGAAAGAAAATTAACATCTTAGTTTGCTTCCAAATTCGTGTAAAATTTTTAAGTCCTGCAGTTATTTTTATTTTAACTAAAATACTTAAGATTAAGTCTATTTTTGACATCTGATTTGTAGTTTTCCATGTATTTTGTGTAATAAAGTTTTTTTCATTAGCCTAAAATGTTACCTTTTAATCATTTATGTAAATTGTGTAATATTATTAATATAATTGGTAATACTTATAACATGCGTGTGTGTGTGTGTGTGTTTGTATAACTTTTATTTTATAAATTAAAAGAAAATGTTATAAAACAATCATATTGTGTGAGATTAAAAAAAAAAAAAAAATCGATTTTTTAATTTTTATTAAAAAAATCACGAACCCTGTGTTAAAGATAAGGGCAAAACCTTTTTGGAAATTCGTTATAAACAAGCAAAAAAAAAAAAAAAAAAAAATGCATTTGTCAAATTGTTGGAATCATTGCAATCAGTTGATAATA
Organism: Maratus speciosus; assembly: GCA_963932465.1. Taxonomy (NCBI): domain Eukaryota; kingdom Metazoa; phylum Arthropoda; class Arachnida; order Araneae; family Salticidae; genus Maratus; species Maratus speciosus. The sequence goes on from OZ010793.1 coordinate 176,232,280, forward strand.
CCTTAAGTTTTTGGTGGTATTTATTTCGAAACATCAGTTTTTAAATTTAGCTGAAAGCAAAAATTGATGAAAAATAGCTAATAAAAGAGAGAAACTTCAATTTCATAAAATGTTTCAAGCTACATCAGGATGTGATTTGAGTTATTTTCGTCCAACTCTCGGCTCTCCGTCTCATAAGATGTTTACATTATTCCTTCCATAAACGTATTTCTGCAAAAACGCCTTACTGTTGTTTGTACCTTCAAATGACATTCACTTCCACAACTTTTTAACTATGAAAGTAATCTACAGTAAACTCTCTGTAAGGCGGACTCCGTGTAAGACGGAAATCTGTCTAACTCGGAAAGATTTTCAAGTCCCTGTGAATCCATAGAGTAAAATTTGTCTAAGGCGGAATATTGTCTACTGCGGAAAATTTTTTTGGTCCCGATCGCTTCCGCCTTAGACAGAGTTTACTGTATTTTCAGTGCATTTTGTCGTAGATTTATGTTATTGGGTCATTCCATGTCAAATCAACACAAAAAAGTGCAATTTTTTCCCTCACCATCTCCAAATTTTACAAAATTTGGGGAACTAGTTAGACTGGTTAAGAAAGTAAAAAATCTGCAATTTCAAATTTCTGAGACTTTTAGTTTTTTAATTAAAGGCATTTAAAGATGGCCGAATAAGACTGTCAGATGGCAACATTAAAATCATCATAACTCCTGTTCTAATTAACGTACAGACATGGGCATGGTATCATTTTAAAGCATTTGAAATGAGCTTTAATATGATACCAAACACAAGACTTTTTGAAAAAAAAAGTTTGAAGGTCATGGCACTTGAACTTTGACCTTGAATTACTAAAAAACGAATTCTTCAATTTTCACAATTTATTTTTATTTTTTCTGAATGCTAAAATGCCATAAACTAGATGTGTAGAAAGTTTCAAAATGGGATGACAATGGGATCATACGAAAAAAAAAAAAAATCAATAACAAAATATGAAATGTTCGCATTTAAATTATTTATTCATAATAAAAATGGGTTCGTGAACTCTTGTAATTTTATCATATACGAGTAGAAATTGAAATAAAAAGTAAATATATAATACAAATTAATTTGATTAAAAAACACAATAGAAATTGAAATAAAATATACAGAATTTAACATATGAATATGTGTATATGATAACAATTATACATAACGGAATTGTTAACATATGGGCATAATATAGTGTTTTCTTGCAAAATAGATCATTTAAATCCTTATAACAGTTTTCGTGCATTCACTTTTGCATTTGTTGCTGTAATTGAATCAACAACTGTTAATATATCATGTATGGGCACTAAAAGTACATCGGTGTACTTGGAAAGCTATATGATGGAGAAGGTCCTGGTGGATGAAGAAAGTTTAACTTAACTTGCGCATTTTCTTTATCAGTATCAATCACATAAGCTATCCACCACTTTTTATCAGATGTAGCAGTGACAAATATTACCAATTGAAAGTTCACCTGGTTATTAGTTCTACATTTGAGAAAGGTGAAGCAGTACAACTTTTAGCTTATTGGAATGAAATGAATGAGTGAAGCTTTTGATTTTGTTTGTATTTGAATAATAGAGAAGGAATATTAATGACTGCACACTCGTACAACTATTTACAAGTCATAATGTGTTCATTGTATGGTTTTTGTGGGCTAGCACATTCAGATGAACTTTTCAAAGTTCTTCCAATCCCATCACAAGCCCCTTTTCCATGTGTTGTCACAATGAAGTGCCATTCAGCCGATATACCAAAACCTGCTTCATGATAGCAGTTTTATAAAAAAATTTCGGTTTTTGTAATGTGCTGTAGCCCTATCCAGAAAGTAAAAGATGTTTTTAATTAATGTTGAATACATCTTTCTTTTGAGAAAATTTATTAAGTATCTCTGAAATACGGGAAATGCATTGGTATTATGAGTTAAACACTCTGAAATAATTACAAAACTAAAAAGCTGAAGAATAAATTCATTATCATTAAAATACGCAAAAAATGGATGGATAGTTACCTGGGAATCATTCCAATGGTATCCATGGATTTCATCTTGAAGTATGAAAGAATAATTTTCTGAAAAGTCACATATTACCAAAAGCTATCCTGGTTGCAACATTAATTTTAGTTCTGCTTGAAATAGGGATTGCTGTTTGGCAATAAATGAATAGCAAAGAAGGTGTTTTAAATTTTCGCGAAACATATCAAGAAAATCCTCATATGCTTTTGTAACTGTTTCCAGTGTTGACCTATCTACAAATAACCACTGCTAATATGTTACTGTATCCACCATATTCTTATTCATGATGTTTCTTAATCACTCTTTCAAGATTAACATATTATTATATCAAGATTACCCCATTCTTATACAGCACAATAAAAGAATACTTGATTGAAGAGCAAAACATTAAAGAGCGATTCCAACAATCGTGTCAATTTTTGGTACTCAAAAGCTTCACTCATCATTCCAGTAACAAAAACTAAAATTTGTGCTACTTTCAAGTGGTGGTATCAAAGGTTTTGCCAATGATATATTATATGATAAAAAATGGTGGGTTACTGATGAAGAAAATGCGCAAGTTAAATTAAGCTTTCTTTATCATCAAGACTCCAACTACAGCTACTGGGAGAGTTTATAATGCCAGTGAAAAAGAAACTACAGCAATAAATGTGAAACTGAATGCAAGAAAACACTCTATATTATGCCCATATGTTAACAATTCCGTTATGTACGATTGTTATCATATACACATATTCATATGTTAAATTCTGTATATTAATTAATTTGTATTATATATTTACTTTTTATTTCAATTTCTATTTGTATATGATAAAATTACAGGAGTTCACGAACTCATTTTTATTATGAATAAATAATTTAAATGCGAACATTTCATATTTTGTTATTGATTTATTTTTTTCCGTATGATCCCATTGACATCCCATTTTGAAACTTTCTACACATCTAGTTAAGGCATTTTAGCATTCAGAAAAAAAAAAAAAAATTGTGAAAATTGAAGAATTCGTTTTTAGTAATTCAAGGTCAAAGAATGAAGGTGAATGACCTTCAAACTTTTTTTTTCAAAAACTTCTTGTGTTTGGTATTATATTAAAGGTCATTTCAAATGCTTTAAAATGATACCATGCCCATGTCTGTACGTTAATTAGAACAGGAGTTATGAGGATTTTAATGTTGCCATCTGACAGTAATTTAGTCTTTGTCGGCCATCTTTAATTGCCTATAATTAAAAAACTAATAGTCTCAGAAATTTGAAATTGCAGATTTTTTACTTTCTCAACCAGTCTAACTACTTCCCCAAATTTTGTAAAATTCGGAGATGGTGAGGGAAACGGCCGTGTTGATTTGACATGGAATGACCCTAATTAGACTAAATTCATTTTTGTCTTTTTGTGCTAACAAAAAATAAAAATGAAAAACAAGCTGAAGAAAACTCGGATATTTGGAAAAGGAGATGGGTTAAGAATGTCCATTTTTGTATAATAAACATTCATTACTTAAAATTTGTAATAATAATAATTCTAAAATGTTTCATGAATTTGAGTAAATTTACAGGGTCTATGATTGATATTTGCCTATAGACTGATTAAATATGTTTTATAAGATTTGAAACGCAAATTTATTGGTAATCTTTAATGTATTTATATTTGTTCTCTTTCGAGAAGAAGCGCTCATAACACATCGTAGTTTTTCTTTTGTTTCTATGTTAATATTTGAGTAAAAAAAATTAAACATAGGGTAACTCTAGGATGGATGGCCATAGAGGAGAGATGGCCAGTCTAAATATTTCCAAAACTGGATCATAGATTGCAACATAAACTTTGTTGGTATCAAATAGTTCAACGAGTTTACTTATTGCGACGTGCAGTTGTGTTTTTCGAAAAAAAAAAAAAAAAAATATATATATATATATATATATATATATATATATATATAACCATTAATTAAACATAACCTACCACCATCAAACACCGTAATATTATGAATTAAAGCTGTAAGTATATAAAAAAAAATTTTTTAATTTATTATAAGAATTATTATGGAAGAAAAATAAGAAAGTGGACACCGACAAATAATGGAAATGCTTATATATTGAATTACGTTGTCAAGGTCACAGAATTTAATGATATAAGCAAAATGGTAGTTTTCTGTGAGAAAAATAAGCTAAAGCTTAAAGTTATTTTCCCCTGTGCCCAAACAACCATTAAAATCAAGTGAATTGATTAAAAATGAAAACAGAATAGAAACAAATAATATGAAATGGAAAAATCAATAAAACCTATTTAAATATTTATAGGATATAAAATAGAAATAATAAACACCATACTGATTAATATTTCAATATTTTAGAATAAATCCACGCGCACATGGCACCCATAATATCGTAAAGATTAAGGTGAATAAAACAGTTAAGAAATCACAGTAATTGATACCATAGGATGCAGTTAATACATTTTGAAATAAATGTTAAATAACTTTTAATATAATATAAAATAATATAAATAGAAAGTAATTACATAATCAAAATGCACTATTAAATTAATTAAAAACTGTTTAACAATATCGTCAAAATTTAGCTAAAAATTCCCCCTGGTGTAGTAAATTATAACTGAAATGTAGCTGGAAAAAGTAAAATTTAGAACTTAACGAAAAAATACAAATTTTGGTGCTGCCATCTAGTATTACTTTTATGATTCAATTGTCAAAAGATAAACAGTTGTAAGCATTTAATGTAACAATTGTTTTATTAACAGCAAAACCAAACATATCCTTATATATAGATAATTATAAACTGAATATAAACCACACAGTGTATTTTTAAAAAAACTATTGTTAATAAAATTTAAAAAGCATACAAAATATTCTATTAGCTAACTTATTTAAACTACACTAAGAATTTAAATAATTCTAGAACATCGATAATATATAGCATATAGCTATATGCTATAAAACAAAATAAATTCATTAATAATTAATATAAATAATTATTAAAAATATATAAAAATCTTTAATAAAAACTATTATATATAAGATCATTATAAAATGAACAGGAAATAAAAAACATATGGGAGTATAAAGAAGGTAAACAGATACTTAAATTCCGATTACCTAAAAAGCACAAATATAGTGTGTGGATTATTTTCATACATCCATAAAAATCCTAAAAGTATGAATGTGGGACATTCAAAAACATTAAACCGATAATAAATTTTATAACACAAAGTGAAAATAGATAAATATTAAAATATTAATAAGAATAGAGGAATAATAACAAAAATAATTACCCAATTTTAATACATACAGTATAACTTTATTTATATTAAATATACTTATATGTATATTAATCACTATAAAAATGGCATACTATTAGTAATTAATATGATATTGTCCTTATTAAATTAAAATTTATAACAAATGATTGTAAATAAGATTAAACAATAATTAAGCTAATTATTAACGAAATTCACCAATTACATATAAAATATCAAATCATATATATATATATATATATATATATATATATATAACCATTAATTAAACATAACCTTCCATATATATATATATATATTTTTTATCTTACGTATCTGAATGTTTTGCAGTACGTACGTTATATATATTTTAAGATATATATATATTATGGAATTTTAAGGCACGTATGTAATCTAATCTTTACTTATAAGCCTAAATCAAAGACGTACAATGGCTATTGATGCTTTAAATTGGGCGAACATCAGTCCTTAAATTTCAGGAGAGATGGCCACCTTTAATCAATATTTCAAAATCATACGGAGTGATGATTTTAACTAAATATAATTAAATTAAAAATAAATATATAACGTTTATGTTTATAAATATATTGATATAATTGTTTAAATTTTAACTAATATAAATATTTTAATAATTATAATAATATAATAAGACCTAACGATTTATTTGTTTGAGAAAATACTGTAAATGTCCGCCTCAACAATTGTTGGGACTCGGTTTGCGATGTGCGGTGGGCCTCCGTCTTACATGAATATGGTTTCTTGTAGGCAGCCTCGTTGCTGGAAAGGCCTCTAGAAGTTATCTCTAAGTAGCCCTAGTTGCTGGAGAGTAGGAATGACGTAGGTCTGTAACATTTCATGATACGTTTGCGCATTAACAGAACAAGTGGTAAGTCCTTGAGGTGTCACTTCTTCAAAAAAATATGGTCCGATAATGAATGCAGCAGTGAACCCGCACCATACGGTCACTTTCGTATCATGGACAGGAGCCATCAACCGCCATTCTCGCGAGAAATTGTAGCGCGAATGTTTTGGGAGTGTCCGGGTTGTGCCGTTCCAATTGCTGAACCGCTTGAATCTTATATAGGTAGAAGTTCAGAATTCTACGCATGATATGCAACCAGTTGCTATTGGTTTAGAAACCTCACAAAAATATACTTGTTCACTGGCTGATGCATGTTCAATCTGGTTGTCTCTTATGAAGAAATTTCATTGCAACCACATATTAAAGTAATTCAGAATAGAATGAAGGAAATACTTGAGCCCTTCCATTTTTTGGCCTATATGTTACATCCAATGTATGAGGGTGACGGTTTATCAGACGAACAATTTGAAAGTGCTCGTATTTGAACAGAACAGAAAGTTTCTGGTTGTTTATCAGTTTTAATAACGTATGAAGGTGAAGCATCACCGTTTCCATCATCTTATTTTTTACCAACTGTGAAAAATATGGATCCTCAACATATCATCCTCATCATATGGATATGTAACATGGTGGAAGGCTGTAAGCAAATGCGAATTTTTCAAGTCTGGTCCAGCTTTCTGATTTGGTAGAATTAGCCGTACAACTTTTATCATGCCCTGCCAGTTCTGCTGCAATAGAACGAATGTTTTCCAATTTTGGACTAATTCATTCAAAACTCCGTTATCGATTAGGAACAGAAAAATGTTCAAAACTGGTTATGTGCTACCGTATGCTAGGAGGGGCAAATGAATTGGATTATTGAACAAAATTTCCAAAACTGCATATATATATTAAGCGTACAATGTCAATGCTGAAATCTGGAGTATATTGACACAGCTGCGCCATCTGGTGGACGGGGTGAATAATGCAAATAGGCGGTGCTTCAGTATGACGTCATATATGACAGAATATCTGCGCATATTTTCTGAATCTTTACTCACTTATGGAAGATGAATCTTGTTTACCAGATCTATTGCAAAATATTTTTATTACAGTTTGTTTTGATAAAATTATGTACATTTAAAAAAAATAGTAGCAATATCATTTTGGTTTTGGGTAGGGATTGACCGAAGCAGCAATTTTACCGAATACCGAAGCTTCGGTCGAAGTGTATACCGAAGCTTCGGTATTCGGCAACCGCATACTTGAAACTTCTTAATACGCATTTATTCATATATTAGCTTTTTTAATAAGCTTTAATTGAAATTAAATTCTCAATAATTTAATTTTCAGTTACATTTTTATTCTTAAATCTAATTACACAAAAAAATTTAATGACTTCTTTTCACTCACAGTTTCATTAACTCATCACTTATTTTTTATTTTATCACTAGTCAATACCCAAAAATAACCTATGAAAGTATTAAACTATACAGGGTATTATTGGATATAAGGATTGTCAGGAGGGTATAATGATTGTCAGAAAAACAAAAGTTCATTCAAATACAAAGAAACAATGTTGTCATTAAGCTGATTTACTGATTGTCTAAGTCTAATTATAAATATATTGAATAGGAATGTTCTCAAAATACAAAAGGTATCATATCAATTTGTACATTTAACTATTTTCTGTCAAATTATTGATAGAATATTTATATTTTCGTTAATATTTTAACATTGTGGTGATGAAGAAAAGAAATTTGAGCGATTTTGATATAATGGTTATAAAAGCTATAGGATAGGCATAGGGGTATGCTTACTTGATGTGTGTATTTTCTTTAATATGCACCTTAGATATACAGACATGAACTCTGATATACTTATTTAATGTGTATATTAAAGAAAATACACATTAAATAAATTTAAATAAATAAAAAAAAAACTAATGTAGAAGTAAATAAAATTAAATGATAAGGGAAAGATGTGCATCTTCCTTACTTTTTTTTTTTCTCTGTTGTAGGCAGTTATTTTGATTTCACACCTATGTAGACTGTTTTAGGAAGGAAAAAAGTTTTCTTTTAATTAAAAATGGCCTTTGACTTGCTTTTTGTAGTGCAGCTGAACTCTGAACTCATGCATATAATATTGAAACTCATTGTTTAGCCTATTCTTCTGCTAAGTAAAAGAGAATTCTTCTACTTCTGAGAAAATACTTATCTGCAATTATTCGGCCGAATACTTATATTCGGTTTATATGCCAAACCACCGAATACCGAATCAACTATTCGGTATTCGATCAATCCCTAGTTTCGGGAGAAAAGCATTAATGCCACGAAAGCATTACTACCTTTTGCCCTTAAACTAAAATGACATTACGACTTTTTTTAAATACGCATATTTTTATCAAAACAAGCTGTAACAAAAATATTTTTCAATAAATCTGGTAAACAAGATTCATCTTCTGTGAGTAAGTAACAATCTGAAATTCATAATTGAATTTTTCACAGGAATTCTCTAAATGGCTTTGTCTGTTTAAAAAAAAATCTAATCTGGTGATTTTAGGAAAATTATTGAAGTTATGGCCTAGACTCGCAAAATATTTAAACAAATAAATGAACAACACTTGCTCGTTTAATAGTACAACATTTAATTCATGCGTTTTAAATTAAAGTGATTTCGAATATAAAATAAAATGGATTTTTAATTGAATGAATGAAATATTTGTAAGTTAGATAAGATGAGTGCAATGCGATTAAGAGAATATTGGAAATTTATCGTTTGCGCTCGATAAGTGAACAAAAGGACGTAAAATTGAATATTTTATTTATAATTAAATTCTATACACATTCTAAACATTCAAAAACATTGTATTCTAATCGGGAATACAACCGTGTATATCATTTTTTTATATAACTTTAGCACCTCAAGAATTGAGTAAAAAATGAGACTACAAAATTCTATCTTTACACGTTAACTACTTACTAATTTTTATGCGGGATTTTTCATTTCATTAAAAGAAAATAATTAAAATCGAGCGTATTTAAATCAACAACATTTGACAATATATATTAAATAATATTTTATCTCTTTTTATAAACGAAAGTAAAAATACGTAACTAACTTCTTTTACTCTTTGGAAAAGGACAGATATGAATTCTATAAGAAAAAGAATTTTTTTACAATTTCGATAACTAGAGCTATTCGATGGCCAACATTTTGCCATTTTAACAAATATTAGTTCTAAAAAGAATTGTTTTTATTTAAATAATTAACTATAATAAATAAATAAAAATTAATAGAATATTCTATTACAGTCAGGATACAAATGCTACAAAGAAATGAAAACACGACGTTTGCGCTTGCGCAGTTATTTCATAGATGTACAATTAATAGATTATCCATAAAGAAGAAATCAGTTATTTCATACACATAGTACAATGAATAGATTATCCATAAAGAAGAAAACAGTTGGACATCTTTCTGTAGTTCAACCCCGTCCGCTACGTGGCGTGCGACCTTGATTGTTGTGACCTCTCCCATTTAAGATAGGACGCTTACTTTATATCGCTTTGCTAAATTTCTACTTTGATAATTTTCATTTGGATTGACTTCGATTATGTTATGAAATTAATTTGAAATATTTAATGAATGTTTTAATTTTTAAAATTATGTATTTAATTAAATAATTAAAAAACTGCATAATAGTTTGTGTTTAAGTGTTTCATGGATCAGTGTAATATTTTTTCTGATTTGACTTTTGCTGTAGTTGGTTAGTTTTTCAGAAAAATCAGTAATTCTGAATTTTAAATCGTCAATCATATTTTGAATTTACAATTAAGATAAAGATAATAAAAATTTAACTGCTTTCTATAAATATCTGAGTATCTATTTGCAATTTTCAGCCTATTTACTTACTATGCTGAAAAATTAGCTTATCCAAATACTTATAAATTTCTTTCTTTCTTTCCTTTTTAACTGAATAATATAAAGTTTTGTAAAATATCTTAAGTATTCAGTTGTTCAATATTTATTTCTTGTCTTACCTTGTTTTCAAAGTAAACATTATTTGTATTCTTAATACTATTAGTGTGGGGGCGTGTGTGTGTGTGTGGGGGGGGGTTGGTTAGAGATAAAAATGGTTTATAATGATGTGTAATAATCATAAATAAACAAAATATTTAAGCATATTTTTTGTGCTAAGTATTTCTGCATGTCCATTTGAAGATAAATTTCTGAGATTTGAAATCTTTCATTTTTATCTTAATTTTTAATTAAAAATATTTCAAGACCTGCTAATTACCCATAATATAATTAAATTTTAACATAATGTGTGGCAACTGTTGCTACTTTTAAAATTTATGTTTCCTAAACAAACTCTAGTCGTGCACCAGAAGATTGTGACTCTATGAGTTTTTGACGGTTTAAACCGGTTTAAAATCTTGTCATGTCAAAATCTACTTTTTGACGTCAAAAACCCAACCTGCTTTTGAGACAAACTGTATTGCATGGTCTGCATTTTTATCTTCACAAATTTTTTTTATTAGACTGTCACATTTGCCATTAAATTTTATAACACTGATACATTTTACAATTGCGTTTAAAATTCTCTCTGTGAACAATGAAAATTTTTGGACATTTCTATAATGTACATAAAGCATTTCTGAATTCTCATCTTTATAAATTTTTTGTAGCCACTTTTTCCTTTTCATAAGACATTTTCTGTTAGCGGGCATTCGCTTCCACATAATCGTTAATTGACCACCAGTGTATAGTATAATATAAAATTTAAAAATATATGTATATACTATGTATGAAGTCTGCGTTAGTCATAAAAATTTTACTATTCATCCATTTCCTTCTGTGATGCTCGTTTGGGGATTTATTAATTCTGTGAGGCTTCTAGTACCTTTTTTAAATATACATATGTATTTTTTAATTAAATGTTTTCAAGACATGAAGAATTCAAGAATATTATGTGCAAAAGTTTCTTCATGTGACATATTGCAAAGCCAGTGGGATACAAGGATCATTCAATAAATACAAGGACCATGTAATAAATAGTCGAAAATTTTATGTAAAATTTTAAAACACAATTACAACCAGTAAAGTTTAAATATTTTAGGTTATATATTTAGAAAATTAAGTATTTTGAAACTTTTTTTATATTAGTATTCTGGACATTTGGCCATTTGAATTTATTAATGGCAACTTTTTGAATATTGTAATGGGGAAAAAAAAAACTTTTATTTAAAAAAATCGTATGCATTTCTTTTTAGTCTATAACATTAATCCCCACCCCACAAAAGGGGGCTTCGTTAATGATAAATCTGTAATTGCCCTCTTAATCTGTAATTCCCTCCTTTCCGGCTTACGTCCGGAATCACTGGGTTAATGGCTTCAACTTGTTAAAAAATGTGATCTAACATTAATATTTTCTTTTAAAGCCGAAATTATCAAATAAACTTGTAATTCTAGCTTCTGTTTGGAAAAAAATTGTCTAATTTTTAGCCCATACCCCTTTTTTTTCCAGAAATGTATTTTAAAAGACGTTGTGCACGTGATAATTATTTGGCAGTTGACTGCCTATCATTACATTCAGAATGAAGTGAATTGTGAACAATCTTGAACTCATACATATGCCACATACTATATGTGTACAAAGCCAACACACGGTACTTGAAATCTGGTAGTTATGCATGTGCAACGTCCATCAAGTAATTTTAACAGGTATTTTAAAATTAAACGAAGAAAATTATGTCTTTTTACGGCTATAAAGTTGCAAGAATGGACAGATGAATATCTGGGTCGTATTATACGGTGCAAATATTGTGCATCAGAATCGTGTGTAAGAGATTGATCATATACAATAGTTGATTACTGAATGGAATCGTGGGTGGCCATTTTGAATTTAAATTTACGAAGCATGTAGCAATTGTTTGTGAATACTGTGCAATTTTAACAATTATTATTCTTATTATTCAATTCCTACTATTAGTTCACACTCTCCCTGCATTTATTTATTTATATATCTTATTCAAATTTTCAATCGTTAATAAAATACTTATTATTCATCCTATCAAATTGAAAAAAAAAATTTTAAACTTGTACTGGATGACAATTGATGTTAATACAGATTTTTAAAATATTAATTCATTAATTAAATTTAGTTTTATATGGGAGACAAAATGGCGGCCATTGGTTATTGAACAGCATTTAATGCATCTTCATATCTATAAGGGGGTTACCATAGGGGGACCTTGTTCTGTCGCCAAATACCGCCAAGTTTGTCGCCAACTTAGCGATATCTCAATATTTCGCCAAATTCCTATAGACTTCCATTGTAAACCGATAGGGTTTACTTGCTTATAAAAAATCAACAAATTGAGATATTTTAATGCAACAAAAACTAACATTAGCTTAAGGGATTATATTAAATTTTTCTTTGATGACCTAAGTAGGAATTGACTTTAAAAACAAAATTTTTATATTACTTGTTAGATTATAATGAAACAAAATCTGTTTGAATTGTTTTACTCGTATTCTCTCCCCCCCGCCCCCTCATAATGAAGTGTTAAAAATTAGGGTGCGCGTGTTACACGAAGGTGCGGCATACTAGGAAATATACAGTATATGATTGACATAGTTAGAAGAAACTGTGGGTCTTCAGTCACTGTGAAAACCTTTAGTTTATCACGAATCATATGAAAAAAATGCGTTCCTGTCATTGTATCAGATTTTTTTAAAGCTATTCTATTGCATTATAAAAAATTGGCTAATCTGTGTATGTCATTGGATTTCTTTACTCTAGTTTAAATTACAGATTTTAAGATTATTTTCAGATAAAACTTACATTTGAAATGATTAATCCATTTTCTTTTCAAAGAAATAGAAGATATTGAAATTCCGGAAAGAAAGAAAATATATTTTTTCAAAATATGTTTTTAGTGTTAATCTATGGTATATATACTGGTATGGTATCTATGCTATCTATGGTATTTAAAAAGTCAGAATATGGATTAACCTGCTGTCTATATAAATATGAAGGGGAGCCTGGAATAAGAAATTCATAAGGATCCATTTTTATAACCTCTTCGTTCCTGAAGCTAAAATAATGCTACAAATACTCATTCATTGGTTTTAAACAAATAAAATGACATCATAGATGACAGGAAAAAGAACTTTTCGGAAATTGATACTTTAAGGGTCTAGTAATTTAGACTCACAAATGGGGATCAAAAATTACAAATCCCCTTAAAACATCAATTTAATGATCACTAACCTAAATTCACACAATCACAAATTTAAGGCCTTTAAACAAGTGAATGATATACAAATTCTCAAAGTATTTTATTGTAAATGATTTAAGTTAAATAAGTATGAAATGTTCTCAATTTCTTGGCCACACTGTCTTAAGGGCATTTTGCAAACTCAGATGAAAATAACGTTTATTTTATGAGGAAATCGGCATAGATATTGCCATTTATTGGTTTGCTTTTAAAGCAAAAAACATTCAACTATTAAGAAATGATGTCAAAATGTAAAAAAATCAAACAGTTTAGTTTTTATGAGGAAAATAATATAGGTCCACATATGGGGACCCAGGTAGCGAAGAGATTTATAGCCTTGGCGGGATGGGTGCATAAATGTTTTCGGAATTTCTTTGAACGAAAGTGAGATTTCAAACTTCCTTAGAGTTGCCCTACTAACAGAAATTTTATTATTTAATTTCAAAATAGTTTCCCAGCATATGGATATAAATCATCGTCCTTTATTTTTTAATAAATAAGTACATCTCAATATTAGTAAGTGATCTTTCTATTTTATACTGGTGTATAATAAGCATTTAAAATAATTTAAAACATTTTTAGACCTGTGTTCGATGACAAAGAATCATTTGCCAAGATGTTAAAAATAACTAAAAATATAAATCTTTAAATAATAATATAATAAATAAAACTATATTTTTCTACATATGTATGATATCAAATTTTGGAATTAAATAATAATGTAGTATTTTTTAAAACCTTTTAAAAACATTGTAGCATTCAATTAAGAGAAGTTTAATACTAAGTATCGCTGTTTAAAAGAAAAAAAAAATGTTTGTATTTTGCTTAAATTTGTAACTAAATAATTAAAAGCTTGAAGAATAATAATTACTATTTATTGAAAGATTTTAGTTGTTTTTTCGTTATTAAATTTAAATGTATAGAATTTCCTATCCTTTTTCTAATTTCTTTTGAAATAAAAATAGCATTTTTGATGAGAAATGTTTCGTTTCTTAAAAAGGTATGGTTAAAAAACAGATTTTGTTTCCCTATGTACAATCTTTATTCGTGGATTCTGTCGTAAAGTTTTAGATTTGCATTTAATTTACACTGCCTTTTTTTCATTGTTCAATGTTTAGCAATTTTTTTTTTTTTTTTTTTTTTTTAATCCAGTACACGATGCATTTGTTATTCAAAAGTTTATGTTTATCTCTATTTTTGCCAATATTTTTTTAGGTGCCATGTTAATCGGTTTAGTGGTAATTAACATTTTTTAATATTTGTTAATTCGAAATTGTTACTTTTATAATCCATTTCAGTGTTGGCATTGAATCGATTCTAGTCCCTAGCTTTTTACTGTAATTGGATTTAGTTATCACCTGTTAGGCTTCTAAATCCCCGTTTCAATATCAGACTGATTTGGATACGTCCAGAATTTGCTCATGTAAGGCTGCAAAAGGCAACCTTCCAGTTATGCTGGAACGTATCGTTGAAAAGCTGGCGATTTAAATCAAATAAACATTTAACTGTGCCTGAGCTTCTGCTCCTAGGTCTCAAAATATATTTGTATGGTTAATCTCTGTTCTGTCAAGCCTTCTCTAAGGAATATGAATGAAAGAAATGTCCTGTGATTGTTAAAAAGGGTAATATCTGCCGTTATAATAAATTTTTGTTACTTAATATGTGAGTAAGAAAAAGCGTGGTGAACCTTATCAAAATCTGAAGAGGCTTTTTTTTCTTTCTGTTCTGTTCTGTTAGGTTTTTTTTTCTTCTTTTTTTTTTTTTAATTCTTAAAAATATTATCAATGCTTCCTGTAATTAAATATGTGTTACATTTCCTATCTGGTGTTCATTATTAAAGTAATGTTTCTTTATTATTATTATTACGCATAAAAGTTCTGTAATAACTAGATCTATCCATAAGTCTATTGCATGAGTTTTTAAAGAACTTTCTTTTGAAGTAAAATTGAAGTTTCAAAGCTTCGTGTATTAAAATGTCTACATTCAAATTGTTTAATCTAAACTTTCTCCCCCCCCCCCTCCTCCTCCCACAAATGTATATGTCTAGATTTTATCAGGGCAGTATGTAGGTTTCTTATTTCTCATGTAGAACAGAATATTTTTATTTTTTTAATTTTTAAAGAATTAGTCACAAAATGCTGAGAACTAAAGATTACAAATTTGATCTTAACTATGTCTGTTGATCGTATTCTGGATGTTTGTACTCCTGTACTACGTTTCTCAACTTCTGTTTCCTCTGCTAGATCAACTCTCCTTAGATAGATTCACAATGTGCTTTTTATTTAGCAAATAAATAAATGTAGTAAATCTGCAGATCAGGAGCCTCAACGTCAGATCTTAAAGTTGCCGCCTTTTAATCTCACATTGCATAACATTCAGCATCCTACAATCCACATTTTACTTGTTTTTAATAATATAAATATTTAGCAACACATAAAATTCTTGGAAGGTTTCAAAAATTAGAAGCATTAAATTATACACTGTGTAACAATGATGTTCTGAAATTCTGATGAATTGCTTATCCTGGTAATTTGTTAAATTAAAAAATACATTTCTTCAGGAGGGGAGAGGCCCCTGAACCCCCCGTTAGTCTTATTAAATTAAAATTAATAATATCCTATTAATTGTGCGAATGGTTACAGTGTATCTTGAATTTCGTTTTATACTTGAATTTTCTTAGGATAAGCAACAGTTTGGACAAGGATTTTATGTTACTGTAATATGCAAATAGCAATCTACTTAATATACTTACTTAATATTTTTATATAATATTTATACTGAAACTAATATATTTAACTAATATCTAATTTAGGGATCTAATGTTTTTTACAATTTTTGTTTCCGAAAAATAGTTTTGATGATCATGCTATAATAGTTAGATGTAATATCTAGTCTAAATAGATGCTATAAAATTGCGCAAGAAAATCACTTTCTGCCAATAAACTAAAGTTATAACATGCTAAAAGTGAAAAAAAGTATATTTAAAGGCATATAAATATCCTTTAATAAATTGATTTCCATGTTTTGTATGCACAATCGAGGACTTTTTAAAGATAAATATTGATTAAAAAAAAAAAAAAACTTTCCGTAGAATTTAAAAAAAAATAATGTGGTCAAATAAAAATCACGAGATTTTAAGTATAATGAAAGCATGTGCTTTAAAATCTGTGAACGTGAATTATTTTATTCTATTGGTTTTAATTTTGCAAAGTATCTCTTCTCATATTCGCAGATCAGTT
The DNA here is from genome assembly GCA_963932465.1 of Maratus speciosus. Lineage (NCBI taxonomy): Eukaryota > Metazoa > Arthropoda > Arachnida > Araneae > Salticidae > Maratus > Maratus speciosus. The sequence goes on from OZ010793.1 coordinate 176,248,950, forward strand.
TATTAAAAAAACATTTTTATGCATTTAAATGTACTTCTTCTCACTTTTAGCATGTTAAAATTTAGTTTGAATGCATTCTAATCTACTCGAAAGCAATAACATACAAAAATCACCAAGAATAGGCATATTTGGAGACTTCTAAATCTACTTGATAATCATTCATAATCGTGTCGACTGCTAATTGCCTAAATCGCATCGATTTGTCGCTATGAAAAAAATTCTTTGTAATAGCCTTTAAATAGTATCTACATTAAATTTAAAAATTTAATGTTACTAACATTGTTAATGTTTGACGCAATTCTATATTGCACGCCAAATTATTAAAGATGAACTAACTTTATATTTCTCTAGCCAGACTTTCTGCTTAATTTTTCATATTCGGGATTATTTAAATGATTTTTGTTTATAGACTATAAAATGCAGTTGCTATAAGTAACTGGCAAAAGAAAAAAAAAAATGAAATATGTATCATGTTAAATAAGTAAAATGATAGAACAAAATGTTTTATATTACTGTAAAGCATGTATAAAGTTCCGCCAAAATTCATACACCTAATTTAAAAAATCCGACAAATATATTGACAAAATCCCAAAATAATAGAAATAATTTAAAACCCTTATTTGGTAATTTCAGCATCCATCATTGACCATTTAAATACATTAATCAAATGTGCCATTTTCTTTCAACAAATGGAAATTTTAAAATCGTCTGAACTGCCATAGAAAACCATCATGGCGCAAAATATGTTCTATATATTCCGAACGAATGAACCAAATTTAACCAAAAACTATATAGCTAAATCCGGGTACCTCACCAACATGCTTCCTTAATTTTAAGCTAATCGGATGCTTTTTACGGCAGTTATCGCAGAACAAACAGACTAACTAACGTAACTAACGGAAACCAAAAACTTTTCGGGTCTCCACAATAATCCTTCGCTGATGTTTCGGCAATAATATCAGTGAATTCTTAACTTTTCAGAGTGAGGGAAATTTTGAGAAAATGACGGGGAAAAAAAAAATGTTTTGATTTCCATTATTTACCAATCATAGTAATCTGGAATTGCAAAATCATACAATTTAATTACGATTTATAAGTGTTACGATCTTTTTCAGTGCTTCATCGATTTCTCATCTTTTAACAGTTGGAAGTTTCACAATTCGTATAAAATGACGTTCTATATTGAACATAGCCTCTTGTTTGTTCTAATGTTGAATTAATTTGGTGGTTCAGTATACCAAAATGTTACCTACCTTCATATAATTTAGAATTTTCCGAAGTTGTTACCCACGGGTTGGTTATGTGGTTCATCTCCTACTCCCTCCAAAATTTTACTAATTTGTATTTATAAAATTTTGCTTCATTTTTAAGAAATTTTCATAATGCTATGTTTCTCGAATGTTTCTTGATAGTGCTATTTTATGTATAATTTGTAATTTTTTTTAAATTAATTTTCAACTACACTGTAAAAAAAAAAAAAAAAAAAAAAAAAAGGTAACGTTCCATGTAAAATCCAGGAACGTTTCGCCTTTTCTCAAGTTTTCAGAATAATTTAGCTCTTTCCTGTGAAATTCTGGTTTTCTTATCTGAAACGTTCCTGAACAAAAGTTGGAAACAGCAAAACGCTGCGGCCGCCATTTATTATTTTTTTGCTATAATCCGTTGCTCGCGCGCGAGTGTCGAAAACGAATTCCTTAAATGAATGTAAAAAAATCAATATGGAATGCAAATAAATCAATAGACGACATAATCCTTTACGTCTCTATTGCCAAGACCATTCAGATGAAAATACAATACCTCTGTGACATCGCTAAGAGATTATCTCTCGTACTTGTCTGTGGAATGTTTAACGAGCAGACCGTGTAAAAAAAAATACACCTATTATTTGGATCTCCAATAACCAGGGGACCATCAAACATGATTCTCACCGATTTTGATTAATTTAAAGTATGTTTTAGAGTTCTTATCTCTAATTATTCTTGTGAAAGGATTTCTTCAAATGGGCCTTAGATTTTCAGAAATTAGATGCCGAGGTTTAGCATACGTTTCAAATACCCATTAGTTTGCAGCTCTCAATGTGTCTTTCGTGGTGTGGACGCAGAAGGCTCGCACGCCACCCGTACGGCCCGAGTTCGATGCTACCTCTTGACTTTTTTTTTTCTTTTTTAATTAATTTTATATTTTAACACTTTACAATTTGATTTAAATTTGATATATGACACTTTGAATTGCTGCAAATTTGAATTTTTTTTTTATTTTCGGAATACAATTACGTTTAGGATTTTTTTTTTTTCATGAAAATTTATATGTATTTTATCTAACTTGTAAACTAACATAATTACTGACGAAAATCCAAAATATTTTATGTCTAGATTTTTTTTCTAATTATTATTTACATTTATATATTTTTATATTTTAAGCAAAGTTCAGAAACAATATATCATATATATATTTACTTTATTGAATTTTAACTGAAAATTTATTTTTTCGTGTAAATTATAAATAATAATTTTGATGTCAATTTCAAAATATTTTTTCATTCCAACAAATAATGATAATAAAGCGAAAATTGTCAACTGGAAATGTAAAAATCGTCTGCGGATCCCGCATGCTGTGAAATGTCAGTAATGTTTTGCTGTCAACAGAAATATTCCTGGTATTTCGCAGGAAACTTACTGGCATTTCTGTAGAATGTTTTTAACATATACAGTAAAGTTCCAGTCATTTTCAAGAAATGTTTCTTGGAAATAATGGGCAACTCAGCTGCCCATTTTTTCCCAGGTACGTTGCGGAATTTTTTTTACAGTGTATGTGCCGTTACAGAACAACATGTTTACACTATACCATGGCTAATAATTTTGTAATTTATTCGATTTTTTATTTTTTAATATAACAATTGAATGTAATGATAACTGTTAAAAATGTAAAGTAATTGATTAGTTGTAGTCCACTTCATCTTATACATTGGTAAGGATGCATGACTATAACTTAATAATAAAAAAGCAATAAAAAGTATAATTTCTAAATCTAAAATGATAAAGAATGCAGTTACTTATTTATTTTGATATGCTTCCTTAACATTCTTTTTCTTAACCTTATATTTTGACAAAATGAACACTTCCTAATGGCTTTATACCTAGAAATCAGAATAGTTGAATCTGAAAATTCTGGAGTGCTTTAAATAGAATAGTGACTGTAAATACCAAATATGTATGATGACGATTTTGTTGTCGAAGCTAGATTATTTTGTTATGATGCATCTAAATACCAGAGAGACTCCGAGATTTTTTTTTTCTTTTTTTTTTTTTCAAAAGAGCTAAACGATTTAAATTGAAAAATTGGTAAACAAAAATTTTGGGGGAAAATATTTGCATCATTTTAATTCTTGAGAATATTGCCGTCAGAGCAATGAAACATGTCGAATATGAATAAATAAAGGTATTTTTTGCCTTTTAAATGTATTTGTATCACATTAAGCAATTATTAAATTAGTTTGATTTATATTTATTTGTAACATATAAGTTATGGTACATAATTTTTGAACCTGTATTTCAGTTCTATTATGGCTTGTTATCTGTTCTTCCGTATTCTAATTTAAGATTTTTAAAAAATGCCAGATGTTCTCAATTATTTAAATATCTCTAATTGATCAGAGTATTTTTATTCTTGAAAATGGTCAACATAACTTCTTTCTCTTTTGCCTGTTTACAGAATCCAAAAATTAAACAGATTATCATTTTTGGGCAGCTGTTTCTTAAAATATATAGGGTCAGGTGGGGGTAAAATGGGTATAAAATTCACTATTTTTAGATGTTCAGTTAACATTTTCTGGTAAATGTTAAATAATTAAAACTTTTTTTGGTATTTTCTTTACATTGCACATTCTTGGAATGAAAATACAAAATTTTTATCTATTAGGCTACAAAAGTATGCCTGCAACAAAAAAATTTAATAGATATGTTTACTATACCCATTTTATCCCATACAAGTGAAAAAGGGTATAGTCATAGTGTATGGGTAAGGTGTCGACGATTTTAATCAGTTGATTTAAATCAGCGATTAAATCGTGATTTTAATCAACCGATTTTTTTTAAATCATTGATTAAAATCAAAAATTTTCTAAATGTTTAAAATGTAAAAAAAAAAAAAAAAAAAAAAAAAAAAAAAAAAAAAAAAAAAAAGTATTAAAATCTAAGATGAACTTAATTTGAAAGCTTCTACAGGTATTTTGACTTATGAATAAACAAAAAAAAAAAAAAAAAAAAAAAAAAAAACTCTAAATAATTGTTTCTAAGCTTAATTCTTGAGTATTGTAAAAAATTAAAAACAGTTAAGTTTGTAAAAAGCATTGTTTTTATTAGGGATTGACTGAATACCGAATAGTTGATTCGGTATTCGGTGGTTCGGCCTGTAAACCGAATATTCGGCTTCGGCTGAATACTTTTAAGTATTCGGCTGAATAATTGCAGATAAGTATTTTCTTAGAAGTAGAAGAATTATCATTTATTTAGCAGAAGAATAGGCTAAACAATGAGTATCAATACTATGTGCATGAGTTCAGAGCCTAAAATAGTCTACATAGGTGTGAAATCAAAACAACTGTCTACAACAGAGAAAAAAAAGTAAGGCAGATGCGCATATTTCCCTTATCATTTAATTTTATTTACTCCTACATTTTTTTAAAATTTATTTAATGTGTATTTTCTTTAATATACACATCAAATAAGTATATCACAGTTCATCTCTGTATAGCTGAGGTGCATATTAAAGAAAATACACACATCAAATAAGTATACCCCCTATGCCTATCCTATAGCTTTTATAACCATTATATCAAAATCGCTCAAATTTCTTTTCTTCATCACCGCAAATTTAATCAAAATATAAATATTCTATCAATAATTTGACAGAAAATAGTTAAATGTACAAACTGATATGATACCTTTTATATTTTGAGAACATTCCTATTCAATATGTTTATAATTAGACTTAGGCAATCAGTAAATCAGATTAATGACAACATTGTTTCTTTGTATTTGAATGAACTTTTGTTTTCTGGCTATCCTTATCTTTAATAATATCCTGTATAGTTTAATACTTTCATAGGTTATTTTGGGGTATTGACTAGTGATAAAATAATAAAAAAAATAAATGATGGGTTAATGAATTTGTGAGTGGAAAGAGAAGTCATTAAATTTTTTTGTGTAATTAGATTAAGAATAAAAATGTAACTGAATTAAATTATTGATAATTTAATTTCAATTAAAGCTTATTAAAAAAAGCTAATATATGCAAAAATGCGTATTAAAAAGTTTCAAGTATTCGGTTGCCGAATACCGAAGCTTCGGTATTCGGCAAAATTGCTGCTTCGGTCAATTCCTAGTTTTTATCCAACATAAGTTTAATTTAAAAATTATATTTAAATCTAATATAATTTGTGATGTCATAATTTCCTTTATGTAATCAATTTATGCGTTATTTTATATAAAACAAACATAGCAAGTGTAATAAATTTCTGCAAGTAAAAGAATAACTAATCAGTGTCTTAGTTTCTCGTTTTACTTTTGTAATAATAAATTAATAGCAATCTCGAGTTAAAGAAGAATAAAAGAGTGACGTCTGCTCAACAGCTAAATTGTAAATGAATGCATAAGAGAAAAAGAGCTAATTGGTATAAAAATGTTAAGCACAACAAAAGCTTCTTCGGTATGGGTTGAATTAAATGGTTTTTTTTATTGTTGTTGTTGTTTTGTTTTTACTTTGTAACTCATGTATGCTAAAATAATAATAATAATAATAATAATAATTAGGGATTGAAAAGGCAGCAAAACTTTTCTTAAAAAGAAAAAATATATATCCATTGAAAGCTAATAATCCCCACTGATTTGTAATAATGCTGTTATTTAAATATTTTGAGGATTTCAGATATTTAAATATTTTGAAGATTTCAGATATAACTGGCTATCCTTATATTTATTCTGTATGTGTGTATGAATGGGTTTAACTCATTTTCATAATTTTTTTGGTTAGCATACACATACATGTGTGTAAGTTTAGATTTTGGTGATTAACAGTAATTTTTCTAAGTACAAATGCAAAACGAGCTGCAAATAATATTTATTAGTTTTGTTACTTGTGCTACTAATTAATGAAATTACTTATTTGCATTTTTTATTAATTCTGTAATTACTTACTGTTTCTTCTAGGCAATTTTTTTCACCCTGCCCTTTTTGAAATTGGCAAAATGCACCCTGCCTTTAAAAAAAAAAAAAATACGTGCAGTTTTTTACCTGCAAAAAGTTTTTTACCTGTTAAATTTACCTGCAGTTGTGATTGAGATTTTTTGTAAAAAACTTCCTCATTCAGCAGTGTTACTAAATTTAAATTCATGTGCCCAAGATCTTGCAAAAATAATAGAACTTTATTTCTTTAGAAAAAACAGGATATTATTAAAACATGTTGTTATTTAATTGTATTTTTGAATTTGTGAGTCATAAAATTATTAAAAATTAAGGACACTTTACTTATCCTGCTAAAAATTATTCTTTTTTTTTTTCCTTATATCATTACTAAACACATTACTAATATATTTCCTCATGAAATAGTGCCCTTTTTTGGAGCTAGCATCCTGCCCCTTTTTCTTTCTAAAATTAATTACATTATTAATTATCATTTTAATAATTAAAGCTTAAAAATGTATAATATGTTCCTAATTAGAGAATTAATTGTTTAATAATTATTAATTTGAAGTAGCTTTTATATGCAGTGCTATTAATAATTTTATTAAATGTTAAATATCACTAGTATTTAATAAAGTTTTGCATAATTATTAATGTGTATAACATTATTGTATGATACTAATTAATGAAACTACTAATCTGCAGTTTTAATAGTTTCTGTAATTACTAACTAATAATTATAATTTTATTATTAGTTAAAGTAGTGTAAAAATATAGATTATGTTAGCAATCAGTGGTTGAACTGTTTTGGGAACCGAAAACTCTTGGTAGCTACTCAGTATTTGAATGCTGGGAAAAAATCATAAAAATCCGATTTAAATAAAAAAAAATCTGATTTAAATTAAAAAAACCGTTTTTTTTTTTGTTGTTTATTTATTTATTTATTTATTTTAAAAAAATCATGATTTTTTTACATCCTAAGTGTAGGGTAAAATGGGTACATGCATACGCGTTTAACAATAAATACTGTATAAATAGATTTATCAAATTATATATTATATAATGAAGTAATATGGAAAAGAATGTTGTATGTCCTAAAAAATGTCAAAAACTATTTTTTTTTTTTTCATGAAATTTAAGTTAATAGATAAATGAGAAACTTTACTATGAATCAAGCTTAGGTGAAAACAAAAACATTTTCTGTCTACATTTTTTTCAACTCGTATTCTCACCCTATTACATTATAAGTGTTAAAAGTCCATCAAAAGCGTAATGACACAGATTATTAAATGTTGGTTCATTTAATAGTTCTATTATCTGCTTTTTTTTTTTTTTTTTTTTTTTTTTTTTCTTCTCAATGTAATCTGCGAGAACGTCCATTGTTACTTTTGTGACCATTAGAACACATCTTTGGAAAAACTTCCAGTTATTTTACTATAAATTATAATTAGGATAAAATTGATAATAACCAGTTAAATACTATCGTGTTCCATTCGCATAAAATATATCTAATTTGTAACAAAATTTTGATTTATTATATAGACAAGTAAAATGCTTTTGGTTTCAAATTAATTATATTTTATGTGAGTGAAACACAATGATATTTAACTAATCATATCAATTTTTCTCTTAATAATAAAATAATTGGAAATATTTCTGAAAAATTGCTCTAATGGTCACAGGAGTAACGAATGGACGTATCCCCGAGTCTTTAGCTTCAAGGAAAACATATCCAAGAATTTTACTTCATATTAGAGTTTAATTTTCTTCAATATTAGTAATTTTGCCAATGCATTCGTTGCCCCCCCCCCCCCCACCGCCCTGAAAAAAAAAAAAAATACTGGACTTTCAATCATGCACCTACAGGTACAGATACATTTACTTTTACTTCGGGGATATCTTCCACACATTATAATCTAATTTGAGCCTCATTTAACACTTTTTCTTCTTCTTGTCCATTTTTTGGTGTTCCGGTTATCAGAGTCATTTTTTAACAGTTTCATAATGTCTTCATTTGTTAAAACTTCATCTGCTTTTGCTTGGTCATTGTATGTTTCAGCTTTGAAGTTTTTACTAAGATTATTTGGAGAGGTGACAGATTGATACGTGTCGAGAAAGCAAAGATGTGTCAAAGCCGCACTGCTCTTATTTTTGTCAACAATTCTGGTTTTCTATTTCCCAATTCTTTTGACTACCTCTTCTTAAAATTTCAAATCTAATCAGCACCTGATAAGCTCTCTAGATATGGAATATTTCTAGAAATGAGCAACGATTTGACTAAATTATGTACCATGAACTTCAAGTCTTTCCGATCTTGAGAAAACGCACTGTTAGGTAGATTTCGTATGAAATACTACCTATTGGGATCGTTCCTATGTTGGAATTTCTGAAAAATTTTTGCAGATCTACACCGATCATGACCCCTAGAACCCAAAACCACCCTCAGTAAAAAACTTTATATATATATATATATCTATCTATATATATATATCACTTTCTTCTGGACACGATAACTTTTGTAATTCTGCACCAATCTCTTCCAAACTGATACATAAAATCAATGGGCATAAAATCTCGGTCAAGTTCGTTATTGGGCAAAATCGGACCAAGGGGAGGGAAATAGGGAGGGGTTTTGTGAAAACAGAAAACCCCCCATAACTTCTTAATTTTTGTACATATCAAATCAGTTTAAAGCTTTTATTACTTCTAAAAATAGGGCCAAAAATTTATGTATCACAGATTTTTGATAAAGTTAAAAATGGGCTCAAGGGGCGCAAAAAATAGGGTTTTTGGGAGAAAAAAATTCATAACTTCGTCAATTCTCAAGATATCAAATTCAATTAATTTTATTATAAATCTCCTTAACATTATCTAAAACTTTTATATTCACAAGTTTTTGATAGGAGCAATTCGTACCGCAAAAAATAAAATTAAAAACGAAAACAAAAAGGGCGTTTGAAGAAGAAAAAAATCCATAACTTCGTCAATTATCAAGATATCAAATCCAATTAATTTTATCATGAATCTCCTTAACATTATCTACAACTTTTATATTCACAAGTTTTTGATAGGACCAATTCGTACCGCAAAAAAAAAAATAAAACGAAAACAAAAAGGGGGTTTGAAGAAGAAAAAAATCCATAACTCCGTCAATTCAAAAGATATAAAATCCCCATGAATTTATCATATATCTTCTTAATATTGTCTACAACATCTATATAGACAAGTTTTGGATAGGACCAATTCTTAGAGCAAAAACAAATTAAAAATACATACCGGTTGAAGTAAAAAATGATCTTAGTAAGGGTGTATTCAAATCCAAACTGCTTATTTTCTGACTCATTTTACAATTCATTTTTGCTCTAAAAGTCTTCCAATTGGTACGTTTTCTTACTCAGAAACTATATAATGTACCGTAATGGTCGATTTTCTGATAGGGGCAGAATATATTTTTTTAAATGCTGTCAAAAAGGGCATTTTGAACCGAATTTACCGAAGCGGATTGTGTTGGAAAAATCATTGTATTAAGGATGCGCTTAAATCCAAACTGCTTATTTTCTGACTGGTTTTTAAATTCATTTTTGCTCTCAAACGCATTTAATTGGTAGATTCGCTTATTCAGAAACTATATAATGTACCGTAATAATCGATTTTTAGATAGAGGCAGAATATATTTCAAAAAATGATGTCAAAGTGGGCATTTTGAACGGAATTTCCCGAAGCGATTGTGTTAGAAACGAAAAATATTGTCCTTCTGAGAAAACAATTGTTTATATATCAAGTTTTAATTAATTGAACAAAAAATAAAAACACAGGTCGCTTATAAATCTCTTCAAAAATCACGTCAGCAATTTTCATATTTTTTTAATTAAAAATGAATCTGGAATTATGCCAGAAAATTTCGAGTTGTTGAGCATGGAAAAGTATTTTTTTTAATACCGCCCTAACATGATTCTGATAAAACCAGCTATTATATGAAAATGAAATAAAAACTCGTCAAGAGCGGCCAGATAAAATTGTTAAAGTGGATTTATCTATAATCATGATTTAGTTTTTGTTTGTAAAATTAGTATATTTGACTTCGAAATCTACCTCTGCCTGTAGGCCGGGCCGGCAGGGATTTTTCATTATATGAACATTTTAAAGTATTTAAAAAAAAAAAAAAAAAAAAAAAAAAAAAAAAAACGCTAAGCCTAACACTATAGCCATTTTACCCCATTTATAAGATTTAAGATAAAATAACAAAAACAAAAGACAATTTCTTGTTTGTAATTTAGAAAAGTATTAGAAGTGATTAATGAACAAAATGCAGGCATGAGATTCTTCCGCGGATCCGCGATTTTCCGCTTTTTTGCCGTTTCTCGCATTGATGATTTGTTCCGAAATTTTAAAAAAATAGGTCGTCAGTCCGATGATTCGGACATAAAAAGTATCACAAATCTCGACAACTGATCGCCGAAAAAAAAATTCCGTCAATCGTTCGCAGAAGAAAATAGCCAAAATGAAATATCAATATCTATGAATAATAATTTTAAAAAATCGAGTAAAAAAATGTGGCCACCCTATAGCAACATTCATTTTTTATCTAATAAAAGTTGTTTGTGTGTGTGTGTGGGGGGGGGGGGGGGGGGTCCTTTTCAAGAAGAAGGGTGTGAATTACAGTATCGCCTGTCTATTGGTAAAAAAAAATTCTTCATTAACAGATTTTTAAAAATTGATTATCCATAATATACATTACATTGATTTAAAAATAAGCATGTAAATAAATCATTCTAGCTGAAATTATTCTTTAAATATAAAGACGTTTTTGAAATACATTGTATATATTTCTAAACAGAAAAAAATATTTATAAATAACAATTAAAAGTTGGTAAATGTGGATATAAGAATAACATACGAACAATTCTAGTACTTAACATTCCATATACCTTACAAATCAAATAAAAAATTATCTGAATAATTTAACAACAAAATACTGCTAATTAGTAAAAGGGCAATAATTCAAAACATTTGAGGGAATTCTATTAAATTAGAATTATCTAATAAAACAAAACTACATAATTGACTTTAAGCCCAATTTTTATTTGTAAAAGACAGATACACAAAATTTTAGACTTAATTATTTTTACTTTTCAAAATTTCCTTTCAATTGGGTCTTAAAATGTTATAATTATAGCTATCTACTAAACTATATTGACAAAACAAATAATACCTTCTTTTGGAAAATTTTCAAGAAAATAGTTTTTAATTAATAGTCATAATTATTAATTATTAAAAAATTACGAGTTTCAAAACTAATTTTTTATATTAATAAAGGATCTATATATATATTTTTTAAATCATCTTATACCTCCTCTTACAAAACAACAAAATGAAAACCTGCAAAAATCACCAAAATTCTGAAAAAACTCCAAAGAAAATCCAAAACTATGATTAAAAACACTGGTAAAATACCAAACTCCAAAAACCCTGAAAAAAGGGGAAAAAAAAAGGGGTGGCTGCCAACTCTAGTTTATTGTGAATTTGAACAAAATTTGCATTCTGAATTTTTTGTCTGTTGTGAGAGAAACATCTACAGATTTAAGGTAATAAATAAACAACATTTATTTGTCATATGTAAAAAAGCGTTTATCAATTTAGAGTTGAAATGATAAGTAATTCATATTAAGTTAAATAAATGCATTTTTATATATATATATATAATACCAAAAAACACACACAACACATCCAATCCCAAAACTACAGAACTACAGAGAAAATTAACAAATTAACCATGGAAAAAACTTACAAACTAAACTATGAACGAAAAGAAAACATCCAATGGAGACAGATTGCAAGGCTAAAGACTTGCATGCTGGGTTTAAACCATTAAATAAACATTACCGACCACCATCAAAAATTGGGATATATATATATATATATATATATATATATATATATATATATATATAACCATTAATTAAACATTACCGACCATCATCAAAAACTGCAATATTGTGAAATGACAATAAAAATGGATACCACAAACCTATAATATAGAACTGTATGTATAAAATAAAGTGCCTTATACATAATTACAAGAATTAATATGGAAGAAAAAAAGAAGAATATGGATACCGAAAAAATTTGAAAAACTTATATATTGAATTACGTTTTCAAGAGTACAGAATTCAATGATATAAGCAAATCGGTTGTTTTCTGTGAGAAAAAAGCTAAAAGCTGAAAAAATTTTTTCTCCTGTACCCAAACAACCAATATGATCAAGAGAATAGTTTCAAGATGAAAACAGAACATTATCAAATGGCATGAAATGGAAAAAACAATACAACCCTTTAAATATTTAATTTATAGCATAAAAAATAGAAATATTACACAACATACCGAATAAAAACCCAGATGATTTTCCAAAATATCCTCCCGCACATGGTATCCAAGCATGATAAGATTAAGGTGAATAAAACAGTTAAGTTAACACAGAAATTAAAACCTATGGATTCAGTTAATTCATTTTGAAATACCGTGATAAAATCAATTAATATAATATAAATAGAAAATAATTACATTATCTAAAATACCTAAAAAACACTTTTTAAATTGTTTCATTTCAATTTTACAATATTGCCAATATTCAGCGTTTAATACCACCTGGTGTAAAAAATTAAAATTATTACTTTAATAGAAGCTTTAAAAGAGAATTTTTTAGTGCTGCCGCCATCTATTATGTTATTTTAAAAACAATTATTATTATTCAAATGTCACAAGAAGAAAATAATAAAAGCTAATGAAATTAAAATATATCATCTGCATTACCACACTAATCCTAATATATAAATAATAATCTACTATATATCATTATTCAAAAAAATTAAATAAAATTAAATGTTAATAAAATGCTTTCAATATATTCTATTACCAAACCACTTTATCTACACTGAGAAAGTAAATAATTTTATAACATTGATAATATATAGAATATAGCTATATGCTATAACATAAAATAAATTATATATAATATAAATATAAAAACTTTAAGAATTACTATTAAATTTAAAAAATAATAAATTAATAAAATGAATAGCCGGGGAAAAAAAAAAGGATGTTTATAGAAGATTGTCAGATTATAAGTCCCCAATAGCCTAAAGATTACAAATATAGTGTGTGGATTTTCTTCATATTAGGGTTATTCTCTGCAATAGTGCAAAAAGTGCTTCCCAGCCATATAAATGCTCTTAATTTTATTACATTTTTATTTATTTTTATTTTTATTAGAAGATCTAAACATAGTTTATTAGGGGCAGAAAGTAAAATTTAAAAATAAATAAATTTAGTATTTAAAAATATAATATATATCATGCAAACATCATTCCCTCACCTTTCCCCCACCTGTACTACCCTATTTTATTGCCTATTTCTTTCCATCCAGAAATAAAAATAATTAAAAATACCCTAAGCAAAATAAAGTTCTTATTTGATACATTACAAAAAATAATAAAAATATTAATTTTTACTATTATTATATAGTCTACTCAATCAATTATATGTTTCCCCATGTTAGACCATCATTCCCTCACACATTGCTATTATCTCAAATATCTACCACTAATGAGCAGTAGCAGTCTAGCATCCTTCACAGAGAAGAAGCTATTTTGAGCACTTGTCAGTCCAGCAACATAAATTGGTGGTGTAAGATTCTGTTAATTTTACAGAATTTTTTTTTAGTCAGTATATCCGGAAGCGTTTTTATTAGCAGTCATTCCCTCACACAGAATATTAATTTTTTTGTAAATATCAAAAATTTTAATTTTATCATACATTATATATTAAGTGTTTCTCTTAAAGGAAACAGTTTGGATTTCTTCATAATTTTGCATTTTCCCCCTACAACTAGTAAAAATGTCTTATTTCCTCATTCCCTCACATTTTTTATTTTATTTTTTCCACAAATTTTTATTTTATTTTTTTTTTTGTTAAGTCAAATTTTTAAAACAATTTCTATTGCTATTAAAATTTTCAATAATTGACTGATTTCTTACCATTTATCTAATTTTTATGAAAATTTACATATGCATCATTCAAGTCAGACTGCTGGCCAAATTTGCAAGTATTGTAGAGAACAACCCATTAGCCAAAGAAAAAAAAGGGCTAAAAAATATGATTGTGACAATCAAACACATTAAACCGATAATTAATCATGGAATACAAAGTTGAAAATAAAACAATATTAAAAAATATAGAGGAATAATAATAAAAACCAATTATCCAATTTTAATACATACAGTATAACATTAGTTATATCAAATAAACTTACATGCATATTAATCACTATAATGATGGTATACTATTATTAATTAATATGACATTGTCCTGAGTAGACTAAAATTTAAAAACAAGTTAATTTTGAATTTGATTAAATGAGCTAAATTTAATATGAATTGGAATAAAAAAAAAAGAAAAGAAATGTCATCATTTACATATAAAACATCAAATCAGCATCCATATAAAATGCGTAATAGAAACCTAGTTATAATACAAAAGCCCCATCATTTTTTTTAAATTAACCATTGCGTATTATCCAGACAACTCCACCCTCCTCCGTACTCTAACATCTACCCACCCAACCATCCTATAGTAATTGTTTATTATTATTTTACAATTTTTAATTTTTTATATAAATATTTTTTTATTTTATAATTTTTTTTGTAATTTTGTTTACTCATGTGTTAATTTGGTTTTTTTTTTTTTTAAGATCATGTAAGTACTAATTGTATATTAATGAATATATGAATTTTTTTGGAAAACCATGATTTAATGCTTCATAAATTAGTTTTTTAATATTATTGTTAATTAGATGAGAAGAACATAAACATTTTATTCTATATAAATGATTAAGTATTATATTTCGATATACAGAATGATGAAGACAAGATTTAAAATTTGTAAATGTATTAACTTTGAATTTAAATTCTTTATGTTTATCATATAAATCTGTTATTGTTTTGTTGTCTTTTATTGTAATTTTAAGATCTAAGAAGTTAATTGTATTGTTAGATAAGAGGTTTTCCGTTAATTCCAAATTAGTGGAATATTCAACTGGAAATTGAGAAATTTTAAATTGATCAGTGGCAATTAAAATTATGTCATCAATATAATGATATAAATTGAGATTATTATTAGTAAAAGTACGTTCATAGTGATATAAGTATAAGTCTGATATAGGGATTGACCGAATACCGAATAGTTGATTCGGTATTCGGTGGTTCGGCATGTAAACCGAATATTCGGCTTCGGCCGAATACTTTTAAGTATTCGGCCGAATAATTGCAGATAAGTACTCTCTTAGAAGTAGAAGAATTCTCTTTTACTTAGCAGTAGAATAGGCTAAACAATGAGTTTCAATATTATGTGGATGAGTTCAGAGTTCAGCTGCACTACAAAAAACAAGTGTCAAAGGCCATTTTTTATTAAAAAAAAACTTTTTCCTTCCTAAAATAGTCTACGTAGGTGTGAAATCAAAAGAACTATGTCTACAACAGAGAAAAAAAAAAAAGTAAGGAAGATGCGCATCTTTCCCTTATCATTTAATTTTACTTACTTCTATATTAGTTTTTTTTAATTTAAATTTATTTAATGTGTATTTTCTTTAATATGCACATCAAATAAGTATATCAGAGTTCACATCGGTATATCTAAGGCGTATATTAAAGAAAATACACACATCAAATAAGTATACCCCTATGCCTATCCGCTTTTATAACCATTATATCAAAATCGCTCAAATTTCTTATCTTCACCACCACAATGTTAAAATATTAATCAAAATATTCTATCAATAATTTGACAGAAAATAGTTAAATGTACAAAT
Organism: Maratus speciosus; assembly: GCA_963932465.1. NCBI lineage: Eukaryota > Metazoa > Arthropoda > Arachnida > Araneae > Salticidae > Maratus > Maratus speciosus. The sequence goes on from OZ010793.1 coordinate 176,264,991, forward strand.
TTATATAATACTTTTTGTATTTTGAGAACATCCCTATTCAATATGTTTATAATTAGAGTTAGACAATCAGTAAATCAGATTAATGATAACATTGTTTTTTATTATTTGAATGAACTTTTGTTTTTCTGACAATCCTTATCCTTAATAATACCCTGTATAGTTTAATACTTTCATAGGTTATTTTTGGTTATTGACTAGTGATAAAATAATAAAAAATAAGCGATGGGTTAAGGAATTTGTGAGTGGAAAGAAGCCATTAAATTTTTTTGTGTAATTAGATTTTGGAATAAAAATGTAACTGAATTAAATTATTGAGAATTTAATTTCAATTAAAGCTTATTAAAAAAGCTAATATATGCAAAAATGCGTATTAAAAAATTTCAAGTATTCGGTTGCCGAATACCGAAGCTTCGGTATACACTTCGACCGAAGCTTCGGTATTCGGTATTCGGCAAAATTGCTGATTCGGTCAATCCCTAGTCTGATAATAAACTGGATGTACAACCACTTTGTGGTATACCGACGTGCTGTAAATATAATGTATTATCTTGCAATATATAATTTTTATAGATAATGAAGTTTGTTAAAGATTTAAAATAAGCGATATCTATATTAGATGGTAATTCCAGTTTTTTATAATACTTTTTAAATAATGCATTTATAATATTATGTAAATCTAATAAGTCTATATTATTAAAAAAATATTTGAAGTCATATGTCGTTATATTATATACACAATGAAGATTTTTTAAAATATTGACCAGTTGATAGCTATTTTTTATACAATGTGTATTATCATTGTTTGTAGTAAGTATATATAATTGATTAAGATTTTTTAATAGAAGTTTATTGGCTTTATTATTATATGTATTGCAACCAATAGTTACAGTCCTTTATTTAATTGGAGTTTTATGAAATTTGGGAATAAGAACTAAATAAGGATAACTAAAGTTAGTATATATTTTATATATATATATATATGTATATATATATATATTTCAACAAATCTACTGAAGTTTCTAATTAAAGTAGGATCAATTATTAGTACATTTTTAGGTATCTTTCATTACAAAAAAGCTACCTATTGCAGCCGTTCGGAGGAAAGCGATTTCAAAAAATTTTGGTATATTTTCATCGATCCCCCAGACCCCGAAACCACCCTCCGTTCAAAATTGATATATATATATATATATATATACAGTAAACCCTCGATTTAACGGACTAATTGGGACTAAGATGTGTCCGTTAAATCGCAAAGTACTATTTATAATATTATTTTGTTGTAATTATAGTACATATATATATTATTACGTACTACTAATTACATATATTATTACAGCGCAAATTACATATATATAATATATATATATACAATATATACAGTGTATGTACATGTATTGTATATATACAATATATGTATATACGTGAATATATATTGTATATACATATATACTACTGTATATATATATATATATATATATATATATATATATATATATATATATAAACACAATACATTACTTTTAATAATACAATATTGGTAATGAAATACAAACGAATTAACATATATGCAACTTTTATGGGAATGAAACACTTTTTACACAGAAATAATAATTAATAAACAAGCAATAAACAAATGGAAAAAAATTACAATGCCACCAAAACAACAGGCATCATTTTATGTTATTTACATCACATTAAGGTTGCTCCATACTGCTAGATTGAAAAAAGGCGTCTAGTTTTAGTTGTTTCCCACTTGAATGCTGTTTTTTTTTAATTATTATAAGAGCTCGAAATTGTCTAAAGTGTTCACAATACGCAAACACTTCGGGATCTGAAGATGCCCCTATGTAAGTAATGACGTCATCCATATGCTGTCGTACTGTAGATAATTTCGGTCGAAATTCGCTTAATTCTTCTTTCTTGTAGTCCTCGACCTCATCTTCATTATCATCATGCAGAATACTTTCTGCGATCTCCTCCTCATTTAGAATCTGGTAGCCTGGATCTGCTTCGTCATTCTCGAGCCACTGTTCTATATCTTTCTCAGGGATATCATCACCAGCCTCTATTATTGTACTCCTAAAATCCGAAATCTCAAACCCTGTAAAATCGTATTCAGGATCTGCGTCGTTGAGTAGTTTTGACCAGCCGTTAGCCAGTGTGGATACCTTCATCTCCCTCCACGCAGCAGCAAAGTTAAAGATAGCTGATTTTAAATTGTAGGTGCGCAAATTTTGCAGCGTTCTGGCTCCTCTCAAATCTTCTACTGCATCATTTTCATTTTCCAACACTACCATTACTTCTTCAAGGAATTTATTCTTATAAATCCTCTTGCAGGCAACGATGACTCCTTGGTCCATCGGTTGAATTAATGAAGTTGTGTTTGGAGGAAGGAAATCACATTTTATTCATCCATCCCTACTAACTAACTTTTCCGCGTTAGGGTGGCAGGGAGCATTATCAAGGAGTAATAGAGCTTTTACTTTGTGGGAAGGTATTTTCATAACTTCTTCTTGATAGTGACGCACGGCAGGAACAAACTGGTTAAAAAAACAATCAGAAAAAATATCGCCTGTGAACCAAGCATTCTTTGAACTAGAATAGATGACTGGCAGTTGTTGCTTACTAATATTTTTTAGAGCACGCGGTTTCCTGGCCTTTCCAACTACCATTGGTTTAAGACGATGACTACCATTAGCATTAGCACAAAGGAGTGCTGAAATACGCTCCTTGTTTAGCTTGCGGCCAGGCGTCTGGGCATCATGTTTGTACGCCAAGGTATTTTCCGGCACAAGACGAAAATAGAGTCCTGTCTCGTCAGCATTGTATAACTGACACAAAAGTAGGCCCTCGGATTCTATCAGTTTCTTTATCTTTTTTCGAAAAGGTTCCACCTGTTCGATGTCGGCACTTAAAGATTCACCGCATGTTTTCCTGTTAGTGAAACCATGGCGTTTACGAAAGCGCCAAAGCCAACCATCACTTGCACGAAATGTCACTAAACCCATATGTTTCGCCAATTTTTCTGCGGCTGCTCGCAACTCAAAACTACGGACGACGACGCTACTTGACCGCTGTTGTACAAACCATTTGTATACTGCCTCCTCCAGGTTTTTATTTTGAGCCACTTTTACATGTTTCCTGTCCGCCACTGAGAAACCGCTTTTTGAATCACCCACGCTGTATTTAAGGGAAAAATTGACTGGTTTTCCCTTATTCTTGCGAATGTCTGAAACGGTTTGTTTTTTAACTCCGTATAGTTCGCAAACATGTGCGACCGACACACTACTCTCCAACTTCTCTATCAACTCAAGTTTCTGTTTTATAGATAAATTAACGCGTTTCCGTTTAATATTACAAGCCATTTCAAAAAAGCACTAGTAGCAAAATACACTTGTGAATTGAAGCAGAAATGGATCGTGGGTACGCTAGCGCATGCATAGAACGAAAAGCATATCATATGACCGCATAGGTCGCCAGCATCATTGCGCATGCGTAGAACGAAAACCACGCTGCAGTGAGAATCAAAGCGCGCGATTTCCGCGTTTCGTGTTATTTCCCTTATTTTAAGGTTTCGTTCATTTGATCACGAGACATTGTGTCGCCACAGATATAATAAATATTTTTTATTTTACCGAGAAATCGCTTTTTAAAAATAATAAAGAAATGCTTTGTCGTTGTTCGTTGCTTTAATTTTTGCATATAAAAGCTTAAAAGAGGGTTGCGTGTTGATTCTCAAGTAGGGGGGGGGGGGGCAGTAATACTTTTTTTTTTTTTTTCGAAGCGTGTTTCATCGTTTTAGAAGCTTTTATCGTGGAGGCTTCCAGTAAATAATAGTGATAAATAAATATTTGACATTTGTCAAATATAAAAATTTGAAATACGGGCGTTGAATTTCAGGTTAGGGAGAGGGGAATAATTTTAAATTAACAATTTTGATTTGTTAATTTAAGGATAAAGTGTTTTAAAAGGGATATTAAACGAAACCCTCTGTGCGATCTGCGATCACACTTACCCACTTGTTTTACTTTAATTTTTGTTTAATTTTTAATTTTTATTTATTTTTTTTTTTAATTAGTCCGTTGAATCCGAAGTCCGTTGAATCCGAAGTCCGTTGAACCGAGGTCCGTTAAATCGAGGGTTTACTGTATATCCATATATATATATATATATATATCTGACCTTTGTCACACTGTAACTCTCGTATTTATGAACCGATTTGGATGTAATTCGGTGTGTACGTGGTACATACCAATGTCTGGACCGAGTTCGTTGGCCAGCTTCATCCGCCATTTTGTGCGGCCATTTAAATTTTTTTAAATTTAAAATTTGAAAAGTGGTACCAAAAGTTTGAAAATGGAAAAATATTTTTTTCTTATGTATTTGACCTTTATACAAAGATTCCGGAGCAGTTTTTGTTTCGTCTATATCTTAAAAAATGGCTGAGTTATAGCATTTTGAATTTCTAGCGTGGCTGACATTTTGAAACGTCCTGAATTTTTTCACGCGATAAAAGGCGTATTTATGAACCGATTTGGATGTAACTTCGCTTATACAAAGTACATACCAATGTCTCGACTGAGTTCGTTGGCCAGCTTCATCCGCCATCTTCTCTAAAAATGGCGGCCATTTAAATTTTTAAGAAAAATTTAAATTTGAAATGTGGTACCAAAAAATTGAAAATTGAAAAAATATTTTTTTCTTATGTGTTTGACCTTGATAAAAAGATTCGTGAGCAGTTTTTGTTTTGTTTATATCTTAAAAAGTGGCTGAGTTATAGCATTTTGAATTTCTAGCGTGGCTGACATTTTGAAACGTCCTGATTTTTGTCACTTGATAACAGGTGTATTTATGAACCGATTTGGATGTACCTTGGTGTGTACATAGTACATACAAATATCTCGACCGAGTTCGTTGGCCAGCTTAATCCGCCATCTTGTTTCAAAATGGCGGCCATTTAAAAAATTTAAAATTTAAAATGATATACCAAAAAATTAGAAAATGAAAAAGATTTTTTTCGTATGTGTTTGACCTTAATACAAAGATTCCGGAACAGTTTTTGTTTCGTCTATATCAGTGATTCCCAAAGTGGGGCGTACGCCCCACAGGGGGGCAATATGACATTTCAGGGGGGCAATTTCAGATTTCTTATAAACAAATTTTCGGTCATTTTTTTCTAATGAAAGTAGTGTCGAAGTTAAAAACAGAAATAATAGATGTAAAAATAACTGAATAAAAATTTAATTTTCCAAACTTCTCATTTAAAAGTTCGAAATACGTGGAAACTGGAAAAATTATGTGTACTATTCTTTAGATATTTTGACATCATTCATATATTACAAATCCTTTTAATTTTTCTGGTCTTAATATCATTTTTGAAAAACACACCTCTTTTATTTCCCCTATTTATATAAAAAAAGAAAAACTTGTACATTTCATAGTGCAATATGCTTCATGAAGGAAATTTTGTAGGGTATATCTAAAATTGACTATTTGGATTTGTTTAATCTGAAAAATGTTTTAAATTATCTAAATGAGGTACTACTTTTATGACATTAATAAATCCCGAGCGCATCACGGAAGGAAATGGATGGGAAGTAAACTTCTTATGGCTCTTCTGCCGAGCACATACACAATGCATAAATATACTTCATGACATATGCATTTTTAAATTTAAAATTGGAGAAAACATAATGGCCAAATAATAATATTGGACAAAAGAAAGTCCTCTACCAAACAAGTATGTTATGAGGGGAAAGAAAATTGGTTATTTAAAATGGATAAAAGCGGGAGTGCGGAAATGTTACTCCTGAATTATGTTATCCATACAGACTCGGTGATAAACATATATCACTTGTTCTTAATGAAGTAATAAAAACAATTATAAAATGAATCAATTCTATCAGATGTAATACAAAATATGAGGGAGATTTCAAGAAATTTTATAAAGGTAAAATGTAGGCTATTTATCACTTTTAAATTTGGGGTAAGTTGCGAAAAAAATAAAATATGTAATATATATTTTGTAGATGTAAAGATCCATCGTCTCATTGTATTCATAGAGTTATGTTAAAAACATACTTGTAATAAGGAAATATGAGTTTTATGAATTAAAGAATGTGAAATAACTTATCAGAGTTAATGCTATTTCTGGACCTTCCTGAAAAAAATATAAGTTTATTTTTATGTACTAAGAGTTATATAATATAGAAAGGGGGACATCGTGATTTTAGAGATGCTTAGGTGGGGCGCGGCCTGAAAAAGGTTGGGAACCACTGGTCTATATCTAAAAAAAAAAAAATGGCAGAGTTATAGCATTGTGAATTTCTATTGTGGCTGACATTTTAAAACGATCTGATTTTTGTCACGCGATAACAGGCGTATTTATGAACCGATTTGGATGTAACATCGTCTGTACATAGTACATACCAATGTCTCGACCGAGTTCGTTGGCCAGCTTCATTCGCCATCTTGTTTCAAAAGGGTTGCCATTAAAAAAATTAAATTTAAAATTTAAAATAAGGTATTAAAAAATTGGAAAATGAAAAAGATTTCTTTTATGTGTTTGGCCTTGATACAAAGATTCCGGAGCAGTTTTTGTTTCTGAAAATTTGTTCTTTTATTTATATCTTAAAAAATGGTTGAATTATAGCACTTTGAATTTCTAGCATGGCTAACATTTTGAAACGATCTTGTATTTGTCACGCGATAACACACGTATTCGCCTATTTCGATGTAAGAAGGCATGTGGATAGTATACATCAATATCTCGACCAAGTTCGCTGCCCAGCTTCATCAGCCATCTTGTTTCAAAATGGCGGCCATTAAATTAAAAAAAAAATTATATTTAAAGTGAGGTGCAAAAAAATTAGAAATTGAAAGAGATTTCTTTCTTAAGTATTTGACCTTGATATAAGGATTCAGGAGCAGTTTTGGTTTGTCTTTATCTTAAAAAATGGCCCAGATATAGCAGCTTCAATTTCTAATGTGGGTGACATTTTGAAAAATCTCTGATATTTTGCCTGCGACAGCACTTGTATATATCAACCGATTCCGATGTGAGTGAGCATGTGCACAGCAATTACTAAGGTCTCGACCAAGTTCACTGGTTAGCCTCATCCACCATGTTGTCTTAAAATGGCAGGCACTTTAAGAAATCGCCGAATTTGGCAGCCAAATATAAGTTACTTTAAATAAAATCAGCTTGGATAAAGGAGACTAATTTCGCGAAATTTTCACTCATAATAATTTAGTATTGATAAAAATTAGTATTGAATCTCCTATATTCGGTTTCCACTAAATTGAGCTTCGTGTGTTTGAATAATATAAGTTGGCTTTTAAAAAAAAAGAAATATGAAAAGTACCTCTTCCTCCCGGCACTGGCCGGAAGGACTTTTTATTATTATTATTAGTGCAATTTTGCCGATAAATTCAACCGTTGATCAATTAATAATTCAGATCTTTAGTCCAACGATCGGCCAAACGTTGACCAACGAAGCTAGTAAACAATGAACCGATGATACATTAATTCTGAGTTGTTTGAAAATCCGCTCTTCAATAATTAACCCTTAAATGCCTGATTTTTCAAAAATCATTGTAATAATGTTCTTCGGCTTTCATTTTATAAATATATCATGGGAAAAATACTTTAAAAAATCATATTTTGTTTTAAGTATGGTTTACGGGTAAAAAACTGTTTGTTACTAATCGACAATACTGGTCTTAAATTGAAAAAATAATTTTCCTTGATAAAATTCTATAATGGTAAAGACACAAGAATTTTAGGAATTATAATAAGAAATAAATTTTGCTTGCTCACTGCAGAACAAAATAGGGTATTTCGCAAGCTTCCAAACAAAACAAAAAGAACATTTAGCAACAATTGAAAAAAGAAATATATCTTTATTCTTAAACAGCACAAGCGTTGCCATCTAGATGTTGAAAATCGATTTAATAATATTTTCAGAATGTATTTTATTGGCAACATTACGCATTATAGCTTCAATATTATTCTAATAGTATTTTAGACCCTAATTTGAGTATGTTGCCGAAAAGCAGCACCCGGCATTTAAGGGTTAAGGAAGATTCAGTTGCCATACTTTGTCTATCCCTCACAGCACGTTGGCGCCCAATGCTGTAGTAAAAGAAAAAAAAAAAAAAAAAAAACTTGTGGTCATACGCTATGAGAAACAGGGGGTATACGGAGCTTCTTGAAAAAATCCAGAAGGTATACGCCGCATACCACACTACATCCAAAAAACTTAAATAACTGGAAATTTTTGGAATTGCATGTACTTCATTACATTCTATTATAACTTCTTTGCTACATCCCTATGACGTATGACGTATATTTGCGAAATATCCCAAAATGCTCGCCAAAATCCGAAAATAAAAAATGTACAACTTCTTTCCAAGCACAACTTTTCAAAACTGCAGATTAATGTCCTTGGAATACGTTTGAATCATCTTTATGAATTTGGGAAAATGCATAACAGTTTGTTTTATATTGTTGATTTTGAATATTTAGAAAATTAACTTTTTGGCTGTTTTAAAGTCATGTGTTAATATTTTATATTTTTAGAGGTTTTTATTAGTATTATTTATGTGTGTGTATTTATCTGACCATGGGCTCAGTTTCAGGAAAGATTTATTGAAAGATTTAATTCCAAGTATGTAATATTTTTAAGAAAAGTTGTCAAAGATTGAGTATGTTCACATTTAACTACATATTTCTCACAAAACAAATTGAAATTTCACCGCCTTCCGTAGAAATAATGAATGTTTCAAAAGATTTGCAATTTTAACTTTACTGCAATAATACTAATAACTGCATTTATTAAAAATGCAGTTTTAATATTTAATTTTTTACTAAGGCTAATAAAATTTCACCCACATGTACCCCGTGAGATCTATATTCTATAAAATATTCATCCAAGGCAATTTAGCAACATAATTCTTCATCCTGATTATTTGCGCATTTTCGGGAAAAAAACTGGGAAAAGTAGAAAGCGAGTACTTAGATAGAACTGCGGTTTATAGTAGACAGTTATAGTATATCCGAATGAGCGATATAATAAGGCGTGATATAACGAGGTACTATTGTGTATCTAAGATCCTAGACACCCGTATATCGCGAACACACGAAGTAGTGAATCAAATTTTCAATATGTTTAAAGTTCGTTATGTATATTTGTAGTGATATTCAACAGTATTTTCCCCGTTTCGGATTACAATATTTATAAACTATTTCCTTTTCGCTTCATCTCGCCCTGTCTTCAAGTTTCCTGAGAGCTCATTACGCCCCCCCCCCCCTCCCCCTCAAACACACACACACCAAAAAATAAAATTGCTGTTTTTGTGCTACTCAAATTTGTGACCTGATAACAGGTGTGTCTGATTTTTTAAGCTGAGCCTTACATTTCGGACGAAATAGGGCGGGCTGATACTCTTGCGCATCAGGTCGCGCCGTACTAGACAATTTCGTTTCCAAGAGGGCGCTAACTCCCGCTGTCCTACAGACAATGCTTATCGATTTCGTGGATCGTTTCTCCACTAACAAAAATCTCTTTACGCTCATATTTTCATCTTAATTTTCTATGAATGATATTCTTCAACGAAAATATCAGTTTCATTTTTTATCCTACGCATGTCCGGCAGTCGTCGGAGATGTGCGGATTTTCCTTGTTCAGGTGAGTGATGATCAAAGCGGGTTATATAGCGGTTATATGATGATGATGGAATTTTCCGGGGACTTTAATTACAGAGGAGAACTCGTGTTTTAACTTTTACGAAATAGATTAATTTTCGATTGTCTATTTTTAAGTACGCGGGACTGCAAGGCCGGGCAGATGCTCAGTTCGGCCGTTTTTAATTTCGATGATGATAATAAGCAAGTATTTTTATTTATGGTGATATTATCCAGATTTTCTTTAACATGTTACTTATAAGTGTTGGATAATAAAATTCCTATTACGATACTTCCTTTTATTGAAAATAATGAAATCGATCACAAGTATACTTTTAGAAATGATTTTTCTTTTTAATTATTTTATTATTCTCGATTTGAGTTTAATTTCAATTGAGCCAAAAACGGGGGGTGGGGGTGAGTTTCAGTGTTTAATTTAAATAATGTGTTATATTAAGGTTGAAGGGCGCATAATGACTTAAAGGAAGAAAAGTATGTAAATCGCAACAAATAATTGAAATCGTAAAAATATCACCATTTATTTGTTATATTTCATTAATTTGAATCGCAATACGTGAAGTATTATGAATACTTATAATTTATTTTTCAGAAGTTTGTGTTTAATGTATGTTTTTAAGGCAGCGAGCGTTTAATCAGATTAATTACCTTAGGTTTCTATGACTCTACTCCATCTGTTTATTAATTTTTCTATTATACTTAAGCAATTTCTAAAGAAATACGCTTTAAATAAATTTGAAAGGGACAGTATTTATGGATATCCCTAATACAACATAGGAATAGTTTATAAAATTATGTTGTAAATTCAGATCAGAATAAATTCTATCTGTTGATATTTTTTGATCTTAGCTCTACTTTATTTTTTTGTTAAAACTTTTATAATGAATATTTTATTGATATTTTGGTTTCTTATTTTCCTTAATAAACTTATGATATGTAAGATTTTTTTTCTATAACTTACGAGTATATGTACAAAGCGCGCTTAGTACACACTATTAATAGCAACATTTTGAGATATTTATACGTATATGCAAGCATGTTATTGAATTTAATCGTCTAGTAAAGTTGTACTATTTACATCCAACTAAATTAGCTGTTAAGCTATTTATATGTCTAAAAATGGAAAAAATAAATGTTCACCCATGTATTGTACACCTTTTATTTTTTCTGGTTTAGTTTTAAGACTACAAAAAATTCTAGCAATCATCCCCAGGCGTTATTTCCCATTATAGCAAAGGATGCACTGGTGCCGGAACGCTCTGAAACGCAGCCGTTCCGGTACTGCTTTTTTGGGAGAAATATATATATAGTATATACATATTTCAATCACATAAAAGTGTCTTTCAATTAATGTCTAGTCTAGGTTATTAAGAAGGCTGTTTTGGATATATGTAGGCAAATAGGTGACAGACGCAGAAAATTAATATAACGGAAACCAGTTAAACGTTTGACATGAAAAATATAAGTTTTGCTTCTTATCAATGTAATGAATGAGCATTTTTCATAACATTATTGTGTAGATAGCTGTAGTAGTGGACGGTATTTTGAGGTCTACGGTAATAGAAATTCAAACGTTCTAACTCAACTCTAAAATTTACAAATGCACTCCTGATTATAGTATAAAAAAGTTTGATGTGATTGATATACATCATTCATTAATGCATGTCTCGGATGATAAATACAAGTTATTCATGCAAGTCTAAATACATGTGTCTGACTATTAACATCAAAGGTATTTTCATGTTGTTGAATTATTATCAGGATTCGGTGATATATATCGTGATTATATATCATGATATATATCCGATATTTATTTTTTAAATATCATGATGTTTTATATTTTTGATATTTTCAGACAAAACAAGTGTAAATGAATTTTTCAACTGTTATTGCCCTGTGCCGTTTTGCAAACATGGAACTTTTGCCTCTGGCAGTGACTTTTTTAGCCAAACAAGAAAACAATATTTTCCAAGCTTTGCGTTTGAAGTTGAATTTTTAAATTGTAAAACTAATAGTAATCATGCGCAATATTAATTTAGAACAGCCAATGAAATATAAACTGTCTAATTTAGAAAATCGGTTATTTACAGCTTTATTAAAAAATCTTTTTTTGTTTTGGTTTAGTTAAATTTAAAAATGCGCAACAGGTTAAGGAATACTGCATTTATGTTAAAATTTTTAAATTAAAAAAAATGTATTTGAATGTTAAAACTTCATTGTGTAAAATATAAACTTTTCTTGAATATTTAAAACTGAATTCCATAGTTTATTATTGTGAAAAGCAGACTGTTTAACTTTTCAACAAATTGTTACTGTTTTCAATTAATTGATCTTCAATTTTGTTGTAAGTACTATTTAAAAAAGAAAAAAAAAAGAAATTTTAAATATTGTTTTATTAAGGTCCTACATTAAAATGGCTGTTTTGGTGAAAAATTTCGAAATTTTTGTTTACTGTTTATTTGAAAGAGCAATCTTTTACGATTCCAAATTCATTTTAATTTTATTCCTACAATTACTAGAAGAGGATTTATGACCAATTAAGGAAGTAATGAGTCAAACACTGGAAGTGAGCAGGAGAAATGTAAACAGTGTTTCTTACGTTTTTTACATAAAAACACTCACAAACCTTAATTGGCACTTCTAGATTAATTTTATAGATAAAAGCGTAATTTTCTCAATCTGGTTTACAAAAATAATAATTTTACTTTTATGTTTGAAAACATTTACTGAAAAACTTCATTTTTGAGTTGTGTCATTTTCGATCATTTTCTAAATAAGTGTGGATACAGAATATTGACTATTGCCATAGAAATTTAACGTTTTTTGTGTTCCTATTGAATAATTATGGTGTAAAATATTCGTTACTACAGCAATAGAAGAAGTAGGGAAAGAAAAAAGATCCATTTATAATTCTAACATCTATGCAGACGATTTTAGGAAATAAGATCGCGCTTTTATTAAGGGAAAAAAATCTATGTTTGGTATGTTTCTTCTATCAAAATAGATTATGAATGATTTAGATTATAGCTCTCCTTTAAATAGTATAGAATGGCGAACAAAACTCTGTTTACAAACATAAGTTTTTAAAACTTAGAACTAAAATTGATATTTAAAAAAATAAATAAATAATAGTAATCGGGATTTATTTTATTTTCTGCGTATGGTTTTAGCTGCATTAGCATCTCAGTTCATTCATTTCAGTTTCATTTTTTTAACTAAATATGCCTTGTGTTCGGTATGTACAGTCGTGGAAAAAAAAAAGTAAACACCCCCTACTAACTCCTCAACAAATCATCGTAGAAGAAAGTTACTGGTACCGAACGATTGCAAATAAAGTCTACTTTTAAATGATGTATATAAAATTTTCTTAGGGGGTCATCTACATATTAAAACGAATCCAAACTTCATTTTTTTCAATGGCAATACCCAATTTTAACGAGATATTTCAAATCTTCGGTTCAAACTATGCCTAGACACCAAATTTCAAGTTATTTGAATAAGTTTTTGAATTATAAACATTCAAAATTTAGTGCTTCTAATGTTAAATTACATTTTCATATTTTTATTTATATCTCCCGAAATTATGCTCCTAATGTGCTAATTTTTTTTTTGTAGTAATAATACTAATATACCCAAACATAAATAAGCTGAATTTGCAATTTTTATAATTTTATGATATGAATTATTAAATTAATATTCGAAAAAATTATGAATTGCAACCTACAATTTTTTTGATGGATTTAGATTTATTAAGTCCTGCTTTCTGGAAATTCAAAAATTTCACATTTTTCTTCCAAGTAGTTTTCAAATTATGCTTAAAAAACGGCAAAATGATGGTTTAAGGGGCCGTCTATGATGGAAGTGAGTAGATATTTTGAAATGTATTCTGCTGTACTGTAATCTAACACGCTTCATTGACTCCTTGAGTGGCGCTTAAGGTGCCTTGATCAAGGAAGGGGCTCTCTCGGTTAACAATCCAGTACGGAACTTCAATTTGGATACAGCCCTTAAAATACGTTCGTTTTAAAATAATTAATTTCTCGGAAACTTATGGTACGAATTGCATAAAAATTCGTTTTTAGGCTAATTGAAGGATGTAGAGTTCATTTATGCTGTCAGAATGGGGTACTGCTATTGAAAAAAACAAAGTTATGGTTCGTTTTAATATGTAGATGGCCCCCTAAGCAAATTTTATATACATCATTTAAAAGTAAACTTTATTTCCAATCGTTCGGTACCAGTAACTTTCTTCTACGATAATTTGTTGAGGAGTTACTAGGGGGTGTTTACTTTTTTCCACGACTGTACGTAAACAATCCTTATTAGGATAGTGCGTGCCAGCGGGCCAATTTTGTCACCACTATTTTTGTATAGCTATCTTGCCTTATTTAATGACAGAAATTCTGCAAATAAATAAGGCGAAGATTTCTATTTGGAAAAAAGAAGTGACAATTGGCCCACTGGTACGAGGGTTCGTAACCCACAGGATAGGGTAAAATCTTGTGTATAACGAGATGTTTCTGTTATTAAAATCAGTCCAAATGCACTTGTAGATAGCTATAATGGAATTTTTAAATAGAAGATTTTTTGTTAAAGGGCGAATATAAAAGTAATGAGATAATGTGTGTGTAAAGGTTTGTGGGGAGGGGGAGGGGGGAGAAGGCAAAGCCGCCCTCCAAGGGAAATATTTTTCATCTTTAAAACAAGTTATGGATTTTTTTGTTTTTATCACTATACAAAAAGTGAACTGTTTACTGTTGTAAATAACTTTTCGATTCTGTCAATTAAATTGTAAAAAAAATATGAAAGGATTTTAATTCTATATTTTCTGATTTTTTTTTTTTTTTTTTTTTTTTTTTAATTATCATTATTTTTATTATTTAGGTGTTTAGCGTGGATGGAGGGAAAAGGTTGGTTAAGAACATGGATGTGATTGTTCCTGGGAGAAAAGGAAAATGCTCGTAAAAGAGTATCGCATCCCATTGCCCCTCACTGTTGAGGAGTATAGAATTGCCCAGCTGTATATGATAGCTGTAAGTAATTTATTCTTATTTTGATGTTTCGTTTATTATGCATATGCAGGTTTTTCCTATTCTTTTGAAAATTATTATTTACAGTTTTTACTTATTTATTATTACAGTAGGTTCCCAATTTTCCGATACTTATGGGACCAAGGGTATATTGGAAAATCAGAAGACATGATATGCATTTTCTAATTGTACAAATATTAAACTATAAGTAAAATAAATAGTTTCTATCATGAGATAAAGTACTATAATGAGATAAATAACTGTTATCAAAAATAAATAAATAAATAAATAAATAAATAAATAAAACAGATTTAGAAGAAACTTCTGTAATTAAGTACATTATTTTTTATCGTAAGTAAAAAATAAGACTATATCAAAAGAAAAAATCAGTGATACGGTTTTATTTAGCTTTGATTGAGTATCAGGAAAGAAAGCAGAATTCATTTTTGTAGCCAAAAGGAATTAGAGCATGCAGTGTATCTGTTGTTTGGAAGTCCTTTGGATTTCCAAAAATTGTAAATCTATTTTGTGACAAAATTCTTTATTACTGAATAAAATTTACAATTTAAAGGAATAATTTCACAGTGCAGTCAACTCTCTGAAATCCGCACATTTAGGGATCGAGGGTTTTGTGGATTATAGATCATCCCTTTGTTTACATTTTATTTTTTAAAGTCTGACTATGAATTAGGAATAACAAAAATTACAATTAAACATTGCAACATAATGCAAAATTGGTATGATGTATTTAACAACTAAGATTAAAGAAAATTTAAATTACATACAATACACATTTTACTGATTATTCATTATTTTAAACATTGACACAACACAATGGTAGTTTGTTTAGGTTTGTTGTCCATAATTTTTTTTTTCTGTTGTGTATGAACATGAACACCCATTACTTCTTTCTCCCAGATAAAATTTTGTTACTCAAGGAAATTTAAATATTTATATACAATTTATATGTAAATATTTATTCACTGGAAAATTGATAACTGAAAAATATATATATATATATACCAAATTTAACTTTATGTGTTTACTGTTAATGAGAATTTTCATTGTTTACATTCCAACATGTAGTGCGAATAATAGATGATTGTGGATTATACTTTGGCGGATTTCCCAGAGTTGACTGTATTTTAACCACATCTTAGAATTTTTACTATGTTAAAGGTTTGTATAATTGATGATACTTTAAACAAAAATTAATGTCTTTCTGGAATTGAAATACAGTGACAAATACTATTAATTATGTCTGTGGAAGTCAGATGCTGAAATTATATGAGGGGTTTCAGTTAATTGAGCGTGTCTTATAATCGGGAGTCTAATTATAATTGTAATTTTTGAGCATACATAATTAAAACAAATAGTGTACTGCAATCACTTTAAACTTTAACTATACCTACAAGGAAATTCTTTCAAGTCAGATTATTTGCTTTGCTTGAAGTGCAAAAGTTAGTTTACATAGAACTTATGCTTAGTACTAGGGATGTACCGAATAGTGATTTTGGCCGAATACTGAATATTCAGCCTACAGGTGAACCGAATACCGAATATTCGGCTTGTCGAATACTTTTATATTTCAGCGTTTAAAGGCATTAAAATGTTAAAATTTTACATAATATTTAAAACAGAAACTTTCATTTTGATAAACAAGAGCTTTTTTCAAGTAAACTTTATGCTGAAAAAAATCTGCTTTGAGTTATTTAAGAAGGGATAGTTATAAAACTTTTTTAATTAATAAAATTTTAAATTTCATTTCATCTTCTGTGTATTAAAACAAATGAATAAAATTTTCTTAAATTCTAAAACAAACATTTTAAAATCAAAGAGAAATTGTGAAAAAATTGGAAGAAAAATTGTACAGGATCATATATTATTTGTTTGTCAGGAAGAGACTAAAGTAAATAAATAATACAATCTATTCAAATTTTATATGGTGGCAACTCAGCAAGAATAACTGTTCTACTCCCTTTGATTAAGTAAGGAAGTTTTTAAATGCATCCCAGATCAGTGTCTGGAGTGTGCTATCATTTTCAGAGATTGTAATAAGCAAATAGGCATCTATTTTATAAAATTAGGAGATTTTAAAGAAATATATTATAGATTTTCCAAATAAATGCTGCGAAGTCTTTATGAAATAAGAAACAACAATAAAACAATTTGACCATTTCAGTGCAATTTTTCCAGATGTTCACGACCTATTTCTTGATTAACATAGTCGATTTCATTTATTTTCCCTCTAACTTCTTTGGAATGTTACTGTTGTTTTTCCTGGTAGGAAAACATGCCTAAAAGTAATAACTTTTGCTATTGTGTTAGTGCAATACATCATCTGAGAAAAGGTTATGAGAAAGGTTGAGAAAGAGGTATTTCATCTTGGAATCTATGAAAATAATTTTTTTAAGAATGACTAATAATAGCATATAAATGTGAAATAGGAGAAAAGTTTTGAAATGCACATTCTTCCTGTCTCCACCCTTTTTTCCCATGTAAGAAGGTGGTTGTAGTTGAAGAGCTCAAACGCTCCAAAACATTTTGTTGCATTTGTTATGGCACTTTTTTTTTTGTTGTTGTTTATTTTGGACATAAATAATTACAGTACCTGTGAAGTGAGCACATATTATGTTCTTTAAAAAATAATCTGTTGAAATCACAAAGACCGATTTTCAAAATCTTCCTTTTCTGTCAGTTCTTTCACCAGATCATGAAATCTAACATTCTAAAGATAGGAAATTTTGCAACTTTATGGGCCTAAAGGTAAAGGGTAAGGTGAAATTTTTATCAGTTTAGAACCTCCACCCTCTTTCTTTTAATGTGCTGAAGAACTGAATAGTGAATTGAGCCCTTTCTAAAACAAGAAGCTGCAGTAGTCTGCTTGTTTTATGATTTTGAAAAAAAAAAAAAAAAAAACCTGCAATTTTTAGATTTTTTACCTCTGTTATATTATATATACTCAGGGTGGCGAGCAAATGGAAAAAATGTGAAAAGGCAAGGAATTTTCTTATTGGTCTGGTAAATTTTTAAAAGTGGTAAAAAAAGTTGCATCTGGAAAAAACATACAGGGTTAACACAGGCCATACAGGACAATAAATAATCAGCCATTTAAATTACTGCCACCTAAAAAAAATTCTGCTTTTCTCTTTTGTCCCCAACCCCTTCCATCATAGAGTTTCAAATGATTCAAAACTCTTTATTTTAAGAAAAATAATTTTGACCTATTTGTTGTTCACTAATAACAATAAATAAATAAATAATCATCCAGCCCTTCCTGCAAATTTACGTCCCCCCTCCCTTCCTCTCTCCAGTGTACAGATAGTTTCAAATGCTTATTTAGAAAAAAAGTTCTGCCCTAATTGTTAATGTCTAATGACAATAAATAAGCAATTATATAGTCCCCCCCCCCCTAAATACAGTAGAAGATCTTTATAACACAATTCTCCATATAACGTACAACTTCTCAGATGTAAACAATGATTTTTGCAGTTAAAAAGCACCTGCATTTTCACATTGTAAAACATCGCTACTCTCTAGAGGACTAAATTTGATACATTAGTTCAACTTTATCTTCTAATTTAAGACCTTTTTACTGAAAAAAATGCTATTATTACAATAAACATTTAAAAAAATGTCTAATATAAGGAATGGTTGTGTCAGCTATATTTGGATCATGTTTATAGAGTAAATTTAACAATGTCTGACCTATATTATGCAAAAATTTATAATTTGGATAACTCTTGGTAACAAGGAATGCAGTATAAAGATATTCTAATGTATTTTGATATGTTTCAGACATATGTGGCCATGTTTACAAGGTTAATTGAATAATGTGATCCATATAACGCAAAGTCTATATAACGCACAACCTTGCGTTTTTAGGTTTGTGTTATAAAGATCTTCTACTGTATCTTCTTCCTCCTTTGCTTTCCCAGTATGCAGAGTTTAAAATATTCAAATTTCTTTATTTAAAAAAAGTCTGTCATATTCGTTGCTCTCTAGTAACAGTAACATAATTAATCAATCATCCAAAATATCTCTCCTCCCAAAATTTCTGCTTTCCCCCCTCTTCTGCAATAAATTCTTGATTTTTTTTTTGTTGTATTTGATGCTATGTAGTAATGATAAATATCAATTCCCTCCATCCCCCTGAAATTTCTTCTTTTAAATAATTTTTCGGATCGATTTTCATATAACTTATTGTTTGGTGCATCACCCTAAATCAGGACCAAACTTTGTTGCTGTGTGCTACAAAATATAGTATGGAACCATTTATCCGGAATCCAGTTAACCGGAAAACCAGTTATCCGGAATGATATTTCTGATAGACTGATTTCAGAATCTTTGCAGAAAAAGGTGTCATACACTGCCAGTTTGACATAGGCTTTGCTTGAAACAGTTGTATAATTTGATGACAACATCTATTATTCAAAATGAAAACATATTTAGTTGTATTTTAGATGTTTTAATTTTTATGCAGAGGAAACAGAAGAATTTTTGTTCCTAAGGGATTCCCATATATTACCTTCTTTTAAACTCTGGTTAACTTTTGATCTTTCTTGCATTGATCCAAGTAATCTAATAATTTAAAATCAGAAATAATGCCACAAACACACATATTCCACAAAACTTATCAAATTGATGCCACTTTAATACACAACCAGTTAACCGGAAAAACCAGTTATCCAGAATACATCTGACCCCAAGCATTCCGGATAAATGGTTCTGTACTGTATTTCAAGTAAGCAACAACACGGGGAAAATAAAAACTTTCCTTATATTACAGTTTAGAGAAAACTTTTTTGAAGTTCGTGAAAGCAAAAACAAAATGCTAGAAATATTATCATTGCATCTGTAAGAACAAGAGCTGTATCATGTTTTGGTCCAAGGTTGCAGCAAAATCAAATGTTATGAAAACTAGAATGGAGTTACTTTTAACACATTACTTTTAACAATTTTGTTAATAAATAATTGGATAATACTGAAAAAACAATATTAAATTTGTACACATTGCATATGAAACGTTGTATTGCTGTTAAGGTGTTAAAAAAATCATGTTTTTTTTTTCTTTTTTTTAAAATTAAATCGGATTTTTATGATATTTTTCCCTGTGTTAAAATACGGAATAGCTATCAATAGTTTTAAGTTTCCAAAACAATTAAAGTTCTAATTGCTATTATAACCTATGTTTTCAAGCTTTAATTAATTACAATTATTAGTTAGTAATTACAGTAATTATAAAACTTCATCCATTTGCATTAGTTAGTAGTACACAATGATGCTATATACATTGATATTTTGTAATAATTATATAAAACCATATTAAATACAATAACTGCATTTAATATTAAATTGTTAACACTGCTTATAAAATTAATAATTATAAACAATCAACTCTCTATTTAGGAAAATAATATACATTTTTATACTTTAACTCTTAAAATGAAAATTAATAATATAGGCAGTAAGTAATTACAGAATTAATAAAACTGCAAATAAGTATAATTCCATTACTTAATAGAACAAATAACAAAACAAACAAATGTCATTTGCAGCTCGTTTTGCATTTGTACTTAGGAAAATTATGGTTAATTTCCAAAGCTAAACTTACGCACATGTATGCATATGCTAACAAAAAAAAAAATATATGAAAATTAGTTACATCCATTCATACACCTATACAGAGTAAATATAAAAATAGCTAGTTATATCCGAAATCCTCAAAACATTAAATAGCTTTATTAACACTCAGTAGGGATTATTAAAAAAAAAAGACGTTTTGTTGCCTTTTCAGTCCCTAACTAATTTCTTTATTTGGTGTATTTGAGTTCAGAAGTAAATAAATAAAAATACAAACATTTATTCAAACTCTACCAAAGGAAGCTTTTTCTGTACTAATATTTTTATACCAATTAGGGGCTGTCCATAAATGATGTCACACTTTTTTTCAATATTTTTGACCCCCCCACCCCTTTGTTACAAAGTGTCACACTTCAACCCCCCCTCCCCTTGTCACATGTCACTCCATATTACATAAACATATGCTTGTAGTTCAGAAACAAAGCACTACTTTATTGATCATATTTCAAATTTTATTTTTAAACTTTAACTATGTGTTTTAATAGCATTTGTCAGCATAACAATAAAAATGATTCGTGTACTTATTTTGCATGAAATAAGATTAAGGTTTACAACAAAAAATAATTAATATACAATAATAATAAAACATTAATATGAAAGAGCAATTAAAAACAATAGTATTTTGGAATTTGAAATGGAACTTAATATATTTGGCTTTAAATCTTATCTTTACTTAATGAACACAAAATACATTAATTTCAAAATAACTTCAAAATTTAATCTGCAGATTTCTAATGTTTTTATTTTAACCAAAATGTGTGATGTCACACTTCTTCTTACACCATCCCACCCCTTGTCACAATTTCATGACCCCCCTCATTCCCTCCAACCATGACATCATTTGTGGACGGCCCCTTACCTTAGTACTTTTTCTCGTAAACTTTCTTTTACAATAGTTGTTGAGTGGATGTCATTCTTTCATTCTTCATTAGCTCCAGTTTCTATAAATTTATTATTGCAAAAGTAGAATAAGAAAATAACATACTGGCTACTTATTCTTTTACTTGCAGACATTCAAATTATATCATATTTAAATATCCTTTTTAAATAAAATGCTTTTTATGCCAGATAAGAAATTGCTTTTTAGAAACTTACCGTACTTAATTTTTCACTAGTCTAAGCTTAAAAAAATTATTTAAAGCTTATTAATAAGAAAAAAATATCTACAGAAACTTTCCAAATTATGTTCATCTTAGATTTTAAATATTTTTTATGCAATTTTTAAACATTTAGAAAAATTATGATTTTAATCAATGATTTAAAAAAAATAAAAAAAAATCCGTTGATTAAAATCGTTGACACCCTAATTGCTGTAATCATAAAAATAATCATTTTCAAGAATAGGTCAGGGGAAAGTTAGAAATTTTGTAAGAGGAAATCATTAGCTCCTTGATCTGAACGTTGTGACTATTTTGGATAATACAGTGGTTTAAAGTAAAACTTGGACACTTACATTTTTATATTTTATAGCTCAATTTTCAACACAAGAAGTAATTTAAATAAAATGTAAAATAGTCTTCATAAAGTAACGTTAGATATATATTGATTCATCATAAGCAAAAGAGAAAGTTAATAACCAGTATTGTTTTGTTTTTTTTTAATTCAATCATAAAGAGTGAAAAATAGTCTCCAAATAAAAGACAGCTTACAGTTTTGTGGGGTTTTTTTCTTTAAAAATGCAAAATTTAATTGCTTTCATGTTATAGATACACCCCCTTAATCTCCAGATTTATGTAATTGAAAATTCATAGTCATATTTGGAAGAAAAATTAAGAAATTATACCATATCTGACATAAAAGCTTTTACAAAAACATTGAAAGAAGAATGGTCAAAAATTATTCCTGATTATTGGGAAAATTTGGTCCATTCAATGCTTAATAGATTAAAAGCTGTTATAGCAAATACAATTAAGCTAAGTTTACCAAACAAATACTAAGCTTCAACTAAATAATTAAAATTGATTAGAACAATAGTTATGTCTGTTTTATTTTGAGATTACTTTTAAACTTTTTTTTTTAAACTTAATGTTACAAGATTTTGCTTTAATTTTTTTTTTTTTTTTTTTTTTTTTTGGGGGGGGGGGGGGGGTTATATGTATTCTAAATGAATAAAAATAAATAACTAATAATTTTGTTTAAATTATTTTCTTTTTATTATAAATCAAGTCATAACATGTAAAAAATGTCAAAATTTTGCTTTGAGTTACTGTACCTTATATAGGGATTGACCGAATGCCGAATAGTTGATTCGGTATTCGGTGGTTCGGCATGTGAACCGAATATTCGGCTTCAGCCGAATACTTTTAAGTATTCGGCCGAATAATTGCAGATAAGTATTTTTT
Source organism: Maratus speciosus (assembly GCA_963932465.1). Taxonomy (NCBI): domain Eukaryota; kingdom Metazoa; phylum Arthropoda; class Arachnida; order Araneae; family Salticidae; genus Maratus; species Maratus speciosus. The sequence continues at coordinate 176,287,712 of OZ010793.1, forward strand.
TTAGATTTAGAAGAATTATCTTTTACTTAGCAGTAGAATAGGCTAAACAATGAGTTTAAAGGGGTCTGCCCAGACTTTTTTCCCAGTGTCCTGTTTTTGTGAAATTGTGATCAGCTTTTTACATTTAGTAAAGATCTAGTCATAATTTTGTGAGTTTGAAATGATCGTTATATTCAGATCCTTGTTTATACATTTTTAAGAAGATATATGTATGTAAAATACATATATATATATATTTATATATGTAAAAATGACAAGCCAGATTTTACTTTTAAACGATTATATTTATAAAAGGCCCAATTTTAAGATGAAAAAGTTTTGTGAAAGACCTATTTTTGAGACAAAGAATTTTGTGAAGGGTCCTGTTTTAAGGTGAAAAGTTTTGTGAAGGATCCTGTTTTGAGATAAAATATTTTGTGAAGGGTCCTGTTTTGAAATTAAAAATTTTGTGAAGGATCCTTTAAAGGACTCAATTTTTTTCTAAACAGATCCCTGGTTTCAATATTATGTGCATGAGTTCAGAGTTCAGCTGCACTACAAAAAGCAAGTCAAAGGACATTTTTAATTAAAAGAAAAAAACTTTTTCCTTCCTAAAATAGTTTACATTGGGGTAAAATCGAAATAACTGTCTACAATAGCGAAATATAAAGTAAGGAATATGCACATCTTTCCCTTATCATTTAATTTTAATTACTTCTACATTAGGGTTTTTTTTATTTAAATTAATTTAATGTATATTTTCTTTAATATACACATCAAATAAGCATATCAGAGTTCATATCTGTATACCTAAGGTTATTAAAGAAAATACACACATCAAATAAGTATACCCCTATGCATATTCTATAGCTTTTATAACCGCTACTATATCAAAATCGCTCAAATTTGTTATCTTCATCACCACTGTGTTAAAATATTAATCAAAATGTAAATATCTATCAATAATTTGACAGAAAATAGTTAAATGTACAAATGGATATGATACCTTTTGTATTTTGAGAACATTCTTATTCAATATGTTTATAATTAGACAATCAGCAAATCAGCTTAATGACAACATTGTTTCTTTTTATTTTAATGAACTTTTGTTTTTCTGACAATCCTTACCCTTAATAATAGCCTGCACAATTTAATATTTTCATAGGGTAATTTTGGGTATTGACTAGTGATAAAATAATAAAAAATAAGTGATGTGTTAATGAATTTGTGAGTGGAAAGAAGTCATTAAATTTTTTTGTTAATTAGATTTAAGAATAAAAATGTATCTGAATTAAATTATTGAGAATTTAATTTCAATTAAAGTTTATTAAAAAAGCTAATATAGGCAAAAATGTTTAAGTATATAGAAAAATGCGTATTAAAAAATTTCAAGTATTCGGTTGCCAAATACCGAATATTCGGTATACACTTCGACTGAAGCTTCGGTATTCGGCAAAATTGCTGCTTCGATCCATCCCTAACTTTATATGCAATTATTTTCTTACTAAATCAGCCATGATTATGCCACTATTTTTGCTACTATTTTTATTTTGAAGGCTACTAAAGTAACTATTCCAAATACGTTTTGGAATGGCATCCCTGAATGTGAGGGAAGTATTGTAATCGTGATAAATACCTGATTATAAAAATACTAGTATTTTTACATTTTGAGGAACCTGAATCCATTTAATTATTTTTACAGTGATTCCATATAGAGTCCTGCGTGAACCCTAATTTTTTATATTATAATATCAAAATTAAAGTACCATCAGATGTCAGGTGGAATTCCATGTTGTACACAGTGGAGTCTTATATAAGCAATCGGCCACAAATTTTGAAAGTTTTGTGAAGATAATTGTGAGAAAATCAATTCTGATATTTCTAAGAAAATCATAGACTTGCAGTTAAAAAGAAATGTTCAAGATTATATCCAATTGAAAAAGCCATAGAAGACATGAAATGGCCATGACACCTGCATATTTCTTGGCAAACATTACTGATCCATGCTTTAAAGAGAATCAGTCACAATTGATGAGACAGAAAAAGGCATGAACCTTGCAGCCGAATTATGTCCTGAACTAATTCCAATAATTATAAACTATAAATCTAAGTCAGCTCCATTCTCCAGTTATATGTTTGATGCTGTTAATAATATGATGCAAATAGGAAAAAAAGGATATGCTGTCAGTTACCAATCATAAATTCGCTACTCAAGAATCAAATAAAGTGGACAATTTTGTAGAAATAACGCCTTTATCTTTGTGGATAAGCCTTGAAAAACACGTCAATAGAAATATAATTCAGATCATAAAAACAGTTACATATAGCTGTATGCTGTACTGCTAGTTTAGAAAGAGTGTTTTTTTACTTTTGGCTTTGTGCAGAGCAAAACTAGAAACCGGTTAGGTGTTGGTAAGGCTGCCAAACTTATTACTATTTTGAAAGAACTTAATAATTAAATGTTTTAGTTTAGAATAAAAAATTAATTTTTAATTAATGTTTGGTGATTGTTAATTAATGTTTGGTATTTTTTATATATTTTTTTCTGCCTTACTGTTTTTTGAAAATATTTTCATTCTTTATATTTAATTTATTAATTTTTGCTCACTTTAATCAAAATTGTGCTGTTGAATGAGAAAAAAACATTTTAAACATTTAAAACATGTTTTTTTTTTTTTTTTTTTCAACCCCGTGCAGGTGTCAACACTTGTAAAGAAGAAACAGGTGGTAGAAAAGAAAAATACTTTTTTTATTCATCTTTCTAGAATCAGGAAAGTGAAGAGCATTTCCTCCTTTGGTCACTTATAAAGTAATGAACTGGCCGTCCAACATTAAAAAGTACACTTCTTGTGGAAATTCTTTAATGCTTATTTTTTCAAATTGATGAGAGACAGCTCTGATAAAATATTAAAAAGGCATGGCAAACTTGTCCACATGTATAGAAAAGAAATATCAACTTAAGACATATCTAAACTTCTGTATCTTGAAAGCAGGTAGCCAGGCTTGCTCTCACCGGCAAAAGCAGTGCAAACTTTTACATGTTATCGGGACCACATCAAACCAAATTCTGAATTTTAAAATTAACAGGTTTTAGCATATAAGTGAAAACTACATGGGCTAACAAAGTAATTAAGTATAAAGATATAAATTAATTAGCTAAATTAAATTAATGACAAATATCAAGAAATAAAATGAAAAGTGGTAAATAAAAAAGTAATCCCCGATTCTGAAAATGAAAATAACTCATGTCTTTTGGAGGTGAGACACATGTGACGTTATGACCAGTAAGTGGGAGCGAGGGCTCCAAAACCATGCATACACATTTGGCACAACCAACATTGATGCTCACAACGGAAGGACAATGAGAAAAACATGTAAGAAAGCAAAATGCACTACTGGAAAGCAGACGACGATAAAATACCCATTGCACTGCAAAATACATGACTAAAGCCAAATAAATAGTGCTGAAAAGAAACAAAAATAAATGAAATTTAGAAATTGTGAGATGTTATCTCACAACTTCTTTCCCCGCCTTCTCAGGTTTTCAATAGTAATTCTAAACAACAATGGGGGGGTGTCCTCATGGTGTAATGCCTTTTAATGTTACATTCATGAAAATTCATCAGAGTGTTTGTATCAGTTTTCTTTTAGAAAAAAAAAAAAGTACTGTAAATTGCTCAAAAATAAATAAATAACAATAAAACTGCAATGTTCAAGTATTCATATTTAATTATTCAGATTGAGAGCTTTAACATAATTTTAATGAATTGTAATATGTATGTGAGTACGAATATATCAATGAAAAGGATATTAAAAGAAGAAAGGGTACATTGCACTAGGGGCCTTGCCATTTTTTTATAAAGCTGTGTGCAATTTGGGCTTTAGAAAGTGAATTGCCGAATGATATAAATAGCTATGAAAACAAGCCTGATGATCTTTTATGCTTGTTTATATATATATATATATTATACAGTAGTACCTCGGTTTACGTCAGCAATTTGTTCTAAGACTAGCGAAGTAAGTCAGGTACATTTAGATAAGCAAAAAAAAAGCATAAATAATAAAAAAATCGCTAAAATCTAATGAACATATTCTGTAATACTTAGGTGTTATGTTACAAACATTTAACATTAGCAAAAAAATGCATTTGCAATGCAAGAATTTGGAATAAATCAATAATATTGTTAATTTACAATTTGTTGTTCTTCTAGCTGTCCCATTTAAGTCTTTGAGCCAGTGAAAAAGTCTTGCAATGAAATTTGAATGTATAATATTTTTTTCTCTCTTAGAAGCTCTTTGTAACAGCAGAGTGAGTTTTCTAAGCTTTTTCCACTTGTTCCTACTCTTTGCTCATCCGAATCAATATCTTCAAGAACCGTCATGCCAGATTCAATAAGGGTTAGTCCTTGGGTTAATTGTGCAACCGTCTTAATATTTTCTATAGGCTCAAAATCTTCATTTGTTTCTTTATTTCAATAATTTCTTCAATGGTTAATCCCAGATCAGGGGAATATATGAGTAAAACCAAATCTTTAGCAGCCATCTCAAAGTTCTCTTTAGTTGTTTTTTTTTTTTTTTTTTTTTTTTTTTAATCCCATGTATAAGGTTTTTATTGAATAATAAAAGTAATTTAACTTTTTCTCTGATGTCTGTCATTATCAATTCTTCAGTGCTTCTACAGATAAAATAAATAAAACAAAACCTATTCATTTTACCATTTCACTATCTCTCTGTCGTCTGTTTTTAGATGATACAATTAACAAAATAAGATAAAATTTGATTTTCTCAAAATGTGCGGTCTTAACTGTCCAAAGACACATCTAGTAATAATTTATTTAGTAAGAATGTAAAAATAAATAAAATAAATAGATAAATTATTTACGTCTAAGGTTTAACTATTTATATCCAATTTTTATTTGAATGTATTTGCTTGCTAGATCATGTAATTAAAAATGAAATAGCACGAGAAGATATTTTATGGGATTTTTTAAAAAAGCTTTTTTTTCTAGAAAAAAAGTCGTCAAGAAAGTAAAGGTGCTGGTAGTGGTGTTGAAATCATTGTAAATGAACCTTATACTGATGGACCTGGTGGCAATGGGCAGTTCACTCACAAAATTTATCATGTTGGTAGCCATCTTCCAGGTAAATCTTTTTCTCCTTCGATTTTTAGTTTTTCTGTAAAATTTTCTTTTCTTCATTATTTTTCAGATATTATATTATGATCTAATGCTTTGACTTGTTATTTTAATACTCTATTCCCATTTTAAAACTCTATTTCTTAAAAAAATAAATATGCAATGGTTCATTTGAAACTAGTGATAAAAAGAAGAAAAAATAATAATTAAAACAATGATGGAGATTTTTTATTATCACTAGCAGTTTTAATTAATCAAAGCTGGAGCACAGCTGAAGACATATTTCATGCTGGGTGGCACAAGGCAGAGAGAACATAAAAATGATAAGTATCAAATAGCATGATACCACTTACAAGCATGGCAAGTTGAATTTCTGAAAGGGCATTCGCTTGACACGTGACTACTTCCACATTGAATGTATTTTTCGGCATTTTGACTTGTAACACGTGAATGTGGGCTTTTTGGTACATTATCTTTCTTTGATTGAATTCTGTTTACTTCAGAACCGGAACTGGATGCCATTCATAGACTGATTGTGTCCCTGACTACGGTCTCCATTGTCACTGCATTCTCTGTGACCATCGTTAGGGTTAGCTGGCTTTCGTTGAATTCCTTCATCTTGAATGCTGCAAATAGTCCGATCATGCAACATTTCATCGAACGATGTGACATAGTTACAATATTTCACCAAGCTGCGTAGCTCTGCAATGAATTTTGTAACAGATTTGTCAGTGCATCGCACTCTGCTATTAAATTTTTACCTTTCAACACTCGCAGAAGTTGATGGATCAAAGTACGAATTCAGAACATAATGATTTCTCAAAGTGTCTTCGTAGTCGGCCCCGCTGGTGACTGTAGTTTTTGGATTAACACATACGTAGTTGGGCCGACGACTGTCAGAGAAATAGCTCTCTTGTGAACTAGTGATCCGCTTAATCAATTCCATTTTCTATGAAAAATTGTTCAAGGTGCTCGGTATACAATGTCCATGATTCAGTTGTAGAATTGAACTCTTGAACCTGGGCAAAAGAACCCATCTTAAGCTATTTTTTTTAAAAGCTTTACTGCAAAAAGCATGCGCCCATGCATTAGGCTTTGTTCGACATGTGCTACCGGCAACTCGTAACTCTGTGGCTGTGTGTTAGGCTTTGTGCATTGCAGATAAGATTTGTTTTGTAAATCTGCCAAAGAAGAAAAAATTCTTCTTATAACATCATCAAATCGCATCTCGTCGCCAGTTTTTATAACTGTGGTTTTTATAACTGTATTTATATAGTTATATAAATGGTCATGCCATAAAGCAGGTAGAAAACAACAGCAGATTTATTAAGGTACAAAAAAAACTCACTAGATCACGGGTAATACAAAACTGCTGGTTGACCGACAATTTGTTGTTTACACAAGCTCACTGTAGAGGTGCATCTCTTATGATCAAGATTGATTACAAACAATTTGCAACAGAGTTTTTACTCTTTGTATCTACAATCAGTTTTTCTGAATATTTTATCAACACTATTGTGACACTTTTGATCTCTTTTAGCTAAAAGTAAAGCTTCAGTTTCTAGATTTAACTCGTTTAACATATTTATTTTTTCTTTAATTAACAATTATCTCTCATTTATTACACTTTCTACCCTAAAAGTATAGATTTCCTTAAGCAATTCTTCAATGTCATTTAACAATTTTGATGTAGCAGATTGGTTCTAACTGCTTTCCATTTACCCTTAGATTTTTCTAGATCACTCATTTTGTTTATTTAATAGTTTTGTGTAGTTTAAAAATTTTGTTTATTTAATACACAACTGTATACTAGTTAAATATATTTTCTTTCAGCATACAAAATACAATGAATGTACAATAAACAAAAAATCTTTAACATATATAATAAATTTTATCTTTTCTCTAACACACAATTCTCAAATAACAGAAACATTTCTGAAAATCTTAAACTACTTCAAAACTTAAAATCTGCATACTGAACCAAGAAAAAAAGATCCAAACTATACTCTCCTTTCTCCTTTACTCCTCGCAAGAACATTACAACATTACCAAACATTTCAAATTGAAACTAGTCCTCACCTCTATCAACCACAATTTGTCACCATTCTCTCTATACACAACACATAATCTTAAACCAACAAAAAATTGGACACAATTCTTCTTTTTTTTTTTTTTTTTATCCAAAACCTTCAGACATTCACCATTTTACACAACAATATCTCACTGTCCTCACACCATGTTGATGATTACTGAAGATATTTTGAAGTTTTAAGTAATCAAAATGGAAATACATTTAAAGACATATTTAATGCTTGATGGTATAAGACAGTCAGAAGATGCAAATGGTAGTAGGGTGCCACCTAGGAATTGAACAATAATAATAATTTTAGGATTTAAAAAAAAAGCTTAACACATCTATTTTTGCATTTTCAAATTATTATTTAGAAGTACTTTTCTCCATTTGCTTGTATCATGATTTTTTATTATTTTATCCTTTCTACATTGAACATTTATTGCTTTGCTTTTAAATTATATTGTAATTCGTATGCATTTATAGTTGTAAATTTATCTTTATGCATTCAACATGGAATGTTTAATATTTTCAGGATGGTTCAAAGCTCTTTTACCTAAATCAGCTTTGACTGTTGAAGAAGAGGCATGGAATGCTTATCCATACACTAAAACACGCTATACATGTCCTTTTGTTGAAAAATTTATGTTGGAAATTGAGACTAGGTATTTTGCAGATGCTGGCACACAAGATAATGTATTCAATCTATCTGGGAGTGACTTGAGGAATCGTCAAGTTGGTAATGTTATTATGTATATTTATTAATATAAATATATGTAATAAAGGTGATGTAATAATTGTTATGTATATTTAATACTATAAAAATATGTAATAAAGGACATAGGAAGTATAAAGTGAGAAACTGACTGATTTAAAATAAAAATAAATAAATATCATATTTACTCACATATTTTATTTCTTTTCAAAATTAAGGGCTGCAAAAAATGTGAGGTTTGAACGAGTAATTTTATTTGCATTAATTTTTTAACCCCTATCACCGGTTTTTTAAAACAGAAATTTTTGCCTCATTAAATCGGGAAAATGCTCGGATTAAATAAGGCAAAATGTACCATAAAAATTTACTGGTGAGAATAATCATTGATTCTGAGCACCTTATGCAGCACGAATACCGGTCACTCGTCCCCAAGGGGTTAAGAGATGAAAGTTTTAATTAATAAAATATTTTTTAAAAGATAATTGTAATGTTTTAATAAATTATTAATATTTGATAAAATGTATTAGTCTAAATGCAAGTATTATATACACAGAGTAAAACTGTTATTTTTCTTATGTATTTAAATGAATCAAGCAAATACAGTAGACTACCTCAAATCCGCAACCTTAAAATCTGCAAGTGCCTAAAATCCGCAACCTTAAAATCTGCAAATGCCTAAAATCCGCACATCATCGCAGATGTAAACAATCCAACTTTCAGTTCAAATGAAGGAACAAAATTACAGACTTTAATTTGTTATATTATTCTGTACATATTTTAATATGTAATACTCGTTAATATGATTGAACTCATGCTTTTTCATGAAGGAAGTATAAATTTATTTCTGAAAAAATTCAAGATATTGCTGATATCACTGGTAATTGCAATCTTTTTATCAAATATATTATGTATTAATCAAGCATTTTTGGTTATTAACTCTGGCTAAACCTGAAATAATAAAACTTCTTATTTTATGATTTTGACGTGAATTAGTAGGGTAACTTTATGAGGCAAGTTTCTTTGAATAATTCAAGAAAAATGTATCTCATCTTCATTATGCATATTTAACTATACATTATTAATTATTTACTTGACCCTTCCTTTTAATAATTTAATATTTTTTAAACCTATCTTAATTTCCATTATTTTAGTTTTTTACTTTACTGAATAATTTTAATATTTTACTATATTGTAAGCATTCATTAAAATTTCAATTGCATTATTACATTCAAATTACTGTTTAAAAAATGTTAACAAAGCAATGACCAGATATCTGCAAAATTCTAAAATCTGCACAACCTGTGGTTTCGAGCTGTGCGGATTCGAAGGAGTCTACTGTATAAACAAGTCTAATTTAGATAGATTAACACAAAATACACTTAATAGATTGCAAAACTGGTGATATTGCGTAACCAGTTACAATAAAAACAATGCATGCTAATGCTCTTGTTGAAAGTGGAAGAAGAAAAACTGAATGAAAATATGCAGTTGCGTTTTTAAAAAATTGTTCTTTTATATTCACAAAATTAAATTCAAATTTGTATTAATTTTATAATGGAAATTCACAGTCTATTGTGTGTTTAGATTTATTTAGCAGCTTGCTTCATTTATCTAAATCAGCAGTCACCAACCTTTTGGACCTCACAGACTGTAAAATTTATAAATTTTGATCCTGCAGACTGCTAATATAATTTTTTAAACTGCAAATATATTTGCATAATAATGACCCGAAAACTTTCATTTTATTAATATGAAATAGTAAGAAAATATTGCAATTAATGTAAAAAATTTACAAATGCTTATTCAATTAAATATGTAATATATATGTGTGTGTGTGTAATAATAAATGATTAAGAATAAAAATAATCTAATAATAATAAATAATAATAAGTAAATATATAATATATAGGACTGGGCGATGTAGAAATTTCTTAAATCGATTTATCATCTATCTAACATTGCGATTTAGTGCTAAATCGCGATTTAAAACCGATTTTACATTTTAGAATCTGGAAGCCCTTTTTTTAAATTTTTAGTAATAAAATATGGTCTTTATGTGCCCCCTCCCCCCCTCCTGTATTATTTAGTATACTTAGCTTTAAATTTTCCAAATAATTTTGAAAAGAGGTATATTTTACACATAAAAAAACTTTGAATGTCCCAAAACACTAGTTTTTTTTTCCATTTTAAAAATTTGTGACCTATTGTAATACATCTTATAAACTCATTCTATAAGAAGTTAATATAAAAGAAAATGATTTTTTTTTTTTTTTTTTTTTTTGTCTCACTTGTTATGCCTGCTACAATCTAAATTTCTTAGGGGGTGGGGGACTTCCCCTAGCCCACCCAAATAGCACTTCATTGCTAACAACCTACACACACTCTTTTTACAGACACAGAATTAAAAAGTTATTGAGGTACAGAAGCATATTAAAGGAATTCAATGATGAATTTAACTATTCATTTACCATGATGAGAAAAGTAGTAAAAAAAAGGGGGAGGGGGAGATATGAGAAATAAGGTGCAATTTTATATCTTTTTAACTTTTAGATTACAATAAGATTTGTTTAACATAAATGCTGACATTGATATAGTGGATGGAGAAGGATTGAAAGTGTGAGCCTTGGAGCACATTACTGAAATTGCTGATTTTTTTTGCGGCTGTTGCCATCCTTTAAGATTAGTAATAAAATATAATCTTAAAATATATCTCTTTTTTATGATAACAGAATGTCAAAAAAGCAGAAAATCGCAGATCTGCAGAAAAATCTAATGAATACCTCCTCCAGCCCTCATTCATTCTGATGTAAAAATAAAGTTACTTGACTCATTACAGAACTTTATTAAAGTATATTTAATTAATTACAAAATAATAATAAATTAAAACTAAAATATTCCCATAATACCCAAACATATCAAAATTAATTTTTCATGAAAATAATGCATAAAAATATAAACTAAAAATGGATGAATTTGGATATAAATAGTGAATCAATTTCAGCAAGATACCCAATCCTTGTGACTGGCGTTGAAATCGGATGTCAAACCTGATGCATGACTGTTTTAAAATATTTTAATTAATTACAGAATAATAGAAAATAAAGAATATGTATTAAAATATTACGCAAACATGTGAAAAATGAATGTTTCATTAAAAGAATGCAGAAAAATAAAAACTGAAATTCGATGAATTTGGATTTTAAATATGAAACTTTATTCTTTTTTTTTCCAATCATAAATACTCAATCAATTTCAGGAAAAAAATATTATTAGTAAAAGAAAAATATTTCATGTGGATCACGGCGAAATAGTGATACACAAAACAATGCATGACTATACTTTAAAATAATTTCATTAATTACAAAATAATAGAAAATAAAAAATAAATGTTAAAATATTACTAAAACATGTAAAAAAAAAATGAATTTTTCATCATAAGAATGCATAAAAGTATAAACTACAAGTCGAGTTTGGATTTTAAATATAAAACTTTATTATTATTATTATTAATCATATAAATGCCGAATGAATTTAGGAAAACAGTCTTTTGAAACAATGCAGGATTCTACTTTAAAACATTTTAATTAATTACAGAATATTGGAAAATAAAAAATACATATTGCAATATTACTCAAATATGTGAAAACTTAATTTATCATCAAAAGATTGCATTAGCATATAAATTGAAATTCGATGAATTTGGATTTTAAGATTTAAACATTACTTTTTTCTTTCAAATTTCCACTATATAAGTTCTTAATTTCTGAAAAATACCCATTCCAATCTCGTAAACTCTTAATCTGGTTTACAAAATAAATATAAATAAAGATCAATTCTTACTTAAATCATCGTTTTCTTAAATCGCCTTTTTCTTAAATCGGAGAGGATTGAGGCTCGATGTTTTTTTAAATCGGATCCTGCTAAATCGATTTAACACCAGCTTGCCTTGTTTTTCTTAAATCGGAAAGCATCGAGGCTTGCGATGTTTGCTTAAATCGGATCCTCCTAAATCAATTTAAAATCAGCTTGCCATGTAAGTGGTAGATACATCAAACTAGATAAATCGGTTTTCCGATGTTAGCTCTGAATCAGTATTTTGTTTTAAATCGATTTAAAGCCAATGGCTAAATCGCGATTTAAGACAATGGCTAAATTGCGATTTAAGATAATGGCTAAATCACGATTTGACATTAGCTAAATCGCGATTTCCGATTAGCATAAATTGATTTAAGACAAATGGTTAAATTGGATTTCCGATGTAAGCTTTAAATCGATTTAAGAGTTAAATCGATTTAAGGCCCAGGCCTAATAATATATATGTAGTAATAATAATGATAAATATGTTCAATTCTTATGTTTTTCTTGCATTTCCTGTTTTAGTTTTTATTTTTTAATTTTCTTGTTTAATTTTATTTTTTAATTTTCTTGTTTAATTTTATTTATTTCTTCTTCTTTTTTAATTATTATTTTAATTTGTTTATTTCTTTTCATTTCCTTTCCTTTTATCTTTTCTGCTAATATTATTTTCTATCATTCTGGCAACTCTTCTGTATGTGCGCCTCTGTTACTGATGTTTACCTTTCAGCTAGCGCCACCGGTCACATTCCTTGTAAACTCTCCTAATACCTCTCTCTACCCTTTCTGTTCATTTCTAACCTTATTCCCTAATGGACATGTGTTTATATTGGCTGATGATGTTAACGGGCTATGTTAATATTTCCGGCCTCAAACACGTCCTTTGTGCTTTGTGTACTTTTGTTTTATGGTGATTGAAACAAAGTTTTATTATTTAATTGTGAGTTATTGCCAGTTTTTCAGTGCTGTTTCATCAAATATTTATTCAATTATAAAAAAAAAAAAAAAAAAAACAAATGCTGACTTAATTCTCACATTTTTAAAAGAAGTTGTTTAATTGTAACATAATTATTAAAGTAAATTTAATCATGCAAAATAATAGAATCTTATTTAAATATCAAACATTTTTAATGTAAAATTTTGTTCCTGTTTGTTTCAAATAAATTCATGGATTTTTTGTTCTAATTGTGTTGCTGCAAGCCACTGGGTTGCTTATATAATTTTACTATTTTTGCTAAGAAATTTAAAGATTTTTTTTGCTAAGAAATTTAAAAAAGCTTAATTTGTTGCTAAGAAAATCATAAATGCTTATTTAACTGTAACTAATAACTTTTTGTTAATATGTTTAATTGTAACAAAATTATTAAAGTAAGTATAATCCTTACAAAATAATACAATGTTATTTAAGCATGAAATAGTTTTAGTGTGATAATTTGTTTCAAATACATTCGTGGATTTTTGGTTCCAATGGCATTATTGCTAGTCAGAGCATTATTTTTATTCCACGTTACAGGCATGAAATTTGGACATTCTCTGGATTGATGCAAAAATGCAAAGAAAATACAGTAGAGTCTCGAAAATCTGAGTCTCAGAAGTTCGAGGTTCTGCTTAATTCGATGAGTCAAAAATAAAAATTTCTATTTTTTTTCTTTGCCCGAAAGAATGCATGAGAGATATTGTTTACTGGATAGCTGATTCTTGGGAAGAAATTCAGTCTACAACATTGAATAAATCGTGGTTGAAATTTTTACCTAAAGCAGTAACATCGACTGAGATGACGATTAATGATAACGATGATGAAAACATTGTTTTGAAAGATTTGGTGAAGGAAGTAGTGGGCTGTGAAAATTTTAATGCAGATGACATTAAAAAATGGCTAAACAGTTATGAAATGCTGGAAATAACTGAATCGACTACTGTAATAATGCTAGAAGATGAAGAGGAATGTAATGATACAATAGTAAATGACTACCTGCCATTTGAAAAATACTCTCTAATAGTGAAGGTTCTGCATTTTTAGAACTGGCTTTAAAATATGTAGAACAGAAAAATGAACCTACCCCTACTAACGTTATTCATTTTAAGCGTTGGTTAGATATTGCATCTAAATTGAGAAGTTGATTTTTTTTTTTTTTTTTTTTTTTTTTTTTGTGAAGTATCCTGTATATCATTATAAAAGGAATAAAGGTATGTACATTCGTTGTCATCCTAATTGAGTAAAATTATAATTGGTAAGAATTTTTTACTTTTTCAGAAAATCCGAGTTTTCAGTAATCTGAGGTGGTGTCAGCCCCAATTACCTTAGATTTTCAAGACTCTACTGTATTAGAAGCATGTGGAGGGGAGGGGGGTTAGAAAACTTAATAATTAGATGTTTTGTCTACTGAAATCCTTGGAGTTTGTTTCTGAATTGCTGTACTATCAAATCAAAGGTGAGTTTTAATTATAAACAGGAGGGAAGGGGGGGTTAGAAAACTTAATAATTAGATGTTTTGTCTACTGAAATCCTTGGAGTTTGTTTCTGAATTGCTGTACTATCAAATCAAAGGCGAGTTTTAATTATAAACATCTGAAAATCATGTAAATTAAGTTAACTAGGGAAAGGAAGTTTCTATAAAGTTCTTTTTGGAATAGAATATTTTATTCTATTTATAAAAGACTTCTCGCTGGATAATTTCAGTGATGCATTTTTGCATATGTATTTCTGGAGTAAAGATCAGTTTGGCGTGCATATGAGTATATTTAGCATACAGATTTTTTTTTTCCTTAAGTGAAGTTTTAAACAGTCAGATCATTCAAAATAACACATTTATTTTGAAATATTAATCTCTGTACTTTTCACATAAGTTCATCTGGTACATTCAGATGGATTTATACTTTTTGCAAACTGTTTCCAGTTTTCTGTTTTGTTTTGATTTAATGAATTTATACATTTATTGTTATTTATTTTTATACTTTCTAAGTTACAAAATGAAAATAACAATCATATGTACTGTTATAATTCACTTTTATTGCATGAATAACTGTTAAAATGTGTCTAAATTATATTATACGAGTTTGGCCTTATTGTATAGATGGAAAAAATTTTCCACCTTTTTTCCTATTTCCCGCTTTCATGCCTGACATTAAGACTGATACTGAGATTTAAATGTGGTAACAGATAATTTAAATGACTTTTTGCATAAGTATGTTGTTAAAAACTGAATCAAAATTTTCACTCAGCAGTGAATAATTATGTGTTATGCAGAGCCAAAATTGGGGCCTCGATATAAAAAAATATATATATATATTTTATTAATAAATAATTAATTACATCTACTGACATAATTTATCTATACCTGTTATAATTAAAATTTTCAAAACTAAACATCTAAAGTTACGTAAATATAAAAGATTTTTTTCTAATAATTTTATTTTATGAATAATGAAACAAGAAAAATGCAAATGATATTAAATTTTCCTGTGGACCATCAAAATTGTCTCATGGACCAGTGGTGGTCCATCAACCACCAGTTGGTGATGTTTGATCTAAATTATCTCATAACTTCATGAAAAAATTATTTGAAATTTTCTAAAGTGTGGATCTGGAAAAATTATGTGGCGTTGAAAATTATGTGAGTAAATATGGTACTTTCTGTCAGTGCTGCCTTTTGGCAAACATAGACAATTGACAACCATGAAAGGGGGCTGCTTTTACTTCATTGTATTTCATTTATATTCATGTGTTTGTATATTTTCCATTTACTCTTTAACACAATGACTCTTTTTTTTTTTTTTTTTTTTTTATGATTTTCTAAAATTTGTGTCTGAAAGGGCTGAAAGAATATTAAAATATAATATTAACTTGAATAATTCTACAACTTCTTTATTTTCTTAAAAAAGAATATCATTGAATTTCTATTTAATGAACTCCTATTTTACAAAATTTTCTATTTAATAAAATAAAATCTGGAAATTTTATTGCAACAAAAATAACACAAATATCTCCAAATAATGAAAACAAATTTTTATTGAGACAAAATTTTCAAAAATATAACCATTTTCAGCCTATCAAAAAAGCCATTTTCGAACAATTCTTACATTTAGTTTTGTAATTCATTATAATATGCTACTATGCCATTAAGGTTTTCTACTTATTGGTATTTATGGATCTGCTGTACAAAAGAAGATTTGTGTATGACTAAATTAAAGTATAAAGAGTTGAAAAACAAAAGACAAGCCACCCTCATTTATCAAATTTCTTGAAATTTATTTTCATGTAGTCACACCTGAATATCCATAAGATAACAAAATCTTACAAAGTGTCATAAAAAACAATACTGAAGTAACTGTAGTGATAAAGAAGATGAGAAAATAGCTCCTGAAAATTTTATCTCAATGAGAAATAATTAAACTTTTAGGAACAGTATATCATCTGGGTTGCAGTTTTTAAAAGATATTCACAAGAATATGCTTTAAGAACTTTAAAACGTTTTACAAATGATAAACTAATCCTGTAATAAAAAATATAGAAACCATAAAAACTTTTAACATGTAATGGCTAAAATACAACTAACAATAAAGGGTTTTTTTTTTTTTTTTTTTTTTTTTTTTTTTTTTTTGAAAACGTATCAGATAGAATTTCCATTTAATGAATTTTCTATATTAAAAATTTAAAATTCATTAAATAGAAGTTAAATGTAATATGAAATATAACAAAATAGACTTCAATTGATAAGCCTTTCTAACATTGTAGATAATTTAGCTTCGCTGTCACATTGTGGGAAGGATATTGTTGAATGAGAGAAAGTAATATTTTGTAGTTTTACACCATTGAAGAGAATCCTGGTTATTTATTCTGCAGTGTTTTAATTGAAAATTGCTACTGTATTTTTTTAGATAACATTAAATTAGGAAGTAACAATATTATGTATTGCTATTAAACAGCAATATTAATGACTAATTATGATTACTTTTTTTAATTCTTTCTGTACTTGTTTCTTTATAATATGTATGTTATATATGAGAATGTGAGTTAACTTGCCTTATCCATAAAATCAATTTTTGGGAAATCGTGAAAAACCTCTGATTGCATCCATTTGTTTTCATTGTAAACAAAGATTTTACTGTGTCAGAAATACATGATAAAACTAGGTTTTTTTGCAGACTGTAATGTTTTTTCGATGCAGGATCACTCATAGAATAGATTGATAGAGAAAACTTGATTTTTAAATTTTGGATAAGCCGAGTTTTGAAACTCACGTCCTCATATGCATAATTATAGTGTATATATATATATATATTCTATTTATGATTGTTAAAGAAAATAATTTTTGCATATAATTACTTTTGACTAAATATAAAAATTTAAAATTCATTAAATAGAAGTTAAATGTAATATGAAATATAACAAAATAGACTTCAATTGATAAGCCTTTCTAACATTGTAGATAATTTAGCTTCGCTGTCACATTGTGAGAAGGATATTGTTGAATGAGAGAAAGTAATATTTTGTAGTTTTGCACCATTGAAGAGAATCCTGGTTATTTATTCTGCAACATGAACCCTCAGAAAATGGCATAACACACTTTGAAAACGAGTGTCCCTGCACCATGCTAATTATGTCTAGAATATCTCGTTAAGTTCACATTAGCACCCTTTTTAAGAAATGAGTTACCTGATTTTGTAATTTTTGGTGTATGATCTCTTATAACCTGGTGTAGCATGAATATTTTGTTTGGTTTTCTGAATTCAGATTAAAAAAGAAATATAACACAGTATTACATCTCAATTATGATACCTATACAGATCCTTTGATTTCTATATCCTTGACTAATATAATTAACCTTAACTACCATTGCATTTTGCCATGTAATTTGAAATTCTTAGCCTTTTACAGTTCCTTTTCTTCAAATTTAAAACTACTATTTTAAACTCTGCTCCTCTTGTTAGTATTTCCCTATTGTACAAGTTATGATTAGAAGTTCATTCCTCTCATTGATATCTGAAACTGTGCTTCCTCTGACTGATCTGCTAGCAAATGTCTTTTTGCTGATATGACACTCTGCAAAGCAATTTACCTTGTATAAAACTTTTACACGCTTCTTATTTTTTAATTTTTGTTCTATGATCTGTTTTCCAATTTAATCAGTTATAATTTAGAGCCCAAGTACTTATGTAATTGTAATACATTGTAAATAATTTCATGTTTTCTTTACAGAAAAGTGTTATATTTTTCATAATATATATAGTGTTATCGCCGGTGCATTGTTACTTTTTTTTTTTTTTTTTTTTTTTTTTAAGTTTTAAAATGCATTCTATTGTAAAACTCATATGCACATTTAATTTTCAGATTTAATCGACGTTGTTAAAGATCAGTTGTTTGGATCTGATTATCTGCCTGAAGAAGATCCAAAACTATATGTCTCATCTAAAACTAACAGAGGACCTTTGCATGATGACTGGATTTCTGAACACAAATCTAAAAAGCTGCCTCCTGGAAAATCAATCATGTGTGCTTATAAATTATGTAAGGTTGAGTTCCGGTATTGGGGGATGCAGACAAAAATTGAAAAGTTTATTCATGATGTTGGTAAGTTTTTTCTTGTGGTAAGCTTTTCATAAAGTTCTGCACAGGTCGAAATTTTGAGACCCAGTCCCAACTTAACCCCCCCCCCTCCCCCCACCCCACCGATATGCCATTAGTGGCAGTATTTTTGAATGGATGTGCCTCTACTTCAATGCCCAGTGGCTTTTTTAAAAAATAAAGAAAATAAGCATGGAAAAAAAAAAAGCTAAAATACATATTTTTTCTCAGAACTCCTTGTGCAAGATAATTTTTAATCATATCAGTGTAAAAATCTGTTTTGTAAAAATTCAGTCACGCTGGGCAAATTGAGTTTTTATAGGGACTGGACTTCTGGTCAAACTTTTAGCTTTTATACCGTACCGGGCTCAGGCCAAAATTTTAGCTTTTATACTGGGCCAGGCTGGCTTTTAACTTTTATACTGAGATGGAACATTAAATTCTTTTTACACATCTGGTCAGACCTGGTCCTGGAAATGTTTGTGCAAATTTTTGGCGTTTAACATTTTATAGTTAGTATTTTATCCCATATAGCTTAGAGTTTATAAATTCTATAGATCATATACAGAGTTGGACAAAAAAATTAGAGTACATTTCTTTTTATTGGCGGAAATTGCTGAATGGGAATTTTCAACTGTGTTATTGTGTTTCCAAACTTAACTAAATTTTTGCATGCTATGTAGTATATATACAAATCTAGGGATCATATACAGAGCTGCTCAAAATAATTTATATACTTTTGCAACTGTAGATGGTGTTTTCTGAAATTTGGTTTTCATATGTTTTATGTGTTTCCTAAATTTATTTAGATATCATCTTTCAACTTATTAAATGGTGAAGTTTTGTTAAAGTATTCTGAAAGTGCTGCAGAGTGTTCTATAATCTAATTGACACATGATTTTTCTTTCTTGTTTTATTAGTAATATTCACATTAAAATTATTGTTGTAAATATTTTTACAGCTCTTCGAAAAACTATGCTTAGAGCTCATAGACAAGCATGGGCCTGGCAAGATGAGTGGTACGGTCTCACAATGGAAGATATTAGACGCTTGGAGCGGGAGACTCAAGAAGCTCTAGCTAAAACGATGAAGGATGAAGAATCTGATGCTGAACCATCTATGCATCCTAGTCCTTCTGCTCTTTCCGGACAAGAAGTTGACCTTACAGCAATTGACAAAGATAAAGACAATGAATCTTTTGTTCAGCTAGATGGCAGTCCTTCACCAGGCAGAAGACGTAAAACAAGAAATTTGTCTGTGGCTGATGTTGGTGTGGATGATGGTAGGCAAAAATTATGGTCACGGAGTGGCTCCCGAACAGCGCTTTGCTCTCCTAGTATGTGCCTATGCTTAAAGCTTTCAAACGAACAGTTTTATTTCAGTGTGACACTGCTGGTATATTTTTGCTGCTTTTTTTTTTTTATTATTGCATCATTGCTAAGATCTTTTTTTTTTTTTTTTTACAACAAAAATAAAGTAACTTTTTGATATTTTTTCTAAAATTTTGAAATGCAATGATTTTTTTTATTGTTTTGAAGTTTTTGTGCTCTTTTTCTTAGAAAAGCAGCATTTTTTTTCCCTTTTTGAACTGAAAAACTGCTTTTTTGATCTTTCGCCATTTTTAAAATAATATTTTGTCAAAATTAAAATCATACTCTATTCTTTATTTCTCATTTAAGTTGGTAGTATTATTAATGATTCATTACTTGCCTGCTTTTCTGATGCATAGTCATAAAAGAATTCAATTGCTTTTTCTTTTCAGTATGTTTTAAAATATATACTGTTAAATTTACTATACATTTACTTCTCTAAATTTACTCTACATACTTTACATTTTAAACAGTATTTTGTGAATTTATTTAAAAAAATTATGTTTGATGTTTATTTATTTTTAAAAATTTCTTTATTTAAAAATGTATATACATTTTTCTTGTCCTTTTTTTCTTTTTTGACAAATCAAGGCCTGTTAAACTAAAGCAAAATTGTCCTTACTACTTTAAGCTCAACATTTTAGTTAAACCCAGTTTTATTATGATAATGTAATAAATATTATAAAAAAATAATTTATTTTGATATCACTATGTTGCTTATCATCTATAATAATAAAGATAAAAAGAAGTCTGTGTGTTGTGTTCTGAAGAGACTGTGCACATGTAGCTACAAGATTTGTCAGGATGTTACCTTTATGTCTGTAGTTATGCATCTCAAAGCCAGATTTTCGGTTAGATTTTTTTAAATTTAATTTTTATGCAACTTTTATCTCATTGAAAATAATTTTTTTTTTTCCCTCAAAATGCCTTGCTATACCAAATCCGAAGCATTCCACGAATATGCAAGCAGGGAAGCATGACGATAAAATAAAATCACTCCTTTTATTTTCTGTAATTTTTAAGTGCCCATTGGCTTAACAAATCAAAATACAATAAAACAAAAGGTACAGTCTTAAATTTTGTACTTTAACCTTTGTAATGGTGTAATTCGTTTTTAAAAATATGAATATTAACTTTTTCAAAAACTTATTTTAGAAATTGCAAATTCATAATCAACTCCCACTTCTTTCACTTTTTGAAGTCTGCATCGGTTCAACTGTTCAAAATGCGGAAAAACAACAACAAAAATATCTGCTAAATTTTCATAGTTTTTCCTTTCTAATGGCACAATTCACTAAAAATTATATTAATATCAAACCTTTAAAGAAAAATAGTTTCAAAATGTCATTTTGATGTTTTCATTTTTTATTCTGCAATGTTTAAAATTCAATATTTTCTCATGAAATAGAAATACGAAAAAAGGAAATATACCAGACCACATCTACATTCATTTTCCTTTTAAACAGTGCAATCTGTTTTTAAAAATATTAATATTAGCATTTTCAAAAAAAGTTTTCTGGAAGTCACTTTTGTGATTAGCATTTTTTCTTCGATGTTTAAAATTCTGCATTTTCTATTTTTCATCAAAATAACAAAAAAACACTCACTTAATCAGTGTACATTTTTTCCTTTAAAATGACGTCTTCAATTTAAAAAAGTATTAATGTTACTCATTGTTTGTACTGTCCTTGAAAGTCTTTAAACGTGCTTAAATTTTTAAAAAGTAATTTTTGTTCTTTTAAAGTACCATGCAAAATCTGCAAAAAAGTCATTAATTTTACTCTTGTATTATTTCTTAATCAGGGGTGAAACTCTTCTGTGTTTGAATTTCTGATTTTAAAAAAATCATGAGGAGAATTTGTTTTTACCAATGTCCAGAACTGCTTTATAAAGTGTAGCTGTTCCCGACACAGCCAATTAAGTGAAGAAGGAGGGAAAAAATCCTGTGCAGTCATCTCATCTGATATACGTCAAGACAGTGACATCGTATTACTCATGTAGCAGTCAGCTAGACACAGCAGCACTCCATCTTTGGGAAAACTCTGTTCCCAGTCTTCTTTCATGCTTAAATGACTGGGTCGAGAATGGCTGTACTTGATAAAGCAGTCCTGGACATATATGAAAAAAAAAAATCTTGCTTGCACAAACATATCGCGGCTGCTCATGTGTAAGAAAGTTGATTTAGCTAGTATTTGATTTGTCCTTCAATATTGATCATTTGCTGAAAATTAACTCAAGTAAATCATTAATTCCAAAATGGCCTCATCTGTTTTAAATTTACAATAAACTCTGTATGACTTATTTTGAAATAAAACTTCGCAGTTTTTATTTGCACACAATCCGTTAAAAACTTAAATGGTATTTTTAATTTTCTACTTTTTAATTTTGCATAATATTTTCTTTGGAATTCACTGTTCTCTGAAGAGCTACTTTTAATTGTAGTATCATAAATTCTCTACATTTTATTCACGCAATCTAAAATGCTGTGCTTCAGTTAATAATCCTTAATTCAGCCTAGTTACTATGTATATTTTTAAAAATATATTTTCAAATATAAATTCTACCTTAGTTAGTTTTAAATTTGTTAGCATATTAATGCTGGCAGTGTTTAATGGAATCCATAATTTGCTAAATGATTTGAAAATATGATATCATTAACAGTTTATTAATAGTGCTATGATGTAACATAAATGTACCTACTATGTTACTATTATCTTCTGCACTGTAGATAGATGACTGGTTAGAAACAGATGCAGCAGCTGTCAGATAATGAATCTAGGAAAATAATATGCATTGTGTTTTGGGATTACAAAATTTATTTATTTTTTTATTATTTTTGTATATGTATCCCAATAATGTTAAGTAATCTCTAAAATGCTAGGAATGAACATTTGTTGCATTAATTTTTTGAGCATTTTTATAATTACTTTTATATATATACATTTTTTTCATGCAATACCTGCTACCATATACAGTGAAATATGTTTAACACGAAATTGAGGGGGCTGAAATTTTTTTCTGTGTTAAAAGAATTCCGCGTTATGATTTGTAAAAAAAGAACAAAATTCACAAATATTTTCGACATCATCAAATTTTATTTTGATTTCCCATTAAACTACTAGTTTGCTAAGTTGCATCCATTATGATAAAAAGCAAGTAAAAAAAAAAAAATATTGTCTTTTGGCGAAAAAATCAGATATCTTTTGTTGAAATGTCTTTTTCAGCATTCTGAGATCTAGCATGTTTGAATCAAATGAGCAAAACTGTCTCTGAATCTTCGTGCTTAGCAGTTCTCATATGTTTTCTCTTTGTATTAAACATACTGCGCTCAAACACTAACATAATGAGATCCCTGTCTTTTATTATTGTTGATAAAGTAGAATTGGCAATGCAGATTTCTTTGCAGGCTCTTTGCAGATTTCTGTTTTTGTCCTTATTTTTCATCAACTGTATTAAGCAGCTTCATCTGCTTTTGAAGCGAAATAATAGCAGTTTGTTTTCAAATCGATTTTTCAGCCATTGTGCTCATAAAACATAAGCTAATTTACCAAAAAAAAAAAAAAAAAACCCACGAAATTCACTGATTTTCACCCAAAATTTAGTGGTTTTAACAGAAAATTCACCAATTTCAACTCAAACTAACTAGATTGAAAGCGAATTTTTTTTTATGTTAAAAGAAAAAAAAATGCATTAAGTTGCATTGTATTCTGTACGGAACGCTATATCATTTCGTGTTAACCAATTTTTCATGTTAAGCGTTTTCGTGTTAAACGTATTTCACTGTATGCATTTTCTACTTTTGGCATCTTGACTATTTCTCTCTGAAATAATAGTATAATATTTATTTACTTTAAACTTTAATGAATCAATTTTATTTTCTGTGGAATCTTTATTTTTGATATATAAAATTGTATTGTACTCTTTGCTGCTTGAATTTAACATGCATTTTGAAACAGGTATTAAGTTTTTTTTTTTAATATATATATGGGGGAAAAATTAGTGCTATGATTTTTTGAACTAAAAATGCATTTCATTATATTAAAATTGGTTTATTCCTTTGATAATATAAAAACTAATTTGTATCCTAAAGGCTTCTTTTTACTTTTTTTCTGATTAGACTGTTCAATTTGTATCTTTTAAACTTGCCAAGTAAAAGACTAGTATCTGAATAAATAAATAGAATGGAAAAACTAAAAATCAAAGAAAAAAAATAGTAAAACTCTGGATTTTTTGTTTTGAGAAAAGCATGGTGATGCGTCATTTTTCATTTTGAAAAAAAAAATTATATTCCAACATCAGTATTATATACTAGCTGTTATATATGATTTTATTCACATGAGATTTAACACTATTTCTACCGGTGTCAAATGACAACTTTTTAAAGTTTTGATTTATGTTTATTTTGCTCTGAGTTTTTGAATGTAATAAGCATAAAAAAGTCTTCAATGTATTAAAAGTTATTTGTAATTGCTTGAATTTAAAAATTGCAAATGAAAAACAATAAATTGAAGTCTTTTAAAAGGTGTCATTTGACACCGGTAGAAATAGTGTTAAAGAAAAAGAAACAGTGCTACTATTTAAGCAACAGTTTTATCACTCTTACCTCCCCTAATAAATAAAAATACACATAATCAAGCAACTCTTTACAACTTCTCAATAGACATTCTTTCCAGTATTTCACTTTATGTAACTCTGTTGCTGTTGTTTGTGTGTGTGTGTGTTTAATTTTATACAATTTCACTAAGTTTAAATAGTTTGCTTAAACATACTTATATTTCCTTATTGTGTCACCATCATTTCAGAATGATCGGAGGAAAAACATTCCAAATATTTTCTAGGTTGAAATTTATTTCATCATGTACATATACATGATGAAATAAATTCATGTATCATCCTGGAAAAAATGTTCTATATTTTTTCTGTTCCCTTTTCTCCCTCCCAGAAAAAATTCTTACTTTTTATTTTCTTAGTTGTCAACAAAATCATGTACCCTTCGCATAGTTAAGTATCATTATGGAGGGTGTCCTAAAATATAAAATGTACTTTAATTCCTTACCTGCTGGAGACACATGGGCAATGTGAATTGCAAAAGTATTCAAAATTAAGTTGGAATTAAGATTATTTTGATGAAATAGTCCTGCCATTAATTTTCAAAAAGTTGCTTTTTAAATTTTTATACAGTCCCTGTCCTTTAAGTTCTATGTATATTTTTTAATTATCCATGCTCTGGCAAGTACAACAGTAAAAATTCCATTCTTCTACACCCCATACTGAATGAGTTATGATACATTGAATTTTATGAAATTTCAGAGCTTTCCAGCACTGAAAGCACACAGTTTTTTATTGCTAAAAGGGTCTGAAATTTCATAAAATTCAATGTATCATAACTTGGCGAGTTTTCATTTTAGAGCAATGGAAATTTTACTATTGTGTTTGTTAGAACATGGAGAAAAGTTTTCTAAATAAAAATTGTAATACTCTAGCTCTGTATAAAAATGAAAAAGGTAACTTTTTGAAAATTAATGCAGGACTATTTCATCCAATTTGTATTTCATAATCTTAATTCCTAGAATTAAGATTATAATTTATTCTTAGTGTTCAAAATATAATTATTTTGAACATTTTTGCAATTTACATTGCTTACATATATCCAACAGGTAAAAAATAAAAAGTGCATTTCAATCTTTTTGGGACATCCTGTATATATATTTTATCACTTTTTTAAAACTTTGTTTCTATATTTTGAATATTTTTATAAGTAAATTAAATTTTGAGCTGCTTGTCTTTCTGCAAATTACCATTTAGAAGTATAAGTAGATGGAGATTAATTCTCTAATATAAATCTTCATATTTTGAAATTCTTTATTTTTTTATTTCTTATAACTTAGCTTATAGTGTTTGATGAACCTTTAAAATAAAAATAAGAATAAAAAAAATTACTGAAACTTGCAAGACATATTGCTAATGTTTTTCTTCTGTGTGTTAGGTGGCAGTTCTAATGCAAGTTTTGATTTACAATTAGCAAACTGGAGAATGGAAAGTATTGTCAGAGATTCAGAAACTAGTTCTGATGATGAATTCTTTGATGCAGAAGGTGAGGTTATATTAATTAATAATTGTAATAAATCTATAATAATTTTGTTAACATTGAAGTAGTTTCAAGTAACTAGATAAAATGTGATAAAATACACGTTTTTAAATGATGTACTATGCTAAAAATATTAAAATTACACAAAAAAATTCATTAATCAATGGTTTCAACCCTCTTCTGGAGCCATCATCAGGATTTAAAGTAAAAAAATAACCACAATGTTTATTTACTTCACTATGCCCAAGAATTCAAAGCATCAACAGCGACCAATCAGCACCAAGTTAATTGAAGAGTGAACAGACAGTAAATGCCATCTATTAGTAAAAACTATTACTTCAATATATTCAACCAAATTCCAGAAATATTATATGACATATATTCGTTGCATGCTCCCCCCCCCCCTCTCATTATGATTTCAATAGATTCTCTTATTAAACTTCTTTGCACTCTATTATACGGTGCAATAATCTTTGCATTTTAAAAATCGATTATGGAGTCAGTATTATTCAGATAAAATCTAAATAGAGTTGTAGAGTGTTTATGATATTTAATGTAACTGTGATGTTGTTTAAAACGTTCTACAAATTTTCTCTTTGTCATGCCTATATAAAATTTTTATTAACTTGGTGCTGATTGGCCATTCCTTGAATTCTCAGACATATTGGAGTGAAATAACATTGTGTATATTTTTTACTTTAAATTCTGATAATGACCCCAGAAGAGGGTTGAAACTATTGATTTATGTATTTTTTGTGTAACTTTAATATTTTTAACATAGTATTACATCATTTAGCAATGTGTATTTTATCACATTTTATCTAGTTATTTAAATTGTACATGGTGTAATGGTCCATACCTTTATAATAGTTCCAAGTACTTAAAAAAATGTGCAGCAATATTGTAGCTAAGCTTTTGTAAAATTTCTAGCATACCAAAATTGTGTATTTATGATTATTATAATATTTCATTTGTATAGAAAGTGTGCTCAAAGACTACCATTTAGTGAGATGCAGCTCGGTTGATATGATACCAGATGAAGAAGACAATGAACAAGGTACTCAAGTCACACCTGATTTTAAAGATGGTTAGAATCTACCTCTCCTTATACCTACCTCCTTTAGTTTTAAGCAGATACTTTAAAATATTTATTAGTACAAGTATTATTTTGTAAATAGCCTTTTTTTTGATAATCATTTTAAACAAAAGAATAGATCAATTTTTTTTATATGCAAGTTTTTTTTATTTGTAGGAAGTGCTTTTTAGTTTTGTCATTAATTGCTATCTTGAATATTTTCCTCATTTTACCTCATTTTAGAAATTTTCATATTTTCTGATCTTTTCTATTTTGTTATACAAAATTGCATTTATGGAGTCAAATCAATTTGCTTTTTCAAATTATTATTTCTTAATGCAAAATTGAGCTTTATTTTGAAATGTAACAAAGGATTTATTGAGCACATATTCAACTTTGTAATTCGAGAATAAAATTGTTAGATATTCTATGGCTTTAAAAAGATCATAAATACTTTTAAATATTGTTCACATAAAATTACAGCTTGTATTTTGTTACTTAAAAATTATGGCTTAATACAATGTTTGATTTATATAATCTTTTTGGAGGGTGTTTTAAATTTATACGTTTCAAAAATGTAATTTAATATATTAAGTATAGTATCAAAATAAATAAAGAAAGAGACAAATTAAATCAATTATAATAAGTCTAAAAATGTGTCAATAATAATTATAATTTTACAGACTTAGGTTAAACTGAATGCATGAAAATTTGATTATAATGTGCTGAAATATTCTACACAAACTTGGAACACTAATATTTTTCTCTTTTAATATTAAAGCTATTTAAAGTTTATATTTTGTGATTTCCAGTACATTTTTCATAAGATTACATTTTCCTTTCTTTCTTTTTTTATTTTAAGCCTTTTCTAAATTGTATACATTTTCATTTCTATTAATTTAAAAAGTATTGAAAAAAAGCATATATATATATATATATATATAATATGCAAAGAAAAAATAAGTCACAATGTTTGATTTCTTCTAAAAATCTTTAAAAATGCATATGAATATTTATTTTTTAATTAAGAAGTGATTATTTGTTCTGTCATAAAATTTGAAATACTTTCCTTAAATTACAGAGGCTTAATTATGAAAATAGACTCCCTTTTAACTTCCTTATGTTGGACAGTTTTTGTAAATGACATTATAATAATAGGTTTGTGTAGAATTAGTTCAACAAAATTACAGTATGGCCTATTTTTTTATTATTTATTTTTTTTTTTTTTTTTAAGAAATGAATGCTAATTAAATTGTAAATAATACAGTCGAACCTCAATATCTCGAACTTGAAGGGAAAAACAAAAAAATTTGAATTATCAAAAATCGCATGCCATCAATAGTAAAATAAAGATGAAAGCTTTTTTGTATACCTTTTTAAAAAGTAATCCATTTTTAACCTAATAAATACTTTTAACAATTATATTTGAATGCTTCAGAGATGAGTATGAAATTTTATCTATTACACTTTCTAAGTGGACAATGGCTTTAAATGCGTCCTCTGACATATTTGGCTTGCGCTCAACATATCTCCTCAAAGTGTCCACCGCTACTGCAGAAAGTGCTTGTTTGTTTGTGCTATATCTTGTGGCCGTGATCACCGTAGTGGATGTCTGAAAATTAAAATGAATTGGCAACCAATGAAAATATTAAGAATTAAAGTTAAATATTCAAAATAATTAATTTAGAAAATGTTGCCATAAAAATTATCTGGAGCGGAGGCTGAAAAATAAAAAGTAAAAAGACTCACCCATTTGAAGTAAACAGACAAATATGTACTGTAAATATGAATTTAATTTTCTTTATCAACACACAATCATACTTGGCCAAGTAACATACTATTTTCCATTTTTAAGATAATTACAAAATATGAATCAGTATCTATTTCAATTAGATAATATTTTCCGCGGTTAATTCTGAAAATGTCTCTCTAAGTCTTACAGTTCGGAGTATTGTCGAAAAAAATCAGTTCGTAAACATAGATCGTATTGGACTATTTAACGGTTCACTTATATTACGGCAACAGGAACAGTTTGCACATTAATCTTGGACTTCGATGCATGTATGGTTACGAATTTTACACAGACAATTAGGAAGATAATCGTCAATTTTGTTGCATCGATGATTACGAATTTTATACAGTTCTTTTACATAAGTTTAACAGGAACATTACAGATGTTGGTCGATGTCTGCTTGGCTCAGGTGATTAGGATATATTTAACAATACTTCAGCTTCTGGTTGATTATTGATTGAAGATTTGAGATATAGTCGCTCAGATGAATCTTAAGCCAAAACAATCGGAAGATCGCTGAGATGATAGAAGATCTATTTATGGAAAGAGCATCAGCATGCTATAACATCTGTGGAAGGTGGAGTAATCCTCTTAGAATCGGAAAGGAGTGCTGTTCTGCACCATCATTTTTTTTTCCGTCTGACTCCTAAAACTAAAAATGGCTTCTTAAAAATGAGGGTACCTCTTCTTCATGCAAACTTTTCCGTTTGAGGCCTCAGCCTCAAACGTACGTGTGAACACAACGCTACATTTTGGCAAAGTGAGAGAGATAAAATCCAGATGGCTCCAAAGAACGTTAAAACTGACGCTCAACTTAAATTCGCCAATCAGCGACTGGCACGTACACCTCTGAGTCATCACGATAACGATTTTCATCGCAATCGAAATATCGATAACGATTTGTATCGTAATCGAAGTTGCATTCCCCCTGCATTCCTGAGTACCGCCGATGTCGCCTCGTGATACTAAAACAAGATGGAGGATAGAGTGACGTCACGACGTCCTTTTCTGCAAGGAAGAAAGATAAAAAAATGTCTAACTGCGTCGGGGGGGGGGGGGGGGGGGGGGGAAATGGATCGCGCGTCTTTTAAAACTGACAGAAGTTATTAAATATTGTAATGTGGATATCACGCTAAATTACGGTTTAAAATTAATGAAATTTTGGCAGTCGCTTAGAAATAAATAGTAGCATCCAATAAAAATAGTTTGTGAATAAAATAATTAATATTAAATAACTTTTTTAATTTATATTTTCGGAAGTTAGCAATTGTTAGAAAAGCATTGTAAGTTACTTTAACGAACGATATTCCATAATGTTTATATTTTAAAAGATCCGTACATTATTAGAATTATATTTAATTGCATATTATAATATTTATTACTTTGAATAATTATTAATTATAGGATTATTAACGGAATATAAATTATTTAAAATGCTTTTTATTTATTTACTTAATACGTTTTTAAAAGTTGTTTTTGTACTTAAATATTTAAATTTAAATAGAGAAATAATGCAGTCGATAAATTAATAACCTGAAATATTGAAAATGTAACATTTACCTCCAGCCTATAGAAAAAAAAATTATGAAAAAAAAAGTTCGAGATACTGGGATCTCAATAATGCATAACTGAATGCACAAACAAACTAAACGTTCAAGTGACGCACTCAAACGATTGGAAAATCTTCAGAGATGCACTTCTCTGTAAGTAATTCAATAAAAAAATCAAACAATTACAGTACACTATACATATGCAAAACAAAATGAATATAGAAAATAATACTGAATACGATACACCAAATATGTTGAAACAGATACACAACAATACATAGAATATACAAACACTTCTCAGGGTGAGTGAAAAATTAATAAAACCGTACTACTTAATTGAAACGTAAACATCCATGTGAGCACCATTACAATTCTTATTGCAATATAAACAAACGAATGATAGGGATATACTATACACATAACTGAGTTGAAATTGCACATTGTAAAAAAAAATATGAGTTATTGCACATAATTAAAATTGCTCTACTTTATGTACAATGGAACTGATCAAGAGTCAATGACATATAGCAGGACACTACTGAAGTAATGATGTGATTGTGAGACAAACATACATTTTAAAAATATAATAATATAAATGTGTAAATATAATGCAATTGAAATTTAAGAGAAGCATCACTTAAGAATTGCACAAGTGTCGAAAAGAAAAGGAATGAATTCCAACCCGTTGACAACCATACATGGAAGTCATCGACACAAATTAACACAAAATTTCAAAATTCTCCAAATTATGCCAGAGACCATACCGTGAGGGAATGTCGGAGGGGCAGAATTTGTGCTAAATTTTACACCCCAAACTAAGCCGAGTTGGCCCTCTGTGTGTAATGGTCCAGAATTTAAAGAAAATTGAAAATTTTTTTAGAAAAGCTTAGAGCAGAAACTCCATCTTTTACATAGAATTTAAATCTCTTCTAGAACCATGAAGGCATGTGCATTGTAGAGATTATCAAAATAACATTTATCAAATCAATTTAATGTAATTTCTTTTTCTTTCTTTCTTTCATTCTTTTTTTGTCTCAATATTTAATTAAACTTAATAGATTGATACTTTTTAAATGAAATTAATAATTAGGATCCTAAATTAAAATTTTAAAATAATGTCACATCAAGTTACAAACAGCAGTAAAGTGTATAGGCTAAAAGCCAAAATAAAGTTCAATCCTTTATAAAAGAATACTGAAAGGTCAAATATAACTTGTGACAACTAAGTAAGATTTATATTGAAATAGGTAGTTATGGATAAAAGTTAAATTAAGAAATTATACTATAAATGAATTAAGTCGTAAAGAATATTAAAAGATACTTCTCAAAGCATAACATGGTAGCGAAGCACATATGCATTGAGTGATTCAAAAAGGAGCTACCCCATGAACCGTTTAGTATCAAATGAGTGAAACCGGATAAGTTGCCACACTATTGAGTTTAAAATTAAATTTAAAAATGAATAAATGAAAATTGAAATGAAGTTAGGATAATATACTATGATTTCGAATAATAATAAAACTTAAAATTGTACATAAAGGATGAAACAATATTAGAAATGGCAGAAAAACCTTACTTTGTTTGTCCAGTCGGAATCAATTTGCTAACATGTAATTTAGCACAATTTAGCGGTTCATTAACATGCTCAATTAGGTAATTATGACCCCTAAAGACTCCTGTAATTTTAAAAGGTCCTTTATTTTTTGGCATGAAAGTTGAAGTATGAATTAAATTCTTCAAATACACAGTGTCACCAAGCTTTAATACTGGAGGTGGATGACCTTTTAAATACTTTTCATTCTAAGCGAAATATTTTTCCTCATTCTGTTTAACCAATTCTCTAGTTTTTGAAATATGATCTTGTAATTTTTTGAAATATATACTTGGTTCTTCAACCTCTTTAGCCGGTTGAAAAGTATCGATTGGCAAATTTAAATTCCTACCTAAGAATAAATTGGCTGGCGTAAAATTTGTTACAGCATGTTTAGAGTTATTATAATGGAGAACAAAAAATTTAACTCTGTCTGACCATTCAATTACTTGATCAGACAGAGAGGCAACTGACTCTTTAAGTGAACGATTAATTCGTTCAACAAGACCGTTAGATTTCGGGTAATAGATCGATGAATTTCTATGATTAATTTTTAATGATTTTAAGAATTGTTTAATTTCGTTAGAGGTGAAATATTTAGCGTTATCAGATAACAAAACTTTTGGTATCCCATACCTCGAAAAATAATCATTAAGAGATTTAATAACAGAATGAGATGTCACATTAGCAAGTGGAATAGCCTCTAAAAATCGTGAATAATGATCAACTATAGTTAAAATAAAAAAATTTCCATCATGTGATCTAGGAAGTTTTCCCACAACATCAATAGCAATCATTTCTCCCGGTGCTAAATCAGATTTGGAAATAAAACTAGGTTTTGTATTTGTTTGTTTACTTTTGTGAGGTAAGAATTGTTCACAAGTATTTACAAAATTCTGTATATCTTTAACCATACCATCCCAAAAATAAAGTTTTGAAATTGTATCTACTGTTTTATTTATCCCAAAATGCACTTGATGTCCCAGAGCAATACAGCTGTTAATTAAAGTTTTAGGAATATATATTTTCTTAGATTTATTAACTCTATTACGCTTTTTCCTGGCAATCATAATTAAATTGTTATCTGGATTTATAGAATAAGAAGAATTAGGCATTTTATTAGCAATTAATTTATCTCTTATATCTTTAAGTTTAGCATCTTTAAGTTGTTCTTTTAGGATATTCTCTGTCGTTAGGGAGTCATTAGTAGGAATAAAAATATTTAATGCGTTTACAATTAAGTTAGGGTTGTCAGGGGGATCAACAACACAAGAAAGGAAATCTGCGGGGTTCACAAGACCTGGGATATGATCAATTTTGTAATTAAAGCCCTGTAGATACATTATCCATCTAATTATTATTTCAGATTGTTTTTCTAATTTCATATGATAGGTAAGTGCTTTGGCATCAGTTAAAATTTTAAATTGCCTACCATATAAGTATTCGTGAAAATGTTTAATGGAGGAATAAATTGCATAAAATTCTCTTTTAATGGATGGATAATTAGATTCGCCCTTGTTAAGTTTTTTTGAATAAAATTCTATGGGATAAAATTGATTGTCATGACGCTGTAACAAAATTCCACAGATAGCATTTTTTGACGCATCTGTTACTAAACATACCTCTTTATTTTCATCAAAGTTCTTAACCGTAGGATTATTGAGGAGAATATTTTGAATTTTCAGGAAGGAATCTTGACATTCTTTACTCCAAAAAAATTTAGCATTCTTTTTTGTTAAATTAACTATTGGTTGGACAATATCAGCAAAATTGAAAATTAAATGTCTGAAGTACTTGATCATTCCTAGGAAACTTTGTACTTCTTTTACATTAGTGGGTCTTGGAAATTTATTTATTTTATTTACATTATCTGGCGATGGGGAATGACCATTTTGATGCAAATTAAAACCAAGGTAAGTTATCTCTTGTTGACAAATTTGTAATTTTGCTGGGTCTAAAGTTAAATTAAATTCTTTAAGTCTGTCAAATACTTTTTGGAGCCATGGCAACATTTCCTCTAGAGAATCAGCAGCCACAATAATATCGTCAAGAAAATATTGAACATTTTTGCCCCTTAATGGGTCCAAACAATTGTTAATTAATGTGTGAAAATAAGAAGTACTATTAACGAGGCCAAAGGTTAATCTGGTAGGTTCAAAATTTCCACACTCAGTTGCAAATGCTAATTTTGCCCTGTCCTTTTCCTGCAGCAGAATTTGAAAAAAGGCTGATTTTAAGTCTAAAACCGTATACAGTTTTTTACCTGAAATGTTTCGAATTACCTCATTAATTCTAGGAAGACAAATTTTATATGGTTCAGTAATTGCATTTAAAAGACGGTAATCAATAACCAAACGGAACTTTAATTTATTTGGATCATCAGTAGGAAGAGATTTTTTATGCACAAAAAGAACTGGAAAGCAATAATTAAAGGAAGAGTTTTGAATTATTCCTGCCTTTAAGAGATCAGAAATTTCTTTACAAGCGAAATCTTTGGCTATTTTAGGAATGGGATAGGGTTTTGTTTGCAGTACAAAGTCATGAAGCAATTTAAATTCAGGAACTACTTTATCAGTGCAGCCAAGAGTGTCATAAGACGAAGAAAATACAGTGGAGTTATCCATTAATAGACTAAGAACATGTTTTTTATCAGCATCAGGTAAGTGGGCAACATTAAATTTATCAGACGTGAGTTCTTTTTCTCTAAGTTCTAGCATTTCTTGAGTAATTAAAGAATTAACTTGATATGTTTGAGTATTGTCATGAGTTGAAATTTGGTCTTCTGAAATGGGCTTTATAAATCCTAATTTAGTTTTCTTTCTAATTATGATGTTTTTATCAGTATTGTTGTGGACATATAAAAGAATGGCATTCTTTGCATCAGGTTGATGTAGACTGAAATTTAATTTTAAAGATAAATTATTTGATATTGGACAAAATAAATAGTTTAAGGAATTACTAATTTTATGAAATGGTTTAAGTTTAATAATTTTGCCTTGATTGGGTCTTAGAGTTACTTGATTGGCTGGTTTAACAAAATTTTTTGAAATTTCAGAATTATTTTGAGAAGAAATTAAATCATTAGAAAATACTGGATTATTTAGTGAAGAATTTAAGTCATTTGAAAGTACTGGATTATTATCAACATTATCATTAACATTAAACTCTGAAGGGGAAGGATTATTAACAGAATTAGAATTATCAAAATTATCAGCAGTTGAAATGTTCCTATTGTCGTTATCATTTACAGGTTGCAAAGAATCAGGGTTTTTATTGGCAAAAGGAAAAATAAGGTGACCCATAATAAGTTGCTGATTCGCTGAGTCCAAAAGAACTTTATTTCTATTGAGGAAGTCATGACCGAGAATAATTTGATAATTAGAGTGCCAATTGTCATGAGTTATGAAAAATGTATTTGTGAACCAAGTGTTTTGAATTCGAAATTTAAGTTGTTCGGTAGAAAAAAAAGGAATTGATGAGTTGTTGATGGTTTTTATATTTACAGAGCGTGATAAGAAATTTAATTTATTTTGTTTTTTAAGAAGATCAATTGCATGTGGCTGTATTAGTGACAAATTCGCTCCACTGTCTAAAAGCCCATCAAGAGAGAGTTTTCCAAATTTCAGTTTAATTATTGGTAATTCAGAGTTATCTATATTGCAGCTTATCAAAATTTTATCATTATTTACATTAGAATTTAATTTAATACCCTCATCATTATAAAAAAAAAAGAATCTAGGGCCCTGCAATCATGAGGGGGGAATTAACAAAAACTTCAGAACCCTTTACCCGTTTAAATGTCTTTGTGAATGGTTGTATGGTCTGTAATTGTTACGACCTCTTCCACGGTTATATCTCATGCCATTATCCTGAAAACCCCTTTGATTGTTATTATACCAATTGGTATTTTCATTGACAAAATAATTCGCCTCACTGTTATTCATGCCCCCTCTTGAAAAATTTGTACCGTTTCTACCATTCGAGATTTGAAACTCTAGGTAGTACCAGCAATCTTTGGCACTGTGTGCCTTGTGGCAAATCTGACATAACAGCTTTTCCTCTTTCATCTTCTTCACCGTTTCTGTCAGCTGAGCAATTTGTTTATTCTGATCTTCCTGGCATTTCAAAAGTTTTTCTAGCAAACTGTCTGAATTACTGGTGGAGGGTACAACTTGTATTGTGTTAAGATCAAAACTATTATGCTCCAGCGCTTTTTCAATATCTACAGCCTTAGCCACAATTTCATCAAAATTTTTCTTTCCGAATTTAAGAACTTCAATTTTAATGTCAGTTCGTAAGGCCTCTAAAATTTTGGAAGACATTAAAATTAGCTTTAAATGAGTCTAACGCTGTATTATCCTCAGAACCTGGAGCCATATTGTTTACCGTAGCCCTGACTTCCTCCGCTAAATCAATCACCGACTGTTTCGGCTGTTGAGTTATGCGCCCATACTGATACGACGCTTCCTGGAAATTTTGTTTGTATTCAAATTTTAATTTCATCAAATTTGCTGCATTTCCAAAACTTTTTTCTTTGCTTACACGTTTGTCAGTTGACAAAAATTCTAAAGCCTTTTCCCTACACAGGAGTCTCAACAGAGTAATGTGGTTTTCATCTTTGATATTTTGAATTTTACACACATCTTCTAAATTTTGTAAAAAGATGTTAACATTTTCCTTAGGGTGGCCATGAAAAGGCGGAATCACCGAAATCATCGACCGAAAAAGTGCGCGATTGTTTGCCATGATTTAGCAAAAATAAAATAAAAATTTTAATAAGCAAAATATGAAAACACAACTAAAAAATAATATTTCTTTTTTCAAAAGACTGAGAAAATTATATCTGTATAAATTAAATTCAAAAATTATCAATAAACACAAATATAGGTAAATAATAATAAAATCTTTTTCAAAATCTATTGTATAAAATATAAGAAATGAAACAAATAAAATATAAGAATATATATAAAATACACTTTATATCAAAATATTTTTTTTTTTTTTTTTTTTTTTGGTGCACACATGGATCAAAAAAAAATTCTTCTCTTAGCATTTTCTTTTTATAAATAATCATTTGAATCAAGTTAAAATTTATCAGCAATAACAGAAAATATTAATGAAGTTAAAATAAAATAACCGTTAAAAAAAATCGTTAAACGATCTTTGATTGAAATATCATATTGCACATTATAATTGATTTAGAATTTCTAAAAATTAAACATTTAAAGTTAAGATTTTCAGACATTGACCAGGTTCAAACACCTAAAAATTGGTCAAACGGCGCTAAATGCTATATCTTGTGGCCGTGATCACCGTAGTGGATGGCTGAAAATTAAAATGAATTGGCAACCAATGAAAATATTAAGAATTAAAGTTAAATATTCAAAATAATTAATTTAGAAAATGTTGCCATAAAAATTATCCGGAGCGGAGGCTGAAAAATAAAAAGTAAAAAGACTCACCCATTTGAAGTAAACAGACAAATATGTACTGTAAATATGAATTTAATTTTCTTTACCAACACACAATCATACTTGGCCAAGTAACATACTATTTTCCATTTTTAAGATGATTACAAAATATGAATCAATATCTGTTTCAATTAGATAATATTTTCGGCGGTTAATTCTGAAAATGTCTCTCTAAGTCTTACAGTTCGGAGTATTGTCGATAAAAATCAGTTCGTAAACATAGATCGTATTGGACTATTTAACAGTTCACTTATATCACGGCAACAGGAACAGTTTGCACATTAATCTTGGACTTCGATGCATATATGGTTACGCATTTTACACAGACAATTAGGAAGATAATCGTCAATTTTGTTGCACCGATGATTACGAATTTTATACAGTTCTTTTATATAAGTTTAACAGGAACATTACAGATGTTGGTCGATGTCTGCTTAGCTCAGGTGATTAGGATATATTTAACAGTACTTCAGCTTCTGGTTGATTATTGATTGAAGATTTGAGATATCGTCGCTCAGATGAATCTTAAGCCAAAACAATCGGAAGATCGCTGAGATGATAGAAGATCTATTTATGGAAAGAACATCAGCATGCTATAACATCTGTGGAAGGTGGAGTAATCCTCTTAGAATCGCAAAGGAGTGCTGTTCTGCACCATCATTTTTTTTTCCGTCTGACTCCTAAAACTAAAAATGGCTTCTTAAAAATGAGGGTACATCTTCTTCATGCAAACTTTTTCGTCTGAGGAATCAGCCTCAAACGTACGTGTGAACACAACGCTACATTTTGACAAAGTGAGAGAGATAAAATCCAGATGGCTCCAAAGAACGTTAAAACTGATGCTCAACTTAAATTCGCCAATCAGCGACCGGCACGTACACCTCTGAGTCATCACGATAACGATTTTCATCGCAATTGAAATATCGATAACGACTTGTATTGTAATCGAAGTTGCATTCCCCCTGCATTCCCCCTGCATTCCTGAGTACCGGCGATGTCGCCTCGTGATACTAAAACAAGATGGAGGATAGAGTGACGTCACGACGTCCTTTTCTGTGAGGAAGAAAGATAAAAAATGTCTAACTGCGTCGGGGAAAAAAAATGGATCGCGCATCTTTTAAAACTGACAGAAGTTATTAAATATTGTAATGCGGATATCACGCTAAATTACGGTTTAAAATTAATGAAATTTTGGCAATCACTTAGAAATAAATAATAGCATCCAATAAAAATAGTTTGTGAATGAAATAATTAATATTAAATAACTTTTTTAATTTATATTTTCGGAAGTTAGCAATTGTTAGAAAAGCATTGTAAGTTAGTTTAACGAACGATATTCCGTAATGTTTATATTTTAAAAGATCCGTACATTATTAGAATTATATTTAATTGCATGTTATAATATTTATTACTTTGAATAATTATTAATTATAGGATTATTAACGGAATATAAATTATTTAAAATGCTTTTTATTTATTTACTTAATACGTTTTTAAAAGTTGTTTTTGTACTTAAATATTTAAATTTAAATAGAGAAATAATGCAGTCGATAAATTAATAATCTGAAATATTGAAAATGTAACAGTTTGTCACATTTGTTGATAATTTGCCGATTTCTTCATCCTCTTCTTTGGTTTCACAAGACGCTTTCATTTGATAGATGATATCATCGTTGGTCCACTGACCACACACTGTTACTGCATCATCTACGTCAAAAACATCATTAAATTCCATGTTATCGAGCTTCATTAATCCTGTCAATAATTTTCAGTGCAGTTTTCATCAGAATTATCGATGTTAATTGTATGACTATTTTCGTGATTTTCAATGAATCCAGCCTTTTTAAACCTATTTATTATCGTAGAGGAAGACACATTGTTTCATGCTTTGTCAGCCATTCGCATAGCTTGTTGAACATTAACACCAGATGGTGAAATGCCATCTTCCATTTCGAACAACATTTTTTTTAACCACATGATGACAATACTTTACTTTAAAACTTTGGATGATGCCCTGATCAAGTGGTTGAAGTTTTGAGGTAGTGTTTGGGGGAAGAAATTCAATTTTTACGTTTTCCATTTTAGGTAAGGTATTGTGCGCCGTACAGTTATCGATGAAAAGCACAATTTTCTGCTTTTCTGTTTTCAAATTTTTATTTAATTTTGTAAGCCAGCTTTCAAAAATGATAGATGTCATCCAAGCTTTACTGTTAGCTACATAAGCCTAAGGAAATGATTTTATGCTTGTGAAACATCTTGGATTTTTCGATTTCCCAATCATCAATGGTTTTAATTTCTCTGTTCCATTCATATTTGCACAAAACAACAAAATGGCATGCTCTGTACTTCAATAGCCTCTATGACAGGCCCTTTACATGCATAGTTTTATCTGGAGTGCATTTAAAAAAAAGTCCAGTTTCATCCTCATTAAACACATCTTTTTCGTTGTAATTCTTCACGATCAAGCTCATCTTCTTCCTTCTATTCTTCTTTACAAAATTCCTCGTCCAACGCAAGCACATTCACCACACATTTTCAAGAATGAAATGTTGTAATGTTTTTTTGAAATTTTCGAACCAACCATTACTTTCTTTGAAATTTAAGTTGCTATATTCTTTTGCAAAAGATTCAGCTTTTTCTTTGATTACAAGTCCATCTAGATGGATGTTTTGAGTTCTAAATTGTGTAATCCACAACATAAGGCACTTCTCCATGTCGGGAAATTGATTTGTTTTTAACTTATTTAACTTGCCTAAGCCATCCTCGAACTTTAGTAGAGTAGTTGCTTTATTTTTTTTAAATTGCTGACAATGTGCTGCTTGGAATCCCAAACTCCTTTGTAATTTTCTTTTTCGATTTTTTTTTAACTTCATCAATGATTTGTTTCTTCACTTCAATAGAAAACATGTTCAATTTTCGTTGGTTAGTCATTTTGAACAAATGACTCTCAGAAGATCTCACCTACAAATGCTCTAATTTTTTCTGAAATAACCAAGAAAAGGAACTTTTCAGGATGTCACTAGGACAGTCAGACGTTTCTTGTTGCAATGATAAGAAATTCTACATTCTTCTTACAAGCCACATACATACCTCTTGATTCTTGTTCATTACTATCATTTGTGATTTCCTTAAAACCACCTCAACCCCTCAAGAAAATAACCTTGGCGAAAAAAAGAACAAAGAAAGGATAGATGGTCACTGCATATGCAATGACAACTGACTGAAAAGAGACAAGGAAACAATAAAGCAAGAATTTCAACTCCCATCTTGGGGGTCAAGAGATTTCATTGTGTTACTGGTGTCTTTATATCCCTCCATTTTAAAGTTTATGCAAAGTTTACCACTGTAATTTGTAAATATAGTTTTTCTAATCTTTAAAAATTTCTATTTTTTGGAATAATTTTTTGCTTTAGAAAAAAATTTCTATACTATTTATGGAAAAAAATTCAAGTTATCGAGGGATGAGTAAAAAAATTCGTCAAACCAAGGGTTTTTTTTAACATTGTGTATATAGGAAATTTGAAGATAATTTTTTTTTTCTTCAAGATATCGAAAAATTCGTGAAATCGAGGTTCGAGTTACCGAGGTTCGACTGTATATTAAATTGTAATAATTCTTATTAAATTCTAAACAGCTTTAGTTTAAACTAGAATTTTTAGCTCCCAGTTAAACTTATGTTTGATGTAGGTGTTTAATTGAAAAAAAATTAACTATCTGCTGTATTTTTATTCAATTTTGTTGTATTTTTCCATTTATATATATAACTGTGTACTCAGGTCTGTTTATTTTTATTCAATAACAAATCTTTGATAAGAATTTTTTTACATAAAGTTAAAGTAGCTGTTGTATGTGCATATGATTAATCTACCATTACAATATTTTCATATGTAAAATTAATGATATGTATATTTCTTTTCATATTGTTAATTGAATGTAGTAATTTTTAATTAAGAAATGAATAGTTAACATGACACAAGCACAAATAAAAGTATGGATATTAAAAATGCACACTGCTGTTTTGGAGATTCTAAAGCTCCATCATCTGTGCAGTGGTTAGCAAGGAAAAAAAGCAAATGCATAAAAACATGGAGGGAGAAATTTTGAGATCAACAATTTCATTTGTGCTCTTGTCATTGATTATTCATATTTGAATATATTGGCACAAATTTCATTCCTCTCATTTTTAAATTATGTAACCCTCATTTTTTATGTGTATGTATATATATTAATTGTGTCAATTTTTTCCACTTTAAATTTTATATATCTTTTCAATATCTTAAAATGAATTTTATATATATTATATATATATATATATATATATATAACCAATAATTAAACATAACCTACCACCATCAAAAACCGTAATATTATGAATTAAAGCTGTAAGTATATAAAAAAAAAAAAAGATTAAATTATTTATAAGAATTATTATGGAAGAAAAATAAGAAAGTGGACACCGACAAATAATGGAAATGCTTATATATTGAATTACGTTTTCAAGGGCACAGAATTCAATGATATAAGCAAAATGGTTGTTTTCTGTGGGAAAAATAAGCTAAAGCTAAAAGTTATTTTCCCCTGTGCCCTAACAACCATTAAAATCAAGTGAATTGATTAAAAATGAAAACAGAATAGAAACACATAATATGAAATGGAAAAAACAATAAAACCTATTTAAATATTTATAGGATATAAAATGAAATAATAAACACCATACCGATTAATATTTTAGAATAAATCCACGCGCACATGGCACCCATATC
Source organism: Maratus speciosus (assembly GCA_963932465.1). Classification (NCBI taxonomy): domain Eukaryota; kingdom Metazoa; phylum Arthropoda; class Arachnida; order Araneae; family Salticidae; genus Maratus; species Maratus speciosus. The sequence continues at coordinate 176,329,732 of OZ010793.1, forward strand.
GTAAAGATTAAGGTTAATAAAACAGTTAAGAAATCACAGTAATTGATACCATAGGATGCAGTTAATACATATTGAAATAAATGTTAAATAACTTTTAATATAATATAAAATAATATAAATAGAAAGTAATTACATAATTAAAATGCACTATTAAATTAATTAAAAAACCGTTAAACAATATCGTCAAAATTTAGCTAAAAATTCCCCCTGGTGTAGTAAATTATAACTGAAATGTAGCTGGAAGAAGTAAATCTAGAACTTATCGAAAAAAACAAACACAAATTGTGGTGCTGCCATCTAGTATTACTTTTATGATTTAATTGTCAAAAGACTTGCTTCAGTTGTAAGCAATTGAATGTAACAATTGTTTTATTAACAGCAAAACCAAAAATATCCTTATATATAGATAATTATAAACTGAATATAAACCACACAATGTATTTAAAAAAAAAAAAAAAAAAAACTATTGTTAATAAAATTTAAAAAGCATACAAAATATTCTATTAGCAAATTTATTTAAACTACACTAAGAATTTAAATAATTCTAGAACATCGATAAAATATAGCATATAGCTATATGCTATAAAACAGAATAAATTCATTAATAATTAATATAAATAATTATTAAAAATATAAAAATCTTTAATAAAAACTATTATATATAAGATAATTATAAAATGAACAGGAAATAAAAAACATATGGTAGTATAAAGAAGGTGAACTGATACTTAAATTCCAATTACCTAAAAAGCACAATTATAGTGCGTGGATTATTTTATACATCCATAAAAATCCTAAAAGTATGAATGTGGGACATTCAAAAACAAAAAACCGATAATAAATTATATAACACTAGGTGAAAATAAATAAATATTAAAATATTAATAAGAATAGAGGAATAATAATAAATATAATTACCCAATTTTAATCCATACAGTATAACTTTATTTATATTAAATATACTTATATGTATATTAATCACTATAAAAATGGCATACTATTAGTAATTAATATGATATTGTCCTTATTAAATTAAAATTTATAACAAATGATTGTAAATAAGATTAAACAATAATAAAGCTAATAATTAAGGAAATTCACCAATTACATATAAAATACATATTAAAAATAGTAATAATACAAAAGCCCCATTTTTTTTTTTTAATATATATATAAATTAACCATTGCGTATTATCCAGACAACACCACCCTCCTCCGTACTCTAACATCTACCCACCCATCCAACCTATAATAATTTTTTTATGTTATTTTACAATTTTTATTTTTTATAGAGATTTTTTTATTTTATAATTTTTTTGTAATTTTGTTTACGCATGTGTTAATTTGTTTTAAAAGATCATGTAAGAAAAATACTAATTGTATATTAATGAATATATATATATACTTTTGATTTTACTGTTAAAGACTTTTATTTTCTCTTCTACTCTCAACTGAGTTAATTTAGGGTTATTATAGAGTTGCAGAAAAGGAAACGGTGAAAAGTTGGCTTCTTCTGATATAAATTTACCCCCCTTTTTTAGTACAATTAAATATCTAATCCTTATTACTTTCATCTCCAAAATGCTATGAAATATCAAATCCTTAGTACTTACCTCCATTAGTAATCCTTTATAATTCTTTGATTGCTTATAATTCTTTTTAATTCTTTGAATTAATTTTCTTTCATTGCCTTATAAAAGGTTAACTCTTTGGTGTAGTCTAGAATTTTCATCTGTTGTTGGAGCTTGAATAATACTTTTTGCCGTTTTTTATGTAGATCATTAACTTCTTTGTTTCAAACAATTTTGTTCTTGGCAAAAGAATTAAAAATTTGATTTTTCATAAATATCTCATTGACATGTAATAACAAAATAAATAAGTGAAATAATATTGATCTTACAAAAGCATATGATAATGTTCCAATCGCAAAATTATGGAATGTATTAAATGAAATGGACATAAATCCAAGTATTATTAGAGCACTTCAAAAACTTTACAGACAGTCAAAAACAAAGATTAAAATAGACCAAAGATTATCAAAAGGCTTTATAACAGATAAAGGATTCAGACAGGGATGTTGTATGTCTCCAACACTTTTTAAAATTTATGTTGAAGAAGCATTGAAAATTTGGAAGGGGAAATGCAGAGGAATGGAACTTAATATGAATGAAACGTCAATTTTTACTCTACAATTCACAGATGACCAAGTTATAATTGTAAAAAGTAAAAATGATTTAGAGAAAATGACGGTAAAAATTAAGGAAGAATATGAGAGGTGGGGACTTCACATGAACGTCAGCGAGACCAAATACCCATGTATAGGAGGAAATGAGACAGACCTAAATCTAAATAATAACATAAAAATAGAAAGCTGTAAGCATTATATATATCTAGGTGTAGACACTAATAGAGAAGGAAGAGACTCACAGGAAATTAAATACAGAATTTGTCAGGGGAGAAAGGCTGTGAAAGTATTAAATTCTATTTGTTGAGTGATAGTTAATGGCCTATTTATAGTAATCTTGACAGACATTTCGGAGGGGGATCAAAGCCTGATGATCCCCCTATTGGCTACGGCCTTGTTGTCATGTTTACTAGTAAAAAATGGAGAAGAATGTTGTCCATCTGTTTTGCTTATAAGAAGTTCTGCTTACCCTCTTTCAGTGGGCAAGTGCAAAAGCACAATATTACTGTTAAGTGTTTTATAACAAAAAACTGTTATTAAATACTTTTAAATAGTATTTATTTAAAGTGTTATTTGATGTAACGTTATTTCATATAATATAGTGATATTTTATTAAATTCTTCTCTTCATTTAAATCAGTAAAGTATGTGAATAATAAATGTATAATCATCCCTACATATTATTGCAAACATATAAATAGAAATTAAAAAATTGTAAAAATAAAAAGAATTTTTAGATACTGATAACGATATCATTAGGAGAGGAGGGGGTTCGAGGAATGGTACCGTATGCTATTATAATGAGAGGGGTCCAAAATTGGCAAAAAATTTATAACGATGTATATGTAGAGCCCTTAAAAAGTACATTCTTGTCCCCTACAGACTCATCTTAAAAACAATAGTTAAATTTTCTTACTTTGTTTAGCTTAATAACAAGTATAGGAAAAAAAAATCTGTTATTTGAAGATATGTAGAATGTTTTTTATTTTATTTTATTGTTAGTTAGTTAAACCATGATAAGCGAAATTGCATTAGTCTGTATAAAATATTAAATGCATTTTTTAATGAATAAAATTTGATATTTTAGGCCAGATATTTACTATAGAAATTTTTTTGTTACAAGAAATTAATTACAAATTTGATTTGAATTCATACTTCTGTGTAAGAATGTTTCAGTGTGTTCATTTTTATGAACAAGGAAAGTTTGAGTCAGAATTGTTTGACCACTATAGGCATTAGCCGAATCATCATGTAAGGCTTTCTAAATTGTACCTGTCATAAGAAATTAGGAATTTTTTTGGAAATTTTTAGAAGGTTTTTTGAAAAACAGTTTAATTGTGACTCAGAATTTTCTTAATAAAAGTTCTCTTTTCTTTTTTCATTTCTATGACATGTCATTCATAAGCAAATTGGATGTTAAACATGAAAAGATTTAAAATATTATATTTTTTTATCATTAATATTAAAATTTTAAGCTTATTTTCTCTAAAATCTTACATTTAATCATATCATGGAAAGTTAATTATATAAAATTTTGAATATATTATTGGCATGCAGTATATCATTCCACCATCTTATTGATTATGAGTTATAAGATTTCTTATTTACTCTGTTCATTTTTTTTAGACAATATATTTGCTAACTCCTTCATACGAAAAGTACAGTCAGAACATGTTCATACACGACCACCAAATTTTGGATCAACCTGTGCTCGAAGTAGTTTGGATGCATCTTTACCATCCACTCCAACTGCCTCCCCTGCTCACCAATCCTCTTGTACAACTACTGTTTTAGTTTTAGTATTGCATTCTGGAAGCATATTGGATTCAGGACTTGAACCAGCTGCTAATAAGAAAACTGATGTCAATACATTTGCTAGCTCTTTTGACATTGTTATAAGGCAGCATTATCCAGCACTTCTTGGGCATGTCAGCATCCGCCTTGTTCAGTGTGCTGCTGTGTGTGCAGAAGCATTGGCAGTACTTTCAAAGTAATTTTTTTCTTATTCATTTAAGTTACTTATTAAGGGGAGGTTCTCCCAATACAGCTCGATTTTAGGGCATTTTCACGATTTATTATTATTATTATTGTGTAATGTTCATAGAAAAAAATGTGTTTTGGCATTGAGTTTATTATACTTTTGTCTAAATGCGTGAATATTCTCATATAAAAATGTGGATATTTCAATCGATTTCATAAATTCTTAAAATTTATCAAAATACATACTTTTATTACACATTTTAGACAAGTTTCCATCTGAAAATGTATAACTGTATAGTCTTTGTTTTGTCGGGATTCTGAAACTTTTTTGTTTGAGGCAGGATTCCATTATAGACTGGTTCCACTTTAACTGATTTTGCTATTTATATATATATAGTAAAACCTGTGAAAATGCAATCGCAAGAGACCAAAAAATATTCCATTTTAGACTGGTTTTTGTTTTATCTGATATAATTGCATGGTAATGCTTCCATAAGGACTATAAAATGTGTTTTTGTTTAAGAGAGGATTCTGTTATAGATAGATTCCATTTCAACATATTTTATGGTACATATAACATAAATATGTATGTATAGATATGAAAGGGATAAAAAATTAAAATAGTTTTAAAATTCAAATTAAATTTCAAAAATTTCAATTAAAATCCAAAGTCCCTTTTCATAATCTCATTCTAAAACCCTTTTTACTCCTTGTAATTTTGTTTCTCAGCACAACATTCATTATGTTTATTAAAATCAGAGAGTAAACTTAAGATAGAGAATGCTGACGTTTAGACAATTCTCCTTCATTAGTGGTTAAAGTCTTGTGCCCACAGATCCCAGGAATTGTGCAGGTTTTGACCACATATCAATCAAAAGCTAATCAACCAATTAAACTAAATGTTTTTAGTTGTGGGTTTTTTTCTTTCCTAGCTAGAAGTAAAACATTTCAATTAAAAGTTTTTGCTATTTAAATGGGAAACTAGCAATAAAACTCAGGGCATTCTGGCCTCAACTCAATAAGGAAAAATGTTCTCAGAATTTTTGAATTAGCTAATAATTTTCTTCTACTCAATGAGCTGTGACATGGTGATAACGATAAGGTTTACTAAATGTAGATCAGATTCATTTTCACCACTGAGGAAAACACATCCACCTCAGTCTGCATATGATGAATTCTCAGTTTTACAATTGAACTATATCATCATTTTCACCTAAACATCATGCTCATTTTTCTTTTTCAAATTTCAATATTTTGTTTTAACTTTTTAAAACAATTTTTACCTTATTTTTAATTTTTTCTAAAATCTCACAAGAGATTTAGGGTATGCTAAAACCTTCCAAGGTTTAGGATTAATACTATTTACCTTGCAAGTAGTCATCCATGCAAATAGAGTTCATTTTAAACTTTTTATTTTCATATTTATTTGAAAGTTTTTATTGTATATTATTTTTAAACATTTAAATTTAACGATTTTATATTTCAACATATTTTTTAATATTTTCACATTTTGGGAAAAAGGTGAAATGTTTTCATTCATATTTTCGAGGATTTATCTAATTTTAATATTTTCTGCATAAAACGTATATTTTTCAGCAATCACTTGTATCAGTGTAGTTTTATACTTTTAATAATATAATTTCAAATATTGTTGAAAACATAACATTTCATGTCATAAGAGACTCAATACAGGATTTGGCAAATCTCTTGAAATACATGAAATGAATTAGTACATATAATTTTTTCCATATAATTATGTAAAACAATTTTATTATTACTATTTTTAAAGTTTTCCTGTGTTTATGGGTAATTTCCATTCTTATTATTTTCATGTGTAAAATTATATTTTTACAGAAGTTAATTTTATATCAAAATTTGGAAGTTTTGTGTTCTAAAGACTTTAACAAATACAGCACAAAAGAACAGTCAACAAACTTTTGAAAATGAAACTTATAGCCATGGTAACTTAATTTTTTTTTTTTTTTTTTTTTTTTTTTTTTAATGGCCACAAGAGTCTAAAATAAGATTTTATTACTGCGTTTTTTCCATATATAGTAGCCTCCCGCTTAATTGGCCTAAACGGGACCGAGGGTTAGCCGGTTAAGAGAAAACCCGGTTAAAGCGGAGAAGTAAAAAAATGTAAATATGTATCTGCATAATTTAATTAATTAAACCCATTGTAGTTTTTAAAAAGTACATATTTTATATATTTTGTCAAATGAATACTAGTTATAATTAACTGAATTGAAAGAAAAATTATCACAAATAACAAATAATGAAAAATATTTAACACAAATTAAAATGTTGAAAATCATGTCACACACCTTTGTATGAAGTTGAAATTGTTCTACATTATGTATATTAAAGTTAATCAACCATAAAGAAATCAGTGACCTTCTTCTGTTGAAGGCAAGATGGCCGACATTTTACAGCATAAAATCTCCATCTCTTTAACATCATAAGTTTAACCGAAGTAGCTCTTAGCCACTACTCATCATAGCATAGTGCCAACTCTAATGATTTTGCCCCTTCCGTATGAGAAATTTTAGCAGTGCCAACTTCAACTGGATCATCATCAGGATCGTCTTCATATTGAACAACTTCAGTTATAGTCCTAATTGTATCCTCGTCAAATAATGTTTCATGCTTGAGATCTTTATCAGATTCAAACAACTCTTATACATCTTCTAATAGTGATCTGTTCGCATCCCTCAAGCTTTTTAAAAGTTTCTACAAAACAGTTTTCAGACAGATCAGACATTAGAGTTCTGAGGTGTGTGTGTGTGGGGGGGGAGGGGGGGGGGGGGGGATTGTACTTTTGACGAATGAAAACACAAAATCTCAAATCTTCCGGAGAGACATCTAATTGTTCCTGGGGGGGTACCGTCCCACATTCAGCCCTCTCACATCTTAGCAAACTAAACTGTAAAATTAACTTCAACATTAAATGTAGTAGAAGTGCCTTAAACAAATAAAAACTCAGTATTAGCTAATTTCGTATTTATCATCCCCCCCCCCCCCACCCTCCCTTCCCCTCCTTTGCAGGCAAATCTGGTGGACTTTATCTTGGAGAAGGGGGCCGGTGGAAGATGAAAGAGGTAAGAAATTTAATATTCAAATTAAATTTATATTAAAATCCGAAATCCCTTTTTCCTAACTTTAAATTTCATTCCAAGACCCTTTTTACCTCTTGTAACTTTGTTTCTCTTCACAACATTTATTACGTTCATCATTAAAATCAGAGAGTAACTTGTATGAAAGATAGAAAATGCTGACATTTGGACAATTCTCCTTCATTAGTGGTTAAAGCCTTGTACATCATGATCCTGGGAATTGTGCTGGTCTTGATCACATATCAATCAAAAGCTAATCAATCAATCAAACTGAATGTTCCTCCAAAATTAACACCTTTGCCCCCTGCTGGAAAATATTACAAGCCCCAACATATTTGAAAGAATGCACACGAAAAAGTAGAGATTTTTTGAGATGCTTGCCGAATCTACAACCATGTAACTCCCGAAATTGATATAAATGGCTCGCGGGACCTCTGATTGGACTCAGGAAGGTGATTATAAGATGTAGCGACGAAAAAAAGGAGTTTGATCCATAAAAGAGGTTCCCGAGTCGAGTTATTATCTTCAACCCATCTCACCCCAAGTCCTTACACATATGCAACATTTACACACACACGCATATATATATATATATATACAGTAACACCTGTGTAAACGGAACTGACCTAATGACCTAATATGAAACACTGTTTTAAATTGAGAAAAAAAAATTGTTCTAGTGAAATAAACACTGTTATAATTACACCTGCTAAGATGGAAACTGGTCTAAAATAGGATTTTTCACCAGTCGTATTTGGCTCTATCTTAGCAGATTTTATCATATGTATAACCTGAAAAAAAATTCTTTACTCCTTCCTGAAAAGAAATCCTGGCTAAGCCCCTGGTTAGAGTACTGTGCAGGTCAAATGTAAATGACACAAATTTGAAAATTCCCTTTGAAGCCAACCTGATCCAAACACACACACAAAAAAAATTCTTTGACTCTTAATCCGACCCAAATCTGCAAAAATAATTTTCAGCACCCCAAACCCAACATACTTTCACCCAGAGATGTAGTGGAGGGTATACTGGGGTATACGCAGTGTACCTTCTGGATTTTTTTAAGAAGCTCCGCGTACTCTCTGTTTCTCAAATAAAGCATTAGCATATACTCCAGCTGTGAACGTTCATGACGTCAGCGTATACCTTCTGTTTACACCGTGTACTCTCTGCTTTTTTTACGACTACAACACTGCTCTCACTTGAACAAAACAAAAAAATACTTTAACCCCACAACACGACCCAAACCCGAAGTGAAAGGAAAGTAAATCATGTTATAATGTAAGTATTAAAAAGTAATCTACAAATATATTTTATACCAATTTTATCTTTTATATAGAAAAATGGAATATTCTTTAATATTCAAATATATTAAAACTTCTGAATAGTGAACCACTCGGGATCATTGAATAGAGTCCTGCATTGGGTCTTTTTGTCCCTTTTTTTTTTTTTGGGGGGGGGGGGGGGGGTAAATGATAAAAGTGGGTAACCCGACCAGATGTAGAACTTTACCATAGCTATGATTGTGGGCAACTTGGCGAATTTTTATTTGGTGTAATAGTGGCTGGTGTGACACTTTTTATACAAAAAATATTGATAGCTATATTTGAATCAATTTTTTCAGATTACTTTACTATGATTTTTTTTGCCTTACAATGCTCAAAATAAAAAAAGTATTGTAACTACTCTCATAATCAAAATTTGGCTAAATGCCAAATACTGAGTACTTGATGCACCTCTAATTTAAACTCCTCCAAAACTCATTACTCACAAAGACAGAATGCACAGTAAATATATGTAAGTGATTGCATTCTTAATAATAATAATCTTAAACAAAAAATTCCAAAACATTCTTAAAATATTTTTAATTAGTTGAATGTCAAACCTCAAACTTATAAGATAAATCAAAATTTGACAAAATGGCAACTATTTCAAATTTGAGATGAATTTTGGGCACTTTTTTTTTCATTTTTAAAACTGTTTAAAAAATCGAAATTATTAAAAATTTTAATTTTTTGGAAGTTTGCTCTAACAGTTTATGTGCCATACACAGATTTAAAGAAGAAAAAAAAAATTGTTTCAAGAAAATGTGTTTAAAGTTTTTGATCAGGGTTTTGTCAGTGGAACATTGGTTTGTTTAACTGGTTTTTGAAACTTAAATGTTAGGTCAGCAAAAAACGGTTTTGATGGCATATTCTAATCACTTTAAAGATTTAAAAAAAAAAAAGAAAATACTTTTTAAGTTTTTCTGGAAAACCTCCCTTTAAATGATCATATTTTACATAATAATTTGTATTTTCTCTTTTTCCAGCTTAAGTCCATATAGTTTTCAGTCATCTCCATCAGCTGTTGAAGTAATATATCATTCCTATGACTCCATACCTTTGGGAGCACTGCCGTTATTTGCCGTATCTGGCCCAGAATATCAGGAAAATGTTACTGCTGTCATTACTGCAGCTAATGAAGTATATAAAGAATTTCTACATTCAGAAGAAGGAAGTGGGTTTAATGGACAAGTGAGTTGTTTTATTTAAGTAATGTAGATTCAAGTTATTTGTGACAGAGCTTAAATGGGTCAGCTGTTTAATTGGGACATAATGGCTTCAAAAAAGATCTAAAAATGTTAATCAAATAACTTTACTTTTTATAATTGGGGCAGCTGTTTACCGATGTTGTCCCAATTAACTGGAATTTACTGTATTTCAAATCCATGAAATTCTATTGTAATATAACATAAAGCAAAGAGACTTTAAAAAAAAAAAGTTAAATAAGAAATGTCAAATTATTCTTGTCCACTCAGTTTATCTAAAAAATGGTGAGAAGTTGTGAAAAGCTTGAAGTTTCTTTTTAAAAAATAAGTAAAATTTTGTGCTGTTAGTGTGTTTGTCTTACCCCATGTATTCACAAGTGTTCGTAAGTTATTAAAACAAAAAGAAAAATGTTAAATATTCATTAATTCACAAAATTTATTATTAAACTTGTATAACTGGTAATATTGCTTATAAGAAATTATATTTTATGGTCAAAAGTGATTTTGTATTTTTTCTTCTATATTCTAGCTAAAATCCTAAAATTCTTCAGGTTTTTATTAATCTTTTTAAAACTTGCCAACATAGTTGAAAAGTGTTTATGAATTCGGTTTGTCTCTCTGTCTTCTGTCTGTCTGTCTGTCCATGCTCTAACTTGTGTAAGTTTACTCTGATTGCTGTGCAATTGATATATGTTGATGAAGTTTACTATAATATGTTTGGTATTCGAAATGAAGTGTGTAACACTGGCATTTCATTTACAGGGACACTCAAAGATATTCATTACATTACGCTGTATGGGAAAAATTGTTATGTATATGTTATGTATGTGGGTGCATTTTATGATGTTACGCTATTTCAGATATATTGAAATCAATATGTATTATTGCAGAGCCGTCCTTAGGGGTGTGCGACAGGTGCGGCCACTCAGGGCCTCGCTCTTAGGAAGGCCTCGCACTCGAAAAAAAGCCTAAATATTTATTATTAATTTTTTTGTGAGTAAAGTAAAAACATAAAAATTTTCATAATAAAATTTTTGTGTAAAAATGTTCATAAAAGGTAAAATGTTTTGTGAATAAAATAGTCAATGCAAGGTGTGGATGCTCGACAAGAGAATCTATTGTTTGTAGCTTATATATTCAATATATAACTATTGTTATACTTTAGCACAGACAGCAGCACCAGTCTGGATGGGCACATGAACTGAATATTACTTTGTTAAGAGGTAGGTGGTCCTGATGATGTTGAGAAACTGATCACTATTATTTTAATGACTAGTTATTTTAAGGATGCAGAAGCCAGGAGTTGAAGCCCCATCTTCCAGACTTTGAGACTAAAGATTTAAAATGTCCAAAAATTATGAAAGATTAATTTTTTAAAGGTTCTTAGGTAAAGGGAAATTTTAAGAAAGTTTGATTTCGACTTAGATTTTTTTTTTCTATTTTTAATTTTTTTAACAATTTAAAAATATTAACATTTTTAATATTTGCTAATTAAATCAAACATTATAAAAAGGTTATAATTAAATAAAGAATAGAGTTTAAGATAAAAAATTTCATCTTTATCACATTCTTTGCTGCCATAATATGAAGTGGGCTGGTCGAGTAATTTAATCGATTAATCCTTTGACTAAGAGTATTATGAAAGGAAATTAGGTCGAGTCTGTATAAACCTCTACTAAATCATACTACCCACTTCTCCACACTAAAAAGAGTAATCCTTGGTGTGCCATTGTGTATGCCATGCGAGGTTTTTCAAAAGGCGATTGCATTGTTGGAAGTACTGTTGCCAATTTAGTGGATTTCTATCAGAATTTCCGAATAGTTACCTTCACTTTATTTAATTACGGAATGTCTGTCATTAATTAAAGCAAAAATTACTATTCAAAATTTCTGGTAGATGAATAAAAGAACCCAGTTAAACTGGTATTAACTAGTTTTGGAATGGAAGGGTATTAACTAGTTTGGTAGTGAAGGGCCTCGCAAAAGTTCTTGCACCCGGCCTTGCTTTCGCTAAGGACGGCTCTGTATTATTGAGGTGCACTACAAGTGGCTTATTATAGAATATGGTGTGCGTAGCATTTATCGTTCATTTACAGGGACACACAAAAGAATTCAGTTACAGTGCTACCTATGACAATAATTGCTGGAAGTGCATTTTAAATTGTGGTATGTGTTTTTAAATTAAACTAAATTTTTGCCTATTTCTTGGTGTGTATAAATTCTATAGATCATATACACGGCAGCACAAAAGATCTCAAGTACATTTCCATTTATTGACGGAAATGGCTGAACGGGAATTCCCAGCTTTGCTGTATGTTTCGTAACTTTTAGCATACAAGTGTTATGTAGTACAGTATGTACAAATCCAAAGATCATATAAATACAGAGTTGCAAAAAAGAATTTGGGCATTTTTCCAACTATTGATGGTAATTCCTGAAATTAGGTTTACAAATGTGTTATGTGTTTTCCAAGTTGTTTAGACATTATCTTTCACCCTATGAAATGTTGAATTTTTGTTAAAGTAATTTGGAATTGTTGGAAAGGGTTTCATATTATATGTGTGATGCATGTATTTTGTTCTTGTTAGTATAGCTATTAAAGATGATACCATGTTAATTTTTCCCACACAGTTTGGGAATTATTACTTTAAATCCAAAGGCTTCATATTATTTAGGTATACTGAAGTGATGGAACTTGTCCAAACACAAACTTTTATTATTATTTAAGCTGCTTTGAAAGACATCATTTTAAACCAAACACCATCAGGAAGACTGAACAGTGGACTGGGTTTATTAAAACTGTCTAAAATTTTACCTGCTTGGAAGACATTAAACTAAACACTGTTAGGGAGACTGAAAAATAAACTTTTAGACCCTAGGCAGATTTTTTACTTAACAAGAAAGAAAACTTTGATGGAAGGTTATAAATTATCATTGCTGCTTGTAACTTAAAATCTTGATTAATCCCATCTCTCTTGGGGCCCTTCGTCCAGTGGCCAAGCCATGGCCAAAAAAAAAAAAAAAAAAAAAAAAAAAACCTACATGGAGAATGACACTGATTTGATTTTCAAATTCAATTAACTGTTACAACTGATGTGCTTTTTGAAGCAGCCACTCAGCATGTGCAACTCGTAATCAAGCAATTGCTTCCCTAACAACTGTAGTATTGTGATAACTGTGCTAGTTTTTTTTTTTTTTTTTTTTTTTTTTTTAAACTAGAATTTAGCGAGAGTAGCAATGAAAGATATGTGTGTCTTTCTAGAATTTTCTTGGAGAACAAAATTATAACCTTCAACTCACATGCACCCAGGTCCCTTGAACAAAGATAGATGATGATTTACCATCACCTGATGAAAACTTGTTGTTTTGGAAGACAGAACAAGTGTTGTGATAATGCTACTGATTAAATTTAAAATGCATAATTTTAAAAGTAAGAAATAAGAAAATATATTTTGTTCGCTTATCTGAAAAAGTTCTTAATGAACTTTGCTGAAATTTGGATAGTGAAACGAAAATAAATATTTTTACCTATCAAATATATTTTGAAATATAAAAATTTATAATTAATAAAAATTATAATTTTATTTTTAGAAATTAGAAAAATAATTGCAGTCATATTTATGCGATGTTTTAACAAAAATTATGAATTGCTTACATTAATATTATTTAGAATTGGTGAATCAATTATAATATTAAATTTAGAATAATTATTATTTATAGAATTAAATAACAGAAATAATTTATTTTAAATAAGATTTTTAGAATTGTTTATTTTTTTTGGTGAAGTTAAATTAGATTTGTAAATAAGTTGTAATAGTGATGGTTTAGAATTAGGAAGATGTTTATTTGCATTTTTTAGAAAAATTTATAATAGGAAATGTTGCATTTCGCAACAATAACTATAGACATTACACTTTCTAATCCTGAAGAGACATAGGGTACCTTCCTGTCAAATCTTGTAGCTCTGCATCAGTCTCTTCTGGACACAGCAAACAAACGGGCATTTACTTCTTTCCTTATTATTATAGATTTTTTAACAAAGAAACTTTTAAAAACAAGTGTTATGATTTTTAAAACATTCCACTTTTTAAGCATAAACTTTTTTCCAACAAAATTTGCCTTAAGAAAAGATTTTAAAATGATATTTCATGTTGTTTGTTCTTAAATTTGATTTTCTTTAAATTTTGAATTTGATTTTTTCTATTATATTCGTAACATTATATGAGGGGCAGTCAAATGAAAACGAGACAGGTGGAAAAAAAAGTAATTTAACTGTTGACGAATGAAGGCGAGACAGATGGGAAAAAAGTAAATAAACTGTTTATTATTTTATTAATTCTAAACTTTGCTTATATCCTCTGTCAGGCTGTGGGGAACTCACCGCGCACATATTTTCCGGTACTTCAAATGCTCTGTCAAGATGGTGTGAGCTGTACTGTGACTAATGCCCAACATGAGTTGAATGCATACCTGCCAACTGCTACGAAAAATTCGTAGTTGCTACGATTTGGACCTATAAACTATGATGCTACGAAAATCGGTCTTAAACTACGATTTTTTGCAAAAAACGCAAAAGCATTTTTCGTTTCTAGTTGCGATTTTTATCCCGCGCAGACTATTTTTCAGGAGTGATTCTGTTCAGAAATTTCCAAGCATTCATTTCCGAAAGTTTTAAAAAATTGGCCATTAGTCCGAAAATTCAGACATTAAAAAATGCTCATGAGAAAAAAAAAAAAATTCTGGGGTGCAAAAAAAACTTCTTAATCAGTGGTGTAGTCATAAAAAAAAACAAGAGGTTATACGCTCTAGGCAGAGGATATACGCTCAAGGCAGAGGGTATACTCTACAGAGTACATACTATAGCTTTTTTGAAAAAGAGAGGTTATACGGTGTTCCTTAAAAAAATCCAGAAGGTATACGGCGTATACCACCGTATACCCTCCACTACATACTTGTTCTTAACATAAAACACTCTGATCGGGTTTTTGTAAATATTCATACACGAATTCCCTTCCTTAGAAACAAGGGTGTCATTTTAAGAATTCTGGAGGGTGTTCCTTGAGGGGCAAGGTTTGAAATAGTGTGCAAAATCGCACGATTTGCGATAAACTATCGTGAATTTCGACAAATGACCGTGTAAAAAAACAATTTCGTCAATTGGTCGCAGAAGAAAATAAATTTCATTAAAGGATCATGGTAAAAACGTGAATTTTGTCAAAATGTCGCAGAAAGAAAACGCGAATTTCGTCAAACGATCAGTAAGATAATGCAAATTTCATTGAAAGATTAATAAGAAAATGCAAATTTCACCAAAAGATCGCAGAAAGAAAACACTAATTTAGTCAAACAATTGTGGTAAAAAAAAGCAAAATTCGTCTAAGGATAGCGTAAAAAATGCGAACTTCGTCAAAAGTTCATGGTAAAAAGTTTCAACAAAGAATCGTGATAGGAAAATGTGAATTACGATTGTGGGAAAAAAAATTGTGAATATCCTGAAATGATGGCGAGGGAAAAATCGCGAATTCCGTCAAAATTTACTGCACTGAGCTAAAAAATTGGAACCAGGCTCCTTTTGCAAATGAAAAAAAAAAAAAAAAAAAAAAAAACGCTGCGAAACGAAAATAAACTCTAAAAATCGTATAAAAATTTTCAGAGGAAAAAATTTACTATATTGAGTTGAAAGACAGAAACCTTATTCCTTTTACGAGTGTCAAAAGATGGCTGTGAAGCACAAAAACCAACCAACCAATCTCCAGATTAATTTAAATTTTGTGTGCTACGATTTCTCATTTTCAAAGGTTGGCAGGTCTGCGAATGTCTTCCACAATCTGCCGTCAGTCATTTCTGACGCCAGAATCCACCATAGCAATGACACGATGAGCCTGTCCTTGCCGACTGCTGTCTTTCAATGACACCCGACCTTTGTCTAAATCATTTATTCCACTCAAACACATGCACACATGACATTTTGTTTCCGCCATATACAGCAGACATTTGGGCATGAATTTTACTTCCTGACACTCCTTCCGCAGTCAAAAAATGCATTACACATCGCTGTTTCTCATTCCCGTTGTCCATAGTTATGTCGAACACAAACACAACTCGCCCCCCTCAATTTGAGCACGTCTAATAAACAAATGGCACTGCGCTGACCATTCGCGCTGTTCCTTCCTGATTCCCTACAGAGGGCACTACTATACACGCACTTACTTGCATTATCAGCTTCTGTGACATAGGCGATATTTAGTCTGTCTTGTTTTCATTTGACTGCCCCTTATATATAGCAATATATACTACCTTTAAAGTGATTCCAGCAGCAGTCTTTTGAAATGTAATATTTTATGAGAATTATTACTATTATTCATTTCTTTAAAAAAGGTTTATCAATTCATTATGCATACATGTATTTGTAGATCATCATTGTAGCTGACAGTGTTGCATCCTTAATGGCCTATGATGCTCTTTGTCGTACAGCTAAGTATGAAGGGCGTTTTGGAAGTGAGACCAGCATCAATGACCCTGAAGCTGGCCAAAACCAAACATTAAATACACGTTCTAATCCTTTGATTTCTATCAGTGATGGTGGATCAATAGATGATGGTCAAGAAGGACCACCTGAGATTAGACCGCGATCCAGTAATCACAATGCCAGAATTTATCGTAAATCACATTCTCATCCACAGGAGTCAGAACCACCCCACTGTGATAATATTCAGTAAGATTTTTTATCAATTCAAATGTAAAGATAGATTATTTATTTTTTTATAAAAAATCAGTATACTTACATTTATTTTATTTATTTATATATATTTTTAAAACTAAGATTATTTTAAGATAGAGTCCTGCATGAACTGGGTTGTACCTAACTCACTCCTGACATTTTATTTGCTGTCAACCCAACCCAAATCCCAAAAATCACTTTTTGTTGACCCAAAACTTTCCAAACCTGACAAAACAATTTTTGGCAACCCAAAATAAAAGAAATTTAATCCACATTTTAGTGCAATTATGGGAAAAAGATCATTATATCTCTAATATCTATTTTATTTTTCATGTTGAAAAATAAGTGTATATATGCTCATTCATATTTAAATACAAGTTTTACCATATGACATAACTGGACTTCCTTTTGAAAAATCAGGTTAACTTGAACTCAACTCACAAGAGTCAGAGCCTAACCTGAGTCTGATACAATTAAAGTCAATCTGACCTAAACCTGTGCTACAGTAAAAAAAATATATATAGTGCCAACCTGTCAAGAACCAAAGGGGTAAAAAATTTTATAAAATCGTGTTACCCAATCAATGTGCTTCTGCACATATTAAAAAATTAAATTAAAAAATAAACTCTATTGAGTTTATTTTTTAATTAAAATAGATTAATATCTCATTATATGAAAAACTAGCAGAGATTTGAAACAGGCTCTTTTTGATAGACAATATATTAGTAAACAGTGAAAAATAATGCATTTTAACAAACTGGTGAAGTCACCATACAATGTTTAAAGAAAGCTGAGAGTGAGAGAGAAATCAAATCTTAAGTGATGGTATTTTCCACTTCATCTATTCAGTAGACTCTGGAGCTTCTTTCAAGCAAATTTTGAAATTTTTACATTACCAACCTATGTTACATTTCTGATGACATCTGAGAATATCAGATTCAAAATCAATGTTTCAACTTCTTTGAAGGTGTTGTAACCTTCAAAAGAATATGTTTTCAGCTATTATTAAAGAAAAGCATTTTAAAACTCTTGTAAATATCTGCTGATTTACAAGGATGTACTAATTAATCATAATTCTAAAATAGGAATTCCAGTCAAAACAGGAAGAGGATTTTTTTATATTCAGCAGAATGGGGAGGGGAAGATGCTTGAAAATTTCTAATAGAAAAAAGTTAACTGCGTTCTGAATCCTGAAAACATATTCATATTAAATATTTATTGTTGACATTATTTACTTAAAGAATTGAAAAGCGTGTATTATGAAAAGGACTTTGGTGTTATCAGATAATTTGATAACTTTATAATATATAAAAAACATCAATTACAGCCCTAATCTCCATTTTGCTGAAACATTAATTAGTTCAATATATCTGAGAAAGAATTGGGCAATTGTTACGATGCCATACATTTCCCTTATTTAAATATTTAAAATTAATTATTCATTTATTTATACTTTAAATCATTTATTTATTCATTATTTATTTATCAAAATCAAAACTTCTTTCAAAACTTAAATAATTAATCTAAAAATTCCATATAAAACATTTGTACTTCATAAATAATTCTAAAATAATATTTATTTACAAAAATATTCATTAAATAATTCATTTACTTATTTCAGTAGTGTAAACAAAATAAAATATCCATAAAAGAACCGTCGTAAAAATATCGCTATCATTAGCTAAGTCCAAAAAATCACATTCTAAATTTTATTAAATATCTATTATTTTTGTTTTAATGTATAATTATTACATTTAAAAACTTGTTTCCTGTTAGCATCCAAAATTTCATCAATTTTTGTCCAGTAGTTTGCTAGTTATCCGAATTACAATATTTTTTTGTCTTTCCAAATTTTCAATCCCTGCGCCTTCCATTTTACTTACCCATCATACATAGTATAGGGTAAGTCTTGTAATCGTTTTGAAAATTGAAAAAAAATTTTTAACTGATTTACACGCTTCAAATACTGGAGATTCCGAAAAACATATTTTTAGAAAAAAAAATTTGCCGTCTGTCTGTACATGTGCATGTGTGTGTGTGTCTGTAAACGCTCTATCTCCCAAACAAATTGAGATAGAGACTTGAAATTTGCTGTGTACTTAAGAAGTAATGATGAGAAGAAGCCTATTGAATATAAGTTATCTCAATTATACAGAACTATTTTTTTCAGATATGGAATTTATTCCGCCATCTAGTATCTTCATCAAAGTTGCATCCAGTTGCTGCATAGTGATTGGGAGTTCTGTTCCTACAACATTTTACAACATTTAGGTATTTCATCTTTGAGTATGCCATCATTTACTCTACCTCTTGCATTTTTTATATGCTGATAAGCTTGTTGTTTAAAGTGATGGCGATCGTCAGAGAGCATTGCAATAAGAATTTGCTCTCGATGTGAAAAGCAACCATTGTTTTAAATGAATTTTTGTAGCATTTGTTTTTTGCAGTTTTCTGTGATGTGTAGTAGCCGAGTAACTTCCCATAAGTTTTTAGATCAATTTTTTAGATGTGAATTATATTTGGTGTAATCCATCCTGCGGCATAAACTTAGATTACATACTTTGTGGGTGAACATACAGACTCTGATGGTCAATCAGTGCTTATATAAAGACGAATAATTTTATTCGTCTTTGTGAGCCATGTTGCATAGGACAAGTTTCTTGGGTTCCTATTTGCTAGTTCTTCTGAGCAATATCTTGATGAAATAAATTTGCAAATGTCTAGCAGGTATTTCTGGTATGTGCTGAGTACCCTTTTCTCAATTTCAGGAAATAATGTTTAAAAATTACTCTCTATGGCTTCAAAAATTGAAATGAGAAGCGAATAGCATATGGACAAAGATTTTCCTATTGGTCCGGCGAATCCCTGTGGGTTAGAATCTAATTTTTGCCAACGATCTTGTCTAATAAATGATGCAGAGGAATTTCGCTGGACTTGGAGATGGCATATGATCAAGTGTAATGGTTCATTCTAAACATGTCCCTCACAGAATGAATGGCAACGACGAACAGAATTATTTACCTTCAAATGAGCAGTCACTGCCCATCAGAGTCTCTACGTTCACACAAAAAGTACTATGTAATTTAAGTTTGGCCCCAGAATAGTTTACAATCAAATATAATCTGCGGCTAAAAAAGGGACCTAAAAGTTCATAGGAAATTACTCGG
This sequence comes from Maratus speciosus, assembly GCA_963932465.1. Classification (NCBI taxonomy): domain Eukaryota; kingdom Metazoa; phylum Arthropoda; class Arachnida; order Araneae; family Salticidae; genus Maratus; species Maratus speciosus. The sequence continues at coordinate 176,349,427 of OZ010793.1, forward strand.
ATACTAAACAACACACAAAACGAATAAAACAAATACTAAAAAAAGGTTAATTAGGACAATGCTTGCTTTGCATACGCAGAGGAAATTCCTATTTCAATGCTCTCTGATGATCGCCATCACATTAAACATAGTTGAAAGATGAGAGTAAATGATAGCATACACAAATCTGAAATATCGACAATCAACTTTGAAGCAGATAATTATATAAATATAATTCATTGGAAAAGTCTTGTGGTAACAGAACCCCTAATCAATATGCATGTATTGGGTTCAATCTTGGAGAAGATCATAGACGGCTGAATATATTACATTAATATCATCCACACTGCATTACACTGTTTGTCTTCTCTTACACAAGCAGTAGGAAAATACGTAAAGGAGATCACGGCAGCAGCATCAAAAGTCTGTGGATCCAAAGAAGAGATATTCTAGGTTGATACATAGAAAACTTATGCCAGTCTTTGATAAAAAATCGCAATTCAGTGTATAAATAAAATATTGAGTTCAGATGGTAGGGTAGTCGAGCTATGCACTGTTGTGACATGAGATACAGTCAGCTCCATGTGGTACCTCCTGAAGAACAGTATTCTAAACAACAATTAGTTGTATGACACAACAGAGTGGCAATGCCTTTTTTTCACCAAAAGTTGTCAGATTTGTTCCAGTTATAAAGAACAAAGATATCATTTAAATATGTTAAGTCACTAATAATAAAGGTCTAAATAACACTTTTAAACAATAACCATCTCTATAGAATTTTTTTTTGAAAAAATGTCAAATTTTACCCAAAGTTTCAACTTTTGGACCAAAAGTGCAGACTCAAGGCATTTTTTTTCAGCGGTAATATTGCACGCAGATGATGTACTAGTATAAAGGCAACTTTTGGCACCTACCCGTTTTTGATTTTAAAAAATTAATTTTTTTTGCTCCACCCTATTATAAGTACCATTAAAATAACTTATTATAAAATTAATTTAATACATCGATTAGTAGTAATACAGTTTAGAATGAGTTATAGATGCATTACTTTATCATGTTCCAAAAGCATTATGAGTTACACAAAATAAAAATATTTTTTAAAGGATGATTTCTTTAGCCTTTGCATCTTTTCAGCTTTCTTGGCGTTGGAGGAGGGGGTGGGGGGGGGGGAAGGATTTTTCAATTCAGAATTATTTCTATATTTCTATTGTAAGAACATTATATTTTCTGATTTCCTAATTCTACAAAATACTAAGAAAAATATTTAAAATAAAAGATTTGAGTGGGGTTATAAATATTACACAAAATTCCTATAAATTCAAATTTAATGAATCCTTCTAAAATTTATTAAATGATTATGTAAATCTTCTAATTTAGTTTAAAAAATCACAAAAAATGCTTTAGAAGATGAAATTTTCATGAATTCATAATTCAGTTCATAAAGGGTTTAACTTCATAATTTTAGGATCAGTAATTCTTCAATGGCTGTATTTGTCATCTTCATCAATTTTATTGTGAAATAATTACTAACTTCAATTTTTATGATATAAAGAAAATTATAATTATTTAAAAGGAAATAATTAAGTGTGATAAATCGTACTGTATATTCAATTATTGTGAGCAAATTATGTTATTAGTTCAATTCCTTGCGTTGTGATGGCCATCAAAGTTGTTTTGTGAAAGAAAATAAATAAATAATATTACTTTGATTGGAATCTTTACTTTCATGCTTGTTGTTGGTTATTGGGTAAGGTTTTTTTTTTTTTTTATCTTATTCCGATTTTAAGTTCTTATTTTGGCAAATTTAATATTTAACATATTTCAAATATTTAAATTAATCTTGAATATTATTTCTCTTGATTAAAGTTTATTTAATGAATCTATTAAATATAAAATAATATTAATAACCTCATAGTTGTCATGTCATTAGTTAACCTACTATACATCATTTCCGACGGAGTTACATTTTGAGTACTATTTCTAAATTTAATTATTTGCTTTTTCAGTAATTATTATATATTTATTTAAATATTTTAAATTATTTTGGTACATTATTTATAATTCTGACATTACATAATAGCAACCAAAAGAGGGGTGGAGAATAAGGCTGCTAGATTTTTAAGTAATGGGAGTTTTTTATTGACACAAGTTTGTTTTTGCTTTATCAAAGCACTTCATTTTCTGCATCTTACTGAACTATGTTGAATGTGCCAATAATGTCTTCTTTAAACTTTTTTTTAAAGAAATCATTAATAAATTGTTATTTTGCAACTGTGTTTATATTACATTATTCTAATAACACTGTGTAATTAACTTTAAAGTCACATTTTTGTGGATAAATATAAACATAAAAAGATCATCCAAATTGGAAAGATAAACTGGAAAAAATTCTTGAAATTATAAGTGAGACATGTTTTTTAAAAAACAGAAGAAATTGTCATACATGAAATGTTAGCACATACACAATACAATAAACCTGAAAAACATTCAACTTATGGAGAAAACGTTTAATCTGGCAACCCTACTGGGGAAGAAATATAAAAACCTCTCTATAGTGGAAAATAAAATAATAAATATTTAAAAAGAAACAGAAGAGAACTCTGAATACAGATTAAGGTGGGTAAAGCAATTGTGATGTAATTTCTAAATGTGATATAAGTAAGAGTATCAAATGCAAAAGCTGAAAATAAAACTGTCACTGCATTTTTCAGTAGTATATTCTAACTTCTGGAAATTTCAGTGTATAGTTTTTAATTTATACTTAGTTTTCTTATAAATTTATTATTAAAAGAAATAGGTAGAAAGAAATTATTATTCTAAAAATAAACATTAGATTATTTTTAAATTCAGCTCATAAATAAAATATGCTTTTCAAGATTTACTTTTTTTATATTATAAAGGGTATACAGGGTTAAACATCTCCCTCATTTCAGCAGGTTTCTGCTTTTTTAGGGTTTCATTCATCTGACGAAACCATATTTGTCTCGCTCCTCTGTCTGTCTGCCTGTCCGTCACAGTGCCCGTTCTCAGAAACTATGTATGTTGGAGACTTGAAATTTTGCATACTTATTGCTGAACACCTCACATCAAACGATATGACCAAATCATAAAATTTTGAAAAAGTCGTATATTTAACCCTCTGGGCTCTAACTTGTGTATTTTAAGCTTTTTTTTCTAGCTGAGGTCCTAATTAAGTTGAAGATTTGAAATTTTGCAAACTTATAGCTAAACACTTGCGATCAAACAACAAATCATAAAATTTCGAAAAAGTCTTATATTTAACCCTCTGGGCTCTAACTTGTGTATTTTAAGCTTTTTTTTCTAACTCAGCCGCTAATTAAGTTAAAGACTTGAAATTTTGCATAATTATAGCTAAACACTTGCAATCACACAAAAAATCGTAAAAATTTTAAAACATCTTATATTTACCCTTCCGGTCTCTAACTTGTACATTTTAAGCAATTTTTCTAGCTCAGCCCCCTAATTAAGTTGGAGGTTTGAAATTTTGCATACTTATAGCTGAACACTTTCAATCACATGAAAAATCATAAAATTTTCACAAAGCCGTGCATTATTTACCCCTCCGGCTCTAACTTATGTATTTTAAGCCATTTTTCTAACTCAGCCCCTAATTAAGTTGGAGACTTGAAATTTTGCATACCTATAGCAGAACCCTTGCGATCACATGAAAAATCATAAAGTTTTCAAAAAGTCTTATATTAATTACCGTCCGGGCACTAACTTGTGTATTTTAAGCAATATTTTATCCTCCCCCCTTTTCACCTGGGGGCACTTTTCTAACTTTTGCCAACACCCTTAGACTGCTCTTTCATATTATGCACCAAAGACTTACATATTTTAGCTCCACTTTTTACAGCCAGGGTGTGCTTACCTATCTCGGGTGCTATGGGCCCGACTCCCTCGACTAATAAATCTACAGATAGGTTGTAAAACGGTGTTTGGTTCCGATAGAGGTTTGTTTAGAATAGAGTGCATCCCTGGTTGCGAAATGTAGAACTAACAGATTTTGCAAAATAATAAAGTGTTTTGAAAGGAATATTAAACGAAACCCTCTGTGCGATCTGTGATCACACTTACCCACTTGTTTATATATAATTTTATCATCTTCTCTAAATTACCCTTTCCCACAGATATTTCCCTTATCATTTTGTCCCTCATCATACAAATTTTAAAACCTTTAAAACCCTGTATTAAATAGGAATAAAATCCTGCCCTGATTGTTTCTCTTTAGTAAGAATAAATAAATAAGTAATCATCTGAATTACCACCTCCCTTTGAACTTCCTGCTTCTTTCTTTTAAACCCTTACTTTGTACGCACCTGCGGCTGAGAGGTTCCACTCTTATAAGCTGGTAGACAGGAGGTGTGCTGGGTAACCCAGTTGTGCCCGTTGGCCTAATCTTTTAGAGTTTTCTGTGGTTTTCTTCAAACCTTTCTTAAATGTGGGTTAGGTTCCCTTAGAAAGAACCCCATGGAGGGCACCCCCCTCCCACCCTTCAGGCCTATATCCCTCATGTAGAGAATTGGCCATCATAAACAACACCTCTCTGTGTGCACTGTTTAAAATCTTTAAAACTATAGTTTAATTAAAAATCTTGTTTGTTATTTTATATAAATGATTAGTGTCAGTCGTCTGGATTCCTACGCCCCACCCTGTATATGTAATCAGAATCTTCATGTCTTTGTTTCCCAAGAAAGGGGGAAGTTTCTAGATTAGAAGGGGGAAGCAAATTTTAGGCAATTAAGCTGTTTTCATCGCTGATATATCAAATTATTCAAAATTACTATCATTAATAAAATTTAAATTGTATCAGTCTGACCTCTTTCAAAAGTACTTCAAGTTCAGTTACTGGGCTGTCGCAGGCAACTATTTTTCTATTCTGCTCGCACCACTATTTGAAAAAAATACATTTTGTATTATATTTCTCTTGCAAATGTTGACAAAGTGTATGTAAAATTTTTTTGTTTTGAAAAAGTGGTGCAAAATATAATTAAAAAATAGTTGCCTGTGGCAGCCCTGAGTTAAAGTTTTCTTAAGCTTAATTTTTTCTAGCACCTACCAGCAAAAAAAGGCTAGTATTAGATATTATATGTTTATTTAGCATTTTTAAAAATATTTGTGCTTCTTTTTATTGAATATATATATAGTTCTCTCATTTTAAGTTCCATTTTGTAGTTTTTCTTTTTGAATTATTGCATTTTCAATTTTGAGATCATATATTTCGTGCAAAGGATTTGTTAATGCTGACAATGATTCATTATTTCTGGTCTTTTTTCATTGGTTAAATTCTTTTAGTTACAAATAGCTTTACAAAATATTTCAAATATTTATGATTTCCTACATATATATCTTTATTTATTTGTTCTTTTTATGCATTCGCCTTCCTGTTGATATTTTTCTTTTGCCAATTTTGAATGTTTCAATACTTCATATATTGGTGATTGGGATCTAGGTTTTTAAAAATTCATTAATGATTAGTTAAATTAATAATAATTGATCCAGATTTAATATGTATAATGTCTGTGTCACGTATTGATACTCAATTTATTAATTTTTATTAAAAAAAGATGATGAATTGTAATGGTTATACATATGTATACAGCGTATTTCAAAAGGTCGTTGCCAAACTTAACACGCTGGTCTGTTGTACCACAACAAACAAGATTTACATAGAACTTGTTGTCTCAAAATGCAAACTGAGGCTGCGAGGGCAATGTTCGCAGGTGTAGAAAGGGAGAAAGAAAGGATATCAATAGAAAACAGGAATTCTGCTTTTTCAGAATTTAGTGTTGCCCCCAATGAACAAAAGAAATGTATATAAATATAGATAGTTCAGTTTTAAGACTCCAAACATGCACTTTTATTTTGTATAAAATTACGTCATCCGCATACGCTAAAGAATTCCTCATTTACAATCCAGTCTTAAACAACATCTACAGTAAAATATGCATAGGACGTGACTATCGCTGAATAATATACACACACAAAAAAAAAGGAGATTTCGTCATTCAAGAAACTGGACAAAAAAATTGGCTATCTCTTGATTCATATGCCTTCATTTGTCTGTAATATTAACATAGATACTTAAAATTAAATTCAGTTTATAATAGCTCCATGTTTTATCAGAAGTTATCCATTTATATTTTTTCTAAATAGCACATATTTTAATTACATTTTTTTTTTTTCAGTTTTTATGAGAAAATGGCAACAAAAAGATATTGCTATTTTTCAGCTATTTTCCCTTTACTTTCTACATAAATGGAGTACTTGAGTTGCCAAAATTAAACAAATTGTGCTAAAAACTACAAAAAATTTAATATATCAAAAATAAATGAAGATGCAGTTTTCAAACAAATTGCATTTAAAAGTACTTTTTTTTTCCTCAATACGACGGTATAAAAATTGAAAATGTGTGATGCTTAGAAGTAAAAAAAAAAAATTGCAGTAGAGATTATTCTGTACAATGATACATCTGCTTTGTTTTACGGCTGGCTTATACAATGTAATGTTATTTTTTGGAGATGATACATTAATAGGTGGGAGAAAGAAATAGCATACCGGGGGCTAAAAAAAGGTGTTAATATGACTTTTATTAAAGAACATGGTTTAATTTACAGTAAATGTTCAAAATTCCTTCTATTCATCACAATGTTTAAAATTCCTTTCATTCGCCACATGCTAATGGATTCATGGAACTGTTCAAAATTAACAGCTGTTTCTCAGATACATGCCGCCACTTCCACTATCCTGACAACGAGATCCATGTCTGATATTATGGTTGTCAAGCACACCATGAATTTCATGTATCCCTACAGGTAGAAATCCAGGGGAGTTAGGTCGGCAGATCGCAGTGGCCGTGCAACTGATCCACCTCTGCCAATTCAGCAATCAGGACATGTTCTATTGAAGTACTCCCGCACAATCACTGGTAAAATTTCCAAGCACTCCATCATGCTGAAACCAGATGTTTTTGCATGTAGCTGCTGGAACATCAACAATCTGATCTGGTGACACTTTCTTCAAACCTTGCATAAGTGTGGGTTAGGTTCCTTAAAAAGACCTCCAAAGGAGGGCAAAAGTGTGATAGTTATTCCCGTCGAAGCGTTGAGGTAGTAGGTAAGGGCCAGTTAACATGTCACTGATAATACCAGCCCAAATATTTATGATGACACATTGTTGCCTTGCATGAGCATGTGCACATCTTGGGTTTTCATGCGCCCACATGTGCATGTTGTGCAGGGTCAGGACACTGTCCCATGTAAAAGAGACTTCATTGAAAACAAAATCTGGCTGTGCAAGCCATTTTTGCAAATACCAGTGTATGAATGGATTAGAGATAATCAGCATTGCACAATGCCTGTACTTTTTGGACATGATAGGGGTGTAGCCTATCGTCGTGAAGTATGCACATGACACTGGAACGATGTACATCCTAGACATGTTCACTTTCTCAGAGGCTTCTTTGTGGGTTCCTCTCAAATTCCCGTAGCACATCTTCCTCTACGACAGGTGTGCATGTAGTGCATTCACAGCAATAAGCTTCTGAACATTACCATCTAGCGGTTGCTGTTTGCATTTTTGGACACAAGTTCCCATGTAAATCTTGTTTGTCATGATATGACAGACCAGCATGTTAAGTTTGGCAATGATCTTTTGAGATACCCTGTATCAGAGTCAGATAATAGAGATGAACACGCAAATGCTGTTCACAGTTTTATTTTTGCTGTTAGCAGTGATATATAGGATTCGGGAGGGGCGCGGCATTTTTTTGCAGAAAATTTTTAAGAAATTATTTGAGTTCGCACACAATTTTACATTTTATCTAAGTCTAGCTGTATATATTAATATTTGCATGTTTTTCAAAGGTTTAGAATGTTCTTAACATTAGATGTATAATTTATGTATCTGTCTATATATATATTTTTTGTATATAGGGTGAATAGATTACTTTCTGCTCCTACTACCCGGCGTCACAGTTCATCTTCTAATGATCATAGTTCTCATCTAAGGTTTGATTTTGAAGTCAGTGATTTTTTCATGTTTGGAAGTCCTCTGGGTACTGTTCTTGCTTATAGAAAAATGCTCACATTTGATGATAAGACCAGTAAGATTTTTTTTAACTGAATTTTTTTCAATTTTTAAGCTGGTGAATATAATATTTTTAAACAAACTTTTTTTGTAACAAATAAAATTAAATGGATCTTGAATTTTAATTTTTTTTGCTGACTTTACTAAAATTGATGGAAACTTATTATTTTGCTGTAAAAAAAAAAAAAAAAAAAAAAAAAAAAAAAATGTATCTTATGAAGTGAAACTTTTGAATATTCATTATATTCTTTTAAGGATATGTTATCAAAATTTCCTTTCCTCTTTTCTGCTTATTAGAAATTTGTTAATAGTATTCATTTCAACTAAATAACAGCAAAGGACTTTCACATCAAATGGAAAAATAAAAATATCAATTTGTTTTTCAATTTTATATCAATTTCATTCATATTTGGTTATTCTAAAATGATCCATGAATGCTAAATGCTATAAATATATGAAGTATTTTATCATAAAGAATCAAAATCTGCAACTGTTTCTCAATAATAATAAAATAAAAGCCACTCTTGATTTATATATATACATATATATATATATTTATATTAATATAAAATCAGAATTAGACATTATTTACAAGAGTTTTCAATCATATTTTGTCACTGTAATCAAATTAAATGAATACCACATGTTTTTGGTTCCAGTTGTTTATGCTTCAGAGCTTGCTGAAAATTTATAAAGCATCCTGTTGTATGCCATTTTTAAAAATCTGTTAATTTTTATTTGAGATTCAGCAATTAAGTAATTCTTAAAATTAGTTTCTTTTGATATTATTCTGATAATTATAATTATTCTGATGCTTTATGTTTTTTATTGGACAGTTTGAAACTGATCATTTATAAAGCTTGCTTTTTATTTATTTTTTATTAATTGCTGTCTCTAATTGGTTTGTTTTAAGACTTATAATATTTATAATTTGTTGAAGTTTATTATTATTTTTTAAATAAAAGTATTTTCATTTAGCTAAATTTTTCTAAATATTCCTTATTTTTCTTTTAAAGGCCCTCCACCAAGGCCGTCCTGCAACCAAGTCTATAATTTATTTCACCCAACAAATCCCTGTGCATCTCGTATTGAACCTCTGTTAAGTGCACGTTTTGCCCAATTGTCACCAATCAACATTCCACGCTATCAAAAATATCCATTCGGAGATGGGCAGCCTCTTCATATTTGTAAGTGTTTCTTCATAACATTTTCATAAATTATAATTTAATGAACAGATTTTAAAATTAAGGTATAAAATGATTGTTGTTGCATATGTATGTATTGTTTTTGTACTATAAATGCAGAATTTTTCATTTTCTATATATATGTTGTGATGTAGCAATCACATTTATTATTTATTTTTTTAAATTTAATGCAGCATTATTATCTCACGTTTTAAACTATTTATTTTCAACTCAAACATCGTTCAAATCACTTTTTTTCTTTCCTTTTTACTGCATGCAGCAGATAAGTTTTGATTTCAGCTTTTCCCCCTCTTCCTGATCTATTTTTAGATTCAGCGTGACGTCGACCGCGTCATATTGGAGGTGTGTCTTCGAACGTAGTTTCTTTTTCCCTGCTGTTATTCGTTCTACAATTCATATGCAATTTTAATTTAACAAATAGATTTAAATCATTTCTGCATGTAGTTTTGTAAACCCCTTTTATGCAGTATATATATCAATGCAGCCAGTTTTTTAACAGATTTTAAGATCGGATCAGATTTTAAGATTTACGAAAGTTTTAATATGTATTATTTTTGACAATGTGATTTGTATTTTTTGAATTTCGGGCCTTAGCGCTTAAATTCAAAGAGCGATGTTCTTCAATAGCTGTATTGCGATATCTAAAAGTTTATCTTCGGTCTCTGGCTTTTTTTAATTTAACGCATATTTGATTTCGGACTTTTTATTATCAAGACCTTCTTTAAAAAATGATTTTAACCAGTATTCATCTTTATCATGGAATTACTTCCAAGTTTTAATAATTCTACGTGGAACGTTCTTCGAATGTGTACAGTGACCTACTTCTCCTAATTACCTTCCACCTCTCAAAGTGAATCAACGAATAAAGAAGATTTTTATAACTACTGTCTCTTCAATGTGTCTACTGTTGTCATTTAAGTAAGACTATTCCTTTTATTTTTACTGCAAGTCAACCTTATCATCTTTGCTATACGATCACTCCATTTACGGCATTCAAGAAAATGTTTATTCTCGACACTTATGTTTATTCTCAACAAATTAAACTCTTTTTATTTACTTAATTCTCAACATTTAAATTTACATCGTCACATTTTGAAATCAAAACTTATCTGCTGCATGCAGTAAAAAGGAAAGAAAAAAAGTGATTTGAACGATGTTTGAGTTGAAAATAAATAGTTTAAAACGTGAGATAATAATGCTGCATTACAATTTAAAAAAAATAAATAATAAATGTGATGGCTACATCACATATGTGTTACTTCATAAACACTGTCTAGTCATTGTTTTGTTTTTGGTCAGCAAAACTTAATGTATTTTTCCTTTTATTTATATTTATTTTTATTTGCTTTAAATTCATTAATAAGCTTCAAAAGTTTTTGCAGTTAACATATTAAAACCTTTAAAAATATATTAAATGTAAAAAAAAGTACAAATAAATTAGATAGAAAAAATGTATTTAATACAACATTTGAATTAACTTGCATCAGAATCGGTCAGACTTTCAATATTTTTAAAATCCCTCTATGCAATGAAAGAGGTCCCGTTGTACACTTAAGAGTTTATTAACACACAAACACAGAGTACACTAAAACACGACACAAACTTAATTATAACTAATACACTTGTCCTTTTGCCGGATCATATTAAATCATAACAATCGCATGTCAGCCTTGGCTGGAATCCAAATACTTTCTAAAGGTTTTTCCCTCGGGACGGGATGATTGCAGACCGAAATCCCCAAATGGATTTTCCTTTTTCCCCAAATGAGTTGCAACATCCTGCCGCCCCAATGAATACATTCATCAAATCTGAAATTTTATCATTATATAAATCTACGAAATAATTACTAATGCATACATATATACTACAAAAATTACACTAAGTCAAACTCTATTAAATATAGAATCACAATTACAGAATTCAAACAATAACACTAAAGGAATACTTATACTACAATTGAGAAATTAAATGAAGACAATAAAGTATATAAGCAAACACCAAACCAGTGATTATTCATCTAGCTCCAGCGGATAAATCATCTGGATGGCTCTTTTAATTTTACCGGTGGGAGTCTTTAGTGTGACCCTACATATGCGCCTGTCTCGACCTTCGTGGAGTTCTAAAATCTTGGCCATCTTCCTCATCTCCCTGGGCAAACGTTCTTCTCCTACTAAAACTATATCATCAATATTAAAACATTTTACAGTATTTACAGGTTTAGATAGATTTGCACTTTTAAGTTGGAGGAGATATTCTCCCCTCCACCTATTCTAAAACCTATTCAATAACTTATCTCGATGTACATAATGTCTTAGAAGCAATTTTTTATTGCTTTTTAATGTTTGATCAACTTTGACAGCCATGGGGGGATAAAGAGGTCAACCTCTTTCCTGTAAGGAAATTGGCATGAGTGAGAAAGAATGGTTCACCAGGTTCATTATATAAATATAAGTAAGGGGCCTTGAATTAATGATTGCTTCAGTTTCAAGACGAACTGTTTCAAGTTCTTCGTAACTAACTAACGCCTGTCCCAATACTTTTCTAAGGGCACCCTTTGTTGTGCGAACCATTCTCTCCCAGTATCTACCTCACCAGGCTGCACGTTCAACTATGTATTTCCAACTATACCCCTTTTGGCAAAATAATTTTGTACAGTTTCACTAGTCATATTGGAATAGAGTTTTAAGTTAACGCTCTGCATTTTTAAATGTTAAAGCATTGTCTGAATATATAGTCTGACACAGTCCTCGTCTGGAAACAAACCGTCTGAATGCTAACAGAAAATGTTCAGTGCCGAGACTGGATACAACTTCTAGATGAATGGCACGAGTTACAGCACAGGTAAATAATGCAACGTATACCTTGTTCATGTCCTTTGTGTATAAGGGCTTTGTGAAGTCAGTTCCTATGTTATCGAAAGCATTTTCTGAATAAAGTCTGTCCGCAGGTAACACAGCTACCATCTGATTGCCTGATTTGACCCTGTAGTGCCTACAGATTAGACACTTATTTAGGCAAGTTTTCACTGTTTGTCTGCCCTTAAGAATGCAGAATTTTTCACGAAGTTGAGTGAGAGTGTCCGATACACCAGCGTGGCATAAATTTTGGTATAATTCAGTGAATTTTGAGTTCCCTGGAATAATTAATGGGTGTCATTCAGAAAATTGGAATTTAGAATGCTGAAGATATCCTCCCAGACTTACAAGTTTGTCAGGTGTAAAAATGGGATTAAGACATTAAAGTCTCGAATCGAAACTTGTCGTTGAATTTTTGAGGAGTTGAAAATACTCCTTTTCAAAATCCGTTTTTTGGACAAAGTGAATCCAGTGCTTTTCTGCATCTGCAAGTTCCTCTGCAGAGATGGGGCCTGACATTCTACTAGATATAACTTTGCAATTTCTGGTAAAATAAAAAATATAAGCAGTCACCCTTAATATTTTATTGAGGCTGCTAAACTTATTAAGATCAAATAAGGGATTGTTAAGTTCCTGCAAAATTTGAAGGAGAACTTTAACGTCCTTCATTTCTCTTTCTAGTTCATTTATTTTGGCATCAGAGTTAAATTTAATCTGTGATTCATTAGAGGGCAATTCGGCCATATGCAGTCAAGCTGGGCCTGAAATCCAAACTGAGTCAATTATAAGAGTGTGCGAGCACATGAGTCAATTTATCAGCTGGATTTTCCTTCCCGCTACAAAAACGCCAGTTGGAAGGGTTAGTTTTTTCTTTAATTTCAAGCACTCTGTTCATTACAAATTGTTTCAAATTTTCAGAAGCCCCCTTTATCCAATAGAGGCATATTTGTGAGTCACACCACAGATAGATGTCCTTTTCCTTAAGAATGGGGGATTTTTACGATAAATTGACAAGACGTGGTTATCAAATATTATTTTGCTGGGTACCTGGACACATGGATATTCCTGGTAATAAGAAAGCGGATGAGGCGGCAAAACATGCTCTTAATCCGTTGTGCCATAAAATTCCATTCTCAGACGTTAAACTACTTATCAAACACTTTATTTATAATAAATGGCAAGAAGGTTGGAATTTAGAATGCAATAATAAACTGCACCAAATCAAACCTACCATCATGACCTGGCCTCCGAGTTATCCAAGGAAAACGGATGCTCTTCTTTCTCGTCTGAGAATTGGACACTCAAGAATCACTCATAAACATCTCTTACTTCAGGAGGATGCGCCCATGTGTCCACATTGTCATTTTGATCACCTCACCATTCATAATGTTTTAACTGACTGTCCGGGCCTCCGGCAACTGTATAGGATTTATTTTAATTCATCATCACCAATCTTGACAAACCTCATTGGGGAAATACCTCATGGGGCTCTCTTTACTTTTTGAAAACATGCAGGATTTTATTTTGAAACATAATTTTTCATTTTTCTTTGACCTAAAGTCTGTGTCGTATTTTTTAAACTTTTGTGACATCTGGATGGGGGCCCATCCAGAATGCACTTTTAGTTGAATTATTTTTATGTTTTAACTCTGTTTTTAGGATTTTAAATTTTGTATTTCTACGCTTGTTTGGCTACATCTGGATGGGATACTTCATCCAGATTGTTCTTCTCATTGCTCTTTTATTTTGACATTATTTCATTTTCACCTTTTGATGTTTTAGCCTACTGTTTTGGCGCAGCATGTCCCTTGGGGGATTTTGCGCCATAAAACCTCATACAACCAACCAACCTTAAGAATGAGGAAAATGTTCCTCCGATAAGATGCTAGTGTGGCTGAGATCAAAGCCCCTAATAACTTGAGCCTGGACAAAGTTATTGGTTTCAATGGAGCTATACGCGATTTGGCGATAACGAATTTTGTTGAAACCTTTGTAGGATAATTTATTCTGAAACATGCAACTGCACCATACGCCTTTGGGCTTGCATAAAAAAATAAGTGCAGTTCCAAGTTTTCAAATCTAGGGTCCTTGAAATACTGTCAAGGAATAATCATACTTTGAGTTTCCATGACTTCCTCTAGTCATTCCTGGAATACAAAATGAAACTCGGGTTGAAGAGGTTCATCCCAGGAAATTCCTATTTCCCAAAGTTGTTGCATTAGCAACTTTATTCTAATAGTAAATGGGGCAAGAATGCCTAGAGGATCAAACAACATGCCACAGGCTTTTAGCACATTTCTTTTCGAAGAAGTATTGCCGTCTATAGTTTTAAAATGGTCTGTTGCGATGGTAATGTTGTCATTCACATTATCCCAGATAATTTCCAATACTTTAAGGGGGATTCCGGATTCCTTGGTTACTTGTTTACAGTCAATTTTTTTTTCTATCCACATATTTTTAAAGTGGGAGAATTAGTCACCCACTGTCTTAAGTTCATGGATGCTTGTCGTAAAATATAAATAGCATCTTTACTAATCGATGCTGCAGATTCTGCGGTTTCAGAACCACTAATAAAGTCATCTACGTAGAGATCATGTAATAAATCACAAACATTTTAAAATTTGTGTCTGTACTTCGATAAATGAAGTCTAAGAGTTGCAGCTAACATAAAAGGCTGCATTTTACTCCAAAAGGAGCCTGGGTGAATTGGAGGATTCTGATGTCATTACGACCCAAACTGAGATCTGACCTTTGTTCTATTCCCCACAAAAATTGCAAAAATTTTCGATCCTGCTTCGATGTACCTATTTCCAAAAAAGCTCGTTCAATGTCAGTACAAAATGCGATTGGGTGATACCTAAATTTTAATATAATTTTAAGCAAATCAGGATTCAAATTTGAACCGCTTTCTGAACAATCATTTAATGAAATTTCTCCCTTCACCTTAGAAGACACATCATAACACACCCTGAGTTTAGTGGTTTCTTTCAATTCTCTAACCACTCCGTGATGGGGCATAAAGTAACCAGTTTGTCTGTTTTCATTATAATAGTCAACTACTTTCTCGATTATATTATCTTTTAACTGATTTTCAATGATATCTCTGTATCTCAAATATAAATTTTGATCTCTCTTAAATGTATTGTTTAAACTGAATAAACGTTTCCTAGTGATTTCATAATTACTATTTAACTCTGGAAAATCATTCTTCCAGAGCAATCGCGTTTCATATCTTTTACATTATACATTGTATTATGACTGAATTGTTCTAAAATTTCTTCTGTTGTATGTGAAACATCATTTTTCACATTTATTCCTATTGCTTCTAATTCCCACAAATCTTTAATTCTTCCGTAATCCGGTTCATCATCAGCGACCGTTAAATGGCTAACATGAATTTCCTTACAATTTGATTCCCTTTCCTTATCCTGAATTACGTGTCTAAATACGCTATTTGTCGCCACCAATTTATTACTGAGTCTTATATTTGTTTCACTTAAAATTTCCCAAATATAATCCGCACCTATCAAAATATGCACTTCTGTCGTAGTACCAAGGTCAGCCAATTCAATTTCTCTTTCAAACGCAACATGCCTTACCCAACTTGAAGGCACCTCTATTTCCCCGCATGTAATAGAATTTATGACAACCGCATTTATTTTCCTTTTTTTTATTAGGATTAATTCTACTTTGCAATACTACTTCTACGATATCGTACATTTGTTTTTCAGACTGCTTATTTCCAAAAGGATAAATTATAAGAGATTCTCTTTTAATGACCTTCAAATCCAATAAATCAGCTATTTCCTTCTTAACGAATGTTCAGGTTGTGCCTTCTCCAGTCAAGTAGACATCTGATTAACTTTCTCTCATTTGACCTAGTTTCAACTAATGCAGAAAACGTTTGCAAAAAGACGGCGTTCGAATTTCTATTCATTATTTTTTTTTTTTCTTTACAAAGCAGACTATTTTATGTTAATGAATCATCACGCTTATCATTGGAAGAGGGGGGGTTTAAGTTTTGAGACTCACAGATTAACATATTATGAGGTAATTTACAAATTTAACACACATTATTTTTTTTTCAACAATTTTTAATTAGGTGCTGTCGAGTGAGGCAAGAAAAACAACGCTCTTGTGTCATTAAAGCCCGTTTTCTGTTGATAACATTTAAATGGCAATTTTTGCTCAAATGGGATTTATCTGAAAAAATTATACATTTATTTCCTGCATTTGCGAGAAAAGCAGAAGTTATAGGGTTATATTTTTCTTGCTGATTATAATTCCTGGGTTTATTGAAATTAGTAGGATTGTAAGGACTATTACTCGCTTGCTTTAATTTTAAATTTTCCGAACCACTACTCTGTTGATTTGATAGCAAAAGTGATGTTTCACAGAAAGTTAATTATAACTAATGCACTTGGCATTTTGCCGGATCATATTAAATCATAACAATCACACGTCAGCCTTGGCTGGAATCCAAATATATTCTAAAGGTTTTTCCCTCGGGACAGGACGATTGTAGACCAAAATCCCCAAATGGATTATTCCTTTTTCCCCAAATGTGTTGCAACAACATTTGTTTTTTTTTCATATATTTATTAATTTACATGTATTATCATATCTATTTAAAATAATTTATTGAAATAGTTTGAACTAATTTCATACTTTATTAATGGTTCGTGTTTTAGTTCTCCATTATTTATTTAGTAATAATTACATCTTCAGTTTTCTTCAATGGTTATTTGAGAATATTGTACAAAATGAAATGAGAAGATGTAGAGGAAACTTACTGTAGTGAAATTATCACCTAGGGTACCATTAAATGTTTTTACACTCTCTCTCTAGCACACATACATACACACACACAAAAAGTGATTATAATGAATGTAATTTTGCTTCAAAGCATACTCATTAAAATGTGTCACGTGTGTGGTTACAGAATTTTTCCAAATTGAAATATTTTAAATAAGTATTCATAATATCCAAAACATCTCCTATTCACAGTTGTTGTCGGCGATAGCTTCAAAATGGACTGTAGAAAATACTTAAAAATACTAAATGAAGTGTGTTGCGTACTCGATGGATTGTCCACATTTACAAAACTTAACGAAAACATTTATTATTTACAAAAATATTCCAAAGGGACTGGCAGCGGTTGATACACTGCGCTTACGTCTTAAGAACACATCTTACTCAATTCTCCTACTCATCTGGCGGGGAATTCTCCCCCGCGCTCCTTTCAGTCCAGAGCGCTTGCAGTGCCCTCTCATTATCAATTACGATACATGGAGGAAACACTCTCCCGGGGATTGAAATGCAAGTTTCAATATACATTAACATAAAATTATCATACAAGAAAAAATTATAAGATATAACAACTTACATACACAATAATAATACAAGAATAATTCACTATAATACTAGATTAAATACAGAATAATATATTTTTTAAAGTTTGCTTAAGGAAAGAAAGGAAATTTGTTACTCAACTGGTAATATACAAACATCTCTGACGTTTCTTTTAAAAATTAGCCCGTCTGACAAGCGTAAATTCACCGTTCGAATTATATTATCTCTTCCCTTAAAAACTTCATCTATTCTACCAACCAACCATTTGGTGGAAGGTAAATTTTCCTGCTTTATTAGTACCAAAGTTCCTTTCTGTACATCATCTTTTTTAAACTTCCATTTCCCCCCTTGTTGAAGATTATTCAAATAGTCACGTTTCCAAAGATTCCAAATTTTTGTTTGGCTAAAAGTTTGGCTAAATTTGGTGATTCTCTGCCATTTGGCTAAACGATTTTCATTAATCTCGTCTAGTTGAGGTTCGGGGATCGAAGTGATTGGCCTACCGATAAGAAAATGTGATAGTGTCAAAGTTTCAAAATTTTCAAAATCTGAGGATAGTGGGGTAAGGGGACGAGAGTTCTGTTGCATCATAAAAAATATAATGCATCATTTCCCATTCAAATTAATTTAAATAATATAATTTATTTCAATTTTACAACTTAAATTAACATTTTCAAACACCTAATTTCTAATCACAAGTTTTAAACTTATAATGTAAATTTTAATGATAAATAATTCAATATTTCCTTATTTTTCAATGTAAACATTATCTCTTATTAAGATTATTTAAGTGCAATTAGTATTTTATTATATTTCAGTAATTTAACTTTCAAATTTCTTTCAACATACATCGCGAATGTGTAAACACATCGGAATTTTCTAAGTCTAAAATATAAAAAATAGAAATCTTTTATTTACCAATATTTCCCTTTTAAATTATATTATGTGGATAGAAATATTTATTTCTAGCCAATTGCAAAATTTTCAGTGACTTGTGATAAATACTTTGGCAGAAATACGCAAAAATGTATTTTCTATCTTTTCTCATTTTTAATTTCGGCGCGCGACGCCATGAGATCATTCTTTCCGACATTTTGAAAGTTCCAACAAGAAGGGTATTCCCCTTTGCCAAACAGACGCTTAGTTCAAAACCGGACGTCTGCTAAATCGTTTAACATTCCTTTTGGAACACGCACGTTGTGTGTGACGTCAGGCGCGGGGAGGATAGGCGTTTTTAATTGGCTGGCGCGCTCTGTAATGGATTTTCATGTTTGAAACTGGGTTCTGGAAAAGTCATCATTCTTCACCAGGGAGCCGTTAAAGCAAGTAACTTGTGGGGGCTGCGACGCCGTGCTTTTTTTTAGCCGGTTGTTGCGGCAGAAGAGTTCCGCTAGCCAGTGAGAAGAGATTGACGTTTCGTTAGGCCTTGGCGGCCGTATATCATCTAAAGGAAATATAATATTTTTTCTTCAAGAAGCATTTCTAAGTAAATTTCATAGAACATTATTTGGAAGCCTTGAATTGTTCTGCTCATCGACATTTTATTATTCTTCGATTCTTCTTTGCTATAAAAACATGAATTGATTATCTGTTTTTTTTGTCGATGCGATAAATAGTAAATTGCCTATGTAACGAACTGAAATCGTCAAAATCTGCACTCCTGAAGGAAGTTCTCAAACATCCTATTTCCAATTTTCCAAATCCGTAACTTTTCATTCGGTTCGGATTCGCATTTAATAAAAAGAAATAGAATCTACATTCCTGAAACAAGTTTGTCTACAGCATGTTCCCAGTTCTCCAAATACAAGAGTCCTTCTACGATCCTAGTTGGACTTTACATTCCTGAACTTTAATCCCTAGTTTGACTTTACATTCCTGAACTTTAATCACTAGTTTAACTTTACATTCCTGAACTTTAATCCCTAGTTTGACTTTACGTTCCTGAACTTTATTCATTTTGGAGGCCTTAAAACAAAAAGAAATATTACTTAAACTTCTGCTTTTTCTTAGATGACAATATGTCTCTAATTGTCTAAAATTATAGTAAATTTTACATTCACTTTGATAATCTTTACATAATTCATAATGTAAGAATGCATTCAAATCAGCAAATTTTATATATGTTTAAATAAACGTCATTTGTGAATTATCTTTCTGTGTTCAAGTACTTGGGTGAGTGTTCTCTTTTCTTTATTTTTTTTCAGCTACGATAACTAGTAAATATAATTTTATTTGATCTTAAATAATTTAAAATAATTCTTAAAAAACACATTAAGCAATGTCAACCACTTACGTCATCGGCTGTAGTGTAATTTTGAGCTTATGAATCGGAATTAATTTTGTTCAATTCAAACTTTGAATTGAATTTCACTCTCCGATTCATTAAGCCCAGCATTACAGTACAAGTTCAAAACTCCCTCAATTTCCACTAGTATCGTTAAAAATTCTTCTAAAGTTAATTTTTGATCATCTATTACCCTTTTCAAATGAAACTTGAATGATTTTACTGCTACCTCCCAGATGCCACCAAAATTCGGAGTTTTGGGAGGAATAAATTCATATTTGATACCTTCCTGGGTTAAAAAGTTACACAACTCCTCATCTGGGAAACTAACCAGTTTATGCAATTTTTTCAACTCGACGTCAGCTCTGATGAACGTTTTTGCATTATCTGATAGGATTTTTTTTTGCATATTTCCCTCTTCTGCCAAAGAAACGTTTTAGACTAGCTATAAAAGCCTGAGTTGTGAGATCTGAAACAAAGTCCAGGTGTATTGCTTTGGTGCATAAACATATATACACTACTACATAAACTTTATTCAATTCGCCCTTCCTTTGATTTTTAAATTTAATAGAAAAGGGCCTACAATAATCCAGGCCTGTCACCGAAAATACAAAATTTGGTGTCACACGTTCCCTTGGCAGATCGGCCATCAACTGGGAGCTGACAACAGGCTTATTTTTGAAACATGTTACACATTTGTGGACAATTTTCGGCAATTATTCCTGCCATTAAGTGGCCAAAACTTCTGTCTAACATGGAAAAGCAAGGCTTGTGGGCCTAAATGAAAATACTTCAAGTGGAAATAATTTAGGATAATATACATTAACTTATGATTGGCAGGCAACACAATTGGAAATTTAGAGTTAAGCGGCAAATCGGCATGCGATAAATGGCCACCAACTCTAATTAACCCTTCATTTCCTAGGAATACATTTAAAGAAGATAATCTACTTTTGTGTGGAACAGGCTTACCTTTTTCGAGACATATTATTTCTTCTCGAAACTCACCCTTTTGTGCTGACCGAATTAAAAATAATTCGGCTTGCCTCACCTCCTCAAGGCTTAAAGCTCCACTTCTTCTTTTCTGAGGATTACGACAATTATAAAAAAATCTAAAAATAAAACTAATTATGTGTGTTAATTTCATGAAATTATTAGTAGTCGAAAAAATATGTTCAATCATAGAAATGTCATTAGAAATAGAGAAAGTGGTAAAGTCATGAGTAATGTTCACAGAGTCTCTTTTTAGTTCATTTAAATAGATCTCCTGATTGTGACTACTAGTGATTGTTTGTTTTTACACATATCTAATGAGTCCTTCAGAAACTCTGGACCAGTCCACCATTTGTGATTCTGAATAAGACTTTGATTTTTCACCTCTTGCCAGCAGGTCTGCAGGATTCTCGGACCCTGCACAGTGAAACCACCTGGATGGGTCTGTCAGTGATTGGATCTCTTTTACACGGTTGGACACGAATGATTTCCACCTATTTGCAGACCCCTTGATCCAATAAAGGGCAATCTGCGAGCCTGTCCATAGAAACATAGAAGATGGTCCCTTGCAATCTAGCACCTTTTTCACCTCACAAGTTAAATGCGCTGCTAGTAACAGCCCTAAGAGTTCTAGTTGGGCTAATGACACCTTTTTCAAGGGTGCCACTCTGCTTTTTGATGTAAGCAAATTAATGGAAGATTGGGTCCTGGAATATGTTTGTAGATATATGACAGCACCGTATGCCCTGGGACTGGCATCGGCAAAGGTGTGCAGTATTAATTTATATTCAGAGTCTTCAGGGAACTGTAACACATTTCTAGGAATCTTTAGTTGTGCTAATTGGGGTAACTCGGAACACCATTGTTCCCACAGCTTTGAAATATCGGGAGTAATTCTTCATCCCATGTTAGATTTCTACTCCATAGTTCTTGAAACAACCGTCTAATTCTTATAGTAAATGGCGATATGAGACCCAAGGGGTCAAAAATTCTGCCTGCTACTTGCAGAACGAACCTCTTTGTATTTTTTGCCTTGCGCAAAAATTCTAATAAATTATCGATTTCCATCATCAACATGTCCTGTTTAGGTTTCCACAACAGTCCTAATACCTTATGTGTTTTATTTTCCTGAAAGGCCTGAGGTAAAGTACTTAACCCCTTCTTCTCCCACGATTCCATTACTAATTTGTTGTTCGATATCCATTTTCGGAACGTCATACTAGCTTCCTTCATAATTCTTTGTGATTGTTGTGAAATGTTCAGTGCATCTTGTACAGTGTCAGTACCAGCTATCAGATCATCCACGTAAATACAACTGTTGAGGATTTCGGTTGCTACCGAATATTCCTTCTTAAATTTATTAAGATGTTGTTTGATGGTGGCTGATAATAAAAATGGGCTTGAGTTCAAACCAAATGTTAGGCGTAAAAATCTGTACATAATAACTTTAAACTCATCACCGTTGACAGGATTGTCATCTATAAACAGGAATCTTAAAACGTCCCTGTCTTTTTTGTTGATCGAAATTTGTAAAAATGCCTTCTCTATGTCGGCCAAAACAGCAATTTATTTAATCTAAAAAAAATCAATAAATGGAAAATGTTCGGATTTAGGTTACTGCCTGCATCCAAACAGTCATTTAGTGATAACTGTCCTGCTTCATGGGAACTCGCATCAAAAACAATGCGACATTTTGTGTATATACTGTCTTGTTTGAATACCGTGTGGTGGGGTAAATAAAAAATCAGGTTGTTAGAATTTTCTTCTGACTCAGGAACAATTTCAATAATTTTCATTTCTAAGTATTCATCTAAAATTTTACGATAATTTTCATATAAACTTGTGTCGCATTTCATTCTTTTTACGAGAGTAGCGAGCCGTGTTTCAGCTATCTTGTAATTATTGTCTAATTGTTCCCACTTCCGTTTCCATGGGAGACAGATTTCATATCTGTTATTTGTAAACTGCTCTTTTTCCCGAAACCCCTCTAGGATATCTTCATTTGTTACATTATCTGGATCATCCCTTATCCCTAATGTCTCTAAATCCCAAAAGGCCTTCAAATTTAATTCATCTTGATTTTCTAATAAATGGCAATTATATTTAGTTTCATTTTTATCATGTATAACTCCACCTGCAATCCATCCTAAGTGAGAGTTTTATAAAATTATAGAAGTGTCAGGAATTTTTATTTGACCAGCTAATAACAATGCATAATATTCATCTGCCCCCAATAACACCTGAATTCGCTGAGGTTCAAAACATCTTGGGTTCGCATATAACAAATTCTGTGGTAGGTGCAGATTTGAAGTCTCTGCAGTGCACGTAGGGTTTAAATCTGTTATCTTAGGAACTAAAAACATGTTAGAGAATTTTTTAAATGTTCTATCTTTGTTTGAAATTTTGACATGTAATCTGTTTTTAATTTTACAGATTGTCATTAAATCCGGAAATCACTGACTTTACTTTATATTTCTCTAGTCCCAGCATGTCTGCTGTGGAAAAAGTAATTAGAGATATGTTACTGGCTGTATCTAGTATTGCAACAAAAGGAAAAAAAGAATCATTATTTCCCCTCAAATAAACAACAGCTGTCGAAATTAAAGCGTTATAGCTGGCTCCAGAGTCAGAATTCTGATCATAATTATTTTGACAGCTCAAGGTCTTCGCACTTGAAATAATTTCCACTGAATTAGTATTTACTTTTTCTTCATTTTTGATCTGAGGCTGATTCATAATAAAATTACTTTGTTTGGTTTCATAATAAGATTTTGAAAAATTAGCTCCATGAAGTGTGCTATGGTGATTAGAAAAACAAGTTTTGCATCTATTATTTAATTTATTACACCAATTAACGGTGTGATTAGATAAACAATTATAGCATAACTGTAATTTTCGTATTTGATTCAATCTTTCTTGAACCGATAAATCTAAGTATTTTTGACATTGAAAAATCAAATGTGGTTGTTTACAAAATGCACAGTTAAGTTTGTCATTCTGTAAAACAAAACTTTTTTGCTTATGGGTAATTTCAAACCTAGGTTTTGTAACGATGTTGGTTTTCGATGTTGTACATTTTCTAAAGCTTGAGCTCGTTTCAGTAAAAAATCAATAAAAATATTCCATTCAGGCAATTCATTACAATTAAGAGACATTTCAAAAGCCTTTCTTGACTCGTCATCTATTCTTTGTAAAACAAAATACATTAGAATGGATTCCGATAAATTGTTATGTTCCAGTCCTAACTGTTTCAAGGCTCTTAAGTGGCTGAATAAATTATCTATCAGATTGCGTATTTCTTTCGCGTTTTCAATTTTTATTTTGTTATTACTCAATAACTCTGAAATGTGACTATTCACCAATAATCTTTTGTTTTCAAATCGTTTTTTTTAAAACTTCGAATAAAGAAGTATAAGAATTATCAATATTTTGTAATTGTTTCACAAGGCCAGTTAAGGCTGATTGTAAATAATACAGCTTTTGCGCATCATTTAGCTCAATGTTATTATCAATTAAAGTGGTGAATTGTAACTTAAAATTCATCCACTCTGTGTAACGACCCGAAAATTGGGGTAGATTAATTGACGGCAATTTGATTTTTGCCTCATTAGAACTGCCTCTATCGTTACTATTATTATGACTTTCAACATTAGAAATACTAGGCTTTATTAAATCAAGAAGACTTACTTCAATAGCTTCTAACTGTTCTTCAATTTCGGTCAAGGAATTTTCAAACTCCTGTAAATCCTCATCGGCTATAATAGAGTAGGCTTCGTTCCTTAATTCATCAGTCTTCTTTTTTAACATTTGAAGATAATTTAATTTCAAATCCAGTTCTTTAGGGCCGAGTTTCGATTTCAATGCATTTGATATTCTCGTAACCTGGCCGCGTATATTTCCACGTTTTCGATTCAGGACCACAGTTCCTGAAATTACTGGAGTAGCAACAGACATTATATCTATAATTTCTATAACAAGGTTATTCGAGTAATCCAAGGGCGTTGATTCTATAAACAGTGTTCTAAATGAGCGCTGTGGCTCAAAGGGCCAAAAACTTTGTCGGCGATAGCTTCAAAATGGACTGTAGAAAATACTTAAAAATACTAAATGAAGTGTGTTGCGTACTCGATGGATTGTCCTCATTTACAAAACTTAACAAAAACATTTATTATTTACAAAGCCTCTGGCAGCAAGACTGCCAGAGGTACTCACTCAAATAAACAAATCTTGGGTCGTTATTACAGTACAACCTCGATATCTCGAACCTATGGGGAACAGAAAAAAAAATTGAGATATAGAGGTTTTGAGTTATCAAGGTTTTGACAAAATTAAAAAAATCTAATCTGGCAAACTGCTTTTTGCTATAAAAAATATGATTAATCAAAAACTACACATGATCTACTAATAATTAACAAATTACACTTTTCATCTTTTTAATAATTTCAAAATTGTACAATACACATATCTGACTTGATTAAATAATATCCAATTCATCATTAAGAAATGCATTCAGTTGTTTTGGAAGAAAAAGCCCTTAATTGAAGTCTGCTGTCTCACAGTATCTTTTTGCAACTGCACAGTTTTCTCTAACATAGCAATTGCACCAAACGCTTCAGTTCCAATATTTTCATTTGTTTCAAGAAATCTTCACAGCGGGTCAACTGCCTTCTCAGCTTCTTTCACTGTAATATTTTCATGCTCTTGTTGATCTTGTAAGCCTTCAATTTCTTCATTAGAAATTTCTGCATTAATGCTCAAAACAATCTCTTCATCTGCCATAGTGCTGTACATTTTAAGCTCATTGTCTACATTCAAGAATTATGTCAATGTATTGATTCCCACTGTTGTGGATTTAGTTCTCCTTCTTCAGTTGCTTGCTTAATGGAATCAACTCCCTCTGTTTCTGTTTCACTGGAAGTTACATTTTCTAAAAATACTGCTTTGACCTAACAATTTCTTATTGTTGTTTCTGTAACATTTCTCCATGCATAGTCAGCCATTCGCCCTGACTGTGAGATGTTGATAAGTGGGGCATTCTCACAATCTTTTGACTTTCATGTCCCTGAATAATAATTTTTATTTTATACACTTTTTTGTGTTTTTTTTTTTTTTTTTTTTTTTTTTTTCATATACTGGGGAACATCCCATTGCATGATTGCATAACAATATTAACGAGATAAATAAGTTTTGGACAATGTTGGGGGTCCAAATACCAGGAAAACTCGTATACCATCCCGTGTCCTTGATGCTGATTTTTAAGTTTGGAGCTGTCTGTATAAAATTGTTTCAATAAAAGTAATTCCATGTAATTTTTTTCCGAAACTGGGACAATTGTTTTATATAAATATGTAGCAAAAAATTAACCTGCACACATTTTTACGGTTGATATTATTTTTGAACTCTGTCCCTGGGTTTTTCATTCTTACCGTCCCTCTTGCTAAACTTATACAGAAAATCACTTCAGATGCAGCCACAGAACTTTTTTCAAGTTTTTTATCATGCAGAAGTACGCTAGAGAAAGAATGTCTAAAATTCTTTGACAGGAAATTTACTGCAGAATTTAAATCAGCATTTAAATATCAATTTCAAGATCGTGGCTGTATTGGTAGTCTTACCGTCACCAAGGTTTATTCCTGCACTTTTCGAGATAAATAAAAAAAAAAATAATAATTTAATCCAATGTTAACAACTGTTTTTAAAAATCAATGAACATTGCGGCTATCACTTAGTCTTAACATGATTTGCCTAAAATAGGTGATAATTTTCCTTACCGTTCCATATTTATCGTCCCTTTTTTTCCCATTTCGTCCCTTTTTTCCATACCATCCCCTTTTTTTACCTTACCGTCCCTTCTTTAATACCCCTTTAAGACAATGGTATACCGAAATTTTGTATTAAAAATACTACATTGTTATTATTTCTTATTTGAATGTCCTGTGGGTACTATGCAAATTCATTATAAGTAAAAATTTCGAAGAAAATAAAAAGTTTTAGTGGTAAAATGGTAAGGAAAATTAAACTCGCAAGTTTAACTTAAACCTCAGTTAAATAAAAAAAATTTCGTTGCTGACCATTTTTACTTTATTTTGAATCATTAAGGCATTCGTCTATCAGATTAAAATGTTATATTTGCAAGTCTAATTTCACCAGATTTTTATTCCCAAAAGTCAAAAGATTGTGAGAATGCCCCAGGTGTGCTAGAAGATTCACCTTCACTGATATTATTCAGAAGTCTTCTTAGAATTTGGGCTTGATAACCAACTTTGAAGCTGTGGATTATCCCCTGGTCGAGTGGTTGTAACTCTGATATTGTGTTTGGCGGCAAAAACTCAACAGTGATATTTTTTAGCATTGGAAGATTAGAATGGGCTTTGTAATGAAGAGATGAATGCGTCTTTTACTTTTGCCATTGTTTTATCGATACCTATCAGCCTATGTGCAAAAATTACATTTGTCATTCAAGCCTTTATATTTGATCTTTGCAGCATTGGATATGACTTAATTTAGCAAAGCACCTCCGTGTTTTAGATCATCCTAACACAAGAAAAGGAACCTTTACTTTACTACTTTGATTTGCTGCCAAAAGCAAAGTTAAATGAAGTTTACTCTGTTTGCCTCGTTGGCGTTCTTACCTTTGAATGCAGCTGTTTTGTTAGGCAAACACTGGTAGAATAATCCAGTTTTATCTGCAGTAAACGCATCATCAGCTTTGTAGTCTTTTAAAAGGGAAGGAAGTTCAGAACGCCACTCCTCACAGGTTGCTTCATCAACCAATGCACTTTCTCCACAAAGTTTCTGAAAAATGATCTTTCTTGAAATTTTCCAGCCAACCATTGCTTGCTTTTAATTTACTGTTCAAGTCAAGTTCTTTTACAAAATCCTCTGCTTTTTGCTGTAACATCAATCCACTCAAAGGAATGTTTTGATCACAGCATTGGACAAACCATTTTCGAACAGATTCTTCAACTTCAGGTTATGCTAAGTTCCGATTTTTAATTTTTTTTTCCTATTTTCACCATCAGTTTTTTTTTTTTTTTTATTATTGTTTCACATTTTCTTTTTTCTTTTCTTTTTTTTTTTTTTTTTAGTTTTTTGTTTTTTGTTTTTTGTTTAAAGAGTGCTGGAAGGGATTTTAAAATAAGCAGCAATTCGATTTTTTTTTTTTGTTTGTTTTCATCTGCAAACTTCAAGATTTTAATTTTATCTTCAATCGATAACACGTTCAATTTACACTTTTCACCCGCCATTCTTCAGAAGACAGTAAATGAATCTACAAATGTTCAAGAACACGGTTTTGCTCTCCACTGGTCGGTTAAGAAATAAAAAACATACTCCCTATCATCAAAGTTCACCTGTTTCAAAACAAGAGAATGGCACGAAGCTCCTTGCAGCCAGATGCAAGATAATATTCTCCCTTTCAACACACCCTACTGTGCTATAATGGGGAGGAATGCTTTCTGTGTTCAAACAGTGTATGTTTTAAAGGTATATATAAATATTATACAGACATACATACAATAAATACAATAAACCCAACTGGAGTGAAAAATTAGCCAGAGCCAGGAATTGAACCCGGGACCACAGTATACAAGACTGCTGTTCTAACCACTGAGCTACTCTGGCAGATACCTGAGTCTGCAATTTCTCACTAATAAACCATGTTGGGGAAGTCAGCTGGAGTAGCTCAGTGGTTAGAGCAGCAGTCTTGTATACTGTGGTCCCGGGTTCAATTCCTGGCTCTGGCTAATTTTTCACTCCAGTTGGGTTTATTGTATTTATTGTATGTATGTCTGTATAATATTTATATATACCTTTAACTGTTGGATGCAGGCGTTATTTATGTGTGTATGTGTGTTCTAATATGTATTGTAGTATGAGTGTTTTATTATAGTGTATGTTTTGTTTGTTTCCTCTTTCGTGAGAGGGAGTAGGAGTTTGGTCAAAGTTTGTACAATGAGGAAAGCTTGGAAGACAGTCAAACGGATGTCATTTTAAGCTTTCACATGAATGAGTTTGCTTTTGTGTTATTTTAAGTTTACCCTCCAAAAATTTTGCGAATTAACGGATGCAATGAAGCAAGCATGTGACTGGATCTCTCCTTTCAATGTAGCTGTTTTCATTGTTTCGCTTGTTACGGCATCAAAAGCCTTCCATTCTTACCTTTTGAGCTCTTTTTATCAACAAAGGGATAAAAGAATGTGAAACCAGCATCCAGATCAAACTGGTTCTAGAGCTGATAATACTCAAAAGTAAAAAGTCAAACTAATTTCTGTAGAAAAAAATTTCGACATATCAAGTGTTTTGGAAAATATATTTCGAGATAACTATGGAAAATGCATAAGAATTTTAATAGAAATGCAGGGGAATTTTTTTTTTTTTGAGATAAGGAAGTTCGAGATATCGAGGTCCGACTGTAGATAAATGATGAGTATACCCACTATCCATGCACCACAGATTTCAATTCTATCTATTGATATAGTCAGTGCCTGAACTGAGTCATTTGCGCAGATAAATAATCTAAGATTGTGTTGTTTATAATTCAAAAAATGTCTTTATGATTATCACATTGAGCTGCATGATGGCCAATGCGTTTTCATTTAAAGCAAGTGATGTTTGAAGTATCATTATCATTCTGTGTTGAATTAAAGTTTTTATTGTTATTTTTCTATTTATTGCTCCACAGAAATTATTTTTGAATGATTAGCCATGAAAGCTCCTAAATTGCTGCTTTGTTTTTCAGCATGCAGACAGGTGTCATTTTCTTCTGCTATTTTTATTTAAAGTACTTTTGGTTTCGAGAATACATCTATCTATCACATATCAAAAAATTTCAAAACTTGAGTGTAGATTATATAATAACATCACAGTAGGTAAATATCATTGTTTTTTATATCCATTTCTGCGAGTCTGTTCACAATATCAAAAACCTCTTGCAAGTGATCACAAATATACACACTAGGAGAAGAATCCGGCATCCTATGCTAAATAAGGGATTTGAGCAGCCTTACAAGCAAAACCTTGAGAGTTGTAAATCTCCTCTAGTTTTTTCCATTTTTCACTCATGTTGTTCTATTTATCATGTTCTTTTTTAGAGTTTGCATTGTCTATCATTCCAGTTTGGGTTTTGAACACCATACATAAATCCATGAATCGTTTTTCCCTAATTCGGCTTTCATTTGAATTCACCATGTTTCAGAATTATCTTTGTTTAATGTCTTTATTCATAATTTTCTATATGGCTCCATTTCGAAACAAAGGAATGTTTCAAGTAGGATAAAGTCTATTTGCTGTTTATCCAAATATTTATTTATTTTTCTTTTCATTACTCTGCTTAATTCACCTTGTTCCATAACCTGTTGGGATATGTGGTAAAGTATTAAATTACTTAATGGAAAACATAAGACGTAATGCTTTAATGACATGAACACACTATGTTACAACATACACAATAAAATCTCATCACTGAGGCTTTATAGACGTCATTGTATTAACTAGTGAGGTTGTGTGCCAGTCAGTATTTGGGAGAATCCAATTACAATGGAGGGTGATGTTAATCAGATAGCAGACATTAAAAAAAAAAAAAAAACATTTAATCTAACAGAGCATCAAAAATTTTACTGGCACATAATATTACTATCACTAGATGATGAGTAACACATATGATAATGCATAACTACCAGTAGCTATTGTGAAAGTGTAATGAAAGTTATAATGCTGAAATTACAGGAAAAAATGCTTGGCAAGGGAAGACATGCCAACATCTTCATTCTAACGTTATACTAGCAGCATAAGCAAATATATATACCATATGCTGCCACTTCCAGAAACACAGAAACTGTATGCGAAACGGCATTTGTTGTCCAGCAATGTCATCACAAATGAACAGTAACTAAACAGGGATTTCATAATCACTATTACAGAACACTACTGGTTAACATATTTACCAAATAATTGGCACAAAGCTATGACATCTCAATATCGTAGGTTGTTGTTTTTGGCTTAGAGATGACAGTAAAAACAAAAGTACCATATTTTCCGGGAATAACGCTGCGGCGTTAAATTAGATTTTTCTGGTTTGAAAGCAAAAATGCGGCCAATAACTAGGTGCGGCTTGTAAATAGTACCAAATTTACTACCAATCTTTATTTAAAAATTTGGAAATCTGGTTAGAAAAAAAAAAAATCCATGATCTTATGTCGTACTTCTGAAAAGAAAAAACAATGTCTCGCGCGGCGGAAAGGTATCAGTGTGTTTACAAACAATGCAATTTTCATGAGCAAAAAATTGCACTTTGTCCGGGCATAGCATCCAATCACAATTATTCTCCTCAAGTTCGCCTGGCATTTTGCATGCCATATAAGGAATAACTCCTCCCACTTTCTCCCTCGTTCATTCTTCGCCGGAGCCGATAAAACTACAGAAAAACTATTTTACTCTATGTTCGTAATTACTTTCAGCATTGCGTTTGGCAACAGCTCGATTAATCTTAAACACAATCAAGCATGCAAGCCTGATCCAAAACAAACGAGATGCGATCTGCCGGCTCGTTTTTTTGATAATGACACGAATGGTGCAGATGATTTCATAGACACCAATCAAAGTTTCTCACCTGAAATTTAAAACTTATTCCACAGTGATACTGAGGACAAAGATTTTGATGGGTTTTCAAATGTATAACATTAATTATTCGTTGCTACTGTATTATTATTTTTTTCCGTTTGTTAAAATAAATAACGTTGATAATGGAATTAATTGTTCAATTATTTAAAAGATAAATTATTTAAGTTCAAAATGTTTAATTTTATGTCCGCCAATTAATAATTTTAATTAATTGCACTTGATATATTTTTATAACGTATGTGACGTTATGCACAGCGCGGCGATATACCCGATGCGGCGTTATACTGGGTGCGGCGTTAAACTAGGGTTTTTTTGGTTTGTTATTTAAGTAACTGCGGCGTTATACTCGGTGCGGCGTTATTCCCAGAAAATACGGTATGTCATGTTTTAAATTTACTTTAACTTGTCGATAATTTACCATGACTTATAATACTTTTTGTAATAGAAAGTATCTTTCATCATGAGCAGTTTAAGAGATAATCACCATAATCTCTATTTTGAATCACCTACTGTATTATCATTAACTAAAGATCTTTAAAAGTCTTACTTCTAAAAAATCTAAATCTGCTTCTGCTTCTTTGAGGTGTGTGTGTGTGGAGGGGGGGGGGGGGGGGGTAGTTTACAGTGATAGAAATTGGGAAATAAAAGGTAGGTGCCAAATGACGACTACTGTAAAAATCTTAGACGTCAAATTAAAATTTTTAGTTGCAATTTCTAAAATTCATTTTTTACATTGCTGTAGATACTCTATGCTACATTTTAGCAAAGTACCAATACTTGTTTTTATTTAAAATTATTGAAGTTCTTAATTTCCAAGATTATAATAATTGAAGAAACTTAAAAGTGATGAAAAGCTTTTTTAATTATTGTTATACTTAGAAAGTGCACTTAATCATGTTAAATAAATTTAAAACTTGATAACTTCTTAGCAAAACAAAAAACAAATTTTAAACAGTGTTGATAGTAACAATTGAATCTAGTAAAAATTAAAAAAACATGTAATGCATCTACATTTAAATGTTGTAACATGAAATCAAAAGGTACATTAATTATTTTCACTGTTAAAATAATACAATAAATATTTTTTTAGAAAGCTAGGCGTCGACCGCTAATTTCAAACACTGGTAGTTTACTAATTAAGCAAACTACAGTTTGTATTTATTGAACTTTATTGTGAATTATATTGTTTTGTATTTAAGAATACAAAATAGAACGTTCAAACTATTAATTTAAAAAAAATAATCTTTGCATCATTGAATTAAATTTAATTTTGTATAATTATCTATTCATGTATGTTTTTTAATTTGCTGTGTCACATTGATAAGTTTTCTAACTAGGGTGTAAAAAATCATGATTTTTTAAAAAAAAAATAAAAAAAACGGATTTTTTTTTTTATTTAAATCAGATTTTTATGATTTTTTTCCCAACATCCGAATACTAAATAGCTACCAAGAGTTTTAGGTTTCCAAAACAATTAAACTACTAATTGTTTTGCAATAATCTATGTTTTTCACTTTAATTAATAAAATTATAATTATTAGTTAGTAATTACAGAAATTATAAAAACTGCAAATTAGTAGTTTCATTAGGTAGTATCATACAATAATGTTATATACATTTAAGTAATGTAATAATTATGTAAAACTTTATAAATCTAGTGATATTTAACATTTATTAAAATTATTAATTGCATTTTATATTAAATAGTTAACACTACTTCAAATTAATAATTATTAAACAATTAACTCTCTAATTAGGAACATATTATAAATTTTTAAGCCTTAATAATTAAAATGATAATAATGTTGTATTCATTTTAGAAAGAAAAAGGGACAGGATGCTAGTTCCAAAAAAAGGCACTATTTCATGAGGAAATATATTAGTAATGTGTTTAGTAATAATATGCAAAAAAAAAAAAAAAAAAATTAGTATGATAAATAAAGTGTCCTTAACTTTTAATAATTTTATGAATAACAAATTGAAAAATACAATTAAAATGCATATTTTAATAATATCCTGTCTTTACAAAAGAAATAAAGTTCTATATTTTTGCAAAATCTTGGCCACATGAATTTGGAAATACTGTTGAATGGGGAAGTTTTTTTTACAAGAAATGTGCGGCTACAACTACAGGTGAATTTCAACTATTTTTTTTTAAAGGCAGGGTGCATTTTGCCAATTTCAAAAGGGGCATGGTGCAGCACCATTTAAAAAAAAAAAATGGCCTAGAAGAAACAGTATGAGTAATTGCAGAATTAATAAAAACTGCAGATAAGTAATTTCATTAGTTAGTAGCACAAATAACAAAACTAACAAATATTATTTGCATTTAGGATTTTGCATTTTAGTTTTTCATTTGTATTTAGGAAAATTACTGTAAACCACCAAAATCTAAACTTACACAAATGTATGTGTATGCTAACCAAAAAAATTATGAAAAAAATGAGTTAAACCCATTCGTATGGAATAAATATAAGTTAGCTCAAAAATCTGAAATCCTCAAAATATTTAAGTAACAGCATTATTACTTCTCAGTGTGGATTATTAGCTTTCAATGGTTCATTTTTTTTTTTTTTTCTTGTTAAGAAAAGTTTTGCTGCCTTTTCAATCCCTAATTTTATTTATTTTTTTTTTTTTTATTTTTTTTTTTTTTGTATATATTAGTTACAAAGTTAAAAAAAAAAAAAAAAAAAAAAATATATATATATATATATATATATATATATATGCAACCTATACTGAAGAAGCTCTTGCTGTGCTTAGCACTTTTATACCAATTATTTCTTTTTCTCTTATGCATTCAATTACAATTTAGCTGTGGAGCAGATGTCATTCTTTCATTCTTATTGAACTTGAGATTGCTATTAATTACTATTTATTCTTTTACTTGTAGAAATGTATTACACTGACTATGTATATTTTATATAAAATAATGCATAAATTAATAACCTAAAGGAAATTATGACATTGCAAATTATATTAGCTTTAGATATCATTTTTAAATGAAACTGTTTTAATTTGGATAAAAACTTAAAAATCTTTTTACAAACTCAACTGTTTTTAATTTTTTTACAATACTCATGAATTAAGCTTAGAAACAATTATTTAAAGCTCTTTTTTTGTTTATTCATAAGTCAAAATATCTAAAAACTTTCAAATTATGTTTATGTTAGATTTTAATACTTTTTTTTTTTGACATTTTAAGCATTTAGAAAATTTTTGATTTAAATCAATGATTTTTTTTAAAAAATCGGTTGATTTGAATCATGATTTAATCGCTGATTTAAATCAACTGATTAAAATCGTTGACACCCTATTTCTAACACAACTAGAATTTCAGCTTTTGAATTTTTTATTTTCTTACTGGTACTGTAGTAAATACTTTTTTAAATAGTGGAATATATACAGTCTCATCCTCATCTGTTCTCAGAAGGGCAAACTGCCAGAAGAACAAGTGAAGCTAGTATTGTGAGCACTATGTCTGGTATGATTGAAATAGTTCCCATTGCTGCTGTGGCCTCATGTAAGTTGCAATTATCTTTTGTTTGTTTAGTAAAATGAGGTGAAAAAGTCATTGGAATTCGATTAAAAAAGCTTTTTTAAACAGAACTGCTTTACTGAATTTAATATAAACTTATAAATATGATTACAGTAAAAAATGAATCTTACATTGTATAGTCTAACTCTTAAAACAAATACTATTTACCAAATACTAGTATTAAAATACTATTTCCATTAACTTCAACTTTTCAAATTATTGAAAAATGAAACTTTGTTTATACTAAGATAAGCTGGGGTAACTGGGTCATAGGCAGTGGTGGGATTCAAATAATTTAACAACCGGTTCGCTGCCCAAAGGAATTTTGATGTATGAACATGAAAGGAAAATGAAGCATCATGCATAGATTTTGAAACACTTTCCAATATTATAGGAACATTGTTAAAAAACTTTGATATTTTGGTATAGTAAAAAAAAATACCGAAAAATGTTTCCTAGTGAAAGGACGTAATTTATTTAATAAATTAACTGCCCCCCCCCCCCTCCCCCCCGCGGCATTGCTCGTGCCCGTGATAACTTTAAATGACAGTCAAATTTGTCTGATTTTATATATTTAACTCCATTTTGTCTGAAGTTATATTTTTAAATAATAAAATCGCGAAAAAATACTGAATTGAAAGTATATGCTATTTGGTATTTTATTTTCTGCGTAATTTGATTTCTGGAGTCTATGACAAAAAGTGAGTGAAACCACAGTGAAACATGCAAATTTTTACTGATTTCTTCGAAATTTTCACACATTTTATTTTGTAAAAAATATTTTTACCCGTCTGAGCTTTTCAAAATTTTAATTGATGATGTGAATCTCATCTATTGAGATGCTCTAAAAAGATTGTGTTTAGTTACGTTGTTTAGACGGACGTTTTGTTACTTTTAGGGTATAAAAAATATCGTCTCCGTGAGGCACAAAATGACCTGCGTTTGACAGTATATTTGTAAGGATTGAAAGTAATATTTTTTTTAACCGATTGCATCATAGATTAAAAGAAGGTTTTTGCTTTAAGAGCATATTTTTGGTTTGTCGGTACCTCTAAAATTGCGTCCTGAAGAGACGTTACCATAAGGGGGAAAAACGACCCTTTTTGAATGTATTTTTTTGAAGGATTAACTGCGATATTTTGAAAATTGATTGTGACATTTGAGACATAAGAGCGTGATCTTTTAGAATGTTTTCCGTTTTTAACTTTACCAAGTGGTTTATTCGATGGAAATTAATAAATAATGACAAAATATCCCCCAAAATTCCTTTTTTCCTGCCGATACGTAAATAAGACATCTACGTACGTGCAAATGCTTTTTCTCTCTCGGAAGAACAGAGATGAGTTTTTAATGAGAGTTCTTTGTAATTTTTAATCAATAATTCAGCTAATTATTAGAAATTTAAAATTCTGAGTCTTGGGTGCACCAAGAGAGGCCTTGAACTAACCTCTCACAAATTTTCGAACTTGTACGTGCTATAGATTTTGCTAGTCATCGCAGACACACACACACACATAGAGAGAGAGAGAACTTCTTAACAGTATAGATATTCCGCATTCATGAAACTTTGATCAAAATTTCTATCCTAAAATGCATCAAAACAGTATAATACAATAAAGATAATGCAAAAATAGCAGAAATTTAAGCTTAAGAACTCACTTATATTCACGATCTAAAGTTGCAATCAGTTAGATATTTAAAAAACTAACTATAATTAACTATTGCAAGAGCTTTGGATATTAATGAAGTTTCTACATTTTCGGATTTAAAGCAGCAAAAATAAATTAGAGTTATTTTCGGTATCCTGTACAGAAAATAACTTTATACTTATGACGATGAAAGTTTAAAAAAAGTTTTCAAAAAGGTAGTATATTTTTTCATATAGTTAAGACTTAAATAAAACAATAAAGGATGTAGAAAAAACTAGATTATAGTATAGAAAATAGTTTTAAAATATTAAATAACTTTTGTTATTTGAGATATTTACATATAGCTTTTTGATAAACGTCGAGTTTGTCAACTTCTCTTCTCTGACCATATGTTTATCTTTGAAAATCTCTTTTCTATTTCTGCTGAACTTGCAGCAATTATCCTGACAAAATATTTAACCTTTTTGAATACTTTACAAAACTTCCATAGTTTTAGAAAAATATTAAAAATATTGTCAAAAAATCCTCGATAATCATTAATATTAATAATTCTTCAGCTGCTTTCAATGGAAGTATTACTTTACTACCCCAATATTCCAGTAAACTGGCGGAGAAAAAACTGTAGTTTATTACTATATTCAAATTCACTACAACTTGTTTATAAATGCTCAGAATTCAGTAACCTAACATTTTTTTTTTAATTCGTTATGTTCTTTTTAAAAAACATGCTCCCTAGCTCACTAAAACACATACATGATCTTTTACAAGATTGGTATTTTTATCAAGTTTCTGAAGACATAAAACCCCTATATATTATCATAAGATTTCATCCTATATGATACATATTCTTCTTGTTCGCAGTGCTTTTGAAAGACAAGCAATTTCATTTAAAATATACAGTCATCAAGGCAATATCAGTTTTAAAATACATAAGATGTCCCTTCTTATCGCTGACGAAGAATTAATTCCTAAATTGATAAATTTACAATAATGCTAATTTTAAAAATATTTCAAATGTTGTTCTTCATCATCTTAGAAACCGGTTTTTTCTTTAGAAAAAAATTAAAAGCTTTTACATTTCATACGGTCCTTTGGGTCTTATAACATATCTAGAAAAACAATATCCATATAACAAGTGAGACAAATTTTTGCACGACCGAAACTTCTCGAGTTATGATATTCAGAATTTTAAGAATTTCTTACCATTTTTTGGTACAAAAAACGGCCAGGCATTGCTGGAAAGTCATAAAATACAAAATATCAAAACTTGGCAAGTTTAGATCATACAATGTTTTTTGATTTGTTAAAGTGCTATCACACGATGCGTCAAAGTTGATGTTACTTTCGGGCAACACCATGTTAAACCTATGGCTTCAAAAGTGTTGCTCGAAAAACAAGCAACTTTTTTATTGTCGGAGCAATTTTGCCCCCTACAATGTCTACTTAATTATTTAATGAGCAATGTTGTCTGTAACAGCCAATCAAATGCTAGGAAAACTGACGAGGGAAAAGCTTCTTCCCAAAACACTAATGAGATGCTTGGAAAATTGATGAGTTGTACTCAGTTTTTGTCGCTTTAAGTTTTCCTGTGTCATTGCACTTTTAGAGCATGGAATATGTTTTTTTTTTTAAATAACTTTTAAGACTTAAGGATCTTATTAAAATTTGTTATATTTATGAAAATAAATACTTTGATTTAAATTATTTCTAACATATGAAGGACAATATTAAAAAAAAAATGCATTTGATAGTATACCACTAAATCTAACGATTTAATTATTAACTATTCATCAGGAATCAAAGGGAATGTTCCGTATGTTTTCCAAAGAAGCAGCCAAAGCAAAGTACCTTTTATTCAAATATAAGTAGCTATTGAAAAGTTGAATAAGCATACCATATAACTAGAATTAGCCTGGGCTGCTGACTTGGATTCTTCAAATCTTCAAAATTTCATTTTTTTTTAAAGTTAAATTTGCTTCTTACACAGGACTGATGAAGAAAAAATATATATACTTTTTGCGAATGACACAGATCAGAACATGTCACAGTGTTATGTTTAGAAAACGCTTTTGTGCAGATAAACATTTAAAGAAATAAAGTAAATGCGATTTTCGCATTTAAAATATAATTTTAACAATTGGTTCGCCGAACTCAGCACGAATTAACAACCGGTTCTATCGAACCCTTGTGAACTGGCTGAATCTCACCACTGGTCATAGGCTATTTTATAAAAAAACTGTTGATGTCTTTAAGTTTTAGCTTTTGTCAACATTGCACCCCCATCTCTACTTCTTTAAATGAGTGTCAACTCAATTATAACTCTGTCTTTTGCTGTGATATGTTGCTGAAAATTTAGATCCCCGTTTTTTACAAACACCAATTTGGTTGAACTTCCTCGGCTTTTTATTAAAATACGGTAAGTACTTTTATTAAACAATCTTTTTTTTTAATAATTTGGGATATAAATTATTATTATTGGGTATCTACTATCTATACACATTTACTTCATGTTTCAAATGTAAGGCGGTGTTTCAACTACCCCATAAATTTTTCAAGAATGGTATAACTGGGACATGTATCAGGGGTAATTAGACCATGTGGGATCCAGTTACCCCAACAGTTATAAATAATTTTTTGGAGTTTGTCTTACTACAAGAAATTAATTTCTCCATTTTTTTTTTTTTTTTTTTTTGCTTGCAATAAAGAAAATTATATAATACCATATTTTCCTGCATATAATCTGCGGCGACGTATAATCTGTAGCTGTAAATTTTTGCCCTTAAAAAAATTTTCAGCAGATAATCCGCACCGGCGTATAATCCATGGATTATATTCCGGACTATACAAGGATTACTCATTGTTTTCAACATTCCAAAGTACTACTAATAAACCACCTCCCTATTATGATAATTGTAATAAAATAATTGCAAATAAAATAAAAATAATTAGAAAATAATTACAAGTTAAAAAATACATATTCTTTTTTCTCATTAAGTCTTATATCTAAAACATAGAATTTCTTGTGAATACAGATAATTCAAAAATAATTACTGTTTTTAAATCATCTTCAACATCTTTCGCTTTTTAATGACGTTCAGTTTCAATTCTGCAATGTAACTAACACGTTTTT
This sequence comes from Maratus speciosus, assembly GCA_963932465.1. Classification (NCBI taxonomy): domain Eukaryota; kingdom Metazoa; phylum Arthropoda; class Arachnida; order Araneae; family Salticidae; genus Maratus; species Maratus speciosus. The sequence goes on from OZ010793.1 coordinate 176,389,141, forward strand.
TCTTAGACATTATTATAATTTTCAACGTGATAGAAGCATGTTGCCAAAAGGTTAAAAAAATATAACATAAAAATCAGAAGCCACTAGTATGTACATACACATCATATGTGAACCGATCACGAGCAGCTCCGTGAACGGTCGATAGCAGACAATCATGTGATATCTGTTTATAGTTTTATTTTATGACTGCTGGTAGGAACTGATATCTGATGTGAACTTCTGCTTAAAAAGAATTTCAGCAGATAATCCACACTTAAAAATTTTGAGGTTTTATAACAGATAATCCTTGGATTATATGCAGGAAAATATGGTACCTTATTAAGACTACATAATACATTTTTGAAAAAGCATGTTGGCGGGTATCAAAGCAAATTTCTTAAGTTAAATAGCCAAACCTTGAAATTTTACAATAAAGATGAAGACATGTACATAAGACAAACTGACATTATTAGAAAATTTTCGAAACCAATAAAAAATATAGTTCTGTTTGATATAAAAATATTGTTACGTTCTCCACAGATTTATTGGACTTATCGAACTTTCATTGAGGTAAATAAAAAAGAGAATGAGAAACTTGCATACCCATTTGATCATAGATTTATCTTGTTTATTTTTTTTCCTAAAATACCCATGTAACTTTTATACTTATTATCTATACTAAAGTATGTAAGTGCTTACTTAATTCTTATGTTTTTTGCATAAATAAATCTAATAATTACACATTTAATGCTTTTTTTTAGACACCTTAACAGCAGAGGTTTCCCTTACAATGTTCTTTAGTTGATATATAATTTACATGATCTGCCTGGTTTAATTTTGTTGAAGTTATTTACACTTTTTCAAACAGGACCTGATACCCCATGTTATAAAAAGAAATGCATATGGAACACAGACCTAGTCACCTCAGAAAAATGGGGCAACTGGATCCATGAAGGAAAAAAAGTGAAATATCTATATATTTTATTTTTAGGCATTAAAATGTAATTTTGAAAATTTCTGTCTGATAGTGTGAACCTAATTTACATTTATTTAACTTTTACAAAGGTTTAAACTTTAATTCAAATGAACATTAGCTTTTGGAAGCTGAATTGTCAGAATCTCCAGAGCCACATTGTAAAATCATGGCCCAGTTACCCCATGTAACACTGCTTTGTTTGTTTATTCAGTAACACATAATCAAGATAAATGATTCTGGTGAAGTTATAAATGGAGGCTCTGATCTTTGATATTACACAGAATAAAACATCAGCAAAAATTATGTCCTTTTGATGCAATTATAATTTATTTTCAGTGGAATATAAATATAACATTTTCACCATCACAAAATTTACATGCATACTTCCTAGATTCATGTTAACTATTTAAAAAATATTTTAACACACAATAGGTTGTTAATAAATATATTTCCAAACTTGATGTCACGTTTGCCAGCTAGTTACAAATATACATTTGAGCATTTGCACTCTTGATTTGTAGATCTTATCTCAGTACCAGCGAGTAAAAAATCCAGAAATTTGTCGTTTCAATGTGTAACTAATAAAATATTTAGTTTTATTAAAGAAAATGCTTGTTTCTTTTTAAATATATAATTTTCACTCACTGAAGAATTTAAACTCCCTCTGAAATTAGCGTCTCAAACTCAGTATCAGCATAATGAAAAAAATATTAAAGTGTAACATCTTTATGGGTGAAAATGCATGTTTTTAAAGCACAATATCTTTTAAAATTTTTAAAAATTATATTTTTAATTGTGATGGAAAAAGTTATGTGAGTAAAGATACAGTAATTTACCTTTTTCTCTGTATAACCTAATTGCCACCATTTTGATGAAATTTCATTAAGAACTTTTAAAGTTAAAAATAAAGTATACAAATGAAAATATTTTGAAAAAATAATTAGTATGGACTAATTTACAAGTAAATAGCTTTCAATAAAAAAATTAATTATCAAATTTTACTCATGTAATTTATTCATCTATTTGAAAATTCCCATAATTTTTACATGTATCAAAATGAGATAATTTAAATTACTAAAATTTTTAATATCATCGCATGTGTTCTAACACCTTTCATTGTAAGTATTTCAATTAGGATCTTTGAGAGAAATTCCCTATTTTCCCACATTTTTTTCTTTTCAGATGCATTTTGTGCAGATGGCATAAAACTAATGCTGTTTCATCAGTCTTAATACATTTCTGCTGATTTATTTCCATTCACAATGTTTAGGAAAATAACAATTACACAGAAGATTTTATATTTATAATATTCTGCTTTGTTAACATAAACAGTACTGGGCAGCTGGAAAATAACTCGGAGGTAAATGAAACATTTGTTCCATGTTAAACTCAAAAAGAAATATGTGCATAATAAAAATAATAAAAGTGTATGGGCATTTTTCGGTCCCGAATCCAAGAAATATATCGCAATGAGAGGTGCTAAAGCATTTTGATTCTTAAAAGAGAAAAAAAACAAAAACAACTCTAAGTTCTCCATGTTTTCTTTTGTTTACTTGGACTCATTCCTTATTCTAGAATACTCCTGGTATTATTTTCTCCCTATTTAAAAACTTTTTACAAGAACTGTAAAACTCCCTTTGACATTTTTCTAATCTTAATTATTCATTCATTAAAAGGTTATTATATAGTTATATTCATATTGCTAGCTGACTTGCATGGCATTGGGAAGGGCCCATCAAAAATAGCATGAAATGCAAAAAAACCCTAAAAACCGCTATAAAAACTCGCAAAAAATTTAAAAATCCCAACACAAATTCTGAATAAACTTTATTGAAAACAGAACAAAATTTAGTATATTGGGTTAGAAGATTGATATTGGATTCATTTTACTAATGTGGAAAAATTGCAGCAAATCGTGAAAAAACACTAAAATTTCAAAAATTGTAATGGACAAAATTGACTATATTGGTCTAAAAGATTAAAACAGGATTTCTTTTACTAATGTTGAAATATCTCTCTGAAATATGAACAAACTGTAAAAATAGCATTAAAAATGGCAAAATTAAAAATGTACATAATAATGTAAATATTAGGCTAAATTTTTGAAACTGAATTCCTTTTACAAATGTCGAAAAATTGCCATGGAATGCTAACAATTATTACAAACCACATTGAAAATTACAAAAATGTCAAAAAGCGCAGGAGACAAATTCTACTATATTAGGCTAAAGGTTTGAAACAAAATTCTTTTTTCAAATGTCAAAAAATCGCAGCAAAACACAAAAAAAATGTTAAAAACTGCATTAAAAATCATTAAGATATCAAAAATTGCAGGGAGCAAAATTTACTATACTAGGCTAAAAGTTTGAACCCAAACTCCTTTTCCAAGAGTCAAAAAATTACTGCAAAATGTGAAAAAATGTTAAAAATTGTGCTAAAAATTCCAGTAAACAAAATTTAATTGCCATGATAATGGAATTTATCTGAAAACTAGTGAATAAAAGTTTGAAACCGAATTCCTTTCACAAAAGTAAAAAAATCTGTGCAAACATGGAAAAATTCTATAAATTGCATTAAAAGTCGTTAAAAATTCAAAAATCATAGAGGACAAAATTTACTATATTAAGCTTAAAGTTTGAAACAGAATTCCTTTTATGAATGTCAAAAATTCACTTCAGAACATGAAATAGTGCTAAAAATTGCAAAGTCTTCAAAAATCAAGGAGGACAAAAATTACCACATTAGGCTAAAATTTTGAAACCAAATTCTTTTTTCATGAATGTCAAAAAATCACAGGGTAACACGAAAAAAACGTTAAAAATCATTCAAAAATCACATAACACAAAATTTACTATAGTGGACTAAAAGTTTGAAACCAAATTCCTTTTGCAAATGTCAAATATCACCACAGAATATGAAAAAATGCATTAAAAATTGCAAAAACTTAAAAAATCATGGAGCACAAAATTTTCAATACTGGGCTAAATTATTTAGACTTTTTTTATGAATGCAAAGAAAATTGCAGCATAACACAAAAAATTGCTAAAAATTCAAAAATCACACAGCATAAAATTTACTATAATGGAATAAAAGTTTGAACTGGAATTCCTTTTACAACTGTCAAATATTGCCGTGAAACGTGAAAAAATCTTCAAAATTGCAGAAACTTCAAAAATCTCGGAGAACAAAATTTACTATATTAAGCTAAAAGTTTGAAACTGAATTATTTTCATGAATGTCAAAACATTGCAGCAAAATGCCAAAATAAAATAAAGGCTAAAAGGTTAAAAATCACACAGGACATAAAAAGAAAAGAAAATGTTACAAACCACATGCATTAAAAGTTGCTGAAACTTCAAAGATCATGGAGGTCAAAATTTACTATATTAGGCTAAAAGTTTGAAACAGAATTCTTATTATTTTACAAATGTCAAAAAATTGCCGCAGAATTTATAAAAACACTGAAAATTGCTAAAATTTACGAATTCTGAATAAACTTTATTGAACAGAGGACAGACTATATTGGCAGTGGCGAAGCCTCTGATCACCGGTAGATTCGGCGATGACTAGAGAAAAATAAAGAAAACATAAACTGCCTTAGTTGCATTGTAAACATATTTTTAAATGCTTTTCTTTTTTTCCTTTAATTTTTGGGCTAAAGGTGATGCAATATCCCTTTTTTCTTACAATTGATATTTAGTGCTGCCATCGCTTTTTAAATGAGGCGGCTAAACTGGAACCTAACTTTTACTACAAGGATTCGCATAGGAAATATCGCTGTTAGTCGTCACTAATTTTATCGAACACATTCACTTTCAGAGGAAAATCCGTACATGCATTTCATTTTTACACTTATATTTGAGTCCTTACACAGGTTAAATAGTATAAATACATTGATTGAACAATTTAGTAATTTTTGCTTTATTATTAAAAGGTGTACTCAAAATTATCACATTTAATATGTTATGGGTACATTAATGCGATAATTTTGTGAGTTAACCATTTACTATTCCTGTTTTTTACACCTTTCGGGTCCGAATTATTTTTCAAATTTTGGAAAAATTACTTTTACATTAATAATGCTAAAATTCAAATCACAAAAGATAAGATTTGTTAAAATTTAACCACTATAGTTATTTTGCTTTAATAATCATGTGACAATGGAAAAGTATAGAATTTTTGAAAGCATTTGGAAAATGTTGGCTTTAAAAAGAATTGATATCTATAAAAGATCCACCTAAACTGCAGATCGTATGAATAATCTTTTTTCAATTCCTACTATTAGTTCACACTCTCCCTATATTCATATATCTTGTTCAAATTTTCAGTCGTTAATAAAATACTTATTATTCATCCTATCAAGTTGAAATAGATTTTTTTAAACTTGTACTGGATGACAATTGATGTTAATACAGATTTTTCAAATATTAATTCATTAATTAAATTTTGATTTAATTAATTTTAGTTTTATATGGGAGACAAAATGGCAGCCATTGGTTATTGAACAGCATTTAATGCATCTTCATATCTATAAGGGGGGGTTACCATAGGGGGACCCTGTTCTGTCGTCAAATACCGCCACGTTTATCGCCAAATTTGGTGACCAAAATGAGTCGCTAAAAGTGATGCCAACTTGGCGATATCTCTAATATTTCGCCAAGTTCCCATAGACTTCCATTGTAAACCTACTTGCTTATAAAAAATCAACAAATTGAGATATTTTAATGCAACAAAAACTAATATTAGCTTAAGGAATTATATTAAAATTTTCTTTGATGACCTAAATAGGAATTGACTTTAAAAACAAAATTTTTACATTACCTGTTTGTTATAAATTAAAAAAGAAATGTTGGAGCTACCGCAAGAGAAGGAAATTTTTTATAATCTTTTTTATTACGATATTTGCCACAAAAATGCAGATGTTCCATTACATTTACAAATGAAGTGTCAGCATAAAAAAAAGTTGCAAATTGTAATATTTTTGTTCATTTAAAGGAAATAAAATATTTGATAAATTTATGTTTTTTACATTAGTTACAAAAAACACTTTTCAATAAACAGAAAATGTGGGATGATTTCGATGGCAATGGGTGCGTCGCTGGAAGGTTGTGAACTAGCGATGACCATGACGAAATCTCATGCCTCGCCACTGTATATTGGGTTAAAAGATTAAAACTAGATTCTTTTTACTAATGTGGAAAAATCGCCACCAAATGCAAAGAAAACCTTGAAAAAAATCACATTAATAATCGTTAAAAATTCAAAAATTGTAAAGGGCAAAATTTACTACAGGGGGTTAAAACATTTTAAGTGGAAATCATTCATGAATGTCAAAAAATCCACGTGAAACTTAAAAGAACCCTAAAAATCACATTGAAAATTGCAGAAGACAAAGTGTACTATATTAGACTAAATGTTTGAAATCGAATTTTTTTTACAAATGTAAAAAAAAATTGCCACAGAATGTTAACAAATCACATTAAAAATCACAGAGGACAAAATTTACTATTTAAGGCTAAAAGTTTGAAACAGAATTCCTTTTATGAATATCAAAAAATAGCTGTGGAACATGTAAAAATTGCAGAGGACAAAATTTATTATATTAGGCTAAAAGTTTGAAACCAAGTTCTTTTTGCTAATGTCAAATAATCATTGCGAATGGAAAAAAAAAAAAACCTCTAAAAACCACTTTAAAGAAATCGTGAAAAATTCACAAATAGCTGTATGAATTTCGAATTAACTTTATTGAAAATGTATGTTGCCTAAAAGATCAAAAGTGAATTATTTTTACTTTTTATGATAGCCATTTATCTTTTTACTTCAAATTTTCTTTTGGAAAAAATGAATTATCTTAAAGAAACTTGCATATTTTATGTATTCCCGGTTTTTAACAACGAAAAAACTGGCTCAAAAAGTGTGTAAAATACATGAGTAAATATGATATTAGAATTAATTTAGTCAAAAGCACAGGGCAGATAGGGAAAAAAAAGGCTTGTGTTTTAAATATAGTAGTTGCAGGCAACCCAATGTGTTGCTTTTGAATTGCATGACATCATTCGATTCTTTGGGGGAAAATGAAATCTAACTTTATTGTAAATTTAGAAGGCAATTATAGTATTAATTTTATTAAATGCAATATTTCAAATAATAAATTACATTTACAATTTAAGTCAAAAGCTTTTCCAATAAAAATGCACATATTCTATAACTTTGTTTGCCAAAAGCTTTTCGTTCTTCCAAGATTTGGTTTCTAATTTCGGAGCCGTTAGAAATGACGTCATTTAGGTGAACTTATGCAAAAATGACTTTGTTTTGGCAAATTTATTTATAAGCATTTTATATTTATGAATTGAAATAAATGCTTATTGAAATATAATTTTTCTCGAAACATTTTGTTTTTAATGTTCTTGTCAAAAGTTTTAATCACCATCTTAAGGAAGTAGTTGAAAATCTCTTTTTCTACTTTAAATTAAATTAAAAAAGCTGCAATGGATTTTTTTTCTTTTTACGTAAATGTTCCAGTCAACAGATGGTTTTTTGCTTTCTAAAATAAACTGATCCCTGAAGCTTTAATATGTGAAAATCAGTTTGTATTTCTTGAAAAAGACAATTCAGTCACAATATTATTTTCACTATCTATTCAAAATAAAATTAATTTCAATTTTTCAAAAAATTATGTCAAACAAAGAAATCTAATAATTCCTCTCGTTTTCCCTTTTCTCCTTTTTAGCCACAACAATAAAGAAAAATACATCAAGCATAGATTATGAAACACTTTCCAACATTTTCTGAATACTTTAACAAAACTTTGCCATTTAAGAAGGTAAAAAGGATGCCTAAGTTAACATTTTAGAAAATACATAACACATTTAAAAATCAGATTTCAACAATTGCTGTACAAAGCCAAAAAGGTACCCCAATTTTTTTGTACACCTCTGTATTTGATCTAGAGATTAGTGTATATATTCTACATATTACTCTAAAATTTAGTTTTGTTAGAAAATGCATAACACAATTGAAAATTCATCTTTAACAATTTCTACCAATAGACAGAAGTGTACTTGAATTCTTTTGTACAGCCCTGTATATTACCTACATATTTTTATACACACCACATATTAAGCTGAAATTTTATTGAGGCAAAAATACGCTTAAAACTACTGAAATCATACTTCTGGGAATTACTATCCATATGCGGCTATGCATCCAGTTTTTTGCATAACCCTGTATATGATTTTATTTATATGCCACAGACATCTCATAGGATACTAAATGTAGTTGAGTTTGAAAATGCGTAACTCAAATTATAAAACATCTTTAAGCAATCCACGCTCATTCTTAGTGATGCTTACAAATTCTTTTGTGTAGCCCTGTATATAGTCTATAGAATTTATAGATACCACATAATGTGAAAAAATTTAGTTAAGCTTAAAACACATACCATTTCTGAAAACACGCTTTCAGCAATCTTCCCTAATAGACAATACTTCGTATACAGTATTGTTTCAGATAGCTTTTATTTGCCCCTGTAAATGAATGATAGATGCAATGCTGCACATCATAGTCTACAGCAAACATCTGGTAGTAAACCTTAGTAATGTATATCAATTTCACAATTTTTGAAATAGTTTAACATTATTAAAATACTCTGAAAAAATTTCCCCCCCCCTGTAGACCATTATATAACTGATCTCTTTTGTGTGACCCTGTAAATGATTGTTAAATGCTCATATTCTACAGAAAGTATGTTTAGGACACCTCAGAAATTCATATAAATTTCATTATCTTTGTGACAGAGTAACATCACTAAAATATGCCACAAACGATTTTTCTTTATAGACTATAATATATTGAAATACTTTTGCATTCTCTTATACGTGTACTGTAAGCATTAAACATAATATATTGTATAGTAACCATCTTCTAGTGCACCTTAATAATGTACATAAATTTCATTATGTTTAAGTTTGTGTAAAATACACCTTAAATGATTTTCCCCCATAGACTATAATGTAAAGGAGTTCTTTTGAGTGCCCCTGTTCTGTAAATTAGCTATGAATGCTATACACTTCATTTTCAATACTGAACAGGCCATTTCAAACCTGAATAATGGATATAAATTACATACCAATCCGAGTATATTTACACGAGTTAGAGCACGAACAGACAGTAGACTGACAAACCGAAGTCATGAACACTTTCAACTATGTTGGAAAGTGTTGAAAATGGAGCATTTTAGTTACCATCCTTACAGAAATGTCATTAAAAATCACAAAAAAATTAATATCTCAAAAACTAATTCAAATTTTAAAATTCTATAACCACATTTGACATCCTTGGATCCATGCGAATAAAAGGCATTAATTTGATCGCCCAACTTTCCATATTTCAAAAGGTGTAAGTGTTATAAATACAAATGGACAGTCACTTTTTAATATAATAGATTGATGAAGTTTTAATTTCATTATGAAATATTAGCCAGAGACAAATGCTGAACTGTTCATATTGCTTTAAATGCAAATGGTTTATTTCGTAATCGAGCCTGCATGTTATGTAGCTGGGTTTAAAAAAAATCATGCTTGAAAATTATTTTAAAAGCCATAATAAATCAGTCAATTAAGATACAGTTTTCAATCATTTGAAAGTAGATTTTTTTCCCTATATGATGGTATAAAAATTTAAAATGTACGATGTTTAAAAATGAGAAACATTGCAAAATCGAAATTTCATTATGAAGTTTTACCATTCGCAAAATGACGTCAGTGTTGTGCATGGACACATTCGTCCTATATAATATAAATAGATTATGCGGAGATGCAATGTAGATAAATACATATAACATATTTGAATAAGAAAGGACAATTAATATGAGGGAAGTACAATCTCATTCACAAATGCATTACAGTTTATATATTCCTGGAGCAAACAACTGACTTCCAATAAATTTTGACTCCTGCCATTGTAAGTCCAAGATAGCAGCTGCAGCAAGTCCAATTTCTGCGTAGTTTGTCATAGATTAGCTAACTCATTAAACCACTATTTATAATGGAGATGTTTGTTTTCTAGTTAGATACTTTTTCTTTAGTCACATTTTAATTTTACCATAGTTAAGTATCCTCCTTGTTTAAAATTTATTAACAAAAAAGCTGCATACATCAATTTAAATAGTTACTAAAATTTAGCATAATTAAAATCCATGTTCAATAATGTATGTTTGTTTTAGTTGAGATTTATATAATTCAATAATCTTTCATATAAATTTTGTTAAATCATTTAAAGGCTTAATAATTCTTGAGCAGTGATTTTGAATAAGAAACAGAAGTCTACACATAAACATAAGTGGTGATTGTCAACCCTTTTTGGCAGTCTAACTTCTTTACACAGATAAGATGCAAGCTCGTAAAAAAGTAAAAAAAAATTCATTTAACCTGGAAAATCATATGCAACTAATACTGCCACTTTCTCTTTAGTTTTGCCTATTATTTTATATTACTGCAAATGTCACTTTACAACAATGAAAATAATATAAATCCACAATATGTTCGAACATTTTTGGAATTGTTATGATGATATATAAAAGAATCATATATTATGAAGGAATTTTTTTTTCTTCACTTGTGCAATATTTTTTCTACCCTCCTTTTTGTTTACTTTTAATTTAAACTTACTGCCTTCTTCAAAGTCAGAGCACTCTTCTGTAGTTCGGGTCCTATCTGGATTATGAGTAGGCCATTTTGTGATAGTTATTAGCTGTGATTAATGATTGTTTAGGTAGATTTTAAAGAATTGATGCTTTAAATTGCATAACATGCCATAGAACATAAAAGAATAAATAAATTGAATTTTCCAACAAATTGCATTTAAAAGTAATTTTTTTTTTTTTTTCTGTTCGACTATGTATATATATGTGTGTATAGATTGTTTTACTATTTGTTGATAAAGTTTCATATTTCCTTACAGAAAAAGTTCTTGTAGCCAGAAAGAAATGCTGAATTATTTACTATTATTAATTTATTTTAATTTAAGTGCAAACAGGTTAATTCTCCATAACCAGGCTGCATGTGATAGTTATATTTAAGTATTGTGCGGCAGTGCAATACTTATTTATTTCCAGTGTCACTTCTCAATGTTAATTTAACATAGAAAAGCTTATGGAGATGATAACTTTTTCATTTTTTCTTCCCACCTTTTTGTCCCTGATGCCACTCTTTTTTTATTCTTTACTAATTCTAATAATATTATAAATTTAAAGTTTAAAAACGTTTGCCTGACGTCAGGATCAAAACGAATGGCAAAATCCCTTTGCATATGGGTGAATTATAACCCAGAGAGAAACAAGGGCCATTTTTTTGTATATTATTCAAATATTTTTCTTAATAATTCCAAAATTCACTTTTTTCATTGAGAATCAACGAACATTTTTAATAGAAAATGCAACATTTTTTCTTCATTGTTGCAAAAATTTCAAAAGCCGTAATCATAATTTATTTGGTTTTAGTAGAAAGATTCCCACGTGAAAAATTTTAATTGAAATAGTTTTTTTTTTCAAAAATTAAAAAGGTGAATATGGCATCATAGTGGAAATAAAAAGGATATTTTCAGAATACGTTTTTCCTTTGGTCAAGTTTATATTTTAGTAAAAAGTTTCTAATGGATAGCTATTTTTACGCAGGTAGCGAACTCAGTGGGGAATCACATAACTTAAATTTTAAAATGTATTTTTTTTTTCGAGATGAGAACTATTTATACCCCAAGTTAAACTTAGGTAATAATTTTCTGATGTGTTTACATCACCCTTTAAGAGAGAATAGGGTTTAAAAATTCAAGTAAAACTTTTATTTTTTTATTTTTTACTGTATCACAGCTATAATATTGTTAAATAATAGCAGTAAGGATTCAACTGAATTTACATTTATATTCATAGCTTTCCTGCATGGGAAATAGGGTATCTAAATTTAAGTGAAGTTAATTTTTTATGTTTTGATTATAGATTTTTTACGTTCAGATTGGAAGTTTTTGTCAAAACTACCGCAACCTGCATTACTACAGGGGTGAAACATTTTGAATTACACATTAGTAAACTGCATCCCGCATTGTGATGCAATACCGCATACATCAAAGCCTGATGATGATACTCTGTATTAATTTTGAAATGCGTTCGTCTGAGTGCTGTAGTCATTAAAAAACTTGACATATTAAACAAAAACATAATTTGAAGAACAAATTAAAAAAACAAAATTTATTTCCTACATTGTTTAAGCCCGAGAAGGGACAGATATTAAGTTATTTCATTCAATTAGTTCTACATTTAATGTTAAATTTTTGTAACAAATTAGTTAAGCCAATTGAGGATTAAAAAATAAAAATAAAATTCATACAATATGATACTTAAAACATCCTAAAAACTTAGATTCCATTCAAATGAGATCGAAATAAATCTTAGACTTTTTTTTAAATTTTGTATTTTGCATGCATCTTATCATTTATGCACAATTTTCATAAACATAATGCTAAATCTGCAATACAAATATTTTCAATTAAAAATAGAAGAAGTCTAAGATTTATTTCGATTTCATTTGAACGGAATCTAAGTTTTTAGGATGTTTTAAGTATCATATTGTATGAATTTTATTTTTATTTTTTAATTCTCAATTGGCTTAGCTAATTTGTTACAAAAATTTAACATTAAATGTAGAACTAATTGAATGAAATAACTTAATATCTGTCCCTTCTCGGGCTTAAACAATGTAGGAAATAAATTTTGTTTTTTTAATTTTGTTCTTCAAATTATGTTTTTGTTTAATATATATATATATATATATATATTCAAAACAAAAACAAAATCATACATGCAAACTACTTGTAAATCCATAAATTAATTGTAAATTGAGATATAATATTCAAATAAGTATCATCAGTAATAGCGTAATTTATAGATCACTTCATTGCCACTGTCGAAATGACATCAGCATTACTCATGGTCATATTTTTGCTTTATAATATAAGTTGGCATTGCATATGCTACATTATCTTTTCTTTTGTGTTAATAATATTTTAGTGACACAGCGGTGGTGGGGATTGAAAAGACTAGATTATGCTCTGTACTGTCCTGAAGGTCTCTCTAACTTCCCGACAAATGCTCTTCCTCATCTGTTTCATGCAAGTTACTGGGAATCAAATGATGTTATTTCATTTATACTAAGGCAGGTGAGTTTTTTAATCATGTGTAGATATTAATATGTTTACCCTTCATCTTTGATATTTTTAATTAAGAGTTTTGATTCTCTTATTTGAATTCATATTTGGTTAATATTGTTAATAATATCAATTGTGCAGAATTATACAAATTTTGAATGATTCTTAAAGTAGCTTTAAAAAATGTTGTACATCTCTTTTTTAAAGTAATGTGACTGAACTGTTTTGTTTTTATTTAAAACAAAAAAAAAAGCTTTATTTACTTGAAATTCGCTTTTTTTGGAGTAACTCTAAAATTGCTCTTTTGATGCCATAGATAAAGGCCTCCGCAGACTGAAATTTTCAGGCCTTAGTCATGCTCCATGACAGAGAAGGCTAGCCGCATCACTGTAGTATACTGTTGAAATACTATGAGGAAATATAGAAGTTTGACTGATAGGAATGTCAAGGTTTATATACTGGGTGATTCGCTACCAGTGTGACAAACTTGCAGTATTTGTAGGGGGCACAAAGACGATTCAGAATCACATAGCATTGCAAGGTCCAAAATGCCTTCTATGCGAGCCACAGTTAAAAGAAACAAAGAAAAGGAACAGAACCAGTCACACATTAGTGTAACAGAAATCATTTTAATGGTAAGTTGTACATTGGCAAAAAGCTACATGCTACAGGAGGTGTTCGAAATTTCGACCAGCAGCAGTCACATGGCACCACATGGAATTCCTAATGTTTTGGAAGATTCTTGACATGTCTTGTGTCTCCTAGCAGCTGCAAATGATATATGAGTGACGAGGTCTTTAGCTGATTCAATGGGGGCCTCCTACACCAATGTCTTCATTTGACCCCAGGCATGATATGTCCAGTGATCTAGCAGGCCAATGAACCGGACCACCACAACCCATCCTATGCTGTCCAAATCTAATGTTTAGGTATTGACAGACGTCATTGGTATAATGTGATGGCATAATGGAGCTCCATCACACTGGAACCACATTGAGCAAGAATTGGATTTTTCAATATATATATAAATTACCTTTGAATCAAAATTTATCTTACAAGTTCATATAACGATGTTATATATATGTATATATATATATATATATATATATATATATATTATAAAGGACAAACATATCTGTGCGTAATGCATACGTCATTTTGCAAATGGCAACACTTTGAATTTTGAAATAAAATTTTGGTTTTGCAATTTTCTCTACTGCAAATTTTTAAGCTTCTAAACATCGCACATTTTAAATTTTTAAACCGTCATATAAGGAAAAAAATGCTCTTTTCAATGCAATATGTTTGAAAGCTGTATCTCAATTTATTTTTGAGATATTAATTTTTTTGTAGTTTTTAATACCATTTTTCTTATTGTGGCAACAAAAGTACTTCATTTCTATTGAAAGTCATTGAAAGTAAACGGAAAATAGTCGAAAATAGGAGATACTGTATCATTTCGTTGCCATTTTCTCATAAAACCTGAAAAAAAAGTTGAAATTAAAATATGTACTATGTCAAGAATATTGTCTGTTATTCTATGATAATGATGTCGTATGCTTACTTTCCTATAGACGAAGTTTAAGACTGAATTGTAAAAGTGGATTGCTTTAGCGGATGCAAAAGAGGTCATTTTTTAAAAAAAAGCGTGTATTTTAATTCTTAAACCTGAATTATGTTTTGTATAGAAGTGCGTCATTTTCACAGCCCAGCTACTTTGAAATTCTTCGCAGGTGAAAATGCTTCACTTTTGAAAATGATGTAATCAAAATCAGACACTGATAAAACGCAATGTTATACAAAAATTTAGAGTGTCTTTATAAAAGAGAGGTGACATGCAAATAATAGAATTTATATTACAGAAATTGATGATTCTCGCCTGGATGGATTTGCTTCGTCTAGTTAGACAAGCAAATAAATAATTCGTGGTTTAAAATAATATCATGTTCCTGAAGTTTTGTCCAAAATTCTCTTGAATAATAAAATTTTAGTACTATTCTTTAGGACATTCTACTATAATTTTATCAAAAAAACATTTGCTTAATTTAATTTTTCCTAATTTTATATAATCTATATATTTAAAACACAAGTATGTTTTTTAGTTATCTGCCTGATTGATTGCTGAACCAATTTTATTAATATTTTTTTAAAACTGAAAGCTCTTCATTTGTAGATGTGATCGAACTATCTGTTTTTTTTATATATCCTCACTTTTATATTTTAATTTTAAAAGCATTTTGTGAAATTTCTTCAAAATGGTGAAAATTAGATAGCTTTAATTATTGCAGACAAGTGAGAAATAATGAGGTATTTTTATCTTTAATCATGCTATTTCTGATAAACATTCAAAATTGTTGATAAAAATTGTTGTATAAGGTTTAGTGTTGCAAAATCTCATTAGGAGCAGAATATTATATTAGGGGCATAATAACGGAAAATGACATACTGCTTTTGAAAACACGCATTTTTCCTCATAAATTTTCTATATTGTTTTCCTTCTGCATGTGTACTGATACTAAGTTTCAGACAATAGGCGGAATGCTTAATTAAGGGAAAATTAAGTCGTATTTAAAAGAAAAAGGTCATTTTCTTAGATAAAACTAAACATTTTAACACAAATGCGCCTAAAAAAGATAAATTATGGAAATTTTTACTGTCCGGAATTCAGATTATAGAGTCTCAAGTATAAAGAGTGCGTCTGTTCACATAAAAGATGTTGCTGACAATCGTGACTTCAATTTTTGAGTTAAAATGATTTTTAAATGATCAACAATTTAAAAAAAATGATGAATATGGATATGAGAAGTGCGTATGCAAATTCTGAGAAGATGAAAATTGCTGTTTTTCATTCCGTAATACCAAGCATAAGAGCCTAAATTGATAACCACATCCTAATAACTGATCTTAATTTTATTTTACTGATGAAGTATCTATATTATAAAGAACAAACATATCTGTGCGTAATGTTGACGTCATTTTGCGAATGGCAACACTTCACGATCAAATTTCGGTCTTGAAATTTTCGCTACTGCAATTTTTTAATCTTCTGACCATCGCACTTTTTCAATTTTCATCGCATAGGGGAAAAAATTACTCTCAAATGCGATTTGTTTAAAAACAGTAACTTAATTGACTGATGTATTATATTTTCTAAAATAATTTTTAAGCATGATTTAAATTTATCTTATCAAGTGCCGGTTTCAATACATAATAATAATAAACATTTTGCACATAAAGCAACAAACATTTTTCAGCATTTATTTCTGACTATTTTTGCATAACGAAATTAATACTTCCTTTATAAACAAATAAAAGAATAATACAGTAAACTCTCTGTAAGGCAGACTCTGTGTAAGACGGAAATCTGTCTAACTCGGAAAGATTTTCAAGTCCTAGCAAATTCATTGACATAGAGTAACATTTGTCTAAGGCAGAATATTGTCTACTATGGAAAAATTTCTTGGTCCCGATCGATTCTGCCTTAGACAGAGTTTACTGTACTGAAAAAACACAAATCTAACATATTTGTAATCGTACAATTTAAATTTTTAAATCACCAAATAGGATTTTTTTTTCAAATGGAATTTGTTTGCAAAGTTCATCTCAGTTTACTGATTGTCTATGGTTTTAAAAACAATTTCAAAGCATGAAATATTTTTTAATTTATCTATATCGCACGCAGCTCGATTACGAAAGATTAAACAGTTTGCCATTCAGTTCATCATTTTCTTACGGCTAATATTCATTAAAAAAAACTTCCTTATGAATAAATAAACTAGAAAACAGGAATCCTGCTTTTTCAGAATTTAATGTCGCCCCGACGAAAAAAAATAATGTATATATAAACAGTACAAAACATATTTCAATTTTAAGTCTTAGAGCACACGCTTTTATTTTATGTAAAATGACTTCATTTGCATCCATTTAAGAATTCCATATTTACGATCCACTCTTAAACATCTACAGTAAAGTATGCATAGGACGTCACTATCGCGAAATAATACACAAGTGCAGCAAAAAGATGCCGTCATTAAAGAAATTCGACAAAAAAAAAACAGCTGTCTAATGATTCATAGTCCTTCATTTGTTTGTAACAATATAGATACTGAAAATTAAATATAGTTTATAATAGCTCCATATTTTATCAGAAATCATTCGTTTATATTTTTTCAAAACAGCATTTAATTACATTTTCTATCGGTTGTTATGAAAAAATGGCAACAAAAATATGTAATCAATATTTTACAACTATTTTTCCTTTACTTTCTACAGAAATGGACTACTTCCGTTGCCAATATTAAGCAAATGACTCCAGAAACTTCAAAAATATTAATATATCAAAAATAAATGGAGATGCCGTTTTCAAGCAAATTCCATTTAAAAGTACTTTTTTTTTCCAATACAACGGTATAAAAATTGAAAATGTGCGATGCTTAGAAGTTTAAAAAATTGCTATAGAGTATTTAATCGTACTGCTTTGTTTTACGACTGGCTTCTGTAAGGTAACGTTATTTTTTGGAGGCGACACATAATAAGCTGGGAGAAAGAAATAGCATACCGTACCGGAGGCTAATAAAATAATATAAATAAAACACAAATTTAACAGACATGTATAAGCTCTGAAATCATCAGAATATAACAGAATGCCATAAGTAGCAAAATGTTGGTCAAATAACTCTTAGCATGCGGCTAATAAGAAAATATTGCTTTTGATAAATTAAAAAAATTTATTTGATTGTATAATTCGTATTTTCCATATGAAAAATGCTTCTTTTAAATCTAAAGAAATTATTGCATATAAAAAAATTATTAGTTTTCAATTAAAAAAAATGTTTTCACCTATATTCTTTAACCCGGGAAGCCCGGGTACGATCTCTTAGTATATATAAAACCATTAATTAAACATTACCGGCCACCATCAAAAACTGCAATATTGTGAATGAAATGACAATAAAAATGGATACCACAAACCTATAATATACAATTGTATGTATAAAATAAAGTGCCTTATACTTTATTACAAGAATTAATATGAAAAAAAAAGAAGAAGAATATGGATACCAATAAAAATAATTGAAAAACTTATATATTGAATTACGTTTTCAAGAGTACAGAATTCAATGATATAAGCAAATAGGTTGTTTTCTGTGAAATAAAAAGCTGAAAATTTTTTTCTCCTGTACTCAAACAACCAATATGACCAAGAGAATAGTTTCAATATGAAAACAGAATAATATCAAATGGCATGAAATGGAAAAAACAATACAATCTTTAAATATTTAATTTATAGCATAAAAAATAGATATATTACACAACATATCGAATAAAATCCCAGTTGTTTTCAAAATATCCTCCTGCACATGGTATCCAAAAGCACGATAAGATAAAGGTGAATTAACCAGTTAACACAGAAATTAAAACCCATGGATTCAGTTAATTCATTTTGAAATACCATGATAAATTCAATTAATATAATATAAATAGAAAATAATTACATTATTTAAAATACCTAAAAACACTTTCATATTCAAGGTTGGAGTAGCACAGTTGAAGTTTATTCCAACAGAGCGAAAAATGTCCAGACCAGGAATCGAACCTGGATACTTGGCGTGCCGTGCCAATGCCTTACCTGTTAGGTTATCCTGGCGATAACTGGCTGACATAATTCACTCGTATTTGTTGGACTTGGCTGCGAACTGCAGCGCTAGTTTCATTCATCCGAGCTATAACTATAGCATTTACATGATGAAAGTGCTTTAACACGGAAACTCCTGTATACCATGTAATTAGGTCATAATGATGGGAACGAATATTTTTTCCAACTGGATTAAATCATATTCAAGGTTGGAGTAGCACAGTTGAAGTTTATTCCAACAGAGCGAAAAATGTCCAGACCAGGAATCGAACCTGGATACTTGGCGTGCCGTGCCAATGCCTTACCTGTTAGGCTATCCGGGCGATAACTGGCTGACATAATTCACTCTTATTTGTTGGACTTGGCTATGAACTGCAGCGCTAGTTTCATTCATCCAACAAATAGACAACAAGTCCAACAAATAAGAGTGAATTATGTCAGCCAGTTATCGCCCGGATAGCCTAACAGGTAAGGCATTGGCACGGCATGCCAAGTATCCAGGTTCGATTCCTGGTCTGGACATTTTTCGCTCTGTTGGAATAAACTTCAACTGTGCTACTCCAACCTTGAATATGATTTAATCCAGTTGGAAAAAATATTCGTTCCCATCATTATGACCTAATTACATGGTATACAGGAGTTTCCGTGTTAAAGCACTTTCATCATGTAAATGCTATAGTTATAGCTTGGATGAATGAAACTAGCGCTGCAATTCATAGCCAAGTCTAACAAATAAGAGTGAATTATGCCAGCCAGTTATCGCTCGGGTAGCCTAACAGGTAAGGCATTGGCACAGCATGCCAAGTATCCAGGTTCGATTCTTGGTCTGGACATTTTTCGCTCTTTTGGAATAAACTTCAACTGTGCTACTCCAACCTTGAATATGATTTAATCCAGTTGGAAAAAATATTCGTTCCCATCATTATGTACCTAAAAACACTTTAAAATTATTTAATTTCTATTTTACAATATTGCCGATATTCAGCGTTCAATACCACCTGGTGTAAAAAATTAAAATTATTACTCTAATAGAAGCATCAAAAGACAAAATTTTGGTGCTGCCATCTAGTATGTTATTTTAATACTATTATTATTATTCAAATGTCACAAGATGAACCTAATAAAAGCTAATGAATTTAAAATATATCAACTGAACCACCACACAACTACACAAATCCTAATATATAAATAATACCATACTATATATCATTATTCACAAAAAAATTAAATAAATACAAATGTTAATATATATATATATATATATTAATGGCCAAAATATGGTAGTAACATGAAAACATAAATCTACAATTTTTTTTTTAATCATCATATTTATTAAAATGCTTAGAGAAAAATTTGTTCATTTAAGTGCAAAATTGACACATTTGTGTATGTGTCAATTCTTCATAGCGCATATGAAAAGTGTTTCCTGTCTAGATAGACAAACGATGATTCAGAAGAATCTTAGGATTCATTCATATTTTCGCTACACTCTTACGCCGGCAGGGCCATTGTTTTATAATGTGATTAAATAGGTAGCTTCTGCTTTGGAAAAAAAGAAGATATTTATTCTATTTTATTTATTTACTATAAGTTGTAGAGGTGTCCATCTCGACCCCTCATTATTTTAATGCTCATAAAGCTCTAGTGAATGTTAAATGCTTATTTAGATCGTTCGGCTATAAGATCATTACTCACTTAATGCAATTGTTGATAATTGGCGTCCACATATTTAAATTTGTTTACCAATATTTTTGCAATTACATCTAAGGATAATTGCAGTAAGCTTTACTAATTGCAGTAAACTTTACTGATTGCAATAAACTTTACTGATTGCAATAAACTTTACTATAGAGATGGGAATGCCTGAGTATTTTTTTTTCCTTGAGATGTTTATTTTCACTTGCTAAAGTTGAAGTTTATTTTTTATTGAAGATTCTTTAATGGCTGTATTCTGAGTTTTTTTTTTTTTTTTAATCTGGTATCAATTGAATTTTTTTATTATTCGTTATTCTTTGTTTACATTCTATTTTCCCAATTTTTCAAAGCGAATGGAAATGCTTTAGAGAGTTGTTTGTGTATCTGTATTCTTCCTAAGCTTAGTGCTATATTAAGGGTATACAAAATAACTATATTTGTTAGACTTTAGTGAATGAAATTCCTTAAATTTCAGTAAATTAAAATTTTATTTTTGTCATATTATTTTACTATTTTGAATTTCTTAAGCCTAAAAGTAATTCCATTACTTTTCTGTTATGTCAACACTATGCCAAAATGTATGTTAATGTGCCATTTATTTCGACCCTGGCCATGCAAAAACCATAATTTGTTATTTTTTGAATATATATATATATTTAAACTACTAGGGGGGCTCCGCCCCCAAAGCAATCCCTGTTTTCTAGCCAACCCCAGACGTAATTGTTTCGCGTTTCCATTCTGGATTGCTTCATGATCACTTATTTTCTATGCATTCAATTTTTAGATTCCACTTTGTAAAAATGCTCTCCTCCCCAACTCCTGACAATTTTATTTCCTTATCTCCAAGCACATAATCATTAGAGCTTACAGAGTTTCATAATTATAAGAATTATTAAATATAAAATCATTAAAAAAAGGTAAAATTTATAATTTATTTGAATAATTACAATTTAAACAAATTTATGATTAAATAAAATTATAAATTAATAAAAAATTTAAAAATATTGTAAATTTAAAAAATATTTTAAATTTAAAAAGTAGCAAATTTAAAAGTTATTTGGAATTTTTTTACTTATCTTTGTAATGAAGTCACTAATTTTTAGTTACAGTAAATAATCATATCATAGAAATCTCCTCTTCTCTGAAATTTTCACTTCGCTGCGTTTTCCCCACCAACATATATGTGTAAAATTATACATATAGTGTTATGAATATTGTAAATAATTAGTGTTTGTGCTTAAAAATAATGTAAATAGTTCAATTAAGCTCTATTCTTAAGCTAATATTAGTTTTTGTTGCATTGAAATATCTCAATTTGCTGATTTTCTGCAAGCAAGTAAACCCTATTGGATTTCAATGGTAGTCTAAGGAAATTTGGCGAAATACTGGAAACAGTGCCAAGTTGGCATCACTTTTTGGTAACTAATTTTGGTCGGGTTGTGTGAAATTATCATGTGTCGCGTGGGAAAAGAAATGTAAAATTTGTCAACTGGTTTGGGGGGGGGGGGGGGGAACCACAAAATTTGTCCGTCGATGGTCGAAAAAAATTGTGGAATTTTTCCATTGGTCATGGGAAAAAATCATGAAATATCGTGAGTTGATCATCGGGAAATTTCTCTGAATTCTTCAATTGGTCGCAGGAAAAAATAGTGAAATTCCTCAGACGGTCAATGGAAAAAATTGTGATATCTATTGATAAAAGGGGATTCTAAACAAACAAGTTAAAAACATATTTTTTGAACAGGGTGCTAGAGTGCCCTTTATGAGAACAGTGTGCCCTTATTAAATTCCTGCCCTGTGGCCCTTTTATTCAAGAGTCAACTCTAAAAGAAGGCATAATAAGAGATAACTCAGCACTGTTAGTGATTATTTATGACCCTATCTCATACAGTTTATAAGGTGACACAATGTCTTAAAAGGTAATAATATAAAAGTTGATTTTAGTATGTGCATTCATTCATGTAGTGTGGCTTGTCTGATGCATATACTTCAATTCAAAGAATTGAAGATCACTATTTATTTAATAATACAGCACAGAAAAATCACATACGATTCTTGATGTGTGACTTTGGTACATATTAAATGCATTCATTTCAACCATTGCATTCTGGGTATATTCTTTTCCACCTAACGAATCAATGATGATTTTGGTGAGCATAATAATTCAGATTTTCATGTTCCCATTTAAAATAATTCCTATTTGAATGCTTGCTAAGAATTATTCTCTAAAAATTTCTTACATTTTAAAGCTCTCATGAGCTTTTTTAATGCTACCATCAAGTTGTTTTCTGTCAAGTTTTGACAGGTTCCATCTACTCAATGTTAGCCAAAATTTCAAATTCTGATGAGATTTGGGGAGATGAACACATCTCCTTAACCACGCTTGCTCTACACTATTAGAATCTATCTTTCTAGATATCTATGACATTATTATTTATGATTAACCAATGTTTTTTTTTTTTTTAATCTTTTGTTAAAGTTTTGAAAAGGGACTATTTTTCTTGTCAATACAAGGTTCAGGAATTTTTGAAACGTTTAAATATTAATCAAGAGTGCATACTAGTTTGATAGTATGATTATTTGTAATCATCAGTGGAAACGGCAATGAAGTTCATTGGAGCAAAATTTGTGACTAGAATACCAATCAATCGAAAACTGAAGTTGGCCAATATAAAATAGGGATCCTGCCATTTAGAAATAGGAGAAACTACTATAGGAGAGAGAGAGAAAAAAAAAAACCCCAGAGAACCATTAGAGAAAGATATATTTTATGAAAGATTTCAAGATCAATGTTAGCAAATTTGTTGTATTTTTTATAAATATGAAAAGCTTCCAAAATATATAATTCTCGAAAGGAAGATTATTGGCAGATTATATTGGCAAAAATGCAGATTTTTTGAATGATTTCCATACTTACAAAAAAATAATAATAATAATAATAATAATAATAATAATGCTGATTTTAATGTCACCCCTATTTAAGACTGTTGGGAAAAATGTTATTTTCTGTAATGGTTTTCAGTTTTCTTCCTACTGCTTTCCTGTGGCATTTTTCCTATTTTCTCCTTCTTTCACAAGCTTCCTATTTTTGTATTGGTGAACTTTCCTTTTTCTGATTGGTTGGTATTCTTGTCACAAAATCTGCTCCTACATTTTTAATAAAGGAATGTAAATTTTAATTCCATTTCTACTGCAACATAATCATACTATGGTATGCCCTCATGCATTATTTTGGCACTTAAAAAGGTTCTCCTTATTGCTAATTCTAATACTTTGCACCAAGACTGAAGCTTTTTTACTAGGGTCAAGAGTTCATGCATGTATATTATATTCATAGTACAACAGATAGAACTTATATAGAATATGTCAGAAAATTACCAAGCAAGAGATAAGCAAGTTAATGCTTAGCTATTGCTATCTAAAACTACTGTTTGATTATTATTGTTCTTTTGGATTTTTTGTTTTTTCATTTTCATGCTGTTATGGCTACAAGTGTTTACCTTATTTTTAGATCATTTATTTATTATAAAGAAATCATAAAAATGGCCTACTTAAACAGTCACAAAATATTTTTATAAATCAGATTTTCAATAAAAGTTTGTTTATTATATACTTTAAGGTGGTATTTGTGTTCTTTTTTTATGTGGTATTTCATATATATATATATATATATATATTACCATTAATTAAACATAACCTACCACCGTCAATTATTATGAATTAAAGCTGTAAGTATTAAAAAAAAAAAAAAATATTATAAGAATTATAAGAATTATTATGGAAGAAACATAAATTGAAAAGCTTATACATTGAATTACGTTATCAAGGGCACAGAATTCAATGATATAAGCGAAATGGTTGTTTTCTGTGGGAAAAATAAGCTAAAGCTAAAATTAATTTTCCCCTGTGCCCGAACAACCACTAAAATCAAGTGAATTGATTAAAAATGAAAGCAGAATAGAAACAAATAATATGAAATGGAAGAATCAATAAAACGTATTTAAATATTTATAGGATATAAAATAGAAATAATAAACACCATACCGATTAATATTTCAGTATTTTACAGAAATCCATGTGCACATGTCTACCAGTATATCAAAAAGATTAAGGTGATTAAAACAGTTAAGAAATCACAGTAAATGATACCAAAGGATGCAGTTAATACATTTTGAAATAAAATTTGAAATACCTTGTAAAACAAATTTAATCTAATATAAAATAAATAGATATTAATTACATTATTTAAAATGCACTATTAAATTAATAGATAACATTTTAACAATATCGTCAAAATTTAGCTAAAAATACCCCCTGGTGTATAAATTATAACTGAAGTGGAACTAGAAAAATTAAAAGTTAGAGCAATCTGAAAGAGACAAATTTGGTGCTTGGTGCTGCCATCTATTATTATTTATATTAAACATCTATCGCAAGATAAAAATTTGTAAGCTTTTGAATGTAAATAACTGTTTAAACAGCAAAACCAAACAAATCCTTATATATAGAGAATTATAAACCTAATATAAATCACACAATGTATTTAAAACTATTGTTAATAAAATTAAAAAGCATACAATATATTCTATTAGCTAACTTATTTATAATGCTAGAACATTGACAATATATAGCATATAGCTATATGCTATAATAAATAAATTCAGTAATAATGAATATAAATAATTATTAAAAAAATAATAAAAAATTATTTTTTAATGAATTATATATTAGGTATTTTTAAAATGAACAGGAAATAAAAAACATGTGGAAGTATATAGAAGGTTAAATAATACTTAAAATCCCATTACTTAAAATGCACAAATATAGAATGTGGATTATTTTCAGACATCCATAAAAATCCATAAAGTATGAATGTGGGACATTCAAAAACATTAAACCGATAATAAATATTAAAAAGAATAGAGGAATAATAATAAAAATAATTACCCAATTTTAATGCATACGGTATAACTATATTTATATTAAAACTATTTATATGTATATTATTCACTATAAGAGTGGCATACTATTAGTAATTAATATGATATTGTCCTTAGTAAATTAAAATTTAATAACAAATAATTGTAAATTAGATTAATGAATAATTAAGCTAATTATAATATTAATGAAAATCTCCAATTTACATATAAAATATCAAATCAACATCCACATAAAATACATAACAAAAATATAGTAATAATACAAGAGCCCCGCTTTTTTTTTTTTTTTTATAAATAATTAACCATTGCGTATTATCCAGACAACACCACCCTCCTCCGTACTCTAACATCTGCCCACCCAACCAACCTATAATATTTTTTTATATATTATTTTACAATTTTTTATTTTTTTATAGATATTTTTTTATTTTATAATTTTTTTGTAATTTTGTTTACGCATGTGTTAATTTGTGTTTATAGATCATGTAAGAAAAGTACTAATTGTATATTAATGAATATATGAATTTTTTTGGAAAACCATGATTTAATGCATCATAAATTAGTTTTTTAATATTATTGTTAATGAGAGGAGAAGAACATAAACATTTAATTCTATATAAATATATATATATATATACACTATCTGGTTTCAATTTCTTTTGAGCTTTGTGCATTTTTAAAAATTATAACAACATGGATATTAATTATCATTTTATGACTTAAATTATTTAGTTGATGAGATCTGATAGTTTAGGATTACCTGGGGACTCTGAAAAGGAAACTGCCCTATTTATTCCAACCCAGCCAAGGGAGAAATGGCTGAAGAAGAGGACATCTGTCAAATTAAAAGTGAGTTATGTTGAAATGCTCTGAGTGATTATTTCCAGACATTTTGAAAAATTTGTTTGAACTATAATCAAAGTAATTATATTTCAGGTTATGGGATTTATGTATTTCACACTTCAAAAGGAATTTTGTTTGGTTTGTTTTAGTTTTTGTTCAACATTTTTTGTAGATTTTAAGTTTAAAATATATATTAAGACAAAATATTTTTATCATTTGTATCTTTTATACTATTTTTATAAATTATTTTGACAATCAGTAAAATTTAAATTTTTTTTCCACAATTTCATATTTTAATTTAAAAGACAATATATATATATATACAGTAAAGCACAGTTTATACATTTCTCGTTTATACGACTTTTACATTTATACGTCATTTCTGTGAAGTCCCGATTCATTCCTATTCATTTTGATGCAAAAATATTTCGTTTATACGATGCGCAGTATCAGTTATACGTCGTTTACCACCGTCCTAAGATTGAAAAAATTTCTGTCGCAGTCATTCCTGAAATTTTCTCAGAAGGAAGATGGTCAAACAAAGGATGTAGGGAGGGTTGAAGGTCTGCAATCAAAGTGATATAAGTAAGCGTCCTATCTTAAATGGGAGAGGTAACCGCAAGATTAAAGGCGAGGTCACGTCAATCAAGGTCATACGCCACCCAGCAGATGGAGTGAACTACACGAGGATTATTAACTTGTTTCCCCTTTGTGGATGATCTATAAGTTCGATATCTATGAAATAACTATGCGCACGCACAGCTGTGATTTTATTTGTTTGTCGTCTGCAGTACTTAATTGTTGGAAGTATAGATATAATTCGATTTATTTATTCGCCATTATTTAATTTATTAATTGAAGTTAGTTATTTAAACAAAATCAGTTCTTTTAAGAACTTATATTATTTGGGAAAATGCCACGTTGGCGTTCTAATTATTGCAGTTTTCAAAACTGCAAAAATAACTCTCTATCTGAGAGAACTCATTTTTTTCGCTTCCCAAAAGAGAAAAACAGGTTAGTTTTGTGTTTTATTATAATTTATAAAAAAGTTAAAATATTATTTAATATATATTATTAAATGTCAGTGATTTTAATATGTTCTATTTGAATTATGTTTTTGTAATGCAATGAACAAGGACATATAAAAATTAGTTAATGTATGTTAAGATAGAATTTTACAGCAGCGTTTTTAATTCAATTCCTGATAAGATAAAGTTATAAAAATTACATAAACATGTGTATTTCCAATGAGAATTAAACATTTTATTACGCTTAGAGTTTAAGTATAAATTATTTAATTAATTTTAAGGCATATTTTTTATTTACCGGGTGCAGGCGATAAATTGCCAAATATTCTCTTGATCGAATTGTATTTATAATATTTAAAATAGAAGCATTTCATTCATTCCATTTAAAACTCATTTCATTTTACATTAGGATCCACTTTAATTTAAAATGCAAGCAGTAATTCTTGTACTATTAAACCAGCAATAATTGATTATTTATAGTTTTAAATATTTTGAGAATTTTAGACAACAGCTTTAAAAAAATTCCTAAAATCGACAAATTACTTTTTTTCTAAATCTAGAAATATGTCGGTCATTGTGTCATATCCGGGAAAAATAGTTTTCATGGGATACCTGCACTTCGCACAGGTGAATAACATTGCAGAAAGCATACAAAGTATAGAAGAAACTTCAAAAATTGGAATAAGATATAAAATATTTACAAATAGTATGTGGTATGCTCAATTAAACATTTATTATCTTACACCGGTTCTTCAGAGGGATAAAATGGATAACTTTCTGTAATCGGGACGATAGCCATGATTGGCGTCAAATGAGAAAACAGTATGCAATTGTAACTGTATAAAAGTTAAATAATGGTTAGAAAATTAAAGTAACTTTTATCGAAATAACCCAATTGCGGAACATTCTCCAAATTTGAAAAAGGCTTATGAAACACACAACAATTGCCAATAACTGAAAACTATAGACTAATAATAAGCTCGACGTAGCAGTTGTTGGTCGGTAGCCAATAATTTCAAATTTCCCTTTTAATTTTGTCCGGTTTCAATTTTTGAATTTTTTTTTTTTTCTTTCAATCTGGCTTCCGCAAAAGAGTCGGAATAAGTAGTAGAAAAAAGGGCTGCGGACGGAGATGGGCCAATTGAACGTATTAAAATCACTGACATTTAATAATATATATTAAATAATATTTTAACCTTTTTTATAAAAAAAAGTATAGGGCTGAAAATCACGTTTAAGATGATTAAAGGTTTTAAATATTTCTCTTTTGCAATTTCCCAACCAGCTGGTATATTTTAGAAATCGTAGTTTGTTACATAACTTACTCAATTGTTGTACTTGTATATACAGTTGTAACAACCATAAAGAATGTTTAAGGATTTATCAGCTACGTTTAGATAACGTAAAATTAATTTGCTAATTTATAATCAAGTTGTAAAAATACTAAAATGTTGTATTGTTACTAGAAACACATCCATGTACATAATTTTTATTTTTCTAGCATATCTGGGAGGGAAAAATCGATTAAAATTTTTTATCTTTTCATATATATGAACAGGGTTAGATTAAATAAACAGTGTAAAAAAGTACTTTTATGTTAGCCGGCCGCAGTTCATAAACTGTCAAGTATTTTCTCCATCACCAGTGTTTATGTTGCATTCATTTCATTCAAAATATAAAATCATCATTTTAAAAATATACTCGTCATTTGAAAAACATAACTTTATTTAAAATACATACATACTGGTATATTACATCAATTTAAACACATGCTTTTCGCTCATTAAATTTAAAATACATTTTTTTTTTCTAATAAATAATAACATAAACCCAAGGTGGGCAAGTTTCTTCCAATGTGGAAAAAAACCTGGTAAAAACCATGGAATTAAAAGTTACGCCTATAACTTTTATTAACAAAAATGGTTTTCTTTTAGCCTGAATAGCTTGCATAAAATTCAGGTCTATTTGAAGATATTTACAATTTAAGAGTTATAGGCGGAAAAGCAGACAAAGCCATTTTAGAGAATACCTGTTAAAATTTTAATCGTGAATTTCAAATATTTACTCACTCATGGAAGATTAACCTTGTTACCAGATTTATTGCAAAATATTTTTGTTACAGCTTGTTTTGATAAAAATATATGTATTTAAAAAATAGTTGCAATGTCAGTTTAGTTTTGGAGTAAAAGACAATACTGTTTACGTAGCATTAGTGCTTTTTCTCCCTAAATTAAAATGACATTGCGATATATATTTTTTTAAATACACGTATTTTCATCAAAACAAACTGTAACAAAAATATTTTGCAATAAATCTGGTAAACAAGGTTCATCTTCCATGAGTGAGTAAATATTTGAAATTCATGATTAAAATTTTAACAGGTATTCTCTAAAATAGCTTTGTCTGCTTTTCCGCCTATAACTCTTAAATTGTAAATATCTTCAAATAGACTTGCACACGAGATGCGCAGATGGTAGATATTCTGTCATATATGACGTCATACAAAAACCCGCGTATTTGCGTTATTCATTCCATCCACAAGATGGCGCAGCTGTCAATTTACGGCAGATTCCAGCATTAACTTTGTACGCTTACTTATAGCGCTTTGTCTGCAATCCTTGGCTGGTGTGGGGAAATGACCAATGGGAGGTCAGTTCAGGGGCAGTTCACTAAACTGCTTTATCTGATAGAGCTTTCACCTTTGTCACATCATTCTGTACTGGAGTTTTTATCTTTGCACCAACGTTTTTTTCTTTATTGATGCTCTGTTTGTTTTTTAAAACCTAAAATGCCTGGAATGCGTAAAGCACTCGCATTGAAAGGAAAAACTGAAATTTTAAAAGAATTTGACAAGAGCACAGAATTAACAAAAGCAGAATTGGCAAAACACTTGGATATCCCAATTTCAACTCTGAAAACAATTGTGTATGACAGAAAACAAATCAAGGACAGGGCATCTGCTTGCGGAAAGTATGCTTCGAAGAAATTACATGCACAAGAAGGCAAATTTCCTGAAGTAGAAAGCATTTTAATGATGTTTTTCACATAATGTTGTGCGTCAAATATTCCCGTGAGCGGACCCTTACATATATATGTACATAGGTATATATATTTAATACATATAACATTCAATTATTGTTTTCAGTTTAAAAACTAGTATGAAGTAACTTATTACCTTAGAAAAACTTTAAAATTATTGTATTTACTTAAATTTGCATTAATAGCGTTAAACTTCTAATAATCAAAGTTGCTTCATAACATTTCATTTATACGTCGGTCCCTTGAAAGACGTATAAACGGTGCTTTATATATATATTTTATTATCTATTCAATCTAAATTATCTGTCATTCTTTAAACATTTTTAGAGCTGAATACAGGGATGAAAATCTTCCACATAGCTGTGCTTCTCTAATTTATAATATTTTTATGAAATTCTCTTTTTCCCACTTTAACGAATTTTCTAACAATTAGCCTCATTAAAGTAGAATTACCGAAACTGAGATGCCAGCTCTAGTGATTTTAATATAAGATTAGGATTTTCAATCTGATTCCTCTTACATACTGTACAGTGTACTTCTATTTTTTTTTTCTTTTTGTTATTAAAAAAAATAATCATTGTCAACGATCTGCCATTGAAAGCCATCGTTTATTTTTTATTCTTAACAATTTTTACCTTTTATTCCAATATGAAATGGATGATAAAATTTTTTAATTAATCTTTGAATTTGTTCTAACTGATGAGATCAAGTCTAAAAATCATAAAAAATATCTAAATATGTGGAGAACAAACTTGCGTTGCCAGCTGTTTTCCTATCTTCTCAATAAAATGTTATTTTCTTTTGTGTAGGTACGTTCCTCTTTTTCTGAAAAATATAGTAGAACTTTTGCATATTTTCTTCTTATCTGAGTGCTTTTTGTTTTCATCCCTGTAAGAAAATGAAATTTTTAAATTTTAATTAAGGATGTAGCACATTGACATGTGATTTGATAGCTTGTTATATATATTTTTTAATGTAGCAGTTATTTCATTCTTAAATTATTAATTTATTTTTAGAATGTAACTGCTAATCATCGAGCAAATGATGTGATTGTGAAAGAAGGTGCTCCACAAACAATGATTGCACGTTTCATGTATGGCCCACTGGATATGGTTGCTTTGACTGGTGAAAAGGTGTGTGCCAAACTAACTTTTAAGAGTTAAAATATTTCTAGAACATGTGTTACATGTTTTTTTTTTAAATATTTTTTCCCTTTTAAATTAATTTTATTTATTGCTTCTTCTATGAAAAAAGTTTTGTTTTCTGCCTACTAGAATACAAAGATCTAAATGTTATTTCTAATTTTCAAAATTTAAAATTTTTTGTTCGCCGAAGATGCAGATTATCTACATACCTTGTTGAATTAGGGACATAATTCTCTATTTTATTGGCTGGCAAAAATTGAAAGTTTAAGCTATTTTAATGTGTTTTAATATTTCACTACAATAATTTATTAAATACAGTCGGACATCTATTTAACGAATCTCTATTTTGCGAACTTTTCCTTGGAACCAAGAACATTTTGCAAATTTCTTCGTAAAATAACCTCCAAATAGTGAAGTGCATTATTTTCTATTTAACGAACTTTTCTTGTGATCTAATTTTTTTTCTCCCCATTTCTCAAAATATTTCTGGACATTTCAAACTTATTCTTTCTTTAAACACATTTTATGATGTTCAAAGGCCTTGAACTGGTTTTACCAGGCACCTTCTTTGTCAGTAGTGAGAATTCGGTAAGTACGGAGGACGAAGATGATAATCCCATAGAGTAACTTAAAAAAATGCGGACATAGATGAGAAAAAAGAAGAAATTAACCATGATGTGCTGATTGATGATTGTATTTCACTTAATTCTGAAGTTGAGATCTCGGATATTTTCGACAGTGTGAAAAATAAAAACAGTACAGCAATGAATTGTGATGAAGACGAATATGATGATGATGGAAATGATCATGATGCAGGAATTAACAAAACTTCGTATGATGAAATGCTAAAATCATTTGAAACAATCCGACGCGGATTATAGTTAGAAGAAAATATGCATGAAGGGGTTTTTGGTGCATTGCAAAGATACGAGACGTATTATGAGACATTTCAGAAACTAAATTTAAGGACGCATATGTTAATGCATGGTTAAAATTATTTGTTATAATAATAATAAATTGATAAGGTCATTAAAATTCGTTATTTTTAATGTAAAACTATTTACTTTAAACAGAAAATACAGTGTATTCCCAGACAATGTTTTGTTTTCCTTGCAGATTTCAAAGATTTAAACACATAGAAAAAATGAATTGATGATGGATATTGGTGGGAAAAATAAAGAAAACAAATCGATATAATTTAAAAAAATATGAATAATTACTTTTAGTAAAAATACTTAGTGTTTATGAATTTAAAATCTGTTTTATGTAGTTTAAAGTATTTTAAAAGGTGAATCTCTATTTAACGAATTTTCCATATAACGAACTTTTTTCCGGGATTTAGCGACTTTGTTAAATAGAGGTTCGACTGTATTTCAGTTCTCTTGTTATTCAATGGATTTGTTAATTTAAGCATCTTTCTGGTGTTTTTAAATTGTTTCATAGTTGAAGTTAAATTTTCTTTAAGTTTAATTAAAAATGTTTTAAACTAGAAGGGCCTATCCAGCGTTGCTCGGGCCTGTTATTGATAATAATCTTAAATATACTTAAAATCAGTGTTGAATGCGTTAATATATTTAAATGAAAATCTTTCCAAAGGATCCTAATGTTGTGGCCCCCGCTACCTTTGGCAGCACTCATCTTCGAATTTGTATGATGTTATATTATTAAATGAAAAATCTATGATTTGCAGAGTATGATTGTTATCTTGCTGACCTTTATTGTCACAGTTTGATGACCCTGGAAAAAGATCAACTTGTCACCAACAACTTGATGATTTTATCTGATGGGAAGTCTGCAAGCAAAATAATTGATAGAAGACATTATTATGATTATGTGCTTGAGAATAAGGAAATAAAATTTCTGGAGTTAGGTGTTTTTATGAAGTGGAATCTAAAAATTGAATGTATAGAAAGTGAGGAATCACAAAGCTATCCAGAATGGAAACGTGAAACAATTACGTCTGGGATTAGCTATAAAATAGGGATTGCTTCGTGATTACGTGGGGGAGGGGTTGGGTAATGAGCATAGCGATCAGGGTGGCGGAGCCCTCCTAGTATATATATATATATATATATATATATATAAATACAAGTTGTGCTAAAGACAAATTTTCTGAAACAGTTTTGAATTTTTTAGAGCTTCATGATATGAAACTTGACAACTGTAGAAGTCAATCATATGACAATTTAGCTAATATGTTTGGAATCTATTCAAGCTTGCTGGCAAGAATCAAGGATGAACAGCCTCTTATTTTCTTGAATGTTCAGCTCACTCGTGTAATCTAGTTGGCTCATGAACAGTATAATTCTCTGTAGCTTTAATACCTTTTTATGCTAATACAAAATTTATACAATTATTTTGTAGCTTCTTCAGGAAGGTGTAACATGTTTAAGCCATTTGTTCCCTTTTTTTTAATTCTCAGTGCATGTATGACAATAAAATCTTTATCAACAGCTTGATGGAGTGAGAATGCTTGTAACAGTTGGAAAGCAGATTTGGAACCAATAATTATCTGTTTTAAGAGCAATTTAAACTAGTTGGATGTGCCAATCCCAAAACTTTCTTCTATCTTATACATCTTAATATTTCAAAACCTTGTTACACATGTTAATACTTCAATATTATTAGTTCAATACTATACCAACTTTTATTTTCATCTTAAATTTCTGCTCAAGTCAATTAAACGGACTAAAAACGAGTTAATCTATATCATGATATTTGTTAAAATTATTAATTTTTCCTTATTTTGTTGTTATCAGCTGTTTGCGAATAGCCGGCTTAGCAGGTAGCGAGTTCCCGCCGCTGCATGAGCCGCCGATGCACAATAGAACAACGAAAAATCAAGAAAAGTATACAAAAATCGCTAGCACAGAGCCCCTTTACCGCGCAAGGATCTGTTGGCCAAAGCCAAAAACAAGCACAAAAATTTTGGTTCAATTGTATGCATAATTTTATACGTTGTTCGATGGTACAATAATGAAAATGGCTGGACTTCTGGCAGAATTTTTTCAAGTTCAGGGAGGACTTGTTTGCCATAGCCAGAAACATGCACAAAAATTTGGTTCAATTATATGGATAACTTCATACACTTTTCGATGGTACAATAATGAAAATGGTACAGACATTGCAATTATAGTGCCCCCTACCGGCAGAATTTTTCCAAATTCAGGGAGGACCTTCGTGACATAACGAAAAACAAACACACAAAATTTGGTTCAATTCTATGCATAACTTCATACACTTTTCGACGGTACAATATTCAAAATGGCGCAAAAATCACACAAAAATCGCTATTACAGCGCCCTCTACGGGCGATTTTTTTACAAATTAAGGGAGGACCTCCTTTCCATAGCCAAGAACTTAAAAAAAAAATTTGGTTCAATTCCATGCATAACTTCATACACTTTTTGACGGTATAATATTCAAAATCGCACAAAAATCGCTATTACAGCGCCCCCTAACGGCGAATTTTTTGCAAATTCAGGGAGGACCTGCTTGCCATATCCAAAAACTTAAAATAAAAATTTGGTTCAATTCTATGCATAACTTCATGCGCTTTTGGACGGTACAACATTCAAAATCGCACAAAAATCGCTATTACAGCGCCCCCTACCGGTGAATTTTTTCCAAATTCATTGAGGATCAGCTTGCCATAGCCAAAAATTTAAAATAAAAATTTGGTTCAATTCTATGCATAACTTCATACACTTTTGGATGGTACAATATTAAAAATCGCACAAAAATCGCATTTACAGCGCCCCCTACCGGCGAATTTTTTCCAAATTCAGGGAGGACCTGCTTGCCATATCCAAAAACTTAAAATAAAAATTTGGTTCATTTCCATGCATAATTCCATACACATTTGGATGGTACAATATTCAAAATCGCACAAAACTTGCTATATCAGCGCCCCCTACCGGCGAATTTTTTCCAAATTCCAGGAGGACCTGCTTGCCATAGCCAAAAACATAAAATAAAATTTTGGTTTAATTCTATGCATAACTTCATACACTTTTTGATGGTACAATGGCGACAGACAGACGGACAGACGGACACACAGACAGACAGACATTTTCTATAAACATGTTTTTTGGAATCTCTGACCCCTAAAACATGTAAATCCGTCGAAAACCGGAAGTCGAAAAAAATTTCGATTACAATACTTTCTTCTATTGAAGATAGAAGAAAGTAAAAAGTGAAAACGATAAAGTTAGATGTGAAGTTGAAAGTCTTCTTAGAAAGTTAAATAGTTTTGAAATAGGATTCTTGAACTCACAAGTAAGGATGCTATAGTCAGTGGTGGTGAATTTCGATTTTTACAGCTCATTTCGATTCGTCTCATCGAGCTTAGTAATTTTATACCTTGCATATCAGCTATTGAGTTTTTATAATAACAGGTGGCTGGGTTAAAGTTCAAAATTTCGTTCATTGAAAAACAGATGCCTTCAAAGAAATAAGTGCAATTTAAGTTTACTAACTGTATTTACAGTGCCATATATTGCCATTATCTACTATAAGGTTATATTATTGCTGTTATAGCAAAAATTTGTAATTGCAAATAAAATATTCGTATGCTACTTAGGTTTTCGCAAGTTATAATATGATGCTCTCGTGTAATTCAGTGTTGCCAGTGGACTACTTTTTTTAAATTTAGATTTCTTGATTGGCACCACTTTTCTGAAATGGTAAAATTCTCCTTGTTTTCTCCTTAATGTGTCATTAAATAAGGCGAATTTAACTATTTGAAAAAAGTGGTGCCAGTCAAGAAATCTGAATTTTTAAAAAGTAGCCCACTGGCAACACTGATCTAGTTTTGTTCATCCTGTCAATACTTTTTTCCAAATTACGAGCAAAAATCTTTGTAACCACACATTGTTGGTTCTTTTGTCAGTTTTTCACTCACTCCGTAACTTGCAGAACGTCTGTGTACAGTTGCATGTAAAGGACTACTGGTTCTGCTACTGTTTTACTTTCGACAGCTTGCATTTTGCAAATTTTTAAACTTTGACTTGGCCCCCTGTCATTATTAAAACTCAATAGCCAATATGCGAGGTATCAAATTACTTAGCTTAGCTCGTTGCGACGAATCGAATGAGCTATAAAAATTGAAATTCACAGCCACAGACTATAGTTACCTTTACTTGTCAGTGCTACTTTTTATTTTGCAAAGTTAAGCAAAGCAATATAAAAACAGCAAGTCAAAAATGTGGATGTTTCCACTGCTGTTAAAATGTATGACTTTTCAATATTTTTAATTGAGTTTCAGACCTCTTTCTTCATACACATTTCCCCATTCAGCTGAAAAGAAGCTTGCTTATATTAAATGTCCGGAATCAGTTCAGTTTTTTTTTCAGAGATGGAATTGATTCATAAGAAATTTATTTGCTGAGTCAGATATTCATTTTTCTTCAATATCACCAAACTAGATGTTGAAATTTTTGATGCTGCAAAGGCACTTTGAGCCAAATGATTCCATCGTAGCGAACTGTTTTGGTGAAGAATCTTATCTGTGAAGAAAGGAGATGGTGAGAAGGTATACACTCTTCTATTTTTATGCAGTATATTAGCTTAAAAGAAAATTACCATATCTATCCAAGTGCATACCGTGTACTCCAGCAACAGACACTTCTGTTAAAATATTTTCCATTTTAAAGTGAATTAGAGTACTTGCAAATTCAAGCATAACTGGTCAATGCTGGAATGTTCATCGCAGGATCAGATATCCCAGTTTTTCTCGATTTTGAGGAAGTGTTAAATGCTTTGCAAATGCTTATAATGAGAAGAGAGTATTTTCTCTCATTAAATTGCAGTGTTTCTAACATACATTTTGTCTGGCTAGATTTGACAGTTTTACATATGATTAAATTTTTCATAGGCAATTAATGTTGTTATACTATTCTGTGTTGGTAAGAGATTTTTCTCTGATCAAATTTGAGATTTCTGCATTATTGTCTAAGAAGAAATTATTTAACTTGCACATTTATTTTATGCATTGCAAATTCAGTTTAGTTTAATTGCTTTAATACAGTTTAAAACTCAAATCAATAATTCTACAACTTATTTATCAATAAATAAATAATGTTGAAGTTAAGCTGTTGGAAGAAGAGGGGCATAAAATAAATGATGGCACAAGGGTGGCAAACTTCGTTAGTAAGAACCTGTGTACAATTGATATTTTGAAAATATTTAGCAATCAAAGAATGTGAATGTTATTTTGAAATAGAAAGATTAGCTGAAAAATGTAGGAATATCAAATTACAACAAACAACACAATCAATTTTTAAAAAAAAATCTGTGTTTAGATTTTTAGTTTATTATGTATTTCAATTTCCTTTTCTTTATTTCTGTTCTTATGCTTCTACATTATATGGCCAAAGGTGACCGGTTGCTTGCTATTTTAGACGTTTTCTTAAATATCTAGAAAAATACATGAGGAATTGTTTTGAATCTCCAGGTGTGTAAACAGAATAGGACAGGTCATATATTTCCGTGAAGATTTTTTTCCCGAAACCTCATAGGGGACAGACAACAAATTGAAAAAGAACGAATATATTTTGGATAACCCTGTAAAAACTAACGTAGCAAAAGCATTCAACACAGTAGATTATCATTAAGTATCTTATTGCAATAAACCGTGTTCATTTTTATGAGAATAACATGTATATTCGTAGAGAAATTAAAGTTTTTATAAAAAAGAGTCCCAAATTTTGCCAAGTTTTTTGCTTATAATTTGTAGAGTTCTTAATATAAAAAAAAAGTTCTTTTCAGAAAATATGACAAACAACATTGTACACAATACCCTCAATCAGAATTAAAAAATTTAAAAAATTGGAAGAAAAATGAGCAGGTTTACTAAAAAATGTTTCACTGTGCATTCACGAATGCAATCAAAATATAATGTACATAATGTGTTAGCTAAGTGTATAAAGCAACTTTTCTGAAAGTCTAAAAAAAATAGCTTGAAAATTCTGAAAATATTCGTCGATAGAATAAGCTCGAAATCCATTGATCCTAAAATGAAGCAAAAATATGAAGGGCTGTATCCAAATACAGTAGTATGTGCAATATTGTGTATGCTATATTGGCACTAATTAATGGATATATAGATACAATCCCTCATCTTTTTGCTTCATTTTGGGAACAACAGATTTCAAGCTTATTCTATCAATTAATATTTTCAGAATTTTGAAGCTATGTTTTTGAGACTTTTACAAAAGTTGCTCTATACACTTAGCTAATACATTATGCACATTATATTTTGATTGCATTTGCACATGCACAATGAAACATTTTTTAGTAAACCTGCTCATTTTTCATCTAATTTTTAATATTTTTTAATTCTGATTGCAGGGTGTGGTGTACAATATTGTTTGTCATATTTTCTGAAAAGAACTTATTTTTTATATTATTAACAAAA
Organism: Maratus speciosus; assembly: GCA_963932465.1. Taxonomy (NCBI): domain Eukaryota; kingdom Metazoa; phylum Arthropoda; class Arachnida; order Araneae; family Salticidae; genus Maratus; species Maratus speciosus. Next base: position 176,428,033 of record OZ010793.1, read on the forward strand.
AACTTGGCAAAATTTGGGACTATCTATATTATAAAGGACAAACATATCTGTGCGCAACGTGTACGTCCTTTTGCGAATGGCAACACTTTGAAATTTGAAATAAAATTTTGGTCTTGCAATTTTCTCTACTGCAAATTTTTAAACTTCTAAACATCGCACATTTTAAATTTTTACACCGGAAAAAGGAAAAAAAATGCTCTTTTAAATGCAATTTCTTTGAAAGCTGTATCTTAATTTATTTTTGAGATATTAATTTTTTTGTAGTTTTTAATACTATTTTTCTTATTGTGGCAACAAAAGTACCCCATTTCTATTGAAAGTCATTGAAAGTAAATGGAAAATAGTCGAAAATAGGAGATACTGTATCTTTTTGTTGCCATTTTCTCATAAAATCTGAAAAAAAAGTTGAAATTAAAATATTGCCTATGTCAAGAATATTGTCTATTATTCCGTGACAATGACGTCATATGCATACTTTTCTATAGACGAAGTTTAAGATTGGATTGTAAAAGTGAATTGCTGTAGTGCATGCAAATGACGTCATTTTATAAAAAAACGTGTACTTTAATTCTTAAACCTGAATTATGTTTTGTAGAAGTGCGTCATTTTCACAGCCCAGCTGCTTTGAAATTCTTCACAGGTGAGAATGCTTCACTTTTGAAAATAATATTATCGACATAACACATTGATAAAACGCAATGTTTTACAAAAATTTAGAGTGTCTTAAACAAATAATTCGTGGTTTAAAATAATATCATGTTCCTGAAGTTTTTGTCCAAAATTCTCTCGAATAATAAAATTTTAATGCTATTCTTTAGGACATTCTACTATAATTTTATCAAATAACATAATTTGCTTAATTTAATTTTTCATAATTTTATATAATCTATATATTTAAAACACAAGTGTGTTTTTTAGTCATCAGCCCTGATCTTTCACTGAACCAATTTTACTAATATTTTTTTTTAACTAAAAGCTCTTCATTTGCAGATGTGATTGCACTATCTGTCTTTTTTAATATCCCCACTTTTATATTTTAATTTTAAAAGCATTTATGAAATTTCTTCAAAATGGTGAAAATTAGATAGCTTTCATTGCAGACAAGAGAGAAATACTGAGGTATTTTTATCTTTATTCATGCTATTTCCCGATAAAAATTGAAAATTATTGCATAGGGTTTAGTGTCGCAAAATCCCATTAGGAGCAGAATATTATATTAGGGGCTAGTGTTGACTCTAAGCTGCTTTAGCAGGGCGCAGCACCCAGCGGCCCTTTTTATTTCTTTTTTGTGTCCGGCGGCTCCTATAAACACTTCCGATGCGCCCCGCTGCCCTTTTTAACACTTCCTATGCGCCCCGTGGCGATTCATTTGATCCTGGGAAAATATTGCAAATTCTAGGGACTCTAAACAAAACAGTTCAAAATATATTTTGTGAACAAAGTACAAGTGTGCCTTTTTTTTAAATAGTGTTTCCTTTTTGAAAAAAATTACCCTTTTTTAGAATAGTGTTCCCTTTTTGAAAAATTCCCGCCCGGCGGCCCTTTATTTTCTAGAGTCAACACTAGGGGCATAATAACGGAAAATGATATACTGCTTTTGAAAACATGCATTTTTCCTCATAAATTTTCTATATTGTTTTTCCTTCTGCATGTGTACTGATACTAAGTTTCATACACTAGCGAAATGCTTATTTAAGTGAAAATTCAGTCATATTTAAAAAAAAACGATCATTTTCATTGATAAAACTAAACATTTTAACACAAATGCGTCTAAAAATCATAAATTATGGAAATTTTTACTCTCCAGAATTGAGATTAGAATCTCAAGTAAAGAGTGCGCCTGTTCACATAAAAGATGTTGCTGACAATCGTGACTTCAAGTTTTGAGTTAAAATGATTTTTAAATGCTCAAACAAAATACAATTTTTTTTAAAATGATGAATATGGATATGAGAAGTGCGTATGCAAATTTTGAGAAGGTGAAAATTGCTGTTTTTCATTCGGGAATACCGAGCATAAGAGCCTCAATTGATAACCACATCCTAATAACTGATCTTTATTATATTTTACTGATTAGGTATCCGTCAATCTTAATAAGGATATTTTATGACTTTTTTGTCAAAATTTTGAAAATGTCGCCGTTTGTGCGACAAAACGATCGTCAATCTTAATAAAGATATTTTATCACTTTTTATTCAAAATTTTGAAAATGTTGCCATTTGTGTGATGAAACGATTGTCAATCTTAGTAAAGATATTTTATCACTTTTTTGTAATTTTACAAAAAAAGTATTGTAAATGCGTAAAAGTGTGTTTATTAGAACATAAAAAACCAAACTTGCTCATCTAAACTCTTACTTGGTGGGTGTCTTATACATCGCTGTTAGATGCAATAACATTTTGAAGAAAATTCTATGTTCTTACTGCTGATTCCCAGTTTCTGTGCGTACTTTTAATATTTATATGTTCAGTAAGTTAAACTCAAAAAGTTGTGCACATGCTTATTCAGCCGTTAAAAATTTTGCTAAATCTTTTTTTTTTTTTTCTTTTTGCAAAAAATACAACACACTTACCAAGATTTATACCAAACAAACCATCAAAAAATTTTAATAGTTGCAGCAGAATTTGTTAATTATGGGGTTTTATTGCATGTTTATTAAACTTTTGTTCTAAGAATTCTTAATTTTCTTATGTTATATTAGCCAGAAAACCTGGTCTACCTAAAAGTATTGTTAATGCTAATAATGTGTTTATTAGAACATAAATAAGCTGAAATTTGCTCATCTAAGCGCTTCCATATTGACAATTATTTTCCTCTTTTTTAAAAAATTTTTAATGAAAAACACAATTTTTACACACCGTCCTAGGACGGGCATTTACACTAGTCTATATTATAAAGAACAAATGTATCTGTGCGTAACGCTGACGTCATTTTGCAAATGGCAAAACTTCACAATCAAATTTCGGTCTTCAAATTTTCGCTACTGCAATTTTTTAATCTTCTGACCATCATACATTTTCAATTTTCGTCACATAAAGAAAAAAATTTACTATCAAATGCAATTTGTTTAAAAACTGTATCTTAATTGACTGATGTATTATATTTTCTAAAATAATTTTTATGCATGATTTTTTAAATTTTGTCTTATCACGTGCTGGTTTCAATACATAATAATAATAAACATTTTACACATAAAGCAACAAATATTTTTCAGCATTTGTTTCTGACTATTTTTGCATAACGAAATTAATACTCCCTTTATAAACAAATAAAAGAATAATATTTAAAAAAAACACCAATCTAACATATTTGTGAAAGACAAATTAACAAAATTAATACTTCTTTTATAAAGAAATAAAAGAATAATATTGAAAAAACACAAATCTAACATATTTGTAATCGTGCAATTTAAATTTTTAGATCAGCATATAGGATTAAGATTTTTTTCAAATGGAATTTGCTTGCAAAGTTCATCTCAGTTTATTGATTGTCTATGGTTTTAAAAACAATTTAAAAACATGAAATATTTTTAAATTTATTTATATCACGCGGAGCTCGATTACGAAAAAATAATCCGTTTGCCCTTAAAACAAAGAGTTCATCATTTTCTTACGGCTAATTTCCATTAAAAAAACTTCCCTATGAATAAATAAATAAAATATAAATAAAACACAAACTTTACTGACATGTATAAACTCTGAAATTATCAGAACATAAAAGGATGCCATAAATAGCAAAATCTTGGTCAAATAACTCTTAGCATACGGCTAATAAGAAAATATCGCTTTTGATAAATTTCAAAAATTTATTTGATTGTATAATTCATATTTCCCGTATGAAAATTCTTTTTTAATGTAAGTTCGCAATCTAAAAAATTTATTCCATGTAAAAAAATTATTAGTTTTCAATTTAAAAAAAAAATGTTTTCACCTGTATTCTTTAACCCGGGAAGCCTGGGTGCGATCCCCTAGTTTTTATAAAAACTTTAATTTCTCTACGAATATGCATGCTATTCTCATAAAAATGAACACAGTTTATTGCAATAAGGCACTTAATTATAATCTACTGTGTTGAATGCTTTTGCTACGTTAGTTTTTACAGGGTTATCCAAAAAATATTCGTTCTTTTTCAATTTGTTGTCTGTCCCCTATGGGGTTTCGGGACAAAATCTTCACGGAAATATATGACCTGTACTATTCTGTTTACACACCTGAAGTTTCAAGATAATTCCTCATGTATTTTTCTAGATATTTAAGAAAACGTCTAAAATTGCAAGTGACCGGTCACCTTTGGCCATATGGTGTATTTATGAAAAAGATAAGTTATTTGTTCAAGATTAATATGCTTTTAATAATTTAAATTTTAGTTTTTTTTTAATGTAAAATTTATATATGTTTAAAAGATTTCAAATAAAAGAAAAGTTATATTTTTCTGACATTAAAGGAGTTTTCTTCATTATTGATAGCATAAAAAGTCATTTTCTTTTTTTTTTACATGTTTTCTTTTAACTTAGATTTCTGTTTGTTTGTATGTGGCAGTCAAATCTTGTTACTATTTTTTCACCCACTTCCTGTTTTTATAGAGTTTTGAAATTTGGAATATGCATTCCTGAGGGCAATACATGACATTGATTTTTTAAAATTCAATCCCTAAGGGGGGCAACAAGGCACAAATTTAAAATTTAAAAAAATCACATCCTGTTAATCAATGGAAATAGAATCTTGAAACTTGGCATACCTGCAGTATAACTAAAATTAGTAAATACATGTTTCGAAATTTTCAAAATTCGACCCCTTAGGAGTGCAAAGAGAGGCCTACCCCCAAGCGCCCTCTATTTTCATTAGACATCGCAAAAACACTACTTAAGGTTAAATTAACAATTTTAAGGTTAATACTACTTAAAGGTCACTTAATTATAGTTCAATTTCGTATGGAGAAATCAGCATCAGCTGCAACAATGTGTATTTGTTGAAAAGTAAGGATTGACCAAAAAAAAAAAAAAGACTGAAACCAAAAAGTAATTAATACATACATTTCTTTTCTTCTGAAATTTCTCTCCCCCCCCCCCCCCCAAGTACCAAAGTTTAAAATCTTTACAACTCCTTCATTTTTTTAGAACTTTTTCTGCATTATTTGTTACTTTATAGAAACAATAAATAATCAGTCATAAATTTCATTAACATTTCATTAAAAATTTTCCTTCCCCTTTTTGTCCCCCCCCCCATACACACACAGTAATCACAGTTTAAAAACTGTTAAAAACTTTTGTATATTTTTAAAACTTTTCTGCTCTGTTTGCCATTTTATTGTAACAATAAATAATCAATCATAAAAATCCCCCCCCCCCTCCCAACCTGAAATTGGTGTTTTCCTCCTACACTCCACCCTTTTTAACAAACACATAAAATTTGAAGTCTTAAAACTCCTTAGTTTATTATTTTTTTATGTAATTGTAAATCTTTCGTAAGATAAATAAGTTCATCTAATAAATTCTCCTACCCCCACCAAAAATATCTGCTTTCTTCTCTTTGACTCCTGAGCTCACAAAGTTTAAAACCTTAAAAAGCATTTATGTTTAATTTTTTTTTTTGCTCTATTACTTTATTGTAACAATAATTAACCGATCATATAATATTGCTCCTCCCCCCCCCCCCCACTGAAATTTGTGTTTCCCCCTTCTTACCAATCACACAAAATTTAAAGTCTTTAAATCTCTTTAATTTTTATTTTCTATTCTATTTGTAAATCTTTAGTAATGTAAATAATCAGTCATGTATTAAATTCCCTCCCCCACAAAAAAATTCTGCTTCTCCCCTTTGCCCCTCCCTCCCCCACACACACGCACTCGAGCTCACAAAGTTAAAAATCTTTAAAAGTCTTCTTTTTTTTCTGCTCTATATATTATTTTATTATAACAATAATTAACCGCTTGAAATCTTCCCACAATCTGAAATAGCCGCTTTCCCCCCTTAGCCCCCCTTTTTTTTCTTTCTACACAAAATTTGAAGTCTAAAAATGTTTAATTTATATGTTTTCTGTCCTGATAACGAAACTTTAGTAATGATACATAACTAATCATCTGATAAACTTCCTACACTCCCCCCACCATAAAATTTCTGCTACCCCTCCCCATTTGTTCCCCCTCCCAGCTTAGAAAGATAAAATTCTTGAAATCTCTTTAATTTTTTAAAAACTTTATTTACTGTATTTGTTACTTTATTGCAACAATAACAATTATTGTTTATCAACTTCTCCCCACCTAAAATTGCCCCTCCCCTCCCCCTTTTTCCTACCACACAAATTTTAGTCTTTAAAACTCATTTTTCCCCCCTTCCCCAATTGTAAATTGTTAATAATGATAAATAACTAAGCAATTATCTAATCAATCTCCCCCCCCCCCCCCCCACACCCTTGCCACACTCTGAAATCACCAACCCCTTCCCTGCCATTTGAATGTTTAAAATCTATATTCACAAAAAATAAAACCCTTTATTGTAAAAATGTGTATTATAATTCATTAGCTTATTTTATTTGTAGGTCCTTAATTTTTTTTGGTTTTGGTCCTTGAAAGTCCTTGATTTTTATTTTAAAAAATGTGTACAAACCCTGTAATTATACGAACTTCATTTAATTAAAAAAGTTATGTCTACACACCTCAATTTCTCTTTTATAAATATTTCTGTAAATGATCATCTGGTATACTAGAACTTTCTCAAAGAGTATTCGAAACACTTCTGCAGTTTCAAAATGAAAATTTTGTATTGCTGTTAAGTCTGTAGCTTTTAATGAGCACTTGAGCAAGTTTAGTTATACAGTGCAGAACCATTTATCTGGAATGCTTGGGTCAGATGTATTCCGGATAACTGGTTTTTCCGGTTAACTGGTTGTGTGTTAAAGCAGTATCCATTTGATAAGTTTTGTGGAATATGTGTGGTTGTGGCATTATTTCTGATTTTAAATTATTAAATTACTTGGATTAAAAATCAATGCAAGAAAGATAAAAAGTTAACCAGAGTTTAAAAGAAGGTAATTTATGAACAAAAATTCTTCTGTTTCCTCTGCATAAAAATTAAAACATCTGAAATACAACTAAATATGTTTTCTTTTCAAATATTAGATGTTGCCATCAAATTATACAATTGTTTCAAGCAAAGCCTATGCCAAACTGGCAGTATATGACACCTTTTTCTGCAAAGATTCTGAAATCAGTCTATCAGAAATATCATTCTGGATAACTGGTTTTCTGGTTAACTGGTTTCCGGATAAATGGTTCCATACTGTATATGCATTGGTTGCTTTATAATTTGCATTCGCGTCTTGAGTCAGTCATGACTGATAATTATAAAAAACTAAGTTCGTAGCAATAAATAGTCTGATTTGAGCCGATAAAGCTCAAATCGATGAGTAATGTTGAAAATTTCCAAAAGAAGAAACGAGTTTTTTACTTTCGTCTATCTTTACAAGAAGAAAGTGTTGGTTTCGTAAAAATTTTCGACTTCCGGTTTTTGATGGATTTATACGTTTTAGAAGCCAGAGATTTCGAAAAACATGTTTTTACAAAATGTCTGTATGTGAGTCTGTCTGTCTGTATGTGACACAAATTTTGTGGACGATCTATCTCAAGAAATAATGCACAGAATTTAATAAAAATTTATGTTCAAGTAGTCCCTAATATAAATTGGTTCTGATTAGTTTTTGGTGTAAATCGTCCAACATGTGCACTGCTATGCTGCATTTTTCACGATTTCTGCAATAGCTCTATCTCAAGAACTAATGCGCGGATTTTCATCGAATTTCAGATTCAGTTATTCCTTGATATGAATTGGTGCTGGTAACGTTTTGGTGTAAATTGCTCAACAGATGACGCTGCTATGCTGCATTTTGCAACATTTACATGATTTTCATAATAGCTCTATCTCAAGAAATAATGCACGGATTTTCATCAAACTTCAGATTCAGTTAGTCCTTGTCATGAATTTAGGTTTTGTACCTTTTGGTTTAAATCGCTCAACAGGTGGCGCTGCTGTGCTGCATTTTTTGTGATTTCCGCAATAGCTCTATCTCAAAATCTATGCTTGGGTTTTCAACAAACTTCAGATTTGGGTATACATGGATATGAATTGGTGCTGTTCATGTTTTGGTATAAATCACTCAACAGGTGGCATTGCTATGCAGCATTTTTCACGATTTCCACAATAGCTCAATCTCCAGAACTAATGCACGGATTTTCATCGAACTTCAGATTCAGTTAGTCCTTGACATGAATTGACGTTTTATACATTTTGGTGTAAATCGCTCAACAGGTGGCGCTGCTATGCTGCATTTTTTGTGATTTCCGCAATAGTACTATCTCAAGAACTAATGCTTGAATTTTCAACAAACTTCAGATTCTGGTATACCTTAATATGAATTAGTGATGTTTATGTTTTGGTGCAAATTGTTCAACAGGTGGCACTGCTATACTGCATTTTTCAGAATTTCCCCTATAGTTCTATCTCAAAAATTAATGCACGAATTTTCATCAAACTTCAAATTCAGATATACTTTGATATGAATTGGTGCTAAATTGATGTAATTTCTTGTTAATTTAACTATTTAAATGATTTAATTGACGTGATTTATATAGAAGAAAGTTTTGTGACAGCCACCAGTGGTGTAGTCGTAAAAAAAACAGAGGGCATACGTTCTAAGCAGAGAACATACGCTCAAGGCAGAGGGTATACCCTAGTGTATATATATCATAGCTTTCTTGAGAAACAGAGGGTATACGATGTTCCTTAAAAAAATCCAGAGGGTATACGGCGTATAACCCCGTATACCCTCCACTACATCCCTGATGGCCTCAACATACTAGTTAGAATACTGATAGTTTCGGTCCAGCCGAACTTTTAGCGAAATCAGATTTTGGCCCGAAAATGAATTTTCAATCGATCTCTATTGAAAAGTTCAGGGTTACCATAAAGCACCAAATTTTGGCCAACTTGGCTAAATATCATCAAATTTGGTGACAAAAATAGGTTGCCATACATGAAGCCAACTTAGTGATAGCTGTCCAATTTGGCAAAATTCCCATTTAAATCAATCAATCTATATTTCTACATTTTTGCGAATTTTTAATGAAAACATTTTTTTTACATTAATAATTATTTAAAATAAGATACAGTGTCCACCAGAAGATATCGTATGGTGTGTTTTAGACGTAATATCTGGCTTGCAGACAGTTAGTCAGGCCTTTACAGAAAATTCACAAACTGAAATTGAAGAACGCCAAAATAATGCACATACCAGATCCAAGGACTTTGCTAACCATTTGCCACCTCGCTAAATGTAAACTCTGAAAAATGGCGATAAAAATTTAATTTTGGCAAAATATGTTGCAAATAATTATTTTCATGCTGATTCTTTTTAAAATGGGCACAAATGCCGCCAAAATTTTTTTTTAATCTTTCAAATAAAACGGAAGGGAAAATATATTGCTGTGATATGGTGCACTTTACAAATAACAATTTTTATACTCAATATTGTAAAATGTAAGTTTTATCTGTACTAATAAAAGAAAGTTTTGCTCTGTGCATCTGTGTGTATTAGCTAGGAAAATCTACCGCATGTACAAGGCTGAAAATTTGTGTGGGGTTAGTCCAAGGCCTCTCCTCGTGCACCTGAGACTCGGAATTTTAAATTTCTAATAATTAGTTGAGTTAGTAACTAAAAATTACAAGGAACTCTCATTAAAAATTCCTCTCTGTCCTTCGAGAGGGAAAAAGCAATTGCACATGTGCAGATGTCCTATTTACATATCGGGAAGAAATAAAGATAGAAAAAAATATTGGGGGGGGGGGGGGGGGGGGCTTGTTATCATTTATTAACTTCCATTGGCCAAACCGCTTAGTAAAGTTTAAAATGGAAGACATATTCTGAAAGATCGTACTCTTACGTCTCAAATGCTGCAATCAATTCAAAAAAATATTGCAGTTAACCTTTTAAAAAAAGTTTTGTTTTTCCAAAAAAGTTTTCCTACTTATTGTAACGCCCCTGCAAGCCACCATTTTAGAGGTACTGACAAACCAAAAGTATGTTCTTAAAGCTGAAACTTTCTTCTAATTGATTAATTGATGGTGCAATTGGTTTAAAAATATATGAATTTTAACCCTTTCAAATACACCAGTGAACACAGGTCACTTTGCACATCACAGAGATGATATTTTTTCTACACTAGATGTACCTAAACGTCTGTATTTTAACACAATCTTTTTAGAGCATCACAATAGACCAGATTTACATCACCTACAAAAATTTTAAAACGTTCGGACGGGTAGAAATATTTTTTACGAAATAAAACGTGTAAAAATTTTGACGAAATCGGTAAAAACCTGTTTCATTGTGATTTTGCTCGCTTTCGGTACGCATAGACTTCAAAAATCAAATTATGCAGAAAATGAAATACCAAATAGCATATACTTTTAATTTAATATTTTTTCGTGATTTTTTTCATTTAAAAATATAACTATACAAATTTGAGGTACATTTAAGGGTAACTCATCACAGGCCCAGGCAGTGCTGGGTGGGTCAACTAGTATATTATATACTAGCTGCCCCACCTGGCGTTGCCCGGGCCCGTAATAATATTCGTAAATAAACCTGAAATTTGTATCGGAGGTCAGAACAGAGAGGTGGATGGGTGTGTAGAGACTTCGCAAATTACCAGGGCCTGACTCTTGTTCAATTGGAAAGTTGTGTAAAGTCAGTGGTTAAGGTTTTTAATTTTTATTTGTACTTTAAACTCTTGTATTAAAAATTAATTGGTGAATTCAATTAAAATTTAATTATGTTTTCAATATCTTCAGGGCTTGAAATTTAATTTTTCCTAGGAGGGGAGTCTCCCTACCAACATTTATAAATGGAGGCGAGTTGAGCTATTTGGGAGATGGAAAAAAAATCTAAAACCCACTGATATTTTACGTGCTATTTAAAGATTTACATTAATTATTTTGTCATGTCTGTATTAATAGTGACATGACAAACCGACGTAATGTAAATTCATCGATCAGACGAAGGATAAAACTGTGAATTTCCTCAGTCTGCTGCAAAAAGTAACTACAAAATTCGCAGGTGTTTCTGAATAATTAAAAAAAAATCTGAAAGTCACAGCAAATTTTCTGAAAGGGGGAGACTGGGAAATCCTCTCCAGACGCTAATTATTTTTTTGCAGGTCGAGTAAACTCTTTTTTTTGGTTCAGTTTGATTTCAGGCTGAGTGTAGATTCCTGTAAATTGGATTTGGGTTAAACCCAATTTTTCAAAAGTTAGTTCAGTATATTATTTTAGATTAAAAACTATACCTCAGGGATGATTCTGAGTGAAAAAAAAAAAATCTGAAATTCACATCATATTTTCGGAAATATAGCGGGGGTGGGGGTGGGGGGTAATTCTGAGTAAAAAAAAAAATCTGAAATTCACAGCAAATTTTCTGAAAGGTTACAACAAGGGGGTGGGAATCCACTCCTTGCAACAACTATGTTTTTTTTTTTTCGCGTCCCTTTGACGAAATTTGCTGTTTTTTCGTGATTTTTTTGACGAAATTAGCAGTTTTTTCTCGATCATTTGGGTAAATTTGCCCTTTTATTCGCGATCCTTTGACGAAATTTGTTGTTTTTCCGCGATCCTTTGACGAAATTTGCCGTCTTTTCGCGATTCTCTGACGAAATTCGCGTTTTCCCCGCGATCCTTTGACGAAATTGGTTTTTTTCGGCGAACATTTGTCGAAATTTGCGATATAATTTATGTTCGTATTTATGACCGATTTTTTTTTTTAATTTTCGGAAATGACTGCCTAAATTTTTCGGAAAATTCGGAACAGAATCACCCCTGCTATGCCTATAATAATAGATATTTGAGTGTGTGTGTGTGTGTGCTGTTTTCTAAAGAAGCCGTAGCATTTTTTATCGTGACCCTTTGATGAAATTCCCACTTTTTTCTGCAGCCCTTTGACGAAATTCGCGTTTTATCCGCAATCTTTTGACGAAATTCGACTTTTTTCGTGATATTTTGGCGAAATTCGCGTTTTCTCACGATCCTTTGACTCCTTTTTCGCGATTATTTGACGAAGTTCGTGTGTTTTTCGCGATTATTTGACAAAATTTGCATTTTTTTTTCATGATCTTTTGATGAAATTCGCGTTTTTTCGCGATCCTTTGTCGAAATTCGCATTTTTTCCTTGACAAAACGCGCATTTTCCCGCGATCCTTTGACAAAATGCAAGTTTCTTCACGATCTTTTGATGAAATTCGCGTTTTTCACGATCCTTTGCCTAAACTCGCGTTTTGTCCGCGATCTTTTGATGAAATTCGCCCTTTTTCGAGATCATTTGATGAAATTTGTGTTTTTAGCGATCCTTTGATGAAATTCACATTTTTACCGCAATCCTTAGACGTTTATTCCCGACGATCCTTTGCCGAAACTCGCGTTTTTTTCTCGTTCCTTTTTCGAAATTTGCGTTTTTTTTTTTTTGCTATCCTTTGATGTAATTTGCGTTTTTTCGCGATCCTTTGATGAGTTTTGAGTTTCTCTTTTTTTCGCGATCTGACGAAATTCAAGTTTTTCAGCAATCCTTTGACAAAATTTACATTTTATTCGCAATCCTTTGCAACGAAATTGGTGATTTTTTTCCTCGAACGATTTACGAAATTGATTTTTTCGGTGATCGGCGACCATTTGTCGAAATTCGCGATATTTTTCTGTTGAACTGATGACCGATTTTTCATAATTTTTGGAACCTAATGCCTTAAATGTTGGGAAAATTCGGAATAGAATCACCTCTGAACTCACCAATCGGTCGTGGACACTTGTCAACCGATCTCGAGAAAGAAATAGTGAAATTTGTCTATCAGTCGAATGAAAAATTCGTGAATTTCAACGATCTTTCGCGGTAAAAAAAAACCGCAAAATAAAAAAAACCGCAAAATGTGTCAATTGGTCACATGAAAATATAAGGAAATCCGCAAAGCATTGGTGGGAGTTGATCGCAATTTCAAAATGTAAAATTCTCCCGAAAATGGTGAAATTTTTTGAGCGGGATTTCAAAATTTTGGGCGCGAATCCCGCCATCCCGCCCTGAAATTCAAGCCCTGATCTTAAATTATTATTATTATTAGTAGTAAATTTTTATTTAAAATCTTTACATGAAAAAGTAATTACAAATGCATCCTAAACTGTACTACTGAAAAAGAAATAATAAAATTGCATCAATTATTTTAAAGTTAACAATATTTACTGTATGTATTTATTTACTTATTGCCATATTGATTTAAAAATACCAGAACTTTTTTCACTTTAGATACCCTTAAAAGAAAAATGAAATCCTTAAAGTAGCAAAAATCTATTAATTCAAATTTACACTCAGTCGTACCGAGTTTCGAACCAGAGTACCTTTGTACAGAAAACTAAGGTGTTGAACGATTACACCACAAGTGCTTCGGCCAACCTAGTAAATTAACCTTCCCTATTCACTAATCGTTTCTTTTCTTTTTTTTTTTCACGTCTGTTTCATTAGCATAACAAAATAGATGGTTAGAGTGTTCTCCGAATTCTCAATGGATCGTAAATATAACTAAAACCAAATCCTTTTTAAAATTTCATAAAAAAAAATATGCATATTTTAGAGGGAAAACGTTTAACCGAAATGAATAGAATTCGCACCAAAATGTAAATCCTCTTTATGAGGCGTAAAGTGACGTGTGTTTGACGGTGCATTTGAAAGGGTTAAAACTTCTATTTTTAAAAACCATTTAGTCCATCGATTTGAAGAAGGTTTCCATCTTTATAAGCATATATTTGGTTTGTCAGTACCTTTAAAATTGCATCGTGGGAATGTGTGGAAAGGAGATCGTGGGAAAGGGAGAAAAATGTTTTTCAGAAAAACGATCATTTTTGATTTTTCTTTTTCAAGGGGTTATTTGCGAAAGATTTTTTAATTGATTGCAGCATTTGAGACGTAAGAGTACGATATTTTAGAACATGTCTTCCGTTTTTAACTTTACTGAGCAGTTTGGACAATGTTAGGTAATAAATAATGACAAAATACTCCGAAATATTTTTTTTTCATTCTTCATTTGCGTATCAGTGCATGCATCAGAGATTTTCCCTCTTTCAACGGCAGAGATGGTTTTTTAATGAGAGCGAGTTACGGTTGTTAATTAATAACTCGGGTATTAATTAGAATTTTAAAATTCTGAGAAGCAGGTACATTAGGAGAGACCTTCGACTACCTTCTCAAAAAATTTCAACCTCGTACGTGCCGTATATTTCGTTAGCCATCGCCAGCAGACAGACACACACAAAGTGTTCTGTTCTTTTATTGGTATAGATAAAATAAATTAATATCATTTTTTAAAAATTCAGTGCAGTTTTTGGCTAACACTTGAAAATTGGCTAATGATTTTCAAATTTGGCTAATGTGTTAGCTAATAGTCTTAATTTCTTAGTGTGGTCCTTACAGATCATCATCATAAAATGCAGTAAATGAAGATTCCATCTCTTGTTCTCCTCAAATAAAAACAATTGTCTTAAATACAGAGGATTCCATGCAGCTTCCTACTAAAAGAAGCATCATCATCATATGTATTATTTTTGTTTTCAACATCCCTTTTTGTCAACTAAAGTATAACCTTCTACAATGAATGAGGTATCATTGGATAGGATTATTTGCCCACGTCTGACATAGCATATTAAATTTAATTAACATTTAGCGTTCAAAAATGAATAAGGTATCATTGGATAGATTTTTTTGCTAGTAGACATTGCATACTAAGTTTTCATTATAGTTTTAGGTTAAGTGTCATCATACATATTATTTCTGATGTCAACATCCGATTTTCTACACTCGTACAAAATGCACAACGATGAATAGGGTGTTATACGAAAGGTTTTTAAACAGGCTTTGAACATAGTACACTGATATTTTGTTAAAACAAGTTGTTTGATCAAATAAAAATCACAGTTAATTATAAATTATTAAAAAATGTCAAAAAATAAACTCAAAGATTGCGGTGGGAAAGCTTTGCACGGGTCTACTGGTCATATATATTATTTTTGATGTCAATATCCCTTTTTCTGTGCACATATGAAACACATAACGAAGAATGAAGTATCACATGAAAGGTTTTTGGACAGACTTTTGACATAGCACACTCACATTTTGTTAAAACACATTGTTTGATTAAAAATTGCAGTTAATTTAAAAATGAATGAAAAAAAGATATCAGCAAAAATAATGTCAAAGATTGCAATGTGAAAGCCTTGCATAGGTTACAGGTATTTCTAAAATTAATACATACAATATTTATTATTTAATTTTCTAATAAAATACTTTTCTTGATCCTAAATATTTTACATTTAAACTAGGTTGATATTCATGTCATGAAAGATCCGAGGGAAGGTGAGTGGACCTATTTGGCTACAGAAGTTACTGATAAAAATGGCCGACTTACTTATACAATCCCTAGAGACAGAGCTCTAAATTATGGGATGTATCCAGTTAAATTAGTTGTCAGGTATTATTATTTAATTTTCCTATTTCTATTAATATGTGCTATTTGTATTCTTTTTTATTGTAATTTGAATATAAAATAAACTCAGAAAATGAAATGAAGGTTTTGGATTTACAATGCAATTACATTTATATCTGTACTTTTCTCAAAAAGTTAGTTATCTTTTCTTTTTTTTTTAACCATAAAAATCTTTGATACTTTTAAATGGATGAGTGTAATTACCAATTTCTTATTAAATATTTTTGAAATATAACAGATTATATTTTGAAATATAACTTAATCTGTATACTTTCTTCTCTATGATGATGCAATTAATTTTCAAAAATATGAATATTAACTCTTTTGAAAAAATTCATGACTGGAAGTTACTCCGCGCTAGTTATTTTTTTTCTCTACAATAAAATAACTAAATGTTGGTATTTTAACGCAATCTTTTTTACACATTCTTCATACAATTGATTTACATCACGTGTAAAAATCTTGAAACATTCAGACAATTAGAAGTTTTTTTTTTAATATATAAAATCTGCAAAGGTTTCGCTCAGAGCATAAACATGCAGTCGGCTTTTGCTCATGTTACAATTAAATATACATATTTTTGCACCAAAACTATACGCAGACTTCTGAAACATTATATCTATAACTGATAAAAACTACAAAGAGTTTGGATGATAAGAACTATATGTTTTTAAGGTTAAAGGACCTGAAATGGAGAAAAAAAGGGCAAAAAAAAAAAAAAAAAAAAAAAAAAAAAAAACCAGCCCTTTTTCAACTAAAAATTAATGTTTTTTCACAAGGCATTCAAAAGCATTATACACAGCCAGCAAGTAAATTCTTTGCCGAACTTCAGCCAAATGTCCTAACCTGGTTACTTTTAGTCCTGGCAATCTCTCTCTCCATAGTCGGCAGGAAAGGGCTTTTAGTCCTTCTGCCAAACCATCTCTTGACCCTTGCATCCAGACTCCTATTGAATGAATTTTAAGCTTTTTCCTATTACTTTTCGATCATTTGGTCACTTGGTAATCTTTTGCTAAATGCCCCAGTAGCAAAAAATTCGCCAAGTGTCTGCAACAGACACTTCAGGGCCTCATTCATTTTACTCCGTCACATAAAAATATTCATCAAACAAGAAATATTCATAATACTTCTTACCTGTTTTGACAAACTGCAGTTCAGAATCTCTTTTAGATAAATAAAAGGTAAGTAGTATTCACAAACTAAGAAATATATAAGTTTTTTGTAAGTTTATAGGAAAATTATAAATAAGGAAGCATTACTTAAATAGAAAGAATGTTGTATATGTTGCTAGATTAAAATTGCAAACTTGTTTATGGAATATGAATATTTTCAACAAATGTCTGCACACATTTCATGAAATTAAAACTCATATTTTAAATCGCAATATATTCTCAATAAGCATTTTTTTTTAAATTGCCCATTTTAGCCCACCTTACTCTAGAGAAGCAAACAAATATAGTTGCATGCAGTTTAAAATTATGTTTAAAACTATAATTTTTTAAATATGACCTGAAAATTTCAATATTCAAGATCTTGACATCTACAATAAAATTTCATTTTTAACAGGGGAGATCATACATCCTTGGATTTCTTTTTGACTGTGATTCCTCCTAAAACAGAGTGTGTTGTGTTTAGCATTGATGGTTCTTTCACAGCTAGTGTTTCAGTAACTGGCAGAGATCCAAAAGTGAGGGCAGGTGCAGTTGACGTTGTAAGGTATGTGAACTCTTGATTTTTGAAGTTTTTTTTTTTTTTTTTGTCTAAAATAGCATGATTTTCCATGCACTTTTTTCTGTTTTATTATTACATTTGATTAAGCATCAAAACATTTGTTTTATATGTCAATGTATAATTTTTGCTTCATGATTCATTTTTTGCATTCAATATACAAGGTGCGTCTAAAATGTTCGGTGAATGGAAGCATAAAACATATAAAACAAAACATGGAAACAAAATACCTTTAATCACCCTCAAAATAACATCCATTGGCCACAATACACTTATGACATTGTTTATAAAGGTGCTGGAATGAGTCAGCAAAGGCCTCTTTTGAGATCGACCGAAGCACAGATGTCACCCAATGGTACTAACACTGTCCTTGCTGATTCCCAATTCCTTGATATCCATCGTAAACACAATTGGCGATTGTTTTACAGCATCTGTCACCCGCTCGATTTTGTCTGTCGTCACACTTGTTGAGGGTCGACCTGAATATGGTTTCGTCATCCATGGTTTCCTTCCCCTCCTGAAATGTTTAAACCAGTCATGCACACATTTTTTGCTCACTGTGTCTTTTCCATACACCTGTACCAATATGGCATGCATTTCTGTGGCGGTTTTTCCCAATTTGTAGTAAAACTTGAGGTTTATCCATTGCTCCATTTCAATATGACGCAAGTTTTGACACATACATCGTTCGACTGTCCATAACAGAGTATTCTGACTTGGTTTCATGCACTTCTTACTACGTGCCATCTCTCCATTGGTCTCTACCTGCGCATGTGCAGGGACGTCTTTTAACTCGTGTTGTTTATGAGATATCCATCCATTCACCGAACTTTTTAGACGCACCTTGTATATATTTTTTGCTTTTAGTATGGTATTGTCTTAAAATCGGTAGTTCTCTGTTATAGGAGCCTTGACACAATAGAGGAAATAGCAATGTTGAATTTTGTAAGAGAAACAAATTTTCTAAAGCGCTTTCTGACAACCTTTATTTATCTTTTAAAATTTCATTAGATTGTTATTGGGTTGGCACAAAAATAATGCATGATTTTTCAATTTAAATTTAAAATTCTATAACTTTTTTAAACTAAGAGCCATTACAATCATCAATACATTTTCGGCAACAAGAATTGAGTTTAGTACATAGGCGTAACCAGGGGGGTGCCCTGGGGGCCCGGGCACCCCCCCCCCCGCTTGCGCAGACTCAAGCACAGTTGTTTAAAAAAAATCGAAGTCTACAAAAGAAAAAAGAAGTGAAAGCAGAGTTCAATTAGTTTAGCAGTTTAGTTCAGATAACTAACAGCCTAAGTTTTGAACTGTGATAAAAAAAAAAAAAAAAAAAAAAAAAAAAATCCACGTTCTGTTTTTTTAAATTATGTTCTTTATCTTTTTTTAAAACTAGAATATTTACAAGAATCTGTATTAGTCGTAGAAAGCAGAAAAGCAGATTTTATAATCCCACTTTGACGTTCTTTTTTTTTTTTTTTTTTTTTTGAGAGATTTTTTTAACACCGTTCTTTTTATTGCATATTTCAGCAATTTCATGAGAAATTAACGCAAGTTCTTGACGAGGATAGAAACAGAAATTATTTGTCTCTTTGATTTCGCAGTCTAAAGTCTAGAATGAAGCAAAAAAATTTGAAACGGAATGCAGATGGGAAACAGTAATTGTAAAATGCGATTATCCGGGGGAAAGGTGGGGGTGCACAGACCATGCCTCCTTTTAAAATGAGAAATAATAACACAGAAAATTAAAATTGATCTGAATTTGGTTGGTTGGTTGAATTTCGTGTTTCGCGACCATATTTTAACATTCGTAAAAGGAATATGGTTGCAGTCTTTCAAGTCAATACAGTGATTTTTTTCCTCTGAAAATTTCTACGCGATTTTTTGTCGAAATCCGCATTTTTCAACACTAACCTTTGACAAAATTCGTGTTTTTCACCGTGATCCTTTGATGAAATTCGCATTTTTTATTGCGATATTTTGACGAAATTGGAATGTCTTTAGTACGATCCATCGATAAAATTCATGTTTTCTTTACACGATCTTTTTGCAAAATTCGCATTTTCTTTCCGTGATCTTTTGACAAAATTCGCATTTTCTTTCTGCGATCCTTCGACGAAGTTCACTTTTTCACCGGGATCTTTTGACGATTTTTTTTTTTTTGGGGGGGGGGGGCGACCTATTCACGAAATTGATTTCTTTTTACAGGGATCATTTGTCGAAATTCGTGATAGTTTTGCGCTACCGATTGAGAAAATTCTCGATATGTTTCTGTACCAATTAACAAAATCCTCTGCTTTTTTCCGCGACTTTTTGAGGAAATTTGCAACATTTTCTCGTCAATCATTTATCGAAATTCTTGTTTTTTTTGCGCAATCTTTGACGAAATTCGCGATTTCTTTCTGCACTCTTTTATCGAAATTCACGATATTTTTCACGCTCGTTTGAAGAAATTCTTAAATTTTTCCAGGATCGAGTCACGAATTGATTTTAAGAAGTTCCACAAAAGAAATAAAAATCGCGGACTTAAAAAAAATTTTAAATACTCACTGAAGAATCACAGCTGTGAAAGAATTTTAAGGCCGGAAATACTGCACAGCATTTTTTATTATACGGATCTTTCCTTTTCTGTGCACAAATCCCGCAATCCCGCACGTTATTTTAAACTCTGCCCCTCAAAGAAAACTTCATTACTATTAGAGTTCGCTGGTTGCTTTTTTAAAAACTAACATAGAATTAAAGAAATCTAGGATTGGGTGTGGGGGGGGGGGGGGAGCTGCATTTGGCAATGTACCCCCGACCAAGCTATGGCCACTTCCGTCTCGAAACAAACGAATCCTGAATTATCGCAATTTTATTTTTCCGAGCCAAATTAAATATTCAGCTTTCTTATGCGAACTGATTTGACATTCTTTCAATTTCAATTTAATCACGGCAATTGCAAAAATTACCGGAGAGTTTTTTATGTTTCAAAAAAAGTCAAAAACTCGCCTCAAAGTGCAAAAAACCCCGTTATAAATCGCATTAAAAATTCGAAAAAGATTAAAGGACAGCAGGGAACGAAATTAACTAATTGGGTAAAATATTTAAACCGGATTTCTTTTAGGAACGCGAAAAAAACCCTCTAAAAATAACATTAAAAATTGTTACAAATTGAAAAATCGCTCTAAGAATCTCGAAAAAACTTTATTGAAAAGAAGACAAAGTTTACTGGATAAAATATATAAATCTGATTCTTTTTTACTAATTTGAAAAAATTCGCATAAAAAATGAATTGAAAAATTCCAGAAACTGTCTTCGATATGCATGACTTCAGGCAAACAGGTACTTTCCTGTCAAATCTCGAGGCTGTGAGGACTGCATTGTTTTCTCAGAGTTCAGCGCTCGCCCATATACACACACACGGAGAAAGACAAGCACCTATCTTTATTATTACAGTCGCATCATGATAATATAACTTTTATCATCTTGACAAAATTTAGTGTATTGCTTTACCTAATACATTGGACACATTCTGAGGTAAAAACATGAATTATTAATGAATATTGTAATTATTTATAATATTACTAGCAAACCCTGCGGCTTTGCTCGCGTAATATTTGAAATATGCCAAGTGATAGTACCTTTTAATAAAAATTAGACATATAAATAACTAAATTTTTATTTTATTAAAAGGCAATATTTTATTTTAATAAAAGTTTTTTCTATTAGAAGGTACTTATTACTTTTAGGAATAATTCAAAAATTATTATTTAAAACACAGTTTGATTAAACATCATTATTACACTGCAATGGCAGAAATGAGACTTAAATTAATAAAATGAAGTAAAACTAAATAAATGATAATTTAGAAAATATTTTGAAACTTTTATGCTCAATTAATACGCTCATTTCAGCATTCATTTGAAGTTTTGAATTTTTTAGAAACCATCTTCTTACATCTTAAAATTAACCATCATGTCAAATTTCAAGTCCTACCACCTCTCTCAACATAAAGGGCTATGTTGAAACAGGAACTGTGACCATTAATTTGCCAACATTAATTTTGAAATTGGTTTGTTATTTCCTAATATTCCACAGAAACGTAATTTAAAAAGCTTTTAAAGCCCTTTTTTAGAACATTTGTTGTTTCTGTGAACCCCAGGTGTTAGAATCACCGGCATAAAAATATAGGCTGTGTAGGATCAGAGACTGTTACCATTGATTCGCAACTATTACTTTTATAATCGGTTTATATTCCCTGAAATTAAATAGAATCGTAATTTAGGACTTTTTTAGAATGCTTTTCGCACCTCCCCTTCACTTCACCCCTTTTTAATTCGAATTTATTTTCGACGTTCCTTCGAGGGCATTTATATTTTATAAGTAACTACCATGTCATATTTAAAGTTTCTAGCCTTTTCAGTATCACAGAAATCGCAATTTAGAAAGTTTTTAGCTCCTGCAACCCTCTGGTGGTAGTGGAACAGACATAAAATATAGCTTATGTTTGAGCAGGTTCTATCACCAAAATTTGTCAGCATTATTTTTTTTATCGGTTTGGTAATTCTTAAATTTGCTTAAAAATTGTAATTTATAACGCTTTCCACTCACTTCATTTTTTTTAAATTTGGAATTTTCTTTCGACTGTTCTTAGAAAGCAGTTGCATCTTGTAAGTAAATACCATGCCATACTTCAAAGTGTTAGACCCCTCAGTTGTGCAAAAAACGCAAATTAGAACATGTTTTGCTTTTGCAACCCTCAGATGGTAGTGACAGCAACATAAAATATAACCTATGTTATAGCAGGGACTGTCACCATTGATTTGCAACCATTACTTTTGAAATAGCTTTGGTATTTCTTTAGATTGAGTAGAAATCGCAATTTAGAACGTTTTTAGGACGCTTTTTGCGCATTTTTATCCCTTTTTAAATTACCAATTTTTTCGAAACTGTTCGTAAAGATCATTTATATCTAATAAATATGTACCTTGCCTAATTTTAAGTTGCTAGCCCCTATCGATCACAAAAATCGAAATTTAGAATGCTTTTTTGCTCCTGCAACGTCTTGGTGATAGTGATACCGACATAAAATAGCGTCTATGTTAGAGCAGAGGCTGTCAGCATCAATTTCCTACCATTACGTTTGAAATCAGATTAATTCTTCCTGAGATATTGCCGACAAATCGGCATTTAGAACATTTTTAGAATGCTTTTCGCGCATTTTGCTCCTGCATCTCCTCTGGGGTAGTGGAAACAGACATAAAATATAGCCTATCTTGGAGCAAGATCTGTCACCATCATTTTTACATCATTATCTTTGAAATCGGTTCAGTACTTCCTGGGATTGCATAGAAATCGCAATTTAGAAAATTTTTACAACGCTTTTTGCGCATTTCGACCCCCTTTTAAATTTTGATTTTTCTAGGAAATGTCCTTAGAGATCTTTGATATCTTATAACTAACTACCATTCCAAATTTCAAGATTCTAGGCACTTCCGTCACGCAAAAGCCGCAATTTAGAACGTTTTTCTCCTGCACCTCCTTTGGGGTAGTGGCACCGACATAAAACATCGCCTATGTTGGAGCAAGGGTTGTCACCATCATTTTGACGCCATTATTTTTTAGATCGGTTTGGTATTTCCTGAGATTGTGTAGAAACCACCATTAGAACGTTTTTTAGAACGCTTTTCGCGCATTTTCACCCCTTTTAAATTTCGAATTGTTTAAGAACTCTTCTTGGAAATCCTTTATATCTAATAAGTAGCTAATATTTCAAATTTCATATTTTTAGGCCCTTGGGTAACGCAAAAATCGCATTTTTAGAACGTTTTTTGCTCCTGCTCCCCCTTTCGGTAGTGACACCGACATAAAACATAGCCTATCTTGTAAAGCGTTGTCACCATCATTATGACACCAATATTTTTTAAATCGGTTTGGTATTTCCTGAGATTGTGTAGAAACTACCATTTAGAACGTTTTTTAGAACGCTTTTTGTGCATTTTCACCCCTTTTAAATTTCGAATTGTTTAAGAACTGTTCTTAGACATCATTTATATCATATAAGTAACTAATATTCAAAATTTCATATTTCTAGGCCCTTCAGCAGCGCTAAAATCGCATTTTTAGAACGTTTTTTGCTCCTGCACCCCTTTTGGGGTAGTGACACCGACATAAAACATAGCCTATCTTGTAAAGCGTTGTCACCATCATTTTGACACCAATATTTTTTTAATCGGTTTGGTATTTCCTGAGATTGTGTAGAAACTACCATTTAGAACGTTTTTTAGAACGCTTTTTGTGCATTTTCACCCCTTTTAAATTTCGAATTGTTTAAGAACTGTTCTTAGACATCATTTATATCATATAAGTAACTAATATTCAAAATTTCATATTTCTAGGCCCTTCAGTAACGCTAAAATCGCATTTTTAGAACGTTTTTTGCTCCTACACCCCCTTTTGGGTAGTGGCACCGACACAAGATATAGCCTATGTTCTAAGTTGGACTAACACCATCATTTTGATACCATTACTTTTGGAATCGGTTCAGTAGTTCCAGAGCTTACCTCCTACAAATAAACAATTTTTTCCTCTTTATAATAGGAGTATAGATAGATAGTAATTATTTATATGCACTTTCCTCCAAAATTTCTTGGTTCTCTCCCGGTGATCCCTAAGAAGTCATGGAGTCACATTCTGAAAAACTTTCGTGGGTATGTGCTTGTGTACGGTATTATCTGAGATTTATCATCCCGCAAAATTTCATCTACAAGACTTTGCCATAGATAATGCGACGTTTACTTCTCATGCAATGCCCCTGTGCCTATAAAAGTTTCCAGCAAGATTAAAGGCGTTTTTTAATCTTTGTAAGAAGTTAGGGTGCCAAAAAGTTTTACGCTTGTGACCACACTTAGTCACTGTCTTATTTCACTGCTGCAAGGAGATTTACATATCTTTTTTTTTTGCCATTAGATTTAATTTTGATGTTTTGAACCCCTTCTCACACCCCCTCACGCAAACAAAAATCGCGTTTGAGCCCTTTTTAAAAGAAATAACACGCAATTATGAATTCTAAAAGGAAAACCTGTCTAAAACGGAAATTCGGCCGGTTTAATGGGGTTCTGTTTTCGCAGGTTTTACTATATAATATATTGTTTGTATTCAACATATTCTGGTTAAAAAGTCTGGGCACCCCCCCGTTCAAAAGGCTGGTTACGCCTATGTAGTAATTCCTGTGGCAAAACAGTCTGGGCTTCTGGATGCGACAAACCCTCAGAAGGCATTTCTGACATCTTGATTAACGAAAATTTTTCTACTCAAGAAGTTGTCTAGTTGTTTAAAGAAGTGATAAAAGTCAGTTGGCGAGAGGTTTGGTAAGTGCAGTGGGTGAGGAAGTATTTCTTAGGCCACCTCGTGTAACTTTTGGAGGGCTGATTATGCACTGTGAGTTGTCATTCAACTCATGTGGGACCCACTTATTGAGTTACTTCTCCTTGTCAATTTGATATAAGTGGCGAACGATACTGAAATAGTCAACATTGAGTTCATTCGCAATTGCTCAAGTTGTTCTGGTTGGATCTACTTTGACTATTGACTTCAGTTGATCATCATCAACAACAGAAGGATGTCTGCGACCGACCACCCTTGTCTTGAGGGTTGAAATCTACTTGATGAAATTTTTTAAACCAATGCTGAACTGTGCATACGTTGGTGCTTCCCTTGCCCCAAACTTCATTAATGTTTCGTGCAGTTTGTGCTGCACTGCAACCGAGTTTAAACTTGTAAAAATAAATTTGACAAACGTTTTGTTTTGACATCTCAGCTTCTGAAGTCAATAAACAGCCTAAAAATAATAATAATTTAAAACAATTACTTGGCAAAGAAAGTGCATAAAATAAGCTTTAGAATGATCTGTAATACATACCACTAGGATTAAATTCTGTACACAAAATGCTTATAAAGTAAGTTGCACTGTAAAATCCTGCATTATTTTTGCACCAACCTAATATATCTTTATGAAATAATTATCAATGTATCAAATGCACAAGCAATGTGTTCACTATTTATACCATTTAATATGTACACTGAGAAGCATTTTTTAAAATTTATGCATAAATAAGACATAATAGTGTCATGAAATATATAAAATATGACTATACAAATAAACCATATAATAATCCACATTTAGCAATGCATATGTGCAAATTATTTTTTAATAAGCACTTTCTGGTAGCCACAGTTCTACAGTTGTTTCTAATTGCGATTCAGAAACATCACGTCCTATGTGATGTCTCCACATAAATCCCACCAGATAAGACTCCAGATGATGGCAAGCCATACCTCTGTTTCTTATTTCTCTATTCTACATACTGGATATGATATGCATGATTTACAGCAAAATGATAGAGGAAAAGGTCCAATTACCAGCTACCACTTTTGTTTTCAATCTAGATCATACAATTTTCAAAATTAATAAAATAAAAAGCGGCAGCAGGGTACTTTGGCACGTCTTACACCTGTTTAGAGAAAAAAAAAATCAGTTTAATTAAAAGGCGTTTTCTGTTTATAAGAAGCAAAATTCCGAAAGTCTTCAAATTTTGAGTTTTAAAATGGGGTCTAAATACCGGCTATCTAAGTTTTTTTCCAAAAGATCACACAAATAGAGCTAATGACAATTATTAAGCAATAATAATATTATTTTAATAAATTGTATTGATTAATAACATTTCTTATGTACAGAAAAAATACGCAATTTTTAATAAATAAGTATTTTTGTCAAATTTCTGAAATTCTTTACGACTATCTCTCACAGTCTTCTTCTCATTATGTTTCTAATTTTGTTTTTTAAAGTGTTAAAAAAAAAAAAAAGCTTGCTGATTGAAGTGAGAATTATTTTATCTGAAAAAATCAAAAGCATAATATCACTCTCTACGTCGGATCACTCTCTGAACATTGAACCCAGAATCCCCTCCCCCATTCTTGTCCACAGAGAAAGCATCCATGCAGAAGACACAAATTTATCATATTCCTCTGTTGGATATTTTCCTTTTCACTTTTTTAGCCCTCTCGCTGCGTAATTGTTTTATCAAAATAGCTTCAAAAATTGCATATTTAACCTCTTCGCGACGAGCGTCTTTTAAGAATTTTTATTCATTTGTCACCGGTTTTTCAAAACAAAAGTCTTTGTCTAATTTAACTAGGAAAATGCTCCGATTAAATAAGGCATAATTTACAATAAAAAAATAACTGGTGGGAATAATCAAGGAAGGTTAATTAGGCAGAAAAAATGCATCCCCCATGAAATCTCGGGTTGTGCAAATTTTGCTTCTTTTACGATGATCAAGGAAATCTCGGGTTGAGCAGAGAGAGGGTTAAAATCAAATTTCTGCCTCTTTCGCCTGGTTTACTCCGTCATTTTTTTTTCTTTCTCTTCACATTTATTACAGGCAATTTTGTAGTGTCCAACAGCTCTTTTTTGGAAAGTGATCCGGTAACCAGTGTCGGTCCTGAAGAATTACGGCCATGGTTGTTTTTTTCATATTGCGAAATGGGACGGGGACTATTTCTGAACCATTTAAATTAATTTATTACTTATGGAACTATTTAAATTAATTTATTTTCCTCCCCTTCAAGCAGAGCAACTGAGAGAGGTCCAAATACCGGCCAGCCGGTATTTAGACCACTCTAGGTAGCCAGTATTCGGGCCACTGCTATGTTTAAGTTAAAATCGGTATTACTCATTCATATAATAAAATACCAATACTGTGCGTGTGACAATTGAGAGCTAAATATGTCTAGAAAATAACTTAATCAACAATTCAAGCCAATATACGATCAGTATATTTTTAAAAAATGAGAAACACATATCTGAAAAACTTTTGATGTACCAGATTACGTAGATTCGACACTTTTGCATTTACTATTTGTAAATGACACAGACTTCAGCGACGTACTTTTCGTAACTTTCTTCTCTCAATTAAAGTTACAAACTCTGCCTATCACCGCTAGGCTGCGCTGCACTCAGTTCTCAGAACACCTAGCAGCCGGTATTTGGACCCTAGCCAGTATTTGGACCTTCTCCTACTACTTTCTTCTCCTACTCCTGCTACTTTCTTCAAGTTCTTTGGTTATATAATATTGCTTATCTTATATATTCTATATATATTATACATATATTCTTTTCCTACCGTACCCTCTGTTTGTTTCGACCAACTCAATGCTCAGAAATTTATCAAATTCCATTATAGAGCAGTTCACATCACGTGACTTTTACCAGAGAACAATGAAAAAAGCTGTAGGACACACAAATAGAAAAAGCATTGATAAAGGTAGTGATAGCTGTCCTACAACCTCAGCAAAAACCTGTTTGTGACATCACCTTGTACAGCTGTATATGCTTAACACCTATGCATTGTGACAAATCGATCGAAGATCACTGTCGATTGAAGGTGAACAAGAACATAGTGACTTTTGTAGGAACTTCATTAACAACTACATTGGTTAATTGGTTATATAACTATTCTAGCCGTCCATGTAAATGATTGATTGCTCATTTACATGATCTTTAATATTTTGCAAGAGCGTTTTTGCATTTCTATTCAGAAGTTATACTAAAAAACACTCATTGCCATCGTGACAAATACCACCTAAAATCCACTGTTGTAGTAGAATTATCGAAGTAATTTGTTTGTTTGTTTAATGAAGACAGGCTCATTAACTTGCATGATTTTACTTGGCTCTCCCTTTTTTTTTTGCTGAATACTTCAGAACAGATTTCGCACATGTAACTATTTCATTCTATAACTGATGTTTCACACATACTTAACTACATTTTGAACCATCAGACCAAAGTCAGTTCCTCACTTCAACAATACATAGATTGCAGAGCCTTAACCGTCAGCCGCGAGTAACGCTCATATCATGTTTCACATATTCTATACAATTCTGTGGGAAACGCTATTTTCACGTTCCAGTTTTGCCAGTGGGCTACATTTTATTTATTCAGATTACTTGATTCCCACCACTTTTTAAAAGTGTATAATTCGGCTTATTCTCGCATTATTTAATCTATAATTAAATAAAGTGACTATTTCTACTTCAAAAAAGGTCATGGGAATCAAACAATCTGAATTTAAGAAAAGCAACACACTTGCAACACTTAAAAATATGCCACGGTTTTATCCAAGAAAATGAAGAAGTCGCCCGTGGCTGGAGGGTTAAAAAAAGGAATTTTAGAGCCATTGAAACAGTTCACCATGCAATTTTCTTTCTTTCTTTATTTTTTGCAACTTATATTAGATATTCAGATGTTTTGACTCCAACATACAGTTGCATATTTTGATCATTTTCACAGATTATTTTAAATGGTAGAATGCCCTTCTTTTGTAAAAAACCTAGTATATTTTTCCATCATTAGTAAATTAAAAATAGCGAACATGTTGGAAATTTTAGAAACAAAAACAGGCAAGTTTTGTGTGCTAGAGAAAGGTGTAGATTAGAAAATTTTTTCATTAGTTGCTGTTTTGTTTTTGTGATTGTATATAATAACTGGCATGAAATTGCACCTTCTTGAGACTGACTTGTGTTAAGGCCTCTATAAAAAAGGAATGTAAAATCATTCAAAATAATTTCTAAGTCTATTATGGAATGATAATAATTTGTTTTGAAAATGCAGATGGCGTTTCTCTATTTTGAGATATTATTCGAAAAAATTTTTAGTATTTTAATAGTTTATATACAATATTTTTTTTAATTTACTTTAACTAATTTTCTTTGTTTTTTAAATTGTTAATCAAAAATTTGATAATTTGAGTTAGCTTAATTATTTCCATTTCTTTTTTAAAAGTTTTTGTTTCAAGTCTATTGCTTTTTATTTTTACTTATCTCTGTGATGGAATAGCTGTGCCTATTGCACCAAAACAATAATGCTGCACATTTTGCACCAAATCGATCATTTTTCAACGATTGCACCCAACTGTTGCAAAGTATGAAAATTTTCTCCTAGTATACATTTTCCTGTAAGACTTAACTCCATTATTTCATTATTTTTTTGTGCAATCGTTTGATGAAATTCACAATTATTTTCTGCGGCTGATTGTCAAAATTGATTTTTCTTTCTGCAGCCATTTCAAAATCTGCAAAATTTGCTGTATATTTTCTGACTGAAAATCATTGATTGATCATCATGAATGGATCCTGAAATTCGCTATTATTTTCCATGATCATTTTTCAAAATCCATGTTTTTTTTTCCTTGCAATCATCTAAGAAAATTTGTGATCTTTGATGAAATTCACGTTTTTTCTTCCCGCAATAGTTGCACAGAATTCACAATTTTTTTTCGCAATCCCTTGTCAAAACTTGCAATTTTTTTTCTACGACCTATTTCATTTTTTTTTCTGCAATCGATTGATGAAATTCTCTTATTTCCTGATCTTTTCACGAAATTCACAATTCTTATGCATGATCGTTTATAATTTGTAACTTTTTAGAACTGTTGAAAAAAATTCGAGATTTTTAGCGTGATCTTTGATGAAATTCAAATTTTTATTGTGATTATTGGACTAAGTTTGTGATTTTTTTCCTGCCTCCGTTTGACACAATGTGCAATATTTTTCTGCCATCTTAGGCAAAATTCGCTATATTTTTCAACAGTCATTTGAAGAAATTCATGATTTTTTTTTCCACAGCCGATTAGCAAAATTCGTGATTTTTTCCACACCTAATTAACTTTCTGATTTTACAAAATTACGAAGAAAAATAAATAAATAAATGCAGACTTCCATGAAAATTAAAAAATATTCACAAAAGAGTCACATGCATGTGAAAGAAGTTAAAGTGGAAATCTTGTATGTTTTCTTTTTAATCCTACCCCTCAAAAAGTATTTTCAAATAATAATTAAAAAAAAAAAAAAAGAAAGAAAAAAGAGGGATTTTGATGTTCCAAAACAGCTATTTTCTTCTCCAAAAAAGCAGATTTAATGTGGCAAAATGGGCGATTCTGTTGCTCCAAAATGGCTTTATGCTGCTCCAAAATTATCTTCATGTTGTTCTATTAAAGAAGATTTTTTTTTTTTTTTTGGCCGCAATGTTTGATTTTATAGCAATTTCTCCCATGATTTCCATAAAAGGAATCTACCAAAAATCTGAAATAAAGCACCTTTAAAAAACTTAAGAGTCAGGGACTTTTTTACTTTATTTC
Organism: Maratus speciosus; assembly: GCA_963932465.1. Taxonomy (NCBI): domain Eukaryota; kingdom Metazoa; phylum Arthropoda; class Arachnida; order Araneae; family Salticidae; genus Maratus; species Maratus speciosus. Next base: position 176,458,504 of record OZ010793.1, read on the forward strand.
TAAAACATAAATGTGGAAACCTTTCATAGCAATTTACCGAATAGGAAACATCTTTACTTAGTAAACCAGTTAAGGAGGGAAAACTGTATAGATAAAAAAATTTATTGGAAAAAATAAAATAAATAATATTGAAATTAATAGTATAGTAATATAGTATTGAAATATAGTATTGAAATTAATAGTATAGTAATTAATACTGGATGAGCCCAGTCTATCACCAAATTTTAAATATATCAAATCTAATTTTGCAAGAAGTTTCACAAAATTCATATTGATATTTGATTGATAATTGAAAAGCCATGGAACAGTTTAGCAGATTGTTATAATAAAAATAAGAAATTGCATTCTTTTTTGTATGTTTTGCAGAAACAATTAGTTTGGTGTGTTTTCTTCATTTTATTTTTAGTCTTGTTGCATGGTAACTTTAAAAAGTGTTTTTGTTATAACACCCTTTTCTGTGAAGAAAATGCTGGGCTCTGAGTCCAGTACAATCATTCCCTTTCTTATTAATATCTGCATATGCTGTACATTAATATGATTTAATACAGGGTGCATACTTCAGACAGAAAAATCTGACAATATTGTAATTTTGGAACGAGGGTTGTACAGTAGAGTGCTGATTATCGGAACTCCACTTAACCAAACTTCAAATTATCCAAACAGCCTATTTCTCTCAAAAAAATTTATTTAAACGAACTTCCAGTTATCCGAACAGCCTGTTTCTCCCAATTTTTTTTAAACCGAACTCCCAATTATCCATCGGCTTGGAATAAAATTTTAAATAAAGAAAAAACTGATAGTGATGGATCAGAAAATGAGGAATGTAAAACAATAAAGGAGATGGGGGAGAATCCTAAGCTATGAAAAAAATGAAATTAACGAATTATTAAATAGTGGAGTACATGACCCTGGATATCAGATTTTAAATGATGATGAGATTGTGAATGAGATTCATGATGAAAAAGAAATTGAAGAAAATGAAAACAAATGCTCTGAAAATAACCCAGGTCCATCACATGACGAAGCCTTTGAATGTTTGGAAACAGCTATGAAATGGCTCGAACGACAGAAGAATGTTGATCCTATTCAACTAACGTATGTAATAAGAATTAGAGATATGGTAGCATTGAAAAGAATGTCTTTGTTGAACAATCAAAAGCTTTTTTGCTTAAATTATAATCTCCAGAGTTCAGAAAATGATAAAAAGAGAAAAAAAATTATTATAAAAATGTAAATTAAAAAAAAAAAAATTAAAAAGCCAAAAAAAAAAAAATAATAATAATAATTTAATATGCCAGCACTAACTGATGCTGCCAGTCCTAAGCTTAGATAACGTGTGAAGGTTATAGTATAGGGATTAATTTTAAACATCCCTTAAATTGTCTGTCCATTTATCCAAACTTTTGCTTATCCAAACTAGGGTCAGTTCCGATGTGTTCGGATAATCGGCACTCTACTGTATATTAGAAAATGGATATCTGTATGTATTAAATTGATTGTGAAACATTAAAAAAGGACTGAAATCCCAGTATTTGCAAAAAGATGCAGGAACTCATAAAGAGTGCAACCTGGACTGATTATATAAAGAAATGGATAAAAATTAATCATACCACAATCAACCCAAGCCTAATTGAGGGGCTTAAAAATCATAAGGAACATCTAAAAGTATGGCCAATCGTCTCAAAATATGCTGGACTGACATATTTCATTGAGAAGGCATTCATGTGGCTTTTAAAAATGATTCTTCCTTATTCAAATATAGTCATTAAATCAACAGAGGAATTCATTAATAGAATTAAGAATGCTAAATTATCTGAGGAGAATGTAATAGCCAGTTTGAACTTAGTTTCACCATACCCATCTATATAAACCAGTGAGGTGATACATTACGTTAATGAGAGCATCAGCGATAGTCACAGTTTAAATCCTAATAACAAATTAACATTAAAAGCAGATCTGAATTTCATAATATGCAGCAATGTATTTTTATTTAATAACAAATGTTCCAGGCAAACATCGTGCATCAATAGCTCATCAATTTCAGGGCTTTTGGCTGAATTTAAATTGTGTCCAATGGAAGAATTTATTTTAAACTTGCTGACACTGTAACAATGGCTATGACTAGATACTATGAAATATTGGATATTTAGAGAATGTTTATAGAAAAACTTTAATTTAAAACAACAAGAAAAATTTACTCATATTTAACAACAATAGAATTTTAAATCAACTTCAATGCTTTCTTGTGATAAAATCATTTATGGATATCTTCTGGAAGTTAATTAAAATATAAACAAGAAATAGAATATTTATATTCATAAAAAAAACTATGCTAGTTAAGTTATATATCCGACTTGGTGGGAAAAATAAAATAAATTCCATCTTAAAAATACATTCTCCCATGTCAAAATTATGAGTATCTCACTAAATATGCAATAATACATGAATAATGTAAAACTTACCATACCTGTTCTCTTTTTTTTTTTTTTTTTTTTTTTTTTTTTTTTTTAATAGTGATGGTGTATCTATATATTTTAACTCAGAGAAACAAAAACTGACAAATAATGTTTAACCAAGGATATTTTATTTATAGAAATTAATAATTAGGGGGGAAATTTGAGGGAAACCGGAATTCATTCTTTTTTTTAATTCAAATTTTCATTGAAAGAATAATTAGTAATCCCATCCATTTTTTTTTGGGGACGGGATGTGAAAATTGTAAAAAAAAATGAAATGTGACATTAAGTCACAACAGATTTTATTTATTATGTTAAAAAAAAAAATAAAGGCAAAAAAGAAGAAAGGGGGATACCCTAATTCTTAAAAAATTTAAAGGATAGTAATTAAATCCATTTCGGAAGATAAAGTTTGGAATTTAAAAAAAGAAAAGTATGGCATCATACCACAATGGATTTTTTATTCCATTAAAAAAAAAAGAAAACGAGCGAGATACGCTTGCTCCTTCAGGTCTGAGGATGGACACCCAACTGAACTAAAAGAAGCATGGAAAAGTTCATTTCTTAAACTAGCGAACGGCTGCCAAACATTATTTAAACTCGCTATCTGGCGCTTTTCTAAACATGTGTAATGCCTGCACCAATCCAGCGCTAAACAACCCCAAGTGGCGGCGCTGCGAAATCTGAAAACGTGCCAAGCGTAGCATCTCCTTTAACCCTCTGCACGTCCCATAGACTTCTAATATAACTGGACTCGGAAATGGCAACCTTTTCTTGAAACACATATCATGCTTCCCACCATCACGTGATGGTGGGGAGAACGCGTGCCAAACCGATTTTTCCCGCATCCCACCAAGACCTATTTCATCTGCGTTCGTTTTGGAGCGTTTCTTTCGTCACGAGAAGGAAAACAGAAAATTGCCAAGAAAGGGATCACCACCAAAAAACTACACCCTTTTGGCGATGAGATCTCTGACATGAGTGCATCAGGATTCGACAGAGAGAACAAAGGGATTCGCTCTCTATTCAATTCCTCCTCTAAGGCACGTTTATTCCTGAGAGGAAGGAGTGAACAAACCTGTTTCGCGTCTGATTCAAAATGGCAACGAAAATTCAAACTTTCGCTTTGAAAAGAGTAAAAAAAGTTAGTGTAAATTAAAATTTACATTATCTTAAATCAAGTTGTATACGGCTTTTAAAATATGCAAAAGATGCTGAAATTATCGGCTTTCTCCTTTAGGAAAGAATCACAAAGATAAAATTAATTTTTAAAAATTTATTTATTTTTTTAAAGTAAATAAGAAAAAGTCATTTTATTCCTCAATTGCAAATCTGTTTAATGAATTTTATGGAAAAAATGCGATCCTATAGAGAATGAAATAATTAAAACGATTTTCTATAAGAACGAAACTCTTTTGGATTATAAATTCTCTAACAAGAATAATTTGAGATTTTATAGTACTTTGGATTGCTGTCAAACTTCAGTTCTTTAAACAGATTAATTTTTGTTACAAAGAAAACTCTTACAAAACAAAACTGTCTTTCATTAGTATAGATAACTTTAATTTGATCATCACTATCTGGTTAAGGTATGTTGATGATATTTTCAAAATCTGGTATGACAGCCATATGGAATTTGAATTTCTGTGCAAACTTAATGAGTTGAATCTTAGAATTTAATTTACCTTGGTAGTTGAAGAGGACAGTTCTCTATTGTTCTTAGATATTAAATTAATTAAAAATAATGGAACACTGGACCCCGGTGTTTATAGGAAATTTGCTAGAATAACACTGTTATTTCATCCAACATCACATACTTATTCAACTATAAAATTACTTCTTTTAATTTTTTTTTTGTGTTTACTAAAAGAGCTTTGTTGATCTGTACTGATAAATATCTTCAGGAGGAATTGACTCTTATTAAGAGTATTGCTAATGACTTTGGCTTTCCATTACATCATACTATTACGAGGATTATAGATAATTTGCAGAAAATACCTAATAACCAATTGAATTTAAGTGTGGAGAAATCCAAGTTTTGTAAAATTCAATATATATCAGTTTTCTTTGAGAAACTCAAATAAGCTTTGGTGAAATTTAAGATTTGCCTTATTGCAATACCCCTCCCTCCACAAATTAAAGGATATATTGACAAGTAAAATTGACCTTATCTCCCTGACTATTTGTCTGGTCTTTACGAAATTCCAATAAAATATGATAATGGTGAAACACTTTATTAGAAAGTAATGAATAAGAGAAAATGTAGAGATAGACTGAAAGAGCATATAGCAGGCATTAGATATGGACAATTAACCACAGCATTAGCTCATTTACACTCCACCCATGATACGCAGATTGATTTCAGCAATGCAAGGCTAATCTACCCCTGTAATAACTTTCTCAAGGCCACAATTAGAAAATTAATTGAGATAACCAACAGAAAAAAGGGTACATGTGATTGCAGGAATAGAAATGAAATAGATTTTCTAAATTATTTAGAGTGTTTTATTAATACTTTCACACCATTAATTTTACAAAGTTTCTATATTTTCTTTGAGGATTTGTATTAGTGTGTGTTTGTGCACTCAAAGTATTTTACCTTAAATAAATGAGTACTAAGGAAATGTGTATTATTACTAAAGTTCAGTCTTAATTTTACATGAAGCAGTAGTAGTTAATTTATATTACTAAATATGTTTGTTTAAAATGGTTTGTAATAAAGAATTCTTTCATTTATAAATGATTCTTTTGATTTCGTAATTTTGATGATAATGCATATATTGTTTAATTATTCCTTATCTAGGCATTGGCAAGACTTGGGGTATTTGATACTTTACATAACAGGTCGACCTGACATGCAGCAAAGACGTGTTATGTCCTGGCTTTCTCAACATAATTTTCCTCTTGGATTGGTTTACTTTGCTGATGGCATATCAACTGATCCTCTACGCCATAAAGGAGAATATCTTCGCCGTTTGCAAACAGAAGTAAGACTTATGCTTTTTAATTCCAAAATTCCAATTTGTTCATTCGAAAATGTTCATTCATATCTGAAAAAAATGGGATATGAGGGGGGGAGGGGTCTTTCTTTTTCCTTCTGTTTTTCCTGTTTTGTTTTTCTATATATTAGTTATTCTAAATATTGTTTTTCTTTTCATCAATGAATGTTTTTTTTTCTTTTATGGCTTTTAATAATATATATACAGTATAAATATTGTTAATTTTTAGTGAAACTAAAACAGAAATTTGAAAACAAAACAATGTTTTAATATCCTCAAAATTCTATATTTTTCAAAATCTTTGGTTCTAAATAATGAAGATTTTAAAACTGACTGCATAAGTAAAAATTGTATTACATAATTTGCACTATATACCCAAGATTAACCCCTTGACCGCACGTAAATCCTCTCATTTCAGTAATCAACGACCATGACGTACGTCCTTCACTACACAGTAATGGTTGTATATTTGAACTGGATTGGTCTGTTCTATGCAACTGATATAACAGGGCACTGGTAGAAGGTGAGCTTTATGACACAAACATTTTACACCGCATAGCCTGGTATATAGCCCTTCACCGGTCAAATTAAGCCTGGATGTCAAGGGGTTAACCAATCAATGTCCATGTTTAGACAAGTTAGATCATGGAGGCTCCTTGAGATTATCACAGTTTCATTTTTAATGTTTCAGTTGTGTGTTCAACATATTATAATAAATATTATGCTGCAAATACTATGCTTACCTCATAGCTGCCAACTTTTACGCTTTTTTGCTACCACTGCTAAAATTTAATAGAAATTTTCATCTTGTTTAATCATGAGATTTCAACGATTAAATAAGATAACATTTACTATAAAATTTTAGTGGTAGGAAAAAAGTGGTAAAGTTGGCAGCTATGTTACTGAATAAAAAATTTGCAACATATGGCTTCCATTTCGCATGTTTTGCTGCTGGTTTTTGCGTGTATGTATGTTTTTTCTGTACATTAGAGAAGATATTTAATTTCTGTTATGGTGTAGCTAAAGATGAAAAAAAAGTTAAAATAGGAAAAATGTGTGAGAAATCTTTAAATAAAATTTGCAAACAAATATTTCAATTTCTACAAATTTGATATTTATTCAAAAGTTATTGATGTTTGGGATTAAAGGATCAGTATTTGAATAATTAAGGTTTAAGAGCTTAAATTATTTTTTTACTATTATTATTATTATTATTATTATTATTATTGCTATCTTCACATTATACAAAAGTTAATAATTTTTTTGACAGTTTTAAATATTTAAATGCCATGTCAGGTGCTTATCAACAGCGTATTTTTTTTATTTTGTGAATAACTATTTTAATTTACACTCGAGTAATGGAGGGGGGGGGGGAGGAGAAAGGGCAATGTATTCAAGTTTTAAAAAAGTGTATCAATTTGGATATATATATATTTTAAGTCTGTTAAAAACATCTAATTATTATTTTTTTTATTGACCTGTCTATTTATCTAATTTATAAACTCATTTTCAGGGCTTTGTCATATGATAATTTCAAAGGATTTTTAAAGTTGTTATTTGCAGTTGAACTCAATTAATATGAGCATGGCTTGTTGCAAAATGAACAAAACAACCATATGGTGCTAAGCGTGTTAAACTTTTGACTGACTGTTATATTTATGTTTTTCATTGTATATAGTTAAATCATCCATTCATTATCTATGTAAATGTGTATTGTCTCCTATAATAAAATGTTGTGTATTAATTAAAGAAGACTGTCAAATAATTTTAAAGCTATTTAGAAACAAAAAACAGGGACGAATTAGGAGAGATCAAATCCTTTTCTTACCTTTTATGTTCTTATTTTTGCCAAAGCTCTTTTGTTTATGGTGCATGGTGCATTGAGATAATTAGAACAATTTATAGCAGTGATTAGTTTAATTATGTGTGTGTTTTAAAGATTTTTTTTTTTTTAAATCTTTATGGATATTATGTGTAACTGCTAATACTGGGATTTTTATAATTCCTTTGCTTCTCATATTAACAGAGTTCGACTGTATGCTTTTTATTGTATGCTCGAGAAAGGGAGCATAAAAATAGTGGCAGACTAAATGGGTTCTGATTCTGGCAAAGGTTGTTTGCAGAGATGGGATGGGCTCAGCTAAAGCCAGGTCTGGACACAGACTCTTGCTCTATTTTTATGCTAGTGTTTAGGCTCTGGTTCAAAGTGAAAATTTTATTTATTCATAAATTGAAATATGAAACAAAAAACTTGCTATTTAATAAAGAAGAATGCTGTCTTGGTTTCTTAAAATATTTTACAATCCTTTAAAAATCAGAATTTCATTCCTTTCAAATCCTTTGAAAGGAAATTGAATTGTTATTGATGAGATATAAAGATAAATATTATGAAGCTGATCCTTTGTACATTCAGTGTTAGTAACAAACATTAAGAAGTTGTAGGATATCCCTTGTCTATCTTCACTTTCTATTTGAAGTCCTTTTCCATAATTATTGAAAAACAGAACTTATGTCCTTCTACTATAGCTGTTCAATATTTTAGAAGAATAGAAATTGTGACTTTTATAGATTTCTATCAGTGGTTTGCTATAAATAACAAATTTGCTATTTGAAGCAGATTTTCTTGGACATGAAACTCATGAAACTTTGTCATAAGTCGGTACTTAGGACTAAGACTTGTTTCTATGTAACCAGAAATTTTTGAATGAGAAAATCAATCTTCAAATAATTTTTAAATGTTATTAAAAATTTTCTACTGTGCGCTTTTTTTATCAGGCTCAGGCGACACACATATTTTCAGGCTCTGATTTCAAATCATTTCTCTCCTGAAAAAAGAGCCTATAGTCATCTCTAGTGGTCTATCGTGGTATCTTTGTCAGATGGGGTGCAAAATTCCAAGTTTAAGAAATCAGAAAAATGCAGTAATCAATTAAACTAAAAAATTCAGTGACTCATGTCTTTGATTTCGAAAAGATTTTCTGAATTTTTGAACATATTTACAGTATGGAACCATTTATCCGTAAACCAGTTAACCGGAAAACCAGTTATCCGGAATGATATTTCTGATAGACTGATTTCAGAATCTTTGCAGAAAAATGTGTCACACACTGCCAGTTTGAAATAGGCTTTGCTTGAAACAATTATATAATTTGATGACAACATCTAGTATTTGAAATGAAAACATATTTAGTTGTATTTTAGATGTTTTAATTTTTATGCAGAGGAAACAGATGAATTTTTGTTCCTAAGGGATTCCCATAAATTACCTTCTTTTAAACTCTGGTTAATTTTAATCCAAGTGATCTAATAATTTAAAATCAGAAATAATGCCACAACCACACATATTCCACAAAACTTATCAAATGGATGCTGCTTTAATGCACAACCAGTTAACCGGAAAAACCAGTTATCTGGAATACAGCTGACCCCAAGCATTCCGGATAAATGGTTCTGTACTGTATTATGCTTTAAGTAGTTGTTATGCTCTTAATTTTTTGTATTAAAACTCCTTTCAGTGTGTGTATAGTTCTACCACAATATTGTTAACAAAATTTTTAACATTATTTGACTGTAGAAAAATGTCACAAGTTTTATGATCAAATAAAGTGCTTCCAAATGCCCAATTAAATTTTAAATCTGATATAGTGATGCCATACTTGAAAATTTCAAGGAGTACAAACCTTGACACTTTGAGTTTGAATATAACAGTAAAAGTCAAAATCGTTTTTTAAAAAACACTTTTTTATAAGCATTCAATGGTCATCTTGAAAATTCTTAATTTTTTTACTACAATTCATATTTTTTCCCAAAAATTCTTCTTACAATACATTAATTTGGCATGAGCAAAGAATTTGATTATGAAAAATTCACTGCTTTTTTTTTACGCTTTGTAGAAAGCTCAAATAAATTATTAAAAAATATGTAATTTTTGCTCTGTTTATATTTTAAGAAAGGGAACAGGAAATTAAAAATGACACATTATTTAAACTATCTTTATAGGATTTCTAAATTGATTTCTCAACGTATAATCGTAAATTAATTAATATTTAACTATTAATTGATAAAAGCATATTTTTTTTAATATTACACATTTCATTTTTTTTTTCTTTTTTTAGTAATGTATTTTCTACTCTTAAGTCTTTTAAATGTTTCATTGTTGCAGTTTCATCTTTGACAAGTTTTTATTGGCACATAATTAAATCCATTGTTTTTTCAACTCTCATACAATTTTAATAAACCACACATAGTACAATATATATTAAAACACACATACACACATAAATAACGCCTGCAATCAACAGTTTAAGGTATATATAAATATTATACAGACATACATACAATAAATACAATAAACCCAACTGGATTAAAACCAAAATTAGCCAGAGCCAGGAATCAAACCCGGGTCCACAGTATACAATCTCATACAAATATATGAGTTATAGAAAATATTAGGTGATTTGTCACCTGTGGCGGGCTAATAGGAAAATGCCATAAAATTAATGTATTAATTAATAATTAAGTTGTAAAAATGTTAAAATATTGTATGATCATTGCAAACACACCTTTGTACATAAATTTTATAATTCTAACATGTATGTTAGATTTATTAAATAGCAGGAAGTGGGCTAAAAAATCAGTTGCAAAATTTCATCTTTTCATACATAAAACAGGTTGAGTTACTATTTTTCATCTCATTTTTTTTCATAAACCAGTGGTGAAAATATAGCTTAGAGGAAAGGGTGTGTATTTACCTGCTAATCTTATTAATTTTGTTCTGTTTTTTTTTTTTTTTTTTTTTTTTTTTTTTTTTTTTTTTCATTTGTAATTGTGGGCTACTGAACGCCTTAAGGGTGAACACTTTAAACAAGATTAAGGCTATTATAAAAACAAATGTGTTCATCTCAGTAGCAGAAAGTTATCGTTGTGCCTACGACAGCAATTAGTGGGATGAAAATTGTCTGCAGAAGTAGAGTGATGCAATTTTTTTTTATGTACATTATAAGTGTTAGAACAAATAGGGTTCTTAGTGATTAATATTATAAAAGTACAACTATATTCCAAATATAATCTAACCTACACTGGTGAAAACAATTAAAGGGACAAACGGTTTTTTAAAAAAAACAAAACAAAATAAGTTATCCCTATACGCAAATAAGGTATCAGAGGATAATTAAGCTCGTCGCGGACACACCTGCCATGCAGTGGTCTGTGTCGTCATAAGGCAGTAGTGCTGTGATCGCGTTTGTGCGGAGGTGTCTCATTTGACCTCCGTAGCTTGTAGCATAAGGACGTTTTGAAACATCGTAGCATAACCCAATCCTTGTTTTTTGAATTTCTTTGTTTACCCATCGTTAGTATAGCTAGTCGAAATATGTCTAGATGATGCCACAAGATGGCGGATTGTTGGAAGACTTGAGGCCAGCCAATCACAGGTTACCTGTTGTAAGGACCTCGGGGTTCTGTGAAATGTGGTGTCCACTCTGTGGAAACAGTTTACAGAGACAGGAACAGTGGTCCCCCGACCTGGTCAAGGCCGTAAAAGGGCAACAACGCCGGCTAAAGACTGTTATTTGACATCTCTAGTCAAAAGGGATAGGTCCGCGGCGGCGACACAACTGTCTCGTCACCTGTATAATGTTACAGGAACATCCTTTTCACGGATAACAGTCACCCAGAGACTTAATTGCAGGTGGCCTGTATGCCAGGCGCCCTGTAGTCTGCATCCCTTTGACAGCGAACCACAAAAAGTTCCGTCTAGCATGGTGCCGATAACACCTGTTTTGGACAGAGGATAGTTTGGAAAAGGTTCTCTACAGTGATGAGTCGTGATTCAGTCTGGACAGCGACTCGAGATGTGTTCTCATCTGGAGAGAACCCGAGAGTCGATATCGGCCCTCTAACATTGTCGAAAATGATCACTGTGCTGGAGGTGGTCTGATAGTCTGGCAGGCATCATGGCAGACAGGCATACCGACCTTCCTGTGTTTGATAGAGGTACTCTGACAGCCAGCGATACAGGGACGAGAACCTTGCACCCTATGTGGGACTTTTTCGCGAGGCGTATGCACCAAATTTCGTCTTTATGGACGATAACGCTCGTCCACATGGAGCTCAGTTGGTGGACGAATACCTCAAATCGTAGGATTTTCAACGAATAGAGTGGCCTGTGATGTCCCCTGACTCTTAATCCCATCAAACACGTATTGTCCTTCTTTGGGCGATCAATAGCAACTCAAAGACCAGCTCCAACAACCATCAATGAGCTCAAGAGTGCCTTGGTGCAAGAGTGGGTGCAGTTGCCACAGAGATTGATAAGGTCCCTGGTAAACACTATGAAACGTCGATGCGAGAGTTGTGTAGCTGTTACAGATGATCATACACGCTATTAGACATGTTTTTCTCTGACTGACAGGGTATCAGTTAGCTGCTGTGCTGGACACGTGACCAGTTTCCTTATTTAGGGTGCAGGTTGTGCCCATTTTTGTTTTGCCATACATTAGTCTTATATCGAATGATATTTTGGCCAAGTTTGGTTTTATTTGCTTTGTTAGTTTTATTTTAATTGCAAAAAACCATTTGTCCCTTTAATTGTTTTCACCAGTGTAGATAAGTAAATAGCAAGAAAAAAAAAATTAGATAATAATAAATGTAAAGTTGCTTCTTTAAGGTTGAAGTTAAGTCTAAATTTATTTAAAATGAAATTGAAATATAGTGCATATCTATGGAAAGCAAAGTATAGTTTCTTACCTTGCCCAAGTATCAAATCCACAGAAGAAATAAATACAATGATATTAAGAAAAACAAATCATACTGTCCCATATGTTATGGTGATAAAATAAAGAAAACAATTCCAATTCCATTGAACAGTATATGCTATAAGATTGCTTCCTTAAATTCTCAAAATAAACTTTTACTTGTTAAATCAACATTATTATAAAATATATTAAAATGAATTAACCCCTTATTCATCGCGCCCAATACATTCTCGGGCAAATTAAATGTGAAATGAAAACCGCGACGATTAAGGGGTTAAAAAAGTTTCTAAAAAGGGGGGCAAAAAATCACTTAAAATATCAAAATCTTAAAAATTATTCTGAAAAGGCTGTACACAAATGCATATGGCAAATTTAAAGTCACTATTTCTTTACCATAAAGTATATATGTCATAGTTTTATAGCAGTCTCCCCTTGATATACCAAGTAAATAGTATAAAAAGATGTAGAAAATTTTGAAAATAATAATTTTTTAGATAGACTGGATGTGATTTTTGGCTGAAATTTGCAATACTAATTTATGATATTAAATGAAAAGAAGAAAGAAAGAAAATCTAATTCTGTTGAATAATGTGCATGATATGGTATCTTTCTTATTAAACCAACAGTATAAAACCTATTAAAATGAACTATAAAAATTACTCTGAAAACATATACAAAGAAAGTATAATTTCAAATCACATTATGTATTTTTTAATGTGCCATAATTTTATGACAATTTCACAGAGTTCCTACGCAACTGGAAAACTGGAAATTGTCAGGGAAAATGACAAGTGCTCAAAAAATCATGAAAAGTCAGGGAAAATTAAAAAAAAATTTCTAAAACCTGGAAAAGTCAGGGATTTTTTGTTTTGATGCACTATCATGCGTCAACATTCTCCCGACTTCACGGTGTGCCTGCAAAAAAATTCTGATTTTTCCCTTAAAAGGAGAATTATTGCTATATTCACATTTTTAACATAAAGATGTTTTAGCTATACAAATTTGTCGCCAAATAATCGGTACTGAAGCAAAAGAAATGTTGAGTCTTGTTAAGGGGGCTAGGATGAGATATCATGAATAATTATATAAGAAAAAGAATAAAAATTATGAAGCAAGACAAAAAAAAAAAAAAAAAAAAAAAAAAAAAAAAAGCAGATAAAAGAAAGTTGTAGCTGAAGTTAAAATGTTAAAAGACAAAAAAATTTAAACTTTTACACAACAAACTGCTTCTGAAACAACACAAATAAATGACATGATAGTAGAAGTCTAAAAAAAGTTAAATGTTTAATATGTGTAAATTCAGTTATGTAAAGAAAAAGCTACTTTGAATCCATCTGAGCTGTATTTTAGTTTTGCTTTTATATATAATCATTGAATTCTGTGCCCTTGATAACGTAATTCAATATATAAGCTTTTCCATTATTTGTCGGTGTCCACTTTATTCTTTTTTCTTCCATAATAATTCGTATAATAAATTATTTGGCACTTTTTTTATACTTACAGCTTTAATTCATAATATTATGATTTTTGATGGTGGTAGGTTATGTTTAATTAATGGTTATATATATATATATATATATATATTGTAAATGTCAAATGATATAGATTTTTAGTTTCAATTTTATACGATATCTTAATTTTCAGATGTAAGTTTAATCATTAAGGTCTTGAATTGTAATTCATATTTCTAAAAATGTCGTGAATTTTGGTCAGGGAATTGTAGGAAATATGGCCTGGAAAATCTGGAAAAGTCAGGGAATTTTGTTATTCAAATAAAGTATGAACCCTGATTACAGTTTAAAATAAGGTAGACATTATAAAAAACGAGGGAAACAGTGTCAGAATTATTTCGAATTCAGGCAATTTTTTCACCTTTATTTTAGGATTATATGACCATTATTATTATTATAATAATTATTATTTTTTTTTTTTTCATAAAAAAAGGTAAATTATATTTTGCTTTTAAAAAACAGTTTTCTGAATCTTTATAAATGTTAATTGTATTTGAGCTTAGAATTATTTTATTATTATTAATGATTTAATAAAATATTTATTAGATAGTCTTGCATGATTATTAATATTTACTTTTCTTCTTATTTTGATAAATCACTTTGTTTTTCTAACAATAACTTAAAGAAAAATGTAAGACACGAATGAAAAAGGTAAACTTGAAAACAGAAAATAATATCATGCAAAAAGGGTGAATTAAACATCTAATTTTCAGGGATGAATTTCTAAAAATGAAAAGAAAAGAAAAAAGAAGAAAATTGAAATTTATATTAACAGACGCAGAACAAATAATAGACCATTTAAAATATTAAATGAAAAAAAATAATAATGAAATTAATATTTTACAGCTCTATAAGCATAAACAACTAACTATATGAAGAAAATTAATCCACATATATTTTAAATTGTTAGGTTTAAGTTTTAGTTATAAGTGCATATGAGCAGTGTTACCAAATCTAGAAGATTTTTGTTAGGAAATTCCGAAATCTCATCAGAAAGTTTGAAGTTATTTTTGCTTTATAAATGATAGATATTCCATGAATAATTTTTTTTAAAAATTACTATTAAAAATCTTCTAGTATGAATTTGGAATTTCTGAATAAAAAATACACCAGATTTGGCAACACTGCACATGGGGATTTTATTAATAAATTTTTTGTCCAGGATAAAAAAAAAAAAAAAAAAAAAAAAAAAAAAAATGAAATTCATATAACAAGCAAAAGGCAGCTGTACATATTTAATTACTGTATGTTCCAACGTATAACACACATCTTTGAAAGAAGAAAATTAATCAAAATTTACAGATGCACATTATACTTTTTCAAAAAAAGGTTAAAACTTAAAAAGGAAAAATAAGAAAATATCAGTGTAAGAGTTAATATTTTTACATTAATGAACATTGCACACATTGTACATTCTCATATACATAAAAGGAAAAGAATATCATCTTGGATTTTAGGTGCAGATGGGGGCATTATATGTCAGAATATGTGCTATATATGATACTCAAAATGGTTATATATTTTTAAATAATACAATAACAAAAATAAATTGAATTAAACCACTTAATTGTCACAGTTTTTAAAATTTGTTCAAGAAGTTTTTTATTATCGTCACTATGCGCAGCTTCAAGAATTTTTGACTCTTCCAAAACATCTTCCAATTCTCTCTTGGATCTTCTATCTTCTTCTTCTATTCTCTCGCTTTCTTGGCAAGGCTTATCAACAGGAACCTCCTGCCCAGGGTTATCCCCAGAAATATCCACTTGCTGTGCATCAGGATCAGAAATTGTCTCTGATGTAGATCTTTTAAATAAATCTATCACACTTTTATTTGAAAGCGATTTAAATTTCACTTTCAAACTGGGATGAAAACTCTGATAGTGTACTTTCAGATTTTTTAACAAAACTGTCTCGATGCAATGCAAACACAATACTTTTTTGGCCCACAAAGTGATATTTATACTAAGAATAAAAACTGTACACGTGCGAGCAAAATGAGAACAATTTAGCAATGTGAAATGCTAGGGTCAAAGTTCAAAGTCAATTAGACCTTAGTAGATGGGAAGCTCAGCTTACGAGCAACCAATCAGAATCTGCTAATGGTAGAGCTTCAGATGTTCTTTTTTGTCAGGTTCGTGAAGTCTCATCGCTGGATCACTATAATTAGTTGCTTTTGAGTCAAGCTTCCCATGTACTAACGTTTTGAAAGTTGAAAACCAATCGCACATTCTATTGGGAATGAAAGGCGTGTGTCAGTATCGCCGCGACCTTGATGAATGACACTTTTGTGTTTGTCAAAGGAAAGGAATCTTTCATTCATACAATTTGGGATAGTAATTTACCAGGAAAAGAAGAAAAAGCATTAAAAGTATCTGGAGACCAGTTTTTACATTTTTTGCTCACTTTTTCGCCCTGTCCACGTGCAAATAATTTTTTTTTTTTTTTAAAGAAAATACTTTTTTTTTTTCAAGTTATAAAAGTTTATCTGCAAGGTCTAAAATGAATCTGCGATGCATGTCACACACTTTCTGCTGCCGGGGTGTTCATGAAGATATAGATCATGTTACAATCTTAGAAAACTATCTGAATTGTTTAATGAAGAGATGCTTTATTTTATTATTTTAGCATGGTTAAAATATCGCTTTGTTTCTTTTAAAAAGATTTTTGCAATAAAAGTATGATTTTATTTTAGCTTACAGTAAAGATCAAAATCTCTCTGGCATTTTGAAGCTTTTATATTATTTATATATGAAAACAATATTATTTGAATATAATATATTTATTAAACTAAACTAAAAATAAATTAGAGTATCTTAAATTATCTTTTAGGCTGAAGTAATAATCCATTTAGGGTATGGTTCAAGTAAGGACATTTCTGTGTATTCTTCAGTTGGATTGAGGCCTGAACAAATATATGTAGTGGGAAAGGTATCTAAGAAGCAACATGTATTTGCAAAAGTAAGTATTTTTATTTATTATTTTGCTGAAAAAAAAGATCCTTGTATTGCTAAATAAATGAGTTTTTATACTTGTAAAGATTTTATACTACTTTTTTTAACATTAAGAAAATAAAAAATTTCGCTATTATTCCATTTAAAATAGTATACATGTATTTCATTCAACTTTGTTGCCTGTAATTTACAATCTTCATAATCATATAAACTTGCATTTGCTTTAAACATTTAAAAAGTAAAGGAAAAGATATGCTAATCTTTCTATTTTCTCTCATTTCACTTTCATCTCTCTTTTATCATTATTAATATTTTATGCAAATATTCTGTGCTTCATTTCTCAATTAAACAATTGTACAAATCTTTTAAAGTTTGTTTTTTACATACCAGTTTTCTGTACAGTTACAGAAAAATTAGACTTATTTAGTCTGAATTTTTCCTTTGCAGGATTCTATAATTTTTATTCTTATGTTTTGAGAAATTTGTACCATTAAGTGTTTTATATATTAATTTACTTTTCAATCTGCCCTATTTATCTAAAATTTAAGTAAATCTAGAAATCAGTCATTTGAGTGAGTTAGTTACCTTTATAAGCTGTTTAAGTTCCAAAGAGTAGCATTTAACATATCACATCTTGTAGAGAATGACTAAAATCATCGACAGTGCTTTTATGTAAGAAAAATAATATGGCTCATTTTATTGGATGGATGGTGGATGTCCCAAAAATATTTATTGAAGTTAGAATTTACTATATGACATGGTTTTCTGCAAAATGAAATGCAAAGAAGCGCAAGATTTTTGGCTCAGATATGTGCATGTGGTCTGCAACCTAAGCTTAATGATTGTTTTAAAACCACAGCAAAATGTTTTTTCTCTACCACTCTCCCTCTTTTTGTTATGGAAAAACCTTTTTTCCATTTTTAATACAATTTAAAAAAGAATAAAAATAGAAATATCGCAAATAAGAAATATTACAGATCCAATGGGAAAGATCCTAATGGATTTTTTAAAAAAAGAGTGCCAAAAACTTTTGGGGGATTCTACCACTCTAAAAATATAACCCACCTATTTGAGATTATTTTTTTTAATACACAAACAAAAAACACAGAATTTAAAAATGTCTTGCATGGTTCAAAACTGAAATTTTTTAATTTAGTCTATTTCATTTTCTCTATTTTAAAAGCACTTGTTTAAAAGAATTTTGAAGGTGATTGTCATTTTGAAAATGAGTTTCAAGGATCTTTCAGTTTGGCATTCAACTTCGAAAACTGCATTTTGGCACAGTTTGAAAAAAATCAGAGACCACAGGTTCATTTGACCTTTTTTCTGTTAGTGTTGAATTATTTGTCGATTTCATTTGTGTTAAGTCATTTGGAAAGAATATATATATATATATATATATATATTTAAATCATTAGAGGTAAAGTAAACTAAATTTTAGAATCCATGGAGGGGCAATGGCCCTTCCCTGCTCTTCCTTGTTGGCACCCATGTTATATGGTAACTTTTTAAAGTTCATATATACAGTAGAAGATCTTTATAACGCAATTCTCCATATAACGCACAACTTCTCAGATGTAAACAATGATTTTTGCAGTTAAAAAGCACCTGCATTTTCACATTGTAAAATATTGTTACTCTATAGATGACTAAATTTGGTACATTAGTTCAACTTTATCTTCTAATTTAAGACCTTTTTACTGAAATAAATTGCAATTACTATTACAATAAACATTTTTCAAATTGTCTAATTTAAGAGATGGTTGTGTCAGTTATATTTGGATCATGTTTATAAAGTAAATTTAACAATGACCTATATTATGCAAAAATTTATAATTTGGATAACTCTTGATAGCAAGGAATGCAGTATAAAGATATTCTAATGTATTTTGATGTCTTTCAGACATATTTGGTCTTGTTTACATGGTGAATTCAATGATATGATCCATATAACGCAAAATTCTATATAACGCACAACTCTGCATTTTTAGGTTTGTGTTATAAAGATCTTCTACTGTAATGTAAAAATGATGTGCTATCATATATTCATAAATAAGTACAAATTTAAATTACTTTTCTTAAATGCTTGATGGGGCACATATAACTTTTGCAATCTTTCAGTACAAAAAATATAATATCCTTAAAACTTCATAAAGTTTGTATCTTCATTAAATTGTGCATTTTAACGTTGGCGTAAAAAAAAAAAAAAAAAAAAAAATGGGAGCATAATTTCGGTAGATTATTTTATTCAGAGCTTTCATTTTTATTTCTTCATCCAAAGAAATGAAATAAAGGGCATCAGACAACTGTTTGTTTATTCTGTTTATGTAGGATATTTAATATCTTTTTGCTGCCAAATTAGGATTCTATCCCATCAACTCATTTGTTTTCCAAAAATTGCTGTTTGAGAAAACTCAGCATAATTCAGGTGGAAAATTAGAGCTCACAGTATCTGCAGTATTCCCTTCCCATATTTGTCAACTGTCATCTCTAAAATCTATCATTGAGGTTTTTTAACTGCAGGTATATATTTAAAAAAAAAAAAAAAAAAAAAAAAAAAAAGTAATGAGTTATTGCTCTGTATTTCAAAGTAATCTAGCACACATTTTCAAAAGCTTTAGATAAGTATTATTGTTCAAATCAGTGGGGTTAAAATTAACTGGTATTCTTGATAGATAAGATATAAATTTATTTTTTTTCCCTTGATGTTTTAACAGATGGTGCCACAAACTATCTACTTAGCATATTGTTTCAAAAAAAAAAAAAAAAAAAAAAATTCATTGTTTCTCAAAGTTTTTTAAATGCATAATAAAATTATTCTGGTCCTGGTCTGTACCAGTAGGAAAAAGTAGCTTCTTTATTCCTTAGTTTTAAGAATTAAGCTAATTTTATTTGAAAACAAGAAAGCTAATATGCATGAAATCTAATTATAGAAGATTTCCAGTTTTCATCAATGCTAAATTTGAATTTGAATTTTGAGAAATTAGCTATCATATCGCCAAGTTTACTTCAGTTATAGCGGCTTATTTTTGTTGCCACATTTGGTGATATTTTACCAAGTATTTCCAAGCTTGGCGAGAATTTGACATCTGGGAACACTATTGTCTTGCATGCACATTATTTTATCTTTTAAATATGACAACATTATCTGATATGACTATGTAATTTTAAGTGTACTATGTGAGTTGCAACAATAGTTACACAAATGAAATGTAATTTGCAAGAAACCACATTCATTAAAATATAAATTAGCATACAGAAGAATCCCTTATTTTTACTTTCTTCTATCTTTACAAGAAGAAAGTATTGGATTTGTAAAAATTTTCGAATTCCCATTTTCAATGGATTTACACGTTTTAGGGGTCAGAGACACAGTTTTAGGGGTGTGACACAAATTTTGTGGGAGCTCTATCTCAAGAACTAATGAATGGAATTTAATAAAACTTTAGATTAAGTTAGTCCCTGATATAAATGGGTGCTGATTAGTTTTTTGTAAATCGCCCAGCAGATGGCACTGCTATGCTACAATATTCATGATTTCCACAATAGCTATATTTCCAGAACTAAAACACGGATTTTCAGAAAATTTCAGATTCAGTTAGTCCTTTATATAATTTGGTGTTGATAACTTTTTAGTGTAAATCGCCCAATAGGTGGCACATAGCAGGCGTGCTTCCTGCCTGAAATTTCACGCGCCCTTTTTTATAAACTTTATCTTATGTGTTATAAACTATCATAAAGTTTCAAACAGATCGCCTTGTTATATTTCCTACTTTAAATGAAATCGCATTATGTTGGTTCCACATTCCACCACCAGGCAGTGCACTCTATTCTTAACAAAACTGTATTGGAAGGAAAGTCCGTTAAATAACCTATCAGTAGATATGTTACTCGAGGTGGTGGCGGTCTTAAGCAAGAATTTAAGATGTTCGCACAAATTACTATTCGGAAATAGTGGTAACTAAACTTTTGACATTTTTATATTTAATAAGTAGCATATATCTCAGGACTCCCTCAAAAAACGGGGCGATAAAACCGTAAGAAAAGCTAGGGTTTAAAAAGAAATCCAGCGCTCCCCCCCCCCCCCCCCCCCCCCCCCCCTCATCCCATCCCCGGAATTTCATGAGCCATTCTTTTTTACACTTTATCTTATGTGTTATAAAATATCTTAAAGTTTCAAACAGATCGACTTGTTATATTTCCTAATTTTAACAAAATCATGTTATGCTAGTTCCACATTACACCACCAAGGAATGCACTCTATTCTAAACAAAAGCGTATCTGTACGAAACTCCTTCACGCAACCTTTCCGTAGATACATGGGTCGGGAGGGTGGCGGCCTTAACCAATAATTTAAAGTATTTGCTGCGGTAACAAATGCTAAGATTAAAAAAATAAATCTAGCTTCCCCCCCCCCGCCCCTCCTCGAAATATCACACACCATTCTTTTTTACACTTTTTCTTACATGTTATAAACTATCTTAAAGTTTCAAACAGATCGAGTGGCGGTCTTAACCAATAATTTAAGATATTTCCTGAAATTACTATTCAAAAATAGTGGTATGAATACTTGTAAACTTTCTGATAATGAATAAGTTATACTTATCTCATAGCGCTGTTCAAAAACCCCACGCAAGTTGTTAGATTTCCTAATTCAAATTATTTCGGGGTTAAAAAAGCATGTGCCTCCCGCATTTGATAGAAATAAAACAGATTAATTAAATAATAATTAATATCTCAGCTTGTAATTAAGATAGGACTTAGAAATAGGTATCAATGAAATCAGAGAGAAATTTCACATCGGGATGCAAAAAAATTTAATCAAAAAATTTAATATTTAAAACGTTAAAATTTCGTATTAAAATATTCTAGTATGAAAAACCTCAGCCTCGTCATGTCTGACACCTGCTTCCAACCGAAATGAAATCTCTTTTCCTTGTCTTTCCAAATAAATAAAATTGATTTTTTATCGATCGATTTATAGTGGATATTTTCACTTATACACATCACAGAAATGTGTTCTTTATACCTGCAGAAAGCAGAATTTTTTCTGCGTCTGTCTATACCATTTACAAATTTCTCAGACAAATACTTTCTGAGATGCAATATCGCTTTAAAAGGTCCAGTCACTTTTTGGATTAAAGCGTACCCTGGCAAACCTGATTGTCAGGTAACCCTTAGTAGAAGCAGTCGAAAATGAAAATCATGAACACCTGGCTTTGCGGTTTTGATAAAAAGATTAAACTTTTTATGGATTTTCTTTGTTAATGAGTCGTTAATTAGCTAATAACTTCAGTAATTATCACAGGATTTTCTTGAAACCTCAAAGTTGATCTTTCCCGGAAAGAGGCAGCTTAAATTGGCTCCTTATGCGACCCTTTGCATGCCCTGTGAAAAAAGTTTATCCTGTTTCAAGGGCGGATGTTACACACATACAGACAGACATTTACCGACATCAATAGTATTGAAATTACACGAATTTGTTATATGTTTAGAGTGAAAAATTTTCTACCCTTTTTCCTTCAGCAACTTTTTCTTCCAACTGTTTCTGGGGCTAAATGATTGGATTCCACATACCTTCATCATAACATTGATTGTTACGCCTCAAATATCTCAAATAAACTGCTCGGTTATGGTTATGTTTTTCAGGGGCAGTGAAAGTTAAAGATCATACTGTAGGTTATTTGTCAGTCAGATTTATTTATCTATTTTCAAATTATTTCCACAGGTGAGTCTCAGGGCAAGATATCTCATTGGATTCTAAACAGTGTTAATTTCATAATGCATGTCTTTTAATTACACTTAGCAAACAAAAAACTATATGGTTATTGAACCTCTGATTTGCAACATGAGTACTGTTGATGTGCCATTATGAATCACTCATCAAACAGGTATGCAAGAACAACACAAGCAACTTCTTTCCAAAGCAACATAGTGTATTCTTCATCCTCATCAAACAAATTTGCTTTTTTTATAATATGTCACCAATTACAGCTAAGCATAACTTACTTTTTGATTCACCTGTGTATTTTAAATATTATATTTGCACCCCTTATATTTTCATAAACTGCAAAAATAAATTATAATTTTACAATACATAATGTAACAGTCAAAATTTAAGCAGCAATGATTATCACATACTTGCAAACCTTGTGAATTTTTTTTAAAGAAAAAAACATACTTAGAACCAGGAAATATATTTAATTAAATGTATCTTGATTTTATGAGAGAGTCCTTTGAAATTTACTTGATTTCATTTAAATAAAATTTCTGTATCACAATATATATTCCAAACGGAAAAGTCAAAGCATATATTAAAATATTTATTTGCTTAAAAGACGTTACTAAAAACGGTCACTAAAACAGTGTTTTTAGTAACGTTTTTTAAACAAATAAATATTTTAATATATGTTTTGACTTTTCCGTTTGAATATATATTGTGATATGGCTATTAGTGGATGTAATTAAGGCTTATTACTCGTACTTACTTAGATTTGTAAAATTTCTGGTTTAAATATATGTATTTAAAAAGCAATCTCCTACTAAAATCAGGATATCGTCAATTATGTTATCATAAAATTAATTCACGGATGATCAGTGTCAACATTGCACCCTTTCTTATTCTGTGCAGCCAACTCTATATAAATTCCTTTTAAGAGTTTATCAATGATTTGCATGGCAGCACTAATGCAATCTTGCAGGTTATGCACATTTTGGGACGAGATGATTACAAACAATGTCCTTACATATACTCATTGAAAAGAAAAAAAAATCACACCATAAAAATTTGCTGACAATTATATTAGGTACATACCGGGTGTCGTAAAAGGGACTGACTGATTTTAAAATTCAATAACTTGCAAACGGTGACGGATATTTAAAAAATTCTTGTAGGAGGGTTATGCATAAGGTCAAAAGTTTTATTACAGTGATTTTTTATTTTAGTTCGAATTACAAATAGATGGCGCTGTAAGCAATAGGCGCTAAATTCAGGCTCAATTTTTGGTACTTTGAGACCCACTCAATACATTTTAATCTCCTTTTTCCTCATGGAAGAAGAGAAAGGCTAAAAAATCGAGCCTGTATTTAGCACCTATTGCTTAGAACACCATCTATTGTTTGTAATTCAAACTAAAATCGAAAGTCACTGTAAAAAAACTTTTGACCTTATGCATAACCCTCCTGCTAGAATTTTTTAAATATCTGTCACCGTTTGCAAGTTATTGAATTTTAAAATCAGCCAGTCCTTTTTAGGACACCCGATATGTGTAATGTTTTATTTGCCACTTTATGAATAAAGTTGAGATAGTTGAAATTGTTTACATCATTTTGAATTTTTTTTTATAATGAGGTATTAATGTTCTGATATTTTGTTTGATAACCTGTAGGTGTTAACTGATGGCTATGCTGCCCATCTTGCTGATTTGAAAGCTCCTGGATTATCTAGGCCAGCTCAAGGAAATGCTCGTATGATTTTATTTCGCGGTTGTTTTGGATTACCGGGACAATCAGGTTCCACTATACGTCAGCGTCGTTCTGCAAATAGGACTACATCATTTCCACTTTCTGGACAGAGTCAAGATCTGCGATCAGCTGTTGAAAGAGCTAATGAAGCTAATAGATTATCAGAAGGCTGTAGGCAATAAATTCTCAAACTCCAGACCTTTTGTGCTATTTGCATTTCTAATGGTTCAATAAAACAAATGAGAATTTTTTTTTTAAGTTTCTACTTAACATGGATATCTGTGGTGGATTTGCCATAGAATGAAATTGCACAGTTTAATAGTTACAACTATTAAATTGTTGGGTGATATTTCAGCCATGTGTTATATATATTCTCTCACTGTATATGCTTATGCAAATGCATTGATAACTTTTATAATTTAAAACAGTTTATTTTTTTTTCTGGAATTTCTTGTAAAAATTAAATATTAGAATATGTAAGTTATTAAATTGTATAAAAATGAATAAATATTTTAATAGGCATATTAGACAAATGATATTAATTCCAAGTGCTATGTTTATACAAATATAAGCTTTCTATGTAAAAAAATATATATGAATATACAAGCTTTATAACTTTATGAACAGCTCATTGATCTTGAAATGTTATATGATGGGATTTTATGTGAGACTTAATTGAAAGAAAACAAACAAGTCTTTTATAATTGCATATCTTTTCAATTTCTCATTCAAATATAATCTACCACAGATAATCAGTTTAACCTTTTTCATTTAACTTTTTTTTTACATTTTCATTGTTTAATACCAAAGACATACTTTGTTAAAATCCTACTTACTTTCGTGATTGTTTAAATATTTTATTTCTTTCAGAAATATGTCTAAAGATTTGTAGTTGTGCTTATTGTGTGAACTATTATTGAGAGCCATTTTGGAAAGATATATATTTGCATATTTTGGGAGGGTCAAATGGTATTAATTGTGAAGCAAATTCATTTGAGTTTAAATACTGTGATTAGATATTAGGACTTGTCAAACATTTTATGAGTTGAAAAATGCCAAATTTTTGAAAAGAAAGATAGTGTATCTGAAAAAAAAGTGATAGTGCAGTTGAATTTGGTTATAGTGCTAATACAGGGACTGTAGATATTGCATTTCTGTAATTGAATGCTAATAAAATATATTGAATTAAGACTTTGATGGGCATTAAAACTGCATCTCTTAAATATTTCGATAGTGGAAATATTGCACAACCATAATTGCTATAGCTTAATTCAACTGTCTGTAATGCTCAAGTGATGCATAAAGCATATACATAATGAATTATTATTTTTTTATTCTGAACTTTTTATATAATTTTATATAAAAAAAAATATGAACATTTTCTTTAAATATGGAAGTGATGAAGTCTCTAATGGAAATGTTTAGACTAAGGCCTTTAGTCTTATTTTATCTGCTCCTGATTTTTTGGCAAGGACAGCAAAATAATACAATAAACTTATATTTAATTTTTAAAAGCTATAGTTTTATACATGAAATTTTCTCTAATAGCTGAAATATTTAGTTCTTAGAAGAGTGATTCATGATTGTAAATAGTTATAATTCTTTACACATAAGTAAGCACAGAGACAATATCTTTAAGATGTACTGACTGTTTCACTATGTATCCTAGTCATCAAAATTTTATTTATAAATTATGTTAGGTACTTTTTGGTTAGCCAGGCGCCAGTGTTATATATACATATCTGTGTACATATGTGTATGTATATATGTACAATATATGTATATAGAAGTATATGGACATATACACATATGTATGTATATGTATGTATATATAACACTGGTGCCCAGCTAACCGAAAAGTACCTTATGTTATATGTAAATATTGTTGTATAAATTTTGTAAATATATATGCTTGTAAAATGAACGTTAATATATATGTATGTATGTATGTATGTATGTATGTTCCCAAGACCAAATGCTTATTTATTAAGATTGTTGTCATTTTATTCATAATCATCAGCTTCTATGTCACTTGCTACTTTTTATACGATGAAGTACTTTGTAGCATATTTTTGTCTGTTTCCATCATGTTCAAGCCAAAAAATTATTTACAGATTGAAATTGGCAGATAAATTATTTTTGGAGAAATTAAATATTGTAAAATAAAAAGCTGTTTGGAAAAACCTGTTGTACAAATGTATATTAGAATGTCACCTTATACATTACATGTATTATAAAATTACCTGGTCACAATTTTATATTGACAGTTATATTTATTTGCATTGAAAAATCAGTTTCAGATTAGTGGTAAACTTTTATCATTTTTACTGCTCTCTTTAGGTCTTGAGTAAAATTAACCATTGTAAATAATTTCTATGCTTTTTCATTAAGCATGCTTTTAAACTTTTCTTGAAAATCACAAAAGTTCTCTTATTATTATCAGGTTTTGCAGATTATTTTGTCTCATACGGTCACTCGTGATTTTTCTTTTTTTAATTATTCCATAATTTTTAAGAATGCCTCTGATGGATGAAAGATGTATCGCTCAAAAATATTCTTATCTAATTCCCTAATTTTATTTGAAACTCACTGAATGCTTGCAGTGAAAGACAATCTTACATTTATGCTTGAGCAGAAATAATTGATAAGCATGAAGTGTTATGGAAATAATATTAGAAATGTTAACTAATGTCTACTGTACTGTAATCATTCATGATAGTTTCTGCGTTTCCTTCTTTTGGGGATATTTTTGATGGCTGATAAGACTTGTCTTTGAAAAATACCTTTGTTTCATATTGATTTAATTTTTAATGCATATAGTATTATATTTAAGCAATCTCTAATTTTACTGGAATTCAGTGAATATTTTAAATTGTGGAACAGTTCAGTAAAATTTATTAAATATTATTAATTATGAAACATTACTAAAATAATAATGATGCGTATCATTTATATTTTATGATTAATTTCAATTATTTTTTTCTTTTTGGTGGGGGAGGGGGAGGGGTTATGCGTGTGTGTGTTTTGTTTGCTTTTTTAAGAGTATTTTTTATCAAATAATGAATGTTTGTAAAACATTGTTCTATCAGCCTCATCTAAGTTTGAATCAATATTTTCTATAGGTTTGTGTATTCTCTATTTCATTTGAAAGGTTTCTTGCAGTTGCAACTACATGAGATTAAAAAAGTCTTGTATTTTATGTGAATGGAATTCGTTGTATATAACAGATTTAAAAGTTATGGAAATAGTAACAATGAATTTTTTTCTGCATAAAATGTCTTTAGATTTCCTAAAAGAACTGAAATATAATGAAACACCTTTTTGAAATATTTTTAACTTAAAAAAAAAATTCTGTTTCATAATAAAATTTGTAAAAGAAAGAAAAAAAAATCCCTTAGATTTTCTTTTCTCCCAAAATTGTTTTATTGCTGTATATGAGTGAAAATGACGTAGGATGCCTGTATAAAAATATCTGAGAAATTATATTTAAACTACTGTATTTATGAACTAAAATATGGATGGTGAGGTAAACCTTTTTGCATACATGTGCCAAAAACTGCAGATTTAATTTTTTTTACTTACATTCTAATGTGCCAGAAACATTTGAACTATATATGTTTACAGAAATTAACTTTATACATTTTTCAGAACTTTTACTAAAATAGATTTTACTTATTCTAAAATGAACTTCTATGTTAACTATTATGATGTATCTAATCAATAATATAAACAGTCAGCTTGAAATCCGTATTAGTAATTTATAAAGGAGTTTTTTTCCGTATTGTGTATGTTTCATCTGCATCTCATTCTGTCAATTTTAGTTACAGTTTTTAAGTTGAGTCCATTAGGCACTTTATGATTTGAACTGTTACTAAAAATTCTATTGGGACAACGAAGCCCTTTAAATTTTATAAACAAGCAAAATCGCCTAGTAAGCATATTTGCGAATATATATATATATATATCCCCCCCCCCCCCTTTACAAGAAAATGAGGCTGCAGAATACCTAAGCTCAAATTTACAATGCAATAATTTGTATAAAAATAATTTCTTGTCACTATCTATGGATCTTAAACAATATTTTCGTTCATAAAATTGGAAATTTACTTGAAATTGAATTTGTCTTATAAACTTATCATTATCTATACCTAATTTGCATATCGGAGAAACTTTCTTGCATGCCACTTCAGCACACATGCCATGGGTTCACCATTCCTGAACTAAAATAGATATGTTAAGCTTGTTCTACCAGCTTACTGACCAAAGTACAAGGTTCTGTTGCCTTTATGCTTGGATATTTAAGTATTAATACCAGTGCTCAATTTCTAGTGTTTTCTAGTGTCAAAAGCATAATTAAAAAAAATTACTAATTCAATTTATCAGATTTTTTTGCTAAAATAACTGCTAGGAATTAATTTAATTATTGGTAATTTTATTCAAATAATTCAAAACATTTCTTTAGATTTATTTGAACTATAATGAATAACATTCTGTATTTTGACTTTAAAGACCAGAGAGCAGTACAGACAAAAGTACTGTTTTTTTAAATTGAAAATTAAGAAAAATATGTTGCATCTACTGCATTCAAATAAATGTGATAGCTTGTTGGAAAATATCATTTTTATGATCTTAGGTGTAAA
Source organism: Maratus speciosus (assembly GCA_963932465.1). Classification (NCBI taxonomy): domain Eukaryota; kingdom Metazoa; phylum Arthropoda; class Arachnida; order Araneae; family Salticidae; genus Maratus; species Maratus speciosus. The sequence continues at coordinate 176,487,280 of OZ010793.1, forward strand.
GTAAATTTTGATGGAAAAGGTGGAAACCAGTGTTTTGAAAAACTGGATATATTTGTTGTTGTATTCTGTGTTGCTGCACTATAATTTAGTTCACTAATTAAACAATATGTATCAATAGCACTGGAATTACGTTTAAAAAAAAAATATTACGAAGCATCTCAAAATAAAACCGTGATTCTAAATGTAATATCTTTTTCCAAAGTATATTACAAAAGTAGATATTTAGATAAATATGGTGTTGTTACCTACACTTTCATAAGATAGTGCTAAAATAAAATAGCTTATGAAATGATAGAATTTTAAACATTTTATATTCTTTATAATAATTGCTAAAATAAAAGGCTTAACATTTGTGTTTTTGAAATGTTTTCTTTTTCCTTTACATTACCAGAAGCATTTTATATTTCTTAGATACTATATGTATACTATCTTGATTAAACCCAGAACAGACTTTGTGTACTTTAATTGTTTTAATTGAAATTACTTTTAAATTAACTAATGTCTTGTGTGAGATATTTTGATTGGATTATTTTTAATCTGATTATTATTATTATTTTTTTTATTAAACACTTTTATGTTTTCTTAGCAATGTAAAGGAGTAATTATTAGCCATCAGCAGTAATACAGTTTTTTTAGTTTCATCAAACAAAAAGTATATCTCTACTTTTTATAAGCAGTACCAAATTTGCAAATTCTGTTTTTACAAATATTTTGTCCAATAATTTTACTGTAACTCTAGTCATTATTTTTATCATTACTGTTTTGTATGAACCCTGAGCATTTTTTGTTTTATTTTCGAAATCTGTCACCAAGTTTTTATTTAAAAAGGGAATAATTTTTATAGCTAGGAAAATTATATGGGTTGAATTCTTATTTATTTAACATAATTTAGTTCTGTTTAATATTTTTGAAGTAATATACCATAATAAATTGCACTAAAATAACAATTGCTGTGATTTGTATTTTAAAAAAACTTAATTTAAAATTTAACAATTCAGTAATAGATGACATTTGTTAAAAACAGACACCGTATGAATATTTGGTATTTCTTTGTACATATTATTACCTACTGAAAAATAAAAATTCAGTTATCAACACTGGAATGTAATGTATTTAAAATATTTTCAGAAAATAGCTCTAATATTTATTTATTTTAAATTGCTATTTTTGGACAAAAACAAGTTTTATTTATTTCAAATTTTTTGCATATGCATATAAAAAGTTGATATATTCAAGTCAGAAATATTCAATATTAAAATATTGATTTAATAGAAATTTCATTATTAACTGATTTTATCTTAACTTTATTGCTATATAAGGAACAGCATTTTTCATTTAAAATAATTCTTAAATATTGCCTAAAAGTAATCGTTGTCGAGCATCTAACTTACAGTTAGTTTTGTTTAGTGATGTTTCTGATAATTTCATTGATATTGAAATTAAAGACATCATCTCACCTTAATAAATGAATGTTGATGAAACTGAATTGAAAAAAATATATATATTTATATTTTTAATAAGCAGTTTCTAATATACATTTTTTCTAAACTGAAATTCAAGAGCAACTGTTTAAAAATATAATAGATATATACTTCTATGAATGTAAAACAGGATTTTTGTCTATTAAGAAGTTTAAAAAGGTTATTTTGAGTTATGAAAAGCAATTCAAAATCCTGAAGAATCTTGCAGATCTAGTACAAGTTTTGACCTTAGAATAATTTTATATTGAGATTTGTAATATGTTAATACATTTTGTTTTTTGAAATTCAAAAGCAAAGATTTTATCTTATTCTTTATTAAGATTAAAAGACTAATTTGTACTTTAAGAGTTAATTAAACTAGATAATTTGTTTAATCATGTTCCCAGTAGCTAAAATAGTGCAGCATGGCACTGTAGGTTATTTTAGACCTTTCAGTTTAATCTAAAAGGTCAAAAAGAAATGCCGTGTTTAAAAAATTGCTAAAATACACTTTGAGTTTCTATTTCAGTTGTATTTTTTCTGAAATGCAAATTGTGCTTATTTTATGGGTTATTATTATTATTATTAATTTTTGTGATAGTAAGCTTGACCCAGTATTTTTGTGGGTTGCAGATAAATTTTGCTTTGCTGCAGATTGAGACAAAAAATTCTGCTTCTGGGATCATGTTCAGTTAATTGCATTTTAGCATATTCAGTTCTATTTCTATCGATTTTAAATCCCATTCTTAATATTCATTAAAACTTAAGTAAGACACTGGATATAATAAATTACTCCTAATATTGAGCTTTTCTAACTAAAAAAAAAAAAAAAAAATATCATTTTATTATTGTAAGCTCTAAGTACTGTATTACATTGGAATAAGGGATTGAAATAAGCAAATTTTATCATAATTTTACAAATATTTCACATGCTAATGAAAGGCATACAGCATGTAATTTAATTTATAATGAACTTCTACTTTCACAAAATAAATGTTACTTATTTCCCCTGAACTGTGTAAAACTTAAAAATCAGAATGTGCTACAGGTTTGCTATATTTCTAATTTTATTTGTTCGAAATTATTTTCTTATAAAATCATCAACCTCAGTGTTCAAATGTGTCATAGCAAAACAAAATAGATCACTTTGTAACCATGTTCTCAAGGTGTACATAAAATACATATTCTGCAACATGTGTATTATTTTATTAAGATAGTCATTATTGACATTACACACATAAACAATATAAATTCATAAATTTCAGTAACAATTAAAGATTTATAAAGTTCTTTTCAATTTCAGCTATCATTTATGGATAAATTTGCCATTGTCATCTGTTGCTTGACTTTACTTGCAGATAAAAACTAAGCAGGAAAAAAGATTTTATTTGCTATTTATAATTATTTTTGCAGTTTTATTTCGGTTAAACATCTAGGGTCTCGTGTTGGGTTGATCACTCGGCTGGGGCACCTGTTTCATAGCACCTCGGGGCCCAGGGTCAAGTAAACAGAGTTCGTCACTGTAGGCCCTGATCCTTCATGAATTGTACAGCCACAGGTTTAGTTTTTTTTAAATTTCGGTTAAGCCCGTTCATCTGAAATATATGACTTTCATTTTCATATTGTCCCATTTTCCTCTGGTTTTTCATGTTTTTTTTTAATAATCAACAATTTTATTAGAACTATGAATAATTAAGTGTGATTTAAATTGAAAGATTAATAATGCTATATGTGATTGAATTGGTTGCATGAAATTGATGTAGGAAAATGTAATTATGGGAAGATATTTAGAAATATCAAACTTACATGTGGTCAATTTAAAGGTTGGAGGATGTGTTGTGATAAGCAAGTATATGCAGCTGATAAAATAAGTGTTCTGCTTTTTATTGTGTTAAATTTTCCATATTTATAATATTAGATTTTCCATTTAACTCCATTTTCTCTTTTTGTGATTATTGCTTTTTTTTTTTTATATGCGTAAAAAGAAGAGAGAGAAAACCAGTTATTTGTGAACATATTTTAGCATAAAAGATTCAGAAAAACGAAGTAACAACATGCGATTGGGGGGGGGGGGGGGGGGGACAATTATTAACTATAATTTAAAAAAAAAAGTATTGGAAGACTTAGATGTTAAATACATAAATGTTTATTATTTTTATCAACTCATTCAATTTTCAAAGGTAAGTGTTATAATTAATAAATGCTGTTTATCAGCTGCTGAATATAAAATATTTATTTATTTTTTTAATATTATTTTATTTTTAATAAATTGTGCTTTTGTAATGCACATGTCGTTCGAAACATTCTGTTGAAAGTCATCTATACTTTTCGGAAAATATGTTCCTTATACTGTGTAGGCACCCACTAAGAAAGGATTTTTGAAAATTCACCCTCTAAGGGGGGGGGGGGGGAGAAATAGCGTGGTTGAAAGTTTTAGGTTATTTCACCATATCTTAACAGCTATTTTAGTTAGGAGTGTAAAATTCAGGATAACAAATTTTCTCAAAAAATAGTTAAACAAATGCTTCAGTGATTTTAGAAATTCAACCACCAAAAGCAGTTAAATAGGGGGTCTGAAGTTTTAGGCCATTTCGCCATATCTTAGTAGGAGTGTAAAACGTAGCATAACAAATCGACTGAAAAATAGTTAAACACATATTGCAGCAATTTTGTCGTCAACATCGGCAATGAACCAGACAATGGAAGATTAAATGAATAAGACAAAGACTACTGATTTTTTTATTAGATATTTTGTGCAAGACATTTTTCCAAGGAAAAGTTTCTTTATACAAAATATAGTGAATGAGCTCATGCATTAAATTGATTATTTATGTCAAAAAATATTTATTTACATGCTTTTATGATATTTTTATTAGTTATTTTCATACAATTTAAAATAAGGTATTTTATTTACATTTTTCTGTTTGTCTGGGACCCACAAAGTGCATTTTACATGCTAAGTCCAGGCTTCAGAAGGTACCTGACCCCTTCCTCCCCCCCCCCCCCACACACACACAAGAAGCGACCATCTAGACGAATTCAATATAAATATGCATGTAATCACACATAGCAAGCTTACTAAAACAGTATTGAAAGGTATAAGAGAATAATTCTGCTTTAGACAAATTTATGTGAGGATGCGTATTTCAAAACTCGTATTATCCTAAATTTAAAATATTGGGTTTATGAATCCATTCTATTGGTAAACCTGCATCGAAAAGACACTACAATATGAAAAAAAAAAAAAAAAAAAACTAGTTTTTTCGTATATTTCTGTGATTGTAAAATCTTTGTTTACAATGTAAAACAATGGACTGAGTCAGAGGTTTTTCACGATTTCCCAAAATTTGATTTTCTGGATAAGGCGAGTTTTGAAACTCATGTCTTCATGTCTTTTCAGGTGTACCATCTTTTATGAATGAATCAGTAGTTTCCTTTCACTTTGAGATCATGAAGTAGTTCCCATTAAAAGTAGGATTTTTTTACTATATTCTAATATGCAGGGGTGGGGAATTTTCAGAAAATCTTACCAGCCAGCAAGATGCAATGTACAGTTGAAAATTATTATGACAAAATGTAAAGATTGCAAAAAAAAAAAAAAATTAACTACAATAACTACAATGCATTTTCAGAATTTTTTTTCTATAAATTAAAAAAATATATATAATACGGTAAAGTTTGATGTAGGATAGAACTTAGTACCATCTTGGTAATTTGGAAAGTTGCGAAATATAGCTAATTGCTAAAAAAATATTAAAATTTTTCATATCTTATAGCCTTCAGTTTTTTAAAGATTGCCTTAAAATTTCCTAGCCCTGTTAGAAAATCTACTCGCCAGTGACAAGTAAAATGACATATTTCTCCACCCCTGCTAATATGTTTTGTCGGATCTTAGTTATTTGGCAAGTGGGGAATTTATGAATGATTGGCAAATCAGCTTGAATGTATGAAGCTTCACCCGAAATAAAAAACTTTCTCTACAAATTGTGTAACATCTGAATTTGTGAGTTTGAATCAAATAATTTTGTGTGTTAGAAACAGAAAAAGAGGAAGCTTTTGTTTATTTCCCTGTCTTAAGATATTTTGAGATGTAAATTGTAAGCAGGTTCTATAATTTTTATCAGTACTTTTTTTAATTTAATTTTAAGGGTTTTGACAATTTGACCCAACAAAATCACCTTTTAGAGATTTGTCTTTGAGCAATTAGAAAGTTTACAGATTTGTCTGTTGCCTTTCTCTGCACCCAAACAAACACAGATTACGCTATCGATTTCAGCAGCATATTTAATACTTAAAAATGTTTCATTCTTTAATGAAAAAAAAAATGTTCATAATGAGTTTAAATATAAATATCATTGTTGTCAACAAGTTATACATAAAAGTTAATAAGTTTTATAAATATCAACATTAAGGTGGTTTACTAGGAATTCTAAATAAATAAAAATTGTTAAATTCCCCAAATGTTTAGGAGTATGCATACCCCTGTGACCCCCCCCCCTCCCACCCAGAAGAAAAAGTGCTGAATTTTACTGTGAACTATCCTAAGATATAGGGTGTGGGAATATAGGGTAAGGGAAAGTTGAATCGAGAATATGAAAATCTTTCATCTTGTTTGGTACAGTTCACTATTGCTTCACCATTATTGTGCACTAAAGATACTTTAAACAAAGCAATAGTAAAAGTTTGTTTTTGTCCATAAATTTTTAGTTTCCTGTTGAGATTACATTTTTACAATCTCTTATTTGACTTGGTTCATGTAAGTAAAGATGGAATTTTGCAATTGATATGCTAGAATTATAAAAAATTGTTCACAAATTTTTCTGATGACAATACATTTTCATATTTTTTAGAACTTATTTATAAATTAAGACTTTTTCTGTTATCCAGGCATAGAAGATAAATCGCCAAATATCCTTTATAGTTACAACAACAATGGAGTTATTTATGTGTCAAATATTGCTTATTAAAATATGCCAGTTGGCTGTGGAACTGCAACAATCAAATGTTTTAAGCATTATTAGAAAATACAATACAGTAAAACCCGTTTAAGAAGTTTATATTTTAGATTCCCATTTTTCTCTTATTCTTACAACACTAAAATAACTCGTTTAAGAAGTTTTGTTCGAAACTCTTTCCCGCTTAAAAAGTTTTATTTTTCCTTCCATTTTTACTTTCAAAGCTCGTTTATTTTGTCTTTTTGATTATTATTTTATTTTCTGTGCTGAAATCTCTTTCTTTATTATTCTTCGCTATTCAAAAAGGTCAATGTTTAGGACTGATAGCAGATGTGGTCACCTCTATTTCACCTTAAAATCTGTTTAACGTGTTTGATGGAAATAGAATGTGGGTAGAGGATGGGCCTCTCGTCACTGTAACAATAGTGACTGATAAGAGAAAAGGGAATTGCTCCGTCCTACCGATGGGTGGTTCTTTCAGTTCAATAGTTACAACAGATTCTTTCCGACCACCATATTCCATAAGTGTAATGTACCAAATCTGCGTTTGGTTTATTCATTTCGCAGTTTTTAAGTTAGTGTAAAGTGCATAACATCAAAGCTTTCTCGTTAGAAAATACACAGACAAAAAATTCTGTTTTTTTTTTCCAAAAATGTCGGGAAAGGCAATTACAAGGAAAGCCTTGTCAATTGAAGACAAAATCAAAATTTTGAAAGAAGTTGATAGTAACGCCAAAATAACAAGAGTTGAAATTGCAAAGAAGTTGAACATACCAGTGGCTACTCTGAATGGAATTCTAGCAAAACGAGATCTCATTTTAAACTGTTCTGAAAAATCTCGTAAAATTAAAAATGTGAAAAGAGGAAAATATGAAGTTATGGAAGAAAAGTTATTGATTAAAGGTTGCCGAAAAAAAAAACAGAAGCTAAAAACTATAACCGATTTTTTTTTTTTGCAAAAACATATCAAATCACTCTTAAAGAGAAATTTCTTGTCTTGGATTAAATAAAGAGTTTCTAAGGTAATTATGTATTTTTACTTTATTAGCTAATTTTTTAAGTGTGCAAACTAATGTAAATTTCTTAAGAAAACTCAATTTTATAGAAAGTACTCTTTGTATTATTGTACTAAGGTAAATAAACCCTCTTCTGAATATCAATATTTAAACTATTGATTTTTTTCAAAAAATGCTAATTTCCCGTTTAAGAAGTTTTTCCCCTCCACTCCCTTGGGAAACTTCTTAAGCGGGTTTCACTGTATAAAAACTGTAATATATTTTTTAAAGTATCCTTTTATCAATTAATAGTTTAATATTAAATTATGATTATATATTAAGAAAACAATTTATAAATCCTGAATAGGTAGTTTAGTTAATTCTTTTTTCTTTCCTGCTGCCGTATCTTAAACAAGAAAGAAAAATCATGCGTCAAGAATAGATAATGAAACATTTTCCAACACTTCCAGGATACTTTAACAAAACTTCGCTATTTAGATAAATAAGATACCTAAGTAAACATTTTAGAAAATATATAGCACATTTGAAAAAATGATTTCAGTAATTACCGAGCATAGCCAAGTGTTTAGTAAGAAAACTCATAATGGGTTGAAAATTTACCTTCAGCAATTTATACCAATACATGAAAACATACTTGAATACTTCTTTTGCAGCCCTGTATATTATCTATTACTTTTTTATACACACCACATATTAAGCTGAAATTTAATCCAGGCTAAAGCACACAAAAAACTATTGAAATCACATTTTCAGAAATTATCTTATAAGCGGCCATGTATATGATATGTATATAGTACTTTGGCTCTGTATATGATTTTTATCTATATTCTATAAACATTTCTTAGTATATTAAATATTGTTCAGCTTGAAAAACATATTTCCAACTACAAAAAGTATTCAAAATCAAGTACAACTTTCATATATGGCATTTGTTTAACAAAGGGCTGTATGCAAATTTAATTTTTTTATACAGCCCTCTTTTCCTACAACTTATTAACCAATTTATTGCTCTAAGATGGACATACCATGATGATACTTTGTATTTTCAGTGTTTCCGGCACCCAGTCAACTTATTTTGAAAGTATTTGTGCTTTTTTTTTTTTTTTTTTTTTTTTGTCCAGTCCAGTCCAGTCAGGCTAAAGGGGAGGGTGGGGATTTAGCACATGCTTTTCTACAGACTTTTACTTTCTACTACTTTTTTTTTGGGGGGGGGGGTAGAGCTGGAACTTTTTTTTTTTTTCGTTTATTTCAGAATTCCGTTATAAACAGGCTTTACTCTATTAAAAAATAAATTTGCTGGATGGTACTTTTAAAAAAATCTATATAGTAATATTTGCTTACAATTTTATTATTTCTTTTTCAGTATTACACGTTATGTTGTATTTGTGATTGATTTTTCATATAAAAATTTTAAATAAAAAATTAAATTATTGAAAATATAATTACATTTTAATTAAATTCATCAGTTAATTTGGAATAAAAAAGTTTAAAGTATGAGACATATAAAAATTAAAAAAATTAACCTTTGACTTTACACAACTTTGAGACTGAACAAGAGTCGGGCCCTGGTAATTTGCACTGTCTCCACCCAGCCCTTTCTGTACGGACCTGCGATAAAAATTTCAGATTCATTTAAGAATATTATTACGGTCCCGGGCACCGCCGGGCGGGTCAGCTAGTTGTTTTAAATTTGGGCCTCAAATTTACGTTTCGAATGACATCGAGCTGCTCAGAATAAGTTGAATATATTGAGGTAAAACAGGTCATGATAAAATACACTCAAATTATCAGGTTCATAAAAATTATACAATCATGATGCATCTATAATAATAAAGATATATGTTTGCCTGCGTGTGTGCGTTCTTTAAAAACAATGCTGCATCCAGAGTTACAAGATTTGGCAGGAAGGTACTTGTATGTCTGAAGTTATGCATGTCGAAACCAGTTTTTGGATTTTTTTATTTAATTTTTTCAACAAAGAAGAGGAATTGTGTTTCAATCTTTTAGCCAATATAGTAAAATTTCTCCTATTTTCAATAAAGTTTATTAGGTATTCTTAAAACGATTTTTAATTTTTTCACGAATTTTTTAGATGTTTTTCTGATTTTTGGTTCGATTTTTTTATATTCGTAAAAGGAATCCAGTTCCAATCTTTTAGCTCAATATAGTAATTTTTGTCCACTGTGATTTTTGATTTTTCTGCGAAATTTTGATGCAATTTTTACCTTTTTTCCAAATTTTTTCTACATTTGTAAAATGAATTCAGGTTCAATCTTTTACCCAATATCATAAATTTTATTCTCAGCAATTTTTGAATTTTTTTTTTATTTTTATGCGATTTTTACCATGTTTTTGTTTTGCGTTTGAGTTGAATTTTTGACATTATTTTTTCTGTAACTACAAGAACTCTAAAGTAAATTTTGCTACTGCTGTGGTTAAATTCAAGTTGGAAGAATGCCAAATTGCTGCAGAAAATTTGAATTAATTTGGGGTCAATATAAAAATCGCATTAATTAAAGATTTGCTTGATTCGAGACCGGAACGAGCATGGCCCACATAGGTGTACAATGCAATGCCGTAGGCAGTGGATTCCCTAATCCCAGGTTCGTTTAATTCGAGATTCATATAGAAAAAACCAACCAACGAAGTGGGCAATGCTCTGCTAGTAATGAATACAGATAAAAACTGATTTCTTTGCATATAACAGTGTTGTGTTTCTTAAATTAATGAAATACTTTAATAAATCATATGAAGCACAAAATAAAAATTAATAATTCATTTGATACTGACCAAATATGTTACATGCTTATGAAACTTTGTTTTCATAAAATAAGTTTAATAGTATGAAATATGTCTAAAACACAAAATTAAACAATCAGTCTAATACACTTTTACAATTTAAACTAATAGTTTTTAAAAATGTAAAAAAGATCAGAGAACAGTAGAAATAAAAATATGTCAAAATAGAAGAAACAACCAAATTCGAACTATATGAACTCTAATAAATCAATAAATGGTAAAATACAAATGTCATACACATATTTCAGTAATAAAAATGAATGCAAAGTCGTATGCGATTTTTACCATGTTTTTGTTTTGCGTTTGAGTTGAATTTTTGACATTATTTTTTCTGTAACTACAAGAACTCTAAAGTAAATTTTACTACTGCTGTGGTTAAATTCAAGTTGGAAGAATGCCAAATTGCTGCAGAAAATTTGAATTAATTTGGGGTCAATATAAAAATCGCATTAATTAAAGATTTGCTTGATTCGAGACCGGAACGAGCATGGCCCACATAGGTGTACAATGCAATGCCGTAGGCAGTGGATTCCCTAATCCCAGGTTCGTTTAATTCGAGATTCATATAGAAAAAACCAACCAACGAAGTGGGCAAAGCTCTGCTAGTAATGAATACAGATAAAAACTGATTTCTTTGCATATAACAGTGTTGTGTTTCTTAAATTAATGAAATACTTTAATAAATCATATGAAGCACAAAATAAAAATTAATAATTCATTTGATACTGACCAAATATGTTACATGCTTATGAAACTTTGTTTTCATAAAATAAGTTTAATAGTATGAAATATGTCTAAAACACAAAATTAAACAATCAGTCTAATACACTTTTACAATTTAAACTAATAGTTTTTAAAAATGTAAAAAAGATCAGAGAACAGTAGAAATAAAAATATGTCAAAATAGAAGAAACAACCAAATTCGAACTATATGAACTCTAATAAATCAATAAATGGTAAAATACAAATGTCATACACATATTTCAGTAATAAAAATGAATGCAAAGTCGTATGCGATTTTTACCATGTTTTTGTTTTGCGTTTGAGTTGAATTTTTGACATTATTTTTTCTGTAACTACAAGAACTCTAAAGTAAATTTTACTACTGCTGTGGTTAAATTCAAGTTGGAAGAATGCCAAATTGCTGCAGAAAATTTGAATTAATTTGGGGTCAATATAAAAATCGCATTAATTAAAGATTTGCTTGATTCGAGACCGGAACGAGCATGGCCCACATAGGTGTACAATGCAATGCCGTAGGCAGTGGATTCCCTAATCCCAGGTTCGTTTAATTCGAGATTCATATAGAAAAAACCAACCAACGAAGTGGGCAAAGCTCTGCTAGTAATGAATACAGATAAAAACTGATTTCTTTGCATATAACAGTGTTGTGTTTCTTAAATTAATGAAATACTTTAATAAATCATATGAAGCACAAAATAAAAATTAATAATTCATTTGATACTGACCAAATATGTTACATGCTTATGAAACTTTGTTTTCATAAAATAAGTTTAATAGTATGAAATATGTCTAAAACACAAAATTAAACAATCAGTCTAATACACTTTTACAATTTAAACTAATAGTTTTTAAAAATGTAAAAAAGATCAGAGAACAGTAGAAATAAAAATATGTCAAAATAGAAGAAACAACCAAATTCGAACTATATGAACTCTAATAAATCAATAAATGGTAAAATACAAATGTCATACACATATTTCAGTAATAAAAATGAATGCAAAGTCGTATGCGATTTTTACCATGTTTTTGTTTTGCGTTTGAGTTGAATTTTTGACATTATTTTTTCTGAAACTACAAGAACTCTAAAGTAAATTTTGCTACTGCTGTGGTTAAATTCAAGTTGGAAGAATGCCAAATTGCTGCAGAAAATTTGAATTAATTTGGGGTCAATATAAAAATCGCATTAATTAAAGATTTGCTTGATTCGAGACCGGAACGAGCATGGCCCGCATAGGTGTACAATGCAATGCCATAGGCAGTGGATTCCCTAATCCCAGGTTCGTTTAATTCGAGATTCATATAGAAAAAACCAACCAACGAAGTGGGCAAAGCTCTGCTAGTAATGAATACAGATAAAAACTGATTTCTTTGCATATAACAGTGTTGTGTTTCTTAAATTAATGAAATACTTTAATAAATCATATGAAGCACAAAATAAAAATTAATAATTCATTTGATACTGACCAAATATGTTACATGCTTATGAAACTTTGTTTTCATAAAGTAAGTTTAATAGTATGAAATATGTCTAAAACACAAAATTAAACAATCAGTCTAATACACTTTTACAATTTAAACTAATAGTTTTTAAAAATGTAAAAAAGATCAGAGAACAGTAGAAATAAAAATATGTCAAAATAGAAGAAACAACCAAATTCGAACTATATGAACTCTAATAAATCAATAAATGGTAAAATACAAATGTCATACACATATTTCAGTAATAAAAATGAATGCAAAGTCGTATGCGATTTTTACCATGTTTTTGTTTTGCGTTTGAGTTGAATTTTTGACATTATTTTTTCTGAAACTACAAGAACTCTAAAGTAAATTTTGCTACTGCTGTGGTTAAATTCAAGTTGGAAGAATGCCAAATTGCTGCAGAAAATTTGAATTAATTTGGGGTCAATATAAAAATCGCATTAATTAAAGATTTGCTTGATTCGAGACCGGAACGAGCATGGCCCGCATAGGTGTACAATGCAATGCCATAGGCAGTGGATTCCCTAATCCCAGGTTCGTTTAATTCGAGATTCATATAGAAAAAACCAACCAACGAAGTGGGCAAAGCTCTGCTAGTAATGAATACAGATAAAAACTGATTTCTTTGCATATAACAGTGTTGTGTTTCTTAAATTAATGAAATACTTTAATAAATCATATGAAGCACAAAATAAAAATTAATAATTCATTTGATACTGACCAAATATGTTACATGCTTATGAAACTTTGTTTTCATAAAGTAAGTTTAATAGTATGAAATATGTCTAAAACACAAAATTAAACAATCAGTCTAATACACTTTTACAATTTAAACTAATAGTTTTTAAAAATGTAAAAAAGATCAGAGAACAGTAGAAATAAAAATATGTCAAAATAGAAGAAACAACCAAATTCGAACTATATGAACTCTAATAAATCAATAAATGGTAAAATACAAATGTCATAAACATATTTCAGTAATAAAAATGAATACAAAGTCGTATGAAAGTATTTTAATAACCTATTCTATGCGTACTTTAAACTTTTTGGATTTTTCATTTTATACAAAAAAGTCTTGGTGCTTATTTATTAAGCTTTGTGTGGCAATAGTATTCCTCACTCAAGTGAATTATGTTTCTTAAATTAATTTCTAAAATATCAAAGCAAAATTTATATTTTAGATAGAAATATTTCTTTTTATTTGAAAGAAAAATTCAAATATATAAGAGAAATACGGATGCATGGCTGTTAATAAAACAAATAATTTGACTCCATTTTCAAATACTGCTATCAATGCTATAGATATTTTTGCTTAAAAAGTAAAAACATGAAATTAAGATTGATAAGAATATCAATTATTTAAGACACTCAGAAAAATCGATACATTTTTTTTTTTTTTTTTAAGTTTATTTTTCTCCTCTAGCTGAATAAGATGTCTTTTCCCCCCTCTTTTTTGACAACTTTTAATGGGGAGTCGTCATCCCATACAAAGTCCAATTCATCTTCAGTACTCGGAAATTCACTGTATATGACAGGATGGTGATAATGATAGATGTGTATATTTAAACTTGCTGATTCTAGGGTTATTTAATGTAAGTCAGTATGAGTGACATTGGCAACAATGGAATTTAAACTGAATGCAGATAACAACAAGGGCTGCCATTAACCATTCTTCCTAAAATATGCCAATAAGGTAAGAAACAATTCTTTGAAGTCAGTTTTAGTTTTTAAATTACTTATTACACTTCTTATACATTTTCCACTTGAGTGTCTATTCTCATTTCATGCCATATTTTCTTTGACGAAATTAAGAAAAAATGGAAGCAGAATTAAAGTCTGATTATCTGCCTTTAAAAGTAAGTGAAGCATGCTACTTTTCTGCAGGACCATGGATTTTTCCTTTATATATGACATCAGTGTGTCTATATGTGCTCTAACTACCATAAATATACTCATATTGTATGTATTACTCATGTAATCAATATGTTATTGAAGTTTACTGTAGCATGATTGCTACTGAAAATTAAGTATGTAGCATTTACAGTTTGTTTACTGGGACAATCAAAAGTATTTTGTTACATTACAGTCAATAGGAAATAATTGTTTAGTGTGCATTTTAATGATGTTAAACTATTTCAACATTAATGAGTTGTTATGCATTTCTAAGGTGAACTAAAACATGCTTTCTGTAGAATATGAAATGCAAAGCAATTATCATTCATTTACAGTAGCACACAACAGAATTCTCTTAGAGAGCTTTCTATAAGCATTAACTGCTGGAAGTGAGTTTTCAGATGTGGTTTGCATTTTTAAGTTAACTAAATATTATGTAGTGCTTATAAATTCTATTGATCACATACAGTACAGAGCTGCACATAAGAATTCTTAAGTATTACTACCTATAGGCATAAATCGCTCAAAGGTGGTTTTTAACTGTGCTATACTATTTCCTGCTGTGTATACCACACTATATAGTTCCACACTATATTCAGGACTCTAAATGTACCGGAGCAAACCAGAACGATATTCCAGCTCATGAAATTATGATAAGTTTTGTTCAGGTTCATGAAATAAAGGTAAATAATATTCTGGTTTGTGCAATTATTATAACATATTGTTACAATTTTATATAAGCTTATCGTACACTTTAACTTTTTATTATTATTTAGAATCTTGAATGCATTTTTAAAACTGTTTTTATATGGTTAGAAATTTTTTTTTCTACTCTTCCATGTCAATATGTATTTCAAATGAAATCAGCAACAGGACATAATAAATTGTCATTGCAGAAGAATTCAGGACTGCAGAACTTCAAATGAGAATAATCTGAGCCAGACTATTTAAAATTGGACTCAATGGTGTACTATATAGCACACCATCACAAATGGAATTAAAACTGACTTTAGTTTGTAATTTTGCAAGTAAATTTTAAATTACATAAAAATTTGGTATAACGTATTAATTAAATATTTTAAATTTTATTTTGATCAAACTAATTCTATTAAAACATTTGATTTGGACATTTATATCTAATATTTATTTACATGTTTATTGAACAACTTTTTTTAAACGGTTGTTAATAGTGAGTAAACATCATTCTTCATTATGTAACATATTCATTACAGAAAATATTATAGAACTTCAATTTTTATGAATAAATTTCCTTTTTTTTTTTTTTACTCATTATAATAAGGTTTACAAAATTCACACGTAAAGGTTGTAAAAAATATCACAACGTAATTATGTCACACAATTTCTTCTTTTTTGTTATTTTTAGGGTTCCGTGCTTAAAAAGTAAAAACGGAACCATTATAAGATCACTCCTGTGTCTGTCTGTCACAGCCATTTTACTCGTAAACAATGGAACATAGAAAGTTCAAATTGGGGGAAGTAATAAAACTATTCACCCACATATTTACAGATTATTAAACATTCACAAATATATTTATTAAAAATGTAGAGGGGTTAATTAAGTTACTTGAAAAAATAATTTTTTCGTTATACATCGTGCGAAAGCTGTTGTAACGCTGAACTCAAAAACACGTTTCTTTTAATTTTAGGCATTATATTTTCAGAGAAATTGCCAAAAAAATTAGTGCAAAAATATGTTCTCCCCATCTATTTCCAAATCTACTGAAACTAAAATTATGAAAAAATTAAAGGTAGTAGATGTTCATGCAAAACCTTACAGGAAAATTATAGCGATTACCCTTGGTCACATAGTTTTTGAGAAAAGCGCATTTTTTCCGTTACACACAAATTTCAATTTGTGGGCAATAAGTTCTTTTATCAAGCAAAGGTGTTGAGGAGCGCTGGAAGTATTCGTAGCAGAAGTATAAAAGCAGTGTTGATAATGATTTTTGAAAAAAAAATCGTAGATAATTAGCCGAGATACTAACCCTTAAAAATATGGACGGTTTGGACACACATAATGACAGCAGCAGCATACTCTATGTACCATCGGCTTTTAAAGCCTAGATAACAATTTTTAGTGATATATTTGTGTAATGCAATGCCCAATAGCAGTATAAAAGCAATAAAAGTAAAACTGTTAAAAACAGACCAATTTAATTAGAATTAATCACATAAATACTATGGGCTTCGTGCCCAGTTACATTGAATAGATATCTGAATAAGCTTCCTGTGTCTTTAAACATTAATTAAAAACATATCTGGAAAAACGCAGCATGGACCAAGGCGGCATTGTAACTGTGCGACCTCTTTTCGAAGTGCGTTTAGCACAATGCCAAGTTCAAACTTTGAATAAGAGTTTTGTTTTAGCTACACTGTAAAAAGAAAAGATCATTACTACGCTAAACTTACTTTTACGAATGGTCAAATGAAGTGTAAATATCACTACTTTTATTGTCAGTACCGAATTAAGTTCATCATTACCAGATTAAGATAAGATTAAAAAAAGGAGAATAGAAATATTTGATATTATTTAGGCTTCATATCTCTTTGAACTTTTATGGTATAACCATTCATACTTTTCTAGTATATACAGCTATACCCAACCCAACGTTGTATAGTTTTTTACAAAGTCTTATTATTCTTTTAGCAATGAATTTTTAAAATAATACAGTTAATAATTCACATATTTATTGTACGGAACCTTCTGAGCGCGAGTAATACTTGCGCTTGACTGTTTATTTAAGCTTTGTCCTTGATATGTTGGCAGACATTAAAGAAAAAGTTTGCTAGGAAAAAAGAGAGCCAAAACTATTTTATTAAAATATTAAATAATGTTTAGTTTATATAAAATCCACAATAATATATACATATTTACAACACTTTATAACATTATGTCAGAACATTACATGACATTGTAGTACATCATATGTCACCACCTCGTTCTTTTAAGAATTCTCTTCTGTACTTTAATTTTGAATAAGCAGTTGATGTAAATACTGAATCAGGTGGATCAGATGTTTTAGGGTCATCATATATAGTTGATATAAAAAATGTTGAATCTGAATCAAATGATCTTCTTCTCCGTTTCTTCTTAATGGATGGTTCATGACATAATTTTACACCACGGTACCTGAAAAAGAATAAATAAAACAATAAAAATCAATAAAGTCTGACATTATTAATCAATTTAAAAATTGACCAAAAAAAAAAAAAAATCTTTTGTGAATACATTTTTTTTTTTCTTTAAAAATAGCAGCTAGTTTCTGAAGAGAATACAGTCACCTTGCTTGACTATAAGTTGCCAAATGCAATTTTATTTATCTCCCTGGTTTTCTTCCTATCAGTGTGGCAATGTTGTGCAGGTACACAGGAACTAAACCAAATGCAATAGATTTTTCCTGCCTCAAGTTATCCTAGCATTCATGTTACATATATCAAATTTAGCTATATCAATTATTAGGTCATCAAGTATGAAATGTCCTACTTTCTCAAGCACCAAGTTTGATTCCTGATATCTTTGATGTTTCAATACCAGAGTTTTTTGTTTTTATTTATTGTGAGGGGACACCATCTACTTTTCAGATGCACGCTTTTGTTTGTAGTAATCTGACAAATTGTCTTTTAGAGGTTAAGTTTTCTAAACCATGGATAAGTCCACAGTTTGTGTTATTTTCAAATTCAAGTTCCGTTGTGTGCAACTAATATAGCACAGATAACTTGAAATGTCAATGAAGTGTTTGGAAAGGATGTGGCTAAAGAACACACAGTACATCGATCGTTTCAAAAATTCCAATCTGGTGATTTTGATCATCAAAATGAACCGCATGGACAAAGGTAAGTGACAATGAGCTGAAAGCTGTAGTCGAGGCAAATACATCTCAGGCCACACGTAAATTAGTAGCAAGGTTTGTTATTAGCTGTCCAACCATATTAAACCATTTGAAACACATCGAAAGGTAAAAGAGCTGGACAGCTTGAACGAGCATAAGAAGAAGAATCGTTAAAAAGCTTTCCATTCTTTGCTATCGTGACAAAAGGTGAACCACTTTTACATCATATTATTATGTGTGATGAAAAATGGATACTTTGTGACAATTGCAAGCCTCCAGTATAGTGGTTAGATAAAGATGAAGTGCCAAAATATAATCTGAAATCGAGTATTCACCAAAAGGAGCTAATGGTGTCAGTTTTGTAATACAGCACTGCTGTTTTCCATTACAGCTTCATGAAAACTGGAGTAATTAATTAGACAAAATGATGAGGGAGCTACGGATAAAGCAGCCAAGATTGGTGAATAGAGATAGGCCTATGAGGCTCAACCACATGTTTCCTGAATAACATTGCTCAAACTACAGGAGTTAGATTTTATTAAATTTGCTTGCACCCTTGCTCCTACTAATGACCATTTCTTTCAGGTATTGGATCACTTCTTGAAAGAAAAATATTTAATTCTCAACATGCAGTAGAAAAAGGCTTTCACAATTTTATCGCTGCTTGCCTTTCAGGCTTCTTCATCACTGGCATTAACAAGCTATTTTTAAGATAGCAAAACTGTATTGATAATTTAGGCTCATACTTCAATTAATTATATTACCTCTTGCTTGAAATTTAATAAACCAAACTTTCACTGGACATTTAATACTGAATGGACTTACACTAAACAATTTGAATTTATGAGGTGATTTCTCCTCTCTTGGTGCTCTCATTACATTTTATTGACACCGTCATCTTAGTGCCCCCCCCCTTTTTATTTTTGGTGCACAGACTATGCATTTGATGTGAAAGTTTGTATCTATAGGCATTTTCAAATAATTCTACAGATGAATGAATAAGAAAATAGACATAGGACTGCCATATATTATATCAAATAAAGAATTTTTATGAACAAACTATTTGCAAAACAAGTGTATACAGTATGTCCCAAACAGATTTCTATAGACTTTAATTTTTTATCTTTTAAAGATTAAATTGCAAAAATGTACAAAATATAAGGTAGGATTTAAGATTACATGGATGAAAAAGCCCTACCATTAATTTTCAAGTTACACCTTTTTTTATATATACAGTCCCTTTGCAAAAGGGTTCAAAATAAGATAGGAGTTATGATTATGTTCATGAAATAATCCTACTAACTATTTTCCCCAAATTGTACTATTTAAATTTTTATACAATCCCTTAGTTTTAAATTATATTTATAAACATTTTCTCTTGTTCTGACAAGGAAAACAGTAAAAATTCAATTCTATGACCAATACGCACTGAGTTATGATAATTTGAATTTTATGAAGTTTTGAGGCTTTCCGTATCAAAAACAGATAATTTTTTAGTGCTAGAATACTCTGAGAAATTACATACACTCAAAGTATCGCAACACCGTGAATTTTTACTTGTTAGGGCATGTAAATTTTGTTTTAAATACTATAACTTATAGGACACAGTATATAAAAAGTTAAATAGTGAAACATTTGGAAAATTAAAGGCAGGATTATTTCATGAACATAATCATAATTCCTACTAGAGTCAGGGTTGTTATGATTTTGCCCGACCCAAAAAACCAGGGTGGGTTTTTTCAAAATTTCAACTTTAAATTGCATATAATATATTTATATTACATATATATTGTAATATATTTCTTAATATCAGTACACCACTCATAAAGTTTATCACCATCACCCCCATACCACAAGGAAAATAATGTCCCAATTATACCCATGACAATTTACTCCAGTTACTAGTTACTCCAGTTTCAAAAGAATAGGGATTATGGAAGGGGAGTTGGAGATGTATGATACTGCTCTGTTCTTGGAAATTCCTCCTCATTGTCCTGAAGTATAAGAAGGAGAGACAAGTAGAACTCAAAGGGGAGGGAGGGAAGTTTATATTGTTATGTTCTTGAAAATTCTTCCTTATTGTCCTTTCAGTTTTTCAGTAAGTGGGGAGAAGAATGCTTTGAAAAGAGAAAATGGAAAATTCCTATTTACCCCAGGCTAAGGGAATGTTACTATGCCTAAGAAAGAGTATAGCAACACATTTTGGAAGGCAAACAATTCAAAACAAAAAAAACAATCTTGCAATCTATCAGTAATCAATGTGTTTCAAAATTCAATTTTGAACAAAAATTAACTTTTTCTAGAGAAAATATTTATTATATATAGGCAATCACTTCAATTAGAATAAATAAAAATACTTTATCTTTAACATAATATTAGTTTAAAGGTTCTGATTCAGCACTAGTTTTAGTACAGTACTTTAATGATAGTTTTATTGTTAAAATTATTACTAATAATCAATTTATCTAAAAGTAGAGCCGTACCGAGTACTCGGTAAATACTCGGTACTCGGTGAAATTTTGGCCGAGTACTCGGCCAATACTGAGTAGTTGTAAGAATTTCATTTTTTAAGCATATGAATTTAAAACTGATCTGTAAAAAGTTATTCGAATATCAATGTATAATATATGGAATAATTCATAAAACTATTTACTCGGTATTTAACAATATCTCTACAAAATATAGAAAAAGTTAAGAACAAAAACCCTCATAAAATAATTCCAGATTAAAATTTAGTTTCACATTTATACAAATAAAAATAAATTCTTTTTAAATACATAGGAAAACAGAAAAGACTATTATTTTGGATAAAGAAACTGAAAATACAATAAATGTAATAAAAAAATTAATAATTAAATTTATTATATTTCAAATTATGGTGCAAAAACACCAAATGTTCTACATTATCAGTAGACAGGGCTATAAATTTGGCCTACCTCTACTATAAACTAACTTCTATAAATTTGGCCTACCTCTGAAAATATACGTTCAGAATAAACTGGTTGAAGGTGCACATAAGAATTTTTTTGCAAGGTTGCACATAATCGGAAAAGTTCCCCCCCTCCCAATGCAAATGGAGTGTTAATTTTACCTAAGTCTTCTGTTAAGAAATCCTGTATCGCTTTTTGTAACCTCTCTTTGTATTTTTCTCTTTTTTATTTTTAATCAAAAGAAAATAAGGTACAGTTACAAAATAAATATGAAATTTTTTCATTATTCAATGAATTGTTACAGCAGGGTTGGGTTTTTGACATGACAAGCGTCAAAAACTGGTTTAAACTGTCAAAAACTGGTTTAAACTGTCGAAAACTGCCAAATACATGTAACACGCTAAAACATTTTAACAATAGATAAACATTAAATAAGTCAATGATTTTGGTTATATTTTATTGAAATTTAATAATTTAAAAAATATATTATTTGCAATAAAATAATTTTTTTTTGGATTTTTCAACCAGAAGAAACTAATTTTGTACAATTAAATAATCCGAATCAATTTTACCCCGCAGCATGCTGCAGCACACCACGTGTTTAGCACATTTATTTACACCCAAAAGATTTTTGAGTTTAGAGTGTATGAAGCGTTAGAAAATAGTCTGTCTCTTAATTGATGCTGAGCTAGTAGGGCTTGATAGCAAAAGCATTGCTAGATGAGCAAGTTTTGAAGCAGGCTCAAAAAGCTGTTGCATTTAGTGATACCTTTCCACCAAACAATGGAGTCCTCCCTATAGCACTGAAATAGGAAGACTGGAAAGGGGATTCTTTAGCTTCATACACAATCAGTATGGGTAAGCATCCATAAACTCTCTCCGTAGCTCAAGCGCGAGCTGAATCAACTGATACAGCAGTCAACCCTTGCCCCTGATGGTTGGGATGCAAGGTATAAGCCAAACAATGGTATGGTTTCATGATTTGATCCCTTCTATTATGCACTTTTTCGATATGGGCTTACAGGAATTTTCTTTTAGATGACCAAGACAATTTTGTTCAGTTTTAAAATCAAAAACATTTTTATATATTGAAAGAAAGCATGTTTTAAAAAGATTTTGACTTTAAGCTTTTTTTTTAAATTACTTCTCTTATTTTGTAAATGTTTAAAATTAATAATCCAATTTCAATTTTGAATGGAATGGTTATTGCCTAGACTAGAATAACATTGATGCACATTATCTTGTTATATATACAAAAAAATCTACACTTTTCTAAGTTTTTTTCCCCATAAAAAAAGCTAGCTAATGCTTTAAGCTCTCAAAAGTAAGCGAAATTAAAACGATTTTAAGTAAGAGAAATATGTACAGCTCAGGTGAGCTTAATGTCTACTTTTTAAAAAAACAATTTTACACACAAAAAAAAAAAAAAAAAAAAATTAAAAATTTTACCCTGTTAAAAAGTATCAAAATGGTAAAAAGATTTGGTTGTGGAATTTGTCCAACAGCTAAAACAGAATTTAACGAATTAGCATTAGGAGGTTTGCATGAACCATCAAACACCACACGTAACTTTGTTGAAATAGAGTCGCTTTTTATAACAGAATGATGCGGAAGATAATATACTTTGTTGCTTGCAGGATTTGAGTTTTTGTCGATAAGTGTCATATGACCAAGGTCTTCATATTGCTTCATAAAATTTCTATACTCATTTTCAAAATTTTTATCAAATTGAAATTTTTTCTCCATAGCAAACAATCGTGATACTGCCATGGATTTAGAATCGCCTAATGACATCACATCTTTATAAACTGGCAATTTAACTTCAAATCTACCTTCTGGTGTTAACTTGTAAGTTGAACAAAAATGTTGTTCACAAAATTCTTCTTCCTCAGACAAATGGGGTTTATTAACATCTATTTCTTCTGCTTGCCAAAATTTTTGTAATAATAGATCAACATTGGATTCGTTTTCAACACTAAGAAAATGAGATTGAATACTAGAAGAATATTTACACTTAGGTTCCAATTTTCCGGCTACCACCCAACCAAACATAGTGTTTTGGGCAATTGGCTCATTCTCGGTACTAACAATTCTACCATATCTTAAAATAGTAAAGAAACAGTCAGATCCCAAAATAATATCACATTCCTGTGGTTTCATGAAATCTTCATCTGCTAACGTAATATTTTTAAGGTACTCTATATTTTTCGTATCAAGTAATTCTGCAGGTAATTGAGATGTCACTTTAGGCAGGATGTATGCCTGAACCTTTAAGGACTCAGTAGAAAGCTTTGAACCTACTGTAAGAGTTACTGAACCACGAGTTTGTCCAGCCAATACTCCAGCAATTCCATTTAATCGAATTCTGTCATTCTTTCTTTTTAACCCTAAAGTTCTTATGACATTTTCACTAACAAAAGAACATTCCGAACCAGAATCGAGTAGAGCTCTAAAAGAGTAAGGTTTATTTTCATTATTATATAAGAGAACTTTAGCAGTAGGTAGGAAAGAAACACATTTTGAATTATTGAAAGAAGCACTAGAATTAATTTGTAATTCGTGAGATGTTGACTCCTGTACAAATTCTTTATTTGACAGGTGGTTTTTATTCTCAGATGAATTTGGAAAAACTTTATTTTCAAACTTAGCAGTGCAAGCATTATTACTTTTATTCTCTTCATGTAAGAGTGTATTATGTTTACTTTCACATTTAAAGCATTTCAAATGAGAATTTGGACATTCCTTAACTTTATGAGAGTTTAAACATAAAAAGCAACAGTTATTACGCTTAATAAAGTTCTTTCGAGCAACAACATCCATGGATTTAAATTTAATACATTTATAGAGCGGATGTATTCCTTGACACTTTAAGCACACCTTTGATTGCTTATCATTAGAACTGTACTTGGAACCAACAAAATTTGAACTTTTGGAATGTTTCACATCACTTTCATTGTTAAAGATGAGCTCTAAAGAAGAACATCTTACACTTAAGAAATCAAAAAATTCTTTCAAAGTGGGAAATTCATTTTCTGTACTTTCAATGGACCAAAGTCTTCGGCTTTCCGGATCAAGTTTTTGAAATAACAAATATATTAACCATGGGTCTCTATTTGTAGCTTCATCACCAACAGCTTTCAAACCCCTAATAACTTCATCACTAGTATTCAGCAAATTTCTTATATTTATGCTATTAGGATGCAGAACTGATTTTTGTTCTAAAAATAATTTAATCAAAGAATTAACAATTTGTTTCTTTTTATCATATCGATTTAACAACTTTTCCCAAGCTTCTTGATAAGATTCATTAGAAAGGGGAATATGCTTAATTAATGTAGCTGGTTCTTCAGAAAGTAACCCTTTCAGATACTGGAATTTCTGAATGTTACTTAAACCTACTTGTGAATGGACAGTTGAAACAAACATATCCTTAAAATTTGTCCATTCTGAAAACTTTCCAGAAAATACTGGAATATTCAATTTTGGTAGTCTAATATTACATTGATTAGGAATAGTAACAGAAGAACCTTGCACAGAATTGTGTGTTGCAATGTTAACAACTTCTGAAGGATTCAAAGAATCTAGTTTGTTTTGATATTTAGTTTTTAACTGAAAATACCTGTCTTCAAATTCTGCTAATTCAGAATCATCATCATTTAAACAAGAATCTAATCTTAAGAACTCTTTAAGTAAATCATCTAATCTTTGTAATCTAATCAAAATTTCATTTTTAGTATTCACATTATCAAAACTATTCTCTAATCTAGTTACAGAGCCTTTCACCCTACCTCTCTCAATTTTAATTTGAGCAGATTTTTTCTCATAATCCTCCATTTTACACAATAACTTATAAGCAGAATAATTTCCAAAATAAAATTAATCAGATAACTTGAAAACAAAACTAATCAAAATTACTTCAAAATCAAAAGTAATCAGAATTGCTTCAAAACAAAACTAATCAAATTAAGTTCAAAAACAGAAGTAACTGAATTAAATTCAAAAACAGAACAAATCAAAGTCAAAAACAGAACTACTATAAAATGTTCATAATTATTCTTTCATACAAACAATAGAATTTTCTGTTCTCAAATGTGCATAAAATTAAAAATCTTCAAAATTCTTCAATGTAAAATAATAATTCACCATAATAATTAAATATTCAAATATTTCAAGCAAATAAATCATAATGTTCTTGAGAACAACAAGTAAATAAATCATAATAATCTTGAGAACAATTTTCTTTTTCAAGAACTATCAAAACATAATATTTTCTTATTTTATCAATTCAATAAAGAAGATACTAAATTGTTCTCATATTCTAAAACAATATCTTGCTAAATGCAACTTCAGTAGAAAAATTAAGCTTTAGCATCAAAGAACAATTTCAAAACAAAGCAAGTACTCACATATCACGCCTAAGTGCCTCCAATTTTCTTTATGTAGAGAATTTGAAGAAAGAAATCCTTGAAATTTTCTTAATTTTATTTCACAACACAAAAACAAATCTTGACATTCACGAAAACTTAACACACAATGAAACATACAGTTCTGGTTTCAGAATCAAATTTCTCTAGTTAAAATTAACACTCTAATTAGTATGCTTTCATCACATGAAAGCCTTAAATTACATTATAAAAATATATCCCCTGCCTAAACTGGGTGCAGATAATTAAATAGAATAAAGAAAGACAATAATGCAGCAGGAGCAACATTCTCCATGCCACACTCTCAGTAAAACCAACAACTCACTGATGATGTCATAATTAAGATTTCACAACAGCACAGAATGCATAGTGCTGCCATCTGTCAAACAACAGAATAACTAAAATCTTATATTTGATTTGATTCACTATCAGTTCAGCACTGAACAACCCTGTTAAAAAGTTGTACTTAACAATAATACTTTACTATGTACTAATTACTGATATACAGTAAGAGTGAATTTAAAATATTACATGTAATGTTGTCAGGTGTGACATTTAATTTGAATTTTTACAGATCAATTTAGTATTTGAGGTTTTTGACATGACGGTTTAAACTATGGTTTAAACCCGACATAAACTGACACATGCCAAAAACCTGCCAACCCTGTAATTATTACTAATACTATATACTAATTATACAATTACAGTAATAGTGAATTTTAAATATTACATCTAATGTGTGACATTTAATGTGAAATTTTACAGATCACTGTAAGTATTTGAGGTTTTTGACATGACGGTTTAAACCGCAGTTTAAACTGTCAAAAACTGACATGTGTCAAAAACCTGCCAACCCTGTGTTACAGTAACCAATAAACATTTTTTTTTTTTTTTTTTTTGATAGACAGATTTTAGGTATCGGAATAAATTAGAGGGTTGAAGAATGTTTTAATTTTATATTGGTTAATAATTGTACATGTTATGTGTCAATTCTCCTTTTTTTGCTACTGTTTTGAATTGTCAAAAAATGTCTTTAAAAGGTGTACAAATAAATTTAAAATTTAATTAGTTAATTTATATATATATGTACATTATATATATGTACACACAGGTATATATATATATATATATATGTACACACATATGTATACCTAAGCTCACATTATGTGCACATTAGCGTTTTTTTTCCTTATTAACCAACTACTCGGTATTCGGTACTTGGCCGAGTACTCGGTACTCGGTCAAAGTACTACTCGGTACACCACTATCTAAAAGCAAAGCATAATTTTGATTATTGCCATTGATTATGTATATTTGTAATCAATTAGCTACTATAAATTTAGAAGTACTTTTTTTTTTTCAAACATTCTGAACCACCTCCTATAACACCAAAAAACCTGAAAAAACCCAGTGGGTTGGGTTTTTTCTGAAAAAACCCGGGCTTTTAACAACCCTGACTAGAGTCCTGCATCAGATCGGTTTACCCGAACCCGACCTGGCCCTCTGGTTGGGTTGACTTTCATTGTTTGGGGTTCAAGTTGGCTTTTTGACTCTTGCGGGTCGGGGTTGACCTGATTTTTTAAAAGAATTTCCAAAATATTTTTTCATGTTAAAAGCCTGTATAAAACGCAGATCAAAGTTTCATAAAAGCAAAATGCGGACTTGTCTGTTTTGTCTAGTCTTAGAATTTGTTTCTGGAAGTTAATATAAACATACTTTTTCATCTACTGGTATTATAACGAATGCTCTGCACTGCTAAAGCATTTTTGCTGAATAGTTACAGTTCTATTGCTCTAGTCTTGATAATTCAAACATTGTTATGACAAAAAACTACTGTGTGATAGACAGGAAGGATCATTTAGCGTTTTGTTGCATTAAAAAAAAATATATATATATAAAATGCAGTTTCTTATTTCGAAGACTCGTGAAAGGATGACTAATACTTCTAGAGCTCCATTGAAAGCGTATCAAGTGAATAATTTAATAGTGATGGTACAGAATACGCTACATTAGACAGAAAAATTTTCAAAATAACAACTGTTGATAATGATAAACTAAAGGCAGAATGCCAATTGTGTAATACAAGGTGTACCGTTATAAGTGAACTTTTGAAACCGCAACTAATTATAAAGCATATTTAAAGATAAGATTTTTAGTTTTATACCGTTACATATCAATTGAAACATTATTTTTTCTACTTTCTTTGTTTTCATTGTATCAAAGTTCAGGCATAATTTATCATACTTGTGATATTCATTTAATTGAGGGTGAATTTTATTATATTAATAGTTATATTTATTGATATAGAATGTAGATGTTTATTAATCGTATTTCACATTGCATTAAAACGTAATTTACTTTTATTTTGGGTTGCAGGTTGAAATATGTCAGGTTTGGGTCAAGTTGCGGGTTGAGAAATTTTTTTTGGCAGGTTCGGGTCTGGTGATTTCAAATAGGGATGCAACGGATATCCGGCAAATATCCGACATCCGGCATATCCGGCTGATTTTTCAATATCCGAAATACCGTCGGATATCCGAATCACAATCACCGGATATCCGACTTCTCTGCCGGATATCCGGCAGAGCGCAGCGAAGCAAGTATATAAGGATAACAGAAATAGTCTGACCCCAAACAATGCCGAAATAATGCCGAACAATTTTGTTTATAATGCAAAATATGAAAGTAAGTTCACTATACATGAGTAAAAGGTAATTCTCAAAAGTTTAAAGAATTGCCAGCTGTCCTAACAGTGATATTTGAACTCTTTATAATAAAGTTAAGAATAAAATATGAAAGTAAGTTCACTATACATGAGTAAAAGGTAATTCTCAAAAGTTTAAAGAATTGCCAGCTGTCCTAACAGTGATATTTGAACTCTTTATAATAAAGTTAAGAATTTACGTTTACTTCTTTCAGAAAATTGTACCTTTACTTTCAGAATGTAAAACAAAATTTAAAGTTGTTTATAAGTTTGTTGTATGACTGTATTAATTTTCTTTCTTTCTTTTAAGTTTAACAATTAAAAAAGCCCATTTTTAGAAGAAAGTATTGTAATAGAAATTTTTTCGATTTATGGTTTTTAACGGATTTAGATGTTTTAAGGGTCAGATATCCCAAAACATGTTTATAAAAAATGTCTGACCGTGTGTCGCCATCGTATCATCAAAAAGAGATTGAAGTTATGCATAGAATTGAACCAAATTTTTTGTGAATGTTTTTGGCTATAGCCAGGCAGCCCTCCTTCAATATGGAAACATTCCACTGGAAGGCAGATGGGGCGCTGTAATAGCGATTTTTGTGCCACTTTCATTCTTGTACCATTGAAAAAGTGTATGAAGTTATGCATAGAATTGAACCAATTTTCTTTTTTTTTTTGGGGGGGGGGGGGGGGGGGGGAGGGGGGTATGTTTTTGGCTATGGCCAGCAGGTCCTCCTTCAATTTGAAAATATTCTGCTGGAAGAGGGGGCGCTATAATACGGATTTTTGTGTTATTTTCATTGTTTTACCATTGAAAAGTGTAGGAAGCTAAGAATAAAATTGAACCAATTTTTTGTGTATATTTTTGGCTATGGCCAGCAATTTCTCCTTGCATTTGGAAATATTCCGCAAGAAAGTGTCACTGTAACAGAGATTTTTGTAAAATTTTCTCGATTTTTTGCAGTTTTTTTTTGTGTGTGTGTACGTGCTGTATACTGGCGGCTCATGAAGCGAAGGGAACTTCGCATCCTGCTAAGCTGGCTATTCACAAACAGCTGATGTACAATAGAATAACGAAAAAATTATTAATTTTAATATATATCATGATCGAGATTAACCTATTCTGATTAATTGACTGCAGCAGAAATTTTAGATCAAAATCAAAGTTGGTATAATATTGAACTAATAATATTGAAGTATTAACATTTGGAACTACTTTTTGAAATATTAAGATGTATGAGATAGAAGAAAGTTTTGGGATTGGCACATCCAATTAGTTATTTTAGGTAGCTTTCATTACAAAAAGCTACCTATTGCAGCCGTTCGGAGAAAAGCGATTTCAAAAAATTTTGGTATATTTTCATCGATCATGACTCCCAGACCCTGAAACCACCCTCCGTTCAAAATTGACATATATATATATCTGACCTTTGTCGAACTGTAACTCTCGTATTTATGAACCTATTTGGATGTAATTCGGTGTGTACATAGTACATACCAATGTCTCGACCGAGTTCGTTGGCCAGCTTCATCCGCCATTTTGTTTCAAAATGTCAGCAATTTAAAATTAAAAAAAAAAAATTAAAGTTTGAAATGTGGTACCAAAAAATTGAAAATGGAAAAATATTTTTTTTCTTATGTATTTGACCTTTATACAAAGATTTCGGAGCAGTTTTTGTTTCGTCTATATCTTAAAAAATGGCCGAGTTATAGCATTTTGAATTTCTAGCGTGGCTGAAATTTTGAAACGTCCTGAATTTTGTCACGCGATAAAAGGCGTATTTATGAACCGATTTGGATGTAACTTCGTTTATACATAGTACATACCAATGTCTCGACCGAGTTCGTTGGCCAGCTTCATCCGCCATCTTGTTTCAAAATGGCGCCCATTTAAATTTTTAAGAAAAATTTAAATTTGAAATGTGGTACCAAAAAATTGAATATTGAAAAAATCTTTTTTTCTTATGTGTTTGACCTTGATAAAAGGATTCGGGAGCAGTTTTTGTTTCGTCTATATCTTAAAAAATGGCTGAGTTATAGTATTTTGAATTTCTAGCGTGGCTGACATTTTGAAACGTCCTGATTTTTGTCACGTGATAACGGGCGTATTTATGAACCGATTTGGATGTGCCTTGGTGTGTACATAGTACATACAAATATCTCGACCGAGTTCGTTGTCCAGCTTCATCCGCCATCTTGTTTCAAAATGGCGGCCATTTAAAAATTTAAAATGAGATACCAAAAAATTGGAAAATGAAAAAGATTTTTTTCGTATGTGTTTGACCTTAATACAAAGATTCCGGAACAGTTTTTGTTTCGTCCATATCTAAAAAAATGGTTGAGTTATAGCATTTTGAATTTCTATTGTGACTGACATTTTAAAACGACCTGATTTTTATCACGCGATAACAGGCGTATTTATGAACCGATTTGGATGTAACTTGGTCTGTACATAGTACATACCAATGTCTCGACAGAGTTCGTTGTCCAGCTTCATTCGCCATCTTGTTTCAAAAGGGTTGCTATTTAAAAAAAAAAAAAAATTTATTTAAAATGAGGTATTAAAAAATTGGAAAATGAAAAAGATTTTTTTTATGTGTTTGGCCTTGATACAAAGATTCCGGAGCAGTTTTGTTTCTGAAAATTTGTTCTTTTGTTTATATCTTAAAAAATGGTTGAATTATAGCACTTTGAATTTCTAGCATGGCTAACATTTTGAAACGATCTTGTATTTGTCACGCGATAACACACGTATTCGCCTATTTCGATGTAAGAAGGCATGTGGATAGTATACATCAATATCTCGACCAAGTTCGCTGGCCAGCTTCATCAGCCATCTTGTTTCAAAATGGCGGCCATTAAATTAAAAAAAATTATATTTAAAGTGAGGTGCAAAAAAATTAGAAATTGAAAAAGGTTTCTTTCTTAAGTATTTGACCTTGATATAAAGATTCAGGAGCATTTTTTGTTTGTCTTTATCTTAAAAAATGGCTCAGATATAGCAATTTCAATATCGAATGTGGGTGACATTTTGAAAAATCGGATTTTTTGCCTACGACAGCACTCGTATATATCAATCGATTCCGATGTGAGTGAGCATGTGCACAGCAATTACTAAGGTCTCGACCAAGTTCACTGGTTAGCCTCATCCACCATGTTGTCTTAAAATGGCAGGCACTTTAAGAAATCGCCGAATTTGGCAGTCAAATATAAGTTACTTTAAATAAAAGCAGCTTGGATAAAGCTGACTAATTTCGCGAATTTCTCATTCATAATGATTTAGTATTGATAAAAATTAGTATTGAATCTCCTATGTTCGGTTTCCACTAAACTGAGCTTTTCGTGTGTTTGAATAATATAAGTTGACTTTTTAAAAATAAGGAATATGAAAGCTACCTCTTCCTCCCGGCACTGGCCGGAAGGACTTTTTGTAACTTCATTATAAATATTTAAAATTAAAAGTAATTTTCTTTTTACTAATAAATATCAAAATAATTTAACTTAAAATAAAACTAAACGTGACTTAAAGCAAAAACAATATTAAATAATTAAAAAAGAAAAAGGGCATCAATTAAACCTATGTTTGGAGAAATTAACTCTTTAATCATGGGTATATTAGTAGCTATTTTATGTTTAAATTATAAAAAAGAAAGTATGTAGTATGTCTTTGTGAAAATACTCTACAATTATATGCATATTAATTTATTAAAATTCGTTGTACAAAATATCAGCATTTCATTGTACTAATTAATTAATTATTAGCAATTATCAATATAGTCAATCCCATATCCAAATCCAGTAGCAATTATTAGCATTTCATTGTACAAATAAACAGAATATTTTAATGTTTAAATTACATTTTTTATGCAATATTATTAATATACATTACAGGGCTTGAATTTCGAGACGGGATGGCAGGATTCGTGTCCTAAAGATTATTATTGAGTCCTATTTATAATGCCCTATTGTGGGCAGGCGGCTCCTGTTTCCAAAAAATCATTTTCCGAAAATGTTTCTTTGTAAAACGACGATAAAGTCTCAGGACCGACCGACAAATTTCGTGATATTTTCTACTATCGATTAGCAGATTTCACAGTTTCTTCTTACGACAGATTGACAAAATTCATGGTTGTTTTTCTGCATCTGACGCAAAAATTTTACGCTTTTTCTCCACGACCGACTGACGAATTTCCCGATTTTTTCTAGAGACCGATCGGTGAATTTCATAATTTTTTTTCTCGAGATCAATTGACAAATATAGCAATTTTATTATGTGACCGATCGGCAAATTTCCCTGTTTGTTCTTGTGACATACTGATGAAAATAACGATTGGGTTTTTTTTTTTTTTTTTTGCATCCGATTGAAAAATTTCGCGTTTTTTCTCTGCGACCGACTGAGGAATTTCACGATATTTGCTCGTGACGGACTGGCAAATTTCACGATATTTTTCCATGATCGATTGACGAACTTTGTGATATTTTACCGCTGCCGATTTCCCATGAACTTCAGTTTTCTTCTTGCGACCGGTCGACAAATTTTTTTATTTATTTTCACCATGATTGACAAACTCTGCGATA
This sequence comes from Maratus speciosus, assembly GCA_963932465.1. NCBI lineage: Eukaryota > Metazoa > Arthropoda > Arachnida > Araneae > Salticidae > Maratus > Maratus speciosus. The sequence goes on from OZ010793.1 coordinate 176,520,113, forward strand.
TTTTTCTACGACCGATTTATGTATTTTGCGATATTTTTTCCCTGTGCCCAAAATAGGAAATAACTAAAAGGGCAGTAATGCCACCGGAGACTGAGCCCTACCAAATTGGCCAATAGTCAGAACTCAACAAAATGAGATTACACTTGTGGTGCACATGAAGAAAAACAAATTTGGTGAACTTAAAAAAACATGTTTAGAAATAACAAACTAGTTGATTCTTGCAATTCACAGAAATTAGAACATGACTTTTTGAAGTCAACCTTTTATCGTGTAATACAAGAAATCAATTGACTATTTCCTTTTCAAACTTTGGATATGGATTTAAAATTCCAATGCATAGAACATAATTCAATTAACGAAAATACCAGGGATTACAGTTTTGACTATAATTCCATTAAGGATATAATAAAACAAGTTTGTTCAGAAGTGACATACAATCACCATAGGATATTGACAATAGAATCACCGATATGCATTATTCATGCAAGTATAAGTTAAAAATTAATGCACATCAAATTTTGCAAAGCTTTCTAAAATTTTTTAACAGAGCATAACCATGCGTTTCCGATCATTTCTAAAGTTATAAAAGTTGGTCTGTGCTGTTTGTCAAAAGTGTAACTTGTAAAAGAGGTTAAATCACGCAAAATGGAATAAATTCTAAATTAAGAAATTCATTTAGCAACCCAATTGCCATAACATTAGGTGAAAGGTGAAAAATAGACATGGTATATATAAAACTCGATTCTGTTCCATTGTTTTAATAAAAATAAACATTTTGGATAATTATCTTGAGTTGTTAATTTAAATTATTTCAATGGTATTTTGTCATGTGTGTATAAATGTAATTCTTTAAGTGGCACATAAAAAATAACGGGGTTTAAAGGTATTTTTTTTCCTTTTTAACATTTCAACTCCCCTGTATTTTTAAATGTTGGCTGGGAAACTCGCCTTCTGAGGAAAACTTGAATTTCAAGCCCTCATATTCAAAGAGATATAATTTTTGTAAATTATATTTCAATACATTTAAAGTGTTTTAATGATGTATGAAACATGTTTGTAATTTATTGTTCTGAGATGGCGTTATATAAAGAAATAATTCTCCATATAACTAAAAACATATCTAGTGCCGGATATCCGATCGGATATCCGGCCGGATATCCGAATCCGGCAGGTAAAGGAGCTTCGGATATCCGGTATCCGATATCCGGCAAAATCAATATCCGGTGCATCCCTAATTTCAAATGAAATTTTTAGGTTCGGGTTGAGTGCAGGACTAATTCCTACCCTATTTTGAACACTTTTCAATTTAAATTGCCTATGTATTTCCAATAAGTAAAAAATTAAATCTCATTTTAATCTTTTTGGGGCACCCAGTAAATAAAATTTATGCGTAACATGGAAAAAAAGGGAATGATATTATTCAATAATTGTATTTTGTTTGAGATGAAGAACCTTATTTTTAAAACTTAAAGTTTCTGTTCAAAGGAATTTATCAATAAACATTGTTCACTGTAGATTCTTTTCTGTGATAAAATGATTTAGATAAGAATTCTCAAAGAGACAATATGATTATCTGAACAAGTTAAGTAATGTTCCTTTTGTCAGTACTAATAAAATACACCAGAAATGAAAAAAGAAAGGGGTTTCTTTGAAAAAAGAGGGAAATTCTCCCCCCCCCCCACCACAAAGAATAAATTCATGACTATAATTTCAGCATTAATTAACTGCTTATTTCTTCAAGTGCAGTTATCCAGCAAACATTAGTCTGTCAGTCTAATTTAACCTTAACTGGAGCAACTTCTGTCTGTTACATTTGAAGATCGGAGCTCTATTTAATTCCTTTTTAAACTATGATATTGAATTTGCTAATTTTCTCAAAAAAGATTATCAGAATTATTTGAATTTAGTATATTTTATTCAAAAACTGCCAAAATAAGATAACTTCACACAAATGTAATGTAACATTCCAAATTTAAATACTCAATGTAGCATTATCTATTTTACACAGGCCTACTCTATCTAAACTCATTTCAGCAATTTTCTCATCACAGTTCTAATGCTATCTTGCAGTTCATAGCACATCTTCGGGAAGGTGTATTTTGTAGTCATTGTCTTTTACGTATTTGCACAAAAGGAACATCAAAGAAACATACTGAAACAAATCTGGATGGAAATGACATGAATGTAGAATAATGAGGAATGCTAACGAAGAAATTATATTGAACCTTTGTGAGCTCCCTTTACAATAACCATTGTTTCTTAAACATTCCCTGTTATGTTACAAATGTAAATAAGGTAGAAACCTTTGTTGATATCTTGTATGGTTGTCTTCAACCACATGTTGGCTTTACACTTGATGAAGGATCAATTTTATATGGTCCAAAATGGTGATATTGTGTCTATTTTATTATTTTTTATGGCAATATCAAACACGGTTTCCACTTTTATTTACCTGTTGTCAGTTCTCAATGCTTTTTTTACTATTTGTTACATATGTACAAAATTTTATCTCATTCTGATAATTTCTGAATAAAATATGAGTTGTAATTTTAGTCACATGAATATTTGGTGATTACATACATTTTACATTCAGTGATTTTGATATTCTATCTGAATTTTATCCATGACCCACTCTGCTGTGATAATAGCCTTAAATATACATAAGAAAAAAAAAAAGGTGTTGAATGATTTTACATATTTTAAACAAAAATCTACTTTTTTTTCCCTTTGAGATTACCACTTTAAATTAAAAAGAAAAAATATTCTTAATGTTCAACTCTTTGAAATTTTTATGAGTTATAAATACAGTCAACTCTGTGAAATCCACCAATGCATAATATACAAACGTCTATTATCCACACTAAATGTTGGAATGTAAACAGGGAAAATATCGATTAACAGTTAACTTCGTAGATAAAGTTAGTGTTTTTTTTTTTTTTTTTTCTGGATTATCAATTTTTCGAAATAAATTGTGATTTAAGAAAATTTATATATTTTGTACCCTGCATTCGAAAAAAGAAAAATTTGTGCTAAGTAAAATCAATAACCAAATCAAAATAGAAAATTTTATTTTAAATAATCGATGTTTGGCTAATCTGTTATGCATAATGCAAAGTACGCTTCACACAAGCACCAATAAAACTGTAATGTTAACTGACTTTATCTCAGCATTGTTTTTGTTTATTTTACAATTTTTCCTTCAGTAAAATTTCAGCAGGTGCATTTATATCTACTTTTACAAGTCACATGTGATTTTTCTTACAAATTATGTCCGGAAGAACAAGTAATCATGAAATTTTTCAAAAAGTGCAATTGATAAAAAAAAAGGGGGATGCCAGATCATAAGTGAATTTTTGTTGAGAAAGAATTCACCATAAGTCCTAGAACTGTTTATGACATAAAAATAAAACATTACAATATCAAGCAGAAAGTGATTCAAATGCAGGAATAAATATTTAAATACAGGGTTGGACGGTATTTACCGTCTGATGGTTTAAACCGGTTTTTACCATGGTTTTTACCGTCTTTGGAAAAACATGTTTTTACCAGGGTTTTACCACCTATGCAAAAACTTATTAGTTTGACTGTTTTTGTCACTTTTATCATAAAAATTTATCTACCAATTTTTCATTTTCCCAATTTGAAAGTTTTCAGGATATTTAACACCATAATTCTGTATAACAATATTCACCTAATTTAGTTTCTGATTAGATAAGTAAAAGGATACTATACGAAAATAGCGGTTTTTAAGGAATATAAAAAGACCAGATAACTTTCATCCGTGTTTTCCTCCTACAAGAATTCAAAATTTTAAAGATATTATTGTACATATATCATTAATCCTAAAAATTATTATAAGTATTATGAGAATGAACATTACAATATTTATTATATTTATCTAAATAGAGACTAGTTTACTAATTTTTACTTAAAGCAAAAGGAAAAGAAAAATTATAAGTACACACTTTTCACACTTAAAAACCTTAATCGTTTTAATAAAAACCAAAAGCTTACAAATATTGTCACATAATGTAGTTTGAACAAATGTTAGTAGGTGCATTTTACCATTATTTAAGGATATGTGAAAAGTTCGAAAAAATTCACTCTATGGGTGAAGTACAGGATATGGAGTGAAGATTCACTATTAAATGTATGAATTTGGGATTTATTTCTTTGCAGGGATGTAGTGGAGGGTATGTGGTGGTATACGCCATATAGCTTCTGGATTTCTTTAAGGAACAACGTATATCCTCCGTTTCTCAAAAAAGCTACAGTATATACACTGTAGGTATGCCCTCTGCTTTTTTTACGACTAAACCACTGTTTCTTTGTTATTTAATGCTTTTCACCAAACTGAGGCTTTTACATATTTTGTTTTAAAGAAGCTCCTTAGAAATTGTAAGAGTACAAGTGGAATGGAAACCTGCTTTGTGAAACAGATAGTAAATGTCTGTTGTTCTATTTATAGATGGAGAATAGAAAATATGGTAAAATCTGTATGATAAAAGTGCTGTATCAACAGCTTTAGGGAACTGACTAATTATTTCCCATATCTTTATGTATATATAATATATAAACACATCAATTACATGAAAGTTAGATTGAGTTTTTATCGACAGAATTAAAATAAAGTAGGTTTTTACCACTTTTTCTCAGGTTTTTACCGGTAAAAAGCCAACCCTGTTAAAATATATATGGGATATAAATATTTAAATTTCCTTGCACAATAAAGTTTTATCTCTGAGCAAAAAGTAATGAATACTCAAAAAATACAGAAAAAAAATTATTGACAACAAACCAAAACTTAAACTACCATTGTGTGTTGTGTCAATGTTTAAAAAAATTAATAATGAGTAAAATTTGCATTGTATATAATTTAAAATTTCTTTAAATTAACTTGGTTATTAAATATATTAAACAAATGTTGCATTATATTTTTCTTTTCCATTGGAATTGTAATTTTTGTGCAGTTGTTCCTAATTTATAGTCAGCGTAACGTAAAATAAAATGTAAAAAAAGGGATAATCTATAATCTGAAAAAATCTATAATCTGCAAAACCCTCAGTCTCTAAGCATGCGGACTTCATAGAGTCGAATGTATAATGTTTCCAATCTCACTTTAGTGGTAAAATAGGAGCAGATTGAGAGCAATAGCCACATGCTTATTTACGATTTAAAAAAGCAATGATGCAAGAGATTTTCTGGTAATATTTTTTAAAACCGAGGATGTCTTTTTGAAGCTAAATTTAGGCTGGTAAGCATGCATGATTTGTTTTTTCATATTCAGATTAAAAATTCTAGGTGCAGAACGTTAAACATTGTGAAAAAAGACAAAAATTGTGAAAGTTTCAGAAAATAAGGGTTAATATTAATATATTTTTTAATGGATTGTGCCTTTTGAAAGAAAAATAAATCTAGATATGATTTGGCACATTTGTTTATTTTCATATTTTAATTTATGAAGCCAACTGCCAATTTTTAAATATTGCAGAAAAAAAAATAAATTCACAAAGGAATTTTTTTCAAAGGGTTAATATTAATATTTTTTAATGTGAATTGTGGAATTTGAAAGGAAAATTAATGTAAATGTTGTCTGGCATTTTTTGCGTTTTTGTATTTTGATTTTTGAATCTTGCACAAAAAAGCTGAAAATGTAAAAGTGACTTCCAGAAATGAATGGTTTTGCAAGGGGTAATATAAATATTTTCAAAATCGGATTGTGGCATTTGAGAGGAAAATTAACATAGATGTGGTTTGCTATCTTTTTTTTTTCTTCTTCATATTTTAATTTACAAAGCAAATGTAGAATGTTAAACATCGCAGAAAAACTGAATTTGTGAAAGTGAGTTTCGTAAAATAATTTCCTTCAAACGTTTAATATTCATATTTTTCAAAACGGACTGTGGCATTCAAAAGGAAAGTAAACATAGTTATAGTCTGGTATTTTTAGTTTGACTTTAAACCAGACTGCAGAAATTGCAAAAACACCAAAACAGCTCGTGGGGAAAACTTCTTTTTTCGAAAGGTTATTGCACATTGATATTTTTTGGAACAGAATATGGCAATTTAAAAGTAGAAGCACAATATTTAATTTGGTTTAATCGTTTTTTCTGTATTTCAATTAGTTCAGCAATAAGAGTTTTGAAAAACAGGAAAAAAAAATTGACTTTTCTGAATTTTTTAAAGAATTAATATTAATATTTTTTCTAAGAATTACTTTGTTAGAAAACTTAAGTAACGTAGTAGATGTGGTTTGGTGTCTTCAGTATTTCAAAAGGTTCGGGTGATGCATGTTTAGAAAGATGGGATCGAAAAAAACTGGTTCTGCACTTCCAGATCTTTTATTTCCTGACATATTTTTGGTAGACCCTTTTTAATTGCGGGTTTCAATAATATCTTGGATAATTATCAAAAAACAAAAAATCCGAGCCTTGAGTGCCTCAGGAAATGCCTTGGGCTACCCTCACTGACATTTTCATATCTCTACATGCAGTAGATTTTCTTAGTCATTGCCAACATACATGTATGCTAGGGTTGACAAGTTTCTTCCAAAGTGAAAAAAAACATGGAAAAAACCAGCCAGAAGAAATAGGTTTCTTCCAAGTGGAAGAAATGAAAGAAACTGTTATTCTTTAAGAATTTACCATGTAAGTTTAAAATTTGTAAGATACAATAAATGTCTTCTTATAATCTTAAGTAAATTAAATCCATTAGACCTATACAAGTTTAATTAATTATACATGCTAAATATTGCATCATTTTTTTAGCCAAGATCACACACCTATATAAAGCTTTTCAACCGTTGGCTACATGCAGAAAAGAAATTTTATCCAAAATACACAAAATCAATTAAAAGTTATCTATTTCAATTTAATCAGCGTATTTTTTAATTATTTAGACTTTTGAAACTAGTAGTAAATAGTGTGGATCATTTACTAATCAGTACAATGAAACTCATTTAAATAAAAAAGAGTGTTTTTAATTTTCATCAGTTTTATTAAGGTAAGTAACACATCATACAATAAATACTGTATTAAAATAAAATCATTAAAATCCTCTTTTTACTTACTACAATGCAACATGGTATAACAAAACAAAAGTTTTTAGCAGTAGGATGCTGCAACCAGTTTCTCAATTTAAAATGGATGAATGCAAAAGATGAAAAAAATTCTTTCAAATCCTACAGAACTTCAGGAAAGTTTAAAAGCATTTTGACATACCATAGACATTTTTAGAACATTAGTCTTTTAAAATCAGCATTGAGATGTGCATGCTAGATGCTAGTATAAATAATTACAAAATTGTTTATTTACTGTCTTGAGCAGTTTAAAATAATGCATTTTTATATGAAAATAATATATTTTTATATATGAAAAATAAAGAATTTGTGGGTAGATTTTTTTTCTCTTTTTACATAAATGACATAATTAATGAAGAAAAACATCCCTCTACCTCTGAAGTTGTAAAATCCATCACCTGTAAATGTCTGCTGAACCTGAAGTTTCTTACTAAAAAATAACTTATTTTTCCAAAAATATTTTTAATATTAATTAAATTTTCCAATTGAGATTTCATATAATTATACTTGAAGTTTAATTCTTTTATACAGTTAATATACTTTAAATTGGAGCATCTGTTTTATTTTCTGTTGATTTCTTCCAGTTTCTTCTGGTTTTTTCCAGTTTCTTCCACTGTCCTGGAAGAAACTGGTTTCTTCCGGAAGAAAACCAACAATGGCATGCACATACACATCTTTCTTTCATTAGTATACTAGCTTGCCTTATTCTCTGCAATGGCATTCTGTGATGTCTGGATAGCATTGGCCTGAGCTCGCGCAATTGGTCACGTGACACGTGGCGTAGGGGAGGAAGGGAAGAGACTCTGTTTGTGAGTGAAGGGTAGAGTTATTGTTTTATGCTGTGCATGTGGCCGGCGAGAGTTTTAATATATAAAACGAAAGTGTTATAAGGTGCTACGGGCGCCGGAGGCTTATAAATTTAGTAGTTAGTGCAGAAATGATTAGTGTAGTAAAAAGTGAATATTGAGTCAGCATGGTGTGCACTCAAACCTGAAATTTAAAATTATTTGTGTATAGTGTGTTGTCATCTATGTGATCATCGTCATGTAACGTCTTTATGTACTCTGTAAAATAAACTACGTTTTGTGTTTAAAAAAAAAAAAAAACTAGTGATATATGACCCAGGAGGATATGTTTCACATCAAACGGGAATCGATCACCACACTCTGCAATGGCATTCTGGCCTCCATGGTCACAGTTTTTGCACAACTTTGTGATATTCATAATGGTTTTTAATTTAACATTTCAGTAATTAACAAAAATTGAAAAATCTGAACCTAAGGCAAATCAAAACCTGCCTTGATGTCCTCATACAAATTTTCAGACCTTTAAGTGCGACAGATTTTCCTAGCCATCACAGACAGACACACACACAAACATCTTTCTTTTATGAGTATAGATTACCATATCATTATGGAAAAACTTTTGAAACATTTTTTTCAAAAATGATTTACCTACTGAATTACCTACTCATACACGAGATGGAAATTATTAATAGAAATAATTTTAAAACAAACATGAACAATATTAACGGCAATAATAAATAGAATTAAAATTGTCAATCAACATATACTTACCCAAATCCTTTCTTGTCTGTAGGTTTCTGACCATCATTAGGTATTGGTTCAGAAATTCCTGCAAAGTTTTTCCCTATTCCTAACCCTGGTTTCCATCCTTGGGCTTCCATAAGTTTACGTCCAAATCCCTAGAATGATAATCAGCATCATAAAAAAAGAATTATATTTCACACAAAATGTTCTTAACACAAACAAAATCAATTGATAACAATATTATAAAACTTATTACATAGGAAAAGAGTTTAACAAATATATCAATATTAACTGTTTGGCTCGAGAAATAGAAAAAAAAAAAATGCCAGATTACACCTTTATTTTCCTTTTGAGCAGTCCAATCCATTTTTTTAAATATTAATATTTGGTGACACGGCAGTGGCCCCGCCAAGTCGAGAAAGCACAGCGATAAGCATCCTTTTCTGGAAGTAACTCGCGCTACTTTTAATCCCCCCCTAGACCTTTGTGCTGGAGTTGCCCAGAAACTTGAAACTTCGTTCATCTGAAGTACTCTACAAAAGGAACCAAATGCTCAAATTTTGCATTATTATCTTTTCTAGTTCAAAATATATATGAACTATTTTACTTCTTTATATGAACTATTTAGACACTGACTGACTGATTCACAAATTATAAAGAATCTGAGGTACATCCTCTAGTCCTAGAAACTTGAAATTCCGTATGAAGGTAGTCTTTGGGATACGAAAAAAGGGAAAATTTAAAAAAATAAATAAATTGAAAATATGAAAATAATTTTTCTGTATTTTTTAATTTAGTCTTTCTATCTTTGCACCCTAAACACCATTATAATAAGTACCGGGTGTCCCAAAAAGGACTGACTGATTTTAAAATTCAATAACTTGCAAACGGTGACAGATATTTAAAAAATTCCTGCAGGAGGGTTATGCATAAGGTCAAAAGTTTTATTACAGTGATTTTCGATTTTAGTTCGAATTACATACAATAGATGGCGCTGTAAGCAATAGTCGCTAAATACAGGCTCGATTTCTGGTCCTTTCTCTTGTTCCATGCTGAAAAAGGAGATGGAAACGTATTATCCGGGCCACGAAGTACCAAAAATCGAGCCTGAATTTAGCCTCTATTGATCGCAGCGCCATCTATTGTTTGTAATTCGAACTAAAATTGAAAATCACTGTAAAAAAACTTTTGACCTTATGCATAACACTCCTGCAATAATTTTTTAAATATCTGTCACCGTTTGCAAGTTATTGAATTTTAAAATCAGTCAGTCCTTTTTGGGACACCCGGTATCAAGTACCTAGGGCTGAGAATAATACTTAAGATCGAAATCCTTGTACCCACAGCCATAGGTAGCTCCTTTCCTGGAAGCAACTCAGGATTTTATCTTCCGTAATCGGAATTTTTGGCAGTACTGTTGGTCATTGATGATCAACACGATAAACCGTGGCATTAACATTTTGCCTTCTAAATTGAGCACGAAATAGATGGGTCCTGAATATGTTAAAATTCGTTTCAATTGACTAGAACAAATAAAATTAATTGATTTTATCAAATGTTGATTTGGAGAATGTAAATATTTTTATAAACATTCTGCAAATATGCTAACATTTCTTGATAGATAACTGTGGTTATACTATTGCTGTATTTAAAACCACTACCATATTATTACAAACATCGCCATAGTTTAATGCCATGGCGATACATCATTGTGCAAAAATAGCAGCAATTTTAAAAGAATGATAATTTTTCTGCTAAATTTACCACATCTTTGCTACCAACTATTGATGTGGACAACAACTGTTGAAGAATAATTTTAACTGTATAATTTACTGTATTAATTTACTGTATTTATTACAATTAAAGTTTAAAAGAAACACTTGAATTTTCCGTGTTCATGCTTATGCAGTGAAAACTAGACACTTTTATTATGTAATCAATATTGTTAGCCATAGAATTTTTTTGTTGTATTATTCGCACACATACGATGGTACATTTCTGTACATTTTTGCATTTTTTTATACTTCACGTTTTTCTTTTTTTTTATCAGGTGCACCACTTTTACTATTGCGAATATATTGGCACTGAATTTTTACAAGCTAAGATGGCAGAAACCAGCAACAAACAAAAATCAATCTGATGCAAATTTGATGATGAAAACTGAAGCAAATTCTTTTTTTTATCACATTTATGCACAAGAAGCGAAGCACAGATTAAAAGAAAATTGTTCACATAATTTGAAATATTTTCGGACGCACTAATTCTGTTAAGATGCACTTTCTTTTCCTTTACAAAAAAATTTCACCTGATTAGAGCGTTTATGTGAGATATGTCCACATATTTTTTTTATTAATTTTCACTTGAAGACAACACATACATGGCGTAATACACGTAACTCCTTGACGCAACACTTCGAAAAAAAAACTTTTGAAGGCACTTTCCTAAAAAAATGTAGCATGAGATTTTACGTACACCTTTGCCGCAATGCACGCGAACCTTTTTACTTTGTCACATTCCACACGATAAATCTGCAGGCACCGTTGAATGCATACGCACATAGGTGAAAAAAACACTTGGTCACAATATTCTGTCGAAAGGAGAAAGCAAAACGGCGACACAAACACACACAAGGCGAACCGCTGAAGTCACGTTTTTTTTCTATGATTAGTGACGATACAAGATCAATTCGACGACACATCTGGGGGAGGTGATGATGAGCAGGCACGAAGAAACCGCACCAACATCAGAGGGGGGGAGGAGAAGGCATACAGGCGAAACAAGAGCGGCTCGGAGATGTCCAGCTGGTGAGCGAAGAGACACTAGAATGGGTTCCATCACTGTCTGACGGAGAAATTCGCATCTATCCATCGAGCGCAGGATATTATGAGTTCAGGATATGACGGCACACCAGGAGGGCACACTGTCCGGCATGGTTGAAAAATATCCAGTCCAAGCATTTGAAGAAAATAATTGCAAGAGTACTTGAATGGGGTAATTGAATGATTTTAAGGGGGGGGGGAGTGAATTTCTCTCTCTAACGTGCATTTTTTTTTTTTTTTTTTTACTAAGTTGGAGAAAAATATAGGCGATGCACCAATATGTATATAGCATCGATTTGAAGACCGGGTTCTAAATGCTAAAAAAAAACTCCAACTAATAATTTACTGGACTTACTCTTTATTTAAAAGCATCGTTAGGTGGTTCAGTTAAAGAACAATGGGAGAGAGAGACCCCCATAGATACATAGGGCGCCGAAGCGCCTGTTCTTTTTAGATAACTTTACATGTTGAAAGCTGAAACAGAAGTGTGGTTTTTTGCAAGAAGTCAAGAAATCTTGGCGTTGCACAGAATCGCCAATTTACAACTTTTGGTGACTGCGCGAAAATGAACAAAGGGTCTTGGCGATAAACATTACCGCAAAAAAGTGGTGATACAATCGGACGGGGGAGGCCGGGATTGCAAGCAAGCGATTCTAATACGATGAGAAATGCGTCAGAAAAGCGAAACTTGTTTATACAACAGATCTTACAAAGAAGACCGCTGCCTGAGAAAAATGTTGGAAATCAGAGGCATCTGGCTTTTAGCTCGACCACAAAGCACGATAAATACATGCTTCCCATAAGATCTGTTCATTTTTACTTTTTTATTGTTAATACATATGCAAGGTTCACGTATTAGTAGAGATAAAATTTCTTATCAATGTGGCGCGCAAAAATCCGATGCAATTAAATGCAGACCTTGATACTAGCAGATGTGCCATTTAATTCTTATTTATTTCTTTGCACTGGAAGCGGTAGCTGACAGATAAGGAAAAAAAAAGGAATGAATCTTTGCGGCTGGAAATAAAGATGTTTTTAGAAAGAAGGAAGCAAAACCCTTTGAATAAAAGCTGAATGGTTTTGAGAAATGAATTTAATTACATAATTCAGCATAAGAAAGCGGGGGAGGGGGGAGGATAATGTGATTTAAGAGTAAAAATTATGTTTTAAATTAATTTTGAATAAAAATTATATGTATGGGACAGAAACGCTGTCACATAACTCACCCCGACCACAGAAGAAAGCTGGAACGTGTACGTTGCAGCTTTATATCTACTTAAAATCCTTTGTCCACCTTCGCACATACAGAGTATACAATCTACATAGAAATATAAAAAAATTTTGTATCCAATAACAGAAAAATGTTTGAACCTGTTTTTCTAAAATGCTATCAGAGCATCATTTCCAGTAATTTAAGTAATAAAATAGAAAGGTAGTATATCAACATATTTGCTTGCTTTCAAATAATTCAAAATAATAATATTTATTCATGACTGAGCGCTCATATTTAAAACAAATCTTATTTATCAATTCAATATGCCACAAGAGAAAAAAAATGTGCCACATTTGATGAAGAGTTAGGATCCTATGCTTTTTATGTGGCTCTATATTTGTGGCGCTGGTACCAGCTTTTTGTTGTGTCATGATTCCAAAGAGAAGTATTTACATTAGACATATTTTATAACTTCTCACAATGTGATCTTACAATGAGATCATAATTTCATACGAAATGCAAGCAAATTAAAACAAAACACACCAATAAGAACTTTTAAAAAAAAAAATTGGAACACAGAAAAGTATTGTATGTATATATATAAAATAAAAGTTAAAATGTACTGTATTACAATAAAGATGAATCGTATATGAAAAGAAAAATTTGTGCACAAGGCCCAGGACTACCAAAAAGGGGTGCATGTAGCACGCTGGCAAACAGGTGTAGCCCTAAATCTTGTGGAGACCACAAGTTTTGTGGCGTCAGCTTAGGGCTTTGCCTTAGATAATAAGGGTATATATTTTTTTAGATACCTGCACTATAACTAAGTTCCCGATGTAACAAGAAGTCAAAGTATAATATAAGTTAGCATTTGATAAATTTACACGCTGCCGTCCTGTATTTCTGTGTATTAATTAAAATTTCCCATCTTGTGTTCAAGATTCTGCATGATATGAAGTGCCTGTGTACTCACTAGAGTTATTTTCTCTTACACTTGGCAAGAATATGAAAAAAAAGGTTAGAAAAATGTATCTAAATGTTATATAATGTAACAAGATACCTTACTCGATCTGCCACTTTCAAGTAAGAAGTATCTAAGCAAAGTGTTAAAACGTAACATGTTTAAAATAAACAAAATCGAAATGTGTGTGTAGTTTAGTAGGTCATGTGACGGATAACTCCTTGTAACTTTAAAATCTTTGTATATAGACAAAGTGATGTTGTCATTGATATATTATGACATTATGCAAACACAAAAAAAAAACTGCAAAAAGTATTTTAATATTGAAACATGGTGAAAATTTAAAGGATAGTAAAGTAAAGGAGAAACTGTATGTGTGTGGAGGGAGGGGTGGAAAAACTCCCAAACTCATGAACTACTTGAAATGCAACACATGAACAAAAGTGTATGCAAGCATACACAACGTGTAAGTAAACACATGAACAAATTGTATAATATCACATGAACTCAATGTATTAATGTCTCAATGAACTCAAATTGTAATGTAATTGCCAACAAAATAAACAGACAGTATATGTGTAATAACCCAAGACACTTACAACGAGTGAGATTCAACTACACAATTAATGAGTTATCATCAAAATGTAGTGAATAAGGGTTAAAAAACAAATGAACTACTTGTAATGTGTGTGTAAACCCTAGTTAAACTCTAAACCAGCCAGTGTGTATTACTCAATGAACTGCTTGTAAGAAAAAAAAACAAAAAGAAATACTGCCGAATAAATCGTTAGCAAAGTACAATGTGTAAAATCAAATGAGCAAAAAATGTAAATCAACACATGAACTAGTGTAATGTATGTATATGGATGCAAAAAAATGTATTCTAAATAAGCAAATGTTGTGCAACATAAACAAATATGCAACACATGAACTGCTTGTAAAAATTACTTAATGGTTAACTAATGGTTAAAATTAAAATAAAGTTGTATCTGCGCAAGTTATTACTGTATTAAGGTAACAAAAGTGTGCATAAAATGCAGAAGTGCCCAGTAGATTGCATAATTCTACGCTGAAAATGTAGAAGTTATGCCAAACCAAACATGTTCCAAGTAAAAAGAATGAAAGAGAAAGTAAAAAAAATGCATAGAAAAAAAAACTAAATTCTTCATGTCATATGAGTGTATGTATCCGTCACAAGACAACGTGAGACTTTCAGTCACTAATTAAAAAAAATTTCAAATGTGAGAAAATGCCAAAGGTTTAGTTTAATGACTCTATTTGAATAGCGTTAAAAAAAAACTAAAGTGTACATAACAGCTAGCATTATGCCTTTGACTAAATTTTCCGAAAAAACAACCTGTAAGGATATCAAATGTCATGTCAGATAAAATAAAATTACCTTATGTTATTAATAAAATAGCAACAAGTCACTAGCTTTGTGTAAACAATGAAATTTAACAGTAGATTAACTGTATGTGTAAAAATGTACAGCCAATTAATTATCTGCTGTGTAAAAATTTAAGATGTATGTGCAAACAATGTACAATAGCTAAATTGTTGTATAATTTCTGCAAAACTTTTAAACACATCAACCAAAAACATCCTATCAAGTGTATTAAAAAAATTATAAATTGTATTTTACTTCGTGTAGTGTAAAAAGAGACCTTACTTGATGTGCCACCTACAAGCAAGGAGTCTATAACAAAAGTGTTAAAAAAGAAACTGTTACAGGTTAATTGCCGCAAAATGAATGTGTCAAGTAAAAATGTCATGTGAAGGATAATTTCATGTAAATCTACAAAATAAAATCTGTTAATTAAGAAAGTGATGGTATCATTAGTAAGTTATGACAGTACCCAAACTGAAAAAAAATTAGTATATAGAGGGTAAGAGAGAAAAACAAAAAAAATCTGTAGTGTAAAACGAAAACCTGACCTAAGATGTAGAAGTAAAAAAAATAACGGTACGTGTGTACAAACACAAAACTCCAAAATCATTCTTGTGAATGTGATATCAATTACAAAATTAATGAATTAATATCACCAGATTATATAATGATACAGAGTTTTGCTTGACACCATGAACTAAGTGTATAAACAAAGTGTATTCTCACATGAACTAAAAGTAATCTCACATGAACAAAATTGTGTAATTATTCTCATGAACTAATGTGTGTTTTCACATGAACTAAATTGTGTAACAAATCACATGAACTAATGTGTGATTTCACATGAACTAATTGTGTAAATAATCTCATGAACTAATGTGTGATTTCACATGAACTAATTGTGTAAATAATCTCATGAACTAATGTGTGATTCCACATGAACTAATTGTGTAAATAATCTCATGAACTAATGTGTGATTTCACATGAACTAAATTGTGTATCTATCTAAAACTCAAATGCAGCACATGAACTAATGTTGTCAAAAAAAAATAAAAAAATGTACCGTCAATTTTTAAAATAAATGTTAAGTAAGAGACAAAATAGAAAATGTTATTAAATTATATTGTGAAAATGTAAATTCCAAAACCAAAACTGAATGTAAAGAGTGCAATGTGATGTTTCCATCACTTGTATCTATCAAATTACCAAAATAGAAAAAAAAATCTAAAATCGTTTAAGGGTGAACTGGTGCAAAAAAAAAGAAGACACATCTGTACAGTGTTTGTGTGTACACCTGTACTACCAAAATCTTTACAAGCGAAAATAAAAAACTGATGACCTGCATCAATGTATTTTACTCTCCCATATAATCTTTTAATCATCCGACCATTCCTGCAGTAATAATCAAATGACAAAAAGATATACCTAACAGTACACACATACTTTCTGAAAAAATCTATTCAAATTTGCAGTTAAGTGTTAACTGTGAAATAAAATATCACTAATGCCATATGGTGAATTATTAAGATGTACATAACTGTCTAACACAGTGAAATGTTTTTTTTTTTTTTTAATGAACTTTCATTTTAAAGAATCCTTCACAATACAAAATGCAGCAAGAGAAAAAAAATAATAATTTATCTTGTAAACAGGTATTTTTTTTTTTTTTTTTTTTTTTTTTTTTATATCTATATAAAAAAAAATGTGTTTAATGAAATGAATTGCAATTGTCTAAGGTTTCTTGTTGCTCTTTTATATATCTCTTTACAGTAGGACATCTATGTGAGAAAGCTGTATGGAACACGTTAAATTTTGTGTTGTTTACCTCATTACCTCTAATGCAATTAATGCATTTTGGGCTGTTTGAACAATGAGGATCTTTATGTGTTAAGGCACATACAGGACACCTAATTTTATCTGTGCATGATTTTGCCTGATGAAGAAGATTTTGACATGTAAAACATCTTTTTACCGAAACGTATCTTTTTACAGGGTAACCAGTAGACTGAATTTTGATTTCGCCATGAATAATTAATCTTTTAGCTATCTTTGGGGGCATTAGAAATATCCAATTAAATAACTCAACATATTTCATCTTATATTTTTGTTGAAATTGAATAGAAGGTGTGGATATACCAGTTAAGTCAGAAATTGCCAAAAGAATATCAGGAATATTAAAATTTTCTGGCAACTGACAAATTATAACTGAAATTGGCTTTAAATCATGCCTAAAAGGGGACGAAAAGTTATTATATATAGGAGAAGTGGTAACATCTTGTTGTGGGCATTTCAAATCAGAAATAATATTTGAGTTATGCTGCAAGGAATTTTCAGTCAGACTGTTGATTTCACAATTATCTATTTGTGTTGTTTCAATCCGCTTAGGTGATAGTATTTCGCTGTATGCCTCGGATGTGCTTTGATTTTGATAAGACATCTCATTAATTTCAGCTTTATGTTTCTTTTTCACTGTGAGTGCGTGCAATCTTTCCAAAATTTTTGTATTAACAATTTGTAAACATTTGTTCTTATTCTGCAACCTAACATAATCATCTTTTATAACCTGAAAAAAATTACCCAACATTTGAAATTCCCATAAAAATTTCTTATGCATAGAAGATATGTTTTCAACTAAAGTGTCATTGTTTTTACTACCAATTTGTTCCTGTAGTATAGGGAATTCTGTGTTTACCCTTTCCGCAAATCTGTTAAGTGCTTCCTCAAACATGTACGGCAGAGAACATTTTACTTCAGCCGTAGATACTTCTAATTCTGGATGGCTATCGGCCTGTGACATTTTTCAAAAATGTTGGAAAAAGTAGCCAAGGAAGAATTAAAAAAATATATAAAAGATGGCACAATAATTTAAAATTTAGTTACTGTATTAGAGCAAAAAGCAAGAAAAAGAAAACCAAAACAAATATTTTCTCTCCCTTTCTCTTTTTTTTTTTATGAGCAGATTAAAAGAGAAGAAAAAAAAATTGGAAGTTCTCAAAAAAAATTTCTGTCTATTTTAAAAGTATGCAGTATCTGAAATATTCATACAGTAAGAAAAATTTATAAACCCTCAGATATTATATAGAAAACAGCACAAAATCACTGCAACATCTTCCAATAATATGCATGCAGAAATAATATTCACTTGTAAATGCTGAATACAAGCAAAAAAAAATCAATAACTAACTATTAAATAATAGCCAAGAAAATTTTATAAGGCACCTTTGAAAACGAGGGCAATAAATGTTAATATGCGTAGCCTATCACAAACACATTTTAACTAAATGACATTTTATTTTCTGTATGGAAAATAATTAATCACCTAAATATCAATATAAAATAAATATGCACTGCAATACTGAATTTAAAAAAAAAACTTACCTTTCAAAATAAAGCAAGAAAAGAGAAGACAAAAAAATTATAAGTGCCGAATAAAACATTTAAAATATAATGCTTAAGTTTCGTAAGCTTCTCTGTTCATGCTAACAAATATACTGAATAGTAAGAAGTTATCATTTTATGTTTATTTTTTTTTTACCCAAACAGCATGAAAAGGGAAAATTGATAAATCATAACGCATACCTACAGATAAAAATAAAGCAAAATAATAATAACTAATTTACTGTATTTATTCCAATTAAAGTTTAAAAGAAACACTTGAATTTTCCGTGTTCATGCTTATGCAGTGAAAACTAGACACTTTTATTATGTAATCAATATTGTTAGCCATAGAATTTTTTTGTTGTATTATTCGCACACATACGATGGTACATTTCTGTACATTTTTGCATTTTTTTATACTTCACGTTTTTCTTTTTTTTTATCAGGTGCACCACTTTTACTATTGCGAATATATTGGCACTGAATTTTTACAAGCTAAGATGGCAGAAACCAGCAACAAACAAAAATCAATCTGATGCAAATTTGATGATGAAAACTGAAGCAAATTCTTTTTTTTATCACATTTATGCACAAGAAGCGAAGCACAGATTAAAAGAAAATTGTTCACATAATTTGAAATATTTTCGGACGCACTAATTCTGTTAAGATGCACTTTCTTTTCCTTTACAAAAAAATTTCACCTGATTAGAGCGTTTATGTGAGATATGTCCACATATTTTTTTTATTAATTTTCACTTGAAGACAACACATACATGGCGTAATACACGTAACTCCTTGACGCAACACTTCGAAAAAAAAACTTTTGAAGGCACTTTCCTAAAAAAATGTAGCATGAGATTTTACGTACACCTTTGCCGCAATGCACGCGAACCTTTTTACTTTGTCACATTCCACACGATAAATCTGCAGGCACCGTTGAATGCATACGCACATAGGTGAAAAAAACACTTGGTCACAATATTCTGTCGAAAGGAGAAAGCAAAACGGCGACACAAACACACACAAGGCGAACCGCTGAAGTCACGTTTTTTTTCTATGATTAGTGACGATACAAGATCAATTCGACGACACATCTGGGGGAGGTGGTGATGAGCAGGCACGAAGAAACCGCACCAACATCAGAGGGGGGGAGGAGAAGGCATACAGGCGAAACAAGAGCGGCTCGGAGATGTCCAGCTGGTGAGCGAAGAGACACTAGAATGGGTTCCATCACTGTCTGACGGAGAAATTCGCATCTATCCATCGAGCGCAGGATATTATGAGTTCAGGATATGACGGCACACCAGGAGGGCACACTGTCCGGCATGGTTGAAAAATATCCAGTCCAAGCATTTGAAGAAAATAATTGCAAGAGTACTTGAATGGGGTAATTGAATGATTTTAAGGGGGGGGGGGGGGGTGAATTTCTCTCTCTAACGTGCATTTTTTTTTTTTTTTTTTTACTAAGTTGGAGAAAAATATAGGCGATGCACCAATATGTATATAGCATCGATTTGAAGACCGGGTTCTAAATGCTAAAAAAAAACTCCAACTAATAATTTACTGGACTTACTCTTTATTTAAAAGCATCGTTAGGTGGTTCAGTTAAAGAACAATGGGAGAGAGAGACCCCCATAGATACATAGGGCGCCGAAGCGCCTGTTCTTTTTAGATAACTTTACATGTTGAAAGCTGAAACAGAAGTGTGGTTTTTTGCAAGAAGTCAAGAAATCTTGGCGTTGCACAGAATCGCCAATTTACAACTTTTGGTGACTGCGCGAAAATGAACAAAGGGTCTTGGCGATAAACATTATCGCAAAAAAGTGGTGATACAATCGGACGGGGGAGGCCGGGATTGCAAGCAAGCGATTCTAATACGATGAGAAATGCGTCAGAAAAGCGAAACTTGTTTATACAACAGATCTTACAAAGAAGACCGCTGCCTGAGAAAAATGTTGGAAATCAGAGGCATCTGGCTTTTAGCTCGACCACAAAGCACGATAAATACATGCTTCCCATAAGATCTGTTCATTTTTACTTTTTTATTGTTAATACATATGCAAGGTTCACGTATTAGTAGAGATAAAATTTCTTATCAATGTGGCGCGCAAAAATCCGATGCAATTAAATGCAGACCTTGATACTAGCAGATGTGCCATTTAATTCTTATTTATTTCTTTGCACTGGAAGCGGTAGCTGACAGATAAGGAAAAAAAAAGGAATGAATCTTTGCGGCTGGAAATAAAGATGTTTTTAGAAAGAAGGAAGCAAAACCCTTTGAATAAAAGCTGAATGGTTTTGAGAAATGAATTTAATTACATAATTCAGCATAAGAAAGCGGGGGAGGGGGGAGGATAATGTGATTTAAGAGTAAAAATTATGTTTTAAATTAATTTTGAATAAAAATTATATGTATGGGACAGAAACGCTGTCACAATCCCGTCGACCAATTTTGCCAAATTATATAAATTGCCAAATTATACAAATTGACATAATTTTTATTTTAAATAACGAAAGAACAAATAAATTAGTACAACATTAACAAAAGTACAAATAAAACGTCGAAATAAAAATAACTTGATGACGTAGACACGTGGAACAACATTTCAAAATAAGCTAATATAAAATGAATTAAGTAAACGGAGTCTTTGTGTAATGGTATTTTTTAACAAAGTGAAAAGAAAGTTCTTTCTGACGTAATTTTCACCAAACTTCTCTTTCTCTTTTTAATATTTACGTGAAAATACTTTTGTTAGAAATGAAATATTATTTGCGCTGTCCCAGCAAAAATAGTGGAAAAGATCATCTCGAAATATCAAATAAATCTCTCGCGCAATTTTTAAATTTAAACTGTTTTGCAATATTACTTTTTGTTCATTTTACATAATAAGTGTAATGTGACGTAATTTCTCCTATTTAAGACTTCTAACGCACGTAATGAATTTATTATCATACAATATCCTTTCTCTGTTAAACTTCACGTGTAAATATAGTTCTTATGAAGTAATTTTCAATAAGTTCCTGCTTTTTATACGCAATCATTTAATTTTAATTTGAAAGCATCTTTTCTGTTTATAATAGTCATGTGTAAATAAATTTTCAATTTGAAGCAAACATTATTGTTTCCGTTGTTTACACAGTTGGCAACAGGTTAAATTAGTACAATTTTCTAAAATAAGTAAAAAATATCTCTCGAAATGCTGAAAATTTGAATTTAAAATAGAAATGAAACCTTGAAAAATGAGTCAAATTAAAAAAATAAATGAATTCTGCACACTGGGAAATTATAACGTATAAAATGATCTAAAAATTATTAAATTCCGATGTATAGTTTTTGCTCCTATAAAACTTTTTTAATGGAACGATTTTGTCCAACTTTAGCATTAAATATATCTTAAAATAATTCTTTGATTTGAAAACTGTCTACATCAGCACATTTATCAAACATTTCTCTATAATATCGCCGATTTTCATATTTTTGTATGCATTATTTTTCTTAATATTAACGAAGAAAGACCTCCGGTCACAAAAAATTCAAAACCGGCGGCGGTGACAGCGGTAGTTACTTTTTTTTAGAATAGAGAGATGCTTTTTAGGTACTCATAGGAACTAGGGATGAATCGGATATTGATTTTGCCGGATATTGGATATCCAAAGCTCCTTTGCCTGCCGGATTCGGATATCTGGCACTGGATATATTTTTAGTTGTATGGGGATGGTGAATGTTTATTTACTCCTTTATATAATGCCATCTCAGAACAGTAAATTACGAACATGTTTCACATCATTAAAACATTTTAAATGTATTGAAATATAATTTACAAAAACTATATATCTTTGAGTACCAGGACTTGAAATTCAAGTTTTCCCAGGAGGGGAGTTTCCCTCCTGACATTTATAAATGCAGGGGAGTTGAACTGTTTGAAAGGGAATTTTTTTTTTAAACCCCACTATTTTTTACATGCCACTTAAAGAATTACATTTATACAGACATGACAAAATACCATTAAAATAATTTAAATCAACAACTTAAGATAATTATCCGAAATGCTTATTTTTATTAAAACAAAGGAACAGAAACAAGCTTTATATATAGCATGTCTGTTTTTCAACTTTCACCTAATGTTATGAGCAATTAACAATTGGGTTGCTAAATGAATTTTTTAATTTAGATTTTATTCCATTTTGTGTGCTTTAGCCTCCTTCACAAGTTACACTATTGACAAACAGAACAGAGCAACTTTTATAAGTTTAAAAATTATCGGAAACCCATGGTTATGCTCTCTTAAAAAATTTTAGAAAACTTTTCAAAATCTGATGCACATTCATTTTTAACTTACTTGCATGAATAATGCATATAGGTGATTGTATTGTCAATATCCTTCGATGATTGCATGTCACTTCTGAACAAACGTGTTTTATTATATCCTTAATGGAACTATATTCAAAACTGTAAACCCAGGTATTTGCGTTAATTGAACTAAATTTTAAATCCATATCCAAAGTTTGAAAAGGAAATAGTCAATTGATTTCTTCTATTACATGATAAATGGCTGATTTCAAAAAGACATGTCCTAATTTCTGTGAATTGCAAATATCAACTAGTTTGTTGTTTCTAAATATACAGGGTGTCCCTAAACTCATGGTACATACGCTAGGGGGTGATAGAACACATCAAGACGAGTAATAGTAAATAGGAAACCAAGGGTCCTAAACGTATTCTGAAGGAGATAGGCACCGTTAAAGTTTAGGGTCCAAAATTTCAAATGATTATAAAAACGGAAAAATTGGTCGATTCGTTTGTGGTTTTTGCTAAAACTATTCTTTATGTCAGTATTTTCTTGAAAATAAATTTTAAAGATACAGTTAAAAAAATGCCGATAGAGGGCGCTTTAGACTTTGGAGTAACCAACAACTATTTTTTACCGTTATTTTTTGTATCTCATTACATGCTTTCAAAAGCTTAGACTTAAATTTTGAGCTCAAAATCTGAATCGTTGGGAGTGGTTAAGTAGCGCAAACTGAACTGTGTTCATGTGTTGAAATTTGAACCCCCGTCCTGAACACAGTTCAGTTTTCGCTACTTAACCACTCCCAACGATTCAGATTTTGAGATCAAAATTTAAGTCTAAGCTTTTGAAAGCATGTAATGAGATACAAAAAATAACGGTAAAAAATAGTTGTTCGTTACTCCAAAGTCTAAAGCACCCTCTATTGGTATTTTTTTAACTTTATCTTTAAAATTTATTTTCAAGAAAATACTGACATAAAGAATAGTTTTAGTGAAAACCGCAAACGAATCGACCAATTTTTCCGTTTTTTATAATCATCTGAAATTTTGGACCATATTTAAAGGTGCCTATCTCCTTCGGAATACGTTTGAGACCCTTGGTTTCCTATTTACTATTACTCGTCTTGATGTGTTCTATCACCCCCTAGCGTATGTACCATGAGTTTAGGGACACCCTGTATATATTTTTTAAGTTCACCAAACTTTTTTTTTTTCTTCATGTACACCACAAGATCATTTTGTTTAGTGCTGAGTATTGGCCAATTTGGTAGAGCTCAGTCTCCAGTGGCCCTTTTAGTTATTTCCTATTTAGGGTACAGGGGAAAAAAAATCACAAAATATGTAAATCGGTCGCAGAAAAAAATCACTGATTTTGTCAATAATGGCGAAAATAAAGAAAAAAAATTGTCAACCAATCGCAAGAAAAAAACTAAAGTTCGTGGGAAATCGCCAGCGGGAAAACATCATGAAATTTGCCAGTCCGTCATGACACGAGCAAATATTGTGAAATTCCTCAGCCAGTCACAGAGAAAAAACACAAAATTTTTCAATTGGACACAGAAAAACAATTGTTAATTTCATCAGTGTCACAAGAACAAACAGGAAAATAGCAGTCTCAGAATAAAACTGCTAAATTTGTGAATTGATCGTGAGAAAAAAATTATGAAATTTGCCAATCGGTCCCCAGAAAAAAATCGCGAAATTCGTCAATCGGTCATGGAGAAAAATCACAACAAGTTTTAGTCACATGTATTATATAGTCACATTTTTAGTAACAATCATGAATTTTGTCAATCTGTTGTAAGAAGAAACTGTGAAATCTGCCGATCGATAGCGAGAAATATCACAACATTTGTCAGTCGGTCCAAAGACTTGATCGTCATTTTACAAAGAAAAATTTTTGGAAAATGATTTTTTGGAAACAGGAACCTCTCGCCCACAATATTTTTTTGGGCACGAATCCTGCCATCCCATCTCAAAATTCAAGCCCTGTAATGTATATTAATAATGTTGTATAAAAAATGTAATTTAAACAATAAAATATTCTGTTTATTTGTACATTGAAATGCTGATAATTGCTATTGGATTTGGATACTGGATTGACCATATTGATAATTGCTAATGCTAATAATTAATTTGTACAATGAAGTACTGATAATTAGTACAACAAGTTTTAACCAATTAATATGCCTATAATTGTAGGGTATTTTCACAAAGAAATACATACTTTCTTTTTATAATTTAAACATAAAATATCTACTAATATACCCATGGTTGAAGAGTTTATTTTCTCCAAACATAGGTTTAGTTGATGCTTTTTTTCTGTTTCAATTATTTAATATTGTTTTGCTTTAAATCACATTTAGTTTTATTTTAAGTTACAATTACTTTGATATTTATAAATAAAAATAAAATTACTTTTAATTTTAAATATTTATTATGAAGTTACAAAAATAACTAGTTGAATGTACTAATCCCAAAACTTTCTTTCTATCTCATACATCTTAATATTTCAAAAACTAGTTACAAATGTTAGTACGTCAATATTATTAGTTCAATATTATACCAACTTTGATTTTTATCTAAAATTTCCACTCCAATCAATTAATCAGAATAAGAATAAGTTAATGTTGATCATGATATTTATTAAAATCAATAATTTTTTCGTTATTCTGTTGTACATCAGCTGTTTGCGAATAGCCAGCTTAGCAGGATTTGAAGTTCCCGTCGCTTCACGAGTTGTCAATATACTGTACAAAAATAACTACAAAAAATAGAGAAAAATTTTACAAAAATTGCTATTACAGTGCCACTGTCTGGCAGAATATTTCCAAATTCAAGGAGAAACTGCTGGCCATAGCCAAAAACATACACAAAAAATTGGTTCAATTCTATGCTTAGCTTCATACACTTTTTGATGGTAAAATAATGAAAATAACACAAAATCGGTATTATAGCACTCCCTTCCGGCAGAATATTTTCAAATTGAAGGAGGACCTGCTGGCCATAGCCAAAAACATACCCCCCAAAATTGGTTCAATTCTATCCATAACTTCATACACTTTTCAATGGTACAAGAATGAAAGTGGCACAAAAACTACTGTTACAGCCAGAGCCCGATCAAGCTGAAGTTGGGCCCAGGGCCTGTTAAAAAGTTGGGCCCTCCCCTACCTCCCCATTCCCGGAAAAAAAGTAGGTTTATTTGATGAGTTGACAAAGTTGTTTGGGTGAAAGTTTCAAATTTACAAAAAAAAATTTAACTTACATGAATTATCAAGAAAATGAATTACCGTTCACTTTGTCAAATAAGCATTTGTATAATTCACAAACATCTATGATCCACAGTTTATGTTGCAGAATAAATGAGTGCGTCTTTTACAAAACTCGCCTTATCCAAAATCATAAAAATTGTGTTTTCCCTAACAGTCTAGTAATCTTTTTAAACTATAATTCTGACATTGTAAAATCCTCGTTTATATTGAAACCAATAGACACAGTGTGTAGTTTTTGGCATTTTCCCTAAATTTGATTTTCTGGATACGGCAAGTTTTGATAATTATAGGTACTCTCAAATTGAAAAGGACTTTTACAGAAAAATTGGAGGTTTTTTATTACATAAAAAAAACTGTTTTTAAGTCAGGGACCAAAATATAAAATGCAAATAGTGGAAAAACTTAAATTGTGAGAAAATACACTTAAATTTGTGGGCCCAGGGCCGAGGCCCTGGAGGCCCGTGCATTAATCAGGCCCTGGTTACAGCGCCCCCTTCAGGCAGAATATTTCCAAATTAAAGGAGAACCTGCTGGACATAGCCAAAAACATACACAAAAAATTTGGGTTCATTATATGGATAACTTCATACATTCTTCAATGGTACAATAATGAAAATGGCACAAAAATAACACAATTACAGCGGCCTCTTGAAAAAGGACCTGCTGGCTACAGCCAAAAACATACACAAAAAATTTGGTTCAATTCCATGCATAACCAGAAACACCTTGCGATGGTACAATAAGAAAAATGGCACAAAAATCTCAATTACTAAACCCCCTTTCAGTAGAATAGTTCCAGATTAAAGGAGGGCCTGCTGGCCATAGCCAAAAACATTCACAAAAAATTTGGTTTAATTCTATGCATAACTTCATACACTTTTTGATGGTATGATGGCGACAAACAGACAGACAGACATTTCGTAAATAAACATGTTTTTGAGATCTCTGACCTCTAAATGTAAATCCATCAAAAAAAAAAAAAAAAAAAAAAAAAAAAAAAAAATTTCGATTACAATACTTTCTTCTATTGATGATAGAAGAAAGTAAAAATAGACCTGTTTAATTGTTAAACTCGAAAGAAAGAAAATTAATAAAGTCTTACAATCTGAAAGTAAAGGTACAATTTCCTAAAAGATGTAAATGTAAATTCTTAAATTTATTATAAAAAGTTCAAATATCAATGTTAGGAAAGCTGGCAATTCTTTAAACTTTTGAGAATTATCTTTTACTCAAGAATAGTGAACTTACTGTATTTCATATTTTGCATTATAAACAAAAGTTGTTCGGCATTGTTTAGGGTCAAACGATTTCTCTTATCCCCATATATTCGCTTTGCTGCATTCTGCCGGATATCCGGCAGAGAAATCAGATATCCAGTGATTGTGATTAAGATATCTGACGGGATTATGTGCCGGATACCGGATATCCGTTGCATCCCTAAAAGGAACATTTCGGAATTAATTCTACATTTCCCGCCTCCCTGGAAAAAATAATATTATATTTAAAAGAAACATTATACTTAAGCATTTTTAAACTTAAGAAATATCATCACTTTTACAACACTATGGCATCATTTTCCCTAATTTTTCACTTTCAACCATGCTAAGACTAAGAGCGGTAGACATAAATATATTCTCCATAACTCATTGATGTTTTGCAGATGGTGACTAACTTTTCTGCATTTATTGAAAAAAATAAAAAAATAAATATTGAAAAAACTACCAAGAGATGATCAGTCAACCAAGTACTAAAATCATTTAAATTGAGATTTACTTTAAATTCAACATCATACAGGTTTGAAAGTCCATTGCAAAATTATTTTACCAGCTCGTTTCTAAACATACCTTGATTGTGGGTGTCATCCATCGAGAAGTAAAATAACTGAATTTTAAATATTGGGGATACAGTTTTTTTATTGCGTAAAGTTTGAATCCTAGATGGCATTGTGCATCTGCTAAATTGCTGAGGCAGTGAAGGAGGAAAACGCGACATTGTATGACATTCCAACAAAAGACATTGTTGAACAAAGAAAGTTTGAGTGAAAAAAAGGGTAAAAATATATAAAAACTGAAATGTTATAATTAAAATTCATATAAAAAAGCACAAAGAAATGTACAAAATTACTTTCAGGTGCATTTCTTAAAATACATCAGAAAAACCCACAATGCTTTCAGCCATTACAAGGCTGTCATCAGTGGGATTTAAATGTTATTATTTTCTTTGCGCTTATTCGAAAATTGTCCAGAAGAAAACATTGCAATTTAAAAGTCGTACGTCAGACGAGATGCCAGATAAAGTTATTGAACTTTTCAACAAAATGAGCTTTCATCTATTTATGCAGCAAATTTCTCCATATTCCATGGATATCATATGATAGTGCATTGTTACAAGCTGTAACTTTATATACAATGTTTTCTTCTGGACAATTCTCGAATAAGCGCAAAGAAAATAATAACAACATTTAAATCCCACTGATGACGGCCTAGCAATGACTGAAAACATTCTGGGTTTCTCTAATGTATTTTAAGATATGCACATGAAAGTAATTTTGTACATTTATTTGTACTTTTTTATATGAATTTTAATTATTTAACTCAAGGTGAATATGGCACTAGAATTTTAACTTTCATTTATTGAAATGTTATATTTTAATGATGGTGGAAAAAATACTCAGTGTGTAGTTCCTATACCTGGAGATGGTTCATGTCTGTTTCATTCTATATCTTTTTCTGCATTCAGTAACATAGCCTCAACATATCAGATGTGCTATAGTTGAATATGTGGTTGCACATTGGGATCAGCCTTATGAATACACTTGTGATGAGTATGGAAATATTTACCCTAACACTGAATTGTACTCACAGTTTATGCTGAATACTACAACTTATGGGTTGGTCTCAGAGCTCATGGAAGCCACCAAACTGTATCTATATATGTTCAAGGTCTATGAAAATGGCCATCTGAGGTTGGCCATTTGGTGATAATTCTCTAATTCCAGTGAAACATTTAAGTTTTTTTGGTAGATTCTTCGGAGGTCTCTGCTCCCTCTTCTCAACACTTTGCAAGAATCAATCTATTACAGTAGAGTCTCCAAAATCCGCATGCATTTCAAAATGTAAACAGTGAAAATAGCAGTTAAGAAGTATTCTTTATAATCTTTATACTAAATATCAATGAACGAAAATAGTTATTTTTAACGTAAATTTTTGAGAAAATAGTAATGACACAGAATATTTCAAAAATTAAAAGCTTTTATGGATCAGGGTATGGATCCATAGTGTAAAATGTCAGTAGAAATCAATTTTTATAGCAGCATATTAATGCTGATTTGTCATTTAAAACAATAGAAAAGTTCAAAGAAATATTTAACATAAAATACTGTATTTATTTAATTGATGAAGAATGAATTTCTACTACAAAAGATTCTTTAATTGATGCATGGCATAAAATATAGTCTGGCTTTTTATTTATTGAAA
Source organism: Maratus speciosus (assembly GCA_963932465.1). Taxonomy (NCBI): domain Eukaryota; kingdom Metazoa; phylum Arthropoda; class Arachnida; order Araneae; family Salticidae; genus Maratus; species Maratus speciosus. Next base: position 176,549,539 of record OZ010793.1, read on the forward strand.
ATCAGGATGAAGATACTACAGATTTTTCAGGTTTTCAGTTACCCTTACCTCAAATTAAAGCATCTGAACAGTTGAATTATGCAAAAAATTTCAAAACAGATTCACAAGAGCTTTTAAAAGAAGAGGAAAATGTTGAATGGGTGAACAATACAGATGAAATTTTGGTAAATCATGTTACAGGTGCAGAAATTATTTCTTCAATAATTAACCCAGCCGAAAACAGTGAAACTAAGTCTGACAGTGACTGTGAGAGAAAAAAAAAAATTGAAGAAAGTTTGGTTTTTGGGGAAATTTCTTTTAAGTTCTTGGAGCAGCAGAGTTGTATAAATCCATAGGAAATAATGGCTGTTTACAAAATTCAAAAGAAATTCATCAAGATAAAATGAAAGCTCTCAAACGAAGCACGGTACAAGAAATGTTTAAAAGTAATAAAAATAATCTGGAATATTAAAATGATAATGTACAGGTAAATAAAAGGGATTCAAGTTTAATTTGCTTAAATTGAATTATTACATGCTCTTCTTGTAAATGGATACAGGTAAGTTGAAAAAATAAATTATTTAAACCAGAATCTGTAAAACTAAAATCTGCAAAATTCTAAAATTCGCACAGGCTCTGGTCCAAAGTTGTGCAGATTTTTGAGACTCTATTGTATTTCTCCAAAAGAATACCTATGCTTATCATAGAGAGAAATTAGGCAAAAAAAAGTTGGAAGACCTATTAAGATCAAAAGGGGAAGGCCTAAAAGTTCTGAGAAATCACATTCTCAAGAGCTCAAAGAAGCTGCAGCTCTCTATCATCACGAGCAGTTACTGAAGCACTTACCAGAAGAGATATTGTATGGACAATAGCTGTGAGAAAAAAAATTATCATCATCTAACAACTGACTCAATGATATCGTGCGGGAAAACAGAATGAATAAACAATTAAACTCTGTCTAAGGCGGAATTGATCGGAAACGAAGAAATTTTCCGTAGTAGGCAATATTACTTAATAGGCCTTAGACAAATTTTACTCTATGTCTATGGATTCGCAGGGACTTGAAAATCTTTCTGAGTTAGACAGATTTCTGTCTTACACAGAGTCTGCCTTACAGAGAGTTTACTGTACAATGCTGCTCGCATGGAATAGTAACATAGATATCAAGTTTGTAGGAGAAAATAATTATATTGGATAATTGATTATTACTTATTGCCACTAGTGAGCAACAAATAGAACAAAGGGATTAAGAATTTCAAGATCTTACATTTTTTGTGCTGAGGAGGAAGGGCAAAGAAGGGAAGCAGATATTTCATGGTGGGGAGGGGGGGGGGGATTTTATTAAGATCAGAAACATCAAAAATCTTGATATTTTAAAAATAAATATTGGATATATACATAACAATGAACCCTGCCACTAAATATCAATATTATAATGTAATTTTTTTATATAGTCAGCAGATACATATATTTTATAACATATAAAAGTCTTAAAACATTTAGGCAGTTATAAGTTTCTTTAAAATAAATAAAATCTGCTCAATATTTACCTTTTTCTCAGTAGTTCCCAGAATGCATTTCGAAAGTTTAATACCAGAAGTAACAAGGAAGTTTAGAATTGTGTTTTTTTTTGGAAATTTTTGAATGGGAAATATCATAAACAGTGCGTTAAAAAATTATAAGACCACTAATGAATTGGTGCACTTCTGAAGAAGAAAACACAATATGCAAATTTTTAGCGCGTGTATTTAAAATTGATCGTAGAACATTTTCTGTTATAATTGCTACATTAAAATGTAAGTAACACTTTATTAAAATCTTCTAATTTTTTTAAAAACGTAAATAAGGTTACTGTTAAGAAATTATAAGACTACCTGAAGAAATTAGCATATTATGTGTCACATCAGAATCATTATAAAACGTACACATTTGTATATTGTGAAAGTATTCCTGAGAAGCAAAGGTGCAGGTTTAGATAGTATTATTTAAGATATATTTGAAGATGCAGCAGGGTAAAGAGTTCTCTGGGACTGAAGTAAGAAAAATTTGGTTTTATAAGGGTGTTGGTAAATCTGAATGAGAAATAGTTCGGTTAATGAAGTGTTCTAAAACTGCCATTCACAATTAAATAATTAGAAAAAAAAAAACTCTGATTCAAATAAAATTAAATGATACGGAAAAAAAAAAGATTTTGACAGCACGAGATGATCCACAAATATTTCGATTATCAACTCAAAAATGTCTTTCAACGAACGCGGGAAATCTCGAACTGTTTCAGCAAAAGAACCTCACACGTAACAGTTTGGAAGAGTCTGAAATCAAATAGCAATGCAAAATGCATGAAAATGTTGAAAAAAAAAACAAGGTTAATGAAACATCATAAAGAAGAAAGATTGAAATGGACTAAAAATGTCATGTCATGGGACAAGAAATGGAAACAAGTGATATTTTCAGATGAAAAAAAATTTAATCTTGGCGGTCCGGATGGTTATAAACACTATTGGCATGATTTGAGGCAGGAACTGAAGTAATGCTTCAGTCGACAAATGGGAGGAGGATCAGTAATGGTTTGTGGAGCTTTTAGTCATGACGGATTATGCGATTTAACAGTTTTGGGATGCATGAATTCTGTGCAATATCAGGCTATGTTATATGATAATTTGATACAGCTTGGACATTTTTTAGGTGGTGCTAACTGGATGTTTCAGCAGGACAATGCTTCCTGCCATGTGTCTAAATCCACACAGCAATTGTTTAAAAAAGAAAAAATTCATGCTTTGTCAGGGCCAAGTCGAAGTCCAGACTTGAACCCTATAGAAAATCTTTAGGCCGTATTAAGTTGCAAAGCTTATGCTAATAATAAAGAGTTTTTATTTGCCAATGAACTAGAAGTAGCCATTGTAAAAGAATGGCACAATATTTCTGAATCTGTACTTAATCACTTGGTCACTTCTATGAAAAACAGAGTGTTTGAGGTTATAAGGAAAAATGGAGGACCAATATCGTATTAATTTACATATTATTTTTGTTTTTAGACAATTGGTATTATAATTTGTTAACAGTGTATTTTTCAATTACTGCTTATATTTTTGTTAACATACTTATTTATTGCATTATTCAAAATTATTGCAAACTAATTTTAATAAATATGTTGCATTTTGATATCTCATGTGTTTTAAACTAGAATTAGAACCTTTATATACTTCATAATTTTCAAAATCAAAGGGATTTTATGGTTTCTTAATGCACTGTAATGTTTCATGTCTTAAAACAAGGAGAGGGGTTGTTATTATTTAGATGCAATCAGGAATGTTTGGTCAAAATTGAAAATTTAATATATCTAAAGGTCAGAAATTTCATCAATCACTGTGCCGTGCACCCTTTAGTTCGTTTTGAAAGATTTTACTTTCAAAACCTGGAAAGATTTCTTTTTTTTCTCATGTTTAAATTATTACTATAGCCCATCTCAAAAGTTTATGCACAAGCATAAAATGTTGATTTTTAATGACTAATAAAAAGTTAAAATAAAAAGCATTTTTTTATTTGTGTATTTCACAACTTCATTTAAATAAATGATATCAAAAGTTGAAAATTTTAAATTACACACTTGTAAAAAATATAATTTAAAATTTGTTCAAACAAAACTGTCTCAAAAGTTTATGCACAATGGCAAAAACAAGTTAATTTATCATTTTTACAAAACTGTTAAATGCAAATTATTTTTCTGTGATTTTGGATTAGTTCAAATATGCATGTGTCCATCGAAATTATTAGTTTTTGCAGGATTTCTGGTGGCAAAGAGTACCATGCTCTATCTATGACTTCTTTGAATTCTTCAAGAGAGTCATACTGTTTTCCATTGCTGTAAACCTGGCGGGTTAAAGTGCCATAGACATTCTCAATCGGGTTTATGCCAGGATTTAAAGCTGGTGATTGAAGAATTTAAAACATTTTCTGCGAAAGCCAAGGTTATGTAGTATGTGATATGTACATTGATGCATTACCTTGTTCAAAGATTCATTCAGGACCTCCCAAAATGTCACACTGAATGGAAGGAAATGTTGGTTCAGAGTCTCTCGATAATTTTGGGAATTTTGTCTTCCTTTTAGAAAATCCAGAGACGCCAGGTTGTTGAAACTGAATACACCCCAAACCATAACAGGCTTACCGCCTTGCTTCCTGCTGAAAATACTCCATGGTTCCTTTCAGAGATCATGTCAATATCTGTTCCACCCATCAAGGCCATCTAAGTTCCATTTTTACTCATCATTGAATAAAACAGTAAGCCACTTGTCCCCCGCAAGACGTGTTTTTTTTTTAGCCCAGTTTATTCTTGCTTCTTAGTGGTGCAGTTTGAAACATGGTTTGGAAGCCATTTTCTTTAGTATGATGTAATCACATTCTTTAATACGTCTATGTACAGTATCATTGGACACCTGTATAATACCAAGATTATTTTTAATTTGCTGTATGGGCATATTTTATCTAAACCCGAATCTCCGTATTCTCCAGTCTGCCTCAAGAAACGTCTTACATGGTCGTCCACATGTTGGTTCCGGTTGAAATTATCATTTCTAGAGAGTACTTGATATACATTGCTTTGGTCAATTTATAATTTTTGCAATTTAAGAAACAATTTTATTTTGTAATTTCAATTAAAAAACTTTTAAAATCTCACTTTTTGTGAATTATTTACCCTTCGGCATTTTTAAAACAAGTGGAAATGATTTTTTCTCTTTTATATTTTTATAAAATTGGAAAATGACATCATACAACCTCATTACACCCACTGAATCCTGTGTTTCTAAAAAAATTAGGATAAAGTGCTTAAACTTTTGAGACAGTGTTTCTTCAAGAAAAAAAAGTAAATTAAATAAAATTAATGTAACTTTTATTTTAACCAACAAAAACTGCTTAGTTTATTTGATTTTGATTAAATATCGAATATTTATTTTAAATTGGTCTCATGTATTACCTTCTTCATTTATTTTTAATGATATTTGAAGAGTGCATAAACTTTTGAGATGCACTATATTTCATGTGCAACTGTGCAGGCAATTGCCTGATCAGAACACAAAATTGGTATCTGCTCAAAAAGTTTTGAAGCATGTTACAACTTGGTTTGCAAGTGAAGCCCCCTTCAGTCAGCAACAAGGGTGTCCATTACCGTGCCATATCGTTATTGCTCCAAAATCAGAGTTTTTGTTGAAATACTGTCCAAAACCAAAACTATCTATATACTAAAAAGTCTCCTTGGCTGTGCTGTGAAATGGACACCAAGGGTGTCCATTTGGCATGATTAAACCATTTTAATATGAGGAAATGTTTGAAACATTTCAAGGAAAATAAAGAAGATATTAATAAACAACTAATACTGAAAATTATTCCATTTATAAAAACATGAATATAAAAAAAAAAGAAAAGAAAAATTTACCTTGCTATATTTTTCAAAAGCAGCAAAGTCATACAATCGATCTATTTCAGTTTCTGTTCCATTTCTCACAGACTCTTCTAACCTCATTCGGAGAAGATCTCTAGAATCTTTATCACAATCCATGCCTAAAAAAAGAGAAACGTTTATAAGCAAAATATTATAGATTAAATTTCAGTTTTAAAGAATTTCAAAATATTTTATACTGTCGAAACTGCTTCTAACAATGCTGAAGGGAACATGAACATTGTATATTCTGAGTACAATACACACTTTTGATTCAAGAAAATTCATCAAAATTTACAGGTAGGGGAGAGAGGGGCACATGTGAACAGTACATATTTCACTCAGTTAATTTGAAATAAAAAAATTCAAAAAATTACCAATTGATGGTAGTACTGGTACCATCTTTTGGCTGAATTTTCAGAACAATAGGCCATTTTGATTTCGGGTAGTTGTAATTTGTTTGTTTTAGAAGGTGTGAAGTAAAAAAGTCTTCTAATTTATCGAAGTAAAAATTCATTCAAGACATTTTTTTAAGAAGAATATCAGCATTGCATTCTATAGTGGCATTAATTAGGTAAGTCTACAAAAGGTTTTGTTTCCTTATTTCAATTAAAAATATCTTTTTTTTATAAGTTAGGCTGAAGTTGGTAGATGGGGCACTTGTGAACAGAACATATGGGGGCAGATGTGAACAGTTCACAAGTGTATTTTTTAAGTATGTGAATGCATTTTTTTTTTTTTTTTTTTTTTTTTTTTAGTTTAAAATTTAATTACCCTTGTCAAACATTAAGCTATATATTCAATGTTTTTAGGATTGCTTCACAGTTTTAATTTACTGGAAGTTGGATAACAATTAAAAGGGACTCAAAAGGAGTAGGCATATTAGTGTACAATTTTACGAATAATTTCTTGTATCTATGTTGAAACCTTTATTGATTTATTCACACAACTAGAAAGAGGGCATCTAATTAGTTTTTATTCACAAAAAATTATTTTTGTCTTATTTATACATGTGTTCACATGTGCCCCAGCTATGTTCACAACTATCCCTCCACCGGGGCACATGTGAACAAATTTAGACAATTTTTAGAATGATGATATAAGTTAGAAATTCTTGATAAATGCATCCAAAAGTTTCACTAAAAGAACAAACAAATTCTAAATATTCATATAAATCAATTTTTGGTTCAATAGCTCATAACAATTTTGAGAAATAGTCAAAAATGTAAAAATTGTTCACATGTGCCCCCTCTCCTCTACACGTTATACACTGGGTATGTAAAACATAAAAATATTAAGCAAAGATGAGCATGAGATTTCTATATTAATGCAGGGGTGCAGAATATGTCCGATCTGGTGATCTAGGATTGGGGGAAATTTTGCAGAAACCATATACAATTGATTTTGATTTTAACAACGAATTCCATAATTCCCTCTGAGTTAGAAAAATTTCATTACAAATAAAAAGAGCCATATGGCGACCTTCACAAAATCGATCTGAGAATAATATGTATCATATATCAGGGGTGATTCTGTTCCAAATTTTCCGAAAGTTTTTAAAAAATCGGTCATCAATCAGAAAATTCGGACATAAAAATACTGCGAATGTTGTCCAAGAATTACGGAAAAAGGCGAATTTCATCACAAGATCGCAAAATAACCTCAAATTTCGTCAAAAGATCGCGAAAGAACCACAAGTTTCGTCAAAAGATTGCGAAATGAACTCAAATTTTATTGAAATATCGCGAAATAAACGCACATTTCGTCAAAAAATCTTTTGTCAAAAGATCGTGAAACAGCCGCAATTTTTGACAAAAGATTGCAAAACAACCGTAAATTTCGTCAAAAGGAGCAAAATAACCGTGATTTTTGTCAAAATATGACAAATTAACTGCAAATTTCATCAAAGAAACGGGAAAAAACTCGCAAATTTCATCAAAAGATCGTGAAATAAATGCAAATTTCATCAAAAGATCGCGAAACAACCGCAAATTTTGTCAAAAGATAGTGAAACAACAGCGTATTTCGTCAAAAGGGGTGAAATAACCACGAATTTCAATATAAGATCGCAAAAAAACTGCAAATTTAGTCAAATGATCACGAAATAACCACAAATTTCGTCCAACAATCGCAAAACAATCACGAATTTCGTCAAAATAGGATGAAATAACCACAAATTTCGTCAAAAGATCGTTAAAAAACGCAAAATTCGTCTAAAGATTGCTAAAAATGCGAATTTCGTCAAAGGGTCGCGAGAAAAACATAGTTAATGCTGGGAGTGAATTCCCCCACCCTTTCCCCCATTCTGCTGTAACCTTTCAGAAAATTTGCTGTGAATTTCAGATTTTTTTTTTCTCATTCAGAATCAGCCCTGACATATATACTCGTGCATAAGTTGAGAAATATTGAAAAAATAAATTTTCTATATCTATGGTAATACAGCATTTACCTATAACATACCGTAAAATTTTGGGGAAATTTTCAAGTGGATTGGGGGAAATGTTCAGAATAGAAACATTTTCTAGACCCCTGTATTAATGAACATTATATTATTATTATATTTATGATATGTTCTTGCTTCATCATTTGCTTATTTTTTCTTTATGTTTCTATTAGTTATTATGGCATTCAATGTTCTTTATTGCATTTTCATGCTATTTGTCTCATGAAGATATCTTTGCAGAGCACAGGGTGAGGGGTGAAAGTCAGAAATTTTCGCAGGAAAAATAGATATGTTTCTGTAAAACTCAGATAAAATGTATACAATTCATACATAATATATTACATCTACAAAACAAATTTGAGAATTATATTAATATACATGAAAAACCTAAAGTAATATATATAAAAAAACTGTATCCAGCCAGAGATTAATTATTTTTCTCCACCCTATTTCTATGTTCCAAAATATAAAAAATTCTGTCAGAGGATGGAAAACTTTCAACCATGTCAACCATTTACTTCCAAAAAATAGAAAATTGTGTGAAATTATGGGTGCATATAATACCCTAGGGTGCGTTAACACTGGAATATATGGTTTTTGTTATAAATAAGTGGACTCTTTTATAACCAATTGCCTTATTAAATTCATACCAAGATAATGGGATTTAGGTACTTCGTTGTCAATAAGAGCCAATCATACATAAAATGTTAAGAATAACAAATAATAACAGAAACAGACTATTTCCATTTTCATATTTGAGCCAACATTTAACTTTCATATTTATTTTTCAGTCAAAGAAAAAATTACATTTTCTTTACATTTATTTTCAAAGGTACATGCATATAAATCACATTTGTATACAAAGTTTTAAAGGCTGAATATTAAAAGAATATGCAAAAATACGAGTAGACAAATGAATTTTTCTATTTCTTTTTATCTTCAAAGTTTATTATGTCATAAGTATATAAATTAAACTAAATTACATTTTTTGAAAAAAAAAAAAAAAAAAAAAAAAGAGCATAAATTTGTAACAAACAGCATATTAAGTCCACTATTTAAAACAAATTTAAGTTTCAAACAAAAACTTTAAATGAATATTGGTAGAAATTAAATGAATTTTGTAGAACTACCGTGAATAAGTGAAATTAAGTAGATGAGAGAATCTTACCAGGATCTTTGTAAATATTCGTGTCTATATCCCAATCATCTGCAGTTTTGGCATCAAAATCACCTTCTTTTGCATCCCAGAACTGTGCATCTGTATAGAACACTAACCCTGAACCACCTTTCTCCCACTTCAGCTCAATTTCTTCTTCGAAAAGTCTTTCTTTCGATCTTTCTTGTGAAGTAACGTCATCATGAAGTGCTTCATGACGGTCCCATTCTTCTTCTTCAGATTCAGATTCCTAATATAAAGACAATTTGAATTTCTAAACAACCATATTCAATAATAAAAAATCTGAATGTAATGCGTAAACATTTAAAAATTTTAGAATTTGAAAAAAGTCTTTTAAATCTTTCCTTTTCAGTAATTTCCTAATCTTTTTCCCATTTTATCCACTGTTATAGCCATAATCTGGAAATAGGTACCTACACAAATCTAGAAAAAGGTTCTACAGTGCTGGAAAAAATTATAAAGCCGATAGAAAAATTTACAAAAGTCAAAAAGTAATGGAATTATTGATATCGCAAATGCTATTTACATTTGCATGATCAACATTGCAATAATACGCATAAACTTTGTTTAGAAAAACGGAAGGGGGAACATAAATTATGCTGATTTCTTACAACCAATGAAAAACAACTTGAAAAAAATTATAAAGCCGATGGTTCTAGCCTCATTTGGCATAATGCCAAACTTGAGAAAGCAGGTCACCATTTAAGTTTAGATAAATGTAAACGTGTTACAAGCATTCATTTTGTATTTGGTGTGTTTAATACAATGCCAAGAGGAAAAAAGTTATCCGATGGTGAACAAATTAAAATATTAACTTTAAATGAAGCTGGAATGTCTGGTTCTAATATTCCAAGAAAAATAGGAAGGTCCAAGGCTGCAGTAAACAGTTTTCTCAGAAATCCCGAAGATTATGGCAGTAAGAAGCGTACAGGAAGACCGAAATCCTTAACTGTAAGGCAATCAAGACAAATCCGGAAGCTAGCTTGCGCAGAAAAAATGTCGTCAGCCCAAATTCAAGAACAGTTACAATTACCATGTACAAGCCAAACGGTAAGAAATGTTTTAAGTAACAATCCCATTGTTCAATTTAAAAAATTTAAAGGAAAACCTCCTCTTTCTAAGCACCACAAAAATGCTCGCTTAGACTTTGCACGAAAACATTTAACTGAAGGCACAAATTGGAGAGATGTTGTCTTTTCCAATGAAAAGAAATTTAATTTCGATGGACCCGACGGCTATAAATTCTTTTGTCATGATTTACGACAGGAACCTCATATTTTTTGAAAGCGTCAATTTGGAGGTGGTTCGGTAATGGTTTGGGCTGCATTTGCTGCATGTGTAACCACTCCAATTGTTTTCATGCATAACAAAATGAATTCAGTTATGTATCAAGATATGTTAGGAGATAATTTATTACCCATTGCTCCTCTTATAACTTCCGGAGACTGGACATTTCAGCAGGACAACGCTTCTGTTCATGTTTCGAAGTCAACTAAATCTTGGCTGGAAGCTAATCAGGTGAAATGCCTTCAATGGCCAGCTCGTAGCCCCGATCTGAATGTAATAGAAAATCTCTGAGGAATTTTAGCCCGAAATGTTTACAAAAATAGACGACAATTTAATTCAAAGTTAGATTTGATGAATGCTATTAAAAACTGCTGGAACTATATTGATGCAAGTACTTTGTGTGGTCTGATAAATTCAATGAACAAGAGACTAGTCACAGTCATCGAAAAAGAAGGGTCTCACATCGATTATTGATGAAATACATGTATCGACTTTATAATTGTTTCCAACTTTCTTTGTACAGATAATTTTCTTAAGTCTATTAACCTTTTATTAATGTAGTTATTAATGAATTTCTTTTTTTCTTTACTTCCTTGTAGCACATAATATATATGTATGAAATTTCACAAATGTTCCATTTTTTGTTTTTTAATTATATCATATTTTCAAGTGGCTTTATAATTTTTTCCACCACTGTATCAATTAAGCAACCTTTTATAATGAATGCTAGCAAAGTTGGAAATTTGACTGACACTTCAGTCTGCTTCTCCTGATTTTACTTCATAGCTGATATTGAATATGTGGAAATATAATGACAATCTGTTACATACTTTAATTGCAGTACATATTTATGTACAGTAATTTTTCTGTGGGGTACAATAGTTATAAAAACAGCTTTTATTTTATTCTTACTTAGTTTGCAAAAAATATATTACTTGAATAATCTGAAAAACAAAAATGACATAGAGCATGCAAATGACTTTTGCTCGATAAAAATTCATAATGCAATTTCACAAATAAAAATTGCAAATTACTGATAATGGCTGTTAAAATACATTTTCAATTAACTATTCTGACCCATGCCATGAGATAACATAGGTATAATGGGTGGGGTAAAATAATCATAAAAATTGCAAAGTGATAAAATTTCAAGCTTTCTAAAGTTTATAATTGCAAATGAATCTTACTAAAGTGCACTCTAAAATGCTGAAAATATTAAACAAGAGGTTTAAGAGAATAGAAAGGTTTTCTGTGATTTGTGATACACCAAATTCAGACATGTCATCTGTCTCAGGAAGCATAAATAGGAATTTCCATTCTTTTATTGTGAACTTAACAATGAATTCCTAATTATTCGGATCAATTTTGACCAACTATCTAATTTTGATTGTTTGTCACTATTACTATTATTTAAATTCGATGAATTTTTTTATAAAACACTTATTTGCAGCCTATTTCTTCTCCACTTGGACTACAATATTTCTTTTCTTTTTTTTAGCATCTCTATCTATCCTTTTGTTAGATATTAAGGTTACCTGGGTCATGATTTTACATTGTGACTCTGGAGTTTCTGGCAATTTAGCTTCCAGAAGCCAATGTTCATTTTGAATTAAAATTCTTAACCTTTGTAAATGTGTTCAATTAGGTTTGCTCTATCAAACAGAAAATTTAAAAATTGCACCTTACTGTCAAAAAAAATAAAAATTAATTAATTCATCTTTCCCTCTCCATGGGTCCAATTGCTGGGCAAGAGGACCAGGTAGGTCTATGTTCCAGACTCATTCGTTTTGTTTAAGCTGAGGAGTGTCATGGCTTGTTTAAAAAATAAATAAATAGCTTAAAAAAATTAACACAGGCAAATTATGTAAATTATATATCAACTAAAGAGAGTTGTAACGAAAATCTTTTCTATCAAGGTGTTTAAAAAAAAGCATTAAATGCATAGTTATGTTTATTTATACAAAAAACATAAGAATTAAGTACTTATGTACTTTAATATATGTAATAAATATAAAGGTATGAGCAATAAATAACTCAATGAATGCTCGATAAGTATAGCACAATAGACTCCTGGTCACGGTTCTTTGGCTCAGCTCCCCCCCACCTCCCAGTAATACAGTAATGCTCGATAAGTCCAATAAATCTGTGGAGAATGTAACCATGTTTTTGCATCGAACATAACTATTTTTGATTTGTTTCATTAATTTTCTAATAATGTCACATTGTCTTATTTATGCCTCTTCATCTGTATCATAAAATTTCATGGTTTGGCTATGTTAATTAAGAAATTTGGTTTGATGCCTGGCAACATACTTCTTAAAAATTTTCACAATGTACAGCCTGAAAGAGATATTATCCTTTCGACTTTTATGACGCAATGATCTCCCAGTTGAACAGAATTCACATTGTCTTCTTCATTATCAGATGAACTAAAATTGAGGTCGTTATTGCTTTCTTGAAGGGTATAAGAACTAGTTTCACCACTAGTTCTTATTATAGTTATCACTCATCACTCGTTATCTAGTTATCATTCATCATTAGTATCATGTTTCTTCTTTTTAATATTTTGTCATCCAAGTTCATTTATAATGTTAATTTGATAATAAGACTTTTAGCCATGATTATGTTAATATTTTAAGCTTCTGTTTTCTTAATTCTTTTTCTTGTTTGTGGGTCATTCCATGTCAAATCAACCACAAAAATAGGAACAAAACACACACCATCACAGATTTTTATGAAACTTGGTATACTTCTTTTCTTTGTGGTTATAAGCAACCTCCTAATATTGTTTTTCTCTATTTCAATAATTTTGTGATTTTGTGGTCCTTCGAAATTTTGTGATTTTGCGTCATTTGTCTTTTCCGAGATGCTCAAATTCAACTGATGTTGTTTCCAAAAAAGTTTATTTCTCAACTGCTAATGTTGCTTATGATTATAAGTAATCCCCTTATATTGTTTTTCTTTATTTCAATTAATTTTAATTTTATTGCCCTTCGAAATTTCTTGATTTTGCATTATTTGTCATTTGTGCGACTCTCAGATTCAGCTGCTGCTGTTTACAAAAACATTTATTTCTCAATTGCTAATGCTAAAATCTTTTTGAAATTTTTTATATAAAATATTAAAACATTAAAAATGTAAGGAAAAATATTTAAACAGTCTAAATTTATATTAAATAATTTTAAGAAATTAATAAAGTTGAATTTTTAAAAAAAAATTTGTCAAAAAAGTAATTTTCAAAATTTTGAATTTTCAACATGAGGGTCTAAATTAAACTCATGATTTCTTTATTGAAAATGATCATAAACATGTGCTTTAACTTACCCAATGACAAAAATTATGGTACTTTTAGTGATTCCCCCTCTCATCTCCCCATTTTCACAAAAATGACTATTAAGACAAGATTTTTACACATATTTAAAAACTGAATTATTAATAATAAATATCAAAATTAAACAATAAAACACATTAAAAATAAAAGTTGAATTCATATTAAACTTTAATATATAAGCTTTTTTTATTTGAAAATAGTTAAACATGAATAAATAATAAACAAATCAAAAATAGGATAACGTAAAATTTATAAATTGCTGTACACAGATTTTAGTAAAAAAACATGAAAATTAAGTTTTTATGGAATGTTGATTCATAATTATACAACTTTTATAATATATGATTAAATCTTATAATTTACCAGTTCAATGTTTTTTAGCTCCTTTTTCATGCAACTGTCTGTTTTTCATCTTCTTTTCTACTAAGAGCATACACTCTTTAGAAAAGACATATGTTCTTCCAGTTATTGTATGAGGAGGTTCTACAACACTTAGTACATCAGGAAATGGTATTCCACAAATATCATCAGAGCTAGGCCAGTAAAATGATGGCGAAGGTCCACTTGGATGCAGAAATTTCACTAAAAACATCCCTCTCATCTTGATTAACTTCAGACACCATTCCAAAATACCACAAATCATCATAAATACAGGCAATGAAACATCCAGGGTATAAATTATCTGTATTTGGAAACTGTGGAATATTTTTTAAGTTAAAAGTAAAAGCAGGTCCTTCATCATTGCCAATTCTCTTTGCTTCTATAGTGCCTACTGAATCCAGTAGTCGAAAGTTATGGAAATTGAGAGTCCCAGGAAGTGTCTGAAGATCTTTGAAGGATGCTTCCAGAAATGAATGAGTTATCTGCAATTCATCGCATTCTTACTAACGAAATGAAAATTTATACTTGAGATACGTGTAACACAGAAATAAAAAAAATGCTTTTGGAGATATAATTTGCTTATCTAGGTATCTCTGAATACTCTCTTTTCGGTGAACCGTTTGCAGTCCCACCAATGCCATCACATTCTGATTTGCCATGGCTTGTAGCAAAAAAGGACCACACTGCTTTTAAGTTGAAATCATTCTCATGATGGGAAAGATTAAGGAAATTGTATTTATTCTTATACTGTGCTGCACATCCATCACTAAAGTAATGTACTTCTTCAATATGTGGAGAATCTTCTTTAACGAATTTCAAAACTTTTTCCTGACTGTTATACACCATACTTACATCATGCTTCAAATCATCACTGATGATACAATGAGATGAGACCATCTTCACTCCTTCAGAATTTTTATAATAAACCAACACGGAATGTAAAGTGCAAAATTCAGAAGTCCAATGATATCCCTGTGCTTCGTCTTGAACGACAAATGCATAATTTTTACTTTACTCATCTAATGAAATATCAGATAGATACTTTTTCTTTGTTCCTCTCTTCATCCAATAATATCTCACGTGAGAGTTTTGGTTTGACTTTTTAAGTAAAAGTTATGGTTTAGATCTAAACCAAATCTTTCTAGATAAGGACAGTTATGGTTTAGATCTGAAGCTAAATCTTGTCAGGTAACAGAAGTTTTAGTTTAGATTTAAAGAAGTTCTAGTTGAATGTCGAATATTGTTTTTTAGCTTGATACTTGTAGATGCTTCCACATCTTTTATGAAAAAAAAATATATATTGAATTTAATCTATCTTTAAAATTAAAAATAATATTTAGGAACTAAATTTCAAAATCTTCTCCTTTCCCTTATATGTTCTGCCCAATATTTTCTTTCATCTAATGATAAAAATGATATTTTACTGAGTAAGTAATTATGAATTCAAAGCATAGGTAAAGAAAAAAATGTGGTAGTCATATGGTAAATGTCAGAAAATAAATTTCTCCAAATAAAATTTTTTCTCCAAATAATTTTTTTTAAATTTCATTAAAAAATAAAATAGTTCCTTATATAAAAGAGGGAGCCAAATATAATTATTTGGCTGACTAAATATTGAGCAAAAAAAACGCTACATTTGATTTCTGGCTGTGTAATCAATGGTGCAAGGTTTTTTATTTTTTTAATATAGCAAAAAATTTGATTCATTATGAAAATATTAAGCCATAAATTTGGTAATGGGTACAAAAAAGGATGTATTTGTGATCATTTTGATAAAAGAAACTCATTAAATGATGCCATTTTTTAGTGAAGTAAAGTAAACGAAAAAAATTGTCTCATGATAGTAATTTTTTCAAATAGGGAGCATGGGGGGGGGGGGGGGGAGAACCCCCCAAAGTGCCACAATTTTTTTTATTGTGTAAGTTAAAGCACATGTTTATGATCATTTTCAACAAAGAAATCATGAGTTTAATTTAGACCCTCATGTTGAAAATTCAAAATTTTAAAAATTACTTTTTTGACAATTTTTTAAAAAAAATTCAATTTTATTAATTTTTTTAAAATTATTTAATATAAATTTAGACTGTTTAAATATTTTTTCCTTTCATTTTTAATGTTTTAATATTTTATATAAAAAATTTCAAAAAGATTTTAGCATTAGCAATTGAGAAATAAATGTTTTTGTAAACAGCAGCAGCTGAATCTGAGAGTCGCACAAATGACAAATAATGCAAAATCAAGAAATTTCGAAGGGCAATAAAATTAAAATTAATTGAAATAAAGAAAAACAATATAAGGGGATTACTTATAATCATAAACAATAGAAGTACACAAAGTTTAATGAAAATCTGAGATGGTGGGTGTTGGGGCCTGGTTGAATTGACATGGAATGAATGACCCCTGTGTTAAAATTTCTTTGTAAAACATTTTAACAAATGAAGAATATATCTGATAGTTGCATGTTTTGCTTCTGCAATCTTATTTATTTATCAAATTATTATTATTTTTTTTCATTAACAGATGTGGAGGAAATAGTTTTAGAGCATTATATTGCTTAAATATTACACTAGTTACAAAAGAAATAACCTACAATTAAGAAAAAAATTATTATTTTTAACTAATAATTATTTCTTAAAATAACTATTTTATTCCACAACATAGTTTTTTTTTTTTTTTTTTTTTTTTTTTTTCTCAAAATTAACATTTTGAGCAATTCCATTATTTTGGAATTTGCAGAATGTAAATCTTGAATGTTTCATGCAATACTATGGATAATAAGCTGAAACTAACATAGGGGAAGACTGGGTACAATGAAACATTACTTGTAAAATCAATCAAATTTGTCATAGAGAGTTGCAGTTTATATATATGTTATACAACTACCGTATATACTCACGTATAAGTTGACTCGCGTATAAGTCGACCTCCTAACTTTGGAATGAAAATTCTGTAAAAAATGAAAAACCCGCGTATAAGTCGACCCCCTAACTTTTTAGTGCAATTTTGCACAAAATCAAACCAAAGATTTCACTTGCCAATGCGAAAAGGTAGTAAGTAAACAAAAACAAATTACTGAATTTTTTTAAATGATAAATTATTATTATTTGTATATTTTATATAGTACTTTTTTTTATTCATACACATAAAAAGCCATAATTTTGCAGTATTCCAAGTTTTTGTTTTTGCTTTTTTAACTGACTCGCATATAAGTCGACCCCCCAAATTTGCTTACCGAAAATTGTCAGAAATTCCTCGACTTATACGCGAGTATATACGGTATATGTTCCAATTACTGATGTGATTTGGATACATTCACACTTCTACAACAGTAGCAATAGAAGATTATTGCTTTTACACCATTGAAATTAACTTTCTTTACTAAAAGTAATTTTGTTTCTTTTTCCTTGTTGTTATATGTAATAATTATTTTTTCTACACATTGTTATCTTTGGGCTGTTATCTTCATACCTCCAAAACCAAACTAAAAAAAAAAAAAAAAATAAACATTAGAAATTTGAAAATAAATTTTTATCTAGTAACCTCAGTGTGGTGTACAATGAAACATTTGCAGACGGGGTACAATGAAACATGTTTTATTATAGTAATAAAAGTAGTAAATAGAATATATTAGAAGTAAGAGTAGGAAAACAGAAAAAAAAAAGAGTTTTGTTCTAATCAGGTCAGTAAAAAATGCTCTTGTTAAGTAATTAAAAATAGAAAGAGAAAAAAAGCTAAGAAGGGATTGTCTTGAAAACAAACTTTGCCTGCTACAGATTCTGATGATGATCCAGATTTTTTTTCTCCAGACCCAGCATGTCATTGAGGTACTAAGAATGAGATATCCACACACAACATGTATGGCACAAGCAGTATCCGTATAAATGGAAACATAAGGAAATATATACCGTTGGAGAAATCATACATTTAAATGAAGTCCAGGGATGAGAATTGCAAAAAAGCAAAAAGACTGAAACCACGCGCAAACAAAAAATTGTACCACATTTTATCTGTGAAAGATACTTTAAGAAATAAAACCAGGGTCTGATTTCCGGGAAAATGGAGACAAGCGCACAAGCCTGTATACTACATTACAGGAGTGAAAATAGCCAAATTACACACAGTTCTTAAAACATTGAGCGTAGGTCATATGAAATGCTCAACTTATCAGAATCATGGCCACTCCTGAAAATGGAATAATTTAATTAAGAATAGGGTTTTTGTCAGGGTTGGGGTTTTGGACGCCCAAAACTAGTTTTGGACAGGACATGTGGGTTTTACTGTCCAAAACTGTACTAAAGTGTCTAAAACTGTACTAAAGCGTCCAAAACTGTACTAAAATGTCCAAAACCTTAAAAAAAGCAACATTCCACATGTAACCACTGCACACTTATTAAACATATGAATGTATATAAAATCTCAGAATACATTTTACTAACATTCCATTTAATTCTTTGGTAAATGAAAAAAAATTCAAATTTTTCTAATATCTGTGTAACATAAAAAGTTTTGTTTCTGTTAAAATTGAGTTATAATAATAAGAAATTCTTTATAATACCACACATGTAGTATAGGGAGGGGAGATTTGCTTTTTTTTTTTCATATTTTTGTGCAAGAAAATGTTACAAAGAAATTTCTTTTAAATAATGTTTCATTGTAAATTATCCTTTCTAGATTATAGGATAATGAAAGAAAACATAAATATTTAATTTAAAATCTAGAAGTTATTTTTTTTAATATGTATTTTAATTATGAATTTAATCTAATTCTAGTGAACATTCTATTTCTTAAGAGTTAAATAGTGTTGTTATAATAATAGTCATATGATATAGTGTTATAATAATAGTCAATATCTAAATATCTCATAATCAAACAAAATCAATTATTTTTATTTATACTATTTCTTAATATACACATATACATAGTTGCCAGCAGTAAGCTGGTTTAATCAGTATGCTGAACCTGAACTCCATTTATCAATTATTACCAGTAACAACTCTTGGGACTTTCCGTAACAGAATCAGAATGTATTCTTCATAAAAATCGTTAGTACTTCTATTAACTACTATTATTTAAATGAATAACATTAAAATTATGATACATAATTAAATTTAATATCTTTTTAATGTAATTACTTTGTTACATAGGGCAATTAGGTTGTTACTACTAAATTGTCAGGTAGTATAACGTAGGGTAATTAGGTTGTTAATACTAAATTGGTATTTTTGTATTGTAATCTTTTACCAATTTTTTAAACTTTTAGCATTGTTCTGATAAATACAACTTTACTACAAAATATAGTTTTTGACAGTTTAAGACAGTTTTAGACAGAAGGGTTTTGGACAGTACGGTTTAAACCATGGATTTTACCGTTGTATCCAAAACCTTGCCAACCCTGGTTTTTGTGTGTAAATTTTTTAGCAAAAAATATGAAAAACTTAGTGAAAATCACAATGGTTAATTATTTTTGGTCACACGGGCTAATTGGAACAGGACATACAGTCAGCTTAAAGTAAATTCTGAATCAGGAGTGATTCTGAGTAAAAAAAAAAAAAAAAAAAAAAAAATTGAAATTCACAGCAAATTTTCAGAAAGGTTACAAAAGAGGGGGGAAGGAGAGGATACACTAAAAGCACTAAATACATGCATTTTTCGCGCCATTTTGACGAAATTTGCCGCTTTTTCGCGATCTTTTGGCGAAATTTGCAGCTTTTTCGCGATCTTTTGACGAAATGTACCGCTTTTTCGCGATCTATTGACGAAATTTATCGTTTTTTCGTGAACTTTGGACGAAATTTGCCGTTTACTCGCGATCTTCTGATGATATTTGTAGTTTTTTCGCTATCTTTTGACAAAATTTTGCTTTTCCCGCGATCTTTTGACAAAATTTTCTGCTTTTTTGCGATCTTTAGACGAAATGTACCGCTTTTTCGCGATCTATCGACGAAATTTACCGTTTTTTCGCGATCTTTTGACGAAATGTACCGCTTTTTCGCGATCTATCGACGAAATTTACCGTTTTTTTCGCGAACTTTGGGCGAAATTCGCCGTTTATTCGCGATCTTCTGATGATATTTGTAGTTTTTCGCGATCTTTTGACAAAATTTTCTGCTTTTTCGCGATCTTTTGACGAAATTTGCCGCTTTTTCGCGGTCTTTTGACGAAATTTGCTATTTTTATCGCGATCTTTGGGCGAAATTTGCCGTTTATTCGCGATCTTCTGACGATATTTGTAGTTTTTTTTGCGATCTTTTGGTGACATTTACCGCTTTTTCGCGATCTTTTGACAAAATTTGCCGCATTTCCCGATCTTTTGACGAAATTTCCCATTTGTTCAAGATCTTCTGACGAAATTTATAGTTTTTTCGCGATCTTTTAACGAAATTTGCCGTTTTTTTTATCACCTTTGAATGTTCTTTCGAAATCGGAAGAAAAGCGGAATCGATAGGAAAGTGAAAATTTCGGAAAATAACAAAATTTTGCAGGAGAAAAAAATACGGAATCCTCGGAAAAAGGCGGAATTTCGAGGGAAAAAAATGGAAATTCCTTGAAATAACAAAAAAGCGGAAATCAGCCAAAAGACGGAAAATTCTCATCCCTGGAAGTCAAATGTGAAGTACTTGATATAAAAAGACTTCAACATAGTTTTAATTTTTTTTTTAGAAAGTTACATTTAAAAAAAAAACTCATTGTGTTGAAACTACCACCCATATTCCTTCAGGAGCAACTGAAATATAAGCAGAAATGCTAATTTTTAAAACTGACTTGAGCCAATTTAATATAAAATGAAAGGTATTTCTTAAACTAATAGAATTTTCTTATTTTTCATCTTAGAGTATAATATTTTTATCAAGTTCCTTATTAATCAAGTTTTGTTTTCGTATTTATCTCATTTTTCATAAAATAAACTATACTGGGTGAAAATTGCTTCCATCATTTGGAGTGTTTCATTGTACCCCGGTATACGGGGTACAATGAAACACTGTAAGACATTTATTTTTTGTTATTTTTCAAGCATAAAGATATTGTTTAGAACCTAATAAAAATTTATTTAAATGGGGAAAATACAAGATTAAAAATATGCATTAATTATATTTTTGTGCATGAAAAATTGTGGATAGGGAAAAAAAATAGTAAATTTTGTTTCATTGTACCCCGTCTTCCCCTACCTTATTTACTTAGATTGAAAGTTTGTTTCATTTTACAACTAAACTATCCCATCTATAAATTTTAAAATGGCTACCAACCATAATACTGCACTAAAATATACTAATTTGGCAAAACAATTGTAATAAAATAATAATTTGTATTTTTTAAAGATTTATTTTTGAAACCTAACTATTTTACCCTACCTAGTGATGGGCGATAACGAGATGTTTTTCTCGATTTTCTCGATTGTATGGACATCTCGATACTTTTCGATTGTGTAAATTTTTTCTCAATGACTCCAGTTTGCCAATTGCTTTTATACATCATATATTATATACGTCATACATTTATCAAGAATCGTCTGCGGGTGAACTGGAATGAGTCGGCGTTAATAAAGACTAGGTGACTTCGCCCGCTAGTGGGCCCCTCCTTTAATCGGGGCCCCTAAGTTATACGTAATCTTGTAATATGAAATCCTGAACAGGTTACCCGCTATATGCGACACCGTATAGCAGGCGTGGTGTGCACGCACTACAAAATCTTGTAAAAAAATATCTCAAAACGAACGAACCTCGGACCAGATGTCTTGGGGGAGGGGTCAAAGTGAGCGGAGGGGCACAGTAGCTGCATAATATGAATAAGTCGTCACAGGTCTTTAGGCCTTTCGAACCATATGTCACATGAGTGGTCTAGATCTGAATTTATAAAAATGCCCTTCCCGTGAGGGCAAAGAGGGGGGAGGGGTGCGGGAGATGGATAACATGAGTAAGTGGTCATAGGCCTTTCCAACAATATGTCACATGAGGGGTCTCGGCTAAATTTAGAAAAGTGTCCCCCATGGGGGAAAAGTAGGGGGCGGTCACCGGAAGTGCAGAACATCAATAAGTAGTCACAGACCTTACCAATAATATCTCACATGTGGGGTCTTGGCTAAATTTGAAAAAGTGTCTCCCGGGAGGCAAAGTGGGGGGACGGACACCGGAGGAGCATAACATCAATAAGTAGTCACAAACCTTTCCAACGATATCTCCCTTGTGGGGTCTTGGCTATATATTTGGAAAAGTGTCTCCCGGTGGGGGGGCAAAGTGGGGGGACGGACACCGGAGGAGCATAACATCAATAAGTAGTCACAGACCTTTCCAACAATATCTCACATGAGGGGTCTTGGCTAAATTTGAAAAAGTGTCCCCCGGGAGGGCAAAGTGGGAGGACTGTCATTGGAGGAGCATAACATCAATAAGTAGTCACAGACCTTTCCAACGATATCTCACATGAGGGATCTTGGCTAAATTTGAAAAAGTGTCCCCGTGGTGGGACTGTCACCGGAGGTGCATAACATCAATAAGTAGTCACAGACCTTTCCAACAATATCTCACATGAGGGGTCTTGGCTATATTTGGAAAAGTGTCCTCTGGGGGGGGGGGGGGCTGTCACCGGAGGTGCATAACATCAATAAGTAGTCACAAACCTTTCCAACGATATGTCACATGAGGGGTCTTGACTAAATTTAGAAAAGTGTCCTGAAATTTCATGTATTATAAATAATATTTATCGGAGGCTCCATAAAAAAATCCGATCTGACATGATAAAAATGGAAAAACTACCCCCCGCGGTGGGGGCCAAATTGGGAAGGGGAGGAAGAATGTCTCATAATATGAAAGAGTCATTCGAGAGCTTTCCGATAACATATCACATCACGGGTCGAAATAAAGTTTGAAAATTGATCCCCCCTCCCCCCCTTGGGTCCACTCTTTCGCCCCGGAATTTACGCAGCCCCCACTTTAAAACTTTTATGTTCAATAAATAATATTTACCGGAAGACTGCACAAAAAACCCACATCTAAAATTATATTTAAATTTATTATAGAAATCGGCTACGGTTTTAAAAATTTGTTCGCCCCCTCCCCACCCCCTAATTTCACCTTCAGGGGAAGAAAGGTACATAATATGAAAGAGTTGTCAAAGGACTTTTCGATAATATGTCACAGGAAGAGTTCGGTAATTTTTTTTTAATTGCTCCCCGCCCACTCTCACGTCCTCTGAATTCACCCGTCCCACCTTCCTCTTTGAAATTTTTATATTTAATAAATAATATTAATCGGAGGGCTCCGGGTATGTGACAGCTTGGTAGGGCTAAAATAAGAAAAACATTGAAAATTAAAGCTTCATTTCACAGCTCATTGTCATGCCTGTCAGCTCTGTCCAGCTCGCCCCTCGATATCTCATCTCGGCCCTTCTTGGGCGAGCGTGAAATGACAATCATCGAGAGTAACATTTCGAGGAAGGACGAAAACTGATTTCTCATTCTCGACAATGTCATATGAAATGTTGAACAGAGACCAAGAGCGAGAAACGAGAATGGCAATGGGAAGCGATGAGTTACAATCGGTGAGATATCTCGAAGCAAGCGAGAGGTTTGCCCTCGAGAGAGTTCTCTCCTCGAGGTAAACGAGAAGTTTGCAGCAGCAGAAAATATATCTCGAAATGCGAGAGAGAGGACGAGAGAAAGGAAGCTTTCAGAAGAGTCAAACTTACCACGCTTCTGGTGTAAGTCATGATTTCCCAAAGGAGTACATGTTCTTTTCCATTCACTTTTGTTATTAACCGATATGGGTTAGGAGGCATAGTGATTTAAGTTATCAGTTCGGGTTTCAGTTGTTGATATAGAAGTTTTCTAGTGAATTTGGCGGTGCCAGTTTGTCTTGATTTTCAATGTTTCTCTTATTTTAGCCCTCATAGCTGTCCCATATCTCTTAATATTAGAATGGTATTGTTTAAACAAAACTGCACTGCAAATTATGTGTTTTCAAGATTTTAAGTGTCGCCTCAGGAAAGAGGATTTTTCAAAATTATTTTCCCCCACTCATGTAATATATTAAAATAAGGGTAATCTCATAACCTTTCTAAATCTACCTTTCTTTTGTCAATCCACCGTTAATTTTAGGCCCCTGGGCTTAAAATACTCTAAAGGAATATACTTAGCGGCGATTTTTTTCGTACTCTGGTACGGTATCTTGCACTCATAGGAAAATTATAAGACTAACATCAAATTGTGTCTAAAATCGAATAAAAAATATGGACATATGTTTCTTAATTTTAACTCCCTTCTTCGCCTCAAGAGGGCGCTTTAAAGTTTTGTTTCTTCAAACCTTTAGTATACTGTTTGTCCAAAAATTATAAAATTCACAAAATAAAGTCTTTTCACTCTCCCCTATCTTCTCGTATGAATTTTATTTTTACTACCACCAGGGGACACCGCCCAGTGAAACATTTTACTTTTAGCCTCAGGCTATTAGTATTTTTCATCTGTTTTTCATAATGTTTTGTTTCATTGTTTTTCTTCATTGTAGATACTATTCTCCAAGTTCTTGACCCATTCTGACTACTTGTGCACTCATTCTGGACCAGCTGTGGCCCATCGGGCCCCTCTTCATTTGTCTGGCTCTAATCACATGCTTCACTTGTTCTTTTACCATTTTTCTTTTTCTTCAATTTTTTTCTTATTCAATGGTTTAGTTTTTTTATCATTCTCAACTTCCCCTAGTCCTCTCTTACATGAAGTTAACTTTCATCCTTGGTCTGCCCTACTGTCAATTTGGGGCCTAATGCCCCCTTTTTTTTGGGGGGGGGGGCGTTTCTTCTACCTTTTCCAGACCCATCATCTAATACCACGTTGGTAAGGATTGGAAAATTAAAATTATCCAAAATACCAAAAATGAAGTCCATTGAAGTTTTATTTTAGTTATAGAATTCCCTATTAGCGGATATATTTGTCTGTTTACTTTTCTATTTTACGATAACACCATTTGTTTTCGATAAACGGAGAAATTCAACAGCATTAGACACATTTTAGACATTTAAGGAAGTTTAACTTGTATCAAACCTTCTGCCTTTATCGAAAAGAAGAAAATGCTAATCAATTCTAGCTAATGCGCCTAAAATAAAAAATGAGCTAGTAAATGGGTCAGAAACTAGCTACTTTGGATTTCGATACAGACTTGAAGAATCATGTTGGAATCGCTAGGCACTGGACAACAATTTCCGTGTTAGGAAGGCTCCCTCTCAGTAGTTATATATGTCTGGTTATCCTTACGTTTTTCGATAAAGATGTCTTGTTTTCGATAAACGAAGAAATTCCACAGCATTTGATATACTTTAGACATTTAGGGAACTTTAATTTGTATCAAACCTTTTTCCTTTATCGAAAAGAGGGAAATGCTAATCGATTCTAGCTAATGCGCCTAAAATAAAAAATGAGTTTTTAAATGTGTCATAAAGTAGCTACTTTGGATTTCGATACAGACTTAAAGAGTCATGTTGGAATCGCTAGGTACTGGAAAACAGTTTCCGTGTTAGGCAGGTTCTTTCTTGGCAGGTATCTTTATCTTACTATCATTACGTTTTTCGAAAGAAACTTTTGTTTTCGATCAATGGAGAAATTCCACAGTATTTGACATTTAGGGGAACTTTAAACTGTATCAAACTTTTTGGAGTTATCTAAAATGTAGAAAGGTTATTTGATTCATCAAATGCGCCATAGTTACGCGATTTGGACATGGCAGTTTCATAAAGAAGAAATGGGAATTTATTCCACTGCAAAGAAAATCATTTTAAAATACTGAAATTCAAATGAGATATCTTTATAAATTTCTTCCATAAGATTAGCATTAGCGAGCAGGTCTTTTCACTTGACTGAAGTAACCCCTTAAGCCTAAATCAGGAAAAAATAATTGCGATAGCAGAATTATCGAGCAAACCCTATCACTACTATGAAAGTTTCGGCCAGAATAATAGCTAAGTTTTCCAACAATTGTTTTTAGCTTCTCTCGTTATAATCGATTGTAAAACATCTCGATTGTACATTCTAGGAATTAATCGATGGCTGTATCGATTGTTATTTTCTACGCTGACGATTTTTCTCGATTGTCGAATTTTCGAGAATCGCCCATCACTAACCCTACCCTTCCCATTTTTTTTTTTGAAAAAATTAAGAATTGGAACCTATGAATTTTTTTTAATAGAAATCAATTTCTAAAATATTCAAATTAAAAATTACAGCTCATTCTGCCAAGAAGTTACTATTGAGTTAATGGTTAGAAAAAACTACTCACATTACAGTTTTTTTTTTTTTTTTTTTTTTTTTTTTTTCAACAATTACAAATGAATATAACATTAGGAATTCCCAATTTTAAGCCGTCATAATTCCTAACCAACTTGACCGAATGACTTCCTGTTTAGTGTCCAAAGGTAAAAACTGAGAAAGCCAAATATGATGCCAAAGTTCGGTATTCGTATTGAAAATTTTAGAGTTTGGTACAATTGCTATATGAAGATGACCAGGGTTCATACTCTCTTTTTGTGATAAAATTCAAGCACCTTACCCAAATTTCAAGCACCTTTCCAGAGATTTCAGAAATGAAAATTTTACTGTTACAAAATACCATATTACAAAAGTATCTAGAAAAAAAAAATATTTTCCATTTTCACATGTTTTCAGGTGAATGCCATACCTAACATACAGTAGTGAAGGCAAAATGTAAATTGTTATGAGAAAATCTTCGAAAAATAAACAAAATCTTTTTGCATTCTACTTTGAAAGTTATTTGTGATAACACTAGAGAAAAATAGACACTTGATAATTTTGCATTGTTATGATATTAATACACAATTTTAAATTTTACAAAAACCAAATGAATTTTTTCATAACGTGCCTTAATTTGAAAACATCCACTAAATCATTTTCAAAAAGGTATATAAACACACACACATAAAAAAAAAAAAAAAAAAAAAAAAAAAAAAAATGCATATTTCAGCATGAATAATTTATTGCATTTTAAATAAAGACTTTTTTCACAATTTAAGCTCTTTAACTGAATTTTCTTTTTTTGCTATCTAAAACTTCAGCCTCTTTTTCTTTTACAGTTTATGTTAAAATCGCACTTTTCTCCATTGTCCATTGGGTATTGGGAGGGGATTTACATTGGAGGAATTTCCAATCTTGCAATCGACAGTAGCAACAAGTACAAGTCTTTTCATTTTCTTTTGTTAACTTAATCCTAGAGAGGGAAGGGAGAAGGGAACACAGTGAAGTACAAATGCTTGTACTCTCACCTCCTGAAAGGAAAATGATCTCAGACCAAATATTTTTGCCTGATTAATTAACTTTTTATTTTTTTTACATTTGCAACTCTTATTTTATTTTGAACACAGGGTTGATTCTGAGTAGAAAAAAAAGTTCCGAAATTCACAGCAAATTTTCTGAAAAGTTATAGCTGATAGGGAGGGGTGGGGGTGGGGGGAATCCACTCCCTGCACTAACTGTGCATTTTTCTCACGGTCCTTTGATGAAATTTGCGTTTTTTCGCTCTTTTAACGAGCTTCATTTTTATGCGATCCCTTGACGAAATTTGAGTTTTGTACTGATCTGTGGACGAAATGTGTTTTTTTTCCCGCGATCTTTGGACGAAATTTGTGGGGTTTTTTTCACGATCTTTGGATGAAATTTGCAGTTTTTTGCGGCCTTTTGTTGAAATTTGCGGGGGTTTTCACAACCTTTTGTCGAAATTTGCAATTTTTTTTTTTCACAATCTTTGAATAAAATTTACGTTTTTTTCGCGATCTTTTGGCGAAAATTGTAGTTTTTTTTCGCGATCTTTTGACGAAATTTGCATTTTTTTCGTGATTTTTTGATGAAATTTGTATTTTTCCGCGATTCTTTGACGAAATTTGCACTTTTCAGCGATCCTTTGACGAAATTTGCGATTTTTCTGCAAACGATTGACAAAATTTATTTCTTTCAACAACCATTTGTCGAAATTCGTGGTATTTTTTATGGCCGAAATTTCGGATTGATGACTGATTTTTTTTAATTTTCAGAAAATTTGGAACAGAATTTTATCATTTAAATATCTGAATAAAAAAAATTAAGCACCTATAAAAAAAAAGTAAGGAAAATTAAGCACCTTCATTAAAATTTAAACAAATTCAAGCACTTTCAAGGACCTTTTTTTTCTCTTAAAAATTCAAGGACTTTTAAGCACCGTATGAACCCTGGATGACTTTCTAAATTTATTTCTGTAACATAAATTGAAAGAAAACATAATTCCCAGTAAATGGCTATTTCTTTATGCTATGCGGCATTTTTCACGATTTACATGATTTTAGCGATAATTATATCTCAAAAACTATTGCACGGAATTTGATCAAACGTCATTATTCTGTTAAACCTTGACATATAATTTGATGCAGATTAGTTTTTTATGATCATATAGCAGGTGGCGCTGCAATGCAGCATTTTTCACGATTTTGCGATAGCTGTATCTCAAAAACTAATGCATGGAATTTAGTCAAACTTCATATTCCACATAAGTAGCACTTTCACATAAATAGATCCTTATTAGGTTTGGGTCTATACTGTCCAAAGCTATCGCTTTTGTGCACTTTGAGTAAGGAATTTTGGTTGCATACATCTAAGAGGCTGGGTGCCAAAATTCAATGATTTGTTTGAAAAATGCTATGCTTATATCTCCTTTTTAAATGCACACAATTCAACAAATCTATACCTTTAGAGTTTGTTATTATAGGCAAAGAATTGTCATTTAATTTTGGCACTGTGACTGCAAATTTTGAGGCATTAACATGTATGGAGAAGAAAATTTTGAGATTGGCACATCCGACTAGTTTTCACTTAATAGGGTCAGTTAGGGGAAAATGGGTCTAAAATCAAGCATTTTTCAGAAAATGCTTATATATCAACCTTTTATAACTTTCTTAATGAAACTTTTGATACATATTATATACATTTGGCTTATATAGATTACAAATGTAACATTATTTTTCACTATAATTTAAATGTTACTTTTCAGTACTTTATTTAATAAGGCAAGTATTCATAAGCCTATTTTCCCCCATGGTGAGGGAAAATGGGACTAGTATTAAATTAAGTGAATATTTGAATAAAAAGAGACTAATACAATGTTTAATCTACAGAACACTCATTTTATTGTATTAAGTACATATTTAAATAGAAACATATTATTGAAAAATGTGGGTTTTTTTTTTTTAAATATTCAATTAAAGAAATGGCGTCCACGGTTGTCAAATTTTGATTCCTTTACTATGCGGCAAATCTGACTTAGCTCCACATCATCTTCGTCATCAATATAAGGTAAAATGTAACATTTCCCTAACTTAGATTTAGACTATGCGATAAATTTCATAAAATAAAACTTTTATTTTATGCAATAAAATTCATTGATTTCTTTCACTTGGCCTATGAACGTTTGACTTTATTTCTTAAGTCATTGTAGTATTTAACTTCTACCCAAGAACCTTGCTTTATTTCTGAGAGTGGTGCTGCTACTTTTAAATTAGGACCAATTTTACTTTCACATTCACCAGCTTCATTTTTCCTTTAAAAAAAAAAATTCTTACTTTACTTGATGTTTGAATGACCTTTCTTTCTCTTTTGATTGCATTTTTTTTTTTCAAAATATGTGATGAAAATAAATGGAAAATAGTTTTTATAGGTAAAAAATTGTAAACTAGGTTAATAAAACAAGAACTAATGATGAAATAATTGTTATTTATTTTATTTTTTAATAACAAAAGTAAACATAGAGTTAGAATGTGTTGCATCATACAGATTCTAGCTAAGCCTAACTATAGACCCATTTTACCCCACCCCAGAAAAAAAATTATAAAAAATTAAAATGATAAAGTTATTCTTGCCTTTTTATACAATTATGTTCCTAAAAGGGTCCTCTAATAGTCTGTATCAAAATAAAACAGTATTTTTACTGTCTAAAGAAGAAGTAAAAAAGTTTTTCACAACAAATTGCAATTAGACAATTCAGTGAATGTAAACAACAAAATTTAAGTATCTATAAATTTGTTTCCAGATCCTAAAATTCGATTAGAAATACTTGGCATAATCTCAGAGAATTCTTCTACAGAAAAAAAATTCTAAAACAAGTAAATTTATGTGGTGAAAAGGACCATTTTTTAATATAGACCCATTTTCCCCCACCTGACCCTATTAATTCTTGTAGTCTTCAAAGAAGCTTACCTGTTAATAATATCGCTTAGTTTAATAAAATTCCCTATTTCACTGTCATATTTTAAAAGCATTAGGCTGTCAAGTCTGTCATCCCTCACTGTAGCTTGCAATATATATTTTTTGAATTTTTATTTGACTAAAGATTCTTTCATTAGATGCAACGCCATAAAGATAAGCATGTTAAGGTACGAGTATATAGTTTGACGGCGTGACCAGACCTGCCAACCTTTGAAAATGAGAAATCGTAGCACACAACATTTAATCTGGAAGTTGGTTGGTTTTTCGTGTTACACAGCCATCTTTTGACATTCGTAAAAGGAATAAGGTTTCAGTCTTTCAACTCAATATAGTAAATTTTTTCCTTTGAAAATTTTTATACGATTTTTAGAGTTTCTTTTCGTTTTGCAGCGTTTTTTTTTTTTTTTACATTTGTAAAAGGAGCCTGGTTCCAATTTTTTAGCCCAGTGCAGTAAATTTTGACGAAATTCGGGATTTTTTCCTGCGATCATTTCAGGATATTCACAATTTTTCTGCAATCGTAATTCACATTTTTCTATCACGATTCTTTGTTGAAATCCGCACTTTTTACCATGAACTTTTGACGAAATTCGCATTTTTTTACCACAATCCTTTGTCGAATTTTGCATTTTTTTCCATGATCCTTTTGATGAAATTAGCGTTTTCTTTCTGCGACCTTTCGGTACAAATTTGTGTTTTCTTACTGATCTTTTGATGAAATTTGCATTTTTTTACTGATCTTTTGACGAAATTCGTGTTTTCTTCCTGCGATATTTTGACAAAATTCATGCCATTGAAACACAAAATCTCAAATCTTCCGGGGGGGACATTCCCTCCCCCCGGGCTACCCCCTGAAATCAACACTACTTTTTACCACGATCCTTTGACGAAATTTATTTTCTTCTGCGACCAGTTGATGAAATTGATTTTTTTATACGGTCATTTGTCGAAATTCGCAGTAGTTTATTGCAAATCGTGCAATTTTGCACACCAGTGATGCCGCGGACGCGCTATAGCGCGTAAATTACGCGAAAAATCGGAGCCGGGACGCAAAAAAGTAGCTCTTACGCGTCCCGCGTAATTTCATCAAAAAATAGCGAAAAAAGCCAATTTTTGTCAAAGGATCGCGGAAAAGCGCACATTTCATCAAAATATCGCGGAAAAAAATGCAATTTTCGTAAAAGGGCCGCAAAAAAACGTATTTCGTCAAAGAATCGCGAAAAAATAGCGAATTTCGTCAAAAAATAGCGCAAAGAGCCGATTTTTGTCAAAAGATCGTAGAAAAAGCGCAAATTTCATCAAAGTATCGCGGAAAAAACACAATTTTCGTAAAAGGGACGCGAAAAAATAGCGTATTTAATCAAAAAATCGTGAAAAAATAGCGAATTTCGTCAAAAAATCGCGGAAAAAAGAAGATTTTTGTCAAAAGATCGCGACAAAAAGCGCAAATTTCATCAAAATATCGCGAAAAAATGCGATTTTCGTAAAAGGGCCGCGGAAAAATAGCGTATTTCGTCAAAAGATCGCGAAATAAAGCCGAATTTCGTCAAAGGATCTCGAAAAAAGCTCACATTTCGTCAAAGGATCGCGGAAAAAACCTGAATTTAGTCAAAGCATCCAAAGCACCAAAAAAGATGTGCAAACCAAACTTATAGGTAGAACATTCATAAAATGGGATTTAATTTCTTTTTTTATGAGATTCTTAAAAATACAGCATGATTTCAGTGTACTTTGATAATGTTTTCAGGGGGTGGACCAGTGAACCCCTCCCCCCCACCGTCTGCATTGAAATGTCTCCCACCTTTTGAAGATTTATGATTTGATGCTTATTTATGATTTAGATGTGAATTTCTCTTCCAAGGAAAATGTCTGATTCCAACACAGATCTACGCTGACAAATAATTCAATGGGAAGTGCAATGAAAGCACCTATTATTCAACAAAAAGTACCCCTTTACTTAACATAAGTACTCTTTTTTTCAGCAAAAATATATTTTTCAATAAACCCGTCTTGCCACTTTTTAAAAGAAATGCGAACATTAGTGATACTTGTTAGTGGAACTTGATATCTTCTACTCTCAAATAAGCATTCTTTTACAATTAAAATTGTATCTTGCATTTTTACTTTTAAAAAAGTAAAGAAAACTTCTCTTAATATTTTTTTAAAATATCTTATTTGAGTGCAAATAATACTGGTTTTAATTCATTATTTAATTATTATTAAAACAATAATTAATGCATTTATTTTATCTTTTCCAAATAAACACGTTTCATTTATTCCTTTAAAATATGAATTATTATTGATGGGGACCCGCTTTTGTAAAAAAGGGACCCAGATTTTTGGAAATCCTATGTCCTGGGGACCCAGGATTTTTCAAGTACAGCGACATCACTGCACACTATTTCAAACCTTGCCCCTCAAAGAACCCCCCCCCCCCCCCTCCTCCTTTCCAGAAATTCTTAAAATGGCACCTTGTTTCTAAGGAAGCGAATTCCTGTATAAATATTTACAAAAACACGAATCACTCGTGGTTAATATACATAGAGTGTTTTATGTTAAGAAGTTTGTTTTGCAGCCCAAATTTTTTTTTTCCCCCATGAGCATTTTTTAATGTCCGAATTTTCAGACTAATGGTCAATTTTTTAAAACTTTCGAAAATGAATACTTTGAAATTTTGAAAATTTCACAACAGAATCACTCCTGAAAAATATGCTGTGCGGGATGAAAATCGCAACTAGAAACAAAAAATGCATTTGTGTTTTTTGCAAAAAATCGTAGTTTAAGACCGATTTTCGTAGCAGTTGGCAGGTCTGCGTGACCCAAATTGTAGTTCTTTGAATTTCATGGCATGAGTAAAAGGTTTGTTAAGTGAGTTGGGATTTGGTTTATTTTTATTTGACTCTGCAACTCATGTACATCCGTTTCTCATATCCAGGTGAGAACATTATTAACTTTTCCCTTGCACAATTGTAATTTAAATATGGAATGCATTGCTGCAATATTCTCTTGATATAGGGAACATTGTCATTTAAGCCCATTACTAAATTCCCGAAATTTTCTTGTATTTCTTCTAATTCTTTACTGTTAAACTTATGTGTATCAATGTCCATTGCTGTGCTATTATTTTTATCTATTGCCTTTGGTGAAACCGTTTTCCTACGGTGCTTTCGGAACTCAGCTTCTCCAGTCATATCCTAATATTCATAATTGTTTGTGAGCTTGTCTGTAAGGAAATCTTTATTTCTTCAAAATTTTATTCAAGTGCAACGTCAACGTGTCAGTGTTACAGTGCATGTCGATTTTTTCTTCAGTTGATGGACTGCTTTCATGGTCATATGTCT
The DNA here is from genome assembly GCA_963932465.1 of Maratus speciosus. Classification (NCBI taxonomy): domain Eukaryota; kingdom Metazoa; phylum Arthropoda; class Arachnida; order Araneae; family Salticidae; genus Maratus; species Maratus speciosus. The sequence goes on from OZ010793.1 coordinate 176,583,137, forward strand.
GTTCCAAATTAAAATCGTCCATTTTTTATCTTTTTCATCCTTGAATGGATTTTTAGAAAAAAATCCTGCTCCAAAATCTTGCACGAAAACTCTTTTCCTATTCTGAAGGGTTTCTTTGTCCTGAGATTTATAGTAACTTTTTAGAACAGCTTTAAACACAGAACACTGAACTTTTGGTTTAAAATTTTATAAACACATATAAATATAAATGAACAGGACTGAATATATTTCCATACACAAATAAAAGTAAAGTGACAAATTTATCTAAACTAACGACTTCTTATGTCCGCATTTGCTCATATAACGCTTTTTACTTGACAGCGAAGGGTTAACTAATTTTTGCGGCAAAAAAATCACAAGAATGAGTAAAATATTGTCCAAAAATCACAAAATTAGTCAAAAAAGTTGTGAAAACTCATCAAATCTTCTTGACCATAGCTGTGTTTCAAGTAGGTTACTACGTTCCTTTCTGTTGTGCTACAAGTGATCTCCAATTTTCAAAAGAAGCTGCAATCCCTTTGGATTAAAATCTAGAATTTCCCAACTGTATGCTCAAATTTCCCAACTTCACATATATTGGGGAAGGGGAGGCTCCCCCCCCCCCCATGGCAGTGGCGTGGCGTGAAAATTTTCGGTGGTCATCGCAATTATTTAAGTTTGTGGTGAAAAATTATTAACTCTAAAATTCAATGGTTGAATGTTCAAAAAAGAAACTTTAAATCTTTTTTCACTTATACATGAACTCCAAATGTTCTGCTAAAACTGGATCGTAGAGTTTTAAAAGCTTATTAAGAGTTTTAAAATATTGCTTGGTCATCGCTGCATCCAGCGATGACCGGACGCCACGCCACTGCCCCATGGCGATGCCCCTGTGAACACATTTTTAATACAAAAAACAGTAAGGATGCCAATTTGTTTTCAACTGAGGGATAAGAAAGGTTTTACTTTTAAAATAAGGGCAAGAAGGTGTTTTTTTTTAAAAACAAAGGGTAGGCAATTTGCAACACACACCTGAAATAGAGGGAAGTCTGCAACTGTACAATTTAAATGACAGACTTATCTAAGAGACTTTTATACTTTTATACTTTTATATACATGCAGTTAAAGTGATGAAAGAAAGTAATCTAATAATCTTTAATGTTAACAGTTAAAAAAATAACAAAAGAAAAACTTATTAGACAACTTACATCGCTCTTTTCCCGTGTATCTGATAGTGATTTTTTAAACCATACACCTCTTGAATGGATATTGCTAGAATGAAATATTTTGTTGGCATTTCTTTTTCTATTTTTATAATCAAAAGGCACATTCCCATAAATTCTTCTGGCACGATTTCTTGGAAACTGAAGACCAAGCTTTGATATCAATGAAGGAGGAAGCCTGCATGCTTTAATTTCTTGCAAAAAATGACTTGTTTTAGTGCCTACATTTCCATTTGGCATACAAGTAGGTGGATGCATTTCAATTAAGGCATTGACATTTTCCTCAGTAAATATTTCTTGATTAATATCCAATGAGGAAGAAACAGTTCCTTTTTTACAGTCTCCAACTACTAAAAAATAAAAATAATAATAGGTATACAATTAACAATATCAATTTACAATACACAACAAGATTCTAGTTCATCCATAGAGAATGCAAACACATGGTATACTACATTATTTCTTTTTTATGCAAGTTGTTTGTTGATTACATTTTTTTTTATATAGCAAAATGGTGTTTTAAAGGAAAAAGAAGTATTTTTACACGTCCAGTGCATTCTGCACATTTCAAGTTTTAAATCAATTTTACATTATTAATATGATTATTAGTCACATTTATATTTTTATACTCATTCATATTAATATATTTCGCGCAAAACTGACTCGAAACTTTTATTTTAAACACCCTGCTAACTTCAAATGACTATTTAGTAATAGCAACAATTATCTACATCATGTGAATTCGAAAGAAAAATGTCAAAGAATTCATTTTGTGCAGTATATTTTCTTAAATTCATTCATCAGGTAGTTCATCTCTAAAACAGTGATAAAGGAAAAAACAATATAAGAAGTTAATCAAGGGCGGATCTGGGAAGTCCTCAAAGGGGGACGATTTTAGAAATTTGGAGACTCCAATCTGATGCGCAGGTCGGGCTAATTTTTTACACTGCGGGTCGGGTTACTTCAACGTTTTTGTTGTGGGTCACGTTTGAGTCCGGTTGACTTCTACTTTTTGCTGCGGGTCGGGTTTGGGTCTGGCTGGCTTCTAAATTTGCTGCGGGGGGCGGTTAACTTCTACTTTTTTGCTGCGGGTTGCATTTGGGTCCGGTTGACTTCTAATTTTCTGCTGCGGGTCGGGTTGACTTCCTACTTTTTAGCTGCCCCTAGCGCGTTACGTTTGGGGCAGATTAACATACATTATTTTGGGTTTAGGTCAGTCTGGGGCAAGGGATTTCACTCTTGCGAAAAGGGTTCAGGTTGACCAGATTTTTGATAAAACCTATATACAGTAAAAGCTCCATAACTGACACTCCCAAATAATTATTTAGTTTTTAACCTTCAGGATTACGTAAAAAATACTAATTCGGTATAAGATTGCTTGTCTCTTTATATCTCAGATAAGTTGTCATTCAGTAAAAAATGCATTGAAACTTATATAGGGGAAGACGGGGTACAATGAAACATTACTTGTAAAATCAGTCAAATTTGTCATAGAGAGTTGCAGTTTATATATATGTTATACAACTATATGTTCCAATTACTGATGTGATTTGGATACATTCACACTTCTACAACAGTAGCAATAGAAGATTATTGCTTTTACGCCATTGAAAGTAACTTTCTTTACTAAAAGTAATTTAGTTTCTTTTTCCTTGTTGTTATATGTAGTAATTATTTTTTCTATACATTGTTATCTTTGGGTTGTTGTCTTCATACCTCCAAAACCAAACTAAAAAAAATAAATATTAGAAGTTTGAAAATAAATTTTTATTTAGTAACCTCAGTGCGGGGTACAATGAAACACTTGCAGACGGGGTACAATGAAACATGTTTTATTATAGTAATAAAAGTAGTAAATAGAATATATTAGAAGTAAGAGTAGAAAAACAGAAAAAAAAGAGTTTTGTTCTAACCAGGTCAGTAAAAAAAAAAATGCTCTTGTTAAGCAATTAAAAAATAGAAAGAGAAAAAAAGCTGAGAAGGGATTGTTTTGTAAACAAACTCTGCCTGCTACAGACTCTGATGATGATCCAGATTTTTTTCCAGGCCCAGCTGGTCATCGAGGTACTAAGAATGAGATATTCACACACAACATGTATGGCACAAGCAGTATCCGTATAAATGAAAACATAAGGAAATGTATACTGTTGGAGAAATCATACATTTAAATGAAGTCAAATGTGAAATACTTGATATAAAGACTCCAACCTACTTTTTTTTTTTTTTTTTTTTAGAAACTTACATTTTAAAAAAAACTTATTCTGTTGAAACTACTACCTCATATTCCTTCAGGATCAACTGAAATATAAACAGAAATGCTAATTTTTTAAACTGACTTGCGCCAATTTAATGTAAAATGAAAGGTATTTCTTAAACTAATAGAATTTTCTTATTTTTCATCTTAGACTATAATATTTTTATCAAGTTTTGTTTTTGTATTTATCTCATTTTTCATAAAATAAACTATACTGGGTGAAAATTGCTTCTATCATTTGGAGCGTTTCATTGTACCCCGGCATATGGGGTACAATGAAACACTGTAAGACATTTATTTTTTGTTATTTTTCAAGCATAAAGATATTGTTTAGAACCTAATAAAAATTTATTTAGATGGGGAAAATACAAGATTAAAAATATGCATTAATTATATTTTTGTGCATGCAAAATTGTGGATAGGAAAAAAAAATTAGTAAATTTTGTTTCATTGTACCCCGTGTTCCCCTAAGTTGTCAGGATGTTTTTTACCCGACTGAAAAGAAGGGTTATGTGTTTCATGCATATTTCTTTATACCCTTGAAACATCCCAACGGCTGGATGGATTTTAATGAATGAGGTCTCTATCGATTCGTCTTAACGGCCCGATGGTTATAGGTTAGGTTCTGTTTTTGTAAATTCAAAATGGCGTTGGTGGCCGTAAAATTCAAAATGGCGGTAGAGACAAAAAAAAAAAAAATTACGCACCCTATTGAGTGGCATATCATTGGATTGGTCTTTCAAAATGAAGACGATGTTTCATTGAGTATTTTACAGTCAGAAGCTTGGTTAAAATATTATACAACCTGGAAGTTGTGTTGGGAGGATCTTTAGCTTTACTGCAACTCTAACTATCATAGACATCTATAGACCTCATCAAAATAGTGTTTATAGATAGGACCTAACAATTAAACACAACTTAAAAGTCATCAATACAAGTAAATTAAAAAAATAGGTAAGTAATATAAAACAAGTAATAAAAAAAATTAAGTCAATTCCTACTTAGGTCAATAAGAGAATTTTTTTTCTCCCATTCTTCTTTCCTCTTGAGTGGCACTTAAAATGCCTTGATCAAGAAGAGGGATCTCTCGGTCGTAAAATACTTTAATCAAGAAGACGGCTCTCTCGATTATTGAAAATTAATTAATTAAATTAAATTAATGAATTAATATTTGAAAAAAACTGGATTAACATCAAGTGTCATCCACTTCAAGTTTTAAAAAAATTATTTGAGCTTGATTGGATGAATAATAAGTATTTTATTAACGATTGAAAATTTGAACAAGATATATATAGCGAGAGTGTGAGAGCTAACAGTAGGAATTGAAAAATAGTTTCACATTGATGAGAAATAATTAATTAGTTCACTTTTTACGCAGTCGGGTTTTTTGATTTTTTAATTTAATTGTTTATTACTGTGATTCTTTATTTGACTTTACAATAGTAGCGATAGATGTCGCTTCAAACAGAAGCCGTTAAATCAGGGCCCGATTTATGGCTTTCCTCCTCTGGGCACCGATTTAGCGATTATTGCTTGCAGCACCATCTATCGCTGCTATTTTTAACTAAAAGCAAGAATTGCAGTAAAATAAAAACTCCTGATCAAGCGTGATTCTGAGTTTAAAAAAATTCTGAAATTCAAAGAAAATTTCCTGAAAGGTTACAGCAGAGGGGCGGGGTGGGGATTCCCTCCTGCCACTAACTATTTTTGCTGTAGGTCGGGTTAGCTGTTTTCGATTCGGTTCGATATCAGGTTGAATGTAGATGCCTACAAACTTGGTTTAGGTTAACCCGTTTTCTTCAAAAGTTAGTTCAGTATATTATTTCAGATTAAAAATTGTACTTTTAATAATAAAGATATATGTATGTATGTGTGTTGTTTTCTAAAGAGACCACTGTATTTTTTCCAGGACTCTTTGATGAAATTCACATTTTTTCCACGAGTCTTTGACGAAATTCGCGTCTTCCACAACCCTTTGATGAAATTTGAATTTTTTCGACGATCATTTGATGCATTTCTTCCGCAACCCTTTGACGAAATAGTGTATTTTGCTGCCCTTTGATAAAATTCGCGTTTTTTCAGTGATCCTTTGACGAATGTCGCGTTTTTAAGGATTCTTTGACAAAATTTGCTTCTTTCTGCAATTCTTAGAAGAAATTTGCGTTTTTCTCCGTGATCCTTTGACGAAATGTGAGTTTTTTGCGATTTTTTGACGAATTTCCACGTTTCTTTCTCGACCTTTTGTCGAAATTCGCATTCCTTTGATAAATTTGCATTTTTTTCTTGACCATTTGACGAAATTCGTGTCTATTTGACAAAATTTGCATTTTTTTTTCCGCGATCCTTGACAAAATTTGAGTTTTTTTCCGCTGCCCTTTGACGAAATTCGCCTTTCCGTGATCATTTGAAGAATTTCGCGTTTTTTCTGTGGCCTTTCATCAAATTCGCATTTTTCCCTTGTCCCTTTGTTCAAATTCGCATTTTTCTGCTATCCTTTGGCGGAAATTAAAGTTATTTTCCGAACGATTGACGAAATGGATTTTTTATGGCATCCATTTGTCAAAATTCGCGATTATTTTTATGTCCAAATTTTCAGATTGATGAATTTTTTTAATTTTCGGAACCGAATGTCTTAAGGCCCTACTTCAGTCACGCGAAAGACCCGTTCGCTAATGCTATTCCTATGGAAGAAATTTATAAAGATATCTCGGTCGCATTTCAATATTTTTAAATGATTTCTTTTGCATTGAATAGTTGAGATCGATCTGTATGCAGGCACCTTTTCAGGACAACTGGTACATTTAGTAGCTATGGGATGATGGCTGAAGAAGCATTTACAAAAAATTAAAACTGACTCTGATGTGTCAGTTATAGGCTGAATCCATATCAACTCAGGCAGGGGGTTACCTTCATAGTCTCAGAAGTTTTTGAATTGAACATATGTTAAAATTTAAGAAAAAGTAAGATACTTGTATATTTTCATTTTACCCAAAAAATTCCTGGCCCGAGATACAGGGCCGCCAAAGATGACATCCCCGGCATCCTTTCTCATTCGCGATTTTCGATAAAAATTTTAAAGTGCTCTATCTCTAGAACGGTGCAAGATATTTTGTTGCGGTTTATTTTATTTTTAAAGATAATATTCTTCTGTTAAAATGATATACCCAATTTTGAAAAATGTATTCAACTTTTCTTGTGGCAACCTTTTGAAAAAAAAATTTTTTTTCAAAAAAATTTTTTTTTGAAAATGCCAATCCTAAAAATTTTGATTTTTTTGTTGTTGATCAATACCATTGGGAACTATCTTCACTGTAAAGGAGAACTTCCACTTTTGAGTTTAACAAATTTTAGAAACATTAAAAAAATTCAGAGAATTTTACAGGAGCTGTATATATACAGTTCCAGTAAAAGTCACTGAATTTTTGCTTATTTGTAAAGGTTAAAATTCCCGGTCGCCACCGGCCACAGGGCGACTAAATGTAAAAAATTGGCGACTTTATGATGTGCATCTAATCGCCAAAGTGGCGATCTTTATTTTTCATGTAATAGTACATGTCAGAAATGCAACTTTTCCGTTTATTTTTTTTTTTTTTAATCGATCAGCGATTTCCGCGGAATCGTAAAAGAAAAAGAAAATCGCGTTGATGTTCACATTGAAGGCATTTGGTTCCGAAAATTAAAAAAATCGGCATAAAAGTATCGCGAATTTCGACAAATGGTCGCCGAAAGATATCAATTTCGTCAATCGTTCGCAAAAAAATCGTCAAAGAATCACGGAAAAAACGAGAATTTCATAAGAATCTCGAAAAAAGACGAGATTTCCGTCAAAGAATCGCGGAAAAAACGCAAATTTCATGAAAGGAATGCGTAAAAATCGCAAATTTCATCAAAGTATCGCAAAAACCCACAATTTTCGTCAAAAGATTGCGATAACCCCTTAAATTTCGCCAATAGATAGAGGAAAACCGCAAATTTCGTCAAAAAATCACGAAAAACCGCAAATTTTGTCAAAAGATCGCGAAAAAACCCACAAGTTTCGTTAAAAGAACACGAAAAACCGTAAATTTCGTCAAAAGATCGCAAAAAAAATCTCAAATTTCGTCAAAAAATCACGAAAAAACCGCAAATTTTGTCAAAAGATTCGCGAAAAACCCCACAAATTTCGTTAAAAGAACACGAAAAACCGTAAATTTCGTCAAAAGATCGCGAAAAAATCTCAAATTTCGTCAAAAAATCGTGAAAAAACCGCAAATTTCGTCTAAAGATTGCGAAATAACGTAAATTTCGTCAAAAAATCACGAAAAACCGCAAATTTTGTCAAAAGATCGCGAAAACCCCTAAATTTCGCAAATAGATAGGGGAAAAACCGCAAATTGCGTCAAAAGATCGCGAAAAAACGGTAAATTTCGTCAAAAGATCGCAAAAAAACCATAAATTTCGTCAAAAAATCACGAAAAACCGCAAACTTTGTCAAAAGATCGCGAAAAACCCCACAAATTTCGTTAAAAGAACGCGAAAAAAACCGTAAATTTCGTCAAAAAATCGCGAAAAAACTGCAAATTTCGTCAAAAGATCTCGAAAAACCGCAAATTTGTCAAAAGTTCGCAAAAAAGTGCAAATTTTGTCAAGATATCGCGAAAAAAAGTAATTTCGTCAAAGGATCTTGAAAAAACGGAATTTCGTTAATCAGGTGCAGAAAAAACACAGCTCCACGCTTCTGTAACCTTTCGGAAAATTTGCTGTGAATTTCAGAATCGCGAAAAAAACCCCGCGATTTCCATCAAAAAATCGCTGAAAAACGCAAATTTCGTCAAAATTCGATCGCGTAAAAACCGCAAATTTCATCAAAAAATCGCGAAAAAGCCGCAATTTTCGTCAAAAGATCGCGAAAAAAACGCAAATTTCGTCAAAAGATCGCGAAAAACGCAAATTTCGTCAAAAGATCGGAAATAAACGCAAACTTCGTCAAAAGATCGCGAAAAAAAACGCAAACTTCGTCAAAAGATCGCGAAAAAAACGCAAACTTCGTCAAAAGATTGCGAAAAAAAAAACGCAAACTTCGTCAAAAGATCGCGAAAAAAGTAAATTTCGTCAAACGACCACGGAATAAAATCGCGAATTTTGCGAAAGATCGAGGAAATAAAGTCGCGAATTTCGTCAATTGATCGTAGAAAATATCGCGAATTTCATCAAGAGATCGCATAATAAAATCGTCACTTTCGTCGAATGATCGCGAAAGAAAATCGTGAATTCTGTTGAACGATCGTCTAATAAATTGTGAATTTTAGCAACAGGTTGTGTAAAATAATTGCAAATTTCTTAAAACAATTTCAAAAATTAATTGCGAATTTTGTCAAATGGGAAATATTTTAGGCCTATTTTCAGAAAGAATTCTGATCTCGGGCTACACAGTGACGTATTGGAGATGTGAACCAATCTTTGACCTAGGTCTTGTACGACATTGTTCGATAAATTCTCTCTTTTTTAATGTAAAATAACTGTTAATTGTTTTTGTTGGGGTAAGTAAACTGACACTGTGGATAGTTTTATTTTTATATATTTTAAAAGATGTCTTCGTAACATAAATATTTTAAAAACATTACTTGTAAAACTATTTAAATCTACAAACTACGATAAGTGGCCACTAACTTGATACTAGTGGCTACTAAATATACAGCCTCTACCGGCCACTGGCTACTAAAGCAAATATTGAATTTTAACCTTTACTTATTTGTATCATATTTGTAAGGATAAGCTTACTATATATCCTAAACAAGTTAGAAATTGCAATATCAAATGTGGCAAATGAGGTGCATGCATACTATAACTAGTTTTATAAATATTCAGATCTTGGTGCAATAAGTTACACTCTTGGGCAAAAAGGGCATGACTACAAAATTTATTATGATTCTACATATTAAATTCAGTAATACGGAAGTAATATGAATTCATCTTAAAAGGACTTAATCGCCATGGCAACCTAGAATCATTGCCTATCATGGTATATCATTGAATCAATTATGTATTATAGGATTTTTAAATAGAATGAAGAAAACTTTTATTAATGTCTTTTATCTTTCAATTTGATTTTCATAGCATTTGAAGTGATACATACTTTATTTTCAATACCGAACATAGTAAAACAATCTCAATAACATATATCAATTACACAGCAATACAAATTATATTAATACAAGTTAGAGTTCAGACGGATGAGCAGACAAATCGAATCCATAAAGACTTTCAACTATGTTGGAAATTGTTAAAAACACATAAATAGGTCGGAATTTGACTTTTAGAAATTTATGTCAATAGACGGAAGCATACTTGAATACTTTTATACAACCCTGTATTTTACCTACTATCTTTATATACATGCCACTATTTAGCTAATATTTAATTAAGATTAAAACATCCTTAAAACCAGTGAAATCACACTTCCAGAGATTATCATCCATAGACGGCCATGTATCTAATTCTTTGCGTGGACCTGTATATCATTTTATCTATATTCTCCAAACATATCTTAGTATACTAAATGTAGTTCAGTGTAAAAATGCATAACTCATTTAAAAATCACCTTTAAGCTACTTTCATTCATACTCAGTAAACCCTTAAGATTTATTTTGTGTAGCCCTGTATATGATCTACAGCATTTATGCACACAACGTTAGATGGAAAAAATTAGTTAAACTTAAAAACTCAAACACAACTAAAAATGCACCTCCAGCAATGCCCTTACGATTTCTTTTGTGTAGCCCTGTATATGATCTACAGCATTTATACACACAACGTAATATGGAAATATTTAATTAAACTTAAAAACTCATATCGCAACTAAAAATGCACCTCTAGCAATCATTGCTAATGTACAGTATTTCCAATAAGGTAAAGTATCCGAAATCTTTTGTGTGTCCCTGTAAACACTATGCACTTTCTATGACACAGGAAGTAATTTTTTGTAAACCTCTGCAATAAAGTATGTATCACTTCAAATGCTATGAAAATCAAATTAAAACATAAAAGACATTAATAAAAGTTTTCTTCATTCTATTTAAAAATCCTATAATACATAATTGATTCAATGATATACCATGATAGGCAATGATTCTAGGTTGCCATGGCGATTAAGTCCTTTTAAGATGGATTCATATTACTTCCGTATTATTGAACTTAATATGTGGTATTATAGTAAATTTTGTATTCATGCCTTTTTGCCCAAGAGTGTAACACTTATTGCACCAAGATCTGAATATTTATAAAACTAGTTAATACTATGCACGCACATCATTTGCCACATTTGATATTGCAATTTCTAACTTGTTTAGGATATATAGTAGGCTTATCCTTACAAATATGATACAAATAAGCAAAAATTCAGTGACTTTTACTGGAACTGTATGTATACAGTTCCTGTAAAATTCTCTGAATTTTTTAAATGTTTCTAAAATTTGTTAAACTCAAAAGTGGAAGTTCTCCTTTACAGTGAAGATAGTTCCCAATAGTATTGATCAACAGCAAAAAAATCAAAATTTTTAGGATTGGCATTTTCGAAAAAAATTTTTTTTTTGAAAATAAATTTTTTTTTTCAAAAGGTTGCCACAAGAAAAGTTGAATACATTTTTCAAAATTGGGCATATCATTTTAAACAGAAGAATATTATCTTTAAAATAAAAAAAACCGCAACAAAATATCTTGCACCGTTCTAGAGATAGAGCACTTTAAAATTTTTATCGAAAATGGCGAATTGGAAATGGTGCCCGGAATGCCATCTTTGGCGGCCTGTATCTCGGGCCAGGAATTTTTTTGGGCAAAACCAAAATATACAAGTATCTTATTTTTTATTGAATTTTAACATATGTTCAATTCAAAAACTTCTGAGACTATGAAGGTAAGATTTTTTCTTTGGCTGCCTGAATTGACATGGATCATACCTATAGATTTACCTGGGCTGAAATTTCCAGGCCCCAGCCCAGGTCTAACCCACACAAAAATAATTATTGGCCGGACCCGGTATAAAAGCTAAAAAATCGACATCAGCCCAGCCCGTATTTTGCATTTAAAATTATTCATAAAGAGCACTTACTTATGCTCCTATTTTATTTTCTGATTATGTTCGAAATTCATGAATACAGAAAAACAATAATATTAATGACTATTTAGGCAATTATGTAAATTTAGAATGAAAGAAACAGATGATAAAAGAAAATCATAATTTAAATTTCTAACGATTTCGCTAAACAAATGTACAACATAAGCATAATTTTTAGGGATAGTAAATAAGTAAGATACCAGACCAACTTGTACTCGGGGGAAGAATTTAGAGGAGTGCACGGATCATGGTCGGGCCAATAATGCTTATCATACCGTCTGACACAGACCGAATTGTTTAGATTTTATTCCGGGCCAAGCCCCGATCTGGACATTTTGGCCAGTGCAGACCTCTAGGAAAAAGGAAGTCCAAGTCAGGCTCGACCTGGAAGAAAAAGAAATCTGGCCCAACCCAAATCTGCAGAAAAAGGTAAGATCAGGGCACGGTTTGACTCTAAAAGAGATAACACCTGACCTAGACTCTCGTAGACTTAATCCTTCCCCCCCCCCCCCCCCCCTAGATCTGCCATTGTTATTAATTCATTTTGTAACTGGGATCAACTGAAACTATTATTCCTGATTCATTCATATAAAAAAATAGTTACAATAGCTTTACAAAAATAATATATCTATATCCAAAGTTTTAAACAATTGTCAGCCTTTGTTAACGAACTATTTTTGCAAAGGTAAACTGTAATATGCTTTAGGGATGCAAGAAATAGTTGATTAAATTCGTATAAACAGCACAAATAAATGTACATGAATTACTTTGAAAATTTTTAAAATGTACAAGACTTACAGGAAGTAAAGTCTGGACAACCCATGTTTGTGGAAATCTTATTACTTTAGAGAATATAGGGTAGATGCACCAGTTTTGGCCACTTTTAGAGAAAATTCAAAATAGAAATTTTACAGTTCTTGACCGATTTAAGCATATTAAATCATAATAACATCATTCTTTAGTAAATTTAATTGTCTTTCTGTTAGCTATAATGATTTTCTACAGAATATTTTAGATTGTGAGTAATAACTCATCAAGTAATTTATTCCAATTTGTACCAGTTTTGGCCACCCCTACACCAGTTTTGGCCATCTCTATGCACCAGTTTTGGCCACTCCAATATCATGTAGTTTAACAAACGTTTTAATTGATAATAAGTAAAAATAAAGCATTTTTATGCAACATCTATTTTACCACACATATATTTGTTTGCTGTATTAAGAGAATTTTGCAAATTTCTTTATGAATTGATAAAAACATCAAGTAAAATATACTTATTTTGATTTTAACTGAAAGTTTCAATTAAAAAACAAAAAAATATATTTAAATTTGATTAATAAACGGGACAACAGTGCCTATAGGACATAAAGATTAACTATTTAATCAGTTTTATAATTATTCATGGATTGTGGCTTGTTTAGAACACTTGAATCTTCATCAAAGTGTTCTATTTCTTGAAAGCATTTTCTGATTTTGGTTTGATTTTCATCAAAAAGTTATACTTCTTGAAATTATCTTTTGATTTATATTAGCTTATGCCTTATTTATGTACCCTGTTTCTTTGCAAGTTATTTTAGGGTGTGATTTCAGAAGCGAATCATACCATTTCATGCCTGGTCTTCCATCTTGAAATGGAGTTTCTATCTTACCGGCTACAATTTTCTGGACAGAATCTTAAAAGTTGTTCCATTTTTATAGGAAATAGTATTCTGACAATATCTAAGATCCACTTTTCTAATTGATTTTTAACTTCCAATTCCTAGTACCTAGATCTACTACTTGAGATTCAACATTATTAGAGGAAAGTGGTGTCCGCCCTACAAACTTCTGATGTAAGGCAAGAACGGGTTACTCCAAAACTTTGCTAGCTTGTAGTGCTGGCATTACATTTTGAATGGCCTTAATTTTACTTCTTATCTTAGAGCAGTGTTCCTCTCTAGGCCATTTTTTAAGAGCGCAGAATCTCTTTTAAACTTGTTAAAATGAATCCTCTTCTTTTTAAATAATGTGAAATACATTCTTAGTTGTATTTAGATTCTCTAGTAAAGATTTTCACAATATTTAGTATTTCTAAATCCGTGTGCCTGAAATATTGCAAAAATTATGGAACGTCTTCATTTCTTTAGGAAAAATACAAGCAATTAAATCATGCTACAATTTTATTGAACATTTTAATTTATTAGTTGTAAAATCTTTCAAAATTTATGTTTTAGTTTATTTATCATACATAAAAATTACATATCACCTCCCCTTTTGCTTTATCAAAAATAAACACAATACTATATTTTCTTTAGTGACTAGCACAATGTCCTTTCTAAAGTGAATTATCTATTGGACAGAGAATAACAAATCTCTTTTATAGAACTGCCATTAGCCTTGCTTTTTTTTAAATTATTATTATTGAAGCCATTACTATATAAAACAAAACTAAATTGATTTTGATTTATCCAGATGTTCTTAAATTTATTAAATGGCTAAAATTCCCTCTATAATGATAATGAATCATGTGGCCAAAAGTGGAACATGTGTTGTACCCTTTTTGGCCACCCCCATGGCCATAACTGGTACATATAGCAAATTTAATGCACCAGTTTTGGCCACCCCCCATTAAACTGTTAAAATAAGTAATTTAAATGTAAAAATGCAGTAGAGAGAAAGCTTACCTCATAAAACCTAATAGAAATTTGTTTCAGAACAAATAGAACTCTATAAGTGCCTAATGTTGAAAGATTCTGAAAACTTGTCAGCTAAGCAAAAATCTTAATACATGTAAGCACACACTGCAGTTTCACACATTTATTTTTTTTGCAAGTCACATTTTAGCAAAAAATAAACAAATGATATTGTAAATGATAAAAGAGAGTTTGCTTAAAGTGTAAGAATGCATATTATTTGTTAGCATGAATTCGCAGGCTAAATATTGGACAAATTGATCCAATGTGGCCAAAACTGGTGCATCTACCCTAAGTATTGAAATCATTTAAGCAAAATTAAAAACCACATTGTTAGTCATACAGAAATAAAAGCTTACTTTCAGCATACGTAGTATGTTTTTGCATACCTAATACTTCAATACATTTTTACAGAAACTGAAATCCAAGGTTTTATTTCAATGGATAATATTTAAAAAAGTAATTATTATACTCAGGTATAAATCAATTTATGGTTATAGAAAACTTTGAGCAATAAGACTAGAAACTGGTATGAAAAATCAATATACAGCATGTGACTTAAATTTTGTGTCACCCCTGAATCTACAATCAATCATTATTAACTATATTATATATTTAAAATTTGATTTACGGGTGAACATGAACTGCAGTGCTTACCTTCATTACACATTTTCGTGTTCTGACTAAACATGAGTCGTTTGATAAAGCAACGAGATATCAGAGTTTCACCTTTTTTATCAAGCCAATGTTCTCCGTTATACGATTTTAAAAATTCAGATACACGTTCAGGTACAACTTTAACGATACAACAATTAGTAACACGTCTGGACTGCTCTTTATCGACATTTTGTAAAATTTCTGAAGGTTTTTGCACTTCTGGCCTGTGGCGATAATGAAAACAAACGAAGCCCCCGCTTTCAATAAAAGCAGAGAAAAAGTTTCGTAAATCGGAGGCATGGTATGATTTTGGTATATTATTTATTATCATGCAAATACCATCCTTTTGATCATTCTCAGTTCCAACCATCATACAAGCCATTTTAAATTTATGTTTCAGATTCAATTATCAAGTAAAAGACATGTTATTTTTTATTTCGCAAAACTAGACCTAGCATGACGTAAGAGGTAAACACTGAACAAGACGCAAGATGTTGCCAATGCAAAAACGCTAAAAATATGCAAACACATGCCCACAGGCTGCGAAATTCTAAAACGGAGGGCGAAAATCACAGTCAGGTGAAATCCGAGCACCTCATTGGTCATTGAGTCACGTCCTTTTCAGAGAGCAATTTCTAGCGCTAGTGGAAACTCTGGAATACTCCCTTTTCCGAGAAAAAATCATGTATTGAAGCGAATTTTTTCTGTTTCATTTAAAATAAGGCATCGACCCAATAGCAGAAAATTCTCCAAGTGTCTGCGCCAGATCTTTCAGGGACTGAAAATAATCTGCATGTAAAATGTTACAAATGAACCTTTAACTAATTAATCATTTACTTTTAATGCTTTTAAGCATTTTACTCATTTTTATTAATAATAATCTTAAGTTTTAGTAATAAATAATAAAGAACTAAACATAATATAAAGTTGGAAAAAGATCCAATGGGAAAAAAAATCTGCAAAAGGGAAAAGAAAATCTGCGACGCACGTCACCCGTCAGGAACTTTCTGCTACTGGGGCCATCGAAATTAACTCAAAATATTTTGGATGATTTTTTATAAAATGTGAATGAAAGATTTCGATTTTAAGCTCTAAAAATTTTTAAATAATATGGCAAGTACTTTTTTAGTTAATGAAAATTAAAAATGAAACTTGCATTTTTTTCCCTTATGTTACTTTTAAAATCCAAAATAAAACAAACATTCGCACTTTTCAATAGAAAAATTTAATAACTAACTTAGAATACTAAAAACTTACAAAAATTTTTGCCTAATGGAAAATAATTAAAAAAAATAATGTCAGATTTTAAACCGATCTTAATCATTAAGAATAAACAGAACAAAAAATATTACATGAACAATTTTGTAATAGTATGTACAATAAGTTATTTTGTTTTCTGGTTCAAGTATTTAAATCTGGAATTTTTAAATCGATTTTTCACTCCCTTCCTAATAAGCTAAGGCTATAAAAACTATGAAAGCAGGTGTGTTTTCGATGACAATATAACATTTTAAGGCTCCGCTGCACTGAAACTCCCCGATCACGAAATCCCATGTTAGCATATGGGAAAACTTTCAAGCGCGATTACTCATTATCTAATATAATTATTAAAATACCGTTTACACCATCAGAAAGTAGACGTCAGATGCCGATGATGTGCGCTTTTAAAAATTATCTCCGTAGATTTTAAGTACATAAAAAATCCCTATAAACTTTGAAATTTCCATTTGATTAAATTTTATCATCTTCTTAAAAATACTTAAAATTTACAAAGACAATTTTTAAAAACGCACATCATCTGCATCTGACGTCTACTTTCTGATGGTGTAAACGGTATTTTAATAATTATATTAGGCAATGAGTAATCGCGCTTCAAAGTTTTCCCATAGGTTAACATGGGATTTCGAGTTCTGGGAGTTTCAGTGCAGCGGCCCCTTAATATTTTGATAATCTAATTATTAATTAATAATATGTTTCCCTAAGGAGGGTCCAGGTGATAAATTGCTAAATATTGTTTATGGCTATAATTGTATAAGAGATACAAGAAGAATGGAATTAATTATGTGCAAAATCATACACGCTAAAATATGCCAATTAGCTGTGAAACTGCAACAATGAAATATTATAAATATTAAAATGTAAAAAATAAAATATGAATTAAATATAAAGAATGTAATATATATTTCTAAATGCACTTTTATCATTAATTAATTTATGATTTTACGTTTCAAAAACAATTTAGAAATCTTGAATTAAACTATGCTTTTTTCCCCTTTTGCATATGTAAATAAAAAAAAAAAAAAAAAGAGAGTGAGAGAGAAAATGGTGATTTTTAAAATAAAGGCACAAGTTTATGCTTTTCTAATCGTAAATTAAACGAAGGAAATTTCCACAATCGGGGTCTACGCCAAATTAACACATTGTAGCAGACTTGAGTAGCAGTCATGAAGCTAGGCTTGATTTTTAAGTTAAACATTGAATGTCTATAAAAGAATGTTTACCCAAATTATGAATTTATGAAATTTTCATCTTCTAAAGCATATTTTGTGAATTTTTGAAACTACATTAGAAGATTTACACGATCATTTAATAAATTTTAGAAGGATTTTGCCAAAATTAATTAAATAAATTAAATTTATAGGGATTTTGTGCAATATTTGTAACTCCCCTCAAATCTTTCATTTAAAATCTTTTTTTTTTTTTTTTTTTTTTAGTATTTTGTAGAATTACAAAATATACAAATATAATTTCTTACAATAGAAATATTTCCGAACAGAAACTTTCGCCTCCCCCCCCCCCCCCCCCAATCTGTCAACGTCAAGAAAGCTGAAAAAAGATGCAAAGGCAAAATAATTTTTTTTTGTTTGTTCTTTTTCTCTTTTGTGCAACCAATAATGTTTTTTGGAACAAGATAAAGTAAAATATCTATAATTCTTTCTAAACAGTATAACTATTAATTGATGTATTAAATTAGTTTTATAACAAGTTATTTTAATGGCACTTTAATGTACCGTCGGGCATAAAGGGTTAAAAACAGAAAAACTTTTTTACTTTCATATTTATTTTATGGGCAGAGAACCTGGAGTGACTTAAAAAGAAGTTTTTGGATTTATTTTTAAGTTTTTTTTTTTAATTTAATGCTAAAACATTAAATTCTGTATTTTTTAAATTATTTGTGTAATTTTTTTTGATGGTTCATGACTTTTCTAGAATAATATTTTTTTTTTTTTTTTGTGATTTTATGGATTTAAATGGTGGTGGTGCGTGTGTGTGTGTGGGGGGGGGGGGGGCAGAGGAGAAAATTTATTGAGATTTTTACCATACGAAATTTATAGGCAATTTTAAAATGATATTACAAATATTTTTCAATGAAAACAAAATTTTTATTAAAGAATATTTGTCATGTCATATCATTTAACTTATCTAAATTATTCACTCTCGTTGTATAAAATGTTATCAAAATATCTTAATTGAGTTAATTTCGATTGTTTATTATAAATAAAAGCTAACAAAATAATAAGGTAAATAATGCATAAATGTAAATAAGGTAACAATCGCTTCAACATTACTTTTCTCTTCACTCCTTTCAAAATTCAAATGGTGAAACAAGTTGGTGATCCTCACCCTTATCTCTCTTAAAACCACGCGACCACACAACTAATGGGGTGGCTGTATTTCACCTGACTGTGATTTTGGCCCTCCATTTTAGAATTTCGTCCACAGGCTACAAAGCTTCCAGTTAACCTTTCACATTCAAACCTTTTTTACCATGAAGATATCTTCTACCTTCATGATATCAACATCGAGATCAACGTATGTAAATCAATCAACTGTAGTGTATGTTTTTCCCTTGCAAACCAATCAACGAATCAACCAAGTTGTGTAATTTTTATAATATTAATTTGGCAACAGGAAATTATCAGAAAGTAAACAACGTCTGCTCTTCATGTTGCTTTCCTATTCACGTTTATTTTAATAACTAATGGAAAGTTTGAAGTAGCTTTTTTTTTATTCACTTAAAAAATATATATATAACTGAGTATTTTATTAATTACAAAAGAATTATTTTCAAAAGAAAAGGAATCATTTTCTCTTATTTGCATATTGTTTATTATTCTTCTTTAAGCAATGGTTTCTTTTCGAACATAAATGTACTGGATTTAAAGTAATAAATGGCCATTATTATAAATCAAAACTTAACTTTTTGAAAAATTCCTTTTTAATATTTTTTTTCAGCTGTCATTTAAATAGAACATTTCAATTACACTAGGCAAGATTTTTTTTCTTCCTTTTTTTTGTGGAGATCGATACTTGGGATTCAAATAACACAATTCTGCGATGGTTGTGTTTTTTAAATTTTGATAATTGATTTTATGTATTTTTTAGTGCTGAATCCTAAAATGACGTTTAATTTTAACCATCATGTCAGGATTTTTTGCAAATCGTAAATTTCAAAGTTAAAAAGCCAAAAAATAGCGAAAATCTGATACTATAAAATAAATGTGGTGGTTGTGTTTTTTAACTTTTGATAATTGATTTTTATGTATTTTTCAACGCTAAATCCGAAAATGACCTTCATTTCTAAACACCATTTCAAAAAATTTTCGCACATCGCAAATTTCAAAGTTTAAATTTGAAAAATTTTCGGAAATACGATACAATAAAATAGATGTAAATTTTTTTTTCATAATTATTTATTCAGTTTTTTGGCTTATACAGTTTTTTGCTTATATCATATTTTCGCTATTGGGGGGGGGGGGGATGGGGTTCATTGATTCTGTGGATGTATGTAGTATTCCACTTTAGAGACGATTGGGCAACTACCTTAGACGTAAAACCTTTACGAGATTGAAGACATAAATCCATTAAATGGCTCCATCAGATTTTGTTCATCATTTTTATTTTTGCACATAATAGAAAACACGTACGTCACTCGAAGCAAGTGCTAGATTAAATAGAGACAACATAGAACGTGGCACAAATGAAATGGAACATGCATCACTTTACGCCCTACACTCATAGGTCCCTGAAGTTAGCTGTAAGAATCCCCAGTATAAGCCAAAAAATTAAATAAATTATTATGGAAAAAAAAAGAAACTTTACCTATTTTCTAGTATCAGATTTTCGCTTTTTTTTTTTTTTTTTTTTTTTTTTTTTTTCTTTTTTACTTTTTTGTAACTTTGAAATTTACGTTTTACGAAAAATCTTGACGTAAGGGTTACATGGCTTGACTAATTCAGGGGCAGTGTTGCCAGATTTTAAACTTTTTTAATTCGGATTATTTAACTGTCACCACTTTTTAAAAATAGTATTTTCCAGAATTTTTAATCTACTTTTAAATAGGCCGAATATGTCTGTTTCAAAAAAGCGGTGGCAATCAACAATCTGGGGATAAAAAAAGGCCCCAATCTGGCAACACTGAGCAGGGGCATGCGGGGCAGCCCCCCTGGGCTCCCCCATTTAAGGGATCTCTCATGAGAGTAATCAGGATTTTCGTTGAGAGTGCCAAATTGTTAAAACTGGCGAAAAGTAACCCAAATTCTTTTTGATCAAAAACATTTTCAAAGATTTAGGAAAAGGAGTGCAATCGCCCCCT
Organism: Maratus speciosus; assembly: GCA_963932465.1. NCBI lineage: Eukaryota > Metazoa > Arthropoda > Arachnida > Araneae > Salticidae > Maratus > Maratus speciosus. The sequence goes on from OZ010793.1 coordinate 176,603,610, forward strand.
CCCCTCTCTGCTTCACGTACCGTATTCTCCTCTTGCCACATACACACGCAAAAAAAAAAAAAAAAAAAAAAAAAAAAAAAGAACCCGAGCTACATCGTCAAAAAACTATTAATTCAAATTTTATTTACAACTTGGTGATTGATTATTTTAAAGAGAAATTCATTATTGATGTTTATCTCTTAACGGGACAAGCTATAACCATTTGTGATGATCGATTGGGAGCATTTTTCTTTTAGATCTTATGAAATACATAGATAAGTTAAGGGAAAGTATGCAGACATACTCCTATCAACCAACCCATCATTTGATTCATCCAATCCATCCATTCTACTAGTTTACTATAAGCATTTTTCTTAAAGTTGTGATAATTTTTCTTGTGACATACCATGTATAAAGATGTGAATAGTACCTGGTACAAAATTTATGTTTATGTATAATATATATGAAGTTTATTACTTGTCACTTAAGCATAATTGACGAAGAATTTCTGTGGATAGCTAGAAGAGGGCCTCCCAGAATGAGGCTTGCTCCGGGCCCTAGATAGTCTAGGTCGGTCCCTGACTGGTTAAAAGTAAAAGTAATTTTTAGATTCAGCGTTAAAAAATACATAAAAATCAATTATCAATAGTTAAAAAACACAACCATCACATCTATTTTATAGTATCAGATTTTCGCTATTTTTTTTCAGTTTTTAACTTTAAAATTTACGATTTGCAAAAAAATCTTTACGTAATGGTAAAAAATTAAGGTAATTTTTAGATTCAGTGCTACAAAATGCATAAGAATCAATTATCAAAAGCTAAAGAACATGACACAGCCCAAATTTTGCTGGCTAGTGTAATTTAACAACCGATTCGCTGCCCTAATGGTGTTTTCAAATAAAAATTAAATGCACCATTTATTTTATCTAATAGAACATACACATGCAGGTTATCATAGATGCAGTTACTCAAAAAATAGATTTACACCAGTCCTGCGTTGGAATCTGTGACCGTTTTCCAAATAAGCGGTGAAATAGGAATGAATACAAAATACATTTATTGAAAAAATAAGCTCTATCTGATATATGCGAAAAACATTGGCGCAAAGATGATCATCTACGTCTACTGTTATACAACAGCTGATTCAATGCAGATTACAATGGCTGAGAGGTTCTGCTCTCAATGCTGGTAGACGGTGGGTGCTGGGTTCGAACCCAATCGTGCCCGTCGGCCTAATCGTTTAGAGTTTTCCATGGTTTTCTTCGAATCTTGCGTAAATACGGGTTAGGATCCCTTAGAAGGACCCTCATGGAGGGCATCCCCCCTCGGGCCTACATCCCTAGTGTAGATAATCGGCCGTCATAAAACAGTTCAATCCAGATTAACCTTTCTGCATTGAAGGGTAATTTTTTGTATGTTTTTTCTCTTGCCAATCAATCAACGAATCAACCAAGTTGTGTAATTTATATTAATTATTATTGTATGTAATTTATATTAATTTGACAGCAAGAAATTTTCAGAAAGTAAGCAACGTCCTATTTCATGCAACTTTCTGATTCGTGTTTGTGATTTATGTTGAGTATAAGTAGTTTTTTGCAGTCACTTAAGAAAAAAAATAACTGGTCTGTTTATTCGTTATAAAAAGATTATTTTCAGAACAAAGAAAATCATGTACTCTTATTTCCATATTGTTTATTCTTCTTCTTCAAGCAATGATTTCTTTACGAACACATACCTGATTAGTGTAATAATGGCCATTATTATAAATTAAAACTTAACTTTTTGAAGAATTCCTGCTGTATTATTCAGGTACTTTTTGGTACAGGGAAGTAAAATTGTCCTTGAGCATTTTCCTGGTTTCCGCATACTCTTGGTCTAGTGTGAAATACTTGTAACTTCTTGAGTATTAATCTGGAATATTCTCAATAAAACTATTTCTATTGCTTTTAAAGGTTTTATTTCTGGATTTTTGTGGAATACGTGTTTTGCGCTATGTTTTGACACTAAAACTTATATGGTCATTCCATGTCAAGTGGCCAGAGGTTCAGAGATGTAGTGGATGGTCGTATACGCCGTATACCTTCTGGATTCTTTTAAGGAACACCTTATACCCTCTGTTTCTCAAAAAAAGCTATAGTATATACACTGTAGGGTATACCCTCTGCCTTGAGCGTATACCCTCTGCTTAGAGCGTATACCTTCTGTTTTTTTTTACAACTACATTACTGCGCTAGATTCGGATAAGCTTCCTGCTCGACCTCCTTCAATTTTGATACAATCGCTAAAGAATATACATATATGTCTAAGATGGACATCTGCAAATTGTCAGAGTCAAAAGTAATACAGTTGAGTCACCAGGGGTCTTTCTGTAAAGCTCACTGTTTCACAGTCGCAGAAAAAGGATCAAATCACCAAGTTTGTCATCTTATTGCTCATAATACAAGAAACAATCTCAAATCAATACCTTCGACATTAATCGACCTCAAATTAGGCCATACGACCTGTCGCGATGAATTCCCGTGGTGATTTACTCTTATTTTAACAAAACTGTAACTAAAAATTATTTTAAAAGTTACCAATTAATCACCACTTTACCAATTAATTACCCATGAAGATGTCACAAGGCTGCTGAAGTTGTTTCTCTCCTGCTTAAATATACATTAATTTATTCATCTTTGAAAATCTCTTTAAAAAATTTCATAAATTCAACCTTATTTTCGGAAAACCTTATCTCAAAAGTGACACCTCTGATTTGATTACCGTTGGAACCACTGAAAAAAAAAAAAAAAAAAAAAAAAAAAAACCTTAATTGACAAGAAAAATTTGGTTTCAGTTTGAACCTCTTAGGTATTAGGTAAATAAAGCAAAGTTCGAAACGTCTACTTTGTGTGAGATTCGCAACTATATCCGCCGTAGAAATTGATTCTAAAAATGTCTTTGAAAGACTGAAAACACTGTAGTACGGAAAGAATAGCAGAAAAATATATGAAACAAATGGGTCATTTCATGTCAACTGGCCTAAAGGGGTCTTGGCCGGGTGCAAAGTCCTAGTATACTCAAATATCACCTGAACGGATATAGCTAGAATAGAATAAGAAGTGTCTACCTATTGTAAGACGACTATGCGCTACGATTTGTTAAATTACCGTAAATGTATACTAAATGTATGATTCGTTAAAAAAAGGCCTCCTAATTTTTTTTTCACTTAAACAAATTCCCATACCTTTATTATGTCCTCCACAAAATTTCACAACATTCTGAACAATAGTTTCGTCTGCAGAGAACATTAAAATAGGGTCGTTTAATTATGGACACCCTGTAAATAAAATTTCTAAACTATCGTAATGCTAAATATGTAATTTATCAAAAATCGCCATCCGGTGGCGAAATTTTGAACTAGTTTTTTTTTTTTGCTTAAACAAATTACGATCCCTTTATTATGTCTTTCACAACTTTATGAACAGTAGTTTTGTCTGTAGACAACTTTAAAGTAGGGTAGTTTAATTATGGGCACCCTGTATATTACTTCTGACTCTGACAGTTTGTAGATCTCCATCTTCGACTGTATTTACGCACTGTAGCAATTGAATAAAAAATGAAGGGGTCGAGCAGGAGCCCCTAGGCCAGTTGACATGGAATATCTCTGAAAGATATGTATACGTATGAGCTGTATACGTAAAATCTATATACGTATGAACTCACTAGATGAAGATACTCAATGAAACACCTGCGCGTTTATATAGTGGGAATTTTAGAGGTAACACAAAAATAAAATGATAAGGTAGACCGGGGCGCATTTACGCGGATTTTTTTCAATGAATTTTCCAATTTTTATGTTTTAACTTAGGAAATTTTAGACATTGTGGTTTTATAAAGCAGTTAATAAAGTCAAAATTTGTGTATTCAGTTGTTGCCTTATTTGTGTTTTTAACCGTAAAAAAATTTTTTTTAGGTCCAAATCTTTTGCGTAAACTTGCCCCGGGAATAGGGCAAGTTTACGCATCAAGTGGGGCACGTTTACGCATATTATAAGTGATACCAATTAGTAAGTGAAATAAATATTTAATCAAATTGAAATGTTTTATTTATAACTTAAAACACTGTTTAAAAAGAAAAATTAAAGGGAATTAATTAAAGAACATTTTACAGGCTAGACTGAAAACATAGGGCTTATTGCTAATTAAAAACAGAAACTATTTAGTCATCTTCATCATCACTGTTATAGTTTTTACAAACAAGAAATAAAGTATTTCCTTTTGCACACTTGTCATGGGTCCACCTTTTTTATCTAAGACATTGAACCCAGTCTTGAACTTTTTTGGATTGGTTGTATGATTTCAAACAATAAATACCTACACAGTTTTCATCTTCGTCATCAAATTCATTCACTATTTTCTTTATTCCAGAGTGTACAAACTTTTTCCCTTTTGCAGTTTTTGGTTTCATACTTTTTTTCCTTTGCTGTCTTCTTGTTCTGCTTCCATAGAAACTAGTACATTTTTACGCAATTTTTTCTTTTTGAACGTGCGTAAAGGGGCCCCGATGTCAATGCGTAAACGTGCCCCGTCACCATGTTTGGATTTATTTTTAACGTGCAACGAAAATTAATAACATTTCTGTTCATACAAATACAGTTCTCGAAAAAGGATAAAATTCTGCTAATGTTCATATATTTATTTATCCTTAACTAAGTATTATTAGTTCACAATAAGTTTCAATAAGTTCAACACAAAATTTACTCACCTTGACAGAAAACAAATTATCTTTTCTTTACGCTAGACCGAAGCTCGACTGACGCTCAAAAACGTATGAGAATACCCACTAGGGAGCAGCATCAATCTGTCATGACTGGTGGCGCGCCAGTTATAACTCGTTTCGGAAAAAGTGCACTGCGTAAACGTGCCCCGGTCTACCCTACTATATCACGGTGTTATGTTTATAATTCACTATTGCGCAAATAAACATTCAAATGTAGTATGAAATCTAAATTTCCTATTTTCGCATCATAAATGTTATTCAGAGCTGCAAACTGCTACGAAACAATCGTAGTTTCTACGATTTAAAGGTAATAGGTAACGATGCTACGAAAATCGGCCCAATTTTATGATTTTAATTTTTCCAGCTGCAGCTTGCCAGTCTGCATAGCGTACAGTCTCAGAAAAATACGTGAACTGACACATGTTTTTCCGTTGATTATATATTTCGTTAAAGCACACAAATTTCCGACTTAACTCCTTATCTTACCTCAAAACACAGAAAATTAAGAATTTAGCGTAACAAGTAAAAATTAAATTTAAAAAAATCAAAAAACCCGACTCCGTAAAAAGCGAACTGATTAATTATTTCTCATCAATGTGAAATTATTTTTTTATATTACTTACCTATTTTTATAATTTACTTGTATTGATGACTTTTAAGTTGTGTTTAATTGTTAGTTCCTATCTATAAACACTGTTTGATGAGGCCTATAGATGTCTACGAAGGTTAGAGTTGCAGTAAAGCTAGAGATTCTACCTATACAACTTCCAGGTTGTGTAATTTAAACAGAGCTTCTAGTCAACGAAACATCGTCTTCATTTTGAAAGACCTATTCAATAATATGCCAATAAAAATGGTGCGCAACATTTTTTTTCGTCTTTACCGCCATTTTGAATTTATAAAAACAAAACCTACCCTATAACCATCGGACAGTTAAGACGAATCGATAGAGACCTCATTCATTAAAATCCATCCAGCCGTTGGTATGTTTGGAGGGCATAAAGAAATCCACATACCCAGGTACGCGTGAAACACATAACCCTTCTTGGCAGTCGGGTAAAAATTACCATAAATCCTTCAATCTAAACGTGCATTTTCGTTAAGTCACAGTGGTGTTCCGGCAACTCCATTGCTTAGTGCTTTTTAATACTTTCCAACATACTTGAAAAGTGTTTATGAATTCAGTTTGTCTGTCTGTCCGTGCTCTAACTGGCATAAATATAGTCCGATTGCCATGAAATTGATATAGGGGTTTACTTACAACATGTTCGGTATTGAAAATGAAGTGTGTAGCATTTACGATTCATCTACAGGGATACTCAAAAGAATTCCGTTGCATTTTAGTGTATGGGGAAAAATCGTTTACAGTGTATTTTGAACTCTTTCAGGCCCGCATTTTTATTTACGTGAGAAAAAATCTGAATTTCTGGAATTAAGGTTATTTTTAGCTAAGATAAACATAAATATAATTAAAAAAAATATTTAACATTTTTTAATAGTTTTTTTAAACGATGCCATTTGGCATCATTGGGACCAAACAGGAATTGCACATGAAATGCTCATGATGCCATTTGGCATCATTGGAATCAAAAGAAAAGAAAATATACATTCGATTTTTAATGTGTATTCATTTTTTAATGTCCAGTTCATGTATAATTGTATTTACTGAAGTTCCAGGCTTTTGGCAAGAATAGAGATTTGTTTGATGCACTAAGGTATTGTTCATGACGGCCGATTATCTACACGAGAGATATATGCCAAAGGGAGGGGTCCCCTCAGTGGGGGGGGGGGTCTTTCTAAGGGAACCTTACCCGTATTTACGCAAGGATACCCAAGGTTCGACAAAAACCATGGAAAACTCCGAACAGTTAGGCCGACGAGCGCGATTGGTTCCGAACCCGCACTTACCGTCTACGAGCTTTGCCATCGGAACCTCTCAGCCACTTTATACACTAAGTTATCTATAATTTATTCATCACAAAATAATTTAAAGTACTCATAAGGACTAAAATTTCATCAGGAGTCAATGAAGAAGTTTCTCTAAATGTCGTGTTAAATGGTTCAATATTCTTATCTTCTAACTGATCTACATTTTCAACTTCAGCCTCTACCACTTATTACACACAGAAATAGTAACAGGACCTACTGAATCATTTGTATCCAGATCCAGAATATTGACAATTGAATTGGGAGTCTCATCTGCATTTGATAGATTGCGTGTACTTTCAGTGTCCTTATCGGCAGATTTTTCAATTTCTGTACCAGAAAGGTCATCGTACCTTAGTAAATAAATGACTCTTTCTAATGATACAAACTCCTTTTTTCGCTTTGGCATGATAAATAGTAAAAGAATATTTTCCTTTCAAAAAACTATCAAATCAGATAAGAAATCAAAATAGAGAGTTAAGTTGTAACTATCTATCTAGTTCCAATGATGCCATTTAGAATCATGTATATTTACTATGCACTGTTACTAAAATAAAAATACAATTGTTGAATTATAAATACATAAATATGTACTTCATACACATTACAACTTATATTTAAAAAATTGTAATAAAAAAAAAAAGGAAAAGTGGGAATAATACTTTTTTTCACAGTCATGTTTTCACTTCACGTTTTAAAAGGAAATCAAGCAATACTTTTCAGTTTCTAGAACCTCTGCTAAAGTGTCTTTTGAATCACACTAAACAGAGTCTCCGCGATTCAGTTTTTAAATACAAAAAAAAAAAAAAAAAAAATCGTGAAAGTCATGATGCCATTTGGCATCACTGGTCCCGAAAGGGTTTTAATGTTATCACACGATTTTAAACATGTTGAAATTAATATATATCACGGAGGTGTACTACAAGGTTATTATTATAGAATATTCTATAGAATTTATCGTTCATTCATCTTTAGACAGAAGAGTTTGACTGTAGAAGAAAAGGAACAATAATTGAACTATTGAAACCTACGAACAATAATTGTTGTAAGTGCGTTTTCAGTTGTGGTATGCGTTTTCAAATTTAATCAGTATTTAAATATTACTTGATGTTTATGAGTTCTATATAGCATATACAGGCCTGCACAAAATTTTTCAACAAGATCCGTTTATTGGCGGAAATTCCTGATTGGAAAATTTCAGCTGTGCTATGTGTTTAATTGAACTAACTTAGTACTATGTAGTATACATGCATATTCAGGATTCTTGCTGCCGCTCGCCATTGTGCCAAATCGTGACAAAATTCTTCATTTGGCGAGTAAACCAACAGTCAAATTCAACAAATTGCGAGTGCTCAGTTTCTGTGTTTGTGTGTGTGGTGTGCCAATACAGTCCAGATTCTTTGCCGCGTTACTGAACGATTGATGTCGCTTTACATGTTCAGTCGCACCGAGCCATTTATATTGCTCTATTTATAGAGATAATGATTCAACAACAATTGAGTTTAGCACAGGGTCGTATTGGCATAACTGAGAAGGCGGTGGCAAAATGGATAAAAAGGGCGCCGATTGCCTTACAAAAGGGCGCAAATACTTATATACATACATACATACATACATATATATATATATATATATATATATATATATACAGGGTGTCCAGTAAATGACTGACCGATTTTGAACGTAAATAATAAAAAAACGGGTTGAGAAAAAAATGCACCGTTTGCTGCATTGTTATTAGAAAATCACTAAATTTTTAAAAAGCGCTTCGTTGAAATAGTTCGATTTTTTGCCAAAAGATGGCGCTGGCGGCAGCAAGCTGTAAGAAACACAGACATTACTTTAGTTTTCATAGGAATGGGCTTTTCGACTCATTTTGCAGAGTCGACTCTGAGTCGGCTTACCTAAGTGACGATTCAACATGTTGAGTCGATTCTCGATCACCTGCAGAAATAGGACTGGTTGGTTAAAAAGAGATTTAAAATAATATTTATGATTAAAACAGAGGCGTAGCTAAGGTGTGGCAGCTGCCCCGGACGCCGCTGTTAAGGAGCTCCAAATTTAGAGAGGTTTAACCGAAATTGACTCACATATTCTGACAGTAAATAAAAATTGTTGATTTTTTTGTGTGCGCGTGTGTGTGTAAATATTTCCTTTAGTAAAATATTTTGGGTATATCGAAATGAGCATTAAAAAAAATTCTGTAAATGTTTCTAGAGATAACAGACGACACTTTGTGCAATTACGTGCAAATTATATACCGATAATTACGCGCCTGAATTGAGGTGTAAAATGATTAAATTAGGGGCACCAAATTCAGAGAAGGTTTAAATTAAAACGGCCTCACCTATTTTGACCATAAATAAAAATTGCTGAACTTTTTTTTGTGTGTGTGTGAAATAATTTCAACGAGGGGGGGGGGGGGGGAGTCGAAAATTGTAGAGCATTTCGTTGTATCTCACCATATCTCTGCAGCCGTTTTAGGCAGCATTCTGAATTTCCAGAGTAAACGACTAGCAGCGGTCAAGGGCTGCTAAAAAAATAGTTTAAAATGTTTCTTAGAGAGTTTAATATTTCTCCTTTAAGAGGGTTAAAGGGAGAGTCAAATCTTTTAGATCATTTCGCTATATTTCAGCAGCAGTTTTAGATAGCTGTATGAAATGGGATAGTCGAAAGTTTTAAGATATTTCATCATATCATAGCAAAAGGTTTAAGTGGAAAATTCTGGATAACAAACCTATTAAAAAATAACTAAATACATGTTTCGGTGATTTTAGAAATTCTACCGCTAAGGATTTAAAGAGTTGGGCGAAAATGGTAGGACATTTCGCTAGGTCTCAGCAACAAATTTAGCTAGAGGCATGAAATCCAAGGCAACAAACATATTAAAAAATAATTAAACACATTTATTTCAGCGATTTTAGAGCTATTTTAGCCGTTTCTACTCCAACGTCGACTTTCAACTCAATAGTATAAGATCATATGAATAAGACAACTATTACTGATTTCCGATTAGATATTTTGAAAAGAAATATTTAAAAAAGTTTTAATTTCGCTTAATTCAAGATTCTTTTGGGGAAACCGACCAGTATAGCGGGCAAGGACTGCTAGTATCAAATAAAAAAAGCCTTTTACGAACAAATTTAGCCAATTTACTATTAAATATCAATTTTTTTTCTGGGCCGTCTCACACAGACTAGGAATTTATAAAATTTTTAATCCTAAAAATTTCTAAGATTTTGGACGATAACGACTCTTTTTTTAAAAAGCATTTAAAATACCGGGCGACCTCCTCACTCCTCCCCCCCTTTTCCAGCATATTTCAAATTTACTCATTAACACCGAAAAGCAAAATACGCAGAAAAGAAAATACAAAACATCATATACCTCCAGTTCCCTTTGCAACACTGCAATCCACTTTAAAAAAATGCAAATATAAAACCTTGAAAAAATTTCAGTCGTCGAAGTCACTTTTCGTTTCATATATTTAATATTCTACAATAGCTTTGAAATTTTAATAACCTGTTAATTATATAGTTACCTTTAAGCTAATGATCAAGTATCGATTTAGTTGTAATATTTAAGGGTGAAATAATCAGTTAGAAAATCAAAAAATTCACAGAGGAAAATTACGATACCAACGAAAACATACGTCGCCCCCTCCCCCATCCCCTCGTTGAAATTATTTCACACACACACACAAAAAAGTTCAGCAATTCTTATTTATGGTCAAAATAGGTGAAGCAGTTTTAATTTAAACCTTCTCTGAATTTTGTGCCCCTAATTTAATCATTTTACATCTCGATTCAGGCGCGTAATTATCGGTACATAATTTGCACGTAATTGCACACAAAGTGTCGTCTGTTTAAGTTTTAAGTTTTAAGCTATGAGGTATTCGCTACAGCTTTTTGCCGGCATGACCTCAAATGATCACAAAATTGCGTTATTTCCTTGGGACCACCTTCACTCAAGAGGAAAAAAGGCAGAACACCCGTGTCGTCTGTTATCTCTAGAAACATTTACAGAATTTTTTTTAATGCTCATTTTGATATACCCAAAATATTTTACTAAAGGAAATATTTACACACACACGCGCACACAAAAAAATCAACAATTTTTATTTACTGTCAGAATATGTGAGTCAATTTCGGTTAAACCTCTCTAAATTTGGAGCTCCTTAACAGCGGCGTCCGGGGCAGCTGCCACACCTTAGCTACGCCTCTGTTTTAATCACAAATATTATTTTAAATCTCTTTTTAACCAACCAGTCCTATTTCTGCAGGTGATCGAGAATCGACTCAACATCTTGAATCGTCATTTAGGTAAGCCGACTCAGAGTCGACTCTGCAAAATGAGTCGAAAAGCTAATTCCTATGAAAACTAGAGTAATGTCTGTGTTTCTTACAGCTTGCTGCCGCCAGCGCCATCTTTTTGCAAAAAATCGAACTATTTCAACGAAGCGCTTTTTAAAAATTTATTGATTTTCTGATAACAATGCAGCAAACGGCGCATTTTTTTCTCAACCCGTTTTTTTATTATTTACGTTCAAAATCGGTCAGTCATTTACTGGACACACTGTACATACATACACATACACACATGCTATATAAATTATGTATAAAAAATCACTTTAAAAAATATACGAGTATATTGCTATAGCGAAAACTTTATTCCTAAAATAATTATGACACCCAAATTAGTATTTTATACTATAGAAATGTATTATGCACAAAAATCGCAAAACATTGCACTTAAAAAAAAAGTCTGATGTTAGACCAGTGTTGCCAATTTAGAGGTTTTTTTTCCACCACACTTTTCTAAAAAAGCTATCTCTATTTTCGAATTCCGATCACCTTAATGAGTTAATTCAAATTTTACCTCGTATATCCGAATAACAATCTCCATACAATTATCTCCAAATGGAAAATAAAATATTAAAATAAAAGAAACAAAAACAATTCCGTTGGGTCAAAACTCAAAAGTGCAAAACATTATTTTATACAATTCAGTAATATTTTATATAATACAATCTCTCGGATACAAATACTAATTATGGTGTGAAAATTTTCAGAAAAATTATTTTTGTTCAGGGCAAGAATGACGTCTATTTTACGTGAATTATTTTTTAAAAATGTTTTATTTCTTTATTTTTTCAACATTAAAAAGATATCATAGAGAAGGGTTTGGTTTGAATCTCGCTATTTAAATAGTTTAAATATAAATATATAGTCTGAAATTGCATGAAAGACAAATATTCTTTAACATTATTACTACAGTTTTCGCTGTTATTCAATTTTGTTCGTAGCAACAAATAAATTATATTTCGGGAAGTATTAAAAATATCATTTAATTTTCATCTCAGATTTTTTTTTTTCGCAACAGTTATAAAGAGAAAAGAAAGAAATACATTAGACAAATTTTGAAGATTTCGCAAAAATTCAAACTAATAAACACTCTTGTGAAAGAGACACAATTAAAAAAATAATAATAATAAGTAATCTTACCTTATATTGCTTTTCCATGGACAATTCACAGTTCTTGTTTTGCAAGATCAGGGACATGTTTAGGAAAATTTTAGATTCTTTAAAGGACTCATCACAAAAATTTTTTATTCTAAAACAGGACCCGTCACAAATTTTTTTATCCCAAAACAGGACCCTTCACAAAACTTTTTATCCCAAAACAGGACCCTTCACAAAACTTTTTATCCCAAAACAGGACCCTTCACAAAATTATTTCTCTCAAACAGATTTTTCAAGAATTTTTCCAACTTCAAATTGAACTTTGCACAAATTTAATCATTTAAAAATAAAATCTGACCTGTAACAAAACAGCTGAACTCATCAAAGAACATATTTCTTAACTTTTTTATATATGAAGAATCTGATATAATAGGACCTGAATATATAGATAATTTCAAATTCACAAAATTATGATATGAATTTTCACAAATATAAGAAAAATTTCACAAAAACAGGACCCTATGAGAAAAGTCTGGACAGACCCCTGAAAATGCAACATCAGCATATCTGAGCTGTGATAGTGATGATATTTTATAATGAACACTGTACACTATTTTTTTTTAAAGTAAGCACAAGCTTACTATAAGAAAAATGCTTAAGATTACACAAAAATAAGTAAATAATTCAGGACACAGGCAAATAATATAAAGACGGAGTAGTTCTTTAACACTGGATAGAACGAGGGAAACGAAGCAGATTTCACATCAGGGGCACTTTATTTATACCGGCTATCGGTTGAAAATTAGGAATGCATTTCCAATTTCTGTGGAGTGGACAATAGATGGCTGATTTCGGTACTCTCTTTTCCCTGGGACATAAGGTATTTTGGTTTTCTTTGAAATGAGCAAACTTACAAAGGCTATGCCCAATAATGGAGTTGTTTCTGCTTTTCGAAGATCTTGTTCTTTTTTTTTTACCGCAATTCATGTGTGTACGCAAGGCAGGAAGGAAGGGGAGGGGGCAGAAAATCTTCGGAAAAGTAATAATTCTTTAAACGTTGAATGTATTATTTTGAAAAGTAGTATTGCTTGAATTTTATTGCATGATAATTTTTGTTTTAAAGGTTTTCGTTAAATTTCATTACAACTGCTAACTGCTTTACGTGGCCGAAAATACCAGCTATTTTTTATTGCCCATCAGAAACTTTGTAATCGAACTGTCTTTTATATTTTTTGAGAAAAGCAAAAGATCTTTCAGAAAATGCTGTCAAATGTGGCGTTTTGAACCAAATTTCCGGACGCGACAGTGTCGGAAGAGGAAGAAAACTTTTGTCACGAGACAACAATCAATTTTAACTCAAGATGTAATTAATTTAAAGAAAAGAATCTATTGTATTACAAATCACTCCAATAACTAAGCCTGCAAGGCTCATTCTATTGTGTAGAGTTTGGCCGAATATTCGGTTTCATTTTCGTTTTCAGCCCAAAATCTTAGTTTCGGCGAAAATACTGCCGAATATTCTGTATTACTATAACTGCCCCTCCTAGCCTCCCCCAAACTCCAATCCAAAGAGCCGCACATGCTATGTATTTACGTATAAGGGGATAAATCTAGAAGGTATTACTAATATTGATTAAATTCGCTATTTTTAAATTAAATTATTTTGTATGTTTATAGCACCTTATATTTAATTAATTTTATTTCAATCAAATTAACTTTTAATTAATTATTATGTGCTGCCGTTTCTACGCAAAACATTATTCAGATGACATGCATATATTTATGTTTATGTTAATTACTTTGAATTTATTTTTAAAACAGTTTCGCTTTCGTTTTCGGTCGAAACTAGGGAGGTAACCGAAATTCGGTTTCTGTCGAACACTATTTTATGTTTGTAAATTAACAGAAATTTTCGTATTATTGAACGTTAAAAAATATTTTTTTGAGAACCGCTTTAAGGATTTACACGTAATCATAACTTATAAATTTCGGAAAATCGAGTTTTTATTTTAGCGGCTTTATCAATGGAATTAAGACTTCTTTATGTGGCGAGAATCTGGAATAGACGATTCTATGTAAGTAAAAAAAAAAAAAAAAAAAAAAAAAAAAAGAAAGAAAGAAAGAAGAAAAAAATACAATCAGCATTCTGTTATAATCATAATATAAAATTGAAACTAGTTTTTCTCAAAATTGCATTTTTAAACAGATGACCACGACACGATTACTTTAATAATATTGAATTGTTTCACTTCTAATTTTGTCAGCTTTTTTTTTTCTTATGTAACTATGCAGTGCATTAAGAACTTTTTTTTTAATAATCAAAAATCAGTATTTTTCTACGATAAAAGTTGAATACCCTCTTCAAATAATCAGCATTTAAAAAATATATATATAAATAAATAAATAAATAAAAAGAGCTTTTCATAACTTCACCCTTTGCCTCGTCTAGTCACTAAATGAGTCATATATAATTAAAAATTACTGTTTATTTTAATTTCAGATAAGCCAAATTTAAACTACAATGGTCGCCGCAACTCACACGCACAAAGAAGAAAAAAAAAACGCACTAGAAGAGCGGCAATAGCTTCAAATATATTTGCATATTTTAAAAGTAATATGTATCAAAATTATATTTAAGCATTGTATTACAAAATAAAAAACTAAGTCAAAGAAAATAGAAATACTTAAGGGGTCTGGTCACTCAGCTTCGAAATTCTCCTCCTTAATGTTAAGTCTATGGACTTTTGATGCATTCGTGCATTTAAAATATCTTCTCGGGAAATTCACATTTTTAACATATTTTTTCTGTGTACTCTTCTTAACCCTTTCGGGACGAGCGTCTTTTACAGAATTTTTAATCCTTTATCACCGGTTTTTTAAAACAGAAATTTTTGCCTCATTGAATCGGGAAAATGCTCGTATTAAATAAGGCAAAACTTACAATAAACATTTACTGGTGAGAATAATAACTGATTCTGAGCACCTTACGCGACACGAATACCGGTCGCTAGTCCCCAAGGGGTTAAAGGATGTCTCTTTTTTTTCTTAGTTTTCAAAATATTTCTAAAATTCATGCTGAATTTAATATTTTGTGTGTTAAAAACGGGTAAACTGTGAGTAAGATTTTAACACTTCATATAAAATTAAGTCTATACTTAAGAAATATTTTGAGAACTAAGGAAAAAAAAAGACATCTTTTAGGAAGTGTACACAAAAAATAGAAGTTAAAAATATTAATTTCCCGAGGAGATATTTTAAATATACGAATGCATCAAATGCTCGTAGACTTTACATTAGTGAGGGGAAATCGGAAGCTGAGTGACCAGCCCCCTGAATTGCGTAATGTGGAAAAAAATTGAAAAGAAGAAGAATAACACGTTTTTATCCTACCACAAGCTTATATGTGTTCATTATTTTACAGTTATTTTTCACTCGATATCTTGAAAAAAAAGAAATGTGTCTAAAAAGTTATAAGGTTTATTGGCAAAGTCATTTTTTTTGTTTTCACCTTAATGGAAATTTTTTTAAATTTTATGTATGTATCAATGAAAATTATTTAATAATGTCGTCAAAAGTTTTGGACAGCTAAAAAGATGTAAAAAATTAATAATTCTCGACTGAAAAGGAATTTTGTGTAATACACCACTTGTGTTATTGCTCAAAACATTATAAAACTGCTATAACAGTTGCTTAATTCAATATTTTATTTTTTCGTTTTTAACTATTCTTTCTGCGCAGAGACCTGTACGCCTAGCATGTGTCGTATGTTAATTAGTATTTCATGGCAAAATACCCCCACATCCGATTTCTATTATCTCCATAAAGCTACAGAGCTCCAGAAATCTCAGAATACGGTATAATCAATAAAAATTGTCACATCTGGTATTACTACAGAAACCTGGGTATCTATAGAATCCGTATCTAGTTAACTTGAAACCCCGCCGAAATGGTAATTTGTCTTCTTAGGAACTCCCACGTTATTGACTAACAGCATTGAAAACTGAACAGAAACACATGTGCGCTTCTCTTTACTTATATTCATCCATTCTTTTGTAAAACGACTTTTACAATTTTAGTGGTTTATATATTTATTTTAATTACATGTGTATTTTTCAATTTATAAATCGGGGTGGTGTTTGAAGTTTAAAGTGGTTAAGCAGATGCGGTTAAAAAAAAAAAAACGTTTTTAGATATTGGCATTTTCGGATGCTAAAATATTATCGAATTTTTAAATGAATATGAAAAATTAACATTTTTTTCTTTCAAAAGCAAAATTTACATAAGTTTCCATTGCAAAATCTTGTGAAGAATTAGTCTTGGCGGTCTAACTTATATTATCATTAAGAAATTATGAAATGCTCCACTTTAGCTGTGCAATTTAGTAGAATTAAAAGCATCAATTTATGTGTGTGTTTGTGGGGAGTGTGCGTGTGTGTATGTGTGTGTGTGTGTGGGGGGGTGCTATTACAAAAACACGATAGTAGTTTTTTGAACGTTATTTTTACAGAGGCGCTAAAAAAATCTGACCAAGGGCGCCATCATTACAAAAACACGATATTAGTTTTTTTAAAGTTATTTTTACAGAGGCGCTGAAAATAAATCTGGCCAAGGCTACATCGCCATGACTACAAAAACTCGATATTAGTTTTTAGAAATTTATTTTTACACAGGCGCTGAAAAAAAATCTGACCAAGGGCGCCATGATTACAAAAACACGATATTAGTTTTTTTTAAGTTATTTTTACAGAGTCACTGAAAAAAACTGTCCAACGGCACCATGATTGGAGAAACACGATAATAGTTTTTTGAAAGGGATTTTCACAGAGGCGCTGAAAAAAAATCTTACCAAGGGCGCCATGATTAGAAAAACACGGCAATAGCTTTTTGAAAGGCATTTTTACAGAGGCGCTGAAAAATATCTGACAAGGGCGCCATGATTACAAAAACACAATATTAGTTTTTTTAAACTTATTTTTACAGAGGCGCTGAAAAAAATCTGGGCAAGGGCACCATGATTATAAAAACGCGATATAGTTTTTTGAAATTTATTTTTACAGAGGCGCTGAAAAAAAATTGTTCAAGGGCGCCATGATTAGAAAAACACGATAATAGTTTTTTAAAAAGCATTTTTACAGAGGCGCTGAAAAAAAAAATATCTGTCCAAGGGCGCCATGATTAGAAAAACACGGCAATAGCTTTTTGAAAGGCATTTTTACAGAGGCGCTGAAAAATATCTGACAAGGGCGCCATGATTACAAAAACACAATATTAGTTTTTTTAAACTTATTTTTACAGAGGCGCTGAAAAAAATCTGGGCAAGGGCACCATGATTATAAAAACGCGATATAGTTTTTTGAAATTTATTTTTACAGAGGCGCTGAAAAAAAATTGTTCAAGGGCGCCATGATTAGAAAAACACGATAATAGTTTTTTAAAAAGCATTTTTACAGAGGCGCTGAAAAAAAAAATATCTGTCCAAGGGCGCCATGATTAGAAAAACACGATAATAGTTTTTTGAAAGGCATTTTTACAGAGGCGCTGAAAAAAAATCTGACAAAGGGCGCCATGATTACAAAAACACGGTAATAGCTTTTTGAAGGGCATTTTTACAGAGGCGCTGAAAAGTACCTGACCAAAGGCGCCATGATTACAAAAACACGATATTAGTTTTTTTTAATTTATTTTTACAGAGGCGCTGAAAAAATCTGTCCAAGGGTGCCATGATTGGAGAAACACGATAATAGTTTTTTGAAAGGCATTTTCACAGAGGCGCTGAAAAAAATCTGTCCAAGAGCGCCATGATTAGAAAAACACGGTAATAGCTTTTTGAAAGGCATTTTTACAGAGGCGCTGAAAAATATCTGACAAGGGCGCCATGATTACAAAAACACGATATTAGTTTTTTTTAACTTATTTTTACAGAGGCGCTGAAAAAAATCTGGCCAAGGGCGCCATGATTACAAAAACACGATATAGTTTTTTGGAATTTATTTTTACAGAGGCGCTGAAAAATATTTGTGCAAGGGCGCCATGATTAGAGAAACACGATAATAGTTTTTTTAAAAAGCATTTTTACAGAGGCGCTGAAAAAAATCTGTCCAAGGGCGCCATGATTAGAGAAACACGATAATAGTTTTTTGAAAGGCATTTTTACAGAGGCACTGAAAAAAAATCTGACCAAGGGCGCCAGAAAAACACGGTAATAGCTTTTTGAAGGGTATTTTTACAGAGGCACTGAAAAGTGTCTGACCAAAGGCGCCATGATTACAAAAACACGATATTAGTTTTTTTTTAAACTTTTTTTTTACAGAGGCGCCGAAAAAGTCTGGCCCAGGGTGCCATGATTATAAAAACAGGATATAATTTTTTTTTTAATTTATTTTTACAGAGGCGCTGAAAAAAATCTGTCCAAGGGCGCCACGATTAGAAAAACACGATAATAGTTTTTTGAAAATCATTTTTACAGAGGTACATTAGTACAGGCTTTGAAACTGGTCGAGGGTAACAATGGTGAGGTGTAACAATGGCATATCTGATTGTCGATAACTTGTATTATCTCGAAATTGGATTATCTAATTGTCTTTGATCACACATAGTTTGCTTATGCTATACTTTAAAAAATGAAAAGCATTACTTTTTAATTTTCCAAATGAAAATCTTTGAAAATTTTATGCCTTTCAGAATGCACAACTTTAAGTGTGCTTTAAAAAAAAAAAAAAAAAAAAAAAGTGACGGTGGGCGCACCGGGCATTTGCCTCTTTGCCCGGTGGGCCAGTACGACCCTGGTTTAGCATCAGCCAAAGACACAGAAAGGATTATATGCGATAGGTATTTCTCTACTGTCAGCTAATCACTATCTATGCGCCAGCGTCACGGCAGTAAAAACGCAAACAAAATTACTCGCATTAAGTGCCAAATGGAGAAAATTTTTGACGGAATGCGGTTTTGAAATTAGCCATTTACCATACTATTTATTAAATGTATGCAAAGTATCATTGACTGGTCAATTTTTTTTCAATCGATTTAGAGTCGAAATCTCATAGACATTTTTAGTGTATATCTTCACAATGGTAAATCAAAGATTGCTGTTTTTAATTTTTATTTAGACAGCTAAAAGAATGCCTGAAACATTTACACATTTAGGAGACATTTAGAATGTACTTATTTTTAATAGTTTCTGTAGCGGTTAGGGTTATTTTCAAACATATTGAAAAAAAGAGATACAATAAAGGGTTAAAGATAGATTTTTCAGTGTTTGAAGCCGAATCTATTTTGCTAACATTTCTGTTCATTTGGCTACTGTTTTTTATTTTTTATTCGCCAAATCGCTAATGATTGTCAAAAGCCAGCGAGAACACTGTACATGTGCATAGATCATATACAGTGCTGCACAAAAAAATCGTATATTTTTTCGACTATTCATGGTAATAGCAGAAATTTGGTTTTCAAATAGCTATGGTTATATGCGATTTCCTGTTCATTTGGACATCATCTTTCACCTTAGTAAACTGTGAAGCTTTGTTACAGTATTAAGAATGTGTTGGAAAATGTTTCATAATCTTTGCTGTACGCATTATTTTTCGTTTTTGTTAATATTAAAAAAGGAATTTTCATGTAGGGTAACTCCGGGAGAGTCGCCGCATACGGGATAGATGCCGCACTCTTCTATTTCTTATAATTATCGATAGATCGTCGTCAAACGCACAGTATAGGTGCGCAATGAGATTATTTTAACCAGTGTATAGCGTGAATCCAATTTCGATGTTTACTTGTAGAAGTACAATCCTTAATTTGACGTAAGTGCATGATTTCACTGTCCAAACTTTTAAACACGTTATGTTTAAATACTTTTC
Organism: Maratus speciosus; assembly: GCA_963932465.1. NCBI lineage: Eukaryota > Metazoa > Arthropoda > Arachnida > Araneae > Salticidae > Maratus > Maratus speciosus. Next base: position 176,623,590 of record OZ010793.1, read on the forward strand.
ATACAATAATTACTAAATGCATGCATGATTTCAAAGTCAAAACTAAGTGTAGCGTTTGTATGGAGTACTGTGTGTATGATTACGCCATTCCCCTTAGCGATGGCAGGTAACTGTGATGGCCGACGTCTGCACCATGTAAAATGGGATACATGCTGCACTGCTATTCCGGTATACATGCCGCAGTTTCTTTTTTACGGGATGATTAAGTGTTATTAACTTTTCCTTTTATTTTTGCACAGACTAACCATGTTAGGCATGATATCAAGTTTACTAAAACCAGAGGGAAAAAAGGGGAAAATAAAAAGTAAGAAGGGCAAGAAAAAATAAGTCGATAATTTTAAAAGTGAAAGTAGGCAACAATTATTAATTTGAATCTAATAATACGTTTCATTGTACACATTTAGTTTCATTTTGTTATTACATCGTTAATTATAGTCCAGATATTAATATTTTTATTTATAACTCCATTCTGTTCTTATTACAAGCGCGGCATAACTACCGCACAAGTGCGGCGTCCCATCCTGAATGTACGGGTGACGCGCCGCAGTGTAATGTTTTAGAAAAAAATTGTTAAACAATATTAATAATTTGTTTTGAATTTTTTTGTCGCAGTACACGCGTTGTATATTTAACATTAAACAGCACAGCATGATTTTTTTTTTTTTTATGTCCACCAAGGAACTTTATACATAAACTCAAAAAAATGTGCGGCATAAATCCCGGAATTACCCTACGTAATTTTCCCCTCAAAGCACAAAAAAATCGCGAACTTAAGCTCAAGATTTCCTGTAATTGTCTAATCAAAAGACAAAAATTTTTTCAAGTAACAAAAAAATTTCTTTCAATCACAGAGGTGTTCCATTAGCTTCCTGCCTGTACTTTAATATTTTTTTAGCGATTTTTTTAAGAATGTATTTTTAAACTTGTTTGGAGACTTAACGCGGATATTTCCTATGAGATTCTCGGACAGCTCACGAATGCGAAATTATAAAATTTGTCATGACAGTGGCAAAAATGACTAACTTTGAAATGGTGTAAAAATTACTGTCATCAAAATTTTCATTTAATGATGATATTCATTATATCATCAAAATGTGTAAAACAGACGTCTGGAAAAATTTCTTTCTGTTTGTCTGTCGGTGCTCTAATTTGTGTAAATATACTCGGATTGCCATGTAATTGATGTACAGGGTGGTCCAGAACTATTGTATATTTAGTATTTAATTAATAATAATTAACACAACTCTTAATAACGAGGTCGCTTGTAGACATTTAAACATTTAATAAGCACTTTACAAACAAACACATAACTTACAGAGTAGGTCACATAACTACCAAAGTAAACAGAACAATTCTCTGATATTTATTTCTGTGGGAGGAAAGAAACTTTGGTTCTGCCATCTACATATGTTAAATTGAAGCTCAAACATGACAGCTCTCCCCACTTAATGTTTGAATTGGTCAGGAGCTCTTCTGTACATACTTGATCGTCTCAATACCTGTGGAGAAGGAGAAGAAGAATTAGAATTTACAATTTCAGCAGCATCAACTATTGAACTAGTGGGAACAGAAGATTTTGGAGAATCAGGATGAAAGTCAGTTGGTGTAGAACTTGGAATACCTGGCTCATCAGAATCAACTTGTTGTGTATCTGCGATACTAGGCTGTATTGGTGGAAAATCACCTTGTTTCACAATTGCATTTTCACTTCTAAAATTTCCTGTATCACTTTCTTCTGAATTTATATCATTAACTAAAGAAATCTCAGAACCTACATTATTTGATCAACATGCCTTTTCCAGATATTCGAACCAACTTGAATTCTATAATGTAATTTTCTTTCTCTTGCTATTATTCGACCAATTTTCCACTTTGCTTCTGGAGTATAATTTCTTACAGCTACTTTCTGGTTAATTTCAAATTTTTTTATTTTAACTTTGGACTTTTTCGCATCGTTTATCATGAACGAAATTTGTAACATTTGGTACGATCAAATCTATTTTTGTTCTTACATGACGTTTTAGAAATAGAGATGCAGGACTCTCCCCCGTTGTAACATGAGGCATCTTCTTATATTGCAAAACGAAGCTATTCAATTTCATTTGTAAAGTACCAGGTTTGGAAGCTAAGGCTTTTAATCCACGTTTAAGAATTTGCACATATCTCTCCGCATGTCCATTTGTAGCTGGATGGTATGGAGCACTGAACTTATGTTTTACACCATGATTTCTCAAAAATGTCTCAAATTCTTCAAACTGTTTAGCATCATCTGATACTAAAGAAATTGGAAAACCGTATCGTGCAAAAAGTGAAGATAGACAAGTAATGGTATTTTCTGAAGTTGTACTATGAACAATAAAAACTTATGACCATTTGCTATGGGCATCAACCACTAAAAGAAGCCTTTTTCCCATAACAGGACCAAAATAATCAATATGAATTCTTTGGCATGGAGCTGTAGTCCATTCCCAATTATGTGTATCAGATTTGGGAGGATTATTTTTCAAATTTACACAAGTAGTGCAATTTCGTGCAAGATCTTCAATATCTTGGTCTATACCTGGCAAAACCCGTACAAAACTACGGGATAAAGATTTCGTTTTAACTATACCAAAATGACCAAAGTGTAATTCTTTTAAGATTTGGTTTCTATGAATTTCAGGGATAACTACCCTACATCCTTTTAAAATACAACTATGTTGAAGGGTGAATTCTTCTTGTTTACCACCCAAAAGTAATTTTTTAATAATTTCAGAACCAGAAATGAGGTGATGAAAAATTTGACGTAAAAGGGGATCAGATTTTGTTGCTGAAGCAATAGATTTCGAAGTTAATGGTAAAATAGAGAGTTGATTAATTTGAAGAATTTCAGATTCATCAATTGCATCATTCGAATTTAATTGTTGAGGTAAATCTTCACTACGTAAAGGAAGTCGTGAAAGAGCCTCAGCATTTCCGTGATCAGTAGTTTTTTTTTTATAACGGATATCACATTGAAACGTTTGTAAATAAATTGCGTATCGTTGCATTCTAGCAGCCAATAAAACAGGAATACTTTTAGAAGGAGAAAAAATAGACACTAAAGGTTTACTGTCAGTAAATAAGGTAAACCTGTTTCCATACAAATATTGAAAATATTTCTTCACACCAAATATAATCGCCAATGCTTCTTTATCTACTTGACTATACCGTTTTTTTGCATTATTCAAAGTTCTGGACACAAACCCAATAGGTTTTTCAGTATTATCTGGCATCATATGCGAAAGAACTGACGAGATACCATAAGCAGAAGCATCAGAAGCTAAAACTAAAGGTAACTTAGGATTAAAGTGAGTTAAGAGCCCTGTCAGAAGTAATTTTTTTTAATACTTTTAAATGCTTGTTCACACTTATAAGACCAATTAAATTTAACATTCTTCTTAAGCAAATTATTTAAAGGATTTGCAATAGTAGATAAGTTTGGTACAAACTTAGCATAGTATGTAACTAAGTCTAGAAAAGCTTTAACCTGAGATACATTTACTGGTCTTGGAGCATTTAAAATTGCTTCAATTTTATCTTGTGTTTTATGAATACCATGTGTATCAACTTTATAACCACAGTAAGTAGTCTCATCTGCCATAAAGAATGATTTTTCTTTATTTATCCTAATGTTATAATCCCTTAATCTTTCTAATACTTGCTTTAATCTTTGTAAATGAATTTCATCTGTTTCGCCTGTAACCCCATTATCATCTATAAAAATTGTAACTCCCACAATTCCTCTTAAAATGTGCTCAATTTTTCTTTGCCATAAAGCAGGAGAACTAGCAAGACCCATGGGTAACTTAAGGAATTGAAATAATCCTTTTGGTGTATTAGTGGTTAATAATTCTTGTGATTGTTCATCTACAGGTAACTGAAGATAAGCTTGATTTAAATCAATTTTTGTAAAATGTAAACCACCACCTAATGTAGCTAACATATCTTCTATTTTAGGTGAAGGATACTTTTCAACTTTCAGAAATTTATTTAATGTTACTTTAAAATCACCACATAAACAAATTTGCCCATTAGGCTTAACCACTGGAACTATAGGAGTTGCCCACTTGCTGTTTGTAACTGTTTAATAATACCTGCGTCTTGTAATCTTTGTAATTCTTCATTAACTGCTGCACTTAGTGCATAAGGGGCAGTCCTAGCTTTTCAAAATATGGGTGTAGCATCTTTTTCAAGATAAAGTTCTGTCTGTAAACCTTTTATCTCCCCAGCCTTATCAGTAAATAAATCAGAAAATTCCTGTAGCAAACCTTGTAATTTATCAGAATAATTTACAACTTCATTCACATATACTGATTTTAAATTATGTGGAAAAATATCAAATTCAGATACCCAATCTCTACCAAATAATAATGGAAAATTATCTTCTTTTATCAAATACAACTTTACCTTTCTAGTTTTATTTTCATAAGTAACATTTATTTCAACATAACTTACAGGTTTGAAAATTTCACCAGTTGCAGTTTTTAACTGAACATCTGGAGGAAAAATTTTATGATCAGGAAAAATTCTGCTAAATCTTTTTAAAGGAACAGCAGAAATTCCAGATCCAGTATCTAATTCCATATCAGCTCTAGCTTTGTTTTCAATGAAAACAGACAGCTTAATAGGATTTGAAACTTTATCATATTTAACCGTTAAGACATTTACCGTATTTAAAGAATTAACCTGTTTTTGAGAATTTGTACTTCTGCATACCTTGCTTAAATGGCCTTTTTTTCTACAAAAGTTGCAAGTAACGTTAATAAATCTGCAAACATTTGCTAAATGTGAGGCATTTCCACATCTGTAGCACTTTAACTTATTTTTACTCATGTCAGAATGTGTATTATTTACCTGATTGTTGACATTCTGTTTTTGAGAACAATTTTGTAATTTCTTATCTTGTACATTTTTCGTACTGGAAATTTTATTTACATTGACATTTTTATGCTTAATTTCAGCAATTTCAATATCTACATTATATAAAGCTAAAGCTTTCTCAACAGCTTTTTCGAAATTTAAATCATCAACTTTCGTAATCAATTTATTCTGAATATTTTCATTTTTCAGACCGCGCAAAAATTGTTCCAGCAAATTTTCATTTAGAGTATCATCAGTAAATGCACAAAAGGTCGTACCCCTTTTTAATCTAGCAGCAAAATCTTGAATTGTTTCATTTTCATTCTGAAAACATTTTCTAAATTTAATTCTCTCAATGAATTTATTGGGGGCGGGGCTTAAGTGTTTAAACAGAATATCAACAATTTCATTATATTTTAAAGTTTCACAATTCTTAGGTACACATAAATCACATAATAAACCATATAATTTCGGTCCTAATAATGATAGAATAGCAAGAACTTTCTTTTTTTCTGTTATGTCATGCAGAACGAAATTTTGTTACAGTCGTTTCACGTAAGTTGTGAAACTTTCCACTTCTTCATCAAATTCTTTGAAGTGGGTGAACATTTTACTTTATTGAAAGCAGAAAAGAGAAAAAAATGAATGATGATGACTTAATAATATTACATTGAAGTATTTTTTGCAGATAAGCGTAGAACTTTGAAAACGTAAGTAGCCATTTCCCCCGGGACGATTACCATTTTCGTTAAACTTTTTCCGGTGATATTATACCTCATTTTCGCTCGTAGCCATTTATTGTATATTTAGTATCTAATTAATAATAATTAACACAACTCTTAATAACGAGGTCGCTTGTATACATTTAAACATTTAATAAGCACTTCACAAACAAACAAATAACTTACAGACGTAGGTCACATGACTCAGGGCTCGCAGCGTTCCTAAAATTTTCGCACTTTGCTACCACTAAATTAAATCGATAATCTTTGTTGTATTGTTCTATAATAATATTAAAGGAATCTACCACGAAGAAGTCTTATTTAAAATACTGGTAGCAAAGTGCGAAAATTTTAGGAACGGTGCGAGCCCTGCATGACTACCAAAGTAAACTGAACACTTCTCTGATATTTATTTCTGTGGGAGGAAAGAAACTTTGGTGCTGCCATCTACATATATTAAATTGAAGCTCAAACATGACAAGAACTATATGTCAAAATGTAAAGGCAGGTAGAGGGGACCTAAATAAGCAGATTTCGTATAGGAATGTGGGTGCGGAAATGCAGCGTTGAGGAAGTAGAGGGAGCCATTGAGTGCGGCGGATGAATGCTCTTCGTTGGCTTGAATCGTCATTTTCCACACGGATTTCGAGAAACATGGATTATTATGCTTGCGGACATGCATTTCATGTACGGGATTGCGCAAGGAAATGGATTGGCTGCTCAAAGGATTTAGATTGAACAATTCCCGGGTAGGATTCTACCGGATCCCCGAACATTTGAGCGTCTTCATTAGGAATTGTGCGCAAGTGGATCGTTTTATTCTTCCAGGCGTGATAAGGGCACTATAAGATATCGCAGAATTCCTGCAGTGGAAGAAGCAGTGTTCCGCAAGTAGAGGATAGTCTTTCGAGAAACTCAAAAGCTGTTGGGTGTGAACCATTTCTTTGCTTAGCCCCATACATAAAATGCATGTCGGCAAGCTCCACATTGGTGTTACGATGCATGTTGCTTGAAATCCGTGGGGGAGAATGACGATTCAAGTTAGCGAAGCGAACTTCCACCGAACTTAACAGCGCCCTCTGCTGCCTCAACGCTGCATTTCTGCACCCACATTCCTATACGAAATCTGCTTATTTAGGTCCCTTCTACCTGCCTGTACATTTTTGACATATAGTTCTGAACCACCCTGTATGTCATTGAGATTTACCACGGCATGCCCGGTATTGAAAACGAAGTGTGTTCCACTTATGGTTAGTTTACAAGGACACTCAAAGGTATCCCGTTACATTACAGTCAAAGGGAGAAAATTCGTTTTGAATGCATTTTAATGATGTCACATTGGTTTGGTTTGTGACGGCCAATTATCAACACGTGGGATATAGGCCCTGGGGGGGAGGGGAGTGCCCTTCGTGGGGGTCTTTCTAAGGGAACCTAACCCGTATTTACACTTGGAAGTCCAAGGTTCGAAGAAAACCACGAAAACTCCGAGCGATTAGGCCGACGGGCGGGATTGGGCTCGAACCCAGCACCTCCCGTCTACCAGCTTCGACAGCAGAACTTCTCGGCCACTGGTGGGGCGATGTCACATTGTTTCAAACATAATGAAATAGATATGATCACTAATGTGGGCGACAACATGTTTTCTATAGAGTATTGAAAAAGTAGCAATTATAGTTCGCTTATAGGAACATACGAAAAATTCCATTTTACCCGTGGGGAAAATCGTTTGCCGTGTACTTTAATGATGTTATACTGTTTCAAAAAATTCATATACATTACTGAGGCGCACTACAGCAGGTTTTCTATAGATTATTGAGTATGTCGAATTTATCGTTTATTTATAGAGACGCACAAAACAATTCGGCTACAAGACTGATTATGAGTCACAACTGCTGGATGTGTGTTTTCAGCAATTTAAAGCGCAACTTATTTTTAGTACATTACGAGGTGCATACTTCATATACGAGTCTGCACGAAAGAATTTGCGCGCATTATCTGCTATAGGTAGCAATTGCTAAAAATGTATTTTTACTGTGTTATGTCCATTTTTTTATGTTTATTTAGATACCTCGTTTCAATGCATGAACAAAAATGTAATTTCTTAATAATATTCCGACAGTATTGGAAAGGCTTTAATAATCTATACCGTGATGCAGCATTTTTCGTTCTTGTTTCCTCCCTCGAATTCATAATACACCAAATAACGTATAAATGGACAGTATTCCTGTGACGTAATATAAGGTAAAATGGCGATTTTTATAGCCTCGAACCAAAAGGAAGAATAGGCTGTTTCAGGGGCGCCATTTGAGGGGGGCTGGGGGGGCCGTGCCCCCCCCCAAGGAATTTGATATTTCAGAAAATTTATCTGTCATTAGGGATGCACCGAATAGTGATGTTGGCCGGATACCGAATATTCGGCCTAGAGGTAAACCGAATACCGAATATTTGAGTAGCCGAATACTGACTGTTCGGCCGAATACCGAATATTCGGCTGGCCGAATTCAAAGTTTAAAGATATTAAAAAATTAAATTTTAAAACAATTTTTCCTAATACTTAAAACAGATACTTCCATTTTGATAAACAAGACCTTTTTACAAGTAAGCTTTACACACACCCAATTTCCGACGCTTCTTCTTATGATTTCATATGTCACAGAAATCAAAGTGACTCTTTTGAAAATATAGTTACGATATCTTCAATGTTGTTAAAGTAACAAATGAAAATCTAAGTTTGACCTGAAGTGAGATGAGATACACTGTATTTTTGATTTTGACTGATTAAGTGGATTGCGAGATTGGTTTCTTGGGCAAAAATGGTCTGTCTTGGTGTCTATTATCACATCGGAAAGTTTCTTTAAGAACACTCTTTTTGCGAAAAAGCAAAAGACAGATTATTTACAAGACATTGTTCAGAAACTTCCGTTTGTGCATCATTTATTTCTATGGAGGTCATCGTTAATGATTAATTTTTTTAAGTGACATTTATCAAACAGCAAATAATGTAACAACATTCTCTTTGATTTAAATATGATTCTGTTTCCAATTATTCTGAATATTTTTATAAATTGACAGTTAAAAGTAGAAGTTGTGTAAGAATTTTAAAAATATTTTTCAAAAGATATTTTTAATTTTTCGGTTTGGCCGAATAGTTCGATATTCAGCAGACCGAATAGTTTGATATTCTGCCTAACCAAATATTCGGTAGCGTGTCCGAATGCCGAATAGATACCGAATATTCGATGCATCCTTATCTGTCATCACAGGTCAGACTCAACTTTTTTTTTTTTTTCATGAATTCATCAAAAGCTAAAGTAACTAGTCAGATTTTATTACAATAAAAACACATGAAATAAATAAACACTTTATACACAGAAACTGATAATTATCAAAAATATTTTCTAAAGACTTTACTATTCCAACACTCTCAAGGTAAGACATTTCTCATTGATGAGTATTTTGTCTAATTTTAAAAAGATATGTGAGAAAAAATTCTATTAATTGCTTCCCAGCCGTGTGCAAAATGATCAAAGAAAACTCGTACCCCTCAGGGCTAGAATTTTCGAGATGAATTTCTCCTTTAGTCCGAAATTTAGAGAGGATTTTTCTTTTTTTTTTTAAAAAAGGGGGTTAATTCAAGTTCTTAATTATTGGAATTTTTTATTTTGCATTATTAGTGTCCCATTATATTTACTGCAGTCATTACAACGCTATCAAATCATTTGCTTTATTAAATCGTATTATATACAGTATGTTCTTAATAATTTCCTCAGCCTGATACTAGAGTTCTGCACGGATCGGGTTCTACACTATCCGAACCTGACAAAAGTCGTTAACGCCAAACACAACTCTAGCCTAACAAACTGCAAAATAAACCCGAAATATTCATACCCAAACTCAAAGTGAAAGAAAATGAATCTATGTTTAATTACATTTAAGGAAAAGTAGTCTATAATTTTATAGCTTATATGCAAAAATGACCACATATGCACCCATTAATACTCCGATTATACAGCTTTTTCATTTTAAAAATATTCAGATCTTCCTTTTGAAAAATCGTTTCATCCAAAGAGAGACAAAGCATAACCACAAATGCTTGAAGTTAACCTTACACCTAGCGAAAAAAAATAGCATAAACCTGACTTGATCCGCAACTCGAGTTGGGGTAAAATCAGGTTACCCGACCCGATGCAAGACTGTCAACCTAACCCGAAACGAAAAAAAAGAAACGTCAACCCGCCTCTATATGTGCCACGGATCGGGTCGTGTCGGTTTTGAAAAAAATCCGGTTGCGCGACCCAATGCAGACTAGAGATGAGACGGGTTCAGCCAGAGCCCGAAAGCCCGGGCCCGATACGGGCTCGGGCTCTATTTTTATTCTAGTCTTCGGGCTCGGGCGGGCTCGGACTCATTCTTTCTGAAACCTGAAAATTTTATTTATGAATGAATAGAAAAAAAATAAAATAACTTTTTTTCCCTTAAAAATTACTTATTCTTTTTCAAATCATTGCATTGATTTTTTGATCACAATAAGGTGAAACAGAAATTGTGTTTACTATTTTAGTTATTAAAATAGAATACTATTTTAAAAGAAAATGATTAGTCATTATACAGATTTATGTTTGGCATTGCCGACGACTATGGTCCTACGATACGGTGCCACGAAAGAGGCGGGAATAATTAATTTGTTTTTAGTTTGATTATCGTTTGTGGCAGAGGTTATTTTGCAATTGGATTTATTATTATTATTATTATTATTATTTAGAGATCTAACACAAAGAGAACATTTTCTCCTGTTTATAGTTTGCGGTTTGCGAATAATTTAGATTTCTACTGTACGTTTTTCATATGGAAATAACTTTAGTGATTATTATATCTATTATGAACTCTGCTGATGCTGAAGTTGTACGCTGAAATTTACGAAGTCACTTTCAGTCGTAAGTAAATTTAATTACCATATTATTCCGATAGAAATCAATCGAACAGTATTTCCTCTTTTCCTGTAAAAGCACCGGAACATTAAAATTTTTAATTTAATATTATTTTCAGTGTCACGCCAATACCGAAAGATTCTTATGAGGAAGGAATTGGTTATAGTTAAAATTGTGCACCTTTTTTAGAAAATTTATAAATGTTGTTCGATTATTCGATAGATAAATAGAAATTTTTATAAATTTCATGCATTTATTCATGAAACACACTTCATTAACATGCCCATAAGATTTTCTTATTAAAAGAGAAAATAGATGAGAATCCTTTTTAAGTATGGAGTACATTTTTATTTGATGCCAAACTTTTCTTTTGATAATATTAAATTAAAATTTTCCTTTAACAGTCATTTCTATATAAAAAGTAGTTTACAAATGATAATTACATTTGAAACATTTTTTTAAATATTATGCAATTTTTTACTATTGCATATTTTCGCTATCAGGCTCTGATGACACAAAATGTTTCGGGTTCGGGCGGCCGCGGATTTAAAAATCGTCTTGCTCGGGCGGGCCCGGGCTCTGAAAAAAGAGCCTGAACTCATCTCTAATGCAGACCTGATACCAAATGTTTTGCAAATTTCTGAATTGTGTGGAATTTAGATCATAGTCTGAAAAGGAATGCAGAAAATGATTAAGGAAATTTTTTACTCACAGAAAATCATTGGTGAAATCATCATTCGTCATTTCATCATTCATCATTTCATATCCCTATGAATCACAAAATTTGCAAACTTCTTGACGTGTTGACTATCACTGATTATCTCGTGACCGATTCAATTTAACGATTTTTTCCCCCGACGATTTGACGAAATTCGCGATTTTTTTCCGTGATCGATTCACGAAATTCACAATTTTTTTCCGTGACCATTTGTCAAAATTCACGATATATTTTGCGACGTTTAACGAAATTCGCTATTTCTATCCGAGATATTTTGACGAAATTCGCGATTCTTTTCTACGATCATTTGTTGAAATTCGTTTTTTTTTTTTTGCAACAGACTGACATAATTTGCGCGATCGTTTGACGAAAATTTACAATTTTTTTGTGCGATTCTTTGACTAAATTCGCAATTTTTATCCGAAACCTTTGACAAAATTCTCGTTTTTTTCCTTAATAATTCGAAATTCACAATTTTTTTTGCACGACTGGTGAGCAAATTTGATTTTCTTTTTGCGACCTGGTATTGAAATCTGCATTTTCTTTCCCGCAACCGATTGGCAATAATCGTTGTTTTTTTCCACGATCTTTGCAATATTTTTTCACGGTCCTTCTAGGAAGTAATATTTTTTCCACGACTAATTTGCTAAACTGACGATTTTTTCCAAGTCCAATTGGCAAAATTTAAGATTTTTTTTCGCGGTAGATTGGCGAGTTGATTTCGCGTAGCTCCAAAGAAAAAAAAAATTGCGGTATTTCACGAAAATTAAAAAATGTTCCTGGAAGAATCCCATGGTTTTAAAAGACGTTAAGAGGGCAAAATTCCGTACGCTGTTTCAAGCCCTTCCCCTCAAAGAAAACTTTGCTCCAACCTCCAAGAACCTCTTGAAATGGCTCCCCATCCCTGGAGTAAAACCTGCAAAGAAGAAGTCGAAAGGTCAGGTAAAAAAAAACCCATTTCAGACAGGTCTCCGTATTAGCAAGTGTAATTATATGGTGTTTTTTTTTTTGTTTTTTTTTTTTTTTTTTTCAAAGAAACGCGATATTTTTTCCGTTTCTGAAAGAATTCATTTTTGACAGGTTTCATTTTCACAAGTTTTACAGTATACCTATGCCCTTCAGAGGTTTACTACAGAAAGGATGTTTGAACAGCCTTAGATATACTTGTAAAATGGAAACTGTCTCTAACGGAATACTGTCTTAAACGGAAAACTTTAGTCAGTATCTTGAAAAAAATACCTGCTAAGATGAAAACCTGCTTAAAACGTAATTTTGAATCGTTTCTTGTTTGGAGGGAAGAGAATAGCCCCCCCCCCCCCCCCCCCCCCCAAGAAAGTTCTGAAATGGTGCCCCTGGGCTGTTTATGGATTATTAACTGGAAACGAATGCTAAACTATTTGTATTCTTTTAAGTGTAAACGAAATTTTCTGTAATCATCTGCATGGAATAAGTACGATATACAATATTCCTGTGACGTCACATAATGTAAAATGGCGATTTTTATAGTCACACTCACACCTATCCACTTGTTTTTTCTTTCCTTCCCTCGGATTTTTCGAGTCTGCGGGATCCGTAGTAACGCTGAAATTGTAATTTTGGTCTTAATTTTCGAATACGCAGGACTCAAATATCGTAGAAATTGTAAAATTTTAGCGTTTTTTTCTTTCCACGAGTCTGTGGGACCGAATTAAGGCAGGAATAGTAAATTTCCTTTCTTCTCTTTCCTTCGATTTTTCGAGTTTGCGCGACCCAAAGAAATGCAAAATTGCACAATTTCTAACTTTTCTTTTCCCCCCGAGTCCGCAAAACTTCGCATAGAGCCAAAAAAATTCAAAATTTTTGCGGGTTTTATCTTAAGGACGCGAAACTCAAAATAACAGAGACATTATAAAATTTTAGCTTTTTTTTTTTTTTTTTTTTTTTTTTTTTTTTTTTTTTTGCCTTCGGGACCGGGGGATCTATAGCAGCATTTTCACTCGTTTTTTTTTTTTTTTAAGAGACCGCCAGAACCGAAGTATTACTGAAAATGTAAAATTTCTACTTTCCCTTTTCGAATTCGTCGAATATGTGGAACTCGAGGTAACACCACGACTGTAAAATTTTCACCCTTTATTTCAGGTCCGCGGGATCCGAAGTTGCATCCCTCTCAAATGAATTTTCGTCAAAAAAAAAAAAAAAAAAAAAAAGATATAGTATGTAAACGCGAATGTTTGAAGACTTGCTTAGAAAATACCTATTTAACTTATTTTTTAAGAGGTTGTTTCGCTCTGCAAAATGTATACAAAGTAAAATTTTGTATTTGAAAATTATTTTTTATATTTTTGTAGAATTTACAAACATATGAAGACCCGCATACAAAGAGACGAAATCCTACTGTGTGTGCTTACACATAGGGGAGATGGGGGCACATGTGAACACGGGGCACATGTGAACATCGCAATTTTTCGATAGTTATTATAAGTTTTTTTATTTGAAAAAAATTACTAAGGATGATAGTACCTGTAGACATATGGTAAAAATTTTTCGAAGCTCTATGACATTTTGTTTGTCCTCTGTAGCCAAAACACTGTTTTTAGATCTCAAAAGTAAAATCTTTGTTCCAAGTTGATAAGCGAATAACTTTATTTATTTATTCATTTATTTGAATTTGAGTGTTTTAACATATACTATGAACACTAATAAACATTTTTGATAAAGTTCTTTTCTTCTAAAATTGAGAAATGTTAATGATTTATCAATTTAACAGAAGCAGCAATGTGGGGCACTTGTGAATAGAATAGTTGGGGCAGATATGAACAGTTCATAAATGCCCAGATAATCATTCTGTGATTCTGTTTCTTTCAGTTAACTTAAAGAGAAATAATGTCAGTTCCATTATCTACAATTTTCCTGAAATAAAAGATATTTTCCTCACTCAAAGTTGATTTTGGATTGAAACTTCCACAAACACATCTTTCAGCAAATACATAAAGAGCAACAAGCTCGTTTACGTTCAATTGTATCTCGTTTACGTTCAATTGTACTTTAAAAAAATTTAATGTTTTCTAAAATGCAATAAGTGTTATATATTATTTTAGTAAACAGTTTACAACAATATTTTTTATGCATTGTTAATACAAAAGTATTACCTTGAACAACTTTGCAAATTTTTCTATTACATTTGTTCTAACCTTGCAATGATGGCTTACTTCCATCTCCAAAGAAGATGTATGTATATGATGGGGTTATGTATATGATGCTTTGAATGGAGATAGATACCAGTAATATTTTAAGAAAGTAAAATTTTTAAACTGATAGCTACCGTAAAATCCCGATTGTACCCCTACCCCCTCTTTCAAAAGCAAAAGAAGTTTGGGGGGGGGGGGGGGTTATAGTCGAGATTTTTTAATCATTAAAAAACCCTTCTTTATCTATAATTTACAAGTAAATAAGGCAAATGCAGGAGTGAAAATCTTTCGTATTTCGGCAGATTTCCGATAAATAGTATGTAAATGCCCCCTCCCTAAAATTCCCCCAAAACAAAAACCCTTAAGCAAAATTTAAAAGTTTTAATTTCTTTTTTAAAATTGTTTCTTTATTTTTTTTTATTTTATCGCAGCAATACTTAATGAATCATCTAAGCCTCTCCCCCCAAATCTACTTATTTTCATTTTATAATCTTTTGCTTAAACATATCACTCAGAAACTAGAGAAATATATATAGATATTTTTCTTTATGGTGAATTTAAAAGGTAATATAACTAACGATTACGATGACAAATAAATAACAGAATAAAAAGCATGTTAAAGGATATTTTTTCCTTGTGTTCACATGTGCCCCACGTGTGTTTACAACTACCCCGCTGATGGGGCACATGTGAACAATTTTTTTAATTTATAAAACTATTAAAAAATGTAAGAAGAACTATACAGGTGATTGAAAAAAAATTACCATGCGTAAAAGAAAGTTCTGTTTACTATATTAAGTAGTTTTTGTTTATAGAAATTAATCCAGTTATGAGAAAAAGCTATATTTATGCGAACTGTTCACATGTGCCCCCATCTCGCCTACGTGCAAAAGTTCTGTTTCTCAGGATTTGCATAGTAAAAACATGAATCAATCAACCAATATCCACTATTTCTCATATTTAAAGATTGACAGGTCAGGTTATTTTTATAACTGATTCGCAAAATCAAAATAAATAAATAAATAAATAAATAAAAATTATGTCAATGTGTATAATTTGGTGAGTGGTTTGGCGATTTATATAATTTGGCGAAATTGGTCGACGGGATAACTAAAAAGTACCGACTAGACAACAGGAATTCTACTTTTTCAGAATTCAGTGTCGCCCCCGGCATTTCCATTACTTCGGCTTCTATTATTATGAAACAGCCATTATAAATGAAGTGTTAGGTGAAGATGAAAGAGCAGTCGTAAAAAGTTAGAACTCTGATTTTCTGGTCAGAATGGGGGGGGGGGGGGAAAGGAATGGCCAATTTTTTTTTTTTTTTTTTTTTTTTTTTTTTTTAAAGCGGCTATCTAATGATTCATAGATACTTACAATTAAATATAGTATATAATAGCTCCATTGTTTTAACAGAAATCATTCGTTTATATTTTTTTTCAAAATAGCACGTATTTAAATTACATTTTCTTTCGGTTGTTACGCGAAAATGGAAACAAAAATATATAATTACTATTTTAAAACTATTTTTCCTTTACTTTCTACAGAAATGAAGTACTTCCGTTGTCAATATTAAGCAAATGGCTCCAAAAACTACAAAAAAATTTATATTTAAAAAATAAATGGAGATACAGTTTTCAAACAAAATGCATTTAAAAGAACTTTTTTTTCCCCAATACGACGGTATAAAAATTGAAAATGTGCGATGCTTAGAAATTAAAAAAATTGCTAAAGAGTATTTAATCGTAATGCTTTGTTTTACGGCTAGCTTCTGTAAAGGTAACTTTTTGACATGTAACTTTTTTTTTTTGACACAAAATAAGCTGGGAGAAAGAAATAGCATACCGTACCGGAGGCAAAAAAAAAAAAAAAAAAAAAGCGTCGGTTCTACGGAATTGATGCGAAACGGTTGAATCCCACCATTGGAAAATGGGGACAGTTTACCTCAAAATTGATCGAAATGTCGATTTTTAGGGTTACGTACTTAAAAAGTAAAAACGGAACCGCTATAAGATCACTTCTGTGTCTGTCTGTCCGTCTGTCACAGCCATTTTACTCGTAAACTATGGAACATAGAAAGTTCAAATTGAGAGGAAAGAATAAATTGACCCTTATATTGACAGATTAGTAAACAGTCACAAAAATATTTATGAAAAAAGGTAGAGGGACTAATTAAGTTACTTGGAAAAAAAAAATCTTTTCTTCGTACATCGTGCGGGGTATCGTGTGAAAGCTTTCGTAACGCTGAATTCAAAATACATTTCTTTTAATTTTAGATAATATATTTTCAGAGATATCGTCGAAAATGTAGTGCAAAAATATGTTCCTACCCATCTATTTCTGAATCCATTGAAACTAAAATTATGAAAAAATTAGAGGTAGTAGACGTTAAGTTAAACCTTGCAGGAAAATTATCGCGATTACCCTAGGTCACATAGTTTTTGAGAAAAACGCATTTTTCCGTTACACACAAATTTCGATTTGCAGGCATTGCAAAGGTGTTGAGGAGCGCTTGAGGTACCTGTCGTAGCAGAAGTATAAAGGCATTGTTGATAATGATTTTCGAAAAAAATTGTCGGTAATTGTCGAGATATTAACCTTTAAAGACACCGACGGTTTGGACATACATAATGACAGAGGCGGCGTACGCTATGTACCATCGGCTTTTAAAGCCCAGACAGCAACTTTTAATGATATATTTGTGTAATGCAATCCCCAGTAGCAGTATAAAAGCAGTAAACGTCAAATTGTTAAAAACGGATTAATTTAATTAGAATTAATCGCATAAATACTATGGGATTCGAGGCCAGTTTGCATTGAGTGGATCTCTCAATGTGCCTCCAGTGTCTTTAAAAGTTAATTAAAAACACATCTGGAAAAACGCGGCGTTGCAAATTTGCGACCTCCTTTCGAAACGCGCTTAGCACAATGCCAAGTTTAAACTTTGAACAAGGGTTTTGGTTTAGCTACACTGTAAAAAGAAAAGATTATTACTACGCTGAATTTAGTTTTATGAAATGCCAAATGAAGTTTAACCTCGTGCGCTCTATGACGTACGTCATGCTATTTTGGCCGTTTCCGACAATATGATATATGACCGATTTTTACTTTCTTCTATCTTTACAAGAAGAAAGTATTGGATTCATGAAAATTTTCGAATTCCGGTTTTCGACGGATTTACACGTTTTAGGGGTCAGAGATTCCAAAAAACATGTTTTTACAAAATGTCTGTCTGTGACTCTGTGAGTCTGTCTGTCTGTCTGTCTGTCTGTGTGTATGTGACACAAATTTTGTGGGCGCTCTATCTCAAGAACTAATGCACGGAATTTAATAAAAATTTATATTCTGTTAGTCCCTAATACAATTTGATGCTGATTAGGTTTTGGTGTAAATCGCTCAACAGGTGGCGCTGCTATGCTGCATTTTTCACGATTTTCGCAATACCTCTATCTCACGAACTAATGCACGGATTTTGATCAAACTTCAGATTTAGTTAGTCCTTGATATGAATTGATGCTGATTACGTTTTGGTGTAAATCGCCCAACAGGTGGCGCTGTTATGATGAATTTTGCAGGATTTACACGATTTCTCCAATAGCTCTATCTTAAGAACTAACGCACGGATTTTCATGAAACTTCAGATTCAGTTACTCCTTGATATGACCTGCTACTGATTATGTGTTGGTGTAAATCGCCCAACAGGTGGCGCTTCTGTGCTGCCTTTTTCACGATTGCCTCAATAGCTCTATCTATAGAACTAATGGACGAATTTTCACCTAACTTCAGATTTAGTTGTATGTTAACACAAGTTGTTGTTAATTCGGTTTTGGTGTTAATCACCCAATAGGGGGCGCTGCTATGCAGTAATTTTCACGATTTTCGCTATAGCTCTATCTCAAAAACTAATGCACGGATTTTCTCCAAACTTCAGATTCAGTCAGACGTTGACATAAATTGTTGCTGATTAGGATTTGGTATAAATCACCCAATAGGTGGCGCTGCTAGACAGCATTTTGCTCGATTTAAGCGATAGTCATATCTCAAGAACTAATGCACGGAATTTTATATCTTTAGAATCCTCATGAGATGCATAGATTGCCATTTAATTTTGGCAGTGTGATAGCGAATTTTGAATTATTAACATGTATGAGATAGAAGAAAGTTTTGGGATTGGTACATCCGACTAGTTTAATTGGGCATTGCAAATTCTCACCAGAAAGTTTTAACTGTTATTTTTGCTTTCCAAGATGATTGAACAGCGAACGGTTCCAGGGGCTTCCCATTTGCAAAGCAAATCCACGCCCTGTCGATGAGTATTTGTGTTGCACATCATAAGAAAAAATAGCAAATATTAGTCTAAGTGTAGTGAAAACGCTACTGTAATAGAGAGTGTTGATAACTCCCAGCATCACTGCCGAGAATCAAAGACAGAATGAAAGAAAAAGAGAGAGGAAAAGTCTATTTAAGTAAGTGGCCGAACTGGCAGCCAGTACGAAAATAGGATGGCGGGGCTTCATTGTTACATGAAGTCCGCAGTAGAAAAAGATGATTGATTTTCCATAAATAAAGATAAATAAAAATTATTAATTAAACTTTTGTGGTGTGAATCCAAAATTTCTAAAAAAAAAAAAAAAAAAAAAAAAAAGAAAAAAAAAATCATGCCAGATGCGGCAACACTGGTGGCTAGTGACATACATCCGCTAACAGCGCCAGAGCGCAAGGAGTTAGATATGAACTACATTTATTGTCAATACCCAATTAAGTTCATCATAGACAGATTAGGATAAGATAAAAAAAAAGAGTAATACAGAATAGCAATATTTGATATTATTTAGGCTTCATATCATTTTAAACTTTTATGGTACACCCATTCATACTTTTCTGGTATGTACAGCTATACAGAACCCTACGTTGTATAGTTTTTTGCAAAGTCTTATTATTCTTTTAGCAACGATTTTTTTAATAATAAAGTTAATAATTCATATATTTTTTGTACGGAACCCTCTGAGCGCAAGTAATACCCGTTTTGACCGTTTATTTTGTATTAAATGTAAACCCGTTTAATTTTGAATATTTTGACACATCAATTTTACTCATACTGTAATTATATCGCGAGATATTGTAAATTTTGTTAATACAACCAGCGGAATTCCCCACACAAATGAAAGCTTTAAACGGCTTTTTCTCCATGTTCATATCTTCCTCACTTTCATGTTTTAAAAATGCTAAGGCTTTTTTACTTTCTTCTATCTTGACAAGAAGAAAGTATTGGTTTCATGAAAATTTTCGAATTCCAGTTTTCGACGGATTTATAGGTTCTAGGGGTCAGAGATTCCAAAAAACATGTTTTTACAAAATGTCTGTCTGTGAGTCTGTCTGTCTGTCTGTCTGTCTGTCCGTCCGTCTGTCTGTCTGTATGTGACACAAATTTTGTGGGCGCTCTATCTCAAGAACTAATGCACGGAATTTAATAAAAAATTATATTCAGGTAGTCCCTGATATAGATTGGTGCTGATTAGTTTTTGGTGTAAATCGCCCTGCAGGTGGCGCTGCTATGTAGCATTTTTCAGGATTTTCGCAAAAGCTCTATCTCAAGAACTAATGCACGGATTTTTATAAAACTTCAGATTCCGTTAATCCTTGATATGAATTGGTGCTGGTAACGTTTTGGTGCAAATCGCCCAACAGATGGCGCTGCTATGCTGCATTTTGAAGCATTTACACGATTTTCGTAATAGCTCAATCTCAAGAAATAATGCACGGATTTTCATCAAACTTCAGATTCAGTTAGTGCTTGACATGAATTGACGTTTTGCCTCTTGTGGGGTAAATCGCTCAACAGGTGGCGCTGCTATGCTGCATTTTTTGAGATTTCCGCAATAGCTCTATCTCAAGAACTAATACTTGGGTTTTCAACAAACTTCAGATTCAGGTATACCTGGATATGAATTAGTGCTGTTTATGTTTTGGTGTAAATCGCTCAAAAGGTGGCGCTGCTATGCAGCATTTTTCACGATTTCCACAATAGCTCAATGTCCAGAACTAATGCACGGATTTTCATCAAACTTTAGATTCAGTTAGTCCTTGACATGAAATGATGTTTTGTACCTTTTCGTTTAAATCGCTCACCAGGTGGCACTGCTGTGCTGCATTTTTTGTGATTTCCACAATAGCTCTAGCTCCAGAACTAATGCACCGATTTTCATCAAACTTCAGATTCCGGTATACCTTAATATGAATTAGTGCTCTTTGTGTTTTGGTGCAAATCGCCCAACAGGTGGCGCTGCTATGCTGAATTTTTCAGAATTTCCCCTACAGCTCTATCTCAATAACTAATGCACGAATTTTCATCAAACTTCGAATTCAGGTATACTTTGATACGAATTGGTTCTAAATTGATGTAATTCTTATACTATTTAAATGATTTAATTGACGTGATTTATATAGAAGAAAGTTTTGTGATGGCCACAACATACTAGTTTGTATTTGAAATAGAGATTAAAAATTTTTGTACATGTTCTATATTATGTATGTAATAAATCTGCGCATGGAATTAGCCTTCAGGTTTTTTGTTACTTTTCTTAAAATAAAAGTATATGGAGATGTGTTAGATTTCATCATTTTACACTATATGTATTAGTAAAAAAATCATATTAAATGTAATATTAGATGTATCTAAAAATCCATGCACAGTCTTGTGTAATACATATTTGAGAACCTTTAAAAAAATTTGGGCACAATTACTAATATTTAAAAAAAGTAGTAGGGATTTTAAAAAATTCAAATTTTTTTAAACTTTTTAAAACATTTAACTAAATATGCAGTTATATATTTTTCAAAATTCACTATTAGTTGAACATTGAAATGTAGTGGGTTTACCATTTGAACCATATTTTTAAAATTCCACAAAATTATCGAAAAGGTAAACTGTCCCCTTAATAAAAGAAGATGTCTGTTAAGAAAGAAAAAAAAAAAGATACAAAAAATAGAGAAATATCTCATGTAGTTAATTTAAATAACTAGAGATCATTCTTCTGTTTCTAATTTCAGTTTTATGAATAAACTAGAAAGATAGCCCATCAAAAATGACGGAAAGTGAGACATAAAGATATATACAACAGACCTGCAATAATATGAGTAGTTTTTCTCGCTGTTCCACAGTGATAAAAGAAAATAGCACATTTTAAATTGAGGAAATATGTAGCCAGAAAATATGTTGTAAGATTTTCTTCTTCGCCAAGGGAGTTTTTTCTATTACGCCAAGGCAGTTTTCTCTATATCGCCAAGGCCTGTATACTGGAAAAATACCGAGAATTTAATTTCTGTATACGGCCATGTAAATCGCATTAAAATCGGGCAGTTAGAAGCTCAGATAGTACAGCGCTGTATAGTAGAGGTTATTTTATTAGTAGCATCGGGATGAACATGTAAAGACGTACATTTTCGTATATTTAAATGCGCGGAGTTTAAATTAAATCGCGGTGAGCTCGATTATGAACGGTTAATGGCTTTCAATGGGAATTTCGTCAAATTAGCCAGCTATCGCCAAGTTGGCTTGATACATGGCAACTTATTTTTGTCGCCAAATTTGGCGGTATTTCGTCAAATTTGGATGTATTTTGCCAAGTTGGTCAGAATTTGGCGTTATTGTGGCAACCCTGTCATTATTATTTTTTAACAATTACTCATTTTTGAAGCTGATATCGATATCTCCATAGGAAGCCTAACATGGCCGCGATCAATGAAGCGGTCCCACCGGAATTGTGAGGGACATACAGAGACTTGGATTTTATATAAATAGATAGTATTTTCTGTGTCATTATTCAGTTTTCAGAGTTGTAGTGAAATATTTACTTCTAAGAATTTTTGTTAACTTCTTAGTTTTGCAGTAAAAATTATTTTTCATTGATAGTTTATTTTTATTAATTTTATTTTGCGTAGGAAATTTATGTTTACTAGTAACCCCGCAACATCTTTAATTTCCACTAAAGAAATACAATATTCTATAATTCAGATTAAGATTTAGCCATTTAAGGGCAAAAGTACTTTTGTAGTTCATAGTCCAATTATATTCTGATCCATAGTTTAAATATGTTTTATGTCTTTTATGTCTGTAATATTTTTCCATGTATATTTTTTTCACGAGTTATAATTACCCAACTGAGTGAAGAAGTGTCCAGGCCTTGATTCTAAATGGTGATCGGTTTCACTTAACTTGCCAATGCTCTGCCACCTGAGTTATCCTGGACAAATCTGGCGGACACAATTCACCAAGAGGACCTTATTGATTATGACTTGTGATCTGATATCTAAATAACCTCAACACAATAAATCGCAGGTAAATGGAACTCCAAGAAATGTTGGATACGTATTTACACTTCATTAATTTTCACTCAGATGGGAAATTAGAACTCTTGTGATTTATTTACCAATTAGAATAACTGTGTTAAATTAGTGAAGTGCATATTTTTTAGGCTTGCTAAAATATTTCATTTATGCAAGTAATTTTTCTCTTGGAATTACATTTCCCTGGCTTTTATTGTTGTCATTATTATTATTATTATTACTATTATTATTATTTAATTTGAAATTGCAGTTTTAAAATGAGTGCTATTCAACCAGATGTTGAACATGCTGGCGGATGTCACTGCGGTGCTGTGAAATTTATTGCACTTGCTTCTCCAAAAGTAAAGGCGTATATTTGCAAGTATGACAGCTTTTTGATTCATATACGAATGTTATTATACCAATCTTCTGTGTATATGTTTTAACTATACTTCCAATTTTGTCGTATATTTTCTTATTTCTTATAGCTCTTTTTCTTAAAAGGAAATTCTCCTGAAAACAGATTTTTTTTTTTTTGAATTATTAAAGTATTAAAAATGTGCCTCAAAACTATCTTTTGTTCTACCCATTGCTCGGTGCGTTCGTAATTATATAAATATGTAGCACCTATAGTCGTCTGGCTCGCCCGTCTGCCCGCATATACCAGCGCAAAATTTACCCAACCGAATGATTTGAAATTTAATATATATAATCGTTTCAGAATTTTGTCGAGTCGTTAAAAATTTTATGAAAATCGAATCAAAACTTCAAAAAATATTAATAAACGTTTGATTCATTCTATTAAATCCTATCATGCGTAATTAATTCAATGGTATCCCATTATAGGTAATGATTCTAGGTTGCCGCGGTGATGACGCCCTATTTAAGATGGAGTCATATTATTTCCGTATTACCGAATTTAATATATATAATCGTAATAAATTTCATATAGCTATGTTTCTTAAAAGAAAGTTCTCCTAAAAATAGTTTTTTTTTTCTTAATCATTAAAGTATCGAAAATATGCCATAAAAACTATCTTTTGTTCTTCTCGCTGCTTATAGTCCGGGATCCGGTGACATTGAAACACGGAATTGAAAAGTTTTTATGTAAATCGACTGTAAAAAGTCATACGAACAAAATGAGCTAGGTATGACTAGGTTTGAAAAGGCGAAAATATGTTTAATTAAATTAATTAATATTAAAAATCTATAATGTTTTACCATCATCGGGGATATTGATCACTTTTAGAGCATTTTATAGAAAATTAGGTGGCTTTCATTACAAAAAATAATAAAAAAGAAAAGTACACAGTTAAACTGATGGCATTGAGCTCACAGTCTATTCACGCTAATTGTATATTATACTCTTACTTCAAAGAATAATGCCTTTCAAGCAATAAATAGGGGGATTACCCCCCTCCCTGTTTCACATCTTTATACTTAACCAATGAGCTTCCAAATCTCACCAGGGAAGCGCCTTATCAGAATAAACCGGTATACCAAATTTGAAGCAAATCGGATAGAAAAATCCGTTTATCTAAATTAAGGGTGTATTAGCCCCCGTTCCCCCCTTTATACTTAACGAATGAACCTCCAAATCTAATCAGGGAAGCGCCTTGTCATAATCCTTATCATCAAGCCTTATCAACAAAAATCATATATATATATATATATATATATCTGATTTTTGTCATGCGATAACTCTCGTATTTATTAAAAGATTTGGATGAAATTAATTGTATGCATAGTACATACCCATGTCTCGACCGAGTTCGTTGGCCAGCTTCATCCGTCATCTTGTTTCAAAATGGCGGCTATTTAAAGAAATTAAAAAAATTTAAAAGTTTAAAAAGCGGTGCGAATAAATTAAAAACTGGAAAATATTTTTTCTTAAGTGTTTGACCTTAAAACAAGGATTCCGGAGCATATTTTGTTTCGACTTTATCTTAAAAAATTGCTGTGATATAGCAGTTTGAATTTCTAGGCTGGCTGACATTTTGGAACAATCTGATTTTCGTCATGCTGTAACTCTCGTATTAATAAACTGATTTGGATGAGATTGATTGTGGCTTCATCCGCCGTCTTGTTTCAAAACAGCGGCCATTTGCACCGTGCACTGCCGCGTAATGCTCAAATATTATTAATATCCGTTAGCTTCAAATTCTCGCCAAGCTTGGCAACACTTGGCGAAATATCGCCAAATTTAGCGACCAAAAATAAGTAACCATAAATGGCTATATAGCCCAACTTGGCTATATAGCTTATTAATTTGGCTCAATTCTCATTCAAATTCAGTATTGACGAATATTCTCTTATCGGGTTTGTCGCATTTTAGCTTCTTAAAATTTGAGTAAAATTAGCTTCAAGTAAAACTGACAAAATTTTAAAACCAAGAAATATGAAAGCTACCTTTTCTTCCCGGCATATGCCGAAAGGACTTTTTCGTGTTCTTTTAGAAAACTTGGTATGACATATTCTGTTTTGTCGGAAAAATCGGTCATATCTATTTCAAAGAGACAGCCGGTGATAAAATTTCACATTTATTTTGCCTTGAATTTTTACCGGTCGGTACTTTATTTCCAGATCTGCCAACCTTTGAAAAGGAGAAATCGTAGCACATAAAATTAAAATTAATCTAGAGGTTGGTTGGTTGGTTTTTCGTGTTTCGCAGCCATCTTTTGATATTCGTAAAAGGAATAAGGTTTGTCTTTCAACTCAATATAGTAATTTTTTCTCTCAGAAAATTTTTATACACAATTATATTCACAATTTTTTCTCAATTGGGAAAATTCCTTTATTCTGCAAGGAAAAAAAAAAAAAATTCGCGAACTTCCAAGAAATTTCAAAATATACTTGCAGAATAATCATAGGTCTGAGGAAGAATTTAAAGGGAAAAATACTGCACAACATTTTTCATTATGCAGGACATTCCTTTTCCGAGCGCAAAACGTGCGATTTTGCACACTTTTTCAAACCTTGCCCCTCAAAGAACACCCCCCCCCCCCCCAGAGATTCTTAAAATGGCACCCCTGTTTGTAAGGAAGGGAATTCCTGTACTATAAATATTTACAGAAACACGATTCACTCATGATTAATATACATAAAGAGAGTTTTATGTTAAAAGGTTTGTTTTGTAGCCCAGATTTTTTTTTTCCCCATGAGCGTTTTTTAATGTCCGAATTTTCGGGCTAATGGCCAATTTTTTTAAACTTTCGGAAATGAATACTTTGAAATTTTGGAAATTTCGGAACAGAATCACTCTTGAAAAATATGCTGCGTTTGATAAAAATCGCAACTAGAAACAAAACAATGCATTTGTGTTTTTTACAAAAAATCGTAGTTTAAGACCGATTTTCGTAGCATCGTAGTTTATAGGTCCAAGTAGTTTATAGCATCGTAGTTTATAGGCAACTACGGTGTTTTCGAAGCAGTTGGCAGGTCTGTTTATTTCCCATCTGGGCGCTGGCCAAGTATCGGCTTTCCGCTAAAACGGTAAATCATTGCAGCTTTTTAATAATGATTAATTTAATTAAACTTATTTTCGGCTTGTCAAACCTAGTCATACCTAGCTCATTTTGTTCGTATGACTTTTTAGTGTCGATTTACATAAAAAGTGTTCAATTCCGCGATGACGGGACTTTTGATGTCTCCTACTCCCGGACTATTAGGTCGTGACAAGCAGTTTAACAGACCGGTGTATAAAAATTACTTTTGCAGATAAAAAATTTTAAACGTGTTTTCCAAAAATTTTAAACGTGTTCCAATTTGAAAAAATAAAAAAATGAAAAATCCGCGTAGGTTTTCATATTTAAGTGATCCCTCACTTAAAATAAACGGTCAAGTGAGAGTGTTATTCGCGCTCAGAGGGTTCTGTACAATAAATATATGAATTATTAACTGTATTATTATAAGAAAATCGTTGCTAAAAGAATAATAAGACTTTGTTAAAAACTATACAACGTAGGGTGGATATAGCTGTATGTACTGGAAAAGTATGAATGGGTATACGATAAAAGTTCAAAGAGGTATGAAGACCTGTATAACTCTTTTATTTTTTATCTTATCCTAATCTGTTTATGATGAACTTAATTCGGTACTGACAATAAAAGTAGTTCATATCTAACCCCTTTCGCTCTGGCACTGTTAGCGGATTGTATGTTACTAATCACCAGTGTTGCCGCATCTGGCAGATTTTTCTTTTCTTTTTAATTTTGAATTTGCACGACAAAACTTAACTGGTAGTTTTCTTTTGCTTTATTTATTGTTTGGCAACTGCAACATTTAGGCGCCCCGATGCCCAAGAAATTCAAACATATCTGATTTCCAAAAAAAAAGTAAATTTTCTCATTAAACTAATATTATTATTAGTAGTATGTATTGCACAAAACATTGCGCTATCTATTTGCAAGAACGGACATATGAAGGCGTGACTTTTAAAACTCGTCTTATCCAGAAAATCAAATTTTGAGAAATCGTGAAAAAACTCTTGCTGCGTCCATTGGTTTTCATTATAAAACAAGATTTTGAAATGTCAGATATGTAGTATAAAACTAGTTTTTTTTTTTTTTTTTTTTTCAGAATGTAGTGTGTTTTCGGTACAGGTACAGATAAAGTACATTGACAGAGAAAACACAATTTTTTCAATTTTGGATAAAGCGAGTTTGAAATTTACCCCTTCATATCTTTTAATCCCTTCGCGACGAGCACCCTTTACAGAATTTTTAATCTTTTTCATCGGTTTTAAAAAGAAGAAATTTTTAGCCTAATAAATTGCATGAATTCTTCAGTTTAGTCGTTGTAAAATCAGTCTACTTTCCTATCTTCTATTCATTTTGTCTTCAGTTTTAGTGCTGAAGACTTTTTTCTCACTTGGTAGTTTCTATTTTCAATTTATTATTGTAGTATACGTACCTCTGATAGACTTTTTTCATGTATCCTTAAGATGTGTTGCACAATTTACTAATTTCCAGGATGTGGATTTGCTTGGCAACTAGGAAAATCCGAAATCCATACTCTGTTCACTAATTTTTACTAAATAAGGTAAAATTTTACACTAAAAATTACTGGTATGAATAATCAAGGATTCTGAGAACTTAATGCATCACGTATATGTGACACTCGTCCCGAAGAGCTTAAATCGATAACTTTGAGTAATTTTTGTAGCATTTTATATTCTATAAGAATGTTGTTTTTGTATTTATAAACCTTACTGAAATACACCCTACAAAATAGTTCGCAATTAAACTGATGCAGCATTTTAAAAATATTTATATATAGTATAATTTTACGCGTATACAGGGTGTTTCAAAACTATATGTCAGAAATGTAAAGGCAGGTAGAAGGGACCTAAGAAAGCAGATTTCATATAGAAATGTGGGTGCGGAAATGCAGCGTTGATGCAGTAGAGGGTGATATTGATTTCGAAGGATAAAAGCACTACGCTGGCTTGTATCGTCATCTCCGCACGGATTTTGCGCAACATGCGTTGTTACACCAATGCGGAGCTTGCCGACATGCATTTCATGTATGGGGCTGCACAAAGAAATAGAGCGGCTGCTCAAAGGATGTTCCTGGAACGTTTCCCGGATAGGATTCTACCAGATCCCCGAACATTTGAGCGTCTTCATTAGGAATTGTGAGCGAGTGAATCGTTTTATGCTTCCAGGCGTGATACGGAAGATATCGTAGAATTCCTGTAGTGGAAGAAGCAGTATTACGCACAGTAGAGAATAGCTCTTAGACAAGCTCGAGAGCTGTTGGGTGTGAGCCATTTCCTTGCACAGTCACATACATGAAATGCATGTCGGCAAGCTCCGCATTGGTGTAACAACGCATGTTGCTCAAAATCCGTGCGGAGAAGCATGATACAAGCTAACAAAGTGATTTTATCCACCAAACTCAACAGTGCCCTCTACTGCCTCAACACTGCATATTCGCACCCACATTCCTAAACGAAATCTGCTTACTTAGGTCCCCTCTATCTGCCTTTACATTTCTGACATACAGTTTTGAAACACCCTGTATATATATGTATATGGGGTGATGTGACACAGCTATACCAAATTTAGTAGAGCATTGTCGTTTTTTCAGGTTAGAATTAAATAGGATTACTATGAAGTTATTTGAAACGTAAGTCGTAACTAAATGATGGCAGTCGTAATTAACTACTAAAACAAAATCCATTATATACGTTCAGCCATTGGATTAAATTCTACTAGTGATTGCTCTTTGTCAAGAATCAGTCAGGGTTTATATCAATCTTTCTTGCGTGGCGCTAAAATTAGGCTGAATTTGTTGCTTGACGTTTGGCAACAACCGCAGTAACACAATTAATTTGCCTTATTACATTCCACCAACCAGAAGCATGATTTCACCTCTGAAATTCGCGTCATATTTAAAAGAAAAATTTCAATGGTTTTCATAAAATGTAAACATATTAAAACGATTCCGTTTATTTATCCACTAATCGCATAAGAGCAGAACACAGATTATTTACTGAGAAATAATATTAAGTAATCTGTGTAAATAAAATGACAGTGAATAAAAAACCTTTCATAGTAAGAAATATGTAAAACTAAATGTTTCCAATGAAAATAATGACGTCATTTGGAAAACACAAGATGCATTTTCATCCATGAATTAAAATGTTTTACTATAACTGTGTGAGTGATGATGTCATATTCACATAAATAGACTGGACTTTTGTATACCTTTATTAACTGAAGAAAATTTCAAATCATTCGAACACATAATCAGTGAAGGAGGTGCGTTCTGGATTCTTTTCTTAAAATATTTAATGAGTATTTACAGATACGTGGTTCTATACATATTTACAATAAGAATTATCAAATACTTGATCTGGTTTTTCGAAATAAGGGAGGCTTAGCCTCATCAACAAACTGTAAAACATTACAGCGATCATGCTTTCAAAATCAAAACATCGCTTCGTATCGTTCCAGCCACAACAAAACGAAGTCGCATTCTAAGGCGCGCATCGCGCGACCTTCGTTCCCATGGGGAACAGAGAAAGTTCCCCACCTGAGAGTTCCCCGCCACTAGAGTTCCCCACCTGAACTCTAAAAGAGTTCACAAATCAAAATTCCATCATAAAATCATAAAAATTCAATTTTTCGTATCAGTGGTTCAGTAATCTAATACAATTTTCCAAAATTCGAATACAAAATACTAAATATAAGAATTCAAACAATATCTAATTAATCACTTAATTAGTCAAATTCAAAATATCAATAAATTCTAAATAAAACACTTTAAATTCAAACAAAGTAAAAATAATGACAGTTAAATAACACACACATTTTTTTTTTTTTTTTTTTTGCAGTTAAACCATATACTTACTTATACCAAAATTAAAAAAAGATTCTATATATAAATAATACTAAAAATTAAAAAAGAGAAAGAAAATATTTAGAGTCCTAAATGCAGGAAAAACAAACTAAATAAATGTCTATAAAAGTTTATGAATGTTTATAAAAAGTCTGCAAAAGGTCATTTGTTAGTCATTTTGTATTTCAAAGGGATACAAGTGTTGAATGGATCTTTTTAAGATTCCACTCGCTGTTTTTATTTCGTATGAACGAATATTGCCATCTCTTCCAGGAATGGCAGTCTGAATCTTACCAAGTTTCCAAAGAAACTTATTTTTTGCGTCATCTTGAATCGAAACAATATCGCCCACTTTCAGTGGCGTATGGGCATTAGGATTTTTCAAGGAATGGGCTGTTTTTAAATCCATCAAATATTGTTTTTTCCATTTGGTCCACAATTGTTTCAATAGTAAAGATTGATATTTTTTTCTTTTCAGGAGTGTTGATCTCTTTGAACAATCTTCAATTATTTCAAAAAAATTAATAGGAAATGAAAGTTCTTTTCCAAAATTTAAAAAGTGCATTGGAGTAAGAGGTTCTGGTTCTTCGCTGTCGCTATATACATACGTCAGTGGTCGCATATTCAAAACTGCTTCCACTTCTGTCAACAGAGTCGCTAATTCATCATAACTTAAGAGTGCTCTACCAATTATTTTTCTCAAACAGTCTTTGACTGACTTTACTAGTCGCTCATAGAAGCCTCCCCACCATGCTGCTCTTTCTATAATATTGTTCAATATAATTCTCTCTTTTGTAATAAAATTTAAAAATACTTTGTCTGTAAGTATGTTGTATAAATTTTCGAGTTCACCTTTGGCCTTTTTGAAGGTTTTTGCGTTGTCAGAATAAATAATTTTGGGATTTCCTCGTCTAGCTGTGAATCTTCTGAATGCCATCAAAAAGGAATTTGTTGTCATATCAGACGCGAGTTCCAGGTGAATGGCTCTAGTCACACCGCAAGTAAACAGGACAATGTAAGATTTTTGCGTTTCTTTAAAATTTCTGATATAGATCGGACCGGCGAAGTCTAAACCGCAGATTGCGAATGGCGGTGCTTCACTAGCTCTGTCTTTTGGTAAGGGTGCAGTGATTTGGTCTGCTGGTTTGGAGAAATATTTTTTACATATTATACAATTCTTGATAACACTCTCGACCAATTGACGACCTTTAGGTATCCAAAAACGAGATCTAATTTTTGCCAAAGTACTGGCTGTCCCTCCATGCATAATTTTCTCGTGTTCTTGACGAACTATTAGAGTAGTTATCCAAGAATGTTTGGGGAGAATTATTGGGTTTTTCTCTTCTGCGGACAGGTTAGAAAATTCGAGCCTTCCGCCCAACCTCATCAACCCGTTTTTGTCAATAAAGGGCATGAAATTTGATAAGGATGACGTCTTATCCACTGATTTACTATTTTTTAGAGATTCTATTTCTTCCTTATAAAATTGTTTTTGTTCAGATTGTATCAAAAAATTTTCAGCTTCGAGTAATTCTTCGGTTGTTACTACGTCTTGCACTTCAGTTGATTTTTTCAGCTTCATAATGAATTTCTTTACTCAAACAGTAATTCTCAAAAGTTTCTCTAAATTACTATATTTTGAAATGTTTATGGGATTTTCGAGTTTTTTGACTAAGCACTCGCTCTGAAAAACATCGTTAAGATTTTTTTTTTGTATTCTAATTCATCTGAGTAAGCAATTTCTTTGTTTTCTGATATTGGCCAACACTCAGGAGGTAAACTTAGCCATTCTGGTCCCTGTAACCAAGTTGCATCATTGATTATCCTAGAGATTTTTGATCCTCGAGAAACTATATCAGCTGGATTGGCAGTACCAGGACAATGATACCAGTTATCAGGTGAGGTCAATTTATGGATCTCTTCAATTCTGTTTCTGACAAAGGGTTTAAACTTTTTAGGGGATCCTTTTATCCAAAAATAGGATATTTTTGAATCCGTCCAGTAATAAGTCGGTACATTCAATTTTAGAGCTTTCAAAATGTTACTACTTAGCTGGGCCGACAACAGTGCGGCCATCAATTCGAGCCTTGGTAAGGTAAGCACTTTCAGTGGAGCAACCCTGTTTGTCGAAGCAACAAAAACTGTTCGAACATTTTCGGTGGTTGTTGCTACACGTAAATAAGCAACCGTACCACAAGCCTTCATGCTCGAATCGGCAAAAATATGCAATTGTAGGTCATAATCATGCCAATTGGTGATGTCAGAAAAATAGTATCTGGGTACTGAAAAGTTTTTCAAATGAGGGAGTTCGTTACACCAGCTACTCCAAACTATACGTAAATCTTCGGGTAAGGTGTCATCCCAATCTAGACCCAAATTCCAAATTTGTTGAATTATACATTTTAGTCTTAATGTAAATGGTCCTAGGAATCCAAGTGGATCAAAAATCCTACCTAAAACTTGTAGAATAAATCTTTTAGTGTCTATTCTTTTTGAAACGAAATCAACTAAACCTCGAACATCAAAATAAAGTAAATCTTTGGAATTATTCCAAGCGATTCCTAAAACTTTATAAGGGAGATTTTGTTCTCCAAAAGCTTCAGAATTAACTTCTGAAGTTATGCCATTTTCTTTCCATAGTTCACTAAGTGGTAAAGAGTTCGTATGCCATTTGTGTAAATGCATACTTGCATTTTCAAATATATCAATACATTGTAAACTCGTGGATAGGGCTTGATCAATATTTTCATGACTTCCTATAACGTCATCAACGTAGATATTTTCATTTAAAAATTTTACTGTGTTTGGATATTGTTCGGTGTATTTTTTCAAGTGGTGTTTAATTGTTGCAGCCAATAAAAAGGGACTGCTACTAATTCCAAATAACACTCTGGTGAATCTATTAATTTCAAAGGGTTTAGAATTATCAAAAAATCTTGTGAAAATAAATATCTTGTTACATCACGATCGTTTTCATCTATAATTATTTGTAGAAATGCTTGTTTTATATCAGTTGTAAAAGCTATGGGATTAAATCTAAACCGTAACAAAACATCAAATATTTCAGGATACAAATTTGGACCTACATGCAGGCAATTATCCAAAGACAGTGAGCCTGTGTCATGAGCAGAGGCATCGGAAACTATGCGTAATCTGCTCGTTGTCCTATCAGTTCTAATTATTTCTCGATGAGGTAAATAAAAAGTTAATTTTGTTTTTCTTCAGGATCTGTAACTAACTCAATAATACCTTGTTTCAAATAATCTGCCAACACCTCCTTATACTCAAAAAATAATTCAGGGTTTTTAATCAATCTTTGTTTGAGTTTAAAAAATCTATATTCTGCAATTTTCCGATTGTCATTTAAACATTCCCTTTCAAGCTTCTACGGAAATCGAACTGTATATAGCTTATCATTGTATTTAATTTCTGACTCAAACTGCTTCATAACATTGTTTTCCGAAAAATCTGAATCCTGTTTAGCATTAAAAAGGCCAGATGATTCGATATTCCAGAATTTTTCAATCTGTTCAGAAATAAAATTTTTTTCTACTATTACATTAAATGCTAAGGGCGTATAACTGTCAGTTGTTTTTCCCTGTAGACACCAACCAAAAATGGTGTCGACAGCTACTAATTTTTTATTCAAATGTTTTATATTTCCAGTAACATTCTCATAATAATAGTCAGCACCTATAAGTAATGTAATGGGTTCTTTGGATGTGGGTGTGTCCGCAAGGGTTAAATTTTCAAATTGTTTACTTTTCATCAAATCATTGATTTCAGGTGGGAGGATTTCAGTAGCTGATATTTGATTGGTGACTAGCGCTTCTATATCTAATTTTGAATCCGGTACATTTTTATTTTCAATAGTTAGTTTAACTACTTCAAAGGTTTTTTCAATGGGGTTCTTATTTCCAAATGTAAAAACCGACAATTTTTCTTTTCTTATTGCGTGTAAATTCAATTTATTTGCTATTTCTTCAGATAGGTTCGCATGCTCCCACAATCTAAAAGTAACCTAATTAGAGATTGTTTTCCGTTTGATTTTATTTTTACACAACAAGTTTGTAGAAGAATTTTATTATTTTCTGTAGAGGAAATAGCCGAAATTACTTTTTCACTAACTTCATTTTCATTACCTTTTAATTCGGGTATGTTTATTTCTTTTATTAATTTAGATTTTAGGCATATCGTTTGATTATGTCTGCCTGAACGGTTCTTGCAACTAGTTTTAGAGTTACAATTTTTGATAACGTGTTTCCTGCCTAAGCAAAGGTAACATCTTCCTTGAGATTTCAACAAATTTCTTTTAGTGTTAACATCAACAGCCTTACACAAATCAGATGAATGTTTACTATCGTTGCAAAAAATGCAATGAGCCAACTGCCTATCTGAAGTCGATTTATCATTCGTAATGTTCATAAATTCACAAGTAGATTTAAATTCAGATTTTGTTGTTTGACTCTTGATTTTTGTTTTATTATTTTCAAATGCTTTCATTCTCGAAAAAAATGTGTGTTCTCTGCTTTTTATTTCAGCGTGCAGAAAATCTAATAATTTATGTATATCTGAATGTGTTAAATTATCTACATTTTGTCTATTATATTCCAAAGCTAATTCTGCCGGTATTAATTTTAAAATTACGGCGATAAGCATGGAGCCATAATTTGCTGGTTCGAGTCCTAATGCGGACAAACATCGAACATTTATTTCTATATCACTGTGCAATTTTTTCAATTTTTGAATTTCGTTAGCCTTATAAACAGGGGATAAATTAAGAAGCTTGTTCAGGTGATGATTAATTGTCACGTCTTTTTGACCATAACGCGATTCTAAAACTTTCAATGCTGCGTCATAATTAGCTTCTGATATTTCAAAACCTTCTACAGCATTAGCCGCAGCTCCAGATAAATAACTCTTCAAATAATGAAATTTTTCAATTTTCGAAAGCGATTTATTTTCGTGAATTGTATTTTTAAGGGTATTAAAAAATGAAATAAATTGCGTACAGTCGCCATAGAATTTTTGTATATTGAGTTTTGGCAATTTAACAACTGAGTTTTCATCATTAATCACATTCGATTTTAAATCTTGACTGTTATTTAAATCAACATTAACAATTTTTTTGTTTTCGGTTAATTTTTTCTTCACCCGGAATTTTGCAACTGATATTTTATACACGTAATCATAAACAGAACTGATTTCAGTTTCATAGTCGTCTAACCCTAAAAGGGGCTCAATTTTCTCGTCAACTGACTTCAATAATTCTGCTTTAGTATCTAACTGAATAAATAATTCTTCTAAATTATCAAAATCTATTGGACTATCCTTCATAACATTTTCTATATTATTAATCAGCTTTGTTACTGCTGTTCTCAAAACTGTTCTGTTCTTTTTCAATTTTTCTAAATCAGACATTTCGAAATAAAATATGAAAAACTTATCTTACCTTTGCCGTCTTCTTATCACTTACTATGCTCTATTTCCTTATTTGTGTTTTGAAGACATTAATAGGGTAACGAATACTTTTTTTTTCTTTCTTTCCCGGCCGATGCACCATGAGGAAAATTTCAAATCATTCGAACACATAATCAATGAAGGAGGTGCGTTCTGGATTCTTTTCTTAAAATATTTAATGAGTATTTACAGATACGTGGTTCTATACATATTTACAATAAGAATTATCAAATACTTGATCTGGTTTTTCGAAATAAGGGAGGCTTAGCCTCATCAACAAACTGTAAAAAATTACAGCGATCATGCTTTCAAAATCAAAACATCGCTTCGTATCGTTCCAGCCACAACAAAACGAAGTCGCATTCTAAGGTAGGATGCGCGCGCATCGCGCGACCTTCGTTCCCATGGGGAGCAGAGAAAGTTTCTCTTCAATTAACGTTGCAATTCACCTCATACGTCCGTAAGAGGTTCCAAAATCAATCCAGAAATCTTTCAATAAATTAAATCTCATTACTTAAAAATAAGTGTTAAAAGTTGAAATTAATAAATCAGTTAAAAATTACAATTCTAAAGAGGATATTTCAAATAGCCTAATCTCTCAAAATCAGTATTACAGCAGGTGAAAAACTTACGAATCCAAAGAATGACAACATTTCCTTTCCAGAACACGATTGATGATCTACCGGGCTTTACAAAATAACAAACTAGCGAAAATTCCTATCTCTGAGGTTGCACAATGTTAGTTTTAGGATCTGCCTAGTTAGACACTTTAATAGTGGTAGTGCATAAATGCAGTGAAAAGTCTAAAAACCAGTGCGTACCGATTTCCTAGACAATCAGCTAACCTGACAGTACTATGTAACTGCATACAGAAGGAAAAAAGGGTATAATTAAGAACGGAAAATGATGGGAAATATCTCAGAAGGTGTCCCGAGAAAATAAAAAACTAGGCTTATGAAAGACAAAGAATATACGAAATGGAATTAATTTAATACAGGAAAACTAAGATACTAGGCGTAGATAACAATGGGTAATTGAAGGAAAGAAGTATTTAAAAGTGGAAATATGCAAATAATAAAAAAATATATAGAAAATTAATATATATACCGGGTGTTTCATAAAAGATGGGCAAAACTTTAAGAGGTGATAGTACACATCCAAACAAACCACTTTCATCAAAGAATGCAATGTCTGAATCAAAACGCAAAGGTGTTAGAGGACGCCGAAGATGCTGTTGTTATACGAGGCAAAAACACACAAAGAACGATTAAGTGACTAAAGCAAGTTTAATGACATGTAATCACAATAAGTGTTCAAGACCGTGCCCGGCAATGCCTATGCATGCGGTACAACGGCGAAGAAAGAATTGGCAAACATTCTGAAAAACAACAGACATATCGCGCACTTCCCCTGCAGCGGCCGAAAGTCTGGATACGAGGTCTTATGAAGATTCAATGGGGTCTCATACACAAGAGCTTTCATCTGTGTCCACAAAAAGAAATTGAGACATGAAAGATCTCGCCAGCGCGGTGGCCAAGCTACAGGACCACTTCGCCCAATCTATCGGTTGGGAAATATTATATCCAGATAGTTTCGCACGTCTCGTACATAATGGGCTGGTGCTCGTTCTTACTGGATCCACATTACCCGCCCGATGTTTAGGGGATCGGCGTTCAACATGTCTGGCAGCACCTATTGCAGAAACATGAGGTATTTTTTTCGGTCCAGGCGTTCTGGCAGAAGATAAGATCGGAATAGGTTGTTTCTGATTATTTCTTCCCAATCATTGATAGAAAAGCGTCGCTGATGAGCATGTGAATAAGTGTAATGTGGATTTACACCCGTCCATACATGTTGATTGTGGGTGTTAAGTGCACTTTTACGTGTGAAGGTACATTCATCTGAGAAAAGTACAGTTGACCCAAAATCTGGATTTGCCGCGTTTTGCTGCAGAAACCAGCAGGCGGATTCCACACGACGAAGATAATCCCTTTGAGTCAGTTACTTCACTCGTTGAACATGATAAGGATGCAAACGTTCATCCTTCAGTACTCGCCATGCTGGGAAGTGTGATACATGTAATTGCCTTGCCTCTGCTCGCGTATTCGTACTTGGCTGATAAGCCATCATATCCAGAATGGCTTCTTCCATAAATAACCTTCTGGCCGTCTTTGCATGACCTAAATCTGACCGGTAAGGGAGAAGGATTCCGTCTCACACAACTGTCCGTACAAGCTCTCAAATGTTTTACGGTCGGGCAACTGCCTGTTGGGAAACCGCTCTCCGGTCAATCGTTGAGCCTCTGAACCATTTCCATTTGCAGTTCCGTAGATAAAATGCATACCAGCCTTTTCCATATTAGTGAAGGACAACATCTTCCGATAGTACCTATCGCGATTGACAGTTGCACACTCGGATCAGCGGCTTTTACATATTAATCTAGGCGAAATTTTGCATGCTCGTTCTTCTTCTTCCCCATATCACATTTGCATGCTATTAGTGTCGTCCTTCTCCCGATAATTCGCAACAGGAATAGAGCTTTAAAATTTATATGGACCAAGTTTCCAATTGCGCCAGCACCTTTGCGTTTTACTTCCGATCATGGATTTTTTGATAAAGTTGTTTGTTTGGATGTGTACTATCATCTCTTAAAGATTTGACCACCTTTTATGAAACACCCAGTAATATATATATATTTACTAATGTGAGTTACTTAGGGACTCGATATATAAAGATTAAATCAACATAAATGTAAGTTAAAATCTGGTTTCGAAAGCCAGGGATGCCAAAGAGAAGCCCCTTAAGATACTCACTACTCACTCCGATCCTGTAGACATGCTGCATGTTTTGAAAGAATTGGATTATTGACTAAATCACTGAAACTTTTTTACCTTATTTCTTTTAGCTGTAATATTTGTGTGAAGAAACAGATCAAAGGTTTCATTATTCCCAAAGAAAAGTTTAGACTGTTTCAAGGCCAGGATCATCTGAAATTGTATACTTTCAATACAGGACAAGCCAAGCATTACTTTTGAGATATTTGTGGTGTACAAAGCTTTTACGAGCCTCGGTCAAATCCAGGCGCTATTAGTAAATATAGAAGAAATCAATTTTTAGAATAAAAATTAATCTACTATGAAATTTTAATCTGCCATGTAAATCTAATCGCATCCGTAGAAAAAAAAATCCGTATATTGCTTTGATATGCCTTATTAACATTTTCCTTATAAAGGGTTGATGATTGTTGAAGAGTGTTCATGAATTCGGTTTGTCTGTCCGTCTGCTCTAACTCGCGTAAATATACTCAGTTTGCCATGCAATTTATATATGTTATCGAGGTTTACCATGGCATGTTCGTAATCGAAAATGACGTGTCTAGCATTCATAGTTCGCTTACAGGGGAACGGGGAATTCAAAATGATTCCGTTTCATTATGGTCTATGGAGAAAATCGTTTGCAGTGCATTTTATCCCAGATAGCATGAACATTAGCAGCAAGTTTGATTTTTTTCCTGATGTTATCTTGTCGTGACAAATTTGAATTGAGAAATTCGCAGCAAGTTTGTTGTGAAACTGATGGCAAGACTGTCTTTAATTCATGAAACTGGCGAAAGCAAAAAAATCCCTCTGTTGAGAGAATAGACAATCAGCAGATACGCAGAAATTGCAGAAATTTTATTCGGTTGGCACCGCTTTTTTTAAAAGCTATACTTATCAAATACCAAAAAAGGCTCGAATTGAAACGTCCAAAAACGTACCCTAACTTGTTTATGGTGGTAAAATATGATGCATGCACCTTAACGGTGCGTATGCATCAATAGACCTGATCAGGTCTATGGACCCCTTCGAAGGTGTTAAACTTATAGAGTAACAGTTGTAAATAGTTAATGTGGCATGGAAAGATTACTACTTTGCAGTAAGTTTGCACACAGAAAAAAAGATTTAGTTAATATAGCCCCAGCTAAAATGTTTGGTTGGATGTAACCAAATGTTGGTTCGACTAATCAAATGATTTTGTCAATTCAATAAAATTTTATTGAACTAACAAAATGATTTTGTCAGTTCAACAAAAAATATTTAGATGGGGCAAAATTTGGTTGGCACAACTATTTTTTTGTTGTTTTTAACAAAATCGTTCTTTCCGTGCAGTATTTTTTATTACTTGTTTGCCGTTAATTTGCAATAAATTTGATACAGCATGAATTTAACTTGCACGACAAGTTAGCTGCAAGTTGAAAGTGTGCTGACTTCGGCGCTTGCATTATCTTGTTGCAGTCTTGTTATGAACTTTCAGTCTTGTCATGCGGAGCTTGCTGCAACTTTGGAGGTTTTCAGAGCAAGACTTCTGCAAATTTTCCGCAAATTAAAAATGCTATGTGGGATTGATATTACAGTATTAAGAATATACTGAAATTGATATATTTCACTGAGGTCACTACAAGATGTTTATTATACAACATGGTGCGCATAGAATATCATTTATTTAGAGGGCCATACAAAAGAATTCGTTTACAGTACTGTTTATGATAAAAAATTGCTAGAAGTCAGTTTTCAATTTACGGTATGCGTTTTAAAATTTAAACATTTTTTTTTTGCTTATTACTTGGTATTCTATAGATCATGTTGCACAAAAAAATTTGGATTTTTTCTATCTATATCATAAAGGACAAACGTGTCTGTGCGTAACGCTGACGTCATTTTGCAAGAGTAGACGATCAAATTTCGCTTTTACTACAATTTTTTTCATTCTTTAAACTTCTAAGCATCGCACATTTTCAATTTTTATATCGTCGAATAGCGAAAAATGTACTTTCAAATACAATTTGTTTGATAGTTATATCGCAATTTGTTTAAAAACTGTATCGCCATTTACTCATTTTTTTTCATTTTTAAAATAATTTTCAAGCATGATTTTTTTTTTCAAATCTACAGCCTTAGCCAAAAGTATTAGGCACCCCCTACAAAACACTTGAATCGTAAAAAAATATTAGAAACAATGACAAACACTTTATACAAAGCCATAACTGGTGTAGTCAGACGTCAATCAAAACATAGATAATCCCTTTGGAATGAATGGCGACTAAAACAAAGAAAATGCAATTTTTTGAAAAAAATCTTCAAATGTTTTGCCAGTTTTTATTTGACATTCGCAGTACAAAGTAACTTCAGTGTGTGATCTAGTGGCAAATTTTGCATAATTTAATTCTAAAATGCCTAAAAAAGTGAGCTGTATTTCGAAAAAAGAGTGAGAATTCAGATCTCGCATGAACAAGGCAAATCTCTACTAGAGATAAGCAAGTTGGTGAAATTTTCTCAATGTGCAGTGGAATCTGCTATTAAAAGGTTCACAGAGGCTCGATCTCATGTAAACAAGACAAGAACGGACAGAAAACGCATGACAATGAAACGCCAGGACAGAAAGATAATACCAGAGTCTGTTACAGATCGCAAAAAAAAAGCTTTTTTTGAACTCGCTGCATTTCTGTCAGAAGACATTGGACAGACTATAAGTGCCAGAACGGCAAGAAGAAGACTGGCAGAAGCTGGCTTAAAAGGGTGCAAAGCCAGGAAGAATCCCTAGCTTTCAGAAAACAACAAGAATAGCTTGGAGTGGGCTCATCGACATCAACATTTTAAAGAGTATTGATCAAATGTTCTGCAGTCCGATGAATCTAACTTTGAGGTGAGCATTTTAACCCTTTTTTTATTATGAAAAATAACCATCATTCAGGCAGAGTTGGCTTTTGTAATAAAAATAAGAATATTTTAAGATGTGTCATTTTTGTTTTATTTCCAGGTATTTGGAACACCAGGTCTAACCTTCGTGAGGCAACGTATTGACAAAGAATATCATCCAGATTACGTGATACCTACTCTGAAACACGGAGGCGGCAGCATTATGATCTTGGACTGTATGGCTGCTGATGGTGTTGGTGAAATATCCGTTTGCGAAGACCGCATGAACAGCCAAAAATACTTAAATATGCTGGAAATTGTTCTGATGCCTTCTTTAACGTTCATTTTTGGTGACACCAATTTGCGTGGCGTCAAGTTCCAACAAGTCAGTGCTCCTTGTCATAAATCAATCACCACGATGCGCTGGTTTTAAAATAGTAACATTATATTGCTGGACTGCCCAGCGCAGTCCCCAGATTTTAATCCAATCGAGTACCTTTGAAGCATATTAAAAAGTAAAGTCAGAGAACACAGCATAACATCAAAAACAACTTTAAACAATGCTCTTACACAAGAGTTAGGATACCATAAATTCAGTAAAATGTGCAAGCCTTGTACGCAGCACAAAGGATTGCTATTGTTATTAAAGCCAAGGGTGGACACACTAAATATTGATATTTTTTGTAACTTTACGTTAATATGATAATTTATAAAACAATATTTTATTCATTCAATTCCTACTATTAGCTCACACTCTCCCTATATTTATTTATTTATATATTTATATATTTATATATTTATCTTGTTCAAATTTTCAATCGTTAATAAAATACTCATTATTCATCCTATCAAGTTGAAATATTTTTTTTAACTTGTACTGGATGACAATTGATGTTAATACAGTTTTTTCAAATATTAATCAATTAATTAATTTTTAATTAATTAATTTTAGTTTTGCATGGGAAACAAAATGGCGGCCATTGGTTGTTGAAGGTCAATGAAAGTACTATTTTCAATAAGGGGTTACCATAGGAGGCACCCTGTTCTGTCGCTAAATACCGCCAAGTTTGTTTCCAACTTGGCGATATATCGCCAAATTTGGCGGCCAAAATGAGTCGCCAAAAGTGACGCCAACATGGCGATATCTCTAATATTTCGCCAAATTCCCATAGAGTTCCATTGCAAACCTAGCTGCTTATAGAAAATCAACCAATTGAGATATTTTAATGCAACAAAAACTAATATTAGCTTAAGGGATTATATTAAATTTTTCTTTGATGGCCTAAGTAGGAATTGACTTTAAAAACAAAATTTTTATATTACTTGTTTTTTACCTTAAAAACCAAAAATATGTTAAAATGTCAGGGCGCCTAATACTTTTGGCCAAGGCTGTATCTCTATCGTGTGCCGACAATTGAGAAAGATAAATCCGTTTGCACTTAAATTAATATAAATAGCTCATAATTTGTTTCCAGCTTATATTTTATAAAGAAATTAAAACAGCCATTAATCAATAAGTAAAACAATAAAATAGAAATGAAATACAAATTTAAGACATGTAATCGAATTTCGCGCTTAAATCACTGAAATGAAACTAATAAAAAAAGACTGATTGGAAATAGCGATCTTTTGCGATTTCTTCGGTTGTTGAATCCTGATGCGAGAACAACAGGAAATATCGCTATTAATGTAGTCTAAAACTTTATTTGCAGTAGCGCCAACTTTTGAAAAATATTGGGTGGGTTTAAAAATTTTTTTAATGAAATAACGCATACAATTTCCACCCCCCCCCCCTTAGTACGTGTATGTTTTGAGAGGGCGGAGGAGGAGCGAATGATTAAAGAGGATAATTCGAAATCAAATTATGGTTT
Organism: Maratus speciosus; assembly: GCA_963932465.1. Taxonomy (NCBI): domain Eukaryota; kingdom Metazoa; phylum Arthropoda; class Arachnida; order Araneae; family Salticidae; genus Maratus; species Maratus speciosus. The sequence continues at coordinate 176,666,681 of OZ010793.1, forward strand.
TGCTAAGTAAAATATCAAATTATTATAATTTAATTAAATTATGATCTCAAAAGTCCTTCCTTATAAATACATTAATATCTATTAATTCTACATTAATATCTATTGAAAGTGCAAGAAACTAAATGTCAAGAAAAAACCCCCCTACAATTTAGTCACCTTTGTTATATTCCGGTTCAAGACATTAAAACTGATGGCAAAATATGCAAGAAATCTATTTTTGAGAGAAATTTAATTATACATCGGCTAAAGCTGTGCTAATAATAAATGTGTTTTAGTGCTTCTGTAAGTCTAATTGCTGTCTTTTCAAACATAATTATTTTGAGAACGCCAATAAAAACAATATTTATTTCAGTGATTAAATAAATAAAGAAGTGAATAATGAAATAAACCAATGAAAATTCGATGAGCGGAGAGATCAAATTATTGGGTGGGCCCGCGCACCATGTGCCCATATAAGTTGGCGCCACTGTTTATTTGAACGCATTATTTCAGTTTTTTATATAAATATGTTTTTAGTATTGTAAATGGGCATTTTAAAAATATATATTAAATGTAAAATATCTATTAAAGTTATCAATAAAAAAAAAAAAAAAAAAAAAAACGGTAGATACGTGCGAGGCTTTCTCACCGCAATCATTGCGATTATTTATCGATACGTTTTTGCATTGACTGCAATTGTTACTTTCTTCTATCTCAATAGAAGAAAGTATTGTAATCGAAATTTTTTTCGACTTCAGGTTTTCGACGGATTTACACGTTTTAGGGGTCAGAGATCCCAAAAAACATGTTTATAGAAAATGTCTGTCTGTCCGTGTGTCTGCCGCCATTGTACCATCAAAAAGTGTATGAAGTTATGTATAGAATTAAATCAAATTTTTATTTTAAGTTTTTGGGTATGGCAAGCGGGTCCTCCCTGAATTGGGGAAAAATTCGCCGGTAGGGGGCGCTGTAATAGCGATTTTTGTGCAATTTTAAATATTGTACCATCAAAAAGTGTATAAAGTTATGCATAAAATTGAAGCAAATTTTTATTTTAAGTTTTTGGCTATAGCAAGCAAGTCCTCCCTGAATTTAGAAAAAAATCGCCGGTAGGGGGCGCTGTAATAGCGTTTTTTGTGCAATTTTGAATATTGTAGTACCATCGAAAAGTGTATGAAGTTATGCATAGAATTGAACCAAAAAATGTTTTAAGTTCTTGGCGATGGCAAGCATGTCCTTCCTTAATTTGGAAAAAAATCGCCGGTAGGGGGCGCTGTAATAGCGATTTTTGTGCCATTTTGAATATTGTAAGTGTATGAAGTTATGCATGGAATTGAACCAAATTTTTTTTGTTTGTTTTTGGTCATGGCACGAAGGTCGTCCCTGAATTTGGAAAAATTCCGCCGGAAGGGGGCGCTATAATTGCGCTGTCTGTTGCATTTTTATTATTGTACCATCGAAAAGTGTATGAAGTTATGCATATAATTGAACCAAATTTTTTGTGTATGTTTTTGGCTATGGCAAGCAAGTCCTCCCTGAACTTGAAAAAATTCCGCCAGAAGGGGGCGCTGTAGTAGCGATTTCTGTGCCATTTGCATTATTGAACCACCGAAAAGTGTATGAAGTTATGCATAGAATTGAACCAAATTTTTTGTGCATGTTTTTAGCTTTGGCCAACAGGTCCTCCTTGAATTTGGAAATATTGCGTGGTAAAGGGGCTGGGTGATAGCGATTTTTGTACACTTTTCTTGATTTTTCGTAGTTCTATTGTCCATCGGCGGCTCATGCAGTGGCGGGAACTCGCTTCCTGCTAACCCGGATATTCGCAAACAGCTGATAACAGCAGAATAAGGAAAAATTAATAATTTTAACAAATATCATGATGTATGTGAACTCGTTTTTAGTCCGTTTAATTGACTGAAGCAGAAATTTAAGATGAAAATCAATGTTGGTATAGTATTGAACTAATAATATTGAAGTATTAACATATGTAACTAGTTTTTGAAATATTAAGATGTATAAGATAGAAGAAAGTTTTGGGATTGGCACATCCAACTAGTCTTTTAAATCAACGATATATCAAAAGGCACTTGCAGATCTTTCGAAAAATACCTCATTCATCGCTGTGCCTTTAGTATGTGCAGAGGAAAAAGGATGTTGACATCAGAAATAATGGTACAGATGTCATATTCGCCCCATATTGGCGCGATTTTTTTCGGTTGCCAATTTGGCGAAAACATCAACAGCATAAACAACTTAATCCGGGTTACCATATCATGCAAAATAACGACACTTTGGCGCAAGTTAAGTACCCGTTGCCTATATGATATTGGCAACAGAAAATAATCGCGCCAATATGTGACATCTGTTCCGAAATAATATATATCATGGTTTTCACCTATATTCTGCAACCTGGGAAGCCCGGTTTTATCCCCTAGTACAGGGTTGGCGAACCTATGGCACGCGAAAGAATAATTTTGGCACTGGGCGGCGTTGATTGTGTCTTTAAATCAGGATAGAGTGATACACGAAATACACGAACTTAGATGATCTGATTCGATTATAAATACGATTAATAGGAAAGTGAAGAATTTTAATCTTATTCAATGTGGTTTCAAAAACATATCAAACAAAGAAAATGTTTGAAAACTATCAAAAGGGAAAGATATTATATATTAATAGAAATATCGAAGGTAAATTATGGATTATTTCAGAACTATTTAATTTCAGAACTATTTAAATAAACTGTCTTTTTTTCATTTTGATAATTTTTACTACCACTTATACCCGTGAGTCATTATTTTCGCACATGAATATTATAAAAAAATCAAATAGAAAGCAGTTGCCAGTTAAATACATTTTAGTTTGCATTCTGTTAAAATTAACCGAGCATGAACATGATATTATTTTTCATCCAAGATACAACACAATTAAACACGTTCTTTTTTAAATTTATTTCTAAAATATAATTGTTTCTGTAATTATTACAATACTTATAATATTTACATGTATGTTATCCATTTAAAAAAAAATCTTAATAAGTAATTTTCCAGAAGTTTTGACTCATTATTTCTTTATCCACTAAATTTGTTTTTTAGTTGTCACGTCACGGTCGTGTAAGATGTTTTTTGAAAAAAAAATCGGCACGCGATTATAAAAAGGTTCGCCAACCCTGCCCTAGTAGATGGTAATTGCTGAAATTGGGTTTCCAAATGTGTTATGCGTTTTCCAAATTTCTTATTTTGAGATCATCTTTCACCTTATTAAACGGTGAAGGTTGGTTACAGCCTGAGATTAAGGACCAAGATGGGACATTTATGGCAAAATCTGTAATGGCAACAGTACTAGCTTCACTACCGACAAGGGGAAAGAATTAACAAATCTCCGAAATTTACCTATGTTGAATAAATATGTTTACGCTCTATGTTTTGAATATCTATTCTTTCCTAAAACGAAGCAGAGACAGCGAGAGAGGCAGACGATGTATTTATGCTTTATTTATTTAGCTGCTTTTTTTGTTATCGTACCCGTATCATTCACCTTTAACTTACAAAATAATAACTAGAGTAATAATATAAAACAAAACCCTAGAAATTCTGTTAAGAATGCAAATATGTAAGTTTATAAGATAAAAAATAAAATTCAGGTATTGTGTCAATTTATTCATATCGAGTAAAATTTTATTGAGTGTAATGTCAGTACCTCTATTTATTTTTAACTTTTAGATTTATATAACTGTAAACATTTGTCGAAAGGACTTTTCCCATCTGTAATATTATTATTATTATTTCTTATATGTTAATATTATAAATATTAACACAATAGAATTGATTGTACGTTATTTACATTTAAAACAATATTTTTATTTTATCTGTAAGGAAGTGAAAAAGCTTAAATTTTAAAAGATTATTGTAACGATTGTTTAATACGTTAAACTTCATAAATTAATAAAACATGGGCTATAAAAATTTTCCTACCAAAGGGGAATAATTATGAAATTTTCTAGGACTTGTAGAGTGCAATATTTCGTATATTTTTATATTACATCATTGCTTTTGATATATAGCATTCAAGTCGAAATTTTCACCTTGTTTTTCGTTGCACTTAAACCGTTCTCTCATCATGTAAAAAAAGAGAGAGAGAGAGAAAAAAAAGCATATATTCGTGCATGAACATAGAATAGATATTAGATATATAAAATAGAATATCTATTCTATGTTCATATATCAGTGTAAGATTCTATTGAAAACGTAAACATGCAGCATTAAAAAAAGAAAGATCACAATAAGGTAAATACTCAATAATAAGCATACTACAAGGATGGGGAGTTTCTTCCCCATTGTCACTAAAGGCGCTACGATCGCAATCGCATTTACCATTCGCGCTATGGGAGTGTCCGATCTTGGATGTTAATCTATGGTTACATCATTCTGAATGTATTAGAAAGTGTTTCATAATCTGTGCTTGACGCATAGTTTTTTGTAAAAATAGATTGATTTCTTTTAAGTTTTTGAATAAATAAAAATATTTCCGAAATTTAATTTATTATTATTATTATTATTATTATTATTATTATTTTTTTTTTTGTAGGCGTAATGATATACTGCATTGACAGCGGAACTATTGAAAATGTTGAGGAACTGCGATTTGACGGACAAAACTGGGAAAAGACTATTCAAGAGAAGAAACCTGAATGCAGTTGATTTTTCAGAGTTTTATGTATATTTCTTTTTTTAAATATGACATTGGAAAGAGAATGTGCTTTTAAAAATGCAATTAAAAAATACATCAATATAATAGAAAAATGTTCTAGTATTTTTGTATTTTGATAAAAATAAAATCTTATAATTTTTCTATCGATGTACATTTTACATGCGTAAAAAAAAGTAATCCCATGTAAATGTCAGAAATTCATTCTTCTTTTTATTGTTTTTAGGATTCGGTAATTAAAAAGTAAAAACGGAATCATTATAAGATCACTCCTATGTCTGTCTTTTCGTTTGTCACAGCCATTTTACTCGCAAACTATGGAACGTGGAAAGTTCAAATTGGCTGAAGTAAAAAAGGCTATTGATCCACATACGAGTATTTATAGATTATTAACCATTCCAAAATATATTTAGGGAAATGTAGAGGAGCTAATTGTGTTACGTGATAAAAAAAAAACCTTTTCTTTCTATATCGTTATGGGATATCGTGTGCTTTCACAGGGTGGTGAGTGGTCAGGGAAAAACCCAGTCAAAAAAGGTGTTAAATACACAGTATTTTGTTAAAGAGAAATTCGACTTCTTTAATCCCTTTATATTATTCCAAGAATTTTCTAGAAGAAAATACTGGTAGTTTCCACTTTTTTTTACTGTGTTTTTCCCTGACCACTCGCCACCCTGTTTCATAACGCCGCATTCAAAAAGACATTTCTTTTAATTTCAGGTATTATATTTTCAGAGATATCGTCGGAATTGTAATGCAAAAATACGTTCCCTACCCCCTCTATTTCATAATCTACTGAAACTAAAATTATAAAAACAATTAGGGGTAATAGAAGTTAATTTAAAACTTGCAGGAAAACTATAGCGATTACCCTAGTTCACATAGTTTTTGAGAAAATCGCATTTTCCGTTACATACAAAGGTACCTATCGTCGCAGAAGCGTAAAAAGATTATTGATAATGATTTTCGAAAAACATTGTCGGTAATTAACCGAGATATTAACCCTTAAAGACACGGATAATTGAACATTACATAAAGACACGGGTGACGTACTCTATGCGCCATCGGCTTTTAACCCTTTCAGGGGCAAGGCATTTCTGCTTCAAAATTGTTCAAACAATTAATTCACACCGCAATTCGCGAACAAATTTATTTGAAAATTATCAAAAGCTTTTTTCATGTATATTATGAGATCGAAAATTGTACTAAAAAATTACTGGTGCCATTTGTCAGTTTGGGCATTAAAATTAAGCGTTTGCAGGCTGCAAACGGCGCCCCTGAAAGGGTTAAAACCTTGATAAAAACTTTTAATCAGATATACGTACTTGGTGCAATGCAATATCCAGTTGCTATTTCATATATTTATTGTATGGAATCGCCTGTACACGAGTAATACTCGCACTTGACCGGTTATTTAAAAAATATTTGTAGTTTCAATAAGTCAGAAGATATGTTATGCTAACAAGTTTATAGGATACTATTCATTCTCAATTAAGCATTTTCAGTTGCGTAATTGAATTGATACATGAAAGAGGAACGCAATAATATAAATTTTAAGGTTAATTCTGTTAACTTATTAAGTTTTCCTTTAATATATGTTTGTTGAACCTTATGTGTTTACTTGAGGACAGTTAGCATCCCGAAGAACGATGGTAGTATATTATGTCCAGGGTTAAGTTGATGTTAAATATGTAATTGAGTTCAGGGAATTTTTTTTTGTTTAAATAATGATAATGAAAACCTTAATGTTAGAAACCCAAGTTCTGTGATATTCTATTACAATTTTTTTCCAAAGAACTAGGGGGGGGGGGGGGGTCTCTGCCCTCCTGCTCGCTACGTTTACCAACCACCCGCATAATCGCTTCGCGATTACGTTCAGTATCCCGAAGCAATCCTTATTTTCTAGCTAGCCCCAGACGCCTTTTCGTCGCCAACATATATGTGTAAAATTATATACATATATTAAATATTTTCTTATTTCTTTTTTTTTTTATAGTAATAATAATTAAATAATCTATATACCTTCCATCATAAAAAAATAGCAGAAGGTTATCGAAACGCAGATGACCTTCCCCCTTTCTCAATAGTTAATGGAAATCATCTTCTTTCTGTAAAAATCACTTTTGCCATCGACCCCTAAACAACCCCCCCCCCCAAAAAAAAAAAAAAACAAAAACAAAAAACAAACAAACAACAACAACAAAAAAAAAGCAGAAGTTTATCGAAATGCAGAAGATTATTCCCTTTCTCCGCCCATCCTATCTAAATTCTCTACTTTCATGATTTTCGCAAAACGCAATTCCCGCTAAGAAAAGACAGAAAGCTCTGACCAATCAGATGTGTTTCGCGGTATCTACGCAGATTTTCGTTGGTCCATTTCCAAATCGTTACTTTTTTTTTATATATGGAATGATTCACAGTTCGTTCACAGTAGCTATGTGAGAATTTCTGACACAGCAATTAACAAGTTGGAAATTGCTCGTCAAACGTGGCAAATGAGGTGCGTTCGTACTATAACTAGTTCTATAAATATTTTTTGCACCCCATATTGTACTGAATGTATATTTGTTTGCGCTTCATAAGTGCATAGTCTGTAACATCATTCAAATGCACTTGCAATATTTTTTTTCCCATTGGCCGTAATGTAACGGAAAACTTTTGACTGTCCCTGTAATTAAACTATACATCCAATTTTCATAGAATTTGAAATGGCTCGACAAAATTTTGCAACAATTATATATTTAAAATTTCAGACCATTCGGAAGACTGTAACATCATTAAAATGCACTTGCAATATTTTTTTCCCCATTGGCCGTAATGTAACGGAAAACTTTTGACTGTCCCTGTAATTAAACTATACACCCGATTTTCAAAAAATTGGAAATGGCTCGACAAAATTTTGCAACAATTATATATTTAAATTTTCAGACCATTCGGAAGGCTGTAACATCATTAAAATGCACTTGAAATATTTTTTTCCCATTGGCCTTAATGTAAAGAAAAACTTTTGACTGTCCTTGTAATTAAAGTATACATCCGATTTTCATAAAATTTGAAATGGCTCGACAAAATTTTGCAACAATCATATATTTAAAATTTCAGACCATTCAGTTGGGTAGTTTTTGCTCTGTTACATGCAGACAGACAGACAGACGGACTGAATGACGACTATAGGTGCTACGTATTTATATAATTACGAACGCACCTAAAAATGAAACTGAACATCCTGATGCGCCGAGTTATACCAATTAAAATACGCCAGTTCAAATTCGAACTGATTACGAATGATTATCCACAACATGAGAAATATTAGTAAGGTAATAATTCTATAATAATTAAGGTGGCATTAAGATTGATATTTGAGATAATTCTCTTTAGAGGTCAGCCATTAAATGCACCATAATTCAAGAAGGAGGGAGGCCAAGGACGGGCCCATTAAGCTTGACACGGTGTAAGGGGATTTAATATGGTGTGACAGACATCACATCTAAAATGCGAAGAAAACTTATTAGGTAAGCATTATTTGCAAGCAGCATAGTAAAGTTCATACAGAATATATATTTTTATTTAGCTTGTATTAAGTATACGATAATGCTGGGTAATTCGGTGTTTAATTTTTTAAAACAGAAAAAAAAAAATTGTAGACCTTTAAAAAGAGTGAAATGCACAAGTCAAAACAAAGATTCATAAAAAGAAGAGGGAATTTTGGTCAGCATTTAGAAAGTTACAGTTATTTAAAAAATAAAATCTAAAAAACACCAAATTACCCCGAAAGGGGTACTTTGCACGGGACACCAAATTATCTCTCACGGGTAATTTAGTGTCACGTTTTCTAACCACTGCCACACCACAATCGTGTATTTTGGAGTAATAAGGTGCATGCCATTTTTTTTGCATTTAAAATGTACTATTCAGAACACTGCTAATTTTTGAAATCAGATAATATTTGAAAGTACTGTGAATTTTTCTTTGAGAGCATATGTTTTTTAAAGTGATAGTTTAAAATCGTAATTACATGAAGAATTTTGAATGCTCTGATGAAATTCATAATGTTTTATGCTATTTAAAAAATGCTCTTTCAAGCTAAATTAACCAGAAAGAAATTAATTCAACATGATTATTTGAAACCAAAGTTTTAATACACATATAATACACGCATTTTTTATTACATCAGTGAAAGCATAAATGCTAATTAGGAGTTTTAATACAATAACCCAGCTCAATAATATAGAGGGAAACACTTTAGAATGGATATTATGATATTTTAGATAACATACAGTCTGAATAATTAATAAAAAACGGTTTCTTAAGAAACAGCTATCAACATTGCTGTACCTACACATGTTAAAAATGACAAAATAAATCAATCTGGAATAAAGAAGTCAACTATATACTTCTGAGAAATGATTAACAAACAAAATGTTAGTGACAATCAGCAAACATAATAAAATTACAGTAAAAACAAATTTATAAATAAAATACAGAGGCACTAAATTACCCCACTTTTTTTTCCCTGGGGATCAACATTATTTTTTTTCTGGGTCATTTTCAAGGATACAGAAGGAAGAAAGGCAATACTTATTAGAGTGTGCTTTTAACATATGACACTACAATTTTTTATTCATGCATACATCATCTCGCCTTTTCTGTGGCTTTATGTAAGTAGAGAGATACTGAAACTTCTGAAGGGCGTCATTTTGCATAGTTTTTGACAGATTTTAGAAAATACTTTTTTCTTTCTGAAAATGTCCTAGTTACATAACAGGGATGTATTTAATGCATAGTACAAAGATTCATAGATCATGATAATAATAATTGAAAATTGAGGCACCAAATTACCGTGAGTCACCCTATTTTTTTTTTTTTTACTTTGAATTACAATAGCTTGATTAAAAGCATAAGGATCTTAACGGTTTTACAGTATTAGCAGATCGTCAATATATGGGGTGATATGAAGGGGGTTCTGATGGGGGATATCAATCGAGTGCGACAACCTGTGATATAGGGAGAGGGAATGGGCCAAAACCCACGAAATTTGCGTGACGTAATTAATGAATGATCTCTTATTGGAATTAGTTACATATTAAGCATTGACGTTCAAAGAGATGGAAATTTGAAATAAAAGGCAATTGATAACGTTTAAACAATACTAGTGATTGCATTCAAACAGTACTGATAACGTTAATTATAAAATAATTATGAAAAGTGAAATATGACGAACATATTTTATTAAGCAGTGATTATTTCGTGATTAGAAAAAGAAACTAAATCAATTATCTATTTACTTTATCAATAATTGTTTTTTTAAAGAGTGCCATAATCGTAAACCCATTTGCCATTCTGACAGCAATGAAGTACAATGGACGTGGCCTTGTATCAAATCCTCCACCAAGGCCTTGTACCATCTCCTACGGTATGTTTTCATTATAAATTGTAATTATTAGCACTCGATGTACTATTTCTTTCAGCCAGCAATTAAAGTGTCGTCTCTAAAAAATAACGTTCCGTTGTATAAGCCAGTCGTAAAACAAAGCAAATGTATCGTTGCATGGTTAAATACTCTCAATTTTTTAAACTTCTAAGCATCGCACATTTTTAATTTTTATACCGTCGTATTGGGAAAAAGAAGTACTTTTAAATACAATCAGTTTGAAAACTGCATCTCAATTTATTTTTTGAGATATTAATTTTTTGTAGTTTTTAGCGCGATTTGTTTAATGTTGGCTACTCAATTTCTGTAGAAAATAAGAAAAATAGTTTTGAAATTAGTAATTATGCCTTTTTGTTGCCATTTTCCCATAACAACTGAGAAAAATGTGATTAAAATACGTGCTATTTTGAAAAAATATAAATGAATGATTTCTGATAAAACATGGAGCTATCATAAACTACATTTAATTTTAAGTATCTATATTAATATTACAAACAAATGTAGACATATGAATCATTAGATAGGCGATTTTTTGTCACGTTTCTTGAATGAAGACGTCTCTTTTTTTGGATTTGTGTATTATTCAGTGATATAAACTTCATATGAATACTTTACGGTAGATATTGTTTAAGACTGAATCGTAAATGAGGCGAATCTTCAGCGGATGCGAATGACGTCATTTTATATAAAATAAAAGCGTGTGTTTTAAATTTTAAAACTGAAATATGTTTTGTACTATCTATATTTATATACGTATATATATATATATATATTTATTTATCGGGGACGACACTAAATTCTGAATAAGCAGAATTGCTGTTTTCTAGTTTATTATTTTAAGTATGGATATACTTTATGCTTTAACACAGGGCATGAAATTTCAGTTGAAAAGGCACTAGCCAGGCTAAACTTTTTGCTCGCCGCTATTTTACATTCATTCAGACAGCAATGTCGGCCACCACATCTGCCAAAAAATGAACTATTTATGACAAACTGAATTTAAATTGACCATTGTTAGAAGCAGCTGTCTGTTAAATCCAGAATATTTTACATTCATGAAAAATATGAACAATTTTTAAAATGTTAACAGATGTATTATGAAGTACTTTCTGTTGCCCGAAATCATAAAAGAATGTAGAAATTGAAAAATCGAAACATATTTAATGCAAAATACCTATATATATATATATATATATATATATATATATATATATTAGCTCAAAGTAAGGTTGCGGTAAGATTTCAATGGTTAAAGAAATTGTAACAAACCACTTACAGGTCAAGAAAGAAAAAGTTCCTGTACTTTTAGGCCAGTGGTGTAGTCGTAAAAAAAACAGAGGGTATACGTTCTAAGCAGAGGGTATACGCTCAAGGCAGAGAGTATACCCTAGTGTATATATACCATAGCTTTCTTGAGAAACAGAGGGTATACGGTGTTCCTTAAAAAAATCCAGAGGGTATACGGCGTATACCTCCGTATACCCTCCACTACATCCCTGCTTTTAGCACTTCATGTATGCGTAGCTCTGCCTCTCTGCACTGAAACACGCTTGTCAATCGCAGCTGCAGGGTCAGACTCTGCCAGGGTGGGTCCGTTAATACAAAATCTGAGCAAATCATCCAGTGTCTCAGTCTTCAGAAAGTTCCTGTATGCATCTTGAGTATGTTGTGACAGCTGAAGCACACGAGGCTGTGCTCACTGATAGAGCAGCTCAAAATGTTAGAATCTGGAGCAAATTGGGGAATCTTGATGAACACTTTTCACTGTAAAACTTCTCCATTATATCTTTCAGTGTTAGTGAAGGGAAGATAAACTTGAATCCTGCCCACTTTATCAATACAATATCCACATTTTCATTAAATAGACTTAGGTTCAAATACATGAAGAGCTTCTTTTTTTCTTCTATCCCAAATTCAAGATTTTTTTCTTTCGGAGGCCAGCACTTCCCTTAAAACACTTTCGCGTGTCGCTGGATTGAGGCACGATATTCTGAGCGTATATAGTTTGATATGAATCACAATATTTTAAAAACAAAACTTACTCGCCAACCTTAAATATTTGCTTGCCAATGACGTGATGGCGAGTGCAAATTTCGCGCCCTGCTTTAACCATTGAAAATATCGCAATACTAGTTATGATTTATATCTATTTTAACTAAATAAAATTAAAAGAACTGTAATTTGTTTAGACAGTTTTCATATGAAAACACGATCTTGTTATTAACAAAACTCATAAAATACTCAACGTTTTAGAAACTCATTAATATTTTAAACTAGGCCCGACCAATCTTTCATTACCATGCTCTACAGACGTGATTTCCACGTCTAAGCAGCCCCCGTTGTACAGTCAAATTCCGCAATCAAGTTGCTTATAATTTATCAATGGTATTGGCGAAAACTCCAATTACGAATTATTAACGGCAAAAATTGTATAAACTTATGAAAACAAATTTAGTACTTACGAAAGTTTCTGGAAGAACTTTTTTTTATTCGTTTCTGAAAGATAGATCTGCAGAAATGATTGCATAATGGTAAATAGTTTCAGTCCAAAAAAGTAAGCAGTGCGTAGAAAAGTAATGGAACCAGATTGTCTGTAAAGCTCATGAAATTACCCAAACGCTGGTTGATAGCTGAAAATGTGGTTGAGCTTTACTGGTGCCTTATATTCAGAATCATATTATCCACTCAAAATGAGTACTGGATATAGTAAACAGGATATGCAGTTATGTACTAAAAAAATCCTGTCAAGCCCAGAATTGTGGACATGATTGTATCAAGCCAAGCTAAACTCCACAAAGCTAAAGAATGTAAACCATGAAGTAATACTTTAAGTATAGCATTAATATAGTCAGGTTGTTGAGGAATTGTTGTTAATAACATTTCTGACATAACACATCTAACGTAATAATTTTTATTTCGTGTAATTACTGTGAAAAGGGAACCTTATGTCATTGGACAGCAGTTAGCATATGGTTGAATCGTACATGTTTAGGGTTTTTGGCTTACTTTGGGCTTTGATCTTCCTGGCTTATCAGTGACCCCTGGAATGGAATTTGGCCCATACTTCGTACTGAACTGACCTCTCAGATTCTCGATCATTACCAAATCAGCCTCTAACATGTTCTTACGAACTCAAATTTTTAAACTGGTTATGAATGTTTGGAATTCAGAATGTGTTAAAAATGCCTTTATTTCCATGATTGATTTTAAGGCACCAGTAAAGCTTAGTCCTCATTTTCAGCTATCAACAAAAATTTGGGTAATTTCATGAGCTTTGCAGATAATCTGGTTCCATTACTTTTCTACGCACTACTTACTTTTTTAGACTGAAAGTATTTGCCGATTCTTTACTGTAACTTTTTTAGATCGAGCTTTACTTTTCTCTCTGGTTCAACCAGTTTTTTATATCATACGATACGCATGGATCTCGTAGTAACCAAAAGGCATCTACGATTCAAGAACTTCATCCAAAAATAATTTATAGAAAAAACACAGTTAACCCATTTGTTTTACATTATTGTTTAACGTTTCGTTTTCGAAAATTTGCTACTAAAATCACGTTAAAATGCTGCAAAATAAACTGGAAAAATTCTAAAAAAACACGCTAAACTATTTTGTATTTATTTGATAAATTATAAACGTTCTAAATATGGGAATATATGTATCATATTTATAACAGTATAATACGCATAATTATATGCTTTGTCTAGATTTGCAAAAATTAGTCTTTTAAATTGTATATTACAGTGAAACTCGTTTAAGATACGAATCAAGGGACCGAGAGGATTTCGTATCTTAAGCGGGATCGTATCTTATCCGGATTTCATAGATTCTCGAGTAAAAATGCAGATTATTATTCGCGTATTTTAGCCCTTTATAACACTCATTTTACCCATTTCTAACAATTTTTAGATATTTTAGAAAATTTGAGTTTAAGATTTTTAAATAAAGAATAACTTTATTTTTTTCCAAAATTTTATTGAGTCACCGTTTTATACAATAGGAAAATTAAAATGCCTTTATGCAATGCTCTCTGCCAAATTAAAAAAGACAATAAAACTAAATTTTTGTTTATCTTTAGAAAACCGAAACTAAAATACACTACATATACTTAACTCGTTCACTGTCAAAACTATAAAGTAAGAACTTTCAAATTTCTTGTTGAAACTCGTTTGCCACCACAAATTCAGAAAGGTAAATTGCGCTTTACTAATACAGCGAAATATCTGCAAATAAATAAGATATTTTTTTATTTCTAAAATAGTGGTGACAAGGTAATTAATAAATTGATGTCATCAATTTATTATAAGCGCGTGATGTCATCACGCGCTGGCGCGGGATCGGCAGCGAAAGTGTTAAAAAGAAAAATAATAAATTTTCATAATTATTTTTAGAAAGACAAACTAAATGTATGCAAGGAACAATAATTATTTAAGACATTATCAAAATTAAAGTACGGGAAGTAGTTTTAGTTTGTTGAAAAAAAGTCTCGGGCGCAATTTAGTTGCTCTTTTTACCTATTCTGCCCTATAGACACGTGATAAACGGATACCATAAGCACCGTTTCGTATATTAAGCCGGTTTTTGAGATCAAGGGACAAATTTCTTCGTATATTAAGCGGGATCGTATCTTATGCGTATGTATATTAAGCGGGTAATTTTACACAGGTTTAAAAGGCATTTTTCAAGGGACCGAAGATAATTCGTATCTTAAGCGAGATCGTATCTTAAGCGGGCGTATCTTAAACGAGTTTCACTGTATATACTATAAATAGTATTTTTATGTACAGTCGTGGAAAAAAAAGGTAAACACCACCGACTAACTCTGCAACAAATTATTGCAGAAGAAAGTTACCGGTACTAAACGATTGGAAATATAGTTTACTTTTAAATGATGTATATAAAATTTGCTTCGGGGCCCTTCCATATATCAAAATAAACCCAAACTTTGTTTCTTTTAATAGCAATACCCAAGTTTCACACCATAAATAAATTCTACACCCTTCAATTAGGCTAAATACAAATGTTACAAATGTTCATAAAATTCCTACAATCAGTTCCAGGGAAATTAATTATTTTAAAATGAGCCTATTTTAGGGCTGTATCGAAATTTAATTTCTGTACTCGATTGTTGAAATGCTACAGAATGACTAAGTCACTTCAATTAATGTATTATTTCTTGTCAATATGACTATTTCATCCACATAATATGCTTCGACTATTGACAGTCCAAATGTTTCAATAAATGAGTAAGATATATTTTTTTTTCAAATTATCTTTTCTGCACATCATTTTAACGTTTAGTAAGCATAATTTGAAAACTACTTAGAAGAAAAATTTGAAATTTTGAGTTCACATAAAGCAGGACATAATAAATATGAATCTTTGAAAAACATTTGCAATTAATATTTTTTTTTCGAATATTAATTTCTTAATACATAATATAAAAATTTTAAAATTACAAATTCAATGTATTTATGTTCGGTTTTTTTCGCATTATAACCACACAAAAAATTACTACATTAGGATTATAATTTAAGGAGATATGAATAAAAATATGAAAATGTAATTGAACATTATAAGCTCTAAATTTTGAATGTTTATAATTAAAAAACTTATCATCCAAATGACATCCTAAGCATAGTTTGAACCGAAGATTTAAAATATATTGTCAAAATTGGGTGTTATCATTAAAAAAAACCAAACAAACAAAGTTTGCTCTGGTTTTGATTTGTAGATAGTTCCTAAGCGAATTTTATATACATAATTTAAAAGTAGGCTTTATTTCCAATCCTTTGGTAGCAGTAACTTTCTTCTACTATAATTTGTTGCAGAGTTAGTAGTGTTTACTTTTTTCTCCACGACTGTACTACTAAAATATATTTATTTCTTTACAGAGACTAATAACATTATAATTATTATTAATTATAAACTGCGAACACTAGCATATGAGGCGTAAAAATAATTTATTTCATAATCACCTTGAAAAGGACTTTGCACAAATAACTGTACAATAAATAACTAATAAAAATATGTAACCGTTCGTGCCTAGCGCCCTATATTTGGTACGTTACAAACTGCCATAAAAAATACATAATTTGACAATTTTAAAAAACACGTATTTCAAAGAAGTCTATAAGCTAAGAGTATATCTTTTTTTTTGGACCTATGATAGAAAAAATACAAATAAACTTACTTTTTACATTTCGCCATCTTGAACAATGGAAAATCTATGAGCATCGAAAAAAAAGTCTTCATTTAAGCTAATAATTATTCATCTTGAGCTGTCATCTCTCGGTAACAGATAAAAAAAGTCCTTCCGGCCAGTGCCGGGAGGAAGAGGTAGCTTTCATATTCCTTATTTTAAAAAAGCCAACTTATATCATTCAAACACACCAATCTCAATTTAGTGGAAACCGAATATAGGAGATTCAATACTATTTTTTATCAATATAATGAATGAGAATTTCGCGAAATTAGTCAGCTTTATCCAAGCTGCTTTTCTTTAAAGTAACTTATATTTGGCTGCCAAATGCGGCGATTTCTTAAAGTGCGTGCCATTTTAAGACAACATGGTGGATGAGGCTAACCAGTGAACTTGGTCGAGACCTTAGTAATTGCTGTGCACATGCTCACTCACATCGGAATCGGTTGATATATATGAGTGCTGTCGCATGCAAAAAATCAGATTTTTCAAAATGTCACCCACAATAGAAATTGAAACTGCTATATCTGAGCCATTTTTTTAAGGTAAAGACAAACAAAAAATGCTCCTGAATCCTTATATCAAGGTCAAATGCTTAAGAAAGAAACCTTTTTCAATTTCTAATTTTTTTGCACCTCACTTTAAATATATATATTTTTCTTAATTTAATGGCCGCCATTTTGAAACAAGATGGCTGATGAATCTGGCCAGCGAACTTGGTCGAGGTATTGATGTATACATAGGCGTAGAGTTTTCAAAATTATTGGAGGGGCTCAGCCAGTGGCGCAGACAAGGGAGGGGGATCTACACCCCCATTGAACAGGGATTTAATTTATGAAGTAATGGATACAAAAATAGTAAAACCTGCTAAGACAAAATTACAAATAACGTCTAAAAGTTTCCGTTTTATACAGGTTTCCGTCTACCATAGCAGGTAAAAATTCCTTTCGATGGTGGGATCATGAAATGTTTGCCATTAGACAAGATTTCGTTATAGACACGCTTTGTTTACACAGTCTAACCTTATATTCATATCCATACAGTAATACCTTTGTACAAGCAATCGTAAGCGATCGAAACAATATTCCGTTAAAGGCAGGTTTCTGGCTAATTAAGTAAAGTTGTACGGCAATCTTTCCTTCTGTGGAGCATGAAAAGTTTCCATTTAAGACTGGATTATGCCATAGACAGGTTCCGTTTTGACAGGTTTTACTCTACATATATCATAAATATCTATATATCTAATAATAAAAGACAAAAACGCTGCTTGTGTGTGTTTATTGCCGATGGCTAGGAAAATCTACTGTCCGCAGAGGTCTGAAAATTTATATGAGAATAGTTCAATGAGGTATGGATGCCCCTCAGGCTCACATTTTTAATTTTTTTGATAATTGGCCGAGATATTAATTAAATACTCATCAAAAAATATATCTTTTTTTTTTTTTTTTTTTTTTTTTTTTTAATTGGCGGAGGCGCGCTCGTGCATGACCAGAACCTGCTTTTCGAGAGGAAAGGGAGGAAAAAATACATTTTTCTCTTTTTTTTTAATGCCCATCAGCCGTGATGTTTAAAATACGGAAAAACGGACGACATATTCTTATAGTCCGTACTTTTACGTCTCAAACGCCTCAATCAGTTAAAAAAATATGGTTCTTAACTCTTTGAAAAAAAAAATCAAAAAGGGATTTCTCAGTCGACTTTTTGTCCCTTTCGCCAACGCTTACTCAGGGCCAAATTTTAGAGGTACCGATTCATAAAAAACACGTACACTGTTAAAGAAATTTCTGATAAAATACGTAAATTGTTACTGGCAATCGAGACGCCAGTACTATTTCCGTATTTTAACGGAATCTTTTTTCTGTAAATTCCCGAAAAAATTTCTTTTTTTCACAGAATTTACGGAAAAAAAAATTCCATTAAAATACGGAAATAGAACTGGCGTCTCGATTGGCAGTACAATTTCCATATTTTAACGGATTTTTTTTTTTTTTTTTTTTTTGCATTGTATTTAAAGCTAAGATCTTCTTCTCGTCGGTGGTGCAATCGGTTTTCTAAAAGACTAATTTTAATTCTTTAAACAAACTCGCGACCGTAGGTCACTTCGCGCTTCACCGTTACCAGACTATCCTTTTCCACAATCTTTTTAGAGCATTTCCACAGACTGGATTTTACATCTATTACAAAAATTTCGTAATGTTCGAACGAGTAGAAGTATTTAAAAATAAAAATAAAATCTCAACGCTAACAAACGCTAAAAAACGCTCTCGGCGAGGTTTCGCTTGGCTTCGGCACACGTTTTCACTATTAAATATGCATGTTTTTCATGAAATTTTATAGAGTACTCGGGTACAGTTATATACTCGGGTACAGTTACGTACTTCTATCTCATACACATATTTATAGCATATTAAAATTTTGGACAGTTCGGACGACGAAAACTATTTTTTGTTTGTTATATTAAAGAACCTACGTGAAAACAAGAAAAACTAGTCGGATGTGACACTCCTAAAACTTTCTTCTATCTCATACATGTTATTACTTTAAAAATCGTTATCACAGTGCCAAAATTAAATGACAATCTATGCTCATCTCAATCATAAGGATTCTAAAGATATATGTTCATTAAACTGTGTGCATTTTAAAAGGAGATCTTTGAAACAAGCAATTGAATTTTGGCATGCACCCTCTTAGATGTCTGCAAGAAAAATTCTTAGCTCAAAGAGCATAAAAGTGACACCTGTCGCGCTGTATACAACAAAGCCTAAAAAAAGATATATGTGAAAGTGTAACAGAATATGAAGTCTGATTAAATTCCGTGTATTAGTTTTTGAAACAGAACAATTGCGGGAATCGTGAAAAACAGAGCATAGCAGTGCCACCTATTGCGCGAATTACACCAAAACGTAAAAAGAACAACATATATCACCGTCTAACTGAATTTGAAGTTTGATGAAAATTTGTGTATTACTATTTAAGATAGTTCTATTACGAAAATCATGAAAAATTCTGTATCGCAGCGCCACCTGTTGGGCAATTTACACCAAAATGTAATCAGCACCATTTTATATCACGGACTAACGTAATCTGAAGACTGATGAAAATACGTGCATTAGTTCTTGAGAAAGAGCTATTGCGGAAAGCGTGAAAAATGCAGCATTGCAGCGAAACCTGTTGGACGATTTACACGAAAACGTAATCAGCACGAAAAAATATCAAGATATAACTGAATCTGAAGTTTAATGAAAATCTGATCATTAGTTTTTGAGATGTAGCTATTGCGAAAATCGTGAATAATGCATCATAGAAGCGCCACCTATTGAGCAATTTACAACAAAAATTAATCAGCACCAAACAATATCAAGGACTAACAGAATCTGATGTTTTATGAAAATCTGTGCATTACTTCTTGAGATATAGGGCAATTTGCACCAACAACTATTAAGCACCAATTTATATCAGAGGGACTAATCGAACCTAAAGATTTATTAAATTCCGTACATTAGATAGAGCGCCCCAAAAAATTATGTCACACATTACAAGCAAACTCGCAGACGATTTACAGACAGACATTTTGTAAAAAACATGTTTTTCGGGATCTGTGACAGCTAAAAAGTGTAAATCCGTCGAAGACTGGAATTCGAAAATTTTCTTGAATTCAATACTTTCTTCTCGAAAGACAGAAAGTAAAAAGGAAGAAGAAAACATATGTCTTTTAGAATCAATATTTTTTTTCACGAAAATTTTACATGGGCTGAGAAACGGTTATATTCATAACGATAAAAATTTTAAAGAAACTATTTTTTAAAAAAATTATGAAATGACCGAACGTGAAAAATAGAAAATAACTTCTTACGAGCGCTTTTATCATTGAGGCTAATGTCAGACGAAAGTCTTTTTGCACGCCTTTTTCCCTAAATATCACCCCTACGTAATGCCGGTAGCATTTTATCTGACATTAGCCTTAAACTCAATATTTTTTGGAGATTTTTTCGTTTAAAAATATAAATTCGGACAAAATCGGATTAAAGGTATAAAATCATACAAATTTGTGCTTTATTAAAGGTTATTAACACGGGCCCGGGCAACACCGAGCGGGTAGGCTAGTCTATAATAATAAGGAAAGAAGTTTGTCTGTCTGTCGGCCATGTTTTGAAAAAATCGCTGCGCGCAGAGCTACAAAATTTGGTATGAAGGTACCTCTATGTATTTAGTTATGTACCCCAAAACCCGATTTCGGAGTTTTTGATTAGACTTTTTCAATATAATTTTTAATGCTATTTTTAACGCTTTTTCACGGTTCGAGAAGAATTTTTTTTTTTTTAAATTATTAAAATAAATCCGATTTCAATCTTTTAGCGTATAATATAGTTAATTTTGTCCTCTTTTCAAAAACGTTTTTTTCGGAATTCGTACAGCGATTTTTAGCGTTATTTCGTGTTTCGCAGAGATTTTTTTATATAAAAAAATTAGGTTTCAAATTTTTAGCATTATACAATAAATTTTGTCCTCCGAATTTTTTTAATTTTTAATTCGAATTTAATGCGAGTTTTTGCGATTTTTCGCAACGAGTTTTGACACTCGTGAAAGAATTACGTTTAAAATGTTTTAGAACACTTGTAGTAATTTTTGGTCTTTGCGACTTTTGGAATTTTTAGCACTTTTCAATGCAATTTTCAGCGGTTTTCCGCGTTCCGCAGTGGCAGCAATTTTTTGCATTCCGTGGAGATTTTTTGACATTCGTTAAAAAATTCCGGTTAATGTTTTTAGTCCACTGTAGTGAATTGTGTTCTCAGCGATTTTTGAATTTTTAATGCTCCCTTTTGCGTTTGTTTGCGTTTTTTTTTTTTTTCGTATTCCGTAGCGATTTTTTGGCCTTCATAATATTTTTTCGGTTTCAAACTTTCAGCCTAATATGACAAATTTTATTTCCTGCTATTTCTGGAAAAAAAAATTCCGCATTTCAACAAGATTTTTAGCGTTTTTACGCGTTCTGTGCCTTTTTTTACAGTTATTAAAGAAATTCGTTTCAACCTTGTAACACGCAGTAGTAATTTTTTTCCTCCGCGATTTTTGATTTTTTATAGATTTTTAATGCGGTGTTTAGCGTTCTGCTGCTATCTTTTGACATTCGTAAAAGGAATTGGGTGTCAAACTTTTAGCCCAATATAATAAATTTTTTTATATTTTCAATAAAGTTTATTCGAAATTCATACAGCGATTTTTGAATTTTTTGCGAATTTTTATGCATTGTTTAGAGATTTTTCGCATTCCGCGGTGATTTTTCTGCATTCGTAAAAGGAATCATGTTTTAATCTTTTAGCCCATAATAACAAAATTTTGTCACCTGCGATTTTTGAATTTTTAGAGATTTTTAGAGTTTTTTCGCGATTTGCTACAATTTTTCCAAATTAGCAAAAGGAATCCGGTTATCTTCTATCCCAAAATAGTAAATTTTGTTTTCTTTTCATTTAAATTTATTTGGAATTCGTGCAGCTTTTTTTTTTTAATTTTTCGCGATTTTTTATTACGATTTTTTGAATTTTCGTGTTTTTTACTATTTTTCAACTGACCGGACGACTTCGGGCATGTCAGCTAGTTAGTGTATAAATGCATAATATAAATAATACAGGGTTGCGCACGAAAAAGCGGCCCTGCTGTGTTTGCCATGATTGCGCATGTACAGATAGATACTTTTATATGAACATCGAAAAGTTTGAAAATATCACGAAAATCATATCAAATGTCAGTCCGAAACGGCACGGGAAAAAATACAGTTTAGGACTGACCCGGGTTTACAGAAAAAATTTAGACCCGGTCCCTACTCAGCCTGATAATAATGAAAGAAAATAGAAAATGGGCCTGAGAAAGGGTTGCTTGCTCGGCCCGAATAAGAACAACTGAATATGTATTGTTTATTGTTACCAGATTCTGGTGAATCGTCATTTACTATAGAGAGACCGCTTGATTGAATTGTACTATTTTAATAAATATGATCTTTATGCATGATTTAGAGACAAATAATTTCTTCCTTTATATTCTACGCTTTGGCGACACAGGTGATTCTTCCTGGCTTCTAGTTTCATCATTTGCAGCAAAACTTAAATCCTCTCCCCCTTCCATCCCGAGTTCTTCAAAGCTTGTAAATTGGAATAATTTTCTTTGTAGCTTCGGGAAACAGCGAACCATCTGTGCTCTAACCAGATCCTATCGGTCACAATTTGTTGTTCGTTAAAAACGTGAATTTATTGCTCTACGTCTATGACGCCGAATCAGAAAAAGAATTTCTTCCCAGAAAGTGTGCCCAGTGTCCAAAGAAGGAAGAAAAACCCACCATGGAGAGTGGTTAGTTTTTTCTCATACGTCACGCTAAAATTTTCCAGTTGTTTTACTTGTTTACAAAGAATAAAAGAAAACAGCGAATTTAGAGAAAGAACAATTATCCATCGAAAACATTATACGCTAAAAACTTTTGTAAATTATATGAAATTCTAAAATCTGAATTTTTTCTATGTCAGTTGGCGTAAAAAAATTTAGCCCATCTGCAAAATTATTGGAGGGGCCCGAGCCCCACGGGCCCATATAACTCTACGCCTATGGATGTATACTATCCACATGCCTTCTTACATCGAAATAGGCGAATACGTGTGTTATCGCGTGACAAATAGAAGATCGTTTCAAAATGTTAGCCATGCTAGAAATTCAAAGTGCTATAATTCAATCATTTTTTAAGATATGGACAAAAGAACAAATTTTCAGAAACAAAAACTGCTCCGGAATCTTTGTATCAAGGCCAAACACATAAAAAAAATCTTTTTCATTTTCCAATTTTTTAATACCTCAATTTAAATTTTAAATTTAATTTTTTTTAAATGGCAACCCTTTTGAAACAAGATGGCGAATGAAGCTTGCCTGAATTTTGTCACGCGATAAAAGGCGTATTTATGAACCGATTTGGATGTAACTTCGTTTATACACAGTACATACCAATGTCTCGACCGAGTTCGTTGGCCAGCTTCATCCGCCATCTTGTTTAAAAATGACGGCCATTTACATTTTTAAGAAAAATTTAAATTTGAAATGTGGTACCAAAAAATTGAAAATTGAAAAAATATTTTTCTCTTATGTGTTTGACCTTGATAAAAAGATTCGGGAGCAGTTTTTGTTTCGTCTATATCTTAAAAAATGGCTGAGTTATAGCATTTTGAATTTCTAGCGTGGCTGACATTTTGAAACGTCCTGATTTTTGTCACGTGATAACAGGCGTATTTATGAACCGATTTGGATGTACCTTGTTGTGTGCATAGTACATACAAATATCTCGACGGAGTTCGTTGGCCAGCTTCATCCACCATTTTGTTTCAAAATGGCGGCCATTTAAAAAAAATTAAAAATTTAAAATGAGATACCAAAAGATTGGAAAAAGAAAAAGATTTTTTTTTTGTATGTGTTTGACCTTAATAAAAAGATTCCGGAACAGGTTTTGTTTCGTCTATATCTAAAAAAAAATGGCTGAGTTATAGCATTTTGAATTTCTATAGTGGCTCACATTTTAAAACGAGCTGATTTTTGTCACGCGATAACAGGCGTATTTATGAACCGATTTGGATGTAACTTGTTCTGTACATAGTACATACCAATGTCTCGACCGAGTTCGTTGGCCAGCTTCATTCGCCATCTTGTTTCAAAAGGGTTGCCATTTAAAAAAAAAAATAATTTAAAATGAGGTATTAAAAAAAAAAATGGAAAATGAAAAAGATTTTTTTTATATGTTTGACCTTGATACAAAGATTTTGGAGCAGTTTTTGTTTCTGAAAATTTGTTCTTTTGTTTATATCTTAAAAAATGGTTGAATTATAGCACTTTGAATTTCTAGCATGGCTAACACTTTGAAACGATCTTGTATTTGTCACGCGATAACACACGTATTCGCCTATTTCGATGTAAGAAGGCATGTGGATAGTATACATCAATACCTCGACCAAGTTCGTAAATAGAAAAATATATATATTTAAAGTGAGGTGCAAAAAATTAGAAATTGAAAAAGGTTCTTTCTTTTGTCTTTACCTTAAAAAATGGCTCAGATATAGCAGTTTCAATTTCTATTGTGGGTGACATTTTGAAAAATCTGATTTTTTGCATGCGACAGCACTCGTATATATCAAACGATTCCGATGTGAGTGAGCATGTGCACAGCAATTACTAAGGTGTCCTGGGCCGTGCGAAGAGAAAACTGCGCCCGGGGCAGCGTGTCAATTTGGAGCCCCCCCCCCCCCCCACTTTCCTTCAAATTTGACAAAGAGCAGAAACAGAAATAAATTATATTGAAAAAATATTTTGTGTCGTTTTTAGAACTTTAAAAGATTTAATTTTAATTCAAAAATTCCAAACAAACAAATAACAGAAAAGAAAACTGCACTTATTTGTAAATGAGATCATGATGCTTTGCGACAGATTTTTCTTAACCTTTCTCACATATTTTTCTTGCCATTTTTAGTTCTTGTTAGTCTTTAAGCTTCAGACAATGGGTAAAAATAGCTAACAACCAGATATGAAACAAGCGGTCCCTTCAACCAATAAGTACTAAAAAAGCAAAACAAACAAAAAACTTGCAGAACATAATGTAAATGATAAAAATAAATTATAATTTCAGTACATTAATTAAGAAAGATAACTGAAGCAATGTTTTAATTAATATAAAATATAATATCAGGCAAATACATTTACTTCCATTTTATTTTTCTTGCATTTAAGGTAACAAAATCGTTTATTATTTTATGTGTAAAGATTGTGAGACACTGAATTTTATAGAAAGTAAATTCAGGTTGCTTAATCTCTCGACTCATAGTAGATCTTAAGTAGTTTTTTACTGGAATACTTATAAATTATGTACGCTGTCTCCATGTTTTTGTAATTCCTTGTTTTCCCAAAGTTAAAATTATGGAGCAACTAAAGGATTTCTAAATGATCAATTTTATAAAAGTTCTTATATAATGGTAGAAATAAGGTTTTCGCATTTAAAACCTCGCTTAACAATTCAAGTCAGCAATAAAGGGCAAGGTCCAGGCAATATTAACAGATTTTCGATAACTGATTTTAGATTCGCACCAGCCAGAAACTCAAATTCTTGTTTTACATTTCTCAGTTTCTCAAACCTCCAGTTCAGTTGCACGATTTCAGTGTCTCTACGTAACACGAAATCCTTCACATTCATATAAATTTCCACTTTCATCAGAAGTTTCGTAGTCAAATTGTTCTGCGAATTTTACGTTTTCTGTTTTGCTCAAATAAGGACTCTACATTTACAGACATGACCAAATCTTCGCTTTCTTGCTCAAAAACTTCCTCTCTTATTGTCTGAAATGTGTTTTTTAGTGTTTCAATCAGTTTGCTGGCGATCAAAACATTGACAGTTTTTCTTCTTCTTTTTTTTCGCGAGAATAATATTAACTTTTTCTATTTCATTTAAAATGCTGTGTCAAACTAGTAGGCCGTAAATAAAGGAGAATTCTTTATTTGCTTTATTAAGCTTTTTGCTCCTGAGTAAGTTTACTCATTTTACTTCATTTCTATAAGGTCTTCCAGAGCTTTTAAAATCTCTGGCAATTGTTTGTAAACTGCAGATATAACTTTATTTTTTAATGACCATAGAGTATCGCAATGTTTCTTTAAATAAACTGATAAGTGGGACATAAGTATATCCCATCTTTCAGTAGAAGAGAAGAAAAAACAAACACATTTTATGCAGTTCCGGAAATTTTTTGGACATACAAAAGCAGCACGAACTCAAAGTTTAGAGAATGTGCAGAACATGGTAAAAAATAGACGAATTTATTTACTTCGACGATTAGAGCTTACACAACATTATATTGGGAAGCCATATTTGCACCATATCACAACATTGAGCTCTGAAGGGTTGATATTGGTATTGCTTATGACGGCCGATTATCTACAAGTTGGATATAGTAAGCCGGAGTGGGATGAAAGTGTCCTCTGTAAGGTCTTTCTAATGGAACCTAACCCGTATTTACGCAAGGTTCGAAGAAAACTACGGACAATTTCGAACGATTAAGTTGACGTGCGCGATTGAGTCGAATTCAGCACCTCCCGTCTACCGTCTTTGAGAACAGAACCTCTCGTGCAGCTGTGAATGCCGAGATTATCGGACATTAGCTTATCTTAAATTTCTTATGCTATTTTTTTTTTTTTTTGACTTGATGTAGCCAAGAAACCTTTCCACGAATGAAAATTTTCTATTTTCGGTATCGCATAATTTGCGTCATTTGTTCTTTGTGAGGTGTACTGGATTTCTAAACTGGACTGTGTTTAAAATTCAGTAACTTGCAAATGGTTACAATTATTAAAAGAAATTTTTGCAGGAGAGTTATGTAAGATATTAGAAGTATTTTTACTGCGGTTCTCGGTTTTAGTTTCAAATAACAGAGATAGATGGCAAGCAATAAGCACTCAGTTGAGGTCTAAACTGAAATTCCCTAGCATCATACGAAGGAAGGAGGTTAAATATATAGAATAGGCCCCTAAAAATAAGATTGTATTGGAGAATGAGACCCACTCCATACATTTAGCCTCCTCTTTTCGCATCAGTGCTGGGCGATTTCGGTTTTGGCCTTGATTGAGCACCTATGGCGCTAGATGTTTTCTTAATAGTGCTTGTGTGGTTATACATTGCTGGCATAATTGTCGATTCAGTATAAACTTGATTGATTTACACGAATATGATTTAATAAAGTATACTGCTGTAACTTGAATTGACTATAAACGTGTTTAATTCTTCAACAAATCATCGATATTTATGTTGTAATGTGAAATTGTAAAACTGCAGTATAAGAATTGAAAAAGTCATTTGTAACGCGAGCAACTAGTGGATTTGGTCTGCCCCTTGGTACTGCACAATCGCTCTAAAGTGTAAACTGAGTTCCCGAGGTGGTCATCCCTGCTTGTAGCGCCATCTATAGTTGCTATTTGGAACTAAAGTCGGGAATCGAGGTAAAAAAAATACTGACATTTTACATTACCTTCCCGATTTTTTTTTTTTTTAAAGCTGTCACCATTTACAGGTTATTGAATTTTAAAAACAGTCAGTCCATTTTAGGACACTCGGTATATGGAGTGCGATCGAACGAAATTGAAAAATACCTTGCTCTATTAATTTCTTCTACAATCGTTTTTCTTACTTCATTGGCAAGAAAGTTCATAATTTCATCCTGAATATATTTTGTCATTTATCTTTTTCTTTTTCAATAATTTTCACTTTAGCTCTTTTCAAATTTGCTGTCGATTATATGATTTAATTTTAAACGTCTCTCAAGTTTCTTTTAGCGAATGCATGCATTCCTGTATTCTAGAGCATTTTTATGCTCAGGAATTTTAGGATTTAATTTCTTCCACATGAAAAATCCACAATCTGGATTGGCTAACTTTGGAGGGCGATCATAATAATTGGTGAATAGTAAAAAGAGAAAACAAAATATAGTGATTCCCTTAATTAAGTTATCCAATAAGCCGCAATCACCGTTAATAATTTCTCCACTAAGTATAATTTTCTTGAACGTTAGTTTGGAAAATTGTAGTCCTTATGCAATCGCAGATTTTATGTAATCAGCATTTTCATCCTGTGCTGGACCTTTTTTTTAACAGCAAAGTAATGACCGAATGACTATAAGAATGATTCCATAGTGGAATCAGAATAGGTTAGCAATTCATATTCACTGAGTGTGGCAGGTGGCAGAAACTTTCGTATACGATGTAAAGGGCCCGCAGAGTGCAAAAGCTTAAGAAACACTGCAATAAAATATCACAAAAGCATATTATAAAATCATCAGATCTAAAGAGCTCAATGAAAAGTAAATGTGAACAACGCAATAATTTTGAAATGAAAAATGTACATACTTCAATTGGGAAAAATATTCCCGAAATGTAAATAGTATATACATTTAGTTTTACAAAAATATAGAATATCGAAGAGTGAAAAAAAAATTCCAATGAAAATGATAAAAAAAAAAAAAAAAAAAACGAAATTTTTAGTACAAATTTGGCGCCCCTAAATTTCCGCGCCCGGGGCGACCGCCCCCTTCGCCCCCCCTTTCGCACGGTGCTGAAGGTGTCGACCAAGTTCACTGGTTAGCCTCATACACCATGTTGTCTTAAAATGGCAGGCACTTTAAGAAATATCCGAATTTGGCAGCCAAATATAAGTTACTTTAAATAAAAGCAGCTTGGATAAAGCTGACTAATTTCGCGAAATTCTCATTCATAATGATTTAGTATTGATAAAAATTAGTATTGAATCTCCTATATTTGGTTTCCACTAAATTGAGTGACGTGTGTTTGAATAATATAAGTTGGCTTTTTTAAAATAAGGAATATGAAAGCTACCTCTTCCTCCCGGCACTGGCCGGAAGTACTTTTTTAGACATAGACGAAACAAAAACTGTTCCGGAATCTTTGTATTAAGGTCAAACACATACGAAAAAAAATCTTTTTCATTTTCCAATTTTTTGGAATCTCATTTTAATTTTTTTATTTTTTAATTTTTTTAAAATGGCAGCCATTTTGAAACAAGATGGCGGATGAAGCTGGCCAACGAACTCGGTCGAGATATTTGTATGTACTATGTACACACCAAGGTACATCCAAATCGGTTCATAAATACGCCTGTTATTACGTGACAAAAATCAGGACGTTTCAAAATGTCAGCCACGCTAGAAATTCAAAATGCTATAACTCAGCCATTTCTTAAGATATAGACGAAACAAAAACTGCTCCCGAATCTTTTTATCAAGGTCAAACCCATAAGAAGAAAATATTTTTTCAATTTTCAATTTTTTGGTACCACATTTCAAATTTAAATTTTTCTTAAAAATTTAAATGGCCGCCATTTTTAAACAAGATGGCGGATGAAGCTGACCAACGAACCCGGTCGAGACATTGGTATGTACTATGTACAGAACAAGTTACATCCAAATCGGTTCATAAATACGCCTGTTATCGCGTGACAAAAATCAGCTCGTTTTAAAATGTGAGCCACTATAGAAATTCAAAATGCTATAACTCAGCCATTTTTTTTTAGATATAGACGAAACAAAACCTGTTCCGGAATCTTTTTATTAAGGTCAAACACATACAAAAAAAAAAAAATCTTTTTCTTTTTCCAATCTTTTGGTATCTCATTTTAAATTTTTAATTTTTTTTAAATGGCCGCCATTTTGAAACAAAATGGTGGATGAAGCTGGCCAACGAACTCC
Organism: Maratus speciosus; assembly: GCA_963932465.1. NCBI lineage: Eukaryota > Metazoa > Arthropoda > Arachnida > Araneae > Salticidae > Maratus > Maratus speciosus. The sequence goes on from OZ010793.1 coordinate 176,696,268, forward strand.
GTCGAGATATTTGTATGTACTATGTACACAACAAGGTACATCCAAATCGGTTCATAAATACGCCTGTTATTACGTGACAAAAATCAGGACGTTTCAAAATGTCAGCCACGCTAGAAATTCAAAATGCTATAACTCAGCCATTTCTTAAGATATAGACGAAACAAAAACTGCTCCCGAATCTTTTTATCAAGGTCAAACCCATAAGAAGAAAATATTTTTTCAATTTTCAATTTTTTGGTACCACATTTCAAATTTAAATTTTTCTTAAAAATTTAAATGGCCGCCATTTTTAAACAAGATGGCGGATGAAGCTGACCAACGAACCCGGTCGAGACATTGGTATGTACTATGTACAGAACAAGTTACATCCAAATCGGTTCATAAATACGCCTGTTATCGCGTGACAAAAATCAGCTCGTTTTAAAATGTGAGCCACTATAGAAATTCAAAATGCTATAACTCAGCCATTTTTTTTTAGATATAGACGAAACAAAACCTGTTCCGGAATCTTTTTATTAAGGTCAAACACATACAAAAAAAAAAAATCTTTTTCTTTTTCCAATCTTTTGGTATCTCATTTTAAATTTTAAATTTTTTTTAAATGGCCGCCATTTTGAAACAAAATGGTGGATGAAGCTGGCCAACGAACTCCGTCGAGATATTTGTATGTACTATGTACACAACAAGGTACATCCAAATCGGTTCATAAATACGCCTGTTATCACGTGACAAAAATCAGGACGTTTCAAAATGTCAGCCACTATAGAAATTCAAAATGCTATAACTCAGCCATTTTTTTTTAGATATAGACGAAACAAAACCTGTTCCGGAATCTTTTTATTAAGGTCAAACACATACAAAAAAAAAAAATCTTTTTCTTTTTCCAATCTTTTGGTATCTCATTTTAAATTTTAAATTTTTTTTTAAATAGCCGCCATTTTGAAACAAAATGGTGGATGAAGCTGGCCAACGAACTCCGTCGAGATATTTGTATGTACTATGTACACAACAAGGTACATCCAAATCGGTTCATAAATACGCCTTTTATTGCGTGACAAAATTCAGGACGTTTCAAAATGTCAGCCACGCTAGAAATTCAAAATGCTGCAACTCAGCCATTTTTTAAGATATAGACGAAACAAAAACTGCTCCGAAATCTTTGTATAAAGGTCAAATACATAAGGAAAAATATTTTTCCATTTTCAATTTTTTGGTACCACATTTCAAATTTTAAATTAAAAAAAAATTAAATGGCCGCCATTTTGAAACAAAATGGCGGATGAAGCTGGCCAACGAACTCGGTCGAGACATTGGTATGTACTATGTATAAACGAAGTTACATTCAAATCGGTTCACAAATACGCCTTTTATCGCGTGACAAAATTCAGGACGTTTCAAAATGTCAGCCACGCTAGAAATTCAAAATGCTGCAACTCAGCCATTTTTTAATATATAGACGAAACAAAAACTGCTCCGAAATCTTTGTATAAAGGTCAAATACATAAGAAAAAAATAATTTTCCATTTTCAATTTTTTGGTACCACATTACAAATTTTAAATTAAAAAAAATGTAAATGGCCGCCATTTTGAAACAAAATGGCGGATGAAGCTGGCCAACGAACTCGGTCGAGACATTGGTATGTACTATGTACACACCGAATTACATCGAAATCGGTTCATAAATACGCTTTTTATCGCGTGACAAAATTCAGGACGTTTCAAAATGTCAGCCACGCTAGAAATTCAAAATGCTATAACTCAGCCATTTTTTAAGATATAGACGAAACAAAAACTGCTCCGGAATCTTTGTATAAAGGTCAAATACATAAGAAAATAATATTTTTTCATTTTTAATTTTTTGGTACCACATTTCAAATTTTAATTTTTTTTCAAAATTTTAAATGGCCGCCATTTTGAAACAAAACGGCGGATGAAGCTGGCCAACGAACTCGGTCGAGACATTGGTATGTACTATGTACACACGGAATTACATCGAAATCGGTTCATAATTACGAGAGTTACAGTGTCATAGGTCAGATATATATATATATATATATATATATATATCAATACAAAAACCCTTAACGGGTTAAAAGTTTGTGACGCAGCGCTTATCTTATGCTCTAAGAATTTTAAATATGGAACTTGAAACTAATGATATCAAATTTTGAGTGACACTATGCTATTAATTATAATATCTATATACATTTATTTCATCATTTTATTTTTTTATAATTGCATGTGCAAAAATTATGTTCATTTTAAAAAGATGTATAAAAGTTTATTCATTGATGCATTATCATCCGTATCTCTCATAAATTCAAAATATGAGTTTTAAAAGATATGATATCAAAATTTAAGTGACGCCTTGATGTTGCTTAAAACGATTAGTTTTAAAATTCAATTTAAATTTTCTTTTGGCTAAATACATTTACACATCTAAACAATACTTTTCATTTTCCAATGCACTGTTGAATATATTACTTTCACTGAATCTATATAATGCACTGAAATGTATTCATTTGAATAAATTGATTTATCTTTTGTGCCACGCTATCCAAAAATCAAAAGTAAAATTTATGTAAATAGTTTTTTTCGTCATATTATCCATTTGCATACATTTAACTTAGTTTGGATACAATGACGCAAAAACTATTTACATAAATTTTACTTTTGATTTTTGGATAGCGTGGCACAAAAGATAAATCAATTTATTCAAATGAATACATTTCAGTGCATTATATAGATTCAGTGAAAGTAATATATTCAACAGTGCATTGGAAAATGAAAAGTATTGTTTAGATGTGTAAATGTATTTAGCCAAAAGAAAATTTAAATTGAATTTTAAAACTAATCGTTTTAAGCAACATCAAGGCGTCACTTAAATTTTGATATCATATCTTTTAAAACTCATATTTTGAATTTATGAGAGATACGGATGATAAGGCATCAATGAATAAACTTTTATACATCTTTTTAAAATGAACATAATTTTTGCACATGCAATTATAAAAAAATAAAATGATGAAATAAATGTATATAGATATTATAATTAATAGCATAGTGTCACTCAAAATTTGATATCATTATTTTCAAGTTCCATATTTAAAATTCTTAGAGCATAAGATAAGCGCTGCGTCACAAACTTTTAACCCGTTAAGGGTTTTTGTATTGATATCAGTACTTTTTTTAAGTTAATGATAAAAAAAAATAAAACAACAACAACAAAAATTAAAGACCAGACAAAGAATTCATAGTCAGGATTTCTATTCACCTTCAATCTCTCCCTCTCCCTCCCCGCAAAAAAAGATGCCTCATATTTCAATTTTAAAGAGCACTGTGCTATGAGATTTTTTTAAACCACTCATTGGTAAATATGGAAGTAATTCACAACATGCATGTTTAGATGGTATTTCTGTTGGTTTGTTTCAGAGATATAAAAAGCTATGTTAAATTTTACTAAATAAAAAATTTACTGTCTTAAGAAAAATAGCAAGAAATATTGCTCTTTAAACATACATATATATATAAATTTCCACCATGCTTCTTTAAAGCTCTTTATTGGCAATAATAGTAAATCATATAAAATAATCTCCTGAGCCCCAAAAATTTCACTTCTCCCTTCTCACCCATCTCTCCAGCTTACCTAAATAATTGAAATCTTTCAAACTTTAGTTTGAAAAAAAAAAAAATCTGCAATATTTGTTGCTCACTAACATAAATAAATAAAGCCCTAACTCCCCAAATGTACATTTCTCCTCTCCTCTCCCCCCCTACTGCACAGCATAAAAAAAAAAAAAAAAGCACTCGCAGATATTAAATCTTTAGGGTTTTTGGTGAGTGAATTACATATGAAGATAAATACGATAGATCTTTATAACACACCTTGGGATGAGAAGTTCTGCATATTACAGAATTTTGCATTATATAGATCATATTTCATTCATCGTTAAATTTACCTTGTAAACGTGCTTTAAATTACATTCCTTGGAACTAGAAATAGTGAAAATTATAAAATTTTACATAATAGTATAGGTGCAGATTCCCAATATCTGGAAGGAGAAAGTGGCTCCTAAACCCAAAAAGTCCTGTGGCCTCATTATGAAACAAACACATAAAAAGAATTTAGTGTTTGTAAGGGACTGAATTCAAAGTGGAAAATAATTTATTTTATATATACATATGTCTATGTACAAGAAAACACAGACTAATTACATCAAATGGGTTTGTTTAATTTAATCACAAAATTCTTTAATTATTAAGTCTAATACAAATCTTAAACTATGTTCATTCAGAAGATATAGTTGGACAAGATACATTTAAAAAAAATGTAAAGCTAAGCAATCATGGTAGTGGGAAATATTAGGATAACAATATTTCTAATTTTGATTTTATCGTATAACATTACATTAAAAAATTTGTGAATGTGAAAAATTATTTAGCACTATAAAAATCAAAACACACTTCAGACGTTTGTTTTTCTATGTAATACAATAGTTTTCTGTGTTAAACAGATCATTCAGGATTGTAGGAAGGAAAATACACTGATTTCATTTTTTTAAAAAGGTAGAAATCCACCATTAGCAGAAAAGGAGCATCCCTGTATAGCGTATGGCGACTGAGACAATGAAAGTTAGCAGCCGAAGCAAAAAATTTAGTCGTCACATGGCGATTGTGAATCTGCACCTATACATAATAGGATCACAGGGCCAAAACTAGCCTTTTTTGTACCCGGGGCAAACATGGATTTTGGCGCTTCCCCCCCCCCCCCCTCTTCTGTAAAGTATATTTACAAAGATAATTTTATTAATTTTCTAATAGCCGACTTATTTTAAAATTTAAAGTATGTAATCATAAGACATGTTATTCTGAACTACGTAATCTACAATGGCGGGTCAAAAGGGGAGGTCACAGGGGTCATGATTCTCCTCTGAACAACAACAAAAATTTTCTAAAGAGCATTTTTAAAATGAAATATACAGTAGAGACCCGATTATCGAAGTCCTGCTTAACTGAGTTATTTTCTTCTGATGGATTGATGGCTTCCATTTTTATGAAACAGCCATTATAAATGAAGTGTTAGGTAAAGATGAAAAAGCAGCCGTAAAAAAAAAGCCATTTCCCTTGCCCCCCCCCCCCCCCCCATTCTGACCAGAAAATCAGAGTTCTAACTTTTTATGACTGCTCTTTCATCTTCACCTAACACTCCATTTATAATGACTGTTTCGTAATAATGGAAGCCATCAATCCATCAGAAGAAAATGATCCATTCCAAAAGTATAATCCTTCATTTGGCGCCGGGGCACATGCCCCCTCGCCCCCTTAGTTTTGGCCCTGATAGATCATGTCACACATTATTAAATTACCTTTAGCTCGTGACTGACAGTTTGGGGGCACTAAATGCATGGCTGGCAAATTTATTACTTTTCACTATTTTTAATAATGAAATCTTTGCCTTATTTTTGGCAGAAGTTTCTTATATTAAATAAGGCAAAAATTTCTTTTTAAAAAAATATTACTTTTGGAAGGCATGAATTTAGTGCCTAAAAAAAAAAAAGACCCCGTCAAGAGCTGCCACCGATTATAACACTCATTTACAAAAAAATTTAATATATTGTTTTCATTGCTCCAAAATAATGCGTTAAAAGAAGACAATGTATCAAATTTAGTGTTTCAAGAAATTAGCAATATTTGTGAAACACATGTGCTTCTTAACTGCAAAATTTATTGTTTACATCTGAGAAAAACATTATATGCATCTTCTGTATTAAAATTTTTTAGTGGCAGGCTTTTGTGATTGAACAAGGACTGCTTGCAGAATACTTTAATAATTTTACAATATAAAATTATGGCTCTCGAACTACTATTGATGAAATACAGTAATAGGGAGGAAAAAAAAATCATTAAATAAATATAGTTTATTTTTAAAAAATTAATTGAATTTTCATCAGATATACTGATTATTACTACCATACATTATATGTAACATATTTATTAGAAAAATTACAACTATTTAGGTGAAGTTTTAAAATGTAAACAAAATGATGCCTTATAAACACATCAAAAATACAGTTCGTTTTCGAAAGCTGTGCCTGACACTCTGAGACAATTTTAAGATCCAAAGGGGTAATGCTGAGATGGGTATTTGCCGAAGTTCCAGTTGTATGTTGTCACTCAGCTAAACAGCCTCCGATCATCCTTATTTTGATAAAATCAAAACAGATCTGATGCATGCACAAAAGCACAGAAGGTTTCGCTTTACGAAAACAAACAGTACCTCTGAACAAAATCATTATACAGTAGACGCCCTCAAATCCACTCAACTTGGGACCAGAGGTTGTGCAGATTTTAGAATTTCGCAGATTTCTGGTCCTTGCTTTGTTTACAGTTTTTAAACAGTCATTTGAATGTATTTATGCAATCAAAGTTATAAAATATCCTTGCAATATAGTAAAATATTAAAATAATTAATTACAGTAATAAACTAAAATGATAAGAAGTAAGATAATTTAAAAAATGATTAAATTATTAAAGATAAAGATCAAGTAAATAATAATGTATAATTAAATCTGCATTATAAAGATAAGAATAATTTTCCTTGAATTATTGAATGAAACTTACCTCCTTCCTAATGGTACCTATTAATTTGCATCAAAATTATAAAGTAAGGAAGTTTTATTTCAGGTTTAGCCAGTCTTAATAGTCAAAAAATCTGGATTAAAATACATAAAAAGATTTGATAAAAAGATTGTGATTACCAATTTTTTTTTTTTTTTTTTTTTTTAATCAGAAATAAATTGTACTTCCTTCCTAAAAAATCATGAGTTCAGTCATATTATAGAGAATTAATTACATACTGAAATACAAACGGAATGATAAAATTAAAAAAATCTGAAATTTTGCCCTTACATCTGAACTGGTTTACATCTGTGATGATGTGCAGATTTAACGCTGGTAGCTGGTTGGGTACCCGGGCAGATACCCACTACAACCCTGAAAATTATTGCTTGTTTTTAACACAACATATATTTGTTTTAAATGCTTTCTCGTCACTTCTTTATATGAAAAACAAATACAGGAATAAACATAAACATCGAATCTGATTTATGCCTAAAACTAAGATTGAATCAGATATGAGGAAGATGTGTTTGGTAAAGCAAGCATCACCCTTATCATTAGCAATACAACAGAATTAATAGTCATCCTTGTGCATATGTATCAATCTACACCAATATGCCATTAAGTATTGTAGCTTTTTTTTAAATCAAAACACTATATTTTGATAATGTACATATTAATAATATAGTAATAATGATACTAGTACTTTTTACTTGAATGTTAATATAAAGCAGTCAATCTAAGTATACCAATTTAATAAAGTAATCATCCAATTAAATACAGTAAAATCTGCTTAGACGGAGCACGAAAGACTGCACAAATACCTTGTTTTAGACATATTCCATTTACACAGGTTTTTCTGTAATAGCATGGAGTTTGTAACTTGGTGGTATGCGGAAGTATGAACTTCTATTCAGTGGTACGTCGACCTAAAAGTTTGGGAACCCCTGCTCTAGAGGGTAGCAATATTTCTACAAAATGGATTGCAGGCTCTTTTTAAGAGTAAAATTCATTGTTTACATTAAAGAAGCTGTCTGTTATACAGAGAATTGCATTAAAAAGATCTTTTACTGCAACAATGCTTTTACTACAATGCGGTCCTTTGACGAAATTCACATTTATCTCGTGATCCTTTGATGAAATTCGTGTTTTTTTACAATCCTTTAACGAAGTTAGTGTTTTATCTGCGATCTTGTGTCAAAATTTGTGCTTTTTTCAACATGCTGTGACAAAATTGGTGTTTTTTCGCAATTATCTGACAAAATTTGTGTTATTTCCGCAATCCATTGACGAAATTCCAGTTTTTTGCGGCCTTTGGCTAAATTTGCATTTTTTTCCGTGTTTTTAATCAATCCTTTGGCAAAATTCACGTTTTTAACCAATGCATTGACAAAATTCCTGTTTTTCGGCATTCCTTTAACAAAATTCGTGTTTTTCAGCGATCCTGTGATGAAATTTGCATTTATTTCGTGATCCTTTGGCGAAATTCGCATTTTTTTATGATCCTTTGGTGAAATTATTGTTTTATCCGCGATCTTGAGGCTAAAATACGCACTTTTTCTGCAATAGTGTGACAAAAAGTGTTTTTTCCGCCATCCTGTGACAAGCGTTTTTTCGCGATCCTTTGATGAAATTAGTGTTTATTTCGTCATCCTTTGGTGAATTTTGCATTTTTAATGACATTAGTGTTTTATCCTCGATTCTGTGGTGAAATTCGCGCTTTTTCCTTGATCTTGTGACAAAATTCGCATTTTTTCGCAATAATCTGACGAAATTTACGTTTTTTCTTGATCATTTGACGAAATTCATGTTTTCTTTTGTATCTTTTGGCGAAATTCGCGTTTTTCACGATCCTTTAACGAAATTCATTTTTTTCTGCGATTCTTTGATGAAATTCGCGTGTTTTCCATGATGCAGTGACTAAATTCATGTTTTTTTCTGAGTCCTTTGACGAACTTCGCGTTTTTTCGTTATCCTTCGTTGAAATTCGTGTTTTTCCAATATATATATTTATTTGGTGGGCAGGATGATCGGGCCGTTTGCCCCCCCCCCCCCCCCCGGGTTTCTGTTTGTTTGTATTTTCCGCAAAAACTGCCATAAAAAAGGTGGATTTATTTTTTTTTTTGGAGGGGGGGGGGGGATCAGCGTGATTATCCCCCCCCTGCACCTACCATAGAGACCTGCTGGATTCGCACCTGCCATATGGACACTAAATGGTAAAAAGTGACTATTAAGAAATTGTCAGCGGCTACCTTCCTACAAGGACAAAATATTTTTTTTCAAGAGAAAAACAAAAACTGCCTAATATTCATAAAATATTGGTTGACGGTTTTTCGGGTGCAAGGCTCTTTGCGGCCACACCTGTCGCACACTCGTAGGGACGCCTCTGTCGGTATGAGGTAAAGGAGAATGCAATAACTTTGAAACGAAAGATGTTTGTACTTTCACTGAAAAAAAAAATTAACAACATGTAAATATACATTTTTTCAGGGGTGCAGAAAATGTTTCTACTCCCAACATTTCCCCCAATCCACATGAAAATTTCCCGAAAATTTTACAGTATGTTGTAGGTAAATGCTGTTATTATCGTAGGTTCCAATATTTCTCAACTTATGCGCGAGTATATATAGCAGAGGTGATTTTGAGTGAAAAGCAAAAATTCTGAAATTAACAGCAAATTTTCTGAAAGGTTACAGCACAGTGGAGGAAAATGGGGGGGGGGATCCACTCCCGGCACTATGTTTTTTTCGCGGCCCTTTGACGAAATTTGCGTTTTGTAGCGATCTTTTGACGAAATTTGCGGTTATTTCGCCTTTCTTTTGACGAAATTGGCGGTTGTTTTGCCATCTTTTGACGAAATTCGCGGTTGTTTTGCAATAGTTTGACAAAATTGCGGTTGTTTCACGATCTTTTGACAAAATTGCGGTTGTTTCGCGATCTTTCGATAAAATTTGCGGTTTTTCCGCAATCTTTTGACGAAATCTGTGTTTTTTTTGACGAGTTTTGTGGTTATTTCACCCCTTTTGACGAAATAAATGGTTGTTTCGCGATCTTTTGATGAAATATGCGAGTTTTTTCACGTTCTTTTGACGAAATTTGCGATTATTTAGCTATGTTTTGACGAAAATCATGGTTATTTTGTCCCTTTTGACAAAATTTGCAGATTTTTGCGATCTTTTGACGAAATATGCGTTTATTTCACCTTCCTTTTGACGAGTTTAGCGGTTATTTCGCCCTCTTCTGACAAAATTTGCGCTTATTTCGTCCTGCTACGAAATACGTGGTTGTTTCGTGATCTTTTGACGAAATCTGCGTTCATTTCGTGCACTTTGACGAAATTCGCGGTTGTTTTGTGATTGTTTGAAGAAATTTGCTCTTCTTTCGGGATCTTTTGACCAAATATGCGGTTTTTTTGGCGATCTTTTGATGAAATTTGCGTTCATTTTCCGAACATTTGACGAAATTTCCTAGTTTTTTCGCGTTCGTTTGACGAAAATCGTGGTAATTTTGTCCTTTTAGACGAAATTCGCGGTTGTTTCACGATCTTTTGACGAAACTCAATTGTTTTGCGATCGTTTGACGAAATTTTCGTTCCCTTCGCGCTCTTTTGACGAAATTCGCAGTTGTTTTGCGATTGTTTGGCGAAATTTGCTCTTTCGCAATCTTTTGACGAAATTCGCTGTTATTTCGCCACGTTTTGACGAAAATCGTGGTCATTTCTCCCCTTTAGACGAAATTTGTGGTTGTTTCACGCTCTTTTGACGAAACTCGGTTGTTTTGCGATCGTTTGACGAAATTTGTGGTTATTTCGCGATCTTTTGACAAAATTTGCGGTTATTTTGCGATCTTATGACAAAATTTGCGTTTTTTCCGTAATTCTTGGACAAAATTCGCGGTATTTTTATGTCCGAATTTTCAGATTGATGAAAGATTTTTTAAATTTTCGGAACCGAATGCCTTAATTTTTTGGAAAATTGGGAACAGAATCACCCGATATACGGTACATATTATTCTGAGATTGATTTTGTGAAGGTCACCATACGGATCTTTTTAATCATAGTGAAATTTTTCTATCTCAGGAAATTATGGAATTTGTTGTTAAAACCGAAATCAATTGTATATGTTTCTGCAAAATTTCCCCCGATCCTAGATCGCCGGATCGGACATATTCTGCACCCCTGCATTTTTTTTTTTTTTTTTAAGGAAGAAAAAGACGAGGTTTGTAGTATAAATTTGGCGCCCCCTCCGTGCCTGCACCATTCGTACAGCCCTGCTGAGACATATGTAAATCTGACAGCAGAGCCAATTGGATTAAGCTTTCAACCTGGTCAAGTTATGCTAATATATTATCATGGTGCAAGAAGTTCATCCAAGCGAAGACTGACAAAATTTCTGAGTATTAGGAATAACCAAATGTAAATAAGGAAATGTAAATAATTAATTTCAAATCCGTCTCCTCGCAAGAAGTACACAAATAAATATAGATTATCTATCACTTGAAAGTGACAGCACTTCGCACTCAGGAATTCACGTTTGTAATCAAAGATAGGTGGCGCTTTTAGACCCGCTAATGTTTGTAAACAGTTTACGTGAATGCGGTTATCACTGCTGGCTTTCGCTTGTGTCTTGTGTTTGCCTCATGTGAATTGGTTACTTGTGGAATAAATTTTTTGCTTTTTTAAGTCTCTTAATGGAAAATCAGCTTACTTTAGTATGTTTGTAATGTAGTGTGTAAAAAAACAAGTATTTTTATTATTATTATTAAAAATGGATTTTTATGATTGTTTTTCTGTGTTAACCTTTTTTGTGCCGACGATATTTTAAAGTACCATTGAAATTACTTTTCACAAAATTCATTTAATACATCGATTAGTAGTAATACAGTTTAGAATCAGCTATAGATATATTATTTTATCTTGTTTCAAAATCATTATTGGTTGCACAAAACAAAAATATTTTTAAAAAAAATGATTTCTTTTGCCTTTGCATCTTTTCAGTTTTCTTGACGTTAAAAGATTAGGAATGGGGGGTAGTTTCAGTTCGGAAATATTTCTATTGTAAGAACATTATATTTGTACATTTCCTAATTCTACAAAATACTAAAAAATATTTTTTAAATAAAAGATTTGAATGGAGTTATAAATATTGCACAAAATCTCAATAAATTCAAATTTAATTAATTTTATTTGGCAAAATCCTTTTAAAATTTATTAAATGATTATGTAAATCTTCTAATATAGTTTAAAAAATTCACGAAAAATGCTTTAGAAGATGAAATTTTCATGAATTCATAATTTGGGACATAAAGGGTTAATCACCGTCAAAATTGTAGGTTTTTAAAACAACCAAACCGGTAATTAGGATATTAAAGAATATTTTTATCGTTAATTATTAAAATAATAGAGGGTAATTGGATAAATAATAAAAACGATAAATAAATAATTTCATTAGGTAATTTAATGCATGAAATTAATAGAATTCTTAGAATATAACAAATAAAAGAAATTTCATGGCAGTTCTTTATGTATTTGTAAAATTATTGCAGTTGCATAATTCTAAGCTGATGCAGATATATGTGCATTAACAACAAAAATAATAATAATATCTGTTAATTCACACATATACAGAGACTAAATATAATCATATTAATGGTTAGTCATACATTCTATCAACATTAACTACCCAAAATATTAAAGAAAAAAAGAAGAAGAAAGACAGAATATATTAGTTTTCATGCTAAGTGCATTATGTTTCAATTTCTAATTTGTATGGACTCCGAAAATATTTATAATCATCGATATGTTGACCATTTTGAAATTATCGTGATATTTATTAACCTTGATTGGAACGTAGCTCTTCCAATTAAAAAGCAAAAAAAATTTGTTACTTTTCATCTTTTATCAATTGCTTTCTTTGATATGTTGTGCTAATCCAAAAGTAGAAAATATTTTATAACCTTTTACTGAAGTAGTTCTTCCTAAATATTTTTATACTAATTAGATTTTTTTTTACTTTTTTCCATTCTCTTACTATAACTGTATAACAGATGTTATCATTCTGAAATTTATTATGTATTTATTTATAAAAAACAAATAAGAATCTTTTATTTATTTATTTTATTTAATCTAGAAAAAATTATTTTATTTGTTGTGCTTATTTTCTATAAAAGAGTGAATAATTTGATTATTCAAAGAAAGTTTTTATGACGATGACCAGATTTAATTAAAGTTTTAAATGAAATGCTTTTTAAACCTGGTAACAGCTATTTTAATATACTTTCACATCATTAAAAAAATATTTTAATCCATTATTTTTTTTAATAATCTGATTTAAATCACGATTAAATTTGAACAAACTGTCAGCCTCAACGAGACATCGGATTTTCTGCTGGTCAAAGTTTTGTTGCCGTTTTTAGAGACGACAGGTAGTATTTTATTTTTTTTCATTTGGAAATAAATGAAAGCTTAAATCGGGATTTTTCGATTATCTAGAGTTGCATTGGGGCACATAGCAGCATGTATTATCTTTTTTTTGCGGTTTTATTCATATTTATTAAGAATTAAAAATCCCAAATGATATTTGACTCACGGTAAGTAATGCCGGTAATACTAACGCGATGAAAGAAGCAGTGGTACCCTTTAGATCGCTAGAGGGCGAGTTTTTTGTTACAAACGCGAATAACTAAATGTAAATAAGGAAATATAAAATAATTAACTTCAAATCCGAGAGGAAACAACGACTTAAAACACTAAATCCATCGTTATAGCGTAATTTGTAATTTCTGCTCGGTACACAAATAAACATGGATTATCTTTATCTATCTTGCTATCTTCTGAAAGTCACAGCCCTTCGCGCTCATTGGCGCGATGTGATGACGTCAAACCTACTCATTACGAGGCTAATGTTAGCCTCGCACTCACTAATCACAGACGAGAAAATTACCAGAGATTAATGGTTGACTGGGCATTAACGGAAACGAAAATGTCAAAAATAAAATGAGTTTTACCAGATAAAAGATATATCTTATTCACCTCGCCTTAATCACATTTGTATTATGTATCAATTTAAAGATAATCGTAAGAACCGTTTTCGAGATTTTCAAATTAGGAACTTCCTCGATATTATACCAACGTTTTCACTTTAAAAATGGCTATTTAGATCTCAAAATATACTGCACGTAGAAATGTAAAAATTTCAGTATACGATTAGACTGCAGATATAAGATTGTTCTAGAAAATTCAGAACAATAGGCCCTATATCTGCTGAGTTATTAAAAGGCGGCTTTTCGCGTTTTCTTTGATGTCGAGTTAGCTGTATATATGAGTTCCGCCATCTACGAATTCTACGATACGATACGATACGATTTTAACGATACGATACGATGCAATTTTAGGCTTAAGGCTGCGTCACTCGGAATACTACCGTCTTCCATGATATATATATATATATATAACCATTAATTAAACATAACCTACCACCGTCAATTATTATGAATTAAAGCTGTAAGTATTTAAAAAAAAAGTATTATAAGAATTATTATGGAAGAAAAAGAAAAAAGTGGACACCGACAAAAAAATGGAAAAGCTTATATATTGAATTACGTTGTCAAGGGCACAGAATTCAATGATATAAGCAAAATGGTTGTTTTCTGTGAGAAAAATAAGCTAAAGCTAAAAATTATTTTCCCCTGTGCCCAAACAACCATTAAAATCAAGTGAATTGATTAAAAATGAAAGCAGAATAGAATCAAATAATATGAAATGGAAGAATCAATAAAACGTATTTAAATATTTATAGGATATAAAATATAAATAATAAACACCATACCGCTTAATATTTCAGTATTTTACAAATAACCACGCGCACATGTCTACCAGAATATCATAAAGATTAAGGTGAATAAAACAGTTAAGAAATCACAGTAATTGATACCAAAGGATGCAGTTAATACATTTTGAAATAAAATTTGAAATACCTTGTTAAATACAAATGGAGCAAGAAAAATTAAAATTTAGAGCTATCTTAAAGAGACAAGTTTTGGTGCTGCCATCTAGTATTACTTATATGAAGCAACTGTCGCAAGATAAATATTTGTAAGCATTTGAATGTAAATAATTTTTTAAACAGCAAAACCAAACATATCCTTATATATAGAGAATTATAAACCTAATATAAACCACACAATGTATTTAAAAAAACTATTGTTAATAAAATTTAAAAGCATACAAAATATTCTATTAACTAACTAATTTAAACTAAACTAAGAATTTAAATAATTCTAGAACTTTGATAATATATAGCATATAGCTATATGCTATAAAACAAAGTAAATTCAGTAATAATTAATATAAATAATTATTAAAAATAATATAAAAAATATTTTTTAAATCAATTATATATAAGATATTTATAAAATGAACAGGAAATAAAAAACATGTGGAAGTATATAGAAGGTTAAATGATACTTAAATTCCCATTACTTAAAAAGCACAAATATAGAGTGTGGATTATTTTCATACATCCATAAAAATCCAAAAAGTATGAATGTGGGACATTCAAAAACATTAAACCGATAATAAATATTAAAAAGAATAGAGGAATAATAATAAAAATAATTACCCAATTTTAATACATACAGTATAACTATATTTATATTAAACATACTTATATGTATATTAATCACTATAAAAATGGCATACTATTAGTAATTAATATGATATTGTCCTAAGTAAATTAAAATTTAATAACAAATAATTGTAAATTAGATTAATCAATAATTAAGCTAATTATAATATTAATGAAATTCTCCAATTACATATAAAATATCAAATCAACATCCATATAAAATACGTATCAAAAATATAGTAATAATACAAAAGCCCCCATTTTTTTTAAATAATTAACCATTGCGTATTATCCAGACAACAGCACCCTCCTCCGTACTCTAACATCTATCCACCCAACCAACCTATAATAATTTTTTTTATATTATTTTACAAATTTTTAATTTTTTATAGATATTTTTTTTTTATTTTATAATTTTTTTGTAATTTTGTTTACGCATGTGTTAATTTGTTTTAAAAGATCATGTAAGAAAAGTACTAATTGTATATTAATGAATATATGAATTTTTTTGGAAAACCATGATTTAATGCATCAAAAATTAGTTTTTTAATATTATTGTTAATTAGAGGAGAAGAACATAAACATTTTATTCTATATAAATGATTAAGTATTATATTTCGAAATACAGAATGATGTAGACAAGATTTAAAATTTGTAAATGTATTAACTGTGAATTTAAATTCTTTACGTTTGTCATATAAATCTGTGATTGTTTTGTTGTCTTTTATTGTAATTTTAAGATCTAAGAAGTTAATTGTATTGTTAGATAAAAGGTTTTCCGTTAATTCCAAATTAGTGGGATAATCAACTGGAAATCGAGTAATTGCAGATTGATCAGTATCAATTAAAATGATGTCATCAATATAACGATATAAATGTAGATTATTATTAGTAAAATTACGTTCATAATGATATAAGTATAAGTCTGAGAGTAAACTGGAAGTACAACCGCCTTGTGGTATACCGACATGCTGTAAATATAAAGTATTATCTTGCAATATATAATTATTATAGATAATGAAGTTAGTTAAAGATTTAAAATATGCAATATCTATATTAGATGGTAATTCCAGTTTTTTATAATACTTTTTAAATAATGCATTTATAATTTTATGTAAATCTAATAGGTCTATATTATTAAAAAGATCTTTGAAGTCATATGTCGTTATATTATAAACACAATGAAGATTTTTTAAAATATTGACAAGTTGATAGCTATTTTTTATACAATGTGTATTATCATTGTTTGTAGTAAGTACATATAATTGATTAAGAATTTTTAAGAGAAGTGTATTGGCTTTATTATTATATGTATTGCAACCAATAGTAACAGTCCTAAATTTAATTGGAGTTTTATGAAATTTGGGAATAAGAACTAAATATGGATAATTAAAGTTAGTAGATAAAATATTTAATAGTTTATAATAACTTCGAATTTTACGATTATTTACAATTACATTTTCATTAGTTTTTGAAATGACTTATTAGAAGAAATACAATTTGTAAGAAGTTGGTGATAATATGATTTACATATAATAGCATAATTGTTAGGAGATTTGTCTACATATGTAATAACGTAGTTTTTTTGTAATTTAGTAATTTGTTGGAAATAATGCTTTGTATTAATAGAAACCAAATCAGCAATATTATTTTTTAAAGCCATAGTTAATTTTTCAATTACTAATATTTTCCATTGATTAAAATATTCATATATATATATATATATATATATATATATATATATAACCATTAATTAAACATAACCTACCACCATCAATATATATATATATATATATATCAATTTTGAACGGAGGGTGGTTTCGGGGTCTGGGGGTCAGGATCGATGAAAATATGCCAAATTTTTTTGAAATCGCTTTCCTCCCAACGGCTGCAATAGGTCGCTTTTTGTAATGAAAGCTACCTAAAAAAACACAGATAACTATTCCAGGCAGTTTTAATGTTACTGTGAAAAAAAAATTATAAAACAGGAATTCTACTTTTTTAGAATTTAGTGTCGCCCCCGATAATATATATATATATATATATATATAAATATAGATAGCACAAAATATATTTCAGTTTTAAGACTTAAAACACACGCTTTTATTTTATTTAAAATGACGTCATTCGCATCCGCTGAACAATTCCACATTTACTATCTAGTCTTAACCAACATCTACAGTAAAGTATACATAGGACGTCACTATGGCTGAATAATATACAGAAAAAAAAGAGATGTCATCGTTCAAGAAACTCGACAAAAAAAAGCTATATAATGATTCACATGCTTTCATTTGATTGTAATATTAATATAGATAAGTAAAATTAAATATAGTTTATAACTCCATGTTTTATCATAAATCATTCATTTATATTTTTTAAAAATAGTACGTATTTTAATTACATTTTTTTCCAGTTGTTATGGGAAAATGCAGCAAAAAGATATAATTACTATTTCCCAACTATTTTTCTTTTACTTTCTACAGAAATGGAGTACTTGAGTTGCCCAAATTAAACAAATGGCGCAAAAAGCTACAAAAAAATTAATGTCTCAAAAATAATTTGAGATGCAGTTTTCAAACAAATTGCATTTAAAAGTACTTTTTTCCCAACACGACGGTATAAAAATTGAAAATGTGCAATGCTTAGAAGTTTAAAAAATTACAATAGAGTATTGAACATCTGCTTTGTTTTGATACATCTGCTTTGTTTTATGGCTGACTTATACAACGGAACGTTATTTTTTGGAGACGACTCTTTAATTGCTGGCCGAAAGAAATACCATATCGGGGTTAATAAATTTATTAAAAATTCGAAGCTTCCTAAATATGGAACGCTAAGCATAAATGAGTTAATTTATAATTAAATTTTTCTAGTAGGATGCAGGAGGCGGCTGCGCAAACCACCACCTCATCAAGTTGACGGCTGAAATACAGGATTAGTTAAAACTCGATTCGCATTTTAAAATACAACTGTCAGCCAAGTCCTATCTTGATGGAAAATACCTGCAAACCGGATTTTAGCGGATGACGAGTAGGTTTACCATTGTGTTTTCCTGCTCCCAGTCCACCATGTTTTCATACTTTTGTGTGCAGGAAAACACAATGATAAACCTACCGATCAACCTCTAAAACTGGGTCTGCAGGTGGTTTCCACGAAGATATGACTTGGCAGACCAGTTGCATTTTAATGTGCTAAATCAAGCTCTGTCTAACACTGCAATTTCAGCCGCCAACTCAGTGAGGTGGTTGTCTTTGCAGTCATCTCCCGGTCTTGGTGCTATTTAAAATTTTCCTCGAGGAAGGAGCCAAAAACCTTAATCGCACCTATACTAGGGAAAAATGCAAATAATTTGATAATTTATTTTAAAGAAAACATCCTAAAAATTGGATCCCTTAAATTTGGATTTTTATTTTTGAGAAAATGCTAGCAACAGAAAACAACAGGAAAGGGTTCACAGTACAGGTTGGACAATCCTGCTTTATAGTAGAAACCAGGCCTGTCCAACCTTTTAGTAAGCGAGGGTGAAGCTCAGCTGATGGCAAATAATGCAAGGCGCCACTATTCACATGACGGGAAACGCGAACAATATTACCTTACTCTAGTAATGGCAGCGACAAACACACACGTGGCTTATGTGCGGTCTCTTTTTATAAAGACTTAATCAAAACTTTTACCACCACTATTTCCTTACAAAAAATTTCGTTTATCTTAGAAATGTCGTAGGAACCCGCTTAGTGGTGAGCCTTGTGTTGCAAATCTTGTAGTAATGTGCCATAAAAATAATTTTATAAAATTAGTGGTGGCTAAATAGCGATCGCTCCGGAGGCCTCCGATGCGTATATTCTCGCACTGGTAGCTAAATGCTGCCCACGATTCAAGAACTCCATATAAAAATAATTATAAAAAACCTAAAAAAAATATCTCATGAAGCATAGTAAATTTAGAGTTATATTTTCCTGAGAGGAGCCTATATCGAAAATTTTTGGTAATGAAGTAACCAGAAACCTCAATCGTGCATATAATAATAATAATTAAAAAACCCTTGTAAATATTATATATTTTAACACTCCGCCTACCAGACGGGTCCAATGGACTCGACAGATACAATCGTGGAAAAAAAAGTAAACACCTCCTACTAACTCCTCAACAAATTATAGTAGAAGAAAGTTACTGCAACCGAACAATTGGAAATAAAGTCTACTTTTAAATGATGTTTGTAAAATTTGCTTAGAGGGCCATCTGCATATTAAAACGAATCCAAACTTCATTTTTTTTCAATAGCAATACCCAATTTTAACAAGATATTTCATTCATTTTTGTCAATAGCAATACCCAATTTTAACAAGATATTTCATTCATTTTTGTCAATAGCAATACCCAATTTTAACAAGATATTTCATTCATTTTTGTCAATAGCAATACCCAATTTTAACAAGATATTTCAAATCTTTGTTTCAAACTATGCCCAGACACCAAATTTCAAGCCATTTGAATGATAAGTTTTTGAATTATAAACATTCAAAATTTAGTGCTTTTAATGTTAAATTACATTTTCATATTTTCATTAATATCTCCTGAAATTATACTCCTAATGTGAAACTTTTTGTGTAGTCATAATATTAAAATACCCAAACATAAATGCGTTGAATTTGGAATTTTTATGATTTTATGATATGAATTATGAGTTACGAAATTAATATTCGAAAAAAATATTAATTGCAGCCTATAATTTTTTTGATGCATTTAGATTTATTAAGTCCAGCTTTATCACGGTCTTAGGCCGTCGAAAATTAAAATATCTCTCTATCTCGAAAACTAATGACAGGAATGAGTTGTAAGATGAGTTTTGCAGAGTGTACGCGGCCAATGCTGGCCATCACATGGTGCGTTACCACCGACTCCAGATGCTGAGATTGAACTCAACTCAGCATATGGAGAGGGGTCGGAACAGGTCCGATTTTGCAGCTAAACTATCACATCATCGGCTCCCTTTCGTGGAAAATCATAGGAGAGAACCACTTCTGGAAACT
The DNA here is from genome assembly GCA_963932465.1 of Maratus speciosus. Lineage (NCBI taxonomy): Eukaryota > Metazoa > Arthropoda > Arachnida > Araneae > Salticidae > Maratus > Maratus speciosus. The sequence goes on from OZ010793.1 coordinate 176,716,544, forward strand.
AGTGAGGGTCCCCACCCCTCCACAGAATTACTTTACCGCCAGCCGGAATTGATGATTCCCTATGAAAAGGCTATCTCTACGATTCAAGTTAGCAGACAAAACAACACAAAACATAATATATTAAAAAAATAGGAAAAGTAGTCTACCGCATCGTGTGTGCCTGGAGTAGCACCGGGGAGAAGTTAAGGCTAAGGGGTAGGGAATGACAGCAAAAATGGTAGTTCGCCCGGACCCTATGATACCGTCTGTCAGGTTTTACACGCCTCCTGGAATATAGCAGACCAGAATATCCTTCGGCACCAGTATTTTATCATAGAAAATCTCTTCTTAAAAGAAGGCGAAATTTTGCCCGTTTAACTTAGATTTCATTTTCTGCAACAAAATACTGGTAACTCTCCTGGAAAATTCTCTGACCCGTACGGACCGTGGTCTGATCACCGTTCGCTTATCTGCAACCACAGCAACCACCTGCTTTTATCCACGCGAATTCGGCAGGTTTACCCCAAAGGGCCGTTCAGGCAAATCTTTGGCTCAGGACTCTGGTAATGAATGTCCAAACGATGCTACCCGAAAGAACAGAATTTCCAGGTACACGTGCTCTGCGGACGTGGGGATCCATCGGCAACCTCCACCCGTCAGGGACCGCGCTTTAGACTTCTTCCGAAACTGAAAAGGACCGCCACGTCGTATTCAGACAGGCTCCCGATCATCCTCCTGCGCTGAAGTCAGGTTTATTCGGGACCAACTGGAAGTGCACGCAACCAATTAATTGTAATTATAATTTTGCAAGTGTACGTGGCCAATATTAACCACGGTGGTCACTGTCACACGGTGCGGTACCACTGAAGCACATAGCCATGTTTCGGACGACAGTTATTAAAGTAGGTCATAACTCATAATTTTTTTTAAATAAATACTTTTCGTAATTAAAAAAATATTTTTGAATCGAAAAAATGCCTGAAATATGTTTGGATCTATCTATACATCGTATCTTATTAAAAAAGAAACATTTCAGTCGGATGAGTTTTTAGAACAGTATAAAGTTTGTCATGTGCATTTAACATCCTTAAATTTTGATATCTTGTAACTTTATGAAGAGTTAAGACAAATTACATAAACAATACCTTTTTCCGAGTTGCCTTGATGGAAGGGACTCAAATATGTTGTCAAAAGTGTGCGTTTCCATCTGAAAAATCGAGGTAAAATTTTTAATATATAGACGATCCATAATTCAAAAATTATATGCATATACTATATATATTTAAAATTAATTTTCGTAAAGAAATCTTAAATATAACCAATGATTATTTTAACAGAAATCGATTTCTAGAAGTATCAGTTATGCGAATCTAAAATTACAGTTCATTTCGCCAAGTAGTTTTTGAGTTATGCAAACAGATAGACAAACATGTCATTTATTAATTTTAATACACTTTGCAATTCCACTGCGGAAAAAAGCTATAAAAATTTTAATATTTATTTTAAAGTTATTGTTGAAGATAATATTAAAAAATATATTGTAAACTTTATAACTTTTTATATTGTCTTTATTTTCTTTATTATTTTCTTTATATTGTAAACTTTATAACTTTTCTTATTGTCGAAAATTGGCTGACAAAAGTAATTTTTTGATAAAACTTTTCTTTAGGAAGGAGAACGTTTGGAACATTATCTCCGAAGATTGTCTGATGCCGAGCTTCAAAGTATTCTTAATCAACGAGATTTGTTGATCGGATTCTGCCGTTTATTACAAGAAAGTTTCAGAGCCTTTGAAAGAACAGAAGATGGCCTCGAGGACCTCTGGAACATTATTGAACGTGCAAATAATCTAGACAGTCTCCTTTATCACATACGACGTCTGGAACCCGTACGGCAACGTCTTTTAGAATCATTAGATCGAAATGAAGAAGAAATTCAGGAAACTTATAACTACACAAACTTCGGAAGGCTTCTTGGATCTGCAGTTGATATTGCCGGTACAATCGGAGGTCTTTTGATAAGAGATTCGTATCCAAGATATGCTAATTGGGCTTTCAGAGCTGCAACAACTTTTGGGTTACTTGGAATTGCGAGCACATTTTCGGAAATGAACACTTTGAAGACTACATTGGATAATTTAATGAGACAAATCGCGTTTGACCAGGAAATGATTGCTCCCATCCAAAGATGGTATCAGCAAACTGAAGAACTCGAGTTAGCTATGCAGACTGTATTTCCATTTGATGTTACCAGCCACATGGTGTCAGAATTCGCTGATTCTAGAAATACAGAGATTAGTCCAGAAAGATTACTGGCAGCCTTAATTAGATCTATAGCTGAACAGGATATTGGCCGATTAAGAGACGAAGGATTGATTCGAAATTTAATAAATTTTAGTTTGTACCCAGCATCTCAAGATTGGTGCGAATGGTAAGTAGTCAGTCAAATTACTAAAGGATTTTGTTCATCTAAGGGGACAGTTTACGCCAAAATTAGTCAAAAAGTTGATTTTCTTTTTTAAATATTAAATGAAAGCGTGTTTAATTGTGAATATTTTGAAGCCTCATTTTTACCCATACGGCAAATATATCGCCAGATATTGTAAATTTTGTTAATTCATCCAGCGCAATTACCCATACAACTTACAACTTTAAATGGCTTTTTCTCCATGTTCATATTTTAGTTACTTTCCTGTTTTAAAAATCCTAAGACTTTTTTTGTATTTGAAATAGAGGTTTAAACTTTTTTGTATATGTTCCTTATTATATATGTGATAAATCTGCGTGTGGCATTGCTATTTTTAAAAAATAACTAGGGGCTCTGCCCCCTACGAGCTACGCTCGCCAACCCCTATTCAGACACCGCAAACTCTAAAAGCACGCTAATTTGATCGGCTTTAAAAAAATTTCGGAAGGCTGAATTATAATTTAAAAAACAGTGGCGATCTCCCTGTTAACGGGGTGTTTTCGTCTTTTATTAAATCAGATCAGTGAAAAATTTTAAAATAAGCTAATATAAAATTAATTAAGTAAACAGAGTTTTTGTCTCCCGGTATTTTTTAACAGCGCTATAAGAATGTTCTTTTAAATAAGACATTTTAAATTAATCCTTTTAAATCTCACGTAATTTTCACCAAAGTTTTCGTATTCGTTTTCACGTGAAAATACTTTTGTTGATAGAAAGGAAATATTATTTGCGCTGTCTTAGAATTCACAATAGTTTAAAAGATTATCTCAAAATATGAAATAAATGTCTCGCGCAAATATATTTTAAAATTTAAACTGTTTAGCAGTATTATTGTTTGGCCAATTTAAATATGACGTAATTTCTTCCATTTACGACTTTTATTAATGAATATATTAATGAATTTATTATTTTACAATTTTCTTTCTCTTTTAAAATTCACGTGTAAATATAGCTTTTATCATTTAATTTTCTATTTTTTCCTTCTTTTAAAACGTAAACTTTTAATTATATTTTGAAAGTTTTTTATGCTTATAATAGTCACGTGCAAATAAATTTTTAATTTGAAGGAAATATTATTCTTTGTGTTGTTTTAAAAATTGGCAATAATTTAAAATAATACCCTTTAGTAAAAGATCTAAAAAATATTCCTCGAAATGCTGAAATTTTGAATATAAAATGGAAATGAATCCTCAAAAAATGCACACCGCGTACTTCTAATGTATAAAATGATCTAAAAATGATTAAATTCCTATGTATAGTTTTTGCTCCTATAAAACTTTTTTAATGGGACGATTTTGACCAATTTTAACATTAAATATCTCTTAAAATAATTATTCGATTTGAAAACTTTCTGCATCAGCGTGTTTATCAAACATTTCTGTATAATATCACCGATTTTCACATTTTTGTATGTAGTAGTTTTCTTAATATTAACGAAGAAAGACCCCTGGTCACAAAAAATTCAAAAACAGCGGCGGTGACAGCGTTAGTTACTTTTTAGGTAGATTTCGTATGAAATACTACCTATTGGCGTCGCTCCTATGATGGAATTTCTGAAAAATTTTTGCAGATCTACACCGATCATGACCCCTAGAGCCCAAAACCACCCTCAGTAAAAAACATTATCTATCTATCTATCTATCTATCTATCTATCTATGTATCTATCTATATATATCACTTTCTTCTGGACACGATAACTTCCACAATTCTGCACCAATCTCTTCCAAACTGATACATAAAATCAAGGGGCATAAAATATCGATCAAGTTCGTTAATGGGCAAAATCGGATCAAGGGGATGGAAATAGGGAGGGGTTTCGTGAAAACCGAAAAAACCCTATAACTTCTTAAATTTTGTACATATCGAATCAGTTTAAAGCTTTTATTACTTCTAAAAATAGGGTCAAAAATTTATGTATCACAGATTTTTGATAAAGTTAAAAATGGGCTCAAGGGGCGCAAAAATAGGGATTTTGGGAGAAAAAAAATTCATAACTTCGTCAATTCTCAAGATATCAAATCCAATTAATTTTATCATGAATCTCCTTAACATTATCTACAACTTTTATATTCACAAGTTTTTGATAGGACCAATTCGTACCGCAAAAAAAAATTAAAAACGAAAACAAAAAGGGCGTTTGAAGAAGAAAAAAATCCATAACTCCGTCAATTCAAAAGATATAAAATCCCCATGAATTTATCATATATCTTCTTAATATTGTCTACAACATCTATATAGACAAGTTTTGGATAGGACCAATTCTTACAGCAGATACAATTACAGCAATTGGATTTTTTAAGGGGACGAAATTGGGACCATTTTTTTTCTTTGCATTATTTAGGTACTTTTAAAAAAACAATTTTTCGCATTGTTAAAAATTTTTTGTACGATATTTGCCTATGTTTCTATGTGCGTGGGTAGTTAGTTTATCTAAAATCCAAATTTGGTAGATTTTCACTGAAAATTACAATTCCCAAGGGCCTAAAAGTGCCTGGGGGACGATAATAGGGCACCTTACCCTATCAATGAATATGAAAAGTGGGCAGGGCTTCTTTATTTCAAAAAGAAATTTCAAATTAAATTGCCTGTCAACAATGTGTTAATAAAACGACGTATTTCAGTTATTCTTACTAATTAGAATTTTTTTATTTCAGGATTGTTCTACGTCGTCACCCAGTCATTCTCGACATTACAAGAATAATTGTTCAACTGCAAAGCAACAGTCCTGTGCGATTCGCTGTGTGTCAAAGCATACCAGCGCTTGCCTTGGCAGATCAGAACATCACATCGTTTCCAGTTTGGGGCCGCATCGGTTTAAATGTATTGTCAATGGTCGACGCCATAAAGTCGCTACAAAGTACACGAATTCCTACGATTGTTAATGAGATGAGACACTTACGCAGACACTTACGTGCAGAATTGGCTGCTCTCCAACGTATTGCAGAATTTGTTGCATTACAAAGAAGAAGCACCAGAAGAAGATCAACATTTTAAAAGGATTCGGAACATAACATTTTACATTTTTTATCTATGGTTTTATTTTACATATTTTAAAAATAAAAATATCTTTTATATAAATAATTCACTTTGAATGTTTTTAAAATAAAAATGTTTAATTTTAACCAAGCTTAAACTTAACTCTTTTTGCACATATTTTTCATATTTAACAACCTGTTAACAACTTTACTTTGCCTAATCGTGTAACTTCCAAAAATATGTAGAACGGACAGCGTACACTCTAAAAAAAAATCTGCAATTCTACACATTTAAAGCCACAGAAATCTATATGTCTACTAAAATTTTATCTGTACATTATACAAAAAAGATGTAAATCTACAAAACTAGTTTTTGTAAAGTTACAGAAAACTGTAGCTTTACAAAAGAATCTACTAAAATTACAGTAATCTTACTAACATTTTATCTGTAACCCGGGTTGCAGTTACATAAAAAAGTCTAGGCATCCCAGTGTCCTATAAAATTCTTAGTAACCTTACAGATTTTTTGATTTACAGCGCAAAATGTATCTGTTACATGTATTTCTGTTGTTGCCGTTACATAAAAAGTTCTAGGAATCCCAGTTTCCTAGAAAAATTTTAGTAATTTTACAGATTTCTTTTTACAGTATACATGAATTCAAAAGAACTGCAATTCATAGTCTATTACGTAAAACAAAAATAAAACAATTTTAAATACGTCTTAAAAATAGGTTTATATTACAAAACTTCTTTAACTTTTTATCTACGTTAACAGTACGAGGACATTCACAAGCTAATTTTAAACCAATGGGAGCGTTATTTAACAAAATTTCGAGAATATTACGAGAAATTATATGAAACGAGAATTATATCAAATTAATATGAATTATTGTTATTTACGAGAATTATATGAAATATTAACACACACATATATATTAGGTTGAAACAAAAGTTCTGTGTCGTATTTTAATACTTTTACAATTTTATTGTAATACCCTGATAATTTTACCTGTTAGGTAAAATTAACAGACATTAAAATTTTACTGCTATAAGGTATTAAAATACGGCAGAGCTTTTGCATCAACCACGCGTTGCATCCAGTCAAATTGTCAAAAATAGATGCAAAAATTCTGCTAGAAGATTTTATGTTTTTAAAGTGTTTATGGGGATGCTAATAACAGGAATTAATTGTTTTCCAACAAAATATCTCGAGGCTAAACTTTTTGGAGCCAAAAAACCGCGAAATTTTCGGACTTTTTTCAGTTTTTTGCCTATAACTTGAAAATTATAAAATTTTTGTGTACCATACTTAACCACAAAAAGAAAGAGCATTAAATTCTCTACAAATTTCATTGCAAAAACGTTTTATTAAACTCATTACTAAGTGCGCTGCAGCTTTTTGAAAAACACACCTTTTTTTTAACTTTGTGGAAAATCTCAAAAACCAACATTTGACATCATTTTTTATTCATTTTGTCCTCTTTAATGTAACTTGTTTATATTACAGGTTTTTTTTTTGCAATAACGGTTAATTACAACGGTAACATTGTAAAAAAATTTGCTACATCGTAATTTTTTTTTTTTTTAATATATATATATATATTTAGAACTTAAGTGGAGGACACTAATAGTAGGTATTTACATGAATGTAAGTAAGAGTTACGCTAAGATTTTTAATGTATTTAGTAACTTCTGTATGTAGTGCTTGCGAGTTGATGGGTTTGGTCCGTCAACCTCAGTTTGAGGAAAAAACGAGCAGTTTGCTTGTTTTTCAACAGCCTTGATCTTCTTTGAGCTTGTTGCGACATCATCAGCCTGGTTGTCAAAGTCATCGTCGTTGCTGGTTTGATCGATGGTTTCCGAGGTATCAGCTTCATCATCCTCTTCTTCTGGGTAAATAATGTCGTCCACACTTTCGCAGTTGACCCCATTAGTTTTTGCAAATTGCTGAATATTTGAGTATTGATTTTTGGCAAGAACATGCCTTGCTGCACCCTTTTATACAGGTACATGAGACAACATGCATCAAGGATTCAGGTGCTGGGTTTTGGCACATTTAAACTGGCTGAAAGAGACCGTCAGACCTGCATACCTAACCACATTCTTCAGGAGGGATGTTGTTTCCTAGCCAAGATGGTACCTGATGATAACATCAGAGGAAATGATGCTGCGCAGCCTCTTGCGTTGGTGGTAGCCTTGCTAGATGAAGTTTCCTTTTAGTGGCATATTTAGAAAATAACTGGATCCTCAAGGTGTCAAATGTCTTTGTGGTGTCTATGCATCTACTGTATAGTGCAATAATGAATTTTTCTCCATCCTTGATGATTTCTTGACGGGTTGCCTCTGGTTTATTGAACACACAGGCTATTTCCTTAAGCTGATCATGATTTTTCAAAGTGTTACAAAACTTTGACTTTCCTTGCCCCAAAAAAGCATATGTTGTATCACATCCTCTGACTGTATCAGTGAAAAGAACATTGTTGTAATTTTATTTGTATGACATGGTTGAAAACGACTTGGTTTCGATGTTACCTCTGCCTGGATTTTGGAAAAAGAGATTTTTGTGTTGATATTCCAAGCTCGTCATGATCACGAGAAAACCAATGTCTTCTCCGACAATACTACACTTTCAAAGGCTTCGGCTCTTGAAATGGCTGAGGTAACAATCATGACATCAGCGTCTTCTTCTGCCAGGTCAGCTTGAATTCTGTTATTTTGAAACTCTGTTTTAAGAAGTGAAATGAAGCGATTCCTGTTTCTTTCTTTGGCTAGAAATTTGTCGTGACGGAAGATTTTGATTGACACTAGTTTCTGTTTTATTGTGCTATCGTCTTTTTTCGTACTATGCTAAACTATGTTGAATATGTCAGTAGTGTTTTCGTTAACGAATTTTTTTTAAATGTGGTTACTATTAATTAATCGATTTAATCAAACTATATTTGTATTACATTATTCTGTTAACATATTTTAACTAATTTTGCAGTCATATCATATTATGAATGAAAAATTAATTGAATTGTAAGAATAAAGATAAATCAGACCATCCTACAATTCAATGATGATCATGAAAATTTTAGCAATGGACACCCTACAAAAATAAATATTTTTATTTAACCCTGTGATCGTCGCGCCCGATGCATTCACAGAGAAATTGTCCTCGGCTCGACGATTAGGGTTTAAGCATAAAGGGTGATAATATAGCAAATAAAATGTCTAAACTTAAGATACAGTTATACTAAATTAAAAATTTTATAATGTGTATATTTATAATCTATAATAAGGTCAAGTTCACATGATCTAATGCTACAGCAAATGCGCCGTTGATATTAACAACTTTCCCAAGATTTTTGTATTACCGATCTGAAACAAGCCGTTTTTACATTTGATGTGCATGTGTATAATTTATTTTTGGTAAAAGTTGAAATTTTAAAGCAAACCAGAAAAGATTGCTTTTTAAACTATCAAAAGTAAGATGTGGTAGAAAAACGGAAGAAATCGTCATACGAACGCATTTAAACTTGCATCTAATACCTAAAAAGCGCTATAGACCTAAAAAACACTAAAAATCGTACAACTTACGAGAAAAACGTACAATTTGGCAACCATACCTTCTACCCACCCTTTTTGAAAATTTCCCTCCTTAATTATTTCGTCACTCCTTACTCATCAATAGGTACAATTCATTTCCACAGTTAGTGATGAAAAAAATTTTTTGGGGGATGGAAGGCGAAAAATAAGTCACTTTCTGTGAAGTCGAAAAAAAGTGTTGTTTTATAAAAGCCGTAGCGCGCTTAGTATTGGGTATAGAAAAACATTTTTATTATGAAATTTGTAGAGAATTTAATTATCTTTCTTTTTGTAATGAAGTATGTTACACAAAAATTCTATAATTTTCGAGTTATCGGCAAAAAACAGAAAAACATCCGAAAATTTCGTGGTTTTTTGGCTCTATAAAGTTTAGCCTCGAGATATTTTGTTGGAAAACAATTAATTCCTGTTATTAGCATCCCCATAAACACTTTAATAACATAAAATCTTCTAGCAGAATTTTTGCATCTATCGGCCCTATTTTCTAACAATTTGACTGGACTATATATCGTAAGCTAATTGCGAACTCTGTCTCTTTGCAAAGAGACCGGCTAATTGCAGAATCATTGTTCTTTTTCCAATTGCCCTAATATTTTTCAGGCTTCTAGCTTCTCGTAAATAACCTAAACAGCTTTAGGATGATTGGAAAATGATCATTTGTTTCTCAATTAGCCTGATATTTTTCAAGCTTATTGCAAAGAACCTGTGGAGAGTTAAGCTAGTTGGAAATTGGAAATTATCCATTTATTTCTAAATCAGCTTGACTTTTTTAGACTCATTGCAATGAACAGTATGCAGTTTATGGCAAATTAGAAAATGACCGCATGTTTGTCCAAATTGCCTAGTTTCATCCAGGTTTATTACAATATCTCTAATGTAGTGAATGTTTATTTATACTTTAAGTATTAAAAATAAGAGGGGAAATTTAAAATGTTTATAAAAAATCTATAAGATTGTATCCACTAACCACAGGCTGAGCGTCTAAGGTTACTGGATACAGTAAGTTTCTGTGCTTAGGTCACAACTGAAATAACTTTGTTTGCTACTGCAAATTGTATTTAATAAAATGTAACTTTTTTCTAATTGGTACTTAATTGACTTTATTTTTTAAGTTTCTGGTTTGGAACAGGCTTATTTAACTTTATTTATTAAGCAATGTTTCTGGTTCAGAACAGACTTATTTCAGTCGCGGATTACACGCTAGAAATTACGGTACTTCATTTTTATTTTTAGGGCATATTTTCCCCAAACATTCCGTGCAGAACTAGCAATAAAATCTACAGACGAGGCACATTTTTAATGTTTTCCTAGCAATACATATACACTGTTAAAAATATGCAGGAATTGCTGCATACTCACCCCACCATTCTTATAGAATGTTTCTGTACTGACCAATGAGAATGTCCCATAATATAGTCAAGTTACAGTTTCCCATAAAAGCCATGGAGTGACGATGCAGCAAATGCCCCAGATTTTTAACAGTGTAGGAGGTGGGATGCAGAATTATAATAATTATAAAACTTATATATATGTATAAAAAAATTATGCATCAATGGAATCTGAAGATGAGGCAGATTTTTTGTGTTTGTCAAGAGTGACGTAGGGAAAAAGGGTTGCTGAATGAATATAATTATGAAACATTTACGAGAAAATTGTTGTATCAATAATTTGTTTCATCTGCTGAAATAATATACTGATGAGTGAATAATCTCAGATATTCAGGCGCATTGCGAATTTATTTTGAAGTGTGCTCTACAGACTACAAGTAAAAATAATCACTTATCTCAGGCAGTCAGGAGAATAAATCCTATCTGTCAATATCGCAGTTTTTATATATATTTGCTGTGCTATTTTATACATATATTTGCTGTGTTTTTATATATATTTGCTGGATTTCATCCAGGTGCCCATCATCTCCATATAATGCTAAAAAATACCGAAAATTTGTCTCATGTGCAGATTTCATTGATACACCAATAATCTTGTTTATACAGTAGCGCTCAAAAGTATTTTGACAAAGATAATAATTGACTTAAATAAAAACAATAATAAAATACAAAACTAAATCATTTGTTTTATTTAACCATATTCAATGTTTTAAAGAATTTTAGCAAATTAACTATGATTTGCTAGAAAATAACGTGAAACCCAAGAAAAATCCAAGAATTTTAAACAAAATAAGAGCGAATATAATGTTCTCAAAATACTTTGAGTCCTACTGTATTTTTGTAATTATATTCATTCAGCAACCCATTTTCATTACGTATACCAAAGAAGCGAAAAATCTGCCTCATCAGCAGATTTCATTATTGCAGAAATTCTCTTAGATGTATTTTATGATTATTTTCAATAGCAATCCATCTTCTCTACTTAATAAAGAGAGAAAAATTAAAGATCTGCTTCATCTGCAGATTTTATTGATACAGAAATTTCCTTATTTAAGTTTTATATTTATCTTCCTTCAGCAGCCTTTCTTTACGTAACGCCTGGAAAATATTAAAAATGCAGATTTCATTATTACAGAAATTTTCTTACATATTTTTTTATAATTATTTTTCATTAGCTACGTAATGGCTGGGAAAAAAATAAAAATCTGCCCCATCTGCAGATTTAAAAAATACATTAATTGAACTTATACATATTTTATAATTACTTTCATTCAGCAATCCATCTTCACTATCTAATTCGGGGAAGACGTTAAAAAACTGCCTGATCTCCAGGCTATATTTATATTTTTGCACGTTAGCAAAATATAAACTGTTAAAATAATAACGAAGCATTCACTAACCTTAGACACCCACTCGCCTTAATGAAATATGTCAGTTAATGAAATAAGACAGTTTTCTTATACATTTTTATAAGCATTTGAAGTCCCCTCTTCTACTTTTTACCAAAAGTATGCTTAAACATTTACTATCTTAGACTTATTGAAATAAGCATGGATGAACTAGGCTATTTGGACAAACGGGTAGTCATTAGTGATCATTTTCTAATTAGCCTAAAACTTCATATACTCATTGCAACGAGTCTGAAAAACAAAATAAAGTTCATTAATAAATAAATGAATAATTTCCAATTTGCCTAACTCTCCACGGGTTCTTTGCAATAAGGCTGAGAGATATAGTATCAGGCTGATTGTGAAACAGATGGTCATTTTCCAATTAGCCTAAAGCTGCTTAGGCCTCTTTTGCAATAAGCCTGAAAAATATCAGGACGATTGGAAAAAGGAAGAGGATTTTTCAATTAGCCGGTCTCTTTGCAAACTGCCTAGGCTCTTTGCAAAGAGCCGGACTTCGCAATTAGACTACGACAGATACAGAGTGTTTAATAAAAGATGGAAAAAAACTTCAAGAGGTGATAGTACACATCCAAACAAATAACTTTAATCAAAGAAGGTATTGACGGAATTAAAACGCATAGGTGCTAGGGGCGCCGAAGGTGATGTTGTTGTACGCGGCAAAAACACCCAAAGAATGATTAAGTGGCAAAAGCAAGGTGGAAAACCGCGCTACGTACAATTTTTGAACTTCTACACTGAGAGACAAAAATACCGCCTTCACCTACAATGAATAGTTAGTCATTTTCTGATAACCTAAACTAGAAATGTAGATTTCCGAGCTATGCGAATAGGGTAAGCAACTAATGTGGATAGGCGAAATGATCTAGAATTTCTAGTCTCTTGTTTTCTAGGTGACGAAACGATAATGAATCGTTTCAGTAGCGAGAAATTATAGCTTAATTTCTGGAATGGTTTCATAAACTAGAATTATAGTTACTAAATCTAACCTCTTGTGTTCGCATCTATTTGCATGGATTTTTAAATAAGCTTGACCACGAGAATATAGACGCTGTTGAATTCTGTTAGGAGACTCTAGAACTCTCTGGAAAATTGAACCAGAATTTATAGAGATGACATAGAACTATTTTTTCTAGAGCCACAATTTAGATTCTAGATGCAAGAACCATAATTTTTTCTCAGTGTAAGCCATTTCAATTTGCAATTCCGTAGATAAAATGCATGTTAGCATTTTCCCTATTAGTGAAGGGCAATATCTTTCGACATGTTGCTACCGCTATTGACAGTTGCACCCTCAGATCAGCGGCTTTATGTATTAATCGATGCGAAAATTTCCATAGGGGTTCTTCTTCTTTCCTATATCACTTTTGCATGCGATTAGTGTAGTCCTTCTCCCGATAACTCGCAACAGAAATGGAGCTTTAACATTTGCATGGACGAAGTTTCCAAATGCGCCAGCACCTTTGCGTTTTATTTTCGACCATGCATTTTTCGATGAAAGTTGTTTGTTTGGATTTGTACTATCACCTCTTAAAGTTTTGCTCATCTTTTATGAAACACCCTGTATATATATATTTCATAGAATATCGGGAACCGATGTCTAACCGATACTTTCGTACTTTTTGGTTGCAATTTCTTTCTTTTTTTTTTTAAAGGATATTTCCATATTCGAATCCTGTTTAAAAAGTGAAAGTGACCTAAAACAGATTTAAATTGTTTTAAAAGCAAACGGGGAAATTGAAAAGAACACTGCCATTGGTTTAACATAGCTTGCGAGTGTCTCAGCGTTACTAGAGAAGGCCCCTAATCTCTTAAACCTAAATATCAATGAAGGACTAAAATTGATTGAATTGTGAACATTTAACCCATTTATGCCTAGCGTCCCATTTTTGGGACGCTTCGAATTTTAATAAATTTGTATAATTTTGTATGATTATCTATAAATATCTTTATCTGTTATCGAAATATGGCAGCATATGATGGATATTTATTTGCTTAAATGAAGGCTTATTTCGGAGTTTATAGATTTTTCATTTTTCAAGATGGCGAAATGTAAAAAGCAAGTTTATTTGTGTTTTTTTTCAACCAAGGATCGAAATAAATAAGTCATAATCTTAGCTTGTAGACTTCTCTGAAACACTTATTTTTTTTTAATTGTGAAATTATATGTTCAATCCTATTTTTTATGGATTTTTGTAACGTACAAAATATAGAGCGCAAGGCTCGAACGGATACATATTTTTGTTAGTCATTTAGGGGACAGTTATTTATGTAAAGCTCTTTTCAAGATGATTATGAAACATAATTGTTTTTAAGCCACAAATACGATTATTGTTAGTTTATTATTGCTAATACTTATAACGTTATTAGTCTCTGTAAAGAAATAAATATAATTTTTCAATAGTTCATAAAAATATTAATTATAGTATATAATATATAATTCAAAAGCTTATTTTATATAAATTTAGACGAAACATATAATTATGCATATTATAATATTACAAATAATCCCATATTTAGTACGTTTACATTTTATCAAATAAATACAAACATTTTTTTGCGTAACTTTTTTTAGTATTTTACAGTTTATTTTGCAACATTTTAAAGTGATTTTTCCAACAAATTTGAGAAAACAAAAATTAAGGCTCAAATTGGTTAAATTAGAATAGATTACGTGAAAAGGGTTTGGAATACATTTTTGAAATTTTCCCTCCATGAAAAATGCTTAAAATGCTTATTCATAAATAGTAATAATAGTAATAATGATGATAATAATAATAGTAATAATATTCAAGTATTATTTATTTAAAAAATAATACTCTGTAACTAAAAGAAGTTCTCGGAAAAAAAAGTTCTCGGAAAAAAAGAAAAAGAGGGGATATGAAATGAATCAGTATCAATTTAAAAAACTACATGCGTCAAAGATTTAAAAATTTTTAGTAAGCAATAAACACCCAGTTACACACAAATGCTAGATTAGAGACACAAATGACTTTTACCAGTTATTTATTTTAGAAGATTTTTTTAAAAAAAAAAGAAAAAAAAACTTTTGGACTTATGCTGTTTATGCTAGAAATGGGATTTAGTGCCATGGAAATATTACAAAAATTTTGTTATTTATATTTGTATTGAGTGTTTGATAAAATATAGTCATAAATCATCAAAATCTCCATCCTAAGTGTTGATATTAGGTGATTAGCTGCCAAATATTTCGGGTTTGGAATACCACAATTTTCAAATAATAATATTACTATTCGGAAATAGTATGATATTCAAAATCCGCAATCCTTAGCACCTATTCATTAAGGGGTAGAGTAATAGTCACAATCGTGTTCGGTCATATTTTAGTCTTGTTCTATTGTTGATCAATGGAATATATTTTGGTATTGTCATTGACTAATGTTGTTATTTTAATAAACGACATTTTCCCCGCATCTTTTTAGTGGCAATGGATAAATGGACCAATGTAATTTTTTTCTACATATGTGACTTTACCTTTAAGGGCACGTTTTTAATTTTTTTAAAAACTGCATTTCGAAAATTATTGGACTTATTGTTTTGAGTTGACTAATTAAAATATTTAAACCCTAAAGAACAATACAAGTTGAAATTGGGGCAAACAGAAAACAGAAATAAAATTCATTTCCCATTTTTGTTTCTTAATTGTAGTTTATACTATAGTCTGAAAAGAATTAATCTTTTTAACCCCTTGAGGGGCGGATATTATATCCTACCTAAGTTTAATTAAAATTCGCACCAGAAACTTTTAATTAAGTTTTACATTTATAACTATGGGGGAAAAGTGTTGGAAAATTGTTCTACTTATTTTGAAATAAAATTTTTCCAAATTTCCGGTGAGAGTTCTGCATTACACAAACGCAATTGCTTGCCCTCAGAGGGTTAAAACATACAGATATTTTTATTTAGATGTAGAGAAATAACAGCTTTTAGTTAGTAATTTCCTTGTAGCTTTTTAGTTTTAAATCTTTTATATTTATACAATATTATAAGTCAGGATGAAATGGTGGACGACAAAAATACTTAAAATAAGTAAATAATTTTTTAAATGGTAATTTATTGCATAAAATGCACTGTTTGACAACAAATGGAGATTTAAAATAATAACTTTTTAAATTATAGAAAATTTTCAGAATTGTTAAAAAGAAGGATGAGAGTTAAAGTTGTTTCTTTAGTCTTCACATAATAGATGAAAAAATATTCTGAAAGTTTTTTCTGTGATGAATAAAATTATTTTCTGTTCTTTTGAGTTACTATTTTGCTGTAAATTGTCCTCTTTAGACATAATTTGTTATCAAATTGAATAATTTTTAAGTTATTGAAATATCTTGCAAAGAAAACAGAATTATCTTAAGAAAACGGTGGCTCATAAAAATTATGTTTCATTTTTTATGCTATTCCAAGAAGAAATTCTTGATAGATGTATTCTAAAAATGTTTTTTAAATCTTTAAATTTAAAAAGAGAACACCACCTTTTCATAAACATCTAAATTCATAAAAGCTTTCTGTTTCTTAAGTATGGCGTCACACAAAATAAGTATATAAACAAATAAACACTGAACAAGTTTCGGCTTCATTATAGATAAAAACCATTATCACGAAAATTCATCATCGGCCAAGACGAATGCATCTATCAAGATATTCATTCGTCTTGAATTTTGATCGATGATGAATTTTTGTGATAATGGTTTTTATCTGCAATGAAACCGAAACTTGTTCAGTTTTTTATTTGTTTATATACTTATTTTGTGTGACACCATATATACTTAAGAAAAAGAAAGTTTTTATGAATTTAGATGCATACTATAGAACGAATTCAATGATTTCATTATTTATGTATTATTCTAAGAATAATTTCATTATTGTTAGTTTTGGGATACATTGGAATATTAACGAAAGACGGATAATCACTGGAGGGGGATATTGTGGTTTGAATGAATCAGGCCATGTGTCGCTGAAAATAAACGACTGGTGAAGAAGATATTGCGATATTGGTACTGAATATTCAGCGCTTTTTTTCGGTGTTTGAAGTCGCGGTGCGGTAAAAGAATGTTCTTGTGATGTTTCGGTTAGAGCAGTGTGGTCCGATCTTTAGTTACCCAAGGGTCAATCAAATTTTAGGATAGGTATGTGAGGGGCAAAGACATTCCAGAAAGAAAACGAATTACATATTTTATTTAAGAACTTTTCTTAAAATTTATATTACAAGAAGTTTAATATGCTACTTCATTTTACAGTCGAGAAGTCAATGTGAGGATTGGCACTGCTTTCCTGATACAAGTTTATCAATGTCCACTGTAAGTTCAGTGAGGCAAAGTCTGAGGATCGATTCCAGTGAAGCACTTTCAATTCGATTTCTCGTTTTTGATTTAATTTGTTTGAGAGCAGAAAAAGCACTTTCGCACACATATGTACTGCCAAACAGCAATAACATTTGCAGAAAGAATATAAGCAGTTTAGGAAAACGTTCTTTAGAAATCAGTTTCCAGAAATTTTCAGGGACATCACACATTTTAGTCTGATTGAATGGGTCTACCTGAAGATCATAAATTTCAACTCACTTCAATACCCATGGGGTTATTGAACAGTGCAAATTTTAGTTTTAGATAGTCAAAATCCTGGAATCTGTTCTGGAACTCTTTGTTGATATCTATTATTATTTCATGAAACATTCTAAAATTTGTGTCACTTTTTTCTTCTTTCAACTGGTGACAAAATGGGAAGTGTTCCTTATTATTTGCCTTCAGTGCATTGAATCAAGTTTTTTGCAAAAGCCCTCAATATGTCTATAACTTTGGGAGATGTTTTGTTTTCTGCCTTGTACAATAGTTTCAGGTTTAAAGCATCTAGATGGGATGTTAATGTCTGAAAAGAAAGATTATTTAAAAACTGGAGTTCTTCCAGTTTTTCTTGATTCTCATGGGCAGTGTTCTCATTTCTGAGAAAAGCAAGAATTTCATTCCTAAATCCACAAAACTATTTCCAGCACTCAGCCAGCACACTTCACAGCATAATGAAATGTTATGCTCAGCTTCCACATTTTCCAGGAATGCAATAAATGCTCTGTGTCTATGGGCTCTTTATTGTTTCTCCTTATTAAATTTGCAGTATTTACAACAGTAATTTTTCCACAGAGAGCCTGCTGGTGGAAAATGCAGTGGAAAAGCAAACAATTCATGCCTTTTTCTTTATGCAGTCCTACTAACCCAGTTTTATGACCAACCATTGCTTTAGCTCCATCTCTTGCAATGCCAGAGCACTTCACAAAACCTCCATATTTAGAAACGCCACCTTCCAGTGCGTTGAATATATCATTACCTTTTTTGCTGATTTAAAATGATTTCAATTCCAACAGTTCTTCTTGATTTCAAATCCTTCGTTTATTGTTCTGACAAAGATGAGGAGCTGGCTGATGTCAGCTATATCTGTGCTCTCATCTAGAGCTAGAGAGTAAAATTAACATTTTTTCAAAATGCCCTTGAGAAAACCTGAAACTTCACCAACCTTATCATTAACTCTTCTGCTTCCTGTCTGATGAGACACGGAAACTGTTTAAAATTTTTTAGCCATCTTATTATCTCCAAATGGAGATGCCATTTTTACAGCATATCTCTTAATGAGCTCATCAACCCTAAAAGACTTTTTAATTTTAGCTAGCTCTAAATATATATCATAAGATGACTTTAAACCAGCAGTGTTTCATGATTTCAAGACATTCTTCTATCTAGTTAGTTACGGCTTCAAATCATTAAACACACAACTTCTGGCACTTCCACGGTACTGATAGTACTTGATTTATGCAAGGTGGTATAGTGTCTACTCATGTTATACTCCTTCGAAACACTTAAGACTTGAGAACAGATAACACACTGTGATTTTCCATTATGTTTAACAAAAAAGTAACTTTCCTCCCACCTTGATTGAAATTGTCGTTTCTCATCTTCAACACGCCGTTTCTTAAGTTGCCATTTTAGGTACCGCTTTCGCAACAACGACGGCAACAATCTGCCATCGTATTATATCTCTCGAACAACCTCTCTCGTCAAAAACAACTATTTCGAACTGCCCTGCGCTCTGTTTTATAGGGAGACCTTCCAGAAGATCCTCCGCAGCACATGAACGATCGCGAACCTGTCGGCAGCCAATCATTGGTGACCACCCGCCGCCTGGAAGCGGATTCACTTCTCGCCTTTTCCATCTGTCTCCTTCGTAACCAGTGTTAAATTCAGAGAGTGGCCCGGTGGGACATTCCCACCGGAGCAATGAGCTTCCCCTATGGAAGATCTGAGATTTTGTGTTTTTAATGGTCAAAAAGTGCAAGCCCCCGGAGACACAGAAATCCCTCCCGGAGAAAAATGTCGGAATTCAACACTGTTCGTAACAGTACTGGGTGAAAGTGAAAATCGAAGTAAGCACGCCACGTATTATAACGGTCGAAGAGTGAAGCTTCAATATGGCCGTTATAGGGGAAATGAGGATTGTAAGGTGCTGCTGACGTAAACTTAGAAAAATATCTGAAGTAGTATTACTTAAAAAATTAAAGCAGCGAGAAGGGTAAACGATTTTTTTTTGCAAATGTTAAATTAAACAATTTTTTTCGAATGTTAAATTAAAATATTTTTTTCCAGTTAGAAAGGTAAGGGCCAACAAAAATGAATAGGTGGTCCGCGGGTTGAACCACACTGGGTTAGAGTAAGAGCTTAAATATTTGTATTGGAATGTATTCTTAGAGTGAGAGCTTGAATATTGTTATTGCGATAATTAAAAAATATCAATATTTGGACGATATATTGATAAATAATCCAGCCCTAATTGCCACCACTTAAAAAAATATATATAAAGGAACATATTTACACTTTATGTAAAATGTCAGTAAATAAAGCAAATATTTCTACTTAAATAAAGTGGGCTTATCTAACAAGGCCTCATCAGGGGGTTCTTGACATCTACGGAGCTTACAATACACACAAAACAGTCACTGTCACAAACATTAAACTGAAATCATTTCTGTCAAAGATCACAAAACATCAAAAACAATATAGTGTCGGATATGGCGCCATCCATTGGTAGACTATAACATTTATTATCAAAGTTAGGAAAAATTGAATTTAACTTTACAAATGTATTTCTTTCAAAATATTTAACCAAACATTGGAAACTTGAAATGAGCAAGCTCAAGCAACTCATTTCAATTTTCTAATGTTTGGTTAAATGTTTTGAAAGAAATACATTTGTAAAGTTAAATTCAGTTTTTCCTAACTTTGATAATAATGTTATAGTCTACCAATAAATGGCGCAATATCCGATACAATATTGTTTTTGATGTTTTGTGATCTTTAACAGAAATGTTTTCAGTTAATGTTTGTGACAGTGACTGTGTTGAAAACCCCCTGATGAGGGCTTGATAGATAAGTCTGAGACGTTGGGTGGATTTTTATTGTGTGTTTAATATTGTTTTTATATATGTAGTACGCTGATGAGTATCTTAAGTGTTTTTAAACGTTAAATTTGACAGCGTAGGTCAAAGTTTTTATTATTAATTCTTGAGTTATGCTACAAAAACTGCCTGCATTGCAATCTATTTTGCAACGATTACAAATGAATTAAGCATTGAGAGTTCCAAATTTTAAACTTTCATAATTCTTAAATTACTTGACCGAATGATTTCCCGTTTGGTATCTCAAGGTAAAATTCACCGAAAAAGCCAAATATGGTGTCAAAGTTTAGTGTTCGCATTGAAAATTTTAGAGTTTGTTACAATTTCAATTCGAAGACGACCCCTTCAGTTTATTACTATTATATTATTTTACTTTAAAACAAACAAACAAACATTGAATGCGTATTTAATTTTTTTTTCGTGTAAAAATTTGGAGGTTAAAATATATTTTATATTGTCTTTTATCTCTGGCCGACTGTACATTTTCGATAAAGCACTTTCGTTTTTACCTTGGAATATACTGATTAGAAGAATAAAGAATACCAATGTGAAAATAACCAAACAAATGATAAAAAAAGGATTGGGAGTCATATCGGATCAGTCGATAAGAAAATAACCTGCTGATATTTTCAATGTATAATTTTCTCCTTTTACTGAAAATTTTCACTAATAGTTGCATCAGCACAGTTTATTAAAAATGAATGAACTTGACGAACCAATCGTTTACCAGCCAGAAGTAAGTGAAACTTAATTATCCGAAATTTAATTTTTATTCCTGGTAAAACGATGTGAAAATCAAACAAACAATACTATCAAATTTTAAAATCCACCCTTAGCGCCCGGGTCTAATGCCAAATTGAGGCATGCCCATATGGGCAATGGCACAGAGTCCTCAAATTGGATTGTGATTGCAAATCTGTAGATGACGTTTAAAATTGCAGTTGATTTTCATAGTTTTATATTGTATTATTAAAAGACAGTGCATACTAGATCCCGAATCTGCTTTTTGTTTCAGGGAGATATTTTACAATTTTATTTTGAAAAAGTACCAAGTTTGGGGAATTTTAAATAGTTGACTATATGAAACATAAAATGCATTTATTTTAGTTTTCTTGTTATTATGAATGTATCATGTTACTGCGTACTATTATACATGAATGTACTGTTCTGTTATTTTTAAAAGAAATGTTCCTTATAATTGGTACTCACTTTATTAATTTTTATTTAAAAAATGATGAATTGTAATATTATATAATGGTTATATATATAGGATGTTGCCGAATTCAGCCGACAAATTCAGAGGGGTGATAGTAAACATCAAGAGGAACAAGAATTGCAAAGGAACATGGTGTCGTAAACCACTTATTTAATCAAAAATACAGAGTGCTCTATCCTAACTCAACTTGGGTTGCCGGTTATAACTATCAGAAAACTGAAGTATATTATAATGAAATTTTTAATAGAAGTCACTTTCGTTGTTAATGTGATAACATCAAAACAGTGACAGAAGTTTTCATTGTACGCGTCAGCAGTATGCACTTGACGCTAAACATTTTGGACTGTGATTACCAGTCCATACGGTATCATCGATTGCGTGAGCAGAGCACCCTGTTTTTCCAGAACTTTTCGTGATGTTATCACATTTCATACTAAACGAGGTACATATCGTTACATTTTCATTGCAATATTTCTATTTTTCTTAAAATTATTACCGCCAACCCGAGTTTAGTTAGGGTGAAATACTCTGGATTTGTAACTAAATAAGTGGTTTGCGACCCCATGTTCAATGGTAATTTTTCATCCTGTTGATGTCTACTATCACCCCTCTGAATTTGTCGATCGAATTTGCTAACACCCTGTATATATACATACATTTATGTAAAGTTATGTAAGAAAAATATTTCACGATGATATATAGTTCCCAGGGTTCCCAAAAGTTATAGTAAAAAGGCTCGTGTTTATGTCGTTAAAAATGTCTAATTATGAATTATGATTATATTTAAAAGTTATGTAAGAGACGCACAGATGAAAAATATTTCACATTACTGCATACTTTATTCATGGGAGACACCTTATCAAGTCTGTGCCTAAGGAACCCTCAAAATATTGCAAAGGTATAGCCTTGTTGTCCATGACAAAATCAGGCCCTGGCAGTAATATATAAAATTTTAAACACTTTATAATAAGTATAAATGTAAATAAACGGTAAAGTGCGAGTATTACTCGCGCACAGGGGGTTCCGTACAATAAATATATGAATTAATAATTGTATTATTAAAAAAAAAAAAACGTTGCTAAAAGAATACTAACACTTTGTAAAAAATTATGCAAAGTAGGGTTGGGTATAACAGTATATACTAGAAAAATGTAAATGGTTATTCCATGAAAGTTCAAAGAGATATGGAACCTAAAAAATATCAAATACAGCTATTCTGTATAACTCATTTTTCTTTCTTCTATCTTTACAAGAAGAAAGTATTGGATTCGTGAAAATTTTCGAATTCCGGTTTTCGACGGATGTATGCTTTTTAGGGTACAGATGTTATGTGTCTGACACAAATATTGTGGGCTCTCTGTCTTAAGAACTATTGAACGGGATTTAATAAAACTTTAGATTGATTTAGTCCGTGATATAAATTGGTGCTGATTACTTTTTGGTGTAAATCGCCCAACAGGTAGCGCTACTATGCTGCAATTTTTCCGATTTCCGCAATAGCTGTATCTCAAGAGCTAATTCATGAAGCTTTAGATTCAGTTAGTCCCTGATATGAACTGATCCTGATAAGTTTTTGGTGTAAATTGCCCAAGAGGTGCCACTGTAGCTCAGAACTTTTCACGATTTCCGTAATAGCTCTATCTCAAAAACTAATGCACGAATTTTCACCAAACTTTAAATTCAATTAGAAGTTCACGAACGTTGTCCCTGATTAGAATTTGGTATAAATCGCCTAACCGGTGGCACTGCTGAGCTGCATTTATCAGGAAGTATTGACATGTATGAGATAGAAGAAAGTTAGGGATTGACGCATCCGACTAGTTTAATATTATTTTAATCTCTTTATAACGAACTTAATTCGGTACTGACAATAAAAGAAATGCATATAAACTTCATTTCTCATTTCATAAAACTTAATTCATCATAGTAATAACCTTTCTTTCTAAAGTGCAGCTAAAACAAAACATTCGTTCAAAGTTCACATTTGGCATTGTGCTAAGCGCGCTTCGAAAGGAGGTCACAAAATTGCAACGCCGCCTTTGTCCTTGTCGCGTTTTCCAGATAGGCTTTTAATTAACTTTTAAAGCCACTTGAGGCGTACTGAAAGAGCCATTCAATGCAAATTGTCGCGAATCCTGTAGTATTTATGTAATTCATTCTAATTAAGGGGTCTTAGGGATCTCAAAAATTTGAAAAAATGAAAAAAGAGACCATATTCAACATTTAATGTCTTAAAATGTATATGATTTTAAAACACAATTTTTATTGAGATGAAAGGCATAAGTACGTTCTTTCATTTTATGTATTTAAAAATTTGTTAGATGAAGAATTAGCATTTACAGGGTGCTCCAAACAGTCAGACATTTGATAAGCAGAATATTGGTATAACAGCTTACGCGCACGATTAGAAAATAAATATTGTAACTAGAATAAAAATTTTGGTGCCTACTTATACTTCAGGTTATAATAATTACCCTGAACCTAAATAAATTTGTACTTAAAGCATTTTTATATTTTTAATACAAAGTTGTATTTAGCTAATAGAAAAGTTTGAAAATTTGAACAATATAACTACTTAAAAAATATTTTTTTGAACAATAAAAAGGAAATTTTAGGTTCAGTTTATACGATTATATAAAATGTATTAAAATATAAAACGTATTAATATAATTAATATAAAACGTATGTTTTGAAAATTTCATGAAAAAATATTCAAAAGTTTTTGAGAAATCGTGCGCGTTATGTCAAAAAAAGTCAGTTGGAGAAAAATGATTTAAAAGTTTCCAAAAGGCCGCTTAAGCTATTGAGCGGGTATAATTCTAATAGCCATAAATTCTGCTCTAATGAGAATTTGAAGGAAACAATTATAAAGTTAAAAAATGCTATAAAAAGTGATAGAAAATCTTTATTAAGATTGACGATCGTTTCGTTGCACAAGCGGCAACATTTTCAAAATCATTCAACGATGGAAAATATTTTCACATAATTTAAAAACAATAAACATAGTAAACAATGTCACGCGACATGATGCATAATGAAAAACATTGTAAACATAAAATTAATTTAAAAGATTAGATTAGCTATTGGTGAGCGTGGATTAATTTTCAAAACAATAACATGGTAAACAATGTCACGAGACAACATGCATAATGAAAAGCATTGCAAAATATAAAATAAAAATAAAATTATCTTGGCTATTTACGAGCGTGGATTTATTTCTACTATTGTTACTAAAATTACATAGCATCTCTTTCCAAATTTTAGGTAATTCTATGGACACTGAATCATTGCAAATATTCTTGTTGCGTAAAAATATCTCTATTGATTCTCGGATTATGGATGGTAAATAAAATCTTGATGTATAAATTAACTTGTTATTTTTAAAATCGATCTGTAAAGGTTCTTCACTGTATAATCTGGCCAAAGCTGTGGTTCTTCTGTTGTATTTACAAACATTGTATTGAAACAATTATATTAAAATGTTCGGAAAAGATGGAAGATTAACATCTAAAAAAATTAAAATCAAAATTTTTTTGAAGCTTTAAGAGTCCTGAGACCCCTTGAATTAGTCTGTTTTAAACAATTTGACGTTTATTGCTTTTATACTGTAACTGGCCATTGCATTACACACATATATCATTAAAAGTTGTTATCTAGGCTTTAAAAGCCAATGGTACATAGAGTACGTCGCCCCTGTCATTATGTATGTCCAAACCATCCATATATTTAAGGGTTTATATCTCGGCTAATTATTGACGATTTTTTTCGAAAATCATGATCAACAATGCTTTTATACTTCTGCTACGATAGGTGCCTCCAGCTCTGCTCAACGCTTTTGCTGAAGCCCGTAAATCGAAATTTGAGTATAACGGAAAAATGCGATTTTCTCAAAAACTATGTGATCTACGGTAATCGCTATAATTTTCTGGCAATTATAGCGTTTTATAAGGTTTAAATTAATGTCTACTACCTCTAATTTTTTCATAATTTTAGTTTCAGTAGATTCGGAGTTAGATGGGGGGGGGGGGGGGAGTAGACATATTTTTGCGCTACATTTTCGACTATATCTTTGAAAATGTAATACCTAAAATTAAAAGAAATGTATTTTTGAATTCAGCGTTACGAAAGCTTTCACACGATATCCCACACGATATACAAAGAAAATATTTTTTTTTCAAGCAACTGAATTTGCCCCTATACCTTTTTAAATATATTTATAAATGTTTAATAATCTGAAAATATGTGGGTCAACAGTCTTTATTACTTCCCCGAATTTGAACTTTCCACGTTCCATAGTTTACGAGTAAAATGGCTGTGACAGACAGACAGACAGACAGACGGACAGACACAAGAGTGATCTTATAATGGTTCCGTTTTTACTTTTTAAGTACGGAACCCTAAAAAGATGTCTTTTATACGGAGTAGTTTAAATTAGGCAAAAAAACTCAAGTGCATTATTTACTTCCTTTCTATTTGGATTAAAGCATTTCGTCATTCGAAAATAAATAAAATTTTTTAAAAGTTTAGAATTTTAGTTAATATTATGACTCAGAAATGAAATAAGGAATTTCTAGTATGATTGACTACTATGATATTAAATCAAAATGATTTGAGCCCCCTTTTTTAGGGTTCCTTACTTAAAAAGTAAAAACGGAAACATTATAAGATCACTCCTGTGTCTGTCTGTCTGTCACATCCATTTTACTCGTAAACTATAGAACGTTGAAAGTTCAAATTGGGGAAAGTAATAAAGACTGTTGACCCACCTATTTATAGATTATTAAACATTCACAAATAAATTTAGGAAAAATGTAGGGAGGGGGGGGGGTAATTAAGTTACTTGAAAAAAAATATTTTCTTTGTATATCGTGTGTGGTATCTTGGGAAAACTTTCGTAACGCTGAAGTCAAAAATCTGTTTCTTTGAATTTTAAATATTATATTTTCAGAGATATCGTCGAAAATGTAGTGCAAAAATATGCCCCTCCCCCCATCTATTTTCAAATCTACTGAAACTAAAATTATGAAAAAATTAGAGATAGTAGACGTTAATTTAAACCTTGTAGAAAAATTATAGTGATGACCCTAGGTCACATAGTTTTTGCGAAAAGCGTTACTGACAAATTTCGATTTGCGGCCATTCAGCAAAGTTGTTGACAAGCGCTGAAGGCACCGTAGCAGAAGTATAAAAGCATTGTTGATAATGATTTTTGAAAAAACTCGTTGTTAGTTAGCTGGGATATTAACCCTTAAAGACACGGACGGTTTGGACATACATAGTGACGGGGGGCGGCGTACTCTGTATACCATCGGTTTTTAAAGCCTAGATAACAACTTTTAATGATATATTTGTGTAATGCAATGCCCAGTAGCATTATAAAAGCAATAAACGCCAGAGTGTTAAAAAATAATAATTTAATTAGAATTAATCACATAAATACTATGCGATTTGCGGCTAGTTTGCATTGAGTGGATCTCTCAATACGCCTCATGTGGCTTTAAAAGTTAATTAAAAACCTATCAGGAAAAACGCGGCTCAATCCAAGGCAGCGCTGCAACTTTGCGACCTATTTTCGAAGCGCGCTTAGCAAAATGCCAAGTTTAAACTTTGAACAAGAGTTTTGTTTTTGCTACACTGTAAAAGTTGGTTGGTTGTATTTATGACGGCCAATTATCTGCACGAGGGATATGGACCCAGGGGGGGAGTGCCCTTCGTGGGGGTCTTTCTAAGGGAACCTAACCCGTATTAACGCTTGGAAATCCAAGGTTCGAAGAAAACCACGAAAACTCCGAACGATTAGGCCGACGGGCGCGATTGGGATTGAACCCAGCACCTTCCGTCTACCAGATTCGAGAGCAGAACCTCTCAGCCACTGGTGGGGCGCTACACTGTAAAAAGAAAAGATTATTATTAAGCTGAATTTACTTTTGTGAAATGCAAATAAAGTTTATATATGCACTACTTTTATTGTCAGTACCGAATTAAGTTCATCATAAACAGATTAGGATAAGATTAAAACAAGAAATAAAAAATCATCCGTCAAGCATAGATTATGAAACCCTTTCCAACACATTCAGAATCATGATACAAAACTGCACCGTTTAATAAGTTAAAATATTATGTCTAATTCAACCATATGGAAACGCATAACACATTTCAAACCCAATTTCAGTTGTCTCTGTCTACAATCGGCAAATTATCCGAATTCTTTGATCAGCCCTGTATATATTGTATTGTCCTATTGTATAGTAATCATCTTGTAGTGAAATTCAGTGATTTATATCATTTAAATACATTTGAAATAGCGTAATGCCATTAAAATACACTGCAAACGATTTTTCCCCATTGACTATAATGTAACACAATTCTTTTGAGTGCCCCTGTAAATGAACTATTAATCCCACATACTTCATATACAATACCAAACATGCCTTCGTGACCCTAAATAAGGTTTATCAATAGCATGAAAATTTGAGTATATTTACGGGAATTAGAGCGTGGACAGACGGACTGACGGACAGACGGCTAGACAAACCGAATGCATAAACTCTTTTCAACTTTGTTGGAAAATGTTAAAAAAAAGTTATACAGAATAGCAATATTTGATATTATTTAGGCTTCATATCTCTGAACTTTTATGGTATACAAATTCATATTTTTCTAATATATACAGCTATACCCAACCCTATACGTTGTATAGTATTTTACAAAGTCTTATTATTCTTTTAGCAGCGTTTTTTTTTAATAATGCAGTTAATGTTTCATATATTTATTGTACGGAGTCCAAACGGAGTAAGGAGTATAAATATTACACAAAATCTCTATAAATTCAAATTTAATTAATCCTTCTAAATCCTCCAATCCTTCTATAATTTATTAAATGATTATGTAAATCTCCTAATGCAGTTTAAACAATTGCTTAAAATGCTTAAATGTTTAAAATGCTGAAATTGCAAAAATGCTTTAGAAGATAAAATTTTCACGAATTCATAATTCAGTACATAAAGGGATAAATAGTGAAAGAAGGGAGGATTTTTTCTAGTGGGTATGATAATTACTAGTTTAAATTCAATTTTTTTATAGTTATGAAAAAAAAATGCAACGTGGTTTTTGATATATATATATATATATATATATATATATATTATTTTACTAAAAAAATTAAATAACCGAATGTACAGTTTTGTGACTAATTTATTAATGGAAAATTTTACACACTTTTTCCCCCTTTTTTCTGTATTCAGAATTTTTTTATGTGTTCTGAAATATTGTATAATGCATTCAAATTTGTCTATTCTAATTCCGACTAATTTATTAATGGAAAAATTTACACAATTTTTCCCTTTTTTTCTGTATTCAGAATTTTTTTTATGCGTTCTGAAATATTATATAATGCATTCAAATTTGTCTATTCTTTTGTGTCTTTATAGTTTTTTTTTATATCCATCCTATCAGTTTCGGAGTGAAATGTTTAGTATTCTTCGCCACATTACACGTTCTAACTGTTTACTTATTAAATTTTATCACAACATTCGTTTGATATTTGAATTTTCAGGAAATGAGTGGAATTAAATTGAATTTTTTGCATTAGCAATAAATTATTCGCCGAATAAAACGTTAACATGTTAATATTATATAATGAATTCAAAATTTATCTATTATTTTGTGTTTTTATGATTTTCTTATACGCATCTAATGAGTTTCGACGTAAAAGGTTTACTATTTAATGCCCTACTTAAATTTTGTTTAAATAGACATAAAGAAATCGTATGGAATTTTAAAATTTTCGATACTAACACCTAATTTTGACATAATTTTTCGGGACATTTTACCTTCTGATCAGTGTTGAATTCAGTGGGAGGGGGGGGGGATTCCCCTCGGACCAATGAGATGTCCCCCCCGGAAGGTTTTGGATTTTGTGTTTTTAATGGTCAAAAAGTGCAATTTCCGGCCCTGAATTCTATAATGTTACCCGCGGAGACACAGAAGTCTCTCCCGGAGAAAAGTGTCTGGATTCAACACTGCTTCGGATACTAAACGGGCAGTCCTTTAGCGAATTAGTAAAAAATATGCAAATTTAAAATTTGGAACTCCTAATGTTAAATTCATTTTCAGTTTTTGCAAAAGAAATTGCAATGCAGTTATTTTATTAAACCTAACTCGTAAACTATCTGGCGAAATGAGCTGTAATTTTGGATTCACATCTTTGAAGCTTCTAGAAATTGAATTCTGTAGAATAGTTCTTAGAATACATTTCATATTTATTTCTATAATTAATTAAAAAAGAATATTCTTTGAAATTAGTTTTCGAAAAAATATATGAATTGTAACCTATAAGTTCTTAAACAGAAATCCATTTCGAAAAGCTTCAAATCCTCAAACAATTAAAAATTAATTTAACATTATGAATTACGTAATTTAAACCTGAATCCAAATATGATGAATCCATATATGATGTCAATGTTAGGTGTTAGTATTGAAAATTTTTAAAGTTTAGTGCAATTTCTATATACAGACAACCACCTAAGGAACATTTAAGTATAGTATTAATTATTAGACGTTATTACTAATCAATTGGCACCAGTCACATTTCTATAGGATGGTTTGTGGCAAAGTTAGCAGGGATGATAAACCTTCTTCCTCTTCCAGGGCTCTACGTTTCCAGGAGAATGATTTAATAGTATTTACCATCGCAAAAGCAGGAATACGTTGTATACCATGCATATATTGGAGGGGTGTTCACGAGGCGTGTGATTGTTGTTAACCCCTTGTGGACGAGCGATCGGTAAACGTGCCGCGTAAGAACTCAGAATCCGTGATTATTCTCACCAGTAAATTTTTATTGTAAATTTTGCCTTATTTAATCCGACCATTTTCCGGATTCAGTTAGGCAAACATTTCTGTTTTGAAAAACCGGTGATAAAAGGTTAAAAATTCTGTAAAAGACGCTCGTCCCGAAGGGATTAACCCTTTAGTGCGCAGCTTTGCATATTTGCAAAGAACAGCATTTTGAATTCAATAGATTTTTTTTTATTCGTATATACCTAATTCACACCAGAAAATTAAAATAGCAATATCTGCTTTAATATTTGCTTTAATTAATAACAGACATTCCGTACTTAAATAAACCGAAATTATCCATTGAAACTTTCTGATGTAAAGTCAGATTATTTGAACTACGCAATTTCTGGAACGTATTCTATCATGGGAATGAAAGGGTTAAAGGTTAAGTTTTACAAAATAAGGTATTTGGAAACATACATATTAAAATATTTACCAATTTGCAATATTTTAGCGTAAAACAGCCACACGACAGTAGTTTTTACTTATATTGCAGATGTGCAACAGAAGAAAAGATTGACGTATTATATGAAAAATGTATCTCTGATTTTTTTCATTATTTTTCCAGCGTAATAAACCTTTCAGAGAATCATATATATTTTTTTCGAAACAAAAGAAAAAATCGCGCGTTTAAGGGTTAAGCCCTGACCATCATAAAATTAAATATTTTGATTCCTCTAAAGTAGCGTATTTTGATCCACAAAAAATGGAAAATCTATTATATTGTTTGGAACTGATTTCATATGTGCGTGCGTGTGCGCACTTTCATTTAAATTGAAAAATTTAGCCATAATTTCGCTACAATATCAACTAAGTTCCACACGAAAAATATCATGGTAATATGGTCATGAATATGATGAGTATGCAGAGTGTAGGCCGCCAATACCGGTCATCACATAGTGCGTTACCATCAACTTCGGACACTGCGATAGAGCCCTGCTTAATACACGATGAGAGGCTGGAACAGCTCTAGAGCTCTGCAGCTAGGCCGTCACACCATCGACTCTCTTCGTTGAACCTCATTGGAGAGAACCACTTCCGGAGATTAGTGAGGGTTTACCCGCCACAGAATTATCTTACTGCCGCACAGTGGGACGTTTTGAGGATCTAGGTGGACAAAATTATGTCGTTGAAGTTTGATTAGTTTTTACTGTTTATTTAAATGTATCACTAATAAAATACTCAAACTGTGATAAATATTTAGTTATTTTACAACAATGTCTTAAAATAACAGTAGACCACTAAAGTCCGTTCTTACCATCTTAACTGCCGAACGACTGCGTCTATATTCATAAAGGTGGTGTCTAGGTATAGTAAAGAGGCTATGCGCTACTAAGATGAGACCGCTTTCAGCGACACCTGGTACAAAATGGAGGCATTAGCGTTCCTATCGCGAAAACGGTTCGAAATATGGGATAAAAGTGAGTGACGACCCCTTGTGAACATGAATGCTATATGAATCTCGTTTTCGAGATAGGAATACTGACTCAGCTGCTTTGTACCATGTGGCGCTGGAAGCGGTCTCATCTGGTAGCACATAGCCACTTTACTATACCTAGACACCACTTTTATAACTATAGCTGCAACCGTTCGGCAATTAACAGCGTGGGAAGGACTTTAGTGGGTACCCTGTATAATGCATTACAAATAATGCGTTAAACATACTTACTTTACAATTAAGTAAAAAAACAATTTAATGCACAGATGTAAGTTAACATTCATTTCTTTTTTATACCTGCTCAAAAAAATTAGGGGAGCAAGCAAAAAAGTGAAGAGAACAGTACAAGACAGCCATGTATGGGCATAAAATGGATAGTACACGCGTATCAATGTGCAATACAGAAAAAAAGGCGCAAAAAAATTATGAGGGAGCTTTTATTCTTTGGAAAGGTGAAAATAACATGAAAGAATGGTTTAGAGCAACAATTTGGTTTCATGTAAATGATAAAAAAAAGTATTGTTTAGAAATGATGCAAGATTTTTAATATGGCGTGTGGTCTCCTCGAACAGCAAAGACTGCTGCACACCTGTTTTCCATGGATGCGATGAGGTTATCGATAAGACTTTGGAGGATACCGTTCCACTGCTCAAGAATTGCAATCTCCAAGTCCCGGGCAGTAAAAGGAGGCCTCGGTCTCGCAGCAATGCGTCGTCTGAGTATGTCCCAAACATGCTCGATCAGATTTAGGTCAGGAGAGCATGCTGGTTATTCCATACGCTGTATTGTTTAGCTTCAAGCATGTTTTCCACAAGATGAACTGTATGAAGTCTGGCATAATCATGCATGGAAAAGAAGAAATCACTAATTGCTGCAACATAAAATATGACGTGAGGCCCCAGTATCTCGTCTGTATAACGTCGGACCGTCAAAGTGCCATTCCGAATGATAAGCAGGCCCGTACGTCCACCTATGCTGATTCCAGCCAATAGCATCAACCCACCCCGTCTGTAATGTGATCTTTCACGAACGAATGTGGGATTATTTTGAGTGCCTCTTTCTCTCCATGCCAAAACACATCAGATGTCACATCCATACTGAATCGGGACTCATCTGTAAACAGAATTTGACTCCAACAACGTTGCCTCCAAACTCGATGTTCAGTTGCCCACCTTCTTTGGGCCGCACATTGGCTTGAGGTCAACGGAATACAGACCATTGGCTTACTTACATAGAGACCAACCTGATGAAGCCTATTTCGGACTCTTTGGCTGGACACCCTTCGTCCTGTGGCCAAGAACAACTGTGTTTGCAGCTGAGTAGCATTGTCCGTTCCGTCTCGACGGGCTGTTAACAGGATATGTCGGTCATCAGTTTCTGTGTTAGCACATTTTCGATCTTGCACTTGTTGATGACTACAATTCCATGTGTCTTGGAATCGATTCCACAGAATTTCATAGACACTTTTTGCGACTCCAACAGCGTCCACTAGACTTCGTTGTGTTTTCCCAAAATAAATTGTCCCTACAACACGCCAAGCCATGGATTGCGGTAAATCATGTTGTTGTTTCAATTTCAAGCCACCTTTTCTCAAAACACAAGCTGAGCAATTGAATTTTACAACTGAGGCAGTATAACAGACGTTTCTGCAAAATTCCGATTTCTGCACTTAGCTCCTTTTTCTAGTTTTTGACGTCATAACCTTTAATTTACATGTGAAGTTTTCTTTATCTGTTTTCTACAACACTTTAAATTATGGATGTTTTATTTTACGTTACTTATCGGTGTAAATATTTGCGTAATTTCGTTAAAACCATGTGCTCCCCTAATTGTTTTGAGCAGTGTATTTTTGTTTACGCAGAATTGCTCGAGAAATTTGTGTAGTCATCCTGAAAAATAAAAATTGTAAAATAAAATCATATTAAAAAGAACTTTAATGTTTTGTGGAACCCTGTAAAACATATAAATGCTACCAAAATTATTTTCGGTTGAAAAAATGCTGTTGTGTGGATAAATAACTTTATATAAATTTTATTCAATTTGAAATAAAATTTCTACATATAGATGGTAATGTATCCGAAATTTTTATGTGTCCCTGTAAAAGAAATACAACTACTACGCACTTTTTTTTCAATTTAAAAAATGCTATTGGGTATCTCAATAAACTATAGTAATTTTGTTAAAATTTAATTAAAATTTCTGCTTTTTAGCAACAATCTTTCGCGATATTTTGTGTGGCCCTGTAACAAATGCATAATTTCTACGTTCGTCAAATTATAATTTAATAGAATTGTCATTGGAAAAACATATGTATGCAAAGTTTCAGCTCAATCAGATAATTAAAAGTGGTTTAAAATTGTTTTGCAAGATTTGAACTAATCTTTTATGTGGCCCTGTAAAAAAAGCGTAACTGCTACGTTCCATAAATAATAATAATATTGCATTGTCATCAGAACTACATATCCTGAGCAAAGTTTC
The DNA here is from genome assembly GCA_963932465.1 of Maratus speciosus. Taxonomy (NCBI): domain Eukaryota; kingdom Metazoa; phylum Arthropoda; class Arachnida; order Araneae; family Salticidae; genus Maratus; species Maratus speciosus. The sequence continues at coordinate 176,750,778 of OZ010793.1, forward strand.
AGCTCAATCAAATTATTGAAATTGGTTTAAAATTAACTTGCAAGTTTTAATCTAAATTTTTGTGAATGCCCGCAGAAACCGTATTCTAGACAAACTTCTGCGTTCTTTAAATTATAATAATATTGTATTGTCATTCAAATTACACATGTTTTCATTGTTTCGGCTCAATTAAATAATTAAAAGTGGTTTAAATTTGACTAGCAAGATTTGAACAAAACACACATACATCCACTGCAAGTTAATACGATGCTTGTTTATTAATAAAAACATAATGATCTGCAGGAGTTTTTTGATTTTTCAATACTTTAGGAATAGCACTTGGATTTTAAAAAATGCTTATTGCTGAATAATGCTGAATAATATGTTAAAAGTCGAGATGGAATTTGTAAACAACATCTAGGATCATCCAGAATTACAAAATGTGAAAAAAATGGTTTAATATCGCTTATTTTCAAACAAAAATGGGTTAAGTTTGACCTCGACAAACCTGTGACATATGTTCAGCAAACTCATGCTTTCAAATAAAACAGAATAATCACGCCGTGCTTTCAAACTTAGAGGAAGCTAGTGCAATTTTTGAAACTCCCTCAAACCAACTGCGCAGATGGCTTCTTTACGATCATAATTAATCGACACCTCTGATTTTTTCGACAAAACTCGGTCGGATCTCGAAAATACAGACATTCATCTACCTGTACACGCGGTTTTGTCGAATTCCGAGATAATCGGAAAAATGAATTTTGTCCACCTAGATCATCAAAATGTCTCACTGTGCGCCAGTCGGAATTGAGGCTCCACTACTAACAGGCTATCTCTGCGATTCAAGTCAGCGGTCGTGAGTAAGTTGAGATAAACATAATGTCAGGATGTATTTTTCTTTACTCAAAATTATCCGTGATCTCGCAGTATTGCAGTCATCCAACAAAGGAATAATTTTTTTTTTTAACCCGGTATCAACACGAATGTTAATTTTACAGATGGTATCAATTCTCCAAACAGGATCCCCATCTGCGTAACAGAATTCATGCACACAAGAGTGAAAAAAATAATGTTCATTTTATGCTGTTAATTTGGCATATTTTTCTGTGGAGTGGAACATGTGTGTAACAGGGCTGTCACAGGCGACTATTTTTTAATTCTATTTCGCACCACTTTTTCAAAACAAAAATCTTTTACACAAGCTTTGACAGCATTTGCAAGAGAAATATACTATAGAATGCATTTTTAAAAAGTAGTGGTGCGAGCAGAAAACAAAAATATTCACTTGTGGCAGGCCTGGCGTAACCTGTATGTGTAACGTGGAAATGCTTACTTGAGAAACGATAGCATACGCAAAACTGATATTTCGTCTTGATACCGGGTTGAGAAAACTGATTAGTCATTGTAAAACTACTGGAAAATGTTTCCGAAATTTACGGGAAGCAGAAGAAATTTTTGTTTGCGAAGCACATCTTTAACCCTTTATCTACTGACGGTACTTATAAGTACCATTAAAATAACTTGTTATAAAATTCACTTAATACTTCGATTAGTTGTAATACAGTTTAGAATGAGTAATAGATACATTACTTTATCTTGTTCCAAAAGCATTATGGGTTACACAAAACAAAACATATTTTTAAAAGGATGATTTCTTTTGCCTTTGCAACTTTTCAGCTTTCTTGGCGTTGGTGGTGGTGTGTGTGTGTGTAGGGGGGGGGGGGGTTCAATTCGGAAATATTTCTATATTTCTATTGTAAGAACATTACATTTTTACATTTCCTAATTCTACAAAATTCTATGAAAAAGGTTTAAAATAAATTATTTGAATGGGGATATAAATATTGCACAAAATCCCTATACATTCAAATGTAATTAATCCTTCTAATTCCTTCAATCCTGCTAAAATCCTTCTAAAATTTATTAAATGATTCTATAAATCTTCTAATGTAGTTTAAACATTTCACGAAAAATGCTTTAGAAGATAAAATTTTCATGAATTCATAATTCCGTACATAAAGTGTTAAATCTCGAAAAAATATTGTTTTTGCAGATAAAAGAGCGCTTTATGGAATCGTGGATAACTTGAAATATGTTATAATATATTTTTGTAAACCTTCTTTCCAGATCAAGAAATATTTTTCTTTTTACAATGTAAGCCGAGACGGAATCACTAAAGTAAGCAGATGGTAAGATGTAACAGCTTCCAAGCAATATTTTGTGCAGAAGGAGGGAAAATGTATTTTATTCCTTCATTTCTATTTCTGTGTTCTAATTCTAGTACTTATTCATTCATTAAACTAATGCTAAAATAAAAGGCTTCTTCAAATTAAAATTCGACGAAAATTAAGCTCACTAATTACTAATTTTGCATGTTTTAAATGCGTTGTCATTGTTTACATTATTTTATGTACTCCGTTTTTTTTAAATAAAGAAAAACTTTCTTTCTAGGGGGAAGAGACTTTGAAGGTATACCTCCAAAAATATAGTGAGGATGAAATGCAACGAATAATTCAACACCCAGAGAAAAGCATTGAATTTTGTAAAATATTGAAGGAAAGGCCACAGGAGAATTCGAAAGAAATAATTGAAATTGCGGACCAGAAATTACGGAAAATACTTCGAAATACTGAAAATTATACGAAACTTTTGCACCATGTAGATATCTGGGAGCCAACAAGACAGAAACTTCTTGTTACATTATCTAAGTGTAGTAAAGATCTGAATCGTATTTCTAAATTATGTTCATATGGAAGAATATTGGGATGTGCAGTAGAGAGCTACTGCACGATTAAAGGCTTATGTGATTCAAAGTCTAATGCTTTACAAACGGCAACTTATTGTGGAGCTCTGGGAATCGCCATGACATTAGCAGGAGCGAAAATATCATACGACTCCTTTTACCAGTTGACAAAACTTATGCAGCTGGATCAACATTTATTTGCTCCCATTCAGAGCTGGTACCAACAAAACGAGGAACTTGAAAAAGCAATGAACAATGTATTTTCGTTTGATTTCACTAAATTATTAATGAAAGAAATTACTGATATTGTGGAAAAAAGGGAAAGTCTTAATCCTGTGAATTTGCTTTCTCGGTTACTTAAGGGTTTATCTAAAAAATATAAGGGGAATATAAAATATTCTGAATACATTGAGTACATCATTAGCTTCGTATCTTATCAGCCATTTAAAGATTATTGTGAATGGTAAGTAGTAGAATATGTACCTTTGAAAATTTATTCATCAATTCAATTTATTCGGAAATTTCGGAGTGAAATACACCATATGGCCAAAGGTGACCGGTCACTTTCGATTTTAGACGTTTTCTTAAATATCTAGAAAAATACATGAGGAATTATCTTGAAACTCTAGGTGTGTAAACAGAATAGTACAGGTCATATATTTCCGTGAGGATTTTTTCGAGAAACCCATAGGGGACCGTCAAAAAATTGAAAAAGAACGAATATCTTTTGGATAACCCTGTAAAAACTAATGTAGCAAAAGCGTTCAACATAGTATTATATGATTAAGTGCCTTATTGCAATAAACTGTGTTCATTTTTATGAGGATAGCATGTATATTCGTAGAGAAATTAAAGTTTTTATAAAAAGAGTCCCAAATTGTGCCAAGTTTTTTTGCTTATAATTTGTAGAGCTCTTAATATAAAAGAAAGTTCCTTTCAGAAAATATGACAAACAACATTGTACACAATACCCTGCAATCAGAATTAAAAATTAATAAACATTGGATGAAAAATGAGCAGGTTTACTAAAACATGTTTCACTGCGCATGCGCGTTAGCAATCAAAATATAATGTGCATAATGTATTATCCAAGTGTATAGAGCAACTTTTGTGAAAGTCTCAAAAACATAGCTTGAAAATTCTGAAAATTATCGTTGATAGAATAAGCTCGAAATCCGTTGCTCCCAAAGGGAAGCAAAAAGATGAGGGGTTGTATCCATATACCCATTAATTAGTGCCAATATAGCATACACAATATTGCACGTACACATATTGTGTAATATTGCATATACACAATATTACACAATATTGCGCTGTATTTGGATACAGCCCCTCATCTCTTTGCTTCATTTTGGGAACAACGGATTTCGAGCTTATTCTGTCAACGATAATTTTCAGAATTTTCAAACTATGTTTTTGAGACTTTCACAAAAGTTTCTCTATAGACTTAGCTAATACATTATGCACATCATATTGTGATTGCATTCGCGCATGCGCAGTGAAACATTTTTTTCATAAACCTGGTCATTTTCATCCAATTTTTATTATTTTTAAAAATTCTGATTGCAGGGTATTGTGTATAATGTTGTTTCTCATATTTTCTGAAAAGAACTTTTTTTTAAAAATTAAGAACCCTACAAGTTATAAGCAAAAAACTTGGCAAAATTTGGGGCTCTTTTTTTAAAAACTTTAATTTCTCTACGAATATACATGCTATTCTCATAAAAATGAACACAGTTTATTAGAATAAAGAACTTAATCATAATTTGCTGTGTTGAACGCTTTTGCTACGTTAGTTTTTACAGGGTTATCCAAAAGATATTCGTTCTTTTTCAATATGTTGACGGTCCCCTATGGGGTTTCGGGAATAAATCTACACGGAAATACATGACTTGTACTATTCTGTTTACAGACCTGGAGTTTCAAGATAATGCCTCATGTATTTTTCTAGATATTTAAGAAAACGTCTAAAATCGCAAGTGACCGGTCGCCTTTGGCCATATAGAGTAGATAAGTCACATTGGGAAAAACAAAGTAAAAAAAAAAATTAGGGGTTAAGACAAAAAAAAAAAAAAAAAAAACAGCAACAAAAAACAAACACCGTACAGTAAAAACCATTTATTTTACAGAAAAATGTGTCCACTAATAGCAATTAAACTAACAATATTGGACTATTCAAAAACAAAAAGTTTGTAAAACATACCCATATTTATCTGTAGAATAAATAATTGTTTGCTGTTTGCTGCGAATTGACAGTTTGTTATGTAAAACTTCAGCTTATTTATTTATTTTTTACAGTGTAGTAATAAATGTTGTGCTCCTTTCTCGAGTTAATTCTTATAGATTTCGTTATATATATGTATATCATCATCATCATCAACAACCGTTTCAATCCACTGCTGAATATAGGACTCCTCCCCCCTTTTTTATTTTATTAAATTTTATTAAATTTTCCTTTTCTAACTTTGGTGGAAAAAAGTCGTAAAATTGCTTATCCTTATTTTGCAATATATCTTTTTGAAAATTCCGGTGTGAATTCAACATTACAGAAACACAATTACTTGCCCCTCAAAGGGTTAACGCAAGATCAGTTAGAATGAAACACTCTGTATTTGTGACTAAATAAGTCGTTTGCGACCTCATATATGACAAATTTTCATCCTCTCGATGCCTTCTATCACCCTCTTAATTTCTCAGTCGAATTTTGGAACACCCTTTATATTTATATATATAGGTATTGTGTAGATCTGCATTAAAACATTTTAAAGGAAAGGTGAACCAATGTTGATTAGTACTCGTATATGCATATCCCTGCGGTGTTGTGACGCGCAGGTTGATGTGGCGAAGTCCTGGCACAAGTGTTTGTTACTGTTTGATCCATTGAAGTTCTAAGCGTAATTTTAAGTTAAATAAAAATCACAAAATAAAATATTTAAAAATAATTTTAAAGCTAAAGGAAGAAATAATAAAAATTTTAATTAAAAATGGAATAAACAAAATACAGTCTTAAATTTGGTTTCAGTTCGGAAAGCAGATGATATCTCATTATATCAATTCCCTTTGTCTTTGTCTTTTTTTTTTTTTTTTTTTTTTTTTTTTTTTTTTTTTTTTTTTTAAAGGGGGGAATTTGTTTCCATCGTTACAGAAATGTCATTAAAAATGCATTTTCTTTTTCTAAATCTAGGAATCTAATTCAAATTTTAAAATTCTGAAAGCTTATATGACAATCTCGGATCTACGAGGATAACATTTTACCGAGTTGTAAAATATATAAAGAGATATTCAGATTTTAATTTAATAGACACTAATTATATAGTTTAAGCTGGAGTAACTGGACCCACGAGGTAACTGCGACATAGGCTATTTTATAAAAAACCGTTGATGTCTTTTAAGTATTAGTTTTTGTGAACAATGCATCCTCATCTCTATTTCTTAAAACAACGTGTGTCGACGCAATCATAACTCTGTGATAGGTTGTCAAAAATTTACGTTTCTCTTTTTTTAAACGACGTCAATTTGGTTGAACTTCCTCGGATTTTTATTAAAATACTGTAAGTACTTTTATTAAACAATCTTTTTTTAAAGATTAGGCGTATAACTACATTAATATTATTAGGTATCTATACATATTTGCTTTAACATGACATGGTAACTGAACCATGTTGGGTCCAGTTACCCCGATAGTTATAAATAATTTTGAGTTTCTCTTACAACGGGAAATTAATTTCTCCATTGTTTTTTGCTTACAATGAAGAAAATTATAGAATACCTTATTAAAATTAAGTAATAAAAATTTAAAAAAGCACATTGGGAGAGTATCAAAAGAAATTTCTTAAGTGAGATAGCCAAACCTTGAAATTTTACGATACAGATGAAGAGCTGTACACAAGACGAAGTGACATTATTAGAAAATTATCGAAACGAATGAAAAATAGTAATCGATAACACAATAGCAGTTCGATATAACAATATGGTTGGTTATATTCTCCTCAGGTTTATTGGACATATCGAACTTTCATTGTGGTAAATAAAAAAGAGAATGACATACTTAAGTACTTACATAGTCGTTTGTTCATAGATTTACCTTGTTATTTTTTCCCTTAAAATATTCATGTAACCCCCATCATGTTTCCCCATTTTTATGGAGCAACTGGACTCGTGAGGAAAGACAGATGAAATATATATATATATATATATATATATATTTAAATATTAAAATGCAATTTTGAGCATTTCTGTCTGATAGAGTATGGTAAAGTAGTTTCCTTACTGAACACATTTACAAAAGTTCAGACTTTAATTCAAATTAACACTAGCTTTTGAAGCTGAATTGCCAGAATCTCCAGAGTCACATTGTAAAATCATGGCCCAGTTGCCCCACGTAACCCAACTTCTCTTTCAAGAAAAATATTTTTTTTTAAATATAAGAAAATTTATTTCTTTAAAAAATTATGCATCCTGTTCTTTTCTTTTATTATTATTTCTAGGATTTTCATCCAGGAAGAAAACCAAATTCTGTTAAATGGATTAAAAATGCTTCTGCAGTATTACAAAAGCGACTTGACATATCTTGTGTGTCAAAGTGTAAGAGCCCTTGCTCCAGCCGATCAAAACTTGACTTCTCTACCTGTTTTGGGACGTCTTGCATTGAATGGGATTTCCATAGTTAGCGACGCATGGCGATTGCGAAGATTTGAGGTTCCAGGATTAGTTGAAATGCGAAACTTAGAAAAGCAAATGAAGCGTGAACTGGAAGTAGTAAAAAAATATGTAACGTATTTGAGTAAGAGAAATCGTGGATCATGAATTAATTTTATTAAAATCCACATAAGGGGAAACCCCCAGTTACTGACACTTAACTAGTAACTGACACTTCCCCAAAAATCCAACTAAAATCAGCATTTTCTTGTAAAATTTTGCTAAGTAATGGCATGTAATGGTAACTTAGACACCTTTCATTTTGGAATTAATTTATACACCATTAGTAGACCTAAGACATATTTAATGACGATGTTTTTTTTTTTTTAGTTTATTTGTAATGCAACCATCGTAAAATTTTTCTTAAAATTATACTTGTAGAATTTAGTTAAAATATTCCTATGATACATTAGGGCCATCATTTATCGATTATAGTTATTTGATTTAGCTTAGTGAAGGGGTGTCAGTTATTGATTCCAGCGATTTCTCTTCACCAGTGTCCGACAGAATTGTCATAGTTGTTGGTTATATTAAAGAAAGTTGAAATACATTATTTGAATTGTTTAAAAACATAATAATAGATTAATTTATCCTTTAGTAAACACCATTAAAATTTAAGCGTTAAAATTTAATCTAGAAGTGTCTTACACCGCTTGTCAGTTACTACTGATTCATGAATGTCAGTTATTGGATATTTGTACTACAATATAATTTAAAAAATGAAAATAAGGACACATGCATACATGCATCTGTAGTATGATATATATAAATGAGGTTTAAGTATTTTGTTTTTATAGTAAAGATTAAAGTATATTTAAAGCATAAATTTCTTGAAATATAAAATAACATTTTTTTTTTTTTTTTTTTTTTTTTTTTTTTTTTTTTAATTTGAAAATTAAGTGTCAGACACTAGTTCACTTTTTGTCAGTCATTGCCTTTTGAAAATAGGTTTGGTGTCAGTTACTGGAATTATTGACCATATTTATGAAAGAAAAAAATAATTTTTAACAATGCAATGTATAATTTTTTACTATATCCATACTGTACTTTCAAAAAGTATAAAATTGATTTAAAATTTTGATATAGTGATTTGAAAACGAAAGAATCTTTGAAGTGTTAGTTACTGGAGGTTTCACCATAGTATTAATTTTTATATTTTATTTTCAGTGTCTTAAACTTATAACAATATAGTCATTAATAAAAGTTAAAAACCACTCAATGTTTATGACAATATTTAAGACCACTTGCTATTCGCGATGACAAACCAAATTTCTTGCCTAGATGTGGTCACCCGGCCGACATTTTTTCCTGCCGGAAGCAGAGCTGTTTTTTATTATTTTCTTACAAGAACTCCTAGGACAGGAATGGCGAACCTTTTTGAGTATTCGTGCCAAAAATTTCAAAATTATTATGTACCAACATTCTAACGCGCCAGAAACATTTTAACAGATACAATCCAATAATTAATTTGTATAGAATTGTTTTTAAAATATTTGTACACTTATACTAAACTCAATTCCTAATTTATTTCTTATGCTGTATTTAGTACTCAATAATATATGTAGCATCGAATTCCGTGTTAATAATATATAAATGAGTTTTTTTTTTTTTTTTTTTTTTTTTTTTTTTTGTATACTTCCGAAGCAGATCATTTTTAAGTTCTTTAAGTAGAAGCAGATTCAACAGAAACATAATTATTTACACTAACCGTTAAAATTCAATTTTCAAAATTAAAACCTAAATATAATGAAACCTAAAATAACTTAAAACCCTAAAACTAAATAAAATAAAGCCTAATTTGATGTAGAAGCGTATCAGTTAGTATATTATTATGCAAATTATCTCTTAAAATTCAATTTTCAAAAATAAAACCTTTGAAATTTGATAGAGAAGCAAAATGATTAGGAAAAGCCTACATGTTGAACAGTTCGGCGAGAAAATGACGCTACAGAACGCTTTCATTGAAATTTATAATACCTTAATTCATTCAAAAGTAACGGATTATTTTAAAGTAAATTATATACCTGTTACACAAAACTATATTTGCTGCTAAAAAAAAAAAAAAAATGGATTGTTCTCCATAAACTGAATATAATCTATAAGTTTTGTTTTTTTGCGTGCCAGAGTAGTTTTCTTTAGTGCCAAGCTCGGCACTTGTGGCATAGGTTCGCCATCCCTGTCCTAGGTGAGCGCACGACTCTTCCGAGTATGATCAACGTCAAGCCTTGACATGCGTCACGAAAACGTCACAGAAAGCAGGCAAAACAAAGAAAAAAATCGGAACAACTTGCATGTTCCGATTTTGTTGGCTCGTGAAATTATTAATTATTATTTTCTAATAATAATTAATAATTCCATGAGCCAAAGTAAACGAAACTTGCAAGTCGTTCGGATTTTTTTCTTTGTTTTGCCTGCTTTGTGTGACGCTTTCGTGTCACGGCTTTCTCGCGTATCTAGGAGGCGTTGGTATAATGCAGTAGTCTCGAGACGTTGTTGTTTTTGGTTTACCTCATCGTTCCCTTACATACAGTAATCTAAAACCAAAAGTGAGCAAGACTGCTGTATATAGTGGCATAGTGAAGCATGTCATAAGTGGGATATTTAGAAAGATTGAATTATAAAATGTATATTTATAGGCGTGCTTCCGATGACAATACGACCTTTAATTGTTTTAAAATTTAGTCATAAATTAAAGTATTTTCTGTTAGTCCGCCCAAGGTATAAATTGCCAAATGCTCTTTACGATTACAGTTGTGTACCAGTTACGACAACAAGGAATTTAAAAATGCGCCTAACCACGCTTGCCAAAATTAGCCAACTACTATGAAACTAGAACAACGAAATATTTTTAAAACTAAAAAGTAGGAAATATTTTTTTAAATACATTTTAACCAATTAATAGTTTTACATTAATTACATTATTATTTATACGTAGAGAAATCTATTCAGATATCCTACAAAGACAGTTTATATAAAGCTTTTCTTCAATTTCCTATTGCCTTATCTTAAAAAAGAAACAGATAAAAAATTATGTATATTTTTTAATAAATTCATTAATTCACGCTTCTACCAAACGCAAACAGTTGGGGAATTTTCCATAATCGCGTTCTGCACCCACGCCAAATTTATGTTTTGTAACGGAAATATCTTGAAAAAATTATGAATTGCAGTCATGAAATGAGGCGTGATTTTCAAGATAAACATTATAAAGGGGCTGTACCATATATAATGTTATCAACTTTTTGGAAATTTTGGACTCCCTACCCCCCCTTACAGCACCTGATTACCAACGGGACACATTCGCACCAGTAAAAAGAAACAGAAAATTTTGCCTCATTCATGGCTGAAATGTTGCACAGATACGGCGTTTAGATAAGGCGAACATTTCTTCTAAAATTTATTGGTGTAAGTGTGCCCCATTAGTAATCAGGCCCCGCCCCCTTACGAAACCATGTGTTATCATTCCTTCAACCCCCTCCCTTTCCCAAATGATATCGTTATCACTGTCCATTTTTTTTTTCTTTTTTACAATTTTTTTCTTTGTTTTTCTTTTTATACGTTTCAATGACATACAGATATTGTTATACCTTTATTATTCGCATACGTTACTTATTTAAATGAAGAGAAAAAGTTAATAAAATATCACCATTATATAGGAAATAACTGTATGAAGTAACACTAAGAAATACCTACTACTTAAAAGTATTTAATAATAGCTTTTTGTCACATAAAAAACAGGTGGACAATATTCTTCCCATTTTTTACTAGTAAACATAACAGGCATAATTTCGAAACCGGTTTCTACAACAATGAATTATTGTGGCAGAAAAATAGGAATGGCGAACGTTGGGATATTCCATATTTTGGAATGAAATGGTTTTGTAATCATTTAATGGTTTTAATAATAACTTTGTATTTTCATAGACTACAAAAGAAAAAAAAAAAACAGATAACAGACTACATTTATGTAAAGAAAAAATTACCAAAAAAGAAAATTTTGGTTGGATCAAAAATGATAACGATATCAAAAGATAAATCCCCCTCCCCTAGCGATATCTTACGATATCAAGTTCCAGACCCCCCCCCCCCCCCCCCTAAAGTGATAATGTTATACGCCTACAGTTCTAAAAGATTGACAAAAAAAAATATTTTCCCCTTTACTCTTATTTCTAATTAAATTTCAGGAAAAAGAAATTCTTGTAAAGGGAGATTTGAAGAGATCTACCTTAAATTGTGAGAAATGAGATAACATCTAAATGAGTGATAGATATCTTCCAAACAGCAAGAGTGCGACGCTTTACATTTTACAATGAGGGTTGCCAGCGCATACGGTATCAATAATTAAATTACTGTGCTCTTTAAGCACTTTCGCGATGTTATCACGTTTCAATCAAAACACGGCAAGTCGCTTCAGGTTTCTACCACAATATCGAAACATTTCCCAAAGTTATTAACGGAAACCCGAGTTTGGTTAGAGTAGAGCATAGATTAATATACAAGATAGGACACTTACGGCAAAATCTGTAATGGAAACAGTACTAGCGACACTACCGAGAAGGGGAAAGAATTAACAAGCCTCCGAAATTTACCTATGTTGATAAAATATGGTTATGCTCTATGTTATGAATATCTATTTTTTCCTAAACGAGGCAGAGGCAAACGATATTGTGTTTATACTTGATTTATTTAGCTGCTTTTAGGTAGATTTCGTATGAAATACTACCTATTACATTCTCCCCTATGTTGGAATTTCTGAAAATTTTTGCAGATCTACACCGATCATGACCACTAGAACCCAAAAACATCCTCAGTAAAAAACTTTATCTATCTATCTATCTCTATCTCTCTCTATATATATATATAACTTTCTTCTGGACATGATATCTTCCGCAATTTTGCACAAATCTCTTCCAAACTGATACATAAAATCAAGGGGCATAAAATCTCGGTCAAGTTCGTTAATCGGCAAAATCGGACGAAGGGGGTGGAAATAGAGAGGGGTTTTGTGAAAACCGAAAAAAACCCCATAACTTCTTAATTTTTGTACAAAACAAATCAGTTTAAAGTTTTTATTACTTCTAAAAATAGGGCCAAAAATTTATGTATCACACATTTTTGATCAAATTAAAAATGGGCTCAAAGGGCGCAAAAATAGGGTTTTTGAGAGAGAAAAATTCATAACCTCGTCAGTTCTCAAGATATCAAGTCCAATTAATTTTATTATAAATCTCCTTAATATTATCTACAACTTTTATATTCACAAGTTTTTGATAGGAGCAATTCGAACCGAAAAAAAAGAAATAAAACAAAGAAGGGTGTTTGAAGAAAAAAAAAAATCCATAACTCCGTCAATTTACAAGATATAAAATTCCCATGAATTTATCATATATAAAACAAATTGAAAATACATAGCGGTTGAAGAAAAAAATCATCTTATTAAAGGTGTATTCAAATCCAAACTGCTTATTTTCAGACTCTTTTTTAAATTCACTTTTGCTCTCAAACGCATCCAATTGGTAGATTCTCTTATTCAGAAACTATATAATGTACCGTAATGATCGATTTTTTGATAAAGGCAGAATATATTTCAAAACATGATGTCAAAGTGGGCATTTTGAACAGAAATTTTACGAAGCGATTGTGTTAGAAACGAAAAATATTATCCTACTGAGAAAATAACTGTCCATAAATCAAGTTTTAATTAATTGAACGAAAAATAAAAACACAGGTCTTTTATAAATCTCTTCAAAAATCACGTCAGCAAGTTTAATATTTTTTCTATTAAAAATGAATCTGAAAATGTGCCAGAAAATTTCGAGTTATTGAGCATGGAAAACTGTTTTTTTGAATACCACCTTAACATGATTCTGATAAAACCAGCTATTATATAAAAATGAATAAAAAACTCGTCAAAATCAGCCAGATAAAATTGTTAAAGAGGATAAATCTCTAATAATGATTTAGTTTTTGTTGGTGAAATTAGTATACTTAACTTCGAAATCTACCTCCGCCTGTAGGCTGGGCCGGCAGGGATTTTTTCTTCATCGTACTCGTATCGTCCACTTTTAACTTACAAAAGGATAATTATAATAATAACACAAAAGAAAACCATAGAAAATTGTGTTAAGAACCTAAATATGTAAGTTTTTGAGTTAAATTGTAAAAAATCAAATTCAGATATTGTGTTAATTTATTCACACCGAATAAAATTTTATCATATGTTATATCAGTATTTATTTTTAACTTTTAGATTTACATAATTCTAAAAATTTGAAAAAAGGAATTTTTCCCCATCTGTAATTTTATTATTATTTCCTATATGTTACTATTATAAATATTATTGAACTGATTGCATGTTATTTATATTGAAGACAATATTTGTATTTTATCTATAAGAAAGTGAAAATGCGTAAATTTTAAAAGATTATTGTAACGATAGTTTAATACATTAAACTTTATAAATTAATGAAACATCGACTATAAAATTTTTCCTATCCAATGGGAACATTTGTGAAATTTTCTGGGACTTGTAGACCCAGAAGCAGAATTTTCTGCATCAGTCTGCAGCAAACTAAAATTTATCTGCGGCTTAACAATACTAGACTAAACTTATACTGTCATAAGAAGTAACAGGAACCCATAAAATAAGCAAAATTTGCTTTTATAAAGAAAATATAACAAGGTTACAACAAGTACCATCAATCTAAAAGACTTGAAGTAAATTTCAGCTATTTTTTAAGCCCGGCATTTATTTTTAAGCTGATGGTTTAATCTGCAATCTTTAAAATAATCTCAGTGGTGGAAAATTGGCGCAGAGGTGGAGCCTATTGACACCACTAAATTATAGTAGTGTTTTGCCTCTTATCTAATGATCAAATTTCTGAGTTTTTATTAAACTGAATAATACCATAAAAATTTAGTGGTGTCAATAGGCTCCGCCTCTGCGCCAATTTTCCACCACTGTAATCTGCAGCGCCCGCTTCCGTGCTGCACAGTTTCTGCTACGGGGCTTGTAGAATGCAATATTTCGTATATTTTTATATTACATCATTGCTTGACGTAGCTTTAAATCCAATTTTACCATATTTACTTGAATTATAACATTGAAGACGAAATATTTAGCTTGTTTTCGTTGCACTTAAATGTTTCTCTCATCATGTACGAAAAAATATATATCCGTGCATAAACATAGAATAGATATTAGATATACAGAATAGAATACCTATTCTATGTTCATGTATCGGTGTAAGATTCTGTTGAAAACGTAAATATGCAACATTAGAAAAAGAAAGACCAGAATAAGGTAGATGCTCAATAACAAAAATATCTAAAGGATCGGAAGCTTAGAGAGAAATGGACGACAAGCATTTCTGACGTCAGAAAACGTCACGGTGGATTATAGCTAATCAATTTCTGGATTTTCCCCCACAAGCGTTCGCCAAAAGCCAATCAAATTCCGCAATGCTTGTGGGAAACATTGCGAGCTCCGCCTAGTGCGTGTGGTCAATTGAGTAGAGAACGAATCATTTGTTCTATACGCCGAACCTTGATGCATACATGTCTGAGATTTCATCGCCAAAAGGGTGTCTTTTTTGGCGGTACTCCCTTTGTTGGCAAATTTCTGTTTCTGCTATCAAGCTCCGGATGCACGCAGATGACATACCGGTCTCGGTGGGAGCGGCAATTCCAATGACAGTTTTTGGAGGGAAAAACCGGTTTGGCGGGCAATCCTCCCACCATTACGTGATGGTTAGAAGCATGATATGTGCTTCAAGAAAAGGTTACCATTCCTGTGTCCAGTTCATTGGTCCAGTTATATTAGAAGGGACCTTATGCACGCGACCTGAGGTCGAAGCTAAAATTCGTCTGCTTGGCGGTATTTACTGGCGGTGTTCAGCATAGCAGTCTATGGAGTGTGAGTTATTAATGCTTGTTTGTTAAAAATACCGCAAAAAATTCTTTGTTGTAGCAGCATATACTTAATATATTGTAATATAAATTAAAATTGCTGTTCTGTATGCGAGAAAATTCCGAAAGTTTGCAAAATTTCAGTTAAAATGTAGGCACTCAACCTGGATCAAGGCTAAAGTCGTCTGCTAGCGGTGTTTGCACCTGCGCATACTGGCATTCTGGCGGTCCAGCGGCTAGAATAACAGATCAACATCCCGCAGCTCTGGCGTCTGACGTCATTTGCTAGACTGAGTTCCAGTTTATGATCGGAAGTTTCTTCCCCATTATCACATCGCAATCGCATTACCATTACGCTCTATAGAAGTATCCTATCTTGTATGTTTGTCTATGGAGTAGAACTCCTTGTATATTTGACTAATTGCGATTATTGCAAAATATGCTTGTCTTGACGAGTACTATCAACACTCTGAGTTTGCCACTAAACAACTCTGATGTTTGAGATCGACAATTTGATTTTTCCTAATGTTTTAAGGGGGTCTGGGACACAAAAATATTCCAATTTTCTAAAAATATTTTATTGAAGTAAAAAGTTCTCCGCTTTTTTTTGTTTAAAATGACGCTTAAATCATGTTTATGTCCTTATTAGAACAGAACATATTAATTTTTTCGTTTTGGTTTGTTTTCAAAATCTAGCTTTCAAGCAATGGTTGTCATGCAAACGACTTCTTGTGAAAATGCGTTTTTCTTCATGATGGGTTTTTTCACCATTTCTCGTATTTAAATTGTTATAACTCAACAACAGTTAAAGGTATATGGTTCAAACTTGGAGCATGTCTTTTTGAGTTGTTTTACTCTAATTCTGATTCAGCAAATTAAAAAAAAAATATTTACTTTTGAAAATATGATTTTTTTTTAAAAGTTACATCATTTTTTCTTTATTATTTACTTTAAATATTTTATTATTTTTTTTAAATTAATATTTTTAAAAATACTGAATCTGAATTAAAACTTATATATTTCTGTTTATTTAAATGATAAAAAATCGAAATTATACAAATAATATTTCGAGTTATAACGATTTTAAATTACCCTACTTTTAACAAATTTTAAATTTTAAATAAAAAAAAAATATTAGACATTTTATCATGTGATTTTGTTTACACATGATATGGTTAACCATCACAAAAAAATTCAAAATGTTAGCTCAATAAATAAAAATTATTTTAAAATGTGTCCCGGGCCCCCTTAAAAAGTTTAAATTAATTATTTTTCTATATATTTTAGCTGACCTCAATAAAGAGAAGGATGCGGACACTGGTGAACAAGATAGAACAGCAAAAAACGGTGGACTAAATTCAACTGCCAATCCGCTGGGGAAAATACCACCCGCTGACACAAAGTAAAAGAACACATGAAAATTGCAAAAGCTAGACAGAAGGTTAGAGAAAAGATGATCACCTACTGTGAACTGGTCCGATCGAATTCGTGGAATTTTGTTCCTCAGATCACTCCGACAAATACTGAAACAATTTGTAATTTGCAATAAATTATAATTTATTTTCTTTCTCTTTCTTTCTTCCTGTTTTTCTTGTTGTAAATAAATAGTAAAGGTTACACAAGATATAATTTTCCAACTGAGTGAAAAAGTGTTCAGGCCAGGATTCGAACCAGTGACCCTTTTTTTGGCTGAAACTGCCAATGCTCTGTCAACTGCGCTATACTGGACAAATCTGGTGGAAACACAATTCACTCAGGAACTTTATTGATCTTGACGTCAGGCATGCCAGACACGTTTACCGCCGAGGGCCAAATTCAGAATTATATACAAAGCCGCGAGCCACAAATAATAATAAATATAGGTATACATACATTAATACCATCGCACAGAATGAAATATGTGAATACAAAATACACCCCTGGTACCTAAATATTATGCAAAGTTCTAAAGTTGCAATTAGTCATTGTTTATTTTACCTTATTTTTCTAAAAAATGCTTGACATCACTTTTTCATCAATCAAGTCAACAAAATTTAATTGAATTTTCTGGATTGTATTTCTCTTAAAAATTGACAGTACCTTTTAGTCTTTTAATCTTGATCTTTCAACACTTTTGCTGTTCTGAAAAGTAGAAATTAGAAAAGGCATAGCTATTAACCTTCCGATTCTTTTGAGGTAAAAGAAAATATTAGTTAAAAATAAAATTTTGTTAAATAAATGTATCAAAAAATTTATGTAATAAAATGTGTCTTGCTTCTATGTTCTATCTAGTACATATATGATTTCATTTATAAAATATATTTTCTGGTTCAAATTATGTTTATTTGGCTTTAAAACGAACCACGGAAAAGGCAGCTGTGGAAAGGTGTCAATTAAAAATGCCCATATATAACTAAAATACGACCTACTTGCACATTATACTTTGGAAAATTGGTATTTGTCTTAGAGTATGATATTCTCCCCTAAAACCAATACTTATCGTTCTTTACATATTAGCTTTTTTCTGTTAAAAAGCTATATACTTATCGAATGTTTGAGGAAGGCAGTCGGAATCTATTGATAAGGTAATGTACAAAGTCTATTTGAAAAAAAATCAAACTATCAAATGTAAAGTTTAATTCTTATAATATGTTTTAGAAGTTATATCTGTGGCAGCACTCTTTACTTTTAATCGTTGGCAACACACTATTCGATCTTAAAAAAAAAAGAGTGATTTACTTAATTTATATCCAGATGGAAACAACTATATTTCCAATCGTAAAGACAATGAGAGTGAAATAGATAGCACTTTCCTAATTACGGTACTCAGTTTCGAGGCTAATTGAGAATAATTGAGACGAGAAAAATTGAGATTCAAAGTAATGTTGCAGCAATGACTTGCATTAATTTGAAGCAAGGCTTTCTTTATTCAATGCTCAACGAATGAACTGTTTACACACGGGATTTCACCCGACCCTACCGCAAAAAAGATGAGAATTACTATAACATTTCGACATATTATAAACAATTCTGAATTTACCCTTTTGAAAAAACAAAGAATGAATTTAGACTTGTTTTCGCCTGAACTAATGATTTCGAATGAATTTATAATCGAATGAATTTCGTTTTTAGTTATGCCAGAAAACATCTATTTTCAAAATTTAATTGTGCCCGACCCGTTATCAATAGAATTTGATAGGAGCATTTCTTCAGGTTACATTGGAAAATCATATTTTCTTAAGGTTACATAATAGAAATTTTAAAGAAACAAAAGCTCTGCAAAAATATCCTTCAAAGCACGGCGTTCTTAAACGAACATTAGTCGAAAATTTGTATATAAAAAACGGAGGGGGATGGGGGGTAGTATAATTTAATTTTCTATTATAGCTTAACTTAAATTACATTAGTGAAAAATTTCTATACATAAAAAGGTCTGAGAAAATGAGCAAGTGGGGACAATATACATAACTACTTACTAAAACTGTAAGTGTGTTTTAAAATTGTTTCAATCGCTCCCTTAAAAAAACAACTAGAAATGGCGAAAACTAATATAAGACAAAAAAAATCTCATAATTTTTGTGTTATGAATTGTGGCATTATGAATATTTTTCATAAATGGTGCTTATGTTGGGCACAATTCAAAAAATATTTTCTATATTTTAATCAATCATCACACAATAACATTCTAAAAAATTACGTATCTCTCATATAACAACTCTCTTTAAACACCGAAAATCTCGACTCACAGTCATAGTTTCTTGTCTCGATGAGTAATGTTCTCAACAAAGTATCGAAACAAGAGGCTATTTTGAAGGAAATAATTAAAGTGAATTGAAATAATTAAATGACACCAGTATTTAAAAGAAAATTTATTTGTAAAACAAGTAAAAGTGTACTTTCACTTAATTAATAGAAGTGAAATTTTCATTTAAAAATTCGGGTGCCAATGTGGCAATTAGGTATTAAAATTAGATGATTTTATAACTGCATCACCGCCCTTGAAGGCGTTAAACCACATGCGACCGTTTCAAGAATTTCCAGATCCCATTCATCAGCGTAAAAATAAGCTTAAAAATATGTATAAAAACAAATAGTAAAAAGATTAAAAATTAAAAACGGACTCAAAGAACCCCTCTGCTATAGCTCAAGTACTGGCTAATGAACTGACCAAAGCGCTAAAAGTAAGAGTTTATACATTCTAAAAAAGTGACGTACCTGACAGGAAACGTCTGAAAAACAGGTATCATTATGAAGGATCCGTCCCCATAAGAGAGAGAAAAGCGGTGCTAGTCATGTCATTGACCAAGGAATTGGTATATTTATGTATGTAATAAGCCTTGTAATAATCCGGATCAAAAACCGAATTACATTATTTAATAATTTTAGTCTCGGAAAAATTAAACTGATGGTTGGAATTCCAACAATGCTTTGCAATAGTAGATTTATCCAATTCCTGCCTCCTAACGTAATTCGCATGTTCTTTCAACCCAATTCTAAGCACACGTTTCGCCTGCTCAATGTAGGAGAGGCCACATTCACAATAGATTCTATAAATGCCATTGCTACAAAAGCTGGTAATAGGATCTTTGATATTGTAGAAAGTGATTTCATTGACCGGAGAGAAACAACCATGAAACTGAAACTTAAGGGTCCTGTCCCTGCCGGCGATGACGCTCACGAGCTAATGCTAATCCTATGGGGAGGGATTTTTCTAATATCTCGTTTGCATTTCGACATTTATAAATAATTTTTTTTTTTGCATTGGATAGCCGAGGTCCGTCTCCATAGCGCACCTTGGTTACTTTTTTGATTTTGGTCGCAGATATTTTTAATAAAGTTACTTTCATTTTCAAAACCGGTTCTGAAAATGAAAGTGTCATTCTAAAAAATATCTGCAACCAAAATCGAAAGAGTAACCAAGGTGCGCTGTAGAGACGGACCTCGGCTATCCAATGCAAAAAAAAAAGAAAATATTTAAAAATGTCGAAATGCAAACGAGATATTAGAAAAATCCCTCCACATAGGATTGATCCCTCGTGAGTGTCTTCGCCGGCAGGGACAGGACCCTTAATGCGAATACGGGAAATTCGATTATTGATTTTTGGAAAATAAGGTAGCACCATAACATTTTAAAATTCTTTATTTGCAAAAACTGAAACAGTGGGTTGGGTTTAGATGAAATACGGTCAATGATATTCAAGGGAAACCACGATCGGTGGCAACTACTTTGATATAATTAGGATGAGCGAAGCGAAAAAAACTATTCAGTATTTTGACTTGAAATTAAGCATAAAAATAAATTATGATCTGTAGATTTGCACAATATTATTTTTTTTTACAGAATAACCTTAAAAAAATTATTATTTTAATTAATTTATTTTAAGTGTTTTTCCCTTACGGACGCATTTTTGTAAATAAAAAAATGAAACATGTATATTCTCAGAAGAAAAAATAAATCATGGAGCTAGCAATAATGCATATAATCATGATTAATTAAATAGTTTCACAATTTCTTTTATGATGTTTTCAAAATACCTTTTTTATGAAAATTATAGCATATTTTTAATGAATTAAAATTTGTGAAAATTCAATTATTTACATTCAATTATAAAAGTATTTTTCAGTGTTAAGAATTGAAATACACAATTTATTCTTATTATGTGAAATCATTTACGCAGACGATACTTACGCATTTTAAAAGAATTATATTATGATTTTATTTTGTAAAGTGGCAACAAAAGAATTGTAAACAAATAAAATTAATTGTTAAATTCGTCATATCATAAATAAAAAATTCCGAGGAAATTCTTAATTATTTGGCTGAATTTACATTTCTAACATTAAAATGCGCCAAAACATAAAATAACGTTTTTGCTTAATAAAGATGCAAAAATAATATAAAAAAATATTGTTAGTTTCAAATATTTATATTATTAAATAATGCTTCGCGAATCCAAACAAAGCATGGCTTTTGATAATTAATTTCACTATTAAGTAATTCTGAATTCAAACAGCGGTTACGTGTACGAAAAAAAAAAGTATTGAAAGTAAATAACTTTTTTTTGAAGGATGATTGGATCTAAAATGATGGGGCAAACTAACAGCAAAAGGTTTACGGAAGACAGTAGTCAAAAACTCACAATCATGTCAAATTATCAGGACATACAGAAAGGCAAAGCGTTGTTGAGTTCAAATCGAGTTCAATTTCAAAAGTAAACTAGATACATGAATCAAGTGAATTTAATAATTTCAGTACAGCGTTGATATTATGTTGAGACAAATCAAGCAAAGCAAAAGAACAATCTACATAAAGAGTATAAAAAGGAAACTGTAGTAATTTCAGCAGCTTAATTTCAAAATTGTTCATATATTGTCGTACCATGTCAAACTATCCAATATAATTTGAAAACAGTGGGCTACTTTTTTAAAATTCCGATTTATTGATTGGCACCACTTTTCTGAAATGATAAAATTCTTTTTGTTTTCACCTTAATTAATATATCATTAAGTAAGGTTAAATAAGGCGAATTTTACTATCTCAAAAAAGTGGTGCCAATCAAGAAATCTGAATTTAAAAGAAGTAACCCGCTGTTTTCACATTGGAGAGTTTGACATGGTACCGACGATATATATACTATATATATATCACTTAAAATGAGGCTTAAGGGGTATTTTTAGCAAAACCGTAGCTAAACCATCCGACGAGGCATTTGCAGTGCCGGAGAAACACAATAGAACATTTCGAATATTATGTCAGCATATCACCAGTAATGCATAAACGATTTTGCCTAATATTCCCGAAATATCAACATCCAAGTATTGGTGAAATATTAGTATGTAATGTTTCCTCTATATTTATCCAATATTGTGCTAATATGAGATAGTTACTGAAGAACTTGCATGTTTATTTATGGAATTTAAATAAATATTTTTTAAATATACTTTATACATTATGATTTAAAAGAAATGGAATTTTTTAAAATTCTTAAAAAACATTAATAAAATGCCATGTTTTCTTTATAATAACAAATTGAAATTTCTAATTTCAGGTTTATTTATCGCCGTCATCCAATCGCTATTGATATAATGAAAATGTTTTCTCAACTGACCAGTGGCAGTCCTTTAAAATGCTGCTTTTTTCAACATGTACCCGACCTTGCCTTGGCAGAAAAGAATTTACCGTCATATGCAATTTGGGCACGTATCGGTTTAAATTTAGTGTCAATTTTTGATAGCATAAGTTCTCTGAGAAATCCTGGTATTACAAATGGAATAAGACACTTGCGCAACTATTTAGCTGCTGAAATGGTTGCTCTCCAACGTATTGCAGAATTTATAGTACTGCGAAGAAGAACACCAACTTCTTAAAATACATTCAAAGTACTGTAATTCATTATATTTAACTTACAATGTAACAAATAAAAATATTTAAAAAAATTGGTGTAAAATATCGTCGCAAATATGCAAAATTTCTTTATCCTCTTACTGTTCAACAACCAAAGAAAAGTTCAAATATAAGCCAAATTACTATTATAAGAAAGACATATCAGAATTCGATTTACCCCGGTAAGTAGTGACTCGGTTTGTATTTAACCGAAAGAAGAATTTTTTTTAAACATGTATATTTCTTTTTGTATTATGGATTTTTTTAAGGAAGCTTTGTATTTTTACAATATTGTATGTTATTTAGACAATAATGAAACCACAAGTGATGAAAAAAAAAATCATTTGAATATATGTAAGTGATTAGAAAACGTTATTTAAAAATACTGTTAAATGCATTCTCATAGGAACACATTTATTTGCGAATAATCAGTGAATATTTAAAATGATATCACTTATTATTATTATTATTATTATTGTTACAAAAAAGTTTCGTAAAAGTATCCCTTCTGCCACTAATCTGCATAATTAATGCATGTAAAACACTTGAAATATAGATTTGTTTTCCTCAAACAAACTAAAGAAGGATGAATAGTATGAAACTTTTATGGAATTATTTAAAAAAACATATTCAATCATGTTTTCAGAAGACTTTCTTAATACAGAAATACTAACACTTAACTGGGTGCTTTAGCATTTAACATTCAGGAGTAGAAAATTACATATTTGTAAGAAACACAAGTTTTATTTTAAATTTTCTTTCTTTTAATTTTCGTTTTGAATTTTTCACATTATAGAGAATAAATGGTCAAGTGCGAGTATTATTCGCGCTCAGAGGGTTCCGTACAATAAATATATGAATTATTAACTGTATTATTAAAAAAAATCGTTGCTAAATGAATAATAAGACTTTGTAAAAAACTATACAACGTAGGGTTGAGTATAACTGTATATAATAAAAAAGTATAAATGGGTATACCATAATAGCTCAAAGAGATATGAATTCGATAATAATACAGTCGAATCTCATCAAAGTGAATCTCAATGGGAATAAAATGTTATTAAGTTTATCATTACTTAAATGTTTGTATTTATTTTAACAAACCTTCTGAAAACAATTACTGTTAAAAGTAATTCACGTTAAACGTATTTCTGCTCCCTTTTACGATAAATACTACCATAGTCAAACTTCGTTAACGTAAACCTCAGGATCATTAAAATTATGTTCATGTTATCAATAATTAAATTTTTGTATTTTTTTACAGGGATTCTGAAACTAATCATGTTAAAAGTAATTCACGTTAAGCATGTTCACTCCAACGCGGTTCGGTTGTATTAATTTTATTACTGTACGGTGTATATTACTACAAGGTACAAATCAGCACTGGAGATGAGACAGGTTCAGCCCGAACCCGAAACGGGCTCGAGATGGATTTTTGTAACAATCTTCGCGCTCGAGCTTAAAGTAAAAATGTTATTTATTACTAGAAGAACCACCTGGCTTTGCCCATGTTAACCATGGGGGTCTCACAAGTAAAATAAATAAAAATGCAATAATAAAGCGATCACAATATCGGGGATCTGTATATTTCCGCACATAAATCGTTAAAAGACATTGAGGAAAAAATGAAGTTACTTTGAAACAATGATAAAAAAATAAAATAAAATAAAAACTCGGCATTATAAATGGGAATGTGCATATTCTTTGGTGCATTTAACAGAAAAATATACCATTTCCTTAAGAATATGAGAAAAATAAATAACCAAAAAATCAATTTTTCTTTGTAAAAATGTCTTACGCAAAATACATAATCAAAAATCATTAATAGTTGTCTTATTCTTCTGATCTTTCGTAATAAAATTCATAGCCGATGTTGGCGACGAAATCAAGAAAAAAGCTGTAAAATCGTCGAAATAAATTTTTAATTATTTTTTTATCAGATTTTTTTCCAGCTGTATTTTATGCTCCTACCTAAAACTGCTACTGAGATATGGCGAAAAGACCTGAAACTTTCGAACCCCATTTAACCCCTTGAAAAGGGTGGATTTGCAAAACTCTTTTTTTTATTCCTTATCTAGGTTAAAACAGCTATCTACTGTCTATTACTTATCTAGGTTAAAACAGCTATCTACTGTCCAAATTTCGCGACCCTGACTTAGGTTAAAGGTCGCTGATTAACGGTACTTTCAGTGCCGCAAATAACAGTTTGCATTTCTTCTAGATTCAACGGGCATCATCCCAAGACTTTTCAAAGGATTCCTTTTGTTGTGTCCATCAGATATTTTCCCCATCCACCCTAACATGGTGCAGGTAGAGGATTAAATCTCCAAGTGATTTTCTGAACTCCGTTATAATCAGAAATAATATCCCAATCGATTTTATCACACAAGTTTTCAGCACTCGGGAAATTCGCACCATTCTTATAATACATTACCGCAGATTTGACTCTTCTCATTATAAATGTACAAAAAACTTGCAAAATGCTGTCAGTCGATAAAAGTGTAGCTATCTTAAAATGTATGGCTCTGTCGTTAGCGCATGTAAAAATAACTGTCCAAGTTTTATAAGCTTCTCAAAGAATTAAAAGACCTGAGTAGTCCACTCCTACAACTTTCGCATACTGCAGCTTCTTTTACATAATCTTCTGGGAGAGGTGAATTGCTTTAGGTCTTGAATTAAGTCTTTTACAATTTACACAGCTTTTAATTAACTTTCTAAGAGTGTTCCTGTGTTTCAAAATCCAAAAGTGTCTTTTTTTAAAAATTATTCACCAAGATCTTGGTACTAGCATAGGATTTAAAATAACGCCTTGTCTGAATAAGTTTCCCCCCAACTGGATGACTACAGGGCAACTGTATCTGAAATCGGAAATTTCATTTATTTTTTCTCGTCAGAATACGAGTTTTTACTTTAAGACGTCGCGTCGATTCGATTATACATAACACTGAATTAATTTCAAGTGGTTATCAGCAGATCCTAAAAATCATTCTTTGTGTACTATTTTTAGGAAAGAGATTTCATCTCTGTTTATTTCTTATTTAAAATTCCAGAAATTCGGATGGACTGTTCAACTTTATAGTTAGTAAAAAAAAAAAAAAAAAAAAATCTATAAATCCAAGCAATTGGCCTCAGCAGTTTGTCATATGATGAAAATCGGTTATAAACTTTTTCGGCTTATTCTTCGTGGTTTGTAGCGCTAATAATAGTTTTTCTCTTTTCCGAATTTACTTTGTTAGTTGAAATCAGAAATGAATTTACTGTGACTTTCGACTTTCTCGAATCATAATAAGAAAACTATCGCATATAAAAACATAAAAACATGTAGTTTTGTAGAAAAATATATGATAAACGCACCAAAGTAGACACTTTTTAAATCGAAGATTTATTTAAAGCGCTATTTAATGCTGAAATTTGTCAAAGTAGTTCAGTTAAAAAAACGTTTTATGTGGTCAAAAACTATGCATAGCCATTTAACCATTTTTTTGCAACCGACTACGGGACTGTCTTGCGACTTGTAGTGTCCAATCATTTTTTTTTTAATTTGTCTAATTTTTTAAGGTTTTTTTTTTCAATTTTTTTCTAATTTTCTTTATTTTAACAGAGATTTAAATAATATTGTGAAATTTGCCATTTTCACCAGTTGTTGCCATTTTTAAAAAACCCGATTAATAATAATTACTAACACTTTCAATTGAAAAATATATTTACACGTGGATTTTATGAAATGAAAAAACCTTTAAAGATGAAATTATTACTCGCAAAAAGATTTTAATGGTGAAAGTTACGTCATATATTAAAACTATATTAAAACTATACATTTAACCCTTTCCGGCCACTGTGACCGGGTCGGGATACTTAATTTTAATTCCAAACTTACGAACAGCACAAAGAATATATTAGTAAAATTTTGCTTTTACAATGAACATTAAAAGTAACATGTTTTTTATTTCTAAAAAAGTCGTCTTAAAATTCCGGAGTCAGTCAATGATTTCACCATTTTACAACAAAAATTACCTGTGCCGGAAAGGGTTAAAGAGATTTTCTTATGGACAATACTCATGTGACGCAAGAGTGCTAATCAATTGGCGAAAGATAGTGGCAATCGCGTTTGATTATTACTTGATGAGGCATAAAGAGAGGTAAATGCATTGCGTAAAAGAATTTAGATTTATATTGCACGAATTACTCTTAGATAAATACTTATTGGAAAATTCTTACATATTTATTAATTCAAATAAATGATTTTCATTTTATAAATAACCTTTAAAATATGCATGAAATTGCATTAAAATAGAGAAAAGAATTCATGTATAAGCTATACGTGTTCCAGAAAATATCTAAAACTCGATATAAACATAAAATATGAGCGTAAAATTTTTAAACACAGTGCTTTTCATTGGAGCGGTTCTGAATGTTATTCTCAAGCAGGTGAATTTTTGCAACATCGTACCCAAACGAAGAACATTGTTCACACATGTCATTATAAAAGTCTGAAAGGCAGCGACGGTTTTTATTTAACCATTTTATACAAGCTGATTTTCAAATATGTAATTGTTCTTACTTATCAATCACGAAACTGTCAACTGTCGCGACAGCGGTGGATGCGGTTTTGGGAACCGAAAAATACCCCAGTCAAAGGGAAATTCAGAGCAAGCATATTACAATAGATCGCCCTTGTTCGAGATAATATCATTTTATCTTCCGTAACCGGGTTAAAAAAAAAAAAAATAGCTTTCTTTTAGAGACTGTGGTGTTTGGACGGAGGCTGGCGAGCGTAGCTCTTAAAAGGAGCTAATATAAATGATATACACTATATGGCCAAACATGACCGATCACTTGCGATTTTCGACGTTTTATTAAATATCTGGAAAAATACATGAGGAATCAACCTGAAACTGCAGGTGTGTAAACAGTATAGTATAGGTCATATATTTCTGCGAAGATTTTTTTTTCCCGAAACCCCATAGGGGACCGTGAACGAATTGAAAAAGAACGAATATCTTTTGGATAACCCTGTAAAAACTAATGTAGCAAAAGCGTTCAAACTCGAGATTATTAATAAGTGTCTTATTGTAATATACTGTGTTCGTTTTTATGAGGATAGCATGTATAGTAGTAGAGAAATCCATGTTCTTATAAAAACAGTTCCAAATTTCGCCAAGTTTTTTGTTTATAATTTGCAGAGTTCTTAACATAAAAAAAGTTCTTTTCGGAAAATATGACAAACATCATTGTACACAATACTCTGTAATCAGAATTAAAAAAATAATAAAAATTGTATGAAAAATGAGCAGGCTTACTAAAAAATGTTTCACTGCGCATGCGCGAATGCAATCAGAATGTAATATGCATAATGTATTAGCGAAGTATATCGAGCAGCTTTTGTGAAAGTCTCAAAATCGTAGCTTGAAAATTCTGAAAATTATCGTCGATAGAATAAGCTCGAAATCCGTTGTTCCCAAAAAGAAGCAAAAAGATGAGGGGTTGTATCCAAATATAGACATGGAATATTGTGTACGCTATCTTGGCACTAATCAACAGATTTTTGATACGACCCCTTATCTTTTTGCTTCTTTTTGGGAACAACGGATTTCGAGCTTATTCTATCGACGAGAATTTTCAGAATTTTCAAGCAATGAATTTGAGATTTTCACAAAAGTTGCTCTATATACTTAGCTAATACATTATGCATATTACATTTTGATTGCATTCGCGCATGCGCAGCAAAACAATTTTTAGTAAACCTGCTCATTTTTCATCCAACTTTTGTTATTTTTTAATTCTGATTGCAGAGTATTGTGTATAATGCTGTTTGTCATATTTTCTGAAAAGAACTTTTTTTTTATATTAAGAACTCTGCAATTTATAAGCAAAAAACTTGGCGAAATTTGGGACTGTTTTTATAAAACCTTAATTTCTCTACGAGTATAAATTCTATCTTCATAAAAATGAACACAGTTTATTACAATAAGACACTTATTAATAATCTCGAGTTTGAACGCTTTTGCTACATTAGTTTTTACAGGGTTATCCAAAAGATATTCGTTCTTTTTCAAATTGTTGACGGTCCCCTATGGGGTTTCGGGAAAAAAATCTTCGCGGAAATATATGACCTATACTATACTGTTTACACACCTGCAGTTTCAGGTTGATTCCTCATGTATTTTTCTAGATATTTAATAAAACGTCAAAAATCGCAAGTGATTGGTCACCTTTGGCCATATAGTGTACAACTATAAATTAAAGATTTTCGGATTGCTTTTTCTTTACATGCACTATAACACTTCCCTTTGTTCAAAATTTCAAAGTTCTAGGCCAAGCTGTATTCTATAGGTTTTGAGAGTAACTTTATTATTTTTAACTCAGTCATAATGGTTGGTAATGATAATATACGAACTGAATTTTCCCAACAGAAGGGGAAAATGACCAGTCCAATAGTCGAACTCAAGAACTTTGATTTGAATTGTCAACGCTGTACCTATTGAGCTACCTGGACCGATAACCGGCGAACATATTTCCTTTAGATAGCCTTATTTATTCGCAGTTGCATCTGGCCTGGGAGAGTAATACCTATAGGGTACTTCCCGTTGATCTGAATCTTGAAATTCTGCACAAATAAAGGTCTTATAGCACATGTAAAGAAAAAAATCCGAAAATTATTAATTAAAAATCCCCGATATGCTATTTCTTTCGGGCAACAATTAAAGTGTCGTCCCTAGTAAGTAAAGTTAAGTTACATAAGCTAGCCATAAAACGATGCAGATGTATCATTGTACGGTTAAATAGTGATAATCTCTACTGCAATTTTTTAAACTTCTAAGCATCGCACATTTTCAATTTTTACACATTTGTATAAGAAAAGCAAAAATACTTTTAACTGCAATTGGTTTAAAAACTGCATATCAATTTAGTTTTGAGATATTAATTATTTTTGTAGTTTTTAATGCTATTTCTGTAATGGTGTCTACTGAAGTACTGCATTTCTGTAGAAAGTAAAGAGAAAATAGTTGGAAAATAGTAGATTACTATATCTTTTTGTTGTCATTTTCTCATTACAACTGAAAAAAAAAATGTTATTAAAATATGTGCTAGCGTGACTGCGCCAGTAGTTGATACCCCTCCAGTAGTTGATCAAATGTTGGAAATATTGCGCCATTTCAGGCGGAAATGAATTTTATATATGGTACTAGATATAATATTTTTGTTTGAATGTTGAAGCACCTGTTGTTACAAGGTTGTCAGGTGCCTGCTGTAAGAGAAGCCATTTTATGATTTTTTTTAAATTAGAAAATGTAAAAATTTATTTTTTGATTAGTTGGATACGATTACGATAAGTTAAAATAATCCACTTCCATCTTACTTATTTCAAATAATAATTTTATATGAATTATTGTTAATCACAGCATGATATTTTAAAGATTAATTTTTGAATTTTTGAGTGATTTCTTCGATTGATCAACTACTGGGTAAATGGCAATTAAAGAAACTATTTACTTATCATTTTGTTGCTATTTAATTTCAGCAGATTTCATTTTTGCCAATTATAGGACATTCATTAAGGGTTGTAGCAATCATGTTAGTTTACATCTAAAACTTAAAATGAAGGCAATATAATAAAAACCTCGTAGCACTGACCTTATTTCTTCAACTACTGGCTCAGTCACCCTATTTTGAAAAAATATAAATGAATGATTTCTGATAAAACATGGAGCTATTATAAACTATATTTAATTTTAGATATCCATATTAATTTTACAAACAAATTAATATGATTTATTAGATAGCCGATTTTTTTTACATCTCTTTTCGATGGATTTTTATATTATTCCGCGATAGTGACGTCATATGCATATTTTTCTAAAGATGTTGTTTAAGACTGAGTCGTAAATGTGGAATTCTTCAGCGAATGCAAATGACATCGTTTTATATAAAATAATAAGATAATAGCGTGTATTTGAAATCTTAAAACTGAAATATGTTTTGTACTATCTATATTTATGTATTTTTTTTTTTTTTTATCGGGGGACAACACTAAATTCTGAAAAACCAAAATTCCTTCTTCCTGCTTGTTTATAATTTTACTGTTGAATTATAACGTGATAGGCATTTTTGTTTTGTTTCCATATTATATAAAGTATTTAAAATTATATAAAATATATAAAAACTTCAAATAAATGTCATTTATGCTATATAATAATTGTTGCATTTCAATCTTCTTTTCTTGAATTTTTTCCTTAATGTTGCATTTTAATATTTTTGAAATTAAACAAATCTTTTAAAATTGACGTAAAACAAAATTCTATTGGAAGAAAATTATTAGTTTTTATCGTGCATCTTTAAGTAATTTATTTCAATAGTATTAACCTATCAAAGTCTAATATAATTTTTCCATTTGCAAAATTTGTTAAAAATTGAAAGTGAAAGCGCATAAATATGTTACATTAAAATTGACAAAACTGTTCTCAAACAATAATAGATAAGCAACGTCATTGAATTCATACTGATATTATGGTTTTTTTCTTGGAGCTTTCATAATTAATTTCGTTTTCAACGAGCAATGTTGTTTCGAATGATAATAAAGAGTACAAAGGTAAAGGCAGATTTAACGGAAAAAAAGAAACGAAGTGATTAGAAGTCGAAACAGAGATTGTGATAAAAATATCTTTAAACATTTTCAGTATATGAATATTGACGCTGAGACACTTTGTAATTAAAAAAAAATCGTACGGAAAATGAGCGGCGCCATTGGACCAATCGTCTACGAGCCACAGGTAAGCGATATTTAACTAATCCAGTGTTGATTTCAGGGGGTGGCCCGGGGGGGGGGGAATGTCCCCCCCGGGATTCAAAAATGTCCCCCCCCCCGGAGGAAATTTTTTACTTTCTCCTTATTTTTCCTAGTAGTGATACTTTCCTTCGAATCCTCCCGAAAAACCTGTTAAGATGGAATCGTAAGATACCGTTAAAAAATTCTGTCTTAACAGATATACTTGCATAGCATTTTTGTCGTCAATTACAAGGAAATGTTCCTTCTAAGGTATTATTCCGTTACAGATAGGTTCAGTTTTTACGACATATAACAGCTTTGTATAAGTAAGTCTTACAAGCTATTAGAAAAATCGTACAAATTAAAAAAAAATTACGAAATTAATGTTTATTCTGTTTATTAATATTTAACCTTTCAGCTAACTTTTTGCACAATAGGTGCTTGTCATATTTTTGTGTACAATAGCAGTTATAAGATTTTAAAGAAGAAGAAGAAGAAACAAATTACATAATTATTAATTAGCATACCGCTAATACTTGCATAATATTTATTTAAAGCATACCGGTACAACTTAAATTTTAATTTTGGTGCCATATACGAGATTAAACTGTAAGAAATTGTTGTTAAATACTAATTCCATTTTTTTTTTTTTTGTAAAATTATAAAATAACTGGTATAAATTTATTTCATTAACATTTTCGAAAAAATTAAATGCGGTAAAGTCTGGGAAACAGAACCTGTCTATAGCGGAATGCGGAATCCTCTCTTAAACAAAAAAAAATACGGTTCCAGCAAAAATAGTGCACTGCGTGATACTTTCTAAGACGGAAATGTGTCTGTAACGGAATTTTTCTTCCACCCCTTTCAATTTTATATTTGCGGTTTAATATACTACAATTACTTTCATTGGGACCGTAAAAGTTTTCTGGTTAGGAGAAGATTCCATTATTGACAGGTGTGATGTCAAATCACATATGTTTAGCTTACTTACTCTAATTGCATCAATTATTAAATTATTTAGATATTTTTAATTAGACTCTCAATTTCTCTAAAATGTATTTAAATTATACCATAAAATGTATTTTTTCGCTTAATATCCATTATTCAATCTTAACAATAAACATAATAATTCGTTGAATGTATCATATCACGCTAATACTGATCTGCATATTGAAACTTTTTTTTTGATGATTAAAAATGAATAGGTGATTTTAGATCAATTTTTTAAGCTGATTTCAAAAGTAAAGTCGAAATTTGCGTATCACGTCAGGATTTTTTACAAATTAACAATTTGTAAATTTATAAAAACATATGATTTTTTAACTTTCACTTATATAAATTTATAAAAAAAAATTATTATTCAAAGGTAAATAATTAATACAGACTAGGATATGTATTAAAAAATTAATGTATGAAAAATTAAAGTATAGACATAATAATTATACTTACAATATATTTAAATATGGACAAATTTGATTAATATTAAAAAAATCAATTAGTTTGAGAAAAATTCCTTTTAGTTGCTTTTCGTCCACTAGCACAAAGATCTCTCTTTAACATCCAGCAGTAATCTGCCATCATATTTTTATTCCACTTGCCTTGGTACCGTTTTTCCATATCTTTGATGTCTTGGTGAAACCTTTCACCGTGTTCCTCACTCACTGCTCCGAGATTTTCGGGAAAGAATTCGATATGTGCATGTAAAAAGTGTATTTTTATACTCATGTTGCAACCAAGTAATCTCAATTTTTCTAACATATCTGCAACTATAATTTTGTAATTTGGGTCTTTCTTATTTCCTAAAAAGTTCTCCACTACACATTTAAAGCTCAGCCATGCTTCCTTTTCACAATCATTCATTGTTTTTTCAAATTCACTATCTGTCAGTAATTTTCGTATCTGAGGCCCAACAAAAATACCTTCTTTAAGCTTAGCATCAGTAATAGAAGGGAATTTGCTGCAAATATATTTAAAACATTCATTTTCTTTATTTAGGGCTTTCACAAATTGTTTCATTATCCCTAATTTGATATGCAGAGGTGGAAGCAAAACATTTTTAGGATTGACTAAGGGATCTTTAATTACATTTTTTGTTCCAGGGGATAATGATATTCTTGATGGCCAATCTTTCTTTTCCCAATGACTTTTTTTATCCCGGCTGTCCCACTCACACAGAAAACATGGGAATTTTGTGTATCCTGATTGTTGTCCAAGTAGCATTCCAATCACTTTTAAATCACCACATAACAACCATTCATGATCTTTATATTTGACCTGGTCTAGCAAAAGTTCAAGATTTTCATATGTTTCCTTTAAATGAACTGAGTAGGCTATAGGTATTGATGCATATTGGTTTCCATTATGCAACAAAACCCCTTTTAAACTTGTCTTGGAGGAATCAATAAAATATCTCCATTCTGATGCATTATAAAGGATACCGTAAAAATTCATTATTTCCTTTATGTTATTGCAATATACTAAATTATCCTTTTCAGAAAAGTATGGAACAAGTTCTTTTTCACGATGCCTGTACCAAGAGAATTGTGTCTCTGGTAATAATAAGTTCTTAAATTTAAGCCGAGAACCAAGAAGTTCAGCTTTTATTTTTGGCAAATTTAAATCGCGCACCAAATCATTGAGTTCATGCTGATTAAATAAAATTGGAGCTTTATCATTTACTTCTAGTTTATAGACATCTTGTTCTTGATTTTCATCATCTTCTGAATTATTTGGTTCATTTATGCTTTCCAAATTGGTTGGAGGAGAAGGAACAGGAAGACTTTCATTATGCAATATAGGTCTTATTGCAGAAGGCAAGTTAGGATATATAATTCCTTTTTTATTTTTCGAACTATACCCATGAACATTAGCTAAGCAAAAATAACAATCGTCATGATGATTTCTAGGTTCTCTCCATACCATGGGAATAGCAAAAGGCATACATTTCTTTTTGCCTTTCAACCAAAGTCGTAATCCTTCAACACATGTTCTACACACTTTATGAGGGGCCCATGTCTTATCTTGGTCACCCAGTCTCACACCAAAATAAGCATAATAAGCATTTTTAACAAAATCTGTAATATCCTGCCTTTGTTTTACTACAGTATAATTTCCACAAATGTAACAAAATATATCTGTATCATTTACACATTTACGTGAAGCCATTATTCAATTAAAGAAGATGTGAAATATATCACATATTTCAAATCGAAAGAAACAGACGTGAATAAACAAAGAAATTTATTGTTGTTAAAACCTATGCATTAGATCAAACATTGTTTGGTGCTGCCACCTAGCAAGTATTAATTTAGATATTTTTTACAAAATTAAATTTATGGATTTCGCTTTTTCTTTTTAATTTTACATAAATAATTTTTTTTATTATTATTAAATCATATTAATAAATAATTTCAGCTTCCTAAATACAGTTTCTCATTTATCTAAATTAATGTAATGTATATACATATGGAATCAATTCCTAAAAAATTTGGTGGCGCCATCTAGTATTACTATTATAAAGTAATTTATGATTTAAGAATAAAATTAATTAAAAATAATATTTGTAAAAAAAGTGTACGTGGTGTGCAAAAATGCTTTACATTTTTGAAATCAGCATAAAAAACACTTTCAGAAAAATATATATTTATATGATCATCAAAATGCATGCTGATCAGTGATCTAAATAAGCTTTTCCTATCCAGTGAAATATTTATTCATTATAGTTTTGAGGTTATAATATTAATTTCATGTATCATAAATAAAACTTTTTCTGTTACAAAGTACTAGGCCATAAAATAAATATTATTACTTCCTTATTGTGAAATTCTAAATTTGTGCGTTTCTTAATTAAAATATGATATATTGTTATTATTCCGTTCACTCATAAAATATCTTGAAAGTTAATCCTTTCAGTAATAATCCATTTGTTTATCCCGTATTACACAAATAACTGCTTTATCTAATTGTAATTTTCTCTTGGAAAAACCAAATTCATTTATCGAATGATAAATTGATTATGCTGTCAAAAACATTATTATAATAGATTTTGAGCGGGTATGGACAACTGAATTAAAGGCACAGAAATGTTTTCATACTTAATAGTTTTAAAAAGATTTAGTTACTGAAAATGTCTAAATATTTCTATGCAAACTTTATAAATTACATCCGGTATTTACTTGTTCGCTAACATAAAATATTTTATTTTTCTTATTTTATTGTAGAATGCTAGGGAAATTTCATTTTCAAAGACTACCAATAAGCAATTAGGTGACGCTAGTTCTAGACGACACTGTGTCTGGTTAATATATTGCGCTTTTCTGTCTTGATTGTTACAGATAAAAATTACAGCTTAAATTGAATATTAGATAGGAATTATTTTTGATATTGAATTATGTCAAAACAGTCGAAATTATTTTCTTATATCCAAATTAAAAAAAGAAGACGTAGTGAAGAACCTTTAGTACAGTCATCTGTTGAAAATCAAAATAATAATTCTCAACTAACTTTGAATGAAAGTGAAACCTGCAATGCGATAGTTCCACCCTCGATACCTTCGTGTAGTACTGTTAGTGGACAACCTCAACCGGAAGATAAAAATGTTGGACGCAAGTTCAAATATCAAAAACAGTGGGAAGATAAATATGAATGGCTGTATTTTGATCGAACTCGTGGTGGTGCATTTTGCAAGCTGTGTGAAAAGCATTTAAAAAATGATGTAGAGGTATTCCAAAAAACAAGTGGAGTATTCATATCAGTGCCCTTCACAAATTTTAGGAAAGCAACTGGCAGTACAGGAAAACTAGAAAAACACTCAAAATCAGACAAACATTGCAAATCTGTTTTTATGGAAAATGAAAGATTACAGAATTTAGATGCTCCTATACACACACAAATAATCCAATACAGCAAAGACGAAAGGGATAAAAATAGACAAGCTTTATCTTCATTAATTAGGAGTGTGTATTTTTTAGCTAAAGAGGAGATACCCCATACTACAAAATATGAACCCTTAGTTCAAAGAATTTTAATGAGAGAAAATGAAACTCTTCGCGACTGGGTTAAGTCTCAAAGTGAAAGATCGACTTACATAAGTAAATCATCTGCTTCTGAAATATTAAGCTCAATAGGCACAATCTTAGACAAAGCAGATGACAAAATACTTAATGGTAAGTATTATTCTATAATGGGAGATGAGTCGACGAACATAAACAATCAAAGTGAATTATCACTAATGGTGCGGCACGTCGTCCATGATCCAGTTTGCGAAGTAAGAGAAAGATTTTTGTGCATAATATCCTTAGAAAGAACTGATGCTGAATCAATATTTTTAGCTATAGATGATGCTTTAAAAAAAAGAAATATGTCATATGATAAATTGGTTTCATGTTCTTTTGATGGTGCAGCGAACTTTAGCGGTAGTATAACTGGTGTTCGTGCTCGTATTTCAGAAGCTAAACAATGCGAAGTGCCTTACATTCATTGCAGATCCCATATTCTATCATTAGCTGTCAATAATTCAAGAAACAAGACTATAATGATTAAACGATTTTTTCACACAGTTAAAGATATTTATAAACTTTTTCATAGTTCTCCTAAGAGAGGAAAAATTTTGCACGAAATACAGAAAGCTTTAGAAGAACCCGTTCAAATCATACCTGAGGCAACGGATATACGCTGGCTTAGCAATTACCGTACTGTTCATGCTGTATTTTTATCCTTTAAATCGATTATGATTGCATGCGAACACATACACAAGGATGGTGCTGATTTAGCAAGTTTAGCTGGTGGTATTCTCTTGGAAATGATTAATATTAGTTTTATAATCAGTTTAGTCGTTATGGATGAAACATTTAATGCTGTATCGAATTTAAGCAAAATTCTTCAAAAGAAAACTCTTAGCATTTCATTTCTTCCTCAACTTGTTTCTGGGACAGTTGATCACTTGCAAGAAATTGCCAACTTTTGTGATACTGACAATGATAATAACGAATTGCACATTAAAATTAAAGGTCTCGAGAGTGATGCATCAGAAATTAAGAGCATAAATTTTAATGACACGAAAA
Source organism: Maratus speciosus (assembly GCA_963932465.1). Lineage (NCBI taxonomy): Eukaryota > Metazoa > Arthropoda > Arachnida > Araneae > Salticidae > Maratus > Maratus speciosus. The sequence goes on from OZ010793.1 coordinate 176,788,298, forward strand.
AAATTGCTTAAAAAGTGCAAAAATTTTTATAGAAAAAATGATTCATCAAGTTAAAGAAAGATTTAATGATAAAGCACTGCGCTTAATAGAACTATGTGCATTTTTTCGAAGCTTTGGAGAATTTGTAAAAATAAATGAAAAGCAGTGTAAGGAGCTGTGCCATCTTTTTGGAATTCAGGAAGAGGATGCAGCAGTGGCAGATCTCCGTTCTTTTAAGTACGTTGCACACAGTAATTTAGATGATACCAGTACAGATGTCGCTTCTTTCATTTTAAAAGCTGATATTGGATACGAAGTTTTGAAAAAACTTGCCGGGTGTGTATTGTGTGTACCAATTTCAACAGCGAGTGTAGAAAGGTCATTTAGCACAATGAATAGAATTATGACAAAACTCAGAAATCACATGGGGCAGGATACTTTACAATCGTATATTAAAGTATCTATCGAAGGTGATGAGGAGCCAACAGATGAATTCATCGATGCAGTGATCACACATTATGCATCTTCGAAACCAAGACGCATTCGCTTAGTTTAAAGGTGAGCAATTACAAATTTCATACTGAACTTATGCGATTTATCAAAAACAGTGCTTTATAAGAAGTAAGGATTAGTTTTATATACAAGGTAGATTTGATGGTTTTACATATAGAATATTATAATTACTATTTAGTACATACACATTATATGGTATTGTTTATTTAAATTGCTATTAATATTTTATAAAATTGAAGTATTTAAAAAAAGAGTGAAATCTCTATTTCTTTAGTGGACATGAATGTTACGGAAGATTTGTTTTCATTAATATTAAGAAGTTATACTTAAACATAGACGCAGATAGAAGTATACAAATGGGGTTTCAATTTTAAATTTTGAAATGTTACATAACTTTTATCTTTCATAAGTTTGAAAATATTGCGGACGTTACAAAATAATTAAAAAATTAAGAGAAAAAAAATATAAATTTCTTCTACAGTAAAAGGTTTTAACATAGTAGGGCGTTGCCCAACTACATTCTCCCCCCACGAAAAAAGGGAGAAAAATCTCCCTATTCCATTTAATACTGTCCGCGTCTGTGTCTGAAAGCATTATTATTAAATAATAAGTAAATATCAAATAATAAAAATTTGTTATTGTATTATTTGTAAACTCTGTTTGTTATTCTTGTAACGAAGTTTATTATTTAATTGTGATTTATTGCCATTTTTCGGACCTGTTTCATGAATAACTGTATATTAATAGAAATATTTCAGAGGTAAATTGTAGCAATGTTGATTCAAAACTTTTATGAAATGGGATATTCAAATCCTGTATGGCAAGTTAAACTGTAGGATATAATGAGATTAAATAAAAAACAAATGACCATAACTTATATAAGTTATATTTAGGAGTGAAGTGACAGTAACCTAAGAATGCCACACTTATTTTTTATCTTTTCAATAATGGTTTGGGCACAATAAAGTACAAGAGTATCTTAAATTAAATAGAATTTTTAAAAGTTTTTTAAATTTTCAATTTGAAATTAAAAAATAGAAACTTATATATAGCAGAATCTATGGAAACAGAAGATTTTCAAAATCCCGACTGGAGGGATACTTGTTAAGACAGAAACTTTTTCTGATCCTCGGAGATTCCGCTTTAGCAGGTTTTGGTATATTAATGAAATCAGAGAAAATTTCATGTTGGAATACTAGTGTCCCCCCCAGGGATCAAAATTTCCCCCCCGGAGGTAAAGGTCTGGATTCAACACTGAACTAATCAGCAATTAATTTTCTTTTATACATAATGCTATCATTTGGTATATGAGTAATTCTGTGAAAAACCTCAATTTCATGTCCTAGGGATCTTGTGGACGTATTTTTAAAATTACAAAATGAAAAGTTAATTTAAAATAGCGTAGATTGGGTGAAGATGCCGTAGTTTTTACCCTACTAGTCCAATCAAATAAGCCCATCTTGGGGCAGTTTGCCACAATAAATGCTACAGAGATAAAAATCGGTACAGATGCTCATTGATACTTACTAATGACTAGGTAAAAAGTCCTGATGGACAGGAAGGAGCGGGGTGAGAGAGGGGCAAAAATAAGCCCCCCACCCCTCTTTTTTTTTCAGTTTTTTGAAAATATCTCAGAAACTATGGGTTTTCTTTAAAAAATCACTCCAGCATAAATTAAAGAGCATAAAATTCTCTACAAATCATATTTTTACGCAGTGGAACCTCGGATATCCGTCAGTCACGGAACTGGAGCCTTTAGTCCAATCAAATAAGCCCGCTTTGGGGCAGTTTACCATAATAAATGCTACAGAGATAAAAATTGGTACAGTTGCTCATTGATACATACTAATGACTAGGTAAAAAGTCCTGATGGATAGGAAGTCAGCAGGGGGAGGGAGGGGCAAAAATAAGCCCCCCCTCTTTTTTTTTAGTTTTTTGAAAATATCTCAGAAACTATGGGTTTTCTTAAAACGATACTCCAGCATAAATTAAAGAGCATAAAATTCTCTACAAATGACATGTATACGCAGTGGAACTTCGGTTATCCGTCAATCACGCAACCGGAGCCTTGACGGATTTTCCGCAAAAAAATCATTTTCTTTTCAAATTTATTTACTCAATTTCTAGCGAAATTTATTAAATATTGTTACTAAAAAAGAAAACAGAAAACAACTTAACTTCTGAGTATTTACAAATATGCTAAATCGACTGACGACTTGTAAATAATCTCGAGGCAGTCAATGTTTACGAAGCGGGAAGAGAAACTTAAGTAAACAATAACACGTGATTTTTATGTTACAGGTAGCGTTTCCGAAGGGTCGGCGATTCCAATTCCACACGCTTTGTTTTTGTGTCTGGTATCTTTTCTTTCATTCAGTTAGTTTCTATAACCCAGTACGGGGACGTGGATGTGTGTTCATAGTAGTTCGCATTTATAGTAGTTAACATCGAGTTTATAGTACTTTACAACTTTTGCGCTCGTCAACGGGTCAGTGAGTCATTTGTGATACAGATGTTTATGAGTCAAGTGGTGGTGTATTACGAGAGGGTGAAAAAGGGATTTCAAAAAATCCAGGACCAAAAATTTCAGCAGTTAAAAAATATTACGTTTCTGAAAGAACACACTGCATGCCGTAAAAATTACACCAAACCAGACAGCATTAAAAACGCTCAGAAATGAGCCTACACCATCAATCAGTGGACAACCGGCTACTCTGCGGTCATCAGTACCCAAGTTCGATTTCAAAAACGGATGCTTCCTTTTTACTGATTTAATTGATGAACAATTCAAAGAAAAAGAAAAAAAGAAACCAATTCCTTTGCGGAGAATATTTTATGAGGTGCGAGTCTTAAAACCTAAAACAAACGGTCCAACCATGACACAAAGAGTCATTGAAGCCGCAGGAATAAGAAATGATCAGTGAGGACAAGAAGTTAAAATTCCCCTTATTAATGTGGTTGATTTAATTGCTGCTGACGGAATTTACCATCATGATTGTTTACAGAAATTTTATCTCGTCAAGAGGAGGTAAACGAGGACGACCAGAAACAGATTATGTTGTTGAAGCCATGGAAGAAATTTGCTCATTACTTGAAAATAATGATGGTTGCAACATGCCTTGTCCGATTTGCTTTCCGTAGTAGGTGGGCATGTCCCAAATGAACGGACAGTGAAAGATAAACTAAAACAGAGATATGGAGAGAGTACCATTATAATTAAAAATCCAAGAAAGATCCCTTCCGTTTGTTTATTGACACAGGAATGAAAGTGCTATCAGATGCATGGTACGAAAACAAAACAAAACAAAACAAAACAAAACAAAACAAAAACTGGATGATGAATGTCTAAGAATTGTGCAAACTGCAGCAGCAGTCATTAAAGAGGATATCCAGTCAAAAGTATACTATGATTCTTCGAGCTATACTCCAAGTAATGACTTTTTCAAGGATGCCAAGAGTGATATTCCTAAATCTTTCAGCTGTTTTCTGGAACATGTGCTGATGAAGAAGAAAAGCCAGCAGAACGATGTTTCTCGACAAAGAAAATGCATTTCAATAGGCCATGCCATTATATCAGCAGTACGTCCACTGTTTTTTGTTTCCCCAATATTGACCGGCCTTAGTGCGCTCTTGTACAGAAAGTATGGCCACAAGAACTTAGTCGATCTCATTTCGAATTTGGGCTTTTGCTCGTCCTATTATGAGTCCCGACTGCTTGAAATGTCTGCCATTCAACATGGTCAACAAGATTTAAGAGGAATGTTTTGCCAGTTTGTGTACGATAACGCTGACTTTAATATTTCCACGCTGGATGGACTCAACACATTTCACTCCATGGTTGGCATAAAGCGTGTAACACCAGCACATAATGAAAGTGGACCGCCAAACATGAAATTAACTAAAATGCCTACTGCAGAGGCTGTTGGGAAGTTGGGTGTTATTCCATTGAAGCCATTTGAATTCACAGGTACAGCTTTTAAAAATGTGAAAGTGGAGGATCTAGGAGTATTAGAAGAGGATATACCCCTGCCCAACATCTGTGACACTTTGTGGATGCATGCAAAGTGGATGAATCTTCCTGGAGTCCCTGAATGGAAAGGATTTATAAAATAAATAACAAAACATGAAAATTATGAAAAGAAAAAGGTAATTCCGCTTCCTTTCATCAATGCACCACTATCTAATTATGACACTGTTTATACATCATTACAGTATGCAGCAGATGTATGTGTCAAAATTGATCAGAGGCTGTTGTTCATAACGTTTGACCAGCCACTCTATCTAAAATGTAGAGAAATAGTTGCAGCATCTCCAACAGATTCCATGTTGTCAAAATGTGTCGTGAGACTTGGTGGCTTTCACTTCTGATGTCATATTTAGGATGTATCGGTTCTCCATTATGTTTTGTCGCACTAACAAAGTTTCACATGACATAAACATTTTCTTAATTATAAATATTTGTCTTCAGGATCATGGGGAGATGAACAGGACAATGAAGAAAATGAGGTGATGATTATGGATCCTAACGACCCATGCATTTCCGCTGATGATTATACTGAAGGCAAAAAACAAGCCAGAATGATAAAGACTCCTATGAAAGACTTATCTACTTCATAATTACATAATATCTACTTAATTATAAATTAGTATGTATCTACTTTTAATTTTCTTCATATATTATACTCGCAGTAATAATGTTTCACATTAATAAACATTTCATTAATGGTGAAGATTTATATTTCATTAACTAGTTACCTGCCATTATCTAATGCAGTATTGCAGTACTGGAGCATTTTTGTTTCATTTTATTTATTTTTTGTGACAATATTTAATAAATTTGAATAGAAATTAAATAAATTTGAAAAAAAAGTGATTTTTTTGTAAAAAATCCGTCAAGGTTTCGATCCCGTGAATGACGGATAACCGAGGTTCCATTTTGTATACCTGTCACTTTTAGAGAATTTATGCTCTTTAAATTATGCTAGAGCAATTTTTTCACGAAAACCCACAGTTTCTGAGATATTCCAAAAAACTAAAAAAGTGTGTGGGGGGGCTTATTTTTCCCTTCCCTCCTACCAATCGCTTCCTATCTATCAGGACTTTTTATCTAGTGATTAGTAACTATCAATGAACAATAGGGCTGGACGATATCAGAAATTTAATATCGCAATATATCAACGAGTTAATATTGATATTTGTGATATATCGCGATAACTACCTTAAATTGTACAATAATAGAAATTTTGCTAATTTCGAAACATAAATGGTATAATAGCAGCAATTTAAGTAAAAACAGATGTAGGGAACAACAACTCAATGTCTTATACCTATATGTTCACACAGCAACATTAAAATAAGTATATATATATTTTTAAAAAAATATTTTAGAAATGAAACCAATGTTTGATATCTGTTTACACGTATACCATTTGTTGCAAAGTATTTTCCTTCAAAAACGGTATGTTTCCTATTCTTCCTACTCTATGCATTATTTATCAGCGACATTTTAAGTATTGAAGTACTTTGCGAATAACTGACAAAATTATAAAATACAAACTAAAATAGAACATTCTTAAATTTAGGACGTTGACGATTTTATTTTAATTAACACAGGAAAAGAGGAAACTCTAGAAAAAACTAAAATTAATTTAATGACACCTGTGGTGCTAATATACTTGTTATTAAATAGGTTTCAGTGGATGATAGATGCAACAGAAATGTTGCTCTTCGTCTTCAATCTTTCTCTAAAGAATCAATTCATTCTTGGATGTTCTTAAATACAAAAGGGCAACTTTATGACATAAGTTTTAATTTATTTTTGTTAGGAAATGTATGAAACTAGCAGGTGTTGTTCAGAAACTATGTAATCAAACTGGTTTTATTTTCAGTTTTTTCCATTATTTTTTTTTTTTTTTGCAAGCGCAATAGATCTTTCAGAAAATAGTGTCAAAGGGCGCGTTTTGAACGGAATTTCCGCGCGAAAGAAGAATAACCACTCAAGAAAGGGTGAAAAATGTCTTTTTCACGTGATCAAAATCGCTTAACTCGATAGGTAATTTATTTATCAAAAAATGGAAAACACAGTTCGTTTCTAAATCGCTTCCAAAATCAAGGCCTTCCAATTTTGTGCCTTTACGTTTAAAAATGAATTTGTAAATGTGTCACAACGTTTTGCGTTTGTTGAGCAGAGCAGTTCCCTGTATTTATATCTTTCTACCTATTTACTACAAGAAAACAACATTGAAACCTTTTTATAAAATATATAAATACTTAAATCACACTTGAGAATAGTTTTATACTAATTTTAATTTTTTTTTTTTTTTTTTTTTTTTATAAATATTCATAGCTGAAAAATATCAATACAGAAGATATTAAATTCACTCCAGAAAACTTCGCTCTAACAAAAATACGACAAAGAAGAAGTTAATATGAATAATCATTACTGACTAGGAAGCTCTTTTTAAAAACAACCAATCACCACTGTGAAAGAGTGCTTTGACCTTGGGCTTTTCGCCAACTTTCATTGCAACTTTTCAATAAGGGGAAACTTTAGCGGACTCTCATTGGTTGCTTTCAAGCCAAGAATTCTACCTTCTGAGGTATAACCTCGATGATCACCCGTATCAAACGCACAATGAATAACCAATGCTCATGCGTTATTATTCATAATGTATCAATTATCTGGAGTTATTGGAATAGGTGTAGAGACTAATCACAGTTGAGATGAGAAAGGATGATAAGTGTTATTCAGTATTACGCAGAGAGTCGAACGAACTTTAAGTTTATTGAGAAGGAATAGGTGTATTGCAATGATTGGGATAGTTTCTATTGCAGATAATCAACGGAATGGAAGATTATCGATGTAGATTTTCTGTTTTGGATGAGAAAAGAGGTTGAAGACAATGGAATAGAATTTTTTTTTTTTTCATGTTCTCTGGCGGTGAGCGCAAAATATTATTATTTTATTGAGTTCTGAGTTATTTGGCGATATTTTTTTCGGTGCTCGTGTTCGTAATTGCAGTGTTCGTTAACACTGTTATATTACTGGGATATATCAACAGAGTCAAAGTTTAGATATTGTTATTGCGATAGTTAAGAAATATCAATATCTGCCGATATATTGATAAATAATCCAGCCCTAATGAACAACTGTACCAAATTTTATCAATGTAGCATTTATTATAGCAAACTTTCCTAATTTGACTGCACAAAATCCGTCAAGGTTTTGAATAACGGATAACTGAGGTTCCACTTTGTGTACCTGTCATTTGTATATAATTTATGCTCTTTAATTTATGCCAAAGCAGTTTTTTCATGAAAACCCACAGTTTGAGATATTTAAAAAAAAACTAAAAAAAGTAGGGGGGGGGGGGTGGCGAAATTTATTTTTGCCCCTCCCTCCCCCCGCTCACTTCCTATCCATCAGGATTTTTTATCTAGTGATTAGTAGGTATCAAGGAACAACTGTACCAATTTTCATCTCTGTAGCATTTATTTCCTCAAACTTTCCTAATTTGACTGGACTATACTGCCAAGAAGGGTTTCACGCGTATCTGGGTATGTTGATTTTTTTATACCCTCAAAACATCCCACCGGCTGGATGGATTTTAATGAATGAGGTCTCTACGTATTCGCTATTCCGAAGTAATGGACAAAAAATTGCATAAAACAAGGTAACGAGACATGCACAGTAGACATAAAAAGCATTATATATTGGAAGCAACGCATTTCAGTCATACTTTTCACGATGGGTTATTTACATACGTAAAAAAAGACTGAATTCGGGATTAATTACGGAAAAGCTAAAAAGTGTTTTAATCCATTTAATTTAGGTCTAGAATGAATACACTAAGTTTTCCCCTTCGTAGTAGGTGAGCGTTAGAAAATATGTACAGATTTACAGTCAAAAAACAGGTTTTTTTAATTACCATAAGAATATCTAAAAAAAACTACAATACATAAGTTGTAGAGCTTAAAATTCTGAATAAAATGAGTACCCACACTTAATATTTTTGTTGAACATTAAGCTCACAATTCTACTTCAAACTTTAGCCTAAATCGTTAATGAAGAGCTTGAAGCCAGAATAGAGCCCGTTATCACTTCACCCTGCTTCTAATTTGTATATACATTTATTTTTTATATTATTATTGAGGCATTTACGATGTTTTTGTAATTATTTTAAATTTTTATATTGAATATTTTGAGAATTATGGTTTAACCTCTTGATTACGGGCCTAGTGAGAGAGGAAAAAAGGCCGAATTCGGAATTAATTAGTGGAAAGCTAGAAATTGTTTTAATCCCTTTGACATAGTCAGAAATGGACGTACTAAGTTTCCTTTTCCTGCTAGGCGAGATTTCGCGGCCACGAATAAATTAATAACTTAAAAGTGCATTTGTCATGATTTTTTGTATATTTCAAAAATGATCCGTAAATGATGGGGAATATTGTTTATTATTTTCCATACTGTATTTGAAATATAGGTAGCATTTAATATATGCCGAGAGGCGGCAACACAGACAATCACCTCATCGAGTTTACGTCTAGAATTCCCTAATTAATGGAAACTCGATTCGCATATTAAAACGCAATCGGTCTGCCAAATCATATCTTGGTGGAAAATACCTGAAAACCCGATTTTAGCCGATGACGCGTAGGTTTATCATTGTGTTTTCCTGCACACAGAGGTATTGAAACATGGAGGACTGGGAGCAGGAAAACACAATAGTAAACCTACGAGTCAACCGTTAAATTTGGATCTTGAGGTGTTTTCCACCAAGATATGATTTGGCAGACCGATTGCGTTTTAATTTTCGAATCCAACTTTAACTAATTCTGGAATTTCAGCCATGAACTCGATGAGGTGATTGTCTGTCCTGTCGCCTCCCGGTCTAACAAGACGTATATAAAGTGAATAACAGTGATTATGTATTAAAAATAAGCAGGTTGAAAATAAAGTGCGAGGATTCGGGGGGGAGGGGGGAGGGAGGGCGAGAGAACAAATGAGTGTGCAGGATTCCTCTAGCCTTGTCGCTAGAGGAATTCAAGGTAAACCAATAGCACGATTTTAAACTTTGATATTTTACGAAAAGGGCTAAGATAGTTTTAATAAAAATGATTTTCGAATAGCATACGAGCATGTTAATTTAAATTCATAAAAGATTAAAACCTTCGGAATACTGAAAAAAGCATTATGATCTTTACGTAAAAACAATCTTTTAAAACTATGGCTTGAGGTTGGCGGTATTAGTATTGAAATGACATGTAAAGCAGCTGTCATTCATATACCCTTTTCTCGATAACTTATGACGTGATTTTAATTTAATTTTCGACGAAAAACAAGATTTTTTTTTCAGCGAAATCGCGTAATTATTGTATTTTTTTTCCCTTTCAGAAACGATTAATTTATAATTCAATAGCTTGGAATATAAAATCAGAAAATATATTTTTATGTCATTACGTTTGAAGAACTTATGTAGATTTTAAATCAGGATGTACTATCCAATAAAGTACCGGGTTAGCCACAAGTTCGTTACAACTTTAGAAACTTATAAAAAAGAAAGAAATTATGATAAAGGAGTGCGGTTTATAAGAAAGGGCTCACAAGGTAGTCGGATTTTTTTTAGCAGCAAAAAAAAAAAAAAAAAAAAAAAAAAAGTTAAAAAAGCACATGTAGAGGGCTCTGACGACCCGAAACACAATGAACAGGACAACAATACGTTCCATTCATTTGTCCTTCCAATAACAAATGTTCAACATGACTTTAAAACATTTTAAGACACAACTGTTGTCCTGTTCATTGTATTTCGGGTCGTCGGCGCTCTCTACGTGTGATTTTGTAACTAAATTTGTTTTTGCTGCTAAAAAAATCCGACTACCTTGTGAGCCCTTTCTTGCAAACCGCATTCCTTTTTCATAATTTTTCCCTTTTTTATGAGTTTTTAAACTTGTAACGAACTTTTGGCTCATCCGGTATATGCGCTTATGAAACCGTTTTCTATAAAATGGTCGAATAACTGGACAGTTTCCTGCAAACTTTTAACAGTGTAAGTAAAATATTACACTTTTTAATTTTATATTTTTTAATTGAAAGTTTTATAAAATTATATGTCTGCCATCTCAATTAATATGCCTTCTTCAACCGAAAGGCAGTATTCTGGAAAAATGTTTCTTATCAGTTAAGTTAAAGTGAAATTTTTTTGATTAATTATAAAAAGAAACGCGTAATGCTGCTTATCGATAAAAGAACAAGTTAGAAATTGCACGTCAAACTTGGCAAATGAGGTGCGTTCGTACTATAACTAGTTTTATAAATATTTTTTCACCGCATATTATACTGAATATATATTTTAGCCCACTTCATAAGTGCATATCAATTTCATTCTGTTCGAAAAGCTGTAACATCATTAAAATGCACTCGAAATAATTTTTTCCCATTGACCGTAATGTAACGGAACCTTTTGACTGTCATTGTCATTAAACTATACATCCAACTTTTATAAAATTTGAAATGACTCGATAAAATTTTGCAACAATCATATATTTAAAATTTCAGACCATTCGGTTGGGTACTTTTTGCTCTCTTATATGCGGACGGACAGACAGACAGACGGACGGACTGAACGACGACTATAGGTGCTACGTATTTATATAATTACGAACGCACTTAAAAACAGTTATTTGGTATTATTCCAATATCGTAAAAAAAAATATTTGGTGAATTTTCTCGCAATTTCTTCCTAAACGCAATAGGATTTCGACCTTAATGTTGAACAAAAATATTAATGTGGGTACTCATTTTATTCAATATTTTATGTTCTACAACATTTGTGTGGCCAATTTTTTAATAGAGTTACTTGTTTTGAGATATTGTTAAGGTAACTTGTTCTCTCCTGGCTTCAAGCTCTTGATTAGTGATTAAGGCAAAATTTTGAAATAGAATTGTGACCTTAATGTTGAACAAAAATGTTAATCTGGGTACTCATTTTTAGCCCCCGGTGCGGTATGCTATATCTTTCTCCCAGCTTATTTTGTGTATTCCACCCCCCACCCACCCCCCCAAAAAAAAGTTACTTTACAGAAGTCAGTCGTAAAACAAAGCAGTACGATTAAATACTCTATAGCAATTTTTCAAACTTCCAAGCATCGCACATTTTCGAGTTTTATACTGTCGTATTGGAAAAAAAAAGTTCTTTTAAATGCATTTTGTTTGAAAATTGTATCTCCATTTATTTTTGAAATATTAATTTTTTTGTAGTTTTTACAGTCATTTGACAAAATTGGCATATTGGCCATATTGGCAACGGAAGTATACTCCATTTCTGTAGAAAGTAAAGGAAAAATAGTCTTAAAATAGTAATTATATATTTTTGTTGCCATTTTCTCATAACAACCGAAAGAAAATGTAATTAAAATACGTGCTATTTTGAAAAAAATATAAACGAATGATTTCTGTTAAAACAATGGAGCTATTATAAAATATATTTAATTGTAACTATCTATGAATCATCATATAGCCCTTTTTTTTTTTTTTGCTGCATTTGTGCATTATTTCGCGATAGTGATGTGCTATGCATGTTTTACTGTAGTTGTTTAAGAGTGGATCGTAAATGTGTAAGCCTTAAGCGGATGCGAATGACGTCATTTTACATAAAATAAAACGTATGCTTAAAGTCTTAAAATTGAAATATGTTTTGTACAGCAGTAGAGTCTCGCTTAAGCGAGTTATTTTCTTCTGATGGACTGGTGGCTTCTATTATTATGAAACAGCCATTATAAATGAAGCGTTAGGTGAAGATGAAAAGAGCAGCCATAAAAAGTTAGAACTCTGATTTTCTGGTCAGAATGCCGAAAAAAATGATGCCCTTTTTTTCCCATTCTGACCAGAAAATTAGAGTTCTAACTTTTTACGACTGCTCTTTCATCTTCACCTAACGCTTCATTTATAATGGCTGTTTCATAATAATAGAAGCCACCAGTCCATCAGAAGAAAATGAAGTAATGGAAATGCCGGGGGCGACACTAAATTCTGAAAAAGCAGAGTTCCTGTTCTCTACTATTCAGAATTTTAAACTCTAGAACATTTTTACTGACAATGTTTTTGATAGAGTTAGCTGTTTTGAGATATTGTTAAGGTAATTAAAATAAAAAACGTGTTTTTCGACTATAAACATTTACGTATTTTCTAACATTCACCTAGTACGAGAAGGAAAACTTAGTACGTTTATTCTAGAACTAAACTGAAGGAATTAAAACAATTTCCAGTTTTCCGCTAATTAATTCTGAGTTCAACCCCCTGAGCACTGGGCTAAAATTTTGAAGTAGAATTGTGACCTTAATATTCAACAAAAATATTAAGTGTAGGTACTCATTTTACTCAGAATGTTATGCTCTACAACATTTGTATTGACAATGTTTTTGATAGAGTTAGCTGTTTTGAGATATTGTTATGGTATTTAAAAAACCCAGATTTTTTACTATAAATCTATACATATTTCCAAACGCTCACGTAGTACAAGGGGGAAAACATAGCATATTCATTCTAGACCTAAACTGAAGGGATTAAAACAATTTCCAGCTTTCCCCTAATTAATTCCGAATTCAACCCTCTAACTACTGGGCTAATAATGAAGGGTTAATGGTTATATTTCTAAAATAATCTAAATTTATACTGTAAAGCCACAGTAAAACGGGGTGATAGAAAGGAAATGTTTAAAGCTGATTAAATGAAGATGAGAAAAATTGCTATAACAAGCAAGAAAAAATTTAATGAAATATAAATTGAATTGTTGATAGGAACTTTTATTTCATTTAACTAGCACCCTTAGTAGGTAAATATAAACAATGGAAAAGACTAAAATTGATGAAAGCCAGCTTTAAGAAATGTTAAGTATTCATTCCTCTGTAAAAGGACATAACATTGATCAAAACACTTTAGGAGGGTATGTAGACAAATTTCACCAACAAGAACACAGTGAGATGAAGCCAAACTATGTGGAAACTAATGTTGCCAGGTCGAGTATAAAAAAAAAAAAAAGTGGGTGGTTAAAACGAAAATTTTCTCCTGTGCCTTGAATTCCTTGTAAGCAGGTTTGTTTACGCATCACATTTTCCAAAATAATTTTTAATAATAACTAAGACTTATAGTATATAATTATTCTGCCGTTTTAAAACTGATTTTATTTCCTTTAACAAATATTTCGTTGTAAAATAAAGTTGGTCAAGCCTCCCATATAGTGATCAAGCCTCCCATACGTGGGGAGCCTCGACCCCATTGTTTTCTCATGTTTAAAATCAATCATTTCTTATATATTCAAGTTTCTTATATATTACACTTATGTCGCAATTTTGTTTTGATAATTGATTGTATAACAAATAAAATAATATATGAAACTTTATTAAGTTCAATATTTAAAAAATAAAAAATCATTTTGTAAAACATGGGTCAACCCTCCCCAGTCTCCCCTAATCTCATTATCCTATTTAAGATGCATTTATACTGTTAGTGGGTTTTCTAACTACAATTACTTTTAGGCCCGTGTGCAATTTCGCTATTAAGTATTCTGTGTGGTCTCATTTGTTCCCTTATGCTTTGTAGAATAAGAAAAGCGATCGTGGACATCCGGGAATCGCGACAGGAGAAGGGGAAGAGAGGGGAAAAGGTTGAAGGGAGGAATAAAAAACATTTTTAAGACTGTTCTCAACTGCTCTGCTCAACAAGCGCAAAACGTTTTGACACATTTACAAATTTATTTTATTAACGAAAAGATATAAAATTGAAAAGCCTGACCATGGAAGCGATTTGGAATCGAACTGTGTTTTCCATTTCATTTTTTAATACATCAATTACCTATTGAGTTATAAGCGATTTTGATCACGTGACGCGGCATTTTTCTCCCTTTATTGACTGGATTTTTTTCTTTCGTTCGGAAGTTCGGTTAAATATCAACTTTGACAGTATTTTCTGAAAGATATATTGCGTTTACAAGAAAACGGAAAAAACAGTTCGATGACACAGTTTCTGAATAATAACACCTTCTAGTTTCATGCGTTTCCGAACAAAAATGAATTAAAACTTATGTTAGAAAGTTGACCCTTTGGATTTGAGAACAGTCTTAAATAAAGGGAAAAATGTATATATATATATTAATGTTTAAAACTGATTTATAGAATGAAAAAAGCAATGGTAGGCATACAGATACAGAACTCTCTACAGGGGTCGATCAGGAGGAGGGGGGAACAACAATTTCAGTGGAAGGGGGTTACAAAATGAAAAAAAAACTGTTTTTTTAGGTATTTTTTTTTTTATTTGAATGCTTTATAGAGTAATAAAATTGATGATAAACATCTGGTACTTAAGATAGGGAAAGGGGTGGGGGGTGGGTGGTGGTGGTAATAAAGCGAATAAGGATCGTTGGGCTGCTATTAACTCATACTTTCCGATACAATTTTTTAAAATTTATATCAGGACGTAAACGGCAAAGAACGACAAGACGGTTAAAGAACTTTTTGTCATCCTTTATTTCTACAATACCTTCTGTAGTTGCAAATTTCACTTTTCAAACCATTGTTTTACAATTTTCATTTTCCTTGTGAAAATGAGTCCCAGAAATTCTTTGATGCATTAATAATACGTTCAATAATAAATTTTTGTATTCTTGTAAACCAATATCTGATATACTAGGCTCATCATGTTTTACATCAGGTGGTGCAACAGTCATTGTGATGATATTAACACGTTCACGCCAGCGTGCACCACCGGTGGGTCACGCTTGACTGTCCCATCGGGCGGCGTGCATCACCGGTGGGTCACGCTTGACTGTCGCATCAGGCGGCGTGCATCACCGGTGGGTCACACTCCATTGTTAAATAGAAGGCGTGCACTACAGATGAGTCACACTCGACAATGCCATAGACGGCGTGCACTACAGGCGGGTCACACTTGAATATTCGAAAATTAAATAATAAAAACTATTCAATATTGTAAACTTAATACATTCACGACGGGAAACGAGAGTTCTCGTTTTCATTCAAAAATTATCATTCACTAAGGGCATTACCTTACAGAAAATGCATTTATAACATGTTGTCCATATTTCTCTAGATTGTATGACATTTTATATTAAATTCGTACATATGTAGTCAATAAAATCATGTCTAAGCAATTTGCTTACTCCTTGCGAACTTTCAGACATTCACAATCAACTCTGCTTGTTATATTCGAGTTCAATTCGATAAATATGAGAGGGGCGTGTCATTACATACAGTGTCTGAATAAGCGAAGATACCGCGCCGCCAGATGAAGCAAAACGTGCAGTCTAGCGCGCCTCACAGCGAAAAACATGAATATTGGCGCCGGCGTGAACGTGTTAATCAGTTCTTCCCCATTATAGGTAAAAGGATTGACATGGTTTTGGAGACATTCGATATATCAATAAAATATTTCTTATAACGAGTTGATGCAGCACAAATTTACAGTTTTTCTATATTCACGTGGTTCTATGCCTAGGGAACATATTTTTGTTAGCTCTCGACTTGTTAGAAAAAACTTCATTAAAATTTTCACATTATGGGTTATTCCAACAATCCCGTCTCTAATTTTCATTCACCGATTTTCCTATTCAAGAGCATCACCGTTCCAGTTCATTATTCACTATAAGTTTTGGCTGATACATTCCTTTCTGCAATATGCCAGGCGCAAGAATGACCTGTTATTCGACAATTTCATTGCAAAGAAATAATTTGTAAAATCTTATAATGAAGGCAGCCGCCACTTCCTGTTTCCATTCCGCACAGGTCGCATAAATGACATCAAAGTGAAAACCATTTCCATATAGCTTAAAGCCATTTTAAAGACGGGGTTCTTCTCACTTCTCTTTTTACAAAATTCGTTAAGCTTCTCATATACTTGCTGGTTTTCACTTCCTTGGTTGCAGCTTGGTTGGCTAATTGTATGGATTCTGAGTCTTTTTTTGCAATGCTTTCCAAATCGTTGTTTGAATATTCTTGCATTTATCTTCTAAATATTTGTTTACTTTAAGAAATTCTGACAGTACATGTAAAGTAGTTATGTGAATTTTACAGGATCTTCATACTGGTTTTCTGTCTAATAAATGGCGTACATTTGTACCACCAAAGATACCGCTTTCGACACACAGTTCGGGAATGCCAGTACATTCGATGTAATTTCCTATACTTCTTAGTGCGATCGTTATAACATGTAGGTATCCTAAAATTATCACTCAAGTTTGATTTTAAAATGCCATTTCCAGTTTTTTAAATGGCTTAAATAACGTAGGTCTGCAGTTATTAAAAACTTTTCCCCAGTACCCACATCACTTTCATGGACTCTTTCCAGCGGTTTTAATACAGAGCACTGGACATAAGTATCTGTCGGTGATTCGGGATGCAATGGCATGACAGATAAGCGTAATTTGTTCTTTCTTTCACATATGAACAAATTATGAGCAGCCCGGCCCATGCTAATAAAAGTTGATTAGATTTATCATTCTGACTTAAATTAGTCATTATCCTTATCATCCATACAAGATCTTGCACTATTCAATTTGTAAGGTATAGTATCTTATGTGATGATGGAATATCAGTACTTATTGTTGGACTTTGCGGTTTAATACTCTTGGGAAGAGAACATTCTAGGGATGGGTAAATTTTGTCTGAGATGTCAACATTTTCTTCACCAGAAACCAATTTGAGATCTTTAATTACATGGCCTTCTTCAATAGTTTGGTAAATAACTACTACTCTTTCGTGAAGAGTATTACGACCCTCAGGAGTATCTTCGTGAAAATCTACGTTACCAATAGCAAGATGGGTGAACCTACCTTGCACAATGTCCAAAGGCAAGTAAAGCCCTCAATTAGCATTCATTTAAACCTCTACAGACTTAAATACTATAGTTTCCAGATACGAAAATAGAGTACATAGAGGCCTAGTAAATGAATAAAATTAACAAGATTAGAGCTACAAGTCAACTGATAAACTGATAAACCAGTGAAAACATGCACCGGAAGTTCACATGCAGGCTTGCTTACTTTTGATTTGGATCTTGAAGCCTGGTAATCAGATAAACAGTCAAATATTCGTGTTTGAGACAAACGATTAGCCCGATCATCAACTACATTCACACGTTTTCTCTCTGAAGTGATATCATATGTTCCAACAAGACACCATTTAAAGAAAACAGTCAATAATTCGGGCATTTGCTCCGAACCAGCATTTAAATTTCCTTCAAATGTCCAGCGCTTTGCGTTCAAAGCTGCTTTTTTTAATATTTTGGCTTCAGAAAAAAGAACCTTAAATTGTTCATCCTGGGGCACCACCTTCCACTTTATCAGTAGCAATATTTTTAGTCTTTATTAAAAATATACGTTCAGATTCATTTTTTTCGTCTAAGTACAGAAAACACAACACCGAGAACTTCTTCAAGAAAGCCTTTAATTCCCTTCTTGATTTAAGCCATGTTGATGGTCAACTCCATTAGAAAATCAGACATTAATGTAAGTGGTATGCAAATCGACCCTACATTTAACATTTCCCCGAGTAAGAAAATCTTCCAGCATACAGAGAAATTCAGTTTCTGACGCTACAGTAGCTGCTAAACTTTGATTGTATTGCTCGTCGAATTTATTTCTATGAATCACATCTGTAACATATCTGGTAGATACAGTTAGATACATTTTTGGTAAACTTTGATAGTTTTTAAAAAGTTTCTTCTCCTGAGCTTTTTACAAAACTTTCATTACTTTCTCTTTTACATCATCACATCTTTTGCTCTTGGATGGTTCTCCGCTTCTTACTGACTTCATTTTGTTAAAAATTTTTCTTCATATTCAGTACTTATCTGCAACAAACACAAATGAAAATTTTTAGTGTCAAATGACATCATTTTACACTTCGATTTTATACAGGTATTCTGTTAGGTATCTGTAAAGTTTGAGAATACCATAATATAATGTTTTACGTTATGATCCTTATGACATAAAACATTATACCATTTCAAACATTAAATATATATTCAACTAAAGCAACTACAACAAAATATTTGATTTTATCGTCCTCCCTTCAAACACTCCCCCCCCCCCCGATAGAGGGTCTGGCATGTCGACCATTGCTTTTCTCATTCCATAAAACAGTTTTAAACATTAATATATATATTATTGAAGCAGGATAAAAAATTGTTTTTTCTTCTTACTATCAACCCTTTCCCTTTCTCTCCTCCTCCCCAGTCGCGAGTCTCGGATGTCTACCATCGCTTTTCTTAATCTGTATCACATAAGGAAAAAAAATGAGACCACTCACAATACTTAATCATAAAATTGCACATGGGATGTAATTACGAAATCCACTATGTGGTCTAAGTTGCATGTCAAAGCTTCTTTAGTTGAATCAGATTCTATCCAATCACTTGCCTATGAAAAGATCAACAACGCAAACGCCCTTGTTTAGACTGACAAGGGGACCACCAAATCTGGTGCTCACCGATTTTGAGGAATTTAAAGTATGTTAAAGATTTTTATTCTAATTACTCTGGTGAAAGTTTTCCTTCAAATGGGCCTTAGATTCTGAGAAATTGTGGATCATAGTTTAGTATACGTTTCAAATACCCCTTAATTTGTTTGTTTTTTTTTCAACATGGATTTCGTGGCGTCAAGGTAGAGTACTCGCACCCTAGCCGGAGTTCAGAATTCGATGTTTGCTCCTGATTTTTTTCTTTTTATATTAATTTTATATTTTGACTTTGTACAACTGTTAAATATAGTTATGAAGTGCTGCAACATATCTATACCAACATGGATTTTTTTTATATTTTCCTAAAAAATACACAATTACATTTATGATTTCTTTTATGAAAATTTATAATTTACCTTTTAGGTAGATTTCGTATGAAATACTACCTATTGGGATCGTTCCCATGTTGGAATTTCTGAAAATTTTTTCCAGATCTACACTGATCATGACCCCTAGAACCCCAAACCACCCTCAGTAAAAAACTTTATACATATATATATATAATCTATCTATCTATCTATCTATATATATCACTTTCTTCTGGACACGATAACTTCCACAATTCTACACAAATCTCTTCCAAACCTATACATAAAATCAAGGGGCATAAAATCTCGGTCAAGTTCGTTAATGGGCAAAATCGGACCAAGGGGATGGAAATAGGGAGGGTTTTCGTGAAAACCGAAAAAACCCCATAACTTCTTAAATTTTGTACATATCGAATCAGTTTAAAATTTTTATTACTTCTAAAAGTAGGGCCAAAAATTTATGTATCACAGATTTTTGATAAAGTTAAAAATGGGCTCAAGGGGCGCAAAAAATAGGGTTTTTGGGAGAAAATATTTCTAACTTAGTCAATTCTCAAGATATCAAATCCAATTAATTTTATTATACATCTCCTTAATATTATCTACAACTTTTATAATCACAAGTTTTTGATAGGACCAATTCGTACCGCAAAAAAAATTTAAAAACGAAAAAAAAGGGGGGTTGAAGAAAAAAATTTCTATAACTCCGTCAATTCACAAGATATAAAATCCCCATGAATTTATAACATATCTTCTTAATATTGTCTACAACATTTATATAGACAAGTTTTTGATAGGAGCAATTTTTACAACAAAAACAAATTAAAAATACATAGCAGTTGAAGGAAAAAATCATCTTATTAAGGGTGTATTCAAATCTAAACTGCTTATTTTCTTACTGATTTTTGAATTCATTTTTGCTCTCAAACGCATCCAATTGGTAGATTCTCTTATTCAGAAACTATATAATGTACCGTAATGATCGATTTTTTGATAGAGGCAGAATATATTTCAAAAAATGATGTCAAAGTGGGCATTTTGAACCAAATTTCCCGAAGCGATGTGTTAGAAACGAAAAATATTGTTCTACTGAGAAAATAATTGTTTATTAATCAAGTTTTAATAAATTGAAAGAAAAATTTAAACGCTTGTCGCTTATAAATCTTTTCAAAAATCATGTCAGCAAGTTTCATATTTTTTTTTATATTAAAAATGAATCTGAAAATGTGCCAGAAAATTTCGAGTTGTTGAGCATGGAAAAGTATTTTTTTTTTTTAATACCGCCTTAACACGATTCTGATAAAACCAGCTATTATATAAAAATGAAATAAAAACTCGTCAAAAGCGGCCATATAAAACTGTTAAAGTGGATTTATATATAATCATGATTTAGTTTTTGTTGGTGAAATTAGTATACTTAACTTCGAAATCTACCTCCGCCTGTAGGCCGGGCCGGCAGGGAATTTTCTATTTTTAGGTAGATTTCGTATGAAATACTACCTATTGGGATCGTTCCTATGTTGGAATTTCTGAAATATTTTTGCAGATCTACACAAATCATGACCCCTAGACCCAAAACCACCCTCAGTAAAAAAACTTTATATATTTATCTATCTATCTATCTATCTCTCTATCTATCTATCTATCTGTCTATCTATATATATCACTTTCTTCTGGACACGATAACGTTCGTAATTCTGCACCAATCTCTTCCAAACTGATACATAAAATCAATGGGCATAAAATCTCGGTCAAGTTTGTTAATGGGCAAAATCGGACCAAGGGGATGGAAATAGGGGGGGGGGGGAGTTGTGAAAACCGAAAACCCCCCCATAACGTCTTAATTTTTGTACATATCAAATCAGTTTAAAGTTTTTATTACTTCTAAAAATAGGTCTGAAATTTTATGTATCACAGATTTTTGATAAAGTTAAAAATGGGCTCAAGCGGCGCAAAAAATAGGGTTTTGGGAGAAAAAAATTCATAACTTCGTCAATTCTCATGATATCAATTCCAATTAATTTTATTATAAATCTCCTTAATATTATCTACAACTTTTATATTCACAAGTTTTTGATAGGACCAATTGGTACCGCAAAAAAAAAAAAAAATTAAAAACGAAAACAAAAAGGGGGTTTGAAGAAGTAAAAAATCCTCAACTCCGTCAATTCAAAAAATATAAAATCCACATGAATTTATCATATATCTTCTTAATATTGTCTACAATATCTATATAGACAAGTTTTGGATAGGACCAATTCTTACAGCAAAAACAAATTAAAAATACATAGCGGTTGAAGAAAAAAATCATCTTATTAAAGGTGCATTCAAATCCAAACTGCTTATTTTCTTACTCATTTTTAAATTCATTTTTGCTCTCAAATGCATCCAATTGCTAGATTCTCTTATTCAGAAACTATATAATGTACAGTAATGATCGATTTTTTGATAGAGGCAGAATATATTTCAAAAAATGATGTCAAAGTGGGCATTTTGAACGGAATTTCCCGAAGCAATTCCCTGGACACGATAACTTCCGCAATTCTGCACAAATCTCTTCCAAACTCATACATAAAATCAAGGGACATAAAATCTCGGTCAAGTTCGTTTAGAGGCTACTTCAGACAAACGAAAAGACCCGTTTGCTAGCACTAATCCTATGGAAGAAATTTATAAAGATATCTCGGTCGCATTTCCATATTTTTAAATGATTTTTTTTGCATTGGATAGCTGAAATCGATCTGCACAAAGGCCGTTTTTTCTTTTTTCTTTATGGGTATTTTTAATGAGGGCACTTTCATTTTCGGAACCGGTTTCCAAAATAAAAGCAACTTCATAAAAAAAATCTGCAATCAAAATCGAAAAAGTAAAAAAACGGTCTGCATACAGATCGATCTCAGTTATTCAATGAAAAAAAAAATCATTTAAAAATATTAAAATGTGACCGAGATATCTTTATAAATTTCTTCCATAATATTAGCATTAGCGAACGCGTCTTTTCATTTGACTGAAGTAGCCTCTTAATGGGCAAAAGCGGACAAAGGGGATGGAAATAGGGAGGGGTTTTGTGAAAACCGAAAAAACCCATAACTTCTTAATTTTTGTACATATCAAATCAGTTTAAAGTTTTTATTACTTCTAAAAATAATTCCAAAAATTAATGCATTACAGATTTTTGATAAAATTAAAAATAGGTTCAAAGGGAGCAAAAAAATAGGGTTTTTGGGAGAAAAAAATCCCTTACTTCGTCAATTCTCAAGATATCAAATCCAATTAATTTTATTATACATCTCCTTAATATTATTTACAACTTTTATATTCACAAGTTTTTGATAGGACCAAATCGTACCGCCAAAAAAAAAAAAAAAAAAAAAATAAAATAAAATAAAATAAAATAAAATAAAATAAAAACGAAAACAAAAAGTGGGGTTGAAGAAGAAAAATTTTCATAACTCCGTCAATTCACAAGCTATAAAATTTCCATGAATTTATCATATATCTTCTTAATATTGTCTTCAACATTTATATAGACAAGTTTTTGATAGGGAAAATTCTTACAGCAAAAACAAATTAAAAATATATAGCGGTTGAAGAAAAAAATCATCTTATTAAGGGTGCATTCAAATCCAAACTGTCTATTTTCTTACTCATTTTTAAATTCATTTTTGATCTCAAACGCATCCAATTGCTAGATTCTCTTATTCAGAAACTATATAATGTACAATAATGATCGATTTTTTTATAGAGGCAGAATATATTTCAAAAAATGATGTCAAAGTGGGCATTTTGAACAGAATTTCCCGAAGCGATTGTGTTAGAAACGAAAAATATTGCCCTACTGAGAAAATAATTGTTTACTAATCAAGTTTTAAATAATTGAAAGAAAAATAAAAACACAGGTCGCTTATAAATCTTTTCAAAAATCACGTCAGCATGTTTCATAATTTTTTTTTTATTAAAAATGAATCTGAAAATGTGCCAGAAAATTTCGAGTTGTTGAGCATGGAAAAATATTTTTTTTAATATCGCCTTAACATTATTCTGATAAAACCAGCTATTTTATAAAAAGGAAATAAAAACTCGTCAAAAGCAGACAGACAAAACTGTTAAAGTGGATTTATATCTAATAATGACTTAGTTTTTGTTGGTGAAATTAGTATACTTAACTTCGAAATCTACCTCCGCCTGTAGGCCGGGCCGGCAGGGATTTTTTTGTATTTCAAACAAAGTTTTGAAATAATATATCATCTTTTTTTTATTTTACTTCATGGAAATTTAAGTGAAAATTTATTATTTCGTCTAAATTATAAATAATAATTTGGATGTCAGGTACTGCAAATGTACTAAAAATTTATCTTTAGATAATTCCAACAGAATATCTTCTAATATGAAAAAAGATGTTGAAGCAATTGTGATCATATGTACATATTTAACTGTTGAATAATTGATTTGTGTTCTCAGTATACATTTATCTGTAAAGTTCAAACGCAACACTATTTTTCTTTTGCCAAAAAAGAACAAATTATATTTCAAAATATTTTTTTCATTCTAACAAATAATGATAATAAAGTAAAAATTGTCAACTGGAAATGTAAAACTTGTCTGCGGATCCCACATATAACTTATGATACATAAAATTTTTTTTTTTTTAATAAATCGTTAGCTAGAATTTCGTAATAGCACCAGAATAAATAAAATATTTTTATTTATATATTTTAGCTTCTTTTGAAGAGAAGACTAGTACTAAGAAAAGTCTCCATACGGGCATACTCAGAAAAATCTTAAAAAATTACAGAATGTTCTTCTCATGTGGATATATATCCTTCTATATATATAGAAAAAGTTTTGATTTGGAAATGGACCAATGAAAATCTGCGTAGATATTCCGGGTAGATCGGCATCCAATTTGAATGCTTAAGCATGGCCTTTCATCGTTAATATTAAAAAAAACTGCTGCATACAAAAACATGAAAATCGGTGGTATTATAGAAAAATGTTTGATAAACACGCTGATGCAGACAGTTTTCAAATCGAAGAATTATTTTAAGAGATATTTAATGCTAAAGTTGGACAAAATCGTTCCATTAAAAAAGTTTTATTGGAGCAAAAACTATACATGAGAATTTAATCATTTTTAGATCATTTTATACGTTATAAGTTCCCGGTGTGCAGATTTATTTATTTTTCTTATTTGACTCATTTTTTGAGGTTTTATTTCAATTTTAAATTCAAATTTTCAGCATTTCGAGAGATATTTCTTACAAATTTTAGAAAATGTTATTAATCTAAACTGTTGCCAGTTGTATAAACAGCGTAAACAATAATGTTTACTTCAAATTAAAAATTTATTTACACGTGACTATTACAAACAGAAAAAAAGCTTTAAAATTAGAATTAAATGATTACATGTTAAAAGCAGGAAAATTACGTCATAAGAACCATAGGCACAGATGTCATATACGTCATATACATATTGGCGCAATTTTTTTCCGACGCCAATTTGGCGAAAACATCAGTAGCATAAACAACAACATCCGGGTTACCATATCAAGCAAAATAACGACACTTTAGCACCAGTTAAGTACCCGTTGCGTATATCTTTAATCCGTTGGCGTCAGAAAAAAATTGCGCCAATGACATCTGTTCCGAACCATATTTACACAAAATCTTAAAATAAGAGAAACAAAATCTTAAAATAAAAAAAAATCATTATTATGCGTTAAAACTTGTAATTTGAGGAAATTACGTCATATTTAAAATGGCAAAAAATATAGCAAAACAATTTAAATTGAAAAATATGTTTGCGCGAGATATTTTGAGATAATCTTTTCAACTATTATCGTGAATTCGAAGACAGCTCAAATAATATTTCCTTCTAACAACAAGAGTATTTTCACGTGAATATTAGTAAGAGAAATAAAACTTTGGTGTAAATTACGTCAGATTTGAAACGATACATTTAAAATGAATTATTTAAAAGAACTATCTTATAGCGCTGTTAATAAATACTGGGAAACAATGACAATGTTTACTTAATTCATTTTACATTAGCTTATTTTCAAATGTTTAACTAATTTTTTAAATTAAATACGAAAACAGCCATTGTATATCTTAACAGCAGCAGATTTGGCCTTAAAAATCCCAATCCAAGGAAAACGAATGGAAACCCATTTACAGAGAGATTGCTACTGTTTTTCTTTTTTTCTACGTCAGATTTGAAACGATACATTTAAAATGAATTATTTAAAAGAACTATCTTATAGCGCTGTTAAAAAATACTGGGAAACAATGACACTGTTTACTTAATTCCTTTTACATTAGCTTATTTTCAAATGTTTAACTAATTTTTAAAATTAAATACGAAAACAGCCATTGTATATCTTAACAGCAGCAGATTTGGCCTTAAAAATCCCCAATCCAAGGAAAACGAATGGAAACCCATTTACAGAGAGATTGCTACTGTTTTTCTCTTTTTTTTATAATTTTAATTCAATATTTTAAAAGCCGATCAAATTAGCGTGCTTTTTGGATTTTGGTGTGCCTGAACGGGGGTTGGCGAGCGTAGCTCGTAGGGGGCAGAGCCCCCTAGTGTTTATATAAAAAAAAACAGTGGCACTCCGGGAGGGCCAATAGAAGTGAAAACTTCAACAATTACGTGTATGTTTTTTTAATCGTCAGGAAATGTTTTATTGTGCAGGAAATACTTTTAAATGTAGTGTTTTTTTATTCATTATTATAAACTATTACTACCAAAATTATATTACAATTTTCATAGCAATATAATTTAACTATAAATTACATATAAATAAACATTAATAATTTGTAATATATATTATTATATTAAATTATATTATTAAATTATGCATGTACAGATAAATAAACAAATTTTCGTACAAAAATTCTCGTATTGCATTTAAAGATTTATCCGGTGAAATATAAATGGCAACCATTACAATTCAATACTATCCAAATATTGAAATCCATACTCCAATTCAATACTATCCAAAAGTATTTTTATTAATGAATACAATACCACAATTATATTACGCTTGGCGCGCTAGTGTCTATGTGCCAAAATGCTAGCATGTCGGTTACGTAACAGTGTCTCCAAATCAGTGGTTTTTCTCCATCTCAAAAAAAGCTCAACGCGCCTAAAGAAGTTTTCACTTCAAAAAAATATTTCGGCGGATTCTCGATAGAGCGTCCGTAAAAAAATACTGAAAATTTCGTTTATTTGGCGGTTTATCGCCGGTTGGCAATGAAAAAAATACTGTTTTATGCCGAATACTCTTTAAGAAAAAACTTTTTATGTTGAATTTGTTTAACTAAGTTTAATTTAAACAACTTTGGTTTTGTCATTTTTACTTTGTTTTAACTATACTTTTGTCAGTTTTAGTTTGCGAGCAGGACCAGAAGTGGTTCCCTTGTCAGTAGGTAGTTGTCTCTTGAAATGCGTAAGGAATTATTTTCAATGTACCATGTTACCTGGTACAAGTGGTTTAAAAAAAAAAAAATACCTCTTTGATGATCAATGGTATTTTCTCTCATTCCTTACAAGGTACATAGTTATGGGTAAATGGTATTAAAATATCTCAGTGTGGCTTTACAGTAATATATTTTTGGTTTTTACAACTACAACTATTATCGAAGATACAGTATTGGAAAGATAAGTACGCTGAAAAAAAAATGTTTTTTAAGTGATTGTTAATATTCATATATTTTACTCTCTGCCTACAAAACAAAATCAAATGCAAAATTTTCTATTGGAAATTAATGGCCTTGTTGCATTACTAAAGAACTAATTTTTAAAGTAAAAAAAAAAAAAAAAAATCAAAGTAACACGAAATACAAGCAACGGGGAAAAAAGGATCAGTCATAGCTCATATGATGTGAAGGAGAAAATTTCATTTACATTGAAAGTGTTGTGGCCTAATTAGGACTAAAATATGCAGTCAAGGCTAAAATTTGGAATATATGCAAAATAAAATTGTAAAATAATTGTTTTGCTAACGCGAATGTGCAGTAAAGTAAACCAAACTAGGGGTATTTCACAGGATCTAAAAACTGAAAGATTAAAAAGTGTATTCTAAACCACAATTTCATTTAAATAGAAAATAAGATATGCGATCGCATTTATCCTTAACCCAAAAACTCTATGATGCTATTTACTCCGAAAATGCTAATTCTGGGGTAATTAGAATCATGCAGAATATTAACATTATGCTTTGTCTGTTGCAAAACGTAACTATTTCCTCTTAAAAACAACCGTTTTCTAAATTTAAATCCATAGCTATATAGTTCAATATTCCTGAAATTTTTTACACAGGACCTTTTCAACTAAAACTTTTCAATTTGACGGACAACGTTTTTCTTTGTGTTCTGGGAAAACAGTGATTACTTCTCCAGAAACATACATTTTCACTCCAAAAAAATTGCATATGGAGAATATTAGTCAGACTTTATAATTAGCATGGTCAATTTTTTAACCATTTGGAAAAATGGTTATTGTCCTCGGTCAGGGTAGGAAATCAAAAACATATTTGAAGCGTTTTATTAGTTGAATCCCGCATTTTATTCGTTTTCTGACTGGTCTATACAGTAATCTGTATTTTCCCTATACTTTCAGCAGAGATGGATACTTCTGTTGTCACTATGACAAAAAAGTAACAAAAACTACAAAAAAAAAAAATTAATAATTCAGAAACAACTTGAGATACAGCTTTCAAACAAATTGCAATTAAAAATAATTTTTTTTCTCTATACGACGATATAAAAAGTAATATTGTGGGCTGTTTAGAAGTTTAAAAATGAAATTTCATTTAAAATTGGTCCAGGAATATTATTGTTTAATCCATGGCGTACGTAATGTATGACCAGCTCTGTAGAAGTTTAAAAATTTACAGTACCGAAAATTGTAAAACTGAAATTTCTTTTAAAATTTGTTCATGATGGGTCCAGGAATGTTAATGTTTAATCCATGGCGTACGTAATGTATGATCAACTCCATTTTTTATGTCTTAATTTTTTTAAAAATCTGTTACAGATTGCCTTTGAAGTGCCCGTGATCCCAATTACACCTGATCCTAATTACCCCTTCCTCCCCTATATGATTTGTGATGTGTTGTTAATATTTTCTCTGTTTTCTTTTATATGTTCAAATGCACCATTTATATATAATATAGATATCTATATAATTGTTTGAAATCTTTTCTTTCTTTAGGAAAGGGAGGGTTTGAAGGAATATCTCCAAAGATATTCTGATGATGAAATTGAAAGAATAATTCAGAACCCAGAAAAAAGAATTTCGTTTGTTCAAATATTGAAGGAAACATCTTGGCCAACAGAGCATTCTGGAGAAATTACACAATGTAGAGATCAGACAATATGGTACATGCTTCCAAATATAGAAAATTACAAGAATCTTTTACATCATGTACGTATATGGGAACCGACAAGACAAGAGCTCTTGGATACGTTGGTTCAGTGTAGAAAAGATCTAAATACGATTTCGAAATGGAGTACATATGGAAGAATAATTGGGTGTGCTGTCGAGAGTGCCTGTACGATAGGGGGTTTATATGAGTCTCAGTCTCAATATGCAAATCATGCTTTGTTTGCGGCGACTTGTTTTGGAGGTATGGGATTTGCTATGACGTTAGGAGGATTAAAAATGTCAATGGACTCGTTTTATAATTTGATGAAAGCTGTGCAGCGAGATCAGAAATTATTTGCTCCTATTCAGAGCTGGTATCAGCAGAGCGAGGAACTTGAAAAAGCAATGAAGAATGAATTTCCATTTGATTTTACAAAAACATTAGTGAAAGCAATTAATGGTATCATTACAAGAGATGAGCATTTTGATTCTGTGAATTTGCTGTCACGAATACTTTTGAATATATTTGAAAATCACAAAGAGAAGATAAAAGACCCCAAATTCATTCAAAGCTTAATCAATTCCATATCTTGTCCACCATTTAAAGATTTTTGTGAATGGTAAGTATTTGTAAAGGTTAAGCATGAATAACATCTGCAGCCAATTGGTTTAAAAATGATGAGATTGATATACTAAGCTCACCCAGAAAGTATGTACCGTTTGAGCATAGCTCCTGTTACATCTTTTTACGACAGAACGAATTAGCCTAGCCATTTTGTTTTCTTACGTGAACATTTGAGGTCACTGTTTGTCGGAAAGCATGTTTAAAACAATCGATCCGCCCGCCAGCTGTGTTAAGAGCTGTTTTCAAGTTTTTGAAACCGAGAAATGTTCGACCATGTAAAATTTATTGTCAGATAAGTGAGAGACTTACGGGGAGAACGCGATGAGTGACGGTATTGTGCGAAAGTGGGTTAGGATATTTAAGACTCCTGTCCCTATCGGCGAAGACAGTCACAAGCTAATGCTAATCCTATGGGGAGGGATTTACCCAATATCTCGTTTGCATTTCGACATTTTTAATTTTTTTTTTTTTTTTTTTTTTTTTTGCATTGGATAGCCGAGGTCCGTCTCTACATCGCACCTTTTTACTTTTTCGATTTTCGTCACAGATATTTTTTGTAAAATTACTCTCACTTTCAAAACCTGTTAAGAAAATGAAAGTGTCATTCTAAAAAATATATGCAACCAAAATCGAAAATGTAAAAAAGATGCGATGTAGAGACGGATCTCGGCTATCCAGTGAAAAAAAAAAAAAAAAAAAAAAAAAAAAAAATATATATATATATATATATATATATGTTATTTCAAAATTAATGAAAAATTTCCGCATGAATGGCGCTGTAGCAGCACATATCAAATGCAATAAAACATACTTCACCATTTCAAAATGTCAAAACACCTTAACTCCAAAAGGAAGGTGTATATCTGCAAAAAATTTTTAACTATAAAATACTTAAAAAAACAAGAGAGACAGGTAAAAAACAAAAACTGTCTGTTCTTCTTCAGTGGGAGGACAAACAAAAAACTAACTCCACCCCCACTTTTAAAATTTGCAGGTTTCTGAACACACGTCCATCCCGCATTCAATACTGAAAAACTATTGTCATTTCATTATCCAAATTCCGTAAAAAAACTAAAATAACCCAAATTAAAACAAAAAAGCATAATATTAACAATACAAAAATTATCATACAAAAACAAAAAAGCTTTAATAAAAAAGTCTTTTAGAAAAATACTTAAAAATTGCCATTAAAATATAAACAAAAGAAAGTTTTTCAGTATTGAATGCGGGATGGACGTGTGTTCAGAAACCTGCAAATTTTAAAAGTGGGGGTGGAGTTAGTTTTTTGTCTGTCCTCCCACTGAAGAAGAACAGACTGTTTTTGTTTTCTACCTGTCTTCCTTGTTTTTTTAAGTATTTTATAGTTAAAAATTTTTTGCAGATATACACCTTCCTATTGGAGTTATGGTGTTTTGGCATTTTTGAAATGGTGAAGTATATATATATATATATATATATTTAAAAATATCGAAATGCAAACGAGATATTAGAACCCCCCCCCAACCCCCCCCCCCCCCCCCCCTTAGGATTAGCATTAGCTCGTGAGTGCCTTCGCCGGCAGAGACAGGAGCTTTAAGAAAGGAAGGGAAAATGTCCACGACGAGGAGCGCAGTGTATAAACTCGTCGTTGGTGCGCTGCAGCAACGAAAAAGTTCGTTCCAATAGGTGGTTCACGATTTCTGATTTGTCAATGCATTTTCAAAATATTTCACGATTGCAAGTGATGATGAGATCAAAAGGTAAACGTCCAGAACTGGCTCTGGTCGCAGGCGGCCGATTTCTACGAAGCGGATATGTTGCAATTAATGCCAAGATATAACACATGCCTTAATTCTCATGGAGAATATGTCGAAAAGTAGTTTAAGGTGTGAATATTTTTCTGTAATAAAATACAAATGGAAACAAATTGCAAATCTTTTCTCATATCCAAACGGTACTTACTTTCTGGATGAGGTTGATATAATGCTAAAGAAAACAAAAAGGCGCAAATATGATGTTAAATAAATCTGTCAATTGCAATTCTGGATGAACCGGTTATTTTACGAGAAAACAAATTTTTTTAAACTGCAAAAGCATTATTTACTTAACATTAATTTTAACACGATTATTCTAATTAGTAAATGAATCACATAAGTTTTAATTTAATTAAATTAAAACTCGTATGAGTTATTTACCAATTAGAATAATTGTGTTAAGGGGTCTCAGAACTCTTAACGCTTCAAAAATTTCAAAATTTTGATTTTTTTAGATGTTAAATTCCTATCTTTCCTGAACATTTTGATATGATTATTTCCTTGAAATTTCCATGAAAACAGAAGTTATGGCTTTTAGAATTATACCCGTTCAATAGCTGAAGCGGAGTTTCCGAATCTTTGAAGTCATTTTTCTCTAAATGACGTTTTAGGACATAACGCACAGGATATCTCAAAAACTTCTGAATATTTTTTCCTGAAACTTTCAAAACATATGTTTCATGTTAGTCCGTATAAACTGAACCTAAAATTTCCTTTTTATTGCTAAAAAAAATAGTATTTTAGGTGATTATACTGTTAAAATTTTCAAAATTTTGTATTAGCTAAATACAACTTTGTATTAAAAATATAAAAATGCTTTAGAGACAAATTAATTTAGATTCATGGTCATTATTATAATCTGTAGTATAATTAAGCACAAAAAATTTCATTCTAGTTGCAAAATTTATTTTGTAATCCTGCGCGTAAGCTGTTATACCAATTTTCTGCTCGGACAGTTTGGAGCCTCCTATAAATACTAATTCTGCATCATACAATTTTTTAAATACATGAAATGAAAGAACACACTTATATCTTTCAACCCAATAAAAATTGTGTTTTAAAATAACATACATTTTAAGAAATTAAATGTTAAAAATGGTCTTTTTTTTCATTTTTTCCAATTTTAAGAGTACTGAGACCTCTTAAAATTAACATAATGTAATTATAATAAAACACTCATAATACAATATATATTAAAACACATATACACACATAAATAACGCCTGCATTCAACAGTTAAAGGTATATATAAATATTATACAGACATATAAACAACAAATACAACTAGTAAATCTGCAGATCAGGAGCCTCAACGTCATCTTTCCAAGTCATTGTTTTTTAACACTCATTGCATAATATTCAACTTCCTACAAATCGCTTTTTAAAGTTTTCAAATTACATAAATATTTATGAGCATACAAGATACTTCGTAAAGTTTCAGAAATTAAAAGTGTTAAACAAGTGGTTGTACATTGATGTTCTGAAATTCGGATGAGCTACTTATTCTGGTAACTTTTTAAATCAAAAATTGCATTTCTTCAGGGGGGTTCTGCCCCCCTGAACCCCCCGTAGTCTATTTAAATTTACATTCGTAATTTTTTATTGATTCTGCGGATGGTTATAGTATATCTTAGATTTTTTTTACGCTGTGATTTATAAGGATAAGCATAAGTTTTTTTTATAAATTAATAAAATTTAAATTTTAAATAAAATATTCATGTTAACAGTATACAGACAATAAATCTTGAAGTGACGCCAAAAATGTAACCCTAAAATCAGCTACATTCGGCACAACACAACGACGTGCTTAAAAAAAAAACGATGAAGTCAAAGAATTTGGTCCCTGTTCCACGTGCTTCTTTTGTTTGGGCCGAATGAGGCCATTTAAATCTGAGCGATAACGCACATCTTTTGCAAACTGTTTTTACGGCATACTGCATCTCCATCTATCTCTTTCCTCCGTGAATAATAGTTAATTTTATTTTACCCAAGATCTTTTTATTCCAGCATCTTTGTTTTCGATAAATGACGTCTAATTCACCTGCTATGCGTACTTACTCAAAACTTTTCATCTTGTTATATTAAGAAATACTCGAGAGTTTTCTTTTTATTTCCAATATGCCGCCATATTAATTTTTCTATTCTTAATTTTATTTTTCATTTTCCTGTTTCACGACAAAACATTTCAATTGAAAATTGTTTAAAAGAAAATATTATTCCGGGTTTTGATTTTCTTGGCAACAATTAAAGAAATATTGGTAAATGTTATGGGAAAATGTTACGTTATTCTCTATGAAAATAATGAACTTTTGTATTTTTAAGCAAAATATTTCAATAAAATAAATAAAATAAAAGAAATATTGCCTATTTTTATTTCTGGGCTAAAATCCTTCTATATGCAAAGATACAAATGCATTAATTCATCTGTTTTGACGTTGGCTTTACTCAAGCATTATACACTCAATTATACTAATACTATTAGGACCAAATATGTTGCTAGGCAACAGAGAAAGAAAAGGAAAAAAATGAAATATGCATTATGTCAAATTGATAAAACAAAATCCTTTATATTACTGCAAAACATGCATAAAATTCCCCCCAATATTATAAACCTAATTAAAAAAAATCTCGCAAATATATTGACATAATTTATTGGAATAATTTAATAAGGTTATTTAAAAATTTCAGCATCAAAAATTTACCATTTAAATCCATTTTTCATATGAGCCATTTCTTTCAACAAATGAAAATCTGAAAATCGTCTGACTTGCCATTGAAAAGCATTATAGAGCAAAATAAAATGTTCCATATTTCCCGAACGAATGAACCAAATTTAACCAAAAACTATACAGCTAAGTCCGGGTACCTCATCAACATGCCCAGTGAATTTCAAGCCGATCGGATGCTTTTTGCGGCAGTTATCGCGGAACAGACAGACAGACTAACAGAAACCAAAACTTTTCGTGTCTCCAAAGTAAGCCTTCACTGACGTTTCGGCAATAAACTCAACTGGAGTGAAAAATTAGCCAGAGCCAGGAATCGAACCCGGGACCACAGTATACAAGACTGCTGCTCTAACCACTGAGCTACTCCGACCGATGCCCGAATCTGCAATTTTTCACTAATAAACCATGTTGGGGAAGTCACCAGCCATTCATACGACATCCTTGGTTGACCGGACAACGATGAATAGATTTTACTATTACATGGATCTACGATAATTATGAGGGTTGGTTTAACCCAACCGCCGCAGCGAGCGGCCTCTCTTCGTCCGCAGCCTTTTATTCTTCCACTCTATCCCTACTCTTTTGCGGAAGCAAGGTTCTTAGGTCCCCGGCCACGTCCCGAGTAAAAGACACTCTAGCGAAAGCCAGATTGAAAAAAGAAATCAATAATGTAATTATGTTTCAAACATTTTTTGGAGCTCTATCCCTTGCGGTTTATTCTGTTGAGTTGATTCTGATATCAGACCAGAAGTCATAAACAACACGGTTCTCTGTGTTGGAAAGGTCAACCAGATTTATCCAGGATCGCGCATTTGTCAGAGCACTGACAGCTTATGTCAAAAGGTCCCTGTACTGAATCCCAGACTAGACATTTTTCATTCAATTGGAAAATTACAACTATATTTACTTATTTAAAAAAAAGTTTGTAAAAAGAATTTTTTGG
The DNA here is from genome assembly GCA_963932465.1 of Maratus speciosus. Lineage (NCBI taxonomy): Eukaryota > Metazoa > Arthropoda > Arachnida > Araneae > Salticidae > Maratus > Maratus speciosus. The sequence goes on from OZ010793.1 coordinate 176,823,086, forward strand.
TAAAATAACTGAATTTTTACTGTGGTATTACTTGGCAGTTTTTTCCATCAAATTTGTAGATTTTTGGTGCAATGTGATATGCCAATGTCATATTTTTTTTCTCTCTTGTGAAACACAGTTTACTGCAGAAGAGAGAGAAATGTTATCCTCCTTTCTAAAATATTTATTCCGATAGATTTCGCACACACAAATAAGCACACATACACTTGGTCATAATTCATAACAGAGATTATGGGAATTATATTTGAAATTAAAGTTATAGAAATATAACGCTAATTATAAGACATATTTAAATCAAGTATAGATATGTGATAAGTACAGAACTTGTGTGAAAATATAAATTATTTGAAAACAACGTTTAAACACACAATAAAACAAGCAGATTTGACCATACGTATACGTTTCGTGAGTACTAGGACTCACATCCTCAGTGTAAAAACTTTAAAAACTTTAAAAACAATATCCCCCCAACTGCATGTACGGTGAAAAAAACCCCAAATGTCAAAACATAATACCAAAAGACCATCAAGTTCTAACAGCCAATGAAATTAATGCGGAAGTGAAGTGTCGTGACACAACAAATCCATCCAGAAAGTTGAGATGTATGGTGTACTAGATAAATCATTAACCAAGGAGTCTTTAAATTTATGGATATGAATAGCCTCAAAAAAGTCTAAATCCAGAGGAGTAATGCATTTCTTGATAATGGTAGCTGAGTCAAAATTAAAATTATGTCCCTCCCCCCAGCAATGAGAGGCGATAGAGGATTTCTGTAATTCTTTTTTCTTTACATAGTTTCTGTGTTCATTGATTCTGCAACGGAGTTTTCGTTTAGTTTGTCCAATGTAGGACAAACCACATTGGCATTGAATGTTGTAAATGCCCCAACAATTATGTAGAGGAATTTGGTCCTTAAGTTGCGAAAAAGATAATTTATTAACCGGTTTAAAAACCACATTAAAATCATAATGCCTTAAGATATTAGCCATCTTAAAGCTAATGCTATTATAAAATGGTAAAATGATAAGGTTGGAAATGGAAACCGTAGTAACAGGAGAATCAAGATTATTAACATATTTATTAAGACTATGAGAAATTAAATTATTGATATAAGATAAACTAAAACCTCGATCAATAGCCACAGATCTAATGTAATTTAATTCTGTAATAAGTGAATTATTATCTGAACAAATTAAGCGAGCTCTATTAATCAAATAATTTTATTGTGTGTTTAAACGTTGTTTTCAAATAATTTATAGATATGTGGCTTTTAATTATAGAAAATATCCTATCCTACTGGGTGAAAGACTTTATGAGGTATCATACATAGAAGATTTTAGTCCTTATTTCAGAAATCGTTATGTGGCAATATCGAATTGAGTAATACTATATTTAAATTACAGATCAGATGAATTGCATTTGTATATGTTCTATTGGCATTCATTAAAATAATATAACTTATTTTTTTTGTTTAAAAATATATAAAATTTCAAATCTTTGTATTTAAAACGTATAAAATTAACACTTATTAAAAACACATAAATACATAACAAGGCATACTGAAAGAAAATTTGATCTTTCGTAGATCATATGCGGTTAATGTCTGTAAAAAAAAAAGAAAAAAAAAGAAAACACTTCATCACAGTGTGCGGCTCTGCTCTTGGGCAAACTTACAGTCATATGAAATAAAGTAATAATTAAAGTAATAATTTGAATAATAAATTCATATATTTCAACTATTTTAATTTGAAAAACAAAATCATGGAGTCTGTCTAATCTTCAATAAATATAAAGCAGGAACACATGAAAAGATATCTTTATCTTAATTCTATATGAAAAACACCCCCCAAATCATGCAATTTTTATTCAAAGTTAAAAAACCTTTAAACTTGACCTAGTAATTGCACCCAGTTTTGTTGCATCTGCACCAATGGATTTTTTAACAATGGATCTTTACGCACTTCTATTTTAATTACAGCTAAGCTTTTGATTTAAAGAAGATATAAAACTCAAAATAACAGAAGTTTTTAATTTTTTCAGCAATATTTTAAGATTAAATAATGTGCTTATGTCCCTTTTTTCCCCTTCTTGAAAGACTGAACATGCTCTGTTTTTTCGTACTTACAGGATCTTCATCCAGGAAGGAAATCAAGCTCTTTTAAATGGATTTAAAATGTTGCTTCAATACTATAGCAGCGATATCAAATATCTTATGTGTCAGAGTGTACGAGCTCTAGCTCCAGCTGAGCAGAATTTGAATTCCGTGCCTGTTTTGGGACGTCTTGTAATGAACGGACTTTCCATAGTAAGCGACGCGTGGAGATTGCGAAGGTTTGAAGTTTCAGGAGTAGTTGAAATGCGAGATCTAGAAAATCATTTGAGACATGAACTAGAAGTTATAAAGAAAATCGTAGCATCCTTGGATGAGGAAAAGCTTGATTCGTGACACTTTATAGCAAACGTTATACAGAGTCCATTTCCATTAATTTATTTTAATTTGTACGTAGAAACGCATTTTTAAATCATTAATTGCATTTTCATTATTAATCTGTTATGAAATGCTGTGAAACTTTTGAAACAATACTAAAAGTAAAAATAAAAGATTTTAAACTTTCAATAATCTGATAAAGAAATTTTACAAAATTTTGGAACAGTTATTGAATAACGAAATTCGTTTCTACGTACACAATTACTGTGTATTACAAATCTAAACAGTGATTTATTAAATAGATAGTCATCAGCCGAAGGAAGGAATGAATGTATACATGTATTTCATACAGGGTACTTCAAAATTCTTCGTATAAGTGTTTAATTGAAGATAACATGTACTCAAACAAGCACAAATCGCTATACAATCCAGTAATTAAAATTTTTTAACGTTATTAAATCCTTGATTCATGAATAACTTTTATGAAACACCATATTACCATCTGATTACATATTATTATTTTAAATCATTAAGAATATTTTTTTTAAAGTTTCACAAAACTTTGTAACAGATTCATAAAGATTAAAAACTATGTTTCTACGTATATATCTACCATTGCCTACCAATCTACATAATGATTTGTTAATTTTAACATGCCAAGAAAGGGAATTAATGCTTGCGTGAATGCATAGAGAATATCATGTATTTTAAATAATTTCATTTTCTAATGACTTATCCCACATAGCATTTTAGCTTGCGGAAAATTTGCAGAAGCCTTGCTTTGAAAACCTGCAAATTTGCAGCAAGATCAGCATGATAAGACTGAAAGTTCATAACAAGACTGCAGCAAGGTAATGCAAACGCCGAAGTCACCGCACTTTGAACTTGCAGCAAACTTCTCGGTCAAGTTAAATTCATGCTGTATCAAATTTATTGCAAATTAACACGGCAAACAAGTAATCAAAAATACTGCAAAGTAGTAATCTTTCCATGCCATATTAACCGTTTACAACTGTTACACTGTAAGCTTAGCCCCTTCGAAGGGGGCCATAGACTTGATCAGGTCTATTGATGAATACGCACCGCTAAGAGGCATGAATCGTTTTTACAACCATAAACAAGCTCGGGCAATGTTTGCACTTTTCAAGTCGAGCTTTTTTTTTTGGTATTTGAGAAGAATAGCGTTTAAAAAAAAGCGGTGCCAATCGAATAAAATTTCTGTAGTTTCTGCGTAGCTGCTGATTGTCTATTCTCTCAACAGAGGTATTTTTTGCTTTCGTCACTTTCGTGAATTAAAGACAGTCTTTCCATCAATTTCACAACAAATTACTCATGCAAGTGGGTGATGGTATACTTTGCGGGAGATTTGCTACGAATTTATGAATTCAAATTTGTCACGGCAAGATAATATCAGAAAAAATCAAACTTGTTGCCAATGTTTATGCTATCTGGGATATGTATTGCAAGTTTTTAGGAGAATGTTCGAAAAGAAATAAAAGTTATATCATTCATCCCAGAACTGAAGTAATAAACAAAAAGGTGAGAAAGTTCCTTTAGTAATTATACGAGGTTGTATCAATAAGTTTTTGCCCTCACATACAAACAATTGGGTGAAATTTATGAAATTGCTAAATTCTATTAGTCCTTTTCTATATAGTCACCGTGCACAGTAAAACATTTCTGCAACCGATATTTCAAAGAGAGGGGAGAGGGTGTATTCCAGGAGGCGCGATAGGACACCCAAAGGGGGGCATTTTTCTAACTTTTGCCGACTCCCACATGTGACATATTGTTGGAAAGGCCTGTGACCACTTATTCATGCTAGGCACCTCCCGAGCCACTCCTCCTAAATTTGGCCCCAGGGGGCATGAATTATGTCCTCAAAATTTAGAAAAGTGCCCCCTGGAGAGCAAATTTGAGGGGAGGGGCTCGGGAGGTGCATAGCATGAATAAGTGGTCACAGGCATTTCCAACAATATGTGACATGTCAGGGCCGGTAAAAATTAGAAAAATGCCCCCCTTTGGTTGTCCTATCGCGCCTCCTGGAATACATCCTCCCCCTCTCTTTGAAATTCCAGTTGCACAAATTTGTTACTGTACACACTGACTATATAGAAAAGGACTCATACAATGTAGCAATTTCATAAATTTCACTCAATTATTTCTATGTGAGGGCAAAAACTTATTGATACACCCTCGTACTTTTCTTAAACTAAATTACACAATTGTTCTCTATTCAGTACAGCTCAGTTTTATCGAAGTTTTAGAAATATTGTCACATTTTTTATTAAAAATCAACTTTTCATCCCAGAATTAAAGTATCAAAGAAAAAATGTGAGAAATTCAGCTTTACTAGTTGTACACTTAATCTTTTTAGACTTCTTTGAAGTAAATTGTAATCTTTTAAGTAGTTTTATAACTACAGTTATACTCTCCCCCCCCATAACTCACATAATTAACAAAACAATTCACCTGTAGACCGGGCTTGAAGTTGACAGCAACTAGGAAGCCTCTCAATGCGACTCAACTATTCAGTACTGTTCTACACTCTTTAAGGGGGCTCAGGACTTGAAAACGTTTAAAAAAAAATCGATTTTTGTTTTAATATCTACTTGGATTATTCAATTAATTCTGAACACAGTGCAAAAAACCGCATAAAAATATTTGCATTTTTAACGGAGTTATAAGCATTTATGTAACAATCATTTTCAAAGCCACACCCATTTAATTGCAACTTTAAGTCGTGTTTTCTCAAAACTTGATTTTTAACGACTATCCGTAAGTTAAAAAAAAAAAACTATTTGATGGAATGGCTCAATTTTTTTTTTTTGCATGCATATAACATCATTATCTATAGAATGAATTAATACATTTTAGATAATTTAATATTTTGAGTACTTTTAGTGAAAAAAGAAATTGTATTTTTTAGGGTTTTTTAAATTTTCAAATTTGAGAGTTTTTTTAATAAGGTTTCCTTTGAGTGATAGTTATATCCTTAATTCATTCTATAGAGTAAAGTTTCCTGATCATTTTAAAGCAAATTAGGTTCTTATGTCAATTCAACGTTAAGATATCTTACGGATGGTGATATGACACCTAAATTGTTTTTCGAAAATTGTGTTACATAAATTTTGCTATATACTTTATTTTATTACATTGAAGTTCTTCATTTTATCATTTTGTAAGACTACAAACATACCTTAAAAATATCAGAAAGTTTAAATTAGTTACATTGAATACTTCTGTTTTTATATGGATTCGAAGCGAGAGCTCTGTTTACATGTTTTTCGATATCTATCAATCCCTAAGTCCCCTTAACTTAACCTAAACCATCTTCCTGTGTACAGGACAGCTGAGATTTATCGAAATTTCACAAGTAATATCGCATTACTTATTAAAATTTCATTATTTATTCCAGAACTAAAGTGACGAACAAATGGATGAGAATGTTTCGCTTTATTAGTTGCGCACTCTGTCCTGTGTCCAGGGCAGCTAACATTTATCGAAATTTCACAGTAATTCGCATTCGCATTTTTCATTACTGCTGCAGTACTAAAATAAAGTTTAAGATTCACAAGTGTCACTTGTAATCATATTAGGTGTCAATCATGCATTAGGTTTAAGTTTAATAATTTTATTTTATTTTTTACCTTTTTGTTTCTATTTGGCTAATTTTTACTATTTAATTTGACATGGCTATTTCTTTTTTCCTTCTTTTAAATAATTGTGTGAAAAAATGCCAAAATTCTCTTCCAATTTATCATTGACGTGCCTTATCTATTGTTGATGAATAAAACTATGTATTTCTGAGTAATTTCACAACAAGCGTTCACAATTTATTGTACTATCATCCTCCTATATATAGGACAGTTTGTAAAAAGGAAACCAATAAAGTTTTTGAATTTTATATTTTTGTTTCTTGTCTGAATAGTTTTTAATAGAAATTTTTGTGCGAGAATATTAATATTATTTTGTATGTAGTAACATATGAATGAAATAAAGTAAAGGCTATAAATAAAAAAATATATAAATACTTCAATCGGTATTTACTCAAAAACATGTTTTGACAAAATTTGTTCCTATTTTTTTTTCATGCGCCCATTTTTAAAGTGTTTCCCTTCGCAAAGTTATTCCAGTAATTCTTATCAACTATTTTTCAGGAGATTAATCATAAATTGAAAAATTTAAATCCATATCAAAATCTAGAGATACGATAGAGTAATAATTAATAAACCTATAAAAAAGAATTTCAGTTTGCCCTTTTTTTCTGAAATTTACATTAAATCTAGACCTTAAAGGGAATACACGACTGGGTGCAATCATAGGGGAAATATGCATAGCTTTAAGACCCGTTTCCTTGGAAACTATCAGAACGATTTTGATGAAATTTTGAATCCCTATTCACTGGATTTGGCTTGACTTACGGCCGACAGTTTTTTCTGCGACTAAAACTTTTTATTTTAGAGCAATGGCAATTTTTCAGAAATTTACTATTTTCAGATTTTTTTTTCTGAAATTACTTAAATATTTTTCAAAACTGTCTGCCACATATGATCTTATATTTATAATTTACTACCAAATTTCTTTTATCGAATTCGCTCAACTACTTTAGGCTACAATGGGATTTTTACATGAAAATTACGATTTTCGAAGAGGGCCAAAAAAATTAGACACTTCAAACTTGTATGAAGTTAATGCACAATTTTAACGCGGTCACTGCCGGAAAAAGTAATAATTTTCAAATTTCTTCTTGAAAGTCGTTTGCCACCATAAATTCTGAAAGGTAAATTTCGCTTTACTAATACATCGAAATTTCTGCCAATAAATAAGGATTTTTTTTTTTTTTTAAATAATGGTGAGAAAATAATAAATAAAAGCGACGAATATTAAAGCTACGAGTATACTCGTAGCGTGGCAGTCTACGTGTTAAAAACACATGAATTAAAGTATATGTAAACACTTGGATAAAATTTAGTTGCATATAATTAAGGAGATAATACTTTAAATCATATCGGTTCTATGGCACTTTCCATGTGACTTCGGAACCAGCATCTCTTACAAGAGTTTGATTCGGTTAGCACAACTTTTTTTTTTTTTTTTTTTTTTTAAGAAAACTTTTACTTATACAGTGAAACCCCCATCTATCGTTCTCGCATTCATCGTTTTCCCGCATTTATCGTTTTACTTCTATGGTCTCTGCACAAATTATATTTAAATAATGTTAACGAAACCCGCATTCACCGTTCTCGAAAAAGTCGTTTTCCCGCATTCATCGTTGTAAAATTTTTCTCCTCATCGAAATGAAATTTAAAGTCAAGCGGATCCATATGACATACAAACTGGAATTACTTCTTTTATCCTAAAATAACTCATTTGTGCTGTTTTAGGGACGATAATGCTGATGAAGAGTGGTTGCCTGTAGCAGTGGATATATCTGGTGTGAAATTTAGCGATTATATTTCCATTGATCAAGATGTTGCGACATGTGGTGTCCTAAGCGTAGGAGAAATGTGTGATGATGCAAAAAGTGCAAATAATGGTTAAGAAGCAGAGGATAATGTTTATGCCGATGACACTGAGCCTACACTAGTGTCAAGTCTGTCTGTTGCAATTACGGCATATGAAACAGTACGAACTTTTATAAATACACGTACAATTACAAAAAAATGACCAGAAACATGTTGTACATTTTGAAAAGTTGTTGTTTAATTTAAAAAATGAATGTAAAACCCATCATAAAATTACTGATTTTTTAAAAAATAAATATCAATTTTCTTCAACTTTGGTTTATTTCTTTCACAGTTTGGTAAGTAACAAATTAGCATTTATTAGTATACTGTATACAATGCATGTATTAGTAATGCATAAACATTGTTTTTTTCGTGTTTTGACGTTAACTCGCATTCATCGTTTTCCCGCATTCATCGTTTTTTAATGCACCCCTTGAAAAACGATGGTTCTACTGTGGTACTTTGACAACATGTGTATATTACGAAATTTATTTTAAAAATCTAGTGGTGCAAATAGAATATAAAAATAAAACAAACTATAAAATGTTTGCGTAAAATTAATGAGAGTGGGCGTGGCGTCCCAGTCGTGTTTTCCCTTAAGATAGGGGTGCACAACCTCTTTAAGAGAAGGGCCAATTGCAAAAATGTTTAGGTCGTCGAGGGCCACAATAGTAAAACGGAGATAATTTTATTTCGGAGAGGTGATCTGTGGCCTATAATAAGATAAAAAATATGGTTTCAGAGAGGGGGGGGGGGAGTTTTACCCCTCTAGATTCCCCTACCCAGTCAACATATGCCGAAATAGTGCCAATAGTGCAAACTAGTGCACTATTCCAAAAATAAAAAATATTATGAACAAAGGGGAGGAAGAGCGTATCAACGAAATTTGAGATTTTTCCTCGCCTGATAAACGAAATTCGTGATTTTTCCGCGCCTGATCGACAAAATTTGCGATTTTCCTGCACCTGATCGACAAAATTTGCGATTTTCCTGCGCCTGATCGACAAAATTTCCGATTTTCCTGCGCCTGATCGACAAAATTCCGGATTTTTTTCGCGCCTGACCAAGGAAATTCGCGATTTTTCGGAGCCCGATCGACAAAACTCGCGATTTTTCGGACCCCGGTCGGCGAAACTCGCGATTTTTTCCGTGTACGATCGACGAAATTTGTGATTTTTCCTCCCCTGATCGACGAAATTCGCGATTTTTCCGTGCCCGATCAAGCAACTAACTCTGACGAAATTTGCAATTTTTTCCGGCGGCAAGTTGACGAAATTCGCGATTTTTTCTCGCATAAACGGATGAAACTCGCGATTTCTCCTCAGCTGATCAACGAAATTTTCATTTTTTCCGCGCATCATCGAGAAAATGCGCGATTTTACTGTGATTGATCAACGAAATTTGCGAATTTTCCGCGCCTGATCGACAAAATTCGCGATTTTTACTCGTGCCCGACTAACAAAAATCTCTAATTTTCGAAGCCCGATCGACAATTGCGATTTTTGCAAATTTTCCGTGCCCGATCGACGAAATTTACTACTTTTTCGTTTCTGATCGGCGAAATTTGAAAATTTTCTGCACTCGATCAAAGAAATTTAGGATTCTTAACTGACTCAAGATATTCGCGATTTTTTTTCTCGCGATAAACCTACGTAACTCGCGATTTTTCCGCAGCAGATCAACTAAATTTTCAATTTTTATGAGCATCATCGAGAAAATGCTCTATTTTTTTTCATGACTGATAAGCGAAATTTGCGATTTTTCCGGGTCCGATCAACGAAATTTATGATTTTTTCGTACATGATCGACAAAATTCGCAATTTGTTCATGCCCAACCAACGAAATTTGCTATCTTTCGGAGCCCGATCGATAGCACCTGCGATTTTTCCCTGCTCGATTAACGAAATTTTTCGATTTTTCCGCGCCTGAACGACGTAATTTGCGATTTTTCGCGCATGATCGACGAAATTTGTGAATTTTCCGCGCACGATGGACGAAATTCGCAATTCTTATCTGCCTCTGACGAAATTTACAATTTTTTCGGCGGCAAATTGAGGAAATTTGCGATGAACAGGCGAATTATGCGATTTTTTCTGAAGCCAATGAACGGAACTTGAGACTTTTCCTCTCCTAATCGAAAAAACTCGCGATTTTTCCGACCCCATCGACCCCATTCGCAATTCTTAACTGATTGAGAAAATTATAATATGACTAAGAAAATTTGCAATTTTTTCTCGCGACTGACGAAATTCGCGATTTTTCCTCAACCGATCAACAAAATTTACAATTTTTGCGTGCCCAATCAACGGAATAGATAATTCTTCTGCGCTTGATCCACAAAATTCGAGATTTTTTTTGTACCCGACCAACGAAATTCGCAAGCCCGATCGACAAAAATCGCGATTTTTCCGTGCCCGAACGATAAAATTTGCGATTTTTTTCCGCGCCTCAAAATTCGACAAAATTTGTGATCTTTTTTCCCGCCTCAAAATCGACAAAATTCGAGATTTTTCCGCGACCTATCAACAAAATTTGCAATTCTAAACTGACTGACGAATTTTTGAATTTTACCAACGGCAAATTGACGAAATTCACGATTTTTTTCTTGCGACCTATGGACAAAAATTGCAATTTCTTCGAGTTATAAATTGACGTATTTCGCGGGCCACACATTAAGCCATGGCGGGCCACTTTTGGCCCGCGGGCCACAGGTTGTGCATCCCTACCTTAAGGGGACCGGATAAGCTCTATCTGCCATGTTAAAACACACCAACTTTATGTACCTTTTTTTCAGAAATGGTGAAAGATAGAGGTCTAGATTTTTTAGAGCAGTTTGAATAATGAGCTTTACGTATTTTAACGGACCATTTTCTTTCTAAGTGAAACTGAAAATTAATTATTAATTATTTATTGAAAGACATTTTTAAATTAGCATTTTTTGTAAGATTTCACTGCCTAAAATAAATAATTCTCACCAAATCATTAAATCCCTGTGTTAAAGTATGTACTATAACATAATATAAGTATTTAGAAAAATCCGAGTTCTTAAGTTTAATACATATTGAAAAAAAGGGAACACAAACCTGAAAAATCGAAGTTTTGAGATAATTCAATTAAAGCTGTGAAGCAGTGTTGCCAGTGGACTACTTTTTTAAAATTCTGATTTCTTGATTGGCACCACTTTTTTGAAATAGTAAAATTCGCCTTATTTAATAACATATTAATTAAGGCGAAAACAGTGGGAATTTTGCCACTTCAGAAGAGTGGTGCCAATCAAGACATTTGAATTAAAAAAAAAGTAGCCCACTGCTATGAAGTGCTCTTAGAAAGAATGAAAAAATCCAACACTTTTTTATATAAATAAACATGTGTAATACATCGTCCAAAAGATAAAAGTTTAAACTATTTAATGATTTAAAAAAGTAAAAATCGATTTTTTGGTTGAATTTTGCTTACCCGGTCCCCTTAAGAAAACCTCTTAATACGTTAAGTACACGCGAATTCTTAGGGAAATCCCCTTCAAACCACTCGCGTTGCTTAGAAGCGCTGGTATTGCGGTATTGCAATGCAAAGCGCACTACTAACAGATTGAAATTTATTTTCTGTATATATAGAAATATTTTCCTACAATAAATAAAAGTTAAGTAAATTTTAAATAAATTTTCAGTAATTACTTAAAACAATATAAATTTTTTAGTTTTATATCATATTTTACACTGTCAATCACCGGCGGCTGAGGCGGCCTAAACGGAATGATCAGTGTCAGTCACCGGCGTCTGACGTGGAACTCAACGTGTTAAGCAATATATTCAAACTCCCCCCACATCCCTTATTTCCAACAAAGCCTTTAGAGTGAAAAAGGTTAAATTTTGCAGTCTGTTGTACTATGACATAACATTATAAATCAATAATTGCTTGATTAATCATAAAATTCCACATGTCTACAGACTACAGATTAACCATATGGACTCCGGCGTCTCTTACACAAATTTTATTTGGTCGGCACCACTTTTTTAAAAGAACTTTTCTTCAAGTACACAATTTCAAAAACGCTCTGGTTAAATAAGGAAAAATTTATTATCTTTTATTACTGGTGCCATAAATGAAATTTTGCAAAGAAAGATGATGTCTCCGCAGCGGCGACAGCGGAGTGCAAAGGGTTAAAATAATTCAGCGAAAATTTGTTTCTCTGAATTGTAAAAATGTTACATATTAATATTTTTGCTAATGAAAGAATTTTACATCCTATAAGATATAATTTCACTATTTATAATAATTATTTTTATTTCAATTATTTAAAAGTAATCGGTGCTAATTATTGGGGAAATGTTTTGATGTATTCTGAATTTGAAAAGTTTAACAATTATTTCCAGTGATTAGAAACTAACATGTGCTCTATTAGAAATAAAGAATTTTATCATATGGATAAAATAATGTTTCTAGTAAATAATAATTTATTAATTATTTCTCATGCAGTTATTAAATATTTTTTAGCTTTAACAAGTGATGCAAGTGATTATGTATCTTTGGCAAGTGATTATGTAACTTTTAATCAAGGTTGTTCGCTTGAAATCTTCGTTTTGTGTTAGTGACAAATAATTAATTTAAAAAACCCTAACACATAGGTGCCAAGTTGCCACTAATCCTCCGTAATATGTGGGTTAATATAACCCTGGTTTAATACATTTCTCATCAGAATTTTTTTTCAGAGATTAAATTCAATAAGTTCCACGTAGAAAACTGGAATTAAATAAATAAAGATTCATCAAATAATTTTTCTGGTTCGAAACTTTGTTAAACTGGGTTAAATTAATCCACGCATTACGGAAGATTAGTGCGAACTTAGCACCTCTGCTAACAGCAATTCAAAATTTATGTTAAATAATACATTTTGTATATAAAAAAATTATCTGATTTATTCTCTTGTACATGTTAAAATTAATACAATTTTCTCAAATTGACTTTCAATAAAAACATGACAAGGTAATAAAGACGTCCAAAAGGGCAGCTACAACTCTTGTATTCCTTCATTTAGGAAACATTTGAAGAGCTGAGTGGAAGAACTTGTTATGCTACATTTTCTTAAAAATTCTTTTACCTTTTGGACGAAGGTGTTATCAGGTATTCTATCACATGGTAAAGCTAAAATACCAAAGTTCTATTTAGCCTTGAAGATTTAAGAGATTATTCATTAATATTTAATATTTTAATATTTAATAATGCAAATAATATTAATATTTTTTTAATATTTAAAAATTAAATGTGAATAAGTTTTTTTGATAGAGTTTAGTACCACACCTGTTAATATTTTAAACACATGGTATCAAACAGAAAATAAATCATTAAAATTGACAGCAAAAACTTTCACATCAAATTTCTTCAAATGTAAATTTTGTTACTTAACATGTTCTTCCACTTAGCTCTTCATTTATGTTTAATTAACGTATCTCATTAGACCCCGAAATCTAATGGAATGAATCTAATGGAGCAAAATTTCATTTAACAAATAACGTCTATTTTTCTTTCAACAATTAACCCCTAGGGGACGAGCGACCGATATACGTGCCGAGTAAGGTGCTCAGAATCCTTGATTATTCTCACATGTAAATTTTTATTGTAAATTTTGCCTTATTTAATCCGAGCATTTTTCCGATTCAATTAGGCAAAAATTTCTTTTTTGAAAAACCGGTGATAAAAGATTAAAAATTCTGTAAAAGACGCTCGTCCCGAAGGGAGCTAAAATTGACAATTCTTATCAATGAACAAACAAGTAAGAAAAATCATGCGTACAGCATAGATTATGAAACACTTTCCAACACTTCCTGAAAGCTTTAACGAAACTTCGTTACTTAGGGAAATAAGGTAAATAAGATAACTAAGTAAACATTTAAAAATCTGATTTCAGTAGTTATCGCCCATAGCCAAATATGTATTCCAATTCTTTTGAACAGCCCTGTATTTGATCTGTATGTTGATATATATACTATATAATGGGAAAATTTAGTTTAGCAAGAAAATGCACAACAGGTTGAAATTTCTTCTTTCAGCAATTTATACTAATAAATGGAAACATACTTGAATACTTTTGTACAGCCCTGTAGTTTACCTAGCACCTTTATTACATGCCACTATTTAGATAAAATTTAATTGAAACTAAAACACGCTTAAAACTACTGAAATTACATTTCCAGAAATTATCACCCATAGACGGCCATGTATCCAACTCTTTTCGTGGCCATGTATATCATTTTATCTATATTCTACAAATATTTCTTAGTACACTAAATTCAGTTCAGCGTAAAAATGCATAACTCCTTTAAAACCCGCCTTTAAGCAATTTATACTCATACTCAGTAACCTTTACGAATTCATTTCTGTGCTCTGTATATGAACTATAGCATTTATACGCACTTTATAGTATGCATAAATATAGTGAACATGTAAGTAAGTGTGATCACAGATCGCACAGAGGGTTTTGTTTAATATTCCTTTCAAAACACTTTATCCTTTTGAAAAATCTGTTAGTTCCACATTTCGCAACCAGGGGCGCACTCTATTCTAAACAAACCTCCATCCGAACGATTTTATATACTATCCATAGATATATTAGTCGAGGGGATTGGGCCGATAGCACCCGAGATAAGTAGGTGCCCCTGGCGGTAAAAAGTGGAACTAAAATATGTAAGGCTATGGTGCATAATATGAAAGAATGTTCAAAAGGGTGTCGGCAAAAGTTGGAAAAGTGCTCCCCGAGTGAAAAGGGCGGAGGTTAGAAAAATTTCTTAAAATACACAAGTTAGAGCCCGGAGCAGTAAATAATATAAGACTTTTTGAAAATTTTATGATTTGCGAGTGTGGTCTGAGGTATTCAGTTGTATGCATGCAAAAATTCATGTCTCCAGCTTAATTAGGGCCTCTCTTAGAAAAAATTGCTTAAAATACATATGTGGTAGCCCAAAGGATTAAACATAAGACTTTTTCAATGTTAAATGTACGATTTTTTCAAAATTTTATGATTTGTCGTATGATATGTAGTGTTCAGCTATAAGTATGCAAAATGTCACGTTTCCAACCTAAATAGGGGCTCACTTAGAAAGAATTGTTTAAAATAAACATGTGGGAGCTCACAGGGTTAAATGTAATGGCTTTTTCAAAATTTTATGGTTTGTCATTTGATGCGAGGTGTTCAGCTATAAGTATGCAAAATTTCACGCCTCCAACCTAAATAGGGGCTCACTTAGAAAGAATTGTTTAAAATACACATGTGGGAGACCAAAGGGTTAAATGTACGACTTTTTCAAAATTTTATGATTTGTCGTTTGATGTGAGGTGTTCAGTTATAAGTATGCCAAATTTTGCGCATCCAACCTAATTAGGACTCACTTAGAAAGAATTGTTTAAAATACACACGTGGGAGCCCAAAGGTTTAAATGTACGACTAAACTTTTATGGTTTGTCATTTGATGTGAGGAGTTCAGCTATAAGTATGCAAACTTTCATGTCTCCAACTTAATTAGGGGCTGAGTTAGAAAAATTGCTTAAAACACATAAGTTAGAGCCCAGAGGGTTAAATATCAGACATTTTTCAAAATTTTATTATTTGTCGTTTGATGTGAGGATTTCAGCTATAAGTTTGCGAAATTTCATGTCTCCAACTTAATTAGGGGCTGAGTTAGAAAAATTGCTTTAAATACACAAGTTAGAGCCCAAAGGGTTAAATATTAAGCCTTTTTCAAAATTTTATTATTTGTCGTTTGATGTGAGATGTTCAGCTATAAGTATGCAAAATTTCATGTCTCCAGCTTAATTAAATTAGGGGCTGAGTTAGAAAAATTGCTTAAAATACACAAGTTAGAGCCCAGAAGGTTAAATATTAGACTTTTCAAAATTTTATTATTTGCCGTTAATGTGTGGTGTTCAGCTATAAGTATGCAAAATTTCAAGTCTCCAACATGTATAGTTTCTGAGGATGTGCTCTATGACAGACGAACAGACGCACAGACAGACAAAGGAGCGAGACGAATAGGGTTTCGTCAGATGAACGAAACCCTAAAAAAGCGCATATCATAATTAAAAATGCATTTCGAGTAATCTTTACTTATATACAGTTATTCGGATACAATATAGTATCTGAAATCTTTTCAAATACACCGCAAACAATTCCCCCTATACCATTATGAACGGAATTCTTTTGTGTGGCCCTGTAAATGAACAATAACTATTCTTTGCACCGCATATTCAACAGAATGCATATTTTAGTGGACTTCATAAAAGAATATCAATTTTACTATGTTTGAAAGAGTGTAGCATCATTAAAAATCATTTGAAACGATTTTTTCCCGTTAGCCGTAATGCAACGGGAAACATTTTGACTGTCCCTGTAAATGAACTAAACATGCTACAAACTTCATTTGAAATAGGGAACTTGCTATGGTTTTGTATGATGTTAGTGACTTCTAATCCAAAAATTTCAGAACGATCCGAGCCTATTTACGAGAGTTAGAGCGTGGACAGACGGCCAGACAAACCGAAGTCATAAACACCTTTCAACTTTGTTGGAAGGTGTTAAAAAAAACTGTATTTATCTGTCAAAAAAAAAAAAAAAAAAAAAAAAAAAAAAAAAAATGGGAGAATTTTATAAATTATATTTTCTACAGTAAAAAAAAAATTAATAATTCCATTAGTCTAAAGTCTCCCCTGTATATAACAATAAATTTTGAAGGTAGAATTTTTTTTTTTTTCTCTTTAATAACAGAAAATCATGTTTCTAGGAAACGCATTTAAAATTTCTATTTCTGAAAATCTATCAGAAACATTCAGCTATTATTTTATAATTCTCCAGATCTTTATTTTGTAACTTCTCTTATATCAATATTAGAAGTTATTTTCTTTCTTTTTTTTTTGTAGACCCTTAAACAGTAACTTCTGGACCTAAATACACTTTTTTGGTTTAGTGATGAAACACAAACAGCCATAACTATACTTTTAATGATTGTATGAAGAAAATAAAAGCTTTTTAAGACAGTTAATTGTTCAGACTTTCAAATGAACCCTTTGAATACGGATCGGGACATATTCTTTCCAGTCGAATATTTATTTATTCTATTCCTTCCACTTTTTGAAAAATAATCTCTGCCATACACTCTGCCATAATCTCTGCCATAGTAATGGTCATAATGATTGATTTTGATATTCGAACAAATCATTCTGGCATACAGAAAAGCATAGCTGTCAAGCTTCGTATTCTTGTTAATTAATTTCAATCAGAAATTGTGTAAAAAAAAAAAAAAAAAAAAAAAAAAAATCAACAACAACAAAAAACAATTAGGAGGGTTTTTTAAAACGTGGCTCTTAATTTAATTCTTTTAACACTTTCCAACATATTTATTTAAACTTGTTTAAGAATTCGGTTTGTCGGTCCATCTGTTTCTTCGTCTGTCCATGATCTAACTCGCGTAAATGTAGTCAGATTGTCATGAAATTAATGCATGTTATTCGGGTTTTCCATGCCATGTTCGGTATTGAAAATGAAGTGTGCAGCGTTTGCGGATCATTTACAGGACACTCAAATGGATTCCGTTACATTACGGCCTATGAGGAAATATCGTTTGTCGTGCAATTTAATGATATTTACACTATTTTAAACATATTGAAATATACATATATCACTGAGATGTAGTACTACAAAGTGCTTATTGTAGAATCTAGTCATCTAGTGTGTATATAATTTATCGTTCATTTACAGGGCCACACAAAAGTATTTGGCTACAGTACTGCCTATGAAGAATAATTGCTGAAAGTGCGTTTTTAGTTCGCGTTTTAAAATGTAACTATTTTTTTGCATATTACTTGGCATGTATAAATTCTATAGATCATATACAGTAGAGCGCCGATTATCCAAACAAGTCGGGACCGACCCTAGTTCGGATAAGCAAAAGTTCGGATAAATGGACAGACAATTTAAGGGATGTTCCTGACTATACTAAAACATTCACATTTTATCCAGGTTTAGGACTGGCAGCACCAGTTAGTTCTAGCGTGTTTAAAATCTGTTTTTTTTTTTGTTTACATTTTTATCATTTAATTTTTTTTGTTTACTTTTTTATCATTTAATTTTTTTTCTTCTCTTTTTATCATTTTATGAACTCCAGAGATTATAATTTAAGCAAAAAAAGCTTACGATTGTTGCTTGCTTCAAAGAAGACGTTCTTTCCAATGCTGCCATATATCTTGAATTCTTCTTAAATACGTTAGTTGAATAGGATCAGAGTTCTTCTGCCGTTCGAGCCATTTCATAGCTTTTTCCAATCATTCATAGGCTTCGTTATTTGATGAGCCTGGGTCATTTTCAGAGGATTCATTTTCCTTTCTTCAATTTCATTCTCCTCTTAAATCTCATCCACAACTCATCATCATTAAAATTTTTTTGAGAGAAATAGGCTGTTCAGATAATTGGAAGTTCGGTTAATTGGAGTTCCGATAATCGGCGCTCTACTGTACATGGCTATACAGAAGATCTCAAGTACATTTCCATTTGTTGGCGGAAACTGCTGAATAGATATTTTAAACTGTGCTATACGTTTACTTGAACTAAATTTGAGCACACTAAGTAGTATGTATACAACTCTATAGATCATACACAGGGCTGCGCAAAACATTCAGATGTCTATCCTACTATTGATGGTAATTGTAGTAATTGGGTTTTCAACCGTGTTATGCATTTTCTAAATTGTTTGTTTAGCCCTCTTTCACCGTAATAAACTGTAAAGTTTTATTACAGTATTCTGAATGTGTTGGAAAGTGTTACATAAACTATACTGGACGCATGATTTTTCGTTCTTGTTTTTAATTAATTAAAAATAATACGAAGGTTCACATCTATGCTTTTACACACGTGAATTATTAATTTAAATAGCAGAAACATTCATTATGATCATCACCACTTATAATAGCAAATTTTCAAGTGAAAATCAAATACTTTTTTTTTTTATAAATTGTGGTACCATTGAATACAAAAATAGTCGCCAGTCCAGGTATTAATCAAATGGTTCAACAATTAAAAAAAAATGCAATTTAACAAATTACAACGACCATTTGGAAAATGATTTTTTCAAAGACTAATGGTATTATTACACGAGGAGTCAAAGTCGCTTGAAATTCTAGGCGTCTCCATGTTATTCCTATGGCTCCAGGGGAGTCGTTTAGAAAGCAAGCAACTTTTTTCTTTCGGCGCGTCTTTGGTGCCTGAAACGTAGCGAGTCGCCAGTAACAGCCAATCAAATGCTTGGAAATCTGACGATGGAAAAGCCTTTTCCCTAACAGCCAATGAAATGCTTGGATAATGCGTAAGTTTCAGGTGGATAATACGTAAGTTTCAGGAAAACTGACGAATCGCAGGCGATTTTTGTCGCTTGCAATTTTTACGTGTAAAAACACTGTAAAATTTAAGACAAAAAATCGCACGGAGTTGATCATACATTACGTACGCCATGGATTACATTTTTCGGTACTGTAAATTTTTAAACTTCTACTGAGCTGGTCATACATTACGTACGCCATGGTTTAAACATTAATATTCCTGGACCAATTTTAAATGAAATTTCATTCTTAAACTTCTAAACATCCCACAATATTACTTTTTACACCGTCGTATAGAGAAAAAAAATGTACTTTTAAATGCAATTTGTTTGAAAGCTGCATCTCATATTGTTTCTGAGTTATTAATTTTTTTTGTAGTTTTTATTACTTTTTTGTCATAGTGGCAACAGAAGTATCCATCTCTGTTGAAAGTGAAGGGAAAATACAGATTACTGTATAGACCAATCAGAAAACGAATAAAATGCGGATTCAACTAATAAAAAGCTTCATATATGTTTTTGATTTCCTACCCTGACGAGGACAATAACCATTTTTCCAAATGGTTAAAAAATGTGATATTTGCCGAAAATTGTCTATTCAAACGCAGTGCGATACTTGATTTCATTTTTCATTTGAACTTACATACAAATACTTTCATTTTCATTATTATTTACCTTTCTAGGAGAACGAAGAGTACAAAGGTGAATTTTAGTGATTAAATGAAAAAAAGAGCGAATTGAAGTCACATGGAATCAATTGATAAGGAAATTATCTTAAACATTTTTTCAATATGTAACCATACCGACTTTACTCTGTAATGTAAAAATAAACTGTTGCTGTCAAAATGAAAGATCCAGTTGTCTATCAACCAAAAGTAAGCAAATCTTTATTAGTTATTATATTTAAATTTTATTACTTTATTTGATAGATAAATGAAGAAAATTGTGTTTTGTAGTTTTAGTAACTGGTTAAACGACAGCAGTCAATAAGCGCATGAAAAGGGCATTTTTCGAAGGTGGAAATAAAAATTTCTTCTAAATATTTATTATTATATTCTTTTAATTTATTTTATCTAATTGAATATTATATAGAACAAGGGTATCGATTCCGGCTGTACGGGTAACAGAACATACTGGTAAGTTTACAGAACATAACTGCTTGTTATTGACAACTCTAATAAATTTTTGTATCTTTAAATTATATTTTTAGATTACCACCATAAAACTAAAAAGCAATTTTATATAAAAAATATATTTAAAGAAAGTTTGGAAATTTATTAAAAACTGTAATAACGAATTAGTTGCATGCCAGGGGTTAATATATACATATATTTTTTAATTAGATTATCCTTTTGATTGTGATCATTTCATTGCTGGTTAAATTTATGTTTTATTTATTTATTTAGTTATGGAATATTAGACGGGAACGAATGCTGAACGGTTTACATTGTTTTAAGTGCAAATGGATTAATCTTTCGTATTCGATCTACACGCGATAGACAGAGGATTTTTTTAATTCGTGCTTGAAAATTTGCTTTTATTTATTTCGTATTGCTTTTTGTTAATTTATTTATTGTTCTATGAAATACTTTAAAATTTTCATTATTTTTTCAGGAGACTCTTAAATACTTTTAACGATCCTAGTCGTTTGTCTAAATTAGTACTTGCACTATTTATTCACTTTAATTTGTTGTTTGTTATATCTAGTCCACTGCTCAGAAAGCGCGAAACTTTCTTACGCATTTTTAAACGTAAAGAACAAAATTGGCAGGGCTGACTGTGGAAGTGATTTGAAATCGAAATACGTTTTCCATTTTTTGATAAATAAATTATTCATCGAGTTATAAACGATTTTGCGTCATGTGACACCCCAGTTTTTCTCCCTTTCGTGACAAGTTTTCTCTTTTCGTCCAAAAGTTCAGTTCAAATCGTCAACTTTGACACTATTTTCTGAAAGATCTTTTGCGTTTACTCAAAAATGGAAAACGTCTTTCGATCAAATTGTTTCTGAATAACAACACCCGCTAATTTCGTGCGTTTCCGAACAAAAAGGATTTAAAACTTGTGTCATAAAGTTACCCCTTTAGATTTGAGAACAGCTTTAAATCCCTGACTCAACCACTGGTTCTAAAATAATGAAATTCGATAACAACGACCACAGTGGAACTAGCAATTCGCAGACACGTCAACTGCGGAAGGCCGCCACAAGTTAAAGGGTGCAGTGTGGAAAAGATTGGAGAGTAATAATTTTTGAAAAAAAAAATGCGAATTTCATCTTTTATATTTTTCTTAAGAAAAAGCATTTTATGTCTGAATTCCATATTTTCCTATTCATGTCTGAATGTGGAATAAAGTTTGTAAATAAGGAGTTCCCAGGCAAATTAAAGGAAAAAAAAAACAATCCGTGCCTATCATTTTGTGTCAAAGTGTACACACTAGCGGAGTAAAATGTATGGAGTCGTACCGTATTTGATGGTTTTTGATTTTACCGTTGACGTAACAGATGGGGTAGAACTGCAAGAATATGTGGATTGTTCTTAATTTTCTAAGTATCTAAAAATATCCCTGTGAAATTATGGGCAGAGGCCGGCAGCAGAGATTCCAGTCATACCCCGTAAAAAAAATTCCATGCCCATCATTTTGTGCAGCCCGTAATTTTACGGGGCAAAGATACAATGCACTTCAAAACACAATAACACGTTACTTACTGTTTCGTAGCATGTAGCCCGTTAGATAATCATCACAGAATCTTTTTTTTTTTGGCGAGTTAAAAAATATGTTACGGTCGCGATTAACTGAGATTATTTGTCGAAACACGACTGAAACAAAGGGTTACACCCTAGCGGAGGAAAATGTATGGGGTCGTACCGTATTTGTTTAGTGCATCAGATCGTTTTTCATCAAATAAGGCTGTTGCCCGTGAAAATTGAACAGCAAAGGATCATAAATTTACAGTTTTTTCTGACAGTGTATACAAAGTCTGCCTGATAAGTATCTGACTTTTATTTTTTCCGCGCGCCAGTGAGCCAGTCGTTGCCTGCTGACCACCTAATGCGATGCTGTCATACGTGTTCGTCGGATTTTGATTTTACTCAGGATGACTGAACTGGTTGAGCAAAGGTACTGCATCAAATTTTGTCAAGGCTTGGTGATTCTCAAAACGAAATAATTCGTAAGATTCATCAGGTGTCGTAAGGTTCACCAATTCTCCATCTCATTCATCGCACCTGATTCAGACTTTCTTGGCAAAACATGGAATTCCAGTCGTTCTTGAATTTCCGTATTCTTCAGAGATGGCTCCTTGCGACTTCTGGTTTTTACCGAAAGTGAAAACGCTATAGAAATGATCCTGTTTTGAGAGTAGAGATGATCTATGTAGAATGCGACGTCATTCCCCCATTCCAAAAAAAAAGCCTTCCAGAAGTATTCAAAGCTGTGGCAGGAAGGGTGGTCTAAGTGTATGGAGACGCCAGGGGCCTGCCTCTCTTGAGGAAGATTAGGGTACCATTCCCGTCAGATAACTTGTATATTTTTTCTTACAAAGGTCTGATACTTTTTCAGACCAGCCACGTATGGCTAAAAGTTAACGGAGACTTGCGATTTTAGATGTTTTGTCGAGTATATAAAGAAATTCTTGCCAAATTTCCCCCTGACTCCAGGAATATAAAGAACATCCTTAACATCATATTTTCCAACTAAGGTTTGATTACTTGGGCAATTAGGGGAACAACAAAAAATTCAACAATTAAAACGATTACTCAGTAAAATAAAATGCTCGAAATGATCTGCACATGACTATGTGAATCTTGTGCAAAATGTGTATTCATTTGTGTAAGAAAAGCGCGTATATTCATGGCAATGTAAAGACTTCTTTAAAAAATTCAAGAAATTTTTACAGATTTGTTGTTTATAGCATTCAAGGTTTTCAACTAAATTTAACGGAATTTTTAGGAAACTTCATAAAAAATAAAACAACATACTACAATTAAAATATAAATATATTATAAAATAATGAAATATTGTTATATGTATGAAATAATTTTTAATGATAAGGTATAACGTGAGATAGTATGAGATAAAGATAACAAAACTTTATTTGGATTTTGACATTTCTTGGATTTTATTAAGAAACCTTTACATTCCCATGAATATACGTGTTGTTATTACACAAATTAACTGTGTTATTGCGCAAGATCCACGTAGTCATGTGCTGCAGGTACATTTCGTGTATTTTAGTTTACAGGGTGATAAGAAATGTTGCTTCTTTATTGAGTTTGTTACTGATTCCCTAATTTCCCTAGTGATACAAAACAAACAAACATGAAGTCAAACATGTTTTTATATTCCCAAAGTTCCAGAAGAATGCATCAAGCATTGTTTTAGCTATTCGATAAAACTTTTTAAAATTGAAAGTGTCTGGTGACTTTTGGATGTATAGTGTATATCTGTCTGATTCTCATCCCTGTATCTGGTTGCTTTTCTTGTTCCCTGACGATGAAAATTTACAAAGATACTTTGAATTTTAATGTAATTTCGGAGCTTTTGGCACTAAAAACGGAAATATTCGCTTTAAATTATAATATCGGGTGAGTCAAAAGTTCGTTAAAACTTTAAAAACTATTAAAAAAGAAAGAAATTATGGTAAAGAAGTGCGGTTTGCAAGAAAAGGCTCACAAGGTAGTCGGATTTCTTTTAACAGAAAAAAAGTTAAAAAATCACATGTAGAGGGCGCTGACGACCCGAAACGCAATGAACAGGAAGACAATACGCTCCATTCATTTGTTGTTCCCATAACAAATGTTCAACATGACCTCCAAAACATTCTGCGACACAACTGTTGTCCTGTTTATTGTGTTTCGAGTCGTCAGCGCCCTCTGCATGTGATTTTTTAACTAATTTTACTTTTCTGCTGCTAAAAAAACCCGACTACCTTGTTGAGCCCTTTCTTGCAAACCGCACTCCTTTTATCATAATTTCTCCCTTTTTTATGAGTTTTTAAAGTTTTAACGAACTTTTGGTTCAAACGGTATATATCTGTACTAGTCGGATGTGCCAATCTCAAAATTTTCTTCTACCTCATACATATTCATACTACATCAAAAAGTATAGTCTTTTTAAATTATGCATTTTAGAAACAAACAAGAAACCGAAGTATGCGTCACTGCACGAGCATCCAGTGCAAAAAACAACTACACCAATTTTGTATTTCATCCTAAATTTTTGTTTCATTTTATTAATTGGAGTAAATACAAATTAATTTCGATGATAATCTTCAATAAAATCAATATTTTTCGTCTTTTGCTGCTTGCGAATCGCCGGGTTCCCTGGATGCGAAACACTCTTTACTGCACGAGCCCGCTTCATATTAAAATAGCAATAAACTTTAAAACATTCAATTGAAATATCAAGAATTCATTTCATGTCTTATTAGAGTGTAAATTTAATTTCAAATACAATATTTGAAGTTATTCAGTAAAGAAGTTTAGGATTTATGTCAATGTAATATTATTGCCTCCTAATGTTAAATTAAATTTTAATATTTCCCTTCATATTTTCAGTAATATTTTTTCCATTCTCTTTATATCTATTAGGTTATTACTGAGCATTCGAAAGGTAATTTTTTCAAATGAAAATCAAATTTCAAAGTAATTGCTTAATGGACGCAAAGACCAACATAGTGAAAAAGATTCCATGCCGGGACTCGAACCCGTGTCATTAGTATAGCGTACTGACGTTCTACCGACTACCGGCTTTTTCACTATGTTGGCCTTTGCGCCTCTTAAGCAATTACTTTGAAATTTGATTTTCATTTGAAATATTGTATGCAAGGCGAATGCTTCTTTCTGGAGTAATTTCCATGTATTAATATAGTTTCTATCGATGCTAGATTTAATTCATCTTCGTGTTTGCCCCATGTCGATGGCTCACGATAATTATTCCATCTTGTGCTGCATTTGTAGCCTTACCAACATATAATAGTAAGAAATTTTCCAGGCTGGGTATCGTTCCATGTGGTTTAGTCCGTAGAACGTCAGTGCGCTATACTGATGACCCGGGTTCGAGTCCCGGCATGGAATCTTTTTTACTATGCTGGCCTTTGCGCCTCTTAAGCTATTACTTTGAAATTTGATTTTCATTTGAAATATTGTATGCAAGGCGAATGTTTCTCTCTGGAATAATTTCCATGTATTAATACATAATTATTTGTTTTTTTTTGCGTTTTTTAAATTTGTTTTATGAAATATGAACTATGAAATTGATATTCGAAAAAATTATGAATTGTAGCTTATAAAAGTTTTAATCTAAATCTATTTCTTGAAGCTTCTAACATGCGCAGTAAAAGGCGTAACAATAAATTCCCCCTTTATACCGAACCATGGATTTGATTACGGATTGATTAGGATTACATAACGTGAAAGCATGACTATTATGTTATTAGTAGTGAAGTTACTAAACAAAATTAGTTTGATTTGTGGAAATTTAGCTGCAAGTTTAAGGAAACTCATATGTCCTCGGACCACAGTTTAAGAATCGCTGTTCGAACCAAAAAATTTAAAAGTTCGGTTATATCTAGTAAGACTTTTACACAACAAATTATTTTTTTTATTATCAAAATATCCATTCTTAAAAATTTTAAATGATTGTATATTAAAAGGCAAACATTGCATTAAAAGTACATAATTATTGTTATTTCTAACAGCACAAAAACCAAGTGCCACATCAAAAGTATTCTAAAGACGAATTATTTAACTGCTTTAACGTTTTCACGAATACTTTTTTTGCTGAATAAAGTAGTGTTGGAGTGAATTTTTTGAAAGAAAGTTCAAGTTATGAAACAAACTGCTAATCTGCTCTCCTACATGTTAACCATGTCGAAAAAATACAGGGTATTTATAAAACATCTATGAATGTTTAAGGAATCGTTTCTAATAATTTACCAGGTGATCTTACAGAATGTTTTCAACATAATTAAGAATATTGTTTGTGCTCATACATGAGGTGAAACATGTCTGTCCTTTGTAAATTCAGAAAATGAGTTCCTTTTAAAGTAGCTATAGTATTTAAAAAAAATAAATTAAAGTGAACTCGTACCGCTGAAAATCATTCATTGATTCCTTCATTAACACCAGATGTTGAGCAAAAGTACAAGAAGCAGTTACGTGCAGCCGCAAGACGATTTAAGGTTTAGAAAGTAATAAGTTATCATTTTAAAAAACATACCTATCATATTCAAACTATATACATAACTATATATAAAAACTTAAAGATGAGGACTATGCTGCTCTTCAAGATAAGTTCAAGATGTTGTGGCAAAAGGACAAAAAGCAGTTACGCGTAGCCCCATAAGATTCAGATTTAAGGTTTAGAAAGTATTAAGTTATAAATTTCAAAAAACATGCCTACCATATTCAAACTAGTATATACATAACTACATACAAAAACTTAAAGATGAGGACTATGCAGCTCTTCAAGATATGTGTTAAGTACTATTTGCTGGAAGCTGTGGAGAACCAGAACATAATGCGGGTTAAGGCCTTCGGCTTCTATTCATATTTTAATACATGTAAGCGAACACAGACATAGTCGTTTCTTCCTTCTATTGAAAGCGTTCTATCAGAACACCCGACAGAAAATTGGATTTAGTACCTATGTCTGAAAAATGTGTAGAGACTTTATAAACACTCTGTGTTAAACATTTGCAGTTGATAATACTAGCTCCTTCACAAACCTCAAGAACAACGTATATATACGTTCTTATTCCTCATGCAGTAAAGTTTGAAATCATATATGCAGGGTATTCCCAAAAAGATTGACACGCTCGTTAATTTTTTACTCTGTCGGAGATACGCAGACAATGTAAATTGAAATGCGTTCAGAATAAGGTAGGGATTAATATCATGTTGATGAAAGTCACGCAGTGAGTAAATTTCAAAAGTTTATAATTTTTAAATTTTTATACGGTGCCGGGGTCCTATATAGTACTTTTAGAAATATTTTCTCTATGCTCTGAAAAATACAATAGTAAAAATTCCATTCTTCTACGAGCAAATCTCACTGACTTATGATACTTTGGATTTTTTTTAATTTTAGGAGTAACAATGCCACACACACGGTGCAACACATGTAATACGTTTTCTTACTTCTATTTAAAAAATTTTTATCAGAACACCTGAAAGAAAATTGGATTTAGTACCTATGTCTGAAAAAAGTATAGAGACTTTATAAACACTCTATATTAACACTGGTAGTTGATGGTACTAGCTCCCTCATAAACCTCAAGTACAATGTATATATAAGTTCTTATTCCTTCCTCATGCAGTAAAGTTTGAAATCATATATACAGGGTATTCCCAAAAAGATTGACACGCACTTTAATTTTTTACTCTGTCGGAGATACGCAGATGTAAATTGCAATGTAAATTGCAAACGTGTTCAGACTAAGGTAGGAATTACTATCATGTCGATGAAAGTTATGCAGCCGGTAAATTTCCCGAAGTTTATAATTTTTAAATTTTTATATAGTGCCTGTATCCTATAAATTTTGTTTAGACATATTTTCTCTGTGCTCTGAAAAATGCAATACTAAAAATTTCATTCTGCTGCATACAATCTCACTAAGTTATGATACTTTGAATTTTGTGAAATTTCGGAGCTTTCCGGCACTAAAAACACGTTTTTTTGGTTTCAGAACTCCGAAATTGCTCCATTTTTTTTTTGTCAATTTGATAATACGAAATTTTGGAAAAAAAAAATGTTAAAATTCTTATTCATTGAAAAGCATTAATAAAAGTAAAGGGAAAAGAGCAAAAATATTTTCGCTTTTTGTTCGGATTTTTGACTCACTTTTTGTCTTTGAAAGCAAAAATGGGCAAATATTTGTCGATTAACCTTTAACTGATGTTACCAGTCTCACAGACTGCTGTTTTTTTCTATTTTTATAGTTTAACTACAAACACTACCAAAATTTTGTTTCGTTTGAACTTTATTACTATCACCAGAGACTCTTGAACAGATGAATTTTAATTATAAGAGTCCTGTACAAAAAGTTAAGTACAAAAACGCTATCCTGTGAGTTAATATCGCCTTTAATTCATATTTCGATGAAGCGGTCTGACAGGTCGCTTCACAGTAGTTATGTGACAATTTCTGTCACATCAATCAAAGGTTAATAAACAGTATTATCGAAAAATAGGTTACTCGCTTGAAAAGACTTTGATGTGCGTTCTATTATACCGAATCTGACGAGATTTAAACAACTGTTAACTCAAATGAATTCTAATCTAATGTTAAATAAAAATTTTGCAGTACAAAAATTCACTCATAGGCAGTGCTGCCACGGGCGACTATTTTTTCATTGAATCTTCCACCATTTATTTAAAACAGAAATTTTTTACGTACACTTTGACAATATTGCAAGAAAAAATATACTACAAAATTTATTTTCTTAAAATATATAAAATTAGTCGCCTGTGGCAGCCCTGTATTTGTGTAGATACAAAAGAAAGCATTCGACGCCTTTTTTCTTTTGGATTTTTAGCCAGGCTCATTATTATCTATAGGAAATATGGTTTTGCGATTACAGCCCTTGTTAGAAATAAAGACAGTCATCACAATAAAGGCGAATATTTATTTGAAAGACATATGGTGCATTAAAATTTATAAGTTTACTGAAAGAATATTTGAATACTATACCAGCATCATTTTTCGAAGAATTTCCGTTAATTTTTATTTAACTAATGGAAAACGCAATCTTTGAGTAACATGTAAGTTTAAATTTAGTTGCATTTAGGGCAGCAAAATACAACCGATAGCTCTTTGAAATGCATAACGCATTTTTCGCTAATCGTGCTACTGCTCAAAAGATTTTTATCTAGATTTGAATTGGCCATTTCTAAAACTACATGTCCAGTTTTTTTCAGAATGCATGTTTTTGTTTCAAATATGTCCTTGTAAGTATTCAAAGGTCGCGGTAAAGTTGTCATTCATTGCAAAAACAACATTATGCAATAACTTACTTATAGTCGTGGAAAAAAAGTACCCCCCCCCCCCTGCTAACTCCCCAACAAATTATCGTAGAAGAAAGTTACAGGTACCAAACGATTGGACTTGTAAATGATGTGTATAAAATTTGCTTAAGGAGCCACCTACATATCAAAACGAACCCAAACTTTATTTTTTTTAATAGCAATAACCAAGTTTGATACCATAAGTAAATTTTACACCCTTCAATTAGCCTAATTCACAAAATTCGTACGATTAGTTTCGGAAAAATTAATTATTTAAAAATGATCCTATTTTAGAAGCTGTGTCCAAATTTAAGTTCCGTACTCGATTGTTGAAATGGTACAGAATGACTATCTCACTTCTATTATTTCTTGCCAATATGACCATGTCTCTCGCTCAATATGTTTCGACTATTGCCAGACCAAATTTTTCAATAAAATGAGTAAAATATATTTTTTGAAATTGTGTTTTTCTGCACATCCTAGACGGCCCCTTAAACCATCATTTTCACGTTTTTTTTTTTTAATGACAATTGGAAAAATACTTGAAAAACAAATTGAAATTGGGAATTCGCATAAAGTAGGACATAATAAATATAAATCTATAAAAAAATTGTAGGTTGCTATTCATATTTTTTTCGAATATTAATTTTATAATTCATATTATAAAATTTAAAAAATTACAAATTCAATGTATTTATGTTTGGGCTTTTTAGTATTATAACCACACACAACGTTATCACATTAGGATTATAATTTCGGGAGACATTAATAAAAATATGAAAATATAATTTAACATTAGAAGTTCTAAATTTTGAATGTTTATAATTCAAAAACTTATCATCCAAATGTCTAGAAATTTCGTTTCTAGCCATAGTTTGAATCGAAGTTTTAAAATACATTGTCAAAATTGGGTGTTGCCATTGAAAAAAAAACAAAGTTTGGTCTAATTTTGATTTCTAGATGGCCCCTAAGCAAATTTTATATATATCATTTAAAAGTAGACTTTATTTCCAATCGATTGGTACCAATGACTTTCTTTCATTATAATTATTTGCAGAGTTAGTAAATGGTCTTACTTTTTTTTTTCACGACTGCACTTTTATCAAGCAGATATATACCGTCATAGATGATGGTAATACTTAGTGTCAAAGAAATGGTGAACATTTTAACCCTTAAGAGCCAAAAACTAGTCACACGAAAACACTCGCAAGCTATTGTTAAAGTTTAGCTTTTTTTTCGAGTTTTTGGTTTGGAATTTAAGATTTTTAAAAGATTTTTTTTTTTTTTTTTTTTTTTTTTTTGCAAAGGATATCTGAGAATATCTAACGGTGTTAATTTGGACTGTTTCGATTTTAGTTGAAGTTTTTTTTAATAACGTTACTTTCACTTTCAGACCTGGTTTCGAAAGTAAAAGTAACTTTATAAAAAAAATCTATCAACTACTAACAAAATGAAAAAGTAAAAAACAAAAACTAACAACGTTAGATATTGAACTCAGTGAACTAAGTGAATTTAGTTAAGTGAACTTAGTTAAGTCACTAGAATGGGCTCTTAAGGATTTATATTAGTCACGCAAAGGCGCTCGCAACCTGATGTTAAACCAATGGCAGTTTTCTTTTCAAACGTGTTGTTTGCATTTGAATATTGCTAAACGATTTTTTTTCTTTTTTGCGTAGGATAGCATAGGTTGATCTCAAAGTCGCTACTTTGTATACTTTTTCGATTTTGATAGAAGACTGATTCATGAGGAACTTTCACTTTCGTAGCCGGTTCCGAAATTGAAAGGGTCCTCATAAAAACAAACTGCAATCACATTATAAAAAAGTACAAAAGTTAAATCGATTTCAGATATCTTATGTAAGGAAAAAAATCCTTTAAAAATATTGAAACACAAACGAGTAATTTGAAAAAATCTCTGCTATTAGTTGACATAAATTGGTGAGTGTTTTCACGTGACTAACGTAGGCTCTTTAGATGCAGCGATAATGATTCATGTCTACTTTGTCAAATAACTGAGAAAAATATAATTAATACAATTTTTGCTTAATTTGAAGGTCGCTAAATCCTATTTCTAGCAACACAAAAAAAATTAAATTTTCAAAAAAGTATTTTCTATATTAACTACCACAAAATGGTTGATGACATATTACGTGTTTGTAGCACAATTTCAATTGTTTCCTGAAATTTTTTGAATCTGTGACTTATGTAGTTTTTGGAACGACTGATGGATTCTTTGCATGCCATTTTTTGAAACATTTAAGATTTCTTTCTTTTTTTTTAGACTAAGGAAACTTTGAGCCAATACCTCCAAAGATATACAGCTGATGAAACTATAGACATATTTCAGCACCCAGTAAAACTGAATGAATTTTGTACAATACTGTTGCAGACGCCCTGGGAGGCGAAGTTAACAAAAGAAGCTGATTTTCCATATCAGAAGTTATGGAGTATCCTCGAAGAAACTGAAAACTACAACGTCCTTTTGCATCACATAAAAATATGGGAACCTTCAAGAAAGGAACTTTTGAAAAAACTGTCAGAATATGCCAGTGAACTGAATAAAGTTTCTAAGTGGTGTACAGTCGGTAGAATAATTGGATGTTCAACCGAAAGCTTAAGGGGGCAGATCACGTTGAAATGAAAAAAAAAAATCGATTTTTTGAAAAATTCAGTGTGGATTCCTTGAAATGTTACAAATCCATTGCAAAAAATTTTTTTAAAAAATTCGAATTAGAACGTGAGTTATCGCTAAAAACGTCTGACAACGCAACAGAAAAAATTGGGGATTCTCCTTTAACTCAGAACAGCTGTTCCGCGCCTCCGCGCTGTTCATTTGTTTACATTTTGCTCGCTCGCATTGCGCTATCTCTTTCCTCTGCTAACGACATTTTATAAAGGTATTCTTACCGTGAAAGATTTCTACACACATTGTTTTGACTCCATGTATCTGTTTTAGTTCCGATGGTTTGATTTTCAAGAATATGAAAGAAACTAAACTCTCCGAGAGTGTTTGTTTTGATTGAAACTTTGTATTTGCACGAGGCAGAGATCTTTCATTTGCGCTGTTATTTATTAATACGATTATTTTTTCTTTTATATAATTTGTCAATTCAAATTAAATATGGATAAGAGTACTCGAAAATCAGGTGTAAGGCCAAGTAAGAGAAAGTTCAAAGGCAATCAGCATACGATTCCAAAAGTTCAGAAGCTAAGTGCTTCTGGTAACAAGCTGAATTTTAATTCAAAATTGCAGGCATCAGAATTTGATGGATTCGCCTTTATTGACAAAAAAATTGTTTTCTCTGCAATGGAAAATTGTATGTGCTGCATAAAATGTCATTCATCGTTAAAAATCGAATCTGAAGTAGTGTTTGGCCTCTCAGAAAAAATCAGTATTGTGTGTTCTGGCTGTGATTTAATTTCATCTTTCAGAAATTCTGCAATGCTTGGAAGGTCACAGAAATGTGCAGAGATTAATAAGAGATTTATTTATGCTATGAGATGCCTTGGACAAGAATTAGCTGGAGCACAGACATTTTGTGGCATAATGGATATGCCTCCTCCCATCTCTAAAAAGGCCTACAATGATGAAGTGAAAAATCTTAAAAAAGCTTCAACTAAATGTGCAGAAGAAAGCATGCATAATGCTGCATTATTGGAGTTAGACCTAACAGAGGATGCTGGAATTAATAATAATATCACAGTGAGTGGGGATGGCACTTGGAAAACGCGTGGCCATTCCTCACGTATTGGTGCATGTACTCTTATTGGTGCTGAAAGTGGCAAAATTATAGACACAGAAGTTTTGTCGACACGATGCAAAGGATGTGAAAATTGGAAAGGAGTACGCAAAGGGGTTAAGTATGAAAAATGGTTAGAGGAACATTCTAAAATTTGTGAGAAGGATCACATTGGTTCTGCTGGCATGATGGAGGTTAGAGGGATGAACAGAATTTTCAAGCGATCCGTATCCAAGCATAAAGTTCGCTACTCAAAATACATAGGTGATGGTGACTCAAAAACATTCACTTCTCTGCAAAAAGCTGCGCCTTATGGAGCTGAATTCAAGATTGAGAAAATTGAATGTGTAGGACATATTCAAAAAAGAATGGGCACACGACTCCGAAGAAGAAAGGCTGAGCTAAAAGGCAAAAAACTGAGCGATGGAAAAGTGATCTCTGGAAAAGGTCGTCTTACTGATGACGTTATTGACAAACTCACAGTATATTATGGAAATGCAATTCGAGGTAACAATATGTCAGTGAAAGACATGCAAAAAGCCGTCTGGGCCATATTTTACCACAAAAAGTCTACCGATAAAGAACCTCTGCATGACTTTTGCCCCCAGGGTGAAAATTCGTGGTGTCCTTATCAAAAGGCAAAAGTTTCTGGAGATGTTTACCGCCATTCAAACACTATTCCAGCTGCTGTTCTGGACAGCATAAAAGACATATTTAAAGACTTGTCCATGCCAAGTTTGTTAAAAAAATGTGTTGGGGGGCATACTCAAAATGCAAATGAGAGCCTAAATGCTCTCATATGGAAGTTTTGTCCTAAGACATCTGGCTCGGGGAAAAAAATTGTTCAGATTGCAATAAATGAAGCAGTCATGTGTTTTAATGAAGGGCAGTGTGGACGTATTAATGTTATGAGGGAAATGGGCTTGCAAATTGGCAAAAATTGTACGTTGTATGCTAGTGAAGCTGATCAAAAGCGAATTGATGCAGCTGAAAAGAGGGCATTAGCGTGTACACTTGAAGCCCGCAGAGCCAAAAGAAGGGCAAAAAAAGCTGCGGATGAGGCTCTGAAACTTCAAGAAGGATGCGTTTATGCCTCTGGTGGATTTTAGCATAG
Organism: Maratus speciosus; assembly: GCA_963932465.1. Taxonomy (NCBI): domain Eukaryota; kingdom Metazoa; phylum Arthropoda; class Arachnida; order Araneae; family Salticidae; genus Maratus; species Maratus speciosus. The sequence continues at coordinate 176,857,242 of OZ010793.1, forward strand.
TAAGCAATCAAGCCGTTTTACTCAAAACTATATTTTTGGCATTGCCCGTAATCTTTTTTATTTATTTATTTTTACTTATTTATTTATTTATTTTTTGCTAAATTTAATGAATATGGTACATGCATATTATCCAGGCCAGGTCAGCTAGAACCGAGCCAATTATACTAATTACAGTAACCCTCATTTATTTTTTTCAACTGTCAATGGTAAACAAGATTGGCATTTGACAATCATTTTTGGCGATAAATATCCTAGCCCGGATAATACGTAAGTATAATGAATATTATAAAGCCATTAATTATGCAAATGAATTTAAATATACTTTAAAATTTTGCTTCAGTGTAAGATATAGCAATATAAGTGCAATATTAAATATATATATGCAGTAGAATTTTTAAAATCTTGCGTTTCAAAATGCATATTTAAAAATTCCTATTTTTGTCGTTAGCGCCATAAAATGTCAATTTTGTCGTTAAAATTTAAATAATTAATATTGCTAAATATATATATTTAAATGTTTTTCTTCTTAAACCATAAGTATTTATGAAAGTATAGAAAATATTGTTTTATTACATTAATTGGTTTTGAAACTACAGAGTTTTTAGTAGTGGTCAAATTATTGTCACTTTCCGGTTGCTCCGAAAGCGATCACTAGTGTGTACACTTAAAGCTCGTAGAGCCAAAAGAATGACCAAAAAAGCTGCGGCTGAGGTTCTTCAACTTAAAGAAGGATGTGTTTATACCCCTTCTGAATTTTAGCGTCATAAACAATCTTCATTCTTATAAAACTTGCAGTTAATTTATAAAATTAACTTTGAAGACGTTTTTCTCAAAACTGTATTTTTTGGCATTGCGCGCGCTCTCATTTAAAAACTAATTATCGTAGAGTCATGAAATTTTGCATTTTACTAATTTTCATGCGTATATTTAAGCTGAACCTCAATTTAGCCAGATTTTTGTCATAGAAAAATTTTTATTGAATAAATAAGTGTAATTTTTTTGCTAAATTTTATAACTATGATTATTGAAGCCATTAATTATGCAAATGAATTTAAATATACTTTTAAATTGAGGTTCAGAGTAAAATATACTAGAATAAGTAAATGTTGCTGCAATATTAAATATATATCTGCAATAGAATTTTTAAAATCTTGCGCGCAAGATGCATATTTAAAAATTCAGATTTTTAAAATGTCAATTTTGTCATTAAAATTTAACTAATTAATATTGTTAAATATATATAATTGAATGCTTTTTTTTAAACCATAAGTATTTATGAAAGTATAAAAAAAAATTGTTGTATTCCATTAATTGGTTTTGAAATTACAGAGTTTTTCGTAATTGTCAAATTATTGTCATTTTCCGGTTGCTCAACGTGATCTCCCCCCTTAAGTACAATTGTGGGGTTACAGTTTACTGAATCTAAGGCTGAAAGTTGGCTTTTACGCATGGCGACTTTATTTGGAGGTCTGAGTATTTTTATTACCTTAGCTGAAATGAGAATTTCAAAGGATGCATTCAATAACTTGATGGAATTTATTAAGAGAGATCAAAAATTGTTTGCGCCTATTAAGAAATGGTATCAACAAAGTGAAAAAGTTGAAAAAGCAATGTCAAACGTATTTCCATTTGATTTTACTAGTAAAATTGTGAAAGAATTTTCTGATGTGGTTGCAGGAAAGAAGGAATTTGATCGCGTGAACTTGCTTACAAGCCTCTTTGCGGGCCTTCTTGAAAAAAATAAAAAGAAAGAAAAACATAAAGAAGATGAGGAAAATGAAGAAAATATAGAGAATATTGAAGAAAATAGTAAGAATTGTGAAGAGAATAAAAAGAATCACATTATAATACAACAGTTGGTAGATTTTATGTCTCACCCTGCATGTAAGGAACTTTGCGAATTGTAAGTAGCAAAAGGCATATTGCACATTTATCTGTATTATAAAGGACAAACGGGTCGTGCGTAACGCTGACGTCTTTTTGACGGTCGCAACAGCAGACGATTAAATTTAACTTTTATTAACTTTTATTGCATTTTTTAAACTTCTAAATACTGCATAGTTTCAGTTTTTACACCCTCAAAAAGAGGATAAAAATATACTTTCAAATGCAATATGTTTGAAAACTATATCGCAATTTATTTCAAAAGACTATCGCAATTTACTCCATTTTTATTGTTTTTAAATTAATTTTCAAGCAGGATTTTTTTTCAAATCTATCTCTATCGCCTGCAGACGGTTACCAAAGGTAAATCTATTTGCACTTAAATTAATATAAATAGCTCATTATTTTATCCCAGTTTATATTCCATACCATCTATCAATCAATAAATAAAACAATAAAAAAAAAGAGAAAGCAATTTAACAAATTACAACGACCATTTGGAAAATGATTTTTTCAAAGATTAAAATTTAGGACATAAAAAATCACACGGAGTCGATCCTACATTACGTACGCCATGAATTAAACATTAATAGTGTTATTACACGTAAAAATTCCAAGCGAGAAAAATCGCCTGCGACTCGTATTATCCACCTGAAACTTATGTATTATCTAAGCATTTCATTGGCTGTTCGGGAAAAGGCTTTTCCATCGTCAGATTTCCAAGAAATCTGAAGGCCCATTTTAAATGAAATTTCATTCTTAAACTTCTAAACATCCCACAATATTACTTTTTACACCGTCGTATAGAGAAAAAAATGTACTTTTAACTGCAATTTGTTTGAAAGCTGTATCTCAATTTGTTTCTGAGTTATTAATTTTTTTTGTAGTTTTTATTACTTTTTTGTCAATAGTGGCAACAGATCTCTGTTGAAAGTAAAGGGAAATACATATTACTGTATAGACCAATCAGGAAACGAATAAAATGCGGATTAAACCAATGAAAACCTTCAGATATGCTTTTGATTTCCTACCCTGACGAGAACAATAACCATTTTCCCAAATGGTTAATAAGTAAAACACAAATTTAAGACATGTAATCGAATTTTGCGCTTAATTCACTGAAATGAACAGAATCAAAAAGTCTGATTTTAAATAGCTATCTTTGGAGATTTCATCGGCCTTTAACTACTGACGTGAGGCCAATATGAAAATATCGCTTTTAATACATTTCAAAACTTTATTTGAACGCATTGGTTCTATCTTTCATATAAAAATGATATTTGGTATTGTTAGTGGGCGTTCTAAAAATATATTAAATCTAAAAAGTCTATTAGGCTTATGAAAAAACATCAACAGTAGAAACGTGCAAGACTTTTTCACCGCAATTCTTTGAGATTATTTGCTGATAGGTCTTTTCATTAATTTTTAATTAACTGCAATTCTTTTTATCAGATAACGTATTTTAACGATATATAAGTAGACTATGACAAAAGCCGCTAGGAGAACCTTTCGAAAAATACCTCATTCATCGCTGTGCCTTAGTATGTGAAGGGAATTTCCCCTCGTTCGTATAATGGTACAACTAAAAAAAAAAAGTATATATATGCTTAAAATAATAACAATAGACATCAACCATAAAGCTGTATTCCCGCATTTCACTAAACAAAACTTGTAAATATCTATAATGAAATGGCCCTCCGATTGGTTTTATGAATTTTTTCATTGCATTGTGCTATTGCCTACAAATCTTCATACAATTCAGGCCAACAATGATTTCTTAAACAAAAGCATATGAGTTGGTATTTTCCTGTATTTAAATCACATTTGGTTGTAAATAGTTACTAGCTCTTTACTTTTGTTATGGGAAATTTGTACTTCCATGTTTAACCCTTTATCGGGCAATGGGAATACACTTCTCTCTTAATTTTTATTGAAACTGATTAATTCGTACCGGAATTTTCAGTAAAATATTTTGTTTTTTATAATGTGCGTGACCAAAAAATATACACTCTTTATCTTCAAATCTATTTCATTGTAGATTCTGGTGGCAGTGAATCTTTTCTGCATTTAAGGCGCAGAATTGACATGCACTATAAAGGGTTAAATTTTAATTTCTGTGTAATGAAAACAGGGTGGAAAGTAGAATCAGGATACACTCAAATAGCTGTTGAAAGGGTAACTCTAGAATTGCGGAACAAGTATCTAACTGTAGTAAAAGGACTATGTGCTATTATATAAGATTGCTTTCAGCACCCTAGCATCATCCCTACGGCGAAACCACCTTTAGCCGGTATCGCCTAATTGGGGATCACCAAATAGGGTTATTTCATCTAAAAATTTGAGCTAACTTTTATGGGTCGAACAACATTCAAACGTGCCGACGATATTGCACCCCGATTTTGATCTCAAATTACATTAATTCATCTTTTAACTGATCCCTCAATGAAAGACAAAATCATGTGGAAAATTCTCAAACTTTGAAATTTAATAACTGTTTCAATTTTTGTAGTACAGATGCCAAAATTTTTGTCTTATATCTGTTACGATATGTGTAAACTTTTACTAAATATAACTATAGGGACTGGGGGACCGTATAAAAAGTTAGATTTCGTAATTTTCATAAAATTGATTTTTTACTTTAAATAATGTCACAACATGAATATTTACCTCATTTGAAACGTTTTTGTAATTGGAACTATATGTTTTTGACCAACGGTTGAGAAATTAAAGGTCAGCGATAGATAACATATTGCACCCTGTATATATATAACAGGTGTGGTTAAAAAAATATGAGAATAATCGATTTTTCGAAGGTTTAAAACTGATGACTAGCATTTAGTTAAATTGGCTAAAAAATACGTTGCGTTTAGTGCAAGAAGATGTTATGTAGCAAAAATTAAATATCGAGAGTTTTTGTTGTAAATTTTATTGACTTATTTCCATTTCGGGAGCACATACTTTAAATGTTAACAGGCGGTTCTAAATTTTCCCTTAAAAAAAAAAAAACAACAACTTATTAACATTTAATTTTAGAACATTAAAAAATATTAATATTATTTAAATTATTAAATACAGTAATTCCTTAACATTCGCGAGGGTTAGGTTCTTGAGACTATCTTACCGTGCATAACAGGAGGTTAGGTTTTACGAGTTTTTTTAAATTGAAAAAGGATTTAAATTATAAACATATAATTATAAACAATAATTATAAACATATTGTACAAAGTTTAGTTGCTAGTTGATGGTTGAAAAAATATATTGATATACGATTGTTTGGAAGAACGTTTATGAATTTCAATATAAGGAAAAGTTGCGGCTTCAACTTCTCTTTTAAATTTACGACTCCTCACCAGTGAAGGGTCACATTCTATTGCTTTCTCAACAAGTTGTTTTTGAAGCTTACAACTTTTGCAAAAAAAATTTCACTTCCAACAAAAATTTAGAATTTTAGAAAATTTAGGATTTTTTTTTATTTTTAGCATTAAGTCATGTTTCGGGTTTCTTGGAATTATCGATCTATATTTTGCCTCAATACAAGGGCTGAAATTCTCAAAATTTAGACTATACAGTGCATTACAGCTGTCCATTGTCAAATAGTTTACGAAATTGGTAAAACAAAGCGAGTTTACTATGTAAAAAAAATATTCTTTTGAAAACAAAATTCGCGAATAACCAAGTTAAGTATTCACGAATGTTGAAATGTTCTTCATTTTTTATTTCGTGATTGTTAAGGGATTACTATACTAAAAATATTACATATTATAAAATAGAATCTCAGACCTTCAACATTCATTAGACTCATAATACAATAAACTTTAACAGAAAATAATTTATGAGGAAATTTAGTATAATATCGCTCACCCGCAACAAAAGTGACACATCTCGACAAAAGTAAATTTCACAGGAGAGGCAAAAGAAAATTTGCATAATTTACTGTAACATGAAATTACAGCATCTAGCGCTGTATCCAGGAGTAAAAACGTGCATAACAGCATAAAACCCTTAAGAATGAAGATGTAGAATGAGGTTTGGAAGGTTGTGTAATTTTACCTCCCGACAGAATCCACTCCTTTTCTGTAGTGACAAATGGACCTATAGCGTTTTAAAGCGATTTTTCTTATAACTACGCTTATGAAACTTATTGTGTAGCAAGGCACACCTACGACAGAACTTTAAGTGGAATAAAACGCAAAATGAATTTTTGCGAGATGTGTCACTTCTCTTGCGGGTGAGCGATATGCTCTTTCAATAACTTCTTGAATTTTCTTTTTAATTTTCATTCTAACCTTTGTTTCCTTTCCTAGCATCTTCTTTCGGGAAACTCATCCAGTTCTAATAGACATAGCAAGAATGATGCTTCAGTACTATTACAGCCCCGTGGAGTTTATTCTGTGCCAAAGTGTGCGAGCTCTGCCTTCAGCGAAACAAAATTTGTTCTCAGTGCCTGTAATGGGACGTCTTATCCTGAACGGATATTCCCTGTTAAACGATGTTTCTCGGTTGAGGAGTTGTGATGTTCCAGGAGTACATGAAATGCGAGTTCTAGAAAAACATATGAGAGGTGAACTGGAAGCACTGAACACAATTATAAAAATATTTAGAACGAAGTATACAGTAAATTCTCGTGGCAACGAATATCTGGATTAAATTCGCTATACTGAAAAATTTATTAGAGTGAATATTTTTAGAATGCAATAGGATAATAGGTTTATTTTTAACATTTCAAATAATATTCTTAAACTGAAAAAAATCGTTATAGAGATATTCGTTGTAACGACATTCTACTGTACTAATTAACATCGCTTAATTGGCTAACTTTTATTCAATGTACCAAACCCAGAAAAATTAAAATTCTACTTTTATATAATTTTGGATAGTTTTTTTGGATGACTATGTCACTTCTACTAATGCATTATTTCTTGCCAATATGAATATTCCACTCTCTTAATATGTTTCGGCTATTGCCAGCCCAAATGTTTCAATAAATTAGTAAAGCGTATTTTTTTTTAAATTATGATTTTTTGGGCATCATGAACGCCCCTTAGAACAAAATTTTCACGTTTTTGATTCATAATTCGAAAACTACTTGAAAGAAAAATTTTAAAATGCGAATTCACATAAAGTTGGGCATAATAAATTTAAATCTATCAAAAAAATTGTAGGTTGCAATTCATATTTTTTTCGAATATTAATTTCACAATTCATAATTCATATCATAAAAAATTTAAAATTACAAATTCAATCTATTTATGTTTGAGTTTTTTAGTATTGTAACCAAACAAAAAAAATATCACATTAGGGTTGCAATTTCAGGAGATATTAATAAAAATATGAAAATTAACATTAAAAGCTATAATTTAGCATTAGAAGCTCTAATTTAACATTAGATGCTCTAAATTTTGAATGCTTATAACTCAAAACTTATCATCCTTGAAATTTCGTTTTTAGACATAGTTTGAACAGCAGATTTAAAATATATTGTCAAAATTAGGTGTTTTTATTTAAAAAAAAAAAAAAAAAAAAAAAAAAAAAAGTTGTGTCTGGTTTTGATTTGTAGATGGTCCGCTAAGCAAATTTTATATACATCATTTAAAAGTAGACTTTATTTCCAATAGTTTGATACCAGCAACTTTCTTCTATTATAATAGTTGCAGAGTTAATAGGGGGTGTTTACTTTTGTTTCCACGACAGTACAAAAACAACACAACGTTGTAAGGAGAACATTTTCTTTTATCTGGTAATTTTTTCTACTTACTTTTTTTATGCTTTATGAATTCAAAAAATTGTTCACACATGCCCCTTTTTATTCTGTTATTCATTTGTCATGATAATCATTTGTTATATTATCCGTTAAATTCACCATAAAGAAATATATATATTTATCCAGTTTCTGGATGATTTGTTTAAGTAAAAGATTATAAAATGAAAATAAGTAAATGCAAAGCTGTTTTGATCCAATACCCAAGAACAATATTATCAATTTGAAAATTTTACTTTTTAAAATGTTACTGATATCTATCCCCTTTCAAAATATCATATACTTAGCTCTTCTTTTAGAGATGGAAGTAAGCCATCGTTGCAAGTTTGGAAAAAGTGAAATTGCAAAGTGGTTTAACACAATACATTTTGTACAAACAATACATAAAAAGTATTGGTGTAAACCAGGGTTGGCGAACCTTTTTATAGTCGCGTGCCAATTTTTTTCAAAAAATATTTTACATGACATTGACGGGCCAACTAAAAGAAAATTTAGTTGAATGAAAAATAAAAAATAAACACTATTTGAAAATTACCTATTAAGACTTTTTTCTAAAATGGATAACATATATGTAAGTATCACATTGTACCGGGTTCGTACGCTTCCAGGACTTATAAATACATATTACCAGAATTTTTGTAATGTAATATTTCCCTTATTTAATGAAAAAAATCGATCTTCAGATATAGCGACCAGTACTTTACGAAATTTTTGGTACTAAAACAATCAAAATCCCCCGAATTCCTTGATGCGTACGAACCCTGATAGTAAAAATTATAGAAACAGCTGTATTTTAGAACGCAATTAAAAAAAAAAAACAATGTGGTGAATTGTATTGTATCTCGGACGAAAAATAATTAATATCATGTCCATGCTCAGTTAATTTTAACAGAATGGAAACTAAAATGGATTTATCTGGCAACTGCTCTTTATATGATTTTTTAAAATACCCATTTGCGAAAATAATGACTCACGTGCAAAAATACGTAATAGGAAAAATTATTAAAATGGAAAAAATCAAGTTTGTTTAAATAGTTCTGAAATTAATTTCCAAGTTACCATAATGCACCATTAGTATTGTTATCAGTATATAATTATCTTTCCTTTTTGATATTTTTCGAATGTTTTCTTTTTTTGATAAATTTTCGAAACCATGTTGAATAAGATTAAAATTCTCCAATTTCAACCTAATCGAACTTAGAATCGAATCAAATCACCTAAATTCGTGTATTTTGTATAAAATCAATCAGCGTACACTGATTTAGAGATATATAATCAACGCGGAGCCGTGCCAAAATTATTCTTTCGCGTGCCAAAAGTGGCACGCGTGCCATAGATTCGCCGACCCTGGTGTAAACCATTTGCTAAAATAATACATAACACTTCTTTTACTTTAGAAAACATTAAATTATTTAAATTACTATTGAACGTAAACGAGCTTGTTGCTCTTTGTGTACTTCCTGATAAATGTATCTGTAGGAGTTTCAATACAACATCACTTTTTGTAATACGGAAATGTCTTCCATTTCAGCAGAATTATAGGTATTGGGTTAGATCTGACATTCTTTCTCGGGAATTTTACTGAAAGAAACAGAATCGCAGAATTTAAATATTGCGCGGCAGCGCAATACTTATTTATTTCCAGTGTCACTTCTCAATGTTAATTTAACATGGAAAACCCTATGGAGATCATTACTTTTTCATTTTTTTCTTCCCACCTTTTTGTCCCTGATGCCACTCATTTTTTTTTCTTTACTAATTCTAATAATATTATAAATTTAAAGTGTGAAAATGTTTGCCTGACGTGAGGGTCAAAACGGATGATAAAATGCCCTAGCATATGGGTGAATTATAACCCAGAGAGTAACATGGGCTAATTATTATTTACATTTTACAAATATTTTTCTTAATAATTCCAAATTTCGTTTTTTTTTTCATTGAGAATCAACGGACATTTTTCCAATAAAATTTAACTTTTTTGTTTTCATTGTTGCCAATAATTCAAAAGCCGTAGTAATAATTTGTCTATTTTTAGTTGAATGATTTTCACGTGAAAAATTATTGAATAGTTTTTTTAAGAATTAAAAAGAAGTTGAATATGGCGTCATCGTAGAAATAAAAATGACATTTTCAAACAGATTTTTTACGTTCAGATTGGAAGTTTTTGCCCAAAGTACAGCAACTTGCATTAATGCACTGGTGAAAGATTTTGAATTATACATAAGTAAATTGCCTCACAAATTGTGATACGATACCGCATTAATCAAAGTCTGATAATGGTACCCTCCATTAATTTTGAAATGTGTTCGTCTGAATGCAGTAGTTATTAAAAAACTTGACATATTAAGCAAAAACCTAATTTGAAGAACAAATTAAAAAAACAAAATTTATTTCCTACATTGTTTAAGCCCGAGAAGGGACAGATATTAAGGTATTTCGTTCAATTCGTTCTACGTTTAATGTTAAATTTTTGTAACAAATAAGTTAAACCAATTGAACATTAAAAAATAAAAATAAAATTCATATAACATGATACTTTAAACACCCTAAAAACTTAGATTCCGTTCAAATGAAATCGAAATAAATCTTAGACTTTTTTAAAGTTTTGTATTTTGCATGTATGTTATCATTTTATGTACAATCGTCATAAACATATTAAAAAATCTGCAATACAAATATTTACAACTTAAAAATGGAAAAAGTATAAGATTTATTTCGATTTCATTTGAACGTAATCTAAGTTTTTAGGGTGTTTAAAGTATCATGTTGTATGAATTTTATTTTTATTTTTTAATGTTCAATTGGTTTAACTCATTTGTTACAAAAATTTAAGATTAAACGTAGAACGAATTGAACGAAATACCTTAATATCTGTCCCTTCTCGGGATTAAACAATGTAGGAAATAAATTTTGTTTTTTAATTTGTTCTTCAAATTAGGTTTTTGCTTAATAATTATTGGAGCACTTATGAACTGTTCATATGTGTCCAAATGGCTGCAAGAGTTAAATTGATAAATCATTAACATATCTCAATTTTAGAAGAAAAGAAAACTTTATCAGAAATATTTATTAGTATCCATGGTATATGTTAAAACATTAATATTGAAATAAATAAATAAATAAATTAAGATAATCACTTATTAAAGTTGGAACTGAGATTTTACTTTTAAAGTCTACGAACTGTCTTTTGGCTAATAAAGACAAAAAAAAAAAAAAAAAAAAAAAATGGGCAAAGAGTTTCAAAACTTTATCCATATGTCTACAGGTGTTGCCATCTTTGGTAACTTTTTTCAAATGAAAAAAACATAAAATGACTATTGAAAAATTACGATATTCACATCTGTCCCACTTTTCCCTATATACTATACCAATTTCCAAAACACTGTTTATTCTTAAGTTAAACGAATATTAATTTACAACGAATATGATACAGAAATATTTATTTGTTAAAACCGTATTGATTCAAGAAAACGTCAATAATTACATTCAATTTAATACTGGGGATTATATTTCAGAAACAAAATTCAGCACTATTAAAATTATAAAAAATATGCATAATAAATAAATGCTTGGTTTTTGTTCTCAATGACAGAAATTATATTGACGAAACTAAAACTCAAATTTATCAAAAGAATGTAAATAATATTTAAATAGTGATATAATTGTAAAAATAGATATATGACTGAATTACTTGTTGGCAAGTTCCACTTTTTAAAGAAAAAAATTGTTTTTTAAACAAGAAATCAAATTAATTATAACTAAGAAATGACTTTAACTTAGTTATGAACAGCCGTGTGTTCGAATTAAAAAATTAATATTAAATACTTTTTAATATTTAGTATCAAAACATTTATAAAGAAGGATCGTACTAGAATGCTTTGGAGAGATCGTGGTAACGGAAGCTTAAAAAAAAAAAACAAAAAAAAAAAAAACGAGGTTCAATATACTATAAACCGGAAGTTTTTCCTAGTGGTGCTGGAAATATGATATCGAACGAATACTTGCCGATGTAACGGCTGTTGATGTCAGTTAACTAGTCTAATTCTGGTCGACCCACTCAAGTTGATATTTAGCCGGCATTAGTATGAATTACTAGGGAGTACATGACTTCCTTTGTACAATGGGTAATTATCAAACTTCTTGTGACAGAAGACGTAAAAACTCTACAAAATAGTGTGCAGACATACAGCACAGTTTACAAGCACCTGTCTCAAGAAAACTGAAATCGACCACTGGCATAGAAAATTCAGGTAAAGACGGGAAATTGATGAAAACGGGCCATATAATCCAGCCAAATTTCGACTGTGTGTTGGAAAGATCATTGCGACGAAATTCTCGCATTTTAAAAGGATTGTGCTTATATTAAGTTTATTCCTGGTCGTACACTACTAGATACTAGATCAGGAATTTTAACATACTACTGCATATTGGTAAAAATGATGTGAACTCCAGATCAGGAATACCGGGAGGGCAAAAAGCCCGTAGAAATTTTAAAAATTTATAAAAACCGGAAAAATAACCGAAATAAAGAACGGTTTGCAGGGTTAGCATCTATAGGTCATGGGAATTTTTTTAAGACAGGAAAAAATAACTCAAAAAACAGCCAATAGGTGGCGCTGACGTACCCAAGTCAAAGAAAAGATACGCAAATAACGAACAGAATTACTACAAACCTTTTATTACAGCTCTATGCGTTCCACATGACCACCACCACAAGGGATAACACATTGCAGGCGAGTCGCAACTTCAGCAACGGCAGAGTGTAGCAGGTCTGGATGTACACATGACACCTCTCGGCGGATCTCATCTTTCAGTTCCGACAGATAAGACCAGCTATACTCAAGCGGGTCGCAAACATATGTTTACGACATTAGGCAAGCCGCAACACTTAACCTCCTCAGTCCTGGTGTCGTCTGTAGGAGAAAATAAAAAACACTCTTTAAATTAATTTAAATGCTTCTAGATCTGTTAAATTTACTTCTAGACATTTTTAATAAATGCGTGCATATTATAAGCATTGATTTATAGATTAATACATTTTTGAAACTGTTCTATAGTAATTTTAAGCTGGTTTTGGTAGTCCCACGTAATATTTGTCTCAGGACTGAGAAGGTTAAAAAAGGGTGGAAAAAAGTTGTTAATTTAAATAGTAATAAGGACTGCTTCCTAGAAATCCGCACAAACTTTCCTTGACTGGAAAGCTATGAAAAAACGAGACAATGAACACAAATGGACACTGTTAGATAACTTTAATAACTACCTTACTATTTAAAACTGTTATCGGATTTCAATTAAACTGTTTCGTCGGACATTCTGTATTTTACTTTTGGTGTTACTTGCTAGAGGTTGTACAAAATTTAGGTTCATAATTTTGAGACAGTACTTGACTCGACTGATTAATTTCTGGATCTTATCTACTTTCCAGTCCTTAGTATACACTTTGAACTTAAGATACGCTTGAAATCGCTCAATTGGTCGAATTTCGAGAACTTTATAGAGGTTTTCTCTACTAAAGTGATGTTTTGCTGGCTGAAGTTGTTGAGAACGATTTCGCAGTAATAACTGAAGGCCAAGTCTGATCACAAGACGTAATCCCCGCTGTTGTAATTACTACGGATGTAGGGGATGAGACGACGGCGAATGCACACATTCAAATGTTGATGCCATCGACAGCGAATCCACATTTTCGGATGAACGGACGACACAAGCCTTTCGGACACATCGCAATCCAAAGGAGAATTTTGTCTTCAAATTTCGCTTCATTAGCGAATTTGATGATAGGTTGTGTCGTGCAGGCTTCAGATATGTAGTAGCCACCACTGTAGTTAAAAGTAGAGTGAGTGAGCGTGAAATATGACTCGTAATCCAAGTCGAATGCTCGATCAGAGAATTTTCTGAACAAGCGACTACAGTTCGTTTTCGCGGTAACCATTTTCTTTTCTGTTCGTTTTGGTATGACTCTTTTCTTCTGATATTTGATGTTAAACGTCTTGGTGATTGTCTTATGCAGGTGACAGGTTGAAACATTGAATTTGACAGCCGTGGGATGGATTAATACTAGGCCGTTTTTGCCAAACAGTCGTTTCAACTACTTTAGCTTTGGATTGGTGGGTTTTTGGGCTTTCCTACCCGATCCTGGTTGTTTTTCGGCCGGGGATCCTTTTAGTAATGCTGTAGAAATTCGTATATGGTTCGTTTGGGGGCATGTTCGGCAAAAAAAAAAATAGTTCACGATGAACTTGTTCCAAAGATGAATATTGCCTTCGTAAAACTTGTACACACGCGTACGCAGACAATCTTCTTTCGAATCCATTCTCATAAAACATAATGAACTCTCGTGTAATGAGCGTGCCCTTATATACGATAACACAATACTTCACGTGCAAGTTTCGGCCTGATTCGTATTCCTTTGCTTTTTGCATAGCTGCAAAATCCTGTGCGGATTTCTAGGAAACAGTCCTTATAACAAAGCAATATACAAAATTAATATTATCAGTATGTTTGAACGTTTGTCGCTGAAGAAATGCTACCAAAAAATTATAATCCCAAAATTTTCAAACAAGAAACTTCCTGGTTAGATTTCTATTGAAAATGTTGCCGAAATACGCCCTGAAGTTTGTTGGTTGGAAATGGTAGTAAAAAAAATTTTTGGTGCCAATTTTTTCCGCAAAATACGTTTAGCATAAATTCTAATAATAAAAAAATTCATAATTTCCGAGTTCTAAAGAAAAAAAAATCAAGACATTTTCTCTAATAAATCCGTCTTTTGCTCATTGCAAAAACTTTAATTTACTTTTTTATTGTAGAAATATATAGCACCAATTTAACTAATTTGGAATAACGTTTGATTAGTGTTGAATATTAAATGTGTACAGCACTGTAGCACAAAGAGGACTATATGTAAAAATTAGCTTTTGACCAAGAATTTGGCTTTTAAGATGTTTTAATATAATTTTAAATTAATTATAATTACCAGTAGAGATTTGATCTTCCCACGAAAATAGATAAAACAACAAAGATGGTCTTAAATAGTTTACTGCACATCTCAATTAATTATGTGAACGTGGATTAATGATTATGTACCTCGGGCCACACATAGAAGGCCGCCGGGCCACATGCGGCCCGCGGGCTGCAGGTTGAGTATGGTTGGATTAGACGGACCGGATCGATACACCCGGGATTTCAAATACCCCTATAACCAGAAATCTTCCGGTGTCAAATCTGGAGACCGAGGAGGCCATGGAAACCTGAAACCCCTGCTAATGATTTTGTCTTCCCCGAACGTCTGTAGCAGGAATTCATTGACAGGAGTAGCAACATGACTAGGGGCACCATTTTGCATAAACGTGACAGTAGAAAGCGCATCTCTTTCACACAAACATCCCATGACCTTCTCACGCAGAAGTCACCGCACAGTGGAGTATTTGGTGGATTTAGCCGGCCAAAAATATTTCTTACTGAAAAATTGGACTAAAGTTTATTATTGATTAGTTTATCTTATTACTATCACTTTTTGGTAGTTTTCTTTGAAAATTACATTATATATACACACATATATATACAGGGTGATTCAGCTCGTCGGTGACAAACTTTAAGGATCGATAGAGCACACCTAGACGAACATTTTTGAATAGGGAATGTAGGGTCCCTGACGCGATGGTAAGGCGCTAGGCGCTTTCGAAAATTTGGGTGCCGAAATTCGAAACGTCATAAAAACTAGGGAAATGGTTAGATTTTCTTGCTTGTTGCGTCGAAATGATTCTGTTTGTTTAGACTTTCTTCAGTACCAATTTGATAAGCGTATCTCTTAAAACATGGATAGGGGGCGCTGCAGACTTTGGAGAGCTAGACAACAACTTTAAGCCCGTTATTTTGATAATTTAACACATGCTCGCCAAAGTTTATACTCTAACTTAAAGTTTGAACCCAAAAGTAGAGCCCTGCAAAAAGCGTAAGAGCCGGAATAAAATGTCAAAGTACAGGGTGGTCGAAACTCGAAGGCTCCTAGGAGATAAACAAACAGATTTCTTGACTTATGGCATGCATTTTCATGATTCTGTTTGCTGGGGCTCTCTGAAACTCAGTTGAACGGTACAAAAAGAAACATCGATAGGGGGCGCTTTGGGCAAAAAACATAATTCGTTGACATTTCGGACGCTAACTGGAAACGGGGCGCTACGATCAGTTAGTAATAATGAAAACACATTTTCTACCTCTGCTCAACACTTCTGAATAAATTTAGACCAAAAACATCAATGATACTGGAAATTTATTTACAAAAAATAACACTACAGAAGATGCTCGAAATTTCGACCTTGGGCCATGATGCAGGCTTCGCACCTCCGTCGCATTGAGGAGTGTGTGTTTCCAACAATGCCAGGAGTATCTCTGATCTGCCCTGCAGCTGCCACAATGCGCGCCACAAGTTCTTCAGCACTGCTGACAGGTGTATGGTATACCTCGGCCTTCAGGTAACCCAAAGGAAGAAATCCAAGCAGGTGAGGTCTGGTGATCGGGCAGGCCAGTGAACTGGACCCCCACGCCCGATCCACCGCTGGCCATACCTTGCGTTTAGATGGAGACGCACGTCGTTCGTGTAATGGGCCGGAGCTCCATCGTGCTGGAACCACATCTGGCGACGCGAACCTTCGGGTACGTGCGCCTCATCCAGAAGCTGCGGCAGCACTTGATCCAGGAAAATCAGGTAATTTCCACTTGTCAGCCGTTCAGGTAACAAATAAGGGCCAATGAGGCAATCCCCCAGAATGCCGGCCCACACATTTACTGAGAAACGCTCCTGGGCTGCTCGGCTTCTGGTTTCATGTGGATTTTCATCACACCACACATGGCTGTTGTGGGCGTTCCACATTCCCTCCCGGCTGAAGGTGGACTCGTCCGTAAACAAAATGCTGTTTACAAAACGGGGATCCCTGGATCTCATCGCCAAGTACCATCTTGAGAATTCCACTCGAGGGCCAAAATCCTGCTCTCTGAGCAACTGCACCCGCTGGATGTGGTAGGGGTGCAGATTCCGGGAACGTAAGATGCGCCACGCAGTTGCTTGCGAAATGCCAACATGTCTGGCGATATCTCTCGTGCTAAGACCTGGGTTGTCCTCAACCAGGTTAAGCACAGCCTCTTCGTTGTCGGGGGTGCTCACTGATCGCTCCCGTTCAGGCCTGCCTCCGTCGAAAGATCCCGTTGTGGACAACCTCTGGTGTACTCGAGCGAAGAAGGCATGGCAGGGGATTTGCCTGTTGGGGTAACGCTCGGCGTACAACCGCTGAGCGGCTCGTCCATTACAACCAGCAGCGCCATACGCCAAATGCATGTCAGCCAATTCAGAGTTTGTGTACCGTTCCATCCTACTACCGATCTGCAGACAAGTAACCCGAAGCTTAAGTAGGTACCGCACGTTCAAAAGACGTGTCTGCGCATACAACTACGTCATCTCGCGTTGTCGTCTACGCATTACGTATCTTTTGCATATCGATATGGTACGATATCTTTTGCATAAATCAGCAAAAAGCACCTTATGTAAATTTTATTGCGCGCATTGTGCATGATTGAAACCAGCTATGTTTGTTAAAAAAAACAAACAAACTGCAGTTTTAATAGCTTCTTATGATAAGTAAATTACTCTCTTGTTTTGTTTCTAACTGATCGTAGCGCCCCGTTTCCAGTTAGCGTCCGAAATGTCAACGAATTATGTTTTTTGCCCAAAGCGCCCCCTATCGATGTTTCTTTTTGTACCGTTCAACTGAGTTTCAGAGAGCCCCAGCAAACAGAATCATGAAAATGCATGCCATAAGTCAAGAAATCTGTTTGTTTATCTCCTAGGAGCCTTCGAGTTTCGACCACCCTGTACTTTGACATTTTATTCCGGCTCTTACGCTTTTTGCAGGGCTCTACTTTTGGGTTCAAACTTTAAGTTAGAGTATAAACTTTGGCGAGCATGTGTTAAATTATCAAAATAACGGGCTTAAAGTTGTTGTCTAGCTCTCCAAAGTCTGCAGCGCCCCCTATCCATGTTTTAAGAGATACGCTTATCAAATTGGTACTGAAGAAAGTCTAAACAAACAGAATCATTTCGACGCAACAAGCAAGAAAATCTAACCATTTCCCTAGTTTTTATGACGTTTCGAATTTCGGCACCCAAATTTTCGAAAGCGCCTAGCGCCTTACCATCGCGTCAGGGACCCTACATTCCCTATTCAAAAATGTTCGTCTAGGTGTGCTCTATCGATCCTTAAAGTTTGTCACCGACGAGCTGAATCACCCTGTATATACAAGGTATATGGAAAACATTGTAATATGTAAAAATGACTTTAATCCAACAGAATATTAGTGAATATATTGCATTCTATCCATCAATGCAAATGTATTTTTTCATATACAGTGAAACCTCCCTGTGCGACCACCTCTACTAAGCGACCACCTGAACGAACCTTTTTTCATGGAACGAAATTTATTCCCATAGGCTCAATACTAATTTTACCTCCATTCAGAGACCATCTCAATTGAACTCCCTCCATGAGCGACCAATTTCTTTGAAGAAAATGAAACAAATTTCGTTTTTTCCTGGTCACTATTAAAAGATTTTATTAGAAAAATAATTCCTGAGAGCGCATTGTTCATCAAACTTCTAAACTAAGTTTAGAATTTTTTTTAATATCTGTAACTATTAAATCTTTAAGCCCCTTTGTGCCTTTATATCTTCCTTGTAACCAATATGAATTTTTTTTTCAAGAAAGAATGCTTATTCTTACTTGATTCATGCCATATTTTCTGAAATTCAGGCTTGATATATTTTTTAAAATCATTTTTTATTTGTAGATTTTGGCTTTCTGAATAATTATTTTTGTTAACAAGATAATACTCGAGAAATTCTAGTTTTTTATCGAAATCAGGCAAATTCTGGTTATCCATAATGTTGAAGAGTTCTTGTCTTGATATAATTTTAACTCCAGATGGACCTGAAATAATTTTGTACAGAAAATAATAAGAGTAATTAATTTTAACGATATTTAGCTTTTAGAATTTTATTTTAAAATGCTCATATATAGAAACACACAAGTTTGTGTAAAAAAAATCCATCCTGACCTCCTGACAGTTTTTTGTAAAGTTATTAACTGCATAGCTAATGCATTTAAACTGAAAAACATCAACAAGAATCACCGGAAAGCATAGAAAATTCCTTATACACTATACAAATTTAAAATATATAAATTTGATGCTTGATCTTACATTTTAAAAAACATATATAAACATATGATATGAAATATAAACATATTTACTTGGCTCTTTTGAAATCTAAAAATGGTTGATATAAGTAAGAGTTTAAAACAAAAAACTGACTTAAATAAGTTGTCGCATAATCGAAGTTAAAAGTACGGCAGATCAAACTATTTCTACAAGCAAATATTAACTGTCGAATCATAAAATCGAAGTTGAACAAAATATTGATCATAAATATAAATTTTAATTATTTTATGTCGTAGACGATAATTTCTGACAATATTTGCAATTTATCTTTCCTAAACTATTTTTTTTTAATTTCTTTTAATGAAAATGAAACATTTATCATTTATGGAAACACAACGTGCTTAAAATAAAGTATTCCAAATTACCGATTATTCGTAGATATTGTTTTCAACTTTATTAATTAAATATCTAGATCTCATTTAAAGTATAAAAAAAATCATTTGGACTCATTGGGAAGTTTAACGAATTTTTTATAGAATATTGAAATTAAAAACACAAATTTCAAACATGTTCGACAGATTTTGTGCCTCTTTACAAAATCTTCTAAATAAATAAATATAAACATATTCATGTGGAATATATAAATATATTTACCTGGACTTTCACAATCCATAATTAAATACTAGATGTATTTAGGAAGCAGAATTTATAAGATGTAAACTAAAACAGCGCAACATTTTCTGAGAAGACATATATCATTTTTAAATTTAGAACATAAAAAAAGTAACATAGAACTTCAGAAACAGGCGCATACAATATTAAAAAAGATTATGGGTCAGATATGTAAATTGGAACTTTTTTATGTCCGCAACGATACATTCTGAGAATAATTTCAATTTATCTATCGTAGAATACTTTTCAAATCGAAAGGGAAATGCAAAAAATTGTCCTTTACAGGAACATTGAGTTGTGTGTTTGAATGGAATTCTTCTAAGATCGCAGTTTTTCGCAGCTACAGTTTTCAAAATTATTAACTACATATTTTGAACTGTCATTTAGATTTAAAAAGATCACCCGGATCGACCCTGATGTATAACAAATGCTTTATAGAATATTGAAATTAACAACACAAATTTCAAAAATATACGGCACATTTTATGTCGTTTTATCATATCTGTTAAATTAACAAATATAAATTTTTTCATGTGAAACGTAAACATATATACATGGGCTTTCAGAATCCAGAACTATATGGTATAAACAAAAGTTTACGGGGAAAAAATCACAGTGAAATAAACAGGCACAAAATGGAACTTTAAAGTACAAATAAAAAACTTACTGCTACAAACAAGTTTAACCTTCCCTGGTACCAATTTTCTCGCACAACAGAAAAAAATTATAAATGTACGGTGAATCTCCATTTATTTATCTTCTTAATTAGCTACATTTTTCTCTCCTCAACTGCGTTTCGAAAAATTGACTTTTGACCGGCTAAATTGGAGAAATACTCCACTGTGCACCGCCTCCCGAATATTAGGCCTGAGTGCTGACACAAAAATAGATTTTTTGAAGGCAGATTTTTTTCAGCGTCTATACGGTCCCTTAAATATTCGTACCAATAATATTTGAAAGATTTTTCCGCTTTATTTTTCTGAGATTAAACAAGTCAGAGAAATCTTTTATAAAATACTGGTGTCTACATTTAAGGGACCGTACCTACGTTAAAAAAAATCAGTCATCGGCAGCCGCCATTTTTGTGTCAGCGCTCAGGTCTCGTATTCAGGTGGTGGTGGCAGAAGCATTAAATAACGCTGAACATTCACCGTAGCTGTTTTCCACCCATTTACTGGGCACTGCGTTTCAAAGAAGAAAGGTCCTATAATGAACGAACTTGTGAATCCACAGCATTCAGTCACTATTCGGTAATGCAATGGTTTCTGAATGTATTCATGTGGATTAGACGTCGTCGCCCAGATGCGACAGTTATGGGCATTAACTTAGCTATGAAACGAAAAATGTCCAAAAGATGTTAAAAACTCATGTGGGATTGTGTTCGATTTTGGAGAAAGCCCATCTCGCAAATGCTTCCTTCTGTACCGTATCCGCTAGTAAAAGTTCATGGCACGACTGTAATCTGTATGGGTACAGATCAATGATTCTATGAAGAATATTGAGTATCGAGGATTGTGGTAAGCCCAAGCGTCTGACAGCTTCACGAGCACTGCCGGTTCCCGCAGCTGAATCAGACGCTAGCGCTTCCATTTCGGCTTGTAACACGCGGTGAACGTGCATTTATTAAACATGGTCATCCGCATCTTACACAATCTTCCAGCGTTCCGGTTTCCTCAAACCGCCGAACAAGCTTTATGAGGCCTGTGGCTGTTAAAGGCCCTCTTCCAGTCCTCACATTCTTCTGAACTCGGAATTTACGCAAAGCAATGCTCGCCGATTCCTGGTGTACGTAAAATAACTTCACCAACAAAGCTTTATCCTTCGCACTCAGCATCCTTGATCACGTACACGGCTCATTTGCATATTTTCACCAAAATCAGAAGAACAAGTGCCATCTGTCGGCTGTTTCTTGAGTTATTTTTTATTTCTGCCGTAATAAAAATTCCCGTGACCTATAGCTGCTAATTCTGCAAACCGTTTTTTATTTCGGTTATTTTTTCGTTTTTTATGAATTTTCAAAGTTTATACGGACTTTTTGCCCACGCGGTATTATCCTTTACATGATAATGCTGAATCCAATACGACAGATTTAACTTTAGAAATACTTGAAGAAATATCTTGTACAAATTTGGAACACACAGCCCACTGTCTGCCACATGATTATCACATGATTAGATTGCTAAAAAAGACATTTTAAGGATCATCATTTTAAAAATCCGCAATTGGCAGTAAAAAAGATCCATTCATTTTATTATGCTTGGATAAAGAAAATAAATATCTATCCGCTTGGAAAAATTTGCTTTGAAGTCAAACGATTATATAGAAAAATAACATTGTATCATCAATTTTCTATCTTATGACAATAAATAATTAAAAATAATCGTGTTTATATTTGATTAAAACTTCTAGATAAAACACACCACATTTTAAATAGAATTAAATCATTCCAGGACTGTATAATCGATAGTCTAAATTAAAACAATCTGCTTTCTGAAATCTTTCGAATTTTCTGCTTCAGGAAGATTATATCTGTGGATGATTCGAGCTCTGTTTTCCTGAATAAAAAATGGCATAACTTTTTTTTTCAATTCCTTGTGTACCATGTCTAAAAAATAAATCCGATATGTTATTCAAGATTAACACCCGTGAATGATTTTACGAATATGGATTAATTAAAGAACTAAGCTATAAACAAAGAGAGATGTTTCTCAATCTTGGAAAATATAATACAATGACGAACGAAAATATATATAAACATCGTACCCTGGATTCCGAAAAGCGTGCTTTATCTTTAGAAATATTAGAAACCGTTGATGTCGAGAATTTCGAGATTTAAAGAAGTATGTATCAAATAAAAGTTTCTTCTGCTGAAACTGATTTTTGAAAACGTTTTCGAGTAGTTTTTATAGAGTATTAATTAGCTTAATGCTCAAGTAAACATTTTCACGTTCAACGATATTTTTGCAGACAAACATGATAAATTAAAAACATTAACATTAAAATTTATATTATTTTGTTACTCTTGCATGCATAAATTCCATTACGCAGCTGAAAACGTGGTAATTGAGAATTAATAAATCCTAAAAACCAATATTCTGTTTTTTGAAAACTGATTAATTCACTATGAAAACTATTTGGAAACGTTTCCGAAAATCAGTATAACAATAGAAAAGAAAATTTTGTTACATAAATGCTTCATTAAATCTCAAACATTGTTTGGTTTCTCAGGTTTCAAAAGATAAAGGCCTTTTGGAAACATGGGTAATGAGGAAGCCGTTATTGTATATTTTCAATTAGTGCTTAAATTATATTTTCCTAAAATAAGAAAGATTTGTCTTTTTTTTTTTAGAGCGTAGGAGAATTATTTGATGTAAAATCTGACATTGATCTACCTTATTTCAGAAAGCTAATAAAGAATTTTAAATATTTTTAAAATTAGTTTCTCCATAAGTAAACTACAAGTTGATAGTTTGTTAAGAAAGAAAATTTAAAAAATATAATACTAGTTACGTAATTTGTCAAATAAAAGGTTTCTAGTTATCATACGAGATCAATTTTTATAACTGAGCGAAAAAATGCTCAAACTGTGTAAGTCTTTTCATTTATATTGCCAACGTTCTACTGTTTCAACTACCTGAATAGACAACCGCATAATACAGAATAAAGCAATGCGAATAATTGCATCGTTAAAATGTTCGACACAATGTTCTTAGTAAAAAATTGTCCACACTAAACTTTTCACAGTACAGTACAAAGTCTAAAGTCTGGAATCCTCGGGATTTTACAAAATCCGAACTTCGGATTTTTCCGAACTTTGGGTCATCAAAAACATTGCTTTCTTAATAAGAAGGAAAAGAAAATTCGCTACATAAAAAGTTAAAATATGATGTTCATATGTTAAAAATTGCATATAACAACTATTAATATTAAATTAAACAATAATTTTCATTAAATAAATCATAAGAAAATAAAAAGTAAAACAAAAACTTTTATTTAAGTCTGTTCTCAAATCCAAAAGGGTGCCTTTATGACATAAGTTTTAATTTTTGTTCGGAGATGCATGAAACTAGCAGGTGTTGTTGTTCAGAAACTATGTAATCGAACTGTGTTTTCCGTTTTTTTTTGCAAACGCAATAGATCTTTCAGAAAATAGTATCAAAGTGGGAGTTTTAAACCGAATTCCCGCGCGAAAGAAGAATAACCACACAAGGAAAGGTGAAAAACGTCTTTGAGGCGTGATTAAAATCGCTTATAACTCAATAGGTAATTTATTTATTAAAAAAAAATGGAAAACACAGTTCGATTCCAAATCGCTTCCATAGTTAGGCCTTCCAATTTTATGACTTTCCGTTAAAAAAATGAATTTGTAAATATGTCAAAACTTTTTGCACTTGTTGAGCAGATCAGTTGAGAACAGCCTTAAGAGAACAAACAATTTAAGAAGAAATTGTAACTTTCTGAACTATTGAACATTTTAGTTAATGTGGTCTGCTTTATTAACTTAGGTATATCATTAAGAAGTTTTTATTTTATTCTGTACATAGACATGAGTTAAGATTCAGTAATAAATCTTCTTTGCTCTAGACCTTTTTTCGTTTCACCAATTTTGTTTTTTCTCTTATTTCTTGAATACTGCCGCTTGAAAGTTCGAACGTTGGAGAATTCCGAATTTTGGATGTGCGAACATTAGACTTTGTACTGTATTTGATTTCTATGGGATGAGGGGGAAATGCAAGAGGGTGCTCTCTGACACAAAAATGGCGCCTGTCGTAGGCGGATTTATTCAGTCTTTACACAGACCCTTAAATTTGAACACCAAAAAATTTTAAAAGTTTTCTCAGCTTTATTTTTCTTAGATTAAATAATCCAGAGAAAACTTTTGGGAAATACTAATGTCTAAATTTAGGGGACCATAGAAACGCTTAAAAAAATCTGTCCACGACAGCTGCCATTTTTGTATCAGCGCGCAGAAATACAGGGTGGCTGAAAGTATTGACGCATTGCTTGAAGCTGACATTTCTCAGCCAAAATTGGAAAAAGCCTGATTAATTTTTATAGTTTTTGTAGTATTTTTTATGGACTTTCATGTGATGTATTACTGTTAAAATGAAATGGCATGTTAAATGGAGATGGCGTATGTGGTAATTTGAATGTAAATTACTTCAAATTATAGAAAAACAAACACATTTATTAACACAGAAAACAAGCTGAGAGCCAGAAAATCCTTGAAATGTTGAGGACGTCTGATCTGTAAACGAGGCCGAACTGTAGTAGTAGTAATGTTGTCGCCTTTGCCGTTTGGTGAAGAATCAGGAATAGCTAGTTCAGATCTGGGACCAGGACTCTTATCACGCTTCGTGATTTCTTGTTTTGAAGAGCTCTGTTCAGTTTCGGAAGGCAAACGACTGCGCATTTGGTCGATGTGGCGACGAACAATATCACCAGTTGGTGTTTTGGCTTTATAAGAAACTGGTCCCGTTGCTTCTAATACCATTGCGGGAATCCATGGTGATCCACTTCTGAAATTTTGGATGTAAACAGGATCATTTACTGTGAGGGATCTCAACTTATGCTTCTCAAGTTGATCGTTGGAAAAAGCTTCTTGTTTGCGACGTAAATCAACGACAAGGTCTGGATTCATGCAATCTAGATAAGTCTTCAATCTTCGTTTTAATTGTAATTCGCATGGTGTTACTCCAGTAGAAGATGAAGGAGTTATATGTTGCCTAAGTAGAAAATTTGCTATGCATTTTTTCCAATTTCCAGGTTGCATGCGTTTCAAGAAATCTTTAGCAGTTTAGACCATTCTTTCCGCTGGACCATTTCTAGAAGGATGATATGGCGCAGTAAAAGTTTGTCTAATTGTATTGCTTTTTAAGAAATTGCAAAATTCTGAAGATGTAAATTGGGGTCCATTGTTTGAGACCACAGCGTCAGGAATACCATGTGTACTGAACATTTCTCGTAATGCATCAATGGCACCTGATGCTGTTGCTGATGATATAAGCCTCACTTCAAGCCACTTTGAAAATGAATCGACGAGAATTAAAAAGATTTTATCATGAAATGATTTAGCAAAATAAATATGTAAGCGAGACCAATAAGAACTTGTAATTTCCCACGGATGAATAGGAGAACGTGGTGGTTTATTTCTGATTTCTTGGCAAATTGCGCATTGTTTAACAGCTCTTTCAATATCAGCATCTATGCGAGGCCACCAAACATATGAGCGTGCAAGTGCAATCATATTCTCAATTCTTGGATGAGTTATATGCAATTCTTGTAGTACACATTGTTGGAGCAGCTAATGGAATAATAACTCTATTTCCCCACAGAAGGCAATTTTTATGAACTAATAACTCATTGTAAAATGTGTATGAAAAGTTTGAAATTCAGGAGAAACATTTGCATCAGGCCAACACCTTAACACGCAGTTTAGAACTCGAGATAATATTGGATCTCTTAACGTCATTTTTCCGATTTCACTGGCATGCAATGGAGGGTCTTCTAAATCTTCAAGAAATAATACTTCTAAAGGTACAAGTATTTCGAAACAGGAAGTTTATCTTGGCAGCATGCTTAATGCATCAGCATTTTGGATTTTCTTGCCTGATCGATAAATTAGTTTTAAACCATAAGAATTTAAAATCAAGGTCCATAGGAGCATGCGAGGACATAGAATATCTGGAGTAGGTTTAAACTTGTTGAACAGACCTAGTAGAGTTTTGTGATCGGTGACAATTGTAAAATTATGGCCATATAAGAAGTGATGAAATTTTTTCACAGCCGATACAACGCTAAGGGCTTCTTTGTCTATTTGGGAGTAATTTCTTTTCGCAGATGTTAGACTTCTCGAGGTATATACCACGGGAGATTCTCGACCATCAGGAAGTACATGATTTAAAACAGAACCGACTCCATAAAAAGAAGCATCACAAGTTTGAATGATAGGCAATTTCTCATTAAATGGTTTTAAGACACTACTTGATGTCAGAAGCCCTTTTACCGCAGTAAATACTTGATCGTGTTTTTTCGTCCAATTCCACGGAACGTTTTTCTGTAATAATTTGTGTAATGGCTCTGCAACAGTTGCTTTATCTGGGAGAAAACTGTGATAGAAATTTAATAATCCTAAAAATGCTTGCAATTGAACTTTATCTTTAGGAACATGAGCTGATTGTATAGCCTCAACTTGTACCTAATTTTTCGCTGAAAACATCCTCGAATTCTTTAAAAGCACTGTCAACAGGATTATGAGAAACAGAATTTAATCCAACAAGAATAATCCCTAGAGGTTGAAACCATTTATAACCTTCGATATTTGTACATTTTGTATCTGCTATAAAAAGCTGCGATTATGCTTTACGGTTTTTGTGAACCACTTTCACTACGCACATTCCTTTAAGTGGAATTGAATTTCGTTTAAAATCCGACAACTTCACTGAAGCAGGACGAATTATAGGTTTATTTGAGGGAAATAATATTTTACACGTAGCATAAGAAACAATTGAATAAAAAGATCCAGAGTCTACTTCCATCTCACAACTTTTACCTTTAATAAACACTGTTGCTTTTTCTTTACGTGGTACTACAATTTTTTATTCACGGTATTAATAGCATAGTCATTTGTATCACTATTAGGTATTTCAATTTCAACTTCATGTAATTTGTCATGTGAATTTGGAAGATTTTGTTCAGCAAAATTATTTTTATATCGGCAAATCTTAGCAATATGGCCTTTCTTTTTCCATTTATGGCAGACAGCATCATGAAATTTACAGATTTTTACGATCATGTTGATCTCCACAACTATGGAAAGTTCTAATTTTAGTATTTGAATTCGTTTTCATATTAGCACCTAAAGCATTATTTGTCTTTGAATTGGTTCATCTACGACGAATAAAATCAACTGAATCAGGATTATTTTTGGAATTAGATCGCACAGAACCTAAAATATGTATATTCTTTGCTTGATTTGCAGCAGTTTCACTAGCACAAGCTTTTGATATAGCATCGTTCATTGCTAATTTAGATTCTGATAACAGACTTTTTTGAATGGATTCATTCAGAATACCGCAGACAAATTGATCTCTCAAACGCTCGTTTAATGTTTTTCGAAATTGCAATCTTCTGCTAATTTCCTAAGATCAGTTATGTAATCAATTAGACTTTCGCCATGTATTTGCACTCTTTTACGAAATTTAAATCTACAGTATATTTCGGACTTCTTTGGTGAAAAATGATAATTCAATACAGAAACTCCCACTCCACTTCAATACACATACTCCCACACACAAAAAAAATCCTTTGGTTTTTATTGATAAAAACGTGATAATTAATGTAAAAGCATACCAAGACGAAGTCTTGGCTAAGATTGTGGCTATGGAAACAAAATCACTCTAAATGAATCTTCCAGCAGGATTGGGCGTCTGCGCATGGAGAAAAAACAATATTGGCCTTCCTCGATGTCCACATGCCTGGATATTTAATAAACGATAAATGGCCTTCAAACCGTCTGGATCTCAACCCACTCGATTTTCCTGTTTGGGGCTAATTAGAAGAAATTTTAAAGGGTAAAACATATCCAATTTGGGATCTTTGCGATGCGAACTTATCAAGGGTTGGGATGATTTAGATGAGAGTTATGTGCAGCGCACCGCCAATTCTGTGGTCTCTCGTTTGAATGCCTGTATAAAAGCGAACGGTGGACATTTTAAACAAGTTGTTTAAATATTGTTATTTGTTATATTTTTCTTTTTTTAGAATAAAAAATGTCATTAGATAGCGTATATTTTCGAAAGAATAGTATTTTTCTGCGCGCCAATACTTTTCAGCCACCCTGTAGTATTCAGGTGGCGGTAAGAGGGATATGAAATCGTACGAACCACTCATGAAAAGGAGTGATAAAAATCTGCATTCGCTCAAGAATTTCTCAACGTTATATTATTTTAAAAGAATTTTACAATGATTGTTATTTTAAATATAATATTACAATTTAAAATGATATGGACAAGTTTTACATGTTTTTAAGTAAATTTCACACATGAATGACGATGACATATGAATATCTGTAATCAAAAGTTTTTATTTTTATATTAATTATATATTGTAGGTATGAAGGAATAAAAATCTTACGGAAGTTTGAATCAAAGAAAAACTTTGAAACATTTAAAAAGAACGTCCCAGCTATAAATTTTATTAGTATCAACTATAAACGTTGTAAAGTATTGGTTCAAGGTCACAGATAAAAAGTAGCTCAAACAGTTTTAGATAAGCGAGTACTGCTTTGTTATGGACTAGTTTTCAGGACCACATATTCAATATGGCGACTCCTGTGCGTAAAGCGGTATTGCTGGGCTGAAGATTTAAAAGCGTACATCACCTGACATATTGCCATGCAATTTTTTTTTCTTTGGGGATTTATAAAAGATCGTGTCGACGTTCCGCCGCTACCTAATGATTTGCCAGAGTGGAGACAATGAATTGAAGAGGCTACTACTTCCATGACTCCGGATTTGGTAACCGAAGTGTGGGAAGAATTGGATATTGGATTTTAACTAAAGGTGCATCTATTGAACATTTGTAAGAAAAACTAGGTCAGTTTACCTTCAATTGGATGTGTGATGTGTTGTAAATAGTCTAAAGTAAACTGTTATAATAATATACCATTGAAGTTGGGACATTCTTTTATGGACACCCTGTACTATTCCGACCTGTAAAATTTTGAAATTTAGACATACGATTTCAAAAATTTTAACTGTATTGCATTTTGTGCATTTGCCTCTACCTGAGCGGGTATCTCTCTATTCTAAAAAAAAAGTAACTGCAGCTGTCACCGCCGCCGGTTTTGAATTTTTTGTGACCGGAGGTCTTTCTTCGTTAATATTAAGAAAAATAATGCATACAAAAATATGAAAATCGGTGGAATTATAGAGAAATGTTCGATAAACACGCTGATGCAGACAGTTTTCAAATCGAAGAAATATTTAAAGAGATATTTAATGCTAATGTTAGACAAAATCTTTCCATTAAGAAAGCTTTATAGGAGCAAAAACTGTACATCCGAATTTAATCATTTTTAGATCATTTTATGCGTCAGAATTTCCCGGTGTGCAGACTGCACCCAGTTTATTAATTTGACTGATTTTTTGAGGTTTTATTTCTATTATAAATTCAAATTTTCAGCATTTCCAGAGATATTTTTTACTTATTTTAGAA
Source organism: Maratus speciosus (assembly GCA_963932465.1). Classification (NCBI taxonomy): domain Eukaryota; kingdom Metazoa; phylum Arthropoda; class Arachnida; order Araneae; family Salticidae; genus Maratus; species Maratus speciosus. The sequence goes on from OZ010793.1 coordinate 176,886,979, forward strand.
AATTGTACTAATTTAACCTGTTGCCAACTGTATAAACAACGGAAACAATAATGTTTGCTTCAAATTAAAAATTTATTGACACGTGACTATTATAAACAAGAAAATATAAAAAGCAGGAATTCATTGAAAATTATCATAAAAACCATATTACACGTGAATTTTAAAAGTGAAAGAATGTTGTAAAATAATAAATTCATTAACATGCGTTAGAAGTCTTAAATAGAAGAAATTACGTCACATTTAAGACACATTACACATTATGTAAAATGAACAAAAAATAATTTTGCAAAACAGTTCAAATTTAAAAATTGCGCGAGACATTTATGTAATATTTTAAGATGATATTTTCAACTATTTTTATTAGGATAGCGCAAATAATATTTCATTTCTAACAAAATTATTTTCACGTGAATAGTAAAAGGAGAAAGAAAAGTTTAGTGAAAATTACGTCAGATTAAAAACGATACATTTAAAGTGTCATTAAAAAAAAACCTCTCTTTTCGCTTTGCTAAAAAATACCGGGAGGCAAAGACTGTTTAATTCATTTTATATTAGCTTATTTTGAAATGTCAACTGATTTTATTTAATCAAAGACGGAAACAGACATTGTATCATTTAACAGCCGCTGATTTGGCTTTAAAATTCCCCAATCAAAGAGAAATGAATAGAAACCGTTTATAGGGAGATCGCCACTGTTTTTAAACAATTCAATCTTCCGAAATATTTTTTAAGCCGATCAAATTAGCGTGTTTTTAGAGTCTGCGGTGTCTGAACGGGGGTTGACGAGCGTAGCTCGTAGGGGGCAGCGCCCGCTAGTGGTACAAAAACCCTATCCTTCTTTTAATTGCACCTACTGAAATAGAAGTAGAGTTAAAACTAAATTTTACTGTGGTCGTATGCTATTACAGGGTGTTTCAGAAAGGACTTCCCAACTTTGAAATGACATACCACTGAGAGACAGAAAGATGAAACAAATGGTATGTTGCACAGACAAAGTCTGGAATTTGTTATACACCAGTTTTCAGAAATAGTTCCAAGACTGTTCATCAGTGGGCGTTGCAGTCACAGGGCAGTTTTTTTTAAAAATATTGTCTGAAAATGTGCTGCGTGAACAGAGGTCAAATCACATTACAATGGTTTCGATAGGGTCACCTTTCACGCAACCGAAGGGTAAATTTGAAGACACTTGTTGCAATGCCTTGAAGACACTTGTGCAAATTCTCTACTGAAACGGATGCACTTGCACATGCCTCACAGATGAATTGTTCAAGCTGTTCCAGTGTTTGATGATTCTTAGACTAAACAGTGTCTTTCAAGTAGCCCCACAAGAAGAAGTCATATGGATTGAGATCCAGAGAATATATGGAGACCCATCCATACCAATGCCATCGGTGGTATTCCCGTACAATAAAAATATGCAATTTAACAAATTACAACGACCATTTGGAAAATGGTTTTTTCGTACGCCATTACGTACGCCATGAATTAAACATTAATAGTGTTATTACACGTAAAAATTGCAAGCGACAGAAATCACCTGCGACTCGTACGTATTATCCACCTGAAACTTACGTGTTATCCAAGCATTTCATTGGCTGATCGGGAAAAGGCTTTTCCATTGTTAGTTTTCCAAGAAATCTGACGGCCCATTTTAAATGAAATTTATTTCTTAAACTTCTAAACATCCCACAATATTACTTTTTATATCGTCGTATAGAGCAAAAAATGTTATTTTAAATGCAATTTGTTTGAAAGCTGTATCTGAATTTGTTTCTGAGTTATTAATTTTTTTTGTAGTTTTTATTACTCTTTTGTCAAAGTGGCAACACTCTGTTGTCCATCTCTGTTGAAAGTAAAGGGAAATACAGATTACTGTATAGACCAATCAGAAAACGAATAAAATGATGATTAAACCAATAAAAACCTTCAGATATGCTTTTGATTTCCTACCCTGACGAGGACAATAACCATTTTTCCAAATGATTAGAAAGCATATTGCTCCAAGGAAAACAACATCATGTTCTTCAGTTTCCGTATAATAACTAATTCGATACAGCTACCTTACACGTGTCAGCAATGAAACAGACTCATGAATGAACTTTCTGTACTTCTGCGTACTATTTAAAGCTTCATGTGCTTGTGCTACCACCTATTAGCCAATCTTGGAACTATTTTTACAAACCGGTGTATAACAAATTCCAGACCTGTCTGTCCAACATACCATGTGTTTCACCTTTCTGTCTCTTATTGTTTCGCAGTTATATCATTTCAAAGTTGGGGAGTCCTTTCCGAAACACCCTTTACGAGCACAGTAAAATTTAGTTATATCCTGCTACTATTTCAGTGAACTGTAACTTATGTAATAAGGTTAAAATTTATGCGAGTTACAACTGACGATTTTCAGTAAAACAGGATAATTGTATGATTGATCCTTTGAAGTGGTAAAATATATAATACAACTTAATTATAATTTTAAACTGCCAAGTCGTACTGATAATTTTTGAAATTTTTTTTTATTTTGTTTTGCACGTGAAGAAAATAATTTATTTCAATTGAATCTGTTGACCGTCTGCGCTCTAACTCGCGTAAAAATAGTCGAATTGCCTTGAAATTGATATATGTTATTCAGGTTTAATATGGCCTTTTCGGTGCTGAAAATTAAGTTTGCAGTATTTATAATTTGGTTACAGGGACACTTAAAATTATTCCGTTACGTTACGGTCTATGGAAAAAATCGCTTGCGGCGTATTAGTCTTAGACTATTTCAAATAAACTGAAATCGAATTTGAATTGATATATAGTGCATTGCAATAATGCTTGTTATAGAGTATGGTGTGAGTAGTATTCACACAAAATAATTCGGTTGCAGCACGGCCTACGAAAAATAATTGGTCGAAGTACTTTTCCAGTTGTTCTATCTTTTTAAATTTGACCAATTTTTTGCATATTATTTGGAGTGTATAAATTCTATAGATCATATACAGAGTTCCACAAAAGATCTCACAAAAATTTTTGTTTATTGACGGAAATTTCTGAAATGGCATTTTGAACTGTGCGATGCGTTTCCTGACTGAACTAAATTTTAACATACTATGTAGTAGGGTAACTCTGGGATAGATGGTCCTAATTTTTAAAGATTGAAATAAAAATTCTTAGAATTCAAATACAATAAATATTTATGCATATTTAAAATTCTTATACATGTACTCATCATATTTTGGAAAAAAAAATTAAATCTCGAGAACAAAAAGTGGGGAACAAAATTGAAATTAAAATGGCAGATGGCCATCACTCTTTCAAGCCGAGGAGAGATGGTCATCCAACACACGAAAGAAAAGTGAAGTTAAGGGTGTATTCGAAAAAATATTTTTCCACCCGCAACAGCTCGAAATTTTCTGAGACATTTTCAGACGCATTTTTAAAAGTAAAAACGTAAAACTTGCTGTGGTGATTTTTGAAGAGATGTATAAGAGGCCGTGTGATTTCATTTTTCGCTCAATTCATTAGAATTTGAGTTTTAAACAATTATTTTCTCAGTATGACCATTTTTTTTCATTCCCAGATCTCCTGCTTTGGAAAATTCGGTTCAAAACGCCAAATTTGACGGCATTTTTTACAATATTTTCTGCATTTATCAAAAACTCGAGAGGCACGGCACATTATGTAGTTTTTAAATAAGAGAATTTCCCAGTTTGATGCGTTTGAGAGCAAAAATGAATTTAAAAATGAATAAGAAAATAAGCATTTTGGATTGAAATACACCCTTAAAATAGCAAAAAACAACGCATTTCATATAGTTAGTCATGAAAAACATATAGAAATTTTAAAGATGCAATTATATCACGAAAAATGAGTGAATAATATTCCAATAAACAAAATTTTAAGTATATTTTCAATCCTCTACTTTTCACAAAATTTTACCACATTTTTGCCAAAGGTCTTGATAGTTTGCACACGTTTCATGGAACCACTTCAGGCACCTTAAGCATTGTATTCAGTTATCCTTTTTGGTTGTGGTATTGGTGTGGTTCTTCTCCACAACGGACACAGCAATCCTCATCTAATTCTATTCCCTCGGAATCTCTAGAATATGATAATTTTTAATGACGTGATTATTACACTTCGCTGCTAGAAGTGTCGTGTTTTTGTTATTTTTTCTCGCGTTTACTTTGGACTTTTCCACGGTTTTAAGTTTATTCATCAACTGTATCTGTTTCTGTGATGAATGTTTCCGACGTTTATCAATATTTTTAATATTTTCTGAAAAAAAAAAGAACTACATCGTTAGGCTCTATTATATTATTAGTATTGAAAAATATATATTAGTTAACCCTTTATGTACTGAATTATGACTTCATAAAAATTTTATCTTCTAAAGCAATTTTCGTGAATTGTTTAAACTACGTTAGAAGATTTACATAACCATTTAATAAATTTTAGAAGGACTGAAAGATTTAGAAGGATTAATTAAATTTCAATTTATAGGGATTTTGTGCAATATTTACAACCCCATTCAAATCTTTTATTTTAAATATTTTTCTTAGTATTTTGTAGAATTAGGAAATGTACAAATATAAAGTTCTTACAATAAAAATATACAAATATTTCCGATTTGAAAAATTCACCCCCTTCACCCCTAACCCCAAGAAAGCTGAAAAGATGCAAAGGCAAAAGAAATCATCCTTTTAAAAATATTTTTGTTTTGTGTAATCCATAATGCTTTGGAACAAGATAAAGCAATGCATCTATAACTTATTCTGAACTGTAATACAACTAATCGATGTGTTAAATGAATTTTACAACAAGTTACTTTAATGGTAATTTTAAGTAATATCAGTAGATAAAGGGTTAAAATGTAATCAATTATATCAATTAATATAATTATAAACATGTAAGTTATGTAATTATTTTAAACATAAATATATTTCATTAAAATCCGCACCCCTTAGAGTTTTGATATATTGATCAATTATTCTTTTAGAATTGTGTTTTTTATTTTTATATTAAGGATTAGACACCAGAAATCTTAAAATAGATTTTTAACTTTATTTAGTAGCATATTTTTGTAATATTTACAGGATCAATATTTCTATATAAATATAGTGGTTGAAAGAACTTAATTTATGTATTACAAAATTAAATAAAAATGTGATGGAAATTTACATCACTATGCAATTAAGAGTTAAGACAGAAACCGAACCGAAACTGAATTTCTGGCACTTTCTTAGTTTCGGTCTAAAAAGAAAAAAGTAGCTTAAAAATAAATTTAAAGTGATAAATACACACACACATACATATGTATGTATGTATTTATATAGTGGTATATATACCGGGTGTCCCAAAAAGGACTGACTGATTTTAAAATTCAATAACTTGTAAACGGTGACAGATATTTAAAAAATTCTTGCAGGAGGGTTATGCATAAGGTCAAAAGTTTTTTTACAGGGATTTTCAATTTTAGTTCGAATTACAAACAATAGATGGCTCTGTAAGCAATAGTCGCTAAATATAGGCTCGATTTTTGGTCCTTTATCTTGTTCCATGCGGAAAAAGGAGATGGAAATGTATTATCCGGGCCACGAAGTACCAAAAATCGAGCCTGAATTTAGTGTCTATTGATCGCAGCGCCATCTATTGTTTGTAATTCGAACTAAAATTGAAAATCACTGTAAAAAAACTTTTGACCTTATGCATAACCCTCCTGCAAGAATTTTTTAAATGTCTGTCACTGTTTACAAGTTATTGAATTTTAAAATCAGTCAGTCCTTTTTGGGACACCCGGTATATATATAGTTGTCAATTTATTATATGTATATAGAAACACATTTCTAGCAAAAACACACACATAAATCTGTGTGTATGTGTTATACCAGTATTCCGCTTACATGAAATCTTAAATATCGTTAAGTAATAAAATCTTCAATTAAAGTTTAGCTTAAAAGTTTTCTTTTAGCTGGAGAATATTTAGGTTATTTTTTGTATTCTGGTTGTTTTAGACTAAATGAGCTATTAATAGGTACTTATTCCAAGGTGTTTATTTCTTTAGCTGATGTCAAATTTTCAGCTTCATTTTAAGAAAATACTCCACAGAAAATATGTATACAAATAGAGATTTTGCAATCATTTATTCAAATATCTTATCTATTTATGGGTGAAACTTTCAATAAGTGAAATATTTTCTAATAACACAAGCCTACGATGATTGAGTTTTGTAAATTTAATAATTAATTCTCATGTATTTATTAGAGCTGAATCCGAAAATGATCTTCATTTTTAACAATCACGTTTGGATTTTTCACAAATCGTACATTTCAAAGATAAAAAGTAAAAATAATAATAATAATAATAATAATAATAATAATAACGAAATTCTGTTAGCATAAAATTGATGTGATGGTTGGGTTTTTTAACTTTTGATAATTTATTTTATGCATTTTTTAGCGCTGAATCCGAAAATGACCTTCCTTTCTAACAATCACGTCAGGATTTCTCGAAAATAGTAAATTTCAAAATTAAAAAGTCAAAAAATAGGGGAAATCTGTCAGAGCAATTTGTCAAAGCCTTAACAAAAGAGGGAAAAAGTTTTAAATACAACTGTGATAAATTTCCAGCCTTATCTACCACTAAAATAAAAGGGGACAACCAGATGAACCGCATAGACAAAGTGAAAGGAAAAGCGTGAGGTTCACATGAGCGGTTTAAAGGAATTCATTGGACATTCATGGAATAGAATTGTAAGGATTTTAAATTAACAATATGTGCAAGTTCAGCTCTAGAAATGCATAGTATAGACCACTTTTTAAAAATTTGCGATTTGCAAAAAATCCTGACGTGATCGTAAAAAATGGCCATTTTCGGATTCAACACTACGAAATACATACGAATCAATTATCAAAAGCTAAAAAACACAACCATCACATTTATTTTATAGCATCAGATTTTTGCCATTTTTTGACTTTTTAACTTTGGAACTTACGAACTGCGAAAAAAACTTGACTTGAAGCATTAAGATTATCAATTATAACAATAGTTCATATCATGCATATTTCAATTTATGCAACACAGATTACAAATAGTTAGAATTCAGATTTGGAGTTATATTTGAAACTACCAAATTTTAGTTAGTAAAGAAAGAATGCGTTTCATTAAACAATAACCAGTGGAACAATTTTGGAACTAAACTATTAGTCGGTTATACCAATCCCAAAACTTTCTTCTATTTCATGCATGTTAATACTTCAAAATTCGCTATCACACTGCAAAATTAAATGGCAATCTATGCCCATCAGGCAATCTATGCCATTTATGAGATATGACTATCTCTAAAATCGTTGAAATCTTTCAAAATACAGCATAGCAGAGCCAACTGTTGGATGATTTACACACAAATCTAATCAGCAACAACTTATGTCAACGTCTAACTGAATCTGAAGTTTGATGAAAATACGTGCATTAGTTTTTGAAATAACTTTTTCACGATTTTTGCAATAGCTAGCTATTGCAAAAATCGTGAAAAATCCAGGATAACAGCGCCACCTATTCGGCGATTAACACCAAAACTTAATCGTCAAGAACTTGTATCAACATCTAACTGAATCTGATGTTTGATGAAAACCAGTGCATTAGTTCTTGAGATAGAGCTATTGCAGAAATCGAGAAAAATGAAGCATAGCAGCGCCATTTGTTGGGTGATTTACGCCAAAAATTAATCAGCTTCAATCTATATCAAGGAATAACTGAATATAAATTTTTATTAAATTCCGTGGATTAGTTCTTGAGATACTCAAAACCACAAGATATACAAACCCACAAAATTTGTGTCACATACAGACAGACAGACAGAGTCACAGACTCACAGACAGACATTTTGTAAAAACATGTTTTTCGGGATCTCTGAGCCCTGAAACGTGTAAATCCGTCGAAAAACGGAAGTTGAAAATTTTCAGAAATCCAAAACCTTCTTTTTATAAAGATAGAAGAAAGTAAAATTACTCTAAGAGGTGATTCATAAAATGATCTTGATATACGTGTAATTATTTTCATTAGACACTGTAGAAACAAAGGACATTTAGATCATTGCATAAATTTTAATTTAAATTCCTAAGCTAGAAGAATTACATTATTTATTTTGGGCTAAAGAAATATAATTTAATGTGAAACTCTTGATATACAGTGTGTCCACGTATAAACTGACCGACCTTTATTTTCTAACCGTTGGTCCTAGATGCATACTTCCAATTACAAAAATGGTTTAAAAAAGGTAAAGAATTAATTTTAAAGCGATTTAGGTCAAGAAAAACATTTATTAAAAAATTAAGCAATTTAAATTTTTATACAGTCCCTTGGTCCTATGAGTGATATTTACTAAAAATTTACTGTGACACTAACAAGTAAGACAAAAAAAAAAAATCCCATTCTTCTAACATTAAAATTGAAAGAGTTATGAAACTTTGAAATGCATGACTTATACCACTTTTTTGCATATCAAAACAGATGATTTCGACCATTCTTTCAGGGGTCGTGTATGAAGTACTTAAACTTATTTCAAGGTATCTGTGCTTCGAAAGAAATCGTATAAATATTACGATTAACTTTTATTAGTTAAGTTTCAGATTAGTTAAATTTTTGTATTTTAACATATGTTTTATTTTGTAAGGATTTGAAGCCATGATTTCTTTTAACTAAAATTATGTTATTTTCATAAGGTTTTATTTATCTTGCAATGATCGTCTTTCCAGTTTAAAATTTGTATTTTAACTTTAACTTACTTTCAAATGTTCGATCAAAGTTAAATTTACATACTGTCTTAAATCTGATGACAATGCAATACTATTATGGTTTTCGATTCTTACCATGTTATACATACTTATATTAGAGGATAACACAAAAAATTGGGATACATTACCGTCAAGAAGTTTAAGAAAGAGTCTGAGACACAACCTGCGATGGTTGTGTTTTTTAACTTTTATAATTAAATTTTATGTATTTTTTAACGCTGAATCAAAAAATTACCTTCACTTTTAACCATCATGTCAGGATGTTTCACAAATTGTAAATTGCAATGTTAAAAAATAGCGAAAAATCTGATACTATAAAATAGATGTAAGACTTTTTTATTCAGTTTAATTTTATTTAATTCAATAATTTATTAGATTTTTTGACTTATACTGGGTTACTTACAGCTAAACATCTCGGGGGTCCGATGAGATTGGGAGGGGAGGGGAATCAATTTAAACTTTTAGCTTTTTAACTTTGAAATTTGCGATTTGGGAAAATTCCTGACGTGATGGTTTAAAAGGAAGGTCATTTTCAGATTCAGTGCTAAAAAATACATAAGAATCAATTTTAAAAAGCTAAAAAACATACCACAACCCAAAATTTGAAAGACTTTGTAATCTAACAGCATTTTAAAATATGTATCACTTTTGTAAAGAATTGAGGCTTTTGTTTTTTATCCTTTTATTTAACAAAAAATCTGCTATTTTTATCCTCTTATAATATTCAGTACAAATTGTTCATTTTGCTGTAATATGTCACAATGATTAAAGATTTCAAATTTATATTGCAATGCTAATGTTCCTCTCAACCATTTCTTTAATATATCTGACGAAATTATCTTTCTACTAAATTCGTGAATGACCCCTAATATGCAGCAAAAAATATACTCCAACTTTAAACAGCTATTACTCGGTCAATTTTAATCGTAGAATAACGGGACTTTTTTTGCATTACTTGCCAGTGTAACAGGGAAATTTTACTAAAAATAACTTATAGGACCGGGGAACCGTATAAAAATTTAGATTCTGTAATTCTTCACTAAATTGTTTTTTCACTTCAAACTATTTTTATCTTAACCCTGCACCTAATTTTGACCATTTTTGTAATTGGAAGTATGCATCTAGGACCAATGGTTGCGAAAATAAAGGCCGGTTAGGTTATACGTGGACACACTGTATAACTTTGCACCAAACTCCACATATACAAAAGTTTATATTTCTACTATTTTTGGCAATATTTGCAATAAAAGTTGAGATTACGCATGTGATTGATCATTGATGTGTCATAAGAATTTTAAGTGAAAGACAAGCATTATATATATATATATATATATATATATATATAAAAAAAAAAAAAAAAAAAAAAACAACAACACCAAAAAAAAAAAAAACTAGAAGAGTTTGGAAATATCAAAATGAAATATCTAAAGTATTTTTATTTAAGTATTTTAATATTTTACAAAATATGCAATATTTTACAAAACAAATTCTTGCTTAAAACGTTGCAACATAAAAATTAGACGACATAAAATAAATTAAAATTAAAATTAAAACAAAATTGCACAATTTAATTAAAAATAAGCTACAAAAACTGTATGATTCACTGATTCGCTGATCTATTTAAATAGTTCTTTCACGTGAAACTTGTGAACAGTATATGAAAATAGTTTATCATGTGAATAATTTTATAAAAAGGATGAAAATAATATACAATATAATGTATTGTGGTAGATTCTGCAGTTCAAAACGGAAATATTTATTTCCACCACTATTTCCTAGCAGTATTCTACATCATACATAATTTTAAAATTTTCTACAAAACAGCTGAAAGTTTATTATTTGGAAAAAGTGGTAAAAAGTAAAAGGTTTGTTTTAATAACAGGATTCACCCACAGTAATATGCACATAATTTTCAATTTAAATTGTTTTAAATAAGTACGAACGACGTTTCGAAAATAAGTTTCGTCAATTTTTTTTTTCACACGGAAACTTTATTGGCAATAATAATAATAATAATAATAATAATAATACACTATGGCATCACGAACTATACACCTTGCACTATTTTTCGAAATAGTCGCCATCGACATTGAGACATTCGTCGTAGCGTAGCATCAATTTGAAGAAACCACTCTGGGAAAACTCGCCCTGCGGTGCAAGGCACTGTTGCACAGTCTGCTCTACCTCAGAATTGTTTTAAAAGTGATATCCTGAGAGTGCAGCTTTCAATGAAGGGAATAGGTGAAAGTCAGATGGTGCAAGATCGGACTGTAGGCCGGGTGATCCAATCTCTCACATCCCAAGCGACGAATCTGATCTTGTATGGGCCTTGCTGTGTGCCCATCGGGCTTTTCACCTGTTTCCTGCATTTAAAGCCGCACTCTCGGGACGTCACTTCCGGAACAATGCTGAGATGGAGCAGGCTGTGCGACAATTCCTTGCATTGCAGGGCATCGGGTTTTACCAGAGTGGTTTCTTCAAACTGATTGCACGCTACCACAAATATCTCAAGTCGGGGGCGACTATGCCAAAAATAGTGCAAGTTGTGTAGTTAATGATGCTATGGTGTATTTATTTTCTTGGCAATAAAGTTTCCGTGGGAAAAAGAAATGACGAAACTGAGTTTCGGAAAAGAAATGTTTGTTTGTAAAAGAAATTAAGAATATATAATATGTTATAATAACTCTTAATATTTCAAGAATATAATTTATAAAGCTTCTACTATAATTTTAAAAGTGAAAAAACTAAATACACACTTGTAAGACAGTATAATAAAAGCTTGTATGATGAAATTTAAAACTATATTAATTAATCATTTTTTTAAATAAATTTTTCAAAGAAATGTCAACAAATAAATAAAAAATAAAATAAATAAATAAATAGATAAATAAATAAATAAAAACTGAATACGGGTACGTTAATCGTTCTTTTTCCTGAAATAAGTTCTTATTTTCTTTTGAAAGCATCTAGTTCCTTTTACAAAATGTTAAATTCTAAATTATATAAAATAAGCCTATTTGTGTATTATAAATAGGACGATATTTTCTCAGAAAAATGTGTACCAAAATATGCGCAATAAAGTACAAATAAATATGATTAAAAAAGTGATTGTTATATAGATAAATTGTAATACAATTAAATGTGTAAAATAACAGTATACCTTAAATACATAACATAGTGTATAAATTCATATTTATTCAAAAATGTACCTGTCTAAAAGATATTTTACTTTTAGTTAAAAATTATGCACAAAATAAGATGTAGTTGTGCTTACGCTCTCCAAGCAAGTAGTATCTTAATTACATTAAGGGGGTCTGGGAAACATTTTCAAAAAAAAATTATTTATTGAGTTAAAATTTTGAATTTTTTTGCGATGGTTAACCATATCATTTGTAAACAAAATCAAATGATAAAACTTCTCATAGCTTAAAAAAAAAATTAATTTAAAATTTATGAAAAATGTGGTATAACTTTAAATCGTTATAACTTGAAATATTATTTGTAGAATTTAAATTGTTTTTCATTTAAATAAACAGAAATATATATTTTTTAATTTAGAGCCAGCATTTAAAAAAAAATTAATTTTTTAAAAAAATAAAAATATTTAACGAAAAAATTACAAAAAAAGTGGTGCAACTTTAAAAAAAAAAAATCATATTTTCAAAAGTAAATATTTTTTTCAAATATGCTGGCTCAAAAGTAAAGTAAAATAATTGAAAAAGATATGCTCCGAGTTTCAAACCTGTATCTTTAACAGTTCTCGAGTTATAAGAATTTAAATATGAGAAATGGTGAAAAAACCTATCATGAAGAAAAACGCAATTTCACAAGAACTCGTTTCCTTGACAACCATTGCTTGAAAGGCAGATTTTGAAAACAAACCAAAGCGAAAAAATTAATATTTCCTGTTCTAATTAAGATAGAAACATGATTTAAACATCAGTTTAAGCAGAAAACGGCAGAGAAAGTTTTAATCGAATAAAAAAAAAAAAATTGAAAAATTGAAGATTTCTGTGTTCCGGACCCCCTTAAACATTCAAAACAATGGATAAAAATAAATAATAAATATAAATAAAATATAATACGATGAAAATAATGATGTGATAAAATATAATAACAATAACAATATTTACAACAGCAACAATATGAATAACAATAGTATATTTGCTTGTAACTTAATTAATGAGATGCTCGGTGCATGCATTAAACTTTTTATTGTATATTACAACTAATCCTTTGTGCAATTTTTTAAAATGAACACTTAACACTGATTACAAGAGCAACAATAATAGAAGAATAGTATATTTGCACGTAACTTGATTAAAGAGAAGCTTGGAGTGTGCATCGAAATTTTCCTTGTATATTACTACTAATCTTTCATGCAATTTTTTTAAATGAACACTTAACACAAATTACAACGGAAAAAATAATAGAATAATAGTATAATTTCATGCAACTTGAGTAAAGAGACGCTTGGTGTGTGCATCGAAATTTTTACTGTACATTATTACTAATCCTTCAAACAATTTTTTTAAATGAACACTTTACTTCAATACCTTTTCACAAATTATATGTCAATAAAAACGACCAAAGGTCAAAAATAAAAATATATTTCATAATACACATAAAATTCGTGGAAGTACCATATGTTCAATTTATTTTTCAATAATGCATCCTAGATTTATTTATTTAGGTAATATATATATATATATATATATATATATTAAAATAAAATAAATTAGTTCGTTAAATCAATTAATTCATCTAAAGCAACTTGTATAAAAAACTTTCCAAACTGTTTTATCAACTGCCCATGAAAGCTGAAGGAAAATATGTTAAAAATTTTTAATTAATGACAATAACTTATACAAGAGTAAGAAAGACGTTATAATTAAAAATTATCTATTGTCCTGAAATTACGCACATATTTATCTTTAATGTTATGTTGAAAAATTCAAAAACCGTGGGTACATTGCATGATTAAATCGTAAACAGTGATTATCAGACACAAATGCAGAGCTTTTTGGATACCAATATTTTAACACTAAAACGACCGGAAATTTTCCTCAAGTTTTATAAAAAATATTTTACACCGGTATTTTTATTGAAATCTGTTTAACATATTTATTAAACATTTTTCATCTTTGTTTTTTTTAATTTATTTTACCAAGAAATTTCTGAATCGAACCGAAATATATTCATATGGTAGGGGTCAAAATGAACCCTCACGGTCTTTTTAGTGTTAATACAGAAAATTTTGTTTAATTTAATAGGAACATTCAGCGATTAAAAAGAATAACATTTTATCTAAAATAATATTGATGTGCAAAAAGTCAGAGACTTGGCAAGTCTGCAAATTTGGAACAAAATGTTTAGAATTTAAAGAGTAATTCAATTTACTTGAACAATCTTTCGCCCAAATCGAAAGATTCTGATAGAGAAATCAAGAACTCGGTATTTTTATGTTAGCGAGACGCAGGTGACAAATCGCCAAACATTTTTCCCGTCGCATTTTTTTGTAGTTCATTAATTTCATTTAAAATACAATCCTATCATTCATTTTATTTAAAATACAAAACTTTCATTTAATACTGAAACATTTAAAATTGATGGCTTTCACAATTAATGATATTTGAACAAAAGCATACCATTGCCAAATAAAACCATTCTGAAAACTAAGATGTGTTTAAATTAAGTCATTCGAAGATTAAAAAAGATAATAATAATAATAAAGAAATTAATAAATTATCCGTTTTGGAAATAAGGGCAAAAATAAATGGGTATACATATTCGACTGGTGTCGTCAACAGGAAGGCAGTCCAACATATGTATACTAAAGGCATGTTTCTACTGGTAAACTAGCCAAAAGAAAGCTATAAATGTTTACCCCCTTCCTGGACATGCCAGATGTAATCAGAAAGAGGTAAGGAGAGCAAATAAAGAAGCGAAATAACGAAAAAACGAAAGAAGCGAAAAAAGAAGCGAAAAAACGTTTCGCCAAGCGACACGCAAGGCATCATCAGTACAAAAAATACCCATTGCATTTCAAACGTCAGAACAAATCAAGAACAGTTACAGTTAGCTATTTTAAAAACAAACAATATTCGCTAGGGACAGAACGAGCATCATTCAAAGCATGCGATCGCAATTCAGTGAACCAAGCCTCAAGGAGCACTCTACCATGGTAGTTGTTGCAACCAGATTTCAAAATACTGGCGTTCGCAATGAGCAATGTTGAAACGTTTACATATTGTATTTTTAATTGTTTTTTATTGTCTTTATAAATTTTATTTTTTAACTGTGCCCAAGTCTGTCTTAGTTTATTTTATTTGGTGTTTTAATGGTTTTTAAATTCAGACGTTAAATGTATATGTACTGTAAGCGAAATATTATTATACAAAAGGGTGACAAAATATTATCTTTGAGCGGTAAATGTCTGAAAAGGTGTATAACGCACCTAACTTTTGTATAATACTTTTGTATAGTATTTTTGTATAAGATACCTATTGTGTATAAGAATAGAATTTGAAGAGAAACAAAAATGCTTAAGATTCTGGGAATAAAAGCATTTAAATTTTACAGTGTCTATATTTTTTTATAAGAAAGTATTTTTTATAAGTAACATTATATTTTTTCCTTACCGGAAAATTACTATTATAATTTCGTTGCAACTGATGCAAGATTAACAATTTAAAAAGGTTAAAATCCCTTTGCTAAGCACTTAAATCGTAATTCTTCTATATATAAAAAAAAGTTTTGATTTGGAAATGGACCAATGAAAGTCTGCGTAGATATTCCCGGCAGATCGGCATCCAATTTGAATGCTTAAGCATGGCCTTTCTTCGTTAATATTAAAAAAACTGTTGCATACAAAAATATGAAAATCGGTAGTATTATAGAGAAATGTTTGATAAACACGCTGATGCGGACATTTTTCAAGTAGAAGAATTATTTTAAGAGATATTTAATGCCAAAGTTGGACAAAATCGTTCCATTAAAAAAGTTTTGTAGGAGCAAAAACTGTACATAGGAATTTAATCATTTTTAGATCATTTTATGCGTCAGAATTTCCCGGTGTGCAGACTGCATTTAGTTTTTTAATTTGACTCATTCTTTGAGGTTTTATTTCTATTTTAAATTCAAATTTTTAGCATTTTGAGAGATATTTTTCACATATTTTAGAAAATTGTATTAATTTAAACTGTTGCCAACTGTATAAACAGCGCAAACAATAATGTTTGCTTCAAATTAAAAATTTATTTTACACGTGACTATTATAAACAGAAAATATAAAAAGCAGGAACTCATTGAAAATAACGTCATAAAAACTATATTTACACGTAAATTTTAAAAGAGAAGGAATATTGTAAAATAATAAATTCATTAACATGCGTTAGAAGTCTTAAATAGGAGAATTTACGTCACATTTACGTCACATTACATTTATTACGTAAAATGAACAAAAAATAATATTGCAAAACAGTTTAAATTTAAAAATTGCGCGAGACATTTATTTGATATTTTAAGATGTTCATAATATTTCATTTCTAAAAAAGTATTTTTACGTGGATATTAAAAAGAGAAAGAAAAGTTTGGTGAAAATTACGTCAGATTATAATTGTCAGATTCAAATTATAATTCAATCTTCCGAAATCTTTTTAAAGCCGACCAAATTAGCGTGCTGTTAGATTCTGCGGTGTCTGAACCGACTATTGGCGAGCGTAGCTCGTAGGGGGCAGAGCCCCCTAGTTATTTAAATCGATGCTGTAGCTAATTTCATCTGTTTTAGTTGCATGTGAAACCTGAACTTGTTTTAAAAATATAATCTTTACAATTGCATTTGGAGGAAATTCACTTTCCCACTCCCAAACGGAAAAAAATACTTTTAAAGGAGAAATCGGCATCAACATCACTGTTATAATAAATTTTGAAGTATTATACCGTGTATGATTAATATATATATATCTATAAGTACATAACTTAATATATATAACATAATATATGTATAAATATACATGGCTTAATATAAAATATATATATATATTAGGCTATGGAAAATTATATATCGGGCAATATGTTTTAATGTCTGAAATCAAAATCTAATCATTGCACGTCTTTGTATTTAGAACGCCTTTGAATGCATTGTGCGCTTTAATGTCAAATCATTCTTTAAATAAACTATACTATTTTTATCATCTTTAAACATCTATAAACTTATTTAAATTGACAACTTGCTGTTGTTAGTCATCAAAATAATAAAAAATAAAAAATATTCGTTGTACAAGAGCTGTTATACAATGTTGTTCTAATAAAAGGCAGTACGGAAAAGTTGGCTATAGGAAAAATACAAGAGGAAACAAAACAAAACAGTTACATCATACCTGTATGTTTAACAAGTCTAAACTTTTTTGGTAATAACAGAATTTCATCAGTTTTTCATCATTTAATTAATCCATTAGATTTGACACCATCAACATTTTCTCTCTGTGGGCCCTTTTAAAAGTGCATATTTATATGAATATCATTTACACTGATTGAATTACAGGAGAACAATCGCTGTGAGATCCAGGCGATGACTCTAAAGCAGTGGTTCCCAACGTGGGGCGTACGGCCCACCGGGGTTGCAGTTTGACTTTTTAGGGGGCAAATCGAATTTTTTACCCACCCATTCGCTGTCAGATTTTTTTGTGGAAAATAATATTGGAGAATAAAAATAAAAGTAATTCATGCAAATTTGAAAATAAAATTTAAAAAATGTAATTTTGTTAAATTTTAAAATATTTGCGAATATATTTGAAATACCTAAAACAGGTACAGCGAATAAAATTTATAAATTTTAAATACCATTTCAAAAAGAAATGGAATATCGACAAGCTCTGATACAGGCATCCTACACAGTAAATAAATATACATCATGATATATAAATTTTAAATTTTAAAATCCGAGTATGTATGGCTGTCAACGATAGTGGGTAAGAGAAACAGAGAAATATGTTTTGATGGGGAATAATGGCCACTTAAAATTAATAAATAACAGAATCTTGAAATGCTTCTTGTGTAGTCTGTTATCCATAGATATAAAATTTGTTGTCCGAATCCTTTCATATAACTTTTAATAAATTACTAAAATGAATTATAAAATGTGTCAGTGTTATCAATTTTGATGTTAAATGTGAGAGTCTCTCCAATAAAATTCTGAAGATAAAATGCAAACCATATAACACTTTTGTTTAACATTGAGGTAAGCTGGAAAAGAACAAAAAAGTTCTTTTTTCGTATAAAGGTGAAGATGCATAACTTCATTGCATTTATAGCGTTATATTAAAAATACATTTATGACAAAAATTAACCCCTTTGATAAGTTCCAAAAATCTGAAATGAATTGTTATTGTTAAGGTTCTGTTAGGTTTTCTCCATTTGCATAGAATTCTCTTTTTAAATACATGATAAGAGATATGTGTTACAGAGCTTGGGGAGGTAGGGGGGGGGGGGATCCTGATTTTAGGGATGCTTCGGTGGGGTGCGGCCAAAAAAAGTTGCGAAACACTGCTCTAAAGGTTTCGGTAGTCACCTTCAGTGTGCTCAGCTATATTTGATATCTCAGAGGATATTTCCAGTATTTCTTGTGACAACATTATTACATACAGGTATGACATATAAATGTTTTATTTTATTTTTTCGTGCACTTTTTCTAAAACCGGCGTTTTCCTTCGTTACTTTATAGTAAGACACTCAGTTTCAGTAATAAATAACTAAAAGTTTCTCCTGTGATGTCGAAATGCACCTATTGCGTTTGCACCTTCTTGATTATAAGACTCATTCAGTTTCGATAAATATAGTAATTAATAGGGCCACGCTTCAAAGTCAGGTCACCTGTTTATGTTAAAAGAAAGTACAGACTTGCACATTAGATACTATAATAATAATAATAATAATAATAATAATAATAATAATAATAATAATAATAATAAATTAGCTGCTGAATCTCAAGAAAAGATACATTAAAAATTTTTCATCCGTCTTATGCTATTCCCCTTCAAAGTATATTAATATCAATCATCTGGCGACTAGAAATATTTTCTCCATTTACCAACCATCCAGGCAAACAAAAAAGACAAGCTACCGCCGTGCATTCAACGAGTCTTTTTTTACTGACCGCTAGAGTGACGTGATACTCTTTTCGTACAACTGCTTTCGAGCATCACGTGACTACAGCGGACTGTAAAAAAAGATCGCGTAAAGCACCGCGGTATCCTGTCTTTTTCGTTAGCCTCGACCAACGATATGTCATAAATCCGGTTTTGTTTTAGAGACTTTTTTTTTTTTTTTTTTTTTTACAGTGTACTTTCACTTCTTTCGTCCTTGTTTATGTTTAATTATTTCCGTAGATTTTGAAATCAGGCAATTCTTCTGACAACACACACAATTGATAACACAATTGTGGTGTTGCTTAAAAAGAAGCATCTCTCCAGTTGCTTATCACGTATTCCTTAAATAGTTGTTTTTCTAAGGTGAGAAAGGAAATCCGAACCCAAAAAGAATTTTCTTTTCTACTTAATTCAGCAGCTAGTTCTTATTTTTTATAAAAAGTACTATTTGTGACTAACATTTCGTGTGCCAAATATTCAATACTTATCTTCTTTTACTAAAACACATCGTCTGGAATTGTCTTTTCAAAATGTTTTTTAACTAGAATTAGAATATTCTAGAATTTTCCAATATTTTTTTAATTATATCTTTCAGTCGTATTCGCTCATAAATTCTTGGCTGAACCTTCTAAGGTTTTTATAATCTTTCAGCAACACTTCAGACGTTCTTCTAATTTCACGGAATCCTTCGCCGCCCTTCTGGTTTAGGTTAACTACAGCTGATATTGCCGCCATAGAACTGCAAATAAATCGTAGCTTTTCCATATTTCTTGTATCAACAAATAAAGGGAAAAATAGGGGATATAAATTTACAGCAGCTTGATTAAATACTTCATTTCCAATGAAGCTCTTCTTATCCAAGTGATTTTCAAGACTGTTGACGGCATCGTCTAATAATTTATGAAGCTTGATTCTAATATAAATAAATGATAAATAAGTGTGAAATATATGAATTATATGATATGTGTTTATGTAAAGGAAAATAAAATAATTTTATAAAAATAATTGTATCAAATTATAGTTATAAGGTAATGCAAAATGATGGACTTAATTCTATATGGTTGGTATTATCTAAACTGTACATTGTATGTAAATGATGCAAATTGCATCCGATTTTACTCACTTTAAAATTTATGGGTGTACAAAATGGCCACCATCCGAATGCAGGAATAAAATCTATACTGTAGCTGAATTCATTACGTATCGGGTAAAGAGTAATTTGCGTCATTGCGTTCATTGAATTTTTGGTGCGGTTTTTAGGTCAGTTTATAAGTAGTCGAAAGTTCTTTTTAGAGGTAGTTCATAAACTGCTTCCTTTACGAATCTTCAGAAGAAAAAATCACGGTTCAACTGAAATCACGAATACAAAGAAATCCTGATTCTCAAAGTGGCGTTATTGTAAGAACTGAAGCTACTGCGTACTAGACAACATTTAGGAGCGCTCTAGCAATGGCATTGAAACTTTAGGAGGACATCTTCTTTAAAATTATTTATAGGTTATTCATGTACAATTAGAGTTATAGAAAATTTAGCTAATTCACAAAGAAAGGGCTAAATCCCCGAAAAACCCAATTTATTCCCATGCTTGGATTAACGTTTTTGCAGCCCTTGCAACTTTACATACAATGCCTGGTTCAGTATGTTTAGCCGTGTAAAACTGAGTCACATTTTTAATCATCTGCGCTTTAATTATTCAACAAAAGCAAAGTTATTAACTTTATAGAAAATCATTACCTGTAAAGCCATATCTTCGCGGCTGCACTTTCGACAAATAGTCTAACTGATGCATGAAATTTCCTATCCTTTATCAATCCCTTATTTTTCTTGAAGTTGGACAACATAATTGCAAAGGCTATGTATTGCTTCCAAGCTGTGTCATCCACAAAGTTTTCATCAGTATCTAAAGCAATTTGCTTGACTAAATCTAAATCAATGCCATATGGAAAAAGATCTTCCACATCTTCATCAACGATGTTTCCTTTTCGATCGATGATCAAAAGATTCCGCAAAAGATATTTTTCTTCCCTTAGCTCTCGGAAAATATCTTCAGCAGTCTGTTTAGAATACGAAAGCGCAAGAACTGACCCCGTGACACCCAAGCCACCTACAACCCACGTCAGTATATTCGAATATTTTGGTTTCAAATCAATTGCAAAAACAGTGTACAACAAGGTACCAATGCCACGTGCGAATTCCATTGCCGAAGAAACTAAAGCTATGGCTGAAGTAGTCTGTTTAATCAATCCTAGCATATGTGCGGTATCTTGTAAATGCTTTATCACCCTTTCTCGCTGTTCAAGCCATTTATTCATTTCTGAGATTAATTCATTATTTATGTATCCATAATTACTAATGACTTTTCTCAATTTATCTCTAAAGGTCATAGGGGCCTCATTTTTAAGATCAGGATCCGAAGAAAGACTTAATGCTGATTTTATTGCTATTTCAGGCAATTTCTTATTTAGCTCATTTTCTTGCGACTGGTATGCTTTGATGATAGGTAAAATGTATTTATTTTGTTTGAACGCGTTTATTTCGAGCTCACGCAAAGTGAAATGTCTGTACAGATTTTGTTCATCTTCTACCGTCTCGTGTATAAAAGACAGGATAGGAAGACTTTTTCTTTTAGACAAGGGAACCTGGAAGAAAAAAGAACAGGAGAGAAGTAAGTAAATTATTTAATGAATAGTATCAGTAAAATAAAAGTAAAATGTGAAACTTCACTTAGATTTAGAAAATGAGTTGTGAAATCTCAATCCACGCAATTCTCTGGTATTCTGCAATAATGTAATGCAGGAAAGAAAAACCTTTTTTACACACATGTCAAAAATTTAGGAACATTATCTATAAACATTGTAATCTGTCAAACGTATATATATATATATATATATATATATAGGAGACGAAGGGTAAAGTGCCAGTGGGGACAAAATTACCATTTGAGTTTTTTCCGCTGTATAGTCCCTCCGCCACACTGGAACAGCGCGAAACATTCGTCACATATGCTGGTAATATTGTCTGCGATTTTCAAGCGGAAGGCCACATTTTTGTAGTATTTAACTCATTTTGTTATTTTTTCGCAATTTCGATTTTAGAAAAGCGGTACAATTTCTTGATTATATCTAAATAATATGCAGTGTTATAATTATTTGCTCTTATCCTGTTTGATCAATATGAACTAACCTTTGAAATGATTGTGTTTGAAACCGCTAAGCCTTGTAGATTAGATGCTAGGTCACAGTCTTTGTAATGGCGTCATTCCAGGTAAAGTGGCCACAAAGAGGTCGAGCAAAATGGCCAGGTGGCTACTTTGATCTGAAACAATTTTTTATTCCTCGTTCATAACAAAATACTACTCAATAGTATTTTATTTGAAAGAAAGAAGACAGGTCGGGGCAATAACTTCTGCAGAGAAAAACTTACTTTCGACATTTGCAGTCTGCATGTCTGCTGGGGGAACTTGTTTTCCTCCATTTGTCATATGTATGTACCAGTATATGTACCGGTGTGGAATTCAGGGGGGTGGCCCGGGGGGACATTCCCCTCCGGATCAACGAGATGTCTTCCCCCCGGAAGATGTGAAATTTTGTGTTTTCGATGGTCAAAAAGTGCAATTGCCCAAAAGCAACTATATAATATCCTCCACCCCCCCCCCCCGAGCCACAAAAATCCCTCCCGGAGAAAAGTGTCTGAATTCAACACTGATTGATATTCATTACTGTTTATTTTATTTTGTAACGATTTAATACTTAAAATAATACAAAACATAATTGTTATTCTTAATGCGTGTTAACTTTAGCTTGTGTTGATTAAATATACAAAACACTGGTGTGCAAAACTTAAGCAACAATCATAAAATTCTAATTTTCAAGCACGCGAGTACGCAAAAAAAAATGTAATTCAAATAGGTACTATCCCTGCATCACAGCTAGTCGATGTGACATCTATCTTCATCAAGTCACACATGGTCATAAGTGTCAAAGTCACTAAGGTGAACCAAAATATGGATCTTTCATTTGTTTCATTATTAATCTCAGATGATCGCCTTAAGGTAACTCCATTGAAAAGTCACTGTGACTGTTGCTTTGTGACGATTCACGAGGTGACATTACAATGAAGTCACCTTGTGATTCCCATGTGACTGTCGTTTGAAGACTCAATTTTGAAGTTATCGTGAGCTTTACATTATGATGAGTCACCAAATAATGTTACAATGAAGTGACATGGTGACTTTCAAATGGCCTAGACACTACTGTGAAGTCGCTATTGCGTTCCTCCGTATAAAGTTACCAGATGATTTCATTTTCTGTCACTTGCGAATTCGTCACAAAAACAGCTATCATGATGACTTTACAATGGAGTCTCCAAGAGTCAGTCACACGAGAGTCACTAGGTAACTTCATTGTAATGTCACTTGGTGACTCGTCAAAAAGCAGCAGTCATAGTGTCATCTCAGTGCAGTGGCCAAATCAGAGTAAGAATGAGACGAATGAAAGATATCACATTTCAGTTCATTGTAGTGACTACGACACTTGTGACCATTTGTGACTTCAAGGACAGTTCACATCGACTGGCCATGTTCTTATGGTAGTACCTATTTTCTACACTTTCTGTTCATAGAATTTTCTTTTGAGTATTCAGAAATTAGCATTTTGTGATTGTTGCTTAAGTTTTGCACACTAGTGTACATTAATGTGATTTAAGGTGAATTAATGTGATTTCTTCATGTACCAGGCCACTTTTCCCAGCGTATTCGGGAAGAGTGTACATTTTGTAAGTATTATTTTAAAGTAACGTTACATCTTAAAATAAATTAAAAAAAAGTAAAATATCAATTAAAACTAAAGTTATTTTAATTAATATTGGTATTTGTTTCTAGAACTTTACTGAATAAAAGGGTATCATAAAAATTCATCAAACATTAGAGTGGTCACTTTATCTTTCCCGTATATATATATATATACAGGGTGTTCTGTTAAAGGGGTCCAATATTAATAGGGGTAATAGAGGAGATCACACGGAGCATAAATCAGTACATAATGCCTGGCCGGATCTCAATAATTTTCAAGTTACAGCAAATAGAATGAAAAATCGGAAATTTGTAAAAAAACCCTCATTGCTAAACTATCGATAATGCTACATAAAAACGAAGCACATATTTAGAAAGAGCAGAAAAAATCCTACGAAATGACATAAGTTGTTTTAGAATATTGAGAATTAATGGCGAGTTACAAGCTCTGAAACAGTGAAAAAATACAAAATCAAATATTTAGCAAAATAGTTAATCGTTAATTCCAAAAATGCAACTTTACCTACATCAAGGAAAATGTTATAAAATTTGGTCCATTCCGAAAGCTTTCGAAGAAGCTGACAATAAACCATATCAGTTTAATTGTATGGGAGAAATCAAGCAGTTCCCTAGTTACAACTCTGTACTGTTGCACGCTCGGAAAGGGCGAAACTCCGCCCATGACGATTGTAAACACCCCGTTTTAATATCTTTCAATTATACATTTCTGATCAACCTCTATCAATACCCTTTCATTATTCAGTCTGGTCAAGTGAATGACATATTGTGCAGCTCTCGCCTTGTCTTAAAGCAAACTCCGTGACTGCTGCGTTTCCTCCATGAACTTTCAGGATGATGAAGAAGAAGTACTTTTTATGCAAATTTTCTATGTGTATAGGAAGAAAAGTGTAATAAAACAGCAGTCATCAGTGGGCGTTATGTTAAAGGGAGGCTGTTGTAAGTGGGATTGTAGTAAGTTGATGTATAATAATTATGCCGGAATACTCTAACGAAGAATATGCGGACATGCATCTGATGTACGGGCAAGCTCATGGAAATGCATGTCTAGCACAGCGCATGTACCGTGAGCAATTTCCAAGGAGACGTTGCCCAAGTTCGAAACTCTTCATAAAAATCGATAGACGATTACGTGAGACTGGATCGTTTAATACAGCAAGCATTGATGCAGGGAAACCTCGACATGTACGAACACCTGCAATGGAAGAAGATGTACTGAATATTTTTAAAGATAACCCCTCTACGAGTACACGAGCTGATGCGTCTGAAGTCGGTGTTTCTCACCAAAGTGTGTGGCGTGTTCTGCGTGCAGAAAACATGCACCCCTTTCATGTGCAGCGGGTACAACTGTTATCAGTAACAGATTGTGCTCAGCGGACAGAATTCGTACGCTGGTTGCTTAATGTAACAGAAAATAATCCAGAATTTCTGGAAAATATTTTATTTACTGGTGAAGCAACATTTACGAGAGAGGGCGTGGTAAACACGCACAATATGCCCACATGGTCATATACAAATCCGCACACTGTTTTCCCGTCGAACGCACAACAAAAGTTCAGTGTGAACATATGGGCAGGTGTCCTCGGCGATTATCTCATAGGACCATATTTACTCCCAGATGTACTCAATGGCAGTACGTACTTGGTTTTCCTACGGGATATCTTACCGCAGTTACTGCAAAATGTGCCAGCAACAATGCGCCACAATATGTGGTTTATGCACGATGGCGCACCGGCACATTTTTTCATAGGTGTTCGCAATCACCTCAATTCAACATATCCTGGGAAATGGACTGGACGCAGTGGACCTGTTGCTTGGCCTGCACGCTCTCGAGACCTCAATCCGTTAGACTTTTTTGTTTGGGGACACCTTAAATCGCTGGTGTATGAAACGCCTGTGGATACACCGGAGGATTTACTAGCGCGAATCGTTGTCGCTGCAGGAGACATTCCTAACTCCGTCGGAGTTTTTCGGCGTGTTCGCCAATCTTTACAACGTCGCTGTCGGCTGTGCGATTCTGTTAATGGGCGCAACTTCGAACACCTATTATAATAATGTCCGTTCGTCTGCCTTCCGACATTGAACTGTGCAGCGCAGGCCAGAAGACTATGCTTCACATATGTCATAAAGTACGTGGAATGTAATTCTTTATTTGTCATTTTTCTTTTATTTTCAACACTTTTTGGCACAGTATTTTGTAAGTCACAGACTGTGGTGTACTCAAATTGTAAATTACAAAGTTTGTATGAATTAATTTAAAATTTAGTGTCTTTTTTAAATTTATAATTAATAAAATTATTATGCTATTTGTTATTATTATTTCCTATCATAAATTATGATGCACATATACATACAATAATTGTCCATGTAAAACATGTACTGAAACTTCTTGCATAGTTACAAATCGCAA
The DNA here is from genome assembly GCA_963932465.1 of Maratus speciosus. Classification (NCBI taxonomy): domain Eukaryota; kingdom Metazoa; phylum Arthropoda; class Arachnida; order Araneae; family Salticidae; genus Maratus; species Maratus speciosus. The sequence continues at coordinate 176,913,121 of OZ010793.1, forward strand.
TATTTTTAATTATTTCCGAATTTTCACCACCAGTTTAATTTTAAAGAATTTAACTGAAGCTTTATATCAATAAAAGACCACTTTAAAATGTAGACTATTATTGTAAAGTTATTTTGGTTCATTCAACTCTTGAATAATTAAAAATGTTGCATCTCAGAAGAAGCATGATCGAAAATGTATAGTTGAGAGTAATTAAAAAGGCGGTGTTTCCAATCGTGATGGGGGGAGTTTAACCTTTGCTAGTGTCAAAGAAAGCGGAGTTGTAACTAAGAAACTGATTAATTTCTCTCACACAATTAAACCGATATGGTTCATTGTAAGCTTTTTCGAAAGTTTTCGGAATGGACCAAATTTTACTACATTTTCCTTGTTGTAGCTAGAGTTGTCTTTTTGGAATTAACGATTAACTATTTTGATGTATATTGGATTTCGTACTTTTTTCACTGTTTCAGGGCTTGTAACTCGTCAATAAATATTGCTATTTTAATACAATTGATGTCATTTTGTAGGTTTTTTTCTGCTCTTTCTAAATATGTGCTTCGTTTTTATGTAGCGATATCGATAGTTTAGCAATGAGGGTTCTTTTACAATTTTCCGAATTTTCATTCTATTTGCTGTAACTTGAAAACTATTGAGATCCGACCAGGCTTTATAAACTGATTTATGCTCCATGTGATCTCCTCTATTACCCCTATTAATATTGGACCCCTTTAACGGAAGACCCTGTGTATATATATATATATATATACGGGACAGATATATATCTACCGAGTGTCCCAAAAAGGAAGGAGCCTTTTTAAAATTAAATAATTTGAAAAAGATTAACGTTAGTAAAGCCCATTTGTTGCGTCTTTATTAGGAAAGCAATACATATGAAATGATGCGATTTCAAAATTAGCTTAAAATTTCACCAGTTGGTGGCGCTGCAAGTTGAAAAAACCAAATGACAATATTTTCGAAAAATCTGCCATTCCCGGTAATGCCATGAATTAGTCTTATAACAAAACTTTCCGATATCAGTAAATATGTTTCATCAAAAATGTCCTCCTATGTTTTGCTGATGTAATGTTTCAGTTCCGCTAAACTTTGTGGGGTTTATAGGTAAACTTTGTCATTTACGTATATCCACAAAAAGATAGTGCAAGGGTTCTAATCCGACGAATATTGCCATGTAGATTTTCAGCTTTCAGAACAATCTATTGGCGAAATTGTAAGCTAATTCTGAAATCATTTTTTAAAATGTATTGCTTTTCTAATAAAGATGCAACAAACGGGGCATTTCTATCGTTAGCCGTTTTTTAAATTATTTAATTTCAATATGGGTCCATACTTTTTGGGATACACGGTATATCTAAACTAATAAAAGAACATAGTTTATCTGCGTGTCTGTATGATTGTGTGTGCGATGACTAGGAAATTCTACCGCACGTAGAGATCTGAAAATTTGGAAAAGTGTAGTCGAAAGCAGGTACTAATGCACCTGAGACTCAAATTTTTCATTTGTTTGATAATAATTAAACTCACAATAAAAAACGCCGTACGAAAAAACATTGCGCTTGTGCCTCCAAGAACACCGTTTTGAAGCATGGAAGTAGAGAAAATACGAAGTGCGAATGCGACTTTTTCTTCGGTCCGTCTTTCAAAACGAGCATAGGCCGAAGCGTTCGAAATATAGACACCAAACCACATCTATAAGCTTTCTAACAAATCAATGCTTTAAAAATATACGAAAATTAACTTTTTCAAAAAATTTATTAATAGACTTCGAATTTGCGTCTTCCCTACCTCTTTTTCATGCTCGCATTGATGTAAGTTTTCTAAATATGGAAAACCGATTACAACAAATTGAAGATAGTGGAAAGCTTTTATGTTCAAAACGCCACAATTCGTTCGAAAAATATCACTGTTAACCCTTTAAAAGATGTTTTCTGATGTTCAGTACTTTTTGCGGTTTATTCCCCGATACATAACACACACACATACGCTCCGTTTTTATTCATTTGAAGCACTCGTATTTATGAATCGATTTGGATGTAACTGAGCATGAATACAGGACTTACCAAGATCTCGACAAAGTTTGTAAGCCAGAAATTCTAGGGTGTATGATTTTTCCATAATCAGGTTATGATATTTATAAGCTTAAGAAAACGTGGTTTCTCGCAAATTTACTTTAATTGTTTTATCTATTGTTGCTGATACGTTTAAAGTTCACAGTCATATCCGCCAGCGTCAAATTCTCGCTAAACTTGCCGATACTTCGCAAAATATCGTCAAATTGATGGATAAATTAAATTTAAAAAACCAAAAAACCTTATTTTTCAAAAAGCGAACTAATTAATTATTTCTCATCAATGTGAAACTATTTTATATTACTTACCTATTTTTTATTTACTTGTTTTGATGACTTTTAAATTGTGTTTAATTGTTAGTTCCTATCTATAAACGCTGTTTTGATGAGGCCTATAGATGTCTATGATGGTTAGAGTTGCAGTAAAGCTAGAGATCCTACCTACACAACTTCCAGGTTGTGTACTATTTAAACGGAGCTTCTGACTGTAAAATAGTCAATGAAACATCGTCTTCATTTTGAAAGACCTATCGAATGATATGCCACTTAACAGGGTGCGTAAAAATGTTTTTTTCGACTCTACCGCCATTTTGTATTTTACGACCTCCATTTTGAATTTATAAAAACAAAACCTAGTCTATAACCATCGGACGGTTAAAACGAATCGATAGAGACCTCATTCATTAAAATCCATCCAGCCGTTGGGATGTTTCGAGGGTATAAAGAAATCCACTTACCCAGATACGCGTGAAACACATAACTCTTCTTGGCAGTCGGGGAAAAAAAGTCGTCATGAATGGAACCAACTTGGCGATAGCTGACTAATTTTCCGAAATTCCCATTCAGATTCTGTATTGACAATAAACTCTATAATTGGGTTTCACGGACTTTACCTCTGTGTGTTTGGGTAAAATTAGCTGAATTTTTAAAAATAAGGAATAGAGAATAGTTTTCCTCCCGGTACAGGCTGGAAGGACTTTTTACAATTGTCTCTGTTCCTTTTTCACTCATTCAGTTTTATTCTCTCCGTGCCCTCATCACTCATACGCTAGTTTCTTTCTCCACACATACGCCCTTTTTCTACCTTCGCAAGAATTATATTTTCTTTTTTTATTGCGTGTGATGTACAACTCCCCCGGCGCTGTTAGCTTAAAAGGAGGCCACGGCACAAAATTTAACAAAGCACAGCAAACTTATATCAACAATAAACAGGAAATGCAAGAGCCACTTAATTGGAATGGGTCGAAACTAAGCTCAATTAAGAAGAAGTAAAATGGAAAATTCTTTCCCAAATGTATTAAATTTTAAAGGATTCATCTCAGTTCTTAATGTCCTAACAGTACTGTTTTCTGTAACTAAAAAAGTACACTAAATAGCGAAGTGCAAGAAGCGTTACGTGCCGATTTTGACGAGAGTGCTATCGTTGGCAAGTACTCGTCGTGGGGAGTAAGAAACTCAATGGAACTACCCATCGCAAATCAGCCGTTTTCAAGATATCCGACAATTTATGCCACACCTATTTGTTTTTTTTTTATTACAATGTATTTATGGTGTTGCATTTTTGTCATACCGTTAAATTTATAATTGTTTTACAGTACATATACATTTAATGTCTGAATTTAAAAACCATTAAAACACCAAATAAAATAAACTAAGACAGACTTCAGCACAGTTAAAAAATAAAATTCTTAAAATAAAACGAGCTTCATTCAAAGTCTGCGATCGCAATTGAGAGAACCAACCCTCAAGGAGCTAATCTACCGTGATAGCTGTTGCAACTCGATTTTAAAATTCTGGCGTTCACAATTAGCGGGATGCGATAGGGTTGGTTCACTCAATTGTGATCGCAGGCTTTGAATGAAGCTCGTTCTATCCCTAGTGAATATTGTCTGTTTTTAAACTAACTAATTTTAACTGTTCTTGATTTGTTCCGTCGTTTGCTATGCAATGGATATTTTGTACTGATGATGCCTCGCGTGTAGCTTGGCGAAACGTTTACAAATTGTATTTTTAATTGTTTTTAAGTATATTTTTTATAAATTTTATTTTTTAACTGTGCTCAAGTCTGTCTTAATTTATTTTATTTGCTGTTTGATAATTGTTGTTGTTAAATGGCTTTCTGTTAACTTAATTATGTTGCTTGTGTTTAGCTATTAAATATGAAAAAAAAAAAACTTGGAAAAAAATGAAGAGAAATCAATGGCTGTAAATACAGGGCTGCCACGGGCGACTATTTTCATATTCTATTAGCACCACTATTTTTCAAAAAATCAATTTTGTAGTTTATGTTTCTTGAACAGGTGATATTTTGATGGGATACCCAGTAGCAGTACTGGGAAACTTTCATAGACACAATGTAAATCCCCGACCCTCAGTGAAACAGTGCAAACAGCTAAGCAGTAGAAGCCGCATAAAGGGGCGAAAGATAACACGGGGTTTACTTGGCACGCTTTTGCGTGATCGCCAGTAGCGATAATTATCAAAATGAGGAGTAACGGTGTGCTCACCGCTGTCCCCTGTCCGCGAGAAAGCAGTGCACTCCCCCCCCCCCTCTTTTCGTGGATGGAGCTTCTCTCCGAGGGAGAAACCCCTGAAGGTCAAAGATCGTAGAATAGGTTAGGTGAATCTGTTAGTTGTTACGTTAGATTTCGAGTGAAAGTGGAACTTTCGATACGTAAAATTTATTATTTTACAGAGTGCTGTATCACTGAATATTTTTCCATTGTACGTATTCATCGGCTATCTATTTGCAATACAGAAAATATAACAACAGAACATGAACAGATCATATTTAAAAATCTCTCCCAATCGCTGTTAAGTCACAAGTCAAACTGACCAAGAAATGTCGTTTTGAATTCTCACGAAACGTTGGCGCGAAGGTGTTATCTTAGGTTTACTACAAGATGAGGAGTAACCTATGAGAGATGCCTATGATTGGATCTCCCCTTTGAGTGTGTTTCCCAGCAGAGCTGTTTGCACTGTTTCGGTTAGTTACGGTTTCCAAAGCCTTCCTTTCTTTTCCTTACCTCCACTCATAGTCTATGAGTACATGTTTATTACATCATAGAGGATTATGTTTCTTGCACATGCTGTCAAAGGCCACGTGAAATATTTTTATTTGAAAAAGTTGTGCGAGATCAGTTAAAAAATCTCCAATCGTAGCATTGTAAATGTATTGTTTCGTGTGCTATGTGTATGTATGTTGATGTTGGACATTTGTAGTGTTCACTGATGGTTGTTGTCTTCTATATCGAAGTGGGCAGGAAGCAGTTTAACAGCAAAAATTATAAATTTAACGACATAACAAATGTTAAAACATAAATACCTTATAATAAATAAACAAATTGCGTGACATAAATTGTCAGATATCTCGAAAACGGCTGATTTGCGACGGGAGTTGCCTTTGAGTTTTTTACCCCCCACGACAAGATCTTTCAAACGAAACCCATCTCGACGAAATCGGAGTCAAAATTAAATTAATTTTAGCACTGAGATAATTAGAGCAATTAATGGGTCAATTCATGTTACATGTGGGGCAGCTTTTCAATATAAGGTAAAACAAGGAGAGATCGCGCACAAAGAGATTCGACGGGAAGGATTAGAGCGCGCGCGCAGCGAATCCAGGTAGTTGCACAGCAGCATTAGTGCAGTGTCTATATGAATGGGCACATTGATTGTTCCGAGCGTCTTGGATAAAGCATTGCCATTTTGTTTTGTTTTTCCAAAGTAAGTTCTTCAATTTTCATAACTGTTTGTCAGAATTTTTATAGAATGTCCAAAGTATAAAATGTTTTGAACTTAAACTTTTTCTTTTAAGCTATTAACCTAGACTAAGGATACGAACACCAACAATTCGTTTCAGAAGTGGCCACATTTAAATAAAAGGCCGCGAAATCTCTTCTACTAAAATAGGAGACTTTGCGCATCTGCTACTTAGGAGAGATGGCGCATTTCCCCATAAGTTTCAGTGCTAAGAAGAGATTACGCAGCTTATTGGTAAATTTTCATGAATTGAGAATTACGTATAAACATTTGAATGAATCAATTTTGAAATAATTTTGGAAAAACACATAATTACCGAAACTAAATTCGGCAACAAATTATTTCGCAGATAAAAATTTTGTTAATAAATTAATAATACAGTTGTTATTAAATTAATTTTACATAATTATTTTTGTTTATAAATTAATAATATATTTGTTAATAAATTAATAATATATTTGTTAATAAATTAATAATATATTTAATAAATTAATTAAATATTTTTATATATATTTTTTAATTTATGAACAAATAATTTGCTAATAAATTAATTTTGTAAACTAAAATAAATTTTCTAATAAATGATTTATTTATTTGCTAATAAGTAACGCGTGTTGGAATTTTTAATACATTTTTCAGGTCGCAATGCAAAATATTTAGAGGAGGAAAACGAAGAAGGAAGGATCATGCACCGCAGAAAATCTAAAGTCTACCGTAGAGGCAATACAAAATAGTTCACTTAAAATTCGTACAGCAGGCAGGGAATTCATTATCCCGAAATCCATCTTGAGAGGTAGGTTGAACAAATCAGCTGAATATAAGATGCTTCTCGAAAAGTTGGGATTAAAAAAGTGAAGGGAAAAAAACGAAGGTCAATGAGGATGAGTGCATTGAATGTCTGGAATTGTACCAGGAGACAACTTCGACGAGTGACTGGATTCAATGTGTTGCATGTGACAGATGATTGTACGAAAGCTGTTCGAGTTACAACAATAAGTGCATCGATTGTGGACGAAGACAACTTCGGTTAACGAACAAAAACATTGAAACTGTCGCAACTGACGTTGAAGCTGACGTTGAAGACAACGCTGTAAATCTAGTACACAGCAGATTTACCGCTATGTAAATCAAGTTAAAATCAGTAAATCAAGAAATCAAGATTTAAGTAGTAAATCCTGTAGTAAATCAATAAATCAATGTAAAATCAATAAATCCTATAATAAATCAATAATTTTTTTAATAAATCAAGTTATAATCAGTAAATCAAGATTTAAATTGTAAATCCTGTAATAAATCAATAAATCAGTTTGAAATCAATAAATCCCATATAATATTTGCGAAATCCTTAAATCCTGTATAAATATTGGAAAATCAGAGAGAAGATCACTACATTTCAAAAATCATCTAATAAATCCGTAAATCTTAAATTAAAATCGATTAAAATTTGATACTTTATCCATGGCGTGCGCATTTTACAACGCACTTTAGCTCGCATCTCGCATTTTGGAGTACATGAAAGATGAAGTGAAATGAGCAGAATAGTGGACCAGGCGAAACAATACAAAGTGACTGATCAGAGATTGAGCGTGAGAGGTCAAGACTGATCGTATGTGATACGCGTGATATAAAATATTTTTAATTTTAACCCTTTCCGGCGCGGAGTAATTCTGTTTATAAACTGATGAAATAATGGACTTACACCAGAATATATAAACGAAGTTATTAGAAAATACTAACTTGCTTATTTTCTCATACATTATAAAAGAAAAATTTTAGTTAAACATTCTTGGTGACGTTTATCAGTTTCGGAATTAAAATTAAATGTCCTTTTTTAAGGACAACGCCCTCGAAAGGGTTAATTATTTTATCGCAGATAAAATTTTATGTTTATCTCTACTCTTTACCATGAGTCAAGCTGATAAAGCAAACAATCTTAAAATAAAACGAAAGCAAAATAAAACAAACTAAACTAAACAAAATGTGTGTTGGTTAAAAGTATTTTATACTTTTTCTTAATTATTTAAAACGTGCGTAAATTAAAAAAAAATATTTTGTATTTTAATCAAACTTGCAGACAAATAAACTTATAAGAAATAAAATGGAGTAAAAACTGTAGTTAACGGATGTAATAATACTTTATAATACAGATTAAAACAATAAAAAGTAATTATAGTAAAATCTGTAAAAATAGAACCTGTTTATAACGGAATCTCCCTTAAAGGGAAATTTTTTATGGTTGCTATGAAAAAAAAAATTAACTATAATTACACCTGTTAAGAGAAAAACTTCTCTAAAACGGAATTTTTCCCAGTTCCATCCGATTTCGTCGTAGCAGGTTTGGTCGTATAAGGGATGTGGTACTAACTATCAAGAAAAGCTTGTTTAAAACGAAGTTTTCCACATTTTTTTCGATTCCGGCTTAGCAAGTTGTTCAAGAATCATTTATTTTTCATTCGACTTACTATAATTAGTATGATAAGTCCAGAAAAATAATTATTTTTCCGATTTAAATACATGATTGTTTCTGAGACTTATGAATTTAAAGTTTTTTTAAATTTTATTGCATTGTAATGTGAGATTTATTTGTTTACATGTTTTTTAATGAATATTTTAATAAAATAATATTGAAAATTTAGTTATTTTTGCTAACTAACAAACCTTAATGGTTCTTTAGTATGTTTTTAAAATATTTCGTTCCATATACTTAATTGCGATTGAAACCTGAAAGTATTACAGTATTTATTTATGTAAAAAAATAAAAATAAAAATAAGACTATATAGCTTTCCTCCATGTGGTATCTAGAATTACCATTTGAAACAATGGTGGATCTCTTGGGCTAATAAAGGGTTCGCAAAACGACATCATGCATCCTCAAGGGAAATGACTTGGAGGGCGAAGCTTAAGCCCGACTCGACCCGTCCCGGGTCGCGCCAGTTTAAATCAACGGGACTCAGGCTGGGTCAGGTCTTCTGCCTTTAAGAGCCGGGCCCTGCTCTGATCTTACAATTTTTTGCAGATTCGGGTGGAGCCAGGCCTGGACTTCGTTCTTCCTAGAGGTCTGCACTGGCCAAAATTTCCAGGTCGGAGCTCGGTCCGGAATAAAAACTAAATGTTCGGTCCGTATCAGCCCGTGGGATGACCATTATTTGTCCCGACCGCAACCCGTGCACTCCTCTGAATTCTTGTCCCCGAGCCCAAGTTGGTTTGACATCTTACTTATTCGTAAAAATTATATTTAGGTTGTACGTTTGTTAAGTGAAATTATTAGATTTTTTTTTTTTTTTTTGATTTGATGACTTTTTTCTTAATTTTATTTGATTTGATAAGTTACAGAGATGCGTTTTTAAAAATCTACTTTTTTTGTTTGTAGAGCTTTAAAAATATGATTTTCTTTTATCATCCGTTTCTTTCATTCTAAACTGATTTTCTTATTGGATTTTCAGTTGAATGTAATTGTCTAAGTCATACTTTTTACGTGGTGTTTATATACGTAATTGCCTAAACGGTCATTAAAATTACTGTTTTTCTGTATTCTTGAATTTCGAACATAATCTGAAAATAAAATATAAGCATAAGTAAGTGTGCTTTATGAATAATTTTAATTTCAAAATGCAGGCTAGGCTCAAGTCGTTTTTTTAGCTTTTATACCAGGCTGGGCCAATATATATATATTGTGTATGTGTGTGTGTGTGTGGGGGGGGGGGGGGGCTTGGAACTGATCTTGGGCCTAAAAATTTCAGCCCGCACAAAGCTCAAACTACATATTAAAGGTAGCTTTAATTTTTTTTTAAATGCTTCTTTCAGGCATCATGATCATCTCAATAGTCACTGAATATACCAGGTGTCCAAAAATTGACTGACTGATTTTAAAATTCAATAACTTGCAAATCGTGACAGCTACCTAAAAAATAATTGCAGGAGGGTTATGTAGGAGGTCAGGAGTAGTGGTGATTCTGTTCCAAATATTTCAAAAATTTAACTCCGCGATTTCCACGGCTAATGTAAAAGTAGCAAAATTTGAGCAGCCTGCAATTTTCACAATAAATCTTTTTTTTTTATGATCTAATTCTATTTATAAAAAAAAACTCTTTCACAAAAATGTTTACATATTTGAACACTAAATATGCAGACATGAAATATGTAATAAAATAAATGCACAATTTTTAAGCTCATTTTGATTTTTAAAAAAAAAGCAGCAAGAGGGTTGCGTTTTGTTCCAAAAATTTTTTTGGAACCAAACAAATAAATTCTAAAGTAAATCTCCTTTATTAAATTGAAATGAACTTAGTATTATGAGCAATACGAATTTCCAAATGTTTTGCCCTGAGTAGTTCGCGATTCATAGATTTTGTTTACGTGTGACGTCACCTGTGTTTTGCTTACGTGACGTCAGACTTCGGTGGCGTATAAATCTCAAATAAATCAACAAATCACAAGTAAATCACAAATAAATCGTATATAAATCAGTAAATCACAAATAAATCAGTAAATCTGTGTACACTTATAAATCAATCAGAAATCAGGTAAATCAACTTGATTTATAAATCTGGTACACCAAAAACTAGTTTGTCGAACCCCTCGGAAACTGTGGAAATGAAAATGAAGTCATTTTCAAGTTAAACATGTTATCAAGTAGATTAATGTTATTTTGTAATCTAAACAGAGCTTACCTTTTCTGATACTTTAATCTTCTTCTAAATTAAAATTCTTTAATTGCTGTTAAAATTCTTTCTTTTTTAACATAAGGTTGAAATATTCACTCATAATACAATCATATCTATTCACAAAAACCTTACAACAATGTAATTTAAGTGTAATTATTATTGTTAAAAATTTAATTGTAGTTATTATTAATAACAATCTCTTCTACCCATGTACGCAATCTCTCCTACCCATGTGCGCAATCTCTCCCACCCCATAAGGAGAGATTACGCAAAATAGTTTTCTTGGTTTTATTACTGATGCTCTATTAAATTACAGCCTAACAATAAAATAACAGTGGAAATGCATAAAAAACAAATGAAATCAAAATTATTCATGGATAGTTTAGCAAAAAATTAATATTTAGATTTTTTATTATTATTCTTTTGAAATGTGCACAGACTCTTCTAGCTTTATCTTATTTCTACCGTTTTAACAATAATATTAAATCAAATTAAAACAACCATGCTAAGATGAAAATGTAGAATTTTTTGTTATTTTTAATATATAGTTTTCCTTTTAACAACTTATAAGTCAACAGATATAGGTACTTATGTAAGTGTCGCGCGCTGGACATTATGTCAGTTTTTCATAGAATAGCCCTGAAACGGGCAGATTACTTAGGTCTAGGATTTAAAATGTGGAGATTTTTATTATCTATTAGTTTTATTATTTATTTATTATTAAAAATGGGTAGCTTACTAAGGTCTAGTGTTTAAAATGCGGAGATTTTTATTATCTATTATTATTATTATTATTTTTTATTTTTAAAAATGGGCAGCTTACTAAGGTCTAGTGTTTAAAATGTGGAGATTTTTATTATCTATTATTTTTATTATTTATTTATTATTAAAAATGGGCAGCTTACTAAGGTCTAGTATTTAAAATGTGGAGATTTTTAAACCTATTAAAGGGCCATTCCATATCACATGTGGAACAGTAACAGTTTTTCTACATATTACACTATAAAAAAAAATTCGTTAAAATACGGAAATTGTACTGGCAGTCGAGACGCCACTATTATTCCCGTATTATAACGGAAAATTTCCCCCGTAAATTCCAGAAAAACGGCGTCTCGATTGCCAGTACAATTTCCGTATTTTAACGGAATTTTTTTTAACAGTGTACTGCTGTTTTAGCAATGGTATTCTATCCTCAAATTAAAACAACTATGGTAATATGGGCATATGTTTTTTTGTTAATTTTAATGTATAGTTTATATTTTAACAACTTAAAAGTTAATAGATATAGGTATATATGCAAGCGTCACGTGCGGGATATTTTGTCCGTTTCTCATGGAATGTTCCTCATACTAATAATTAGTTTAATTATTTGTGCATCTTAATGATTTTTATTATCTTCTCGGGTATTACGAGTAACAGTTAATAGGTAGATTTTTATGGATTCCTTTGGTTCTTGTATTAGCTGAGTTCGTAGGTTATATTAGCCGAGGTCGACTGCATATATGTAGCATTTATTGATAAGTATATGATATGTTATAGAAATTTTAAAAAATAGACTGAACAGTTGTCCTTTTCTGCTGATATCAAGTAAAACTCTCACGTTTATCTTTCAAAATAAAGGCGGATACGTGTATATTACGAAATAAAATCACGCAGTAACCACGGATATCGCTGATAATGATTAAATCATGTTGAATTTCAAGCATGTTTCAATGTAATTTCACTAGCATATTGAAATCTGATAAACTTTTAGTTGCAATGAGTTATAACGTGTTTGATGTTAAATTTAAACTTTTAAAACTAAAAAAGGAAAAAAAAAGATGTATGCAGTTTTTTACATAATATTCGTACCCTTTAGTTCCATCTAAAACTTTCACATGGGTATAGATTTATGGTAAAATATATGATGGAGATAATAATATTTTAACCTTTAACTGATGTGACTAAAATTTGTCACACAACAGATGTGATCCGGTCTCACAGACCCCTCGAATAAAATGAATAAAAAAAATAACTCAAATGGTTGAATTTACTTAAATTTTGTCCCAACAATATCGTTGTACTTCTCTTAGAAGCATGTGAATTAAATTGCATGAAAAAAGTATTTTATTCATATTATTTAACTTCAGTACAGAAAAGTAAAATGCTGTAAAAGTGTTTACAGCTGGGAGTCGCGGGGTCTGGGAGACCGCGTGACACCAGTTAAAGGTTAAACTAAGTAAATGTACGCTCATGTAAACATATAATTTTTAAAAACAATGTAATAGATATGGAGATGCTGTAAAACTATCCGTTATGAAGCTTTGCTAAAAATTCATATTGACTCGATTTTATTGCAAATGTTTAAACAATGCTAAGCTACTTTACCCTGCTTTTCACAAACATAATTTTCCTTCTAAAACTTTTGTTTATGATTGCATTTCATTTATTCTTACAATTTCATATGCCATTTCATTTATTATGAAAGCCATACAGCGCGTTGAACGCTACTTCTTTTTCGAATGTTATGGGTACCAGATCCTAGAAAAAGTTGAATGAAAATAAGCATTATATGCGCTTTTATATTTAGCTAATTATGTCATAATTTAAAAGATACTTCGAAAAATAGAAAAATTTAAAATTTTGTAATTTATTAGTTATAAAAAATATAAAGGTAAAATAAAAGACACATTCTTTATATAGCTCTTAACTTTTGTATGCAGTAATTAAAAAAATATATATACATACATTTTTTTAAAGAAGGCATTGAATGGTGTAAGAATGCTTAACCGAATGTGTAAACCTTCGAGGTTTAATCAGTGTTTACTTTTCAATTTGTTTAGCTGTTGTAATAAAAAAAAAGAGAGAATTGCTTTCTTAAATAACATTTTGAAGCTAGTTTGAGCATCTTTGTAAGCTCCAACTTTTGACTTATATTTGAAATATTTTTTAAATTACTGCATACAAAATGCAGAAGCTATGTTATAGACATGCCATTTAATCCAACTTTATATTTATAATCATTAATGAATTATCGATATTTGTGGAATTATGTATGTTTCGGATGTCATCTTTGCATCACCCTGTAGAATATAACAACCAGTGGGAAATTTCCAATCCATTCATATAATAATATTGCAATGCAATAAAACATGTCACGTCTAAAAAAGTAATTTTAAAGAGGCAAAGAAACAGTATTAACCCCTTCGGGATGGGAGCCTTATGCGAAATTTTTAATGTTTTGTCACCTTTTTTTAAAACAGAAATTTGTATCTTCTGGAATGGAGAAAATGCGCTGATTAAATAAGGCAAATTTTACAGTAAAATTTTACTGGTGAGGAAAAAGAAGGATTCTGAGCGCTTCATGCGGCACGTATACGTGCCGCTCGTGTCCAAGGGGTTAAAAAAATTCTAATCTACGCATATAATAATAATGTGATGCAATAAAAAAATTTCCCATGTAAAAACTTATTTTTATAGAGGCGCAGAAACGGTATTCAAATATAGAAAGAAATACTGTGTTTAAGATTAAAAGTAAAAATGTTCGCTCAATATCTCTTAAAGACTCTTTTTAAAATAAAAGTCTAAATTGCATGGAACTAAAAATTACGCAACGAATAGCACATTTAGTTAATGGGATACTCGTCTGTTACATTACGCAGAATAGCTAGGCTTTTTGTCCATAATATGCGATACTTCCATAAATACTGTGAAAAAAAAAATGTGTTGAATCCATTTAAAGAAGTCCCTTTATAAATATACTTTAAAAAGCATTTAAATATCATTTTCAAGTGCGAAAAAATCATGCATAAATGGATAATATGACGAGGAATATGAATATTAAAATATTAAGAAGTTGAATTAGAAAAACGAGATATCGATATTTCCGTAATATCGATTCTATCTTTAATTCTGTCCTGTAACAAGTCAAGAATAATATTTCTTTTTAATCTACCATTTCGCTATTTAACATCAAATCGAAACTGAAACTCCCTAGTTCGATATTTTATCAGTTTATCTTAATAAATATTAATTGCGAGGCTTTTGAATTTTCAGACATGCATAATTATGTAAAACAATTTTGAAGTAACTAAAACATACTGTTAAAATCTAATAATTGAGAGGTATTTAAGCTAAATGAAGGAACTACCGTGGGGAAAAAAAAGAGTTACAGAAATAACATACTAAACAAACCTCCTGCAGAGGGATAAGTTATACATACCTCTATTCCAGCCATATTTTCTGAAGTTGCACATACTGTCTAGATTGCACTACGACTACATCATACTTTTAACAGCATATCGGCATAAAGATAAGAGGACAGATTAAACGCCGTGCCCTTTAAAATAGCAAAGCGAAAGCAAGCATCATCGATAAAAGTAGAAATAATGTACGACTGAAAGTGAAAGTATTAGTCTCATTTAATTAGTGATTGTTATCATAATACTTATTATTAATACTCTAAGAAAAAAAACTGAATTTATTATAAGTTTGGTTTTAATTGATAATGATGTCAGTTTTATTGTGCTGCTGCACTCTCAGAAATACTTTCTTGAATTCACGGAAATATTCCTGGCAGCATTGCTACCGGTATACGGAAATTTCTTTGATTCTTGAATTTACAGGGTGTCCCGAATTCATTGGCCAAACTGTAAGGTAAGGTAAAGTACACATAAAGAAGCAATGTTGGTATAGCAATGTGGGGTTGAAAATGAAAATTTTTGGCGAGAACAAGAAATACGGAGGAAATAAAAACGAGCGTTTTATTGGCATAACAATTACAGTAAGTATCCAAATGTGCCACTGCTAGCGTCTAGTAAGTGATTGGCGTACCTTCTCTCAGATTCCAAGTGTTTCACGAACATTTGCAGCAACGACGGAAAGTCTTGCAATGAGGTCCTCATCAGAGTCAATGGGTGTCTAATAGATGAGACATCTGGAAGCTTAGAAAGGGTACGTAAATCTTATCCTAGATGCTGCAGGTATATACCGATGTTGGTGGTGGCACATTTGAGCACTTGCT
The DNA here is from genome assembly GCA_963932465.1 of Maratus speciosus. Classification (NCBI taxonomy): domain Eukaryota; kingdom Metazoa; phylum Arthropoda; class Arachnida; order Araneae; family Salticidae; genus Maratus; species Maratus speciosus. Next base: position 176,928,618 of record OZ010793.1, read on the forward strand.
GTAATTGTTATGTCAATAAAACACTTATTTTCATTTCCCCTGCATTTCTCTTTTTTTTGCAAAACTTTTTGTGAAGATCGTTTCCCTTGATGTGAGATGTATCCTCCTAGGCGATTATTTTTTTTCTTTCCGTATATAATGTGTCTGTACGGTCTCTTATATATTACTAGTTTTTTTTAAACACAAAACTTAGTTTATTTACGAAGGTGAAGAAGGACAGTACAGATATTCGACAAGGACAAGACGGTATACAGTACACAAAGTATATATGAATTAGATCCAATGGAACACACTACAATACTCCACAATTATATATGTTGTAATATTACATCATTTCACTTCACCTACACTACTAAAATTATAACATTCCAGTGCCCGTAGCACCTAAAAATACACATTTGTTTTATGTATTTCCCGCCGGCACACAGAACGGCATAGTACTTCTACCTTTTACTCTCAAACAGAATATAACCCCTCCTCTCCCACGCCCGCGTGTCAAGGGACCATCGGCGCGCCAGATCAGGCTAAAGACGTCTCCAGACATCACACTTTTCATTTCCAACCTCCTCTTTGCTACACCAAAATTGCTTATTTATGTGCACTTTACCTTCCCTTGCAGTTTGGCCCCTGAATTCGGGACACCCTGTATATCCGGGAATTAGAAATTTCCGTTTTTTTTTCTGTTCTTGGACAGAAAATTTCCGTAATCTGAAAAAAAGGAGTTAAAAAAAAAAATACTTTTCGCTTTCTTCCGTGGATCCCCTTGGCTTTGAACCTGGAACCGCGCGTTTTCGAATGGGACATCTTAACCACTAGTCTAGCGAGCGCTTGGGAATTCGCTTTAAAATGGAGATATGGGATTTCCTCAAATGGGTGATTGGTATGGCTTGTTAAATTTTTTGTACAGAAAGCCCATAAATTTATACTTAATTGCAGGGACATTTTATCATTATGAAATAATGGTTGGTGTTTTAACATAAAATAATAGAGGATAAAAATTATTACATATTAGACATATTTTTAATAAGACATAATTTGATTGTTAGATGTAAAATATGAATAATTATATTTTGAATTAAAGTCGAGAAGAAATGTTTGCTTTTTTGAATAAAACCGATTTTTTAACTAGATTGAACTATTATGAAATTTTTTAATGTGTTCGTGTAGAATATATTTTACATGCAAATATTTTATTTAATACTCTAAAAATAAATTCGAATAAGGTTAAATGAATGAGAAAATTGCTACTTTATCAAATTCGAAACCATTATTTTTGTTTGTTTGTTTTAAAATAAATTAGAAATTTTAATTTATTGAATTTCCAATTTTTCTTTAAAAAAATAAATTTGAACTTTCGTAGTACTACAACCAATACGCATACGTGTAAGGAATAAACGGAATCCCCCCCCCCCCTTTTTTTTAGACTTCCTGGAAGAATCAAAGGAAACAGTATGTTTTCTAGGAATACGGAAATTATTTGTTTAAAAATAATTTAGTGTATGAAGACGAATTTTTCTGACAGTGCAGCGTAGTGGTCAGGATGCCTATCTGCCGCTTACAGAACACGAGTTCAACTCCCGGCTGGCCAAGGTTCATTCAACCTTTCATCCTTTCCGGGTCGATAAAATGAGTACCAAGCTTGCTTGGGAATTGAACACTGAGGGTCCCGCGTTGGGCTGACCACCTGATCGAGACATATGCTGTATAAAACTTCAGAGGCCAGGGTCAAGTAAACAGGGTTGGACAGTAGGGTGGATCGAAAAGTATAGGAATTTTTTTTTAATGAGTTTTAGCGCGGGGTGCGAAAGTTGTCTTTTACGTATATTAGTTTACATGTTTTTTTATTGAAATCCATTCATATCTTCCGGTGTCCCAAATGTCCCAAAATAGTTTAAAATTGAAATTTTTATGAAAATTTATAATTTTTATTTTACTTTATTTTACTTTACTTATTTATCTTTTTATTTAAAATTCCATTTGGCGCCTGGTGAGAAAGTTGTGTATTGGGTGTACTACATAATTATGTCGTTTACATAATTTTTTTTTTTATCTAAATCCATTCATATCTTCCGGTGGCCCAAGTATAGTTAAAAATTGAACTTAAGAAAATGTATTAAAAATTTTAAATTTACGAAAATTGTTTACAAATTTGTCAAATTGTTTAATTAATAAAGAATAAACTTACAATTAATAATAATTTTACAATAATACATGAAGTATAAATTTTAAAATAAGAGCATTAAATCATACAAATTATACAGAATGAACTTATGTAGCAAATTTTTTACTTCTTTTATTTTGAAGATTTACATATTTTTAAAGTTTGTAATACTTTTTTGTATTAGGGGTCTCAGGACTCTTCTTAAAGCTTTAAAATTTTCGAAATTTTAATTTTTTTAGATGTTAAACTCCTATCTTTTCTGAACATTTTGATATAATTTTTTCCTTGAAATTCCTATTAGAACTGAAGTTATGGCTTTTAAATTTATACACGTTCAATAGTTGAAGCGTCGTTTCGGAAACTTTGAAGCCATTTTTCTCCAAATGACGTTTTTGGGCATAACGCGCACGATATCTCAAAAACTTATGAATATTTTTTCATGAAATTTTCAAAACATATGTTTCATGTTAGTCTGTATAAACTGAACCTAAAATTTCCTTTTATTGTTCAAAACAATATTTTTTTAAGGTGATTATACTGTTGAAATTTTCGTAATTTTGCATTAGCTAAATACAACTTTGTGTTAAAAATATAAAAAAGCTTTAAATACAAATTTATTTAGGTTCAGGGTAATTATTACAATCTGAAGTATAAGTGGGCACCAAAATTTTCATTCTAGTTGCAATACTTATTTTGTAATCGTGCGCGTAAGCTGTTATGCCGATTTTTTGCTCGTCAAATGTCTAACAGTTTGGAGCCCCCAGTAAATGCTAATTCTGCATCTTATAATTTTTTAAATGCATGAAATGAAAGAACATACAAAGGGTACTAGGAAAGTTTTGCAATATGAGGAAACAAAATGTCGCAGGTGGCTGCTTGTGGCTGGGAGTTGATATAGGTTCATACTTATGCACCTGCACGTAACCACAAGTCTGTAGACTCAGTTATTCATTAGCTGTAATCGTGTGAAGTTCTCCCAGTGGTGTCCTGGTCAGGAAGTGAGATAAGGGTAGTTTTGCGGTGTAACTTCGCGCGTGGTTTAAACATAAATCAATGTTTAGAAGAAATTACTCTTGCACTTGGTGATGATTATTCACATCGTATGACTATACACAGATGGTACAGATAATTCCAAAGGGAAAATTTCTCCCTGGAGGACGCTGAATGAGGGGGAAGGCCCCGAATGTCAATTACGGAGGAAAACATTACTGCTGTGAGGAAAATGCTTGACGAAGACAGACGAATAACTTACAAGCATATAGAGGATACCTTGGGCCTAAATGCACCTACAATTCATTCAATTCTGCATGATCATTTGCAGATCAAGAAACTGTGTTGTCTCTGGGTGCCACATAGACTGACTGAGGAGCAGATGACACGAAATGTGACTTGGTGCTGGGAGATGCAAAAAATGTTTGGTAAAGGATAATCTCGGTATGTGAACAGCATCTTGACAGGTGACAAAACCTGGCTATATTATTAAAATGTGCCGACTAAGTCTCAAAACAAAATTTGGGTCTTTGATGATGAGGACACACCGTAGCTGCCAGAAAATCTCGATCTGTCAAAAAGAAAATGATAGCTGTATTTTTCAAATCGAGTAGAATTGTTGAGTGTATCGTTTTGGACGCACAGAACACAGTTGCTGCTAAGTGGTACAATAAACAGTGCCTACCTAAAGTCACAGAATCTAAGAAGAACCTGTGACCAAAGTCAAGAATGAACAAATGGTTCCTCTATCATGACAAAACTCCAGATCATCGGACCAAAGACTGCACTGAATATTTGACCACTAGAGGACTGAAACTTCTTGAACACCCTCCTTACAGTCCAGATCTTGCCCCCTGCGACTTCGTATTGTCCCCGCATATGAAACTGAAGCAGAAAGGGATTCGGTTTTCCAGTGATTAGGCACTTCTGAGGGCTTGGGACAATGAGTGTTCCTTACTCCCAATTGAAACTTGGCAGAGCTGGTTTAAGGACTGCTTTCGGAGTTTGGAGAACTGTATTGCTTGTAACAAAATTTACTTCGAAAAAGTTTGATAAATAAATCCGTATTGCAAAACTTTCCTAGTACCCTTTGTACTTATATAATTAATTCCAATTAAAATTGTGTCTTAAAATCAAATACATTTTAAGATATTAAATGTTGAAAATGGTCTTTTTTTTTCATTTTTTCCAATTTTAAGAGTCCTGAGACCCCTTAAAATGTTTCATATGACTTCTTGATGTTATTATATCCAATATGAAAACTTGTCTCTTTTCTTGTCCAGATACACTTTTTGATGCCCCAGACACTAGGCGAATGCATCTTCCAACAGCGTGGGTATGGCAAGAATATTTTGACCATTCCCTTGTTTTTCCTACTTTTACCATGGCCTCAATTTATTCGCAAGGCGCATTCATCAAAAAAGGTGGTTCAAAACGTTCAACTTGTTGACAGTTAATAACTTCATAATAATCTTTTGCTTTGAAGTGTATTTTTGGTACTTGAAAAATTATTATTTCTGGTGTTCCTCTATTTTCATTTATAGCACAAGCTTTCATATTGCTGAAGACCTGATATGCTCTCTGTTAACTCAGACCATTGACAGTAACAAATTTTCATGAACACAAAAGAAGCTATTTCGTTGAACAACAATGTCTACTATCTTTCTTAAATTGGGTTCTAAATATCTAGAAAATGTGATAAGTTTCCAAATATGCCGCGCTCCTTCAAGGGCTTTGTTTTGATAACCATACAGGGGCATATACCTTCATAATATTTATTGTAAGAACAATGAGATTCTCAGATGGATTTTTTGTGGCCACACACAACCTTAAAGTTCTATCTCATCTTGAGTGAACAGCTGGACCAGGTTTTTCAAATTAACAGACATATCACACATCAGGTTCCTGTGCCTTTTCTTCTAACGAAAGGTTACTCCCAGCCGAAATAATTGTTATCGTATCCAAAATCCCTTTCATTCTGTGCTTGACAATGCTCTGCAGGCATCTACGTACAGCTCTTTATTTTCAGCTGGCGACAAAGATATTTTCGACAAAACTTGTATTTTATCACATAAGGTAGAATTTAAAATATGGATGAAATAATGATAATTTTTTAGAAGTATACCCTGAAATCATTAATAAACAAATGATAAGACTCGAAAATATTTTTCATTAAAACACTAATATAGAATTATGTGCATATTTATTAAATAAAAATAACCTGTCAAGTGCGAGTAGCACTCGCGCACAGAGGATTCCGTACAGTAGCTTGGTATTGTATTACACAAATATATCACTAAAAGTTGTTATTTAGGCTTTAAAAGTCAATGGGGCATAGATTACGCCGCCCGTGTCTTTATGTATGTCCAAACCGTCCGTGTCTTTAAGGGTTAATATCTCGGCTAATTACCGACAATTTTTTTCGCAAATCATTATCATCAATTCTTTTATACTTCTACAACAATAGGTACCTCCAGGGTTCATCAACTCCTTTATTGAACTCCCGCAAATCGAAATTTGTGTGCAACGGAAAAATGCGATTTTCTCAAAAACTATGTGACCTAGGGTAATCGTTATATTTTTCCTGCAAGGTTTAAATTAACTTCTACTATCTCTAATTTTTTTCATAATTTTAGTTTCAGTAGATTCGGCAATAGAGGGAGGGGACATATTTTTGCATTACATTTTTGACTATATCTTTGAAAATATATTACCTTAAATTAAAAGAAATGTATTTTTGAGTTCGGCGTTAGGTTTCACACGATACCCCCACACGATATACAAAGAATATATTTTTTTTCTCAAGTAATTTAATTAGCCTCTCTACATTTTCCTAAATATATTTGTGAATGTCCAATAATCTGTAAATATGTGGGTCAATAGCCTGTATTACTTCCCCCAACTTGAACTTTCCACGTTCCATAGTTTACGAATAAAATGGCTGTTACAGGCAGACACAGGAGTGATCTTATAATGGTTCCGCTTTTGCTTTTTAAGTAAGGAACCCTAAACAGAAAGAAAAATGCACTTACAAATTTTGGCATCATAACACAAGTGCGCCTCGCTGACATTACAATCAAAATAGATTCGGCATCTACTTGTATTTCTCGATGGATGTTCATGAATGCAAGTCCAGAAAGCCGAGAATTATGCATAGTGTTTCCTAAGATACATTTTGGACCGTCTCGGTGTAGAGTATGTTCTTTCTGGAGGAGCTGTTGAGACTGGAAGTGTTGATAGAACTTTCAACAATTTCTTGATGTTGGGCTAAACAGCCATATTACAACATGATAAGTACTGTATTGCAGTTCTTGGTCTTTCTTCTTTGTCTGGTGACAACCATTTTTCAATCCGCATTTCGATTTTCGTTTGTGTGATTTTCGGAAGATATTTATGTAAGAAAAAAACAGGACTTGATTCCGGGGTGATTTTGGGTAAAAAAAAATTCTGAAATTTACAGCAAATTTTCTGAAAGGTTAGAACAGATCCTTCCGGTGCTAATTATGTGTTTTTTCCGTGGCACTTTGACGAAATTCTCGTTTTTTCCGGAATCCTTTGGCGAAATTCGCGTTTTTTCCCGCGATCCTTTGATAAACTTCATGTATTTTTTGCGATCCTTCGACGAAATTCCCATTTTTTCCCGATCTTTTGGCAAAATATGCGTTTTTTTGCGATCCCTTGACAAAATTTGCGCTTTTTTCGCGATCCTTTGACGATATTCACGTTTTTACACGATTCTTTGACGAAATACGTATTTTTATGTGATCCTTAGACAAAATTGGGGATTTTTTTCTGCGAACGATTGACAAAATCGATTTTTTTCGGCGACCATTTTTCGAAATTTGCGACATTTTTTATATCTGAATTTTCGGCCTAATGACCAATTTTTTAAAATTTTCGGAATCGAATGTCTTAAATTGTCGGAATTTTCAGAAAATTTGGAAAAGAGTTTTACCTGACTTGATTACAAATGGGGGGGGGGGGTGATGTTGAGCCCCCTGAGCACCCCCCTTTCCTACACCACTGCCCACTTTTACAGCATTTTTCTGAAAGATCTCTTGAAAAAAGAAAAAAGTAGCATCACCTGATCTGTTCCCATTGATTGTGATCTTTTATGACGAAACGCTAGGAATACTGGAAGAGTGAGGTTATTTTAATAACTACAATTGCAATAGGTGTTAACAAGCCCGTTTTCTAATTTAAATTCGGATGATTTAACATTTTTTAAAATTCAATTATCAGTTAATAAATCATATACCAGGAGTGTTTGACTCTTTATCATTTCACAAGATTAACGAATAATTTGAATACACATTTCGTTAATTTTTATCTCTAAAACCGTTTCTATTGTCTCAAATTGATGATAGCGACGTTCTCGTTACATTAAATATCTCAGTCTTTTGATAATTTTTTACTCGAAAACTCATGATTGAAATGTCCATTATCAAAACAGATAGCAGCCATAAAAAACTCCTATTATTATTATTATAAATAGATTTAATATAACGTACCGTTTGTAATCAGTTTTCTATGTTCCAGAAAATGAAAATTTATCATATATATATATTTTTAATTTATATTAGTACACAAAGTTCCAAATTTGTAATAAAAACATGTAAATATGTTCTAAATGATATCATAAACTGCAAAAAAATGACACATGTTTCTTAATCTACGTAAATATAATGTAACCACGAACGAAAACATACAATAATCCCTTCCGAGTTACTTACCATTCAGAAAAGCTTTCTTTACTTGTATCTTTAGAATCCCCAGGAACCAATAGACAGTCGAATCTCGTTACACTCGTGAATACTCACAGGGAAATTTTTTTTGTTCGTGTTAAAGTAGTTCGCGGTTCGCGTTATCCATACTTTAAAAATATTATCTATTCCATGTATAACGAGAATAAATATATACAGTGAAACCTCCCTGTGCGACCACATCTCTGAACGACGATTTTTTCATGGAACGAAATGTATTCCCATAGGTTCAATACTAATTTTACCTCCATTCAGAGACCATCCCAGTTGAATTCCCTCCATGAGCGAGCAATTTCTTTGAAAGAAATGAAACAAATTCTATTTTTTCCTGGTCGCTTGAAGAAGATTTTATTAGAAAAATAATTCCGGAGAGCGCATTATTCATCAAACTTCTAAACTAAGTTTAGATTTTCTTTTTTATATATATATACCGGCAACTTTTAAGCGTTTTAAACCCCTTTGTTCCTTTTTAGGCAATGAATTTAACTCTGATGATATTAAGAATGACGGTCAATAAACTCCCCTGCTCTATTCTGTCAGGAAACCCTCAAAGAAATAGATAAATAAATGAAATCGTCATTATTTGTTCCTGTCAAAAAAAAAAAAAAAAAAAAAAAAAAAAAAAAAAATTGCATTTGTTTACTGAATTGCGAAAAGACTTGGAAATAAAAGTTGTGAAAGATAGAACCGTAAAATCAAAGCAAACGTCAATGTATTCATTTTTTAAACTCTGCAGTAAATTTTATACTTTTTCCTAATGTGAAAAATAATTTTAGTAACATTAATTGTTACCTTTTTTTTCAACAATTAAAATCTAGATTTAAACATGACTTCCATAAAGAGACCACCTCTCGGAGCGGCCAAATTTTATTGGAACGGAACGTGGTCGCTTTAGGGACGTTTTACTTTATATGTATCTTCAAAAATCTACTGTGTTGCTGGTGTTGCTTTTGTTTCTGAATATCGATCCGTCAAGAATATAGACCTACACGTGGGATATCTCTCGGCGGAATTCTTTTCAAGGAGAACTGGCCGGTATTTGCGTTACATCCGAAGAAATCCACCTAAGCTCCGGACAGCCAACTCGATTTATTTTTGAGGATTAGAATCGAAGTCATCCCCGTCACAACGATCTCTCAGTTTAATTAGTGCACGTAAGCAGTTTTGTGAAAACAACTTTAATTAGCGTTACATTTTTTTCACACCTCAATGCCATTCTTACAATAGAATTTTGTCTTTTGAGAAGGTAAAAGGAGAAATCACCTGAAAATTTTATAATCGTTACTCTGCGGCTACCAAAACGAAATATATTTTCCTTGCGAGACTAACATTCTTTCAAAAATTTAGAGTTAGAAAAAAAATAGAACTGGGTGCAAATGCACTGAAAAATTGTGAAAACTTGCTTCGTTCGACGAGTAGGAAATTATTTCAAATTCTGGTCCTTTTCAATTCTTGATAAATAATATTTTGCGATAACCCTTTAACTACTGCATTATGATGATTTTTTTTTTCAGTTACTACAATGAAAATTAAAGGATATACATAAAAAAGTACTCACCCGTGAGAAATTTAATTCGTTAGAGGTAATTAATTAAAGTGGTACTTTAAAGTACACTGTTAAAAATTTTGCAGCATTCTGGCAGGTCATTCGACCGTTTTTTGAAAAAACGGTTTCATAACCATAATTAAACTATATTCTGACCATAAAATGGCCAATAATATGGTCAGAATAGTGTTAAAATTACGGTTGTGTAACCGTTTTCGGAATAAACGGTCAAATGACCTGCCAGAATGCTGCAAATTTTTAACAGTGTACTGTCAGTACACTATGCCTAAAATATTCTTGTAACAGAAAAGCCATATGGTATTTCAAATAAAGTTTAAACTCTTAAAAATGTTAAATAACAAGAAGCCACTCGCAAACTAACAACAACAACAACAAAATATTGACATAGTTTTATTTTACACATGAACAATGAGTAAAAAGTGAAATTTGATCGCATTAAAAAAAACTATTTTTTTTCCGTATTTCGATCTTGTTAGCAGTCCTTTAGTTATGCGGTGCCTATATTACAGAGACAACATGTTCTGCCGCATCTCCACATATGCAATATATGAATTTACATATGCAATTTCTAGCATAGCAAAAAAGAGCCGGTGCCACAACTTTCTCGATTTCTTATAAAAAATAATAATGAAACAGAAAAGAAATACCAGAAAAACCAATACCACACTAGAATTTAGTAATTACATTATAAAGCAGATAAAAACGATGGATATTTAAACAGACGAAAAGTAAACAAGAAGTTTTTCTCCAACACCCAGTGTACTGGCGGTACTCAGAAGTATCACTGGGTAATTCAACTGTTAAATCAAATACATACACTGTTCACCTAAAATAGCTAGTGAAATTGTATTCTAAGATCATAATAAACATGTAAAAAAAATCCAACACTTATCTTATATCCTTTACTGTGTATACTGCAATAAAAAGACGAGCGGGACAATCTATACAAAATGTTGGCACAAAACAGATAGACTGTTGCAAAGATAGCCTCCTTCCTCGCTAAAATAACAAACCTAGAACTACTACTGCCATGTATCCGATAAAATGGAGTTAAAAGTGTGTTTTTGCAAAGCACCATTAGAATATTAATATTCAGTATGGGATGAAAGTTTAAAGTGAATGGTATTTACAAGTACCGTCAGTAGATAAAGGGTTAAGCGTGTTCGTGTTAAAAGGGCTAAAATCATAATAAATGACAAAATTGATGGGAAAACTGGAAAAAGTTCGTGTTAAAAGTAATTCGCGTTAACGAGGCTCGACTGTATTTTCTTCATTTAAGAAATCATTTATAAAATAAATTTTCTTTTGTTGCCACTGATTTTCGGAAATGTTTTTATAAGTTTTTTCAAACTGAAATATAGATTTTTCGGGTGGTATAAATTCTCAAGTAAACATTTTCATGTTCAACAAACATATTTTACAAACACTAGGAAGCTCTGCCGCCTACGAACTACGTTCGCCAACCCCCCTTCAGACACCACAGAATCTAAAATAAAGCTAATTTGATTGGCTTTAAAAAGATTACAGAAGATTGAATTATAAATAAAAAAAAAACAGTTTGGCGATTTCCCTGTAAACGAGTTTCCACTAATTTACCTTTTACTGAAGCCGAATCAGTTGCTCTTAAGACATCTAATGGCTGTTTTCGTGTTTGATGAAATAATAATAGATACACGTTTGAAAAACAGCTAATGTAAATTGAACTAAGTCAAAAAGTCTTTGTCTACCGGTATAATTTAATAACGCCATAAGAAAATTGTTTTAAACAAGATATTTTAAATGTATCGTTCTTAAAAGTGAAGTAATTTTCACCAAAGTTTTCTTTCTCTTTTTAACATTCACGTGAAAATATTTTTTCTGTTAGAAAGGAAATATTATTATTTGCGCTGTCTTAGAATTTGCAACAATAATTAAAAAGATCATCTCGAAATATGAAACAAATGTCTGGTGTAAGCATATTTTTAAATTTAATCTGTTTGGCAATGTTATTATTTGGCCATTTTAAATATGAAGTAATTTCCCCTATTTACTGCTTTTAACACATGATAATGAATTCATTATTTTAAACTTTCCTTTCTTTTTTAATATTCATGTGTAAATGCAATTTTTGTGACGTAATTTTCAATATTATCGTGCTTTTAACACGTAATCATTTAATTCTAATTTGAAAAATTTTTTTCTGTTTATAATAGTCACATGCAAATAAATTTTTAATTAAAAAAAATATTATACTTTGTGCTGTTTCTAAAACTGGCAACAGTTTAAAATAATAATCTTTTCTAAAATATGAAAGAAATATCTTTTGAAACGCTAAAAACGCCTTTAAAAACAAATTGAAAAAACCCATAAAAAATTAGTCAAATTAAAAAAACAAATAGTCTTCACACCACGAGCTTGTAAGGTATATCCTTAGAAAAAATGATTAGTTTTCTATGTATAGTTTTTACTCTTATAAAAATTATTTAATGGAACGATTTTGAACAACTTTAACATTAAATAGCTCTTAAAATAACTATTCGATTTAAAACTGTCTACATCAGCATGTTTATCAACCATTTTTCTATAATACTGCTAATTTGCATATTTTTTGTATGCAGTCGTTTTCTTAATAATAAGGAAGAACGACCACCGGTCACGAAAAAATTCATTTACTGCGGCGGTAACAGCATTAGTTACTTTTTTTTAGAGTAGCGAGAAACAAGATACATTCATATCATAGTTATAATTTTTAAATTGAAATTAATATACATTGAAATTTTTATAATTTTTTTTCACTCTTGCATATATAATTTTAATTGCACACACCTTAAAATGTTTAATTTAGAATTAACGGAATCCTAAAAACCGTTATTCCTGTTTGAAAAAAAAAATGTTAATACGCTATAAAAATTTCTCGAAATTGTCTTTGAAAATCAAGGGCGACAAAAGAAACTGTTTTTAGGAATGATTCTTTCAATTTTGAAAATATGGTGGTTTCCGAGGTTTCTGATGGTAAAGAATGCTTTTCCTAATACGGAAGATCTTATTGCATATTTTCGTAAATTATTTTTTTTTCTTAAAATGGTCATATTTATATCCATCTTACATATTGATATCCATGTAATATACTGACACCCATCTTATATGCTACTTACGCTATAACTTTAAAAATGAAGTTAATGGCAATGTAATAAAAAAAAACATACTTTCGTTAAAATTACCTAAAATGTAGAAAAAATATTTTTTAAATACACTACCATATTTGACAATATTTCGCCTAGTTGGACAAAATTTGGTGCTATTGTGGTAACCTTGCCATTAGTATTTTAAAGAAATACTCATTGTCGAAGCTAATACTGATTTCGCCACAGCAAATCAAACTATAATTGAGTAACCGTTAAGTTTAAGCATTGTTTTTTTTTTTTTTTTAAACCCATCACTATTGCACGGAGCTCGAATACGGAAGATTAACTAATTTGCACTTAAAACAATATAAATTGTTCAGCTTTAATTTCTAGCAAATATTCCATAATCAAATTAGAACTTTATCAATAAATAAATAAAATAAAATAAATTAAATATACAAGTTTGACAGATATGTAATCGAACTACCTACTTAAACACTGAAATAATTAGAGTGCAATAGGCTGTTATACGAGGGTTGCTATTTATATTTCTGGCCTAGTAATGTAAAAGCAAATATTTATGATCGACATCGGATTTAATGTTTTTCAGAGTATTTATTCTCCATGAAGATCAATACACTTTTGCATGCGTTTGAACCAATTTTCGAAGCACTATTTCCACTCCGATGGAGGTAACTTCAAAACAAACGTTTGGAATGCATCAACCGCTTCTTCGGGTGCCAAAAATCGTTGAACACGTAATTTATCTTTGATGTGCTGGAATAAAAAAAGTCATTGTGTGCCAAATCAGAGCTGTACGGCGGATGACCCATGGATTCGATCTTTTGACCTTTCAGAAATTCCTTTTAGTCCAATCAAGTTTGCCATGCCGTACCATGTTGATAAATGCTACAGAGATAAAAATTGGTACATATATTTTATTGGTAGCTACTAATGACTAGGTAAAAGTCCTGATGGATAGGAAGTGAACGGGGCGAGGGAGGGGCAAAAATATGTTCCAGCCCTCCCTTTTTTAGTTTTTGAAAATGTCTCAGAAACTGTGGGTTTTCATGAAAAAATTACTCAAGCACACATTAAACAGCATAAAAGTCTCTACAAATGGCAGGTATACGCAGTGGAACCTCGGTTATCTATCAATCACGGGACCGGAGCCTTCCGCAAAAAAATCCTGTTTTATTTTCAAATTTATTTAATATCTATTGAAATTTATTAAATATTGTCTCAAAAAAGAAGAAAACAGACAATAACTTCTGATTACCTACACGCTAAATCTACTGACGAGTGGTGAATAACCTCGCGCGAGTCAATGTATATGATCAGCGGTAAGGGAAACTTAAAAGTAAACAATAGCACGTGATTTTTGTATTGCAGGTAGAGTTTCCGCGGGGCCGGGGATTCTCCTTCCACACACTTTATTTTTCTATCTGGTTTTCTTTTCGTGCATTCAGTTAGTTTCTATAACCCAGTATGAGGACGTTGATGTGTGTTCATAGTAGTTCCGATTTGTAGTACTTAACATTGAGTTTATAGTACTTGACAACTTTTGCGCTCATTCATGTCAACGGATAAGTGTTTCATTTGCGATGCAGATGTTTATGAGTGGTGGTGTAGTACGAGTGAGTGAAAGAGGGGTCGAAAGTTTAAAAAAGGCACATATTCAAAGACAGGACCAAATATTTCTGAAGCTGGAAAATATCACGTTTCTGAAAGTACACGCCGCATGCCGTAAAAATTACAGCAGACTTGATAGCATTAATGAAACACTAAAATGCTCAGAAATGAGCTCAACCCATCAATCAGTGGACAATCGGCAACTCTGTGGTCGTCAGTACTCAAGTTCGATTTCAAAAACAGGTGCTTCCTTTGTACTGATTTAATTGATGAACAGTTCAAAGAAAAAGAAAAAAAGAAACCAATTCCTTTGCGAAGTATATTTTATGAGGTGCGAGTCTTAAAAACTAACGGTCCAATCACGACACAAGGAATCCTTGAAGCCGCAGAAATGAGAAATGATCTGTGGGGAGAAGAAGTTAAAATTCCCCTTAGTAATGTGGTTGATTTAATTGCTGCTGACGGAATTTACCATCATGATTGTTTACAGAAATTTCATCATGTCAAGAGGAGGTAAACGAAGACGGCCATAAACAGACTATTTTGTTGAAGCCATGGAAGAAATTTTCTCATTTCTTGAAAATAATGAGGATTGCCAACATGCCTTGTCCGATTTGCTTTCCGTAGTACCTAACCGTGTCCCAGATGAACAACAGTGAAAGGTAAACTAAAACAGAGATATGGAGAGAGTAAAATCATAACTAAATATCCAAGAAAGGTTCTTTTCGTTTGTTTTGTTGACACAGGAATGAAAGTGCTATCATATGCATGGTACGAAAAAAATGATGATGAGCGACTAATAATTGAGCAAACTACAGCTGCAATCATTAGAGGAAAATCCAACCAAAAGTATGTGATTCTCTGAACCATCCCCCAACTAATGACCTTTTTAGAGATGCCAAGAGTGATATTCCAAAATGTCTCAGCTGTTTTCTGCATCATGTGCTCACGAAGAAGAAAATCCAGCAGAACGATGTTGCTCGACAAAGAAAATGTATTACAATTGGCCATGCCATTATATCAGCAGTACGTCCACAGTCTTTTGTTTTACCAATATTGACCGGTCCTTGGCGTGCTCTTGTACAGAAAGTATTGCCAGAAGAACTTAGTCGATCTCATTTTGAATTTGTGGTTTTGCTCGTCCTATTATGAGTCCCGACTGCTTGAAATGTCTGTTATTCAACATGGTCAGCCGGATTTAAGAGGAATGTTCTATCAGTTTGTTTACGTTAATGCTGGTTTTAATATTTCCACGCTGGATGTACTCGACACACTTCTATCCATGGTTGGCATAAAAAGTGCAACAGCAGCACAATTGAAAGAGGATAGCCAATCATGAAATTGACTAAAATGCCTACCTGCTGAGGCAATTAGGCAGTTGGGGGTAATTCCATTGAAGCTTTTCGAATTCACAGGCACATCTTTTAAAAATCTGAAAATGGATGATCTGGGAGTATTAGCAGAGAATATACTCCTACCCAACACCTGTGACACTTTATGGATGTATGCAAAGTGGATGAATCTTCCTGGAGTCCCTGAATGGAAAGGATTAATGCAATCAATAACAAAACATACAAATTATGAAAAGACAAATGTTGTTCCGCTTCCTTTCATCAATGCATCACCACCTAATTTTGAAACAGTTTATACAGAATTACAGTATGCAGTAGATGTGTGTATCAAAATTGGTCAGAGGCTGTTGTTCATAACGTTTGACCAGCAACTCTATCTAAAATATAGAGAAATAGTTGCAGCATCTCCAACAGATTCTATGTTGCCGAAATGTGTTGCGGGACTTGATGGCTTTCACTTTCTGATGTCATATTTAGGATATATCGGTTTCATCATGAACGGAAGTGGTTTGAGTTGTTAGAGACAATATATGCTCCACTTTCAGTTCAGAAGATGTTACAGAGACATGCGTACTCTAGAGCAGTCCAAGCTCATTTGTTAGTCCAAACAGCTTTAGCGAAAATAGTATTGCAGGAAGTTGGGACTAGTGACGAAGAGCGGCAAGCTATCAATGAAGTCATGGGAACTTTTGCATTTGATCCTCCTTTGTTACGACTCAATAAATCAAAACACTAATCTACAAGCTGTGGCTATTAAACTGTGCAAAAAGTTGATGGTGTTCAAGGGAAATGGACGTACTGCAGACCTTTGGATAATACTTCAACACGGTCACGTTGATGAAAGAATACGTCTCAGCTGAACGATCAGGGTAATTGGAATGGCCATCGCAAATGTGTTCAGAAAATTATACCGTTTTTCCACGCTTGTGGCCATTTCCCTTATGCCAAATCATATCACCTATATCTACAGGATATGTTGAAACTACCGAGTATGATGACAGAAGAAGAGTTCAAAACATTTACTTCCGCCGATAATGATATTCAAGGAAAAACAAGCCAGAATGATAATGACTCCTTTTAAAGACTTATCTGCTTCATAATTACGTAATATCTACTTAATTATGAATTAGTGTGTATCTTTTTTTACTTTTCTCCGTATTTTATACTCGCAGTTATTATGTATCACATTAATAAACTTTTCATTAATAGTGCATATTTATCTTTCATTAACTAATTACAATTATCTCGTGCAGTATTGCAGTATTGGGGTGTTTTCTGTTTTATTTTATTTATTTATTGTGACAATATTTAATAAATGTGAATAGAAATTAAATAAATTTGAAAAGAAAGTTATTTTTTTTAAAAACTCCGTCAAGGCTCGGTCCCGTGGCTGGCGGATAACTGAGGTTCAATTGTGTATACCTGTCATTTATAGAGAATTTACGCTCTTAAATTTGTGCTGGAGTAATTTTTTATGAAAACCCACAGTTTCTGAGATATTTTCAAAAAACTAAAAAAAAGTGAGACCACAATTTATTTTTGCCCCTCCCTCCACCCGCTCACTTCCTATCCATCAGGACTTTTTATCTAGTAATTAGTAGCTATCAATGAACAACTGTATCAAATTTTATCTCTGAAGCATTTATTGTGGCAAACTTTCCTGATTTGACTGGACTATTTTTTTCGAGCCGATGTGTTAGAGCTCGTATTGTCATGATGAAGAATTATTTGGATGTTCTTCTGCTTTTTTCTAATTTCTCCGAAGACTTCTGAGAAATGAATGGTTGTGTACCATTCAGAATTGACTGTCTTGCGTTGCTCTAATGTCACTGTCGCCACTTGACAGGTAATGCCGAAGAAACAGGCAACCATTTGCTGTGATGGTTTTTTCCTCGAACAACTTTTGTTGGATTTGACTCATCTTGAAAGACCCATACAGTCGATAGCTGTTTTGTTTCCGACTCATACGCATAAATCCATGATTTTTTATCTGTGTAGATGTTATACATAGCCTTTGATGAACCTTGAAAGTATTTTTTCAACGTTTCCTTGCACCAATCGACACCAGCCTTCTTTTGAGCGTTTATCAGATTATACGGGATCCAACGGGAACAATTTTTTTTACTTCCAAATGTTCATGTAATATTTTATTGATGCTTGTCATACTAATTTCCAAAGATCCCTCAATCTCACGGTATGCCACATGATGATCTTGTTTTATCAGTTCACGCACAGCATTGATATTTTCTGGCGCAACAGCCGATTTTGGACGACATTCACGGAATGCATCCTGGAGCAAACATCGACCACTATTGAATTGGTTATACCAGTTTTTTACAGTTCTGTAGAATGGTGCTTTATCGCTGTATAAAGAATGAAGTTCAGGGAAGCACTCTTGTCTTGACTATTCACGTCGAAAGTTATAAAAAATAATCGCACGAAAATGTTCACGAGTCACTTCCATTTTTTGCACAAGATGAATTTTTCAATTTACTCTAAATAACACAAATCAAGCTAAAATAGCAAATCTTTCTGAAGAATTTATGGTTAAAAATATCAAACTTTCAATTGAAATTGTTTGCGGTCGCCTAATAACACTTTCTGTTGCCAAGGCCAGAAATATAAATAGCAGCCCTCGTAAGTAGCAAAATCTTTGACGATTTCTTGGACAATTGATCTCAGGCTAAAACGGACTTTTAATAAAGCTCAAAACTTTATCTGAATACAATATATACTTTTCATATGAAAACGGTTTTCGTGTTGTTAGTGGCAATCTAAAATAATATATTAAATGTTAAAGAAATACACTGCTCAAAAAAATTAGGGGAGCAAGCAAAAAAGTGAAGAGAACATTCCAAGACAGCCATGTATGGGCATAAAATGGATAGTACACGTGTATCAATGCGCAATACAGAAACAAGTGGGTAAGTGTGATCCCAGATCGCACAGAAGGTTTCGTTTAATATTCCTTTCAAAACATTTTATCTTTTTGAAGAATCTGTTAGTTCCACATTTCGCAACCACGGGGCACACTCGATTCTAAACAAACATCTATCCGAACGAAAACCCGTTTTACATACTATGCGTAGATATATAAGTCGAGGGTATTGGGCCCATAGCACCCGAGATGAGTAGGCGCACCTGGCGATAAAAAATGGAACTAAAATATGTAAGGCTATGGTGCATAATATGAAAGAAGGGTCAAAGGGGTGTCGCAAAAGTTGGAAAATTTCTCCCCGGGTTAAAAGGGCGGAGGTTAGAAAAATTACTTAAAATACACAAATTAGAGCCCGGAGGAGTAAATAATATAAAACTTTTTAAAGATTTTATGATTTGTCGTGTGGTCTGAGGTATTCAGCTATACGCATGCAAAATTTCATGTCTCCAACTTAATTAGGGGCTGTCTTAGAAACAATTGTTTCAAATACATGTGTGGTAGCTCAAAGGATTAAACGCAAGACTTTTTCAAGATTTTATGATTTGTCGCTTGGCCTCAGGTATTCAGCTATAAGTATGCAAAATTTAAAATCTCCAATTTAATTGGGGGCTCAGTTAGAAAGAATTGCTTAAAATAAACGAGCTGGAGTTGAAAGGGTTAAACATAAAACTTTTTCAAAATTTATTATTTGACGTGTAATCTGGGATGATGAGCTATAAGTATGCAAAATTTCACGCCTCTAACCTAAATAGGGGCTCACTTAGAAAGAATTGTTTAAAATACACATGTGGGAGCACAAAAGGTTAAATGTACGACTTTTTCAAAATTTTATGATTTGTCGTTTGATGTGAGGTGTTCAGCTATAAGAATGCAAAATTTCACACTTCCAACTTAATTAGAAGCTCACTCAGAAATAATTGTTTAAAATGCACATGCAGGAGCATAAAGGATTAAATGTACGACTTTTTCAAAATTTTATCATTTGTCGTATGATGTGTGGTGTTCAGCTATAAGTATGCAGAATTTCACGCCTCCAAACTAATTAGGAAGCTCACTTAGAAAGAATTGTTTAAAATACACATGCGGGACCCTAAAGGGTTAAATGTACGACTTTTTCAAAATTTGATCACTTTTTGTTTGATGTGAGGTGTCCAGCTATAAGTATGCAAAATTTCACGCCTCCAACATAATTAGGGGCTCACCTAGAAAGAATTGTTTAAAATACACACGTGGGAGCCCAAAGGGTTAAATGTACGACTTTTTCAAAATTTTATGATTTTTTGTTTGATGTGAGGTGTTCAACTATAAGTATGCAAAATTTCACGCCTCCAACCTAATAAGGGGCTCACTTAGAAAGAATTGTTTAAAATGCACATGTGGGACCTCAAAGGGTTAAATGTATGACTTTTTTAAAATTTTATGATTTTTCGTTTGATGTGAGGTGTTCAGCTATAAGAATGCAAAATTTCACACGTCCAACTTAATTAGAAGCTCACTCAGAAATAATTGTTTAAAATACACATGCAGGAGATCAAAGGGTTAAATGTACGACTTTTTCAAAATTTTATCATTTGTCGTATGATGTGTGATGTTCAGCTATAAGTATGCAGAATTTCACGCCTCCAAACTAATTAGGAGCTCACTTAGAAAGAATTGTTTAAAATACACATGCGGGACCCCAAAGGGTTAAATGTACGACTTTTTCAAAATTTTATCACTTTTTGTTTGATGTGAGGTGTCCTGCTATAAGTATGCAAAATTTCACGCCTCCAACATAATTAGGGGCTCACCTAGAAAGAATTGTTTAAAATACACATGTAGGAGCCCAAAGGGTTAAATGTACGACTTTTTCAAAATTTTATGATTTGTCGTAGGATGTGAGGTGTTCAGCTATAAGTACCGAAAATTGCATGTCTCCAACATAATTAGGGGCCCATTTAGAAAGAATTGTTTAAAATACACATGTGGGAACCCAAAGGGTTAAATGTACTACTTTTTCCAAAATTTTATCACTTGTTGTTTGATGTGAGGTGCCCAGCTATAAGTATGCAAAATTTCACGCCTCCAACAAAATTAGGAGCTCACTTAGAAAGAATTGTTTAAAATGCACATGCGGGACCCCGAAGGGTTAAATGTACGACTTTTTCAAAATTTTATCACTTGTCGTATGATGTGAGGTGTTCAGCTATAAGTACCCAAAATTGCATGTCTCCAACATATTTAGGGGCTCACTTAGAAAGAATTTTTTAAAATACACATGTGGGAGTTATCTACTTGTTTACCGACACTAATTCTTCTGAGAGTTAAACCGATTAATTAAATAATAATTAATATCTCAGCTTGTAATTAAGATAGGACTTAGAAATAGGTATCAATGAAATCAGCGAGAAATTTGACATCGGGATGCCAAAAAATTTAATATTTAAAAAGTTAAGATTTCGTATTAAAATATGCTATTATGAAAAACCGCAGCGTCGCCACGTCTACCTGCTTTCCCGGCGAATTGAAATCTCTTTTCCTTGTCTTTCCAATTAAAGAAATTAAATTTTTATCGATCGATTTTTAGTAGATATTTTAACTTATACACATCGCAGAAATGTGAACTTTATACCAAATGAAAGTAGATTTTTTTCTGTCTATTCCATTTACAAATTTCTCGACCATTATTTTCTGATATGCGATTTCGCTTTAAAATGTCCACTTCCTTTTTCGGCTTAATTTCCTCCGTGGTAACCATGCATCGGCTGATTTTACTGGCAACCCTTAAGAGAAACACGGATGATTTGGAGAAGGTCCGTTTGAACCTGCGTTAAAAAGGTGGATTCGTTAATTTTAGAAGTTAATTAGCCCGTAATTCAGTTAATTACCAACTTTTTTTAAAATTTTATGATTTGTTGTTTGATGTGAGGTGTTCAGCTATAAGTACCCAAAATTTCAAGTCTCTAACATGTATAGTTTCTGAGAACGGGCTCTGTGACGGACATACAGACGGACAGACAGACAGACAAAGGAGTGAGAGGAATAGGGTTTCGTCATATGAACGAAACCCTAAAAAAGACGCAAAAAAATTTATAAGGGAACTTTTATTCTTTGAAAAGATGAAAAGAACATGAAAAGATGGTTTAGGGCAACAATTTGGTTTCATGTAAATTATAAAAAAAAGTATTGTTTAATGATGCAAGGTTTTTAATATGGCGTGTTGTCTCCTCGAACAGCTAAGACTGCTGCACACCTGTTTTCCATAAATGCGACGAGGTTATCGATAAGACTTTGGGGAATACTGTTCCGCTTCTCAAGAATTGCAATCTCCAAGTCCCGGACAGTAAACGGAGGCCTTGGTCTCGCAGCAATGCATCGTCTGAGTATGCCCCAAACATGCTCGATCGGATTTAGGTCAGGAGAGCATGCTGGTCATTCCATACGCTGTATTGTTTTTGCTTCAAACATGTTTTCCACAAGACGAATTGTATGAAGTCTGGCATTATCATGCATGAAAAAAAAGAAAACACTAATTGCTGCAACATAAAATGCGACATGAAGTCTCAGTAACTCGCCTGTATAACTTCGGACCGAAAAATTTTGCTAAACCGCTATTTTGTAAAAAAAAAAAAAAAAAAAAAAAAAAAAAAAAAAAAAAAAAAAAGTACTCTACAAAAATGTAATAAAGTTTATTTTATCACCTTTAAAAAAATAATGAAAAATGACTGATTTTGAGGCGTCTAAAGGGACTTTCCCCCTTAATTGGAGACGGTCGAAAAATAAAATTCCTTTCTATCCGACAACTAGCTGTAAAAGCATTTAGCCATATTTTCGACGAAGCTATTTTTTTTTTTCAAGTAAAAATTTACTATAGGTTCAGTTCTTCAAAACTAAACAAATGCATGCTAAAAATGATAAAAACATATTTTAAAAGGTACCTTCGTTCTCATCCACATTGCTTTTTGTTGGGTTTGCGTATTATTCCACGATAGTGACGTCATATACATACTTTTTTATAGATGTTTTTAAGATTGGGATAGTAAATGTGGAATTCTTCAGCCGTTGCGTATTACTTCATTTTATATATATAAAAAAAGCGTGTATTTTAAGTCTTAAAACTGAAATACGTTTTGTACTATCTATATTTATACATACATTTTTTGTTTTTCATTGGGGGCGACACTAAATTCTCAAAAGACAGAATTCCTGTTTTTTAGTATCTTTTCTTGTATTTATTCATTCTTTTTCTTTTTTTCTTTCCTTTTTTCTTTTTTTAAAAAATGAAATAAGTGAAATGAGTGTATTTTAAATGTTAGTGTTTTAAATTAAAGTTATATATTTTAAATAAGATGTGTGAAAGGGTTATACTTTAAATAAAATTAATGTAATACGAATGAATCCGACGGAAACAATATTTGACAATTTATCATCCGTGCCTGGCTAACATAAATGTACCGAGTTCTTTGTTTCCCCATCATAATCTTCCAATTTGGCGAGCAAGTTATTTAAGGGGGTCCGGGACACAAACATCTTCAAATCTTGCAAAAACATTTTATTTCGTTAAAAATTTCTGTTTTTTTCCTGCTTAAAATGACATTTAAATCATGTTTTTATCTGAATTAGAACAAAAAATATTATTTTTTTTCGTTTTGGTTTGTTTTTAAAACCTAGCTTTCAAGCAATAGCTGCCATGGAAACGACTTCTTGTAAAAATGCTTTTTCTTCATGATAGTGTTTTTCACCATTTCCCGTATTTAAATTATTATAACTCGAGAACCGTTAAAGATAACGGGTTCAAACTTGGAACATATTTTTTTCAATTCTTTTACTTTAATTTTGATTCAGCATATTTGAAAAAAATATTTATTTTTGAAAATATGATTTTTTTTTTTAAGTTACACCATTTTTTTTATTTTTTCGTTAAATATTTCTAATTTTTTTTATATATTAATATTTTTAAAAATGCTGAATCAAAATTAAAACATACAGATTTCTGTATATTTAAATGAAAAAAAAATTAATTCTATACATAATATTCCGAGTTATAACGATTTTAATTTACCCCACTTTTTTAATAAATTTTAAATTTAAAATTAAAAAAAAATTATGACAAGTTTTATCATGTGTTTTTGTTTACAAACAATAAGATTAACCATCACGAAAAAATTCAGAATTTTAAATCAATAAATAAAAATTATTGTGTCCCCGACCCTCTTAAATTATGGATACAAGTAACTTAGTACATATTGAAGGGAGACCAAACTGATCGACAGAAGCGGCTAATTTTCTAACAAAATCGAAAGTGAAAAGGGTGCAATAGCAAAAAGATTTCGAAAATTCAAATTTCTGTCATACCGTTCGGGAGAGAAACCGAAAATTTAGCATGGTGGTTACTTTTCAATACTCGCTAAGAACAGTTTCTAAAAAAAAAATCCCTGCCGGCTCGGGCCTACAGGCGGAGGTAGATTTCGAAGTTAAGTACTAAATTCACCAACAAAACTTAAATCAAGATTAAAGATAAACCCAGTTCCTTCGCTAAGAATGAGCTCTAGGGAGCTAAACATTTTGTGAAAATTCTAATATACACGCACGCATGTATATGGAATAGGTTTAAAAATGGCTAAATCAAATTCAGAGAACCTTAAAGTGTTAAAATATGTTAATATTTCCATACTCGGGTTTTTATCATGTTTTAATACGTTTCTTCAAACTCAATGACGTTACATATTCACCTGCTGTGGTCCATTACATTTTCAATATGACGCAATATTTTGTTGTTTTTTTTAATTCGTCAAACTATTTATTTAATTTTGAATTTTCATGCAGAAATCTTGCTCTAGAAAACTTATGACGTAATATTCAATTTGTTTTCAATTCGTCAAACTATTTATTTAATTTTGAATTTTCATGCAGAAATCTTGCTCTAGAAAACTTATGACGTAATATTCAATTTGTTTTCAATTCGTCAAACTGTTTATCTAATTTAATTTTTCACGTGAAAACATTGCATTAGAAAAACAATTGTTGTGGTGAGAATTTTATTGCTTTTTTTTAATTGTTGGCAACAGCTATAACGAAAAATATTTATTTTTTCGTGCCATTGTTGTGTAAAAGCTGGTTTTATCAGAATCATGTTAAGACGGTATTCAAAATTTTAAACCTTCCCCATTCCCATTCCCTTGGACCGATTTTGCTCATTTTCAATCCCCGCCGAGAAATTAGCCATCTTAAAGTTGTTGGCGAGTTTGAAGACGTTCCGTGCATAATTGCGACTTTTATCGTGCGGACAAAATTTAGTACATACATACATACATAATATATATATATATATATATATATATAAACTTTTTAGGTGGGGGTGGTTTTGGGTTCCTGGGGTCATGTAATGAAAAGTTATGAAGGAATTTTTCAAAAGTCGCACCATGGTAACGACTGCAATAGGTAGTATTTCTTACGAAATCTACCTAAAAGTAGAAATTAAAAGTTCGAAACGATAGAAAAGCGTTCTATGCAAGTTCTAAATCATGATTCATTTGCAACTGTTAATTCTGGAGACTTGAAATTTCACGCGCTTTTTACTTGTAAGGCGTAAAAATGATCCTACAGAACAGTTTCTAAAAAATTCGACATTTAAATGGATGGAGGCGTAAAAAACGTTCTAAAATTGCGATTTTGTAATAACGTTCGGAATAGAGTGCTGAATTTTAGCATGGCTGTTAGTTTAAAATCCTCGCTAAGAACTGTTTGTAAAATATCGAAAATCAAAGATTTGAACCGAGCGGAAACTGTTCTAAAAACGGTCTACATTATGATTTTTAACGGGATTGTTTGGGCTAGGAACATGAAATTTGACATGGTTGTTATTTTTAAGGCATAAATACTTGCAGAGCATTTTCAAATAAATTTGAAATTTATAAGAGTGCACGAGCAAAATAATACTTAAATTTTCATTTTTGTGGTACTGTTCGGTATAGAATCCTTAAATTAGGCATGGTGTCACTTATAAGATGGAAATATACACTAAAAATTTTTCTAATTGAATTGAAATTTGAAAGGGGGAAAACGATTGGAAATCTTTCTAAAAACATTCTAAATTACGATTTGAATGGAATTGCTAGAGCATGAACTTGAAATTTGACATGATTGTTACTTTTAAAACGTAAATTCTTGCACTGAACAGTTTCTAAAAATTTCAAAATTTAAAAGGTTACAAGTGCTAAAATTATTCCAAAATTGCTATTTCTGTGATACTGTTTGGGCGAGAAACTTAAAATTTGATATGGTGAAATGGTGAAACTTTTTATAAGTTCTCTAAAAACTAAAAACTATTTCTAAAAAAAAAATCGAAATTAAAAAAGGGTAAAATGAGTAGAAAGCTTTCTAAAAACGTCCTAAATTACGATTTATTTGGCATTCTTAACCGTAGGACATGTTTGTGACATTTAAGACGTAAATTTTCAAAGCAAACAGTTCTTAAAAAATTCGAAATTTTAAACGGTGCAGAAGCAAAAAACTTTCTAAAATTTGGATTACTGTTTTATCGTTCAAGATTGAAAACAGAATTTTGGCAAGGTTAAATACTCGTTAAGAATTGTAAAAAATAAATAAATAAATAAATCTCATTTTAAAGATTTTAAATAAACAGAAAATGATCTGTAAAGTTATAAATTACAATTTAAATGACATTGTTAGGACATGAACTTGAAATTCGACATGGTTTTTACTTTTTAAACGTAAATTCTGTCAGAGAACATTTTCTAATAACTTCGAAATTTAAAAGGATGCAGTGACAAAAAGCGTTCTAAAATTACGATTTCTGTAATCCCGTTCGGGGTAGAAGCCTGAAATTTGGCACGTTGGTTACTTTTACTTATAATATGTAAAGGCTCATTAAGAACTATTTCTAAAAAAAAATCTGCACTGTTTTGTAAATCGTGCTCCATTCTTCGATTAGCCATAGGTATTTGCAAAGGCAAAATAATCGTGAAAAACAGTTACCTGTAAACAAATATCTAACAGACCAAAAAAAAAAAAAAATGAAAAAAAAAGTTGACAGTTGTAGCTAAAAAATGGTGTGATATCAATTTTCCAAGCTTATATTATGGCACATATTTAACATTTTTCATTAAAATATTTACCAATTGTAAGCCGAGTGCCTTCGTATATGTTGATATAAATCCTTTTCTCCTATATTAAATACGTCATAACGTGTTTCTGAAAATTCAAATGGTTTAAAGTTATGCATGATGGGCTTGACGGCTACTTTCCATATTTTACACAAATTTCTAAGCGTCCAATTTCGCAAAGGTTTCGCAAAGGTTTCGCAAAGGCGCAATAAGTTTGTACTAATAACAATTTAGAACTTCTGATTTTAACTACGGACAAATGAATTAAAACTGATTTATTACTCTAAGAAATATATCATTAGATGAATCCTTAAGATAAGACACTATTATTTAATGATACGAAATTCTCCGAATACAAGTTTGTAAAGGAAAAGTTTAAAATGTTTGCAAGTAAAAATTTTGGATTTCGGATTTTAACTATGTATTTGAGTACTTAGAAATTTGTGTAAAATATAGAAAGATGGCCGCCAAGCACATCATGCGTAATTTTGAAACATCTGAATTTTCAGAAACACGTTATGATGTATTTAGTACAGGAGAAAAGGATTTTTATCAACATATACGAAAGCACTAGACTTACAAAAGGTAAATATTTTAAAGAAAAATGTTAAGTAAGTACCCTAATATAAGCTTGAAAATTTGATATCACACCACTTTTTAGCCACAACTTTCAATTTTTCTTAAAAAATTTTTTTAGCTTGGCTTTTTTTTTTTTTTACTTTTGAAAAGTTGGTTTTTGCAGATTATGTTTACAGTAATTAGCAAAACATTTTGAAAAGGTAATTTTATAATGATTAACAGAATTAAAATTAATAAACTATAAGTAATAAAAATTCATTTATTCAAATATAATTCTCATTATCAATAGATAAGGTTATTAATAAAAGTACACTGAAAATAAAGTTAACAGGCAAAAAAAAAAAAAAAAAAAAAAAAAAAATAGTGTTTTACGGGTATTACGATAAACATGTCTTTCTTACGTTTTTTTGTGCCAGAAAACACTGGAAATTCATATCTCGGTAAGTTTTGGTCATGTAAGAATGCGATTTTGTAAAAATGGTCTTCTTAAATGGAGTACAATATTTTTCTAAATGCAATAATCCCTCGATATATCGGGCCTCTCTACTTAGATCATTCAGACATATCTCTTTTTTTTTTGTGTCTCTCAAAAAATAAATCCTACCTAATTGCACTTTTAAGTGTATTTTTGTAACAATAAGTATAACTGTATTGTTAACTTTATTAATAATATTATAATAAGCGTATAAAATAACGTTTTGGTGTCAGGCAAAACATACATATTAGATGTAAATTTCCAACAGGGCAAAAATGTCCAGACCAGGATTTGAACCAGGGATCTCTTGACTGAAAATTTTCGCCCAGTTGAAAATTTACATCTCATATGATTTATTTACCAATCAGAATAATTGTGTTAAAATTAATCTAGTGTAATTACGTATCCAGCGTTTTCTGGAGTTCCATTACCTGCGATTTATTATGTTGAGCTCATTCAGATTTCAGACAAGATGCTGTAATAAATAAGGTTCTAAGCTGGGTGAATTAGATCCACCAGATTCGTCCTAGATAGCGCAGATAGTAGAGCACTGGCAGCTTCGACCAAGAGATCCCTGGTTCGAATCCTGTTCCGGACATTTTTTGCCCGGTTGGAAATTTACATCTCATATGATTTATTTACTAATTAGAATAATTGTGTTAAAATTAATCTAGTGACAACATACATAGATTATTATCTTCCTTATTTTTTAATGTCCTCGATATATTGCGCATTCGGATATATCATGTTTTCTTTTTGTTCTTCTAACAGGCACGACACAACGAGGGGCTACTGCATATCTTATACGGAAAAGACCCATATAACAATAAATTTTATATTTTAACTTGTATATTATAGCCCCTTTTTAAATAAACGTCATATTTAAGAACAAACTTGATTTCTTTAAAGTACTTTAAACAAGTACGAAAAAAACAGAAAAACATATAAATATTGCATTGCACATGCAGAAATCATGTAAAGACATAATTGTAATTTTAAATCCAAGCAATATCATTAAAGAAAAATCATTCTCAAATACTTTTCTCTCATTTCCAACACATATCTCAGCTTTTTCTAATAATGCTTCAATAAATATTTTGGAGTTTTTCGCCACTAACATTGATTGCTTCAGGCATCGATTACACTGGAAAACAATGATTCTGTCACAGAACTGAAATTAGTTGATTCCAGATTAGTTTTTTGCGCTAATTCCGAATATGCTTTCCGTTTTTCTATAGGTGATCCAGTTTTTGAGAAATTTGCATATTTAAGTTTATACAAATTTAAGCTTTTTTGTGCTATTTTATGCAAATTTTAGATAACAATAAATGTCAGATGAAGTACCTTTTTTAGATAATGACTAATGGACTATTTGCTTCAAATAAATGTTAGGACTTGAATATTCTTATAATTTATCTGTCAGTTATTAAGCCTATTTTGCATATTTTTAAATGCTGTAATGTTTACATTACTATCAACGTTAAAGTAGTTGCCGCAGAACTGACGTAATGTTTTACTAAACCAGATTTTTATTCTGATTTCAAATCTACAATCGGTTTCCTTATATCACGTGTAGTTTTTGAGTAAAATGAATTTCTACTTTTGTACGGTAATGACACAAGTTTGATGTAAGATACTTTTTAGCGGTGTGTATCTCATTGTCAAAAAAGTGAACACCGTTAGATTCCTATCAGGGACATAAACAATAATTTATATAGTCTTTCAAAAACTAGACGTGTTAAAAGAAAACTGATTCCAGATTTGGAATCAGCGCAAAAAAACTGATTAAAAAATATTAGCGTACTCGTGTGGCAGAAATATTGGTACGTCAAGAAACATTATTAGTAAAGCATGAAAAATATGCAAACTAGGCAACATTATTTCACGGTCATATGTCAGTATAAAGTGAGAAACATCGTTTTTCTGAAATAAATAAGCAAAAATTAAATTTAAAAAATAAAAAAATCCCTACTGCGTAAAAAGCGAACTAATTAATTATTTCTCATCAATGTGAAACTATTTTTTATATTAGTTACCTATTTTTTTTTTATTTACTTGTATTGATGACTTTTAAGTTGTATTTAATTGTTAATTCCTATCTATAAACACTATTTTGATGAGGGCTATAGATGTCTATGATGGTTAGAGTTGCAGTAAAGCTAGAGATCCTACCTACACAACTTCCAGGTTGTGTAATATTTAAACAGAACCTCTGACTATAAAACATTCTAGGAAACATCGTCTTCATTTTGAAAGACCTATCCAATGATATGCCACTCAATAGGGTGCGTAGAAATATTTTTTCGTCTCTACCGCCATTTTGTATTTTACGGCCGCCATTTTGAATTTATAAAAACAAAATCTAGCCTATAACTATCGGACGATTAGGACGAATTGATAGAGACCTCATTCATTAAAACCCATCCAGCCATTGGGATGTTTCGAAGGTATAAAGAAATCCACATACCCAGATACGCGTGAAACGCATAACCCTTCTCGGTAGTCGGGTAATAAACTAGACTGTAAACACAGTGTTGCCAGATTGGGGACTTTTTAAATTCAGATTGTTGACTGTCACCATTTTTTTTTTAATAGTATAATTCGGCTTATTTTTCAGAATTTTTAATCTATTTCTAAATAGGCCGAATATTTCTATTTCAAAAAAGTTGTGACAATCAACAATCTGGGGACAAAAACGTCCCCAGTCTGGCAACACTGAGTAAACATAACATAAAAGAAAAAAAGCCAGTATGATATTGCTTTATGCCTTAAATTTACATATAATTGTACAAAACTTGCATAAATCGAACTATGCAAATATCTCAAAAACAAGACCTGCTGGATTCAGATTCAGATTCAATCTCTAGATTCAGATTCAATACAAGTAAACAACATAAGAAGCGACTAATTTCTGTTTTGTGAAAGAGCAAAAGTTCAAATTTGTTGACCAGTGTTATTTTTTGTTTAACCCTTTATGTACTGAATTATGAATTCATGAAAATTTTATCTTCTAAAGCATTTTTCGTGAGCTTTTGAAACTACATTAGAAGATTTACACAATCACTTAATAAATTTAGAAGGATTTCAGAACGACTGGAGGATTTAGGAGGATTAGTTAAATTTGCATTTATAGGGATTTTGTGCAATATTTATAACACCAATCAAATATTTTATTTTAAATTTTTTTCTTAGTATTTTGTAGAATTAGGAAATGTACAAATATAATGTTCTTACAGTAGTAATATAGAAATATTTCCGAATTGAGAAATCCGCTCCTCCCAACGCCAAGAAAGCTGAAAAGATGCAGCGGCAAAAGAAATCATCCTTTTAAAAATATTTTTGTTTGTGTAACCCATAATGCTTTTGGAAGAAGGTAAAGTGATGCATCTATAACTCATTCTAAACTGTATTACTACTAATTGATGTATTAAATGAATTTCATAACAAGTTATTTTAATGTACTGATAAGTACCATCAGTAGATAAAGGGTTAGAGTCAATTACATGTGTATTATCATCGGTGTTTCCTTTATCTTGCAATATATCCTTGATTTACATTTTAAATTCGATATATGCTACTTATTCACAATGATCAATTTTTAATTAAGCATAAGTCATATAACTTTGAAGATACAAATATGCAGATTTTTTTTAAATGTTATTGTTGAAGCAAAGAGAAAAATTTTCCAATTCACCAATTTTGCCTAGAAGGGTTGTACAGTACTTAAAAAGAATAACTCTTTGTAAACTAATGGCAAGACTATTTCATAAGCATAATTTTAACTCCTACCTTAACCATTACACTAAACAAATCTTGCAACTGACTACTTATCTCAAGTAGCCGAGACATTAAAGCGCGTTTTATTCTTTTTGGGATAACCTGTATATATATTATAACTGCGTCATACATTTCCCCCCCTTAGAACATTTTGCAATATCTATATAAAAAGGACGAACGTGTCCGTGCATTATACTGCCGTCATTTTCACGTTTGCACACCAGATGATTAAATTTCGCTTTTACTCAATTTTTTTAAACTTTTAAACATCGCAACATTTTCGTTTTTTACTTTCTTATTTTTAAAGGAGAAAGTATTGTAATGGAGGTTTTATTTTTCGGATTTGCATGTTTTAAGGGTCAGAGATTCCGAAAAACATGTTTATACAAAATATCTGTCTGTTCGTCCGTATGTCCATGTGTCCTCTTTGTATCTTCCAAAAATGGATGAAGTTTATGTTATCCATAGAAGTCTATGTTATTTAAGTTATGCATAGAATTGAACCAAATTTTTTGTGCATGTGTTGTTTAGCTATGGCCAGTAGGTCCTCATTGAATTTGGAAATATTCCACCGTAAGAGGGTGCTGTAATAGCGATTTTTGTGCCATTTTCATTATTGGATCATCGAAAAATGTATGAAATTATGCATAGAATTGAACAAAATTTTCTGCGTATGTTTTTGGTTATAGCCAGCAGGTGCTCCTTGAATTTTGAAATATTTTGCCAGAAAAGGGTGCTGTAATAGCGATTTTTGTGCCATTTTCATTATTGTACCATCAAAAAGTGTATGAAATTATGCATAGTATTGAACCGAATTTAATGTGTGTGTTTTTGGCTATGACCAACAGATCCAAAGTGAATTTGGAAACAATCCGCCTGAAGGGGGAGCTGTAATAGCGATTGTTCTTGATTTTTTATAGTTCTATTATAAACCAGCTGTTCATGCAGCGACGGCAATTCGCATCCACCGAACCCGGCGATATTCAAGCAGCTGATGTAGAACAGCATAAAGAAAAATATCGATTTTATTAAATATTTCGATTGAGATTAACTCGTTTTTACTCTGGTTAGTAAAATGAAGCAGAAACTTAAGATGAAAATCAAAGCTCTTGTAATATTGAAGTAATGACACTGAAGTATTAACATGTGTAACAACTTTTTGAAATATTAACATGTATGAGAAAGAAGGAAGTTTTGGGATTGGGACATCCGACTAGTTACACCATCGAAAAAAAAAAGGGTAAAAAATGTACTTTCAAATGCTTTTCATTTGAAAACTGTATTGCAATTTACTCATTTTTTATTGTTTTAAAAATAACTTTCAAGCACGATTTTTTTAAAAGTCTATCTTTATCACGTGCCGATGATTACGAAAGGTAAATCAATTTCCACATAAATTAATAAAAATAGTTAGCATTTTTTTCTGTATTATATTCTAAAACGAAATTAAAACTTCATTAATAAATAAATAAAATATAAATAAAACACAAATTTAGGACATTTAATCGAACTACATGCTTAAACCACTGAAATTATTACAATAAAAAAGGCTATTGTAAATAGCGATCTTTGGCGATTTTTTGAGCTATTAACACCTGGCACGAGGCCAATCTATACTAATAAAAGAAAGTTTCGCTCTGTTTGTGTGTGTATGTGTGTGTCTGTCTGTCTGTATGCGATGGCTAGCAAAATTTACGCACGTACAAGGCTGAAAATTTGTGAGAGGTTCGCCCAAGGCCTCTCCTGGTGCACCTGAGATTCAGAATTTTAAATTTCTTGTGATTAGCTGAGTTATTATTAAAATTTAAAAATAACTCTCATTAAAAACTTCTTTCCGTTCTTCCGACAGGAAAAAAGCCCTCACACATGCGCAGATGCCCTATTTACGCAAAGGGAGGAAATGAAGATCGGAGAAATGGTTTTTTTTTTTTTTTTGGGGGGGGGGGGGTATTTTGTCACTGTTTATTATCTTCCATCGAAGTAAAGTTAAAAACGGAAGACTTATTCTGAAAGATCGTTATCACAAAGTTTTGTAGAGTGGTATTTTTATTTCTTTACTCCGTAAAATGTTGCAGAGATCTAGAAAGATGGTACAAGCCGGATTTAGTAATATTGCATTGCGTCATTCGCAGAACCCAAAAGCTCTCATCCCGAAATGCTGAATTTAACACAAAATAAGCACAAAGTCATCCACGAAAACTAGTTTATTATGGTATCCAGAGAAAAGGTTAGGTGATCACCCTAACGTGCACACAAAATTTCCACATCTTTAGCGTTGAAGAGCTAGTTGCCAAATCCTCGAGATTACCTTCTGTCGAACCACGAAATCCGTTCACATAAAAAAAATTCCGTTAGTCTTACAACATATAAAATTCAAAATCTAATGATGCCAATCTGGCGATAGATGGCGGATGAAAAATGTTTAATAATGATTATATGAAATAAGCATTAAATCTTTCTAGTTATTTATTTACTTGTTATTATTTCGTTTATCTACTGACAGATGTTAAATTTATCTTAAACGTTATCCAGTAATTAGCGAGATGCAAAGCATCGGTAATTTACAAAAGAAAAGTACTTTAGCAAGAATAAAGATTTATTTTAGATAGGAAATAAATTATTATTATGATTACATCTGCACTCAATAACTGTCACTTGTAGCAAGATATATTTACTTTTATTTAGAAGGAGGTCTTTTTAGATGAGATAAAAATCAAGTTATATTAGACAGTAAATGAATAGATTGAGCACAAATAAATTAACGGAACATGAGCGCACAAATAAATTAACGGAATGTAATTTCGGAACAAACATGATTTTGAGTATATTAATTATCAATATATGATTCTACATCATAATCGTACTTACGTCTTAGATGCTGCAATCAATTAACCTTTTGAAAAAAAAATGAAAAGGGTCGTTTTCCGAAAGATGTTTTCCCTCCTTATGGCAACGCCCCTCCAGGGCGCAATTGTTACAGATACCGACAAACCAAAAATATGTTATTAAATCTGAAACCTTCTTCTAATAGATAGTGCAACCAGTTTCAAAAAGCATGAATTTTAACTTTTTCAGATATACCGGTGAACGCAGTCACTTCGCGCCTCACGGAGGTGATTTTTTCTATGCTAATAGTAAGTAAACGTCCATATTTTATCATAATCTTCTTAGAGCATATCAATAGACAAGATTTACATCACCAAACAAAATTTTGAAAAGTTCGGCCAGGTAGAAATATTTTTTACAAAATGAAATATGGGAAAATTTCCACGAAATCAGTAAAAACCTGAATGTTTCGCCACGGTTTCGATCGGCTTCGCTACGCATAGACCCCAACAATCAAATTCAACAGAAAATAAAATACCAAATAGCATATACTTTTAATCAATATTTTTTGCGATTTTTTTCTTTTAAAAATATAAATTCAGACAAAATGGAGCTAAAGATATAAAATCATACAAATTTGAGGTTCATTTAAAGTTATTATCACGGGCCCGGGCGGATATCAGCTAGTACAAAATAAAATACGTTTTTAATGAATTTCAAAACTTTTTTTGGATGTATAAATGCTATTTTTCGTATAAATATACGTTTGGGTGTTGTTATACAATCTAAAAAATTATATTAGATGTAAAAAATCTATTGTAGTTTTCAATTTAAAAATAAATGGGTTTCACCTATATTTTGTAACCCGGGAAGCCCGGTTTGGATCCCCCAGGGATTGCGAACCTTTTCGCATCCGATCGACAAAATTTTCCAAAAATATATTTTACATAATTGTGACGTGCCAACAATAAAAAATATTATTGGATCAATTAATAATGAATCAAAATTACTTCGAATTTTGTGTCGGGCATTAAAAAAATATTGGTAATATTTCATGTTACACATTAGGAATTTATTTTTAAAATGTTATTTCTATTGTCTCATCTTACCTGTAGATGGCAAATAATTTATATCAGCCTCGTACTTAGTTATTTGTAAGAGAATGCAAGTTGAATTGGACTCATTTGACAAGATGCTTTTACTTTTTTATTATTATTATTTACTTCCGAAAAGAATGTCTAGCAGAAAAAATTGTCAAAATAGAAGGCATAAGAATCTGTAGCTTTTAACTCCTTAATTCTCGCTCCCGTCATATTCTCGGGATGCGTCTTTCACTCAGATTGTTTGGTCCCCACCAGTTTTATAAAATAGTGAAATTGGCTATATCTTAGTATCGTTTTTCCTGTCATTAAATAAGGTGAATATTTCTTTTTCATAAAAGTGGTGCCAATAAGCAATTTCAATTTTTTAACCGTAATTTAATTCAAGTGTGAAGGGGTTAATGTATGGATGCGAATTCCAAGTGGTTATAATTTTAAAATCGGCACTTTTGAACATGTTTTTTAATCTTTCTTTTCCGATAATCTCCTAATTCTCTTTTATTCTTAAAATTTTATGAGCTAATATTGAGCGAGTATGGGATATGTTAAGTTATATTTCAGTTTTTTTTTTCAATATGTATGACAATGACAACCAGCGGAACTAATCGAATTCAGATAAACCGAGGCAACATCTAGATTAATTAATGCATGTTGTGAAATTCTATTATATTTTGATGAGAACCTGAATCTATGCCGTGCCAAAAATAATCTGCAACCTGCCACTTATGGCACGCGTGCCATATGTTCGCCGTCCCGGCCACAGAGTATTTAATATTTAAAAATAAACATAAGCATTCATTTTGATTATGCATAATTTTATTAATATTCGTGATTAGATATTGCGCTACAAACCGATTCAAACTGTCACGATGAAAATCATTCATCTTCAGAATCTAATGACTGACAAATTTCCTTAATTTCTTTGAAATCTTTTTCAAAATTACTGATCACTTTCTTTAATTCTTCTGCATCATCAGAGTCTGTCTTTGATAAATCGTAAAATGAAAGGATAAGTAACAAACTGCTGCACAAAAACTTCATTCTTCCAGTGTTCCAGGAATTCAACAGCAATGGTATCATAACTGGGTACAAGTATAAGGCAATCTTTTTGAAGTGAACATCATGATCAGCGGTGATATCTTTGACGGATGTAGCTTCCACTTTCTTGAATATACTATCCAGTAGTTTTTTGATTTTTCTCCTGCAAAACAATTAAAAAAATAAGTTACAATTATTATGGGGATTTTAGAACCCGTTAAAGTTTGTTGTCAAATCCGAAATGATAATTTTCTCGTAAAATGTGTGTACACAGTAAAAAGAAAAAAATGTAATTCTACACATGTAAAGTTGCAGAAATCTGTATGCTTACTAAAATTTTATCTGTACAAAAAGATGTAAATCTACAAAACTAGTTTTTGTAAAGCTACAGAAATATGTAGCTTTACAAAAGAATTTACTAAAATTAAACTAATCTTACTAGAATTTTATCTGCAACCCGGGTTGCAGTTACATAGAAAGTTCTAGGTATCCCAGTTTCCTGAAAAATTCTTAGTAGCCTTACAGATTTTTTAACTTAGTGTGCAAACGTGTATCTGTTACATGAATTTTTGTTGCCGTTACATATAAAGTTCTAGGCATCTCAGTTTCCTAGAAAATTCTTACTAACTTTATTGATTTTTTTAGAGTGTATAAGAATTTGTGACATTCAAATTCTAAATAAATAAACTACTTTTTTTCTGAAAGAGAATTCCATTTGCTGTACGAAATTGATAAAGTTTATTCGCTAAAGTGTTAGTAAATGTCTAGACAAAAATCTATCCGAAATGGATTATTTTCTGGTCTGCTGTGATTCTTTCATGGGATGCTTTATTGTATAAGAAAACGTCTAAAAGTAAAAATTTTAAATCTACAATATGCTTTTTTTCGACCGAAATCAAGCTGAATTAAAATATTAATTGCTTGCATTTTGAGTTGATTTTAAGTTTTCGATTTCTATTATTTTTGGCGAAAAAACAGACGGATGGAGAGATGAAGAAGCAGGCAGAACTCCATCTTTATATTTATAATAAGATCATTCTATTTCATCAAAGTTTAGAAAAAGTTCGTGTCGCACCATTTTATTCTTCGATTAAATGTAGTGAGGGTATTTATCAGTGTTATAAATGAAGAATTCCAAAGATTAATCTTAAAATATAATCTTAAGATATTAAAATATCAAATAAATGTCTCGCGCAATTTATAAATTTAAATTGTTTTGCAATATTATTTTTTGTTCATTTTACGTAATAAGTGTAATGTGACGTAAATTCTCCTGTTTAAGACTTCTAACGCATGTTAATGAATTTATTATTTTACAATATTCTTTCTCTTTTAAAATTCACATGTAAGTATAGTTTTTATGACGTAATTTTCAATGAGTTCCTGCTTTTTATATTTCTGTTTATAATAGTCACGTGTAGAATAAATTTTTAATTTGAAGCAAACATTATTGTTTGCGCTGTTTTTACAGTTAGCAACAGTTTAAATTAATACAATTTTCTAAA
Source organism: Maratus speciosus (assembly GCA_963932465.1). Lineage (NCBI taxonomy): Eukaryota > Metazoa > Arthropoda > Arachnida > Araneae > Salticidae > Maratus > Maratus speciosus. Next base: position 176,966,530 of record OZ010793.1, read on the forward strand.
TTTTGTAAAAAATATGTCTCGAAAGGCTGAAAATTTGAATTTAAAATAGAAATAAAACCTCAAAAAATGAGTCAAATTAAAATACTGAATGCAGTCTGCACATCGGGAAATTCTGATGCATAAAATGATCTAAAAAATGATTAAATTCCTATGTACAGTTTTTGCTCCTATAAAACTTTTTTAATGGAACGATTTTGTCCAACTTTGGCATTAAATATCTCTTAAAATAATTCTTCGATTTGAAAACTGTCTGCATCAGCGTGTTTATCAAACATTTCTCTATAATACTACCGATTTTCATATTTTTGTATGCAGCAGTTTTTTTTAATATTAACGAAGAAAGGCCATGATTAAGCATTCTAATTGGATGCCGATCTGCCGGAAATATCTATGCAGATTTTCATTGGTCTATTTCCAAATCAAACCTTTTTTATATAGATAGAAGGATTTATATATAAGTGTGTTTTGGAGAAAAAACATCAAACTGTGGCCAGTAGTCCTTTTTCCGGAGGAATATCTCAGACTTTGCAGCAAATTCAAATGTTTTATTTTTCGATCCCAAAACCTCAAGTAGAGACTGGATAGAACTTGGAGTAACAAAATCAACAACACTTGATATGCACTGAAATAGGCTTTTAATAATTTGTCTTTACTCTAGGGAATTTGGAAGTTTCGGATTGTTTATAGATATTTGAGGTATATGAATAGGTATATGAATGTTTAAAATGAGCCCTTTGAACAAAATAAAAATAGGTGTTTTCGTAATTTTCTAAACATTTCCCATCATACGGTTAAAATGTAACTTCTGTCTTTTTTTTTTTTTTAAGGCCATCATTTATAGTTGTTAGAAATGTTAGTTATATAATTGCTATTCTTTTTCAGATAACTTAAATAAAATATAATTTAATTTTTACATGTTTTTTGTTTTATTATTTCACTGCTCCCAGCTACAAACATTGCCATGTAAAAGGTTAATGCTTTTATCATGTCTAAGTAATATTTAAATATACACGAATAGATGCCAACGAAAAAAAAATCGTTTTCCATTTATACTCTGTTTAATGTTGTGTTTAAAATATCTTTAACGCTATATTGTTCCCAGTGCCGCACCTGGAACATACAGTGCTGTTGTCTATAGTATTAAATAAGCGAATTGGAAATATTTCGCCAGAAGGGAGCGCTGTAATTGGGTAATTTTCTCAATTTTTCGAAGTTCTATTGTACATCGGTGGCTCGTGCAGCGAATTTCGCACCCTGCTAAACCGGCTACTCGCAAACAGCTCACGTACAACAGAATAACAAAAAACTATTGATTTTAATAAAATATCATGATCGAGATTAACTCGTTTGTACTCCGATTGATTGAGTAAAGCAGAAATTTAAGAGGAAAATCAAAGTTGGTGTAGTATGGAACTAATAATATTAAAGTATTAACATTCGTAACAACTTTTTGAAATATTAATATGCATGAGATAGAAGAAAGTTTTGGGACTGGCTCATTCAACTACTTTCTAATGTAAGTGCTGGTAAATAGGAGAGGTCCATTTTACATAGAGAAACTATTCAAAACGACCCTCTTTTGTAATCTGTCAGTGCCTACTAGAAACACATAAATGGCTTTATGGACACTGGGGGTCCGATAGAGACTCTAAAAAGAAAAAAAAAAACTGGAAATACCGCTTTGACAATGAACATCAAAATAAACAGAGAAAATTTGTTATGATAGAAAAGCAAAACACTTTTCATCTTAAGCGATGTTTAAAACTTAGAAAATATTGACAGTGTGAACAATTAAAAATCTTGCTGCAATTTGAATATTTCACAGCCGTGGTGCAATCACCTTTTTCTTTAACGTTACAGTAGGTTACAGTCGGCAATGCAGTAACGTTACAGCCGGCAATGCAGTAACGTTACAGTCGGCAGTAACGTTACAGTGCTTTCATTCGGATTTTCAGCTAACCAGATATCCGGATTTTTCATATTTGAAATGGCCCCGACCATGACAGGTTTTTATTATCGACGTTCTTCTGTATATACTTTTATACGTTTTTCACGTGTATCTTAAGCAGTGGCGAACGAATATTGGTGATTTTTCATACATAAAGGGTGTATTTTCTGGTCACGTAGAATTTTGTTAAAATGCTTTAATGGTTTATATGTCTTATCTTTTAACATGTTCATGTTTTTACATCCTACATGGAAAATGGGAATCCAACAGAAATAGATTTTACAGATGAAACAGCACCGAAAAACTGGTAATAAATCACACTTAAATAGTAAAACTTTGTAAGAATTACCATAAAAACATAAGAACTCACAGAACGCGTTTTGGAGCTGGAAATTTCAAGAGACATTTATCAGCCCTAATGACGGGCTGTTAAAATTTCCAGACTGAAACGCTTCCTGTGTGTTCTTTTGATTTTATGGTGTTTCTTACAAAGTTTTATTTTTTAATTAAGATTTTACAGAGTTATATCAGAAATTCAAATATGTTATTATTCATAATTATGCATGTTCCGGGATCAATTCAGAACTGGTATGATTTAAATAATTGCCATTTCATGTTTTAAAGGACACACTGTTTTTAGACAGCCATGTCTAAATTTTGTATGGATTGATAATATTTATCCATGTATTTGTTTGACAATGTTCCCGGAATTTTATTTTCTTTAAAATATCTATATTCTCACGAAATCTGAGCATTTTGCTGGTATTATCGCGTAAATAACCATATTTCTGTCCATACATTTTATAGCGCCATATCCATAATTCTAATGCATGCAATTTAATTTTTCACACTGCCTCGAAATTTAAATACATCCTTGAAAGGAAAGTACAATTATTTACCTTTTTAATAGTATTCTCGATCTATGCATAGATTTTTAACTAAGTACATAAAATACAAATAGAATTATCATCTGTGGTCAATTACGTTTATGTAATACATTTAATAGAAGAACTACTAAACAAAAAAATAATAAAAATAAATTGTTAATTTTTTAAAAATAATATAAAGGTAAATTATACATGGTCGGAGATCATATGGTAAGTAATCACGTCTTGTTAAGAATGTAATTATTTTTTTACTTTTAAAGATGCCAGAAATCTTTTGGGTAATTACTTTTTTGGGCGCTTGATTGGACATTATAGACAAATATATGTATTCGTTCTGTTTTTGAAGTTTTGCCCCGAATAAATTGATGCCAATAAAACAGTATCTGTAATAACTGGATTCTAGGAACTACAAATATTGCACTTGCTTTTTTGGTGTGAAACGTCTTTCAAATCACACCTAAACATACGGATGTCTATAACATCTTGCCATAATAACTCCGTAACTATTAGGCTCGTATGTGCGATGTCGTATTTTGACGTACATAATCAACTTGCTAATAAGACTCTGAATTTCTATCGTTGGGAGTGGGGAGAGCGAGCAGAGGTAAATAGCCAAAACCGGCATTCTTGCTCCTATCCATTCAGTGTAACTTCGGCTCAAATGTACTAGCGCAGTGATTCAAGTGTTTTTGTATAGAGTTTGTCAAGATCATCAACTTAAATAATAATAAGTGCATTTTGGACAATATTTCCATGTACAAACTTAAAGTAAGTGTGCGAAAAAGTAAAAGAAAATCTATATGTCGGCTTCAGCCCGCCAAAATTAATTTCGTTAGAAAGAGAAGGTTATATGCCACACACGGGTACCCAATGGCCAGGATCCAGATAGATTTTTCGCTGTTAGTGAATGAGATTGACCAATCAGAAGCTTGCAATTTTGCAAACAGCGAAACGCAGGCTATATCTTATGTCCATTCCACTGCAGACTTCTGATTAGCCAATCTCGTTTCGTTAACAGCAAAAAATCTATCTGGATCCCTCCTAATATCTGGCTCCTAGCGAGCGAGACTGTTTCGGCCTCACCTTAAAGTTGAAGTGCCGCGCTTAGTGAACAACTGCGCGAGCACCTCTACCGCTGCTGTAACCGAACCTATGGACATATCGAGTCAAGGTGCCACACATACGTCTTCGAAGACGTCTCCGAGCTGATGGATATAAAAATCAGTCGAATCGATGTGATACAGCACCATTGGCATACAATAGACGAACGCTTCAAAAAGGTTCGTCCTGCACAAACAGCTCTGGGCGATACCTTATGTTCTTCACATATCATAGGCCAATGTTAAACAAAATTGTCACCGAATATCATGTTCCGTTCAGCGTCTATTTTACGTTAAAATAAAATTTGGCAATCAGTCAATGTCTCATTTTCATTTCAATCCAATACACTAAAAAAGACTCTACAGAAGCTGCTAGAATATAAACTGCTCGGGACGTTTTAGGTTAAACCAACGTCCCTCGCTTCCAGTCACAGTCTCGCCTAATTTTTTCGCACTACTAACTCTGCAACAAATTACAGCAGAAAAAAGTTACTGGTACCAAACGAATAGAAATAAAGTCTACTTTTAAATGATGTATGTAAAATCTGTTTAGGAGGCCATCTAAAAATCAAAACCAGATCAAACTTTGTTTTTCCAGTGGCAACACCCAATTTTGATAATATATTTTAAATTTTCGGTTCAAACTATGCCTAGAAACGAAATTTCAAGTCATTTGGATGATAAGTTTTTGAATTATAAACATTCAAAATTTAGAGCTTCAAATGTTAAATTACATTTTCATACTTTTATTAATATCTCCTAAAATTATAGTCCTAACGCGATAATTTTGTGTGGGGTTATAGTACTAAACCACCCAAAGATAAATACATTGAATTGGTAATTTTAGAAATTTTATAATATAAATTATGAATTATGAAATTAATATTCGAAAAAAATTTGAATTGCAACCTACAATTATTTTGATAGATTTATATTTATTATGTCCAGATTCATAAAAATTCTCAATTTTAAATTTTTCTTACAAGTAGTTTTCGAATTATGCATTCAAAACGTCAAAATGATGGTTTAAGGGGTCGTCTATGATGTGCAATAAAGCATAATTTGAAAAAAATATATGTATATTTTACCCATTTTATTGAAACATTTGGGCTGACAATAGTCGAAACATATTAAGTGAGTAAAATGGTTCTATTGGCAAAAATAAAATAATACATTAATAGAAGTTACATAGTCATTCTGTAGCATTTCAACGATCGAGTACCGAGCTGCAATTTGGATATAGTCCGTAAAATATGCTTATTATAAAATAATTAATTTCTCTGAAACTAATCGTACGAATTTCATGAAAATATGTTTTTAGGCTAATTGAAACGTGTGGAATTCATTTACGGTGTTAAACTTGGGTATTGCTATTGAAAAAACAAAGTTTGGGTTCGTTTTTATATGTAGATGACCCCTAAGCAAATTTTATATACATTATTTAAAAATAGACTTTATTTCCAATCGTTTGGCACCAGTAACTTTCTTCTACGATAATTTGTTGCATAGCTAGTAGGGAATGTTTGCTATTTTTTTCCACGACTGTACATTTATTTATTTTCTTCATTGAGAGATAAGTTTTTATGGAAAACGTCGTTTCTTTAATATTATGTTTCCTTTTAAATTAAACTATTGTTGATATATAATCTATTATATTATAAATAATTTGTTGGGCAAGTCGAAAAGCTAAAGATTCATGCCTCAGAAATATACTAGGCCTACTGCTGGAGTATAGAGGAAAGTAACATTTTTTTATTTTTCATTTTTTTCGAACAATATATTTTGAAACTTTGAATGTTTATATATGAAGCTATGATGTTAATTCATGAAACTTAGGACTAGGCTAAAAAAAAATATTTTTTTTGGAATTCACTAACACTTTAATAACAATTAGATAAATGTCCCTAAGTGGTCCACTACTGGTGCCCTTATCTTATTGCTTAGAATGTATTCCGAATTTATTTCTCATTATTTTTACAATTGAACGTTACTTATACTTTATTGTCTTTTAAAACAGTTGTTTTTTATAATTTTTTGCAAATGTATTTATTTGTTGTATTTGCAAATGTAACATTAAGGAATTAAGTACATACATTTTAACTCATATTAATGATTTGATTATTCTATTTCTCAAATGTGAATAATTATATCCTTCTTAGTGATATTTAATACATATGTATCTATTTATCTATATACATATATATTATCTAGTAAGGTTTGAGATGAATTTCTCGATCATGATGTTAAATAAAAAAACATTTTGTCAGAACAGACTAAAAATAACCATACCTCAAATTATGATATCAATAAAAAGTAGCAACATTATGAAAAGTTGGTGAGTAGATGGTGTAGTTAAGCTACGATAGGATCCGGCAACATATTATCCGGCAACAACCTAATCGAAAATCCCTAACGCATTTAAAAGCATGGTGGTGTAAGTCAGTAATTTTGAAATTCGAGCTAAGAGAATGGGTACATAGACATATCAATTTATGCGTAGGAATATTGATATAAATGACAGTTCCTTAAAATTTGTATGACTTCCGAAGATATTTTACTCCATAGGAAATCAATGTAGAAAAGCATTTTAGCATCAAGAAAATGCTTCTTTTTGAGTATTTAACCAGATACGACTTAGATCACTCTACCATTAAAGGGACAAGGGACCTTCAAACTCATATTTTTTATTTATTTTTTTAAATTGTACTTTAAATATTATTCAGGGGTACACTATATGAATTATGGCATATATTTATCACACAAGAAATTGAAAAAAAAAATTTTTTTTTGAGAAAAATAAGGAATTTTTCTGAATATTTTAAGCGTTATGAAGAACTTTTAAAAATGCCCCATGTGCTTTCCATATCAATTAAAAATCCCAATATTTTTATGGCAGTTTGGTTTACATATACAAATAAAACTGTGCATCGAACGAATTTTATATATTGGAATACGAAGGTAAGAAAAAAAAATATTTTCTTAATTTTATGAAATTTTCAGCGTTTTTGCATCCCATTTTTGCACTTAACTACCTTTAACATTTCCAATTATATTTAGTTTAAAAAAACTATTAACAGTTTCATTTGTATATGTAAACCAAACTAGCATAAAAATATTGGGGTTTTTAATTGATATGGAATGCGCATGGAGCATTTTGAAAAGTTCTTCATAATGCTTAAAATAGTCATGAAAATTCCTTATTTTTCTCAAATTTTTTTTCATTTCTTGTGCGATAAATATAAGCCACTAGCAAACCCCACAGCTTTGCTCGCATAATAGTTGAAATATGCGGAGTGATATTTATATGTCTAATTTTTATTAAAAGAAATTATACTTTTAGGAATAATTCAAAAATTGCTGCTTAAAACACAGTTTGACTAAACTTCATTATTACACTGCATTAGGCAGAAATGAGACTTAAACTATTAAAAATAACTAAAACTAAATAAATGATAATTTAGAAAATATTTAGAAACTTTTAAGCTCAATTAATACACTTATTTCAGTATTCATTTGAAATTTCGAATTTTTTAGAAACCGTCTTCTTACATCTTCAAATTAACCATCATGTCAAATTCCAAGCTTCTTGTCTAACGGTCTGACATCTCTCTCAGCATAAAATGCTATGTTGAAATAGGGAATGTCACCATTAATTTGCAAACATTAATTTTGAAATCGGTTTGGTATTTCCTAATATTCCACAAAAACGTAATTTAGAAAGCTCTTAAAGGCCTCTTTTAGAACGTTTGTTGTTCCAGCCAAATCCAGGTGGTAGAGTCACCGGCATAAAATATAGCTTGTGTAGGATCAGAGACTGTCACCTTTGACTCGCAACTATTACTTTTATAATCGTTTTATATTTTCTGAGATTCCATAGAAATCGTAATTTAGGACTTTTTAGAACGCTTTTCGTTCTTTCCCTCCGCTTCACCCCTTTTTAATTAGAATTCTTTAATTAAAACCTTTTTAATTAGAATTCTTTAATTAAAACATTTTTAATTAGAACTTTCAACTGTTCTTAGAGCGCATTTATATGTTATAAGTAGCTACCATGCCATATTTAATGTATCTAGCCTCTTTAGTATCACAGAAATTGCAATTTAGAATGTTTTTTGCTCCCCAAACCTTCTGGCGGTAGTCGCATCAACATAAAGTATAGCTTATGTTTGAGCAGGTTCTATCACCACCAATTTGCAACCAATCGGTTTGGTATTTGATAAGATTGCATAAAAATTATGATTTAGAACTTTTTTTGAACGCTTTTCGCTCACTTCATCCTTTTAAATTTGGAATTTTGTTTCGACAGTTCTTAAAAAGCATTTGCATCTAGTTAGTAATTACCATCAGAGCCTGATTACCCACGGGGCAAATTCCTACCACTAAAAATAAACAGAAAATTTTGCCTCATCCATGGCAGAAATTTTACATGAATACGGCGTTTAGATAAGTCGAACTTTTCTTTTAAAATTTATTGGTGTAAGTGTGCCCCGTTGGTAATCAGGCCCTGATTACCATGCCAAATTTCAAAATGCTAAACCCCTCAGTTGTGCAAAAAAACGCAAATTAGAACATGTTTTGCTCTTGCAACCCCCCCCCCCCACCCCATGGTACTGACAGCAACATAAAATATAACCTATATTGCAGCAAGGACTGTCACTATCAATTTTCAACAATTACTTTTGAAATCGGTTTGGTATTTCCTCAGCTGAGATTGTGTAGAAATTGCAATTTAGAAAATGTTAGAACGCTTTTCGCGCATTTTCACCCCTTTTAAATTTCCAATTTTTTCGAATCAGTTCTTAAAGATCATTTATATCTAATAAATATGTACCATGCCTAATTTCAAGTTGATAGCCCCTACCAATCACAAAAATCGCAATTTAGAACGTTTTTAACTCCTACAACCCCCAGGTTGCAGTGACACCGACAGGAAATAGCGTCTATGTTAGAGAAGAGGCTGACAGTATCAATTTACTATCATTAGTTTTGAAATCAGTTTGATTCTTCGTGAGATTGCTCACAAATCGGCATTTAGAACGTTTTTAGAACGCTTTTCGCGCATTTTCACTACTTTTAAATTTAAAATTTTAAAAGAAATTTTCTTAGAGATCATTTACATCTTATAAATATATACCATGCCAAATTTCATGAATCTAATTCCTTCCATAACAAAAAATTCTCATTTTTAGAACGTTTTTTGTTCCTGCACCCCCTTTGGGGTAATGGAAACAGACGTAAAATATAGCCTATCTTGGAACATGAGCCGTCATCATCATTTTTACACCATTATGTTTGAAATCGGTTCAGTAGTTCCTGAGATTGCATAGAAATCGCAATTTAGAATGTTTTTACAACGCTCTTTTCGCCTTTTCATCCCTTTTAAATTTCGATTTTTTCAGGAAATGTTCTTAGAGATCATTGATTTCTTAGAAGTAACTACCATTCCAAATTTCATGATTCTAGGCCCTTCCATAACACAAAAACCGCAATTTAGAAAGTTTTTTGCTCCTGCAACCCACAGGTGGTAGTGACTTAAACATAAAATAAAGCTTATGTTAGAGCAAGGATTTCACCATCAATTTACAACCATCACTTTTGAAATCGATTTGATACTTCCTACAATTGCATAGAAATCACCATTTAGAACGTTTTTTAGAACATTTTTGCGCCTTTTCACACCCTTTTAAATTTCGAATTTTTTAAGAAGTGTTCTTAGAAATCCTTTATATCTAATAATTAACTAATGTTCAAAATTTAATATTTCTAGACCCTTCAGTAACACAAAAATCGTATTTTTAGAACGTGTTTTGCTCCTGCAACCCCTTTGGGGTAGTGGCACCGGCATAAAATAGAGTCTATCTTGGAGCAAGGGTTATCACCATTATTTTGACACCATAATTTTTTAATTCGGTTTGGAATTTCCCAAGACTACGTAGAAAGCTTTTTGCGCATTTTCACCTCTTTTAAATTCAGAATTGTTTAGGAAATGTTCTTAGAGATCATTTATATCTTATAAGTAACTAATATCCAAATTTCATATTTCTAGGCCCTTTAGTAACACAATAATTGCATTTTTAGAACTTTTTTTCTCCTACACCCCCTTTGGTGTAGTGGAATGGACATAAGATATAGCCTATGTTCGAACGTGGACTAACACAATCATTTTTATACCATTACTTTCGAAATCGGTTCGGTAGTTCTAGCGATTACCTCTAACATACAAACAATTTTTATCAAAACAAACGCAATTTAGAGCATTTTTTGCTTTAAATTTGAAACCATTACTTCTGAAATCGGTTTATATTTCCTGAGATTGCGTAGAAATCGCAATTTAGAACGTTTTTAGAACTCGTTTCGTTCATTTTCACCCCTTTTAAATTTCAAATTTTTAAGAAACTGTTTTCAGAGAACATTTACATCTCATAAGTAATTACAATGCCAAATTTCTAGTTGCTAGCCCCTTCAGTAGGGGTCTGTCCAGACTTTTTTCCCCAGGGTCCTGTTTTTGTGAAATTGTGAAAAACTTTTTATATTTGTGAAAACTCTATTCATAATTTTGTGAATTTGAAATGACCGTTATACTCAAGTCCCTCTTTATACATTTTTAAGAAGATATGTGTATGTAAAATACCTATATTTTCTTTAGATATCTAAAAGTGACAGGTCAGATTTTACTTTTAAATAACTTAATTTGTGAAAAATTCAGTTTAGAGATGAAAACATTTTATGAAAGTCCTATTTTTTATACAAAGAAATTTGTGAAGGGTCCTGTTTTAAGGTGGCAAGTTCTGTGAATGGTCCTTTTTAAGATAAAAATTTTTGTGAATGGTCCTGTTTTGAAATAAAAAATTTTGTGAAGGGTCCTTTAAAGGACCCAATTTCTTCCTAAACAGATCTCTGCCTTTCAGTATTACAAAAATCTCAATTTAGAACGGTTTTTTAAAATGCAACCGCTAGTTGGTATTGGTGCTGACATGAAATAGATTCTATACTAAAGCAAGTGTCAGGCAATTCATCAGTTTCCAAGCATTACTTTTGAAATCGGTTGGGTACTTTCTGAGATTTAGTAGAAATCGCCATTTAGAACGTTTTTCGTCCATTTTCACACCTTTTAAATTTCGAACTATTTAGGATATGTTCTTAGAGATCATTTATAACTTATAAGTAACTACCATGCCTAATTTCAAGTTGCTAGCCCCTGCAGTATTACAAAAAACGCAATTTAGATAGTTTTTTGCTCCTGCACCCCCGTTTTGGGGTAGTGCCTGTTGCTCACAGGCCTATGTTGGAGCGAGGGCTTTCGCCATCGTTTTCACATTATTTTTTTTAAAATCGGTTCGGTAGTTCCTGAGATTGCGTAGTAATCGCAATTTAGAAAGTTTTTTAGAGCGCTTTTCGCTCTTTTTCACTCCTTTTAAATTTCGATTTTTTAAGGAAATATTCTTAGAGATCATTTGCATCTTATAAATAACTGCCCTGCCTAATTTCAGGATTCTAGGCCCTTCAGTAACACAAAAATTGCAATTTAGAACGTTTTTTGCTTCTGCAACCCGTAGGTGGTAGTGACACCGACATGAAATTGCCCATGTTGAAGCAAGGGCTGTCATCATCAAATTCCAACCATCACTTTTGAAATCGGTTGGGTACTTTCTGAGATTGAGTAGAAATCGCATTTTAGAACGTTTTTTAGAACGCTTTTCGCGCATTTTCACCCCTTTTAAATTTCGAATTTTTAAAGAAATGTTCTTAGAGATCATTTATATCTTATAAGTAACTACCATGCCTAATTTCAAGTTGCTAGCCCCTGCAGTATCACAAGAAACGCAATTTAGAACGTTTTTTTCTCCTGCACCCCCTTTGGGGTAGTGGCACGGACATAAAATATTGCCTATGTTAGAGCGAGGGCTGTCGCCATCGTTTTCACACCATTTTTTAAAAAATCGAATCGGTATTTTCTGAGACTGCATAGAAATCACAACTTAGAACGTTTTTTAGAACGCTTTTCGCGCATTTTCACCCCTTTTAAATTTCGATTTTTTTATGAAATGTTCTTAGAGATCATTTATATCTTATAAGTAACTACCATGCCAAATTTCATGTTTCTAGGCCCTTCAGTAACACGAAAATCGTATTTTTAGAACGTTTTTTGCTCCTGCAGTCCCTTTTGGCCAGTGGCACGGACATAAGATATAACCTATGTTCTAAGTGGGACTAACACCATCATTTTGATTCCATTACTTTTGGAATCGGTTCAGTAGTTCCAGAGCTTACCTCCTACAAATAAACAAACTTTACTTCTTTATAATATTAGTATACATATAGATAAATAAAGTATAGATAATTCATATAAAGTATAGATAATTAAGTACAGATTAAAGTATAGATAATAAAGTATAAGTAATTCATCCCTTGAATAGTATTTAAAATGCAATTAAAAAAATAAAATAAAAAATGAGTTTGAAGGTTCCTTGTCTCTTTAAATTCCTTTATTACTTTCCTATCATGTAACATTTGATAAATCGCTTTAGATCTCGTGACTTAAATGTGACACTCTTGATGACCATTACCATGTACATGCAAACATCGCCAGTTTTCGCAGACTGAGAGTCACAAATAACTTGAACGCAATGTAGCGGGATACTTTAATATTAGCTGAAAAATTGACAATTAATCTCGGTAGTTGAGTTTTAGGCCACTCTGTACAGATATAACTATCAATAATAAGATAAAAGGTTCGCATCAGTCAAATGTACCGTCATAGAATAAAATGTAAACACCTCCTACTAACTCTTCAACAAATTATCGTAGTAGAAAGTTATTGGTACGCAACGATTGGAAATAATGTCTACTTTTAAATAATGTATATATAATTTTATTAGGGGTTTATATACATATCAAAAGAAACCCAAACTTTGTTTTTTTTTCCAATAGCAATACCCTAGTTTGACACCATAAATAAATTCTACACCCTTCAATTTCCCTAAATCCAAATTTGTACGAATATCGTACGATTAGTTTTAGAGAAATTAATTACTTAAAAATGAGCATATTTTGGGTGTTGTATCCAAATTGAAGTTCGGAACGCGATTGTTGAAATGCTACAGAATGACTAAATCTCTTTATTAATGTACTATTTCTTGCCAATATGACTAATTTGCTGATTTAATATGCTACGACTATTGCCAGCCCAAATATTTCTGTAAAATGAGTAAAATATATTTTTTTTTCAAATTATGCTTTCCTGCCCATCATAGGCGGCTCCACCATTATTTTGACGTAAGCATAATTTGAAAACTGCTTGGAAGAAAAATTTTAAATTTTGTATTCACATAAAGCAGGACATAATAAATATAGAGAGCTGTCAAAAAATTGAAGGTTGCAATTCATATTTTTTTTCGAATATTAATGTCACACTTCATAATATAAAATTTTGAAAATTACAAATTCAATGTATTTACGTTTGTGTTTTTTAGTATTATAATCACGCGAAAAATTGTCACGTTAGTATCATAATTTCAGGAGATATTAATAAAAACATGAAAATGTAATTTAACATTAGAAGCTCTAAATTTCTAACGTTTATGATTCAAAAACTTATCATCCAAATGACTTTAAATTTCGTTTATAGGCATAGTTTGAACCGAATATTTAAAATATATCGTCAAAAATGGGTGTTGCTTAAAAAAAAAAGTTTGGTCTGCATTTGATTTGTAGATGGCTCTCTAAGCAAAGAAAAATAAAAAATAGACTTTAAAAATAGACTTTATTTCCAATCGTTTAATACTAGTAACTTTCTTCTATTATAATTAGTTGCAAAGTTAGTAGACTGTGTTTACCTTTTTTCCCCCACGACTGTACATTAGTAATTTAAATGGATTCAGAAATTTTTTTGTCTGATAGAAGAAGGCTTAAAATGTCTTTTAATATTTTAATATTACTCTAAAAGTTTCATTCACAAACATTCACAAAATTCGGACACAGTACCCTTAATTTTTTGTATAAATGTTTTCCTCTATAGAAAAACCAAAATATTTAAGAGAGATAAAAACTAAATAAATCTGTTTCTCATACAGAGTAATTAAAATTGATGGATTCAATTCCATTCGGTTGTATTTCTTCAACGATACATTGAATGCGGATGATGTAAATTACAATTGATTATATTCATTCCACGATTCTCCAGCTGCACACATAACAGCTCTAGAAGATATTTGAATTCATTTTATACTTGAAAAAGTATGTGCACAGTTGTAATAGAATTAGATCATTTAAACATTTTTCCAGAAATGGTACAAAAACTGCTTTTCTTTGAATTCCACCAGGAAAAGTAGAATCCATGAATGCATAGCGTCAACCTTCCAGTATTATTTAAGTAAAATAGCCATAATTTCAAGAAAAAATGTTCAATAAATTGTTACTCGTTTTATGTGGTTATTTATTAACATCTTTTATTTAACACTAGAACCGGATGAAATTTATCTCAAGTTAAAAAAGATATACATACCAGAATTTTTATTTTAAACTATTTAACTGATTTTATTTAAATTATTCTTGCGCAGCATATGCTTAACTAATTTTATGAAGAAATTTACAGTTCGAATCGAAATCTATTCATCTGGTATGCGTCAAAATAACTCGTCCTCACGGTTCTAGTGTTAATGTAGTTAGTTGTTAGAATTGAAAGACACCAGCAGCGTTGCCAGATGGGATACCTTTTTTAAAAATTCAGATTCTTGATTGGCACCACTTTTTTGAAATGGTGAAATGCGCCTTATTTAATGACATACTAATTAAGGCGAAAACAAAGGTAATTTTATCGTTTCAAAAAAGTGGTGGCGATCAAGAAATCTGAATTAAAAAAAAGTAGCCCACTGGCAACACTGGACATCAGGAGGGCCATCGAAATACTCAAGACCTGAGGACACGAGTGTGACGTCACCAGCAATCCACCGACTTCTCACTAGTGTTGGAATTCACCCCGGAAAATTTCGAATAGCAATTTTCTTTTATTTTATTTGTGAAATAGCTATCATCTTATAAAACAATAATAACTATTTAAACTTACAGGTGATAATACGGAATCCTTAAATATTGGGTCGTTCGGAAAGTCGTGTCCGTTTGGGAAAATCAATTCCTACCGGATAATTGTATCATTAAATTATTAGACATTGATTCCGATATCTAATGTCTAATATCTTATGTGAGAGGGATGTGGGACAAAGATCCCAGGCTCCTCGACCAAACAGTCTTCGAATCGGATGTCTAATAATTACCGGGCAGATTTTTCCAGTACGAATTGATTTTTCCAAACGGACCCAACTTTCCGAACGAACCAATAAAAATTCAGCCAGATGCGGAATGCCACAGTGTTGCCGCATCTGTCTTATTTTTTATTTTAAATTATTTATTATTTATTTTTTTATCCAAATTCTCACCAGTAAGTTTAAATAGTTATTATTGTTTTATAAGATGATAGATATTCCAAAAAAAAAAAAAAAAAAAAAAATTGCTATTCAAAAATTTCTTGTGTGAATTCCAACACTAGTGAGAAGTCGGTCGATTAGTGAGACGTCACACTCGTGTCCTTTGGCCTTGTGTATTTCGATGGCAGCGGGTTCATACATATGTGTGCATGTAAAAAAAAATCTTGTGTTGCATAGTAGTGATCATCTTGCTGACAATTAAACTTCTGTGCACTTTTCGAGATGTAAGACTGATCTAGCGATAGTTTTCGGAGCCTTAAGACATCTAATGTTCGATAGGTCATTCACATACAATGTATGGTACGCGGGATAAATCCGTGCGAAATTGAACCCATCTTTTGAAGTACACTGAAATAAATGAGATTATAAAAGTAGAGAAAATAAATATATTTTTAGATTAATTTGAATAGAATATTTACCGATTCCACCATATTTCCGCAGCATGACTTCTTACGAACATTTTAAGTGTAGTCAAAAATTTGTCGTCTTTTAGCAATTTCACATCTTTTTGCGTGTTAGTTAACAATATGGCATAACACAAATCGTGTCTCCATGACTTATTTTGTCTGTTTGGTATTCTATTATTTAGTCCCGATTCATCTAACAGTTTCATGTTAATGCCATAAGGGAAAAGATTTAGCACTTCTTCGTCAATCCAATTTCCTTTGCGGTGCAAAACCATTAAATCCATGAGGAAGTTATTTTCATCTCTCACTTCCTTCGTAATATCAGCTGAAGACCACCTCATGTAAGTAAGAGCAAAAAGAGCTGCAGCGACACTAGCACTTCCTCCAAAAGCTTCAAGATTGGAAAGATTTGGATTCCACCCGAAATGGAATATTTTTTGTAGAGCGTTTCCGACTAATAAAGATAATTCCAAAGCGGATGACACTAATGTGACTTGAGCTGTCATACGAGAGACAGACTTGAAATTTCTTATAGTCTTCTGCATATTTGCGAGTAGATTTTCGCTTGAATAAAAAAAAATTTCCATCTTGCTTAGGAATTTCTCCATAACATATTTGTAGTCAGATTCCAGTTTTTGTATTTCTCTTTTTACTGATAAATTCTCGGTTTCCGACGAAGAACTATTTAATAAGGCAGAGGAGAAGTCTAACAGAGCTTTCTGGATTTGTTCAGAGTCTGGTTTTCTCTGTGCGTCTGTTTCAAATTGGGAGCTGCTTTCCAATCTTTTTACGTAGTCTCTGAAAGCTTCATCTCTGCTATATTGCCTCATCGCACGAAACGTCTTGGGACGGTCGTATCGAAACGGCGTATTGACGCTGGAACTTGGAGAAACGTCTTTTGTTAGCTGTAATGAATTAAATGAATTATACTCAAACGTAATGTGTGGAGTAATGTTAAAAACTGTATTTTTTGTACAAAATTCTTCATTTATTAGTGTCGTTCAGGCACTAAATGCAATCTACAGAATCGTAAATTGGAAGTAAATTTTAATCTACAGGGTGTCCATAATTAAACGACCCTAATTAAATGTTGTACACAAACAAAAGTATTGTTCATAAAGTTGTGCAATTTTGTGAAAGGCATAATAAAGGGATGGGGATTTGTTTAAAAAAAAGTTTAAAATTTCGCCACCAGAGGGCGATTTTTAACAAATTACACATTTAGCATTACAATAGTTTAGAAGTTTTATTTATTAACTCAACCTGATTCTAAAGACAGGATTTCACGACATGTCCCTAGCATTTCCCAGAAGACACTGCGGTCAACTGTGGAACATGCTATCTTACGATTTCAGATTGTATCTGAAAATGATCACCGTTATTCGAAACATGTTTGGTTATAATAAAATTTGCTAAACTATCGCAAATGTATGCTAAATATATAATTCGTTAAAAAACGGCCTCCTAATTTTGTTTTTCGCTCAAATAAATTCCCATACCTTTATTACGTCCTCCACAAAATTTCACAACATTCTGAACAATAGTTTCGTGTGTATACAACTTTGAAGTAGGTTCGTTTAATTATGGACATCCTGTATGTATCGGATCGTGTGGTAACTGAAAACAGGAAATAAGGAATATTTCTGCATTGAATAAATTTAAAATAAAAAAAAACTGTTTTAAAGTGATATACACTGCTCAAAACAATTAAAGGATATTTGAAGTTTTATATAAAATAAAGATATAAACGAAATATTTTTTGCCGAAATTAGAAGAAGAGAATCACAAATGCAAATTTTTCTGGTTTTCAAACTGTGGAGTATGCAAATTTTGAGTTCGACGTCAAAAACGTCGCTTCAGCGACAGCGAATGAAATTTGACTTTCAACTGGATAAAAGAGAATGAAGACAAGGATGATCGGCATTCAGTGATTGCTTTGTTTCGATGAGTACGATGTCTCAGCGAAGTCATTTGACAGATTCAGAAGCTTTGAGAATTGTTGGTAGGTTAGAAGGGGGCCAAACTCAAGCCGAAGTAGCGCAAGCCATTGGAGTGTCACAAAGTGTCATTTCCAGGATCTGGAACCGTTTTTTGGAGAGTGGATGTGCAGGCTGAAGACCAGGGCAAGGTCGTAGACGGGCAACAACGCCCAATGAAGATCGGTATTTAGCGTTAACAGCTCGGAGACACCGAACCATGAACGCTACTCTTCTCCAACAACACCTTCGCTCGGCTACAGGCACCAAGATTTCAACTCAGACTGTCCGAAACCGGCTCCATGCTGTAGGTCTGTATGCTCGCCGACCGATGGTATGTGTTAGATTAACATCAAGGCATCGTCGCGACCGCAGGGAGTGGGCAACGGAGCATGTCAACTGGAGGAGAAATGAATGGAGCAATATTCTGTTTTCTGACGAATCCCGTTTTTCTGTGCATCCGGATAATAGGCGTATTTTCATCTGGAGGGACCGTGGCAGTAGGAATAATCCTGCGTTCGTGCACGAAAGTGTCAGATTTGGCGGTGGAGGAGTGTTGGTGTATGGTGGCATCTCCATTGACGGGTGCACTGACCTCTACATCATTCGAGATGGAGCTCTGACTGGTCGCCGATATAGGGATGAGATCCTCAGACCTATTGTAGTCCCTTACGCTGCAGCAATCGGAGATAACTTCATTTTAATGGACGATAACTGCAGGCCACATCGTGCAAACCTGGTGGAGGATTTCCTTTTCGAGGAAGGAATCGTTCGAATGGAATGGCCAGCGTGTTCTCCAGACATGAATCCAATCGAGCACGTTTGGGACGCTCTAGGAAGGCGAGTTTCTGGCCGCCAACAACCCCCACAAACTCTCCAAGAACTGGAAAGAGCTCTTCTGGAAGAATGGGGCAGAATACCCCAACTCGTCATTAATAGCCTCATTGAGTCCATGCCTCAAAGGTGTTCAACGTTGCTGGCCGCCCGTGGAAACCATACCCCCTACTGAAAATGATTTTCTTTGAAGAAAACACCTTTTCTTATTCTTTTTTTCTCATATGCATAAATTGTGTTTTTTTCCTTTAGTACACAAATGCGCAATAAAATGCATTTTTTTCTGCCAAACATGTGTAATTTATTCTCATATAACCTACTATGTCTATCGACCATGTATCAATCAGCTAAACAGTTTACCAGATACAAAATCCACCTAAAACTGCAATATCCTTTAATTGTTTTGAGCAGTGTATATTATAATAATGCTGATACAAACTTGATCATTTACTCACTAATATATTGATAAACTTACCCCAATAGTTGTACATTAACACTTTGAGTTCCGCAAAAATTTCACTATCCTAGTTCCAGAAGCCACATAAAAAATATTTAAGACAATTACTGTAAAATAATGGACATCTGGTTGCCCAGTATTTTCAAGGAACGTTTTTGCAAAGCATCAGTAACTTTATTTGAGACTTCTAGGATGACTCAAATAAAGTTACTGATTTAAATGTTTTAGGCAGAACTTTGAAATAGATTTGTAAGCTTAATGTTCTACAAATATAAAAAGTGTGTGCCTGGCACCTGGCCTTGTGGGTACTCATTTTACTCACAATTTTAAGTTCTTCAACATTTGCATACACAATGTACTTGATACAGTTGGTTGTTTTGAGATATTATTATGGTAATTTAAAAAAACGTGTTTCTCGATTATAAATCTGTATATAGCGGCTAAATCTCACTTAGTACCAGGGGAGAAACTTAGTAAGTTCCTTAAAGACCTAAACTAAAGATATTGAAACAATTTCAAGCTTTCCCCTAATTAATTCCGAATTCAATCTACCAAGAACTGCGCTATAAGTCCTTGCAATTAAATTATTCATTACATACAAATTACACGATTGCAGTATGAACATACGACCTAAATGTTTGTTTGTAGTGAAGTCCTACCTGGATGACATTGTGAATCTGGGTAGGGCAGAAACCCTGAATGAAGAAAGAAAGATTGGACATACGCCCTACAAGTTTGATTGTAGTGAAGTCCTACCTGGATGACATTGTGAATCAGAGTATGGCAGAGACCCTGAATGAAGAAAGGAAGATTGGACATACGCGCTAAAGGTTTGTTTGTAATGAAGTCCTACCTGGATGACATTGCGAATCTGGGTATGGCAGAGACCCTGAATGATGAAGAATGAATGGACATACGTCCTAAAAGTTTGTTTGTAGTAAAGTCCTACCTGGATGACATTGTGAATCAGGGTATGGCAGAGACCCTGAATGAAGGAAGAAAGATTGGACATACGTCCTAAAAGTTTGTTTGAAATGAAGTCCTACCTGGATGACATTGTGAATCTGGGTAGGACAGAGACCCTGAATGAAGAAAGAAAGATTGGACATACGCCCTAAAAGTTCGTTTGTGGTAAAGTCCTACCTGGATGATATTGTGAATCAGGGTATGGCAGAGACCCTGAATGAAGAAAGAAAGATTGGACATACGCCCTAAAAGTTTGTTTGTAGTGAAGTACTACCTGGATGACATTATGAATCAGGGTATGGCAGAGACCCTGAATGAAGAAAGAAAGATTGGACATACGCCTAAAAGTTTTTTTGTAGTGAAGTCCTTCCTGGATGACGTTGTGAATCAGGGTACGGCAGAGACCATGAATGAAGAAAGAAAGATTGGACATACGCTCTAAAAGTTTGTTTGTAGTGAAGTCCTACCTGGATGACATTGTGAATCAGGGTATGGCAGAGACCCTGAATGAAAAAAGAAAGATTGGACATAAGCTCTAAAAGTTTGTTTGTAGTGAAGTCCTACCTGGATGACATTGTGAATCAGTGTATGGCTGAGACCCTGAATGATGAAAGAAAGATTGGGCATACGCCCTAAAAGTTTGTTTGTAGTGAAGTCCTACCTGGATGACATTGTGAGTCTGGGTATGGTAGAGACCCTGAATGAAGAAAGAAAGATTGGACATACGCCCTAAAAGTTTGTTTGTAGTGAAGTCCTACCTGGATGGAATTATGAATCATCGTATGGCAGAGACCCTGAATGATGAAAGAAAGATTGGACATACGCCCTAAAAGTTTGTTTGTAGTGAAGTTCTACCTGGATGACATTGTGAGTCTGGGTATGGCAGAGACCCTGAATGAAGAAAAAAGATTAGACCTATGTCCTAAAAGTTTGTTTGTAGTGAAGTCCTACCTGGATGACATTGTGAATCTCAGTAGGGCAGAGACCCTGAATGAAGAAAGAAAGATTGGACATACGCCCTAAAAGTTTGTTTGTAGTGAAGTCCTACCTGCATGACATTATGAATCAGGGTATGGCAGAGATCCTGAATGAAGAAGAAAGATTGGACATACGTCCTAAAAGTTTGTAGTGAAATCCTACCTGTATGACATTGTGAATCAGGGTGTGGCAGAGACCCTGAATGAAGAAGAAAGATTGGACATACGTCCTAAAAGTTTGTAGTGAAATCCTACCTGGATGACATTGTGAATCAGGGTATGGCACAGACCCTGAAGGATGAAAGAAAAATTGGACATACGTCCTAAATGTTTGTTTGTAATGAAGTCCTATTGGATGACATTGTGAATCTGGGTAGGGCAGAGACTCTGAATAAAGAAAGAAAGATAGGACATACGCCCTAAAAGTTTGTTTGTAGTAAAGTCCTACCTGGATGACATTATGAATCAGGGTATGGCAGAGACCCTGAATGAAGAAAGAAAGTTTGGACATACGCGTAAAAGTTTTTTTGTAGTGAAGTCCTTCCTGGATGACATTGTGAATTGTGGTACGGCACAGACCCTGAATGAAGAAAGAAAGATTGGACATACGCTCTAAAAGTTTGTTTGTAGTGAAGTCCTACCTGGGTGACATTGTGAATCATGTATTGCAGATACCCTGAATGAAGAAAGAAAGATTGGACATACGCTCTAAAAGTTTGTTTGTAGTGAAGTCCTACCTGGATTGTATTGTGAATCAGTGTATGGCAAAGACCCTGAATGATGAAAGAAAGATTGGACATACGCCCTAAATGTTTGTTTGCAGTGAAGTACTACCTGGATGAAATTATGAATCAGGGTATGGCAGAGACCCTGAATGAAGAAAGAAAGATTGGACATACGACCTAAAAGTTTGTTTGTAGTGAAATCCTACCTGGATGACATTGTGTATCAGGGTATGTCAGAGACCCTGAATGAAGAAAGAAAAATTGGACATTGAGAGGTCGCCGGTAAATTCGCGAGATCCACCATTTTAGTTTAAAGTTCAGCATTCGTAAACACTGGGCTGTGTTGGGTTTTTGGATAATTGCTCATACTACTTTCAGAAATATTACACCGCAGATTGATAAACTTAGCGTATTTGAACGTCATCTTACTTTTACACTATTTTAGGAAAAGAAATGTGTTAAATCTATGTTATTTTTTCGAAATTTTTCTGTAGAAAATTTCACACGCCTTGCATTCAAATAATAGTTCAAATTTTAATTGCTTAAAAGGCCTACAACCAACAGAGTGAAAAAGTGTCCAAGCCGGGACTCGAACCCGGGTCATCGGTTTAGCGAACCAACGTTCTATCAATTGAAACACTTGGAACAATACCCAGCCTGACACCTCTCACGATCACATGTTGGCAAGGCACGGCCACAGCACAAGATGGAATGTTTTACCGACCCTGGGGCGTATTAAATGTCGTGTTTCTTACATTTTTGTGCAAAGCGTTTATAATTCATAATATAAGCAATATTATTTAATTTCTTCCCTGTGTTTAGTTTCTTTTACAGATCTGAAAACAGTGACTGTCAAAACTTAACGATTGTTGCATTGAAGATTTCAAAAGTAAATAAAGACTTAGTATACGGTGCACTCCTCCTAAAGAAGAAAAAAATCATCTTAGCTTAAAATCAGCACTGCAAACACACCTATTTTATGAGCTAAATTAACTTCTAGTTACTATCATCAGTTTGAAAAATCTAAATATACAGATCAGGTAAATATTAGAAGGCAGGAGCAATGTAGCAATGAAGCAATGCAGCAATGTTTTAGCGTTGCTGAAACGTTGAAATATATTTTTTTAAGAATGATAATTAAATAAGTCTCTGTTGTTATGACAATTAAGTCAAACATGATGATTGAAAAACTTGAATTTTATACCTAAGTAATTGATCGATAGTTAAAAATTTTGTAATTTACTTATTGATTCAAATTATTAATATTTTTATTTATTTTATTTAATAAATAAAGCAATCGATTTTTTTTATTTTATTAATAAAAATACACAAAAATTCGATAATTCAATTGGTATTATTAGATTACTAATTTTAATATATATTGCTATGAGACGATCAAAAGTTCAATAATAATAATAAATAAAAATGTGTTCTGCATAGTACATTTTGTATTTATCTCTTACTGAAAAAAGTAAAAAAAAATCTATTAACCTCTCTCAAGACAATCATCTGTTTCCAATCATATTCGAAATGATGTTCCTGTTGTTCATCTAAATGAAAATAGTAAATTTCATGGAATTCTTATTCACTAAACTGAAAGTACAGTCGTGAAAAAAAAAATACATATATAAACAGCCCCTACTAACTCTGCAACAAATTATAATAAAGTTACTGGTACCGAACGATTGCAAATAAAGTCTACTTTTAGATTATTTTAAAATTTGCTTAGGGGACCACCTAAACATAAAAACCAAGCCAACTTTTTTTAAAAATCACAACACCCAATTTTGACAATATATTTTAAATCATCGGTTCAACCTATGCCTAGAAACGTAGTTTCAAGTCATTTAGATAATAAGTTTTTGAATTAAACGTTCGAAATTTGGAGCATCTAATGTTAAATTACATTTTCATATTTTTATTAATATCTCCTGAAATTATAATCCTAATGTGACAATTTATTGTGCGGCTATAATACTAAAAAGCCCAAACATAAATACACTGAATTCGTAATTTAAAAAAATTGTAATATGAATTATGAAATTAATAATTTCAAAAAATATGAATTGCAACCTAAAATTTTTATGATAGTTTTATGTTTATTATCTCCTGCTTTATGCGAATTTTCAATTCATAATTTTTCTTCCAAGTAGTTTTTGAATTATGATTAAAAAGCGTCAAAATGATGTTAGATTAATTTTTAACACAATTATTTAATTGATAAATAATTCATAATAGTTGTAAATTTCCAAGTGAGTGAAAAGAATCCAGTCCAAGATTCGAACCAGCGATGTCTTGGATAAAGCCGCCAATGCTCTACCAATCGAGTCATCCCCGTCCTCCAGATTTGATGGCTCAGTTGGCAGAGCACTGGCGGCTTCAGCCAAGATATCCCTGGTTCGAATTCTCGCCCGGACTTTTTTCACCCACTTCGAAATATACAACTGTTGTCAAAATCATGGTTTAATCTATGATGTGCAGAAAAGAAAAAAAAATAAAAAAAAGTTTGGGTTCGTTTTAATATGTCGATCGCCCATAAGCAATTTTTATATACATCACTTAAAAGCAGACTTTATTTTCAACCGTTTGGTACCAGTAAGTTTCTTCTACAATAATTTGGTGCAGAGTTAGTAGGGGGTGTTTACTTTTCTTCCACGACTGTACATGTATGTTTCGTTTATGCTTCGCGTGTATTACGGAAGAGGCATGAAACTATTTTCCCGCGATTTTAATAGATCGAAAATCTTCAAACGCGTTGGTGAAACTGGATTACGTTCTACGGTAATCCGTCTAATTTGGAACTAATATGGCGGACTTTCGTCAATGTCCAATCTCCCTTAATAAAGGGTCAGTAGGGTATCATAAGAAACGGATGAGAGTTTTACGGTCGTATTCACCAACTACTTCGACCCCGAGTTATTCCGAAAACCCGGGCCGAACGCTGAAATGGTATTCACCATCTATCTCACTGAACCGGTTTGAGGTTGAAATCTGACACCGAGTTCAGTAACCCGATTGCGGTCTAGAGCAGGTTGAAGTCGAAATTCCTCAACCGAGCTTGCTTAGTTAAGGTTGTTCTTAATTGCTCTGCTCAACAAGCGCAAAACGTTTTTACACATTTACAAATTCATTTTTTAATGGAAAGGTATAAAATTTAAAGGCCTGCCATGGAAGCGATTTGGAATTGAACTGTTTTTTCCATTTTTTGATCAATCAATTACCTATTGAAATATAAGGAATTTTGATCACCTGACAAACACGTTTTTCGCCCTCTCTTGAGTCTCTGTCTTCCTTCGCCCGGAAATTCGGTTCAAAACGCCCACTTTGACACTCATTTCTGAAAGATCTATTGCGCTTGAAAAAAATTGAAAAAACAGCTCCATTACATAGTTTCTGAACAACAACACCAGCTAGTTTCATGCATTTTCGAACAAAAATAAATTAAAACTTATGTCAGAAAGTTGCCCTTTTGGATTTGAGAACACCCTTAACGAAAAACAAACGGAGACGGAGAGAGGACATTTTACAATGGCGGTGTACTGAATGAAGGTGCTGTGTAGAATATAGAATTTATGCTATTAAATAAAACAGAAGAACATTATGTAAAGGTATGTAATCTTATATATATGTATTATCTTCAATATTTTTATTTGATTTATTTATATTTATATTTATTTACAAATTCTCTATATTATATATTGAATTGTTTGTTTACATAAATACACGTGGTCGCGAAAAATTTATTTGCCTTAAAAATAGCCGACATTACTTAAACGGCCGATAAATTTCTACTAAAAGAACAAAGGTCATTTATTTTTTGCCATTATGGTCTTACTAAAAATTCATAAAGGTATTTTAACAGTACCGAAATAAATTTTGTACTTACATAAGTTCTAATTAAAATATAAGACATCAGGCTAATTTTCATTTTTGTTTAAGTAAAGAAATACACAGACTATCTTCCAATATCCATCGATTCTCTGTAGATTTTTGATTAGACTCATAAAATGTTTGAAAATAAATTTAGGGTCTATTGTGTGAAAGCTATAGTATTGTTTATGTAAAAACTTAGATAAATATACAGGGTATCCATAATTAAACGACCCTACTTTAAAATTGTCTAAATACGAAACTATTGGTAAAAAAGTTGTGAAATTTTGTGTCGAACATAATGAAGGAATGGGAATTTGTTTGAGCGAAAAAAAAATTAGTTCAAAATTTCGCGACCAGAGGGCGTTTTTAATAAATTATATTTTTTTATTTCTTAAATATTGAACATAGAATAAAGTTTCATATGTCATTTTATTCGTTATACAATCAGCTTTAGAAATAAAATTTCCACATAAGTGTAATATATAAGAAACTTGAAAATGATTGATTTTAATGATGAGAAAATAATGGGTTAAGGCTCCCCACATATTGGATGCTTGACCCACTTTATTTTACATTGAAACTTTTGTTAAGGGAAATAAAATCATTTTAAAATAAGGCAGAATAACTTTATGCTACATGGTTTAATTATTATTAAAATGTTTTCGGGAAAATATGATGTGTAAACAAACCTGCTTAAATGGAATTCAAGGCAAATCCGTTTTAAACACCGACTTTTGTGGCACTCGACCTGGCAATAGTAGTTGTCACATAGTTTGGCTTCATCTCATTCTGATAATCTTGGTGAAATTTGTCTACATACCTTCCTAAAGTGTTTTGATCAATATTATGTTATTTTGTTGAGGCATGATTACATAACTTTTTTTAAGACTACTGCTTTCATCCTTTCTTGTCTTTTCCATACTTTCTATTTACCTATCACGGGTACTATTTAAATGAAATAAAAGTTCCTATAGACTTTCCTATTTATATTTCATTCAATTTTTCTTGCTTCTATAGCAATTTTTCACATCTTCCTTTAATCAATTTCAAACATTTTCCTTTGTTATCACTCCATTCTAATTTAGCTTTCGAGAATAAATTTACATTATTTTACAAACGTAACCATTAACCCTTCATTATGTACAGCGTATAATAAAAATATTTCCAAATACACTTATTTAAGGAGCTTTGACCATCTGGTCAACCCCCTCCCCCACCCTCAGATTGATTGGGTCAAGCCTTCCCACATAGCCACTTTTTAAAGTATAGCGTATGGTTGTGTTTAGCCTAATTTACTGTTCAACCTTTATGCCTGGAATGAAAGCTGAATATTTCTGGATTACTTAAAACCTACTTACTTAAAGTTCTATGCTGTATTTTATCTGAGAAAATCTTACAAAATGTTTCTAAAAAATGCACTTGTTAAGCTGAAAACATTTCACAATTGATTTTTCCACACCTGTTTCCATTATCTGCATGAAACAAAGACTATTGTTTGAGCAGTTCAATAGCTTCGGTTGTCACTTATTGCCAAAACTCTGAAATTGTTTTAAATATGAAAACTGAAGGGTGGGTCAAGCCTCCCTTATAGTCAACCCTCCCCAGTCTCATATATATATGAAATTACATGCTTTTTTCTATTTTTGGTAGTATGTACCTTAAACTCTTTTTATTTCTATATCATGCACAACATCTTGAGTAACGATTTAATTTACTTTAATTAACGCATGACACGGAAAAAAATAGAGGGAATGGGTAGGGTGGTGAAAATGGGGACTCGTTCTTCTGCACTGATTCACAAACAAAAGAAAACTATTTTATTTATTAGATAATGTAAAATTATATGAAACTATCAATAATGAATTCGAGCTGTTTTGTTAGATTTTTAACTATCATTTGTTCATTGTTTTAAAGTGAAGTTAGTGATTTTTGAAATAGTTTTGTTCTAAGTTTTTAACTCGCTTGGATCAATATTAATAAAAGAAATATGTTTGTCCTATGGCTAGGGAGGTTTGTAACTTTGGATTAGAATGGAAGAAAATACGTCCAAATGCACCTCGGATTCTTTATTTTTTAAATAATTAACGGAAATATTAATTAAAAATCTCATCGAATGAATGAATGTGTTTCTATTGTCCCGGCTATCTCTTCTGCTCATGTTTTTCGAATCCAAGGCTGTAGTGTTCGGTGGTTTACGCTGTATACGTTCTGGATAACTCCGTATATCCTTCGTAGCTATAGCATATATACTGTCTGCTGTATACCTTCTGTTACAGCGTGTACTCTCTGGTTGTTTTACGATAACACGCTGATCGAATCCGAAGTTTTTCAGTAAACATTACGTTTTTTATGTGTTATGAAATCGCAATCGTTTGGTTCCCTGTGTAGTTGGAAATAAACGGTCAAGTGCGAGTATTACTCGTGCACAGAGGGTTCCGTAGAATAAATATATGAATTTGTAATTGTATTATTTAAAAAAAAACCGTTGCTAAAAAAATACTAAGACTTTGTAAAAAAAAACTATACAACGTAGGATTGGGTATAACAGTATATATTAGAAAAGCGTAAATGGATATATCATGAAAGTTAAAACAGATATGGAACCTAAATAATATCAAATATAGATATTCTGTATAACTCATTTTTTAATATTATCCTAATCTGTTTATGATTAACTTAATTCAGTACTGACAATAAAAGCAGTGCATATATAAACTTCATTTGGCATTTCATAAAACTAAATTCAGCCTAGTAATAATCTTTATTTCTGCAGTGTGGCTAAAACAAAACCTTTGTTCAAAGTTTAACTTTGGCATTGTGCTAAGCGTGCTTCGAAAGGATGTTGCAAAGTTGCAATGCCGCCTTGGTAAGTGCCGTGTTTTTCCAGATAGGTTTTTAATTAACTTTTAAAGTCACTCGCGGCGTATTTAGAGATACACTCAATGCAAACTAATCGCGAATCACATAGTATTTATGTGATTCATTCTAATTAAACCTTTCGAGGGCGGTGTCCTTAAAAAAAGGACACATAATTTTGATTCCAAAACAGACAAACTGCACCAAGAATATTTATTTAAAATTTTCCTTTTATCATGTACGTGAAAATAAGCAAGTTCCTATTTTCTAATAAATTCGTTTATAAATTGTGGTGTCAGTCTATTATTTCATAATTTTATAAACAGAATTACTTCGCGCCAGAAAGGCTTAAGAGTCAATCCATATAAGAATCACCCAGGCTGTGATTAAATGGTAAACAGATTTATGTGATTTTTTTTCAGTGAGATGACCACTAGAAAGAAAGAAATCCAGAATATTAATGCCATGGGATCATTAGTTTTCATTTGGTGTGTGTGTGTGTGTGTGGGGGGGGGGGGGGGGGGTCAGAGGTCAGAGCGCCACTTGAAAAATTCAAATTTTATGTTTTGCATAGTATTTTTCATAGTATGCATTGAAGTTATCCCAAAAAATAAATTGTATGGTTGTATTATGTAAGGTTGGCCCTTTGCTATTCAAGAATAAAAATTATGGGATATATGTAATGTAGTGAGCTAGATGGCTGCAAAAAGATGCTAGATGGATGCTTTTTTCCGAAATTTCATTATAGTTTTGACACATATAGCTCTTTGCATTGAAATCATCCCATTATTTTTAACTGCTGTATGCTTCCCAATGGTGAAATGAAACACAGAAAAGTAGGCCCCACCATGGACAGACTTTAATGCATTCCAAAATTTTATGCCAAATTTCCAAAAAAGAACATATTTTTGCTTATTTTAAGTGAGGTATACTAGGCATGCATTAAAGTCAGAAGCCTCTACAATAATAATAGAAATGTAGAATAACTATTCACCTTTCAAAATCACCAAACAGAACCATGGGCACTAAAGCAGTTTTCATGGGGTAATGGAAATTGCATTGTAATATAATTGGGAAATACGCTTCCACGATCATAGCCTTCAATCATCGCCAAGAATAAAAATACTTACAATTATTTCTGAAATGCATATATTTTTTATTCTAATATGAATTTCCCACATGTATAACAATAAATATTTTTAATATGTTTTTGTTACAGGCAGTGGAGATGTTTTAATGAAGTGAAAAGAAGCATGTAAACCAGATGATTATAAGCAACTTCAGTCTTGCTGCATACTGTCTGTTTGAAAGTAAGACTGTTTTTAAAAGTTATTTTAAACATGGATGAATATTCCTTATGCAAATTATCAAACAAATGTGCTTGTGGGACATATGCTGCTATAAAATCAAGTAGATTAATTCCAGTTTCTGAACTCACCAGGCTTAACGATTTGAGATGGTAATGAAAAAAAATGTACCTCCAGAAAATATTTCTAAAAAAGATCTCATAGAAAATCGAAGTAGAACTACCCTAGAGCTTGAGGATATGATTTGTTCAAATCAGAGATACAAATTTGGAACATTTTGGACACCACCCCGCTATTGCGAGCATCCTAATCATAAAATCAAGGGTAAGAAATCGGCATGTATATATACATGTACCTTATACATTTTTGAAATATGAAGCAATGTGCTCAGAAGTTGGTTCGTTCGCAATTGGAAGAGTATTATGCAGAATGTTGGCAATAGCGAGGTGGTGCCCAAAATGTTCCAAATTCATATCTGTGCTTTGCACAAATCATATCCTCAAGTTCTAGGGTAGTTCCACTTCAATTTTCTATGAGATCTTTTTCAGAAATATTTTCTGGAGGTACATTTGTTTTAATTTTTTTCCAGTACCATGCCAAATCTTTTGGCCTAATAAGTTCAGAAACTGGAAATAATCCACTTGATCTTGTAACAGCGAACAAATACGTGCAAACACGACACAAAAAATCCCATACGATCGTTTCGAGGATTCCGGGATTCCCAGTAAGGAAAAAAAAACGAGAATTAAAATGGGTTCGAAGAACCCCTCGGTTATAGCCCAGAGTACTGGCTTATGGAATGATTGAAAAGGTGAAAACAAGAGTTTATATATTCTAAAGAAATGACATAATGAACTAGAACTAACTGAAAAAAGGAGTCACTGCGCAGGATGAAACCATACGGGGGATCCGGGAATCCTCGAAACGATGGTATGGGATTTTATGTGTCGTGTTTGTACGTATTTGTGCGTTAAATCGTTGTTAAAGATTTTAACTTTTGTATTAAAATTCGCACAAAGTGTTTGATTTATGCTTATACCATCATCTAGATTACATGATTCTTTTCACTTTATTAAAGCCTCTTCACTTCCTGTAACAAAAACATATTAAAAATATTTATTGTTATACATGTGGAAATTCATGTTAGAATAAAAAATATATGCATTTCAGAAATAATTGTATGCGTTTTTATTCTTGGCAATGATTGAAGGCTATGGTAGTGATAGCGTATTTCCTAATTATATTGCAATGCAATTTCCATTACCCAATGAAAACTGCTTTAGTGCCCATGATTCTGTTTGGTGATTTTGAAAGGTAAATAGTTATTCTACATTTCTATTATTATTGTAGAAGCTTCCGACTTTAATGCATGTCTAATATACCTCACTTAAAATAGGCAAAAATATGTTTTTTTTTGGAAATTTGGCATAAAATTTTGGAATGCATTAAAGTCTGCCCATGGTGGGGCCTACTTTTCTGTGTTTCATTTCATCATAGGGAAGCATTCAGCAGTTAAAAATGATGGGATGATTTCAATGCAAAGAGCTACATGTGTGAAAACTATAGTGAAATTTCGAAAAAAATTCAATTTTTGAAGCCTCCTAGCTCATCATATTACACATATCCCATAATTTTTATTCTTGAATAGAAAAGGGCCAACCTTGCATAATACAACCATGCAATTTGTTTTGTGGGATAACTTCAATGCATATTATGAGAAGTACTATTCAAAACATAAAAATTCAATTTTTCAAGCGGCGCTCTGACTTTTGACCCCCTACCAAATGAAAACAAATGGTCCCACGGCATTAATATTCTGGATTTCTTTCTTTCTAATGGTCATCTCTCTCTCTGAGAAAAAAAAATCACATGAATCGGTTTACCATTTAATCACAGATCCCCGATTCTGGGTTATTCTTATATGGAATAACTCTTAAGTGGTCGCAGGACACTTAAAGCTTCAAAATTTTAGAAATTTAAATTTTTTTAGATGTTAAACTTCTATATTTTCTGAACATTTTGATATAATTGTTTCCTTGAAATTCCCATTAGAACAGAAGTTATGGCTTTTAGAATTATACCCGCGCAATACCTCAAGCGGCGTTTCCGAAACTTTGAAGTCATTTTTCTCCAAATGTCGTTTTTTGGGCATAACGTGCAAGATACCTCAAAAACTTCTGAATATTTTTTCATGAAAATTTCAAAACATATATTTCATGTTAGTCTGTTTAAATAAACCTAAAATTTCCTTTTTATCGATCAAAAAAAAATTTTTTTTCAGTGATTATACTGTTGAAAATTTCAAAAATGTGTATTAGCTAAATGCAACATTGCATTAAAAATATATAAATGCTTTAAATACAAATTTATTTAAGTTCAGGGTAATTATTACAATCTAAATTATAAGTAAGCACTAAAATTTTCATTCTAGTTGCAATATTTATTTTGTAATCCTGCAAACTGTTATGCCAATTTTCTGTTCGATAAATGTCTAACAGTTTCAAGCCCCCTATAAATACTAATTCTGCATCTTGCAATTTTTTAAATACACGAAAGGAAAGAACATACTTTATCATTCATCCCAATTAAAATTGTGTTTTAATGTCACACATTTTAATTTAACATATCATATATTTTAAGACATTAAATGTTGAAAATCGTCTTTTTTTTTCTTCCAATTTTTAGAGTCCTGAGACCCCTGAAATTAGTATGTTTTTAACAATTTGACATTTACTGCTTTTATACCGTTACTGGGCATTACATTACACATATATATATCATTAAAAGTTGTTAACTAAGCATAGAGTACGCCACCCTTGTGTATGTCCAAACTGGCCGTATCTTTAAGGGTTAATATCTCGGCTAATTACCGATGATTTTTTTTCGAAATTCATTATCAACAATGCTTTTATACTTCTGCTACGACAGGTACATCCAGGGATGCTCAACAATTTTTCTGAATGCCCATAAATCGAAATTTGTATGTAACAGGAAAATGCGAATTTCTCAAAAACTATGTGACCTAGGGCAATCGCTATAATTTTCCGGCAAGGTTTAAATTAATGTCTACTACCTCTAATTTTTCCATAATTTTAGTTTCAATAGATTCGGAATTAGATAGGGGGGGGGGACATATTTTTGCACTACATTTTCCACCATAACTTTGAAAATATAATACCTAAAATTAAAAGGAATGTATTTTTGAGTTCAGCGTTACGAAAGCTTTCACAGATACCCCACACGATATAAAAAAAAAGAGTTTTGTTTTTCAAGTACCATAATTAGCCCCTTTACATTTTTACTAAATATATTTATGAATGTTTATTAATCTGAAAATATGTGGGTCAATGGTCTTTATTACTTCCCCGAATTTGAACTTTCCACGTTACATAGTTTACGAGTAAAATGGCTGTGACAGACAGACACAGGAGTGATCTTATAATGGTTCCGTTTTTACTTTTTAAGTACGGAACCCTAAAAAAAGAAAAAAAAAGAAAAGAAACAGAAAAGGCAAAACATGTACGTTTTCATCGTACCTTACCTATTTAAACGATGCATTTTGTTAAAAAAGATTTACTAATTCAAAAATTATATTTTCTGAAGGGCGGCTTCATATTTTTCGTTTTCCCTGTATACTGTGGCGTGGACAAAACTCAAAAATACAAAAAACTAAAAAACCTGATATAGCAAATTATTTGTTTGCTTTCAACGGTAATTTTCATAAAATAAAAAATATTACTATTTACTATAACAAAAAATATTTTCTGGAACTCGGTTTCATATTTTTGAATTTCCTTTGCTTTAAAATTATAATCCGCGTAGCATCGGTGTAAATACAAATCAACAAAAAATACCCACTTATGGAAAATTCTTTTTGCTCTTGACTGTAACTTTTATTAAAAAAAATATGAATATTTACTATATCATTTTTTTGTCGCTTTTATATTTTTTGGTTCTTTTTACAAGGTTAGATAGTAATCGTCGAGGACGTTTTTCCTCAGTATCTTCGAAGATTTCATTTCGTGTTTTAAGAGATTTGCGCTAGATTTTTTTTCGTTCTTTTTCACGTGGGACAGCCGATAATTTTTTTCAATACGTGATTAGAAAAAGAGGCGATTAAAAATATCGAAATTTAATAACTCCAGAGCGAACTGCAACTCCCCCACCTAAAATACGGTGTGTCTCCTTCCCCACCCCCTAGAAGCTGCAATAAACCCCTCCATGAGAAAAATGTTTGAATTCAAGATTGATTTTAGGAATATTTCAGGTTGATATCCCACCTCCGAGTAATGTTGGGTGGATTAGCTAGCTAGGACAAAGAACATCACACTCTGAGTACAATTTAATATGCATATTTCAAAAACGTCAAACAATATGCGTCTATGCATATTTAAATTCCTATATATCGTACTCGTACATATTATATCGCCCCATAGAAGAAAAAATACATTTAAAGAAAATGAAAGAATGCAAATGTACATTTCTTTTGAATCCAAGAAAGTAGGTTTCATGTTGGTGATGCAACTCCAAAAGCAACACTTTTCCACATATGTGTATCTACAAATGTATATATTGTACAGAGTGGATAAAAAAGTCACTTTATGCTGAAAAATTTGCAAACAGAGACAACTATTCTTTTGTGATAAACTTACAGTAAGGTATTAACTGTACACTATTAAAAATTTCCAAAAAACTGTCCAGCAATTAAATGTTTTTTATAGAAAACGGTTATAGAACCTTAATGTAACTCTACTCTGACCAAATAATGAGTAGTAATATGGTCATAAACAGTGCTGAATTCAGAACATTTTCCTCCGGGAGGGATTTCCGCGGCTCCGGGGGGGATATTTAACAGTTTCGTGGGGAAATTGCATATTTGTCAGTTAAAAAGCATATAATCTGCAACCTTCAAGGGGGAGGGGGTGGCACATTTCCCGTGCCACCCCCTGATTTCAACACTGGTCATAAAGTAGTTAAATTACGGTTAGGTAACCGTTTACTATAAAAATGGTCCCATGACTGGACAGTTTGCTGCAAATTTTTAACAGTGTATAGCAAAACTATCGAAAAAAATTGAATCCTAATTATAAAACTGTAAGAGATAGTGAAAACAAACAATTAAGAATGTGCAGAACGTACTCAGTTTAGTGTGAAATGATGTCTTACATGCAAAAATAAGTTTATTAGAAGACCTAAATTGTAACTTTTTCGATATACAATCTCCGCATAATCAAAAATACTATAATTTTTTTATTCTGTCTGAATGCCCCAAATAGTCGCAGAAATGGTTGAATAAGAAACCTTGAACTTATCAAGGTCAAGAAGCAAAATGTTTTGCTTGCAATCTGAAGTTTGTCGCACATCGATTTTTGAAATACAGTGAAATACGTTTAACACGAAACTGAGGAGACCGAAAACAATTTTCGTGTTAAAAGAATTTCGCGCTAAAAGATTCCTAAAAAATGAGCAAAACTCACAAATATTTTCGACGTTGTCAAATTTCATTTCGATTTTCTCTTAAACTACTTGTAAGTTGAATCCATTATATACTGGTCATCAAAAGTAAAGGATAATGAGAAAAAATAAGCTCACTAAGTTAATGTTGCAACCAATGCCCAATGCTGCAATTATTTATATTAATTAAATACTATGAATAATTGCAGCATTGGGCATTGGTTGCAACATTAACTTAGTGAGCATATTTTTTCTCATTATCCTTTAATTTTG
This sequence comes from Maratus speciosus, assembly GCA_963932465.1. Lineage (NCBI taxonomy): Eukaryota > Metazoa > Arthropoda > Arachnida > Araneae > Salticidae > Maratus > Maratus speciosus. The sequence goes on from OZ010793.1 coordinate 177,002,053, forward strand.
ATGACCAGTGTATAAAAAGCAAGTAAAAAATGTATTGTTTTTTTTTTTTTTTGGGGGGGGGGGGGGGAATCAGATACCTTTTTTTTTTTTTTTTTTTTTTTTTTTAGTGTCTTTTTCAGCATTCTGAGATCTAGCTTGTTTGAACCAAATAAGCAAAGTTGTCTCTAAATCTTCGTGCTTAGCAGTTCTCGTGCGTTTTCTCTCTGGCTTAAACATACTGCGCTCAAACATTAACCTAATGGGATCACTGTTTTTTATTATTGTTGATAAAGTAGAATTGGCAATGCCGAACTCTTTGCAGATTTCTGTTTTCGTCCTTCTTTTTCTTCAACTGAATTAAGCAGCTTTACCTTCATTTAAAACGAAATAGTAGTTTGTTTTCGCAACGATTTCTCAGCCATTGTGATCATAAAACATACTAGATCGAAAGCGAATTTTTTTCGTGTTAAACGATTTTTTTTTCGTGTTAAAAGAAAAAAAGAAATGTATTAAATTGCATAGTATACTGTCCGGACCGCTATAGCATTTCGTGTTAACCGATTTTTCATGTTAAGCGTTTTCGTGTTAAACATATTTCACTGTAGTTTTTTGAGAAAATACGGAAAAAAACTGAGAGAATAGTAAAATAAGCTTTCAATGCTCAAAATCTTGAGAACTAATCGATCCATTTTAAGTAATCTTGCGGCGATTGTAAGCTCTAATTACGATTCATCAATGATAATAATTTCATCTTAATCTTATGGCTTATGCATTTTAATTAAAAAACTAGATTGGTAAGTATTTTCATCCAAAAAACACGAAATATCTTATAATATACAAATTCAACAGAATGGTTTGTTACGCAGCTAATTTTCTATTAAAAATAACAAATGCAAACAAAGTAAATTTATTTAAAAAGAAAATGTAGCAGCATATGCTCATTTTATCCACTATCGGGCATAAATACACGTACACTTGCAATCATATATCAGGCGGGGTTTTAAGTATAGCTTTGTTATTAAAAACACAAGGCCATTTTTTAACAATTTTTTTTACATGAAAGCTTAAAACTTAATGTACTTTTAACATAATTTTCGTCTATATTAAGGCACTTATCGTATCGTACGACCAGCTTTCGTATCTCATCCTCATAGATATCTGCCACCTGCTGTGCTAACTACTTCATCACTACAGTTTTGACGTTGGTATCGTCATTGTAGAACTGCCCTCAAGGTGCTTCTTTACAAACGCGTAGACGCGAGAACACTAATGTTAATTCTATGGGAGCGTTATTTTCAAATTTCTGGATTGAATTTTAATATTTTTGAATGATTTTTTTTTTTTTTTTTTTTTTTTTTTTTTTTTTTTTTTTTGCATGGGATAGCTGAGGACGATCTATAACTGGGCTAGTTTTTACTTTTTTCGATTTTGATTTCAGATTTTTTTTGTAATTACTTTCACTATCGGAACAGGGTGGTACCGGTTCTGAAAGTGAAACTATCAAAAAAAAAAAAAAAATCTATATCCAAAATCGAAAAAGTAAAAACTAGCCCGTTTGTACATCGTCCTCAACTATCGTATGCAAAAAAAAACATTCAAAAATATCAAAATCAAAGCGAGAAACTTGAAAAAACGCTCCCACAGACAACATCAGCGTTAAAAAGCAGTAAACCAACATTTAAAATGCACAAACAATGGATGAAAAGCAGCAAACAGCTGTTTCGAATCTACAGCGAGATTCTTCTTCAGTGCAAGATAGGGAAAAAGGAACAGCGTGCTAGAAAAAGCAAGGCTGAGCAAAATGATAGGCAGAGACGCGCTGCCTTATATACCCTATGCGGGTATCGAAAGCGCCAGAAACAACCAATGAGAGAGAAGCAGTGGAAACGACTGGGTGGACAAGTAGCGACATCTACCGGAGGAGGAGAGAAAAATAAACCAAAAAAGAGGAAATTAAATTAATGCTTTCCAAATACTTGGAAAATCTGGAATACTAGATAAGTCATTGACTAAAGAGTGAGAATTTTTAATGATGTGGTAAGCTTCCCAAAAATCAAGATCAAGGTTAGAAGAACATTTTTGGATAATGGTGGCTGAGGAAAAATCCAACCTATGTTGAGAAGTCCAAGAATGTTGAGCAATAGAAGAACGTTTGAGCTCCTGATTTTTAACATAACCTTCATGCTCTTTTAAACGAAATCTAAGAGCACGTTTAGTCTGGCCAATATAAGAAAGGCCACACTGGCAAGAGATTTGGTAAATACCCCAGTTGTCAAGGCGATCAACGGGGTGTTTTAGATTTGAAAAAGTGATTTTATTAACAGGAGAAAAAATAACATTAAAATCAAACCTTCTTAGGATTTTAGCAACTTGCTGACTAATTTTAGGAAAAAATGGCAACACAACTGAAGTATTAGAGTTGGAATTAGAATGCTTTTCAGAATGGACGGATTTCGTCAATTTCTTATAAATAGAATCAATAATATTAGAGGAATAACCACGATCAACAGCAATAGCTTTGATGTAATTAAGTTCAGCACTAAGTAACTGAGGAGTGGAACAAATATTGGTAGCCCGAAAAACAGAAGTATTGAAAGTAGATGTCGCTACTTGTCCACCCAGTCGTTTCCACTGCTTTTCTCTCATTGGTTGTTTCTGGCGCTTTCGATACCCGCATAGGGTATATAAGGCAGCGCGTCTCTGCCTATCATTTTGCTCAGCCTTGCTTTTTCTAGCACGCTGTTCCTTTTTCCCTATCTTGCACTGAAGAAGAATCTCGCTGTAGATTCGAAACAGCTGTTTGCTGCTTTTCATCCATTATTTGTGCATTTTAAACGTTGGTTTACTGCTTTTTAATATTCCTGCACAAAGGCTATAATTTCTATTTTAATGTATTCGGCTTTAACGGGCCTTTATTCTTCTGTGATTTCTTTCTTTATTCTTTTTCTCATTTTTTTTCCCGCAATGTCTCAAATTAATAGATTTTGTAATTTACGATTCCATTGATCCCTGCATTTAATTTACCTCTGAAATTGAGACCAATAACTGTCTTTCTTTCCTCGATGTCCTTGTTATTCGTAGTGAAAATGTCTTTCAGACTACCGTCTTTCGTAAACCTTTTGCTGTCAGTCTCCCACCTCACAGGCATTCTTCTCACCCCCCTAACCAGAAATTCGCTGCTTTCAATACTTTTGTTTTTCAAGCTACCAATATTTGTTCCACTCCTCAGTTACTTAGTGCTGAACTTAATTACATCAAAGCTATTGCTGTTGATCGTGGTTATTCCTCTAATATTATTGATTCTATTTATAAGAAATTGACGAAATCCGTCCATTCTGAAAAGCATTCTAATTCCAACTCTAATACTTCAGTTGTGTTGCCATTTTTTCCTAAAATTAGTCAGCAAGTTGCTAAAATCCTAAGAAGGTTTGATTTTAATGTTATTTTTTCTCCTGTTAATAAAATCACTTTTTCAAATCTAAAACACCCCGTTGATCGCCTTGACAACTGGGGTATTTACCAAACCTCTTGCCAGTGTGGCCTTTCTTATATTGGTCAGACTAAACGTGCTCTTAGATTTCGTTTAAAAGAGCATGAAGGTTATGTTAAAAATCAGGAGCTCAAACGTTCTTCTATTGCTCAACATTCTTGGACTTCTCAACATAGGTTCGATTTTTCCTCAGCCACCATTATCCAAAAATGTTCTTCTAACCTTGATCTTGATTTTTGGGAAGCTTACCACATCATTAAAAATTCTCACTCTTTAGTCAATGACTTATCTAGTACTCCAGATTTTCCAAGTATTTGGAAAGCATTAATTTAATTTCCTCTTTTTTGGTTTATTTTTCTCTCCTTCTCCGGTAGATGTCGCTACTTGTCCACCCAGTCGTTTCCACTGCTTCTCTCTCATTGGTTGTTTCTGGCGCTTTCGATACCCGCATAGGGTATATAAGGCAGCGCGTCTCTGCCTATCATTTTGCTCAGCCTTGCTTTTTCTAGCACGCTGTTCCTTTTTCCCTATCTTGCACTGAAGAAGAATCTCGATGTAGATTCGAAACAGCTGTTTGCTGCTTTTCATCCATTATTTGTGCATTTTAAACGTTGGTTTACTGCTTTTTAATATTCCTGCACAAAGGCTATAATTGCTATTTTAACATTAGCGTTATCTTTTCTTCGTGTGACTGAAGGAGTCTCTAAAGTGCTGGAACAGGTAGTAGTCACACGGCGCTAGGTCAGGGTTAAATCCAGGATATCGTCGCTTCATATGGTTGAAAACAACTTCATCACCCTCCATATAGCCTTGATGTAGCGCCAAGTGACGACTACTTCTTCCTGAACTTAAAGAAGCCCCTGGCGGTCAGCGCTGGAACGACGGTGACGACGTTAAAACGCAGGTGATGCAGTGTTTAGCACAGCAGGCGGCAGATTTCTATGAGGATAAAATACAGAAGCTGGTTATAAGAAACATAAGTGGCTTAAACCATTTATGCCTAGCGTCCCATTTTTGGGACGCTTCGAACTTTAATAAATGCGTATAATTTTCTTCTTCTTTATAGCATGAAAATTGTATGAAATAATGATCTATAAATATCTTTATCTATTACCGAAAGATGACAGCATATGATGGATATTTATTTGCTTAAATGAAGGCTTTTTTCGGAGTTTATAGATTTTTCATTTTTCAAATTGGCGAAATGTAAAAAGTAGGTCTATTTGAGTTTTTCTACCAAGGATCCAAATAAATAAGTCATAATCTTAGCTTGTAGACCTTTTTTGAAATACGTATTTTTTTAAATTGTTAATTGTGTAATTGTGTTGAAGCCTATTTTTTATGCATTTTTGTAACTTACAAAATATAGGGCGCTAGACACAAATGGGTACATATTTTTATTAGCCAATAAGGAGACAGTTATTTATGTAAAGTCCTTTTCAATATGATTATGAAACAAATTGCTGTTAAGCCTCAAATACGATTATTCTTAGTTTATTATTACTAATACTTATAATGTTATTAGTCTCTGTAAAGAAATAAATATGTTTTTTTAGTAATTCATAAATATACTAAATACAGTATATAATGTACAAATTTAAAAGCATTTTTTATATAAATTTAGACAGAACATATAATAAATGAAAATTAAAATTCATTCTAGTGCTATATTCACCTTGAGTTAAATAATTAATATATACATAAAGCACAAATAATTGCACAAAAATTACCTTTAGGTGCGAAAAATATAATACTATAAAGATATTTAAAATACAAATTTAAAATATCTCAAGATACACCAGAAAAACTTAGAAAGTTTGTTTTTAACAATTACAAGATCATCTTCAATAGCATTTAAATGTTGTTATTATTTTCTTTGCGCTTATTCGAGAATTGTCCAGAAGGAAACGTAATTTAAATTTAAATATTGTACGTCAGATGAGATGCCAGATAAACGTATTTAAATTTTCAACAAACGAGCTTTTATCTATTATGCAGCAAATAAATCCATACACTATGAATATCGTATGACAGTGCATCGTTACAAGCTGTATTTTTATTAGCAATTATTTCAATTGATTCTCTTATGATGGCTTCCTGGTAATTATTTGAACGAAAGATAATTTTTGATTTATAAAAATCTATTTTTATAGGATGACTTTGAGCTAATCTTGATAATGCAGTTTGGGTCTATTTAATCAGAGATCTGCTTCATGTTCTTTAATTCTATCACGAAATTTTCTCATCATATGCATTATACATGCAGCATGCAGCATGCAGATTATACTATTACAAATATTATGCATGTACCTATTATTAGTACGTTTACATTTTAACAAATTGATACAAAACAAATTTTACTGTAATGTTTTTTTAGTATTTTTCCAGTTGATTTTGCGACATTTTAAAGAGATTTTATCAACAAATTTGGGAAAACAAAAATTCAGGCACAAATGGGTTAATACACGTGGCAATTGTGTTGAAAATTAGATTAAGGTCCAGGCTTTCGTGTAAAAATTAACTTGTTAAAAATGGTCTGCTCTCTTTTAATATAAAAGCAGTATTTACATAAAAAAAACACGCCTCCTACATGCATTGCTATCGATGGTGAATACATTGAACGTTTTAACGCAATTTTCTTACTAAAATATATTGAATCTTGCTGACATTAGTTAGTTTTATTTGTGTGCATTTTCTTTATAATGCGACATTTCTGCAGATGATTAGCGAGGCATTTAAGCGGTGGTTAAATATAGTAAAACTTACATTTTACGACTTCTAATAAACATCTTTTTGCATGTAGGATGGAGGACATTTTATACCTGTGTAAATGACTTGTTTTCGACATCTCTTGTAGTGTTTGAGTTAGGATCTCAAACTTCAAAATTACGTCACCGGGAGGCGCTGATATCGAATACATTAGGTCGGGCGTATCCTATTTATTGCACTTGCATGGATGTAACTCTCTAGGTTTGCAAGTTTATTTAGAATAAAAGGACTGTCCTATATACCCTCTGTATGCACTTACATGATACACATAATATAATGTATATACCGGGTGTCCCAAAAAGGACTGACTGATTTTAAAATTCAATAACTTGTAAACGGTGACAGATATTTAAAAAATTCTTGCAGGAGGGTTATGCATAAGGTCAAAAGTTTTTTTACAGTGATTTTCAATTTTAGTTCGAATTACAAACAATAGATGACGCTGCGATCAATAGACGCTAAATTCAGGCTCGATTTTTGGTACTTCGTGGCCCGGATAATACATTTCCATCTCCTTTTTCCACATGAAACAAAAGAAAGGACCAAAAATCCAGCCTGTATTTAGCGACTATTGTTTACAGCGCCATCTATTGTTTGTAATTCGAATTAAAATCGAAAATCACTGTAATAAAACTTTTGACCTTATGCATAAACCTCCTGCAAGAAATTTTTAAATATCTGTCACCGTTTGCAAGTTATTGAATTTTAAAATCAGTCAGTCCTTTTTGGGACACCCGGTATGTGATATTATTATCACATTAAAAAATCTCCACTTGCGTTACATATATTATGGACAATACTTTTTGTTAATTAAGAAAGTGTAAAAATTTACATTTTTCATATTGCTAACAAAAGTTAAGATGTTTATTAACCAAGTATAATTTAATTTTATGTTGAATTTTTTTCTAATTTTACAGCTTTAAACCTTAAATTAACAGCTTGAACATTATCTAATTAGTTATTCATTTTCAAATACACTTTTGTTTGTAATACTTCTGTAAATTATATCAAAATACGTAAACATAGTAAAATAACGTATAGAATTTTTTTTTACGATTCTTTATAAAATGAAAAATTGTAAAGCACTGACTGAAAAATTGAAAAATTTTAATAGCATTGTAAAGCTATGATATCTCAAACCCCAAATTGATAGGAAATACTTTGATTTATTAAAACAATGCACATTTTACCAGTAATTAATACATATTTATTTTGAGATATTCGCAATACGAGTTATAGATATTTAACTAAAAGTTACTATTATTATTTTATGACATATTAGAATTATGTTAGAATAACGTTTGTTAAACTTTGCCTGGTTTAGTCATTCTGAAAAATTAGAATACATTGCTTTTTTGCAGTTCATTTCTTCTTAATAAATTACATACTTAAGTATGGTAGTTTACAAGTTAAATAACTGTTAGTGGGTGGAAGTTATTTTTATCAGTGAAAATTTTGAATATGATAATAAGACAAAACTTACCGCTTGATCAACCATACTCATAACAAGTGATGATAAAAATCCAGCAACAACATAAGGTTGAACTTATTGGAACTGATAAGATATCCTTATCATACAAAGCTACGCATTTTCTGTTTCAAACTAAATAATACAAGAATAAATTGAAAATAGATAAAAATGAAATGAAAATATATATAAGTGGGGAATAAATGCACATCTAGCATTACGCTTCAAATAAGAAAAGCGGGCGTGTGATGATGGCAACTCGTTTAAATTGTTGAATTATCATTTTTTGAATGAATACTATATTTAATGCCTTATAAATTCTATTGCATGTATTTTTGTTACTTAGTTGAATGAAACTGTGGTTTCATTCAAGATGTTTGTACCTATGATCAGACATTGCAACACTATGCGGTAGAAATACAGTATGATGTAATATCTGGCAACCACATTGCACTGACTCTCAAAACGGAAATCAAGACAGCTACTGTTCATGGAATTTGAATAACATTATCTCCCTGAAAAAAATTATTTGCATTGTTTAACCGCGGAATTCGGCGATTAAATAAGAAAAAAAATGCTTTTCGAAAATAGGGTAACACTAGTTAACTAGGCATAGATCGACCATGGTTATCGAACATGGATCGACCATGGTTATCGAACATGGATCGACCATAACTCGTTTATTTTTATTTATTTGCAATAAGTTATTTATATTCCGATTTTAATATGAAAACTTTTCAGTTAATTAGTGTAATATTATACTATAAATTAGTGTAAATTTATGGTATTAGACTTTTAACGTTTAGTATATTCTCTTAAATCTGCATCCTTAAATTCCGAAATTCGCGCACGTCGTTTGTAATATAAACAATGATTCATTTATTATTTTAACACAATCAAACTGATTGGTAAAGTTATCATACGAATTGAATATTTATTGAATAATTATTGAATATACCTGAACGAAATATGCTGGCTGGTTGTCGGTCCAGTTAGCTTAAACGGTAAAGCATTGGCCTTGTAAGCCAAGGATCTGAGTTCGATTCCCAGACTGGGCATTTTTTCGCTCAGTTGGAAATATTCAATTCGAATGATTCATCTCCTTCTCCTAAAAAAGAAGAAAACCGACATATATCTCAAATTTTATGGACGAAAATACAATTTTGAAATTTGTTAATAAAACTTTTCCAATTACCCAAAAGCCCGTTCATCCATATGCTTTACAGGTGAGATGGCTCAGCTTCAACTTGTGTGTCCGAGCCCCAGCCTGGTGTCGAAACAACCTCGGCCTCGATTTTTATACCAGCCTTCGGGCTCATACGGGCTTGAGCCCAAAGTGAAAAATTTTATTTATTCACAAATAGAAAAAGGAAGAAAAAAAACTTTCTACTTCAGAAATAACTATGTAAAAGTTTCTGAAAGTAAATGAAATCGTAAGATGAAATATAATATTCCACCTTGATTCATTCACAAATTACGCAATGTGAACTTTAAAACGTTTTCTGTTTACTTATAAGCTGACAGATAATAATACTGCAGTTGTTACAAGTTTAAAATATACATTTTATTTAAATTTCCCAGTACTTTCGGTCTGCAAAACCCGCAGTCATGGTCAGGGAATAATTTCATTAATTGATATTGTATTCATTTTAAATTCCCATTCATCCCTACTCTTTTATTCATTTACATTTTAAAAGGTAGCTCTCTAATTTCAAACGAAGTGAAGTATTTAAAATGAATAGAACGGCAATTAATAAAAATATTCCCTGACGATGGCTTTGGGTTTTGCAGACCGAAAGTACTAAGAATTTTAAATAAAATGTATATTTTAAACTTGTAACATCTTTAGTGTTATTTTCTGTCACCTTTTAAGTAAACAGAAACCGTTTTAAAGTTCAATGTTGTATCATTTGTGATATCTTAAGGCGACAAGGGACCGTGAAATTTATTTTTTTATATTTTTAAAATTGCACTTTAAATACTATTCAAGATCACACCATATGATCTATGGCATATATTTATCACACAAGAAATTAAAAAAAAAAAATTTTAGAGAAAAATAAGTGTAAAAAATCCACAAAACGTACCACGCAAAGCAGATTTTTGTTTACTTTTAAATTCTACGAATGAAAGACTTTTAATAAACTTTATATTTTAAACTTAAACCATACTCACATTAGCACCTTTGTGCTTGTATAGTTGTACTATTTATGGAACAACTCCTACGGTGAGATAACTTCAAAACTTAGTAATAATAACTCATAAAAAACAAGCTACCAGCATTTATTTTCTTTCTTACTTGAATCTACAAAAATATAAGAAGTTGCCACAGAATACATCAAAACTTGTCCCTTTTTCTTTTTTAACCAGCGACAATAACATGTGAACGCGCAAAAACAAAATAATAAATGTCATTTCAAGTCAATTGTTTTTTCTTTACATTTTTCATCTCTGATTGCGTGATTTTGAACAAAAATAAATAATGCCGATCCCGTAACATCCTCCCACCTTCTGATTACCTTGTATAATCAGAACTAATTTTAAACGTAGAGAAATTGACAAAGTCACTTGCTATAAATTCAGTCTTTCAGGAATTTTGAGTATCCTTCCAGCCCTGCTGTGTCTAGGAGATTCCTTGCTTGAGGATACATCCAAAATTGTAGCTTTGTTAAGTATTTTCACTGGATTGTGAGAAATCTTCGGTTTCGGACAGTCAGTAGACGAAGCTATCTCTAGTGGATATATTCTTTGTATAGGTCGTAAAAGCTCATGTTGTGATGTTTGAACTTTTACGAGTCGAACTTTCTTGTCTCTACCAGGTATAAGTTCTGTAATTCGACCTAAAGGCCAATCAGTTCTCTTTTTATTATCAGATCCGATCAATACAACATCACCTACAGCTATAATTTGCTCTTGGTGTTTGTTCCTTGCTCTTTCAATTAATGTACCTAAATATTCGGACCTGAAGCGATCCTTCAATTCTTTTTGTAATGACTGCCGATACTTCAATCTCTTGCTTAATGATTTTTGTTCCACAACATCCAGATCTGAAAGATTGCATTCTTCTATACTCTGCAGAAACATAGATGGGGAGATAGGTTTCACAGTTACGTCTTCCGAAAGGTATGTTAGCGGTCTTGCATTTATTACACTTTCCACATCTGTCAAAATTGTGTTCATTTCTTCATAAGTGAGGTAAGCATGACCTAATACTCTTTTGAGAAGATCTTTCATTATTCTGATAACCCTTTCCCAAAAGCCACCCCACCACGCTGCGGTTGGTGGATTAAATTTCCAATCAATAGCATTAACAGAACTGTATTTTTGTATTCGTGACCAATCTAGGCTTTTCAATAAATTAGCTGATCCAGTGAAGTTTGTGCCGTTGTCAGAATAAATGACAGCGCACCTTCCTCTCCGTGCTACGAATCGTCTGAGTCCCATCAAAAATGCTTCAGACGAAGCAGCGGTCACTAGCTCTAAATGCACTGCTCTGTATATTGCGCAGGAAAATATCAATATCCAAGATTTCTCAATTTTCTTCAAGTATAACGGACCCGCCATGTCTACACCTGTGATCTGAAATACGTTAGCATCCTTTATTCTATTTTCCGGTAGAGGCGCACTGTCTCTCCATAAACTCTTCCCACTGAAGCGTTTGCAGACAACACACTGTGCTAACACTTGTTTTACATTTCTACGACCATTAAGTATCCAGTATTTTTCTCTCAATAAATTAAGTAGAATCTGTAATCCAGCGTGACAATGTTTTACATGTACATGATATATGAGTCGTTTTACAACTTCATGTTTTGCTGGCAGGACTATAGGTTTCAGAAAATCTTCATTGTCTTTCCTGTACGTTATTTTAGTCTCCAGTCGAATTATATCTTGTTCATCTTTCCATGTTTGTAAAGTTCTCAATCTGTTATCATTCTCGGGAAAAAACGCTTCTTTCTGAATCATACGTAGAGTCTTTAATTCAGCTTCTTTAAATTCAGATGACGTCGGGTCTCCTCCTCTTTTCACTTCGGTACTTCTGCAGTTATGCCTAAAACGTAATATCCATGCGACCATCCGTATGATTTTTACATAACTCGAGAAATATCTGTAATACCAACCATCTTGTTTAACATCAGAATTCGTTATCATGGAAACTGACTTTATTCGTTCCTTCCGAATTTCATCTTCGTCATAGTCTTGATCACTAGAGTTCGTATATTTTTCAAACTCTGCTGAATCTCTCAACCAAGCTGGACCCTCCCACCATCTCCTGGCAGCTAGCTGTCTCGCTTTACATCCACGAGTTGGCAAATCTGCAGGATTTTTATCACTTGGCACATAGATCCATGATGAAGGACTGCTTAATCTTCTGATCTCTAGAACTCGATTTCGCACAAATACTGACCAATTGACATCTCTGGATATCCAAGCGAGTACTGTAGATGAATTACTCCAATAATATCTCTTCATCTTTTCCCAACCGAGGGCATCTACGATAGTTTGCGCCAAACGAGTTCCCATAGTTGCCGCCAATAATTCCATTCTTGGTATTGTGACGTTCTTCAAAGGTGCAACTCTCGATTTGGCTGCTATAAAAACTAACTCGACTTGGTTTCCAATTTCTATTCTAAGGAATATAACTGTTGCGTAAGCATCTTTACTTCCATCTACAAATGTGTGAAGTGCACACGCTTCTATGTTTCCTGGAGTCATTTTCATGTATCTTGGGATCTCTATATCCTTCAAAACTGTTAGCTCTTGAAACAATAGTAAAAATTCTTTACGTAACTCACCAGTTATCTCTTCATCCCATTTAAAACCTAATTTCCAGGCTTTTTGCAACATTATTTTCGGACAAATCATGACTGGCGACGTAAAACCAAAGGGATCAAATATTTTATGCACAGCTGACAACATACTGCGTTTGGTGATCTTTTCTGTGTCAAAATCTTGTAGCCAACTTAGGTTGATTTTCAACATGTCGGATTCCTTATTCCAAACAAGTCCTAAGACGTTAGTTTCATTCGTGTTTGGCGTTTCTTGGCGATCACCTGTGTACTCCCACTGTCTTAGATCAAAACTGCCTTTCGCCATGAGCATCCTCGCATCTTCGATGAAATGTTTCAATTCTTCTTCGCTATTTACACTGGTTACGACATTATCCACATAAAAACTGTGCAACAATCTATCATTAAAACTTTCAGAGAAATCTGGAGCCCTTCGGATGTGATATTCAATGACAGATGAAAGAAGAAATGGACTGCATGTCTCACCGAATACTACTCGGGTATGCCTGAATGTCATTAATTTCTTTTCCTTTAAGTCCTTCCACCACAAAAAACGTAGGAAATTTCTATCTTTCTCACAAATGCTTATCCGTAAAAAAGCTTTCCTAATATCTGCAATTTCACCAAGTTTTCTTTCTCGAAAGCGTAGAAGAACATCTGGAATGAGCTCGATCAAGTTGGGTCCACATTGTAGGCAATGATTCAGAGATGGATAATTTGCTAATCTTGCTGACGCATCAAATACAGGACGGATCGGGGTTGTAGTACTACTCTCTTTTATGATTGGATGATGCGGCAAGTAATTGCCATAAGATTTCGTTTCGTAAGAAGGAACTTCCTCTATAATACCTTCGTTAATCCAATCATTAAAAACATTCTCGTATTGTTGAAACATGTTCTTGGCGATTAACTTTGAGGTGATGCCTTCCAAACGTTTCATCGCCAACTTAAAGTTATTTGGCAGTGTTGTTATGTCATCAGCCCAAGGAAGACAAATCTCATACCGATTTTCATCGTTTATTTTTACTGTTTCGAAGAAATGCTCCTTAGTTTGGCGATCTATCTCTTCTCTTGACTTCTTCTCTATGGGATCTGTAATTCCGATTAAGTCAAGTCTCCATAGGTTTGAGATATCCGCTTCTTTTACAAACATTGATGTTACTGTCATCGCCAAGTTTTCGGATGAATATGGCTTTACACATGGTGCCTTTCCCATTAATGTCCATCCAAGATATGTTTCCACTGCAACTAAACCAGAAGACAGTATTTTTCTTTTACCAGTTAACATTTTCCCCATAACATCAGCTCCAATTAAAACTTCTATACTTCCACAACATTGACTCACATCACTTAACATGATGCCACTTTCCTTTAATTCTTGTAACCATGGCCCCTGTGTAACGGGTTGAATATCTCCGCATATGCTAACTTGATCTCGTACTTCGAAATTACACCTGACTTCTTCGCTCAAATCTCTAACTCTTATTTTGTAACAGTTGTGTTGGCATTCTTGAGTAGTAATGTCGCCAAACAGAGAATGTATTATCTTTTCTTGCCGAATAGGCTTGTAATTCATTTCTTCCGCCACACTTTTTAATATATACGATTTCTGTGATGCTGAATCTAACAATAAACGAACAATCTTCTGTTTACTTTCAGAAACTAGCTTCACCTTCAAGGTCTGCAAGAACACTTTGGCGCTCTTCTTACTAATATTTGTCATATTCACTTCATCTATTTTAGACTTCTCCTCAGCTCCCTCTTGAGTATCTTTACCGGATGACTTACGTTGATCGCATAGTAATGGCACATGCCGCTTAATAATACATTTCACCATCGCTCGGCATCTTTTAGCGGTATGTTCTGGTACTAAACATATGAAGCAGCATCTTTTCTCCTTGGCGATTTTTTGTATTTCCGCTAAGTTTAATTTTCTCGCAGAAAAGCATTCCGAACTTGCATGTCTTCCCTGGCAAAAAATGCAGACTCCTTTTTTCTCTGTTACGGAAGAGGTAGTCAACAGACCTGCCGCTGTCAAAGTTTTACCGGTTTTATGTTCAAAATTATGGTGATTCCTTTTTGCGACATATTTACGGTCTTCACTTTTAGCTAATCCAAAACCAGCTACGGCGAGTGACACCCTTTCTTCACCTTCTACTTCAGTTCGCAAAAACTGCATCAGACTATTTAATCTGTCCTGTGCCTCAGTTTTCTCAGACGATATGTTCGTGCGATTCCACGCTTTTACAAATTCTGCTGGAAAACAGGACTCAACTAATGGATATAAAATTGATGCACATTTGTCAGTTGTGACACCTAATGTATCTAAGGCTCGTAAATATAATTCCAATTTATCATATAACGATGTCAACGAGAATTTTCCCTTCGTTTGTACTGATATTATTAATTTGAGTAGTTCTCTCACGTAGACTTCTACCAATATATCTTCTCTACCAAAACGGATTTTTAAACTCTCAATTGCCTTGGCGTAATTAGTGCCACTTGGCGGGAAACTCTCTACCACTTCTCTTGCTCGGGAGCCGGCAACTGTTGCTTGCACCAAGTACTGAAATTTATCTTCTGGTGCTATTTCTGTATCTTCATCAATTTGTCTAAATTGACACCAAAACGGTGACCAGTCTATTATTTCACCGCCAAACTTTCTGAATTCTAATTTGGGCAGCGTAAACTTTCTTCTCATTGCATAACTATCGTTAATTGGATTAAGAGCTCCACCTTGGCTGTTTACTGCTGACTGAAGTTTCGCCAATTCTAACTCGTGCGCCAATTTTAACTTTTCGCCTTCAATCTTTGCTTGTAATTCCATATTCAATGCTTCATCTATTTCCTTTGACTGTCTCTCTAATTTTTCCTTTTCCTTCCTTTCTGAAACGGCATTTTCTAAAACGCTCTGTACAAATTCAGGATCATCTTTATATGCCTTACAATTCAAAATTAAATCTTTAAGTGCCACAAGTGAAGCCGTTGGTGCTGCTATTTCACCTAATTGCTCGGCTACGAAGATCAAATCTTCCTTTTTAAAACCTTTAACCAACTTAAACATCATGGAAAATCTTTATTTCATTTAATTTTTTTTATTAACACCTTTTAAACTACGTGTGATAGATAACCTTGTTTAAACTCAGGTCCTGTCGCGGACGCCACTAATGTAAAAAATCCACAAAACGTACCACGCAAAGCAGATTTTTGTTTACTTTTAAATTCTACGAATGAAAGACTTTTAATAAACTTTATATTTTAAACTTAAACCATACTCACATTAGCACCTTTGTGCTTGTATAGTTGTACTATTTATGGAACAACTCCTACTGTGAGATAACTTCAAAACTTAGTAATAATAACTCATAAAAAACAAGCTACCAGCATTTATTTTCTTTCTTACTTGAATCTACAAAAATATAAGAAGTTGCGACAGAATACATCAAAACTTGTCCCTTTTTCTTTTTTAACCAGCGACAATAACATGTGAACGCGCAAAAACAAAATAATAAATGTCATTTCAAGTCAATTGTTTTTTCTTTACATTTTTCATCTCTGATCGCGTGATTTTGAACAAAAATAAATAATGCCGATCCCGTAACAATAAGGAAATTTCTTGAATATTTTAAGCATTATGAAAAGTTTTTCAAAATGCCTCATGCACATTCCATATCAATTAAATTTCCCAAAATTTTTAATGCCAGTTTGGTTTATATATACAAATAAAACTGTGCATCGAATTTTATATATTTGAATATAAAGGCAAAGAAATATACATTTTCTAAATTATGAAATTTTCAGCATTTTTGCATCATATTTCTGCACTTAACTTTTTCAATTATATTTAGTTTAAAAGAACAATGCACAGTTTTATTTGTATACTTAAAGTGTAATTTAAAAAATATAAAAAAATGAGTTTGAAGGTCCCTTCTCCCATTAACCCTTTAGTGCGCAGCTTTGCATCTATGCAAACAACAGTGTTTTGAATTTAATAGATTATTTTTATTTGTATATACCTAATTGACACCAGAAAATTAAAATAGCAATATTGCTTTAATTAATAACAGACATTCCGTATTTGAATAAGGCTAAATTAACCATTGAAACTTTCTGGTGTAAAGTCAGATTCTCTGAACTACGTAATTTCTAGAACGTGGGAATCATAATCATGGGAATTAAAGGGTTAAAGGTAAAGTTTTATAAAATAAATAATTATATAAAATAAGGACACATACTGATTAAAATACTTACTAATTTGCAATATTTTAGCGTAAAACAGCTCTACGACAGTAGTTTTTACTTATAGTCCAGATGTGCAACAGAAAAAAAGATTGACGTATTATATGAAAAATGTATCTGTGATTTTTTTTTCATTATTTTTCCTGTGTAATAAACCTTTCAGAGAATCCTACTTAATTTTTTCGAAACAAAATAAAAAATCTCGCATTTAAGGGTTAAGAGGATCGGGAAAGCCCTATCTCCGCCATGTTAAATTCACCAACTTTATGTAGGGGAGACCGGGGCAAGATGACGAATGTCTTAATTTTTCCTTTTTCCACTAGGTGGCAGCATCGACCAGACACTACTGGCTCTCCTATCGGCGTTCGTTAAACAATTGTATAGATACGCTAAAATCACCATTTTTGTGTTAGTTGTGAAGCTTTAATTGTTTACCGCTCCCACGTTATAACTTTTATGCATGTGTAAATAAGCTCTGCTACAGATACAGGTAAGATATATCGTTTATCTTTAATATTTATGAGTAACTTAGTTTATATACTACCTATTACCATGAATAAATGTCAATTAATCGCCTTCCTTCATGGCAATGAAAACGAATATTTTTAAACAGGCAGTCCGTGTTTCGGAATTTATTAAACTATGTTATCCATAATATTTAAATCCTGTAAATGCTTGTTTGCCTGTTAGTGTTTTTGATTTCAAGCCATTGCCTAAAGCAACACAATGTGAGAAAAAAAGAAGAATAAAAACACTGAGCTCGCGCTTTCTTACAAGCACAACCATCAAAGAAATGTTAGAATAAAGGGAAAAGCAGAAGGAAGAACAAGAACGCTTAAAAAAAAAAAAAAACAGAGAAAAGAAGCTCGCGAAGCTAAAAGGGGAGTAAAAAAACTCAGACTAAGTTACTGTAGGCCTAAGTCTCTTAAATCCAGGCCAAACAGTCCAGTTGCATCAACTTCAAAGGATGGTATTTTAAGATGTCCTGCTTGTGACGAGGAATATTGTGACACACCAACAGAAGAATGGATCCAGTGCTGTAAATGCCAAAATTGGTGGCATGAGGAATGTCCCAATTATGAAAATGGCATTTTTATTTGTGACTGTTGTTAGCTGTACAACTAAACATTTCAGCATTACGTTACAATGTATTATGCTTAGTTTGATACTTTGTAAGATGTAAAAACACAGTTGTCATTTGTTAAACATATTCAAAAGATAAAATATGCTCAACCTTTTTCAGTGTTGTCATCTTGCTCCAGTACTAGGGCAAGATCATGATTTGTTAATGTGAAGAAAAAATAAAATTATCCTTTATTTTTTTTATTTGAAAAATTAAATGGTAATATATTTAATACTACAAAGGAATATTCTAACAGTTCATGTAAAATTAATTTTACTATATTTAAAAATAAATTAATAAATGATAATAACTGTTAACATAGTCCTCTTGCCCCGGTCTCCCCTACCCTTTTCTCAGAAATGGTGAAAGATAGAGGTCTAGATTTTTTTGAGTAGTTAGAATAACAAGATTTACATATTTTAACAGAACATTTTCTTTCTAAGTGGAACTCAAAATTAATTATTTATTGAAAATCATTTTTAAATTAGCATTTTTGGTAAGATTTCTCTGCGTAAAATAAATAATTCTCAACAAATCATTAAATCCCTGTGTTAAAGAATACAATATAACATAATATAAGTATTAAAAAAAATCTGAGTTCTTAAGTTTAATAGATATTGTAAACAAGTAGGAAATTGCTCGTCAAACGTGTCAAATGAGGTGCGTTCGTACTATAACTAGTTTTATAATTATTTTTAGCACCCCATATTGTACTAAATGTATATTTTTTGCGCTTCATAAGTGCATAGTCTGTAACATCATTAAAATGCACTTGCAATATTTTTTTCCCATTCCCCGTAATGTAACGGAAAACTTTTGACTGTCCCTGTAATTAAACTATACATCCGATTTTCATAAAATTTGAAATGGCTCGACAAAATTTTGCAACAATTATATATTTAAAATTTCAGACCATTCGGAAGGCTGTAACATCATTAAAATTCACTTGCAATAATTTTCCCCATTGGCCGTAATTTAAAGAAAAACTTTTGAATGTCCCTGTCATTAAATTATACATCCGATTTTCATAAAATTTGAAATGGCTCGACAAAATTTTGCAACAATCATATATTTAAAATTTCAGACCATTCGGTTGGGTAGTTTTTGCTCTGTTATTGCGGACAGACGGGCTGAACGACGACTATAGGTGCTACGTATTTATATAATTACGAACGCACCTAAAAACTTTGCTACAATTATATATTTAAAATTTCAGACCATTCGGAAGGCTGTAACATCATTAAAATGCACTTGCAATAATTTTTTCTCATTGGCCGTAATGCAACAGAAAACTTTTGACTGTCCCTGTAATTAAACTACACATCCTATTTTCATAAAATTCGAAATAGCTCGACACAATTTTGCAACAATTATATATTTAAAATTTCAGATCATTCGGAAGGCTGTAACCTCATTAAAATGCACTTGCAATAATTTTTCCAATTGGCCGTAATGTAAAGAAAAAATTTGAATGTCCCTGTAATTAAACTATACATCCGATTTTCATAAAATTTGAAATGGCTCGACAAAATTTTGCAACAATCATATATTTAAAATTTCAGACCATTCGGAAGGCTGTAACATCATTAAAATTCACTTGCAATAATTTTTCCAATTGGCCGTAATGTAAAGAAAAACTTTTGAATGTCCCTGTCAGGGGCGTAAACCACCCTGGTTGCGTAGGGGGGTGTAGACTCATAAATTTCCGACTCCAAGAAGAAAAATTTCCGAGTACTATTGCCAACAAAATGCCGACTAATTAATATATATATATACACACACACTCATGTCCAAAAGTTTAGCATATATGATAAAAACGAAGAAAGGATATCGTAAATATCTTACGAAATTATTAAACTTTATAGATGATAGATGAAAGTCTCAAGATAATTATGACTGAGCGTATCGAGATAGTCAAATAGGTTTTAAAGCGCTGATGTTGATTCCTTTTGAATTATTAATGTATGTCTCTAAAAATTAGTGGTGAAGTACTATATGATTAATATGTGTCGAAAATTGCGGTTTGGAACTCCAAACTGCTTTGTTTGATAGCGATATATCTTGTTTCTAAATGTACAAAATTAGATGAAACTGGATGATTGAAGACCTGGGGATTCGATGCCCGTTTTTTTTTTTTTTTTTCCAATAAAGGGCTGATTGCATTTTATTTTTTCTGCGTATAACATATTTATTCGCATAGACTCCACTCCGGATAGAAATTCAAATTCTGAATTAAGCATAAGGAATCCTGTTACCAGTGTACGATATACGTCTACAACATAAAAAGAGTCAAAATTTAAAAGATTGAAAATTTTCGAATGAACAAAACTTATATCCATTCCATTTCTTAGTACTTCAATAAAAGTTAATCAAATTTTGTACGTTTAGTAACAAGATGTACGTTTAGTAACGCTATGTAACAAAGCAGTTTTTGATTTCAATCCGCATTTTCCTATTCATATTAATCATAGACTTTCTCCCCTAATTTTTAGATAAATTTATTAATAATTCGAAAAGAATCGACATCAGCGCTTTAAAATTATTTAACTAGTATCTCAATACGATACGCGAAGTCATAATTATCTTATGAATTTGGGCTATAAACTTCGTAATAAAATAAGTTCGTAAGATATTTAATACTCCCTTTCTACGTTTTTGTCATATACACTAAAATTTTGGATATGAGTATATATGTCGTAGGCTAATTGGAGAATCCATCTCCCTTTTTCCAATTAGCCTGATATTTTTCAGGCTTATTGCAAAGAGCCTAGAAAGTGTAAGGCTAATTGAAAAATGACCACTTATTATCCGATCAAGGTGATATTTTTAGCTCACAGGCTATCAAAGCCTGAGAGCTTATGTACCCGCCGATTCTGTATGTACGTGTGTACGTACGTATTTACGTAACGCGATAACTCTTGATAGAAATATCCGATTTGCTTCAAATTTTTTTTTCTAGGTTCATTCTGATAAGGTGCTTCCTCGATTGGTTTTTGGGGTTCATTGGTTAAGGATAAAGGGGAAAAGGCGGCTAGTCCCCCCCCCCCCCTTAATTTATATAAATGGGTTTCATGCAGAAATATTCTATTTGCTCCAAATTTGGTATACCGGTTTATTGTGTTAAGGAGCTTCCCTGATTAGATTTGGAGGTTCATTAGTTAAGTATAAAGGGAGGAAAGGGGGGCTAGACCCCCCTTAATTTAGATAAATGGGTTTTTCATGCAGAGTTATTCGATCTGCTCCAAATTTCGTACACCGGTTTATTATGTTAAGGAGCTTCCCTGATTATATTTGGAGGTTCATTAGTTAAGTATAAAGGGAGGAAAGGGGGCTAGACCCCACCCCCCTCCCTTAATTTAGATAAATGGGTTTTTCATGCAGAGTTATTCGATTTGCTTCAAATATCGTATACCGTTTTATTATGTTAAGGAGCCGCCTTGATTAGATTTGGAGATTTATTGGTTAAGTATAAAGGAAGGACAGGGGCTAGTGTCCCCTTAATTTAGATAAATGGTTTTTTCATACAGAATTATTCGATTTGCTTCAAATTTGATATACCAGTCTATTACGATATGGCTTCCTTCATTTGATTTGGAGGTTCATTGGTTAAGTATTAAGGTGGGGAAATGGGGCAATTGCCCCTCCCCTTAATTTAGATAAATGGGTTTTCATGCAGAATTATCTAATTTAGTTTAATTTTTTTTTTAGGTTCATTCTAATAAGGAGCTTTTCTGATTAGATTTGAAAGTTCATTGGTTTAGCATAAAGGGAGAAATTGGGGAGCTAATACCTCCCTTAAATTAGTGAAATGGTTTTTTCATGCAGAATTATCTGATTTGCTTCAAATTTGGTATACCAGTTTATTATGTTAAGTAGCTTCCCTGATTAGATTTCGAGGTTCTTTGGTTAAGTAGAAAGGGGGGCAACGGGGACTAATCCCTTCATTTATTTTTCGAGGGGCATTATTCTTTGAAATAAGAGTATAATATACAATTAGTGTGAATAGCATGTGAGCTCAATGCCATCAGTTTAACTAGGCAATTTTCTTTTTATTAGGTTTATTAACGCATAACCCTACCCAAACCCGAAAAATAAATTACAACAGACCGTACCCCGATCCGAGCAAGACAAAATATTTTCAGTCTACATGCAACCCGACCCGAACCTGAGAGTTCCATTTGAAAAAACCCGAAATCCCGAATCAAATCTGATAACCGACAAAAATATTTCAAAGATCCATAACCGGATCCGAACAAGACAAATTAGTTTCCGTGGACAAGCAACGCTACCAGAACCTGAAAATTCCATTCGAAGTCAACCTGAAACCCGTCCCGAACCAAATCTTAACCGACAAAAATATTCCAAAGAACTATAACCCGATGCAAGCCAGACAAAATAATCTCCGCCCACCGGCAACCCGATCCGAACCTGAAAGTTCTAATTGAACTCAATCCGAAACCTGGTTGTCGTCGGTTTTCGGGTTGACTTCAAATGGAACCTTCAAGTTCGGATCCGGTTGAAAAAAAATTAAACTAAATTAGATAATTCTGCATGAAAACCCATTTATCTAAATTAAGGGGAGGGGCGATTGGCCCCCTTTCCCCCCTTTTATACTTAACCAATGAACCTCCAAACCAAATGAAGGAAGCCATATCGTAATAAACTGGTATAACAAATTTGAAGCAAATCGAATAATTCTGTATGAAAAACTCATTTGTCTAAATTATGGGGACACTAGCCGCTGTCCCTCCTTTATACTTAACCAATAAATCTCCAAATCTAATCAAGGCAGCTCCTTAACATAATAAACCGGTATACGAAATTTGGAGCAAATCGAATAACTCTGCATGAAAAACCCTTTTATCTAAATTAAGGGGGGGGGGGTCTAACCCCCCCTTTCCTCCCTTTATACTTAACTAATGAACTTCCAAATCTAATCAGGGAAGCTCCTTAACATAATAAACCAGCATACCAAATTTGGAGCAAATCGAATAATTTTGCATTAAAAACCCATTTACCTAAATTAAGGGGGGGGGGGGGCTATCTTCCCCCCTTTTCTCCCTTTATACTTAACTAATGAACCTCCAAATCTGATCAAGCCATCTCCTTAACATAATAAACCAGTATGCCAAATTTGAGCTAATCGAATAATTCTACATGGAAAACGCATTTATCTAAATTAAGGGGAGAGGCAATTGCCCCCCTTTCCATTCTTTATACATAATAATGATCTTCCAAATGTAATCAGGGAAGCTGCTTAACATAATTAACCGGTATACCAAATGTATTGCAAATCGCACATTTCTGCATGAAAAACCCATTTATCTAAACTACGGGGGGGGGGGCTACCCCCCTTTCCTCCCTTTATATGTAACTAATGATCCTCCAAATCTGATCAAGGCAGCTTCTTAACTTAATAAACCGGTATACCAAATTTGGAGCAAATCGAATAATTCATCATGAAAAACCGATTTATCTAAATTAAGGGGGGTAGCCTCCCTTTCCCCCCTTTATACTTAAATAATGAGCTTCCAAATCCAATCAGGGAAACTCCTTAACACAATAAACCGGTATACCAAATTTGGAGCAAATTGAATATCTTGAAAAACCCATTTATATAAATTAAGGGGGAGGGACTAGCCCCCCTTTATCCTTAACCAATGAACCCCAAAAACTAATCAGGGAAGCACCTCATCAGAATGAACCTAGAAAAAAAATTTGAAGCAAATCGGATATTTCTATGAAGAGTTATCGTGTTACGTACGTACACACGTACATACAGAATCGGCGGGAAAATAAGCTCTCAGGCTTTGATAGCCTGTGAGCTAAAAATATCACCCTGATCGGATAATAAGTGGTCATTTTTCAATTAGCCTAATGCTTCCTAGGTTCTTTGCAATAAGCCTGAAAAATATCAGGCTAATTGGAAAAAGGGAGATGGATTCTCCAATTTTCCCGGCTCTTTGCAAAGAGCCGGATTTCTCAATTAGCCTACGACATATATACTAAATATTTGCAATTCAGTTTTGAATTTTCATCGGATATCATCTAAATTCCGTGATACACGTTTCTAACTAAATTTAAAGTTAGATAAAAAAAAAAAAAAAAAAAAAAAAAAAAGAAGTTTCTTCACTTTAATCAGTATGTCTTAAAATTTCCAGACTAAACTAAAAACTTTCCGACTATAAATAAATACAGCTGGATCTCGGTATCTCGAAGTCAAAGGGAACAGAAAAAAGTTCGGAATATCAAAGTTTTTGATCAAAATATCAAGGTTACAAATAATATTAACATTGCTGGAATATGTATATAAATATTTTGTTTCTTCATATCGAGGTTTCCGAGTTCACAATATTTGACAAGTCAAAGTTTTTCTGAATAGTCTTAATCACAAAAATGAAATCCTTAATATTTCCGACTAAGTATAAATTTATATAGGTTTTCTTCGTTCTAAATTGTTTTTTCTAATTTTCTAATTAAAAATTACAAGGGAAAAAAATCCGACTAAGAATAAAATTTTATAGGTTTTCTTCGCTCTAACTTGTTTTTCTTATTTACTTATTAAAAACTACAAAAATATTTCTCCAATTCATAAGTTTTTATCCGTTAATGCCATTTTTTTTCGACTAAATTTACTTTTTTCCGATCGAACGGGAATTTTTCCGATTGGTTTTTTCATTTTTCCAATTTATAAGTTTTTATAGTTTAATACCATTTTTTCCGACTAAACGTACTTTTTCCGATCGAACGTGAAATTTTCCGACTGATTTTTTCGTAGGGGGGGTGTTGCACCCCCCCGTACCCCCCCAGGATTTACGCCCCTAGTCCCTGTAATTAAACTATACATCCGATTTTCATAAAATTTGAAATGGCTCGACAAAATTTTCCAACAATCATATATTTAAAATTTCAAATCATTCGGAAGGCTGTAACATCATTAAAATGCACTTGCAATAATTTTTCCAATTGGCCGTAATGTAAAGAAAAACTTTTGAATGTCCCTGTAATTAAACTATACATCCGATTTTCATAAAATTTGAAATGGCTCGACAAAACTTTGCAACAATTATATATTTAAAATTTCAGACCATTCGGAAGGCTGTAACATCATTAAAATTCACTTGCAATAATTTTCCCCATTGGCCGTAATTTAAAGAAAAACTTTTGAATGTCCCTGTAATTAAATTATACATCCGATTTTCATAAAATTTGAAATGGCTCGACAAAATTTTGCAACAATCATATATTTAAAATTTCAGACCATTCGGTTGGGTAGTTTTTGCTCTGTTATATGCGGACAGACGGGCTGAACGACGACTATAGGTGCTACGTATTTATATAATTACGAACGCACCTAAAAACTTTGCAACAATTATATATTTAAAATTTCAGACCATTCGGAAGGCTGTAACATCATTAAAATTCACTTGCAATAATTTTCCCCATTGGCCGTAATTTAAAGAAAAACTTTTGAATGTCCCTGTAATTAAATTATATATCCGATTTTCATAAAATTTGAAATGGCTCGACAAAATTTTGCAACAATCATATATTTAAAATTTCAGACCACTCGGTTGGATAGTTTTTGCTCTGTTATATGCGGACAGACGGGCTGAACGACGACTATAGGTGCTACGTATTTATATAATTACGAACGCACCTAAAAACTTTGCAACAATTATATATTTAAAATTTCAGACCATTCGGAAGGCTGTAACATCATTAAAATGCACTTGCAATAATTTTTTCTCATTGGCCGTAATGCAACAGAAAACTTTTGACTGTCCCTGTAATTAAACTACACATCCTATTTTCATAAAATTCGAAATAGCTCGACACAATTTTGCAACAATTATATATTTAAAATTTCAGATCATTCGGAATGCTGTAACATCATTAAAATGCACTTGCAATAATTTTTCCAGTTGGCCGTAATGTAAAGAAAAACTTTTGAATGTCCCTGTAATTAAACTATACATCCGATTTTCATAAAATTTGAAATGGCTCGACAAAATTTTGCAACAATTATATATTTAAAATTTCAGACCATTCGGAAGGCTGTAACATCATTAAAATTCACTTGCAATAATTTTCCCCATTGGCCGTAATTTAAAGAAAAACTTTTGAATGTCCCTGTCATTAAATTATACATCCGATTTTCATAAAATTTGAAATGGCTCGACAAAATTTTGCAACAATCATATATTTAAAATTTCAGACCATTCGGTTGGGTAGTTTTTGCTCTGTTATATGCGGACAGACGGGCTGAACGACGACTATAGGTGCTACGTATTTATATAATTACGAACGCACCTAAAAACTTTGCAACAATTATATATTTAAAATTTCAGACCATTCGGAAGGCTGTAACATCATTAAAATTCACTTGCAATAATTTTCCCCATTGGCCGTAATTTAAAGAAAAACTTTTGAATGTCCCTGTAATTAAATTATACATCCGATTTTCATAAAATCTGAAATGGCTCGACAAAATTTTGCAACAATCATATATTTAAAATTTCAGACCATTCGGTTGGATAGTTTTTGCTCTGTTATATGCGGACAGACGGGCTGAACGACGACTATAGGTGCTACGTATTTATATAATTACGAACGCACCTAAAAACTTTGCAACAATTATATATTTAAAATTTCAGACCATTCGGAAGGCTTTAACATCATTTAAATGCACTTGCAATAATTTTTTCTCATCGGCCGTAATGCAACAGAAAACTTTTGACTGTCCCTGTAATTAAACTACACATCCTATTTTCATAAAATTCGAAATAGCTCGACACAATTTTGCAACAATTATGTATTTAAAATTTCAGATCATTCGGAAGGCTGTAACATCATTAAAATGCACTTGCAATAATTTTTCCAGTTGGCCGTAATGTAAAAAAAAACTTTTGAATGTCCCTGTAATTAAACTATACATCCGATTTTCATAAAATTTGAAATGGCTCGACAAAATTTTGCAACAATCATATATTTAAAATTTCAGACCATTCGGTTGGGTAGTTTTTGCTCTGTTATATGCGGACGGACAGACGGACTGAACGACGACTATAGGTACTACGTATTTATATAATTACGAACGCACCTAAAAAGGAACATAAAAATGAAAAATCCAATTTTGAGAAAAAGTCAAAGATTTAAATGGCCACTAAGCTGTGAAGTACTCTTAGAAAGAATGACTAATTCCCACACTTCTTTTTTTAGCATATAAACATGTGTGACACATCGTTGAAAAGATAAAAGTTTAAACTATTTAATGATATAGAAAAGTAAAAATCGATTTTTTGGTTGAATTTTGCTTTCCCGGTTCCCTTCAAGTGTTTTACAAACCTTTAAAAATTAGTTTGAAAGAGAATTGAATTGTTACTGATGAGATATAAGGAGAAACATTCTGATTCTCATCGTTTGCTATGGTCAGAGTTAGTAACACAAAGAAGCTGTGGGATATCTTTTGTCTATACTCTCTTTCGTTTTGAAGTTCTTTACTGGAATTACTGAAATATAGAACTCGTGTCTTTTTGCTATAGTTTCACATAGTACAGTGTAACCTCTGAATAACGGTTACCTGTGGGACCGGTGAAAAGTGACCGCTCTTCAGAGGTGGTTGTTATTCAGAGGTTTCATTTTTAAAAAAATCAAAATTAAATTTAAATAGAAATACACAGTCATTTTAATTAATTCTCATAGATTTAGTACATTAAAAAGTCAGTGATTTGCAATTGCTTTGTTTTTTGCTGCAAATATCTTTCTCCAAAGAAATAACAATATGAGTTGTTTTGCTATACAATTCAGCATCATTATGATTTAACCCTTTCCGGCACAGTGTACCGGGGTCAGGATACCTCATTTTAAGTCCAAACTTACGACCGGCACAAAATTTTGCTTTTACAATAAATATTTAAAGTAACATGTTATTAATTTCTAAAAACGTCGTTTTAAAATTCCGGTGTCAGTCAATCATTTCATTATTTTACAATAAGAATTGCCTGTGCCGGAAAGGTTTAATACAAAATTTTGGATTTCATGAAGGTTCATCAAATCTTCGGCATATGTGTTAATATGGAAATTTTGGGTAATTCTATGATCAATTTTCCCTTCCTCTCTCATACCTTCCATCACTTGCTGTATAGAATTAAATGTGAAAATAACTGCCAAACCTTTGTCCAGAAATACAAACTCGCTGGCCTTTATGTTAGTTATGCCTGTCGTTCTAAGAATATTTATTTAAATTTTCCCCATCATTATTAATGGCTTCATTTGCTATTTGTTGACACATCAAGTAAATTTTGTTTTATCTGCTTCACATTTCGGTTTGGAAATAGATATGAAGTTGTACCAGAAGCTGTAATTTTTTACCTTATGGCTTTTGAGGGACCGTTGTTCAGAATTTCTTATTTAGAGGTTCATACTAATGTTAATGCTATGGAATATAATGTTATGGTGTCTGGTTCCATCAACATGTGGCCGGTATTCGGAGGTTATCATTGTACTGAGGTGGCCGTTCAAGGAGGTTTCACTGTATTAGAAAAAAAAATGTGACTTTTTCAGATTTCTACCAGCTGTTGGGTAAAGATAACAAATTTGATATTTTAAATCGATTTTCATTTTACGGACATGGAAATTACGAAATGCTGTCACTGAAGCCTGTCACCAAATACTGTCACCAAAATATTTAATAAATATTTTGGATTAATATTTCTTTCTTTTTGTACTTACTAATATTTATTTCTATTTAAGAAAAGATTTTTAAATAAGAAAATAATTAATGAAACAATTCAAAAATTTATATTAAGAATATATAACTATAATTTATATAATATATAAAGAATATAAACAGTCTGACCTCGTTTTCTTGACGACTGGTTTTCACGTCACTCCGCTTATCACGTCAGTTTTTCAAAGCCTCGATTTTCTGAACATGATTTTAATGTAAATAAACTCCGGATTTTACATCGTTGAATAATTTTCAACTCCCGATATCTCGAGGGTTTAGGAAAATTGTTCATTTTTAATAATCCCTCTCATAAGCACGGAAATTAAGCTGTAAGAAATATCTTAGCCAAAATTTTCACAAAAGTGTCTAAAATACCCATTTAGATAAATGAGAAATTTTACTTTAATCCTTTATCTGAATAAATAAACCCACAGACACTATGCATGACCCACTTAAGCGCCAGATAGACGTATCAGTCTAAAAGCGGCCTTTTTGTTCTGGTCAGGAGGCGCTTTCTTGTGTCTATACGGCGTTTTTCATCCGACTAAAACAGAAGCATTGCATTACATTGAAACGATCAGAAATTATCTAACATCCATTTCTGAAACAACGAATATTGACTACAAATCATTTTATAATATTTTAAAAAAAACTGTAGGAAGCGCATCTAGAGATAAGCAAATCTTAATTCCTCAATATTTAATGTAACAATAAAAAAATAAGTCATCATAAATCTAATTTTTATTCTTTTCAATTTTGTTTTGTGTTTATTTTGTTTAATAGTAATGTTTTATTGCTTAAAACTGCAAAATCACTTATGAATTTGAAATTGTCGTAAATTAAGTAACCCTTAAAGCTCCGGCATCTCTTACACAAATTTTATTCGATCGGCAACACTTTTTAAAAAGCAGTTTCCTTCAAGTACACAATTTCTAAAATGCTCTGATTAAATAAGGTGAATTTTATTTTCCTTTATTACTGGTACCAAAAACAAATTTTGCAAAGACTAAGAATGGCTCCGCAGCGGAGCCAACGGAGTGGAAAGGGTTAAAAATACAGCTTTTTATAAGCATATTTTTTTCCAACTCCGGTTACCGCGATACTCTGCTTATGACGACACTTTTTTCTGGACATTAGAGTGTCGGGATAACGAGGTTCGACTGTAAAAATAATTTATATTTCTATTAAGAAATTCGTACTGCGTACTTGAGGCACCAGTATTATCGTATAGAAAATCTCTTCTTAAAAGAAGGCGAAGTTTTGCGCGTTTAAACTAGATTTGTTTTCTATAAAAGATACTGGTAATTTTCCTGGAGAAATAATGGTATCCGTACGAACCATGGACCATGTGGCCAATTGTCTTGTTTTATTGAACGCAGATTGGCGAAAATTAAGTTTCATTATTTTAACGTGTTTTCGTTTACATTTGATTAAATAACAAATTGAAAAATAAAATATTTATTATTTTATATTCGTAACGTATTTTAGTGGTTATTTGTTAAATATATTTACGTTATGATATGTTATTTAACAATTTACTGTATTATATCAAAAACAAATTACAATTTGTTTAAAACAAGCAATAAACGATGTTATAAATACATAAATATTTTGAAAATGCAGGAAAATTGCATACTTCTACTATTGTACTTTATAAAATAACAAGTAAATTCACAGATCAGGATACAAAATGTCATCTGCGCAAATTACATTTTTATGTTAATCTTAATTTTCATAATATCTGGTAGTCCAAAAACCGCAATTTAGTTTTTTAACAGTAATATGAATGTTTATGAGAACATGAAATTTCTATACGTTCCAGTGAGCTTTTGGACACTGTAAAACCGTATTAAGCATTAAACACGTTTTCATGCAATGATGTAAGTACTTGAACTGCTTATTCTTGTAATCACTTTATAGAATGAAAAGTACAGTTTTCATGGGGCCCTTGCCTCCTGAACTCCCTTTTTCTCACTGTGCTTAGGTTCTATTTCTTATAATTATGCTATTTCTTGATTGTAGTATATTTTGAGATGCAATGTACACTGTGGTATTATTGGAATAAGCACCTCGTTGTACAGGAATTTTACCTTGATTACAATAATATATTCTAATAGCAATAACTGCATATCTGCCAACTAAGAAATATCTTTTACAGAAATTTGATAAAATGTTACGAAACAAAGCAAATGTAAAACAATCTTCTCAGACGTCTATCTAATTTAGTAATCGAATGGTATTATACATTTGTCTGGAAGAAATAGTTCTGGTGGTCATTCGAAATATTTAAAGAAGATAACTTAATGTAAATACGAAGGCGTATCAGTAACTTTTTGCCTCACATAGAAATAATTGAGTAAAATTTATGAAACTGCTACATTGTTATTAGTCTTTTTCTGTATAGTCACCGCGCACAGTAACACATTTCTGCAAACGATATTTCGAAAAGAGGGGTGGATGTATCCAGGTATATTCTGTCAACCCAAAGGGGGGGGGGGGGATTTTTCTAACTTTTGCCGGTCCCCACATGCGACATATTGTTGGAAAGGCCTGGGACCACTTATTGATGTTATGCACCCGCCCCCCCCCCCCCTCCGATCCTCTCTCCACAAATTTATCCCCCGTGGGGCATGAATGGTGTCCGCAAAATTTAGAAAAGTGCACCTCTTAGCACAAATTGGGGGGGGGGGGACTCAAGATGTGCATAACATGAATAAGTGGTCACAGGCCTTTCCAACAATATGCCACATGAGAGGATCGGTTAAAGTTAGAAAAATGCCCCTCCCCCTTTAGGTCTACTATCGCGCCTCCTAGAATACATCCTCCCCCCTCTTTTTGATGTACCTTTTGCTGAAATGTGTTACTGTGCATGGTGACTATATAGAAAATGACTGATAAAATTTTACCCAATTATTTCTATGTGAGGGCAAAACTTATTGATACCCCCTCCTACACCACTGTAATCTATTTCAATGGAAAAAACATCTTAAAATTCTCCACAAATAGGCTTTTTTTGCAAATACGTAAGATAATTAATAACATAAAGGTATAATTTCAGTTTAATTTTATATCTGTGGCAATCTGCTTAGTCATCCTTGACTACTGTGCATTGCAATACAATTGCGCTAGTGGAAAATTATTTGCGCCATTATTACGCATTGCAATTCTTACTTGTAGTAGCAAATCAATATAATTATTTAATGCTCCTACAAATCGGTAGAAACCGCTAGGGATACAGAAGCATTCCGTAAATTTTTCTGCGGTTATGTACTTCAACTGTTCGGTATACAGGGTTTCCCAGAAATATAGAAAACATTTTTTAGCTGTTGAGGGTATGTAGGAAATTCGATTAACAATTGTTAATCGACTTGTAATCGACACTTTTAAAAGTGTTAAAAAAAGGTAGGAATTAAGATTATATTAATGAAATAGTCCTACCTTTAATTTTCGAAAAGTTACACTTTTTAAATTTTAATAAGGTCACTTTGCCTTAAATGTTTCTCAATGGCCTTACAAGTAAACTGTAAAAATTCCATTCTTCTATGACCTAAACTACTTTGAATGTTATAGGATTTCCCTAGTTACCGACACTAAAAACGAATTTTCTTGTTTTTCGTTAAAAAAAAAAAAAAAAAAAAAAAAGTACATTTACTGACGTAGAGACTGCTAAACCTAATTGAGTAATCATTCATAGATCGTGTCCATTACCAATTGACGTATTTTAGCGTGATTTGGAACTATAAAGTGGGTATATATGGTGACACTCTTCCAATAATATCTGCGTTCAGTTTAAACTATATTGGTGCTAGTAGCATCGTTCATGTTTGACGCCGAAATTGAAGATCTTTTGTAATCAGAATTATTTTAATGATTTTAGATACACATTGAAATACATTTTCTACGCAACTATTAAAAGAATAAGAAAAAAATATATACCTATAGAGACAATTTTGTTCAAGTAATAAAGAAAAAGCTTTATATTTTTTGAACACATGCATAAAATTCCTCCAAAACCTACACAAATTATCTCGAACGTCTGACAAATGTACATGCAAAATTTGAAAGAGATGGAATTATTCAAACAGGAGGAGTTCTGTATAGCAAAATTTTGCAGAACATGATTTAACATTTAAATCGAGTATTGAAATTTACAATTTGTTTTTCATAAATAAAGAGAAATTAATCAAAATTTGAAAATCGTCTGAATTTCCTTGAAATACATTATGACATAAAAAGAAACGTTCTATATTTTCTAAACGAATCAATCAAATTTGAGTTAAAACTATACAGATAAATTCGACTACCTTACCAATAACATCTACCAAATTTCAAACTAATCGGATGATTGTTAGCGAGATATGCATACAAGCAGACCCTAAACATTTTTCTTCTCTCCAGTATAAGTCTCAACTGACGTTTCAGCAATAAGTTTCCACTTTAGTGTTGATATAAAATATTAAAAATAGAAGGGATTTAATAAAATTTCATGAATATTTTTCTTAAGATAAACGAACCAACGAATGTTTAATTCGAATGTGAATTAAAACCACTATTAAGGATTTGCTAGTAATTATTAAACATACATTGTAAAGTCGTATTATTTGTAAAAAGGTACGTTTCAATAAAAAAGTTTCCATTTTATAGAATATGCTTAATCATACTGAAAAATAATATTTAAGAATGACCTTTCATCTGTTTATGCTTTTAAAGTATTCCAAAAACTGACAATAAAAAAAAATATTAAACAGAAAGCAATGAATTTGAGAAGAGTTCAATATACTCTACTGACAAAAGAGTTCTATTCAAAACTTTGAGGCGGTTCCTAAAACAGGAATTTGAAAATTTCAGAATAATAAAATGTAATCCTTTTTTTTTTTTTTGCTTAGAAGAACAATAAATTATGCACAAGAAAAATATAGTAGGAAATATAAAAATAATCATTAAAATTAAGCCTTTCAGATTTCGACAAAAGCCAAGATATCAATCAAGCTCCCTAACTATACCTATGAGAGAGGTGAAAACAAAGCAGAATATAAAGTAAGCGTCCTATCTTAAATGGGAGAGGTAACCGCAAGATTAAACATGAGGTCATATCAATCAAGGTCCCACGCCACGTAGCGGACGGGGTTGAACTACAGGAATATACCTAACTGTTTTCTTCTTTGTGGATAAGCTATTAATTGTAGATCTAAGAAATAACTGGGCAAGCGTAAAATGCCTTGTGTTCATTTGTCTGTAGTATTTATATTCTGACATTATAGAATATTCTATTCATTTTTATTCGCGATTATTTAATTTATTTATTATAGATAATTTTTTAAATAAAAACAGTTCTTTTTAGAACTAATATTATTTGTTAAAATGGCAAAATGTTGGCCATCAAACAGCTGTAGTTTTCGAGATCATAAGAGAATTCTTTTTCTAATGGAATTCATCTCTGTCCTTTTCCATAGAGTAAAAGAAGTTAGTTATGTGTTTTTATTTTAATTTATGAAAAAAGATAAAATATTATTTAATATATATTATCAAATGCTGCTGATTTAAATACACTCGATGTTAATTATTTTTTCTTAATGTAATGAAAAATGACGCATTAAAGTTAGTAAGTAGTTAGTATGTAAAAATATAATTTTGTAGTCTCATTTTTTATTCAATTCTTATGTGCTAAAGTTATAAAAAATGATATACACGGTTGTATTCCTGATGAGAATGCAACGTTTATGAATGTTTAGAATACGTATAGAACTTAATTATAAATAAAATATTCAATTTTAAGTCTTTTTTCGTTTATCGAGCGCAGACGATAAGTTCCCAATATTCTCTTGAACGCATTGCACTCATGTTATATAACTAACAGATATTTCATTCATTTAATTTAAAACTAATTTTATTTTATATTTGGAATCACTTTAATTTAAAATGCGTGCAGTAAATGTTGAACTATTACAGGTTTCGTACGGGTGCTTGAATTTCCAGACTAAAAAATTCTTCGGGACCAGTATTTTCTCATCCTGATCTCATAAAATCTCTCCTGAAATAAGTCGAAATTTCCTCCGTTTAAACTAGATTTATTTTTCTATAAAAAAATCCTGATATCGGGCCTTGAAAATAACGGTACCCGTACGAACCCTGTATTAAACAAGCGAGTATTGTTCATTTATTTGTTTAAGGGGGTCCGGGACACATTTTCAAAATTTTTTTATTTATTGAGTTAAAATTTTGAATTTTTTGCGAAGGTTAACCATATCATTTGTAAACAAAATCAAATGATAAAACTTCTCATAGCTTTTTTAAGAAAATTTTAAATTAAAAATTTATGAAAAAAGTGGTATAACTTAAAATCGTTATAACTTGAAATATTATTTGTAGAATTTAAATTGTTTTTCATTTAAATAAACAGAAATATATATATATTTTAATTTAGAGCCAGCATTTTAAAAAATATTAATTTTTAAGAAAATTAAAAATATTTAACGAAAAAATTAGAAAAAAAGTGGTGCAACTTTTAAAAAAAAAATTATATTTTCAAAAGTAAATATTTTTTTTTCAAATATGCTGGCTCAAAGGTAAAGTAAAATAATTGAAAAAGATATGTTCCGAGTTTCAACCCTGTATCTTTAACGGTTCTCGAGTTATAAGAATTTAAATATGAGAAATGGTGAAAAAACCTATCATGAAGAAAAACGCAATTTCACAAGAACTCGTTTCCTTGACAACCATAGCTTGAAAGGCAGATTTTGAAAACAAACCAAAACGAAAAAACTAATATTTCTTGTTTTAATTAAGATAGAAACATGATTTAAACGTCATTTTAAGCAGAAAACGGCAGAGAAATTTTTAATCCAATAATAATAATAAAAAAAATGAAAATTTGAAGATTTTCGTGTCTCGAACCCCCTTAAATGTTTTACGATTCTAGACAATAGCTTCAATAATTATCCTAAAATCGTTACAGTCAATCAGGGTCAGGGGCGTAGCCACAGATATTTTTTCGGGAAGGGGGGGGGGGAGAATTCGAAAATTTCCCAACTTGAAACAAATTGCTCCAATTTTCGACTAAAATGATATGCACAACGTGTATAATAATTTTAATGATACTTTTGCATAAAAAGTTCCTTTCCAAAAAAAAATTCTGAAACTGAAAACATAAAAATTCTAATTATGGGTTTGTTTACTAAAAAAATAAATACGCTTTTTTACTTTCTTCTGGCTTTACAAGAAGAAAGTATTGGATTCGTGAAAAAATTCGACTTCCGGTTTTAGACTGATTTATACGTTTTAGTAAGTCCTGAACACGATTCGACTGTTCTTAGAAAATATCTGTCTGTCTATATGTGATACAAATTTTGTGGGCGCTCTAACGCAAGAACTAATGCACGAAATTTAATAAAACTTTAGAGATTCACTTATACAGTCTAACCTCGCTAACGCGAACACTCAAGGGGAAACTTTTTTTGTTCGTATTAAAAGTAGTTCGTGTTATCGGAACTTAACTACATTACATACAACTGGACGAGGCAATCGGAAACAGTTCGTGTTAACGAGGTTTGACTGTACCTTGATAAAAATTGGTACTGATTTGTTTTTGGTGTAAATCGTCCAACAGGTGGCACTGCTATGCGGCACTTTTCACGATTTACATGATTTTAGCGATAATTATATCTCAAAAACTATTGCACGGAATTTGATCAAACGTCATATTCTGTTAAACCTTGACATAATTTGATGCAGATTAGTTTTTTATGTATATCATATAGCAGGTGGCGCTACTATGCAGCATTTTTCAAGATTTTGCGATAGCTGTATCTCAAAAACTAATGCACGGAATTTAGTCAAACTTCATATTCCACAAAAGTAGCACTACCACATAAATAGATCCTTATTAGGCTTGGGTCTATACTGTCCAAAGCTATCGCTTTTGTGCACTTTGAGTAAGGAATTTTGGTTACAGGCATCTAAGAGGCTGGGTGCCAAAATTCAATGATTTGTTTGAAAATTGCTATGCTTATATCTCCTTTTTAAATGCACACAATTCAACAAATCTATACCTTTAGAGTTTGTTATTATAGGCAAAGAATTGTCATTTAATTATGGCACTGTGATTGTAAATTTTGAGGCATTAACATGTATGGAGTAGAAGAAAATTTTGGGATTGGCACATCCGACTAGTTTTCACTTAATATTAATTCTTGTGGTCTTCAAAGAAGCCCACCTGTTAATAACATTACTTAGTTTAATAAAATTCCCTATTTCACTGTCATATTTTAAAAGCATTAGGCTGTCAAGTCTGTCATCCCTCATTGTAGCTTGCAATATATATTTTTTAAATTTAAATTTTTATTTGACTAAAGATTCTTTCATAAGATGCAACGCCATAAAGATGAGCTGCTGTGAATGTTAAGGTACGAGTATATAGTTTGACGGCGTGACCCAAATAGTCTTTGAATTTCATGGCATGAGGTTTGTTAAGTGAGTTGGGATTTGGTTTTTTTCTATTTGACTCTGCAAGTCATGTACATCCGGTTTCTCATATCCAGGTGGAAACATTATTAATTTTTCCCTTGCACAATTGTAATTTAAATATGGAATGCATTCCTGCAATATTCTCTTGATATAGGGAACATTTTCATTTAAGACCATTACTAAATTCCCGAAATTTTCTTGTATTTCTTATAATTCTTTACTGTAAAACTTATGTGTATCAATGTACATTGCTGTGCTATTATTTTTATCTATTGCCTTTAGTGAAACCGTTTTCCTACGGCCTACGGTGCTTTCGGAACTCAACTTCTCCAGTCACATCCTAATATTCATAATTGTTTGTGAGCTTGTCTGTAAGGAAATCTTTATTTCTTCAAAATTTTATTCAAGTGCAACGTGTCAGTGTTACAGTGCATGTCGATTTTTTCTTCAGTTGATGGGTTGCTTTCATGGTCATATTTCTGTTCCAAATTAAAATCGTCCATTTTTTACCTTTTTCATCCTCGAATGGATATTTAGATGCTCCAAAATCTTGCACGAAAACTCTTTTCCTATTATGAAGGGTTTCTTCATCCTGAGATTTATAGTAACTTTTTAGAACAGCTTTAAACACAGAACACTGGACTTTTGGTTTAAAATTTTATAAACAAATATAAATATAAACGAACAGGACTGATATATATTTCTGCACACAAATAAAAGTAAAATATGACAAATTCATCTAAACTAACGACTTCTTACATCCGATTTGGTCATATAACGCTTTTTACTTGACAGCGAAGGGTTAACTAATTTTTGCGGCAAAAAAATCATGAGAATGAGTAAAATATTGTCCAAAAATCGCAAAATTAGTCAAAAAAGTTGTGAAAACTCATCAAATCTTCTTGCCCACAGCTGTGTTTCAAGTAGGCTACTACATTCCTTTCTGTTGTGCTACAAGTGATCTCCAATTTTCAAAAGAAACTGCAATCCCTTTGGATTAAAATAGCTGGATTCTCTTTTGGGAGGAGAAGGGGAGGTAGGGTGAAACTTTTGAGAAAGGAGCAAAGTTTTGGAGGAAATAAAGGAACTGGTTAGTCAGTTATTGATGGACAGGAGAAGAGAAATTTAGGTCTGGTAGATGTACAATATTTTTGTAGAACTGAAAAATACAATGATAGATTGAGTGTGGCTGATTTCTTTTTGTATTTCTTTTGATAATTTAACTTGTTTACTGTTGCAGTACTCAAAATAATCATCAAAACAATAAAAATTTCGTAATTTTTTTACTGTTACTTTTAAAAAGGAAAATGGCTCAAAAATCTAGAATTTCCCAACTCTAAGCTCAAATTTCCCAACCTCACACATATTGGGGGGCGGGGGGGGAG
Organism: Maratus speciosus; assembly: GCA_963932465.1. NCBI lineage: Eukaryota > Metazoa > Arthropoda > Arachnida > Araneae > Salticidae > Maratus > Maratus speciosus. Next base: position 177,040,491 of record OZ010793.1, read on the forward strand.
GCTCCCCCCTTACCCCCCCCCCCCCCTCCATGGCGACGCCCCTGATTAGGGTAACTTTGAACCACGGGGTGTAACTTTGCACCACGTCCTATTTTTCAATATTTTTTTGACTTTAAAAGACTAAATAAACTCCAGAACTGTGCTCTGTCGGCAAGGTTCTAAACTGAGATTTCTACTCTTTATTTTAGAAAATAAATTAGCAACATTATGCGCAATTAATTGCATCATCTAACTATTTTTGTGAAGTACTGTTTTCAAGTTAATTTTGAATGCTGTTTTGAAGTTGTTGTAATCCAATTAAATTTTCATAGTAAGTAACAATATACTCATTTATCAGACATATTATTATCTAAATGTTGTAAATGTATTAATATTTGATGATTATTTATTTATTAATAGTTAATAAAATGTAAAATAAGAAGGCACTAGCATTTTACCGCATTTTCAGGGTAACTTTGAGCCGGCTCAAAGTTACACTGATGCTTATAATTTACTGATTATAGATGCTACTGTCGAAAATTTCCCATATTTGCACGTATATTTTATATAAATGCCGAAAGTGTGCATTAGATATGACATGTAAATATTTTTACAAATATGTGTATAATACATAAAATTCATTTAGAGGCGTGATTAGGGGCGGAGCTACTCAAATTTGACATTTCATACGTTCGACGTCTTTTATTATTGTTTGAATAATACTAGTACTTGTATGCATTACTGTAAATATGGATATATTATAGGGTTGAAACATTGGAAATTGTTTTTCACTGCATTTTTATGTTTTATATGAACAATAAACAGGTTTTCTTTTTAATTTCTAAATGCTCATGGTTCTCTTCTTCCACTTTTCTTATGCCTGATATTTGTTGTAATATCATAAATTTTACAAATCTGAAAACATTTTTTGGTGTTTAAAGTTGTCCTGACTACAATATTTTTTTTATTATTAATTATTTATATAAAAATTTATCATATGTTGCGAAGTTACCCTAAATGGCCTGGTAACTTTGAACCAGGCTAAAAATCCATTTTTTATTGCTTTTATCCTTATTATTCTTTAATTTTTTTATTGTCAAACAATAATTTAGGATCATTTTTTCTCTTTTATGCCCCTAGTTGCGACAATATTCTTCAAACAATAGTGTGGCGTATGAAAATACAGAAAGTGTGGATCAAAGTTACCCTGATTGACTGTATATTACATATATATATATATATTTAAACAGACAAAGCCATTTAGGGAATCCCTGTACAAAATTTAATCAGTAAGTTCAAATTTTGTTTACTTCCTTATAAAAGATGAATCTCGAGTACCAGATTTATTACAAAATATTTTTGTTACAGCTTGTTTTGATAAAAGTATGTGTGTTTCAAAAATAATCGCAATGTCATTTTAGTTTCAGGGCTAAAGGCAATAATGTTTTCATAGCGTTAGTGCTTTTTATCCCGAATTTTAAAATGATATTGTGACTATTTTTTAAATGTACATAATTTTAACAAAAATAATTTGCAATAAATTTACACACATACATCTGACTTATGTGCTTGACATCTAGGTCCGCTTATAAGTCATCGTCAATATACAGGGACGAGATAGCACAATGAAATTTACAACACAGAGAAATTATATCCGGGAGCTCCACAAAGAGTGTGCAATGGAGCCAGCGAGAGTCGAACTCGTAGACCTCTGCCGCTCTCAATGCTTGGCGGCTGGCAGCGCGGTGTCCTAACCGCTGGGCCACCGAGGCCCCTTGCAATAAATATGGTAAGCAAGATTCATCTTCCATAAGTGAATAAAGATTCAGAAAATATGCGCTAGAGATGCGCAGAAAGTAGATATTCTGGCATATGTGGCGTCATACTAAAAACCCGCGTTTTTGCGTTATCAACCCCTTCCACAAGATGGCGCAGCTGTGTCAATTTACGTCAGATTCCAGCATTAATATTGTACGCTTAAACATGCAGTTTTGGGTGAAAAATATTATGAATATCAGAATCCAGTAAATTCTTACAAAAACATTCGCTTTATTTAATCTAAGTGCGAAACAGTTCAAATGTTTAACCCTCTAGAGCATGATTTTTTATTTTTCCTTTTAAAAATATATATTTGATTCCTTAATGGGTATACATTAAAGGAAAAATACTAAAAAAATTATCACTTTTATATTTTCCCGTATTTTGGGTTTTTTTTAAATGGTTGCCAAATGGCAACACCATGCATTAAGCGTATTCTAAGCATATTCTACAATATTTCTCTGGTCTTTTTTCAATTAATTGTCGGGTGGCATTTTGCAGCACGGTGTTCTGTTTTTTCTTACTATTCTAAGGCACGAAATTACTTTTGATTTTAAAAGTATCATTATGTTCACTGCTGTTTAATAGTATCAAAATACAGTTCATGATTTACAGGTCCAACAACTGGATGAGTTAGTCTAGCATTGACTCAAACGCTAACCTCCAAGTCATGTCCACCTGGCAGGTTGGTTGTATTTTTTTCGCAATAAATATCAAAATTGTATGCAAATCTTCATACTCCTGCGAAAAATAACAATTTAAAACCATATTTATGCGAGTTTTCTTCTTTTTTTATCGGGGGGGGGGGGGGGGATATACTGCTTCGTATGGTGACGAGCCTTTGGCGCACTTATTTGCTCATAAACACAGGGAGATTTTTTGATGGGAATGAATAAGAATTTCCATTCAGGGTACCGACTATTGGTCTCAACTTGAATAATTTATCTTTCCCATTAGACAATGTATTATCGTTCAGATGGAAAAATTGTCGTATCATGGAAGACGGTAGTATTTCGAGTGACGCAGCCTTAAGCCTAAAATCGTATCGTATCGTATCGTTAAAATCGTATCGTATCGTATCATAGAATTCGTAGATGGCGGAACTCATATATACAGCTAACTCGACATCAAAGAAAATGCGAAAAGCCGCCTTTTAATAACTCAGCAGATATACGTCTTATTGTTCTGAATTTTCTAGAACAGTCTTATATCTGCAGTCTAATCGTATACTGAAATTTTTACATTTCTACGTGCAGTATATTTTGAGATCTAAATAGTCATTTTTAAAGTGAAAACGTTGGTATAATATCGAGGAAGTTCCTAATTTGAAAATCTCGAAAACGGTTCTAACGATTATTTTTAAATTGATACATAATATAAATGTGATTAAGGCGAGGTGAATAACACTTTTCTTTTTTCTGGGAAAACTCTCGTTCGTTAAATAATTCGATTTTTTTTTCTCTCGAAAATGACACGAGCGATTTTTTAAAAATCAAATAAATATGTTTCAGATGAACCAAATAACAATTTACTTGTTTCCAGCAAGACTCTTGTTCGTTTTATAATGCGCATGAAAAATCGGACTATATTTCTTCGCCATTCTATGGAAATTTCACCGAAAATGCATGACACTGTATTCATACACATGCTTTCTTTTTAACCACTTTTGGGGAGAAAAATTTTGTCTTCCCACGGCTGAGTGGTTGAGGGCCATCGTCTACTGATCTTAACATAGGCAGTTCGATACTCGCTTGTGCGTGTGAAGTTTTTTTTTTTTTTTTTTTTTTAAAGTCTGTTAGTTGACCATTATTCTCAGTTCCTTTGTAATTTTTTAATTGCTATTAAGTTAAATAAAATTACAATTATAATGACGCCAATTTGATGATGATTATTTCTTGGCAATTTTTCAATAATAAAAATATTACCATAAATTTTATAAATATATTTAATTTCAATCATTTTACAAAAAATATACATTAATACAGTAAACTCTGTGTAAGGCGGAATCGATCGGGACCAAGAAAATTTTCCGCAATAGACAATATTCCGCCTTAGACAAATTTTACTCTATGTCTATGGATTCGTAGGGACTTGAAATTCTTTCCGAGTTAGACAGATTTCCGTCTTACACAGAGTCCGCCTTACAGAGAGTTTACTGTAATTATTATTTGAATATAAATCACACGATCAGAAACGTAAAAAAATAATTCATTTCAGCTCTTCTTTTTATAATATCATTTTTTATTATTATGACGGTCAATCAATATATAATCACTGACATCCATAATATTATTATTATTATAATTATTATTTTCCTTGCATAAAAACTATTGTGATGTAATAATTATTTTATAATAAATAATTTAGTTGAAATGTTTTATTTATAAATAACAATGAAGTTTTACATAATAAGCATATCAGAATTCTGGTGTCGCCATCTTTTGACGCAATTGCGTACCACATTTCAGGGTCGTACTGGCATAACTGAGAGGGCGGTGGCAAAATGGATAAAAAGGGCGCCGATTGCCTTACAAAAGGGCGCAAATGCTTATATATACATACATACACATACTATATAAATTATGTATAAAAAATCACTTTAAAAATATATACGAGTATATTGCTATAGCGAAAACTTTATTCCTAAAATAATTATGTCACCCAAATTAGTATTTTACACTATAGAAATGTAATATGCACAAAAATAGTTCCCCGCAAGGCATTGCAGTTAAAAAAAAAATCTGATGTTAGACCAGTGTTGCCAATTTAGAGGTATTTTTTTCCTCCACACTTTTCTAAGAAAGCTATCTCTGTTTTCGAATTTCGCTCACCTTATCTAATGAGTTAATTCAAACTTTACCCCGAATATTTGAATAAAAATCTCCATACGATTATCTCCAAATGGAAAATAAAATATTAAAATAAAACAAACAAAAACAATTTCGTTGGGTCAAAACTCAAAAGTGCAAAACATTATTTAATACAATTCAATAATATTTTACATAATACAATCTCTAGAATACAAATACTAATTATGGTGTATAAAATTTCAGGAAAGTTATTTTTGTTTAGTTCAAGAGTGACGTCTATTTTACGTGAAATATTTTTAAAATATGTTTTATTTCTTTATTTTTTCAACATTCAAAAGATATCATAGATTTTTTTTTTAAATTATGGCCATTTTTTTTTCCATTCTGATCAGAAACAAAATTATGGCCATTTTTTTTTCATCCTGACCAGAAAAAAAAAAAAAAAAATTATGACCATTTTTTTTTTTCCTTTTCTGACCAGAAAATCAGAGTTCTAACTTTTTACGACATCTCTTTCATCTTCACCTAACACTTCATTTATAACGGTTGTTTCAAAATAATGGATAGCACCAGTCCATCAGTTCAGAAGAAAATGATCCATTCCAAAGGTATAAGTTCGATTGAAAAAAACTATTTAATACTTTGAGCAGAAAGAAGAGGCTACACCTGCAATTTTTATGACACCAATAGAATCCCATAGCTGCCAATGTGTACGGTTCAGTTACCTCTAAAATTTAACACAAATTTTTGCCATATTTAATCGTTGACAATTGTTAGACTTTTTAAACTGAAATTCCGGAAGTGACAGCCGATTGTTCCCTTGCGACGACATTCCTCTGGCTTCAACTCGTAAAACTTGGCTAAAAGTGCTATCTTTGACAACATTTTCTGAATGAATCTTTGCCTTTATAAGAAAATGGGAAACTAATTTCCTGGTATCTGAACAAAATGGGCAAATTTTATATTTTTACGAATATTAATGCAAATTTTTTGTATTTACGAATGAAAATGACTTCGCGAAAGTATCAGAAAAGTAGTTAGTTTGGATTTGGGAATAGCTTTCAATATAAAAAATTCTCATAACGAGGATGTGATCGCCCCCCACCCCAAAAAAGGAAATCCACGACCCCCTCTAAATGATGAGCTGAATCCGTCCTTGGCTTTGTCGAATATTGATTGATTAAAATCTCGGAAACGGAATCGAAAAAAAATCCGCTTTATACAGGATCCTTATGCCATATCATCTTTAGATTCTTCTATGTTTTGTCATACGCCAGACAGAATGATTTTAACAATACCGTGCAAAACACAGATGCGAGAAAAATCGACAAACAAAATCTTCATTTGGCGCCCGGGGCACATGCCCCCTCTGCCCCCCTTAATTTCGGCCCTGCTTTCAAATCAGCAAACTTACAAAGGCTGTGCCCAATAATGGAGTTGTTTCTGTTTTTCAAAGATCATGTTCTTTTTTACCGCGATTCATGTGTGTACGCAGGGTAGGGGGGGGGGGGGCAGAAAATCTTTGGAAAAGTAATACATTCTTTAAAAGTATTACGCTGAATGTAATTATTTTGAAAAGTAGTATTACTTGAATTTTATTGCATGATAGTTTTGTTTTAAAGGTTTTCATTAAATTTCATTGTAACTGCTGGCTGCTGGCTGAAAATACCAATTATTTTTTATTGCCCACCAGAAACTTTTTAATCGAACTGTCTTTTATAGCATTAAAGTAAATTTATGAGTACTGCATACTATTTTTTTATCCTAATTTCTGAAGAGAAAAAATTATTTCGGTTCCATTCTTAGGTACTGGTCTGAAAAATTTTGAAAAAGGGGGGAAGGAGGGGACATGAGACTGCTGTTTGTGAAACAACACAACGGGGTCTGGCTTATTCAACTTGGTTTTTGGTGACTTCAATTGGAAGGTGGTTTGTTTAAAAGAATGCGTTCCCTGCCCCATGAAAATTGGAACTATTGGTGCACCATCTATGTAAGGATTTAATAATTATAAATTAACATTTTGGATTTATTAATTTAAGGACAAAGTGTTTTTAAAGGAATATCAAATGAAACCCTCTGTGCGATCAGCGATTATACTTACCCACTTGTTTTTATATACAAACTGCTATAAGGAAAATTGTAATAAAATAGTAAAAATTAAATCTGCATTAAATTCCATAAGTATCTTTTTTTTAATCATTTTATCACTAACCTCAAAAAAGTAATGATATCAATGCAAAAACCCTTGACGGGTTAAAAGTTTCTGACGCAGCAATTTATCTTATGCTCTAAGAATTTTAAATATGGAACTTAAAAATACTGATATCAAATTTTGAGTGACGTTATGCTATTTCTTAAAAAATATATTTGTATTTATTTCATCATTTTATTTTTGTTTTATTTATAATCGCATGTGCAAAAGTTATGTTCAACATGAAAAGCTGCATAAAATTTTATTCGCTGTTGCTTTATCATTTACATCTCTCATAAATTCAAAATATGAGTTTTAAAAGATATGATATAAAATTTAAGTGACGCCTTGGTGTGACTTTAAAAGGTTTGTTTTAAAATTCAATTTAAATTATTTTTGACTTGGTTAAAATATTTTTTTACATCTACACAATACTTTTAATTTTCCAATTCACTGTTAAATATATCACTTTCATTGAATCTATACTATGCATTGAAATGTATTTATTTCAATAAATTGATTTATCTTTTGTGTCACGCTATTCAAAATTGTGAGTAAGATTTATGTAAATGGTTTCTTTGCGTCATTGTGTCCAAACTACATGAAATGTATGAAAAAGGATAGTTTGACGCAAAGAAACCATTTACATAAATCTTACTCACAATTTTGAATAGCGTGACACAAAAGATAAATCAATTTATTGAAATAAATACATTTCAATGCATAGTATAGATTCAATGAAAGTGATATATTTAACAGTGAATTGGAAAATTAAAAGTATTGTGTAGATGTAAAAAAATATTTTAACCAAGTCAAAAATAATTTAAATTGAATTTTAAAACAAACCTTTTAAAGTCACACCAAGGCGTCACTTAAATTTTATATCATATCTTTTAAAACTCATATTTTGAATTTATGAGAGATGTAAATGATAAAGCAACAGCGAATAAAATTTTATGCAGCTTTTCATGTTGAACATAACTTTTGCACATGCGATTATAAATAAAACAAAAATAAAATGATGAAATAAATACAAATATATTTTTTAAGAAATAGCATAACGTCACTCAAAATTTGATATCAGTATTTTTAAGTTCCATATTTAAAATTCTTAGAGCATAAGATAAATTGCTGCGTCAGAAACTTTTAACCCGTCAAGGGTTTTTGCATTGATACCATATACTTTCAAATGTATTCAAGATCATAGTGCAACTACCTGGTAATACACCAATGGCAGGGTTCCCAAACAATCTTATGATTTTAAAGTTTTCCACGCTACTCAAGATACAAATCTTTAGATACTTTTTTATAACTTTCGAGCATTTATTGAGTGGCCTTTGAACATGCTTTAAAACGCTATACAGGTTTGTTTGTTGAGAGATGTGCTCGAAACGTACTGGGTGGAAAAAAACAAAAAATATTTATATGGTGTTTTTAATGATAAAACACTTTCAGGCAGAGAAACATCTCCAATAATCTTTTTCCAAGTAGGATCTGGCTGAAGAGTCTGAAGCTTTCACTTTTTTCTGTTTACGTTTACCTGGTTGCTTTTCTTTTGATGTAGATTGGATATTCACTATCCCAACGTTTGAATCAAAATTTTAGGCAATTTCATTAGCTGATTTATGTGCTTGTAAATCACAATCAGTCTCATCATCATCAACCTTTTTTGAACAGAAGGTTTGAATCAAAAGGTGGATAGTGACCCCTGTCATTCTAAGAAATGTCACTTTCACTAGGCAATCCAATCCACATTTATGCTGTTAATATTTTTTTAGTATCTTTGCTTTAAAATATATATTGAACATTATGAGGCTCTATCAGAACAAATATTTTGATGGAAAAATAGACAAAAAGCAAGATAAACAACCAACAAATTCATTGAATAATAAAAAAATAATTATTAGCAGAACTCAATTCATGGTGTTGCCAAATGGCAACAAACGTATATTCGCATGCATACAATTTCTGTTGCAAAAAAACCTTACTGAAAATTATTTAAAATCACTTTTAAAAGTATATTCTTTTGAAAAATATTTTTTTCAAATAAAATTTTGCATTTTAAATATTTTTTATTTGTGTTAGAAATGCATCTATGACTAGGAAAATGGAAGGCTTCAAAAGTTCCTTTTTATTTTAAACTGGTAAACAACTATTATCACTTATGGTATTTTTAATGTACTAAACCTAAGTATAGGGTTAAAATGAATACATAAAGCATAAAGTTATCAAGAGGCAACGGGAAATAAACGACAAGGAGAGAAAATTTAATTTGTTGCCGATTGGCAACGGTATGCACTAGAGGGTTAAGGGGTCTCCTAGTAGCAGAACTACTTTATACCCAGTCGTAGTTTGGAGTGTCTAACAAGCATGAGTTCGTACTGTGAAAAAAAGTCTAACTACAGAGAAAAATCTGCGTTTGAGAAAAAAAGTAAAGTTGCAAAGGGCAGGAGAAATTTGATTGGTGGAGATCCGAAAGCCCCGGACGCTCAAGAAGAAGTTGTGCAATTGTATAAAACAAGTTTTTCTACATAAAAATATTGGTAGTATAAAAATCGGGAGGTTGGTAACTATGCATTAGGGAGCACCCAGAATTTAATTAACATCAGAACCTTTGTTTATAAAAGTGCTAGAAAGTAGGCAATAAAGAGCCTTTAGACCTACCCTGATCTTTCTATTTCATATATGCCAAAGAATTAATAGAATATTAATAAAAATACCTTTTAACTAACTGAATAAATTCAGTTTCTGAAACTTTTTAATTGTTTCAACGAGATAATATTCAATGAATTGTTTATCAAAAGAAATTACATTGATACATTCTTTAAGGAAGTCATTAAAGACGTCAGAAAGGGGAATATAAATGCAGTGGTATCTCGGCTAACAAAGCTCATTCTTTCCCGAATAACATCTTTTAGTCGAAAACAATCAATACTTCGCGTCCGTTTAAAATGCGCCTTGACTGCACTATGTTAGAGCACGTATACAATAAAACATTCTTTAACCCTTTCAGGGGCAAGTAACTGTGTTTCTGTAATTTGGAATTCACACCGGAATCTTCAAATAATTTTATTGCAAAATAACGAATAGCAATTTCACGATTTTTTTCCACCAAAGTTAGAACAGTAAAATTTAGTAAAAATTTTCTGGTGCAAATCTTCATCAATCGTAGGTGAGATATAATATATCACACCGCCAGCCGAATCATTCATTACTCAGAGATATCACTATAGTCCTATCTTAATAGAGACAAACAGTAGCTGACTGGGTAGAAAAGTATTGATTTTCATGAGACGAAGGATTCCACCCACATTTGCAGTGCTGTTAACTAAATTGTACTATGAAGTCTGAACCTAATTATAATTAACCAACTAAATTAACTATTTACCCAAACAAAAAATAATCTATCAGTATCAATGTTTTAATGAATATTTCTTACTGTCTAAGATTAACAGAGAGTTCGAATATACAAAAATGTGTTATATGCGGTCCACTAGGCGCTCCCAGCAAACACAGAGCTATCGGTAAGCAATCGGCCGACAGCCGCTTGCCACTACCGGCGGTATTGGTACGATACCGGTTGCCGCTACCGGTTCTGTATCTTTTTTGATACGTCCGCCGCGCGAATGCGGCCCGATTCATGAGGCACCCAGCCAATTCTGCAGAATTATATCCCATGCAGTCTTGTATACAATTTATTTACACAATCTGTTTAATCTCCTGTTGCATTTTTGTGACATGCCGATGTAATGTTTTAAATATAAGAACATTTATTTGTCATATTAATAATAATTATACTAACAATTTTAAAGTCCATAAATTACATATTTAAATTAACAATTTAAGCACTCTTTTTTCATTAACATTTATAAATACATGACATTTGAATAGTGATGAAACACAAATATCAAAACAATAATCATGAAATTAATGTTAATTGCAATTTAAATGAAAGAAAGCTATAGTGTAATTAAAATATGGATATTTAAAATATGTATATGCAAAACAGCTGGGATTGAATCTAATTTATATTCAAGTAGTATTTATATTCAATATTCTATTAATTCTTTGGCATATATGAAATAGAAAGATCAGGGTAGGTCTAAAGGCTCTTTATTGCCTACTTTCTAAGCACTTTTATAAACAAAGGTTTTGATGTTAATTAAATTCTGGGTGCTCCCTAATGCATAGTTACCAACCTCCCGATTTTTATACTACCAATATTTTTATGCAGAAATACTTGTTTTATACAATCGCACAACTTCTTCTTGAGCGTCCGGGCTTTCGGATCTCCACCAATCAAATTTCTCCTGCCCTTTGCAACTTTACTTTTTTTCTCAAACGCAAATTTTTCTCTGTAGTTAGACTTTTTATCACAGTACGGACTCATGCTTGTTAGACATTCCAAACTACGACTGGGTATAAAGTAGTTCTGCTACTAGGAGACCCCTTAACCCTCTAGTGCATACCGTTGCCAATTGGCAACAAATTAAATTTTCTCTCCTTGTCGTTTATTTCCCGTTGCCTCTTGATAACTTTATGCTTTATGTATTCATTTTAACCTCTTAGGTTTAGTACATCAAAAATACCATAAGTGATAATAGTTGTTTACCAGTTAAAAATAAAAAGGAACTTTTGAAGCCTTCCATTTTCCTAGTCATAGATGCATTTCTAACACACATAAAAAATATTTAAAATGCAAAATTTTATTTGAAAAAAATATTTTTCAAAAGAATATACTTTTAAAAGTGATTTTAAATAATTTTCAGCAAAGTTTTTTTTTGCAACAGAAATTGTATGCATGTGAATATACGTTTGTTGCCATTTGGCAACACCATGAATTGAGTTCCGTTTTTATTTACATTTTTATTATTCAGTTCAATGAATTTGTTGGTTGTTTCTTCTTGCTTTTTGTCTATTTTTTCATCAAAATATTTGTTATAATATTTCTAAGGCTAATCTAATTTAAACCTTGAGCCATTAACTGTAATACTAGTTAACTCAAAATTTTTCTATTGTAAAATAATTTTAAAGCATTTAGTAAGAATATGCATGCAGATAATATTATTTCAATGTTATTAAAATTCTACAAGTTTTTTTTTAATAACGCTTTTATTTTAATAAATGAATTATACTTGTTTATATAACAAAATGTTCATTTCATAAAACAATTGAAAACTGAAATATTCTTAATGTAATAGATGCTATTTTTATTTTATCAACAGTGAAATTACCTTCCTTCCTTACTTATGGACGCTTTAAAATATTTGCAATTCTAAAATGAAACTCAAAATACAAGAAAAGTTAATAAAACCATCACTAAATTTTAAGAATAAAATTATACAGAAAATCAGCCACTGAATCAGAGTTAACAGTCTCTCTCAATTCATGACCATACTTAAATATGAGAAAGTGTAAAATTCGACTGAGTACGGGAAAATTATTGTAAAAATTCTGTCACGTCTAGTTTTAAAAAAAGTCCTTCCGGCCAGTGCCGGGAGGAAGAGGTAGCTTTCATATTCCTTATTTTTAAAAAGCAAGCTTATATTATTCAAACACGCGAAGCTCAATTTAGTGGAAACCGATTATAGGAGATTCAATCCTAGTCTTTATCAACATTAAATCATTATGAATGAGAATTTCGCGAAATTAGTCAGCTTTATCCAAGCTGCTTTTCTTTAAAGTAACTGATATTTGGCTGCCAAATTCGGCAATTTCTTAAAGTGCCTGTCATTTTAAGACAACATGGTGGATGAGGCTAAGCAGTGAACTTGGTCGAGACCTTAGTAATTGCTGTGCACATGCTCACTCACATCGGAATCGGTTAATATATAGCAGTGCTGTCGCATGCAAAAAATCAGATTTTTCAAAATGTCACCCACAACAGAAATTGAAACTGCTATATCTGAGCCATTTTTTAAGGTAAAGACAAACAAAAAATGCTCCTGAATCCTTATATCAAGATCAAATATTTAAGAAAGAAACCTTTTTCAATTTCTAATTTTTTTGCACCTCACTTTAAATATATATATATTTTTAATTTAATGGCCGCCATTTTGAAGCAAGATGGCTGATGAATCTGGCCAGCGAACTTGGTCGAGGTGTTGATGTATACTATCCACATGCCTTCTTACATCGAAATAGGCGAATACGTGTGTTATCGCGTGACAAATACAAGATCGTTTCAAAATGTTAGCCATGCTAGAAATTCAAAGTGCTATAAATCAACCATTTTTTAAGATATCAACAAAAGAACAAATTTTCAGAAACAAAAACTGCTCCGGAATCTTTGTATCAAGGCCAAACACATAAAAAAAATCTTTTTCATTTTCCAATTTTTTAACACCTCATTTTGAATTTTAAATTTAATTTTTTTTAAATGGCAACCCTTTTGAAACAAGATGGCGAATGAAGCTGGCCAACGAACTCGGTCGAGACATTGGTATGTACTATGTACAGACCAAGTTACATCCAAATAGGTTCATAAATACGCCTGTTATCGCGTGACAAAAATCAGGTCGTTTTAAAATGTCAGCCACAAGAGAAATTCAAAATGCTATTACTCAGCAATTGTTTTTTAGATATAGACGAAAGAAAAACTGTTCCGGAATCTTTGTATTAAGGTCAAACACATACAAAAAAATCTTTTTCATTTTCCAATTTTTTGGTATCTCATTTAAATTTTTTTATTTTTTAATTTTTTTAAATGGCTGCCATTTTGAAACAAGATGGCGGGTGAAGCTGGCCAACGAATTCGGTCGAGATATTTGTATGTACTATGTACACACCAAGGTACATCCAAGTCGGTTCATAAATACGCCTGTTATTACGTGAGAAAAATCAGGACGTTTTAAAATGTCAGCCACGCTAGAAATTCAAAATGCTATAACTCAGCCATTTCTTAAGATATAGACGAAACAAAAACTGCTCCCGAATCTTTTTATCAAGTTCAAACACATAAGAAGAAAAAAGTTTTTCAATTTTCAATTTTTGGTACCACATTTCAAATTTAAATTTTTCTTAAAAATTTAAATGGCCGCCATTTTTAAACAAGATGGCGGGTGAAGCTGGCCAACGAACCCGGTCGAGACATTGGTATGTACTATGTATAAACGAAGTTACATCCAAATCGGTTCATAAATACGGCTTTTATCGCGTGACAAAATTCAGGACGTTTCAAAATGTCAGCCACGCTAGAAATTCAAAATGCTATAACTCAGTCATTTTTTAAGATATAGACGAAACAAAAACTGCTCCGAAATCTTTGTATAAAGGTCAAATACATAAGAAAAAAATATTTTTCCATTTTCAATTTTTTGGTACCACATTTCAAATTTTTAATTTTTAAAAAAATTTTAAATGGCCGCAATTTTGAAACAAAATGGCGGATGAAGCTGGACAACGAACTCGGTCGAGAGATTGGTATGTACTATGTACACACCGAATTACATCCAAATCGGTTCATAAATACTCTTTTTATCGCTTGACAAAATTCAGGACGTTTCAAAATGTCAGCCACGCTAGAAATTCAAAATGCTATAACTCAGCCATTTTTTAAGATATAGACGAAACAAAAACTGCTCCGGAATCTTTGTATAAAGGTCAAATACATAAGAAAAAAATATTTTTCCATTTTTAATTTTTTGGTACCACATTTCAAGTTTTAAATTTTTTTAAAAATTTTAAATGGCCGCCATTTTGAAACAAAACGGCGGATGAAGCTGGCCAACGAACTCGGTCGAGAAATTGGTATGTACTATGTACACACCGAATTACATCGAAATCGGTTCATAATTACGGGAGTTACAGTGTGACATAGGTCAGATATATATATATATATATATATATATATCAATTTTGAACGGAGGGTGGTTTCGGGGTCTGGGGGTCATGATCGATGAAAATATACCAAAATTTTTTGAAATCGCTTTCCTCCGAACGGCTGCAATAGGTAGCTTTTTTGTAAAGAAAGCTACCTAATACTTGTTAAATACTTTAAAAAATTAATAATATGAAGTATAAAAAGAAAAAAAAATAGAAATGATTGATTTTACTCTTCTTTTTATAATTATCTTGATCTGTTTTTCTTAAAATAGACCAGCAGTAGTCCCCTGACATACTTTCGTCCCAAACACCTTTGTGTCTGTCTTCAAAAAGTTTAAGGTCTTGGCGAAAACGCTCGCCCTGCTCGTCACTCACGGCACCTAAGTTTGCAGGGAAAAAAATCAGGTGTGAATGGAGAAAACGTATCTTTAGAGACGTGTTCACACTCATTGTATGATAGTTTTTTAATAAAACAGCAATATTTTTTTCGTAATTTTCATCTTTATGATTTCGTAAGAATCCATGGACGACCGTTTCAAAGGAATCTCAAGTATTTTTTTCCATAGGGGCTGTGCATATATAACGTTATCAACTTTTTGGTAATTTTGGACCCCCTCCCCCTTACGATATCATAAGTTATCATACCACGACCCCCCCGCCCCCCCCGTAGTGATATCGTTATGAATGTCCAACATTTTTTTTTTTTTGGAATTTTTTTCTTTTATTTGGAGTGATATATAAATAGGGTTACATTTATTTTTTGCATACTTTAGTGATTCAAGAGAAGTTAATAAAATATCACTTTATATATGAAATAGCTTAAAGAAATAGTAGAGAAATAAAAGAATTAATAAAAGAAATAGTTACTATTTAAATGTACTTAATAACATATTTTTGTAACATAATGCATTCAACAGTAATAATACCTTCTTGCACTTGCCCCCACACGGAGGGAGAGGGAGGGGAGAGATAGAACTTCTTATTAAAAAAATAGGCTGAAAACTGTCTTTCTCTTTTATTTACTAGTAAGCACAAATATCATTTCAAACATACTTCGCATATGGTTTCCCGAGCAGCGTAATGCATACACATATGACAGAAGAATAGAAATGCAAAATCGTTAATGTATTCCATATTTTGGAATGAAATATATTGTTTTATAATCATAATTTTAAGGATTTTAATAATATGTGTATATTTTCATAAAAATAGATAATAGACTAAAAGAAAATAACATACTATTTTGATTTAAAGACCAAGTTAAAATGAAAAAAATTGAGTTGTATCAAAAATGATATCGATATCAAAAGACAAACCCCCCCCTTTCCCTAGAGATATCTTACGATATCATGTACCAGACCCCCCTCCCCCCTAGAATGATAACATTATATATGCATAGCCCCTTAGTGGATAAAAGTTTTTCAAAGTTTTTATCTAGCATCAGTTCTGTATCTGTGGACTGACAAAAACTCCTTCTTTTAATTTTGCGTCTGAAATACTTGAAATTTTTGTGTAAATATTGAAAAGCAGCACTGTTTTTATCGATGGCTTTGACGAAATTTCTTATTAGGCTCAATGTAATGTGTAATGGGGGCAAAATTATATTTTGCGGATTTACTAAAGATGAATATTTCACATTTATTTTTTCTGGAGTAATTTCATTTCGGACAGGACAATATTTTTTGATGTAATGATATTGTTTAGCTCGACTATCCCACAGGCACAAAAAAACATGTATATTTGGTATACCCGCCATGTAAGACCATTAACATACTACCAGGGCTCGCAGCGTTCCTAAAATTTTCACTCTTTGCTAACAGTATTTTAAATAAGAATTATTCGTGGTAGTTTCCTTTAACATCTTTAATAGAATTATGCAACAAAGATTATCGTTTTAATTTAGTGGTAGCAAAGTGCGAAAATTTTAGGAACGCTGCGAGCCCTGTACTACTTTTAAATCGCCTCATATTTTCCATTTGTGCTGTTCAGTTGTATCATTTTCATTAAAATAGACATTGTTTGATAGGTTTCTTTACTGTTTACGGCATGGCCAATTGGTAAAGATGGTTTTATATTACCGTTATTAAGTAATACAGCTTTCAAGCTATATTTAGATGAATTGATAACTAAACGCCATTCATTTGAATCATAATTTTGATTCATCGCATTAAAAAGTCCGGAAATATCATGGCAAAAACAAAAATGGCCCTTTTCGGTGAAATAACTGCTGAAAATTTGACTTCGTTTTCAGTAATAAGTTACTCTGGTATTTGGCGTCGATAAGTTCCACTGTTGTAGACGAAAGGCAAGAATCTCTGCCTTAGATCTAGACATTGCAAATCTCGCACAAGGTCGTTCAACTCATTTTGGTTTATTAAATGGGGCGTTTTATCATTTTCGATTACGAACTCGTCATCATTTTCCTCTTCCCTAAACAGATCGTCACTATCTTGGTAACTCGCACTTGACATACCCAATGTTGCCAGTGGGCTACTTTTTTTTTTTTTTTTTTTTTTAAATTTAGATTTCTTGATTGGCACCACTTTTCTGAATTAGTAAAATTCCCCTTGTTTTCTCCTTAATTAATATGTCATTAAATAAGGCGAATTTTACTATTTCGAAAAAGTGGTGCCAATCAAAAAATCCGAATTTTAAAAAAGTAGCCTACTGGCAACACTGGACATACCTGGACATACGGGATGTGGCAGAGTTTCCGAATGTGATATCGGTTTTGAGTCTGATGGAATGTTAGGATATTGAATTTAAACGTTTATTTTTTTAATTAAAGCCTGCAGTTTTTGTCAAATAAAAATAACAGTCATTATCGTGATTTGAAAGTTCTCTCCAGAGCATTGGTGATCCAAATTGAAGATACTTTTTCCTCCCTAAGCCCAGCGTATAAGAGTAAGCCTAGAGCTTTCACAAAAAATATGTGAGACCGACTTTTTAACTTGATTACTCACTGAGAATCCAAAATACTGCAAATATGCTGTTTTAAGACATTCCGATATCGGCCTTCCTGTTTTTGCGAATATAAATTGTCCACAAACGTAAAAAAAAAAACGATAAGAATTTAATTTACACACTCTATTAAACCTTTATCTATTGCATTGTGATCTACTGCAATTTTGTTTATGTAATTTTTTTTCAGTTACTACAATGAAAATTAAAGGATAAACATAAAAAAATATTCACCCTGAGAAATTTAATTAATTAGAGGTAATTAATTAAATTTCTTATGATATACTGAGTGGTACTTTAAAGTACCGTCAGTACACTATGACTAAAATATCGTAACAGAAAACCCACAAGGTATTTCAAATGGCACCGGAATTGTGGTAAAATATTTTAAATTTGATAAGTATGTGAAATATAGCCCTTTTTCATATTTACAAATAATTTTTTGGCAAATTCCGGTTCCAATCATTTATTTCAACACTTTAGAATTGAAAATGTTTTGCCCTGAAAGATTTAATTTTTTTTTTTTACGATTTCGATCTTGTTTGCAGTCTTTTAGTTATGCGACGTCTATATTCCAGTGAGAACATGTTCTCTCTCATCTCCACATATTCAACATATGAATTTACGTATGCCATTTCTAGCATAGCAAAAAAGAGCCGGTGTCTTAACTTTTTCGATTTCCTATGAAAAATAATAATGAAACAGAAAAGAAATACTAGGAAAATTATTACTACCCTAAATTTTAGTAATTACATTTTAAAGCTGATGAAAACGATGGATAACTACACAGACGAAAAGTAAACAAGAAGTTTTTCTCCAACACCCAGTGTACTGATGGTACTTATAAATACCACCGAGTAATTCAACTGTTAAATCAAATATATACACGTTCACCTAAAATAGCTAGTCAAATTGCATTATAAGAGCATAATGAACACATACAAAAATCCAACACTTATCTTATATCCTTTACTGTGTTTGCAGCACTAAAAAGACGAGCGTTACAATCTGTACAAAATATCGGCACAAAACACATCGACTGTTTCAAAGATACTCCCCTTCTCTCTAAAATAACAAACCTAGAACTACTGCTGCCATGTATCCAAATAAAATGGAGTTAAAAGAATGTTTTTGCAAAGTACCATTAGAATATTAGTAATATTCAATTTTGGATAAAAGTTTAAAGTGAGTGGTACTTAAAAGTACCGTCAGTAGATAAAGTGCTAAACATTTTAACAACAAACAAAGCCACTTTAGTTCAAAAAACAATGCGGGTAGGTTAAAAAAAGTTGTTCTCATACTAAACTAGTAAGTTGTGGACATCTCAAAACTTTCTGCTACATAAATCTACTATCATGAGTTGAGAAAAACGCTGCTTTCAGTTAAAAAAAAAAATATTTTCCCAAAAATCGTCTGCTCATTAAAGAGGATATAAGATTTCGCATTTAAGTAATTTAGAACAATAAATCTTCCTTCTTTAAATTTTAATATTTACTTAGTTCAAAAGTTGTCTGCTGTCTTTTTCCTTTTTTGATAATATTTATATAAAATATCTATATAGAAGAAAGTAAAAAATGTGACGTGATAGATTTTTTTCAAATACCGCCTTTCATTAGTAAGAGGTAGTATAATAAGAAAATAGGTGTTTCCTCAAAAGTATATAAAAAAAGTTTAAATTTGTAAACCAGTGTAATTATTATTAAATCTCAGTAATTTCATAATTACTGCACCTCTAAGTAGGAGAGCTCCTTGAATGACTGATGATGGAGAAAGCTTAGAATTATAGATTACAAATCAAGAGAGGATTTGGCTAACTATATATGCAAATAGAGATTCTAATTTGTCTTGAGGGATATTTATCCTTATCACAATAATCACATAAGACTGTAAGAACACATGATGGAGCAGCTCTTTTTGAACTCTAACTATTTTAGGCACAAGGCGTGCTAACAGCAATGCAGATGATGCTTCTATACTGGGCATTTTCAATGGCTTTTTCATGAGAAACCATTGTTTTAGTGGACTTGATTCGAAATGTCCTTCTGATGCTTAGCTAAATTCATGTAAATCAATTATAATAGACTTAGAAATTACAACAAATCTTTGTTCTTTAAATTGATTATGACCAGGAAAATGTTTTAAGAAATGTAGCCACCTTAAATCATTTGGATCGCATGGAAAGGGTATGACAATGCTCGTGGAATATACTAGAATTCACTTATGCTGAACACAGGACTGATTAAAGTTGTAAAATAAGCCTTATTGTTAACAACATCTTGAGCAAACTGAATAATTTCAGAATGTTTATTAATCGACACTGTTTATAAATGCATAATACAGGGTCATCGAAAAATAATGCCTAGATTTAAAAAAAACCATAACATCGAAACCTTTTATATAAAATTAGTAATTCTTTCACTACACGTTAACTGGTGAACGCAAGTTTGGTTTTAGTTCACCAGAATTCGTTTGCGTGTCTGTGTTATGCGCGGATTAGTAGCGCAGTCGTCAAGGTCAGCTGACGTGCCAGACTGCAGCTACTCAGTACGATGTTGGCCGTGCAACAGAAAGCACAGTGCGTGATTTGGTATGTGGAGCCAAAGTCAATAGTCAGTGTACAGCGGCTTTTTCGGAGCTTTTCATTTTCCATTTTGGGAATAATACAAAATCACAGGGAGCTATATCGGTGAATAGAGTAGGTGGAGCACAAGAACTGCTGTACAATATCCATATATTTGCATGCTGTAACGGTAGATCATTTCGTGTGTTTTATTTTACAAGGTGATCCAATCCCAGATATTATTATTTTTCTTTGATTTATTGTGTTGAACTCTAACTGTCCTCCTTATTAAATCGACGTTGATAAATATGAGGTCAAACATATTCTTTATAATCCTGAAGTTCCAGAAGAATTTCGACAAGTATATTTTTAAATATTCGACAAAATGTCTAAAATTGAAAGTGTCCGATGATTAATAGCAGTGCATACTGGATCAAAGGATACTAAGATAATACAGGTAATAATCGAGCGAATTTATTAGCAAAAGAGACAGTTCTTTTGAAAGATCCATGTTTCTTGTTACTTGATTATTTGTTGTGCGATAGTACATTTGTGGGGAAAGTTTTAAAATAATACTAGCCCGTAATAATACTCAGCCCGTCGTTGCCCGGGCCCGTAATGAATTACCCTTAAATTAACCTCAAATTTGTATGATTTTATACCATAAGACTTCATTTTATCTGAATTTATATTTTTAAATGTAAAAAATATTGAATTGTACATGCTATTTGGTATTTTATTTTCTGCGTAATTTGATTTTTGGAGTGTATGCGCACCGAAAGCGAGCGAAACTGCGACGAAAAACTCAGTTTTTTACTGATTTCTTCGAAATTTTACATATTTTCTAAAAGATATTCTTGTCCCGAACGTTTCAAAATTTTTGTTGGTGATGTAAATTTGATA
This sequence comes from Maratus speciosus, assembly GCA_963932465.1. Lineage (NCBI taxonomy): Eukaryota > Metazoa > Arthropoda > Arachnida > Araneae > Salticidae > Maratus > Maratus speciosus. The sequence goes on from OZ010793.1 coordinate 177,061,537, forward strand.
CATTGAGATGCTCTAAAAAGATTGTGTTGAGGGTGAATTCGGAAAAATATTTTCCCACCCTCAAGAGCTCGAAATTTTTTTAGACATTTTCAGACTCATTTTTAAAAGTAAAAACATGAAACTTGCTGAGGTGATTTTTGAAGAGATGTATAAGACGCCGTGTAATTTTATTTTTCGCTCAATTAATTAGAATTCGATTTTTAAACAAATATTTTCTCAGTACGATCCCAGATCTCCCGCTTCGGAAAATTCGGTTAAAAACGCCCACTTTGACAGCATTTTTTGCAATATTTTTTGCATTTATCAAAAAATCGATAAGCACGGCACAATATGTAGTTTCTAAATGAAAGAATTTACCAGTTTGATGCGTTTGAGAGCAAAAATGAATTTAAAAATAAATCAAAAAATGAGCAGTTTGAACTCCGTTAGACGCGTAGTGACCTGCGCTCGCAAGTGTATTTGAAAGAGTTAAAATTCATATATTTTAAAGATGATTGCACGATCGATTAGAAGAAAGTTTCAGCTTTTAGAACATATTTTTGGTTTGTCGGAACCTCTAAACTTGCGTTCTGGAGGGGTAAAACCGCGACGAAACATTAAATTTTTTACGGATTTCGTCGAAATTTTCACATATTTTATTTTGTTAAAAATATTTCTACCCGTCAGAACGTTCAAAATTTTTGTAGGTTATGCATATCTAGTCTATTTAGATGCTTTAAAAAGATTGTGTTATAATACGGACGTTTAGTTATTTAAAATAAAAACATCGTCTCCGTGAGTCGCGAAGTGATCTGAGTTCGCCGGTATATTATAAAGGGTTAAAATTCATATTTAAAAAACCAATTACACAATCAATAGAAGAAGGTTTTAAGTTTAAGAACATATTTTTGGTTCGTTGGTATCTTTAAAATTGGATCTAAGGAAGAAAAACGTTTATCGGAAAAACGCCCCTTTTCTTTTTTTCCCCTAGGGGTTGACTGCGATATTTTTTTTAATTTATTGCGGCGTTTCAGGCGTAAAAGTACATTTTTTCAGAACAGAATATGTCTTCCGCTTTTAACTTTACTAAACGGTTTGGACGATGTTAGTTAATAAATAATGACGAAATACCCCGGATTTTTTTTTTCGTTCATCATTTTCAACCGATGCGTAAATAAGCCTTCGACGCACGCGCCACAGCTTTTCCCGTATCGCAACGACCGAGATGAGTTTTTAATGAGAGTCAGTTGCAGCTGTTAATTAATAACTCAACTAATTATAAGAGTTTTAAAATTCTGAGACTCAGGTACATTAGGAGATTTTGCTAGCCACCGCAGACACACACACACAGACAGCCAGAGCGAAACTTTCTTTCATTAGTATAGATATATATTTTTCTGTCGTATTATAAAATTCATAATAGACCTGCAATATGTGACTGAATCCAGCTTTTCTGGCTTATTGGGGCTCTTAGGTTTTAGTGACCTTTAATTTCTTTTTACTTTTCTATGATGGTATTTAAATATAGCTAAAACCAAAAATTAAAACAATTTAAAATAAGCATATCCAGAGTCATAAATTCAAATTACTCATAAGTTTCTGATAAAAAATTACATCTATCAGAAATACTTCATAGATTTAAACAGGTTATGCAACACCGACATTCTTTTTTTATGCACAGTGTTCACCAGGAAACCCTATCATATCAGAAAATGTTAGCGGTATACTTATGTAAATATAACAAAGTCAAACTTCAATATCTCTCTATCTCTCGCTCCGAAAAGAGTTATGGATTTTTAAAAAAATATAATGTCAACATATACCGGACCAAAGGGCATTTAGATAATACAGGTAACGATCGAGCGGATTTATTGGCAAAAGAGGCAGCTCATTTTAATTTGTTTTACAGTTTTAAAAGATTCTAAAATCATTTACTAAAATCAAGATTCGAGAGGAAATTATTCATCAGTGGCGGAACCATAGGAACAACACTCAGAAAGAATTCCTTCAAAGCTCTTTTTTCGTTGAATTACAGATCTGTTAAATAAACAAATTTATCATACAAGCAGATTAACTCAAATTTTGTCAGGCCATGTAAGGATAAATGTATATTTTTTAAAGTACAAATATTCAGTCACAAACAGATGATCATATGACTCTAATGAAATTCAAACAATAGAACATGAACTTTATATTTGCTCATTTCTAAATTCTTGTAGCCTCCAGCTTCTTAGAACAGTAATTTCAAATGGTCAATGTTACCCACCTAGCTTCAGTACTCTGATAACAAAATAATTACTTCCACTTTTTTTTCCGTTTTATTCCAAGTTTTCTTTTTTTGTAACCTGTTTAATTTCGACGAAATGTATTTCTTTTAGCTATGTATGTAGTTTAACATCGTCATAGAGCATGCTATATAAAAGTTAGAAAAAGAAGCTTGCGAGCACATGTGGGTCCGTGTCATCGCCGACCTGTTTCCCACTGTGCAACCCAACAATCTGGATTTTCTGCCACTGGGGAGAAATATAATAATCTAGAAATGCAGCTGCCGCATTCGTATATAATAAAATGCAAATCATACTTATCATCCATACTACAGAGCCTCAAATTCAATGGAAAATGTATTTATTTTAATAACTGTATGACCATGACTAATTACCATGACTAATTCTTTGCGCAATTTATTGCTTAACAATCATATATTTTGAGAAAATTAATTAATGTTTGTTAACCTTGATGTTCTATATATAGTTTAAATTCTAATGATTTTTTAATTATTATATTCGAATATAGTTTATGAACATGTTTGAAGTAATGTTTATGGCATAATCCAAACACATTTCATAAACTTAGCTAAAAAATTTCATAAACTAGCTTTAAAAACTGAGATAGAGCTATGAGTCAGAAAATAATGTATGCCGAAGGAAATAAGTATAAGTACTATGTCGATACAATTGTAATATTTCTTATTTTAGATATTTATTAATGAATTGCTTATAGCATTAGCTATAAAGCTAATACAATATACGGCCAAAAATCAACGATTTTATACGTTTACCTTCGATTTTATACGTTTTATCGAATATCTAGAGAAACACTTGATGGATTTTTCAGAAACCCTCAGGAATATTAAGAACATGTTTGATATCATATTTTTCTGCGAAGTTTTGATCACGAGTGCAGTTTGGAGACCATCAACATATTGAATCTAAACGAAAATATTCGGGATCACCCTGTAAAATAAAATACACGTAATGATCTGTAGCTGTAGCACATGCCTTTGTGGATCTTGTACAACACAGTGCTCAGTTGTGTTACAATAGCACCTAGTATACGCATGGAGATGTAAGGATTACGAAATTCAAGAAATTTCTTCATGTCTTTGTTTATCGAATGCCAAATTTCAACAAAATTTAACGCTTCTTCATTTGATCAAATAGAGTATCAGTATATACATTTATAATAGTATAAACATATTAAACATTTGATGAAATAAGAGCATTTGTATAAAATAATTTTTAACTGCGCATGAGCGAAGATATTATTATTATTATTGTTGTTGTTGTTGTTATTATTTGCATAATTTAGTAGATAACTATATAGGGAAACTCATATACGAAGACCTGTAGCGTATCGTGAAAATTCAGAAAGATGTCGGCAATATAGACAGATGAATTTCAGTTGTTTTCTAAAAGTAGCTGAACATAAAGGATTTTTCACAAACTGTCACTTCTTATTTTTAGATTTATAAACAAGGAGTTAATATTTAACGTATGTCCTTGCGTAGCTTTGGGACAAATACTTCGATTTTGATCATTTTTGTTTTGTTGGAACAGGATTGTTCTGATTTTTCTTTTAAGTGAAATTAAAGCATCAATAAAAAATGAAAAAAAAATGAGAAATGAGAAATGACAATTTGAGGAAAATCCCTTATCATTGAGTGACTTTTAGAAGGAATCTGAAATTCAGCTCAGTACATGAGACCGATATCCTTATGAGTTTTATAGTTGTTTTTAATATAGTTTTAATATAGTTCACTACTGAATTATGGAGAAAAGAAATTGATATTGTTCGCGCATGCGAAGTTAAAATTTATTTCATACAAATCCTCACATTTCATCAAATATTTAATACATTTATATTCTAGTTGTAGTACATTGTTTCTACTGTTCTCTGTCAAGTTTTCTAAAAGCGGCGTTAGTTAAAAACCCAGCATGCTCTGACGAAAAATCAAACGGAAATTTCTTGAATTTTTTAAAGAAACATTTACTTATCCATGAATATAATTGCTAATCTTACACAAATAAAAACAAAAAATCTTACACAAATAAGCCAAACAATATGTTGTACATGGTCCACATAGTCACGTGCTACAGCTACAGCACAGATTTCGAGCACTTTATTAGATTTTGTTATCACAATGTTGTTGGTTTCCAAGTTGGCATCTTAATCATACCTTCGCTGCAAAATATGAGTACAAACATGTTATTTATACTTCTGAAATTTCACAAACATTTGATTACTATTTCTCTAGATATTGAAAAAAAAATGTCAAAAATCGAAACTGTCCATTGACTTTTGACCATATAATGTATTTTGAAACTGAGCAGTTGAAAATACTTTCATTATCTATTGTAGCATTAATCAAAAGTGAAACAGCCAAAACGAAAACAAGATAAAATTTATGTGGCTACTTTCATTTTCTTTTAGATTATGAAAGCAGTTGAATCAGGATACCTGTAAAATAATTAATAATATGCGAATTGTATATTATAATACGAGCAAATCTTGTGTGTGTGTGTGTATGTGTGTATGAAAATTTTATCTTAAAAACGACTCTGACGATTTTTACTAAATTTTATATCCTACAATTTTCAGGTACAAGAAGAAGACCATTGGGCTTGGTAACATGGTCGAGAAAATTTGATTAGTGGGTCATTTTAGGGTCACTATAGGCCAATGCATTTCAATGGGAATAAAGGTTCAAACTGTCATTAAGTTGTTCAACAGTTGGCAGTAAACGAAGTCGCAAAGTTGTCAAAAGTTCGCCAAATCGACATTCAAGGTTACAAATGCAAAAACCCATGCTTGGCGCCAAGTGAAAGAACATCGCCAAATTTGGTTATATTTGGCGAAATTTTGAAGACATTGGCAAAAAATTTGGCTTTCAGAATCTAAAAGAAATCTCTAGAAATTCCGAATAAGAGCATGAGCTACATGATTCAATCAATCAGAATTCATAAGACGTTCTCGAAAACAGAATTCAATCAATCAGGGTACACAGAACTTTCTCAACACATGCTTGGAACCAAATGAAAGAATGTCGCCAAATTTGGAAAAAATTTTGCTAAAGAATTGGCTTTCAGAATCTGAAGGAATTATCTAGACCAGGCATGTCAAACTCGTGTAGCGCCGCGGTCCAAATTAGACATCATATACAAAGCCGTGGGCCATATAAAAAAAGTAGATAACATGACCATTGCACAGAATAAAATTTGTTCATGCAAAACACAGTCATGTTAAAGAAATATTCACGCTAAATTCAAAAGTTATTATTATACCTATTTTATTTTATCTTATTTTTTGAAAAAATATTCAAAATTGCTTTTTATAAACCAAATTAAAAAAAATTCAATATAATTTTCAAAATTGTACTTATTTTAAAAATTAATTGCATAGGCTGTTCTGCAAATTTTGATCTAGCAAAGGCACAGCTGTCAATATTCTGTGTTTTCTTGTAAAAAAAGCGAAAGAAAAATATATTTTGATTCAGAAAATTTACTTAATAAATCGTGTCTTTATTCTGTGCGTTACTTATTTGATTTTATTTACTAAATGCAGTTTCTCCTTCAAATTATGTTGATTTGGCTATACTTTAAAAGACTTGTGGAATGATGAATAATTACAAAAACTTGGAAATCTGACATCCATATGTTTTCCTTCTAACATGGAATAGCACTAAAGTTTCATGAACTTCAGTGATAATTCCTAAGCAATAATTTCATCATCAATCGTTATAGGTGAAGTAAACACATTAAATTGATTTTCATATTTCTTGATTTAGAAATCTTCTTTAAATTTTTTTTAAATCTCCCCCCCCCCACCCCCCGATAATTTTCGTAATAATTCCTGGCAACATATAAAATCAAACACATTTTACCTTTAAAAATTGTTTTGTCAAAGTAATGAATTGTATTTGAAAACTCTAATACTATCAAATAACAAAATAGCATTATGAAATTTGCTTTGAAGTTTATTCAGCTACTTTATAATTCCAAATGAAAACTCCAAGAACTTTGTCTGTTGGTGATCTTTTCATAATCTACCATATTAAATTAAATGTTTACTGCAATGTGAGATATACGTATTACGTACGCCACGTTGCATTACTAAGAAGCTGTAGAGGGTATTACGATAATTCTTCTACCTCGCATGCAAATAATTAGAGATATACATATTACGTACGCCACGCTGCATTACTAAGAATCTGTAACGGGTATTACGAATTATTTGAGATTATTTACATGTGCGTAATTATTACGTTTTTTAAAAAATAAAGAAAAACATTTTATCGTAAACATCAACAAAACTTTTTATTCTATTTATTCCCTTATTTCAAAAATATCGTTTTATCGTCTGTTACCATAGCAACATGATAAATTAAATTCCATTTAAAAAAAGTGTACAGTAGTAGAAACATATTTTTCTAAATCGAATAGTTATTTTTAATTTTGCTTTTCGAATTAAATTCATGAACTCCGTGCTTAGAACGGATTAAACAGCTAGAACACAATTACAACTAGCCGATTGAGTATTAAAATTACAACCTCGTTTAACAGTTAAAACTTTATGGAAAAGTCGATTATATATCTGGAAAGTCGTCATATATCTTTGTAATAAGGCTGTCCATCTTCACTACCCAAATGTCTAAGATATTTTCTAGATTGACGGTGATTAAGCATATGAGTCATTTTCAAAATCTGTCCTCGTTTTCGCACAGCAAAAACAATTTTTTAGAAATACTTAAGAAAGTTTTAATTTTTTCATAAACATTAAGATACAAGCATCAGTAGAGACCAAATTACTAATTTAACTATTTTTTAAATTTAAACTAATTTAAAAATTTTAATAAACATGGTAATGCCATAGTAAGCATGTTAATGACAGTTTGTAATAGAAAAGTTAATATATCCATGTATATTATTTTATATTATTGCGTGTAATAAATACAAAAACATTTTATTAATTTATTATTATTCCTTAAACAATTTACCAATATCGGCATTCTTTTCCACAACAAAAAATCGTGACGAAATAGGTACTGATTGATGATGGCATTACACATTTAATATAACTATGTCTCAACTGTGCAGAAAGTATTATGAATAGTTCTGTAGCATTTCGTATAGAGTTGAGACATATTTCTTGATTTCATTTTATAGAAGATAAAATATTTTTTTGCTTCAATACTGATTTATAGGACTATCACTTAGGAAATTAAATGCTTTCAACAGTAGTATTTTGTTACGAATTTTGATGAAAATTGGCTTAATATATGCCCAAACTGCAGAGGAATCATGTCTTAAATTTCTTGACATGGTGAAAAAGTATTAATTTTTTTATTTCTGAATTTTATTCCAAAAACAATACTTAATACCAGTATGAAATGTGATGCCCATTCCAACAAAGAGAACAGCTTGAGCTTCTGCTCCTTATTTATATTTGACTAGTTCCAACTTGTAGTGTAAGTCACATGCTACGATTTTTGGCTACCAGTATTTTAGAACGAAAAATGTGACTCATTTTATCGGAAATACCTCATTTATTGAATAAGGGGAAGCAAACTGTTCGAAAATAACGGTGGCCAACAGCCATTGCAGTTATCACCTGTGTGACTTACAGTTCAAAAATCTATGGAACTAGCCAATTATGTTCACAATGAAATCAGTATGTGTCAGATGGTCTTCATTTGTTAAATCTTTCTTTATTTCTTTAATTCCTCTAATACTTATAAACAATTTTTCTTAAATGTATAATATATTAAAATAATGACCTTTATTAAAATATCAGTAAGTAAAGTTTCTTCTTCGTGTTAAATGATTATTCCTTCACAGCTTTTTTTTTTCAATCTTACCATTTTATTTATAATTTTTTTTGCCTTCAGATGTCCTGTATTTGCTTACTAAGCCAATGATATTTTGTTCTATATGCTTCAGATATACTTTTTTACGAATTTAAGTTGTTGATCAAGGTTTTTATATCTTCGGACAACTGGTGTTTTAGCTAAATTTATATTAAATGTGTTTTAAAATTCCGTTTATTAATTAGAAATATTAAATGAATAATTTTTGTTCATAAAATATTTATATTAAAAATTGTAACTTGCTTTTCTAAATGTATTAAAAAATATTTTATTTACGATTATACCAGAAAATTAAATTTTCACACATATATATAGTTTTATTGAATATCCAGTACTGCTATTGCTAAGTAGCAAATCAGAAATTTGTTAACATTATATGTTCATATCACTATGTGAACTTAATCTTTTCATTACCATGGACATGCTGTCATTACCATGGTAGAAAACAAACATGATAATATCAACCATGGTGATGACAAATTAGCAAAATATTTTTATGTTTCTCCCAGCATAAATGGTAGCTATTATATCTTGTAGTCCATACAATGATTTTCTATTTCTTATATAAAAAGCAGATTAAGAAATAATAGTTCATTTAATTATCAATTAGAGGTTATATGATAATGACTTACATAAAAATACTCACTAAAACATTCAAAGTCTTTGCTTGTTTTATTGAAACTATAAAACTAGCTACTCTCTTCAGCTAAACCTGAGAACAATATGACTTTTAAGGATTACTTTTGCCTTGATAAAAAGGCATGTACTGCCTTCTAAAAAAATCCAAATGAACTTTTTGTCAGAAGCATGTTAATGACACTCTTTCTTCGAACACGATTAATTAAAATAAATAAAAATTGAATTATAGATAATTTTAATTTATGAAAATGAATATTTTTTTAATTAGTAGCATCTTAATAAATAAAAACGTATTAAAAAAATTATAACCATGTGCCAAAAAACTGTTTTTAAATGTTGATGGACCAAGGTGTAATAATGTACAATATAGTCAAGCATATTCCTCAATATATATGAACAGCGCCGTCTGTGGATAACTTAAATACAACTTAGTCGCATCTTTACCTGATAATTTGCTTGTTGGAATATAAATAAAGGAGATTATATGCACATGCTGCCAAAAAACTTTTTTTAAATGTTGGTGGGCCAAGTTGCAATAATGTACAATATAGTCAAGCATATTCCTCAATATATATGGCCAGCGCCCTCTATAGATAATTTAAATACAACTTAGTCACATATTTACCTGATACTTTGCTTGTTAGAACAGCCTATAGTAATGACATTTTAACTACAAAAGATTATATTTCTTGTTTTTAAAAAATTTACAAACAATAATATATCTGCAGACTATCACTAAAATAACATAGTAGTTAAAATGCAATAATTAAAATTATGATATTTAACAATTTTTCAGTGCAAAAACGAAAGGACAGGGAAACCTGACACTTTTTGAAACTCAACCATGTGCGTACGAATATATGTTCATAAGCACTATAAGATTTTATGCCCTTATTTCATATATCCTTAATTGATGAAAAAATTAATAAGTTAAATATTAATATTCAAAAATACTGATAGCATTCTGAATAACAAAAAAAAAAAAAAAAAAAAAAAAAAAAAAAAAAAAAAAAAGGAGCCAGCCAAACTGGTAACACTGATATACATACATACATACATACATACATACATATACATACACACATACATATGTATATATATAGGACCATTTAAAAATTACAAATTACCATCAAACACAGAAAATAAATAAATATATAAAATTAGCAGAAAAAGAAAAATGGATATTTGTAGAACTTAGACAGAATCTCTAGGTCCCAAATGCCCAAAGTTCCACAAATAAAGTGTGTGGTTTCATCTTCATATTAGCCATAAAATGCTACAGAATATAAATTTGGGACTACCAACATACAAAAAATAGAGAAATAAATTGTGTAAAACAAATACCGTATATACTCGCGCATAAGTCGAGGAATTTTTGACAATTTTCAGTAAGCAAATTTGGGGGGTCGACTTATACACGAGTCAGTTAAAAAAGGAAAAACAAAAACTTCGAATACTGCAAAAATATGGCATTTTATGTGTATGAATAGAAAAATAATATATAAAATATACAAATAATAATAATTTATCATTTAAAAAAATTTCAATGATTTGTTTTTGTTAACTTACTACTTTTTTGCATTGGCAAGTGAAATTTTTGGTTTGATTTTGTGCAAAATTGAACCAAAAAGTTAGGGGGTCGACTTATACGCGGGGTTTTGCTTTTTCAGAATTTTCATTCGAAAGTTAGGGGATCGATTTATACTCGAGTCGACTTATATGCGAGTATATTCGGTAAGTTAAAAATAAAACATGATTAAAAATGATTAAGAAATAAAATACACATTACCATATTGAAAGCATTGCTGTCTTAGAAAGAGGCAAGATTAAATACAAGTAAAGGAGATTATATGCACATCTTGCCAAAAAACTTTTTTTAAATGTTGATGGACCAAGGTGTAATAATGTACAATATGGTCAAGCATATTCCTCAATATATATGACCAGCGCCCTCTACAGATAATTAAAAAATGAATTTCATCATGTATTTCCAATGAATTAGTGAAGTGCTGCAAACTTATATGATAATAAAATAATAATTAAAAATATGTTAATAAATTTATACCATTATATTAGAAAAAAAAGTAAATATTATATTAAATAAAATTAATATGTAAATTGGTGATACTGATTCATTAATTAATGTTTCACATAAATAAATGTGCCTAGCAATAACATATCACAATTGAAATTCCTTTGACTACAGTGCATCAACACTTAAATAGATATATAATTAAACATAACTAAATAAATTATTAAAATTTTAATGCTAAGTATTAATAATAAGAATAATAATTACTAAATTTTGTAATTAATTAGTTTCATTTAATGCATACACAAACTCTTAAAAATTAAATAGACAAGATTAAGGGGAGAGGGTAGAACAAACAATAAAATTTATAATTAAAACATTCACTTTATTCTCATTTAATGAAATATAGTACTATGTAATAGAAATTAATATGACATTGTCGTCATTGGGCTAATAATTTGAATACAAGTTAAATGTTAACTTTATAAATTAATGATTAATTAATATAAATAAATTGAATTAATAAATATATAAAAATAACTGCACAAATGTACAGTCGTGGAAAAAAAAAGTAAACACCCCCTACTAACTCTTCGACAAATTATCGTAGACGGAAGTTACTGGTACCGAATGATTGGAAATAAAGTTTACTTTTAAATAATGTATATAAAATTTGCTTAGGGGGCCATCTACATATTAAAACGAACCCAAACCTCATTTTTTTTTCAATGGCAATACCCAATTTTAACGAGATATTTCAAATCCTCGGTTCAAACTATGCCCAGACACCAAATTTCAAGTCATTTGAATGATAAGTTTTTGAATTATAAACATTCAAAATTTAGTGCTTCTAATGTTAAATTACATTTTCATATTTTTATTTATATCTCCTGAAATTATGCTCCTAGTGTGCTAATTTTTTGTGCAGCAATAATACTAATGTGCTCAAACATAAATACGCTGAATTTGCAATTTTTATAATTTTATGATATGAATTATGAATTATGAAATTAATATTCGAAAAAATTATGAATTGCAACCTACAATTTTTTTGATTGATTTCGATTTATTAAGTCCTGCTTTATGAAAATCCGAAATTTCACATTTTTCTTCCACATAGTTTTCAAATTATGCTTAAAAAACGACAAAATGATGGTTTAAGGGGCCGTCTATGATAGAAGTGAGTAGATATTTTGAAATTTCTTCTGCTGTCCCGTTGTCTAACAGGCTTCATTGACTGCTTAAGGTCCCCTGATCAAGAAGGAGGCTATCTCGGTTAACAATCGACTACGGAACTTCAATTTGGATACAGCCCTTAAAATATGCACAATTTATAATAATTAATTTCTCGGAAACTTATGGTACGAATTGCATAAAAATTGGTTTTTAGGCTAATTGAAAGGTGTAGAGTTCATTTATGCTGTCAGAATTGGGTACTGCGATTGAAAAAAGTGAATTTATGGTTTGTTTTTATATGTAGATGGCCCCCTAAGCAAAATTTATATACACCATTTAAAAGTAGACTTAATTTTCAATCGTTCGGTACCGGTAACTTTCTTCTACGATAATTTGTTGAGGAGTTAGTAGGGGGTGTTTACTTTTTTTTTTTCCACGACTGTACATATAAAAGTATCGAATCAACATTACAAACTGTATTAAATCAACGTATTTATAAATCAAATGCCCCCTTCGTTTTTTTCCAAATTAACCATTGCGTATTATCCAGACAACTCCACCCTATATATATATCTATATATATATTTGCCATCTCTAACACCATGGTTGGTGCAAGTGTGTTCGTGCAAAGCGTATTTTCTGTATGCTCGTTCTAACAACTAAATTAAACACAGGTAAAATGGCTTCGCGGGTCACAGATAACTTGTGACGGGCCACGTGTTTGATATACCTCATCTAGACTGTCATAGGTGCCTGCCAACCTCAAACTAATCTCCCGTAGTAGATGCGTTAATTTGACACTCGTTTACGTTTCGAACCAGAAATATTTTAAAGAAATGAAATTATATACGTTCCACATAGAAACCTTGGATTAAATAAATAAAGATTCAAGAAATTAAATTTCTGGTTCAAAAGTGGCTAACCTGGGTCAAATTAATCCAGATATTACGGAAGATTAGTGAAAGGTTGGCAGCTATAGACTGTTGTAAAGTAAAATGCTTTATAGCAATAATGCTCAGGGAATCTACGGTTGTACCGAGTTGAACACAACGCTATTTTTAATCGAACGTAGCCCGGTAAAGATGTAAATAGAGTAAAATAATAATTTATCGCATCAATGCATTAATTTATATGCATAATTTCTATATTTTCGAGACGTTTGCCAGTTATATTATTTTTTTGAAAGATTTTTAGAAACATTATTTCAATTCAGAGAAATCGTGCGGATTGACAAAAAAAAAATTAATGCTTTTCACATTCTCAGTTAATATCTTACTTCTGCACATAGGCTGCAAATTACAGTTTCTTTTTTCCATTTTCTTAATTCTAAATGCATATTGAAAGTTCTTTTTTTTTATGGCAAGTCAACTTTTATGAAATACGTTAAATTAAATAAATATAACAAAAATAATAAAATAATGAAGCGAAAAATAATGCATTTGTGTAAGATTTGGAGTCTTGAACAATGAATTGTTCTAAAACGTTTTTACAAGTTTTATTATAATAGATCTATCCTGGGAAAACTTTTTCTCACAAAATTCTGTTGCATCAAGCAAGAACTATCTTTAAATAACTTAAATATTGTCTGAAGAAATTTATGAAAGTTAGATTGCGATTTCTTAAAAAATAAATAAAAGAAACATTTTATGGAAAATTATTTAACACAAAAAAAAAAACATAAAACAAATCCAGGTTTGAATAATTATCAACTTATTAAATATTTTTCTTATGCATGTTTTTTCACCACATGCTTCCTCTCAATTATATAAAGAAATATATTAATTTAAAAACTAAAAAATTACTTTTCTGTTACTGAAAATCATATTTCTTTCCTAGATAATTTAGAATTTTCATCAGACAAATTACAATTTTCATTGAAATAGGATTAACAGTAGAACGCCAGGAAATGTTTCTTAAGTTTTATAAAAAATATGTTAAACCAGAATATTTATTTAGAGTTATTTAACTTAATTATTTAACTTATTTTATGAAAAGAACTCTGATTCGAATCGACAATTAGTCCACAGGTAAGTGTTGAATCGGCACCTGCTCGGTGTTCTAGTGTTATGGACAACTTCTTAACTTATAAAAATACACCGCATTTATATTTACTCTCGTAATTTTATCCTCCACAACGCCTACTTTTGAAAAGAAAACCGGTAAAAAATAATTATTTTAGTAATGTTTGCATACAGAATATAATTATTTTTTTATTAACCCGGATTCATCTAATGGCATGCGTCATACAAATTTTTCCTTTTTATATATTTCAATTTGCCTCTTAGAAAGGAATTTGCTTTTCTTTATGCAATTTTTACTCTTCAACTGAAACCCGATTTTATGCAAAGTTGTATTATAACTGATATCCGATATGATAATATTTTCATGTATTAGAAGCTTATATATAGGATAAGTAAAGTAGCATAAAATAATTAAAAGTATCAATAGCAGTTGAATGTACGAGAACTATCGATGTAGTCAATAAAAATTTTCTTTGCGTAAATACGGGTTGGGTTCCCTTAGAAAGACTTCCATGTAGGGCACTTCTCCGTCGGGTCTATATCCATTCTGTGGATAATCAGTCATCAAAATGACACCTGCACCAACACGCAATAAAAATTATGTATAGTTAAACATCAGTGGACACGTGCAAGGTTTTCGCTTTGTGATCTTCGAAATTATTCGACCAGATTTTATCATTTTTTCTTTATTAACTGCATTTTTTTTAAAATCACACAGTGTGTTTTGACAAAATTTGAATTTACTATGTCGGGAAAACCGTGTATTGCAGGAAAGAAAAGAACGAAAACCCTAGCTTTAAGACGCATTGTTAGACATTTCTGCGATCTTGCTGGCCAAAAGCCGATTTCATAAATTACAACATATAGTAAATAAAAAAATAGATACCTGATAACGATGAATGATTGGGGATCTACGTGCTACAATTTTTTTCTTCTCATAAACAAACAATGATCTTATTTTATTAGTTGAAACTAGAGCATTATGTTTAGTGTATGGACTTTAAATCATTTTTCACAGTGCCGTTTTGTTTTCGTAAAGTAAATATCTTTATTGTGGTAAATATATGAGTATTCTAATATTTAAATTTAAATAGAACTGTTGAAGGTCACAACAATTGCGAAGTAAAGTGTATTTCTTTCAATTTAACCCGGAGTTCGAATGATAAATGAATATAAAGAGGTACGGTTCTTTAGCGTCCAAAACCTAACAAGCACCTGCTTATCCCTGTCATACTGAATGTAAAGTTTTGTGAAATTCCGTGCATTAGTTCAGGGGGTAGAGCTGTCACAAAAACACACAGACTAACTTTAACTTAGACTGTCTTCGCACACAGACTAACAGACAGATAGATATTTTCTAAATATAGTCAAATCATGTGTAGGACTTTTCAAAACGTGTAAATCTATCAAAAACTGGAAGTTTGAAAATTTATCGATCGCAGTACTTTCTCTTATGTATATAAGATAATAAAATGTGAATGTATGTGTAGGTCTAACTGAATATAAAGTTTTGTGGAATTCCGTGCATTAGTTCAGGAGGTAGAGCTGTCACAAAAACTGCGTCACGCACAAACTAACAAACAGACAGATATGTTCTAAATATAGTAAAATCATGTTTAGGATACTCCAAAACATGTAAATCCATCAAAAACTGGAACTTGAACA
Source organism: Maratus speciosus (assembly GCA_963932465.1). Classification (NCBI taxonomy): domain Eukaryota; kingdom Metazoa; phylum Arthropoda; class Arachnida; order Araneae; family Salticidae; genus Maratus; species Maratus speciosus. Next base: position 177,077,192 of record OZ010793.1, read on the forward strand.
TTTCTCGAGTCCAGTACTTTCTCTTATGTATATAAAATAAAATATAAATGTATATTAATAATATGTAGAATTTCTAAAATAATAACTTCATAACTGAACTTTTAACGTCTGTTTGCATACTAAACTAAACCCTGTGTCGCTACAATCCTTAAGGATCATGGCCTAATGCAGTGGCCAACCTTGTTTTCTTGACCATGTGTCCTGGGTTGCCTAATGCGAGATCTCCAGTGTTTTGTTTCCAAGCCTGTTGTTTGCCTAGCGTTAAGAAAATCATTGAAAATGTTTAATTTCATGCAATAGCGTAGGAAGGGAGGCCCAAAATTAAATTGGGCCATGGGTCCTGCTACGCCTTCATTGCGTCTAAGCATTTATTTATAGATTCTATGAGAGCTCACGTTAATTTCAGTTAGTAGATTATCTAAATCATATAAATAGTTTTAAAAACATAAATTATATGGGTTAAAAATAATGAACTATTAAATAAGTAAATAAGTAACTGTAATAAACAACTGTAAAAAAAAAAAAAAAAAAAAAAAAAAAAAAAAAAAAAAAAAAACTGTAATAAAAATTGTTAAAACGTAAAAAAAATTCAGTTTAAAGAAAAAAAAAATACAGATTGAAAGTTGTGTGTAAAAAATAGTGTGGTATTAATTTTCCAAGCTTATATTCTAATATTTATTTTAAAATTTCTATTAACTTAATTTTAATATGTAAGGTTATATGTTGGCCAAGAGCCGATGCATGATATATTGATAGAAATCCTTCAATCTTGAACTGAATACATTATAATGTGTTTCTGAAAAATAAAATTTAAATATTTATTCATGATGGACTCGGTGGCCATCCTAAAATTTTACAGAAAATCGCAAAATGTTAGTTTGAATAACGACAATCTCGAACTTCAAAATTTAACTATGCACTTGAGTACTTAGAGTGTTATGTAAAATATAAAGATGAGGCCGCCAGCCGTATCATGCATACATTTTTAAATTTTTATTTCCAGGAACACGTTATGGTGTATTTAAGTACAGGAGAGAAGTATTTCTATAAACATATACGCATCATACCATACATACCAAACATATCATACGCATATGACTTATTTACATATCAAAACTAAGATAAACGGACATGTTAAACAAGTACCAGAATATAAGTTTGGGAAATCCGTTCACTTCGTTCAATCATCTGTTCAGTCGCCCGTTTCAATTCCGTTAATCGAAATCACAAGAACTAAGACTTCAACTTGCAAAGCTGAAGCCTTTTTGTTTATAAAATAATAATAATAAATTTATTTTTAATATTTTAATGTTTTTAACTTTGCACTGATGATAGTGTTTTAAAAACTTCGAAATATCTACCTGCTTTCTATATCTATAATTCAATTTGTGCTTTTCTCACGTTGTCTATTTGTATTTATAATATTGTTAAATAAATTTTAATTTTCTGCACCATCGTTTGACAATAAAAGAAGAAAAACAAAAGAAAAATAAATTTTCGTATTGTAAAACGAAGCATCAATATGGAGGCCTTAAAAACTGCTTATTTTTCTGTTAACCCCTTGAGGCGCAAGCAATTGCGTTGGTGTGATGTTGAATCCCCACCGGAAATTTAGAAAAATTTTATTTCAAAATAACGAAAAGCAATTTTACGACTTTTTTCCACCAAAGTTAGAAAAGTAGAATTTCATAACATTTTTCTAGTGCAAATCTTCATTAACCCCTTAACCTACGATGACGGGCATAGCCCGCGTACGATGATCAAGCCAAATGTAAATTCTTCTTACCACTAAAATTTCACAGTAAATATAGTTTAATTTAATCGTCGAAATTCCATGATTAAACAAGGCGAAAATCTCTATTAAATTTTCTCTAAAATTTTTCTAAAATATATCTATTAAATTGGTAGGTATGGATTTGCCAAACCGTGGAGCTGTTAAAAGTAAATCGTAGGTTAAGGGGTTAATCGTAGGTGAGATAAAATGTATCCCACCGCCCCTCATTGAGTTAACTCCATTTATTGAATCAGAAGGAACAGGAGAAATATGTACATGATAAACATTTTATTACCTTTTGACATATTTAGAAAAAAACATTTTTTGTCATTAAAAATCATCATTTAACAGTTATTAGCATTCAAGTAATACATATATATTCGATTTATTTATATATTTTTTATTTCTTTGAAAACTGTATAAATTAAACATATTTAAATACATAGGCGCCAATTATCCAAAATACTAGAGATTTACACTTTTGCATTAGAACAGAACCCTGAAATTCTGAATAACCAGAACCAGATCTTTAAAATTTAAAAAAAACATTAAATGAAGAGAAGTGAAGTGTTTAAGTATTTGTAAATTTTAAAACATACATATAAATCACTTAATGTGGATATAACGAAAAAAAAAAGCATTGTTAGTAACATGGAACTTTTAAAATTAATTGAGAAATGCAGTTAAAATCAACTTCCGAAATTAATTCCTCAACGAACGACGTGTATTATTGTCGCATAATTTTGATTAGAAACATATAACATCTTTAATTATAAAATTAAAGATATAATTTAATTATGATTATAAAATTGCAAGTTAGTAGGTTTAGAGAGTAATCTGTTTTTTTAATAAGATTTTTAATAAGTGTTTTTCTACAATGCTTTACAATATTAATTGATTAATAAATTGCAATTTTTTTGAAGCATTTTGTTAGAAATTGACGATGATTATTTTACAAATATCTGTAAATGGATTTTATTTTTTTTTAAGTGGATTTTATTGTACGATACACTGTATTAACCCCTATCTCCTCTATATCTTCTTTCGGTACTTGTCGGTTATAGGGATGTTGGCGTTTTTTTTTTAACTTGGCGTAATTCGGGCTTTTGAAGTAAGATTTACTGGCAAAAGATATGCTTAAAAACAAAGCTTATGTACATGAAGCTTTGAAAACAAACCTGATGAACTTTTATGGTTGTTTATAAATGCATATCAAAAATGGCACTAATTATGTATATTGGATAAATTACTTATGTTTGTATGTAAAATAGATAAATAGCTTCTTCAGATTAAATAACTTCTATAAATATTGAAAAAAAAATTGCTTATGTGTATGAAACAGCGAATAGGTTGCCAGAAAACTTGTATGGAAAATTTCCTTAGCTTACCAAGATTATTTTATCTGCCTCGCCAAGGTTCCCAAAACAAACAAGTACTCTTGTTTCTCCTCCAGTCCGCAGATAAATTTTGCGCGCGCGGCGATATCACCGCTGCAATAATGACTAGTAAAAAAGTGAACAAAATTCTTCTCAATGGGCGCCAAATAGAATCGCTTTGGCACTGTTCTTTAGACCCGTTTTTCTGCATTATGATGGGTTCAAAAAGTAGTTTTCATGCCTCATTGGTATCTAAAATGTTAATATTTAGTTTTCTATTCCTGTTGTATTAAATTTATTTATTGCTAACTTTGGTTTCTTTGTTATAAATTCACGGTTCATTTCCTCTTATTTATAACTTCCTTATCCTTATTGCTTTCATCTAACATAACACGTTGAGTGCAACGGTGACTGACATTGAAGCTAAAAAATTTACAAGGTTTTAAGTATTTTTTAAGAACGTATAATCCTTGTAATAAATAAAAGGTAAATAAATTTTAAATACATTTTCAGTATCTACTTAAAACGATATATATATATTTTTAGTTTTATATCATATTTTAGACCGTCAATCATCGGTGAATGACACGTTTTAACGGAAAGTTCAATGTCAGTCACTGGTGACTGACGGGGCGCTTAACGTGTTAAAAATGTATTGCATACGTCGAAAAAAAAAATGCTGATCTCATTTAGTTCGAATTATTGGAGTGCTGTTGTATGATTACTCTTTTTTGATAACTTTAATATTTTTTTTTATTATAGACGCTTTCAGTCGTGACGTCAGTCATGACGTTTTTTTTGGAAACTGACTACAACCAAACGGTTGCTATGTTGTAATTTTTATGTTATTTCCATATTATAGCTCTATATTATAGCTATATCTTACAGCTAAGTGATTTAGTACTTTATATGCTGTGGTAACATTTCCATATAAAATATTTAAAAAATGAAACAGCAACAATTTGTTTGGAGTCATTTTTCAGAAAAAACGGCACGACTGATGTCACGTTGAAATCGTCTATTGCATGAGTGGCCAACCACATTTTAGTGAATACCACTAAAATTTGATAGTAATTATTGCCGTATCTAATCATCGAATATCTGCAATTCAAGAAGAATTCTATTTCTTTAAAAAAATTACTGGTATCCGGCGTGCCATAGTTGCCCCCCCCCCCCCCCCTGGTCTATTGCTTTGCTTGTTGTGTTCAGTATTACTAATACTAAATTCCACTGAGATTTAATAAATTTGGCACCTTTGTAAAATCAAGTAAACATAAAAATTTTAGTGAAATTTTGCAAGTAAAATATTTTACACATTTGGAATCATTAATCTCTTAAAATTTCATCTATCTGTGATCCCGAAGGTTTTAGTAAGCGAACAATTTTTTGTACTTTTTCCAGTTCTTCGTCAGAGCTTTTCAGAAGTTTCACCAAGACATCAGATTCTGGTGGTTTTTCTCCTAGCCAAAGGTTACTCCCAGCCGAAATAATTGTCATCGTATTCAAAATGACTTTCATTCTGACTGTGCTTGGCAATGCTCTGCAGGCATCCACATACAGCTCTTTATTTTCAGTCGGCGACAAAGATATTTTCGACAAAGCTTGTATTTCATCACATAAGGTAGAATTTAAAGTGTGCACGAAATAATGATCATTTTCTATTAGTACCCTGAAATCATTAATAAACAGGTGGTAAAACTCCAAATATTTTTCATTAAAACATTGGTATAGAACTATGTTCACATTTCATTTATTAAAATAATATTCTTATAAAAAAAATGAAACATTTTTTTGGCTACAATTGTGTACGAGTTTCAACAATAATGGATTTATCATCAAGAGAAGGTAATTTTTCAACTAGATAAATCATCTTCAAGGTTGGAGTAATATTGATGAGATTTATTTCAACACAGGGAAAAAGTCCAGGCCAGGAATTTAACTTAGATACTTGACCGATGCCCTTCCAATTTCAGCTACCCGGATGGTATCTTGGTTGTCAAGGTACCATGGTCATAATAATTCCTCTTCATTATGACCTAATTAAATGGTATACAGGAGTTTCCATCTAATCACGCTTTCATCGTGTATGTCCCACAAATAATAGTGAATTATGCCAGCCAGAATATCTTTCTGGCAGTTCAGTGAGATAAGCATTGGCACAGCAAGTCAAAGAACCAGGTTAGAGCCCTAGCCTGGACTCTGTTGGACTACTACTCCAACCTTGAAGATAATGGATTTAATCATGTGCGAAACCACGATTGCCAAAAATGGCTAACTGTCTGTGAAACTGCAACATGCATATATTATAACTGAATATTTTAAACACTAGAAAATGTTAAAATTAATAAAGCAATAAAGGGTGTAATATTTTTAAAAAACACACACATTTACCAATTAACAGTTTAACATTCATTAAATTATTATTATGCGTTGAGAAAACGGTGTACAAATCCCAAATAGATAATTTAAATATATTTGTTACATTTTCCTACTGTCATATCTTCAGAAAAGAACAAAAATTATATCTTTTTTAATAAATTCACTACCACGCCCTTTCTACCGAGTGTTAAAAAAGCGTGAATCTTCCACAATCAAGGTCGGTGCTACGCCAAATTAATGTATTGAGACGGATTTTTTTTTTTTGGAAAATTATGAGTTTTTGCTATTAAATGAGGCATGATTTTCAAGATCAACATTGAATGTATTTAAAAGAGTGTATTTAAAAAAAAAAAAAAACTATTTTTAGCTATACACTTATTCTGACATTGTAATCATGTTTTTATACTGTGAGCAAAAACAAAAATTTATTAAAAATGATAAACTATTTATATTTTTCAAAATTTATTATGAATACAAAAAAGTTCTTCGCATTTTCATTAGAAGGTATTATCCGAAAGACAATAACGCATAGGTTACTAATTTTTGTACAAATAACTACATCAGATCGTAGTATATAAACATATTACGTGATTAAGATGTTAACTTTGAATATAATGAAAATTTTATGCTATTTGGTTGGAAAATGAGAAAAGTTTGTAATACAAGCTCCTCCAACCAAGAGGAACTATTACTTCGAACGTTATTCTCTTCAGTTCAGTCTTTAGTCAGACAAAAAAAAAAAAAAAAAGAAATGAGGCCTTATACTAGGCGTTGATATCACAAATACCAGTTATAGTACGGCAGGACAACGCTAGGACACAAATAAGTTCCATGGACTAACAAACCATACATGATCGGGAATGGAAAATCTTACCACATTTGGGTTAATCACTCGACATCGCTTCGTGCGATTTCATATCAATGTTGATTTTATGGATATATTTCTGATCGAGATTACACAGTGTGATGTTTAAATTCAGTCACATCAATATGCATTGGTATTTACAAAGTTACGCTTTCTATTAAATAAATAAAATGAAACACTGATAGCTTTTCTGGCAATTTATATTTACAAAGTTCTCTACCAAAAGAAATAAGATTGATTCTGAAAACAAAAATCCTTTTGGTAACACTAGTTCAAAATACAGTCATTACTGTAAAAAGATTCTTAACGTCAATACAGTGGATCGAGCGTTGCTAACAATGTTCTTAGTAGTGGTTCAAAACATCAGATTTTTTTCGAAAAATGGGGCTTTCAATTGTGAAATGAGGCAGTGTTCAGCTGCTTGTGAAAGAACGACTTAAAAACGTACAATTTCCAGATAATTGAAATTGTTCAAATCGCTGCGATACCTGATAAACATCCCAGGCTACGATTTTCTGAGATGCTTTAAATAGCAGCATTGAAAAATAAAAGTTTAATTATAACATTATGTAATTTTTACATATGTTTGAGGACAGTAAACCAACCAAAATGCTGGTGTCTCTGTGATCATAAAACAAGTTAGAAATTGCTCGTCAAACGTGGCAAATGAGGTGCGTTCGTACTATAACTAGTTTTATAATTATTTTTTGCACCCCATATTGTACTGAATGTATAATTTTTTGCACTTCATAAAGCGCATAGTCTGATACATCATTAAAATGCACTTCCAACATTTTTTTCCCATTCCCCGTAATGTAACGGAACACTTTTGACTGTCCCTGTAATTAAACTATACATCCGATTTTCCTAAAATTTGAAATAGCTCAACAAAATATTACAACAATTATATCTTTAAAATTTCAGACCATTCGGAAGGCTGTAATATCATTAAAATGCACTTGCAATAATTTTTCCCATTGGCCGTAATGTAAAGAAAAACTTTTGACTGTCCCTGTAATTAAACATACATCCGATTTTCCTAAAATTTGAAAGGGCTCGACAAAATTTTGCAACAGTTATATCTTTAAAATTTCAGATCATTCGGAAGGCTCTAATATCATTAAAATCCACTTGCAATAATTTTTCCCATTGGCCGTAATGTAAAGAAAAACTTTTGACTGTCCCTGTAATTAAACTATACATCCGATTTTTCTAAAATTTGAAAGGGCTCGACAAAATTTTGCAACAATTATATCTTTAAAATTTCAGATCATTCGGAAGGCTCTAATATCATTAAAATGCACTTGCAATAATTTTTCCCATTGGCCGTAATGTAAAGAAAAAACTTTTGACTGTCCCTGTAATTAAACTATACATCCGATTTTCCTAAAATTTGAAAGGGCTCGACAAAATTTTGCAACAGTTATATCTTTAAAATTTCAGATCATTCGGAAGGCTCTAATATCATTAAAATCCACTTGCAATAATTTTTCCCATTGGCCGTAATGTAAAGAAAAACTTTTGACTGTCCCTGTAATTAAACTATACATCCGATTTTCATAAAATTTGAAATGGCACGACAAAATTTTGCAACAATCATATATTTGAAATTTCAGACCATTCGGTTGGGTAGTTTTTGCTCTGTTACATGCGGACAGACGGACGGACAGACGGACGGACGGACTGAACGACGACTATAGGTGCTACGTATTTATATAATTACGAACGCACCTAAAAAATGGACAGAGTTTCTCGCCTAGCAAAAGAAGCAACAATGCAATGAACCGTAAATGAGAGGAATTTCCGCCAATTGATATCAAACGACTTTACAAAAAAATTTTAGTACTCTGTTTAGTTTATATTTTGCCGACTGAGCAAAACGGGATTTTGACACCTGTATATATCGCGTTCTTGTATTTCGATATATCATCGCGCGCTCTCATCGCGTTTATCATAGAAATAAAATTATTGTTTCGATAGAATGAGCTAAACCAAGTTACTAATTAAACAAAAGTAAAGCGGAATCAGACGAATGAGTTTTTAGTAAATGCGATTTTAAAAGTGCTGTTTTTTTGCACTTTTCAGATATTTGTTCAGACTAAAAACTGTTGACAGGGCAACAGCGATGTGTAATTATCGGATTTTTATGCGGTTTGCTGCATTTGAATTATTTTTATAAGTAGTTCAAACCTCTTAAAGTTTCATGTAAAAAATTGTAATTAGTTTTTGATTTATATCAGTTTAAAGTAATTGATTTCTATATTTAACATACGGCAAAAAATAATTAAATGATCTAACTTTTGCCGAAATGATAGTATACACATGATATTAAGATATGTTACTACAGTCGGCCCAAGTAAGCTTCCTATAGTAAAACAGAATTGCGGCCTTTACTATTCGTTTACAGGGTAACTCAAAAGATCTTTTGATAAGATTGAAGAATTGTGTAATTATCGGATTTCTACGTGGTTTGCTGCTTTTTATTTGTTTTTATAAGCAGTTCAAACTTTTAAAGTTCAGTATTAAAAATATCGATTAGTTTTTGATTTATACCAGTTTGAAGTAATGAATTCCTATACTTGACATAGAGGAAATACAATACTAAATAGCTTAACTTTTGCCAAAGTGGTTCTATACAAACGATATTTAGACATGTTACTGCATTCGACCTAATTTAGTTCTCTATTGTAATGCGACATTGAAGTATTAAAGGTTCGTTTACAAGGTCACGTAAAAGAGTTTAATTACATTACAACCGATGGATATTTACTGAGTGACATGCATTTTAATTGTTTTATACTATTTCAATCTCTATAAAGTTTTATTATGTCACTTGAAATAGAATATCAATTCAGTTTGTTCGTCTGAAAGCTCATCGATCTACGTTTCCACTTTATGAAAGCTGTTTCTATTATCCGCTGTTTCATTAACACTAGAACCGCCGGACATTTTACTCAAGTGTTATAAAATTATTTTTACACCAGAATTTTTATTTAAAATTATTTAACTAATTTATTTAACTTATTTCTCCGTAGTTCATATTTAACTTATTTTAGAAAAAAAATTCTGATTCGAATCGAAATATTTTCACTTTTTACCGGTCAAAATGACCGCTGCTGCGGTTCTAGTGTTAAAGACTCTTCTACATTTCAGCACGCAGCCTTTTGAAAATTCATTACTATAGGAATTTTTGGACACAAAATTTGGATAACAATTAAAGGAATTTTTATTTTGCATGAAATAGCAAAGATTTTTTACAGAGGTACTGCGGTCAATAACCATTATGGAATGTCCTGCTGATATTCGAGGAGAAACTAGATTATAAAAACGTGCCAGTAGACCTCGGTTATGGAAAGTTTCTAGATAAACACGGACTACAGGGAACCACACTCAGAAAGATGATGTAAGTACTTTAATGAATCACAGTGTATTTACAGTCAGGAAAACAACTAGATAGAACTTTAGGATTACTGCTTATCATATTAATAAATTGAGAAAATGTTCTCTTCCATATTGCTTCTATACTAAAATGCTCGAAAATTCAAGTAAAGATTCCGCATTTATCATAAACTTTTTGATTTTAAAGAAATGCACATAAACAAATATGTGTACTGTGGGTAGTTTATCATACTGCAATAACTAAAATAGTGGTTTCTTCCATTTCATTTTGAAGTACTCATGTTCAATAAATTATAATTTATGCATTTCTTTTACTTTTAAACTGATTAAATTTTTTAAACTTTCATACAGGCTTTACATGATTTTTTTTTTCTGTCTTTCTTTCTGCATGTATGCTGCACATATACTCAAATATTTTTTCAGTTCAAACTTCGCAGTTTATTCAGTTTAAGCCTTTTTACACATGTAATATAATCAGCATAGTTTTTATTAAATAACTTTAGATTCAATATTTACAACAATTTTATCAGGTCTCCAAGAAAATTCTGTCGTTTTTATGTTCTTTCACGCCTACTTTTTTTAAAATGTTGATTTCTTCATTGGCACCACTTTTATGAAATAGTAAAATTCCGTTTGTTTTAGCCTTAATGTCAAATGTGAAAACTATCGGAATTTTACCATTTCAAAAAAGTGGTGCTAATGAAGAAATCAGAATTTTAAAAAAGTAGGCGTGAAAGAACTTTAAACGACAGAATTTTCTTGGAGAACTAATACATCAAATACATTTTTTGTTGTTTCATTGGAATTTTTTGTTAACCCATTAAAGACTGACGTTGCGTTTTCGCAACATTATATTTGTGATTTTTGTCCTTTTCTTGATACCAGCAAAAATGAAAAGTAAAATTTGCTCAGTTAATTAACACATATAAGTGTTTCATAAAGTAAAAGTAAGTGTTTAACTAAAAGTATAGTGAACTTAATAAAATTCCTGTAAAACCTGCTGGTCCTTGAGGGGTTAAATTTTCCTTTTAAAAGATTAATAAATAGTGTTATAAATGTAACCGATTCTATTATTATGGATTTGCTAATTACGGAGTTTTGAACTTGATAATTAAAGAATGCTATCAATATGCCATAAATAGCTTTTAGTTCATTTTTAATTAAATATAGTGCTAAATAAAAGTTTTCAAATATGACCAAAATAAAGGAAGCTCATTTCATAACGGTTAACTATCGAATTCTGGATCTTTATTGAAATTAATTATAATTTATGTGATGAATTATTCGAAATCTGTGAGAAAATATTTATAAGGCATACAACTCCGTATATCCTATCAGACATTTTAAACACAATTAAGAATTTAAAAAGTAGATACATTGAAAAGTCAGAAAATACAGCAAGTGTTAGAGATTGTAAAAACATTTAAAAAAAAAAAAATCCCTGCCGGCCCGGCATACAGGCAGAGGTAGATTTCGAAGTTAAGTATACTAATTTCACCAACAAAAACTAAATCATTATTAGATATAAATCCACTTTAACAGTTTTATCTATCTGCTTTTGACGAGTTTTTATTTCCCTTTTATAAAATAGCTGGTTTTATCAGAATCATGTTAAGGCGATATTAAAAAAAAAAAGTCCTTCCGGCCAGTGCCGGGAGGAAGAGGTAGCTTTCATATTCCTTATTTTTAAAAATCCAACTTATATTATTCAAACACACGAAGCTCGATTAAGTGGAAACCGAATGTAGGAGATTCAATACTAATTTTTATCAATACTAAATCATTATGAATGAGAATTTCGCGAAATTAGTCAGCTTTATCCAAGCTGCTTTTATTTAAAGTCACTTATATTTGGCTGCCAAATTCGGCGATTTCTTAAAGTGCCTGCCATTTTAAGACAACATGGTAGATGAGGCTAACCAGTGAACTTGGTCGAGACCTTAGTAATTGCTGTGCACATGCTCACTCATATCGGAATCGGTTGATATATACGAGTGCTGTCACAGACAAAAAATCAGATTTTTCAAAATGTCACCCACTTTAGAAATTGAAACTGCTATATCTGAGCCATTTTTTAAGATAAAGACAAACAAAAAATGCTCCTGAATCCTTATATCAAGGTCAAATACTTAAGAAAGAAACCTTTTTCAATTTCTAATTTTTTTGCACCTCACTTTAAATATAATTTTTTTTTTAATTTAATGGCCGCCATTTTGAAACAAGATGGCTGATGAAGCTGGCCAGCGAACTTGGTCGAGATATCGATGTATACTATCCACATGCCTTCTTCCATCGAAATAGGCGAATACGTGTGGTATCGCGTGACAAATACAAGATCGTTTCAAAGTGTTAGCCATGATAGAAATTCAAAGTGCTATAATTCAACCACTTTTTAAGATATAAACAAAAGAACAAATTTTCAGAAACAAAAACTGCTCCAGAATCTTTGTATCAAGGCCAAACACATAAAAAAATCTTTTTCATTTTCCAATTTTTTAATACCTCATTTTAAATTTTAAATTACATTTTTAAAAAAAAATGGCAACCCTTTTGAAACAAGATGGCGAATGAAGCTGGCCAACGAACTCGGTCGAGACATTGGTATGTACTATGTACAGACCAAGTTACATTCAAATCGATTCATAAATACGCCTGTTATCGCGTGACAAAAATCAGGTCGTTTTAAAATGTCAGCCACAATAGAAATTCAAAATGTTATAACTCAGCCATTTTTTTAGATGTAGACGAAACAAAACCTGTTCGGAATCTTTGTATTAAGGTCAAACACATACAAAAAAAAATCTTTTTCATTTTCTAATTTTTTGGTATCTCATTTTAAATTTAATATTTTTTTTAATTTTTTAAAATGGCCACCATTTTGAAAAAAGATGGCGAATGAAGCTGGTCAACGAACTCGGTTGAGTTATTTGTATGTACTATGTACACACCAAGGTACATTCAAATCGGTTCATAAATACGTCTGTTATCACGTGGCAAAAATCAGGACGTTTCAAAATGTCAGCCACGTTAGAAATTCAAAATGCTATAACTCAGCCATTTTTTAAGATATAGACGAAACAAAAACTGCTCCCGAATCCTTTTATCAAGGTCAAACACATAAGAAAAAAATATTTTTTCAATTTTCAATTTTTTGCTACCACATTTCAAATTTAAATTTTTCTTAAAATTTTAAATGGCCGCCATTTTTAAACAAGATGGCGGATGAAGCTGGCCAACGAACTCGTTCGAGACATTGGTCTGTACTATGTATAAACGAAGTTACATCCAAATCTGTTCATAAATACGCCTTTTATCGCGTGACAAATTTCAGGACGTTTCAAAATGTCAGCTTCGCTAGAAATTCAAAATGCTATAACTCAGCCATTTTTTAAGATATAGACGAAACAAAAACTGCTACGGAGTCTTTGTATAAAGGTCAAATACATAAGAAAAAAATATTTTTCCATTTTCAATTTTTTGGTACCACATTTCAAATTTTAATTTTTTTAAAACTTTTTAAATGGCCTCCATTTTGAAACAAAATGGCGGATGAAGCTGGCCAACGAACTCGGTCGAGACATTGGTATGTACTATGTACACACCGAATTACATCCAAATCGGTTCATAAATACGAGAGTTACAGTGTGACATAGGTCAGATATATATATATATATATATATATATATATATATATATATATATATATATATATATATATATATATATATATATATATATCAATTTTGAACGGAGGGTGGTTTCGGGGTCTGGGGGTCATGATCGATGAAAATATACCAAAATTTTTTGAAATCGCTTTCCTCCGAACGGCTGCAATAGGTAGATTTTTGTAAAGAAAGCTACCTAATATTTTTCCATGCTCAACAACTCCAAATTTTCTGGTACATTTTCAGATTCATTAAATAAATATATATATATATACATATATATATATATACACTGCTCAAAACAATTAAAGGATATTTGAAGTTTTATATAAAATAAAGATATAAACGAATTTTTTTTTGCCGAAAATAGAAGAAGAGAATCACAAATGCAAATTTTTCTGGTTTTCAAACTGTGGAGTATGCAAATTTTGAGTTCGACGTCAAAAACGTCGCTTCAGCGGCAGCGAATGAAATTTGACTTTCAACTGGATAAAAGAGAATGAAGACAAGGATGATCGGCATTCAGTGATTGCTTTGTTTCGATGAGTACGATGTCTCAGCGAAGTCATTTGACAGATTCAGAAGCTTTGAGAATTGTTGGTAGGTTAGAAGGGGGCCAAACTCAAGCCGAAGTAGCGCAAGTCATTGGAGTGTCACAAAGTGTCATTTCCAGGATCTGGAACCGTTTTTTGGAGAGTGGATGTGCAGGCCGAAGACCAGGGCAAGGTCGTAGACGGGCAACAACGCCCAATGAAGATCGGTATTTAGCGTTAACAGCTCGGAGACACCGAACCATGAACGCTACTCTTCTCCAAGAACACCTTCGCTCGGCTACAGGCACCACGATTTCAACTCAGACTGTCCGAAACCGGCCCCATGCTGTAGGTCTGTATGTTCGCCGACCGATGGTATGTGTTAGATTAACATCAAGGCATCGTCGCGACCGCAGGGAGTGGGCGACCGAGCATGTCAACTGGAGGAGAAATGAATGGAGCAATATTCTGTTTTCTGACGAGTCCCGTTTTTCTGCGCATCCGGATAATAGGCGTGTTTTCATCTGGAGGGACCGTGGCAGTAGGAATAATCCTGCGTTCGTGCACGAAAGTGTCAGATTTGGCGGTGGAGGAGTGTTGGTGTATGGTGGCATCTCCATTGACGGGCGCACTGACCTCTACATCATTCGAGATGGAGCTCTGACTGGTCGTCGATATAGGGATGAGATCCTCAGACCTATTGTAGTCCCTTACGCTGCAGCGGAGATAACTTCATTTTAATGGACGATAACTGCAGGCCACATCGTGCAAACCTGGTGGAGGATTTCCTTTTCGAGGAAGGAATCGTTCGAATGGAATGGCCAGCGTGTTCTCCAGACATGAATCCAATCGAGCACGTTTGGGACGCTCTACGAAGACAAGTTTCTGGCCGCCAACAACCCCCACAAACTCTCCAAGAACTGGAAAGAGCTCTTCTGGAAGAGTGGGGCAGAATACCCCAACTCGTCATTAATAGCCTCATTGAGTCCATGCCTCAAAGGTGTTCAACGTTGCTGGCCGCCCGTGGAAACCATACCGCCTACTGAAAATGATTTTCTTTGAAGAAAACACCTTTTCTTATTCTTTTTTTCTCATATGCACAAATTGTGTTTTTTTCCTTTAGTACACAAATGCGCAATAAAATGCATTTTTTTTCTGCCAAACATGTGTAATTTATTCTCATATAACCTACTATGTCTGTCGACCATGTATCAATCAGCTAAACAGTTTACCAGATACAAAATCCACCTAAAACTGCAATATCCTTTAATTGACTTGAGCAGTGCATATATATATATATATATATATGAAACATGCTGACGTGATTTTTGAAAAGATTTATAAGCGACCTGTGTTTTTATTTTTCCTTCAATTAATTAAAACTTGATTAATAAACAATTATTTTCTCAACAGGGCAATATTTTTCGTTTCTAACACAATCGCTTCGGGAAATTCTGTTCAAAATTCCCACTTTGACATAATTTTTTGAAATATATTCTGTCTCTATCAAAAAAATCGATAATTACTGTACATTATATAGTTTCTGAATAAGAGTATCTACCAATTGGAAGCCTTTGAGAGCAAAAATGAATTATAAAATGAGTAAGTAAATAAGCAGTTTGTATTTGAATGCACCCTTAATAAGATGATTTTTTTTTCTTCAACTGCTATGTATTTTTAATTTGTTTTTGCTGTAAGAATTGGCCCTATCAAACACTTGCCTATATAAATGTTGAAGACAATATTAAGAAGATATATGATAAATTCATGGAGATTTTATATCTTGTGAATTGACGGAGTTATGAATTTTTTTTTAACCCCTTTTTTGTTTTCGTTTTTAATTTTTTTTTCTTTTTGCGGTACGAATTGGCCCTATCAAAAACTTGTGAATATAAAAGTTGTAGATAATATTAAAGAGATGTATAATAAAATTAATTGGAATCGATATCTTGAGAAGTGACGAAGTAAGGAATTTTTTTTTCTCCAAAAACCCTATTTTTTGCGCCCCTTGAGCCTATTTTTAATTTTATCAAAACTCTGTGATGCATGAATTTTTGGCGCTATTTTTTGAAGTAATAAAAACTTTAAACTGATTTGATATGTACAAAAATTAAGAAGTTATGGGTTTTTTTCTGTTTTCACAAAACCCCTCCCTATTTCCATCCCCTTGGTCCGATTTTGTCCATTAACGAACTTGACCGAGATTTTATGTCCCTTGATTTTATGTATCAGTTTGAAAGAGATTTGTGCAGAATTTCGGAAGTTATCGTGAACAGAAGCAAGTGATAACACAATTGCTTCGGGAAATTCCGTTCAAAATCCCCACTTTGACATCATTTATTGAAATATATTCTGCTTCTACCAAAAAATCGATCATTGCGGTACATTATATAGTTTCTGAATAAGCGAATCTAGCAATTAAATGCGTTTGAGAGCAAAAATGAATTTAAAAATGAGTCAGAAAATAAGGAATTTTGATTTGAGTGCATCCTTAATGCAATGATTTTTCTAACACAATCAGCTTCGGGAAATTCGGTTCAAAATGCCCACTTTAACAGCATTTTTAAAAATATATTCTGCCTCTATCAAAAAATCGACCATTACGGTACATTATATAGTTTCTGAATAAGCGAATCTACCAATTAAATGCGTTTGAGAGCAAAAATGAATTTAAAAATGAGTCAGAAAATAAGCAGTTTGGATTTGAGTGCATCCTTAATGCAATGATTTTTCCAACACAATCCGCTTCGGGAAATTCGGTTCAAAATGCCCAATTTAACTGCATTTAAAAAAATATATTTAAAAATAAATTTTTCTTTTTTCAAACCCCTTTTTTGTTTTCGTTTTTAATTTTTTTTTCTTTTTGCGGTACGAATTGGTCCTATCAAAAACTTGTGAATATAAAAGTTGTAGATAATGTTAAAGAGATTCATGATAAAATTAATTGGATTTGATATCTTGAGAATTTACGCCGTTATGAATTTTTTTCTCCTAAAAACCCTATTTTTTGCGCCCCTTGAGCCCATTTTTAACTTTATCAAAAATCTGTGATACATAAAATTTTGGCCCTAGTTTTAGAAGTAATAAAAACTTTAAACTGATTTGATATGTACAAAAATTAAGAAGTTATGGGGGGTTTTCGGTTTTCACAAAACTTCTCCCTATTTCCATCATCTTGGTCCAATTTTGCCCATTAACGAACTTGACCGAGATTTTATGCCCATTGATTTTATGTATCAGTTTGGAAGAGATTGATGCAGAATTATGAAAGTTATCGTGTCCAGAAGAAAGTGATATATATATATATATATATATATATATATATATATATATATTTATATATATATATATACAGGGTGTTCCGTTAAAGGGGTCCAATATTAATAGGGGTAATAGAGGAGATCACACGGAGCATAAATCAGTATATAATGCCTGGCCGGATCTCAATAATTTTCAAGTTACAGCAAATAGAATGAAAAATCGGAAATTTGTAAAAAAACCCTCATTGCTAAACTATCGATAATGCTACATAAAAACGAAGCACATATTTAGAAAGAGCAGAAAAAATCCTACGAAATGACATAAGTTGTTTTAGAATATTGAGAATTAATGGCGAGTTACAAGCTCTGAAACAGTGAAAAAATACAAAATCAAATATTTAGCAAAATAGTTAATCGTTAATTCCAAAAATGCAACTCTACCTACATCAAGGAAAATGTTATAAAATTTGGTCCATTCCGAAAGCTTTCGAAGAAGCTGACAATAAACCATATCAGTTTAATTGTATGGGAGAAATCAAGCAGTTCCCTAGTTACAACTCTGTACTGTTGCACGCTCGGAAAGGGCGAAACTCCGCCCATGACGATTGTAAACACCCCGTTTTAATATCTTTCAATTATACATTTCTGATCAACCTCTATCAATACCCTTTCATTATTCAGTCTGGTCAAGTGAATGACATATTGTGCAGCTCTCGCCTTGTCTTAAAGCAAACTCCGTGACTGCTGCGTTTCCTCCATGAACTTTCAGGATGATGAAGAAGAAGTACTTTTTATGCAAATTTTCTATGTGTATAGGAAGAAAAGTGTAATAAAACAGCAGTCATCAGTGGGCGTTATGTTAAAGGGAGGCTGTTGTAAGTGGGATTGTAGTAAGTTGATGTATAATAATTATGCCGGAATACTCTAACGAAGAATATGCGGACATGCATCTGATGTACGGGCAAGCTCATGGAAATGCATGTCTAGCACAGCGCATGTACCGTGAGCAATTTCCAAGGAGACGTTGCCCAAGTTCGAAACTCTTCATAAAAATCGATAGACGATTACGGGAGACTGGATCGTTTAATACAGCAAGCATTGATGCAGGGAAACCTCGACATGTACGAACACCTGTAATGGAAGAAGATGTACTGAATATTTTTAAAGATAACCCCTCCACGAGTACACGAGCTGCTGCGTCTGAAGTCGGTGTTTCTCACCAAAGTGTGTGGCGTGTTCTGCGTGCAGAAAACATGCACCCCTTTCATGTGCAGCGGGTACAACTGTTATCAGTAACAGATTGTGCTCAGCGGACAGAATTCGTACGCTGGTTGCTTAATGTAACAGAAAATAATCCACAATTTCTGGAAAATATTTTATTTACTGATGAAGCAACATTTACGAGAGAGGGCGTGGTAAACACGCACAATATGCACACATGGTCATATACAAATCCGCACACTGTTTTCCCGTCGAACGCACAACAAAAGTTCAGTGTGAACATATGGGCAGGTGTCCTCGGCGATTATCTCATAGGACCATATTTACTCCCAGATGTACTCAATGGCAGTACGTACTTGGTTTTCCTACGGGATATCTTACCGCAGTTACTGCAAAATGTGCCAGCAACATTGCGCCACAATATGTGGTTTATGCACGATGGCGCACCTGCACATTTTTTCATAGGTGTTCGCAATCACTTCAATTCAACATATCCTGGGAAATGGATTGGACGCAGTGGACCTGTTGCTTGGCCTGCACGCTCTCCAGACCTCAATCCGTTAGACTTTTTTGTTTGGGGACACCTTAAATCGCTGGTGTATGAAACGCCTGTGGATACACCGGAGGATTTACTAGCGCGAATCGTTGTCGCTACAGGAGACATTCCCAACTCCGTCGGAGTTTTTCGGCGTGTTCGCCAATCTTTACGACGTCGCTGTCGGCTGTGCGATTCTGTTAATGGGCGCAACTTCGAACACCTATTATAATAATGTCCGTTCGTCTGCCTTCCGACATTGAACTGTGCAGCGCAGGCCAGAAGACTATGCTTCACATATGTCATAAAGTACGTGGAATGTAATTCTTTATTTGTCATTTTTCTTTTATTTTCAACACTTTTTGGCACAGTATTTTGTAAGTCACAGACTGTGGTGTACTCAAATTGTAAATTACAAAGTTTGTATGAATTAATTTAAAATTTAGTGTCTTTTTTAAATTTATAATTAATAAAATTATTATGCTATTTGTTATTATTATTTCCTATCATAAATTATGATGCACATATACATACAATAATTGTCCATGTAATACATGTACTGAAACTTCTTGCATAGTTACAAATCGCAATATTTTTAATTATTTCCGAATTTTCACCACCAGTTTAATTTTAAAGAATTTAACTTAAGCTTTATATCAATAAAAGACCACTTTAAAATGTAGACTATTATTGTAAAGTTATTTTGGTTCATTCAACTCTTGAATAATTAAAAATGTTGCATCTCAGAAGAAGCATGATCGAAAATGTATAGTTGAGAGTAATTAAAAAGGCGGTGTTTCCAATCGTGATGGGCGGAGTTTAACCTTTGCTAGTGTCAAAGAAAGCGGAGTTGTAACTAAGAAACTGATTAATTTCTCTCACACAATTAAACCGATATGGTTCATTGTAAGCTTTTTCGAAAGTTTTCGGAATGGACCAAATTTTACTACATTTCCCTTGTTGTAGCTAGAGTTGTCTTTTTGGAATTAACGATTAACTATTTTGATGTATATTAGATTTCGTACTTTTTTCACTGTTTCAGGGCTTGTAACTCGTCAATAAATATTGCTATTTTAATACAATTGATGTCATTTTGTAGGTTTTTTTCTGCTCTTTCTAAATATGTGCTTCGTTTTTATGTAGCATTATCGATAGTTTAGCAATGAGGGTTCTTTTACAATTTTCCGAATTTTCATTCTATTTGCTGTAACTTGAAAACTATTGAGATCCGACCAGGCTTTATATACTGATTTATGCTCCATGTGATGTCCTCTATTACCCCTATTAATATTGGACCCCTTTAACGGAACACCCTGTATATATATATATATATATAGATAGATAGATAGATAAAGTTTTTTACTGAGGGTGGTTTTAGGTTCTAGGGGTCATGATCGGTGTAGATCTGCAAAATTTTTTCAGAAATTCCAGCATAGGAACGATCCCAATAGGTAGTATTTCATACGAAATCTACCTAAAAGAAGCCTAGTCAGATAATAAGCGTTTCTGTCTTGCTTATCGGAGGAACGTTGGATTTCCTGAAAGAAAAACTAATTTTATTTAAATATTACTACAAACACGCCCGCTTATACAACAAATGCTCTTTATTCAGTCTATTTTTTAAGTGTTTGCATATTTTGTATAAACTGATATGAATTTTGAAAATGTAAAGGCATTGTTTTACAAATTATTAGGTTAAAATGCTTGCTGGGTTAATTAAAGAATCATTTTATATTTTATAGAACAACATATATATATTGTTGCTTTGCTCGTCACATTTTATCATTAAAAAATGAATTCTTCTGAGATGTGTAAGAATCATTAATATCGTTTTAAATGATTTTAAATTAGTCCAGTACTATGTCTAATTAGACATGTTACACATTTGAAAAGTTTATAGCATCAATATTAAATTATTTTTTACCTCTGTCATCTTTCTTTTATCTTTTCTTTTTGAATTAAAATGGAATATGTACAATTAAAAATTCCTTAAAAAAGGAATGATATCTCATCAAAAACAACTCATTATAAAAGATTTCGCTAAGCCTCAATCCTAAAATGTAAAAATCTATCACTACTCATAATATTTCCAAAGGACTCAGAAAGAGTTACAGTAAGTTAAAACTGCTTGGCGACCTGCAGGCGTATATAATATATGCAGTATATCTATTTTGAAAATTTGTGAAAATCGAAAAAATTAATTTTAAATTCTTGTTATATCCCTTTTATAAATATTTGTAAGAGAACGATCTGTAATAAAACCAGAAAGAGTTGTAAGATAAGCAGGAAGTGGCATGTAAGCGTGGTAATCCTCTGTTACTCAAATTATACTTTCTATATTTTTTAACATAATCTTTAATTACATAAATACCTTTAATACAACTCTTTCAAAAATATAGGGAAAACTTGTAAAATAGATCCTGTTTATGACGTAATTATTTCTTAAACGGAAAATTTCACGCTTCCAGCATAAGGAATTTTATATAAGGTTAGTTGGGGTAACTGGACCCACGAGATAACTGGGCCATAGGCTATTTTATAAAACACTGTTGGTGTTTTTTAAGTTTTAGCTTTTGTGAACAATCCCCCTTAATCTCTACTTCCTAAAACAACGTGTATCAATTCAATCATAACTCTCACTTTGCTGTGATAGGTTGTCAAAAATTTACGTTTCTTTTTTTAAAAACAACGTGAATATGGTTGAACTTCCTCGGCTTTTTATTAAAATACTGTAAGTACTTTTATTAAACAATCTTTTTTTTTAAAGATTAGACATATAACTACATTAATATTATTAGGGATCTATACATATTTACTTCATGTTTCAAATGTAAGCCCGGTGTCCCAGTTACCCCATAAATTTTTCAAGAATGGGGTAACTGGGACATGTATCCGGGGTAACTGGACCTTGCTGGATTCAGTTACACCAATAGTTATAAATAATTGTTTTGTGTTTCTCTTACTACGAGAATTAAATTTCTCCATTGTTTTTTGTTCACAATAAAGAAAATGATAGAATACCTTATTAAAATTACTTAATGAAATTTAAAAAAAGCATACTGAGTGGTATCAAACCAAATTGTCTTGACCCCTTGAGTGGCGGTGATGCCGTTTTGGCATCACTTAATTTTAATTCCTAATTGCCACATTGGCACCAGAATTTTATAATGAAAATTTCACCTTTATTAAGTACGCGAAAATATACTTTTACTTGTTTTCAGATAGATTCTCTTGTAAATATTGGTGTCAGTAAATTATTTCAACATTTTACGAATGCAAGTACTTTGCCCCTGAAAGTGAGATAGCCAGACCTTGAAATTGTACTATAACCAGGGGTTGCATTCTATAGGGAAACTTTTATGGTTCCTACCACTATTTTGAAAATAATATCTTCATCGCACATTTCTTTAAGGGTTCTGGTAGGAACAATAAAATTCTCCCTATATAATGGACTCCTGGATAAAGAAAAAGTACTTACGTAGTTATTTGTTCATAGATTTATCTTGCTATTTTTTTCCTTAAAATACCTATGTGACTTTTATACTTATTATCTATACTAAAGTACATAAGTACTTACTTAAGTTTTATGTTTTTGGTATAAATAAATCTAATATTTTCACTTTTAGTGCTTTTTTTAGACATTAACAGCAAAGGTTTCCCTTACAACGCTGTTTATTGACACATAATTTACATGATCTGCCTGGTTTAAATTTTTTTAAGTAGTTTATACTTTTTCAAACAGGACCCTATATCCGATATGAAAAAATATAAACGCGTGTGGAACATAGACCCCCTGGTCCAGTTACCCCATTTTTCGGGGCAACTGGACCCATGAGGAAAGAAAGATGAAATATGCATATTTTTATATTTTTAAATATTAAAATGTAATTTTGAGCATTTCTGTCTGATAGAGGGAACCTAACTGAACACATTTACAGAAGTTCAGACTTTAATTCAACTGAACATTAGCTTTTTGAAGCTGAATTGTCAGAAGCGCCAGAGTCATATTGTAAAATCATGGTCCAGTTACCCCAACTAACCTTAACAGAATTAACACTAGAAAGGACAGAAATTTTAGTCAAGCTTTATAAAAATATTTTTCACCAGAATTTTGGTTAAAAAACTTTAATTTTTTTATTTAACGTTTTTTCTTCTTTGTGGGTTTTTTAATCTTATTTTCTAATATAATAAAATTTCTGGTTTGAACCGAAATATATTCATATGGTAGCGGCCAAAATGACCGCTCACGGTGTGTGTCACTAGTGTTAAAACAGAATCCTAACTACAACAGATTTTTCCTCAGTCATGTGCAATTCCGTTTAAGCAGGTTTTACTGTAACATACCTCAGTTTAGTTAACGTCTATTATTAGTGCATTATTATTAATAGGCATAAAGTCATTTTTCCATTATTTTATAAACTCAAAATGTTTACATATTTACTTAGAAAATCCTCCTCGTAAAATTATTGTTTTTCGTTCAAATAATGGTAAATAAAATCAACAAATCGATCGTAAACGATGATAAATTAGAATAGAGATGCTAACACAGAAGGTTCAACTTTTTACAGTTTCATGGGAACAGTAGGGGAGGTAGGGGAAGTATGATACACTTTTTTTTACTAATTTTTTACAACCCTTAGAAAGCTATTTTTAAACAAATTTTTCATGTTTTCTTATAAAGTGACCTTTTATTCATTTATTAAAAATATTGTGAATTTAAAAAATAGTCATTCAAAAAATATATCCCAATTATTTTGAATGGCTACTACTGCATCAAATCTCCCCATTACTGTGGAGGATTGATATACTAGCAAGGGAGGTTTGATACATTGTTATGTAAACTGAAAAAAAAATGCAGACAATTCAATTTATGCGTCGTACAATTTTTTATGATAAATCTCGAAATATTAAGTAAAATTTAAATCGAAAAGACATTGGCATATTTTTGTTTCAGAAATGTTTTTTATAAAAATATTTAAACTATTGCTATTATTTAAACAATCCTATTTACACACTTTTTAGAAAATAAATAATGAAAAAAAAACCTCCCTAGAGATCTAACTGCAAGGAAAAATGAAGTGAACATTGCTGATTTGCAAAGAATTTAACATAAATTTAGCACATTTAAGATTCCTTTAACACTTTCAGGGGCAATGCATTTTCAATGCTAAAGTTTTGAATAAATGAATGGCACCGGAATTTACCAACAAATTTAATTAGAAATAAGAAAAGAGATATATTTCACTTTCATACTAAATGGAAAATATTTTACAAAAATGCTGGTGCCAATGTGGAGTTTGGGAATTAAAATTAAGTAGTTTCATAAACATAAAAACACACCTGAAATGGTTAAAAGAAAAACTAATAACTCTATCATTTTGATAAGTAAAATCGGGTAGATTTAACGTTTTTTTCACTTTTTCCTTCGTAAATTATAGAAACATTTTCCCTTTCAGGCCATTTAAACTTTTTCCCTTCTACATGACGAGCAAAGCGAACTAACCATCTATCATCGCACTGCTTTTCCATGTAACATACATAATGTGTATGAATAGTCTCTTTGTTCTTCCTTACCAATTTCAGTAGCTCTTGATGTAAAACAATAATGAATATTACAGTCCTATATTAGTTTGCAAACTTAAAAAAATCTATTAAATTTCAAATATACAAGTGTATCATTTCTCCCCAGTACTAATGTATCATTTCTCCCTATTATGCCTTATTGGATTATCAATCACTTTGTACAAATGCGGTTACAAAATGGTAATATACTTTCTAGTAAAACTAATCCTAACAATGTGCTTTATAAATAAAATAAATTACAAGATATTATCTTCACAATAATAAGAGTTATGAAAGAAAATCAGCCAATGAAAAAATTTACATTGACATTCAAAAAACCTTCAAAATTAAAAGAAAAGAAAAGTTGTCAGTTCTTCACTGATTAGTCCAGCTAATGATGGCTTCAGCAAATAAAAGAAGCCTTCGCATGTGTTACAATGGCTTTTAATGCGATTTGTTGAGAAAAATTTACAATGTATCAACCCTCCCTATGTATCAAACCTCCCCTACCTCACCTAATAGAAAAAAAAATTGTTAAACAACATATAGTCATATGTAAGTGCAGGAAACACAAACATTATAAAAGCCTACAGGTCGTCAAGCAGTTTTCACAAACTGTACATCACTCCGAGTCCTTTGGAAACATTTTGAGTTATAGATTTTCACACGGCACTTCGGAGTATGCACTTCTATATCGATTTTTTTTACGTGATATCACTTTTTTATGATTGTCATTTTTGATTTATGACTTGGCTGGATCATTTACAATGAGTTGTTTTGTATGAGATGTATTTTTTCCCTCAACCATGTTAAACCGAAATGGTCAATGTGAATGCCCCGTAAAAATAAGTAAAGTGAACTCAATTTTTTTCAAGGTCTATTTAGCTCTTGTGTCCAAAATATGAGGTAGCACCCTTGGTTTTAAAGACATATTGATTACGAATAGAAGTGCAGATATAGAATTATATGAGAAAAAAATCACATTATCATTAAAATAAAATACATATGCTAAAAGTAACTACAGTAAACATAAGGCTTAGAAAACCTTTTAATAAACAAAAACAAAACAAAAGCAACGAAAAAAAAAACGAGTAGTTATGATAAATAAACTATTTTCGCATAAAAGTTTAAACATGTGCTTGATAAACTAATATCACGAGATAACTGGTATCACAAAATCAGGTGCTTTAACAAACATGATATTTCATAAACGTGATACATTGATATTACCTTTTTAAAAAAATATGTAGCGTCTCAAGCTATATTTCAGGTAACTCGAAAAGGGTAGTTATATTGCATATGATTTCAATGTGCATGCCGATTTTTCTTGACTGGCGGATAATGTATGGGGAATGAAATCTCGATGAATATTTTTTTACTGTTTTTTTAATTAATCTGTAAAGGTCCTAAGTCTTTATCTATGTTTATTTATCATTACAGATCTTGAGAATGTCACCGTTATTTTGAGTACAAAACTAGTCGATTTCTTTAATAAAAAAGCTTTTAAAGCCTCTATGTTTACTAAATTAATTTTTAGCAGATGTATCTTATTTTAATAAAAGCGTATAAATTGTATACTTACTTATGAAACCACAATTTGCCAGCTTCTGATGTTGCAAGACGTTCTGCTGTATCAAGAAATTCTTTATTTTTGAAAAGTTTCACGTTTTGTTTCACATTTGAGGTAACTACTGCAATAAATATCTTTTGGTAATCATCAAAGTTATCAGAACTTATATGAATTTTCTTCACCACGTCTTTGTCTATTCCATATGGAAAAAAGCTTCTAACTGTTGCATCTAGTTCATCAGTTTGTTTGAACCTAAATATATATATGTGTGTGTTAAAAAATTGATGATTATTAAAATAAAGCAAGTAAAACTTAAAAAAGTACAAAAAAGGCATTTACAACTCAGGCTTACTGAACCATTCAAGATTTATTACACTAATCTTAAGATTCTTGCTCAACTATTCACAATTTATGACACTATTCTTAAAATTAACACTTTGATAGGAAATGGTATACTACTTATGTAAATAATTTAATTTTAATTCCCGAATTCCACACTTGCAACATAAATTTTGAATTAAATTTAGCTTTTATAAAGTACGCGAAGAAAAGCTTTGACTTTTTTTGAAATAATATTTTTTCCATAAATTCTGGATGACGTTCCATCATTTCAACATTTTAAACATAGAAGTATTTTCCTATTGAAAGGATTGATTCATTAAATTTAATAATAAGGAAAATCTGCCTTTTTATTAACAAATTTCACTTTAGCAACAAAGTGCAGTTCCAACAACTTTGTTGTACACTTACATGTCCAGTCTATTAGTTCACACAGAATTTTCTTTTAGTTAAAATACCATTGTGAAAATTATACACGAGATACAGAGAATGTTTATACATATTAGGAGCGATTTTGATATCAAATTAAACTAGTCGGATGTATCAATCCCAAAACTTTCTTCTATCTCATACATATTAATACTTCAAAATCCGCTATCACACTGCCAAAATTAAATGGCAATCTATGCATCTCATGAGGATTCTAACGATATGAAATTCCGTGCGTTAGTTCTTGAGATATGACTATCGCTGAAATCGTCTAAATTCAGAAAAATGCTGCCTAGCAGCGCCACCTATTGGGTAATTTATACCAAATCCTAATCAGCAACAATTTATGACAACGTCTGACTGAATCTGAAGTTTGGAGAAAATCCGTACATTAGTTTTTGAGATAGAGCAATAACGAAAATCGTGAAAATTCCTGCATAGCAGCGCCACCTATTGGGTGATTAACACCAAAACCTAATTAACAACAACTTGTGTCAACATACAACTAAATCTGAAGTTAGATGAAAATTCGTCCATTAGTTCTATTGATAGAGCTATTGAGGCAATCGTGAAAAAGGCAGCAGAGAAGCGCCACCTGTTGGGCGATTTACACCAACACATAATCTGTAGCAAATCATATAAAGGACTAACTGAATCTGAAGTTTGATGAAAATCCGTGAGTTAGTTCTTAAGATAGAGCTATTGGGGAAATCGTGTAAATCCTGCAAAATTCATCATAACAGCGCCACCTGTTGGGCGATTTACACCAAAACGTAATCATCATCAATTCATATCAAGGATTAACTAAATCTGAAGTTTGATCGAAATCCGTGCATTAGTTCTTGAGATAGAGCTATTGCGAAAATCGTGAAAAATGCAGCATAGCAGCGCCACCTATTGGGTGATTAACACCAAAACCTAATTAACAACAACTTGTGTCAACATACAACTAAATCTGAAGTTAGATGAAAATTCGTCCATTAGTTCTATTGATAGAGCTATTGAGGCAATCGTGAAAAAGGCAGCAGAGAAGCGCCACCTGTTGGGCGATTTACACCAACACATAATCAGTAGCAAGTCATATCAAGGACTAACTGAATCTGAAGTTTGATGAAAATCCGTGCGTTAGTTCTTAAGATAGAGCTATTGGGGAAATCGTGTAAATCCTGCAAAATTCATCATAACAGCGCCACCTGTTGGGCGATTTACACCAAAACGTAATCATCATCAATTCATATCAAGGATTAACTAAATCTGAAGTTTGATCGAAATCCGTGCATTAGTTCTTGAGATAGAGCTATTGCGAAAATCGTGAAAAATGCAGCATAGCAGCGCCACCTGTTGAGCGATTTACACCGAAAACTAATCAGCATCAATTTGTATTAGGGACTAACTGAATAACAATTTTTATTAAATTCCGCGCATTAGTTCTTGAGATAGAGCGCCCACAAAATTTGTGTCACATACACACAGACAGACAGACAGACAGACAGACAGACAGACAGACTCACAGAGTCACAGACAGACATTTCGTAAAAACATGTTTTTTGGAATCTCTGACACCTAAAACGTGTAAATCCGTCGAAAACCGGAATTCGAAAATTTTCATGAATCCAATACTTTCTTCTTGTAAAGATAGAAGAAAGTAAAAATAACGAGAAACAACAGGGGAAAAATCTGGCATAATATAATAAAGTGATAACTGAAATATTGGCTGTTATGAAAAAATATCGTCTGCTACTGAAATGGCACGCAAAAGAAGCGAGTGTCTTGAAGGTTATATATTTGCTCTTTCCGAAGAGAATTATTATGAAAGTCTGCATGAAAATCATTTAGCAGGTGATAAGTGGATTTTTCTAAATGACTGTAATAAAAAAAGATCGATTTATTACAGGAAAAGAGGCCAAAAAGATTTACAATTTTGGTTCAAACACTGTAAAGAAAGTTTCTCAGAATGATTTATGGTGATTGCTAGAACCTCTTAGAACGGAAAATTAAAGATCAGAAAAGTTGAGAAAAATGTCAGAAGTAACTCTACTTATTATCAAAAGAATGTTCTAATTCCTATTGTTAAAGAAAAAATTCCAAAACTTTATCCTACGGACGTTGAAAGTGTCAAGTTCCACCAGGATAAAGCGAGCGGCCATATATCCAAAAGTACAGTCGCATTTTTCAAAAAATTGACAAGAGTAACTGGAATCAAGTGTATACTGTTTAATCATATCCCAACCAAGTCCCAAGATGTTTCTTCAACGGATTACAGTGCCTTTGGGCTATTAAAACAAGGTCTTGCGAAACTCCGACCAACTATTTTGAGTGGACTCTAGAAATCTGTAGTGGACAAATGGAACAAAATTCTTCTTCCAGTTTTACAAAAATCCCTACTATCTTGTAAATCCCACTGCCATATGATAGTTCACACCAAGGGCTACTAGATAGCATATATTAAAAAATAATTGTTTTAACTTATGTATTTTATTGTTGATGTCAAAATCATTCCCAATATGTGTAAATACCCTCTGTATAACCCTGTTTCATTTTCTTTGTCAAAAACAAGGTACGCATTATACACGAAGATAAGTAAAATATTAAATCTTATACAAATCATTGTACTATTTTTTCAAAAGTCTCCTGGTCTTTCTTGATAGCTTTTTTCACATCAGCATGCATTTTCTTAGACATAACTATTTCGAAGAAAAGAGCTAAAACACCGCACACTGAAGCATTTTCCATCAATAAATTTGCAAGTGAATAGTCAGAAAAACCTTTATACTGCATTACTGTGCCCAAAATATCTGCTGCTGATGTGAAAATTCTAAAACCCGACACAATAGAAGAATTTCTCTCCAGATTATCTGAAGATTTTCCTAGCAGTTTTAGAAGTTTTTGCCTGATTGGCTTCCATTCTTTAAAATGATTTAAAAGTTCTGGGTATTTAAGTTTATAAGCTTCTGACAGTTTTTTAATTTTACCATCGGCTGTATCGTCATCTCCAGAATGTTGGCGATCTACTTCATCTGCTCGTTCTCCTAAAAGCCTTTGTAAATGCAAGATAATTGTTTGAGATTTGGTATCAAAAGTAATGGTCTCAACAATGTTGAAGACATCAGCTTCTTCCAAACGTTGAAATAAATCATTGAGGGTTGGAGTAGTCTAAAAAAAAAAGAAAGTTTTTTTTTACGTTCAAATTATGAAACAATGGTCTGACAGTTTAAAAAAAGGAATAGCAAGCAAAAGAGGAACAACAGTAAAAAATATAATATCAAGAGATGTGAGAAGTCTGGCATTCTTTTAGTATTCTTCATTGTTTTACCTTGCTACAAATATCACCGACAGATGAAGCTGCGCTGTCTCAAACTGTAGAATACTCAAATTAACTGATACAAAATAATTAAAGCTCATAACTTTTATCCTTCTACTTAGCTGTTGAAAGTCAAAAGTAAAAGTTTTCAATTTGAAATTGTAACATTATTATGAGTTTTCTTACTTTTTGAGACAATGCCATCTGTTTATGACATTTGGTACTAAAACAATGAAGTGAAACAAGAAACCTAAAACATTTCTCGACACCGTAATCCACTGCAAGATTAACTGTAATAGGTATGTTATAGGCATGTTATAGGAACATATATTTGTTATAGTAACTGTAATAGGCACTGTTTGACTGTTATTCCATTTTAAAAATCGGCAGTCCATTTTAAGATTGTATGATATTTGTATTTCAAGTAAATTAATGCTTACTTATATTTTTTTCAAATACCCTCAGTTATTTCAATAAGCTTTTTACACATATTTGTATTGGTATTAAATGACATTATGAAATTTAAAATGAAATTTTAACCCCTTCAAGACAAGCGGCATTTTACGACAGTTTAACTTTGAATACCAATAATCTTTATCTGTATAGTATTTTTCGTCTTATTTAATCCAAGAATCCTACGATTAGACAAAGCAAAGTTCATGTCTAAAATATTCTAGCACTAAAAGTTAAAAACGGAAGCTAAATGGAACGTATACATGGCATCCGTTCTCAAGGAGTTAAGAAATTAAAACTGTGCCTTTAGATAAATAATTTCTTTAGACATTTCCGTTGCCAAATAATCCCAATAGAAAATATATCTGTGGCACTAACCCTTTTATTCCAAGTTTACTTTCTGCTGATAACCTAAAGTTGTTGATTGTCTGCAAATTTGATTACTAAACAGTCAGTTCTCTACTGCTTAGTTATAAGTTTTTTACTTAGTTTTTGTATAAGAAAAGAAGTAGATAGGCAAAGGTTTAGTTTTAGGTACTAGTTTTTAATTTTTATAATTCATGTGATAGAAGTTCGAGTTTATAAATACATGGATAGGTATCTGATTTGAATCAAGAAGTAACTTTGGACCGAGTTGTTGGAAAAGCAACTGAAAAGTTAAAAATTTACTTTTTTGTTTAGGAAAGTCAATACTAACATAAGTTATATTTTATTACTGATTTCTTGTAAATTTGGGTATTTTATTCTGCACATACGATTATAAAGGCTCAATGAAGATGATTATACTTTTGAGCTTTGGATTCTGTCATGTTTAGTAGAAATGATCCTTTTTGGACAAAAGCCCATAAAAACAATTTAAATTTCGATATAAAACGGTGGTAACTATTCAACTTATTCTTGCAGGAGATTAATGTGTGTGGACGAGAAGTTATTTAACACACTCCTCTGTTTTATTTCCAAATATTGCTGATAGATAATGCTATACTACCTTAATCAAAAATATTTTTTAAATAAATAAATAAACTATCCAATTTTGAAAGAAAGAATTTCCAGATTCTTTACTAGTCCAGGCAATAGGGAATTTTACCTAGCAAAATTAATGGTAGTACTGGAAATCGGCTTTCTAGATGTTTTTTGGGTCGCTGAATCCGAATTTGTAACTTTCCACCAAAATTTCCCCCAGCAACCTCCCCAAATTTTGGTAAAAAGCCCCCCAAAAAGGTTTTTATTTAAAAAATCAATTTTTTTATTGTTTTAGAGAAAAAGTATCTAGAAATTCAGAGAGTAGACAAAATTTCCAACAAATTAAATATATGACATTATGACTTAGGATGAAGGGGAAGAGGGGATCTGCCTCGGAACATGCGCGCGGTGCTGCGTAAACTAAGTTGCGCAATTCCACTTAACCACTCACACGTTTACATTCGCCCTCCCCTCTCCCCTCCGAACTTTCTCTATAAGGTTTACTTTAAGATTTTTGGGTCGCTGAATCCGAATTTTTAACTTTACCCCAAAAATTTCCCCCCCGAAACCCCCCCCCCCAAAATAGTTGTTTTTAACTTAAATTCCTTATTGTTTTAGGGGAAAAGCATTAAGAAATTCAGAAAGTAAACAAAATTGGAAACAAATAGGATATATGACATTATGAATTAGGATGAACGGGGAGGGTGAGGGCTGCCTCGGAACATGCACTGCGGCGCTACGTGCACTAAATGATGAAGTCCAGGCAATAGGGGATTTTATCTGGCAAAATTAATGGTAGTACTGGAAATCGGCTTTCTAGATGTTTTTTGGGTCGCTGAATCCGAATTTGTAACTTCCCACCAAAATTTCACCCGGCAACGCCCAAAAATTTGTTTTTTTGAAAAAATTTGGTTTTTGAGAAAAGCGCGCGGGGAATGTTCCGAGGCAGCCCCCTCTCTCCCCGTTTATCCTACGTCATAATGTCATATATCCTATTTGTTTCAAATTTTGTCTAGTTTCAGAATTTCGTAATGCTTTTCCCCTAAAACAATAAGAAATTTAAGTTAAAAACAACTATTTGGGGGTTTTCGAGTGGGAAAATTTTGGGGGTAAGTTAAAAATTCGGATTCAGCGACCCAAAAAACTTAAAGTAAACCTTATAGAGAAAGTTCGGAGGGAAGATGGGAGGGCTAATGTAAACGTGTGAGTGGTTAAGTGGAACTGCGCAACTTAGTCCACGCAGCACTGCGGCGCATGTTCCGAGGCAGATCCCCCCTTCCCCTTCATCCTAAGTCATAATGTCATATATCTAATTTGTTGCAAATTTTGTCTACTTTCTGAATTTCTAGCTACTTTTCCCCTAAAATAGTAAAAAAATTGATATTTTTAATAAAATCCTTTTTTGGGGGGCTTTTTACCAAAATTTGGGGAGGTTGCCGGGTGAAATTTTGGTGGGAAGTTACAAATTCGGATTCAGCGACCCCAAAAAACATCTAGAAAGCCGATTTCCAGTACTACCATTAATTTTGCTCGGTAGAGTCCCTATACGGTCTCTATTGCCTGAACTATATTTTCCGTTTGCTGAATTTGAATTAAATGTTTTTTTACTTTTACTTTAAGTGGTCGAAATGATCCTTTCTGAACAAAAACCCATACAAACAAATTTAAATTTCATTAATAATTAAACGTTGGTAACTATTGAAATTATTCTTGCAGGCGATTAATGTGTGAAGTCGGGAATTTATATACTACATTTTATTGTTTTAGTTCCAAATATTGCTGATAGATGGTGCTATACTATCTCAATCAAAAGTATATTTTAAATAAATAAATAAACTATCCAATTTTGAAAGAAAGAATTTCCAGATTCTTTATTTTCCGCTTGCTGAATGTGAATTAAATTTTTTTTTTACTTCTACTTTAAGTGGTCGAAATGATCTTTTCTGAACAAAAACTCATACAAACAAATTTAAATTGCAGTAATAAGTAAACGATGATAACTATTGAAACTATTCTTTCAGGAGATTAATGTGTGAAGTCCGAAATTTATATACTACATTTTATTGTTTTAGTTCCAAATATTGCTGATAGATGGTGCTATACTATCTCAATCAAAAGTATATTTTTAATGAATGAATAAACTATCCAATTTTGAAAGAAAGAATTTCCAGATTCTTTATTTTCCGTTTGCTGAATGTGAATTAATTTTTTTTTACTTTTACTTTAAGTGGTCGAAATGATACTTTCGGAACAAAAACCCATACAAACAAATTTAAATTTCAATAATAATTAAACGATGGTAACTATTGAAATTATTCTTGCAGGAGATTAATGTGGGAAGTCGGTAATTTATATATTACACTTTATTGTTTTAGTTCCAGATATTACGGATAGATTTTACTTGGATATCTGAAAATCTAAATAAATAAATAAATTAAATATTAAATTTTAAAAGAAATCATTCCCAGACTTTTTATTTTTCGTTAGCTGATTTTGAATTTCAAATTTTTTAGTTCTACTTTATGTGGTAGAAATAATTCTTTTTGAGCAAAAAACCACACAGACAATTTAAATTACAATAATAACTAAACGATAGAAGTTACTGAATTTATTGTTGCATGAGATTAATGTGCAAAGTCAAGAATTTATTCACTACACTTTATTGTTCTAGTTCGAAATATTACTAATAGATGGTTTTGCGCTATCTCAATGTGTTGGAACGCTCAAACTGGCATATAAGGATGTAACAACGATCATTCTTTTTTTTTTTTTAACTTCATTCTGTTTATCTGTTAAAATGCCAAAAAATGGTTTGTACTACAGTTTGTATTACTACAGTGCCATCTATCGGTGATATTTAGAAATAAAACAAGGAATAGCAGTAAAGAAATTCCTGACCTCACACGTAATTCTCTTGCAAGAATGATTTCAGTAGCTGTCACTGTTTACTTGTTACTGAATTCTAAAAGGCATCAGTTCGTTTTAAAACGCCCTGTATTTTTATTATTATAAGTTGAAACATTTATTTACGAAAAAATATCAAAAATATTCATAAAATTATGCATAATATAAGCAAGAAATATAAGTAAAAGTTAAACTTACTGTGATGTCTAATGTCACCACATCATTTTCCTCGTCCTGCGACATTTTTGACATCGATGAGTGATAATGAGTCGAGGCTAAGAGAGTAACTGCTAAAGCTTATTCCTGAAACATAAAGTCTAGTTATACAGTAAGAATTTAGAGTTACACTGGACTCCCGATTATCCGACGCTCGTTTATAGGACACACTCTCTTAATCGACACACCTCACAAAGCTTATCATCCGATTTACGGGCACACATATAAAAGTGTTTGTGTATTTATTCCGAAAATTCGAAAGATAATTCATATAAACACATGTATAATAATCACTTATAAAAAGATAAAGTTAAAAAGAAAATTGTTATTGTTTTGAAAAATAATCCACGCTCACCAATAGCTAATCTAATCTTTTAAATTAATTTTATGTTTACAATGTTTTTCATTATGCATCATGTCGCGTAACATTGTTTACTATGCTTATTGTTTTTTAAATTATGTGAAAATATTTTCTATCGTTGAATGATATTGAAAATGTTGCCGTTTGTGCAACGAAACGATCGTCAATCTTAATAAAGATTTTCTATCACTTTTTATAGCATTTTTTAACTTTATCTAGATAATTCATAATTGTTTATTTATTATCAATTATTTAAACCTTTAAAAGAGATACAATTGCTAAAAAGTGATTAAAATACTGTTAAATTAATTCAACACATTGTATGTTTTAATAAATAATATAAATTTTGTCACGCT
The DNA here is from genome assembly GCA_963932465.1 of Maratus speciosus. Classification (NCBI taxonomy): domain Eukaryota; kingdom Metazoa; phylum Arthropoda; class Arachnida; order Araneae; family Salticidae; genus Maratus; species Maratus speciosus. The sequence continues at coordinate 177,112,653 of OZ010793.1, forward strand.
AATAATTCAAAAGGAACTGAAAAATATTCAAAATCCAGAAGAACACTGATAAACCTTTGCAAATTAATTTTATTGCAGCTCCATCGCTTCTAAAATGTATCAGCAAGTCCCGTCGAATTTGTCTTAATTTTAATTGTAACAAAAAATAAAGAAATACGCAATTAAAGAATATTTTCTTTAAACATTCTCCCTTTATATATATATACATATATATAATTTCTTTATGATAACAGTTTTTAATTTTCTTATACATATTTTTTATAGTGGACGTTTAGTTTATTTATAGTAATTTTAATTATAGCTTAATATTTGTACAATTAGGAAATACATTGAATAATGTCTTCCCAATTATCCGATGATTTTGATTTTCTGACAAAATACTGGTTTCGTGCGCGTCGTATAATCAAGAGTCTACTGCATTTTGTTGGTTCCAAAAAACTATTAAATGAACGTATAATAAAAAATACAAATAAAATATTATGAAAACTGTGACACCTGTATCCCAACACTCTTCTATCTATATGTTTTACTGTATTCGTGTTATTTTTTCCGATAAATAATTCTTATTTGCAATTTTGGGATAAAATATTTTAAAATTTTTTTCTTGGAGAGATTGGCGTGAGTAGCTAACTGGTAAGAAAAACAAGTAAAAATTAAATTAAAAAAATCAAAAAACCCAACTATTAATTATTTCTCATCAATGTGAAACTATTTTTTATATTACTTACCTATTTTTTTTATTTCCTTGTATTGATGACTTTTAAGTTGTGTTTAAATGTTAGTTCCTATCTATAAACACTGTTTTGAAGAGGCCTATAGATGTCTATGAAGGTTAGAGTTGCAGTAAAGCTAGAGCTCCTACCTACACAACTTCCAGGTTGTGTAATATTTAAACGGATCTTCTGACTGTAAAATAGTCAATGAAACATCGTCTTCATTTTGAATGACCTATCCAATGATATGCCACACAATAGGGTGCGTAAAAATTTTTTTCGTCTCTACCACCATTTTGTATTTTACGGCCGCCATTTTGAATTTATAAAAACAAAACGTAGCCTATAATCATCGGACGGTTAAGACGGATCCATAGAGACCTCATTCATTAAAATCCATCCAGCCGTTGGGATGTTTCGAGTGTATAAAGAAATCAACATACCCAGATACGTGTGAAACACATAACCCTTCTTGGCAGACGGGTAAAATAAGTAAACACAAGTGTACGACTCTTTGTTTTACATACATTTAAGCCGTGTCCTGTATCATTTGAAAGCCTGGACAAAGTTATTACAAAAATATATACAATTGTAGTAGTAACGCTTTGAGAAAAACTTCATGGCTGTCGCTAGGCAGTGTGTTGCTTATGACGGCCGATTATCTGCACGAGGGATATGGGCCCGAAGGGGGATGCCCTCTATGGGGTCTTTCTAACGGAACCTAACCCGTATTTACGCAAGTATATCGAAGATCCGAAGAAAACGACGGAAAGCTCCTAACGATTAGGCCGCGATTGAATTCGAACCCAGCGCCTCCCGTCTACCAGCTTTGAGTATGAGATCATTTTGAGCTACTTAATTTATCATTTACCTGTCTGTTATTTACTTTATTCCTATAATCTGTATTCTATTAATTGCTTATGGCCGCTGTAAATACACCGCAATCATTTGAAGCAATTTGTGGTCAATTAATTAAATATTCTAATACTCCCACATATGCATAAATGAGACATGCAAGTGACACCATTTGTACTAATCTCACAATTTTTGACAACGCATGTACTAAAGAGAAAAATTAATATTTAACTTCTAAGAAACAATGTACAATACTAGGTATTGAGATTTCTTTTAATAATCTGAATCCCTTGCAATGGTGTATACATGCAAAAATGATTTAAATAGACCTTAGAAAGTCTACTTTTAAATTAATAGATTGTATAAATATACATTACATTTGCTCAAGCATTACATTATAATATAATGTTTTAACTATTCTTTACAGTTGTCAGTTGTTTTTATGCAAGAATAACTTCATTGGCTAAATAAAGATGGCGCCACTAAGTATTCTCGTTCTCAAAGCTCCTTTGAATTATAAATATTTATCAATAGAATTCAAAAGTTTATGAATTTTTTCCCAGATATAAAAAATCATTACATTTATATACAGGGTTTCTACAAATTAGTTGGGTAATTTCGTAAGTTAAGAACTTCCGAAATATTAAATGAAATTAGCTAGTAGAAAGTCAGACTAGTAATATCGCCGAAGTTTATTCATAGATGGCGTTAAGTGTCATAACTGATGCTATCTCTTAGCGAGCGGTAATCATTCTTGTTTGGCATTACGATAATGGAAACGTACAACGATGCTGAAAAAGCGATATGCTGCCTTTGGTTTCATGAAATTCATTCTGCTGTTCAAGTACGACCCTAACTCCATCTATGAATAAACTTCGGCAATATTACTACTAGTCTGACTTTCAACTAGTTAATTTCATTTAATATTTCGGAAGTTCTTAACTTACGAAACGGCGCAACTAATTAGTAGACAAGCTGTATTTGAATTATCTTTCAATAAAATAAAAATAGATATTCTTTATTTCATTGGAAGTAAAATAAACATAGATATCCTTCATTTCAATGAAAGTTAAATCAAAATAGATATACTTTATTAATAATAATAAAAAATGTATATAACAACAATAAAAATAAAAATAGACATTCTTTATTTCACTAGATAGTCTTTTTGACAATGCAATATAGAGTTTTACTTTTTTTTTACTTAATTTAAAATTTACAAAACATTGAATTATTTCACATATCTTTATTTTCAGGAAACGTATTACAAATGATATATCATGTTATATATCATAAGTCTGAATCAATCACACAACGTGGGAATTCGTATATCATATTAACATACTCCTCCCAATGGAAAGAGAAAATCGTAGAAGTTCTATTATAATAAATTTAATATTGGTTTAAATGAAAAAAAAGGGGGGGGGGGGTGCAGGGAAAAAGAAGAAAACTGAAAAGAATTTTTATATCTGTGACCTACGAACCCTAAAGCCCTTTTGTAAAATTCTTTCTGGAAAATCTTTTGTAATAATTCTTTCAGTGTTATCTAAAATTCTTATGTATATATATATATATAGATATATATAAAGTCGTAAAATGTCATTATATTTATCCGATAGTTGTGTTTTAACTTATACGCTATTGTTTATTTAATTAAGAAAAAATTATGGCTGATGGAGTTTTGAATTTTAATCAGGAAATGTCGAAGAAGTTGACAAAAGACAATTAATTGTACACCATGAATTTGAAACTGATGAATTGAAACAACTTATAACTCAAATTTCTACGAATAATTATGATTGAATAGTGAATTAAACGTGCAATTTAAGATTTTTATAAGTTTTATTAAATTCCAAACTCTGCAAAGAAAAGGGAAATTATCAAAATGACGGAAAAAAGTTTTATATTTTACACCCATTTCAAAGTCTTTGCAGACAAACATGCATTGAAAGAGTTTGAAATATTTATTTATGAGACTAATCTTAGTTAGTACAACTGTTTTTTTTTTTTTTTTTTTTGCAATTTAAAAAAATATATGCCAGTGAGCTATTAATAAAAACTATAATAAGTGCTTTTTATTATACAATTTTGTCATTTTATATATCTTATAACTTGGGTTAATTACTTAAAATATAAAATTTCAAAGGTGTGAAATAAATGTGAGATTCAAGAAAGGAAACTTTTAAAAAATTCTAAAAATAAAATAAATACTTAAATTTTATCGAATAAACGAATCAGTTTTAAATAAAAATTGATGCAGAAAAAGTTATGAATGCGTAATATATTAACTTACGAGATTTAAACATTGTACAATCGTGGAAATAAAAGTAAACACTCCCTACTAACTCTGCAACTAATTATAGGGCAATTCCATCGTAATTGACGTAACATTTTATCATCGAATTTTGTTTTCAAAACTATGTAAAAAATTTACTAATAAAGCTAGAAGAATTTTTTACAATTTAAAATATTTCTTACTAAGGACTTAATACCCAAATACCTGCAGTTTATTTCAATCTCTCTTTTAGCACCAAAAATTGCAATTCAAAATTCTGTAACCGACGTAACATAAAATGTACAAACATTTTTTCTGCCTTCATTGAAGTGTAAAAATTATCAAAACTATCCCGTTAAAAAAAGTGATCTAATGTTCTCAACAACACTAAGTAATTCTAAATTATAATTATCATATTATTAACTTGTTTAATTAATTTCTGAATAATAAAAAAGAAAAAATGACATTTACACGTGTAACTGACGTAACTTTTATTGTGTAACTGACGTAACATTGTGAATTTACAAAGACAATAATGGCATTTAACTTAGTTTGTAAACAGTAATTTACAATGCCTTTTTAGTAGGATTTTATTATAGAATATAAAAATATCAAGTTTTCCAATCATGCCCTTAAATTAAACATATTATAAATTATCCCCCCCCCCCTCCCCCCAAAATGATGATTTTCTGTGGAATTGGCCTACAATAGAAGAAAGTTGTTGGTACTATACGTCTGGAAATAAAGTCTATAGACTTTATTATACTTTATATACTTTAAAAGTATACTTTTAAATAATGTATGTAAAATTTGCTTAGGGGGTCATCTACAAAACAAAACTTTGTTTTTTAATGGCAACACCCATTTTTGTCAATATATTTTAAATCTTCGGTTCAGACTAATCCCTAGAAACGAAATGTCAAGCCATTTGGATGATAAGTTTTTGAATTATAAATGTTCGAAAATTTAGATCTTCTAATGTTAAATTACATTTTCATATCTTTATTAATATCTCCAGAAATTATAATCCTAATGCGATAATTTTTTCTGTGGTTATAATACTAAAAATCCCAAATATAAATGCATTGAATTTGTAATTTTAAAATTTTTATAATATGAATTATGATTTATGAAATTAATATTCGAAAAAAATATGAATTCCAACCTACAATTTGTTGGATAAATTTATATTTATGATGTCCTCCTTTATGCGAATCACCAATTTCAAATTTTTCTTGCAAGTAGTTTTGGAATTATGCTAAAAAAAATTAAAATGATGGTTTAAGTCTACTTTTATGTCTATGACGTGCAGAAAAGCATAATTTGAAAAAAAAAAAAAATATATATAATATATTTCACTCATTTTATTGAAACATATGTGCTGGCAATAGTCGGAACATATTAAACGAATGAAATGGTCATATTGGTAAGAAGTAATACATTAATAGAAGTGGCATTGTCATTCTGTAGTATTTCAATAATTGAGTACCGAAATTCAATTTGGATACAGTCCTTAAAATAGGCTCATTTTAAAATAATTAATTTCTCTGAAACTAATCGTACGAATTACTGAAAATTTTTTAAAGCTAATTAAAGGGCGTAGAATTTATTTATGGTGTCAAACTTGGGTATTGCTATTGAAAAAAAAAATAAAATTTGGGTTCGTTTTGATATGTAGATGGCCCCCTAAGCAAATTTTATATGTATTATTTAAAAGTAGGCTGTATTTCCAATCGTTTGGTACCATTAACTTTCTTCTATAATAATGTGTTGCAGAGTTGGTAGGGGGTGTTTACTTTTTCCCCCACTACTGTACATGCATTTATGTACATTATATACTATATAGTATATACAGTACATATATATTATGTACATGTATTTATGTACATATACTGTACACACTTACATTTTATTTTTTAAGGAAGACTGATACCTCATTAAAACTGAATAATCGCTATAAAAATCTATATAAGTAAGTATACAACGGAGATGGAATGATTAATTATTTACTAAGATTAATTTCTGCTTATTACTTTATTTGGACGTGTAAGAACCGATTACATTGAATTTAATTTGCCGCAATGAATTATATTGTCTATAGCTGACGTTTAGCATCAAAAAACATCGTTTTTGTAAGTTGCATAAATAAGAATATAAGGTAAAGTAGCCTTTATTGCTAAAAATTCTAAAATTAATCTTATGAATATGGTTTTAGTGCACAGCGCTTTTAGCTTTTTCCCCCTTATTCATTGGCATATCCAAGGAGTGGGACGATGGGGCTGTAGCCCCCTCCGAAATTTATAGAAATTACCAAGTTTAATTACGAAAGTTTAGCAAAATCTAATGAAATCTGCTAAGATGAAATTAAAAGGGAGCCAGAAAAATATTCCGTTTTAGACAGCTTATTTTAGAAAGTGTGTTATTTTTCAGAGACCACGAAATTTTACATTTCAGCCAAATTTCTGTAATACACAGGCTGTCTTTTACCCACATTATACTATAAAACATGTGGTGATTAATGGTGCATTATTAATTTTTATTACTTGGTATTGATCAGTTGGAAAGTCTGTGATTTAAGGGGGCACAGGACCTTTGAGTTTGTTGAAACAATCAGAAACATTGCCTTCTTCAAAGTACCAAAACACAAACAATATACAATTAAGATCTTTTTTTCCCATTCCTGCCTAAAATATATATTCTTAACTAAAAATATATATCCTTATAAATATATAACCTTAAATATATTTATAAGGATGGCCATTAAGAGTTTTATATCATTAAATAGTTTAAACTTTTATCTTTCCAAACGATGCGTCACACATTTTTATATATTGAAAAAAGAAGTGTTGGAATTATTCATTTTTCTAAGAGTACTTCACAGCTTAATGGCCATTTAAATCCTTATCCAGAAAAATAAATGTTGTATGTACAAAATTAATATTTAAATTTTAAATTTAAAAATTCATCTCACTAATGCGTGATTAAATGCTGCGCGCATGATAAAACTCTAAATTATTCATAGAGAAAACAATTTTTTAACAAAATTGAATCATAACATACCTACTTCGAACTTAAAACCAAAATATACGCAAAAAGTTTTGTTTAAAATTTAATTTTAGCACAAAATAAAAAAAAAAGTTCAAAAATCTCAAAATTTTTTACAAGTTTTTTAAATGCAAAAAAAATAAATAACCAAAATATATGATTTTTTTTTTGTTTTATCCTGTAGACTATAAAGAAACGCATATTTGGTTAATTTTTTTAAAGCTGTAGCTTACATAGTTTAACACTGCGCGCAAACTCCAAATTTGTTAATTTGGGAAAACGCTTTTTAAAGTTTCAATATCTACGAACCTTACATTATACTCACCGTCTAGAAATGATTATGATTCAAGAAATAATGCACATTTTTGAATGCGGTTTTTTGCACATTGTTAAACATTTTTAAAACATTCAGAATTAAGCAAAAACCGAAAACTGATTTTAGGTAGCTTTCTTTACAAAAAAGCTACCTATTGCAGCCGTTCGGAGGAAAGCGATTTCAAAAAATTTTGGTATATTTTCATCGATCATGACCCCCAGACCCCGAAACCACCCTCCGTTCAAAATTGATATATATATATATATATATATATATATATATATATATATGAACCATGTCACACTCTAACTCTCGTAATTATGAACCGATTTGTATGTAATTCGGTGCGTACATAGTATATACCAATGTCTCGACCGAGTTCGTTGGCCAGCTTCATCCGTCGTTTTGTTTCAAAATGGTGGCCATTTAATTTTTTAAAAAACATTTAAAATTTGAAATGTGGTACCAAAACATTAAAAATGGAAAAATATTTTTTTCTTATGTATTTGACCGTTGTACAAAGATTTCGGAGCAGTTTTTGTTTATTCTACATCTTAAAAAATGGCTGATTTATAGCATTTTGAATTTCTAGCGTGGCTGACATTTTGAAACGTCCTGAATTTTGTCACGCGATAAAAGGCGTATTTATGAACCGATTTGGATGTAATTCGGTGTGTACATAGTACATACCAATGTCTCGACCGAGTTCGTTGGCCAGCTTCATCCGCCATTTTGTTTAAAAATGGCGGCCATTTAAAATTTTAAGAAAAATTTTAATTTGAAATGTGGTACCAAAAAATTGAAAATTGAAAAAATAATTTTTTCTTATGTGTTTGACCTCGATAAAAAGATTCGGGAGCAGTTTTTGTTTCGTCTATACCTTAAAAAATGGCTGAGTTATAGCATTTTGAATTTCTAGTGTGGCTGACATTTTGAAACGCCCTGATTTTTGCCACGTGATAACAGACGTATTTATGAACCGATTTGGATGTACCTTGCTGTGTGCATAGTACATACAAATAACTCAACCGAGTTCGTCGGCCAGATTCATCCTCCATCTTGTTTCAAAATGGCGGCCATTTAAAAAAATTTAAAAAAAAATTAAATTTAAAATGAGATACCAAAAAATTGGAAAATGAAAAAGAGTTTTTTCGTATGTGTTTGACCTTGATACAAAGATTCCGGAACAGGTTTTGTTTCGTCTATATCTAAAAAAATGGCTGAGTTATAACATTTTGAATTTCTATTGTGGCTGACATTTTAAAACGACCTGATTTTTGTCACGCGATAACAGGCGTATTTATGAACCGATTTGAATGTAATTTGGTCTGTACATAGTACATACCAATGTCTCGACCGAGTTCGTTTGCCAGCTTCATTCGCCATCTTGTTTCAAAAGGGTTGCCATTTAAAAAAAATGTAATTTAAAATTTAAAATGAGGTATTAAAAAATTGGAAAATGAAAAAGATTTTTTTTATGTGTTTGGCCTTGATACAAAGATTCTGGAGCAGTTTTTGTTTCTGAAAATTTGTTCTTTTGTTTATATCTTAAAAAGTGGTTGAATTATAGCACTTTGAATTTCTATCATGGCTAACACTTTGAAACGATCTTGTATTTGTCTCGCGATACCACACGTATTCGCCTATTTCGATGGAAGAAGGCATGTGGATAGTATACATCAATATCTCGACCAAGTTCGCTGGCCAGCTTCATCAGCCATCTTGTTTCAAAATGGCGGCCATTAAATTAAAAAATATATATATTTAAAGTGAGGTGCAAAAAAATTAGAAATTGAAAAAGGTTTCTTTCTTAAGTATTTGACCTTGATATAAGGATTCAGGAACATTTTTTGTTTGTCTTTATCTTAAAAAATGGCTCAGATATAGCAGTTTCAATTTCTAACGTGGGTGACATTTTGAAAAATCTGATTTTTTGCCTGCGACAGCACTCGTATATATCAACCGATTCCGATGTGAGTGAGCATGTGCACAGCAATTACTAAGGTCTCGACCAAGTTCACTGGTTAGCCTCATCCACCATGTTGTCTTAAAATGGCAGGCACTTTAAGAAATCGCCGAATTTGGCAGCCAAATATAAGTTACTTTAAATAAAAGCAGCTTGGATAAAGCTGACTAATTTCGCGAAATTCTCATTCATAATGATTTAGTATTGATAAAAATTAGTATTGAATCTCCTACATTCGGTTTCCACTTAATTGAGCTTCGTGTGTTTGAATAATATAAGTTGGCTTTTTTAAAATAAGGAACATGAAAGCTACCTCTTCCTCCCGGCACTGGCCGGAAGGACTTTTTTGAAAATGTAAAGGTCCTGTGCCCTCTTAAAGTAATGCATAGATTAGGATATCTTCTCAGTATGAACTGCAAAGCCTTGAACCTTTATTATTTTTAAATTTACTTAAATGCGACAGGGTGAGAACGCTCTTAAGAGGACTAGGTAAGCGAAATTTGGGGAAAAAAATCGATTTTTACTTTTTTATATCATTAAATAGTTTAAACTTTTCTCTTGCCAACGATGCGTCACACATATTTATATATTAAAAAAGAAGTGTTGGAATTATTCATTCTTTCTAAGAGTACTTCACAGCTTAATGGCCATTTAAATCTTTAAATGACATTTTCTCATAACTTGGTTTTTCCATGTTTGTGTTCCGTTTTCCCAATATCTATTAAACTTAAGAACTCAATTTTTTTTTAAATACTTACGTTATATTGTATACTTTAACACAAGGATTTAATGATTTGTTGAGAATTATTTATTTTAGGCAGTAAAATCTTAACAAAAAAGATAATTTAAAAATACCTTTCAATAAATAATTAATAATTAGTTTTCAGATTCACTTAGAAAGAAAATGATCTGTTAGAATACGTAAGGCATGTTACTCAAACTACTCTAAAAATTCTAGATCACTATCTTTCACCATTTCTGATAAAAAGGTACATACAGTTGGTGTATTTTAACATGGCGGAGATGGAGCTTACCCGGTCCCCTTAAATAAGTTAAAATTTCTTGTTTACTTCGGTTTTATTTACTATTTATTGAGATTCCGTTTAGCAGATAATTTTCAGTATTCCGTATATAAAAATGTGGTATAACCATGGAATTATATTTGTTAAAGTGAAAACATGCCTAAAACGACACTTTCCCCAGTCCCATGCGATTGCATCTTAGCAGGTTTGATTGCATAATATATGTGTTTTCTGTTTAAATAAAAATCTGTTTAAAGTGAAAAATTTCCGCTTGCTTGCGATTCCATCTTAGAAACTTTTACTGTATCTCAGCCCCCTCCGAAATGATAAATCTAGATACGCCACTGCCCTTATTGTATTTTCCTCTTTGTTTATATCTTCTTATTTGATAGTTATCAAAGACCTTGTTATAAGTATCATTTTTTTAAATAAAATAATAATAATAATAGTAATAATAATAATAAGGACAATAATAATAATAATAATAGTTTAAAATATGAAATTAGTTTCATTAGGCTTAGCAATGAAATAATAAATAAAAGTAGATTTCTTTTTTAAATGTATGTATCATTATTTTGAGATATAATTCTTAAAATCTTTAATAAAAAGAAGTAAAAAAAAAGTGTGTTCAAAGGCAAGAAAAAAAAAAAAATATTGAGTAGAGAGCAAGATAAAACAAGAATTATTTGCTTGTTATATTATCATTGAAGTAACTCCGAGCCAGTAATATAAAAACATTTTACGGATTTCTAAGAATGTAAAAAATCATTAGCATAAATTTCACACAGTTGGACAAACTAAAATAATAACTTAAAAAAAAGCCTTACCGCTATGACACCTGCCTGTCAAGTGCTCGGGTTATAAAAAATTCGATGACGATATGAACGCCAAAGGTTAGATAGTTCTTATCAATTTGAGATAAATAATTTTTTCTTTCGCTTTTCATACTTTGAAATCATTGTTCATTTAAGATTCATAATAGTAACAAGTTAGTGTACATTATAAGTCAAATAAAAATTTTGAATATTTAATATTAGATCGGATACTTACAGGATATTCTTTTTTTCCCTTTTTCGTTTAAATTCACTGAATTTTTCGAAGATCAGAAGTAAGAGAAAAGCGTTTGAAATCGCACTCGCTGAAAATAAATTATTATCAAATTTTTACATACTTAGAGCATACGCCGAGACGGCAGACGGCCGATGCCGGACAGACAAACCCAAATTATAAAAACTTTGTCAACTACATTGGAAAGTATTAAAAAGAGAGAAAAAAATGCAACATTGCCTGCGTTTTTTTTTTTTTTTTTTTTTTTTTAATTCATTTTCCAATATTTATTTGTGTCTAATATTAGATTTTTTTTAAAAACAATGTTTCATTCTTATGACTTTCTATAATTAGATGAAAACATAACGGTTTGTTTTTCGAAAGATAAAACTCAAATGCGTTATTTTTAAATACTTGTGTTTTAGTAGCTTTGGTGTACAATCCTGCGGGGTTGGGTTGCACCCAACCCGAATCCGAAAATTACATTTAAAATTCCGAACATTCAATTTTTTCCAACCTGAAACCGCCCCAAAAAATTTCATTAACCCGCAGCCCGACCCGAATCCGACATATATCAACCCGCGACCCGATCCGAACCTGAAATGAAAGGAAAGTAAATCAAGTTTTAATGCAATCATGAAAAGTAATCTACAATTATATCTCTACTATATATTTTATCTTTTGTTTAGAAAAATGAACACATCTACGTATATTATTTAATATTCAAATAGTATAGTAAAACCCAGGGACTAACAGGTCTCTGTGTCCAGGGCACTTTCAATTTTTCGTGCCCGCTTATATTGGTTCATTTACTGATACTAGTTTTTTTTTTTTTTTTTTTTTTTTACATGTTACACACTTACTCGAAAAGTGTCAACTCAAAAAATTAAGATTTCCGGAAAATTGAAAAACGGTTCCAGGAAAAAAAGAAAAAAAAAAAAAAAAATTTTTGTATTTTTTATCGAAATGGGTTTTTAACCATTTATTGAGATATACAGGGTGTCCACTCTCAACGGTGTCCAATGACTAATTCCTAAACCGTTAGTCATAGACATATAGTTCCAATTACAAAAATGTTTTAAATGAGGTAAAGAAATATTTTAAAAGCGATTTGGGCCAGTAAAAACATTTCTTAAAAAATTACGAAATTAAAATTTTTATATGGTCCCCCGGTCCTATAAGTTATATTTAGTAAAATTTTCCTATTACACTGACAAGTAAGACAAAAAAAAGTCCCGTTCATATAACACTAAAATTGACCGATTTATGAAACTTTAAAAATGCATGACTTATACAACTTTTCTATATCTGAACACAAAGTTTGGCCATGCTTTGAGGGGTCATAAGTTCTTCGAATACTTCGAGCACTTGGTAAAGTGATTGAAGTATTCGAAGAACTTATTTCATGTGTATCTGCGCTTTGAAAAAAATCGTAAAAGTATTACGATTGTGTTCAGATTGGCTAAAATAACTGTATTTTAACATATGTTTTATTTTGTAAGGATTTTCAGGATTTCTTTTCACAAATGTTATTTAACCTCAACGATCGTATGCATGTTTTTCCGGTTCAAAATTTGCACTCGAACTTTAACTCACTTTCAAATATCCGATCGAGATTAAATTTTATATACTGGTGTAAATCCGATGACAATTTAATATTATTATGATTTTCGGTGGTTACCATTTATACTCATTTTACAGGATAACACACAAAAAAAAAATCGGATAGATTACCGCCAAGATGTTTAAGAAAAAGTTTCAGATTAGATAACACAAGACTGTGATGGTTGGGTTTTTTTTAACTTTTATGTATTTTTTAGCACTGAATCCGAAAACCATCTTAATTTTTAACCATCATGTCAGGCTCTTTCGCAAATCGTAAATTGTCAAAGTTAAAAAAAACAAAAAATCAGATATTATAAAATAGAGGCGATGGCTGTGTTTTTTAACTTTGATAATTGATTTTTATGTACTTTTTAGCATTGAATCTGAAAATGACCTTCATTTTTAGCTATCACGTTAGATTTTTTTTTTTTTTTTTTGCAAATCATAAAAGTCAAAGTCAAAGTTAAAATATAGCAAAAATCTGATTACTATAAAACAGATGTAAAACCCTTTTTTAACTTAATTTTATTTAATTCAATAATTTACTCAATTTTATAGCTTATTCTGGGATTCTTATATCTAAACAGCAGGGGGGGAGGGAGGTCCTATGAGGTAGGGGAGGCTGTTCAAATTAAACTTCGAAATTTACAATTTGCGAAAAATCCCGACCTGATGGTTAACCCCGTCGGTACGAGCGTCTTTTACAGATTTTTTTTATCTTTTATCACCGGTTTTGCAAAATAGAAATTCTTGCATAATTGAATTGGGAAAATGCTCGGTTTAAATAAGGGAGAATTTACAATAAAAATTTACTGGTGAGAATAATCATGGATTTTGAGTACCTTACGCGGTATATCGGTCGCTCGACCCCAAGGGTTTAAAAGTGAAGGTCATTTTCGGATTCAGCGGTAAAAAATACATAAAAATCAATTATCAAAAGTTAAAAACAAAACAATCACATCTGTTTTATAGTATCAAATTTTCGCTATTTTTTTTCTTTTTTTAACTTTAAAATTTACGATTTGTAAAAAATCTTTAAGTGATGGTAAAAAATGAAGGTCAATTTCGGATTCAGCGATACAGAATACATACGAATCAATTATCAAAAGCTAAAAAACATGACATATTACAACTTTTGCAGGCTAGTACTATTAACATTTTAAAAGATGTATCACTTTGGAAATAATCGAGGCTGTTAAGTTTCACCATTTTATTTAACATAAATTCTGTTTTTTAGCTCACAGACTATCAAAGCTTGAGAGCTAATGCGCCCGCAAGTTCTGTATGTACGTACGTAACGCGATAACTCTTGATAGAAATATCCAATTTGCTTGAAATTTTTTTTCTAGGTTCATTCTCATAAGGCGCTTTCCTGATTACTTTTGGGGGTTCATTGGTTAAGCATAAAGGGAGGTACTGGGGCTAATCCCCCCTTAACTTAGATAAATTGGTTTTTCATGCAGAATAATCAGATTTGCTTCAATTTTAGTATACCGGTTAATTCTGATAAGGCGCTTCCCTTGTTAGATTTGGGGGGTATTGTTTAAGTATAAAGGGGGGATCGATGGGGTGCAATACCCATTAATTTAGATAAATAGATTTTCTTATCCGGTTTGCTTCAAATTTGGTATACCGGTTTATTATGATAAGGCGCTTCCCTGATTAGAATTGGAGGATCATTGGTTAACCCCTTGAGGGGCGGTGGGATAAAATATATCCTAATTTAAACAAGATTCTCACCAGAAAATTTTAACTAAATTTTATATCGTTAACTTTGGAGGAAAATCGCTTAAAAATTGCTTTTCTTTATTTAAAAATAAAATGTTTCGATTATTCCGGTGAGAATTCAATATTTAAAGACATTTTTGCTTGCCCCTCAAGGGGTTAAGTATAAAGGGGGAACGGGTGGCTAATAGCCCCCTTAATTTAGATAAATGGATTTTTCTATCCGATTTGCTTGAAATTTGGTATACCGGTTTATTCTGATAAGGCGCTTCCCTGATGATATTTGGAGGCTCATTGGTATAAAGATGTGAAACAGGGGGGCGGCTCATCCACCCCCTTAATTTATTTTTCGAAAGGCATTATTCTTTGAAGTAAGAGTATAATATACAATTAGTGTGAATAGACTGTGAGTTCAATGCCATCAGTTTCACCTGGCACTTTTCTTTTTAATTTTTCTTCTTATATGTTTATCACAAATTGTATATTTTGCATTAATATGTCAGAATGATTAAAAATTTCAAATTTATATTTCAATGTTAATTTTACTCTAAACCATTTTTTAAAATATATTTGACGAAATTATATTTGTACTAAATTATATTTGTACTGACCCCTAATTTGCTGCAAAAAATATGCTTCAACTTTAAACGGCTATTACTCGGTCAATTTTAATCGTAGAATAACGGGACTTTTTTTTTGTCTTACTTGTCAGTGTAACAGGAAAATTTTACTAAATATAACTTATAGGAGCGGGGGTGGGGGGTGGGGGGGGGGTCGTATACAAATTTAAATTTCGTAATTTTTAAAGAAATATTTTTATTGACCCATATCGCTTTTAAAATATTTCTTTACCTAATAACCCTCCGACTGTCATGGAAAAGGGCAAAATTGTAATGTTGTTTTCTCTGCATTTTGTTTTAAATGCTAAAAAAAAAAAAAATGATTCTTTGAACATTTTATAAAAAAACTTAATAACGAATATGAATGGAATCCTTGGAAGTATTAATCATTGTTCAATGTATTAAAAATACATTAAATCAATAGAATTATATTACTTTAAATATTGCTTGTATTGCAGTGAAACCTGGAGCTTAGTGAAGGTATTAATAAGGGCTTGTCAGTGAGGGGGTTAAACACATATTTGTAATTGGAACTATATGTCTATGATTAACGGTTTAGGAATTAGCCATTGGACACCGTGTTGAGAGTGGTCATGTATGTTTGTCATTTCATGGAATTAATATCTCAAATGTCACATTTTTTCACAATTATTTTATTTTTTAATGGAAATTTAGATGAAATTATGAAAAATTTCGTGCCCAGGGCGTGGAAAACCGGGTGCCCGCACGATAATTAGGGCTTGGTAAAACCTCTGAATAGCGGACACAGCGGGATCTTTGAAAAGAGTCCTGCATCAGGTCGGGTGGTCACTAACTTTCTATTTTCGGTTGTGGGTGACTCTAATATTTTTTTCTGTTAGCTGGGTTCACCCTAGAATAATTCTTGTCGGTCAGAGTTAGATTTTTCTCAAGTCGGGTTTTCCGGGATTTTCACAAAAAGTTTGAGCAGAACTATGTTCCAGAGAAAAATAAGTACGTATTTGAATATGAATGAGTATATATTCAATTTACTACTTGTGAAATAAAATGTATATAAGAAAGGTAATCATAGAATATTCTTTCTGTACGGTACAGTTAAGAACCATTTTTTAGGTGCGTTCGTAATTATATAAATACATAGCAACTATAGTCGTCGTTCAGTCCGCCCGCATATAACAGAGCAAAAACTACCCAATCGAATGGTCTGAAATTTTAAATATGTAATTGTTGCAAAATTTTGTCGAGTCATTTCAAATTTTATGAAAATCGGATGTATAGCTTAATTAAAGGGATAGTCAAAAGTTTTCCGTTACATATTACGGCCAGCGGGAAAAAATTATTTCAAGTGCATTTTAATGATGTTACAGCCGTCCGAATGGTCTGAAATTTTAAATGTATAATTGTTGCAAAATTTTGTCGAGTCATTTCAAATTTTATGAAAATCGGACGTATAGTTTAATTACAGGGACAGTCAAAAGTTTTCCGTTATATTAAGGCCAGTGGGGAAAAATTATTTCAAGTGCATTTTAAAAAGTTACAGCCTTTCGAACAGAATGAAATTGATATGCACTTATGAAGTGTACTAAAATATACATTCCGTTTAATATGCGGTGCAAAAAAATATTTATAAAACTAGTTACAGTACGAACGCACCGCATTTGATACGTTTGACGAGCAATTTCTAACTTGTTTTTTTTTTTTTTTTTGCTCGTATTATGAAAAATATAAACCCACATTTCGTTTTTCATACACACAAAAACCTATATGTATATCGTATTTGTCGTAGTTTAGTAACACATGCACAAATTGCATGTGTGTAGATTGTGGGTTGTTCACTATTCAGAGATAAAAGCGTACAAATGTATAAACAAGAGTCTGAAAAATTACTTTTTTATTGTAGCAAACTGCAACTACAACTACTCTTTCGAATATGCTGTTAACTACAATTACAACAACTTTTTTTTTAAAGTACCGACTACATACTACTTTTCAAAAATTGTCTCTACTTCCAGATTTTGTTAGAGGATTCAATTTACACTCGAAACTCAAACCACGGATTAAACAATGCAGCGTCGTTATAACGCGTATGTCGGGATTCAAGTTAAAAAAATGTATTTGAACTTGAGTGGATGAATAATAAATGTTTTATTAACGATTGAAAATATGAACAAGATATATAAATATATATAGGGAGAGTGTGAACTAATAGTAGGAATTGAAAAATAGCTAAAATCGATTCAGAGTACCTCAAAATGTAAAAATATACCATTATTTTCATAATCAGGTTTTTATTTAGGGTTCCGTACTTAAAAAGTAAAAACGGAACCATTATAAGATCACTCCTGTATATGTCTGTCCGTCTGTCACAGCCATTTTACTCGTAAACTATGGAAAGTGGGATGTTCAAATTGGGAGAAGTAATAAAGACTATTAACCCACATATTTATAGATTATTAAACATTCACAAATATATTTAGGAAAAATGTAGGGGGGCCAATTAAGCTACTTGAAAAAAAAATCTGCTGTGAAAGCTTTCGTAACGCTGAACTCAAAAATACATTTCTTTTAATTTTAGGTATTATAGATGCAGAGATATCGTAGAAAATGTAGTTTTCCGAATCTACTCAAACTAAAATTATGGAAAAATTAGAGGTAGTAGGCGGTAACTTAAACCTTGCAGGAAAATTTATAGCGATTACCCTAGGTCACATATTTTTTTGTGAAAAGCGCACTTTCCCGCTACACACAGATTTCAATTTGCGGACATTCAGCAAAAGTGTTGAGGAGCGCTGATGGTACCTTCCATAGCTGAAGTATAAAAGCATTGTTAATAATGATTTTCGTAAAAAATCGTCGGAAATTAGCCGCGATAAACTTTTTATAACATACACAATATAATGTCATCCTCAGCACCTTCTCCCCACCCACCCCTTCCTTTAGGTCGTCTAAATTTTCTCCAAGTAAACCTCAATCACTGCATAGCAGCCAGTGTAAGCACAATCAACCACATGGAAGAGAACGAGATTGACATCGCTCTACTGCAGGATGCTTACTGCTCCGATGGAAACCTCGCTATCTTCAGCAAGGACTGGAGAAGGTTTTTCTCTCGGAATCTCTCCGCCCACATCGTTGTCAGGAGCTCGAGTCTTGTATGTACCCATCTCTTTACCGGCGACAATAGCGTCTTCATCTCCATAACGGCGAAGGAGGGCGAGATTGTCGTCGGATCCTGCTACGCAGCCCCCTCGGCAAACTTTGGCCTTTGTCTCTCGGAATGGGAACATACCATCACAAACAGGAAGGCTTTCATCTGTGGTGGCGACTTCAACGCGAACTCATCTCTCTGGGGTTGTCCGCGTGAAGACGCCCGGGGTGACTTGCTGTCAGGACACATAATTATCCATAACTTGGCACTTGCAAACATGCACAACTCTGAAGCCACTTTCGAAAGACGAGATACAGAAGACAGAGTCATAGCAGAAGGCTGGCCTGACCTAACAATTACAAATTCCTTCACCCTACCACGAATATCACAATGGTCCGTATCAGACAAACACAGTGGCTCAGACCATAAATACATACACTTTTCTTACATGACCTCTCCACTCTACACGCAACGTAGACGTTACAACACAACTCGCGGAAACCTTCGCAAATTTAACAACGTCATCAAAAGTCATAAGTCATCCCTTTCAGCACAACTCGAAGGGGTGCACAACGAAGGCACACTCAACTCTTTCACATCTAATTTAATCGAAACCATGCAGACTGCGGCGAAGGCTTCCTTTCGACTGAAAACAGTCAAAAAATCACACACTTTCTCATTCTGGAACAAGGATCTTAGAAAGCGGAGGAACCAACTTACAGCCCTCAGACGCAAGATTAAAACATTGCGCCTGCTCAATCCTATCCCCCCTGAAGTAAAGACCCTTGCAGCACGTCGTACGAGACTTAAAGCAGTTTACAAACGTGAGATTCTGGCGGCGAGACGGGCGGCGTGGAAGAAATTCTGCAGCAACAATGAGAACCCTTTCGGCATCACTCAAAAATTTCTGACCGGCAAGTTCTTCACTCCGGATGAAATACGTCTAGAAAGACCAACTCACGAAACCTCGCGACAAAATAACCTGGAATTCCTGACACACACTCTCTTTGGCCCCTCGGCTTATCCCCAACAAGACAACCAGGATATCCTTTTCACAGCACACGAAGACAAACGCTTCACAAAGGCAGAAGTAAAAACAGCACTATACACATTGAATGACAAGAAGGCCCCAGGGCCGGATTCAATTGATTTTCGGATACTAAAACTCACTCACAAAGAACTTCCACACATATTCACGCGCTGGGCTAACCTCTGCCTCAACATGAGGTACTTTCCTTTAGTACTCAGGCAGGGAGAGGTAGTTTACTTTCTGAAGCAAGGCAAGTCTCCTTCCGAACCCAAGTCATACAGACCCGTCTGCCTTCTTCCCACTCTGGGAAAGCTTCTGGAAAAACTTCTGGTTATGCGGTTGACACACTTCTTGGAGTCAAACAACCTTCTCCACCCCAGACAATTCGGGTTCCGCGAGGGCCACTCATGCGAGCTCGCACTTCATGCAATAATGACTGCCTGTACAGAAAGCATAGCCCAGGGCAACGCAACATCACTCGTTTCACTAGACATACAAGGCGCATTCGACAACGTAGAATGGCGAGACATTCTCTTACAACTACAAGCACTCAACTGTCCGGGGAACATAGCTGGTCTCATCGGCTCCTATCTCTCACAGAGGAGCGTCCTGATTAACTGGGGTGCTGGCACATCTACCCACCGATTACAGAAGGGTTGCCCCCAGGGCTCGTGTCTTGGCCCAATCCCCTGGTTGCTTGTAGCAAATGTGCTACTAACAGAACTAAATCGGCTGGGATTTAAACTATTTGCCTTCGCCGATGATTTCAGCTTCATTTTCTCCGGTCGTTACAGACGTCATCTGGAGGAACAGTTTGCCGAAGCTCTTCCTATTTTCTGCCGGCTCCTGGATATACTGCACCTCACACTCTCACCAAAATAGTCTCAAGCACTAGTATTCACCAAACCACACAGATATGATCCAAAACGCCCTCCAGTGATGAGGATCAATAATGTCTCCATTCGACACGTACAATTAATAAAACTCCTAGGTATAACCATTGACGCAAATCTTAACTGGATTCCACACATTAACGACCTAAAACTTAAATTGACAGCATATCATAATAATTCATTAAGACTAACTTCTAAATTGGGAGGGGTAGACAACAAAACACTGAAGATCTGGTACCTAACAATAATCGAAAGAATAATACTTTACGGGGCCTGTATCTGGGGGGGGGGTAATTTATCATCCATAACACAACCTAAACTAAAATCAATACAACGCACTTTTCTCCTACAAATTTCAAGGGGCTACCGCACAATCTCCACAGATGCACTAAATATACTTACAGGTATTCCACCCATCACATTTCAACTAGAATACGAACACGCCAAATCCTCAATCCTACAGCTAAAACGTGACACAGTAATAGATTCTCTTTTTCCAAACACAACATTGCAATACAAAGTCAGGAGCTGGCAGCTCCACCCCGCTGATGAGACTTCACATTTTCAAGTAAACATAACACGCAACAGCTACACACCTGCCCTTAGCACCACACTCTTCACTGATGGTTCAGGCACAGAGACTGGCGTGAGCGCAGCCTTCTGCGCCACGGAGGGCACGGTGGTGGTCCATCAGTGGTCTGCGAGGCTAGATGATAATAACTCCGTATTCCAAGCGGAGCTGTTCGCAATACTAAACGCATTAGAGTGGGTGGAATCCCACTCTAGCAATAGTATTATCATCTACAGCGACTGCCTCTCTGGCCTGCAGGCAATACAGGCACACAGGACAAAACATCCTCTAGTACTCCAAATCAAACTAAAACTTAAGAATCTCCTACATCGTATCTCACTAGGTCACGTCTCGGCTCACAAAGGTATCTTTGGCAATGAACTAGCAGACAACCTAGCGAAGAAGGCCACACAGAAAGAAACAATAGACACACACCTTTCAGTGCCCCAGTCATACGTCAAAAGGGTCCTTTGAGCAAGGATACTTACGCGATGGCAGGAGCACTGGGATACTTCAAAAAAGGGCAGGCACACATATAAGCTAATTCCTAAAGTTTCTCTCACACTATATAACTTAACACCCTACACCACTAGCTTCTTAACAGGACATGGCCCTTTCATGGCATATCTGGACCGCTTCAAAATAAGATCCACTGCCACTTGCGTCTGCGGTGAAGATGGCACTATAAGTCACCCGTACTACAGTTGTACTCTCACGCAACGCTGGCACTTGAGGCGTCCAGACATACTGCCAGTCAACTGGCTCCAAAACGTCCTTTCCCACACCCTCCTACTCAACAAATTAAAACACATTCACAATTTCCTTACATACTTAACAAGCCCTGGTTCTGCTTATCCAGTCTCACTGCCACCATATCAATCTTCAAACAGCACCAGAATCCAGTCCTCTTTGTAGGCTCCAGTAAATTCTCCTACTCATCAATGTGTGGTTTCCTACGATCGCAAGAGCCTCTGCTCGGGCTTCTGACCATTCTATCAAGAGTTACATCTCCAGTGGACGCTTGAGTATCTGCTCGTGCCATCTTACTTGTGCCACACAAAGCATTACATCTCCAATGGACGCTAAGTATCTGCTCGTGCCATCTTACTTGTGCCACGCATTCCATTCTTTTCCCTTCCTGCCGCCCCTTGTCGCGAGAGGGGTTCCTACCCCGGCGGCCAGGATCAGTGATGTTTATTATTATTATTATTATTATTATTTATTTTATTTTATTTTTATTTTAAATGTTCTTATACTCCCGCCCTCTGTCGCGAGTAGGCGTTTTCCTGGCGGGAAGGCATTAGTCTAATTTTTGTAATCCCACTTTGTTCTTTTTCAAATAAATTCTGGGTTCTGTGGTCGGTGGTGCATAGACGCCCTTAGCGGGTGAGCGTCGCCCCTTGAGCATTTTGTGTTTGTCCGTCTGCATACGGCCTGACAGGGCTGGACTCACTAACGAGCCCCAACGTGTCGGGGAACATACCGGGAGAGACGTTAAGCTCTAAGGGGCAGGTCTAGCCGGCCCTGAGCAGTCTCTCTTAGGCTGCCTAACCCTTAAAGACACGGACGGTTTGGATATACATAATGACAGGGGCTGCGTACTCTATGTTCCATCGGCTTTTAAAGCGTAGATAACAACTTTTAATGATACAATTGTGTAATGCAATGCCCAGTAGCAGTATAAAAGCAATAAACGTCAAATTGTTTAAAACAGACTAATTTAATTAGAATTAATCACATAAATAGTATGGGATTCGCGACTAGTTTGCATTGGGTGGATATCTTAATACGCCTCCCGTATCTTAAAAAGTTAATTAAAAACCTAACTGGAAACACGTGGCACGGACCAAGGCGGCGTTGCAACTTTGCAACCTCCCCTCGAAGTACGCTTAGCACAATGCCAAATTTAAACTTTGAACAAGGTTTTTGTTTTAGATACACTGTAAAAAGAAAAAAATATTACGACGCTGAATTTAATTTTATGAAATGCCAAATGAAGTTTAAATATGCACTACTTTTATTGTCAGTACCGAATTACGTTAATCAGAAACAGATTAGGATAAGGTTAAAAAAGAGTTATACAGAATAGCAATATTTGATATTATTTAGGCTTCATATCTCTTTGAACTTTTATGGTATACCCATTAATACTTTTCTAGTATATACAGCTATTCCCAACCCTACGTTGTATAGTTTTTAAAGTCTTATTATTCTTTTAGCAACGATTTTTTTTTTTTATAATACACTTAATAATTCGCATATCTATTGTACGGAACCCTCAAGGCGCGAGTAATACTCGCACTTGACCGTTTATTTTAATCATGAATACAATACTTTTTTTACACTGTATGTGTACAAAAAGTAAAAATGCAATTAAACTACATTTTTACGAGAGGAACGAACTATATACTCGTATATATCTACCCTATATATATAAAATCCTAATGAAACGAACATATGAAACGGCTGAAATGTAACGATTCTTTGAATCGACTGATTAAAAAACTGATTATGTTTCACGGCGATTTCTCCTAAAATATGGAATACTTTGCGATGAAATTAACACCAACAATCAATATTGATCCGCAGATTTCAAAACTGGTATTAGAATTTTTAAATTCGAATTAGTTTTCGAAATATTAAATTTTTTCTAATTTTATATACATTTTTCTAATGATGGCAACTCGAATTTTAATGAAACAGATATTTTTTTTTCAGATTTTAGAAAAGGTTACTATTTTAAACTAATTTGGCGAGAAGTTTGGCCTCCCTTTAAATGTATGCTAAGAAATGTATCATGTTACTTTTATTCATAATTCAATTTGTATTTCATTATCATTTTATTTAATGCAAACAGAAACATTTAAAATAAATGGCTTTCACTTCTTTATTTTTTTTAAACGAAATGAAAAGAAAAATATTAGGCACAGATGTCATATACGCACCGGGGTACCTAATTGGCGCCAAAATGGCATTATTTTGGTTGACATGGTAACCCGGCTATTGTTGTTTATTTAATAATAAGTGTTTATTTACTTTATTTTCTTTTTTTAAATTACATAAATTGTTTTGTTCTATAGTTAATTATTTTTTTGGTTATTTTCCTTTAAAAATAAAAAATAATTAAAAAATACGGTACTACTTAGTTATTCCATCGACCCATTTCGCCAAATTATATAAATCGCCAAACCACTCGCCAAATTATACAAATTGACATAATTTTTATTTTAAATAACGGAAGAACAAAGAAAATAGTATAACATTAATAAATATACAAATAAAACGTCGAAATAAAAATCACTTGATGACGTAAAGACGTGTAACTTGCTTAAAGTCAAGTGAATGTGACATTTATCAACTATTATTGGCATTTAATCTTATAGTTTGGTGATAGATTTTTGTTCGACGGGATAACTAAGTAGTACCAAAAATACATATCTAACTGGTATTCGAAAACGCGGATTTCGCCAAATTTTCGTTAAAAATATCACGCCAAACCGGGTGCGTATATGGCATATGGCCAAATATTAAATGATGTAACAAACGATGACATTTAATTTCAACTTCAATGCAATGATTTAATTTATACCACTCGAAAAAAAAAAAAAATGCTAACTGGCGAGTTGAAAAATAGTTATTGGCGAGATTTGCACCCGGCTAGCGTAACAGTACCAAGAATTCTTTGCGACAATGCTTTTATGTAGTATTATTCGAAAAAAAAAAATATTTTTTATCAATCGAAATGGAAAACTTTCGGCACAGATGCCACATACGGTCCCATATTGGCGCTATTTTTTTTCTGACGCCATTGTCATATACGCAACGGGTACTTAACTGGCGCCATAGTATCGTTATTTTGCTTGATTTGATAAGCCGGATGTTGTTGTTTATGCTATTGAACTTTTCCCCAAATTAGCGTCGGAAAAAAATCGCGCCAATATGGGGCCGTATATGATATCCGGGCCAAACTTTCATATGAAAAGCGAAGGGATCAGAGCGTATTTATTTATGGCAGTTACATGACTTGGACTATTATAATATAGATGAAATGATGGCGATAGAATAATATTTGGCGACTTATCACCTGTACCTAGCTAATATTAAAGTACCAAAATGGCGCCAGGAATATAAAAAGCGAAGTGGTTCGCCCGGAACTCTTGATGATAGTCACATGACTTAGGCTATTGTTATAGAAATTGTTTTAAAATACCGGGAGACAAAGACTCTGTACACTTAATTCCTTTTATTTTTAGCTTCTTTTCAAACGTTTAACTGATCCTCTTTAATCAAACACGAAAACAACCAGTGGGTGTCTTAACAGCAACTAATTCGGCCTTAAATTTTTGAAATCAAAGGAAATTGACTGGAAACCCGTTTACAGGGTGATCTGCACAGCTTTTTTCAGTATAATTCAATCTTGTATAATATTTTTTAAACCGATCAGATTAGCGTGTTTTTAGATTCTGCGGTGTCTGAACGGGGGTTGGCGAGCGTAGCTTGCAGGGGGCAGAGCCCCCTAGTATATATATATATGACTATGAACAAGTAATATAACAAGGGGCTATTCTTGTTACATAAAATATTAATGCCTAATCATACCACTGCATAAATTTTATTTACAATTCTTACAATAATTATCTCATTGGGATATAAAATTACCGCGTTTACACATATTTAAGAAAAGATTTCTTTACTTAACCCTCCAATACACTCTTAATTAGAGATCGACCGAAAATTCGGTTTCGTTTTCGTTTTCGGCCCAAAATCACAGTTTCGCCGAAAATTCGTTTTCGGCGAAAATGCTCTAGAAAATTCGGCCGCACCGAAACTCGACCGAAATTATCTCTATTCCAAAAATCTCGTTTCTTCTTTCGGAAATTTTCAACATTACTCACTGGTTTGAGCTGTATCGGCTCAAATGAGGCACTCTTTATTTATTGCTATGAACTTCACTGTTTACAATTATCAGTCATGACTGACTCAAGATTTGAGTGCAAAATATAAAGGAAGCAATGCATATAGGACTAAACCTTGAAGACGCTTTTCACATGCTCATTAAAAGTTGCAGATTTAACGGTAATAGGAAATTTTTATTTTGAAACCGCAGAAATGTTTCGAATGCTTTTTTTGAAAATTCTAGTTTAACAGATAGTCATTAAAAAAATAAAAATCGAGTATGTATACCTAAAACACTTTTTACTTAGATGAAATTCATATAATTCGAAAATTATTCCACATCGGTGGTGAATTAATTACATTTTATTTTATATGAACATAAAAAGCTTTCGTCAGAGGCACAGAGAGCTAACTTGGGCCACACGTATAATTGATTAATAATTATGTATATTTAATAAACATATATAAGTAATTAAGAAGTATGTATATTTATGTATGTATTAAGTACTTAAACATTTTTTTGGACATTTTCATTTCTCGTTTTCGTTTTCGGATAATAGGAAAATTATCTAAATTCGGTTTCGGTCTTAAAAACCTGTTTCGCTCTATCCTTACTCTTAATATATTAATTGTGTTGAGTTCTGTTGAGAGTTAATTATACTGTATTATATTGTCTAAATTTACAACCTACAAAATTACAGAAAAACAACTCTAAATGCAAACAATAAATAATCCAGACTACTATTACAGACATCACCAATTCTCAATTCAATTTCTATGGATTCTCTAATTATATTTTTTTGCGGATAAGTGCACGACCAAATGATTTTTGCATTGTCATAATCTGTAGCTTTAATCTGAGTTCTAGAACAGAATCTGGCAACAGAACAGAATCTAGAACAGGGCTGTGGATTGTCTATCATATTTTACATCTGCTTTATGTTCCTTCTTTAATAACTAGAGAATCCATACAAATTGAATTGAGAATTGGTGATGGCTGTAATGAAGGTGTTTCTTACGGCATTCATAAGTTGTGGTTGGATTTTTTGAAACAGAATTTAACTCAAAGTTAAAGAGGTCTGACGTAATTGTTGACATTAATAATCTGGTTTCTTCAAGTTTTTTCTCTTTTTTTTTTTCTCTTTTGTGGTTGGATGGTTGAACTAGAGGTCTGCACGGGCCGGAATTTCCTGGCCCGGGCTCGGCCCGACTCGTAGAAAAAAAATTCGGCCCGGTCCGGTAGAAAAGTTAAAAGTTCGGCCCGAGCCCATAGGAAAAAAAATTATTGGCCCGGCCCGGTATAACAGCTAAAAGTTCGGTCCGAACCTGGCTCGGCCCGGAAAAAAGTTAAAATTTCGGCACGAGTGAATTGATGCAAAACTTTTATTTTTACGTCGATTTAGTTATAAATTTGACTCTTACGAGGAGTTCTGACCAAAAATATTTATCTTAACTTTTTTTCATGTTTCTAAACTTCATTTTTATATAAGTGCTGCAGGCTGCGATATTTATTTTTTAATGAATCGCTATTTCTTCTATGTTTCAGTTATCATTAATATTGTTAATCCATATTCCATGCATAGAACTGTTAAAAATTTGAAAAATGCTATATAGTAAAATCTTCTAAGACTCAATTACATATAAAAGAAAAAAAAATGCGTTATAGACAAGTTCCCTTCTTAGCAAATGTAAATGTATTATATATTCTTTTCTTACGTATTAGTATATTAATTTTGCATGGATCAACACGTATTTCAGTTTAAAACAGTATGCCGTCATAGGCAGGCTCCTTTTTTCACGTTTTACTATATTTTGATTTAGTTATATTTTAATTAGCGTAGAAATTTACTATTCTTTAAAAATAATAAATGTTAATGTTTAATTGTGAAATAATGGCGATTCAAAAATGTATGCATATTTAGCAAAAATCTTTGGGTCAGGCTTAATTTTACTGATCGTTGAACGGACAGGTCACCCCGAGACAATGATTTTCATACTGGCTGGCTCAAAACTAAGACTGAAAATTTTGGGCCGTGAAGAATAGAAAAGAAACCAGTCCCGGCTCTGTAAAGAAAAAATAAGTTAGGCCCTGCCCGGCCTGATTCTTTCGGAAAAAAGTAAGGCCCAAGCCCGGCCTGTTCCGTAAAGAGTAGTCACTATGCCCGGCCTGGCCCGAGTGCCGAAAATGAAAATAGGCCCGCGGGCCGGGCTCTGGCTTCGGGCCTCAGGCCGGCCCGTGCAGATCTCTAGGTTGGACTGCAGCTGTAAAGATGGCGCTGTTTTGGAGGCGTGTTCAACACAGTATGTTTATTCTTTTGACTTTTACGAACTTATAAGTATCTTCTCTTAAACTGAAATAAGACCCTGATGATGGCCATACGATGGCTGAAACTTGTTGGTTTTAAACTTTTAAACTTTTATTTAATATTTTAAAACTTTTATAGCTAAAAACAAAAACAAATATGTGTTTCTTTGTAGTCTACACTACATGCTAAAACCTCAAAAATTCACACATTTAGGTTATAACAACATGTACAATAATAACTTATAAACAGATCAAGTTAAATAATGCTGTAAAAAGTGATAAAATATTTTTTATTAAGATTGACGACCGTTTCATGGCACAAACGGTGACATTTTCAAAACCAATCATGATAGAAAATATTTTCACATCGTAATTTAAAAACAATAACATAGTAAACAGTGTCACGAGACATCATGTATAATGAAAAACATTGCAAACATAAAATAAAATAAAAATTAAATTGGCTATTTATAAATTGGCTATTGTTTTTAAATTATGTGAAAATTAATCCACGCTCGCTAATTACCAATTTAATTTTAATTTTATTTTATGTTTGCAATGTTTTTCATTATGCATGATGTCTGGTGACATTGTTTACTACGCTACTGTTTTTAACTTATGTGAAAATATTTTCTATCATGAATGATTTTGAAAATGTCGCCGTTTGTGCGATGAAACGTTCGTCAATCTTAATAAAAATATTTTATCACTTTTTATAGCATTATTTAACTTAATATATTTAAGTTATTTATTTATTTTTTTTTTTTTTTTTGCAGTTGAAACACTTGAATTTTTTTTCTTCTTAATTTTGTGCTAAAATTAAATTTTAAACAAACCATTTTGTGTACATTTTCGTTTTAATTCAGAAGTACATGTGATATGATTCTGTTTTGTTCAAAAAATGTTTTCTATATGCATACTTTAAAGTTTTATCATGCGCGCAGCACTTAATGATTTTAATTCACGCATTAGTGAGATGAATTTTTAAATTTAAAAGTTAAATATTAATTTTCTATAAACAAGATTTATTTTTCTGGATAATATAGTTAGGAATACAGGCATCCCCCCGACTTACGTATTACGCGACTTACGTAAATTCGCAGTTACGTAATAAATCTCGAAAATTACGTTTGTGAACATATTAGCGCGTTTGATACGCAGTTGCATACTTTTGATAGTTATTTTATAAATAAAATATATAGATATAAACCACAACCGTAATATAGTTTATATATTAAATAGCGATATATTTTTATTGGAATATACAATCAAATCTATAACAAAACAACTTAATCTTTATTGTTAGTTATTCATAGTAGTCATCTAATTCATAATAAATACAGTTTGTGCTTATCAAGGATTATTTTATTTTGTGAGGGCTAATCATTTTTCTTGCCAACAGAAATTCATGAAGAATAGGTTAATTATTTCCTTTTTTTTATAGTTGTTTGATGTAGATTCAAAATTGTTATAAATTAATTCGTCAATGTTAGATTTATAAATCCCGTATTTCACAAGATATTTGAAAAGTGTTCCTTAAATATGTTTTTTTGTATTTTTTTCATACTTTTATGGTTTATATACGAGTAAATACTGTAATACTGTCATATTTATAAAATAATACGGTGTAAATAACATATATATATAATAAATATTGCAGTTTCTTACAAAATTTTACCTAAGCAACGTACAAATTCGACTTACGTAAAATTCGAGTTACGTAAAACTTTACGGAACGCATTACTTACGTAAGTCTGGGGATGCCTATATACAGTTTAGGCAGAAAGGCAAAAAAGATAAAATTTGCAACAAATTAGATGCATGACATTATGACTTAGGAAGAAGGGGAAGGGGGGATCTGTCTCGAGACATGCGCCGCGGTGCTGCGTAGACTAAGTTGCGCAATTCCACCTAACCACTCACACGATTACATTCGCCCTCCCATCTCCCCTCCGAACTTTCTCTATAAGGTTTACTTTAAGTTTTTTGGGTTGCTGAATCCGATTTTTTAACTTACCCCCAAACTCCCCCCCGCCGAAAACCCCCCAAAATAGTTGTTTTTAACTTAAATTTTTTATTGTTTTAGGGGAAAAGCATTACGAAATTCAGAAACTAGACAACATTTGCAGCAAATAGGATACATGAAATTATGACGTAGGATAAACGAGGAAAGAGGGGGCTGCCTCGGAACATTCCAAGCGCGCTTTTCTCAAAAACCAAATTTTTTCAAAAAATCAATTTTTTGGGGGGTTGCCTAGTGAAATTTTCGTGGGAAGTTACAAATTCATATTCAGCGACCCCAAAAACATAAAGTGAGTCGAAATCCAGAACTAGTATTAATTTTCCCAGGTAAAAACTAACTGAAATGTATTCAAATGGATACTATGAGGCAAAAAAATTATTTACGTAAATCTTATTTTAAATTTTTAATAGCATTGGACAAAGGATAAATAAATTTATTCAAATAAATGCATTTAAATGCATCATATAAATTCAGTGAAAGTGACATATTTAAAGTATATTGGAAAATTAATACTATTATTTAGATGTGTGAATATATCTTAGCCAAAACAAAAATAATTTAAATTTAATTTTAAAACAAATCGTTTAAAGCCACATCAAAGCGTCACTAAAATTTTGATATCATATCTTTTAAAACTCATACTTGGAATTTATGAGAGGTGTAAATGTTAAAGCATCAATGAATAAACTTTTATACGTTTTTTTAAATTGAACATAATTTTTGCACATGCGATTATAAAAAAATACAAAGGTGAAATAAATAATATATAGAGAGACTATAATTAATAGAATAGCGTCACTCAAATTTGATATCATTATTTTTAAGTTCCATATTTAAAATTCTTAGAGTATAAGATAAAGTGCTGCGTCACAAACTTTTAACCCGTTAAGGGTTTTTGTATTGATGTTTTTTTTTTACAGTGTATTATAAAGTAAACGAATGTCAAAGCTCATAAATAAGTTCAAATAGCATGCACTGTAAAAAAAATACGACCAGTTTTCCTGTAGGAATCGGAAAAATAGTTGCCCTTATCGTACCGGAAAAATTTCTGACCCAGCTCGGAAGAAAATCCGTAAAATCGGAATAAAATCCGTAAAATACCGTTTTAATGACTATTTCCTTTTTTTTACGGATTTTATTCCGATCTGGGTCGGAAAACTTTCCGGTACGACAAGGGCAACTATTTTTCCGATTCCTACAGGAAAACTGGTCTGATTTTTTTTAACAGTGTGCTCATTAAAAAGGAATATAACAATTTAACTGAATAACGAAAAAAGTAATCTGTTTGCACTGTCATCCCGCAATCGTCGCTTCGCCTGGGGTCACGGCCTAACGAGGTTTCGCTCTAATTAATATTACATAACATCAAAAACATTTTAGTTGATTTATTAACATTTTTTACGTATTTTTTTTAACTGTTAAAGCATCTGTATGTACGCATATGTACAGTCGTGGATAAAAAAAGTAAACACCCCCTAACTCCTCAACAAATTATCGTAGACGAAAGTTACTGGTACCGAACGATTTGAAATAAAGTCTACTTTTAAATGACGTATATAAAATTTGCTTAGGGGGAAATAAAGTCTACTTTTAAATGACGTATATAAAATTTGCTTAGGAGGCCATCTACATATTAAAACGAACCATAACTTTGTTTTTTTTTCAATAGCAGTACACAATTCTGACAGCATAAATGAACTATACACCCTTCAATTAGTCTAAAAACAAATTTTTATGCAATTCGTACCATAAGTTTCCGATAAATTAATTATTTTAAAACGAGCGTATTTTAAGGGCTGTATCCAAATTGAAGTTCGGTACTCCATTGTTAACCGAGAGAGCTCCTTTCTTGATCAAGGCACCTTAAGCAATCAATTAAGCCTGTTAGATTATAAAATAGCATAAGAAATTTCAAAATATTTAGTCACTTCTATCATAGACGGCCCCTTAAACCATCATTTTGCCGTTTTTTAAGCATAATTTGAAAACTACTAGGAAGAAAAATGTGAAATTTTGGATTTCCATAAAGCAGGACTTAATAAATATGAACCCATCAAAAAAATTGTAGGTTTCAGTTCATAATTTTTTTTAATATTAATTTCATAATTCGTAATTCATATCAGAAAATTATAAAAATTGCAAATTCAACGTATTTATGTTTGGGTATATTAGTATTATTGCTACACAAAAAATTAAAACATTAGGATCATAATTTCAGAAGTTATAAATAAAAACATGAAAATGTAATTTAACATCCGAAGCACTAAATTTTGAATGTTTATAATTCAAAAATTTATCATTCAAATGACTTCAAATTTGGTGTCTAGACATAGTTTGAACCAAATATTTGAAATATCTCGTTAAAATTGGGTATTGCCATTGAAAAAATGAAGTTTGGATTTGTTTTAATATGTAGACGGCCTCCTAAGCAAATTTTATATACGTCATTTAAAAGTAGACTTTATTTCCAATCGTTCGGTACCAGTAACTTTCGTCTACGATAATTTGTTGAGGAGTTAGTAAGGGGTGTTCACTTTTTTTTCCACGACTGTACACGCATATGATGTTATGAAGCAAATTGTATTTTTGTGGTTAAATACTATATATTTTTAAAAAATTTTTGTATCATGTTATTCTATAATGCAGCTTTATTTAACGTTTTGCAAAAAAAAAAAAAAAAAAAAAAAAAAAAAAAAAAAAAAAAAAAAAATGTAATAATTATCAATAGAATATAAAATTAAGAAAAAGCATAATTTTAAAACAAAATTACCGATTTTGAATAATTAGTAAGTAATCTCAAAATTTTCCAGGAATAATAAAAGAAGAAACTTTCTGGATTTAAAAAGTTGTTATATTGAATGATTAGGAAGGGAGAAAAACACCGTACCCTTACTGAAAGAATTTTAATTTATCGTTTTTAATCATCTTATTTTATCGCATTAATAATTTCGATTTAATAGTTCATGACGGTTTTAGCCTTAAAATTGTCTCTCTGTTTTTTTTAAAGTAATAATGCTGGTGCTGCCATAATTGAATTTATTTATTTTATTATATTTTTTTTACTGACCTTTTCACTTTCTCGGCTTACCCTGCAAAAACTATTGCATATAAAACATGAAAACTGCAAGCTTTATAGAGAAATGTATCATAAACCCGCTGAAGCAGACAGATTTTAAATAGAAGAATTAATTTAAGTGCCATTTAATGTTGAAATTGGTCAAGATTATTAAGTTAAATAAGTTTTATAGTTATCAGAAACTATACATAGCAATTTAACCATTCTTTTCAGGCATGTACTTTAGTAGATTTTGGTGTGCAGTTTTCAAGCATTTTTTAAATTTGCTATTTTTTAAAGATTTTTTTTCCAACTTTTTGTTCAAAATGTCATTATCTGAATGAGTATGAATCAATAGTTTGAAATAGCCGTTGTTATCTACTGCTATAAGATTTTAAAATGCCCAAAATAATATTTCCAAACACTTTCCAATTCAAAAATATATTTACACATGAATATATAAAAAAGAAGAAACAAAAAAACTTTAAAATAATTAAATTATTACATTCGAAAAGCATTTAATGATGAAAATTTCGTCATATTTAAAGCTGTATTCTCAAATCCAAGCTGGCTGCTTTCTGACAAAATTTTTATTTCGTTTTTGTTTGCAAACGAGCAAACGTATCACATTTGCAAGTGCTCTTTTTAGGAAGCATGTGTAATGTAAAGGCTGAAGGTTAATCGTTTATAACTCAAAATGTAATTAATTTATGAGAAAAAAAATTTGATTACAATTACAAATCACTTCAATAATCATACCTAGTATTTTTTGTTTAAAAATGTGTCAGAAAGTTCTGCGTTGTAAAGCGCGAAGAAATCTTTATTTGAGAACTCCCTCAAAACGATATGTTTTAAAAGTCAGATTTAAAACGATTTTCTTACAGCGTATAACAGAACTATTTTTTTTCCTAGACATTATAAAACTCACGCAGGCAGTAACATCTTTACTTAACAAATTATGTCACCTGATTTTCAAATGTGTAGTTGATTTTACTTATTCATTACGCAAACAACCGTAAGTTGCCGCGACAGCGGTGGATGCGGCCTCGGGGACCGACCCCTACTCCACCCAACTACAGAAGACTACTATTCGTCGTAATAATATCTTTCAATCTTACAATGTCGAGTAATTTTTTTCTAGCATATGCAATGTTAACCTTATGAGAAAATGTTTTATTTTCGAATAGATTATATTCCGTCTAAATCTCAAAATTTCTAAACTAAATTTATAGTGCAATACTGTATTAAACTTTCAGAGCGAATGTATAAAATTAAGGGTGTATTTTAAGTAAAATGAGCATAAAACAAATCTTATGGGAAAAAGCTCAAGCAACGAAACTCTGCAAAAGCTAACTTTCGGATGCGAAATTTTTTCAAAGGGTTAATACTCGTATTTTTTAAACCACAGACGTTTTTTTAAAACTGAATGTACGTTATTAAGCGTGTATAATTGTTATTTTTTGCATTTAGATTAAAAATTCCGGGTAAGAACATTGTCCACTGTCTATTCTCAGATTTGCTCCGGCGGTCAGACTTAGTATCTGCGTCACAAAAACAGTTATAACTCCGTAAATTATTGGAATTTTAAACTATTCTCTCGAGAATATATTCTTAAAGGTCTAATCGTTAAGAATGCGAAAAAAAAAATAATTTTGAAAATCCTAAACCAGAAAGTTAAATGAGCCGTTGATTTTGAAAGTGGAACTAGTGCAAGTTGCAATTTATTGTAAAATGAAAAACTCTATTCAATTCCAAATCCCTGCAGTAATCATATATATTCAATATAATGCATTCGTCCATATAAAGTCTTTTAGGTATCAGTCCAGGATTGTGTCAGAAAATTTCGTTTTGCTGAGTGGATAAAAACATTTTTTGAAACAATATTTTATATAAAAGAGCCTTAATAATGATTATTTCTGAAACCAAGTCATAAACTGTTTAGAACTGGCGCACAGTGGAGTATTTCACGCAAAAACCTCCACAAAATTGCAAAAATTAAAATTTGCTCAACAACTGTAAAACGTATATTTTATAATAGCTGACTAACTGGTGCATCGTCCTATGTCTGTTTCAGGAGCATGAGACATATCTGGCGGCAACTAGACTCAGTTGAAAAGGAGGTTTCTTTACGAGAAGACGTGCTTTATTGTTACGTTTCAACTTTGTTAATGTGATTAATTAGGTTTAAATGTGTAGTTTTTGTGGCTTCGTGAACTGTTGAACTTAATAGCTTTATTTTTAATATAATAAAAAAAAATTAAACATTAAAAATGTGTTCTTATCAAGTCTTTTTATTTCTAAACTAGCAAACCCCGCGGCTTTGCTCGCGTGATAGTTGAAATATGCCAAGTGATATTTGCATGAATATATTTTATTAGAAGAACACTTTTTGAAATAATTCAAAAATTACAAATTAAGCCACAGTTTGACTAAACTTCATTATAAAAGTGCATTAGACAGAAATGAGATTTTAATTAATAAAAAGAACTCAAACTAATTCCAAATAAATGATAATTTGGAAAGTATTTTGAGACTTTTATGATCATTTCATAAGCTCATTTCAGTATTCATTTGAAGTTTTGAGTTTCTTAGAAACCATCTTAACACATTTACATCTTAAAATTAACCATCATGTCAAATTACAAGCTTCTTGTCTAACAGTCTACCACCTCTCTGGTGTTAGTGGCACCAACATAAAATGCCGAAACAGAGTTCAAATAGAATGTCTCGAAAAATGTTGAAACAAAGACTGTCACCATTAACCCTTTATTGCATACTCTAAAACTGGCAAATCCCCAAAGCGAAATTTAGTGTTTTCCTAATAAAAGGATCATGCTGAATGAGAAAAAAAATATTTTATGTGTTAAATTTTTTTTATTATTTGAGATACAGCTTATCTACTATAGTGGACACTATGAACACATAGTAGGAGAGCTGTTGAACATTTTTGAGTAGGTATTTGAGGCACCCTGAAAATTTGTACAACACTTCTTTTGTAATGCCTGAATACAAAATCGAATGTCTGGCTGAAGGATCGTGGCCCAAAAACTGTTTCAGACACGTGTCAAGTGCCATTTGGCACTTGACACGTGTCTGGCACAGTTTTTGTGCCGACTAAAGTGTCTGTCATTTTCAAAATATTTTTTTCTAAGCATAAATATTATTCTGCCTGAATCTCAGCGTGCCTCAAATACCTTTTTTGGGTAGTCAAAAAATGGCACTTGACACGTGTCTGGCACAGTTTTTGGGCCGACTAAAGTGTCTGTCGTTTTCAAAATATTTTTTTATAAGTATAAATATTATTCTGTCTCAATCTCAGCGTGCCTCAAATACCTTTTTTACTGGGTAGTCAAAAAATGGCACTTGACACGTGTCTGGCACAGTTTTTGGGCCACGATCCTTCAGCCAGACATTCGATTTTGTGTTCAGCCATTACAAAAGAAGTGTTGCACGAATTTTCAGGGTGCCTCAAATACCTTCCCTAAAATGTTTAACAGCTCTTGGACTAACAGAATTGAAATGTAGTGCTGTTAGGAAAATAAGGTTTATGATACTTTTCTTCTAGAATATTATCATATTCTAAAAATAATTGTGGTTAAAATTGAGAAAATATTCATTGATGGTGAAATTTGTAAAAACAAAGAGTTTTTGCATCGATGCATAGGTAAATTTTACATTTTATGCATGAATATGTTGGCTTCCTTTTACATAGTTCCATCTTGCATCGTTGTGCACTTTGATATGTTTGACGGTGGATATTGAGCCACTTTGTCATATCTGGTGCCCTTGTGTTCAGAATTTCCTCTTACTGGCAATTGTCTTATTTGTTTGTCTTCCAGCACATCACATTCTTCAGAGTTTGGAATGAAATGCGGTTCACCAGATTGTCGAGTCGCTGACTGAATGAGTCCGCTTACTACAGCCAGTTTAAATTTTCCAAATTGTATGTTGCAATTTGGATACAAGCTTCTGTTTAAAAGCCACGCACTCATAACAGCTACATCAATTAAATGGAATATAATTAATTTTTTATACCACTTCTTGGTTTTCAGGTGAGTTCTGTATAATGCCAGCAACATGTCACATTTATCTACCCTTCCAATATTTTGGTTACAAACTTCAATCAGAGCTGCTTGGTCAATTTTAAAGTATTATTTTGTTTTCCTGTCGTATTGCTTTATTTTCCTCTTGGGGTCAACACTGTGTATATTTGAAGCAACAGACACCGGTTTATTGTCAAACCATTGACATACTAAGATATTGTGCTTCTTGTCTACCATATAGTCGAACTTCTTGCAGCAATTTTCATATCTTTCTCTGGTTTTAGAGGATAGTGTTCTGTTCGATCTTTACGTAAGGTGCAGGTTTCAAATAGACCGATATTTTTCATCAAGTACTAAGAGCTTCGGTGAATCAAAGGAATTATCGAAAAAAATATATGTTCCAGTTGGTACTGCTCGTGTAAGACGAGCCACTATTTGGCCTGATTCCCCAATTTCGGGAGGCATATTAGATACCACAGACTTGTTGTTGTTACCATAAAATTGAAATTTATGAACAAATCCAGATTGTCCAGCTATTATGC
Organism: Maratus speciosus; assembly: GCA_963932465.1. Lineage (NCBI taxonomy): Eukaryota > Metazoa > Arthropoda > Arachnida > Araneae > Salticidae > Maratus > Maratus speciosus. Next base: position 177,150,324 of record OZ010793.1, read on the forward strand.
ACAATTTATATCTCCACTTGTATGATTTTTTACCATATACACTTTTAGAAAATGCTTACCTTGAAAGGTAACATTTGCTCATCCATTGATTGACAGATCTCTTGTTCGGCTACATCATTGAAATTTTGGTTCAAATGATAGGTCCAATTTTTTAAAAACGGTCATAGTCAACATCTTTTGGGGATTTCTCTAAAGAAGAGCCATTTTAAGGAAGAACAGATAATATATCTTCCCAACGAAATACAGGCATGGCATCTGCTACTAAATGTTGTCGATTTTCTGGAGACAACATTTAGTAGAAAGACGTCTAAAGCGTAAATCCACAACAGACATGAAAAAACTAATGCCTAAAAATACTTCCATTTCATTAACTGTAATTTATTTCATTTTTGTGCGATTTGATAATCTATATCTATTAGACTCAAATGTCATAATTTACAAAGTTCGTTATCAAATATTGTCTTGAACATCTGAAGTGGTGTTTTAGCAAGTAAAACCTTATTTTTTGGCTTCAGTATATTTGATGGATGAGCTTGCGGAGCAAGTGTTTTCTTTACCCATTCCCATTTCTAAACACGTCAAAATTATATTTAAAAATTTTCCCTGTTCACAAATGACGTCCACTTCAGACGTTCACACATGACGTCCATGGTCACTCATGACGTCCACTTCAGTTGACAGAGTAAAATGTCATAATGTTGATGCTGTGCATGGCGTCCACTATAGGCTACATTACGTAAAGCCTTTCATAAAATAAACAACAACAAAAAAAACATTTTTATACTCATTTTTCAATTGTCTATTAGGTCAAGACACCTAAAATCAATAATTAATGAACAAAGTATAATTTAAATAATATTATTATAGGTTTAGAAACATTTTTTCATGCTGAACAACTTACCGGCATTTTGATGAGACATACATATTGATTCTACCTCTAGAAGTAAGTTAATCGTATTGTGGCACCATCTCGATTTTTTCCCTGAAAGCATGAAAGTCAAAAAGTAGCATAAGCATTAAATAGGAACTGTGAATGATATAGGTTGGATAAGAAAAAAATGGCAATTTTGTCCATTGTAGTGGGCGGTATGCAACAAAGGGTTAATTTGCCAACATTAACCGTGAAATTGGTTGGTATTTCCTAATATTCTATAGAAAACGGAATTTAGGTGTTTTTAAAGGCTTTCTTGTGTTCCTGCCAACCAGTTGGTAGAGACACCGGCATAAAATATAGCCCGTATAGGATCAGGGACTATCACTCTTGATTCGCAACCAATAACTTCTGTAATCGGTTTATTATTTCCTGAGATTCCGTAGAAATCGTAATTTAGGACTCTTTTAGAATGCTTTTCGCTCCTTCTCTTCGTTTAGCCCCTTTTTAATTTCGAATTTATTTTCGACTGTTCTTAGAGGACATTTATATTTTATAAGTAACTACCGTGATATATTTAAAGTTTCTAGCCTCTTCAGTACCGCAGAAATCGCAATTTAGAAAGTTTTTTGCTCCTGCAACCCTCTAGGGATTGTGGCAGCGACATAAAATATAGCTTATGTTTGAGCAGGTTCTATCACCATCAGTTTGCAACCATAATGTTTGAAATAGGTTTCGTATTTCACACGATTGCATAAAAATCATAATTTAGAACGCTTATAGAACGCTTTTCGCTCACTTCATCCTTTTAAATTTGGAATTTTCTTTTGACAATTCTTAGAAAGCATTTGCATCTTTGAAGTAATTACCATTCGAAATTTAAATGTTAGACCCCTTCAGTAACACAAAAAGCGCAATTTAGAACATATTTTGCTCCTGTAACCACCATGTGGTGGTGACAACAACGTAAGATATAGGCTATGTTGGAGCGGGGACTACCACCATCAATTTGAAACCATTACTTCTGAAATCGGTTTATATTTCCTGAGATGGCGTAGAAATCGCTATTTAGAACATTTTTAGTACGCTTTTCGTTCATTTTCACCCCTTTTAAATTTCAAATTTTAAAGGAACTCTTCTCTGAGAGTATTTACACTTCATAAGTAATTACCATGCCAAATTTCAAGTTGCTTGCCCCTTCAGTATAACAAAAATCACAATTTAGAACGTTTTTTAAAATTCAACCGCAAGGTAGTAGAGACGCCGACATGAAATAGATCCTATATTGGAGCAAGGGTTGTCATCATCAATTTCCAACCATTACTTTTGAAATAGGTTGGGTACTTTCTGAATTTAGAACGTTATTTAGAACGTTTTTCGTCCATTTTCACCCCTTTTAAATTTCGAATTATTTAAGAAATGTTCTTAGAGATCATTTATATCTTATAAGTGTGTTATATAGTGTGTATAAGTGTGTGTTATACCATGTCCAGTTTTAAGTTGCTAGCCCGTACAGTATTACAAAAAACGCAATTTAGATCGTTTTTTGCTCCTTCACCCCCTTTGGGGTAATGGCACCGACGTGAAATACAGCCTATTTTGGAGCGAGGGCTGTCACCATCGTTTTCCCCCTATTATTTTTTAAATCGGTTCGGTATTTCCTGAGATTGCGTAGAAATGGCAATTTTGAACCTTTTCGCTCATCTTCACCCCTTTTAAGTTCCGATTTTTTAGGAAATGTTCTTAGAGATCATTTGTATCTTATAAATGACTGCCCTGACTAATTTCAGGACTCTAGGCCTTTCAGTAACACAAAAATCGCATTATAGAACGTTTTTTGCTTCTTCAACACCTAGGTGGTAGTGACCCCGACATGAAACAGAGCCTAAGAGGAGCATCATCAATTTCAAACCATTACTTTTGAAACAGGTTATGGGTACTTTCTGAGATTGCGTAGAAATTGCCATTTAGAACGTTTTTTAGAACTCTTTTCGCGCATTTTCACCCCTTTTAAATTTCGAATTTTTTAAGAAATGTTCTTAGAGATCATTTATATCTTATAAGTATCTACCATTCCAAATTTCATGTTCCTAGGTCCTTCAATAACACAAAAATCGCATTTTCGAACGTTTGTTTGCTTCTGCATTCCCTTTGGGTGTAGGGGCACCGACATAAAATATAGCCCATGTTGAAGAAACGGCTTTCTCCATCATTTTGACACCATTTTTTTTTTTTTTTTAAATCGGTTTGGTACTTCTTGAAATTGCGTAAAAATCGCCATTTAGAACGTTTTTTAGAACGCTTTATGCGCATTTTCACCCCTTTTAAATTTCGAATTTTTTAAGAAATGTTCTTAGAGATCATTTATATCTTATAAGTACCTACCATTCCGAATTCCATGTTCCTAGGCCCTTCAGTAACACAAAAATCGCATTTTCGAACGTTTGTTTGCTCCTGCACTCCCTTTGGGTGTAGTGGCACCGACATAAAATGTAGCCTATGTTAGAGCAAGGGTTGTCACCATCATTTTGACACCATTAATTTTAAAATCGGTTTGTTACTTCCTGAAATTGCGTAAAAATCGCCATTTAGAACGTTTTTTAGAACGCTTTTCGCACATTTTCACCCCTTTTTAATTTCGATTTTTTTAAGAAATGGTCATAGAGATCATTAGTATCTTATAAGTAACTACCATTCCAAATTTCATGTTTCTAGGTCCTTCAGTAAAACAAAAATCGTATTTTTAGAACCTTTTTTTTCTCCTGCACCCCTTTTTGGCCAGTGGCACGGACATAAGATATAGCCTATGTTCTAACACCATCATTTTAATGCCATTACTTTTGGAATCGGTTTGGTAGTTTCAGAGCTTACCTCTTGCAAATAAACAATTTTTACCTCTTTATAATATTAAGTATAGAATATATTAGGTATATTGATTTAAATGCATAGCTTTTTAAATGTGTGCTGGGCTTTGTCGGATCATTTTTTATGTATAATTGTATTGCTTATAGTTTTGAAGGCCAATTAAAAAAATATATATATCTTCCGCATATAGTTGCCCTTTTTAAATATACCGTATATACTCGCGTATAAGTCGACCCCCTAAATTTCGAATACAAATTCTGGAAAAAACGAAAAACCCGCGTATAATTCGACCCCCAACTTTTTACTTCAATTTTGCACAAAATCAAACCATAACACATTTAACTTGCCACTGCGAAAAGGTAGTAAGTAAACAAAAACAAATTATTGAAATTTTCTTAAATGATAAATTATTATTATTTGTATATTTTATATATTATTTTTTTATTCATACATATAAAAAGCCATAATTTTGCAGCATTCGAAGTTTTTGTTTTGGTTATTTTACTGACTCGCGTGTAAGTCGACTCCCCAAATTTGCTTATTGAAAATTGTCAGAAATTCTTCGCCATATACGCGAGTATATAGGGTAAATGGTTTTGGTTATCTATTAATAACACTCAAAAACCAGGGACTCTATTCTAGAACTCAACTTTAGAGAGTCAACTTTCCTAAATACTTAATGTAAATATTATATATATTAATACATTCGTTTCTATAAATAATTAAAAGTTTACATATAGTATAATTAACCACATTTATTTAAACATTATACGTAATTAAAATTACTCTACCAAATTTTGCTTTCCTCTTATAAACAGTGAAATGTTAATTAAACTTTGTATTTTATATTTATTTTTTTAAATAAATGCATATTTTTATGTTTATATAACATTAATTAAGCGTATTTATTAACAGAATGTCATCAGCAATAATTTTAACTGTAAAACACATGGAAACTAATTTTGGCCAGTATTTTGCTTCAAATACTCCACTGTGTGACGGCAGAACAACGGTATTTCTCATTGCCTCAAAAAATTATTATGTTGGCTTAACCCTTTGGAGGGCAAGTAATTGTGTTTCTGTAATGTCTAATTCACACTGGAATCTTCAAATTATTTAAAAATAAGAAAAGCAATTTTACGACTTTTTTCCATCAAAGTTAGAAAAGTAAAATTTAATAAAATTTTTCTGGTTCGAAACTTCATTAATCGTAGGTGGGATATATTATATCCCACCGCCTCTCAAGAGTTTAAATCATGGAACTATGGAATAAAGAGGAATTGACATAGTCTCATAATTTATTTAAACATTATACGTAATTAAAAGAACTCTACCAAATTTTGCTTTCCTCTTACAAACAGTGAAATGTTAATTAAACTTTGTATTTTATATTTATTTTTTTTAAATAAATGCATATTTTTATGTTTATATAACATTAATTAAGCATATTTATTAACAGAATGTCATCAGCAATAATTTTGACTGTAAAACACATGGAAACTAATTTTGGCCAGTATTTTGCTTCAAATACTCCACTGTGTGACGGCAGAACAACGGTATTTGTCATTGCCTCAAAAAGTTATTATGTTGGCTTAACCCTTTGGAGAGCAAGTAATTGTGTTTCTGTAATGTCTAATTCACACTGGAATCTTCAAATTATTTAAAAATAAGAAAAGCAATTTTACGACTTTTTTCCATCAAAGTTAGAAAAGTAAAATTTAATAAAATTTTTCTGGTTCAAAACTTCATTAATCGTAGGTGGGATATATTATATCCCACCGCCTCTCAAGAGTTTAAATCATGGAACAATGGAATAAAGTGGAATTGACATATTCTCATAATGGTGAAGCTTCAACTGTAACTGGTTTCGCAATGGCTCATTTCTGCGGAGGCAAACTTTCACTAGTAAATTTTAATAGAAATTTTCTCTTTATTTAAACGCCTTACTAATGCAGATTTCCAGTCATAATTATGGCAAAATAAAGATATTAATTTTTGCTGGTGTAAGTTTAGTTCGACGGTAGTGAGACTCCACGTTTCCGCGATTTTGTGACAACCTAGGTAACCTTCTATCAGTGTCAGTGAAAAAGATTATCACACCTCGGCAATCTGCCACCAGTAAAAACAACACTTTATAGTGCGTTTCCGCCATTCTGTGACAACCTTGACAACCTTCTGTCAGTGTCAGTGAAAAAGATTATCACACCTGGGCAATCTGCCAGAAGTAAAAACAACACTTTATAGTGCGTTTCCGCCATTCTGTGACAACCTTGACAACCTTCTGTCAGTGTCAGTGAAAAAGATTATCACACCTGGGCAATCTGCCACCAGTAAAAACAACACTTTATAGTGCGTTTCCGCCATTCTGTGACAACCTTGACAACCTTCTGTCAGTGTCAGTGAAAAAGATTATCACACCTAGGCAATCTGCCACCAGTAAAAACAACACTTTATAGTGCGTTTCCGCCATTCTGTGACAACCTTGACAACCTTCTGTCAGTGTCAGTGAAAAAGATTATCACACCTGGGCAATCTGCCACCAGTAAAAACAACACTTTATAGTGCGTTTCCGCCATTCTGTGACAACCTTCTGTCAGTGTCAGTGAAAAAGATTATCACACCTGGGCAATCTGCCACCAGTAAAAACAACACTTTATAGTGCGTTTCCGCCATTCTGTGACAACCTTGACAACCTTCTGTCAGTGTCAGTGAAAAAGATTATCACACCTGGGCAATCTGCCACCAGTAAAAACAACACTTTATAGTGCGTTTCCGCCATTCTGTGACAACCTTCTGTCAGTGTCAGTGAAAAAGATTATCACACCTGGGCAATCTGCCACCAGTAAAAACAACACTTTATAGTGCGTTTCCGCCATTCTGTGACAACCTTCTGTCAGTGTCAGTGAAAAAGATTATCACACCTAGGCAATCTGCCACCAGTAAAAACAACACTTTATAGTGCGTTTCCGCCATTCTGTGACAACCTTGACAACCTTCTGTCAGTGTCAGTGAAAAAGATTATCACACCTGGGCAATCTGCCACCAGTAAAAACAACACTTTATAGTGCGTTTCCGCCATTCTGTGACAACCTTCTGTCAGTGTCAGTGAAAAAGATTATCACACCTGGGCAATCTGCCACCAGTAAAAACAACACTTTATAGTGCGTTTCCGCCATTCTGTGACAACCTTCTGTCAGTGTCAGTGAAAAAGATTATCACACCTAGGCAATCTGCCACCAGTAAAAACAACACTTTATAGTGCGTTTCCGCCATTCTGTGACAACCTTGACAACCTTCTGTCAGTGTCAGTGAAAAAGATTATCACACCTGGGCAATCTGCCACCAGTAAAAACAACACTTTATAGTGCGTTTCCGCCATTCTGTGACAACCTTGACAACCTTCTGTCAGTGTCAGTGAAAAAGATTATCACACCTGGGCAATCTGCCACCAGTAAAAACAACACTTTATAGTGCGTTTCCGCCATTCTGTGACAACCTTGACAACCTTCTGTCAGTGTCAGTGAAAAAGATTATCACACCTGGGCAATCTGCCACCAGTAAAAACAACACTTTATAGTGCGTTTCCGCCAATCTGTGACAACCTTGACAACCTTCTGTCAGTGTCAGTGAAAAAGATTATCACACCTAGGCAATCTGCCACCAGTAAAAACAACACTTTATAGTGCGTTTCCGCCATTCTGTGACAACCTTGACAACCTTCTGTCAGTGTCAGTGAAAAAGATTATCACACCTGGGCAATCTGCCACCAGTAAAAACAACACTTTATAGTGCGTTTCCGCCATTCTGTGACAACCTTCTGTCAGTGTCAGTGAAAAAGATTATCACACCTGGGCAATCTGCCACCAGTAAAAACAACACTTTATAGTGCGTTTCCGCCATTCTGTGACAACCTTCTGTCAGTGTCAGTGAAAAAGATTATCACACCTAGGCAATCTGCCACCAGTAAAAACAACACTTTATAGTGCGTTTCCGCCATTCTGTGACAACCTTGACAACCTTCTGTCAGTGTCAGTGAAAAAGATTATCACACCTAGGCAATCTGCCACCAGTAAAAACAACACTTTATAGTGCGTTTCCGCCAATCTGTGACAACCTTGACAACCTTCTGTCAGTGTCAGTGAAAAAGATTATCACACCTAGGCAATCTGCCACCAGTAAAAACAACACTTTATAGTGCGTTTCCGCCATTCTGTGACAACCTTGACAACCTTCTGTCAGTGTCAGTGAAAAAGATTATCACACCTGGGCAATCTGCCACCAGTAAAAACAACACTTTATAGTGCGTTTCCGCCATTCTGTGACAACCTTCTGTCAGTGTCAGTGAAAAAGATTATCACACCTGGGCAATCTGCCACCAGTAAAAACAACACTTTATAGTGCGTTTCCGCCATTCTGTGACAACCTTCTGTCAGTGTCAGTGAAAAAGATTATCACACCTAGGCAATCTGCCACCAGTAAAAACAACACTTTATAGTGCGTTTCCGCCATTCTGTGACAACCTTGACAACCTTCTGTCAGTGTCAGTGAAAAAGATTATCACACCTGGGCAATCTGCCACCAGTAAAAACAACACTTTATAGTGCGTTTCCGCCATTCTGTGACAACCTTCTGTCAGTGTCAGTGAAAAAGATTATCACACCTGGGCAATCTGCCACCAGTAAAAACAACACTTTATAGTGCGTTTCCGCCATTCTGTGACAACCTTCTGTCAGTGTCAGTGAAAAAGATTATCACACCTAGGCAATCTGCCACCAGTAAAAACAACACTTTATAGTGCGTTTCCGCCATTCTGTGACAACCTTGACAACCTTCTGTCAGTGTCAGTGAAAAAGATTATCACACCTGGGCAATCTGCCACCAGTAAAAACAACACTTTATAGTGCGTTTCCGCCATTCTGTGACAACCTTGACAACCTTCTGTCAGTGTCAGTGAAAAAGATTATCACACCTGGGCAATCTGCCACCAGTAAAAACAACACTTTATAGTGCGTTTCCGCCATTCTGTGACAACCTTGACAACCTTCTGTCAGTGTCAGTGAAAAAGATTATCACACCTGGGCAATCTGCCACCAGTAAAAACAACACTTTATAGTGCGTTTCCGCCAATCTGTGACAACCTTGACAACCTTCTGTCAGTGTCAGTGAAAAAGATTATCACACCTAGGCAATCTGCCACCAGTAAAAACAACACTTTATAGTGCGTTTCCGCCATTCTGTGACAACCTTGACAACCTTCTGTCAGTGTCAGTGAAAAAGATTATCACACCTGGGCAATCTGCCACCAGTAAAAACAACACTTTATAGTGCGTTTCCGCCATTCTGTGACAACCTTCTGTCAGTGTCAGTGAAAAAGATTATCACACCTGGGCAATCTGCCACCAGTAAAAACAACACTTTATAGTGCGTTTCCGCCATTCTGTGACAACCTTCTGTCAGTGTCAGTGAAAAAGATTATCACACCTAGGCAATCTGCCACCAGTAAAAACAACACTTTATAGTGCGTTTCCGCCATTCTGTGACAACCTTGACAACCTTCTGTCAGTGTCAGTGAAAAAGATTATCACACCTAGGCAATCTGCCACCAGTAAAAACAACACTTTATAGTGCGTTTCCGCCAATCTGTGACAACCTTGACAACCTTCTGTCAGTGTCAGTGAAAAAGATTATCACACCTAGGCAATCTGCCACCAGTAAAAACAACACTTTATAGTGCGTTTCCGCCATTCTGTGACAACCTTGACAACCTTCTGTCAGTGTCAGTGAAAAAGATTATCACACCTGGGCAATCTGCCACCAGTAAAAACAACACTTTATAGTGCGTTTCCGCCATTCTGTGACAACCTTCTGTCAGTGTCAGTGAAAAAGATTATCACACCTGGGCAATCTGCCACCAGTAAAAACAACACTTTATAGTGCGTTTCCGCCATTCTGTGACAACCTTCTGTCAGTGTCAGTGAAAAAGATTATCACACCTAGGCAATCTGCCACCAGTAAAAACAACACTTTATAGTGCGTTTCCGCCATTCTGTGACAACCTTGACAACCTTCTGTCAGTGTCAGTGAAAAAGATTATCACACCTGGGCAATCTGCCACCAGTAAAAACAACACTTTATAGTGCGTTTCCGCCATTCTGTGACAACCTTCTGTCAGTGTCAGTGAGAAAGATTATCACACCTGGGCAATCTGCCACCAGTAAAAACAACACTTTATAGTGCGTTTCCGCCATTCTGTGACAACCTTCTGTCAGTGTCAGTGAAAAAGATTATCACACCTAGGCAATCTGCCACCAGTAAAAACAACACTTTATAGTGCGTTTCCGCCATTCTGTGACAACCTTGACAACCTTCTGTCAGTGTCAGTGAAAAAGATTATCACACCTGGGCAATCTGCCACCAGTAAAAACAACACTTTATAGTGCGTTTCCGCCATTCTGTGACAACCTTGACAACCTTCTGTCAGTGTCAGTGAAAAAGATTATCACACCTGGGCAATCTGCCACCAGTAAAAACAACACTTTATAGTGCGTTTCCGCCATTCTGTGACAACCTTGACAACCTTCTGTCAGTGTCAGTGAAAAAGATTATCACACCTGGGCAATCTGCCACCAGTAAAAACAACACTTTATAGTGCGTTTCCGCCAATCTGTGACAACCTTGACAACCTTCTGTCAGTGTCAGTGAAAAAGATTATCACACCTAGGCAATCTGCCACCAGTAAAAACAACACTTTATAGTGCGTTTCCGCCATTCTGTGACAACCTTGACAACCTTCTGTCAGTGTCAGTGAAAAAGATTATCACACCTGGGCAATCTGCCACCAGTAAAAACAACACTTTATAGTGCGTTTCCGCCATTCTGTGACAACCTTCTGTCAGTGTCAGTGAAAAAGATTATCACACCTGGGCAATCTGCCACCAGTAAAAACAACACTTTACAGAAAATTTTACCATATTTGTGAGAGAAATATTTCATGAATAAGACGCTTAAATAAGACGAAATTTTCCATTAAAATTTTCTGGTGTAAGTTTACTTCGACGGTAGTGAAGCTCCGCGTTTCCGTCATTTTGTGACAACCTAGACAACCTTCTGCCAGTGTCAGTGAAAAAGATTATCACACCTGGGCAATCTGCCACCAGTAAAAACAACACTTTATAGTGCGTTTCCGCCATTCTGTGACAACCTTGACAACCTTCTGTCAGTGTCAGTGAAAAAGATTATCACACCTGGGCAATCTGCCACCAGTAAAAACAACACTTTATAGTGCGTTTCCGCCATTCTGTGACAACCTTGACAACCTTCTGTCAGTGTCAGTGAAAAAGATTATCACACCTGGGCAATCTGCCAGCAGTAAAAACAACACTTTATAGTGCGTTTCCGCCATTCTGTGACAACCTTGACAACCTTCTGTCAGTGTCAGTGAAAAAGATTATCACACCTGGGCAATCTGCCAGAAGTAAAAACAACCCTTTATAGTGCGTTTCCGCCATTCTGGGACAACCTTGACAACCTTCTGTCAGTGTCAGTGAAAAAGATTATCACACCTGGGCAATTTGCCACCAGTAAAAACAACACTTTATAGTGCGTTTCCGCCATTCTGTGACAACCTTGACAACCTGTCAGTGTCAGTGAAAAAGATTATCACACATGGGCAATCTGCCACCAGTAAAAACAACACTTTACAGAGAATTTTACCATATTTGTGAGAGAAATATTTCATGAATAAGACGCTTAAATAAGACGAAATTTTCCATTAAAATTTTCTGGTGTAAGTTTACTTCGACGGTAGTGAGGCTCCGCGTTTCCGTCATTTTGTGACAACCTAGACAACCTTCTGTCAGTGTCAGTGAAAAAGATTATCACACCTGGGCAATCTGCCACCAGTAAAAACAACACTTTATAGTGCGTTTCCGCCATTCTGTGACAACCTTGACAACCTTCTGTCAGTGTCAGTGAAAAAGATTATCACACCTGGGCAATCTGCCACCAGTAAAAACAACACTTTATAGTGCGTTTCCGCCATTCTGTGACAACCTTGACAACCTTCTGTCAGTGTCAGTGAAAAAGATTATCACACCTGGGCAATCTGCCACCAGTAAAAACAACACTTTATAGTGCGTTTCCGCCATTCTGTGACAACCTTGACAACCTTCTGTCAGTGTCAGTGAAAAAGATTATCACACCTGGGCAATCTGCCACCAGTAAAAACAACACTTTATAGTGCGTTTCCGCCATTCTGTGACAACCTTGACAACCTTCTGTCAGTGTCAGTGAAAAAGATTATCACACCTGGGCAATCTGCCACCAGTAAAAACAACACTTTATAGTGCGTTTCCGCCATTCTGTGACAACCTTGACAACCTTCTGTCAGTGTCAGTGAAAAAGATTATCACACCTAGGCAATCTGCCACCAGTAAAAACAACACTTTATAGTGCGTTTCCGCCATTCTGTGACAACCTTGACAACCTTCTGTCAGTGTCAGTGAAAAAGATTATCACACCTGGGCAATCTGCCACCAGTAAAAACAACACTTTATACTGCGTTTCCGCCATTCTGTGACAACCTTCTGTCAGTGTCAGTGAAAAAGATTATCACACCTGGGCAATCTGCCACCAGTAAAAACAACACTTTATAAAGCGTTTCCGCCATTCTGTGACAACCTTGACAACCTTCTGTCAGTGTCAGTGAAAAAGATTATCACACCTGGGCAATCTGCCACCAGTAAAAACAACACTTTACAGAAAATTTTACCATATTTGTGAGAGAAATATTTCATGAATAAGACGCTTAAATAAGACGAAATTTTCCATTAAAATTTTCTGGTGTAAGTTTACTTCGACGGTAGTGAAGCTCCGCGTTTCCGTCATTTTGTGACAACCTAGACAACCTTCTGCCAGTGTCAGTGAAAAAGATTATCACACCTGGGCAATCTGCCACCAGTAAAAACAACACTTTATAGTGCGTTTCCGCCATTCTGTGACAACCTTGACAACCTTCTGTCAGTGTCAGTGAAAAAGATTATCACACCTGGGCAATCTGCCACCAGTAAAAACAACACTTTATAGTGCGTTTCCGCCATTCTGTGACAACCTTGACAACCTTCTGTCAGTGTCAGTGAAAAAGATTATCACACCTGGGCAATCTGCCACCAGTAAAAACAACACTTTATAGTGCGTTTCCGCCATTCTGTGACAACCTTCTGTCAGTGTCAGTGAAAAAGATTATCACACCTGGGCAATCTGCCACCAGTAAAAACAACACTTTATAGTGCGTTTCCGCCATTCTGTGACAACCTTGACAACCTTCTGTCAGTGTCAGTGAAAAAGATTATCACACCTGGGCAATCTGCAACCAGTAAAAACAACACTTTACAGAAAATTTTACCATATTTGTGAGAGAAATATTTCATGAATAAGACGCTTAAATAAGACGAAATTCTCCATTAAAATTTTCTGGTGTAAGTTTACTTCGACGGTAGTGAGGCTCCGCGTTTCCGTCATTTTGTGACAACCTAGACAACCTTCTGCCAGTGTCAGTGAAAAAGATTATCACACCTGGGCAATCTGCCACCAGTAAAAACAACACTTTATAGTGCGTTTCCGCCATTCTGTGACAACCTTGACAACCTTCTGTCAGTGTCAGTGAAAAAGATTATCACACCTGGGCAATCTGCCACCAGTAAAAACAACACTTTATAGTGCGTTTCCGCCATTCTGTGACAACCTTGACAACCTTCTGTCAGTGTCAGTGAAAAAGATTATCACACCTGGGCAATCTGCCACCAGTAAAAACAACACTTTATAGTGCGTTTCCGCCATTCTGTGACAACCTTGACAACCTTCTGTCAGTGTCAGTGAAAAAGATTATCACACCTGGGCAATCTGCCACCAGTAAAAACAACACTTTATAGTGCGTTTCCGCCATTCTGTGACAACCTTGACAACCTTCTGTCAGTGTCAGTGAAAAAGATTATCACACCTGGGCAATCTGCCACCAGTAAAAACAACACTTTATAGTGCGTTTCCGCCATTCTGTGACAACCTTGACAACCTTCTGTCAGTGTCAATGAAAAAGATTATCACACCTGGGCAATCTGTCACCAGTAAAAACAACACTTTATAGTGCGTTTCCGCCATTCTGTGACAACCTTCTGTCAGTGTCAGTGAAAAAGATTATCACACCTGGGCAATCTGCCACCAGTAAAAACAACACTTTATAGTGCGTTTCCGCCATTCTGTGACAACCTTGACAACCTTCTGTCAGTGTCAGTGAAAAAGATTATCACACCTGGGCAATCTGCCACCAGTAAAAACAACACTTTACAGAAAATTTTACCATATTTGTGAGAGAAATATTTCATGAATAAGACGCTTAAATAAGACGAAATTTTCCATTAAAATTTTCTGGTAGAAGTTTACTTCGACGGTAGAAGTTTACTTCGACGCTCCGCGTTTTCGTCATTTTGTGACAACCTAGACAACCTTCTGCCAGTGTCAGTGAAAAAGATTATCACACCTGGGCAATCTGCCACCAGTAAACGCAACACTTTATAGAAAATTTTACCATATTTGTGAGAGAAATATTTCATGAATAAGACGCTTAAATAAGACGAAATTTTCCATTAAAATTTTCTGGTGTAAGTTTACTTCGACGGTAGTGAAGCTCCGCGTTTCCGTCATTTTGTGACAACCTAGACAACCTTCTGCCAGTGTCAGTGAAAAAGATTATCACACCTGGGCAATCTGCCACCAGTAAAAACAACACTTTATAGTGCGTTTCCGCCAATCTGTGACAACCTTGACAACCTTCTGTCAGTGTCAGTGAAAAAGATTATCACACCTAGGCAATCTGCCACCAGTAAAAACAACACTTTATAGTGCGTTTCCGCCATTCTGTGACAACCTTGACAACCTTCTGTCAGTGTCAGTGAAAAAGATTATCACACCTGGGCAATCTGCCACCAGTAAAAACAACACTTTATAGTGCGTTTCCGCCAATCTGTGACAACCTTGACAACCTTCTGTCAGTGTCAGTGAAAAAGATTATCACACCTAGGGAATCTGTCACCAGTAAAAACAACACTTTATAGTGCGTTTCCGCCAATCTGTGACAACCTTGACAACCTTCTGTCAGTGTCAGTGAAAAAGATTATCACACCTAGGCAATCTGCCACCAGTAAAAACAACACTTTATAGTGCGTTTCCGCCATTCTGTGACAACCTTGACAACCTTCTGTCAGTGTCAGTGAAAAAGATTATCACACCTGGGCAATCTGCCACCAGTAAAAACAACACTTTATAGTGCGTTTCCGCCATTCTGTGACAACCTTCTGTCAGTGTCAGTGAAAAAGATTATCACACCTGGGCAATCTGCCACCAGTAAAAACAACACTTTATAGTGCGTTTCCGCCATTCTGTGACAACCTTCTGTCAGTGTCAGTGAAAAAGATTATCACACCTAGGCAATCTGCCACCAGTAAAAACAACACTTTATAGTGCGTTTCCGCCATTCTGTGACAACCTTGACAACCTTCTGTCAGTGTCAGTGAAAAAGATTATCACACCTGGGCAATCTGCCACCAGTAAAAACAACACTTTATAGTGCGTTTCCGCCATTCTGTGACAACCTTCTGTCAGTGTCAGTGAAAAAGATTATCACACCTGGGCAATCTGCCACCAGTAAAAACAACACTTTATAGTGCGTTTCCGCCATTCTGTGACAACCTTCTGTCAGTGTCAGTGAAAAAGATTATCACACCTAGGCAATCTGCCACCAGTAAAAACAACACTTTATAGTGCGTTTCCGCCATTCTGTGACAACCTTGACAACCTTCTGTCAGTGTCAGTGAAAAAGATTATCACACCTGGGCAATCTGCCACCAGTAAAAACAACACTTTATAGTGCGTTTCCGCCATTCTGTGACAACCTTGACAACCTTCTGTCAGTGTCAGTGAAAAAGATTATCACACCTGGGCAATCTGCCACCAGTAAAAACAACACTTTATAGTGCGTTTCCGCCATTCTGTGACAACCTTGACAACCTTCTGTCAGTGTCAGTGAAAAAGATTATCACACCTGGGCAATCTGCCACCAGTAAAAACAACACTTTATAGTGCGTTTCCGCCAATCTGTGACAACCTTGACAACCTTCTGTCAGTGTCAGTGAAAAAGATTATCACACCTAGGCAATCTGCCACCAGTAAAAACAACACTTTATAGTGCGTTTCCGCCATTCTGTGACAACCTTGACAACCTTCTGTCAGTGTCAGTGAAAAAGATTATCACACCTGGGCAATCTGCCACCAGTAAAAACAACACTTTATAGTGCGTTTCCGCCATTCTGTGACAACCTTCTGTCAGTGTCAGTGAAAAAGATTATCACACCTGGGCAATCTGCCACCAGTAAAAACAACACTTTATAGTGCGTTTCCGCCATTCTGTGACAACCTTCTGTCAGTGTCAGTGAAAAAGATTATCACACCTAGGCAATCTGCCACCAGTAAAAACAACACTTTATAGTGCGTTTCCGCCATTCTGTGACAACCTTGACAACCTTCTGTCAGTGTCAGTGAAAAAGATTATCACACCTAGGCAATCTGCCACCAGTAAAAACAACACTTTATAGTGCGTTTCCGCCAATCTGTGACAACCTTGACAACCTTCTGTCAGTGTCAGTGAAAAAGATTATCACACCTAGGCAATCTGCCACCAGTAAAAACAACACTTTATAGTGCGTTTCCGCCATTCTGTGACAACCTTGACAACCTTCTGTCAGTGTCAGTGAAAAAGATTATCACACCTGGGCAATCTGCCACCAGTAAAAACAACACTTTATAGTGCGTTTCCGCCATTCTGTGACAACCTTCTGTCAGTGTCAGTGAAAAAGATTATCACACCTGGGCAATCTGCCACCAGTAAAAACAACACTTTATAGTGCGTTTCCGCCATTCTGTGACAACCTTCTGTCAGTGTCAGTGAAAAAGATTATCACACCTAGGCAATCTGCCACCAGTAAAAACAACACTTTATAGTGCGTTTCCGCCATTCTGTGACAACCTTGACAACCTTCTGTCAGTGTCAGTGAAAAAGATTATCACACCTGGGCAATCTGCCACCAGTAAAAACAACACTTTATAGTGCGTTTCCGCCATTCTGTGACAACCTTCTGTCAGTGTCAGTGAGAAAGATTATCACACCTGGGCAATCTGCCACCAGTAAAAACAACACTTTATAGTGCGTTTCCGCCATTCTGTGACAACCTTCTGTCAGTGTCAGTGAAAAAGATTATCACACCTAGGCAATCTGCCACCAGTAAAAACAACACTTTATAGTGCGTTTCCGCCATTCTGTGACAACCTTGACAACCTTCTGTCAGTGTCAGTGAAAAAGATTATCACACCTGGGCAATCTGCCACCAGTAAAAACAACACTTTATAGTGCGTTTCCGCCATTCTGTGACAACCTTGACAACCTTCTGTCAGTGTCAGTGAAAAAGATTATCACACCTGGGCAATCTGCCACCAGTAAAAACAACACTTTATAGTGCGTTTCCGCCATTCTGTGACAACCTTGACAACCTTCTGTCAGTGTCAGTGAAAAAGATTATCACACCTGGGCAATCTGCCACCAGTAAAAACAACACTTTATAGTGCGTTTCCGCCAATCTGTGACAACCTTGACAACCTTCTGTCAGTGTCAGTGAAAAAGATTATCACACCTAGGCAATCTGCCACCAGTAAAAACAACACTTTATAGTGCGTTTCCGCCATTCTGTGACAACCTTGACAACCTTCTGTCAGTGTCAGTGAAAAAGATTATCACACCTGGGCAATCTGCCACCAGTAAAAACAACACTTTATAGTGCGTTTCCGCCATTCTGTGACAACCTTCTGTCAGTGTCAGTGAAAAAGATTATCACACCTGGGCAATCTGCCACCAGTAAAAACAACACTTTACAGAAAATTTTACCATATTTGTGAGAGAAATATTTCATGAATAAGACGCTTAAATAAGACGAAATTTTCCATTAAAATTTTCTGGTGTAAGTTTACTTCGACGGTAGTGAAGCTCCGCGTTTCCGTCATTTTGTGACAACCTAGACAACCTTCTGCCAGTGTCAGTGAAAAAGATTATCACACCTGGGCAATCTGCCACCAGTAAAAACAACACTTTATAGTGCGTTTCCGCCATTCTGTGACAACCTTGACAACCTTCTGTCAGTGTCAGTGAAAAAGATTATCACACCTGGGCAATCTGCCACCAGTAAAAACAACACTTTATAGTGCGTTTCCGCCATTCTGTGACAACCTTGACAACCTTCTGTCAGTGTCAGTGAAAAAGATTATCACACCTGGGCAATCTGCCAGCAGTAAAAACAACACTTTATAGTGCGTTTCCGCCATTCTGTGACAACCTTGACAACCTTCTGTCAGTGTCAGTGAAAAAGATTATCACACCTGGGCAATCTGCCAGAAGTAAAAACAACCCTTTATAGTGCGTTTCCGCCATTCTGGGACAACCTTGACAACCTTCTGTCAGTGTCAGTGAAAAAGATTATCACACCTGGGCAATTTGCCACCAGTAAAAACAACACTTTATAGTGCGTTTCCGCCATTCTGTGACAACCTTGACAACCTGTCAGTGTCAGTGAAAAAGATTATCACACCTGGGCAATCTGCCACCAGTAAAAACAACACTTTACAGAGAATTTTACCATATTTGTGAGAGAAATATTTCATGAATAAGACGCTTAAATAAGACGAAATTTTCCATTAAAATTTTCTGGTGTAAGTTTACTTCGACGGTAGTGAGGCTCCGCGTTTCCGTCATTTTGTGACAACCTAGACAACCTTCTGTCAGTGTCAGTGAAAAAGATTATCACACCTGGGCAATCTGCCACCAGTAAAAACAACACTTTATAGTGCGTTTCCGCCATTCTGTGACAACCTTGACAACCTTCTGTCAGTGTCAGTGAAAAAGATTATCACACCTGGGCAATCTGCCACCAGTAAAAACAACACTTTATAGTGCGTTTCCGCCATTCTGTGACAACCTTGACAACCTTCTGTCAGTGTCAGTGAAAAAGATTATCACACCTGGGCAATCTGCCACCAGTAAAAACAACACTTTATAGTGCGTTTCCGCCATTCTGTGACAACCTTGACAACCTTCTGTCAGTGTCAGTGAAAAAGATTATCACACCTGGGCAATCTGCCACCAGTAAAAACAACACTTTATAGTGCGTTTCCGCCATTCTGTGACAACCTTGACAACCTTCTGTCAGTGTCAGTGAAAAAGATTATCACACCTGGGCAATCTGCCACCAGTAAAAACAACACTTTATAGTGCGTTTCCGCCATTCTGTGACAACCTTGACAACCTTCTGTCAGTGTCAGTGAAAAAGATTATCACACCTAGGCAATCTGCCACCAGTAAAAACAACACTTTATAGTGCGTTTCCGCCATTCTGTGACAACCTTGACAACCTTCTGTCAGTGTCAGTGAAAAAGATTATCACACCTGGGCAATCTGCCACCAGTAAAAACAACACTTTATACTGCGTTTCCGCCATTCTGTGACAACCTTCTGTCAGTGTCAGTGAAAAAGATTATCACACCTGGGCAATCTGCCACCAGTAAAAACAACACTTTATAAAGCGTTTCCGCCATTCTGTGACAACCTTGACAACCTTCTGTCAGTGTCAGTGAAAAAGATTATCACACCTGGGCAATCTGCCACCAGTAAAAACAACACTTTACAGAAAATTTTACCATATTTGTGAGAGAAATATTTCATGAATAAGACGCTTAAATAAGACGAAATTTTCCATTAAAATTTTCTGGTGTAAGTTTACTTCGACGGTAGTGAAGCTCCGCGTTTCCGTCATTTTGTGACAACCTAGACAACCTTCTGCCAGTGTCAGTGAAAAAGATTATCACACCTGGGCAATCTGCCACCAGTAAAAACAACACTTTATAGTGCGTTTCCGCCATTCTGTGACAACCTTGACAACCTTCTGTCAGTGTCAGTGAAAAAGATTATCACACCTGGGCAATCTGCCACCAGTAAAAACAACACTTTATAGTGCGTTTCCGCCATTCTGTGACAACCTTGACAACCTTCTGTCAGTGTCAGTGAAAAAGATTATCACACCTGGGCAATCTGCCACCAGTAAAAACAACACTTTATAGTGCGTTTCCGCCATTCTGTGACAACCTTCTGTCAGTGTCAGTGAAAAAGATTATCACACCTGGGCAATCTGCCACCAGTAAAAACAACACTTTATAGTGCGTTTCCGCCATTCTGTGACAACCTTGACAACCTTCTGTCAGTGTCAGTGAAAAAGATTATCACACCTGGGCAATCTGCAACCAGTAAAAACAACACTTTACAGAAAATTTTACCATATTTGTGAGAGAAATATTTCATGAATAAGACGCTTAAATAAGACGAAATTCTCCATTAAAATTTTCTGGTGTAAGTTTACTTCGACGGTAGTGAGGCTCCGCGTTTCCGTCATTTTGTGACAACCTAGACAACCTTCTGCCAGTGTCAGTGAAAAAGATTATCACACCTGGGCAATCTGCCACCAGTAAAAACAACACTTTATAGTGCGTTTCCGCCATTCTGTGACAACCTTGACAACCTTCTGTCAGTGTCAGTGAAAAAGATTATCACACCTGGGCAATCTGCCACCAGTAAAAACAACACTTTATAGTGCGTTTCCGCCATTCTGTGACAACCTTGACAACCTTCTGTCAGTGTCAGTGAAAAAGATTATCACACCTGGGCAATCTGCCACCAGTAAAAACAACACTTTATAGTGCGTTTCCGCCATTCTGTGACAACCTTGACAACCTTCTGTCAGTGTCAGTGAAAAAGATTATCACACCTGGGCAATCTGCCACCAGTAAAAACAACACTTTATAGTGCGTTTCCGCCATTCTGTGACAACCTTGACAACCTTCTGTCAGTGTCAGTGAAAAAGATTATCACACCTGGGCAATCTGCCACCAGTAAAAACAACACTTTATAGTGCGTTTCCGCCATTCTGTGACAACCTTGACAACCTTCTGTCAGTGTCAATGAAAAAGATTATCACACCTGGGCAATCTGTCACCAGTAAAAACAACACTTTATAGTGCGTTTCCGCCATTCTGTGACAACCTTCTGTCAGTGTCAGTGAAAAAGATTATCACACCTGGGCAATCTGCCACCAGTAAAAACAACACTTTATAGTGCGTTTCCGCCATTCTGTGACAACCTTGACAACCTTCTGTCAGTGTCAGTGAAAAAGATTATCACACCTGGGCAATCTGCCACCAGTAAAAACAACACTTTACAGAAAATTTTACCATATTTGTGAGAGAAATATTTCATGAATAAGACGCTTAAATAAGACGAAATTTTCCATTAAAATTTTCTGGTAGAAGTTTACTTCGACGGTAGAAGTTTACTTCGACGCTCCGCGTTTTCGTCATTTTGTGACAACCTAGACAACCTTCTGCCAGTGTCAGTGAAAAAGATTATCACACCTGGGCAATCTGCCACCAGTAAACGCAACACTTTATAGAAAATTTTACCATATTTGTGAGAGAAATATTTCATGAATAAGACGCTTAAATAAGACGAAATTTTCCATTAAAATTTTCTGGTGTAAGTTTACTTCGACGGTAGTGAAGCTCCGCGTTTCCGTCATTTTGTGACAACCTAGACAACCTTCTGCCAGTGTCAGTGAAAAAGATTATCACACCTGGGCAATCTGCCACCAGTAAAAACAACACTTTATAGTGCGTTTCCGCCATTCTGTGACAACCTTGACAACCTTCTGTCAGTGTCAGTGAAAAAGATTATCACACCTGGGCAATCTGCCACCAGTAAAAACAACACTTTATAGTGCGTTTCCGCCATTCTGTGACAACCTTGACAACCTTCTGTCAGTGTCAGTGAAAAAGATTATCACACCTGGGCAATCTGCCACCAGTAAAAACAACACTTTATAGTGCGTTTCCGCCATTCTGTGACAACCTTCTGTCAGTGTCAGTGAAAAAGATTATCACACCTGGGCAATCTGCCACCAGTAAAAACAACACTTTATAGTGCGTTTCCGCCATTCTGTGACAACCTTGACAACCTTCTGTCAGTGTCAGTGAAAAAGATTATCACACCTGGGCAATCTGCAACCAGTAAAAACAACACTTTACAGAAAATTTTACCATATTTGTGAGAGAAATATTTCATGAATAAGACGCTTAAATAAGACGAAATTCTCCATTAAAATTTTCTGGTGTAAGTTTACTTCGACGGTAGTGAGGCTCCGCCTTTCCGTCATTTTGTGACAACCTAGACAACCTTCTGCCAGTGTCAGTGAAAAAGATTATCACACCTGGGCAATCTGCCACCAGTAAAAACAACACTTTATAGTGCGTTTCCGCCATTCTGTGACAACCTTGACAACCTTCTGTCAGTGTCAGTGAAAAAGATTATCACACCTGGGCAATCTGCCACCAGTAAAAACAACACTTTATAGTGCGTTTCCGCCATTCTGTGACAACCTTGACAACCTTCTGTCAGTGTCAGTGAAAAAGATTATCACACCTGGGCAATCTGCCACCAGTAAAAACAACACTTTATAGTGCGTTTCCGCCATTCTGTGACAACCTTGACAACCTTCTGTCAGTGTCAGTGAAAAAGATTATCACACCTGGGCAATCTGCCACCAGTAAAAACAACACTTTATAGTGCGTTTCCGCCATTCTGTGACAACCTTGACAACCTTCTGTCAGTGTCAGTGAAAAAGATTATCACACCTGGGCAATCTGTCACCAGTAAAAACAACACTTTATAGTGCGTTTCCGCCATTCTGTGACAACCTTCTGTCAGTGTCAGTGAAAAAGATTATCACACCTGGGCAATCTGCCACCAGTATAAACAACACTTTATAGTGCGTTTCCGCCATTCTGTGACAACCTTGACAACCTTCTGTCAGTGTCAGTGAAAAAGATTATCACACCTGGGCAATCTGCCACCAGTAAAAACAACACTTTAGAGAAAATTTTACCATATTTGTGAGAGAAATATTTCATGAATAAGACGCTTAAATAAGACGAAATTTTCCATTAAAATTTTCTGGTAGAAGTTTACTTCGACGGTAGAAGTTTACTTCGACGCTCCGCGTTTTCGTCATTTTGTGACAACCTAGACAACCTTCTGCCAGTGTCAGTGAAAAAGATTATCACACCTGGGCAATCTGCCACCAGTAAACGCAACACTTTATAGAAAATTTTACCATATTTGTGAGAGAAATATTTCACGAATAAGGCGCTTAAATAAGACGAAATTTTCTATTAAAATTTTCTGGTGGAAGTTTGCCCTGGCGGTAATCAGAAACTTTTGATCCGATTTAAAGAAAACAACCGCGATCTTGTGACAACCTCATGAGTTACTTTACTCGAAACTGGTAGGCAATACACTATATGTCTCCTCCTCTTTATTTTTAGCCCCACCAGTGGCTGAGAGGTTCTGCTCTCGAAGCTGGTAGACGGGAGGTGCTGGGTTCGAACCCAATCGCGCCCGTCGGCCTGATCGTTCGGAGTTTTCGTGGTTTTCTTGTAACCGTGGATTTCCATGCGTTAATACGGATTAGGTTCCCTTAGAAAGACCTCCACGGAAGGCACTAACCCTAGGGCCCATATCCCTCGTGTAGATAATTGGCCGTCAAAAATCAACCCAACCCTCTTTATTTTTAACTCCATTGCTGAACTCTTTCCGGCGCGGCGTAATTATCTTTGTAAAAATGATAAAATGATAGACAGACATCAGAATTTAGAAACAAATCTATTTGAAAATAAAAACGTGCTTATTTTCATGTACTTTATAAAAGGAAAATTTTATTTAAATATTCTTGGTGCCAGTACTCTTAAAATTAGGTGGCCTTTTTTGTGGACTCCACCTGCTAAAGGATTAAATATGTCAAGTATTCTAGTATCAAAGGAATATGAATTCTTGTTCAATGCTAGATTATAAAGGAGGTTCTCGAATTCCATGCTCAAAAACGCAAAACTTTCTGACAAATTTTTAAATGTAAAGGCATAAAATTGGCATGCCAGAATAGTGAAGTGATTTGGAATCGAATAGCGTTTTCCATTTTTTGTTAAATCAGTTACTTATCGAGATATAAGCGATTCTTGTCGCGTGATGATAAGTTTTTCTCTTTTCTCGGGCTGCTCCGTCGGGAATTCATTTCAAAAATCCCACTTTGACAGTATTTTCTGAGAGGTCCTTTTCCTTTATGAAAAAAATAAAAGCACCATTCGATTACATAATTTTGAAATAAGAACCCCTACCAATTTCAATCGTTTCTGAACAAAAAAGAATTCAGAAATGTGTCAGAAAGGACCCCCTTTGGATTTGAGAACAGCTTAATAAAATAAACATGAATAACTAGAGAACAGGAATTCTGCTTTTTCAGAATTTAGTGTCGCCCCCGACATTTCCATTACTCCATTTTCTTCTGGTGGACTGGTGGTTTCTATTAGTATAAAACAGCCATTATAAATGAATCGTTTAGGTGAAGATGAAAGAGCAGCCGTAAAAAGTTAGAACTTTGATTTTCTGGTCAGAAGGGGAAAAAAAATGGCCATAATTTTTTTTGAAAAAAAAAAAAAATATGGCCATTTTTTTTTCATAAATTTTTTTGAAAAAAAATTATGGCCATTTTTTTTCCCATTCTGGCAAGAAAATTAGAGCTCTAACTTTTTACGGCTGCTCTTTCATCTTCACCTAAACGCTTCATTTATAATGACTGTTTCATAATAATAGAAGCCACCAGTCCAATAAATGAAGCGTTTAGGTGAAGATGAAAGAGCAGCTGTAAAACATTAGAACTTTGATTTTCTGGCCAGAATGGAAAAAAAAAAATAATAATAAAATAAAATAAATAAATAAATAAATAAAAAAAATGGCCATAATTTTTTTTTGAAAAAAATGAGTTGAATGAATTAAGGAATCTGTGGTTGGTTTCCAACACGTTTCAGCTGCTTTCAGTTGAAATCAATTGAAGTTTTAATGTACCCGTTTTAAATGCGCTGATCAATTAAAAAATTATAAATTCATGGATTTTATTTGAATGTAGCTAAACAGTGTTTTGTTATTTTTGGAGATAGATTTTCTATTCAAAATCGAGAATTAAAATTTTTAAGAGATAAAATTATAAGTAAATGCATTATACTTAAATGCTGCAAAAAGGTACTTTTTATAAATTTAATGAATCTGAACTCCTGTTTCGCCGCATTTTTTTAAAGGAGGGGGGTGGGAGGAATCGATGCTTTTTTCATTTACATAACATAAATGAAATATATTGCAAAATTCAACAAAAATCACTCGTTAAAAATTAGAAGCAAGACAAAAAAAAAAAAAAAAAAAAAAAAAAAAAAGCGCGAAAATATATTTTTAGTTGAAAAGAAATTGTTCAGATCAAAAATTAGACAAAACTTTGCTGGGTTTTATAAGTCAAATTTGACTTTTTGGTATGGAAATGCCAAATGAAGACAATATATACGATTCATGAGTACAAAACATGTCAAACATGAGCTTTTTTCTTAGAAATTTTCAGATGTTTTCCTGATTTACTATTTGTGCCAGCGTTTGGTTTATGCTCTACTTTGCGCAATCAGAATCGGTGAAAGTATGTGATGATGCTGATGACCCAGAACCAGGCACTATGCCGAAAAAAGCGTTTAATTAGTGCTGCAATTCATTGTTATTCATGCATTAGAGATAGATGAAATGCTCAATAAATTTTTAGCATCACACACCTAACAGAGTTGTCCATAACTAGAGGGTGAAGATGGGCCAAACTAGGGGCGAACGTCTGAAAAAAAATTATGAGGGACTTTTTTGTGAATATTGTTCTATTTTAAAGGCAGGAAATTGATTTCTTGATTAAGGCAAATGAATAAACCATTTAAAACCATATGTTATTTAATTAACATTGACTTTCTGTAACATATTAATACAATATTAGGTTCCAGCATAGTAACAGGTAATTTTTTTTATCCTAATACATTAAATAATGCCCATCCCTAGTGTAAGTGCATATAAATATATATGGGTATGATTTAACTACGTATTAGAAACATCTGAGTATGAGCTAACTTTAGTATTTGATCTACACGGAAAAAATAAATAAATAAAAAAAAATAAATAAAAACAAAGTGTAGTACATGCTTTTTATTTCAGAATTCTCATTCACTATGATTTAATAAGCTGTTTTAAAAACTTTTCGAATTTCTTTTAATCTTCTTATTATCTTGATTAATCTTATTATTTTTATTTAGATTTTCTCCAAAACTGTTTCACTGATAACTTTTAAGTAAGAATATAGATGGCAGCACCAAACCTTTATTAAGAGGACGTTTCATATCCGAATATGCCCTCCTAGCTGTAATTTTATCTATACAAAAAAAGAAAAAAAATTTAGTACATACTTTCTATTTAAACATTCACTTTCACTATAATTTAATAATCTGTTTAAAAAAATTTCGGAATTTCTTTTAAAATCTAATCGTCTTATTATCTTATTTAACCTTATAATCTTTATTTAGCCGTTCTCCAAAACAAATTCATTGTTAATTTTTAAGAATGTGCATAGATGACAGCACCAACCCATTATTTAGAGGACCTTGCATGCAGACGGTTTCCAACTGTAAGGTAGACAATAGACACCTATTAGACCCATGAAACTCTTTGCAACAATTTATTCATTCTATAATAAGCTTTTACACTAAGAAATAAAAAATGTTTAATTGAAGATATAAAAAACTCTTACAAGTTCAATGATATTCTTCTAATAATATAGTTAGATTGCATGTCTTTCTATTAAAATAAGCTCCACACTACCGCGGCCATAGTCAAATCAATTTTTGTTACACTGATGGAACGATTCGAGAGGTTAGCAATAGCAAGCAATTTCCATTCTGAAGTTTTCTTATGAATTCACGACTTTCCCAATTAGATTTTAAATTGCAACGATTTTAATTTAGTAATTACGTAGCAAGTTCTAAAGTAACTCGTATTGGGTATACTTGAAAAACCCCTCTTTTATTATAAATGAGGGGAAAAAAAATGAAATATTTGAATTACAGAAATATGTTACAAAGCCTGCGATTAAATATGGGACTATGAATTACGCGATATTAAATAAAATATTTCTAATCTGAAATAGTGGGGGTCAGAGAACCTTCAGTTATTACTGTATCTTCATTTTTGCTTTTGAATTATCAAAATCTTCGATAACACAAGCCAACAGCTGTTTTGGTGCCTAGGTTTTTGGAGCTGATTTTATATGAATTCGATGTCCTGAATTCAAATATGGCATTCAATTTTGCCTGGGAGCTCAAATATTTAAGATATAGAACTTTTTGTGAAATATATGTTACACTATTTTAAGTTAAATCCATGAATTAAACAAAAATAAAAATAAAATAAATAAACACAGATTTTTTTTAAATAATATACAAATGTTAATTTTCATTATTATAATATACATATATTCAAATAATATTTTTAAGAATTATATTATACAAATATATTTACTCACAAAGATCGAGGAAAAAGTCATCGATGAGACCAATTCTCACTGAGCATTTCGGAAGCTTCTTTTCCGTGACATTCTTGAATTTATTCTTGAACAAACCCTTTTTAAACTCCAACAGTAATCTGCCATCATGTGCGTATCCCATCTTCCTTGGTAGTGGTTCTACATAGTCTTAATATCCTGGTGAAATCTTTCGCCCTGTTCCTCACTGATGTCTCCTACATTTTCAGGAAAATACTCTAAGTGGCTGTGTAAATAGTGCACCTTAATGCTCATATTACACCCAAGAGATTTAAAACTATTAAGCATTTCGTTTACCAGTTCTACATAGTTTTCTGCTTTGTGTTTGCCCAGAAAGTTTTCGACAACTGCAACAAAAGAAGTCCAGGCTTTTCCCTCAGTCTCATTCATCGAATTTACGAAGGCAGGATCTCTAATCAGTTGTTTTATTTGTCACCCGTCAAATATTCCTGATTTAATTTTTTCATAACTCAATTGGAGCATTTTCTCTTCTATATATGCAAAGCATGATCCGTTCTTATCAAGAGCCTTTACAAACTGCTTCATAAGGCCGAGCTTGATATGCAGTGGAGGAAGTATGAGGGGTTATTAATGATATTCCTTTCTCCAACATCCATGTTTTCTCTCTTAGGCCACTCGTTTCTAACCCAGTGGTGTGTTTTATCCCTGCTATCCCAAAGACACAAGAAGCAAGGATATTTGGTGTAACCGCTTTGCTGTCCAAGGAGAAAGTTTACCATTTTTAAATGAACACAAATCACCCATTGATGTTCATGATACTTTATCTTGTCAAATACCAAAGCTATTGTGTTATATTCTTCTTTCATTTTCGTTGAGTGAGCAATTGGTATTGAACCATATTTGTTCCCAATGTGTAGAAGGACACATTTTAAACTCCGCTTTAAGCTGTCTACAAGAAGAAGGGTAATAGACCCTTTTCTCTTGTGCGGTAAAAGGTAATTTTGGTTCTTTGTTCCAGTAAAGTTTTGTCCTTCAATCTTGAAGCCAGTAATTTAGAAGCTTCTTTTGACAGGTTGAGATCTGTGGTGAGATCATTTAACTCATCCTGGTTGAAACGTTGAGGCATTGATGACATCTCCTCATAATCACTGTCACCTTCATAAGTATCGGAAGGATGATCAGAGGGACATGTTTCATCCTCTCGGAGCTCTGGTAGCTGGTAAAACGTTGGGATCGTCACTTACTTCCTCTGAGTGAGGAACCGGGTGTCTTGCAGAGACTAAATCAGGATAAGTACACTTACTATGTTTCTTTCGATTAATTCCATTAATATTTACTAGGCAGAAATAACAATCATCGAAGTGTTTTTGGGGTTCTCTCCAAACCATCGATAAACCAAATTTGAGACTTTTTCTTTTCCGGTTAGTCCACTGTCGTAAGTGTTCTGTACAAGTTTTACAGACCTGATGCGGTGCCCAGGTTTTATCCTGATCACCAAGTTTAACACCAAAGTGTCCAAGATAAGCTCTCTTTACAAAGTCAGTAACATTTTTTCTGTTCTCTTTTAACACGTATTCTCCGCATATGTAACAAAACACATCAGGATGATTTACACAACTTCTTCTACTTGAACTCATTTAAATTACATTAAACAACACAAATACAGCAATCTACAATACAGTACGTTTTAAATTAACTTTATAAGAATTCTATACTAAACACAAATATCGCAAAAGGTCAACAACGTCTACCCTCCACGGAGAAAACTCACAAACTAACCTTATCTCTTTGCGGCTTTTCCATTTGGCTTTATGGATGAGCGGCACGAAATCATAAGCATGCGCAGAACCTCAGTTTTACTTGCACATCTGTTTTTTTCAAGGTCTTCTAAAATTTCAGTGCCTCCCAAATCGCTTTGAGCGTTGCGACAGGCCCATGTGTCAAAGGCCAGTTTCAGCGTTGAAGGTCACTTCAGTTCTAAAAAATCTTTAGTTTTCTTTGCATATCTAAAAAAGTGGAGCTGATAGAGAAAAACTGATTTCATATTTGGATTCAGTGTCCCAAAAATATCTAAAATCAGCTGTAAAATCATAGGCACCAAAAAAAATTTTTTTTTTGTAGGCCTGTGTAATGTTTACTGTAATGTATTTTTTTAGAGAATGAGTTACAATTGTGATATTTTACAAGCGATTTTGTGTTGTGTTTTTCCCGTCATTGTTATTGTATTACATTCGAAATATAAGTTTCTGCGCCTATCTGTTCTTTATCGACTTGTTGTCTATTTTGGTGTATTAGAAAGGAATGGCAGTAATTTAGTAAAATTTCGAATGAATTTAAAATCTTTCAAAGAAGCCTAGAAAAATGACTTAAAACTTTTAAATATTTTGCACCTCATTACGTCGCTTATCCAGGTATAATGGCTCTCAGGCTTTCCTCTCACGTCAAGGAAAAAAAATACGAATTTTCTTTGAAGCGAAATAACTTTATACAGTGTGTCCACGTATAACCTGACCTACCTTTATTTTCGCAACCGTTGGTCCTAGATCCATACTTCCAATTACAAAAATGTGTTAAATTAGGTAAAGAATTATTTTTAAAGCGATTTGGGTCAAGAAAAACATTCATTAAAAAATTACGAAATTAAAATTTTTATACGGTCCCCGGGCCTATAAATGATATTTAGTAAAAATTTACTGTGACACTAACAAGTAAGACAAAAAAAAGTCCCATTCAGCTAACATTAAAATTGACCGAGTTATGAAACTTTGAAATGTATTACTTATACTCCTTTT
Organism: Maratus speciosus; assembly: GCA_963932465.1. Lineage (NCBI taxonomy): Eukaryota > Metazoa > Arthropoda > Arachnida > Araneae > Salticidae > Maratus > Maratus speciosus. Next base: position 177,180,449 of record OZ010793.1, read on the forward strand.
TTGCATATCAAAACAGTTGATTTCGGCCATTCTTTCAGGGGTCGTATATAAAGTACTTAAACTTATTTCAAGGTATCTCCGCTTTGAAAGAAATCGTACAACTATTACGGTTAACTTTTATTAGCTAAGTTTCAGATTATTTAAAATAATTGTATTTTAACATAAGTTTTATTTTGTAGGGATTTGAGGCCATGATTTCTTTTAACAAAAAATATGTTATTTTCATAAGGTTTTATTTAACTTGCAATGATCGTCTTTCCAGTTTAAAATTTGTACTCGAACTTTAACTCATTTTCAAATGTCCGATCGAAGTTAAAATTTTACATACTCATTTAACCTTTAACTGATGTCTCAGAAATTGTCACATAACTAGTGTGAAGCGGTCTGCGAGACCGCTCCATCGAAAGATGAATAAAAGACGCGATTAACTCATAGGATATTGTTTTGGTACTAAACTTTTTGTACAGGACTGTTATAATTAAAATTCACCTATTCAAAAGTCTCTGGTGATAGTACTAAAGTTTCAAAAGGAACAAAATTTCGGTAGTGTTTGTAGTTAAACTGAAAATTGCAAGTTAAACTATGAAAATCGAAAAAAGTTGCTGTCTGAGAGACCGGTAACATCAGTTAAAGGTTAAATCCGGTGACAATGTAATATTATTATGATTTTCGACGCTTACCATCTTATACATACTTATATTAGAGGATAACACAAAAAAATTCGGATAGATTACCGTCAACAAGTTTAAGAAAGAGTTTTAGATTAGATAACATAAACCTACGATGGTTGTTTCTTAACTTTTATAATCATGTTTTATATACTTTTTAATGCTGAATAAAAAAATTACCTTCACTTTTGACCATCCTGTCAGAATTTTTCGCAAATCGTAAATTTCAAGGTTAAAAAATGCCGAAAAATCTAATACTATAAAATAGATGTAAGACTTTTTTATTCAGTTTAATTATATTTAATTCAATAATTTATTGAATTTTTTTGGCTTATACTGGGTTTCTTACAGCTAAACAGCTCAGGGGTCCGATGAGGTTGATGGGGAAGGGGGATCAATTTTAACTTTGAGCTTTTTAACTTTGAAATTTGCAATTTGAGAAAAATCCTGACGTGATGGTTTAAAATGTGGGTCATTTTCGGATTCAGTGCTAAAAAATACATAAGAACCAATTTTCAAAAGCTGAAAACACAACCATCACATCTATTTTATAGTATCAAATTTTCGCTTTTTTTAAAATTTTTATTTAAATTTACGATTTGCAAAAAATCTTTACTGTATGGTAAAAAAAATAAAGGTCAGTTTTGGATTCAGTGGTACGTAATACATAAGAATCAGTTATCAAAAGCTAAAAAACATGATATAACCCAACTTTTGCAGGCTAGTGTAATCTAATAACATTTTAAAATTTTTATCATTTTGCAAATAATTGAGGCTCTTAATTTTAATCATTTTATTTAAGAAAAATTCTGTATTTTTTTCTTATTATTTGTTTATTACAAATTGTATGTTTTGCATTAATATGTGAGAATGATTAAAGAATTCAAATTAATATTGCAATGTTAATTTTACTCTGAACCATTTTTTTTAAATATATCTGAAGAAATTATATTTCTACAAAATTTGTGAATGACCCCTAATTTGCAGCAAGAAATATGGTCCAACTTTAAACAGCTATTACTCGGTCAATTTTAATCGTAGAATAACGGGATTTTTTTTGTCTTACTTGTCAGTGTAACAGGAAAATTTTACTAAATATAACTTATAGAACCGGGAGACTGCATAAAAATTTAATTTTCGTAATTTTTTAAGAAATGTTTTTCTTGACCCAAATCGCTTTAAAAATAATTCTTTACCTTATTTAAACCATTTCTGTATTTTGAACTGCATCTAGGATCAACGGTTGCAAAAATAAAGGTCAGTCAGGTTATACGTGGACACCCTGTATATCTATATTACAAAAATGTTCCTCTCGTTAGTTTTCTTAAGGGGTCAGGTAACCTTTGAAGCGTCTAAAAATCGAATTTTTTTAAAAATAGCTTATAATTAAATATGATTCTTTGGGAACATTTAAAAGCAAACCCCATACAAAAATTTGCATTAGAAGAGAAGTTATGTCTAAAACACGTTGAGATTTTGCTATATGATCAACGAGTTTTTCAATCTTTAAAGCCAATTTTCTCAAAACAGCGATTTTAATCATTGCGCGCACGATTTCTGAAAAACGGTTGCCTAGAATTTCACGAAATTTTTGGTGGATGTATTAAACGTACAGAAGCACAAAATGACCTATTGTTATGTTTCTAAAGTAAGAAGTTTAAAATTCACGGCTACTTTTGTATAAAAAAAATCTCGATATTTCGAATTACTCTAAAAAAAAATTTTTTTTCTCGGGATCTACAATTTTATTTTTTTCATTGTAGGTCATTTTGAAAACACTTTATATCTGTACTCATTAAAAAAATCTTGGATTGTTTCAGCCATTCAAATGGGAAAAATCATGCTCGCAATGCATACAAGAATAATTCTTTCGTAAAACTTGTATTATCTTTAAAAATAAATTAAAAAAAAACTATATCTGTGTATATCTTTTCTAACAACTTTGATTGATAAAATAAATCGTTCCTAATATGTGTTTTCAATTTTATAATTAAAAGTTAATTAGTTAAAGAATGACTGCAATTCTTACAGAGGTCACTTTTCCATGTACTTTATTCGTTCAAAGGTTACCTGACCCCTTAAGAAAACTGCAATAAAAATATAAATTAACGTTTTGTAGTAAAATATCTAATATGTACTTTAACCCGCTAGCCCTCATTGCCACCTACAGGTGACACGACTTTGCTTAGATTTAGATATGTTTGCTTAGAACTTCTAGGTTTAGATTTAAAGTGAATATGATGTACAATGTCACCAGCTTTGCCAAATCTGAGAGGTTTTTTTTTTAATTCAGAAAGTATCAATTCACGCGAGAAAATTCTGAATAATAATTTTTAATTATTTCATTCGAAAATTGTTTATATAGTAGAGCCTCGATATTCCGAAGTAATTGGGACCGACCCTCTTTCGGAAAATCGAAATTTTCGGATAATCGAGAATGCTTCAATTTAAGGTTAAGGAGAAATATATGCAATGTTTCGTATTATGGTAACAAGTGCTTAATAAAAATAAAACAACTGCAAAATACAAACAAGAATAAATTGCCTGAATTTTAATTTTGAAATTAAGTACCTTTTACATATATCACGAGGGTTTGAAAAAAAGTTTTGTTTGTCGCAGTTTCGATTGCCTTCGCTTTTAAGCTCTATCACGGAGTTTTCACTTCACCGGGAAACAGCATAGGGAGACAGTGCTTTTACGCCCCGACTTATCTCGGGGCAAACGTTGAAGTGGTTAATATTATTAGTTCACCAGAAATCACTGTCTTTCTGTTGCTCCATCCATGCCAAACCTTTTGCAAAACATTCAAAAGCTTCAGAATTGCTAATTTGTTCGTTTTCTTCGTTCCACTCCGCAGCTTACGGGAGCTCAAGCTAAATTCAACGGTACTCTAAGAAAGGGAATCGAAAATATTTGCATGTACTCGTAGTTTGGAAAAGACGGCTTGCACACAAGGAATATGATATTAAAAAAAATGGATTTTGTATGCAATGAGTGTGATAGTAAAAAAAAAAGAGCTTAAAAATGAATTTCGGTTAACCGAGAGTTTCGGATAAAAGAGACTGTATTTACATAAAACAAATTGTTTAAACTTTCTGGTGAATTAGGGTTGGGTCGATTTTTGACGACCGATTATCTACTCGAGGGATATAGGACCTAGAGGGAGTGCTCCCCGTGGGGAGTCTTTCTAAGGGAACATAACCCGTATTTACGCAAAGTTTCCCAAAATTTGAAGAAAACCAGAAAACTCCGAACGGTTAGGCCGACGGGCGCGATTGGATTCGAACCCAGCACCTCCCGTCTACCAGCTTCGAGAGCAGAACCTCTCAGCCACTGGTGGGTCTGGTGAGAAATTGGAGTGTCTGAATAAAAAAAAAAAAAAAAAAAAAAAAAAAAAAAAAAAAAATCCGTCGGATTCGGCAACACTGCGTGACAGTTTTATGGATCTGGAAAATAACCCTGGACAACAATGGTTTTGTCACTAAACTGAAATTAGTTGATTCTAGATCCGTTTTTTGCATTGATTCCGAATATGCTTTCCGTTTTTCTCTAGATTGTCCAGTTTTTGAGAAATTTGCATATCTAAGTTTATACAAATTTAAGCTTTTTTGTGCTATTATATGAAAATTTTAGATACAATAAATGACAGATTGAATTACCTTTTCTAGATAATGACTATTTGCTTCAGATAAATGTTACGATCTGCATATTCTTAACATTTATCTATCAGTTATTAAGCCTAATTTGCCTATTTTTCAGTGTCATAATGCTTTTATTATTATCACCTTTAAAGTAGTTGCCACAGAATTGACGGGTTGTTTTTCTAAACCAGATTTTTATACTGATTCCAAACCTGGAATCTTCTTCCTTATATCACGTCTACTTTTTGAATAAAATTAATTTCAGCTTTTTTCGGTATTGATACAAGTTTGATATAAGATGCTTTTTAGGGGTGTGTACCAACCTCATTGTCAAAAGGGTGAACAGTGTCAGGTTCCTATCAAGGATATACATAACAATTTATATTACCGAAAAAAAATGAAAAAAGTGGTAGCATCTGTCCTGACTAGTCGATGAAGTATATCACAAAGTAGCATAAAAAGCAATTTCTGGCTTTTTTCACCAAAAAATAAAATTTTACTTAGAAAAGAAATCGACGTGATACATGAAAACAGATACCAGTTTTGAAATCAGCGCACAAATCTCGCTTAGAAACATATTAGCATACTCGTGTGGCTCAAATATTTGGACGTCAAGAAACCATATTAGAAAAACATGAAAAATATACAAATTAGGCACTTCACAGTCACATGTCAGTATAATCTCAGAAACAACGTTTTTGTAAAATAAACTAGGCAGTAATCATAGCATAAAACAAAAAAGCCAGTCTGACAATACTTTATACCTTAAATTTGTATATAATTTTACAAAGTTTACAAAATTTGTATAAATAGAAATATGCAAATATCTGAAAAACAAGACCTACAAAGGAAAAGGTCCCATGTCTAGGATTTTCTGTTATGCTATTATAGCTTTTCAAAGTTTTATACCTCCTCCAAATAAGCAAGGACTTGGTTTGTTCTTCTGTGTTGTGATAAAAATGTCAAAAAAGCATGACATAAATATCCTGCATGCTCATGAAATATAGATCTTATTATATAGATCATAAAAGCATGATATAGAGCTTCCTATTCATTTTACCTGAATGCTACAATTAATTAAATGTTGAAGTGATATTTGTTGGTTTTCGAATTTAAATTTTTGTTGCTGTGAAGCGATCTTGAATTTGAGTGCAGTGGTGGAAAATTGGCGCAGAGGAGGAGCCTATTGACACCACTAAATTGTAGCAGTATTTTTCGCCTTATCTAATGACAGAATTTCTGCGGTTTTATTAAGTTGAAGAATACTATAAAATTTTAGTGGTGTCAATAGGCTCCTCCTCTGCGCCAATTTTCCACCACTGTGAGTGTCATAACATGTACTTTTTTCATAACTTTTTTTTTTTTTTTTTTTTTTTTGAGAAAACAATACAATGCAATCTATGAACTTGAAATATGTGTATATAGTATATATATATAGAGATATTTATAGGTATGCATATACATATCAGTGTACTTGGCGGGTTAATAATTACTCTTAAAAAAATTAACTAAGCTGGTGTGAAATAATAAGCTAAAAAGAACTTCTTGAAAACACCATTAAAATGTTAATAAATGCGTAAGGCCTCTTGAAAGAACAAGTCTTTCTTCTTCAGGCGCAGAAAACACATCCTCCTACCAGCCTTGCTGCTGCCTGTTACTACCAGGTGTTCTCTGCACCTGAAGAAGAAAAACTGGTTCTTTCAAAAGGCCTTGCGCATTTATTAAAAATTTTATGGTGTCTTCAAGAAGTTCTTTATAGCTTAATAATTACTCTATTCATGTAATTACAAAAAAGCCTTTTTTATGATAACTGATAAATTCTGTTTTTTAAAGGTTAAAAATGCATAAAAATTATCTTCTATCTAATGATTAAAAAAAATCATTTTCCATTTAAAAGGAAATTTGAGCACTTTGAACACGGAGATAAATTATGACCAGATAAATAAATGATTAATAAAACAAAAAATAATTTATTACTCACAGATTTCTACATAATAAACAAAAATAACTGTGATTGGCAAAGCACACACAGGGAAGTTAATGTTTTATTTATGACACTATGTACAAAAGTTAAGAAGAGCCTCATCTTCACAGTTGTGCGCTATTCCCCAGTTTATACTCTGAACTCCGAAAGACTTCTTCTCTTGAAAAAGATGCATAATCTAAATCCTGAAAAAAAAATGGCATAATAATTATTAAATAATAATCATGAAAATACTGAGTAAATTTTAGTACAAACTTTGAATAATTAGCAACCGTGTAATGAGTGGTTTATTTGAACAACAAATAGGTTTGTGACAAACATTGTAATTTTAACACTAAATATTATATCACGAACCGGTCATTTGTCCGGTACCAAATGAAAATATTTTGTTTAACGTAGTAATTTATTCTTACAAAGATAATTAATATACACATCAGAGCAATAGAACAATGGAACAATGTGATCTTGTTGACGCATTACCTAGTTGCGTGGCAACTTTACATCCAGTTGAGAAGCGATCGTGTTGCAAGGGTATTAGGGAGCCTTAAAAAAGTTAATGTTTAAACGTGGCTGGTAGCCACAATGAGAAATATAACTATAAAAATTTAAGAAAGATTAACTAAATAATAAGCACTTAAAGTATCCAAAGTTTAACAATGTAAGATAAAAAAGAGAAAGAATTTTTTTCTTTTGAAAATTTAGATAAAAAGAAATTCCATTAGTTCCAAAAAGGACAGGCGAAAAAGCTACCGGGGGATATCACACTTAAAAAATAAGACTTTTTTTAGAGATCATGCATTAAGTTTAAGCTGGCAAAAAGCTATTTATATAGCAGAAAACATTAAAGTTTTTTTTAAAACAAAAACAGGACAGAACAAACAGAAAGGTTAAGCTTAGTTGAAGGGCGAGGAAAAATCAGTCTTCATCGTTAAGCAAAGGCGAGTATTTAGGGCGTTTTCTATTAGTATAGTCGGATACCTCTTAGTCGGGTAATTTTGGAAGGATTTGGTTAGTGTAATAAGTTAATTTTTGAAGTGAAATAGACTTAAATAAAAATTCTGTTGTGAAATATTTTTATAAAACTGTAAAATTTCCTGGTATGTTTAACTTACATTAGGATGGCTCTTCATTCATAGAAAAATTTGCACATTTTAAAAAGCATATTAGTGAAGTTTAATAAATGTAGTTGATGAACAAATATGTAAACCTTAAAAATAATATTCATTGGCCAAAACAGAAACAACTTCATCATTAAAAAATAAATAAATAAATAAATAAATAAATAACACAGAAGTTTGTACAAGAAATAAGAGATTTTTATTATAATATGGAAGTTAAAATTGCGAAAATGATGTATTGCGGTCAATTTTTTGGATTCTCTGAAAACATTTCAGCTACATTTTCTGCAGTGTCGAAGAAAGTTCGTAATAGCTACTAGAAGAGGATCTGAGGGTCTGAGGCGACATACAGACCCAAGCACCCAGTTCCCCTTTACAGAAAAAAAAGGTTGAAAAAGGTCTACTTGTATACTTTCATTTACATGGCAAATATTTCATTTACATTGTAGCTTGACCTCCATGACGCACGCTGCGTACTTTCTCTCATTTCAGTAGTCAACAACAATGATGACACCCCCGTACGTCGTTCACTACACAGTAATTGTTGCGTATTTTAATCGGATTGGTCTTTGATATGAAACTGATATAACAGTGCACTGATCGAAGATGAGTTTAATGACACAAACATTTTACATCGCAAAGTCTGGTATGTAGCCCGTAACCGGCGAAATTAAGCCTGGGGTTCAAGGGGTTAAAATCCATAAGTTTAAGAACTAAAAGATCTTCTTAAAACACCATCAAAAACTTTTAAATGCGCTAGGCCTTTCAAAAAATCCGAGTCTTTCTTCGTCAGGCGCAAAGAAATCGTGCTTCTACTATGAAAGCAGCAGCAAGACTCCTGACTGAGTCTTGCTGCTGCTTTCATAGTAGAAGCACGTCCAGCGCTTAAGAGTTTTTGACGGTATTTTAAGAAGATCTTTTAGTTCTTATTGATTCACACCAGTTTCAACTTATTTTCTGATCCATAAGTTTGACCAATCCCTGACCCCTCCCTTCCCCCCCAAAAAAAAAAATAAATAAATAAATAAAATAAATAAATAAATAAATAAATAAATAAATAAATAAAAATTAAAATTAAAAAGTTAAAAAATAAATAAAAAGTAATAGGCTTACGGTCTTTAGTTGAGGAGATATAATTATACACAGAGGCATAGCAATCAACATAAATTGGGAATTACATGAAAAAATAATCATTCAAATTAATTATTAATATCTTTAATATAGAATCTACATTTTAATTGATATCGAAACAATACATCGATAATTTTTTATGTGAAAGCAGTTATAAGAATTATATGGGAATTTCAAGTAAAAAATTGTTTTGAATTTGAATGGATTCGCCCTAACCGCCATATGCCCGTACCTTTTCAACGCTTATGATTATATAGACTAGCAGAAATTCGAACACCCTCGTCATGGTCTGACAATTTTTTCAGAAAATCTACAAGTGCTACATTTATATTACAAAATACTAATTTTAATTTTAAATGCACTTGTGAAATAAAATAATAAAGTATTTTTAAATAAAACAAGAAAGAAAAAAAATCATGCTTCAAGCATATATTATGAAACACTTTCCAACACGTTCAGAATAATGTAACAAAACTGCACCGTTTAATAAGTTAAAATATTATGTCTAATTCAAACATATGGAACCGCATAACACACTTGAAAACCCAGTTTCAGCTGTTCCCATCTACAATAGAAAAATTATCATAATTCTTTGAGCAGCCCTGTATATAGATTTGTATGTATTAACAACTACATCCATACTAAAATTTAATTCAGTTAAGAAATACATACATACTTTAGCTGAAATATCCCCTTCAGCAATTGAAAACGCACTTCCAGCCATTATTACTGAAAGACAGTACTGTAATCGATTTCTTTTGTGTATCCCAGTAAATGAACGACAAATGCTATGAACGCCCTATTCTATCGTAATCATCTTATAGTGAAATATTCAGTGATTTATATTAGTTTCAATACATTTGAAATAGCGTAATATCATTAAAATACTCTGCAAACGATTTTCCCCCATGTACCACAATGTAATGGAATTCTTTTGGGTGCACCTGTAAATGAACTATTAATCCCACATACTTCATGTACAATACCAAACATGCTTAGGTGGCCCTAAATAACGTTTATCAATTTTATGAAAATCCGAGTACATTTACGGGAGTTAGAGCGTGGGCAGACGGCCAGACAGACAGACAGACAAACCGAATGCATAAACACTTTTCAACTTTGTTGCAAAGTGTTAAAAACGAGAATTTTTAAGTTGAATTTTCTGTAGCCAATCCTTGGACTCACAGAAGTGGAAAGAGTTCGTTTTCGTAAGTAGGATTGAAATAATAGCATTATTTCAATGCATTATTCAAAGTTTGTTTTGTTCTCTTTTTGAAGTTACTTCTTCTCACTTTAGAAAAAAAAAAAAAAAAAAAAAAAAGGAAAGTTTTATTTATTTTTTATAAAAATAATAATTTAAAGGATAAAAGTTATCTTTTGAAAAAGTGATCTAAAATCTGCAAAAGTTTCTAGTCTCAAGCTGTGCGGATTTAATCCTACACTGCGCAGCCATGCATATATGAAACAATTAAAATTTATTCTTTGATAAATAAATTCAGCTCTATGTACCCATCCACTCTAATAATATGAGAATATTTACCTAACGTAATCATAAAAGTTCGATATAAATTAAACAAAAGAAATTTTCTTTTAAATTTCTGGTGTCTAATCCTATTACTATAAATATAATAAAAAAAAAACATACTTCCAAAGGACGGAATACCAGTAAACTTTCAAACTAGAAATTCTAAAATCCGCACTCTTTGTTTATGATACTAACAGTGTTTCTCCATAAATTATAAAATTGCCTCTATTTACGGGAGAGAATTTTTTAAGTAAAAACACAATTTTGAAATTAACTATGAAAATGATTTTCAGCTACCACAAGCACAATTTTTATTTATCATTTCAAGTTGCTTTATTTGTAAACAAAACTGGTAAATTTGGAAGTAGAAGATTTTCTATGAATAAGTGGAAATCACATAAAAGTATTATCTACTTACAAAATTCACAGCCAATTTTAATATGCTAGTTGAATTATTTTTTCTTCTTAAAAGAAATCAGCCTATCTATCTGTCTATCTATAACCATTATGAACCATTACAAATGATCATCTAGAATTGTGAATATAGAAACTATATAAATGGAGTTTTATTGAAATTAAAAATAAAGTTTTAGTCATTATAAAAAATGTATAAGCATATCATATAATATATATATGTATTGCTTTGTATATTAAAAAAAACAAAAAACAAAAACGGATTAATAAAGTTTCTTTTAAGTTATATCAAAATTAAATACTGAAATATGCAAAACTTTTGCCCCTAAACTGTCCAAATTTCATCGAAATAATGGTGTAATCTAAATTTGCCTATACGGTTTAAAGTAATAATTTAACGTTTCAAAACATACTTTAAAAAATCAACAAAATTTTGTAAATTATATCATTCATTTTAAATTAATTTTATTTTAAAGTTTGCGGTTTTCCCTTCCTCATGATATAATTCTTATGATCTACAATAATAATCAGAAGTTATAGTATGTGAGATGAAAATGCGAAAACAAACTTGAAAAATCAGGATGGAATTCATAATAATCAATAAATTAAATGAAATTCAAATTATTTAAAACTATTAAAACGAATTTTCAGAAGAAATTGCTTCAGCTTTCTTGGATCTCCTGTAGTATACGCAATTTCATTTTCTAAAATAGGCGTTGACAACCTGTTTCTTGTTTATGGGCCCGTTAAATTTTTAAGTCATTTTCATGGCATAGTCTCCTTCATACACATTTCCTTTATGCCTATTTCTCTTTATTTGTGCTTTGTGGAATGTTGCACATTACGGTCAATAAAATTTTTTAAATTATATCACTGATTTCAAATGAATTTTATTTTAAAGTCTGCGTTTTCCTCTACCTCATGATATAATTCTTATGATCTACAATAATAATAAGAAGTTATAGCATGTAAGGCGAAAATGTGAAAACGTACTTGAAAATTCCGAATGTAGTTCATAATAAACAATGAATTAAATTAAATTCAAATTATTTAAAACTATTAAATCAAATTTTCAGAAGAAAATTCTTCAGCTTTATTGGATCTCCAGTAGTTTTATTATGCTAAATTTCAGTGCTCTAAAATAGGCGTTGCTAACCACTTTCTTGTTACGGGCGCGTTTAATCTTTTGCGATCGAAGTACTCATTCCAGGCATACGCACAGTGTTGCCAGATAGTCAAAAGTCAATTTCCCCAAAATTTTTGAAATTTTCCCCAAATCAGTGTTTTTTTCTGCAAAAGTCCCCAACTCATTTTTACTCAAAAAGGGAATTTTTAAATTTTCGATTTACCTCTATAAAAAATATTTAAGTAATTTGAGCTCAAAAATTTTCCCCAAATCAAGCCTTTTTTTGAAAAAATTCCCCATTTACAAAAAACAAACTTTTAAACTGGGCTGAATGCATATTCTGTAGCTACATTAAGAGAATGAGAGATCTATTTTGCAGTGACAAGTTATTTTACGTTTGTTTTTAAAAGTATTGTCTAACAATATTGGACTTTTGTTACATTAGCTCCATAGCTTTAGATAATCTCTTATCAGTTGGGATTTGAATGAATCCGAGATTGTACGCTGTTTTAATTCTTTTTGTCCTCCCTATACTGAAGTACATAATCATAATGCAAAGTATTTTCGCTGTATCAATCGATGTACTTTTGTATATCATAAGAGAAAAATATCTACTTTCCACATATTTAATTTTTTTTTTTTAAAGTACGGCGAAGAAATTCTTCGTTAAAATCCTGCAGATTTAGTCACGTGCAGGTTTAAGCTGCTTAAGACTTTAGAGTCTCACGCATCTGTAATATCTGTAAACTGTAGTGTAACATAGTAAACAACGAACACGATCACATCCAAGAGAATAATGATTGATATTTCCAATTTCTGGATTGTATTTTCATTTTTCAAATCGAAATTGAGTTCGAGACAGATCCAGTTTTTCTACAAGACCAAAAAAATATCTTTACGGAAAATAGTAAAAAAAAAAAAAAAAAAAAAAAAACGAAATCCCCAGGTTTTTCCCCCAAAATTTTTTAGTCCCCAAAGATTTCCCCACGAACTTCTTGTCCCCAAAAAATTCCCCGAGAGGTTTAAAATTCCTCAAAATGGGGACAAAATCCCCAATCTGGCAACACTGCATAAGCATCTCTTACACGAATTTATTCCGCTGATACCACTTTTTTTAAAGAAACATTTGTGCTTGTACTTTGACAACGTGAACAAGAGAAATTTACCAAAATATGTACTTTTAAAATATTGTGGTGCGAATAGAATATTAAAATAAAATCATGTATATAAAGCTTGGGCGGCTATTTACTGACACTCGACCGCTAAAGGGTTAATTTTTAAATCCCTTTCATGGCATAATCTCCCAACATGCACATTTTCTTTATACTTATTTCTTTTTATTTGTGCGTTGAGATATTCTGCACATTACATAAACATACACAATTCCGCAAATATAGACATTGCATTGATATAGATGTATATCTATAACATCCTTCACATAGAAAAGAGTAACAAAGCTTATTTGGTTCTTCCAAATAAGCAGAAAAATGAAACAGTGCCAAAAGTACTGTTATTATTAGCAATCTCCGTCTTATTTCGTGACTGTTGTCCCGGAATGTCTGTAATTAAAAATAGCAAATATTCCATTCGGAATTAGTGATACTTAAAAATCGGAAGGTTGGGCAATTATGTTGGTTTTTTGAGCATCACGACCAATATTTTCTTCACCAGTATGTACCGATACATATAAAGTGCAGTGTAAAGAAAAAAGTGTAACGTTAATCCAAAAAATTGGTCGCAGCCTTACTGCCTGGATTTTGTGGAGTAATTTAACTGATATAACTGGTGTTACGTTATACCATAATAATGTGAATTCTGATATTTTTACATTAGTATGGTGTAATATTACAGCAGTTATATCAGTTTAAATGACAACATTATATAAGTTAAATTACTCCATAAATTTTTTGCAGTGTAGAAGATCTCCTGGGTGAAACAAACGGAATAGTCGGACGCAAATGCCATCGATGGCTCATCGTTGATGTTCTACAGCACACCAATGTTGCAATGCACTGTTTACGGTGAACACTTTTTTTACTATTACTACAGATGTTCAGAAAACTTTCCTAAAATGAAAATTCTGGAAATTAAAAATGCGTTTCTGTTTAAAAGGGTAACGGATTCTCTCCAACATTGATTTTCCGGCAATATTAAAATTTAATATTGTTGGTGTCATAATGCCAGGACTGCCACTGACTGCTGTTTTTTAATTCTATCTGGCACTACTTTCTTAAAATAAAAGATCTTTCACATAAAATTTGAAAATACGTGCAAAACAAATACACTACAATTTTTTTTTTAATAGTGGTGCCAATAGAATATAAAAATAATCACTAGTGGCAAGCCTATAATGCAGTTTTTCTTAAGTTATAACATGATTATTATTATTTTTTAAATAACATCGAAGAACAACTTACTCTGTTTTTTGTTACAAAAAAATCTATAGAAAATAAAATTTGAGCTAATAACGGCCTAATCTGTGTTATATAGCACAAACCTCTATGAGTAACGCTGACGTCATACTGACGTGACGGTGACAATAACCTAAGCAAATCAATTTTGCTTGTATCGGAAATTTATTAAATTCAAACACACAATTTCAGTTTTTACTCCATCGAATAGAAAATAAAATGTATTTTCAAATGCAATTTGTTTGAAAGCTACATCTCAATTTTTCAGATTTTTATACGGCTTTTAAAATAATTTTCAGTCATGATTTTTTTTTAATAATATCGAAGAACAACTTAATCTGTCTTTTGTTACAAAAAAATCTATAGAAAATAAAATTTGTGCTAAAAACGAACTTATCTATGTTATATAGCACAAACCTCCATGAGTAACGCTGACATCATACCGACGTGATGGTGACAAGGACCTAAGCAAATCAATTTTGCTTTTATCGGAAGTTTATTAAATTCAAACACATACAATGTCAGTTTTTACTCCATCGAATAGAAAATAAAATACATTTTCAAATCCAATTTGTTTGAAAGCTACATCTCAAATTTTCAGTTTTTTCTATGGCTTTTAAAATAATTTTCAGTCAGGATTTTTTTTAATCTCTCTCTCTCGCGTGTAGCCCTTTTACGGAAAGCTAACTCGTTTGTACTTGAAACAATATACCTAAATACTCCCGTATTTGCTTCCGGCTAATTCTATAACGAAATTAAAACTTCGTCAGTAGATAAATAAATAAATAAAATAATATAAATAAATTTTATTAAAACATATATGTAATCAAGCTACGCGTTTTAACTTTGGACTAATTATAATAAAAGATATTGTTATATTGGATAATTGCAAAATTTCGTGCCCGATTTCCGAGGTATCGAGTTTTGATGTGTATCCAAGTTGTTTTAAGCGGCGAAATGCAGTTGAATTGTCAGCATTTAGTCTCTCAGCAATCTCTTCAGTAGAAATGCGTGGATTAATATTCATTAAACCAAGGATTAATTCATTATCAATGCAATAAGTTCGCGCAGAGCGAATTTTATCGTTTAGATTGAAATCATCATTTCGAAATCGACAATACCACTTTTTAACTGTCCTATGAGCGGGAGCATGATCCAAATAAATGTCTTGAATATTTTTTACAGCACGCACAAAACTCACTCTTTAAAAAAAAATAATTCATATAACATAACGTGACGAAAATGTGACGTTTCATTTTCCATTTTGAATATTAACCTTGCACACAAATTAATTTGATAACGTACTTTTCTTTAACGTTATGTTCACTCACAACGCATGTAGATAACTGTCAGTTAATAATATGGTTATAAAAGAAACATCGGCACAGTTAAAATTGAAAGTTTCTGCCATCTATGAAACAGGGAATGAACTTTTGCAATCATTAAATAAATAACGAAATCTTTGGCGATTTCTTTTATTATTAGCCGCTGACACGCAGCTAGTAAAGAAGTAGTGTTTAAAATAATTTCGAAACTTTATTTGAATACATAATTGATATCTTTTATATAGAATATAGTTTAGTAATGTTTTTTCAATTAAAAATTATTTTCAACTATGTTTTGTATTCTGAATAGTAGTGTGTTCTGCAACCCGGTTTGGATTCTCTGGTTTTTATAATTTCTCCAGAAAAAAGAAAATCTGAGTAGATGATAAATTGCTACATTTTGCCGTTAATTATTGTTGTAATTATGCTTTTAACCCTAGATCTACCGGGAATTTTATTCAAGTTTTAATAAAACGTTCTACACCAGAATTTTTATTTAAAACTATTTAACTTATTTGTTTACCTTATTTTTGTCTGGTTTATATACTTAGTTTATTTTAAAGAAATTTCTGGTTTGAATGAATATTTTGTATGTACCTGTCGGGTCCAATGGACCCGTCTGGTAGACGGAGGGTTAATATTACAAATATTCAAGGTCATGCTGAATACCTGCAAACACTTTCACTTACATAATTCAGTAACAGATTCAGTTCATGTAACAGACATTACATTTAGGTAGAAAAAAAAGTATCATGCATAAGAGATATTAATTCTTGATAATGCCTACAAAGCCTTTTAATTGTATCCGAGTTGATTTGGATCATTTGTGACCTACATTTTTTATTAGCAAAACTAATTATAGAATTAATATGAGTTTCTCAATTTTTACTTAACCCGTTCTGGACCATGGTTGCATACATGCATCATAAAAAGATGCTTACAGCACTTGTTTTGATACCACTAAAAAAGAAAAGTAAAAGCTTTATTTAATTAAAACATTTTCTTGATTGATAAATTGGATTTAATTATTTGGTAAAAAGTGGTGTCAACCGAATAAAATTCATGTAAAAAATGCTGGTCCCGAACGGGTTAAATTGAATTACACTTTTTTTTTTATATATTTTGACGACAATGTTTTGTAAAGATACAATGATTTAAAATATGCAAAAATTCTTTATTGCACCTTTTCTTTTACAAAGAGTTGCCTCAGAGTTGTAATCTATAAATTTCTTTTTCTCGCCCTTAAGAAAAAAAAAAAAAAATTAAATATATCACTATGATTAAAATGTTCTGTTACTCGAGATGCTCGGTTTGGACCATTAATTTCAGAAGACAAAAAGTCTGAGTACATTCTAAATTGCTATCTTTTATCGTTAATTATTGTTGTAATTATGCTTTAAATATTATTACTCATATTCAGGGTCATGCTGAAAACATACAATCACTTTCACTTATATAATACAGATAAAAAAAATCTTTTCTTCGTGTAACAGATATTACATTTAGATAGAAAAAAAATGCATGCATGAGTAAATTAGATATTATTTTTTCATAATACATACAAAGCCTTTTAATTATATCAGAGTTGATTTGAATCATTTGTAACCTACATTTGTTTATTAGTAAAATTAATTAGTTATGTTTTTGTAAAGTGGAACACTCATTAACTTTATAAATTTAGATTTTCGTTATTTTTGCATGTCAAAATGCATTCTCGTGTTTCGCCACTTTTAAATTAAGTTGTGCTTTGTTATCTGAACAATATATATATATTTTTTAAGCAATAATAAAGAGAATGGTGCCTAAAGAACTTATAAGATTTAATTATTACATTGCCTTTTTAGATATTACAATGGTTAATTAAACTGTAAAAAATAATGTGAAATGTGTTATTTGTGATATTTAAAATAACAACCCTCTTTTTTCCAAATTATAAATTAGTGAAAATTTCATCTTCTAAAGCATTTTTCGTGAATTGTTGAAACTACATTAGAAGATTTACACAATAAATTTTATGAGGATTTTACCAATTAAACTTAGTTAATTAAATTTCAATTTATAGGGATTGTGTGTAATATTTATAACTCCACTCACTCTTTTATTAAAAAAAAAAAAAAAGTAGTATTTTGTAAAATTAGGAAATGTACAAATATAATGTTCCTACAATAGAAACATTTCCGAACTGAAACTTCCCCCCTGAAAACTGAAAATTAATTAAATTTCAATTTATAGAGGGATTTTGTGCTATATTTACAACTCCACTCAAATCTTTTATTTAAGATATATTTTTCAGTATTTTGTAAAATTGCGAAATGTGCAAATATATGTTCTTACAATAGAAATATAGAAATATTTCCGAACTGAAAAATCCTCCCCCACCTCTCCCCCAATCTTTCAACTTCAAGAAAGCTGAAAAGATGCAAAGGCAAAAGTAATCATCCTTTAAAAAATATTTTTGTTTTGATCAATCAATAGTGATTTTGAAACAAGATATAGTAAAGTATCTGTTATAACTCATTCTAAACTATATTACTACTAATCGATGTAATAAATGAATTTTATAACAAGCTATTTTAACCCTTTATCTACTGACGGTACTTATAAGTACCATTAAAATAACTTGTTATAAAATTAATTTAAATCATCGTTTAGTAGTAATACAGTTTAGAATGAGTTATAAATGCATTACTTTATCTTGTTAAAAAAGCATTATTGGTTACACAAAACAAAAATATTTTTAAAGGGATAATTTCTTTTGCCTTTGCATCTTTTCAGCTTTCTTGGCGTTGGGGGGTAGGGGGGGGATTTTTCAATTCGGAAATATTTCTATATTTCTATTGTAAGAACATTATATTTGTACATTTCCTAATTCTACAAAATACTAAGAAAAATATTTAAAATGAAAGTTTTGAGTGGCGTTATTAAATATTGCACAAAATCCCTATAAATTCAAATTTAATTGATCTTTCTAAATCCTTCAACCCTTCTAAAATCCTTCTAAAATTTATTAAATGATTATGTAAATCTTCTAATGTAATTTAAACAATTCACGAAAAATGCTTTAGAAGATAAAATGTTCATGAATTCACAATTAAATTCATAAAGGGTTTAATGATATTTTAAAGTACCGCCGGGGCATAAGGGGTTAAGGGATCTCGATACTCTTCATTTTCTAAAAAAATGAAAGAAAATATGATTTTTTAAATTTTTGTTTACACTGAATTTGACTTTCTTTATAGATCGTGACGACGACGTTTTGTAAAGATACAACAATTTAAAATATGCGGATTTTTTTTTATTGCACCTTTTCCTTTGCAAACTTTTCTTGCCTCTGAGTTGTAATCTATAAATTCATTTTTTCTCTAAACGGTTTCTCTCCCTCTGGTTTTAACACTTTCCAACAAAGTTGAAAAGTGTTTGTGCATTCGGTTTGTCTGGCCGTCTGTCCATGCTTTAACTCCCGTAAATATACTCGGATTTTCATGAAATTGATAAGGGTTATTTAGGGTCTCCAAAGCATGTTTGGAATTGTATATGAAGTGTGTATGATTAATCGTTCATTTACAGGGGCACTCAAAATTATTCCATTACATTATGGTATATGGTGAAAAATCGTTTGCAGAGTATTTTAATGACATTACGCTATTTCAAATGTATTGAAAGTGATATAAATCACTGAATTTCACTACGATCACGTTAGAACAGGGCATTCATAGCATTTTTTATTCATTTACAGGGGCACACAAAAGAAATCGGTTACAGTACAGTACAGTCTTTGAGTAATAATTGCTGGAGTGTGCGGTTTAAAATTTGGTATGCGCTTTTAAATTTGATTAATTTTTTGCCTCTTACTTTTCGTTATATATAAATTCTATACCTCAAATACAGGGCTGCACAAAAGTATTCACGGAAATTCCTGAAGGTAAATTTTCAACTGAAGTATATGTATCTCTTAAGTGAACTAAATTATGGCATGTATGTAGTTAATAGATACAAATCTATATACCAGAGTTGGCGAACCTTTCTATAGTCGCGTGCCAATTTTTTTCAAAAAATATTTTACATGACCTTGACGTGCCAACTATATAACAAATTTAGTGGATTGAAAAATAATGAATCAAAAGTACTTGAAAATTACTTATTAAGATTTTTTTTAATATGGATAACACACATGTAAGTATTACACTGTAATAACTATAGAAACACTTATAATTTAGAAATTAATTTAAAAAATAATTTGATTAATTATGTTGTATCTTGGATGAAAAACAATTAATATTATTTTAATGCTCAGTTAATTTTAACAGAATGCAAGCTAAAATGGATTCACCTGACAACTGTTCTCTGTTGGATTTTTTATATTATTCATTTGAGAAAATAATGACTCACAGGTATAAATAGTAGGAAAATTTATTAAAATGAAAAAAAAAGGCAGTTTATATTTAAATAGTTCTCAAATTAATTTTCAAGTTGCCATAATTTACCATTGGCATTTTTATTAATACATATAATAATCTTTCTTTTTCAGCAGTTTTCAAATATTTTCTTTGTTTTATAAATTTTCGAACCATATTGAATAAGATTAAAATTCTTCAACTTCCAATTAATAGAATTTAGAATCAAACCAGGTCGTCAAATTCGTGTATTTTGAGTAAAATCACTGTATCCTGATTTAGAGGCATAATCAACGGCCGTGCCAAAATTATTCTCTCGCGTGCCAAAAATGGCACGCGTGCCATAGGTTCGCCGACCCTGCTATATACCATATACAGGACTGGTGAAAATATTGGCATAATTTCCGGTTGTGTATGGGAACAGCTGAAATTGTGTTTTGAAATATGTTATGCGTTTCCATATGGTTGAATTAGACATAATATTTTAATTTTTAAACGGTGCAGTTTTGTTACATTATACTGAATGTGTTGGAAAGTGTTTCATAATCTATGCTTGATGCATGATTTTTTCTAACTTGTTATAATTTCAAAATTAAACTAGTCGGATGTGGCAATCCCAAAACGTTCTTCTATCTCATACATATTAATGCTTCCTGAAAAATGCATCATAGCAGCGCCTCTGGTTAGGTGATTTACACTAAAATCTAATCAGCAACCACTTATGTCAACTTCTAATTGAATTTGATGAAAATCCGTGCATTAGTTTTTGAGACAGAGCTATTGCGGAAATCGTGAAAAGTTCTGCATAGCAGTGGCATCTGTTGGGCAATTTACACCAAAAACTTATCAGGATCAATTTATAACGGGGACTAGCTGAATCTAAAGTTTAATGAAAATTCATGCATTAGTTCTTGAGGTACAGCTATTGCGGAAATCGTGAAAAATGCAACATAGTAGCGCCACCTGTTGGGCGATTTACACCAAAAACTAAATAATACTAATTTATACCAGGGACTAACTCAATCTGAAGTTTGATTAAAATTCGTGCGTTAGTTCTTGAGATAGATCTATTGCGATAATTATGAATAATTCAGCATAGCAGCGCTACCTGCTGGCCGATTTACACTAAAAAGTAATCAGCACCAAATCATATCAAGGAAGAACTAAATCTGAAGTTTTCTGAAAATCCGTGCTTTACTTCCTGAGATATAGCCATTGTGGAAATCATGAATAATGCAGCATAGAAGCGCCACGTGCTGTGCGATTTACACCGAAAAGTAATCAGCACCAATTTATATCAGGGACTAACTGAATATAAAGTTTTATTGAATTACATTTAATAGTTCTTGAGATAGAGCGCTTACAACAAAATTTGTGTCACACACAGACATTCAGACTCACAGGCAGACATTTTGTAAAAACCTGTTTTTCGAGATCTTTGACGCCTAAAACGTGTAAATCCGTCGAAAACCGGAAGTCGAAATTTTTTACGAGTACAATACTTTCTTCTTGTAAAGATAGAAGAAAGTAAAAATCTGAGTACATTGCAATTTACTATTTTCTTTAACTATTGCTGTAAGGTAAATGCACCTATAGTGGGACACATGAAGGTAGTAGGACACTAATTTTTAAAGTTTACTTACAAGCCCAGAATGCATTTCTGAAAAACGACTGAAAGAAATCTGATTGACTTAAACGGTAACTTTCCATAAACTGTTTGGAATAATTGTTTTTTTTTTCTGCTGGTACATGCGTTAATTTATTGAGTGTCTTCAAAAACAGATTTTTAGGCAAATTTTAGTGATTTCATTAGCAGATAAGTTTTTATTTAAAACATTCTTTCTTTAATATTAAGTTTCATTTTAAATTAACCCCTTCCGTACCAGCATATGTATATGAAGATTACATGTAAAACCAGTTTTTCGGGCATTTTGACTTAAAATATCAAGTAGTAGTTTTCAGAATAAATAAATTAAATTAAAAAAAATCAAAAAACCCGACTGCGCAAAAAGCGAACTAATTAATTATTTCTCATAAATGTGAAACTATTTTTTTTATATTACATACCTATTTCTTTTAATTCACTTGTATTGATGACTTTTAAGTTGCGTTTAATTGTTAGTTCCTATCTATAAACACTGTTTTGATGTGGCCTATAGATGTCTATGATGGTTAGAGTTGCAGTAAAGCCAGAGATACCTACAGAACTTCCCTGTTGTGTAATATTTTAACGGAGCTTCTGACTGTAAAATAGTCAATGAAACATCGTCTTCATTCTGAAAGACCTATCCAATGATACGCCACTCAAAATGGTGAGTAAATTTTTTTTTCGTCTCTACCACCATTTTGAATTTTATGGCAGCCATTTTGAATTTATAAAAACAAAACCTAGCCTATAACCATCGGACGATTAAGACGAATTGATAGAAACGTCATTCATTAAAATCCATCCAGCCGTTGGTATGTTTCGAGGGTATAAAGAAATCCACTTACCCAGATACGCGTGAAACACATAACCCTTCTTTTCTTTCGGGTAAAAAATGAGAAGCTTTCATTCATATTAATAAGAAGAGATATAGGTATCGATATTTAAATCGATATATATATATCAAGATCTAAATTGATACATATAGAACTATAACGATAATGCAAAAATCGGTGAAAGTTGCCACAGTTCTTCACTTTCCTAAAATAAGAAACAATAAAAAGAAAAAAATAAGAACTAAAATAAGAGAGAAATTGGAGAGAAACAACGACAGAAAAACGTTTTATTAGATAAGGACGAGAAATGCGAGAAAAACGCATTCTCATCTGTATGGTGCGGCATCTCTTCTGCGTAGGGAAAATTAAACATTTTCCAACATTTCTCATAATACCAGCTATATACAAACATATCGCTCGTGGACTGCAATAGTGGCACAACTCAAAAAATCAGGTTCTGAGATTAATGGGTTTGAAGTTTCGAATTGTAATGAAATGCAAAATTTACACGATTCATTGTTGTCATAAGTGTTAAGTGGTACTAAATGACTCCGTAAGGATTCAATTAATAATAATGCAAAAAAAAAAAAAAAAAAGTACCCTCACACCCCGTGCTATATTGATGATAAATATGATTATATGATGATGCATTCATATTATATCATATATCAACAGCGGCACTTCTGCCATCTGTTGGTGAAATACTGAACTACAAGATATGCCGCTGTTGCTGCTGGAAAGAATATCAATCTGCAATGCTGGAGAGCGCATTAACTCAAAATTCGTATTTTTTGAGTTGTACCACTATTGCAGACCACGAGCGATATATTCCTGCAATAACGTTTTAGCAGCAACGATAGAATAATGAATGGACATGGATCCATAATTGGATCCACCTGGTGTTTGTGAAGAATCAGGCCATAGATCCATATGTAGATCCACTGGTACGGAAGGGGTTAAACTATTGTTTATATATTTAATTACATTGTAATTAATTTGTTGGATAAGCTGAAAAGTTAAAGACTCATGCATCAGAAATTTACCACGCCCACTACTGGAGCATAGAGGAAGGTAATATACTTTATCTTTTTATTTTTGTCGAAGAATTTATTTTGAAATTTTGAATGTTTGTTCTAATACATGCAGGTTAGGACTAGGCTAAAAATATATATATCTGGAATTCACTCTTTAATAACAAAATTTTGCATAATGCGACATTGACACATTTCCACTCAGTCATTCGCAGTGCTGTATTCGTAAAAGAACCAGAAATTATACGCTATAAGCAGAATGCATACGCTGTAAGAAGAATGCATACACTAAAGTTATAGTTTTACTTGAGAAAATCGATGGGTCCGTCGAACTTGCACTAAAGCCCCAATTATATGTTGACAAAAAAAGTTTAGCTGTAGTCAAATTTCTTATTTTTCAATTCATAAAAACTTTGATGTCAAAACTTTAACGCATTATTACACAATTGCGATCAATATTATTATTAGCCCCGGTACGGTATGCTATTTCTTTTTCCCAGCTTATTTTGTGTCGTCTCCAAAAAATAACGTTACCTTACAGAAGCCAGCAATAAACCAAGCAGATGTATCATTGTACGGTTAAATGCTCTATAGCAATTTTTTAAATTTCTAAGCATCGTACATTTTAAATTTTTATACCGCCGTATTGGAAAAAAAAAGTACTTTTAAATGCAATTTGTTTGAAAACTTTATCTCCATTTATTTTTGAAATATTAATTTTTTTGTAGTTTTAAGCACCATTTGTTTAATTTTGGAAACATAAGTACTCCATTTATGTAGAAAGTAAAGGGAAAATAGTTGAAAAAAAGCAGTTATATCTTTTTGTTGCCATTTTCTCATAAGAACCGAAAGAAAATGTAATTAAAATACGTGCTATTTTGAAAAAATATAAACGAATAATTTCTGGTAAAACATGGAGCTATTAGGTAGCTTTCATTACAAAAAGCTACCTATTGCAGCCGTTTGGAGGAATACGATTCCAAAAAATTTTGGTATATTTTCACCGATCATCACCTCTAGACCCTGAAACCACCCTCCGT
This sequence comes from Maratus speciosus, assembly GCA_963932465.1. Lineage (NCBI taxonomy): Eukaryota > Metazoa > Arthropoda > Arachnida > Araneae > Salticidae > Maratus > Maratus speciosus. The sequence continues at coordinate 177,204,738 of OZ010793.1, forward strand.
TCAAAATTGATATATATATATATATATATATATATGTATATCTGATCTTTGTCATACTGTAACTCTCGTATTTATGAACCGATTTGGATAAAATTTCGTGTGTACATAGTACATACCAAAGTCTCGACCGAGTTCGTTGGCCAGCTTCATCCGCCATCTTGTTTCAAAATTGCGGCCATTTAAACAAATTTAAAAAATTTAAAATTTAAAATGAGGCACAAAAGAATTAGACATTGAAAAGGATTTTTTCTTATGTGTTTGGGCTTGATACAAAGATTCTGGAGCATTTTTTGTTTCGTCTATATTTTAAAAAATGACTGAGTTATAGCACTTTGAATTTCTAGCATGGCTGACATTTTGAAACGATCTGATTTTTGTCACGCGATAACACGCGTATTTATGAACCGATTTGGATGTGACAAAGAATGTGCATAGTACATAGCAATGTCTCGACCGAGTTCGTTGGCCAGCCTCATCCGCCATCTTGTTTCAATATGGCGGCCATTAAAAAAAAATAAAAATAAAATTTATAAGTGAGGTACAAAATAATTAGAAATTGAAAAAGACTTTTTCCTTATGTGTTTGAGCTTGATACAAAGATTCCGGAGCATCTTTTGTTTCGTCTGTGTCTTAAAAAATGGCTGAGTTATAGCACTTTGAATTTCTAGCATGGCTGACAGTCTGAAACTATCTGATTTTTGTCACGCGATACTATGCGTTTTTATGAACCGATTTGGATGTGTCAAAGTGCATAGTACATAGCAATGTCTCGACCGCGTTTGTTGGCCAGCTTCATACGCCATCTAGTTTCAAAATGTCGGCCATTTAAAATAATAAGAAAATTTAAATTTAAAATGAAGTACAAAAAAATTATAAATCGAAAAAGTTTTTTCTTATGTGTTTGAGCTTAATACGAAGATTCCGGAGCATTTTTTGTTTCGTCTATATCATAAAAAACGGTTGAGTTATAGCACTTTGAAATTCTAGTGTGGCTGACATTTTGAAACGATCTGATTTTTGTCACGCGATAACACGCGTATTTATGAACGGATTTGGATATAACTTGGTATGTATATAGTACATACCAATGTCTCGACTGAGTACGTTGGCCAACATCATCCGCCATCTTGTTTCAAATTGGCGGCCATTAATTTTTTTTCTATTTTAATTTAAAATGAGGTACAAAAAAAAAAAAAAAAAAAAAAAAAAAAAAAATAGAAATTGACAAAGACTTTTTTCATATGTATTTGACCTTGATACAAAGATTCTGGAGAATTTTTCGTTTCGTCTATATCTTAAAAAATGGCTGCGTTATAGCACTTTGAATTTCTATCATGGCTGACATTTTGAAACGATCTGATTTTTGTCACGCGATAACACGCGTATTTATGAACCGATTAGGATGTGACAAGGCATGTGCATAGTACATAGTAATCTCCCGGCCAAGTTCGTTTGCTAACTTCATCCGCCATCTTGTTTCAAAATGGCGGCCATTTAAAAATTAAAAAAAAAAATTATTTAAAATGAGGTACAAAAAAAATTAGAAATTGAAAAAGATTTTTTTTTCTTATGTGTTTCAGCTTGTTACAAAGATTCCGGATCATTTTTTGTTTTGCCTTTATCTAAAAAAAAGGCCGAGATATAGCAGTTTGAATTTCGAATATGTGTGACAGTTTGAAAAATCTGATTTTTTCCTGCAACAGCACTCGTATATATATCAACCGATTTAGATATGAGTAAGCATGTGCAGAGGAATTACTAAGGTCTCGACCAAGTTCATTGGTGAGCTTTGTTGCACCCATTATGTTGTTTTAAAATGACAGGCTATCACCGATAATTCGGGTTAATATAATTATTAATATAATTCGGGATATGACCGAATTTGGCGACAAAATATAAATCACTTTAATAAAACCAGCTTTGATAACGCTGACTAATTTGGGGAAATTCTCATTCATATTCAATATTGACAAAAATTAGTATTTAATATTCTATAATCGGGTTCCACTAATTTGAGCTCCGTGTGTTTGAATACTATAAGCTGGCTTTTAAAAAATAAGGAATATGAAAGCTACCTCTTCCTCCCGGCACTGGCCGGAAGGACTTTTATAAACTATATTTAATTTTAAGGATCTATATTAATGTTACAAACAAATGAAGGCCTATGAATCATTAGATAGCCTTTTCTTTTGTCGAGTTTCGTGAATGACAGCATTGCTGCATTTGTGTATTATTTTGCGATAATGACATCCTATGCATGCTTTACTGCAGATGTTTAAAAGTGGATCGTAAATGTAGAATTCTTAAGCGGATGCGAATGACGTCATTTTACATAAAATAAAATTTTGTGCTTTAAGTCTTAAAATTGAAACATGTTTTGCACTATTTATATATACATATATTTTTTTTCATCGGGGGCGACACTAAATTCTGAAAAAGCAGAATTCTTGTTTTCTAGTTTACTTATTTCTTAAATATAAGTGGAGCTGCTACATATTAAATATAAAGATTTCCTTTCACATTCCATGAAAGTCTAGTAGTACTGCCATTCATTTTATTTAAAAATATACCTTCTTTGTCTTTTTGCCATTACTTAAAAAGAAAAAAATCTCGGTGTTAAAAAAAAAAAATGTTTTTGACAGCAATTATTCACAGGGACCTAGATATGTTTACAGCGTTGGACAGCCTTGCAATATAGTATATTTTGTATCATAATTTAATAGGTATTGTTATTTTAGCATGTGATAATTATACAGAAACAATGTGGACAATTTTTTCACGCTTATTTAACTTATGAAAATGGATCCCCCACCGTTGTTACTACATTACTAGCCCAGTGGTAGGGAAGGAAAAGAATGCCGAATTTGGAATTAATTAGGGGAAAGCTGGAAATTGTTTTAAACCATTTCGTTTAGGTCTAGAATTAATATGGTAAGTTTTTCCCCTCGTAGTAGGTCAGCGTTAGAAAATATGTACAGATTTATAGTCAAAAAATACGTTTTTTTAAATACCATAACAATATCTCAAAACAGCTAACTCTGCCAAAAACATTGTCGATACAAATGTCGTAGAGCTTAAAATTCTGAGTAAAATGAGTATCTACACTTAATATTTTTGTTGAACATTAAGGTCACAATTCTACTTTAAAGTTTTAGATCCGTGCTCAGGGGGGGGGGGGGGGGGGGGGAATTCAGAATTAATTTGGAGAAAACTGAAAATTGTTTCAATCCCTTCAGTTTAGGTCTAAAATGAACGTACTATGTTTTCTTCCTCGTGCTTGGATGAATGTTAGAAAATATGTACATATTTATTTTCGAAAAACACTTTTTTCTTAATTACCTTAACAATATCTCAAAACAGCTAATTCTATAAAGAAACATTGTCAATACAAATGTTGCAGAGCTTAAAATTTTGAATAAATTGAGTACCAGTATTAATATTTTTGTTCAACATTAAGGTGGCAATTCTATTTCAAAAATTTTCAAATCAAGAGCTTGAAGCCAGGAGAGACCAAGTTAACTTAACAATATCTCAAAATTTCGGTCTAAATATTCAACAAAAATATTAAGTGTAGGTACGCATTTTATTCAGAATTCTAGGCTCTACAATTTTTGTATTGACAATGTTTTTGATAAAGTTAGCTGTTTTGAGATGTTAAGTTAACTTGGTCTCTCATGGCTTCAAGCTCTTGATTAGCGATTAAGGCAAAATTCTGAAATAGAATTGCGACCTTAATGTTGAACAAAATTATTAATGATGGTACTCATTTTATTCAGAATTTTAAGCTCTACAGCATTTGTATTGACAATGTTTTTTATAGAGTAGCTCTTTTGAGATATTGTTAAGGTAATTAAAAAAAAACGGTTTTTTTCGAAAATAAATATGTACATATTTTCTAACACTCACCCAGGTAAGAGGGAGAAAACATAGTACATTCATTTTAGACCTAAACTGAAGGGATTAAAATAATTTTCAGTTTTCTCCAAATTAATTCTGAGTTCAACCCCCTGAGCACGGGTCTAAAATTTTAAAGTAGAATTGTCACCTTAATGTTAAACAAAAATATTAAGTGTAGGTACTCATTTTACTCAGAAGTTTAAGCTCTACAACATTTGTGCTGACAATGTTTTTGACAGAGTTAGCTGTTTTGAGATATTGTTATGGTTTTTTACTATAAATCTGTACATATTTCCTAACGCTCACCTAGTACGAGAGGGAAAACATAGCATGTTCATTCTAGACCTAAACAGAATGGATTAAAATAATTTCCAGCTTTCCCCTAATAAATTCCGAATTCAACTCCCTAACCACTGGGCTATACATAATCTACAGTTTTCTTTTTCTAGCTTCTGAGTGATCTGTTAAGATTGCTCAAGCACTTGATAAAAGCAATAACTGAAGCGCATTTACAGTGAAAAATAAAATCATGTTTTATTTATTAAAATTATATTCCATAAAAGTTTTCTGGGCGCAATTGCTAAGTTTTTTTTTAATTAACCCGTTATATCCAGAATTTTAAATAAAAAAATTGCTTCACCTGAATGATTATTTACGTTAATGCCTAAGATATCCAGGACAACATGTATAATAATAATTTGAATTTTAGATAATTTTTTTAATTAAAATTTATTTAATAACTCTCTAGTTAGAGCTCTTTTTGCAAAATATTGACAAGAATAATTAGATTCATTAACAAAAAATACTTTTATGGAAGTCTCACAATTCTTATAAGAACAGTGTAAATAAATGTGATCCTATCTGTAGCAGAGAAGTGTTTTGTAGTTACAAATTTTTCGTATAAAATGTTATAATAGGATAAAAGGGAACGTCCACTGTTACTCTTGTGACCACCAGAGCAAATTTCCGTATATGTTTCAAATTTATTTTATTACAAAATATATTTAAGATAAATTTAATGCAACTTCTTAAAAATACATGTACTCTACTTTCATAAACCATATACAATTTGTAACAAAAAGCATTTTACTTGGCTAGATAATAAATGAAAATTTTGTTACTCTTGTGACCACAAAAAAATGCAATTTTCAAAAATTGTGTTTGACGCAGAAATCCTGTGAATTATATGAGACTATAGAAATAAAATTTACAGAATATAGCAGATAAATTATATCTTTTTAAAAAGCATTAATCATTGAACTCATCTGATAACACATGAATTAGTTACATTTGATTTTGCGAAATGCTAAGTATTACTCTTGTGACATTTTGTCCATCATGTAATTTTAGCAAAAATTCAGTTTAAATACTAAACAAAATAATTAAAAGAAGTTTAAAAAAATATTTTCCATACAGAACAACTTTTAATGATGTTTTAATTTTAAAATAACATAAAATAATGTAAAAAATTCTAAAATTAACAAACACTATGACCACATATCAACCTCTTAGTTTCTGCTACTTAACAGAATAAGTCATTGTCTTCATTATCAATAATATCACTTGCAATTTCTCCTGTATCATGATTTACTTAATGAAACACAATTTTTTTGTACGAATCACGTTAGTATAAGGTTTGTAGTAGATAGTGTCATTTTTCATGGTTTTAACAAATTGTATTTATTGAATGCCCTTCGCTGTTGGTATTTTCTCGCAAAGTAATGAAACTTTATTGTTTTATTTCTTTTGACAAAGTAAGCAGTACATCTTAGAATTGCTTTTTTAGCACGCACTTCATTACCATATATATCATTATACAACAACATAAAATAAATCTACACCATCTATATCAGGAGTATTTGAAAAAAACAATATGCCCAATTAAGTTAATTGAGAAAGGAGTCTGATTCATTGCAGGCATATTTGCATAGTTATATTTTTATTTAAATTGAAAAGCAAAACCATCATATAAAAAAGTAAAACAGGTACATTTTAGGAAAATACAAATTCCCTTAAAGATGCAATGTTGAAGTTTTACATACGAAAGCATTTACAAAAAATTGATTATGAGTTACATTGTCTAAAATAATAGTATAAGATTTTACTTTATTGTGATAATACTAAATAAAAAGTTGAAAATACAGTTGCTTGTGGATTTGGCCACTAATGTAGTATTTCATACCAAAATTTCGTCTTGGCATGAAAATTAAACAGTTTCCATAAAATCCACTGGCATAACTATTCTTTGAGAAATGGTTATTTTTTTGGCATTACGAAAATAATCCCTTGTACAAGTTTCAATGAATGTGTGCCACAGAAATGGATTTAGTTGCTTTCGAAAATTTTTAAACAATCAGAAATGTTTTCTTTAACTGTTGCTTTTTCAAAACGTTTATGAACGTTTTGAAAAAGTAACAGTATTGAGAAAATGTTGATAAACGTTTTGTCAATAGCAAAACGTCTATCAACGTTTTGCTATTTACAATAACTTATAAGAAGTTCTGTATTATGGACTTCCGTTTCAAATAATTCTTCGATGTTATCTCCGCAAATTAGACATTCTGAATTCCTAAATTCTAATTATCATATATCTCGGCAGACAAAGTCATCAAATCCATCACAGGAATGTTTAATGCAGGAAATACACCAGTTACTACATTATGAATTGCTTGAATGTTTTCGTGACAACGACAAATGGAGATATTCTGATGAGTAATGTTCTATTGTTTTATGAAACTAGGCTTTAAAACTGCAAAGGAATCCCCAATTTTTTCAATTCAAGAAAGCTTCTTTAAACAAAAAACGCATTTTCTTATTAAATGTCCCCTAGAATTGATGAAATTATGTGACTTTTTCGCGCTTAACTAACGTAGATTTAGCTGAAGAAAGACCTCGTCTTAAATCTTCATCGACATAAAATTCTACAAAGCTGTGAAGTTAGACTTTTTTCCGTTACAGTACCTGAGGTTAGCTAGTTTTCCAATTTTTGCCTTTTCTTAATATTTCCATTTTCTTGCTGAAGCTTTTGCTGATTCTAACAAGGAGAGGGCCAACCTTGTTAATCACAGATTTTGATTATTTTAATATATGTTGTAGGGTAGAGGCCCCTTAGTGTCAGGTTCAACGGAATTTATCCAATGCTCCTTAGTTCTTGAGAAACCGGGGGGTCTAATATTAGTACACAACTTAAATACTTCCTTTGCTACAACGATGATAGGTCAGTCGTAGCTCAGTTGGTATGGTGTTAATCGGCTGGTTGGCGGGCCCGTGTTCGATACCTGAGTGCGCTACATTTGTTTTTCTCATTTTTCGTTTTATAAATTTACTTGTAAGTGTAACTTAATAATCTCACTGTCAATTAAAATTTTTAATATTGTATATCAATTATAATTTTAACCTATTTAATTTTTTACTTTTAACTGAATAGTTGTAATAAAACATCATAAAACTGTTATTTTTTTTAAAATAAAAAATCACTTTTAAAATGTGTTTCATATATTCTTTATCGATGCAATGATATTGAGCAATTGTGTCAATTCGTGATTTTAAAGAAACATCATTTACGCATTTCTTTAACAAAGGAAGTCAATGAGATAATACTATTATTCTGTTTTTAAAGTAACAAGCATAATCATATTAAAAATTAGCATCAGAATTAAATTACAATCGATTTTTTGCATATTAAAGATTTTTAAATTTGTAATAAGTATGCTTGCACTTTCAATTATTTTGCTTTCCCCTTTATCTTTTTTCTGCTTTTATTTTATTTGAATATTCCTTTTTTTTATCATAACTAGATGGCACCACAACAGAATTTATCACGATTTTGGAATTTTTATCATTCAATAATAGATCCAATTTCTTTTTAAACCTCTTTAATGGATGAGAAATAATAGTTTACAAATAAGAAATGATAAATTTAAGTTTGTTAACATTATAATTAATGTTTGGTGTTAAAATTTTTAATTGAAATTATTAAATTATAATTACAACTATATTTATAAAACAAAAAATGAGAATACAAATGTAGCGCATTCAGGTATCGAACCCGGGTCCTCGGATCAGCCGGCAAATGCCATGCCAACTGAGCTACGACTAACCTGTCATTTTTGCTGCGAAGTAAGTATTTAAGTTGTCTACTAATATTAGACCCCCTGGTTTTTCACGAACTAAGGGGCATTGGATAAAATCCGTTGAACCTGGCACTAAGGGGGGTCTACCCTACAACATATATTAAAATAATCAAAATCTGTGATTAACAAGGTTGGCCCTCTCCTTGTAAGATTTTTCTTCACCTTACCGTAATATATTTTGTTTTGTTTCTTTCTCGCAACAACATATTCAATTTCATTCTTATTTTTACTCTGCAATTTTTGGCGCTTAGCAGAATTTTTCCTGCTCTTTAAAACAATGTCGTGTATAAGAAGCAATATTAAAATCTTTCCTTTAAAATATACTATGAGAATCCTTTCCATAAGAGTTACTATAAGAACCTCTGTAGGTTATGCAGCAAAGCTGATAGACGAAGCTTTTCAAAGCCTATAAAATATCTAATCAAAGACCATGTGCTTCAAACCAAAAGAAAGCACACAAAAATGACACGAGTTGAGTTATTTTAATATATCTTTAATTACTTGTCATGATTAATCTTAAGTAATAGCAAAAATGAATAAAAATAAATCCACCCATTAAAAAAACACTAATAAAGATAATTGATCTTCCTTAAAATTTACAAAATAACCTTAGTTATAGCTAAAACTATTTCAAGAACTGCTCTAATAAAAGAGAAAAAACAACAAAACTTTAAGCATCCTGTTTGTTTTGGTAGTAACGCAGTTTTATATCAAACTATCGACAAAAGTATTATGTGTTACTCTTGTGACACAGACGTTTGTTACTCTTGTGACAACTCCCCAGAGCCTATTCCATGCATAGCATAAATAAAATATTTAATGTAAAATATGTCTTATACCTCGAAATCAGAGAATTAGAAGTTTTGGGTAAATATTTTAAGTAGTTTTTTTTTTAATTAAAACTTTTGTATGTTTTCCATTACTCTTGTGACATTTAAGTATAACGTTTAAATACAGTTAAAAATATATTAAAGGCATTATCTAAAAGATTTTATCTATGTAGATCTTAAAGATATGATAATAGTTTGTTGATTTGAACGCATAGTAATTTTATTCAATTCTAAAAAGTAAAAAAATCATACACTTCAATAAGTTGTATTTTAAGCTCAAATGTAAACATAGTTTTATACTGTTAGTATCCAGCTCATTTTCAGTAAACACTTGCTCTTATGAAATTAAAACTTACAAATTCATATACTTCAACTTTTTAGCTTTAAATTGATGTATCACACTTATATTTCCGTTTAAAAAATTTTTTAGCAAAATTTTTTTTTCTGCCGTGGACGTTCCCAAAAGCAACACCTAAGTAAATAGTCGAAAAAATAACAACATTAAAAAATATTTAGCTTCAGCTGTTTCACTGTGCTTTCTAAAAAAGATTGAGCAGATTATTTTGTATCAAAAGTGCAATCTACTTTTACAAGTAGACGAATTAAATAATTTTACATTGAATTTTCTTTAATGGTACTTACCCTTTAAGCGTCCTAACCGTGTTTTTTCGTCACGTAATCTTTGAATTCAAGGGCTGATTTAACACAAAATTCCTATTAATGTTATTTTTTTGCAGTGTATAAGATAAATAAATATGTAAAGTTATCATAAAGAAATTCTCATGGAAATACTTTTCATAGCGATTATATTATGAATCATTAAACATACATGAAAAATTCCGCAGGACGCTTTAAGGATTAAAAGTACCGTCAGGAAATAAAGGGTTAAACTGATAAAGCATTGAAAATTTGGAAGGAGAACTGCAGAGGAATAGAAAGTCAATTTTTACTCTACAATTCACAAATCACCAAATTATAATTGCAAAAAGTAAAAATGATTTAGAGAAAATGACAAAAAAATTTAAGGAAGAATATGAGAGATGGGGACTTTAGATGAACGTTAGCAAGACCAAATGCCTATGTATAGGAGGAAATGAGACAGACCTAAATCTAAATAATAACATACAAATATAAAGCTGTGAGCATTATAGATATCTTGGTGTAGACATTAATAGAGAAGGAAGAGACACACAGAAAATTAAATACAGAATTTGTGAAGGGAGAAAGACTATAAAACTATTAAATTTTATTTGGTGGATTAAGTAGATCTCTACGAAAAGTAAGTATAATATGCAATACTATTGTAAAGAGCATATCGTTATATGGAGCAGAAAGATGGGGAATTGCGGAGACAGAAATAAATAAATTAGCAGCAGTAGAAATGGATGACCTAAGAAGATCATGCAGGATATCAAGAATAGAAAGAATAAGGAATGAAAAAATCAAGGAAATGATAAAAATAAAGGGAACTATATTAGATGATATAAAAAAAAACAATTAACCTGGTATGGTCGTATTAAAAGGATGAGTGATAAAAGACTACCCAAAAGCGCACAGATAAAAAAAGGAAACGGGGAGGACCACGAAAGAGCTGGATGTATGATATTGAAAAGGCGATGAAGAATAGTGGTCTAGAGTCTAGAGGAGGAATGGACCCTTGACTGGAAGAACTGGAATAGACTCTTGTAATTTTTCGGATGGCGGCATCTGGCGGTATAAACCGAGTTTATATATAAATAACTGCTAAATTCAGCTTTTCAAAAAGAAAAAATAATGAAAGCAACTGAATTATAATTGCTATTAATTGATGATCAAAAAATTAATGAAATACTTGGATACTTGAATTTTAAATGTTTTATTGAAATATCTAAAGATTTATTTATTTTTTGTTCAAAATTATCATCATGTATATGTAGTTCGCTTACTGAGCTGCATAAAATTCTCCATAATCATTGCTACCTATAGGCTGTATTTAAATTGTGTTTCAAAAGGATTATTCTTTAACAAGTTAATAAAAAAATTAATAAGTTAATTAAACTACGCGCTAGAATATCTACTAATGTTAGCTCATCCTTTTTCGAAAATACCTACATCATAAGCAAATGAAAGCGTCCCAAAATAAAGTTTCATCACATTGTTTTTGACTTGTTCTTAATAAAAATTTAAACGATAATATTAACCAACGATGCTCCGTCCCCATGAGAATTAACTTTTCCTTCGCACGTCATTACTCAACAAAAGCTAGAAAACAGGAATTCTGCTTTTTCAGAATTTAGTGTCGCCCCGATTTAAATATATATATATATATATATATATGTGTGTGTGTGTGTGTGTGTGTATTAATATAGATACAGTAGAGTCCCGATTATCCGCGTTAATATGGACCAAGCTCACCTCGGATAAGCAAAAAACTTGGATAAACCGGATTTACACAAATCGTCACCAACTAAGGAGATGAAATATAAATTTTCACTTAATTCATTAATTAGTTCATAGTTTTTTTCAATCGAATTTATACATTTGAAATGGATCATTTTCTTCTGATGGACTGATGGCTCCCATAATTATGAAGCAGCTATTATAAAGGAAGTGTTAGGTGAAGATGAAAGAGCAGCCATAGAAAGTTATAACTCTGATTTTCTGGTCAGAATGGGGGAAAAATGGCGGCTTCCATTATTATGAAACAGCTATTATAAAGGAAGTGTTAGGTGAAGATGAAAGAGCAGCCGTAAAAAGTTATAACTCTGGTTTTCTGGTCAGATTGGGAAAAAAATGGCAAAAAAAAAAAAAAAAAAAGAGCAATGTTCAAAATTTTACGACTGCTCTTTCATCTTCACCTATCAGATCGGCCCGAGGGACGGTGTGCCATCGTCCAGGGAAAACTTCGCGCCCCTAAGTTCCTAAGCCACTCCAATATTTTTTCCCTCATTGTACACATACATTCTGACTACTGTACTAAATTTTGAGAATTCCTTTAGTGGATATCACTATTTAAAAGACAGACAGAACAAGACAGCTATTTTTTATTGCTACAAATAAATTAAAAATACTTCGAAACAATTTCAGGATCGGAAACAAAAGTGGGCATGGCCTCTTTGCATGCGATTGAGAGAGATAACATGATCCCGGTGAAAGCTTTAAGGGGACCTTCTATATTAGGAGACAAAAAAAAGCACTTTTTTATGATTTTTTTGTAAGAAAACTGCATGATGGATCTTTTCGAAATATTAACAATTTATTGTACATATCTTAAGGTATACACAAGAATTTTTTTATTAGATTTTGTTGCTTCTACTCTAAGTTATAAACAAATATGTTCAACCACATTTTTTGACACAGTGGGCAAGGATAAAAAAAAAAAAAAAAAAAAAAAAAACTACTCAATGGATCATCTTGATTTTTTTTTTTAAATTAAAGCTTGTTTAATTGCTTTCGATATGAATTAAGGCTTTTACTAAAATTATTTAAAAAAAAAAGTTATTAACAAATAAGAACGAATTTTTATTATTTTTTTTTATTAGGCTTTACATATTTTTTTAAAAATAAATTTATATGTTCCTTTAATTTAACTAGAAGCTATACTCACGAAGTTTACGAAAAAACATTTATTTTTGTGTTTCAGATAATTCTACAAGGCGCTATCATACCAATCGTCCAGACGAAACTTTCCAAAGCAGTTGGACATATTTGTTTATAACTTAGAGTAGAAGAAACAAAATCTAATAAAAAAATTCTTGTGTATACCTTAAGATATGTACAATAAACTTAAAATTTCAAAAAGGTCCATCATGCAGATTTCTTACAAAAAAATCATAAAAAAGGACTTTTTTTTTTTTTGTCTCCTAATGTAGAAGGCCCCCTTAATCGCCACAGTGCACTAGGCTAGATTTTTTTCATAGCTTCTTTGAATATCTTTTAGATTTTAATTAAATATTTCGTTTTTGAAAAAGAATTTTACAAATCATGGAAAGAGTGTGTTTATAAGAGTAAATTTACTCAATTATTTTAGTGATTTTAGCCTAACAAAGTAACTTTTTTGTGTACTTTTTCTGCTGAAACTTTTTAATAGTGAAATATAAATTCAACATTTTATGGCATTCAGCATTATTTTGTATATAAAGTCATTTTTAAGGATACAAATCAATCCTCTTCCTACAAATACCTGACTCGTAAAAATTATTGTTGTCAAATTGTAACAGAAATTTAGTTTATCTAATTTTTAACTGACTGATAAATAATTCATATTACATTAAATAAATATACTTAAAAAAGGTTGTAGCTCTTAGCAGCAACGCAGCAACTCTGTTTGGTGAGACTGGTACAAGAAACCTTGATAGTTTTTTTCTATCTACTTTCCGGGCATCAATGGGAATAAGTGGAATAAATGTGGTAACTCCTTATTAATTTCGCTAAAAACAGTCATAATCAAATGTATAGGAACCAATCAACTGGAAATAACGCCTACTAATTATTTTTGTATATAAATTATGTTTCCGAAGTACATATTACATATTACATACATATTAAAAATTGTACCAACTTTGAATTTTCAAACAATAACACCCATTTTTGACACCTAATATGAGTTTTTTGGATCGAGACAGCCCGTCAAAAGATATTGTTTATATACATTATCTTAAATTTTGATATAGAGGAGTTTAAATATGAGGATGCTAAAGTTAAACCCATTTGAGAAACATTAATTTATATCTTCATAAAAGTCACGTTATTGAATTTTTATTAATTTATTAAAAAGATACACCCAATGAACCCAAACATATTACTGACTTTTTTCTTTATTTAAAAACATTTTTTATTATAAAAATTGTTAATAAATTCATATTAAAAATTACGAATTATGACCTACTTTAATTTTTGCATACAACAAACCACAATTCTTAAAAACATCGATGTGTAATATTCGTTTTGCAATGAGAGAGCCAATAATTATTAAATTTGAAAGTAGAAGTAGCAATCCGTTGGATTGATCTTATGTAGAGAAAATATATATTAACTGCAGTTTCATTTATTTTATTACATCACTTTGATCTTATACGTCACTAATACGGCAATAACTTATTAAAATATTATCTGATGATGGACTTGACAAATACAGCCCGAATGTGCTAAGAAGTTTTAAATAAAATGTCTATTTGTTTTAACTTATAACATCTATTTATTATTTTAATCGCCTTTTAAGTAAAACAGTGAGCTTTTAAAAGTTCATATTGTGTATTTTATGTTTGAATTAAGGTGGAATATTCCGTTTCATCTAATGATTTTACTTAAAAAAAAAAAAAAAAAAAAAAAAAATGCTGTTTTACACAAACAACAACAACAACAAAAGACGTATTCGCTAACACGGGAGTGCAAATTAAAATTACTTATGTAATGGGAAAAGCTATAAACTCTTTATTTTACTGTCAATATACAGGGTGTCCAGCGAATAAGACCCTGATTTCAAAATTAAATATCTCAAAAACAAAGATCAATAGAATTATGCGGTAAACGGTTTTTTTATTAGCTAAGCTGTAAAAATGTTATACAGAAGTTTTAAAAATTAGTTGCAAAAACCGCTAACAGATAGCGCTGTAATCGCAATGCCTATAAATTGTGTTTTGAAGTCCAGAGTACTAGCGTTTCATTCCCAGATGGCTTCCTATGGAAGAACAAAAATTGGGAAAGACCACTTCTTCGTTGGGGTGATGTGCAGAAGTGGAGACATCTGATCACAGAATTATTGCATGAGCTTCAATTTTAGAGAATTTCAATTAAAAAAATTTTCAATAAAAAAATTTAGCAATCATTATATAAGAACTTATTAAAATATTTTATTTGGGTAATGTACAGAAGCGGAGCCATGTGTTGACAGAATTGAGATTTGTTTCAAATTTTGTTATAAGTTACTTCTGTCCGGATACCACTATCTCTGTGGTATGTCTTTTCTCTCCTAATTGGTATATCATGGAATCGAATCCAAGTAGAGGAAGATTTGAAAAAAAAAAAGGAAATCTTTACTTTTTAATATCTATTTAAACTGTGAAAAAAGATTGAATAAAAAAATTCAAAGTTTCTGGTTTTAAAATTTAATTAAGCTAAAAGAAACCCCTTTTTTAAAAATCATTGAGCATTTATAATAATGATTCATAAATCATTTTTTTTTAATTGTAGAGAATAGTTTGAATGAAAAAAAATTACAAATTTTCTATTTTTAAAAACTTAATTAAGTTAAAAAAAAATAATTTTAATTTTAAAAACTCGTTTTCATTTTTTTATCACTGAGCACAGAAATATGGTGCAGCTTCTAGCGACAGGATCCGAAGTGTTGGAAATGAATGCAGCATCCAAAATACTTTTGCTTTGACGTTGATGATATGACTTATCATCAATTCCTTTTAAAAAAGAAATAATTTAATGCATAATTTCTGTCTCTAAAACTTTGTTTACAAAGAAAAGAAATGTATGTGTTGTGCTACAACCAAAGTATTATGCCTTGATTTAAAAATAAATGAGAAGTGCAAAATTACTTTTTACTTTATAATAATTCAGGTATAAACAATAATACCAAAATATTATGCCGTGATTTAAAAATATAAAAATAAATAAAAAGTACGAAATTATTTTTCTAAATATATGCATTTTGATTTAAATAATTATATGTCATTAAAAATTGAATTTAACTAGTAAATCTGCAGATCAAGAGCCTCAACGTCATCTCTGCAACTTATTGTTTTTAGCAAATTTTGCTTAATATTAATCTTTCTACAAAAACAAAATTTAAACTTTTAAATTACACAAACATTTATAGAAGAAGAAAAAAATATTTCGATGGTTTCAGACATTAGAAGCGTTAAATTAAACACGTTGTTATGTAATGATATTCTGAAATTCTCACGAGCTACTTATTCTAGTAATTTTTATATAATAAAGCAAATTTCTTCAGGGGGTGCCCCCCCCCCCTGAACCCCCCGTTGTGTAATTTATTTTGCATTTGTAATTTTCTATTGATTGAGTTAATGATTATCCTATATCTTAGATTCATTTTTACACTGCGATTTATAAGGATAAGCAACAATTTGGTCAAGCATTTTACGTTATCCTAATATCCATACAGCAGTATTTACTTGCCTGCTAACCACAAACATCTGTATCTAATGGATAAAGAACTTTTGGAAATGTAAACTGAGACATCTAATTTAGAAATCTAATAATAATTTTGATTACCATTCTGCAATATTTATATCTAAGATCTAATCTAAATATCTAAAAATGTACTCGATAGCATTAACTTACTAAAATCACCCTAAAGTAGGGGGAGTTCTAAACCTAACGGTTAATAATTCATCATCGTGTCCACTTCCAATTGACTAAATAGATAAACGTGATATGGCGCCGTTAAGTATTTTTTGTGATAGCCTTTTAATAGTATCCACATTTAATTTAAAATCGTGATGTTACAAACACCGTTGAAATTTGATGCACACCTGTGTTCAGGTCAAATTACGAAAGGTTAACTAACCTTTTATTTCCCTTAGCCGGGCATTTTGTTTCATTTTTCGTAATAGGGATTATTTTAATAATTTATTTTACACTCTACAAGCTGTTACACGGGACGTTGTTCACGTAGCATTAAAATAGAGATAAATGCATTAAATAAAACATTTCACTCACCACCAGACATGGCAAGTCTCAGGCTTTTTGCACAACACTATTACCTTACAGAAAATGTTGTTCTTTTAAATCGCGCAAATGTTTCAATTAAATAAAGTAACATTTTTTGTATTAAAATACTGGTATCCAGAACGCCGGAGGCTTGGCAGCCCTGCTCCTCTTAATAGAAACATATATAGTTAACCAACACTTTATCACATTTTATAGGAAACAATACGGAATTTCTTATTTGTATGGCCTTACATATACCTCAGTCATAAAAATGTAAAATTTTGTGCCAATTAATATACGCAATTGCGAAAATGAAATCGCAACCAATGAGAAAAGGAAGGCCAAGTAAAATCGTGTAAATCGAGGAATCTTTCTTCGTAGTGTGGGAAAATACCACTACAAAAATTAATTTAGGTGGTATTTGGTGTGAAATGCTTATATGTATTCATTCCTGTCCTATTTATCTTTTTTATTATTTGTAATTTGCTGCATTTTCCCTTTGCACGTGAAAATCTTACAATTTAAAATGAACTCTTTGGGAGAAATTGTTATTCTTTTTTTTTTTTTTTGGCAACAATAAAGTTTATAAAGTTTAATAGAATAATGTCAGTTTATTCTGTATGAAAATAACGAACTTTTTCCTTTATAATCAAAATAGTTGAATACATAAATAAAGATATTATTCTATATAGTATATAAATACTATTTTCATTTCTGCGTTTAAATCAATCTATATGCAAATATCTATACAAAGGCATTCATTAATTCATTCCTTTTAACTTTGATTTGACTTTAAAAACCATACATACTTTCACATTTATGATATTTTTAGATGAGATATAGTTGCTACGCAACGGTTAAAAGAAAAAAAATGAAATATAAGTAAATTCATAAAATAAAATGTTTTATATTATTCGAACACATGTATAAAATTCCATCATAAGTTATACACCTAATTTAAAAGCTCTGACAAATGTTTTGACAAAATTGCAAACTAATAGGAATAATTTACTACTCTTATTTAAAAATTTCAGCATCAAAAATTTACCATTTAAATCCATTTTTAATATGACCCATTTCTTTCAACAAATGAAAATTTGAAAATCGTCTGACTTGCCATTGAAAAGCATTACAGAGCAAAATAAAATGTTCTATATTTCCCGAACGAATGAACCAAATTTAACCAAAAACCATACAGCTAAGTCCGAGTACCTCATCAACATGCCACATTAATTTCAAGCCGATCGGATGCTTTTTGCGGCAGTTATCGCGGAACAGACGGACAGACAGACAGACAGACAAACGGAAATCAAAACTTTTCGTGTCTCCACAGTAAGCCTTCACTGACGTTTCGGCAATAAAATATTTTAATAAGTTCTTATATAATGATTTCTAAACTTTTTATAGAAAATTCTATTAATTGAAATTTTCTAAAATTAAAGCTAATGCAATAATTCTGTGACTAGATGTCTCCGCTTCTGTACATTATCCAAATAAAATATTTTAATAAGTTCTTATATAATGATTGCTAAATTTTTTATTGAAAATTCTATTAATTGAAATTCTCTAAAATTGAAGCTTATGCAATAATTCTGTGACCAGATGTCTCCACTTTTGCCCATCACACCCTAACTAAAAAGTGCTCTTTCCCAATTTTCGTTCGTCCGTAGGAAGCCGTCTAGGAATGAGACGCTAGTGTTCTGGACTTCGAAGCTCTGTTTACAAGTATTGCGATTATAGCGCCATCTGTTAACAGTTTTTTCAACTAAAATTTGAAACTTCTGTTTAAAATTTTTACAGCTTAGATAATAAACAAACCGTTTACCGCATAATTCTATTGATCTTTGTTTTTGAGATATTTAATTTTGAAATCAGGGTCTTATTCGCTGGACACCCTGTATGTTAAAATACAAAATTCGTAATACATACAGATTTTTTTTCTCGTAAAATAAGCGCTTTTTATTGCATGAAAGTAATTCTCTGTATAAAAGACATTATACAGGGTGTCCAATCTCAACGGTGTCCAATGGCTAATTCCTAAACCGTTAGTCATAGACATATAGTTCCAATTACTAAAAGGTGTTAAATGAGGTAAAGAAATATTTTAAATGCAATTTGGGTCAATAAAAACATTTCTTAAAAAATTACAAAATTTAAATTTTTATACGGTCCCCCGGTCCTATAAGTAAAATTTTCCAGTTACACTGACAAGTAACACAAAAAAAAGTCCCGTTATTCTACGATTAAAATTGGCCGAGTAATAACTGTTTATAGTTGAAGCATATTTTTTGCTGCAAATTAGGTCATTCACAAATTTAGTAGAAATATAATTTCGACAGATATATTAGAAATGGTTGAGAGTAAAATTAACATTGCAATATAAATTTGAAATCTTTAATCCTTCTGACATATTAATGCATTATACAATTTGTAATAAACATATGAGAAAATAGAATTTTTGTTAAATAAAATGTTGAAAATTAACAGTTTTAGCTTTTGGCAATTGAATCTTATGTATTCTGTACGTTGAATACGACACTGACCTTCATGTTTTACTGTCACGTACAGATTTTTTGCAAATCGTAAATTTTAAAGTTAAAAAAAGAAAAAATAGCCAAAATTTGATATTATAAAATAGATATTATTGTTGTGTTTTTAACTTTTGATAATTGATATTTATGTATTTTTTACCGCTGAATCCGTAAATGACCTTCATTTTTAACCATCATGTGAGGATTTTTCGCAAATTATAAATTTCAAAGTTAAAAAATTCAAAGATTCCTCCCTCCCCACCTCATCGGACACCACAACTGTTTAGCTGTAAAAATCCCAGTATAAGCCGAAAAATTGAATAAATTATTGAATTAAAAATAATTAAATAAAATTAAAAGAATTTTACATCTGTTTTATAATATCAGATTTTTGCGATATTTTAACTTAGACATTTACGATTTGCAAAAAATTTCTAACGTGATGGTTAAAAATGAAGGTCATTTTCAGATTCAGTACTACAAAGTACATAAAAATCAATTATCAAAAGTTAAAAAATACCGTCATCTCCTCTATTTTATTGTATCCAATTTTTGTTATTTTTTAACTTTGTTATTTTTTTAACTTTGACAATTTATGATTTGCGAAAAATCCTGACACGATGGTTAAAAATGAAGGTCATTTTCAGATCCAGTACTAAAAAGTACATAGAAATCAATTATCAAAAGTTAAAAAATACAGTCATCCCCTCTATTTTATAGTATCCAATTTTTGTTATTTTTTAACTTTGTTATTTTTTTAAATTTAACAATTTATCATTTGCGAAAAATCCTGACACGATGGTTAAAAATTAAGGTAATTTTGGCATTCAGTGTTAAAAAATACATAAAAGTTAAAAAACCCCACAACTATTGCAGTCTTGTGTTATCTAATCTAAAACATGTTCTTAAACTTCTTGGCGGTAATCTATCCGAAATTTTTTGTGTTATCCTGTAAAATAAGTATAAATGATAACCACCGAAAATCATAATATTAGATTGTCACAGATTTTATGTAAAATTTAATGTCGATCGGATATTTGAAAATGAGTTAAAGTTCGAGTACAAATTTTGAACTGGAAAAACATACATACGATCGTTGAAGTTAAATAAAAACTTATAAAAATAACTAATTTTTGTTAAAAGAATTCATGAAAACAAACAGTCTCAAATCCTTACAAAGTAAAACAAATGTTAAAATACAATTATTTTAACCAATCTGAAACTTAATAAAAGTTAACTCAATCGTAATGCTTGTGCGATTTTTTTCAAAGCGCAGATACACATAAAATAAGTTCTTCGAATGCTTTAAGCACTTGGTATATGACCCCTCAAACCATGGCGAATCTCATCTGTGTTCAGCTGCAGAAAAGTGTATAAGTCATGCATTTTTAAAGTTTCGTAACTCGGTCAATTTTAGTGTTATATGAACGGGACTTTTTTTGTATTACTTGTCAGTGTAATAGGAAAACTTTACTAAATATAACTTATAGGACCAGGGACCGTATAAAAATTTTAATTTCGTAATTTTTTAAGAAATGTTTTTACTGACCCAAATCGCTTTTAAAATATTTCTTTACGTCATTTAAAACGTTTTTGTAATTGGAACTGTATGTCTATAACTAACGGTTTAGGAATTAGCCATTGGACACCGTTGAGAGGTATAATTTATTTTTATCACCCTGTATAAAATATTTTTACAATCTAGGTAACATTGAATTTTTTGAATAAAAATAATATATTCACACGTTCATTTATGTTATACATTGCATTTATATTTAAATGTTTAAGTATGCTAATAAACGAAACCATTGCATTCTTTTCAATGTTTCCAAAGTTAACAACTGAGTGAAAATTACATATATGTATTTTAATGTCCGCGCTAAGAAGTTTAATACCGCTTAATTAATCCCTTTTCCATGCAGTTTTGTTTTAACATTTATCTATTTTAATTATTATATTTTAATAAGTGTAAGAAAGCAAAAAATGTTCTATCAAATGTTTTCCAAAACCTTCTACAATAAATTCTTTTGCACGAAATGAGTAGTAATAATTAATCTTATGATCACCATTTCCACTATTCTAAGACTGATATTATCATCGCATTTCAGGTCGCTGTCGCAGCCTCATTCTTTGGACCAAGAAAAAACAAAAACAAAACTGGTGTCTAAAATTTTCTTAAAATTTTATTAAATGGCATTTAAAACAAACAAGTCAGAAACTGTACGTCAAACGTGGCAAATGAGGTGCGTTCGTACTATAAACTAGTTTTATAAATACTCAGATCTTGGTGCAATAGCTGGCGCAGTCTTATGCAAAATTGCATGAATTCAAAATTTATTACGATTATATATATTAAATTCAGTAATACGTAAATAATATGACTCCATCATAACTAGAACGTAATCACCATAGCAACCTAGAACCATTGCCTATCATGGGTATCATTGAATTAATTACGTATGATAGGATTTGATCGAATGAAGAAAAAATTATTAATATCATTTTAAGTTTTTATTCAATTTTCATAAAATTTGAAAAGACTAGAGAAAATTCTGCAACGATTATATATATTAAATTTCAAATCATTCGGTTGGGTAGTTTTTGCGCTGTTATATGCGGACTGACGGACAGGCAGACAGACGGACGGATCATCAGACGACTATAGGTGCTACGTATTTTTATAATTACGAACGCACCTAATAAAAATATACAAAAAAAATATAAAGTAAAATATGCGAAAACGAATCCTGTTTACAATGGAATCCTATTTGAAATGAAAAAAAAATTACAGAGCAATCCCAGTGTATTTACGACACTTAGAGTACGGCGAGACAAACCAAAGTCATAAACATTTTTTAACTATATTGAAAAGTGTTAAAAAATGAATCGTTCTTATAATAGTAATACCATACAATTATAGCTGATAAGACGTATGTATGTTTAAAATACAATTTTTTTAAGTTCCGGTAGTAACGCTGTATGGATTTTATTCTATAATAATTAATAAAATAAAAATGTTGGTACAGGTAACAAGTTCTGCACGGTGCCAAATAACTTGAGATAAATATTTTTGACAAATTATTTGTTAAGAACTAGCTTGACATAACTAGGTAAGTGGCTAATATCTTTCAAACAAAATTTTGAAATTTTAAATATGTGGCGATTCACTTTTGTAAAAGTTAGTGACCTGTTTTCAGTCTATCAACAGGTCAATATAATTTACTCAAAAAAGTGCTGAATGGTTGTTTTGAAAATTATTTATGTCAGCTTTTCCGTCTTAATACATTCTTCATGTCTGATTCTAAGACAATGCTATTTATAATTTTTTCTCAATTTCCAGTTCTTTATCAGTGAGGTGCATCTCACTATTTAAAACAATCCAATGAATGTGATTTACATGCATGTATTTAGATCACTTGCGACTGAGCTTCCTGTGTTTATTCCAGTAAATTATTGTTATTTACATCCCGTTTCCTTTCAAAACTAAATTTGTTTTACATTTCGAAAGAGTTATCTTAAGTAAAATGCAGTTGATAAAAAATCGCCGGATATTGCGAAACTAAATGTAATTATACAACTATATGAAAAAATCACTTGAATACATCAAACTAAATTAATATTTACTTAAAGTGATACAATATTTTTAACTAGGCAAAAAATACCTAGTTTTATTCATATTAGACATGTTTCATTGCTCAGACGGCAGTATTCTCAATAATAAATATGATACAAATATTTTCGCAAAAACTTTAAATTGAAAACTTGTAAACAAAAATCACGCGAACTCGAGCATAATGAAATTAACTGCAATAATAGAAATAGATATATGTGAACGTGAATTATTTAATACTATTATTTTATTTTTCTGTAGAGCTTCTCTTTCCAAATTTTAGGCAGTTCCATCGAGGCTGAATCATTACATATATTCCCACTGCGTAAGAAGATTTCTATAGATTCTCGGATAATGGTTGGCAAGTAAAATCTTGATGGATAAACTATTCAAACTGTTTTTAAAATTAATCTGTAAAGGCTCTTTATTATACAGTCTAGCCAAAGCTGTAGTTTTCTTCTTGTATTTGATGTCTGCTATGTATTCTTTGATCCTAGTTTTAAGCTTTCTGTTTATAATTGCAATTTTATATAGCAATGACAAACAGAAAGCATTATCGAAATTGATTTTTTTTCGATACCGATTAACAAAATTCGTAATATTTTTCCGTGACCAACGGACAAAATTTGCTATTTCTTTCCTTTTGACGAAATGTGAGACATTTTCCCTTGATCGTTTATAGAAATTCATGACCGCAACGGATTGACAAAATTTACGATTTTTTGTGCGTTCATTTGACGGAATTCGTGATTTTTTGCACAACCGACAACAGAAATTTGAGATTTATTTTCAGCGACCAATTGCAGAAAATCGCTATTTGTTTCTGAAACCTTTGACGAAATTTACGATATTTTTCAGCACCGTTTGCAGAAATTCACGAATTGATTTTGCGAAATTCCGCAAAAGAAAAAAAAACGCGCGTTTCGTCAAAAAAAAAAAAAAAATCTCGGAAAAATCACATGCCTGAGAAAGAATTAAAGGGGAAAATGCGCCCAGCATTTCTTATCCTGCGGAATTTTTCCTATTTTGTGTGTGGTTCGCTCAATCCAGCCCGCTATTGCAAACGCTGCCTCTCAATGAAAATTTTGCCCCCCCCCCCCCTCCACCACCACCAACAAAAAACCCTCTTGTTATTGCGCCCTTGCGTCTAAGAACGGGAATTCGCCAAAATACGATTGTCTCATGGTTAATAGCCATTATGATGGTTTTATGTTAAGAAAAAAAATGAGGATTTTTTTTTTATATCCGAAATTTCAGACTGATGGTCGATTTCTTTAAATTTTTGGAACTGGATGCCTTAAATTCGCATTTCGGAACTAAATCACTACTCGTTCTTGGAAAATCGGCAAAGCACCCTCAGAAATTCGTCAACGAACTTAAAAAAAATAGCACGACGCATATAAAAAAAAACATGGCGCACACAAAAAAGCATGGTGCACATAAAAACCACGGTGAACATAAAAAATAGCACGGCGCCGCGCCACGCTAAATATGCTTATTAATCTCTAAGCATACACAATCAATTGTTTCAATATTTATACAATTTATTTAATATAACGAAGCTTTTAATATAAAGAAGAATTCTTTTATAATATAAAGAAGCCTTTTATCCATTTTTATATACAAACAGAAGTAATTTGCATCTACTAAACATTAATAATATACATATATGAATAAAATGTTGACTGATAGATATAAATACATCAGGTTTGTTTCATAGCAGTTTATATCATTTGGCAACAAATTTGGCTTTCTTAAGCTTGAATTGAGCCATGCTCTGTTAAAAAACGACAAAGCCCCTATAAAAGAAAATAACCGATTTTTCTTTCTGTAAAAGTATTTTAATTTCTTAAGATAATGATCATCGTCATACCTTTCAATTATCGGTTTTTTGAAGATAAGAATATTCAACAGAAGTTACCACATTTCTTAATTTTAAATAAGAGGCATAATACATGGAGCTAATATATGCATTTATAAATGCAATTAGCACTTTTCATAATCAAGTTTTGTTGCACAATTAGTCTGATTAAAAAAATCCCTGCCAACTCGGCCTACAGGCGGAGGTAAATTTCGAAGTTAAGTACTAATTTTAACAACAAAAACTAAATCAAGATTAGAGATAAGCGCAATTTAACAATTTTATCTGGCCGTTTTTGACGAGTTTTTAATTTTATTTTCTTGTAAGAGCTGGTTTTATCAGAATCATGTTAATACGATAATTTTTTTCTTCAACCCCTATTTTTGTCTGATTTGTTATTGCTGTAAGACTTGGTCCTATCAAAAACTTATCAACATACAAGTTGTATATAATATTAAGAAGATTTATAATAAATTTAAGGGGATTTGAAATCTTGTGAATTGACGAAGTTATGAATTTTTTCTTTTTCAATCCCCCCCCCCCCTTTTTTTTTTCCTCGTTTTTATTTTTATTTATTTATTTTCTTTGAGATAAGAGTTGGTCCTATCAAAAACTTGTCAACATAAAAGTTGTAGATAGTATTAAGAAGATTTATAATAAGTTTAAGTGAATTTGATATCTTGAGAAATGACGAAGTTATGAATTTTTTTCTCCCTAAAACCCAATTTTTTTCGCCCCTTGAACCCATTTTTAATTTTATCAAAATTCTGTGATACATAAATTTTGGTCCTTTTCCTAGAAGTAATAATAACTTTAAACTGATTTGATATGTATTATAATTAAGAATTTTCGGGGTTTTTCCTGTTTTCTCAAAACTCCTTACTATTTCCACCC
Source organism: Maratus speciosus (assembly GCA_963932465.1). NCBI lineage: Eukaryota > Metazoa > Arthropoda > Arachnida > Araneae > Salticidae > Maratus > Maratus speciosus. Next base: position 177,230,156 of record OZ010793.1, read on the forward strand.
CCTTGATTTGATTTTATGTATCAGTTTGGAAGAGATTTGTGCAGAACTATGAAAGATATCGTGTCTATAAAAAGTGAGACATATAAATATAGGGGCCTGAGGATTCTACCTTGGTTACACAAATTTCCATTTTATTCCTTCAATTCTTCTTCTTTCTTTTTTGCTATGTTTCTTTGTGGTAATTTGTAATTGTTTTTAATGGTTTTATACATATATATATAGATAGATATAGATATAGTTTTGAACTGGGGGTCGTTTTGGGATTTAGGGGTCATGATCGACGTAGATCTGCAAATTTTTTTCAGAAATTCCAACATGGGTGAGAATGTAATAGGTAGTATTTCTCATGATATCTAGCTGAAAAAAGAAAACCGAATCACACGAGCAATATTCTAATTATCTTATTATTATTATTTATCTTATTCTATATTGGACACCAATTAATATTTTTAATAAGTATTAAGAAGTACGTTTCGTATATATATATGGTATATATATTCATGAAACTGTATATTAAATTTTATGTACATGAATATTTAAGAAATGAAATTAAATATTTATTAAAATAGTATGAAAGGCTCATAATTTTTTCCATAATACCATACTGAAGAGCTCAAAACTTTGAAAATAACTAAATAACAATGAAAAAGTGCATAGTTTTATGACAAGCAATATAAATAGAACAAACCTGAAAAGCTTCAATGTGCATTGACAATTTCGAAGCAAATGAATACAGCGGAAATTAGAAACAGAGAAAAACAGTTAAGTTTCGAATTTAAATTCTGAGACGCACCCACTTCTGGGATAATATGTAAATAACTCTGTTAAAAATAAGGAATTTGTAAAAACTCAACTTCTTAGTGGAAGAATGCGATGAGATGATATTTTGGAGACGCAAAATAATATAAATAATAATAAATAAAAAAATCATAAAAATGAGAGATTTTAGCTGTTTTAAAGATCTTTTGTCTCTTAAAGATTTTTTTCTATATTATGTATTGAGTAACCTTTGTTTAATGTTTTAAACTATAGGTTATGTCTTATTAATATACATACAAGAACTTTAAAAAGCTCTGAAAAAACAATAGTTTAGTTTAAAATAGTTAAACTAACTACTGACTATTATTAGCGTATGTCGCAATAACGAAAAAAAAAACGTTTAGATACGGAATACTCATTTCACCATTAGATTGCTAAACTATTACGGAACCTCTTTTTTTTTTTTTTTTTTTTTTTTTTAATTCTCGGAAAAATTAAGTTTAACATTAGGGTCAACTCACTTTTAACATCCTGTCGCTATCTACTAAACAAGCAGTTAGACAGACTAATGTTTCACTTTGTCCTTACTTTCATAATCATCTATTGTTTTATATTCCTATTCAAAACTGCTTCCCTCAAAAATACACGGTTGATGTTCCTGTGTGCATTTCCTTGACCATTTAGATGGCCTCTTTATATGTCTTGTTCTTTAGGGGGATATATCTATTTACATAGTCACGATTCAAGTGGGAGAAGGAAGATGAATAAGAATCTTCGGCATCTCTCTCTATAATTTATTTTCTTTCACTTTCAATTCTGCCTACACGGAAAAATACGATTAATGATTAAGAAACTGATAATATCATTTAAAATCAAATTAAGGTATCCCACAGCGTTTGATTTTTTTTTTTTTTTTTTTGAAAAAAGCAACAATGAGTATAATATACAGGTCCATAATTATTGTTTAAGCTAAAAAAAAAAATACAAATAAAAATAATTCAACATTTCGCCACCAGAGGGCGATTTTTAATAAATTAAACATTTAACAGATAAAGTTAAAAAATGCTATAAAAAGTGATAGAAAATCTTTATTAAGATTGACGATCGTTTCGTTGCACAAACGGTAACATTTTCAAAGTCATTCAACGATAGAAAATATTTTATGCTTTTTTGTTATGTTTATATTTATGCATAATTTTATGTTTACAATGTTTTTCATTATGCATCATGTCGCGTGACATTGTTTTTAAATTATGTGAAAATATTTTCTATCGTTGAATGATTTTGAAAATGTTGCCGTTTGTGCAACGAAACGATCGTCAATCTTAATAAAGATTTTCTATCACTTTTTATAGCATTTTTTAACTTTATCTGTTTATAAGTGATTATTATACATGTGTTTATAAACATTTAACATTAAGATAGTTCAGAAATTTTATTTACAGGATGTTCATAATTAATCGACCCTATTTTAAAGCTGCCTACAATCGAAACTATTGTTCAGAATGTTGTGAAATGGTTTGGAGGACATAATAAAAGTATGGGAATATGTTTGAGCGAAAAACAAACAAACATTAGGAGGCCCTTTTTTAACGAATTACACATCTAGCATACATTTACGATAGTTCAACAAATTTTGTTACGACCAAACATGTTCTGCATCACTTTCATTATTTTCAGATACCATCTGGAATCGTAAGATAGCAGGTTCCACAGTTGGCCGCAGTATGTTCAGGGAAAAGCTAGGAAAATGTCGCGAAATGTTGTCTTTAGGGTAAGGTTAAGTTAATAAATAAAATTTCTAAACTAACATAATGCTAAATGTGTAATTTATTAAAAAAACGCCCTCTGGTGATGAAATTTTAAACTACTTTTATTTGCAATTTTATTTTATTGGTTAAACAAATTCCCATCATTTTATTATGTCTTTCACAAAATTTCACAACTTTAGGAACAATAGTTTTGTCTGTAGACAACTTTAAAGTAGGATCGTTTAATTATGGACACCCTGTATATTGTTTTATATAAACCCGGGTACCCTGATTACAAAACATACAACCTGGTGTACAGAACATAGGTGAAAATAATTTTTAATTGGAGACTCTGATGATTATTTTCTATTTAATATACAGAAGAACGTCGATTATCTGACGTAATTCGTCGATTATTTAACGAACCTACATCGGGTAATCGAAATTTCAGCATAATCGTGAATTTATCCATAATCATCTAGTTTAATATGTAACATCGTCATCGAACTGCTATTTTGACTATTTAAACTGCTCATTAAATATCTAAATCCAAATTATAAATGAAAATAAATTTATTTTGAAACAAAAAACATACAATGAACAAAACTTACAAGAAAGTGGAACCAAAATATTTATCTGTACTCGTAGTTCGGAAAGGACCGCTTACATATACGGGGAATATGAAAGTAAAAAAATAACGCTGGAAAAAAGTCAGCAAACCGACGTCGGTTTACGGAGAGTTCCAGTTAAACGAGGGTCGGATAATAGGGGTCTACTGTATATATCATCATCATCATCATCATCATCAACCGTTTTCAATCCACTGCTGGATGTAGGTCTCCCCCAGATTTTTCCAATGTTTCCTGTCTAGTGCTTTAGTCATCCAATTTACACCGGCTACTTTTCTGATTTCATCACTCCATCTTACTTGAGGTCGTCTTCTTGGCCGTTCCATTATACGTAGCCAAGGTCATCAACTTATGGCAGCCTAGCCGAGCGCGGTTATTCTTAGCACCCTCTGTCTTCATGTCTTTCTGATCGCTGCCGTAATCAGGAACATTCAGACCGCCGGGAATTAAGGGCCGTGATTTATTTTGTGAATTCATGGTAAAATAAGGGGGGTAGGTGGCCAAATTCCTCCACGCTGACCAAGTGGGTTGGAGGAAGCCCATCCGCGTTCGTTCCCCATGCACTAGGCAAGGTACTAACAGGCTGTACCGGTGGAAGGTGCGGATTGGACATTAAGTCTCCGCTCCCAGTTGATTCCTTTAAGTCCTCCTCGAAGACAATTAAAGGGTCTTCTCCTGGTTAATAAGCAGAGGCTATTAAACAGCCCACTGTATATATATATATATATATATATATATGTTCGTGTGTGTGTGAGTGTTATAAATCTGTAAAGAAGCTGTACTAAATTCGTTCGAAATTGCGTTCAACATTCTGTTCTATTTTAAAAATCCTTTGGTTCTGTCTTTGCAAACAATTTAATTACTATATTTTTCTTTTAGTTTTTTAGGCCTAATTGCCATAAATACTCCTCCTGCCTCAAGTCCCAACTAACATTCAAATTAAATTGAATCTTATGAACAAATGAGTGCAAGACTTTTAATTCTATCTCATAATCACTTTCACCATGTAAGGAAGTAGAATCCACTTATCCAATATTTATTTTCGAAGCGTTTGCCTCAAAATATAATGATGTAAACGTAATCTGTTCAGTATTTTCCGGATGTCTTAGCCACATCTATAAAAAATATATCTATATATATGTATAATATAGCTATAGGGTCATGTGTGGTCATTCTTCAGCTAACTGCCTTCGCGATAAGAGAACCCACCATGGGTGTCGGGATATGGTTCTGGTTTGACCGAAAGTCTGATAGAAAATCTTACTGTAGCCTTCTCTCTAAGCTGTTTCTGAAAGTTTTAAATAAAAAACTTTCTTCACGAAAACGTGGTTTCTTTTAGGTAATAATTCTCACACCGCCCACGAATCCCCTTAAATTGTCTTATTGTAACAGACACACATACATATACATATATATATAATTATGTTGCCTACATTATGTTGCTAACCGCTAAAGAAGTTATAGACAAAAAAGAAACTTTACATGGAAAATATTAATTATACATTAAAATCAAAATGTTTTAAAATTTACTATAAACGGCATTACTTTCGCATTAGCTGCATGCTACCAGTTTATAGTAAAAAATGTCAATAAAGATTTCCCTGTTTGAGGCAAACTTTTTTTAAAATTCTAATTATATCAGAGTTTAATGGCGCAGTTCTATTACACATCTGTTAGACATGTTTTATTTTTTTATTGTTTTGTGAATTTTTAATTTTGTTATGAAATATTAGCCATAAACAAATGCTGAGGTAATTAAATTGTTTCAAATGCAAACGTGTTAACCTTCTGCAATCAAGTAGATTTTAAAAAATCAGGTTTGAAAAGTATGAAAATTCAGTAAATTTAGGTTTTCAAACAAATTGCATCTGAAATTACATTTTTTTTCTATTTGAAGGTGTAAAAACTGAAATTGTTCGACATTTAGAAGTTAATAATTTTTCCATAAAACTGAAATTGATTGCCCAGTCGTTTCCACCGACAATATGACGTCAGCGTTACTGACAGGCATGTTTTGATTTATAATATGAATTAGTATGTAAAATGACAATTTCATTTGTTAAATAAATTATTTTGATCTAAATTGTCTTAATATTTATAATACAAAGGAAAAATTATTTAATATTTAATATTCACGAATAATGTGCTTACGACAAAAATAATGACAATTTGCAAATTTTTCCCATAAACTTTTCCCATTTGACTTACTAATAATGTAATGGACTACAATCTAAGTTAGAAAAAACAGTCTCCAAGAGATATAACCATACGAATTATCACTTTGGTGGTTTTTCATGTATTTTCTCTATGCTAATTTATAAAAATTACTCATAAATTTAATGAAATTCTTAAGAATCTAAAACAATATTTCAATACATTTACAACATCACATAAATTGTAATCGATCAACTTTATATAAAAGTAACAGTAATTTTTGGAGAAAAGAACGTTTTTTTAAGTGATTGTTCGTAAAAATCATGTTTTTCAGTAAAGCCATTTTAATTTTTAAATTGGGAAAATTAAATATTGTTATTTTTCAAATTTCTTTTGATAAAATCTGAAACATATAATGTATATGATAAAAAATAGATTTTAGTGGTAAAAATTTCGTAGCAATATAAGTTACAAGTACATTAAATTAAATTAATCTATACAGTGATTAAAACCGAATGTCTCCGAATACAGTTAAATTTCTTGGATCCTTGTAAATACACTCATTAAGGCACAGATATTTGGAATGATGAATAACAACGGATGTATGTTGACAGCATCAATTGTTTCAAATTTATGTAGAATTATACAACTTTAAAGTCGGATTCTTAAAGCTGAGACATATTTGCTTATTTTAAAGCAGATCATGTGCTCAAAGGAGCCCCGAGACAAAATTATTTAAACTCAAATTTTCGTTTTTTTCTCTTTTTCCCTTTTTTACATACAGTAGAATCTCGTTTCAACGAATGTTAGTTTAACGAAATTTTTAATTTAATGAATATTATTCGGATTAGAAAAAAAAATTCCACACTTTGCAATTATAAATTTATTCACTTTCACTAATTTCAGATTAATAATTTTTTCAAATTAACGAATTTATTGAAGCCTTAAAAAGATTACTTATTTCAGTTTAACGGACACAGAGTTAGCAAGAAAAGAATCTTTCTCGAAAAATTAGAATTCCAAAGAGAAATTCTTTACTATTTTCTAATAGTAATTATAATAATAAAAGTTTCATTAATGACATGTATCAGCATGATTTTTTCAGTTTTCAGGTATGTCATATAAATTATGTCATCTATATAGTTACGACTAAAATCTTGAAATTTAATGAATTTATTAACTATCTTATAACAAATAGATTCGTAGTAATATAGTATATATTTAGTCTTTATTTACATGTTTGCAGAAAATTAATATAACTTTTGCAATCATACATAATTTTATTTAGTTTCTGGAATTTCTTTTTTTAATCAGTCATATTAGAATTTCGCATTAACAAATTTTTCAGAATAACGAACTTCATCGGTGGTCCCTAGAAATTCTTTGTAACGAGAATTTACTGTACATAATTTTTTCAAAGGTAATGCAACACGTGAACAATTTTTTTACGTTCTAACATGCGAACAATGTCAATAAAGACTATGCTTTCTATCGCGAAGCAGTTGAAATTTCTGTAAACGAAGATGCTCTTAATTTAAAACCGAGAAGATGCAATAATTGACAAAAGATGGAGTCATTTTCCAAAAAGTTAAAAACACATAATAGAAACAAACAACCGGGAAAAACCGTTCAGTTTTAAATGGCTATATAATATTGTATTGAAGATTTTGGATGTACAAAAATATATTTTCAGTGATATTTTAACGTATTTTTTAAATCATAAATAATACATTTGTTGTAAATATTTGTTAAATATACTTTAATAATTTCCATCTCTGTATTTATGCAAGTTTTAACTTCGTATCAGTACTTACAACTAAGAAATGCGATAACTCATTTCAGCCAAAATTACTTGCGAAAAATATACAGTTCATGTTATCATTTTCTAGGACATTTTTTAACAGTTTAAGATTGGAATTTAAATGTACATTACCTTATCATACTTACAAGTCATTTATTTGTTTATCAACCATGGTAGTAGCTAGGAATGTACTTGCGGTCATAATATCCATGTCCTTTTTTGTACAAGGAGTTACCATCGTTATAACCGTATCCAGAACCATGGTTATTCTTTTTAAAGTAGCTGTAGGTTTCAGCTGCATGGTCTCCAGCATCTTTATGCGCCTCTTGACCATGATGGGAATTGTATGTAGAATGTCCTCCATGCGTCGATCCTATGTCATGATGGGCTCGAACACGATCGTATGCATAAGCTTTTTCGTAATGATAGCCCCGATCACGTTCATAATGTCCCCTGTATATAAAAAAGATATTTAGACTTGACTTACACATTTAAAAATTAACAAAATTTAAAAATAAATGCCATGCACATGGAAAGTATTATCTTTTCAATTTTTCAATTGCGCGTATCGTAAGAAGCAAAAAAAAAAAAAAAAGGTAAAAATTGTTTTCATACAAAAATCAAAATTTTGAAATCAATATTGCAGTTACCACTTTGCGTTTAATATTTAAACCTAATCTAATGCATAAGCAAACTTGAGAAGTAGTTTTATTTCGTAAACGTTTTTTAAACTTGGCGTTTTCCCGGAAATTAAAACAGAAACTACTGATTTTTTTATAATATCATATGCAGGGTAGGCAGTGCGTTCTTTTTATCATTAGATTATATGTAGTTTTTAAACCGCTAGTTTTAGAAGGATATTTTTAATTGCAGAAGTTTTAAATGGTGTTCTGTAACCTATAAAAAGCATTTAAGTCAAATAAGATATTTTTTGTAAAAGTTAGGTAATTTAAATTTCTATACACTCTAAAAAAAAATGCGACCAGTTTTCCTGAAGGAATCGGAAAAATAGTTGCCCTTATCGTACCGGAAAACTTTCCGATCCAGCTCGGAATAAAATCCGTAAAATCAGAATAAAATCCGTAAAATACCGTTTTATCGACTATTTCCTTTTTTTATACGGATTTTATTTTGAGCTGGGTCGAAAAGTTTTCCGGTACGATAAGGGAAACTATTTTTCCGATTCCTACAGGAAAACTGGTCGGATTTTTATTTACAGTGTACGACTCCATCTACAAGTTAATAAGTTGAAAATTTTTTTTCCATGCTGTAACAAATAAAATTAAATTGTCTCATACTTGTGAGATTAAAATTAACCAGATTTTGATAGTTTGAACTGTATGAACTTTTAGTGATTTCTGACATTAAAACTTGAATTTTTTATGCCACTAACCACTGAAAATCTATTAAATTTACACTAATATAACTCGTTAAGTTTGGTCTTATAAAAATTAAACTTTTCTGTTTTACTTGCTAGAAGAAGAGGAATACTTTTATAAATTTAACTTAGAAGACCCATGGACCATACATAAATCCAAATTTCGAAGCTTTTACAAAAGTAACTATTTTGACTTAGTTAAAATAACTTCTATGGCGATGAAAAACAAGAATTGAAACAAATTTGTAAATAAAAATATGTATTTAAAACTAATGATTTAGAAATTAGCTATTGGAGAACAATAAAAGGGAAAGGTCTATTACATTATAAAGTAAAAACATGTCCGTAAGAAACGCTGACAACATAACGACCGTGGTAATAACCGGAGCAAACAATTTATTTTCATGCAATTTTTTAAACTTCTAAGCTTCACCCAATCGTAAATTCCTTCGGAAGATCCGATATAAAACTTAGGAACACTGCAGTGTGTATTTCGGAATTCTTTTTATGTTCAAGAATTACCTGAAAATGAATAAATTTTTCATTTGCAATATCTTTTTCGGAGGTCCAGGCTTCGACCTTCTGCGGTCCGGATGTGGAATGCTGTCCGCCAGTTGCCGACCGTTGCTATATATATATATATATATATATATATATATATATATATACATATATATAGATAAAGCTTTGAACTGGGGGTGCTTTTGGGTTCTAGGTGTCATAATGGCGTGGATCTGCAGAAATGTTTCAGAAACTCCAACATAGTGGAGCATGTAATAGGTGGTATTTCTTACAAAATTTACCTAAAAATCTATTGGAATCTTCAATAAAAATTATGTTCACCTATGGTTTGTACACCTGCTGAAAGTTGGATATAAAGTTTAACGCAATTTTCAAGTTGAACTATTATAAGCAGCTTTGAATCGGGTAGGGTGTTCTGTAACCGGAGTGAAAAGCCTGACAACCCGGGACATGGGTTTCCTGGTATAAACTAATAGAGCTATATTAACTAATTATAGCGTATTTTTTTAGCAGTGTTCTTGGCTTTTATTTTCAGTTTAGTTGGAAGAATTTAGTGAATTTTGGATAAAAGAAAAAAGAAATGCATCGAACACAATATATTCGAGGGTTCCGCGGGATTTGTAGATTACATTTTAAGAAACAACGGTAAATGGTACGCTGAAAAATAAAATAATATCAAATCAATTTTTTGACCTGTTAATTAAAATCCCTTTTTCAAATGTAAAAATGTTTCACGTACCCACAGATATTGTATTTTATTTATTTATTATTATTATTTTTTAATTATACAACTTTAGGCAACATTACAACTAATACCACAATAATTTAATAAACATTATTAAATTAACAGAAACAAAATTAATAAATAACATGCTGAACAAAAGTAAGAATGCAAGTCTCATGGTTCATTAAATAAAATATAAAATACCTGATTGCTATATAAAATGTTCATAGACAAACAATTATTTTTAATTAAATAAAATCATAAATTAATTTTTTTATATAAAAAGGTTCTAACATCATTAAATTAACAAAAACAAAATTAATAAAGAATATGCTTTATAAGAGTAAGAATGCAAGGTCTCGTGGTTTATTAATTAAAATATAAAATGTCTGATTACTGTATAAAATTTTCAACAGTTATCTTTAATTAAATAAAATTATGTTATTTTCTTATATAAAAAGTTCTATTGCATTGTCTGCATGATAGTTCCTTTTAAGTTATCGCTTTTTTTAAGATCTTTATTAGAAACTACGCAAAATAGGAATACATTAAAAAAAGAATTAACAATTTATTATTATTAAACAATGCGCAGTTAATTCTTACATCTTCTGCCCGTTTTTGAAATCTAACTTTTGATTTTCATTTTTACTGAAGAGTGAAGATTTGCTTAAAAAGTCAGTTTTGCTATTCTGTAATAACATGCTTAAGAATATTTGTAATGAATATAACGTAATACTAATCGCTGGATTTTACCATTCAAGATGTAAATCTCATTAAGTTTATTCATTTAGCAAAATGTAAATAATAAAATATTTAAGTGATTTAAGTAAGAAAGTCGAAGACAGCTGGTAATAAACTAAGTTTCAAGTCGTAGCTCCAAGAATTTCTTTAATTAAAGCTATATAAGCTTCCGGGATAGTTTTAGTACTAATGAGCATACTGGTAGGGAGTGAGAATTTAAATCTTATTATCCACCTTCTCTACACTTATACCTTGTAAAATTACTTTAACTTTTTCACAGAACTTATACAGGATCGAACTCCCTTACATTTTCTGCTATTCAATTACAGTAAAACTTCGATTATCCGTCAGTCATTGGGCTGTAGTTCTTACGCTTCAGGTAATAGACGGTCAATAAAGCATCAACCTTTCCCACAAACGAATTCTATAGTTGGATGACAATGATTAATTTTTAGCATGGGACTTCGTATTGCATAGATACAATTCGAAATTGAAATGAAAAACTGATTATACTATTACATCTCCCTAGCTCACAAACATTATATAGAGTAAAAAATATTATTGTATTTAAAATGTAAATAAAAACGCAACTGGTCTCTATAAAAAACTGTTTAGTGATTCGTTTTCCAAAAATCGACAAATAACAATTAAACGATTTATAATCTTTTTTTTTTTGTACAGGCATTGTTTCATGTTACTGGCGAATAATAGAACCTGGTGATTAAAAGAAATTTTACTGTATGTACATCTCTCCAGTCAAACAACCTAAGATAAACATTTTTATGAACGCCTTGTCACAAAATGAGAAACTTGGAACGACTTGGCGTATTCGAAACAAATGTGTTCCGTGCTGGATAATTGTGCTTGGTTTTCAGAGTTTTCTTTGTCCGATAACGATGACTCAGGTCACTTTCCTTCAAAAATCTCCTTGATGAAATGCCCCCTCCTACAGTGATATTGTCAAAACTGGCCGATTATTAACAAGTTCCCCCTCCCTTGAAGTAATATATTCATAAGAGCATAAGCATCCTAAAAACAGTTTAGTTTTTAATGCAATTTTTTTTATTTTCTTCTATACTAAGGATAATTTCATTTGGTTAATTAAAAATAATTTTCGGTTCGGATCATTCGGCGTTTTGGATTAGCGAGGTTGGCATTACAGGATTTCTATTGTATTCTGAATTCATTTAGCAAGAGCAGATTTATTCATGTGACATTTGCAAATTAATGTTTGTTATCAGAGCGCAAATCCCGCTATCATATTAATCCTATGGATTTGGAATGCCTCCGTATTTTTCAGATTTCTCCATGGAAAACTAAAATTTTTACCTTCTATTTTTCTGTATGCTGCTCTTATTGAATATTTATTTCTTTTTTATTTGACAAGATATTTTTTAAATGCACAGTTAGTTTTATTTTATGTGTTAAAACATTAGTTATAACTTATCTGATTGATTTAGATTTTAACTCTTAAAATATAAAATTAAGTATATATTTTAGAAATAGTTTGCCAAACAAAAAAAGGAAGAAAAACACATTCTTCAAGAGCATATAGAAGAAAGAAAGAAAAAATATTAATTTTCCAAGGAGAAATTTGAAAAATACAGATGCATTCCAAGCCTTTGGGTTTAACGTTAGAGAAGTCTATTTACGGTTTGATTGATGAAGAGCCTTAACGAAGCACTCCCACGTAGAACATTTGTAAAAAAAAGTACGAGGGCTATTCTGTCAATAACTTACGTTTATGGATTAAAAAAAAATCAAAGGAAACATGTTTTATTACTTGCATTTGAAAGGCACATTTGAAAGGCACTACTTCTCAACATAATCGGCGTATAAATTAAAAAAATTATCATACCGGTACACCGGCTTGTTAATTCCATCGGCATAGAATTTTGCTGCCTGACACTTCAACCATGCACGGACATCTACATGCAGTTTCTCGTCATCGTCGAAGTGTTGTGTCTTCATGTGTCTGCAGAAAATTTATGGGAGCCTAGATCTTGCGTCAGAACACAAAAAAAACACAGTTCGCGAAATTTGAGGAAACTGTAATAACAGCTCTGAAATTGCAAAGAGGCATTTTCCACGAATCTTGTCGTGGTATTTCTTTCGTAGTTCAGCATTAACAATTCTCGGCAGGTCAATTTTTTTAGAACCAAAACTTAATCGTTGATCACACCTCACAACTCGCGGGATTTTCTATTGCGGTACACGTTTTAAACATTCACAGGGACCAAATCAGAGCTTTGGCAAATGCAACACGCACATTTTTTTCTATAATGTATACCTATCCTGTATAAAATGTCTTCCTACTTAAATGCAACTGATGACTTAAATGATTCGAAATGAGCGTCCTATATACGAGACGCATAAAGCGAGGGAGACCCTTGATTACTCCTAGCAGTAATTGCTAATTAAAAATTGTGCCTTATTTAATCAAAGAAATTCTACGATTAAACTAGGCAAAAATTTCTATTTTCAAATTTGGTAATATTTAAAAATGAATTCTGCAAAGGACACTCGACACTTAATGTTGCAGATAACTGTAACTGAGTCATAATTCGGAAATCTAAAGCATTTTTTTTCCCTTCCTTTCTTCTTACTGACATTGTTCTTCTCATTGGCATTATTCTTTTTACTGAAAATCATTCCTGTATTTCTGAGACACTGGTAAAATTGAATGACACATCAGTGAAAGATCATTGCAATTGCCTTTTTTATTGAACCTTATTGATTAACTTTTTTATTTTTATATTGCATGTATGATTATGTATCTATAATTATTAATATAAAAGTTAATTAATGCTAAACAAATTCTTTTACTACATAAATTTACCGCGTTACGATACTTTGAACATAATGGAATTTTAACGCTTTTCAGCTCAGAAAACGTATTTTTCCACGTTTTCCAGTTTTTCCAGTTTTAGTGCCAGAAAATACGGAAAATGCAACAATTTCATTGTACCATTACTCTATAAGTTTCGGTCGTACAGAAATGAAATTTTTTGTTTTACTTTTTAGAAAACGGGCAATTTTTTTCCCTCTTAATTTAACATATAGGACCCAGAAACCGAATCAAAATTTAAATTTCGTAACTTTTACGAAAATAATTCTTTTGATGCAAATGACTCTTTATATGATTGAGAATAATATTTTTGTAATTGAAATATGTTACTTTTGAAACAGCAGTTTAGCAATTAACTATTGAAGAATGACAACGAAACAGCCTGCTATAACTAATAGCGAAAAAAGTAATAAATTAATAATTTTAGAGTTTTTCATTTATGGAAATTATTTCATAATTCAATATACAACTAATAATATTCTAAGCAATCGAACCTGTTATGATGGTGGCCATGATCATCATGATGTGCTGCAAGAGATGAATGTGATTTATGTCCACTAATGTCATGATGTCCATGCGATTTATGTCCAGATTCTTTCTTTATTGCGTTATCATCGTAATATCCATGTCCTGACTCATGATGGCCTTTTTCCTCAGCTTTGTGGTGATCATCGTAATGTTCGTAACCTTTCACAGGTGCTGGATAATGAACTGGAATTGAAACTTCTGGTTTTAAAATATATTGATGCGCTGGTGCACTATAATGTGCTGCAGGTTGGGAATTGTGGTATTTTTCCTTTAATTTAGGATCCAGTATTAGAGGCCTTGGTGGTTTTTGACCATCTAAGACGAGGTATTCTGAAGGATGTTTTGAATCAACATATGAATAGCGGCTACTACTCAAAGATTTTGGATATACAGTACGTGCTGTTTTTCCGATTGTAATGGGCGCAGTTTTATCTTCAAGATATGTCTCAACATTATCATGATATAGGGGCCTTTTTGATTGTTTAGGAACTGCATATACAGCTTCTGGCCTCTTTGCTACAGCATAAGCGTCATCATGTGTCAGGTATGCCTGCTTTGGCTCTGCATATATGGCTTCTGGCACTTTTGCTACAGCATATGCGTTATTTTGTGTCAAATATGATTTTTTAGGTTCCACGTATGGTGCCTCCACGACTGGATATGGCGCTTTACGTGGCGCATAAACCGGTTCTACATTAGGAGGTACGTATACTTTTTCAGCGACTGGAGTTCTTGGCAAATATGCCAAATTTGACTGTTTAGGCTTTACATAATAATAATTTTTATCATCAGGTCCATAACCGTATTGCTTATATTTGCGGCTTGCGCTTTTTCGTGGTATTTCACCTTCTTCATACTCGTGGCCGCCGTGATCACCATATTTACGATCTTCATGACTGCTGATAATGTCATAAATTTTTTGCCTTGCACTTTCTGATTTTAGTTCATCATGATTATCCTCAGTGCCTGGATCACACAGGACATTTGCAACGCAAGCTAATAGAAATGTCAGTGTGACTTGGACAACCTGCAAAAGATTCATAATGGGTTTATCATTAATCACACAGTAAATAGATGTACCAGAAATAATCTACAAAAAATGAAAAAAATCAATGAGAGAAGATTAAAGACTTATTACATCTAGCTGATGTAAGCAAAAAAGTAGCATTTAAATTCACGGAAAATTCTTTTTAAATGCACACAATTTATTTTGCGTCTGCGCATTAGAGTTTAATCTATTTTTTAAAGTTCGATATTAACACAAAATTTTACTACATATTTACATTGAGCATGTTAAAACATGTGCAAATACAATATTGTACCAGTTTTGAATCTGTGGTTAATGGAAATTAATTTATATATCTACCAATCAATATAGAAGAATAACGTTGGTTATTTATGCATGCCAGAGTAATGCATCGAATTTTATATGTATTTTTCAAAAGATATTTATAAAAACAACATGTTCCATAACAATTATTTTAAATATCTACATATAAATTATAAATTTATGAAACATATTTATATATAACTTTCACATACGCGTTTTTTTTTTTTCTAGATTCTAACTGGAAACAGCTTGCACTGTTAAAAAAAAAAAAAAAGGTTCTAAATTTTGAAAAATATAATATAACCACTTACAAAAATATACATTAACCTCTTCCGAATTACTCACGATTCTGAAAAGTGTTTTTTACCTAAAAACATCGGAAACTAATATATTGGGTCGTTCGGAAAGTCGTGTCCGTTTGGGAAAATCAATTTGTACCGGAAAATTCTATCATTTAATTATCAGACTTCGATTCCGATGACTAATAATTACCGGACTCCGTTTGGAAAAATCAATTTGTACCGGAAAATTCTATCATTTAATTATCAGACATAGATTCCGATGACTAATAACACAGGCCTGCGATGAAAAAAATACAAGGGTATTGATGGCTGAACTTTATGTATTTTTTGGTGCTAATTAAAAAACAAATAATGAAAAAATTCGATCCCGTCACATTTTCTTGAAAAATATTGGGTCGATTGGAAAGTTTGTCGTGTTGGAAAAACCAATTCGTACCGGTAAATTCTGCCAGGTAATTATAAGACTTTTGATATCGGAATCAATGTCTAATAATTAAATGATAGAATTTCCCGATACGAATTGATTTTCCCAACACGACACAACATTCCGATAGACCCAGTTGTTTTAAACCGTTTAAACCTATAACAAAATAATCGATTACTGAAAAATCAATTTGCCTCACCGAGAATCATTTTTTTTTTTTTTTTTTTTGCATAGATTTACATAGATAAGATCACTATTGCCAGATAGTACATGCAAAATTGTCCAAAATTGTCCTTTTCATTTTAGCAAAAATATCGATATCGATGTTACAAAAAATTCTGATGTGATGGGGGAAAATGGAGGTCATTTTTGAAATCAGCCCACCAAATAACCTAAAAATCAGCGAAAACTTCACTTGTATTCTTCAAAAACTTATGTTTTCGAGATTTAAAGAAGTGTTTATAAAAACAAAATTTCTTTTGTTGTCCCAGCTTTTCAGAAACATATCCGAGTAGTTTTATAATGTATTAATCAGCTTTCTCAACACGGAATATAGATTTTTGGATGCTATAAATTCTCAAGTAAACATTTTGGTGTTCAACAAACATGATAAATTAACAGTATTAACATTAACATTAAAATTAATATTATTTTGTTATTCTTGAAGTTATAAATTTACTTACGCAGCTGGAAATGTTTCATTAAGGATCGATAGCATCCTAAAAACCGATATTATGGTTTGATGAAACTGATTAATGCAGTGAAAAAACTAATCAAAAACGTTTCTGAAAATCAGTGACAGCAAAAGCGACTTTGTTTTTATAAATAGTTTTTTAACCCTTAATAGTTGAAGAAATCCTTCCAAGAACAGGCATCTCTTGCACGAATTTTTTCAGTTGGCACTACTTTTTTTAAGAAACATTTTCACTTGTATCTTTACAACATGTGTAAGAGAAATTTGATTGCTCTTTTGTCTATTTCTTATATATATATAAAATTCTCTAAGAGAAAAATTTGAGATAGAGACTTGAAATTGGGTGTGTACTTAGTATGTAGTAATGAGAAGAAGTCTATTGAATTTCAGTAATCTCGATTATTCGGAA
The DNA here is from genome assembly GCA_963932465.1 of Maratus speciosus. Lineage (NCBI taxonomy): Eukaryota > Metazoa > Arthropoda > Arachnida > Araneae > Salticidae > Maratus > Maratus speciosus. Next base: position 177,247,150 of record OZ010793.1, read on the forward strand.
CTATTTTTTTATAGACTATATTAGACTCGTGAAATATTCGTTCTGATAAAAGGTATATAAAAGTTTTCGAAATTGTTTATTTTAAGGAGTGAATGTAAAAGATAAAAAAACCCCCATAAATTTTGCATAAAGAATGAAGCCGATCCGATAGTTAGTTGCCGAGATATTTGTAATCGTATGTTTCACACTCTTCGATTTTTCATGACACTGTATTTTATTAAAATTTCCATTCAAATATATATTTTATTTGGAAATGAGACGCTTAATCCGACGCATTAAACTATTAGTTAATATGATTATCATTTTAGGGTTTATAAATGTGTTTCTTTTACGCAATTCAGTAACAGAGCATTTAAAGTTCATGACGTTATCAAGCCACGGTTGTAAAAACTCTATCTACCGAACAAATTGACAACAAATATGCTTAAATTTCATTCTGGAATTGCAGTGCAGTTTATAAATAGTTTACACATGTTTTATTTTCATATTTTATATTATGCATTTCCATGATGGGTAAGGTTATTTACGGTGGCCCCCAACGACTAGTTTTACAGTGCAGTCCAAATCCCCCAAACATTTTATTATTATTATTATTGACACATTATTGTCATATTATGACCATGCAAGTATATTACTCATTTATGTAAAACCTGCAGCGTTAAATGTGTGTTCATTAGATTAAAATTCAATCCTTGCCGCTTCAGGTAAATTAAATAATAGAAATCAGTGGTATATTCAAATGGTCATGGATATCCAAGAAAATAATGTAATCTCGATGTGAAATAAGAATTTTAATCTTAATTTGATAGTTTATACTTCGTTTTTTTCGTAATTCGGTAGCTCTGTGTATTAACACCCCTAATCCAAATGATAAAGGAAGACTATCCCCGAATATTAAATTACGGGAGGAGGCTTATTTTCAGATGTAATACTTCAAATTAATCAGTCATTTTCCGACTGTAAAAAAAAAAAAAAAAGCAAATACGTAATTTAGGTTGGTTGGTTGGTTGTGTTTATGACGGCCAATTATCAACACGAGAGATATAGGCCCGAAGGGGGGGGGGGTGCCCTTCGTGGGAGTCTTTCTAAGGGAACCCAACCCGCATTTACGCTTGGAAATCGAAGGCTCGAAGAAAACCACGAAAACTCCGAACGATTAGGCCGACGGGCGCGATTGGGTTCGAACCCAGCACCTCCCGTCTACCAGCTTCGAGAGCAGAACCTCTCGGCCACTGGTGGGGCTGTAGTTTAGGATAGATTAAAATTCTAAAAAAGCATTTCCCGGAATTTTATTTAAAAGTTTTCTATATAAAATGCATGTGAGAAACGCCTGACACTTTATACGTACGTATTCTGAACAAAAAATTGAAATGTTGATTCTCATTTATGCAAGAATCAGAAAGATAAGTTCTAATAAAGATGTTCATTCAATGATCGTGTGTTTAAAATGGTCGTTTGATAAATATTTCTGAACTTGGAAACATTCCATTTAGAATGTCCATAAAATCTGTTTCATTCACTCCAACAGTGAACCTAGTCTGTAAACAGATGCCATGTATGAGAAAGTATGTGCAAACAGGCTTGGTTCATTGTGAAAGTAAGTAAAACATATTTTATACACCTTCTAAATGAAATATCTCTTTAATTTTCAAATGAACCGTACAGCACTGGTACTGGCGACTATTTTTTAATTCTATATAGCACCACTTTCTAAAACAAAAATCTTTTACATATACAACTTTAAGAATATATGTATATATTTTGCAGTATGAGAAACGTACTACAAAATTTATTTAGTAAAAATAGTGGTGCGAATGAAATACAGTGTGTCCGTAAAGTCATGGTGCACTTTTGGCCGGTCACAGCAAATCAATGAAACAAGATGGAAATGTGAAATCTTCACCAAATAAAGAAAAACTCTCCAAGTTTCATACCTGTTTAGTGCAGTTGGATGTGGCCTCCATTTGAAACAGATAATCACAGACGTTATTCACTCTATTACACCAGAATCCCTTAAATGTGTGTGGGAAGAACTTGAATATTGTTTAGATGTGTGTAGGGCAACAAATGGAGGGCTAATCGAACTGCACTGAACAGGTATGAAACTTGGAGAGTTTTTCTTTATTTGGTGAAGGTTTCACATTTCCATCTTGTTTAGTTAACCCTTTCCGGCACACCGTGCCCGGTTCGGGATACCTAATTTTAATTTCAAACTTTACGAATATCACCAAGAATGTTTTAGTAAAATTTTGCTTTTATAATGAAAGTTTAAGGGGTCAGGTAACCTTTGAAGCGTCCAAAAATCGATTTTTTTTTAAATAGCTTATAATTAAATATGAGTTTTTGTGAACATTTAAAAGCAAATCCCATACAAAAATTCGCATTAGAAGAGAAGTTGTGTCTAAAACACTTTGAGCTTTTGCTATATGATCAACGGGTTTTTCAATCTTTAAAGCCAATTTTCTCAAAACAGCGATTTTGATCATTGCGCGCACGATTTCTGAAAAACGGTTGCCTAGAATTTCACGAAATTTTTGGTGGATGTATTAAACGTACAGAGGCACAAAATGACCTATTATTATGTTTCTCGTGTAAGAAGTTTAGAATTCACGGCTACTTTTGTATTAAAAAAATCTCGATATTTCGAATTACTCAAAAAAAAAAAAAAAAAAAAAAATTCTCGGGATCTACAAGTTTTATTTTTTTCATTGTAGGTCATTTTGAAAACACTTTATATCTGTACTCATTAAAAAAATCTTGGCTTGTTTCAGCCATTCTAATGGGAAAAATCATGCGCGCAATGCATGCAAGAATAATTCTATCGTAAAAATTGTACTGTCTTTAAAAATAAATAAAAAAAAAACTATATATGTGTTTACCTTTTCTAACAACTTTGATTGATAAAATAAATCGTTCCTAACATGTGTTTTCAATTTTATAATTAAAAGTTAATTAGTTAAAGAATGACTGCAATTCTTAAAGAGGTCACTTTTCCGTGTACTTTATTGGTTCAAAGGTTACCTCACCCCTTAAAGTAACAAGCTTTTAACTTCTAAAAAGTCGTTTTTAAATTCCGGTGTCAGTCAATCATTTCATCATTTTACAACAAATATTGCCTGTGCCGGAAAGGGTTAATTTCCTGTGACGGGTCAAAAGTGCACCATGATTTCACCGACACACTGTGTAAAAATAATTGCTAGTGGCAGCCCTGGATATCAGACAAATATAGAAATGAATGTAAATGAAGGAAGCGAAAATTGATCTTAGAAACAAAAAAGAGCATTAATGGTAAGCGTGTATAAACTAGTACACAAATCAAATAATTTTTTTAATATTTATACATTAAGGGTGTATTCCAATCCAAACTGCTTGTTTTCTGATTTATTTTTAAATTCATTTTTGCTCTAAAACGCCTCAAACTGGCAAATTCTCTTATTTAGAAACTACATAATGCGCCATCCTTTTGATAAATGCAGAAAATATTGCAAAAAATGCTATCAAAGTTGGCGTTTTGAACCGAAATTTCCGAAGCGGGAGATCTGGGAATGAAAAGAACGGTCATACTGAGAAAATGATTGTTTAAAATTCAAATTCTAATTAATTGAGCGAAAAATGAATCACACGGCCTTTTATACATCTCTTCAAAAATCACCTCGGCAAGTTTCATGTTTTTGCTTTTAAAAATGAGTCTGAAAATGTCTCAGAAATTTTTGAGCTGTTGAGGGTGGAAAAATATTTTTTCGAATACACCCTTAAAAAGTAATAGCTAGCTCTCTTTGATTGATACGTCTAAGTTGTCCTAAAATTACCCTTGATAAAGAATAATTTTTTTTCACTACAAGTTTTTTTTACTCCATTTTCTGTTTATGAGCATTATAATATTCTTCAATGAATGACGAAAAAGAAAGGTTTCTTCTGTGACTAAGAATAAAAGTATTCTTTCTTTAGTATTCGTCCTCGAATATTGGAATTGAGTAAAAAAGAGATTATGATGAGAACAAGAACAAATGACACAGTTAAGGTGAATTCTTGTTTTCTTAAACAAACAAATGATTCATTTTGTGATATTGAACAATCCATATTCTTCAGCATCAAATAAATATATTATGTGAATGGAAAATAGTTTTAATTAAAAAGTATTGGGGAGTCACAGAAATATTGATGAATTCAAAGTGTTATTTATCCAAAAAAATTGAGAAAGACTGTGATGAACAATAGATATCCCTTCAAAACCAAACAAAATTTAAATGCAATCCTATATACAATTTCAGAAAAGCCTTGATTATTCAATTTCTATATCATTTCAATTAAATTAAATTCTTTATGTTCTTGCAAAATCTTGAATTTTCCCACATCGCTGAATAAGCTAGTGGAGGGGACCTTCTTGAAAAACCATTTATTGAGTACAAAAATCTCGAAAGGAAAAATGTTTTTTACATAGAATAATATTTAAAGGGTAAAACATGAAAACAAATAAATAATGATGAAATAACAATAATATGTACTTCCAATTTATGAAAAAAACTTGGACAGTAGGAAATAAATTGTAGCGTTATGTCTTTGTGCAAAAGGGAAAATCTTTTAATAGCCGTATTTTTTAATATTTGGATTAATTAATTTTTATCTGGATCTCAATTAATCAATTTTTTTACTTTATTAAATCATGTACATGCTTCGGTAGTTTAATTTTGTTAAGCATTACTAGCTGCAGAATTTTTCGTAGCGAAAAATTACGCAATAATTGTGTGTACAAGCATATGCAGTTACGAATTAGAAAAGAGTAATTACAAATAAATAAATAAATAAATAAATAAATAAATAAATAAATAAAATAAAGATGGTCAGTGAATCGATGTAATTATTAAAGATTCAGTGAAGCTGCAAGGAAATGGCCGTTAAAAATAACTTTCTGTTAAATGCACTGATTTGAATGGAAATTGCTTTACTTAATTCTGTACGCATCCTTTTGATACACACGAGTGAGCATCATAATATTTTATTTTTGTTATTTGAATTCCGTATGTTAATTTCCAGCAGTAAAAACTGATTCTTGAAGTTATTTATTGTTTAAAAGTTATTTAGAGGTAAATCAATTAAATTCAGTAGCAACTGGAATCTTATAAATGGATTTAGAAATTCTTTTGCCATTTTCTTTAATTTACCACGTGAAATAATACTTCATGTTTCTTTTATCTTTTTAACCAGAATATTAAAGGGGAAAGTTGGACATACTTGAATGGGTGTCTGAAAGAAGGCATATTTCGCAAATTTAAAATTTTGCAGAATTGAGGAAAATACTGTTAAAGTCATTGATTAGAGATGCTCTGAGCACCTAAGGGCACAATAAGACCTTCTTCCGGTCTTACGGTTACATTCCCCTTTTGTCCTTCTGCTGAATATTGGGACAAGTAATTAAACACTTGTTAGGTGGGTAAGGATAGTAATGAAATTATTTTTAGTTTACGGTTTAATTTTTAACCAATTTCAAAAAAAAGAAAGGAGGTTCTAAATTAGATGCGTATGTATTATTTATGTTTGTTGACCGATTACTCCGAAACTATGCGACCGATCATATGATTTATTTATTTATTTATTTTTTTAATGAAAGAGGATATTCTCGAATTTGTCCCAATTAGTTTACGGTTTAATTTTTAACCGACTTCAAAAAAAAAAGGAGGAAGTTCTCAATTAGATGCGTATTTATTTTTTATGTATGTTCACCGATTACTCCGAAACTATGCGACCGATCATATGATTTTTCTTTCTTTCTTTCATTTTTTTTTAATGAAAGGGGATATTCTCGAATTTGTCCCAATTAGCTTACGGTTTAATTTTTAACCGACTTCAAAAAAAGAAAGGAGGTTCTAAATTATATGCGTATGTATTTTTTATGTATGTTCACCGATTACTCCAAAACTCTGCAACCGATTATATGATTTTTTTTTTTTTTTTTAAATGAAAGAGGATATTCTCGAATTTGTCCCAATTAGTTTACGGTTTAATTTTTAACCGACTTCAGAAAAAGGAGGAAGTTCTCAATTAAATGCGCATTTATTTTTTATGTATGTTCACCGATTACTCCGAAACTATGCGACCGATCATATGATTTTTTTTTTAAAATGAAAGATGATATTCTCGTATTTGTACCATTTAGGTTCCATCACAATTGATTCAGTACTTTTTAGAAATTCAACAAAAATCCCATGAAAAAAAAGTCTAAAATGTTTTATTTCCAACCATTTTCATCAATTGACGTAACATTCGAGATTCATTTCGAGATAAATGCAAAGAAGTTATCTTTTCTGAGAAAAAAAATGAAAGTAATTTGCTTTGGCCTAATTAGCGATTCTTTTTTTTTTAAATGAAAGAGAATATTCTCGAATTTGTCCCAATTAGTTTACGATTTAATTTTTAACCGACTTCAATAAAAGGAGGTAGTTCTCAATTAGATGTGTATTTATTTTTTATGTATGTTCATCGATTGCTCCGAAACTGCGCGACCAACATGAGATTTTTTTTTTTTTTTTTTTTTTTTTTTATGAAAGACGATTTTTTTCGTATTTTCCCCATTTTGGTTCCATCAGAATTGATTCAGTACTTTTTAGAAATTCAACAAAAATCCCATGAAAAAAAAATGTCTAAAATGTTTTACTTTCAACCATTTTCATCAATTGACGTAACATTCGAGATTTATCTTTTCTGAGAAAAAAATGAAAGTAATTTGCTTAGGCCTGATTAGTTTACGAAGTACTGGCATGATATTCGGAAAGTAAAGCTTTACTTCTCTAAACGCCGAATCGGTTTTATTATATTAAGGGGAGCATTTGTAGCAGCTGGAATTTATTATATAATGAACGGAGAAATTTATCAATGAATATTGGAGGACCATTTACTATCCAATGCACCACTTGTTACATCTAGAGAGTGGATTTTTCAACAAGACGACGCCAATATCTATGTTTCCCAGTCAACAAAAGAGTGGCTTGATTCTAATGGCGTCCAAGTTTTTGAGTGAAACCAAGAGTCCAAGAGACCTTCCAAGAGTCCTGAACTGAATCCAATAAAAAATCTTGTGTGCATTTTAATGCAGTCTGTTCATAAAGATTTTCAACACTATCGAACGAAGCGTGATATCATCAGTAGCATCAAGATTGCTTGGACTAGTATAAAAAAACGAAACTTATCTAATCTTACTGCAAGAGTAACAAATCGATTGATAAAGGTAATTGAAAAAAAATGTGAATTTATAGGATATTGATTTAAAAAAATTGTTAAAGAATCGTCGACCATATTTATTTTCATCATAAAGTGTATCAAAAATTAAAACGTCATTATTTCACTAAATGTAATTTGTATAGTTTCAAAAACTATGTATTTCTATTAATTTTGACTGATTAATTTTGACATAAACTGATTTTCTTACCTCTTGTATTTTCTAGAAATTATTTACAATGATTTTTTTTCACGACCTTAAACTTTTTTCCTGTTTCTTATTCTTTAAAAAAATCACAACTTGTTATCATTTAAGAACGTCCTGTTTTACCCAATAAAAATTGCCACTTAATCCGTTTTTATAACCAGGCTGATATGCAGTGGCGCCGGCAGAATTTTTTAGAAGGGTGGGAATTCGGTTTACGATTTATAAATAATCCAAAGAGAGTGGCAATTTAAGAAATGGTGATGAAGAACGTCGATGCAACTGATTAAAAAATTATAGAAGTGTTGCCTATTCAGTATTCAAGATCGCTTTTTTTGTTATTATGTTGCATTTTTTTCCACATAAGACATAGGCATAATAGTTTATTCTTACACCATGCTTAAGATTTAATGAGAGAGGAATAAATGCGAACATTATTGGTTTATATAGCCCGGGCTAACAATTTAGTTCCAGGACAACATTTTCTATCGGAGATTTACCATTACGTATTTGGTAAAAATTTAAATTTGATTTTATTTTCTATCAGTTTGATTGATTGTTTTAATTAAATGGTGGCTTTTCAAAGATTTATTCAGAGAAAATTAAAATAAAAAGATTCACCATTTTGCAGATCTTTAAACATGTGATATTTAAATGATTTTACAATGGTATCGAATACAAATCAGTAAAATATAGGACTTCATGCTCTTTTTGTTATCATCTTAGATTATTTTTTCATTTTTAGTAATGAGCGGCGCTGCGGATGTGATTTGCAACTTTGAGTAAACTTTAGTCTGAGATTTTCAGCATGAATGGGTAAATATATATGTGTGCGCATATATTTCAAATATATTTTCGAATTTATATACCTAATCTTTGGAATTTATCATTTTTTATTCTTCTTTTCCTTTTATTGTTTTATACTGTTTCATTAACAGATTATGGATATTTCAAATAAGTTATTTTATTTATAGTTTTTTTTTTTATTAAATTTTGTTATTTTTTTAACTACACACATTTTGTCCAACGGCCCAACTGGGATCCCAGAAGATTACGAAATCGCATATATTAACTGAAGAAGAAATTTCAAAAGAGGATTATATATTACCTGAAACGTATTCGTTTTAGGCCATAAACCGTAAGAAATTTAAACTATAGGTAGGCATGCAGTACAAATGCATAACGAAAAAGTTGTTTACTTACATTTTACATATTCTTTATAACTTTTAAAATGTTACTTAAATTAAAATTTCAAAATTTACCATCTTTTTAAAAGCGTTTAAATATCTAGAGTATAACTTCTGAAAACGTAGTACAAATGTATCGGATTGTTCACTTTCGAAATATAAATTTCCACATTCTGATGTAAATTTGACGAAAACCCAATTTTGATAATTATTTCAGGTAACAAGAAATCACCCTTTTTAAAAAATATTGCACGAGTAAATATGGGATTTCTTGATTAAGGAAAAAAAAACACCTCTTCCGTTAAGCAAGAAAGCCTTTAGATAAATAAAGCTTTTTTATCAGTTCAGCTTTATCAGCATCGGTTAAAAAAGAAAAGATATGAAGGATTTTATAACCTGGATCATCTTTATGATTTCTGCCCCCAGTTCCTTTTTATCAAACGGAAAATTATTTCCTACTTCAAAAAATAATATATTTTATTCCGAATATTATATTATATTTATAAAATATATAATATACACAATGATTTAAAATATAAATAAATATAAAAGAAAATTTAATATAGTATAAAATGTCGTTATGTAAATTATATCTTCAGTAAAATGTATTCGACAAATTTAATTGTTTTCTACAAATTCACGCTAACATTAATAGGTAACAAACTAATTTGGCTCTTAAAAAGTTAAGAAATTTTTAAAGTGACAAAATCAGTAATTCCAAACTAAAGTAAGTTCAATAAAAGTCAAGTTTTGATAAGTTATCTGGCATATTGTTAAAAATTACTTTTATTATTAATAAAATATTTATAATTTGATTGTTTTTGATGAAATAAAATTTTAACACAAGAAAACTAAGAAATTTTGAAGAACTCTCACAAAAATAAGTAAACTGTTTGCGATGATTCAAAATTAAAATAAAATAATTAATTAAAAGCTGAAAATGGAAAAATTTATTTGAGTAATATTTTTCCGTCTGAATTAAAGAAACATTTTATAAAATTTACCTAATTATCAATTTGCATCCAAATATTAATTATGGTGCATTTTATTTTTATTTTTAAAGACTTGGGAATGCATTTGCAAAATATTACTTTATTACAGTATTTTATTACTTTAATTCAGTTTCACAATATTTAAGTTACTTTTTCATTAGACAAATTTAATTTTCAATTACTGTACAGATGTATTTTCGTAAACTGGAGGTTATTTCATGCACAATACATTAAAATAAAATACATATTTTCTGAAAGAAATTGTTTAAACATATCTAATTTCTGAATTGTTTTTTATTTTGACATTTGATCGATATTTGGAAAGGTACATCAATATATTGTAAATTACAGAAAATAAAAACAAAATGTACATAACAGGTGATTTTTTGTCGTTTGTTTCTTGTGTTTTCACTCAGCAGTTGTAATGAAAATATTTTATTTATTTAAAATCAATTTTCGAATTGAAATTGTATGGTTTCATGTTCTAACCAAACATTAAAGAGTAAAAGTAAAATATTATCTTTGTGTTATTCATAGAAGAATTTTATTTAAAAAACTATTACTAATAATAATGAAGATCGAATTTGTGCCTTTTTTCTGACTAAACTAAAGTTAAAAAAAAAAAAAAAAAAAAGTTAGTTAAAATCTGATTGATATCTTTTAAAGTTAGTATAAAAACCCAAATAATTTAAAAAACGAAGAAAAGTGTTTTTATATGAAGAGTTTATATTGTTTTTAATTTATATATTTTTAGAAATCATAATGGCAAACAAGAAATGAACATGTAGTATTGTTCTGTTTTAATTCGGTGTGAAAAGTTAAACTCGATGAAAAATTGTCTTTCAAAGTTCATATACTAATTTACACTGTAATAATAATAAAATAATAGATAAAAATCCTTTAAAACTGTAAATAATGTGTACTATAAATTTCATCAATAGTATTAGTTCCTGTGAAACTAAATCATACGAAAACTTTAACAGCAATGTGTAAATATATATTTATAGATACAGCAGGTTTAAAATTAAAATTTTAGTTTAGACATTTTATCACCAAGCTCACTTTAAATTGTCTGTCCTAGTTTAAAAGAATTATAATGGATCTTGGTTGGCAATAAAATTTTATCTGTAAATAACACTATTTCCAACTATTGCATTGAAACTAATCGAAGCGATAATGCTTTTTTAATTTAAGAATTCGTATTGCCTCTGTATACAACACACCCCACCAGTAACCATCCATAAGCAGGCAGTATACACAGCTGCCAACTTTCAGGATTTCATTGTACCACTAAAAGTTAATAAAAATTTTTACTTATTAAAAAATCGCAGATTTCGATGATTAAACAACCAAAATTTACTAGTAATTTTTAACGGAATAAAAAAAAAATGTAAAAGTTGGCAATATATTTTCGAAACCTAAATGTCATAATAATCATCGGAAAAATAAAAAATAGGAGCTTATTAATAGAAAAGGAGACATGAAACAGCTGTTGGATTCTTAGTTAGATTGCAGTTACAGATGTTTTATTGTTAAATTTCATATTTTACATTAGAATAACAATAATTACTTTTTTTAAATTAATGCATTTTTTTTTTTTAGAAAAAGGACATTTATTATTTTCTAAATTCATCTATATGTTGAGATATTTTGTGATGTCAAAAGGTAATGCAATTGAAAGAAAATGCACTCCTTGCAATCATTTGAAATAGGATGAATGAATAATCATCCCTTTAAAATGGGTCAATTTATTAATTGATTAGATGCAAGTATTTTGGAGGTAAAAAGTTTGATAGTAAACCTTAATTTTTGACTGTATTTCACAATGCATATTAACATTTAAATATCAATATTCTAATTTTTTTGACTGCACAAAAACCTAACATAAAACAAATACATATAAATGTAAAATAAATTTCACATAATATAAGTTTTAATAATTTTTTAAATATATAATACATATAATATAATACATATTTTATCATTTCAAATATAGTGAATGATTTTTTTTTTAATTTATAAGTGTTTGGCGATGCTATTATTTTCAAATTTCAAAAGTGAATACGAATTATTCTCATCAAAGTATTTCTCCATAAAATAATCTACGAAAATAAATAAATAAATAAAAAAACAATATGACTTGGCAATTTCGAAATGGATTTTGCACAAATCAGCTACTGTTTGTTCATAGTTGCATTAGAATAGTATTGTTTATTTTATAAGTAATTAATTTTAAAAGTAATAAATCTATTTAAAATTTAGAAGAATGGGCCAATTTTATATCTAAATTAAATTATACACCGAAATGTTGCGTGATTTCAGAGCGAAATGCATTTTAATAAAAACAGATTTGTTGTGCTTATTTAAGCACTCTCGCTAAAGTATATTAAGGTATAGTAAGGCATAGTAAGGTAAAGTATATTAAAGTATGTTAAGGCTGTCTACGTTCGAAGCACTTTTTTGGGAAAACTATGCAAAGAAACATTGTATTTAGATTTTTTTGATTTAATTTTAATAAAAATTTACAAAAATGTTAAATATGTATGGAAATTTGAAGAAAATTTTCAAAATCTTGAAAAATGTTTCATGTAAAACAAATAAACTTATTAGAAAAATATTACTACTAAAGTAAACTATAAGCTTTTATCTGGTGCACTTGCTGCAAGTTAAATTATATCTTAGTAAATAAAATTTTTAGAGATGATCGAAGAATCAATTATGAGATTTTCAACAGTTTTAACAGTTTTTGCTCAAATAACAGGTCATAATTTTTTAAATATTTATGTAATTAAAATTCGTTTAGTATATACACTATATAACAATATATAGAGAAAGCTCATAAAGTTTTATGGAAGAATGATAATAATATTTTTAGTTATAATTTTTGAAGTGAGTTAATTTTGTTTAAAACTTAGTCTTCAGAAAAAATCATTTAAACGTTAAATTATTATTTTTACTTTAGTATATTTATTTATTTTATTATTTATTTAGTATATTGTTTATTTTAGTATATTTATTATTTTATAGTAGTATAAATTGTCTATAACTTCTGTTCTAAAACAGGGTAGGAACAAAATAAAAGCAGTTTTAGAACCGTAAAAAGTTGTATTTTCAAATTAAATAATAAAAATAAAATTGATAATTTTATCGGAAGTGCTCATTTCCAATGTAAGCAGATACCTTAATTTATAAATTCATTAAATTATACATTTAAGAGAAAAAAATCTGATAGTGCTCCTGATATCTGTGAGTGTCTGATAGTTTATGACTATATTTTATAATAAATGTCATATCGCTTAAAGCTTTTGAAAACATCAATCATCCAATTAATTTGGCTACAAAAATATCATCATCATAGAACAAATAAATATATTTAAATATTAAAAAAAACATTTTTCAATTCCTTGCAATATAAAACATACTTTTTTACTTTAATTTATAATAAAATCGTTTTAATCTATCAAATTATCAATCATCAAGTTTACTTGACTGCGAAAACTGTATAATCGAAGAATTCTGCGATTAAATAAAACTATTTTTTTTTAATTATGAAACAGTGGTACCAAAAAATTTGGAGGATTAGCAACTATGATAATGAAATAATATTAATCGATCAAAATATAAAACAGAAAATTTATTAGACTACATAAAAAAGCCGTATAAAAAATGTATTGCATAAAAATTTACTTTTCAGTTCTATGTATTATACAGTATAGTTTATTTACATTCATTTATACTGAAATAATTTTAATTCATTAAAATAATAATCATTACCATATATTTGACTGTACAAAAACACGAGCCGTTAATTCCCAAATTGGCTCAGCCGAGTTCAGCAATCTGATTCTTCGTTAATATTAATATTTTGGATTACTTTACTGTGATTTTGATCAAATTTAACAAAATAAATCAATTTAAGTCATTATAATTATATTCTATTTTATATTACATTAATTCATAAAAAAATAAATATAATTTTGTACTATATAAATATCAGTTTTAGCCAATCAGATTGCTGGGCTCGGCTGAGCCAATTTGGGAATTAACGGCTCGTTACAAAAACTATCACAAAAGAAATTATTATTTTAAAAAATGCTTTTCATATCTGTATATTATTAAATAAAATTTGCTTAATTTTAATTGTAATACAATTATTTTAATCTATTTAGCAATACTTTATTTTCAAATTTCAAAAGAGAAAAATAATTACTCACATCAAAATATTTCACAATCAAGTAACCTACAAAATAAAGAACAATGCGACTCACCAATTTCATGGTGTTTTTTGCCCAAATCAGCTACTGTTCACAAACTATAGAAACGGCGATGCTTGACCAGTGCTTCCTCGTTGACCAGTATAGCACAAAATAACGCATAGCACAATGACCGCTTCGTTTTTATACCACGGCCAACCCAGATTCGCCAGAGAAGACCTCGCTTCTCTCCCTTTCTTTCCTTGGTGTCATAGTAAAAACGGTTTTCATAATGAGGAATTAAGAAATTCACTATTCGCCTGATGACAGTTTTAGGGTAGAGAGAAACTTGAAGTTTCTTAGAAAACACAGTGAAGGAGTTCTTTGTTAAATTTGAAAATGAGAAATATTTTAGCGCATTAAAAAGGTGGGGTACATAAGTTGATCGATGTTGCAAAAAAGTGCGTAGCATTGTGTTGTTATTTCTGAATTGTTGTTTTGGTGATGAACATTGCATTTTTCGTGATATGTCAAATCAATTTCCCTTTATTCAACTAAATGATTAGCATTCAATGCAGATTTAACACGTTAAAATGTTTTTTCCCACATTTATTTGTTTAAACATTTCATGTACTATTAATCACTGTCAGTGTTACATTTTCTTTCTTTCTTTTCTTATTTTCATTTTTTATTTTTTATTTATTTATTTTTTTTTTGCAAAAGTCTCAATTTTATCAATACAAATAAATAATTTAAAAAAGTTGAATACTACTGTTTTTTGTCGCTGGGAAAATATTGTTTTTATCACGTCGTGTATTTAAAAATTAGATCAATAATAATACTCATGTATTGAGATATTGAGTAAAAATGGTTTTAAAATTCATATAAAAATTCCTATAAAAAACACATGTAAAAGTATAAAGTATAAAAGTATAATTCATATACAAGTTTTGTTGCAAATCTGAATGCCTTTATCTGGCATCTCATCTGACGTACAACCTTTAAATTAGAATGATTTCTTATAGACAATTCTCGAATAAGCGCCAATAAAAATAATAATAACACTTAAATCCCCACTGATGACGGCCATGTAATGGCTGAAAACGTTTTTTTATGATTTTAATGTATTTTAAGGTATTTTTAATCTATTTTAAATAATTTTATATTATATGCATGCACCTGCAAATAATTTTAGTACATTCATTTGTGCTTTTTATATGAATTTTATTTGTTTAACTCAAGGAGAATTTAGCACAAGAATTTTAACTTTCACTTATTAGAAAATGGTTTTGTTTTAGAAATATTTATTTTAGACCACAAAACTGAAATATTTTTGTATATGTTCGTCAAAATGAAGTCATTTGTTTTGTTTTAGAAATATTTATTTTAGTTCACAAAACTGAAATATTTTTGTATAAATTGGTCAAAATGAAGTCATTTGCATTCTACCAACTCCCAAATTAGAAATTAAATCTTAAAAGACCGAAATTCTTTTGACAAATTACGTCATTGAAAATGTAACTTAAAAGACTTCAATAAGGATCGACCAAAACAGGTTTTAAAGACCGAAACCAAAACCGATCTTCGGTTTCTATTTTTGGCCGAAAACGAAAACTAAAATGTCAAAAACTTTTTTAAAAGTAATTAATAGATACATAAATATACATAGTTATTCATAAGTTAAACGTGTTTATTAATTATACGTAATTATTAATTAATTATACGTGTAGCCCCAGTTTGCTCTCTTGACTCTGACCAAAACTTTTTTATTTTCACATAAAACAAAACGCAATTAATTCATCAACGATAGAGAATGATTTTCTTATTATACGAATTTCATTTAATTAAAAAATGTTTTATGCATACATTCTTTAACTTTTATAATGATTTTTGTAAATGATCAACTGCTATAATAGAACTTTCTCAAAGAGTATTCGCAACACTTCTGCAGTTTCAAACTAAAAAAATTCTACTACTGTTAAGTCTGCAGCTTTTAATGAGAACATGAAAATTGTCTTCAAAGTTTAGTCTTACATGCATTGCTTGCTTTATAATGCGCACTGAAGTCTTGAGTCAGTCGTGACTGATAATTATAAGCAGTGAAGTTTATAGCAATAAATAAAGAGTGTCTCATTTGAACCGTTACAACCCAAACCAATGAGTATTGTTGAAAATTTCCGAAGGAAGAAACGAGATATTTGGAATACAGATAGTTTCGGTCGAGTTTCAGCCTGACCGAATTCTAAGCAGCATTTTCGCTGAAAACGAATTTTCGGCGAAACTCAGACTTTGGGCCGAAAACGAAAACGAAATCGGCACAAATTTTCGGTTGATCTCTAGACTTCAGTTTTTATTATAATCGTATCAATAATCCCATAATCTACCAATGTACTTTTAGAAATTCCCATTTAACATACAAATATAATTTCGTACTTAAAATTTTGTAAAGGAAAATTAAAATTCTAGTACTAAGTTCACCTTGAGTAAATAATTAAAATTAATATAGTATAATATTTATAATTCATTACTGCGTGGGCAAGATTAGTTCAACTTCAAACTATAAAAGTCGATTTTAATAAACCCAAGATTATCTTTCGTTACAAGCAATTACCAGGAAGCATTTAAAAAGTAATTAAAATATTTATAACATAAAAATATTCAGTAAAAGGCACTTTTTTCACATCTCCAATAAACGTAACAAGCCGGAAATTGTACGTCAAACGTGGCAAATGAGGTGCTTTCGCACTAGAACTATGTAGTTTCATAAATATTCAGATCTTGGTGCAATAGCTATTGCACTCTTATGCAAAAATTTATGAATACGAAATTTATTACGATTCTATATATTAAATTCAGTAATACGATAATAATGTGATTCCATCTTAAATAGGATGTCATCACCATGGCAACCTAGAATCATTACCTGTCATGGAATATCGTTGAATTAATGACGGATAGGATTTAACAGAATGAAGAAAATTTTTATTATTATCTTTTTATGTTTTGATTCGATTTTCATAAAATTTCAAATAACTCGACAAAGTTTTGCAACGATTACATATATTAAATTTCAAACCATTCGGTTGCGTAGTTTTTGCGTTGTTATATGCGGACAGACGTTCAGACAGACGGTCAGACAACATGGTGATTATAGGTTCTACGTATTTATATAATTACGAACTCACCAAAAAAGAATACACATTTCTCATAAACATTGTCAATTTTCTAATAGAAAAGTGTAAAGTATACGAATTTACCTCTGTACAAAATCTACTTTGGGACGTTTCCTGCCTCTTTAATTTGACAAAATTTACGAAGTCCATTTTAGCAATATTGATGTGAAACTGTTAAAATAATAAATACAACATTTGCATGAAAATTTAACTCATTATCACAGTCTCTTAAGAATTCTACGATAAATTTATATTAACTGCTCTGTTGGAAAATTGTAGCAATAAATAAAATCCCGCTTTAAAGCCCGCTGTATCAGAAACATTGACTTTTGGGTAATATTGCAGATGTACAATGCTGTGATACAAAGGGTTAAATATAAATGTACGATAGCATAGGCTGTCCATTGGCTTCACACACAAATTTGTCATTCTGACGTCACGATGCTGCGGTTGGAGCCGCGTTACCAGGGTCGCCACAGGCGCCTATTTTTAAATTCTATTTCGCACCACTTTGTAAAAACAGAAATCATTTATATATGCTTCGACAACATTTGCTAGAGAAATATACTACAAAATGTATTTTTTAAAAATAGTGGTGCCAACAAAATATAAAAATAGTCGCCTGTGGCAGCCTTGCGTTATCAACATCTGATTTCGAGCGGTTTAGTATGTTTAAGACAGCCGTAGCAGCCGAATGGTTCATCCGGTTAGCGAAATTTTGGTGTAATTTTGTACATAAAACAAGAACGAAACATTACATGTCAAGCATACATAATGAACACTTTCCAACACTTCAAGACTGCTTTAACAAAACTTCACTGCTTGATAAGGTGAAAGATGGTTTTTAACCCTTTATGCCACGACGGTACTTTAAAGTTCCATGAAAACAACTTTGTTAAAAAATTCCTTTAATGCATCGATTAGTAGTAATACAGTTGAGATTGAGTTATAGATACTTTATCTTGTTCCAAAAGCATTATTGAATACAGAACACAAAAATATCCTTAAAAGGATGATTTCTTTTTCATTTTCATCTCTTCAGCTTTCTTGACATTGAAATATTGTAGGTGAAAAGCTTCACTTCGGAAATATTTCTATATTTTACATTTCTTACTTCTATAAAATACTAAAAAATATATTTTAAATAAAAGATTTAAACGAGTTATAAATATTGCAAAAAATCTTTATAAATTCGGATTTAATTAATTAATTTTAATTGTCGAAATCCTTTTAAAATTTATTATATGATTGTGTAAAACGTCTAACGTAGTTTTAAAAAAATCACGAAAAATGTTTTGGAAGATGAAATTTTTGGGACATAAAGGGTTAAGTAAATGATTTGTAAAAAGCATAACACAACTGAAAAACCATTTTCAGGAATTCTCATGAACAGACAGCAAACTATCCGTATTCTTTTATGAAGCTGTATATGATTTATGAATTTGCATAATCAGTGAATCATCCCTGTGCGACTACTTCCCTGAACGATGATTTTTTTTACGGAATAAAAATTTTTCCTTTACGCTCAATACTAACTTTACCTCCATTCAGAGACCATCCCAATTGAACTCCCTCCATGAACGACCCATTTCTTTGAAGAAAATGAAACAAATTCCGTTTTTTCCTGGTCGCTTGAAGAAAGTTTCATTAGCAAAATAATTCTGGAGAGCGCATTATTCATCAAATTTATAAACTAATTTTAGATTTTTTCCCCGTTAACTTTTAAGTGTTTAAAACCCTTTGTGCATTTTTAGGCAATGGATTTAACTCTGATGACAAATGAAGAATGAAGGTCAATAAACTCCCCTGCTCTTATCTGTTAGGAAACTTTCAAAGAAATAGATAAATTAATAAAATCGTCATTATTTGTTCCCGTCCAAAAAAATATTGTACTTATTTACTCCGAAACGACATGGAAATAAAAGTTATAAAATATAAAACAGTAAAATCAAAGTAAACGTCAATGTATTCATTTTTTAAATTCTGCAATATTTAACTTATGTAATTAACTTTTGTTTTGATACTTAAATTTTTATATTTTTTTCTAATGTAAAAAATAAATTTTAGTAACAATAATTGTTACCTTTTTTCAACAATTAAAATCTAGATTTAAACGTGACCTCCATCAAGGGACCACCTCTCGGAGCGACGAATTTATATTGGAACGGAACGTAGTCGCTTTAGGGAGGTTTTACTGTATATGGTACCTAGTATGCTAATATTTAGTTCAGTTAAGGAGCACATAGCACAGTTGAAAATTCCTCTTAACCAATTTCCGTCAATAAACGGAAATGCACTTTGATTTTTTATATGTCCTGTATATGACACATATTCTATAGGGTGATTGCAAAAGTTGGTGTCCGATTTCCAATGCATCGAGTTTCGAAGTGTGCCCAGGTTGTTTTAAATGGCGAAATGCACTCAGATCGCCAACATTTAGTCTCTGAGCAATTTCTTCAGTACTAATACGTGATAATTATTCACTAAATCACGGATAAAGTCATTATCAACGCCAGAAGCTCGCCCAGAGCGAATTTTATCGTTTAAATTGAAATCACCATTTCGAAATTGACCTAACCACTTTTTAACCCCTTCGCGACGAGAGACCTTTTGCTTAATTTTTAATCTTTTACCACCGGTTTTTCAAAACAGAAAATTTTCTGTAATTGAATCGCGAAAATGCTCTCATTAAATAAGGTAAACTTTACAATAAAAAATATACCTTTGGGAATAATGATGGATTCTGAGCACCTTAAGTGGCGCGTATCCCGGTCGTTCGTCCCCAAGGGGTTAACTATCCTAAGAGCGGGAGCACGATCCAAATAAATGTCTTGAATATTTTTTATAGCATATCAAACACTCATCCTTTTTTAAAGCTCATATAATAACATGAGGAAAATGTAACTTTTCATTTTCTATTTTGAATATTTACCTTGCACACAAATTAATTTGAAAAACATTTTTTTAATGTCATATTCACTCACAGCGTATGTTGATAACTGTCAGTTAATAATATGGTTATAAAAGAAACATCAGCGCGAACAGTGACAATTGCAAGTTTCTGCCATCTATGAAATGGGGCACGAACTGTTGCAATCACCCAATCGAATTTATACATGCCAAAGAATAAGCAAAAAATCAGTTAAATTTTAAAAAGCACCCCACAACTGAAAACACACTTCCAGCAATTATTATTAATAGACAATACCGTAACCGAGCTCTTTTGCGTGTCCCTGTAAATGAACGACAAATGCTATGCACGCCATTTTCTATAGTAATCCTCTTGTGGTACACCTCAGTGATTCATATCAATTTCAAGATATTTGAAATAAAGTAAAATCGTTAAAATACACGGCAAACGATTTTTCCCAGTAGACCGTAACGTAACGAAATTCTTTATCCCAGTAAATGAACTGCAAATGCTACATACTTCATTTTCAATACCGAACACGCCATAGAAAACAGCAATAACATATATCAATTTCATGGTAATGTGATTATATTTAAACGAGTTAGAGCACGGACAGACAGACATAAATACAGAGAGATGGCAGTTAGGCAGACAGACTAACTGAATTCATTAAAAAATTTCAACTATGTTTGAAAGTGTTAAAAACAGTATAACTAAGAACATAATCAAGAATCGCAAATAACTGTACACATAGTGACTTTCTAACCACAAATCATTTTCTTTGGAAATTACATGCCAAAATAATTAAAGTTTGGAAAAACTGACTTTAATTATATTAACAACATAAATAGTGTTCGACAAGACAAATCTAACGCTAAAAGGATGACTCAGTTGCCTCAATCGATTTGGAGCTATGTAAAACGGAATTTGACAATTCTACGCAAAAGCAAAATGCGGACGTCGCAATTGCGTCTTCATCAGATGCCACGTCACGTGACAAGACTAAAAGATTATAAACCAGGGACACAACATGGAACTACGAATAAAAAGGAACTGACATATCCTCAAAATGATGAAGCTTCAACTGTAACCGGTTTCGCAGTGGCTCATTACCACCGGGGCAAACTTCCACCAGTAAATTTGAATAGACATTTTTTCCTTATTAATGTAATTCGCCTTATTAATGTAAAATTTCAGTCATAATTATTTCCAAAAACAGCTGTTTATTTTTACTGGCGGGAGTTTACTTCTGCGGTAGTCAGGACCTGCATTTCCGCCATTTTGTGACAACCTCTGTCAGTGTGAGTCAAAGCGATTATAGTACACGGGCCAAATTCTACCATTAAAAACAAATAGAATTTCTTACCATATTTGTGAGAGAAATTTTGCATGAATAAGCTTCTAAAATAAAGTTAAATTTTCTTCTTAAAATTTACTAGTGGAAGTTTGCTTCGGCGGTAATCAGAAATTGTTGAACTGACATAAAATATAGGTCGCCATCTTTTGACAACCTCCTCAGTTCTTTACTCGACACTGGTAGTCTCTACACTATATGTCTCATCCTATTTATTCACAACTCCATTGGGCACAATGAACGCAAACGTAATAAGTACCAAGACAGATTCCTACAAATCATAGAATTAAATGAAAAAAGAATGAATAAGTCAATAGACACGTGTACAGGAAATACATGAATGACGTTTCAGCCAGACACGACTTACAAGGAAGGTCTCCATAATGGGCATACTCAGAATATTTTGAAAAAAAAATACCCAATTAAACTACTTATGTATGTAATAACACTCTAAATTAAAATGTCTGAAATTCAGACACTTAAGTGTCTGAAATGGAGTGTTCAATTTTCAGACATTTTAAAATGTCTGAATTTTTTCAGACACTTTTTGCGTCTGAATTTCAGACACTTCAAACGTCTGAATCGCATCCATTTTTTTGTAAGCATCATACGTAGCCATGTTTGACCACGTTGAATCCTGGAAAAATATTTGGCTGTGGTCCTGCCCCCCCCCCCCCCCCAATACAGCCTGATTTTTTTGGTGCTCTCAGTTTTGGTATACAATTTTCGTTACGTTGATAATTTAAATCTTTTACGACATTGTACTGATTATAATCAATATCGTGAACTTCAGGAGTAGAACAAGATTAAAAAACAAAAAATATTTATCTAAATATTAGATTTTTTAAAATTTATTTTGTTTTTAACCTTATTTTACTTTAAAAGTTCAAAATATTGATTATAATCAGTACAATTTCGAAACAGATTTAAAATATAAGCTTTACAAATATTGCACATCAAATTTGGGGGCACTACAGTCGTAGGGGGACGGGGCACTTCCCAGTTTGCCCTTCCTTTAATCAAGAAGTACTTTTGCAAAAAACGCAACCCTGCATTATAGTTGTCTAAATTGAGATGTCCGGTATTCGGGAGTATCCGTTGTGGAGGTTAATGGAGATTCTCGAATAGCGAACACCTCTATTTAACGAATACTTTTTTAATCAGCAGACATACATATTTGTATATTTTTACCTCAAAAAAGTAGACATCTCCAATTATCGGACAGATTCCGCGGTCCCGAAGTGTTCGCTATTAAGGGCTTTTAAGGTACATAGATAAATATATATATATATTTTATAATCTTGTCCTACTCTAAAAGTTCAAAATATTTATTATACTCGGTTGAATGTGGAAAAAGATTTAAAATATCAGATGTACGAAAATTGCAAAAATCCCACCCCCCACCCCCCCAAAAAAAATTAAAATATAAAAAAATATATTGCCACATAGGCAATTTTACATATACATCACTTGATAATCACAACAGCCATTTAACTATGAATAATGAAAATAAATAAATAAATATTCTACTTTAATAACATTGGGGAAAAAATGACTTTGGTATTTTGTTAAATATATTTGCGTTTTTAAACTTGTCCTACTCTAAAAGTTCAAAACTTTCATTATAATCAGTGCAAGATTTAAGATATCAGCTTTACAAAAATTCATGCAAAATCCCCCCCTCCCCCCCCCCCCCAAAAAAAATGAAAATACCTATTTAAAAATTATGTTTTTAAAAAATTTATATTTCCACATGGACAAGTTTTTATGTAGATCAGAGGGTACTCACAAAAGCTATTCAACTATCAATAAAAACAAATAAGTACATATTCTATATTAAAAACATGAGGAAAAAATAACTTATGATTTCCAAACTTCTTTCGTCTTAAATATATACAGTAACATCTGTCATTTTTGTATTTTTCGTATAAGTGCATATAAATAAAGTTACCACAATTTTAAATACGAAATCTAGTTAGAGGTTTTTACTTTTTCCCATTATAAATTTCAAATTACTTTTTTATTAAAAATAATAAAAAAATCAGTATTAGAGTTGATTGCAAATCAAATACATATGTATTTTTACAGGCAGGTTCATATAATAGACCAGTCTCATTTACTTTATTTATCTTTTTTTAATCTGCGGTTTTATGCCAGGAAGTAAGAAAGCATTAGGTCAACTTTCAAAGTTTTTTTTTTTCTTTACTTCCTTGTGGCCGTGATTTACTGCGAGATAAAAATTATCCATTTGAAACTAAGAACTGACATTGAATATATAATTCGTAATAAAAAAGAACGTCATAAGTTTAAAAATATATACTTCTAGAATTAGTGGGGTTTTTTGCGAACAGATTCAAAACTAATTAAATTTCATGCAGGATTTTGTTTAGTACAATAAATAAAATCATAAAATACACTAATTTTACTACTATAAAGAAACTTACTTGAGTTGCTGCAAGGGGTAAGAAATATTCCTCGATTTGAAATTTTAAAAACTACCACAACCACAGTGAGGGAGAAAGACTTTCATCAGTTTAAAAGGTAATCCCATAATACATCCGACTAGCCATATTTAAAGGATGAGATGTTTCATCCTAAAAACAGGACCCGCCAGACAAAAGTTTCTTTTTTTTTGCCAGTTTCGACAGGACGAAGATGAATAACACAATATTATTGATATAAATTGATACGAGTTAACACTAAGCCCATTGCACACGCTTTGTAGAATTTCCGGGTGTAATCTTCAACCGCCGTCTACTTCTGTTCTGTGTCTATCCCGCCCTTGTATCGACGACAGCTTCTAAGAGACATTTGATGTCGAGCACACACGTCAGATGTATGTATTCAATAAATAAATACTCCAAGTTAATACGAATTAAAATCACAGTACTTCACATTTCGCAAAAAACGAATTAAAATACACGCGTACATAAAAACAAACTTTGTTTGAATTACAACGTATACCACTTCGAACGAAGACATCTAAAACGCATGCGCAACTGGGAGTGCTAGTGCCCCCTGGTGGTTATTGCGTCGGAAGAATCAAAACATCTTAAATTAAGACACGTTTAAAGCAATGAAGTGTCTTAAAATAAGACGTTTGCGGATATTTTAGACATTATTCTCAGTTCGTTTACACCATGGTCATAGTAAGACGCTTATGTATCTTAAATTAAGACATCTATAGTGTCTTAATTTTCAGATTAAGACACTTAAGTGTCTAAAATTCTTTTTCAGTCACATATGTGTCTAAATTTAAGACGCTTCTATTTGCAGTGAAAGGATCAGTCAAATTTAATGGCGGAATTTCAGTAGAAAGTCTGTAAAAAAATAAAATACTTTCGAATATTTGGCGCGAAAGTACGAAAGTGACACGCGATTTGGCGAGCAGGATTTTTCCTCGCCAAAAGCAAACGATTTTAATGCATCTGAAAATTGTTTATTAATTGTTTTATGGAATGCACGTTTTTTAATGAATCTAAACTTAATCAATGAAAGAGGTTATTATAGATTTTTTTATTACATATATATGTTGCTTGTTGCTATAGTTATTTAATTTTATCACTCTAAAAATATTTTCTATGCTTTGCAAGTTGCAAATATCTATTTTAAGTTATAGTCAGCTGACATTTGATTCCATATCAAAGACGAAGTCGTTTCCATAGCAACAAAATCAAACCGACAGTGTTCTATTTGCCTCATTTTTGAGCTTTAAATAATTTAAATCAATTTAAATTTTACTTTAAATCATAAAATATGAAATTTAAATTTTATTATAAATTCATATAAATATATATGAGAAACTGTAGTTAAAACAAATTAAAAATGACAAAACTAAAGTTATTTAAATTAAACTTACATAAACAAATTCAATAAAAAAAGTTTTTTCCTACATAAAAGCGTATTTTTTTTTCCATCGCCAACCGGTGATAAATCGCCAAATAAGCGAAAATTTCGTTATTTTTTTACGGACGCTGTATCGGAGTTCCGCCAAAAATTTTTTTATAAACATATATATCCATATGAGAAGAACATTCTGTAATTTTATCAGATTTTTCTGAGTATGCCCGTATGGAGACCTTCCTTGTTAGTGATACGAGCCATCAATGACATTTCGGCCAGACGCATCTCAGCCGGAAACGTCTCAGCCAAACCCGTAAGATTCTATTAAAATAAATAATCATTGTTTAACGTCTGGTATACGATTTAAACTTAAAAAATATATTACAATTCATCAGACTTACAAGTAAAAATTACTTAAATACATTTAATACAATTAAAAAGCAAACGTTTCGAGCTAAATTTTAGCCCCTCATCAGTGCAATAAATAACATTCAAATGACAGAAAACTATGTATCATGTTTACAGTTAAAAATTACTAGCAGTTAAAATTGAATAAAGTATAAAAATGTCAAAACAATGCTGAGTATTCAGGAGGAAGTGCACATGATTCATTTATCGGCGACGTTTGCTTACGAGTGAACAACGTTTGCTTTTTAATTGTATTAAATGTATTTAAGTAATTTTTACTTGTATGTCTGATGAATTGTAATACATTTTTTACGTAAGATTCTACTTTTGAAACGATGGAGAAGCCCCTATGAATTTTTCAGAACGAGCAGACCGTAAAAGGGAAAAAGAAAACGTTGTTCAAGGCAATATTCCTAATGATGATCGACCATCTTTATCAAGACATCTCACAATCATCAGGCACATCATAGTTGAGATCCAACGTTTTGTATCGTACTTCTCGTACGATTGCCCAATACTCAATCGTTTGTATAATGCTGCACTCCCGTTTTCTGTTAAGGCTGTTGTTCTCAAATCCAAAGGGTCAACTTTCTGACATAAGTTTTAATTTATTTTTGTTCGGAAACGCACGAAACTAGAAGGTGTTGTTGTTCCGAAACTATGTCATTCAGCTGTTTTTTCCATTTTTTTGCAAACGCAATAGATATTTCAGAAAATAATGTCAAAGTAGGCGTTTTGAACCGAATTTCCGCGCGAAGGGAGAAAGAGCACTCAAGAGCGGGCGAAAAACGGTTTTGTCACGTGATCGAATTTGCTTATAACTCAATAGGTAATAGATTGGTCAAAAAATGGAAAAAACAGTTCGATTCCAAATCGCTTCCATGGCCAGGCTTTCCAATTTTATACCTTTCCGTTAAAAAATGAATTTCTAAATATGTCAAAACGTTTTTCGCTTGTTGAGCAGAGCAGTTAAGAACAGCCTTAATCCAACTGCTATGAAGTAAATTTCCGCAAACTACCGTGAGCGGTCTGTGAGACCGCTCTATCGACAGATGAATAAAAGGCTCGATTTATTCATAGGATACTGTTTTTGAACTAAGAATTTTGTACAGGTGTATTATAATTAAAATTCATCTATTCAAAAGTCTTTAGTGATAGTAATAAAGCCCCAAGCAAAAAAAAAAAAAATTGCTGGTATCTATAATTAAACTGGAAATTACAACTGTGAAAACTGAAAAGAAACAGCGATCTGTGAGACTGATAACAGCAGTTAAGGATTAATAAAAAATAAATTGATGTAAATAAACCCACATAGTGTATAATTTGGGAACCCATAGACGTTATCACGTGAAAGTGCTATGTAGACGACACAGCTCCACACTTTCAAAATTTGAATCAAAAGTGCTTTGCTCGATTAATTCATAGGATACTGTTTTTGAACTAAACATTTTGTACAGGAGTATTATAACCCCTTAATTCTCGCTCCCGTCATATTCTCGGGCTGTGTCTTTTACTCAAATTGTTTGATTCCCACCAGTTTTATAAAATAGTGAAATTGGTTATATTTTAGTGTCGTTTTTTCTGCCATTAAATAAGGTGAATATTTCTTTTTCATAAAAGTGGTGCCAATAAGCAATTTGAATTTTTCAACCGTAATTTGATTCGAGCGTTAAGGGGTTAATTAAAATTCATCATTCCTTAGTTATAGTACTAAGGCCCAAACAAAATGAAATTTCACTAGTATCTATAGTTAAACGGGAAATTACAACTGTGGAAATTGTAAAGAAACAGTGATCTGTGAAACTGATAACAGTAGTTAAGGATTAATAAGAAATGTATTCGTGTAAATAAATCCACATAGTGTATAATTCCGCAACCCATAGACGTTATCACGTGAAAATACTGTGTAGACGACATAGCTCCACCCTTTTCAAAATTTGAATCAGGAGTGCTTTTACTTTGTGAAACATTTAAAATAATTTCCCTTTTCAGATATGGCAAGTATTTCACCCAATAAGACCATAAATATAACAACAATTCTAATCATATGTTTATCAGTGCTTTTGAATAATGACCTTTACCATTATAATTTTTTTTTTTTGTTTGTTTGTGTGTGTTAGCGTAATTGTTATCTTAATTGTGGAATGCAGGCTTATACGTAATAGAATATAATAAAATGTGTGTTTGTTTACACCTTTCAACAAAACGTCAAGTGTAAACAAACAATAGATAAGGTCACGTTTGCTCGAACTAGATTATTTTGTGTGGGCTTTTTTCTCTTTACGTTTTACCTTCACCGAGTGCTTAGTAAGTATTGTCTCTTAGTATAGTTTTGATCTGAAAAATAGATTGAAACTACAAATATAGATAAAGAAAATGAAAAACGAAGGTTTATTTTTTCGTTTACTATTATTCTATGTTAGAAAGAAAAGATACTTATTGCTGTTTAAATAGCAAAGCATTTTTATAGTTTAAATTAATAATTGTAAATGCATTTTTATTGTGTTCAAGTATATGTTTACATATATGAAAAAAAATTCTTACATCTATTGTTACTTCATCCATATTAGGTAGCTTTCATTACAAAAAGCTACCTATTGCAGCCGTTCGGAGGAAAGCGATTTCAAAAAATTTTGGTATATTTTCATCGATCATGACCCCCCAGACCCCGAAACCACCCTCCGTTCAAAATTGATATATATATATATCCATATATATATCCATATATATATGACCTTTGTCATACTGTAACTCTCGAATTTATGAACCGATTTGGATGTAATTCGGTATGTAGATAGTACATACCAATGTCTCGACCGAGTTCGTTGGCCAGCTTCATCCGCCAGTTTGTTTCAAAATGGCGGCCATTTAAAATTTTTTTAAAAATTTTAAATTTGAAATGTGGTACCAAAAAATTGAAAATGGAAAATTATTTTTTTCTTATGTATTTGACCTTTATACAAAGATTCCGGAGCAGTTTTTGTTTTGTCTATATCTTAAAAAATGGCTGAGTTATAGCATTTTGAATTTCTATCGTGGCTGACATTTTGAAACGTCCTGAATTTTGTCACGCGATAAAAGGCGTATTTATGAACCGATTTCGATGTAACTTCGTTTGTACATAGTACATACCAATATCTCGACCGAGTTCGTTGGCCAGCTTCATCCGCCATCTTCTTTAAAAATGGCAGCCATTTAAATTTTTAAGAAAAATTTAAATTTGAAATGTGGTACCAAAAAATTGCAAATTGAAAAAATATTTTTTTTTGTATGTGTTTGACCTTAATACAAAGATTCCGGAAGTGTTTTTGATTCGTCTATATCTAAAAAAATGGCTGAGTTATAGCATTTTGAATTTCTATTGTGGCTGACATTTTAAAACGACCTGACTTTTGTCATGCGATAACAGGCGTATTTATGAACCGATTTGGATCTTACTTTCACTGTACATAGTACATATCAATGTCTCGACCGAGTTCGTTGGCCAGCTTCATTCGCCATCTTCTTTCAAAAGGGTTGCCATTTAAAAAAAATAAATTTAAAATTTAAAATGAGGTATTAAAAATTGGAAAATGAAAAAGATTTTTTTATGTGTTTGGCCTTGATACAAAGATTCCGGAGCAGATTTTGTTTCTGAAAATTTGTTCTTTTGTTTATATCTTAAAAAATGGTTGAATTATAGCACTTTGAATATCTAGTATGGCTAAAATTTTGAAACGATCTTGTATTTGTCACGCGATAACACACGTATTCGCCTATTTCCATGTAAGAAGGCATGTGGATAGTATACATAAACATCTTAGCCAAATATAAGTTACTTTAAATAAAAGCAGCTTGGATAAAGATGACTAATTTCGCGAAATTCTCATTCATAATGATTTAGTATTGATAAAAATTAGTATTGAATCTCCTATATTCGGTTTCCACTAAATTGAGCTTCGTGTGTTTGAATAATATAAGTTGGCTTTTTTAATATAAGGAATTTGAAAGCTACCTCTTCCTCCCGGCACTAGCCGGAAGAACTTCTTTTAAGGCCGTGCATTTAAATTGTAAGTGATTCAAAATACAATTTTGAAATAATGATCATAATTTACTTTTATTTTCACCGAATGCTTTTTGAGTATTCTCTCATATTACGAATTCTATCTAGGAAACAAACTGTAAATACAGATAAACAAACGAAAAAAACAAAACTTTTGCTTTCGTTTTACTATTTTCTGCGTGTCAGGAAGAAAAAAAAAATATTTATTACATTTTGACTAGCAAAAGGTATTAAAATATATTTATTTCTGTTATTTAAAATTAATAACTAGAGCTATATCGTTATTATTATTATGTTCAAACGGGTATAGACATTAATTTCTATCTATCATTAATACATCATTCATGGAGTTCATTTGCCTTTTACGTTCACCAAATGATTAATAAATTTTGTTATATAGCACGGTCTCGATCTATAAAAAAGTCCTTCCAACTAGTGTCGGGAGGAAGTGGTAGCTTTCATGTTCCTTATTTTAAAAAAGCCAACTTATATCATTCAAACACACGAAGCTCAATTTAGTGGAAACCGAATATAGGAGATTCAATACTAATTTTTATCAATATAATGAATGAGAATTTCGCGAAATTAGTCAGCTTTATCCAAGCTGCTTTTCTTTAAAGTAACTTATATTTGGCTGCCAAATTCGGCGATTTCTTAAAGTGCCTGCCATTTTAAGACAACATGGTGGATGAGGCTAACCAGTGAACTTGATCGAGACCTCAGTAATTGCTGTGCACATGCTCACTCACATCGAAATCGGTTGATATATACGAGTACTGTTGCATGCAAAAAATCAGATTTTTCAAAATGTCACCCACATTAGAAATTGAAACTGCTATATCTGAGCCATTTTTTAAGGTAAAGACAAACAAGAAATGCTCCTGAATCCTTATATCAAGGTTAATACTTAAGAAAGAAACAATTTTCAATTTCTAATTTTTTTGCACCTCACTTTAAATATACAGGGTGATTCATAAAAGATGGGCAGAACTTTAAGGGGTTATAGTACACTTAAAGACAAATAATATTAAATAGGAGACTAAGGGTCCCAGACGTATTCCCAAGGAGATAGGGGGCATTAAAGTTTAGGGTCCGAAATTTCAAATGATTATAAAACATGGAAAAATTGGTCAATTCGTTTCGGTCAATGTGTCTCATTAAATGCTTTCTAAAGCTTAGACTTAAATTTTCAGCCCAAAATCTGAATCGTTAGACGTGGTTAAGTTTCTGGGGAGAGGGGTTTGAAATTTCTACTCCTGAGCACAGTTCAGTTTACCATGTCCACACATTGTGTGCTGTGATACGAGGTAAAAAGACACAAATTAGGATTATGTTACCAAAGCATATTTATTAACATGTAATTACAATAAATGTTCAAAATTGTGACCACCAGAGGTTATGCACGCAGAACAACGGCGAAGAATGGAACGGCGAACATTCGCGAAAACATCAGGCTTTTCGAGCACTTCCCCTACAGCGGCGGAAAGTCTGGCGACCAGTTCCTCGGGGGATTCAATGGGTGTCTCATACATAAGAGCCTTCAATCGTCCCCAAAAAAAGAAATCGAGGGGTGAAAGATCTGGCGAGCGAGCAGGCCAAGCAACAGGACCACCTCGACCAATCCATCTGTTCGGAAATGTGATGTCCAGATAGTTGCGGACGTCTCGTACGTAATGGGCTGGCGCTCCATCGTGCTGGAACCACATGACCCGCCGGATGCGTGGAGGAACAACGTTTAACAGGTCTGGCAGCACATGTTGCAGAAATGTGAGGTATGTTTTACCGTTGAGGCGTTCAGGAAGAAGGTACGGTCCGATTAGGTGGTCTCCGAGGATTCCTGCCCAAACATTGATGGAAAAGCGTCTCTGATGAGCATGTGGATACGTAGCATGTGGATTGACATCCGCCCATACATGTGCATTGTGTGTGTTAAATGTACCTTCACGTGTGAAGGTACATTCATCGGTGAAAAGCACAGTTCGTCCAAAATGTGGATTTAGCGCGTTCTGCTGCAGAAACCAGCGGGCGAATTCAATACGATTTGGATAATCCCCTGGAGACAGTTTCTGGACTCGTTGCACATGAAACGGGAGCAAATGTTCATCCTTCAGTACCCTCCAAGTGATGGACTGTGAGGTATCCACCTGCCTAGCCACTGTTCGTGTACTTGTACTTGGCTGCGCCGCTACTAGATCCAGAATGGCTTCTGCAACAACTACTGATTCGTCCTTTTTTGCACGACCTGCATTCGACCGGGAAGCGAGAAATGATCCCGTCTCACACAACTGTCTGTGCAAGCGCTCGAAAGTTTTGCGGTTAGGCAACCGCCTGTTGGGAAATCGCTCTCCGTACATTCGTTGTGCCTCTGCACCATTTCCATCTGCCGCTCCGTAAATTAAATGCATCTCAGCCTTTTCCTTATTCGTGAAGGGCACCATCTTCCGATTCATTACTACAGCGACTTACACTTGACTCACCGTTCAGTGGTTTTTATGCCTGAATCGTGTCGAAATTTTGCATACGTGTTCTTCTTCTTCCCCATTTGACATTTGCATACTTTCTGTTTCCTTCTTCACCCGGTGACTAGCGTCAGGAATGGTGCTTTAACGTTTGCATGAGCGACGTTTCCAACTGTGCCAGTGCCTTTATGAGTGAATTCCGACTATGCAGTCCTTGATGAAAGTTGTATTTTTGCCTCGTATCACAGCACAGAATCGTTGGGCATGGTTAAGTAGTGCAAACTGAACTATGTTCAGAAGTTGAAATTTGAACCCCCTCCCCTCGCTACTGAACCACGCTCAGCGATTCAGATTTTGAGCTGAAAATTTAAGTTTAAATCTAAGCTTTAGAAAGCATTTAATGAGACACAAAAAATAACGGTATAAAATAGTTGTTCGTTACTCCAAAGTCTAAAGCGCCCTCTATCGGAATTTTTTGAAAATTTTCTTTAAAATTTATTTTCAAGAAAATACTGACATAAAGAATAATTTTTGCAAAACGCGGCAGTAGTTAGAGCCTAATCTACGACACAAAGATCGGGAATAACTGATTTTTGTTCTGGGGGGAGAAGGGTTTCAAATTTCAAATTTCAGTTTATGCTACTTAACTACTCGTTAGGACTCAGATTTTTAGATCAAAATTTAAGTTTAAGTCTAAGCTTTCGAAATCATTTAAAGAAATACAAAAAATAACGTTAAAAATAGTTGTTTGTTACTCCAAAGTCTAAAGCGCCCCCTATCGGCATTTTTTGAAATTGAACTTTAAAATTTTATTTAAAGAAAATACTGGCATAAAGAAAATTTTTTGCAAAAACCGCAAACGAATCGACCAATTTTTCCATGTTTTATAATCATTTGAAATTTCGGACCCTAAACTTTAATGCCCCCTATCTCCTTGGGAATACGTCTGGGACCCTTAGTCTCCTATTTAATATTATTTGTCTTTAAGTGTACTATAACCCCTTAAAGTTCTGCCCATCTTTTATGAATCACCCTGTATATACTTTTCTTAATTTAATGGCCGCCATTTTGAAACAAGATGGCTGATGAATCTCGCCAGCGAACTTGGTCGAGGTATTGATGTATACTATCCACATGCCTTCTTAAATCGAAATAGGCGAATACGTGTGTTATCGCGTGACAAATACAAGATCGTTCCAGAATGTTAGCCATGCTAGAAATTCAAAGTGCTATAATTCAACCATTTTTTAAGATATAAACAAAAGAACAAATTTTCAGAAACAAAAACTGCTCTGGAATCTTTGCATCAAGGCCAAACACATAAAAAAAATCTTTTTCATTTTCCAATTTTTTAATACCTCATTTTAAATTTTAAATTAAATTTTTTTTAAACTGGCAACCCTTTTGAAACAAGATGTCGAATGAAGCTGGCCAACGAACAGACCAAGTTACATCAAAATCGGTTCATAAATACGCCTGTTATCGCGTGACAAAAATCAGGTCGTTTTAAAATGTCAGCCACAATAGAAATTCAAAATGCTATTACTCAGCCATTTTTTTAGATATAGACAAAACAAAAACTGTTCCGGAATCTTTGTATTAAGGTCAAACACATACGAAAAAAATCCTTTTCATTTTTCAATTTTTTGGTATCTCATTTTAATTTTTTAATTTTTTAATTTTTTTAAATGGTCGCAATTTTGAAACAAGATGGCGGATGAAGCTGGCCAACGAACTCGGTCGAGATAGTTGTATGTACTATGTACACACCAAGGTACATCCAAATCGGTTCATAAATACGCCTGTTATTACGTGACAAATATCAGGACGTTTCAAAATGTCAGCCACGCTAGAAATTCAAAATGCTATTACTCAGCCATTTCTTAAGATGTAGACGAAACAAAAACTGATCCGGAATCTTTTTATCAAGGTCAAACACATAAGAAGAAAATATCTTTTCAATTTTCAATTTTTTGGTACCACATTTCAAATTTAAATTTTTCTTAAAAATTTAAATGGTCCCCATTTTTAAACAAGATGGCGGATGAAGCTGGTCAACGAACCCGGTCGAGACATTGGTATGTACTATGTAAAAACGAAATAACATCCAAATCGGTTTACAAATACGTCTTTTATCGCGTGACAAAATTCAGGACGTTTCAAAATGTCAGCTACGCTAGAAATTTAAAATGCTGCAACTCAGCCATTTTTTAAGATATAGACGAAACAAAAACTGCTCCGAAATCTTTGTTTAAAGGTCAAATACATAAGAAAAAAATATTTTTCCATTTTCAATTATTTGGTACCACATTTAAAATTTTAACTTTTTTTAAAAAATTTTAAATGGTCGCCATTTTGAAACAAAATGGCGGATGAAGCTGGCCAACGAACTCGGTCGAGACATTGGTATGTACTATGTACACACCGAATTACATCGAAATCGGTTCATAAATACGCCTTTTATCGCGTGACAAAATTCAGGACGTTTCAAAATGTCAGCCACGCTAGAAATTCAAAATGCTATAACTCAGCCATTTTGTAAGATATAGACGAAACAAAAACTGCTCCGGAATCTTTGTATAAAGGTCAAATACATAAGAAAATAATATTTTTACATTTTTAATTTTTTGGTACCACATTTCAAATTTTAATTTTTTTAAAAATTTTAAATGACCACCATTTTGAAACAAAACGGCGGATGAATCTGGCCAACGAACTCGGTCGAGACATTGGTATGTACTATGTACACACCGAATTACATCGAAATCGGTTCATAATTACGAGAGTTACAGTGTGACATAGGTCATATATATATATATCAATTTTGAACGGAGGGTAGTTTCGGGGTCTGGGGGTCATGATCGATGTAAATATACCAAAATTTTTTGAAATCGCTTTCCTCCGAACGGCTGCAATAGGTAGCTTTTTGCAATGAAAGCTACCTAATAGAATGTAAAATAAAAAAGTCCTTCCGGCCAGTGCCGGGAGGAAGGGGTAGCTTTCAAATTCCTTATTTTAAAAATGTTAACTTATATTATTCAAACACAAGAAGCTCAATTTAGTGGAAACCGAATATAGGAGATTCAATACTAATTTTTATCAATACTAAATCATTATGAATGAGAATTTCGCGAAATTAGTCAGCTTTATCCAAGATGCTTTTATTTAAAGTAACTTATATTTGGCTGAGATGTTGATGTATACTATCCACATATGCCTTCTTACATGAAAATAGGCGAATACGTGTGTTATCGCGTGACAAATACAAGATCGTTTCAAAATGTTAGCCATACTAGAAATTCAAAGTGCTATAATCCAATCATTTTTTAAGATATAAACAAAAGAAAAAATTTTCAGAAACAAAATCTGCTCCGGAATCTTTGTATCAACGCCAAACACATAAAAAAATCTTTTTCATGTTCCAATTTTTTAATACCTCATTATAAATTTTAAATTTAATTTTTGTTAAATGGCAACCCTTTTGAAACAAGATGGCGAATGAAGCTGGCCAACGAACTCGGTCGAGACATTGGTATGTACTATGTACAGGCCAAGTAACATCCAAATTGGTTCATAAATACGCTTGTTATCGCGTGACAAAAATCAGGTCGTTTTAAAATATCAGCCAGAATAGAAATTCAAAATGCTATAACTCAGCCATTTTTTTAGATATGGACGAAACACAAACTGTTCCGGAATCTTTGTATTAAGGTCAAACACATACAAAAAAATCTTTTTCATTTTCTAATTTTTTGGTATCTCCTTTTAAATTTTAAATTTTTTAAATTTTCTTAAATGGCCGCCATTTTGAAACAAGATGGCGGATGAAGCTGGCCAACGAACTCGGTCGAGATATTTCTCTGTACTATGTACACACCAAGGTACATCCAAATCGATTCATAAATACGCCTGTTATCACGTGACAAATATCAGGACGTTTCAAAATATCAGCCACGCTAGAAATTCAAAATGCTATAACTCAGCCATTTTGTAAGATATAGACGAAACAAAAACTGCTCCCGAATCTTTGCATCAAGGTAAAATGCATAAGAAAAAATATTTTTTCAATTTTCAATTTATGGTACCACATTTCAAATTTAAATTTTTCTTAAAAATTTAAATGGCTGCCATTTTTAAACAAGATAGCGGATGAAGCTGGCCAACGAACTCGGTCGAGACATTGGTATGTACTATGTACAAACGAAGTTGCATCCAAATCGGTTCATGAATACGCTTTTTATCGCGTGACAAAATTCAGGACATTTCAAAATGTCAGCCACTCTAGAAATTGAAAATGCTATAACTCAGCCATTTTTTAAGATATAGATGAAACAAAAACTGCTACGGAGTCTTTGTATAAAGGTCAAATACATAAGAAAAAAATATTTTTCCATTTTCAATTCTTTGGTACCACATTTCAAATTTAAATTTTTTTAAAATTTTTTAAATGGCCGCCATTTTGAAACAAAATGGCGGATGAAGCTGGCCAACGAACTCGGTCGAGACATTGGTATGTACTATGTACATACCGAATTACATCCAAATCGGTTCATAAATTCGAGAGTTACAGTATGACAAAGGTCAGATATATATATATATATATATGGATATATATATATATATATGTATATATATATATATATCAACTTTTGAACGGAGGGTGGTTTCGGGGTCTGGGGGTCATGATCGATGAAAATATACCAAAATTTTTTGAAATCGCTTTCCTCCGAACGGCTGCAATAGGTAGCTTTTTGTAATGAAAGCTACCTAATATAAATAAATAAAATAAAATAAACGAAGTTTCTTATCTCTCTCTCTTTTTTTCTCTGTGTCAGAAGGGAAAGATATGTTTATAGCTATTGAAATAGCATAAGTCATTACAATGTATTTTTATACTACTCAAAATTAATGACGGTGAATATATTCAATTATATTGAATAAATTGTTAACAGGCATAGAAAATAAATTTTCACATACATTGTTAAAAATCTATACATCAGCTGTAAAACTACGGAACTTTTACATCGCGAAGTGATGTATAAGGTAATACCTAAAATAATGATGGTTGTTTTTTACCTTCACCGAGTGTTTAGTGAGCATTGTATGATATTGATGTAATAAATAAAATGAAAATCGTTGAAGGATTCTCATGCTCTTTTTCCCTTCTTTATTTCGCTTTTTCGGAAATAGAAACGGGCATACATCTTGTGAACTATATGATTTAGGAGTATAGTTCCTATACATTTCTTGATCATCGCGGCAAGCGCTTTTGAACGATACCGCTTTCGTCAAAATCAAGAACTAACAGTC
Source organism: Maratus speciosus (assembly GCA_963932465.1). Classification (NCBI taxonomy): domain Eukaryota; kingdom Metazoa; phylum Arthropoda; class Arachnida; order Araneae; family Salticidae; genus Maratus; species Maratus speciosus. Next base: position 177,284,439 of record OZ010793.1, read on the forward strand.
GGGAATACTTCCTAGTGCGACGATAGTGCTAATTTATCAACATAGTAATAATTGAAGCTAATAAATATCCTTTTCAATGTTTAATTTATACTTATTTATCATTTCCAATAAATAATATTCGCATTGTGCAGCGACTAACTAGTGTAGTTAATTTTTCTTCTTATCAACAAGAGCTGAAATGCTTTGCACAGGTTTTCGGAAACATGTGAGTAGTTTTTATAGTACATTAATCTGTAACCCCGAATATAAGTTTTCCAGATGCTATAAATTCTTAAGCAAACATTTTTATGTTCAACATACATTTTTTACTGGAAAACTTGATAACGTAACGTCATTAACATATTATACTGCTACTGTTCCATACATATGAATTCAATTACACAGCTGAAAATGTTTAATTTAGAATTGATAGCATCCAAAAACGATATTCTGATTCGAGAAAACTAATTAATAGGGTAAGGTGGTGCTGGAGTGCGCACTTCAGCTATTTCATTAAATAACTATAAATGAAGAGATTTAAGAGATAATGTTATAGTTTACTTATAGTCTTAGATTATTAATCTAACTGTGGCAAAGCGAAAAACAATCTTTTTATTTATTCGATTGTTTTCATCGGCAGACGATAATTGAGAAGAACTGAAACAACTTGTCTCCTACGTTTTCTTACTTTGTTGTTGTGTGTGTTCGATGTTTTCTTACTTTGTAAATAATTTAATTTTAAAGTTTTAATTAAAGTATACTTTTCATCACGTCCAGCGCATCCATCTGCCGCTACAAAAGCTGGTGACCCGGGCGTTGATTTGAACATGTAACCTTCCGATCTCTCAATTAGTGCGTTTAACCCTTTGAGGGGTAAGCAATAATGTCTCTGTAATATTGAATTCTCACTGGAATAATCGAAAAATTTTATTTTAAAATAACGAAACGCAATCTCTCAACAATTCACCACCAAAATTAAAAATATAAAATTTGTTTAAAGTTTCTGGTGCAAATCTTGTTTAAATTAGGTGGGATATACTATATCCCACCTCCCCTCAAGGGGTTAACCTATTAAGGAACGATTTTTTTATGCTGAAAAAAAAAGACTTTTTTTTTCACTATCTATCCATTTATATTAATAGGAATTCAAAAAGAAAGGAAAAGGGAAAAAACAGTAAAAATTCACACACACAAATTAATAATAACGTTCACATTTGTGATCGCTGAGCGTTAATGGTAATTTATGAGTGGAATTATTTCTTATAAAATAAAAAACTAACAGTGATTTTCTTTCTTACATTTCTACAAATTATTAAAACTTAATATGTTTAATATATCTGACATCTTGCTTATCAAATATTAAAAAAATCTTCAAATAATTCCACAAGACTGACTGTCGAAAAATTTCTTCACGCTTTTTTTATATCTCTAACTGTACATCCGTACATCCGTACAGCCAAACCATAAAATGTTTACTTCTCTTGCTAAGGGATTCTATAGTGAATAAGTTATTATCAAATTTTTGTTCTTTTTATTTTTGATAGTAATTACAATTATAGAAAACTAAACGTCCACATACGTGGCCAAGGCTGTGAAGAGGTTAATTAATCCTGAGATATTTATGCACTAATAAAACCATACGCTGAATGAGAAAAATTAGAATACAGTAAACTCTGTCTAAGGCGGAATCGAACGGGACCAAGAAAATTTTCCGTAGTAGACAATATTCCGCATTAGACAAATTTTACTCTATGTCTATGGATTCGCAAGGACGTGAAAATCTTACACCAACCATGGTCTTAGAGATGGCAAGCATCGGAAACAGGTGTATATCAGAGTTACCAGTTAGACGGTTTAAAAAAAGAAAAAATAGAATGCTGCTGCTATTTTTGAATAGGAATTTTTGTCTTATTTATTCCGTCATTAAATAAGGGGAATATTTCCATTCAGAAAGTGGTAGCATTTGGAACTTAAAAAATCCCATTCATCTGGCGACACTGATAGGCATATAAAACTCAATTTTAAATTTTAGCCTTAAGAAATTGCGGATACAAAGATAAGTAATCCGAATGTAGCAAAGCGCGGGATCGTGAATCTGAAAATAGTAAGATTCGAAATTCTTTTTTTCAGATATTTTATTTATAATGTTTATTAGCTAAATTTCAGATTAGTTAAAATAATTATATTTTAACATATGTTTTATTTTGTAAGGATTTGAGGCTATGATTTCTTTTAACTGAAATTGTGTTATTTTCATAAGGCTTTATTTAACTTGCAGTGACCGTCTTTCCAGTTTAAAATTTGTACTAGAACTTTAACTTACTTTCAAATGTCCGATCGAAGTTAAATTTTACATACTGGCTTAAATACGATGACAATGCAATATTATTATGATTTTCGACTCTTACCATCTTATACATGCTTGTATTAGAGGATATCACAAAAAAAAAAAAAAAAAAAAAAAAAAAAAATGGATAGATTACCATCAAGAAGTTTAAGAAAGAGTTTTAGATTAAATAACATAAAATAACATCTGCGATGGTTGTGCTTTTTAACTTTTATAACTACATGTTATGTATTTTTTAACGCTGAATAAAAATATTACCTTCACTTTTAATCATCATGTCAAGATATTTCGCAAATCGTAAATTTCAAGGTTAAAACATAGCAAAAAATTTGATACTATAAAATAGATGTAAGACTTTTTTATTCAGCTTAATTTTATTTAATTCAATAATTTATTAGAGTTTTTGGCTTATACTGGGTTTCTTACAGCTAAACAGCTCGGGGGTCAGATGAGGTTGGGAGGAGAGGAGGATCAATTTTAGCTTTTTAACTTTGAAATTTGCGATTTGAGAAAATATCTGATGTGATGGTTTAAAAGGAAGGTCATTTTCGGATTCAGTGCTAAAAAATACATAAGAAACAATTTTCAAAAGCTAAAAAACATGCCACAACCCAAAATTTGAAAGACAGTGTAATCTAACAGCATTTTAAAATATGTATTATTTTGTAAAGAATCGAGGCTGTTGTTTTTCATCCTTTTATTTAACAAAAAATCTGTTATTTTTATCCTCTTATTATGTTCAGTACAAATTGTACATTTTGCAGTAATATGTCAGAATGATTAAAGATTTCAAATTTATATTGCAATGCTAATTTTACTCTCGCCTCTTTCTTTAATATATCTGACGAAATTATATTTCTACTAAATTTGTGAATGACCCCTAATATGCAGCCAAAAATATACTCCAACTTTAAACAGCTATTACTCGGACAATTTTAATCGTAAAATAACGGGACTTTTTTTGCCTTACTTGCCAGTGTAACAGTGAAATTTTACTAAATATAACTTATAGGACCGGGGGACCGTATAAAAATTTAGATTCTGTAATTCTTCACTAAATTGTTTTTTCGCTTCAAACTTTTTTTATCTTAACCCTGCACCTAATTTTGACCATTTTTGTAATTGGAAGTATGCATCTAGGACCAACGATTGAAAATAAAGGTCGGTCAGGTTATACGTGGACACACTGTATAGCCAGATAGATTTATCAAAGCCGGGTTTGCGCTTATAAGCTTTTAAGCTTATATTATATTCGTACGCACATGCTTAATCATCGTCAACCTAGAAAATATCATCGAAATATAGGTAGGAAAGAAAAACAGATCTACCTTCTTGTGCAGAAATTTGACGGCTTTCCATCATAAAGTTTTAACTGTTAAAGAAGATTGCCTATTGCATTTTAAATTGACAAATTATGAATGAGGGTTATTAAAAGATCAAAAATAGGCAAAATACTTGGATCTTTATTTGAAATTACAAAGTATCATAGTAAACTTCAATCTCAAGGTAAATTTCATAATGTTATGTCATTTGATAGTATTCGCGTTTTCCAATAAAATTTATTACTTTGTCAAAGAAGTTTTCAGATGGAAAATATACTTCATTTTAAATTATGCCAGGTGTTATTACAAAAATCACCCGAGTGGAAATTTTTATACTAAAAATAAATTCAAAAGAAAAATTTGACTAACAACTATGTTTTTACTAGGTTAGCAAATCAGTGTGTACAGTCAATTTTTAAAATAAATACAATTTAGAAAATTCAAGTAAATTTAGTTTGTTTGATCAGTGTTGCCAGTGGGGTACTTTTTTTAATTCAGATATCTTGATTGCCATTACTTTTTTGAAACAGTATAATTACCTTTGTTTTCGCCTTAATTAATATGTCATTAAATAAGGTGCATTTTACCATTTCAAAAAAGTGGTGCCAATCAAGAATCTGAATTTAAAAAAAGTAGCCCATCTGGCAACAGTGGGTTTGATTGATAAAAAAGTAATGTCAAGTATTTTTTTTTTTTTTCGAAAAATAAGATAACATAAGCTATGAAAAATAATAACTTTAGAACATTACGTGACTTTTTTTAACATGGCTGTTTTTTTAATGTAAAATTTTTATTCTCTACAATGGTAATAGTATTATCTGCTTTTTTTCTCGTAGCCAGCGGCAGTAAACGAGTTTGGCATGCCTGTTTTAGAGGAAAGAATTGTTGCGTAACATTTACTAACATGCATACACTAACGATTAACCAATATTATAATATCACTTTCATTATCTTGTTAAAAGGAGATTAAAAATAATTAGCACTTTCTTGAGTTGTTAAAATCTTTTGAGTGCATCTTTTTAATCTTATACACAATGATAGAAATAGAATAGTATAGAAGAATGAAAATGTTGATACGTTATGCATTTTACATTTCATAAGCGCTGTGGTCATTATTTAATATAATCAATCGTTTATCTGAGGCTTCAGTTCTTTAAAAACTTCCTTTGTGAAGCGGATGAATTATGTATTCAAAACATAATGCTTAAAATTTCTAAATGTCTTGTTAATGCAATCTTAATGGTATTTTACTAATTACTGACTACAATAAGATACATTTTAATCCTTTTAGATGCAGCACTGCAGTTAACTGTTACTTAATCATAATTTAAATTGATCGAAGGAAAAAAGTTTTATAACACATTATAATTATTAAACGTTAAACATGTTTTTTATTAGTACGGAAGATGGAGGACATTCTTCCTCAAACAATCACACAAAAATTTTGATATAAATTCATAAAAATTTTCTTTTACTTAAGTAAGGTGTCACACAAAATACACATATAAACTAATAAACAATGTGCGAAGTTTCGATTTCATTAGAGATAAAAACCTTTATCATAAGAATTATCATTTGAATTTTTATGATAATGGTTTTTATCTGTAATGAAACCGAAACATGCCAAGTTGTTTATTTGTTTATATATGTATTTTGTATGACATCTTACTTAAGTAAAAGAAAGCTTTTATGAATTTATATGTTTATCAAAAAGTTGCTTTGTTGTGTTTTTAAATTGAAACATTTAAAAAACATTTTTGGCAAAATTTTAATTGATTATTGTTTTATAAATAGTTAAAACAAATGTAAGAAAGCTTCAAAAATTTATAAAATAAAAACATAAATATTGATTTCAACAGTAGTCTATTCAGAACTAAAAATTTAATTGCAATAACGTTGCTACGACTCTTTGCTTTTATAGTTCCTGCTATAACTTTACCTGTATATACATATTTACGATTTATCTTTCTATATCTATAAATCCCAACGTTAAAAGCGTATATCTATTACTATATTTCTGAAACTACTATCTATCTATCTATCTATCTATTTATATTATAAAGGACAAACGTATCTGTGCGTAATGCTGACGTCATTTTGCGAATGACAACAACAGACGATCAAATTTAACTTTTATTTATTTTTATTGCGAATTTTTAAATTTCTAAATATCGGACATTTTCAATTTTTATGAAATTTAAGATACCTAAAGAACAACTCTTAACCACTTGAAGGGCGGTAATGCCGCTATGGCATCACATAATTTTAATCCCTAATTCCCACATTGGCACCCGAATTTCTTAATGAAAATTTCACTTTTATTAAGTACGCGAAAATATGCTTTTACTTGTTTATAGATAAATTTTCTTTTAAATACTGGTGTCATTCAATTATATCAACATTTTACGAATAGAAGTGCCTTGGCCCTGAAATGGTTAAACCACTGAAATAATCCGAATAAAAAAGACTAGCGATCTTTGGCGATTTCTTGGACGGTTAATTCCTGGCACGAAGTCAATACGAAAGTATCGCTTTTAACAAATTTCAAAATTTTATTTGAATACAAAATTGCTAACACATAAAAATGATTGTTGGTATTGTAAGCGAAAAATCTAAAAAATATATATTAAGTGTAAAAAATCTATTGGAGTTTTCAATAAAAAAAAAAAAAAAAAAAATATATATATAGGGTAACGTGCCCATATTTTGCCTCCTCTCCTAATTTCGTCCCCCTTAAATTCTCCGCGTCCACGAAAGTGGCACCACTATGACGCAAGGTACAGGGGACGGAAGGTAAAAGGGGCCAGCATTGAAAGTTTCGTTCGCCAAGACGCATACATAAATTAAAGACGGCGAATTTCCTATTTTTAGAAGAACTGAGTTCTTATTACGTCGTTTGTAGAACGTTATTTACTGTACTGTAAGTATTTATTTCTCATTCATTGCATGTATTTTACGTTGGTAACATGCTGACAGTAGCATACAGTGAGTTTTTGGACGCTCAGTTCATCTTACAGGAACTGAAGCTCCGTCATTTTGGGAAGTAGCGTGGTCCCAATTTCGTCCCCCTTGCAGTTCTTATTTTCGTCCCGGGGACGAAATTATAAATGCTTTTTCATGACAGTTTTTAAATTTCCCCCCCCTCATAGTTGGATGGCTAATGTTTCGTTATGTTATTCTTCCACTGATAATTAGTACATTTCTTTGTGCTTACTTTAATGTAAATAAAATGACTTACTCATTTAGAAATAAATTTTGATTTAGTTATAAGTCAAGCTTCGGCGTATTGAATTTTTTGGGGGGACGAAATTGAGACAATTTTTTTTCCTTTGCATTTTTTAGATACTTTTGAAAAAACAATTTTTCGCAATGTTAAAATTTTTTCTCCGATATTTGCTTATGTTTCTGTGTGCGTAGGTAGTTTGTCTATCTAAAATCCAAATTTGGTAGATTTTCACTGAAAATTACAACTTCCAAGGGCGCAAAAGTGACTGGGGGACGTTAATAGGACACCTTACCCTATGTTTTTCACCTGTATTTTGTAACCGAGGAAGCCCGTATTGGAAGTCCTTGTTTCTATAAAATCTAAAATTTATTTTAGATATAGTCCCCCAATTTAGATTCGACCGTCGCAGAATTCGCGGAGCGCAGCGTTCCGGTGTCCCTGCCTACGTCCCATTAGCCCAGACCCTCTAGCGGAAGCCAGGTTAAAAAGGAAAAAAAAATTGAAATGCCGTGGAACTATCGGACGGCCTTTGCGGATTCGAGCTTGATATTTGTCTGTCGTGTCCTCTATTTACTAATATACGGCTAGCACCGCATAGTTTTTGCAATACCTTTTTTTGGAAGAAATTTCTAGGAGGGAAAATTGCTTGTGACCATATTAATCTGAAATATGATCCTGTGCGAGTTGCATCAATATGTATGAAATATTCTTTTAAATTTTTTTAATTGCAGAATAATTGGTTAAGAAATATAGGCTTTTTTTTTTCAAAAAGCCTCGTCGAGTCTAATTTCATCGAATTTTGTCCGGGCATGAAAATTTAGGCTCTTGCAGACCTTTTCTCATATATATAGCGATCCCCCTGACTTTTAAAACAAACTTTTTTGAAAAAAAAAAAAATGGAAAAAAGTGGCTTACTGGGGGAAATAAAACATTTGTTATAAAATTTGGATTAAACACATAACTGGGTGATATTAGTGCATATTTATTAGGTATAACTAAAATGAAATATTCACATTTACTCCTAATTTGCTATATAAGCAAGCCATACTATTATAATATTTAATATACCTAATAATTCTTCCCGCTGGGTTTTTGCACTTTGTTATTAGTATTATATAATTAAATCTTAAAATACCAAACTGTAATGCAGCAGAAATTAAGAGACATAATTTTAATAATTCACAATATTTTTAATGTTGCATCATAAATAGTTTTCATCTGCCTAAATCGTTTTATTATGGATTGTCACTATTCGAAATTAGATTATTTATAATCATTCATTTACTATATTTTTAGATGAAAGCTGAATTTCTGATATTTAGTAAATATGAAGTTGATCAAAAAGATTTCTTAAAGAACAAATAAATAGATTTATGGTAAACCCTGAAAAATATGTTTGTCTGAAAAATTATATATAAATCCCACAAAAAGTATCAAATCTTCCGATTTCGATTGATCTTCATTTTTATACAAAGCTTTCGCGATGATTACATGATTAAACCGAACATTTAAAATTTATTTTTAATATGATCATTAATTTAATGTAGCTTCATAACTTGATAGGATCACGAAATTCATGCAGTGAGGCGTCGGATATCCAGAAATTTTTCAGGTAATAAATTATATATAAAATTATGCATCACAAACTGCGTTCCTACTTTTGTATTTTTTACCCCTTATTTATCTTCTCAAACTCTTGATAAAAATGATGACGAAATCATTGAAAATAGAGTAAATTGCTACGTAGATGATTCATGATATTTCATTCCGACTTCAACATGTCAACTGTCAAGTTTATTTTGAAGAAATCTTGTATTAACGCCACCATTTGTTTTTCAATTAATTGCATAAAATGAAACAAAAATATTAATATTTACATTTTAACAAATATTTTATTTATTTTATTTAATCCTTTAATGAAAAAAAAAAAAAACGCTTTTGAATTATCTTGTTCCATTTTTCATATTTTGAAAATCTGGAGTAAAAATAAATAAATCATTTTTGTGATGCCTTCTTGTTACTAAAGTAGCTTTTGTAGATGATCAGAACACAAAAGATCGCTGCATGTACAATGTATTAACTCGCGGTTAGCACCGGAAAGGTAACCTGCAAAAACGAGATAACTCGTGGCGGGGTCTACCCAATTGAAGATCAGCAGACTACCAACCACAAGTTATATCGTGTTTGGATGTAGACGTGTTAAAAACATTTGGACAAATTCAATGTAGTATCGGTATTTACAAATTGAGAAGAGAAGATCAATTTTGTCAGACATAAATCTGTAAAAACGTAATGAAGCTTTTCTTCATTATGATTTAACTGCGTTCCTTATTTTCTAAAGAACAATAACAACAACAGCAGCAAAATTACTGCGCAGCTTTTGAATTTGATAAAAGTGGCAGATTTGATTAATAGAAGTAGAGGTTTGCACTGACCCGAAGTACGATCTCTTCCCGCCCCGTGGGCCAAAATCGGATCTATTTTCATTCACGGCACTCGGGCCGGGCCGTGTCATTACTGTTTTCGGGTCGGGCTGGGATTGGGCCTTACTTTTTTCTGAAGGATCAAGCCGGGCCGGCCTAACTTATCTTTTCCGTACCCAGCTTCATTCTTCCTTGGTCTGCACCGGAAAATAATTTCAGTTCCGGCCTCGACCCAGCACGTATGAAAAGGCCTCGTTCGCACAAAAAAACCAGTAAAATTAGGACCGCCCCAAAAATGTTTGCAAAAAATGCACACATTTTTAAATCGCCATTGTTCCACGATTAATCTTTAAAATTTATTCATTTTAAAAAATAGTAGATTTCTAGAAAATGAAATTAAAATACAGTAAAACCTGTGAAAAGTGCCTGCCTATGATGGAATCCGGTCTTAAACCGAAAAATGTGTTGATCCATGCGAAATTAATATAATAATACCTGAGAAAAGAATATAATACATTTACACCAGCTAAGAAGGGAACTTGTCTATGAAGCGTTTTTGTTTTTTCCTATGCTATTCCATCTTAAAAGATTTTACTGTGTATCCTTTTTCAGATTTTTAAGTCCAAGTACATGGAATATGGATTAACGATATTAATGATAACTGAAACATTTATATGTAATTAAGGATTTATAAAAAAATTCGCAGCCTAGGGCGCTTCTTTAAAAACGAAGATTACAAACTTAAAAAGAAAAGCTAAAATAAGTATTTTGGTCAAAACTCCTCGTATGAGACAGTTTTTAACCGCAGCGACGTAAAAATCCATGTTTTGTAGAAATTCATTCGGGCTCCGAACTTTTAGCTTTTTTACCCGGTCGGGCCAATATTTTCTTTTGTTCGGGCTGTGCCGGAATCGGGTCTAACTTTTAACTTTTGTACCTGGCTTGCCCGGGCCTAATTTTTATCTATGGGTCTGGCCGGGGCCGGACCTGGAAATTTCGACTCATGCAGACCTCTAATTCAGAAGACTTGTCACTAAGTTAAAACGAAATAAAATATCAATTCATTACTTTATGATACTGCATATACAGAGTGTGCAAAATAGCGGTCTTGACAATCGAAATCATTGGAACAAAAAAGCTACTTATATCAATTATCTGGGTAAATCTTTATGCAACATAAAATATACAATTGTCCAATATAGCACTCCATTCTTGGTATTAATTGGTTACTCTCAATATTGATTTTCCAAACGCGATTGATTTCTAATTAAGCTAGACAATTAATGCCTTATTCTATATAATGAAAAAGAAGATCTATGTGATTTGCATGAGTATGCTGACATGATGACATAGTATAGTATCAGTAATCAGAAAAAGCATTTATCAAAGCGCTTAGATTGACATATCTCAAAATTAGAGTAAGCTAACACATTACCTGCTTAACGATTTCTGCGCTGATTACCCAGCGATCTCTTTGTTATCCATGAAATACTTGCTGATTATAAATACAATATCACTATGTGTCATAGATCCTTCTAGATTAGTAAAACATAAATAATTGCAATTAAAACAAAGCCACAAAATTGAGCTTTGTTTGAACTTCGCTCCAGCAGAATAGTTGATAGCTTAACAACATAGGGGAAAGGATCGCTTGTTTGGATCTGTCGATGTGTCTTATGATTGTGTTGATTACCTGCTCTAAGTCGATGTCTGTTGTTCTTTTGAAAATCAAAAAGCAAGGATGAGTATAGACCGACTTTTCCTTGTTTATTTACATGAAAATAAAAGCTGTGGCTTCCGGAGGAATATAATTTAGTTTTGTTTAGTCTTTTTAAATAATGCATCGATCTGAACATAAATATAAATAAAATTTTCACTGAGGGGATTTTTTATGAAAATTTTGCTATGCTCTTTGTGATTCGTTATATCCAGGGTTCTCGCTGACTTTTTACGAACGTTAACAATTTGGCTAATCAGAACTAAAAAATATTCGCCAAATGAAAAAAAAAATTAGCATAATTAATTCGATGTGAAACAATGGAAGTTAGATCTTTAACCCCTTAACTCTCTGAAGGGATTTTTTATGAAAGATTTGCCATGCTCTTGTCATTCGTTATATCCAGGGTTCTAGCTGAAATTTTATATGATATATTTTTTTTAGAAATTTGGCTGATCAGAAGTAAAAAACATTCGCTAATTGAAAAAAAATAGCAAAATTAATTCTTAGTGAAACAATAAAAGTTAGATCTTTAACCCCGTAACGTTCCCCCTCCCTTTTTTCAATATGATCTAAAATAACCCAAGTGTTTGAAACTGTTTATAGATCAGTTTTTCATCTAAATTTAAGTATCCGCTACAGAAACTGAAAAAATAACTTTATTCTAAATGTCTTGCGAAATCAAGGAAAAATTTAAAATCTGATTTAACTCAATAAAATGTTATGAAATAAAACTTCCAATCCCAGTTAACTCAGGATTTTAATATATTATATTCAATGAATTCTGAAAAATTTTAAATATAAACAACAAAATGTGTCAAAACTTTATTTTCCTAAAATTCTTCGGCTTTTTATTGAAGCCCATACTTCAAAGGCTATTTAGAAAACAGTATTGTCGCCTATTGGGCACGTTAAAACATACTGAAATGACATTTTTGTTTACCGTGGCTTTTGGCTGAAATTGAATCGGTGTTCGTTTAGTATCTCGAAATATATTGTAAATTGTACAATACGATTAAGCATGATAAGTGAGATTAATTGTTCAGTAATGTAAATACGAGTGTCGCCTGTACTGAAACACACACACATACACACACAAAAAAGATGAGCAAAAATTGAGCACTGGCAATTTGGCGAGTCTAATAATCCGTTTGCTCGCCAACTGAAAAATTTAGTCGTGATTTGACGCCAAAGCGAGCGGCAGCGAGAACCCTGGTTATATCTAAATTAAACTGTACCCAACAGTTTTATTGTTGTATTTTATCTCATTGCACATTTGACGTTTTAAAGTATCTGCTGCCTTTTGGGGCATAATATTTTAACACTTTCAAAGAAATTAATAATTTTGAATATCAAATCTACTCCTATTCTCTAAAAATATGCTGAGAATGTATCATGATACCATATTTACCATGTTACCATGATATCGTTTATATGCATACCGCGATATATACATATAAACGAACAGGTGATCGTTTGATTTTAATGATAGAAATGCTTATAAAAGCGAGAATCCTTGCTCGGAGTGTAGTACAATAGAAGTAAAGATTTGCACCTCTATACGGCTCTTTGTTTTTCTGAAAAATTAAAAACGTCACATTCAGCGCACGGAAAATAACTATTAACCGATATTGGACTGCCGTCCTTTATACAACACAGATATATTAAGGGGGTCCGGAATACATTTTAAAATAATTTTTATTTATTGAGTTGAAATTTTGAAATTTTTTGTGATGGTTAACCACATCATTTGTAAACAAAATCACATGATAAAACTTCTCATAATGTTTAAAAAATTTTTTAATTTAAAATTTGTTAAAAAAGTGGGATAAATTAAAATCGTTATAACTAGAAATATTATTTGTAGAATTTCAATTTGTTTCCATTTAAATAAAGAGAAATATTTAAGTTTTAATTCAGAATCAGCATTTAAAAAAATATTTATTTATATAAAAATTAAAAATATTTAAAGTAAAAAGTAAAAAAAAAAAAAAAAAGATATAACTTAAAAAAAAAAAAAAATCATACTTTCAAAAGTAAATATTTTTTTCAAATTTCCTGAATCAAAAATAAAGTAAACCAATTGAAAAAGATATGTTCCGAGTTTGAATCGTTTATCTTTAACGGTTTCGGACTTATAACAATTTAAATTCGAGAAATGGTGAGAAAACCCATCATGAAGAAAAACGCATTTTCACAAGAAGTCACTTTCATGACAACCATTGCTTGAAAGCTAGATTTTGAAAACAAATCAAAACGAAAAAATTAATAATTCCTATTCTAATTAAGATAGAAACATACTTTAAACATCATTTTAAGCAGAAAAAAGAGAAATTTTTAATGCAATAAAAGTTTTTTTTAGAAAATTTGAAACTTTTTGTGTCCCGGACCCTTTAAACGTCTCTAAACTAAACAAAAAAAAAGAAAAAATAGTTATTGGATTAATTTTTTACATTGTTTCAAAAAGACAAATTTACTTAATAAACAGGCAAAAATTGAACTATAAAACGTACCGTAGTTTAAAAAAAAAAAAAAAGGTCAAGCGCGAGCATTACTCGCGCACACAGGGCTCCGTAGAATAAATATATGAATTTGTAATTGTATATTTAAAAAAAAAAAAAAAAAAAAAAAAAAAAAAAAAAGTTGCTAAAAGAATACTAAGACTTTGTAAAAAACTATACAACGTAGGGTTGGGTATAACTGTATATATTAGAAAAGTGTAAATGGGTATTCCATGAAAGTTCAAAGAGATATGGAACCTAAATAATATCAAATATAGGTATTCGTATAACTCTTTTTTTAATATTATGCTAATCTGTCTATGATGAACTTAATTCGGTACTGACAATAAAATCAGTGCATAGTTAAACTTCATTTGGCATTTCATGAAACTAAATTCAGCGCAACCATTATTTCTACAGTGTAGCTAAAACAAAACCTTTGTTTAAAGTTTAAATTTGGTACTGTGCTAAGCGCGCTTCGAATTGAGGTCTCAAAGTTTCAAAGTTGCATTGGTCAGTGCTGCGTTTTTCCAGATAGGTATTTAATTAACTTTTAACCCCTTGAGGGCGCCGTTTGCAGTCTGCAAACGGTTAATTTTAATGCCTATATATTCAAATGGCCCCAGTAATTTTTTGGTACAATTTCGACCCCATAATAAACGTGAAAAACGGCTTTTGATTATTTTCAAATAAATTTGTTTGTTAATTGCGGTGTGAATTAACTAGTAAATCTGCAGATCAGGAGCCTCAACGTCAGCTCTACAATTCATTGTGTTTAGCATCCTTTGAGTAATATTAATCTTTCTACAAAAAACGAAATTTAAAGTTTTGAAATTACATAAACATTTATAAAACGAAAAAATATTTCGAAGGTTTCTGACATTAGAAGCGTTAAATTAAACCCCTTGTTATGTAATGGTATTCTGAAAATCTCATGAGCTACTTATTCTGGTAATTTTTAGATAATAAAGTAGATTTCTTCAGGGGGGCTCTGCCCCCCTGAACCCCTTCGTAGTGTAATTTAATTTACATTTGTAATTATCAATTAATTGTGTTAATGTCCTTTAGTAAATTCTACCAATAGACGGAAACGTACATGAATTCTTTTCTACAGCCCTGTATATTACGTGAAGATTTTTACGCGTCGTCTATAACATTTAAATTTAATGCAGACAAAAAAACCTCTTAAAACTGCTCATATCACATTTCCGGGGATTAGTATGCATAGTGTGCACCATATATCCAGTTTCTGAGGAGTCCAGTATATGGTTCTATTTAAATTCTGCAAACATTTGTTAATATACTAAATGTATTTGGGCTGGGAAATACATAACTCAAAAAAAAAAAAAAAAAAAAACACTGAAGCAATTTGCGCTCATTTTCATTTATACTTACGAATTCATTTGTGTATCCCTGTACATGGTCTATACAATATTTAAGCACTACTTATTAAGCACAAATTTACTTAACGTTAAAACGCACACCATAATCGAAAATGCTCTTCAGCAATCATCCCTAATAGACCAGAACTGTATCCGAAATATTTTATGTGACCCTATAAATGAACGATTAATACGATACAAATCATATTCAAGCTTCTTGTAGTCAATCACAGTAATGTAATTTAATTTCATAATGTTTGAATTAGTGCAACACAATTAACACACTGACGACAGGCAATTTAATTAAATCTGGGTTTAAAAACAGTAGAAGCTCCTCCCTCTTCTGAAAGTGTCTCGGAATTTGGTTTCTAAGATATGTTTTTCATGTTTATGCAGCAGTAAATATCTTTCAATGTACGGATGTAATATATAATGTCTTACAATCTATAAAAAATATGGACAACACAATATAAATGTCTTTTCTGTAAGGTAGAAGTCACTCCCTTAGCCAATGATGTATTCTGAATAAAAACGAGAATTTTCGTTTCCCGTCGCTAATGTGTTAAAATAAGCTGTGAAAAGTTTTTTTCCCCCGTAGACCACATTTTAATCGACCACTTTTGTGTGACCCTGAAAAAAACATATGCTTTGCACCCCATATACTACAAAAATGTTTCAAAAATACATATCAATTTTATTATTTTGTAACAGAGTAACATCATTAATAAACGCCACAAAAGGATTTTCTTCAAAGATTGTAATATTATGAATACTTTTGAGTTACCTGTACGCATGCTGTAAGTGCTACACATAACATATTTTATAGTAACCAGGTTCTAGTGCACCTTAATAAAGTATATAAATTTCATTACGTTTAAAATTGTGTAACATTATTAAAATACACCGCAGACGATTTTTCCCAAAGACTATAATGTAACGGAATAGTTTTGAGTGCCCCTGTAATTAAGCTATGAATGCTACACTCTTCATTTTTAATACCAAACATACTTTGGCAAACCTCAATAACGTATATCAATTACATGTAATCCCGACTATATTTACGCGAGTTAGAGCACGTAGAGAAACACGGCAGGCGACAGATAGAAAAACTGAAGTCATAAATACTTTTCATCCATGTTGGAAAGTGTTAAAAAGGATTTACATGCCTTTAACTGTACTTTTTTTTCACTTATAGCATGGTTAAACATTAGTTTAAACATCCTAATCCATGCGATAGCAATAACATATTAAAAGCCCCCCAAAATAGGCATATCTGGAGATCTATAAATCTACTGGAAAATAATTCATTATCGTGCCCACTGTTAATTGCATAAATTGCATCGATTTGGCGCGATAAAATATTTTTTGTGATAGCCTTTTAATAGTACCTGCAACAAAATTAACGTAATCTACTAACTTCATTCATATTTGACGCAATGATAGGCTACTAATAACAGTCGCTAGGCAACGAAGAAAAGGAAAAAAAAAAGAAATATGTATCATGTAAAACAAGAAAATTAATTTAAAAATTCTTTATATTATTGGAATACATGTATAAATGTCCTCAAAACATTATACACGTAAATAAAAAAATCTTATAGATATATTGATAAAACTTCAATATAATAGGAATAATTTAAAACCTTTATTTGGAATTTTAGTATCCATAATTTGACATTTAAATCCATTAATCAAACGTGCCATTTTCTTTCAACAAATCGAAATTTGAAAATCGTCTGACTTGCCGTAGAAAAGCATTATAAAGAAAAATAAAATATTCCATATTTTCCGAACGAATGAACCAAATTTAACCAAAAACTATACAGCTACGTCCGGGTATCTCACAAATATGCCCAATTAATTTCAAGCTCATCGGGTGCTTTTTGCGGCAGTTATCGCGGAACAGACGGACAGACAGACAGACAGACAGACATCCGGAAATCAAAACTTTTCGTGTCTCCACAGTAAGCCTTCACTGACGTTTCGGCAATTATTTGATCTTTTTTTGAGCAGAAATGCCTTGCCCCTGAAAGGGTTAAAGTCACTCGGGCGTATTGAGAGATACAATCAATGCAATCTATCGCGAATCCCACAGTATTTATGCGATTCATTCTAATTAAATCTTTCAAGGGCGATGCCCCTTAAAAAACGGACAAATAATTTTAATTACAAAACAGACAAACGGCACCAAGAATATTTAATTAAAATTTTCCTTTTATCATGTACGTGAAAATAAGCAAGTTCGCATTTTCTAATAAATTCGTTTATAAATTCTGGTGTCAGTTCATTATTTCATAAGTTTATAAATAAAATTACTCCATGCCGGAAAGGATTAAGTGGCCGCAGGACTCTTAAAGCTTCAAAATTTGGGAAATTTTAATTTTTTAGATGTTGAACTCCTATCTTTTCTGAATATTTTGATATAATTGTTTCCTTGAAATTCCCATTAAAACAGAAGTTTTGGCTTTTAGAATTATACCCGCTCAATAGCTGAAGCATCGTTTCGGAAACTTTAAAGTCATTATTTTCCAAATAGCGTTTTTGGGGTATAACGCTCAGGATACCTCAACAACTACTGAATATTTTTCATGAAATTTTCAAAACATATATTTCATGTTAGTCTGTATAAACTGAACCTAAAATTTCCTTTTTATTGTTCAAAAAACTATATTTTTAGGTGATTTTACTGTTGAAATTTTCAAAATTTTGTATTAGCTAAATGCAACATTGCATTAAAAATATAAAAATGCTTTAAATACAAGTTTATTTAAGTTCAGAAAAATTATTACAATCTGAAGTATAAGTAAGCACCAAAATTTTCATTCTAGTTGCAATATTTATTTTGTAATCCTGCGCGTAAACTGTTATGCCAATTTTTTGTTCGACAAATGTCTAACAGTTTCGAGCCCCCTATAAATATTAATTCTGTATCTTGCAATTTTTTAAATACATGAAACGAAAGAACATACTTATATCTTTCATCCCAATTTAAATTGTGTTTTAAAATCATATACATTTTAAGACATTAGATGTTGAAAATGGTCTTTTTTTCATTTTTTCCACTTTTTAGAGTTTCGAGACCCCTTAAATTAGTATGTTTTTAACAATTTGACGTTTATTGTTTTTATACTGTTACTGGACATTACATTACACATATATATCATTAAAAGTTGTTAACTAGGCATAGAGTACGCCGCCCCTGTCCCTGTGTATGTCCAAACTAACTGTACCTTTAAGGGTTAATATCTCGGCTAATTATCGATGATTTCTTTCGAAGATCATTATAAACAATGCTTTTATTCTTCTGCAACGATGGGTATATTCAGCGATGCTCAACAATTTTTCTGAATGCCCGTAAATCGAAATTTGTGTATAACAGAAAAATGCTAATTACTCAAAAACTATGTGACCTAGGGTAATCGCTATAAATTTCCGGCAAGGTTTATATTAACGTCTACTACCTCTAATTTTTTCATAAATTTAGTTTCAGTAGATTCGAAATTAGATGGGGAGGGGACATATTTTTGTGCTACATTTTCAACAATATCTTTGAAAATATAATACCGAAAAATAAAAGGAATGTAATTTTGAGTTAAACGTTACAAAAGCTTTCACAGGATACCCCACATGATATACAAAGAGAATATTTTTTTTTCAAGTAGCATAATTAGCCCCTCTACTTTTTTACTAAATATATTTATGAATGTTTATTAATCTGAAAATATGTGGGTTAATGGTCTTTATTACTTTCCCGAATTTGAACTTTCCGCGTTCCATAGTTTACGAGTAAAATGGCTGTGACAGACAGACAGACGGACAGACACAGGAGTGATCTTATAATGGTTCCATTTTTACTTTTTAAGTACGGAACCCTAATAAACACCATAAAAACGACTCCTTAAATATGTCTATTTTTTTTAATTTGTACTTAATAAGCAAACTTAAAAAAATAAATACTTTATTTCTCGAAAAAGGTAGAGCTGTTTGTGTAAAAATGACCCATACTTAGATAAAGATAATTCCTTGAGTGTACTTTAAATTAATACAAATTAAATACAAATATAAATAAAACTTAATAACCACCACAAAAATAATTAATTATTTTTGGTTTACAGACGTTACTAATTATTATTATTGATGTTTTTAATGTTTCAAAAAGTACATGGTGTTTTTATAAGTGAAACGATACCATGCTTTAATCAACAGTGGTCAATGGAAACATCAACATAATCTACATTGGTATATCATGTTTATGTAAGTTGATACTAAAAGTAATATCCCACACCTATTACAATATTCTTGTATGTGCCTCCTTATTTAGTATTACTTTAAAGACTAAAGGTTATTTTATTAAAATTTTACTTTTCTCGGGTATCAAAATGACAAACATTTCAATTTTAATTTGAAATTCTTATATAATTTTTTTTTAAAGATTAATCTCGACTGCTAACAGGAGTTATGGTGATTAGGTTCATGTATTAATTGAGAAAAGAAAATTTAAATTATAATAAATATCGCTCTTATTCTCTCAAATAATATTGTAATCTTTCAAAGTGCGTCATATTCTCATTTTTTTTTTATAACGCATCACCTATTACATAAAAATAAACGGTCAAGTGCGCGACTATTACTCGCGCACAGAGGGTTCCGTAGAATAAATATATAAATTAGTAATTGTATTATTAAAAAAACCGTTGCTAAAGGAATACTAAGACTTTGTAAAAAACTATACAACGTCGGGATGGGTATAACTGTATATACTAAAAAAAAGTGTAAATGGATATACCATGAAAGTTCAAAGAGATATGGAACATAAAAAATATCAAATATAGCTATTCTGTATAATTCCTTTTTTAAATATTATCCTAATGTGTTTATGATGAACTTAATTCGGTACTGACAATAAAAGCAGTGCATATTTAAACTTAATTTGACATTTCATAAAACTAAATTCAGCGTAGTAATAGCCTTTCTTTTTACAGTGTAGCTAAAACAAAATCTTTGTTCAAAGTTTAAATTTGGTATTATGATAAGCGTGCTTCGAAAGGAGGTCGCAAATTTGTGACGCCGCCTTGGTCCGTGCCGCGTTTTTTCCAGATAGGTTTTTAATTAAATTTTAAAGTCACTCGAGGCGTATTGCGAGATACACTCAATGCAGACTAGCCGCGTATCCCATAGTATTTATGTGATTCATTCTAATTAAATTAGTCTGTTTTTAACAATTTGACATTTATTGCTTTTATACTGCTACTGGGCATTGCATTACACATATTTATTATTAAAAGTTGTTAACTAGGTTTTAAAAGCCGATGGTACATAGAGTACGCCGCACCTGTCATTATGTATGTCTAAACTGTCCGTATCTTTAAGATTTAGGTAGCCCAAGAGAGACTGATCAGGGCCGGCTAGGCATGCCCATTAGAGCTTAACGTCTCTCCCGGTACGTTCCCTAACACTTTGGGGCTCGTTAGGTGAGTCCAGCCCTATCCAGCCGAATGCAGACGCACATACACAAGAGTCGCATGGGGCGACGCCCACCCTTCAAGGGCGGCCACGCACCCCCGGCCATAGAACCCAGAATTTATTTGAAAAAACATAGTGAGTTTACAAAAAAGGCGAATGCCTGCCCGCCAGGAAAACTCCTACTCGCGACAAACGGCGGGGCTATAAGAACATTTTAGAAAAAAAAAAAAATATTTGTATCACTGGTCCTGGCCGCCAGGGGACGGACCCCTCTCGCGACAAAGGGCGGCAGGAAGGGAAAAGAATGATTTGCATGGTAAAAGTAAGATGGCTCGAGCAGACACTCAAGCGTCCATTTGGAAAGTAGATAGGATGGCACGAGCAAATGCTCAAGCGTCCATTGGAGATATATCACAAGATGGAATGGTGAGAAGCACGAGCAGAAGCTCTTGCGTTCGTAGGAGGCCACACACTTGATGGATGGGGGAATTTACTCAAGCCTACAAAGAGGACTGGATGCTGGTGCTGTTTGAAACTTGATGTGGTGACAGTGAGACTGGATAAGCAGAACCAGAACTTACGTTATGTTTGTTAGGTAAGGAAATTGTGAATGTATTTTAATTTGTTGAGTAAGAGGGTGCGTGAAAGGACATTTTGGAGCCAGTTCACTGGAAGTATGCCTAGACGCCTCAAGTACATCTTTAAGAGTTAATATCTCGGCTAATTACTGACGATTTTTTTCAATAATAATTATAATCAATGCTTTTATTCTTCTGCTACGATAGGTACCTCCAGCGCTGCTCAATACTTTTGCTGAATGCCCGTAAATCGAAATTTTTGTGCAACGGAAAATGCGATTTTCTCAAAAGCTATGTGACCTAAGGTAATCGCTATAATTTTCCTGCAATGTTTAAGTTAACGTTTATCACCTGTAATATTTTCATAATTTTAGTTTCAGTAGATTCGGAAATAGATGCGGGAGGGGGGGGGGATATTTTTGCGCTACATTTTCGACGATATCTTTGAAAATATAATACTAAAGATTAAAAGAAGTGTATTTTTGAGTTCAGCGTTACAAAAGCTTTCACACGATGCCCTATACGATATACAAAGAAAAGAGTGTTTTTTTTTTCAAGTAATTTAATTAGCTCCTGTACATTTTTACTAAATACATTTATGAATGTTTAATAAACTGAAAATATATGTGGGTCATCAATAGTCTTTATTACTTCCCCCAATTAATTTACGAGTAAAACGTCTGTGACAGACAGGCAGACAGACACAGTAGTGATCTTATAAGGTTTCGTTTTTACTTTTTAAGTAAAGAACCCTGAAAGTAAATGGATATTTTTTTCTGCAAGATTATGTAAATCTAATCGAAATAATTAAAATTAGTTTATGTCACATGTGGGGGTCGGTAAAAGTTAGAAACATGCATCCCTTTGGGCCTACTATCGCGCCTTCTGGAATACATCCTCCCCCCTCACTTTGAAAGGCCGGATGCAGAAATGTGTTACAGTGCACGGTGACTACTATATAGAAAAGGATTCAAAAAATGTAGCAATTTCATAAACTTCACTCAATTATTTCTACGTGAGGGTAATAACTTATTAATTCTCCCTCGTACTATTTTATCGTAATAATTAAATGCGAATCTTAAAAAATAAAAGAATACCACGTCTGTATTTTGTAAATAATCTTGGAAATTTTCTGCACATGTCACAATAACATTATTTTCGTATAATATAGTCCATTAAAAGTTATGCGCTGTTTTTTTATTCTTGAAAATATGCAATTCTTTGCACAATAGGTAACATAAAAAAAAACCCGTTAACTAATATGTTTTTGCAATCTTTCCATCATCTGACAAATTCAAAGATTATAAAATCTGCTAGAAAAGTGTAAACGAATGTTTCTGTTATTTCAGCGGATTAAGA
Source organism: Maratus speciosus (assembly GCA_963932465.1). Taxonomy (NCBI): domain Eukaryota; kingdom Metazoa; phylum Arthropoda; class Arachnida; order Araneae; family Salticidae; genus Maratus; species Maratus speciosus. The sequence continues at coordinate 177,306,736 of OZ010793.1, forward strand.
AAATGGTGAAATTACATAATATTCTTCCATCCTTTCCAAACAAAAAAAATTTTCCTTAAAGAAAAAAGATTCTTTTTATGGTGTATTCACAATCAACCTTGGCCTGTGATTATGTAGAAAGAATATATTTCCGACTACGCCTCGCTTAATTCAACATCTTTGTAGCACAAAGAAAAGATGAAATGTAACAAATGAAACTGATGGGCAATGTCTCATAGTTGAAATCGTGATAAATAACCAACTAGTCACTTTTACTTGTGAAATTAACAATGTTATGGTTTTGTGTGACGTTATGCTTATGTTAGTGCATGTAGAATTTATGAAATGTTCTTATTTAATGCTATCTTAATGCTCTTATCAAGAACAATGCATAATAATATTGATTTTAGTTTTATTGCGGATTGTTATAGACAATTTTATAGACTACTTCCTCTGTTAAGATCCATAAAAGTAGTAATATGGAATACGTAGTGCTCAAATTTACGAGCACAATATCTTGTAGCAAAATGTTTCATTCTTTCGATGAATAGATTATAATTCTTCTTAAGCAGAACGTTTTCAAAAGTAAAACAAAATTTCTGTCAATGAAACTGCCGCGGAATTTCAGTTGAATATTTCAACTGTAAATCAATGCAAATCCATATAAATTAATAAGTGAATATATAGATTATATTCAAATATGCAAATGTGACAAAAAATTGAAATTTAATATGCATATGAAATTGACGAGTACTATCTCATAGTTACTAAAATGATAAAAAACCCGATTAATTACTTATAAATGTTATCAGTTTAGGAAGTTATGCTTATGTTATGTAAGTTGAATTTATGAAATGTTTTTATTTAATGCATCTTTTAGATACTCTTATCAAAAACAATAAATGGCATTATCCATTCTAGTTTTATTGAGGATTGTTACAGATAATGTAATAGATTACTTCCTGAGTTAAGATTCATAAAATCCGCAATAAGAAGCGCGTAGGGCTAAAATGTATGAGAACGTAATCGGTTGAATAAAGTGTCCCATTCTTTTGATGAATAGGCATTCTTGGGTTATAAATCTGTATGTGCAAAAAATTTCAAAAATAAAATAGAATTTTGCAGGTGGGTGGGATTTTTGCTGAATTTTACTTTTAACTTTTTAATTACAGTATATTTCACAACAGATGAGACAAACTTTAAATGGCAATATAGTTTACTACAAAAAACAATATTTCTAGAAGGAAAACAGGGTCTCAGAACATTTGTTTAATTAAAAATGTACGATGCCTCACTCCAGCCAGAACCTCGATCTTTGTTCATAATTTTAACGACATTCAAAATATTTAAAAAAAATGTTCAGCACATGTATCTTGCTTTTGTGAAATGTGACGCTATCTTAAAAAGCGATTGCAGTAGCCACAATCTTAATTCAATTCCGTGCTAAACTGCATGTTATATTTAGGAATGGAGATAACATTGCACAATGAGCAAATAAAACTACATTTCCAGCACATTTAGTTGGGTCATTCCATTTCATACGAAGCAAGATAAGTTTTTCGTTAAAATATCGTTATTGTTGTTAAAGTTAGAAACTAAAATTCGGGTTCTGATCAACGCGACGTGAGACACGCTGAGTTTTTGACTGAATATAATGATGACAACTTTAGTATTCCGGCCACCACTTTTTCTAGTAGTTTGCAGTGTAACGCGCTACATTTTGAAAAGTATAGCGTAGCAGCTAGTATGATACACAAAATTAGTAGTATGTAGATATTACTAATGCTACTTTAACTCTACTTCAGAGAAACAAGAAAAAATTCGCCAGTTATCAAATCAAGTAATAGTAACTTGCCTCTTTTGTGCAAATGTCTTCTATGCAACAATTTGCGAATGTCAGTGACAAATTAGTGAAATAACAGTAAATACAATATATATATATATATAATTTTGTGAAAATAGCATATGCACTTAGAACTAATAGTTGTATTTTTAATTGCTTGAATGTTTATTGAAATTGCGTATAAAACGTGAAACCTTAAGTGAAAAGTGTCCAGGACAGAATTCGAACCTGGGAACGCTTTGTTTACGCGACAACGCTCTACCGACTAAGCTACCCGGGCAATATCCAGGCCTCATCCATTCATAGATGCTGAATTCTCTTCCGTCTTATGCTTGCCGGGATTGTGGTTCACGAATACATTCCGTCTTGTACTGCAGGTGTAGTCCTACCAACGTATAAGAGTGATGAGTGCCAGGCTTGACATCGTCCGGGTATCTCAATTGGCAGAGCATTGGAGCGTAATGCCAATGGCTAAGGTTCGAAATTTGGAGTGGATTTTTTTAAAACTCTGTTGGTTTCCCGCCTTATAAGCAATTTGAATAAAAATTCAAGCAATTAAAAATTCTATTAATAAATGTATGGTCATACATAAATGTGCACAATGGTAGTTTCTCGTTTGTTCAGATATAGAGCTCTGCTTTGGTGTATTCATAAAAATGAATAAGCTGTAATTTAACCACATTTTTATTTAAGCTTTTATTATAAGCTTTTTTAGTATTTTTATTTAAACTATGCATAAATATGTTTGTTGTATCGCCTATCTTTCCTAATTTCGCTGATAAAAGTTTAATATGTGTTTGAACTAGCATTTTAGAAACTAACACAAAACATTTTCTTGTGAGTTAACTTTCTTAGCTTTTTAATACCCTCGATTATATAGCTTTTTTTTAATTGTATACTGGCAGATGCCATATAACGATGGATACTGTATTAATGAGTGCCCTCGATTTCAAGTGTGCATTGTATACTTTGCCAAAATCTGAAAGTAGAAAAGTAGCGACTACTTTTGAAATGTAGTTTGTAGTCTATATATTTTTTTTAAACAATTCTACCAGAGATCCCTGGTTCTGCAACAAGAGATCCCTGGTTGGAATCCTGGCCTGGCCATTTTTCGCCCAATCGGAAAATTACATCTCATATGATTTATGTACCAATTAGAATAATTGTGCTAAAATTAATCTAGTGTTATTACTGACATATTTAAACTAGTGATTGGCTATTAAAATACTTATATTTCAAGGCTTCTAATAAACTTATTTATCCATGCAAGATGTTGTTGAATACTAAATCTAGTTCGCTCTGAACTTTTGTAATTGAGCCTTTAGCTATCCAGCATGATTCTCGAGATAGTGCCGAAAACTTCCAAAATTTGCCACTACGATCGCTGTAGTCACTTTCATACGATAGCACATCGCCGTTTTACTGTAGGTAGATATTTATTCTAGCTTATCTGTTCAAGAGTTAATTGAATGTACCTGAACTGTACTTTGTATCATACCCATGAAAAAAAATCTATAAAATTATTTTAAAGAACTGTATTTCTACTTACTATGCGACAAATTTAATAGTTAATTCCTAAATTCCTGATATACTCGTATACGTATACTAGCTGAACGGACCGGCGTTTCCCGGATCCGTGATGAACGACCCTTAAACGAACCTCAAATTTGTATGTTTTTATATCTTTAACACCATTTTATCTAAATTATAATTTTTAATGAAAACATATTTAATTGAAAGTATGTGCTATATGGAATTTTATTTTCTGCGTAATTTGATTTTTGGAGCCTATCCGTACCGAAAGCGAGCGAAATCGCGACGAAACTCTCGGGTTTTTACAGATTTCGTCGAAATTTTCACACTTTTTATTTTGTAAATTTTTTTTTACCCGTTCGAACGTTTCAGAAATTTTTGTAGATGGTGTAAATCTGGTCTATTCAAAGGGTCTAAAAAGACAGTGTTGACCTTACGGACGCTTAGTTACTTTTAGCGTAGAAAAAATATCTTCTCTGTGAGGCACGAAGTGACTTGCGTTTGACGGTGTATTTGAAAGTGTTAAAAGTCATATTTTTTAACATCGATTAGGAGAAGGTCTCAGCTTTTAGAACATAATTTTGGTTTATCGGCACCTTTAAAATACGTCCTGGAGGGCTGTTGCAATAATAAGAAATTTTTTTTTTTGGAAAAAAAACCCTTTTTGAATTTTTTTTCAAAGGCGATATTTGTTTGAATTGATTGCGGCATTTGAGACGTAAGAGTGCGATCCTTCAGAATATGCCTTCTATTTTTTACTTTAACCCCTTCGGGACGAGCGTCTTTTACAGAATGTTTAATCCTTTTATCACCGATTTTTCAAAACAGAAATTTTTGCCTAAATGAATCGGGAAAATTCTCAGATTACATAAGGCAAAAATTACAACAAAAATTTACTGGTGAGAATAATCACGGATTCTGAGCAAGTTACGCGGCACGTATACCGGTTGTTCGTCCCCAAGGGGTTAAGCCGGTTTGGCCAAAGTAAGTTTAAAAATGAACTACTAATAGTAGGAATTGAATAATGACCAAATACCCCCGAAGTTCTCTCCTTTCGAACTTGATTTTCTACCGATGCGTAAATAAGGCTTTTGTTCGTACGCCAGCACGTTTTCCCTCTCGCAAGGACCGAGATGAGTTTTTAATGAGAGTGAGTTGCGTTTTTTAATTATCTCAAGTCAATATTTAAATTTTAAAATTCCGAGTCTCAGGTGCATCAGGAGAGACTTTGGGCTAGTCTCACAAAATTTTTCCGCCTCTTTCGTACGTGCCGTAGAATTTGCTAGTTGCTAGCCATCAGAGACAGACAAGCAGACATACATAGGCAGAGCGAAACATTCTTTTATTAGTATACACACACACACACATATATATATATATATATATAATAAAAGTAGTTTTTCCACAACTGGGCTAATCATAATATATATTCGTTCTCAAAATGAAATTTTTCCTTTCCGGAAAAAACAAGGTCATCATTCACTTCAACCCACAAAACAGTATGATCTCAAAGATAATACCCAGCTTTCTTTTCAATTTAAAGTACAATCTACTTAATGGTTTTATTTTATATCATATATTTTTCAGAAAAATTAGGTTACGGCTTAATCTATCTCAATAAAAGAGAGTATGAAACGTTAAAGTTTTTTGATGATATCTAAATGCGTTTTTCTAAGGTATGGCATTTTGTTACCTTTACTTTATTTTTTTTTTTAGTATAATATAAAAGGAAAAGAAAAAAAAATATATAAAGATATTTAACTAATAAGGTTCCATGAATGTAGTATGCTGTAATTTAAAACTCCTTTTGTCTGGATTTTTTTCTTTTCTTTTATTCTTCTTTTAAATAATTATATGATTATTTATTAAGCCAAAGTAAAAAAGAATTTATATAATATTATTGAAGATTATTCCGTTTGAAGGCATAGACATTAAAGGAAAGAAAGTTTTGCCTTGTAAGCTGCCGAAAACTATTTTTTAATCACATTATTTTAAAACTTGATTCTTGAACAGTCTGTTTTATGCCAGATTGTGTCCTTTTTTATGTCATTATTTGTAATTTAAAATGAAGGAAATTTCCATTAAGTCACAAAATTGAAACGTTCGGGAAACAAGGTACATAAGCCACATTTGGCATTGTTCTAGAAAATCAGCTTTAAAAGGTTTGTTGAAATTCTGAAATCAGACTTTTTTTTTTAATGGATGGTTTCATAGAATAATAGAGCAACAGGCAACTGCACATCATATCATCATAAAAAAAAAAATTTAAATATATTTTTTAATAAACTTACTAACGAATGTTTATAAAAAATGTGGCTTATAACTACTTTCTTCATTCAAATTAATGTATACATTTTTTGGATGCAAAAAGGACACAGTTTATTACAAGTTATGCATTAATATAAATTATTATCAATTGTTTTATATCAACAGGTTTATATTCACAATTCAACAAATCTCTAAACCCTTTGGTTCCAATATAAAACATCTGAAAAAAAAAATTTTTTTTTTTCAATTTATCGACTTGAAAATTTAAGCTGTTATCTTCAATTATACAGATTCTCGTCATCCTGGTCTGTAGTTCCTACATTATTCTACAGCCCCAAATGCTTCGAAAATATCTAATGCTCTGGGTGATATGGAGTTGCATTAAAGTAGTTTAAATATCTGATAATCCAACATATTTTCATGATTTAAACGGTTGATTGGGGTTTTATGGCGTAAAGTCCCTCTTGGGACATGCTGCGCCAAGAAAAAAGTAAAAATTAAAACAAATATTTATATTTTAAAAGTTATTTTAAATGCATATTATAAAAACAAGATGAGAGAAAACAACATAATATAACGAAAAACGTAATGTCATAATATGCATAATAAAAACCATTTAATAAAGTCAAATACCGTATTTAAAAGACACTGAAGAAAATACTTACAGTTAAAATCCATACAATCGTTACGATAGGTCAACAAAACAAATACAAAATGTCCAAACACAAAATAAAACCAGGTTTATTTAAATCTCAGATTATTAAAAAACAATGTGAAACCACGTAGGCTCAAATTCATCAAACTGAATATTTTCTTCATCTGTGTCAGAATCTTCGCTGTAAGTGTCGGATTCCATAGCCTCTTCCAGATAGTAGAGCAGCTGCTTGGGATCCTTCATATTAGTAAGTGATAGGCCAAGACATGATTTTTTGGGTGGTTTTCTTCAGAGTTTTACTCTGTGAAGAGTCCTGAGATGAGGTTTTCTCTGACACTTTTTTTCTGTGCACATGATTTTTGTTTTGCTTTCTGTGCTGGGAAAACATTAGATTTCTGCAATTTGTTTGTAAATTAAACTGAGATCACGCTCAGATTCATGCTAGATTTGCTTTTTAGATTGACGAAGGTTTTTGTGATTGATTAACCAAAGGTTAACAATGTACAGCAGGATTAAATGTTCTATTTTAACATGTTCTGATGATTGTGGCTAAAGCTCTAATTTTAGCATAAGTCTTGAAGTAACAGTAAATTTCACATTACGGGTGTTTTATTTCTTTATAGTGGTGGATGATAGTGTTCCAGGCGAATTATTTAGTGGAAAAGAGCATTCTGTTTGGGTGCTTATGTGTCTTACGGATTTTAATTGTTTCTTGAGTAAACTAGAGTAAGAAATTCCGACAGATATGGTACTGGATTCGACTAGTTTGTGATATTCAGGATGAAAAAGTTTTGAGTTAATTTACCGGCAAGTGTTTCTTTATCACGTAACCAGATTGGACAAGAGTCGAGGGTATACTGCATGGTCACCTTTGCAGTTGGCACAGCGTTCAGCCTTATCCCAAAGTTTACTGTCATAGCCAGATTCTGCATACATGATTTAAAGAGAAATGTTTCCCAGTAATTTTTATGGTGTAGTAATTAGTTTTCTTAACCTGGAATATGCCCTTTTTTGGATGCTATCGATTCTGGAGTAAACATTTCCATGTTCAACAAATATGTTTTACTGACAAATATAATAAATTCACAGCATTATACTAATATCGATAATTAATATTATTTTGTTATTTTCACATGTTTAAATTCAGTTATGTAGCGGAGAATGTGTAATTCATAATTGATGGCATCCTAAAATCCGATATTCCGATTTGAGAAAACTGATTAATGTACTATAAAATCTATTCGAAAGCGTTTTCGAAAATCAATGACAGCAAAAGTAACACTGTTTTTATAAATACATCTTTAAATCTCAAAATATACTGGTTTCTGAGATTTCTAAATATAAAGTAACGCAGAGGAGGTGATTTTACATTTTCGTTCTGGGTTGTATTATATTTTCTTATAATGAGAAACATTTATGTATTTTTTTACAGCGTACTTTTTCCATGCTTATTTAATTTTTGAATTAGAATGAAGCTAACAAAGTCATGCAACTCTGACTGTAACAAATTAAAATTAATGTCTTTAAACTTCTATTTAAATCTATGTTATCTATTGTTTAAAAAAATCCTTAATTTTGTTATGTTCTAAAATATCAATAATGTATTTTCTAAAATAGCACCCAACTAATCTCTAAAAAAAAAAAGTGGAATGTCCCAAATTTTCTTCTTATAATTTTTTTCCTACTCCAATTCATATACTTTTTATAATGTTTTCGTTTCGCCTGAAAACTTAAGCGTTTATTTTGAAACTGGGCTACTTAAAAAAAAAAAAATGGCTATGTTAAAAAGTTCTGTTTTCGTTAATTAGATTACTACTTTTTTTTTAATCTATTTAACCATTCAAATTACAGAACTTTACTTACATTCTTTACTAGTATTCGTTTTTAATTGCTATCTCTACTTTATGCGTAGCTATTTCATTTTAGATAAAAAAGGAAGCTGTAAAGTCATGTAACGCTTAATTGTAACAAATGAAATTTAATGTTTTGAAACTTAGTTTTAAAATATATATTATTCGCTGTTGTAAAAAAATAAAAAAACAAATAAAAATCTTAATTTTGTTATGTTTTAAAATAAAAAATAATGTATTTTCTAATATAGTATACAAATAATATTGGAAAAAAGGGATCAATTAAAGTAAACAGCATCATAAGACGAAATGCAATATTCAACGTTGATTCGTTCAGAAATTACACAATATGGACTTTAAGAAGTTCTCTGTTTTCTTAAAACTGTTCTCAAATCCAAAGGGGTAAATTTATGACATCAGTTTTAATTCATTTTTTGCTCGGAAACGCATGAAACTGGCAGGTTTTGTTACTCAGAAACTATGTAATCGAAAGACGTTTTCCTTTTTAACATTTTTCAACGATGTTTATAAGTGTTTATGACTTCGGTTTGTCTGTCCGTCTGGCCGCCTGTACGCGCTCTAACTCTCGTAAATATACTCGGATTGCCCTGAAATTTTTTTATATTATGGACGTTTACCATAGCACGATCCCTATTTCAAATGAAGTTTTAGCATGTTTAGTTTATCTACAAGGATAGTCAAAGGTATTTCGTTACATTACAGCCAATGGAAAAATATCGTTTCAAATGATTTTTAATAATGTTACACGCATCCAAACATAACAAAAGTTAAATGCATTTATGAAGTGCACTAAAATATGCATTCTTTTGTTATGTTCTAAAATATCAATAATGTGTTTTCTAAAATAGCACCCAACTAATCTCGAAAAAAAAAATGGAATGTCCCAAATTTTCTCATTATAATTAGTTTTTCCCGAGTAGAACTAATTATATATTAAATTAAATATTAAATTAAATATTAGTTTTTCTCTGTAGAATATGCGGTGCAAAGAATAGTTATTATTCATTTACAGGGCCACACAAAAGAATTCTGTTACATAATGATATAGGGGAGGGGGAGATTGTTTGCGGCGTATTTTAATTATGTTAAACTATTTCATGTATAATAAATTTATTATACGTCGCTGAGGTTTACTATAAGTTATTTTATGTATAATACGAAGTGCATAGCATTTACAGGGACACACAAAAGATTTTAGATACTAATGTGTCAGAAGTACTGTACATTAGCGGTGATTGCTGGAAATGCATTTTCAATTATGATATGCGCTTTTATATTTCACTATATTTATGCATACTATATGGTGTGTATAAATGCTATAATTTATATACAGGGCTACACAAAAGAATTCATAAGTGTTACTCGGTATGAGCGCAAATTTCTTAAAAGTGGTTTTTAAATTAGTTATGTATTTTTACGCTGAACTGCATCTAGTTTATTAAGAAATGTTTGTAGAATATAGATAAAATGATATACAGGGTCACGCAAAGAATTGGATACATGGCCGTCTATAAATGATAATCTCTGGAAATGTGATTTCAGTAGTTTTAAGAGTGTTTTAGTTTGAATTAAATTTTAGCTAAATAGTGAAGTGTAATAAAGATACTAGGTAAACTACAGGGCTGTGCACAAGTATTCAAGTATGTTTCCATCTATTAGTATAAATTGCCGAAAGAGAAATTTCAACCTGTTAGGCGCTTTCTTGCTAAACTAAATTTTCCCGTTATATAACATACAGATCAAATACAGGGTTGTTCTAAAGAATTGTAAAACATATTTGACTTTGGACGGCGATTGCTGAAATCAATTTTTTAAATGTTTACTCAGTTATCTTATTTACCTTATTTCCTTAAATAACGAAGTTTTGTTAAAGTTTTCAGGGAGTTTTGGAAAGTGTTTCATAATCTATGCCGCACGCATGATTTTTCTTTCTTGTTTTGTAAATGCAATAGATCCCTCAGAAAATACTGGGAACGTTGACGTTTTGAATCGAATTTCCGGACGAAAGTTTAAAAATCTGTCAGAGAAGAGAGAAAAAGTCTTGTCACATGATCAAAATCGCTTATAATTCAATAGGTAATTTATTTATCAAAAAATGAAAAAATCATTTCGATTCCAACTCTCTTCGAGAGATAGGCCTGCCAATTTTATGGAAATATTTCCAATGCAAAACATATTTTTGTATTTGTGCAATATTGATGTTTCATTGAACATATTTCTAATGTAAAGTTTAAAGTTCTAGAATATTGGAGTTTCATGTCAAATATTTCTAATGCAAATCCAGTATTTAACTAATATTAACAAAACATTGAAAATTTTTCCAATGGGAAACCAATTTTTCCAGAGCATAATATTTACATGGGCGAACTTTTTCTAGCTAATATTGTCGTAATATTGCAAAATATAAATACTCCGATATTAGAGACAACAGTTCATGCCAATGAATCAATTATTGGCGCAATATTGTCTTTCTACTATGGAAGGATCAAAATTAAAGGACATTTTATTTATCTACATCTACAATAAAAGATGTTAAAATCTAATGGAAATCTGGCTACATTTTTTTAAATGAAATAATGACTGCAAGCTGCAGAATAACCGTTTTGAAAAAAATAAATAATGGTGATATCAAAATTTTTTGCAACTTTTAACATGACTACATTTGTTCTAACGCAAATTTTTTAATGTGATTTTATTAAAAAAATTACAAATTAATTAAATTTTAATATAAATAAAGAAGTTTTAAGAGAAAAAAAGTCATACAAGGAATAATAATGAACAAAGTCATACAATGAATAATTATTAAGATGAAATTTATATCATGTAATGAATAATAATTAAAAAAATCAATTTTTTGGTACAGTGAGAAATATATAACACACTTAGGTTATGTTTCAGTCATATGAAAGTGATCAGAAAACGTCTTCTTTCTTAGAACGCAACAGTTTAAGATCGTTCTGAAAAATTTGAAATTAGAATAACCTGATCCAACTTTTCAGTTTATTTTATTTTTAATCTTTATAAATTGTGGCGTTGACATTGGAAATGGAGTAAGAGCCAAATATGAAATTTTACTAAGAGAGGCTACCTTATCCATGCTGAATGCATTGGAGTTACTACCTGAGCCATCTCCCGGCCATCTTTCAGAAGTAAAAGAAACGGGATATGTACTTACTCTTTTCCCCATGCTACTGGCCTTGGTTCGTATAACCTCGATTATGCGTAGTAATTGGGACCGACCACCTTTCGGAAAATCGAAATTTTCGGAACATCGAGAATGCTTCAATTTTAAGAAGATGGACAAATGTATGTGCTATTTCTTTTCTGGTAACAAGTGCTTAATAAAAATAAAGTAATAGCAAAATAGAAACGATAACAAATTACTTGAATTTTAATTTTGAAATTAAATATCTTTTACATATTTTACAAGGGTTTGAAACAAAGTTTTATTTGTGGCAGTTTCGATTGCCTTTGCTTTGCAGCTCTATTGTGAAGTTTTTTTAGTAGTATGTGAATTCTTTTGAAGGTTATTTACTTATTAAAATTTCTTAAGTGTATTTTACTATTGATATAAACATAGTATTCATATAACAAAATAATGACGAACCAGGGGCTCCAAATACGCATTCCCCCCTCCCCCCCCATGATAAACAAAGCTATGCAGTATTTATCTTCTTTATATAAATGCAAATTTAAAAATGGATTTTGCACACAAGGAATGTGATAGTAAAAAAAAAAAAAACTATAAAAATGGATTTTGCAAACGAGAAATGTGATAGTTAAAAAAAAAAAAAAATAAATAAAAAAGCTTTAAAAAATGGATTTCGGTTAAAATAGTTTCGGATAAAAGAGTTTCTACAGTATTTACTATTTTATCAACGAAAAAACGGAAAAATGGATTTTTTGGCACTTACTGCCCTTCCCATGTCAACGCCTCAATTGGTAGAAACGTTTTAAAAATGAACACTGTCATCTAAAAATGAGTATACTTTTTGATCGCCTCAGTCAAAAATGAGTATACTTTCTGATCACCTTAGTCACATCTTATTCTATGGGCATATCCTTTCGATCAACAATTTATTAATTAAATAACATTTTGTTTGACCTTGTTCTATTAAAACTTATTTATTTATTTTCGTTAAGAGTCTACACTAGTGATGCGAAGGCATTCCCAATCTAATGATAAACCAATGGCAGTATTCTTTTCAAATGTCAGGTTTGCATGTAACTTTTTTTAATTTTAATTTTATCTATTTATTTATTTATTCATTTATTTATACATTTGGGGGGGAGGGGGGGGGATGTATAGCACAGCTAATGTAGCTCTGTAATCGAGTACGTTTTTACTTTTCGAATTTGTTTGCAGATATTTTATAAGTTAATTTTCTATTGTGGGACCGTTATATATATATATATATAACTAGTTTTATAAATATTCAGATCTTGGTGCAATGCCCGCTAATGCAAAAATGCATGACTACAAAATTTATTACTATTACACATATTAAATTCAGTAATACGGAAATAATAGGAGTCCATCTTAAATAGGACGTAATCACCATGGCAACCTAGAATCATCACCTATTATGGGATATCACTGAAATAATAAATTATGGTAAGATTTAATAGAATGAAGAAAGAATTTATTAACATCTTTTTAAGTTTTGATTCAATTTTCATTCAATTTAAAATGACTCTGCAAAATTCTGCAACGATTACACATATTAAATTGCAAACCATTCGGGTAGTTTTTGCGCTGTTATATGCGGACAGACGGACCAGACGTCGACTATAGGAATTACGTGTTTACATAATTACGAACGCACCTAAAAAGTGCAACCAAAATCAAAATAGAAAAAAAGAACCGGTTAAGAGATACAACTCAGCTATGCTATCCAAAGAAATCGTTTTAAACTATTGGAACCGCAAATTAGAATGGGAAACTGCCATTCGTTTAACATTAGCTTACAAGTGTCTATGCGTGACTAGCGAAGGCTCTTAACAGTATGAATGCAATAAAAAACAGAATAAATAAAAAAACAGTTAAGTTACATTTAACGTAAGTGAGCATTTTAGTTACTAATTTTTTATTATTTAATTGTATGTACTCAAGTTACACCATCAAGATGCAAGAAACTTATTAATGTTCTTGTTCAAGAATAGAAGTCCATTACTCTAAAAAAGAGAACAGACGTCCTTGTATAACAAAAATATTATTTTTATTATTTTTAAAATTAAAAAAATTGTATTCTTCTCTCTCCAACCTTGGCCTACAACTATAAACATTTACGAGCGTAAAACGCATAAGAAGAATACATAATAGACTTCGTCTCGCCCAATTTAATGTTTCTTCAACACTAAGAATTGTGAACGAAATAACCATGGTTAATGCACGTATCGGATACAGCATGACTTCTTTTGAACTACACATTGCTTAATCCGTAGACTTGCACAGGAATGTCAGAGTTTTCTAACATTTCCTGTATATGGCTAAAACAGACAATAGAGCAAGGCACTTACAAAGCCAAAAAGTGAAATTCGGCTTATCTGCTTCTCTCTACAACAAAGGAGTAGAACGAAACTTTTTGTTCGGAAGTACGATGGCGTTGTAAACAAACCTTTCATTTCAGTTAGGCCAATTAAGAGGAAAGTAAAAGGTATTTCATTTAGAAAGAATGTTATGTCTAATTAGTAAGATTCGTGATCGCAGTGACAAATAGGGTAGAATGAAAGAATGAATAACTTTCTGGTCTTTATTAAAACAAGGTTTGTCACCAGAAAAATCTTGTAGTTAAAATAGGAGACATTAAAAGGTGAAGCACGATTATCGAAAGTAATACGTTTATTTATCTTAAAGTGTGTAACGAGCGTATATCTATTTGTTTCAACACAAATGGTTTTGTCAAGTTTACAATCTGATTTAAAAAGGTCCTTTCGGCATGCGCCGGGAGGAAAAGGCAGCTTTCATATTCCTTGTTTTTCTTTTAATATAGCTTTTTTTACTCAAACACACGAAGCTAAAATAAGTGGAACTCAATTAGATGATTAAAAAAAAATCTTTTTTTCTTGGTTTTAAAATTTTGCAAATTTTATTCAAATTTTAATAAGCTAAAATGCGACGAACCCGATAAAAGAATATTCGTTAATACTAAATTTGAATGAAAATTGCTCCAAATTAGTAAGCTATAGTATAGTCAAGTTGGCATCATTTATGGTTGCTTAGTTTTAGTCGCTAAATTTGGCGATATTTAACCAAGTGTCGCCAAGCTTGGCAAGAATTTGAAGCTAACGTTCTCTAACACTCATAAATTAATACCTTATTTTCTTTAATTGTTGTCTTGTTTCGAAAATTTCAAACTGCTATATCTCAACCATTTTTTAAGTTAGGGACGAAAAAAAAAAATACCCCGGAATCCTTGTTTTAAGGCCTAACACTTAAACATAAAATAGATTTGGATTTCTAAATTTTTTGTGTATTTTTTTTTAAGTTTTAAATATTTCAATCGCCGCCACTTTGAAGCAAGGTAGCGAATGAAGTTTACCAACGAGCTCGGTCGAGACATTTGTATGTACTATACACACAATAAATCTCATCCAAATCGGTTTTATAAATATAAGAGTTATCTCATGACAAAAATCAGATTCATATATGTATAGGTCACATTCGAACGGAGGGTGGTTTTGGAGTGCGGGGGTCATGATCAGTGAAAATATACCAAACTTTTTCGGAAGTGCTTTCCTCCGGACGGCTTCAATATGTAGCTTTTTACTTTTTGTAATGAAAGCTACCTAAAAAGGGGGAAAATGGATTTAAAACAAAAGCCTGCACCATCATAGGCAATCTAAACAGATTATTTAAGATTGTTTTCTAAATAGATAAATCAGCATTTCGCATGTAAATATTACTATAAAATTTATAAACATGAAATTTTTATTAAATTTGTAGAAAAACTAACAAAATTTTATTGCAGTCCTTGTTTGTAAGGGTCTCCGAACAACACCGCATTAGCTCTGTAAAGCGAGTATTATCACTGAGAATACATAAAAAATGACATAACCATACCTCTGTAATCCTCAGTTTTTCGGGTTGAAAAACTAAAGTTTTCTTTATCTGTTTTTTCTTACAGCAATAAGGTAGAAAGGAACATTTTGTTTAAAAGTACGATAAGCAAACCTTTCATTCCAATTCGGCCAGTTAAGAAAAAACTAGAAAGTATATATGAGTTAGTAACAATTTTGCTTCTAATGAGTAAGACTTGTGATCACATTGACAAATAGGTTAAAATGGATAGCTTTTTGGTTTTATATTCTATATCTTTGGTTACGAAATGTGAATTAAGCAGGTCAGCTATAATTGCTTAAATTTATTGTCAAGATTTCTTTAAAAGCATTACACTTTGGTTTAATTTAAATATACAAAATAATTATTTCAATATTTAAAAAAATAAATTTTGTAAATATAATTGCAAAGATAACTCGTAAACTTTAAATTTATTAAATGAAATCTTTTTAAGGTGCCTGCCTACGTACGGAGCAATTTTTTCCAAAAAAGCTATTTAATTATTTTTTAAACTTATTTTTACTAAGATTAGGACTAGAAAATGTGAAAAAAATAAAAAATCTTTCATTCATTGATAACATTTTGGTAAATGGAGGAATTTATAATGAAATTTAGTGAAATTTGGCCCGAAACGCAAAACGCTCTAAAGGAAATTCTACTGTATGTATCTTAATTTCCTTTTTACACTTCATATTTGTGACATTGGTGAAGGCAATGAACTAAAATCTAGGAGATTCTTTAAGTATTTCAAAACTTATAGCATATCGCACCTGTTTACATGTTAATTTTCATAAAATTCATCGATGTCATTCCACAAAAACATCCATAAAACAAAAAATATTTATTCTAAATTTAAATCTTTAGTTCATTGCCTTCACAATAGTGTAAATAACATATATTTTAAAGTTCATAGTGATATTCCAAAAACTTTTTGAGAAATCATGTTTTGCGTATGGAATTTTCGCCGAAAATTACATTTTCCAAAAAATGCATTTAAAGTTTAGATTTATGTTTTACTACAAGAATTAACAGTAAAATACATCTAAATTTCATGGAGCATATTATTTACATTTCTTATTATTAAACAAATGCATCCAAAATCGCGAAATTTCTCCAAACATGCGACCCTTTAAAAGCAATTTAAAAATTTAAAAATTTTAAATTTTAAAGCCCTTAAAACAGAACTTCCGGTTTGAGTGACAGCTGTTGAGTAGTTTTAAAACCGCTATAACTTCGGATCTATTTATCGTACAATAAAAACAAATACAGTTTTGGAAAGGTAAAAAGTTGGTCTTTAATAAAATAAAATAAAATAAATTTGACAACTTTGGTCGAAAATTGCATTTTCAACGTAGTCAGATACCTTGTATTTGGAAGGCTTTAGAGCAAAGTCGGCGATTGTCTGCATTTTTTATTTCTGCAGTTTACTGTATATTTGACACTTTAGACAAAACGGAAAACATTTCTATTAATTTTCTTTATTTAATTTTTTTCTTTAAAGATATTCCCTATGGCTAATGTACTTACTAATTTTTCATTAAACTGTTCATTTGACAGAATTTTCATATTGATTCAATTCTTAGATTGTACAGTTTTATATTTTATTCCAAAAAGTGATGCATTTTTTATTTAACTAAGTTAGAGCTACTTCATTTTGTTGTTCTTGCTCGAAAATTTTAGCCAGTGTATCTATTATGTGTCACTTCCAAAGTTTATTATTGCATAAATACATATTAATTAATTTAACTTTATTGAAAAAATTATTAAAAAAGGGTTTCGTTCTGCTTTCAGAATAATTACACTATAAACTTTCAATTGCTATGGTTTAGTCCTAAAATTGGCTTAACGTTAAAAAATGTAATTACTGAGGCCTTTTAGAGTAGTGTTGCGAGGTGCCCCACGTAAATCGAGCTCTAAGTGACACCACTAATTTCTTATAGCTTATTGCGTCATCTTTAATCGCATGTAATTCTGCCATTAGATAAGGCGAAGAACTGTAAAATACTAGTGTACAGAGCACGTGGAGCCCCGATTTATGCGGAACACCATTTTGGAGTTATGGTAATAACGTTTCTGGAACATAGATTTGACAATTTTAGTATTCTGACAATTTTAGTCATTTAAAAAAAATTATTACTATTTCTTATCTAAAATTGCCGTTTGTATATTATATGAAATAATTTAACTAGATACTAGAATAAAGATAATACAATTTATTTTTTTAAGCAAAATTTACCACTATCTAAGAATGATCCAGAAACGTATTTAAAAAGGGGTTGGTTCAAACTGTATAGATGAATGATCTTCATTTCAATTGTTTATTTTAATACGGAATGAAATCAGAATATTTGTAAGTCGTCAGTAGGCAATTGTTTGAGTCTAGTAAGCATAAATGGATTTAAGGGGTCTCAGGACTCTTAAAACTTCAAAATGTTCAAAGTTTTAATTTTTTGATATGTTAAACTCTTATTTTTTTAAACATTTTGATGTAATTGTTTCCTTTAAATTCCTTTAACTTCCTTTAAATTGTTTCCTTTAAACAGAAGTTATGGCTTTATAATTATATTGACCCAGAGATGAAACGGTGTTTCCGAAATTTTAAAGTCATTTTTCTCAAAATGATGTTTTGTGGCATAACGCCCAGGATATTTCAGCATCTTCTCAATATTTTTTCATGAAATTTTCAAAATATATCTTTCATGTTATTCTGCATAAATTGTACCTAAAATTTTCTTTTTATTGTTTAAAAAATATATTTTTTGTTTAAACTGTTGAAAATTTCAAAATTTTGTATTAGCTAAATACAACTTTATATTAAAAATATAAAAATGCTTTAACTACAAATTTATTTAGGTTCAGGTAAATTAGTGTAATCGTAAGTATAAGTAGGCAATATATATATTTTTTAATTCTAGATACAAAATTTATTTTGAAATCCTGCACGTGAGCTGTCATGCCAATTTTCTGCTCGAAAAATGTCCGACAGTTTAAAGTTCCTTGTAAATATTAAATCTGCATCTAGTAATGTTTTAAATATATGAAATAAGAGAACATACGTACACCTTTCATCTCTTTAAAATTTTCATTATAAAATCATATACATTTTAAGATATTAAATATTGAAAATGGTTATTTGTTTCCATTTTTTCCAATTGTAAGCGTCCTGAGATCCATTAAAGAAAGATATAAAAGGCATGTGCCGTTATAGGTTCTCTCAAAGGAAGTATACGCGTTTCGCATGAAGATATCATCAAAAAGTTTCTTGAGAACCTGCAATTTTTTTCGAACAATAGTAGTGTAATTCTTTTTAGCAGAGAAGCACTAAATTAATTACAAAATATCATTAAAAAAGCATAAAAAATGAATTTTTATTCTTAAAATACCTTGAAATTTTAGTCATAACGTGAAAGAAAAAATGGAACTACACAGTTCGTTACGCCACATTTTAAATCTTATTTGACAGTTGCTCATACTTTTCTGTATAATAAAATCATGTAAGACAAATATTTGAAAAAAAAACCTGTCATTAATAAAAAAATATATGTCTCACTTTAAAATGTTCCTGTTTTTTAGTAGTTTAATAGATTTTCTGTAAGTTTTTAATGGAAAAAGTCACTGTAGATTAATTACTCTATTTCTTGACACTTAGAAAACAAGAGCTTTCTAAGGTGAAGAATTTCAAACATGTTTTTTATAATAGATTTTTTGATTTCTTAACAAACATATTATATAAAAAGTCTTAAAAGATGTCATTATTATTCTAATATTAATTTTGCTTTATTCTGCTTATTTCTTGTATTAGAATACTCAATTATTCGCAGATATTTTCTCATAACTATTTTTTACGTAAACAATTAATCAAAATATTAGAAATTAAAATTGATAAATAACTTTTAGTTTAAATATTTTAATTGTAAATGACTTGAAAAATACTTTCAAAAAGATACTACTCGATTTTTTTTTGTCAATCCAATTTGCCTTTTAATTATAATCTTTTATTAATAACCTTTTTAATTATAGTGGTCCATCTGTTCTTAAAACCGAATAATCATGTGGTCATTCGAAAATAACGTGACAAGACTGAAATAACGAGACTTAACAAATCTTTTAATTAAATGCAAATAAATGCATTAATATTATAATTACTTATCCTGATATGGTTTTATGACTCTTTTTTTATAAATATCTTTCAATTTTATAATAAAGCTTTCATAAAATATAATTGGTAAAATGTACTATTTTTGCATATGATTAGCTTTATAACTGAAGACCAATAGATAATTATTTGTGATACACATAAAAATTTTTTTAATTGCACTTTAAATTTTAAAATGAGATATTATAATGAAACATTATTTACGTAGTTTTATAGAACAATTACATGTTTACATCTGCAAAAATAAAACATTAGCCAAGCGTATTTTTATTGCAAAATATTCTCAATTACGGGAAAATAGCAAAATATGCCACTGAAAAATACCAAAGCCATTGTTTTGCTTGAGGTAAACAGCACATGCTATTACATCTAACTTCATCATAGCTAGTGTCATTAGTCTTATGACATAAGTTTATCTAATAATCTTATTCTGTAAGGTGTTTTGAAAATTTGTTATGTTGCATATAAAATCAGAAGTCACTTGTTCTCTTCTTTTAGAAAAATACATCTGTAATTTATGCGCAGAATTACCTTTAATTTTTTTATTTAAACTAGGTATCCAAACCGGACTTTACGGTTACAGAACATAGGCGAAAACCATTTTTTAATTGAAAATACTAATAAATTTTTTACATTTAATATACTTATTTAGATTAAACCCTAAGACTATCCAAAAAGATTTTTTACATGAAGAAACTAATGTATTCTTAAAAATGCTAACAAAAGATGATTTTACCAACATGATGTAAAAAACGTAATTACGCATATAAATATAATCCTTGAGAGTACTAAACACTGCAAAATGCTTTAAAAATGCATTGTATCTCAGGAATTATATTAATTTAAATAATTCTTCAACTGCAGTACCTACAGATTAGTGAACGGATATCAGTTCACGGCGCTGAGAAGGTTAAAAGCTAGACTTTCGTATATGCGCGTTAGGATAAAGCGATTTTTTTTCCTTTTTTTTTATCAAAAACGGGTAGGTGCCAAAAGCTGCCGTTCATACTAGTACATCAAATACGTGCAATTTTACCGCTGAAAAAAATGGCTTGAGTCTGCGCTTTTGGTCCAAAAGTAGAAATTTTGAGCAAAATTTGACATTTTTTCAAGAAAATTAAAAAATTCCTATCGAGATGGTTGTTATTTAAATGTGTTATTTAAACCTTTATTATTAATGACTTAACATATTTAAACGATAAAACAATATCTTTATTCTGTATAACTGGAGCTAACGGACAACTTTTGGTAAAAAAATGCGTTGCCACTCTGTTGTGACATACAACTAATTGTTGGTTAGAATACAGCTCTTTCCTAGTTGCTTTCAAAACTACCCAGGATGTACCTGCATTTCGTCACAACAGTGCATTTTATTGGCGTTTGTGAGCTATCTTGCGTAGGACAAGTTTCTTGGGATCCTATTTGCTAGTTCTTCTGAGCAATATCTTAATGAAATAAGTTTGCAAATGTCTAACAGGTATTTCTGGTCTATGCTGAGTACCCCTTTCTCGATTTCAGGAAATAATGTTTCATATTACTCTCTATGGCTTCAAAGATTGAAATAAGAACGGCATGTAGATAAAGATTGTCCTATTGGTCGGGCGAATCCTTGTGGGTTAGAATCTAATTTTTGCCAACGTGCTTGCCTAATAAATGATGCAGAGGAAATTCTTTGGACTTGGAGGTGGCATATGATCCATTGTAATGGTTCATTCTCAACATGTTCCACGCAGAATGGATGGAAAGGACGAACAAAATTCTCCGCCTTTAAATGAGCAATCACTGCCCATCAGAGCCCATCACTCAAAAAGTACTATGTAATCCACATTTGGCCTCAGGATGGTTTACCATAAAATGTAATCCACATCTAAAGAACGGATCTAAAAACTTACAGGAAATTATTCGGCTACTAAACAACACGCAAAACTGAATAAAACAAATACTAAAAAAAGTTATTTAGGACAATGGTTGCTTTGCATACGCAGAGGAAATCAGTACTCTCTGATGATCGCCATCACATTAAATAGCTAGCTGCGCAACACATAATAGTTGAAAGAGGAGAGTAAATGATGGTATACGCAAATCAGAAATATCGACAATCAACTTTGAAACGGATAATTATGTAAATCTAATTGATTGGAAAATTGTTATGGTAACAGAACCCTTAATCAATATGCATTTATCGTGTGCAATCTTGGTGAAGATAATAGACGGCTGAATAGATTACATGAATATCATCCCCACTGCATTACATTGTTTGCCTTCTCTTACACAAGCAGTAGAAAAATACGTGAAGGAGATCACAGCAGCAGCATCCAAAGTCTGTGGATATAAAGAAGAGATGGACTAGTTTGATACATAGAAAACTTATTCCAGTCTTTGATAAAAAATCACAATTCAATTGATAAATAAAACGCTGTATTTAGATGGTAGCGTGGTCGAGTTAGATGTCCTGGGTAGTTTTGAAAGCAACTAGGTAACAGCTGTATTCTAAACAACAATTTGTTGAATGACACAACAAAGTGACAACATCCTTTTTTGCAGAAAGTTGTAAGTTTTGCTCCAGCTATTCAAAATAAAGATATTGTTTTGTCATTAATAATAAAGGTTAAGTTATTATGTTAAGTCATTAATTATGTTAAGTCATTAATAATAAAGGTTTAAATAACATTTTTAAATAATAACCATCTCTATAAGTATTTTTTTATTTCTTTGAGAAAATGTCAAATTTTACCCAAAATTTCGACTTTCGGACCAAAAGCACAGACTCAAGCCATTTTTTTTTAACGGTAAAATTTCACGCAATTGATGTACTAGTGAACCCAAAACCACCCTCAGTAAAAAACTTCATATCTATCTCTCTCTCTCTCTATATATATATCACTTTCTTCTGGACACGATAACTTCCACAATTGTGCACAAATCTTTTCCAAACTGATATATAAAATCAAGGGACATAAAATCTCGGTCAAGTTCGTTAATGGGCAAAATCGGACCAAGGGGATGGAAATAGGAAGGGGTTTTGTGAAAACCGAAAAAAAACCATAACTTCTTAATTTTTGTACATATCAAATCAGTTTAAAGTTTTTATTATTTCTAAAAATAGGGCCAAAAATTTATGTATCACAGATTTCTGATAAAATTAAAATTGGGCTCAAGGGGCGCAAAAAATAGGGTTTTTGGGAGAAAAAATTCCTAACTTCGTCAATTCTCAAGATATCAAATCCAATTAATTTTATTATACATCTCCTTAATATTATCTACAACTTTTATATTCACAAGTTTTTGATAGGACCAATTCGTACCGAAAAAAAATTAAAAACGAAAACAAAAAGGGGGGTTGAAGAAGAAAAATTTTCATAACTCCGTCAATTCACAAGATATAAAATCTCCATGAATTTATCATATATCTTCTTAATATTGTCTTCAACATTTATATAGACAAGTTTTTGATATGACCAATTCTTACAGCAAAAACAAATTAAAAATACATAGTGGTTGGAGAAAAAAAATCATCTTATTAAGAGTGTATTCAAATCCAAACTACTTAATTTCTTACTCATTTTTAAATTCCTTTTTGCTCTCAAACGCATCCAATTGGTAGATTCTCTTATTCAGAAACTACATAATGTACCGTAATGATCGATTTTTTGATAGAGGCAGAATATATTTCAAAAAATGATGTCAAAGTGGGCATTTTGAACAGAATTTCTTGAAGCGAAATATTGCCCTACTGAGAAAATAATTGTTTATTAATCAAGTTTAAATTAATTGAACGAAAAATGAAAACACAGGTCTCTTATAAATCTTTTCAAAAATCACGTCAGCAAGTTTCATATTTTTTTTATTAAAAAAGAATCTGAAAATGTGCCAGAAAATTTCGAGTTGTTGAGTATGGTAAAAAAAATTTTTTAATACCGCCTTAACATGATTCTGATAAAACCAGCTATTATATAAAAATGAAATAAAAACTCGTCAAAAGCTAACAGATATAACTGTTAAAGTGGATTTATATCTAATCATGATTTAGGTTTTGTTGGTGAAATTAGTATACTTAACTTCGAAATCTACCTCTGCCTGTAGGCCGGGATGGCAGGGATTTTTATTACTATTCGGTAATTTAAGCGCGTTATTCGATTACATGTCTGTTAAATTTGTGTTTTATTTTTAATATTTTCTTATGACGTTTCAACTTCTTTATGGATTTGTTTCCGGAAACAAATATTTATATTGATTTTAGTGCAAACAGGTTAACCATCCGTAATTGGGTTGCACGGAATAGAGATAGATTTAAAATAAAATCATGCTTTTAAATTAATTTAAAAACCATAAAAAATCAATAAATGGGATACAGCTTTCAATCAAACTGCATTTGAAAGAACATTGTTTTTCATATTCGAGAGTATAAAAATTGAAATTGTCCGACGTTTATAAAGGGCATAGCCGGATAAGCATTGGAAACATGCCTTTCAATCAAATTTCCTGATTTTTTCCCCAGATGTAGCTACATATCTGACAATATATTTCCCCTATTATCACCCTATAAATATTGATGTTTAATGAGATTCTTTTTAAAGGAACAACAGAAATTCCAGATCCAGTATCTAATTCCATATCAGGTCTAGCCTTGTTTTCAATGAAAACAGACAACTTAATTGGATTTGAACCTTTATCATACTTAAAAGATAAAACATTTACAGTATTTAAAGAATTAACCTGTTTTGGTGAATTTGTACTTCTGCATACCTTGCTTAAATGGCCCTTTTTCCTACAAAGGTTGCAAGTAACATTAATAAATCTGCAAACATTTGCTAAATGTGAGGCATTTCCATATCTATAGCACTTTAACTTATTTTTATTCATGTCAGAATGTGTATTATTTACCTGATTGTTGACATTCTGTTTTTGAGAACTTTTTTGTAATTTCTTATTTTGAACATTTTTCGTACTGAAAATTTTATTTACATTGAAATTTTATGCTTAATTTAAGCAATTTCAATATCTGCTTATATAAAGCTAAAGCTTTCTCAACAGCTTTTTCGAAATTTAAATTATCAACTTGCGTTATCAATTTATTCTGAATATTTTCGTTTTTCGGACCGCGCAGAAACTGTTCCTGCACATTTTCGTTTAGAGTATCATCAGTAAATGAACAAAAGGTCGTACCCTTTTTTAATCTAGCAGCAAAATCTTGAATCGATTCAGTTTCACTCTGAAAACATTTTCTAGATTTAATTCTCTCAATGAATTTATTGGGGGCGGGACTTAAGTGTTTAAGCAGAATATCAACAATTTCATTATATTTTAAAGTTTCAGAATTCTTAGGTACACATAAATCGCATAATAAACCATATAATTTCTGTCCTAATAATTATAAAATAGCAGGAACTTTGTTCTGTTCTGTTATGTCATGCAGTAGGAAATTTTGTTCCAATCTTTTGACGTACGTTGTGAAAGGTTCTACTTTTTCATCAAATTCTTTGAAATACGTGAACATTTTACTTTATTAAACGAAGGAAAAGCGTAAAAATATAAAACTAAATATACACTTACCACCGCCGTAAATACTGTAGAAGACTATGAAGTATTAATATAGCATTGCAGTATCTCACCGAACCGTAGATTTGAAAACAAAAGTAGCCATTTCCCCCGTAGTAGGGTCTGAAATGTTTTGCAGCTCGATTTTTGTGCCAAGTTTGATATTTTTTTCTATTTTGTAGCTTTGACATGTAGATTCTAAATATCTTAGGTGCCATTTTTTTCTTGCACATTTTTGAGGGGATTTTCAAGATGGCGTCCAAGATGACTGCCATTTACTGACCTTTTTTAATATTTGTGGGATATTATTGATCGGTATATCCAATTATATGTTTTTGGGGTCAAAAAATGTAAATCTACAATCAAAATAGGCCTGAATTGTTTTATTTGTTATTTATTTATAAATTTACTACAAAATTACTTATATACTAAGGGTATAGAGTTTCACATGACTATCGTTTTGGTATGCTACGACCTACCCTTTGAAAGACTGCGACATTCTACAGAGATTATTTCCCTGCAAGAAAAATGCAACTCACTACGTGAGAAATTGCACAATTGTGAAATTGAAGCTACAACTTTGTTTGAAGAGATCAGAGTACTAGTTGAAAAAAAAAACGCCTTCCACATATTACACAATGCAGTGGTGATATGGCAAAGTTCTTACTACAGTATATGAACCAATTTGGATCTTTGTTACATTTCATCCATGCCACTCGTCAAGGAGATTGGGCATTGCATCTCGCGTCATTAGAAGAACAAATCAAGTATTATTTTGCTCATGACTTATTTCTTTATGCCAGACTCATTACAGTATACATAGCACAGATGAAGGACCTTAAAACAACATATCCAGAAATATGGACTGCTCTCGAATCTGGTTGTTTTGCAGTATCCAAAGCCAATATGCCGTTTACGAAACTATTTTTTACCAGAAATTGGAACAGAAAATCAAAGAACTGAAGAACATTGGTGGAGTTATTGGTTTTAACTCAGAATGAAAACGTCCTCGAAAGGTGCTTGTGTGCACCAGAAGTATTACGCATTGTTTCAACTTAATTTGAAAGGTACTGTCCAAATGAAATCTCTAAGCAGCCCAGGGAACACTATCAACTTCGGACTTCCATGTCGCTAAGAATTTTTCGCAATGCAGCCATCGTCCAGGAGAGTATTCGGGATCATTGTGGAGGAAACCCTTTTCAAGATAGTACCACACTAATGAATATTGCATCCTCAATGAAAGTTCCAGAATCTGCGAAAGATGATATTCTAAATCGTCGACCAAAAAGGCCAATTGGAATTCGAAGAATTTGTAAGAGATAGACTAATTCGAGAAGATAGGAAACTTCTTGCTCGTTTTCTTGTTATTATGGAATCAAGACCTCAAATGTCTGCAAACCTAAAAGATGCAATTGGAAACTACAAGTGTTCTGTAATACCAAGATCATTATTTTCTTCTGATGGATATCTTCATATTCCATCTGACAAAAGTTCATTCATTGCAGAAATAGAGCAATGTAATCGATAACCCGTACTTGAATCATTAGAATCCTCCGATAGAAAAAGTTTGTATTATAGATGGAATGGCAATCGTACAATCAGTAAAAAAGAAACTTGACATGAAAACTTGTGAAGACTTCGCAAAAGGGAGAATAATATTTGACCAATACCTTCAGCATTCATTGAAGGAGCAAACTAGAAAGAAAAGATTGGGGGCGACAGAACCTATTAGATTTGCTATTACAAATAGTACCAATATAACGTTGGTTTCATTAAAGACGTTTCTTCCACATAATGAAACAAAATCACAGCTGACTGAGTATCTCAGGAATAAATTACTACAGGTTTTTGCTGCTAGTGAGAAGAAAATTGTTGTCATTTTTGGCAATAAGGCATACAGTAACCACGCGAATGTTTTCGATTCAGAATTATATGATCATACACATAAAGAAGCAGATACATTATACATCTGCATATACTTGATATAGTGAACCATCATGATAATTATGAGATCGATGTATTTTCGCAAGATACTGACATTTTCATATTGCTAATTGACTTGGTTTCAAGTCATCTAGTAAGCAGTGAAATCAGTTTTGTTACTGATCAAGGCAACAAACACAGAAAAATTAATATTAATGAAAGATGTCGAGCAATAGGTGCTCATAAAAGCAAAAGGTTTACTAGGTTTACATTCATATACTGGTGGAGACTGGGCAGGAAAATTTATAGGCATTTCAAAACAGAAGTGGATAAAAGTGTATATCAATCTTCAGTGTGATGATAATATTAAACAGCTTTTCAAGAACTTGGGGAACCTAATGTTGATCCATTATCCAATCTGTCGTTGTTTGAAAATTTTACCGACTGGACATATTTGAAAAATAGTAATTTTTAAAGGATTTCAGAGTTAAGATGGCATCTTTTCAGAACTAAAAGTTTCGAGGGGGAGAAATTACCATCAAACCTTCGAGCACTGAAGTCACATATTCTAAGATCCAACTTAATTTCACCATTGGAAAGGGCTATAGAAATCCTCGACCTACAATACCCCCACTTATTGGCAATGGTTGGGGAAAAATGGCGAAGGAATAATTTATCCAGTCAAATGCCTAGAGTTACCTACGCACAAAGGAGTTATTGAACTTGTGAAATATGAGTGTAAGAGAACATGTACAGTTAAGAAATGTTCTTGCTTAAAGAATTCTCTGGTTTGTTCTGCCCTTTGCAAAAGCAGAGACTGCAACAATACAAAGGACTATCAATATCATCACAGCGATAGCAGTGATTCAGAAAAGGATACATAGCATCCCAGTACTGTATATACATATAAATGCTGTTTTTAATAATTTTGTTCAATATCTTCAATAATTTATGTTATTTCAGTTAAATACTTTGGTTGTGTATAACTGGTTAATAAAACGTTAGTATATCTAATGTCTTTAATATTTTTGTGCTTCATTTGCATCTTATCGCTTAAAACACTTCAAAAACTCAATTTACTCCTAATTTTATTACATATTTGTATTTCTTGACCCTGAAAACATATAATTTGACATATTGGTCAATAATGCGCCTCAAATATTAATGAAGTCAGTAAATGGCAGCCATCTTGGACGCCATCTTGAAAATCACCCATCAAAAAATGTGTATAAAAAATGACACCTAAGGTATTTGGAATCTACATGTCAAAACCTTCACAATACAACAAAAATATCAAACTTGGCACGCCAATCGAGATGGAGCCACATTTCACGACATTTCTAACCCTACTACCGGCACAATTATCATTTTCGGTAAACTTTTTCCGGTGAAAATATATCTCATTTCCGCTCGTCGCCACTTATTGTGTCTTTAGTAAGTAATTAATAATAATTAACACAACTATGAATTAACGAGGAAGCATCGTGAACATATAAACATTTACTGGAACATTTCACAAAACAAAATCACTTGCAAACGTCGATCTCATGACAACACAAGTAAAACAGAACAGAATCTCTGAAAAAAAAATGTGGGAGGAAAGAAACTTTGATGTTGCCATCTAGAGTTAATAAATTGAAATACAAACATGACAAATCTAAAAGCATTAAAAAAGTACTGGCAGTAAGTTGCCAGAACATACTTGTGTTTTGAAGGAATTTTTCCGTTTTTTGAGAAAATATCGGTCTTTTGACTGGGGAATGTCAGGTATTTTTGAGTTTAGGTACGCAAAATTTCTGTGATTTGAGAGAAAATAACATACGTAAAAAATCATTTTCTAAAACAAAAAAGTGCTTGCGGCACACTTGCCGAATATTCGTGGAGGTTATCGTAAATCTGGAAGGCAATTCCAAAACACAGAAATGCGCTTCACTTGTGTATCTTAAAGTGTAATTTTTTTTCTTCTTTCGTACTATAACTAGTTTTATAAATATTCAGATCTGGAGCGATACCTGTTGCACTATTATACAAAAATGCCCGATTACAAAGTTGATTACTATTCTGTATATTAAATTCAGTAATACGGAAATAATAGGACTCCATCTTAACCTCTTGACCTGGAAAGACGTGCTATGTACGTTGCCTTGGATTAACACTAGAAAGCCCGCGAGCAGTCATTTTGACTGCTACCAAATGAATACGAACCAGAATTTTTTTTATAAAACCTGTTTAAAAGAAACACAGAAAAAAAACTAGATAAATGGATAAGTTAATAATTTTAAATAAATATTCTGGTGTGAAATATTTTTCTAAAATATGGACGAGATAGTCACGGGCTTCTGCCAATTAATTTCCTGCGCAAGAGGTTAAAATTGAAGTAATAACCTTGGTAACCTAGAATCATTATCTATCATGGGATATCATTGAATTAATTACATATTAACCCCTTCGGGACGAGTGTCTTTTACGGAGTTTTTAATCTTTCATCACCGGTTTTTCAAAAAAGAAATTTTTGCATAATTGAATCAGGAAAATGCTCGTATTAAATAAGGCAAAATTCATAATAATAAAAATTTACTGGTGAGAATAATCACTGATTCTGAGCACCTTATGTGCACGTATACAGGTCGCTCGTCTCCAAGAGGTTAATAGAATAATCCCCATGGACACCTAGAATCATTACCTATCATGAGATAGCATTGAATTAAATATGTGTGATAGGATTTAATAGAATAATTACCATGGCAACATAGAATCATTACCTATCGTGGGATATCATTGAATTAATTACGTATGATAAGATTTAATAGAATGAAGAATACTTTTATTGATATCTTTTTAAGTTTTGATTCGATTTTATTAAAATTTGAAATGACTCGACAAAATTCTGAATCAATTACATATTAAATTTTAAACCCTTCGTTTGAGTAGTTTTTGCGCGATTATATGCGGACAGACAGACGGACGGACCAGACGAGGATTATAGGTGCTTGATATAATTACGGACGACTCTACGACGCACTTAACCCCTTAACCTGCGATTTACGTCTCAACAGCTCTACTGTTTGGCAAATCTATAGCTACCACTAAAATTTAATAGAGATTTTCGCCTTGTTTAATCATGGAATTTCGACAATTAAATTAAACTATATTTACTGTGAAATTTTAGTGGTAAGAATTTACATTTGGCTCGATCATCGTATGCGGGCTATGCCCGTCATTGTAGGTTAAGGGGTTAAAAGTCAGATTCTTCTCAAATATTATTCATAATCCTGTCGGGTTTACATTAAGCCATTTAAGAGCTTTATTTCTTTTTATTGCATAAAACAATTTTCTTAGTAAAAGCATCGAGAGAGGATCGCGCTCCTTCTAATCCACATTTTTATAAAGTTACTTAAAATAGGCGGTTGAAGTAGAACCTGCTTTCTTCTGGGAAGACGCAAAAAGAGATCAGTACAGTAAACGCACAGTAGTATGTCACTTAAGGACATTTATCTAATTATTATGAAAGTGTTGATGAATTCCAAAAGATATATATGTATAATTTTTTTAGCCTAGTCCTGACTTTTAGGTATCAGAATAAAAGTTTCAATATATAAGGGGCGTTCAAAAAGAAACGAGCCGGAGTCCGCAGTGTGCAAACCGGTGACAGAATTGTAATATTGTTGCATCAGTAACAAAGAGGGTTTCCGACAAGAGCACGGAAGCCCACATGCCCTCCGCTAGAGGGTCACGAGTGCAAGTCACGTGACTACAAAGCTAGCAGAAGCATGCATCAGTCGTCCAACGCTCATTCGAGTTGTAAACGACTGGAGATGAGTCTTCGTGTCCTCACTTCGAACCAGAATTGAAACGACAAAGTCTCCAGTGGAAACATCGAGTGTCACCACCACCAAGAAAATCCAAGGCAATCCACACGAGTGCAGGAAAGGTTATGCTGACGTTCTTCTTTGACCAAGACGGTCCCCTTCTGATAGGCTTCCTGCAGCACGAGACAACAGTCAATGCCGAGCATTACTCGCAAACCTTGACCATCCTTTGCCAAGCGATCAAATCAAAACGACCAGGAAAGCTCACCCGTGGGGTCATTCTGCTCCACGACAATGCAAAGCCTCATATGGCCAACACGATTACGGCACTCGTGCAGAAATTCAAGTGGGAGGTTCTCGGTCACCCTCCATACAGTCCACACCTCTCACTCTGCGATTACGCCATTTCTTGAACCCTAAACAAGGCTTTGAGGGGCAAACGATTCACCTCGGACGACGGCGTCAAGCAGCACGTGCGGAACTGGTTCACATCGCAGCCCCAGGAGTTTTACGAGACAGAAATTCACCGCCTTGTGTCTCAGTGGGACAAGTGCCTCAACAGCCAGTGCCAATACTTCTAAAATACATGTATTAGTTTCTGTTCCTAGGTCTTCGGCTCGTTACTTTTTGAACGCTCCTAATATAGTCTTCGGAAAAAATGATAAATAAAAATGTTACCTCCATCTATGCTCCACTAGTGGGCCTAATAAATTTCTGATGTTATGATGTTATGATTGTATGATCTTTAAGTTTTTAGGTTATCCAACACATTATTTTCAATCTAATAGAGTAACAGCAGCTTAATTTAAAATAAAACATAATATTAAAGAAGCAATGTTTGAAATAAAAACTTTTAATGAAATCTCTAATAATTTGCCAATAAATCTGTTTTTGAAGACACTCTAGAAAATAAACAAATGTACCAGCAGAATGTGCAAATGCGCAGTTCAGAATTTAGTGTCGCCCCCGATAAAAAAAAAAATATATGTATAGAAATATAGATAGTGCAAACCATATTTCAGTTTTAACACTCAAAACACACGCTTTTATTTTATATAAAATGACTCATTCGCATCCGGAGGAAAAATTCCACATTTACGATCTAGTCTTGAAAAAACATCTTCAGTAAAGTATGCATATGACGTCATTATCGCTAAATGATACACAAATGCAAGAAAGAGATGTTGTCATTCAAGAAACTCGATAAAAAAATCAGCTGTCTAATGCTTCATAGGCCTTCATTTATTATTAATATTAATATAGATACTTAATATTAAATGTATTTTATAATACTTACATGTTTTATCAGAAACCATTCATTTGTATTTTTTTTTCAAAATAGCATGTAGTTTAATTACAATTTTTTTTCAGTTGTTATGGGAAAATGGCAACAAAAAGACATAATTACTATTTTCCAAATATTTTTCCTTTACTTTCTAGAGAAATGGAGTGCTTGGGTTGCGAATAAAAGACAAAAGGTGCTAAAAATTACAAAAAAATTAATATATCAAAAATAGAGATGCAGTTTTTAAACAAATTTTATTTAAAAATAATTTTTTTTCTAATACGACGGTATAAAAATTGAAAATATGCGATGCTTAGAAGTTTAAAAAATTGCAGTATAGTATTTAACAGTACAATGATGAATCTGATTTGTTTTACGGCTGGCTTATACAATGGAACGTTATTTTATGGAGACGGCACTTTAATAGCTGGGAGAAAGAAATAGCATACCGGGGGCTTAAAAAAAGACAATTATTCGGACAGTTTATAGAAAATTAACATTTAAAGAAGTTAATCAATCAGATATCTTTCAGTCGTTTTTTAGAAATGTATTTTGGGCTTATTTTTAAATTAGTGGCCCACTATTGGTGCATTTACCGTATATCTGAATGAACGATTTATCGAGAAACATTACACTGGGTTACACAGGCGGGGCGTGTACTGTACTTTATTTATATCTAATGCACAACTGGTCAGTTAAATGCTAAATCTTGAAATAAGTTTATGAGAAAAAATATTTTGTATTATTATATCTGTTAGAATTGACATTAGTTCTCCTGACATTCATTAAAGAAACGATTGGCATTTGACAACTATTTGTCCTGAACATGGGGCATGAAACACGCCATCATTTAGGAAAGGATCATCCCAGCATAAAATAGGACAATTGGTTTTTATGGGCAGGAATATTGTTAAGATTAAAAAAAAAAAACAATGCTACTTGCGAACTGAGACCATGTGATTTTACAGAACAAAGTTATTGATATTAGAGTCTGCATCTTACAATCATCTTACATTCGATACCCATGTAGGCTTTGTCAGTTTTTCATGTGTAATCATGCCTATTTTCACACAACTACCCTATTTAACTTTATATTTGAGGAGATGTAAATTATTCATGACATGCCTAACTGATTTAAACCCTGTCCTACATGTATAGACGAATATTGGTAAAGGCACAGCAAAAAAGTTCACGCTTCCAGCAGTCATGAGCGCTTGATATAAAAATGGCAACAGTAGTCTGTATAATAAAAAGCTAAAATCTTAAACAACGTTTTTACGCACAAATAACATACAGAACCATAAAAAATACCTATACGATCGTTTCGAGGATTCCTCAATCCCCTTCCTCAATGAGAGAGAAAAAAAAGAGAAAAAGAAAAAAGGAATTGAAATGCGTTCGAAGAACCCCTCGGTTATAGCCCCGAGAACTGGCTTATGGATTGATTGGTTGGCAAATCTCCAACCAATAACATTTCTTTCTCCAATCTTAAAGATCCTATTGACGATCATGATACCTGGGGCATTTACAGATTTTTTTGCTAGTGCGGCCTCTCTTACATTGGGCAGACGAAGCGTGCACTTAGAATTAGGCTGAAAGAACACCAGAATTAGGTTAGAAAGCAGAAAACTGAAAAATCTACAATAGCGAAACATTGTTGGAATTCCAACCACCAGCTTAATTATCCAAAGCAAAAATTATTCAAAAATGTAACTCAGTTTTTCATCTAGACTTTTACGAAGCTCACTATATTCATAAACATACTTCCACCTTAGTAAATGATATGACCAGCACCCCCTTTCTTTCACCAGTGTGGAGAGATCCTGCGCAGTGACTCTTTTTCAGTTAGTTCTGTCCGATTACGTCATTTCTTTGGGATATATAAACTCTTGCTTCTGCCTTTTCAATCAATCCATAAGCCAGTTCTCGGGGCGATAACCGAGGGATTCTTCGAAACCATTTCAATTCCTCTTTTTTTTCTCTCTCTCTCACTGAGGAAGGCTATCGAGGAATCCTCGAAACGATCGTATGGGTATTTTTTATCGTTCTGTACGTTATTTGTGTGTAAAAACGTTGTTTAAGATTTTAGCTTTTTATTACAATTCGCACAAACATTAATTTATGCTTATATAACTCTGTATAGCATTAGCAATTTCAAAAAGGAACAATAACATAAACAATTCTGTTCATTCGATACAAAACCTATTTATGGCAACTCATTGAGATCATGCAACTTATCTGTGACAGTTAAATATGTGTATATATATATATATTACAAAATTTAAATTTTTGCGCCGCGTTTAAAGTATTTTATGTAAATTTTCCTTTTCAGTAATATTCCGTATATTATATCGGCTTATTAAATTAAAAACCCTAGTCTATTAACCCCTATAAGATCTTAATTCATATACTAATATTTATTCCAAATTGCCTAAATCAAAAAATGGCTCAATCTATTCATCTTTCTTTAATAAAACTTTTATTATTTAAATTCCGCTATTAAATCCCGGTATATCATATTTGGCTTAAATCTTTATTTAACTGCTAAAATATTATTCCGTCTTAAAGAAAAAACCTATTTATTTCAATTTATTCTTTTATTTAAAATATCCAGGTGTAATTAAAATATTTCAAAGATTAAAACTTTCTCACGCATAAATTCATTTCTTTTATCGTCTGAAGAGGGAAAAAAGGGTTATTTTTGCATAATCTCGACTACAGATTTTAACATTTGTTTATGCTATGGACATCTGGGACCAGGATTTAAGAATTTTCTAGAACAATCTTTTGAGGGGAGTATAAATACGGATGGTGGGAACCAGAGAGGAGTTTTTTTAGCTTTTAGCTTTTTAGTTTTTTAGCATGTAGAGGTGAACGCGATGTCATGTCATGTAGAAGTGTAAAGAGAGAGAGAAGGGTAGCGGATTGCAGTCGTGGCAGACTGGATATTCAATGTGACTGCTCGATGGAGGTAGTAAAATGGTGGATGAATAGTGTTTTATATGTGTGTAGAATGAGGAAGAAACGGTATCGTAATGGGTACGGAGATGTTAGTTGTTTACGGATTTATATATAGAGCGCAGTCAAGAAATGGAATGTTTTTTAAAAACTAATTGTGTGATGAGAATAGACTTTATTCTTTTTACCATTGAAGGAATGAGCATCTTCCCTTGATTCAATCGTGAGTGTGGAAATAAAGTGAATAGTGTTTCAAGCGACTGCCTTGTGTGAATTCTTCATTTTTTTTTATTATCTTAAACCAATCGGCTGCCGCCTGTGCTGTTTATGAATGGAAACCCTCATTATTTTCGACAATACCAAATACTTGCCGTCAAAACGTCACATATATATATATATAATTGAAACTATATCCCAACCTCACAATTGGTATTTTATTTTAATAACTAATAAATAAAACATCTAATAACCTTCATGCTTCAGTTTCGTTAAATCATGTACTGATGGGCAAAATAATGATTTTGATATTCGAAGGAATCATTCGGGCATTCGAAAAAGCATAGCAGCATAGCTACCAAGCTTAGTAATTCTTTTTTTAAGTAAATTACAACTAGAAATTTGTAAAAACAAGTGGTTCAGTGTGATTACAGATCGCACAGAATGTTGTGTTTAATGTTCCTGTCAAAACACTTTATACTTTTGCAAAATCTGTTAGTCCCACATTTCGCAACCAGGGGAAGCACTCTATTCTAAACAAGCATCTATCGGAACGAAACTCTGTTTTACAACCTATCCGGGAGATATATTAGTCGAGGGGATCGGGTACATAGCACCCGAGATAGTTAGGTGACACCTGGCGGTAAAACGTGGAACTAAAATATGTAAGGCTGTGGTGCATAATATGAAAGAGTGGTCAAAGGGGTGTCGACAGAAGTTAGAAAATTTCCCCCCGGGTGAAAAGGGTGGAGGTTAGAAAAATCGCTTAAAATTTCAAGTCTTCTATTTAATTAGGGGCTCAGTTAGAAAAAAAAGCTTAAAATACACAAGTTAGAGCTCAGACGGGTAAATATAAGACTTTTTTCAAAATATTAGGATTTGTCGTTTGATGTGAGGTGTTCAGCTATATATATCCAAAATTTCAAGTCTCCAACGGCTCTGTCACAGACAGAGGAGTGAGACGAATAGAGTTTCGTCAGATGAACAAAAACCCTAAAGGGATGTTTTGTATTTTAATTAGGATATTAAAAAAAAAAAAAGCTGGTAACTCTGCTTTTGAGAATACTCGAATGATTCATTAGAATTTCAAAATCTTTTACAATTATATGGTAGCAACTTACACTGTTGCTTCTTTATGAGTCCATGCCAATATTCTCTCCTATTTCATACAATGTCTCGAGTACAAGTTAGAGTTATTGTTCTTTGACTTTATTGAACAGTGCATGCATGCACGGCTGATTTTAAATTGAATTAAGTTCATTTTGAAAATTTTCGAATTTGGTACGTTTTGTAATAATAGCAAATAAAGACAAAGTAAAATAAATAAATAAATAAATAAATAAATTGTGTGTGTGTGTTTTTTTTTAAATCAGAACCCCGCCTGAAAAAGAATTTTTCATAGCTAGAAAACAAGGATTCTGTTTTTTTTAGAATTTAGTGTCGCCCCCGATGAACAAAAAAATGTGCATAAATATATGCATAAATAGTATGCATAAATTTATGCATAAAATTTATGCATAAAAAATGTGCATAAATAGTATAAAACATATTTCAATTTTAAGACTTAAAATATACGCTTTATTTTATATTGAATGACGTCATTCGCATCCGCTGAAAAATCAACATTTACGTTACCACATTATCACATCCACTCCAGGGATGAGAGCGCTCCGACCCAAATGGTTGACTTTCACCACTAAATTTTAATAGTATTCTTTGTTTTATTAAATCTCAGAAAATCTGCCCCTAAATACGGCAACAAATACTATTAAATTTAGTGGTAGCAATCCGTCATTTGGATCGGAGCGCTCTCATCCCTGATCCGCTCTTAAACAACATATAGAGCAAAGTATGCTTGTGACGTTACAGTAAAGAATGCTTATAACGTCACTAACCCTAAATAATACACAAATTCAGCAAAAAGATTCGCCATTAAAAAAAAAAAAAAAAAAAAAAAAAAAAAAAAAAAAAAAAAAAAATCGGCTATCTTAATGATTCATATGCCTTCATTTGTTTCTAATTTTAATGTAGATACTTAAAATTAAATATAGTTTATAATAGCTCCATGGTTTATCAGAAATCATTCATTTATATTTTTTCAAAATAGCACGTATTTTAATCATAGTTTTTTTTCGGTTGTTACGAAAAAATGGCAACAATAATATGTAATTACTATTATGAACTATTTTTCCTTTACTTTCTACAGAAATGGAGTACTTCCGTTGCCAACATTAAGCAAATGGCTCTAAAAACTACAAAAATAAATTATATCTCAAAAATAAATAGAGATGCAGTTCTCGAACAAATTGTATTTAAAAGTACTTTTTCTCTAAACGACGGTATAAAAATTGAACATGTGCGATGCTTAGAAGTATAAAAAATTGCAGTAGAGGTTATCCCGTACAATTATACATCTGCTTTGTTTTACGTCTGGATTATATAACAGAACGTTATTTTTTGGAGACGACACTTTTATTGCTGGGAGAAAGACATAGCATATTGGGGGCTAAAAAAAAAAAAAAAAAGTTGAAAATAATGAAAGTAAAATTTTAGAATAATATTCGATGTCTGTATCAATTATCTGAAGTAGGTCAAAAAACATGAAATTTCGAAAATTAAGTTTAGATTAAGTCCCATTTTTAACAACGTGCTCACGAATAATTTCTAAAACGCATGTTAACAAAATTAACTTTAGTTGGTCTATTATTCTGATGAGTATATTTTGAATTATAATAGTTAAGTTAATGCATTTTCCATCAAATAAAATAATAACAAATAAGAAGCAACATATTCTTATAAGAAAAAGAAAGCCAAGAACTGTGTTTCAATCTGTTAACCCAAAATTATGATAAAAATGAAATTAAACTTTTGTTTTCTAACAATAAAGGCATCAGATGCGTGTCAGCATGACAGGAAAACGTGTTTATGATAGCAGTTCAATTGCCCTAAACGTATAGTTAAATAAAATGAACGACTTTAGCTTGCTCTTTAGAGCCTTGTACTTCATTATGGTATTATGAACAAATAATATATTATTTACATTTATTGTTTACATAAAGGCTGTAAATAAACGCAATTTATAAATGAAAATTCTATCTCTGGTATCTTTCCGAAAAAATGATATATTAAAAGAAAGTATCTTAGCTACATTTAATTTCAGTTTAAAATATAATGAGAAGAATGCTTTTAAAAAAAATTAAATTAACCGCTAGAAAATTCCAAACTTATATAGAAGAGTGCCAACAGAAGTACTTACTTTTGAGTACCGCTATATCCAAATATTAATTTTCGATTCATTTAATCACGGAATTTTGTTATTAAATAATGCGAAGATAAAATTAAAAAATAAGCACCTCTAAGAACCCAGTAGAGAAAATATATGAAAAGGTAAATTGATTTTATGGAAATTTCCGGTGTCATTCATTTTTTTCAAATTTTAATTCTTTACTAGATAAAAAAATGTATATTCGCAAGTACGAAATATGTTATATTCCTTATAATTGATACATATAATAAATATTAATAAAAATTAAAAATAATAAAACAAAAAATTAACAACTGTGTCCAATCTTAACATTTTATTTTCGAAACATTACTACTACGAGAATATAGTGGCTTTAAAGGACTATATTGTATATAAAAACTGAAAAAGTTAGCTTGTAAAATACTATGTCTTAATTTAAAGTGACTTCAAAGAAAGGAACTTCTACTATTGGCTGTAATGTATGCGGATGTGAAAAGAAAGATTTATTCACACTTGGAAAAAATTAAAATAGTAGAATAACCTTTTACCTGGTTCAAAATATTAGAATAATGCATTGTAAATAATACGTGTTTTAAAAAAGGGAAAAATAGTTACTTTTTAATATTTTGTAGCATCACCTTTACATTTTATAACATCGCGAACCCGCTTTGCCTAGCTAGCTACAAATGGTTCACAATGTTTTCTGCCCAGACATCACCATGTCGACTTTATGTTGGAAAGAAGCTCAAATTTGTTTTTTGTCGCAATATCTTGCAGTCTTTTCTTCATTATTCCCCACAAATTTTCTATTGTATTTAAATCCGGCGAATTAGCCGGTCAGGGAAGTATGTTAATTTGGTGTTGGCTAAGCCAGTTCTTGGTGGACACTGACTTGTGTGAAGGTGCTAAATCATGTTGGAAAAAAATATCGTCACCCCACAGATATTCCGACGATGGTATCATGAAATGATCAAGGATTTCTTGATATATTTCAGAATTAATCCTTTCGTTAACGATACGTAGCCTTCTAGGACCATCTGCAGTCATCCAAGCCCATACCACTACACTGGCTACAAATTTCTCTGATCGTTTCATGCAGTCCTTGTCATATGCGTCTTGTTTTATTCGCCCCACACGAACGCCTTGATCACCATATGTTACGCAAAACACACTCTCATCACTAAACAATATCTTTTTCTCTGTCAAACAGGATCCATAAATGCCTTTTTCTGCACCACTTTACTCTCTCCTTTTTCTGTTTAATAGTCATGAGGGGATTTATCATTGATACACGAGATTGAAATCCAAGTTTTTGGAGATGTCTTAGTGTTGTACATTTACTCACATCAGCACCGTGTTATTTTCACTTTCGATGCAAATATCTTACACTTTTAAAACTTTTTTTAGCAATACTATTTTTCTTTCTATCATCTCTCTGAGTAGTTTTTAGCTTATGGTCGCGATTCAGATGCTTGTTTTCAAAATGTCCGTCATTAAAATACTGCTTTATATCTCTACTGATACTTGGTTGAGAACATTTTTTGTAACTGGCTATACCGGGTGCAATATGTTATCTATCGCCGACCTTTAATTTCTCAACCGTTGGTTATAGACATATAGTTCCAATTAGAAAAACATTTCAAATGAGGTAAATATTCACGTTGTGGCATTATTTAAAGTAAAAAATCAATTTTATAAAAATTACCAAATCTAACTTTTTATACGGTCCCCCAGTCCCTATAGTTATATTTAGTAAAAATTTACACATATCATAACAGATATAACACAAAAAGTTTGACATCTGTACTACAAAAATTGACACAGTTATTAAATTTCAAAGTTTGAGATTTTTGCGCATGAATTTGTGTTTAATTGAGGGATCAGTTAAAAGATGAATTAAAGTAACTCGAGATCAAAATCAGAGTACAATTCCGCTGCCATTTATCTAATGCTTAGGGAGTATGTTTTATTCTCCAGTTGTCGATTCTACCAACTTTGACGTTTGAATGTTGTTCGACCCATAAAAGTTAGCTCAAATTTTTAGATGAAATAACCCTCTTTGGTGATTCCCCGATTTGGTGATACCGGCTAAAGGTGGTTTCTCCGTAAAAAGGACATTACACGCTGACTTTGATCTCGAATTACTTTAATTCACCTTTTAACTGATCCCCCAATGAAAGACAAAATCATGTGCGAAATTCTCAAACTTTGAAATTTAATAACTGTGTCAATTTTTGCAGTACAGATGTCAAACTTTTTGTGTTATATCTGTTATGATACGAGTAAACTTTTACTAAATATAACTATAGGGACCAGGGTCGTACTAGCATAACTGAGAGGGCGGTGGCAAAATGGATTAAAAGGGCGCCGATTGCCTTACAAAAGGGCGTAAATGCTTATATATATGTATATATATACATACACAGTGAAACCTCCCTGTGCGACTACCTCCCTGAACGATCATTTTTGCATGGAACGAAATTTATTCTCATAGGCTCAATACGAATTTTACCTTCATTCAGAGACCATCCCAGTTGAACTCACTCCATGAGCGACCCATTTCTTTGAAGAAAATAAAACAAATTCCATTTTTTCCTGGTCGCTTGAAGAAGGTTTTATTAGAAAAATAATTCCAGAGAGCGCATTATTCATCAAACTTCTAAACTAAGTTTAGATTTTTTTAAATTCCGGTAACTTTTAAGTGTTTAAACTCCTTTGTGCCTTTTTAGGCAATGAATTTAACTCTGATGACAAATTAAGAATGACGGTCAATAAACTTTCTCAAATAAATAAAAAAATGAATGAAATCGTCATTATTTGTTCCCGTCCAAAAAAAAAAAAAAAAAAAAAAAAAATATTTATTTACAGAACTTCGAAAGGACTTAGAAATAAAAGTTATAAAAGATAAAACCGTATAATCAAAGCAAACGTCAATATATTCATTTTTTACACTCTGCAGTAATTAACTTATGTAATTAACTTTTGTTTTGATACTTAATCTTTTATATTTTTTCCTAATGTGAAAAATAAATTTTAATAAAATTAATTGTTACCTTTTCAACAATTAAAATCTAGATTTAAACATAACCTTCATTAAGAGACCACCTCTCGGAGCGCACACATACTATATAAATTATGTATAAAAAATCACTTAAAAAATATATACGAGTATATTGCTATAGCGAAAACTTTACTCCTAAAATAATTATGACACCCAAATTAGTATTTTATACTACAGAAATGTAATATGCACAAAAATAATTCCCCGCAAAACATTGCACTTCTGATGTTAGATCAATGTTGCCAACTTAGAGGTGTTTTTTTCCACCACACTTGTCTAAAAAAGCTATCTCTATTTTCGAATTCCGCTCACCTTATCTAATGAGTTAATTCAAACTTTACCCCGAATATCCAAATAACAATCTCCATACAATTATCTCCAAATAAAAAATAAAATATTAAAATAAAACAAACAAAAACAATTTAGTTGGGTCAAAACTCAAAAGGGCAAAACATTATTTTATACAATTCAATAATATTTTATATAATACAATCTCTAGGATACAAATACTAATTATGGTGTAAAAAATTTCAGAAAAGTTATTTTTGTTCAGGGCAAGAATGAAGTCTATTTTACGTGAATTATTTTTAAAAATTGTTTTCTTTCTTTATTTTTTTCAACATTAAAAAGATATCATACAGAAGCGTTTGGTTTGAATCCCGCTATTTAAACAGTTTATAAACTGTATATCTTTAGTCTGAAATTGCATGAAAGACAAATATTCTTTAACATTATTACTACAGTTTTCGTTATTATTCAATTTAGCTCGTAGCAACAAATAAATCATATTTCGGGAAACATTAAAAATGTCATTTAATTTTCATCCCAGATTTTTTTCCCCTCAAGAGTTATACAGAGAAAATAAAGAAATATATTAGACAAATTTTGAAGATTTCGCAAAAATTCAAACTAATAAACACTCTTGTGAAAGAGACACAATTAAAAAAAATTAATAATAAGTAATATTACCTTATATTGTTTTTCCATGGACCATTCACAGTTCTCGCTATGCAAGATGCAACATCAGCATATCTGAGCTGTGATGGTGATGATATTTTATAATACTGTACACCGTACACTATTTTTAAAAAGTATAAAGCACAAGCTTGTGAAAAATGTTTAAGATTACACTAAAATAAGTAAATAACTCAGGGCACATGCAAATAATATAAAGACGGAGTAGTTCTTTAACACTGGATAGAACGAAACAAACGAAGCAGATTTCACATCAGGGGCACTGTATTTACACCGGCTATCGGTTGAAAATTAGAAACACATGCATTTCCAGTTTCTGTGGAGTGGACAATAAATAGCTGATTTCGGTACTGGGGCAGAAAATATTCGGAAAAGTAATAATTCTTTAAAAGTATTACTTTGAATGTATTATTTTGAAAAGTAGTATTACTTGAATTTTATTGCATGATAAGTTTTGTTTTAAAGGTTTTCATTTAATTTCATTACAACTGCTGACTGCTTCACGTGGCCGAAAATACCAGCTATTTTTTATTGTCCATCAGAAACTTTGTAATCGAACAGTCTTGTGTTTTTTTTTTTTTTTTTTTTTTTTTGAGAAAAGCAAAACATCTTTCAGAAAATGCTGTCAAAGGTGGCGTTTTGAACCGAACTTCCGGACGCGACAGTGGGGGAAGAGGAAGAGAACTGTTGTCACGAGACAACAATCAATTTCAACTCAAGATTTAATTAATTTAAAGAAAAGAATCTATTGTATTACAAATCACTCCAATAACCGAGCTTGCAAGTCTCATTCTTATGAAAAGTTTGACCGAATATTCGGTTTCATTTTCGTTTTCAGCCCAAAACCTTAGTTTCGGCGAAAATACTGCCGAATATTCGGTATTACTATAACTGCACCTCCCTAGCCTCCCCTAAACGGCACTCTCATCCAAAGAGCCGCACATACAAGGTAATAAACCTAGAAGGTATTACTAATATTAAATTCGTTATTTTTAAAAATTAATTTTATTTCAATCAAATTATTTTTGATTAATAATTATGTCTTGCAGTTTCTACGCAAAACATTATTCATATAACATGCATACATGTATGTTTATGTCAATTACTTTGAATTTATTTTTAAAACAGTTTCGCTTTCGTTTTCGGTCGAAACTAGGAAACGTAATCGAAATTCAGTTTCTGTCGAACACTATTTTTATGTTTGTAAATGAGCAGGAATTTTCGCATTATCGAACGTTAAAAAATATTTTTTTGAGAACCGCTTTAAGAATTTACTCGTAATCATAACTTATGAATTTTGGAAAATCGAGTTTTTATTTTAGCGGCTTTATCAACAGAATTGAGACTTTTTTATGCAGCCAAAATCTGGAATAAACGATTCTATGTAAGTAAAAAAAAAAAAAAAAAAAAAATACGATAAGCATTTTATTATAATTATAACATAAATTTAAAACTAGTTTTCCTCAAAATTGCATTTTTAAATAGATGACCACGACACGATTACTTTAAAAATACTGGATTGTTTCACTTCTAATTTTGTCAGTTCTTTTTCTTATATAGCTATGCAATGCAGTGCATTAAGGGTTTTTTTTTTTTTTTTAATCATCAAAAATCAGTATTTTT
Organism: Maratus speciosus; assembly: GCA_963932465.1. Taxonomy (NCBI): domain Eukaryota; kingdom Metazoa; phylum Arthropoda; class Arachnida; order Araneae; family Salticidae; genus Maratus; species Maratus speciosus. The sequence goes on from OZ010793.1 coordinate 177,350,733, forward strand.
CTACGATAAAAGTTGAACATTTTCCACCCTTTGTCTCGTCTAGTCACTAAAATAAGTTATATTTAATTGAAAAATTACTGTTTATTTTTTCAAATAAGCCATATTTAAACAATAGTCGCCGTAACTCACGCGCACAAGAAAAAAAAAAAAAAAAAAAAAAAAAAAAAAAAAAAAAAAACGCACCAGAAGAGCGGCAATAGCTTCAAATATATTTGCATTTTTTAAAAGTAATATGTATCAAAATTATATTTAAGCATTGTATTAAAAAATAAAAAACAAAGTCAAAGAAAATAGAAATATTTAAGGGATCTAGTCACTCAGCTTCGAAATTCTTCTCTGTAATGTTAAGTCAATGGACCTTTGATGCATACGTATATTTAAAATATCTTCTCGGGAAATTCACATTTTTAACATATTTCTTCTGTGTACTCAAGATTTTAACACTTCACACACTCGTAAGATTTTAACACTTCATATAAAATTAAATCTATACTTTAGAAATATATTGAGAGGAGAAAGAAAAAAAGAGACATCTTTTAGGAAGAGTACACAAAAAATAGACTTAAAAATATTAATTTCCCGAGGAGATATTTTAAATATGCGAATACATCCAATGCCCATAGACTTTACATTAGTGAGGGGGAATCGGAAGCTGAGTGACCAGCCCCCTTAATTGCGTAATGTGGAAAAAAATTGAAAAGAAGAAGAATAACACGTTTTTTCCTACTGCAATTAAGCTTACATGTGTTCATTATTTTACAGTTATTTTTTACTCGATATCTTGAAAAAAAGAAATGTATCTAAAAAATGATAAAATTTATTGACAAGTTATTTTTCTTTTTCACCTTATTGGGATTTTTTTTAATTTGATGTATATATGAATGAAAATTATTTAATAATGTCGTTAAAAGTTTTGGGCAGCTAAAAAGATGTAAAACAATTAAGAATTCTCGACTGAAGAGGAATTTTGTGTAATACACCACTTGTGTTATTACACAAAACATTATAAAACTGCTATAACAGTTGCTTAAGTGTCTACTTCAGTCAGGCGAAAAGACCCGTTCGCTAATGCTAATCCTATGGAAGAAATTTATAAAGATATCTCGGTGTCATTTCAATATTTTTAAATGATATTTTTGCATTGGATAGCTGAGATCGATCTGTATGCAGGCCGTTTTTTATTTTTTCAATTTTCATTGCAGATTTTTTTATGAGGATATTTTCACTTTCGAAACCGGTTCCGAAAATGAAAGTGTCCCCATAAAAAATATCTGTAAACAAAATCGAAAAGTAGAAAAACAACCTTTGTACAGATCGATCTCAGCTGTCTAATGCAAAAGAAATCATTTAAAAATATTGAAATGCAACCGAGATATATTTATAAATTTCTTCCATAGGATTAGCATTAGCGAACGAGTCTTTTCATTTGACTGAAGTAGAATGTCCCTGCCGGCGAAGACACTCACGAGCTAATGCTAATCCTATGGGGAGGGAGTTTTCTAATATCTCGTTTGCATTTCGACATTTTAAATTAATGTTTATTTTTTTTTTTTTTTTTTTTTTTTATTTATTTATTTTTTTTTTTGCATTGGATAGCCGAGGTCGGTCTGTACAGCGCACTTTTTTTACTTTTTTGATTTTGGTCGCAGATATTTCTAATAAAGTTACTTTCACTTTCAAAACCGGTTTTGAAAATGAAAGTGTCATTCTAAAAAATATCTGCAACCAAAATCGAAAAAGAGGAAAAGGTGCGCTGTAGAGACCGACCTCGGCTATCCAATGCAAAAAAAAAAAAAAAAAAAAAAAAAAAAAAAAAAAATATTTAAAAATGTCGAAATGCAAACGAGATATTACAAAAATCCCTCCCCATAGGATTAGCATTAGCTCGAGAGTGTCTTCGCCGGCAGGGACAGGACCCTTAATTCAATAATTTACTTTCGTGTTTAACGATTCATTCTTCGCAGATGCATGTATGCCGAGCATGTGTCGTGCGTTAATTAGTATTTCATGGGAAAATACCCTCACATCCGATTTCTATTTTCTCCAGAAAGATACAGAGCTCCAGAAATCTCAGAATACGGTATAATAAATAAAAAGTCCTTCCGGCCAGTGCCGGGAGGAAGAGGTAGCTTTCAAATTCCTTATTTTTAAAAAGCTAGCTTATGTTATTCAAACACACGAAGCTCAATTTAGTGGAAACCGATTATAGAAAATTCAATACAAATTTTTATCAATACTAAATCCTTATGAATGAGAATTTCGCGAATTAGTCAGCTTTATCCAAGCTGATTTTATTTAAAGTTATATTTGGTATCCAAATTCGGCGATATCTTGAAGTTCCTGCCCTTTTAAGACAACAAGGTGGATGAGGCTAACCAGTGAACTTGGTCGAGACCTTAGTAATTCCTGTGCACGTGCTCACTCCCATCGGAATCGCTTGATATATATGAGTGCTGTCGCAGGCAAAAAATCAGATTTTTCAAAATATCACCACATAATGAAATTCAAACTGCTGTATCTGAGCCATTTTTTAAGATAAAGAGAAAACAATAAATGCTCCGGAATCCTTATATCAAAGTCAAATACTTAAAAAAGAAATCTTTTTCAATTTCTAATTTTTTTGCACCTCACTTTAAATATATATTTTTTTTTAATTTAATGGCCGCCATTTTGATTCAAGATGGCGGATGAAGCTGGCCAGTGAACTTAGTCGAGACATTGCTATATACTATCCAAATGCCTTCTTACATCCAAATAGGTTAATAAATACGTGTATTATCGCATGACAAATATCAGATCGTTTCAAAATGTCAGCCATGCTAGAAATTTCAAAGTGCTATAACTCAACCTTTTTTTAAGATGTAGACGGAAAAAAAAACTGCCCTGAAATTATTGTATCAAGGTCAAACACATAAAAAAAACCTTTTTCATTTTCCAATTTTTTCATACCTCATTTTAAATTTTAAATAATTTTTTTTAAATGTTCCCTTTTGAAACAAGATGGCGAATGAAGGTTGCCTACGAACTCGGTCGAGACATTGGTATGCACTATGTACACACCAAGTTACATCCAAATCGGTTCATAAATACGCCTGTTATCGCGTGACAAAAATCAGGTCGTTTCAAAATGTCAGCCACAATAGAAATTAAAAATGCTATAATTCAGCCGTTTTTCTAGATATAGACGAAACAACTGTTCCGGAATCTTTATATTAAGGTCAAACACATAAGGAAAAAATCTTTTTCAATTTTTTGATACCTCATTTTAAATTTTAAATAAAAAAAAAATTTTTAAATGGCCGCCATTTCGAAACAAGATGGCGGATGAAGCTGGCCAACGAACTCGTTTGAGACATTGGTATGTACTTTGTACACACAAAGGTACATCTATATCGGTTCATGAATAGACCTGTTATCGGGTGACAAAAATCAGGCCGTTTCAAAATGTCAGCCACGCTAGAAATTCAAAGTGCTATAATTCAGCCATTTTTTAAGATATAAACGAAACAAAAACTGCTCCGGAATCTTTGTATCAAGGTCAAACACATAAGAAAAAAATATTTTTCAATTTTCAATTTTTTGGTATCACATTTCAAATTTTAAACTTTCTTAAATATTGAAATGGCCGCCATTTTGAAACAAGATGGAGGATGAAGCTGGCCAACGAACACGGTCGAGACTTTGGTATGTACTATGAACACACCGAGTTTCACCTAAATCGGTTCATAAATGCGCCTGTTATCACGTGACAAATATCAGGTCGTTTCAAAATGTCAGCCACGCAGGAAATTGAAAGTGCTATAACTCAACCATTTTTTAAGATATAGACAAAACAAAAACTGCTCCGTAATCTTTGTATGAAGGTCAAATACATAAGAAGAAAATAGTTTTCAATTTTTAATTTTTTGGTACCACATTTCAAATTTTAAATTTTTTTAAAAATTTTAAATGGCCGCCATTTTGAAACAAGATGGCGGATGAAACTGGCCAACGAACTCGGTCGAGACATTGGTATGTACTATGTACACACCGAGTTTCATCCAAATCGTTTCATAAATACGAGAGTTACAGTATGACAAAGATCAGATATATATATATATATATGGATATATATATATATATATGGATATATATATCAACTTTTGAACGGTGGGTGGTTTCGGGGTCTGGGGGTCATGATCGATGAAAATATACCAACATTTCTTGAAATCGCTTTCCTCCGAACGGCTGCAATAGGTAGCTTTTTGTAATGAAAGCTACCTAAAAGTGTCACATCTTGTATTACTACAGAAACCACTGGGTATCTATAGAACCCATATGTAGTTGAAACTGCGCCGAAATGGTAATTTGTCTTCTTAGGAGCTCCCACGTTATTGACTAACAGCATTGAAAATTGAACACAAACACATTTGCACTTCTCTTACTTATATTCATCCATTCTTTTGTAAAACGACTTTTACAATTTTACTGGTTATTTATTTTAATTGCATGTGTATTTTTCAATTTATAAATCGGGGTGGTGTTTGAAGTTTAAAGCGGTTAAGCAGATCCGGTTTAAAAAAAAAAAAAAAAAAAAAAAACGTTTTTAGATATTGGCATTTTCGGATGCTAAATATTTAAATGCGAATTTTTAAACAGATATGAAAAATTACATTTTCTTCTTTCAAAAGCAAAATTTACATGTTTCCATTGCAAAATCTTGGGAAGAAATAGCCTTGGCGGTCTAACTTATATTATCATTAAGAAATTATGGAATGCTCCACTTTAGTAGACTTGTTGTAAGTGTTGTAAGTAGTAATTTATGTGTGTGTTTGTGGGGAGTGTGCGTGTATGTATGTGTGCGTATGAAGGGGGGGGGGGGTTGCTATTACAAAAACATGATAGTAGTTTTTTGAAATTTATTTCTACAGATGCGCTGAAAAAAATCTGACCAAGTGACCAAGGGCGCAATGGTTACAAAAACACGATATTAGTGTGTTCAAAGTTATTTTTACAGAGGTGCTGAAAAAAATCTGACCAAGGTCGCCATGATTACAAAAGCATGATATTAGTTTTTTTAAACTTATTTTACAGAGGTTCTGAAAAATATCTGACCAAGGGCGCCATGATTACAAAAACACGATATTAGTTTTTTTAAACTTATTTTTACAGAGGCGCTGAGAAACATTTGTCCAAGAGCGCCATGATTACAAAAACACGATAATAGTTTTTTGAAAAGCATTTTTACAGAGGTGCTGAAAAATATCTGACCAAGGGCGCCATACAAAAACACGATATTAGTTCTTTTAAACTTATTTTTACAGAGGCGCTGAAAAAAATCAGACCAAAGGCGCCATGATTAGAAAAACACGATGTAGTTTTTTGAAATTTATTTTCACAGAGGCGCTGAAAATAATCTGTCCAAGGGCGCCATGATTAGAAAAACACAATAATAGTTTTTTAAAAAGCATTTTTACAGAGGCGCTGAAGAAAATCTGACCAAACGCGCCATAATCAGAAAAACACGATAATAGGTTTTTGAAAGGCATTTTTACAGAGGCGCTGAAAAAATCTGACCAAGGGCCGCCATGATTACAAAAACACAATATAGTTTTATGAAATTTATTTTCACAGAGGCGCTGAAAAAAAATCTATCCAATGGCGTCATAATTACAAAAGCACGATTTTAGTTTTTTGAAATTTATTTTTACAGAGGCGCTGTAAGAAAATCTATCCAAGGGCGCCATTATTAGAAAAACACGATAATAGTTTTTTGAAAGACATTTTTACAGAGGTGCTGAAAGAAAAATATGACCACGGTCGCAATGATTACAAAAACACGATATTAGCTTTCTGAAACTTATTTTTACAGAGGCGCTGAAAAAATGTGACCAAGGGCGCCATGATGATGATTACAAAAACACAATATAGTTTTTTGAAATTTATTTTTACAGAGATGCTGAAAAAAATCTGTCCAAGGGCGCCATGATTAGAAAAACATGACAATAACTTTTTGAAAGACATTTTTACAGAGGCACTGAAAAATATCTGACTAAGGGCGCCATGATTACGAAATACGATATTAGTTTTTTGAAACTCTTTTTTACAGAGGCGCTGAAAAAAATCTGTCCAAGTGCGCCATTATTAGAAAAACACGATAATAGTTTTTTGAAAGGCATTTTTACAGAAGCGCTGAAAAAAAAGGATCAAGGGCGCCATGATTACAAAAACACGATATTAGTTTTTTGAAAGTTATTTTTACAGAGGTGCTGAAAAAAATCTGACTAAGGGCGCCATGATTACAAAAACACGATTACAGTTTTTTGAAAGACATTTTTACAGAGGCGCTGAAAAAAAAATCTGACTAAGGTCGACTTGATTAAAAAACACAATATTAATTTTTTGAAAGTTATTTTTACAGAGGCGCTGCAAAATCTGACTAAGTGCTCCATGATTACAAAAACACGATATTAGTTTTTGAAAGTTATTTTTACAGAGACGCTGAAACAAAATCTGACCAAGGGCGCCATGATTACAAAAATACGATATTAGTTTTTTGAAAGTTATTTTTATATAGAAACGCTTAAAAAAAAATCTGACCAAGGGCACCGTTATTACCAAAGCCGCCTCTGACAATGGAACCAAATGAAATTAAAATGAAAATCTGTCTTAAATTGAAATTTCTTTTTTCTTTCTTTCTTTCTTTCTTTCTTTTTTTTTTTATCTTTTGTATTTTCACAAAAAGCAGAAATATCAAATTACCGGGCAGCCACCCAGGGCGCTAAATATTTAACAGAAAATATGCTAAATACGTCATTAATACTAATATTAATTTACGTGGAAGTTACTATTCTTCGAGGTACTGAATAAAATCTGGACCAGGGCGCCATGATTATCAAAGTCTCTGTCAATGAATCCATTTAAAATGAGAATCTGTCTCTTATACAGTGTTTCGTCGTTTATATTTGCACAAAAGACAGAAATACAAAAATACCTGGCAAAACCAGGGACGCTAAATACTTAGACGCAGAAAATATGCAAACTTGTTAGACGCAGACTTATTAGTAACTTATTAGAAGCATTCTTAGAGCAGAACTTATTTAGGCGTATATCTAAATAAGTGAATACGTAATATAATTTTTCTTAGAATTTATCATTAGTACAGGCTTTGAAACAAAGTCTGGTCAGGACACCATGTGTAACAATGGCATATCTGATTGTCGATAACTTATGTTATCTCGAAATTGGGTTATCTAATTTTCTTTGGTCACACATAGTGTGCTTATGCTATACTTTAAAAAATAAAAAGCATTACATTTAATTTTCCAACTGAAAAATCTTGAAAATTGTATGCCTTTCAGAATACACAACTTTAAGCGTGCTGAAACGAGAAAAAAAAAAAAAAAAGTGACGATGGGCGCACCGGGCATTTGCCTCGTTGCCCGGTGGGCCAGTACGACCCTGATAGGGACTGGGGGACCGTATAAAAATTTAGATTTCGCAATTTTTATAAAATTGATTTTTTACTTTAAATAATGCTATAACATGAATATTTAGCTCATTTGAAACGTTTTTGCAATTGGACCTATATGTTTACGGTCAATTGTTGAGAAATTAAAGGTCGGCGATAGATAACATATTGCACCCTGTATATTGCTGATTACGACATTCTTTATGCAAATCAATAAATACGATGCTTTGTAACTCCGTTATGTCGGAAGAACGACGCATGTTTCGCACAAAATTAAAATAAGGGCTGATGCGTTTTTATAACTTAAGAAGAAGTCCCACAGAAGCTAATTTTAAGCTTAATTTATGCAGCCTTCTGAACCAATCAGGAAAAATCATAAGTATTTTAATTTTTTGAACAACCTATTTTAGAATTCTAATGTCTTGAATAATGAAAATAATTTTACAAAAATACAATATTCACTCAAAATGTAATCTTTTACAGTTTTAATTATTTTTAATAACATGAATATTTATTAAAACATCAACCTTTGTTCTTTTTCTATTTTACTACACTGAAATAAAGCTAAATGCAATTCCAATTACAAATAAAAAGAATTATTCTAATTTGTACTAGAAGCTGTATATACATCTACTCTGCATACATATATGTATGTATATGTCATGAAAACCATTGTAAATTACAAAAAAAAAATTTGTAAATGTATAAATAATAAAGGAATTTATTCAAATTAAAAATGATGTATAACCACCATATAAGTCTATGAAACAGATCCCCGTAGAAATGCATCATGGATTTGTAAATGTTGGGTTTAAAGGCGAGCGAACATTTTTTATGCGCATTATATCTGCGCACTACCAGTCTTTTCCCCCGGCGCACTCAGTCTGCGTGCGAACGATAGAAGAGTGTAGACGTAAAAAATATTCTGTGTGAAGTTATTATGAAAAAGTATTCTGTGTGAGAAATTTATCTTTAAATTAATTGTTATGTGTTTGTGCAGTGTTTTCGTTTAATAAACTGTTTGTTCTGTCAACATCCACGGACTTAGTGATAATTAATATTAGTGAAAGAACAACAAAATGGTAGCAAGTTCGTGGTTGATATTCTAAATCGAAATTAGTTTTGTTAAAAGAAACCATGGACAAGTTAAACGTCTCCGAATTAAACGGAACTAATTATTTTATATGGAGCCTAAAAATTAAAGCTGCTTTAAGCCTTAAAAGGTTGGATACTTTCATATCCGAAGTAAAAGCAGAAGGACTGAGTGAAAAGGATTCTGCCGAATGGGACCAAAAAAAATAGCGATGCCGTCGCATATATAAAGCTGTCATTGTCTGATGAACAGGCCTACAGTTCGCAGCAGAAGAAAATGCGAAATTATTATGGGAAAAAATAAGATCGACTTTTACCGGTCAAGCAGAAGATAGAAGAATAGATGCCGGCAACGAATTAAAGAATTTAGAAATAAAGTCAAATGAATCTGCAAATGATTATATAGCCAGAGCTCGAGTCATCTCAACAAAATGTCAAACACTTGGATTGGCTATAGCAGAGAGAGAACTTGTATTCTACACGGTACGAGGTCTGAAAGGAAAGTTCTCGAAAGTAAGAGATATTTTAAAAACTCAACGTGAGAAAAGTATGGATGAAGTACTAGAAATTCTACGGGAAGAAAAACTGACGAATACCGCTCGTTCTGAAGGGACCGCCGCTGAAGTATTCTACTCAAGGAAAAATAAAAGTCCGAGACTTTGTTACATTTGCAGACGTCCGAATCACATGGCCAAGGATTGTTTTTACAGGAATAATATTTCAAGAAATGACAGGTCCAATGGAAATCGACAAAGAAGAAAAACGCACCACGATGTAAATTATCCAGTTAAGGACAGAAACAATTCGGTACTTACTATTTCATCGGAACAATGTGAACTACGTGATAATATATGGTTATTAGACAGCGGGGATAGCTCGCATATGTGTAAAGATAAAATATGGTTCAGGAATCTAATTCCTGAAGAAAAGGATATCTATCAAGCAGGTAAAAATTCCAAAATAATTTCGAAGGGTACAGGTACGGTATCATGTGATACGGTAAGTAAAAATGATTCTATACATTTAACAATAAACAATGTTAGTTTTGTACCAGATTTGAGATATAATTTATTATCTGTTACTGCTTTAATGGATAAGGGTTGTAGAATTATTTCTGAAAATAACTGTGTGCTAATTTTTGACAAATATAATAAATTTCTAACTAAAGCATTTAAAAATGATAATCGATTAGAGATTAAACTTCAACCTGCCTATAATTCTGAGTGTAATTTTACTGATAAGAGTGCTAGTAATTATGAACTGTGGCATAACAGATTGTGTCATTTAAATTCAAAATATATGTGAAAAATGAAAGAGTATATTGATCTTAAAGATGTAAATGTGTCAGATTTTAAGTGTGATACATGTGACATAAGTAAGGTAACCAGGAAGGGTCATCCGAATATTGATATTGAACCGCTAATAAATAAAAATTTTCCGGAAGAGAATGAAATTCGTGAAAATCAAAAGAATAAATCTCTCAATTTAGAAATTTCTGACACAAGCGAAATAAAAAACGGTTGCGCAACCCCATTAACAAAACTTAATTTGTCTCCAGCTAGACATGAAGGCGCGGAGAAAAGGAATCGAAACAACAAAATAAAAGACCGAAGTGAAAATATGACTGAAGTTCGAAGGTCAGAGAGATTGAAAAGTAAATATTCGTCAGCTAATTTAACTGATAATGTCCCGAGCAATTATTTAGAGGCAATAAATAGTGTGAATTCACGGGATTGGGGAATAGCTATGAAAAATGAATTGGATTCTTTAATTAAGCATAATGTTTGGGAAATCGTTGATATGCCAGAAAAAACGAAATTGATTAAAAGTAAATGGGTCTATGCTTTAAAAGAGGGCGACAGTAAGGAAATAAAATATAAAGCCAGATTAGTGGCAGCTGGATTTAATCAAATTAAAAACAAAGATTATACTGAATCGTATTCACCTGTTGTAAATATTGAGTCATTTAGATTACTAATTGCGCTTGCAGCTAAATTAAATTTGATTGTTAAGTTTTTTGATGTAAAAACAGCATATTTATACAGTGATTTGGAAGAAACTTTATATATGTCACCACCACCTGGATATGAAAAACTGATAGGGGTTAATAAAGTTTGTAAACTGAAAAAGAGTATTTATGGATTACCCCAATCGGGTAGAAATTGGTATTTAAAAATAAAAGAGGAACTTGGTAATATTGGATTAAATCAATTAGCTTCTGATAACTGTGTATTCATTAAAGTTGAAAATGATAACATTTTTATATTATGTATGTATGTGGACGATTTAGCTATCTTTTGTAATAATCAAATAATGTATGAAAATATTGTTTCTAAAATTAAAAATGTATTCGAATTGTACGAAAATAAGAATTCTAAATTTTTAGGTATAGAAATTGAAAAACATGAAAAAGGTATAAGTTTGTCACGAGTGGAATATATTGAGTCATTGTTGGTAAAACATAATTTAGAAAATTGCAAATCTGTGAAAACACCTATTGTTAAAGGTGAAGATAAAAGTTTTCCTGCAACAAATGAATTGTTTGACATAACTATGTATCAGGAAATTATTGGTGAGCTTTTATATTTAGCCAATAGAACACGTCCTGATATATCATTTGTCACAACTTATTTGTCTCAATTTAATCACAAACCAGAGAAAAGGCATTACATTTTGGCTAAAAGAGTATTAAGGTATTTAAAAGGTACAAAAGACAAAAAATTATTTTACAGCAACGAATTTGGGTATTTAAATAGTAGTTCAGATGCTAGTTGGGGAAATGGAGAAAATGGAAGATCTTTTTCAGGGGGAGTTGTATTGCTAGGAAAGTCATTAGTATCTTGGAAATGTCGTAAACAAAAAAGTGTTAGTCTTTCTACATGTGAAGCAGAATTATTTTCTATTTCAGAAATGTGTAAGGATATAATATGGACTGTAAACTTATTGTCTGAGTTAAATTGTAACCAATTTATAAAAGATGCCATAATTTTAAGCACTGATAGCCAAGCAGCAATACAGTGGATCAAATGTACAAAATCCTCAAATAAATCTAGGCACATGAATTTAAGATTTCATTTTGTCAGGGATTTATTGTCAGAAGGTATTATTTCATTGGAATATGTTCAAGGTGAACATATTATTTCTGATTTCCTTACTAAAGGTGTAAATGAAGATAAGTTGTTATATTCTATGGAAAGTATTTCACTATTATGATATGTGTAATTATTGTATGTAATTTGTGTGTAATTTTTGTATGTATGTGTATATGTGTTTTTTGGAATTGTTTAAAGAGAAAAAAAAATGTATCTCTCGCAGGAGGGGTGTGTTGGGTTTAAAGGCGAGCGAACATTTTTTATGCGCATTATATCTGCGCACTGCCAGTCTTTTCCCCCGGCGCACTCAGTCTGCGTGCGAACGATAGAAGAGTAGACGTAAAAAATATTCTGTGTGAAGTTATTATGAAAAAGTATTCTGTGTGAGAAATTTATCTTTAAATTAATTGTTATGTGTTTGTGCAGTGTTTTCGTTTAATAAACTGTTTGTTCTGTCAACATCCACGGACTTAGTGATAATTAATATTAGTGAAAGAACAACAGTAAACATAGTAAACATAGGAAAAATAGAAATTTGTGGAATCAAGGCTGATTCGTCAAGTCCTAATTACCTTGATTACTACAGATAAAATGTGCGGTTTCATCTTCGCACTAGCTATAAAAAGCTAAAGATTGCGAAATTAGGACTACCGCCCACAATAATTCCAGAAATAAAAATTTTAGAAAACACTTAAGTTAAAAATAAATATCGATTGAAATGGATTTAAAAATAAAAACATATTACCAACTGACGATCCAATCTGGCGTTAAAAGCAAAAAGAAAGTATAAGAGATGATTTGAACATGTTGCTAAAATATATTTTTTAAATACTTATGGGCCAAGGAGTAATAATGTATAGTATAGACAGGTATAAATTTTAAGATATAGTGCTTTCTGCCATCTGTATTACATTTAAATATGATTTCCAATATGTTACCCAATGGATCAATAAAGTGCTGTCATCTGTCGTTAAAAGATACATTTAAAATGAGTACACAAGTATTTATTGTTATTAAAATACATTGTTTGGAATAAAAACCAATATATAATTTAAATAAACATATTAATAAATATTAATATCTATTATTGGATTAAGCTTTAAAGCAGAAACTGTATAGAGATAAATAAATGATAATTAAAATTATGCTAATATATACATAACAAAATATAATAATAAATAAGTAAATGATTTATTAAATATTAGTGAATTAATCATGAAACAGAAATTGTATTTTGTAAATAGAATTGATGAATTAAAAATATCTATTATACATGTTACCGTGAAAGACCGAAATCTGGAGAATCTCGAATTTCACTGGTGAATGTCAACATTCACACAGTCGTTCCATTAACTAATGGTGAATGTTGAATATGTCGGAGATTTGCATTTTCTTCTCCGTATTCCAGGCGCGATAAAACGTCACAAGGTTAACGTAAATTTTTCACCTCTCTTACTAAGAGAAATGACCAAACATGGCGAGGAGATGACTTCGGGGTTCGTCAATCTGTAGAGGAGTTTTCACTGCGGGACTAACCTTGGAGAATTTAAATACCATGGTAGATTTAAAGGGCAACCTGGGACTGGTTTTTTTGGACATGTAACTTTATATTCTATCGTGAGAAGAAGAAGGGATGCTCGATATTTTTGCCTTCTTTATAATGATAGCAATTGTACTTAGACAAATGCTAAGCATTAAGATTTTAAGTTTAATTTTAACAAATAAAGAACTTAGCATTTAGACTTTTCTTCTATAAATTATACTTTATTATTAAAACACATTACGATATATGTCAAAACAGGACAAAGTTTAAGAAACAGCACGTGTAAATAAACTGTTGAACTTAAACATAGAGTACATTCTAAATGAGAAAAGAAAACTGTTCGGATGTGGCATTCCCAAAACCTTCTACTATCTCATACATATGAATACATCCTGAAGAATACAGCATATCAGCGCCACCAGGTGATTTATACCAAAATCTAATCATCAACAACTTATGTCAACTTCTAACTGAAATTGATAAGTTTGATGAAAATCCGAGCATTAGTTTTTGAGATAGAGCTATTGCGGAAATTGTAAAAAAAATCTCCATAGCAGCGTCACCTGTTGGACGTATTAAACATAAAACTAATTAGGATCAATTTATACCAGTGACTAACTGAATCTGAAGCTTGATGAAAATTCCTGTATTAATTCTTGAGATAAAGCTATTGCGGAAATCGTGAAAAATGTAACATAACAGCGCCACCTGCCAGGCGATTTGCACCAAAATCTAAGCACCAGTAAATTATATCAAGGACTAACTGAATCTGAAGTTTGATGAAAATTCCTGCATTAGTTCTTGAGATAGAGCTATTGCGATAATCATGAATAATGCAGAATAGCAGCGCCACCGGTTCACCACCAGTGATTTTCACCAAAAAGTAATCCGCACCAAACTATACCAAGGACTAACTGAATTTGAAGTTTAATGAAAATCCGTGCAATAGTTCTTGAGATATAGCTATTGCGGAATTCATGCAAAATGCAGCGTAGCAGAGCCACCTGTACGGCGATTTACACTAAAAAGTAATCCACACTAGTTTATATCAATATGTAACTGAATATAAAGTTTTGTAAAATCCCGTTCTTGAGATAGAGTGCTCAGAAATGTTTTGTCACATACAGACACTCATAGACAGAGTGACAGACAGATCCACAGACAAATACGTTCTAAAAACCATGAAATCTTGTTCAGGACCTTCTAAGACGTGAATTCATCGAAAACTGGAAGTCGAAAATTTTCACGAATCCAATACTTTTCTTTTTGTAAAGATAGAAGAAAATACTGATAATACCAATTAAAAACTTACATAATTATGTGATTGAAATCTTATTTATTGCAATAACTTAAAGTTTTATGACATATTGAATAGTACAAGAATCCCTTGTTTTTACAACTGCATTTAATTGTGGAACACTTCCTTTTTCAATCACAGCGTGTATAGCCTTGCCTCCACTTCTCGAATTAGCTGCAGCTGCTCCTCTCTGTGACATTTCTTGATCAGAAATCTCATCTATGGAAAGTAACTTTTCTTTACAAATTACGAACTGATTAAGGATAAAAAGCTGCTTGAGGGTATCAATTTTATTTTCTAGTTTATGAAAGTCGGAGTATTCTATTCTAACAGCAACTGACAACACATTTCGGCCATCTGTACGATCACGGTCGACATCAAGCACTTGTATTCGTTGGGTATCACCAATGGAGCAGGGGGAACATTTTTTAAAGTTCGTAACATTTTCGTTGCTTAAAGTAGAATATTTTCTTTTGCGGCCCCTATTTTTAAAGAAATAAACACGTGTTGTTCAGTCAGGGCTTGATATGAAAACATGGTAGGTTGCACGTCCAACTTCAATATTTTCTTCTTCAAGCTCTTCTTCGATTTCAAAAATAATAGCAACCTACTGCTGGACAGATAATTACACCTGTTTATTTTTTATTAAATATATTCAAAATTGTTAATTGGTCCAAATCATCCAAGCAACCTCATAGCAAATTGGTATATAGTTTTATATACCTTAGATAAATTTAAATAATATAAGTGATCGTATTTACCTACATTCTAGTAGAAGAGCAACGCGAAGCATTAATAAAATTAAATTATAATTCGCGTCAAAAAAAGTAATTATTAAATTTGAATAATTACGAATAAAATTAAGAGTTTGCGTTGTGAATTATTTAGACGAACTCTTCCACTTATGAATTAAACTAAAATTTAAGCTGTAAAAAAAAGAATTGACACACTTTAAATATTATTAATTAAATAATTACAGAAACTTTTTAAAACTTGATTAAATATTTTATTTACATTGAACATATCTATTTACAGAAAAACATAATATTAATTCAAAAAATAGAAAGCAACACTTTTGTTTGCTTCTCATTATTTTAAGTATGTTTAATCTTTTTTTTAAAAAAAAAGACAATATTTTCACGTACTCTAATTATTATAATTGTTTCTTTTTGCTAAAAGAAATACTCTCTTTCATTTTTTTTAATTACCTTAATCTTATTTAATTATTGGTTTGGTCGGATCTCAGATAACTCTCTACCATAAAATATCAGAAAAGTATTTTTTAAGATTTTTCATATGATCTTAAGTGGTAAAAGAAAATGTTTAAAATAGTACCTTCTTTTAATATACGGGATGGTGGCCTTTATTTATCAAATTCCGAGTTGTTGCGTTGCTTAGGATCATGGCAATGTGTCATCAGGAACGCATCCTCAATTTGGCTTGATTAGGATCACTCCGATCTGTACATCAGGAAGACATCCTCAATTCGGCTTGTTTAGGCTCACTCCGACAGGTACCTCAGGAAGACATCCTCAATTAGGCTTGATTAGGCTCGATTAGGCTCGCTTAGGCTCGCTCCGATAGGTCCATCTCGCCTGGGCTTTACTAGGGCTTACGGGACTCATTGCACGGGCTTTTCAGGAGAGCTCTTGCATCCTCTACATCTTTTTTCAGACTATATTTTTTAAAACTTATTCTTCTTGCACACCAGTTCCTGCAGTGGGAGGAACTATTTTTGTCTAGTCCACTGTTATTGGATGTGAGAAGATTTTTTATTATACTTCGATAGGCCTATTAGCTAGCAGTCTGCAAATGGCCCCTAACATATACTTTAATATTATTATCTGCCTTAAAGTTTGGGTGGTCTGAAAAGTCATAAATTTATCCCAACACTTTTATTGAGGCCATAAATTGATTCCAACGTTTTTATGATTTTACGACTTCTAATTATACACCACTTTCCATTGGCTTGTCATAAAACGACACCATGGCGTCTGGCTAGTTGTTGTCTGAGATCCGAACTCAATTCAATATTATACATTCATTTTACAATACAACAATTTTTTAAAAATATATATTTACTATTTAAAATCAACTTAATAATTTTTGTATGAACTTACACTCTTATTTTACTTAAATATATAAACATTATAATTTTACACTCATAATTATATTTTATAAAAAACATTTATACAAACAGAAATAACAAATTACGCAATTTTACTTTGATTTAACCAACATGGTGCGGGACACATATCATAGTTATATGTTGCCCAGCATCTCTCCCGGTATCGGAAAAAAAAAATAAAAACTGATTGCTGGTTTTATTTTTTTTGTAAAGCTTGAAGGAATGTACGTGTCCATATGACTGTGTATCTACACAGTTTTTGAGCGAAGACTGTAAAGTTCAATTATGAATGGTTCTGGTATATTTTATAAGAAGTTCTTCTATTGTTTCATAACAGAAAGTTCAACACATGATAGCATAGTTGTCTGTTGACATTCACATTTATAGAAGACCTCTGTACTGACAATCAGACGTCTTTCTCGAAGCCTTTTTTCTTTACCACACACATGTTTACTAATTTTGTAACTTTACAGTTTAAGTGCCCAAAATACATTCAAAGCTATAATTTTGTCTGAAATTAATATGCCGAAATAAACCTCATTATAAGAAAAATAATGGCATACGCATTTGACATATTATTTCATCACATACAACCTTATGACACAGTGTTTTATCTAAAACACATTTTATACTGAATAAAAGTAAATACAATGCTTGTAATATGACATGTTATATTTTCACATAATGAATCTGATGTATTCAAATTATAATCAGAAAAAATATTGTATACAAACTTGTTACATTATTTTATTTATTTGTTACTTCAAACATGTATGATCTGTCAAAATGTACAAGCTAATTCATCTCCTTTAATATATCATTACGCAATGCTTTCCAACTTTACCCGATACGAGAAATAGAGAAAAAAAAAAAAGAAGAAGGAGGATTGAATAAAACCAGTTTTGAACGTCCCCGATTCTTTCGAAACGAGGGGTTGGTCAAGCTACTAATCGCTTTCTGTGAGGTGAATTGTGCTGTGACAAAATTTTACGACTTCCCAAAGGTATGTATTTAAAACCATTTCATGCTTGTAATTACCGTATTAATTAGTATAATTTCTTGATATACTTTCTTCTTAACTCACTGTGCATGCCTGTATGTAATTTTAAACATAATCTATGCATAAACAGTGTATGTATTTGTATCGTATCTAATGTAAACCTTCTGCTTTTTTTTTATTATTTTGCAGGGGAAAAATGGCGATTCTAGCATCTGCATTCTCCTGCCTCATACTGGAACTGAAGCGAGGGTGGCTTTTTATGCATACAGGTTTAAATCTAAACCAAATTGCCTTTCAGGATTAAAAAAAAATGCATATAATTTTCTTTAACTGATTACATTGTATATTTTTAGACCTTTTTAACAAACACAAATTTTGATTCATGATATTGTTTACTATTAAAATGTAAACAACACGGAAAAATGACTTCTACGGCCTCTCAAAAATGCAAAATATGCATTACGCTGACCTTAAAAATGCACCTTCATTTAATACTATTAAATAGTGTTGTCAGAAAATGCCATTGACGAAGAAGAGAACAATTTTTTTGTCTTAAATTATTATTTATTTAGCCAACAATTCTATCTTAAAAGATTGTTAAATTTTCATATTTATTTATTTTTTTACTGAATGAAATAAAAATTTATTTATTCAAAATTTTATTTATCATTAACATTCCGTATGTGAATTCTACTGTCTAAACTTTAATGATATGTTTAAAAAGTAAAAGATACTAGATTATTATTATTAATCCAACATTAATAATTATTATTTAATTATAAAAAAAAATGTACTTAATACACTTGTATAATTTAAAAAAAAAAAAAACAAAAGTAAATGATAATTACTACGTAAAATCGTATGTAGTAACCCATGAGTACTCGGCCGAACCAAAGAATTTCTGCCAGCAGAAAAGAATCTTTGTATACTCATAAATATCTACACCCAATTGTTACAGATTAAGTTTTTTAAAAATAATTACTGTATGTACTATAAAAAATTAAGTAAATAAATTTATTAAGCCATACTACGTATTTTAATAAAATTAAGGCCAATATATATATATATTTATTTATTTATTTTGTTTTCTTATGTTAAACTGGCCCAAATTATATATAAAAAAAAAAAATTATGAACTCACACACTCAAATTTATCAATACTATGTATATTTATATGCGTTAAATTTAGAATTGCATTTAATTCTAAGGGAAAGTAAAGAGAAAAAAAAAATGCTTAAATTCTAAACTAACATAAATTTATAAAATATTTCATTTAAAAAAAAAAAAAAATCTAATTTCTAGCTGATTTCAGCAAGATGTCATTTAATATTTATATTAAATAATTTTGCTAATACATTTTATTAATTGTTAAATTTGCATATTTTTATATATACAATAAAAATATAATAGTCTTACATAAAATTTTACACTACAACAATGTTATTAATTAATTTAACTTGAATTTAAGCCTACTTTAATTCTAATTGAATACCGTTAATAAAAGTAAATTAGCTTATCAAGTTAAATATAATATAAACTATGTTTGTCTAATGTTAATTTTGATGAAAATTCCATAAATTTTAACTGTAAATGCTAATTGCTATACCTT
This sequence comes from Maratus speciosus, assembly GCA_963932465.1. Taxonomy (NCBI): domain Eukaryota; kingdom Metazoa; phylum Arthropoda; class Arachnida; order Araneae; family Salticidae; genus Maratus; species Maratus speciosus. The sequence continues at coordinate 177,369,944 of OZ010793.1, forward strand.
TTGTTATTTATTTTGAAAACAACACGAACTTATATTTTTATTTATTATTTTTTTTTATTAAATCTAGGAACTATACACTGAGCTAGACACTCCATAAATGTTTAAAACCTAAAAATCAAAAGTTTTCCTAAAGAAAACTCAAAATGCTGCTTTTTACAATATAATATTACTAATTTTATTGTTTGAGCATAACATCTAGTAATTATACCATACTTAATTTTTTCTTCGATTCCTTTTTCAGCCAAGAATCCTGAAATTTATGCCTAGGTGGACCATATATTGATGTATCTGTGAATTGATAAATTTTCTACAAAAATTTTGTTGGTGTTGGTGCATACCCAGCCGTAGGCCAAAATTGCACCCTATACAGAAAGCCTTTGGTGAGAAAATTTTAATTTTACTTCAATTATTTATTTGTGTATTTTTTTTTTTTTTTTTTTTTATAATTTTTTTGTGTGCAATCATGTTGAAATAACTTGCCTTGTCCATTGTTATACATATATATGTTTTTTTAAAATCCAATGTGCTACACCAAAATCCTTTTTTTTTTTAAATTTTTCTTATAACACTTTTGTTCATAAAACTTATCCCTGCTGTCTAAATTCTAGACTTTAGCATATAAGTTGTACTTGAACTACCGGAGTAAATCTTAGCACTTTTCGTATATTTTATTATGTTTAGGCTTATAGCTGACCGCTATCCTAATATAGAGTGCACTAATAATTTATTCCTTGTCAACCATATATTTATATAAGAAAAAAATATATATATGAGTATGCTATAAAGCTGTTCTAACTACCCTGAACCTATAGCTTACACCTACTCATTTTAAAGAGTAATTCTGAAATTTTGTCATCTAAATTGTAAGGCTACCCTTATAGAAGACAGAAAAAATTCTCTTTTTTTTTTTTTTTTTTTTTTTTTTGAAAATTACTCCAACATTATTTACTATTAAATTAATTAAGTTTTAATGTTATTTGGCTTTGTTAAGATTTTATATTTTCTAATTCATATTCGAAAAGAAAGAAAATATATATATAACTTTTGCCTGGAGAGAAATATTTCACTGCTCCATTGAAGTTTTGTGAAGCACATTACATAATTTTATAAGTATGTTTTCGGGTGCGCCCTGCACATTTGCTCAATATTGTAACCCTGAGACAAATTGGCGTTCCCATGTTCCTATCCTTTCTTATTATTATTTTGAATTTTAAAAAGGCAAGTTATTAATTTTGTTTCAATTTTTTTTTTTTTTTTTTTTTTTTTTTTTTTACCTAAAAGAAAAAAAATTTATTTTTAAATTTTGAAAATTTTTAAAATTTTGAAATTCGATTAATTATGCATTTTGATTTATTTTTAATACCAATTCATATCCCTTACTTGTCCCTTTGATCATCCGTTTTACCCTTTTTATTATACTTTTTCGGATACTTTTGAGCATTCTCTTTTAAATTCTCATTTTTATCCTCATTTGGATAATAACTGGCATGACTCTGAGGTTGACTATTCCTGTATGGCACATGCTGAGGGAAGTAATTTGGTGGGGGTGGGGAATATGGAGGATATCCATAGTAACCACCTGTGGGTGCGTAAGATTGAAAATGCCACTGCTGGTTTGGGTTAACAAATCTAGGATTAAAATTCGCTCTCGGTTGATACTGTCCATTATAAGAGTACCTTTTATTAAAATGCCGACCTGCGAAATCTCTGCTATCCTTATATGTATTTTTATTATCATTTTTGTACCAGCACGTTTCTAAAGTATGCGAATTTTTTTTTACATAATTCGCACCATCTGCTTGATGCAGTATCTTTTGTTTTAACTTTCAAATTGTTTATTTCGGAAGTCAAAATTTTAATTTGCTCCGCGCTTTCCATATTTAATTTTAACAATTTGTCCAAATTTTCCTCAGTGGAGGTTTTTGTAATCGAATTAATTTCCTTTGATGCAACTTGATTGTATGCATCTTCCATTTGTTTCGCAAATTTACATGCGTCGTTGAAATTTTTCGGCGCCATTCTTCGAATGTCCAAACTTAAATCTGCCCTAACTGATTCTAAAAATCTTGTGAATTTTATCATTTCAAATAAACTACCATTACCGTTGTCAATATTTTGGCCACTTTTATCTAGGTAAAGTTTTGCAGCCGCATTGAATTCACTGATAAAATCAGCGATAGCCTGCGCAGGTTTTTGCCTAAGAGAAAAAAAATTGCTTTGAGCCGCAGAAAAACTTGTTTTAGTAGAAAAAGTATAGATTAATTTTTCTTTAAATTGACCATAGTCCTTTTCTGTATTAAGATTTTCTTCATTAGCTAATTTATCTCTAGCACTACCGACTAATTTCGTTTTCAAGAGCGCTAGTTTCGAAACATTCTCTAATTCCGTTTGTTTAATTAGATTATCGAATTCGTTCAAAAAGAATTTAATATTCGACTCTTTCTTTCCGTCAAAGACGGGGATACAATTCAACAGCGTATCAACACTAGGTTGAGTCATTGTATTCTTTTTAGTTTTTTGTAGCGAATAATTTAGAGAAATAATTTTATTTTTCTGTCCTCTGGTTTTAACTCCAGAAGTATTTAAATCTACACTTCTCCTTTTAAATTTTCGCTTATTGTTGGGCATAACCTTTTAACAGAATGTTTCTGTTTATCATACTTTTTTTTTTTTTTTTTTTTTTTTTTTTTTTTTTTATATTACCACATATGTATGAAAATATTCTAAATTGCATAAATACATAAAAACAACAACACTAAAATTTAAAAAAAAATTTCTTAGGAGATGAAGTTGTTTTGTAGATTATTCTTTTACACACATAAATACCCCTAAAATATTTATAATACACGTATATATAAAAAACAACATAATTTCATTTAACAGAAAAATATCTGTCTTTTTCTACAGAAAAAACAATCTTATTTTTTTTTTTTTTGTAAATATTGTACTACTACTTCGTAGTACGACTCATAAATTTTCTTTTGTATCCAGGTGATACAATTTCAAAAATCATGATCTATTGACATTTCAATCATTTTTATACCAGACATATTATCAAATTTTACTTATTATTCTTCTTCTTATTATTATTTATACATTATATAAAAAAAATTATTTTTACAAATGTGTCATCTGTGATGTGAATGCCATTATTTTTCAATGGTAACTGAGATCCAACCACAAGAGAAAAGAGAGAAAAAAAAAACAAAATTGTAATTCCTAAATTTACCTATTATAAATCCCAGAATTATTTTTCTATTTCCTTTTTGTTTTTTACTAACATATATTATTCATTTTATTTATATAAAATTATTATATGTGTGTCAGTATTGTTACAATAATAAAATTAATTTTAATAAAATTTTAATCAATTAAACTTACATACCTACAATATCTTTAAAATTGTGACATTAAAATAATACTTAAATTTATTTTCCTTTTTTATTATTATTATTATTATTATTATTATTATTATTTCTAATGACCTCAGATGAACGTTCCTGAGTCATAGCACCATTTACCTATCTAATGACCTCAGATGATCGTTCCTGAGTCAGAGCACCATTTTTACTTATGAAGGGGGGATGCTGGACAGATAATTACACCTGTTTATTTTTTATTAAATATATTCAAAATTGTTAATTGGTCCAAATCATCCAAGCAACCTCATAGCAAATTGGTATATAGTTTTATATACCTTAGATAAATTTAAATAATATAAGTGATCGTATTTACCTACATTCTAGTAGAAGAGCAACGCGAAGCATTAATAAAATTAAATTATAATTCGCGTCAAAAAAAGTAATTATTAAATTTGAATAATTACGAATAAAATTAAGAGTTTGCGTTGTGAATTATTTAGACGAACTCTTCCACTTATGAATTAAACTAAAATTTAAGCTGTAAAAAAAAGAATTGACACACTTTAAATATTATTAATTAAATAATTACAGAAACTTTTTAAAACTTGATTAAATATTTTATTTACATTGAACATATCTATTTACAGAAAAAACATAATATTAATTCAAAAAATAGAAAGCAACACTTTTGTTTGCTTCTCATTATTTTAAGTATGTTTAATCTTTTTTTTTAAAAAAAAGACAATATTTTCACGTACTCTAATTATTATAATTGTTTCTTTTTGCTAAAAGAAATACTCTCTTTCATTTTTTTAATTACCTTAATCTTATTTAATTATTGGTTTGGTCGGATCTCAGATAACTCTCTACCATAAAATATCAGAAAAGTATTTTTTAAGATTTTTCATATGATCTTAAGTGGTAAAAGAAAATGTTTAAAATAGTACCTTCTTTTAATATACGGGATGGTGGCCTTTATTTATCAAATTCCGAGTTGTTGCGTTGCTTAGGATCATGGCAATGTGTCATCAGGAACGCATCCTCAATTTGGCTTGATTAGGATCACTCCGATCTGTACATCAGGAAGACATCCTCAATTCGGCTTGTTTAGGCTCACTCCGACAGGTACCTCAGGAAGACATCCTCAATTAGGCTTGATTAGGCTCGATTAGGCTCGCTTAGGCTCGCTCCGATAGGTCCATCTCGCCTGGGCTTTACTAGGGCTTACGGGACTCATTGCACGGGCTTTTCAGTAGAGCTCTTGCATCCTCTACATCTTTTTTCAGACTATATTTTTTAAAACTTATTCTTCTTGCACACCAGTTCCTGCAGTGGGAGGAACTATTTTTGTCTAGTCCACTGTTATTGGATGTGAGAAGATTTTTTATTATACTTCGATAGGCCTATTAGCTAGCAGTCTGCAAATGGCCCCTAACATATACTTTAATATTATTATCTGCCTTAAAGTTTGGGTGGTCTGAAAAGTCATAAATTTATCCCAACACTTTTATTGAGGCCATAAATTGATTCCAACGTTTTTATGATTTTACGACTTCTAATTATACACCACTTTCCATTGGCTTGTCATAAAACGACACCATGGCGTCTGGCTAGTTGTTGTCTGAGATCCGAACTCAATTCAATATTATACATTCATTTTACAATACAACAATTTTTTAAAAATATATATTTACTATTTAAAATCAACTTAATAATTTTTGTATGAACTTACACTCTTATTTTACTTAAATATATAAACATTATAATTTTACACTCATAATTATATTTTATAAAAAATATTTATACAAACAGAAATAACAAATTACGCAATTTTACTTTGATTTAACCAACATGGTGCGGGACACATATCATAGTTATATGTTGCCCAGCACCTACCAAACGCGATAAACACAACTTTTCATAAAATTGATTTTTTTTATTAATATAGGATGTAAAATCGTAAAAGACACTTTAAAATAAATTCTAATTATTATTAATAATATGTCGAAGAGCCGTGCTCGACAATTTATTTTATGGTAGAAAACTATTCGTGACAAGGAAAATTTTTGAAAGAGGATGAATAAAGTAATTGTTAGATCAAGTGTTAGTGAATAGGGGCCACACTCTTCGAAATTCCAGATTTTTCATGAACACACAGGAAACACATTGTGTGCACCTGGTTCAGGTGCACACAGTCTGAAAAAAGTTAGACAATGGGAAAAGATGTAATTCTATAGCAAGAGGATGGATGTTGTAGAAGGTTTGATGAAAAGAAAACCCAGATTTACAGCAATAACATAAAAATTAAAAGCAAGGAGAGAAAATATATTCCCTGCAGCTACAGCACGGGAAAGTGGGATTTCCAGGCGAACCCATAAATAAAGCCACTGAGGTGATCAGCGAATCCAGGCTAGATAACAAAATCTAACGAAAGTAAAAGTATTAGAAAAAGAGTACGGTCATGAAGTGTTGTAAATGGACCCGAGTGCGTAAGAGGAAAAAATAAAGAAAAGGGGAGAAGTCTTAGGAACAAGAATTTCGGTGGGAAAAGAAAATTCACAGATGTGTGCTTGTGCGTCCCTGGTGTGGAGGAAAAAAAAATAAATTACGAAATATGTATTGTATGAAAATGTCCAAAAAATTCAGAGTGATACAAGATTGGATTTTAAAGAGAAGCTAATTAAAATTAGAAGGGGGCGAAGAGGAAAAAAGATTAGACACATTTTTTCTGAGATAGTGAGTGACAAGTTTTCTGGAGTGAGTGTAACAAATATTAGTTGGACAATATATTATTACTATTCCAGATTTTTTTTTTAGAAGGAAACCGGATGGTAATACTTTAAAAAATAAACATTGTTTAAGGAAAAAAAAGTGGTTTTTTGTTAAACGTTAATATGAGGAAATTATTCTCTTCTTATGTTTTGTTTTTGAAAAGCATAAATTATGTCATTTCATATTTATTAACCCCTAATTTAAACAAAACTTATTTTAGGTTATTTTTATAAATCCAGCCCTGCTATCTCAATCCAGAAAACATAAAAAACAAAATATCTTACACAACTTACTCGTGCCGCAGGTAATCAAAAAATTATCCGTCTCACATGGAAAACTACTCAAATTCGTATACACATTCTCTGCCACACTGGCAATTCCAGATAATCATCCGCGACAATCGATGACAAGTTGAGGCAGTGCATAAACTTCGAATTACGCATTGGCAATTCGACGGTGTTCCTGCACTCAAGGAGCAGGATCATGTCGCGTAAACCTATTGCATGGCAATGAGATTTTCACTATTGCCTGTAGTTGTAATATATGTCAGGTGTCACTGTATTTTGTAGTGTTCCTGCTATCACGATGGAATGTTGAATTGGCTCATCCCGCTTTGTACCCGACTGCCAAGAATGGTTATGTATTTCACGCGTATATGGGTATGTGGATTTCTTTATACCCTCGAAACATCCCAACGGCTGGATGGATTTTGATGAATGAGGTGTCTCTATTGATTCGTCTTAACCGTCCGATGGTTATACGCTAGGTTTTGTTTTTATAAATTCAAAATGGTGGCCGTAAAATACAAAATAGCGGTAGAGACGAAATTTTTTTTTTACTCACACTATTGAGTGGTATATCATTAGATAAGTCTTTCAAAATGAAGATGACGTTGCATTGACTATTTTACAGTCAGAAGCTCAGTTTTAATATTACACAACCTGGAAGTTGTTTAGGTAGGATCTCTAGCTTTACTGCAACTCTGATCTTCATAGACATCTATAAGCCTCATCAAAACAGTGTTTATAGATAGGAACTAACAATTAAACACAACTTAAAAGTCATCAATACAATTAAATAAAAAAAAATAGATAAGTGATATAAAAAATAGTTTCACATTGATGAGAAATAATTAATGAGTTCGCTTTTTACGCAGTCGGGTTTTTTGATTTTTTAAAATTTAATTTTTACTTGTTCGATATGTCTTTCAGTCGACCTACCAAACGCAATATACACAAAATTAGAAAATATTGAAAATTTATAGTTATTATTTGTTATTAAAAACCGTACAAAACACTGAATTTTATTATTACTAACATAAATATGTTATTACTATTACAGTTGTTTTTATTTTTGGTTAATATAAGGAATATTTTGTTTGAAACTTATTCACTTATTTAGTTTTTTCAAACAGAAAATTATGACATTTGTACATCTCTTAATCTATAGTTTATGCAAAAATTTTTTAGATTATGTTAGTAAATCAAGCACTGCATTCCTGATTCAGAAAACAACAAAATTCGAAATATTTTGTACGCCTGACTCGTTTAGACCGCGTTACTCACGTCTTGACCTCAAGCAGTATGACGAGTTTGCATAAATTGCCCTTTCCCATAGAAACGCAATAATATTTTCATGCTTGCCTCTCGTAACAGCAACTGAAAGTGTGCTTGCTATAAATGTCGAATGTCTACTGAACCATACCGGTTTTACGATATGTTTTACAGCCGACCTACCAAACGGGATAAACTCAAACATTCATAATACTGAAATTTTCTATCAATATATATAGTTAATATATACTCAAACTTCAGAAAATAACTGGAAACCTTTTATTGAAGAATTACATTAAGTAGAAAAACTATATATACGAAAATTATTTACAAAAGCATAAATAGACATCTTCAAATCATAAATAAAATGAATCTTCAAAGCAGATAAATAACACATCTTTTAGTTCATTATTACATCGACGTATACGTCATATATCTCTCTCACTCTCCACTGAATCTCTGCCATATTTTTCCGCAGCATCTAACAAGAATGTTTGATCTGAGGCATGTTCTGACGTCTGCTCGTAAACCGATGTGATGCTGCCATTCGTCGAGATTAAAGAGAAGACCAGATGGACTCCACAACACGGCTCGCCATGAGAATACACTGCCCTCAGTGCATGAGAAAATCAGAATACACAGGAGATCACTGGTGGGGGCAAATAGAGTATCTGAAAAAACAAAATAAGAAGCAGCAGACAAAGTTCTTTTCTTGTTTAACTCTTCACTGCACGACTTTTTTCTATTTTTATGAAAAAAATTATTTGAAATCTATATATCGGTCTAATAATGGGAAAAATAGTAAAAAAAAATATAAATTTCAAATTTTGAGCTAAAATTTGATATTTTATGGCGTGTACCCTATGTACACAATTCGGGTTTTAAAACATTGTATTGCTATATTTTACAACTAAATGAGCTTAAATTAATTAATTTTATCTGATTAACACTCTGCAACTTTTTTTGAATTAATATTTTTAAGTATTCACTTAAAATAATTAAAGTAAATTTTACCTTAATACCTTAATCGAAATTATTTTTGCTTCCGAAGAACAAATTCTAATATTTTGTCAATTGCAGCCATCTGACATGGACAAAATAACTGTTATTCCATTCTTTGGACTGTTCTTGATCAGGGATAGAGATCATATTTGCAAAAATCATGGCACATAATAAGAATTAGAGTGTTTTTAGATATGTGCCAGATGTGGCAAAACAACGCAGTGAAGGGTTTTAAACAACTTAATTCAAGACATTGGGACTGTTATCTTAAGTAGATACTGTAGTAGAGATCCGTACTTTAAAATATTTGTAGATTGTAAATTATTACCAGGTTCAGTTTCTTTGCATTCGCTGGAGTCTATAAATAGCTGTAGGCTGTGATCAGTGTAGAAATAATGCTTTTAAATTGTTTTTTACGAAATCTGTTTATTTGGAGTAACTATATAAAATTAAAGCATTTTCATACAGAAAAGGATAGGGATGGTGCCTGATAGAATTTCTAAAGACGATTTTTTCACATGACTGAGTTCATGAAGTGCAAGGGAGCAATTCCCAATTATTCTGTAATATACACATTGGCATCAAACAATTGGCGAAAAGAGCACATGAAAAATGAATGATGTCATATGAGAAAAATTATCTGTTACCTTTGGACAATGAGGAGAATTTTTGAATTGTGTGGCAGGGCCACCAGCATAGCAGTCCTAAAAAATAAGCCAAAAAGAATTCGAACGCCGATTTGTACGTTAAGAGGAAAGTTTTGAGAACATAGCGTTAAAGACAATACAGACCGCATTTACTGGAAATGTTTGTGATTTAACAAGGAAGTCATACTCAAAAATTAAGCAGAGATCAAAGAGTTATTTCTACTGGCCGAAAGCAAAGCCGATCTTTATTCTTTTTTTTATCTAGTCAGCGTGAATAATCATCTAAATGAATTTTATGAATGCGAGAGCCAATTTAGTGGTAAAGGCATCTGTTAAATTTCTTTTCTTTCTTTTCTTTTGGAGGAAAGTTACAATGGGAACTGAAATAAAGGTTAGGATAAAATGAATAAGTAATTAAAGATTAGTTTTAACTGAAATTTAGAGAAAGGAATAATTTAAGAAAAATATATGTGATTCCACATCACAGATACTGGTGATTATCTCAATCCACGTTCACGCCTAATGGCATGTCGACGCTGTGCCTGTCCTCAAGGACTAGATTGCGTAAATACGCATTACCCAAAGCATGCCTACGAGGTTTTGAAGTTTTCCTGTCGTTGTAACAGGTGATGTGTGATTGTTCTTTGTAGTGTGCCTGCTATCTCGTTCAAATGTCAAATTGACTCTTTCAGCATTTACAATATGTATTTAGCCGACCTACGAAACACGATAAACACCACCTTTGACAACACTGGAATTTTTTTTTAAAAATATATTACAAAAAGAAACCCCTAAAAAAAACACGTCAATATTAATTCTAATTATTACTGACACTATCATGTGACTACTATTCCAGTGTTTTCTCTCTTTAAGATGAGAGGGAGTTTTCAAAAATTAAGCATTGTTCTAGAAAAAAAAAGTGGGGTTTTGTTAAACGTTAATATGAGAAAATATTTTATCTCAAAATTATTTTCTTATTAATTTTCTTTATTAAAACCATAAATTACGTCATTTGCATATTCACAATTCTTTAATTTAAACAAAATTCATTTTAGATTTTGTTAGTAAATCCTGCCCTGCACGCCTAATTATTTAGAGAACAACAGAATTCAACTCCTCGGATGGCACATCGAGGGAATCCTTCACCACAGTAAATGACAATTTGAGGTTGTGGATTGACGACTTACCTAATGGCAGGTAGAGGCTGTTCCTGCCGTAAAGAAGCATCAAGAGGTTCGAGCAAATTCGCATTTCCCATAAAATGCTGTTTTTACGAATCGCACACGTTGTTTCACATTATTGGTTTTTGTAGTTTGAATTGTACTTACTATCAATTTAGAATTACGAATTGAATCATTCGGCATTTGCAAATGTTTGTCAATCGACCTACGACACGCGATAAACACGACCTTCGACAACACTGAAAACATTTTATTATAATATATTAAAAAAAAAATTAAAAACACTTTACTATTAATTATAATTATTATTGACAATATAATATTACTGCTATGCGAGATTTATGTTCTTTTCAAGATGAGAGGTTGTACTTTAAAATTTAAAAATTGTTTGCGAAAAAAACTGTGGAGTTTTGTTAAAGGTTAATATGAGAATATAATTTGTCTAAAATTTAAAATTATTCCCTTAACACGTTCACGCCGGCGCGGTGGGTCACACTGGATTGTTTCAGAGTTTTCAAGTATCCGGCTTTTTGCACACCACTATTATTTTAGAGAAAATGTCGTTCCTTTAAATCGCCCAATTGTTCTAATTAAATAAAACAACAATTTCTGTATTAAAATACTAGTATCCAAAAAGCCGGAGACTTGGCAGCTCCGAGACAGTCGAGTGTGACCCACCGAGCCGGCGTTAACGTGTTAATTAGTTTTGTTTTTAAATACCATAAAACATGTCATATGCATACTTATTAATCTTTAATTAAAAAAAATATTTATTTTAGTTTATGTTAGTATGTTCGGTCCTGCAAGCCTAATTATTCAGATAACAACAGAATACAAACAATATTTTACGTCTAATTCGCTTAGCACGCCAACCGCATAAATCGCCTATCTAGGAAATCAAGTTTAAATTATACATTCTTCGCCTCATCGGGTAGTAAGTCTAGGTAATCCTCCACCATAGAAGATGGCAAGTTGAGGTTGCGGATTCACAACTTACTTAATGGCAAGTCGACGCTGTTCCTGCCCTCAAGGAGCATAACGAGGTTCGCGCAAATCCGCATTTCCTATAGCTTGACCTTCTCACGGTTGGCACTACCTTTTACAACACTGAAAACTTTTTACTATATAATATTGTAAAAAAACTTTAAAAACAATTTAACATTGATTATAATTATTACTAAAAATTCGATGTTACAACTATTCGAGATTTATTTTCTTTTCAAGATGAGGAGTGTACTTTAAAAATTAAGAATTGTTTGAGAAAACAATTGTGGTATTTTGTTAAAGGTTAATATGAGAATATATTTTGTCTACAAATTTTTCCCTTAATTAGTTTTTAAAAAAACCACAAAATATTCACACTTAGAATTACGAATTGAATCAATCGTCTTTTACTATATGTTTTTCAGTCCACATACGACACGCGATAAACACGACATTTGACAACACAGATAATACTTCATTATAATATTAAATATATATACCTTATAACCTAATGCCTTATAACATAAAATTAATTATAATTATTACCGACAATATCATGTTACAACTATTCGAAATTCATTTTCTTTTGAAGATGAGAGGGCATACTTAAAAAATCAATCATTGTTTGAGAAAAAATATGTGGTGTTTTGTAAAGGGTTAATATGAGACTGTTTTTTTCTCAAAATTACTATGAAAAATCATAAATATATTTCATATGCATATTTATTAATCTTTAATTTAAACAATATTTATTTTAGATTATGTTAGTATATACTGCCTTGCACGCCTAATTATTCAGAGAACAACATAATACAAAATATCTTTTACGTGTAACTCGCTCAGCATTACGACCGCATAAACCGCCTAGTTCGAAAATCAAGTTTAAATAACACATTCTTAGCCTCGTCGTTTATAGGCCATGGGACGAAGCATCAAAAGTGGCTAAAAACCAGTTTTCGTTTACCAACTCCGGGAACTAAGAAATTTCGCATGCAATACAATTATACAATACTTATTAACTAAAAAACGCAAAGTTCACCAAAAAATATGTGCACATTAATTTTTTATACCAATTTAAAGTGGTACCCTAAAGCTGACATTATAAAGGTAATGTTCAGTGTTTTGGTTAGTATTTTCACTTTTAAATAAGAATGAAGATAAAATTTATTGAATTGTCATCATTTACTAATAAATATTAAATACTGGCAATAAAATATTATCTTTAATATTAGTATTGTATTTAATATTTGCTGTTTAAGAAGTTGAATATTTTTTAATATATTTTACACGAATGTAGCTTAAATAATAGATTAAATGAAACTTGAAAGTTAAAATAATAAAATAAAATACTCTATACTTTCAGAACGTATGTTTTAACACCTAATGAAGTAATAAATATAAAATTTAAGGATTTGCCCTCATATTTCGACACCTATATCATCTGTTGAAAAGAGCAATTTTGAATCTTAAACTTGACATTCCCTTTAACTATTAAACTTTTTAGGTAAAAACATTTCTAATACAACTAACAATTTTTTTTCGAATACTTCTAATTAATAAATAAAAGGTTTAAGTAATACAAGGCTCTTTTTAACCTAACATTAAGAAACATAATAACAGTAAAGAGACTTTGATATAATGTACTTGCCTCTTAATAAAATGCTTAAGAAGTTACAGGAAAAATTAGACAAACAATATCTAAATGATTTTAGAAAATTGGTAATGCTTAAATGTAATACTGCTTATCTGCTATATAAATAGCATTTTTAACCAACTTAAACTTAATGCATGGTCACTGAAAAGAGTCCCTTTTTTTAGATGGGATATCCCCCGGTAGCTTTTTCGCCTGTCCTTTTTGGAACTAATGGAATTTCTTTCTTTTCTTTTATCTAAATTTTCTTTTTTCTCTTACATTGTTAAACTTTTAGTACTTCAAGTTCTTACTTTAAGTTCTTCTTTTCTTAACTTTTCTAGTGATTTCTCTCATTGTGGCTACCAGCCACGTTTAAACATTAATTTTTTTAAGTCTCCCTAATGCCCTTGCAACACGATCACCTCCCAACTGGATGTTAAGTTGCCACGCAACTAGGAAGTCCATCAACAAGATCACATTGTTTCATGCTTAAATACTTGTCTTAAATAAAAGCTTTACTTTGGCATGTTTTATGTATAATATTATTTATTTTGGTACATTTTTTAGAAAATATCATCTACATTATGCAAACTATCAATATCTTCATATGTCTGAATCAACTTCAAAAGTATCACTGAAAAATTCATTTTGTTCATTGGAATTTTCCAATTAGTACATGAACATAATTCGTAGCAAGTAATTCCATTTGATTTGCATGAGCATTTACTTGATAAACAAACGGTCTTCTGGCACTTGCACAAAATGTTTTTTAGTAAACTATATAGAATACAAAGAATTGTGTTCCAACAAATCCTTATATTTATCCCATTAATGATCCATCCATGTTCAGCAGGATTAGGGGCACTCATTATGTTCTGGAAACACCGACGATGAATATATGCTTGATAGTTTGCCCTTTTAATATGGTATACTAAAGCATCATAATTTGGTGATAAAGCAACATCAATTTTAAACTTCAGTTTGAACAATGTGTATCTTGAATCATTTACTGAAGTTTTAGTAGGTTGGCCATAAAGTTCGCAAACAAATAGTTCAAGAGTTTGAATAAGAGCACTTGATAAAGTCCAAGAAGTTCCAAACCCTTTAAATGCACCAATATAAACAATTTTGCTTTTCATTATAGTCAATTTTACTTTTCATTATAGCCAATGCTTTAATTTTGCCCTTGTCTTTAAAGGCACTACAACTGTGGCAACTTGTAAAACTGCGAAGGCCTATTAAACCATCACAAATGTCTGGACCTAAAATAGTAGCGATAGATAAAACATTATGGAATTCTAAATTACTCGCAGTACCCAGAAGCAAATATAATTATGTTGTTAAAAATCTACTCATACAAAGTGAGATGATGAAAACATGTGTCCGAACTTTTAATAATAACATGTATGAAAAATATCGAAGCATTTTCTACATGCAACAGCATTCTTGTATCGGCTTCCTCGTGATCAGAATGCGGTTCGGGCATATCCCTTACTATCAGATGACTATTTTCACCGCTTATGATATGACACTTTACCCCATGTGCAGTCAATCAACAACACTCTTTTCAGAATTGGGGGGATCTACTGAGGACCATTTTTTAAAAAGAAATTCAACCAAAGCTGCCTTATTTGACCCATTTGCTAGAAATTTTAACTGATGAGGGTTTTTTTTTTCGCTGAACTTCCTATTTTAATAACAGTTTCACCTCCTGTAGCCCTCCTTTGTCACTCGCTGCACTAAACGTTGAAAATAGGAGATGTGTCAGTTACAAAGTGAATTACTTTAGATTTGTAGCTAACACCCATACCAATAACATATTTCAGTACTTGTAAAGCAAGATCTCCAAAAGTATTTGGAATATTCTGCATTTGTTGCAAAACTCCCATACCGTCCAAAATCAAGGCATTACTTTCAGGGATCTCACCTGGAATTTGATACTGATCCACTGATTTCAGCACAGAATGAGTCAATGCTGCGTTATTTGTTTTTACGATAGAACAATCAGGGTTTGCTATAAGTGGGAGATAGGCAGTTAAATTATATGACATGACATTTTTTATATCAGGTTATGATGTTTGCCCCATTACAATTATATGAGCAAGAATGTTGCTTGTATTTTTAAAGATCCCAGTTTCCAATTTAGTTTTTGGATTAAGCTGCCTGTTAGTATAAAAAAAGGTAGCAGCTTTAGTTGAGCAATTTTTGAATATTTAATTTTATGTTAAAAAGAGCCTTGTGTTACTTAAACCTTTTATCGTTTTATTAGAAGTACTAAAAAAAATTGTTAGTTGTATTAGAAATGTTTTTACATCAAAAATTTAATAGTTAAAGGGAATGTCAAGTTTAAGAGCCAAAATTGCTCTTTTCAACAATTGATATAGGTGTCGACATATGAGGACAAATCCTTAAATTTTATATTTATTACTTTATTAGAGTTAAAATATACATTCTGAATGTATAGAGTATTTTAATTCTATTATTTTAACTTTCAAGTTTCATTTAATCTATTATTTAAGCTACATTCGTGTAAAATATATTAAAAAATATTCAACTTCTTAAACAGCAAATATTAAATACAATACTAATATTAAAGATAATATTTTATTGTCAGTATTTAATATTTATTAGTAAATGATGACAATTCAATAAATTTTATCTTCATTCTTATTTAAAAGTGAAAATACTAACCAAAACACTGAACATTACCTTTATAATGTCGGCTTTAGGGTACCACTTTAAATTGGTATAAAAAATTAATGTGTAAATATTTTTTGGTGAACTTTGCGTTTTTTAGTTAATAAGTATTGTATAATTGTATTGCATGCAAAATTTCTTAGTTCCCGGAGTTGGTAAACGGACTTGAACAATTTCGCCACTCGTCCCATGGTCTATTAGCAAGTCGAGGGAATCCTCCACCACAGAAGATGGCAAGCTAAGGTTGCGGATTCACGACTTACCTAATGACAAGTCGATGCTATTCCTGCCTTCACGGAGCATGACGAGGTTCGCGCAAATCCGCATTTTGACGATTGACACAGGTTATTTCACATCATTGTTTATTGTAGTTTGCATTGTACCTGCTAACAATTAGAATTACGAATTGAATAATTCGGTTTCTACTGTATGTTTTTCACTCGAAAAACGACGCACGATAAACACGATCTTTTACAACACTGAAAACTTTTTACTATAATATATTGTAAAAAACTTTAAAAACAATTTAACATTAATTATAATTATTACTAAGAATACCATGTTACAACTAATCAAGACTTATTTTCTTTTCAAGATGACGGGTGTACTTTAAAAATTAAACATTGTTTGAGAAAATAATTGTGGTATTTTGTTAAAGATTAATATGGGAATATATTTTGCCTGCAAATTATTTCTTTAATTAGTTTTAAAAAAAACACAAAATATTTCATATGCATATTTATTAATCTTTTATTTAAACAATATTTATTTTAGATTATGTTGGTACATCCTGCTTTGCACGCCTAATTATTCAGAGAACAACATAATTCAAAATATCTTTTACGTGTAACTCGCTCAGTACTACGACCGCATAAACCGCCTAATTCGGAAATCAAGTTTAAATAACACATTCTTAGCCTCGTCGGTTAGCAAGTCGAGGGAATCCTCCACCACAGAAGATGGCAAGCTGAGGTTGCGGATTCACGACTTACCTAATGACAAGTCGATGCTGTTCCTGCCTTCACGGAGCATGACGATGTGTGCGCAAATCGTATTTCCCATAAATTTGCATTTTGACGATTGACACAGGTTATTTCACATCATTGTTTATTGTAGTTTGCATTATACCTGCTAACAATTAGAATTACGAATTGAATAATACGGTTTCTACTGTATGTTTTTTAGTCGACAAACGACGCACGATAAACCGGATCTTTTACAACACTGAAAACTTTTTACTATAATACACTATGACGCAAAAGTTTAGACAATGAAGAAATTCTTACATACTTTGAAAAATATTTATTCAATTTTCAAATCACTGCTTGAAATTAATGTGCTGTACATATAAACAATATTTATAACAAAGAAAAGTGGAATTGTGCATATTGCAATAAATTAAATGGTAACAAAAATAAACTGCTGTCTCAAAAGTTTAGACACAAATTAAATAAAATCGAAATAAACAATTTTTAAAACCTGGTTGCGCATCCATGCTTATGTATTACATCATATACACGAGATTGCATGGAAGAAACTAAATCTTGCATAGTTTGTGGATCGATATCGTACCATGCATTCTCAATAGATGTCTTAAGTTCCTTTTCAGAAGAGTATTGTCTAGCGTTGCTATAAACTTTGCGACACATGATGCTCCAAAGGTTTTCTATAGGGTTAAGATCTGGGCTACATGCTGGCCAGTCGAGAACTCTTATATTATGGGAATTAAACCAAGATTTTGAATGTTTTGCAGTGTGAATTGAAGCATTGTCTTGCTGAAATTCCCACTGAGGACCCCCTAGAAGCTCAGCAAATGGCAGTAGGTTTTCTTCTAATGTCTGTGTATAATGCTGTGAAGTTTGACGACCACTGGTGAAGGTCACAGATACTTGTCCATTATAGCAAAAGGCTGCCCAAACCATCACCGAGCCCCCTCCTTGTCTGCGACTAAAAAAACGTCGAGGTTCCTTCCGCAAGTCATGCCAATACGATAAACAACCATCTGGACCATCCAGATTCCACTTTTTTTCATCGCTAAATATGACTGACTGCCATTTCTCTCCATATGACATATGCTTTCGAGCCCACATAAGTCTTTGTAACTTATGATATGGTTTCAGAGCTGGTTTCTTCTGCATTTTGCTATAAACGATTGTTCCTTTTTCCAAAATTCGTCTACGAATCTTATCCTTTGATACAGAGAGTCCCGATGAGCTTTGAACTCCACGTACGCTCATTTGTTGAGTACTCGCTAGTCTTTGTATCAGGCGATCCTCTCGTACATTTGTCACACGTGGCCTCCCAGACCGACATTTTGCTTTATATTCGGAACCACTCGATAAAACTCGATAAATAGATTTTTTTGACCTATTAATAATAGCAGAAATTTCAGAAACGCTCTTCCCTTCACCTTTCAACTGCCAAATCCTTGAAACCTCATTCACTTGAATTTCTTTAGCTCTCGGCATGTCGACTATGAAGCGCAATCGTTTGCAGAACTTAAGTACTCCAAATTTGTGACATCATCGATTCTAAATTTGCATATGCCAGCGAATATTCAAAGAAATTTAGAATAGTGTCTAAACTTTTGCGACAAGCACATTTGAATTTTTATGAAAAAAATTAGTATTATAGCAAATAAAACGACTGTCTTTTGTACATAGCATTTTAAATCAGTTTTTGAATATATTTACAGGTTTTTGTAATTCTGACGTCATAATTCTACATTTTAAAGCTGAATGACGTCATTGTCTAAACTTTTGCGTCATAGTGTATATTGTAAAAAACATTAAAAAGAATTTAACATTAAATATAATTATTACTAAAAATTCGATATTACAACTATTCAAGACTTATTTTCTTTTCAAGATGACGGGTGTACTTTAAAAATTAAGCATTGTTTGACAAAATAATTGTGGTATTTTGTTAAAGGTTAATATAGCAATATATTTTGTCTAAAAATTATTCTCTTATTAAATTTTAATTTTAAAAACCACATAATATATGTCATATGAGTACTTATTAGTCTTTACTTAAAAAAATATTTATTTTCTATTTTGTCAGTATATCCTGCCCTGCACGCCTAATTATTCAGTGTGCAACAGAAATCAAACTATATTTCACGTCTAACTCACTGAGCACGTCGACCGCATAAACCACCTACCTAGGAAATCAAGTGGAAATTCTATATTCTTCGCCTCATCGGAAAGTAAGTAAAGGAATCCTCCGCCACAGTTGATGGCAAGCTGAGGTTGTGGATTCACGACTTACGTAATGGCAAGTCGACGCTGTTCCTGCCCTCAAGGAGCATGACGAGGTTCGCGCAAATCCGCATTTCCCATAACTTTGCATTTTGACGATTGACACAGGTTTTTTCACATCATTGTTTATTGTAGTTTGCATTGTACCTGCTAACAACTAGAATTACGATTGGAATAATTCGGTTTCTACTGTATGTTTTTCAGTCGACAAACGACGCACGATAAACACGATCTTTTACAACACTGAAAACTTTTTACTATAACATATTCTAAAAAACTTTAAAAACAATTTAACATTAATTATAATTATTATTAAGAATACCATGTTACAACTATTCGAGATTTATTTTCTTTTCAAGATGAGGTGTGTACTTTAAAAATTAAGCATTGTTTGAGAAAACAGCTGTGGTATTTTATTAAAGGTTAATATAGCAATATATTTTGTCTAAAAATTATTCTCTTATTTAATTTTAATTTTAAAAACCACATAATATATGTCATATGAGTACTTATTAGTCTTTACTTAAAAAAATATTTATTTTCTATTTTGTCAGTATATCCTGCCCTGCACGCCTAATTATTCAGTGTGCAACAGAAATCAAACTATATTTCACGTCTAACTCACTGAGCACGTCGACCGCATAAACCACCTACTTAGGAAATCAAGTGGAAATTCTGTATTCTTCGCCTCATCGGATAGTAAGTAAAGGAATCCTCCGCCACAGTTGATGGCAAGTTGAGGTTGCGGATTCACGACTTACCTAATGGCAAGTCGACGCTGTTCCTGCCCTCAAGGAGCATGACGAGGTTCGCGCAAATCAGCATTTCCCTTTTCACGGTTGGCACAGGTTGTTTCACATTACTGTTTATTGTAGTTTGCATTGTACCTTCTAAAAATTTCGAATTACGAATTCGGCAATTAATATATGTTTTTCAGTCGACCTACGACATGCGATAAACACGACCTTTTACAACACTGAAAACTTTTTACTATAATATATTGTAAAACACTTTAAAAAGAATTTAACATTAAATATAATTATTACTAAGAATACCATGTTACAACTATTCAAGATTTATTTTCTTTTCAAGATGACGGGTGTACTTTAAAAATTAAGCATTGTTTGAGAAAATAATTGTGGTATTTTGTTAAAGGTTAATATGGGAATATATATTGTCTACAAGTTATTTCCTTAATTAGTTTTTTAAAACCACAAAATATTTCATATGCATATTTATTAATCTTTTATTTAAGCAATATTTATTTTAGATTATGTTGGTACATCCTGCCTTGCACGCCTAATTATTCAGAGAACAACATAATTCAAAATATCTTTTACGTGTAACTCGCTCAGCACTACGACCGCATAAACCGCCTAATTTGGAAATCAAGTTTAAATAATACATTCTTAGCCTCGTCGGTTAGCAAGTCGATGGAATCCTCCACCACAGAAGATGGCAAGCTGAGGTTGCGGATTCACGACTTACCTAATGACAAGTCGATGCTATTCCTGCCTTCACGGAGCATGACGATGTTCGCGCAAATCCGCATTTCCCATAACTTTGCATTTTAACGATTGACACAGGTTATTTCACATCATTGTTTATTGTAGTTTGCATTGTACCTGCTAACAACTAGAATTACGATTTGAATAATTCGGTTTCTACTGTATGTTTTTCAGTCGACATACGACGCACGATAAACACGATCTTTTACAACACTGAAAACTTTTTACTATAATCTATTGTAAAAAACTTTAAAAACAATTTAACATTAATTATAATTATTATTAAGAATACCATGTTATAACTATTCGAGATTTATTTTCTTTTCTTGATGAGGGGTGTACTTTAAAAATTAAGCATTGTTTGAGAAAACAGTTGTGGTATTTTGTTAAAGGTTAATATAGCAATATATTTTGCCTAAAAATTATTCTCTTATTTACTTTTATTTTTAAAAACCACATAATATATGTCATATGAGTACTTATTAGTCTTATTTACTTTAAATAATATTTATTTTCTATTTTGTCAGTATATTCTGCCCTGCACGCCTAATTATATAATGCGCAACAGAAATCAAACTATATTTTACGTCTAACTCGTTGAGCACGTCGACCGCATAAACCACCTACCTAGGAAATCAAGTGGAAATTCTATATTCTTCGCCTCATCGGATAGTACGTAAAGGAATCCTCCGCCACAGTTCATGGCAAGTTGAGGTTGCGGATTCACGACTTACCTAATGGCAAGTCGACGCTGTTCCTGCCCTCAAGGAGCATGACGAGGTTCGCGCAAATCCGCATTTCCTATAGCTTGACCTTCTCACGGTTGGCACAGGTTTTTCACATCACTAATTATTGTAGTTTGCATTGTACCTTCTAAAATTTTAGAATTACGAATTCAGCTTTTAATATATGTTTTTCAGTTGACCTATGACACGCGATAAACACGAACTTTGAGAACATACATAATATTTTATTATAACATACTATAAAAAAATTAAGACCTAAATATAATTATAATTATTACTGACAATATCATGTTACAACTGTTTTAGATTTATTTTCTTTCCAAGATAAGATGGTGTACTTTAAAAATCAAGCATAGTTTGAGAAAAAAATGTGGTGTTTTCTTAAGGGTTAATATGAGAATGTATATGGTCTGAAAATTATTCCCTTAATTTTTCTTTTTAAAAACCATAAAATAGGTCATATACATACTTATTAATCTTTAATTTAAATAATATTTATTTTAGACTATGTTACTATATCCTGCCCTACACGCCTAATTATTCAGTGAACAACAGAATTCAAAATAACTTTTACGTCTAACTCGCTTAGCACGACGACTGCATAAACCACCTAATACGGAAATCAAGTTGAAATCATGCATTCTTCGCCTCATCGGATAGCAAATCCTCCACCACAGTAGATGGCAAGTTGGGGTTGCGGATTCACGACTTACCTACCGGCAAGTCGACGCTGTTCCTGCCCTCAAGGAGCATAACGAGGTTCGCGCAAATCCAACTTTCCCATAACTTGCCATTTTGACGATTTACACAGGTTGTTTCATATCATTGTTTATTGTAGTTTACATCGTACGTGCTAACATTTTAGAATTACGAATTGAATAATTCGGCTTCTACAGTATATTTTTCAGTTAATAAACGATGCACGATAAACATGATCTTTGCCAACACAGAAAATTTTTTATTCTGATATATTATAAAAAAAAACTTAAAAAACAGTTTTAAATTAATTATATTTATTACTGACAATATCATGTTACAACTATTCGAGCTTTTTTTTTTTTTCAAGATGAGAGGGTGTACTTCCAAAATTAAGCATTGTTTGAGAAAGAAATGTAGTGTTTTGTTAAAGGTTAATATGAGAATATGTTTTTTTCTGAAAATTATTACTTGAATAATTTTGTTTTTAAAAAGCATGAAATATTTTGTGTGCATATTTATTAATCTTTAATTTACTATGGGGCTCTGTCCCATACGAGCTACGCTCGCCAACCCCGAATTCTAAAAGTTAGTGATTTCATCGGTTTAAAAAATTTTTCGGAAGGCTGAATTATAATTTAAAAAATAGTGACGATTTCCCTGTCAACGGTGTGTGTCTTTGATTAAATCAGATAAGTGAAACATACGTGATTAATCTTTAGTTTAAACGATATTTATTTTATAATTTATCAGTATATCCTGCCATGTACGCCTAATTATTCAGTCCGCTAACGAATTTAAACTATCTTTTACGACTAATTCGTTTTGCATTTCTTCCGCATATTCCGCCCAGTTCGAAAATCAAGTGGAAATAATATATTCTTCGCCTCATCGGATAGCAAATAGAGGGCATCCTCCACCACAGTAGATGGCGAGTTGAGGTTGCGGATTCACTACTTACATACCGGCAAGTCGACGCTGTTCCTGCCCTCAAGGAGCATGACGAGGTTCGTGCAAATCTGCATTTCCCATAGCTTGACCTTTTCACGATTGACAAACATTGTATCACATCATTGATTATTGTACTTTGCATTGTACCTGCTATCAATTTAGAATTACGAATTGAATCATTCGTCTTTTACTATATATTTTTCAGTCGACATACGACACGCGATAAACACGACCTTTGACGGCACACTTTATTATAATATATTATAAAAAACTTAAAACGTAAAATTAATTACAATTATTACTTAGAATATCACGTTACAACTATTCGAGATTTATTTTCTTTTCAAGATGAGAGGATGTACTTTAAAAATTATGCATTGTTTGTAAAAAAAGGGGTGTTTTGTTAAGTGTTAATATGAGAATATATTTTGTCTAAAAATTATCACCTGGATTAGTTTTGTTTTTAAAAACCAAAAGAATATATCATATGCATGCTTATTAATCTTTAATTTAAACAATATTTGTTTTCTATTTTGTCAGTATATGCTGCCCTGCACGCCTAAGTATTCAGTGTACAATAGAATTCAAAATATCTTTTACGTCTATCTCGTTTAGCATATGGACCGCTTAATCCGCCTAACTGGGAAACCAAGTGGAAATTACATGTTCTTCGCCTCATCGGATAGTAAGTCAAGGAAATCCTCCACAACAGTAGATGGCAAGGTGAGATTGCGAATTCACGATTTACCTAATGGCAAGTCGACGCTATTCCTGCCCTCAAAGAGCATGACGAGGTTCGCGCAAATCCGCAACTCCCATAGTCAAACCGTTTCACAGTTGACACACGTTGTTTCACATCATTGGTTATTGTAGTTTGCAATGTACCTGCTACCAATTTAGAAATATGTATTGAATCATTCGGCTTTTACTATATGTTTTTTAGTCGACCTCGGCACTCAATAAGCACGACCTTTGACATCGTGACAGAATTATTTTATTGTAATATATTATAAAAATCTTAAAAAACACTTTAAAATTAATTGCAATTATTACTGATAATATGTTACAATTATTCGACATTTGTTTTCTTTTCGAGATGAGAGGGTATACTTTAAAAATAATGCATTGTTTGAAAAAAGAAATGTGGTGTTTTGTTAAGGTTTAATTTGAGAATAAACAGGGTATTAC
Source organism: Maratus speciosus (assembly GCA_963932465.1). Lineage (NCBI taxonomy): Eukaryota > Metazoa > Arthropoda > Arachnida > Araneae > Salticidae > Maratus > Maratus speciosus. Next base: position 177,394,124 of record OZ010793.1, read on the forward strand.
AATTGAATCATGGGATTTTAATACGTTACTACGTGCGAACTAGGAAACGTATATGTTTCCATGACAACGCAAATGAGAGAGCGTTAACTACAGTTTCACGCTGCGTATGTGTCATGCTCGTGTGGTTGCCATGATTGCTGCGCGAACGTCATATTCAAAATCGTGACTAGACAGCAGAAATTTTCCACACATTTGGCTGTGGAATGGAAAGTTCGCGGTTAGCACGAATTGTTGATTTCTTGAGACTACGGATGAAACTCTCTCTAACTCGGTTCACCTGTTTCTTCAGTAACGCTTGGTCGGCCGGAACTTTTGCCTTGACATAAACAACCGGTTTCTTTGAACTGTCGATACCAGCGCAAAATGCTTTGTTGGGTTGGTGGTTTACATTTGCATGCCTTCCAGAATGCTCTCTGAACGGTTATAAGTGATTCACACTTTGAAAATTATAGTACACAAAACTCTTTCTGCTGTCAAGTCGCCATTTTGAATATGACGTTCGCGCAGCAACTATGGCAGCCAGTGCATGACACATACATAGCCCGAAACTGTAGTTAACTACCTATCGTTTGAGTTGTCATGGAAACATATACGTTTCTTAGTTCGCAAGTAGTAACGCGTCAAAACCCGATGATTCTTTTATAATAACCTTGTATTTTGTCTAAAAATTATTACCTTAATTAATTTTGTTTTTGAAAACCTACAATTACAAACACATTGATAATTGTACCGATCAACCATTAACATCGGGTCTGCAGGTGGTTTTCACCGATATACGATTTGGAACACCAGTTACATTTTAATGTGATAATCGAGTTTAAAATAATCCTGGAATTTCAGCCATCAACTTGATAAGGTTGTGGTCTGTGCAGCCGCATCCCGGTCTATGAGATTTCAACTAAACACTATGTTCTTTGTAGGAGCTGGTCAAACTTGAACAAATTTTGCTAACAGAGTAAAAGCATCTAGACCAAGATTCGAACCTGGGCCTCGCTATAAGGGCCAACACTCTACCACTACCACCCAGATGATATCCAGCTTGATACAATCCACTCAAATATTGGTTTTATCAAATCTGCAACCCAGCAGCACTACTCATGAAAATATGTTGAAACTTCGTGTATACATAATTATTATTCATGGAGTAATGGCATTCATGCGCAACATATTTTCATCAGTAACGCTGCTGTTTTGCATATTTGATGAATCAAAATGTGAGTGAATTGTATCAGGGTGGATAGTATCTTGGTAGTTCAATGATAGAGCACTGGCGCATATAGTCAAGGTCACAGGTTCGAATCCTGACATAGACATTTTTTACTTTTTTGGAAAAAATATTTCAACTTCGACCTCCACTGAGAAAGAATATAGTATTTTGTATTGAAATCTCATGTATATATAATTACTTCTATTTATTTAATGAAATTTTCTGGTATTTTTATGTTATGTATGAACGCAAATCTCGCCAATAGCTTTTTTTTTTTTTGTCAATAGCAGCTTTTATTTTTAGCATGTTTAAATCAGAAGAATTGTGTGTTAACTGGCAGGAAGTTATTGCACATTTTGTTTCGGGATTATATTATATTTTCCTAGATAAGAGACAGGTCTTTTCTTTACAGCATAAATATTACAACTTGATACAACACATTTATATGCAGTTTTCTAAAATGAATGGCAATACTTATCGTTTGGCATCAAGTGAATCCTTGTTGACATCTTATTAATGAATCCGTCACTATACGTACTGATGTAAATGCAGAGCGTTTATTTCACCAAACCTATTATCTTCATGATTTTCTTGAAATTCCGTTTCACTGAATTTAAACTGAAATTTATTTTCTTGATATTTGAAAAGAATTTAATTGTGTCAAATGATGGCTTATTGTTTTGAATTGTTTGGCCAGTTTTTCGTTATTGCTTCACATTGTTGTAAATAACAGTATTTCATTGTTGCCATTGACATTCGCAATTTAAGTTGGCCGTAATAATAATAACTTTATATACATAGATATATATTTACCAAATTTTAAAAAGTCCAAATGGAAATATTTTTTCTATTTCCGTTCGAAAATTAAATGAAATAAATACTCTATTTCGATGTACAACTTTTTTTGTTGTTAAATCTATCTTTTTGTGCCATACATAACATTCTCAAAAATAAAAAAAATTCATTGTGGCATTGACATTGTAATGTGAGTTGGCTATAATAATAAACACTTGATTTTTTTCTTTTTTTTACAACAAAAAATGTCCTAATTGAAATATATTTTTTTTTATATTTCATTCGAAAATTAAGTAAAATGGATACACTATTTAGATATACAATTTTTTTTTTTGTCGTTAAATCTAATTTTTGCGCCAAAATTATTCCAAATCTCACTCTATTCCATCTGCCACAATACAAACATACAAAATCCTTGGTATTTTATGAAAATATTTAAAATTTTCAAAACAGAGAAATGACACGTATATATTTGAAAGACAAAATCACTAATTAAATGAGTAATCATCTAATAGCAATTGCTAATAGATGATTACTATTTCCTCTAGTTGAATTCAATCCGGGAAGCTGCTACTGCTACTTCTACTTTTAACTCTAGTAATTATTGGCTCTCTCATTTTCAAAACAAAGTGACTTATTTGTATAAATAAACAACAATTAGTTATTAAACTATTCTCTGATGATGAGCTTGGAAAGCTTGAGAGTACTAAGAAGTTTTAAATAAAATGCATATTTTAAACTTGTAACATATTTTTCATTACTTTACTCGCCTTTTACGTAAAACTGTGGACTTTTTAAAGTTCACATTATATATTTTATGCATATTATTCATCATGGAATAAATATAATTTTAATGGTACACAGTAACACACTGTGTAACTGTATTGGTGTTACATGTGACACTATGCACTATGCCGATATATTAAACAATTGATTACATAACTGTACCTTTGAATTTTTCGAATTCAATGTTTCGTATAAAGTGGAGAATAAAGTGGAGAAATGTTCCAAAATGTCTATAGTATTTGAATTGAAATACCACAAACAATTTAGCCTGATGATGACAATATGTGATTTGAGGAACTTTGAAGCCTGAAATTATACTTTCTCTTCGTAACTTCCAACTCCCAAATGAAACAGTATCCATGCTTGAAATATAGCCGCCAATCAGCGTAAGCAAAGAATCACGGAATAGTCATGCATCTAGCAATATAGAAAGAAACTTCATTAAGCTTTTCTGTTTCACGATGTAACAACCTACCCTTATTTAATATTTAGTAGTACAGTAGAACGCCGATTATCCGAACAAGTCGGGACCGACCCTAGTTCGGATAAATGGACAGACAATCTAAAGGATCTTTCTAATTATACTAAAACCTTCACACGTTAGCTAAGCTTAGGACTGACAGCACCAGTTAGTGCTGGCATGTTTAATTATTTTTTAATTATTTGTTTTTGTCTTTTTAATTATTATTTTTTTTTTTACATTTTTATCATTATTTTTTAAAACCTTTTTATCATTTTCTGAACTTCAGATATTATAATTTAAGCAAGAAAGCTTTTTATTATTGCTTGCTTCACCGAAGACATTATTTTCCATGCTGCCATATCACTAATTCTTCTTAAACACGTTAGTTGAATAAGATCAACGTTCTTCTGCCATTCAAGCCATTTCATAGCTGTTTCCAAACATTCAAAGGCTTCGTTATGTGATAGACCTGGGTTATTTTCAGAGTATTCGTTTTCATTTTCTTCAATTTCTTTTTCATCATGAATCTCATTCACAATCTCATCATCATTTAAAATCTGATATCCAGGGTCATGTACTCCACTATTTAATAATTCTTTAATTTCATTTTTTTCATAGCTTAGGATTCTCCCCCATCCCTTTATTGTTTTACATTCCTCATTTTCTGATCCATCACTATCAGTTTTTTCTTTATTTAAAATTTTATTCCAAGACAATTTATAATTGGGAGTTCGGTTAAAATTTTTTTTGAAGCTGTTCCTATAACTGGAAGTTAGGTTAAAAAATTTTTTGAGAGAAATAGGCTGTTCGGATAATTGGAAGTTCGGTTAATTGGAGTTCGGATAATCGGCGCTCTACTGTATTTTATTATGACCTTATGCAAAAGATATATTGCATATGTGTTATCACATAGAAGGAAATTTATGAGCCTCAGAATCAATGTAAATTTAGATTATATTGAATAAAATATATAATGTTATTAACTGTATTTTTTTCATTGTTTTATTTGTTATTTAGTATTTATTTTTTTGTAACTCAACGTCATGAAATTCTCTTGCCTGGATAAAATGTAGGTACCGATAAAAAGTTTAATTGTAATCAATCTTTTTTTCTTTTACCTAGTTAATAGTATTGTGATCACAGGAGAAGAAAAATGTTGATTTTTTTTTCATGCTGTAACTGTCTATAAAATCCAGCAATACATCATGGTGTTGCTAAGTATAATTATATTAATTTGATAGATCATTGTTCTGACATAAAATGCTTGATTTCAAATGATAAGAAATTACATTAACTTCCGATTTCTGACGTTCCTAAGGATCATTGCTTTAGCAACATAATTCTTTTCTCACAATTCGAAATCCATAATTAAAAGCATTTCTATTTGCATTCATTTCAGCCAGTCGACAATCAAACAGATCTCTTTCGCACAGAATCTGCGCAGGGAACGGAACGCCATCTACTCAAAAAATTGTACAGAAGTGATTTTGCATTAAGTCGGATAGAAACAAAGAAACGCAAAAAAAATCGCTCGTTAAGAGACATGCTATATCTAGCCTATTAATTTTAACACAATTATTTAAAATCGTTTTTCATTTTTTTATTTTTCAGTTATTACATATTATTAACTAATAATTAACCAAACATTTACTTCCTTGTCGACACGTTTCATGCAAAATGGTTTCAATTTAGGCAATTACCATTCAAGTTTTCATTGTCAAAGAGACTATTGTCGCTGACCTTCGTGACGATTGTGAGCAGTTGTGCCGATTCATTAGCGTAAGTGTCATTTCAGAATGAGATAATTAGATTTCAATAGAACTTGTAATGTTCTAATTACATTGATTTTTTTCTGTAATTTTTACTATACAATAAATAATTGAAAAACTATTTAATTAAAATCTTTCAGAGAAGTATGTACTATATTTTGCAAAAAATTAAACAATGCTATGAAATATGTTTAAAATTTCATATGCTGATTTCTAGACACAAAATTGTCTATTGCAGTGGAAGTTTAAGTAAGGGACACCTCCTAATAAATGACACGCCTACAAGGGAAAACTTCTTAGCTCCCAACGACTTTAAAAAACGTGCATAATGCATCCAACTTCTAAATACACCGCTGCATTTTAAGGTGCAGTGATAATTGTGCCAATGAATAAGTAAACAGCAAGTTAACATTTGTTCAGTTTTTTTCATTAGAATGTATTTTCTAAAGTATCTTGTTGAATTTTGTTCTTCATTTTATACAACCCCCTTTTTTAATTCATTTTAATAAACTGAAATCCGCCATTGTAAATACTAATGTGGTTAAACCGTTAGATGGATGTAAAATTCCCTCTTTAAAGCTTTTTTTACAAACCATTTTTTTAGTTCATTTAATAAATCGTAATCAGACATTGTAAATGATGTGGAAAAACTGTTAGATGGATGAAAAATTCCATCTTTAAAGCTTTCCCCCTTCTACATTTTCCTTGCTTTCGTATGTATTGTTAGTGCACTGCATAGAAATTTTAAGACCATTCCAATCAAAAGTTTTTATTAAATATTTAAATCGTAGAAAATGTAGTTGCTTTGTTAATTTGCAGCGGTTGTAATATTTTTTGCGATTAAATATAGACCGGGAGGAGTTTGCACAGACCATCACCTCATCGACTTGACGGCGGAAATTCCAGGATTAGTTAGAACTCGATTAGGAAATTAAAATGAAACTGGTCTGCCAAGTCATATCTTGGTGAAAACCACTAGCATACCCGATTTCAATTGTTAATCGGTAGGTTTATCATTGTGTTATCCTGCCCACAAAGGTATGAAAACATGGAGGACTAGGAGCAGAAAAACACGATGTACCTACCAGTCAAACCTACTAGTCAACCGCTAAAATCGGGTTTACAGGTGTTCTCCACCAAGATATTGGTGGACTTTGCAGACCAGTTACAGTTTAATATGAAAATCGAGTTTTAACCCCTTGAGGGGTGGTAGGATATATTGTATACCACCTACGATTAATAAAGATTTACACCAGAAAAATTTTATGAAATTTTACTTTTCTAATTTTGGTTGAAAAAAGTAGTAAAACTGCTTTTCGTTATTTTGAAATAAAAATTTTCTAAATTTCCGGTGGGAATTCAGAATTACACAAACGTAATTGCTTGTCCTCAAGGGGTTAACTAATCCTGGAATTTCAGCTGTCAACTCGATGAATTGATGTTTTTTGCAGCCGTCTCTCGATCTAATAGAGTTTAAAAAATATTCTATAAAAAAATTTAGCAAAACTGTACGCACTTTTGGATAGTGAAGGATTAAATTTAGGCTCTCAATTTAGTATGAATATAGCAGAAAATGTTTGTTAAATCAAATCTATAAGGCAAACTCTTTGAACTGAACACTGTAAATAAATGGATGTATTCACTTTATTGTGCTTTTTTTGAATTATTTTAACAAGAAATTACTTTTTAATACTACTCGTTATTAACTTTAATTGCATACACGTTCTTAAATTTATTTAGGTATAAACTTTAGAATTATATTTAGTGCCTTTTTTTCATCTTTTTTCATGTTGGGTATCTAAATGAAATATAAATTACATACCTATATTGTGATATTTTTAGGCTCCGTAATGAAATAGTAAAAACGGAACCATTATAAGATTTCTCGTGGTCTGTCTCTCCGTCTGTTACAGCTGTTTTTCTCAAAAACTATAGAACATGGAAAGTTCAAACTTGCTACAGTTATAAAGGCTATTGATCCACATATACACAAATTTTTAGCCAATAGAAAAACTTAAAAACTCAAAACGAGCTCAGAGCGGAATGACACATTAACCTTGCGTTAAAATAACCAAAAATAAATATCTATTTACTAAAAAGGTGCTTAAAGAATTTATGAACTGGCAACAACTGTTACAAATGAACTGGCCTTAAAAACTTAAAACCATTGATATTAGAAATCATATGTAAAGTACAGAAAGATGTTACATCAATCCCGAGATCTTTCGATTACAAGTGCGATCATTTTCAAGGAATAGTTTTATAAGATTGTCGCTTTCACTGTGCTATTTATATACCAGTTTGGAAAAAAAGAGTCTATTATTCGTTGGGGGTGTATGTGAAATTGGTACGTACCGATGCTGAAGTGTTTGATTCAAAATATTGAACCAAACTTGAGGTATGTCATAGCATAAAACATCATTACTATTTCCGTTACTCAAAATCTCCAATGATTCTCTAATTCTCAAAGCATAATAATCTGATGTAGGCATAATACCTTTTGCATTTTCAAAATCTATTTTTATATTTTGGCGTTGATTTAATCTTGAAAGTGCCATAGATAGTCGGTTGAACTTCATATCTCTCATGTGCTTCCCCTATGTTTTTTTTTAAACTTTCGAGTTGCCATACCTATGTAGCTTAACTGAATTTGTTTTTCCGTTCTAAATGGGATAGAATAGACACCTGCGATTTCCTTGTTGGGTATGAGGTCGATTTCCCCCTTAATTTAATAGCCAAACCTCCAACAAAACCCAAACCTTTAATTCAGAGGAAAATCGACCCCATACCCAACAAGGACATCGCAGGTATATACTCTATCCAATTGCACTGAATATCAGGTGCGCTGCGCACTCCCCGGAAAATCTCAAGAGAATCGTAAGTTGAGTTTAAAGAAACAAATTTTGTCGAAATCGGGTCAATAAAACACGAGGTAAGAATGCCCCTCCCTGGCGGGGGTAGGTGGAACTAAAAACCGTAAAAAAAACTAAAGCCAAGATGAATGAGGCAAACCACTTTGAAATTAGGCCCATAGAACACGAGATAAGAACGCGCTCCCTGGCGGTGAAAGGTGAAACCAAAAACTATAAGAGATTCGAAAGCTAAGTTGAATGAATCACTTCTCATTTATATATGATTTAGCTATACAGAAAATACTAGATCATGAAAATCATCTTTTTTTCTGCAAAATTCTTACGTACCTTTTGAAAACCATTAAGCTGGTTCGCATTTAACTGTCCAATCGTATCATTGGTACAAAAGCAATGCATGATTTTGTTTCTATAATTTTATTTCCCCTATTAAACAATTATTTTGAAAATTCTAAGATGCAGTACAGTTTCGTAAATAAAATAACGATATGAAAAAATATGCGCAAAACTAAACTTTAAATGTGCAAAGTGTGTACTGGGTATTTTTTATATGAGCACTTGTACGGGGAAATGTATTTATGTTACTTGAAGTGTTCGAAATAATCACCAAAAACACTAAAGATTTCAGAGTTTGCGGAAAGGATAGTTTCTTATCATTCATACCAGTTCCATGTTAGTACGTATAAACTGTAAGAAAAATTTGTCTATATACACTAAACCATTCCTCATTTTTTAACAAATAGTTTCGTACATCTAGAAAACATTTTTATCCGTGAATTCTTCCCAAAAGTCTTAAAAAGAGCATAAATTCAGTTCATTCCGATTACGTATCTTCTCTATTGGCTCTATTAATGCTAAAATCCGAAATCCTTTTACGAGACATAGTACGGCATAATACTAGTAAAAACGAAAAACTGAAAATTCCATAAATTAAGATTTCTAATTTAATAATTAAAAAAAACTAAATCAACAACAAAGAAGAGAAACGTTTTTGAATTTCAAAATAAATAACATCTAATTTTCTCATTTATTTAAAAAAATTATTTTTAAAGTTATGAAAAAATATTCGCATTTAAAATATATTTTAAATAAAGAAACACATTTAAAATAGATATTTTAATTAATATATTAAATGAAAAACAAAAAGAAAATTATTAAAAACAAATTATCGCATAAAAATATAATATTCATATTTTACATCTAGCAATCTGCATAAAAATATTTATAATTCATAATTTTATCCTATTTTAATACAAAAGTATTAAAACCCTAACCACAACCTCATGAAAGACGAAGTCTTCCCGAAATTACCTTCAAAATCTAAATTGATTTAGAAGATAAATTTTTCATGAATTCATAATTTGAGATATAAAGGGTTAACCATCTTAACTTTATATATATTTTTCGTTCAACGTAAAATGAAAATCGGTCTTTTCGTTGACGGATTTTACTTTAGCGCCTAATCTTGTGGTTAATCTTCTCTTTTTATTTTTAATTTGCTTCGGCGTTACCACAATATCCTATTGAGATAACTCCGCCATTAGTTACTTTATAAACATAGATTTTTTTATTGTGTTTGAAAATTAGTTTAAAAATCATAAAATGTCACTACATTGAGCTAGAGTTTTCGAAAAATTTCATTCGAAAGTACTTTTTATTATCATTTGATCACGCAAAATAGGAAATTATGCGATATTTAGAAATTATATATCAGCGATAAAAATACAATCGGGGTTTTGAAAGGCATCCAAAAACGCTCGTGATCATGACAAAAAGCCCGTAGTGAAAGAATAGAACTTACAAGGAATGTCTCCATGCGGGCTTATTCAGAAAAATCTGAAAAAATTACAGTGTTCGTCTCATGTGGATATATATGTTTATAAAAAAATTTTTGGCGGAACCCCGATAAAACGTTCGTAAAAAAATAATGAAATTTTCGTTTATTTGGTGATTTATCATCGGTTGGCGATGAAATGAAATTTCGAAAAATACTTTTTCACGTCGAATACTCTTTAAGATAAAAATATTTCATATTGAACTTGTTTAAATAAATTTAACTAAAATAACTGTAGTTTTGCCAGTTTTAGTTTGATTTAGCTATAGTTTTGTCATATATGTATTTATAATGAAAGTTAAATATCAAATTTTATGAATTAAAACAAAATTAAAATTGTTTCAATATCTCAAAATTAAGTCCAATTGAGCGCTTTGGTTTCAATTTTGTTGCTATGGAAACGACGAATTCCTTGGTTTGAAATGAATAACTGCTAAATGAATCTTGCCATTATTTTGGAATACGCTTAAATATATGAAAGTATTTTTTATAGATGAAATTGTTTTTAAAGTAATAAAATTAAGTAACAAGCAACATAAATATGTAATACGAAAAAATGTATTTATTAAACTCTCTCATTGTTTATGTTTAAATTCATTAAATACTTTTTACACGCATTCTAAAAATCAATTAACAAACAATTTTCAGATGCATTAAAATCGTTTGCTTTTGGCGAGGAAAAGTACTGCTCGCCAAATCGCATGACGCTTTCGTCTTTTCGCGCCAAATACTCGAGAGTATTTTATTTTTTTACAAACTTTCTACTGTAATTCCGCCGCTAAATTTGACTGATCTTTTATTACATACATAAGTAGTTTAATTGGTTTATTTTTCAAAATGTTCTGAGTATGCCCAGTATGGAGACCTTCCTTGTTAGTTGCTAAAATGCGGAGAGCAGATTATTTATCAATTTAACTTTACCATCCGTTTATTACTAATTATTATAAAACGATTAGCTAAAATAATAAGATTTTTTCCAATTTTATTTAAGAAAAAATTGCAGTTTGGTTCATCAATAAAGTATTCCAGCGAGACATATTTTCTTTTATTATATTTTGTATTTTTATGTGGCTCCTAGTGGGATGTACTGTCATATCGTCGAGGTGGCCTTTAACCCTTTTGAGGGGCAAGTAATTTTGTTTCTGTAATGTCGAATTCACACCGGAATCTGCAAAAAGATTTATTGCAAAATAAGAAAAAGCAATTTTTCGACTTTTTTCCACCAAAGTTAGAAAAGTAAAATTTAATAAATTTTTTCTGGTGCAAATCTTCATTAATCGTAGGTGGGATAAAAAATATGCCACCGCCCCTCAAGGGATTATAAAGTTTCTAATTGCAAAGTAATAGGTAGGAAGCTGGTGACATAGAAAGAAAGCCCCGTGATTGCGGAATTGAATAATTTTTATGTAAATCGATAGTAAAAAGGCATACGGACAAAAGGAGCTAGTTATGACTAGGTTTGACAAGCCGATAAAATGTTTAATTAAGCAAATTATTATTAAAAAGCCTTAATGTTTTACCGTTACCGCGGACATTGATCACTCTTACAAGGAGAGGGTCCGAGGTTGGTCTCACCGAATGAGATGAACATTTGTGCTTCGATAGAGCATAGTTAGTATATAAATATATGACCCTCATAAAGTGCAACCAGAAAGGGATCTTGAGGAAATCAGTCGAGAAATTTAAGCTACAGTTTATAATCGGATAAATTTCCTTTTTCGCGAAGCGGATCCGTGGCATAGCGGCAGCATGCTGGATTTGAGGTTTTTCTACCCGGGTTCAAACCCTTCTCGGAACGGAAATTTTTATCAATCATTTTCGAACTGCAATTGAAAAAATATATATAATAATTGTAATTTACGACAAATATGAATTAAATGTATGTTTTGTAGCATATAAGTACTTTTTTAACTACGAAATTTCGTCTGTTTAATTATACACTATATGTCCATTAATGACCAGCGACTTTCAATTTTAGACATTTTGTCGAATATTTAGAAATATACTTGTCAGATTCTTCTGGAATTTCAGGGTTAAAAGAACAGATATGAGCTCATATTTATCAATGTCGATTTGACTAGAGGGACAATTAGGGGGCCAACAAAAAATCAAAGAAAATAAATAATACTTGGGATCACCCTGTAAAATAAAATGCACGAAATGATCTACCGCTACAGAATATAAATAAACAGACATTGTGCAATATGTGCATTCATTTCTGTAAGAATAGCACGTATATTAATAGAGATATATCGATTTCTTTTAAAAATAAAAAAAATTCTTGCATGTTTTTTGCTTATAACATGCAGGGTTTTCAGCTAAACTTAACGCCAGTTTCAGAAAATTAACAAAATGTAGTAGACACAATATAGTGTAACTGGAATATAAATATATTAAATATTTTAGGAAATATGAGCAGTTGTATGAAATAATATTTATCTGCGCATGCGCGAACAATAACAGGGATCTTTTTACATAGTTTAACAGTCAAATCTATGGAGCAACTTATTAAAAAAATCCCATCAAATATCGTAAAAATTCAAAAAGATATCTGCGTTAAAGTGAGCTGATTTTTAGTTGCTCGCTAAAACTAGCTGAATGATAAGGGATTGTCCACAAGTTGTCAATTTTAATTAAAACTTTTTTTAATTTTCATTTTTTATTGAGGGTTTAATTCTTCTTGGATAACCACCAGAACGAGCCTATACCATGATAAAAAGAAGTATAAAAATCGAAGCATTTTTCCAAATCTACTCCTTGATAGTCACTAAATACTAACTTTTTTCTGAAAGTCAGTTAAAAAATGACAATTTGTGGAATTTTCCTTATCATTCAGCTGCTTTTAGAGAACAACTAAAAATTTGCTCACTCTAACGCCGATATCTTTCTGAATTTTAACGATATTTGACTGGATTTTTTTAATAAGTTGCTCCGTAGAGTTGGCTGTTAAATTATGTAACAAGATCCTTGTTATCGTTCGCGCATGCGCAGATAAATATTATTTTATACAACAGCTCATATTTCCTAAAATATTTAATATATTTATATTTCAGTTGCACCATAATTGTGTCTACTACATTTTGTCAATTTTTCTAAAACTGGCGTTAAAGTTGGCTGAAAACCCTGCATGTTATAAGCAAAAAACATGCAAGATTTTTTAATTTTTTTTTTTTAATCGCTATATCTCTATTAATATACGTGCTATTTTTACACAAATGAATACAGATATTGCACAATGTCTGTTTATTTATATCCTGTAGCGATAGATCATTTCGTGTATTTTATTTTACAGGGAGATCCCAAGTATTTTTTTCTTTGATTTTTTATTGGCCCCTAATTGTCCCCCTTATTAAATCAACATTGCTAAATATAAGGTCATACCTGTTCTTTTTACTCCTGAAATTCCAGAAGAATCTGTCAATTATATTTCTAAATATTCGACAAAATGTCTAAAATTGAAAGTTGACGGTCATTAATGGCCATATAGTGTATGTTCTATTCTAATATACTTCCTTTGGACACTTCGTCCACTGCTTTCTCTTATTTAATTGCGAAGTTATATGTAATTAAATTTTGTGGCATTTATTAAAATTTTAATGACTTCTTTTTTGTTTCGTTATGACTATTTTCAGTTTTTTACTTTACAAAATGAGATTATTAAATGCATTTAAAATAATATTCTGGTAAAATTTTGCGACTTCATTTTACTTATTTAGTAAGATATATTTCAATTTATGTGTAAATAAAAATTCTAATAAATTGTCTAGGCATTTACTGTGATTTTAGTCCTTTTAACACGAACACGCTTAATGCGAACTATCGTTTTTATTACGGATTGAAAAAGAACGGCCATTGAAATCTTTTCTATTCATAGTACGAACGAAGAAAGTTTTTTCAACTTTTCGATGCAATTGTACTCAGTTCCATTTATTTTTTATTTTTTTTTTAACTCGAAATTTTTGAAGGTTAATCTTGCAAGGGGAATGTTTTTAATTTTGATAGCCGCAGAGTAGCTATTGTAAAATTATCAAGCGATTCCTCTTTCTCACTTAAAAGATAAAATTCTATTGTAAGAATTGCATTGAGGTGTGAAAAAATGTACATAACGCTAATTAAAGTTGTTTAGTGTGTTAATTAAACTGAGAGATCGCTGTAGCGTTCATTCGAATCCGCTAAAATTGTCAAATTGCCTGTCCTGAGCGTTGGTGGTTTTCTTCGGATGTAACGTAAATACCGGTCAGTTCTCCTTGAAAAGACTTCCTCTGAAGGATACTCCAGGTGTAGTTCTATATTCTAGAAGGATCGATCTTAGGAAAGAAAATCAACACCAGCAACACAGCAGATTTTGAAGGTACGTATGCATATTTATTCTTGTTACATGGAATATATAATATTTTTAATGTATGGATAACGCGAACTACTTTTAACACGAACAAAAGAATTTCTCCGTAAGTGTTCGCTTTTACGGGGTTCGATTGTATTACATAATATTACGTTTAAAACAATAAAATATCACACCTTTAGCTGTTTTCAACAACTTTTTTTAAGGTTATTTCTTGCATATTACTTATATTATGAAACTCATGTTCAGATGTTAAATATTGCAAATACGTTTTTATTAACTTTTCACAATTGAGATATATGGATGAGCCTGATCATAAAGATGACTATGCGGATGATTGAAATTACGGAAATTGCTCATTGACATTTTTTTTAAAATGAATCCTTTTTATGTTTCAAACACGAATTTTTGAATTTTTTAACTTCTAGTTAGTCGACTTTCCTTTCTTTTATTTTGTTAGTTACTTTTGTTTACTCAGAGTTTCCCCATTGTAAAATCTTTTTGCAAGGTTGAAGGGATTTTCGCCTATGAATTTTGGCTGACAGTTTTACATTTACGAGTGATTCTCCGTAAAGAGGCAAATTTGAGAAGCACTGAAGTGAAAATTTGAACTACTTACTTTTTTGAAAATTGTTACATAAATGTTTGTTCTAATGTTAAATGAACACAGAAAATGTATCAGCAGCGAATATTTTGAAAATTTTACAAAGCTCTATTATTCCCTCACTTATATAGTTGTTCCCTCATTTCAGCAAATGTGAGGGAATGACAAAATTCAATATCACTGCCTTTTTCAAGTTACACAAAATGGTTGCAAACGATTTATGAATAATTGCTTAAAGTATCAGCCATATAGCACAATATTAGCTAGAAATAATTTTTCTTTTGATTTACCTTGAAACAGGTATCCTGTGTGAGGGAATGATGATTAAAAAACACACCCATGCACAAATGTTTATTTCTTTATTTTATTCTGCAATATACAATGTCCGCCACAAACTAAAGACTCCCAAACAGAAAGGTGTCAATGCAGCAAACAAAATGACCCTGATATTCGGAAGAATGATGTTCTCTTGTTGCTAAAATTTAGATTTTTTTTCAAAATATGAGGTAGTGATTTAAACTGTAGGGAAAATGTTATTGTTAATTAAAACAATTTAATTAATTAAAAAAGAAGAAACTAGTGTTTATGATTAATATAATTATTTAACTTTTCTAAAACACTTTCATAATGAATATTTATTTTAATTAGATTTCAGAAAAAAAAACGTTTAAAATTACATAGAAAGTGTGGGGAGCTAGTGAGGGAATGACTATCTTATATTAAATTATTAAAAAAAATTATAATAAATAAATCATCTTGATGAATTTATTTTAAAAAGAACACTATTGTGGAAATACATATATACAAAAGAACAACAGTTTTTGTTAATATTTTTCATGTTAGAGATAAGGTAATGCAATATTGCCTCTTTACTCAGAATCACTTTTACACTTTTTATATTGCCCTGAGACGAATACAGTTAGTATAGAGATTATGCAAATTACTTGAGATCTTCTTTCTGAATATAGGGCATTTCCATAGTAACTGACGTAACATTTTATCATCGAATTTTGTTTTCAAATCTATGTAGAAAATTAACTAATAAAGCTACAACAAATTTTTACAATTTAAAATATTCTTTACTAAGGTCTTAATACCCAAATACTTGCAGATTATTTCAATTTCTCTTTGAGTCTCAAAAATTGCAATTCAAAATTCTGTAACTGACGTAACATAAAATAGACAAACATTTTTTCTGCCTTCATTAAGGTGTAAAAATTATCAAAACTATCCAGTTTAAAAAAAAGTGATTTTATGTTCTCAACAACACTAAGTAATGCCAAATAATAACAGTAACTTGTTTAATTAATTTCTGAATAATAAAAAACCAAAAATGGCATTTACACGTCTAACTGACGTAACTTTTATTGTGTAACTGACATAACATTATGACTTTATAAAGACAATAATGGTTCTTAACTCAGTTTGTAAATAGTAATTTACAATGCCTTTTTATTAGGATTTTACTATAGAATATAAAAATATCAAGTTTTCCAATCATACCGTTCAATTAAACATATTATAAATTTGATCCATCCCCCCCCCCCCCCAAAAAAAATGATGATTTTCTGTGGAATTGCCCTATAATAATGTCTGTCATCACTTGTATAATGCCCAAATCTCTTTTCATTTTCTCCCCATTTGTCGACTATAATGTACTAGAGCAAAAAGCACAAACATATGAAGCAAAGGAATTCTATTTAATAAAGCTTTCAAACTTTCTATATTTTACGCGCGTTTTGTTTAAATTTTGTTGTACCTTTCGGAATTTACATAGTAATCCCTGAAACGAAGAGATTATGCTAATGACTTGGCTAAGATAACCTTTTTTACTATTTTTATGACGTCTGCCACTATTTTCCCAATGACCAAATGGTCCGATTTCTATATTTTTGTTATTAGATTACTGTTATCTACTAAGGTTTTTTGCACTTATATTATCAGTACAAGTTGTATATTTTGCTTTAATATGTCAGAATTAAAATAGATTTCAAATTTATATTATGTTAATTTCAATCTCAACTATTATTTTTTTATAGCTAACGATTATTTATATTTCTAGTAAATTTTTTAATAACCCCTATTCCAAAGCAAAAAGGGTGCTTGAACTTTAAACCGCCATTACTCGGTCAGTTTTAATCGTAGAAAAGTGGGATTTTTTTTTTTTTTTTTTTTTTTTTTGTCTTATTTCTTAGAGTAATCCGATATTTTTACTAAATATAACTTATAGGACCGGGGGACCGTATAAAAACTTAAATTTCGTATTTCTTTAAGAAATGTTTTTATCGACCAAAATTGCTTTAAAAATACTTCTTTACTTCAGTTAAAATATTTTTGTAATTGGAACTACAGTGTGTGTAAAAACTTTAAGGATTACAGGAAATTGTAAAAATTTTGATGAATTTAAAATGCGATAATTGAAATTGTAATTCAATGTTCATCATTAAGTGGAAACACTAATGTATATGTAGTCAAAAATATATCTGTGAGCTTTTTATTGCGAAAAAATAATAATTATGCAAACAAACGCTATTTTTGCCTGTGTAAAAACTTTACGGACACAACTACTTTTTTTTTTTTTTTTTAGAAATGCTACATATAAATATTATACATTTGCACATTAAAAACACTTTTGTATAGTGATTTTTCTGACGTTTTCTATTAAGAGTATTGTTAATTTTATAATAATGCCATAAGCAAGTAAACTGACTGACTATGGAAAAGGTGCTTTGTATCTTTTTCATTCTCAGGAATTAGTTGTAGGTCTAATACAAAAAAGATAGAAATATCTAAAACCGTCATCAACATTTTTTAAGTTAAGAGTATGGGGAAAAACCGCTGGAGTAAAACCAAAAGCCTTGTCATCAGAGACAAAAAGAGAGTTTTAAAGTTAGCATCAACTGGAAAATACTCAAGTAAAGAAATTTTACAAAAGACTGGGCTCAAAGTATGTTAGAAAACAATCTACAGCACAATAAATTGATCTGGGAATTTCCAGTACACAGCAAACTTGTGTAAACCCTCTTTACTGACTAGCTACAAAACCCACCATTTTTAGCTTTCAAGACAAGTCATGACCTGGGACAACAAATGGTCGCATGTTATTTTCTCCGATGAAAAGAAATGGAACTTAGATGGCACTGATGGCTGGAAATATTATTGGTATGATTTGAGAAAAGAAAACAGGGATGAGATTTCCGCTTTTTGCACACCAGTATTTTGTTAGAGAAAATGTTATTTCATTTAATCGGAACATTTTTGCTATTTAAGAGAACAATATTTTCTCGAAGAATATACTGGTGTGCAAAAAAGCGGAAATCTCATCCCTGAGAAAAAGAAATTCTCTCAAAACGTCTGTTGGGTGGCGGATCCATTATGACAAGGAGCTACTGTTCGTTCAACGACGTAGGGCCACTTGCATTCCTTTCAGGAAAAGTTAATTCGAAGGCGCATCTAAAAAGTCTTTCTGACCCCGTTGCAACACTTCTGGCAGGAGAAAAATAAATTTATCAGCAAGATAATGCGCCAATCTACACAAGACGTCTGCCTAAACTCTGTATACAGAACAGTTTTGCAATAGCCATCCGGAAGTCCTGATATAAACCCTATCGAGAACTTATGGGGAGATCTACCAAAACAAGTTTATAAAAAAGGAAAACATCTTCCCTCAGCTTCAGAACTCAGATCTACGATTGAAGATGAATGGTACAAAACAAGTCCCGAACTGTGCCAAAAATTAATTATGTACACGAAAGATAGAATATTTGCAGGTATTAAACGCAATGGTGAGTGCATATTATATTATTTGTTTGTTCGTTACTGTATATTTTTTAATTTGCTGTCCTTAAGTTTTTACAAGGGCGTAAATAGTGTTTTGTTGTGCAATTACTTTATTTTTGTAATAAAATGCTTAAAGATGAATTTTTTATGACTTTTTATTAGCTTTTCAATTTAATGATACACGTTATAATAAACTTTTTTTCCCCTGACTTGAAATTTATCAAAATAAAAAATAATGCTTTTGCTGTCCTTAAAGTTTTTACATGTACTGTATATGATTATGACTGACAGTTTAGTAATTAGCCTATTGGACACCGTTGAGAGTGGATACCCTCTATATTGCTTATTCATGATTAATTATGGATATCTCTAATATTTATATGTCATTGTCCCAAGCGTTAAATAATTTTTATAGCAAATGTTCGTTTGAGATACTCTCTCATTATTTAAGAGATACAGAATGTTTTTATGGCCTTAAAAACTTGCACAATAAAATTAAAGAAAATATTCAGTTTTATTTTCAACGTACTGTACACAACTGAAGTAAATACAAATTTGTCACTATGCCCATTTCGTCATGTTAAAGAAACACAAATGCAAGTGACGTAAAAATAAATAAGTAACGATGTCATGAAATGGCCCCTTGACTGTCCATCCAAATGCCTGTGAACTTCCAGGTCTCTAAATACTTAATTTCAAATGAAGACAAGTATTGCCTGAAAAACAGAGCATAATCCAATATTAGTACGACAAACTTTCTCATGAACACTACGTATAAAAGAAGTTATTAGATACAAAATTTGTTTTTTAGACATTTAGGGAAAAGTAAAGTAATAACGCTCAGCAGTCAATTCCGTTCACTCAAGTATCTCTAAATAGAAAAGAATTGAAAACGTCCGATCATTACTGCTACCTAGCGAACATCATTCTAAGTTCCCAGTAAGGATATAGTGGCCGTCGGATGCAAGTGTATTTGTGTCCTCCCGTTATTAATTTGCAGTTGTTTTATTATAAAATTCTACAACATCTAACTTGAAGGTAAGTATACACTCTGATTTCCAAATGTTTATTTACTCATTATGTCTATAAAATATATACATTTAGCTGTACGTTCATGTTTTTATTTATTTTTGTAGTGCGTAGTTACGCTAACTACAACACATTAAAATCCATGATTGGCGATGAAGAGTAATGGCGCTCACGTGAAGTTTTGAAGAAGTTAAACGTCAAACTTACAGCGTAACATAAGGTTTCAAAAAGAAAGTTATATGGCACTAGCTCAGAGGAAGACATTGATGAGTCACAGCTGTCTGATGATGATGACCCTGAGGATTTGCTTCTAATCGGACAGGATATGGAGACATAAATCTGCTGTATTTGCGGAGAATTCGGGAGAGATAACGAAACATGGTTTCGCTTCACAATATGTGGAAAGTGAGCGCATGAAGCCTGCAATGTTGTGAACAACCCACACAACTACATATGTAACTTTTGTCGTACTTAAATGTTGTATCCAAATTTTGAGCGCAATTACCCTACCCTGTCGGGCAATACCGATCAATCCATGGTATACTTAAGTATAAAAAAAAGTTTCTAAAACTTTTATGCAAATTAATTGAAAACTGTTCCTTATGCTTTGGTGTTATACTTCTTTAATAAAGTATTGATTTTTCGTGCAAATTTGACTAGCTATTTATATTTTCCCTGAAGTGAGCATCATTACCCTATTTTCTCCTGTATTCACTGGCGCTATAGAATGCAATAAATATAATAGTCGAAAATTACTAGCTTTTCTAAATCTAAGGAAGAAAGAGGTTTATTATAAAAAGATTTCTTTGACTTAATTTAAAGTATAGGGGTTTTGTGTGTGGAGATTTTTTATTTTCACAGGGTATCATGAATTAGATGATTGAGCAGCGTTTCAAAGAAATCGTTCCTGATTCATTATTAAAGTTTTATTTAGATGAAATATAAAGTTTTAATAATAGTTGCACTGAAGCCCACTGGGGTAATGATCAGCGCGTCTCTCTATCACGCTACAAGTCCACAGTTAGGTTCCGAATTGCTGACTTGGAAAGTTTCACTCAACCTATCATAGCTTCGGGTTCGATGAAATGAGTACCAAACTTGCTTGGGAACTAAATACTGAGGGTGCCGCGTTGAGCTGACCAACTAGCCGGGACCTATGCTATATTTTATAGCACCTTAAGGCGCATTGTCCAGAAAATAGGGCTGGCGCTGAAATCAATTTTCTTTAATGGATCACTGCGTCATAGGCTTAGGTTTTAATAATTTCACAAGTTATGATGAATACACAATTGAGCATCGGTTTGCAATAATTCGTTCCTGAATCATTATTAAATATTTAATTAGATAAAATATAAAGTTTTAATAATATTTTACAAGTTAGCATAAATTGCATAATCGAGCAGAGATTTTCAAAATTTTGCTCTTGAATAATTATTAAAATTTCATTTTGGTACACCCATTTTTATTAAATTAACTGAGTTTTTGGTTTTATATAATTTAGAATCCATAACGTATTTATCAATGTAGGCCCTTTTCTTTTACAATATGTGTAAATAAAAATTTGCACATTTAGCACTGATAAAGAAGTTTTAGTTATTTTTAAATTTTAGGACAGACTTGCATTTGTAAGGAGGCTTTGAATTTATAATTATTTTTGCTTGAATCTTAGCAATAAGTTATGAATACTTTTCATGCACATAGCATAAAAAATTTATTGCACAATAAACTATATTACAAAATGAATGTATTTTATACATGACAGTGACCATAGCTCCATTTCGCATGGTTAAAGTGGTCGAGAAATTCTAGAAATTCATCCACTAAGTTACTCAAAAATATTTTTAAATTTATTTATAGTTTGATGAAAATTTTTTTGGAGCATCGTACGAGATGGTTTATAAAAAATAAAAATAACTAATCATATGAATCGCAATGAAAAAGAAATTGTAAGAAAAAAAAAAGACGGAGAAAAACGAATGCATTATTAATTGATATAATCTCGTTTAGAAAAACATTTATTTCAATAAATGTTTTTCCCAACTAAAAAATGGAAGGAATATCATTTTAAAAACGATAAAAATCGTAAATTATGTGATAATTTTGCAGAATTTTTTTGCGAAAAAATTACATTAAGGGGGCATAGGACCTTGAAACTTTTAAAAAATCAGTCTTCGATTTGGGTTTATTCTAAATTTCTCAATATGAAAAAAAAAAAAAAAACTTTCAAAAACCGCATTATTTCCTGAGTTATAATCATTTATAGACAGTGAGTGTAACTGAAGGTTCCTGGATACTGAAAATTTAAAACGCGTTTTCTCAGATTAGTAAATTTGGAGTTTGTGCGCACTGTTACTTTCAAATTATGTAAGCTACAGCTTTAAAAAATTAACCAAATATCCGTTTCTTTATAGTCTACATACTAAAAACAAACAAATTCACATATTTTGGGTACTTATTTTTTTGCACTTGAAAATGTTTTTGAAAATTTTGAGTTTTTTTTTTTTTGCTAAAATTAAATTTTAAATAAATCTTTTTATGTATAATTTGGTTTTAATTTAGAAGTAGGTGGGTCGTGATTCTATTTTGTTCAAAAATTGTTTCTTATAATCATAATTTAGAGTTTCATCACGCGCGCAGAATGGCACATATAATTTTATTTCAAGCATTACTGAGAAAAATTTTTTAATTTAAAATTTAAATATTAATTTTGTATATACAACATTTATTTTTCTGCATAATATAGTTAAAAATATATACGTTAGGCAGAAAGTAAAAAAAAAAAGATCTTAATTGCATATTGTTTGTGTTTTGGTACTTCGAAAAAGGCAATGTTTTTTATCATTTTAACGAATTTAAAGGTCCTGTGTGCCACCTAAAACTACTCAGATCAGGTACAAAAAATTAAAAGTTAATCAAATTGAATATTTTCACATCAATTTACTTTTCATTTCAAATAAGAACTGTACGGAATATATTTTCTCAAAGAATTCATTTCACAACACGGTATGAAAAAACCTGCGCATCACACAAAAACATGCACACGTTAACGTGGTCCTTGCAACACATGACGTTATAAAAATAAAAATCATAAAAAGAGATATTATACTTATACCTTTTTAACCCTTACCAACATAACTGAAAAGCGTTTTGAATTCGGTATGTCTGGATGCCTGGCCGTCTCTCTGTCTGTCTCTGTCTATCTCTGTATCTCTGTCTGTCTCTCCACGCTCTAACTCACGTAAATATACTCTGATAGCCATGTATTTGATATATATTATTGAGATAAACTACAGCATTATTGACAAAGAAGTGAGTAGAATTTATATTTTGTTTACAGAACACTCAATCAAATGTCGCTGCATTATTGTGCATGGGG
Source organism: Maratus speciosus (assembly GCA_963932465.1). NCBI lineage: Eukaryota > Metazoa > Arthropoda > Arachnida > Araneae > Salticidae > Maratus > Maratus speciosus. Next base: position 177,416,979 of record OZ010793.1, read on the forward strand.
AAAAAACGTACGTAGTAAATATTTTTAATGATGTTGCACTATTTCAAACATATTGAAACTCATATAAGTTATCATGGTGAACTAAAAGAAACTTATTGTACAATAAAGTGTGCATAGCGTTATATCGTTTACTTACAGAGACATACAAAATGATTCGCCACAGTTCTGTCTATGAGCGATAATTGCTGGTGGTGCGTTTTCAGTTGTGGTATGTGTTTTTAAATTTCACTAATTTGTTGCATATTACTGGCTGTGTATAAATTCTGCAGATCATTACAGAGATGCACAAAAGAGTTTGTGTATTTTTCTGTTTATTAACGTAAAGGAGTTTTCAACTGTTTTATGCGTTTCCAAACTGAAATTTAACATAATATGCTGTCTATATAAAAATCTATAAATCATTTACAGGGCTTCACAAAGTAATTTACATACTTTTCCAACTATGGACGACAACTACATTTCTAAAATTGGGTTTTCAAATGTCTTATGCGTTTTCAAATTTGGATTTTTAGATATTCTTCTTCACTTAACTCACTGCGTAAGTTTTGTCACAGTATTCTAAATATGATGGAAAGTGTTTCATAATCTATACTTTACGCATGATTTTTCTTTCTCGTTTTTCTTTCAAGTTGTATTTGTCAATAAGAACAGCGCATATTCGTCCCTGGTTTTTTCTAATTGAATAAGCATATTTTGAACCAGGCACATTGGGTTAAAACATTTACACATAATAAAACGATACACATTTTATTAAATATATTCTTGCCGTTTATTTGATTTGAAAAATAAAAAAAAGTCGAAAATTGTACGTCGAACGTGACAAATGAGGTGCGTTCGTACTATAACAAGTTTTATAAATATATTCAGATCTTCGTGACATAGCTGTTGCACTCTTATGCAAAAATGCATGAATACAAAATTTATTACGATTATATATATATATTAAATTTAGTGATACGGATATAATAGTATTCCATGTTAAATAGGAAGTCATTACCATTCCAACCCAGAATTATTATCTATCATAGGATATCATTGTATTTATTACGTATGATAGGATTTAATAGAGTGAAGAAAACTTTTAATAATATCTTTTGAAGTTTGGATTCAATTTTCATAAAATTTGAAATGACTCGACAAAATTCTGCAATGATTATATATATTAAATTTCATTCCATTCAGTTGGATAGTTTTTGCGCTGTTATATGCGGACAGATGGACATAAAGATGGGCTGGCGGATCAGACGACGACTATAGGTGCTACGCATTTGTATAACTACGAACGCACATTAAAACTGAAGACGGTTAGCTATGTCTTACCTAATAGTTTAATGAAGATAGCCATAATGTTCGGGACCAGAATATACTGGGACAGAATGTGCAACAGGTATAGCATCTTCATAATTGTGGTGAGCAATTACAGGGGCCTGGTGACCTCTGTGATCGTAGCTATGGTGATAAGCTCCATGATGTCCGAGAGACTTTCCATACTTGTGATATCCATGGTCTCCATGATGGCTCTTTTTAGCGTGTTTGGCATAACCATGAGCACCTTCATCTGCTACTTTATGAAGACCTTCGCTGCCATGATGGGCATGTTTGTAGCCATGAGCGGCATGAGAAGAACCTTTGTCATGATGTTTTTTGATTTTGTCATAAGCATAAGCCTTAAAAAAGAAATAAAATTTAGAAAATTACTATGGTTAACATAATACTATAAATATGAAATTTATTTATCATATTAAGTAATACCAGAGTTCGCTCGCTACGCTCTCGCTGGTCGGTTTCCTCAAAACAACCTTGAATCAAAGGAAAATTTTCAGAATATTTGACCTTATGATTCAAAGCAATGTGGACCTTTGGTATTGCTGAAAACTATACGAATTGCGCTATTCTATTTTGTAATGATCCTTAAGGACGAACTTACAGTAGGATTCAGTTAAGAATGATATGACGATATGTAATATACTGAAACCATAGCTGAAAAAATTATCGAACTAACAATGTAAGTTTCCTCAAAATCCGTTCCGTAGAACTTTATGAAAAGGCTCATCTTACTCAATCAGATTCACTTAATTAGTGAACTTTCTTCCATAATTCTGTAACTAAGCAACGATATAACGATATGATTAAAAATACTATTTTTTATAATCGGGCTCACTTGATTATAGAACTTTCCCACATAATTCTATAACTCTGCAACGTAGAACGATATGCAATATACTAAAACTTTCCTTGACAAATTATCCAACTACCTGTTAAAGCCCAATCAAAATTCATTCAGCAGAACCGGAGATATAAGCAGACGGAACTAAATTCACATTTGCATTATGTATTTATATGTATATATGGCTAGTAGATAATCAATAATATTATTTGTTTAATTTTAGGTAGCTTTCTTTACAAAAAAGCTACCTATTGCAGCCGTTCGGAGGAAAGCGATTTCAAAAAATTTTGGTATATTTTCATCGATCATGACCCCCAGACCCCGAAACCACCCTCCGTTCAAAATTGATATATATATACCGGGTGTCCCAAAAAGGACTGACTGATTTTAAAATTCAATAACTTGCAAACGGTGATAGATATTTAAAAAATTCTTGCAGGAGGGTTATGCATAAGGTCAAAAGTTTTATTACAGTAATTTTCAATTTTAGTTCGATTTACAAACAATAGATGGCGCTGTAAGCAATAGTCGCTAAATTCAGGCTCGATTTTTGGTACTTCGTGGCCCGGATAATACATTTCCATCTCCTTTTTCTGCATGGAACAAGATAAAGGACGAAAAATCGAGCCTGTATTTAGCGACTATTGCTTACAGCGCAATCTATTGTTTGTAAATCGAACTAAAATTGAAAATCACTGTAATAAAACTTTTGACCTTATGCATAACCCTCCTGCAAGAATTTTTTTAATATCTGCCACCGTTTGCAAGTTATTGAATTTTAAAATCAGTCAGTCCTTTTTGGGACACCCGGTATATATATATATATATATATATATATCTGACCTATGTCACACTGTAACTCCCGTAATTATGAACCGATTTCGATGTAATTCGGTGTGTACATAGTACATACCAATGTCTCGACCGAGTTCGTTGGCCAGCTTCATCCGCCGTTTTGTTTCAAAATGGCGGCCATTTAAAATTTTTAAAATAAATTAAAACTTGAAATGTGGTACCAAAAAATTAAAAATGGAAAAATATTTTTTTCTTATGTATTTGACCTTTATACAAAGATTCCGGAGCAGTTTTTGTTTCGTCTATATCTTAAAAAATGGCTGAGTTATAGCATTTTGAATTTCTAGCGTGGCTGACATTTTGAAACGTCCTGAAATTTGTCACGCGATAAAAGGCGTATTTATGAACCGATTTGGATGTAATTCGGTGTGTACATAGTACATACCAATGTCTCGACCGAGTTCGTTGGCCAGCGTCATCCGCCATTTTGTTTCAAAATGGCGGCCATTTAAAATTTTTTTAAAAATTTAAAATTTGAAATGTGGTACCAAAAAATTGAAAATGGAAAAATATTTTTTTCTTATGTATTTGACCTTTATACAAAGATTCCGGAGCAGTTTTTGTTTCGTCTATATCTTAAAAAATGGCTGAGTTATAGCATTTTGAATTTCTAGCGTGGCTGACATTTTGAAACGTCCTGAATTTTGTCACGCGATAAAAGGCGTATTTATGAACCAATTTGGATGTAACTTCGTTTATACATAGTACATACCAATGTCTCGATCGGGTTCGTTGGCCAGCTTCACCCGCCATCTTGTTTAAAAATGGCGGCCATTTAAATTTTTAAGAAAAATTTAAATTTGAAATGTGGTACCAAAAATCGAAAATTGAAAAAATATTTTCTTCTTATGCGTTTGACCTTGATAAAAAGATTCGGGAGCAGTTTTTGTTTCGTCTATATCTTAAAAAATGGCTGAGTTATAGCATTTTGAATTTCTAGCGTGGCTGACATTTTGAAACGTCCTGATTTTTCTCACGTAATAACAGGCGTATTTATGAACCGACTTGGATGTACCTTGGTGTGTACATAGTACATACAAATATCTCGACCGAGTTCGTTGGCCAGCTTCATCCGCCATCTTGTTTCAAAATGGCGGCCAATTAAAAAAATTAAAAAATAAAAAAATTTAAATGAGATACCAAAAAATTGGAAAATGAAAAAGATTTTTTTTGTATGTGTTTGACCTTAATACAAAGATTCCGGAACAGTTTTTCTTTCGCTAATATCTAAAAAAAAACGGCTGAGTAATAGCATTTTGAATTTCTCTTGTGGCTGACATTTTAAAACGACCTGATTTTTGTCACGCGATAACAGGCGTATTTATGAACCTATTTGGATGTAACTTGGTCTGTACATAGTACATACCAATGTCTCGACCGAGTTCGTTGGCCAGCTTCATTCGCCATCTTGTTTCAAAAGGGTTGCCATTTAAAAAAAATTAAATTTAAAATTCAAAATGAGGTGTTAAAAAATTGGAAAATGAAAAAGATTTTTTTTATGTGTTTGGCCTTGATACAAAGATTCCGGAGCAGTTTTTGTTTCTGAAAATTTGTTCTTTTGTTGATATCTTAAAAAATGGTTGATTTATAGCACTTTGAATTTCTAGCATGGCTAACATTTTGAAACGATCTTGTATTTGTCACGCGATAACACACGTTTTCGCCTATTTCGATGTAAGAAGGCATGTGGATAGTATACATCAACACCTCCACCAAGTTCGCTGGCCAGATTAATCAGCCATCTTGTTTCAAAATGGCGGCCATTAAATTAAAAAATATATATATATTTAAAGTGAGGTGCAAAAAAATTAGAAATTGAAAAAGGTTTCTTTCTTAAGTATTTGATCTTGATATAAGGATTCAGGAGCATTTTTTGTTTGTCTTTACCTTAAAAAATGGCTCAGATATAGCAGTTTCAATTTCTATTGTGGGTGACATTTTGAAAAATTTGATTTTTTGCATGCGACAGCACTCCTATATATTAACCGATTCCGATGTGAGTGAGCATGTGCACAGCAATTACTAAGGTCTCGACCAAGTTCACTGCTTAGCCTCATCCACCATGTTGTCTTAAAATGACAGGCACTTTAAGAAATTGCCGAATTTGGCAGCCAAATATAAGTTACTTTAAAGAAAAGCAGCTTGGATAAAGCTGACTAATTTCGCGAAATTCTCATTCATTATATTGATAAAAATTAGTATTGAATCTCCTATATTCGGTTTCCTCTAAATTGAGCTTCGTGTGTTTGCATGATATAAGTTGGCTTTTTTTAAATAAGGATTATGAAAGCTACCTCTTCCTCCCGGCACTGGCCGGAAGGACTTTTTAAAGAGAATTCGACTACATTAAAGTGCATCTTTTCAGTAATAACTTTCGTTCATTTTAAACAGATACACGAAATTAAAGAGCCAGTGAAAAAGATGTGCTAGGTATCTGTGCATCGTAATACTTTCAAATTCATATTGCAATAAAAATAAGTTATATTTTCGATTGATTTCAAGCATAAAATTGGAAACCGTCAAATTGACGGTCAAATGACGGGTAACGTAAAAGTAGTGTTAAATTTGAGAAACTATTTCAAAAAGAATTGCATATTACAGCTATTCGACTCAATAACAAAAATTTCTGCAATAACTTCCATAAAATGATAAATTACATTCATGTTTTTAGTACACGGAATAGCTCTATATTGTCTGGATGTATATTTCATATAGTATATGGAATGAATAATAATATCCATTACTCATGTTTATAGAAATATGCTAGTTTATAGGAAAATTTCCCTACCGTGGTGAGTATGTTTATATCCATAAGCGGCATGAGAAGAAAGCTTGTCATGATGTTTTTTTATTTTATCATTAACGTGGTAAAAAACCATAACTTCCATAAAATAATAAATTGCATTCATTTTTTAGCACACGGAACAGCCATATACTATATGGATGTATATTTCATATAGCATATGGAATATGCAATTATACCCATAATTCATCTCCTTAAGTTCATTTTAAAATTCATGCTATAACCATGGCCTCCTTCATCTGCTAGTTTATAAGAAAAATTCCCTACCATGGTGAGGATGTTTATATACATAATCGGCATGAGAAGAAACCTTGTCGTGATGATTTTTTTATTTCATCATTAGCTTGGGCCTTTAATGGAGGTGTTCAAGAATTTGATAAATGCTCCGGTGAACATTATACAACAAATATGTCCATGAGTGCATTCGAACACCTTAAAATATCATTGACTATACAATGGAAAATGCATTTGAACAAAGAAATGTTTCGGATTTAAAGTAGCCAATTTCATTTGTTTCGCTCAATTAATCAAGGAAAATAGGTGCCGAAATTCAAATAAAAAGACGTTAACTTTGTTAATATCAAGGTTTGAAATTTTTTGTATAAACAATATTTTTAGTAATTTTTGTATATGAAAATCAATTGATTTTTCTATTTATTGATTAAACGAGGACAGAATATTAAATCAGTATAAATTTCTAAAGGTTAGCATAAAAATTTCCTTAAGAAAGTTATATTTACGTAATTTATTTTCGTTATGAGGGTGATGCGATTTATTTTTATTTAGTATTTATGGAAAATTAAAAAAAAAATCTTCTGTTTAAGTTTATTTTTACTAAAATGTCTAAAATCATGATTTAAATTGAAAAAATATATAAATCACCTGCTGTTGCTATAGGAAACTTTTAACCTCTTGAAGAGCGGTGGTTTTTAACTCTTTATTTTTATTAAGATATGTACCAGAATTTTTGAATAAAATTTATTTATATAACTTTGATGAAAAAAGTTGGCGAAAAAATTTTATTTATTTAAAAATTTTTTTTTTCAAAAATTCTCGTCTGAATTCAACGTTACAGAAACACAACTTTTTGCCCTAAAAATATTAAAAATGAATGGAAAACTTTTAGTTAATTAAAAAGTTTATGATTCCTAGACATAGAAATAGCATTTTTATTCATGAATATTCAGAATAATTAAAAAACGCATTGGTTTACTTAATTTTCAAAGCATTGTAAGAATGAGAAATGAAAAATATGCAAACATTTTCTATAAAGATCGAGAATTACTTTCAGTATAATTTGAAATAATTTATTTAGATTAGATTGGCATTAAAGTTTTGCAAATGGTGGAAGTAAATTAGAAAGTTTCGTTTACCATATGAACATCCAACAATATGTAATTTTATAGTTTTAAATCAGTTTTTTTTAATCTATCTTTTCCTGCATAATTTCTACTGGTAAAAAAAAAAGCCACATGAAAAATAAATTTTAATTTTTCTAATGAAAAATATTTTAGATTTATTTCTAAGCTTAAAAAGGCAATGTTGTTCTAAATCATCTTGTCATTTGGCTGCATAATGTTGTAAAATTTACTTTTAACGTTACTTTTAACGTTAGCGAATAAAATTTTATTGAATTTGTTTCTTTCTTAAAATTAATAATATGGGAAAATAAATAATTTAAAAGCAAATCTTTAAAATAAAATGGCTAAAAAATTTTTTTTTGTTTAATTTTTCAAATTATTAAAACAAATAGAGTGCAGTAGAAAACAAATTCAATTCATTTTCTTTTTTATAAAATTGAATTTTTGATGCCATGTGATGCTCATGAGGAAACGGAGGAAATATTTGACGGCATACTATCCTTTTCTGTTCAAAACAACGTCATATAAATTTAGTTAGAAGTAAACCGCAGCCGTCGAACAATCACATCAATTTCAATCCTGATTTAGTTTGTTCTCTAAATTGATTCCTTCGGCTGAAGTGGTTTTCCCACTGCAATTAAGGAGAGATTTTGTTTAATTAATAAAATTATTTTCCGCGAATAAAACTTTTCAAACTCAAACCAGTTTAAAAGCTATCTTTCAATAGCCTCTCCAGCGTTTCGAATTTGGAAGTGTCAGCATAGATGACAGTTATCTCACCTCAGACTATATTCTCATACAATAAAATAAAAACACCTGTATTGAAACTAAGGCCGTGGAGGAAATTTCACCTTATTATTAATATAAAAGATTAAAACATGCATAAAATTACTTAAAAGGTGCTAAAAACTGATAAAGATGTTAGTACACTACGAGAACTTTCGAACGCACATGCGTTCATTTTCAAGGGGAAAGGTGATTCACCTTTTTAAGTAATTTTATGCATGTTTTTAACTTTTATATATCCTTATATACCATTATGCTGCAGAATTAATGATATTTCAAGTCTTATTTTTTATATTTTCATAGAAATAAGAAATGTCTGGTATATTATAAACAAAAATAAAAATTGTTAAAGAACGGAAAAAAGAGGGTCTCATCGGTGACTGGTTTTCCTATCAGAAAACAAGTGTAAGCAATTTTAATACCTCTCAAATTGTACTTGTACTGTACTATATAAATCGCACTTCTGTACAGAGAAATCGTACAAGTTAAAATACTATAAAAACTAGTGCCCAACAAAAGATAATCAATTTCAACGAAAAATTAAGAAATGCACAACGTGTTACGAAAGAAGATTGTCTTTCTTCGCCAGATGGAAAAAAGACATGCTGCTGCAAGCAGCTTTGAAAGAAGGAGAAAGGGTAGATATGAAAGACAATGTTGACAGTTTTCACTATGCTCGCTGTAAACATGATTCCACTATTTTCTCTGCAGTTTATAAATACATATCTTATTTCAATTAAAATTAATTTACAGTTTTGATCAAAATTTATGACAAATATTTCGACAACTATTAAGAACTTACCTTCTCGTAACCGTAGCCTTTATTTCTTTCATAAAAGCCTTTATCATGGTGCTTGTGATGAGAATCGTGATGAGCAAGTTCATCACCATGCTTTTTGTAAGATGAAAGAGCGTGATGCCCATGCTTGTCATAACCCTCATCACCATATTCTTCAAGAGCTCCATGATGTCCGTGGCCATGATCACCATGAGATGTCTCATAGTATTTATGCCCTCCGTGTTTTAAATAGTGACCCAAATCATGTTGGGCGGTACTACAAACGATGCAAGCAAGAAAGACAGCAAGGAGCTATGTAACACAATTAAAGCATATTATTTATTTTATAGAATTAAATTGTACAGTTCTAACGCATTTTTATTAAAAATAAATTCCTATATACAAATTATAATATTGAATTCACTGTTAAGGATTTCATTTTATAGTCAATAAATAAATATCGGATATCAGATAACAGCTTTCATATAACAAATATAAAGAAATATTTATCCAAGTTTATAGTTCTGATATACTATTCTTAAATTTCATAATTCGGTACAACAAACAAATTAATGGATTCGTATAGTTTTATGTTTCTTGTGAGTAAATCATCATATATTCCGACTTATAATGCGCTTGGTTGTAGTATAACGCGCACCTATACTTTCAGAGTTCATTTTTCTATTTCTGGGTGCATTCGCCGAATAACGAGCACCTCCTTGAAAGATACCTTTATGTGATCTAATGGTATAAAAACAATAAAGATTATTATAAAGTATAATGCTATTACTTTTCATACAATCTGATAGCGAAAATAATATTTGTATGCAAATAACATGTTTATTAAACTAAAAATCTTTTTTATGATCATCTTTTTTCATTCCTCTTTATTTAATTGCTAAATTTTATAATCGCCTGTAAATTTCGACCAATTCTCTTATCAAAAGTGCACTTTATATTCCGGAATATACTGTAATATTTCTACCTTAATAGGATTTGAAGTAAAATGCAATATCATGTAGATATTTTCCCCTTTGGGGTAAAAAGGAAAAATTAAACAAGTCTATGATATTTTCCTAGATTAACCAAACGAAATGGATATGTTAAAAATATTAAAACTTAATATCTGTATACTGTGAAGTATTTGTTCATTGCCATTTTTAACTTTTTATTATATAACGAAGTTTTGTGTATTGCATGAATTCGTATTGGAAACGAAAAAGGCCAGTCAAAGAAGAACACAAAAAGGCAGAAAAAAACCCCTCTTATACTTTATTTTGTTTGAATATTTAAACAGCAATAATAAAAAAAATTAAATATTTATTTTATAAAAGTAAAATAAATATGCTATTTGTAAAAAAAAAAAAAAAAAAAAAGTTGTAGTTAAAGTTCTAATATCGGATTTTAATTTTTCCGAATTGTATAAATTCCTGATGAGAACGGAGAAAAGACCATTGAGAGAAACACGCAAAGAGGTCAAGAATAATGAAAAAAAAGTATACTCTTGTAATTGATTTTTGTTTGGATATTTAAACGGAAAATATTCAAATTTTTCATATATTAAGAGAAAAAAAATAAACTGTATTTTGTTTTAAATTTCTTTTAAATTTCTTCTTTAAAAATGTTAAAGTTTTAATACCGGAAAAGAAGAGTTTTACAGCTATAACTATGCCGATTTAAGCTTTTATTCTGTGAATAGTTTTATTCCATTATTTTTATTTATAGATATTATGTAAAACTGAAGGATACGTTTTCAAGATCAATATTCTCAGTGCAAATGTAACATCTTAGAGAAAAACAAGTAATCCCAAAAAGAAATCCAATGATTATAAATATTTTTCAAATAATATGTTTGAAATTCCTTAATATCATTATATTCTGAAGGAATTATTCAACGTGCATTTTTTTATATCTTTTTAACTCTTTATTGTATGGTAAAAATTTCGTGATGTAAATAGAAAATGTTTTTGACAAAAAATTACCTTAGAATAAAAAAGAAAAAAAAAAGATTGGACAAAATTGGACAATTTGAGAGAATAAATTGAGAAATAGAAGCAGAGTTAATTTAAGATAAAATTGATTTGTATTTGAATTATGAACAGGGCTGAACAGTAGAGCAGCATTGAAGGGTTTCCTAGTTATTGACAACTTAACACCCAGTCTATAGATGGATCATCTTGTTATGTTGTGAGCCATTGGGAATTAAGTAAAAGTAGTTTTAAACTACTTAAAAAGTAAATGACAATCGAAATGAAAAAAATTAAAGAATTTAAAAAATTTAATAAAATTAATAGAATAAGATTGATAAGTAGATAATTAAGTCGAGGTAAGAGAAAAATGTAGTATATTTAAATATATTAGGATTGAAGATGGAGTATAGCTGTAGTTACGAAAATTATGGTTAGGAAAATGGTAAAAAATTAAAGTTAGCACATGTTCAGACATAACAGTTACTACGGCAGGGCAGGTTAAAGCTATAAAGGAGGCGGCTATCCATTTTATCAAAATTTTAATTATATAAACTAACTGAATCCAATATATTTTTTGTTTATTTTTTCCTATTTAAAAAAGTTTAATGTAACACTTTTACCTCTATAATTGTTAGGATCTCGGATCTTACTCCGTGGATTGTTTTACCAATAATAATAATTAAAAATATAGATTTAAAGTGCATCAAAACTTTCATAAAATGTCACTAAATGAAACAGTTTAACATTTTTGAATAAATCTACGAATTATTTTTGCTATAAATTACACATTCTTTATAGGTTTGCTTATTAACCCTGAAAACTTCAGTATTTTTCACTTTGAAGTATTTGCTAGTTAATTAGAGGATTAAATGAAATAAAAACGAAAAGTTTTTATATAATCTTAGATGTAAACATAATTCTTTTAAATCTGTATAAGAAAGAAATTAGAAAAGATAAAAATAAGTTTAAAAAAGGTATTTTAACACAATAATTTACTGCATTCTTTAATCTGAGTATTCTATTATTGAAATCAAATAACTACATTATATTTGAATATGTTTTTGAATTTGTTTAGTTGTAAAATACTTATATATAACAGAAGATTGTTAACGTTGATCAGAACATTTAAATTTGTGCATAGTGAAAAATAGCCAAAATTAAACATTGTAGGAAATAATATATTTATTCACAAATACACTTTTCATTAACTAATGCATACTATTTTAACATTCAACACCATATAAATTCAATTTATCTGGTGTTGAATTTTTTAAATTCAATATTTCGGGCGTAAATCATATCCACAGTGTTATATCTGTAAGCCAGATAAATTATTCTGTAATAAAATTTTGAAAATATTTAATATTTGATATTTATTATATAATAAACCAATATTAGAAATTTAACAATTCTGAAAACATGTCGAACTTTTACATATTTATTATTATTATTATTATTGTTATTATTATTATCCTCATCATTATTATGTCGATTTAAAGTTATGAAGTTTTTTGAGCATAACTCAAAAACTACTTCGCGAAATGAGCTGTAATTTTGGATTCACATGCATTTAAATCTTTTAGAAATCGATAGTTTTAAAATATACATTTTTTAATATCATATTTTCATATTTTATACATTTTAAAATTAATACTTGAAAATGTATATAGGTATTGTAACCTATAAAAATTTAAATGGAGTTCAAAATTTTAAATCGAGATAATTGCTAAACTGCTTGACCAAATGACTTCGCGTTTGGTATCGTAAGGTAAATATTCCCAAGATTCCAAGAATGATGTCAAAATCAGGTGTTCGTATTGAAAATCATTGTTACAATTGATTTAAATGATACGATTTCAGCATGAAGACGGCCCCTAAAAACATTTGTTTTTTAACATAAATTGAAATACAAGATAATTCACAGAAAACTACATAATTCACAGAAAATTACATAATTCACAGTCGAATAGCTATTTTCGATTTTCTCTACGGCAATTTTAATATAAAAATGTATAGGACGTTCTTTTTCTTTTTTTTTCTTTACTTTACTTTTTTTTTTTTTTTTAATTTTTTTAAGGGGAGAGGCTGATTGTATTGTCATTTCTAATTATTAATTGAAGTAGTAAAATTTTTATTATTATGTTATTAAATTATAACAATGCGTTTAAATTAATATTAGAAAAACTGTATATATCATTCAGCATTTTCGCTGCTTAGAAAAACATAACTAGCACAAAAATTCTCTGTGCCTCTCGATTTGGAATTTTATGTTTTGTGCTATAAAACTGACTAAGAAAAGAAGTAATATGAACATTGAGAAAAACTCAAAATAAAATTATTTTACAAGGACTCAATAAATTTGGATTTTAAATTAAGTAATTTGAAAGCAGAAGTCATTAAAATTTAGCATGATGCAAGTAAATTATTAATTTCACTTGAGCTAAATTGACATAAGAATATATTTCTAGAAAAAGAAAAAAAAATCGCTTCCCGAAATATCCAACATTATCCAATACAACAAATTGTGCTATGGGTATAAAAACACAAAAATTAGCTTGAAAATTCCGTTGAAACTGCTCGTTTAAAAATAAGTAAGTTTATAAATAGAAATAATTTATGAAAAATATGAAGCGACAGCTTTTCGTTCTATTTTTTAGATAAGACGAACCTGGTTAGAAATAAGAGTATGATTAAACACAAGAAATTATTATTTTTTAAAGCATTTCTTAACTTTTGCTTAATGTTTTCAAAAAGCGACAAAAATTTGAATAAAAGTACCAAATTTTGCTAATGATATAAACTAAAATTTTAAGAATATGTCTTGTTGACATAATGACAATGCAAACAATAGATTACTTAAAGTTAAAAATATAGTTAAAGACATATAATTAATTCCAATTGTTTCCTTAATCCATAACATTAGTAGCCTTCTCATTACTGTAAAGCACTAAGATAAGCAATTAAAAGACCTTACCATTTTCATCATTGTGAATGGTGTATCCTTCGTAACCTAACACGATTTTTAAAATGTTCAGATATCCTTTGCTTTTATATACAGAGTCTTTTCAGTGCAGCCCCAGTTCTAGACTGTCGCATATGTATGTTTTCGTGTCTTTAGGGTATTTAGAACATGCCTTTAGTCGGCCGGGAAACAGATTTGTTGCCTAACGAGATAATATTCATAATCTGTAGTTCTCGTTCTTTCTTCCTCTAAGCGGCATTTTTTTTTATCTTTACTCTATTGTGATTGTTCTTTTAGGTGTTGGCATGAATTTTATATGATCAGAACTCCTTTTTTTTTTTTTTTTTTAAGGTGACATTGTTCAAAAGAATGGTATGCAGAGAGTTGCTTAGAGTTGGATTAAGTGAATGTTTCTTCACCTTGATTACGCAATTGAAAACAAATTTAAAAAACATGGAATATCTTTTCAAATTCTGCAAATTACGCTCTATGAAATCGTTTGCCTGCAACTGTAACTGATATCTATTGTACAAATGCAAATCCTAAGATATTAGTCTTGGTCAAGAAAAAAAATATATTTTCAAGAAAGTATGCCAAATAAAGATAAAGATTTGCATTTTTAAAACTGAAAGAAAAAATGATCTTGAAAGAGACCGGAATTAAACATTTGCTTTGTTAGAAATAAAAGAACGTAGGAAATTATTTCTTGGACTTGAAATTAGAAACACTTTTTTACTTATTTTGCGAGCTTATACTATAGGCTGAATTTTTATACTTAAACTGTTAAATAGTAATTCCTTTTCACTGTTACACATAGACTGGAATTTTTTTTTCGAAATCGGAATTAAAACTCAGAACACATATTAATCCTTATACGGCATCTTGATACCTTTTCATAAAACAATATAATTTTTTATTCGAGTTTTTAATATCTTTTTTAAATATTACTTAATGGATTTATGAAGGAAAATGACTTAATCAAGAAAAATAGAATTTATATGGTAAAGTTCGAAAAAAAAAAGTAAAAAAAAAAAAAAAAATAAGAAAATTTTAAAACCGCATTTCGTTTACTTTTGAACTTTTTGGAATTTGATGATTTAAAACTACTAAGGACCAAATATACAAAAAGTTAATTAGTTTAAGAAAAATAAATCGTGTGTTATGAAAGTAAAAATGACTTTTCACCTAACCTTTTTAATATTTTTAAAATAAACAATTTATTAAAAAAAAAAAAAAAAAAAATAGCTGGACATTTACACCCTAAAATGTTCAATATTACCGTGAAAAAGTTTACTAAATGGTGTATACAAAATTTTGTAAAGTTAAAAATTAAACAAACATTAAAATTAAATTAAACAATCAACATTTCAGTCACCATCTATGACCATATGTTTCTTATGATTGGCCGAAGCGATTATCAACGAACTTTTCAAATTCAAGACGGACTTTGTTCTCTTTTTTTAAAAGCAATGTAACAACTCCTTCTTGAAGATCGTCATAGATGATGACTGAAACATTGATTGTTTTAATTTTATTTTAATGTTTGCTTAGTTTTTAACTTTACAACAATTTGTATATACCTACCATTTAGTAATCTCGTGATTAGGTAACATTGAACTATTTACAGAAAATCGAATTCTTAATTTTATGAAATGTGCCAGAAGGATCTTCCATTATAAATACAAGCCAATTGAAAATTTTATTTACATTTAAGCATTTTGATTACAGTGATATATTGAAAACATTCCAGCTTCGAAAAATGAAATTGAAGATTGCAACTGTGAATCTCTTAAAGAGAAACGGATGTAGTAAAAGCCGTTTTCGAATATTCTTAACTTATCGGAACTTACGATACATCACCAGAATATAATATAAATAAATAAATTCATTTTAGGAAAAATTGAAAAATAGATATTTTCGTCATTTTCTGCCAAATGAAACGTCCCGAGTCACCTTAAATTTTCACCAAAAATTAAACCTGTGAATCTTTTTTTCCCGAAAACAGACTATTATGGAAAATTACTGTTTGGAGATTTCATGCCATGCACTCTTTTAATCTTTTATGAAAGTTAACGGCAAAACTATAATCGGATTTATCGTAGAAGATTTACTACTGTCTAGCTATTATTTTTATTTGAACAGATTAGGGGAACAAAAAGAGAGAGCGAACATATTAATCACCATATAGACGTAGAGAAGACAAATATAGCCGACCGAATGGGAATTGTATGTTCTTTAAAATTTTATCTACATTAATAAAAAAAATTTTTGTCTGCCCTTGTGTCTGTTGCCAACGTGTAGGAAAATTTATAGTACGTAGAGGTTTGAAAGTTTGAATAAGAATACACGAAAACAGGCTCGAATGCTCTTTAGACTCAGGTAGTGCATTTTTTAAACATTAGACGATATGTTAAATAAAAACAATAATACGCATCGCAAAAATGGCGAGATTTCTTCTTTCCTCCAATTCTGGCTGAGCATAAACGGAATTTTCCGCTGTTCTTCGAGCAGACAAAAGCGAATCTTTCGGGGTTTTTTTTTCCCTCAGCTTTTTGTAATTGAGATCTTCAATTTTCTAAGCGGAGTTCACAAAAAGAAAAAAAAAAAGAAAAAAAAGAAAGAAAAAAAAAGAAAAGAAAATCGCACAAAAATTTTCGCCTTTGCTTTTAGGCTACAACTGTATTTTTCCTTAAAAAAATTAATATTTACTATTTCAAAAACGTTTTTACTGGAACTCGATTCCCGCCGGTTTACCTTTTTTCTTCATTTTGAAATTGTCGCATCCGCTTTCCGGACGAAAATATAGAAAACGAAGAAAAAATATACCTTCTTATTCGGAGTGCCTTTCACTTTCTAACGGTGCATTTAAAAAATATTTTAATATTTATTATTTTAAAAAAATCTGAAGGTAGATTCCTTTCGTGTTTTCTATTCCGTTTCATGCCTTTTGATTTTTCTACATTTTAGAACCACAGCTTCCACTTTACTGACGGATATATAATAAAAAAACACATATTTATTTAGCGTACTTTTTAGGTTCAGAAATTTTGCTTTTAAAAAATATTAATATTTACGATTAAAAAAAAATATTCCTTGGAAGTCGATTCACGTAAGTTTTCATTTTTCTATTTTTCTCCTGTTTTAAAATGCCATCTCCTTATTTTTGCACTAAAAAATAAATAAATATATATATATATACTTATTCTCAGTGCTTTTCCGGTTATAACGATATACTCGGTTTAAAATATATATATATATATTTATTTTTTTAAGTTATTTTCGTGCTTTCGATTCACCGATTCGCCTGAGAATTTTTTTCTTCCAGTGCCTTTGAAGATATCTTTTTCTCTAAAAGGAGAATTGTGCTTTGGAACATTTTCGGAAAAGTTTTCTTTAACGCGCATACCCTGGATAACCTCTAACATTTTAACCAGGTCGTCAATACATAGAAAGATATCATTTCGCGTTTTAAAATATTAAAGGTCTGGCGCACATTTTTTATTATTTAGGTTTTCTCGGAAACTTTTGATCAGAATTGAATGCTTAATAAAAATCTCAGACATTAAATTGGCAATTACTATAATGGTGACCCTTTAGATCGTTTGGAACGATTTTCGTTTAGTAATCATAAGAGAATATAAATTCCATGATCGTTTTCAAAAAACTATTCGGGGCGTCCGTAGCACGCACAGTATATGGAGCCGAAGGCGTTGAGACTCCCAATCCCCTAATTCTACGTTCCCTTGGATATATTTTCGTAAGAAAATATAAAATCATACAACTTTCAGGTTCGTTTGTAAATTGAGATTGGAGTGTGCTGTACAAGTACTGTGTACGCTACCGAAAACAGCTGGTTCCACCAATTATAGGCTCGTTTGGATAGATTTTCAATAAAAATTAAAAAATCAAACAAATTTGGGGCCGAAAGCAGTGAGGGCTCCCCAACATTAGTTTCGTTTGGAAAAGTTTTCGTCTAAAAACTATGCTTTCACTAAATCATTGTACATAACATCATGTAGATTTTGCCATAAAGTTGTACTAATGTAAAAGCAAAGTAAAATGAGAGAAATAATTGCATTTTTAAGAGCCGTTAAAAAAATTAGGATCATATAAAAGACCCTTCACAGTTTTTTCATTTTAACCTCTTCAGTTCCAAAGCTGAAATAATAATACAAATGCTTATTTTTGGCTTTTTCCAAACAAAATGACATCGCAAATGATAGAAAAAATATCTTTTCTGAAATTGATACATTAGATGCTTAGTAATTTAGGTTCAAAAATATGGATCTAAAACTTCAAACCCCTTAAAAACATCAATTTAGTAACCACTAATCTAAATTAACGCAATCACAAATTTAAGAGCTTTAAACAAGTAAATAATCTACAATTCCTCAAAAATTTTTATTGAAAATGATTTAAGATAAGTACTTATGAAAATTTCTTACTTTCTCGGCCATACTGTCTTTTGGACATTTTTAGGCATTTTGCAAACTCAGAGGAAAATAACATTTATTTTATACGGGAATCAGCTTAGTACCTCCCCTTTATTCGTTTACTTTGAACGCAAAGAACATTCAGCTATTAAGAAGTAATGTGAAATTGTAAAAAAATCGGACATTTTAGTTTGTATAAGGAAAAGAACAGATGTCCCCGTATGGGAACCCAGGGACCGAAGAGGTTAATATATGAAAAAAATATTAATTGTAACCTATGATCTTTTAAAAACAGAGATTCACTTGTAGAAGCTAGCTAAAATTCCAAATCGATAAGATAAGAAGTTTTTGAATTATGCTTAAACAAACCTTCATGACAATAGTTTGACAACAGTTTAATAAATGTAACATCGGACATTAATATTTATTAGAATGCTTAAATTATATATTTAGATTTTCATCTAGTGCAAATACTAGTTCCCATTGAAATGTTTTTATAATATTTTTATTAAATTTTAACCTTAAAGTAGCGTTTTTCAATTTTGACACGGATCAAATTTCCAAATTAGCCCATATTTTAGTACTAAACACAGTGAGCAGAAAAAGTATTTGCACACTAGGTGAAACACACATAAATAAACACAAAATGAACGACGAATGAAAAATATTAAAAATATTTACAAAACAAATAAACATATTTATTATTCATTTTGAGATTTATATTTAAAAAAATGAAAATATAAAAAAGTAACATTTGTGATGCCAAAAAAGTATTTGCATACTGGCAGTGAGAATAATAATAAAATAAATATTTAATAGTAAAAAAACAGTACTAGTATTTAGTAGGCATGCCCTTTGCTTCGATTACAGAGTGTAACCACCTGCGTATTGATTCGATCAATTTGTGACACGTTTCGCTGCTAATTTTTAGCCATTCTTCCTTAAGGGTGTATTCGAAAAAATATTTTTCCACCCTCAACAGCTCGAAATTTTCTGAGACATTTTCAGACTCATTTTTAAAAGTAAAAACATGAAACTTGCTGGGGTGATTTCTGAAGACATGTTTAACATGCCGTGTGATTTCATTTTCAGCTCAGTTAATTAGAATTTGATTTTTAAACAATTATTTTCTCAGTATGACCATTTTTTTTCATTCCCAGATCGCCCGCTTCGGAAAATTCGGTTCAAAACGCCAACTTTGACAGCGTTTTTTACAGTATTTTCTGCATTTATGAAAAAATTAAGAAGCACGGCACATTATATAGTTTCTAAATAAGAGAATTTCCCAGTTTGATGCGTTTGAGAGCAAAAATGAATTTTAAAATGAATCAGAAAATAAGCAGTTTGGATCGGAATACACCCTTAAGAGCTTACTTACTTAAGGGTGTATTCGAAAAAATATTTTTCCACCCTCAACAGCTCGAAATTTTCTGAGACATTTTCAGACTCATTTTTAAAAGTAAAAACATGAAACTTGCTGGGGTGATTTCTGAAGACATGTTTAACAAGCCGTGTGATTTCATTTTCAGCTCAATTAATTAGAATTTGATTTTTAAACAATTATTTTCTCAGGATGAAGACAGTACTGTTTATGAACAGTAAATCTTGGAAGTGCGTTTTCAATTCTGATATGTGTTTTAAATTTAATTAATTTTTTAAATATTACTTGGAGGTAATAATTCTACAGATCCCATGAAACAACTAAATGATAAGGGTTTTTTCATAAATTGTCATTTTTAATTTTCATTTTTATTGATGCTTTAGTTTTTCTTGGAAAATCACCAGAACGAGCCTATTCGAAGAAAAAAGAAGTATCAAAATCTAAGCATTTCTTCTAAATCTACTCGTTGACATTTATTAAGTACAAACTCTTTGCTGAAAGCCAGATAATAAAAAATGAATATTTGTGGAAAATCCCTTATCATTCATCAGCTTTTAGAGAGCAACTAAAAAATCGTTCACTTACGTATACTGTCGATATCTTTATGAAATTTCACTGGCTTTTTTTATGAGTTGCCCCATAAAATTGACTATCAAATCATGAAGGGGGGGGGGGGGATTATAGTGCGCGCATGCGCAGATAAAAAATATTTCATTCAACTGCTCATATTTCATCAAATATTTCATATATTTACATTCCAATTACATATATTATTTTTACTACATTTTGTCCAATTTTCTGAAACTGCCGTTAAATTTGGTAAAAAAAAAAAAAAAAAAAAAAAAAAAAAAAAAAAAAAAACAACCCTGCATGATATAAACAAACTAGTATGTTGTGGTCATCACAAAACTTTCTTCTACATAAATCACGTCAATTAAATCATTTAAATAGTAAAAGAAATTACATCAATTTAGAACCAATTCGTATCAAAGTATACCTGAATTTGAAGTTTGATGAAAATTCGTGCATTAGTTATTGAGATAGAGCTGTAGGGGAAATTCTGAAAAATGCAGCATAGCAGCGCCACCTGTTGAGCGATTTGCACCAAAACACAAACAGCACTAATTAATATTAAGGTATACCGGAATCTAAAGTTTGATGAAAATCGGTGCATTAGTTCTGGAGCTAGAGCTATTGTGGAAATCACAAAAAATGCAGCACAGCAGCGCCACCTGTTGAGCGATTTACACGAAAAGGTACAAAACATCAATTCATGTCAAAGACTAACTGAATCTGAAGTCTGATGAAAATCCGTGCATTAGTTCTAAACATTGAGCTATGGTGTAAATCGTGAAAAATGCTGCATAGCAACGCCACCTGTTGAACGATTTACACCAAAACATAAACAGCACTAATTCATATCCAGGTATACCTGAATCTGAAGTTTGTTGAAAACCCAAGCATTAGTTCTTGAGATAGAGCTATTGCGGAAATCTCAAAAATGCAGCTTATCAGCGCCACCTGTTGAGCGATTTACACCACAAGGGGCGAAACGTCAATTCATGTCAAGCAATAACTGAATCTGAAGTTTGATGAAAATCCGTGCATTAGTTCTTAGATTGCGCTATTACGAAAATCGTGTAAATGCAGCCTAGCAGCGCCATCTGTTGGGCGATTTGCACCAAAACGTTACCAGCACCAATTCATATCAAGGATTAACGGAATCTGAAGTTTTATAAAAATCCGTGCATTAGTTCTTGAGATAGAGCTTTTGCGGTAATCCTGCAAAATGCTACATAGCAGCGCCACCTGCAGGGCGATTTACACCAAAAACTAATCAGCACCAATCTATATCAGAGACTACCTGAATATAAATTTTTATTAAATTCCGTGCATTAGTTCTTGAGATAGAGCGCCCCCAAAATTTGTGTAACATACAGACAGACAGACTCACAGACAGACATTTTGTAAAAACATGTGTTTTGGAATCTCTGACCCATAAAACGTATAAATCCGTCGAAAACTGGAATTCGAAAATTTTCATGAAACCAATACTTTCTTCTTGTCAAGATAGAAGAAAGTAAAAACATGCAAGAATTTTTTAAGCTTTTGAAAAAAATCGATATATCTCCATAAATATACGTTCTATTCTTCTACAAATGAATACGTATATTGTACAATATCCATATATTCGTAAGCTATAGCGATAAATCATTTTGTGCATTTTTTTTTTTACAGGGTGATCCGAAACATTATTATTTTTCTTTGATTTTTGTTGCCCGCCTAATTGTCCTTCTGATCAAATCGTCGTTGATAAACAAGAAGTCGAATATATTCTTAATAATCCTGAAGTTCCAGAAAAATCCGACAAATATATCCTTAAATATTCGACGAAATGTCTAAAATTAAAAGTGTCCGATCATCAATGGCCATATAGTGTATATGTAAATATGTAGATCATAAACAAGTCTATAGAATAATTCGAATATTTTCTCGACTAAAGATTTTAACTGGGTTATTAAATATCTTATGCGTTTTTTAATTGTTTACTTTTACATAACCTTTCGTCGTAATAAGCGGTGACGTTTTTTTTTACGGTATTCGGAATGCCTTGGAAAGTATTTCATAATCTATGCTTAACGCGTGATTTCTCTTTCTTTAACGAATAATCCTTTATTGTCTTGAATTAGTTATCTCATTTACATTATGAGATTATTTAAATAAAGAAAGAAAGGAAACGTAAATTCAATCGTTAAATAAATGAGAAAAAATAAATCGCTTTCAACTTGCTCTAATAGTACACTTAGAAATAAATAGAAACACGCCAACATTCATAATCAAGGAGAAAAAAACATAACACGCTATCATAACGCCTCTCACACAATAGCACACTTTTATATCAGATAAAAAATAATGTAAGAAAATCCTTCATATTTTGTAATGTTTTGTTTGATAATAAATCTATTCATATTGGAACATCACAAAATGGATTTTTTTTTCAAATAAAAAGATTAATAACTCCTTTGAAGAAACAATAATCGTCCATGAAAAAATCTGAAAAACCCAAGAAAAACAAGATATACTTATTTTCTTGAAAAAGAATATTCAATTACTATTGTTTTATAAGAATTGAAAATAACAATAATAAGTACAAATAATAATGTTTTTGTACAATTATAAAAGAGTTAATAATTAACAATAAAAATAAATGGTTATATTGTTTTAAAGCGATACTTTTTTTCAGTTGTTCTTGTGTATAGACCGTTAAACATGTATTACAGAATGCGTATGATCTTTTCTTTTGGATAAAGCTATTTTTGAACAGTAATATTTGCCTTATTTAATTATAGATTTTGTAATTTTTTTGTACGATTACATAAGACAAAAATTACTATTTGGAAATAGTGCAATCGAAAGTTAAGCCTATATGCTGCATGTATTACATTTATATTTTTGGGGAATCATTTTTAATAAATTATTGGTATTTTTATTATTACTACACTGTAAAAAAATACGACATTTTTACAGTACAAAGTACTGTTCATCTCGCGCACAAACTTGATCACAGTGAATGTGGTGTATCTTTCTTTGGTTTCCTGACTATATTAACATGGAAAATACAGTAGCTGCGTAAAATTAACAGCACAATGTGCTGGCAATTTGTACGCCAGCAGTTTGTGCTGGCGTTCAAATTGAAAAAAATTGCCAGCACATTGTGCTGTTAATTTTACGCAACTATTGTATTTTCCATGTTAATATAGTCAGGAAACCAAAGAAAGATACAGCACATTCACTGTGATCGAGTTTGTTCTGGCAAATTTACAGTGTTTTTTCACAGTGTATGCTTTTTGCGACAAAGCTTTGATAAAATAATTGATTAAATTTGATTTTAAACAAAAGCTTTTAATGAATGCCTGTTTAACTTACGGAGATAAAAGTTCTTTTTCCTAAATAATATCAGTAAAAATAAATAAAAATTGCGTGCATGCTTTCTACAAAATGAATACCATTATTTTATTGAAATAATTAGAATTTTAATTATTATTATTCTATAATATTAATTATAATTAATTATGATTATAATATTATTAATTTCTCGTCGGCATGAAAAATTAATTCATTCAAGTGATTTCTATTAAATTTACCGAAAGAAAAAAGAAGTATATTTTTAATCAATAAAACTGTATTTTTCGTGTTAGTAAATACAGTTAGGCTCCCTCAAATACGCACAGTTTTGGACCAGAGATTGTGTAGATATTATAAGTTTTCGGATTTCTGGTCATTGCTTTGTTTGCATTTTTTAAATAGTAATTTGAATGCAAGCACTAATGTACTCTAAATTATAATGAACGCCTACAATATAGTAAAAAAATGAACAATTAAGTAAACTAATAAAAATTAAGGTAATTTTAAAAATGGTGAAATTATTAAAAGTGAAGATCAATTAAACTAGTAAATCTGCAGATCAGGAGCCTCAACGTCAGATCTGCAATTCATTGTTTTTAGACACACTCTAGTAATATTATATTTCCTGCAAACCGTAATTTAAAGTTTTCAAATTACGTAATTATTTATAAGAATAAAAAATACGAAGACATTAGAAGCGTTAAATTACAAACGTTGTTATGGAAAGATATTTTGAATTTTCATGAGCTACTAATTCTGGTATTTTTTTAAATAATAAAGTATTCAGGAGGAACCCCCCGTGGTCTCATTAATTTACATATGTAACTTTTTATTGATTGCGCCAATGATTATCGTAAATCTTTTTACACTTCCGAGCCTTATTCTTCAATACTGGTGGGCAGAAAAGGATTTACATTGACGCAATTATATTAAAAGTTTAGGTTTTACGAATGAAAATGTAATTTCCTTTTAAAGATAAAAAAATTTTCATCCATATTTTCTGAAATGAGGCGGCATTAAGAACTAACACTCGTCAAAAATATTTTTTCAGGCAATCTAGTTAATCTTTGGTTTTTAAGAATGAAAATATTTATTTCCCGATACAATGACGTCCTTTCCGACAGCGATAATTTTGCGGTGCATAATTTTGTCATTTACTATCAATTTGCTTTTCAAAAGTTTTTTTTTTTCTCATTGAAATTTTCGATTCAAAATTAAACATTTCTGTTAGCTACGTCCAGACGATAAACCGTGAGATATTAGTAACATTTTTTTTAATAATAAGAATTAATATCATAACACAAGCCACTTTTATTTCAACCTCAAAGCGTATTCGTTTTATTTTTGATATATGAGATCAAATTCACCTTTCCGTTGCTAGGAAACAGTTAAAAGAAAATTAAGACAATGAAATATGTGATTAAAAAAAGTAAATAAAAAAAAGAAAATATTTTATATTATTGGAACACATATATAAAATTCCTCCATAAGATATACACCGAATTTAAAAACTCTGACAAATGTATACACAAAATTTCAAACTAATATGAATAATGTATGGTTCTAATTAGGAAATTCCATCATCCATAATTTATCATTTAAATCTTTCAATCATATGAGCCATTTCCTTTCAACAAATAAAAATGGAAAAATCGTCTGAATTGCTATAGGAAAACATTAAGGCGGAAAATAAAATGTTCTATATATTCCGAACAAATGAACCAAATTTAACCAAAAACTATACAGCTAAATCCGGTGACCTCACAAACATGCATCCTTAATTTCAAGCTAATGGGACGTTTTTTACGGCAGTTATCGCGGGGCTGACAGACTATCAAACAAACAGACAGACGGAAACTAAAAACTTTTCGGGTCTCCACAGTAAGCCTTCACTGACGTTTCGGTAATAATTCATAATTCATAATAAAACATCCATAACTAGTAAATCTGGAGATCAAGAGCCTCAACGTCATCTCTGCAACTTATTGTTTTTAGCAAACTTTGCGTAATATTAATCTTTCTACAAAAACAAAATTTAAACTTTTTAAATTACACAAACATTTATAAAAGGGAAAAGAAAATATTTCGATGGTTTCAGACATTAGAAGCGTTAAATTAAACACGTTGTTATGTAATGATATTCTGAAATTCTCACGAGCTACTTATTCTAGTAATTTTTATATAATAAAGCAAATTTCTTCAGGGGTGCGCCCCCTGAATCCCCCGTTCTGTAATTTATTTTGCATTTGTAATTTTCTATTGATTGAGTTCATGATTATCCTATATCTTAGATTCCTTTTTACACTGCGATTTATAAGGATAAGCAACAATTTGGTCAAGCATTTTACGTTATCCTAATATCCATACAGCAGTATTTACTTGCCTGCTAACCACAAACACCTGTATCTAATGGATAAAGAACTTTTGGAAATGTAAACTGAGACATCTAATTTAGAAATCTAATACCTTTATAATTTTTGTTTCCGAAAAATAATTTTGATTACCATTCTGCAATATTTATATCTAAGATCTAATCTAAATATCTAAAAATGTACTCGATAGCATTAACTTACTAAAATCACCCTAAAGTAGGGGGACTTCTAAACCTAACGGTTAATAATTCATTATCGTGTCCATTTCCAATTGACTAAATAGATAAACGTGATCTGGCGCCGTTAAGTATTTTTTGTGATAGCCTTTTAATAGTATCCACATTTAATTTAAAATCGTGATGTTACAAACACCGTTGAAATTTGACGCACACCTGTGTTCAGGTGAAATTACGAAAGGTTAACTAACCTTTTATTTCCCTTAGCCGGGCATTTTGTTTCATTTTTCGTAATAGGGATTATTTTAATAATTTAATTTATTTTACACTCTACAAGCTGTTACACGGGACGTTGTTCACGTAGCATTAAAATAGAGATAAATGCATTAAACAAAACATTTCACTCCCCACCAGACATGGCAAGTCTCAGGCTTTTTGAACAACACTATTATCTTACAGAAAATGTTGTTCTTTTAAATAGCGCAAATGTTTCAATTAAATAAAGTAACATTTTTTGTATTAAAATACTGGTATCCAGAACGCTGGAGGCTTGGCGGCTCTGCTCCTCTTAACAGAAACATATATAGTTAACCAACACTTAATCCCATTTTATAGGAGACAAAACGGAATTTCTTATTTGTATAGCCTTACATATACCTCAGTAATAAAAATGTAAAATTTTGTGCCAATTAATATACACAATTGCGAAAATGAAATCGCAAGCAATGAGAAAAGGAAGGCCAAGTAAAATCGTGTAAATCGACGAATCTTTCTTCGTAGTGTTGGGAAAATACCAGTACAAAAATTATTTTAGGTGGTATTCGGTGTGAAATGTTTATATGTATTCATTCCTGTCCTATTTATTTTTTTTATTATTTGTAATTTGCTTATTCCATTTTCCTTTTGCACGTGAAAATCTTACAAATTAAAATTAACTCTTTGGGATAAATTGTTATTCCCCCACCTTTTTTGGCAACAATAAAGTTTATAAAGTTTAATAGAATAAAGTCAGTTTATTCTGTATGAAAATGAAAATAACGAACTTTTTTATTTATAATCAAAATAGTTGAATACATAAATAAAAATATTATTCTATATTGTATATAAATACTATTTTCATTTCTGCGTTTAAATCAATCTATATGCAAATATCTATACAAAGGCATTCATTAATTCATTCCTTTTAACTTTGATTTGACTCTAGAAACCTTACATACTTTCACATTTATGATATTTTTAGATGAGATATAGTTGCTACGCAACGGTTAAAAGAAAAAAATGAATTATAAGTAAATTCATAAAATAAAATGTTTTATATTATTCGAACACATGTATAAAATTCCATCATAAGTTATACACCTAATTTAAAAGCTCTGACAAATGTTTTGACAATATTGCAAACTAAAAGGAATAATTTAATACTCTTATTTAAAAATTTCAGCATCCAAAATTTACCATTTAAATCTATTATTCATATGAGCGATTTCTTTCAACAAATGAAAATTTGAAAATCGTCTGACTTCCCATAAAAAAGCATTATGTCACAAAATAAAATGTTATATACATTCCGAACGAATGAACCAAATTTAACCCAAAACTGTACAGCTAAATCCGGGGAGCTCACCAATATACATCCTTAATTTCAAGCTAATCGGATGCTTTTTACGGCAGTTATCGCGGGACAGACAGACTAACAAACAGATCAAACAAACAAACAGATGGAAACCAAAAAATTTCGGGTCTCCACAGTAAGCCTTCACTGACGTTTCGTTTAATACTCTTATTTAAAAATTTCAGCATCCAAAATTTACCATTTAAATCTATTATTCATATGAGCGATTTCTTTCAACAAATGAAAATTTGAAAATCGTCCGGCTTCCCATAGAAAGCATTATGTCACAAAATAAAATGTTCTATATATTCCGAACGAATGAACCAAATTTAACCCAAAACTATACAGCTAAATCCGGGGAGCTCACCAATATACATCCTTAATTTCAAGCTAATCGGATGCTTTTTACGGCAGTTATCGCGGGACAGACAGATTAACAAACAAACAAACAGATGGAAACAAAAAAAATTCGGGTTTCCACAGTAAGCCTTCACTGACGTTTCGGCAATAATGATTAGAATTATTCAATGAAACTTGCCTCATAAAGATACCCTGCTATTTCACATAAAAATCATAAAATAAGAAAATTTTATTTCAGGTTTAACCAGACTTAATGAACAAAAAAGCTTGATTAATACATAAATATATTTGATAAAAAGATTGCGATGACCATTGATATCAATAATATCTTGATTTTTTCAGAAATAAATTTATACTTCCTTCATAAAAAAGCATGAGTTGAGTCACATTAACGAGAATTACATATTAAAATGCATATGGAATTATATATATATATGTGTGTGTGTGTCTGTGTGACATTTTGCTATCGACTTTTGAGACATTCCAGGGACACTAGTATATCTCGAAGTAAAACGTTGTAGAGTAATCAAGGCCAACCATCCGTTATCATGAAAATATCGGATTGCAGTCAGGGTAGCGAGTAAGACAGGCTTCATAAACATTGAGACATTTCCCATCACATAATGAATAGAGTCATCGTAACTTTAAACTGGTTTATTTGACAAAAACATATCGAACATTTCCAGTAGCTTATTCAGCAACTCTCAAAAATCGATCATCCACTTCATAAAACTTAAGATGTTACAAGATTAAAATTTACACATTAGAATCGTTCACCCCAAACAACGTACATTATTTAAACAACCGGAAAAACGTAAATTTTCTCTCTCCTCGTCGATGTAACGATATATGTACTCCAAGAAACAGAGCGCGGACGGATACAGAAAAGTGGAGAACCAACGCAAGCAGTGAGATGGAGAGGAATGGAACAGGAAACAGGCTACGAATCAATGGGAAGGGGATGACGTCGATAATGAACTCTTTATACGCCGTCAAAATTACACGCAATTAAATGTTTGCGGGCGCATGGAACTGTGGGTAAAGAACATGATCGAACAAATGCTATTAAAAACATTCAAAAGAAAAAGAATTTAGTTTTAGAAGAAAATGAAAAAGTAATTTAATGGGTTTTATAAGATTAGACGAATGGATTAAGGTTTTTAGAATAATAAAAGAATACGCAAGTTTAAATGCATGAAATAAAAGACAAAAGATATTAAGATATTATTAAAGACAGGTAAGAAAGGTAAAATATTAAGAATTTGGAATAGTTTTACTAAGATAAAAGGGCAAAAATTTTTATTATTACACACACACACACACACGCACACACACCAATACCGTCCTACCCGCCCTCGTCAATAACTAAACTTTTTACCGACGCTTGGAATACCCACCGAAATTTTATTAGTATCATTTAAATATTATTATAGAATGTTAAGATATGCAAAATATACATATGAACACCAAAAAAAATTCATTCGAAGTATTTTTTTATATTTTAGAACAAAAAGTTTGTGGGAGCACAGTACCATTATTTAGAGTAACTCGGGTGTTACTCGTTTTGAAATTTTACACACTCAACCCGAGTAACTTAATCTCGAACTAAGATGTCCTGGGTGGTTACTCTATTATTCAATGAATTGCCTGACAAAGTGTATAATGTTATTGATGCGTTTGAAGGACAATGACAATTTTTTTGAAAGGATATTTTAAGCAATGGAGATGAAAGTGTTACGATTAGCGATGTTAATGCTTAATCATTTGCTAATGTTCTTAAATGAAGCTATTTTAGTTAATGAATATTAATTGATGACTATTATTTACAAATAGTAAATTGTAAGTAATTTTGAATTGATTGCGGTTAGTTAAACATTGATAAATTTCAGTTAATTATTGTCGCCAGTAAATTTAAATTTATTTGTTAAAAAATATTTAATTTTGTTTAAAATATTAAAATATATTTCATTAGCGATAACAGACTGGTTCTTCAGCTAAGTCTTTTGAATACAGCTGCTTGGTCAATTCGGTGCGTTAGTTCTAGAAAGATGTTTTTTTACGCAACGTTAAAAGATGTTTCGTATTGGTGGGGGGGGAGGGGGGCGTAAGCAGAGTATCTGCTTCCAGTGAAAAGTGTTATGAATGTCATACTCAATAATTTGCCATAGATAAATAAAATAGTACTTAATTGACGCTATTATTAATTAATGAATAGCAATTAATTGGTGAATATTTTTAATTGATAAATAGTAAATAATTGACAAATGTTTATTTGTGGTTAATTAACAACTGATTAATATTATTTAAATTATGTCGAACATAAATAAATTAAAATTATTTTTTATACAAACTTTGAGGGAAATATTCAATTGCGTTTAAATTAGTAAATACATGTCATTAGCTGTAACAGAATGATTTTTTTAGTCAAGTCTTTCGTTCACAATTGCCTTTTTTAATTTGGTGAGTTAGCTGTGGAAAAGTCTTAAAGTGGCGTGAAACAAATTTTCATACTTTGGGGAGAGGGGCAGGGGAGAGGGGTCGTTGCTAGCTGATGTGTTGTTGTACTCGAAATTTTTGCTTTAACAGTATAGTGTGACCCCCCCCCCCCTAAAAAAATAGTAGAGCACACTACAATTTTCTTATAGAAACCAGTGTCATATTTAAACAAAAATTACTTTATTTTCAACTTCACTTTCAACTTTATTTATTTATATCCAAGTCAAGCCTGGTGAAAATTTACTTTAATATGGCCAAGTTATGTGTAAAATCTGGGTTTAGAGTAGAGGGACACAACGCCGCATCCGGGATGGCACAGGCGGTGCCCCGCACCAGGCGCCGTCATTTATGTTAGACTCTTTCGGCACTCACCGTTATCATTATTATGTGCCCTCCCCCTTCTCTTTTTTCTCCCTTGCTAAATTCTGAAGGTGTTTACGTCATTATTTATTGAAAATAATGCAATCGAAACTTTTTATACTAAAAAGGAAATTTGAAATCATTTGTATTTCAGAATTTCCTTTGTTAATATCACCCATTTATGTGATATTAAGAGAAAATATTTATTATTACTTTTTTATTATTTTTTTTCTGATTTTGACAAGAAAATATCGTTGGTTTAATACTGATATTTTTAAAAGTTTATCATTGGCGTTTTACCAACATAATACGATCTCATATTGCATTTTTCAGATAAGAAATCACATTAAAAAGTTTTTTTTCTATGAAATTAAAAGTGTATTTAAAATCAACTGTCATTGATGCATATTTAAAGGAAGAAAAAATTCTGAAATTAGGTATATGTTCTGCAATAGAATATTTAGAACAAGAGAAACGTTAATGCATCTAACAAATTATACAGTACTTTAATGTTATTTATAAAAAAAATTCTATTATTTAATAATTTTAAAAACAAAACTGAATTTTAAACTCGGAGTAAGAACAAGAACAGATACACACAGGGTCCAACTTATGCAGGGGCATGCGGGGCAGTTGCCTCGGGCCCCCCTTTTTAGGGGGGCCCCATGGGAGTAATCAGGATTTTCATTAAAAGGTGCTAAGTGATTAAAACTAGCGAAAAGTGACCAAAATTCATATATTTTCAGACATTTAGGAAGGGATTGCGGTCCCCCTTCTCTTCTCTGCTTCCAGTACCCCCTCCACTTATGCGAAAAGCAAACTAATCATTCGAAAACTAATGATTAAAATTTTATTATAAAAACTTAGTATTCTACTGTTTTCAAAAGAAATACTTTATTAACGTTTTCCACGTAACATGGCAAGTTAAAACCATTAATTATGACCAATTTATGGGATTTTCTTTTACACATCTTATAATGTACGTAGATAAGCGAAGTAAAACTTTGCAAAGAAATACTCGAGTCCACCAATCTATCATTCTTTCTACTATATTATCCTACTAGAATTTTTTCTTAAAAATGTGACAATTTTTTGTGATAATCTGTATACAGACGTGAGCAGACAAAGCCGGGTACAAAATTTATGCGTACTTACAGTATGTATGAAGTTTAGTACTAGCCACTTCCACATTATTCACAAAAACATTCTATAGATAGATAGAAGGGGGGCCCCCAGAATGATGCTTGCCCGAGGGCTCCCCATAGCTGAGTCGGTCCCTGGATACACATATGTTCTGATGGCTGTGTATCTTTTATTCGTTTCAGCGAAATTTCAAGTGTTGCACATTTTTTTACTATCCCCCACTGGCCTAACCAGAAACTCTTTGTCAGATGTCAGCAGTATCAGCAGATGTCATAAAGGGGTGTGAAAAGATAGGGTACTAAAGAGTGTCTGTTATACATCTGTTAAAAGGACGGTGAACAGCAAGTGATTGTTAAAAAGGTGTCTGGAATACAAACTACAAACACTCGAATACTTTTTTCTTTTATCTTTACAGAATATATTCTTTACCTTTCTTTTAAAGAAAAAAAAATAGGAGTCATAATTTTTTATTATTTTTCAAAATGCATGTAAATTTCACAAAGGTTAAAAAATGATAATAATCATAATATACCTTATAAAGTTTTTTGTTTAATTCCTAATATCAACAATATTGCATATCTATACATTTATAACGCTCAAATGCTCAAACAATCACGAAATAATTTTACAACACCAGTTATAAAAGTTGCAGATATTTTAATTCAGATTCCTTTAAAACTGAAGATTTTCTTTATTATTATTATTTACATATACAATAATAATATCTAAAAATGGCATTTTTTATATAAAATTAATTAAATATCTCTTAAATCAGTCGTGAAACGATCCATCAAAAGAATATGATAACCATCAATTAGCTGTATGATCAAAGATATCTAATTTATAAACAGGAAAAAAATTGACCTGAATGGGAATGCATGTATTAATATTGGAATTTTCAAAAGTGTGGTCAAAAACATTTTTTAAGATCACAGAAAATGAAAATTTTTAAGCATTTCCTAAAATATATAGTATTTTTAACAATTGATAAAAGTTTTTTTGATATCAGAGTGTCAAATCTTCCATTCTGTGAAAATTTAGCTTGGCAAAAACTTTTTTACAGGTATAAAATAAAGTTTGCGAAAGTATTACATTTGTTTAAGAAATTCCGAGGCAATGGTAATCAAAATATAAATATCTAATGACATTTTCAAAAACGCATGATGTGAAAACAAATTAAGATTAATTTGTTACTGTCACACTTTTAAGAGGCTACTTCAATTACGCGGAAACATTCAGTCGCTAATGTTATTCCTAAGGGAGAATTTTTTTTAATTATTATCTTGCTTGCATTTCAATATTCTTAAATGATTTTTTTTTTGCATTGGGTAGCTGAAGTCGATCTCAACAAATGCCTTTTTTTGCTTTTTTTTTATTTTGTTTGCGAGGGTTTTTTTTTTTTTTTTTTTTTTTTTTTTTATGAGGATACCTTTACTTTCGAAACCGGTTCCGAAAGTCAAAGTATCCTAATAATAATAATAATAATAAAAAAAAAAAACTGAAAACAAAACGGGAAAACATTGAAATGCAAGTGAGATATTTAATAGAATTCTCCTATAAAAACAACATTAGCGAGTGGGTGTTTTCACTTGAGTGCAGTAGCCTCTTAACGATATCAATATAGGCAAAAAAAAAACAAAAAAAAAACAGTCATAATTGTCACAGGACTAGGACATAGGCAAACGGGGCACTGGTCTAAGGCTTCATAAACTTGGGGTATCTCAATTCTATAAATCTATACGCTTTAAGCTTACCAACTTAAGCTATTGAACTGGATCTGAGTGATCAGGGGGCCAGATTAAAGTATGGTCTATAATCCTATAAACTTGGAGTGAGAGAATCAAAAGACAAAATTTTTAAAAACTTCCTGTTTAGTTTCATTATTAACATAGTTTTATATTGTACAATACAAAGATAATAATTAACCAGTAATTTTCGTTGTTAGGTCCCACGAACGCATATGCCTAATGCATTTCAAAATGAACAAAAAAAAAAAAAAAAAATGACATCGCGACTTACGATTTAATGATTGATCATGATAATCATATCTAAAAAATATCCAATGATACATGCATTTAAAAATTATATTAGGGTGTTCTTGTGTTTTTTTTCTTTTTATCTGCAATTGACAATGCACATCTTCCTGACACATGACAATTTTATATCTAAAGGTGAGCAAATTTTAGATATCAAACATCGTTTCCGCTATAATTTATAAGCTTGAGTTAATACTTCACCGAAAATAACATTTTCCCCACTGAGCTATCTCCAAATTTTTTTTCAATTTTGAGAACATGTTTTTTATTTATAGAAAAATTGTAAATGCTATTTAATTATTTGATATTTGAGTAAAAACTAACGCAAATTTCGTGCATTTATTAATAAAATTGACTTCACAAATATTCCACAAAATAACAAATTTCAAGTTTGATAGAACCATTCAAAATACACATTTAAAAAATATTTCAGCTTACTACATAACGTAAGCACGGAGGGCTTCAAATCATATTTGTGTCCCGGACATCAAAAAGTCATAGTCTGGCATTTACTGTTTACGCGCAATAGCGATAACGTACAGAAAAAATCATCAAAGGGTAATATCCTGTTGCTATTAACAATTTTGACACCTGGATAAAAAGAAAACACTTGTGCGTAGCTTCTAGATTTATTTAGTTACTATAAAAACTACGCACTATAGAATCTGTATTAAAAAAAATATAGATTTTTGTGCCTGTCATCATCTAGACAATAATTCTTTGGCCATATTTAAAAAACATTTGACATTGTATCACGCAATAGAAACAAATCATGTAAGATAAACTTTATAACAGTTTATATTTCTCCATGCTTCTGTTTGGTCCTAGGACTCTGAATTTCTAAACCAGACTTTGAGCTTACATTCCATACATAAAAATTTCTTCTTCCTTCTCTTCAT
The DNA here is from genome assembly GCA_963932465.1 of Maratus speciosus. Taxonomy (NCBI): domain Eukaryota; kingdom Metazoa; phylum Arthropoda; class Arachnida; order Araneae; family Salticidae; genus Maratus; species Maratus speciosus. The sequence continues at coordinate 177,451,835 of OZ010793.1, forward strand.
TCTACAATTTACAAGAATACTTTACACGTTATTCAAATACACATGGTCATTCATATAAAAATTCTGTACGACTGCAAATTACTCATTACTTACAGGGCGATCTTCGGAATAAAATATTTCTTATTGATAGACAGAAATTCTACTAGAATAATCAAAAACTATAATGAAAGTAATAAAATATTAAGCATGCATTAATAAAGCTTTCCTGGGGTTTTTTTTTTTTTGGGGGGGGGGGGGGGTGGAGGAGGGGGGAGAGAACTTCAAGAATTTTAATAATTGTTTGATATAATTTGCATTCATTTGATATAATGAGAAATATAAACACATTTTAAAGATTTATCTATTTTTTTTTTTTTCTGTATACGAAACAGAAAAATAACTGGAGAACAGGAATTCTACTTTTTCAGAATGTAATGTCACGTCCGATGAAAAAAAAATGTATATATGTATATATAAATAGTACAAAACATGTTTCAATTTTAAGACTGAATCCCTTGCGGACGAGCGATCGGTATACGTTCCACGTAAGGTGCTCAGAATCAGTGATTATTCTCACCAGTAAATTTTGCCTTATTTAATCCGAGACTTTTCCCTACTCAATAAGGCAAGATTTTCTGTTTCGAAAAACTGGTGATAAAAGATTAAAAATTCTGCAAAAGACGCACATCCCGAAGGGGTTAAAGCACACGCTTTTATTTTATGTAAAATGACGTCATTCGCATCCGCTTAAGAATTCCACATTTACGATCCACTCTTAAACATCTACAGTAAAACATGCATAGGTCACTATCGCAAAATAATACACAAATGCAGCAAAAAGATGCCATCATTAAAGAAACTCCACAAAAAGAACGGCTATCTAATGATTCATAGACCTCCATTTGTTTCTAACATTAATATGTTTTAACAGAAATCATTCGTTTATATTTTTTCAAAATAGCACGTATTTAATTACATTTTCTTTCGGTTGTTATGAGAAAATGGCAACAAAAATATATAATTACTATTAGAACTATTTTTTCTTTACTTTATACAGAAGTGAAGTACTTCCGTGGCCAATATTAAGCAAATGGCTCTAAACACTACAAAAAAATTAATATTTCAAAAATAAATGAAGATACAGTTTTCAAACAAATTTCATTTAAAAGTACTTTTTTCCCCCAATACGACGGTATGAAAATTGAAAATGTGCGATGCTTAGAAGTTTAAAAAATTGCTGTAGAGTATTTAATCGTACAATGATACATCTGCTTTGTTCTACGGCTGGCTTATACAACGTAACGTTATTTTTTGGAGACGACACAAAATAAGCTGGGAGAAAGAAATAGCATACCGGGGGCTAAAATGGTGTAATAATTTATTAGTATGACTTTCAAAATAGAAAATACCGATAAGAATTTTTATAAAAATTAAGAGTAGACACAGATTGTTTATCCTAGGAAATAAAATTTTAACAGAGCAATCAAAAATAGAACGGCGCACTCGGAAAAGAGAACAGCACACGCGAAAAATAATATTGTGTGCTTAAAAAATGGCATGGCACTGCATGACGCTAATTATACCTAAAACAATTTATAATTCCAATAATGAAATTACTTCATCTATTTTTTAATATATTAAATTAATATTTTCAGTTTCAAAACTGCGACAATATTGCAACATATTTCATTTATTTATTTATATTATAAATATAAAAGAGAGGTTTAAAAATGCAAATAAATAATGTTTTGTTAGAGAGACAGTGTGTGTGTGTGTGGGGGGGGGGGCATTAGGAAAAAAACCAAGAGAGAAGAAGTACAGGGAAAAATCGATAAATAATACAGTAAAAACTATGACATTGACTAGCGTTTTCCATTGTTCTATAAAAGAAAAAAGCCTTTCCGGAAAATTATGTAAAATATTAGTTTTTTAAACTGAATGTCCGGCCACGACAGCCAAGAAAAGTCGCCATGATACAACAATCCCTTATGACCCAATATGTAATACATTTATCGAAAAAGGAAAAACGTTATTCGATTCCAAATCACTTCAATAGTTATGCTTTAATATTACCTGATTTTACGTTCAATTATGAATTGATTCCGAGAATATGTTAAAAATTTCGTGTTGTTAAATAGAGGGAATATATTTGTTTTTGAGAACTATTAATTTGTTAGAACCTTAAAAATGCCCTAAATTTCAAGTTAAAGCATTCTGTATATATTGTAGTAACCAGTTCCTTTTTAAATCACTTTAAAAGAAAGAAGTATATCTCAGCAATAGAAGAAATGCGTCATTGATTGCTATATTATGGTTGTAAAACTACTCCGAAAGTATAAAGAAAACAACAGAAAAAAAGGAAAAATAGAATGTAGCACAACTGCTTAAAATAAAAATCAAACTTAAAGAAACAGCTTAAAATATTTAAGAAAAGAGAAGAGCTTCTGATTACTAATATTAAAGGAATTAAGATAAGAATAATTTCAATATAATAAATAGACCAGAATTTTAATAGGTTATTTTATATATACGGTAAAATATGTGAAAGCTTAGGTGGGCTGAGCCCCCCCCCCCCCCTAGCTTCCTCTAGAGCCCCCCTAATCATTTCACTATTTATTTATTTATTTTTTTATTTTTTTATGTATATTTTAACTAATGTAAAAAAAAAAAAAAAAAAAAAAAAAATCTATATTTGCAAGAAAAACATTTTAGATGTTTCAACTTTCAACTGCCTTGAATCCTTCAATGCAACGAAATATGAAAAAAAAAAAAAAAAAAAAAAAGAAAGAAAAAGAAAGAAAGAAAGAAAAAGAAAAAAACCTTCTATTCAGAAGCATATCAGTTGTGTTATATTATCTTGTGGTACAATTCTCGAATTGCAAGATAATTAGGAACATTATTTCCTCCTGAAGTCCAGATGCATAAACCGGTCCTCACATGTGTCCCCACACCTGATTCCCCCACTGCGAACGGAAATAAGCATATATTTTTCAAATTGATCAGAATTAGTGCAGCAATGGGCAAACCGTCTTCAAACTATTCACTGAAACACGTTTTTTTTTTTGTTTGTTTGTTTTTTTTTAAAGGGTTGCCTTTAGACAACATGTGTATTACTAAAGAAAAAGATTGTCAATTTATACAAGTGGGAGAAAAAAAATAATTGAACGCCGTTTCTAGCTATGGGTGTCGGCAGGAGTATAGTATTAGAAAAGCGTGGGAAAGACACATTCCTTTTTTGCTTTTGATCCCTTTTATCGAATTTTTTCTTTACATTTGATGATTGACAAAAACAATTTTTCTTTTATCTTATAATTAAGCATTATACGCAAAAGTATTATGTTAAGTTTAAAGTTATGTGTACTATAAGGTTTATACACAAATCTCTTCGTGTAAACAGTGGCTATTGTATTTAAATCTGTTTTCATGTTTAAATCAGTTACTTTCTGACACATTTGTGGGGAAAAAGGGAAAAAAGAATGATAAAGGCATAAAATGTACAGATATAGTTATTCAAGCTCAACAAATTTTACGTTTTAGATGCTGTTTTCAAATCTAAACAAGCTACGTTCTGACATATTTGCAAAAAGTAATTTTTTAGTGATTAAATTTTAACCCAGCGAATTTCAGGAAACGAAAAACACGTAAAACGTATGCTATAGCTTTCTCACCCCCAACCCCCTGCCTTCTGATAAAAGTATTGAAAAATAAAGAAATTGGAATTATAATAGATTTTTTTTTTAATTATTATTATAAAATCCAGGTATGTGTTGAAAATATATAATTAATATATATATATATTTATAACGATTCATATTTTAAAGGATATAATAATATGCGGGATTTAAAATTCAATTCTTGCGAAATCTTAATTTTTATTGCGAATGAATGTACACACATTTTTGTAACGATTTTGGAAAAAGAAATATATAAACAAAGATAATAATTTTATTTTCGAATGTGTTTTTCTGATAGCCCTTTTCTTGAACTATCATATTACAACTTTTATCTAATGTAAAGGTTGATTTTGTTCCATTCCTCAACAATCTTCCAGAGTCCATCTAATGTTTTAGAATGCTGCTTATAAAGAGCTTGTTATAAAAGCCCAAAAATGGGATAGTCTTAATTTCGATTTCATTTCTCATTTCTTTTTCTTTCTATAAGTATAGCAGTAGATTTATAGGCATGGCTGCTGGCTAGTAGCCAGAGCCGAATTAAGCATTTCTGAGGCCCGGGGATAATGAAAAGTTTGGTCTCCCTCACCCTGCTACTGGAAATTCCCCCCGCACACACTCACATGCAACTTTTTTTTTTTTTTTTTTTTAAATCTTAAAATACCAATTTTAAAAGTTGAATATGTAAATTTTTTATATATATATTTTATATTATATATTAATATTTTATATATATATATTAACAAAAACTTTTTTTGTTATCTTTAATAGTGCTCTTAATTATTTTATTTAAACGTATTTATTACACATATAATTCAAAGATACTTTATAAACATATTCTAGATTTTCTTTATTTAAAATTAAGCTAATTAAAAAAAAACTTAACGAAACATGGAAGGTCTATGATTTTTACAACCTTTCGACCACATAGATTTGGGTTATTGTTGATACTGTAATTTGGGGAAGATTTTTAAGAGAAATTTCTCGATCTCTGAGATGACTAAAGTTGCATTTCACTATTTTTAACCTTCAAATACACGCGCGGCGTACTGCTTACGCCAGAGAAAACTGTACTTTAACACCGATACATTCAAATAAAAATCGCCATATTATTTAATTGCTGACATTTGTTACAAATTCTGCGATTATACAATTTGAAGGTTACTTTTCGAAAAATAGTGGTGACAAATGTAAATACCGTACATATTCTGGATATGTCATACCTTGCGCGTGTATTCTAGGGTTAAAAAGGGCTGGGTACATTTAGCACATTTTAGAGAGATCAGGGTAGCTTAGAAAAAACACTGTGTGCATATATATCAGTGTATATATATATACACTGATGTCCAAAAATTACGGGGTAATGCCCGGACGCTTTCGACAGTACACGATTTCTCGAATATATGTGAAAATCTTGACGAAATGTCATCCAAATTCAAGGGTGTAAAGAACATGTTTGACCACATTTTTCAGTGAAGTTGTAGACGAGGAGACAATTAGGGGCAAAACAATAAATTTAATAATAAAATAATGCTTGCGATCATCCATGTGACAGAAAATGCTCACAATGGTCTGTCACTGTAGCAAATGACTATGATGTTCCTGTCTAACGTTTGTGGGCATATCTGGAAGCATAATACGCATAGGCGTGAAGATTTTAACATTTCTGTGAAAAATTTAAATGTTTTTTTGTTTATAGCATGTAGATTTCAACCAAATCTAACAGAACATAACGAAAATATGAAAAAGAACAGCAGAAAAAGTATACTGCGATTAAATCATGAATATATAGAATATTTCATGAGATATGTGCATTTGTATGAAATAATTTTTAATTATGCATGCGTGAAAGATTCCAAAATTTTTATTTCCTAATTTGGTAGTCAGCTATTAGGGCAACTTATATAAAAAGTCCAGTCAAATATTGCGAAAACTCAGAAAGATACAGTGAACTGATTGACAAATTGTGGAAAATCCTTTATAATAAAGCTACTTTTAGGAAGCAACTCACTCTATCGCCCCTATCTTTCTGAATTTTTGCAATTTTTGACCGGACTATTTATATAAGTTGTCCCAAATAGCTGACTACCAAATTATGAAAATTTTTGGAATCTTTCACGCATGCGCAGTTAAAAATATTTTACACAAATGCCAAAGCCTCATCAAATATTCGATATATTAATATTTTAATTCCAGTATACTATTTCTGCTGTTCTTTGTGAAGTTTTTGGAAAGTGGTGTTAAATTTGGTTGAAAACACTGTGTTCTATAAGCAAAAAGATTTTACATTTTTCTCAGAAACGTTAAAACCTTCACGAATATGCGTGCTATGTTTACACAAATGCACACAAACGTTTCACAGGACCCACATAGTCATTTGCTACAGTGACAGACCCTTTTGAGCATTTTCTGTCACATGGGTGATCGCAACCATTATTTATTATCAGAGCTTAATTTCTAACAAAAAAAGTACCGGAGCCGTAATATTTTGCTGTACCGGTACAACAACCGTACCGTTCCCTCCCCCATCCTGTCACTCCAATCTGCATATTTATATTTCGTACATTATGCGCAAAAATTAAAGCATTTTTTTCTTCTTTTAGCAAAATAAAAATTTCAAGTATATCTATCAGCATATATTTAGCTATTAACTGTTCCCCTTTTTAGTTATCTCTCCTTCTGAATAGAAATCTTTGCCTAATTTTAATGTTAATTAATTGCAGAATTCTGCGATTAAATATGGCAAGGATTATGATTCAGAAATAGTGTTAACTCAAAAAAGAGATAGATCGCAGCTATGCATTTTTAAGAAAAAAATGAAGGAAATTTACAGAAATTAATATTTATATGCTGAAGAATGGAGCAATGTTTTACAATTTCCTATAAAAGGTGCATATCTTAAACTATAATCGATTTCAATCTTTTGTGGTGAGTCCCTGAAAATCAGATTAAGTTAAACATTTGAGACCGTTATCGGAAAGAATCGACGCTTTTATAGAAAAAAAGGAAACACTGCTCGATTGCTTTCTCTCAGAATAACAATACATGGCAATTATATCTACTTACAAATGAAAGTGACTTCGTAAATGTGCAGAGCAGAGCCTTAGCATGGGTACCGTTCATGATACAAAATAAATAGAAAAATCACTAACGTGATTTTTATAGTCGCACGCAATAGAAGACAATAAACGTCCAACAAACAAAAACCCAAGCTGATGCTCGTTGGCTAAAATAGAAAATATTCTTTTCATGTTATATCTAAATAAAATTTAAAAAAAACAGCCAATAAGAAAAAATTTCTACTGTCACTAAAAGGGATCGAACTGAAAGCAAATTCAGTCTCTTGAGTGGCGCCGTATCAACACATCGCCGACATAAATTTGAAATAGAAAAACACGATTTCTGTTTCCCCTTCATTCTGATCAAAACAGCATTAAAATGATTTGAAATAGAATATAATATGTAATTTTAAAGGACGAAAAGTTTTTTTTCTATACATAAATAAATAAGAATTTAAATGTAGTACAGATTGAGCTCGAGTCAGTCCAAGACCAAAAACTGATATAAAAATCGAGTCCGTTTTATCTCCATCTCCTGCGTGTGCGACACATTACGTTACATATAAGTGTTTTGGCAAAAATAATGCAAAAGCTTCGAGATAGGAAAGGGTAATTTAGGCTTAGGTTTTTCGGGAGCGCTTTTCATGGGGCTCCGGAGCCCTGTATTTATGAGCTCTGGTGAATTCCGACCAATATTTAAACATTTACTAAAAACAGAGAAGTACCGGAGCCGGGCTCCCGTGGGTTCCGGCGCAAATTAAGCCCTGTTTATTATTAAATTTATTGCTGTTTTCCTAATTGTTCCCGCGACTAAATCTTTACTGAAAAAGATAGTCAAACATGTTCTTTACATCCTCAAAGTTCAAACATAATTCATCAAGATTTTCAGTAGATATTCAACAAACCGTGTACAATCGAAATCATCCATTCACTGCCCCTGAATTTTTTGAACTTCAGCATACATGTATGTATGTATATGTGGTAACAACATTTTCAATTAATGTATGGAGACAAACTGAATGAGCTGATTAGTACATAGAAAGTTTAACAACCTTTATATATGAACCTGGGTCGAAATCCAATTTTCACTGAGGAATACAAGGTGTTTATACCTGTGATCCAAATTTCAGATATTTGTTCATAACACTAATTGAAATATTTCAATTGAAATTTTGAACATACTTATCCTTCTTTGTGTGAAATATAATAATATCACTTGAAGTATTGGAAGCAGCCCAAGTCCCATCAGCATACAATCAGCTTTGAACTAGGCACTTAACATTTTGGATTGTAGTTGACATTAGATGTGGTGTTAATTACATCACAATTCTTCCATTGCACTTCGCAATGCCCCCCAAGCATATCATGAAGTTTAAAATCTTTATTTTTTTTTCTCTTTTATTTGTCGTTTTGTTGCAACAATATTTGAATATACATCTAAATTATTCACCCCCCCCCCCCAGAAAAAAATCCCATTTTTCCTTCCTCCACCGCTCCAGTACATAGTTTAAAATCACATGTTTTCCCTATTTATAAAGTTTCTGTATTAATAATTAAAAGAGCATCAAAATTACACTCTGTCACCTGACTCAAAAAAATTCCGCTTCTCCCCTTCCCCCCCCCCCAGCACATAAACTTTAAAACTCCTTTTTTTTATTTATAAATAAATAATCATCGAATTCTACCCTTAAATTTCCATTCTCTTTCCTTATAATAATATTTCCAAACATTTTTCAATTGAAAAATATACTTATGCGTGAATATTCAGAAAGACAGGAAACTTTAAATTAATTAAATTATTACACGTGAAAAGCATTTTATGGAGAAAATTACAACATATTTAAAAAAAGCCCAAATAGTATTATTTCCAAGCACTTTCAATTGGTTGGTTGTGTTTATGACGGACAATTATCAGCACGAAGGATATAGGCCCTAAGAGGGGGAGGTGGCCTCCATGGGGGGTCTTTCTAAGGGGACCTAAACCATATTTACGCTTGGAAAACCGCGAAAACTCCGAACGATTCGACCGACGGGCGAAAGTGGGTTCGAACCCAGCACCCCCCGTCTTTCAGCTTCGAGAGCAGAACCTCTCGGCCACTGGTGGGGCTCACTTTCAATTGGAAAATCGAAAATATATTTACACGTGAATATTAAAAGGAAAAGAAAACTTTAAAATAATTAAATTTTTGCGTGCGAAAAGCATTAAATGGTGAAAAATTATATCATATTTATATATTTAAAACGATTTCCTTATAAAGTCCAAAAGAAAAAAAAATTCTAGCCGGGGCCTAAAAAGACCGGGTTGGTTGTATTTATGTCGGCCAATTATCTGCAGGTGGGATATAGGCCCTAAGGGGGGAGTGCCTTCCGTGGAGGTCTTTCTAAGGGAGCCTAACCCATATTAACGCTTGGAGAACCAAGGTTCAAAGAAAACCACGAAAACTCCGAACGATTAGGCCGACGGGCACGATTGGGATCGAACCCAGCACCTCCCGTCTACCAGCTTCGAGAGCAGAACCTCTCGGCCACTGGTGGGGCCTAAAAAGACCGGGAAGCAACAACATTTTTCTCTAAATAATTTTAAACAAACTGATTTTCAAATGTCTGATAGATCCTACTTAATCTAACACGAAAACAACCGTCAGCTATTGCGTTAGCGGTGGATGCGGTCTTGGAAACCGAAAAATTTCCTAGCCAAAGAGAACTTAAGAGCAACGGGATTGCAGCTGACCACTACTGGTTGTGATAATATCATCGAATTTTTCGTAATCAAAATATCTTTTTAAAATACAACAAATTAGCATGTTTTTAGAGACTGCGGGGTTTGCTGCACGTGGGATTGAGAACGTAGCTCGAATGGGTCAGAACCCTCTAGTTTTGTTAGAAAATGTAACTGAGATAAACTTTTACTGCGAAAAAATATTTTTTCCTCATTTAAACAAAAATAATAAAAATAAATGAAAACTTCTTCGAACTTTTCAGAAAATTTACTTTTTTAAATTCAACCAAGACAATCAACTAAATGTTCTAAATGTGTATACTAAAAGTTTTCAGTTTGGCTGAAATAAGTCAATTTTTGTACAAAACATGATAAATTTTAATAAATAAATTATTCGTAATCAAACTTCTGCAATCAAGTAAACTTTTCAAATGAGAACAAATTAGAATATTTTTGGCGGTGTCTGCACGAAATTGGCGAGCGTAGCTCGTAGTGGGCAGAACAGTCTAATTTTGTTAGAAAATGTTAACTGTGAGATAAATTTTTATTACGAAAAAAACAATTTTTCCTGATTAAAAAAAAAATTCATTTCAAAATTTTTAGAAAATTTACTTTTCTAGTTCAATCCGTATCTTCAGAATGAATTAAAAGTTCTAAATATGAGTGCTAAAGTTTTTCATTTTTAATTAAATAAGTCAATTTTGTGCAAAGTATGATAAATCTTATTAAGGCTGTTCTCAAATTCAAAGGAACTATTTTCTGACACATTTCTGAATTCATTTTCTTTCGGAAACGCATAAAATTGGCAGGTATTCTTATTCAGAAACTATGTCATCGAATGGCGTTTCCCTATTTTTTGATAAAGGCAGGTCTTTCAGAAAATACTGTCAATGTAAATGTTTCGAGCGAAATTTCCGGATGCGGCAGCACGAGAAAGGGGTAAAATTCGGAGGGGGCGGGGGGGGATTCAATTCCACGTTTGTTTAAAAAATAAGATCATACGTATTCGAGAGTGTACGCTGAAAAGGATATTCGGGCACCAATTTTAGGTTCGTATAAAAATATAAAATTTTATAAATTCGAGGGAGTACACTGCCGAATTCACTGAGTCCCTGACACTAAGTTCAACAGGATTGGTTTTCATTTTAAAATACGAAACCATGCAAATTCGAGACTGTACGCTGCCGAAGGTAATGGGCAACGACTCTAGATTCGTTTGCTGGACTTTCATTTTAAAAATATAAAACCATACAAGTTCGAGGGTGTACAGTACCAAAATTGTGCCCAATTCTAGGTTCGTTTAAAAACATAAGTTCATAGAAATTCGAGGTTTGTACGCTACCGAAGGCAATGGGCACATGATTCTAAGCTCGTTTGGATTTCATTTTAAATTTCATTTGGTTTTAATTTTAAAATATGAATACAAATTCGAAGAAGTACGCTGTCGCAGGCAGTGCCTCAATTCTACGTTCATTTAAATGTATAAAATCTTACAAATTCGAGAGTGTACGCTAAAGAAGGAAGTGATCGACCCCCCCCCCCCCCCCCCCCCAATTTTGGCTCATTTATAAGTTGAAATTCTGGGGTATACTCTGCGAAAGGCAATGGGAACTCGACTATAGGTTTGTTTTGATAGATTTTCATTTTTAAATATAAAACTATACAAACTCTAGGGTCTACACTGGCAAAATGGTTCCCCAATTCTAGGTCCTTTAAAATATAAAATCATACAAATTCGAGATTGAGCGTTGACGAAGGCAGTGGAGGTACCCAATTCTAGGTTTGTTTAAAAATATAAAATTTTATAAATTCGAGTGTGTATGCTGCCGAAGGCAATGGCGTCCTGATTCAACGCTCTTTTGGATAGATTTTCAAGTTAAGATATAAATTCATACACATTCCAGAGCGTACGTTGGCGGAGGTAATAGGGCCCCGACTCTAGATTTGTTTGATATCCTTTTATTTTAAAAATATAAAATCATACAAATTCTAGGGTGTACACTGCCAAAATGGTGCCCCAATTCTAGATTCGTTTAAAAATGTAAATTCATAGAAATTCGGGGGTAGACGCTGCCGAAGGCAATGAGGCCCTGATTATAGGTTCGTTTAGATATTTATTTTAAAATATATAATAGAAATTTGAAGAAGTACGCTGTCGTAGGCAGTGTCCCAATTCCACGTTCATTTAACACTTCACTGCACAAATTTTTCTATTTTTATGGTTTTTTTTTTTTTTTTTTTTTTTTTTTTTTTTTTTTTTTTTCATTTTTAATCTATATATCGGTCTAATAATGGGAAAAATATTTAAAAAAAATTAATTTTTTAAATTTCAGCATAAAATTTGATATTTTATGGTGTATGCCATATGTACACATTTAGGGTTTTAAAATATTGTATTGCTATATTTTGCAACTAAATGAGCTTAAGTATTAATTAATTTTATCTGCTTAACACTCTGCAACTTTTATTAAAGTATTCAGTAAAAGTAATGAAAGTAAATCTCACCTTAATAGCTTGATCGACATTTTTTTTTTTTTTTTTCCGAAGAACAAATTCTAATTCTTTGTGTAATGAAGCCATCTGACATGGACAAAATAAGTGTTATTCCATTCTTTGGCTTCTTCTTGATCAGTTACAGTGATCATATTAGCCAAATTCATGGCACATAATGAAAATTATAATGTTTTTAAGTATGTGCCAGATATGGCACCTGGTGCAGTGAAGGTTTAAAGGTATAAAATCTTACAAATTCGAGACTGTACGCTGATCAAGGCAGTGCGCACCCTTCCACAACCCCAATTTTAGGATAGTTTATAAATAGAAATTCGAGGGTATATGGTGCCGAAGGAAATAGGCTCGACTTTTGTTTCATTTGGATAGATTTTTATTTTAAAATATAAAACGGTACCAATTCGAGGGTCTACACTGACAAAATGGTGCTCCAATTCCATATCCGTTTAACATATAAAATCATACTACTTCGATAGTGAACGTTGACAAAGGCAGTGTGGGTGCCTATTATAGGTTTGTTTAAATATATAAAATCTTATGCATTCGAATGTGTACACTGCCGAAGCCAATGGGGCCTTGACTGTAGGTTCGTTTGAATAGATTTTCACTCATCTATGCATTTTCGGAACGCTAAATACTTGGATAGGCAAGTACTACCTTCAACCGCGTTACTAAGGTGATTTTTCAGGTGGCATTTATTTGTCTCAGCTGCGTTCAAAGTAGGGATGCACCGAATGTTCGGTATCTATTCGGTCATACTACCGAATATTCGGTTAGACCGAATATCAAGCTATTCTGTATGCTGAATATTCGGCTTGGCAGAATATCGAACTATTCGGTATGCCGAATACTTAAAAGACATTTTTAAAAAATATTTTTAAAAAACTTAAAACAACTACTATTTTTAACTGACAATTAATAAAGATATTTAATAATTAGAAATATAATTATATTTAAATAAAAGAGAATGCTTTTACATTTTTTATTTGCTATTTGAAAAGTATCACGTAAGAAAATTAACCAATAATGACGATTTTAGTCCCCTTCCTGACAAATAAACTGCATATGACAGTACAATTTTTCATTTAATTCCTTCAAATTTCACTTTCAATTTAAAATATCTGTTTTAGAATATAAAATATTTTTATTAATTTGTTTTAATACAGAGATGAATCCATGAAATTTAAAATTTTATCTATTAAAGAAACTTTAAAACTGACCTCTTATTATATAACAATTCAAAGCATAACTTTTTTAGTGTAGAATTTACTTGTAAAAAGATCTTGTTTATCAATATGGAAATATGTGTGTTAAATATTATGTAAAATTGTTTCAAATTTTAACTTTTTAATGCTTTCAAATTCTGAAATTTAAAAGTAATCGGCAAGCCGAATATTTAGTATTCGACCGAAAAATTACTACTCGGCAGGTCAAATATTCGGTATTCGGCTTGATAGGCACCATTGACTAGTGAAATATTCGGTATTCGGTTTACCTGTTGACCGAATATTCGGCATTCGGTATTCGGCCAAAATCACTATTCGGTGCATCCCTAGTTCAAAGTCGGTGACCGGTCAAAAAATAAATGATTAAAACCGGATAGTATTCTGCAGTTTAAAAATTAGTTTTTTTAAATATTAACAAACTTGGATTAAAAGGTTGGTAAAGCCGATTACGGGTGCCCATGGCTTCGTATCCCACCCCCCACCCCTCCACAAAAAAAAAAAAAAAAAAAAAAAAAAAAAAAAAAAAAAAAAGTAAGAGGCACAGGGTAGCTGTCGCTACGGCTCTGCGAGCAAGACGACAAAGATTTGTATCCGACTTGTTGCATTTTTACGAGAGAATAGCTGAAAAGTGAAACTGTAATCGATTCAAAGCGAAAGAAAAATAACATAATGCAAAGAGTAAAACGTTAGTAATTAAGAAAATATTTAATAATTTTAAATATGTTTTTACATTGTTTTCTGTTCTGTAATACATTTTTTAATAAATGTTTAAAAATTCTTAGAAGGGAAAAATATAGCGCCAAACGATGCAATTTTTGAACAAAAGTGAAATTACCGAATGCATATGACTATTCCGAATGTGTGTGTGTGTGTGGGGGGGGGGGGGGGCTGTAGCTGCGACCCTGCTGATATCTTACAGTATCAGAATCTTTTGCTCTAAAAGAATAGATTGCTTCAAAAAAGATGAGAAAAACTTAAGCACAACCAGCAATTGTCTTATAAGAAACTAGCGTAGTATAAATAAAAATCACTTTAACCGAAATAAATTTTTGCTCATATCTTTTAAAGTAATGAGTTTAGAGATTTTTTAAAATTTATCTTCCTTTGGGAAAAATGTGATGGCGGTACCAAAACATTCTGAAATGAAATGTCATTCTGTCAGTGACATTGTGTGTATTACGAATTACATTTTCCAACACAAAGCAACTTCTTCAATGTTTTTTGGAGTTATATATTGGCACGACATCCACTAACAGAACTTTCACCACTTCAACTTTTATATTTACATTTCACACAATGCAAGTCAACCCTGGTGAAATTTTACCATGATACGAATTATTTATAGTTAAAGTTATGCACACAATCTGGGTTTGGTCTGGAGGGACGCAAGTATGGCGGCTAGGTCAATGTCCCCGCACCAGGAGCCGTCATTTAGAGTAGTCTTCAACGGCACTGTTAAATATGTTCCTGCATTTTATTTTTACATTTTTTTTTTTAAACCATTGTCTTGCACTATACAAAGTCTTGCTAAATTCTAAAGGCGTTTACGTCCTTATTCATTAACATGAGAAAATTACGGCCGAAACTTCTATCCTAGAAGCAAATTTGAAAATATTTGTATTTCAGATTTTTTTTTTTTTGTAAATATAAACCATTTATGTCTTGCAAAACGGGATTAAGAACTTATGTAAATCACGAAAAGAAGCGCCCTAGCGAATGTTAATCCTAAGTGTGCGTTCGCTACAGATTTCTCAATCGCATTTCATTTTATTTATTTATTTATTTATTTTTTTTTTTTTGTAGGGAACCTGAGGTATATATGATATCCATTGTTGTACATTTGTACTACTTTTCCTATTTGAGTCACGGTTTTTTTATATGCAGATACATTTACCTTTGGAAGTGGTTAGAACCGGTTGTGAAAATTAAATTGTTCTCATAAAAAATAAAAAAAAAAGAAAAGAAAAGAAAAAAAGAAAAGAAAAAAGAAAAAAAATCGAAAAAGTTCAAAAGCACAAAAAATAGATATCGACCTCAGATATCCCGAAAGAAAAAGAAAAAAAATATATATATAACGATTTCTGTAAACATTTCTGCTTAAGCTTCTCCCATAGGTTTAACATTTTCGTTCGAGTTTCTCTGCGTGACTTGTATAGGCTCTTAAGACAAAATTATTATTAAACTTTTTGTTATTTAATTTTTTTTTCTGATGTAGAAAAGTAAATATCGTAGGTTTATTACTGATGATAACAACATAATACGAGGTCATTTAGCATTTCTCAGATATGAAACCATATTAAAAAGATTTTTTTATAATTAAAAATGTATTTAAAATGTTTCTTAGTTTTTATTTAAATTGGGAAAATCGAGTTCTCTCTATATATTTTAAAATGTGTTAAGGAAATTCGCGTTTGAATGTATATAATACCTAAAAAAGTTCTTGTGGTTAAAATATCACAAAATACTATAAATCTTTAGCTGCAATATTTATTGTTATGTATAAAAATTTAATCGTTTATAAAATGAGCATTCTAAGATGTTTATTAGAAAAGTTTAAGACTAATCTTAATGTTTTGCTTCAATTTTAATACAGAATGTTATAAATTCTACTTTAAAACTGTTATAAAAGCAAGCATGAAAATCACTTGTAATCAACTAAATGAAGTTACAAATTTCTAAAAGTGATAAAAATAATACAGTTAAAAGTCATAATACCTTTATTTAGATCAACATATGTTTAAATATGAAAACATCGCACAACCGGCGAAATTTTCAAAAATTTTTGCTAAAATGTTTGTATCAACAAGGATATTGACACTTGTCTAAGTTTTTCCCTTCTTTGATTTAAGTCACTTATAGCAATTTTTATCTTGATTTATAGTTTAAAACTGTTTTTGATGCATATTTAATGAAAAAAAAAAATTGATATTAGTTTTACATTTTGCAACGGAATATTAAGAACAAGAGAAACGTTAATGTATCTAACTAATACTAAAATATTTTAATGTTATTAAAAAAATTCTATTATTTAATAATGTTAAAAACAAAACAGTATTTAAAACTCTCTTAAAAGTCTTTCTGAATGTCCTTCTACACGTGTTTCCTAATACCAGTATCTTATTCATTTCAACGGAGTTTCTAGCGTCGCACATTTTTTGACCATATCCCGCTGATTTAACCAGATGCCTGATGATATCGTAGACAAAGGAGTGCGGAGACGTGCAAATATCGCTTCAGGCAAAGGACTTGAACTGATACTAAAGAACTAAAAAAGGGAGTAATAAAGAACATCTGTTTAAATACATCTATTAAAATTCTGAGATATTTTTCAAAGAACTCGGAAATAACTAAACTATTACTATTACTACTTTTACGATATTTTCATGTGGTGAACAAAAAATGCTCGTTAAAAAGGGGAAGGGGTCTCAAATAAAGAAAAATATAATATCTTTTTTTATTATAATACCTTAACAGAATGTATTCTTTAATTTTTTTTTAAAGAAAGAAAAATGAAATAGGAATCATAATCTTTTTTTTCAAATTTCATGTAAATTCTGCTACAGTTACTCAGATATAAAAAAAAATAATAGCTTATATATATATTTTTTTATTTAATAGTTAATATCAGCAATACTACATTACATATGCATTAATTATTTATAGATAATGTTGAAACTCACTAAACATTCTTAATATTTTCCTAACTGTTAAATTCTTTAAATTTGTTGAATTACGAAAAGAAAGTTTTTTTTTTTTTTTTCTAAGTATTTTTTAAGCCTGACTGTCAACAGAAATCTGCAGTAACTTTTGGCAAAATTTATTAATCATGATATAGAGTATATATACAGGGTGTTTTCAAATTGTCGAAATAATTTCTGTTTCTGAAATTGATCAAATGTGTTTTTTTTTTTTTTTTTTTTCAATGAATAATGACTGAAGGAAATGCATGTATAGTATATTGTTATATTGGTAGAAAAATTAGATTAAAAAATTACGCTTTTCTTTTGAGATTACGAAACACATAAATATTTACATTTAATGCATACATTTACACAATATAAATAGCCCTGTATTTATTTCTAACTATAATTCGATAACGAAAATGAAACTTTGTAAATAAATAAGTAAAATATTATATAATGCTTTTAGGCTTATAAATGCTTTTAGGAGTTGTTAGTGGGCAATCTTAATATATATTAATTGGAAGAAATATATTAGACTTTTTACGAATATTCTGTAACCGCGATGTCCGGATTAGATCTTCTAGTAATAATAAAAAAAATATATTCTTTCTTTCTTTTATTAAGTAACTTTTTTCATGAAATGAAAATGTACTATAGATATATTTATAAAATATTTTACAAAACTGAATTTATCTGCAAATTCTAACAACATTGATTATTTCTGTCAGGCATTTTTCCAAATTGGTTTAATTTTTTTCATGTTGTTTAATGTGATTATTAAGTATTCGAAAATCAGCACAAAATGTACTTTATTTATCCAACCACCAGATGAAAATTTATTATCTATTAACATTAAAATATTCCACAGCCAGCTTTTTTTCTCGGATTTTATTATAATTAAAAAATGAACAGCATATTATAATAAGATGAGGCTCCCGTCTCGGCAGGTGAAAACACTCGCGAGCGAATGTTAAACTTCTGGAAGATTCTTTTCAAATATCTCATTTGCATTTCAGTATTTTTAAATGATTTTTGTTGCATTTAATAGCAGTGGTTGATCCTTACATTCACCCATTTTTATTTTTTCGATTTTGGCTGCAGTTTTTTTTCTTATGATGACACTTTCACTTTCGGAACCCGTTCTGAAAGTAAGAGTAACTTTATATATTTTTAAAAAATTGCACACAAAATCAAAAAAGGGTTAATAAGCGATCGACCTCAACTATTCAATGCAAAAAGAAATAAAAAAGTTGAAATGCACACGAAATGTTTGAAAAGAACCTTCCAAAGCTTTAACATTAGCTCGCGAGTGTCTATGCCTGAAATAACGGGAAACGGAATAATAAAGATTTTTAGAATTTTTTGTCTGATTTATATTTTATATGTAAAATGTAATGGCGCTAAAAAAAGGTTCTGGGAGTGATCTGCAAGTCGGTCAGTGACACAGTATGAAATGTGAAATATATTTCCAATTACGGAGCATCTAGTTCAATATTGTTTGGAGGTAAATAAGGGCAACAGCTTCCACAAATTCGCGTTTTATATTTACATTTTAACAATGCAACTCAAGTCTGTTGAAATTGTAATATAGTTCATTCAGTGTTTAACCTTTGAGAAAATTTGTGTTTAGTCTGGAATGAGACACCCTGTATTTTTCTCAGAAGAAAATGTTTTTCAACCTTTGTTTCCATTACAAAAATTGTTTTTTGTAGTGGATTTTCGAATCCAACTAGGACAGCCATTCAAAATAAGAATTCATATTTTCCAGAAACTTTTTATTAAAATAATACATGATTTTATTGTATATTCAGATAAATTTCAACTTTAAAAATAAATATTAGAAAATCGAGAGTTTTTTCTTGTTTCTTGTTCCTCCCTTCCCCCTTTTTCATTTGGCTGAATCTTAACCTTTGTGAAAAAGATGCATCGATTATCTAACTGATGTTTAAATGTGTGTAACAGATAAAGCAAAACATTATGGTAAAGGAACACGGCATTTTAAATTATTATTAATAATACAAATAAAGCGTTTATTTATTTTCTTTGGGAAAAAAAAAAAAAAAAAAAAAAAACAATTGTAAGAATATTTTCAGCTGCATCATATTCTCAGTAAAAAGTTCAGAAATAAAAAGATTATCAGAAATGGCACTTCTGCATTAAGAGCTATTTCTGTCAAGCGAAAAGAACCACTCGCTAATGCTACTTTGCAATATTTTAATTGATTTTTTATTCATTGGATAGCTGAGATAAATCTGTGTAAAGAGAGTTTTTTTTTAATTTTTCGATTTTGTTTACAGGTATTTTTAATTAGGACACTTTCATTTTCGGAAACGGTTTCGAAAAGAAAAGCATCCTCATTAAAAAAAATCTGCAATCAAAATCGAAAAAATAAATGATAGCCTTTGTACAGATCGATATCAAATATGGGTCATAAAATATCATATCATAAAAATGATATATATTTATCATTTAAAAATATTGAAATGCAAACGAGGTATCATTATAAATTTCTTTCATTGGATTAGCATTAGCGAGCGGGTCTTTTCGAGAGAATGAAGTAGCCCTCCACATGTTTATGTGAGTATGAACCCGATCGGTTTCATTAATCATTAATTATCAAAGTTTATTTAAATTTCTATAAAGAATATTACCTTTATGATTTTTGAAATGTTCAATTTAATACCATCATGTTAAGCTTTAATAAAATATCGAACCCCTCTTCCCCAATTGAAAAAATGTTGAACCAATAAAGTAATTTTACAACCCCATATAAACATTCCTGACCGATGCTCAATCCGATTTTTTTTTTTTTTTTTTTTTTGTCAGTTATTATCATTATGCGCCAATAGTATATCACAATTCACAATCTCTTCCGCCCCGTGCGCCAAATAGATTTGCTGTGGTGCTGGAGGAGAGACACCCTGTATTTTTGACAGAAGAATATGTTATTCGATCTTGGCTTCCTATATAAAAAATAGTTTGTTCTGGTGTGGTCTACCATTTCTTATTTGCCAGATTTTTGTTATGATTATTTTTTATCACTTTGTAGCTAAATTTTAAAGGCGTTTGAGTCATTATTCATTAATATGAGAAAATTACGATCAAAATCTTCTAGCCTAAAATCCAATTTAGAGTTATTTGTATTGCGGAATTTCATTTTTTAATATCACCCATATATGTGTTATTAAAACAAAATGCTAATTAAACTTTTTATTATTTAATTTGATTTTTCTGGTATAGACTAAATGAACATCGTCGGTTTAATACTGATGCTTTCAAAATTTTAACATTGGATTTTTTACCAACAAAATACAAGCATATGGCATTTTTGATATAAGAAATCATATTAAAAATATTTTTTTCTTTACAATTAAAAATATATTTAAAAAGTTTCGTATTTTTTTTTTCATTAGGAAAATCGCGTTTTTTAAAACTAAATATGATATATATATATATATATATATATATATATATATATATATTTGGTGTTTTTTAATATGTTTATATGGATTTATCGTCCGCAATATGCTAGTGAATCAGCGATATTGTGCTTGATTCTGTATTACTAGTTAAAGGCTCCATCTTTATTTTGTATAATATCAGTAAAAGAAAATCAAGAAATTAATTTGATTAATGCACATTTCTATTATTCATGAGCTGCAAAAATAGTGCTATTGAAATTTGTTGTTCTTTTAACCGCTTCTAAAGAAAAAGTAATAATTCAAATGAAAATTAATGGTATTATAATTATCAATAATGATATAAAATGGTCTTATCTAAGTCTATAAAAATTAGACAGTTTTTATCTTTGCTTATAATATAAATGCACTTTCCAACATGTGCAAATTTCTTCTACAATCTGATTTATTTCCTTTTTTTCCGTAAATGGTAAATGAAGAGAAAGCATTATCGAGAAGCTAACACATAATATGCAATTATCTTTGTGAAATAGTGACAGAATTATATAGTGATTTTAAATTTGAAAAAGGTATAGCATTAAGTTTCTTTCTTAATTTATTTTCATTTTTATTTATTTATTTATTTATTTATTTTTTGCTTTGAAATAGTAAGTATATATATTAATTTTAAATTTCAAATTTGCTTCAGAATTCAAAATCTGCTAAAGAGAAAAAGTGCATAAATATGTGCTGTGGATTAAAAATAGATTGTTCGCTAAATAAAGGTTCCACCATGAAGGTTTTTCTATTTATTCTATGAAGGGAGAGTGATGAGTTATCAACATTTATTATTTGCTGCCCCTATATTTTTACTTTCTTCTATCGTCAATAGAAGAAAGTATTGTAATCGAAATTTTTTTCGACTTCCGGTTTTCGACGGATTTATACGTTTTGGGGGTCAGAGATCTCAAAAAACATGTTTATAGAAAATGTCTGTGTCCGTGTGTCCATCTGTCTGTCGCCATTGTACCATCAAAAAGTGTATGAAGTTATGCACAGAATTGAACCAAATTTTTATTTTAAGTTTTTGGCTATGGCAAGCAGATCCTCCCTGAATTTTGAAAAAAATCGCCTGCAGGGGGCTCTGTAATAGCGATTTTTTTGAGATTTTTCAATATTGTACCATCCAAAAGTGTATGAAGTTATGCATAGAATTGAACCAAATTTTTATTTTAAGTTTTTGGCTATGGCAAGCAGATCCTCCCTGAATTTGGAAAAAATCGCCGGTAGGGGGCGCTGTAACAGCGATTTTGAATATTGTACCATCCAAAAGTGTATGAAGTTATGCATAGAATTGAGCCAAATTTTTATTTTAAGTTTTTGATGTTAAGCAGGTCCTCCCTGAATTTGGGAAAATTCCGCTGGAAGGGGGCGCTATAATTACGATGTCTGTACCATTTTCTTTATTGTACAATCGAAAAGTGTATAAAATTATGCATACAATTGAACCAAATTTTTTCTAGCATGTTTTTGGCTTTGGCCAACAGGCCCTCCTTGAATTTGGAAATATTGCGCGGTAAAGGGGCTCTGTGATAGTGATTTTTATATGCTTTTCTTGATTTCTCGTAGTTCTGTTGTCCATCGGCGGCGCGTGCAGACGCGGAAACTCGCTTTTTGCTAAGCCGTCTATTCGCAAACATCTGATAACCACAGAATAAGCAAAAACTATTAATTTTAACAAATATCATGATATTGATTAACTCGTTTTTAGTCCGTTTAATTGACTGAAGCAGAAATTTAAGATGAAAATCAAAGTTGGGATAGTATTGAACTAATAATATTGAAGTATTAACATGTGTAACTAATTTTTGAAATATTATGTATAAGATAGAAGAAAGTTTTGGAATTGGCATATCCGACTAGTTTAATATATATATATATATATATATATATATATATATATATATATGTGAGAGGAGGTGAGTTTCAAAAATTGCTTTATCCAGAAAATCAAATAAACCAAGAATCTAATAGCAAAAATACAGGATAAATCCAGCTTTTTGGCAGATAGTTGTGTTTCTTGTTATTTTCTTGTGTTCTGCTGTGCAGATTTACCATTAGAATATATTGATAGGGAAAACGCGATATTTTTAATTTTGTATAAGGCGAGTTTTGAAACTCACGTTCTCATAAATTATAGAAGGGGTAGAATTTTAAAATTGCTAGAAAATTGAATATTCTCCTAAATAATCTGCATAAATAGCATACAATTAACTAAATCTGTGTTAAAATAATCACGGTTATTAATATATGTACACATTTAGAAATTAACTTTATCTTATAAGAAGAAAAAAAACTGCGGATAACTTTTGGTAAACCCCCTTTTTTTTTTTTTTTTTTTTCTAATATGAACATTATAAATTTTGTAACTTTGTGATTTATTGAACTTTGAAATTTAGTAACTTTGTCATAACTGTCAAAGAACCCCTAACTAAATCTGCATTAAATTAAAAGATAAAATCACGTGTATTTGTTCATTAATCTATACACATTTATAGATTAATTTAACTTTGTCTTATTAGATGAAAAGATGCCCATAAACTTTTGGTCCCCCCCCCTCCCCCACAGAATATTAACATTATAAACTTTATAATTATGTAACTTTTACATACCTGGCATTACTTTAGCATCTATTAAAACAGTAAATTTCTAAATGTGGATCCCTAGAAAAACATTCATTTTAACTAATTTGCATTGTAGTAATGTGTAACTCAAGACGAATTTAGGACAGCAAAATTATGTGCTATTTTTGAAATGCAAAATGTTGTACTTCTTTTCCGTCTTACTAGCGTCCATATTCATTTTCGTTAGCGATATTCCTTGATCTATTCCTTGAAGAAGCACTGATTGAATAAAAACACACACCGATAGAGAGTAAAGATACCATAACCATTTGCTCAACAAATAAATTATTTTGGAGAATCTCTTATAGGGGAAAAAGTATTTAAAGAAAATCAAAAATCAAAATGGAAAATTAAATGAAATCATTTTTATGTAGACTGAAATAAATAAAATTTTACTATACACCCCCCCCCCCCCCCCCCCTTCTTCATCGCACTTAAAAAAGTCCTTTGACCTTCGCCGCAATATAATCTATTGACGTATTCAAAATTTCCTTTCTTCTCTTGACTTCTTGTATCCCCCTCTCTCTTTTGTTTATTTATTTATTTAATTTGACACTTAATCAAATTATAGACAAAATTAAAAAAAAAATAATAAATATGAAATATTAATTCAAATGCATATTTTATTAATAGAGAAAAAATATTTTCTCAAACTGAAAGAGTGACTTCGTGTTAGTTTTCAAAAAGTTCCTTATTGAATGTCAACCATTCTAAATTAAATTATTTTATTTTCACTAAAATTTTATGTTCAAATTCATTTACAACTTACTTTCAATTATATTTTTAGGTAACTACACTTTTAGCGCAGTTCATTTTCCGTTTTTACAGAGATATTGTAAATAAAAGTTTAATCTTAAACAAATCAAATTCAAGAGCTTTAATTTGATGGTAAGTGCATACATACATAAATTGAGTAATTCCACATAAAATCTATACACATTGTTTGAATTATAATCATGCGAAAATATCTGTAATGCACTTAATCTAAATTTTGAAGTAAGATCAGGATGTAAAAAAAAAAAAAAAAAAAAAAAAAAAAAAAAAAAAAAAAAAAAAAGCAATTTGTAGCTTTATCTTTAAAATTTAAGGTACGTTCTTATTATTTTTTTTTTATTATTATGAGTAAATCTTGCGGGATAATTATAATGAAATTAAAATGTCATTGGAAAAAAATTAAAAGAATATATAAGCAAAAAACGCGAAATTAGGATTATTAGATACACCATTGACTCTATGAGATACGTTTAAAATATTATTGTAAGTATTCCTTTGAAGCAATCATAAATTAAAAATCCAGATTGCTTTAATTTTTAAAACAAAAAAGTTTTAAAATCTCAAACCATAAAGGATTCTCTCTGTAGAACATGTGATAATTTTCAAATATGCGCATATACCTTAGAGGAGGAATTGGGTTATATTAGAAGTCTATGGCGTACACCCTCCCCTTTAAAAAAAAAAGAACCCTTTAAATGATTAGCAGATGCTTTGCAAACCCGTTCAGGAACATAATAGATAACAGCATATTCCCTATCTATTCTCCAATTCCAAGATAAGAAAACTTGTCCTTTCACCTTGAAAAACATAGTACAGCCGAAAGTAAGTAAAACTAGAGAACTTGTAGTAGAAGAGTTCCCAGAATAACGTTGGTATAGGAAAATTTAGAATGCATAAATGTTTTTTTTTTTTCTTTTCGCACCATTTTTGCGAAATCTATTATAAGAGATCGGGATTTTACTATTTCAACTTGAACGTAATTAATGAAAATATCGTGGTATCAAAAATTTCAGATCAAGTGCTTTCTAACTTAATAAGTTTGCAACTTTAAATTATAGTCCATTCTTTATCTAATTTTATTTAAGAAAATATAGACGAAAGTAGTATTTCGATCCTTTCTCTATGGGCAGACATGTTGGTAAAGCGATTCGTAGATTTATATAACAATTGTTTCAAATAAAAATCAGGCTTCTCGAATGAAAAAGTTATGTTGTCAATATAACTTTCCTGACTTTATTTCTACTTATGACTTTACTGACTTTATTTCTGTGGACCCATGAGTTAGTTATTAAAAATGTGTATTGGTTCTCAATATTACATATTTATTTTTTTAAGTTTAGGAAGTCTCAGAAACTGCGCTCTCAAAAAATATACATCAGTAGCGTTTTTTTTTTTTTTTTTTTTTTCTATTCATGAATATAAAAGAAATAATACATAAGAAAAGAAATCAGCAAATTCGTCATTTCATTAGATCTTTCTCTAATATTTTTCTTTCAAATTTCTATCAAATTTATTAAAGATTAACGATTGCCGTTTTAACTCCATACCAAATTATTTTAATATGTCAAATATATTTTTTTTCAAAATAAAATTGGCCATGTTTCATGCTTGAAAAAATATAATTAGCTGAAAATCAGCTAACAGTTTTGTATAATGTAAGTCGTATTGCATTGTTAAATTATGCATTTAATATTCATAACGGAAGTGTCTTTGTTTAGCAAAAATTACTTATTTTGATACAAACGTTATACTTAACATAGATTACTTATGGTATAAATCAACTTTCAACATTATATTGATGCAATATTAGTATTATTCTCTTAGTATTTTGTACAAGCGTTACCCTCTATGTATATGGTGATTTCTCCCATCTATCCTGCACAAAAAAAAAAAAAAAAAAAAAAAAAAAAAAAGAAGAAGAAGAAAAATCAGGTCTTTTTCTGCAGAGCCTTTTGAAAGTATTTTTCTGTGGCAATATAACAGTAATTGTAAGTGTTGGATAATAATTCCCCAGGAATGATATTCAGTTGCAAAGGGTACTGTTTTATATTTTTTGATATTTATTAAATACTTGTCTTGTAAAAATCGACATAACAAGTAGCACCAGCAGGCAAAACTTTAGCATTCAGATGTTTCAAGGATTTATAAAAAAAGAACCTATTCATCAATAAAAGAGAAATAACAGAAGCAATAAACACATGTTTTTTTTTTTTTTTTTTTTTTTTTTTGCTATTGGTATGGGTACTTCGATGGAAAACAACTTCAAAAGTCGGCATGCTAGTTTCATTGAAGAAAAAAAAGAAAGAAAAGCACCCCCCCCCCCCCTCACACCAAAAATAAATAATAAGAAGAAATAAAATGACATGCTCAGATAAAGAAATGAAAGTTGTCAAACATCACTAACCCAAATAATTAGTAATAAAATATTTACCAGGAAAATAAGAAACCGAAAAATACTCAAAAAATCTAGGAGTACACTGAGAGATTTGGAGCAAATCTATTACTTTGTACCAGAATCAAATCCTTTATAAATTTTTAACATATTCCTATAATTAATTATTCGGATATTAATAAATGCTAATTTAAATGTTGAATGCTTTAAGTTAATAGGCCTTTCAACTTTAACATAGAAAAGGTAGTTTGATAAAGTAGATATGGTAGCGATAAAACTGCCAACTTTTGTGCTTTTCTGCTACTCTTTTAATACAATCTTCCCTTTATTTAATCTCGAAATTTGGCGATAGATAATGCAAAAAATGCTTTAAAAAAATAGCGGTAATAAAAAAGTATAAAAGTTGGCAGCTATGAAACTACAGCCTAAAAGCGTTAAAAAATTAAGTATATTAGACCGAATAAAATTAGATACAAGCAACATATCAATCAGACTTGTAACGTATGCTACTTTACATATTTATTAACGAAATCCTTTTAACATAAGCTGGTAGCTCTAAATATTACTTTGAACTGAGCAGTAGCAATAACTTCAGAGAAATATTCAATTCACTGACTGAAGACGAACATATATGAAGGATTTGGGCGTAAAAAATGGTAACTGTGAATTTTGATTATTATTATTATTCTCGTGTAAAGCCGTTAACTACATCATGACATCTTTTTAAATGTACAAGATTTCTTTTTGAATCATATATATCATAATATAAGATATGAGTATCAAAAGTTATGCCATAAATTTTATAAATTTTAGAAAAGAAGAATTCTTGCATATAAATCCAATAAAATAAAATGAATCATACAAAATGTGTGGTACATAAGTGCAACTGAGGATGTTGAGAATACAGTCTTTAACACATTAGCTGTTTTAGACGAAACAATCACGATAGTTCACGAGAGGATAGTTATAGTTTTCTTTAAAAAACTCGAGTCTTCACATCTCGAAATTACATTTTGTTATTTACTTATTTTACAAATGAGCCCTTAATTTTATAGCATTACGGTTGTTCTCAAATCAAAAGAAAATACTTTATGTCACCTTTCTGAATTCATTTTTGTTCGGAAACGCATGGAATTGGTAAGTGTTATGATTATGTAATTATGTATTCTAATGTATTTTTAAATTTTTTGGTAAAAGCAGAGGATCTTTCAGAAAATCTTGCGTAAGTTTGCAATTTGAACGGAATTGCCGGACGTGATAGCACAGGAAAGGAGGAAATCTGCTATCAACAATTGCTTATAACACTTTAAGTAATTTATTTATCAAAAAATTCAAAACGCCATTCGATTCCAAATTATGTTAATAGCCTGGCCTGCTAATTTTATGCTTTTACGCTTGAAAATGAGTCAGAAAATGTGTCAAAAAGTGTCCCATTTTTGAAAAAAGAGTTAGAGAATCGCCTTAAGATTGGAAATAAAAAATAAAAATTAAAAAATGGCAGAGCTATTATAGTTTTCTCTTAAATTATAAAAGTAAATGAATCAGGATGCTCCTAAAATAATTTATACTAAGTACCGTAAAGTACCGAAAGTAAGCCCCTCTTTAGCAAATAGGAAATTCTAATGATTTTAAGGGGTGCTTATAATTGGAACTTTTTTGAAAAGGGTAAAAAAATTAGGAGGGTGAGTATTTGGAATTTATGAAATTTCATATGTCTTCATAAGTTTTCTAGAGCAAGATTTCTGCATGAAAACTTAAAATAAAATAAATAGTCTGACGAATTAAAAAAATATGTATATTGCGTCATACTGGAAATATAATGGACCTCAGCAGGTGAATATGTAACGTTATATGAGTTTGAAGAAACGTATTAAAACATGATAAAAACCCGACTATGGAAATATTAACATATTTTAACATTTTAAGGTTCTCTGAATTTGCTGTATCCATTATTAAACCTATTCCATATACATGCGTGTGTGTTTTCGTGTATATTAGAATTTTCACAAAAGGTTTAGCTCCCTAGAACTCATTCTTAGTGAAGGATCAGGGTTTATCTCTAATCCTGATTTAAGTTTTGTTGGTGAATTTAGTACTTAACTTCGAAATCTACCTCCGCCTGTAGACCGAGCCGGCAGGGATTTTTTAATTAAAACATTTTCACCTTGACAGATGTTTTTCTTTGTGTTCTGGAAAAACAGTGATTACTTCTGCAGAAGCATGCATTTTCTCTGCACAAAATTGCACATGTAGAATATTGGTTTGACTTCATAATTAGCATGGTCAATTTTTTAAATGTGTTACAGATTATCCCCGAAGTACCCCTGATCCCAATTAACGAATTAACCCTACCTCTCCTAGATTAGAAAGTTTAAATAATGCTTTTTTCTATTCATGTTGCTAATGTAAACTAGTCGGATGTACCAATCCCAAAACTTTCTTCTATCTCATACATGTTAATACTTCAAAATTCGCTATCACACTGCCAAAATTAAATGGCAATCTATGCATCTCATGAGGATTCTAACGATATGAAATTCCGTGCATTAGTTCTTGAGATATGACTATCGCTGAAATCGTCTAAATTCAGCAAAATGCTGCCTAGCAGCGCCACCTATTGGGTGATTTATACCAAATCCTAATCAGAAACAATTTATGTCAACGTCTGACTGAATCTGAAGTTTGGAGAAAATCCGTACATTAGTTTTTGAGATAGAGCAATAGCGAAAATCGTGAAAATTTCTGCATAGCAGCGCCACCTATTGGGTGATTAACACCAAAACCTAATTAACAACAACTTGTGTCAACATACAACTAAATCTGAAGTTAGATGAAAATTGGTCCATTAGTTCTATTGATAGAGCTATTGAGGCAATTGTGGAAAAGGCAGCAGAGAAGCGCCACCTGTTGGGCGATTTACACCAACACCTAATCAGTTGCAAGTCATATCAAGGACTAACTTAATCTGAAGTTTGATGAAAACCCGTGCGTTAGTTCTTAAGATAGAGCTATTGGGGAAATCGTGTAAATCCTGCAAAATTCATCATAACAGCGCCACCTGTTGGGCGATTTACACCAAAACATAATCATCATCAATTCATATCAAGGACTAACTAAATCTGAAGTTTGATCAAAATCCGTGCATTAGTTCTTGAGATAGAGCTATTGCAAAAATCGTGAAAAATGCAGCATTGCAGCACCACCTGTTGAGCGATTTACACCAAAAACTAATCAGCATCAATTTGTATTAGGCACTAACTGAATATCAATTTTTATTAAATTCCTTGCATTAGTTCTTGAGATAGAGCGCCCACAAAATTTGTGTCACATACACACAGACAGACAGACAGACAGACAGACTCACAGAGTCACAGACAGACATTTTGTAAAAACATGTTTTTTGGAATCTCTGACCCATAAAACGTGTAAATGCGTCGAAAACCGGAATTCAAAAATTTTCATGAATCCAATACTTTCTTCTTGTAAAGATAGAAGAAAGTAAAAATAATGCTTTTTTCTATTCATGTTGCTAATGTAAAACAAGTTGGAAATTGCTCGTCAAACGTGGCAAATGAGGTGCGTTCGTACTATAACTAGTTTTATAATTATTTTTTGCACCCCATATTGTACTGAATGTATACTTTTTTGCACTTCATAAAGCGCATAGTCTGATACATCATTAAAATGCACTTCGAATAATTTTTTCCCATTCCCCGTAATGTAACGGAACACTTTTGTCTGTCCCTGTAATTAAACTATTCATCCGATTTTCCTAAAATTTGAAATAGCTCAACAAAACTTTGCAACAATTATATCTTTAAAATTTCAGACCATTCGGAAGGCTGTAATATCATTAAAATGCACTTGCAATAATTTTCCCCATTCCCCGTAATGTAACGGAACACTTTCGACTGTCCCTGTAATTAAACTATACATCCGATTTTCCTAAAATTTGAAATAGCTCAACAAAACTTTGCAACAATTATATCTTTAAAATTTCAGACCATTCGGAAGGCTGTAATATCATTAAAATGCACTTGCAATAATTTTTCCCATTGGCCGTAATGTAAAGAAAAACTTTTGACTGTCCCTGTAATTAAACTATGCATCCGATTTTCCTAAAATTTGAAATGGCTCGACAAAATTTTGCAACAGTTATATCTTTAAAATTTCAGATCATTCGGAAGGCTCTAATATCATTAAAATTCACTTGCAATAATTTTTCCCATTGGCCGTAATGTAAAGAAAAACTTTTGACTGTCCCTGTAATTAAACTATACATCCGATTTTCCTAAAATTTGAAATGGCTCCACAAAATTTTGCAACAGTTATATCTTTAAAATTTCAGATCATTCGGAAGGCTCTAATATTATTAAAATGCACTTTCAATAATTTTCCCCATTAGCCGTAATGTAAAGAAAAACTTTTGACTGTCTTTGTAATTAAACTATACATCCAATTTTCATAAAATTTGAAATGGCTCGACAAAATTTTGCAACAATCATATATTTGAAATTTCAGACCATTCGGTTGGGTAGTTTTTGCTCTGTTACATGCGGACAGACGGACGGACAGACGGACGGACGGACTGAACGACGACTATAGGTGCTACGTATTTATATAATTACGAACGCACCTAAAAAAGGAACAAAGTAAAAAATATATATTTATATATTTTATAATATATATATATATATATATATATATATATATATATATAACTTATATGTATATATTTATTAAAATCACTCGTTTCCTAAAGTTTTCTAAAGCTGAAAAAAGGCAGTGATTTTTTTATAATCAAGGCCAGGCGTGAAATTTAACCCTTTCCACTCGGGAGATGACTCTCATTCACCAACAGTGTTTCCAGGTGTCCCGCGTAATCCGGGGCTCCAAATGCTCTGGAAACCGGTATCTTAAGGTCATTTTTTTCGCCTTATCTCATGTCATAATTATCTTCGATTAAAGATGTCGAAATGAACTGTAAGGAATTAATGGTGTCCGGAGCATTTGAAGCGCTGATTTACGTGGGCGCCTGGCAACACCAGTGCTCGGAGAGTCACCTTTCAAGTACAAAGGGTTAAGATAAAAATTGAAGGCTTAAAAAAGTGTTTTTCTTTTTCCTTTAAGCCCCGATACTCTATTTCTTTTGGGCAGCAATTAAAGTGTCGTCCATTCAAAATAACGTTACGTTACGTTACATAAGCCAGCCGTAAAACGAAGCAGATTTAACATTGTACTGTTAAATACTGATAATCTCTACTGCAATTTTTTTAACATCTAAGCATCACACACATTTTTAATTTTCATACCGTCACACAGAAAAAAAAAGTACTTATTTTTGCAAATTGTTTGAAAACAGCATCTGATATTTTTAGGTAGATTTCGTATGAAATGCTACACATTGGGATCGTTCCTATGTTGAATTTTTGGAAAACATTTTGCAGATCTACACCGATCATGACCCCTAGAACCCAAAACCACCCTCAGTAAAAAACTTTATCTATCTATCTATCTATCTATATATATATATATATATATATATATATATATATATATAAATTGTAAAACAACACGAAACAAACGTGGAAAGTGTTCATCATCAGTTGTAGTTTCCGAAAAATATATATCACTAAACAAATTAATGATCTTCAAAGTAAATATTTAAAGCATTATAACTGGTTATTAATTCGAAAATACATTTTTGCTATTAAAAAGAAACAGATTGTACAACATTTAAATGTATTTCTAAGTAAATCTTTCTCTAAACATTTCTCTGATATTTATTTTGATCTTATTATGACTAGGGTTAATCTTTTAAAAATTAATTTACAAAAAAAAAAAAAAAAAAAAAAAAAAAAAACATAAAATTCAAAACACGAATACTCAAATGATAATAACTTTTTCAAATCATATATTTAATAAAATTAATATCAATTCTATAATTAATGATAAAAACTGTTATTTTCCTATTAATAATCTTCATATATCAAAATCCTTTAAATATCCGAATACAATTGGTATAAAGATTTTTAACTACAATACATTTTCAAAAAATACATCTGCCGCAAGTAATTTTCCGCGTAAATGCAATGACCCTAATCTAAAAAAATATATAAACAATGATCATGGACATATAATCACTGGAAATCTTAATATTGTTAATGATTTTAAATTGAAAAACTAATGGGTTATGGTACTAAATATAGACTTCCATCTAAATTTACTGTTAAATCTATTATCAAACAGTTTACATATGATATAGATATTTTTATATATAAAATTTCAATCTATTACAATAAACCTTTTGAATATTTTAATCAATGGAAAATATTAGTAATTGAAAAATTAACCATGGCTTTAAAAAATAATATTTCTGATTTGGTTTCTATTAACACAAAGCATTTTTTCCAACAAATTACTAAATTACAAAAAAACTACGTTATTACATATGTAGACAAATCTCCTAATAATTATGCAATCATATGTAAATCTTATTATCACCAACTTCTTACAACCTGTATTTCTTCTAATAAATCTTTTCAAAAAACTAATGATAATGTAATTGTAAATAATCGTAAAATTCAAAGTTATTATAAACTATTAAATATTATATTAGCTAACTTTAATTATCCTTATTTAGTTCTTATTCCCAGATTTCATAAAACTCCAATTAAATTTAGGACTGTAACTATTGGTTGCAATACATATAATAATAAAGCCAATAAACTTCTATTAAAAATTCTTCATCAATTATAGATACTTACTACAAACAATGACAATACACATTGTATAAAAAATAGCTATCAACTGGTCAATATTTTAAAAAATCTTTATTGTGTATATAATATAACGACATATGACTTCAAAGATCTTTTTAATAATATAGACTTATTAGATTTACATAATATTATAAATGCATTATTTAAAAAGTATTATAAAAAACTGGAATTACCATCTAATATAGATATCGCTTATTTTAAATCTTTAACAAACTTCATTATCTATAATAATTATATATTGCAAGATAACACATTATATTTACAGCACGTCGGTATACCACAAGGTGGTTGTACATCCAGTTTATTATCAGACTTATACTTATATCACTATGAACGTACTTTTACTAATAATAATCTCCATTTATATCGTTATATTGATGACATAATTTTAATTGCCACTGATCAATCTAAAATTTCTCAATTTCCAGTTGATTATCCCACTAATTTGGAATTAACGGAAAACCTCTTATCTAACAATACAATTAATTTCTTAGATCTTAAAATTACAATAAAAGACAACAAAACAATAACAGATTTATATGATAAACGTAAAGAATTTAAATTCAAAGTTAATACAATTACAAATTTTAAATCTTGTCTTCATCATTCTGTATATAGAAATATAATACTAAAACATTTATATTGAATAAAATGTTTATGTTCTTCTAATCTAATTAACAATAATATTAAAAAACTAATTTATGAAGCATTAAATCATGGTTTTCCAAAAAAAATTCATATAGTCATTAATATACAATTAGTACGTACATGATCTTAAAAAAAAAAAAAATAAATAAAATAAAATAAATAAATAACACATGCGTAAACGAAATTACAAAAAAATTTATAAAATAAAAAAATATTTATATAAAAAATTAAAAATTGTAAAATAATAATAAAAATTACTATAGGATGGTTCGGTGGGTAAATGTTAGAGTACGGAGGAGGGTGGAGTTGTTTGGATATTACGCAATGGTTAATAAAAAAAATGATGGGGCTTTTGTATTATAACTATATTTCTATTACGCATTTTATATGGATGTTGATTGGATGTTTTATATGTAAATGGTGACATTTCTTTTTTTTATTTCACTTCATATAAAATTTAGCTTATTTTATCAATTTCAAAATTAACTTGATTTAAAATTTTAGTCTACTCAGGACAATGTCATTAATTAATAATAGTATACCATCTTTATAGTGATTAATATGCATATAAGTTTATGTGATATAACTATTGTTATACTGTATGTATTAAAATTGGGTAACTGGTTTTTATTATTATTCCTCTATACTTTTTAATATTGTTTTATTTTCAACTTTGTATTCCATGATTAATTATCGGTTTAATGTGTTTGATTGTCACAATCATATTTTTTAGCTTTTTTTGGCTAATATGAAGATAATCCACACACTATATTTGTAATCTTTAGGCTATTGGGAATTTTAGAATCTGTCAATCTTCTATAAACATCTTTTTTTTCCCTGTTCATTTTATTAATTTATTAGATTTTAAATTTAATAGTAATTCTTAAAATTTTTATATTTATCTTATATATAATTTATTTTATGTTATAGCATATAGCTATATTCTATATATTATCAATGTTATAAAATTATTTACTTTCTCAGTGTAGATTAAATGGGTTTGGTAATAGAATATATTGATAGTATTTTATTAACATTTAATTTATTTAATTTTTTTAATAATGATATATTGTAGATTATTATTTATATATTAGGATTAGCGTGGTAATACAGATGATATATTTTAATTTCATTAGCTTTTATTATTTTCTTCTTGTGATATTTGAATAATAATAATTGTTTCTAAAATAATATAATAGATGGCAGCACTAAACAATTTTGTCTTTTAAAGCTTCTGTTAAAGTAATAATTTTAATTTTTTACACCAGGTGGTATTAAACGCTGAATATTGGTAATATTGTAAAATTGAAATTAAACAATTTAAAAGTGTTTTTTTAGGTATTTTAAATAATGTAATCATTTTCTATTTATATTATATTAAATGTTTTTATCACGGTATTTCAAAATGAATTAACTGAATCCATAGTTTTAATTTCTGTGTTAACTTAACTGTTTTATTCACCTTAATCTTATCATTCTCGGATACCATGTGCGAGTGGATATTTTGAAAATCAACTGGGTTATTATTCGGTATGGTGTGTAATATTTCTATTTTTTATGCTATAAATTAAATATTTAATGGGTTGTATTGTTTTTTTCCATTTTATGCCATTTGATAATGTTATGTTTTCATCTTGAAACTATTCTATTGATCATATTGGTTGTTTGAGTACAGAAGAAAAAAAATTTCAGCTTTTAGCTTTTTTCTCACAGAAAACAACCGATTTGCTAATATCATTGAATTCTGTATTCTTGAAAACGTAATTCAATATATAAGTTTTTCAATTTTTTTTTTTTTTGTATCCATATTCTTCTTTTTTCCTTCCATATTAATTCTTGTAATTATGTATAAGGCACTTTATTTTATACATACAGTTCTATATTATAGGTTTGTGGTATCCATTTTTATTGTCATTTTACAATATTGCTGTTTTTGATGATGGTCGGTAATGTTTATTTAATGGTTATATATATATATAACCATTAATTAAACATTACTGACCACCAACAAATATATATATATATATATATATATATATATCACTTTCTTCTGGACACGTTAAATTCCACAATTCTGCACAAATCTCTTCCAAACTGATACATAAAATTAAGGGGCATAAAATCTCGGTCAAGTTCGTTAATGGGCAAAATCGGACCAAGCGGATGGAAATAGGGAGCGGTTTTGTGAAAACCGAAAAAAACCTCGTAACTTCTTAATTTTTGTACATTTCAAATCAGTTTAAAGTTTTTATTACTTGTAAAAATAGGGCCAAAAATTTATGTCTCGCAGATTTTTGATAAAATTAAAAATGGGCTCAAGAGCCGCAAAAGATGGGGTTTTTGGGAGAAAAAAATTCCTAACTTCGTCAATTCTCAAGATATGAAATCCAATTAATTTTATTATACATCTCCTTAATATTATCTACAACTTTTATATTCACAAGTTTTGATAGGACCAATTCGTACCGCAAAAAAAAAAAAAAAAAAAAAATAAAAAAAAAAAAATTAAAAACGAAAACAAAAAAGGGGAGTTGAAGAAGAAAATTTTCTATAACTCCGTCAATTCTCAAGATATAAAATCCCCATGAATTTATCATATATCTTCTTAATATTGTCTTCAACATTTATACAGACACGTTTTCGATAGGACCAATTCTTTCAGCAAAAACAAATTAAAAATGCATAGATGTTGAAGAAAAAAATCGTCTTATTAAGGGTGTATTCAAATCCAAACTACTTATTTTCTGATTCATTTTTAAATTCATTTTTGCTCTCAAACGTATCCAATTGGTTGATTCTCTTATTCGGAAACTATATAATGTACCGTAATAATCGATTTTTTGATAGAGGCAGAATATATTTCAAAAAATGATGTTGAAGTGGGCATTTTGGACAGAATTTCCCGAAGCGATTGTGTTAGAAACGAAAAATATTGCCCTACTGAGAAAATAATTGTTTATTAATCAAGTTTTAATTAATTGAAAGAAAAATAAAAACACATGTCGATTATAAATCTTTTCAAAAATCACGTCAGCAAGTTTCATATTTTTTCTATTAAAAATAAATTAGAAAATGTGCCAGAAAATTTCGAGTTGTTGAGCATGGAAAAGTATTTTTTTGTTTTTTTTTTAATACCGCCTTAACATGATACTGATAAAACCAGCTACTATATAAAAATGAAATAAAAACTCGTCAAAGCGGCCAGATAAAACTGTTAAAGTGGATTTATATCTAATCATGATTTAGTTTTTGTTGGTGAAATCAGTATACTTAACTCGAAATCTACCTCCGCCTGAAGGCCGGGCCGGCAGGGATTTTTTAAGATATTGATTTTTTTTTTTTTTTTTTGTAAATTGTAAAGCCACTTCTGTAATGATGGCAACTGGAGTACTCTATTTCTGTAGGGAGTAAAGGGAAAACTGTAGATTACTATATCTTTTTGTTGCCATTTTCTCATAAAAACTAATTAAAAAAAATAAAGTAAGTGCTACGCCAAGAATATCGTCTGTTATAAAAATGTATTTTGAAGTATATATGTATGGCTTTTTTTCTCCGCATTTACTTAATTCGAATTTTATTAATCCATGTATAATAATGTTTTCCGAATTTGGAAAAAATATAAATGAATGATTACTGATAAAACATGGAGCTATTATAAACTGTATTAATTTTCAGTATCCATATTAAAGTTACAAACAAATGAAAGGCATGTGAATCGATAACCGATTTTTTTTCTCGAGTTTCTTGAATGACGACATGGCTTTTTGCTGAGTTTGTGCGTTATTCCGCTATAGTGCCGTCCTTTGTTGAATACAGACACTTTTCTCTGGGAGGGATTTCTGTAGCTCCGGGGGGGGATTATACAGTTCCGGGGGGGAAATTGTACTTTTTGACCATTGAATACCAAAATCTCAAATATTTCGGGGGGGGGGGGGTCATCTCAATGCTCCGGGGAGATTGTCCCCCCCGGGCCACCCCCTGAATTCAACACTGGTGCCGTCATATCAATTCTTTTCTATACATGTTATTTAAGATTGGGTCGTAAATGTGAAAATCAACAGCGGGTGCTAATAACATCATTTTATATACTAGGGGGCTCGGCCCCCTACGAGCTACGCTCGCCAACCCCCGTTCAGACACCGCAGGCTCTAAATGCACTCTAATTTGATCGGCTTTAAAAAGATTTCGAAAGATTGAATTATAATTTAAAAAACAGTGGCGATCTCTCTATAAACGAATTTCTATTAATTTCTCTTTGTTTGGGAAATTTAACGCCAATCCGCTGCGGTACTACTTGATTATCCCGTCGACCCATTTCGCCAAATTATATAAATCGCCAAACCACTCGCCAAATTATACAAATTGGCATATTTTTTTTTTTTTTTTTTTTTTTTTTTTTAAATAACGAAAGAACAAATAAATTCGTACAACATTAATAAAATACAAATAAAACGTCGAAATAAAATAACTGGATGACGTAGACACGTGTAACAACATTTCAAAATAAGCTAATATAAAACGAATTAAGTAAACAGAGTCTTTGTCTCCTGGTATTTTTTAACAAAGCAAAAAGAATGTTCTTTTAAAT
Organism: Maratus speciosus; assembly: GCA_963932465.1. Lineage (NCBI taxonomy): Eukaryota > Metazoa > Arthropoda > Arachnida > Araneae > Salticidae > Maratus > Maratus speciosus. The sequence goes on from OZ010793.1 coordinate 177,489,949, forward strand.
GAGACATTTTAAATTAATCGTTTTAATCTGACCGTAATTTTGACCAAGCTACTCTTTCTCTTTTAGATAATCACGTGAAAGTACTTTTGTTAGAAATGAAATATTATTTGCGCTTTCCTAACAAAAATAGTTGAAAATATCCTATCAAAATATTAAATAAATGTCTAGCGCAATTTCTAAATTTAAACTTTTTTGCAATATTTTTTTGTGTTCATTTTATGTAATAACTATAATGTGACGTAAATATGACGTAATTTTCTCCTAAGACTTCTCCTTTTAATGAATTTATTATTTTACGATATCCTTTCTCTTTTAAAATTCACGTGTATACTTTTTATGACGTAATTTTTAATAAGTTCCTGCTTTTTATACGTTAATTATTTAATTCTAATTTGAAAGTTTTTTTCCATTTTATAATAGTCACGTGTAAATAAATTTTTAATTTGAAGCAAACATTATTGCTTGCGCTTTTTATACAGTTGGCAACAGTTTAAATTAGTACAATTTTCTAAAATCTGTAAAAAATATCTCTAGAAATGCTGAAAATTTGAATTTAAAATAGAAATAAAACCTGAAAAAATGAGTCAAAATAAAAAAATTAATGCAATCTGCACTCCGGCAAATTCTAACGCATAAAATGATCTAAAAATGATTACACTGCCATGTATAGTTTTTGCTGCTATAAAACCTTTTTTAGTGGAACGATTTTGTCCAACTTTAGCATTAAATATCTCTTAAAATAATGCTTCGATTTGAAACTGTCTACATCAGCGTGTTTATCAAACATTTCTGTATAAAACCACCGATTTTCATATTTTTGTATGCACTATTTTTCTTAATATTAACGAAGAAAGACCTCCGGTCACAAAAAATTCAAAACCGGCGGCGGCGGTGACAGCGGTAGTTACTTTTTTTTAGAATAGAGAGGAAAGTAAAAAGCGGGTATTTTAAGTCTTAAAGCTGAAATATGCTTTGTACTACCTATATTTATATATTTTTTCACCTGGTACATCACTAAATTCTGACAAAGCAGTGTCTAGTTTGTTTGGGTTTTTGTCTTTTTAAGAACTCATTTTATTTTTATTTACTAGGGGGCTCTGCCCCCTACGAGCTACGCTCGTCAACCCCCGTTCAGACACCTCAGACTCTAACAGAACGCTAATTTGATCGCCTTTAAAAAGATTTCGGAAGATTGAATTATAATTTGAATCTGACAATTATAATCTGACGTAATTTTCACCAAACTTTCTTTCTCTTTTTAATATTCACGTAAAAATTACTTTTGTTAGAAATAAAATATTATGATCATCTTAAAATTGAGATAAATGTCTCGCGCAATTTTTAAATTTAAACTCTTTTGCAATATTATTTTTGTTCATTTTACGTAATAAGTGTAATGTGACGCAAATGTGACGCAAATTCTCATATTTAAGACTTCTAACGCATGTTAATGAAATTTATTATGTTACAATATTCTTTCTCTTTTAAAATTCATGTGTAAGTATAGTTTTTATGACGTAATTTTCAATGAGTTCCTGCTTTTTATATTTTCTGTTTATAATAGTCACATGTAAAATAAATTTTTAATTTGAAGCAAACATTATTGTTTGCGCTGTTTATGCAGTTGGCAACAGTTTAAATTAATACAATTTTCTAAAATACGTAAAAAATATATTTCGAAATGCTAAAAATTTGAATTTAAAATAAAAATAAAACCTCAAAAAATCAGTCAAATTAAAAAGCTAAGTGCAGTCTGCACATCGGAAAATTCTGACGCATAAAATGATCTAAAAATGATTAAATTCCTATGTACAGTTTTTGCTCCTATAAAACTTTTTTAATGGAACGATTTTGTCCAACTTTGGCATTAAATACCTCTTTAAATAAGTCTTCGATTTGAAAACTGTCTGTATCAGCGTGTTTATCAAACATCTCTCTACAAAATGTACCGATTTTCATATTTTTGTATGCAACAGTTTTTTTTTTTTTTTAATGTTAACGAAGAAAGGCCATGCTTAAGCATTCAAATTGGATGCCGATCTGCCGGGACTATCTACGCAGATTTTCATTGGTCCAGTACCAATTCAAAACTTTTTTTTTATATATAGAAGGATTACGTAAATGTCCGTAAAATATATGATCTATAAGTAAGAGTGACTATTTTTAAAATACGCGACACTGTTTTTTGCCAAAGTAAGATATCAAAATTTCTTGTTCTTTCTAGTAATCTCTCTATTCTAAAAAAAAGTAACTACCGCTGTCACCGCCGCCGCCGCCGCCGCCGGTTTTGAATTTTTTGTTACCGGAGGTCTTTCTTCGTTAATATTGAGAAAAATAATGCATACAAAAATATGAAAATCAGTGGTTTTATACAGAAATGTTTGATAAACACGCTGATGCAGACAGTTTTCAAATCGAAGAATTATTTTAAGAGATATTTAATGCTAAAGTTGGACAAAATCGTTCCACTAAAAAAGTTTTATAGCAGCAAAAACTGTACATGGCAGTGTAATCATTTTTAGATCATTTTATGCGTTAGAATTTGCCGGAGTGCAGATTGCATTAATTTTTTTTATTTTGACTCATTTTTTCAGGTTTTATTTCTATTTTAAATTCAAATTTTCAGCATTTCTAGAGATATTTTTTACAGATTTCAGAAAATTGTACTAATTTAAACTGTTGCCAACTGTATAAAAAGCGCAAGCAATAATGTTTGCTTCAAATTAAAAATTCATTTACACGTGACTATTATAAACAGGAAAAAAACTTTCAAATTAGAATTAAATAATTATGTATATAAAGCAGGAACTTATTAAAAATTACGTCATAAAAAGTACACACGTGAATTTTAAAAGAGAAAGGATATTGTAAAATAATAAATTCATTAACATGCGTTAGAAGTCTTAGGAGAAATTACGTCATATTTACGTCACATTATAGTTATTACATAAAATGAACACAAAATAATATTGCAAAAAAGTTTAAATTTAGAAATTGCGCTACAGATTTATTTAATATTTTGAGAGGATATTTTCAACTATTTTTGTTAGGAAACCGCAAATAATATTTCATTGGTAACAAAAGTACTTTCACGCGATTATTTAAAAGAGAAAGAATAGCTTGGTAAAAATTACGTCAGATTAAAAACGATTAATTTAAAATGTCTCATTTAAAAGAACTTTCTTTTCGCTTTGTTAAAAAATACCAAGGAGACAAAGACTCTGTTTACTTAATTCCCTTTATATTAGCTTATTTTGAAATGTTGTTACACGTGTCTACGTAATCAAGTTATTTTTATTTCGACGATTTATTTGTATTTTTATTAATGTTGTACGAATTTGTTTGTTCTTTCGTTATTTAAAATAAAAATTATGTCAATTTGTATAATTTGGCGAGTGGTTTGGCGATTTATATAATTTGGTGAAATTGGTCGACGGGATAATCAAGTAGTACCGCAGCGGATTTGGCGTTAAAATCCCCCATTCAAAGAGAAATGAATAGAAATTTGTTTATAGGGAGATCGCCACTGTTTTTTAAATTATAATTCAATCTTTCGAAATATTTTTAAAGCCGATCAAATTAGCGTGCATTTAGAGCCTGCGGTGTCTGGACGGGGGTTGGCGAGCGTAGCTCGTAGGGGGCCGAGCCCCCTAGTATGAATAAAATTACAAAAGAAAAGAAAAGAAAAAGAAAGTAGCACGAAGCCAAAATTTTCTAATGAAAGAATAGAATTTTCTTCCATCTGAACGGAATCTCAGTGTACATTTTTGTTCAGTCTTTACAGCCAGATGGGGTTCGAAGAAATATTCTGATACCAGAAAGAATGTACACGCAGTACTTTAATGATTTGAAACCCGTTTTACTCCCTTCTTCTTTTGTGTATGATGGAAACCGAATAGTCAGCGGAAATATAGTCTGGTCATTCCAACAGTCATTAAGAAAAGGACGGAATTTCTCAAACCTATGTCTTGACTTGCAGTGTGGAAAGGGGAAAAATATATATATGCAAGTGAATAATTAGCAAAACAGCTTAAAGTTTTGAAATTTTTTGGTTAAAACAAAATCTCTTCTTGTAAGGATTTTTCGAACCCAACTAAAAAAGCAAATCAAAATTGGAATTCGTATTTTAAAAATAAATTTTATCAAAGTAATACAAGATTTTGATATATATTCATTCATATTCATTCACATATTCACCATCTTAAGATATGAATATACATCAAAATATGATAAATTCATATAATATCGTCATATTTTTTTATCATGTGTTGTGTGTTTTTAAGACGAGATATTATCAACACGAGGGATATAGGCCAGAAAGGGGGAGTGCCTTCCTTGGGTGTCTTTCTAAGGGAACCCAACACGTATTTACACAAGGAAATCCAAGGTTCGAACACAAACACGGAAAACTCCGAACTATTACGCCGACGGGCGCGATTGTGTTCGAACCCAGCACCTCCCGTCTACTATCTACGAGAGCTGAACCTCCCGGCCACTGGTGGGGCTTTTTTTTTAAATTTAAATTTCGTTTTCGTTGTTTCAATTCTTGTTTCTTTCCTTTTCTTTGTTTTTAAACTTGTAATCGCAGAAAATTTTTAAAAGATGCATCGATTTCAATTATAAGTGCATGATAGATAAAACGAAACACCATGATAAAGATACATTTTATATCTATTTTTAGTTAATTTTCTAAAATTAAAAAGTATTTATTTATGTGAGCACGAATCACAAAGGCTCTATTATGAGTTAATTGTCAGAGTTTACCGAAATAGGTCATTCAGCTTTTAATAAAGAATATTACCTTAAAATTTTTTAAATGTTTAATCTAATACTGGCGCGGGGTGGGGTTGATTATAGAACATTTCCATTATTTTTTTTTTATTGTTGTTGTTATTTTTCATACGTTAAATTTAATGCATATGGAAATTCCGGACCGATAAGAAACATTTTTTAACTCAATACAAAAATTCTGGAACGGCATTTATTCATGCATTTCTCGATGGATTTTTATGAGAATTAACATTACGCCCTATTTAAGAATCATATTAATATCTTTTTATTTATGTTTTTAATATCATATTTGAATAGGTGAAGTTTTTTAAACTTATTTATATATGAGGAATTTATTTCGTGTAATTTCTTTGTACATGTTTAGTAAATTATTAATTATTTTATCTATATAACCCAAAATGAATGCGATATTCCGCTTCAAACACCTTTTGAGTTTCTCCATTTGATAATATTAATATTCTCAAATAAATCTGGCAGTTTTAAGACGCATTCATCAATTCAATTTTTTACGTAAACACATGAAATTGGCACGTGTTCTTATTTCGAAGCTCAATAAATATTTTTTTTCTTCCATTTTACGGTAAAGGAAGGGGATCATTAATAAAATGCTGTTAAAATTGCCAGTTTGAACTAAATTTTTAGATAGGACAACCCTATAAATGTCGTTATGAAACAAAAGTAGTTTAACTCAAAATGTAGTTAATTTATCGCTAAATAAAAATAATAAATGTTTCTTCCATATCAATATTCTTTAAATTTGTTTAATTAAGAAAAAAATATTTTCTTTCTTAAATATTTTTTAAGCTTCAATGTGGGTAGAAATATGTAGTAATTTTTTGGCAAAATTATCAATCAATTTATAGATTATATATAGTATTTTGAAAATTTCGAAAGTTTTTTGTTTTTGAAATTTTTTAGTTTTTCTTTTTAGGTAGATTTCGTATGAAATACTACCTATTGGCGTCGTTCCTATGTTGGAATTTCTGAAAATGTTTTGCAGATCTACACCGATCATGACCCCTAGAACCCAAAACCACCCTCAGTAAAAAACTTTATATATCTATCTATCTATATATATATATATATATATATATCACTTTTTCTGGATACGATAACTTCCACAATTCTTCACCAATCTCTTTCAAACTGATACATAAAATCAAGGGGTATAAAATCTCGGTCAAGTTTGTTAATGGGCAAAATCGGACCGATGGGATGGAAATAGGGAGGGGTTTTGTGAAATCCGAAAAACTTCTACATTCCAATTCGAATAAATTCTTAATTTTTGTACATATCAAATCAGTTTAAAGTTTTTATTACTTCTAAAAATAGGACGAAAAATGTATGTATCACAGATTTTTGATAAAATTAAAAATGGGCTCAAGGGGCGCAAAAATAGGGTTTTTGGGAGAAAAAAAATCATAAGTTCGTCAATTCTCAAGATATCAAATCCAATTAATTTTATTATACATCTCCTTAATATTATCTACAACTTTTATATTTACAAGTTTTTTATAAGATCAATTCGTACCAAAATTAAAATTAAAAACGAAAACAAAAAAAAGGGGGGGGGGGGGGGGGTTGAAGAAGAAAAATTTCCATAACTCCGTCAATTCACAAGATATAAAATGAATTTATCATATATCTTCTTAACATTGCCTTTTGATAGCACCAATTCTTACAGCAAAAACAAATTAAAAATACATAGTGGTTGAAGAAAAAAATCATCGTATTAAGAATCTATTCAAATCCAAACTGCTTATTTTCTTACTCATTTTTAAATTAATTTTTGCTCTCAAACGCGTCCAATTGATAGATTCTCTTCTTCAGAAACTGTATAATGTACCGTAAAGATCGATTTTTTGATAGAGGCAGAATATATTTAAAAAAATGATGTCAAAGTGGGCATTTTGAACAGAATTTTCCGAAGCGATTGCGTTAGAAACGAAAAATATTGCCCTACTGAGAAAATAATTGTTTATTAATCAAGTTTCATTTAATTGAAAGAAAAATAAAAACACATGTCGCTTATAAATCTTTTCAAAAATCACGTCAGCAATTTTCGTATTTTTTCTATTAAAAATTAATCTGAAAATGTGCCAGAAAATTTCGAGTTTTTGAGCATGGGAAAGTATTTTTTTTAATACCGCCTTAACATAATTCTGATAAAACCAGCTATTATATAAAAATGAAATGAAAATTCGTCAAAAGCGGTTAGATAAAACTAGTGGATTTATATCTACTCATGATTTAGTTGTTGGTAGTGCAATTAATATACTTAACTTCGAAATCTACCTCCGCTGGTAGGCCGCGCCGGCATTTTTTTTTTTTTTAATTATGAATTGTACATATAAGTATACTCTGTTATATTAGAAAAATTACATTAAAAATTGCGCTGTTCACTCTGATTGCAAAAGATTTGCCCATTTACACATGAAACAATATAAATAGCCTTGCATTTATTTCCGGCTGGTATTCCGTAATGAAACTAGCATAAATAATATGAAAAAAAACACACAAATTTAACAGGTAAGTAGTCTATATAATCGTTAAAACAACTGAAATACTCAGAATCGAAAAAGGCTGCTATAAGTAGCGAAATCAAATTCAGGTATGCCCATAATAAAAACGTATCGCTTTTAATAAATTTCAAAATTTATTTGAATACGTTTTGATATTTTTCATATAAATTGCCTTTTGGAGTTGTTAGTGGGCTATCTAAAAGCATATTAATTACAGTATACTCTCGATATCTCGAAGTCGAAGGGACACTTAAAAAATTTCGAGATAACAAGGTCATAACCAAATGTAAAAATTTTCGTAAACCACAAGATAGGGAATAATGTTATAAAAATTAGAGTCATGATAGATGAGAATAAGTATAAATATGTAAATATAGTCATAATAAGTCTAAATACTACAATGGCAATTTTAATTTTTAAAATAGTAGAAAATAATTACATTAAATTGAAAAGAATTAGTAAATACATAAATGAACTTAGATTGATAGAATGGCTTAAAAAAGCCGAGTGTCGTGGCCTTGTGACATGTCTTTTGAAAGTTATCGTTTTCCACGTTTTCAGAGCATTCTATGAAGCGTCATAGTACGTGGACAGCATCTTTAGCTTGGGTCGCAGTAATGCTAGGTAATGGTCCTGAAAGACCCAGTTATTCCTCATTATCAAACGGCAGAGAAGAAACTGATTGATTTTTTACTTCTAAAAATATTCGATATAACAAGGTTTTGAGTGAAAACTCTTCGAAATAAGAATTAAAATTAACATTAGATAAATATGTAATACCAAGGGGAAAAATAATTTTTCGACATATCGAGGTTTTCGAGATATCGAGGTTTTCGAGATATCGAGAGTATACTGTATCTATATTAAGTTTTTTGCATATCTATTATGTATATGGCAGATATATATGTAAAATATTTTACAAAACTGGATTTAACTTCAAATTCTTCCAACATCGGTCATAAGTGTCAGGTATTTTTCTAGAATTATTTTATTTTTTTTCATGGGATTATTAAGTATTCAAAAATCAGTAGAAAATATACTGGATTCATCCAACAACCGTAATTTTTGCCTGAAGTTTAAGGCGGCTACCCAAGTGCACAAGAATTCTAAAATAATCTTCCATTCTAGTTGTTTGTCTATTCCACCTCAAATTCGTTTTTCTCTTATCATAACCCAGATTCATGAATTAGGATTGGGAAAAAAAAGTCGGTCAATATGTCTTTCATAAAAGTTTACAATCAATTAAAATTAAAATATTTCCTATAAATAACCATACTTTTCCTCGGACTCTATATTTAAAATATGCATTGCATAATACATTTAGACCTTTAACACTTTCATTTGCCCATCACAGTAAGTCGTGTAATGCGAGTTCTTACCAAACGGTTGATCACGCGTTATCGCGTGGACGACGCCATCAAGTTTCCAAGCGGAATAGTATGGCGGCCACAGCGAAACGGCACAATTTTCAGCTTGGCAATGAAAGTGTTTCAATAGTCTCTTTTTGTCAATTGATTTAAGTGCAGGCTCTTTCAAGCCCATTTGCTCCTGCTCGAAACTACCCGTGAGACAAGCCCCGCGACGCGTCCCGAAGGTCTCCACCAGACAAGCCCCAACAAGACAGCCCTCAGAGATGCTCCGGCCCGACCGGCGCACTGCCCAGCGCACGTCACGCCGGTTATTCCCAAGATAAATGAATTGGTCGAATACGACAATCCTCACCACGCAGCTAGAAGAGCCAAATGGTCCCTTCTCTTGGTTCCCGACCCGGTAGCCCGCAGGAACCGGACACCTATAAAGGAGCCGGGCCCACGAACCTACACGAGGTATACCGAGCCGGAGTTACTTTACGGAGGGCTCACAAGATCAAATACCATTATCCGGCAAAGACATTGATGCGAGCCAACCGATGGAGTATGAAGGCGCCACTAGCGGAAGAGCCTGGAGGGGCAGGAAAACCCCACTCCGGACGTAAAGCGTCCCTGCTCCGGGCTTTTTCCCCAATCTCCCCGCTCACATGCGGAACCCCTCGCGGCTCGACGCTGGGAGTCAAAGGAGACCAGACAAGTGCCGTTAGCGACCCCAGGCGGGCACGGAAAGCTCCACCTAGACGGGATAGATCCCGCCTCGCTAAGGGGTTGAAGGGTCCGGAGTCCCGCCCGTTCCCCACAACTGGACTCCACCCGAGGGTGGAGAAGACGCGGGAGACCGGAAAGAGCCCGGCCCGACGCGCATCACATACGCAACTCAATTTACGTCATCAATTTTTGATTTAAAAAAAATGCAATATCCTTCAAATGATAATAAATTACATGCAAAAATTTCGGAACACAAATTTTCATTACTATTTAAAAAAAAAAAAAAAAAAAAGCTAAAAACAGCTTTTTTTCAGTCTTCAAGAGGCAAAGCCCGCTTAAACTACGACCAACTACAATTAAAATATTTAAAATATTATATTGATTATATATCTAGTTCATATTTGCTTTATCCTTTAATTTCGATTTAATACATTAATCGACGTAGGTCTGCAGACCATTCAAAAATTTCACAAAACGAAAACGGCCGAATTCTTGCGAGTCCCATCTCCTCTCACTTAATCTTTTCCCTTTTTATGATATTATCAGCGCTATTATGACTAGATAAACGACAATATCATCGAGTAACTTTGCTTAATGTGTGTACAGAAGGGCAGAAGATCGCATTATCGAGTAAATGAATAGTTGAGTGTAAGAATTGGTAAAATACCATATCATGGAGTAACTTAAAATGGCTTTGTGTTATAGATGGGCAGAAGGTCGCGTTCTCGAGTAACTGAGATAGTTGTGTGTAGTAATTTACAAAATACCGTATCGCTGAGTAACTTAAATTGCTGTGACGGTAGAACGGCGTCAGGTAGATAAGGACGGTAGAAGATTGCGAAATCGAGTAACTTAGATAGTGTGTGTAGGAATAGGAAAAAAAACGTACCATTGAGTAACTTACTATATCACTGTGTGTATAAATCGACAAAAGATCGCATTATCGAGTAACTGAGATAGTTGTGTATAGTAATTGGTAAAATACCGTGTCACCGTGTAACTTATATTGCAGCGTAACACACGGCAGAAGATTGCATCATAGAGTAACTAAAAGAGCTGTGCGTAGGAATTGGTAAAATATTGCATCTTCGAGTAACCTCAGCTTACTTGACAGAAAATCAGTGCATCTGGTGAAATATTTGGGATTTATAATATTTACTATATATATATAAAATGCAACTGGAAAAAATTTTCCGGCTGTTGATAACGTGAATTCTGCTAAATGGATTTTGATGGGACTTGCACTGTTAATTAGGTAATTTTAGGGGAGATTTTAGCATTTTGCATATCATTCTATATCAAATTTACAATAAATGATCAACAAAAGGAGTCGATCCTTAACAGAACAAATTTCACCTAACACATTATATATCAATGCCATTAGATCACAATGCCATTCGTATAGTTTTCAGCAATACAGAAAGACATATAACGTTCCATATTACTTTAAAACACATGGTGAAATTCATTAAAATTTTTCATTTGTTTCAAAGTTAGTTTGGCGAAACCGATCGGTGTAACGGGCAAAGCCTGCTAGTAATATATAGATGAAGAATAATTTTTTTTAGGTAAAATGCGTTCTTATGCACATTGCGCTGCATTAAATGTAGGATTTAATTCGATCTCTCTTTGGCCGATTTTCGTAGACGACAATACAGAAAAGGAAAAAGCATCGTCCGAATACTACAATCGTTTATAACTAAAGAAGTGATTCATTTATCGAAAAAAAATGATCTATTACAAATTACTGCCAGAACTATGTCTGCAAGTAGCAAGCTTTTATATTTAAAAGATAGTCTGAAAATGTTTCAAAGTTTCGGGCTATTACTGGAATTATTATTATTATTATTATTATTGTTATTATTATTATTATTATTATTATTATTATTATTATTATTTAAGAACCGCCTTAAATGTTTAGAACTTCATGTTTTAGTATGCACATGACATGTAAAAAACCGACGCAATTTAAAGCACACATATCTAAAGTAAATTTTCTCCAATGTTTCATAATGGAGCCCTTTCGTAAGTCTTTGTATCAAAATGAAAGAACAGGGGTGAAAAACACCAGATGATGCAAAATACGAAATATATATATATATATATATTGAGGTGGGAATGCTGAGACTGTGGAAGGTTGTTGATGAATTTCCTTTCATTTTTAGCTCACAGGCTATCAATGCCTGAGAGCTAATGTGCCGGCAGGTTCTGTATATATGTATGTACGTAAAGCGATAACTCTTGATAGAAATACCCGATTTGCTTCAAATTTTGTAAATAGGTTCATTTTGATAAGGCGCTCTCCAGATTAGTTTTTGGCATTCATTGGTTAAGTATTAAGGGGGGACGGGGTATACTTTCCCTCCCCCCTTAATTTAGATAAATGTATTTTTCATGCAGATTTATCCGATTTGCTGCAAATTTTGTAAATAGGTTCATTCTGATAAGGCGTTTCCCTGATTAGTTAGATTAACATTAGAATAAAATAGATTTAAAATATCAGCTTTATTAACATTGCATACTAAATTTCAGAGCCAAAAAGTCAGAGACCATAGGGCAACTGTCCAGTTGGGAATTGCTTTAATCACATCCAGTTACTGAGGTATATTACAACATGTTTTCTGTAAAATGTAGAGTGTGTAGCTGTAGTATTTATAAATATTTTACAAGGATACACTAAAAGATGTCAACAGTAACTCATTTAGAGCATTAGACAGAAATTAGGTTTCATTACTGTTTATGAGCGATACTTACATAACTAAAAGTGCATTTTTATGTATTGTATGTGTTTTTAATATTAGCTACACTCATTTCAATTGTATAGTGTTTATAAATTCTGCTGATAATATACATGGCTTTGGGAAAGTGTTCTTAAAAGTTATCGTTATGAGCTTGACTAATGCACGGTCATGCAGAGCCACCTCATTTGAGCGAGTTCACCATGGTAGGAATTAGGGTGCCATAATGAGTAAAACTGGCCAAAAATTACAAATATTCTCTTTCACAAAAAAGACTTTCAAATATTAAGGAAGAGCGTTTCCTCTCCTTAGCTCATGCTCCCCCCCCCCCCCCCCCCCCACCCGAAAATAAAAGAATGAGCTACATCATCAAAAATCTAATGATTAACATTTTATTCTATAAACATAGTACTACATTGTTTTCAAGTTAAATTATTGGTGTTTTCCTCTTAACAAAGCAAGTTAAAACAATTCATGATGATCAATGCGGGGGGAGCGGGTTGTTCTTTTAGACATTTTGTGACATTCATAGATAAACAAAAATGAAGTTTGCAAACTTCAGAAGCCAGGAACCAGCTTGTCAGAAACCAATCCATCAATTTTTCTGTTAGTTTCCTATTAGTTTTTCTACTAGATAGTTTCTTAAAATTGTGATATCCCAAAGCGTACCCAAGGGAAAGGGCTGAAGGGACTACAGCCACCCCCCGACCCTTGAAATTTTCGAAAGTGATATGAAAAAAGGGATGTTTTTTGCTGCTTCTTTTTTGGAAAACAAATTAACTTTTTCTGTCATGCAGCGGACTAGTCATTCTCATTAGACCCATATTAGTGCACATTGTCACCAAAGAAGAGAAAGGGGGCTGATGGTGTTACAGGCTCTCTCCTCCCGAAATAGTCGAAAATTAAATAAAAAAAATGTTTCTTCCTTACTTTTCTAGATAAATCTGAATTTTTTTTCTTCTGTCATACAGCGAAATAGCCATTCTCTCGTTAACCCCATATTACTGCACATTGACATCACAGCATACCCAAAGATGGGGAGACGGATGATGGAATTACAGCCTCCTCCTCTCGAAATAGTCGAAAATGAAATGAAAAAAGGGCTGATTTTTGTTTCTTTCTGTTTCAGATAAATTTGTATCTTTTTGCTTTTCATTTAACAGACTAGTCACTCCCTTCCCTTTAGTTCCAAATTAGTGCACAGTGACACCACATTATACTCAAAAAGGTGGAAGTGGGGATAATAGAGTTGCTGCTCCCTCACAAAATAGTCGAAAATGAAATGAAAAAAGTGTTGCTTTTTTTTTTAGATAAATTTGTATTTTTACCCTATCAATCAACAGACTAGCCGCTCTCTTCTCTTTAGTTCCATATTAGTGCACAGTGACACTGCATTATACCCAAAGAAGTGAAAGGGGCTAATGGGGTTACAGACACCTCCCAAAATAGCCGAAACTGAAATGAAAGAAATGCTGATATTTTTTTCTTTTTGTTTGAGATAGATTTGTAATTTTGTTTTCTGAAATTCTTATCTTTTTAGATAAATCTGAAATTTTTCTTCTGTCATACAGCGGAATAGCCATTCTCGTTAGCTCCATGTTAGTCCACATTGACATCAGAGCATACCGAAAGATAGGGAGGGGGAGGACTGATGGAATTACAGTCCCTTCGTCCTTAAATAGTCAAAATGAAATGAAAAAATAGTGCTTTTTTTTCTTTCTATTTGTGATAAATTTGCATTTTCCCCTTATCATTCAACAAACTAGCCGCTCTCTTCTCTTTAGTTCCACATTCGTGCAGAATGACATTACATTATACCCAAAGAAGTGAGCAACAGCCTCCTCCCAAAATAGTCGAAAATGATATTTTTAAAAAACGCTGTTTTTTTTCTTTTTGATTGAGATAAGTTTGTAACTTTGTTTTCTGCAATACAACAAACTAGCCATTCTGATTAGTCCCATATCAGAGCACAGTTACACCACAGTAAACCCAACGAGGGGAAGGGGCCTGATGGGGTTACAGGCCCTCTTTCGAAACAGTGGAAATTGAAATGAAAAATGCGCTGATTTGTTTTCTTTCTGTTTGAGATGATAGAAATTTATAATTTTTTCCCTCCTATCATTCAACGGAACAGCCACTCACTTCTCTTTAGTCTTATCAGTGCACAGTTGCCCAAAGACGTTGAAAGGGGGTAATGGGTTACAGCTCTCCTCACGAAGTAGCTGAAAATAAAATGAAAAAGGTGCTGATTTTTTTTGTTTTGTTTGTTTGAGATAAATTTGTAATTTAATTTTCTGTTATACAGAGGATTAGCAATTCTCGCTAGTCCTTATTAGTCCACATTGACACTACAGCATACTCAAAAATGGGGAAGGAGACTGTTGGGGTTACAGGCCCCACCCTTCAAAAAATGTCGAAAATGAAAAAAAAAAGTGCTGATTTGTTAACATTTCTCTTGAGAGAAATTTGCAATTTTCCCTCTCATCATTCAACTACAACATACTCTTTAGTCCCATATTAGAGCATAGTGGTACCACAGTATAACCAAATAGCTGGAATAGGGCTAATGGGGTTACGGCTCGCTCCCGAATTAGTCCCTTATTCATATGAAACATTAGAAATTTTCGGGCCGTTTAAATCTGTGGGTTCTGGGAAAATGCCCCACGTGTATTGAAATAGAAAACAGGTGGTAAGTGTGATCACAGATCGACCCAGAGGGTTTCGTTTAACATTGCTTTCAAAACGCGTGGTACATTTATCGCCATGGAACTCCTTTTAAATTATGGTAAACCCTCCCTAAACTATCTTAAAATATCAAACAGATCGCCTTGTTATATTTCCTAATTTTGTTTGCGACTCTCCCGCCCTCCCCTCCCTAAATGTGACGCGCCATTCTTTTTGATAATTTTTTTTTATCGTGTGTTATAAATTATCTTAAAGTTTAAAACAGATCGCCGTGTTAGGTTTCCTAATTTTCACAAAAGCGCGGACTGTTAGTTCCACATTTCACCACTAGGGAGCGCACTCTATTCTTAACAAAACTGTATCTGAACGAAACTCTGTTAAACAACCTCTCAGTAGGTATACTACTCGAGGGAGGAGGCGATTTTCGATGGAGCCCCCCCCCCCCCCCCTCAACAAAAATTCAACTTAACTTAAATTTATAAAGTTCTTATTATGTGTTATAAACTATGTCATTCTTTAAAAGCGATCGGTTCTTCACTTTTCCTAAATTTAACAAATTCCCATCAATTGTCTGTGCGAAAAAGCATCTCTTTTATAAATTTAAAATTCGTTTTTTTCGCAAATCGAAAAATTGTTGTCCGATTTTTTTTTAAATTTAGATTTTATGTATCAGCGCACGAAATAACATTCAGATGCGAAAGAACCAAATTTGTAAAATCAAAAGTTAAAAAAAATTGTACTGCGATTGTCAAACCCTAGTGTAAAAATGTATATCCTTTTCTTTCCGTGTTACGTAGCCTACCGTGCAAAAAATGAAATTCTGGAATTATTATCTTCGCTTCCAATTGTCGAAATTAAGAAATAAAGACAGATTCTGAGAGAGTATGAAATTTTACGTCGGATGGCATAAAAATCGTAACTAAAAAATAAAAATAAAAAATTGCTCATTTATCACAATTCTGAGTCCTGTTTTTAAACCGCAAGACACACCTGTTTTATATTTTCTCGTTCTCTCCGAAAATTCAATATCATCAGACATTGACGAAATTGATATTTTTTTCGGGCCCATTTGTCAAAAATCGGGATATATTTAAGTCCAAATTGACGGAACCTCAAGCCATGCCGTAAATTTTTGGAAAATTCGGAACAGAACCACCCTTCCCCCCCTCTGGCTGCGGCCCTATTGCCAAAAATGATTTCCGTTTACAACACAATTCAACGTGTTTTGTAAGATTTAGAACATTAGCCCTCAAAATGATATTTGACCCGCTGCTCTACAAGGAATTATTACAATATACAAGTTGTATTTGCTCAGGTGGAAAAGAAAAATATTTGTTTTCATTTTTTTAAGTTAATTATATTGGGTTTGTTCATTAATTTTAAAAAATCGGAAATTAGTTTGTAAATAACGACCCTTTGAAAATCTAAATGACAAACACTATGGTCAAAGAATCTTTATGTTCAGTTTTTAGAAATACATGGTAAATTTCTAACGATTTCATTAAATTCATTGGGAGTTGTTTACTTTGGTGACAGACATACTAAAATAATTGTATTGTTATTCATTGAATGGTTTGCACTCGAACCTCATTTGTATCGTAATTGTATCTTAGTATCATCATATGTTGCTTAGTATCATCATATAACCTTGCGTTGCCACAAGAACGTCAAAAAAAAAAAAAAAAAAAAAAACTAGAACGAAATTTGGGGATTTCAATTCGATAATAATGGTCATTTGAAAATTCGAACAACTTTACAGTTATAGGAACTATATTTTCAATCCATCAACTCATTATTAGATTATGTTAAAATTCTTTGATTTCAATAAAAGTTGTTTATTTTGCTAGACGAGACATTTAAAAATTTTGATGTCTTTCATTGAATGATTTGTGTTCAGACCTTGTATGAAATAGGGAATATATTATAGCCAGTGGGTATTTTTATTAGGTAATTTCAATAATTGCTTAACAAATTTGCTACAGCTATCTCATATGCATTTAATTGCAATCGGTAAGGAAATTTAAAATTTTGCTTCATATTAACTTTCTGAACAAAATAATAAATTTAGGAGGAACAACACCAATTTGTTTAATTTTTATTAAATCTGACATTGTATCTTTAAAAGAATAAAAAAGAAAAAAATAACCCACTTTTCCGACTGGCGCCGGGAGGTGATATTTAAAATGAATTTAGTTGAAATATTGACAATTTACGCTATTAATATTAGGTCTATTTTTATTCCATTCATTGAATATTTTAAGTTATTTCAGATCTTTATTTCGTGAGAAATTCACGCTTGAAAGCTACGTTTAATAAAATCGTGAATTTCTAATTTGATTTTTTTCGTTATATTTAAAAAACTATATAGACAGATATTCTTCTATCAAAAATGTAGTTAAATGGAGAGGAAAAACTTACATAGCCAATCTGAATTACCAAAGAATCTAAACACACAAGAGTTGCCATTCTTGGATTATTGCCGCTTTAGTGAGTAACCACTAAATAGAGAGGAAAATCTTATATAGCAAGCCTGTATTACCAAAGAAACCAAACACACAAGGGTTGCCATTATTGGACTATTACCGTTTTAACGAGTAATCGTTAGGAAACTCCCTGGGTTTGAGGCTGCATTTTTACACACCGCCAGATGGCGTTATACAGATTTTAGATTTTACATAACACACGGTGTGTATGAATGACTGTGGAATAACGCTTTTCTGAGTAACTTCGAAAAAAGTGGTGCAATGCATAGAAAAATGCTTCAGGAACGTCATGGTATGCTTAAACAAATCGAGTAACCGGCAAAAGTTACTCGAATTGAAATTGGTTACTCCTTACGTTGGTGTTTAAACCACTTTAGGTACTCAAAAGGGAGGGTAGGAGAGTGCACACACACACGCACACACACACACACACACACACACACATATATATATATATACATATATATATATATATATATATATATATATATATAATCTATTTTTTCTCCGCAACATCTGAACTGAAAATTTCATTGTTTACATCTGCGATGATGTGCGGATTTTAGGCATTTGTGGATTTTATGGCTGCGGATTTGAGGGAGTCTACTGCATTGATCATTACGTTGGAAATCCAATTTAAATCATCCCTTTAATAATTACCTCAAACAAACCAGAAACTTAACTATGTATCTTAATGGTGTATAAAATATGTAGCAGTTAAAAGGATTTAAATTTTTCCATTATTGCTAAAACAGTACTACACATTTCTTTAAAACACTACTGAAATAAGATTTTTAAAAATGCGAAATATAATCATAATAATTTTTTTAGAATTCCTTTCTATTCATCAATATGCTTCAAATTGGTTAAAATATTAAAAACATTATAATTTATTAAGGTCTTTAGAAATTCTCGATTTCTGATATTAAGTTTCCAGTCTCATCTATCTTCTATCAACCTCTTTCCTTCCTCCCCCATGTCTGCACTAAAGTTTCAAATGGATGTGTGTAGTGTTCATTGTAATGCTTGCCCTTTATCCTATATCCTCATAGGTCAAACTAATCGCTCTTAATCATGCTTAATTGCCGTCATTTTCATCTTTGTATACCTAATTATTTCTTCTGCGATTATATGCCAATATATTTGTTAATCCGTACTTAGCTTTTTATTCATTTACTTATTTCAAATTATATTGTGTATTTTTCAGATATGTTTGCACTTTTACACTTTATTCTTTTATTTTCATTCAAACTTTCCAACATAGTTGAAAAGTTCTTATGAATTGGGATTGTCTGTCCGTTTTTCTGTCAGTCTGTCTGTCCGTGCTCTAAATCGCTTAATTATACTCGGATTGCTTGATATAGTATGTTATTGAGGTTTACAATAGCAAGTTCGGTATTGAAATTGAAGTGTGTAAAACTCATAGTTCATTTACAGGGACACTCAGACGTATTCCGTTACGTTACGGTCTATGAGTAAAAATCATTTGAGGTTATTTTAATAGTGTTACAATATTTTAAACATTATGAAGTTTATATACATATTATTGAGATGCACTACAATATGATTACTATAGAATATGTTAACTGTCGCCCTTGCAATGTGCGTAGGGGAAATAAAAAGTATTCCTTTGTATTATGGTCTATGAAGAAAAATCGTTTCCGGCGTATTTAAATGATGTCAGGCCCCGATCATGACAAATTGGGGCCCAGGGCAATGATAAATTAGGGGGCCCTATTCTAATTGTTGCAACATTATTTAAATAGAAACTGATGGTCTGTCAGATGTGTATGTGTAATGCATAACTAATATTTTCGCATCTTAGATTTTAAATAGAGGAAAATTCTTAACCCCGTTAATTCTAAATTAAGTACCTTAATTAATAAAAATACTCTTTTTTTTTCTTAGTACAGAACAAAACTTCTTCATATAACTTTAACAACTTGTTATTTTACTGTAAGATTAATTTAATAACTTCAACGTATAGAAGTGTTGGAATTGGAAAAAAAAGTAAATATTTTATAATTTAATCTTATGGATTTGGGACCCCTTTAGGTCCGGGTTCCCTGGGCAAAGGCCCGTTTGCCCATGCGATAATAAGGGCTTGAATGATGTTACTCTGTTACAAACACCAGGAGATCCAACCCGGGCTGCACAGGTTACATAATGTACGTTAAAACCATTTTTTTTATTTTATTGAAAACGTTAATATAATTTTTTTTTTACATTTATTTTTTATATTCTTCACTAACAATACCAAAAAGCATTTTATAAGGAAAGTGGCAATCATGTGTTAAAATATAGATTTGAAGTTTATAAAAACAATACATTCGTACTGCTAGGAGTTAACAGCTGGAGATATTGTCAAAGATCACTATTTACAGTAGCCTGTCCGATTCTGATAATTTTTAAGCACGTAGCTCGATTTAATTAAATTTGTGTTTTATTTCTATCTTATTAAATTATTTATTGATGAAATTTTGATTTCAATATGGAATATAAGCGGAAAAAAATGCTGAACTGTTTATGCTAATTGAAGAGAAAACGGTGAAAATGTGAAATAATTACATAAGGTTTCTAATTGTCTGCACGTGACAGAGATTTAAAAAAAAAAAATCATGCTTGAAAATCAGTTTAAAACCATAAAAAATGAGGAAATTGAGCTACAGACTTCAAATAAACTGGAGATACAGTTTTCAAACAAATTGCATTTGAAAGTATCCTTTTTTCCTATTCGACGGTGTAAAAATTGAAATTATTCGATGTTTAGAAATTTAAAAAATGGCGGTAAAAGAGAAATTTAATTAGATGTAAATTTCCAACTGGGCGAAAAATGTCCGGACCAGGATCCTGGTCGGAACATTATTCGCCCAGTTGGAAATTTACATCTAATAGGATTTCTTTACCAATTAGAATAATTGTATTAAAATTAATCCAGAAATTTAATTTTCTGCTGTTGCAAACGTCCATAAACCACACTGTTAAAAATTTGCAGCATTCTGGCAGGTCATTTGACCGTTTTTTCAGAAAACGGTTAAAGAACCGTAATTTAACACTATTCTGACGATATTATTGGCCATTTTATGGGCAGAATATAGTTAAATTATGGTTATGAAACCGTTTTTTCAAAAAACGGTCGAATGACCTGCCAGAATGTTGCAAAACGTTTAACAGTGCAGGATCCTGATCGGGACACTTTGCGCCCAATTGGAAATTTACATCTAATATGATTTATTTACCAATTAGAATAATTGTATTAAAATTAATCCAGAAATTTAATTTTCTGCTGTTGCCAACGTCCATAAACCAGGATCCTGGTCAGGACATTTTTCGCTCAGTTGGAAATTTACATCTAATATGATTTATTTACCAATTAGAATAATTGTATTGAAATTAATCGAGAAATTTAATTTTCTGCTGTTGCCAACGTCCATAAACCAGGATCCTGTTTGGGATATTTTTCGCCCAGTTGGAAATTTACATCTAATATGATTTATTTACCAATTAGAATAATTGTATTAAAATTAATCCAGAAATTTAATTGTCTGCTGTTGCCAACGTCAAAATGAGTCAGCGTTACGCAGAGACACGTTTGTCCTTTATAATACAGACAATGAAATTGATATGAATTTCTGACGTGCACTTATACAAGCTTTTTGTAGAATATGGGGTGCAAAGCAATAACAGTCATTTACAGAATTACATAAAACAGTTCGGTTATATTAATGGTTTACAAAGAAAAACTGTACGCAGCTTATTTCAATTATGTTCCATTATTTGAAACATGATGAAATTAATATACATTACTAAGGTTTACTACAAGGTGCTTGCAGTAGATTATGATATACACTGCATATTTATAGGGAGACAAAAATGATTTCGGATATAATACTGTATCCGATGTGTTGTCTGTTAAGAATGATTGCTGAATGTACGTTTCAGTTATGGTATGAGTTTTCAACAAACTTTTTGTTTGTTGCATGGTGCGGATGAATTCTATAGACCATATACAGGGGTCCACAAAAGAATTTGTGAGCATTTCAGAGAATGGGCGTGAATTGCTTAAATGTGGTTTTATGCATTTTCAAGCTCAAGTACATTTAGTATAACTAAGAGATGTTTGTAGCATATACATAAATACGGGGCTATGCAAAGAACTGGATACATGGTCGCCTAATAGTAATTCCTCGAAGTGTGATTTCGGTAGTTTTAAGTATGTTTTAGCTTAATGCGTGCCGTATATAAAAATCTGTATGCAATATAAAGGGTTGTGCAAAATATTTAATGTACGTTTCAATCAACTGGGAGAAATTGCTGAAAGTGAATTTCCAACTGTGTTATGAGTTTTCTTACTAAACTAAATTTTTACGTACTATGTAGAATCTGTGCAAATCAATAGATCAATACTATACATATATACTATCAATACTATACATATATACTATTTTTTTAACGAATGCCTTTTATGATAAAAAAAATGTATCTGCTTTTGTTTTAAATTAAAAAAAAAAAAACATTATTTTTGTTAGTTCAGTTTTCATATTGTTCTTAAGAATCACACGTGTTTTGAACCTTTTTGAGTTTTCTTATAATTTCGGTATAGCAGAACGACAGAGCGTTGCACTGAATGTTTTCAGAACAACTTATAACTAGCTTAATTCCGTTATGCTTTTGATATCATTTATGATAAAGATCTTTGTCATTTTCATTTCTTTTTCAAAAAAAAAGAAAAAAAAAAGAGTCTCAGTATTATTGCAAGTATTATTATTTCTCTAATAGTAACCTAAAATGATGAAAATATTTACTTTATTATTATTTTTATTTTTATAATGTTTGAACCTTTAAGATGTCATGCACTTAGTTCGATAGAAAAAAGGGAATATGATAGTCCTACTTAAGGTAACTAAAACGAATAAAGTTTAAATATGAAAATTGTCAAAAACTTTAAATTCATTTATCCTGAAACATTGTTTTTCAGCAATTTGCCACAATGATTGTCGAACAAGTTAACGGATTTATACATGTTTCTTTATTTGTTTGATAAAAGTAATTAAAATCTTTCCATAATTAAAAGTTAATTTTTTTTTTCGAGATATAGAAAAAATAGAATAAATGTTATAACGAAAAAAATCACAACTCAAAAATATGAAACCTAGACTTCAAAACTGTGGTAAAAATAATTTTAACCCTTAAATGCCTGATTTTTCAAAAATGATTGTAATAATGTTTTTCGGCTTTCATTTTTTAAATAAATCATGGGAAAAATACTTAAAAAAATCATATTTTGTCTTAAGTATAGTTTACGGCTAAAAAACAGTTTGTTACTAATCGGCAATACTGCTGTTTAATTGAAAAAAAAATTCCCTTGACAGCACAAGTTTGGCATCTACATGTTGAAAATCGATTTAATAATATTTTCAGAATGTATTTTATTGGCAACATTAGGCATTATAGCTTCAATATTATTCTAATAGTATTTTAGAGCCTAAATTGGGTATGTTGCCGAAAAGCAACACTAGGCATTTAAGGGTTAAAATATATTTTTCCCGTACATGTTAAAACTTTTGCTTTTTTTTTTTTACAATTAAATGAATATTTTTTATTTTTATAGAACATAAATAAGTAAATGCAAAAAAAAAAGTCCTTCCGGCCAGTGCCGGGAGGAAGAGGTAGCTTTCATATTCCTTATTTTAAAAAAGCCAACTTATATCATTCAAACACACGAAGCTCAATTTAGTGGAAACCGAATATAGGAGATTCAATACTAATTTTTATCAATATAATGAATGAGAATTTCGCGAAATTAGTCAGCTTTATCCAAGCTGCTTTCCTTTAAAGTAACTTATATTTGGCTGCCAAATTCGGCGATTTCTTAAAGTGCCTGCCATTTTAAGACAACATGGTGGATGAGGCTAACCAGTGAACTTGGTCGAGACCTTAGCAATTGCTGTGCACATGCTCACTCACATCGGAATCGGTTGATATATACAAGTGCTGTCGCATGCAAAATATCAGATTTTTCAAAATGTCACCCACAATAGAAATTGAAACTGCTATATCTGAGCCATTTTTTAAGGTAAAGACAAACAAAAAATGCTCCTGAATCCTTATATCAAGGTCAAATACTTAAGAAAGAAACCTTTTTCAATTTTTAATTTTTTGCACCTCACTTTAAATATATATATATATATATTTTAATTTAATGGCCGCCATTTTGAAACAAGACGGTTGATGAATCTGGCCAGCGAACTTGGTCGAGATATTGATGTATACTATCCACATGCCTTCTTACATCGAAATAGGCGAATACGTGTGTTATCGCGTGACAAATACAAGATCGTTTCAAAATGTTAGCCATGCTAGAAATTCAAAGTGCTATAATTCAACCATTTTTTAAGATATAAACAAAAGAACAAATTTTCAGAAACAAAAACTGCTCCTGAATCTTTGTATCAAGGCCAAACACATAAAAAAAATCTTTTTCATTTTCCAATTTTTTAAAACCTCATTTTCAATTGTAAATTAATTTTTTTTAAATGACAACCCTTTTGAAACAAGATGGCGAATGAAGCTGGCCAACAAACTCGGTCGAGACATTGGTATGTACTATGTATAAACGAAGTTACATCCAAATCGGTTCATAAATACGCCTTTTATCGCGTGACAAAATTCAGGACGTTTCAAAATGTCAGCCACGCTAGAAATCCAAAATGCTATAACTCAGCCATTTTTTAAGGTACAGACGAAACAAAAACTGCTGCGGAATCTTTGTATAAAGTCAAATACATAAGAAAAAAATATTTTTCGATTTTTAATTTTTTTGTACCACATTTCAAATTTTAAATTTTTTAAAACATTTTAAATGGCCGCAATTTTGAAACAAAATGGCGGATGAAGCTGGCCAACGAACTCGGTCGAGACATTTGTATGTACTATGTACACACCGAATTCCATCGAAATCGGTTCATAATTACGAGAGTTACAGTGTGACAAATGTCAGATATATATATATATATATATATATATATATATATATATATGTATATATATATATATATCAATTTTGAACGGATGTGGTTTCGCGGTCTGGGGGTCATGATCGATGAAAATATACCAAAATTTTTTGAAATCGCTTTCCTCCGAACGGCTGCAATAGGTAGCTTTTTGTAATGAAAGCTACCTAAAAGTATGAGCCATACTTAACGTGCAGCCGACGGGCCGCATGAGGCCCGGAGTTCTTTTATGTACGCCCCGAGACACAAATTCCTTTTTAAAACATTCACTGTAATTTTATAAATTTCATGGAAAAAAAAAATCTGTCATATAATTTAATTAATTTAAAATAATGTTAAAACAACTTAAATGCCGTTTTCGTAGTCAAAAGTGCTTTTTACATGTTCTGTTCTACAGCAGTGTACACAGTGTCACTTCATACAATGCCACACTGTAAAAAAATACGACCAGTTTTCCTGTAAGAATCGGAAAAATAGTTGCCCTTATCGTACCGGAAAAATTTCCGACCCAGCTCGGAATGAAATCCGTAAAATCGGAATAAAATCCGTAAAATACCGTTTTATTGACTATTTCCTTATTTTTACGGATTTTATTCCGAGCTGGGTCGAAAAATTTTCCGGTACGATAAGGGCAACTATTTTTCCGATTCCTACAGGAAAACTGGTCGGATTTTTTTTTTACAGTGCAGTGAAACATTCACCAATCATGCATTAGTCTAAATTAATTAAATTTGCCCTATATATTTCTTCAGTAAAATTTTTTTATTGAGAAGATTGGAAAAATTGATTTATTAGAGAAAATAAGGTTTTTCTTTTAGGTAACTTTCGTAAGAAACACTACCTATTACGTTCTCACCTATGTGGAAATTTTTGACAATTTTTGCAGATCTACGCCGATCATGATCCCTAGAACCCTAAACCACACACAGTTTAAAATTTTATCTATCTATCTATCTATCTATCTATCTCTATATATATATCTCTTTTTTATGGAAATGGTAACTTCCACAATTTTACACAAATCTCTTCCAAACTGATACATAAAATCAATGGGTAGAAAATTTTGGTCGGACCAAGGGGGTGGAAATAGGGGGAGGTTTTGAGAAAACCGAGAAAAAAAACCATAACGTTTTAATTATAATACATGTCAAATCAGTTTAGATTTATTATTACTTCTAGGAAAAGGGCCAAAAATTTATGTATCGAAGATTTTTGATAAAATAAAAAATGGGCTCAAGGACCGAAAAAAATAGGATTTTAGGGAGAAAAAAATTCATAACTTCGTCAATTCTCAAGATATCAAATTCACTTAAATTTATTACAAATCTCTTTAATACTATCTACAACTTTTATACTGACAAGTTTTTGATAGGATCTACTCTTACCGCAAAACAAAACTAAAAACGACAAAAAGGGGTATGTGTGTGTGTGTGTGTGGGGGGGGGGGTGGCGTTAAGAAGAAAATAAATCATAACTTCGTCAATTCACAAGATATCAAATCCGCTTAAATTTATTATAAATTTTCTTAATATTATCTACAATTTTTAAATTGACAATTTTTTGATAGGAACAACTCTTAAAGCAAAAACAAACAAAAATATGGGTTGAAGAAAAAATTATTGTATTAACATGATTCTAATAAAAGCGGCCATATAAAATGGTTAAATTGTGTTTATCTCTAATCTTGATTTCGCTTTTGTTGGTGAAATTAGTACTTAATTCGAAATCTACCTCCGCATGTAGGCCGAGCCGGCAGAGATTTTTTGTTTTAGAACAAGAAAATTCTTTAATGTTACATTATTACCTTTTATACTTATTATATAAGGTGTGTCCCACCGAAATAAAGCCACCGTGATTGTGTGCCGTAATTGGACACGAAACAAACAAGTAAGAACGAAACAAATATGAAAGTCTATATAAAAATGCATATTTACATGGAATAACTCACTTCCAGCCTTGCCCGGGCAGGAAAAAAAATGAATTTGTAGAAAAAGAGGGGGAAAGTGTCCCGCCGAAATAAAGCCACTACTGTTAATAGACAATATATCCACCATGATTATATATGACTTTGAATATACGATTTGGCATACCATTTACCAATCCTTGCAGGCAGGGGCGTAAATCCTGGGGGGGTACGGGGGGGTGCAACCCCCCCCCCCCCCTACGAAAAAATCAGTCGGAAAATTTCCCGTTTGATCGGAAAAAGTACGTTTAATCGGAAAAAATGGTATTAATCTATAAAAACTTATAAATTGGAAAAAGGAAAAATCAGTCGGAAACATTTCCGTTCGATCGGTAAAAAGTAAGTTTAGTCGAAATAAAATGACATTAACGTATAAAAACTTATGAATTGGAGAAATGTTTTTGTAGTTTTTAATTAGTAAATAAGAAAAACAAGTTAGAGTGAAGAAAACCTATAAAATTTTATTCTTAGTCGGATTTTTTTCCCTTGTAGTTTTTAATTAGAAAATTAGAAAAAACAATTTAGAACGAAGAAAACCTATATAAATTTACACTTAGTCGGAAATATTACGGATTTTATTTTTGTGATTAAAACTATTCAGAAAAACTTTGACTTGTTAAATATTGTGAACTCGAAAACCTCGATATGAAGAAACAAAATATTTATATACATATTCCAGAAATGTTAATATTATTTGTAACCTTGATATTTTGATCGAAAACTTTGATATTCCGAACTTTTTTCTGTTCCCTTTGACTACGAGATATAGAGATCCAGCTGTATTTATTTATAGTCGGAAAGTTTTTAGTTTAGCCTGGAAATTTTAAGACATACTGATTGAAGTGAAGAAACTTCTATTTTTTTTTTTATCTAACTTTAAATTTAGTTAGAAACGTGTATCACGGAATTTAGGTGATATCCGATAAAAATTCAAAACTGAATTGCAAATATTTAGTACTTTAGTACCCTATCAAAATCTGGATATTTTCCCCTCTACACGAATTTTACCTTTAATCGAAAATAATTATGGTTTTATTTTTTCTACTAAGTTTGTGTTTTCTTTTTATTTTATTAACTTTTTTACGTAATTTTAGATTGATTTAAAAACGTGTTTCAAGAAATTTATATGATACCGGATGAAATTGAAACACCCAAATACTTTGAATTTTTATCTCGAAATAATCTGGATATCTTATTTCTGGATCTCGTATAGTATATGAGTTAACTTCTACCAGAAATAATACTTTCGTTTTCTTTTTCCTTTCTCAATTGTATTCGATTTTTTTTATATTATTATTATTACTGAATTTTGTTTAGTTGGAAAAAACAGGGGTGACAACAAATTTTTACCCTGCTTTAAAGTATGTCGTTAGAAAGAATTAAGAAATCCCGTATTTTTGGCGCATTTTTGTCTTTAAAATATTCCTCAAGCAAACAGATTTCAATTTTCAGAAGCTACGGAATTTGCTTCCAAGAACAAAAGTGTCTTTCCCTTAGTTCATCAATGTTACCAAATTCTGTTGACAGCTCCGGTGACATTTGCATCTAATGAAAGAGCTTTTAGCAGGCTAAAATTTATAAAGACTGCTATTACATCAACTATGGCTGATGACAGATTGGAATCATTGATGCTTTTCAGTTACCACAAAGAATTAACAGACAATATAGATCTGTCCACTGTTCTTGAAAAATGGGCTAATCGTGTTAATCGTGCTATAAAAGTGTGAATTTTGTTACAAAAGCACAAATAAAATTTAATAATTCAAATTGCAATTATACAACAATTATTCAAATAATATTGTATTATAGTCATTATTATTATTTAATTAATATATTTAGATGATAATCTTAAATTAAATGTATTCGTACGTAATCCAAGCTTTTCCTGATGATCACAATGTTTAAAAGGATATGTTGAAATTACTTACAAACAAGTTTTTATTTGTGATTAATATTAACCTGTTATTGGTATATTTGTAAAGTAAGTTTCTCCAGAAGCAACTTACCCATATGTATATACACTCATGTCCAAAATTTTAGCATATATGACAAAAACGTAGAAAGGGAGTGTTAAATATCTTACGAAATTATTAAATTTTATAGATGAAATTCACAAGATAATTATGACTTCGCGTATCGTATTGAGATCGTCAAATAATTTTAAAGCGCTGATGTCAATTCTTTTCGAATTATTAATAAATTTATCTAAAAATTAGGGAAGAAAGTCCATGATTAATGTGTATAGGGAAATGCGGATTGGAATCAAAAACTGCTTTGTTACATAGCGATATATCTTGTTACTAAACGTACAAAATTTGATTAACTTTTATTGAAGTACTAAGAAATGGATATAAGTTTTGTTCATTCGAAAATTTTCAATCTTTTAAATTTTGACTTTTTTTATGTTGTAGATGTACATCGTACACGGGTAACAGGATTCCTTATGCTTAAATCAGAATTTGAATTTTTATCCGGAGTGGAGTCTATGTGAATAAATATGCCATACACAGAAAAAATAAAATGCATTAAGCCCTTTATTGGTAAAAAAAAAACGGGCATCGAATCCCCAGCTCTTCAATCATCCAGTTTCATCAAATTTTGTACATTTAGAAACAAGATATATCGCTATCAAACAAAGCAGTTTGGAGTTCCAAACCGCAATTTTCTACACATATTAATCATAGTACTTCACCACTAATTTTTAGAGACATACATTAATAATTCGAAAGGAATCAACATCAGCGCTTTAAAACCTATTTGACTATCTTGATACGCTCAGTCATAATTATCTTGAGACTTTCATCTATCATCTATAAAGTTTAATAATTTCATAAGATATTTACGATATTCTTTCTTCGTTTTTATCATATATGCTAAACTTTTGGACATGTGTGTGTATATATATATATATATATATATATATATTAATTAGTCGGCATTTTGTTGGCAATAGTACTCGGAAATTTTTCTTCTTGGAGTCGGAAATTTATGAGTCTACACCCCCCTACGCGACCAGGGTGGTTTACGCCCCTGCTTGCAGGACAGTAGCATCAATAGTCTCCCTCGCTTCAATGATGACGACCTTCAATTTTGCAACAGACTGAAACTGTCTGTCATTGTCATATACAGCGCTATTGAGGATGCCTCACACATTTTCTTGGGGATTGAGATCAGGGAAAAAGGGCAGGACATTCCATGACATGCACCCAATTATCCAAAAACCCTTCCCAGGAGGATTTTGCAACGTGAATGGAGGTCTTGCCATGCCGGAAAATCCAGCTTAATCCAACAATTCTCTTTTCAAATGACAGTAAATGTTTTTCTAGCATTTCTTGGTAATCGGTAGCCTTCATGTGGCCTGAGAGAAAAGCTAAGTTATGTTTACCTCCATAGCTGAAGCCTCCCCACACCATTAATGAGGCTTCACCTTGCTGTCTTTTGGAGAAAATTTCCTCTTCTTTTCTCATGTCATATCAATAGAAAGCATATCTGAGACTATAACACGATGCCACTGGTCCTTCTAGGTTGGATAATATTTTGCCCAATCGACTTTTCTTTGCACGTGAATAGCTTTCAACATAGGTGGCTGTTTTCTTTTCTTACATCGTAAGATGATTGTACCTTTTTCAATTCGTGACATGGTTGCTTTTATCACAGGGGTGTTATCCTCTTTGGCCAATTGTTTGAGGGTAATACCACCACTGACAGAAGACGTAAAACTTCTCTTTCCTGCATTAAAGTCATTTTCTGCATGTACACATTCTTTTTTTTTATACTCGTATGCATTGCCCTGATTTACAAAATTGTCTACTACGTTTTTATATCGTTTGATTTGCTTAGATATTGGTTTATGTGAAAGGCCTTGTTCCTTAAAAGCTGTTATTTGCCTTTTCTCGAACTTTGATAGCTGGATTTCCTTTGCCATAGCAATACTGCAGGAGAAATAGAAAATACAACCTCCTAAATTCTACAAAAAGTTCGACTGGCACAGAACAAGTATTTAACAACATCCTGACGTCATAAACATGTTGAACAGCAGCATCTCCAATGTCGGTAGATACCAATAAGTACTAATACTGACAGTGGCTTTACTTCGGCGGGACACTTTCCCACCGTCTTTTTTTACACATTTATCTTTTTCTCTTGCCCAGGTGGGGCAGCGATGACAGCGATGACCACCTCGGGAACTCAGCTTTCGCTTTAGAGTGTTAGTGCAATCCCGAGAGGTAGACCACATCCACTCCTCCCGACTCTCAACTAGAGTCTGAGAGGGAGCGTCGGGTCTCTGATCAAGCTGCTGAGATTTATTTCGGTTACTGTGAGATTTACAATTACAATCACAATTGGTTACCCAATTTTTCTGGGCGAACCGAATATTTCACATCGAGATATATGACTGTATATAGTGATTACATGAGGATCATTTCACCTAATGTGATTGCATAATTGTTTACAATTTTCTTGGATATATATACGTCACAGTACATTTAACACACAATATTTAACATGACAATTAGAAACACATTACAACACAATATCAAACACCTACTATTTACATGACTGTGTGTAGTGATTACATGAGGATCATTTGAATGTTGATTGCATAATTATTTACATTTTTCATGGATTTACAGGGATTTCACAGTACATTAAACACACTATATTGAACATCACAATTAGAAACACATTACAACACACCTACTATTTACAATTTGCGCATACAAGAGTTTGGAGAGATGCACAAGATAAAAATTCAAAAGTGATAGAAGTTTCTGGCACCCGCTAATAACCTGTTTCTCCCTCCATGCTACACTCTAGTGATGGAGTCGGACTAGAATGGCTCTGGATTTGAAAAGATGTACTCGTTTGTTTCTATAAACCTCAAGCATTGTATGATCTTGTTGAGTAGTTGTGGTTTCTCTTTTACATCCCGCCACCAACTTGCTAAATTCATACGTGTGTGTTTTTTGAGATGATAATGCGATGTTAATGTACAGTATAATACATAGTGTAACGATGTTGACGGCAAGCCACAAATGCATAGTGGGGAGTCTCTTTAGTTAATTTTGTATAAGTGTTCCTGAAAGGGGCCGTGATTTGTTAAAAATATGTGTAAGTATCTGTTGTTTACGAAATACTTGTGGTCAACCAATGGCAAGAATTCCTTCGTATATCGGCCTGTGTCTGAATCCGTCCAGCGTTTTTGCCAATTTTTTAACAGATTCTGCTTTGTCTGTGATTTTAGTGAAGAAGCTGGATATGGTAAAAATGTATGTATTAGTGTTTCATCCGTTACTGCCGATTTTGCCAGTTGGTCAGCTGCCTAATTGCCCTCAACACCTGAGTGTCCTTTTGTCCAATTGAAGTATATGTCTTTTACTGTTGTTTGTAATTGTTGAAGAATTTTTAGTATTAAATAGTTTGTATTGTCAAAATTGTTTAATGCTTTTAAACTTGATAGGCTATCCGTTATGATTAAATATTGAGAATGTTTTTCCGACTCTATCCACTCTAATGCTGAAGAGATCGCGAAGAGTTCTGACTGGAAGACGGAGTTATCCTGAGACAGTTTCGCTCTCCAAGTATAGATTTGCTCGTTTTTTTTCGTACACACAAAATGCCGAGGCTGTGCCTTCGGACATTTTGGAACCGTCCGTGTATATTGTAATTTTGCCTACATAGTCGTTTATTTCACAAATTTGTATTTCACTTGTTAGTGGTGATGTTTTGTATTTTGAGCATTTTGGATAGTATAGTGGAGCAAAAGCCTTTTCTGTTGACTTGCCGAGACGAATCGTCCCCGAATACTCCGGGAGTGAGTTACTCATTGCAAATATCTATTTGTATATAGACTTTCTTAATAATTTTTGTTTTGTTCTTATTTGTTTGTTTCGTGTCCAGTTACGGCACAGAATTACGGTAGAATTATTTCGTTGGGGCACACCTTAGCTAATATTCTTCTTAGGGTTGAACGTTTGTCGCAGAAAAAAAAAATGGCTCCTAAAATAATTTTCACTAAATTTTCGAGCAAAACTTTTCAGCATATTTCTACAAAATTTACTATAGAAATCTAGTACGAAGATTATTATTTGGAAATAATGTTGTTAAAATATTTTTATAATATTTCTTACGCGATACACAGTCAATGTTGTACTATTTATGTTATCTTATTATTTTAATTACATTTCTTTTTACCCTTTGATAAATGTGTTGCGACAAGTTCAACGGCGTAAACCTATGTTAAAGGCCTGCGAGGTAAAAAGTTTGAGTATGACTGGTGTAAATTAATTACAGTCTTCCGAATCCTCGATCCCACTTCAGTTAATTTTCGTCATTTTCAACCCTTTAAAATTGTCATGCTTTTGAAGAATCGATTTCGATTAAATTCTGCCATGTTCTCTTGGAGACATCACAAAATACCATAATTAAGATAACTAAGACCATAATTAAGATAATCGTAGCTGTGACTAACTTAACTGTGGTTTACTTTTGACATAACTTACAAAAAACTCTCTGCTAAATTTTATTTAGCCCGAAATATGAATGAAAATGCTTCTTCCTGTTGCTGATATTATAGAATCATTAACCTCTTCACCGCCTTGGCCAAATCTGTGGACGTTTGGGTTTTTATATTTATAATTACTGACAATAATAAAAAGAATAAAAATCTGATAATAACGTATGCACTAACAGAGTCCCTCAACAAGAGAAGTAAAAATTTCATGGTTTGGCTTACCCGATGCACAGTTAGAGATATAAAAATGACGTGAAATCATTTTCGACAGTCAGTGTTGTTGAATTATTTGAACAAATATTTAATATTTGATAAAAATAATATCAGATACATTAATTATATTAAGTTTTAATGATTTATAGAAATGTAAGAAAGAAATTTACTGCTAGTTTTTTTATTTTATAAGAAATCATTTCACTCATAAATTACCATTAACGCTCAGCGGACAGAAATGTGAGCTTTTTTTATGAACTTTTGTTTTTTTTCCCATTTTTTTAGTTTTTTGAATTCCCATTAATGTAAAATGAATAAATCGTAAAAAAAAATAAAATAATAATATTTTTTTTCTCACCATAAAAAATCGTTCCTGAAGATGTTAACGAAAGAAAATTAATTCAAGGAAGCTCTTCATTTGATTGACAAGTTTAGATTTTGGCGATACATTTTATCATAGCTTTCGGAAAGTAATTGTTCAGTATATGGTATTGAAGAAGTTCGAATTGTTATGTAAAAAACAAATTTTTAAAAAGTTTATCTACATCTCATAATTAAAAACATCATTATCAAGAGACAGATGTATCCAATTACCGATAAATATACATTGGAACCTCCAATTTTAAAATCTTTCATAGTTGCAATGCATACGATATTGAAAGCATAAAACAAATTGTAAAGACATAAATGTTCAATGTTTAATCATTATTTTTTTATATTTTAAAACTAAAATACAAGAAAATACTCTTCGAGAGCTTTAGTTCAACTCAATTTAATATTCCGTTAAGGAAAATTTTCAGCAGTATTTCAAGACCAGCATTTTAAACAAACTATAAAGCAGATCTCGCAAACTTTTATATGATATCTCGGACGCATTTTAATTTTATACGATTTTTAAGGCCACGCGCACACACGCACATACTAGTTCATCTCCACGTATGTAGGATGCACACTGCAAACAAATACAAAATCTCACACGAGTATATGAAGGACAGACCGGTACGGGAGGAAATTTTCAGGCACGGATACGTCCGTTCAAGTTTTCCTATTTCATAGCTCCACCCGGCAAAAATCAATTAAATAAGATCGGCCTGGCCGGCTCGACTCAATTTCTGAAAAAGTAGATGCTATTTCAGGATCAACTTTATCCTGCATATACAAATCTTCTAAAAGAATGTTTCACACATATTTTATGCAAAAGGTGTGTTTTACAATTATGTCCGTAAATTATGGAATACGGAATAACAGCATAGTTGATTACTTATCCAAAACTTATTACAAAAATACATTCAAATAAAGAGTCGTTAATAATATTAATTCACAGTGCGCAAGAGCACTTACCGTATATTTCCGTATACAAGCCGAGTGTACTACTTTTCAGAGAAAAATTGCTCAAAATCGGAAACCCGTATATAAGCCGATTTTAAAAACAGGCGATGAAAAATTCACCGAACAGAAACGTAGCACTTTTTGGGCATAGCTAATAGGAAAAAAATGCTGTTTCTGAAATTAGTGATTTGTCCTATTCTGTCTTGGTACGGTGCCAAATCTGTTTAATTGGGTTCCGCTTAACTTGTTATTACTTGGTCTTTCATTTAAACCAAACTTCCTATTTTTGTAAATGGGAAATCCTTTCTCTACTTCGCGTGACTGCAAACTGTTATTTTGGCTTAAGGAAAGATGGCTGGACATAAAAACACGTCTTATAATGCTGGTTTTTAATTAAAAGTCATTCATTTTGTTGAGCAGTCGAATAACTCAGTGGTTGCTCGCCATTTCACACTTAATGATAAATAAGCCCGAGAATGGCGAAAGAAAAAATGCGAAATTTCAAAGATTCCAAAAGTATTGAAAGCTGCACGTTGGCGCACAGATGTCGTCTTTTGAAGAAAATGGCTTTGAGGATGATGATGAATTATTCACTAACGATATTTATTCTAAAATACCAATGGAAGAAAGCGATTTTAAGGAGTTGCTTGAGAGTTGTGATAATAACTTCGATAGTAAATGATGATTGGCGACTTTTGCCTTGTAAAAGAGTGAAGTATTTAATTATTTTTGAAATGTAATCATTTTTTATGTTTTTTTTTTATAATTGCCATACTTTTCATTTTGGAATATCAATTTTGGAAATTTTCTTAGACTCTTGTATAAGCCTATCCCCCCCCCCCACTTTGGGACCAAAAGAATGCCCAATTATAGGCTTATACACGGAAATATACGGTAATTTTTTTTATTTTCACTATTATCCACTCTTCTGAAATGGCGTTATTAAACTGAATACACAGTTTAAAATGAAACAGTTATAAAATTAACTCAGTTGAACAAATGTAAATTATCACTCATTTTAACACAAAAGAATTGGCGCCCAGACACAATCCAGAAAGAATGGCTACCATGCTGGGCCCGAGTCGGTCCGAATCTTCATTGAAATATGTATGACCGGGACCCTGCCGACATCAATTTCTTTCATGAAAAAAAAAACAAACATTGTCAATTTCTTTCTCTCCCCAAGAAGCGGAAAGCATAAATAATAAAAGCTTTAAACTTATTGGTAATATTAAAAAATAAAAAGCTTGAAAAACGCAAGTACACACGTAACCGGGACAATGCGATATCTGCTTAATTTCATTCACTTCGATGATATATCCTAGACTTCGCGGCAGCCTGCCATAAAATTTCAATCCTCAGAAAATTATTTCGCTTGTAGAATAATCCAGCAATCGACCATCACTGCAATTACATTTCCTCGCAGAATAATCACTAAATTTTGCAATTACGATGTTTAGCTTCCTGTATGCCGACTCTAAGTTTCGTTGAAACAGTTCATTGTAGAACGTCTCGCTCCTAGAATTTAGGAATGAGACAATGACTGTCTCAATTGCTATTTTCTACGATGGCGATTGTTTCTATTAAAGAATTACCGAGAAATCTCCCATCACTAGTTAGAAAGGACTACTTGTATTTATATGCTCGAATTTCAGTACAACAATATATTTTAAAATAAACTTAACATCAGAAAAATTTAATAGAAAATTTTAAATTATTGAAGCATTTTCTGCTTAATCCTATACTGCTTCTTGCTATTAGCACAAATCAAGGAATTAGCTTTCTCCACTGATTGCTACATAGTAATTAAAAAAAAGACGATTGTGCTGCCGTACGCCTACGACATACACAGTATATAATGAAGTAATTCTGACCAAAACTATTTAATCATACCAAACTTTTTATAAAGATATCTTTAAATTCAAGATCTAAGCATTTTCAAGAAACATTAAAATATACATATATATTAATAGCACTTGTTTCAATGTCATTTATATCAGTACAAAAATGCTCAAAAGTCACAATACAATTCTTGAAAGATTCATCTACAAAATTTTGTACTATTGAGACTAATAGTGATTCATTATGAGATTTAATAGCAAGTTCACATATCTATCTTAATATAATAAGATATTTTCTATAAACTTTTATTTTTGAACCACACATACGGGCATTTCATTAATAAAACTCTCTCAAATTATTTTATTGCATAAAGCTATTTAAATGGTGTATTTCAAATTCGAGGTAAATAATTAATATTATAAAATAATTAGTCCTGTAGAGCGGGCCTTTCTATATATTCAGAGTAATTTCGAAAAACACTGAATGTATTTTGTTCTGGTTGCAACTATAAGATAATTCATTTACCGAGAAACAGTTTCGCATACTATAATATATCGATTTTATTTAGGGAATCAGAATTATCTTATAAAATGTTTCAATGACAGAGGAAAGGAAACTCAATAACAATGACGTCATTTTGTATTTGTACAAATGTTTCAGTTTGGGGTTTCACGTTTAATTTTAAATTCATTGTCGGGAACACAGATAAAAATATAAGGTACTAATTTCAGAAATTAGTGACCTATAACTAATTTTTCGCGATTTATAATATTATCCAATATTGCGATTATGTGAGTCACTGTAAATATAAATCACGGAGTCGTATAAACAATGTTTCCTAACGAAACATTTAATTGTGCACAATTGAATG
The DNA here is from genome assembly GCA_963932465.1 of Maratus speciosus. Taxonomy (NCBI): domain Eukaryota; kingdom Metazoa; phylum Arthropoda; class Arachnida; order Araneae; family Salticidae; genus Maratus; species Maratus speciosus. Next base: position 177,526,991 of record OZ010793.1, read on the forward strand.
CCGACCTTTCACGTGTTACCTGCAAGCAAATTTTGTTTAAGATAAGCCTAGATGGAAACTAATTAACATAATTTTTAAAGAAATTTTAATGCGAATGCTCTTTTGGATACAAATCCATATAGTTTCGCTTAAACAAAGTTATGGGTCAATTCCATCGTAACTGACGTAACACTTTATCATCGAATTTTATTTTCAAAACTGTGTAGAAAATTTACTAATAAAGCTAGAACAATTTTTTATAATTTAAAATATTTCTTATTAAGGACTTAATACCCAAATACCTGCAGATTATTTCAATCTCTCTTTTAGTCCCAAAAATTGCAATTCAAAATTCTGTACTGACGTAACGTAAAATATACAAACATTTTTTCTGCCTTCATTGAAGTGTAAAAATTATCAAAACTATCCGCTTAAAAAAAGTGATTTAATGTTCTCAATAACACTAAGTAATGACAAATCATAACAGTAACTTGTTTAATTAATTTCTGAAAAAGAAAAAAGAAAAAATGGCACTTACACATGTAACTGACGTAACATTATGACTTTAGAAAAAAAAACTTAACTTAGTTTGTAAATAGTAATTTACAATGCCTATTTATTACGATTTTATAATAGAACATAAAAATATCAAGCTTTCCCATCATAGGCCCCACCAGTGGCTGAGAGGTTCTGCTCTCGAAGCTGGTAGACGGAGGTGCTGGGTTCAAACCTAATCGCGCCCGTCGGCCTAATCGTTCGGAGTTTTCGTGGTTTTCTTCGAGCCATGGATTTCCATGCGTTAATACGGGTTAGGTTCCCTTAGAAAGACCCCCACGAAGGGCACTCCCCCTCGGGCCTATATCCCTAGCGTAGATAATCGGCCGTCAAAAAATCAACCAACCAACCAACTTTCCCATCATAACCTTAAATTAAACATATTAGAAATTTTATTCCCCCCCCCCCCCAAAAAAAAAAGAATTTTCTGCGGAATTGCCCCATAGTTGTTATGTTAAACCATAATTGTACTCGTTGCGAAGTCTGGACGAGTAGCTAATTAAAAAAAATCCCAGCCGGCTCGGCCTACAGACACTGGTAGCTTTCGAAGTTAAGTACTAATTTCACCAACAAAAACTAAATCAAGATTAGACATAAACCCAGTTTAACAATTTTATTTGGCCGCTTTTGACGAGTTTTTAATTCCATTTTTCTGTATGAGGTGGTTTTATCAGAATCATGTTAAGGCTGTTCTCAACTGCACTGCTCAACAAGCCTGATACTTTCTGACACAATGAAGTACACATTTTTAAACGTAAAGATATAAAATTGGCAGACCGATTACAAGGCGTTTCTCTCTCTTCGTTCACTAGTTTTCCCGCTTTCATTGGATAATTCGGTTCAAAACGCCAACTTTGACAGTATTTTCTAAAATATCTATTAGTGTTTACCGAAAAACGAAAAAAGTCTTTCAATTACATAGTTTCTTTGTAACAACAATTTCCAGTTAAAACTTATGTCATAAAGTTGCCCCTTTGGATTTCAGAACAGACTTAATACGATAATTTATTCTTCAACCGCTATTTTATTCTGCAAATTTGGTCCTAACAAATTCTGGTCAATATAAAAGTTGTAGATAAGATGAATATATATATATATAGGGGAGATGGGGGCACATGTGAACAGTTCGCATAAATATAGCTTTTTCTCATAATTGGATTAATTCTTATAAATAAAAACTGGTCAGTATAGTAAACAGAACTTTCTTTTACACATGGTAATTTTTTTAAATCACCTGTATAGTTTGTCTTACATTTTTTTAAAGTTTTATAAATTCAAAAAATTGTTCACATGTGCCCCATCAGCGGGGTAGTTGTGAACACTCGTGGGGCACATGTGAACACAAGGAAAAAATATCCTTTGACATGCTTTTCCCCTGTTATTAATTTGTTATCATAACTATTACTTATATTATCAGTTAAATTCACCATAAAGAAAAAAAAATATTTTTTTTCTAGTTTCTGAATGATATGTTTAAACAAAAGATTTTAAAATGAAACTAAATATATATAAAGCTGTTCTGACACCATACCCAAGAATTATATTAGTTATCAATTCGAAAATTTTACATTTTAAAAATGTTACTGATATCCATCCCAATTCAAATTATCCTATTCATAGCTGTTGTTTGAGAGATGGAAGTAAGACATCACTGCAAGTTTGAGACAAATGAAAAGAAAAAAAAATTACAAAGTTGTTTGTCATAATACTCTTTGTATTAACAATGCATAAAAAACTATTGTTTTAAACCGTTTACTAAAATAGTACATAACACTTATTGCATTTTAGGAAACATTGTATTTATTAAAATTATAACTGAACTCAAATGAGCTTCTTGCCCTTTGTGTACTTCCTGACAAATGTGGAAGTGGAAGTTTCAATACAATATCACATTTTTGTATGACAGAAATGTCTACTGTTTCAGGGAAATTATATGAATTGGATCTGAGATTCTTTCTTAGGAATTTAACAACATTTTATCATTATCAACTCTTTCTATTCGCCCAACAGAGAAAGTTTTTGATTTTTGTGAACTGTTCATATCTGCCCCAACTAGTCTGTTCACAAGTGCCCCGCATGGCTGCTAGAGTTAAATTGATAAATAATTAACATTTATCAATTTTAGGGAACAAAACAACCTTATCCAAAATATTCATTAGTAGTCATAGTGTATGTTAAAATATTAAAATTCGAATAACTAACTAAATAAATAAACTTTATCACTTACCAAAGTTGAAACCGACATTTTACATTTGACATCTACAAACAGCGTTTTGGCTACTGATGACAAACAAAATAAAATTTTTACCATATGTCTACAGGTGCTGCCATCTTTGGTAATTTTTTTCAAATTAAAAGACTTGTAATAACTATTGAAAAACTGTGATGTTCACATGTGCCCCCATCTCCCCTATATATATATATATATATATATATACATATATATATATATATATATATATATATATATATATATATATATATATATATTGTATATATATAGATATATATATATGAGTCGTTCTCTGAAAAGTGACAATTTTATATCCCAGGGGTCTTGAAGGCATATTTTTAAAATTACAAAAAGAAAAAGTAATTTAAACTATCAATATTAATTAGTTATACATATAAACTCTAATTATTTGCTTATTGAAATTGAAATATGATAAATTAAATGTATTTTTTAATGCAAATATCATTCCCTTCACTATGTCCCCAGTCACACATGTACGAAAGTAAATGCTTTCTCTGCCATTGCAGCACGTATGTTTATAATTATTTTTTTTTTTTTCTAAATCCATTAAACATACTTAAATAAACATTTAGCCATTTAATTATATTTATATTTTGTATAATGAAAGAATTAGGCCATTTTTTGATGATGTCCCTAGTATTCATCATCATTCCCTCACATAACTATAAATTTGCCCCTATTTACTTAGTAGAAAGCAGCACACGCTTTATATATGTCAAGAACAATTTGTACATGAGTAAAGTGAAGCAGCAATCTTGTTTGCTCAAAAACATTCCTGAATAGCTAGCACATGGCTTTCCGGTACTAGATCAAAGTAAGTATTTTTATTATCCGTCATTCCCTCATCTATTATAAATTTTATAAAAACTAATGAAATATCTTTTTTATTTTGTCATGTTATTAGAAATATGTTTGAAAAGATATTTAGTAACTGAAAATATACTTTAGACTAATCATTTTTCTATAAAATGGTTTTAAGAAGTATTTCATCATTCCCTCATAATTTTAATACATGAGGGAATGATCTAAATCCATTTATATATGTATTAAACAGCAAAATAAGAAAATCTAATGCAATAAAATACACAAATAATAATAAAAAATATTATTTATGTCAATATGACTTCTAGTTATAATTTCTTTTGTTTTTTAACACTTTCAAGGTTGGTGGCATGTTTAATTAGGGTGGGCCGAAATAAGCCAAAAAAAATTTTTTTTCGAAATTGATTTTGGCATAGTACGCAAAAGTTGTGTAATGGGACAGTTAGAACTGACAATTTTTTTTTCAATATTGCTCAATATTTAGCCGCGCCCCTTTGACCTTGAAAAATAGAAAAAAAAGGAGAAAAATCGTTTTTTGTGAAAAAATATATTTAAAAAAATATTCCAAAATTTTTACCCGCATACAGTGGAAATGTCACACAATGGGTCAGTTATAACCCACAAAAAATTATATTAATTTCTCTCAATATTTACCACCGCCCCTTTGACATCAAAAATTGGAAAAAAATAAAAATATATCGGATTTTCTAAAAAGCTGTAAGAAAATTACTTTTCGAAATTAGTATTGAAATTAATTTATTAATTAAATAGTACTATAAATAATAATAATTACATAACTATTACATAATTTAACTTTTTATTCTTTTTTTTTTTACGAAATTAATACTAGCATTTTTTTCTAGTAACACGTAGACAGAATACACATTCGAACAAAAATCTACAAATTTGAAATGTATTTAATAATACCTGATGCAAATTGAATATTAAGTGTTAGAATAATATTGCTCCTTGTTGTCGAATTTTGGAAGCTCTTTCCTTGCTTGAATCTTGGCTCAAATATATCCATCTCTTGCAGTCTAACCACAAACATTCATTGCAGCTTCAGATATTAGCTTAACACATCTTTCAACAGATTGCGTGCGATATGGAAATTCCTCAAATGTTATTACTGGAAGCTGTTTTTCTTTGCACATTTCTTTCAAGTATTTGTCCTTTATATACATTGTATGAGGTGGCTCTGTTACAGCAGTGTTTGACCAATGAATTAAATCAATATAATCAGCTGATTCAAAATTGAGTTTCGGAAGCTTAAAAAAAAACGCAATCCACCTAAGTTCTTCGTCTTCGTATCTTAGGCACTGAGAATACGCCTAGCTGCTAATTCCCGAGTGTGATTTCTAGAATCATGTAGCATTGCTAATAATTTGTGTTCATGAAGCACCAAATATGCATTGTTTGATAATACTTTGTAAATAACCTGCTTAACATTATCTGGAAGCTACCTTGCAAAGGAAATCATTTTTTCGAAATGTTGGGCGCCATACAAGCAATTCGATTTGTTTTTTATCTCAAACCACATTGGAACATACATACTTCATTACATACTTCACGAGTATTATAAGATTTTGTGACGGTCTTGGAGTGTAATGTATAACCGTATCTAACGGTCTGCAGTAGTCAACCATCGTGACTGAGTTTACCTGGATTATTGTCAATCACGTTAGAAGGGCAACTACCACCTTTTACCATCTTGTGAATTTTGTCAAAATTGGCAAGACAGATGCGATACAAATATTGTTGGTCAGTACTTAGCTTTTGGATATCTTTCAGATCCATAGTCTGAAGAGTACAGTGAATTTGATCAAATTTGACCACTGGATTTTTTTCGCAACCTTTTAGAAGCAATCCAACAGGTCCAGAATATGAGTACGGTCCTTTTGTGCAACCGCCCATCTCCAGAATAAGGTGCCTTAGTGGCAACTCATTAGTATGTAACATATATATATTCCATTGTAATGGTCTTCTAATGTATGTCTCAAGGAGCATTACTCGGCCTTTCCATCCCGTATTCACATTTGTTCTGTCACATCCGATAACCGATAGGTTCTGCAAACTCAAATTATACGTTTTTGTAAATGTGATAATAATTTGGGCTATTTATTTTTCACTATTACCAGCAGTTAACGATATATGATCTGTATAATTGCTACTTGATTCCTGTATTAATGCTACACGCTCTTCTTATGTTAATTTTCGATGACCAGATATTTGTTAAAAGATATCAATCTTTGCGTTGATCAAAATGCAAAATCTTAAGAGGTGTCACTTCAAAGGGCTTTAAATCATTCCCCCTCAGTTCTTTCCTTTTTTTCTCTAGTTCCCTCCTTCCCTTATCGCTTTTTATCAACTATATGAGTTTGTTTCTCAGGTGAATCGAAATCGAAATCAGCCAGTACTGCTGTAGTAATTTTGGACTCTGCTCTACTTGAGGTACGATATTATTAAATGCACTTCAAATTTATAGATTTTGTTCTGATCTGTATTCCGTCTGTGTGCAATTCAACAAAAATATGCTTAATTAAAATTAATATGAAAAATATTAATGTCAATACCAATTTCGAAAAATAATTTTCATAGTATAGATTTTTAGAAAATCCAACATTTTTTTTCATTTTTCTCCAATTTTTGATGTCAGAGGGGCGCGATTAAATATTGATAGAAATTGATACATTTTTCTGTAGGTTCTAACTGACCCATTATGTAACATTTTCACTTTATGCTAATAAAAATTTTGGAAAATTTTTCAAAATATATTTTTTCACAAAAAACGGTTTTTCTCTTTTTTTTCTGTTTTTCAAAGTTAGAGGGGCGCGGTTAAAAATTGAACGATATTCATGAAAATTTTTGTGAGTTCTAACTGACCCATTACACAACTTTTCCGCACTATGCCAAAATCAATTTCTAAAAAAAGTTTTTTCGGCCCACCCTGTTTATGAAACCACTTAATTTTAATTCTCAAGCGTCACAATGACACCAGACTTTTTATAAACTTTTCTCTATTTAAAATGAATGTGAACAATGGAATAATGGAACAATGTAAGCAGCTGAATGGATTACCTAGTTGTGTTGCAACTTTACATCCAGTGGATAGGTTATTGTGTTGCAAGGGCATTAGGGAGCCTTAAAAAAAATAATGTTTAGACGTGGCTGGTAGCCACAAAAGTTAAATTTACTTTTAAGAAAAAGAAAAGACTAACAAAAAATAACAAAGTACATAAGTACTAGTATAACACAATGAATGTGAAATACAGTATTTTTCATATTTACAAATAAATTTGTTCTTAAATTCCGGTGCAAATCATTCATTTGACATTTAGAAATGAAAGTGCTTTGAAAGTAAAATCGCAGAAGATCTATCAGGTACAGTTTGGTTCACATTATTTTTTGAAAAATATAGCAATACGGCACTTGTAGGTTAAATTTTGAGATTTTTGAGGCAATTTTATTTGGCCACAATTTTTTTTAAAAACAACCACTTTTCAGAGAATGACCCATATATATATATATATATATATGTGTATATAGTTTTGAACTGGGGGTAGTTTTGGGTTGTAGGGGTCATGATCGGCGTAGATCTGCAAAACAATTTCAGAAATTCCAACATAGGGTAGAATGTAATAGGTAGTATTTCTTGCGAAATCAACCGAAAAATGCAGAAAAAATTAGGAAGCGCTTGAAATATAAACTATAAAACACAAAAATAACAAAATTTATGTTTTTTTTTTTCAGTAATTTAACTCAACTTATTTTTTGTATATGAAGATAGAATTTTATAATCGATTTTTTTACTTGCTTCTTGATGCACTAGAATTATAAAAATTATGTTCACAGATATTTTCTAATGTCAATTCAACATTTTAATATTTTTATAACTGAATTATAAATTAATGAATTAAATTTAAGAATTTTTTTTTCGTTAGCCGGCTACAGGGGATAAATTGCTAAATAGTCTGCATGGTTATAATTGTATACAAGTTACAAAAGTAACAATGGATTTAAGTATGCTTTAAACTATGTTCGCCAAAATAGGCCAACTGACTATGAAACTGGAACAGCGAACTGCTTTAAACATTAAAACCCAGAAAATATAAATATGAAATAAAGAGTTTAATATATATTAAAAAAAACGCTTTAATCAATTGTTTAATATCAATTAAATTATGCTTCCAAGTCTAAAAATCAATTTAGAAATCCTAAATAAATGCTCCAAATAATCTTTGTGCTTATTTTCTGTAAACATAACTTAATAAATAGAGCAAATATTACGTATTTATTTTAATAAATTCACTAGCTCGCTATAAAAGAGTGTTTAAAAAAAGAAGAAAAGCTATTTTTACTTTTATATTTATTACTAACAATATTAATATTATTTATATTCTAATAAATATTACAACATAATAAATATTACTTCATAAGAACAAAATTAAAAGTTTATTTTATTTTTCAATTTCATGTCGCCTGTCCAATTTATGCATTCAGAATGGTTTTTTTAGAGCATGTTGTATTTTAAAATAAAAAAAACATACTTAAATTTTCTATGCAAAACTGGTCAGCTATCTTTCTAACTAAAAGTCATCTACCCGTGAAGACGAAATTTGTTGTCAGTATATTAATTGCGTTAAGTCTAATGTCAGACGAACGTCTTTTTGCACGCTTTTTCCCTACATATCATCCCTACACAATGCTAGCGGCATTGTGTAGGTATGATATGTAGGAAAAAAAAAGCGTGCAAAAAGGCGTTCGTCTGACATTAGCCTAAGACGTCTATATTGCTGACTTAAATCCTCATTTCCTGGCATGTGTTCTTATATATAAGATATCCCCCAAAATATGGAAACATTTTTCAATATTTTAGCTATTAGAGAAACGTAGGCATAATGTAAATTGTAAAAGAGTTTAAAATAAGGTAGGATTTAAGATATGTTGATGAAACAGTCTTGCCATAAATTTTCTAAATGATAATTTTTAAAATTTTTTATAAGATCCTTGGATACTACAGATTAAACTTAGAAAATATACACTATATGACCATGAATGATCGGGCACTTTCAATTTTAGACATTTCGTCGAATATTTACAGATATATTTGTCGGATTTTTCTGGAACTTCTGGATTATGAATCATATGTTCTTCTTCATATTTATCAACGAGATTTAATGTTTGGGATCATCCTGTGAAATAAATACACGAAATGATCTATCGCCATAGCTTACGAATATATGGATATTGTTCAATATATGTATTCATTTGTTGAAGAATAGAACATATATTCATGGATATATTTCGATTTGTTTTTAAATTTCAATAATATTTTGCACGTTTTTTGTTTGTATCATGCAAGGTTTTTTACCAAATTTAACGCCAGTTTCAGAATATTTGACAAAATATAGTAGAAGTATAATACAATGTAATTGCAATGTAAATATATTAAATATTGGATGAAATATGACCAGTTGAATGAAATAATTTTTATCTGTTATCATGATTTGATAGTCAACTCTATGGAGCAACTCAAAAAAAAAAAAAAAAAAAAAAAAAAAGGCCAGTCAAACATCGTGAAAATTTAGAAAGATATTGGCAATAGACTGAGCTGGTTTTAGTTTTTCTCTAAAAACAGCTAAATGATAGGGGGTTTCCATAAATTGTCGTTTTTATTTTTTACTTTTTTTAAATTTTAATTTTTTACGGATGCTTTAGTTCTTCTTGGAAAATCACCAGAACGAGCCTATTCCAAGAAGAAAAGATGTATCAAAATCTAAGTATTTCTTCTAAATCTACTCGTTGGCATTCATTAAGTACAAACTCCTTTGCTGAAAGCCAGATAATAAGGAATACCAGTTTGTGGAAAATCCCTTATCATTCAGCAGCTTTTAGAGAGTAACTAAAAATTCGCTCACTGTATTGCCGATATCTTTCTGCATTTACTCGGTATTTGACTGGCCTTTTTTATGAGTTGCTCCATAGAACTGACTATCAAATCATGAAAAAAAAATATTTTTTTTTTAATGCGCACGCATGCACAGATAAAAAATATTTCATTCAACTGTTCCTATTTAATCAAATATTTAATATATTTACATTCCAACTACGCCATATTATTTTTACTACATTTACATTTTCCGAAACTAGTGTTAAATTTGGTAAAACATGCCAAAAAAAAAAAAAAAAAAAAAAAAAAAAAATTTACTTAAAAAAAATTCAATATATCTCCGTGAATATACGTTCTATTCGTCCACAAATGAGTGCATATATTGGTAATCTATAGCGATAGATCATTTCGTGCATTTTATTTTACAGGAGGATCCCAAACATTATTATTTTTCTTTGATTTTTTATTGGTCCCCTAATTGTCCTTCTGATTAAATAGCCACTGATAAATATGAAGTCGAACATAATATTCATAATCCTGAAGTTCCAGAGAAATCCGACAAATATAGCTTTAAATATTCGTCAAAATGTCTAAAATTGAAAGTTTCCGACCATTAACCCTTTATGTACTAAATTATGAAATCATGAAAATTTTATCTTCTGAAGCATTTTTCTTGAACTGTTTAAACTACATTAGAAGATTTACATAATCATTTAATAAATTTTAGGATTGAAGCAATTAGAAGGATTCATTAAATTCGAATTTATAGGGATTTTGTGCAATATTTATAACACCACCCAAATCTTTTATTTTAAATATTTTTCTTAGCATTTTGTAGAATTAGGAAATGTACAAATATAATATTCTTACAATAGAAATATAGAAATATTTCCGAATTGAAAAATCCGCCCCCCCCCCAACCCCAAGATAGCTGAAAAGAGCAAAGGCAAAAGAAATCATCCTTTTAAAAATATTTTTGTTCTGTGTAACCAATAATACTTTTGGAAAAAGATAAAGTAATGTATCTATAACTCTTTTTAAACTGTATTGCAACTAATCGATGCATTAAATGAATTTTATAACAAGTTATTTTAATTGTACTTATAAATACCGTCAGTTGAAAAGGGTTAATGGCCATACAGTGTATACCCATACAGTGTATACTTATGCTCTGATAAGTACAACAGTAAAATTCCATTTTTCTGCCATCAAAACCATCGAATTACGATAATTAAAATTTTCGGAGTTTCCCGTCACTAAAAAAATATTTTGTCTGTTGTTTTTAATTTTCTTCCTGATCAGGATAAAAAATTAAAGAGCGTTTCAATCTTTTGGGGACAACCCCGTATTCAATAATTATTTAGAACTCCTGTCGCTTCCTGAGATAAAAGACCTATAAGAAGTTTTTATTACTTGGATGCCATAATATTTTTTTTAAACTTTCGAAGAGAGCAGACTAGTATTGAAAGTTGCAAATTATCCCCCCCCCCCTTACACACACACACACAACCTTAAAAATAAATAACTAAATAAGTAAAAAAGAAATCTGTTTATATACCAGAATTTTTATATTGTAATTTTAATTTTATTTGATGACAGACATTCGGGTGAGAGTTATCCTAAACAGCGCTAACTGTTGTTTCTTTTTACACCTTTTTCTATATAAATACAGGCATCCCCCGACTTACATAAATAATGTGTTTCATAAACTTTTGCGTAAATTGAATTTTACAAAGTAAGTCGAATTTGTAAATTGCTTAGGTAAAATTTCTTAAGAAACTGCAATACTTATTATATATATAATATATACATTATTTATACAGTATTATTTTATAAATAAAGCAGCATGCAGCAGTATTTACTTGGATATAAACTATAAAAATGTGAAAAAATATAAAAACAAACTGAAAGAAAACTTTTCAAATAAAAAATATCTTGAGGAATACGAGATTTACAAATTTAACGAGATGGTGAATTAATTTATATCAATTTTGAATCTGCATCAAACGAACGGGTGAAGAATCTAGATCAAGCGAACAGCTGAAGCTAGAAAAAAAAAATTACACTCGTCCCTTTTCATCGAAACTTTAAATTTAGGTTTCGTTATGGTTTGAATTCAGCTAACAAAATTGTAACGGTTAAACCGATTTTTTTTTTTTTTTTTACTAAATTTAATCAGATTTGTGTTTGTTTTGTTAAAGATTTCATTGTATATCCCAATAAAAATAGAATGTTATCCTATAAAACTACATTATTGTTGTGGTTTTTATCTGCGTATTTTATTTATAAAACAATTATCAAAATTATGCAAATGCGTATCAAATGCTAGTATGTTCATAAATGTAATTTTCGAGATTTGTTACGCAAGTGCGAATTTACGTATGTCGCGTATTACGTAAGTCGAGGGATGCCTGTTGTAGTTTTTATAAGTACAGCTATACCATTTATTAAAATTCCTATCAACTAACTTACTTGACTTAATTTTAAACTTAATTTTAACTTTAAAACTATCTACCAATTTATTACTTTATTTTTTTCTTTTCTTTTTCTCTTAAGTAGTTTTATATTACACTTATTCTTATTCAAGTGGCTCACATATACATAAGACATTTCATATATAGTCTGGGTGTTAAGCTGATCTCAGCTAGGAAACCCATCAACGCTCCTCAACTGTTCGAGAAAAAAAGAATATAAAAATTACTAAAAACCATGGAGGAAAGAGATAGATAGAGATGCAGTATGCCGTAAAAAAGGTTTGCAATATGAAACCATTTATCGCTCAAATTTAAACGTCCGCAATAGGCCTAAACAAAACAAGCACCTGGAACAGGGGCCGAATTCTTTGACATCATCCGTGCATTTTTTTTTTCTAAATGAAAGTGATCTGCTTATTCTTAAGCATTCTAAAGCAGCATTCCATTATATTATGAATTAAAAACTGTATTACTAAAAGTTTTCTTCTTTTTTTTCGTGAAAGAATGTGCTTGTGTTTGGGCCTACTGTAGCGGATTTTAAGGTTACTTTTTTGGCGTCACCCCCCAGCCACCTTACTGCATCTCCATCTATCTCTTTCCTCCATGACTAAAAACTGTCTAGTAGAACTTAAGATTTTCTTTTTTGTAAGTTGGCAACATTGCTAGTGCTTATTGGGAAAGGGCTTAAGCGCAGTGCTGTAGTCGTAAAAGAACCAGATGGTATACTATATAGCTTTATTTAAATAACTTAGGGTATATGGAACTGCTTAAAAAATCCTGAGGGTATACGACGAATACCACCGTATACCATCCCCTACACCCCTGCATGCGACTTTTTCCACCAGACAAAAAAAATCACAAATAAAATAAATTCACCTAGATTACTTTTATTTCTTTTTTGCTCTACAACAATTACGTTGAATGTTTTAAAGCGTCTACAGCTTTTTAAGTTTATATAGTAATTATAATGTATATTTGGTAAGTTGACAACATTACTAGTGCTTATTGGGAAAGGACTTAAGCGCAGTGATGCAGTCGTAAAAGAACCAGACGGTATACCATATAGCTTTATTTGAGTATCTTAGGGTATATGGAGCTCCTTGAAAAATCCTGAGGATATACGACGAATACCACCGTATACCATCCACTACGTTCCTGCAAGCGACATTTTCCCCCGACAAAAAAAATCACAAATAAAAGAAATTCACCTAGATTACTTTTACTTCTTTTTTGCTTGACAATAATTACTTTTAATGTTTTAAAGCGTCTACAGCTTTTTAAGTTTACATAGCAATTATAATGTATATTTTGTTTATCATACTTTTTCATCATAAAAGCAATTTCTCAACATATTCTTTCATTTTAAAGTGTAAATAATCCCTTATCTAAAGCTCGCGGTATAATTATTTTTACATTTACGCGGAAATAATACTTTATTGAATAGAATTCTACTGTGAAATATTAAATTATTACTCCCTGATTTTGTAAAACGTGCTGCTTTTCTCCCTTTCCTTTCTGAACAATGTGTGAATTTTGAAATGCCACCTAATGGATATTTTCTTTTGAAATGCGGTTAGTGGTTATGTAGATAAAATCAACATCTTATCACGAGAATGGTGGTTTATTATAATACAATATGAAATAGGATCCACGTTTTACAGTTTAATGAGGTAGGTAATTATTTATTCTACGACAACCATAGATAAATCCATATGTTACTATTTAATGGTCTGTCTCATTTTTTATAGATAATGACATATCTAGATTAATTTTTTTTCTTTATCTTCGATAGGTACAAACAGATCAGGCTCATTTTTTGCTTTTAAATATCGTTAAACTAACTAAATAACAAATCATGTGTGATTCATCTCCACGCCATTTAATTTCCTCATAGATTTTGCGCCAAAGCAAATAGACAAATAAAGAATTGAAAAATGATAATAAAATTAGAGGTCGACCTAAAATTCGGTTTCGTTTTCGTTTTTAGCCAAAAATCTGAGTTTCGCCAAAAATTCGTTTTCAGCGAAAATGTTGTCGAAAATTTGGCCAGACCGAAACTATCGGCATTTCAAAAATCTCGTTTCTTCCTTCGGAAATTTTCAACATTACTCATTGATTTGAACTGTATCGGTTCAAATGAGACACTCTTCATTTATTGTTATGAACTTCACTGTTTATAATTATCAGTCATGACTGACTGAACACGTGAGTGCAAATTATAAAGCAAGTAATGCCTATACGACTAAACTTGGAAGACGCTTTTCACATGCTTATTAAAAGCTGCAGACTTTTTAGTTTAAAACCGCATAAGTGTTTCGAATACTGTTTAAGGATGTTTTAGTATAGCAGATGGTCAATTACAAAAATCATTATAAAGATAAATCGAGGTATGTATACTCAAAACATTTTTTAAATTAGATGAAATTCATATAATTAGAAAATCATTCTGTATCGTGGATGAATTAATTGCGTTTTATTTTATATTAAAATGAGAAGTTTTGGCCAGAGGCACAGAGAGCAAACTAACTTGGGCCACATGTATAATTGATTAATAATTATGTATATTTATATATGTATTAATTAGTTAAAAAAATTTTAGAAATTTTTGTTTTCGTTTTTATTTTCGGTCAAAAATAGAAAGATTAGCGAAATTCGGTTTCAGTCTTAAAAACCTGTTTCGGTCGATCCTTGAATAAAATGATATATTCTTTTAAGGAGATAGACTCCGGAGTTTATTAGAAAATTCTTAAATGCTCGAATCTCGTTACGTCTATTTCTTAACTATTTTAATGAATAAAATTTAGTATTCATGAATAGTATAGTTGTCCACGGCCAAAATATTTTCCTAGTCAGAAAAAATATACTTTTGCTTATCATACTTTTCAACAGAATTATTTTTAAAATAAAATGAGTCCATTACGGCTCCTTAAGAATTAGAATAATTTCCCCTCCCTCGCCTTTAAGTGATTTTAGGAGCTTTGAAATTTGTTTTAAATAGCATTGGAAAACTGGAACGAATATTAAACAGAAAAATATCAGTTGTTAATGTCATATAAATTAAATCAACTGCTCATCACAAGCATGGTGATACGTAAAAGATGTTACAGTTGCAGGATTAAATATGCACCGTGTCTTTTTATTTTAATCAGGCAGTTGATTATTTTTTGTGTGGCCTTCATAGACAAATCCAAATGCTACTTTACACTTTTGTTTTACTTTTTATAGATAATGATTTTTTTCTTTTATCTTTCATAGCAGGGTTGCTACAAGCGACTATTTTTCTATTCTACTCGCACCATTATTTTTAAAAAATAAATTTTGTAGCATATTTTACTTGCAATGATGTCAGACTGTATGTCAAAGATTTTTGTTTTGAGAAAGTTGTGCGACGTAGAAATGAAGAATATTCGCCTGTGGCAGCCCTGCATAAGTACAAATAAATCGAAATTATTTATTGGTTTTAGGGGAAAGTTGAATAAAACCGTACACGTATAGTCGAGAGAAAACCGGATATCTCGGTTTGTCCAATGCCCCCTAGATTGGAGAAAGCCATAACATGCTTTGTTGTGACATCCCGAACCATTACACAAAGCAGACAAAACAAAGAAGAAAAAAATCGAACAACTTGCATGTTTAGATTTCGTTGGCTCGTGGAATTATTAATAGGCCCTATCAGTGGTGACGTCACAGACAACTCAACTCCGCATATCAACCGCAAATTAGTTCCAAACAAACAACAGAGTTCAGAGAAAGATAGAGAGGAAATGAGTTGGTTTGGCGTGAAGCTTAAATTGCAACGATGAATCACTTAAAAAGGATCACAATTCGGCCCAAACACTTGCGGCTCGATTTGAAAACTTCTCCTAGTCCGATAAATTCAGCCCTAGTTATACGTGCTTGTCTTATTTTGAGCGATATTTGGCTTCATATTGAAAGCAATTTTGACAGTATAGTGCGCATCTGGTATATTCTGAACTCTATGGGTCTGTTTGGAACCCATTTGCAGTTGATATGCGGAGTTGAGTTGCCTGTGACGTCATACTGATAGGGTCTATTATTATTATTAATTATCATTAGTAAATAATAATTAATTATTCCACGAGCCTACGAAATCGAAACATGCAAGTTATTAGATTTTTTTCTTTGTTTTTCCTGCTCCGTGTGACGTTTCTTGACATCACAGCAAAACATGTCAAGGCATTCTCCCTTATCTAGGTGGGCATTGGTTTGACTTAGAGATCCTGCATTAGAGAGAGATTGGACATTGAAAAAAATGTCCGCCATTTTCGTTACAAAGTAGATGGAACGCCGTACAACGCAATGCATTTTCATCAGCGTCTAACACGTTTTAGTCTATTAAAATTATGAAAATTTCATTTTATATGCCTTCAAAGAGTCTTTCAGAACATAAATATGAACACATTTCCATTTTAATGAGTATGAATTCTCAAAAAATTCATTTTTTACTCTATTTTTTTAATAATTAAAATAGTGGGCAGAGGAAGATCGAGCATGTAAGAACTTGATTTTAATTTTGCAATATTTGAGAAAAGAATTTTTAACGATTATCGAATAGAAAATGAACTATAGAATTCAATTTTTTTAAATTATCTATAATTTATTACGCATTTTAAAACAACAGTAATTATTAATTTTCACCCTCTTCGCATTGATAATTTCAGAAACAATAAAACTTTAGCATATCATATACCATTCCTATTTAACTATGTATGTGATTCAAAGTTAATTCAATATGCGTGCTGAAAATATTTTATGATAAGTTTCTACGTACTGCTACTTCTCTTTGATATTCTTTTTAAATACAGAAGTTTGGCAAATATAGTATTAGAATGAGTATTGTTATCAAAACATTGAATGAAAGTTTAGAAAAAAAAAATTAAATAGGGGTAATGCTGTTAAAAGAAACAAATAAAAAATATGAAAGACAAATTCTATAAATAAATAAAAATTCGATAACTAAGTAAAATCGTAACGTAACGTAAGTAAACGTAGCGTAAAACAGCTGAGTAAAAAAAAAAAAAATGCATTTTCTGAGAATTCTTACTCATTGAATTGGAAATGTGCTCATATTTATGTTCTGAAAGACTCTTTGAAGGAATGTAAAATGAAATTTTCATAATTTTAATAGAATAAAAAGTGTTAGATGCTGATAAAAATGCATTGCGTTGTACGGCGTTCTATCTACTTTGTAACGGAAATGGCGGACATTTTTTCAATGTCCAATCTCTCTCTAATGTAGGATCTCTAGTTTGACTAGGTGTGAGCCGCCCTGTGGTGGCTCAGGGTTGAAATAGTTCCAGACAAGAAGAAGAAGGAAAAGCTATTAGTGCATCTCCATATTGGCATTTTTATAGTGTTTGTTTCGGAAAGTTTATTTTATCATTTTTTGTTTTAATGTTTAAGAGTTTAAAAAAAAAACAACTTAAGTATGAATTTATTTAAGGTTATTGAAACTTTAGATATTATTGTGTATATCAGGTTTAACAAAGATGTACTTACCACAATGAAATTGTTGCTAGTATTTATACGTTCATTATTTTTTACTTGCTTTCCAAGCTTCAATCTCCTAGGCGGGGTGGGGGTAAAGCAGTAAATCTCACGTGGGATAAAAAAAAAAGGATATTGGAAAACAATATGCGAAGAACCTGTAAATAGTGTTCGAAAATAAGGCTATCACAACTACATGGACAAGAGTTATTATGTTTTTTATAAAATTTATCAAGAGGTGAAAATATATTCTGCAATATCTCAAATTGTAATGAAAATAATCACCGATTGTCTTTAACCCCTTAAGACCCCCAGCACCTATGCACCGTGAAATGTGCACGGTGCATCAGTGCTGCATCATTTAGTGTTTTAAATGCATCAGTGCTGCATTAAGAATCGTTGACTGTGCAAAACTGCCAAATGTGTGGAACGAACTTGATAGCAGATTAGTTTTTTGTCGTGTTACAAAAGGTTCGCACATCGCACATTTGTAACTGAAAAAAAATCGTGGAATGTTCTTTATTTTCCCATATCACTTACAGGGTGACCACAAACAAACGCCCCAATTTGAAAATTCAATAATTCATTAACTATAATAAATATGAATTAGAAGTGAGTGACATTTACATCTGGTGTGCCTTAAATTTTAAGTACTATATATGTAAAAATAGTTCAAATTTCCGCAAATAGATGGCGCTGCACCGCCTCAAACTATCATGTAAATCTGCATAAAAAAATCTCAAGTTCTATTATTTATTCTATTTAGCGATTGAAACACGAAAAGACAATTAAATTTGTTAAATTTATTTGAGCATTATTGTAGTTTGAGACGGTGCAGCGCCATCTATTGAATTATTTTTACATTTACAATAAATGAAAATTAAGACCCACCAGATGTAAATGTCACTCATTTTATATTAATATTTATTATGCTTAATGAATTATTGAATTTTCAAATTGGAGCGTTTATTTCTGGTCACCCTGTATTATAATATGTTTAATTGTTTGGAAAATTAAAATTTTTAAAATCCGGTTATTCATTTATGCTAACCCTATATAGTATTAAGCGCAGAAGCAAATAGGCAAATAAAGAACAGAAAAAACAACCAAGATCAAAATCAAAATAAACTTATAAAATATTCTTTTAAGATTTTAATGAAACTATGGGATATAACCCAGGCTTCCGGAGTTACAGAATATAGGTGAAAACATTTTTTTTTATATTGAAAACTGCAATTGATTTCTTACATTTAGTATTTAGTATATATATATATTATTTGATTGCTCACACAACATAAAAAATCATTTATTTACGAAAAATAGCTATTATGTATTAAATAAAGTTTTGAAATGTTTTAAAAGCGGTACTTTCCTGAAATATAAGTCGGAAACAAATGTTGAACTACTTATATTATTACATTGCGTTCGTAATTATATAAATACGTAGCACATATAGTGGTCGTTCAGTCCGTCCGTCTGTCTGTCCGTTCGCATATAACAGAGCAAAAACTACCCAACCGAATGGTCTGAAATTTTAAATATATAATTGTTGCAAAATTTTGTGGAGTCATTTCAAATTTTATGAAAATCTGATAAATATTTTAATTATATGGACAGCCCAAAGTTTTCCATTACATTACGGCCAATGGGAAAAAATTATTTCAAGTGCATTTTAATGATGTTACGGCCTTTCGAACAGAATAAAATTGATCTGCACTTATGACGTGCACTAAAACATACATTCAGTACAATATGCGGTGCAAAAAATATTTATAAAACTAGTTATAGTACGAACGCACCTCATTTGCAACATTTGACGTGCAATTTCCAACTTCTTTTAACTGCAAACGGATTTATCTTCCGTAGTCGACTGTACTCGATAAAGATAGATTTTGAAAAAAATCATTCTTGAAAATTATAAAAAAAAAAAAAAAAAAAAAAAAAAAAAAAAAAAAAAACTACGAAAAAAAGTAAATTGCGATACAGTTTTCAAACATATTACGTTTGAAAGTGCGATTTTCCCTTATTCGACGATGTAAAAATTATGAATGTGCGATATTTAGATGTTTGCAAAATTACAGTAAAAGCGAAATGTAATAGTCTAGTGTTGAAAACGTCAAAATGACGTCAGCATTACCCACAGCCAGGTCTTATTTCTATAATACAGGTAGACTTTCGAATAACACCCTAAATTTATTGGTATTAACTAAAATGCTCTAAGCGTGTATAAGAATATTTAGCCTTGTTCTCAACTCTTATAAAGTTTATTGTCTATGAATGGTGCTGTTCTCCATGGCCGAAGTACATTTAAGGCATTTAAAAATATTTTTACTTACCATAGTTATCAATAATAATATTCTTATAGAATATATGCATTATGACTCTTTGCGGTCCAACGTCGAGTCTGACCTGACATCGTCTTTCTTTGCAAAATTTGTTTTCGACACCAGTAATAAGGGAAAGTTATATTTGTCTTATTTAATTAGAGCATTTTTAAGATTATGTAATTGTAGGTAACTTAAAAAAAAAAAAAAAAAAAAAAAATCATAGTGCTAATCGAATAAAATTCTGTGAATGAGGAAAATTAAATTAGACCTCTAAAGATACTTTGCAAAATTTGTTTTTGGCACCAGTAGTAAGGGAAAGTTGTATTTGTCTTATTTAATTACAGCATTTTTAAGATTATGTAATTGTAGGTAACTTAAAAAAATAGTGCTAATAGAATAAAATTCTGTGAATGAGGAAAATTAAATTAGACCGCTAAAGATACTTTGCAAAATTTGTTTTTGGCACCAGTAATAAGGGAAAGTTGTATTTGTCTTATATAATTAGAGCATTTTTAAGATTATGTAATTGTAGGTAACATAAAAAAAAACATAGGGCTAATCGAATAAAATTCTGTGAATGAGGAAAATTAAATTAGTCCGCTAAAGATACTTTGCAAAATTTGTTTTTGGCACCAGTAATAAGGGAAAGTTGTATTTGTCTTATTTAATTAGAGCATTTTTAAGATTATGTAATTGTAGGTAACTTAAAAAAAAAAAAAAAAAAAAAAAAACATAGTGCTAATCGAATAAAATTCTATGAATGAGGAAAATTAAATTAGACCGCTAAAGATACTTTGAAAAATTTGTTTTTGGCACCAGTAATAAGGGAAAGTTGTATTTGTGTATTTGTCTTAGTTAATTATAGCATTTTTAAGATTATGTAATTGTAGGCAACTTAAAAAAAATAGTGCTAATAGAATAAAATTCTGTGAATGAGGAAAATTAAATTAGACCGCTAAAGTTACTCTGCAAAATTTGTTTTTGGCACCAGTAATAACGGAAAGTTGTATTTGTCTTATTTAATTAGAGCATTTTTAAGATTATGTAATTGTAGGTAACTTAAAAAAATAGTGCTAATTGAATAAAATTCTGTGAATGAGGAAAATTAAATTAGACCGCTAAAGATACTTTGAAAAATTTGTTTTTGGCACCAGTAATAAGGGAAAGTTGTATTTGTGTATTTGTCTTAGTTAATTAGAGCATTTTTAAGATTATGTAATTGTAGGTAACTTAAAAAAAATAGTGCTAATAGAATAAAATTCTGTGAATGAGGAAAATTAAATTAGACCGCTAAAGTTACTTTGCAAAATTTGTTTTTGGCACCAGTAATAAGGGAAAGTTGTATTTGTGTATTTGTCTTAGTTAATTAGAGCATTTTTAAGATTATGTAATTGTAGGTAACTTAAAAAAAATAGTGCTAATAGAATAAAATTCTGTGAATGAGGAAAATTAAATTAGACCGCTAAAGTTACTTTGCAAAATTTGTTTTTGGCACCAGTAATAAGGGAAAGTTGTATTTGTCTTATTTAATTAGAGCATTTTTAAGATTATGTAATTGTAGGTAACTTAAAAAAAATAACATAGTGCTAATCGAATAAAATTCTGTGAATGAGGAAAATTAAATTGGACCGCTAAAAGTGAATCGCTGGCAAACCCGTCCTACTAAGCTATAGGGGAAGTTAGAAATTGCACAGAAAAAAATGAGAATATTAAACAAAAATAATAATTTGTGAAAATTGCTGTATAGTTAAAATCAACTACTTATCACGGAGGTGTGGATTCATAAAACACTACGAAACATGGTCTGTTTTTCACTATTTATTGATATTGGATAATTATTTATTGTACGGCATTAGTAGGTAATCTCATATGCCAGTGTAAACTACTTTCTCACTTTTTTTTTTTATAGATAATGACATACCTAAATTCATTTTTCCTTTTATCCTTAATAGGCATCAATAATTTAGAATTAGTTATTGCTTGCATTGTCAAAGTAGCTATACAACAAATAGCTTTTGAAGTAATTTCCTCATAGAATATGCGGACACATAAACAGACAAGTAATAATAAAGGATGGTAAAAAACAATGGAAACTCGAATAAATTGATAAAATATTCTTTTATGATTTTAATTAAACAGACTCATGAATAACGTTCTGAATTCTCCTATAACGCTTGATTTGCGTTTGAGGATATTAATTCAGATTCTGAATTCCATTAATATAGGTCAGGGGTGGTTAACTTTTTTACATATGCGGGCCAAAAATTTCAGAATTATTATGGACCACATTTTAACGTGCCAGAAGTATCTTAACTTAATATAAAATCAATAATTATTTTTATAGAAATTGTATTTAAATATTTTTATTCTTGTATTAACGAATCCTAACTTATTTGTTATGCAGTATTTACTCAATCACATATGCATGTCTGATCGAATACCCTATTAATAATTTATAAATGAGTTTTTCCCTTGTTGTGTATATCCGATACCCACTCTGGTGTATATCTTACCATTTATAATTCTACAAGTAACAGCAGATTCATTAAGTGCATTATTCTTTGAACTAACTTTTAAAATTTAATTTTCAGTAATAAAACATATAACCTAAAACCCTAAACGTAAACCCCCAAAATAAAACCTAAGTCTGAAGTAGTTGGGTGCT
The DNA here is from genome assembly GCA_963932465.1 of Maratus speciosus. Classification (NCBI taxonomy): domain Eukaryota; kingdom Metazoa; phylum Arthropoda; class Arachnida; order Araneae; family Salticidae; genus Maratus; species Maratus speciosus. Next base: position 177,549,465 of record OZ010793.1, read on the forward strand.
CATTAGAAATATTTAATATTAAAACTATCTTTTAAAAGGACTTATGTATTGCAGCAAGAAAAAACAGAATAAGGAATTGTAGTCCGAGAGCAAGCGCTACATTTTTAAAATCAATTTTAGCGTCGATGCTCTTGCTATATATGATGGATTAGAATTAGATGTTGCAGATAACGCAACTAACAGTCAAATGCGCACCAGCGGATGGGAGAGTGTTGCAACAGCTGCATCGCACAGCCTGCTGCCCTGCGAAGTGAAGAGCAACCTGATTATTGATGTTACTCCGACACAGGGAGATCATCAGTAACTGGGTTGTCGTTTATTTCACATTGCAACGGAGTGTACGTTGTTGCATTGACAACCAATTGGTGTGCAAGCTGACTTTCATATTCATAAACTGCACCATCTAATATATCATATATGCTAAAATAATCGACGCTAAATTTGATAACAAAAATAGTATGCTGCCTGTCGAAATTTTTAGACAAAGAGAGAAAATGTGTAGCGAGAAACTAAAAGTTTATTACGATTCGGGAAACAAAGTTTTCTTCAAACGTGGCTCGGGGAAATCAGAAATGTTAAACAACTCTGCTTTAACCTTCCGTCTACCAGACGGGTCCATTGGACCCGACATGTACATTCAAAATATTTATTCAAACCAGAAATTTCTTCAAAACAAACTAAATGTATAAATCAGACAATAATAAGTTAAATAAACAAATTAAATAGTTTTAAGTAAAAATTCTGGTGTAGAATGTTTTTATAAAACTTGAGTAAAATTTCCGGTAGTTTTAGGGTTAAAGTAAATGGAATAAGCAATCCGCATACATTAGCATGTTTAAAATGAGAGTAACATGTGTTATCGTGGGCAGGTTATTAATCAGAAAAAATATTTTAGAAATAAATAAGATCATTACAATATAATATTAAGACTTTATACAAAATTGTGAACAATGGCCAATATCTTTCGAACACAGTAGCAACTTTACTCATATGAAAAACATTAAAAATAAAATTACATGCTCCTGATATCTATTACTTATATATTGTGAAATATCCTACAATAGATTTTTATTGAAAAACATAACTACATTTAATATTTCATTTATTTTAACTTTTACCAATTAAATGTTGCATCGAAATTACATTTTAGATATACATTTTCTCCCTTTCAATTGACTCCACATTATAAGAGAATTGAAACAATATAAATAAAATAAAGCAAACATGCTTCACTTTCACTTATGACAAAACAAACAGATTAATTGCTTTCGTTGTCGAAGAAACCTTAATTCTCCATGGCATAACTCAGTTATAATAAATGCATGCACCCATATGAATTAGGCAGGAGAACAATGAAAGAAAATTCCGATTCATTTGCTCTAACACCGGACAAAATTGCAAACATGGTTACAGAAACAGACAAAAGAATAAAATAAAAATTAGCGGGGAAACAATCCCACGCCACTAATGGTGGAAAGTGAACTCAAGCACGATGTCCGTTTTCTGTTCGAAAAATAGGTTTTGGCAAGATTGTAGAGATTAGATGTATCGGAGTAAACCCTCCTATTCTGTTGGTTATTCTTTAGCAATTTATTTCGCCATTTTGTTCTTTTTTTTTCCTTTCTGAGAAGAAATAAGTGTTAAAACATTGCGCAAGGGGAAACAATGGACTGTTCTATTACTTGCTTGCTAACTAAACTTTCCTTTTGAGATTGTTTCCGTTGTTTTTTCAGAAGAATTAAATTGTATTTTGAACGTTCGATTTCATGTTATTTTACACACAGTCACGATTTGGATTACCATCGCGAATATCATGATACTTATTCTGTTATTTAATAGGTAAATGAATACACAGGCAAATGCTTATTATTTTTTTTTATTTTGAATTATCGAAAATATCACTTCCGTATCGATGAGATGAATTAAAGTTTTGACTGATGCAGCCTACTTTGCATTTATTTCGAACAAGTTTTACTATGTTAGATAAAAAAGATTGTCAAGAAATTTACTTGCTTTTATATTTGTTTAAAGCTATTTTTTAAAAGGTCCATTTTTAACACAACGTTTAATACATTTATTTCACTTCATACCGTTTTTAAAAATCATATACAGCTGTGAGTTTTCAAATAACTTTAAAACATTTTCTTCTCTCTTCACTTCAATTTTTATGTACTTTATTATGAGATGATATAATAAAAATATAAATTTTATACTATCACACTTAAAAATGAATCTAAATTATTTTTAATCAGTTTTATCAAGTTTAACACAATTTTTGTTCACCGCATATTTTAAAAATAAAAGAAGTTGAATGAATGTAAGTAACATGTATACCTGCGAACTCTCTGAATTAAAAATGTTTCTCTCATTTATGCAATAGTCACCTGAAATTTATATGATTTCATTAACATCATAAAATTCTTGATACAAATATGTTTGTTTGACTTTTCTAAACAAAAAAAATGAGAGGTTGGCAGATATTAAAATGAATGCAAATATTAAATTTAATATCCTTTTTAGGTTGATTTCTATATAAATTGACCTTTGTAATCACTTCGTTTATGTATGCATATATATATATAACCATTAATTAAACATTACCGACCACCATCAAAATCGAGATTATATATATATATATACAATGCAAATTTTGTCCCCAAGGTAACGTTTGAAAGACTATACCGATTCGAACGTAATCGTGACAGTAAATTGGTCTTCCCATTATATTGAATTAATTCGTTTATCAAGTATATAGCTTCTATAGTTCATTTATTGCAGGGTTCGCAAAAACCCGGGTTTTTCTGAAAAAACCCAACCGACATGGGTTTTTTCGGGTTTTTTCATGAAAAACCCAATTTTCCCCGGGGAAAATCGGGTTTTTTCAAATGTATAATAAATGCGTAATTACATTATTGTATACTATATTTTCTATATATTATATACAATATACATAAAAAAATACATTGTTCTCTTACATACAATATAATTGTAATGCTATTTTACAAGTTATAAATTATATGAATTTAAATTAATTAAATGCCAGTGTTTCTCACAAATTAATTTTAAATATAATAGAAGATATAAAATTGTTAATTTTCTTTAAATCAAATAATGAATAGAATATTAAAATTTAAATATATAAGTAGGAAGAAAAAAAGAGGTAAACTAGTCGGATGTGCCAATATCAAAAGTTTCTTCTATCTCATACATGTTAATAGTTCAAAATTCGCTATCACAGTGCCAAAATTAAATGGCAATTTATGCCCATCATGAGGATTGTAAAATATAGATTTGTTGAATTGGATGAATTTAACAAGGAGATATAAGTATCACCTGTTGTTCAATTTACAACAAAACCTGATCAGTAACAATTTACGTCAACATCTAACTGAATCTGAAGTTTGATGAAAATTCATGCATTATTAGTTCTTGAGATAAAGCTATTGCAAAAAGTGAGATAAATGCAGCACAACAGCGCCGCTTGGGCAATATACACCAAAAACTAATCAGCACCAGTTTATATCAAGGTTTAACTGAATCTAAATTTTTATTCAAATCCGTACATTAGTTTTTGAGATTAGATTTATTGCTGAAATTGCGAAAAATGCAGCATAGCAGCACTACTTGTTGGGCGATATGCACCAAAATTCAATAAGCAACAACTTAACTTGTAACTGAATCTGAAGTTTTATGAAAATCCGTCCATTAGTTCTTGAGATAAAGCTATTGCAAAAATTTAGATAAATGCAGCATAGCAGCGCCACCTGTTGGGCAGTATACACCAAAAACTAATCAGCACCAGTTTACATCAAGGTCTAACTTAGTTTTGTGTTAGTAAAAGTTTTGTGAAATTCTGTGCATTAGTTATTGAGATAGAGCACCCACAAAATTTTTTTCACATACAGGCAGTGATTTTCTAAAAACTATCAAATTGTCTTCAGGACCTTTTTAAAACATATAAATCAACCATGAACTGGAAGTCGAAGTTTATCACGAATCCAATACTTTCTTCTTGTAAAGATAGAAGAAAGTAAAAATACATATTTTTTATTTTCATGAATATAGTTGATTTGAATTTTTTATATAAAGACATACCTATAATTATGTACTATGTATGTTGCCTACTAGGTTCTATGTTAGTAAAATATTTCAATGTGCTGAAATACATTTTTATTTGTATGTAATGGCTTTTATATATTAATATTTTTTTCAAAATTAACTGAAATGACTTAAATTCATTAAATTTATATGTTGTTTAAATTTTTAAATTATATCTGAAAATTGAAAAAACCCACTTTATGGGTTTTTCACTGGGCTTTTTCAAGTGGGCCCATTCTGAAAAAACCCACCGGGTTTTTTCGAACTGGGCCCAGCTTTGCGAACCCTGATTTATAGGGACATACCAAAGTAAAAAAAAAATACAATAATTGTCCTCGCGAAAACTTCCCGAAATTCTAAACCAAATCAAACCTCACTGAGACATTGTGTTGATTTTGCCAGTAACTTATAAAGTTCGTTAATTAATTATGTAGCTGTTATAATTGGTTTACATGGGCACATAAAAGCAGAAATGACGTAAAATATATCATCAATGATTTAAATTGGCAAGTTAAGTCAAAAGTCTTGTTTTCGACTCCTGGCATGGCCATGTTTTCACTTGGTTGGAAAATTTCACTTCTTTTGATATCTTTATCAATCAGCATGCTGGAGTTAAAAATAATAAAGTGTGTCTACATATAAATCCCTCAATGAAGTTCCATTACCCGTGGTATATTCGATTGACCTGTCTACATAGTTGACCAGATACCATTGACAATAAGGTTATCTGAATGAAATGTGTCTGTCGGTTGGCAACCCAGGTACCTCAACAGATTGAACGTTGCCAATTTAAGTCAAAGCTCTTGGATTAAACTTCCGGGCAGTGCATTTTTTTACTCAGTTGAAAAAATTCAGTTCGTATGATAACTTTTGATATAATTACCTCATATCTATTCAATTACATTTGACAAGCCAAATTAAAAAATTCCCTACAAATTACCTTTCTCGCCGAAATAACGAATTTAGAAGTGACACCAATTTGATTATTTTATATTGAATCTGATGTGTGTACCTTATCCCTTTCTATCAGCGCGTTGTATAACTGCAGTCTACCCAAAAATCATTGTTATTTATACAGTGGGCTTTAAAAGGCAATTTTATTTGTTGCTGGTATTCCCCAAATCAGTAGATAACATAAATTGTTCATAATGTTGTCAACAGACAGCAATAATGAGTTCATTATCCATGCCAAAGTTTTATTTATCATTTCAGCAGTTTTGCATCTTTATTTCTAAAATTATCTTCGTAAATTTTATTAAAATTGAAAAAATTGAAAAAATCCTATTAAAACGTTGAAAATTCCTGCCTGTTCGGCCTACAGGTGAAGGTAAATTTCGAAGTTAAATACTAATTTCACCAACAAACACTAAATCAAGATTAGAGTTAAAACCAATTTAACATTTTTATCTGGCCGCTTTTGGCGAATTTTTAATTCCATTTTTCTGTAAGAGCTGCTTTTATCAGAACCATGTTAAAGCGGTATTCAAAAAAATATTTTCCTCCACTCAACAACTTAAAATTTTCGGACACATTTTCAGACTCATCTTTAAAGGTGAAAAAATGAAACTTGCTGATGTGATTTTTGACGAGATGTATAGGCGGCCGCATGTATTAATTTTTCGCTCAATTAATTAGAACTTGATTTATAAACAATTTTTTTCTCAGTACGGCAATTTTTATTCGTTCCTCGCTCCGGGAAATTCGTTCAAAACGGCAACTTTGAGAGCATTTTTGCATTATATTCTATCTTTATCAAAAAATTGACAAGCACAGCACATTATATAGTTTCTGAATAAGAGAATCTACCAGTTTGATGCGTTTCAGAAGAAAAATAAATTTAAAAATGAGTCAGAAAATAAGCAGATTGGATTTGAGTACACCCTATATATATGATAATTGTTTTCTTCAACCGCTATGTATTTTTAATTTGTTTTTTCTTTTTAATTTGTAGATAATATTAAGAAGATTTATTATAAATTTAAGCGGGTTTTATATCCTGTGAATTGACGAAGTTATGAACTTTTTCTCCTTCAATCCCCCATTTTTGTTTTTGTTTTTAATTTTTTTGCGGTAAGAGTTAATCCTATCAAAAACTTGTCAATATAAAAGTTATAGAAAATATTAATAAGATTTACATTAAATTTAATGGGATTTGATAGCTTGAGAATTGACGAAGTTGTGAATTTTTTCTTCCTAAAATTTGTCAAAATTCTGTCATACATAAGTTTTTGGCCCTTTTTCCTAGAAGTAATAATAACTTTAAACTAATTTGATATGTATTATAATTAAGAAGTTATGCGTCTTTTCTATTTTCACAAGCTACGCTCCATATTTCCACACCCTTGGTCTGATTTTGACCATTAACGAAATTGACCGAGATTTTATGCTGCTTGATTTTATGTATCAGTTTGGAAAAGAATTCTGCAGAATTATGATCTATAAAAAAGTGATATATCTAGCTAGCTAGCTAGATAGATAGATAGATAAAGTTTTCAACTGGTGATAGTTTTTGGTTCTAGGGGTCATGATCGGTTTAGATCTGCAAACGTTTTTAAGAAATTCCAACATAGGAAAGAATGTAATAGGTAGTATTTCTTACGAAATCGATAATTTTTTCTTCAACCGTTATGTATTTTTAATTTGTTTTTGCTGTAAGAGTTTGTCCTATCAAAACCTTGTCCGAATAAATGTTGTAGATAATATTAAGAAGATTTATAATAAATCTAAGCGGATTTGATATCTTGTGAATTGACAAAGTTATGATTTTTTTCTTCTTCAACTCCTCGTTTTTATTTTATTTTTTATTATTTTTTTGCGGTAAGAGTTGGTTCTATCAAAATCTTGTCAGTGTAAAAGTTGTAGATAGTATTAAGAAGATTTATTATAAGCTTAAGTGAATTTGATATTATGAGAACTGATAAAGTTACGAATTTTTTCTCCCTAAAGCCCTATTTTTTGCGCCCCTTGAGCCCATTTTTAATTTTATCAAAAATCTATGATACATGAATTTTTGGTCTTTTAATTGAAGTAATAATAAATTTAAACTGATTTAATATGTATTATAACTAAGAGATTGTGGGCTTTTATCTGTTTTCACAAAACCCCTCCCTATTTCCGCCGCCTTGGTCCGATTTCGCCCATTAACGAACTTGACCGAGACTTTCTAACACTTTATTTTGTGCATCAGTTTGGAAGAGATTTGTGAAGAATTATGGAAGTTGTCGTGTCCATAAAAAAGTTATATACATATATAGATAGATAGATGTATAAAATTTTGAACTGGGGGAGTAGCTTTGTGTTCTGGCGGTCATGATCGGCGTTTATCTGCAAAACTTTTCAGAAATTCTAACGTAGGGGAGAATGTAATAGGTAGTATTTCTTACGAAATCTACGTAAAAGGCACATTTTCGTCATTTTTTTTCTATGTTCTCGATTTTTTAAATACTTAAAATGATGTATTCGAACACGTGAGTAAATATTCTTCAAATCGGAGCTGTTAAGTCACAAAGGATTAAATTAAAATAATATAAATAATCATAAATAAATACATAAATAAAATAACCTACTCTTCCTGTTTAGCCCGAGGGATTTGTTTTTTACTCGAAGTGAAACAATGGACTGTACTATTATTTGCTTGATAAGTGAACTTTGATTTTCAGATTATTTCCGCTGTCTTTTTTGAAGAATCAAATTATATTCTGAACGTTCGATTTCTTATTATTTTACATGCAGTCACGATTTGGATTACAATCGTCAATTACATGATACTCATACTGTTATTTAATGAGTAAAAGAATTCACAGGGGGATCCTTATTTATTTTGAATTATAGAAATTCTTACTTCCGTACCGATAAGATGAATTGCTGTTTTCATTAGGACAGTCTACTTTCCATTTAATTTGAATAAATATTACACTGTTAAGACAAAATGTTGGGCAATTAATTTATTTAGTTTTATAGTTGTTTTCAAAAATTTCGTTTTATTTTGTTTTTTAACTAGTATATCACCCACGTCAAAAATGGCGGAATGTTGATCTGCGTTTCATTTTCATAAGACTTCTTACAAAAGAACAGCAGGAATATTTTATTATTGAAAGGTTTATATGAAAAGTACATTTTAAAAATGACAAATGATTTCAACAACTACAAATGCCAAGGGTATTTTTTTATTCAACTACCCGCCCTTGGCGACCAGTTTGGTCTCCCTTAAAATTTATGTTTGGGAAAGCATGCTTAGCATGTATCATGTTACTTTTATTCATAATTTAATTTACTTGGACTCCCTTAAATATAATTAATATAATCCCTTAAGTTAATATTAGTTTTTGCTGCTTTAAAATATCTCAATTTGTTGATTTTCTGTAAGCAAGTAAACCCTATTCGTTCACAATGAGGTCTATGGGAATTTGGCGAATTATTAGGGATATCGCCAATTTAGCGTCACTTTTGGCGGCTAATTTTGGTCGCTAAATTTGGCGATATATCGCCAAGTTGGCAACAAACTTGGCGCCATGTGGCGACAGAACAGGATCCCTCCTATGGTAACCCTCCTTATAGGTATGGAGGTGCATTAAATGCTGCTCAATAACACATGAAAAAGCGATTCATTCAGGCGTTGCCATTAAACAATTAACAAATAATCGCGATTTCTGTGCTACGTACGATAGCGTAATATATATATAGATATTCAATTTATGAAATAGCTCAAGAATCAATAAAGGCTCCGATTATAATCTTTCGTGAAATTAAGAAATTTTTTTAAGAAATGAAAAATCAGTGAAACTTACGTCATGTTGACACAATCATATCAATTTTTCTCCTTCGTTTTATCAGTGTAAAAATGCATTTTAAGCTACGCATAAGGTCACAGGTGCAAACTTTTCAAATATACATTATATACGTACTTTTATGCTTAACCTCAGTATATTAAAATAAAAATATATTTTCTATTTAATTGTAATGAAAAAAAAGTAATCTAATGAAAAAACTAACGAACATGATGCATAAAGATAAAATAAATCCAATAGACAATATTCTCGTGATGTCGCAATAAATAGGAATTTTCATTCGCTTATAAAAATAAAAGTACCACGTGCATGATTTTTCTTACCGAAAATAACTTGCAAAAAGCAAAGTGTCTGAATATTTTTCATTATTTCTCTTTTATCTGAAACAATGGAAGTAATCCAATTGCCACCATTTTGAAAAAAATTCATAAAACTTTTATAATTAAAATTAAACTATAAAAATGAAAATACTTTTGAAAAAACTTCAAAAAACTTTTATAATTAAAATTAAACTATAACAATTGAAATATTTTTTTAAAAAAATAGGTAGTGCGAGCACATCTACAAATGAACAATTTTCATTAAAAAAATAATTAGCAAAATCGGTTAGGTAGAAAACCTAGGAAAGCCCGGAAAAAAAGAGCCTTGCGTTTTAAATATATAGAAAAGATGGCACGGTTCGACCAGGAATAATTACTTACATTTTCCTACACTTGGATTTCATATAAGAAGATTTTAGTGTATTTTAAAAAGGTCTATTTTTTGCACAATGTTTAATGCATTTACACTTCATACTGTTTAAGGGGAGTTGGAAGCCCCTATAGCTACCATCAGAGTTGGGCAAATTCGTAATCTGATTAATTGGTAATCTCATTACAATGTAATGGCATGTAAGGGATTATAATTTCAATTGCATGTTAATTATAACCTAAAGTTTAGATTCAATTAGCATTGTAATTGTATCTAGAAATGCTATGATTATCATTATATAATTGTAATTATAATTGAGAAAAATATAATTAAGATTATGTGTAATTATAATCTGAATTTAAATTAAAATTAACCTTGTAATCGTAACTATAAATGATATGATTATCGTTATATAATTGTAATTATTATTGAGAAAACTATAATTACGATTACGTGTAATTTTAATCTGAATTTGAAATTCAATTACCATTGTAATCGTAACTACAAATACTATGATTATCTTTATATATAATTGTAATTATAAATGAGAAAATTATAATTACGATTACGTGTAATTTTAGTCTGAATTTGAACTTCAGTTAGCATTGAAATCGTAACTATAAATGCTATGATTATCATTGTATAATTGCAACTATAATTGAGAACTTATAATTACAATTACGTGTAATTTCAATGGAAATTCTTTTTTAAAGATATGATTGTAAGTGTAATGCAGAACGTTAAGATTTTCATTACGGTGCGGTAATGCTGTAGCTGAAAAATTTTAGTTACAATTACGTGTAATATGAATGGTAAAATTAGATTATTGATTTGATTCCATATGTACTTGAGATGATTATAATTATCATTACGTTGCTGTAATGGTAACTAAGAAAATTTAGTTACAATTACGTGTAATGGAAACAGCAAAATTTCTAATTAGATTTTATTCCAACTGTACTTGAAACTGTACTTATTTATGATTATATTCTTTTGATGAGAATTAAGAAATTCCAGTTAGAATGATATTATAATGAAGATGATATTTGATGTTATACATTACAGTTATTATTTTAATGCTAACGGAGAATTTTCAAACTAGGATAATCTACCAATTTTTTACTGAAGACCCCCCCCCCCCAAATATTTTAGTGTATCATAAATAAATGGGGCTGGTAACTTAAAATACGTTTAACTGAAACTGTAAATATCGTAGGACACTCATATTTTATGGCAAAAGTAATCTTTATGAAGGGGGGTGCATTTTTTTTACCGGAGGTCAGTAAATTTTAGTATAGTGCAAATATAAGAGCCTATAATCAAAAATTCTTGTAATTCTGATATAAATTGTCGTAACTTAGACAAATTCGGTGTGGTAAAGGAAATCATTTTAAAGGGTAAGGGGTCTGTCGATTTTTTTTATAGAAGCCCACCATATTTTAGTATGTTATAAATGCAAGTTGGTGTGAACTTAAAACAGTTATAACTCGAACTATTGATATCGTGGAACACTCATATTTAGTAAAGTAAACTAAATCTTTATAAAGGGGTAATATTGTGGGCGTTTCTAACGCCAGATTTCTAAATTTTAGTACAGCGCGAATATTAGGTCTCGATAACGACAAATACGCATTAACGCGAATTCAGCTTGTCACATCGCATCTCACACAAATTTATTATGTAATCTTAATCGTTTTAAGAGGGGGTTTATTTTCTAAAGCAGTTCCTCCAAATTTTAGTGTATAAGGTGCTGACAACATAAAACAGTTATAACTGGAGCTGTAATTATTGTAGAGCACTCATATATTGTAAGGTAAGCGTGATCTTTAGAAAGAGGAGACATTATCTTTATTATTATTATTTCTCATTTTAAAGTTCATTGTCGGTTTAAAGTTTAATACTTAAAATTCAAATTTATCGGATTTCAATTTATATGCTGAAATTTATATGCATTGTTCTGATGAAAAATTAATTTTCCATGAAATTAATTCATAAAAATGTAAACTGAAATCCGATGAATTTGGATTTTAAATATAAATTTTTTGTTTTGTTTTCACAACTATAAAAACGGAATCAATTTCAAGAAAAGTTTCTCAATTGCAAACAGGACCAAAAACAGACAAATTGAAATTACATTTTAATGGATTACATGTTAATCAATTGCATTGTGAGGAGATTATAATGTATTTTAATCTGCAATTTCATTACTTTGTAATCAGATTCTGCCCAACACTGCCTACTATGTTAAATTAATGTACAGTCGTGTAAAACAAAAGTAAACAAACCCTATTAACCCTGCAACTAATAATAGTAGAAGAAAGTTACTGGTACCAATCGATTGGAAATAAAGTCTGATTTTAAATGATGTATATAAAATTTGCTTAGGAGGCATCTACAAATTAAAATCAGACCAAACTTTGTTTTTTTCAATGGAAACACCCAATTTTGACAATATATTTTAAATCTTCGGTTCAAATTATGCCTAAAAACGAAATTTCTAGTCATTTTAACGATACGTTTTTGAATTATAAATATTTAAAATTTAAAGCTTCTAATGTTAAATGGCATTTTCATATTTGTATTAATATATCCTGAAAATATAATCCTAATGCGATAATTTTATGTGTGGTTGTAATACAAAAAAAAAAAAAAAAAGCCTAAATATATTGAATTTGTAATTAAAAAACATTTATAATATAAAGTATGAATTTTTGAAATTGATGTTTGAAAAAAATATGAATTGCAATATACAATTTTTTGATAGATTTATATTTATTGTGTCCTGCTTTATGCGAATTCTCAATTTCAAATTTTTCTTCCAAGTAGTTTTCGAATTATGAGTAAAAAACGTCAAAATGACGGTTTAACCCCTTCGGGACGGGAGCCTTTTACGAAATTTTTAATCTTTTGTCACCGTTTTTTAAAAGCAGAAATTTTTGTCTTCTTGAATCGAGAAAATGCGCTGATTAAATAAGGCAAATTTTACAGTAAAATTTTACTGGTGAGGAAAAACACGGATGCTGAGCGCTTCATGCGGCACGTACACGTGTCGCTCGTCCCCAAGGGGTTAAGGCAAAGCGATATAAATAAGCGTCCTATCTTAAATGGAAGAAGCAAAGCGATATAAGTAAGCGTCCTATCTTAAATGGGAGAAGTAACCGCAAGATTAAAAGCGAGGTCACATCAATCAAGGTCATGTGCCACGTAGCGGATGGAGTGTGAACTACAGGTAGATACCTAACTGTTTTCTTAATGACACCACTAAAATTATAAAGTTTTTTTCACCTTAATTAATAACTGAAGTACTTATGATAAGGCGAAGAAAACTTCGTGGTGTCTGAATGCCGCTCTCGCTACGCCATTATTTTGAAATAAATGTGGCAAACAAAATTGATTTCCATGAGTGACTGAAGATTTAGAAAGTACGCGCCACACTAAAAGCCCTCGTATGTGAATTATCACTCCGTCCACTAGGTGGCGCAACTGTGTTAATTTATGCCTGATTCCAGCATTAAGTTTGTTCGCTTACTTATAACGCTTTGGAAGAAGTAACCACAACATTTAAAGCGAGGTCACATCAATCAAGGTCACGCGCCACGTAGCGGATGGAGTGCGAACTACAGGTAAATACCTAACTGTTTTTTTATTCACACCACTAAAATTATAAAGTTTCTTACAGCTTGATTAATAAATGAAATCGATTTGACAAGGCGAAGAAAATCCCGTGGTGTCAAGTGCATATGGGGGCCCTTCTTGCTACACCGTTATTTTGCAATAAATGTGGCAAAATAAAATTCATTTTCATGAGAGGCTAAAGATTTAGAAAATATGCACCGCCCAAAAATCCTGCGTATGTAGATTATCACTCCGTCCGCTAGATGGCGCATGTGTGTTAATTTACGCCCGATTCCAGCATTAAGTTTGCGCGGGGACCGTCTATGATGTCCAGAAAGGCATAATTCGAAAAAAAAAATATTTTTTTACTCATTTTATTGAAATATTTGGGCTGGAATACCCGAAACCTATTAAGCGAGTGAAAGGGTCATATTGGCAAGAAATAATAGCTCAATAGAAGTGACATAGTCATTCTGTGGTATTTCAACAATCGAGTACCGAATTTCAATTTGGATATAACACCTAAAATAGGCACATTTTAAAATAATTAATTTCTCCGAAACTAATCATACGAATTTCATGTAAATTTGGATTTAGATTAATTGTAGGTGTAGAATTTAATTATGGTGTCAAACTTGGGTATCGCTATTGAAAAAAACAAAGTTCGGGTTCGTTTTGATATGCAGATGGCCCCCTAAGCATATGTTATATACATTATTTAAAGGTAAACTTTATTTTCGATTGTTTGGTACACCTGTAACTTTCTTCTACGATAATTCGTTGCAGCGTTAGCAGGGGGGGGTGTACTTTCTTTCCCCCACGACTGTACAGTCGTGGAAAAAAAAAGTAAACACCCCTACTAACTCCTCAACAAATTATCGTTGACGAAAGTTACTGGTACCGGACGATTGGAAATAAAGCCTACTTTTAAATGGTATGTATAAAATTTGCTTAGGGGACCATATACATATTAAAACGAACCCAAACTTCATTTTTTTTCAATGGCAGTACCCAAATTTAACGAGATATTTCAAATCTTCGGTTCAAAATATGCCTAGAAACCAAATTTTAAGTCATTCGAATGATAAGTTTTTGAATTATAGACATTCAAAATTTAGTACTTCTAATGTTAAATTACATTTTCATATTTTTATTTATATCTCCTGAAATTATGCTCCTAATGAGTTAATTTTTTGTGTAGCAATAATACTAATATACCCAAACATAAATACGTTGAATTTGCAATTTTTATAATTTTATGATATGAATTATGAATTATGAAATTAATATTCGAAAAAATTATGAATTGCAACATACAATTTTTTGATGGATTTAGATTTATTAAGTCCTGCTTTATGGAAATCCAAAATTTTACATTTTTCTTCCAAGTAGTTTTCAAATTATGCTTAAAAACGGCAAAATGATCGTTTAAGGAGCCGTCTATGATAGAAGTGAGTAAATTTTTGAAATTTATTCTGCTATCCTCTAATCAAACAGATTTTATTGACACTTAAACGTGCTTGATCAAGAAGGCGGCTCTCTCGGTTAACAATCGAGTTCGGAACTTCAATTTGGATACAGCCCTTGCTCGTTTTAAAATAATTAATTTCTCGGAAACTTATGGCACGAATTGTATAAAAATTTGTTTATAGGCTAATTGAAAGGTGTAGAGTTTATTTATGCTGTCAGAATTGTGTACTGCTATTGAAAAAACAAAGTTATGGTTCGTTTTAATATGTAGATGGCTCCTTAAGCAAATATTATATACAACATTTAAAAGTAGACTTTTTTTCCAATCGTTCGGTACCAGTAACTTTCTTCTACGATAATTTGTTGAGAAGTTAGTAGGGGTTGTTTACTTTTTTTTTATTTCCACGTCTGTACGTTTTCTCCGACACTACCAAAGATATTCACTTGAAATATTTTATATACATAATATAAATAATTCATAATAAAGTGAAGTCAAATTTATAACCAGATATTATATAGTTTTTTTTTAGTTTTTTTTTTACTGGAATAAAACCCATTTTTAAATAACAAAAGATGTGCGTTTTCAAAAGATAAACATTTTTATAAAAATTTTTACGTATGCAATTAACAAAAAAAGATTGATATGGGATATGTGTAAAATATCCCGACAAAATTACAGACAATAATATGTAGTGGTTTTTATAAAAAGGTACATCAAAGTTCAAAAAATAACATTTTCAGGAAATTTAATTTGAAGTCCATGTATGCAAAGTATGATGTATACTAACTGAATTGCACTAGCGCTAATTATCGGAATTCCAATTAACCGAACTTCCAATTATCCTAACAACGTATTTTCTCTCTCTCTCTCTCTCTCTCTTTTTTTTATTTCTTTTTTTATTTTTATTTTTTTTTAACACTAGAATCGTCGGAAATTTTACTGAAAAGTTACAAAAATATTTCACACCGGAAAATTTAATTGAAACTACTTAACTCATTTAATTAACATTTCTCCGAGGAACATTTTAAGCTTATTTTAGAAAAACATTTCTGGTGATAATCGAAATAATTTTATTTGGTAGCGGTCAAAATGACAGCTACGGCGGTTCTAGTGTTAAACTGAACTTCCAATTATCCAAACACACTGTTTCTCTCATTTTTTTTCCCATTCAGATTTAGTATGCGAAATCGAATCCCCGATTATCGTATCTTTGGGTGCAGTAACAACGAAAAAGATATCGAAGAAAATGAAAACGAATGCTTTGAAAATGACTCAGGTCCACCACATAATAAAGTCGTTGAATGTGTGGAAACACATATGAAATGACTCAAACGGCAGAAGAATGCTGATCCTATTCAACTAACGTATTTAAGGAGAATTCGATCGAGATATGGCAGCATTGAAAAGAATGTCTTCTTTGAAGCAAGCGACAATCGAAAGCTTTTTTGCTTAAATTATAATGTTGGGGTTTATTATAATAATGAAGTTTAGAAGATGATAAAAAAAGAAAAAGAAAATTTTAAATAATAAAAAAATAAACAAAAAACAATTAAAAAGACAACAACAACAACAAAAGACAAAAAGAACAACTATTTTAAAACACGCCAGCACTAACTGGTGTTAGCAGTCCTTAACCTGTATAAAGTGCGAAGGTTTTACAACAGTCAGGAACATCCCTTAAAATGCCTGTCCATTTATCCGAACTTTTGCTTATTTGAACTAGGGTCGACCCCGACTTGTTCGGATAATCGGAGCTCTACTGTATTTAAAATAAAAAATAAAAATAAAAATAAAAACTCCTCGTTGTAGTAAAAACAAAAGTAATGTACCGTTCGAAAGTGGAAAAATAAAGCGTTCAATATATATATAAAAAAAAGAAAGCGATTTTTTTCAGAAATTTGACTTCCAAGTGCCTTAAAAAAACCTCAAGGATAAACTGCTAAAAGTTTCCAATATATATATATATCCTCTTGAGACGTCCATTCTATTGGACATTTTTATTTTTTGTATAAAATACTTAATTTCAGTTGGTTGGTTGGTTGGTTGTATTTATGTCGGCCAATTATCAACACGAGGGATATGGGCCCTAAGGGGAGGAGTGCCCTTCGTGGGGGTCTTTCTAAGGGAACCTAACCCGTATTAACGCTTGGAGAACCAAGGTTCGAAGAAAACCACGAAAACTCCGAACGATTAGGCCGACGGGCGCGATTGGGATCGAACCCAGCACCTCCCGTCTACCAGCTTCGAGAGCAGAACCTCTCGGCCACTGGTGGGCTTAATTTCAGTTGGAACTTGTAAATACTTGCTGCCCATTATACTAATCTAGTGCTGCTATCTGTACGCCGAAATAATAGAAATATTGCATCTAAATATGTATTTTAATCATTTGAAAGAGGCAGGGAACAAGAGAAAGACTGTTGAAGGTAAGCTGACAGTTTTAACGCTAATTTTATATATATTTTAAAAATATTTTAATATTAATGCTGCACACATCTAATTTTGAATGTTGTATCAATGAAATGACATCGCAGTTTAAGTAATCTAATGTATATTTTAGAGAATAAACAAAAAAATGTTTAATGACCATTCTATTGGACGTTGGATCTTCATCAGTTGTTTTTATTCATATAAGACTCCCTTTGTATGCTGAAGAGAGGCATTTGTTTTTACTTAAAAATCAACACAGTATTGAAACAAATAATAGATACAGAAGTGGATAATATATTTTCTTAAATAAATAAAAATAAATAAATAAATATTATCCTAAAAATACATCCTTTTACTGATAAAATGCTTGTTCTAATCCAGTACATTGTTAAATTTTTATTTCAGTGAAATATATATGTGTATATATATATATTGCAGCATTTGGTAACTATAGATATTTATAATTAAGCTTTTGTTATGTTTTATTCTTATTCATTGTAACTATTTTTGATATTATTCATCTTTTAGTATGCTATTATAATTGAATTAATAAATTTAATCATATTTAATTAGCAACAAAAATTTTAAGAAAATATAATTAAAGTTAACAGTATAAGATTATAAATAAATTTAGATTTCTTTTAAATTTCTTCTTGGCATTTACTTTCCAATTGTGGTAGCTGTGCCTCTAATTATTATCATTATTGTAAGAAACAAATGACTGGTGTTGAGGGGAGATAAAAAGCAAAACCCAATGTTATTAAATTTTTGTATTAAAGTACCCTTTTTCTATTTGATGAAGCAAAAATTAATTTATGTGATATTTAAAAGTGACGTATAAACGATTAAAACACACTTCTGATGTCAGCAAACTTTGTAGGAAAAGAAATAGGAACTTGATGCTAAATATCTGGGTTTTGAAGCCTATGTAGCGTTCTTAAATGTCAATTGTGATAACCGTGCCACTAACTATTTATAATTATTTTTAGATTAAAACTTTTATTGATGCGTTAGATTTTTTTTTAAATTCCCTTTTAAAAAACTATTTAATAAGTCACTAAATTGATTTATGCTTTTCAAATGAATTTCATCCAAAAATACTTTTTCTATTTGATAATGAAATAATTAAAATTGTGCAATATTTAAAGGTGATGTATAAACTATAAAAGCACATTTATAATGAAGGAAAAATTTTTAAACAGAAAAAAAAAATTTAAAAATATATACCTTAAGATAATAGTTTAAGATTATAAGTAAACTGTGTTTTATTTCTTTTAATTTACTTTTGGCATCCAAATGTCAATTGTGATAACCGTGCCACTATTTATAATTTCTTTTAGAAAAATCTTTTATTGATGTGATAGATTTTTTTTTTAATTCCTTTTAAAGAACTATTTAAAAAGTCACTAAATTGATTTATACTTTTCAAATAAATTTCATCCAAAAATATTTTTTCTCTTTGATAATGAAAAAATTTAAATTGTGCAATATTTAAAGGTGATGCATGAACGAAAAAAACACATTTATGATGAAAGAAAACTTTGCAATTAAGAATTTTTCATTCAGAATCCTGTAATTCAATAATATGTTTTTTACAGGACTAAGACCCAATGTCCATTATATTGGATATGCCAAAACTCTATATATTTTTTTTATTTTTAAAATAAATGAATATATATATAGAGTTTTCTAGCCCCATAAAGAGCCTTAATCCTAAAAATGGTAAAATTTGTGCCAAAAATGCGAGCTTGGGTCTCAAGAGGATATATTATTTTCACTGTTCAATTTAATTAATATGTAATTTAACATGGGAAAATAATTTAAAAATGAGTTAATCTTATTACCCGGCTGCCAAGCAGGGTTATGTGTTTGACGCGTATGTGGATTTCTTTATACCCTCGAGGCATCCCAACGTCCAAATGGATTTTAATGAATGAGGTCTCTATCAATTCGTCTTAACCGTCCGATGGTTATATGTTTAATGTCTTGTTTTTATAAATTCAAAATGGCGGTAGAAACGAAAAAAATTTTTTACGCTCCCTATTGAGTTGCGTATTGTTGAAGAGGTCTTTCAAAATGAAGACGATGTTTCTTTGACTATTTTGCAGTCAGAAGCTCTGTTTAAATATTACACAACCTGGAAGTTGTGTAGGTAGGATCTCTAGCTTTACTGCAACTCTAACCATCATAGACATCTATAGGCCTCCTCAAAACAGTGTTTATCGATAGGAACTAACAATTAAACACAACTTAAAAGTCATCAATACAAGTAAATAAAAAAATAGGTAGGTAATATGAAAAATAGTTTCACACTGATGAGAAATAATTAATTAGTTCGCTTTTTACGCAGTCTGTTTTTTTTTATTTTTTAAATTTAATTTTTAATGCAGTTTTCTATACAGAAATGAGATTCATTTATTTATTTTTAAAAATTGTATTAAAAACTAGTCGGATGCGCCAATCCCAGAACTTTCTTCTATCTCATACACGTTAATACTTGAAATAAAACCAACCTAGTCGAAGTAGAAAATTAAGCCTAGATTGGATACTTGGTTGATTCAGCATGGTTTTTTTTTTTTTTTTTCGCTTCTTCTGTAGTTAGTCGGATCTTATATAATCTCCTCACGCATCCACGTCTTTCCGGTATCCCGCACGCGCAAAGCCGTTGAATTGAGAGCAACTGGTACACAAGAGGTCTGCACGGGCCGAAATTTCCAGGCCCGGGCCTAGCCCGACTCATAGGAAAAAAGGTCGGGCCGTCCCGACCGGATACAAAAATTAAAAGTTCGGCCTGAGCCAGCCCCGGCCCGGCCCGTAGAAAAAAAATATTGGCTCGGGCCGGCCCGATAAAAACTTAAAAGTTCGGCCTGAGCCCGGCCTGGACCGGAAAAAAGTTAAAATCTCGGCCCGAGCCCGGCCCGGCTCAAGTGAATTTCTACAAAACATTATTGATTTTTACGTCAATTTGGTTAAAAATTTGTCTCGTACGAAGAGTTTTGACAAGAAATATTTATCTTAACTTTTCTATTTATATTTATAATCGTCATTTTTATAGAACTACAGCAGGCTGGATTATTAATTTTTTTAATGAGTCTTGCATGGAATTTCTTGTATGTAAATGTTTCAGTTATCATTAATGTTGTTAATCCATATTCCATGTATTTTAAAAATCTCAAAAATGCTATGCAGTAAAATCTTCTAAGACGGAATTGCATAGAAAAGGGGAAAAAAATGCGTTACAGGCAATCTCCATTCTTAGCAAGTTTAAATATATTATATGTTCTTTTTTTACGTATTAGTGTATTAATTTTGCATGGATTTCAGTTTAAAACAGGGTTCGGTCATAGGCAGGTTCTTTTTCACACGTTTTACTAGATTTTAGTTTAGCTATATTTTAATAAACGTAGAAATCTACTACTCTTTAAAAAGAATAAATTTTAATGTTTACGTTTAGAATAATGGCGATTTAAAAATGCATGCATTTTTTGCAAAAATTTTTGCGTCAGGCCTAATTTTACTGACCTTTGAATGGACGAGGCCACGCTGAGACAACGATTTTCATACGGGCTAGATCAAAACTAGAACCGAAATTTTGTGCCGTGAGGACTAGGAATGAAACCAATCCCGACTCTGCATAGAAAAAATAAGTTAGGCCCAGCCCGAGCCTTCAGAAAAAGGGCGTCCCGTGCATATCTCTATGGTACACACCAGCACTAAAGGCCTGGTCTGTCGATTTCCCGTCCCGAAAGTCGCACAAAATCGCTATCACAGCGACCCTTCCGTGAGAATGTTAAATTTTCAACTAGGATCTTAAGTTCAAAGTCAAAAGCATATATGGGGGTCTCACAACCATAGTAGACTAAGTCTTCTGCAGTTCCTATTCACTCCCTCAGTGAACCAAGTCTGTAAACAGATGCCATCCATATACCGGGAATCCCAAAAATGACTGATGTATTTTAAAATTCAATAACTTGCAAACGGTGACAGATACCAAAAAAATTCTTGCAGGAATGTTATGCAAGATGTCAGGAGTTTTTATGCGACGATTCTCAGTTTTAGTTACAAATAGCATCGTTAGATGGCGTTGCAAGCAATAACCGCTAAATCCAGGCTCGATTTTTCGGCCTCTCTCTTCTTCCATGCGAAAAAAGGAGATTAAATTGTATTGAATGGATCCCGAAGTACCAAAAATCGAGTCTGGACTGAGCGCTTATTGCTTTCAGCGCCATCTATTGCTTGAAATTCGAACTAAAATCAAGAATCACAGTAAAAAACTCCTGACATCATACATAACCCTCCTGCAAGAATTTTTTTTAATATCTGTCACCGTTTGCAAGTTATTGAATTTGAAAATCCATCAGTCATTTTTGGGACACCCGGTATGTGAAAGTATGTGAAAGCAGACTTGGTTCACTGTGGGAGTTGATAAAACTAGACTATCTGATATTTTTTCCAAAATGGACTTGGTCTACTCTAGTTGTGAGCCTCTCCCTATATGAAATTTGGTTCAGTGCTATGCATAACAACTTTTTACACATTCCGATGATACAATAATGAAAATGGCACAAAAATTGCTATTACAGCGCCCCCTTTTGACAGAATTTACCAAAATTTAACTGGTGCATGCTGGCGATCGTCAAAACGTACATATGAGTTTTGGTTCAATTCTATGCATAACTTTGTATGCTTTTCGATGAAACAATAATGAGACTGTCACAAAAATCGCTATTACAGCGCCCCCTTCGGCGAAATATTCCCAAATTCAACTGGGACTTGCTGGCCATAGCCAAAAACATATATGATTCTGTTCTGTGCGTAACCTCATATACTTTTCGATGATACAAAGAGGACACACATGCACACACACGGACGCACATGGACAGACAGACATTTTGTAAAAACGTATTTTTTTTTTTTTTTTTTTTATATCTCTGAACCCTAAAACGTGTGTAAATCCGAACACAAATAATACAATAGCCCAACATGAAGGAAGAATTAGCCGGGGTCAGGACTGGAACCTGGACCCACAGCATTCCGTGCTGTAACTTTAACCACTAAGTCATCCTGGCAGCATAGTGATTAAAGCAATAGCGCGGTATCCAGGTTTGCGAGTCCTGACCTCGGCTAATTTTTCACTCCTGTTGGGTTATTGTATTAATTGAGTTCAAGTCTGTCTTAATATATGTACCTTTATTTAAGAAAATAATTAAGACGTTAATTTATGTGTGCTTTAATGTGTAAATCCGTCGAAAACCGGAAGTCGAAAATTTTTTTGATTACAAATTGCTTTCATCTATTATAGATAGAAGAAAGTAATAAAATAAATCGAATTTATCTACTAAAAACGAATGCAAATATTAAATTTTCTTAGACTTTTTTACACGAAAGAAACAATGCACTGATCTGTTACTTGCTTGTGCTTGAACTTTCCTTTTCAGATTATTTACGCTGCAATGATGAATCCAGGTGGCGGCCCTTGGACAATGTTGAATTGAGACCTTTTTTTCTCCGGGAAGGATTTTTGCATCTTCGGCATAGTGTGTGTGTGTGGGGGGGGGGGGGGGGGGGGGGGGGATTATAGAGTTCTAGTGGGGAAACTGAACTTTCAGATCAAGAATAAATTGGAAATCTGAATGCTTCCGGAGGACTCTTTGATGATCCGGGTGGAATTTTCATCTCAGGGCAACCCACCGCTTAATTTATCACTGTCCGGTGGTACATTCCTGACTGGAACATCGAAATATCCCCACTTGGGAAAGTTTGGGAATTTGTGTGTAAATATGATCTATAACTTCCAAATCTACATCCGTACCCTTAAGTTGCAAATATCTGCATTCAACGCTGTTTCAGTGTGTTTTTAGAACAACTACATTGTATTTTGAACGTTTGATTTCATGTTATTTTACGTACGGTCACTGTTGAAATTACGATTGCCAATATCATGACACTTATACTGTTACATGAAAAAAAAAATACACAGGCGACTGCATATTCTTTTTTATTTAGAATTATCTAAAATCTCACTTTTGTATCTCTAAAGTGATTTAAAGATTTGACTAGGACAGTCCTTTTCGCATTTATTTCAAACAAGACTTACAATTTTAAATTAAAATTTCTTTTGGTATAAATGTATTTACTTTTATAGTTGTTTTAAAACTATTTTGTTTTGTTTTGTTTTGTTTTTAAATTTTATTTTTTTTTTGTTTTCAAACAGCCTATTTTTTATATAGTGTTTAATACATTTATTTCACTTCATACCGTTTCAAAAAATGCAGGATATACCGCTGAAAGTTTCCATATAATTTAAAAAAATTTTTTCCTTCTTCATTTCATTTTTTCGAATAAGTGTTACAATCTTAATTTAAATACTTCGACAGGAAATTTATTTATTTTTATTCCTGTTCCAAAACTCTTTCGTTTATGTCTTCATTTCTAATATTAGATTATTCAAAAAAAAATTAAATTTTTATTTAAAAGATGTATAATATCTTTATTTCATTTAACCCTTTGTATCAACGCGCTACGTATCTGCAGCAAGTAGTACTAAACACTTTCTGTCGATGAGGTGATGACTGAAGAATCAGTCACCTTTTTCAACTGCGTTACAAGGACATTACATAATCAGTAAAATTGGCAATTTTTGTTGTATTTTATGGCAAACTATGCCAAAGCACTCACTGGCACAATAATTTCCCGCTCTCTCATATTTAAGTAAATAAAGATCAATATACAGTACAACCTCGATATCTCGAATCTGCGGGGAAGAGAAAAAAATTCGAGATATAGAGGTTTCGATTTATCAAGGTTTTGACAAAATTTAAAAATCTAATCTCATAAACTGCTTTTTGCTGTAAAAAATACGATTCTTCAAAAATTACACATAATCTACTAATAATTAACAAATTACACTTCTCAAAGTTTTAATAATTTCAAAATTGTGTTATACACAAACTTGTTTTAATTAAATAATAGCCAATTCGTCATTATTGGATATTATGCAGAAGTTTCTCACAATTTGGGCTCAATCATCAACTTTGAAGCTATGGATTATCTCCTAGTTGAATGGTTGTCGATGGTTGTCCTGGTCGAAACTTCGAAGTCGTGTTTGGCGGCAAAAATTTAACAGCGATATTTTTTAGCGTTGGAAGATTAGAATGGGCTTTACAATTGTCTATGAAGAGGAGAACATGTATTTTACTTTTAGCCATTGTTTTACCGATTCCTATCAGCCAATCAGCAAAAATTGCATTTGCCATCAAAACTTTTATATTTCACCTGTACAGCATTAGAAATGACTTAATTTTAGCAAAGCACCTCGGCTTTTTAGATCGTCCTATCATAAGAGGAGGAAGCGATTCTTTATCACTTCGATTTGCTGCCAAAACCACAATTACACGAAGTTTACTTGGTTTGCCACGTCAGATTTCTTCACCTTTAAATGCAGATGTTTTGTTGGGAAAAGTATGATACAATAATACAGTTTCATCTGCGTTAAACACATCATCTGCTTTATAGTCTTTTAAAAGAGAAGGAAGTTCTGAGAGTCACTCTTCACAGGTAGCTGAATCACCCGGTGCACTTTCACTGCAAAATTTAAAAAAAAACGATATTGTCCCTTTTTTCGGTTTCAAAAGCCTTCCATTCTCACCCTTTAAGTTCTTTGTATCAACAAAGGGATAAAAGAATGTGAAACCAGCGTCCAGATCAAACTAGTTCTACAGCTGACAATAGTCGAAAGTAAAAAGTCAAACTAATTTCTGTGGAAAATATTTCGACATATCAAGGGTTTTGGAAAATATATTTCTAGATAACTATGGAAAATACATAAGAATTTTTGATGGAAATGCAGGGGGAATTTTTTTTCGAGATATCAAGGGTTTCGAGATAAGGAGGTTCGAGATATCGAGGTCCGACTGTATAACAATATTACTGTCCGTGTTTATTTTCATTGATAAAAAAAATCATTTTAACACCATTATATAGGGAAGTAAAAGCTCTTACCTGTTTATATCAGCTCATCAACGCAGCTGGCGGAATAAATCCTTTTGGCAGCATTTAAAATTATTCCAGGGCTTTTTTTTTATTAAATCTAAAGTGGTGATAAGTTCATGCTTCTTTGCTGAAAAATAAGATGTTTATTATTTGTTTGAAGATTTGTGATGAGTGAAAAGGATCCATTTTAGATTTGAGATATATATATTTAGATTAAAAATACAGTATACGTAGCGCGTAACTCTTTCCGGCGCGGTGTAATTATGTTTGTAAAATGATGAAATTATAGACAGGCACCAGAATTTACAAAAGAATTTATTGGAAAATAGAAACTTCTTATTTTCCTGTACTTTATAAAAAGAGACATTTGATTAAATATTCTTGTACTTTTAGGTGCTTTTTTGTGGACACCGCCCGCTAAAGGGTTAAAGCTACCTCTTATCTATGACCTACCTGCAGGACCTACATGTGTAAAAAAAGGAAGAGAGAATACATAGAAAAAAGCAGTGTCTGCTTTTTATCATGTGTCCCGTGATACAAGTATTGTAAGTCTCTTGGTAACAGTCTTTAATTAGTAGTATTTTGAAGAGAAGAGTAGCTAAAGACATAACATTCTATTAATGATGTTTGTAGGCTGGTAATTAGGATCTGTTCTTCTTAATTGGATGTTTGAGTTTTTTCTCTTTGAGGAGGTTATAATTTTCAACAACTTTGTCTTTACCTAGTTATTTCTCAAGATCAAGGCGAGCTTCTCTAACAACCTCTGTTGGTCTTCTTCTATTAAAAAGGCGTCTATTATATTGGAGATGCTCATTTTATCTTCATCCAATCTTTGGGGAACAAATTCTTTACAACTCAATACAGCTTCTTTTCTTACTGCAGATCAGCAGCTCTTGGTAGAAACTAATGATTAATTTTACGTCTGCAAGAATTTTCTTCAATAGCATAATCACTTTCAGATTTCTTAGTGCCTTCATACATTTCCATCAACTGTTCTTCGTACACAAAAGGATAACACCCATCTTTGATAAGAATCAGGGCATTCGTAAAATTTTTCCTTAACAATTTTATATGAGGTAGTATAATGAAAGACCTTTGACTGTCTTTCTGAAGTTTTACAATGTGCTTCAGTATAATTAGGCAAGCAATACATTGTTGTTCGCTATCTTTCATCAATAAACGAAAGAAGTTTTTTCAGTTTTTGATGAGTCGAGTTGATGATTTTTAATGTTTTTCCAATCTTTTTTCACGAGAGAAAGATTGTGCCATACTGTTTTTGCTAAGATTTTAAGTGTTCACGAACTGTACTTCAAAATATGCAAGGAAATGGTTTTACTCAATTTACTTAACAATGATTAAAGGCGAATACTTTATTTTTTATTTTAAACTAAATGAAATTCCACCCTTAATTTCAATAACTAGGCTAATGAAACGGTAAAAGTATCATTATTACAATAAATACGATAGAGGTAATACAAAATGCCAAAATAATACCATAAACCGCAAAAAGTGCATCATTTCTTGAAACAGACATTTATTATTAATGAAAGTAAAAAGCCACTTACTTTACAGATGCAGTTTGTCATTCAGAACAAAATAAACGAATACTTTATAACAAATATTTACAATTAACAGATTTATATCATACCAAACTATATTTAGAAATCAGCAAATCGACTTGTCATTGACATATTGCTTTACCACTTACAGAATAATGCCATTGAGGGGCACAGGACCTTTGAGTTTGTCGAAACGATCAAAAACATCACCTTTTTCAAAGTACTAAAATACAAATATGCAATTAAGATCTTTTTTTTTTTTTTCGATTTCTGCTTAAAGTACATATTCTTAGCTATATTATCCAGAAAAATAAATGTTGTCAGAATTAATATCTAAATTTCAAATTAAAAAAAAATATCATTAATACATGAATTACACTGCTCAAAACAATTAAAGGATATTGCAGTTTTAGGTGGATTTTGTATCTGGTAAACTGTTTAGCTGATTGATACATGGTCGACAGACATAGTAGGTTATATGAGAATAAATTACACATGTTTGGCAGAAAAAAATGCATTTTATTGCGCATTTGTGTACTAAAGGAAAAAAAACACAATTTGTGCATATGAGAAAAAAAGAATAAGAAAAGGTGTTTTCTTCAAAGAAAATCATTTTCAGTAGGGGGTATGGTTTCCACGGGCGGCCAACAACGTTGAACACCTTTGAGGCATGGACTCAATGAGGCTATTAATGACGAGTTGGGGTATTCTGCCCCACTCTTCCAGAAGAGCTCAAACCAGTTCTTGGAGAGTTTGTGGGGGTTGTTGGCGGCCAGAAACTCGTCTTCCTAGAGGTCCCAAACGTGCTCGATTGGATTCATGTCTGGAGAACACGCTGGCCATTCCATTCGAACGATTCCTTCCTCGAAAAGGAAATCCTCCACCAGGTTTGCACGATGTGGCCTGCAGTTATCGTCCATTAAAATAAAGTTATCTCCGATTGCTGCAGCGTAAGGGACTACAATAGGTCTGAGGATCTCATCCCTATATCGGAGACCAGTCAGAGCTCCATCTCGAATGATGTAGAGGTCAGTGCGCCCGTCAATGGAGATGCCACCATACACCAACACTCCTCCACCGCCAAATCTGACACTTTCGTGCACGAACGCAGGATTATTCCTACTGCCACGGTCCCTCCAGATGAAAATACGCCTATTATCCGGATGCACAGAAAAACGGGACTCGTCAGAAAACAGAATATTGCTCCATTCATTTCTCCTCCAGTTAACATGCTCGGTTGCCCACTCCCTGCGGTCGCGACGATGCCTTGATATTAATCTAACACACACCATCGGTCGGCGAGCATACAGACCTACAGCATGGAGCCGGTTTCGGACAGTATGAGTTGAAATCGTGGTGCCTGTAGCCGAGCGAAGGTGTTGTTGGAGAAGAGTAGCGTTCATGGTTCGGTGTCTCCGAGCTGTTAACGCTAAATACCGATCTTCATTGGGCGTTGTTGCCCGTCTACGACCTTGCCCTGGTCTTCGGCCTGCACATCCACTCTCCAAAAAACGGTTCCAGATCCTGGAAATGACACTTTGTGACACTCCAATGGCTTGCGCTACTTCGGCTTGAGTTTGGCCCCCTTCTAACCTACCAACAATTCTCAAAGCTTCTGAATCTGTCAAATGACTTCGCTGAGACATCGTACTCATCGAAACAAAGCAATCACTGAATGCCGATCATCCTTGTCTTCATTCTCTTTTATCCAGTTGAAAGTCAAATTTCATTCGCTGCCGCTGAAGCGACGTTTTTGACGTCGAACTCAAAATTTGCATACTCCACAGTTTGAAAACCAGAAAAAATTGCATTTGTGATTCTCTTCTTCTATTTTCGGCAAAAAAAATTTCGTTTATATCTTTATTTTATATAAAACTTCAAATATCCTTTAATTGTTTTGAGCAGTGTATAATAATTAAATGCTGCGCGCATGACTAAACTCTAAATTATGCATATAGAAAACAATTTTTGAACAAAATAGAATCATAACACACCTACTTCGAAATTAGAACTAAAATACATACAAAAAGTTTTGTTTAAAATTTCATTTTAGCACAAAATGTGAAAAATTGCAAAAAAAAAAAAAAAAAAAAAAAAAAAAAAAAAAAAAAAAATCAAGTTTTTCAAGTGCAAAAAATTAAAAACCAATATATGGGATTTTTTTTTTTTTTTTTTTGGTTTTAGCCTGAAGACTATAAAGAAACCATATGTGGTTAACTTTTTAAAGCTATAGCTTATATAGTTTGAAAGTAACAGTGCACGCAAACTCCAAATTTACGAGTCTGAGAATTCGCGTTTTAAAGTTTCAGTATAAACGAACTTTCAATTGTACTTGCCGTCTATAAATGATTATAACTCAGGAAATAATGCAAAATTTTGAATTGGTTTTTTTAAATACTGTTGAGCAAGTTTTAAAAATTAAGAATAAATCAAAATCTGAAAACTGATGTTTTGAAAGTTTAATGGTCCTGTGTCCCCTTAAGTCGGTGGATGAAGTTGTATGGATTGCCAAAGGGAAGGGAGGGGATATTTCAGGTTGGGACACGAAGACAACAACAACATGTTTTCTACAGGCCACACGACACTTTCTGCCACTCCGCTTTCTCAACATTACAATCGGTGTGTACTATGACGACTGTTGCGACGCTTAACATCTCCTGAGTCACGGAGTTAGCTTATCTTATTCATCAATTTTTTTTTTATTGAATATTAAATACGTGAAATTTTTCACATTGCTAACTAAGAGCGTAAACCAACATAGTGAAAAATGTCTAAGCCGGGAGTCGATCCCTGATCCTTGGAATAACGCTCCAATGCTATGCCATTAAGAAACAAGGACGATATCCAGCCTGGTATCTCTCACCCTTAAACGTTGAGAAGGCTGAGAGAGAGATGCCAAGCTGGATATTGTCCATGAGCTCAATGATAGAGGCTTGGAGCGTTATTCCAAGGATCAAGGATTCAAGCACTATGTTCATCCAACATAGTGCTTGAATATTTTTCACTATGTTGGTTTACACGCTTAGTTAGCACTGTAAAACATTTCACGTATTTAATATTCAATAATTTTTTCAGGCGTAATCTCACAGATGAAAATTAATTTAAATATTAATTATATACTTACATCAATTTTTTATTTAAAAATTACCGGCTCCAGCCCCTGTAACTGTCGACAATAGCTTCGTACTAGCGACACTAGCGCCTCTTACATTATATGTCATTTTATGTTATGCCTGTAGATGTCTCAAAATTTGGATGAAAATAGTCCAAGGCAGGTCCTGATGCATTTGAGACTCAGATTTTTTTTTCTTTTTTGTTAATTAACCGAGATATTATTTTAACCCTTTATCTACTGACGGTACTTATAAGTACCATTAAAATAACTTGTTATAAAATTCCTTTAATACATCGATTAGTTGCAATACAGTTTAGAATGAGTTATAGATACATTACTTTTTCTTTTTCCAAAAGCATTATGGGTTACACAAAACAAAAATATTTTTAAAAGGATGATTTCTTTTAGCTTTGCATCTTTTCAACTTTCTTAGCGTTGAGGGGGGGGGGGGGGGGGATTTTTCTATATATCCGGAAATATTTCTATATTTCTATTCTAAGAACGCTATATTTGTACATTTCCTAATTCTACAAAATACTAAGAAAAATATTTAAAATAAAAGATTTGTGTGGGTTATAAATATTGCACAAAATCCCTATAAATTCAAATTGAATGAAACCTTCTAAATACTTTAATCCTTCTAAAATCCTTCTAAAATTTGTTAAATGATTATATAAATCTGCTAATGTACTTTAAATAATTCATGAAAAATGCTTTAGAAGATAAAATTTTCATGGATTCATAATTCAGTACATAAAGGGTTAAACCATAATGAACATTGCAAAATGGCCAAAAAACTTTTAGCGTGCAACTGAAAGCACGTTTTGCAGTTTTCAAAGCAAGGAACACCAAACTGGTGGAAAATTGTACTCCCCCCCCCCCCCGTCTTTTTGCGGTCTACATTGGCTGGAAGAGCCAATACGATAAAGCCAAAAATACTCACCATATTATCGTACTCATATTCTTCTAACCGTGCAATCCGTTAAAAATACTAGTATGTTGTGGCCATTACAAACCTTTCTTCTATATAAATCACGTCAATTAAATCATTTAAATAATACAAGAAATTACATCAATTTAGCACCAATTGATATCAAAGTATATCTGAATTTGAAGTTTGATGAAAATTTGTGCATTAGTTCTTGAGATAGAGATATAGCGGAAAATGTGAATAATGTAGCATAGCAACGCCACCTATTGAGCAATTTGCACCAAAACATAAATAGCACTAATTGATTTCAAGGTACACCTGAATCTGAAGTTTGATGAAAATTCGCGCATTAGTTATTGAGGTAGAGCTATAGTGGACATTCTGAAAAATGCTGCATAGCAGCGCCACTTGTGGAGCGATTTGCACCAAAACATAAACAGCAGTAATTCGTATCAAGGTATACCTGAATCTGAAGTTTCTTGAAAATCGAAGCATTAGTTCTCGAGATAGAGCTATTGCGGAAATCGTAAAAAATGCAGCATAGCAGCGTCACTTGTTGAGCGATTTGCACCAAAATGTACAAAATGTCAACTCCTGTCAAGGACTAACTGAATCTGCAGTTTGATGAAAATCCGTACATTAGTTCTGGAGATAGAGCTATTGTGGAAATCGTGAAAAATACTGCATAGCAGCGCCAACCTGTCGAGCGATTTGTACCAAAACTAATCAGCACCAATTTATATCAGGGACTAACTGAATATAAATTTTTATTAAATTCCGTTCATTAGTTCTTGAGATAGAGTGCCCACGAAATTTGTGTCACACACACAGAGACAACAGACTTACAGACAGACATTTTGTAAAAGCATTGTTTTCGGGTTCTCTGATCCCTAAAACGTGTAAATCCGTCGAAAACCGGAATTCGAAAATTTTCATGAATCCAATACTTTCCTGTAAAGATAGAAGAAAGTAATAATACTAACCCTTTCATAAAAATTATTTTCGAAACGCTGTTTTTCGCGTCCCCTTTTCTTAAATTTCGCAGCCCTCATCGGCTAAACTATTCAAAATAGACAAAAAACTGAAAATACTAAGCTGTATTTACGTACTTTTTCTTTTTAACAATGCAATTGGTAAAAAAAAATAACCTTTTAAAAAAAATTCTTTTCTAAACGCCGTTTTGAGACTTTTGATTTTTTTCGGCAATGTTCGAAAATCTGCATCTGCTTTTTAAATGAAAAAACGGAAAAATAAAAAATAATAGACACCACATCTACGTTCCTTTTTATTTCTCTCTGTTAAAAATCATATTATTGTTAACCCTTGCAAAAGAAAAAAAAAATAATCCAAATGTCACTCTCTCAACATTAGTTTTCTTTGTCTCTATTGCCAATATGGTTAACATTAGGCACGTTTAGTTAAAGAAAATAAACTTAGTTTTATACAATCGCTCTGAAATTTTTATACAATATACTAACTTTTTAGCTAATGACCGAGTATAAATTTGGTTCAACAATTTTGAGATTTAGAAGAACGATAATCAGTTTGAAAAACAATAAATTCGCATAGAGGTAAACATTTCGCAATCTTACTTAAACTGATAACATAAATTTATTTTTGCGCTAATGCTCGAAAATTTTAATACATCAAAGTAACCTTTTAGCTTTTGTTCAAAACAAATTATGATTTAGATTCGCTGAGAATTAGGGTTGCAGTAATCAGGTTAAAAAAAAAAAAAACTTCCACAGAATTTTGATGCAGTAAAAAAGCAAAAAGAAAAACACTTCTTTTGACAACAACATTTTAGCACGAAAATTATACGCGGGCTTCGGAAAAATTATAATATTTATAAAGCGGAAAACTTTCAAAAAATTTGGACAATAAAACTATTTTTAATATTAAATGCACGCAATAATAATAATAATAATAATAAAGTGAGAAAACACATTTTTAAGGGTTCTCGGGTCTCTTAATCCCTTGACCGCCGAGCAAAAGGGCAAAATTGTAATGTTGTTTTCCTCGTAACGTTTTTTAAAATACTAAAAAATGTGTTTTTTCTAACATGATATAAAATTTTGTATTACGTATAGGCATGGAAGCCTTGGGAGTATTAATTATAACTTTTTTTTTTTTAACTGGATTATATCTGTATAATTATATTAATATAAATAATGCTTCTATTGCAGTAAAACCTACAGCTTATTGAACTGATATATAAGTTCGCGCCGCTAAGAAGGTTAAAGCTTCAAAATTTTCAAAATTTTAATTTTTTTTTTTTTAATATAAACTCCAGATTTTTCTGAACATTTTGATATAATTGTTTCCTTAAAATTCCCGTTAGAACATAAGTTATAGCTTTTAGAGTTACACCCGCTCAATAGCTAGAGCGGCGTTTCCGAAATTTTGAAGTCATTTTTCTCAATATGACGTTTTTCGGTATAACGCGCAGGATATCTCAAAAACTTCTCAATATTTTTTTTATGCAATTTTCAAAACATATGTTTCATGTTAGTCTGTATAAATTGAACCTAAAATTTTTATTGTTCAAAAAAATATTTTTTTAGGTATTTATACTGTTGAAATTTTCAAAATTTCGTATTAGCTAAATACAACTCTGTAATCTAATATATCAAAATGAAAATTTGTCTGTCTCTAATGCTATAGAAATCCACAGTTTGGAAGTCAGAATTGTGAAATGTTACGTATTAAAACACGGCCGAGGCAACTAAAGTAATCCGGAATCGGAATAACTTATAGTTAATTTTTAATTAATAAAAAACCACCAATTTAACTGCAATTTCCCATCAAATTTAAACATTTTTCGTTATAGCTGTTGCCAACAATTAAAAATCCACAATAAAATTCTTACCACAATAATTACTTTTCTATTGCAGGACGCATTGCAAATTACGTACGCCACGCTGAAAAAAAGCTGCTAAAAAGCTGTAGCGGATATTACGATAATTCTTTTACCTCACATGCAAATAATTAGAGGTATACATATTAATTACGCCACGCTGATTAAATTTCATTAAAAAAAGTCACAGCAGTGGAAAAATATTTTACTAAATCGAATAGTTATTTTTAATTTTGGTTTTAGAATTAAATTCATGAACTCCCGTGCATAGAACGGGTTAAACAGCTAGTAAAAATATAAAAATGCAAATTTATTTATGTGTAGGCTAATTATCATAATCTGAAGTATAATTAGGCACCAAAATGTTCATTCTAGTTGCAAAATTTGCTTTGCGATCCTACTACACTAGTTCAAGACTAATTGGCCATTGCAGTTTGCCAGATTCCTTGTTTGTTTTTTTCATCATCCGCATATTCTCGGTATGCTCTTAACCATGTCGAGCGGGAAAATACTAGTTCTCTGACTATTTCGAAAATTGAATGGTCTATGCTTCGAGCGCCTATATTATTTGTCTGCGATCAAAGGCGTCTAAATCACGACCTTTACCCATAGTGGCAGTTGAAACGACTGATGTAAAACAACCACAATACTAGCTATATATGCAGTTAACACAGCGTCCTCGCATGCGCAGAAATGAGTCGCAGCGCTACAAAATTTGCATAGCATTGCCTATCCTTAATTTAATGGCACTTCAATGTATTAAATGACACATAATTAATATTAATGATTATCGAGGAATTTTTTACTATATTTTAAATTTTTATCTAAAACTATAGAGTTTTTGAAAGTATTCAAAAGGCTAAAAATATTGTCAGAATTACTGCAAGTCAGCAAAAATGGAAAAGGGGTTTTCAAAGATAAATATAATATGGTCTTTGAAAAGAAGTGGACTAACTATTTCTAATGTATTAAACATATTGACGATTAGCCTAATTGGCCTAAAAACTCTAAAAGAGTGGGTTCTTATTTTTATAATGAATGTATGTTAAGAAAGAAGTACACGTCCGATAATATTCAAGTAAAGAAAAGACAATTGAAAGTGAGAATGCTGATCATAAAACTATGTAAATATCTCAAATTACACAAGTTATTTACCATTTTAAAGCTCTTTTCTGTCCTATAATCGGTGTTTTCTACATATTTTATTGTTTAATTAAGTATTAACTATATGAAATAATATGGTATCTTCTTGAACATCTTTTTAAACTTTTCAACATCATAAATATCAAGTTATTTCCAGTACAGAATACCCAAAATAATTCAAATTTATTTTTGCTGGTTTCAAAATATATAATGTGCTGATGCATTTCATCGGCAAATGTTATCCATGGGCAGTTATTGTATGAAATATTTTAAAAGATGTTGCAAGATGAAATTTTCGATGAATTCGATGAGAATCGAATCTCTGCTCGATGAAATTTTCGACTTTGGTCACAAAACCTAACATAAAACATGCATTTAGAAAAGCAAATTCAGAAATTAAGCACCTACCACTCACAAGATTTTATGTATCGAGTTTAACTTTGAAGAAATTACAAGTATTTATCACCAAAAGAAGGATGTAATTCTTGGCATTCAGAGAAAAGTTTCTCACCAGATAAGAAACTTCACCAATACTTCTTACTCCGTACTCAATCTTCCTACGGTTAGTGTTTTTAATATCTGACTGATTATAACTTTAAGCTTAAGAACCAAACCATCTACATGATCTAAATTTGTGATATATTTGTATTATTCTTATTGTATTATATCGTTTTGATGCATTTTCTGATAGAAATTTTGATCATGGTTTTATTACTGCCGAATATTATTAAATAAATTACGTCCTTTTGTAGAGAAACATGTTTCTGGATTTTTATTTATTTATTATTATTATTATTATTATTATTATTATTATTATTATTATTATTATAGCAAAAGATCAAAGTTTTTAACAGTGTTCTATAATAACGGAAAGTGTTGGATAATCTATGTGTGATGCTTCATTTTCCCTTCATTTTATTAATTCAAAAATCATTCGGGCAACGAACCGGTTGTTATATTATGTGAATCCCACCACTGCTCCCAACTCTAAGTTCAGTTGAAAGATTTTCGTTTAAAAATATATCATTATATATTGAATTTAGGTATATTTTAAGTCATTATGACTGGTGTGGACAACGCCATATGGTTTCAGCTAAGAATTGAATGAGGCAATAATAAAATTCCGATAATAATTTAAAACCCTCTTGCAACCACTAGCGTCTAAATCGCTCCCCTCACAACGGCTCTTATCACAAATGCACCCGAGAAATTCCCTAGGCTGCCAAGAAAATCCCTATTTAAAGGGAAAATATGGTTTCTTGTTCAGTTGGTTTCCCCTATTCGATGTTTTAAATACATAGGACCGAGCAATCTTTTGTTATTATTGTTATTTTAGTAGTTATCTTATTATTATAGAATTGGGATTTTATAATAACAGTCGTTTTGATATAATTATACGATTTTTATAAATTTTTGTCTTGTTTTTTGTTTTCTTTTTTTGTGATGAACGCATGAGCGCATAGCGTTCATGAAAACTAAAACAACTCACTGGGTGCAGCAACCTCATCGTGTAGCAGTCTCAAAAAGCAGTAATTCGCGAAAGCCGCAATCACAAACGAACGAAATTCGTTAACGCCGCAACCAATAACGAACGTATGAGTGCGTAGCGCTCATGAAAACCGAAACAAACACCACTACATGCAACAAACTCGTCGTGTAGCAGTCTCGAAAACGCACTAAATTCGAGAAATCCGCGATCATAAACGAACGAACGTCGCAATCAGTAACGAACGTATGAGTGCATAGTGCTCATGAAAACTGAAACAAAACATCACTGTGTGCAACAACCTCGTCGTGCAGCAGTCTCTAAAAGGCAATAATTCGCGAAAGCCACGATCACAAACGAATGAAATTCGTTAACGCCGCAATCAGTAACGAACGTATGAGCGAATAGCGCTCATGAAAACAAACAAAAAAAATCACTGGATGCAGCAACTTCGCCGTGTAGTAGTCTCGAAAACGCACTAAATTCGTGAAAGCAGCAATCAATCACAAACGAACGAAATTCGTGAACGTCGCAATCGCTAACGAACGTATGAGCGCAAATCAATTTCATTTAATTTGTGCATGAATGATATTTGTAAGTCTTTTTCTCATTTTTTATTTGTAAAAACTATGAAGTCTGAATATGCAACACTAAAGTAAACAACAATGACATCGTATGAGCCAGGGCGAAGTGCTAGGGAATTTCTCGGGTGCATTTGTGATAAGAGCCGTTGTGAGGGGCGCGATTTAGACGCTGTTCCTGCAACCTATTACGAACAAGAAAGCCAAGGCGGACATTGAGACGCAGCTATGACGCGCAGGTGTAGTGACACGGGTCGGGAAAAAACTGCCCGAGGCAGGGTGAGCGCATATATTGCAACTCAGTTTACGATCACGTTTGTTGACATTGTTGAGGAAATTTGACATGTATATTTACAAATATTTAAACTTTATTCAGTAGACAGATTTAAATTCAGGAATCTGATTCCGATACAAAAATTAATACAAGCGAAAATGATCATTAGGGTTTTAACCCGTAACTGGAGACGGGAGACAGAATGACTCTGCGTTGTTCTTTGGCTCTGATTATGATGTGCTTTTTTGTCCTTGAATAAAATCATTCCCCAGTACCGACAAGTAATTCTTTTATCATTACATGATTTCCAGAATATATTGCGTTTCTAAAAAAAATTCCAATGCTGTTTACAAAAGACAAAAAAGGAAAATAACATTACATCTCTGAACGCATAATAAAATTCATCTCTCCAGTTACGGGTTAATTTGCATTTAAACGAATGTTATTAGTTGGATATAATATTAATAGGGTTATTTCTCCATGGAACAAAAGATTAATTTCTTTAATAATAAAAATACATTTAATTTCCAACGATTTTCAACGGCACATTTCCAATAATTAATTTCCAGAAAATCGTCTGCCTTGAAAAGAATACAATGGAATAAAAAAAAATACGTTAAAAGTATAGAATAGTGCATTAAGTTCTATTATTCACTTAATAATAGTAGCATTCCTATATTAAGTTTGAACAGTTTACCGTGTTTTTAAAGTTGCCTGTCGCTTAAAATATTATTTATTCACTTAAAAAGAGTAATTTTGTACAGCATTTATTTATTTTTATTTTAAAAAAATCAATGATATTTAGAAAGAATGACATTTTTAAATTTGAACAAAATGTTTTGTAAATTGCAGAAAGAAACATAAGAAAGGAGTGAATTCATGTTTATTATTAAAATATATACATATATATAAATAGATGTCTGTGTGTATGTGGTCTAAACTTCAAACTTAAAAATAATAAATTTAAGAGATTCCGGATTGTTTAAAATGTCTTGGTATAAAAAATTTCCAATAATTTATCACGAAAAAGAACATTTATACAAAAGCAAAAATAAAAACTTATTAAAATAAATCTTACTAATTATGAATTATATAACTCGAAATAATTAATCACACTAATTTGATATCTTTAATAGTATTATTTGAAATAACTTGCTTTGAAATATCCAATTTGTTCTACAAAAGCGAAATTAATCACGTGACAGACCAGACTCGCACTCGAAACTGCGTTCTACGTACAAGTGACAAGTAGGTACTGCGTCAGAAAAACTGTGCGTGAGTCAATATGCGCTCTTCTCTTCATTTCAATGATCTACAAAATCGCGGGACGTGGAAGCTTTCCCCGCACGTGTCGGCTGCTTCTCAATGTGCGCCGCGTCTAAACGAACATTCTGCCCTCATATAAATTTCTGGAACTCTAACTTGCTGTGAAGGCACAGTTAGGTACCCTGATTTTCTCCACCAACTGAGTAGTCAAGGTGGGCATCAAACTTCAAATTTTATTACTTAAAACATATTCTGTATTATTTTTCTGGTATATATATTTAAACATTTTTTTTCATTACAAAAGTAAATCCAATTACTTCATGCTAGCAAAATCTACTGTTTTGCACCCGTGGTTATTGAAATATGCCAAGTGTTATTTTTGTGCCTACTAACATTAGAAGTTAATTATATCGCTGAAGATAATTTAAATATTACTAATTAAGTCTTATTTTGAGGCAACTTCATTCTCGAACCACATCAGGTGAACGTGACACTTGAATTAAATAACCTTTCCACTCATTTACAGCTATTTCCTGCAAAAAACTACATAGAATGCAGTTTATTTGGGAACTATGTTATCAGCAATCGTACAGTAAATTCACCACTTCACTCCCAGGCTTAATTTCGCTGGTAAAGGGCTATATACCAGGCAGTGCGATGTAAAATGTTTGTGTCATAAATCATTTCACAACTTCCATGATATAATGGTAATGAATTAAAAGTCGTTAAAGGATTTACAACATTATCATAATACGTATAAAATTATAGATAAAACTTGCACATTATGTACATACACTGATATACATACATACAGTATATACATAAAACTCAGGAACTTATTTTGAAGATTTATGATATTGACCAAAATGCCTTCTACTGCACAGTCCTGGAAAATCTTCACAACCAGGACACATTAGCCGAGAAACTTTCTTAACATGTTTAGTTGTACAAATAAGGTATCGCTTTTGGGGGCGTTTCTTTCGATCTATGCTTGGAATCTGAAGTATTTATGCGAAGTTTTAGTTCCGTCTCATTTACTACTAATAGGAGAAAACATTTCTTTATAACTGTCACTGTACTCTATAAGTATTTCTTCGGAACATTTTATAATAAAACCGTTAGTAGTAGGAAAACGAGAGTACGGGCTCAGTCGCAGGCGGTGCGAAAGTGCCGCATCGCCTCCGACACCCCCTCTGCTCCCCCTCCGACACCGTCCCCCCTCCGACACCGCACCCCTGCGCCTTCCGCCCCCCCTGTGACACCGCCTCTGGTACCCCCTCCGCCACCGCCCCCTAGCGGGAAAAATGGCGTTTTTAGAGTATTTTCCTGCTATAACATGAGAGTTGAACGTTAGATCAACTGGATTATCATGCTATAAGATGAAGATTAAATTTATATTTGAATTTTGAACAATCTTTTCCTTAATTAGTATTATTAATTAAGCAAAACAATGGAAAATAACAATTTGTAAGGAAAAAAGCTGATTTCTGTAGAATTTCTTTCAACTGCAAGATCAGTATATCAACTTAAATGGGGAAACTTAAACATATATTTGAATTTTGAACAATCTTTACCTTAATGAGTATTATTAATTAAGCAAAACAGTGGAAAATATCAATTTCTTAGGAAAAAAGCTGATTTATGTAGATTTTATTCAACTGCGAGATCAATATATCAACTTAAATGGAAAAAATTAAACATATATTTGAATTTTGAAGAATCTTTACCTTAATGAGTATTATTAATTAAGCAAAACAGTGGAAAATATCAATTTCTTAGGAAAAAAGCTGATTTCTGTAGATTTTATTCAACTGCAAGATCAAAATGTCAACTTAAATGGAGAAAGTTAAACATATATTTGAATTTTGAAGAATCTTTACCTTAATGAGTATTATTAATTAAGCAAAACAATGAAAAATAACAATTTTAAAGGAAAAAAGTCGATCTCTGTAAATTATTTTCAACTACAAGATCAGAATGTAACTTAAATGGAGAAAGTTAAACATATATTTGAATTTTGAATTATCAATACCTTAATGAGTATTATTAATTATGCAAAATAACAAAAAATATAAATTTTAATGGAAAACGCAGATTTATTTTTTTTTCAACCTTAAAATGAGAATATCATCTTAAAATTAAAATTTAAACATACATTTCAGTTTGAGAACAACCCTCACCATAATTAATTTTGATTAACTGAACAAATAACAAAAGTTAATATAGAATAAAAAGATGAATTTTATTAACTTTTATACTAGTTTCAGATTTTAACAAACATTTAAACACTACTTATGTAAGATTTAAAACCTTAGACAACGTCCTAAGACAAACCTTAGAACGTCCTAAGATATGTATTAATTAATCAAAATAAATTCAATTTTCAGCTTAATCAATAACTGGAAATTCATCATTTAATATATATATATATATATATATATATATATATATATATATACATGATTCTACATATAAAAATAAGAGTTTACAAGCTAATTTCCTTAATTTTTAGAAGATTCAACAGAATATTTTCAACAAGTCTGGTATAAGAAAATAAATACCAAATAACAATTTCCATTCCCTTCCAACCCGCACATTCCCTAAACTTGGGAGACCGCAACAATAGAGTTTTGACGTCACAAAAGCATATCAGAAAATGTTTTCATCCCAGAAAAATATCAATTTTTATGCTTCTTTTCAACTGTTAAATGAAAGATATAAACTTATATCTTTCAGTTTTGAACAATCATTACCTCAATGATTATTAATAATTAAGCGGAACAATGGAAAATGGAAAGAATTTAATGAAAAAGACGCATTTAAACGAACTCGGTTAACTTTACGCTACTTTGAGATTTTATCGTGCTTTTTAGACGTTAGTTATGTAATATTTAATTCGTTAGATGACTATACCCCAAGATATATTCAATCTATTTCCTTAATTTTAGCAGATTCAACAGATGTTTTTCGATAGGGCTAGTAATAAGATAATAATTCCAGATCGCATTCACTGCACGCTACCCCTAGCATTCTTCACACTTGGGAAGGGATCGCAAACCTTCTCTGGCGTCCTATTCGAACTAATTTTTAGTTCGCGTTTACTGCACATGGTAAACTACAAAGCATAAAAGAAAATGTTTCCATTCAAGAAAAAATATTAATTTTTAGGTAAAAAGAGACTGAATTCTTTACAACTGTTACATGAAAGATATAAACATTTATTTTAGTTTTGATCAACCATAGCCTTAATGAATTTTAATAATTGAAAAATATGATATTTTAATGAAAAAAGACAAATTTAAACGAATTTGATTAACTGTTACACTAGTTGAGAACTGGAAATGAATAAAATTGTTTTATGAGTTCATTTGATCATTGACACATTCGAGATTTTGAACATATATCTGAATTTTGAATAAACAACATCTGAATGAATATTAATAATTAAGTAAAACAATGGAAAATATCAATTTTTAAGGAAAAAGATCAGAATATCAACATAAAAGACGAAATATACGAGGATTTCAACTTAAAAGGGAAATTTAAACATTTATTTCAGTTTTAGAAAAACCATTACCTTAATGGATTTTAATAATTGAGCAAATAACTAAGGAAAATATTATTTTTTAATGATAAAAGAAATATTTAAACGAATTTGATTAGCTTTTACTCTAGTTCGAGATTTTATCATCCTTTTAGATGCTACCTATGTAGAATTTTAATCTTTCAACGAGACACACTTCAACAAATACTCATTACTAAACAAAATAAATTAATTTTAATCTAATCAATAACTGAAAATTTCGCATTTTAAAAATATTTTCATGAATATGCATAAAAATACGAGTTTACAAACTAATATCCTTATTTTTATAGCATTTAACTTAATTTTTCTACATTCAAGCTTAATTTTTATACACAAAGCATTATTTAATCAAATCCAGTACTTTCAGATTTAACGAAATTCACCGATTTTTCACTTTGTAAACCAATCCTATGAGTTCAAAAACAAGAGCCCCTCCTATAATTTTATAGCTTTGGGCGAAACGAGGCGAATTAGCAGTACATTAAAAGTTAAACATAAACAAACAAAAAAGCTATTAAATAAATGCTTAGTGCGTAATTTTCCCTCAAAATGAAAAACAAATGAATTCTTGAAACCTCCAATTTTACTAAGTAAAAAAAAAAAAATAATAATAATTCGCCCTTGGACGGATTCGAACCGCCAACCCCATGGTTAACAGCCATATGCTCTATTCAATTGCGCTACAAGGGAAGCATCGAAGATTTCTGAATTATTGATACTTATCTACATCAAACTTGCTCCTATATATTTTACCATTACATAATTTTAACAACTGTAAAATTATGTAATGGTAAAATATATAGGAGCATAATTTTAACAACTTTTTTTCCATTTATCAGAAAATTATTAAATCACAGAACGATCACACATCAAGTTGTTTCAAATATGAATACTATCTTTACAGTTTTTTAATGATACAGGGTATACATGAATACAAACTTTAATTTTCAAACATTTCATATTTCAAACCAAACTATTTGAAATTTTCACACGTAAGAGCAAATATTACTTAGATCTTTTCGCTATTACCTTTTAAAAAATAGCAGATAACTACTTTTGAATTAATTTTCCAAGACTTTAACTGAAATTACATGAACTCCTTATAGAAAACCCTGTTTTCACACAGTTTCTTGAAATTCAACAACGAATTGACCTTTACAGCAATACTTATCTACATCATACTTGATTCTTGCTCCTATATATTTTGACATTACATAATTTTAAAAAAATTACATTGAATTTGTAAGATTTTAACACTTTGATGACATACACCTCAAGAAATATTCATAATTAAACAAACAAACAAAAAACAATCTTATCAATAACTGGAAATTTCACATTTAAAAAAAATATTTTCGTGATTGTACATATAAAAATAAGAGTTTACAAACCAATTTCCATAATTTTATCACATTCGAACTTGATTTTTATACACAAAACATTACTTAATCAAATTATTATGATTCAGTGAAATTCGGACTAGTCTAGGCTATTCTGTTCATATTATTAATCAAATTGTCTTATGTTTCACCTTCTATTTCGGAGATTTCCGAATTATCATCCATCAAGTTGCGTAAAATATAAATACTGTCTTTATAGTTTAATGATACATAGTATACATGACTAATCTGAGTTATTCTATCCATATTATTAATCAAATTATCATATGTTTCATCTTACACATCGAAGATTTCTGAATTTTCCTCCATCAAGTTGCTTAAAATATTAATACTACGTTTATAGTTCTAATGATGCATAGCATACATGAATGCAATCTATAATTTTAACATTCCTTATTTGAAATAACCTATTTCAAAACCAAACTATATGATTTTTTATTACAACGCTTATCAACATCACAGAACGATTTATGCTTCACACTTTTCTAATAATTATTAGATATGTATTCCTCAGAAATATTACTACCATATGAATAAGTAAAGACAATGTAATATATATTAAATAACCTCATACACGGAAAGTATCACAGAAGGAAAATACTAATAATCAATTAAAATAATTAACTGTTGCATAAACTTCCATCTATTA
The DNA here is from genome assembly GCA_963932465.1 of Maratus speciosus. NCBI lineage: Eukaryota > Metazoa > Arthropoda > Arachnida > Araneae > Salticidae > Maratus > Maratus speciosus. The sequence goes on from OZ010793.1 coordinate 177,593,392, forward strand.
CATATAAACCTTCAACTGATGAATGAAAAATATGTAAATTAGCAAATAAAATTTACAAAAGTAAAAAAAAAACATAAATAAATAAATACAAGTTATTGAAAAATTTAATTAAAAAAAAAGATTTTGAAAATTGCAAGTTTAACTCCTACTTTAATGTCATTACCACTATCTCTTCTCAGAATATAATAATCTATGGTTTGCTATAACAGAATTTCTTGATAACATTTATTATACTACTGATTTGTACGCATGCGTGAGTTGTCACGTGATCAAAACATTTTGAGAATAATATAAAATTTCGAAATGTAGCGCAACATTTCTCATTTCAACTGTTAGACTTGAGGGAGAAGGTAACTTTAAGTGCACAACTCTGATAAGTTTCCAGATTTTAATTCAAGAGGGGAATTGATTTCTTTGTTAGTGAATAAAGTAGGTTTTAGTATATCATTCTAATATATAATAATAAAAATATACAATAAATAAATGTGTACAGATGTTGCAACAAGATAAATCAAAACAGCAGCAATCCTGTTTATCAGAAATGAATGATCTGAATGATTCACCCTTAGCACATTTAGAGTTAAAGAATAATAAATGTGTGACTACTTATATATGAAATACTATAATTCATATATGAAACGTAATTAGAGTAAATTTAAAATCAAATATTTTATTGTTTATGCTTTAACAAGTGTTTTTTATCTATATCGATGAAGAAAATTCTAATTGTTTACATTTATTTCTCTTACAGATGTGTTCTATTTGCTACAAACAATTTTTAAATAAATGGAATTTAAAAGAACATATACAGATCCATACAGATGAAAAAGCCTATACTTGCGATGATTGTCAAAAACCGTTTTCAAGAAAACATGAATATGAAATGCCTACTACATCATATAGTGTATCTCCAGTTGTATGTAAACTTTGTGAAGATATTCAAAATATAACCAGACGTTTCAAGAATTTAACAATCAAGGAAGAGATTTAGACTATGTATGAAACAAAATTGCATAAGATTTACTACAATATCCCAAAATTAAAATTTGGAAGGCATAAACACTGTATGTAAAGAAATGTTTGTTATCTGTGATTCTTCTAACTAACATGAATGTAGATATTATTCACAATGTATTTATTACATCGCCATAATAAATATTTTTTTATGTACACATATCAACGTGTTTATTTTTCTACAGTCCATTTCATTACTGGAATATATCTCCTAACATTTTAAACGAAAAAACACTTTCTCATCTTAAAAAATTTCATAAGAAGAGACAAAAATTAACACATGAATGAAAATTATACAAGTTTACAAAATAATTTCAAAGTTTTCTAGATATATTTAGAAAATAAGAAATTTTCAAAAGTAAAAAGAAAAAATCCCAAATGTAAAAAAAAAATTACAACATAAGTTTTTTTTTTTTTCCAAATGTGATTTTTTAGAAAAGTGAAAAAAAAATTACAACTAGTATGTAGTAGTACAACTTGTAACTATAATATAGTGTATAATGGTTGCAACCATTATAATGCTATTTAAAATACCATTTTTTTAAAAACTTTTTCATAACTTTTTTGTACATTTTTTCAAACATTTTGCAATTTTCTTTGCAATTTTTTGTAATTTTTTTTATTATATTTTTATGTTGTAATTTTTTTTCACTTTTGTAAAAAAAAAAAAAAAAAAAAAAAAAAAAAAAAAAAAAAAAAAAAAAAGGTTAAAAAATTTTTTTTTCACTTTTGAAAAAAAAAAATTGTAAAAATAATTTTTTCATTCTTGAAAAAAAATCTAGTTGTAATTTTTTTTCACTTTTCTAAAAAATCGCATTTGAAAAAAAAAAACTTATGTTGTAATTTTTTTTTTTTACATTTGGGATTTTTTCTTTTTACTTTTGAAAATTTTTTATTTTCCTAATATATCTAGAAAACTTTGAAATTATTTTGTAATCTTGTATAATTTTCATTCATGTGTTAATTTTTGTCACTTCTTATGGAATTTTTTAAGATGAGAAAGTGTTTTTTCGTTTAAAATGTTAGGAGATATATTCCAATAATGAAATGGACTGTAGAAAAATAAACATGTTGATATGTGTACATAAAAAAAAATTATTATGGCCATGTAAGAAATACATTGTGAATAATATCTACATTCATGTTAGTTAGAAGAATCACAGATAACAAACATTTCTTTACATACAGTGTTTATGCCTTCCAAATTTTAATTTTGGGACATTGTAGTAAATCTTATGCAATTTGGTTTGGTACATAATATAAATCTCTTTCTTGATTGTTAAATTCTTGAAATGTCTGGTTATATTTTGAATATCTTCACAAAGTTTACATACAACTGGTGGTACACTATATGATGTAGTAGGCATTTCATATTCATGTTTTCTTGAAAACGGTTTTTGACAATCATCGCAAGTATAGGCTTTTTCATCTGTATCGATCTGTATATGTTCTTTTAAAATCCATTTACTTAAAAATTGTTTGTAGCAAATAGAACACATCTGTAAGAGAAATAAATGTACACAATTAGAATTTTCTTCATCGATATAGATAAAAAACACTTGTTAAAGCATAAACAATAAAATATTTGATTTTAAATTTACTCTAATTACGTTTCATATATGAATTATAGTATTTCATATATAAGTACTCACATATTTATTATTCTTTAACTCTAGATGTGCTAAGGGTGAATCATTCAGATCATTCATTTCTGATAAAGAGGATTGCTGCTGTTTTGATTTATCTTGTTGCAACATCTGTACAATAAAAGAAATATATTTATATACTTAGGAAAGGTTTAATGTATAAATAATCATTTATTTATTGTATATTTTTATTATTATATATTACAATGATATACTAAAACATACTTTATTCACTAACAAAGAAATCGATTCCCCTCTTGAATTAAAATCTGGAAATTTATCAAAGTTGTGCACTTAAAGTTACCTTCTCCCTCAAGTCTAACAGTTGAAATGAGAAATGTTGCGCTACATTTCGAAAATTTATATTATTCTCAAACGTTTTGATCACGTGACAACTCACGCATGCATACAAATCAGTAGTATAATAAATGTTATCAAGAAATTCTGTTATAGCAAACCATAGATTATTATATTCTGAGAAGAGATAGTAGTAATGACATTTAAGGTAGGAGTTAAACTTGCAATTTTCAAAATCTTTTTTTTTAATTAAATTTTTCAATAAATTGTATTTATTTATTTAAATTTTTGTTTACTTTTGTAAATTTTATTTGCTAATTTACATATTTTTCATTCATCAGTTGAAGTTTTATATGTAATAGATGGAATTTTATGCAACAGTTAATTATTTTAATTGATTATTAGTATTTTCCTTCTGTGATACTTTCCGTGTATGAGGTTATTTAATATATATTACATTTTCTTTACTTATTCATATGGTAGTAATATTTCTAAGGAATACATATCTAATAATTATTAGAAAAGTGTGAAGCATAAATCGTTCTGTGATGTTGATAAGCGTTGTAGTAAAAAATCATATAGTTTGGTTTTGAAATATGTTATTTCAAATAAGGATTGTTAAAATTAAAGATTGCATTCATGTATGCTATGCATCATTAGAACTATAAACGTAGTTTTAATATTTTAAGCAACTTGATGGATGAAAATTCAGAAATCTTCGATCTGTAAGATGAAACATATGATAATTTGATTAATAATATGGATAGAATAACTCAGATTAGTCATGTATACTATGTATCATCAAACTATAAAGAGAGTATATATTTTTTACAAAACTTGATGGAAGATAATTCGGAAATCTCCGAAATGGAAGGTGAAACATAAGACAATTTGATTAATAATATGAGCAGAATAACCTAGACTAGTCCGAATTTCACTGAATCATAATAATTTGATTAAGTATTGTTTTGTGTATAAAAATTAAGTTCTAATGTGATAAAATTATGGAAATTGGTTTCTAAACTCTTATTTTTATATGTACAATCACGAAAATATTTTTTTTAAATGTGAAATTTCCAGTTATTGATAAGATTGTTTTTTTGTTTTTTTGTTTAATTATGAATATTTCTTGAGGTGTATGTCATCAAAGTGTTAAAATCTTACAAATTCAATGTAAATTTGTTAAAATTATGTAATGCTAAAATATATAGGAGCAAGAATCAAGTATGATTCAGATAAGTATTGCTGTAAAGGTCAATTCGTTGTTGAATTTAAAGAAGCTGTGTGAAAACAGGGTTTTCTATAAGGAGTTGATATAACTTCAGTTACAGTTCTTGGAAAATTAATTCAAAAGTAGTTATCTGCTATTTTTTAAAAGGTAATAGCGAAAAGATCTAAGTAATATTTGCTCTTACGTGTGAAAATTTCAAATTGTTTGGTTTGAAATATGAAATGTTTGAAAATTAAAGTTTGTATTCATGTATACCCTGTATCATTAAAAAACTGTAAAGATAGTATTCATATTTGAAACAACTTGATGTGTAATCGTTCTGTGATTTAATAATTTTCTGATAAATGGAAAAAAACAGTTGTTAAAATTATGTAATGGTAAAATATATAGGAGCAAGAATCGAGTTTGATGTAGATAAGTATCAATAATTCAGAAATCTTCGATGCCCTTGTAGCGCAATTGGATAGCGCATATGGCTGTTAACCATGGGGTTGGCGATTCGAAACCGTACAAGGGTGAATTATTATTATTTATTTTTACTTAGTAAGATTGCAGTTTTCAAGAATTCATTTGTTTTTCATTTTGAGGGAAAATTACGCACTAAGCAATTATTTAATGACTTTTTTGTTTATTTATGTTTAACTTTTAAGGTGCTGCTAATTCGCTTCGTTTCACCCAAAGCTATAAGATTATAGGAGGTGCTCTTGTTTTTTAACTCATAGGATTGGTTTACAAATTGAAAAATCGGTGAATTTCTTTAAATCTGAAAGTACTGGATTTTATTAAATAATGCTTTGTGTATAAAAATTAAGCTTGAATGTAGAAAAATTTAGTTAAATGCTATAAAAATAAGGATATTAGTTTGTAAACTCGTATTTTTATACACATTCATGAAAATATTTTTAAAATGCGAAATTTTCAGTTATTGATTAGATTAAAATTAATTTATTTTGTTTAGTAATGAGTATTTGTGGAAGTGTGTCTCGTTGAAAGATTAAAATTCTGCATAGGTAGCATCTAAAAGGATGATAATATCTCGAACTAGTGTAAAATTTAATCAAATTCGTTTAAATTTGTCTTTTATCATTAAAAAATTATATTCTACTTAGTTATTTGTTCAATTATTAAAATCCATTAAGGTAATGGTTTTTCTAAAACTGAAATAAATGTTTAAATTTCCCTTTTAAGTTGAAATCCTCGTATATTTCCTCTTTTATGTTGATATTCTGATCATTTTGCTTAAAAATTGATATTTTCCATTGTTTTACTTAATTATTAACATTCATTCAGATGTTGTTCATTCAAAATTCAGATATATGTTCAATATCTCGAATGTGTCAATGATCAAATGAACACATAAAACAATTTTATTCATTTCCAGTTCTCAACTAGTGTAACAGTTAATCAAATTCGTTTAAATTTGTCTTTTTTCATTAAAATATAATATTTTTCAATTATTAAAATTCATTAAGGTTATGGTTGATCAAAACTAAAGTAAATCTTTATATCTTTCATGTAACAGTTGTAAAGAATTCAGTCTCTTTTTACCTCTAAATTGATATTTTTTCTTGAATGGAAACATTTTCTTTTATGCTTTGTAGTTTACCATGTGCAGTAAACGCGAACTAAAAATTAGTTCGAATAGGACGACAGAGAAGGTTTGTGATCCCTTCCCAAGTGTGAAGAATGCTAGGGGTAGCGTGCAGTGAATGCGATCTGGAATTATTATCTTATTACTAGCCCTATCGAAAAACATCTGTTGAATCTGCTAAAATTAAGGAAATAGATTGAATTTATCTTGGGGTATTGTCATCTAACGAATTAAATATTACATAACTAACGTCTTAAATGCACGATAAAATCTCAAAGTAGTGCAAAGTTAACTGAGTTCGTTTAAATGCGTCTTTTTCATTAAAAAAGCAATATTTTCCATTGTTCCGCTTAATTATTAATAATGATTAAGGTAATGATTGTTCAAAACTGAAAGATATAAGTTTATATCTTTCATTTAACAGTTGAAAAGAAGCATAAAAATTGATATTTTTCTAGGATGTAAACATTTTCTGATATGCTTTTGTGACGTCAAAACTCTATTGTTGCGGTCCCCCAAGTTTAGGGAATGTGCGGGTTGGAAGGGAATGGAAGTTGTTATTTGGTATTTATTTTCTTATACCAGACTTGTTGAAAATATTCTGTTGAATCTTCTAAAAATTAAGGAAATTAGCTTGTAAACTCTTATTTTTATATGTACAATCATGAATATATATATATATATATATATATATATATATTAAATGATGAATTTCCAGTTATTGATTAAGCTGAAAATTGAATTTATTTTGATTAATTAATATATATCTTAGGACGTAATTGTCTAAGGTTTTAAATCTTACATAACTAGTGTTTAAATGTTTGTTAAAATCTCAAACTAGTATAAAAGTTAATAAAATTCATCTTTTTATTCCATATTAACTTTTGTTATTTGTTCAGTTAATCAAAATTAATTAAGGTGAGGGTTGTTTTCAAACTGAAATATATGTTTAAATTTCAATTTTAAGATGATATTCTCATTTTATGGTTGAAAAAAAATAAATCTGCTTTTTCCATTAAAATTTATATTTTTTGTTATTTTGCATAATTAATAATACTCATTAAGGTATTGATAATTCAAAATTCAAATATATGTTTAACTTTCTCCATTTAAGTTGATATTCTTATCTTGTAGTTGAAAATAATCTACAGAAATCGGCTTTTTTCCTTTAAAATTGTTATTTTTCATTGTTTTGCTTAATTAATAATACTCATTAAGGTAAAGATACTTCAAAATTCAAATATATGTTTAACTTTCTCCATTTAAGTTGATATACTGATCTTGCAGTTGAAAGAAATTCTACAGAAATCAGCTTTTTTCCTTACAAATTGTTATTTTCCATTGTTTTGCTTAATTAATAATACTAATTAAGGAAAAGATTGTTCAAAATTCAAATATAAATTTAATCTTCATCTTATAGCATGATAATCCAGTCGATCTAACGTTCAACTCTCATGTTATAGCAGGAAAATACTCTAAAAACGCCATTTTTCCCGCTAGGGGGCGGTGGTGGAGGGGGTACCAGAGGCGGTGTCACAGGGGGGACGGAAGGCGCAGGGGTGCGGTGGCGGAGGGGGGACGGTGTCGGAGGGGAAGCAAAGGGGGTGTCGGAGGCACACCGCCTGCGGCTGAGCCCGTACTCTCGTTTTCCTACTACTACCGTTGAACCTAACATATTGGCCACCAGCATTTCTATGAATCACAAGACCATTCAAAAGCATTCTAGAAGCCTGAAATGAGAGGACGTACGCAGCGTACATCCTGAGAGTGAAGAGGTTAATTTTTAAAATCGGTTCTATAGTTTCAGAGTCTATTTCCTCCAAACAAACAAATGTTTTTTTTATTACAGTGTTGTACCTTGATTCATCATAAAAAATATAAAGTCGTTAAGTATTAAGATGGAAACCATTCGTTTAGTATACTTAACTGTTCGTTACAGGAATCACATCCTAACAGAAACCTGGATGTAGTTTTTTAAATTTCTAGCCTTTAAAATTGGAATTTTAGAGCGTTTTTTTCTATTGCATTGCTTTCAGGGCCGTATGTAAAATATACCCTATTTTAAAACAGAGATTGTCATCAATATTATTATTAAAAGAGATTTAAAATCAGTTCAGTAGTTCCAGGTGTGATATGATTCTATTAAAACATTTGCTGCTCATTTCATTCTTTTAAATTTCGATATTATAGAAATTGTTACGAGCGAGTACGTACGATTTAAAGGTATTTGCCATGCCGAATTTCACGTTTCAACTCTGAGAATAAAATCATAGAAATCATAATTTAGAATGATTTTAGAACAGTTTCTGTTTATCTCACATATTTAAATTTTGATTTTTCTTCAAGAAATCCCTTAGCGAATATCATTTATGTGAAATTCCATGTTATTAGACTCAATATATTCAAAGAAATTGCATATTTAGAATATTTGTTGCCCTTGCACCTCTTTGAGAAAGGCTGCATAGAGATAAAAAGTAACCTAATTTTAAGTAGATACTGTCACCATAAATATCATGAAAAGAAGAAATTGAAATTGGATAATTTGTTTTAACACGTTTACGCCGGCGCGGTGGGTCACACTCGACAGTGTTAGAGCTGCCAATTCTCCGGCTTTTTGAATACCAATATTTTAATACACAAAATTTTGTTTTATTTAATTAGAACAATTGGGCGATTTAAAGGAACAACATTTTCTCTAAAATAACAGTGGTGTGCAAAAAGCCGGAGACTTGACAACTCTGAAACAGTCGAGTTTTCCGCTCATTTCACGCTTTCAAATTTCGATTTTTCTAAAAATTCAATCCTTAGAGAGTGTTTACAACTTAAAAGTAACCACCACGTCCACAGATGGGTAATATAGAAAATGCATGTGTTTGAAATACATTTTCAAAATACATTTTTAATTTGTATTTTGTTTTATAAATCAACAAAACAAAAGTATTCTGGTAATGTATTTTGTAATGCTTTTCCCAAGTATTTTGTAATTTCAAAGTACTCAAAATACATTTCTCCGGATTTCAAGCTGTTGTGTTTGAACCGCAGATCAGAGTCTCCCTGTTTGTTTTGAATCTTCGAATTCGTTTCTAGATGTTAATAAGTACAGTCGTGGAAAAAAAAAAGTAAACACCCCCTACTAACTCCTCAACAAATTAGCGTAGAAGAAAGTTACTGATACCGGACGATTGGAAATAAAGTCTACTTTTGAATGATGCATATAAAATTTGCTTAGGGGGCCATCTACATATTAAAACGAATCCAAACTTCCTTTTTTTCAATGGAAATACCCAAATTTAACGAGATATTTCAAATCTTCGGTTCAAACTATGCCTAGAAACGAAATTTCAAGTTATTTGAATGGTAAGTTTTTGAATTATAGACATTCAAAATATAGCGCTGGTAATGTTAAATTACATTTTCATATTTTTATTTATATCTAAAGAAATTATGCTCCGAATGTGCTAATTTTTTGTGTAGCAATAATACTAATATACCCAAACATAAATACGTTGAATTTGCAATTTTTATAATTTTATGATATGATTTATGAATTATGAAATTAATATTCGAAAAAATTATGAATTGCAACCTGCAATTTTTTTGATGGATTTAGATTTATTACTCCCTGCTTTATGGAAATCCAAAATTTCACATTTTTCTTCCAAGTAGTTTTCAAATTATGCTTAAAAAACGGTAAAATGGTGGTTTAAGGGGCCGTCTATGATAGAAGTGACTAGATATTTTGAAATTTCTTATGCTGTCCTATAATCTAGCATGCTTCAATGACTTCTTGCATGTCGCTTAAGGTGCCTTGATCAAGAAGGGGGCTCTCTCAGTTAAGAATCGATTACCGAACTTCAATTTGGATTCAGTCCTTAAAATATGCTCGTTTTAAAATAATTAATTTCTCAGAAACTTATCGTACGAATTGCATAAAAATTTGTTTTTAGGCTAATTGAAGGGTGTAGAGTTCATTTATGCTGTCAGAATTGTGTACTGCTATTGAAAAAAACAAAGTTATGGTTCGCTTTAATATGTAGATGTCCCCCTAAGCAAATTTTATATCCATCATTTAAAAGTAGACTTTATTTCCAATCGTCCGGTACCAGTAACTTTCTTCTACGATAATTTGTTGAGGAGTTATTAGGGGGTGTTTATTTTTTTTCCTACGATTGTACATTGTTTAACGCTTGGTACGATAAGGATATTAGGGGCATTCTCACAATCTTTTGAATTTTAAGTCCCTGAATAGTAATTTTTATTTTAGTACATATGCTTGGGTTTTTTTTTATATATATATATATACTGGGAAACATCTCATTGCATGAATGCACAACAATATTAACGAGATAAATAAGTTTTGGACGATGTTGGCGGCCCAAATATCCAGGGAAAGTCCTATATAGTTCCGTGTCCCTCATGCTGTTTTTTAAGTTTGGAGCTGTCTGTATAAAATTGTTTCAATAAAAGTAATTCGGTGTAATTTTTTTTCGAAACTGGGACTATTGTTTTATATAAATATATAGCGAAAAATTAACATGCACATATTTTTTCGGTTGTTATTATTTTTCTTAACTCTGACCCTAGGTTTTAGATTCCTTACCGTCCTTCTTCTAAAATTATACGGAAAATCACTTCAGATGCAGCCACGGAAATTTTTCAAGTTTTTTCTCATGCAGAAATATGCTAAGAAAGAATGGCTAAAATTCTTCAACAGTAAATTTACTGCAGAATTTAAATCAGCATTTAAATATCAGTTTTAAGCATCGTGGCTTTATTGATAGTCTTACCGTCCCCAATGTTTATTCCTGCACTTTTTGAGGTAAATTAATTAAAAAAAATTAATCCATAGTAAATAACTGTTTCTAAAAATCAATGAACATTGTGGCTATCACTTAGTCTTAACATGATTTGCCTAAAAATAGTGGTAATTTTCCTTACCGTCCCATCCTTACCATCCCTTTTTCCCCATTAACGTCCATTTTTCCTATACCATATCCCTTTTTTCCTTCTGTCCCTTCTTTAACACCCCTTTAAGACAATGTTATACCAAAATTTTGTACTAAAAATACTACATTGTTATTATTTCATATTTGAATGCCCTGTGGGTAGCATACAAATTCATTATAAGTAAAAATTTAGAAGAAAAAAAGTTTTAGTGGTAAAATGGTAAGGAAAATTAAACTCGCAAGTTTAACTTAGATCTCAGTTAAATAAAAAAAAATTTCGCTGCTGACTTTTTCTTTATTTATAATCATTAAAGCTTTCGTCTATCAGATTAAAATGTTATTTAAGCAAGTTTAATTTCACCAGATTTTTATTCCCGAAAGTCAAAAGATTGTGAGAATGCCTCATTAATTAACCAGATGCTTAGCTTCTACAGAAGAATTTTTTCTCAGTAGTTACAATTTCTTTTTTTTAATAATTCATAACGTTCTATGGGAATTACAAAAAATTTTGTGTGATAGACAGGAAGAGTTATTCATAGTTTTGATGCCTGTTTAAGATATATTAGAGGTCTAATGCAGTTAGTTACTGCAGAGTGCAGAGTCTCGTGAAAAAAATGGAAATACTGCTAAAACTCCAAATAAACATTTAGCAAGCGGAATAATTTTGTATCATACAGTGTTGTAGATATGACATCTTTTAAAATACAATATGTTGATAATAAAAAAATACGGCAAAATACCAGTTCTATTAAACGTGATGTTCGATTATAAGTGAAACATTTGAAGAATAAAACAGCTGTTGCAACTCATTTGGGGAAAAAGGAATAATCCCTATAGGGATATCGGTCTCATCGTTCCGCCCCGAGGGAAAAACATTTAGAACGTAGTTTGATTCCAGCGAAGGCTGACGTCTATTATTTGATTTAATGTGATCCGGCAAAAGGCCAAGTGTATATATAATTAAGTTTGTGTAGTGTTAAAGTGTAATGTGTGTTTGTGTTAATAAACTGTAAAAAGTGTACAACGGGACCTCCTTCCGTTAATAGTGGGAGAGCTGTTGAACATTTTTGAGTAGGTATTTGAGGCACCCTGAAAATTTGTGCAACACTTCTTTTGTAATGCCTGAATACAAAATCGAATGTCTGGCTGAAGGATCGTGACCCAAAAACTGTGCCAGACAAAAAATGGCACTTGACACGTGTCTGGCACAGTTTTTGTGCCGACTAAAGTGTCTGTCATTTTCAAAATATTTTTTTCTAAGCATAAATATTATTCTGTCTCAATCTCAGCGTGCCTCAAATACTTTTTTTGGGTAGTCAAAAAATGGCACTTGACACGTGTCTGGCACCGTTTTTGGGCCGACTAAAGCGTCTGTCGTTTTCAAAATATTTTTTTCTAAGTATAAATATTATTCTGTCTAAATCTCAGCGTGCCTCAAATAGCTTTTTTGGGTAGTCAAAAAAATGGCACTTGACACGTGTCTGGCACAGTTTTTGGGCCACGATCCTTCAGCCAGACATTCGATTTTGTATTCAGCCATTACAAAAGAAGTGTTGCACAAATTTTCAGGGTGCCTCAAATACCTTCCCTAAAATGCTTAACAGCTCTTGGACTATAAGTGATTTTCAAAATAGTTAAATACTGATCGACGAATGCCATGGTTACTTCATGGCGACGCCAGGACGTGATACTAGCAACCTTGGAATATTTTCTGACGTCAGAGCGACTCGATTGAGGTAGGTCCCTTTAATTATTTGATTTTGATTTGAAAAAATTGTAAATATTTGAATTATGGATATAGAAAAGGTAAAAGCTAAACGATCCACTGTCAGGGAATTATTTACAAAATTAACCACAAAGGTAGAGAATACGATACAAAATCCGGTCGGTGAAAATTACTTAGTTGAGAATAGAATCGAAGAACTTTATGATTTAAAAAACAGTTAGATGAAAAGCTTAAAGAGTTAAAAGAATTAGATAATTCGGTTGAAATCGAAATTGATACTAAAGACCTCAAAAAAGAAATAACAGCCAGCGATAAATATCGCGAAACCGGCATAACCTTTAAAACGAAATTAGATAGATGCTTAAAATCTTTGGAGAAAGAACGCCACTCCGAAATGCGAACCGAAACTAGCCGCCATGATGAAGGGCTGTCTGTTCGGAATGAAAATCAAACTCTTAAATTACCCTGACTAAATATATCTGTATTTAATGGCGAGTGGTTAGATTTTTGGAATTTATTTGAAGTAGCGATTTATAACAATAACGTACTAAGTAAGATAGAGAAATTCGCGTACATTAAAATTTATTTAAAGGGAACTGCTCTGTCAGCGATGTCGGGATTCGCTTTAACTAATGAAAACTATGATTCATTAATAGATTTACTCAAAATCCGGTTTGGTCGTTCAGACCTGATTATTAGCTCGCATATGAACAAATTATTATTAGTTGAACCTGTTAAAGCGATTTCTAATATAAAAGCTCGCAGGAAAATGTACGACGCTATTGAAATACAAGTTAGATCACTACAATCGCTAGGGGTAGCCGCAGGAACGTATAGTAATTTACTTTGCCCAGTAATACTGCAAAAAATTCCCGATGAAATAAATTTGCAATATAATCGACAACGGAAATCCGAAGATCTTTTTGATATAAGTGATCTGATGGAATTTTGAGAAAAGAAATTCATTGTCGTGAAACATCACTTTTGCTATCAAATCAACAGAGTAGTGGTTCGGAAAATTTCAAGCTAAAGCAAGCGTGTAATAATCCTGACAATCCTACTAATTTGAATAAACCCAAGAATTATAATCAGCCGAAAAAATATACGCCACAACTTCTACCCTCCTCGCAAATGCAGGAAATAAATGTATATTTTGCTCGGATAAATCCCATTCGAGTGAAAATTGCCATTTAAATGTCACTGACAGAAAGCGAGCCTTAATGACACAAGGGCGCTGCTTTGCCTGCCTTGCTCGACGCCACTTAATTAAAAGTTGTTGGAAAAAAAACAATGTATGTCGAATTTATAAATTACCTCATAATGTGTTAATCTGTGAGTCTCAAAACTTAAATCCCTCCTCTTCTAATGATAAGCGTGATGATTCACTAACAGAAAATAGTCTGCTTTGTAAAGAAAAAAAAATAATGAATAGAAATTCGAATGCCGACTTTTTGCAAACGTTTTCTGCTTTTGTTGAAACAAAGTCAAATGAGAGAAAGTTAATAAGATGTTTACTTGACGGGGGGGGGGGGGGCAACCAGAACTTTCATTCAGAAGGAAATAGCTGATTTATTGGATTTGAAGGTCATAAAAAGAGAATCTCTTATAATTTATCCATTTGAAAATAAACAATCTGAAAAACAAATGTACGATAACGTAGAAGTAGTATTGCGAAGTTGAATTAATCCTAATCAAAAAAAGAAAATAAATGTGGTCGTCATAGATTCTATTACATGCGGAGACATAGAGGTGCCTTCGAGTTCGATACGGCATGTTGCTTTTGAAAGAGAAATTAAATTGGCTGACGTTGGTACTACGACAGAAGTGCATATTTTGATAGGCGCGGATTATATTTGGGAAATTTTAAGTGAAAAAAATATAAAATTCAGTAAAAGATTGGTGGCGACAAATAGCATATTTGGGCATGTAATTCAGGGTAAAAAAAGGGAATCGAATTGTAAAGAAATTCATGTTAGCCATTTAACGGTCGCTGATGATGAACCGGATTATGGAAGAATTAAAGATTTGTGGGAATTAGAAGCAATAGGAATAAATGCAAAAAATTATGTTTCATGTACAACGGAAGAAATTTTATAGCAATTTAGTCAGAATACAACGTATAATGATAAAAGATATGAAACGCGATTGCTCTGGAAGAATGATTTTTCGGAGTTAAATAGTAATTATGAAATTGCTAGGAAACGTTTATTCAGTTTTAACAATACAATTAAGAGAGTTGAAAATTTATATTTGAGATACAGCGATATCATTCAAAATCAGTTAAAGGATAATATAATCGAGGAAGTATTTGACTATTCTAATGAAAATAGACAAACTGGTTACTTTATGCCCCATCACGGAGTGGTTAGAGAATTGAAAGAAACCACTAAACTTAGGGTATGTTATGATGTGTCTTCTAAGGCGAAGGGGGAAATTTCATTAAATGATTGTTTAGAAAGTAGTCCAAATTTAAATCCCGATTTGCTTAAAATTTTATTAAAATTTAGGTATCACCCAATCGCATTTTGCGCTGATATTGAACGAGCCTTCTTGGAAATAGATATATCAGAGCAGGATCGAAATTTTTTGCAATTTTTGTGGGGAATAGAACAAGGGACAGATCTCAGTTTGGGTCGTAATGACATCAGAATCCTCCAATTCACTAAAGCTCCTTTTGGAGTAAAATGCAGCCCATTTATATTAGCTGCAACTCTTATACTTCACCTATCAAAGTATAGACACAAATTTAAAAATGTTTGTGACCTCCTGAATGATTCATATGTGGACGATTTCACCAGTGGTTGCGACACTATCCAATCTGCAGCATCGATTAGTAAAGATGCTATTTATATTTTACGACAAGCATCCATGAATTTAAGACAGTGGGTAACTAATTCCCCCACTTTACAAAATATGTGGGTAACAGAGAACATTAACTGTAAACAAGCAACCAAGGAGTCCGGAATCCCACTTAAAGTATTGGGAATAATCTGGGATAATGTGAATGATAACATTACCATCACGACATACCATTTTAAAACTATTAACGATAATACTTCTTCGAAAAGAAATTTGCTAAAAGCCTGTGGCACGCTGTTTGATCCTTTAGGCATTCTTGCCCCATTTACTATTAGAATAAAGTTGCTAATGCAACAACTTTGGGAAATAGGAATTTCCTGGGATGAACCTCTTCAACCCGAGTTTCATTCTGTATTCCAGGAATGGCTTCAGAAAGTCATGGAAACTCAAGTTATGATTATTCCTCGACAGTATTTCGAGAATCCTAAATTTGAAAACTTGGAACTGCACTTATTTTCTGACGCAAGACCAAAGGCGTATGGTGCAGTAGCGTGTTTCAGAATAAAATATACTACAAAGATTTCAACAAAGTTTGTTATCGCCAAATCGCGTATAGCTCCATTGAAACCAATAACTTTGCCCAGGCTCGAGTTACTTGGTGCTTTGATCTCAGCCAGACTAGCATCTTATCTGAGGGCCATTTTCCCCATTCTTAAGGAAAGAGACGTCTATATGTGGTGTGACTCACAAATATGCCTCTACTGGATCAAGGGGGCTTCTGAAAATTTGAAACAATTTGTAAAGAACCGAGTGCTGAAAATTAAGGAAAAAACTAACCATTCCAACTGGCGTTTTTGCAGCGGGAAGGAAAATCCAGCTGATAAATTGACTCTCGGCATGCCCTCGCACACTCTTATAAATGACACAGTTTGGCTTTCGGGCCCAGCTTGGCTGCAAATGGCCGAATTGCCCTCTGATGAATCACAAATTAAATTTGACTCTGATGCCGAAATAAATGAACTAGAAATAGAAATGAAGGACGTTAAAGTTCTCCTTCAAATTTCACAGGATCCTAACAATCCCTTATTTGATCTTGATAAGTTTAGCAGCCTCAATAAAATGTTAAGGGTGACTGCATATATTCTTCGTTTTACTAGAAATTGGAAAGTTAAATTTAATAGAATGCCAGGTCCCATCTCTGCAGAGGAACTTGCGGATGCAGAAAAGCACTGGATTCGCTTTATCCAAAAAACGGAATTTGAAAAAGAGTATTTTCAACTCCTCAAAAATTCGACGATAAGTTCCGATCCGAGACTTTATTGTCTTAATCCCATTTTTACACCTGACAAACTTATGATTTTGGGAGGACGTCTTCAACATTCTAACTTCCAATTTTCAGAACGACACCCATTAATTATTCCAGGGAACTCAAAATTCATTGAATTACTCCTAATGAGAGAGCACCAAAATTTGTGCCACGCTGGTTTGCCATTCTCGCTCAACTTCGTGAGAAATTCTGGATTCTTAAGGGCAGACAAACAGTGAAAACTTCCTTAAATAAGTGTCTAATCTGCAGACGCTACAGTATCAAACCAGGCAACCAGATGGTAGCTCCGTTGCCTGCACAGACTTTATTCTGAAAATGCTTTCGATAACATAGGAACCGATTTTGCAGGGCCTTTATACACAAAGGACAGCAACAAGGTATATGTTGCATTATTTACATGTGCTGTTACTCGTGCCATTCATCTAGAAGTTGTATCCAGTCTTAGTACTGAACATTTTCTGTAAGCATTCAGACGGTTCGTTTCTAGACGAGGAGTGTGCGAAACTATTTATTCAGACAATGCCCTGACATTTAAAAATACAGAGCGCGAACTTAAAACTCTGTATTCTAATATGACTAGTGAAACTGTGCAAAATTATTTTGCTTAAAAGGGTATCGTCTGGAAATACATAGTGGAACGTGCAGCCTGGTGGGGTGGATACTGGGAGAGAATGGTTCGCATAACAAAGGGTGCCCTTAGAAATGTATTGGGACGGGCGTTAGTTAGTTACGAAGAACTCTAAACAGTTCTTCTTGAAATTGAAGCAGTCATTAATTCACGGCCCCTTACTTATGTTTACAATGAGCTTGGTGAACCATTCCCTCTCACTCCTGCCAATTTTCTTACAGGAAAGAGGTTGACCTCTTTACCCCCCATGGCTGTCAAAGTTGATCAAACATTAAAAAGCAATAAAAAATGCCCCTAAGACGTTATGAATGTAACACGGTATACATATTTACATTATGTATACCGTGAAAATTTATTGAATAGGTTTTGGAATAGGTGGAGGGGAGAATATCTCCTCCAACTTAAAAGTGTGAATCTCTCTAAACCTGTAAATGCTGTGAAATCTTTTAATGTAGACGATGTAGTTTTAGTAGGAGAAGGCCGTTTGCCCAGGCAGATGTGGAAGATGGCTAAGATTTCAGAACTCCACGAAGGTCGAGACGGACGCATACGTAGCGTGACACTCAAGACTCCCAGAGGTAAAATAAAACGAGCAATCCAGATGCTTTACCCGCTGGAGCTAGATGAGTAAACTGAACAATCATTGGTTTGTTGTTTCCTTATATACTTTATTGTCTTATTTTAATTTCTTAATTGTAGTATAAGTATTCATTTAGTGTTATTGTAATTGTGTAAAATTCTGTAATTGTCATTCTATATTTAATTGAGTTTAACCTAGCGTAATTTTTGTAGTATATATGTATTCATGATTAGTAATTATTTTGTAGATTTATATAATGAAAAAAAAATTCAGATTTGATGAATCTATTCATTGGGGCGGGAGGATGTTGCAACTCATATGGGGAAAAAGGAATAATCCCTATGGGGATTTCGGTCTCATCGTCCCGTCCCGAGGGAAAAACATTTAGAACGTAGTTTGATTCCAGAGAAGGCTGACATCTATTATTTGATTTACTGCAATCCGGCAAAAGGCCAAGTGTATTTATAATTAAGTTTGTGTAGTGTTTAAGTGTAATGTGTGCTTGTGTTAATAAACTGTAAAAAGTGAACAACGGGACCACCTTTATTGCGTTAAGTGATTTTCAAAATAGTTAAATTCTGATCGACGGATTCCACGGTTATTTCACAACTCTTAAAATACATTTAAATGTAATACTATAAACTAATTCCATTATGTGTCGTTTTAAGATTATTTTTCCTAGTCACTTCGTATTCATTTAATCGAGGTTCTGGTATGATTTGCCATACATTTCGTATTCATTTAATTGGGATTGAACTTTAATATAAAAGTCGTTGAATTTATTCATATACACGGTGTCCACTCTCAACGGTGTCCAATGGCTAATTCCGAAACCGTTAGTCATAGACGTGTAGTTCCAGTAACAAAAATGTTTTCAATGAGGTAAAGAAGTATTTTCGAAGTGATTTCAGCCCATAAAAACTTCTTAAAAATTATGAAATTTAATTTTTATACGGACCACTGGTCCCGCCAATTATATTTAGTAAAAATATATCACTCTAAGAAGTAAGACAAAAAAAAAAAAAAAAAAAAAAAAAAAAAAAAAAAAAAAAAAAAAACATTCTTCTTCGATTAAAAATGACCGATTAAGAATGATCCATTTGAATACATTTCCCTTAGTTTGGATACAATGACGCAAAAAAATTATTTACGCAAATCTTATTTTAAATTTTTAATAGCATTGGACAAAGGATAAATCAATTTATTCAAATAAATACATTTAAATGCATTATATAAATTCAGTGAAAGTGACATATTTAAAGCATATTGGAAAATTAAAACTATTATTTAGATGTGTGAATATATCTTAGCCAAAACAAAAATAATTTAAATTTAATTTTAAAACAAATCGTTTAAAGCCACATCAAAGCGTCACTAAAATTTTGATATCATATCTTTTAAAACTCATACTTGGAATTTATGAGAGGTGTAAAGGTTAAAGCACCAATGAATAAACTTTTATACATTTTTTTAAATTGAACATAATTTTTGCACATGCGATTATAAAAAAATAAAAAGATGAAATAAATAATATATAGAGAGATTATAATTAATAGCATAGCGTCACTCAAAATTTGATATCATTATTTTTAAGTTCCATATTTAAA
The DNA here is from genome assembly GCA_963932465.1 of Maratus speciosus. Lineage (NCBI taxonomy): Eukaryota > Metazoa > Arthropoda > Arachnida > Araneae > Salticidae > Maratus > Maratus speciosus. The sequence continues at coordinate 177,612,784 of OZ010793.1, forward strand.
ATTCTTAGAGCATAAGATAAAGTGCTGCGTCACAAACTTTTAACCCGTTAAGGGTTTTTGCATTGATATCATTACTTTTTTGAGGTTATTGAAAAAAATAAATAAAACAATAAACACACACAAAAAAAATTAAAGACCAATACAAAGAATTCATAGTCAGGATTTCAATTCACCTTCAATCTCTCCCCCCTCCCTCCCCGCAAAAAAGGATGACCATACTTCAATTTTAAAGAGCATCGTGCAATGAGATTTTTATAAGAACTCTTTGGTAAGATATGGAAGTAATGTACAACATACATGTTTAGAGGGTATTTCTGTTGGTTTGCTTCAGAGATATAAAAAGCTATGTTAAATTTTACTATATAAAAAAATTACTTTGTTAAGAAAAATAGCAAGAAATATTACTCTTTAAACCTTTATATATATATATAACAATCATCGCTCACTTATAAAAGTAATTCCATACATTTATATTAAATCCAAAACTACAAATTTCTGCTTCTCCCTTTTCTCATTCCTAGTGCAAAAAAATTAAACATTCTTTAATTTTATATAAAATAATCTTTCACCATCCCTATTTAAAATTCTTTATTAACAATAATAATAAATCATATAAAATAATCCCCTGAGTTCCGAAGATTCCACTTCTGCTTTTGCACCCACCTCTCCAGCTTACCTAAATAATAAAATCTTTCAAAAATCAGTTTGAAAAAAAAAAAAAAATCTGCAACATTTGTTGCTCACTAACATAAATAAATAGATAAGATCTAACTTCCCTAATGTACAGTCATGGAAAAAAAAAAGTAAACACCCCCTACTAACTCCTCAACAAATTACCGTAGAAGAATGTTACTGGTACCGAACGATTGGAAATAAAGTCTACTTTTAAATGATGTATATAAAATTTGCTTAAGGGGTTATCTACATATTAAAACGAACCATAACTTTGTTTTTTTTTCAATAGCAGTACACAATTTTTACAGCATAAATGAATTCTACACAATTTAATTAGCCTAAAAACAAATTTTTATGCAATTCGTACTATAAGTTCCCGAGAAATTAATTACTTTAAAACAAGCTTATTTTAAGGGCTGTATCCAAATTGAAGTTCGGCACTCGATTGTTAATCGAGAGAGCCCCCTTCTTGATCAAGGCGCCTTAAGCGTCACTCAAGCAGTCGTTTGCTAGATTACAGGACAGCGTAAGACATTTCAAAATATCTAGTCACTTCTATCATAGACGGCCCCTTAAACCATAATTTTGCCGTTTTTAAGCATAATTTGAAAACTGTTTGGAAGAAAAATGTGAAATTTTGGATTTCCATAAAGCAGGACTTAATAAATCTAAATCCATCAAAAAATTTTTAGGTTACAATTCATAATTTTTTCGAATATTAATTTCATAATTCATATCATAAAATTATAAAAATTGCAAATTCAACGTATTTATGTTTGGGTATGTTAGTATTACTGGCTACACAAAAAATTAGCACTTTAGGAGCATAATTTCAGGAGATATGAATAAAAATATGAAAATATAATTTAACATTAGAAGCACTAAATTTTGAATGTTTATATTTCAAAAACTTATTATTCAAATTACTTGAAATTTGGTGCCTAGGCATAGTTTGAACCGAAGATTTGAAATACCTCGTTAAAATTGGGTATTGCCATTGAAAAAAATGAAGTTTGGATTTGTTTTAATATGTAAATGGCCCCCTAAGCAAATTTTATATACATCATTTAAAAATAGACTTTATTTCCAATCGTTCGGTACCAATAACTTTTGTCTACGATAATAATTTGTTAAGGAGTTAGTAGAGGGTGTTTACTTTTTTTTTTTTTTCCACGACTGTACATTTCACCTCTTCTCCCTCCCCCTACTCCCCAACATTAAAAAAATTTAAATCTTTATTTTTATACAGAAAATTCTTCTATATAAATTATCCTCCTATTCCTCAAAATTACCACTTTCCCACTCCAGCCTAGAGATTTCAATCTTTAAAGATTTTTAGAAAATCGGATCTGCAAAGTCTGTTGCTTAATAATAAAATATGTAATCATGTACACTTTTAATTATTTTTCACACAATCAATTGATGTCATGATAATAGTTGTTCTGAGCGAATATTGTGTTCTCTGGGCTGTCGTACAGATAGCTCAATTGGAAGAGTACTGGCAATTAAAGCCAAGTGTTATTAAAGTTCACTGTAATTCAAGATGTTTAACCCCTTCGCGACAAGAGCCCTTTGGTTAATTTTTAACCTTTTACTACAGGTTTTTAAAAACAGAAAATTTTCTGTAATTGAATCACAGAAATGCTCCCATTAAAGAAGGTAAACTTTACAATTAAAAATAAGTGGTGAGAATAATGAAGGATTCTGAACACCTTAAGTGGCCAAGTATACCGGTCGCTCATTCCCAAGGGCTTAAATATGCTTTTTTGCTATTATAACCTTTAGGATTTACAATATAAAAAAATCTTAAAAACTTCTGAGGTAAATAAAGACAGTGGAAAAAATCAAGATGGCAATGTTTTGATTGGCAAATTCTAAGCTGAGTAATTTGTGCTACAGAATGAAAAAAAAATATAAAGTTGTAATAATGTCCTCTTACAGATACTAAATCTTTAAGGTTTTTGATGTGTGAACTATATATGAATACAGTAGAAGATCTTTATAATGCACACCTTGGTAAGAGAAGTTGTACGTATTATAGAATTTTGCATTATATAGATCATATTTCATACGTCATTAAATTTACTTCGTATACATGCTTTAAATTACTTTCCTTGGAACCAGAAAATGTGCGAATTATGAAATTTTACATAATAGGTATAGATCACACATTATTAAATTACCTTAAATATATTACCTTGAAATATAACATCCAAATATGACTGGGCAAAATCATTATAAACAGTGGTAAACACTAAATGCATGGCTGGTCAATTTATTCTTTTTCACTATTTTTAATAATGAAATCTTTGCCTTATTTTTAGCAGAACTTTCTTCCATTAAATAAGGCAAAAATTTATAAAAAAAAAAAAAAAAAAAAAAAAAAAAAAAAAAAAAAAAAAAAAAAAAAACCAACAACAAAAAAACTTTTGGAAAGCATGCATTTTAGTGCTGCAAGAAAAACCTGTCATGACCTGCTCTGATTATAACACTCATGTACAAAAAATTTTAAAATAATAACAATGTTTTCATTACTCCAAAATAATGTGTTAAAGGCGATAATGTATCATATTTAGTGTTCCAAGAAATAGCAATATTTGTAAAATACGTGTGCTTCTTAACTGAAAAATTTATTGTTTATATCTGAGAAATACATTACATCTTCTGCATTAAAATTTTTTAGTGGCAGGCTTTTGTGATTGAACAAGGACTGCTTGCAGGGTGCTTTTAAGGATTTTACAATATAAAATTATGGCTTTTGAACTACTATTAATCAAATACAGTAATAGGGATTAAAAAAAAAATCATTAAATAGTTTATTTTAAAAAATTACTTGTATTTTCATCAGATATACTGATTATTACTACCATATGTTATGTGTAACATATTTATTAGAAAAGTTACAACTATTTTCATGAAGTTTTGGATTCCCCCACCCCCCTGACATACTGTCAAATTTCGCGAGGTTTTTTTTTCTTGTGATGTTCCTCCCCCGACCGAGAATGGAGCGGGTTTTTTACAATCAACTGATTAATTTTGTTTTTCTTTTATTGCTACTTTTTTTATGTTAGTGTGGTGATCTTTCAAATGCTATTGCACAACGAGGCGATAAACGCGCTATTCTGTAAGTGGCACGGCAACCCTCCAGTATATAGGTGGAATTGATAAAAAGAGTTTTTGTAGTCGGAATATGCGGAATGTTACAGAACAGTGACTGGTTTAATGAAAGCAGAATAAAAACTTAATGTTTAATTTAAGATGAGAGTCAGATTAATATATTAATTGAAATGGTTACTGAGTAATCACTTTATTAGTTTATACAAAGTCTAATTATCATGACAGCTACAATGCAGCTGCTAATGAAATTTTGTGAAACCAATCTTTTCTAAATAGTAACATGTTCTGAATTGTTCTTATTTACAATTATACTTCATTACCACAAATACCATATAAGGGAGCTGGCTACTTTTATATTTTTTAAAAGTAAATTATTTAAAGCTTTCTTTTAAGCATATTAACTTCAAAATTAAATAAAAACAAGTATCTTACTTTTGCAAAAAAGCTGTTTTATCTCATTTATCTATAAACTTTAATTACTAAATAAGGAAAAGTATCATGATGCAAATTTTTACTTTTAGGAGCTCAAAACAACCAGTCAGGATAAAATGGTTAATTTTGAGCTAATCGTGATAATTTAAGTATATAAAGTAGAATTTACTATCAGTCAAAAATATGCCCAAGACTGAAATCAGTCCTGGGACTGAAGGTCTTGCACCCATGGCTGCAATCAATTAGCCTAAAAGAAATGCTTCAGGTGTTTTTGTTTTCTGTTTTTCTTTTGTTACAGAGATAAACGGCAATAAGAATTTTTTTCCCCCTTTAGGTTAAATTTTATAAAAATAAAATACTACGATGCTTTAATTTTTGAAGCTGAAAAGAGTTGTATAAAAAAAAAAATAAATAAACGAAAGATGTCATTTTAAGTCAATTTTCGTTTATAATATTATTAGAAACGATTCGCAAATGAATCATTTTATAAACGGGATTGGAAATCTTAATTTTGATTTCGTCATACATTTTATTTAAATTGTGCGTTCTTTAAAATTGAAAGATTTTGTTTAATTTCTTTAAAAGAAAACTCAAAATTAAATTAGTAATCTATCTGTATTACATTTACATATCACAAGAAATACCTATGCCACACATGAACGTTATTTTGTAAGGAAAACAGTTATAAGTATTGTTGAAAATAAAAACAATTCAGAACATTATACTAATTAGAAAGGATCGGTTGCAAAGAATGCTGTCTGGATAATTAGAAATTGTACTCACTTTCTCCCCTTGGAATACCATTTCAAGATCTTTGATATTTCTTATTTCTTCAGTCAACTTCGCGTATCGCGTAGTGATACATGGCGAAGTCTTATGGCGAACGCGATGAATTTTCATTTCGATACGAGAATTTTCGATAAATATCGAATTTCGATACGAAAATTTTTTTTAAAATGTGAAATATTTTCTCCTTAAAAAATGTTTACTTACTATGAATAACAATGAAATAAAATACCTATAATTACAAAATACTGCTCCATTTTAAACTAGTATGTTGTGGCCATCACAAAACTTTCTTCTATATAAATCACGTCAATTAAATCATTTAAATAGTACAAGAAATGACAACGATTTATCACCAATTCATATCAAAGTATATCTGAATTTGAAGTTGGATGAAAATTCGTGCATTAGTTCTTGAGATAGAGCTATAGCGGAAATTCTGAAAAAAATGTAGCATAGCAGCGCCACCTGTTGAGCGATTTACACCAAAAGTAAACAGCACTAAACGATATCAAGGTATACCTGAATCTGAAGTTTGTTGAAAGTCCAAGCATTAGTTCTTGAGATAAAGCTATTGCGGAAATCGCAAAAAATACAGCATAGCAGCGCCAGGGGTGCCCAGAGAGGGGTTTAGTGACGCAAAATGCGTCATAAAATTTATTTTTGGGGGGGAATTGAGAGAAAAATTACATTTGGGGGGGGGGATTTTTAAAATCCTAATACTATTTGCTTTTTTTTTTTCACTATTAAAAAAGTTTTTGATTTTTGTAATATCACTTTTAACTTCTTTTCAACATTCAATTTCCAGAAATGGTCATTTTTTTTTCATTCTTTAAATTCTAGATAGGGGCAATAAGAACCGATTTTGCATCTTAATATCTTTGAAAGTGCGGGAATAAAAAAAAATACTTGGTATACAGGTGGGAAAATGTTTAACACATTCTGAGAGGCAATTAGGACTCAAGACGTGATAAAAGGAATAGCTTTCCAGAAGCGTCTTAAGTAATTTATTATATTGTTTGACAGGGTCGAATCGCACAGTCCGAGTGCAAAACTACATTCTTGATGGGTATGATAAGAAATAACAACAAAATAAGCATTTCAGAGGAAGAGACAACGCTAAAATTACTTGACGATTTTCAGAAAACTAGGATTTAAGTACAGTATATTTTAGTGATGTTAGAAGAGTAGTATTGTGTGTCATTAAAACAGTATAAGGTAAACAACCTGTACAGAGAAAAAGACTTCCAGCTAGTGATGAGCGAAAACGAGATGTTTTTATAGATTTTATCGATTGTATGGACATCTCGATATTTTTTGATTGTGCAAAATTTTCCTCAGTGACTCCAGTTTGCCAATTGCTTTTATACCATACCCGATTCGATTTGATCAAGAATCGTCTGTGGGAAAGCTGGAATGAGTCGGGTTAATAAGGACTAGTTGGCTACGCCTGCTAGTGCGCCCCTTCTTTAATCAAGGCCTCTAATTTATACGTAATCATGTAATATGAAATCTCAAACTGGGTCCCCGATGCATACGGTACCGTATAGAAGGCAAGGTGTGCACACACTGCAAAATCTTGTAAACAAAAAAAATCTCGAACCGAACGAACCTCGGACCGGATCCTTTGGGGGGTCAAAGGGCGGGCACAGGAGCTGCATAATATGAATAAGTGGTCGCAGGGATTTCCAGCGATATATCACATGAGGGTTATAGGCAAAATTTAGAAAAGTGCCCCCGGGAGGGCAAAGTGGAGGAAGGATCATCGGAGGGGTATAACAAGAGGTGATTGTGTTCAGGTAATGTACCTGAATTCAGGTATTTATTTCATTTAACATACTGGAATTCCAGTTTTTCTGATAGTAAAATTAATAAAATAAGACTAAAATATCAATTTCATATGATTTCTAAACATAATTAAAGGTAATACTTTTCATAATAAAATGGTTTGGACCTCTCTGCAATAAATTACATGTTCTCTCTCCATGCGAAATCCTTTTCTTGCTAAAATTTCAGGTATTTTTTCCTGAACTCGCAATCACCCCTGGGTATAACATCAATAAGTGGTCACAAGCCATTCCAACCAAATGTCACATGAGGGGTCTTGAGCTAAATTTATAAAAATGCACACCGGGGTGACAAAGTGGGGGGAAAGGGGCGCGGGAGGTGCATAACAGCAGTAACTGGTCACAGTCCTATCAAACAATACTTCATATGAGGGGTCTGAGCTAAATTTCGAGAAGTGCCTCCCGTGGGGACAAAGTGAGGGGAGGGACACCGGAGGTGCATAACATCAGTAAGTGGTCACAGGCCTTTCCAACCAAATGTCACATGAAAGGTCTCGAGCTAAATTTATAAAAATACCCACCCCACCGTGAGGGCAAAGTGGTGGGGGAGGGGCGCGGGAGGTGCATAACATGAATAAGTGTTCACAGTCTTTTCATACAATATGTCACATGAAGGGCCTCGGTTAATTTAGAAAAGTGCCACCCTGGGTGTCAAAGTGAGGAAAGGGGCACGGTAGGTGCTTAATATGAATAAGTGATCGCAGGACTTTCTAATGATATATCACATGAGGGGTGTCGACAAAAATTAGGAAAGTGCTCCCCCCCCGGGGGTCCAACTATCGCAACCCCCCAGGAATTCAGCCCCCCTTTTGAAATTTCATATATTATAAGTAATATTTTTCGGAAAACTCCTTAAAAAATTCGAATTAAAATGATGAAAACGCAAAAAAGTTCAAAAACTGGGGCCAAATTGTGAAGGGGAGAAGAAAGTCTCATAATATGAAAGAGTGATCCGAGGGCTTTCCAATGATATATCATATGAAGGGCTTAAAAAAGGTTGAAAATCCCCCCCCCCCCACGGTTTGTTCACTCTTTCGGCCCGGAATTCACGCATGCCCCACTTTTAATTTTTTATATTTAATAAATAATATATACCGGAGGACTCCATAAAAAAAACACATCTAAAATTATATTCATTGTAGAAATCACTACGGTTTTTAAAATTTGTTCATCCCCTCCGCACACCCCTCTTTGACATTTTTATATTTAATAAATAGTATTTATCAGAGGGTTCCAGGTATGTGACAGCTTGATAGGGCTAAAATAAGAGAAACTTTGAATATTAGGGCTTCATTTCACAGCTCATTGTCATGCCTCTTTCTCTATCTCGTCTCGATAAATCTTCTCACATCTCTTCTCTGCCGAGAACGAGAAATTGAATTCTCGTTCTCGGCAACCTATGAAAAGACACTAATCGAGAAGCGAAGAAAATTGATTTCTCATTCTCGGCCAACATTGAAATGTTGAAAAGCACGAGAGGAATAATCGGGAAGTCAAAAGTCGAGATGCCGGTGAAAAATCATTGAGATGAGATTTGCGGAAATGCCAGAGAAAGAGAGAAATGAAGCTTTCAGAGTCAACTTACCGCATTTCTGGTTTAAGTCATAGTTTCTCGAAGGAGTGCATTTGCTTATCCAATCTCTTTTTGTTATTAACCGGTATGGGTTAGGAGGTATAGTGGTTTATTTATTCAGTTCTGTATATTCCTAATTTCAATAATTACTGTTGAATTTAGTGTCATTTTGCCCCGAATTTTCAATGTTTCTCTTACTTTAGCTCTGTCAAGCTGTCCCATACCTGGGGCCCTCAGATAAATATTATTTATCAAATATAAAATTTCAGAAGCGGAAGGTGAGTGAATTCTGGAAGGCGCGAGAATGGACCGACGGGGGATTAATTTTCAAACTTTTACCGAACCCCTCCTGTGACTTATCATCGGAAAGCCCTTTGACCACTCTTTCATATTATGAACCTTTCTCCTCCTGGAGTAAATTTCGGGAGGGGAAAGCAGTAAGGGGGTGAATTTTTTAAATCGTTACGATTTCTACAAGAAATATAATTTTAAGTGTGTTTTTTTTATGGAGCCCTCCGGTAAATATTATTTATTAAATATAAAAATTTAAAAGTGAAGGTTGCGTGATTTCCGGGTGTATTCTGGGAAGAAAGAGTGAACCCATGTGTGAAGGGTAAATTTCAAACTTTTTGGACCCGTCATGTGATATGTCATCGGAAAGTTTTCGGACCACTCTTTCATATTATGAATTTTTCTCACCCCCTCCCCCAATTTGGCTTCCCGGGTGAGGCGCTTTTCGAACTTTTTGAAATCGTAGCGTTTTTATCATTTTAGATCGGATTTTGTTACGGAACACTCAGATGAATAATTTATAATATATTAAAATTTCAAAGAGAGGGGGGAGGGTGTATTCCGGGGCGCACAATAGTTGGAATCCTGGGGGCACTTTTCTATCTTTTGCCGTCACCCCCTCATATGATATATCATTGGAAAGCTCTGTGACTATTACTTCATGTACATACCTCCCGCGCCCTTCTCTCCTTTGACCCCGCGGGGGGTCACTTTTCTAAATTTAGCCGACACCCCTCATGTGATATATCGTTGGAAAGCCTTATGACCACTTATTCATATTATGCATTTATTGCTCCTCCCCTATTTCCTCCCCAGGGGGGTTGTTTAACGCACTCCAGTAGATGGTCTTCTAATAAAGGGGAAATCATAGAACTGATTTCAAATGACGTAAAAACATCAATAAAAAATATTGATACTATTTACTATCCTTTCAGTTCATGTTTTTGCCACTAGGGGGTGCTTTTTATTATTATTTCTTTGGCCAATTTGCTGCTAATTGTCGAAAAATTCTAATTATGGATACTTAAACTCCTTTTACCATTTCATACCTACTCGCGACTTTTCAACTTTTGCAGCCAAAGAACGCCGTTACATGACTTTTCCACTATTATGGCTCCATTATAGCCTTCCTTCGGTTTGCGGTTTTTTAAATCCATCTCTTTTCAGTTACCATGTATTTACTAAATACTGCTTTATAAACATATAAAAACAATGGTTTTAATAAACGATTGTAGAACATCTCGATTGTAGGTTCTCGGAAGTAATTGATGATTATATCGATTGTGTTTTTTACCGATTACGATTTTTTTTATTGGTCCACGAATTATTTTAGGGGGAAGGGAGAAGTTTATAGAAAAATTAGAATTTTTTGGGAGGGAAAGGAGGATTAATTACTAGGTAATAAGACTGAAAAATTATAGTGTGAAAGAAAAACATACCTATACAGAATACAGGGGCTTACAATAGATATAGGACTATGTTTTAATGGTATAATGTCTGCCATTTTATATGAATCGGTACTTGTATAAGAGTATATTGTATGTTGTTAAAGCAGTATTAAGCAACACTTGTACTGAAATAAACGCTTCAATCCACAGTTTATTTTAGGGAGGGGGGTGATTTAGAGAATTTTTTTGGGAGGGTGAGATTAAACTGTATGACTAGATAGTATAAAAAAAATGATTGGGAAATCTTAAGCGTTAAGATTTAATCTTAAACAAGGGCGTATGTACATGCAAATGTATTTGATATGCGTTTGATATAAACGACTCGTCTTTAATATTTTAGTTTTCTTAAAACGATATGCAATTTTTGTATTTAAGATTTATTTTGTAATAATTTAAAAGATTTTTATTTTAAATACTTGTAAGTAAATATTTATTTTCATAAAAAAAGTAGCTTTATTTATTAAAACGTATATAGTGAACTCGGGGTTGACAGTCAGGACTTATAAATGTGAAAACAATCAGATTGCTAATAATAAAAAATGTATCTTTTATTATTTATTACGCTGTTAAAACTTTTATTTCATGTTTGTATGACAGTACGTAAGAATACTATTATTAAATAATTTAATAATAAGAATATATTTTACAATTGATTTTCTGTTTAGGGGGGGACTCAGTGTTAATGTGTGAAGATTTTCTGGGGGGGAATTTGCGTCATTGGTTTTGGGGGGGATGGTCACCACTGAGCAGCGCTACCTGTTGAGCGATTTACACCAAAAATTAAACAGCACTAATTTATACATCAATTCATGTCAAGGACTAACTAAATCTGAAGTTTGATGTAAATCCGCGCAATAGTTCTTGAGATACAGCTCTTGTAGAAATCGTGAAAAATGCAGCACAGCAGCGTCACCTGTTGAGCGATTTACACCAAAAATTAAACAGCACTAATTTATAAATCAATTCATGTCAAGGACTAACTAAATCTGAAGTTTGATGAAAATCCGTGCAATAGTTCTTGAGATACACCTCTTGTGGAAATCGTGAAAAATGCAGCACAGCAGCGCCACCTGTTGGGCGATTTGCACCAAAAATTAAGCAGCACTAATTTATATCAGGGACTAACTGAATATGAAGTTTGATGAAAATTCGTGCATTTTTTCTTCAGTTAGAGCTATTGCGATAATCATGAACAATGCAGCATACCAGCGCCACCTGTTGGGCGATTTTCACAAAAAAGTAATCAGCACCAAACTATATCCTGGACTAACTGAATCTGAAGTTTTATGAAAATCCGTGCAGTAGTTCTTGAGATACAGCTATTGCAGAAATCGTTAAAAATGCCGCATAGCAGCGCCACCTGTTGGGCGATTTTCACCAAAAACTAATCAGTTCCAGTTTATATCAAGGTCTAACTAAATATGAAGTTTTGTGAAATTTCGTGCATTAGTTCTTGAGGAGCGCCCACAAAATTTGTGTCACATACAGACAGACAGACGGACAGACAGACGGACAGACAGACAGACAGACGGACAGACAGACAGACAGACAGACTCACAGACAGACATTTTGTAAAAACATGTTTTTTGGAATCTCGGACTCATAAAACGTGTAAATCCGTCGAAAACTGGAATTCGAAAATTTTCATGAAACCAATACTTTCTTCTTGTAAAGATAGAAGAAAGTAAAAATCAGTCTAAGTATTTTAAAGCACATAATAAACTGTTTTCGTAATTTAAAAAAAGATTTATTGCCAATATTCAGATTTTTAACTGTGACCTAAACCGCGCAAAACCGATGTGCAACGTTCTGTCTGCTAGCCCATAGAATAACATGTAATCCGCGATCCTAAGAAGTCCATTTTTTCATGCGGATTATATAAAAATTAAGAGTTTTCCTAGATACTAGGTTAGTCTTATCCACTTCGTCAAAAACAGATTCATTTTATATATTAATGTTTTAAAAAAAAATCTAGACCGTTTCGGAGGAAAAAAAAAGACAAACTTACACCATCGAAATTGCTTTCAAAATGGGTTTACAGATCTGAAAATATACTGCACGTAGAATTGTAAAAAATTCAGAATAGGATTAGACTGCAGATATAAGACTGTTTTAAAAAAATCAGAACAATAGGACCTATATTTGATGAGTTCTTAACAGGCGGCTTTTCGCATTTTCTTTGATGTCGAGTTAGCTGTATATATGAGTTCCGCCATCTACGAATTCTACGATACGATTTAGGCTTAAGGCTGCGTCACTCGGAATACTGCCGTCTTCCATGATAAATAATGGATTTTAAATACAGAATGGTTTTATTAGATTTAAGGAGGGGCCCAGGACACAAAAATCTTAATTTTTTTTATTTCATTAAAAATTTCTCTGTTTTTTTTTTTGTTTTTGTTTTTTTTTTCCTTAAATTGAAGTTTAGATCATGTTTCCATCTTAATTGGAACAGGAAATATTTATTTTTAGGTTTTGGTTTGTTTTCAAAATCTAGCTTTCAAGCAATGATTGTCATGAAAACGACTCTTTGCGAAAATGCGTTTTTCTTCATGATTTGTTCTTTCACCATTTCACGTATTTAAATTGTTATAAATCAAGAACCATTAAAAATAAATGGTTCAAATTTGGAACGTGTATTTTTAAATTCTTTTACTTTAATTTTGATTCAGCAAATTTGAAAAAAATATTTTCTTTTGAAAATATGATTTTTTTTTTTAAAGTTACGTCATTTTTTTCTAATTTTTATTTTGAATATTTTTAATTTTCATTTAAATTAATATTTTTTTAAATGCTGAATATAAATTAAAACGTATATATTTCTATTTATTTAAATGCAAAAAAATTGATATTCTACAAATAATATTTCGAGTTATAACGATTTTAAACTACCGCACTTTAATAAAATTTAAGCTTTAAATTAAAAAAAAAAATGTGTATGAGTTTTATCATGTGGTTTTATTTGTGAATGATATGGTTAACCATCACAAAAAATTTCGAAATTTTAACTCAATAAATAAAAAATTTTGGAAAATGTGCCTCGGACCCCCTTAAGTGTTTATATCATGACTTTGCATTTCAAAAACATTTTGAAATTTCATCTTTTATTTTACATGTGGTAATCTAATCCGGACTTTCCGAGTCACAGAACGTACTGATTGATGTACAGGTAAAAATCTTTTTTAATTAAAAACTCTAATATATATTTTTTAATGTTTAACTAATTTTGTAGATTGGCCACTAACAACACCAAAAGGCAATTTTATTTGAAAAATGTCAATTTTGCATTAAAATAAAGTTTAGAAATTTATTAAAAACAGTACTTTTGTATTAGTTGCATGCCAAGAGTTAATAGCCCAAGAAATCGTCAATGATTTATGTAATTACATAGCAACCTTTCTAATTCTGATTATTTTAGTGTTAGTTAGATTATATGTCTAGTGAACTTGTGTTTTATCTATTTATTTATTTTTGGTGAAGTTTTAATTTCGTTATCGAATATTATCTGGAAACAAATGCTGAACTATTTACATAGTTTTAAGTGTAAACGGGTTAATATTCCGCAAACAGGTTGCACGTGATAGAGATAGATTAAAAAAAAAAAAATCATGCTCGAAAATCATTTTAAAAGCACTATTAATAATCCGTATATTGAGTTATAGTTGTGTAAAATTTGAATTTGCGTGTATTATAGTTGCGTAAAATTTAAAATTTGAAATGTTTAGAAGTTGCCATATTTGCTAAAAAAGAAATTTAGTACTCAGGTGGGTACCGTCATTAATATTACATCAGCTTTACTCACGGACATCATTTGGCTTTATAATATAGATCAGCGATTCAACCTAGATTAAAGATGTCCGACATAGCGCACCAAGTACAACAAAAAAAGCATTTTTGGTACTTTCTTATTACCCAAATGCAGGTGGGTAATCGCCAGAGATTTTACCATTCATAGCTAATTTTTTTTCATTATTTAAAAGAGTAATTTAATTACGTGTCTATTAAATTCTTGTTTTATTTTGTTATGTGTGACATTTTAATTATGTTTGGAAATTTAGTTTTCTGAATTACTTCATTGTTTTAACTGCAAAGGGTAAATCTTCTGTAATTAGGTCGCATGATTATTTTTGAAATGGAGTAAAAACAAAACAAAAAAAAAAAAAAAAAAATCACGCTTGAAAATTATTTTTAAAATGCATAAAAGATCAGTAAATTGAGATACAGTTAAATAAATTGCATTTAAAAGTACGTTTTTCCTATTCGACTGTGTAAAAGTTGAAATTATGCGATGTTTAAAGTTAAATATATATATATACATATATATATATATATATATATATCAGTGGCGTGGCGTGAAAATTTTCGGTGGTCATCGCAATTATTTAAGTTTGTGGTGAAAAATTATTAACTCTAAAATTCAATGGTTGAATGTTCAAAAAAGAAACTTTAAATCTTACCTTCACTTATACATGAACTCCAAATGTTCTGCTAAAACTGGATCGTAGAGTTTTAAAAGCTTATTAAGAGTTTTAAAATATTGCTCGGTCATCGCCGCATCCAGCGATGACCGGACGCCACGCCACTGATATATATATATATATATATATATAGGGGAGACTAGGGAGGGTTGACCCACTTTTTACAAAATGATTTTTTATTTTTAAATATTGAACGTAGAATAAAGTTTTATATATCATTTTATTCGTTATACAATCAGTTATCAAAATAAAATTGCTACATAAGTGTAATATATAAGAACTTTGAAAAATGAATGATTTTATTCATGACAAAATAATGGGTCAAGGCTCCCCACATACAGGAGGGTTGACCCACTATATGGGAGGCTTGACCCACTTTGTATTATATTGAAATATTTGAGAAGAGAATAAAATCAGTTAAAAAAAAAAAACAGAATAACTTTATGCTACATGCTTTAATTATTAAAAAAATATTTTTGAAAACATGACGCTTAAAAAAACCTGTTTTGACGCAATCGCAAGTCATGGGAAAAAACATTTGTTTTAAACATGATTTTGTCTGAGCATATATAATTGTACATCAGAGAAAATGAAATTTCAACATTTAAGACAATATTCCGGTAAAGACAGGTTCCGTTTTCATAGGGTTTCATGTATGAATATGCTGGATTTAGGAAACACTGTCCCGCCTTTTTTTTTGTCTCCTTGTCAAACTTTTGGTGACACTCGACCTAACAACATAGTTGTCACATAGTTTGGCTTCATCTAACTTTATTCATCCTGGTGAAATTTGTCTACATGCCTTCCTGAAGTTTTTCGATCAATGCTATTTTGTTTTGCAGCCGCATTGGGCACTTAACTTATTATTAACATCGTTTAGGCCTTTCGGGAGCAAAGTACTTTCAGTACTAAAATGTTGAAATAAATGACTGGCACCGGAATTTACGAACAAATTTATTTGGAAATAAGAAAAAGGCTATATTTCACATACATATTAAATGGAAAACATTTTAGTAAAATTCTGGTGTTATTCTGGCGTTTGGGAATTAAAATTAAGTGGTTTCATAAACATGCCATTGTCCCTGAAATGGTTAAGACTGCTGTTTTCATACTTTCTATTCTTTTCCACTGTTTCTATTTACCTATTTTAAGTAATATTTAGATGGAGAAAAGTTCCTATCAACTTTCCCATTTATATTTCATTAAGTATTTTCTTGCAGTGGATACTACAGCAATTTTTTACATCTTTCTTTAAGCAGTTTCAAACACTTTCTTTTCCATCACCCCATTTTACAGTAGCTTTACAGGATAAATATATATTCTTTTTTATATATAACCCTTTTCATTATGCACAGTCTATAATAAACAGATTACCAAAACCACTTAATTAAAGGAGCCTTGAGCATCTGGTCAACCCACCCTCATATTGACTGGGTCAAACCTCCCCACATACCACTTTTCTAAATAATAGAATATTGTTATGTTAAGCCTAACTTACGGTACAATCTTTATGCCTGGAATGTAAGCTCGTTATTTCTGCATTACTTTAAACCTACTTACTTAAATTTGTATGATATATTTTATCTGAAAAAAGCTTACAAATTATTTCTAAAAAACGCACTTTTTAGGTTGAAAACGCTCCCCATTTGATTTTTCCACACCTATTTCGATTAGCTGTTTGAAACAAAGACTGTTCTTTGAGCATTCCAATAGCTTTGGTTGACACCTATTGGTAAAACTCTGGAATTATTTTAAATATGAAAACTAATGGGTGGGTCAGGCCTCCCGTATGGTCAACCCTCCCTAGTCTCCCCTATATATATATATAAAAATCCATTATAAACCATTACAAATTATTATCAACAAATGTGAATATATAAATTATAAATGAATTTATATATATGTGCTCAGGTCACTGTTGATATGTTTTTCATGATAACATAGCTGACAAAACTGCCGTACTATACAACTTTGTGAACTTGATAACATAGGAGATGTTTATACCGCGAAAGATGCTCTTATTAAAAATAAATAAATAAATAAATAAAAATATAAAATAGTGCAATTCTGGTTAGCGTATCTAAATCTTCCTTTGTAATCTATTGAACATGTCATTTTAAAAAATTAATTAGAGTAAATTCTGTCTTAGGCAGATTCTGTGTAAGACGGAAATTTGTCTGACGCGGAAAGATTTTAAAGTCTCGCAGAACAATTTTCAATACAATAATCACTATCCGAGGCAAAATACTGTCTACAGCGAATAAAATTTCGAAAGCAAGGAGTTTCAATAGATCGGCTCAAAAATGAATATGAATTCGAAACCTCAGAAATCAATATATTTTCAAGGTTTAAAGAATCATTTTTAAAAACAAAGTTTCTTTTGCTACCACTAATTTTCAAAGTAGTTTTTTTTTTTTTTTTTTTTTTTTTTTTTTTTTTTTTTTTTTCTTTTGCGTATTCATAAGTTTTTTTCAAACTGTAATACTGTCTTTTAGAATGCCATCCATACTGATCATAACTTTCAGCTGCGTAATTGAATTTATACATGCCAGAGTAACAAAATAATGTTAATATTAATGCTGTTAATTTATCATATTTGTCCGTAAAACATGTGTTTTAAACATGAAAATGTTTATTTGAGAATGGCAAGCATCTAGAAAATTTATATTACGGCGTTAGAAAACTGGTTAATAAGCTATAAAAACTACTCAAAAATGCTTCCACAGTCAATGACAAAAAAAAAAAAAAAAAAAAAAAAAAAAAAAAAAAAAAAAAAAATCTTTACTTTTATAATTACAAGGTGATAAACCTGGGTTTCCCGGGTTACAGAATATACGTGAAAACCATCATATATATTATTTCTTGTGTTAACATCTTTTTACTCTTCACATACTAAAGACACAGCGAAGAATGAGGTATATTTCGAAAGGAACTGCAAGCTACCTTTGATATAGTATACTTATGTATCGTTAAAACACGTTGTTTGATAAAAATGACTACAGTTAATCAAAAATTAATGAAAAAACGTATCACCAAATACTCTCAAAGATTAGATTTAATAATTTTTTTTAGAATTACCATTAACAATTCAATGACATTTATTTGAAATATAGCAATAATGCACTCAAATAAAGTTTAGAAACGCATTAAAAGTAATATTTTTATATTGACCTCGTGTTAGGAGTTAACAGCCGAAGAAATCGCCCAAAAATCTCTATTTATAATCAGCGTTTTTGACTCTGTTCAGTGCAGTGGGTTAATTGCCAAATGCAATTCCATGTCTTAAATTTGTGTTTTATTTATATTTGATTGTTTTATTTATAGACTGATAAATGCTTTAATTTCGTTATGGAATATAAGCTGCAATCAGATAATGAACTATTTATATTAATTTAAGTGCAAACAGATTTACCTTTCGTAACCATCTGCCCGCAATAATGATAGATTTGAAAAAAAAATCATAATCATGCTTAAAAACTATTTTAAAAACTGTAAAAATTGAGTAAATTGCGATACAGTTTTAGAACGAATTCCGATATAGTTTTCAAACAAATTGCATTAGAAAGAACATTTTTTTCCCTACTCGACAGTGTAAAGATTCAAAATGTGCGGAATATAGAAGTTTAAAAAATTGCTTTGTAAGTTTAATTTTATCGTCTGCTGTTTCCACCGTCAAAATGACGTCAGCGTTACGCACAGACACGTTTGTCCTTTATCCTCTTGAGGGGCAAGCAATTACGTTTGTGAAATGCTGAATTCCCACCAGAATCTTTGAAAAATTCTATTTCAAAATAAGTAAAAGCAATTTTACGTTTTTTTTTTCCACCAAAGTTAGAAAAGTAAAATTTAATAAAATTTTTCTGGTGTAAAACTTCATTAATCGTAGGTGGTATATAATATATACCGGTGCCCCTCAAGGGGTTAAAATACAGATTTCTTTAATTTTCGAAAATCTGTTAGGTTCTAAGGTTTCTAAAGATGAAGAATGCGTTTCGGATTCGGGGTAATTAGTGAGAGGTTTGGTATATTTTCGCTCGTGGTGTTGTTTTATTTTATTTATTAAAAAACCTCTGTCTATTTTTACTTTTAATATAAAGTTATACTATCATGTGACTTTAAAATGCATTGTGCGCTATTTTAAATAAATTTTATTGACTTACAAGAAAATTATCATAAATTACACATGTCCTTATTATTATAAGATTTAAAAAATCATGATATATAACAAAATACAGTAAACAATACTAAACAATAAAAAAAAAAATCCCATGTCATTACAGTTCATTATGAATGCCCTTATTTGTTTAATTTTAATTTTAAAATTAAACGTATTTTTAATAACCAAGATTTTGTTACTAGGATGTCTTTGTAACAGTTGAGGCTGTAGATTTTACAGTCTCAGTCTTTTGAACTAACAATTAATGTTTAAAGTATAAATAGGTTTTACTGATATTTAGCAAAATTATCACTAAACACACGAGTTTTAATTGTTATTCGAGATGTTTGCCATGAAATTCCTAGATGTTATTGGGGTATCATTATGGCATGTTCGGTATAGAAAATGACGTGTGTAGCATTTACGGTTAATTTATAGGGACACTCAAAAGAATTCCATTAAATTACGGTCTATGGGGGAAAATCGTTTGAGGTCTATTTTAATGATATTACGCTATTTTAAACATATTGAAATTGATATTTATCACTTAAGTGTACTACAAGGTACTTACTCTAGAGCATGCTGAGCATATAACTTATCGTTCATTTACAGGGACACCCAAAAGAATTTGGCTGCAGAAGAAAATGAGTAACAATTGTACTATTGAAGCTTACGAAAAATAATTGCTGAAGTGCGTTTTCAGTTGTGGTATGCGTTTGTAAATTTAATTATTTTTTAAATATTACTTGGTGTGTACAAATTCTGTAGATTGCATGCAGGGATGCACAAAAGTTTTCAACAACACCTGTTTATTGGCGGAAAATACTCAATGAAAATTTTCAACTGTGCTATGCTTAAAAATGAACTACCTTTTGCATACTACGTAGATTACATACGTATCAACAGATCATATACAGGGCTGCACAAAAAGATTGTATATTTTCCCGACTATTCGTGTTAATAGCAGAAATTGGATTTTCAAATGCATTATGTGTTTTCGATAGTGTTCATTTAGACATAATCTTTCACACTAGATTAATTTTAACACGATTATTCTATTTGATAAATAAAGATGATAATGGATGTAAATTTTCAACTGGGAGAAAAAGGTCCGGACCAGGAGTCGAAACAAGGATCTCTTGACTGAAGCCGTCAATGCTCTACCATGTGAGCTATCCCGGACGAATCTGGTGGAACGTTTTCACCCAGCTAACCTTATTGATTATAGCATCTGGTCTAAAATCTGGTTCAGCTCAATAGAATAAATCGCAGGTAATGCAACTCCAGAAATCGCTGAATACGTAATCACACTAGATTAATTTAATTTATAAATCGCAGGTAATGGAACTCCAGAAATCGCTGGATACGTAATTACTTAGTGTACTAAATTAATCTCTTGTAATTACGAATCCAGCGATTTCTGGAGTTCCATTACCTGCGATTTATTCTGTTGAGCTGAACTAGATTTCAGGACAGATGCTATAATCAATAAGGTTAGCAGGGTGAAAAAAATCCACCAGATTGGTCCGGGATAACTGAGATGGTAGAGCACTGACGGCTTCAGCCAAGAGATCCCTGGTTCGAATCCTAGTCCGGACATTTTTCACCCAGTTGGAAATTTACATCTATTATCATCTTTCACGTTAATAAACTGTGGAGTTTTGATGTAATAATCTGAATGTGTTGGAACGTGTTTCATAATCTATGCCGTACGCATGATTTATTGTTCTTGTTTTCATTTGTTTTGTGTTACTGTTAATTTTAATACATATTTTGTTTCAACATTTCGAGATATAGTTTATTTCTCGTTTTGTGAAAATATATTCAAATTATTATTTTTAAGGAACGTAAATTATTTCAAGAGAAATTACTATTGTGATAATAAATTGTATTGTTTTGGATTTTTTCTTTCTTTTTTTAGAGAAATTACAAATTTCGTGAAAAAACAATTTTTATTCTGCTTTGTGAACCTGCTCATAGAAACAATACTTAGTTTTTTGAGATTTTCTTAATATACATCATTAAATACATATGTTTTTAGTTACTTATCTTTCTTGTATCATTAATGATAAATATGCAAACACAATGTAATCTGATAAAGTTTGTGGGCGCTGTACTTTGCTATTTTCCATGTATATTTTAGAAAAAGAATTCTCTAAACTATCTTATAATTGTTAAATTTAATTCCCCAGATGTTCTTCGGCAACTGCTAAAAGTGATTAAAAAAAAAAGAAAAGAAAGAACTTGTTACTAAACACAGATCATTTTAACAAGCAAATTTACGAACTGTTTCTTTACTTCCGCATTTGATAATGAGTGCTATTACAGACCACTTGAGTAACTCTCTAAAGCATATGTGCTAATAACTAAGATTTCACCACTCATATGTAACCAAAAAGGAACATCTGAACATTTTTGACTGTTGCCAGACACCTTTAATTATTATATATTTTTTCTACGCTGCGAATATGTGTTTTAGCAGCTTTATGTATTATCACTCTTAATCATGTAGCCTCTCTGTTAAGACGGAGTTTCTTATACTCCAGTAATATGTTTAATTATAAGTATTTAAAGCTAAAAGTTGAATCTTTCTTTATCGTAAAAACACACAATACTAATTCATATTACATTATATCTTCCCATGGATTTAGCGATTCATATTAAGCTCTCAAAGGATACTTCAAAGGATAAATAATGCTTCACAAAATAAAATAAAATAATTTCTTCAAGAAGCTTTTGGATAAATCCCTGGCCACGCCACACCGATGAAGTTATACGTCATCGCGATATTGATGAATCCCAGGTAAGAGCATTTTACCTATTTCCATTTCAAAAGCAGCATAGCCACAAGAGATTTTTTCTAATTGTTTAAATATGAGACAGCGAATTCCTGCTATCGAGAATGGAGTGCTTTTGGCTTGATAGGCCACTTAAACTCCAACAAAAAGATTAATGAGACAGATAAAGTGCTCATGTTTAGCGAAAAAGAAGAAAAATTTTATATAGTGGCTTAGATTATAAATATTAAAAGTATTCATGTTCTGAATAAAAAAAAAATAAAAAGATGCTGCATTGAATAAAATAATGAATGTTATTGTACCAGAAATATTAAGGTGAATGAAAAAGAAACATTTATATATTTATGTTTTATGTAATGAACATTTAAATAATTAGTGAATGAACAATTTGTTGGTTGTGAGTAATAATAATAATAAAAAAAAGAAATCGTTCATTTTACAGTAACTAAATAAATAAAAAGGAAATAGGTTCGTCGCATATATAAATAAGAGTAAACATGGCAGGGATAAAAGACGTCCAAATTGTCGAAAAATTAAATTCGCATAATTACTCAAATTGGAAATTTCGCGCAGAAATGATTTTAATAAAAGAAGAATTGTTTGATGTAATAACACAAAATCCCCCAGATCCAATTACCACGGACTGGACGAAGAGGGACCGTAAAGCACGTGCAATTATCAACTTGAGTATTGAAGACTCACAGATCGTGCATGTAAAGCACTTAAACACTGCCAGAGAAACCTGGCAAGCTTTAAAAACAATTCATGAAAGGGCTAATCTCTCAAGCAAGTTATATTTGCTGAGAAAATTATACGGAGCAAAACTCCCAGAAAACGGCAATCTAATAAAACACATTACACATATTTTAGAACTTGTTGATAAACTTTCAGCCATAGGCGAAACTATTAATGACTCGCACATTTCAGCTCTGTTACTTTGTTCATTACCACCTAGCTACAACACCTTAATTATAGCCCTCGAGGCCCGTCCAGAAAATGAACTTAATTCAGAGTTTATAAAAGGAAAACTCACTGATGAATATACAAGACGTTTAGAAAACACAGATCAGAGCGAGAATTCCTCAAAAGCGTTTAAAACGCATAAAAAGTTTCCGGCTGAACACTATAATAAAAAGGACAAACAGTGCACATACTGTAAATTAAAAAACCATACATACAGAGAGTGCTGGCATCTTAAGAACAGAAACACTTACTCACCGTCACAAAAACAACAGCCGCACAAATCCAAGTATTACACATCATCGTTATGTTATGAAGACGCAAACTATTATAGAGAAAACAAAAACCGTGAAACAGAACCAATTCGGATTAACAAAACACAGGGCAATTCAGGAAAAGGCAGCGACGCAGCTTTTTTAGTCCAGAAACCAGGAAAACAAACCTGGATAATCGACTCAGGTTCATCGACACACATTCTAAACAGTAAAGATGCATTCACTAAGTTTAACGACACTGAAAAGACGACAGTCATCATTGCCAATGGAAAAACGCTGAATTCACACGGTACAGGTGAAACGACATTTAAAACAAAAACATCCGATGGAGGGATAAACACAATCACATTAAAAGAAGTATTATATGTACCAGAATTAGAATCGAACCTCATATCGGTAAGCAAAGCAACACAGAATGGCTATAAATTAATTTTCGATAAAGAAAAATGCACGTTATCCCGAAACGGGAATATTTATCTTGAAGCAAGAATGAAAAATAATTTATATCAAGTCGAATTATTAGAAAGCGCTGAAACTAATAAAGTAAACATTGCACATGAATGTAAAAATAAAAATTGCATAGAAGTTTGGCACAAACGACTTGGCCATCGTAACTATAATGCGATAAAAGAATTAATAAATAAAAACTTAGCAGACGGTATAAAAATAAATAACTGTAATCATAATGCATTATGTGAAATATGTATCCAAACAAAAATAAGTGATGCCCCATATCCGAAATCAACAAACTGTCCCAAAACAAGCAAAGTGCTCGATCTGATACACACGGACGTGTGCACATCTATCGGTACACCTACTATCGGGGGAAAAACAATGTTCGTCACTTTTATAGACGACTATTCAAGGTTCACAGTAATTTACTTACTTTCGCATAAAAATGAAGTTCACGAAAAGTTAAAAGATTATGTAGCCATGGTGAAAACCCAATTCGGCAGATTCCCTAAAGCTATTAGATCCGATAATGGAGGGGAATATTTAGGTAAACAAACGGAAGAATACCTAAGGGCAAGAGGTATCCAACACCAGTTTACTGTACCATTTTGTCCGAGCCAAAACGGCGTAGCGGAAAGAAAGAATAGGTCATTATTAGATATGACTAGGAGTCTACTCTCCGAAGCAGGCTTACCTCAAAAATTCTGGGGAGAAGCCATAAATACCGCCAATCACCTGCAGAATAGGCTACCAACCAAAATAACAAACAAAACACCGTTCGAAATTTGGTTCAACCGAAAACCCACCTTACACTACCTGCGTACATTCGGCTGTAAAGCTTATGCCTATATACAAAAACATCAGCGAAACAAATTAGATGATAGAGCGCAGGAAGGAATACTTGTGGGGTATGACAACAAATCAAAAGGTTACCGTATATTTACAAAAGAAAACAAAATAATAATAGCGAGAACAGTTAAATTTATAGAAAATAGTGAAAACAACTTAAAAGAAAGCGAAGAGGTAGCAAACTCAGACAATGACAACAACTACATTCAAACAGAGTTAAGTAATTCGGACGAAGAACCAACCGCGTCCAAACAACCCGACGTAGAACCGAGAAGGTCTCAGAGGTCAAATAGAGGAGTACCACCCGACAGATACGTATGTCACGTAAAAACAAATGACACATTCGAACCAACCGATTTTTATGACATAGCAAACATGAACAACCCAGTAGAAAAAGAAAATTGGCTCAAAGCCACTCAACAAGAAATCCACTCATTAAAGAAAAATAAAACTTGGGACTTAGTGGATCCCCCACCAAATAAGAAAATTATTGGTTGTAAGTGGATTTTTAAGAGAAAGTTAGATAATTTAGGAAATGTACAAAAATACAAGGCCCGTTTAGTAGCGAAAGGATATAATCAGAAGTACGGCGAAGATTATGATGAAACCTTCGCACCCGTAGTTTCACACACAACAATCCGCACATTTTTAGCCTCAGCGGCATACAAAAATCTTTCTGTTCAACACATTGACATCGACACTGCATTTCTTCACGGCGAAATAGAAGAAGAAATTTTCATGAAACAACCAGAGGGTTTTATAGAAAAAAATTGTGAAAACAAAGTGTGTAAACTGAATAAAACAATCTACGGCTTAAAGCAGGCAGCTAGAGCCTGGCACAAAAAGATCGCAGAATCATTAAAAAACATGAATTTTGTGCAAAGCACTGCTGACTCATGTTTGTTTACTAGAAAAGAAAAGGAAAATTTCACTTATATCATCGTCTACGTTGACGATATTTTAATCGCGAGTAAAAGTGAAATAATTAAAGATGTAATAAAACAATTGCAAAATGAGTACGGAGTAAAAGACTTAGGCGAAATAAGTCAGTACCTAGGAACCAACATAATCAAAACGAATGATGGTTACAAATTAAACCAAAAGTCAAAAATAGAAGATTTGGTTAGAAAGTTAAATTTAACAGATGCAAGACCTATTGGTACACCGATGGAAGTAGGTTTCTATAAATTAGAAGATAGCGACAATTTACTTCCGAACAATACAAAGTTTAGGCAAGCGATCGGTTCGCTCTTGTATATTGCCACAGTCACTCGACCCGACATTATGGCACCAGTAAATATACTTAGTAGGAGAAGTGCAACGCCACGCGAGAAGGATTGGAAAGCGGCAAAAAGAATTATTATTTACCTCAATTGCACAAAAAACCTATGCCTAACAATAAGTAAAAATAAACCACCAATACTCATCGCGTATGCTGATGCTGATTGGGCTGGGGACACTAAAAATAGAAAATCAACCACCGGCAATATTTTTTTTCTGGGTGATAATCCCATTCAATGGACTACAAAATTACAGTCAAGCATTGCATATTCTTCCGCTGAAGCGGAATATGTTGCTGCAGCAACCGCAGGACAAGAAATTTTATGGCTATTAAAACTGCTAGAAGATCTTAACTTGTATCAAGTAAAACCTATTTTACTTTACCATGACAACCAAAGCAGTATAAAAATGATAGAAAATGAAAAATTTTCGAAGCGGACAAAACACATTGATATCCGCTTTCACGCCATAAGACAATTAAAGGAAGATAAAATTATCGAATTAAAATATTGTCCCACGCAATACATGATTGCTGACTGCTTGACAAAGCCCACACCCAAACCTCAACTTTTGTGTGACATCAAGACTATGAACTTGTTACCTTATCCATCTGAGGAGATTAAGGAGGGGTGTTAAATTTAATTCCCCAGATGTTCTTCGGCAACTGCTAAAAGTGATTAAAAAAAAAAGAAAAGAAAGAACTTGTTACTAAACACAGATCATTTTAACAAGCAAATTTACGAACTGTTTCTTTACTTCCGCATTTGATAATGAGTGCTATTACAGACCACTTGAGTAACTCTCTAAAGCATATGTGCTAATAACTAAGATTTCACCACTCATATGTAACCAAAAAGGAACATCTGAACATTTTTGACTGTTGCCAGACACCTTTAATTATTATATATTTTTTCTACGCTGCGAATATGTGTTTTAGCAGCTTTATGTATTATCACTCTTAATCATGTAGCCTCTCTGTTAAGACGGAGTTTCTTATACTCCAGTAATAATATCTACATTAAACTATTTTCTCCTACGCAACGGGCTCTGCACGTTAAGCTATTTATTTCTAGGTTACTTCCTGTCTAATATAGAAGAAGTTAATAAATGAACTACATGCATACGAATTCATTCACTACGTTTCGTAGTTTGCTTGCATTACAAAGAATAGACTTGCTTCACTTTCACCTTCATTTCCGGAGCATAATATTATTTATATGCAAAAATAATAAATTATTTCTTGTTAGAAATTGACAATTTAGCACAAAAAGAAGAAAAGAATTTTTTAGCTTAGGTGGCAATTTAGAAAATGTAAATAATTGGTTTATTACATGCAGATTTTTCTAACTTGAACTGAACTAAAAATGAAAGAGTCGGATAAATGTGATCTTGGTACCAATTAAAAGTGGGCCTGCTATTTTTTCTATAACATCAATCTACGGATTATAATATTTTTTATAAATGTTCAGGAATGATTCGGCAAAATGCGTGCTCTAATTTGCCAAATAAATTAATCATTCAAACTTTTGTAATTTTTTTTCGTTGTTACTGATTGTATTAGTTAAGGATAATCTGTCATATGTCGTCGATTTAATAAGGAAGTCTTTTGACAAAATATACCTAGAATTTACGACGAATAAAAAATAAATAAATTTTTATGACACTGTTAAAACATATCATGATTTCCTAATATTTACTTTTACTATCTACTAAACATATAAAATGCAAATGGGAATTTCATTCTGGCTGCTTATAAGTTAGCTCTGATGATAGGACTTACATTGTTGGTTAGATAATTTTTCATGGAAGGTTTTAGTATATAATTTATTGTTCTACATTCCTTAGTTATAAAATTATAGTGGAAAGATCTTTAATCAGATAAACCTGGTTATGAAATATTAGCTTTTTCAAAAAGTTCAATTAAATGGATTTCGATGGGATTATTAGTTAGATAATTTTTCAGGAAAGGCTTTAATTTATTGTTAAATGTTGCTTGATTATAGAATAATAGTGGAAAGATCTATAATCAGATAAACCTAATTATGAAATATTATTCTTCTCAAAAGGTTCTACTGAATGGATTTCGACGGGATTATTAATTAGATAATTTTTCAGGAACGGTGTTGGTATATAACATAGTTTTACGTTGCTTAATTCTAGTCTTATGGAGAAAAGTTCGATAAACAGGTGAACCATATTATAAAAGATTAGCCTTTTTAAATGAATCTGCCATATGGATTTCGATGGAATTTGCAATGTTAATTTAAAATGTTTTAGTATATAAAATATTGTTTTACGTTGCTTAGTAAGAGAATTGTGGGGAAAGTTCTATCATCGGCTGAACTCGATTATGAAATAATAACCTTTTTAAAAAGTTTTATCTTGCGGATTTTGATGGGACTTCCCAAATCCTAATGTAAATGATCAACTAAAAGATTGGTTTAGAGAATAGATCAAATTTAGACACATTAGAAAATATAATAGCACAGTGGCGTTCGTATCATTTCCAGCAATGCGGAAGGACATTCCAATTAAAGCTCCATATTGCTGTAAAATATATGTCGAATTCACCGATATATTTCGTTTGATTGAAGTTTCGTTGGAGAAACCGACAAGCATAGCGGGCAAAGCCTGCTAGTTTTAAATGCAGCATATTATTTTTTAATCTTAGAAAATATCTTCTTTTGATACTTCAATAACTATTTTTAGTCGTTCAAGTTTTGTGGAAAATATGGAAATTTGTGATTGAGTATACTAACATACTTTCACAATTTTTTAATTTTTCGTTATTTTTCATAACAGGTGTGAGTTTAATCTTTCATTTATATTAGTTTTACTTTTCTCATTTGTGTATGATGAATTATATATTGCCTAATTTATAGTTATAAATATAATATATAGATATATAAAGGATATTCCAAAAATACTGACCTCAGTTTGCATTCTTTAAATAATATTGATCATAGACATATATTATAAATTACAAAGCTACGTAAAAAAAGGTACAGTATTTTATGGAATCGACTACAAGTTTCAGCGTTTAAATTTGAAGAAATACAAAATTTAAATTTTTATATGTTCCCCGTGCAAAAAATTGCCCAATGAGTAAAATGTGCCCCAAACACTAATAAGGTCATGTACAAAATTTCAGCTTTTTATCACAAAAAGTCGCAGACTTATGAAAATGCATAAATACCGACTTACATCAATGCCTAGATATGAGTTCGCTAAGGGAAAAATCATGTCGAATGATCGCGTTTCAGGGGTTGTACACAAATTAAGAAAAAAAAACCATGATTGTTTTCAAGCTGTAAACATTTACATTTTAATTTTTAATTAATCCGTCAGCAACTTTGTTTAAACAGCATAAACTGCGACTTTTTACGATAAAATGCTGAAATTTTGTACATGATTTTATTAGTGTATGGAGCAAATTTTACTCATCGAGTAATTTTTGTACGGGGCCGTATAAAAACTTTAATTTTAAATTTCTTCAAATTTAATCCCTGAAAATTTTAATCATTTCATAAAATTCTTTACCTTTTTTTACGTAACTTTGTAATTAATAATATATGTCTATGATTAATATTTAAGGAATGAAAGCCGAGGTCAATGTTTTGGGACACCAAAGTATAAAGAACCTAAATTACTTCAAGAGGATTTACTATAGTAATATTAAATTATACATTCTTAATATTTTCTTTTAAAAAAAGTAAGTCCCTGAAGAAATTAATTTTTATTTTGCTTCATCTTTCTGAACTTTTATCATCGGAACAATAATTTTTCATGCTGTAAAAATGGTTCCTTATATTTAAATTTAAAAATTAGAAAAATGTTCTTGAAGTATCAAAATAAAATATATTATTTAAGGATTTTTTTCTGCAATATACGTATACAACTTACTCTGAAAAAAAAAATGAAGTACTACTCAAAAATGACAAAATCGACGTTCTCATATTGATTATAGTATAGGGGAGACTAGGGTGGGTTCACCATACGGGAGGGTTAACCCACCCATCAGTTTTCATATCTAAAAGAATTTCAGAGTTTTATCATTAGGTGTCAACCAAAGTTACTGGAATGCTCAAACAACAGAGTTTGTTTCGTACAGATAATCGAAATAGGTGTGGAAAAAATCAATTCTGAGACGTTTTCAACCTAAAAGTTGTGTTTTTTAGAAATATTTTGTAAGCTTTTTTTCAGATAAAATATATCATAGAAATTTAAGTAAGTAGCTTTTAAGTAATGCAGAAATATCGAGCTTTCATTCTAGGCATAAAGATTGTAAGTAAGTTAGGCTTAACATAACAATGTGCTATTCTTTAGAAAAGGGCTATGTGGGGAGGCTTGACGCAGTCAATGTGAGGAAGGGTTGACCAGATGAAATCTTTTTATTATACACTATACATAATGAAAGGTTAACGGTTATACATAAAAAAGAATGTAAATTTATTCACAAAAGCCACGATAAATAAGGGGATGGAAAAGAAAATGTTTAGAATAAAGAAAGATGTGAAATATTGCTATAGTATCCACTGCAAGAAAAAATATAATGAGATATAAATAGGAACGTTGATAGGAACTTTTTCCATTTAAATATTACTACAATAGGTAAATAGAAACAGTGTGACAGACAAGAAAGTATGAAAGCAGCAGTCTTAACACTTTCAGGGGCAGTAGTATGCTTATAAAACAACTTAATTTTAATTCCCAAATGCCACAATGGCACCAAAATATTGCTCAAATCTATTCCATTTTATATGTATGTGAAATATACCCTTTTTCTTATTTCCAAATAAATTCGGGTGCCAGTCATTTATTTCAACATTTTAGTACTGAAAGAACTTTGCTAGTGAAATAGATAAAGAAGATAATGATCAGTTAAGTGCACATGCGACTGCAAAAGAACATAGCATTGATCGAAAAACTTTTGGAAGATATGTAGACAAATTTCACTAGCATGAATACAGTGAGATGATGCCAAACTATGTGACAATTAGAGTTGTCAGGTCGAGTGTCGCAAAAAGTAGGAAACGGAGACAAAAAAAAAAAAAAAAGCGAGACAGTGGCTCTTAAATCCGGACATAATAATACATGAAACCATATGAAAACAGACCTGTCTCTAACGAAATACTGTCTTAAATATTAAAATTTAATTTTCCCTGCTGTACAATTATACCTGATCAGACAAAATCGTTTAAAACAAAAAATTTCTCCCCTGACTTGTGATTGCGTCTAAATAGGTTTGTTAAACATCATATTTTCAAAAATATTTTTTATAATAATTAAAGCATGTAGCATACAGTTATTTTGCTTTTTTAAAACTGATTTTATTTCTCTTACAAATATTTCAATATAAAACAGAGTGGGCCAAGCTTCCCATATAGTGGGTCAACCCTCCTATATGTCGGGAGCCTTGGCCCATTATTTTCTCATGATTAAAATCGACCATTTTTCAAATTATTTATATATTACACTTATGTAGCGATGTTATTTTGGTAGCTGATTGTATAACAAATAAAATGATATATAAAACTTTATTCTACTTTCAATATTTAAAAAATAAAAAACCATTTTGTAAAAAGTGGGTCAACCCCCCCTAGTCTCCCCTATTTGGATAAAAAATGAAGCTATACTTTCTCAGCTTTGAAACATCACATGTTATCGAACCCAAACAAAACGATTATTTTGTACTTTGTAATGGTTTATTTAATTCATGGCGGCTTAAAAGATGTTCATTAACGTAAATATTAAATAATGCACAGCATTTTAAAATACAGGCATCTCTCGACTTACATATTATGCGATGTTCGTAAATTCGCAGTTACGTAATAAATCCTGAAAACTACATTTATGAATACACAAGCGCGTTTGATAAACATTTCCATAGTTTTGATATTTATTTTATAAATAAAATATGCAGATAAAACGACAACCAAAAAAATAGTTTTGTATATTAGTGAGAGTTATAATTTTTAGGGGGATATACAATCAAATCTTTAGCAAAACAAACTCAAATCTAACTAAAATGAGACAAAAAATCTTGGTTCAACCATAACAAATGTTACTCAAATTCAAACCAGCACGAAAGGGGATTTTAAAGTTTCGATGAAGAAGAACGAGTGTAAACTTACAAGTACCAAACGGTTGGAAATAAAGCCTACTTTTTAATGATGTATATAAAATTTGCTTAGGGGAGGGGGGGGGGCATCTACATATCCAAATCAGACCAAACCTTGTTTTTTTTTCAATGGCAACACCCAATTTGAACAATATATTTTAAATTTTCGGTTCAAACTATGCCTAGAAACAAAATGTCAAGTTATTTGAATGATAGGTTTGTGAGTTATAAACATTCAAAATTTGGAGCTTCTAATGTTAAATTACATTTTCATATTTTTATTAATATATCCTGAAATTATAATCCTAATGAGATATTTTTTTCCTGTGGTTATAATACTAAAAATCCCAAACATAAATTTATCGAATTTGTAATTTAAAAAATTTTATATTATGAATTATGAATTATGAAATATGAAATTAGTATTCGAAAAAAAATATGAATTGCAACCCACAATTTTTTGATAGATTTATATTTATTATGTCTTGCTTTATGCGGATTCTCAATTTCAATTTTTTCTTCCAAGTAGTTCGAATTATGATTAAAAATCGTCAAAATGATGGCTCAAGCAAGGGGCCGTCTATGATGTACAGAAAATCCTAATTTGAAAAAAAATATTAATTTACTCATTTTATTGAAACATTTGGACTGGTAATAGGCAAAACACATTAAGCTAGCCAAATGGTCTTATTGGCAAAACATAATCCATTAATAGACGTGTCATAGTCATTCGGTAGCATTTCAAAAATCGAGTACGAACTTCAGTTTGGATACTGCCTCTAAAATAAGCTCATTTTAAGATAATTAATTTCTCTGAAACTAACCATACGAATTTCATGAAAATTTGGATTTAGGCTAATTGAACGGTGTAGAATTCATTTATGGTGTCAAACTTGAGTATTGCTATTGGGAAAAAAAACAAAGTTTGGGCCCGTTTTGATAGGTAGATGCCATACTAAGCAAATTTTATATGCATCATTTAAAAGTAGACTTCATTTCCAATCGTTTGTTACTAGTAACTTTCTTCTACAATAATATGTTGCAGAGTTAGCAGGGTGTGTTTACTTTTTTTCCACTACTGTACCACGGCTAGGGATACTTATATTAAATGTTAATTCCTTAAACACTGCGTTCAGGTATAATTTATAAGAGTTTTTAACACTTTCCAACATAATTGAAAAGTGTTTATGACTTCGTTTTGTCTGTCCGTCTGTCCGAGGTCTAACTCTTGTATTACATATACTCGAATTGTTCTAAACCCGACTGAAAAGAAGGGTTATGTGTTTCACGCGTATATGTGTATGTGGATTTCTTTATACCCTCGAAACATCCCAATGGCTGGATGGATTTTTATGAATGAGGTCTCTATCGATTCGTCTTAATCTTCCGATGGTTATAGGATAGGTTTTGATTTTATAAATTCAAAATGGCGGTAGAGACGAAAAAAAAAAAATACGCACTATATTGAGTGTCATATCATTGGATAGGTCTTTCAAAATGAAGACGATGTTTCATTGACCATTTTGTAGTCAGAAGCTCCGTTTAAATATTACACAACCTGGAAGTTGTGTAATATTTACTTTGGGTGTAATTCTTTGGGATAATAATACTTTGGGTCGCTACCTTTACTGTAACTCTAACCTTCATAATAGACATCTATGGGCCTCATCAAAAGAGTGTTTGTAGATAGGAACTAATAATTAAGCACAACTTAAAAGTCATCAATACAAGTAAATAAAAAAAAGGTAAGAAATATAAAAAATAGTTTCATATTGATGAGAAATAATTAATTAGTTCGCTTTTTACGCAGTCGGGTTTTTTAATT
The DNA here is from genome assembly GCA_963932465.1 of Maratus speciosus. Lineage (NCBI taxonomy): Eukaryota > Metazoa > Arthropoda > Arachnida > Araneae > Salticidae > Maratus > Maratus speciosus. The sequence continues at coordinate 177,646,149 of OZ010793.1, forward strand.
TTTTAAATGTAATATATTATTTTATTTTATGTTATTGATGCTTACTATAGCAAAATAGATTTTGAAAATGAAGTGTGTAGCATTGTTAGTTCCTTTACAGGGTCGGTCAACAATTTTTAAAACTTTCCAGCATAGTTGAAAAGTGTTTATGACTTCGTTTTGTCTGTCCGTCTGTTCGAGCTCTAACTGTCGTAAATATACTCGGATTGATCTAATTTTTTTTATGTTATTGGTGCTTACTATAGCAAAATAGATATTGAAAATTAAGTGTGTAACCTTGTTAGTTCATTTACAGAGACAGTCAAAAGTTTTCCGTTACATTACGGCCAATGCGGAAAAATCGTTACCGGTTCATTTTAATGAAAGCATCATCCAGGTAATCATTTCAAACCTAATGAAATTGATATACATTTATGGAGTCCACTGAATTTTGCGTTCTCTAGAATATGGAGTGCAAAGAATTTACTATTCACTTACAGGGCCACACAAAAGAATACCGATACATAATGGTCTACGGGTGAAAACTACTTGCAGCGTATTTTAGTTCTGCTACACTATTTAAAATATAATAAAATTAATATACTTCACAGAGGTGTGCTACAAAATACTTGTTGTATAACATCATGTGCATAGTATTTATCGTTCATTTACAGGGACATGCAAAAGCTTCGGATATAGTACTGTATCTGAAGTACTGCCTATTAGCTATAATTGTTAGAAATGCGATTCCATTTATAGTATACATGTTTAACTAAATTTTTGCTTACTGTGTGATGTGTATAAATGCCACAGATCATATGCAGGGCTTCACAAAAAAATTCGTAAGCACTGCTGATTATCTGCGAGAATGGCTTAAAAGCGGCTTTTAATTGAAATATGTACTTCAAAATACAACTATATTTAGTATATTAAGATATGTTTGTATAACACAGCAATACTTCTACTTACGTCAGCAATTTTCTCCACGACTAGTGACATAAGTCGAGGTACATTTAGATAAGCAAAAGCAGATAATAAAATTTCTTCAAAATCTAATGAACATATTCTATCGTATTTAGGGATTGTGCTTCGTCCATTTAACATAATGCAAAAAAATGAGTTTGCAATACATGAATTTGAAATAAACAATTAAATAAAAAAAAAAAAAAAAAAACCGACTGAGCGAACATATTGCACTATATTATTATATAACACTGCGCGAATTATTTCTCATCAATATGAAACTATTTTTTTTTTCAATTCCTACTATTAGCTCACACTCTCGCTATATATATCTTGTTCAAATTTTCAATCGTTAATAAAATACTTATTATTCATCCAATCAAGCTCAAATAAATTTTTTTAAACTTATAGTGGATGACACTTGATGTTAATCCAGCATTTTTCAAACATTAATTCATTAAATAAAAATCAAATTAATTAATTTTCAATAATCGAGAGAGCCCTCTTCTTGAACAAGGTATTTTAAGACCAAGAAAGCCCTCTTCTTGATCAAGGCATTTTAAGCGCCACTCAGGAGGAAAGAAGAATGGGAGAAAAAAAATTCTCTTATTGACCTAAGTTGGAATTGACTTAAAATATTTTTTTTTATTACTTGTTTATATTGCTTACCTATTTTTTTTTTATTTACTTGTATTGATAACTTTTAAGTTGTGATTAATTGTTAGTTCCTATCTATAAACACAGTTTTGATAAGGTCTATAGATGTCTATGGTGGTTAGAGTTGCAGTAAAGCTAGAGATCCTACCTACACAACTTCCTGGTTCTATAATATTTTAACGGAGCTTCTGACTGTCAAATAGTCAATGAAACATCGTCTTCATTTTGAAAGATCTATCCAATGATATGCCACTCAATAGGGTGCGTAAACTTTTTTTTTCGTCTCTACCGCTATTTTGTATTTTACGGCCGCCATTTTGCATTTATAAAACCAAAAACTAGCCTATAACCATCGGGCTGTTAGGACGGATTGACAGAGACCTCCTTCATTAAAATACACCCAGCCGTTGGGATGTTTCGAGGGTATAAAGAAATCCACATACACAGATATGCGTGAAACACACATAACCCTTCTTTTCAGTCGGGTAATAATTCAATAAGTTGTTAACTTACAATTTATTGCTTTTATAGCTGACCCGTTCAAGTCTTTAAAGGAAGCAAAAAAATTTTACAATGATGTTTGAACAGATATTTTCTCTTTTTTACTTTCAGAAGCTCTTTGTAACAACAGAGTTAGTTTTCTGAGCTTTTTCCAGTTAATTTGTTTTGTTGTTGTTGTTGTTGTTGTTTGTGACTATCAGGTGACTGTCGCGAGAAAGTTTCCTTTCATAAAACCAAAAGTCTTCAAAAAAGTTCAAAGTACGTCTTAATTAAGGAATTCTTTTTCCAGCGTAAATGCGGGGTGACGTAAGTCGAGGGGACGTAACTCGAGGTACTACTTATAAATAAAATCATATAACAGAGCCACGCAAAGAACTGGATTCATGACTTTCTAACGATTATAATATATGTAAGTCTGATTTGAGTAGTTTTAACCATGTTTTAGACTGAATTAAATTTTAGCTTACTATATGGTGCATATAAAAAAATCTCTTGTAAGGTGCATATAAAAAAATCTCTTGTATATACAAGGCTGTACAAAAGAATTTAAGTATGTATCTGCATACTGATAGAACTTGCTGAAAGTGAATTTTACCTCTATTATGCATTTTATTATAAGACTAAATTTTAGCATATTATGTAGAATATATATATAGCATGTAGATTAAATACAGTACTGCACAAAATAATTGGACTACTTTTCCAGCTATAGACAGTAATTGCTGAAATCAGATTTTCAAATGTATTATGAGTTTTGTTATATGTTTACTTAGATTTTTTTTTTACCATATTAAAAAGCGAAGATTCTTTAAAGAATTCTGGAAGTATTAGAAAGTGTTTCATAATCTATGCTTGACGCATGATTTTTTTTTTTTAATGGAAAATTTCACGTAGAAATAAAACGCATTGGTAAACTGTTTTATGTTATTTTAAAGAAAATATTTTGCTCTACAAGATAGTATGTTTTGATTTTTTTTTAATTTTATTGATTTATGTGCATTTTCAGATCATTTAAACGGGCTGTCAAATTGACAAAAATAAATATTTTTGAGACCATTTATTTTTTTTAACACTTTCCAACATAGTTGAAAAGTGTTTATCAATTTGGTTTGTCTGTCTCTCCGCGTCCTAACTCACGTAAATAAAGTCAGATTTCCATGAAATTGATATATGTTATTGGAGTTTAGTATGACAGGTTCGGTATTGAAAATGAAACATTTACTCTCAAAAAGAAGTCCGTTACATTACGGCCTATGGGGGAAATCGTCTGCAGATTAATTTAATGATATTACACTATTTTAACCATATTGAAATTCATATATATCACTTAGATATACTACAGGGCACTTACTGTAGAACCTGATGTGCGTATAATTTATCAATTATTTACAGGGAGACACAAAAGTATCTGGCAACAGTACTGCCAATGAAGAATAATAGCTGAAAGTGCGTTTTCAGTAGTGGTATGCGTTTTAAAATGTAACAATTTTTTTACACATTACTTGGTGTATATAATCTCTATAGCTCATATACAGGGATACACTAAAAATCGCAAGTGCATTTTCGTTACTAACGGAAATTGATGAATGGATATTTTCAACTGTGCTATTCATTTAATTGATGTAACTTTTAGCATACTATATAGTCCACATACAAACCTTTAGACCATATAGAAGAATGCACAAAATAATTAGGATATGTTTCCTACTATTGAAGGCAACTGCAGAAATTTGGCTTTCAAATGCGATATGCATTTTCAAAATTGTTGATTTATACATCGTTCACCTTAATAAACGGTAAAGTTTTGTTAGGATATTTTCAATGTGTTGGAAAGTGTTTAATAATCCAAGCACGACGCATAATTTTTCGTTCTTCTTTGCATGTAATCGAGGTATTAAAACTGCCGACGCTGCTTCTGCAGTTTGCAGTGTACATGGAAAAGCAGCTGTTCCACATAGTTCGCCGCTGGTTTCTACGCTTCAAAAATACAATTTTTAACTTCAAGGATGAATCACACACACTGATTAACCAATTCAGGTCGACGAAGAGCGAATTAATACCTTCTTCAGAAAAACAACGTTAAACGATCGGTACAGATACAATTTGACAAAAAAATATCTTGGTGAACCACCTTCACTCTATGGCCAAGGTTTAGAATGTGAGAAAAAACCTCATGATTCATTTCTCAACCCAATTTTAAGTGCGGCGAACACGATTCCAGGCGTCAAACTGTTGTAATGGTGCAAAAAATGTACTGAGCAATGGGTTGTAACGGGTCGAAAACAAATGAATTCTTTAAGAGCATTTACTTTAACTAAAAACATGACATATAATTGTGACAAAAAATTGAAAACAAATGGATGCTTTTAGTGCATTTGCTTCAACTAAAAACATGACATATAATTTTGACAAAAAATAGAAAACATTAGAAAGAAGGTGAAAATTCTAATGTCTGTAACAGATCGATTTTTGATAAATTTTGTATAAAATATAATGAAAAGTACTAGATAAACTTAAATGTTGTTGTAGTATGTGAAACTTTATAATATCGTATCAAGAGAAGTAACATTTAAATATTGTACTTTTAATATGCCATGTTTCTGAAATTAACACTTGCCAGAAAACAAAGTTTCTCAATAAGTAAATAAATAAATTGCGTATTTTTAAGAGCGAATTCTTCTTTATCAGGCAATTTTGAGATTTCAATGTGACCCCCACCCCCCACCCGCGGCCGGAAAAAAATGCATACGGACAAAAACAACAAGACATTGCTGATTACGATCTTTCTTAATTCGGCTTTGTTTAACCTTTAAACAAGTCAAATACGGATATTTACAAGCTCTCTAAAAGAGGAAAATATTTTAAACATTGTTTATTATTGAATAATTGTTTCAAATGAATTTAAAGAAAAATAAATTTATTTCTTTGGTTATTTTGGCCGATCTAATTCAAGTTCAACCTTTCAGCGATCTCGCTGTTGCAAATTTTACGACGTACGTTATTTTTCCGAAACACTGTTTTCAAAAATGCCACCGAAATTAACATTAAACTTTTACTACAAATAGGTATAACTGCTCAGCTGTTATTTCTATTAGGAAATGATACTTCCCTGTTATAGCGGCCCGCAAAGATAAAGTACCAAGCAATTCCCGTTATGAAATATATGATCAAGTTATATGATGTACATATGACATATCTATAAAACGTATATGACGTACATGACATACATATAAAACGTATATATCGTATATATGGCATATGTATAAAACGTATATGATGCATATATGACATACGTATAAATTGTATATGACGTATAATATGACATATAATATATATAAACATACAAGACATAAATATGACTTATGTAGATATACATATACATATATATATAGCATATAATGGCGTACATACGAGATTGGAGACGATCATTGCGAAATCGTAACTGCGAACTTGGCGTAATTGTAATTGCCGGGGCGGTTATACCAAGGACATACAGAAGTTTCTCACATTTTTAGGTGCGTTCGTAATTATATAAATACGTAGCACCTATAGTCGTCTTCTGGTCCGTCCGTCTGTCTGCCTGTCCGTCTGTCCACATATAACAGCGCAAGAACTACGCAACCGAATCATTTGAAATTTAATGTATATAATCGTTTTAGAATTTAAATGAATCATTTCAAATGTTATGAAAATCGAATCAAAACTTAAAACGGTATTAATAAAAGTTTTCTTCATTCTATTAAATCCTATCATACGTAATTAATTCAATGATACCCCATGAGAGATAATGATTCTAGCCTGCCATAATGATAACGTCCTATTTAAGTGGGAGTCCTATTATTTCCGTATTACTGAATTTAATATATATAATCGTAACAAATTTTGTATTGATACATTTTTGCATAAGAGTGCAACAGCTATTGCACCAAGATCTGAATATTTATAAAACTAGAGTTATAGTACGAACGCACGTCGTTTGCCACGCTTGACGTACAATTTCCGACTTGTTTAAAGCCTAATTATAGTATTAAAAAAATGCATCATGTCGTCATTTCTGAAAAAAAAATTAATTAAGCTGGCTTGCTAAAAAGTTAATGCGCCAATCTCTTTTTTAATTATTCTTGTTCACTATCTAAATAAAACACAATAGTTTGCGTATAATTATTTAACTAACAAATGACTATGTCCAGACAACAATGAATATTAATACTGTCCCTTGTGCATTCACTTCGCAATCCTCTTAAAACCTTCCGATTACAATAATTCGCGATCATCATTATCATCATCACCAATTTCCTTCCTTATAGTGCGTCGGTCTAAAAGTAGACATCATTTTACAGAGATTAAAAATATGTCTGCATATGATTGTCTTACTTGATACAGCTTGTAATTATTAAACACCGACAAAGACTTGCAGTACCATACAAAATCACAATGACTTCAAAGCGCATTATCAAACCTATACCTTTGATGGCTCACGCCATTTTCCTTATCAAGGTTAATCCGAAACAAAAATCAGATAACTCGATCGTGGTTCCGTCATTGAAACACGTGTACACATTTTCCGGCAGCTTTAAAATGACTTATGTGTTTATAAATTGATGAGGGCATTTTTAAACTTTAATTCATGCTGACATAATAAGAATCACATCTGTTATTACCCGACTGAAAAGAAGGGTTATGTGTTTCACGCGTATCTGTGTATGTGGATTTCTTTATACCCTCGAAACATCCCAACGGCTGGATGGATTTTAATGAATGAAGTTATCGATTCGTCTTAACGGCCCGATGGTTATAGGCTAGGTTTTATTTTTATAAATTCAAAATGGCGGTACAGACGAAAAGAAAATTACGCACCCTATTGAGTGGCATGTCATTGGATAGGTCTTTCAAAATGAAGACGATGTTTCATTGACTATTTTACAGTCAGAAGCTCCGTTAAAATATTATACAACCTGGAAGTTGTGTATGTATTGTGGATCTCTAGCTTTACTCTGCAACTCTAACCATCATAAACATCTATAGATCTTATCAAAACAGTATTTATAGATAAGAACTAACAGTTAAACACAACTTAAAAGTCATCAATACAAGTAAATAACAAAAAAAAATAGGTAAGTAATATAAACAAGTAATATAAAAAAATATTTTAAGTCAATTCCTACTTAGGTCAATAAGAGAATTTTTTTTCTCCCATTCTTCTTTCCTTTTCAGTGGCGCTTAAAATGCCTTGATCGAGAAGAGGGCTCTCTCAGTCTTACAATACCTTGATCAAGAAGGGGGCTCTTTCGATTATTGAAAATTAATTAATTTACTTTTATTAATGAATTAATATTTAAAAACAACTGGATTAACATCAAGTGTCATCCACTAAAACTTTAGAAAATTTTTATTTGAGCTTGATTGGATGAATAATAAGTATTTTATTAACGATTGAAAATTTGAACAAGATATATATAGCGAGAGTGTGAGCTAATAGTAGGAATTGAAAAAAAAAATTGTTTCACATTGATGAGAAATAATTAATTAGTTCGCTTTTTACGCAGTCGGGTTTTTTGATTTTTTAAATTTAATTGTTTATTGCAGTAGTTATTATTTATTTCTTCACAAATAGAATAAGTCGGAAATTGACGTCAAACGTGGCAAATGAGGTGCTTTTGTACTATAATCTAGTTTTATAAATATTCGGATCTTGATGCAATAGCTGTTGCACTCTTATGAAAAGTGCATAAATACAAAATTTATTACGATTATATAGAGTAAATTCAGTAACACGGAAATAATAAGATTCCACCTTAAATAGGACGTAATCACCATGGTAACCTAGAATCACTACCTATCATGGGGTATCATTCAATTAATTACGTATGATAGGATTGAATAGAGAGAAATCTTTTATTAATATATTTTTAAGTTGTGATTCGATTTTTCATAAAATTTACCTCAAAATTTATCAAAAAAATCGATTTTTATTTTTAAATATTAAATGAAAGCCTGTTTTATTGTGAGTATTTTGGCATCCTATTTTTACCCATACGGCAACTATATCGCGAAATATTGTAAATTTTGTTAACACAACCAGTTCAATTACCCACACGAATTAAAACTTTAAATTGCTTTTTCTTCATGTTCCTATTTCCTTCACTTACATGTTTTAAAAATGCCAAGGCTTTTTTCGTATTTGAGATAGACATTTATCCTGTTCTGTACACGTTCTTTATTATATATATGATAAATCAGCGCTTGAAATTAGCCCTCAGGATTTTTTTTTTAATAAAAGTATATGAAGATGTGTTAGATTTCATCGTTTTACACTATATATATATCAGTCAAAAAATTATATTAACCCCTTCGGGACGGGAGCCTTTTATGAAATTTTTTATCTTTTGTCACCGTTTTTTAAAAACAGAAATTTGTGTGTTCTTGAATCGAGAAAATGCGCTGAATAAATAAGGCAAAATTTTACTGGTGAGGGAAAGCAAGGTTTCTGAGCGCTTTATGCGGCACGTATACGTGCCGCTCGTCCCCAAGGGGTTAAATGTAATATTAGATGCATCTAAAATTCCATTCGCAGTCTTGTGTAATACACATTTGAAAATCTTTTAAAAAATGGGCAAAAATATCAATATTTAAAAAAGTAATGGGGATTTTAAAAATTCAATTTTGATTTAACTTTTTAGGAATGTTAATTAAATATGCAGTTATTTTTTTTTTTCAAAATACACTTTTAGTTGAACATTGAAATGCAGTGAATCCACTATTTGAGCCATATTTTTTAAAACAAACAAAATTGTTGAAAAGTTAAACTGTCCCGTTAAAGGATAATATTACTTTAAAAAATCAGCTATTTTCATTTAGCCTTTATTTAAACAAATTTTCTAACCGTAATTCATTTAAAAAGCCTTTAATAAACATGAACAATTTTACATTAAACGAAAAAAAATTTGATAATTTCGATATTCATTCTACAATAGCGTTAAAAATTTATGTATCTCTCAGCTCGTGAGTGTAAACTCATATCTATAATCTTTATCAGGAAACAAAAACATATATCAACTTCTCTGGTTGTCTACTTGGTAACAAAACATGATTAATGATTCTTATTTTTTTCTCAAATTTCTTGCATGATCAAAGCGAATTCACATATTCTTTTGTAAGATTAATATGTTAGATGATATCTTCTCTTGTTAGAGGCGTTTTCACTTGTCTCCGATATCAATAAGAAATTAAATGAAAAATGCATTTCCTAAAAGGAAAGTACTATTTATTTCGTTATTTCTATTGTTTGTAAAATAAAAACATTTATGTTTCATGGTTTAGAATTGCACTTTTTACAAGGGTGTTGTATCCTTTTTTTATATTTCTTTAACTTTTTATTACGTTTAAATTATAAGAATAAATTTAGAAAAGTTAAAAATTTTTGATTGTAAAAAAGTAAATAAATAAATAAATAAAATAACTTTAAAGAATATGTTATTTCACTCATTTCATTTCTGAATACTTTAAATTAAACTACTACAAATTATAGTAATTACTGTGCTATTTGTAATTTAGCATTTGTAGAATGCAACTAATTATTAAGCTTTTGGTTTCAATATTGTTGCTTAGAAATATATATTCTACGTATAGGCATATTAAAAACATTTTTTCGGAGCGTGTCCATAATAAGTTAATGTAAGTTTATAATTATGGAACTGAAGCAGATTCACTCTCAACATATGATTTTTGTGATAGCTTTACATATAACATGTAACGCGTCTGCCTTCTATTATAAAGTTCACTGAAATTCTTTTCCATGCCATTTTTCACAAAGTCTTTTTTATGGAGACGCTTCGCCAGGGCAGGTTTTCATCTCGAAAAGTCATTACCGAAATTATTTTGGGTACCAATGCAGATTTTCCTCTCTCAAATTCTTCACCGTAATTCTTTTGATAGCCATTTTTTTCCAATGTCTTTTTTAAAGAGACACTTTACCGTGTCAGGTTTTCCTCTCGAAAAGTCCCCATCGAAATTTTTTTGGGTGCCAATGCAGATTTTCCTCTCTGAAATTCTTCACCGTAATTCTTTTCGTTTTCATTTTTCATAACTTATTTTTGGGGTACCAATGCAGATTTTCCTCTGAAATTCTTCACCGTAATTCTTTTGGTTACCATTTTTCCAAATGTCTTTTTTAAGGAAGCACTTCACCAGGACAGATTTTAATCTGGAAAAATCCTCACCGAAAATTTTTTGGGTGCTAATGCAGATATTCCTCTCTGAAATTCTTCACCGTAATTCTTTCGGATGCCATTTTTCCCAATGTATTTTTTAAGGAGAAGCTTTACCAGGACAGGTTTTACTCTCGAAAAGTCATTGCTGAAATTTGTTTGGGTGCCAATGCAGATTTTCCTCTCTGAAATTCTTCACCGCAATTCTTTTGGATGCCATTTTTCCCAATGAATTTTTTAAGGAGAAGCTTCACCGAGACAGGTTTTCCTCTCGAAAAGTAATCACCGAATTCTTTTGGGGTGCCAATAAGATTTTTCTCTCTGAAATTCTTTTGGATGCCATTTTCCCCCAATGTCCAAGGCGCATTTCACTGATTTCAAGAGGAGAAATAAGATGTATGTTACGTTCCTCTATTTTATACGACTTCTCGTGTTAACCTTCCTACAACACAAGGTATTGGAAGACAGTATTATACAGAAGAAAAAAATCTTTTTCAACACACACAATTTGGATTGCACTTAAAATCAAACGTTCACTATTTTATTTTAAAAAGTTAGCTGAAATACACAGGATGCCAAATGCGACTATTTTTTCTATCTTGCACCACTTGCACAAAACAAAGATTTTTTTTACGTACACTTCACCAGTGCTTACCAGAGTGAACAGGTGATAAGTTGAACGGATACCCAGTAACAGTGCTACTCCACTCCCTGTATATGAGTAAATGTCTATCACGTCATAGATGATCCATGAATATAAGACTAGCCGTAGCACATATATGCTAAAACATAAGAAAGAAAAATAAAATTTAAAAAAGGCTAAAACTTTGTGAGTGTAATTCGAGAGTAAGAAAAGTTAAGTTAATTTAAATATAATCATAAAAATTAAAGATAAAAATAGTAAGTTAAGCCCGAGTTTAAGGAGAAATATATGTTTACACTGTTCATAACCCGTCATAACCACACGAAGCGAAGCTAGATGTTAGAAAAGCTACTAATTCCCTCAAACAAAAACGGCTGTTTTTATAGCCGTACATTTTAAATAAAAAGTTAATATTAGTTTAGCAAACTTTACCTAAGTAAAGTGCAGTGTGACTTCAAAAATCCGGCAACTTCATAAATCCAGCATCAAAACCATCTTTTCCCTTCCTTTTTCTTTTACACTTTCATGTTAAGGGAGAAGAAAAACAGCAATTCTTTATGAATTAAACACTTACAGATTGAAAGTAAAAATGAAAAAAAAAAAAAAAAAAGAATATTTGACTTTTTTCTTCATTAGTCAGAGGCGATTATTTTCTGAACAAATTTTCTGGGAGCTGCACAGTTACTTAGCAAGGGAGGGGACACTTTGGGGACAACTTTGGCGAACGAATATATGACCGGAACGAACTTTCGGCCACGGCGACATCAATGATGAGGAAGAATTTTCAGGCTCTCACATTTCCCGTGAAAAGACCGCAATTTAAGAGCTGATTGAATGCGCAAAATCTGAAAATGCATTAAGTGTCGAAAAAAGAGATATACACTACATGACCAAAGGTAACAAGTCACTTGCGATTTTAGACGTTTTGTTAAATATCTAGAAAAATACATGAGGCATTAACTTGAAACTGCAGGTGTGTAAACAGAATGGTATTGATCATATATTTCAATCAAGATTTTTTTCCCGAAACCCCATAGGGGACCGTCAGCAAACTGAAAAAGAGCGAATATCTTTTGATAACCCTGTAAAAACTAATGTAGCAAAAGCGTTCAAACTCGAGATTATGAATAAGTGGCTTATTGTAATATACTATGTTCATTTTTATGAGCATAGCATGTACACTCGTAGAGATATTAAGGTTTTTATAAAAACAGCCCCAAATTTCGCCAAGTTTTTTGCTTATAATTTGCAGAGTTCTTAATATAAAAAAAAGTTCTTTTCAAAAAATATGACAAATAATATTATACATACTACCCTGTAATCAGAATTTAAAAATAATAAAAATTGGATGAAAAATAAGCATGTTTACTAAAAAATGTTTCACAGCGCATGCGCGAATGCAATTAAAATATAATATGCATAATGTATTAGCTAAGTATATAGAGCAACTTTTGCAAAAGTCTCAAAATCATAGCTTGAAAATTCTGAAAATGACCGTCGATAGAATAAGCTCAAAATCCGTTGTTCCCAAAAGAAGCAAAAAGATGAGGGGTTGTATCAAATATCTATTGATTAGTGCCAAGATAGCATACACATTATTGCACGTACTGCTATATTTGGATACAACCCCTCTTCTTTTTGCTTCCTTTTGGGAACAACGGATTTCGAGCTTATTCTATGAATTTTCAGAATTTTCAAGCTATGATTTTGAGACTTTCACAAAAGTTGCTCTATATACTTAGCTAATACATTATGAAAATTATATTTTGATTGTATTCGCGCATGCGCAGTAAACATTTTTTTAGTAAACCTGCTCATTTTTCATCCAATTTTTATTATTTTTTAATTCTGATTGCAGAGTACTATGTACAATGTTGTTTGTCATATTTTCTGAAAAGAACTTTTATTTTTTATATTAAGAACTCTGCAAATTATAAGCAAAAAACTTCGCGAAATTTGGGACTGTTTTTATTACAACCTTAATTTCTCTACGAGTGTACATGCTATCCTCATAAAAATTAACACAGTATATTACAATAAGCCATTTATAAATAATCTCGAGTTTGAACGCTTTTGCTACATTAGTTTTTACAGGGTTATCCAAAATATATTCGTTCTTTTTCAATTTGTTGACGGTCCCCTATGGGGTTTCGGGAAAAAATCTTTGAGGAAATATATGACCTATACTATACTGTTTACGCACCTGCGGTTTCAGGTTAATATCTCATGTATTTTTCCAGATATTTAACAAAACGTCTAAAATCCCAAGTGACTGGTCACCTTTGGCCGTATAGTGTAGATTATTGGCTAGGCATTGACGAAAATGTATCAACGACGAACAATTTAACGGAGAGCGAGATCGCTGACGTTGTGCTAAATAGAAACGCCGATAAATCTAGTAGCAGCTCAGAAGACGAGGATGAACAACCGGCAGAAGAAAAGGTGAAGAAAACTAGAAAAATGCATAAATTTGACAGGAGAATTAACATCTACTGTAGCGAAACAAGACCGTATTTCCGAAATAAACATTCTTCATATGTATTAAAAAAAAAAAAAAAACTTGTTAAAGAACGGACAAAAAATACTGAAGAAAAGTAGGCATCGATGTTTCCGAAATTACAAAAAAAGAAATAATTTCACTCTTTATTAATTTTTTTTTTTTCTGTAATATAGAAATTATCAATTAAGGTACGTTTTTTTATATTTAATTTTCTCGTTTTCTTACATAATTATCACTTAATAACGAATTAAATTATGGCTAAAGGCACCGTAAAGAATATAGTATTACTTTTGATATTTCCAGTTATTCTTTTGATATTCCTTCAAAAATCCGGCAGAGTCTCGGTCCCCATGATGCCGGATTTTTGAAGTTATACTGTATTAATAAGAATATAAAGATTTCTTTTTTTGTTAAATGGGATACAAAAGAAAAAAAAAATCCCTGCCGGCCCGGCCTACAGGCTGAGGTAGATTTCGAAGTTAAGTATACTAATTTCACCAACAAAAATTAAATCATGATTAGAGATTTATCCACTTTAACAATTTTATCTGGTCGCTTTTGAGGAGTTTTTATTTCATTTTTATATAATAGTTGGTTTTATCAGAATCATGTTAAGGAGGTAATCAAAAAAGTACTTCTCCATGCTCAACAACTCGAAATTTTCTGGCACATTTTCAGATTCATTTTTAATAGAAAAAATATGAAACTTGCTGACGTGATTTTGAAGAGATTTATAAGCGACCTGTGTTTTTATTTTTCGTTCAATTAATTAAAACTTCAATTATTTTCTCAGTAGGGCAATATTTTTCGTTTCTAACACAATCGCTTCGGAAAATTTTGTTCAAAATGCCCACTTTGACATCATTTTTTGAAACATATTCTGCCTGTACCAAAAAATCGATCATTACGGTACATTATATAGTTTCTGAATAAGAGAATCTACCAATTGGATGCGTTTGGGAGCAAAAATGAATTTAAAAATGAGTAAGAAAATAAGCAGTTTGGATTTGAATACACTCCTAATAAGATGATTTTTTCCTTCAACCGCTATGTATTTTAATTTGTTTTTGCTGTAAGAATTGGTCCTATCAAAAACTTGTCTATATAAATGTTGTAGACAATATTAAGAAGATATATGATAAATTCTTGGGGATTTTATATCTTGTGAATTGACGGAGTTATGTATTTTTTTCTTCTTGACCCCCCCCCCTTTTTTTGTTTTATTTTAATTTATTTTTGTGTTACGAATTGCTCCTATCAAAAACTTGTGAATATAAAAGTTGTAGATAATATTAAGGATATTTATAATAAAATTAATTAGATTTGATACCTTGAGAATTGACGAAGTTATGATTTTTTTTTCTCCCAAAAACCTTATTTTTGCGCCCTTTGGAGCACATTTTTAAGTTGATCAAAATTCTGTGATACACAAATTTTTGGCCCTATTTTTAGAAGTAATAAAAACTTCAAACTGATTTGATATGTACAAAAATTAAGAAGTTATGGGTTTTTTTCGTTTTTCATAAAACCCCTCCCTATTTCCATCCCCTTGGTCCGATTTTGCCCATTAACGAACTGGACCGAGATTTTATGCTCCTTGATTATATATATCAATTTGGAAGAGATTTGTGCAGAATTGTGGACGTTATCGTGTCCAGAAGAAAGCGATATATATATATATATAGATAGATAGATGCATAGACAGATAGATAGATTAATAAAGTTTTTTACTGAGGGTGGTTTTGGGTTCTAGGGGTCATGATCGGTGAAGATCTGCTAAAAGTTTTCAGAAATTCCAATATAGGGGAGAATGTAATAGGTGGTATTTCATACGAATTCAACCTAAAAGACAAGAAAAATAGTTAACCGAAGAGCGCGACATACCAGATATTTTTTTTTTCAAGAGTACATACTACAAAATTTATATTTTAAAATTTGTGATACGAATAGAATATAAAAATAGTAGCTAGTGGCAGCTTTGTATACATTTATTTTTATAGTAACTCTTAACAGTAAATGGTAATCTGTGAGACTGCTAAACTGTAACTGGTCATGTAAATATGAAACTGTTGTGTTGTTTGAAATTGTTGTTTTTAAAGCCCGTTTTTCTGCTGACACTTTAAAAAATAATAAAATTTCGTTCCAATGTATAAGGGTTAAAGAAAACACATTTACGATCAGCTTATGGTAATTTAGTAAGATATAACAGTTTTCTCTTTCTTTTTTATAGTATTTTGTATAGCATTCTTGCAGACACATCATTGTTCGGGTTGGATATTTCATGGGGTTTTTTTTTCACCATACAAAGAAGTAAGCCTTTTGATTAACTTTTAATTTTGTTTTGTAGTTTAAGAATTTGAACGGAAAATATCTGGGCTGCTCAAGCATCCACAACCTTCACAAAGTATGCTAATAAAATCATTTTTCTAAAATTACTGATACAAACACCCAAATTCCCACCATTTTTATTTCACATCCAGTTAAATGACTGTTTTGCGCAAAATTTGAAAAAGAAAGAGAAAAAAAATTCGATTTCATAGCACCTCCATCTTTAAATTAAAATATTTTTTAAATAATTCCTTTTTCATAAAAATATTTACATTTTAAAAATTATTTTTTAAATACACTTAAACAAGTTTAAATAAACTAATACTTATTTTTACATAATATGTATTCTGTTTTTGTCATACATAAATTATTTCAAACTGATTTGTGGATTAGACATCCAAATATGACTTTATGTATGATGTTGACGTATTATCTTTGAAAATCTAAAACAATGCCAATTAATGACAATTTTCCAAATCATGGCTATTTTTTTTTCTTAAAAACTACTTCGCATAAGAGAAAAAAAAATTAATGGTGATTATATCTTAAAATTATTTCTGCCGGTGTAATCAGGGCCCTCGCTAGTGGGAGGGACGAGGGTAAGCCTCCCCTCTCAAACGTTCGCCAATGCTGTTGTATTTGGCAAATTTGCAAACTTAGTTGGCAAAAAAAACGTGGCAGCCAAATGTGGCAGCCATTTGAAAAAAGGGTCTATTTCTGACTCCTTTTTGGCACTTTGGTGTGCTTCTAAAAATGTTTATTTTTTAGGAAATGGTTGAAACTGATTCAAGCTCAAATGAATTATATTACCTTTAATTAAAAAAATTAGCAAGGTCATTTTAATCGTTTTTGTATTTTAGTCTCGCCCAGTTTGAAAAGTGGTATTTTGCATAAAATAGGTTTACAGTGCTCCAAAACTGTGTAAGCCTATGGACGCGTTGCGCTGAAGTACTAAATAACTTAGAAATAACTTCGAATTCGGCTAAATCGTTTCCCAAGGATAATCTACAAACTATAGGAAATAGAAAAATGTAAAAATAGAAAGAAAGAAACATCGATTTTTTCAGCCGGATAAAAGCAAATTCCCTCTTCAGTCAAAGCGTATACTTTTGTCGCGCCATTTTGTTTAAAAAATATATTGTATGTTAATTTCAAATGCTATAAAGTGTAAATTAAAACTTTAAAACCAGTAAAAATACGTATATTTCCACTGTTGACATGTTTCGACTCACCCCGACTCCTTTTCAAAAACAAATAAATAAAGGTATTCTAAATTTACGCGGTCTATGATACGCCATCATTCAGCTTTCCACGTATTCTTTCCTATTGTGCTCGTTATTTTTTATTTTACTTGGAGGTTTATTTTATTTTCATTTTCATAATCATTGAGTAGCTCGAGCCATATTTTTGGTAAGCGAAATGATGCTGCATCGTTACATACTGAGTTTTTTCGCGTTTCAATACTAGCAGAAAATTTATGTATAGAAAAAAGGAGCATATAGCTGATATTAAATCTAATAGAAAAATCACAACCCTAGAAAGATTTTATCAAGAAGAAACCATCCAAATAAATTTCAATAAAAGTAAAATAATTTTCCCATCCAGTCTAAACTATCCATCCATCATGGGAGAAAATATTGAGATTGTAATGCGCAAAAACTCAATACGTAACGATGCAGCATCATTTCACTTACCAAAAATAATGGCTCGAGCTACTCAATGATTATAAAAATAAAACTAAAATAAACATCCAAGTAAAGTAAAAAAATAGCGTACATAATAGGAAAGAATACGTGAAAAGCTGAATGATGGCGTGTCATAGACAGTGTAAATTTAGAATAACATTATTTATTTGTTTTTGAAAATGACTCGAAGTGAGTCGAAACATCTCAACAGTGGAAATAAACGTATTTTTACTGGTTTTAAAGTTTTAATTGATACTTTTTAGCACTTAAAATTAATATATTAGTATAAGGTGTTAATTTGCTATATATTTAGAAAATTTTGTATGTATTAGTCATGCTAAAGTATTTTGGTATGTTACAGTATTGTGTACAGTACATGCATATAACAGCTCTTATAAGTAGTTATGATTGAAGGAAGTTCTTGCAATATAGGTAGCCATGGTCATTTGACCCACTGATTATTATCAACAGCATATGAAAGTTTTTAACTATGGGCGAGGCTTCTTAAAAGAAGGTATCTCGTGCTAAATTCATGAGTCACATGAATTATGCCTAACAAAAGATTTCTTTAGTTACCATTTTCCCCTTTTAAAAAATATGATCTCCGTAATTGCTATTTTTTCGCTTTAAACTGAACGATTTATTTTATTTTTTAAAGTAGAGGAAGTAAACTGGTGCCTGTTGTGGAAAGGGAAACAGTTAAGTTTAACGTGTTTTGTAAAGAGATAAATTGTATTTCATTGATTTATGTTTCCTGGGTATGTTAGAAATCGTTATAAATCTCAAGGAGAAAAAAATCAAAATAAGTTTTAATAACAAATGTACTATTCATTATACTAACTGTAGCAAGCCGAATAAGTTACAATGTGAATCCGAAAAAAGAGTTTTTGGAACTTTTATTATGTAAATTATTTATAATACTTTATACAGGTCAATGTTTTCTGATTTTAAAGATACCATTACTTGAAAATAAACTTTCAACAGTATGGTTATTTTATTCGTATGATTTATTGTTGCTATTTTAATTAAATTTACAGAATAGAAAAGGGTCTATTTTTGTAGCTATACAAAGCACTAGTATTTTGCAATGTTGCTTATCCAAAAACTTTATTAGCTAAATATAGAATTTTTTGAACGTACATTTAAAAACATAGAAAGTTTAATCGAGTTTCAAATATATTACTTTGGTTTAATTTTCAAAGGTTCGATTGAGTTTTGGTATCTGATGCATTGTTAAAAATTGTGTGATGGGTTGGACCCTTTAGGGTTGCAGTAGTTGTAGCCGCAAGATAGTGAATTCTGGTTCCAACATTTGTAGCTCCGGTTTAACTATGTTACAAATGTTGGAACTAGTCGGTTGCAGATTAAATCATCAAAAGCTAGTTGAACCCACAACAAAATTTTAAAAGGGTAGTAGATGCCCCTGATTCGCGCAAGTCATTCAGAAATTCCTGCATTCCAAATTTAAGTTACAAATATTTATATTGCTGATTTTGCATTATGTTTACGGTAGGGGAAAACAAATGATTAGGCACATCTAAAATGTAAACCTTCCAAAAAAAATTTAAGATTTATTTCGATTTCGTTTGAACGGAATCTAAGTTTTTAGAGTGTTTAAGTATCATATTGTTTGAATTTCATTTTTATTTTTTAATGTTCACTTGGTTCTAATTTGTTACAAAAATTTAACATCAAATGTAGTACTAACTGAATGACATGTCTTAATATCTGTCCCTTCTCGGGCTTAAATAATGTAGGAAATAAATTTTTCTTTTTTTTAAAATTTGTTCGGTAAATTATGTTTTTGTTTAATATGTCAAGTTTTTTAAAAACTACTTCATTCAAACGAACTCATTTAAAAACTAACTGGATGTATCATCATCAGGTTTGATCTACAAGGTATCGCAATTTGTGATTACCAATATTTAATCCAAAATGTTTCATCAGTGTAGAAGTGCAAAATTTGGACAAAAACTTACAGTCTGAGCATGCAAAATCTTTAATAAAAACATAAAAAAGAAACAATTTTACCTAACTTTAGTTACCCCATTTTCCACTCTGGTGCGCTATGAATGCAAAAATATCCTTAAATCATAACTGGTAATATTATAACAACAGTATAGCTGTTACGCAGTAACACATTTAAAAAATCAGTTTTACTTAAATTTTGCTACCCTATTTCCTGCCAGGGAGCGATGTAAATGCAGGATGAAATTGTTACCTAAATTTAACTTGGGGTTATATAGTCAACGTCATCAACGTCAGTCGTTTTCGGGCCACCTAAAAAAAAAAAAAGACAAAAGACCTTGAGGAATAAATTTTAGATTAAAAATGCGGTAATAACGTTAAGTTTGCTTAACGTTACTTCGT
Source organism: Maratus speciosus (assembly GCA_963932465.1). Taxonomy (NCBI): domain Eukaryota; kingdom Metazoa; phylum Arthropoda; class Arachnida; order Araneae; family Salticidae; genus Maratus; species Maratus speciosus. Next base: position 177,665,982 of record OZ010793.1, read on the forward strand.
TAAGTTTACTTAACGTTAAAAGTGTCTTTTTAACATTTACAAATAATATTTTTTTATTTCATAATACCCCAAAAAGAAATTGCATATGAACAATATATATAGATATATTACATACCCGTGTGTAATGCTGACGTCATGTTGATGATGAAACATCTACAATAAATTTCGGATACTTGCAAATTTGTTAACTTCTAAGCATCCGACGATTTCAATTTTTACACAGTCTTAAAACAATATAAATAGTTCAGTATTTCTTACGTGCTAGTATTCCTTAACGAAATTGAAACTTCATCAACAAATAAATAAATAGAAAACATAAATAAATCACAAAGTTAACACCTTTTTAATCGAATGGGCACATCCGTATGTTAATTAATATTCATGCTTAAAAATCAGTATCGGTGAAATATGTTGCAATTTTTTAACGTCCTGCTTTCTGCATTTACTCTTATTAATGCTTCTTGTATTACTAACAAATGTTTGAAAATATCATTTTTATTTCCTTTATGACGCCATATTCATCTTCTTTTTAATTCGTAAAATATTTATTTCAAATTTCATTTCTCACGTGGAAATATTTTAACTAAAAATTAATTACTGTAGATAAATTATTATTACGGCTTTTGAATTTTTTGCAACAATAGGAAAAAATGTTAAATTTTATAGAAAAAATGTCCATTGATTCTCAATAAAAAAGCGAAATTTGGGATTATTAAGAACAATATTTGAATAATATAAATAAAGCTTAGGCTATGTTACTCTCTGCATTATAAATCACCCATATGCAAAGGCATTTTATCATCCGTTTTGACACTGACGTCTGGCAAACATTTTCGTACTTTGAATTTACAATATCATTAAAATAACAAAGAATAAAAAATTTGTGGCATCAGAGACAAAATGTGGGAAGAAAAAGTCAAAAAGTTTTTTCTATGTTAAATTAACATTGAGAAGTGACACTGGAAATAAATAAGTATTGCGTTAAAGCGCAGTACTTAAATTATAATCCATTCTTACACCAGAATAAATATGCAAATTTAATTTTAACTATAATAAAGAAAGTAATGTATAGCCTCATACTGCATTATTAGTTGCGTCTTAAAGCTAAAATTTCTGACAAATTTTAATGTAATTTTGCGTAATACTCTGCACTTATCTTTGTACCATAATATCAGTTTAAATATATAATTAGTTTATCACATTTTTATTACGAAATGATTAATTTTAAAAATGGAAATCATCCGGTCGTACTCCACCGATGAGTTTAAACTAAAACCTCATATATATGTTAATCTTACGAAAAATGAAAAATGTTACATAGGGTAAAGTACCCTATTATCGTCCCCCAGTCACTTTTAGGCCCTTGGAATTTGTAATTTTCAGTGAAAATCTACCAAATTTGGATTTTAGATAGATTAACTACCTAAGCACATAGAAACATAGGCAAATATCGACAAAAAAAATGCTAACATTGGAAAAAATTGTGTTTTAAAAAGTATCTAAAAAATGCAAATGAAAAAAAAGTGGTCCCAATTTCGTCCCCCCAAAAAATCCAATACGCCGAGGCTTAATTTATAACTAAATCAAAATTTATTTCTAAATGAGTAAGTAATTTAATTTAAATTAAAGTAAGGCACAAAGAAATGTACTAATTATCAGTGGAAGAATAACATAACGAAACATTAGCCATCCAAACATGAGGAAAAAAATTGAAAAAAATGTCATGAAAAAGCAATCCTAATTTCGTCCCCGGTACGAAAAGAAGAACTGCAAGGGGGACGAATTTGGGACCACGCTACTTCCCAATATGATGGAGCTTCAGTTCCCGTAAGAGGAACTGAGCGTCCTAAAACTCACTCTATGATACTGTCAGCATCTTACCAACGTAAAATACATGCAATAAATAAGAAATGAATTCTTACAGTACAGTACATAACGTTCTACAAACGACGTAATAAGAACTCAGTTCTTCTAAACATAGGAAACTCGCCGCCTTTAATTTATGTATGCGTCTGGGCGAACGAGACTTTCAAAACTGACCCCTTTTACCTTCCGTCCCCTGTGCCTTGCGTCATAAGTGGCGCCACTTTTTCAGAAGCGGAGAAGTTAAGGGTGACGAAATATGGGCAATTTACCCATTACTTTCCTTAAAAAAAATAACAATATATTTTATTTTATAACTTTAACCAAGAAACTAAACAAACAACATTTCAACAGACAGAGAGATATTTATCTTCAATGCCATTGAGAAATTGCAGAACAGAAGTTCATCTCTTTATCAGCTCAGATAAATTCATAATCACTTTTGTCCATGTAGTTTTGATTGTCTTTTCTTCAAACATTGAATACGATCTCTCCAATTATTGTTTTCCAATATCCTTTCTCACCTCGTATAGAATATCTGGTTTTACTCCAAGAGAACGTGGGTCGGAAAACATGCCGCAAAAATGCCCTTTTAAATGCTAGCAACAGTATATTGTGGAAAATATATTATTATTTAATATTCTAGCCATAATAATATAAAAAGTTTCAGTAACTTAAAGGGGAGATCACCTTCATAAGCAGCTCGATATTGCTTGATTTTAGCACAATATTAAAATATTTTTTGGTGTTGTAATTATTTATTTTCAAATTAAACAATTTTTTATTGTAAATAGTACAAATCTTTGTTTACGCATTCCTTTAGATACTTTTAATGAAACATAATTAGAATTTAGTTTAATTAAGACATGCTAATATAGGATTTTCAAAATGACGATTTGACATACATGTGCTGCGCGCAGAGAATAAAAAATATATTCGATTTAAAATATTGTACAGTCTTGGGAAAAAAAAAAAAAGTAAACACCCCTACTAACTCTTCAACAAATCATCGTAGACGAAAGTTACAGGTACCGAACGATTGGTAATAAAGTCTACTTTTAAATGATGTATATCAAATTTGCTTAGATGGCCATCTACATATTAAAACGAATCCAAACTTCATTTTTTTCAATAGCAATACCCAATTTTAGTGGTGCTTAAGGTGCCTTGATCAAGAAGGGGGCTCTCTCGGATAGAAATAGAGTACGGAACTTCAATTTGATTACAGCCCTTAAAATACGCTCGTTTTAAAATAATTATTTTCTCGGAAACTTATGGTACGAATTGCATAAAAATTTGTTTTTAGGCTAATTGAAGGGTTTAGAGTTCATTTATGCTGTCAAAATTGTTTACTGCTATTGAAAAAAACAAAGTTATGGTTCGTTTTAATGAGTAGATGGACCCCTAAGCAAATTTTATATACATCATTTAAAAGTAGACTTTATTTCCAATATTTCGGTACCAGTAACTTTCTTCTATGATAATTTGTTCAGAAGTTAGTAGGAGGTGTTTACTTTTTTTTTTTTCGACGACTGAACTTTAACTTCAATCTCAAATTTATTGAGTTAATTTAACCTCAAGTTTATTGATGAAAATATTCTTTTCAGGCAATTAAACAATAAAACACAAAATCTATGATAAATTTTAATAAAAATTTAAAAATAAATAAATATATTGCAGTTACTTACTTAAAAATAAGTACAGGTTATAAAGACATGTAAACTAATATATAACACAAAATTAAAACTTTCTATGTTACTTAGTTTTGGAAATAGGATATACGCAATGTCAAAATGATCTCTTTTGAGAAAAATGACTTTAAAATTCAAATTTACCTTGATTTGCATAGGTATCGCTCCACATATTTTATCATAAAACCAGTTCTAATATGGCTCCACCAGTGGCCGAGAGGTTCTGCTCTCGAAGCTGGTAGACGGGAGGTGCTGGATTCGAGCGCCCGTCGGCCTAATCGTTCGGAGTTTTCGTGGTTTTCTTCGAACCTTGGTTCTCCAAGCGTTAATACGGGTTAGGTTTCCTTAGAAAGACCTCCACGGAAAGCACTCCCCCCTTAGGGCCCATATCCCACGTGCAGAGAATTGGCCGACATAAAATACAACAACAACAACAACAACAACAACAACAGTTCTAATATGAGTATCACCATAATTTTTTTTAAAGTTCCGTAACAAGTTCTACTTTTTTTTTTAAGTTTTAAGATGATCTATCTCCCCGCTTAAAATCTGTTCATCTTTAATACTTTTGAAAACTATAAAAAATTAAAACAATTATTTATAAAATAAACTTTTAAACGCAAGACCTACATAAATGCCAGCATAAAGATATCATAATGGCCATTTCACCTTCCATCTAAAACCAAATATTTTAACCATTTTCGCTAGAGGGCCATAGGATTTTACCCTACATTAGCTTACTATTACATTTCATGATACTAGACTGAGATTGAAATACTTTAGCTTAAACGTTCTTTTTTAATGAAGTAAATTTGGGTAAAAATATCCCCATTAAATTTTAAATACTCAAAGTTTTTGAATAAAATCTAAATAATGGACACTAAAGCTTATATATATTACAGCGTCTAGAATATATAGTGTAGAAATCTGCTATCCAAACAGCGCTAAAAAGCTGTATCCCTTAAATGTGCAATGATGCTGAAATCCAGGGAGCCGATCTCAGCGACATCTGCGATATATTTTCAAATTTCAAAGTAAAGATCGTATTATCACAGCGTCTAGACCAAATCGTTTTGGAGTTTTAGAAAATATTCTGCAGATGTCGCTGTGATCAACACATTGGATTTCAGCACCGTTAGACGTTTAAGGGATTCAATATTTTACCCCATTTTTAAGTATTACAGGAATAGCCGGTTTTCACACTATATATTCTAGACGCCGTACTAATACGGAAGGGACCAAAAAGCTTTACTTTTTCGGCAGGTTTCAGACGCAAAAAATGTAACTGAATTGTATTGTTTTCGTCGGTACAATGAAAGTTTTTCGTTTAAAGCAGGATTCGGTTATAAGCAGGTTGCGTTTTCACTTATTACTCTGCTAATCTCGAACAAAAAGTATTTTTTCTTCATATGGTTTTTGTTATATTTTTTCATATTAAATTTTTTTAGGAACGTGATGAAAGCCAACTAACTTTTAACTCAATATCGAATTATTCTTATTTTGTCCAGTGTCATGTGGATTAAAAAGAATTTATTAAATAAATAGATAAAGGGATGTAGTTAAAGCTGACAAAATGGAACCTGTGTATAACTAAATTCTGTTTTAATAGTTTCAGGCGATACGAAAGCGTAAACTTTATCTTAACGTTAATTCGCTAACCTTAATCATAAATGTTGAATAACGCTAATCCATTTAAAATGAAATACACAATAATGTCATATATTTTAAGCCTTTATAGTAATATCACTCAACGGTTTCACATTTTATAAAAATACTAACTGATAAAAAGCGTTTGATTTTCTGTTTCAACAATATCTTACACATTTAATAAAGTACCAGAGTAATTCTTACTGTTAAAGGATTTCGTATATTTTATCGATAAATGTAGAAAAAGTAGTTTATACGATATAATAAACCTCATGGAACTGCAATAAATTTGAATGACAGCTTTAAATATCAAAGGATTTTTGTATTTAATCTGTGCTAATGGCAAACTACAAGCGGGAAAATGCAGTTAAAGTGCTGTTTTATAGCAGTTGTCAGACTGAACAATAGCTGCAAAGATGATGTAGAACTATCATTCTATTCATTACATGCAACATTTCGCATTTTCTTGTAGCAGGTGTTACCTACATATTTTTTTCGGGGAACTTGAAACTAAAACTCAAACAACTTTTATTCCATTCAAAAGCAAAAATACCATTGAGGATTAGGCAGTAAAAATGTCAAAGAATTAGTAATGCTTACGCAAATTCGACTATGTTTCTAGGTAATGCTGATCAATCATTATCTCTATGTAGCAATCGAATGTGAAACGAATCATCTAACGAAAGAGAATAAGTGAAATGGAGTAAATATTTTTTTTTTACTAATATTTTATTCCAAACATTTTTTGCCATGTTGTTCCTTCTTTATTTTTGATTACATAAATGCCGTGGGAATGTTTGAAACATTTATTGAAACTCGAAATTAGTTTAAAATATTTTTTATTATTATCATTATGTTTTTATTTCACAATTTTCGACTTACATTAATGTCAAATTATTTATTTTTATAGTTTTTCTTTATAAGTGTTCAATTTAATAAATCAGTGAGTAATTTTGATTAATATTTATTGTTAAGACTTGACAAAAATATTTCATGTGTATTTTTTAGCCCTTTGAAGGGCAAGTAATTGTGTTTCTGCAATGGCGAACGCGCACCGTAATCTTCAAAATATTTTATTGCAAAATTAGAAAAAGCTATTTTACTTTTTTCCACCAAAGTTAGAAAAGAAAATTTAATAAAATTTATCCGGTGCAAATCTTCCTTAATCGTAGGTGGGATATAATATATCAACCGCCCTTCAAGGGGTTAAACAAACCCCGCACTGAGTTCTTTTTTTTTATGATATTTTCTTTTTCAAAGATACATCTGCTTTTTAAGATCTTTTTTACGAATTCTGTAAAAACCTACCCGAATGGTAATTTTTTGCCTAAATCTTGTTAAAAACTTAGCACGAAAATTTTTCTTCAGAAATACTGTTATTCAAAAAACGGACTAGTTGGAGCTGTGTTTAATGTGTTTCCGAAATTTTAATATTGTCTTACTTATCTTGCTTACTAGGGAGTATCTCCAACTGTCAGTTCTGAATTTTGACGAGGGTTGTATCGTTCTAAAGCTCTTGCCACGAGGATCAAGAAATGAATAGCAACTAGACTCCCGAATCCTATTGTTCATGAGATATGTGTCCTTTTCTGTTTCCGAAAAAGTGAAGTAAACACGGTTAAAACAGCATGATATTCCTTCAAAAGCGTTGAAGAACAGGAATTTTGTCTTACAATAAAACATAGGAAATTGTTTCTACGTAAAAGTGTTGAAAATATACAAGTGTTTCCAACACTAAGCACAAACGGCGAAGGGTATTATTGTTTGACAGCAAAACCGCTGTCCTGATACTGGAACTTGCCCATGCCCTCTTTTCATAGCTACAAGCGAGGAGTTAGTTCCTGTTTCTAAACATACTGTACTTGCAATTCGCAGTTATTGCCCAATAATTCGTGAAAAAATGTTTTTAAATCTTTTCTTATTTTTCTTTTCTTTTTGCTATTTTCTATGGAAAATATTTCGTAAGCTATTGGATTCGGAAGCATAGTTCCTGTACATTTCTTGATCATCATGACAAGAGCTTTCAAACGATGCCAGTCTCGTCAAAATCCAAAACTGACAGTTCAGGATGTTACCTAGTTAGACGTTTATGGCTGTTCTTAACTGCTCTGCTCAACAAGCGCAAAAGGTTTTGACACATTTAAAAATTCATTTTTTAACGGAAATATATAAAATTGGAAAGCCTGGCCATGGAAGTGATTTGGAATTGATCTGTGTTTTCCATTTCTTGATCAATCAATTACCTATTGAGTTATAAGCGATTTTGATCACGTGTCAAACACGATTTTTGCCGTTTCTTGAGTGATTATTCTACTTTCGCACGGAAATTCGGTTCAAAACGCCTATTTTGACCCTATTTTTTGGAAGATCTATTGAGTTTGAAAGAAACCCAGAAAAAACAGCTCGATGACATAGTTTCTGAACAACAACAACTGCTAGTTTCATGCATTTCCCAACGAAAATGAATCAAAACTTATGTCATAAAGTTGCCGTTTTGGATTTGAGAACACCTTTATGGACGAGAATAAAAAATAGATAATAAGTATAGGACTCAGTAGGCTTTCAAGATTATTTTCCGTATACAATTTTCATAACATAAGAAAAAGTACAATAAATTTTTATACTACTCCTTTGACACTAATGTTCTTGAAACAAACACAAGAACAAAAATCACGCATCCGATATAGATTAAACATTTTCAAACACGAACACAATATTATTGTTATTTTTTCACACAATTAAATGAAATATCTAAAAAAATAATTAACAAACACATAACTCAGTAAAAATCCATTTTCAGCAATTACTGTCCGTATCCTGCAATGTGTTCGAATTCTTTCCTACAGCACTGTATATGATACAAAAAATTTGTACATAGCACGGAATACACAAAAAATCAGACCAGTTTAAAAATGAAGAACAGAAATGAAGACCAGATTTCCAGCAATTATCGATCACAATAATTCCCGCAATTCTTTCGTATGTCTTTCTAAACGAACCATAAATCCCACACACTCCATAATCTATAGAAAACACGCTGCAGTGCCCCCAAGTCATGCTTTATAATTATATTTGATGCATCATAACATCATTAAAATGTATCACAAACGATTTTCCCCAAACATCATTATGAAATGGAATTTTTCTATATGTCCCTGTAAACAAACTGTTAATGCAGCTAATTCTATGCTCTTGAGAAACTATATTGTAGTTCCCCACTGTGATGTATATCAATCTCATTTATATAATCTCATTGTTTTAAATATCGTAACATCAATAAAATGCTCTGCAATAAATTTTTCCCTTCGACCATAATACAAAGGAATTCTTTTGTGTGTCCCTGTAAACGAAGTACACGTGATACACACATCTTTTTCAACACCAAACAGTCTATAATAAACCTCAATAACTTGTAAAAACAAGTTGGAAAATGCAAGTCAAATGCGACAAACGAGGTGTGTTCGTACTATAACTAGTTTTATAAATATTTTTTGCACCGCATATTGTACTGAATGTATATTTTAGTGCACTTCATAAGTGCATATCAATTTCATTCTATTTGAAAGGCTGTAAAATCATTAAAATTCACTTGAAATACTATTCTTTTCCCATTGGCCACCATATAACGAAAAACTTTTGACTGTCCCTGTAATTAAACTATACATCCGATTTTCATAAAATTTGAAATGACTCGACAAATGTTTGCAACATTTATATATTTAAAATTTCAGACCATTCAGTTGGGTAGTTTTTGCTCTTTTATATGCGGACAGACAGACGGACGGACCGAACGACGACTATAGGTGCTATGTATTTATGTAATTACGATCGCTCCTAATTACATGACAACCTCAGTATAATTACGGAGATTAGAACACGGACCAACGGCCTGACAGCAAAACCGAATTCATAAACTCTTTTCAATTATGTTGGAAAGCGTTAAAATGAAAAATGCAGTAGATCAATGAAAAAACAAAACAAATTTATTGTAGATTACTTTAAACTAAGATTATTGATTGATGAATTTTACGAAAATAAAAGTTTCAGAACAATAAAATAAAATCAAGCGTTGAGCATACATTATGAAACACTTTCCACTGCATCCAGACTACAGTAAAAAAAAATCTTCACCGTTTAATAATGTGAAAAAAGACGTCAAAGTAAACAAGTTCAATCCAGGTGAGGGGGTGAGGGGAGGCCTAACAAATGGCTTTAACACAACAAGCTCCGCCAATGTCTAAGTAAGCAATTTGAAAAACGCATAGCATATTGTAAAACACTATTTCAGTAATTACTATCTGTAGTAGGAATAATATATGAATTCATGTATGCAGCCCTCTATATGATCTATAAATTTGTAGATATATTACTACATAGTATGCCAAACTTTAGTTCAGTTAGAAAACACATAACACAGATCAAAATTCCTTTTCAGCAATTTCCATCAACAAGCGGAAATATACTCTTCTTTGTAGTCATGTATATTATCTGTAGAATTGATACACACTAAGTAATATGCAAAATGCTAGTTAAATTTAGAAACGCGTACAGTAAATGAAAACGCACTTTCAGCAATTATTTCTCGTAGACAGTATTGTAAAAGAATATTTTTCTGTGTCCCTGTAAATGAATGATAAATCCTAAGCACGCTATGTAATGTTGTATACATCTTTAGTGCACCGCAGTGACGTATATCAATTTGAATATGTTTGAATCAGTATAAAATCATAAAAATACACTGCAAATGATTTTCAGTCATAGATTATAATCTAGCTTCATTGTTTTGCGTACCCTTGTAAACTAAGTATAAAAGCTACACGCTTCATTTTTAGGTGCGTTCGTAATTATATAAATAAGTAGAGCCTATAGTCGTCGTTTGGTCCGTCTGTCCGTCCGTCCGTCCGCATATAACAGCGCAAAAACTACTCAGCCGAATGGTTTGAAATTTAAAATATGTAATTGGTGCATAATTTTGTGGAATCATTTCAAATTTTATGAAAATAGGATATATAGTTCAGTTAAAGGGACAGTCAAAATTTTTCCATTACATTACGGTCAATGGGAAAAAATTATTTCAAGTGCATTTTAACGATATTGCAGCCTTTCGAACAGAATGAAATTGATATGCACTTTTGAAGTGCACTAAAATAAACATTCAGTACAATATGCGGTTCAAAAATTATTTATAAAACATAGTACGAACGAATTTCATTTGCCACATTTGACGTGCAATTTCCAACTTGTTAATACCGAATATGCCAAGGTAAACGTCAATGATATGCATAAATTACATGGCAATATTTATGTGAGTTAGAGCACGGAGTGACAGACAGACAAACAGAATTCATAAAGAATTTTTAACTATGTTGCATAAAGTGTTAAAATGAACATCTTCTGCAATTACTTAAATTTATAATTCGTCTTGTCTAAATTGTCCACATTACATATCATTCTCCACATTTTGCGTAACTTTTTAATTTACCTCATTCTGTTTAAATTTGTAATTCAATTTATTGGATTTCGTTAAATGTTGCAATAAAATATTACATTTTGCACGATCTAATCATAAATAAAATCTAGATCAAAATTTGAACAAAAGCGTGTACATTTTAAATGAGTATTTGTGTAATATAATACACATCTCTAGATCTAATTATATCTAGACCGATGCTTTTTTAATTGGTTTTCACATAATATTTGTATTTTAAACAGATAGTATTTGACTTTATCGCAAAAAAATGTTTTTTAATAAACTAAACTTTTCTCTCTTTTTCAAAAAAAGGAAATAAAATAAAATAAAGAAAAACTCTTTTAATATTGTCATTATTTTTTAATTTTTTGGTAATTCATTTACTTATCGCACATTTCTTGGTTAGCAACATTATAAATTTCATACAATACGAATCATAAAAGAGCCCACATAGTAACACATTTCAGTAAAAGTTTATTCATTTTAAAAATACAAAACAGATGAAAGTAAGTTTATATATTTCTAATATTTTTTTACTTAGTAATTCAAATGTAAGGTTTTGTAAGAATTGTGTTTGAAGATACATTTTCTCACACTGATTACTTCCATATTACTACACAAATTTCTCTCTTGACTTAGGTAATCGACATCACTTTTTGTTAACTATCCAATAAAAGGATTACTTTTAATTTCATTGATAACTTCTTTTTGTTGATCTTATCTCAGAAACGTATAATGGAAATACATCTTTCATTATCTGTTTAGAATATTACATGACCAACTTCACATATTTTTAGCAATGCATTTGGGATTTCTTGCTAAATAGTTCTGAAGTTTATGATGCGATTTGTGCTACCTTTTCTTACTCAATTATGAAAGTGAAAGGTTTGTAAAATTTGTAGGTGCATATGTATTCATTGTGCCATCTCCAAAAATGATTTTTAATTGTTAATTGTATTTACCGTTGCCAATCGCCAGTCGAACCAAAGGCAGTAATTTGATATACATTTATTAAATACATAACATCATTAAATATGGTAAATAATATAAATTAAACTAAACTAACACCATTTGGTAATTTAATATGCATCTATTAAAAACACGATTCAAATCGACAGCGTTTAGTGATAAAATATATTTACGATGCAGATGAAACAGCACCGAAAAAACTGGCGATATATCACAATTAAATAATAAATCTTTGAATGAATCACCATAAAACAAAAGAAAACACATGGCTGGAAATTTTAACAGCTCGCCACCAGCCAAAGTAAACATGTGTCCGTAAGGGGACAAGGTCACAAATGAACAGAAAGGGCAGAGAGCAGAACTTGCAAAGAATGCGACAGGTAGCGCTAGCTCACAGGTAAACACCAATCACAGAGGAACACATGCGAAGAGGAAAGTGTTTCCTAAATGAAAAAGAAAAGAGTAGTAAAAAAAAATACAAATAAAAATAAAAAATGAAAAATAAATGAAATTAAAAAGGTTAATTAAAAAATCTTAAAAGAGAAAACGCAAGAAAAATATAAGAAATAAAGGATTTTTTTACCAAAAAAAATCTTTTATTTCTTATGTTTTTCTTGCAAAACAAAGTTTTATTATTTAATTACATTTACAATTGTTATCGATAAGATGTCATCTCTGCTGAAATGAGTATAATACATATATCCTATACACAAAATATCAATGAATGTACGGTAGTAAATATTTCTATATCCTTATTATATTACATTATATAGTTTTAAATATTTATACCTCTAAAATTGCATTTAATGTGCTAACTATATAGCATAAATTTTGTAGTTACTATCCAGGAGAAAAAAAAGGGGGTTGGGGATTTCTGTAATTAGTACTATTGGCGAACTTGTTTGCGTAGTGTATCTTTCTGCCACGGATAATACCGTAAGTATCAAATGTTTTTTCTCTGGCATAGACTTTATTTAATATTGCTATTTTAAATTCTTCTCTCTACTTTTCATCAGCATCCTTTGTTTAACTGATTACTTGTAATTTTCCAGTAAATTAGTTACTCTAAATGTCTGTTACAATGCCTTTTCGTTCCACTTCTCTCAGCAACGTGCAATGGAAATGCATGTTTCCTTCTCCGTTTTTGAATGTTATATGTCCAACTGCATAAAGAGGTAACTTTGCGCTTGCATTTCTCGCCAAGCAGTTCTGCAACCACGCTAAAACTTCTCTCATGCAAGCGATGACGCTAGATCTTTTATGATCACTAAAACATGCTATTAAAGAAGGATTTATTGATACTTGAGGATATCTACCTGAAAAATAAGCAATAAGATATCATTTAGTTAGTTGCTTGATTGAGAGTTAATGGGACAAGGTCCCACGTGGAACATGTTACGTCAAAACTAAAAGAAAAAACAAACAAACATGTAAGTAAAAAATAATAAATAATAAATAAAATAGAAGAAAGGCGAAACGTGTGAAAATTCCAATAAGTTAGTAACTATAACTTATGGAAACATAAATTACTCAGTAATATGTTTCAGAATTATAGGTTAAGTTTATGCTTCAATGATACAAATTTCCCTCTCCAATCTTAAAATCCGCTGTTTGTCCGTAGAGAAATATAATGAGGTGTTTACATCTTACTTATTATAAATATCGAAAACGGTTTTCACCACGAGTAAGAAGATGTAAGATGCATATGTAATGTGTTTTTCAAAAATTATTTTCCTCTATTTTAAGTATTTTTAAAACCCCGGTAAACTTCCAAATTTTCACCTGGGCAAAAGTTTCACAATTTATCGTCATCTTAAAAATATTTAAAATGTAAGAAACTAACTTTTGAAAACACACCAAAAATGCATCTGACGTCTTATTTCTGATGGTAAAAACAGTTTTTTGATATTTATATTATGCAATGAGTAAGCCTCATTAAATTTTCTCATACATTAGTATGGGATTTCGTGATCGGGAAGGATTGTTGACTCATGCTTATAACCTGTTAAAAGGTCTTAGGACTCTTACAAAAAAAAAGACCATATTCAACATTTAATATCTTAAAATGTATAGGATTTTAAAACACAATTTTTGTTGCGATGAAAGATAGAAGTAATGTTCTTTCATTTCATGAATTTAAAAAAATTGAAAGATGCAGAATTATTATTTATATGGGGCTCCAAACTGTCAGACATTTGTCGAGCAGAAAATTGGTATAACAGTTTACGAGTAGGATTACAAAATACATTTTGCAACAAGAATGAAATTTTTTGTGTCTAATTATACTTCAGATTATAATAATTACTCTGAACATAAAAAAATTACATTTAAAGCATTTTTATATTTTTAATACAAAGTTGTATTTAGCTAATACAAAATTTTGAAAATTTCAAAAGTACAATCACCTAAAAAATAGTTTTTTTGGACAATAAAAAGAAAATTTTAGATTCAGTTTATACAGACTACCGTGAAACATACGTTTTGAAAATTTCATGAAGAAATATTCAGAAGTTTTTGAGATATCCTGTGCGTTATGTCCAAAAACGTCATTTGGAGAAAAATGACTTCAAAGTTTCGGAAACGCCGCTTCAGCTGTTGAGCGGGTATAATTCTAAAAGCCATAACTTCTGTTCTAGTGGGAAATTCAAGGAAACAATTATATAAAAATGTTCAGAAAAGATAGAAGTTTAACATCTAAGAAAATTAAAATTTCGAAAATTTTGAAGATCTAAGGGTCCTGAGACCCCTTAAGACGTAGGTGATCCTAAAAAAAAACATTTTTCTATTTTTGTGTTATTTAAAGTCGAGTCTGTACCCACAGAATTACGTGGATCGCCCCTTGGCATAGCCTGACATCGGGTATTTTTTAAAATAATTTTTAATATCAAATGTGGTCCTGTTTATTAGGGGAATCCACCAAACGCTTTCATTTATACCAAAAAACTTCTGGTCTTAAATGGTTAATTGTAAAAGTATTATTTGGAAAATTAGTTAAACGAAGATTTGCTCAATAATTTTTTTCAAAAGTCTGTAAAAGTTTGTATATGACATTTGGCACTGCAATATTAGATGCCTATATTATTGATATTAAAACGAAGCATGGTGTACACTGTAAAAAATAATCTGTAAAGTTACTAAAGTTTTTCTAGGAAACTGGGATTCCTAGAACTTTTTATGTAACGGCAACATCAAAAATTCCTGTAATAGCGTCTGTTAGAGGAATTTTTCTTGTTGCCGTCACATAAAAAGTTCTAAGAATCCCAGTTTCCTAGAAAAACTTAAGTAACATTACAGATTTTTTTTACAGTGTAAGCAATTCCACTTTTTATTAACTCCATACCATATAATAATCCTTTTCTAATTCTATATTTCAGTTGGCTCACGTATGTGTTGTCATGTATGTAGAAATTTAATGCACATTGATTTTGACAAATAAATGTACCTTAGCTGTGGTCGGTGTCTAGAAGTAATTAGTCCAGGCAGATTCTTGAGGAAATCTTAAACTTTAATATTCTTGATTATGTGGATGAGGTATTTACAGATGGGGTATTTACATTTAGATTAAACATGATAATTATAACTGGCCGGCGGTATTCCACCTTAATCAGGTCCGTGACCCGGTATTCGGTCGAACAGCGACGTTTCAACACGTCTGCTCTCACGAGCAACCAACAGTCATCTCTATCTTTCTCACAAATGTTTTTGTAAGTCCGGCAGTTTTTTCGTTGACTCAGAGGTTGGGGTGGATCGTCCAGAGCATCATTTAAAGAATGTGCTGGTCTATGCAGTGCAGAGTTCAAACTCTGTGACCACAATTCGGCCTACCTGACAGGGCTGGGTCCTCCCAGTCATCCATCTACCTTATATGCCAGACTGGTACTGGACTACTTTTTCCAGAACGTATAATATACACACAAAAAATTCACAAACAATATTTAAAACAAAATAATAGTAAAATCAACCACTAAATACTGCTTTTTAAAAGTTTTCAGTCCTTGACCAATATTTTTAGAGTTAGAAAAATAATAAAGTTTTTCTGCTTGTCACTTGGAAGCAGTTCTTTTCACAGTTTATTCATAATAGTAATAAAAAAAGATACCAATAACACACAGTTAAAAAAAATAAAAAACACAAAAATCACTTAAAGCTCAAATATTTCGTCTTAGAGAGTAGAAGTCCAAGGCTTCATGTGATCTGCAGCCGTTGAGGTCGTATTTGGACCCTCATGGTGTCCAACTTTACTCACGTTATAACGGTCGTTTCTTTTTACTGCAGTAATCTCATAGGGACCAAGAAACTTAGGCTTTAGTTTGGTACCTGTCCAAAACTGTGTTTTTTGAATGGCCACCAAATCAATGAGTTTATAGGTGTTGGCCTTTTTTCGCTTTTTGTTATACGTTTTCACGTTTTCCTGTTGTATTTTTAGTATGTTTTGCTTAGCTATTTCTCTATTCGAATTTCTTTCTGATATGAACGAATTTAATTCCTCATCCTCTAGCAGCGTTTTGATTTGCAGGTCAGTTTTCTGCCGCAGTTTCGTTCCTGTCAGTAGTTCAAAAGGTGTAAATTTTGTACTCCTCGATACGGTACTATTCATGATACGTTGCACGGGCGCGACAAATTTCTACCATGTAATGGGGGTCTTCTACACTAAGTTTTGCTAAAATTGGGATAAGAATTCTGTGCATTCGCTCTATTTGACCGTTTCCTCTAGGTATCCCTGTTGTTATGGGAATATGCTCTATGTTCTCTTCCTTACAATATTTCTCAAAATCAGCAGAGGTAAATGATGTTCCTTTATCGGTAATGATTTGCGATGGATTTCCGAAAATATCATGTTGTCTGGTCAATTTATCGATGACTTCTTTAGCGGCTGTAGTTTTAACGGGGTATAGCCAAACAAATTTAGTAAATGCGTCCACAACAGTAAAAATATTATTGTAATTTTTATTTGTAGAAGGCATGGGACCAATGTGATGTATGTGATAGGTCTCGAGGGGCATATTTTGTTTGGGGATCGGGTTTAACAGACCTTCTCCTTTCCTTGCTTTTTATTGCAAAGTATACACTCTATGCAGTTGGCAATGACACTTTCAATTTGCTTTCTTAATTGGGGTATAAAATAATTTTCTTTTAAAATAATTTCAGTTTTAGCCACTGCGTAATGACCTTTGTTATGAACATCGCGTATTATTTCCTTTTGCATATTTGTAGGAATCATCAAAAGTTCTCTATCATTTTCATATTTGTATACGATGTCGTTTCTTATAAAATATTCTGAACTTTCATTTTTTTCAATTAACTTTTTTATCGCTTGTATGTGTTCGTCTTCTTGTTGTGCATTCTTTATTTTTAAAGTTAATTCATCATGCGATCGGGTAACTATTAGTACTGTATTTCTACTTAATGCGTCTACATGTTTCATTTGGGATCGTGATGGGTGGGCAATTTCATAATCAAATTCCTGTAAGAATAGAGCCCATCTGGCTACTTTTGGCGTAATGTCTTTTTTTGTCCATTGTTTTTTGAAACGCAGAACAATCTGTCACAATTTTAAATTTCGTGCCTAATAATTAGTTTCGGAATTTTTTAACCGATTCTATTACCGCGAGTGTTTCCAATTCGTAACTCGAGAATTTTGCTTAAGTAGGTGTTGTTTTACGGCTCATATAATGAATAGGATGTAAGTTTTTGTTTTCATCTTCTTGTAGTAGGACACTACCAAAACCTATGGCGCTTGCATCGGTGTGCAATTCTAGTCTAGCGCCTCGTCGGAATGTATGCAATACTGGGGGTTAACTAGTTTTTCTTTAAGAGTCTCAAAAGCTTGTTTTTCGAGGATTCCAAATTTAAATGTATTTCCCGCTTTTAATAAATCACTTAAAGGTCTCGCTATAGTTGCATAATGTGGGATGTATTTTCTGAAATAATAAGTTAAACCCAGAAAACTGTGTAATTGTTTAAGGGTGCGGGGTTCAGGAAAATTCTTTACTGCCAAAGTTTTGGCTTCCGAGGGTCTAGTAGTTCCGTTTTCGATAATATAACCTAAAAATTCAATTTTCCGTTTAAGGAATTGGCATTTTGCAAAATTAAATTCAAGTCCGTAATCCGATGCAACTTCTACTACGCGTTTCAGTTTTAAAAGCGCTTCTTCCTCAGTCTTCGCAAGTACTATGATATCGTCTAAGTAAATTAATATTACTTTTTCTTTAATTAACTGTTTAAAAACAGCTTGAATATATCTCTGAAAATTCTGGGGGCCAATCGATAATCCGAATGGAAGCTTTAAATATTCGTACTAGGAGTTATGCGTGACAAATGCTGTATATTTCCTACTCTCCTCTGCTACGTCTATATGAAAAAAACCATTTTTTATATCCAATGTAGTGAAAACCTTCGCTTCCTCAATGTTATCTAAAACGTCCTCTATTCTTGGCAAGGGAAAATTATCTCTAATTATTTTTTTTATTGAGGGGTCTATAGTCAACACACAATCTCCAGGAATTATCTTTCTTTTTCGCTAACACAATAGGCAATGCATAATTAGAATTACTCTCCGTTATAATTCCCATTTCCAACCATTCTTGTATTTGTTTGTCTACAAATTCCTGTTCTAGATATGCTAATCTACGCGGTCGCTGCGCAATCGGAATATCATCAGTTAATGTTATATTGACTTTTAACTTTGTGTCCTTAACCTTGTTTGGCTTATAATTAGTGATCAATTTCGTTAACTCTTTCTTAATAGTGTTGTTTGTAATGTGGTTTAGCTCAACTTCCTGAAAATTAATAGAATTAGCTGTCTCAGCTAAATAAATATCTGTGGTTTTCGCTGAGTCTAACTGGGGGACAGAACACTGTTCACTTTACAACAAACAATTTTTATCAGAGCTTAATTACATGTTTATTTTTTCACTAAAGTTGCAAGCTGTTTCATTTTGACTAGTTTGCTCCTTTCTCACCAATTCAGCTGTCGCAATCGTTTTTCCTATCGTGGGATTGTTTTGCTTTTCTGACCGCAACATCGCATGAAATCTGGGTGTGACATATATGACGCGTCTGGTTTTTGTCATGATTGTTTCTTGTGGGAAAGCAGTGACGTAATTCACCCTAACTTCCTTCAATTTCCGTTTCCCTGTAATTTGCAATCCTTTTTTCGACATATTGAAATTTACCTGTTTTAAAAAGTTATTTCCTAAAATTATAGAATGGCTCAAATTTTTTACGACGTATAAATCTGCATTCACTGTGTAGCCATCAATTTCAATTTTTACGGTCGTAAATCCTGTGGGTGTAATTTGGCTACCACCAATACCTGATAAAACCAAATCATTTTCATGCAATTTAGGGCATCCCAGGGCTGTATAAGTATCGTTGTTACACATATTTACGTCACTTCCTGTATCAATTAAAGCATCCATATTTTCCCCTAAAATCCCCACGCTTTTTATTATTTTATCAACCGGATTTGAGTTATTGCTTACGGCAGCATTTGCATTTTAGGAGAATTATTTGTACACTGGTCAGACCTGTGGCCAGGAATTTACACTTCCCGCAGACCGGACTTTCCTTTTTTCGGGGGCAATCCCTAAAACGGTGGGAAAGATCATTGCAATTGAAACAACGGATTTTTGTATTTAAATTCTTTTGGGGGGTAGGTGTGTAGTTTTTCTGATATGGTACGCGACTAATGTCATTTCGATGGAACGCTCTATTATTTTCACTACCTTGACGTTTTCTAAATTCCGTGTTTGAGGGCTTAATTTCAGTTTTCCGTAAGTTAATTCTGGCGGTTTCAAAATCATCCAATTTATTAGTCAAATCTTCTACACTCGTAATTTTTGGCAGTTCGTCACAGAAGTGTTCCTTCATTTCTAGGGACAATTTTCGCCTAATCTGGTCAATGATTAAAATATTTTTTAACTCTTCGAACGTTGATATGTGTAATCCCAATAACCATTCATTCAGAAAGTTTGCGATTTCAAATGAGAAATCTTTCCATGACGCTGAATTTTGTTTTCTATGTAAAAAGAATTTTTGCCTGAATTGCTCTGGTGTAAGTTTGAAACGTCTTAAAAGTATTTTCTTTACACAGTCGTAATCACTGGATAGTTCTTCACTTTCACGATTTACTAAACTAACAATATCAAGCGGTAACAGTGCCAACAGATATGTAACCCATTCATCTTTTTCTATCCCAAGACGCTTCGCTTGCCGTTCGAAAAGGGTTAAGTAAATGCTAATTTCTTCCTCATTATTATATCTATTTAGCAATTTTAGAACATCGGAACCCTTTCCGGCGATTGTAGATATTGGATTATGCAATTGGGTATTTTGTGTCTTTTCCAATTGTAATTTTCTTAACTCAAAATCGCGATTTTCGATTTCTTTTTGTTGCAACAATTTTTCTTTCTCTTCCCTTTCGCTTATAATCCCCGCTAGCAAATTTTTTACTAAATCCTCATTATACCCTTCGGATTTTAAAATTAAATCAGTCAGTTGACTTTTATTAGCACCATTTGGAGGACTTAAACCTAACTCGATTATTGCAGTAACCAGATCGATCTTTTTATACCTTATTAAGTGTGCCATAATCATATTTAACCAATTAACACATAAATAAAATATCTTAATATAAATCAATAATATATAAGCACCCGATAAATCAAATATATCTATATATGTAATAATATTAACAGTTTTCTAAAATAGACTTACTTTGTACCAGATTTTTCCACAAAAAAAAATAAATATATATATTTTCTTCACAATATAACAATACAAAAAAAAATAATTATTGAATACCAATTTTATAAAAACTTGCTTCCCTTTAAATATTCGCACAGAATATATATTCCTTTCTTTTCACAAAAAAAAAATAACAAGATAAAAAAATTATATCGTTA
This sequence comes from Maratus speciosus, assembly GCA_963932465.1. Lineage (NCBI taxonomy): Eukaryota > Metazoa > Arthropoda > Arachnida > Araneae > Salticidae > Maratus > Maratus speciosus. Next base: position 177,686,528 of record OZ010793.1, read on the forward strand.
ATACTTTTTTCTTTCAAAGAAGCAAAAAAAAAAAAAACATGTATTTCTTAGGAAGCAAAAAAAAAACCACTTTCCTATATTTCCTCTTCGCAGACAGGTCTAAGCAAGGTACGACGACCCGCTAGATTTCTTTTATTTAAAAAAAAAATGCAGAATAAAAAAAATCACTCTGCATAAATAACTAAATATGCTTTTTCTTCTGGCGTACACAACAAAAACTCACTGTACTGGGAAACAATAAAAATCGCACTTTCCCATTTCGACACAAGAAAAGAAGAAAAAACAGAAAATCTTTCGTCATATAAGACGGGAAAAAACTTTCACCGCTCACTATTTAGGTCAGCGTATATTTTCTTCTCGAATACTAGAAACGACCTATTAAAACTTTATCAGATGCATTTTCACAAATGATTCATCACAGAACACTCCACTTCGATCCTTCCCGCATGAGAAAAATTTTCTTCTTTCCAGCTATAACGGGACATTCGACGAAAGAAACTTTTCTTTTCTTTTCTTTTTCAGAAGATCATTCAACTTAAGGACATCAGAATTTTTTCGTACAAGTTCAATCCCCACTTTGCATGTAAATATCCCGGTCGACAGCCGCCAATCTGTAGAAATTTAATGCACATTGATTTTGACGAATAAATGTACCTTAGCTGTGGTCGGTGTCTAGAAGTAATTAGTCCAGGCAGATTCTTGAGGAAATCTTAAACTTTAATATTCTTGATTATGTGGATGAGGTATTTACATTTAGATTAAACATGATAATTATAACTGGCCGGCGGTATTCCACCTTAATCAGGTCCGTGACCCGGTATTCGGTCGAACAGCGACGTTTCAACACGTCTGCTCTCACGAGCAAACAACAGTCATCTCTATCTTTCTCACAAATGTTTTTGTAAGTTCGGCAGTTTTTTCATTGACTCAGAGGTTGGGGTGGATCGTCCAGAGCCTCATTTAAAGAATGGGCTGGTCTTTGCAGTGCAGAGTTCAAACTCTGTCACCACATGTATTATTATAATAGATTATTTTTAAGCAGTTATTTATAGACTTTTCCAATTCTCAAATTCTGAAGCATAAATCCATACTTTTCCAAGTTGTTATATAAACTGATTCAAAATTTATAATATTTATTTTAATTGTAAATATCGTAACTGTAAATGTGTGTATCAGAAAATTATCTTTAAATCTTTTTTAAGAACATCAACAATGTTCGATGTACATAAAAAAAGATGAAGACCATACTAATCTATAGGAGACCCCATGTTACTTTATAATCTATTCTTAGTTTGGCAGTTCAGTTTGTTTACGTATGTGTTCCACTTTGTCATTATAGTGAGTGATTGCTGTAACAATTATTGCTAAAATAACATAAATTATAAATCGATGCTTTTCCAACATTTTATATATATATATATATATATATATTTTTAATTTACAAATATTTATTCTAAATATGAATGATAACTGCCAGTATTTGTCCCTAAAAAATTATCCCTTTCGAAATGTTTTTAGAAGTATGAACTATTTTGAGTGTACGTTTTTAAGAAACGCTATTAAATGCTATATTGAGACAGAGTAAGGACAATTTAAGAAAACTTGAATTTCTATACTGAAGAAATTTTTATCATTCCAATATCGCGTAAAAATGCCTTAGCTAAACAAAAGAGAAAACTATCAATTATTCATTATTTTAGCTTAAAACCCAAATTACTAATGAACTTAGGTTACAATTAGAACCTCATAATGGAAAAAATATATAATTCAGATTTTTGTTATAGATTTTTCGTATATGTAAACTTATCTGGACTTGTTGAACTATAATAATAATAAGGTTATAATAAACATATTGAATTTCAAAATGTGATTATCAGCAAATCTTTAGATATTTTAAATATTCGAATTATCCTGCCCTAAAAATGAAATTAGTAGGAGCGTAAAAATATTGGGGTAATATTCCAAAAATAAAATCGATAATATCCCAATAATATACACTGTAAAAAAAAAAAATCTGTAAAGTTACTAAAGTTTTTCTAGGAAACTGGGATTCCTAGAACTTTTTATGTAACGCCAACAACAAAGATTCATGTAAAAGACACACTTTTGTACCGAAAATCAAAAACTCTGTAAGGCTACTACGAATTTTTTAGGAAATTGGGATGCCTAGAGCTTTTCATATAACTACAACCAGGGTTACAGATAAAATTTTAGTAAGATTACTGTAATTTTAGCAGATTCATTTGTAAAGTTACAGATTTCTGTAGCTTTACAAAAACTACTTTTGTAGATTTGCAGCTTTTTTTGCACAGTTACAAATGAAAGTTTAGTAAGCATGTAACTTTATATCTGTAGAACTACAGATTTTTTTTTTCTTTTTACAGTGTAGGAGGTGGTGAGTTGCAGCAATACTGCCAATATTTGTTAAATGTTTAGCAAAATTACTAAACAAAAACATGTTGAATAAACAGTCTGAGATAAACAACTCAAGACAAACAACAAGATTATAAAGTTGTATTCATCTAAAAGAGAATCCTCATACCTATGAAAATAAATACCAAAAATTCTAATCTAAAGAAGTAATTAATACAGTTTAGCGGTTTATTAAACCATTGCTAGGATCGATATTTCATCTGTAAAATTTATAATACCTGCTTACGAATATCATTTTTACGATCTACTTATTAATAAAATGCTAATTTATATTTTAAAATAACCCACAATAACTACATTCTTTATCAAAATACACTTTAGAATAATTACTACAGTTCAAGACTCATGAGTTCATATTATGTCAATTTATTTCATTATGTTCCACAGCACTTATCAAGGATTCGGTGTAACGGATAAAAAAAAATATATAAAGCACCATTATACGAGTACAAACTAAAGTCCGGATATATTTAAATAAAGATTGAACAGATAAAGCTAGAGCTGTGGAACAATTTTATGTCTCAAATGAAACGACTATGCTACTGCAACACAGTAAGTGACAACATTTGGTAGTTACCAACCTTATGTCACAAACTATGAGAAATAGCGAACACAAGTGAGTTAGAAAAGGTGTAAAGAATCATTTATAGTATAGTATAAAATGATACGGTCTTACACATTAAAATATTAATGTGAAAATATTCAAGTAATGTTTATATGCTACTACGAAATCTGAACTTAAAATAATTATTGTTTTATGAACCTGACATGGTAATGATCTAGAGCGAATGAATTTGAAAATATAGATTATATGCTATAAAACAAAGCACGTATAATTAAAAATAGAAGGAGAGAATTGTATTCCAAAATATTAAAATGCGATAAACAATGTGATAAACATTTTTATGCAATTTATGCTTTATCACGTTATTTTATCACATTTTAAAGTACCGGGTGAGCCAAAAGTTCCTTAAAACTTTAAAAACTCATAAAAAGAGAAGAAATTATGACAAAGGAGTGTGATTTGCAAGAAAGGGCAGGCTCATAAGGTAGTCGGATTTTTTTTTTGCAGCAAAAAAACATTTAGTTAAAAAATCGCATGCAGAGGGCGCTGTCGACACGAAACACGATGAGCAGGACAACAATACGCTCCATTCATTTGTTCTTCCAGTAACAAATGTTCAACATGACCTCCAGAACATTCTACGACACAACTGTTGTCCTGTTCATTGTGTTTCGGGTTGGCAGCGCCCTCTACATGTAATTTTTTAGCTCTTTTTTTTTTTTTCCCTAAAAAAACTCCCGCTACCTTGTAAGCCCTTTCTTACAAAACGTAATCCTTTATCATAATTTCTTCCTTTTTTGTGAGTTTTTAAAGTTTTAACGAACTTTTGGATTACCCTACATATGATTTCATTTAAAGTAAGATAACATACAGGGTGTTGCCGAATTCGACGGACAAATTCAGAGGTGTGCTAGTAGGCATCAAGAGGAATAGAATTTTCAATGGAACATAGTGTTGCAAACCACGTACAGTGCAACCTCGATTATCCGAGCTAATTGGGACAGTTAGTACCTCGGATATCGGAAATCTCGGTTAATAGAAACTGTGTGCAAAGGCTCGCCGTGCTTGCGAATTTAACATCTCTTAAAATAAAAAACAATAGAACATTTTTTAAATAATTAAAATAAATATATGTAAAGTCATGTTTCACAGCTTAACAAATTTAAAAAGGAAATCAACTACACTGTAAAAAAAAATCTGTAGTTCTACAGGTGTAAAAATACATGCTTACTAAACTTTCACCTGTAACTGTACGAAAAAAGCTGCAAATCTACAAAACTAGTTTTTGTAAAGCTACAAAAATCTGTAACTTTACAAATGAATCTGCTAAAATTTCAGTAATCTTACTAAACTTTTATTTGTAACCCTGACTGCAGTTACATGAAAAGTTCTCGGAATCCCAGTTTCCAAAAAAATTCTTAGTAACCTTACAGATTTTTTGATTTTCGGCGCAAAAGTGTGTCTGTTACATGAAATTTTGTTGTTGACGTTACATGAAAAGTTCTAGGAATCCCAGTTTCCTAGAAAAACTTTAGTAACTTCACAGATTTTTTTTTACAGTGTAATAGTAGTAAATTTTAAAAAGTAAATTGAAAAATTTACGAAGGTTCACACGGCCATTGGAAACAAAACATTGTTCGCTGTTAACTTCTCATGGTGCAATTTTTCTTGGGAGTTGAGTGCTTTTGGGTGTAGAAGAGCCTTTGTAGCATGGACAGTGAACTAAAAAATGTGGCCTTTTTCAAAACTCATTCACGAAAAAAAAAACAGACTATGTTATTGGTTCGGTTAACAGAAACCCCGATTAATCGAGGTTCTACTATATTTAATCAAAAATGCAGGGTGCTCTGCCCTAACTCAACTTGGATTCCCGGTAATAACTTCCAGTAAACTGAAGTATGTTACAATGGAACTTTTAATAGACATGCTCATGTTGTAAATGTGATAACATCAAAAAAAGTAGTAGAGTTTCCATTATATGCGCCAGCAGTATGCACTTGACGCTTCACATTTTGGACTGCGATTTCCAGTTCATACGGTATCATCAATTGCGTGAGCATCCTGTTTTTCCAGAACTTTTTGTGATGTTATCACATTTCATACCAAAGGGGGTACACATCATTACATTTTCAGTGCACTTTTTCTTAAAATTATTACCGTCAACCCGAGTTCAGTTAGGGTGAAAAAACCTGCATTTGTGAAAAACCGCAAACCATTCAAGCTTTCCAAATTTATGACTTTCCGTAAAAAAAAAAAAAAAAAAAAAAAAAAAAAAAAAAAAAAAAATGAATTTGTAAATGTGTCAAAACGTTTTGCTCTTGTTGAGCAGGGCAGCTGAGAAAAGCCTTAAGGGAACAAGCAATTTCAAAAGAAATTGCAACTTTCTGTACTGTTGAACATTTTAGTTAATGTATGCTGCTTTATTAACTTAGATATATCATGAAGAAGTTCTTATTTTATTCTGTACATAGGCATGAGTTAAGATTCAGTAATAACGCTTCTTTGCTATAGACCTTTTTTTTGTTTCAACAATTTTGTCTTATCACTTCTTTCTTGAATACTGCCGCTGGAAAGTCCGAACTTTGGAGAATTCCGAACTTTGGGTGTCCGAACTTTAGACTTTGTACTGTATCTAAAAATCCATGCGCAGTCTTGGGTAATACGCGTTTGAAATCTGAAAAAAAGGGGCAAAAATACCAATATTTAAAAAAGTCGTAGGGATTTTAAAAATTCAATTTTTTTAAAAATGTTAATTAAATATATAGTTTTTTATGTATTTTTAGTTGAACATTGAAATGCAGTGAGTTTGATCTATTTGAACCACATCTTTTAAAATAAATAAAATTGTTGAAAAAGTAAACTGTCTCCTTAATTATAAATTAATAAATTTATTTTAAGGCATTTTTTTCGTTAGCCAGGCATAGGTGAAAAATCGCAAAATCTTATTTATAGTTACAGCAGTATGAGTGTTATAACAGCACTTAAGGTAATTATGCTCGAAAACATACTCGCTAAAGTAGGTCACCTGGCTATGAAACTGCAAGAATGAAATATTTTAAATATTAAAAAGTACACAATAAACTAAAAATAAAAAATACAGGGTGTAATATTTTTTTAGAAATATAAGTTTTTTTAATTGTTTGCAGTAAAAGAGATTTTATTAAAAGGCTACCCTAATGCAAGTTGAACCTACATTTCTATTTTTTTTTCTTTTGTAACGCATTAAATAAATTTTTACTTCCCAATATAATTTTCGTTTGATGAATTATCTAATTATCCTGTTTCAGACCAGAACACATTAGTCCGGATTATTGGAATTTCACTGTGTTACTTTCAGTACGTACATTTTTCATGAGCTCTGGAGCGTCTTAACATGAAATGCAATGCAAGCTGCGTTGAAATTTCAAATACAGGAGAACAGGAACACAGGTATCTCTGTGGATTATGAGCAAATGGAATCAGACTCTCTTGAATGTAAAACTTTCCTATTCCGGGAAAAATCACAGTCTACCTAGAGAAAATACAGAAGTGAGCAATTAAGAGTAATTTACACAAGATTCTAAAAACTACTGATTGAGACTGAAAAATATATAGCTGCCAGCCTTTCGTTTTTTTTCATTTCAAATAAACCAGAAATCTTATTAAGTAAAATGAGTTCATTGTTAACCATATAAAAAAAGAAACATTTCAATAAATAAGTTTTTTGGCCCGAATTCTGTTCATTTGATTCAAAGGTTGGCAACTATGATAGAAGATATTAAGAATCTCTAATCACAATTTCTTTCTTCGGCAAAGACGGTTATGCTAAAGAATTTGCATTTAAAATTGCATGCACTTTTTGACAGTAAAAGACAAAAATATCATTTAATCATTTATCAGTTAATCATTTATAAGCTTATTTCTCACAACTTATACGATATATTTGCTAAATCTTCAATAATGTTGAATTTTCTGCATAGTTTTTAATATTTGTATATTTTAATTTCTTTAACCCCTTCGGAATGCTTCGAACTTTCTGGAATTTTTAATCTTCGACCATTGGTGGTCCAAAATATAAATTGTTGCTTGATTTAATCTCAAAAATTTTGTAATTAAAAATGACAAAATTACTCTTCAAAATTACTGGTAGAAATAATCAAAGAAATTGAACATACGGATATTTGCACGACGTTCCTTGCGAAGGGATTAAAAGTAAACTTGCCAACAAAGATCACTTTCATTCTATTTTTAAATAACAAATTTCTATGCATTGATTTATAATTGAAACAAGAATCAATGCAACATTTTCACCTCGAAATTTTAATTTTATTAACTGTAATTGGTAAAATATTTGAATTTAATGTACCATTTTCCATTAACTTTACATATTAAATCGAGGAAATACTCGATACATCTGTGCAAAAATTCTTTATATTTAAAAACATGAAAAATCGAAATGCTGTTTTCAATATTTAAAGAAGCATTTATAAAAACAATTCTTCTTTTGCTGCCACTGATTTTCAGAAAATTTTCCCAATACTTTTTAGCGTTTTAATAATTTTTCTTAAATTGGAATATATGATTTCGGATTTTTATGTTAACCACTATGTTTTACAGCTAAATTAACATTAATATTAATAAAGGAATGTTAAAATTCACCCTGAGTAAATAATTAAAATTCGTATAAATCACAAATAAAACGTACTGAAATTGTTTTTAGGTGCACATATATAATATAAAATTATTTAAAATACTTTAAAATACCTTAAAAATACATTAAAAATCAAATTAAAATCCCAAAATGTTTTCGGCCAAATTCACACGGCCATCGTCAATGGTTATTTAAATGTTGTTATTTCTCTTTGCACTTATTCGTCAAGGAGAGACCATTCTAATTTAAGGGTAGTATGGAAGATAAACTGAGAGGAAAAGGTATTCAAATTTTTAACAAAATAAGCTTTCGTCTAATATGTAGCAATTTTTTTCAGACTCCAAGGATGTCATGTATGTTTTTAATATATTTTTAAGGTATTTTAAATAATTTTATATTATATGTATGCACCCAAAAGCATTTTTAGTACGTTTTATTTGTGCTTTATAAGAATTTTAATTAACATTAATATTATTAATATTATTTCATTACTCTTGCACGTATAAATTCAGTTACGCAGCTGAAAATATTTAATTCTAAAGAGATAGCATCCTAAAAACCTCTTCCGAGTTTGACACAACCTTTTGTCTTTAGAAAGCTCAGAAACCAATATGTTTTCGTAATTTAAAGAAGCTTTTAAAAACAAAGTTTTTTTTTTTTTTTTCTCTTCTAGCGCCGATTTTTGGAATCGCTTCCGAGTAAATTTCATACGGTACTAATTAATTTTTTCTTTTTTTTAACCCGAAACATAAGTTTTTGGATGCTATTAATTCTCAAGCAAACAGATTTTACAGACAAACATTGTAAATTAACAGCATTCCCATTACCATTTAAAATAATATTATTATGTTGCTCTTGCAGGTATGAATTCAGTTACGCAGCTAAAAATGTTTAATTCTAAAGTGATAGCATCCTAAGAACCTTTTCCGAGTTTCCCCCAATTCTTTGTTTTTAGAAAACTCGGAAACCGATATAGTTTCGTAATTTAAATAAGCATTTAAAAACAAAGTTTTTTTTTTTCTCTCAGTGATTTTTGGAATCGTTTTCGAGTAAATTTCACACGGTACTAATTAGTTTTCTTAACCCAAAACATAACATGTTGAGTGTTATTAATAATCAAGAAAACTATTTTATGTTGAGCAAACATATTTTACAAACAAACATTGTAAATTAACAGCATTATCATTAGAATTAAAAATAATATTATTATTGTGCTCTCACATGTATGAATTCAGTTACGCAGCTGAAAATGTTTAATTCTAAAATGATAGCATCCTGAAAATCATTTTCGAATTTCAAACAATTCTTTGCCTTTAGAAAGCTCAGAAACCAATATATCTTCGTAATTTAAAGAAGCATTAAAAAAATAAGTTTTCTCTCTCTCTCAATGATTTTTAGAATCGTTTCCGAGTAAATTTTATACGATATTAATTAGTTTTTTTATTTTATTTTATTATTATTTTTTTTAAACCCGGAACATAATTTTTTGGATGCTATTAATTCACAAGAAAACATTTTCAGGTTCAACAATCATATTTTAGAGACGAACATTGTAAATTAACAGCATTACCATTACCATTGAAATTAATATTATTCTGTTGCTCTTGCATGTATAAATTCCGTTACGCAACTGAAAAACTTTAATCTAAAGTGACAGCCTCCTAAAAAACCTCTTTCGATTTTCCCTCTTTAGAAAATTGAGAAACCAATATATTTTCGTAATTTGAAGAAGCATTAAAAACAAAGACTTTCTATCCTGTCACTGATTTATGGAATCGCTTCCGAGTAAATCTTATACGATATTAATTAGTTTTCTTAACCCGGAACATAAGTTTTAGGATGCTTTTAATTCTCAGGAAAATATTTTCATGCTCAACAAACACATTTTGCACACAAACATTGTAAATTAACAGCTTTACCATTACCATTAAAATTAATATTATTCTATTGCTCTTTCAAGTATAAATTCAGTTACGCAGCTGAAAATATTTAATTCTAAAATGATAGCATCCTAAAAACTTCTTCCGAGTTCCCCACAATTCTTTGTCTTTAGAAAGCTCGGAAACCAATATAAAAGAAGAATTGAAAACAAAGTTTTTTCCCCCTCTCACTGATTTTTGGAATCATTCCAAGTAAACTTTATTCGATATTAATTAGTTTTTTTTAACCCGAAACATATAACTTTGTGGATGCTATTTCAAGGAAACATTTTTATGTTCAATATATTTTATAGACAAATGTTGTAAATTAAAAAGTTTTTTTTTTCCTCTCAATGACTTTGGTATAGTTTCCGAGTAAATTTTATGCAATATTAATTAGATTTTTTTAAGCCGAAGCGTAACTTTTTAGATGCTATTAATTATCAAGACGACATTTTCATGCTCAACAAACATATTTTACAGACAAACATTGTAAATAAACAGCATCCCATTACCATTAAAAATAACATTATTCTGTTGCTCTTCCAGGTATAAATTCAATTTCGCGACTGCGGAAAATATTTGATTCTAAAGTGATGGCATCTTAAAAACAGAGCTGCCATAAGCGACTATTTTAATATTCTGTTTGCATCACTATCATTAAAAAATGCATTTTGTAGTATATGTCTCTTGCAAATGTTGCCAAAATGTATCTAAAAGATTTTTTTTTTTTTTTTTTTGAAAAATTGGTGCGAAGTAGAATTAAAAAATAGTCGCTTCTGGCAGCCTTGCAAAAACATCTTCCTTGTTTCCTACAATTCTTTGTCTTTAGAAAGCTCAGATACGAATATGTTTTCGTAATTTAAAAAAGCATTTAAAAACAATTTTTTTCTCATTGATTTTTGGAATCGTTTTCCATTAAATTTTGTACGATATTAAGTAGTTTTCTTAAGACGGAGCATAACATTTTGGATGCTTTTAATTCTCAAGAAAACATGTTCATGTTCAACAAACATATTTTTCAGACAAACATTGTAAATTAACACCATAGCCATTACCATTAAAAATAATATTATTCGGTTGCTCTTGCATGTATAAATTCAGTTACGCAGGTGAAAATGTTTAAGTTAGAGTTGGTAGAATTCTAAAATCAGTTATTCCGGTTTGGATAAATATACTGTGAAAACTTCTCGGAAACGTTTTTAAAAATCAGTGGCAGCAAAAGAAACATTGTTTTTATAATTTATTCTTTAAATCTTGAAAGAATATTGGTTTGTAAGGTTTCTAAAGATAAAGAACACTTTTCAAAATCGTGAGTAGTTCGAAAGAAGGTGAGTAATTTGGATGTCCTTTCATATTCGATGGTTATTAATGAATAAATATACAGGGTGTATCTGAAAAAGTGGTCAAAACTTTACGAAGTGATGGAACGAGCAAATTTCATCATAGGATATATGGTCGGTCACAAAAACGCACTAATTATATTTCACAGGTTGCACTTTTGAAGCTGGTTTCTATTTTAGCGCGCTACACAAACACGCAGGAAAATTTCACAAGTGTGATGGGCAGGGGGATTGCGCCTACGGTAGGAGGAGATCATAAATTGCGCCTACAACTTCGGCCCCTTCTGTATGAACTGCGCTCGTAGGGGTGAGATAAGCAATCCATCATTGTATTGAGGGTTACCTTAAAGAGTTTTCTTTTTCCAAAAAGTCTTTTGGATGCAAATACAGTCGTGGTAAATCTTGGCGACAATAATTCATCTAGCTTTGCATAACATCTTATAATATATTCAACGTAATACAAATAAAATATTAAAATGAACCAAATTCCTCAAGCAGAGGATACTTACCAAAAATACTTAAAATAAAATAAATAGTTTGACGAATGAAAAAAATATGTATATTGCGTCCTATTGGAAATATAATGGACCTCAGCAGGTGAATATGTACCGTCATGTGAGTTTGAAGAAACGTATTAAAACATGATAAAAACCCGACTATGGAAATATTATCATATTTTAACACTTTAAGGTTCTTTGAATTTGCTGTATCTATTTTTAAACCTATTCCATATACATACGTGTATGTATACGTGTATATTAGAATTTTCACAAAATGTTTAGCTCCCTAGAGCTCATTCTTAGTGACGAAACTGAGTTTATCTCTAATCTTGATTTAAGTTTTGTTGGTGAATTTAGTAATTAACTTTGAAATCTACCTCCGCCTGTAGGCCGAGCCGGCAGTCAACTATAATCTATTATTTAAAGTGTATTTTTCTTTTATAGGAAGTCATCTATTATTAAAAAGGATATCTTATCTTTATAGATAAATAAATTATAGTAAAAAATTTTTTTGTAAAAATACTTTTTTTTTACTTTTGGAACAAAAAATCTAGTTGTATTTTTTTTTTTTTTTTTTTTTTTTTTTTTTTACTTTTGGGATTTTTTTTAAAATTTTTACTTTGAAAGTTTTTTATTTTGTAAATATTTTTGTAAATATACCTAGAAAACTTTGAAATTATTTTGTGAACGTGTATATTTTTCATTCATCTGTTAATTTTTGTTTGTCCTTATGAAATTTTTTAAGATGAGAAAGCATTTTTCGTTTAAATTCAATAATGAAATGGATTGTGAAAAAATAAACACGTTGATATGGGTAGATAAAAGAATATTTATTATAACCATGTGAGGGATGCATTGTGAATAATATCTATACCCTCATAGCATGCATGGTCACAGTGACGTCATTGTGACGTCACTATAAGTCACTGTGGTCACGTCACATCTATGACCAAAATGCCACCACTCAGTGATGTCACATTGTGACTGAGATGTGAACTTCTTAGAAAACTTTAAAAAATTACAACAAATAATAAAAACATGTTATTTACTGTAAAAAATATTTTTCTGACGGATTTAAAATTTTTTTAAACCGCGGTCCAAGTTGCCTCTGTGCCTCTAACCAAAACTTTTTATTTTCATATAACATAAAATGTAATTAATTCATCAGGACACAAAAAGATTTCCTAATTATGCGAATTTCATATTATTAAAAAAATGTTTTAGGTAAACAGACCTCGACTTATCTTTTATAAAGACTTTTGTAAATGATCATCTGTTATACTAGAAGTTTCTCAAAGAGTAGTCGAAACAGTTCTGTGGTTCCAAACTAAAAACTTTCTATTACAGTTAAGTCTGCAGCTTTTAATGAGCACGCAGAAAGCGTTTTCAAAGTTTAGTCATATATGCATTTCTTGCTTTATAATTTGCATTCAAGTCATTTTTTTTCCTCTTAGTGTTTCACTATTTTAGCTAACTTTTTTTTTTTTTAATTCTACTTCTTTCAGACGTTTAAAATAAAATTGATATTTTCTGAATATAAAATTTATGTACAATTTATGCAAAGCGCATGACATAATTAATTATTCATATTTTATTTTTTGTTTTCAAAATATATCTTTAAAAATTATTTTATAAGATGTTTTATTCTACAGAAAATTAATATTAAGAGAATGACAGATTGACAAAGAAAAACTCATCTCTTCTCGATAATCTTGTTGTATTTTTTAGAACATATTTTGTATATATTACCTGTGATACAAATTTTACTTTTAAAAAAAGAGGGGGGGGGGTCTTCATTATTACCATTAAATTAATTTGTACACATTTTGAAAAATTAAGCAATGTTTTATCTAGTAAACTCTAATTATGGATAATATTATTATTATAATTTACATAAATGAAACTTTACAATTCAATAAAACTGATAAAAAGGTGAAATACAATAAAACATTTCCAAGCAGGAAATTGAATTAGAGACAATTTGATAAAATTATTACGCATTTAATTTCCTTCCAAAACTGTTTATAGATAAACAAATAAAACCGAAAACATCTGCTTCGAACTTCGAAACTTAAAAATCGTCTGCATCTGCACTATTTCAGTTGTTACGACTCGACCGCAGAATAACGGATAAAAGTAACAGTGAAGCTTTTTAGAATAAACGCGGGAAGTTCTGTGGACACTGGACAGCATAGACGTGTTGACATGGATTTAAAAACTGAAACAAGAACGTTATCAGGATATAAGTTAGTTCAGCTAATAAAATATAAACCCGAGAAAATTACGGTAGCTTTGACTTGTTGAAGATGATTCAAGTCATTGCTATCGTACTTAGTATCGGATTTAATTGGTTCCCCAAAATCAAAGTATCACGTACAACGTCAATGAAATTAGGTATGTAAAAATATTATTTTCCCTGTTTGCTTTTTTTTAGATCACAACAATTTTAGTTAGCTTCTCATAAACATGCTGTAGAACATAATTATTTCATTACATTTATTTTTTATTTTATTGAAATATCTAAAATATTATTTTCCCTGTTTGCTTTTTTTTTTTTAATTACTATGATTTTAGTTATCTTCTAATAAACATGTTATAGAACACAAATATTTCATTACATTTATTTTTTATTTTGTTAAAATATCTAACTTCCTTTTCAACAGCTTTGATCAGATTATTAAAATTAGTGATTTAAATTGCATTTTAATCTGGTTTATTTTCTTATTTAAATATTTGGTTAAAACCACATGGTGTCATAAATATGAAAGTATATGGACAAGTATTATAATCAATCATTAATATAATTAATAAACATTTAAAAATAATTAAATTATTTAAAAAAGGGCTTTTTATGGAATAAAATTATTGGCAAACATAATTTTTTAATTTTATATTAAGTGATGGTCTTAAACAATTTGCATTGCGTGTTTTTATTTAAAAAATTTGCATCTGTTCAGAAGAGGAATTTATAAAAAATAAGACACAACGGAAACGTATACTATTAAAAGAGATCGTAGATATGTAATGTTAAGGGGAAAAAATGATTATTTAATGTATTATTCAACCTGAGAAATGTTTTAAAATCTATAAAGAAATAGTCATAGCGGGTGGAAGCTTTTCAGTTGTTAAACATTCTTACTGAAATGTTTTCAAAGTGAACTAGAAGTCTGTTGGCAAATGAAAATATAGAAGTTACGCAATCAGTAAGTGTTTAAATATGATTTTACTTTAAAAATAACGCAAATACTTGAACGGTAGGAATCTAAAATGTAATAACCATCTTTTATTATTTACTTTTTTCTGGATAATTTTATCATTTTATTTCCTGAATGATTTTATCGAGATAAATTTCAAAGTATTGATATTATACACTCTTTATAAACAGCGTGATTAAAATGGATTTCTTATTTATAATTACCATAATCTTGTAAATAAAATATTAGTAATAATAATGAACCTATGTGTGGCTCTATTTTGTGTTTATGGTCTCAATTTTTATACTTTATTTACATTAAAAAGTAGTTAACCATTTGATACTGTGTTCATTACTTTGTTTTATTGTGTCATATAAAAATAAATATGATTATTTGTATTTCTAATACAATATATACAGTAGAGCGCCGATTGTCCGAACAAGTCGGGACCGACCCTAGTTCGGATAAGCAAAAGTTCGGATAAATGGGCAGACAGTTTAAGGGATGTTCCTGACTATTCTAAACCTTCACACTTTATCTAGGTTTAGGACTGACAGCACCACTTAGTACTGGAGTGCTTAAAAATTGTTTTTTTTTTTATTGTTTTTTGTTTACTTTTTTATTATTTAATTTTTTTTTCTCTTTTTATCATTTTCTAAACTTCAGAGATTATAATTTAAGCAAAAAATAAATTGGAAGTTAGGTGTTTTTTTTTCTTTTTTAGAGAGAGGAATATAATAATTGGAAATAATTGGATAATTGGAAATTCGGTTAAAAAGAATTCTTTGTGAGAAATATGCTGCTCGGATAATTGGAAGTTCGGTTAATTGGAGTTCCGATAATCGGCGTTCTACTGTATTTATAAAACTTTCACCAGACTTTATTCTAAAAATTTCGTTGTAGATTCTAATCTCTTTGTACTATTTATCATAATATCAGGGTTATATATGTCATGGCAACATATATCCAGCCAGATAGATCTTTGGCAAAACATAAAAACTTTCATATTAGACGCAAAATAGAGTACCTGCGGTGCTGTGTTTTATAAGCAATAAGGTATTATTGTTTTAAAAAATCATAGATAGTAAGAGTTATTTTTATAATATATAATTTCATAAATAAAAATGTAATTTTGGCAATCAATTATTAAAGTTATTTTTTAATAATCAAAAAGTTGTTTTATATATGGATTTTACTTCAAGCAAACCCTGATGTAAAATAAATTAACCCTTTGTATCCCCGTTATATGCATACCCAAAAGTTTTACTCACTTTTACAGTGAGCTTAAAAATACGATTTTATTTATTGCTGCTATCTTCCAACATAACGAGTATTGCCGAAATTGTTCTTAGAATTCTCAACATAATGATACTGGTGATACTCAGTTAATTTTCTATACCAAAGCTGTATTTTTCATTTGAGTAGTTTCAAACTTATTGCTAAAATGTACATCGTAAATTTTGTAATGCATGTATGTGGCATAAAAGACGTAAATAATACGTATATAATGACTATATGGCACATGATGAGCGTTTCGAGTGTATATATATATATATATATGTATATAACGCATGCATAAACTTCACAATGATCTTAGCAATGTCGTTACTGCAATTTTTGCATAATCAAATTTATAGGGGCCTCTATAACAAAGAAGTATCCTATTTTCTCAGCCCCAACTTATTTGAATTACAATCATATATATATATATATATTACGGTAATCAATATCATAAAACATATAAAATTTAATTACTTAATATCGGCATTTCTTTTTATCTTTCATTTTTTTTTTATTATAAATGTTGTGTAATCGAAAAAATTCAACTTCACCAGTGACTTCGAGTTTGTAATGCGTATTAAATGAAATAAATTAATTTCATTCAGTATTTTCTATAGCTTAAAGAATATAAAAAGTACTGTATATATTATAAAATATTATATTTTTAACACAAATTTCATTTTGATAAAGATTTGAATATTTAAACAAATTGTTTCTTTGGTAATTTTAATGCTTTTAACAAATAGCTAATTTTGAAAAAAAAAATGTGATAGATCGATCATTCAGTTGTCTTCAATATTCTCATTTATTGCAATAGTAAAGAAAGGTGCAACAAAAATTGAAGTCTGCGGGGTATTGCATTTTGATTCAATAAAATTCTTTTGGTATACCCTTGTTATAGCGGCCCCGAAGTTTTAATTGCGATGTATCGCCGAAGTATATTAACGTTATAGATGTAAATGATTTTACAACATGCATAATTATGACTATGTGTGACATGCATACGTGTTTACAACTGTACAAGTATGTCATAGTGTGACTAAACAACATTGCCACTAGTCACATATTCGTGACAACGTTAATTACAAAATCGTCACAAATCACACAATTTTCACAAAATTGTCACAATGTGACTTCAAAGCAAATGTCGCTGTCGTCACAGAATCATCACAGTGTTAAAGACAATTTCGTCACAAATGACACATATTTCACAAATTGATCTCAATGTGACTTTAAAGCATTGTCCCATTCGTCACAAATTCGTCACAAAGTTAATACCAAAATAGTCACAAATGACCCACTCTTCACAAATTTGTCACACCGTGACTTCACAAAGTCGTCACAATGCGACGTCACAGAAGAGCTCTAAAACGGCCATAACGACCTCACATTCTAGTCACAATGACTTCACATCGACGTCACGTGACGTCACATCGACGGTCACAATGTCACAGCGTGACTTCACAACGACGTCGACGTGACGTCACCATGCCTTACGGGTATCATGTTAGTTAGAAGAATCACGGATAAGAAAAATTTCTTTACATCAAGTGTGTATGCCTTCCAAATTTTAATTTTGGGATATTGTAGTAAATTTTATGCAATGAGGTTTGGTACATAGTCTAAATCTCTTCCTTGATTGTTAAATTCTTCAAACGTCTGGTTATTTTTTTAATATCTTCACAAAGTTTACATACAACTGGTGATACACTATATGATGCAGTATGCATTTTTAATTCATATTTTCTTGAAAACGGCTTTTGACAATCTTCGCAAGTATAGGGTTTTTCCTCTGTATGGGTCTGTGTATGTTCTTTTAAATTCCATTTACTTAAAAAAATTTTGTAGCAAATAGAACACATCTGTAAGAGAAATAAATGTAAACAATTAGAATTCTCTTCAATGATATAGATAAAAAATATTTGTTAGAGTATAAACAATAAAATATTTGATTTTGAATTTACTCTAATTACGTTTCATATATGAATTATAGTATTTCATATATAAGTACTTACATATTTATTATTCTTTAACTCTACACGTGTTAAGAGCGAATCATTCAGATCATCCATTTCTGATAAAGAGGATTGCTGCTGTTTTGATACATCTTGCTGCAACATCTGTACAATAAAAGAAATATATTTATATACTTAGGAATGTTTTAATATATAAATAATCATTTATTTATTTATTTATATTAATACATATATATTGTAATGATATACTAAAACTTACTTTATTCACTAACAAAGAAATCGATTCCTCACTTGAATTAAAATCTGGAAATTTATCAGAGTTGCGCACGTAATGTCACCTTCTCTCCCAAGTCTAACAGTTGAAATGAGAAATGCTGCGCTGCTTTTCGAAAATTTATATTATTCTCAAACGTTTTGATCACGTGACAACTCACGCATGAGTACAAATCAGTAGTATAATATATGTTATCAAGAAATTATGTTATAAGAATCTGATAATTATTAGAAAAGTGTGAAGCATAAATCATTCTGTGATATTGATAAATGATGTAGTAAAAATTCATATAGTTTGGTTTTGAAAATAGGTTATTTAAAATGTGAAATGTTAGAATTAAAGATTGTATTCATGTATGCTATGTATCATTAGAACTATAAACATAGTATTAATATTTTAAGCAACTTGATGGATGATAATTCGGAAATCTTCAACGTGTAAGATGAAACATATGATAAGTTGTTTAATAATATGGACTGAATAACTCAGACTAGTTTTAATATGTCAAAAGATTGTAGCAATAAGAAATGTTATGTAGGACCAATTCATATAAGGTGAAAATTGTGTGTAATCAATTTTTAACTCTATTGCTGTCCTAAGTCTATATCTATCTTAATTGTGTAATGTAAAAATATGCAGGGAAAGAATCAAGTCCGATGTAGATAAATATTGGGGTATTGGTTTATAAACTGAAAAATCATCGAATTTCACTGAATCAGAAAGTACAAAATTTGGTTAAATAATGTTTTGAGTATAAAAATTAAGTTCGAATGTGATAAATTATGGAAATTAGTTTGTAAACTCTTATTTTTATATGTACAATCATGAAAAAAAACATTAATGTGAGATTTCAGTTAAATAGCAATGTTTGCTAATAAGAAGGGTTTATAGAATTTAATTGGGTATATAAAATTTAGACGGAACATGATAAAATTATATGGAAAACTTTAGGTTTTTAATATGAAATTAATAAAAGATAGTTAACTCATGTTTCATTCGATAGAAATTTAAAAAATGAAATTATAAATTTAAAAAAAAATACAATATGTATTTTAAATTTTAGTAAAATCGTTTTGACTTGATGAGATAGAGTCAAGAAAAATCACAAGTTGATATAGCAAAAATAAATGACAAAAGTTTTTTCAGTTAAACAATATTTATTCATCTTTTTCAACAGTTACAGGAAGACATACATTTTTAAAATATACAGATATTCAAATCAAGTTTATGACTTAACAAAGTTTGCATTTTTCATTTATGCATGTTGATCAGATGATGAATAAACTCTCTCTGGAGATAAAAGACAATTTTACAGTGTTTACAACTATATTTCTTAGGGTGAACTTTTTTATGATCTAAAAACTCAACATCGTCATACAATTTAATGCTGCAGTGTTTACATTCATATTCCTTGGGATGAACTTTTTTATGTATACAGGGGTCGATGTAGGTTTTTTTTCTTGGGGCCCATTTTGTGAAAAGTAAGTTATTTTTGTGAATTTTATTATATTTTTGTGAAAAATAACATTTTGTAATGAAAATTGGAATCCAGTTACTCAAATTCGAACTAAGCATTTATTAACAAAAACTTCTTTAAACCCTTTTGCTAAAGTTTTTGTTCCTGGTGAACTGTTTTTATTCACAAATCACACATTTTAAAACCTAACAAATTAAAAATAAATAGTACTAGTAAGTTTTTATGGAAAGTAATTTTGTGAAGGGACCTGTTTTATTAAAAGGAATTTTGTGAAGAGGCCCATTTTGCTAAATTGATTTTTGTGAAGGGGCCTGTGTTATTAAATGGATTTTTGTGAAGGGGCCCTAAACAGGTCCCAAATTTTGCCTGGATCGACCCCTGGTATAGTTAAAGCAGACTTTGTTAAAAAAGAGTTGGAACATATATCACAATCATAAAACTTCTTATGAGATCTCTTGTGAATTCTTAACAGAAACTTTTGTAAATAATCTTCCCCGCATTGATCGCATTTATATGTAGTATATGCCCTGGAATGAGTTACACTATGTCGTTTTAAATCACTGCTTTGAATGAATGTCTTTGAGCATATTTCACATTCAAAGGGTTTTTTCTCCAAATGGGATATTTGATGTCTGTTTAATGCATTCTTTTTGGAATAGGATTTCTCGCATTGATTGCAAGAAAAAGGTGGTTTTAGTTGTTCTGTTGAAGAGGGTAATATTTCAATGTTCGAAGCATGTGTTTCTTGACTGGGTATAGCTGATTTCATATCCTTTAAGTAAGATTGACTTGAATCTTCCTCTGCTAAAGACATTTCTTGCATATTAATCATTTTGGTTAAACTAGAGAATATAAGCTGACGTCTTCATATAACGAAAACAGCAAACAGTATGAAAAATTCGACTCGTTTCACTCAAAGCTATAAAATTATAGGAGGCGCTGTTGTTTTTTAACTCATGGGATTGGTTTGAAAAGCGGAAAATCGCTGAATTTCGTTAAATCTGAAAGTACTGGATTTGATTAAATAATGCTTTGTGTATAAAAATTAAGCTCGAACGTAGAAAAATCCAGTCAAATGTAATAAAAATAATGATATTAATTTGTAAACTCGTATTTTTATGCACATTCATGAAAATATTTTTTAAATATGAAATTTTCAGTCATTGATTAGCTTAAATTTAATTTATTTTTGTTTACTAATGAGTATTTCTTGAAGTGTGTTTCGTTGAAAGCTTAAAATTCTACATAGCTAGCATCTAAAAGGATGATAAAATCTCAAACTAGTGTAAAAGTTAATCAAATTCGTTTAAATTCGTCTTTTTCATTAAAAATCAAATTTTCCTTTTGTTATTTGTTCAATTATTAAAATTCATTAAGGTAATGGTTGTTCAAAAACTAAAATATATGTTTAACGTTCCTCATTTAAGTTGTTATTCTTATCTTGTAGCTGAAAAAAGAAAATCTAAAGAAATCTGTTTTTATTTTTCTTCTTAATAATTGATATTTTTCATTGTTTTGTTTAATTATTGATATTGAGGTTGAACGTGTTAACTACAACAATTCGTATCTGTTAAAAAGATTCATATAATTTCACATAAAGGCAGTTTGAAAGTGAATATAATTTCATAAACAAAATTCTCGTGTAGGAACTAGTGTTGAAAACATGGGTTATGTTCAAAATACAGTTAATGTTTACTTATTGAGCTAAAAATTCTCAAAATGTGTCTGAATATGTGAAATATAGTGTTTAAGAACAGGTATAGTTAATTCATCTGTCAATAAATTGGGTATCTAATAATAAATAAGTAATTATTCATTAAACTCTAAAAATTATACTTGTAATAATGTAAAAATATTGACACTTTCATTTACAGAATATGGAAAGAAAAAAAAAAAGATCAATTGTCAACATATCGCTATACATACTTGAAAACAAGTGACGTCAACCTATTGTACCTGTCACTCTTCAAGGGGAGGGATGCAGGATTTCCCTATGAACTTGAAAGGAATGTAGATGTATTTTGCGAAAGAAAAGAAAATCTGCTCATATTTACTTTCATAAGAACTGATACGTTGAATTATAATCCTACAGTGGTCTAAACATAGTAAAATCAATTAGGTTGGTGTAAAAATTACTAAGTGTAAGATAAAATTGGTTATTTACCTAGAAATATCCACATTTAAAATGTAGTAAAATTAAGTAATTGGTTTGAAAACTCAAAATTTTATATGAAAATGATAAAATTTAAAGATAATAACTAATAAAAACGTTGAATGGGTTCAAAGTATTATATAAAGATGTAAAAATCATTATTGGATTAATAAAATGAATCTTTTTCTTTAAAAATTCAATATTATTCTTTGTTATTTGTTTAATTATCAAAACTCATTAGGGTAATGGTTGATCAAAAACTAAATTATATGTTTAAATTTTCCTTTCAAGCTGATATCTCTATATTATAGTTGAAAAATAAAACAACTCTAAAAGGATATGCTTTTTTCGTTAAAAATTTATATTTTCATTGTTTTGTTTAATTAATAATACTCATTACGGTGTTGTTCATTCAAATGTATGTTTATTTTTCATCATTTAAGTTGATATTCCAATCTGTAGTTGAGAAACAATCTGCAGAAATTAGCTTTTTTAATTAAAAATTGGTATTTTCCATTGTTTTGCCTAATTAATAATACTCATTAAGGTAATGGTTGATCAAAATTAAATATATATGATTCACTTTTATCTTTCAAGTTGATATTCTGATCTTATAGTAGAAGAAATCCTAAGAAATATTCTTTTTTCCATTAAAAATTGATATTTTTGTTATTTTGCTTAATTAATAATGCTCATTAAGGTGTTAATCATCCTAAAATCAAATATATGTTTAACTTTCTCCATTTAAGTTGACATTCTGATCTTGTAGTTGAATAAAATCTACATAAATCAGCTTTTTTCCTAAGAAATTGATATTTTCCACTGTTTTGCTTAATTAATAATACTCATTAAGGTAAAGATTGTTCAAAATTCAAATATATGTTTAACTTTCTCCATTTAAGTCGATATTCTGATCTTACAGTTAAAAGCAAATCTACAGAAATCAGCTTTTTCCCTTAAAAATTGTTATTTTCCATTGTTTTGCTTAATTAATAATACGCATTAAGGAAAAGATTGTTCAAAATTCAAATATAAATTTAATCTTCATCTTATAGTATGATAATCTAGTCGATCTAACGTTCAACTCTCATGTTATAGCAGAAAAATACTCTAAAAACGCCATTTTTCCCGCTAGGGGGCGGTGTCGGAGGGGGTATCAGAGGCGGTGTCGGAGGGGGTACCAGAGGCGGTGTCGCAGGGGGTGCGGGATGGGGGATGGGACCGCAGGGGGCACGAAGGAGGGACCGCAGGGGGCACGGTGCCCCCGTACCCCCTGCGGCTGAGGCCGTACTCTCCTTTTCCTACTACTTATGTGGATGAAAGTTTTTTAAGTTTTAAGGGTGTTGTAAGAATTTCACTCAATTTTTTTTTTAATTTACAACCTCATTTTTAAACGTAAAAGCATGTCACTTGCAGACATGACTATTGAATCGATTTAGCATCTAATAATCTTTCATTTTTTGATAACTGAATTGCATATTGAATTATAAGCGATTGGTGTTTAATGAAAATTTTATCGAACTGTCACGTCTGGAAATTCAGTTTAGAACGCATTGTGGAAACTCAGTTCAAATGCTATGCTTTTAACAGCATTTTGTGAAAGATGGCCTTTAATGAAAATTGGAAAAACCGTTCGATTTCATAGTTTCTAAATCAGATATTGTAACTCTCATGCAAGTACAAACAAACATGAATTCTGGAAAGTAATCAGTTTGGATTTGAAAACAGTCTTAAGGCTGCTCTCAAATTCAAAGAAGCTACTTCCCGACGCATTTCTGACAGAAAATACTGCAAAAGTTGGCTTTTTGAACCAAATCCACGACGCTGCAGTGCGAGAAAAACTTTTCTTCACGTAACAAGAATGGCTTATAACTCTATAAGTAATTTATTTATTTGAAAATGGAAAACACTTTTCAATTAAAAATCGCTCCAATAGGCCTGTTAATTTTATTCCTTGAAGTATAAAAATGAATCAGACAATGTATCATAAAACTTTGTGTTGCGGTACAACTTAAGAAATTAAGTTTCTTTACCCACTTTTGGATACATGTTTTTCAAATGATAACGCAATTCTCAGTTTTGAATTCATTAGAATTTAATGCTCTTCTTCTTATTATTATTAATTTATAAGCATGTGCACAAGGAGAATCGTGCGTGATTATAAGAATTATATATTCAGTAAAAATTAAATTTTATCAAGAAATAGTTATTTAAGTTTCAGTTATAAAACATCGTGCAACCGCTTTGAAATTTTAAAATTTACTTTAGAATTGGAAAAAAATAATTAAGTTTTGAAAGAAAATAATAGATCAATTTTTAAATACCATAGATCCAAACAAGTTAATCATAACTAGATAACAAGAATTTTGCTTTTTCAGAATTTAGTATTGCCCCCGGCATTTCCATTACTTCCTTTTCTTCTGATGGACTGATGGCTTCTATTATTATGAAACAGCCATTATAAATGAAGCGTAAGGTGAAAGAGCAGCCGTGCAAAGTTAGAACTCTGATTTTCTGGTCAGAATGGGGGGAAATATGGCCGTAATTTTTTTTTCTTTCATCTCCACCTAACACTTCATTTATAATGGCTGTTTCATAATAATAGAAGCCACCAGTCCATCAGAAGACAATAACTCGGTTAAGCGGGACTCTACTACAGTACAAAACATATTTCAATTTTAAGATGATGCGGTGATTTTAAGATGAAGCGGTGATGCCATGACGGCCTCACCGCCTTTCAACGACCTGACGAAAATATTTGTTTCCATACTTAATTATCCTATGTCAGATATTTAAAGAAATATATTTCTGAACGAAAAATAATATGCTTGGGGGGAAAAAAATTGCATTATTAGGTAACGAGTGTTATTTCTTCATAAAATTTTCTCTTCTAAAGTAGTTTAAAACAATTCTCCAATAATTAAATTTCTTGTGTAAATATATATTTATATATGGATTTTTTATAATCATAATTTTATTTATTTCCTTTTTTTTTCAATTTGTGCATTTTATATTAACGGATATACATTTTTATATTGTCGATTTTTCTGTGATTTAATAGTTATTATTAACAAAAAATTTTATTATACACATATATAAAATATATGTGTATAAAATTTTTGTGAGTTTAAGAAAGAACGTTATTGATATCCCAAATTATCGATAAAGCGCCCAATTTAGCGAATTAACGCCAACAGAAAAAAAGTCTTTCTAACAAAAGGAGCTGTCACTTCGTGCCCATAAGTATAAGAGACAGGGGTGACAATGATATCCGTTCCCCGTGACGCCGAGCGCAGTTCATACAGGGGGAGGGAAAGAAAGGTCGACATAGGCGCAGTTAGCCGGTCTCCGCTCCGAGAGACACCAGATAGAACGTAGGCAGATTTCTTCGGCGACGGGTAGCGTCCGCCGTCCGGGGCGATTAGTTGAACATCCTCCTTCGGTGATGGGGTGCGAGCAGTTGATTCCAACACTCCAGGGGTTGACAAAGGGGGAAGGCAGAAGACACTCTCTTACTCCCGGAGGTCGTTCGAAGCACAATCTTTGGAGTATGGCAGCTGTTATAAAAAATCGCCGGACATCAACAGAAAGGCGCGAGCAGGTGCCGGCAGGGATCCACCGCTTGAAAAAAAAGGCAGATGAAGACAGGAAACACGTACCTCTCCCTAACTTTTTTTTTTTTTTTTTTTTTTTTTTTTTTTTTTTTATTATTATTATTGGAGAAAAAACTGGTCGCGGTGACCAATTTCTGTAACAGAGATTTTAACTTTTAGCCGTGATTGAACGTGGAAGGAGATGCAATAACCAGTAGTTCAAAAAAAGCTCCAATCTGGCATACGAAGATATTTATAGACCCCTTGCATTGACGTCACGTTGCTATTAGCAACGACTGATACTATAGCTTCTGGAGCACACACGTGGAGCACAGAACTCCCCGTTTGCCGTTAAAAGCACGTGTTATCTTTCTCTTTAATTTAGAGCTTCCTTATTTTAATTATTATAGTGCAAATAAGTCTAAAAAGTCAAATGGAGAGCACCAAATTCGCCTTATATATGGGCGCCATAAGAAGTGATTTCAGACATGTGACGTCATGTGCAACCCGTCTATTCGATCATGAAAAGCAGAAGGGAGAGGTACAGCCCGTAAGGCATGGTGACGTCACGGCAACGTCGTTGTGAAGTCACACTGTGATTTTGTGACCGTCGATGTGACGTCATAGTGACTAGAATGCGAGGTCGTTATGGCCGTTTTAGAGGTCGTTTGTGACGTCACATTGTGACCACTCTTTGAAGTCACGGTGTGACAAATTTGTGAAAAGTGTGTTATTTGAGACTATTTTGGCATTAACTTTGTGACGAACCTGTGACGAAAGCGACAATGCTTTGAAGTCACACTGTGACCAATTTGTGAAATATGTGTCATTTGTGACGAACTTGTCATAAACACTGTGATTTCAAATTAATTGCTTAAAAGACGCAAATAGTGAAAAAGATCCATGCTGGGACTCGAACCCGGGCCATCAGTACAGCGCACTGACATTCTACCGACTAAACCACATGGAACGGTACCCAGCCTAGAAAATTTCTCACTATTACATGTGTGCAAGGCTACAAACGCAGCACAAGATGGAATATTTATCGTGAACCACCGACATGGGGCAAACACGAAACTTAATTAAATCCAGCAACGATTGAAACTATATTAATACTTGGAAATTTTTCCAGAGAAAACCATTCGCCTTGCATACAATATTTCAAATGAAAATCAAATTTCAAATTAATTGCTTAAAAGGCAATTTTAATTTGAAATATTGTATGCAAAGTGAAGGTTTCTCCCTGGAAAAATTTCCAAGTATTAATATAGTTTCAATCGATGCTGGATTTAATTAAGTTTCGTGTTTACCCCATGTCGGTGGCTCACGATAAATATTCCATCTATTGCTGCGTTTGTAACCTTGCCAACATGTAATAGTGAGAAATTTTACAGGCTGGGTGTCGTTCCATGTGGTTTAGTCGGTAGAATGTCAGTGTGCTATACTGACGGCCCGGGTTCGAGTCCCGGCATGGAATCTTTTTCACTATGTTGGCCTTTGCGCCTTTTAAGCAATTAATTTGAAATTTGATTTTCATTTGAAATATTGCATATAAGGCGAATGTTTCTCTCTGGAAAAATGTCTAAGTATTAATACTGCGATGAATTTTAAAGTAAACTTTGGTTGTAAATAAAAAATCTTATCTTTCTACCGTACTTTTTAGCAAAATATCGTTATTTTGGAGCCCTATTCTTCTAATACATTTTTAATTTCTCCACTTAAAAAACAATGCTTATCAACTGACATATTGTTTTATTAAGTTCTAAACTTGATATTGAGTTCAAGCTTGATATTTTGAATGTGTATGTTTTTTATGTGTTGTGATTTTTTATTGCTTTATTAAATACGAACATGGAATCTAACGGATATTAATATAACTATTGTATATAGAACGGTATGGTAAGCAATATTTATTTAAATTTTTTATTCCCGTGTATATTGTATTTTGTGAATATGAGCTAAATAGATTTGGTATGTTTCATAGGAAAAGACTGATCTGGGAAATAGAAAAAACAAGTAAGAAAAATCATGCGTTAAGCATAGATTATAAAATACTTTCCAACACTTCCTGAATGCTTTAACAAGATATCGTAATTTAGGGAAATAACGTAAATCAGACAACTAAGTAAACATTTTAGAAAACGCATAAAACATTTGAAAAACTGATTTCAGCAGTTACCGTCCATAGCCAAAAATGTTTTCCAATTCTTTTGAACAGCCCTGTATTTGATCTGTAGGTTGATACACTGAAAAAAATCAAGTACTCAAAAATGAGTAAACCGATGTACTCATATCGAATTGAATATTTTTGGATCAAAAATGAACCTATGCTTTCTCTATTTTCAAACATCACATGTTATCAAACCCAAACAAACGAATAATTTTGTACCCTGTAATGGTTAATTTCATTTTGGCGGCATAAATGATGTTCATTACTGTAAATATTAAATTATGCACAGTATTTTAAAATGATTTAAAGTGCTTGGAAATATTGCTCTTGTCATATAAATATTCAATTTGAGTAATTTGTTAAGAATTTTGCTATTTTTCTTAATAAATAATCAATTAAACGTTTCTTATTAATAACTTTGAACGGGAAATAAATGTCAGTACATTTTTACTTTAATTTTTTGGGTTTTTTAGTGGGGAGGGGGGGGGCAGTACATAAAGATTCATATTTGATTACAACCATGGAATAAAAAATTAGTACATGTGATTCTCAACTTTGAGTACATTTGTATCGGAGCAGTTTTGAGTATGTGACGCATTTAAAATTGTGTACTTTTTACTCAATTTTGAGTACCCATTTTTTTCAGTGTATATATACTATATAATAGGAAAATTTAGTTTAGCAAGAAAACGCCTAACAGGTTGAAATTCTCTTTCAGCAATTTATACTATTACATGGAAACATACTTGAATACTTTTGTACAACCCTGTAGTTTACCTAGAATCCTTATTACACGCCACTATTTAGTTAAAATTTAATTCAAACTAAGACATTTTTAAAACTGCTGAAATCACATTTCCAGAAATTATAATTTATAGACGGCCATGTATCCAATTCTTTACGTGACCCTGTATGTCATTTTATCTATATTCTACAAACATTTCTTAGTAAATTAAATGCAGTTTAGCGAAAACAAGCATAACTCATTTAAAAACAACCTTTAAGCAATATGCGCCCATACCCAGTAACCCTTACGAATACTTTTGTGTAGCCCTGTATAGGAATTATTGCATTTATATACACCATATACTATGCATAAATATAGTGAATCATAAAAGCGCATATCATAATTAAAAATGCATTTCCAGCCGTCATCGCTAATGTACAATACTTCGGATACAATATAGTATCTGAAATAATTTATATAATGTGTCCCTGTAAATGCTATATACGTATTATTCGTATTATACATGAAATAATTTATAGTATGTAAACCTCAGCGACGTATATAAGTTTCATTATATATGAAACAGATTAACATAATTAAAGTAACGCAGCAAACAATTCCCTCCACCCCTATATCATTATGTATTGGAATTCCTTTTTTATCCCTGTAAATGAATAATAACTATTCTTTGCATCGCATAGTCAACAAAATGCATATTTTAGTGCGCTTCATAAATGCATATAAATTTTATTCTGTTTGAAAGCGTGCGTAAAATCATTAAAAATCATTTGAAACGATTTTTTCCCATAGGCCGTAATGTAACGGAATACTTTTGGCTGTCTTGTAAATGAAATAAACATGCTACTTCATTACAAATAGGGACCGTGCTATGGTAAACGTCAATAACATCCAAAAATTTCAGGGCAATCCGAGTGTATTTACGAGAGTTAGAGCGCGGACAGACAGACGGGGAGACAAACCGAAGTCATAAGCACATTTCAACTTTGTGTCCTATATTATGTATCCTGTATTATATGAACTTAAAAAATATATATATACTAAAGCAGTTTAATCGATAACTTCCTATCAGGCACGAAAAACACTTTATTTTAATGCTTAAATATCATATTTTACTTTTTAGTGCCAATAATTACGTGTATCATAAACGTAGAAAATGAGTTTATAATAGAAGAAAATTTAATAATCGATTTAAAATGTCTATAATTAAATGTTTGAATAAAATCACAAACAGAAAAAAAATTCTTACATACAATTTAAAAAAATAAATATACGAATTTGAACAACACTAAAAATAATAATTAGTATTTATAATTGTACTATTAAACAACAACAAACTACTATAGATGAATTAAATGCATTAATAGATTTAACAATATCTCAAAAATCTTTCCATATGTTATAAGGAATTCCTATTATTTTATAATTTTGACAAATGTTAAATCTGAAAACATTGGTATGAAGGTTTAGGATTTAAAAAAATAATTTAAAATACTATTAGCATTAAAAGAAAACTCTTTCAAAAGTATCACTACTGTAATATGCAAAAGTACATTTTCCCCGTGTAATGCTAATTTCTAATCTGAAATAATTTCGTAATATCATAATAATCGAATATCTATATAATCTATAAGTGTTAGTATTGAGTAAACAGTAAGATGCGATGTTCTAAACAGTCAAGTAACTTTCCGGCTTCCCGCGTCTTCCGTATTTATTTTTCTGTGGTTATATCTCACGCAGACGATTACAGAGCAGATGGTTCTTTACTGCTTATTTGTTTTTGTATAGATTTGGAACTTAAATACGCAATGAGGGTGGGTGTCTTTATTTAAAATTTTCTATTTGAAGAATTTTCCAATGTATTTTACCTTTTATTTTTATCAGTACCAAATATTTATGTTAAATTGTATTGTAAAGTTTCTTTTTTGTAAATAATAATAATAATAATAATATTCATAATTAGAGTTTATTAGATAAAACATTGTTTAAATTTTTAAAATGTGTAAAAATCAATTTAATGGTAATAATGAACCCCTAGCCCCCCTTTTTTAGAGTAAAGTTTGTTTCACACGTTTTCTGTAAAATAAAACATTTTGTAAAATAACTTTTTTTTTTTTAAGTCATATCTCTAAAATACAAATTTGAAATACGAATAATTAATTATATCATAGGTTTTGCATAAATTTTGTGTATTTCTTTTATTTTCGGAAAATGTTAAATTTTATTTAAAAAGTCTGAAAGAAGTAGAATTTTTGAATAAATAGTTACTTAAAATAGTTAAACAGCTAAATAGCTAAACGGAAAAAATATGACTTGAATGCAAATTATAAAGCAAGAAATGCATATATGACTAAACTCTGAAGACTCTTTCTACGTGCTCATTAAAAGCTGCAGACCTAACTGTAATAGAAAATTTTTAGTTTGAAAACACAGAAGTGTTTCGAATACCACTGGTTGACAAAAAAAGAAAAAAAAATCCTCCCTGCAAACTAAATATGTAAAGTGCACAGATTTAATACTCCTAATTCTAAATATGTTATCCAAATTGCTCCAGCACATACCATTTTTCCGAGAAACACTTTCATAATAATAACAATCAGTGAAGGATTATTATAATAAATTGCAATGCTAGATAAAATTGAAATCATGAAAAAAGTATACTTTCACTGTCTCAGATATCAAATTGATAAAATATAACATGAAAATTTAGTTTATTAATGCTTGTATCGTGCACTTTATATATTATGTCCCCCCCCCCCCCCCCCGCCGCCACCTTTCGTGACAGAATTTACCATTTGCTTTGCACTAATATATTTTCATTCCTTATGCCGCTGTAACTCGGAACTGTTTAAAATACTGTTTAAAATATTTCTCTTCATTTTCAAGGATTTTAAAAGTTCACAGTTTTGTCACACTACGACTTACAATATGGTGGTTTTTTTGTCACATATGTGACGTGACGTACGTTACATGCAATGACATAACAATGACGTCACATTTTTTTTTAATTGCTAGAAAAATATAATTTTACAGTAAATAATATGTTTTAAAGAATTTTCGTATTTTTTTAAAGTTTTCTAAGAAGTTCACATCTCAGTCACAATGTGACATCACTGAGTGGTGGCATTTTGGTCACAGATGTGACGTGACCACAGTGACGTCACAACAACGTCACCGTGACCATGCATGCTATGAGGGAAGGGGGAGGCATAACAAGACACTTCTTAGTGCCTCTTTCACAGACAGCGTCAGGGCGAAAAGTGCGTTAAATATGCAGTTACAACTTTCTTGCTTGGCGGGCTACAATATCGCCAATCTACAAGTATTTTGCGCCATGCACAAGAGGCCGAGGAAAACATTGGCTGGTATGGATTCGTCAAATACATACGGTAGGCTTCTACCATATATTAATTATGTAGGGGTGCCAGATTGTGGGTTGCTAAAATTCCTGAATCGTGAGAGGCGCAATATAATCTGTCTTTGATACAACTGCGGTTAAGTGTAAAAATAAAAATGTTTCTGGATAAAGACAGGGGGTGAAAACTGACTGAATTCGTTAGGCGAAAAGTGCATGATAATGTATTTTTTACCCGACTACGGCAAAGCCAAAGGAGGGTTATGATTTTGACAGGCTATGTATGTATGTATGTATGTATGTATGTATGTATGTATGTATGTATGTTCATCTGTTCCCTCGTAACTTCTAAACCACTAATCAGAATTCGACAAATGACATATCATTAGAAGCGTCTTAATTGTCCGCTGGTTATAGGCTATATAGATTTTCACCAAATTCAATGTGGCGCCTTCTAGCGGACAAAATATACAGAGTAAAAAAATAAAGTTAAGCTAGATATGCCGTGTTTGGTATCATTTTAAAGCGCTTCACTTCAAAACCATAGAGGGTTTGTTTATAAGTGCCTTGGATCATAATAAGTTGCTTAAAAATCCACATGACAGTCAATCGTTAGCAGAATTAGATAGATTAAGAAATCTTCCTAGGTCATCTTAATACATGAAACCTTCAATCTACATTACACATTTACACATTACACTAACGACCTCATCCACTAATCGGTCCATTACCCATTTGCTGCCATCGACGGATATGTGCGTCACTACTACCAAATACTGGAAGCGTCATACGTCAAAAAATAAAGTTAAGATAAATATGCCGTGTTTGGTATCATTCAAAAGCGCTTTACTTGTACATTTTGAATATATCTATATATTACTAGCATTTGCTTGTGACTTTACCTGTATTCATGGGGTACTTTTATACTTTTTCAGCGTAGTTTTTTTGTCGTAGTTGGGTTTTAGTTTTTTTACTTTATCTTGTCTAGAACAGATGTTAGGTCAAAGATTAACAACGTGCATTGCCACAAAAATGCAGAATTGACATACATATGAACAAAAGGGTGTGAATGTTAAAGTGCAGTGTGAAAATAATTCTAATGAATAGATTGCATGTTAAGTGATTTTAAATGATGAGTTATATTCATGCCCAAATAAGGAAGTGACCGGCGTTAAAATGCTTTTGTTACTAACAGTCAGCAGTAACGTTTTTCTACAAGGTTAAATCGTATGTGTGAGAAACTCTCAAAGTAGAATTGAAGACTGAATCACTGATTTATTTTATTAAAGAAATGAGTAACTACAATAATTTAATTTAAATGTGAAGGGCTATTATTACAGGCGATATAGCTATTAAATGTTAAATTTAAATTAGGGGCAGCACTGTGTGACTATAGTACCTTAAAATAAATAAAGTATTAAACAGAATTTTAAATGAAACTGGGGGGGGGGGGGGGGTTATCGAACGCAAACATATATAACGAGATAATCGTTATAGTTGAGAATAAGAATTTATTTCACCATGTCGCTCAACAACAGGTATCCAAACAGAACTGAGCACAGTACCTCATGTGAGTACTGGGAAGTCGTATGGCAGATTTACGCCTGGCGTATACCGTATGCGCCAGATATTGAAGTATTCCGTATTGTCCCACCATTAAAGAATACCCGAACTTCCACTATATATATATCTAGCCCCTTATCTCCACAGGCTCTCTAATTTCATTTATCTGTTTAACCCCTTATACTCCGGCGGGACTTTTAAACCCCATTAATGAAAATGCAATATAAAAATTATTTAATCCGTCTACTAATAAAAGTATATTGTACTTTGCATGCAAAATTCTTTGCTGGATCGCATTCAGTAAGCAGAGCGAAACAGTCGAAGCTAGCTATTTTTTAATGTGGTTATTTTTTCAACCATTTACGTGGATTTAGCTTTTCTCCTATTAAAATATGTTTTACGAAAAATTTGCAACTACAAAACACTTCACAGTTACAGACAGGATCGCAATACATTTATTTACATTATTCCAGTAAGAATTGTGAGGTTTCCATAGCAGTATTTTTGGTTAATTAATGGGTCTTGTACCTTTTAAACGCGTCAAAAATAAAGGAAAAACTTCAAAGTTTGAATTGGTCTATCCTCAAAACCTTTTTATGTATAAACATGAAATTTTCGATATTGATTAAACAGATTACAAATGTTACATGATCTAATAGTAGAGATTTGGCAGAATGAATATACACCAAATGAATGGAATGGTGCTATTATTATCCCAATTCATAATAAGGGAAATATCTTAAATTGCCAGAATTATAGAGGAATACCCTTATTAAATGTTGCATATAAAGTGTTGGCAAAGATAATTGCAAAGCGATTACAACCGTTTGCTGAAATGGTAATAGGTGATTATCAGTGTGGTTTTAGGAAAGGAAGATCAACGGTGGACCGAATTTTTAGTATTAGGAACATCCTTGAAAAATTCTATGAACAAAATATTAATGTGCACCAATTGTTTGTTGATTTTAAACAAGCCTATGACAGTATAAACAGAAATAAGTTATTTGAAATATTAAAGGAATTTAAAATACCTGATAAAATAGTTAAACTTATAAAATTAACACTGGAAAATACAAAAGCTAAAGTTAAAGTACAGGGAAGACTTTCAAGAGAATTTGCAGTGAATTCAGGTCTAAAGCAAGGTGATGTTCTCTCGACAATTCTTTTTAATTTATGCCTGGAGAAAATAATTAGAATCATCTACAACAACAGAGGAGGTACTATTACGAATCGCTCCCTACAAATCCTTGCATTTGCAAATGATGTTGATATAACTGCTAGAAATAAGAAAGTCTTGATTGAAACATACAATAAATTAGACACTGAAGGGAAAAAAACTAGCCCTCTTAGTTAAAAAAGAAAAAACAAAATACATGAAAATGGACCGAATGAAATCATAGGCAACAGCAACGTTAACAATAAATAATGAATTACAATTTAATGAAGCAACAGAATTTAAATATTTAGGATCTACCATCACCTGTGATAATATGGTAGAAGCAGAGATTGAAACTCGACTTGCAGCAGGAAAGAGATGCTATTTTTCTCTTCGAAACATCCTAAAATCATCTCTAATATCCCGAACATCCAAACTTAAAATTTATAAAACTGTTATAAAACCAATAGTAATTTATATTAGTGAGACCTGGACCACTACACAAAAAGATGAAAAGCTACTTATCACTTGGGAAAGGAAGATCCTAAGACAAATTTTTGGACCTATTAGAGAAGACAATTCATGGCGTATAAGGACAAGTATGGAGATCGAACAGTTATATAATGAAAAAGAAATAATAAATACTATAAAAAAAGTCCTTCCGGCCAGTGCCGGGAGGAAGAAGTAGCTTTCATATTCCTTATTTTTAAAAAGCCAACTTATATTATTCAAACACACGGCGCTCAGTCAGATTTAGTGGAAACCGAGATTCAGTACTAATTTTTATCAATACTATATCAATATGAATGAGAATTTCGCGAAATTAGTCAGCTTTATCCAAGCTGCTTTTATTTAAAGTAACTTATATTTGGCTGCCGAATTCGGCGATTTCTTAAAGGGCCTGCCATTTTAAGACAACATGGTGGATGAGGCTAACCAGTGAACTTGGTCTAGACCTTAGTAAATGCTGTGCACATGCTCACTCACATCGGAATCGGTTGACATATACAAGTGCTGTCGCAGGCAAAAAATCAGATTTTTCAAAATGTCACCCACATTAGAAATTGAAACTGCTATATCTGAGCCATTTTTTAAGATAAAGACAAACAAAAAATGCTCCTGAATCCTTATATCAAGGTCAAATACTTAAGAAAGAAATCTTTTTCAATTTCTAATTTTTTTGCACCTCACTTTAAATATAATTTTTTTTAATTTAATGGCCGCCATTTTGAAACAAGATGGCTGATGAAGCTGGCCAGCGAACTTGGTCGAGATATTGATGTATACTATCCACATGCCTTCTTACATCGAAATAGGCGAATACGTGTGTTATCGCGTGACAAATACAAGATCGTTTCAAAATGTTAGCCATGCTAGAAATTCAAAGTGCTATAATTCAACCATTTTTTAAGATATAAACAAAAGAACAAATTTTCAGAAACAAAAACTGCTCCGGAATCTTTGTATCAAAGCCAAACACATAAAAAAAATCTTTTTAATTTTCCAATTTTTTAATACCTCATTTTAAATTTTAAATTTATTTTTTTTAGTGGCAACCCTTTTGAAACAAGATGGCGAATGAAGCTGGCCAACGAACTTGGTCGAGACATTGGTATGTACTATGTACAGACGAAGTTACATTCAAATCGGTTCATAAATGTGTCTGTTATCGCGTGACAAATATCAGGTCGTTTTAAAATGTCAGCCACAATAGAAATTCAAAATGCTATAACTCAGCCACTTTTTAAGATATAGAAGAAACAAAAACTGCTCACGAATCTTTTTATCAAGGATATAAGATTACACATCATACATTAATAAGATTACAGATCACACATAAGAAAAAAATATTTTTTCAATTTTCAATTTTAAGGTACCACATTTCAAATTTAAATTTTTCTTAAAAATTTAAATGGCCGCCATTTTTAAAGAAGATGGCGGTTGAAGCTGGTCAACGAACTCGGTCGAGACATTGGTATGTACTATGTATAAACGAAGTTACATCAAATCGGTTCATAAATACGCCTTTTATCGCGTGACAAAATTCAGGACGTTTCAAAATGTCAGCCACGCTAGAAATTCAAAATGTTATAACTCAGCCATTTTTTAAGATATAGACGAAACAGAAACTGCTAAGGAATCTTTGTATAAAGATCAAATACATAAGAAAAAAATATTTTTCCATTTTGAATTTTTTGGTACCACTTTTCAAATTTTAAATTTTTTTTTAATTTTTAAATGGCTGCCATTTTGAAACGAAATGGCGGATGAAGCTGGCCAACGAACTCGGTCGAGACATTGGTATGTACTATGTACACACCGAATTACATCCAAATCGGTTCATAAATACGAGAGTTACAGTGTGACAAAGGTCATATATATATATATCAATTTTGAACGGAGGGTGGTTTCGGGGTCTGGGGGTCATGATCGATGAAAATATACCAAAATTTTTTGAAATCGCTTTCCTCCGAATGGCTGCAATAGGTAGCTTTTTGTAATGAAAGCTACCTAATAAGAAGAATGCAATGGTTAGGCCAACTAATCAGAATGAGGGATGAGCGAAGCACAAAGAAAATTTATAGTGGTAATCTAATTGGGAAAAGAAAGATTGGTAGACCCAGGAAGAGATGGATAGAAGAGGTAGAGAAAGAACTTGCACAAAATCAAATTATAAATTATAAAGTAAAGGCCAGAGATCGGACGGTCTGGAGAGGTATCTTGAGGAAGGTCAAAATCCTATATGGATTGTAGCACCATTGCATATGTATGTATGTATTAAACAGATTGTGCTTTGTAATATGCTACCATTAGAAATTTATTTGTCTTTTACAGAATTTGTATATTGTTGAAATCAAAATAGCTCTTTTTTTTACTCCATAAGTCATTGCGAACATGATATCTTGAGAAAGTATGTATGGATTGTCATGAAATTTGGTAAAGATACTAAACAAATATGTGTGTTTAAAATGAACTACTTTTAAATATTTACTATGGTAATATTTTTAGTTACGACTATTTTTATTCATTAAAAATATAATTTTTTTTTCAAAAATATTTTTTTATATGGTTAATGAAATAATTTTGGCCTAAGAATAGCTCATTTTAAACACACATATATGTTTAGTATCTTTACCAAACTTCATGACAATCCATACATACTTTCTCAAGATATCATGCGCGCAATGACTTATGGAGTAAAAAAAAAGAGCTATTTTGATTTCAACAATACACAAATTCTGAAAAAGGCTAATAAATTTCTAATGACAGAATATTACAAAGCACGATCTGTTTAATCAATATCCAAAATTTCATGTTTATACATAAAAAGGTTTTGAAGATAGACTAATTCAAACTTTGAATTTTTTCGTTAAATTTCGTCGCGTTTAAAAGGTACAAGACCCCTTAATCTAATTATTCTTGTAAATATAAAAAAAAACTCTAACTAACGATTTATTAAATTAGTTTATTTTAAAATCTATCTAAGAATCGAATTGTTATTATATAAGTTGTTTTGGATATCTTCAGGCATTGACGAAGATAATTATTGAAGAATAGCAAAATTCTGATTTATAATTCGGGACATAAAGGGTTAAAATGAACGAAAGTAAAAAAAATATATATATATATGCATTTTAGTGTGGCTGTATTCCCGTAAATCTGGTGTTAGTTACACAAGAGCTAGTAAAAGTTACATTTCTCTCGATAATAAAGTAGTTGCACCAACCTTGTTTTGGCACAAATTAATCCGAATAAACTGGCAAATGTTCTTCCAGATATCCACAGCATCTGAAAAAATTCGAAATCATTAATTGAAATACAAGTAAATTAAATATGTTTAAAAGAATAGATATAAAATGAGAAATAACATTAACTCAGCAGATTAAACTTTTGTTTAATACTCGTACCTCGTATATAGTTTTTCTTAGCAAGAATTTTGAAGGAACAATTAAAAAAAAAAAATCTTTACTTTATGCTTTTATGTAACTGAACTTGTAGACCAGGAAGGGGGTGCGCAGAGCATCATCTTGTCAAGTTGGCGGCTAAAATTCCAGGATTAAACAGAACTCGATTAGCAAATTAAAATGCAACTGGTCTGTCAAGTCATATCTTGGCGGTAAACACCTGCAGACCCGCCGATTTTTGTGGTTGATTGATAGGTTTATCTGTGTGTTTCCCTGCACCCAAAGGTATGGAAATATGGAGGACTTAGAGCAGGAAAGCACACTGGTAAACCTACCAGTCAAACACTAAAATCGGGTTTGTAGGCGTTTTTCACCAAGATATGACTTGGCAGACCAGTCGCATTTTAATATGCGAATCGAGTTTTAACTAATCCTGGAATTGCAGCTGTGAACTCGATGAGGTGATGGTTTGTGCAGTCGCTTCCCGGTCTATTGGTTTATGTTAGAATTTGTATTCGAATTTTCGCTCACCTCCTGAGATGCTAGAAATGTTCTAGAAAGTTTTAGAAATTATATACAGTTGTGTGTTCTCGACTACAATATAATCTTTTATTATTTTAACATGTCAAACAGTAATTAGTGAGAAGTCACATTATATAGAGAAAATTTTATTGTTCATACCAGAAATATTAATCAGTAATTTTCATCATCAGTTTACTAAAGATCTACTGTGGAAAGGTATTATGAAGATATTATTTTCAAAATAGAAACAATAAAATTTCCCCTGTAGAATGCGACCCCTGGTTATTCAATTAATTTCGATTAAATTATTCGATATTAATTTCATTCAGCAGTGAAGAAAAGTATAAAACAAAGAAAACGCAATGACGTACGAATGAATGTGTTTATTTCAACAGTGTAACGCACCTATAAATTTTACTTTTTGTAGAAATAAATGATGTGAGGTATTCATTGAAAAATTGATCACAACAATAAATTTTAATGATAAGTTAAATATTTTAAATACAAAAAAGAAGAAATTAAAACAGGAAATATTTTTTTAACCCTTTAGTACACAGCTTTGCATGTATGCAAACAACCGTGTTTTGAATTTAATAGATTTTTTTTATTCGTATATACCCGAATCACGCCAGAAAATTAAAATAGCAATATTTGTTTTAATTAATAACAGACATTCCGTATTTAAGTAAAGCGAAGTTAACCATTAAAACTTTCTGGTGTAAAGTCAGATTATCTGAACTACGTAATTTCTGGAATGTATTCCACCATGGGAGTTAAAGGGTTAAAGGTTAGATTTTATAAAATAAATAATTATATAAAATAAGGTATTTGGAGACATACTTATTAAAATATTTACTAATTTGAAATATTTTAGCGTAAAACAGTCACACGACAGTAGTTTTTACTTATATTTCAGATGTGTAACAGAAGAAAAGATTGACGTATTATAGGAAAAATAAATCTCTGATTTATTCTGTATTCTTTATTTTTCCTGTGTAAGAAACCTTTCAGAGAATCATATATATATTTTTTTAAACAAAATAAAAAATCGCGCATTTAAGGGTTAAGTGCGATTTTAATCATAGCTTAGCATACCAATCACCCATAAGTTAGAAAGAAAATGGACACATGTTTTTCTAAGGCCTTTTTTTTTTTTTTTTTTTTTTTTTTTTTTTTTTTTTTTTTTCAAAAATATATATTTCTAAATGGTTAAGAAATCGCGGCAATCATGGAAACGACGATTATCAACATTTTAATTAATATATATTATTTGAAAATAACATATATTTTTTTCAAATTAATAATCATCAAGAATGCATTTAACCCTTTCAGGGGCAGAAGAATTCTGTTCGTAAACTGATGAAATAATTGACAGACACCAGAATATTCAAATGAATTTCTTAGAAAATAAAAACCCGCTAACTTGCACTTTCATTAGAAAAGAAAAATTTTATTAAAATATTCTTGGTGCCAATTGTCAGTTTTGGAATTAAAATTAGGTAGCTAGACCGTCTAGCCACCGCCCTTGAAAGAGTTAAATTGCCACCGAGTTAGGTAATTACAAAGGCAACACACAGCAGGAAACAAAAGTAAAAGAGAAGATATTCTGAAAAAAAAAAAAAAAAAAAGTAAACCAAAGCACATTCTTAGTGTGGTGTCCTTGTCGATGGCGCCGGGGCCTTATGATACTGGATAGAATAAGTATTTATTGGAGGAAAACTTACTTCAAAGTGTTTTTTTCCATAATATTAGATGTATTTTTATTTAACTTTCTGATGCACATGGTAGAATGCGTTCTAGAAATTACATAATTCAGAAAATCTAAATTCATACCAGAAAATACTATAAATGATAAATTTCAGTTTATTTCTTGATGGAATTTCTGTAAATAAATAAAGCAAAAATTTCTATTTTATAAATTAGGAATATCTTAATAAAAAAAAAATCCATTAAGACACTGATACTGATGGTAGAAAATACTGATGGTAGATAAATGCTACTATGGGCATTAGAGGGTTAAGAGCGTTTTAATGATTCTATTATTTTATATCGCTGTTATAAAACATTTTTATCTACTGTAAAAGTTCTTATTTTCGCGAGCCGTAATTTTCGCCAAAATGAAGATATCGGTACTTTCGCGAGCTGAAAATTCCGCGAATTTTATATGAACTGAACCGTAAGTTGAAAAATTCCGAAACTACCTAAATAGATCCCCTTTTGCATAAGGCAATTTAAAAAACTTAATTTTGTCAGAAAAGTTCTTCGCTCACCCCCCTCTCCCCATCACTCTAAAAATGAATTTCTTCAAAGAAGCTGGTATAAACGTTGTAAGTGAATGAGCTGCATCCTATTAGTTGTATTATTGCTTTTATTTAAAAAGTAGTTGTATAATATTCAAAAATTAGTTGTAAGTATCCAAGAAATTTTTGTACTTATTTCTTATTTAAGTGACTGTAATAATTAAATTTCGAAAGCAAAAATTTTCTGATTTTTCATTATTATTTGAGGCGAAATAAAATATATATTTCGCGAGGCTTAAATTTTCGCGATTACGGCGGGCTCGCGAAAATCGCGAAAATTAAAACATCGCGAAAATAAGTGCTTTTACAGTAATTAATTTTTGTATAATGTGAACTGAGTGAGAATTAATGCTGACAGTTACTGCCATCTATCGGTCATGGCCGTGAACTTTTTCTCACAAAGCTTCTATCTTTTAACATTCGTAGACAAAATCACACGTTACGATTTTTAAAAAAGTTCTCTGAATGTTTTAATTCAAAAATCAAAATACGTATTTGTATTCTGATACTTTTAAAAATATATATGTGTCCGAATATCAGTGTTTGAAATGAATCTCCAGTTATACTTTTTTGTAAAGTAATTCGAAAATTGTTTCTTTAACCCCTTCGCGACGAGAGCCTTTTGCTTAATTTTTAATCTTTTATTACCAGTTTTTCAAAACAGAAAATTTTCTGTAATTGAATCGCGAAAATGCTCTAATTAAACAATTTTAAACTTTGCAATTAAAAGTAACTGGTGAGAATGATGAAGGATTCCTACCACCTTTAGTGGCACGGTTACCGGTTGCTCGTCTCCAAGGAATTAACGAATCAAAAACAACTTTTTTTTCAAGAAATCGTTCAAATACTGGATCTATTGTATTGCATTAAAAGTATAACATTGTCGGTATTTTTAAGCAATTCTTATCTTGCACTATGGGCAACATGCTCTTTCTGAGCGGAGACGGAAAAAAGAAATCGAAATTACAAGAAATCATGGATGCCGCCAAAGGGGGCAGGAACGGATTATTACCCCTCCCTGAATTTTGAACTTTAATTAATTAATTTTTTTTCCTCTGGTGATGTGAAAACATACAGTAAATTTTATACTTCTCAAGTAACTTAATTATAATAAAACACTAAGCGAAAGAAGGACTAAAAATGTTTTCCAGGGGATCTCTTGCTCCTAAACCGCAATTAAAAGTCAATTTTTAGTTCCGTTTATCGGTGCGTTCGTAATTATATAAATACGTAGCACCTATAGTCGCCGTTCGGTCCGTCTGCCTGTCCGCCTGTCCGCATATAACAGAGCAAAAACTACCCAACCGAATGGTCTGAAATTTTAAATATATAATTGTTGCAATCTTTTGTCGAGTCATTTCAAATTTTATGAAAATCGGATGCATAGTTTAATTACAAGGACAGTCAAAAATCTTCCGTTACATTACGACCAATAGGAAAAAATTATTTCAAGCGCATTTTAACGATGCTCAAGCGCATTTTAGTTTTTGCTCTGTTATATGCGGAAAAAATTATTTCAAGCGCATTTTAATGTTACAGCTTTTCGAACAGAATGAAATTGATATGAACTTATGAAGTGCACTAAAATATACGTTTAGTACAATATGCGGTGCAAAAAATATTTAGAAAACTAATAAGACGAACGCACCTCATTTGCCTCGTTTGACGTGCAATTTCCAACTTGTTTATTTTACCTTGATGTGTTTAAAATTTATCTTAAACGATTAGTTCAAGAAATTATTCTTTTAATTCTCTTTTTTGCAAAATGCCGATAGTAATTTATTTGCGAATATTTAATTTTTTTTTTTATTGTTAAATTCCTACATTGCTTTTTTTAGTTAATATGTATTAAAAATTGCTTTACATGGGCGTTGTGATAAAAAATTGTTAGTTTAGTTATTTTATGTTTATATTCTGCATTTTAAAAAACGAGGTCAAGGCTGCAGTCAACGTGCACTTTGGTTTCAGTATTTTATCCCTGGATTTCATTCTGCCAGCGTCCATGGAAGAAATAGTTGTTGTGTTGGCATCTTTATCCTAAAATTTTCCATTAAAACGAGAAAAAGAAAGAATGTTCTGGAAAAAGGACAAAATAAGATACAAAAAAGGTCTGTTATTGTCCTAGTTACAGAACTGTTAAAGGACATTTTTCATTTTTTGCTAAAGGCAGAAGATCTTTCAGTAAATACTATTAAAGTGGGCGTTTTGAACCGAATTTCCGACGCGACACAGCAAGAATGGGGCAAAACCTGTCGTCACGTGACGACAATTGTTTATATCTCGATAAGTGATTTATTTATCTACAAATAGAAAGCTCATTTCGATTCCAAATTGCTTCAATAGTCAGTCCCGCCAATTTTCTGATTTAATTTAAAAAATGAGTGAGAAAATGTGTCAAAAAGTTTCGTGTTGTTGAGCAGTAGTCCAATCCACTTAAAAAAAATGATTCTATACAATTAAGCAAAGATTTCTTCTCGGGTTTAGTTAAAAATATAATATTCATATTTTACATCTAACATTCAAATTATGTCTAATTAAAAATAGGTCTAATATGTAATAATTTTTATCCACTTCTATTCTATAAGTGTTACAAGACCAACCATTATTTCATAACAACGAAATGTCTCTGCAATTAAGTTTAAATTTCCGAGTTTTATGAACAAGAAATTTAACAAGCCTTATCAGTTCCCCATTTGAAGGAACACATATCTTCATTTAAAGCTTACCCTCCGCTGTCCTAGTGGTTAACCCTTTATATCCCAAATTATGGATTCGTGAAAATTTCGTCTTCTAAAGCATTTTTCTTGAATATTTGAAACTACATTAGAAGATTTACACAATTA
This sequence comes from Maratus speciosus, assembly GCA_963932465.1. NCBI lineage: Eukaryota > Metazoa > Arthropoda > Arachnida > Araneae > Salticidae > Maratus > Maratus speciosus. The sequence goes on from OZ010793.1 coordinate 177,730,424, forward strand.
TTTAACAAATTTTAGATGAATTTCGTCAATTAAAATTAATTAAATTGGACTTTTTAGGGATTTTGTGCAATATTTATAATTCCACTCAAATCTTTTATTTAAAATCCCTTTCTTTAAGGAAATTTACAAATATAATGTTCTCACAACAGAAATTAGAAGTAGTATATCCGAACTGAAACTTTTCCGCCGCAATCTTTCAACGTCCAGAAAGCTGGAGAGGTGCGAATGAAAGACAAATCATCCTTTTGAAAACATTTTTATTTTGTGCAACCAATAATGCTTTTTGAATAAGAAAAAATAAAGTATCTATAACTCATTCTAAACTGTATTATTAGTAATCGATGCATTAAATGAATTTTATAACAGGTTATATTAATGGTACTTTAAAGTACCGTCGGAGCATAAAGGGTTAATATGATCAATTTGAAACGCGCAGTCCCAGGTTCGAAGCCAAGTTCATACACAGAAGAACGAGAGAAATATCTATATATATATATATTATACTATCGTACGTGGCACAGAAATCGCGATTATTTGATAAATGTTTAATGGCAACGCCCGAATGTCTTGATGAAACGCACCTCATTGGTTATTGAACAGCATTTAATCCATCTCCATACTTATAAGGCGTGTTACCATAGGGGACCCTGTTCTGTCGCCAAATGCCGCCAAGTTTCTCGAATACTAGACGATAGATCGCCAAATTTGGCGACCAAAATTAGTCGCCAAAAGTGACACCAGCTTGGCGATATCTCTAATATTTCGCCAAATTCCCATAGACTTCCATTGTAAATCAATAGTGTTTACTTGCTTACAGAAAATCGACAAATTGAGATATTTTAATGCAACAAAAACTAATATTAGCTTAAGGGATTATATTAATTATATTTAATGTAGTCCAAGTAAATTAAATTATGAATAAAAGTAACATGATACAATCCTTAGCATGCTTTCCGAAACATAAATTTTAGGGGAGACCAAACTGGTCGCCAAGGACGGCTAGTTTTTTAAAAAGCTCCTTTTTCAGATGACGAAAATTTTCTGTCCTAGAACGGAAAAAAAAGAACGATAATTTCTTCAAGTGGCGTATATTTTCTTTCTAGTCACCAAACGAAAAAGAAGCGAACATTCTTCAATTCTCGGATATAGTCCGGCAGCAGTTCTACGAGGAATATTTCCGTAAATTGAAGAAAGTATTTCCGTTAGTGTAGATCCATTAGGCATAGATAAAATTTCCGATTGAGATGTAAAATAATTAATGAAAAAAAAAATTTTTTTTCATTTTATATATATACTTTATTTGCTATAGAATTTTAGAAATTTTCTGGAATTTTAATAATTCTTATGTAGTTGGGTTAGTGATATGTCAGCTTGTGCGTTATTTTCCCACATTATTAAAAAAATTCCAATTTTAAACATGCTTTAAACATGTGTATTTTTTTACTCATATTTTACCTGATGATGATTGTTTCATTTTATTTATAAAGTTTATATGCTAGAATTTTAGAAATTTTCAGAAATTCAAAAATTTTTTATATTGTTAGGCTAGTGAGTGCTCAGCTTGTGTGTTATTTTCCCACATTATTCAAAAAATTTCAATTTTAAACATACTTTAAACATGGGTATTTTTTTACTCGTACTTTACCTTAGAAATTTTCTGGAATTTAAATAATTCCTGTATGGTTGAGTTAGTGATAAGTCAGCTTGTGCGTTATTTTCTCACATTATTAAAAAAATTGCAATTTTAAACGTACATAAGATATGTCTATTTTTGTACCCTGATACTGATTGTTTTCATTTTATATAAAAAGTTTATATGCTGTAATTTTTTTAATTTTCTGAAATTCAAATAATTTCAATATGATGGTTGGGTTCCTGATATGTCAGCTTGTGCGTTAATTTCCCACATTGTTCAAAAATTTGCAATTTTAAACATACTTTAAACGTTTATTTTTTACTCCTGTTTTCTCTGATGATTATAACTTGGAAACTAATTATGATAGATGAAAGTTACTGGTACCAAACGATTGGAAATAAAGTCTACTTTTAAATGATGTATATAAAATTTGCTTAGGGGACCATCTACAAATCAAAATCAGACCAAATTTTGTTTTATTTCCAATGGCAATCTCCAATTTTGACAGTATATTTGAAATCTTCAATTCAAACTATGCCTAAAAACAAAATTTCGAGTAATTTGGATGATAGGTTTTTGAATTATAAACATTCGAAATTTAGAGATTCTAATGTTAAATTACATTTTCATATTTTTATTAATATTTCCTGAAATTATAATCCTAATGTGATATTTTTTTGAGTGGTTATAATACTAAAAACCAAAACATTGAATTCGTAATTTAAAAAAAAATTTTTAATATGAATTATGAAATTAATATTCGAAAAAAAATTAATTTCAACCTACAATTTTTTTGGTAGATTTATATTTCTTATGTTCTACTTTATGAGAATTCTCAATTTCAAAATTTCATACCAAGTATTTTGCTAATTATGATTAAAAATCGTCAAAATGATGGTTTATGTCTATGATGTGCAGAAAAGCATAATTTGAAAATCATATCTTTTACTCATTTTATTGAAACATTTGTGCTGCCAATAGTCGAAACCTATTAAGCGAGTGAAATGGTCATATGGGCAAGAAATAATACATTAATAGAAGAGAAATAGTCATTTTGTAGCATTTCAACAATCGAATACCGAACTTCAGTTTGGACACAGCCCCTAAAATAGGCTCATTATAAAAAAAATAATAATTTCTAAAAAAATAATCATACGAATTTCATGAAAATTTGTTTTTAGACTAATCGAAGGTTGTAGAATTTATTTATGTTGTCAAACTTGGGTGTTGCTGTTGAAAAATGAAAGTTTGGATTCGTTTTGGTATGTAGATGACCCCCAAAGCAAATTTTATACACATCATTTAAAAGCAGACTTTATTTCCAATCGTTTGGTACCAGAAACTTTCTTCTAACAATAATTTGTTACAGAGTTAATAGGGGTGTTTACTATTTTTTCCACGACTGTACGTTTCGTGTTTATTACAGAATGTAAATTCAAAATTTCGAGGAATGTACTTCGCTACAGACGAGACAAAAAGAAAAAGAAAAGAAAAGAAAAAGAGAGACAGAGAACACCCCATGCATTTTGTTTGTACCGAATTGTCCCAGTTAAAAAAAAAAAAAAAAAAAAAAAAAAAAAAAAAAAAAAAAACGAAAATAACCGTTCGACTGGAAATCATGTGTTCTTTCAAAATATGGTAAAAAGAAAATCCTCTTAAGATGTCATCTTTATACTGAAACTGCAGTACCAAACATTGAAATTTTCAAGTGAATAACTTTGGCATCTTTTTCGGCTATTTTGATAAATACCTTAAGATATCAAATGGGAAGTTATTTGGTCAAATAGCTTAAAGTTATGAAGGTTGAAAGGTTTGAACTCTAAATGTTATATTCCTATTTTTAATCATTGCAATGCAGATTATTATGCGGATAGTTTTTAAAGCATAACTTAAACACTACTTAGCGGAATGAGCTATAATTTTGGATATTTAAAGTTTTTCGAAATCAATTTCTGTTTTTTTTTTTTTTTTTTAATATAGTTACAATTTATAATTTTTTAGAAAATTAATTAAAAAAATATAATTTTTTTGAAATTGGTTTTTGAAATAGATAGGAATTTAACGCATAAAAATTTAAACAGAAATCTCTTTCCAAGAGCTTCAAGTACGCGTATTCAAAATTACAGCTCAAAAAAAGCTTTAACAGACATTTATGCCTAGCGTCCCATTTTGGGGATTGTTCGAATTTTAATAAATTTGTATAATTTTCTTCTTCTTTATAACGTGAAAATTGTATGAAATAATTATCTATAAATGTCTTTATCTCATACCTAGAGATGACAGTATAAGATGGATATTTATTTGCGTAAATGAAAGCTTTTTTCGGAGTGTATAGATTTTTCATATTTCAAGACGGCGAAATATAAAATGTAAGTATATTTGAGTTTTTTCTATCAAGTATCCAAATAAATGTCATAATCTTAGCTTCTTTGAAATATGTATTTTTTTTTAATTGTGAAATTATATGTTCAAGCCTATTTTTTATTCAGTTTTGTAAAGTGCAAAATATAGGGCGCTAGGGACGAATGGGTACATATTTTTATTAGCCATTTAGGGGATAGTTATTTATTTTGAGTCCTTTTCAAGACTATTATTAAATAAATTGTTTTTAAGCCTCAAACATGATTATTCTTATTTTATTATTAATCATAATTGTAATATTATTAGACTTTGTAAAGAAATGAATATATTTTTTAGTAGTTCATAAAAATACTAATTATAGTATATAATATGCAATTAAAAAGCTTATTTAATATAAATTTAGACAAAACATATAATTATGCATATTATACTATTACAAATATTATGCATATTCCCATATTTAGTACGCTTACATTTTATCAAATAAATTTTTTTAAAAAGCATAGGGGTTTTTTTAAATCTTTCCAGTTCATTTTGCAACATTTTAAGTGATTTTAGCAACAAATTTGATAAAATAAAAATTCAGGCACAAATGGGTTAAGGCAGTTCTTAAAACCCCTGCTCAGCAATCCGAAACATTCTGATTCATTTTAAAGCGTAAAGGCATAAAATTGGCTGACCTAACTATTGAAGCGATTTGGTACGAATGGCGTTTTCCATTTGTTTTAATAAATAAATTACATATGGAGTTATAAGCAACTGTGTTCACGTGACGGCAAGTTTTTCTCCTTTTTCGTGAAGTCGCGTCCGAAAATTGCGTTCAAAACGCCAGCTTTGACTGTGTTTTTTAGAAGATGTTCTACCTTTACCAAAAAAAAAAAAAAAGGGAAAATTCTATTACATAGTTTTTGAATAAAAACAATTGCCAATTGCATGCGTTTCCGAATAAAAATGAATTAAAAAATGCGTCAGAAAGTAGCTTCTTTGGATTTGAGAATTTGCGATTACATTTGATTGCCTTACAATTGAATTTGCGATATGCGATTAATTTGAAAAGTTACGGTGGATCAAAGATGGCAGAACTAGTGCGCAATTTCTCTATCACAAGAAAAATTTAAATTTGATAATCGTTTCACTGATAAAATCAATTTCCCTTCTTGTTATAATAATTAAAATTTTGTTTCACACGTACAGAGCAGTTTAAGGATACATAACAAGAATGTGATAAGTGATGTCAAACTACTGACTTCATTTTGAGATCAAGCGTTGACACAAACAAAATTCAATAACTGCGGTTTGTGTTTCGACAATTATTTTTCAATTCGTAAACCAGTGTTATTTTAAAATGAGTATAACTAATGCATGTATTGTGAATGCAAGAAAATTAATGATGAACGTTATAAAAGAGAGAATTTTAAATTATGTAATTGCGGTATTGCATGTAAATAAACTGCTACTTTTATTTTTAAGTAAGAAAAATCCCACGGACTATAAACAAATTCGTTACAGATCATATTCTACACTAAAAGCAACAAATCGAAAATATTTCTAGTAATGTAAAAATAAAGTAACATCTCTTATGTTAATATAATCAATAGGCAGCATAATGCTAAAATAAAGTACCGTATATACTCGCGTATAAGTCGACTCGCGTATAAGTCGATCCCCTAATTTTCGAATGTAAATTCTGGAAAAAATCAAAAACCCGCGTATAAGTCGACCCCCTAACTCTTTACTTCAATTTTGCACAAAATCAAACCAAAGATTTCACTTGCCAATGCGAAAAGGTAGTAAGTAAGCAAAAACAAATCATTGAAATTTTTAAATGATAAATTATTATTATTTGTACATTTTATATATTATTTTTTGTACTTGTTAGTTATCCCGTGGACCAAATTACTGTCGCAAAATTGTAAGATTAAATGCCAATGATGGTTGATCGTAAATGTCATATTCACTTGAGTTACAAGTATTTACGTCATCAAATGATTTTTATTTGTTCTTTCGTTATTTAAAATGAAACTTTTGTCAATTTGTATAATTTGGTGAAATTGATCAACTCGATAACTAACAAGTACCTCATTTTTTTATTCATACACATAAAAGGGCCATAATTTTCCAGTATTCGAAGTTTTTGTTTTCGCTTTTTTAACTGACTCGCGTATAAGTCGACCCCCCAACTTTGCTTAGCGAAAATCGTCAGAAATTTCTCGACTTATACGCGAGTATATACGGTATCTGTTTTATAATAACTGCAACTCCACCAGTCTCAGGGACGTAGGTAGGCAGCTTGAATTTCATCCTACAAATTATGGGTCTACTGCCAATTCTCAAATTTTAATTTATTTATAAAAGTTTTTCCTATTTTTTCTGGTATATATTTTTCTTTGTTTTTCTTTCATTAAAAAATCAGTATACTATATGCTCCTGTTTTATTTCTGAACATTGTTCAATTTATTGCCATTGTTTTATTGCCACACTTGTGTAAGGATTCTATTTTTTGTTCTGTATAGAATATCAATGTCTTCTGTTCGAATTTCTCTTTAATGGTATTGATCATCATAGAAGTATGTTCCTACCAATAATAATAATAATCTCGACATCTTGCTAAAGTATAAAGAAATTTAGTACAATTAAAAAAATGGACAGTCTCTAACCTAGTTAATTGATAATTTTGTATTTTAAGGAGCGTGAACTTCTGATTTTCCGCTGCTTGGACGTTAGTGATTTTGATGAAAAGGCCAAAGGTCACACTTCGGGAAAGGGGAAAGGGACCAGGATGTACGACACAGTGTGGCAAGGTGAGAGGGTGAGTTAACACGTTGCGACGTCACAAACAAAATATAAAAACAATTAGGTAGACATTGTTTGAAAGCACTATAAATTAAGTTATCAATATGTATTTTTAAATATGTAAAAATAGGCATTTTAATTCGGGAACTATCAGAAATATGTATATATATATATATATAAAATATTGGTAATTGAAAAGTTAACTGATGCTCTTTGGGCAAATGTATCTAATCTTGTTAAAGTCAATACCAAACACATTTTCCAACAAGATAAAAATATTCAAAAAGAGTATGTAATCACATATATTGACAAATCCCTAATAATTATGCAATCATATGCAAATCTTATCGTCACCATCTTCTTACATCTTGCGTTTCATCAAATAAGTCTTTCCAAAAAACTAATGATGATATTATTGTTAACAATCGTAAAATTATTGCTTATTATAAATTACTAAATTTTATTTTTACTAACTTTAAATATCCATATTTAGTACTCATCCCTAAATTTCATAAGACACCACTTAAATTCAGAACAGTTACAATTGGATGTAATACATATAATAATTATGCTAACAATATTTTATTAAAAATTCTGAATCAAATTTATAATCTAACAACAGAAATAGATAATAAACATTGTATAAAAAATAGTTATAAATTTGTTAATGTACTTAAAGCCATTAAATGTGTAAAAAATATAACTACATTTGATTTCAAAGATCTATTTAATAATATAAATCTTAAAGATCTGCATAATATAATTAACACACTTTTAAAACATATAAAAATAAATTAACCCTACCTACATATATGGATATAAAATATTTTCGCACTGTTACTAATTTTATAATATACAATATCTTACAAGATAATATTATTTAACTACAAATAGAAGGAATACCACAAGGCGGATCTACATCCAGTTTGATGTCTGATTTATATTTATATCAATATGAACGTAATTTTTGTAATGATGATATACTAATGTATCGCTATATTGATGATATTATTTTAATTGACACTAAAGAATCAAATTTTGCTCAATTTCCAGTTCATTATCCAACTAATTTAGAATTGACAGAAAACCTTTTAACAAATAACACTATTAACTTTTTAGATCTAAAAACCATAATAGCACAAAACAAAGCAATCACTGACCTTTATGACAAACGTAAAGACTTTCAATTTAAAGTTAACACATTGACTCATTTTAAATCCTGTCTACATATTTCATTTTACCGTAATATACTTATTAATCTTTTGTATAGAAACAAAAGGTTATGTTCATCACACCTTATAAATGAAAACATTAAACAATTAATTTTTTATGCTTTAAATCATGGTTTTCCTAAGAAATTCATATATTCCTTAATCTACAATTAATTTATGATCTAAATAATGTTTAGTAGGGTGATTTCTTGTATGTTACTATTCACATTTTGCGTATATAAAAAAAACATATAAAAAATTACAAAAAACTAAAAACAAACACAAAAAAAATTAAAAATACAAAAAAAATCTATAAAAAATTTAAATAGGTTGGCTGGGTGGGTAGATGTTAAATTAAGGAGGAGGGCGGAGTTGTCTGGATAATTTATACGCAAATGTTGATTATATATAAATTTATTTTAAAAAAAAACAAAGAAGAAAGAAGAAAAACTAGTTGGAATTGTACGTTGAATATTCGTGGTTCTATGTTTTATTTTGGTCCTTGTGTAGGTTGATGTCCTTTGTACTGTATAAATATCTATAAATTAAATTAATTTACATCAATTTTATTTACTACTATTGATTTATTTCAATATATTTTGCTTTGTAATGATATACGCTTACACAGTTTGTGATATATGTATTTATAAGTTTGTAGAAATGTTGTATTCTGTTGGTATATTACCCCCCCCCCCCCCCCAAATAAGCAATGATACATTAATTTTACTAAGTGATTAATATAAACCAACTTTTATATTAATTATAAAGTTACTTATTCGAAATTATTATTAATTTGCTTAATTTTAATGTAATTATTAAAAAATAAAAATAATTATAACCAATTATAACACATTATATTAAAATGTTAATTGATTATTATCAATATTCTGATGCGCTCTTTTAGAATGATATAGTTGTGCCGTCTTAGTGATATTATACGTTAAAATATTAGCAATTACATAAAAAATGCATTTTTTCTACTGTTATTCTGCAATAAATGGCAGCACTAAACATTATTACTTCTGATTTTAGTCTAGAACTTATTCATATATTGACTATCTTAATTTTATTTTCATGTAGTTCCGCTAGATGGCAGCATTAAATAATTATTTATTTTGTTCTAATATTATAAGGTTGCCATGGGCTCTTAAATTACTCTTATATTAGATATTGTCTCTTAATTATTAATTGTTTAATTTTAAACAAATACTTGTTTTTGTACTTTTAGTATTAATTTATTCCAGGATCATTATAATAGCATGTAATAATAATTATTATATGGACTATATATTAATTATAATTGTTATATTTTAAACTTGTGGATATTTACTGCGGCAATCGTGGGATATGCTTTTAACTGTGCAAGTTAATAGGGCGGGTTTTTAATGCTATGCCAAATTCCGTTAAATGTTTGTGTCATGATCAATATGTTATGGCTGTTCTCTCGCTGAGTATGTCTATGATTTAATTTGTTTCATTTTTTAACGTTTTTCATTGTTGCGGATATCACATTGATTAATTTTTTTTTCAATTTATTTTACATGGTGGTTTTATAATTTTTGGTTATTAGTCGATAAGGTACATAACGGAATTCAAATTTTGCTTATAGATGAATTCCGTTACAGAAATCGGCTATGATTTTTGTTTATAAATGTATTTTATGTAACCTTGAAAAAGTGAAATACTTTATAAGCTTCCGGCATTATTCATCCATTTGCTCTATTGTATGTTTATGATACGGTTTTTTATGATTCAACATTATTTAGCTGGATATTGTATCTTTTGTCTTTAATAGGATTTTATCAAAATTTGGTGGTTTTTCATTAGTTTTATATAGATTTATCGCCCGCAATATACTAGTCAATCAGTGGATTTTAGCGTGATTCTGTATTACTAGTTATAGGTTCAATCTTTATTCTGTATAATGTCAGTGTAATGATTATTAGCTAATTTATTAATTTAATTTTAGTAATTGGAAATCGACGATGACTTGTAATATATAATGGTTATATATATATATATATATATATATATATATATATATATATATATATATATATATATATATATATATATTGCATTGCAGCAGACAGCCTGAACTGAAAGTACACGTGATCATGATGGTTTTACGATAATTATGTCAGAAGATAATACGTAGTAGATAAAATAATAATAATAATAATATTTCCAATCTTGTTTTAATCAAAATTAGCTCTAAATAACTGTTGTAGAAAAATGTGACGTTACAATAAGGGAGGTGGTATCACACAGAGTGACAACCCCTGACGTAGACAGAGGGAGAAGTAAAAAAGCCATGAAATTTCTGTGATGTAAATGATGGATGACCTGAACTCTTACGTGCAACATTCGGTTTACTTCTATGTATTTTGAATTTATTCAGCAATGTGTTATCTCTGATATTAGCATAATTATTCAGCATTTTTAGCCCCCGGTATGCTATTTCTTACTCCCAGCTTATTTTGTGTCGTCTCCAAAAAGTAACGTTACGTTGTATAAGCCAGCCGTAACGATTAAATACTCTGTAGCAAATTTTTTATACTTCTAAGCATCGCACATTTTCAATTTTTATATATGTCTTCTATGTATTTTGAATTTATTCAGCAATGTGTTCTGATCTCTGATATTAGCATATCTATTCAGCGTTTTTAGCCCCCGGTATGCTATTTCTTTCTCCCAGCTTATTTGTGTCCTCTCCAAAAGTAACTTTACGTTGTATAAACCAGCCGTAACGATTAATTACTCTATAGCAAATTTTTAAAACTTCTAAGCATCGCACATTTTCAATTTTTATACCGTCGTATTGGGAAAAAAGTACTTTTAAATGCAATTTGTTTGAAAACTGTATCTACATTTATTTTTGAAATATTAATTTTTTTGTAGTTTTTAGAGCCAGTTGCTTAATATTGGCAACCAAAGTACTCCATTTCTGTAGAAAGTAAATGAAAAAATTAGGTCTAAAATAGTCATTATATATTTTTGTTGTCATTTTCTCATGACAACCGAAAGAAAATGTAATTAAAATACGTGCTATTTTGAAAAAAATATATATTAACGAATGATTTCTGTTAAAAGATGGAGCTATTATGAACTATATTTAATTTTAAGTATCTATATTAATGTTGCAAATAAATGAAGGCCTATGAATCATTAGATAGCCCTTTTTTTGCCGAGTTTCTTTAATGACGGCATCTTTTTGCTGCATTTGTATATTATTTTGCAGATAGTGACATCCTATGCATACTTTACTGTAGATGTTTAAGAGTGGATCATAAATGTGGAATTCTTAAGCGAATGTGAATGACGTCATTTTGCATAAGATAAAAGCGTGTGCTTTAAATCTTAAAATTGAAATATGTTTTGTATTATTTATGTATAAATATATTTTTTTTCATCGGGGGCGACACTAAATTCTGAAAAAGCAGAATTCCTGTTTTCTAGTCATATTAGTTCTTCAGGTAGATTTCGAGATGCTGTTGACAGAAATTTTGAATATGTTTAGTGAATGACCAAATTTTTTAATCTTTGTTTTCAGTGTGTTAGCGTTGAGAGGTTAAATTTGTCATCTGATTGTTTAGTGATGCACTTCAGTCTTGTATTTAGTCTTGATGATTAGGTCCTTGTTCTGAATTAAAATTTTACTTCTTAGGTAGTGTACAATGCATAGAAAATCTGATAGTTCAACCAAATTTCAAAAATTTAATAATCTCGGCCTTACTTTTTATTTCTTTCAGTAGTTCAGACCGCCTTCAATTATGTGTTTGGTACTTGCTAATAATAGCAAAGATAATTTGGTACTTAAGGGGTCTCAGGACTCTTAAAATTATAAAAAATGAAAAAAGAGACCACTTTCTACATTATTTAATATCTTAAAATGTATAAGATGTAAAAGCACAATTTCTGTTGAGATGAAAGATATAAGTATGTTCTTTCATTCCATATATTTAAAAAATTGTAAGATGCAGAATTAGAATTTACAGGGTGCTCCAAACTGTCAGATATTTGTCGAGCAGAAAATTGGTGCAACAGGTTATGCTCAGGATTACAAAATACATTTTGCAATTAGAATGATATTTTTTGTACCTAATTATACTTCAAACTGTAATAATTACCCTGAACCTAAATAAATTTGTATTTAAAGCATTTTATATTTTTAACACAAAGTTGTATTTACCTAATATAAAATTTTGAAAATTTCAACAGTATTATCACCTATAAAAATATTTTATGGAACAATAAAAATGAAATTTTAGATTCAATTTATACAGACTAACGTGAAACATATGTTTTGAAATTTTCATGAAAAAATATTCATAAGTTTTTGAGATATCCAGCGCGCTATGCCCAAAAATGTCATTTGGAGAAAAATAACTTCAAAGTTTCGGAAACGCGGCTTCAGCTATTGAATGGGTACAATTCTAAAAGCCATAACTTCTGTTCTAGTAAGAATTTCAAGGAAACAAATATATCACAATGTTCAGAAAAAAACAGGAGTTTAACTTCTGAAAAAAATTAAAATTTTGAAGTTTTAAGAGTCCTGAAACTCCTTAATACCGGGCAAATATCGCCAATAGCAGCTTTTAAATTTCTCGCGTGTAAGTTAGAAACATTTTTTGATGTTCAAATAAAATGTTTTGTTTTATGGTATAATTTTTTTCTTTGTATGTTATATGAAAGGAGTAAAAGGCATATATTTTAAATATATGTAATCTATGTATTTTAAATGAAATAAAAGCAATTAGAATAATGGCGATTGGAACAAACATTTTTCGGTTCGTCATTTGCGCCCGGCTAACATAAAAGTACCGATAATTTTTATCATTCTGTTTTCCAGGTTATCTTTTTTATATATATTCCGTTTGAGATACTGTATGAGATATGGGAATGCTACTGCATGAATTTAGTGGAGTATTTTGAACATAATGCCAAACAAAAATTAATGAGAACAGGTAACGACCTTATACACCTATGCACAGATGAACATTTAAAAAAAAGTGTAACGAATACAAATTTGCGATTTTCGCATTGCAAGAGATATTTTAAAAACCATTTCGCCAAATTCAACAAAAAATATTTAGTTACTAATTCTTCTGAACCAGTACAAACCGTCTGAACTTCGCCCCACCCCCCCCCCCCCCTTCTTGGTCCACCATCCAATTTTTCTACTTATTAACCCTTTCCGGCGCGGTGTAATTCTGTTTTTAAACTGATGAAATAATGGACACTATTTTAAATGACTTTTTTTGTATTGATAGCTGAGATCAATCTCTACAAAGACTGTTTTTGAAACTATTTTAATTATTTTTTAATTATCTGCAGTTTTTAATCGAACAACTTGTTTTAACTAAATGTGTTTGTACTATATCCAAAGCCCAGTGGTGGAAAATTGGCGCAGAGGAGGAGCCTATTGACACCACTAAATTATAGTAGTATTTTTCGGCTTATCTAATGACAGAATTTCTGAGTTTTTATTAAAGTGATGCATACTATAAAATATTAGTGGTGTCAATAGGCTCCTCCTCTGCGCCAATTTTCCACCACTGAAAGCCCTTTTACGAACCTGTCGAAGGATACCTCATTCATCGTTGTGGATTTTGTATGACCATATAAGGGATGATGACCTGAAAAAAAAAACTGTAGATAATTGTAATTTTCTCGAAAAGTTTATTAGGTAATTTTTCCCATTTTATTTTTCAATCGAATAGGGCATATAGTCGCTATGTTCTGAAGGAAGTAAATGCTTTTTTTTTTAGAATAAAAAGAAATAAGTTGTCATCTTCTTCCTATATTTCCTTTTTAAACATATATACAGAAATACCTTTGGGGCGGTCCATAAATGATGTCACACTTTTTTTCAATATTTTTTACCCTCCCCCCCCCCTTTGTCACATGTCACGCTATATTACATAAACATATACTTGCAGTTCAGAAACAAAGCACTATGTTATAGATCATATTTCAAACTTTATTTTAGAACTTCAACTATGTGTTTTAACGGCATTTGTGAGCATAACAATAAAAATGATCCATGTACTTATTTTGTATGAAATAAGGTTAAGGTTTATAACAAAAACATAACTAATATACAATAGTAATAAAATATTAATACGAAAGAGCAGTTGAAAACAGTCTGTATTTTGGAATTTGAAATGGAATTTAATATATCTGGCTTTAAATCTACTTTATAAATACAAAATACTTTAATTTAAAAATAACTTCACAATTTAATCTGCTGATTTTTAATGCTTTTATTTTAACCAAAATGTGTGATGTCACATTTCTTCTTACCCCCTCCCACCCCCTTGTCACAAACTGTCACAATTTCACGACCCCCCCCCCCTCCAGGCGTGACATCATTTGTGGAAGGCCCCTTTTCTTGTAATTGACCAAAAAAAAAAAAAAAATTCTAAACCAAGAAAATGTCATTTTAGTGCTGAAAAACTCTGAAATTTCATAAAATTCAAAGTACAGGCATCCCCCGACTTACGTATAATGCGACTTACGCAAATTCGCAGTTACGTAATAAATCTCGAAAATTGCATTTATGAATACACTAGCGCGTTTGATACTTATTTGTATACTTTGATAATTATTTTATAAATAAAATATGCAGATAAAAACCACAGCTTTAATATAGTTTTATATATTAGAGAGAGTTATATTTTTATTGTGATACACAATTAAATCAATAATAAATCAAACCCCCAGCCTTCAATATCGAGAGCAGTAGAAGTTTTTAGAGAACAGCATTTCTCTTTACCACAATTCACCTCAAGTGCTAACTTTCCCACTACAGAATTAAATTAACTGTTACAAGTGTATATTCATGTTTGATTTTGTGTACTATGAATAGTAATGTCATAACAAATTAATCTTTATTGTTAGCTTTTCATAGTAGTCATCTAATTCATAATAAATATTATCCTTATCAAGGATTATAGCTACCTGATTTCCATGAAAATAGGCGCCACAATATTTATTAATCGACTCATCACTTAATAAGGAAACGTCAGTCCATACTTTAGCAGTAAGAAATGTTTAATAAAACTCGGTACTACAAGACATATTGCTATTTAAAGGATTACTGGACATATATTTACATGGTAAAAACAGCAGAAGAAATCCTCGTATAAAAACATTGATTCGCAAAACATTTTAACATTTCCCGCCTCTCATAAAATCTCCGGGGGAATTAAAAAACAAGACAGCCTGCATTTCGCAACCTCTCCATTGCGAGTCTCAGAACTATCTGCGGAAAATGTATCGCAATGAATCATGGGAAAAATCTATTTGGCAGCCGCTAAAATTAGGGACTGTCGTGTGCTGCCATCTAGTGTAGCAATCTTTGAATATTTGTTACAGGATTATTTTATTTTGTGATAGCTATTTATTAACTAATAGCCATCAGAAATTCATGGAGAAGAGATAATTTACCTCTTTAATCATTTCTTATTTTTATAGTCTTTGATGTAAATACAAAATTGTTATAAATCAGTTCATCAATGTTAAATTTATAATTACTGTATTCCACAAGATATTTGTTATTTGAAAAGTGTTTTTTCAGTTTGTTTTTATATTTTTCATACTTTTATAGTTTGCATCCGAGTAAATACTGCTGCATGATGTTTTATTTATAAAATATAAATTACATTTCAGTTTCTTACGAGATTTTACCTAATTAATTTACAAATTCCACTTACGTAAAATTCCACTTACGTAAATGTTTACGGAACGCATTACTTACGTAAGTCGGGGGATGCCTGTATTGTAATTCGGCAACTTTTGGTCCTACAAAAATTACCTTTGTTGTTTTTGCTGTTGTCGTTTTACTTGTCAAAGCACAAAGAGCATTATTTCAAATGTAACTTTACTTACAGGAACCACGGTCCTGTGAAAATTTGAATTACACTTTATAAAAATAATAATCTTGTCGTAAATTTCCTTTAACATGAAGAAGAACAATATTGGAAACATTTTTGCAATTGGAACTATACCGCTAATATTAAATCTCTCGCTGCGTAATTTTTTAAAAATCAAAATAAGTTCAAACATTGTGTATTTTTTTATTACAAGTTTCAAATCTGCATATATTTTAGAATTAGAATATGTAAAGAAATTTCTAAAAGAGTTTTTTTTTTTTTTTTTTAATCTAGAATTAGATCATAAAGAAAGGTTAGTCAGAAAACTGAAATTGAAGAATAATCATATAAAAGCTAAATTCTGAAAATTAATCTAATATATAAAAATGAAAATCTGTCTGTAATTCTATACAAATCCACAGTATGGAAGCCAGAATTATAAAACGTTATGTACATGTGTATACGACCGAGGCAACTAAAGTAAAATAATTCATAGTTATTTTTAATTATTAAAAAACTACCAATTTAACAGCAATTTCCTATCAAATTTAAACATTTTTCGTTGCAGCAGTTGCCAAAAATTAAAAATCCACAATAAAATTCTTACCACAACAATTACTTTTCTATTGCAAGATTTCCACGTGAAAACTGAAAATGAAATATATAGTTTGACGAATTAAAAAAAAAAAAAAAAAAAAAAAAAAGTTGAATATTACGTCATAACTCTTTCATTGAAAAACTTCCATGTGAAAAATAAAAATGAAATAAATAGTTCGACGAATTTAAAAAAAAAAGTTAATATTACGTCATATATTGGACATATAATGGACATCAGCAAGTAAATAGATACACTGTAAAAAAAAAAAAAAAAAAAGACTAAAAAACGGAGATTCTACTGGCAATCGAGACACCCGCCAGTACTATTTCCGTATTTTAACGGAAATTTCTCCCCATAAATTCCAGAAGTCGGTATTTTTACGGAAATTTTTCCTCATAAATTACAGAAAATTTTCAGATTTTCTGGAATTTATGGGGGAAATTTTCCATTAAAATAAATAAATAGTACTAGCGTCTCGATTGCCAGTAGAATCTCCGTTTTTTAGTCCGTTTTATTTACAGTGTAAAGTGATATGGGTTTGAAAAAACGCATTGAAACATGATAAAAACCCGATTATGGAAGTATTGGCATATTTCAAAATTTTGAGGTTCTCTGCACTTTTTTTCGCAATTTTAAAATCTATTCCATGTATATACGTGTGTGTATGCGTGTTTATTACAATTTCCACAAAGGTTTAGGTCCCTAGAGCTCATTCTTAGTGAAGAACTGAAATAAAGATTTCAGATTTAAAAAAAAAAAATTCATTGAATTTTTGTACTTGCCATTTTTCTTTAATCATGAAAAAATTATTTAAATAACAAAATACTCGGAAACAACTTTTCATCAAAAGGTTTTAATCTCGTTCTCAATCCAGATCACAGATTACATTTACTAAGTCAGTAGGTAATCTTGTCGTCCGGATTAAATGGGAAAAAAAGGTGAAAATTACGTAAAAACAAAACAAACATTCTTAAAATTCCGGGCAACGCCGGTTACTTTAGCTAGTCATGGATAAATTATGATTTATTTTATGAAATACATAGGTGAGACATATATACTAATGAAAATATGCAAAATAATTACAAAAATTGTACTAGAAATGAAGTTTAGTACGATAAATTTCGAAACATGGTTCGAGACGAAGTCTACTTCGCTATTTTTGCATCAAATTCGCGTTTCTTTGAGAATTTTTTTGCTAGTTCCATTTTTTTTAAACAACAAACAGCACGCTGTCTATGAGACTCATTCTTGATGGGATTGGGGGCTATATGGCTAGTAAAATGTCGAGTGGTTAGTCTCATGGTGTGGAGACATCTTTGAGCTTACAGAAGAGCGCGCAGAAAGCTTACAAAACAAGCTTGTGAACAAACAAAAATAAACAAAAAAATGCTAACAAAAATATGAACAACTAGCGCAATCGGTTAACCCAGACCTGAATCAAAAATTAAACATCGCAGAAAAACCGAAATGAGCCGTTAAACGGGAAAAGAGCGCGTTGTGCATTTAAATAATCGGGAAAAAAAATGCATCCTCGTGGAAATAGCGGGTTGATCTAATTTTCCTACTTTTGCGTTGCCGTGGAAATCGTGGGATGCGCAATGAGAGGGTAAAACTGTTCGTCAATTAGCCATAGGATAACGACTAAAAAGGACATCCTGTATAATTGTTTGATATTTATATATATGTTACGATATTTTGTAACATTCAGATGAATTGATTTCACTCATTCTTTTCATTTTAACCGCGCAAAAAAGAAACTTGAAAAATCTCGTTAATATGGTCCAGAGTCCGTTTTTAAATACAAAAAAAGAATAAAGGTCTTTTTATATGTTCCTTATTTTCCATGCCTCAGTTGTAAATCTTAGAAAGAAGTGGTCTTTGAAATGTTCTTATCCTCCCACTTCTTTCTTTAATTCTTTCCAGACCTTTAAGGGGTTACATAGGTTTGAAAATTACAAAAAGTCCATTTTTTTAGAAATCTAGTAGTGCAATACAGTACGTCTAGAATTTTTTCGCAAGGTTTCAAGTCAATCAGAGTAAAAGCCTGGGATAGAAAGCCTTTGGAAATCCCCCTTATTAGGCTAGATCGGCCGGGAGCACCGCAGGTATAGCTATTGTTTGTCCGCTTAGCTATTGTTTGTCCGCTTAGCTATTGTTTGTCCGCTTAGCTATTGTTTGTCTGTCTCTCGCGCTCGCTTCTCTCACTTTCTAAGGGTCATCTATTTTGAATTTTTTAGTTTAATCCAGGGGTCGGAATACTTTTGAAAATTTTATCGAGGTCCAGAGAAAAATACATTAGTAATACAAGTACTTATTACTTTTAAATTGTAATTTTTACATATGCATACATATAATAGAAAATAGAAAATTCAGGTCGCAGCCGGCCAGTCGCACCGCCGCAAATGCGCACCAACGCAGACAATCAGTACACTCCCTCCCAACTTTGCGTTTCACATCATAGCAACTATGCATCCCTATTAAAAAATCAAATTAATCGCGCTATAACTTGTAAAGTATAAGAAACAAGGATAAGGCTATCACTCAAACTTATCTATTATAATTAATATTAAAATAAATAATCATTGTTTAACGTCTGATATACGAGTTAAAAATAATTATCTATTATATTTAGGCTTATCTATTATAGTATGTAAATATTAATAAATTATTCAATTTGAAATTTTTTGGCGGCCCAGGTTTCAACCTTCCGCGGTCCGGATGTAGACCGCAGTCCACCTGTTGCGGGCCGTGGTTTTAATTCCTTGAGTACAGATTATTTGCAAAAATTCTTGCATTTGGAATGGATTGAATTTGTAGATGAGAAACCCCAAATAAACTCTGCATACGTAAGATGGGAAAGCAGCACTTGCTCATGAATTGGAGTCCGGAATGGATATAAAACTTTGCCGAAATAGCCACAAGCACTCACGGAAAGAGGATAAACATCCCATGCTCATAGATGAGACTGGAACTCGAGAAGCAAGAATTAGCCTCAGGCGCGGACAAAAGAATGCCCTGGACATTGCAGCTGCTGCAGGATCTTTGATTTATGGAGATGGAATCGACGATTCTATGTAAATTAAAAAAAAAAAAAAAAAAAAAAAAAAAAAAAAAAAAAAACTTCGTTTGATTCCTAACTTAGAACTTTAATATCTTTTTACTAAAAACACTATTTTTGAAGTCGGTGGACACCATTTCTCAAAAACTAATGCACCGATCATATTGAAATTTTGCACATTTCTGCAAAATAGGATTGACTAGTAACTGGGTGAAGGGGTTTTATTTATTTTTTTTTTTTTCGATTACAAACTAATTTTACAAGGCTTAGTGTAAATTGTACCAAAAATTGTATTGATTTGCATACAACTTTGCCAAAAGCTCAAATTTCAATTTTTATTTAAATATTTTGTTCAATCACAAGCTACACTTATCTACTAACAGAAAAGAAAATATTTTTTAAATTTCAGATAAAGCTATCATGAGTTATTTTGACCCCCATGAAGACACTTTTTTTTTGAGGGGGTCTCTGGAAATCAGGTCCCACTGGCAGAATTTTTCAAATTTTGGAATAAAAATTTTATAATATATTGTTTAAATGTTGCTCTTTTATATGCTTAAAATTTTAAATAAAATAAGTTATTTATTATATTAAAAAAATAGAGAAAATATGCTTTAAAAAATTTCGAAACCTATGTAACTCCTTAAATGATGGATTATTATTAACGTGCAACTTCCGCATTTAACCGTTATCTCATTTTAGCCGTGTTTGTTTCAGGCGAGTTCGGCTGTAAGTATTTTATATATATATATATATATATACCGTTCCTGTTTCCGATAAAATATATTCAGAGAAGTTTATTCCATATCGTAAGACGTAAAGCAGTTAAAACTAATTTTCGTCCGACAAAATCCGGCCGCCGAGTTGTGATATTTTGTATTTTATGAATTATAAACTTTTTCTGGCACTAAAAACTCGTTTTTAGCGTTTTCAATAATTAAGTAGCTGAAAAAGGATTTGTGATGAATTGCATTAGCAAACGAAATTAAAAAAAAGTTTTTTGTGGTTTCAGTAGTTGTAATTTTTGTCTATAATTTGCACTGTTTCTAATAGAATTGATCAGTTTTCAGTGATTCATATATATTTTTTTAACGAGTAATTAAAATATCTTCACTCAAAATTAAATTTGGAGATGAATGCTATTAACTTTTTTATTATATAAATACGTTTTTATTATTTCCTAGATCGTACTTAGAAGTTCAACGTTACACAGTACGTGGAATCTATTTTTTTTTTTAGAAAGAAATTTGCCAACCGAAGTATCACAAAGGAATAAAATTATGTTATTCATTAGAATTCTTGTTATAATTACTTGTATCTGACCTTTATAATTTATAATTTACCCGAAAATCAATGCTATATTGTTTTAGTAATAATAATTAAAACCGGTAAAAACATAAAGGATATATAATATATAAAAAACTGGAAAATTCTTAGTATTATTATAAATTTCCGTCTTCAAATATTAAACTGAGTTCATGAAATCCAGTCATCTCTTTAGATGGCTTCGAATAAAATAAAAGGAAGTTTCACATTTCGTAGATGAGGAAATGTTCGTGTGAAAAATATTAATTTTAGCCAATGTCAAATGTTTAGTATTAATTGTGTAATGGAGAAGGTCTGTTAGCAAAAATGTAAGGGTAATGAAGGTGGCGTATATTATAGACCAGACTGTTCAATACTCCGGCTACTTTTTAAAAATTCAGATGTTTGATTGCCACCACTTTTTTGAAGTACAAAATATTCCCCTTATTAAATGGCAGACAAATGAAGTTAGAATAAAGCCAATTACGCTATTTTAAAAGGCTAGTGGAAATCGAACAATCTGAATTAAAAAAAAAGTAGCCTACACTTCCCGTGAAAGTGACGGGCGCGAGAATTAAGGAGTTAAAGAGAAAAAATACAGAAGTCTTAGGTTTATTTTTATTGTATTAAATTTTGAAAGAAATTACGAGGTCGTTTAAACACACATGTGAAAAAATATACATTTATATACATTACTCTACACTTATATACATACTATATGCATTTATATAATTTTAAGCTAAAACTGAACTTGAAGGGCCGCATACTGACCACGTGCAGCGTCGTGGGAACCACTCGATAATATTAACAAATCACATTTTAATTCCTTATGTAAAAACATCTCTACTTAAATAGATTTTTTTTATGATCCACTGTGATTAGAGTAGTTTAAGATTTTTTAATTTATTGCGTTATAAAATTTTAATCCCTTAAGTAAAAACATCTCAACTTAAGCAGATTTTTTTAATGATCCACTGTGATTTAACTAGTTTAAGATTTTTTAATTTATTACGTTATGAAATTTGAATTCCTTAAGTAAAAACATCTCAACTTAAGCAGATTTTTTAATGATCCACTGTGATTTAACTAGTTTAAGATTTTTTTTTATTGCGTTATGAAATTTTAATTCCTTAGGTAAAAACATCTCTACTTAAGTAGATTTTGTTTTAATGATCCACTCTGATTTAACTAGTTTAAGATTTTTTAATTTACCGCGTTATAAAATTTTAATTCTTTAAGTAAAAACATCGCTACTTAAGTAGTTTTTTAATGATCCACTGTGATTTAACTAGTTTAAGATATTTTTATTTATTGCGTTATGAAATTTTAATTCCTTATGTAAAAACATCTCAACTATAGATTTTTTAATGATCCACTGTGATTGAACTAGTTTAAGATTTTTTAATTTATTGCGTTTTGAAATTTTAGTTCTTTAAGTAAAAATATCTCTTCTTAGATGTTTTTAATGATCCACTGTGATTTAACTAATTTAAGATTTTTTTAATTTGCTGCGTTATGAAATTTTAATTCCTTAAGTAAAAATATCCCTACTTAAGTAGATTTTTTGAATGATCCACTGTGATTTAACTAGTTTCAGATTTTTTAATTTATTGCGTTGTGAAATTTTAATTCCTTAAGTAAAAATAATCTCTACTTAAGTAGATTTTTTTAATGATCCACTCTGATTTAACTAGTTTAAGATTTTTAATTTACTACTTTATGAAATTTTAATTCCTTAAGTAGAAACATCTCTACTTCAGTAGATTTTTTTAATGATCCACTGTGATTACAGTAGTTTAAAATTTTTTAATTTATCGCGTTATAAAATTTTAATTCTTTAAGTAAAAACATCGCTAGTTAAGTAGTTTTTTTAATGATCCACTGTGATTTAATTAGTTTAAGATTTTTTAATTTATTGCCTTATGAAATTTTAATTCCTTAAGTTAAAACATCTCTACTTAAGAAGATTTTTTAATGATCCACTGTGATTTAACTAGTTTCAGATTTTTTAATTTATTGTGTTATGAAATTTTAATTCCTTAAGTAAAAATATCTCTACTTAAGTAGATTTTTTTAATGATCCACTCTGATTTAACTAGTTTAAGATTTTTAATTTACTACTTTATGAAATTTTAATTCCTTAAGTAGAAACATCCCTACTTAAGTAGATTTTTTAATGATCCACTGTGATTACAGTAGTTTAAGATTTTTTAATTTATTGCGTTATAAAATTTTAATTCTTTAAGTAAAAACATCGCTACTTAAGCAGTTTTTTAATGATCCACTGTGATTTAACTAGATTAAGATTTCTTAATTTACTGTCTTATGAAATTTTAGTTCCTTAGTAAAAACATCTCTACTTAAATAGATTTTTTTAATGATCCACTGTGATTACAGCAGTTTAATATTTTTTAATTTAATGCGTTATGAAATTTTAATTCCTTAAGTAAAAACATCTCTACTTAAGAAGATTTTTTTAATGATCCTTTAACTAGTTTAAGATTTTTTAATTTACTGCGCTATGAAATTTTTATTCTTAAGTAAAAACATCTATACTTAAGTACATTTTTTAATGATCCACTATGATTACACTAATTTAAGATATTTTTAATTTACCGCGTTATGAAATTCAAAAAGCTTGGATAATTTTCACTAGATCATCACTTTTTGCAAACACACTTCAGTTATTTTATATTTTTGTTTTTTAAATTCATTTGACAACTAATTTATTTCTGAACTATTTGCCACAAACCGCATCAAAATATTCGTGAAATTGCGCTCGTTATAGTAAAAAATTTAAATTAGCCTTGGTCAGTTTCAAGCGAAACATTCATGTTTAAATTGATTTTTCTCAAAATCGATATTTTTTTATGGCACGCAGGATAACTCCAAATGTATTAAAGGTAAAATGATTAAAATGTTTATATTTTTCTTTACTAGATCATTTTCTTCAAATTGAACTAAAATCTAAGAAATTTAACAAAAATTATTGAATGTATGGGTATTCGACTGACAAAAATTATCAAAATTTTCATATTTTTATTTTGAAAATCAAAAAACTTTAGAAATTTTTTGTTTATTGATTAGATTTTAGTCCATTTTATTTTTGGAATATTCTTAAACTTATATTAAAAGTTTCAAAGTTGTAAAGGGTATAGATATTTTTTAATCATGCCCGCAAGCTATATATATCACCATTAATTTTTAAAAAGCATACATTAAGGAATAATTATTATCAATTAATTATACAGTGTTTAATGCAAATTATATATTATATTGCATGGAGAACATATTATAGTATTAACAACAGCAAAAAAAAAGGTGATTAGTGCAAAAATGAGTGCATGGGGCCACTTTAAATATTTGCCTCCGAAATCAAACTTTTTATCTGTTTAAAGGGTTGTGTGTCACCTTAACCAAGGCATTTTGCGTTTTGATTCGTCGCCATAATTTTTAGCGACAAAGTCATTTTTGACCAAGAACTTTTTTGTCATGATCAGAGATATATTCCTGCAAAAAACTGGTTGTTATTTTTATCGCTCATACATCATTTCTAACAATCGCATATTTTAAATTTTGGCATCATTGGATAAAGAAGAAAATCTACTTTTGAATGAAATTTGTTTGAAAACTGTAGCAGATTTTAGCAACATTTTATTCTTTTTTTCATAATTTTCAAGCAAATTTTTTTTTGAAGAAACATTGAGGAGACAGTAACCTTTGTAATGTCAGAAATCAACTAAAAATACGAAATTCTGTTTTTCGTGTTAAAATTTCAATTTAAAATTGAAAAAAATATATCGTATCTAAACATATACATGGCAGAAAATGTGTTTCGATACTTCTTAAAAGTAATTAATAAAAATAACATGTCACAGTGTATTTCAAATGCACTTTTTTAAGAAAATTTTCAGAAGACCAGATATAGGGGAGAGTAGCCGAATTTGGACCACTTCAATTATTTTCGGGTGTAACTCACCTAATTTTTGGAATATCTGCAAAAGATCATTACACAGGGTCAATCTATTCATCTACTAGCTAAATAAATATTTAGATCAATTTCTTTTTGAAAATCTTAAATTTTATTTTAATTTGAAAAAATTGTCAAAAGTGGTCCAAATTCAGCAACTGGTCGCCTAAGTTGGACCCCCAGTCTCCTAAATTGGACCAAATAATATAAGGTTGTTTTAATGACTAAGGAATAAAACTAATTTTATTAAAAGCAAAGTTTGCGATTAATAAAACAATCAAACAAAATAACGGCAATGAAATGTAATGAAATCAAATATCTGAAAATAAGAGTAATTGTTTTAAATCAAAATGTATTCAAAATATAAATAAAAGTTATCAGTAATTAAGAATAGAAATTATGGAACTAACTGTTAGTTACTTAAATATCATGTAAGGAGTGGTGCAAAGCTTATACATGAATTTTGTTTATTGTTTTTGTTTTCCAGCGCACAGAACATGGAACAGTATATGGCAATCTGAACACTGAATCATTTCTGCTATTTTATTTTTCTTACAAATTAGGCAAAACCAATCATCACTGTCTAGATTTTTCTTTGTAGATTCTGAATTATCAGACTTTTTTTTTTTTGCAACAGAAGTTTTCTTTACATTATGTTTGTAGTTCTTCTCTTCCATAATTTTCTTGCTAATTGCATTACGCCTATTTTTTAAAACTCGATGTTCCAATTGCTTTTGTGCTATGAAAGCTTCCTTTTTTGTCTTTTATCTTCCGTTTCAAGGTTTAGTTTATATGGCGATTATGTTAACACAACTGTTTTCGGCAGGTGGAAAATGTTTGAATTCAACTCTGTAAATCAAATATGCGGTAGGAATAAAGAATTCAAAGAAAATAAATACAATTACATACAAGATAAAATATGCATTGCAAACAAAATTTATTGCATAGACATGTAAAAATATTTTTGTGTTTATATAGGCCTAAACTGTATAAAAATTAATCCAGATATACAAATAAAGGCTTGCAGGGAGATAATAATCCATTATAAAATATAAAAAAATGGTGTACAAAGTGTACCATCCTCGAAATTCATTTCTTACTTTTCAAATTTATGATTGCATATCTGGTCTAATTTAAGCAACTAAAATTGGCCGAATTACGGCAACTGCGCCATTTTTTAAAACAGTTAATTTCAAGATTAAGAACAAAAACGAAATCAAACAAATCCGCGTGAAAAATATGCGCAATAAACAGATGAATTCATATATGTATATGAAAACATAACAACTTACATTAGTTTTAAAATATTCACTTACGTTTAGCAGGAAAAAATTGGATCAAAACAGCTAACTTTAGGTTTTTAAAAATTGTCTGAAAACAGCACGTGGTAGGTGGCTGCTTCTTCTAATCATGAGTGACGTCATTTTGATGAGTAGTATTTCAGCGGTAGAGGGAGTCTCTTCCTGTAATTAACAGCAGAATGGCAACGGTCCAATTAAAGCGGCGGTCCAAATATGGCTACTCTCCCCTACATCTTTAAACTGCAACATACGTTTTAATGTTTTATTTAAAAATTCCCAATATCTCCAACGAGCAATCTTAATATATGCCACATTAATACTGTGCATCCTTTTTGGAAGTTTTGTTTTATTGCGATCCTCAAATTAGTAATGAATTCTATTATTAATTAAATTTTTAAAGAAAATTTAGTTACGTATCAGAATTTGTTAAAAATAAATATCTCTTGAAATAGAAAATTGCTGTACAAGTGCTTTAATGAAGTTATTTTAAATACTGATATGAAAACGTGGAGAAAATGTTCTAAAAAATTGGAAAGCATGGAGCTTTTTAAAACAAAATTTAAAAAAGTAGTGAATAGCTTTAATATTATTTTTAATTTTAGTAATTATTTTTAACTGTTTGTTGAATTGGTAATAACTAACATTTCTTTATAGAATTTCTTATTGGAAAAACATTACCAGGCCTCGTCTTACTCGGTCCATTTTTTGAATACCACTTTTTTCAAAGACAAATCTTTCTTTTTAGATTATTTTCTTACAAATTTCGATGAAATCTCACCAGTAGGTAATTTTTGTTGCAAATGTTGTAAAATCCCAGCTCGAAACATTTTCTTAAAAATTATTAACACTCGAAAAACGTACTACGTTTTCGATTATTGGAACTGTAACGCGAATTTACTTCCACTGCTTTTTTGCGCTTTACAGAGGGCGGAAAGAGCATGGGTTCCTCGGTGCAATAGTCTTTTTACCCGACTGCCAAGAAGGGTTATGTATTTCACGCATATCTGGGTATGTGGATTTCTTTATACCTTCGAAACATCCCAACGGCTGAATGGATTTTAATGAATGAGGTCTCTATCGATTCCTTTTAACCGTGCGATGGTTATAGGCTAGGTTTTATTTTTATAAGTTCAAAATAGTGACCGTAAAATACAAAATGGCGGTAGAGACGAAAAAAAAAATTATGCACCCTATTGAGTGGCATATTATTTAATAGGTCTTTCAAAATGAAGACGACGTTTCATTGACTATTTTACAGTCAGAAGCTCCGTTTAAATATTACACAACGTGGAAGTTTTGTAGGTAGGATCTCTAGCTTTACTGCAACTTTAACCATCATAGACATCTATAGACCTCATCAAAACAGTGTTTATAGATAGGAACTGACAATTAAACACAACTTAAAAGTAATCAATACAAGTAATATAAAAAAAATAGTTTCACATTGATGAGAAAATAATTAATTAGTTTGCTTTTTACGCAGTCGGGTTCTTTGATTTTTTAAATTTAATTTTTACCTGTTACTCCCCGTAGTTATGACTTAGACTGTGTGGATGAAGATCGCACCGATGCGACGGCCGTTAAAAGTGTAATACGTCTTAGGTGTTTCAATATCTTTAAATATGTGAAATTATTGATGCGAAAGGTCTTCATGTATCTACGTGTAATTTTGTATTTTGTGCGTCTGTGATGTCTACAACTAATGCGATTTGTAGTTACGAAAGAGTAAATTTTTACTCCCTTGGAATACATACATTATACGATCATCTAAATTTAGATTTTTAAAAATCTGTCCTATACGACCATTTTCGTCTTAAAAGTAACAGCCGTGTCAAATGTAAAGTTTCTATCCGAACAATTCCATAGAAATCGTAATATAGAAATATTTTTAGAATTCTTTCCGCTTATTTCATAATTTTAAATTTCGATTTGAAAAACACTGAAAAAAAGAAAGTATTATTTACACTTAATTTGGGTTTATGAAGTGCCAAATGAGGTTTAAATATGCACTCCTTTTGGTATCAGCACCCTTTTAAGTGTTATCATGCTCTCGAAATGGTGTAATTTTACCCTTTAATACAAATTTCGGAAGAAATTCGGTGAACTCGAAATACTCTTCGTCTTATGATAACGAGTCGGTTACTCAGCAGACGACGCCATTTTATATTTTCGCTATGTGGTCATCGTTTTTAACTTTCGAATTGCTGTTAAATTAACATAAGGTAAGAAAAAGGATTATTCTTTATAGATTTTAAACATAAGACAAAACAGTGTTTATATATACTTTTTAAAATAAGGTCATGCTTTCAAATAATATACTGACAATCTAAATATCATGGCCACGTGGTTGAATTTAATGTAAGACCTTTTGCATACTATTGAAGTTAATTTTTTATGCAGCCTTGTTTATTTGTTAGCTCCTATATTTTAAGCATTTTATGTTGTGCATTAAATTGATTTTATTGATCCGAATGTGAAAGCTTTCCTTGAAATTACTACAATTTATATTACCTTAAGTATTTTGATGAATTAAAACTATACGAATTTAATCCGATGTATTTTATTTTTAGTTTAGTTAATTTTCATTTTGTTAACACTTTCACTATTGACGTGTCCTTTGATCAAGGACATACTTTTCAAAAAAATTTTTTAAAGATGTGTAATTTATTTCAAAATTATTTTACGTATTTTATCTGTATTTTTAAACATTTTCCTAGCAAGAGCAAAAATATTTAGAAAACAAACCAATATACGAGAGAATGTTTTTAAAGAAAAACTTCGTCGAGAATTTTTTGAATGAAAATGGAAGGTCTCGTGCAAGCAAGAGTATAATTCTTATGTAATTAATATCAAATATAGCTTATATTTATTTATTTTTTTTAACTGGAAACTTTGATTGAAACTTATTGCTAGTTATAAGTAATTATAATGTTATTATAGGATTACTTTAAAACGTGTGTCCGTTGTCTAAAAAAGTATATATATTCATCAAAAATTCTTTAATATTTCAACCTTAATTGCTTAAAAGGCGTGTAGCCAACAGAGTGAAAAAGTGTCCAAGCCGGGACTCGAAACCGGGTCATCGGTATAGCGCCCCGACTTTCTATCAACTGAACCACTTGGAACGATACCCAGCCTGACACTTCTCACTATCATAAGTTGGCAAGGCTACAACCGCAGCACAAGATGGAATACTGTTCCGTGAACCACCGACTCTGGGACAAACATGAAACTATACAGAATCCAGCATAGATTAAATTGAATAAATCTATGTAATTCTTGGAAATTTTTCTGTAGAAATATTCCTCACGCTTTGCTTTCAATAATATTTCAAATTTTAATGTCTTAAATGACGTATAGTCAACAGAGTGAAATAGTGTCCAAGCCGGGACTCGAACCCGGGTCATCGGTATAGCGCATTGTTGGCTATATGCATTTTAAGCAATTAAAATTTGAAATATTATTAAATGCAAGGCGTGAGGAATTTTTCTACAGAAAAATTTCCTAGAATTACATAGATTTATTCAAAAATTCTTTATTAAATGGTTTTTAGCTTATTGGGAGCATTATTAAGATGTGTGAAAACTTCATAATTTTTATTTCATTGTTTTAAATGTTGGTACTGAAAAGGTTAAATAATTAGATTGTCATATTCCTATTCCTGTGTTTATTAAGTTGGTAAAACACAATTAAAATTTTCACAAGCGCCCATTTGAGTATATTTAGTGGGAAAGCTCAGTACTTCCAGGGAGGGTGAAGGGGAGATGCTAAGTATTAGCTATCTTTCGGATACACCAAAAAAAAAGGATTATCCCATCAGTGGCCGAGAGGTTCTGCTTTCGAAGCTGGTAGACGGGAGGTGCTGGGTTCAAACCCAATAGCGCCCGTCGGCCTAATCGTTCTGAGTTTTCGTGGTTTTCTTCGAACCTTGGATTTCCAAGCGTTAATACGGGTTAGGTTCCCTTAGAAAGACACCCACGAGGGGCACTCCCCCCCTTAGGGTCCATATCCCTCGTGTTGATAATTGGCCGTCATAAACACAACCAACCAACCAAAAAAAAGCTTAATTTTAAAGCTAAAAACGTATAAAAAAATTGACTGTACCAAAATGTAGAGATAGCTTCATTTGCCTCAACTCTACATGGCACCCATGAAATTGATTTTTTAAACATGTAAATGTAGAAAGTTTCGTTCTTTATTAATTAAAAGGTTTGAAATATATGTTATAAAAAATTATCTAAATTACATTAAAGTTTACCAACCTTTCTGCGTAAAACATAATATATTTTAAATTATGGCTGTATTAGATTTAAAAAGTAATGTGTGTCTTAAATTATTTTTTATGATAAATGTTTATGTTAATGTTTTAAATTATTTTTGGTGTTAAAATACTCCAAATCAGTGGTGGAGTGACTTTACACCAAGAATGGTGGCAACTAAATTGCCATCAAAAGTAGTGTTTCTTTACGCGGATTGATTGCTGGTGTTTCATTACACCGATTAAATTGCGGTGGAGTGACTTTACACAAATATAGTGGCAACTAAATTGTTTCCAAAAGCGGTGTCTCTTTACGACAATTGATTGCAGGTGTTTCATTACACCGATTTAAATTTGGTGTTTTCTGACACCACTTTTGGTGGCAAGTTAGTTGCTACCGTTTTTGCTGTAAAGTCACGCCAATATTTTTTACAGTGCATCTTAAAAACAGCCGCTATGCCAAATTTCTAGTTTCTACTCTCTTCAGTTAGTCAAAAATTTTAAGTCCCATATTCCCCATAAATGTTCCGCTCAAAGTGCAGTTCAATAACTTTGCGCACAATAAATAATGCATCAGAAAAATACAGAATTATTTTTGTCTTTTATTTTATGACTTACAATGTTGAACTTCAAGTTATATACCGCGTGTCCCAAATTTACCTTTACAACTTTGATCCTCCATAAAACCTAAACGAAATAAGATAGCGAAGTTCCGTTTTATGTGCGTATAACAGCAGCTGATAAAGTTTTACTTGTACTAAAAGGAATGTTTTTGCTTTCAGGTACGACCCAGTAAGATCCATAACTGGTGATGGCTAAACCACAGGAATGGGTAGACCATATAGTTCATAGAAGTTATGAACCTTATGGTTCATAACCTCTGGTGTATCCCTATGCCATATGGTTCATGGATACACCAGGAATGGCTACACTATATTCCCCATAAACGTTCCGTTCAAAGTGTAGTTCAGTAAATTTGCGCACAATAATTAATGCATCGGAAAAATACAGAATTTTTTATGTCTTTTATTTTTTGACTTATAATGTTGAACTTCAAGTTATATACCGAGTGTCCCAAATTTACCTTTACAACTTTGATCCTCTATAAAACCTAAACGAAATAAGATAGCGAAGTTCGGTTTTGTGTGCGTATAACAGCAACTCATAAAGTTTTATTTGTACTAAAAGGAATGTTTTTGCTTTCAGGTACGACCCAGTAAGATCCATAACTGGTGATGGCAACACCAGAGGAAAAGGCCCGGTGTGTGGCCTGGCTCATAGAGATGAAGTCAGATACACAAGTGCAAAGGAATTTCCGAACAAAATACGGACGTCACCCTCCATCCAGGCACCGCCCCCTGAATACTAGGCTTGAGTGCTGACAGAAAAATGGCGACTGTCAATGGCGGATTTTTTTTTTTTTTTTTTTTTTTTTTTTTTTTTTTGACGTAAGTACGGTCCCTTAAATGTAGACACCAGCATTTTATAAAAGATTTCTCTGACTCATTTAATCTCAGAAAAATAAAGAGGAAAAAACTTAAAAAAATTATTGGCACGAATATTTAAGGGACCGTACACACGCTGAAAAAAATCCCCCCTTCGGCAGCCGCCATTTTTGTGTCAGCGCTCTGGCCTAGTATTCGGGGGCGGTGATCCAGGCCCTCAACAAGCGAGTGACACAAGACGTTTATGGAGACCGGTAGTGTGCTTCATGAAATAGGCAGCTGACCGGCCAAGTACAAGTGAAGAGGATACAGAGCGTATAGCAGGGATAAAAGATAGAGGATAAAATTCTGGAAATTGCTGTTCGTCATACAATAAAAGGATTTTTTTTAAATCTAATTTCGTTAAAGTTTTATGGCGGATCAAAGTTGTAAAGATAAATTTGGTACACCCTGTATAATTAAATCTATGAATATTTATGATTCCGCCGCCCCGAAAACCATAAAAAATATTTTTCTGATAGATAGTAAACAAAATAAATTGTTTCATTAACCCCTTGGGGACGAGCGACACGTATACGTGCCGCATGAAGCGGTCACATTCCTTGTTTTTTCTCACCAGTAAAATTTGCCTTATTTAATCAGCGCATTTTCTCGATTCAAGAAGACACAAATTTCTGTTTTTAAAAAACGGTGACAAACGATTAAAAATTTTGCAAAAGGCTCCCGTCCCGAAGGGGTTAATACCTGTATTACATTATACATCTAAATCCATAACAATTCTCACCAGGCGTCACTGTTTAGAAAAATGGGTAACTAGCGTATATGTATGTCCGCTATATTCCATTACTCTAAAAAATAGTATTATAGTGAAAAAAAAAAAAAGTTTAATTCTGTCTTTAAATTGAATATATGATATATCAACAACAAGATATTTTACGAACATTTTTAACGATTTAAAGAGATATAATTTAGAAAAAAAAAATAGAAAAATCCAAGAATTAAGTTTATGGAATTGTAACAGGTATATATATATATATATGAATTATATTTTATTGATATCACGAAAAAGTGATGTTCTTATAATGTGAAAAGGTATGTTTTTCAATGGAGTGATGATGAATGTATTTTTAAAGGCAGAATTAAAGGGAAATTTTTTTTAACTACTATAATACGATTTTTTACAGTAATGGAATACAGTGGTCACGGATATATGCGAATTATTCATTTTTCTTACAGTAATGTCTGATGAGAATTGGTATAGATTTAGATGTATAATCTAAAAAATAATTATTAATTATTTTAATTAATTATTTATTATTTAATTAATTATAATTCAATTAGTATTGTGCTTTTTAATTAATTAATTATATTTTATTTAATTATCACTTTAATTTATCTAATTATTACTTTTAATTAATTAATTAATTAATTAATATTATTTTTCAGTTATTAAAAATAATTTTTTAACCCACCGTCTCCATAAATATGTCATTCAAGGCACAGTTCAATGACAATGCGCATAATAAATAATCCAGCAGGAAAATATCGAAAATTGTTTGTCTTTTATTTATCAATGCACGGTGTTCAACTTCTAGTTATATATAATTAAACACATGCATATTTATATTTTTTTCTCTCCCGGAAACTACTATAGTATCTCTGCCTTCATCTCAAAAAGTCCCTTACAAAAAACACTATCGTAGGATGGCTTGTGAACGTTTTTCAAACAAAACAACCACCGGGAAGGAAGTGGAAAGAAGTCACTGAAACTTACCTTCTATTGTCAATTGTTTTCCTATAGATGAGTAAGGAAGTTCCTTGCAGCTCATAAAAAGGTCTTTTATTTCTCGATCCATCGTTTAGATAAGATTTGAGTTGTAAAGAAACAACTAAGTTTTGTTGAAATGATTGAACGATAATATCTACAAAAAAATTGCAGAGGTGTTGTAGGAGAAATTGCTGCAAATACATATTTAGCATTACAATGTTATAAAAAGCTATAATAATGAGTAATAGAAATATTATTTTATAAACTTAAAGTTATAATAATGAGTAATAGAAATATCATTTTATAAAATTAAAGTTATGAAAGTTTGTTACATTTATCATTTATAATGTGATCTTTTTCTTTTTAAAATTATATTTAGTATGATGTAAGTTTACGAAATTAGTGTTTGCTGAATCGATTTGACGATAACTACAAACAATTGCTGAGGTATTGTAGGAGAAATTGCAAATACATATTTAGCATTGCAATGTTATAAAAAGTTATAATAATGAGCAATAGAAATATTATTTTATAAACTTAAAGTTATAATAATGAGTAATAGAAATATCATTTTATAAAATTAAACTTATCAAAGTTTGTTACATTTATCATTTATGATGCGATCTTTTTCTTTTTAAAATTATATTTAGTATGATGTAAGTTTTCGAAATTAGTGTTTGCTGAATCGATTTGACGATAATATCTACAAACAATTGCAGAGGTGTTGTAGGAGAAATTGCAAATACATATTTAGCATTGCAATGTTATAAAAAGTTATAATAATGAGTAATAGAAATATTATTTTATAAACTTAAAGTTATAATAATGAGTAATAGAAATATCATTTTATAAAATTAAACTTATGAAAGTTTGTTACATTTATCATTTATGATGTAACAAACGATAAATTATGATAATTATGATAAATTATGATAAATTATGATAAATTATGATAAATTATGATAATATATATAAAAAGTGTTAAATATATATATGTTAATATATATAAAAAGCAATGTTATAAAAAGTTATAATAATGAGTAATAGAAATATTATTTTATAAACTTAAAGTTATAATAATGAGTAATAGAAATATCATTTTATAAAATTAAACTTATGAAAGTTTGTTACATTTATCATTTATGATGTAACAAACGATAAATTATGATAATTATGATAAATTATGATAAATTATGATAAATTATGATAAATTATGATAAATTATGATAATATACTTTTTCTTTTTAAAATTATATTTAATATGATGTAAGTTTTCGAAATTAGTGTTTGCTGAATCGATTTGACGATAATCTACAAACAATTGCTGAGGTATTGTAGGAGAAATTGCAAATACATATTTAGCATTGCAATGTTATAAAAAGTTATAATAATGAGTAATAGAAATATTATTTTATAAACTTAAAGTTATAATAATGAGTAATAAAAATATCATTTTATAAAATTAAAGTTATGAAAGTTTGTTACATTTATCATTTATAATGTGATCTTTTTCTTTTTAAAATTATATTTAGTATGATGTAAGTTTTCGAAATTAGTGTCTGCTGAATCGATTTGACGATAATATCTACAAACAATTGCAGAGGTGTTGTAGGAGAAATTGCAAATGCATATTTAACATTGCAATGTTATAAAAAGTTATAACAATGAGTAATAGAAATATTATTTTATAAATGAGTAATAGAAATATTTTTTTTTTAATTAAAGTTATGAAAGTATGTTACATTTATGATTTATCATGTGAGAAATTTCTTTTTTAAATAACATTTATTATGATGTAAGTTTACAAAATTAGTGTTTGTTGAGTAGATTTGACAATAATATCTGAAAAAAACTACAGAGATGTTGTAGGAGAAATTGCAAATAGATATTTAGCATTGCAATGTTATAAAAACTTATGATAATGAGTAATAGAAATATTGTTTTATAAAATTATTTATAATTTATTATGTGAGTATTTTCATTTTAAAATAAAATTTGTTATGATGTAAATTTGCGATATTAGTATTTGTTGAATCGATTTGACAATAATATCTACAAAAAAATTGCAGAGGTGTTGTAGGAGAAATTGCTGCAAATACATATTTAGCATTGCAATGTTAAAAAAATTTATAACAATGAGTAATATAAATATTATTTTATAAATGAGTAATAGAAATTTATATATTTTTTTTTTAATTAAAGTTATGAAAGTATGTTACATTTATGATTTATCATGTGAGCAATTTCTTTTTTAAATAACATTTATTATGATGTAAGTTTACAAAATTAGTGTTTGTTGAATAGATTTGACAATAATATCTGCATAAAACTGCAGAGGTTTTTTTTTTTTTTTTTTTTTTTTTTTGTAGGAGAAATTGTAGGAGAAATCGCAAATACATATTTAGCGTTGCAATGTTATAAAAAGTTATAATAATGAGTAATAGAAATATTATTTTATAAAATTAAAGTTATGAAAGTTTGTTACATTTATTATTTATAATGTGATCTTTTTCTTTTTAAAATTAAATTTAGTATGATGTAAGTTTACTAAATTGGTGTTTGCTAAAACGATTTGACGATAATTTCTACAAACAATCGCAGAGGTGTTGTAGGAGAAATTGCAAATACATATTTAGGGTTGCAATGTTATAAAAAGTTATGATAATGAATAATAGAAATATTAATTTATAAAATTAAAGTTATAATAATGAGTAATAGAAATATTATTTTATAAAATTAAAGATATGGATGTTTGTTGCATTTATCATTTATAATGTGATCATTTTTTTTTATGAAATTTAGTATGATGTAAGTTTACTAAATTGGTGTTTGCTGAAACGATTTGACGATAATATCTACAAACAATCGCACAGGTGTTGTAGGAGAAATTGCAAATACATATTTAGCGTTGCAATGTTATAAAAAGTTATGATAATGAATAATAGAAATATTAATTTATAAAATTAAAGTTATAATAATGAGTAATAGAAATATTATTTTATAAAATTAAAGATATGGATGTTTGTTACATTTATCATTTATAATGTGATCATTTTCTTTTTAAAATGAAATTTAGTATGATGTAAGTTTACTAAATTGGTGTTTGCTGAAACGATTTGACGATAATATCTGCAAACAATCGCAGAGGTGTTGTAGGAGAAATTGCAAATACATATTTAGCGTTGCAATGTTATAAAAAGTTATGATAATGAGTAATAGAAATATTATTTTATAAAATTAAAGATATGGATGTTTGTTACATTTATCATTTATAATGGGATCATTTTCTTTTTAAAATGAAATTTAGTATGATGTAAGTTACGAAGATTACGAAATTAGTGTTTGTCGAATCGATTCGACGATAATATCTACAAAAAATCGCAGAGGGCTAATTCCATGAATACTTGTCATGTCTGTCACACAGCTGAAAATCGCTATGCTTGTTGGCTACCAGTATTTTAGAACAGAAAAATGTGACTTATTTCATTGGAGATATTGCATCAATTGAATAAGGTGAAGCAAACTTTTCGAAAATAATGGTGGCCAACAAGCATAGCGACTTTCAGCTATGTGACGGACATGACAAGTTTTCATGGAATCAGCCAGAGGTGTTTGTAGGGCAAATTGGAAATACATATTTAACATTGCATTGTTATAAAAAGTTATAATAATAAGTAATAGAAATGTTAATTTAGAAAATTGATGTTATGAAAATATATTACATTTATCATTTATAATGCACGCCTTCTCTTTTTAAAATGAAATTGATTATGATGTAAGTTTGAGAAATTAGTACGTGTTCGATTGAACGATAATAGCTACAGAAAATTTACAGAGGTGTAGGAATATTATTCTGTAAAATGAAAGTTATAAAAGAACGGATTATATTAACCATTTATAATCCCTGTATTTTCTTTTTAAATTGAAATTTATTATGCTGTAAGTTTAAGAAAATAATATTTTTTTAATCGACTGAACGATAATATTTACTTAAAACTGCACGGGTGTTGTTTTTTAAATTGCAGATAAATATTTAGCATTGCAGTGCTATAAAATGTTACAAAAATTAGTAATAGAAATATTATTTTGTAAAATTAAAGTTATGAAAGTATGTTACGTTTATCAATTATAACGTACGAATTTTCTTTTTAACACGAAATTTATTATGAAGTAAGTTTACGAAATTTGTATTTGTCGAATCACGTGAACGACAATATCTACAACAAATTGCATATGTGTTGTAGGAAAAATTTTAAATAATATTTAGTATTGCAATGTTAAAAAGAAGTTATAAGAATGAGTAATAGAAACATTATTGTCTATAATTAAAGTTATGAAACTATGTCACATATATCATTCATAATTTGCGCATTTTGATTTTAAAATAAAATTTATTAGTATGTAAGAATACGACATTATTATTTCAAGTTTTTCAACTTTTCTTTTATTGAACAACTGCTTTCAAACTAAAGTTTATATCTCATCTGAAAATTTTTTTAATGATACTTGAATTTATAGAAAGCTACAAAAATGAGAAATAAAAATATTATTTAAAAAAATAAAATATAGGAAAATACATTTTATTTATTATTCATAATGTACTCGTTTTACTTTTTTTTAATTAAATTTATTATGATGTGAGTTTAGGAAACTATTATATGAAGATTTTTCCATTTTGTTTTATTGTTTAGAATTTTCTTTTAATCTAAAGTGTGTATATGTCATTTTGTTTATAGCAATCCTTTTTTTTAAATCGTGCTTAGAGCTTTTTTTTTTCTTTATTCAAAAGTTATTATTATTATTATTTTATGTTAAACGGAAATTGTAATTATAACTTTTTATTTTTTATGATTTAATTAATATTTCTTTTTTTTTTTTTCTAAAAAAAAAAAAAAAAAAAGAGTGCATGTGCTTACGAGATAATAGAAAAAAATTTTGAAAACAGTTATTTTTTAGTATCGTTTAGAAAATATTTGAATTATTTTTTTAGTATCGTTTAGAAAATATCCGAATTATTTTTTATTCCGAGTAACCCGAAAATTATTTTGTATATTGCATTGCCACTTGCCCAAACTTACTACTTATTTTTAATTGGAACTATTCTTTCAGCTTAATTAGCAGTGCAATACTTTATTCTAGAATGCAGAAATTAAATTTAAATTTAAAAAATAGTTTAATTTACTTTTAACTTTATATATTTTTCTCTTATATAGCTGAAAAATATAGTAAATTGATGTTATGGAGTTTATAATAAATATTATTGCATTGAAGTCCAATTATTAATTTATTTTCTGTACGCCTGACTAAAATATTCACATATAAAAATCCATTGAACTTTAAATTAATATGAACCTACATTCAACTATATAACATAACTAAGTTAAAACGGTCTATACTAAAAGTATTTAAATAAATTACTAAACATAAAGTCATTTATGTAATCATTTTTATTCGCCACTACGATTTTAAAATTTAATCTCCTTTCCAAAAACATTTCTTTTTCACATTAGTTATTAACTTTAATGTAAACGAAAATGTAAGAGTTTTTTTAATTCCTTAAATTTTTGCTATCTTCATGTTTATCTCAAGATAATTTAAAGAAAAAATTGCAAGGTGCTAATTAAATAACTAAAAATTTGTTTTAATGAACCGAAAAAGAATACTTTAGGGCTTCATGTGAATAGAAAAGTACACGATTTAAAACGACACGCTCATTTTTACACTATGGTTACAATTGTACAGTCGTGGGAAAAAAAAGTAAACACCTCCTACTAACTTCTCAACAAATTATCGTAGACGAAAGCTACTGGTACCGAACGATTGGAAATAAAGTCTGCTTTTAAATTACGTACATAAAATTTGCTTAGGGGGGCATCTACATATTAAAACGAATCCAAACTTCATTTTTTTCAATAGCAATACCCAATTTTAACGAGATATTTCAAATCTTTGGTTCAAACTATGTCTAGACACCAAATTTCAAGTCATTTGAATGATAAGTTTTTGAATTATAAACATTCAAAATTTAGTGGTTCTAATGTTAAATTACATTTTCATATTTTCATTTATAACTTCTGAAATTATGATCCTAATGTTCTAATTTTTTGTGTAGCAATAATACTAATATACTCAAACATAAATACGTTGAATTTGCAATTTTTATAATTTTCTGATATGAAATATGAATTATGAAATTAATATTAAAAAAAATTATGAATTGCAACCTACAATTTTTTTGATGGATTCAGAGCCTCCGACTGTCTTGGAAAAGGGCAAAATTGTAATGTTGTTTTCTCTGCATTTTGTTTTAAATGCAAAAAAAATTATTCTTCGAACATTTTATAAAAAAAACTTAATAACGAATATGAATGCAATCCTTGGAAGTATTAATCATTGTTCAATGTATTAAAAATACATTAAGGGTGTATTCGAAAAAATATTTTTCCACCCTCAACAGCTCGAAATTTTCTGAGACATTTTCAGACTCATTTTTAAAAGTAAAAACATGAAACTTGCTGGGGTGATTTCTGAAGATATGTTTAACATGCCGTGTGATTTCATTTTCAGCTCAATTAATTAGAATTTGAATTTTAAACAATTATTTTCTCAGTATGACCATTTTTTTCATTCCCAGATCGCCCGCTGCGGAAAATTCGGTTCAAAACGCCAACTTTGACAGCGTTTTTCACAGTATTTTCTGCATTTATCAAAAAATTAAGAAGCACCGCACATTATATAGTTTTTAAATAAGAGAATTTCCAAGTTTGATGCGTTTGAGAGCAAAAATGAATTTTAAAATGAATCAGAAAATAAGCAGTTTGGATCGGAATACACCCTTAAATCAATAGAATTAATTATATTACTTTAAATATTGCTTGTATTGTAGTGAAACCTGGAGCTTAGTGAACGTATTAACACGGGCTTGTCAGTGAGGGGATTAAGTCCTGCTTTATGGAAATCCAAAATTTCACATTTTACTTCCAAGTAGTTTTTCAAATTATGCTTTAAAAAAGGCAAAATGATGGTTTAAGGGGCCGTCTTTGACAGAAGTGAGTAAATATTTTGAAATTTCTTATGCTATCCTGTAATCTAACAGGCTTAATTGACTTTTTAAGGTGCCTTGATCAAGAAGGGAGCTCACTCGGTTAAAAATCGAGTACCGAACTTCAATTTGGATACAGCCCTTAAAATAAGCTTGTTTCAAAATAATTATTTTCTCGTAAACTTATGGTACGAATTGCATAAAAATTTGTTTTTAGACTAATTGAAGAGTGTAGATTTCATTTATGCTGTCAGAATTGCATACTGCTATTGAAAAAAAAAAAAAACAAAGTTATGGTTCATTTTATTATGTAGATAATCCCCTAAGTAAATTTTATATACATCATTTAAAAGTAGACTTTATTACCAATCGTGTGGTACCAGTAACTTTCTTCTACAATAATGTTTTGCAGAGTTAGTAAGGGGTGTTCACTTTTTTTTCCACGACTGTACATTCCATATCTTTTATACAGGGTGTATCTGAAAAAGTGGGCAAAACTTTACTGGGTGATAGAAAGCAGCTATACGAGCAAATTTCGTCGTAGAATGTATGGTCGCAACGCAAGTGATGAGAAGTTAAAAGGTAATTTTCCACTATCCCAGGGCAATGGATTGTTCGACATGGTTCCATAGCTTGGCCACCAGGATCGCCGGATCTCTCGTGTTTGGACTTTTTCCTGTGGTGCCCAACCGAAACCGATATGGATCTAGTCGCCAGGATTTCCGGTGTTGCTGGTGATATTCGCGAAATGCTTGGTGTCTTCGCAAATGTGCGTCATTCCCTATCCGGCAGATGTGAAGCGTGCATTACAGCTGACGGAAAATCATATCACAATATATAATCCAAACGGAAAAGTCCAAACATATATTAAAGTATTTATTTACTTAAAAGAAGACGTTACTAAAAACGCATTAAAAGTATATTAAAAACCTATATTGACATGTATCAACTCTTTCACTGAGTCGTCATCAGAATGTACAACAGAAATTACAAATACAAATATTTTTAATGTGCTTTTGGTAACGCCTTTTAAGCAAATAAATACTTCAATATATGTTTTGAATTTTCCGTTATGGAATATATATTGTGATATGGTTGTCAGTGAACGTAATTAAGATTTATTACTCTTACTTATACTTACATTTGACGAAAGTTCTTTTGATCAATTTTTTTGAACATGTACGCTTGTCGCATTCCTGTTAATAAAATGTTTTCTGAAGTATCTCCTTTAATTCTTGTGTTAATTCTTTAACTGCGACAGCGGAAAACTACCTTTTCTCACCGCTTGCATTCTGTCCATACATTCTATGACGAAATTTGCCCCCCTTTTTCAGATATCCTGTATTTGCATTGAAGATGGAAGTTAACATTTGAAGCATTGGAACAGCTGTACGTACTTTTTATTGAAATTGCTTGCACTTTTTACAATGTATTTTTATTTCTGCTTATTCCATCTAAGTTTTTGAGCTCAAGTCGTTTTAACGACGCTAATGGCCGTTAATCAATCGTTTTCATTAAAAAATGCTTTACAGAAAGAAAAAGATTTTACATTCTTGTTGTAAAAGATTAAAATATACAAAAAATTAAAAAACATCTGTCGATAGATATATAATGAATTTACATGCGAGATAACTGAATATTTTCAATTTTATTATATAAAACTAATTTATGATGTATTTTATAACAACCAATTCTCATTATGGATACAAAGAAAGCTTTGAAACTTTTTTCTTTTTAATCTTTTTTTATTACCTTTGTGTAAAACATATTCAGAAAACTTTAATATCCATCGGTATATTGGAAGAGTTAGAACTTTTTGCGCTTTATTTTATTAATTTAGCTTAGTTAATCATTTTATTTCATTAAATATCTCAAGACTCTTAAAGCTTCAAAATTTAAATTTTTTTAGACGTTAAATTTTTGTCTTTTCTGCACATTTTGATATGATTGTTTCCTTGAAATTCCCATTACCTATCAATATATAAATGTATTTATAGATATATTTTAAGAAC
This sequence comes from Maratus speciosus, assembly GCA_963932465.1. Taxonomy (NCBI): domain Eukaryota; kingdom Metazoa; phylum Arthropoda; class Arachnida; order Araneae; family Salticidae; genus Maratus; species Maratus speciosus. The sequence continues at coordinate 177,773,059 of OZ010793.1, forward strand.
ATTACGTAAAGTTATAGTATTTGCAATTAAGAAAATACATACTTATCTTGATCAAAATGATGAATACGGCAAAGCAAAAAGTTCATAAACTAATACAAGAATTAATTGGAAGAAAAAAAGAGATAATCCAAAGAAATATTAATAGATGAGATGAACTTTTCGTTACATCTTACGAACGTTCGTAAAAAGGGAATATACTTAGTGGAATCAAAATATCAACTATACCATAAAATTCTTGAAGTCGAGAAAATACTTAAAAAGGAAGAGGTTCCAGATTTCTATGTTTTGTTTCTTCAGGTTGCCATAGTTACTTAAATTAAACTGAAATAATGAAGTTGTTTCCCTCAAAATGACCAGCGAAAAAAAATCTTGTAGAAAGTAATATTTTTTATTACAACGAATATCTATCTCAATTTTTCAAACATATGTGTAAAAATGCCGAAAAATATTTATTTTTTATTTAATATAATTTACGGAATTGTTTACCTAAATTATTTAAATATTTCTAAGATTAAATAACTGCATTTTTGTAAAGAAATGTTTTATTAAAATTTTAATTGTTTATTTGTTAATTAAAAATTTTCGAATAATTTTGATTTTAGCAAATCTTAATATAATAAATGGGAATTACGTTAAACGTTTGGTAGTATTTTACTGTTATCTCTTATTTCTAAATATATGTATTTAAATTAATTCGTGATTAATATTTCCTAAATGATTTTCCTTACGATGTGACTAATGAAAGAAAAATTGAAAAATTAAGGCTAATTTTAATGTTAACAAATCTTAAGATAATAAATGGGAATCACGTTAAACATTTGACAGTATTATATATTAGATATCTTATATCCCTAAATATATATATTTAAATTAATTCGTGATTCATATTTCCTAAGTGATACTCCTTACAATGTAACTAATAAAAGAATATTCTCTTATTCTCTTTTTTAAAACAAACATACTTTGGCCATTTTTACCCGACTGCCAAGAAGGGTTATGTGCTTCACGCGTATCTGGGTATGTGGATTTCTTTATACCCTCGAAACCTCCAATCGGCTGGATGGATTTTAATGAATGGTGACTCTAGCTATTCGTCTTAACCGTCGGATGGTGATAGGCTAATTTTTGTTTTGTTTTTTAAATTCAAAATGGCGGCCGTAAAATACAAAATGTCGGTAGAAAAAAAAAAGGTGAAAAAAAATTTTGCGCACACTATTGAGTGGCATATCATTGGATAGGTCTTTCAAAATAGAGACGATGTTTTATTGACTATTTTACAGTCAGAAGCTCCGTTTAAATATTACACAACCTGGAAGTTGTGTAGGTAGGATCCCTAGCTTTACTGCAACTCTAACCATCATAGACATTCTACAGGCCTCATCAAATCAGTGTTTATAGATAAGAACTAACAATTCAACAGCTTAAAATTCATCAGTACAAGTAAATAAAAAAGATATGTAAGTAATATAAAAAATAGTTTAACATCGATGAGAAATAATTAATTAGTTCGGTTTTTACGCAGCCGGGTTTTTTGATTTTTTTTAATTTATTAAGGTTATAGTTTTAAACTTTTCTTTATAACCCTTTATTCTCGGACAGTATTTCAAAGTATGATAACAAAAACGTGTTATAAAATTCATGTAACATATCGATTAGAAATAATACAACTTAGTTTATAGACTCTTTACTTTATTCTGTTCGAAAAGGTAATGTTAAATTCGTGTTAATTCGTTCTACAAAGCAATAATATTCTTAAATGGATAGTTTTTCCCAATTACTGTGAACTTTCATTTAACGAAGTCTCATCGTTTCACTTAAACACTTCGTTATTAAGAAAATTCGTTCAATGGAAATCAACTCAAATTCATGAAATTTTTATAATAAAATACACATGCATAAAATGAAAAATACACCTAAAATGGAAATATTGGAAAAATGTATTTTACTTCGGGCAGAAATTTTTGTTTTATGTAATGTAGATATATGAGAAAAACTGAACTATAATAACGTCTAGAAAAGCACATAATGAACAGAGGTAAACAAAAAACTGAAGAATAACGTTTTTTTCTCAGTATTTCAAATTCAAAAAAGTCTTTAAAAAAGTCTGTATTATTACTTTGTACAGGTTTCCTATAAAAAAATACACTTTTCATAAAAATTTTCGCACTATTGTAAGTATACGAACAATTCATGTGTGACATTTTCGTGAAACTGGAATCCCCTTCTTATTGTATCGAAAGCTTTTAGAATTTCTTGTTATAATTGGAAATGATTAAATATATAATTAATTTCATTTTCATACAATTAACTGAACTCAATTCACGTATACATCGCAACAGCAACTTCTCCGTTTACATGTTGTACACGCACGAAAGTGGAATAAACTTCTATACATAGAATATATTTTTCATAATATGGACATCAAGGTTCATTTAAAATCAAAACATGCTGATTTTTTATGTTTTGGAAATTATTTCAATTGAGTCCTTGAATCAGTAATTTTTAAGAAAAAAAATGATACGCACTTAAAAGTATTGCTTGATGTACAATGATATTTACTTATTGCATGGCTTGGCACAACAGAGTTTTGGGACAACTCTTTACCTTTTATCCACTTTCATATTAAGTTCCATTGTTCTCATTTTAAGGCTATTAAATGATCCAATGTTACATTTTAGAAAAATAAAGTACACGACGACTATTTCAAAAACATAAAATAGCATTGTGTACTTTAACAGCATATTGAAATTCCACGGCGACTGGAAATGTTTTTCAAAAATTATAGGCTACAAAGCACTAAAAATAAATAAATAATTAAAAAAGACAAGAAAACAGTAAGCAGACAAGCATACTATTTTGGAATAGAATTTATAATAAATGTTACCACCAAAACGAACCCTTTCCAATAAAAAATAATTATTCAATTTGGAGCATCCGTTCAAAGTTACACGCGGATATACATAAAAATAGCATACAAACGAATTGTATAACTTGCTTTTTTAAAATCTAATTAATTTGAAATCTAATAAAATCGTTTGAAAACTGATGTTTGTATGCAACAAAAATAAAAATAATTCCGTTCTTAAATAAATTTTATTTCACTGACATACAGAAATTAAAATACAATTTACAAATGCATTGAAGTGCTTGGCATGCGACTGAATTGCACCTTTCAACAACTTTTCGGGTTTATTTGTAGCACATTCTATTTTGTACATCATCACTAGCTGTTGAAAGAGGCAACATTATACACAGCCGTTCCATCTTGGCGCCTTTTCCATTCACGGTCCCTGTTAAAATATATTTTCATTTCAGTTTATGCAAAATTAAATTTAAACAGTTGTAATATATATATATATATATATATATATATATATATATATATATATATATATATATATATATATAGTAGAATAGCCCGATTATCGAACGTTCATGGGACAAGGAGGATGGCGAAAAAATTTAAATTTTCGGAAATCGAGATGATATTATCCTATGCAGTTTCTAATTGTACAAACGTTAAACTATAATTGAAATGTTTAGTTTAGAACAAATGACTTTTATAGCTATATCATGGAATAAAAATTATCAATTATATATATATATATATGTATATAAGTAAAGAGAATTGAAGGAAAAAATTTTGCCATTACAAGGTTTTTATTCTTGTCATAAATAAAAATAAGACAATTTTAAGGAAAAAAAATCATTTATATATTTTTGTTTTCTCTTTAATTGCGATTTGCTTTTTGAGACATTTAGGATTCTAATATAAAAGCGTTTGCGTTAATGCGTTTCTTCATGATTTTCAAGCCTTTTTGTAAGCAAAGGAAATTAGAATATGAAAGAGTGAGAATTATCTGTGGTGAGAATTCCAACAGGTTTCTAAAATTTCTCGATCCATTTTACGTAATCATTTCACAAAACTTTATATCATTTACAATCTAATGACATAACTTACAGGGCTAGCAGCGTTCCTAAAATTTTCGCTCTTTGTTACCACTAAATTAAAACGATAATCTTTGTTGTATAGTTCTATAATGGATGTTAAAGGAATCTACCACGAAGAATTCTTATTTAAAATACTGGTAGCAAAGTGCGAAAATTTTAGGAACGGTGCGAGCCCTGCATAACGTAACAGTATTTTAATCGTTCATTAGAATGTTTACAATGTTTAAAGATTTGTAGAATTGATCGTAAGCTGAAAAATAGTAAATTTTCGTCCATACTTTAGTAGAAAGCATGGGAGTCAATGTGAAGTCAATATATTTTCGTGATTTAAAAAAAAAAATTATAAAAACAAAGTTTTTTTGCCACTGATTTTCGGAAACATTCCTGAATAGTTTTATACAGGGCTGCGGAGTCAGTGGGAAAATGGACGACTCCGACTCCGACTCCGGGAATTTTAACAGATCTCACTCCGACTCCGACTCCGGGAATTTTAACAGATCTCACTCCGACTCCGACTCCGGGAATTTTAACAGATCTCACTCCGACTCCTACTTTTTCGCTCAAAAATGGACCTGATTTAGACTCCACAGACCTGGTTTTATAGTACAGCGTGTCCATAAATTATCTTTACTACTCCAAATCTAAATAACTAAAGAATGGAACAAGATATCTCAGCTCTGTTTCCTTCATTTAAAAGAGAACCTCTGAAAGTGTTTTTGCTTTGTTTACTTTTGCAGGTACACCGAGTAAGGATGAAAAAGTGACGTCATATTTCCATTACTCCACAGGAGAAGGCGCAGCGTGTTTCACAGAAACAAGATTAGATACGCTGGTCCAACGACACTTGAGGACTAAATATGACTAAACATGGTCTTGATGGTGGTTCTCTTCCCTACATTATACGGAATATTGTTGTTTATTGTTTATATAGACTGTATATTGTTACATAAACGTTGTATATTGTTTTCTCATTCCGGAACATACCTTTTTCACAGGAAAACATTTTGATCTTCAACATATATAGGCAAACATATATAGGATCTTTTATAGGCAAACATAGTAAATTAACAGCACTACCATTAATATTAAAATTAATGTTATTTTGTTACAAATGCACCTACGAATTCTGTTACACAGCTAAAAATGTGTAATTATGAACTGATAGTATCCTAAAAAGCAATATCCCGGTTTGAGAAAACTGATTAATACACTTTAACCCTTAATCTACTGAAGATACGTATAAGTACCATTAAAATAACTTGTTATAAAATTCATTTAATACACCGATTAGTTGTAATAAAGTTTAGAATGAGTTATAGATACATTATCTTGTTCCAAAAGCATTATTGGTTACACAAAACAAAAATATTTTTTAAAGGATGATTTCGTTTGCCTTTGCATCTTTTCAGCTTTCTTGGCTTTTGGGGTGGGAGAGATATTTCAATAAGGAAATATTTCTATATTCTATTGTAAGAACATTATATTTGTACATTTTCTAATTCTACAAAATACTAAGAAAAATATTTAAAATAAAAGATTTGAGTGGGGTTATAAATATTGCACAAAATCTCTATAAATTCAAATTTAATTAATCCTTCTAAATCCTTTAATTCTTCTAAAATCCTTCTAAAATTTATGAAATGATTATGTAAATCTTTTAATGTAGTTTAAATAATTCACAAAAATGCTTTAGAAGATAAAATTTTCTTGTATTCATGTCATTTTCAAATAATTCAGTAGATAAAGGGATAAAAACTACTCGGAAACGTTTCAGAAAATCAGTGGCAGAAAAAGAAACTTATTTTTTAGTTTTTATAAATCCTTCTTAAAAAATATCGTACGTATATTGGTTCGCAGGCTTTTAAAGATAAAGAACGCTTTTCGGAATTATTATTGTATATTTTCGTTGGTGGTTATATTAATATTTCGGAGATTAATAAACATTTGTCTTTTTTATGGTGTAGTTTATCAAGGATTACACATTCGACAGCTGTTACGATCTATGCCTTCAGCATCGTAATATCATAACAGTTTTGAAAGCGTACACTTTTCCTTCAAGTACCCGCACGCGAAGAAATCTCGGGACGTAATACGTGATGGACAAAGGTGGGAGGAGGCATCTGATTCTTCAATCTCTTCCAATTGAGTTTTAAAAGATACATTACATATTCTAGAAAACAAAATTTAAATACTGCAGAAGATTTATCAAAAAACAATCACCATCTGTATCAATTATATCATTAGTTATAAAGTTTTCGAAGAATAAGAGGACATTAGGCCCCGTGCTTATGATTGTACAACATACGACGAAAAGCTAAGCCTAATTGCCCTGCGCTCAATTCCAAACTCTCTATTTCCTGACTCACTGATTAAATCAATTTTATTCTGAAAATCCTCAATTTTGCAGGTTTTTGCATTCAGATACTAAAAAAATGAATAGCGTTTATCATTTTTCTATAAAGTCAAAGGATCTTTCAAAGCAAATCGGATTTATGTTTTTAAAGCTTATTTTCGAACTGCGACAGTTTTGAAAAGATCGATTATACCATTAGGTATAACGTTTTCTAAGAATAACAGGACGTAAGGCCCTGTGATTGTGATTATACAAACATACGACGAAACGCTAAGCCTACATGTCCCGCAACTCTAAAAATCCCAAATTTTGAGGGTTTTGAATTCAGACACTAAAAAGGTGAATAGCGTTTATCATTTTTCTATAAAGGCAAGGGATCTTTCAAAGCAAATCTGATAAACATTTGTGTTTAAAGCTTATTTTAGAGATGCGATCGTTTTGAAAAGGATCCTCAGCGAGGAGCAAGAGGTTATAATTAAAGATGTAATACATTTATCGAGAAATGAAAAACTCTGTTCGATTCGAAAGCACTTTAATAGTCAAACTTTTAATTTCATACGTTTGCATATAAAATGACTGCGAATATGTCAGAAAATTTCGCGTTGTTTAGTGGAGAAAAATAATATTTTGAGAACATTCATAAGTCCTTTTATAGTTGCTAAATAAACAGTCCGTAGTTTAACTTCTCTCTCAAAAAGTTCAAGTATCTTATTTGCAGTTTAACCCTTTCAGGGGCAAAGCAGTTTCAATACTAAAGTGTTGAAATAAATGATTGGTACCGGAATTTAGCAAAAAATTATTTTTAAATAAGAAAAAAAGGCTATATTTCACTTACTAATTAAATGGATAATATTTTACCACAATTCTGGTGCCATTGTAGCGGTTGGGAATTAAAATTAAGTGGTTTCATAAACATACCACCACCCGTGGAAGGGTTAAGATAAAAATTATATATATTTCAAATAGAGCAACTTCAAAATTTAAATTATACATATTTATAACTTATGTAATTCTCTAGATATAATGAGTTGAATTAAGAAGAAAAGAATTGAAATAAAAAATCATTAACTAGATGCTAAATATACGGTCCATAGTTAAATTTATCTTTCTGAAATTTTAAAGTATGTTGTTTACAAGTTAAGACAAAGAAAATATTGAAAATCGAACCATTTAACGTAAACTAAAGTATGTCAACGACAACGCAGATTCCATTTTGTGTAACTGAACTTTATACTAGGTTGAGCAAAAAATTCTGGTAAATTTGTGAAAGTTGCGTTGTTATACGCAAATTAACAACAAAAGCAACAAGGGCTATTCTTCAAAGTAGAGATCATCATAGTCCACGACTTTCTGCCAGATTCCGGATTTGCTGGAAGTACCATGGCGGCTCCTTGGAATCGAAAAACTCTTGACATGCTCATTCAACTTCATTAAAAGATTCAAATCGACGGCCATTGAAAAAGTGTTGCATCGTTGCATTGATCAAAAGAGGCCATAATCGAATGGAGCCACACAAAGCGATATAAGTAAGCGTCCATCCTAAATGGGAGAAGTAACCGCAAGATTAAAAGCGAGGTCACATCAGTCAAGGTCATGCGCCACGTAGCGGATGAAGTGTGAACTACATGTAGATACCTAACTGTTTTCTTACTCACACCACTAAAATTATAAAGTTTTTCTCACCTTGATTAATAACTGAAGTGCCTATGATAAGGCAAAGGGAACTTCGTGGTGTCAAGTGCATCTGGATGCTTCTCTTGCTATGCCATTATTTTGCAATAAATGTGGCAAACAAAATTTATTTCTATGAGTGACTAAAATTTAGAAACTACGCGCCGCACTAAAAGTCCGCGTATGTGAATTATCACGCCGTCCACAAGGTAGCGCACCTATGTTAATTTACGCCTGATTCCAGCATTAAGTTTGTTCGCTTACTTATAACGCTTTGGGAGCCACATCTTCAGCCTTCTTCGAAGAGCTTAAACCATCTGCCCATGTTCGATTTTGACGCCGTACCAGCACCTTCACTCTCATTAATCTCATCGACGGCTTTCAGAATCGTTAGAGCTTTTCTTCAATAATGCCGGATCAACACACACAAATCATACTACTGTTCAATAGACATTTTGGAGCCGAAATTCGTGACTCTTAAGATATACCAATAGTACTCCTATATAAGATACAAATTCTGGTAACTATTAGATTAAAAATTTCCCAGAACTTTTTGCTCAACCTAATATTAATATTATGTTCAATAAAATTAATATAAAGTTCAGTTAAATTAGTCAAAATATACGTTGCATCAGAATCTGCTTGGAACTCTTTTATTTATATTTTTTGGCTGTTTTATTTATTTTTTCTTTTTTTTTAATGCTCTAAATTCTCAAATGCAAAGTAACAAAAATCAATATTATTTGTAACTTTATAAAAATATAATTTAACTATAATTTTCGGACGTCATGTTCACCATGAAAAATATACGAACTGAAACTTCTGATTCATTTTACTAAAAAGGTGCTAAAATACATTAAAGGTTTATAGAAAATAAAAACCCTCAAATGATTTTAAAACACATCAGTGATGTTCAATTCGTATATTTTTCCTTTATTTGTAACTTTGAAAGAGGCATTTTACAAAGTAGTATAAAGTTCATACAGCTACTCCAGTTTTATTCAAACATTCAGACACAGATATTCAACTGTTATAAGATCAAACCTACTGTTCTAGTGGTGGTATGAGTAATATCCAGGAGCAGATGATTTATGATAAACTGGAATGGCAAGTTTTGGTTCGTATACTGGCACTACTGGCTTGTGCGCGTATACTGGCTTGTGCGCGTAGACAGGAGCTACAGGTAGAGCGGTTTTTGGTACATATACAGGAACTGGTGCTGCAACAGCTTTAGGAAGGTAAACAGGTGCTACTGGAGCGTAATGGCCAGCACCGTACGTGACAGCATAGGAAGGTTTGCTGCCGACGTGTTTATCGTATCCTTGATGTCCATAGTCAGATTTTAAATGGCCAGAATTTCCGTATCCATAACTACTGTGCTTATCATGGGCTCCGTAGTGTTTGTGGCCGTGTTGATCGTGGTGTCCTGCATCCTGAAAACAACATGTATAGCAAATTTGTGAGTTTAGAGGTTGGTGTAATATTGTTTATTTAATATTTGAAAATTACAAAATCAGCAACTCAAAAGAACTTAATACTAATAAATATAGTAAAACCTCTCTAAAGCGACCACGTTCCGTTCCAATAAAAATCGGTCGCTCCGAAAGGTGGTCTCTTAATGGAGGTCATGTTTAAATCTAGATTTTAATTGTTGAAAAAGGGTAACAATTAATGTTACTAAAATTTATTTTTCACATTACGAAAAAATATGAAAATTTAAGTATTAAAACGAAAGTTAATTACTGCAGGGTTTAAAAAATGAATACATTGACGTTTGCTTTGATTTTACGGTTTTATCTTTTATAACTTTTATTTCCAAGTTCAATAAATAATGCAATTTTTTTCTTTTGACGGGAACAAATAATAACGAATTCATTAATTTATCTATATCTTTGAAAGTTTCCTGACAGAATGTGGCAGGGAAATTTATTGCCCGTAATTCTTAATCTGTCATCAGAGTTCAATTTATTGCCTAAAGAGGCACAAAGGGGTTTAACCACTTAAAAGTTACCGGAATAAAAAAAAAAAAAATCTAAACTTAGTTTAGAAGTTTGATGAATAATGCCTTCTCCGGAATTATTTTTATAATACAACCTTCTTCAAATGACTTGGAAAAAATGGAATTTGTTTCATTTTCTTCAAAGAAATTGGTCGCTCATGGAGGGAGTTCAACTTGGATGGTCTCTGAATGGAGGTAAAATTAGTATTAAGCCGATGGAAAAAAATTTCGTTCCATGAAAAATGGTCGTTCAGGGAGGTGGTTGCACAGGAAGGTTTCACTGTATTTTTTAAAAATTCAGAGAAAAAAAAAACACTTGTTTATTTTTTATTTTTATTTTATAGCCATCTGAATCGGACAGCTACCCGTAAGGCATGGTGACGTCACGGCGACGTCGTTGTGAAGTCACACTGTGATTTTGTGACCGTCGATGTGACGTCACGTGACGTCGATGTGACGTCATAGTGACTAGAATGCGAGGTCGTTATGGCCGTTTTAAAGGTCGTTTGTGACGTCACACTGTGACCACTCTGTGAAGTCCCGGTGTGACTAATTTGTGAAAAGTGTGTCATTTGTGACTAATTTGGCATTAACTTTGTGACGAACCTGTGACGAATGTGACAATGTTTTGAAGTCACATTGTGACCAATTTGTGAAATATGTGTCATTTGTGACGAATTTGTCATAAACACTGTGATAATTTCAAATGAAAATCAAATTTCAAATTAATTGCTTAAAAGACGCAAAGGCCAACATAGTGAAAAAGATTCCATGCTGGGACTCGAACCCGGGCCATCAGTACAGCGCACTGACATTCTCCCGACTAAACCACATGGAACGATACCCAGCCTGGAAAATTTCTCACTATTATATGTTGGCAAGGCTACAAAATCAGCACAAAATGGGATATTTATCGTGAGCCACCGACATGGGGCAAACACGAAACTTAATTAAATCCAGCATCAATTGAAACTATATTAATATTTGGAAATTTTTCCAGAGAGAACCATTCGCTTAGCATACAATATTTCAAATGAAAATCAAATTTCAAATTACATGCTTAAAAGGCAGTTTTAATTTGAAATTTGATTTTCATTTTAAATATTGCTTTCAAGGCGAAGGTTTCTCTTTGGAAAAATTTCCAAGTACTAATGTAGTTTCAATCGAATCTGGATTTAATAAAGTTTCGTGTTTGCAACATGTCGGTGGCTCACGATAAATATCCCTTCTCGTGCTGCTTTTGTAGCCTTGCCAACATGTAATAGTGAGAAATTTTCCAGGCTGGTTATCGTTCCATGTGGTTTAGTCGGGAGAATGTCAGTGCACTATACTGATGGCCCGGGTTCGAGTCCCGGCATGGAATCTTTTTCACTATGTTAGCCTTTGCACCTTTTAAGCAATTTAAAATTTGATTTTCATTTGAAATATTGTATGCGAGCCGAATGTTTCTCTCTGGAAAAATTTCCAAGTTTTAATACTGTGATGGTTCTTGTCATAAGCACTGTGATGTATTTTAAAATGCACAATTTTGAAATAAAGTTTTGTTTGAAATGTAAAATCTTATATTTTTACCATACTTTTTACCAAAATATCTCTTTTGGAGAATCTATTTTGGAGTTCTATTCTTCTAAAATATTTTAAATTTTTCCACTTAAAAAACAATGCTTATCAACTGACATCTTATTTTTTATTAAATTCCAAGCTTTATCTTGAGTACAAGCTCGATATTAAGAATGTGTAAGATTTTAATGTGTTATGATTAGTCATTGCTTTATTAAATACGACATTATAAGCCATATTTATTTAAATTTTTTATTCCCGTGTATATTGTATTTTGTGACTATGACCTAAATAGATTTTGTATGTTTTATAGGAAAAGACTGATCTGCAAAAAAGAAAAAAACAAGTAAGAAAAATCATGCGTTAAGCATAGATTATAAAACACTTTCCAACGCTTCCTGAATGCTTTAACAAGACATCGTAATTTAGGGAAATAACGTAAATAAGATAACTAAGTAAACATTTTAGAAAACGCATAAAACATTTGAAAAACTGATTTCAGCAGTTACCGTCCATAGCCAAATATGTTTTCTAATTCTTTTGAACAGTCCTGTATTTGATCTGTAGGTTGATATATATACTATATAATGGGGAAATTTAGTTTAGCAATTGAAACATAACAGGTTGAAATTCTCTTTCAGCAATTTATACTAATAAATGGAAAGATACTTAAATACTTTTGTACAATCCTGTAGTTTACCTAGAACCTTTATTACACGCCACTATTTAGTTAAAATTTAATTCAAACTAAGACACTTTTAAAACTGCTGAAATCACATTTCCAGAAATTATGATTTACAGACGGCCATGTATCCAATTCTTTACGTGACCCTGTATATCATTTTATCTATATTCTACAAACATTTCTTATCAAATTAAATGCATTTCAGCGTAAAAAAGAACAACTCATTTAAAAACCAGCTTTAAACAATTTGCGCCCATAAGCAGTAATCCTTACGAGTACTTTTGTGTAGCCCTGTATACGAATTCTAGCATTTATATACACCATATACTGTGCATAAATATAGTGAATCATAAAAGCGCATATCATAATTAAAAATGCATTCCCAGAGCAATCATCGCTAATGAACAGTACTTCGGATACAATATAGTATTGAAATATTTTGTATGTCCCTGTAAATGCTATATGCACTTCGTATTATACATGAAATAATTTATAATATGTAAACTTCAGCGACGTATATAAATTTCATTATATATGAAATAGATTAACATAATTAAAGTACGCCATAAACAATTCCCTCCACCCCTATATCATTATGTATTGGAATTCCTTTTTTAGCCCTGTAAATGAACAATAACTATTCTATGCATCGCATATTCAGCAGAATGCATATTTAAATGCGCTTCATAAATGCATATCAATTTTATTCTGTTTGAAAGCGTGTAAAATCATTAAAAATCCTTTGAAACGATTTTTTTCCATAGGCCGTAATGTAACGGAATACTTTTGACTGTCCCTGTAAATAAACTAAACATGCTACAAACTTCATTAGAAATAAGGAACGTGTTATGGTAAACGTCAATATCTAAATGTTTCAGGGAAATCCGAGTTTAGTTACGAGAGTTAGAGCGCGGACAGACAGCCATCATACAGAAAACGGACAGGCAAACCGAAGTTAAACACTGTTAATCTGTTTAAAAATATATTCACTCCTATATTATGTAAATAAATATGAACTTAAATATATATATATATACTGAAGTAGTTTAATTTATAAACTTCCTATTAGAGACGAAAAACTTTTTATTTCAATGTTTAAATATCATATTTTACTTTTAGTGCCAATAATTACGTATATCATAAACTTAGAAAATAATTTTATAATAGACGAAAATTTAATAACCGCTTCAGAATGTCCATAATTAAATGTTAGATTAAAATCACAAACAAAAAAAAATGCTTATATACAATTAAAAAAAATAAATATACCAATTTGAAAAACACTAAAAATAATAATTAGTATTTATAATTGTACTATTAAAGAACAATAAACTGCAATAGATGAATTAAATGTATTATTAGATTTAACAATATCTGAAAAATCTTTGCATATGTTATAAGAAATTTCTATTTTATAATTTTGGCAAATGCTAAATCTGAAAACCATTGGTATGAAGATTTATGATTTTAAATAATAATTTAAAATATTATTAGCACTAAAAGAAAAATCTTTGAAAAGTTTCACTAGTGTAATACGTAAAAATACATTTTCCCAATATAATGCTAATTTCTAATCTGAAATAGTTTCGTAATATCATAACAATCGAAAATCATATTTAACTCCAAAATAATGTCTATAACTACTGTAAGTGTTAGTAATCAGGAAACACAAAACAGTATGAAGCCGAAAAAAATTCCAAATCATTGTCTCAACATATTTTCAATCTCAAGTAACAGCAAGGTTCTTCTATCATAGTAACAGCAAGGTTCTTCTATCATAGTAACAGCAAATTAATCTTTAAATTAATTCCACTCTGAATGCAGTTATGAATCAGTCTCTGCGCAGCTGTTTTTTTTTTCTTTTCTTTTTAAGTGATCGCAGATTAAGATATTTTTCAACGCAGCATCGAATAGGAAAATGTTTCTGAAAACAATTGCAGAACAGTCCCTTACTAATATAACATAAAACTATTTAAGTCATCATAATATACAAAACAGGGATAAAACATTTAAATTAAATAAGACTTACATTTACGTCCCATTTATAATATCCGTGTATTTGTAATATTTTAAAATGGTGGGCTTCTTTCTCTTTATAAAAAAAGTGTTGTAGGCTTTGTGATGTTCTAAACAGAGTAAACTTCCGGCGTCTTCTCTTCTGTGCGCAGACGATTTTGATTTTAAGCAGATGTCCTTTTTTACCGTTATTTGTTTTTCTATACGAAAGATTTCGAACTTAAATGCGCAATAATTTTATGAGACTGTCTTTAATTGAAATTTTCTTTTTGAAGAATTTTCCAATGTATTTTATCTTTTCTTTTTATCGGTTCCAAACAATTCAAGTTACAATGGATTGTAAAGGTTATTTTTAGTTAATAATAATAATAATAATAATAATTAGAGTTTATTAGATAAAACATTGTTTAAATTTTTAAAACGAGTAAATACCGATTTAATGGTAATAATGAACACCCACCTCCCTTTTTTTTAAGTAAAATTTGTTTCACACGTAATAAATACAAAATATTGCTCACCCGCAAGAAAAGTGACACATCTCAACAAAAGTAAATTTCACAGGAGAGGCAAAAGAAAGTTTGCATGTTTTTACTGTAACATGAAATTATAGCACTTAGCTCTTAATGCAAGAATAAAAAAGTGCATAAAAGCGTAAAACACATAAGAATGAAAACGTAGGATGTGGTTTGGAGGGTTGGATAATTTTACCTCACTGCATAATCCACCCCTCTTCTTTGGTCACAAATGGACATATAGCGTAATAACGTGATTTTCCGTGTAACTAAACTTATGAAAATGTTTGTGTAGCAAGACATTGTAGCATGACAAACCTTTTAATGGAATAAAACGCAAAATGAATTTTTGAGAGATGTGTCACTTTTTTTGCGGGTGAGCGATATGTTCTTACTAAATAAAAAAGGATTATCGAGGATAAAATAAAAGAATTCTTTCTCAATCTGCCATTCTTTTCATATTAATTTTCTGTAAAATAAAACAATTTCTAAAATAACTTTTTTTTTTAAGTCATATCTCTAAAATACAAATTTGAAATACGAATAATTAATTATTATCATGCGTTTTGCATAAATTTTGTATATTTCTTTTATTTTCGGAAAATGTTAATTTATTTAAAAAGTCTGAAAGAAGTAGAATTTTTTCAAAAATAGTTACTTAAAATAGTTAAATAGTTGTCAGGAAAAAAACTCTCTCAAGAAAAAAACTCCGACTAAAATCTGAAGACTCTTTCTACGTGCTCATTAAAAGCTGCAGACTTAACTGTAATGGAAAATTTTTAGTTCGAAACCACAGAATTGTTTCGAATACCACTGGTTGGCAAAAAAAATAAAATATTTTCCTCTCTGCAAACTAAATATAAAGTGTACAGATTTAATACTCCTAATTCTAAATATGTTATCCAAATTGCTTTAATGCTTGTATCGTGCACTTTATATATTATGCCCCCCCCCCCCCCCCCTTCATGACAGAATTTACCATTTGCTATCCACTAATATATTTTCATTCCTTATGCCGCTGTAACTCGGGACTGTTTAAAATACTGTTTAAAATATTCTCTTCATTTTCAAAGATTTTAAAAGTTCATATTTTTTTCACACTGTGACTTACAATATGGTGGGGTTTTTTGTCACATATGTGACGTGACGTACGTTACATGCAATGACATAACAATGACGTCTCAATTTTTTTTTAATTGATAGAAAAATATAATTTTATAGTAAATAACATGTTTTGAAGAATTTTTGTAATTTTTTTAAGTTTTCTAAGAAGTTCACATCTCAGTCACAATGTGACATCACTGAGTGGTGGCATTTTGGTCACAGATGTGACGTGACCACAGTGACTTACAGTGACGTCACAACGACGTCACCGTGACCATGCATGCTATGAGGGTATATTACTTGAACTTCCCATTAGTAGGTATAAAATCCATTTGTAACTGAGTTCATATATTCCATATTTAAAATATTTTAATATATTTTCCGGGATCAAAAGATTTTTGTAGTAATTTTCATGCTACATTCCATTACGAAAATGCTCTAAATTCGCAAATAGATAATCCCCCAAAATGTCTTTTTAATAATTTTGAATAAGACATTTTGAAAAGTAGTAATACGTTCTGCAGTTACTTCACTTTTATGAAATATTCTGTAAAAGATATTCGATTATTTTAGAATCAAATCTACTCCTATAATGGTGGTATGAGTAGTACGAGCAGATTCTTTATGATAAAATTTTGGTTGGTATACTAGTACTTCTGGCTTGTGCGTATAAACAGGAGCAACAGAATTTCGATTAAAAAACAATATGAACTTTTTTCCGAACTAAACAACACAAATGATATATCTGGATTATACTTTCAGATCGATATTTTATTTAACTCTGCATCGTATTTATTGGTTATTGGCGTTATTGCTTAGGTGCCGACTTCACGGTAGCAAAAAAAGGCTATCGGTTATACTTCCACCACTAATTTTACCTTTTTTTTCTGCCTTATTTAATCACTGTAATTAAGTAACACAAAAATAACATTTTAAAAATTTGTGTTAGAAGATGGCCTGATTTCCATTCTCCCCTGCTAAGTCGGAGGCTATGGAGTATTGTATTGTGTTTTTCAGTTGCTTTATTGTACTCCCTCTGTCCCTAATTAGGGCCCCACCAGTGGCCGAGAGGTTCTGCTCTCGAAGCTGGTAGACGGGAGGTGCTGGTTTCGATCCCAATCGCGCCCGTCGGCCTAATCTTTCGGAGTTTTCGTGGTTTTCTTCGAACCTTGGTTCTCCAAGCGTTAATACAGATTAGGTTCCCTTAGAAAGACTTCCACGGAAGGGACTCCCCCCCCCCCACTTAGGGAATATATCCCACGTGCTGATAATTGGCCGACATAAATACAACCAACCAACCTGTCCCTAATTAGTTGCTACATTTGATTACTTTTGTACTAATTATTGATACTGATGATTTTATGATTTCGTTTGAACATTTTCCCGAGATTTCAGGATGCTAAGGTATCAATCAACAACATTTACTTACTAAGCATTCCCTCCGTCTCGCCTTAAATAAGTACCAAATAAGTTTTAAAAATCCAGGGTTCGCACGCTCTTAAGCCACGTCCCATTTTGTAAGGATTCTTCCACCAGTAATCGCATAAAACTACCTTCTAGTTAATGAATCGCTAATTTTTTAGGAAGAAAATGAGCTTTATGGTATACTGGCGGTAGAATCCTTACAAAATGGTGTCGATCTACTAAACTGCATAGGAAGTTATGTACGACTCCACCCACTTGAAATGTAGCAACTAATTTGGGACAAAATTTTCGACCTAAAAGTCGCAACTAATTTGGTACGGAGGGGGTATACATTATTAGTTTCGTATTATAAATATGGATATTAGAAGCTGCGTTGTATGGTATTATGCTGGAATGTAATTTTAATTGTGGGTTCTATTGGATAATAAATCATAATCTGTCTGCAGCAGAAAATTTCATCCCGGACGCCGAGGCTCTATTCCTATAAGCTTGCATATCAGGTGTCAGGGCAGGTGATCTCTTCTCTGTATTTAGCTCCATTCTCAGTTTCATCTTTTACGCTTGAATATTTACTACTCTTAAACATCGAAAGAAAGTTTGTCCTGTTTTATCACTTTAAAATAATAAATTTAAATTCCTTTTTTAATTAAATACATCATGTTATTCTTTAAATAGATTAATTTTAAATTACATTTTATTGAACTTAAAGATTTTCAAATATAAATAAGTGAAATTTAAATAAACTACAAATCATTTGCTAAAATGGTGTATAAACTTTTAATACAGATTAAAACATTAAAGTCACTAAAACATCTATTCTACGGTTTCAGCACACGTCCGTGGCCTTCTTCAGGAATCTAAATGAACCAAGGTGTCTATGTTAATGATTTGTATTTTATATAAATTTCACTTATTTATATTTGAATTACCTATGGTGTAATAGTCCAAAGTTGTTTATAGTTAAAGATTTTCTATTTTAATTAAAAGTATTTACAATTTTTCTTATAGTATAAAAAAAGATTTTAAATTAAAAATTTGTTTTAACTTTCAAATTATAACAAAACAAGTCAAATTATAAGGGAAAATAAGGAAAAATGATTTACTGATTGAAGATATCTGAGCAATAACAAATTAAAATGTTTAATTAAAATTACAAACTAGTGAGAGTAGAAATATGTAAATATATATATATATATATTTACAGTTAATGCGATTTGTTCATTTTCATACATTAAAGCAAAAATGTACTTTTCAAAACGTCCATCATCTCAACATCCCAATAACAACAAATTAAAATCTAATTTATTACGATTATATATTTTTATAGAAGTTCATCTATTGCTTTTTGATAATATCTTTAAGAAAGTAGTGTACTTTCCACTAATAAATAAGGTATTACCTCGAAATAGTAGGTATAAATTAGATTACACAAAATATTGCTATAATAACCTCTTCAGATCTGTAGGTAAAGTAACAGATACAGTACAGATAAAGTACAGATAACTGGGAGTATACAAACACATTCATTGATTTTGCACAAACAAAAAGACACCATAGATGACAGAAGAAGCTGTTTTTCTGAAATTGATACTTTAGCGGGATGGTAATTTATGTTCAAAAATACGAATCTAAAATTACTAATACCCTTAAAATATCAATTTAATTATCAATGACAAATTGAAGGACTTTAATTAATTGAATGATCTACAAATTCCTCTCTTTTTTTTTATTGTAAAGCGTTTCTGTTAATTAATTTTGAAAATTTCTGACTTTCTTGGACACACTGTCTGGAATGCATTTTGCAAACTCGGATGCAATAATACCTATTTTATGAGGATATAAACATCAGTAATGCCATTTATTCGTTTTGATACAAATGTAAAGTAAAAATGAAAAAATCAAATAGTTTAGTTTATATCCTCCTCGATTCGAAAGTAGTGATACTTCAGAACCGAGGAAGATATATCATACAACTGATTCCTGATTATCCGACACTCACGGAAACAGGTATATGTCGGAAAATCGAAATCATCGGATAATCATCACAAGCACAGAGGTGCCAAGTTGCCACTAATCCTCCGTAATATGTGGGTTAGTTTAACCCTGGTTTAATACATTTCGCACCAGAATTTTTTTTTCAGAAATAAAATTAAATATGTTCTACGTAGAAAACTGAAATTAAATAAATAAAGATTCATCAAATAATTTTTCTGGTTTGAAACGTTGTTAAACTGGGTTAAATTAATCCGCGCATTACGGAAGATTAGTGCGAGCTTGGCATCTCTGCAAGCATTTTCTTACTATACAAACGTTAAATTATAATTAAAATTACTATAAATAAATTTAAAAGCAACTACCATGTCATAAAAGAAGCAATAAAAAAGGCGAATTAAAGGAGAAATTTTGAAAGTTACGCAAACTTATTTTGTTGTTATAAGTAAAAATAAGAAATTTTCAAGTGAAGAAAAGTGAAGTTCTTTCTCTTTTTAAAATACTCAGCGCAGTTTGGATATAGCATATTACGGCTTTTCATTATCTGATTTTTGTTGAGTTTGGATTTACCATGTTTAAAACTTTGTATAATTGATTCGATTTAAGAAAAAATAATTTTCTTCATGAATTTTAAATCAGCCCCAAACACCCTTAGATTAGACCACCAAAATCGGATCATAGAATTTTATTATGTTATGATTGTTGGTTAACCTAGTGTATCCTATAATCATCGATATCGGGTACTCGAAAGTCTACTTTATTAAATCGCAGTATATAAAGGAAAGTATAATACATCATATCAAAATCAGGTGCAACAATGATTTTACTACATATTATTCTTTTCTTTTTTACTTAAACATGAAATCATTTAGTTAATAGCTAATGTATGCCAGAATAAAATCCATAGTACTATTGTTTAGTGTGTGCATTTGGGAAAAAAACCCAAACTGCTACGTGGTGCGAAGTTTCTAAAACGAATAATGGATGGTAATCTTGAAAACTACCATAAAAGTTATGATTTTACTAACCAAAAAATTTAATAAATAATATTAAATATACAGATAACTAACAAATATTTATAAAAGTGATCATGGTCATATTATTCAAATATTTGAGAAATTTAGCGATTTTGCACAGATATCACAATGAAATCAAAAATAAGTGAAACATCATTGATAAATTTCCCAAAATCATTGACTGAGAATTTACTTTTGTACTTTGGTTTTCCGATTAAAACAAATGACAAATCATTTGTTCATCATTGACAAAATTATTTGTGCACACAAATAATATCCTTGAACATTAATCTTTCACTTCATTTTATAGACAACTTAGTTATTCAGTAAGCCTTCTAGTTCTTATAAAGATACAGGATCTTTTTTCATATAAATTTTATTTTATGAGAAGAATTTTGGAATTAGGAATCATATGAAAATAATTTAGTCGTATTTACGGAAAATTCTTTACACAACTGAATTACAATACAAGCCAAATTAAAAATCAATAATAACTCGGATTAAAGGGAATTTCCATGGTATAAGACTTTCTTTTCAAAAATATTATAATTTGGTTGAATTAAAAGAATAATTCACATTTTTTTAAAAACTCTCTACCATATTTTATACAGGAAAAAAAAAATCTAATTACTTGCTGGAGACCGACTAACCCTACGTATTCTAAATTTTAAACTATTTAACTTTTTTATACTAAATTTTTTAACTTTCCAATACCAGTGTATTCTTTTTTTAAACTTGTAAATCTTAATTACACCCTCAATTTCATTTTAATATGACCTTTTCTTAAATTAATTAATAATTAATTTTTATTTTAAATAAAATTTATTTCGTAGTTTATACACTACAGTTAGACTTTCTTCTCCTAATGGCTCATTTATTATAAGACAATCATCTATAGACTGTGCGTAAATTTGATGACAATCCGGAAGCCCTCAAAGTGTTCACACTGTTAAGCTAGGTAAGTCCCTGGGGCGGAGTTCTTTTAGTCACAATTTGCGCTCATTTAAAGAAAACATAGCTGTTTTTTTGTTCCGGTGGCGTCTTTTAGAACTGGGGGCCTAGAGCAGCTCAAGCGATATCCAGGCTCTGATAACACGAATCCACATTAATCTTTCCTTTGGATACAACAATTTTCAAATAAAAATATTCCTTCTAAATTTTTACAACATTTTTAATAGAAATCTATTACGAAGGTTATTTTTTGGAACCAGTGAGACCCATGCTAATACGAAATTAATTATATTATTGAAAATATGGTATGTTTTAGAGCCAAGGTTTTCAAATTAGACACTAAATTATCAAAACTAAATACACTTGAAAGCCCCTATTTAACGAAGTTTTCTACATAACGAAATTTTCTGCTGAACCTTGACTTTGAACACTATTAACATATAAATTAATCTCCCTATTACGAAAAATATGTTCTATATAACGAAGTTTATTACACTTTCATGCGTGTACAACATTCAAACCTAGAGGTTGCCGTTGCGATGTATGTATGAATTTATTTCAGCGGATTGTAGGAAAATGAAATTATTTATTTATTTAATCATTTCCATTCAAAAGAAGAAATTTTAAAAGCCTTCGATGCAATAAGAAAGGGATTCCAGTTTCACGAAAATATTACAGATGAATTATACAGATACTTACAAGAATGCGAAAATTTTTATGAACAGTGTATTTTTTATAAGAAATTTGTACAAATAAATATTATAAACTTTTTTAAAGTTAAGGATTTAGAATACTGAGATAAAAAGCGAAAAGATACGCTACACTTCAGTTTTTGTTTACCTCTTCTTATTATGTGATTTTTACCCGACTGCCAAAAAGGGTTATGTGTTTCACGCATATCTGGATATGTGGATTTCTTTATACCCTCGAAACATCCCAATGGCTGGATGAATTTTAATGAAAGAGGTCTCTATCGATTCGTCTTAACCGTTCGATAGTTATAAGCTTGGTTTTGTTTTTATAAATTCAAAATGGTGGTAGAGATGAAAAAAATTTACGCACCATATTGAGGGGCATATCATTGGATAGTTCTTTCAAATTAAGACGACGTTTCATTGACTATTTTACAGACAGAAGCTCCGTTTAAATATCACACAACCTGAAAGTTGTGTAGGTAGGATCTCTAGCTTTACTGCAACTATAACCTTCATAGACATCTATAGGCTTCATCAAAACAGTATTTATAAATAGTAACTAACAATTAAACACAACTTAAAAGTCATCAATACATGTAATTAAAAAAATGGGTAAGTAATATAAAAAATAGTCTTTCATTGATAAGAAAAAATTAATTAGTTCGCTTTTTACGCAGTCGTGTTTTTTGATTTTTTTAAATTTAAATTTTTTTAGACATTAATCTAATTAATTTTTTCTCAATTGTCTACATTGCATAAAAAAAGTACCGTCCGAATTAAAACACATTTTTCAAATGTATCTATTTTATGAGTATTCTTAATTTTATGCATGTGTAATTTATTGTACAAATTTAATGAATTTGGGTTGGCTTTTATTTAACGAATTTTCTTCATAACGAAGTGTTTAAGTGTAACGATGAGACTTCGTTAAATGGAAGTTTCACTGTAACTGCTAACGCGTTCAAATATTTCTTAAGAAAATTGGACACACTTTCTCTCGAGTGATTGAGTAAACATTTTTCCTTAGAAACAACTATGACTGGCTGATGTCTACAATTCAATTTCATTTCCAAAATATTTAAACCAGGATTCAATTCATCCGAAATTATATTTCATGGAATGTTATTTGTGTCACCATTGCCATTTTTTTATGTATTTTCCCATACATTGTACGGCAAAAAAAAAAAAAATGAACCAAATAACAATTCTTTTGCAGACAAATTTAAATCCCAGATAATCTCTTTCATATTTAAGAATTGTGAAATTAATCTTGAAGAGTACAACAAAAATGCATTTCCTTTTTTTATGTTAAACAATGCATCGATGTACAAAGGAAATTGACGAAGCAACCTTCACCTTATGGTCAATGATATTACAAATTACAATTCAGCATTTCCGTTTTGTAGGCATCATTTTCAGATTGACCTTAATACCTAAAGTGACCTTTGTTTTTTCTAGAAATTTCATTATTTTCTGAGGATTATGACAAAGAAGTACAAAATGTGACGAAATGAACGAAAATAAATGGCAAATAGATATTTTTTCTGAAATTAGAATAACAATTAATTAAATTTTTAATGGAAATAATAAAATAATGGAAAAAGGATACAATAGACTATACAAAACAATAGATAGATTATTTATTTTTTATTTAGCAGTGCAAAGTTTATTATTAAAGAATTGATGCTATTAAAATTATAGCATTATACAAACTATTTAAAAAAAATAAACATGCAAATTGGAATTTTTTTAAGTAAAACAAGCAAGTAAGTTCGTGTGCTATATATTGATGATAGGTTTTTTTTTAACATTATGCAAAGTAATACTCAAATTCCAGTAGCTCTTTCTTCCCTTTTTGAATTTTATTCCACATATTATTACAGAAACAGCAATAAAATAACTGTGTTCTTCTAGTAATGTTATTGCTTTTCGCACTTTTCAAAATTTCGATGAAATACTTTCATTATTGATAAAAGTATAAACAAAAATCCATCTCTGCTTTGGAGGTAGTCGATAATTAGTGTGTTTATGAATGTATAAATGTATTGTGGCCCCAGTTCCCTATATAAAACTTCTTTTTTGTAGGGTATTATATCCCTCCTCATAGTTTATACCGGTATTTTTGAGTCACCCTGTATATAATTAATCAACGCAGTCCTTTAATGTCACATTAAAATATCTCGCATTTCGAAAAAATACGTTAAACATTAATTGCAGCTTAACGCCTTAACGGTCGCATTAAATAACGGTTTAAAAATTTAAATTGCTTATTCGTACCACTTTTTTGAAAAAGAAATATTCACCTTATTTAATGATAGGTAAAATGATACCGTAATAAAGCCAATTACACTATTTTATAAAACTGGTGGAAATCAAACAAAAACAAATAAAATTAATAAAAGCTACCCATGCGTGTAAATGGTTTTAGTCTCAAGAAGTTGTGATTAAGACAACCATTTTAATAAGTAAAAAGATCATTTAAGAAGATACTTTAATATACTTTTAAAGAACAGTATCTATAAAATATTCTTTTAAAAATCTGAAGAATAATATGTTAATTACAAAATTTTCCCACGGCTTGTACACACTTATTGTGAAAAATTCCCATTACTTTAATAAATATATTACATTAATATTTTGGGATTGAAGCATTATTGCAAAAATTAGAGTGTCAAGAGTTAGACAATTAGACTGAAAGACTATTAAATGGGAAGATGAAAAACCTCGTCTTTTCAACTTTCAGCAATTGAAACAACTGATAACAATTTTGTGTATAAATCAGTTATATTAAATTATAATTAATTCATACAACATAGCGAACTGACTCATAGTTAATAAATAAAAATGCAGAAAATTTATTTGAATGGCATGAAAACTTTTTATAGTTATATTTTAGTATATAAATCACTGCTCCTTAATAGTTGAAAAGAATATTTTTCATTGAAATTCTATTTTAAAACCCTTTTTTAAGTTTATTTATTTTGTAATGTATTTATATATTTTTCAATGTACAAAAACTGCACTTTTTCCAATGAGTAATTTACGACTGCTTCACATTTGTTTTTCAATGTTAAAAAAAAGCAATGACTTCAGTTTCAATATGGAGATTATGTTAAGGGGGCCGGGAAAGCTCTATCTCCGCCATGTTAAAATACATCAACTTCATGTACTTTTTCTCAGAAATGGTGAAATATAGAAGTTTAGAATTTTTAGAGTAGTTTGAGTAACATGCTTTACGTATTTTAGCAGACCATTTTCTTTCTAAGTGAATCTGAAAATTAATTATTAATTATTTATTGAAAGGCATTTTTAAATTAGCATTTTTAGTAAGATTTCACTGCATAAAATAAATAATTCTCAACAAATCATTAAATCCTTGTGTTAAAGTATACAATATAACATAATAAAAGTATTTAAAAAAAATTGAGTTCTTAAGTTTAATAGATATTGAAAAAAAAGAACACAAACATGAAAAATCCAAGTTTTAAGAAAAAGTCAATTAAAGATTTAAATTGCAATTAAGCTGTGAAGTACTTTTAGAAAGAATGAATAATTCCAACACTTCTTTTTTTAATATATAAACATGTGTGACACATCGTTGGAAAGATAAAAGTTTTAACTATTTAACGATATAAAAATGTAAAAATCGATCCCCCATCCTAAAAATATTTCGCTTACCTGGTCCTCTTAATGGAGTACTTCAATCATTAAACAAATGTGATGCTATGTCTGATTATGTAGCTATGAATAGTTTATCTTTTGAATAAAATAAAATAATGCTAATCCGTGAAATGAAAATCCCCATGTTTTAGTTTCGTTTTTTGAATAAAAATGCCTATTTGTTAAACATAGTAACTTGTCAGTATTTAAGAAAATATTAGAGCCCTGATACCGGATGTCCCAAAAATGACTGATGGGTTTTATAATTGAATAACTTGCAAACGGTGACAGATGTCTAAAATTTTTTTGCAGGAGAGTTATGTAAGATGTCAGGAGATTTTATGCTCCGATTCCCAGTTTTAGTTACAAATAGCAGCGATAGATGGCGCTGCAAGCTATAGGCGCTAAATTTTTTGGCCACTCTCTTCTCTCATGGAAAAAAAAAAAAGGAGAATAAAATGTTTTGAATGGATCCCGAAGTACCAAAAATCGGGTCTGGAATTAGCACCTATTTCTCGCAGCGCCATCTGTTATTTGAAATTCGAATTAAAATCAAGAATCACAGTAAGAAATCTCCTGACATCATACATAACCCTCTTCCAAGAATTTATTTAATATCTGTCACAGTTTGCAAGTTTTTGAAATTTAAAACCCATCACTCATTTTTGGGACAGCCGGTATATTCCATATCAATAAGAAAAATGACTTTTCATTGATAATTGTGTTCTGTAGAAAGATTCAAGATTATCAAATCATTTAAACAAACGTTTGGTGCATACAGATTTATCCAAGGAGAGCGAAACCGTGTCGATTCTTGTAGTTCTTCTTTGCGAACAAGCTTTTAACGAAAGTATTCAAAATATCTTCTGTAATATAAAAAAGGTCGAATATAAAATACAGACATGTGCATTTATTAGATTAACTTTGTTAATTAATCTAAAACAGAAATTCAATTGATAACGCCATTTTCTCTGTTTGTGATATAAAGTAGCTATTGGGAAACGTATATAAATGAATATTTCTAGCCTTAACTTTGTTAATTAATCTAAAACAGAAATTCAATTGATAACGCCATTTTCTCTATTTGTGATATAAAGTAGCTATTGGGAAACGTATATAAATGAATATTTCTAGCCTACGCAGCCATCTAAAAAAAGAAACAAATCTGGAAAATATTAATACAAAATATAAGTTTTCGGTTGATCCACAAACTATCTTCTTGGTTTGACTTAAAATTAAGTGTGGGACGATGAAAAAAAATCTTTTTACGTATTAGTCTAGAAAGGTTAAATTCTTCCAGTAAGCTTTAAATAAAAATATATGTGATTTATAAAATTATTTCTTTGCTTTAAACTTATCTAAAAAATGCAAAAAATTATATTTTAAATTCTATTTTATTCTTTAAAAAATTCTACTTTATAACACATTTTGTAATTAATAAAAATATAGGGAAAACCATTGATGTTAATTAAAATTTAAAAAATGTTTCTAACATTAGTTTCGTAAATCATTCAGTAATATAAATCAGCAATAAAATCCTGATGAATATGGGATATATAGACATTTTTATAAACTTACAAATTTTTTCTCTTAAAATACTGATAAATATTTTAAATGAGATGGATATATATATTTTTTTTTTTTCAAAATTCAAATTGCATATTGTAAGTAACATTTTCCTCTAAAACAGGTGTGTTTCCTTAAAAACAGAGCTACTAACTTTTATATTAAGCAACATTTGGTTTATAGAAACTTAAGGATAGGTATCCCTCGCACTTTTTTTAGATCTTCCGTCATTTAGAGAGGGCAAAAATTCAATTAGTGCGCAAAGCACGAAATAGGTGATTTTTTTTTTTTTTTTTTTTTTTTTTAGGGTTTTGTTCATCTGACGAAATCCTATTCGCCTCGCTCCTCTGTCTGTTGGTCTGTCTGTCTGTCACAGAGCACGTTCTCAGAAACTATATATGTTGGAGACTTGAAATTTTGGATTCTTCTAGCTGAACACCTCCCATCAAATGACAAATCCTAAAATTTTGAAAAAGTCTTATAAGGTTAGTTGGGGCAACTGGGCCATGATTTTACAATGTGACTCTGGAGCTTCTGACAATTCAGCTTCAAAAATCTAATGTTCATTTGAATTAAAGTCTGAACTTCTGTAAATGTGCTCAGTTAGGTTCCCTTTATCAGACAGAAATGCTCAAAATTGCATTTTAATACTTAAAAATATAAAAATATGCATATTCCATCTTTCTTTCCTCATGGGCCCAATTACCCCATGAAAATAGGGTAAGTAGACCAGGAAGGTCTATGTTCCACACGCGTTTATTTTTTTTTTTTTTTTCATACGGGATATCAGCTCCTGTTTGAAAAAGTGTAAACAACTTAAAAAAAATTTAAACCAGGCAGATCATGTAAATTATATATCAACTAAAGAGCGTTGTAAGGGAAACCTTTGCTGTCAATGTGCCTAAAAAAAGCACTAAAAGTGAAAATATTAGATTTATTTATACCAAAAACATAAAAATTAAGTAAGTACTAAAGTACTTATGTACTTTAGTATATAGGTAATAAGTATAAAAGTCGCATGGGTATTTTAAGGGAAAAAATAGCAAGGTAAATCTGTGAGCAAACGGCTTCGGAAGTACTAAAGTAAATCTGTATCAGTATCGTACAATTTCAAGGTTTTGGCTATCTCGCTTTCGTACTTGCATTCATGAAATGTTGAAATAATTTAATGACGCCAGTATTTACAGGAGAATCTATTTGTAAACAAGTAAAAGTATATTTTTGCGTACTTAATAAAGGTAAAATTTTCATTAAAAAATTCTGATGCCAATGTCGCAATTAGGGATTAAAATTATGTGATGCCATAACGGCATAACGGCCTCTCAAGGGTCAAGAAATTTGGTTTGATACCACCCAATACGCTTTTTTTTATTTTACTGTGTAATTTTAAAAATTATTTATAACCATTGGGGCAACTGGATCCAGCATGGTCCAGTTACAACGGATACATGTCCCAGTTGTCCCATTCTTTAAAAAAAAATATGGGGTAACTGGGACACCGGACTTACATTTAAAACTTGAATAAATATGTATAGATACCTAATAATATTAATGTATTTATATGCCTAATGTATGTTTCTGTTAGTACGGTAATATCGCGGGATTAATTATTCGTACTAATCGAGGGAACCCTGTATATATTTTATGAATTCTTATTATTTTTTTTAATTTAGAATTTATCTTTATGGACTAAGTTTAACTAATATTTTTTTATAGATTTTTAATGTAATTGTTTAATAATAAATTATTGGTAATTTTGAAAGCACTATTCAGATATGAGGCATTCTCACATACTTTTGACTTTTAAGTCCCTGAATAATAATTTTTATTTTAGTACATATTCTTGTGGGTTTTTTTTTTTAATTTCTTACAATGGAAAACATTCCATTGCATGACTGCATAACAATATTAACGAGATAAATAAGTTTTGGGACGTTGTTGGGGGTCCAAAAATACCACGAAATTCCTTACCGTCCCGTGTCCCTGATGCTGATCTTTAACCCTCCGTCTACCAGACGGGTCCATTGGACCCGACAGGTACATACAAAATATTCATTCAAACCAGAAATTTCTTTAAAATAAACTAAGTATATAAACCAGACACTACTACTTCTGACGGTTTTTCGAGGAGCCTGGGGCCACTGCCCCACATCCCCGACAGTAACACAATGGAAGCCTAACAGGAACTGAATCATGGCAGTACTGGGAAAAAATGCTTAGAAATGGGGTAAACCAGACAAAAATAAAATAAGGTAAATAAATAAGTTAAATAGTTTTAAATAAAAATTCTGGTGTAGAACGTTTTATTAAAACTTGAATAAAATTCCCGGTAGATCTAGGGTTAAGTTTGGAGCTGTCTGTATAAAATTGTTTCAATAAAAGTACTTCGATGTAATTTTTTTCCGATAATGGGAATATTGTTTTATTTAAATATGTATCAAAAAAATAACCTGCACACATTTTTACGGTTGTTATTATTTTTTTTAACTCTGTCTCTGGATTTTACATTCCTTACCGTCCCTCTTGCTAAAATTATAGAGAAAATCACTTCAGATGCAGCCACCGATTTTTTTTCAACTTTTTTCTCGTGCAGAAGTATGCCTAAAATTCTTTGACAAGTAATTTAAATCAGAATATAAATCAGCATTTAAATTTAAATTTCAAGCATTGTGGCTTTATTGGTAGTCTTAGAGTCCCCAAGGATTATTCCCGCACTGTTCGAGGTAAATTATCATTATTTTTTAATTCAATGTAAATAAATGTTGCTAAAAATCAATGAACATTGTGGCTATCATTTAGTCTTAACATGATTTGCCTAAAAATAGGTGGTAATTTTCCTTACCGTCCCTTTTTTTTTTCTTCCTTACCGTCCTTTTTTTCCCTTGCCGTCCTTTCTTTAGCATCCCTTTAAGACAATGTTATATCAAAATTTTGTACTAAAAATACTACATTGTTATTATTTCTTATTTGAATGTTTTGTGGGTAGTATGCAAATTCATTATAAGTAAAAATTTAAAAGAAAATAAAAAGTTAGAGGGGTAAAACGGTAAGGAAAATTAAACTCGCAAGTTTAACTTATACCTCAGTTTAAAAAAAAAAATCGTCGCTGCTGACCATTTTTTCTTTATTTTGAATCATTAAATCATTTGTCTATAAGTTTAAAATGTTATTTTATTAAGTTTAATTTCAGCAGATTTTTATTCCTGAAAGTTAAAATTTTGTGACAATGCCTCATATATGGGTCATTCTCACAATCTTTTGACTTTTGGGGGAAAAAAATCTGGCGAAATTAAACTTGCTAAAATAACATTTTAATCTGATAGACGGATCCCTTAATGATTCAAAATAAAGAAAAAATGGTCAGCAGCGAAAATTTTTTTATTTAACTGAAGTTTAAGTTAAACTTGCGAGTTTAATTTTCCTTACCATTTTACCACTATAACTTTTTTTTTTCTTCTAAATTTTTACTTATAATGAATTTGCATAGTACCCACGGGCACATTCAAATAAGAAATAATACAAATGTAGTACTTTTAATACAGAATTTTTGTATAACATTGTCTTAAAGGGGTGTAAGGTAAAGGTAAGGTAAAAAAGGGGGACGGTATATGAAAAAGGGGACGAAATGGGACGAAAAGGGACGGTAAGGATGGAACGGTACGGAAAATTACCACCTTTTTTAGGCAAATCATGTTAAGACTAAGTGATAGCCCCAATGTTCATTGATTTTTAGAAACAGTTGTTAACATTGGATTAAATTAAAAAAAAAAATTATTTACCTCAAACAGTGCAGGAATAAACCTAGACTACCAATAAAGCCACGATCTTGTAATTGATATTTAAATGCTGATTTAAATTCTGCAGTAAATTTCCTGTCAAAGAATTTTAGGCATTCTTTCTCTAGCATAGTTTAGCAAGAGGGACGGTAAGGATGAAAAACCCAGGGACGGAGTTCAAAAAATAATATCAACCATAAAAATGTGTGCAGGTTAATGTTTTGCTACATATTTATATAAAACAATTGTCCCAGTTTTGGAAAAAAAATACATAAAATTACTTTTATTGAAACAATTTTATACAGACATTTCCAAACTTAAAATTCAGCATCAGGGACACGGGATTTGGACCCCCCAACATCGTCCAAAACTTATTTGTCTCGTTAATATTGTTATGCAATCATGCAATGAGATATTCCCCAGTATATGAAATAAAAAAAACACAAAAAGTGTACTAAAATAAAATTTATTATTCAGGGACATGAAAGTCAAAAGATTGTGAGAATACCCCATATACCTTTTTGAGAAATTTCAATTGAGAAACACTTTTTATGTATTATTTTATGTATTATTTTATCACTTTTAAATTTTTTAAAAATAGCAGTCAAAATAATTTCTCACTGTTTTTGTGTTTTTTTATTTAACCGAAAAAGATTAAACGATTATTTTAATATTCTATTTATATTTTATCTTGCCTTCAAGAGATAAAGTAAAATTTGTAAGACAAAAAAGTGTTATTATACCAGTGTAAATATTTAAAAATATTATACATGTTACATATTGGGAAAAAATGCATACATTTAAAAACAGAGTAAAATTTAATAAAGAGTAAATACATTTTAACTGCAAATGATGTCATCTGGAATAACAATTTCAGTGAACAACTGACGTGAAAAGTGTTTTTTTTTTCCACAAATGTTTATAAATGAAAAATTGGTACACAGTAAACATTATACATTTGAAACTCTATAAAATAAATTATTAGAAATTATCTCTTCATAGTATGTGAAAAACAATGGCATTATATCAATTATCAATACATTTTAATAAATGTTAAATAAAAATCAATAAATAAATCTCGTATTTTAATATTGTCTTTTATATAAAAATTAATCCTTTATATCGTAGCAATTTAAAAATTTGATCATCTTATGTATTTTAAACTTAAAAAACAAGATTATTGGGCAAAACTATAATCAAGATAATTTATCAAAATGAAATATTCTGTATGAATTTTCCCGAAGAATAAAATAAATCCTTATCATATTATAAATGCGAATATGTGTCTGAAAGTTTGACTGAAGTCAACATCAAAACGGATGAATTAATGTCTTTGTATCTTTGCATATAGATAGAATACAAGCCGGAAAAGAACATAGGCTATATATTATTAATTTTATACAAATATTTTTTTTAATAATTCAAAATTTCATTATTTTCATAGAGAATAAATGGACATTTTCCCCCATCAAATTTAACAGATTTTAACAATCTTTCTTTACCATTGCCAAGAAAATCAAAACCCGGAAAAAAAATTTCTACTCGGCAATTAACTTTCAATAAAGGAAAGTTAAAATTCTAGTGCTAAATTCAGCTTGAGTAAATAATTAAAGTTAATATAAAAAGCACAAATTAAATGTATTAAAATTGCTTGCAGGTGCATACATATAAAATAAAATTATTTAAAATACATTAAAAATATCATAAAAATATTAAAAAAAAAAGCTTCATGAATCTATTTATTTCACAAAAAACGAAAATCGTCTGTGAATATATTGACATTTACAACCAAGGTTGTACATTGGTTGTTAGTGTATTCTAAAGGTACTTTTAATGTATTTTAAAGATATTTTTAATGTATTTTAAAGGTATTTTTAATGCTTTTATATTATATGTATACACCTACAAGTAATTTTAGTACATTTTATTTGTGCTTTTTGCAAAAATTTTAATTAATTTACAATTGTACAATTTCCACGTAAAAAAGGGAAAATAAAAAGAATTCATAAGAAAATGACCATGACGTCACCATGATTTGAAACGAAAAAAAAATATCAGATACGTTAATAAGAGGTTTTTTGTCAAAAATGACGTCATAATTAGAATTTTAGAAAATGAAAAAGAATTATATTATTAAGAAAATACTTCGCTTGGAAAAATATGACCTCGTAATTGAAATAAAAGTTGCATTTTCAAGTATTCGTTGAAAATACAATGAGCATGAATATCAGCAACTAATGAATATAGATAAATAATGACGTCATATTTAAAATGAATAGCATAAATAATTTTTACTAATGCTGATTAACACGTTTGAATGTATACGTTACATACAAATGAGAGCTTTCATTCAAATTTCACGTTCTGTTTATCAGGAGAAGACATTTTTGTGGAAAAAAGGAAAATAAAACGGATTAATATATTTTTTATGATATTTTCACAAATGAAAAAATAATTTAATTTCGGAAGAGAAAAAAAGAGGATTTAAGTAAATGTCCCAATAACTAAAAATATATTTTTAAACACTGAAACTTCATGAATCAATTTATTCCACGGATTGACATTTACAACCAAGGATGTAAATATAACTTCAGTACATTTAATTGGATATATTGCCCCTATTAGAACGAATTGAAAATTTAAAATATGACATACTATTTTAATTAATTTTTTTTATAAGATGGCAGTTAAAACGTTTCACAAAGGCATTTTTAGTAAAAAGGTTTATCTGGTAAAAATTATGTAAAATTTTTTTCATGGAAAGCATCCATTTTTTACCTTCTTAAAAAAGGACTTTATCTATTCAACGCGTATGTATATTTTAATTTTAAAAATTATATATATTTACTTTAATTTCGTCAAAGTAGCGTCATTTTCATTGCACCAGCTTCGGAATTAGAAACGAAATCTTAAAATAACAATACAAACTAATTTAGAAATAATGTTTTACCCAATTTTTACCTCAAAAGTTGCATGAAAAATGCAATTTTAGCTTACATTTTATAATTTTAAAGACAATTCTTACTTGAAATTTAGTAATTAATAAAATTAATGTTTCAAATAATTTTTTTTTCTAACTGTTAAATTTCATTACGCGATTTCATATTTTGAATAAATTAAAATGCATATTTTTGCATGATTCATGAAGTGAAAGATTTTCTTTTTTAATCTACAAGTATTGTTCCGTAGATAAAAAACTGGTAAAAGCATCGTCATATTTTAAATCATTAATCGGTTTTCATATAGAAAATATTAGCATTTTTTTTTTTGCAGTTACACAAAATGGCGTGATTTCCATTGAATTTAAAATTCACAAATACGTAAGTTTAAGATGCTTTTACCGTACAATCTCCCTCAATGCCGGTTTCTATAAAATTTAATAAACAGTATATGAGAATGTGTGTAAAAATGTTTAGCAAGTAGTTTTAATTGGAAACTAGGCTTTATATGTAACATTGTTTACGTGTAAAGAGCCGATGTCACTTAAATAATAATTTCGCCTTTCACCTTATCCCTCTAATTTTTAAAGACGCCATGATTACCGGAAAGCACAAGAGAAAAGCCAATAAAAAAACCTAATAATCAGTTATCGTTTTCTGAAATTTCTTTCGATTTTAAAATATTTAAATCTACAGTTCAAAATAGCCCTGAAAGAAATTCTTTGTCCCCCATTGGACCACATTCCTGCAAATTTCGAAGCTTTCATAATCCTAAATTACAACACAATAATCGATATGAAATGATCTATAATCGGGGTGATTTTTCCATAAACATAATTTTTCCGCGCTTTTAAACAATAAGCAACTCTATTGCTTAATAAATAAGCATTTAGGATTTGAGTCTTTTGGAGCGTGATAAACATTTTGATATTATTGGTAGATCTACAGCTGTTAAAAGTGTCGTACTGTGAAATTGTAATTAATGTAATAAATATTTGAAAGTTAAAGATAATTTTTGTACTTTTATTATCTGTATTTGAAGTTTTATGCTTCACCACGTTTGATTTTTTTCCCCAAGATAAGACATTTTGGAATAGAAATATAACGTCGTATGTTGATTTTTCGATTATTCTAAATATTTCAAAGTCATGTCTGAAGTGGCCTGTTAATAACTACTTTCCCTTAAAACATTTACTAATGAAATATCCCTAACCAATATTTGTTGTTACAAAAAAAATAAATTCATGCAATATTGATTAACGGAATAAAAATAAAACACAATAAATATAAATAATAAAATAGAATAACAGAGATGCAAATTTATTCTTCATTTAATCTTGGAAAGGCGTATGAAATTTCAAACTCACGAAAGAAATTTAAATGATCCTATATATATACATGCTACTATGAAAGACCGAAATTGGAGAATGTCGACTTTCACTGGGGAATGTCAACACATACCAAAAACGTCGGTGAAAGACCGAATATTTGATTATATTCTTGTGTATTCGGACCATCACCGGCGAATGTCGACAAACGCAGATATGTTCTGGTGGAGGTCGAAAAGAGGGGTGGTGTTTAACAGAGTCTGAATATTCTTAACTCTTTCTTATGTGAAGTCGATCGCTTTTCATGAAATCATGAAATTGTTATCTTACTCATTCGGTGTGAACCATTAACCCTTTCAGGGGCAAATAATTGTGTTTCCGTAATGTTGATTTCACACCGGAATATACTAATAAATAAATAAAAAAATAAAAATAAATAAAATTATTCAAAATAAGTAAAAGCCATTTTATAACTTCTTTCCACCAAAGTTATAAAACAAATGTGTAATTACATGTTTCTGTTGCAAATCTTGATTAAAATTAGCTGGGATGTAATATATTCCACCGCCCTCAAGAGGTTAAGAGAATACGTCTTTTCATTTAGCATTATTTTGCCTTAACCATTAGTTTTGTTATTATCTCCATGTAGTAATGATAGTATTCTAATTCTAATAATGTTATACATGTGAAAGTAGGAAAAGGTATGGCTGAAGTCAAAAATAAAACAGATGATTAAATGCCCTTGAATTCATTATCCGTTACATTCATTTTTTTCCTAATTTTCAAAATTTTCGCTTCAGCTAATAAAATTTACATATTTTATTTGTTTCTATGAGATAAAATAAAACTTATAAAAATAAAATCTACTTTCAGAAAAATGTTTGAACTTACAGTTTGCACATATTTGTGCAGTGCTTTCAAAAAATATTTTGCGATTTCACTATTAATATTTCCAACATAGAGTAAGTATTTTTACAATATTGACATTTTGTTAGAGATTATTACGATGTACAGCAATCTTTATGCAGCATTTACGTTTCACTACAAATATTTCCAAAGTAAACCTAATATTTTATCAATATTGAGATTTCAGTTCAAATGTTAGCGATTAGTATTGAAAACTAAGAGTACTTTTATATTAAAAATATACCTGAATTTTTAAATAATAATTTTCGCTTTGTTTAATGGCACACTTTCATCGAATAAATACAATGAAAATTGCCATTAAAAAAAAGTGGTAAATATCTTGAATCCAGAATTTCCGCTACATTCAGAACTCTGTTAGCGATGACGGTATATATTGGCCACTATAACCAATATACCTGAAACAGTTTTTTCGGGTAATTACTTTTTATCATATTTATTAACAAATAGTAATCTTCGCCTTATTTATTATCAGAATTCTTATGGCAAATATGCTATTAGTAAAAAACAGTGGTTATATATAAAAAAAAGAAACACAATGACTCCTTTAAATATGTAAAATTTATAAACTTAAGTAAAAATTTTATACATTGTAAAAAAAAGAGAGAGAGAAGGCGAGAGAGAATTGAAAGGGTAATGGATAGATTACCAGAATTAGGATTCTATCATTATTACATGGAGATAATAACAAAACTACTTATTAACCCATTAACCGCTAAGACAAAATAATACTCAGTGGAAAGACATGATCACTTAAAAGAGTCTCAAAACTCTTAAAATTGAAAAAAAAAAGGAAAAAAATAAAGACCACTTCAACATTTAATATCTTAAAATGTATTTGATTTTAAGACACAATTTTTTATAAAAACATGTATAATAATCACCTATAAACAAATTAAGTTACATAATGCTATAAAAAGTGATAGAATATCTTTATTAAGACTTACGATCGTTTCATCGCACAATCGGCGACATTTTCAAAATCAATCATAATAGAAAATATTTTCACATAACTTAAAACAATAATATAGTAAACAATGTCACGAGACATGAAGCATAATGAAAATATTGAAACCATAAAATAAAATAAAAATTAAATTAGCTATTTGCGAGCGTGGATTAATTTTCACATAATTAAAAAACAACATGGTAAACAATGTCACGGGACATCAAGCATTCTGAAAAACATTGCAAAACATAAAATAAAATAAAATTAACTTGGCTATTTGCGAGTGTGGATTAATTTTTTTACTATTGTTTCTACAATTACTTAGTATCTCTTTCCAAATTCTAGGTAAATCAAGGGACACAGAATCATTGCAAATATTCTCGTTGCGTAAAAATATTTCTATTGATTCTCGGACTATGGATGGTAAATAAAATCTTGATGGATAAATTAATTTGCTATTTTTAAATTCAATCTGTAAAGGTTCTTCGCTGCATAATCTGGCCAAAGCTGTGGTTCTTCTATTGTATTTGATGTTTGCTATATGTTCTTTGATTCTAGTTTTAAGTTTTCTGCTTGTCATACCTATTTATTGACATATATATTGACATATGCTTGTCATACAATTTTTATTGAGATGAAAGATGCAGAAAATCGGCATAGCAGATTACGCGCACGGTTACAAAATAAATCTTGCAACTAGAATGAACATTTTGATACCTACTTATGCTTCAGATTATAATGATTACACTGAATCTCAATACATTTGTATTTAAAGCATTTTTATATTTTTAATACAAATTTGTATTTAGCTAATGCAAAATTTAGAAAATTTCAACAGTATAATCACCTATTTTTTTTTTCTTTTAACAATAAAAAGGAAATTTTAGGTTCAGTGTATACAGACTAATATGGAACATATGTTTTGAAAATGTCACTAAAAAAATCAAAAGTTCTTGAGATATCCTGTGCATTATGCTCAAAAACTTCATTTGGAGAAAAATGACTTCAAAGTTTTGGAAGCGCCGCTTCAGCTATTAAGCAGGTATAATTCTAAAAGCCACAACTACAGTTCTAAAGGGAATTTCGAGGAAACAATTATCAAAATGTTCAGAAAAAAAAACGAATTTAACATATAAAAAAAATTAAAATTTCGAAAATTTTAAAGCTTTGTCTTGAGACCCCTTAATAGGACGTTAGGTCCCGAATGGATTAAGCGTTTGAGTGCGGAACAAATCGTGTGGATATATGCCGAAAATGCGAGTGTGTTTGGGTTTATATATAATAAAAAATTACTTGTAAGCCGGCGATATATACAGAAATCGCACGCTTCGCTAGTGCAACCAACTTAAATGCACACCACACTGAGACAACAAATAGGAGCACTATCACCCTCTCCGTAATTTCAGCATAAAACAAAATGAGCACTATAGCGCTTCCCGCAATTGTGGAACATAACAAGAGTAGTGCTGTCGCGCTTCCTGAAATTTTGGCACTTAACAAGAGGAGCGCTATCACGCTGCTTGACACTCAAACGGTTAAATAATAGGGGAGCTAGGGGATGGATGGGACAAGGGATGGATGGGACATTCTCAATATTTCAGGCAATAAACATTTATTTTAAATTGCTTCCTAACCCCGTATGCCTCTACCACAGTGTGCTTCAGAACTAAAAGTAGGACCACATTGCTGTTTTCATTTTCCTTCAAAGTTGCATTTTTTGAAATCTCTGCTTAAAAGTAAGTTTTTTTTTACATTTGAAGATGTGAAATATCTTATACAATATAAAAAATTAAGCTATGTTGTAGTTATTTATTTTAAGGTTCAATATCAATAATTAAAATGAATGAATAGTAACCATTGTGACAAAATAATTTTTGAGGTAAAATGGCTGAGAAGGGATATTATGCATCATGGGGATGATTGGAACATTTCAATTGGGGATGAATGGGACATTCTCACTCCTCCCTAGAGATGTTGAAAATTTTATTTATTAATTAAATAGTATTATATAGGATGATAAATCAATAATTTACGTCAATTAATAGTATTAAATAGTATTATATGAGTTGTTATTGTTTAAAATTTCTGAGTGTTACTTATTGTATTGTAATAATTATTAATGGATTATCAAAAAATTGGTACTAAAATTTAATCAAAATAGATAAAATTGATAAAAATAGTATATGTGTATTGATCAAATGGGGGAAATTATATTGAATTTTGAATTGTTGCACAAATAAATCCTCACCCCTAACATATTGGGTCAATCGGAAAGTCGGGTCGTGTTGGGAAAATCAATTCGTACCGGAAAATTCAATCATTTAATTATTAGACATTGATTCCGATATCTAATGTCTAATAATTATCGGGCAGAGTTTTCCGGTACGAATTGATTTTCCCAACACGACGTGACTTTCCGATCGACACAATAATTTCCGTTCTGCATTTTCTACGATACATTTAATTAATATTAATTAATAAGTTATGATTGAAAATTATTAGCTATGCTATATTTAAAAGACATTTTGCACTTTCATTTCAAATCTAAAATGCCTCATAAATGGAAAAAAAGAACAAGTTGATAGCCGAAGTCCGCATTAAAAGTTAAATCTGCAATAAAAGAAGTTATTGAAAAAAAAAAAAAAAAAAACATATCGATTCGTGCTGTAAAATCATATATTACAGATATATAATTTTCATATAAGGTTATAATTATAATTTTTAATTTGGTAAAATTGAATACAGGGAGGAAAATCTTTGTGTCCCATCCATCCCTATTAGTGTCCCATTCATCCCTGCTGTGGGGATGATTGGGACAGGGAGGAACGCTTTTTTGATTTCATAATATTTTTATGAATAAATCATAATCTAGAATAAATATTGTTCATATATGTTGGCAAATACCTAATGTATGAAATGTGATATATAATATTGATAGTAACTTAAATAAAAAAATATAAAAAAATATTTTTGTAAAAATGTCCCATTCATCCCCCACCTCCCCTAATTCAAAGCTTGTGAGAGATAGCAATCGCCTTTATATGTATTTCAGAATATTCAAAATTTCATACCAGAAAAATATACGTAGATACCTGTGTCGAATCCTAACCGAGTAAGTATTGTGAATATGCATGCAGCACACCTTTGGATTACTGACGATTAAAACGTTTTTATGATTTAAAATTTAATGATCGAATCTAAAACACGGAGAAGTAAGTGCAAATTTCCAACATATTCAACATTCACCATTAGTGCATGGTAAATGTCGACATTTGCCGGTGTAAGTCAGAAATAAGGATATTTAACAAATATTTCGGACTTACACCAAGGGACCATGTGATTGTTGACATTCACCGGTGAAAGTCGACATTCTCCAGATTTCGGTCTTTCACGGTAACATATATATATAGTATGCGAATTGTGATCATC
Source organism: Maratus speciosus (assembly GCA_963932465.1). Taxonomy (NCBI): domain Eukaryota; kingdom Metazoa; phylum Arthropoda; class Arachnida; order Araneae; family Salticidae; genus Maratus; species Maratus speciosus. Next base: position 177,813,560 of record OZ010793.1, read on the forward strand.
AGAATGTTTCTATTATAAAATGCGACAAATGCTTTAATTTATCGAACTTTTTGTTTACTTGATGCATTTATTCTTGTTTAAATGTTACGTGAACGAAGTCACGGCTAACAGCTAGTATAAAAATAAAAATGAGTTTTCTAAAAAAAACATCTTTTATAAGCATTCAATGTTTATTTTTAAAATCACGCCTAATTTCATGACAGCAGTTCATGTTATTCCTAAAAAAAATTCCATTACAGTATGTTAATTTGGCGAGGGTCTCGATTATGGAAAAATCACCGCTTTTATTAGAAAAAGCTCGAACGAATGTATTAATTTAATAAATAAGTAATATTTGTTCTGTTTCTTTTTGAAGGTATGACAACAGAAAAAAGCATTATTTAAACTATCTATTCAGCAACGTATAGTCAAACTTCAGCATATACTCCGTATATACAGTTATAACCATAAAGAATATTTAGAGATCTATCACCTACGTGTGACTAACGGAAAAATGTCTTAAAATTAATTTATTAATTTGTAATTAAGTTCTAAAATATGTATGAAGTATTTCATCAGAAACAAAAATGTATAGATTTTTTTTATGAGGAGACAGTGCTCCCTACGAGCTATGTTCGCCAATTCTCCATTCAGACTCTAAAAACACGCGAATTTGATCATCTTTAATGATTACGGAAGATTGAATTACCATAATTAAAAAAGTAGTGTCGATTTCCCTGTAAACGGGTTTCCATTCATTTCCCTTTTACGGAGGAATTTTAAGACAGAATCAGCTGTTGTTAATAGTTGTTTTCGTGTTTGAATAGATAAGTTTAGTTAAACATTTGAAAATGAGCTAATATAAAATGAATTAGTTCAACAGAATCTTTGCCTCCCGGTATTTTTTAACAACGCTATAAGAAAATTGTTTTAAATAAGCCATTTTAAATGTATCCTTTTAAATCTGACATAATCTCACCAAAGTTTTTTTTTTCTCTTCTTAATATTCGCGTGAAAATATTTTTATTGTTAGAAAGGAAATATTATTATTTGCGCTGGATTAGAATTGGCAACATTAATTAAAATCACCATCTCTCATAAATATATTTTGAAATTTAAATTGTCTGGCAGTATTATTATTTGGCCATTTTAAATAGGACGTAATTTCCCCCCATTTATTTCTTTTAACGCATACTAACCCTCTCGCTGCGTAATTGTTTTATCAAAATACAGCTTCAAAAATTACGCATTTAATTCCTTCGCGACGAGCGTCTTTTAAGAATTTTTATTCTTTTGTCACCGGTTTCTCAAAACAGAAATTTTCGTCTGATTTAATCGGGAAAAATGCTCCGATTAGATAAGACAAAATTTACAATAAAAAGTAACTATCGGGAATGATCAAGAAGGGTTAATTAGACGGAAAAAATGCATCCCTGATGAAATCTCGGGTTGCGCAAATTTTGCTACTTTTACGTTACCCGACGAACTCTCGGGTTGCGCAGCGGGAGGGTTAATGAATTCATTATTTTTAAGTTTTCTTTCTTTTTTATTATTCACGTGTAAATACAATTTTTATTCCGTAATTTTCAATATTTTCTTGTTTTTAACACGTAATCATTTAAATCTAGTTTGAAAGGTTTTTTTCTGATTGCAATAGTCACAAGTAAATATTTTTTTCAATTTAAAGAAAATATTCTTTGCGCTGTTTTTACAATAATACCCTTTTCTAAAATATGTAAAACATCTCTCTCGAAATGGTTAAAATTTGAGTTGAAAATGGAAAACAAAAACTCAAAAATGAGTCAAATTAAAAAAATAAATAAATGCAATTTAAACACCGCGAGCTTCTAATGTATATCCTTAGAAAAAATTTTCAAATTCCTTTGTATAGATTTTGTTCCTATAAAATTTTTTTAATGGAACGATTTCGACCAACTTTATCATTAAAGGCTAATTCCACGGGTTTTTGTAGTGTAAGTCACATAGCGGATAACTGAAATCCTCGTTGGCCACCGTTATTTTCGAAAGGTTTTCTCTTCTTATTCAATGAATGAGATATCTTCGATAAACTAAGTGACATTTTCCGTTCTAAAATACTGGTAGGCAAAAATCGCAGCCTGTGACTTACACTACATGTACGTATGGAATTAGCCTAAATAGCTCTTAACCCTTTCAGGGGTAAAGAACTTCTGTTGCTAAAATGTTCAAATGACTAATTCACATGAAGAATTAAAAGCAAATATATTTGAAAATAAGTAAAAGCTTTTCTTCACGCACAGTATAAATGCAAAATTTTATTGAAAATTTCTGGTATGAATGTGGCGTTTGGAAATAAAAAAGAAGTGGGATATATTATATCCCACCGCCCTTCAAGGGGTTAAAAAATTCATCGATTTAATAACTGCCTACTTCAGCGTGTTTATCAAACATTTCTCTATAATACTACCAATTTACATATTTTTGTATGCAGTAATTTTCTTAATATTAGCGAAGAAAGATCCCCGGTCACAAAAAATAATTTATGGTGGTGGAAATGACAGGACTTAATTACTTTATTTTTAGAATCAAGATATTCTAGTATAACAGGTAGTGAGTGAAAAATCGATTACAAAATTACATTTTTACATACATCAACAAAGTAAAGTTGAAAGAGTGTAAAAACTTTATATAATATAATTTACACTTAATTATCATGTGTACTACTGAAGTTGCACATTAAACTTTTGTTTGAAGAAAACAACGTATGGAGTAGGGATATTTGTAGCACAGTAAAATTGACAATGAATAGGATAGATTTTAAAAACTCGATTGTAAAATCGAAAGATATATTGTGTGTGCAATACATAGACAATACAGATTACAATGTTATAAGTATACAAAATAATTAAACTTTCTTAACGTAAAAGGTAAATTAAACATTAGCAGGGAAGCTGGAACAATTTTACTCTCTGTGTCAATGCTTTATTATAATTGATGTTATTATAATTAATGTTAAAGCTTAGTTATAATTTATTATATGAATAGAAAAATTTATAAAAATATGAGCAACACAGCATATATGTCTTCTACGCAATAAATATAGGATTTATTAACGTCTTTTGATACAATTATAAAACTTGTGAGTTTTTTGGGTTGTTGTTTTGTTTATTTATTACTTTTATTTTTACTAAAGGCATTTCCTGATTTAGTTATCTTTCATACAATTTATCACTGCTTCCCAAAAAACAAATATCGAATTACATTTAAATGAAAAATGTGAAAGTTTAAAACATCTGTCAAGTTTGGTCATTCAAACCTTTAGCTAGCTCACTAACTTTATACCAATGCGTCTATTACTTTGTTTCCACATTAATTTGGATTTTGAAAAAAGTATTTCAAAAATATTAATAAAAATAAACTTCTATTGTTTTTATGGTAGAACCATACGAAAATTGGGAAAAGATGTGATTTCAAAATGATTATTAAACATTAATTCCCAATTCAAGGATTTAAGCTGAGTATAGATTAATGAGAGAGACGAAAAATTTAAAATGTGTTAAATTTTCATTTTCTCATTTCGAAATTTTATGTTCATTTACGAGAAGAATTTATAAGCCCACAATTTGAGTGATCTGACTCTGAACATTAAAAATACTGTTGAGAAAGGAGGTTAATGCATTTTTCACTATAGCAATTTTTAAGCTTAATATGTAGATAATTTCATCATTGACTTATTCAAAGGTAAGTGGCATATCTTTGCTAAAAATGCTCTAAGTCTCTTAAATTTACACGGATTTGCATGATATTGATATATGTAATTAAAGTTTACTTAATGTAATTAAAGTTTACTTAAGCATGTACCATATTAAAAAGGAACTATGCAGCTGTTATAGTTCATTTATAGGGACACACAAAAGAATTCTGTTACATTATGTTCTATGAAGAAAAATCGTTTGAGGTGCATTATAATGATGTTACTATACTTCAAACACATTAAAAGTTATATGCAGCACTGAGATGGAGAATGTATTATTAACATGTATTATTTAGAGCTCGTTTGCAGAGATGCTCAAATAATTCCATTGCATTATGCTCTATAAGACAAAAATTGTTTGCAATGTATTTCAATGACGTTTCACTATTTTAAATATAAGAAAAGTCTAAAATATACGTCAAATGTGGCGAATGAGGTGCGTTCGTTCTTATAACTAGTTTTATAAATATTCAGATCTTGGTGCAATAGCGGTTGCACTCTTATTCAAAAATGCATGAATACAAAATTTATTACGATTAAATTCAGTAGTGCGAAAATAATAGGACTCCATCTTAAATAGGAGGTAATCACCATGGCAACCTAGAATCATTACCTATCACGGGATATCAGGGAATTCATTACGTATGATAGAATTTAATAGAATGAAGAAAATTTTTATTAATATCTTTTTAAGTTTTTATTCCATTTTCATAAAATTTGAAATGACTCGACAAAATTATGCGATGATTATGTATATTTAATTTCAAATCATTCACTTGGGTAGTTTTTGCACTGTTGTACGCAGACTGACGGTCGGATCAGACGACGAATATAGGTGCTACGTATTTATATAATTACGAACGCACCTAAAAATGATATATGCATCTCTGAGGTATACAACTTGCTTTCTGTATATTATGGAGTTCGTAGCATTTGTCATTCATTTACAAGGACACATAAAACAATTCGATTACAGAACTAACTATAAATGGTAATTGCTGAAGGTGCGTTTCCTGATGCACTGTGTTCTTTTAAGCATAACTAAATTTTAGTGTATTACTTTGTGCATATATATTTTATAGATTATATATAGGGCTGAAAAAAAAAGAATCCGTAAGCATTACCATCTATAGGGTTGAATTGTCTAAAGTGTGTTTTGCGTTTTCCGGCGGAAGTATATTTTAGTATACTAAGATATGCTTGTAAAATATAAATAAATTGTAATTATACATATAATTATACATATAATTAGTATTTATATATTAGTATATAATAATAAATTATATTTCTAACAATAAGCATAATTCTAATAATAAATAATACACGGCAGCAGAAATACACGCAAAAGAAATTTGCGTTTTCTTCTATGGATACTGAAAGTACGTTTTTAGTTATGTTACGCGTTCTCTTGGTGGTTTAAATTACTATTATACATATAATTATAATTTATATATTAATATATAATAATAATAATAAATTATATTTCTAATAATAAAAATAATTTTAATAATAAATTATAATTATAAATAATACTGGGCTGCGCAAAAGAAATTTGATACATTGCTGTTGCGTTTTTAGTTATGTTACGCTTTCTTTTGGTGATTTAAATTTTAGTATATTATGAGATGTGTATAAATTCTATAGATACAAATTTACCTAAAATAATTCGGAATTATGTCTTTTAAGGTATCTGACTACGTTGAAAATGCAATTTTCGACCAAAATTGTCATATTTATTTTATTTTATTTTATTAAAGACCAACTCTTTACCTTTCCAAAACTGTATTTGTTTTTACTGTACGATAAATAGATCCGGAGATATAGCGGTTTTAAAACTACTCAACAGCTGTCACTCAAACCGAAAGTGCTGTTTAAAGGGCTTTAAAATTTAAAATTTTTAAATTTTTAAATTGCTTCTAAAGGGTCGTATGTTTGGAGAAATTTCGCGATTTTGGATGCATTTGTTTAATAATAAGAAATGTAAATAATATGCTCCATGAAATTTGATGTATATTACTGTAAATTCTTGTAGTAACACATAAATCTAAACTTTAAATGCATTTTTCTGGAAAATGTGATTTTCGGTGAAAATTCCATACGCAAAACATGATTTCTCAAAATGTTATTGGAATATCACTATAAAATTTAAAATATATGTTATTTACACTATTGTGAAGGCAATAAACTAAAGATTTAAATTTAGAATAAATATTTTTTGTTTTATGGATGTTTTTGAGGAATGACATCGATGAATTTTATGAAAATTAACATGTAAACAGGTGCGATATGCTATAAGTTTTGAAATACTTGAAGAATCTCTTAGATTTTTGTTCATTGCCTTCACCAATGTCATAAATATGAAGTGTAAAAAGGAAATTACGATACATGCAGTAGAATTTTCTTTAGAGCGTTTTGCGTTTCGGGCCAAATTTCCCTAAATTTTACTATAAATTCCTCCATTTAACAAAATTTTTTCAATAAATGAAATTTTTTACAATTTTTTTCACATTTTCTAGTCCTAACCTTAGTAAAAATAAGTTTAAAAAATAATTAAATTGCTTTTTTGGGAAAAATTGCTCCGTACGTAGGCAGGCACCTTAAAAGATTTTATAAAAGTGCATTGAATTGTTTTACATGCATTTTTTAGCTTACCTAAATTTTTACTACATTATATGACGTAAGTATAGTTTAATATAAACAAATTCATGTACCGGGTGTCCCAAAAATAACTGATGGATTTTAATATTCAATAACTTGCAAACGGTGACAGATATTAAAAAAATTCAATATATATTAAAAATTTAAAGATATTAAAAAGTATTATGTAAGATGTCAGGAGTTTTTATGCTGCGATTCTCAGTTTTATTTACAAATAGCACCGATAGATGGCGCTGCAGGCAATAACCGCTATTCGGCCTCTCTCTTCTTCCATGCGAAAAAAGGAGATTAAAATGCATTGAATGGATCCCGAAGTACCAAAAATCAGGTCTAGACTGAGCACCTACTGCTCTCAGCGCCATCTATTGTTTGAAATTCCAACCAAAATCAAGAATAACTGTACAAAAACTCCTGACATCAGACATAACACTCGCCCAAGATTTTTTTTAAATATCTGCCACCGTTTGCAAGTAATTGAATTTTAATATCCATCATTCATTTTTGGGGCACCTGGCACATGGCTGCACGAAAAAAAAATATATAGTTAAAATGTTGCCTATGCAGAAAAATTTCCAGAAAAGCATTTTAGTTTCTTTATGCATTTTCTATTTAACTTATGGGGTGAGTATAAAAATCAATGACTCATGCTCATATATTGGAAATACAAAAGAATTCACACGCGTTACAGGCTACGGGTAGTAGTTTTTTTTTTAAGAATTTTTAATTGCATTATGTGTTTTTTTAATTGTTTATTTAGCTACTACATTTATTGTATGAAAAAAATAATTTTCTTAAAGATAACCTGATCGTCTTGGAAAATGTTTTATAACTATTCCTGATGCAGGATCTCGTTCTTGTAAATTGATAGTAAGTAATGTCTTTTTTTTCTTTTCAGTTAGTCTTTCTGCCAGAAACAAATTTAAGCATAAGCTAAAGAGCTTACCGTACTGCATGTTTGGAAAGGATTTTCTCAAACGTGATTAATAAATATCACTCATGCAGTGTAAGCTGTCCTCAGCAGAGTATTAACCCTTTATCTACTGACGGTACTTATAAATACAATTAAAATAACTTGTTATAAAATTCATTTAATACGTCGAATAGTTGTAATTAAGTTTAGAATGAGGTTTAGGTACATTACTTTATCTTGTTCCAAAAGCATTATTGGTTACACAAAGCAAAAACATTTTTAAAAAGATGATTTCTTTTGCCTTTGCATCTTTTCAACTTTCTTGGCGTTGGGAGGGGGGGGGGGGGGGGCGGATTTTTCAACTCGGAAATATTTCTATATTTCTATTGTAAGAACATTATATTTGTACATTTACTAATTCTGCAAAATACTAAGAAGAGTATTCAAAATAAAAGATTTGAGTGGGGTTTTAAATATTGCACAAAGTCCCTATAAATTCGAATTTAATTAATCCTTCAATCCTTCTAAAATTTATTAAATGATTATGTAAATCTTCTAATGTAGTTTAAACAATTCACGAAAAATGCTTCAGAAGATAAAATTTTCATGAATTCATAATTCAGTACATAAAGGGTTAAAACATTTTTTAGTTTAGGTTCTCACTTATTCTAAATTCTTCCGTATTCTCAGTTATTCATTGCAAAAAAAATCAGCATTTTGGTATATTCGCTATAACTTATTGGTCGCTTTTTCTAAGCTTGTTATGTAAATATTTTGGAAGTTGTAAACAAAGCTAAGTTAAGGTATAGCTATTAAAATGGCAGAATAATGACTTACTTTGTATCCATGGTGTCCATGATCTGAATGACTATCATGGTGTCCAGATTTGTGAGCATCTACATCATGGAGGTGGACCTGTTTGTCATATGAATAGGCTTTCTCGTATCCATGTCCGCTATTTTTTACATAGGCAGTGTGTTTTCCTGTAAAAAATTAATAAATATGTTTAGCTATACCTACACGGACAGATAAGCCACCAATTACAAAAATTATAATGTTATATAAATAAAGAATAAATCAGCAATATTGCATTGTTCAAAAAGCAATTTCATTTTTTCAATAATCAATTCAATTTCAATCATTTTCTCAATTTAGACTGTATGAGAACTTGGAAACTACTCATGATAATTCGGCAAACCAGTAATATACATTTAGATGCATTTATACTTTAATTAAGACTATAACCATAGCATTTAGAATTTTAATTAAATAATGCACTTCCTGGTTCATTCGTGTCTGTTAGTAGCTTTCTTTCCCAAGACCGACCAAGTTTATCATAGAAGGACTACAGCAGTTACTATACTGTACTGTCTTTACTCTATAGTTATTATGTATTTCTACAATTGAAATTTTGATAGATATATTAAAAAGTATTGTGTGTTTCAAAAGAATAATAAAAGTGCAATAAAAGCGTATTTGTGTATGGATGGGAGTTATTATGTCCAAAATTTAAAATTCAGAGCCATTTTTCATAATTTTACTCTTTTCTATATCGAAAAGGGAAGAACACTGTTTAATCAAGAAAAATGTCAGATTAAGCATAATGCGAAGATGTGTTAACACTGCAATAAGCTAGTTTTGCATTAATTTCGTTTTGATAATGTCGACGTTAAAAACAGTGACGCCAGTTGGAGGGTGTAATTGCCGCATACCCCAAGGAATTTAATATATTGGAGTGTATAAATTATCACAGATCAGATTTTTTTTAGATGAAAAATTACAGAAAATCTAAAGCAACTTATCAGATTTGATTAAAATAGAAACATTATCGTTAAAAACATTTTTTAAGCGCAAAAATTAATAATAATAATATATGCTAAACCTTGCTATTGCAACATTCTCAATGTGAAACACATTTATCATTAATGAGCATTTTGGCTCATTTTTTAAACAAATGGGAGAGTAAAACTGCGTTCATTTCATCTCAACTGGCCATAACTAATAATCCCCCACCATCACCACCACAAGTTTTGCAATGCTGCCCCAAAAAATAACAAGATGACAGAATAATATATTGGATGAAAATAGTCAATATGTAATTAAATGAAATATCTATACAATATGCAACGTATTATTTCATTTTTAGGAAAATATTCGCATGTAATTAGTATATATTTAAATGACATATTTATATAATATACAAAATAGTCTTTCATTCATAATGAAGAGAGCTAATATTTTTTCCAACTGGATTAAATCATATTCAAGGCTGGAGTAGCACAGTTGAAGTTTATCCCAACAGAGCTAAATATGTCCAGACCCGGAATCGAACCTGGATACTTGGCGTGCCGTGCCAATGCTTTACCTGTTAAGCTATCCGGACGATACCTGACTGACATAATTCACACTTATTATTCACTTCATGCCCAACAAATAAGGCACGGCACGGCACGCCGAGCACAGCGCGCACGCCAAGTATCCAGGTTCGATTCCTGGTCTGGACATTTTTCGCTCTGTTGGAATAAACTTCAACTATGCTACTGCAACCTTGAATTAAGAATATAGTCTTTCATTTTTAGGAAAAAATGAAAATAAATTACTTTCCAAATAACCCAATAATAAATGTAAAGTGTAGTACTGTAATAGGGCAGCAATCTTGCTACGAAATTTTTCACAAAGAAACCTCTTTGTGAATATCGTGAAAAGATATTTTTTTACTTCATTTTGATTTTTATTATTATTAGGTTTCATATAAAAATACACCAAAAGAAAAATGTCAGAAAATGCTCCAATGACAGACGCAAAATAAAACATTTATTTACTTAGATACCTCCTCATAAATATTGCTATTTAAATGAATTCTACTTCGTTCAAAACTTATAATGACTAATAGAAAACAAAAAAGAATTGTAGTGAACATTAGATATCTCTTAATTCTAGCTAGTATGATTGCATACGTAGTGGATTGACGTTTAGTAAAATAAAAAATGTTTTAGATTGCAAGAAGTGCAATTGGCAAGAAAAATGTGGAGATGAATCGTTGATTTAGAGATGTGGATTAATTATTATGGACAACGTATTATTGACTGTTAGTAACTACTAATGAAACATTTTTTACAGTTCGAACAGAATAACGAGTTGGAACTACTCTAAAATCAATAGCGCAAGACTTTGTGAAACATTCACAGAGTTCTTTTATTATTCAAAAATATATCAGACAGGGTTATTGAAAGGATTTTACATCGAATAGAAATTTATACTTTCCAAAATATCCATTGCATTTAGAATGAATTGCTCTTCCATGATATATTTTTCCCTCACTGTTGTGTCTCTAAAATCTGTTCAAAATGCGAAATTTTATGTCATTTTTTGAAAGATTCACTGCGTTTATATGACAAAAGGAAACATAACCAAATTCTTACAATATGAATAAGAACACCTACATTTTGTTTTCAATTCTGAGTAAAAAAGAATTCATGTATATGACAGAAAATATCCAATTTGGATATGAGAAAAATTTTAACGTCAAATCCTAGTCGAATATGCCTTACACATTTCATTCAATTTAAAAAAAAAGAAAGAACAAAGAAACAGTAATCAGAGTTAACGAAAGGAGGTCTGGAAACTAATATTGTTAAATTGTCTATTATTAGTTCAAGTTACTATATCGTCTCCCTAAAATTATATTTCCAAGTGAGATGTCATGGAATTGTTGTGTGTAACTTTATTTACATATAGTGAATATTCTACTCTAGAGAACAACATATACGAGGAAACAATATATTTATTGGATGATTCTACGCAAATGGACCATTTTCATCATTGTGATAAAAAAATGAATAAAATCATGTCAGAAGTTTCAAATTTTTTGTAACAAGACACTAGAAAAGATACTTATTTGGAAAAAATAACCACCAGACTTAATATTAAGAAATTCTATAATTATTAGATTTTTAAATATTTATTAGAATGAGCGGATGATTACAATGTGAAGAAATGGCAATTTTGTGAAAAACAATTTCAAATAACATTTTAAAGAAAACTTTTGTCTTAATGTAGTCTAAAATTAAATTTAGATTCTCTGCTATCAAACGGCTCTAGAGGTTCGATTTTTTTTTAACAATGTCAAATATTGGGTAGTCATAAATATCCTCTTTCGTATGCCACTTAAACTTTCCATTGCCTGTTGGTTCAACAGCATTTACTTTGACTTATTTGTCATCAATTCCCAATAGTTCTCCAAGATATATTTCAATTTTATGCTCCAAAATTATCGAATCCAAATGCTTTAAAGGCCCTGTTAAATAAAATTTATTGCCAATGACTTTCGAAATGTACAGCTTCAATTTCTTCGGTGAATTTACAAATAAATTTTTCACTGAAATCTATATGCAATAAAATATAGTTTTGTGTTTAAGATGACTTTATTTTCTTAATTGATTCATATTGATAAGCTATATTTCTGCTGTGTGCCAGGAATATTTCAACTGAATGCTAAATTCTTTCACGAGTTCTTTTGGTGAAATTTCTCAACAAACTTTTTTTTTTTTTTTTGCTTTCCTTGCTGACTTTTCTTTAACTTTTACATAATAAATAACATTTTATACACCGATTTGCTTAAAAATACGCTTTTATTTTCATCAAAAGATAAAATTTTCGACAAAAATACCTTTTCTACAAGTTTTTAAGAATACTAAAACAATTCTCTCACATAAGAATCATCCCCACACATGAGGGAATGACTAGTGAGGGAATAATAAAATGTACATTATTAGCTTTTAAAATGTGTACTAATAAAGTAAATAAAAAAAATACATATTCTCAAATTATCCCTTCAGAGAAAACTAAATCACACATTAATACATTTTTAGAAAAATAAATTATTTTTATAAATTTAAATGAGGAAATGATAACATCATCTTAACATTCATCTAATCTGTCTATTAAATTATTCCTTTCACACTGAAGTATTTCTCCAGGGTGGCTTAAAATTGTTTTACAGACAGGTAAAGCCATGTGCTCATACATGTGCGAAATTTCAGCCTACAGTAGTACCACCTGTCTCAAATATCCAGAATTATTAATGAGTGGGGGAATGATTTGAAATATGAGTTGCAAACTTTTTTGCATAATAAAAATTACATGCGCAAAAAAAAAAAAAAAAAAAAAAAAAAAAAAAAACGTAATACATAGAAATAATACTTGATGTGGTTATATTAAAAGACAGAAGTCAGACAAAAAATAAAATATAAATAATTCAGTAAGAAATGATATTTTTTATATTTTTGGGTGGTAGTAGTTGCATGTGAGGGAATGATATTTTATAGGTTTAAAAATTTATTTTAAATATATGTTTTAATTAATACTTCAATTTTATGAGCTAATATAATAAAACCATGTCTAAATTACATGTTAAAAAAATACATTAAGTTTTTCTGTTGAAAAAATTTAAATATCCTCCAGTTTTAACATTAACTCCTATTTGCGTTGAATCACCCTATTGGTCTTTTGAAATTCATAACTATTGTGTCATAATAATAGATCCTAATTTTAATTGTTTTGTTGGCTAGAATTGTTAAAGTAAAAATTTCGTTTAAAAAATTTGCTAAAATTACGGGAATTGGAACCTGGTAACTCTTATTACCCGACTGCCAAGAAGGGTTATGTGTTTCACGCGTATCCGAGTATGTGGATCTCTTTATACCCTCGAAACATCCCAACAGCTGGATGGATTTTAATGAATGAGGTCTCTATCAATTCGTTTTAACTGTCCGATGGTTATAGGCTAAGTTTTCTTTTTATAAATTCAAAATGGTGATAAAGACAAAAAAAATTTTACGCACCCTATTGAGTGGCATATCATTGGATAAGTCTTTCAAAATGAAGACGATGTTTCATTGACTATTTTACAGTCAGAAGCTCCGTTTAAATATTACACAACCTGGAAGTTGTGTAGGTAGGATCCCTAGCTTTACTGCAACTCTAACCATCATAGACATTCTACAGGCCTCATCAAAACAGTGTTTATAGATAAGAACTAACAATTAAACACAACTTAAAAATCATCAATACAAGTAAATAAAAAAAATAGGTAAGTAATATGAAAAATAGTTTCACATTGATCATAAATAACTAAATAGTTCGCTTTTTACGCAGTCGGTTTTTTTTTTTTTTTTTTTGAGTGTTTGAATTTATATTTTACTTGTTTTAATTATACATTTTTTAAAGTTAAAGTAAAATTAATGTCAAATAATAAGTGAATTTACAGAGATTTCAATCTTAAATCTTAAATATTACGCTGGAACAAATTACTGTTTTAGTCTTTTTAATTAACTTTTTATCATACATTAATGAAAAACAAAATGTCTGAAAATTATTTTTTTGTTTTTGGGAATAATGTTTTAATTTTTTACATTTGTTTTCTAAATGTCTGTTCTTAAAATAGAGCGTCCTTTAATTAAAAAAAAAAAAAAAAAAAAAAAAAAAAAAAAAAAAAAAAAGTTAATAAAAAACTGTACATTAATAAAAGAGAGAAATATTTTAAATATCTTCGGTCATTTTTATTGCCATTTTATTTAAATATGAACCGCAAATTTACTTTTCATATTAAAATCTAAATATATACATATACTCGTACGACACTTACAAAATTTGTTTGTTAACTTTTTTGACTTTAAAATATTGTAAGAATGTTTTCAGAAGCCCATTTGATGGAAATTAAATTTAAATTCTTAGTTATTTTATTTCTCGTGAGTAAAACATGAATGTGGAATTAAAATATTTCAGTTATTCTGAAATTTTTGTTTTAGGTCCATGTATAATATAATTAAATTTAGATGTCTTCTTAAATAAACGACAATGTAAAAATTCCTTTTTGGCATTATCGAAACTGATAGTGGATTTTTAAGAATTTGTCCGATTAATCTCATTACAAAAAGTGTTACTGTTAAATTCTCCATTTTAAAATCTCTAAAATTAATATATTGTATATTCTGGAGCATAACACGTATTTTTGACGAAAGAAAATCCATCAAAAATTTTAGGTACGTGTTATCCTCCGGGTATAAAAATGAAAGATTAGGATTTTTAAAAAAATGACCATAAGAATTAAGATTTTTACATTAATGAATATTGTACTCGTATATATCGTACACTGTCACTTCGCATTTCCTCATTGTCTTTATTTATAGTCTAGCAATTAGTATATTTTTCAATATTCTTTATTGTATGTTTGTGTCCTGTATGTCATGAATTTTTTGGAGGCGGGGGGGGGGGGGGGCGATACAGCGAAATGCCTAAAAATACAGAAATAAATCTCGAATTTTAGGTGCACGTATATATATGTATGTAATATACGGTGCTTAATTAAGGTTGAAAATATAGTGCAAAATTTTGCTTAATAAAATAGTTCTTTAGTGTTTCATATACATTATGTTTATAGGCAATCACAATTTTGCGGCCGTAACAGATGATCTATTACCGATATATATGCATATATATATAATATGTATATATCGAGGTATGTATATGGCAGGTTTCTAGAGTAAAAAGAAAACTTGAGTTTAATTTTTGATATTTTATCTAAAACTAATTGACTTTTGTCTTTTGGGCATTGGTGTTTCTCCGTTGTTTTATAACAAACCATAAAAGTCCAAAAGTAATTTCAAATAAAAATATCCAAAAGTTTTGCGATATTACGAACTCTAAAACTTGCATGAAAACTTTAATTTGTAAAGACTTATTCGTAAATCAATAGCATAAATCAAATATTTCAGTTAAAATTTATATTATATTTTCTAATATTTTAACAATACATATACATTTTTACCTTATGCGAGATTGATGCGTCTGCGCATTTTTAAAACATTACTAGTCCAATGAATACTTTCCAATGAAGATATACAAAACTGGCATAGTTTCGGCATTATGAACTAACTTACAAATCGTAACTAAAATTTTAGTTTGAAAATAACTGAATCGCAAGTCAACATCGTACATCAAATATTACAATTAAAAACTTCAACTATCTTTCAAATCACGTAAGAAGAATGAAATGTTCTCACCAAAATGATCCTTGTGTTCACCATGATCTCCGTGAGACCCATGATCACCATATGAGGAAATCAGATGAGATCCATGTTTTCCATAACCTGACTTCTCATCGACAGCATGGTCATCATAATGTCCATGTCCATGAGAATCATGTGCTTTACTTAAGTGGCCATGTGAATTATATCCGTGACCTGAGCTATGGCCCGCAGAATGGGGAGCAGGATAATAGTCATAATGTGGTCCGCTTTCTGCAGCTATGAGATCGCCAGATTTTGTCTCTTCGGCCAATGCAATGCCCAACAGGACAGCGACGACAATAGCCTAGTTTAAAAAAAAAAAATCTTCAGTTAATGAAAGTGAACAAAATTTAACTTAACATTATTTGTATACGGTAATAAATATTGTTTTAGAATATATTCAGAAACACATTAGAGAGATTCTGCTCTCAAACCTTGTAGACGGGAGATGCTGAGTTCAAACCAAATCGCGCCCATTTGCCTAATCCTTCGGATTTTTCCGTAGATTTTTTTTAAAACTTGGGTAACATTGCATAAATACGGGTTAAGTTCCCTTAGAAAGACCCCCACGATGGGGGAGGGTCTCGATCTATACCCCTCGCGTAGATAAACATCAATCCAGAAACATTATTGTTAACTTTAGCATATCCAAACAGTTTTTTTACCATTCAAGCCATTTTTTAGAAATATGATAGACTGAGAAACGCATTACTGTTCATTTTAGAAATGGACATTCTAATGTAAAATGCGTTACATTAAGTATATCAAGTTAAATAAATTCCTTCACATAAATTAAAAATATAATGGTTAACTTATACAATCACATTTTAAAAATATAATAAGAAAAAAAGTTACAAAAGTGAAACGGTTGATATAAGATAAAAGAATAAGTTATTGATTTCCGATTTTTCAAAGTGTAAAAAAAAAAGAAAAAAACTAAAAGGTTTAAAATATTGAGAAAAACACTTTCATTTAAGAAGCTCTAAAATTAATTAATTATTTTTGTAAGAAAAAAAATCTAAAAAATTAATATAAAATTTGTATTCTTACTGAATAATTGAAAATGCGTATTAAAACTCAATATTGTTTAATAATTTTTAAATATATACTATAATGAAAATATCTAAAGTTAATTTAATTTTAAAATGTCTAATTTTACTATGTATAAAACTGTAGTTTTATGTATTTAATAAATGGAAAATGAGATAGCATGAGAAAAAACAGAAACCTTAAAAATTTAATTTAATTTATAATTAGTTTAATTCAAAAAATCAAATCGATGCTGATATCAGTGCATCTCATTGAAAAAAAAAAATAAAAATATATAGATTTAGATTTCTATCGCGACATTATTTGTGTATTTAATAAATTAAAACTTCAAAAAAAAATCACAAAAATGTAAATTTAAAAAATCGAACCTATTAATAATTAGCTCAATTTCAAGCACAAAATCGATACTATAATAGTGTATCCCATCGAAAAATTGCGGTTTACGTTTGTAATATAGCTTGCCTGCCTTACCTGGGCCTTCATGGTTCGTCTAGTTTGCTTTAAAATTTCAAATATGAATGACCGTCCTCCATAAACATCCTCTTATATACTCTTACACAAAACTATAGCCCTAAACCTCCCCCCCTCCCACTTCCGTCGGCGAAAGTGACCCCGTAAGGTCCAAGTAGGCCAAAGAATAGACATTCCTTTATCTCATACGTACAATCACTTTTTCTCTTACAATTGTTAGATGATCATTTTTGCTTTTTTTTTTCCCTTCAGAAGACCATGCTTACTTTTCCTTTCGTTAGGTGGCGTACGAGCTCTCGGCTTTGACCTCCTTCAAGTTTCTTTTCATGTTGTAATAATGTTTTTCTTGTAAACACTGTTTTTTCTCTATTGATCTTGATGATTTAAGATTTGTTGATCATACTGTTTCAAGTGTCCCTCCCCCATAATTTTTCAGATAGTGATCTTTTCGGAAACAGTTTAAAGCCCCTTTCATCTTGGTTGTTAATATTTTACGAAAGAAGTGATTGATTTAAAACATGCGTATACTTCCGGAAAGACAACCCTCCCTATTCATTTTGTTGAAATTAGTAATACAATTATTGATTTCGACAGAACAAAAGAGGGTTGTTAGGTTTCTTTTGTTATACATTTTGTGGCACCGGCCATTGCCTCTCCCCAGATTTTGAAATTAAATTAGCTGAACTTTCCTTTTCTCTAATTTTGAAAAGAAAATAGTAAAATTTATTGACTTTCCAAGCGACTTGCAATAATTAAACACTAAAAGAAAAACAAAATAAAATTTGTCATGCAGGGGGCTCTGCCCAGTGGCATAACCGGGCTAGGGGCCCAGAGGCGTTGGATATCACTTTTTCTAAGAGTTTACTTCGGTTTATTTAATTAAAAAATATATGCGATGAAATAACATAAAGGTTTTCATAATAAAATAATCATATGTTGAGCTTCTGGATCCCCAACTTAGCTGCCCACTGTATCTGCCCATAGTCTGAACCCCAACTCTCCTATGAGAGAAAAATTTTATTTATTTAGTTAGTTAGTTATTTGGCTTCTTGGCGAAAAAAAAGTTTAAAATCTTCATTTTGGAAAATAGTGGTAGAATACTTTTAGATTTTTAATATTCCTTAATTTTTAAATTATTGTATGGTTTTTTATGTTTATATGTTTAAAAATCGTCTTACATAGAGTGTTCTGACAAGAAAATTAATAATTTAGCCTATTTCGTGTTTTATACTCTATTTTAGAAAACACGGACTTAGTTGAAAATTACAGGCTCAATTTGATGTTTTACACTTGCACAACCAAACTCTCACCACTCATCTGATTTTGTTTTTTCAGCGCCCATTGTTGTAATAACATTTTTCTTGTAAACATTAGTTTTTTATTATGGTTTATTGATATTGATGATTTAGATTCGTTGATTATACAATTTCATGTGTCCTTTCTCCTTCTCACAAAATTTTAGAGATTGTGCTCTTTTCGAAAAAAATTTAAAACTCCTTTTATCTTGGTTGTTAAGATTTTACGAAAGGGTATAGTTGGGAAATGTTTTTGCTTGATTCAAAACACGTGCACTTACGAAAAGACAGACCTCTCCATTTATTTATTTATTTATTTATTTTGAATTAGTAATAAATTTATTGATTTAGACAGAATAAAAGAGGGTTGTTAACTTTCTTTTGTTGCACATTCGTATAATAATGTTATTTGCCAAGAAAATGTTGGCCGGAATGTGGCATTTTCATGAAAAACAAGTAATTTATTAAATGACCAAAATTCCATTAGATTGAAATATTAAAAACTGTTATTTGCTGTCAATTTTGTATTAAATATCAAATTAACTGTTTAGACGTGTAATGCATGTATGCGTACAAACCGGATATTTAAAATAAAAATAGAGCTTTGCTGATTTTATGAGCCTCTAAAACACAGGGAAATACCAGAATTTTACTTTGAATACTACTGTTATCGTAATAATCGCCTTATTTAATCATAAAAATTATGTTATCAAATCAAGCAAATAGTTTTATACAAAAATAGTGAGTCTCAAAATAAAATTTTATTATTTCTAGCAACCCTGCTCTAGAGACTGTAGCGTTAAAATAATTTGGATGTCATATGGCATGTGGTTATTTTAAGATATTGATTCGGGAATGATGTGAAGGGCAACAATTCAACTCTAACAATTACCGTAAGAGTGGCCAAATTTCAAAAGTTTCAAATCACAATTTTTGTTTATGCGAACTTAAACAATTATTTTTATATTTTTAAAAATATAAAGTACTTCTCATTTTTTTAACTCCTTTACTTCATTTTCAGCTGAAGAAACAATTGGAATAAAAACCAGATATCCGAAAACAGATACATAGCTGCCAACTTTTACGCTTTTTTCTTACGAATAAAATTTTATAGTAAATGTTGTCTTATTTAATCGTCGAAATCTGACGATTAAGGAAGACGAAAAAATCTATTAAATTTTAGATAATGTTAGTCATAATTTTACCTAAATCGTTTTTAAAGCAAACGATATCTAATTATATATTTTTCAATAACTCAATGTAAATATTGACTGAATGAAGACGAGAATAGACTAACTCTAAAGCCATTATACACTGGTTATCAAAAATTAAGGAAAAGTCACAAAATGCTAATTTTCAAATACGCGAACACTCAAAAGGAAATAATATAATTCGAGTAATTACTATCTCTAGAACACTGCTAGCCTATATAACATCTCATTCATGTCACACATGGTCACAAGTGTTACAGTCACTACGGTGAAGCAAAAAAATAGGAAATTCCATACATCCATTATGAGTCTCATACATACCATTGTGAGTCTCAAATGATCACTATATGTGACTCCACTGAGAAGTCAATGTGACTGCTGCTTTGTGACGAGTCACCAGGTGACTTTACAATGTAGTTAAATTGTGACTTTCATGTGACAGTCATTTTGAGACTCAATTTCATAGTCATCATGAACGTTGCATTATGGTAAGTCACCAAATAATATCATATTATAGTCACCTGGAGACTATTCCCAAAAGAGCACAATGGTGACTTCACAGTAGCCTCTCTGTCACCTGAAAGTCATGTGACTATAATCATGTGACTATAATATGATATTATTTGGTGACTTATCATAATGCAACGTTCATGATTTCTATGAAATTGAGTCTCAAAATGACAGTCACATGAGAGTCACAATTTAACTACATTGTAAAGTCACCTGGTGACTCGTCACAAAGCAGCAGTCACATTGACTTCTCAGAAGAGTCGCATATAGTGATCATTTGAGACTCATAATAAGATGTATGGAATTTCCTATTTTTTTTTGCTTCACCGTAGTGACTGTGACATTTGTGACCATGTGTGACATGAATGAGATGTTATATGGGCTAGCTGTGTTGTAGAGATAGTAACTACTTGAATTATATTATTTCCTTTTGAGTTTTCGCGTATTTGAAAATTAGCATTTTGTGACTTTTCCTTAATTTTTGATAACCAGTGTATTATAAAACGATTAGGAGATGAAGCACTTTCCTAAGCGCTTTTTGTGTTATGGTACCGTTTTGTGTTATGCGAACAAATTTTAAGATGCCTTATTGGTACTTTAAAAATTGTTTATTTTAGCATCTATGCGAATTACCTAACCTCGTTTTTTTTTTTTTTTTTTTTTTTTTTTTTTTTTTACTTTTTTAAGCATCCAAACTACGGTATAAAATTCAACAGACATTCCAGTTTATAGGGCCAAAAAACAGGTATTTTTCAAAAAAAAAAAATTAATTCTTAATCAAGGATTAATAAAACGAAACCTGATTTCCTACAAGTATAATCTGTCTATTTTGGCAGTTTCATGTGCGTAAAAATATAAAAGTCGAAAGAAGCATCATTATTTTAAAACTTGTGTGCGCAGTGTATACGACTTTGCATGGGGCAGAATTGTGCCTCGTAAATCAAAGAGTCAATAATAAGGTCATTGATAGAATCAAACGATACGAGATATACAAAGCAATTAAATTTGAGAGACCATGAACCTATTCATTGAAATTAAACCACGTAAAACAAAACGGCGCATCTTTTGAAAAGGACTTACGGATTCCATGCATTTTTCAATTTTAGTCTGGTAAAATTTATTTAACAGTTAATTTTTTGTAATTTAAAAAAATTCATAACCCCCTAAAAAATATTTTTTTAACTCGATACATATTTTGACAATAGGTTAAGGGGGTCCGGAACACAAAAATCTTCAAATTTTCTAAAAATAGTTTATTGCAGTAAAAAATTATCCACTTTTTTCTGCTTAAAATGATGCTTAAATCATGTTTATATCCTTATTAGAACAGAACATATTAATTTTTCTGTTTTGGTTTGTTTTCAAAATCTAGCTTTCAAGCAATGGTTGTCATGCAAACGACTTCTTGTGAAAATGCGTTTTTCTTCATGATGGATTTTTTCCCTATTTCCCGTATTTAAATTGTTATAACTCAAGAACCGTTAAAAATATATGGTTCAAACTTAGAACATGTCTTTTTCAATTAGTTTAATTTTGATTCAGCAAATTTGAAAAAAAATATTTATTTTTGAAAATATGATTTTTTTTTAAGTTACATCATTTTTTCTTAAATTTTGTTTAAATATTTTAAATATTTTTTTAATTAATATTTTTTAAAATGCTGAATCTAAATGAAAACTTATATATTTCTGTTTATTTAAAATATAAAAAAATTGAAATTCTACAAATAATATTTCGAATTATAACGATTTGAAATTACCCCACTTTTTAATAAATTTTAAATTAAAATTTTTTTTTAATTATGAGAAGTTTTATCATGTGATTTTGTTTACAAATGATATGGTCAACCATAATAGAAAAATTCAAAATTTTAACTCAATAAATAAAAGTTATTTTTAAATGTGTCCCGGACCCCCTTAATTTTTTCTAAAGCGATGCTGCTCCCCGTGTTGATAAACAAGGTATTAAAGATAACAAAGTACCATCCTAGTACCTGTTTTTCAGCAGGTGTATTCTTGAATTCAAGTGTCGTAACTTCGTCAATAAGTTGAATACTTGAAAATCACTTAGGCATAAATAGTGATTTGCAGAATGAATTATTTTACTATCGAATGAAACATTCGGACATGCGCAAAAACATAGCTTTCAACCTTTGTATATATTTTTAATCAAATACGACCGGAACTTCTTAAAAGGAAAAGAATCAAAAGTATAGCTGCCAGCCATCGTAATTTTTTTAATCAATTATCTTCAGAAACTTTAAAGACTAGAAAAATTTTGATGGGGTTCTTAAGTTGATTATAATTAAAATAAGAAAATTATTTTTTGATACAAAATTTCTGGTAGAAATTGAATTTTTGAAAAACAAAGTTTGGTAGCTATGCTTCTGCGCATGCCCGAATGACTCATTCGAATAGTAAAACAAGTTGGTATGTGTGATCACAGATGGCACAGAGGGTTTCGTTTAATAGTCCTTTCAAAACGCTTTGTCCTTTTGCAAAATCTGTTAGTTTCACATTTCGCAACAGGGTGCGCACTCTGTTCTAAACAAACATCTATCCGAATGAAACTCCGTTTTATAACTTATCCGTAGATATATATTAATCGAAGGGATCGGGCCCATAGCACCCGAGACATTTAGGCGCCCCCTGCTGGTAAAAGGTAGAACTAAAATATGTAAGGCTATAGTGCATAATATGAAAGAGTGGTCAAACGGGTTTCGGCAATAGTTAGAAAACTGCCCCCCCCCCCACGGTGAAAAGGGAGGAGGTTAGAAAAATTGCTTAAAATACACAAGTTAGAGAACGGCGGGGTAAATATAAGACATTTTGAAATTTTTATGATTTGTCGTGTGATTGCAAGTGTTCAGCTATAAGTACTCAAAATTTCAAGTCTTCAACTTAATTAGGGGCTCAGTTAGAAAAAAAAGCTTAAAATACCAAAGTTAGAAGGCCAGACGGGTAAATATAAGACTTTTTCAAATTTTTATGATTTGTAATTAGACGTGAGGTGTTCAGCGATAAGTATCCAAAATTCCAAGTCTCCAACATATATAGTTTCTGAGAACGTTCTCTGTGACAGACAGACAGACAGAGGAGTGAGACGAATAGGGTTTCGTCAGATGAACGAAACCCTAATCATTCATTCTGTCCATCACTAGGCATAAATTTTACTTGCCTAGTGATGGACAGACAATTGGGATGACAGATGGACAGACATGTCCATCATGGACACATGTCTTTCATGTCACATGTGACATGTCACATGTCACATGTCCATGTGACATGAAAGACACATGTCACATGTCTTTCATGTCACATGGAGACATGGACACATGTCACATGTCTTTTCATGGACACACATGTCCATGAAAAGACAGATGGACAGACTTTTTACATTTTTCAAAAAATGTAAAAAAAAAAAATCGTTTTTTTTTTTTTTTTTTTTTTTACACAACAAAGTGGAATTTCTCGTTAAGTATTTATGCTAACCCATCTTCTCTTTGTAGAAAATACAAATACAATTTATTTTAAACTCTTGTACTACGTTTTACTTTGAAATAGAGCTAAAATAAAATGCCACAGCTGGGAAAAAAATAGTTTTAGTCATAATTTTATCTAAATCGATTTTAGAGCAGACGTTATCTGATTAAATCTCTTCCGATAAAGCAATATAAATATTGACAAAAACATTAACTTATGCATAAAGACGGGAAAACACTACTCTGAAGTTATTGTATTATAATAAAGAGTAGGAGATGAAGCGGATCTCTAAACGCTTTTCGTGTTATGATACCATTGTTTTCACCTACTGTTGATAACGATGGTTTCTTCATTGTCCGCGGCATAAACAGATCACATTACAGTCATTTCCGCGAGATCTATGGACTCGAATGCATAATAAGGCAGCTTTTTATCTTCTGAAAACAAGTATAATCGACGTTTCGTATGGGGAATGTTTATCTTAGCGTTCATATAGCTGAAAATATGAAAGCATTACCAGTTACATTTTTAAATGCAAGGACAAAACTTTATGTAGCAGCATGTTTGACATATCCGTTTCCTTTTTTAGTGCTTGCGAGATGCTTTTCGGTATTTCCTGTGGAAAAATTTCATAGATTTTCTTTAGCATACCTTATACAATTTTAGTTTAAGGGAACAGTTTACCTTTTCAATTTTTTTTATTTATTTCTTTAAAAATATATATATAGTCCAAATGGTGAACACACTGCATTACAATGTTCAACTAAATGTACATTTTGAAAAAAAAGAATTTTAATTGCATATTTAGTTTAAAGAAATTTTTAAAGTTAAAAAAATTTTGAATTGTTTGACATCCCTACTACTTTTTAAATATTGATATTTTTGCCAAATTTTTTTAAAGATTTTCAAATGTGTATTACACAAGACTGCGCATTGGTTTTTAGCTACATCTAATATTACATTTAATATAATTTTTTTACTGATATTTATAGCGCAAAACGATGAAATCAAACACATCTTCCTATACTTTTAATAATAATAAACAAAAGCCCTGAAGGCTAATTCCATGCGCAGATTTATCACATATATAATTAAGAACACGAACAGAACAGCATAAATCTCTATCTCAAATACAAAAAAAGCCTTAGCATTTTTAAAACATGAAAATGAAGAAAATATAAACATGGAGAAAAAGCCAATTAAAGTTTTAATTTGTGTGGGTAACTTGCGCTGGGTGTATTAAAAATTTTTTACAATATCTCGCGATATAATTGCCGTATAAGTACAAATGAGGTGTCAAAATATTTACAATTAAACAGGCTTTCTTTTAATAGTTCTAAAAAATCGGGTTTAAAAAAAAAAAAAAAAATCAATTTTGAGGTATACTGTTCCCTTAAAATTTGTTACATTTGTCATTTATGTAGAGAAATATAGCGTTCCGGTAACCTTTAAATTAATATTAATTTTAATTAAATACTCTTCCATATGAAATTTAAAATTTATATTCCTGCAAAATATTAAATTCTTCAGATTTTGATGAACTTAATTCAGAAATAAAATTCATTCGGATTATTTCTACTTTTATGCAAGTGACAGCTTTTTCTCTAACCTATACAGGATGGATTATTTGTTTTTATGCGTATATCTAATGTCGCAATTATATGAGAATTGAGGCGCTATTTTTTTTTTCTTTCTTACGTACGGGGACTAAAGTGACCGTGACTAGAGATTAGACAGGATCAACCAGAGTCTGTAAGACTGAGCCCGATGTGGGCTTGGTCTCTATTTTGATGTCAATTTTAGGGCTCGTGCTGACTCAGAATCAAATTGAAAACAAGTCGGAAATTGTATGTCAAACGTGGCAAAGATGCGTTCGTACTATAACTAGTTTTATGAATATTCAGATCGTGGTGCAATAGCTGTTGCATGCTTATGCAAAAATGCATGAATACAAAATTTATTACGATTATAAATATTATATTCAATAATACGCAAACAATAGGACTCCATCTTAAATAGGGCGTAATCACCATGGCAACCTAGAACAATTACTTATCATAAGATATCATTGAATTAATTATGTGTGATAGCATTTAATAGCATAAACTTTTACTAATATCTTTTTAAGTTTTACTTCGGTTTTGATAAAATGTGAAATGACACGACAAAATTCTGCAACGATTATATATATCAAATTTCAAATAGTTCAGGTTTTTTTTTTTTTTTTTTTTTTTTTTTTTTTTTTGCGCTGTTATATGTGGATAGATGGACAGGCAGACAGACGAACCAGACGACCACTATAGGTGCTACGCATTTTTATAATTACGAACGCACCTAAAAACATTTATTCTCCATTCGTAAAGGAAAAGAATGTTGCTATGCAAAGAAGAAGCATGACTTGTAAGTTTATTGAACTGTTTTATAATTCCCTACAAAATTATTTTTGAAGGTAATTCAGTTATAGATTGAAGACAAAGAAAGAAAAATCGTAAGGCTTCATATACAGTAAAGCGCCGATTATCGGAACTCCAATTAACCGAAATTCCAATTATCCGAACAGCCTATTTCTCTCAAAATTTTTTTGTAAAGATGATGAGATTTAAGATGAAAAAGAAATTGAAGAAATGAAAATGAATCCTCTGAAAATGACCCAGGTCTATCCCATAACGAAGCCTTTGAATGTTTGGAAACAGCTATGAAATGGTTCGAACGGCAGAAGAACTCTGATCCTATTCAACTAACGTATTTAAGAAGAATTCGAGATATGGTAGCATTCGAAAGAACGTCTTCTTTGAGGGAAGCAACAATCGAAAGCTTTTTTGCTTAAATTATAATCTTTGGAGTTTAGAAAATGATAAAAAGAGAAAAGAAAAAAAACCGTTATTAAACACGCTAGCACTAACTGGTGCTGCCAGTCCTAACCCTTGATAAATTGTGAAGGTTTTAGTATAATCAGGAACATCTCATAAATTGTCTGTCCATTGATACGAACTTTTGCTTATCCGAACTAGGGTCGGTCCCGACTTGTTCGGATAATCGGCGCTCTACTGTAATTTAAATGCAAAACAACGAGTTGATACAACTCCTAATAAATTAATAATAGATAAATAATGCTGTAAATAAAAAATCTTGTGAGAGAAGGAAAAAAGGCCGTAGCAGCGTGTGTCGTTGCGATTCGCCCCGCGTTTTTTAACACTTTCCATTATAATTGGAGAGTGTTCATGAATTCGGTTTTGTCTGCTTGTCTGTCTGTCCGCGTTATAACTCGCGTAAATATACTGGTATTCCTATGCAACTGATATATGTTATTGAGGTTTATCATGGCATGTTCGGTATTGAAAATGAAGTGTGTAGCGTTTATAGTTCATTTACAGGGACACTCAAAAGAATTCAGTTACATGTCGATCTATGGGTAAAAATCGTTTTCGCTTTTTTTTAATAATGTTACACTATATCAAACATATATAAATTGATATATATTTCTGAGGTGCAGTACAAAAGGCTTACTATAGAATATGATGTTTATAGCATTTATCATTAATTTACAGAGACACACAAAAGATTTCGGTTACAAGAATGGTTATTAGCAATAATTGCAAGAAGTGTGTTTTTAAATTTAACTAATTTTTTGGTTAATGCTTGGTGTATATAAATTCAATATACCATATTACAGGGAAGCGCAAAAGATCTATCTCTCCATTTATTTGAAAAATTTGCTGAAGGAGAATTTACAACTGCGCTATGTGTTTTTTAACCGAACTAAATTTTAGCATATTAAGTACTACATATACAAATCAATAGATTATATACAGGGTTGCACAAAAGAATTCGGATATTTTATCAATTATTAGTGGTATTTTCTGAAATTGGATTTTCGATTGTGTTATACGTTTTACAAATTGTTTACTTAGATATTGTCATTCATCTAATTAAACGCTGAAGTTTTGTTAAAATATTCTGGAAGAGTTGGAAAGTGTTTCATAATTTATTCTTGGCACCTGATTTTTAGTTCTTGCTCGCCCTCGTATGGATATCTTAATTATCCCCCCCCCCCCCCAATTCCTTTCCTCATATTTGTCTATTCTCTTTTCTCAGTGCTATTTTGTTTCATTTTATTTCAAAATACGTTTACTAGCTGTTATTTACACTTCCTTCATATGTAGGACTTTACGCAATTTTTACTGACTTGATTAGAATTTTATTATTATTATTATTATTATTATTATTATTATTATTATTATTATTATTATTTATCTATTTACTCACAAAAGTTACATAATATGAAATTACAGTTTTAAACATTACATTAAAATACCATTAAATATTGAATTACATCAATAAACGTTATTAGAATTTTGTTAAATATGATAATGTTAAACATTTCTCTATATCTAAACATTGATTATATTCTTGCAAAATTTTACCAATTGATTCATCTTGTTTGACGTGTTGGTTTACAACAGCTGGTTTCGGTTTGAATACTTGCGATTTTCCTTCCGGGGTGAAAAGCGATGGGGTGAATGTCGAATGCTTTGCAACATGAAACCTCATCGAATAATTTTAATTTTGTCTGACGATATTCTTGACCCCGTTTAACATTAAGCGATTAACATATCCATTGCTGTATCCAATATTACACGCAAAATTTGAAATTAAAATGAAAGAAGTTATCGAATATACCAAGGGCATAATTTCTTGGAAATTATTATGCTTAATAATAAATAAATAAATATGGAAGGAATACTCAAAAGTAAAATGTTCTTGTGAAATAGACAAAAAAATAATAAAACTTCGTCAAATTATGTTGTTTTTGCCAGAAGATGTGTTCTTGACACCGTTTAACAAAAAGCAATTTGTATATCGATTGTTGCGTTCGCTATTATAACACATTTTTCAGTGTGAAATTAAAACGTCATCTGAAAAACCACTGGCATAATATCATGGTAATTTTTACATTTAATAATAGTTTGATTTAATTTTAAAGGAAAGAAAGAAACCCAAATGAAAAGCTCTTTTGAGGGGGAAAAGACGAAGGTAGCAAGGCGAAGCCAAATAAAATAACAAAATAAGTCACGAATTAAAAAATATATATTCATATGAAATGCAATGAAAACAAAATAGAACAACAACGCTAATGTACGTATGGACAGTATTACTTTGAATAGAAAGAAACTAATTTTATTGTGACGAACAAACACTGCCATAGGCTTCTAATTGTGCCAAGGACATAATATTTTAAATGTCAGAAATTCCGCCCATTTGAAAAAATTATGAAGAATTATAACAAGTAAAAGTTAAATTTAGAAAATCAAAAAGCCCGACTGCGTAAAAAGCGAACTAATCAATTATTTCTCATCAATGTGAAACTATTTTTTATATTACTTACCTTTTTTTTATTTACTTGTATTGGCAACTTTTAAGTTGTGTTTAATTGTTAGTTCCTATCTATAAACACTGTTTTGATGAGGCCTATAGATGTCTATGAAGGTTAGAGTTACAGTAAAGCTAGAGATCCTACCTACACAACTTCCAGGTTGTGTATTTAAACGGAGCTTCTGACTGTAAAAAAGTCAATGAAACATCGTATTCATTTTGAAAGACCTATCCAATGATATACCACTCAATAGGTTGCGTAAATATTTTTTTCGTCTCTACCGCCATTTTGAATTTATAAAAACAAAAACCTAGCCTATAACCATCGGACGGTTAAGACGAATCGATAGAGACCTCATTCATTAAAATTCATCCAGCCGTTGGGATGGTCCGAGGGTATAAAGAAATTCACATACGCGTGAAACACATAACCCTTCTTGGTAGTCGGGTAAAAACAGATAAATGGACGAAATCAAATAGATTTTGTGTTTTCTTCGTCTTTCAACTTTTCATTGTTAACCATTAAAAAAATTTAAATTCATAATGGCTAAAATTTAAAAGTTAAATGGTTTTAAATTGTAAGATAAGAAATAAAATTTTAAACTGAAGTGTAACAAGGAAGAAATATTATGCATCGATTATGAAACACTTTCCAACAATATCAGAATATAGCAAACAAATTTCATTTTTTTTTTAATTTTAATTTAGTGAAGCACTAACAATTTTCTGAGACAACAACAAATATCTACGTTATTAGAAAGTTACGCAGCAGTCTGTAATTGAAAATAAATTGCTCAATTCTGATCAGAAAAAAAATCAGTATGCATTTAATAACACATACAGAGAGAAAGTTTTATCGTAAAAAATAATATTTTTAAATCTTCTATGTTGTTACGGATAAAGAAGAAAAAACGTTTTACAATTTTTATTGCTTATACCTAGCAAATATGTTCATTATGACCTATTTAAATTACCGACAATGCATTCATCACGTCACCAAAACAATAGCCGACAACATTTCACCGCAGCAAAGGGACATTAGCGTTTACACATGCAACGCCTTCCAGAAACATAAACGTTCCTTCGACTATTAACACAATTCTATGCCATTAATTCGTAAAATAATGAGCTAAAGAAACATACATGACATAATCGCGTGCAAGGTTTTAGTTAAACTGTCTGTCGATAGCACTTATTTACCGGTACATTTTTTTTTCTATTGCCATTGATGTGTTAGGTTAAGAATACAGATTAAGTCGGCGGTAATTGCGCGATTGTGTAATCTCATCCCCTGTCGTGGATTACTACTGTTGCCTTAGGTCGGTTTTGTGATCAATCATTTATTAGCTTTGCGTGCCTGAATAAGCTTTGTTGTTGAAAGAGCGTTAATTGAAAGTCGTATAGATACGACCTTCTAGCTAATATTTATATTATTTTCTAATAGTAGATTTATATTATGGAGGAAAAAAAATGTTTTTACATGATAGAACGTTCCTAGTAAAAATAGTACAAGAAATCATCTGAAAATTGTTATAATCTTAACTTTATATAAGATAAATTCTATATAACATATTCTATATAAGATAAGATAATTCTATATAAGATATTCTATATAAGATAAATTGTATGCTGCACCTTTATCTTATATACGTTTTATATGCTTTGTTGTTGTAAGAGTATAAAGCGAAAGTAGTGAAGGTATGGCCTTCTAGCTAATATTTATATGATTTTCAAATAATGAATTTATGTTATGAAGGAAAATAAACTCTTTTTTTTACATGTTAGAACATTCTTTTAAAAAAATAGCACAAGAAAGCATCTGAAAATTATTCTTACAATCTTAATTTTATATAAGATAAATGTGAGATAAAATTCTATATAAATTATTCTGTATAAGATGTGCTGCACATTTATCTTATCCCTTTAAGACCTGACCAACACAAATGTGTAGATGATCCTAAAGAAAAAGAAAAAAAAAACATTTTCCTTTTTCTGTGCGATTTAACTCCTTCGGGACAAACGACACGTGCACTTGCCACATAAAGTGCTCAGAATCCTTAATTATCCCCACCAGTAATTTGTTTTTGTAAATTTTGCCTTATTTAATCGGCGTATTTTCCCGATTCAATTAGGCACAAATTTATGTTTTGAAAAACCGGTGATAAAAGATTGAAAATTTAAGCAAAGGCGTTTGTCGCGAAGGGATAGTCGACCCTACACATAAAGAATTGCATGGATCCTCCCTCTGCATAACTTGACATCGGGGTTTTTTTTCTTAATATTTTTTTCAATCAAATACGATCCTATTAATTAGGGGAAACCATAAAAATTTTTCATTTCTACCAAAAGTTTCCCGGTCTTAAAGGATTATATAGATTTTACAAGCTTTGTTGTTGAAAGAGTGTTAATTGAAAATAGTGTAGATACGACCTTCTAGCAAATATTTATATTATTTTCTAATAGTAGATTTATGCCATGGAGAAAAACTCTGTTTTTACATGATAGAACGATCATAGCAAATACAGTACGAGAAACCATCTCAAAATTAATGTTACAATTTTAACTTTATATAAAATAAATATAAGATAAATATTTTATATAAGATATATTTTGTGCTACATAGTATTTATCTTATGTAGATTTTATATGTAACAACTATACTAAACTTTACATAATACAGACTTTATTATTATTTTTAAGTTACTAATCTATCAACGTAAAAACTATGCACAGTAATTAAGTTACACTTAACAAATTTTCAGACGTCCATCATTTCTTGTTTTTTCAGTTAATTAAAAATTTCAGTTAATTAAAATTAATGAAAATAAGGTTCAGAAAATAGTTTGAAAAATTGCTGTCTCGCACGGTTCAACTGGTTTCTTATTAACCCCTTGGGGACAAGCGACCGGTATAAGTGCCACTTAAGGTGCTCAGAATCCTTCATTATTCCCACCAGTTATTTTTTATTGTAAAGTTAACCTTATTGAATCAGAGCATTTTCGCGATTCAAGTACAAAACATTTTCTGTTTTAAAAACCGGTGGTAGAAGATTAAAAATTAAGCAACGGACTCTCGTTGCGAAGGGGTTAATAGAGGACCGACTGTTATTGTGCACATTTTTGGTTCATCTGCACAAGTGCGGATTTATTTCGTTCTATATAGACGCCCAGAATGGAGAAGAAACCGGCACAATCCGAACCAAGAACAGAATCGTGCTCAGGATGGGTTGGACTCAAAGTAAAAATTTTATTTATTCACATAAAAAAAAAGAAAGAAAAAACTTGTCAGATATTATTGGAAGTACAAGAACACATAAGTTTCTTAAAATGTTTTACAATCATATCAGTTTAAAATAACATTGATGGGACATAAAAAATATATATTCTACATGATTTTAAAGCATTGATGTGGTTTATGTTAGTAATAGAATATCTCTGCCCGCAGAATATCCCTGGTCATTTTCTCTTTATGTTTGGAATAATTTCTAAATTACTAAAAAACGGTACTCTTATACATGGGTGGGCAGCGACATTAAAAAAATAATAAGAAGAAAAAATGTGCTTTTTGCAGATCTATGCACGTGATTGGGTATAAATTACAAAGTGGACATTTTAAACAGACTTTCAGAGACATGAAAATCGCAAAGCGACATCAAAAGGGTGGTAATCATATGAGGTAGTAATTCAGGATCTCATAAGAAAATGGAAAATTAATCACATAAATAGAAAATATTGCCAATTTCATGTACCTATATACAAAGGATACTAGGAAAGTTTTGCAATATGATGAAACAAAAAGTCGCAGGTGCTTGCTTGTGGCTGCGTGTTGACATAGGTTCATACTTATGCACTTGCACGTAACCACAAGTCTGTAGGCTCAGTTATTCATTAGCTGTGATAGTGTGAAGTTTTTCCAGTGGCGTCCTGGTCAAGAACTGAGATAAGGGCAGTTTTGCGGTATAACTTCGCGCGTGATTTAAACATAGACCAATGCTTAAAGGAAAAGATTCTTTCACTTGGTCATGATCGTCCACACCGTATAACTATACACAGATGGTACAGATAATTCCAAAGGGGAAATTTCTCCCTGGAGGACGCTGAAAGAGGAGGAAGGCCCCGAACGTCAATTACAGAGGAAAACATTACTGCTGTGAGGAAATTGCTTGACGATGACAGACGAATATCTTACAAGCATATAGAGGGTACCTTAGGCTTAAATGGACCTGCAATTCATTCAGTTCTGCATGATCATTTGCAAATGAAGAAACTGTGTTGTTTCTGCATGCCACATAGACTGACTGAGGAGCAGATGACACGACGTGTGACTTGGTGCTGGGAGATGCTAAAAATGTTTGGTAAGTTACAATCTCGGTATGTGAACAGCATCATGACAGGTGACAAAACCTGGCTATACTATTAAGATGTGCACGACTTAGTCACAAAACAAAGTTTGGGTCTTTGATGATGATGACACACCGGTAGCTGTTAGAAAATACCGATCTGTCAAGAAGAAAATGATAGCTGTATTTTTCAAATCGAATGGAATTGTTGAGTGTATCGTTTTGGACACACGGAAGACAGTTACTGCTAAGTAGTAGAATAGACAGTGCCTACCTAAAGTCATAGATTCTTTGAAGAACCTGTGACCAAGGTCAAGAATGAACACCTGGTTCCTCCATCATGACAAAACTCCAGCTCACCGGGCCAAAGCCTGAACTAAATATTTGGCCACTACAGGACTGAAACTTCTTGAACACCCTCCTTACAGCCCAGATCTTGCCCCCTGCGACTTCGCACTGTTCCCGCATGTGAAAATGAAGCTGAAAGGGATTCAGTTTTTCAGTGATGAGGCACTTCTGAGGGTTTGGTACAATGAGTATGCCTTACTTCCTAGTGAAACTTAGCAGAGCTGATTTAAGGACTGGTTTCGGAGAATGGAGCGCTGTATTGCTTGTAACGGAAATTACTTTGAAAATGTTTGATAAATAAATCCGTATTGCAAAACTTTCCTAGTACCCTTTGTATAAACTGTCTTCATGAATGACGTAGTAAGATTGTTTTCCATGGCAGCAGGGGAAAAAAAGTAAACAACCTGAAATATGAAGGAAATGAAACTTGAAAAATTAATTATCCTTTTTATAAATGCCTAAATGTAAAACTTCATAGAATTAAGTTTTAACAGGTATTTTTATGTAAGAAAATGTTTGTAAATGAGATCTTGAAAATCCTTTATTCACAGTTTTTTTATTGCACAATTTTGATATTGGGTTCGACCTTGGAGCAGAGTTGGGCAAATTCGTAATTGCAATTATCTGCAATGTAATTACAATTTAATTGCGTGTAATTAATTATAGTTAAAATTACATGCCGTAAAAAATTCTTGCAGCACTGTAGTCGGAACTGTCCCCTTTCCATTATGTGTGCGACATTTCTGCGTTTGAATGCGTCTAACTGTAATCAATTACATGCAATTAACTTGTAATTTCAACGCTGATAATTGAGATTACAAATTTGCCCAACTATGCCTTGGAGAAATTATCCTGTCTCATCTTTGCTGCAGATGGTAAATGACTGGAAAAAGGTGAAAGTTTTATATTTTAATTTTGTTTTTAATAAACGTTATTTTTAATATAGAAGGCTTTAGCGTACCTTACAGAAGTGTGATATTATTTTATTATTATTTAGTTCGATTGTATTAAATAAAACAAATAACAGAAAAGAAAAATCGTGTTTATTCAGAAGCATGTGTAAGAGCATAATTGAGTATTATCTAAAACAGCTGTTCCCAAACTAAGGGGCGTGACCCTGCAGTGGGTGGCTTGCATTGTTTTGGTGCGTTGCGGAATGATCGGTTAGTTAGCCGAAAAGTAATTATCAATTTTATCTGCTATAATATAATAAACAATTTTACCTGCTAAAATATAAAAATAACAATAATCTCTAAATGAAAAATTTTAAAGAAATATAAAAGAAAAACATCGGTAAAAATATATTGTTTTATTAACGTTTGTGTAGATATTGATTTAAGGTTAAATTTAATAAGGTTCAATCCTGATATAAACTTTCTCGTTTGTGTAATATTATAAATATTATTGCATAGGTGCCAACCTCAAACTAATCTTCCATAATACTTGTGTTAATTTGACCCTGTTTTAATAAGTTTCGTACCAGAATTTTTTTAAGAAATGCAATTAAATATGTTCAACGTAAAACCTGGAATTAAATAAATAACCATTCGTGAAATAAATTTTCTGGTTCGAAATGTGGTTAACCTGGGTTAAATTAATCCAGATATTACGGAATATTAGTGGAAGGTTGGCAGCTATGTTATTGACTTTTAAATTGCATTTTTTAATAGTATATACGTCACCAGATGCTCATATATTAGCAAAGGTTTTATTATGCGCCTCTGTATATACTAAATTTATTGTTAATTTAGAAGGTGGATAGATAGATGTGATTTGAAAAAGAAGGTCACAGCAGATATGTACTGTCTTCGCTGTGTTTCTTCATGACTGGAACCGTCAACGGTTGACTGTTAGTTTTAATCGAAAAGTATGTGCTTTACTTGAAACTCTTACTTAAACTTTTTACTTTCTCTTCAAAAAGACTGGAAGTTTTAATCGAAAAGTATGTGCTTTACTTAAAACTTTTTACTTTCTCTTCAAAAAGATGAAGTGTGCCCAAATACTGCTTACGTTGATCGCATCAATTTATCATAGAGAATCTGCCAATTTTAAGATGAAATAGGCAAAGAATGCATGTAAAAGTCAATTTTCTATTTCTCCATTGATGCATCATCGCTGACATATATCAGTTACATAAATGATTGGTTAAAAATTATGAAAAAATAATTTAAAACACAAATTTTTAAAGCAGTTTTTAAGAAAATTGGGTAACTAGATATTATTTCATTACTTGGACTAAAAAAGATTTTAATTACCTTATACAGTAATTAGATGCAATTATATTGCAAA
Organism: Maratus speciosus; assembly: GCA_963932465.1. Taxonomy (NCBI): domain Eukaryota; kingdom Metazoa; phylum Arthropoda; class Arachnida; order Araneae; family Salticidae; genus Maratus; species Maratus speciosus. Next base: position 177,849,277 of record OZ010793.1, read on the forward strand.
ATTATTGAAAGGATGTATTAACGAACAAGAAAAAGCACTTGCAATAATGATTTCGAGCTACGAGCATCATCAGAACCCCGATTACGTAGAAAAATGTTTTCTAAAATTTATATTCTTTTCGAAAATAAAAGTACAAAAAAAAATAGACAAAAATACTAATAAACAAAAGAGAAGTATTGTTTATTTGTTTGTCTTTTACTATTTTTTAAAGATGAAGTCTTTCTACAACTTTTTCCAAAAAATAAATCCATTCTAAAATGATTAAAGCTTTATTCCAATGTAACATTGCTATATTTAACACTAGAACGTCCAGCTGGTGTTAATTCGACACCGGTCAAATGATAAAATGTCGATTCGAACCAGACATTTTTTCGTAAAATCTGTTACATTTCAATTAGAGACAACGCAGTTAAATAAATAAGTGAAATAGTTTTAAATAAAACTTCTGGTGTCAAAATGTTTTTATTAAGGTTGGGTAAAATTTCCGGACATTCTAGTGTTAAAATAACTGGAAAATTATGCAACGGATTTGAGTTTTTGCACGCTTAACATTTTAAGATATCATTAAATAAGAAAAACAATAATATCATACTAATACTATGACAATACTTCGTCAGTTTTTGCTTACATATAAATTCAATAATGCTAACTAATATATAATAAACGCCGCACAAAGATTCGATATCGAAATCATACAGAAATATTACTACGAAAAATTTGCCTTACAATTAAAATTAACACCGGAAAAAATATAACATAAAGAACAACTGCAGAAAGAAAAAATGATTATGAGATGCTTCCATTACAACAGAGTTTAATCCTCTCAAGCAGTCTAATTGTTCCACGAAACGATTAGAACCGTAATAAAAAAACGTGTGTATCACACAGTTAACCCTTTGAGGGGCGGTGAGATATATTATATCCCACCTACGATTAATGAAGTTTTGCACAAGAAATATTTTATTATATTTTAGCCTTCTAACTTTGGGGGAGAAAATATGTAAAATTGCTTTTGCAATAAATTTTTTTTAAGATTCCCATGCGAATTCGAGATTACAGAAACACAATTACTTGCGCCTCAAAGGGTTAAAGAAGAGCCTATCTACATTCTAATAATATCCCTAGCTCTGGAACACTTTTTTAGCATTTTTAACCCCTTCACGGTCGCTTAATATTTGGAAAAACCATAAAAAAGTATCTATTTTTTATTACAGAAATTGAAAAATTATAAGGTTTCTATGTAATTTTTTTTTTTTTTTTTTTTTAAGGCGAAAAAAAAAAAAAAAGATGTTATAGAACAAATTCACATTTATGGAAAAGCCATCATGCGTGAATTCTGTGTTTTAATGTTTCTTTTACACCATACAAATCAATGCGAATAAGACCTTAATTGTTCACATCTTAGGACTTTATTTATCATCATCAAACAAATTTTTACAAATAATATTTGAAATAATATACATTAAATTTTGATTATTAATATTTTTTTTGAGTATGATATATTTCGAAACATGCAATACAAAGCCCAACATCAAAATCAGCGCGAAAAACCAGACCCAGACAGCAATATTCAAAGACTTCAGACGGAAATGCCAGTTAAATTTTTCTGGTTTCAGATGTTTTTTCCAGCAATAAATCTCCAGCAGGGAAATATGACGGGCACGAGAAATAACGAACGACACCTCAGCCCGTGATATTGACGAGATTGAGAATTAAGGGGTTAACCCTTAATTGCATAGTGATGTAAATTTCCATCACCTTTTTATTTAATTTTTAATACATAAATTAAGTTCTTGCAACCACTATATTTATATAGAAATATTAATCCATTAAAAATTACAAACATATGCTACTAAATAAACTTAAAAATCTATCTTAAGATTTCTGGTGTCTAATCCTTAATATAAAAATAAAAAACACAATTCTAAAAGAATAATTCATGCAATTAAGGGTTAAACTAAAAAAGGTATGCAATAATTTACCATGATCTTTAAAAATCTAGTAAAAGTAATTAAAAAAAAATGGAAAAAATCACACATGAAGCTTGGATCGTGTACTTATTAATAAAATTCTAAAATACTATATATTTAAAAATTTTATAAAAAAAATTGTCAGAATACAAATTTATTTCTTTAAAAATAACTGAAATTTTGATTTATTTACCGCCTCTTTCATGAAACGAGTTAAGCACACGTTAACTTACAGTTAAATATCTGCGGATTACATAAATTATGAAGGTAGACTGTAACAGTGGAAAATAAGGCTCCATCGCAACGAACTAGTTAAACCTAGGAAAAGTGGCTTTTAGAGAGCAAACATGTTTTTGCGCGTTCGTAATTGTTTAATACGTAGCACTTTAGTCGACTTCTGGTCCGTCCGTCTGTCTGTCAGTCTATCCTCATATAGCAGCCAAACAACTGCACAACTGAATGGTTTGAAACGTAATATATGTCATCGTTGCAGAATTTTGTCGAGTCATTTCAAATTTTATGAAAATTGAATCAAAACTTAAACAAATAATAAAAGTTTTCTTCATTCTATTAAATCCAATCATACGCAATTAATTCAATGATATCCCATGATAGGTAATGATTCTATGTTCCCATGGTGCTGACGTCCTATTTAAGAGGGAGTCATACTATTTCCGTATTACTTAATTTAATATATATAAATCCTAATAAATATAATATAATAAAAATAAATATATCCTAATAATAATCCTAATAAATATATATCCCAATAAAGTTTGTATTCATGCATTTTTGCATAAGACTTCAACAACTATTGCACCAAGATCTGAATATTTCTAAAATTAATTATAATACGAACGCACCTCATTTGCCACGTTTGACTTTCAATTTCCGATTTGTTTTTGTTTTTGTTGTTGTTGTTGCTTTAGAGTAAATTCGTAGTAAATTTTTATAAGCGTTATTTTATATAATCAGAACAAAAAGTATTAATACAAAAACAGAAACAAGTATAAGGGTAGCTGTGAAGTGAATTTTATTGCCCTAATGTCTTCAAAGTCATAAAAGTATCAAATGTAATTTCACATTAAAATGCATTACTAAACTTTATACGGGGGAAATACCAGAAACGGAAACAATGACAAAAGATTACGCTCCTAACTGTCTTGATACAACGAATGACGAACAACGAAATAAAACTTCTATGCCAATGAAAAAGAAACCTTAAATTTTACAGCAAAATAGATGATCAAGTGTTCATCTGAATCGGTTAAATCCATAATTATAAATCACATTTCCATAAATGTTAAAAAAGTAATTTTCAAGAAATGTTATAATGTATATTAAAATCTGATACACTATTTTTCGGTTCTGCATAAATGCAGTTGAAACTATAACTTAAAGGCTACACTAGCATACTTGCCAACCTTCAACTTAACTTCCGTAAAATGTCGGTTAATTTGATCCAGATTAAAGACGTTTTTAACCAGAAAATTTATTTTGATAAAGCATTATATATTTAATTTCATGTTTCCCTTGCTATATTTAACCCCTTGAGGGGCAAGCAATTACGTTTGTGAAATGCTGAATTCCAACCGGAATCTTTGAAAAATTCTATTTCAAAATAAGTAAAAGCAATTTTGCAGCTTTTTTCCACCAAAGTTAGAAAAGTAAAATTTAATAAAATTTTTCTGGTGTAAAACTTCATTAATCGTAGGTGGTATATAATATATACCGGTGCCCCTCGAGGTGTTAAATATAACTTTAACTTTTTTTTCAAATTCTTAAACTTAACTTTAACTTTTTTTATCTCTAAAATTAACTCCTTCGGGACGGGAGCCTTTTACGAAATTTTTAATCTTTTCTCACCGTTTTTTAAAAACAAAAATTTGTGTCTTCTTCAATCGAGAAAATGCGCTGATTAAATAAGGCAAATTTTACAGTAAAATCTTACTGGTGAGAGAAAACAAGGTTCTGAACGGTTCATGCGGCACGTATACGTGTCGCTCGTCCCCAAGGGGTTAAAGTACTTATGCTAGTACCTATCACTAATATTTTTTCATTTATAATGTAGTTTTAAACAACTACACCTTCTCTTTTTTCCCAAAGGCTCATTAATTTGTAAGACATCATATCTATAGCCTGGGTGTTAACTTGCCTGGCAACTGGGAAACCCCTCAACGCTGCTCCACTGTTCAGCACGGTAATCTATTTGATTTCATTTCTTAAAAAAAAATTCTGGTTCAAAACATCTTAAACCTGGATCATATTAACAGGTTAAATGCCAAGTATATTTTGTCGACGAGATGTTTGGGCCACGAAATAAGATTCCCGTTAAACAATCTGTAAGTGTCCGTCACCGATGACTGACGCGACCTAAACGGAAAGTTCAATATCAGTCACAGGTGACTGACGTGGCATTTAACGTGTTAACAGACATATTACGGAAATTAAGTTGAAGGTTGGAAAGTATGAACAACTGTTGATTTGTGGGATTGTTTTTTATGATATACTGGGTGACTTCAAACTCATGGCACAAATTTTAAGGGTTGATAGAGAACATTGTAATAATCATTTATTGTATAAGAATGTATGGGCGCCAGTGACGCGTTGAGGCACAAACACAGGAAAGAGACATGAAAGTTTATTGGCACCGTCATTGACAAGTACTATGTTTAAAATAAGTGTTCAAAATTGCGTCAACGAACAGTAATACCACCGCCCCCTGAACACTAGGCCTGAGCGCCGACACAAAAATGGTGGCTGCCGAAGGCGGATATTTTCAGCGTGTGTACGGGGATACACGACATTTCGGTCCCGCCGTTTCGGTTCCGAGACATTTCGTCCCTGGCCATTTCAGTCCTTAGCCATTTCGGTGCCCACCACCTTATAACTCGGATTCTAATTGTCGTGGGACCGCCAAACGATGTAATTTCAACATTATTTGGGCCCTTTTTAAAAAATTTTATCCCCCACCCCCACCCAAATTTTATAAAAAGCTAAATATAACAGTCCGATAAATTTAAACTTTTGTAACTCGTGATAATGAAATCACAGCGAGCTGAAAAATTGTTTGATTGAACAATGTGATATAATTTTACAGGAGACTTATTATTATTATTATTTAACAGAATGGATTTTTTAAGTTTTATTATTTATCATTAATATTAGGTATTTTATGTATACTATAAACTGAAATAAATGTCTTTTTTTTGTTATTGTTGTTTTCTTACCTTTCTTTAGGACCTTTAAATTATCATTTAAAAAACTGTGCTTATTTTTTTTTTCTTCTTCCAGTTAGATTAATAACAAATGTCTTCAATAATTCAATTAGACACTTATAAGCTATTATATATAAATATTTCCTCAAATCACCCCTCCACACCCTCTCCTTTAATAATTCAGAAATGAGATATATTTATTGAAGCACAAATATTTAATTTTTCTTATTATTTTTATAATACAAAGTTGTATTTATAAATTTGTTTCCTATAAGCAGTGGTGGAAAATTGGCGCAGAGGAGGAGCCTATTGACACCGCTAAATTATAGTAGTATTTTTCGGCTTATCTAATGACAGAATTTCTGAGTTTTTATTAAAGTGATGCATACTATAAAATATTAGTGGTGTCAATAGGCTCCTCCTCTGCGCCAATTTTCCACCACTGTGGTAACTAGGCGTAATATGAAAAATATTTTGTTTTCAGAAAACTCCACCCATCACTTTTTTTTTCTTTTTTTATAATTATTGTTTGCATTTTTTTTTTTTTTTTATCAGTCTCCTCACACCTTGAAGACGATTTTTGTGAGCTAATTTTGTTGAAACTGGGCCTATTTCTTTGTAATAAGATGATTATTTTTAATTTTATGTAATAATGTAACTGTTATTTTAATTAATTTTATTTTCAATTTTTAACTCACAAAACTAAGCTTTTTTTGTATTTGTCGTTTATTTATTTATTTTTTATCCCTTTTCCTTCCACTTTCCCATAAAAAATGTTAATATTTTTTTATTTTAGTTTTATTATTAATTATATTAATAGTTTTAAATTTCGGTAACTTTAAATAAAAAACAAATAAACAGATAAAGGATAAATTTCAGTTTTTAACTACTATAAAATATAATAATAAATAGAATATAAAATATATTATGTACTCAGTTTATTTTAAAGTAAAAATTTGTAATGTATATTAATAACGTTATTAATTTAGTAAATTAAGGATATAGTAAATTAAAAAATAATATTTAATAAAATATTAATTTAATTTTTATACTAAAATTACTAACTGTTTTGAGAATTAATTAATAGCAATTATTCATCACTTAAAGTTTTTATTCAAAATGTTTGATTTATTATTTCCAAAAAATAAAATAGAATTTTTTTGAAAAATCTGTGAAAAACATAAAGTCTGAGAATTAATTAATTAAACATAATAATAATAATATCAATAATATTAATAATGCAACATTGTACAAATATGTAAAAATAATTTTTAACAGCGTTAGTTGACATTATTGTCCAGATGCAGATTTTAATTTTTTTAAGCACAGTTATTGTTTACAATTCGCAAAAAGCAAGATATTATTAACTGACAATTAAAGAGAAAGAAAAATATTATAAACTAATAAATAAATAAATAAATAAATAAACAACATATTTATTTTCGGAATCCTTATCATTTTTATACATCCTAATAAAATTAATAATAATATAGTAACCGAAATTTTAAAAAATATATTTGCATTTACCCTATAATAATTATTATGTAGTTCATGTAATAGTTTTTAAACAAGTAATTCATAAATTAGTTATATAATAAATTAATAATTTAAATAATTTTGAATTGTGATTAATAAGTAAGTTTAATGAAAACAATTTAATTTTTGAGAATTTTTTTATTTAACAATATAATTATGAATGTTTTCAATTTTTCCAAGATCATATTAATCAATTAATGAAATGCAGTTTGATAATAAACAAATAACAAATCAAAACCCGAAACCGGGTTGTTTTAAAAACTTTTTTTTATGTTCGTGTGGGTTTATAAATGGAAATACTAATAAACGTACCAGCTAAATACTATTATCCCCTTCTTAGTAAAAAATCTGCATGCCAATCAATTGTATACGGCCATATTAACAATTGGTCATCTTTATACAAATGCCAGATACAAATCCCTTATTCCATACTGTAGCCTTTCCGCTAATTAATTTTTAATACGAAAAGAATATTTTAGGATTATTAGAAATTTTAACCTTTGTATCCAACTTTACAGAAACGCCATTTCTTTAAAACTATTTGTCAAATGACACCTTTTTAAAATTTTGATTTATGTTTATTTTGCTCGTAGTTTTTGAATGTGATAAGCATAAAAAAGTCTTAAATGCATTAAAAAGGTTTTGTAATTGTTGCAATTTAAAAATTACAAATGAAAAGCCTTCGAAATCTTTTAAAGGTGTCATTCGACACCGGTAGAAATAGTGTTGATATTATTGTTACATGTAAAAAGATTAATGGAAACTTTTAAATAGTTTTTTTTTTAAATAGTATACTAAAATAATGATTAAAATATAATAAAAAGTTGTAGTCTATTCCGATGCAAAATTAAAAAAAAATAATGTGTCTTTATCATAATTCCATGTTAAGAACCCCCTTTTAAAAAATATGTAAAATGCAAAAACATCTAAAATTGATGTGCCGTTAAATAGGATGAAATAAAGATTTGTAAAAATATTTGCAGATTTTTGTCCTTCTTAATCATATAGTGTCCAAATTATATACTATTGAACATGTGAAGTGCATGGGCATTTGCATATGAAAATTAAAGCTCGACAAAAAAATGTTTTTAAATTGTCTGAACTTTATATTTGTGATAGACTAAAGTATGAGGAGCTTTTGTAAAGAATCCACAGAACTCCCCCCCCCCCCCCCCACTCCTGCAAACGATTACTTCTACCATAAGAAATTTGCAAGGGGTACTACAATTTGGACCCGAGTTATAAGTGTTTGAGGTTTTCGGGCACTTATATTCGGGTTATGCTAAAATTTACAGGGTTAAGTTAAAAAACCCGATAATGTACCTCCTTTTATAAAGATTACGTTTACCATACAAAATATGAGTTCTTTACGATAATTATATCTCGAGTTATAGATGTTTTAATATATCAGGGCATAATACTTATGATACACTAAAATATAGAAAAAGTCAATAGACCCCCCCCCCCCCACCAGCGTTTTAAAACGATTACGATTACCATACGAAATTTGTATGGGTTGTAATAATTTGGATCCGGGTTATAAGTGTTTGCGTTTTCGAGCCCTTATATTCGGGTTATACTAAAATTTAGGGGGTTTAGCTAAAAAATCCGATAATGTACCTCCTTTTATAAAGATTCCCAGATAGCATTTTCAATTTCCAGAAAATTTGCAGCAGTCTTGCTTTCAAAACTTGCAAAGTTGCAGCAAGCTCAGCATGGTAAGATTGAAAGTTCATAACAAGATAACGCAAACGCCGAAGTCACCGGTAAAAAATACTGCGAACTTACTGCAAAGTAGTAATCTTTCCACGCCACAGTATATGTTTACAACTGTTACACTATAAGTTTAACCCCTTCGGAAGGGTCTGTTAATGTGGACACACCGTCAGAAGGTGCATGCATCATCTTCATCACCATAAACAAGTTAAGGTAATATTTGTACTTTTACAATACGAGCCTTTTTTTTTTTTAGTATATGATAGTATAGCGTTTAGAAAAAACCGAATAAAATTTCTGCAATTTCTGCGTATGTGCTGATTGTCTGTTCTCTCAACAGAAGAATTTTTTGCTTTCGTCACTTTCGTGAATTAAAGGCAGTCTTGTTATTGGTTTCACAAAAAACTACTCATGCAAGTAGGGGATGGTATACTTTGCGGGAAATTTGCTGCGAATTTCTCAATTCAAATTTGTCACGGCAACATAATGTCAGAAAAAATCAAACTTGCTGCTAATGTTCGTGCTATCTGAGTTACGTTTACCATACAAAATATGAGTGTTTTACACTAATTATAGCTCGAGTTATAAATGTTTTAATTTATCTGGATCTTATACTTATGATACACTAAAATATAAGAGGCATCTACAAAAGTCAACAGAGCCCTTCTCTTCCCCAACCCCAGCCCGCCTTTTAAAACGATTACCATAAGAAATTTGTGTGGGCTGCGACAATATTGATCTGTCCCAGCAAAGAGGAAAAAGCTGGCCAGCAGCAAGATAGGTGCTGGAAATGATGGAGAAGTGTTGGCTAATGGTCTACCACTGCATGACCACTGCTGGACAGCTTCAGTAAACTTTGCTGTTGGAAATCATCAGATAAAATTCTGGTGGGCTTCCGTTTTATCTCATGCGCTGGCCCACCATTACATGAAAGTGCACGAACTTTTGCATTATTATTGCTGGGAACCCTTACGCTAGATGGCGTTGCGAATGTGGAAGACATTGAGCATTTGAACACAAATCTGAAATGAATATCTTAACACAATTTAAACTGTGAAGCTAATTTTTTTAACTGTAAATAACATAGCACCACTGCCACCAAAAAAATAAATAAGTAAATGAATAAATAAATAAATTCTTTATTTTAATATACTTTTTTTTCTCTCCTTAAATCTGGTTCTACTATGTCACAAAGGATTTCGGTTTTCATAATTTACACAGTTCAGAATCAATAATAAAAAAAAGCGTATAAAATATATAGAGGGGGGGGGGGATTTCTATACAATACAATAATTTCTATACCAGTTTAATGATTGGAAACGTAAATCACAAAAGGAACAAACTTGAAATAGTGTAATGAGAGCTTGAAAACTACGAACGGTCGTAGCACACGCTGACAGTACTTGTTCATGTCCTATCACGAAAACCAAACAGCATCGAGCGCGGTTAGTACTTGGGAGGGTGACCACATGGAAACCGCTGCAAGTTCCAATATTTCTATAGACATTTCTACTACAGATATTTCGATAGCTCTTGGTGAAACTAGCTTATAGAAAATGGGGCCATAATACTTTGTTTTTTTATAGAATTCTATAAGAAATTTTTGCAAGGGAAAGTGCTGGGCCAGCAAAGGAATAGCTGTGGGAAAGGTGCTCGCACTGCAGGAAAAGTGCCGGATTGAAGTAATGTGAAGGCATACCAATGTTTGCCTGCTGTTGGCCATCACTGATGGGCCAGCTGCATTCCGCATGGATACTTTTGTACTGGTTTAAGTAATGGCACCATTGCACTTTACCGCTGATGGATAGTGCTGACTGCCATCTTTTTTCCAGCTGATGGCCCACTGTTTCTTTCTTTGCTGGGATGTTATAAATGTTTGCATTTTCGAGTCCTTATATTCGGGTTATACTAAAATTTAGGTGGTTCAGTTAAAAAATCTCATAATCTCCCTTCTATTATAAAGATTACGTTTACCATACAAAATATGAGTGTTTTGCGATAATTATAGATCGAGTTATAAATTTTTAATTTATCAGGACCTTATACTTCTGACACACTAAAATATAGAAAAAGTCAACAGAACGCACCCCCCCCCCCTCCCCTCTGTTTTTTAAAACGATTACGATTACCATACGAAATTTGTGTAGGCTGTAATAGTTTGGATTCGAGTTATATGTGTTTGCGGTTTTCGGGCCCTTATATTCGCGTTATACTAAAATTTTAAGGTCTTCAGTTAAAACTCTCTACAATGTTCCCTATAAAATTATGTCATATTATTTCACGTGCACAAAATCAGCTTGCTGGAGGAGGGGCCGAAATGACTCGGGACCGAAATGTCTTGGGACCGAAACGCCCTGCTTCCTGTGTACGGTCCCTTAAATATTCGTACCAATAACTTTTTAAAGTTTTTTCCACTTTATTTCTCTGAGATTAAACAAGTCAGAGAAATCTTTTATAAAATACTGGTGTCGACATTTAACCCCTTGAGGGGTAAGCAAAAATGTCTCTAAAAATTGAATTCTCCCCTGAATAATCGAAAAATTTTATTTTTAAATAAGGAAAAGTAATTTTTCAATGATTTTACTCCAAAATTAAAAATATAAGATTCGTTAAATTTTTCTGGTCAGAATCTTGTTTAAATTAGGTGGGATATATTTTATCCCACCGCCCCTCAAGGGGTTAAGGGATCGAACCTACGTTAAAAAAAATCCACCTTCGGTAGCCGCCATTTTTGTGTCAGCACTCATGCCTAGTATTCAGGGGGCGGTGAGTAATACATACCTGGCTGCGTCGATAGAGCAATTCGCGTACAGATTTGAAGATTCCAAGTATTTCACGTAAAAGTGTAGCAGCCACAGATGTGATGAGATAATCCTGGAGTTGCATAAACGCGTACCCGCAATCAATCACGCTACAAGCGTTGCGCACAATGGTTCTAAAATGGTACTGGCATCCCATCATACTGAAATCACACTCGCTTACGAATGGCGATCAGAACATCTCTAAGTAGTTCTGACAAAACCTCTTTCGGAAAAACATGATAGAAACTGCCTGCTACCACCCTGATCTCACGGTTTATTGATCCTCGATAACTTTTTATGTATATATCTGAAGAATCTTGTTTATGCGACTCCACTTGACTTTGTTGACTATCTCCTCATTTGAATGCATGTTTCTGTCACACGTGCTCGTGACATACTTGGTATCTTTGAATTTGTACACCAATTGTTCATCAACGCTGCCTGGCATGTATTACTATTTGGTCGAACCAATTTTGAACACATACTGTAGACGTAACACTTGTAAATGACACTGACAGAAACATTCCTTTCGTGCCCCTTTCCTGTGTTTGTGCCTCAACACGTCACTGGCGCCCATTACATTCCTATACTATAAAAGATGATTTTTTCAGTATCCTCTATCAACCCTTAACATGTTCACGCCGGCGCGGTGGGTCACACTCGACTGTCTCAGAGCTGCCAAGTCTCCGGCTTTTTGGACACCAGTATTTTAATACAGAAAATGTTGTTTTATTTAATTAGAACAATAGGGCGATTTAAAGGAACAACATTTTCTCTAAAATAACAGTGGTGTGCAAAAAGCCGGAGACTTGACAACTCTGAGACAATCGGGTGTGACCCACTGCGCCGACGTGAACGTGTTAAAGTTTGTACCATGAGTTTGGAATCATCCTGTAGTTAAATTTCTATATAAATAAATAATCTATTTAAATGTCTATAATCTTCGTAATATTGTGTTTTATATGTATTTGCTTTGGGGCACCAGTTGTTTGCAATTTATTAAGTGTTTAATAAACATCTGCTGTTTTTCTGTACTGGTTCCGTTGCTTTTAATGTCGCTGGGGGTAGGGGGACTTTTCCGCAAGAGAATAATAGCCTATGCCTAATTAGGTAGCCGCTCTGGCAGGGTGATCCTAGTTAAATTTCTAAATACTCGTTACAATGTATTAATGCATTTTATTACCGAGTCAGTATCGGAATCCTTGAAGTTCATCTGCTAAATTAAATTTCTATTAGCTAGAATTAAAGACACATCCCCAAATACTTGCTAAAAACTGAACTTTTTTTTTTTTTTTTAAATATCTGAAGAAAACATATAAAAGTTAGTTGTAGTTAATTCCAAAAAATATATTTAACATTCGTATTTTCTTGTTTCCGTTAAAAACGCTTTACTTCCGATAGACGATACAAGCATACTGATAAGCTACTATTGTGGCAATATATTTATTCACAATAAAGAGTGTTGATATGAAAAATTCGAAAGTTATAATTAACCTAAAAAATTCTGGTTAAAATATTATTCAAATTTTCATATGGCGGCTTACTGTTAAAAGAGAAGATTACTTAAATATTCCGCAAGATATCCCCCTTTAAATGCAGGTAATTTCCTATTGAATAAATATGTATACGCCCTGAATTGGCATTGCGGTTGAATATTTATTTCATAAATGCTCAGAAGCGTATGTAATGAATTATGCATATATATGCAAAATAATATGATAGTGATACAATGGACCACCATTGTTAAATAATGCACAAATCTCAAAATGTTACATGTATCTTACTATTTATTAAAATTAATCTCAATCAGATACTTATATATCAGACATTCAGATGCGAAATTTGATACCTAAAAATACTTTCTAATATAAAATAAAACAGAGTTAATCAATTGTTTTTTATAACTTATTGATAGACACTATTATTTTGTATAAATTACTTCAGTTTTCATTTAAAAAACGCAAAATACTATACAATACCCGCTGAAAGTCTAGATTTATATAACATTAAAAATTATTCTGAATAAACAGGTAATATACAGTGCCTTTACCCTTATTCGTGATGTGGGGTATTATTAGTGCCATTATTTCCTAATAGTAAGTTTACCTATTTAACTGCAATTTTAAAAAGCGCTTATCATGGGTTCCAAATAGTAGTTGGGGAAAGTAGGGTAAAACCGCTTAGCTTATTTTTAGTTTCTCCTTGAAGCCAGATTTTTCAAGAGAATTTTATGTAACTTTGCGTACATACTGTGCATTTATCCTTCTACCGTAATATCATTTTAAATATATGATTATTTTATCACTTTATTATTAACCATTTGGAAAAATGGTTATTGTCCTTGTCAGGATAGGAAATCAAAAGCATATCTGAAGCGTTTTATTGGTTTAATCCGCATTTTATTCGTTCTCTGATTGGTCTATACACTAACCTTTACTTTCAACAGAGATGGATACTTCTGTTGCCACTATGACAAAAAAGTAATAAAAACTACAAAAAAAAATTAATAACTCAGAAACAAATTGAGATACAGCTTTCAAACAAATTTCATTTAAAAGTACATTTTTTTTTCTCTATACGACGGTGTAAAAAGTAATATTGTGGGATGTTTAGAAGTTTAAGAATGAAATTTCATTTAAAATTGGTCGTCAGATTTCTACGATGGAAAAGCCTTTTCCCGAACAGCCAATGAAATGCTCGGATAATGCGTAAGTTTCCGATGGATAATACGTAAGTTTCAGGAAATTTGACGAGTCGCTTGCAATTTTTACGCGTAATAACACTTTTAATGTTTAATTCATGGCGTACGTAATGTATGATCAACTCCATGCGATTTTTTATGTCTTAAATTTTAGTCTTTGAAAAAATCATTTTCCAAACGGTCGTTGTAATTTGTTAAATTGCATTTTTTTTTTTTTTATATATAGATGTTTTTTTAAGTCAGATCATCCTATATTTCCCCATCGGTGAAGTAAAACCGCTTGGATATGTTAATCTTAGAGGAAATGTTGCTTAGGCGGAAGTAGACTAAAATCGCATATTACTTGCTTCTTGAAGCAAAATTTCCCGAATTTCGTAATTTTGCATACATACTCTGCATTTATCCTTCTACCATAAAGTCATTTTAATATAATTTTATTTTATCACATTTTTAATTATAAATGCTTTTTTTAAGTCAAATTATCCTGCATTTCCCCATCAGTGGGGTACAACTGCATGGATAGGTTATTCTTAGAGGATCGCATTATTAGTTGCTTCTTGAAGCCAAATTTCCCAAATTTCGTAATTTTGCATACATACTCTGCATTTATCCTTCTACCATAAAGTCATTTTAATATAATTTTATTTTATCACACTTTTAATTATAAATGCTTTTTTTAAGTCAAATTATCCTGCATTTCCCCATCAGTGGGGTACAACTGCATGGATAGGTTATTCTTAGAGGATCGCATTATTAGTTGCTTCTTGAAGCCAAATTTCCCAAATTTCGTAATTTTGCATACATACTCTGCATTTATCCTTCTACCATAAAGTCATTTTAATATAATTTTATTTTATCACATTTTTAATTATAAATGCTTTTTTTAAGTCAAATTATCCTGCATTTCCCCATCAGTGGGGTACAACTGCATGGATAGGTTATTCTTAGAGGATCGCATTATTAGTTGCTTCTTGAAGCCAAATTTCCCAAATTTCGTAATTTTGCATACATACTCTGCATTTATCCTTCTACCATAAAGTCATTTTAATATAATTTTATTTTATCACATTTTTAATTATAATTGCTTTTTTTAAGTCAAATTATCCTGCATTTCCCCATCAGTGGGGTACAACTGCATGGATAGGTTATTCTTAGAGGATCGCATTATTAGTTGCTTCTTGATGCAAAATTTCCCGAATTTCGTAATTTTGCATACATACTCTGCATTTATCCTTCTACCATAAAGTCATTTTAATATAATTTTATTTTATCACACTTTTAATTATAAATGCTTTTTTTAAGTCAAATTATCCTGCATTTCCCCATCAGTGGGGTACAACTGCATGGATAGGTTATTCTTAGAGGATCGCATTATTAGTTGCTTCTTGAAGCCAAATTTCGTAATTTTGCATACATACTCTGCATTTATCCTTCTACCATAAAGTCATTTTAATATAATTTTATTTTATCACATTTTTAATTATAAATGCTTTTTTTAAGTCAAATTATCCTGCATTTCCCCATCAGTGGGGTACAACTGCATGGATAGGTTATTCTTAGAGGATCGCATTATTAGTTGCTTCTTGAAGCCAAATTTCCCGAATTTCGTAATTTTGCATACATACTCTGCATTTATCCTTCTACCATAAAGTCATTTTAATATAATTTTATTTTATCACATTTTTAATTATAAATGCTTTTTTTAAGTCAAATTATCCTGCATTTCCCCATCAGTGGGGTACAACTGCATGGATAGGTTATTCTTAGAGGAAATAAGGCTTAGGCGAAAGTAGGCTAAAATCGCATACCGTATTATTAGTTGCTTCTTGAAGCCAAATATCCCGACATAATTTAACGTAACTTTGGGTACATACTCTGCATTTATCCTTCTGATATTACTATAATATTATTTTAAATATACGATTATTTTATCACACTTTTATTAATAAATGCTATTCCTTTAATCAAATCATCCGGTATATCTATATTGATGGGATAAAACCGCGTACATATGTTAATCTTAGAAGAAATAATATTTAGGCAAAAGTAGGCTAAAATCGCATGCCTTATTATTAGTTGCTTCTTGGAGTCAAATTTCCTAACAGAATTTAAAGTAATTTTGATTTCGTTTATCCTTCTACCATACACTGTTAAAAATTTTGCAGCATTCTGGCAGGTCATCCGGCCGTTTTTTGAAAAAACGGTTTCATAATCATAATTTAGCTATATTCTGACCATAAAATGGCCAATAATATGGTCATAATAGTGTTAAATTACGGTTGTTTTAACCGTTTTCGGGAAAAACGGACAAATGACCTGCCAGAATGCTGCAAATTTTTAACAGTGTGTCATTTTAAATATATGACTATTTTATAGCATTTTTGGTAACATAAATGATTTTTTAAGTCAAATCATCCTGTATTTCCCCATCGATGGGATAAAACCGCGTGGATATGTTAATTTTAGAAGAAATAACGCTTTGGCGAAAGTAGGCTAAGATCTCATTCCTTATTATTTGTTGCTTCTTGAAGTCAAATTTCTCAACATAATATAACGTAATTTTGATAGCACACTCTGCATTTATCCTTCTACCATGATGTCATTTTAAATATATGACTATTTATCACATTTTTATTTATAAATACTTCTTTAAGTCAAATCATCCTATCGGGGCATGGGAGGGGGGTAAAACTGTGTGGATATGTTAATCTTTTATGAAATAAGGCTTAGGCGAAAGTAGGCTAAAATCACATACAGGGCTTGCACCGTTACTAAAATTTTGCAGTTTGCTACCACTATTTTAAAACGATATGCTTTATTTTAAACTTCTATTGCCGATGCTAAAGAAAGGTGCCACGAAGATTCTTCATTTAAAATAGGGGTACGAAACGTAGAAAAATTTAGGAACGCTGTGAGCCCTGCGCATACCTTATTAATAGTTGATTCTTGAAGCCAAATTTCCCAATAGAAATTAAAGTAACTTCCCAGTAGAATGTAACGTAAACTATAACTATTTTTATAAATATTCAGATCTTAATACAACAACTGTTGCACAGTTATGCAAAAATGCATGAATACACAATTTATTACGATTATATATGTTAAATTCAGTGATTGGGAGATAATATGACTCCATCTTAAATAGGATGTCATCACCATGGCAACCTAAAGTCATTACCTTATCATTGAATTAATTAGGTATGATAGGATTTAATAGAATGAAGAAAATTTTTATTATTATATTTTTAAGAATTGATTCGAGTTTAATAAAATTTGAAATGACTCGACAAAATTTTGCAACGATTATTTTTATTAAATTGTAGTTTTTGCACTGTTATATGCGGACAGACAGGCTGATGGATCAGAGGACGACTGTAGGTGCTACGTATTTATATAATTAGGAACACAAACTAAAAATTATGCTTTCTTTTACAAAGAAGCAATATATTTTATTTTACATCTTTAACTAAAGAAGTAAACTAATAATATTTCAATAATAAGTCAAATGTTTCTATATTTAAACACAGAAAAACTATTATCTGTATAACAATTTGTGAATTTCAGAAAATATGTTCACGCCTTTATAAAAGTCACAATCACTCTTGACCATATAGTTTCGGCTGCTTTTTCTTCAAAAATTGTATATGGACTCTTCAATTATTTTTTTCTAATGTTCTTTCTTAACCACGCAAGTTTTACTCCAAGAATACGTGGATCGAAAATCAAGCCTTAAAAATGCCCTTTTAAATCCTGGCAATAATTTGATAGCGGAAAATAAATCACTTCTAAAAATATTACACGAGATAACACAAAAATCTCGAGGAACTTCAAACGAATTCATACTTAAAAATTTTCAAAACTAAAAAATAATACAGTACATTTTTAAACACAGAAACTACATAAATGACAGTATGAAGATAACGTAATGGTCGCTTCCCCTTCTGACCTAAAAATAATTTTTTTCAACCTTTTCCACCAAGAGGGCTGCATAAATTGAGCCAAAACTGAGATATCATGTATGTTTCACCCGACTATACTGTTTTACTCTACTTTCTCCTACTAAAACATATTTTCAATTATAAACAAAAGTTTAATTATGAGCTGAAAACGCTTAAGAGGTTTCAGGACACTTATAGCTTCACAATTTTCGAAATTTTACTTTTTTTTTTTAGATGTTAAACTCCTATCGTTTCTGAACATTTTGATATAATTCTTTCCTTGAAATTTCCATTAGAACAGAAATTATGGCTTTTACCATTATACTCGCTCAATAGCTGAAGTGGCATATCTGAAACTTTGAAGTCATTTTTCTCCTAATGACATTTTTAGGCATAACGCGCAGGATATCTCAAAAACGTCTGAATATTTTTCAATTAAATTTTCAAACCATATGCAGAGCCTGATTACCCACGGGGCAAATTCCTACCACTAAAAATAAACAGAAAATTTTGCCTCATTCATGGCAGAAATTTTACATGAATACGGCGTTTAGATAAGTCGAACTTTTCTTTTAAAATTTATTGGTGTAAGTGTGCCCCGTTGGTAATCAGGCCCTGACCATATGATTCATGTTAGTCTGTATAAACTTAACCTAAAATTTCCTTTTTGTTGTTATTTTTTTTTTATTATACTGTTGAATTTTTTTAATTTTGCATTAGCTAGATACAACTCTGTATTAAAAATATAAAAATCCTTTAAATACAAATTTATTTAAGTTCAGGGTAATTTTTACAAACTGAAGTATTAGGTACACAAAATTTCATTTCAGTTGCAAAATTTATTTTGTAATCGTGCGCGTAAACTTTTATACTAATTTTCTGCTCGACAAATGTCTGACAGTTTGGAGCCCGCTATAATTACTAATTCTGCATCTTTCAATTTTTAAATACATAAAATGAAAGAGCATATTTATATCTTTCGTCGCAATAAAGTTGTGTTTTAAAATCATATACATTTTAAGCTATTAAATGTTGAAAATGGTCTTTTTTTACATTGTTTCCAATTTTAAGAGTCTTGAGATCCTTTAATCTGGAATATTTGTAAACAAATTTTTAAGTTGAAAAAGATGTGGATACATTATTTTTAATTGGAACGCGTCTAGGGTGGAAAATTGTATAATACATTAAAAGAAGTTTCAGGGGTAATTAACGGGGGTTATAGAAAAAGCCATATAAAAGGTAAGATGTGTAAAACAAATAATAATTAAACTTGTCGAGTGAGGGAAATTGAAAATTAATTTCGTATAATTTCCCAATGTTTTTGCTCTGTATTTTGACAGATAAAAAGTGCAAAACACGTTCCTGCATTTAACCCCTTGGGGACGAGCGACACGTATACGTGCCACATGAAGCGCTCAGAATCCTTGTTTTTCCTCACCACTAAAATTTTACTGTAAAATTTACCTTTTTTAATCAGCGCATTCTCTCGATTCAAGAAGACACAAATTTCTGTTTTTAAAAAACGGTGACAAAAGATTAAAAATTTCGGAAAAGGCTCCCGTCCCGAAGGGATTAAAGAGCAAAACATCTGTAACGTCCGTTAAGGTACTATCAATTTTGTAAATTTTTAATTTGATTTAAAATAAAATTTATAAAAGAAAATTTGATAAAATAAACATATATTTAAAATGATATTATGGTAGAAGGGTAAATGTAGAATATGTACGCAAAGTTACATTGCATTCTTTTGAAAAATCTGCCTTAAATAAAAAATGGCATTTTTTTTTTTCATGGGGAAGTTCCATTAGATTAAACAAACAACAAATTGCATAAAAATAAAATTTATCTGATTATCAGTAAGTTCAAAGGAAGAAAATCATTCGTAGGCTTTATTCTGACTGTTTGGTGTTACTGCTTGGTAACAATGGTAAAAATTAAAAATACACACAAGGCTTTAGAAGATTTTAACCGTATTTTGAAATCGGGCAAACCATTAATTTTCAAAAGAAATTACATTATTATGCACATTTTCCTATTTTCCTTATTTAAAGCAAAGGGAGTTTTTTCAGGAGGGGAGGGGCGAAATGCAAAAAGTTTTTTTAGAAATCATTTTTCTTAAAAAATTAAGCACTATAAAGACAAATTTAATACTTCGCCAATAAGTATACATGTCTTTTGTAACTCTACTCTAGATTGGAAGTAGATTCAATTACTAAATTATAACCTGAGAAATTTTAACATAATAACTTGAGAAGTTATTATAGAAACGAAAAAACGATTTAATTAAATTTAAATACAATAAATATATACTTAAGATAATCGAAATCCTTTTTCACTTTTGTTCTTTTGCATGTGCTGGAAAAAATCTGTCATTCTATTTTAATAAATAGCTTGAAAAAAAAAAACGCTAACAGCAAACTTTTTTTTTATTTTCTTCACCAGAAATGTTCTAAGATATCTTTATACTAAATGAATTAGTCTTAACGTTAACACCACGTAAATAAATATAAAAAAAGAATATAAAATAAATGGTATCTTTGTTATCGATACCATACGTAAATAAAAATATCGCGAATGAGCAGATCCTATTCGTTCAAATAGGCTGGGGCGACAAATATGTTCTTTTGATTATGATTATAAATTTCCTCTTTTGAAGTGATTAATTAATTAAATTATTCCCTCCATGCATTTGTTTTTGAGGTGGGTATATTTAGTTGCTTTTCTTTAGATTTTTTTTTTCTTGTTCATAAATTAAAAAAATATTTTTTTTTTTCTGCTTCACAATTTTGCACAAAATGGCCCATGTTCTTTTATGACCTCCCGGATTATAGAGGCCAATGCAAAGTATTTCGTGACTTTTTTTTTTTTTTACTTTACTTTGGGAGTAATAAATTTTCAAGCGTTAAAGCATAGATGCCAACATCTCTTAATATTCCTGAGACTGATCTAAGACGAGCCAGTTTTCAACCCGAAATTTTATTTAAACAAAAATTTCAAAATGAAATCTAAAATGTACTGTAATGACACGACAACCGATAATGGCACTAATCTCTTTTGAAACAAAATATGCGAAGTTTATTAAACACAGAATGATACATACACAATATTTACACTTGGAGAGAACAATGTACTACTGTTACTTACACTGTTACTTACTATTATTTATGACAACAACAATCCTTACGCTAAACTATACACATATCACTTACAAAACGAAAACAATATTTCCTCGGATGCATTCCCGCATCCTACACATAACCGAAAGCCACCACTATTGACTCGGTACTCCTCTCTTCACTTCTATTCACTTGCCTTTGAAAAAAAGATTGGAAGGAGGTTGGTTGCATGACATGTACCTTACTGAAAGAGGACATATTTCCTTATACATATTTTCCAATTAAAAACATATTTGTCTTGGATCAGACACCGTAATAATTAACTGATGTTGACATCTATGATTAAAGCTCATATTATTACTTAAGATCTACCAGTCTCAACCTTCCATTGAAGACTACGAAACATAGACTTCAGGAATAAAAAAGCCTTACCACTAGTAATAATCATTTAGCACTTACACCTTTAACTGTTTAAATTGTTTTAACATTCTAAATTAAAAACCAAGAGAAAACACCGCTTTTTACGTACTAAAATATTTGCCTTAAATAATCGAAAATTATCTTCCATTTAATAAAACGAAGGTTACAGGTAAAAAATAGTGGTATCTAAAAGTTTTTACTAATGAAGCAAGAAAACTCTCCTTGCCCGAACTGGGTTCGGGCAAAACAGTTAAATGGCTAAAGTATCAAGTTGTGCGGACAGGATGCGACGTAGAAGGTTCACTTTTATGGTATGTGTGAAAATATAAAACGTTGTTGATACTTTAATTATGACGCACGGGCGTAAATTAATCAGGAGGATTTCAAACCTTTTCCTGAATTTTTTTCGAAACATATATTAATTATTTTATCCCAGCAGTTTAATCCCTTAGTGTAGTCTTTTTTTATTTTTTAACTTTATTTTGTTATTTTGTTAATTTATAAACTTTAAGTGCATATTTGTTTCCTGTATTCCACAAGAGGTTTTTGTTATTAAATGAGAATATTTTACTGATTGAGTTATAATTTCAGCGATTTTGGTGATGAAATCAGGGATGTGGCCCGGCAGGAGTATTATTCAAGTGATGGTGGATCAAAACACCCCCCTTCCCGGAAGGTTTGAAGTTTTGCATTTTGAAATGGTTTGAATGAACAAAATCCCTCCAGAACTCCATAATGCAACCCTTCCTCACTTGAAAAGCAAAATTTTCATACAGTACATACATACAGTAGGGGAGGTAGGGGAGGTTTGATACATAGGGAGGGTTGATACATTGACAATTTTTCGCAACAAATGGCATTAACCCCTTAACCTACGATTTACGTCTAACAGCTCTACGGTTTGGCAAACCCATAGCTACCACTAAAATTTAATAGAGATTTTCACCTTGTCTAATCATGGAATTTCGACGATTAAATTATAGACACTCAGTAACATCTGAGTTCTCCACGCTATATTTTGCCTCTTCTATTTTTTTCTTACCTATTATATATTTTTCTTATCAAAAAGAAAAAAAAAACTCTCTATATACTATAGAGACCATAAAAATTGTAAAACTTAAAAAATAAAATGTATGGCCCTGATTAGTCCCTTTTTTGGTTGGATGGTGTGGTCTTTGCCACCCTAGCTTTTCTTGCCCATGCTTGGTGAGTGTTTCTCTGAATAGTACTAACTTTAACTTTCTAAATTCCTTATAGTAGTTTTACAACTACAGTTTGACTTTACTTATTTTAAGGTTCTTGTATTTTTTAAGATTTATCGTTAACTTTCTTTCATCTTAAGTTTATACTTTAAAATTTAATTTTATTCCTTTTTTTCTTAAATTTCTTATTTTCTCTTGTTAACTTCTTTTACTCTTCTAGTAGCTTTGCTACAGTTTAACTTTTTCCCAATGGCTCATTAAGACATAAGACATTTCAATTTCCTAGTCTGGGTGTTAAGCTGTCATCAGCTAGGAAACCCCTCAATGCTGATTACCTGTTCAGTACCTGTTCAGACGATTAAATTAAATTATATTTACTGTGAAATTATAGGTGTAAAAAGAATTTACATTTGGCTCGGTCATCGTACGCGGGCTATGCCCGTCATTGTAGGTTAAGGGGTTAACACTAGAGCTGTAGCAAACCGCACATATTCGTTACTAAGTAACGGGTATTCTCTAAGACACGAAATACCGAATCGGTACTTCGAAATACGACTCGTTAGTCGTTACTGCGTCAATACGCAGCCGAACAAAATGAAACTAACTTCAAACGCTGCTTACGTTTGTATAATTCATGAATGGAGCAGATAGCCGGATGCGGTAAAAGATGCGAATTTGTATTCAGACTCGGATATTTCGGCGTTAGTTGTTTACGTATCAGTGTATGCGTATCATTCTGTTAGTATCATTTATTCTCAAATCTCAAACGATTTTGATTTCGTCGGGGCTTGTTGATTCCTTCATTATGGAAAGAAAAAGAAGCATAGCTATTTTATACCCTGAGCTTGCAGTACCATCTGAAAGAATTTTTTTTCAAAATCAGGTTAATTATCTGAAAGGCGTGCTTCATTAAAACCAAAAAGAATGGAAAAAATATTATTTTAAAACATAAATCAAAGATTTCTAAAATAATAATGCGATTGACGTAAACTGTTGGTTGATAAGATGATAAAGTCTAAAATGAGACACATTTCTTTTAAATATTCTGAAAATTTTCAAGAAATTCTGTTCTAAAATTTACAGGTTTGCTTTCAGTGCATTCTTTATCCTAAAAAAATATCTTTGTACGTGTATTTATGTTTTAAATTAAAAAAAATATATTTTTTTATGATAAAGACAAGTTTTTAGATTGCTTGTAAAAATGTTTTTATGATAACGTTTAATTTTTTTAACCTCCGGTATGCTATTTCTTTCTTCCAGCTAAGCTAATAAAGTGTCATCTCAAAAAAAAAAAAAAAAAAAAAAAAAACACGCCCCGTTGTATAAGCCAGCCGTAAAACAAAGCAAAGGTATCATTGTACGGAATAATCTCTACCGCATTTTTTTTAACTTCTAAGCATCGCACATTTCCAATTTTTATACCGTCGTATTGGGAAAAAAAAGTACTTTTAAATGCAATTTGTTTGAAAACTGCATCTCGATTTATTTTTGAGATATTATTATTATTTTTTTTTGTAGTTTTAAATGCCATTTGTTTAATTTTTGTAACTCAAGTACTCCATTTCTGTAGAAAGTAAAAGTACAGGAAAAATAGTTGGAAAGTACCAATTATATCTTTTTGTTGCCATTTTCACATAAAAACTGAAAAAAAAGGTAATTAAAATACTTGCTGTTTCGAAAAAATATAAGTTAATAACTTCTGATAAAGCATGAAGTTTTTATAAACTGAACTTAATTTTAAGTATCTACATTAATATTACAAACAAATGAAAGCATATGAATCATGAGATAGCCATTTTTTTTGTCGGATTTCTTAAATAACGAAAGAAATTCTTCAGCGGATGCGGATCAAGTCATTTTATATAAAATAAACGCGTGTGTTTTAAGTCTTATAACTGAACTATCTATATTTATGTACATATATATATATTTTTTTTTTCATCGGGGGGTGACACTAAATTCTGAAAAAGCAGAATTGCTGTTTTCTAATTTTTTTTAACCATTTGGAAAAATGGTTATTGTCCTCTATCAGGGTAGGAAATCAAAAACATATCTGAAGCTTTTTATTGGTTGAATCCGCATTTTATTCGTTTCCTGATGGGTCTATACAGTAATCTGTATTTTCCCTTTACTTTCAACAGAGATGGATATTTCTGTTGCCACTATGACAAAAAAGTAATAAAAACTACAAAAAAAAAATTAATAACTCAGAAACAAATCGAGATACAGCTTTCAAACAAATTGCAATTAAAAATGTATTTTTTTCTCTATACGACGATATAAAAAGTAATATTGTGGGATGTTTAGAAATTTAAAAATGAAATTTCATTTAAAATTGGTCCAAGAATGTTAATGTTTAATCCATGGCGACGAAATAGGTATGATCAACTCCGTGCGATTTTTTATGTCTTAAATTATAGTCTTTGAAAAAATCATTTTCCAAATGGTCGTTGTAATTTGTTAAATTGCTTTTTTTTTTTTCTTTTTTTTTTTCTATTTGGCTTGTAAAAATAATTGGCACAGATGTCATATACGCACCATATTGGCGCAATTTTTTTCTGAGGCCAATGTCATATAATCACCGGGGTACTTAACTGGCGCCAAAGTGCCGTTATTTTGCTTGATATGGTAACTCGGATGTCGTTTATTTGTTAATAAATTGTATAGTTACATTTATTTTCTTTTTTTAAATTATATAAATTGTTTTGTTCTATAGTTATTAATGAAACATTTTTTATTTAGTGTTATTCCCTATTTAATATATATATATGTAATTTGTATTCGAAAACGAGGTTTTCACCAAATTGGCATCAGAAAAAAAATCACGCTAGTGTGGTGCGTATATGACATCTGTGCCAAATATTTTTGTTGCTATGTTTTTAAATTTCATATTTGAAAAAAGGGTATTTTTTAATATAAATCAATAATTTCAGAAATAATAATGTGACAGAAGTACAGTGTCATTTGATAAGATAATCACGTAAGAAATTAAATATATATATATTTAAATATTTTCATATTATTCCAGAAATTAAATTTTCATAATACATAATTACTTTTAGTGTAACATTAATAAGTAAATTTGTTTGTAAAATATTTTGGCTGTGTAATTATATTTCATAGTTTTCGTATAAATTTGGTGAACTTTTACTCTTCCTAAATTGCTTTCTCCGATTATTCCTTATTTCATAAGTAAGTACAATTTAGACATGTTATATTCAATTATGCATCGTATTTTAATTTTGTTTGCCTTTTTTTCATTAAAACGTACAAAATTAAATGTATTTTTAACGTACAGATGGCAGCACATATTTTACGTTAAAATAATAACGAATTCTTCAAAATACTCATGTGCGGTATATAATTAGATTTGCTATTGCTGCAGGTTTGTAGTACATACGATGATTGTTAATACCCGGTTTTTGCACAGTAACGAAAGTAACGAGTAACGAATACTTTCTAACGGGTAGCGAGTTCGAAAGTAACGACATCATACGGGTATTCATTTAGTCGTTACTTTTACAGCACTAGTTAACACCCATTCTAACTCATGTGAAGGCTTCTTTTATTTGCTGAAGCCATCATTAGCTGGACTAATCAGTGAAGAACTGACAACTTTTCTTTTCTTTTAATTTTGAAGGTTTTTGGAATGTCAATGTAAATTTTTTCATTGACTGATTTTCTTTAATAACTCTTATTATTGTGAAGATATCTTGTATTTTTTTTTATTTATAAAGCACATTATTGTCGGAGCACAGCTCCGGCTTCCCTGCAAAAATTACACTTATTGTTAACACGATAGCCTCCAAAATATTTGTCGTATCGACCCAAAAATTTAAATGGACGTTGGTAGTGCCAAAATCTGGGTGCGTATTGAAAATCATAAATATTCGTCAACCCTAACGGCAAGAAATGTCTGCTCAGAATATTCCCATAGAGATAACATTGCGGGTTTAAATCTATATATTTGAAAGATATGGCTTTTTTTTATTTTAGACATCTACCTTGAGCTTTTTTCTGAACCAATTTTAATAATTATTTTTTTAAATGAAAGCTGTTTCTTTGTAGATTTGTCCGCACTAGCTATTTTTTTTAAATATTCCCATTTTTATGTTTAAATTTAAAATTTAAAAATTTTCTATGATTTTTTTTAATGGTAGCAATTGGATTACTTCCATTGTTGTAAAGAAAAGAAAATTAATAAAGGATGTTTATCTTTATTGATGCCAATTTCTAATAAAATTCAAAATTAACTTTGTAAAAAAGGGAACAGAAAATGACGTCACCCTTTAAAAAAACACAACATTTTTCCTCAAAAAGTTATTACAATTCAATACTTTTTCACTCCACTGAGTTTGAGACGCTATTGGAAATGCTTCAATGAGGCAAAGTGACATCATATTTAAATGAAAACCATCATTTTCTCTGACAAAACGAAATTTTTTACTACTAACGCCTCTAAAAGATATAAATTTCTGGAATTTTACTCGCCAATACGGAGATTAGAATCACAAATCAAGAGTGCGAATGTTCACATGCAAAGTCGTAGTTAACAAACTTGATTTCAAGTTTGGAAATATATGTATTAATAACTTATTGCGTACTGCGATATTTTTGAAATGGTAAATGTAAATTTTAGAGATGCGTATGTAAATTTTGAGACGATGAAAATGTCGTTAAGTTTAGATTTCACGCGAAAAATAATTCTATGATTGGCTCATAGTGAAATCATTTTTGCTAATTTTCAATCGGTAATTTCAAATATAAGAGCCTCAATGGATAATTTCATCATAATTACTTATCTTGGTTAGTTATACTAATATATTTTAATTTAATACGTTGAACAGTCGAAGTTTATGGAATTAGTATTTTGGTAATTTTAAATTAAAAATAATATTTGTTGAGAGTAAGTATTAACTAATGTACGAGTTCCTTTTTAAACATTTTCTTTCGTCAAAATACGATGGGTTTCATCTCGTTATTAAACAAAACATTACCTCTATTGTTGTAAATTATGCATTTTAACCTCATCCGAATTGTTATGGCGTCGTCAATTGTAGTGACCTGAGATATAGATTAACTTTCAGAAGTTTTACTTTCTACGTCCATAACGACCACTTTTTCTTTTTTTTCAGTGCGAACCTTTTATTCTGCATAACCTACCAAATCGATGCAATTCATTTTTAATTTTAAATTAAGAGAAATGAAAAGAAATCGAATACGGAAAACGATTTTGGGTCTTAGCCGCATGGCTACGAGTGATAAATCAAAGAAATCGAAAAAAATATAACAGGGTTTTGAACGGATCAGGGTATCTTCCAGGAGAGTTCCCAGTATTTTTTTATAGAAAAAGAAATCTAGGCTAAACTGGTGAAATTTCGCATTCTTATAAGGAGAGATTTTTTGTAAGAAAATAGCGGAGAATTTCCTGGTCGCAGAATTCCAGGAGTCGTACGAACCCTGATATAATGTCATGTATGTATTACTTATAGGTATGTATTCTTATGTATGTATGTTTATATTCAGACGTATGCATGTTTGTATTGGGAAATTTCCGCAATCGGTTTGTAGACAATTTCATAATTTAGTGAGCGTTGTTTGATGCGCAAATTTAACCATTTAGTGGCGGTCCCAATTACAGAAGGTTACTCACATTTCTTTTATTCACTGTAAGTGAATGTGCTGCAACTGAAATGCACATGGACATTCTCCGTAACCTTCCAAATCGGTACAATTCCTTTTGAATTTTAAATTAAGAGAAATGAAAAGAAATCGAATACGGGGAATACGATTTCGTTTATTTGCCGCATGGTAACGATTTCGGTATTAGTCGCATGGCTACGAATGATAATCAAAGAAATCGAGAAAAATATAATGTCATGCATGTATTACTTATATGTATGTATGGTTGTATTAAAACGTATATATGTTTGTATTGGGAAATTTTCGTAATCGGGTTTGTAGACGATTTCATAATTTAGTGAGCGTTGTTTGATGCACAAATTTAACTATTTGGTAGCGGTCCCAATTTTAGAAGGTTATTAATTTTTCTTTTTAATTCACCGTAAGTGAATGTGCTGCAACTAAAATGCAAGTGAACATTTTCCGTAACCTACCAAATCGATGTGATTCACTTTGAATTTTAAATTAAGAGAAATAAAAAGAAATCGAATTCAGAGAATACGATTTTGGATGTTAGTTGCATGATAGCAGATTCAGTATTAACCGCATGGCAACGAATGATAATAAAAGAAGTCGAGAAAAATATAATGTTATGTATGTATTACTTATATGTATGTATTCTTATGTATGCTTTTATTGAGAGGTATGTATGTTTGTATTAGGAAATGTATGTATTCTTATGTATGCTTTTATTGAGAGGTATGTATGTTTGTATTAGGAAATGTATGTATTCTTATGTATGCTTTTATTGAGAGGTATGTATGTTTGTATTAGGAAATTTCCGTTATCGGGTTGGTAGAAAATTTCATAATTGAGTGAGCGCTGTTTTATGCGCAAATATAACCATTTGGTAGTGGTCCCAATTACAGAAGGTTACTAATTTTTTTTTTAATTCGCCGTAAGTGAATTTGTTGCATTTCTGTGAACATTCTGAAGTGAATGAGATAAGCATTTTTGGCCTAGATGTACACTTAAAAACATAAATATGTAGATAACAAAATAAAAAATTCCTAAAAGCGTAAAGAAAAGGTAGCTTACTTATTTCTTGATTTTAAGATTTTAGCTAATTTTACGGTAAAACACTAATCTACAATGCGAAGAATCCGATTAGAGAAGAATCATCAGTGCTGAATTTCAGTGGAAATTTCGCCAAATTTGGAAACTACAGCCAAATTCGCTGCATTTATATCAACATATTTTTGGTCACCAAATTTGGCGAAATTTCGTGAAATGGCTCCAAGCTTGTCGAAAACTTGACGTTAATGTATATATGACTATATAGTTTTATGCTTATAATCGGAAAATGGATACAATAATGAAAGATAATTCGTGAGAAATCAACTTCACTAAAAGTCATAAATCATTCCGTGATTATTTTTTAGCCTGTTGCCTGGATGTAGTGTACATTTTAAGAAATGTACATATTTTTATATGTGGAACATTATACAAGAAAGTTTCGAAAATGCCGGTTAAAAGAAAGCAATTGAGATGAAAAGAGTTATTCAGCGTAATTCTATGTGGAAAAGTTACATAAAAATAATCCAGCTGCCTACGAGTAATTGCGCGAATAACGATATAACAATAACTCAGATGAACAAAAGTATCAAGTTTGATAGAGGAGTATAGCAGATTACCCATGTGTGTGTGTTACATACGTGTTACAAACCTTTCCCTTATACCATATTAAATAAGTCTGGGCTATGCCAGACATGCAAGTGTTTCAAGGGGCTTTGACGTTTTCTGCCGTTAGCGCGATGGATCCAGTTCCAATTTTTGATTGTCTCAAAGATCGCAGCTACATTAAACAAATCAAAGTCGCTCAACATATCCCCGGTGGTTATTCTTTCTCTTTACCGCAGACTCTCTTATTCAATTCTCTTTACTTTTAACATTTCTGAATTATTTTAAAGAACAACAAATCACGCTGCATGAAAATTTGATAATTCTGACATCAAATTTACAGATGAGCAGCAGAAAATACTTTAGTTATGCACAAAACAGCTTTCGTCATTGCAAACAAAAGTTACAATTTTCCCTAAGTCAAATTTTATTATTGGAAAAGCAAGAGCTTAAAAAAGTAGGATAATCAAAGAAATTAGTAAAACAATCATAGAGCAGTTAGGATCATAAGCTGTCATTCTTTTGGCACTAACAGGTACTGCTGCGCTTAATGTCGAAGGAAAGTTAATTCACTCAGTGCTTAAAAAACTACCGTGTTTTAAATAGTTCGCTGATTTAAAAAGTCAGGCAGAAAGAAATCTACAGCTCAGCAAGGATACAATATTATTTATCTTTATTAACGAATTTTCAATTGTCGTCTTATGGCTGAACTTGAAAAAAGATGTCACAAAGGTACTTTGTTTAAATCCTTGGAGGTATTAGGTAGTTACATTGAGTAGAAGACATCCCTCTATATAAGAGACATTCTATAAAAGACATTTTGGCTCTTCGCAGACAATAAATGCTTAGAGCTTTTGAAAATTGCTTCATATTAACAAACACATTGAGACAAAATGACGGTCAGCAAAGACAGTTTCGAAAGACTCTATATTGAGCTTTGCGTGGGTCAAGTTTCAGACTACTCTCATCCCTTATGCAACGGTGGAAAGCTACACTGCTTCCGACTCAACTTGAATGATTTCAAGATGCAATATGCCTTTTTTCCAAAAACAAGCAAGCGAAAGAACAGAATCAAGAAGTACTTCTTAAATCAAAGTGGTCAATGACAAGAATGTTAGCAGACCACAATAATTAAAAGTAAGATGTAGTGAAGATGATCACGTGTTTGGACTTCAGGCTGGACTTTATTCAACAGTTGGATGCAGAGTTATGTTACATGCCAATATCTGAATGGAATGGGGATTGATAAGCGGTGTACTGAGTACAGTAAAATATACTGTCTATGACCCAAAATTTCAACCCCTAGGCTTGCCACAGGCTATAATGGTTCATTTTGTTGGTTATCATGCCACAAATTAGCATTTGAGCATTACCTGAGGCAACTGATGACTGAATTAAACACTAGAAACTGAGGATTCAACGGGTGTTATTTCAAATTTAATTTTTTACTATTAAACAGTAATCATGAAAATTAAACTTTTTTTTTTTAATTTTAAATGTTATGAGTTAAGTTTATACGACTCCATGCTCCGACATTTCGGCCTGACGGATACTAGTTAGGATTAGTTTTACTAGAAAGTAGATTACCATTTTGCAACTGCATTTGTACAAAGTGATTGAAAATCCAATAAGGCATAATAGGGATAAATGATACATTAGTACTGGGGAGAAATGATACACTTGTATATTTGAAATTTAATAGTTTTTTTAAGTTTGCAAACTAATATAGCACTGTAATATTCATTATTGTTTTACAGCAAGAGCTACTGAAATTGGTAAGGCAGAACAACGAGGCTATTCATAGACATTATACAGGTTATATAGAAAAGTAGTGCGATGATAGATGGTTAGTTCGCTTTGCTCGTCATGTAGAAGGGAAAAAGTTTAAATGGCATGAAAGGGAAAATGTTTCTATAATTTACGAACGGCAAATTGAAAAAACGTTAAATCTATACGATTTTACTTATAAAAATGATAGAGTTATTAGTTTTTTATTTAACCATTTCAGGGTAGATGGTATGTTTATGAAACCACTTAATTTTAATTACCAAACGCCACCAGCATTTTGGTAGAATATTTTTCATTTAGTATGAAAGTGAAATATATCCCTTTTCTTATTTCTAATTAAATTTGTTGGTAAAATCCGTTGCCATTCATTTATTCAACACTTTAGCGCTTTTGCTCCTGACAGAGTTAAAGTAATCTTAAATGTGCTAAATTTATGTTAAATTGTTTGCAAATCAGCAATGTTCACTTCATTTTTCCTTGCAGCTAGATCTCTAGGGGGTTTTTTTTTCATTATTTATTTTCTAAAAAGTGTGTTAATAGGATTGTTTAAATAATAGCAATAGTTTAAATATTTTTGTAAAAAACATTTCTGAAACAAAAATATGTCAATGTCATTTCGTTTCAAATTTTACTTAAATATTTCAAGATTTATCATAAAAAATTGTATGACGCATAAATTGAATTGTCTGCATTTTTTTTTTCAATTTACATAACAATGTATCAAACTTCCCTTGCTAGTGTATCAATCCTCCCCAGTAATGGGGAGATTTGATACAGTAGTAGCCATTCAAAATAATTGGGATATATTTTTTGAATGACTATTTTTTTTAAATTCACAATATTTTTAATAAATGAATAAAAGGTCACTTTATAAGAAAACACGAAAAAATTGTTCAAAAATAGCTAAGTGTTGTAAATCTAAGTGTTGTAAAAAATTAGTAAAAAAAAGTTTATCATACCTCCCCTACCTCCCCTACATTCATACAGCTACAAAATCAGTTGAAGATCTCGATTTTCATGGTCTACATAATGAATTGAAGACATCGATTTTTGCTTTGCAAGATGATTTTCATTTCGGCGTTGCTCTTTGGCTTTGGATTTTTCCATATCAGATAGTTTGCGCCCACCCATTTTTTAACTTTTTCCATTTTTAACGATTTTATGCCTCTCTATTACCTATTCAAATAAAAATTCTTCTAAAAGTAAAGAACATCGTTGAACTGCGTAAAAAAAAAATAAAATGCGTGCATCATTTGGCCCCATCCTCGACCGAAAACAGCAACCATTTCCAAATGGTTAAAAAAAAAAAAAAAAAAAAAGAAAGAAAGAAAGAAAGAAAAAAGGAAAGAAAAAAAAAAGGGAAAGGAAAAATAAACTATGGGTTTTGAACGCTCCACTAGTCGAATAATTCAGTTTTCGAATAAGAAATACAATCGGCATTTTATTAGGTTCTTGAACACCGAGAATTTTGTCACGAAATCGACGGAATGGCAATACATAGCAAAAGAAATCGAATTGATCTTTTTTTTTTCTTTGTGAACTTACAGTGCAGTAATAAAAGCATCGGCGAAATTCATGTATTTTAAGATAATGAATGCATGTACGACATATACATCGCAGCACCACCAATGTTCATGCATTTTGAGAATTCAAAACAACTAGTTAATTTAGTGGTCTTAACGATTATTTTAAAAAATAAGAATGAAAACTCCTTCTCCTCTTCTAAATTTCCCCAATAAAAGTAAGAGTGCGGTTTTTGTTAAATTTTTATTAAAACTTAATAAAACTGTCATTGTTTCATTTGTAATGTGCAGAATGTAATGCTTTTTTATGTTTCACAGTGTTGTACTATGAAGTGTATTGCTTCACACAAGTCAATACTTACACAGGAAATTACTTGGGAAGTGGAAGCCAACTAATAGTATTTGCATAATTTCTCATGATAAAATTTGATTAGGTTCTTGAAAAACTGTTTACAACGAGTTGTGTTCGAAAATCGAAGTACCCCTGTAGGTTATACAGGGGGATTCAAAATAACGTGACCAAAATGAAAGTGC
Organism: Maratus speciosus; assembly: GCA_963932465.1. Lineage (NCBI taxonomy): Eukaryota > Metazoa > Arthropoda > Arachnida > Araneae > Salticidae > Maratus > Maratus speciosus. The sequence goes on from OZ010793.1 coordinate 177,883,042, forward strand.
TTAACAAGCATACAAAAAGAATCAAAAATCACAAATTAACATGGAGTCGCAAACGATATCCGGGGCTGCTGGAGGGGGTTGCAAAGTACATAATAAACGAAGAATAAATAAAAAGCATGGTACATCATTATATTTATACTGTATTTCCGCACATGTTACACATTTGCGAGCAATACTACTACAGGAGATGCTCAAAATTTTTGAAAGACGCCTGGAGACACTCATTACATAGACACTGCATGCACTGGTATAACTTCTCAAACATAGTAGGTGTATCTCGAACACATCCTGCTGCCGCCAAAATTCTTCTTACTAAGTCTTCCTGCGATGAAACAGGTGTTTCGTAAATAAGACCTTTTTAAAATACTCCATAAGAAAAATCTACTAGAAACAAATCTGGTGATCGTGGTGGCATGCGATTGGTCTACCTCGACCAATCCCACGCCTGGAAAAGGTGACCAGCAGATTTGTTCTGACTTGTCTTCAGAAATGTGCAGGAGCTCCGTTGTACTGAAATTATACACGTCAAGTTGCTCAATTTGCTCAGCAGGTGTTTTCATGGAATCGACCTCTAGCGATCTCAGATGGCGTTTGCGACCCCAAGTTCCTATGTGATTTTTCATTCATTTTGTATGCCTGCTTATCCTTTTCATTCTGGCCACGTTATTTTGAGTCACCCTGTATAAAATCGAGTCCGGGGAGGATACCGTTCAGCCTAAAATCCTCATAACTGTTCCCTTCATCGTTTTCTGCTTGTATTCTACTCAAAATTCATTATAACAATAACTTTTAAGCCGTGTTGTGGAGCAATTTTGTCCTCGTGTATTTTTCTATTCGTGTAATTTCTTTATGAATCAGTAGGATTAAGATAAAAAATAATAAAGTGTACAAGTAATGTACTACTCATTCATTCCTCTGAAGAATACAATCATACAAAAATACCATTGTTTTTATAAAAATTCGTTTATAATTTTCTTTTATTAACCTGTACTCACACGCGCCTATTTTTGTAACGTTAGTACACATACTTACGTACATCATATTTATGGCTAAATAAGTTTTAAAAAGATCTCTACTGCTATATTGTAAAATGCATCAATCCTATTTCTTTTTTGGGAAAAAATCCTGCTTTTCATATTTATTTTCAGATTTTGTAGCAGTTTCTGTAAAAGCCACGTTTTTTTCTAAAAAATATGCAATGATTTATTTTACAAATTAAAACTTGAATTATTTCCCAAAATTGATATTAATGAAATTTAATACCCTTTCATCAATATATACAAGTAGCTTTTATGTTACTCTTTCATTAAAGTTATTTTAGTGTGTGTTATCCCGTAAGAAATGAATGTATAGAAATGAAACGTTTGTACACGCGCGGGATTATTTAATCATAAGAGGTATATTTCTCCCCCCCCCCCCACAGCGAAAAAAAAAGACATTCCCTCATCCACCACTTCTCGACCCTGACTTTGAAAGGTACAAGGCCGGTCAGAATAGTCTTCAAAAATTTATCGTTTTTATCGAAGAAAAAATGTGACTGGAGCGAGATTTACCCCAGCGCGTGTACTTACAGATTAATTCTAACTGGGAGCGAAATGACCTGTGATGCTAGCTGAGCGCAGACATTTCACAACGCTAATTAAGTAATACTAAAGATACTAAATTATTGTTTAGTGTATCGTGAATTGCATATTTTAGAACGTACAGCAGTAAACAATATTATATTGAAGTCACTAATGACTTTCACGTGCTAGTTTGGAGTTTTATGCAAGGTACGTTGAAGCCATATTACGGATGTACCGGGTGTCCCAAAAAGGACTGACTGATTTTAAAATTCAATAACTTGCAAACGGTGACAGATATTAAAAAAATTCTTGCAGGAGGGTTATGCATAAGGTCAAAAGTTTTATTACAGTGATTTTCAATTTTAGTTCGATTTACAAACAATAGATGGCGCTGTAAGCAATAGTCGCTAAATACAGGCTCGATTTCTAGTCCTTTCTCTTGTTCCATGCTGAAAAAGGAGATGGAAATGTATTATCCGGGCCACGAAGAACCAAAAATCGAGCCTGAATTCAGCGTCTATTGATCGCAGCGCCATCTATTGTTTGTAATTCGAACTAAAATTGAAAATCACTGTAAAAAAACTTTTGACCTTATGCATAACCCTCCTGCAAGAATTTTTTAAATATCTGTCACCGTTTGCAAGTTATTGAATTTTAAAATCAGTCAGTCCTTTTTGGGACACCCGGTATATAGGATCCTGGCACACTGTGCGTTTCCGAATACGAGAAGCTGAAAATAAAACCACAATAAATAAACTGAATGTACTGTATTCCTTTGTACATTGAAAAAATACTGGAAAAACATACCGGAAAAAAATAAAAATTCAATTGAATTTCATTAAAAAAATAAATTTGGAAAACGCGGTACGCTAATCAGTTTTTTAGAAATCGAGTTACACAACAGTGAGTGCACTTCGCCGGTTTGAGAAGCCCCAAATATTATAGCAAAATATTATTAAAGTTCGGAACGCTACCTTTTTATATGTTACAGTGTTGTACTATAAAATGTATTGTTTCACACGAGTAAATACTTATACAGGAAAGTACTTGGGAAGTGGGAGCCGATTAATCGTATTTGCATAATTTCTTATGGTAAAATTTGATTAGGTTCTTGAACGGCTCTTTGCAACGACTTGTGTTCGAAAATCAAAGAGCCCTGTACGTTATATACAATTGGCTCCTGGGAGGACACACGTTTGTGTTCCTGCCAAAATTCGCTATAACATTTATTCATTAATCGTACTGGAACGGAATTTAGCCCTCAAGTATTTTTCTATTTGTGTAATTTATTTATCAATCAGTAAGATTAAGATAAAAAATGATAAAGTGTTTAAGGTAAAAATTCATTTTATAATTTCCTTTTAATAATTCTATCTGGGAACGAAATGGCCCCGTGACGCTAGGCTGATCATAGAAATTTCACGACATCAGTTAAGAAATACTAAATTATTGTTTAGCGATTCGTGTATTGCTTATTTTAGAACAGATCGCACTTAATCTATAATATAGATATACATAGCTGCCAACTTGTACGGATTTTTGCTACCACTAAAGTTTAATAGAAAATTTTGCCTAGTTCAATTGCCGAATTGCATTGAATTTTGATAATTAAATAAGCCAGAAATTTCTGTTAAATTTTAGTGGTAGCAAAAATTCGTACAAGTTGGCAGCTATGTATATATATTGATATAATAATATTAAAAATTCTTTTTGATTTCTTATAAGGTATTTTACATTCTTAATTATAACGCTGTATATCATCATAGCTTTTTATTTGCAGATGATGATGATGATGCGAAGACCTTTAAACAAGGAGCCCAGGACCTGTGTCCCACATCCCCGGATACTGACCACATGAGGTAGTTGACAAGGTGCGTTTTCTTCAGCAGATTTCGGTAATTGTATAAGACAAGATTTACTACTAAATGTTAGTGTTAGAAAACATCGAAAAAGTTTCCAGATGTGTATTATATCCAACTTGTGTCCTAGAAATCAGTTATCAGTGTTTGAATCTTAAAAATACGTGTTCCCGTCACAAAGAACTAACATTTTGTCACTAATGGGCAACGCCTTTTTGAATGCAATTCTATAATTGCGCAATCTTGTATGAATTTCTGGGTGGCGTCTAGAACAAAGGTTTCTTTGATTCATTACAGGGGGAGTTTTAGGGGATTGAAAAATCCTTGACTTAGTTATTCTGGAACCTCACTTTCGTAGTGAAATGGAAGTAATCTAGTAATTTACTTTTTTGTAAATGGATTTCCTGTTGAATTCGCCATATGTTCTCGTGAGATACCTGGTGTTCAAGACAATTATCATTTGTTGGAAGAAGGAAAATTATACATTTTTGAGTGTGTTTGTAAACGTAAAACAAACTGGAAAAAAAGTGAATGAATGTTACAATTGAAAATTCTTCAAATATTTTTTTTTAATTTGAAATTTACAATTTCGTTTATTTTTATTAAGACTCATTTAAATGGGGTTAAAATATTTTTCTGGGAATTAGCGTTCAAGTTGTTATGAAAAACGGAAAAGGAAGAACTAGAGAACAGGAATTCTGCTTTTTCAGAATTTAGTGTCGCACCCGGCATTTCCATTACTTCATTTTCTTCTGATGTACTGATGGCTTCTATTATTATGAAACAGCCATTAAAAAAATTAGGGCCATCCCCCCCCCCCCCCATTCTGACCAGAAAATCAGAGTTCTAAATTTTTACGACTGTTCTTTCATCTTCACCTAACCCTTCATTTATTATGGCTGTTTCATAATAATAGAAGCCACAAGTCCATCAGAAAAAAATAACTCTGTTAAGCGGAGACCTACTGCAGTACAAAACACATTTCAATTTTAAGACTTAAAGCTCGCGTTTTATTTCATGTATAATGATGTTATTCGCATCCGCTTAAGAATTCCACATTTACGATCTACTCTTAAATATCTGCAGTAAAGCATACAAACTATCGCGAAATAATGCATAAATGCAGCAAAAAGATGCCGTTATTCAAGAAAATCGACAAAAAAAAAAAAAAAAAAAAAAAAAAAAAAAAGCTATCTAATGATTCATAGATACTTAAAATTAAATATAGTTTATAACAGCTCCATTGTTTAAACAGAAATCATTCGTTTATATTTTTTTTCCAAATAGCACGTATTTTAATTACATTTTCTTTCGGTTTTTATGAGAAAATGGCTACAAAAATATATAATTACTATTTTAGAACTATTTTTCTTTTACTTTCTACAGAAATGGAGTATTTCCGTTGCCAATATTAAGCAAATGGCTCTAAAAACGACAAAAAAATTAATATTTCAAAAATAAATGGAGTTACAGTTTTCAAACAAAATGCATTTAAAAGAATTTTTTTTCCAATACGACGATATAAAAATTGAAAGTGTACGATGCTTAGAAGTTTATAAAATTGCTCTAGAGTATTTAATCGTACTGCTTTGTTTTACGGCTGGCTTCTGTAAGGTAATGTTATTCTTTGGAATACACAAAATAAGATAGGAGAAAGAAATAGCATACCGTACAGGGGGCTAAAAAAATAATGAAAGTTAAAATAAACAAAAATCTCGATAGCAGAACAAAATTAGATAAAAATTATGTGTGACGCGTAAAACACTTTCGAACATTACTCGAATATAACTTAAGGGTGTATTCGAAAAAATATTTTTCCACCCTCAACAGCACGAAATTTTCTGAGATATTTTCAGACTCATTTTTAAAAGTAAAAACATGAAACTTGCTGAGGTGACTTTTGAAAAGATGTATAAGAGGCCGTGTGACTTCATTTCCCGCTCCATTCATTAGAATTTGAGTTTTAAACAATTATTTTATCAGTATGACCATTTTTTCCATTCCTAGATCTCCCGCTTCAGAAAGTTCGGTTCAAAACGAACACTTTGACAGCATTTTTTACAATATTTTCTACATTTATCAAAAAATCGAGAAGCACGGCACATTAGGTAGTTTCTAAATAAGAGAATTTTCCAGTTTGATGCGTTTGAGAGCAAAAATGAATTTAAAAATGAATCAGAAAATAAGCAGTTTGGATTAAAATACACCCTTAATTAGATTAGTTTTTAACACAATTATTCAATTGGTAAATAAAACATGTGAGTTGTAAATTTCCAAGTTGGTGGAAAATGCCCGGGCCAGAATTCGAACCAGGGATCTCCTGGTTGAAGCCTGCAATACTCTTCCAACTGAGTCATCCCGGACGAATCTGGAGGGCCAAATTCACCCAGTTAACCTTAACCTTGAGGACATACCCTGTATTTCACTTGCAAATGTTGTCAAGCTGAATGTCAAAGATTTTTGTTTTGAGAAAGTGGTGCAAGGTAGAATTAAAAAATAGTCGTATGTGGCAGCCCTGCAAATGCTTTCGGCACCAGAATTTTAAAGTAATTTTTTTCACCTTATAAAAAGGCAAAATTATCTGCGATTAAAGATGGCGAAATAAACTGTAAGAAATTAACGGTGTCCAGAGCATTTGGAGCACCGATTTACGCGGGACACCTGCACTGTAAAACATTTGTGCAAGTTTACTCTGGATTCTCTGTGTAACGTTACACAGATTCTGGAGGAAGCAGTTCTGATATTTTAAAAACTCGCAGTATTGGAGAATTCTTTCACAGAGGTTGTGTAACCTCTCATCTCAGGCGTAGCACTCGACATCTGCGGGGTGAAAACTGATTTCAAGTCGCATACGTCACGTGAGATCCATGAACATTGAAGGGGATTGATTTCATTCTCCCTTGCACATTGTGATCTGGCGTTCAGCCACATGTTGGAGCAAGAATAGCACGTGTTGGTTGTGATATTAAAATCATTTTTCTTATTAAAAAAATTATCAAAAGTACACATATTCCAGCATTTTGTATGATGTTTAGATGCCATTCTAATTACAAGAATGGACGGAATACAGGCAGAATTATCTGCGATTAAAGATGACCAAATAAACTGTAAGAAATTAGTGGTGTCCAGAGCATTTGGAGCACGGATTTACGCGGGGCACCTGACAACGCTATTTCTGACTCATTTTTAAGTGTAAAGACATAAAATTAGCAAATCAGACTGTTAAAGAAATTTTGGATCGAAATCAGTTTTCTATTTTTTTTATAAATAAATTTCTCATGGAATTATAAGCTATTGTGGTCACATGAAGAACGATTTTTCGCCTTTCTCGTGGTATCATATCAGAAATTCTGTTCAAAACGCCAACTTTGACAGTATTTTCTGTTTCACCAAAAAATTGAAAACGTCTTCCGATTACATAGTTTCTGAATTACAACACATGCCAATTTAATGCGTATCCGAACAAAAATGAATTTTAAAATGTGTCAGAAATTAGTCCTATTGGATTTGAGAACAATCTTAAAAGAAGAGTTGTAAAGGGATATAAAAAACTCGCCAGTGCAAATGATAAATGTTTGAGTAAGCGCACCAGTAGTGCTCCACTTAAGGACATTTATCTAATTTTTATTAAAGTCTTAGTGAATTCCAAAAGATATATATTTTTTTAGCCTAGTCCTAAGCTTCATGTATCAGAATAAACGTTCAAAGTATCAAAATATATTTTTCGGAAAAAATGAAAAATGAAAATTTTTATTTTCTTCTATATTCCAGTACTGCGCCTAGCAAATTTCTGATGTCTTTATGTTTTCTCCTTGTCCACCAACTTATTTATAGCGTGATAGAGTATATCAACAGAAGATTCATTTAAAATAAAACATTATATTAAAGAAACAATTTTTTATATAAAAAATTATCTCTTAATGAAATCTCTATGAAATTGCCAAAAAATCTATTTTTGGAGACACTTTAGAAAGTAAACAAACGTACCAGCAGAAAAAAATCAATTATTCCAAACAGTTTATGGAAAGTTACTATTTAAGGTAGTCAACCAGATTTATTTCAGTCGTTTTCAAAAAATTTTAAAAATCAGTGGCCGACTATAAGTGTAATTTACATTAGTGCAGGGCTGCCACAGGCGACTATTTTTTTTATTCTATGTCGCACCATTTTTTTTTAAACAAAAAATTTTTACACACTCTTTGACAACATCTGCAAGAGAAATACACTATAAAATTTATTTTCTTAAAATAGAGATGTGCATAGAATATAAAAATAGTTGCCTGTGGCAGTCCTGTTAGTGTTAAATCGGCAACGCCTTTTCCGCTTTTGGTTAATTCCGACTTTCGAAGCATTTTCATTCTTTAATTAAAAAATGACTCTACTTTAATTAAAAAGACACTACATAAAAATAAGACATTTTCTTTAACAAAATTAAAGCAACTACAATTCAGCGACAATGTCACACTTGAGTGATTTTTCTTTCGTTTTTGTTATCCTCATAGTTAAGTTAGCTCTTCAAATTATTTTCAGACCGACACGTTTGTAGTCATTGTTAAGAAAGCGTGTCGGCGGTCAATTCTGAATGGAACATATCACATTCTGAATTTCGAAATTAAATGTTGTAGGTACGCGTAAATAAGAATTGATGAAGTGGATTTCGTAAATGTGAAGTACATAAATCCTAAAAAATAGGTTCAGCAGGAATTAAAACAATCGGTCCCAACCAGTACTTATATGGCAATCATGTACTTCAAACTAGAATCACATTTCACAGTAAACGGAATGACAAACAATTGAAGTGAAATTAAATTAGGTGGTAAGAGGTGACGCCATGTCAGTAAAGGTGCCAAGTTCCCACTAATTTTTAATAATATATGGGTTAATTTGACCTAGCATGTTTTGCCCATCTTTTGTTTCGCACCATATCTTTAAAAAGAAATTTAATTAAACAATTAATAAAATAAAAATTTCTGTTCTCAAATTAAACCACATTTAGCGGGACTTCAGCCCCTCTGCGACTTATCCACGATTTAGCTTTCCAATTTATGTACGGCAACTAAGTTATAATCAGATTTCATATAAGTCATGATATACACTAAACAGCCCCCAAAATGCATTTATAACCAACCTTTAACCCTCTCGCTGCGTAATTGTTTTATCAAAATAGGTTCAAAAATTGCGCACTTAACACCTTAGCGACGAGCGACTTTTACAGAATTATTTATCTTTTGTCACCGGTATTTCAAAGCAGAAATTTTTGTCTAATTTAATCAGAAAAATGCCCTGATTAAATAAAGCAAAATTTACAATAAAAAGTAGCTGGTAGGAATAATGAAAGAGGGTTAATTAGACGGGAAAAAATGCATCCCCGCGGAAATCGTCGGTTGCGCAAATTTGGTACATTTGCGTTTCCCGTGGAAATCGCGGGATGCGCAGCGAGAGGGTTAATGCTAAAACACTTTCGTATAAATGCAGATCTTGTTTTGTTTAGGTTATTTTACATTTCATTGTAATTGATAGTCATATATTTACTGCTTGAAGAAAAATGTAATATTTATTAAAATGTTGTTAAAGGACATATACACATTATCCCTTTGGTTATGGGCCGGAACTAGTGATTATTTTTATATTCATTCGTCATTTATATTCATTTACAAAGAATTTTTTGGGGGTAGATTTCGGAAACATTACCAAATAGATTTTACAGTGTATTGATTAATTTTCTCAACCCTGTATCGAGGGCCTGATTATCACAGGGGCACACCGGGCATGTACCACGAACTTGCATTTTCAAGATTCCCCAAAATACATTTTTCCAACTACCTTAAGATACAAATTGATGCAAATTTACATTTATAGTTCACAGAAAATATTAATGTTTACCATTCAAGCAAACTAAACTATCGCCGTGTTTTTCACTAACGGCAATAAAATGCAATATAAATTTCGACATCCAGATTAGAACGGATCAAACATCTTTCCCCTTCTTTAGATCTATAGTTTTACTCACTCTAAGTGGCATATAGTGCAGAAGATTTTACTTTCCAATAATTTTTTATGCACTTTTACATGTGTCTGTAACAGGGTTCGTACGCATTGAGGGATTCAGGAGATTTTATGTGTTTTAGTACCAGAAATTTCGTAACATGCTGGTCGCTATATCTGAAGAGATAATTTATTTTCCACATAATCCATAACATTAAGTTATTTACCTTATTATCAGGTTTTACTTTATTTTTCATGTGCAGCAATACTTTATTTTGTATACATCCTTCATATATTTAAAAGCATTTTCATTTTGTTAATATTTTCTTTATTTATTATTTTAAAAAAGGCCACATCATTTTACATTGTTTTTAAAAACTATATATTATTTTGCAGTTCTATATAAAAAAACATTACATTTAACTTCCCTTAGTATTCCCTTTTACTATCCATTTATATACTTTGTATTTCGTCCGTTCATAAATATTTCAGAAAGTTACAGTTCAATGGATAGTAAAAGGGAATACTAAGTGAAGTTAAATGTAATGTTTTTTTATATAGAACTGCAAAATAATATATAGTTTTTAAAAACAATTTAAAATGATGTGGCCTTTTTTAATATAAATAAAGAAAATATTAACAAAATGAAAATGCTTTTAAATATATTTCAAATATATATATAAATATACAAAATAAAATATTGCTGCACATGAAAAATAAAGTAAAGCCTGATAATAAGGTAAATAACTTAAAGTTATGGATTATATGTAAAATACAGGTTTTAAATAAACAGATTTGTCTGTGAATAACTTATTAATGTAATTTATTTTCATTAAATACGGCAAATAATAATGAAATTTCTGGTAAAAGGTGCTTGAGCGCACGAATCTTGCATAATGTATCCCTTTTTCATATATAAAACCAAGGTTCAAATTTTGAACTACACATAAAGCTGCTAGTCATGTTTATAATCCAATTTTCTTGAGAAAGTGGGACCCTCGACGCAGTCTGTATGCCCCGAGTTCTAGTTATAGTTGATCAGGCCCTACCTGTATCAACATGAAGTATCGATTTCCAGATGTTACGTCTCAAGTATGCATTTTCAGCTGAGAACTTTGTGCCGAGTGTAAAGGTTAAGAAATAAATGGACAACGTTAAATTGCACACCATGCGTATACAAAAGGGTGCAGATAGCTGCTTCGGAGTTTCTAAAGTTCCATCATCAGTACAAATGTTAAAATTATTTTTTATCATCAGTGCAAAAGTTAAAATTAATGTTTATCATCAGAGAAAAGGTTAAAATAAATGTTTATAATATCGAAAAGTTTTTAAACATTAATTTTAACCTTTGCACTGATGATGAAGCTTTAGAAGCTCGGAAACAGCTGTCAGTGTTTTGAAAATTAATTTAAACATTTGCGAAGATGATGAGCTTTAGAATATCCGAAACACCTGCCTCGCACCTGCCTTTTGTATGCACATATTTGTCTATTTAACTTTGTTCATTTATTTCTTAATTAATTTACTGTTTTTTTAATTAAAATATTCTTCAAGTATAATTAAAAAACGCAATCTATCTCAACAATGAACATTTGTTGGTTACAGTAATGTAAAATAACATAGTAGAAAATGGCAGAGTTGTCATAGTTAGCATTTGATTGCTCATACTTGGTGGGATTAAATTAAAAAGGCATTTTCTTTTGCGTGTCATATTTTCTTTCTTTCCTTTTACATTTTAAATTTGTAATAGCTAAAGATTTCGCATTTAAGTCCACTTTCATGCGTTGCCATGATGGATAAAATGTCCTTTAAAGTGAATGTGAATATCATTAAGGAGACGAGGGACCTTCAAATTTTTTTTTTTTTTTACTTTAAATAACATTCAAGGGCACGCTATATGCATGGTGGCAAATATTTATCACACAAGAGGTAAAAAAAAAAAAAAAGGATTGAGAAAAATAAGGAATTTTTCTGAATATTTTAAGCATTATGAAGAACTTTTCAAAATACGCCATGCGCGTTCTATATCAATTAAAATTCCCAGTATTTTTTATGAGAGTTTTATTTTATATAAACAAATAAAACTGAGCATAGTTTGTTTTAACTAAATATAATTGGGAAAGTTAAAGTTAGGTAATGATGGATAAATATAAATATGCTGGAAAGATGCTGAAAATTTCATAAAATTTAGAAAATATTTTCTTTTAATCTTTTTATTCAAATATATAACATTGGAGGCCCAGTTTTGTTTGTATATGGGGCATTCTCACAATCTTTTGACTTTTGGGAAAAAAATCTGACAAAATTAAACTTGCTAAAATAACGTTTTAATCTGATAGACGAATGCCTTAATGATTCAAAATAAAGAAAAAATGATCAGCAGCGAAAATTTTTTTATTTAACTGAGGTTTAAGTTAAACTTGCGAGTTTAATTTTCCTTACCATTTTACCCCTATAACTTTTTATTTTATTCTAAATTTTTACTTATAATGAATTTGCATAGTACCACATGACATTCAAATAAGAAATAATAACAATGTAGTACTTTTAATACAGAATTTTTGTATAACATTGTCTTAAAGGGGTGTTAAAAAAGGGACGGTAAGGTAAAAAAAAGGGGATGGTATTGGAAAAAAGGGACGAAATGGTAAAAAAAGGAACGGTAAGGAAAATTATCACCTATTTTTAGGAAAATCATGTTAAGACTAAGTGATAGCCACAATGTTGATTGATTTTTAGAAACAGTTGTTAACATTGGATTAAATTAAAAAAAAAAAATTAATTTACTTCGAAAAATGCAGGAATAAACCTTGGGGACGGTGAAATTACCAATAAAGCCACGATGCTTGAAATTGATATTTAAATGCTGATTTAAATTCTACAGTAAATTTCCTGCCAAAGAGTTTTAGACATGATTTCTCTACCATACTTCTGCATGAGAAAAAACTTGAAAAAAAATTCTGTGGCTGCATCTGAAATTTTTTTTTTGCATAACTTTAGAAGACGGATGGTAAGGAAGGGGACAGAGTTTAAAAAATAATAACAACCCTAAAAATGTGTGCAGGTTATTTTTTAGCTACATATTTATATAAAACAATAGTTTCAGTTTCAGTTTCAGAAAAAATTACATCGAATTATTTTTATTGAAACAATTTTATCCAGAGAGCTCCAAACTTAAAAATCAGCATCAGGGATACGGGACGGTATAGGAGTTTTCCCGGTGTTTGGACCCCCAACATCGTCCAAAACTTATTTATTTCGTTAATATTGTTGTGCAATCATGCAATGGGATGTTCCCCAGTATATGAAATAATAAAACACAAAAAAGTGTATTAAAATAAAAATTATTATTCAGGTGCATGAAAGTCAAAAGATTGTGAGAATGCCCCATATGTAAAATAAACTCGCACAAAAAATATTGGGAGTTTTAATTGATATGGGGTATTTTGAAAAGTTCTTTATAACGCTTAAAATATTCAGGAAAATTACATATTTTTTGCAATTTTTTTTTTAATTTCTTGTGTGATAAATATATGCCATAATGCATATAGTGTACCCTTAAATAGTATTTAAAGTGAAATTAAAAAAACAAAATAAAATGTGAGTTTGAAGGACCCTTGTCCCCTTAAAGATTGTAAAAAACACTCTTGCACCAAATCTTATTTGCTAAGGTTCACCGTTTAAATGGACCTGATTGTGGAAGGGTAATTCGATTTTACTCGAAAAACGCTAATTTTATTCGTTGCGAGTCAGGTGAGTTTCAGGTTTCCTTTATACGTTTCCAGTTGATATTTGACTGTTACGGGTTTTGTGCGGGTTGATACAGTTTTCCGAAAAAGATTAGAATATTTCCTCGATGAAAAAACTACATACTTGTTCATTAATATTTATATATATAAATATAGATAGATAGATAGATATAGAGATATACAGGGTGGTTATAATTAAACTTCCCCTGTAAATTGCATCCTACAGCGCAAACAGGTGAACGGAATGCAACGAAATTTCGTAAAAAAAATTTAATTCCAAAATCTCCAGCAGAGGGCGCCTTTTCCGAAAAAAAAAAACATTAAATTTAACCCAATAAACGACCAAAACGTAATACAGAAACGATATTAACAATCCAGAACAAGAATTATGAGTAATAAAATGTAAAACCGGCTGTTTTGGACGCTTATTATGTTAAATTTAATGTTTTTCCGGAAAAGGCGCCTTCTGGTGAACATTTTGGAACTTTTTTTTTTTCGAAATTCCGTGAGCGCACCTCGTGTATTGTATATATACCAAATTTCATTGCATTCCGTTCACCCATTTCGCTGTAGGATGTTGTTTATAGGGGAAGTTTAATTATAACCACCCTGTACATATATAACTTCATTTTTCAACATGAAAGATAAAATTGATACTAGACATATAATGCTAGGCTATTTTCCGATAAATGTATTAATGAACTATGGATTAATTCTCTTCCATTTCGGGTTTGAAATTGACGAAATTGTTTAGTCGGGTATATCGCAATCCTTGCTGGTCTTTAATTCGAAGCCGGCCCTTTTTTTTCATAACCCTAACAATATTGAAGATATTATAACTAAATTTGGTGCAAACTTTTTGTTTTCTGGGCACTGATATATAATTATATGCAGGGCTTAATTTTCGCCGGAGCACACCCGGAGCTCAACTCTAGTACTTCTGTGTTTTTGGTAAAAATTTAAATATTTGTTGGAATTCACCGGACCTCATAAATACAGGACTGCAGAGCCCAGTGTAATGGCGATTCCGAAAAACCGAAGTCTAGATTACCCTTTCCATCTCCAAGTTTCTGCATTATTTTATATCAAAACACTTATGTGTGACGTAGTGTGTCGCACACGTAGGAGATGGAAATGAAACGGCGTGTAAGATTTTCTGATTTTTTTTTTTTTTTTGAATAAATGTTTTTGCTGGTTGTTCATTCATTATATATATATATATATATGCATAGCAGCGAACAATTTCTTTTTTGTGTTAAAACTATTTCCGAATCATAATCTTTACCTTATATATTTTCATAATTCTGCGATTAAAACTAGGCAAAGACTTCTGTTTGGAAGGAGTAATAAACTAAAATGTGGAATAGTTGACAGTTAAGTATATGCAGGTCGATATATTTAAAACTTTTATTTTGCTAAAGAAATAAAAGATGCTTTAAATTTTGCAAATAATGTATGAAATATAAATATGCGGATTGGAGTGATGGCTGGGTGGGGGTGGGGGGATTGTACATTACGGTCTTAGTACTGCAGAATATGAGGGTTCCGGTACTTTTTGTTTTTGTTAGAAACTAAGCCCTGATGATATGTGTCCTCCATCTGGCCATACTCGTATGTAGTAGGTAAATCTGCACGAGAATAATTGTCACTTTCAATGCACTTTTAAACATCTTATGACAGCAATATATTTTAATTCAAATAAGTACTGTATTTAGGAAAGTATGTAGAAGGACAATTCTAGTTCAATTACATTTTACGGATTCTAAAATGTGGTTCAGAATGATAAAAATGAACACTCTTCATTAACAAATGTTGACAACAATATTCAACATTGAACAAGGTTATTTAATGAAATGTCCAAGGCTTCATAGTAAATCGAAGATTAAAACACTGCTTAACCAATATCTATGTATCTCACGTGAAAATCTTTCTCCAAGATCTAGCAGCGGCTTTTTATGATTTCAGCGAACAAAGCTGAAATGTTCCGTGTTCTCTCTAACAAAGGATAAGATTGATTAATTTTTATTTGAATCTTGTTGTAACAGTAGTATTTCCTTCACGCTTATTTTATCTCCATTTTATATTCGAAGTGATACAAAGTAACAACTTTTACAACGCAGTGGGAATTTTCTGATGCTGGGAAAAGGGTCACAATTTCTGAAAACGAATACGTGTCCGATCACATGGAATAAAATGGCCCGATAGGCTATATTTATTTTACTTGTCATTCATTATTTTTTAATGTGTTGGATTAAGAGTAGAAATGAATAACTCTCTTTATAATTTTCTTCCTCAGTTATCAATATCGGCAATTAGGTTGTTTCTTTTACAACACTTAAACCTTTGAGGGACAAGCAATAATGTTTCTGTAATGCTGAATTCTCACCGGAATAATCGAAAAATTTTATTTTAAAATAAGGAATAGCAATTTTCTAACAGTAAACCTCAAAAGTTTAAAATATAAAATGTAGTTAAAAGTTTCTGGTGCAAATATTATTTAAATTAGGTGGGATATAGTTTAACTTTTCAACAATTTTGTTTATTTTTTAAAATATGGTTCAAATGGTGAACCCACTGCATTTCAATGTTAAATAAAACGTAAATTTAAAAAAATTAAACTGCATATTTAATTAAATTTTCGAAAAAGTTTTAAAAAAAATATTTTTTAAATATTTACTACTTTTTTTAATTATTAATTTTTTTGCCCAATTTTTTTAAAGATTTTCAGGTGTATATTACACAAGACTGCATATGGATTATTAGATACAACTAATATTACATTTAATATATTTTTTTTACTGATACATATAGTGTAAAATGATGAAATCTAACACATCTTCATATACTTTTATTTTTTAAAAAATAACAAAAAACATGAAAGCTAATTCGATACGCAGATTTATTAGATATATAATAAAAAACATATACAAAAAAATCTCTATCTCAAATACAAAAAAAGTCTTAGCATTTTGAAAACATGAAAGTGAAGATAATATGAACATGGAGAAAAAGTCGCTTATTTTCATTTGTATGGGGCATTAACAAAATTTACAATATCCCGCGATATAATTACTGTATGGGTAAAAATGAGGTGTCAAAATTTTCACAGTTAAACGGTATTTCATTTAATATAAAAAATCGACATTTTGACTAATTTTGGAGTAAACTGTCCCCTTAATGCTGTTTTCATGCCCTAATGCATAGCTGCTAACATCTTACGCTTTTTGTACCACAAAAATTTTATAATAAATGTCACCTTTTTAAATCACCGTAATCTGCCGATTAAATAAGGTAAATTTTTCTATTACATTTTTGTGGTACGAAAAAGCGGAAGAGTTGGCAGCTATGCCTAATGTGATGATCTTAAAATTACTTTTAAGTAAAAGAAAAAAAAATCACAAAACTGTTATTTACAATTAGCATGGATAATTTATTATCATATAGGAGAGTGGAGACAGCAATGGAGCAGTTTTCATAAACACATTTCTAACTCAATGCTTTCTCTTCCATTTTAGCAGAATTATGCTGTAATAATGATAATTTTCTGTAACAACAACAAAAAAAAAAATAAGTGAAAAATATTTGAAAGTTTTAATTTTCTGGCCTTTTAGAAAATGCGAAAATTTTGTCCTATTATACTCTCATGGATAAGAGGAGTGAAACGATTCTCAAATGATTTTGGCAATGATGATGGCAATTTTCAAGTAAATTGCGAGGAGATTTCGTCTTTATGAGATAATAGTTGGAGTTTTAACTCTTATTGGATAACAGGGGATAAAAATTTGAATTAGACATATTTTTAATTCGATTGTTAGATGTAAAATATGAATATTGTATTTTACTTAAATTCGACAAGAAATGTTTGCTTTTATGAGTAAAATAGATTATTTTTATTTAATTAAATTATTAGATGTGTTGTTTAAATGCGCTTATTTAGAATACATTTTAAGTTTGAACAAAAAATTAAAAAACCTTTAAAAAGTTAATCAAATTAAAAAAATTATTGCACACAGTATACAACAAACGTGTACCTGCAAAAATTATTAAATGGCTATGCATAGTTTTTGTTCCTAAAAAAGTTTTTTGACAGAACTATGTTGACCATCTTCAACATACACCTCACTAAATAATTCTTCGATTTAAAATATGTCATCTTCAGTGTGTCTGTATAACATTTCTCTATAAAACCAATCTCTATGTACATATTTTCATATTTTTATATCCAATAGTTTTCTTAATATTAGCAGAGAAAGACCTCAGGCTACAAAAAGTTATTTAACGGCTATGACAGTGTTATTTTATTTATTTATTTATTTATTTATTTATTTATTTATTTTTTTATTATTATTATTTTTTTTTTTTTTTTGTAGAAAGGAAAGAGTATGGCACACTTATCACACAAAACTCAAAAAATAATTTTTTCTTAAGTAAGAAATTAATAAAATAGATAAAGATACTTTTGTGCTCCGAAAAAAAATCAAGATTTTACTGCTAAGAAAGAGAAAAAAGTTGCGAAAATTTGGCTGTAAATGCACTTTTTTGGCAAATTACGGAAGGATTTTCCTCTTTTCTGATGCTTAATATAGAGACGAGAATTTTTTCGTACTACGTGAATAAAATAGAACCTCTACACGTTTCGGTGGTGTCATTTCTCAAGGGATTTCAGCGTTATTTTTAATTTTATGCACCTTAAACATTTAATCAATTGAAAACGCTGGTTTACAATTTGAAATCCTCTAATGGATTATTACTTTCTTCTACCTTTAAAAAAAGAAAGTATTGGATTCGTGTAAAATTTCGACTTCCGGTTTTCGACGGATTTACACGTTTTTGGGGTCAGAGATCGAAAAAAACATGTTTTTTCAAAATGTCTATCTGTGAGTCTGCTCGCCTAGCTTCCTTCCTGTATGTGGCACAAATTTTATGGGCGCTCTGTCTCTAGAGTGCCGGAATACACGGAATTTAATAAAAATTTACAGTTAGTTCCTGATGCTAATTAGTTTTGGGTGTAAATTGCCCAACAAGTGGGGCTGCTATGCTGCATTCTCACGATCTTCGCAATATTTCTATCCCAAGAACTAATACACGGATTTTCATAAAACTTCAGATTCAAGTATAGCTTGATAAATATTGGTACTGATTGTGTTTTGGTATAAATATCCCAACAGGTGGCGCTGCTGTGCAACATTTTTTCACGATGATTCTCTCAATAGCTCTAATGTTAGTTGGGGCAACTGGCACATGATTTTACAACGTGACTCTGGAGCTTCAGACAATTCAGCTTCAAAAAGCTAATGTTCATTTCAATTAAAGTCTGATTTTCTGTAAATGTGTTAGGTTCCAGTCAGTTAGGTTCCCTCTATCAGACAGAAATGCTCAAAATTACATTTTAATAGTTAAAAATATGCATATTTCATCTTTCTTTCCTCATGGGTCCAGTTGCCCCCAAAAATGGGGTAACTGGACCAGGGGGGTCTATGTTCCACACGCGTTTATATTTTTTCATATCGGATATCAGGTCCTGTTTGAAAAAGTGTAAACAATTTTAAAAAATTTAAACCAGGCAGATCAATTAAATTATATGTCAATAAACAGCGTTGTAAGGGAAACCTTTGCTGTGCCTACAAAAAGCGCTAAAAGTGAAAATATTAGATTTATTTATACCAAAAATATAAAACTTAAGTAAGTACTTATGTACTTTAGTATAGTTAATAACTATAAAAGTCACATGGGTATTTTAAGGATAAAATAGCAAGGTAAATCTATGAAAAAAGGCTACGTAAGTACTTAAGTACTTTATCTCTATCCAGGGGTCGCATTATATAGGGAAAATTTTATTGTTCCTTAAAGAAAGGTGCGATGAAGATATTATTTTCAAAATAGTGGTAGGGACGATAAAAGATTCCCTATAGCATAGATGCCAACTTTTACGCTTTACTCTTACCACTAAAATATTATAGTAAATGTTGCCTTATTTAATCGTCGAAATCTTATGATTAAAGAAAACTAAAATCTCTATTAAATTTTAGTGGTAGCAAGAAAGCGTAAAAATTGGCAGCTATGACTATAGAATGCGACCCCTGTGTATAGTACAATTTCAAGATCTGGCTATCTGGTTTTCAGGGGCAAGGTACTTGCATTAAAATGTTGAAATAATTTAATGACACCAACATTTGCAAGAGAATCTATCTGAAAACATGTAAAAGTATATTTTCGCGTACTTAATAAAGGTTAAATTTTAATTATAAAATTCAGGTGCCAATGTGGCAATTAGGAATTAAAATTAAGTGATGCCATAACGGCATCATCGCCTCTCAAGGGGTCAAGAAATTTGGTTTGATACCACTCAATATGCTTTTTTAAAAATTTCATTACGTTATTTTAATAAGGTATTCTATAATTTTCTTTATTGTGAGCAAAAACCAATGAGAAATTTACTTCCCGTAGTAAGAGAAACACAAAAAATTATATATAACTATTGGGGTAACTGGATCCAGCATGGTCCAGTTACCCCGGATACATGTCCCAGTTACCCCATTCTTGAAACATTTATGGGGTAACTGGGACACCAGGCTTACATTTAAAACTTGAAGTAAATATGTATAGATACCTAATAATATTAATGTAGTTATATGTCTAATCTTTAAAAAAAAAGATTGTTTAATAAAAGTACTTACAGTATTTCAATGAAAATCCGAGGAAGTTCAACCATATTCACATTGTTTTTAAAATAAGAAACGTAAATTTTTGACAACCTATCACAGCAAAGTGAGAGTTATGATTGAGTTGATACACGTTGTTTTAGGAAGTAGAGATAAAGGGGCATTGCTCACAAAAGCTAAAACTTAAAAAACACGAACAGTTTTTTTATAAAATAGCCTATGGCCCAGTTACCTCGTGGTTCCAGTTACCCCAACAAACCTTATCTTAAGAGCTAATGTAGGAATATTCATATAACTTCGGATTCAGATAGACGTTGACGCAAGTTGTTGCTGGTTAAGTTTTAGTGTTCAAATCAAGAACTGATGTACGGAATTTCACATCTTTAGAATCCTCAGGATAGGCATAGATTGCTATTTAATTTTTTTACTGTGATAGCAAATTTTGAAGTATTAACATGTATGAAATAAAAGAAAGTTTTGGGCTTGGCACATCCGATTAGTTTTAATTCGATGGATCTGTAATCGTTCTTGGAATATTTATTTTACAAAAATTTTATAAATGAATACCAGATACCTAACAATCAAAAGGTTTTTTTCGATAAACTGTCTTTTCAAAAGCTATTATTTCAAGCTGTGAAAAGAAATATTATTTGTATAATAAGGGTATTAACATAGGAAAAGCAGAGAGCTCCAGAGTGAATATTTCATTCTAAAGGTATCGTTATTAAATTAAAACCGTTCAAAACGCTTCAAACATTTTTTTTTTTTTTAAACAGTATTTATTTTGTGTAAGCGATTTCTTAGTATTTTGTTAGATTTCCATGTGCTATATTTTTATATTTTTTTGTGTCTTTTTTTTGTATATAAACCTTTCTAAGGCGTTGGGAATTATACTTCTCAGTTAATTTTAATTCCCAAATGGCTCATTGGTATCATAATTTTGGGATAAAAATTTCCCTTTTATAATGTGGGTGACGCAAAGTAAATATAATTACTTTCAAATTAAGGTTATTGGGTCGCGCCAGTTTGTTCAATATTTTAATAATTTCAAATTAATTTGTTTTTAAATTCTAGTGACATTCACGCGTTTAGACATTCTAGCAAAAGATTTAATTTACCTTATAAAGGATTAAGGAAATTTATATTTCTTTTTTTGAAATCTAATTTTTTTTATTTTGGTTTTTTACTAGCCCTTTAAGGGGTCTCAGGACTCTTAAAATTGGAAAAAATGAAAAAAAAAATACCCTTTTCAACATTTATTATCTTAAAATTTATTTGATTTTAAGACACAATTTTTATTGAAATTGAAATATATAAGTATGTTCTTTCATTTCATGTATTAAAAAAATTATAAGATGCAGAATTAGCATTTACAGGGGTCTCCAAACTGTTATACATTTGACGAGCAAAAAATCGGCGTAACAGCTTACGCGCACGATTACAAAATAAGTTTTGCTACTAGAATGAAAATTTTGGTGCCTAATTATACTTCAGATTATAATAATTACCCTGAACCTAAATAAATTTGTATTTAAAGCTTTTTTGTATTTTTAATACAAAGTTGTATTTAGCTAATGCAAAATTAAGAAAATTTCAATAGTATAATCACCTAAAAAAATATTGTTTTGAACAATAAAAAGGTTAAATTTTAGGTTCAGCTTATACAGACTAACGTGAAACATATGTTTTGAAAATTTCATGAAAAATTATTCATAAGTTTTTGAGATATCGCGCGCGTTATGCCCAAAAACGTCATTTGGAGAAATATGGCTTCAAAGTTTCCGAAACGACGCTTCAGCTATTGAACGTGTATAAATGCAAAAGACATAACTTCAGTTCTAATAGGAATTTCAAGGAAACAATTATATCAAAATGTTCAGAAAAGATAGGTGGTTAACCTCTAAAAAAATTTTAATTTCGAAAATTTTAAAGCTTTAAGAGTCCTGAGACCCCTTAATGCATGATTTTTTTTTTTATTCGGGGAAAAAAAAATAATAATTTATGTTTCATACATAATGTCATATGGTCACTTCTGAGTTACATAACAAAAATTTCTCGACAAATGGTAATTTTAAATTATGCGTGTTTACACTGCACATTAACAACTATTCAGCGATATGATAATTTTTATAATGTTTTAATAGTTTACATTATTAATAATCACTACCTTATAAAGATAGAGGGAAAGAACGCCTGTCAAGCACATTGCAAGTAGTATCAACAAAAGATGTTATAACCCCCTCTGATAACAAATCAGAGAAAAATCATACTTCACGACCTTAAATGCATGTTATCACACGTAAGTAACACATATAATAGTTCGCCAAAAAACCAACAGAAAGCTCCAAATGGCAAAAAAAAAAAAAAAAATTATCATGTAACTCCTGAGTTACACTATGCATTTAAGGGTTAAAGGATATAGCCAGGTTTCATAGCAAGATATGCCCTTGAGTCAACCAGGTCGATTGATATATGAATTGATAGCCTTTTAATAGAGATGCGTTTCTGCCATGTTTGAAACATGTACATCAAGCCAATGGGCAGTTATGACCCTTAATGTCCGTTTTGAAAAACAGTCCATTGTGCCAAAACAACTGGTCGAACTTCACCGAAAAAAATCTGGAATGTGTAATATTACCATACAAATAGTGAATATTTTTTTCAGATTTGTTTCAGCAATGGAAAAGGTTTTATTGCATTTTTCTTGTTTTTAATTGAACTTTTTAATTAAGAACTTATCGAAATATTTCAGTGATCATATTCATTTTTTTTACCGCAAATAATAGAGGTATGATGTACTTTTGGTGTGAGTTTCAAGCATCTACGGAGGCTGCATCAAACAAAAAAAAAATTAAAAAGTTATCCCAGAGTGGGGTTTTTGCCTCCCACCGATCTCACATTTATTTATAAATCTAGTGCATTTGGTACTAGTTTCAAATCAACGCAGTGTGCGTAGAACATTATAGAAAATATTAATCATGTAGGGAAGACTGGTGAGGGTTGGCCCATTTTTTACAAAATGATTTTTTATTATTTAAATATTGTACCTAGAATGAAGTTTTATATATAATTTTATTCGTTATACAATCAGTTATCAAAATAAAATTGCCACATACGTATAATATATAAAAAAAATGAAAAATGGTTGATTTTAATGATGAAAAAATAATGGGTCAAGGCTTCGCACATATGGGAGGTTTGACCCACTTTATTTTATATTGAAATATTTGTTAAGGCAAATAAAATCAGTTTCAAATAAGGCAGAATAACTTTATGCAACATGATTTGATTATTATAAAAAAGTATTTGGGAAAATATGATGTATAAACAAACCTGCTTAGACGGAACTCAAATCACAGAAATAAATTCGTTTTAAACACCCCCTTTTGAGACACTCGACCTGGCAACACTAGTTGCCACATAGTTTGGCTTCATCTCATTGTGTTCATTTTGGTAAAATTTGTCTACATACCTTCCTAAAGTGTTTTGATCAATATTATGTTGTTTTGAAGATGCCTTAACGCTTAACATTTCTTAAGTTTGCTGCTTTCACCCTTTCTAGTTTTTTCCATTCTTTCTATTTACCTATTATGGGTACTATTTAAATGAAACAAAAGTTCCTATCAAATTTCCAATTTATATATCATTAATTTTTTTCTTGCTTCTATAGCAATTTTTCACATCTTTAATCAATTTCAAACATTTTACTTTGTTATCACTCCATTTTTCTGTAGCTTTAGAGAATAAATTTACATTATTTTAGAAATATAACCATTAACCCTTCATTATGTACAGTGTATAATAAAAATATTTCCCAAAACACTTAATTAAGGGATTGATCATCTGGTCAACCCTCCCTCAAGTTGATTGGGTCAAGCCTCCCCACATAGCCACTTTTTAAAATATAGCACATGGTTATGCTTAGCCTAATTTACTGTACAATCTTTGTGCCTGGAATGAAAGCTCGATATGTCTGCATTACTTAAAACCTACTTACTTAAATTTCTATGATATATTTCATCTGAGAAAATCTTACAAAATGTTTCTAAAAATAGCATTTTTTAAGCTGAAAACAGTTCACAATTGATTTTTCCACACATTTTTCAATTATTTGCATGAAACGAAGACTATTGTTTGAGCAGTTCAATAGCTTTGGTTGTCACTTATTGGCAAAACTCTGAAATTGTTTTAAATATGAAAACTGAAAGTTACGTCAAGCCTCCCCTATGGTCAACCCTCCCCAGTTTCCCCTAATCCATAATTGATTGTTATTTTTAACTGAAAAAAATATTTTAACACGATACAGGTGTGTTGCCAAATCTGGCTGACTTTTTATTCGGAAATTTAGAGTTCACACCACAAAATGAAATGGCTATCATTATAACAACCAAAATTAACTATTCAAACTGTCTGGGAAGAATTTAGATTTTCTTAACGATGGTTTTATAATTGACGTATATATGCGTCAGCGGCCTTTACATCCTGTGAAATAGCAATAATATTAATCGTTTCGAATGTTTTTCGAAGTAATATCGCAACACATACGCAAGAAATTGTATCTGTCATACAGTTAATGAAATTGCTCATGAAAGCTTGGGCAACAAATGACCACTCATCAAAAAGAACGGATTTCATATCCTAGTGATTTCTAGGAAAGTGTTCAGGTTGTGCCATGGCTCTTACTGGAGTAAGATCAATAGAGAGCATTTTCTTTATTATTTTAAAAACTCTAACAAACATAAAACAGTGAGATTTTAATATTTATTTAAAACTTTTCGATAACATTTTTCCGGTTTGTATTTTTAATAATTTTTTAACATTACAAGAAAAAGCATTCTATAATGTCGGATTCTATTATACAATTATCATCCACACTTCACATTACTGCTGTTAGGAACTAGTTTTGCATTCCGCATAGGATGTCAATGATTCCTTTTTGTATCCAGATTGAAAAATATTCCTTATTGAAACATATTTCTTTAGGTACCAATAGCAGCTTCTTGCTTAAAGGGTGGTGACGAAGAGCACGACTTAGGTCAGAAACAAAAACGCGCAATCTGGTATGTTTTGAATGTAGAATATCATATTTTAAAGAGTATAAAATCTGAAGTTTATGCGTCTTGGACATCAGTGCTTTTAGTTACTACGCTAACTATTCAATATGGTACTATAATAGATTAATTTTTTAACACAAATATTCAGTTGGTAAATAAATCATATCAGTTGCAAATTTCCAAATGTGTGAAAAATATCCGGCCCAGGATTCGAACCAGGGATGTGTTGCCTGCAGCCGCCAATGCTATACCAACTGAGCCATCCGGACAAATCTGGAGGAACTAATTCACCCCGATAACCTTTAACGATCACAGCGTCTGGTCTGATATCTGAATCAGCTCACAGTTCCACAAAAACCTACGATTTATTCTGTTGAGCTCATTTAGATATCAGACAAGATACTATCATCGTTAAAGGTTGGCTGGGTCAATTAGTCCTACAGATTCATCTGGGATTGCTCAGTTGGTAAAGCATTTTCGGATTCAGCAAAGACATCCTTGTTCGAATCCAGGCTCGTACTTTTTTCACCCATTTGAAAATTTACAACTAATATGGTTCTATATACTTTGAGCTTTTATAGGATTATCATTGAGTCTCTATTCTTACAGTCCGGCAAGCAGTGACATTTTTAGTTAACCATATTATAGAAGTGGATCTTCAATTATGTAATTGATCTTTCTTAATTAATCGCGAAAATATTACACAGTAAAACAATTCTGTATATATATATTTTGGAGATTATATGTGAAACTTATGTCATTACTCGATTTTTTTTTTGTTTTGAGTTGAAATCGTACATTTTTCTGGAATAAAAATCTGTTAATGTTTGGATGGAACTCAAAAAGCAATATAATTGCAATTTTGCGGTATTTTCAATGACACCAACTGATTTCACTTGAAAAATAAATAACAAGGTATATTGAAACACAAGTTTCTGTTTTCTCACATCGTATACGGTTAATGCCTGCAAAATAAGTCCCTTCGTCACATTGCTCGCCAGGCCGGATCATCTTCATTGAGATAGTGACCTAATATTTCAATCTATTGGGTTGTTCCGAAAATAATTTCATTTTTTTATAGTGAAAATTAAACACGATTTCCTTATAGTGTATAAATATTTTATTGAATTATACGTATGGTCCAATACCCTTTGCCATCTTTCTGTCAGTAGCATGATTCCACGCTCATAAAACTTTTGATATTTGCTGGCAAAAAACTGATCCAAGTCATTTTTGACGTTCTCATTTGAAGTAAAGGTTTTGCCATCTAAAAAATTTTGTAGAGTGGGGTAAGTAATAATCCGAAGGTGCTATATCTGGAGAATATGATTGTTGCAGGTGTACATCCCATCTAAGCTGTAAAAACGTTTAGCGAGTTACCAAACTTGTATGAGGTCTCGCATTATCGTAGTGGAACACTATACCTTTCCTACTGATCAATTGTGATCTTTTCTATATTTGAGTGAATTTTTCTATTTATCCGATTGATCACAGCACACTTCAGAATTGGTCGTGGTAATATCCGGTAGAAGTTTAAAAAAATACGATTGCCTTGAAATCCCACCAAACAGACAGCATCACCTTTATTATGAATATTGGTTTTTGAAGTGCTCTGAGCCGGTTCATCTTTTTTTACTCCATGATCTCTTGGGTTTAACATTGTTGTTGACAACCCATTTCTAGTCTCCAGTGCTGATTCGCTTTAAAAATGAATTATTTTTTCGCGTTTGAGGATCAAATCACAGACGTCAATGCGACGGCGCAGATTTATTTCTGTAAGAACATGTGGAACCAGCATGTCGAGTTTTGAAATTAAACTAAGGCGTTTCACGTGATCATGAACGGTCGAATTCGATAAATTTAATCTATCAGCGATCTCCCGAATTATTATCCGGAGGTTTGCATGAATCAATGACTTTATTTTGCCATTATCATCTTCAACCGGTCTTCCAGAACGGGCTGCACCTTCAACATAAAAATTGCCGAAACTAAATTTTGCAAACCAGTTTTGGCACTGATGTTCTGTCAGGTCATCTTCTACATACACATCGAATGATTTTTTTTTTCTTGTTTGAACAGCATTTTTACCTTTTCGAAAAGTTACTTGTACCCAATATGGACAGTGCTCTCAATATGGACACCCCTAATATCTTTAAAAGTAACAATTTTGTTCCAGAGTGGCGCTACATGTCCGTGAAGAAAAGCAGTTGAAAAGTTAATTAAGCCTGGAAAGTGCAAAAAAGCGCGCTGTTCGCCATTTGGAAGGAAACTTGTTATTTCGTGGTGTGCTGATCGTAATTACAGGTAAGTTTAAATTCTTATTAGATATGGTAAAATTACTTTAAATATTGAAAAGTGGGGTGTTTTAGAAAGCTGATAAAACATATATTCGATTGCTATTGAATATATTGCTTTAAAATGTTTTCTTTGTTTATTTATTACAAGATTTAGTAAAACTATGCCCGATTTCCAATATTATGTCCACATTGGAAATACAGAAAGGGAACCTACACATTCACTTGCTGTATCCTCCAATCCTCCAAGAAACCTCCTGCAAGAAAAAAATACTCTAAAAAGCCCTTGCAGAAAAATTAAAAGAAGCCTCCCCTCAGTAGGGTATCTGTACCAGCGGTATGACTTCCTCAACAAAGGCGAGCTAGTATTGCTTCTTATGCAGTATTGATGCTGTTGCAGACATGCGGCTATGCATCACATGCTGCAGATATGTCCATGAGGACTGTGTGGTACCCACCGCCCATGATGAAGAAGTTTTTATTTGTCCATCCTGTGAGGACTAAGTAATAACAGATGTAAATTCTTCAGACAGATGCAATAAAGCTAGGCAAAACCAACTATATTATTTCATAATATTTTGTAGTAACTGAGGTGCTTTGCATGGGTCTTCGAAGAGCCACAACCGAAAATGGCCCCCCTTCTAAAGTGCATGTTCTGAAGATATTTACTGTGCCCCTCCCCTCCC
Source organism: Maratus speciosus (assembly GCA_963932465.1). Classification (NCBI taxonomy): domain Eukaryota; kingdom Metazoa; phylum Arthropoda; class Arachnida; order Araneae; family Salticidae; genus Maratus; species Maratus speciosus. The sequence continues at coordinate 177,910,896 of OZ010793.1, forward strand.
CTGCAATATTTTAAGATATATTTCTTTTATCCCCTCTCCTCTAAAATCCCTTGAAAGAGTGGCTCTTCCATACACCCTATATATGGTCAATAAGGAGCCACCTGTTTCTAATATGGACACGCATGTCCATAATAGGGACAGGTGTTTTCTTATATGGACACTTGTAAGCATTTTTTGTTTTTATCATTAAAATTAAACCAGAATAATTACAAGGTCGCTAATTTTAATAGTGATAGTCAACAGTCCAGGTATAGTGGTCATATATTTTTGGAGTCCTATGACGTGTACACGGGGATGAAAAAAATGAATTTTCTTTAGGGTGTCCATATTGGGTACAGGTACCTTACTAAAAAAGAAAAATATGCTAAAAAGGCTGCTTTCGACTTTCCATATTTGATAGGGCACCAAACAAAAACCAATGCGTAGAATGAAACAACTTTTTAAAAAACAAGCCTTACTATGTCAGCTGTCAAAATACATAATGACAATGCGGCTTATGTGTGAAGTTAGCTGTGAAAAAATACAATTACGGCGTCTGTTAGGAACAAACGAAATTACTTTCGAACAGCCCAATACTTTTCCAGTGTAATCTCTTTACCATACGTTGGGCAATTCATGTTTCCGGTCGCTTGCGGTACAGATTTTCTTGAATTTTGGTCTTAGGTTCCTACCAGGTTTTTACCTTTTACTAACATTAGTTGAAAAGTGTAGATGTCTTCGGTTTGTCTAGGCGTCTGTCCGATCTTTAACTCTCTAAAATTTACTCCGAACACCCTGCAATTTTTTTTTACTTTATTGACGTTTCTTATAGCACGATTGCTATTAAAAATGAAGTGTATAGAATTTATAGTTTGTGTACAGGGGCAATCAAAAATTATCTGTAACATTATCATAAATAGGAAAAAATCGTTTCAAATTAATATTAATGATGTTTAATCCTTTCACACATAGTGAAATTAATACGTATTTATGAAGTGCACTAAAACATGCATTCTGTAGAATATGGCATGAAAAGCATTTATTTTATCCATTTACGTATTACTACGCGTAGGGGGGATCTATTTGAAAGTCTGAAAGTACTGTTGCACTTTAGCTACGTTTTCAAGTTTACAGTAACACTGTCGGTTACACTTCCTTTGCTCAACACTTAGTCTGGTTTCACCTTTAAATTTAGTTAAACCTGAAAGGAAAATAAGAACATGCCTGTTATTGGCAAATACATTATGTATACATTATTTTGAAACACCCTGAATATAGTATCCGTGTTACTCATTTTTCGTTTCACAATTTAGCAATTAAATCTTGAATATGTCCTTTATTATGTTTAATGGATAAATTTCGAATTAAAAATAAAATATTGATAAAATATAAGAAAAATCTGAATTAAAATCTGATAATTCAAACTAATTCAACGTTTTATTTCACTTTTTAAAAGGCATATTTATCACCATGAAAAAGGAAAATACTTTAGAAGCAAATTTCCGCTTTTTCTACCCTGATTCCCATTTATGGACGGAATAAAGACATTTTTAAAATTCTTTCTAAGCTGTTTTTCACTCGCTACATAATATATTTCTCCATCCCGAGTTTTATTTAACGATCTCAAGAAAAAAAGAGGTTTAATTAGAGCTCCCCTTTTATTTAATAAAAGCAGATTTTGAATATGAAGCTATATCATTAAACGAAGGTTAAAAAATATTGGATGAAAGACTACATTTTTCACATAACTTTCTGTAATCTGAAATAATGAAAACTGTGATTTATGAATGAAAAGAGGAAAAATACGATAATCTTTTGACACTGATGCCGTACTTCAGAGTTAATATAAGTCTGATTAAGCATTTTATTTACATTAATCAATGAAGTGTTAAAGAGACAACTGTTACACGAACAAATAAAAGAAAAAAAAAAGATAATAGTTATACGGTATAAGGTAATTAAGTTTGATTTTGAAGCATTTTTCGTAGTATATAAAATAGTGATTAATTTTTTCATCTTACTTTAACAATGAATAAATGTATATTTTGTAATAAAAGCAAGTTTTGTTGCTAATAATAGGCTTCATAACATAGTATATAAGATAGCACTTTATTGCTAAAAACTATCGACATCAAAGTCAATTAATGGTTAACCAGCAAGGAAGACCGAACAACTTTTGGTTAAAATTAGATTTGTGTTCGACTCGATATAAAATAAATTCGTTTTGTATTACTGCTATGAAGCATTTTATTTTATAGCTAATTTCTTCGCCAAATATCTCAAATTTAGCGACATTCTGCCATTTTGCGCAAAGCATGTGTTTTGGCATTGGTAATCTTGAAAGTCAATTTTCCAGCCAAATCTCATCACTGTCACTAATACTTCGCCAAACACCGCCAAATTTCGCGAAATGGTGCCAACTTTGAGACTTCGTTTACAGCAAACTGTTTAACAACTTAATAACTGTTTCAACCGTCATTCCCATTGAAATACATTAACCGCACCAGTGACCCCAAAATGACCAAATAATCGAATTATCTCAAACATCTGACTTATCCCAATGGGCTTCTCGTACCCCAAAACGTTAGGATCCAAATTTTAGTGAAAATCGTTATAGCTATTTTTTAAATAAAATTTGCTTATATATACACACACACACGTATAGACAATAGATTTGCTCATATTATAATGTATGATATACGATATAGCGTGTTTTTTTTATGTTTTAATATCAACGACTGTTCTTGTGGTCAAAACAATATGCATGGGAAAATATTTCAAACTTGCTTAACCCTCCGACTGTCTTGGAAAAGGGCAAAATTGTAATGTTGTTTTCTCTGAATTTTGTTTTAAATGCTAAAAAAAAATTATTCTTTGAACATTTTATAAAAAAACTTAATAACGAATATGAATGCAATCCTTTGAAGTACTAATCATTGTTTAATGTATTAAAAATACATTAAATCAATAGAATTATATTACTTTAAATATTGCTTGTATTGCAGTGAAATCTGGAGCTTAGTGAACGTATTAACACAGGCTTGTCAGTGAGGGGGTTTTAACATTATATGCTGAATTTTCGTAATTCGGAAGAATCATATTCTAGTCTACTTTAAAGTTATTTTTATATATTGCTTCTTTAAATGGTAATTTCACTAAAAGATCTCACTTCATTTGATGCATAATGCTCTGAAGAAATTATCGACGGTATCGCAAGAAACTATACTTATCGAAAGTAAAGTGTAACTTGGAATTTTATACAATATTGAGATAGTTTACCGGCAAAATTTATAAATTTAGAAAATTATCTTAATAATATGTTTTTTTTTTCAATCTTCTTTAAGATGTCAAAGTTGTAGATCAGCCATACTCAACCTTTTTCTCTCGCGGGCCGCAAAGTTATGTTTGCGACGTCAGACGGACCGAAATAGACTTATAAAATGGTATAATAAAAAAGAATAATTAAACTAGTTAGATAATGCAAATAGTATAATAAAGTATCGTAACAATGTTAATATTATCAGTAAGGTTAAACATTATGTTACGGAAGAACCGTTAAAAAAATTAACACAACTATTTCCGAACAATAATCTTCGTGGTAGATTTTTATTGCAAATGTTATGTAGAAATATGCTGTGAAATGTTATTGTTTGGAAATAGGGGTGTAAAAAATGCTGGTGCTAACTTTTTCTGCGACAAGCGTTCAATCTTAAATATATATATATATTAGTTATGTAATAAGTATAAAACCCAATAACGTAAAAATGCAGAATATCCATGTTCTAAAGAAAAAATAAATAAAAACAGATGATTTCCTCTAATAAGTCAGGCGTTTTTGCTCATGGCAAAAATGTTTTTTTATTTTTTATTGTAGTTTACATAGTGAAAATTTTGAAAAGAACTTTTGACTACGAAAATTGAATTAAACATAAATTTACATTACTTATAAATGACAGGGCAGATTCTGTCTTCCCATGAAAATATATAAAACAACTCGAGATGTGCATAAATACTTTTTATGCACAACTGGGGTGTTTCGGGAAGCAGATAAAGGATGTCCGGGCCGCAGGTTGAGTATGGCTGTTGTAGAAAGTTCAATTTTAGAAATTGGGCAGTTGTAACTTTTATATCAGATTCTTTATATAATGAGCAGTAAACAACGACAAAGGAAATCGTATAAATTATAGACAGTAGCATATCAAGAATATACTTGCGGGCTCTATTAAACTGCTCTTGGATAGTTTGCTGGTAACTCGCTGATTATCTAAAAAATAATATATCCGATAAATCTATTATATTTATTGTGTATTACTATATATTTCACTTCTCCTTCTAGAATATTGAATGCTTTGCGATGGAACTAACGTCAGTTATTCGAATGAATTCAAACATGTCATAACTTTTGAAATTTCAAATTTTGAATTAGTTTTCGAAGAGTTAATTTTTTTATATTTTTAATGACAGTTATGTGATAATGGCTACAAAATTACTCTATCTTTGTTAAAAAAGAAAGATAAGATAGAAAGAAAGAAAGAGGATATCGTCTGGTATTCGAACTGGTGAACTAATATCTTTATTATTTTGTTTGTACTAATCGATTTGTTGATTTTTAATTTACATTCTCTTTTTAAAAATCTAATGCAAAAATATTCAGATGACTTACTTCCACCTTTATTATAAGTATTACTAAAAAGCTGAAAGATTTCAATATTATTGATTCGTATGTAATGTCATTTCCCATGAACAATGGATAACACACTGCCTTATGAAATGTTCAGCATGCTGGCAATTTCCTGGAGTGTTATGCGCCGATTCTCTCTAATGATCGCATCCACACGGTCAACATTTGCAACCGTACTGGACGTTGCGGGCCGGCCTTCGCGATATTCACCCGTGATATCCGTGCATGCTGAACATTTCGTACCACAGTGTGTTCTCCATTGTTCACGAGCACCTTGGATTTCACTTTCTCCGGGTGGTTATATAGCACTGGAGGTGATTTCTACGCATCCGTTGGTTAACCGTTTCGAGAAATGTTTACAGTCTCTTGGAGACAATGTGGAAAAGTGAACTTATATTGCATGTTGTCATAGCCGTGTTGTCTATGTATATGTGGTTTAATAAATGGCCAAAAATTGGAAGTGTAACTTATTTTTTGATTTGCCCTTGTATGTGAATTTTAGTGCAAACGTATCTTTCGTAAAGCGCAATCGTCTGCAAGCGATAGAGATAAATAAACAAAATTTAAGCTTGAAAATTATTTTAAAAACAATAAAAATTAGATAAATACCGATATAGCTTTTTTTTTTTTTTAAATGCGATACAGTTTTTAAAAAATTGCATTTAAAAGTACATTTTTTTTCCGCATTCGACAGTGTAAAAATTGAAAATGTGGGATATGTAGAAGTTAAAAAAATTGCAGTAAAAGTCAAATTTGATCATCTACTGTTGGCACAGTCAAAATGACGTTATCCTTACGCACAGACACGTTTGTCCTATATAATATAGTTAGGATATAAGTTAGGCGACCTAAGACGAAATTAAAGTAACACCCATTCGTAACTTGCAATGAAAGATAGCATACTTTACAGAATACTGATGAAGAAAGATAATTCAGACTAAATTAAATGTTTCAGAACCTTTAAATACATTTTGACTTTTAACAATAATTACCCTGATTTGTATTATTCTCTTCAAAGGAACAAAATTTCCATCATAAATATACGCAATATTATCGTAAGACATTGAGAATAATTTCAGGATGTGATTTAGAATTTGCGAATGAATTTATTTCTAAGGGTGTAATATTATAAACTATTTAACGAGCTTGATTAATTTTAACACAATTATTCTAACTGGTAAATAAATCATATCAGATGTAAATTCCCAACTGTATGAAAAATGTCCGAACTAGGATTCGAACCAGGGATCTCTCGGCTGAAGCCGCCAATGTTTTACCATCTGAGCTCCCCCAGACGAATCTGGTGGAACTTTTTCACCCAGCTAACCTTATTGAGTATAACATCTGGTCTGAAATCGGGTTCAGCTCAACAGAATAAGTATCGCAGGTAATGTAACTCCAGAAATCGCTGGATACGTAATTACACCTGATTAATTTTAGCACAATTATTCTAACTGGTAAATTAATCAAGTTTAATTAAGTATCCAGCGATTTCTGGAGTTCCATTACCTGCGATACAGAATAAATCGCAGGTTTTGGAACTCCAGAAATCGCTGGATGATTTATTTACCAGTTACAATAATTGTGTTAAAATTAATCAAGTGTAATTACGTATCCATTTGCGATTTATTTACCAGTTAGAATAATTGTGTTAAAATTAATGAAGTGTAATTAGAATCCAGCGATTTCTGGTGTTCCATTACCTGCGATTTATTCTGTTGAGCTGAACCCGATTTTAGACCAGATGCTATAATCAATAAAATTCGCTGGGTGAAAAATTTCCACCAGATTCGTCCGGGATAGGTCAGATGGTAGAGCATTGGCCCAAGAGATCCCTGGTTCGAATCCTGGTCCGTCCATTTTTCTCCCAGTTTGAAATTCACATCTGATATTTAACAAGCTTCAATATACGCCATATGTATTTAAATTTATATGCTGGGTTTTTATGGCCTTTTAAAATTCTGTATTTCAACTAGTGATTGGCAGAATGAATGATTTTACTATTCGAAAGAATCATTCGGGTATGCGCAAAAGCATAGCTGCTAACCTTTATTGTTGTTTTTTTTTATTAAATTTCTACCAGAAATTTTGTATCGAAAAAATTTCTTAATTTAGTTAGAATTAATCTAAGAAACTTGTAAAAATATAAAAATTATTACTGTCTTCAAAATTTCTGACGAAAATTGATTAAAATTTCGTGAAGGTTGGCAACTATGAGTTTACTTATTTATTTATTTATTTTACTAAATTTCTGGTGGTATTTGATTAAAAATCTATTCAAAGATTGGAAACTATGTTTTTGCGCATGTCCGAATGATTCATTTAGTAGTAAAATAATTTATTCTGACCATCAATAATTTGAACAAATAAATCTTAATAATAAAAATAATGATAAAAATTAATTTTCTTTTCTCTAGTTCTATCATAAAACAATAAATTAAATGTTTTTGTGTAAATATATATATATACAATTTTGTAAAATACGTTTTACTGTTTCTCTATTTTAACTCCACTTTTATTTTCACTAAAAAGTATTTTCATAAATCAAAAGATAATAAATGTTGTGGCGAATAAGTAAGACTTTGTCAAAAGTCTTTCTTAAGAGGTCTTATTTTATCTTTGCAACTGATTTGCTCTTTAATCTCCCAATTACGATTGCTGGTTTGAGTTGTTTTATTGCTGAAAAAATACAATTTATACTTTAGTGATCTTTTTAGAGGAAATTTAAAATAAAAAAGAAGGCCTTTTAAAATGCAATCCATAAGAGAATAAAGCTCTAAATTCAAAGTAAAATCGATTGACTGCATCGGAAATATCGATAAAATATTTCAAAGAAATTCTAACACACTTTAAAGTAGCTTAGTTTTTTTTTTTTTTTTTTTTTTTTTTTGTCTTTCAAATAAACCTTTTTATCTAAAATTCTAAATGACTTGTTCGACGCCTCCAGTACTCATTACGTGATTTATTTAGTTTTAGTGACATAAATTGCGTTTTAACCTTATGTGAATAAGGTTTTTGCTGATATGTATATTCACAAAGAGAAATTTATTTCTACGGCTCGTTCCATTAAGCAAGTTAACTAGAAAGTGCTGTATTCTGACAATCAAAAGCTTTTAAAAATAAAGTATTGTCAAATAACAGTTTAACAAATACACATGGACTTTTTTTTTCCATTAAAAGCATTAGTTATGCACTGATAGCGAAATTTTCTATGGAATATACATTTAAGCTTTATCGAGGGGATCTTTTGGGTGTATGCATTTGCATTTTTCAAGATCCTCTGGTAGGAAAAATTGCTCATTGTGAATATTTTAAAGAGTCAGGTACCTTTTGAAATGTGAAAAAACAGCGAAAGTTTTAGAGTGTCTTATCTTAAGAATTATTTGACCGGCCTATAAAATTTTTAAAGGATGTTTAACCCCTTAACGCTCGAATTAAATTACGGTTGAAAAATTCAAATTGCTTATTGGCACCACTTTTATGAAGAAGAAATATTCACCTTATTGAATGACAGGAAAAACGATATTAAAATATAGCCAACTTCACTATTTTATAAAACTGGTGGGAATAAAACAATTTGAGTAAACGACACAGCCCGAGAATATGACGGGAGCGAGAATTAAGGGGTTAAACAATACTGTTAGTCGGAAATTTGCTTTTAAAGAAATTAAATATATTTAAGATTATTAATTTTAAGTCATAAATTAATGTACATCTTTTCAAGAATTCATGCACTGAACGCAGGGAAACACTCACCAAATTTAACCATATAAAACTTTTTTGTATACTTAGACCACTAATTCCCAAAATAGGCAACGTCGCTCAAAATGGACAATTGAAGTCAATGAGCAATCAAGAGTGAAAAGTGTTTTGGTGGGTGATTGGATGATAAGTATATACTTTTTGGAACACGTTTTGTTTATGATTTTTCCTTAATACTATTTTTACCAGTGTCAAATGACACCTTTATTTTTTTAATGATATTAATTTAATTTATATTTAGAAATTAGCAAACTTAGAGGACCTAGAATTTTTCGAGTGGACTTGAATTACTACCATTTAAAGTTAATTTTTACGATATTTATTTCGAGCCGAGCCGTGATTTGATCCAGGGTCCTGTGGGTTGGAGATGAACGCCTTACTAAGCGCGCTATAGGAGCTGTTACTAACGTACGCATAGGATGTTTTTAAAGATTTAGGCAGGTAAATACTTTTATTTACTTTTAATATTACCAAGCTTCATGCACTTGGTCGCCCGGTGGCGTGGTTAGCAAGCGGAGGCTGCTGTCATGTTGAGGGTCAGGGTTCAAGTCCCTGGGTAAGACATAGATGTAATTGTGATTGTGTTTTCAAAGTAATACATATATGTTATGTAGAGAAATAAAATTATTATGTCTGGTTTGTGTTACAATTTCTGTGTATAAATAAGGATCATTCGAGGCGACAGCCATTCTTGCTATAGGCCTCAAAGCAATTTCCACTACGGTGGATTTCAAAATCAAATCAAATTCATGCACTTGGTGAATGGAACAACTGCAAAGTTATTGTCGATTAAAAACTCCGCGGAGACAAATTTTCCCTTTCTAAAATATTTTAATGTACAATAAAACAATTTTTATACACAACTTTCTTCGTTAATATTTCTAATAAAATAGTAAAAGAATTTTAAAAGTGTGTGTTTCGAATAAAAGGTGAATACAAATATAAGAATATCTTTAAATAAAGACATAGAAATTCTTGCAAGGAATTTTTCATAAAAAAAGGGTCTCGTATAGCATAACAAAATACTCGTATAACAAAATAGTCTGTAAATTGGTGACCGAGAAACTCAATAAAATGCATTTAGCCGATAACTTGTGTAAATTTACAGAGAGTGTGGTTTTTTCTGTGCTTTTACAGAAATTTTTAACAGTGTTGGTAGAGTTGATATTTTTATTTGAAATGAACTCTCTTCAAAAAATTCGGCAATTTTAACTCCGACTGAGTGCATTTACTCTTATTTTCAGAAATTATTTTTTTTTATTTTGTTTTTTAACATACAGTTAGACCTCGTAATCCTGACACCCCGTTTTCACGTCACTCCGCTTTTCACGTCAGTTTTTCAAAGTCCCGATTTTAAGTATATGATTTTAATGTAAATAAACTCCGGATTTTACGTTGTTGAATAATTTTCAACTCCGGATATCCTGACGGTTTAGGAAAATTGTCCATTTTTCATAATCCAACTTATAAGCACGGAAATTAAGTGGTAAGAAATGTCTTGGCCAAATTTTTCACAAAAATGTGAAAATATTTTTTATATCTTTAAAAATAAATTGCGAATAATTTTAAGTGAATGAAAAAAAAAAGTTACTTTTTTTTAATTGCAAAGCATTATTTTTGTTTTGTTGGTTTTGAATTAAATTCGAAATTTTTAATTTATTAAATTTTCGTTTTTTTTTTCATTTTAAAATGAATTTGAACTTTAGTATTAATAGAGCTATAATGTTAGATTTGCTCCTTTAAAAAAGCTCTCTTTTTTTCTGTACTGCCATCTATCAATTCTTAAGAGGCTGTGCATATATAAAGTTGTCACTTTAGGGGGGAGGGGCCGTCTGACACATGCTATAGTAAGATATCTTTAGGGGGAGAGGCGTTTTGTCTTTTCATATCGTTATCATTTTTATCGTCATCCAAAATTTTCTCTTTTTATTTGTAACTCATTCTTTACATCAAAATAGTCTGATACTTTTTTTTTAGTATGTTATCAATTTTTATAAGAATACAATGTTATTATTAAAATGAGTAAATGATTAATTACTTAAAAATCCCAACCATAACTTTAAACTCAATCTGAACAAAAGAAAGTTAGCTTCTTGGTTAAGATACACAGGCCTCCAAAATATAAGGTACAGGGACTGGATGCTTTCGATTGCATACGTTTTGTTGAATGTCTACAAAAATTATTGGCGAATTGTTCTTGAACTTCTGGGATAAAAGAACATGTTTGATTTCATATTTCTTGGTGAAGATTTAGTCGGGCCGACAATTAGGGGGCTAATAATAAATTTAATAATAAAATAATATTTGCGATCACCTATGCAACAGAAAATGCTGGAAATAGTTTGTCACTGCGTTTAATGCCTATTTGTGTCCTGTTCAACGTTTGTGTGCATTTGTGTAAGCATAGCACTGATATTCGTGAAGATGTTATTGTGTCTGTGAGAAATTCAAAAGTTTTTCGCTTATAGCATACAGAGTTTTCAACCAAATTTAACACAACTTACCGAAAACTTGCCAAAGAATAGTAGCAACCGTATACTGCAATTAAAACATGAATATATTGAATATTTGATGAGATATGGGCACTTTTTATGAGATAATTTTTAACTACACGTACGCAGAAGATTTCAAAATTTTTATTTCATAATTTGGCAGTTAGTATTTTGGGGCAACTTCTATAAAAAGTCCAGTCAAATGTTGTGAAAACTTAGAAAGATATAATGAGCTGATTGAAAAGTTGTGGAAAATCCCTTATAATAAAGCTATTTTTAGGAAGCAACTCACTATATCGACTCTATCTTTGTGAATTTTTGCGATATTTGACCGGATTTTTATATAAGTTGCCCTAAATAGCTGACTACCAAATTATGAAATAAAAATTTTGAAATTTCCCGCGCATGCGCAGTTAAAAAGTATCTCATAAAAATGCCCATATTTCATCAAATATTCAATATATTCATGTTTGTTTCCACTGTTCTTTGTCAGGCTTTTGGAAAGTTGTGTTAAATTTGGTTGATAACTCTGTATGCTATAAACAAAAAATTTTTGAATTTTTCACAAAAACGTTAACATCTTTACGAATATGCGTGCTATGCTTACACAAATGCATAAAAATGTTGAACAGGACCCAAATAGTCATTTACCACAGTGAGAAATCATTTCCAGCCTTTCCTGTTACATAGGTGATCGCAAATATTATTTTATTATTAAATTTATTATTACCCCCCTAATTGTACCCCCGACTAAATCTTCACCGAGAAATATGAAACCAAACATGTTATTTTCATCCCAGAAGTTCAAGAACAATTCGCCAATAATTTTTGATGATATTCGACAAAACGTGTGCAATCGAAAGCATCCATTCCCTGTACCTTAACTTTTGGAGGCCAGTGTACTTCGACTAAAAGCTGTCAGATTTCTGGTTCAATTCCAAGGTCATCCAGAAATTTTTCTTAAAATATGTATATCGGATACTAAGTATTTCCTTACGGAGCCAATCCTACGCATGCATGCAAGGAATAAACGTTTTCATCAAATGAAATTTTTCTTAAAATATGTTTATCGGATACTAAGTATTTCCTTAGGGATCCAATCATACGCATGCATGCAAGGAATAAACGTAATTTTCCCCCTCTTTTTCCGACTTTTCTGAAAGATTTCGCGGAAAACACATATTTTCTAAGAGTACGGAAATTATTTGTTGAAAAATGAGGAATAATTTAGTGTATATAGATGAGTTTTTCTGGTTGATGAGTTTTTTTGACAGTGTATAATTTCTGACTATCGGTACAAAACATACAAAACAATTGCGCCAGATGCTAAATAAAACTGCTGCATCGCTGGCCATAATCTCGAAAGAAACTTTAAAATTAATTCATCTATTTGAGGGGTCGTACTTGAACTGAAATTTCAAGAGCAGAAAGTTATTCAAAACCAGTATTTTCTTATCGAAAATCTCTTCTTAAATAAGGCGAAATTTCGCGTGTTTAACCTAGATTTAATTTTCTAAAAAATAAATAAATAAATAAATAAAAAATTACTGATGTTTTACCTGAAAAGTTCCCTGAAACGTACAACCCCTGTATTTGTCATTAAATCAAAAGAAAACTTTCATAAAATACTGTACTTACGCGTTATAATGCTCACTTTTACAAAAAATTTTGCCTGAAAAATTAGAATACGCTCAATATACTGAATATTTTACGTCACCTATATCAAACAACGCATGCTTTCACTAATCCATTGCACACAAAGAAAGAAAAATCCCAAAGATAGGGTCGATATAGTGAGTTGCTTCCTAAAAGTAGCTTTATTATAAGGGATTTCCCACAACTTTTGAATCAGCTCACTATATCTTTCTAATTTTTCACAACATTTGACTGGACTTTTTATATAAGTTGCCCCAAAATACTGACTACCAAACTATGAAATAAAATTTTTGAAATCTTACATGCATGCGCAGTTAAAAATTATCTCATAAAAAAGCCCATATCTCATCAAATATTCAATATATTCATATTTTAATTGCAGTATACTGTTTCTACTATTCTTTGGCAAGTTTTCGGAAAGTTGTGTTAAATTTGGCTATAAGCAAAAAACTTTTGAATTTTTCACAGACACAATAACATCTTCACGAATATGAGTGCTATGTTTATACAAATGAACACAAACGTTGAACAGGACCCAAATAGTCATTTAACGCAGTGAAAACCATTTCCATTTATTTTCTGTTGAATAGCTGAGCGCAAATATTATTTTATTATTAAATTTATTATCAGCCCCCTATTTGTTGGCCTGACTAAATCTTCACCAAGAAATATGAAATCAGACCTGTTCTTTTCATCCCAGAAGTTCAAGAACAATTCGCCAATATTTTTTGTAGATATTCGACAAAAAGTGTGCGATCGAAAGCATCCAGTCCGTGTACCTTAATTTTTGGAGGCCAGTGTGCTATATACAAATAACACATGTTCTGCTGCATTAGTAGTATCGCTAACATTGTTTTTAATTAAATCTGTAATGGGATAAAAGTATACGCATATTGCAGTATACTTTAACCTATTTGCAAAAATTATTTCATTATTTTGTTTTTTATTCTTAGCATATAACTCATCTATTCTTAATGTCTGAGGACATACTTGGCATTTATTGTTGAAACATTGGTTATTTTTTTGCCTGGTAGGAAAACAACTTGCCAAGAGGAAACGGCATGGTTAAAAATATATGAACGCTCGTAGGACAACAACAAATCTAGTAAAGAGGCTTTATGCAGAAAATAAAAATAATGAATGTTTTCAAATAAGCGGCAAAATGAATTGCTATTGCGTTTACATTCTGTGACATAGGTTCAAAAGTTAGGATGTGCACGGGTTTGAGTACCACTAACTTCAAGTAGTTTTCAATTTCCAAATTTAAACTTCGCCTTAGCTAATTCCTTAGGGACGAGAGCATAGAGTGTTCAGAATCCTTGATTATTCCTACGAGTGGTGAGCAGAATGAATGATTTTACTATTCTAATGAATCATTCGGGCATGCGCAAAAACATAGTATCCAACCTTTGTATATATTTTTAATCAATTACCACCAATTTTGTAAAAAGGAAAGAAACCAGCCTCGAAGTTGCCAACCTTAGTAATTTTATATTTAATTGCAGTAAAGCCTCGATTATCCGCGGTGCGGTTAATCCGCGAAGCGTTTTCTTTTTTTTAACCGTTTGGAAAAATAATTATTGTCCTCTGTCAGAGTAGGAAAGCAAAAACATATCTGAAGCGTTGTATTGGCTGAATCAGCATTTTATTCGTTTTCTGACTGGTCTGTACAGTAATCCGTATTTCCCTTTACTTTCAACAGAGATGGATACTTCTGTTGCCACTATGACAAAAAAGTAATAAAAACTACAAAAAAAAATTTAATAACTCAGAAACAAATTGAGATAATGCTTTCAAACAAATTGCATTTAAAAGTAAATTATTTTCTCTATACGATGGTTTAAAAGGTAATATTGTGGGATGTTTAGAAGTTTAAGAATGAAGTTACATTTAAAATGGGTCGTCAGATTTCTTGGAAATCTGACGATGGAAAAGCCTTTTCCCGATGGATAATACGTAAGTTTCAGGTGGATAATACGTAAGTTTCAGGAAATCTGAGGATTCGCAGGCGATTTTTGTCGCTTGCAATTTTTACGTGTAATAACGCTATTAATGTTTAATTCATGGCGTACGTAATGTATGATCAATTCCGTGCGATTTTTATGTCTTAAATTTTAGTCTTTGAAAAAATCATTTTCCAAATGGTCGTTGTAATTTGTTAAATTTCTTTTTTTTTTTTTTTTTTTTTAATTGAAGCCAACAGCAAGGAAATTACAATAAGCTCTACTAATAAATAGAATCAGAAAAATTCATGTGTTCGAAAGTAATAGAAGAATATATCTAGATTAGGTTGCCATGTTTGAAATATCAGATATAAAGTCTTGATGTCTTTTCTTGATTTTATTAACCAAACGTAAGTACAGCAATTAAATAAGACTATTATGATAAATTCCTGGAGAGCATATCAAGAATAACTTCATTTTCGAGATAAAAATTACTCCATACTAAAAGAAAAACAATAGTTTATAATTTAGAATAAAGAAAATATGTTTCCAAAGCAAGAAGCAAAAACAAGTGACTGATTTTTTAAAAAAGGTGTAACTCAGCTCTTTTTGTACAGTATGTATGGCACTGTTTCTTGTCTACTGTTCTTTATTTTAGTGATTTAGACATAAAGCAAAGATTTCTGATGTACTGTGCATATGTATGTATTTTAAATGTTTTATTATCTTTTTGTACTCTAAAACATATGTTTTATGTTGAATTTTCTCTTTTTTTCGTGTTTGCACCCCCAATTTTCAGTCTTTATCGGGTTATCCGTGATTTTTGCCCTTGTCAACCAATTCCGCGGATAATCGGGGATCTGTATCTTCAGAAATTTTAAAGATTAAAATAATTTTTATATGTTTGTGGGATTCTGAAATTGATCCTAATTAAAATATAAAATTTCTTTTTCCATAAAAAAATTTCTGGTAGAAATTGAATAATAAATAAAAATAAAAATAAAGGTTAGAAACTATGACTTTACGCATGCCTCAATGACTCATTCGAATAGTAAAATCATTCATTTTGCCCATCACTAATAACCTATAATTTTTAATTGAGATTTTTTCTATTCTTAGGATTAAATAAAGCAATGATCAAAATGTGTGCATCACGACGACCCAATTGATCGCCTTCGATGGTAAATAAACACATGCATAAAGACAATCGTAACAAAGGTCCGGAAAGCAGAGTTGGGAAAATTTGTAATCTCAACTATCCGCATAGAAATTACAAGTTAATTGCATGTAATTGATTATAGTTAAACACATTCAGAGCAGAAATTTCGCACACATAATGCAATGGGGGCAGTTCCGACTACAGTGCTGGAAGAATTTTTTTACTGAATGTAATTTTAACTATAATTAATTACACGCAATTAAATTTTAATTATTAATGAAATATTAAAAAATCTGAAAAGGACGCTCGTAGCAAAAGGATTAACATAGCAGCGGAAATACTATCGCAAATTTTACGACAAACGTGATTTTCTAAAAACTTTGTCTTTCCAAATGGCACTGAAATTAAAATTAAATTTTTAATATTGGTATGTGTACTAACTGCTCTTCTAACATGTCTCTTATTACTGCTAAGAAATACCTTGTATATTTAACAGCATAAATACTCTCCACAAAAACATTTCAGGCGCATGCGTGTATGTATAAGACAAGTAAACGCGCCAAACGGAACGTTAATTCCAATCTTCTGTCATCATATATCACAAAACTACTTTTCAAAAATACTGGTACGATCACTAAAACAGTATGTTAGCAGGAAATCCTGAAAAGCAAAGTAAATGGATTAATTTCCCGGTATTTTAAAAAGTGGGCGTAATTAACTTGAACAAAAATATTAATTAAATCAAGAATTTTTTCAGAGTCAAGATTTGCGCACTTTTATTTTATTATTATTATTATGACACCCTTGGAATTTTTTTTTCTTAAATTAGTACACTGCGTACCATATACGATATATAATGGCTTTTTTCCTATTCCATGTCAAAAATCGGGTATGCATTAAACACGGATGTACGTATTATGTGTAAGATCTGCATAATTTAATCTTTTGAAGTGGTATAGTATATATACCAGTTAATTTTCATTACAAACTGCCAAATTACATCCAGAATTTTTTAATAAAATTTAACTTTTACGTGCTTGTATGTGAGAAAAGGGTATATTTATTTTCATATAAATTTGTTCTCAAATTCTGGTGGAATTCAAGCATTTCAACATTTTAGAAACTGGATTTGACCTGATTTTGTTTGCACCTGAAAATATTAAATACTACTACTAAATCAAAGTTGATTTTTCAGAAATTATTGTACGGTGTAACTTTAATACTGGGTCGCTCTATTATTGAAATAGATTAGAATTATTTGCAGTAATTCTGGATTTGTATTACATAACGTTTGTTCGTAAATTCTGGTGGCATTCAAACATTTGAAGATTTTGTCAAAATAATTATTTCCACCTGAAAGTGTTATATACTACTACTAAAGCAAATTTGATTTTTCAGAAATTATTGTACGATGTAACGTTAAAACTAAGTCGTTCTATTATCGAAATTGATTAAAATTATTTGCTGTAATTCTGGATTTGTATTACTTAACGTTTGTTCGTAAATTCTGGAGGCATTCAAACATTTAAAGATTTTATCAACATAATTGCTTGCACCTGAAAGTGCTAAATACTACTACTAAAACAAAGGCGATTTTTCAGAAATTATTGTTCGATGTAACATTAATCCTGTGTCATTCTATTATTGAAATTGATTAGAATTATTTCCAGTAATTCTGGTTTTGTATTAATTAACGTTTGTTGGTAAATTCTGATGGCATTCAAACATTTCAACATTTTAGCAACATAACTGTTTTCAATTGAAAGTGTTAAATACTACTACTAAAGCAAAGGCGATTTTTCAGAAATTATTGTACGATTTAATACTAATACTGTTTTGTTCTGTTATTGAAGTAGATTAGAATTATTTCCAGTAAATTCAACAATAATGTCAAAAATACTATTACAAAGTGACCTTTTGTATCCCATAAGGTTTGTTTAAAGGCAGTTCATTTTCCTGTAAGGACAACTTCTATGCATCACTGGTTTTCAAAAGGCAGAAGTGTTGCAACCAACATGAAAATTAAAAATATGTTTTATACCTACACTTCAAGGAAAAACAAACGTGATACATTTTGTTCAACACAACAAAATTGGGAACATTATTTCAATTTACATGGACTGAATGCAACAATGAGAACGCCTTTACAAGTTGATAGGTGAACATTGTGCGTATGCCAAGGTTAATGACTCCTAAAATAATGAAATTCCATTTCTATGAAGTATATGTGTATATAATAAATTTTTAATTTTGCATCTTAGAACTGCACGTTGTTGCAAACAAATAAAGGTGAGAACTATGGTTCTGATATCTGTAACAATTCAAAATGACCATGGGGGATATTTTGACTGGACACTGAAGGACAAAAATAAAGGAAACGAAATATATCAAAATTCAGTAGAAAATATAACTAGCATTAAAATGCGTTCTATCAAAGTGAAAATGAAAAAAAATTTGTTATTTTTGTAGATTAGATTTAATTCAAAGGCTTTTATCACTAGAACGACGCCCAGTAAAGCTTGCAAAAATAAATTCTGAAGTAGTGGGAATTAGTAGAACAGTGCAGAAAACGCGAAGGGAATGGCGATCCTCGTAGGCATCACGTCAACAGTGGAATTGATGCAATATATAGCTTATTTTACACTAAGAAATGTTCTGGTACAAATCGAAATATATTTATTTTTATTGGTAATTAGAATTAATATATACGTATATTATTACCCCCGTTAACAGTTTCCGTTTTCTTGACACAATAAATTAAAAATATGGGATAAACACTACTTTTTTAGAACTAAAATATTCTTCTTGTTTAATCTAAAAATTTCTCTCTTTGAATAAATCATTATACCTTTATATATGTATATATATATATATATATATATATATATATATATATATATATATATGTAAGAATTCCTGTTACTTGGTAACAGTTTATGTTTCTATCGTTACTTTGTAAGAAAAAAAAAGATTCTGAAAAGTGCCTTTTTTTAGACCTATTACCTAACATGAGACACTCCTTGACCAGCCTGCCTTTACCAACTTTGCCCACCTGTTCCTTTTCTTAACTGTGCTTATACATTTTTAAACTTTTAAATTTAAATTTAACCTTGATTTTCTCTTACTTTGCATATATTTTAAACTTGTTAATTTTAATTATACACCTATTTTCTGTACATTACCCCATTATTTTTTTAACTGTAATTATAAATTAAATTTTTACGTAGTTTATATACTACAGTTAGACTTTTTTCTCCCAATGGCTCACTTATTAGAAGACAATCATTTATAGACTGGGTGTAAAGCTGGTGACAACTCGGAAGCCCCTCAAAGTGTTCACACTGTTAAGCACTGTTAAACACTCTCGTTGAATAAAGAAAAGATTATGATCTTAAATTAGCGGTATCCGAATGATTTAAGTCATGGAACAAGCAAACTCTTCTTGCCTGTACACCGTGCGGGCAAAACTGTTAAGTGGTAAATTCTCTTTAATTCTCGAAATAAATATGCTTATTATTAATTCCAATATGCCAAATTTCTTTAGCTTGATATACTCGATAAATTTTATTTGAGGCTCTGACATGGACTCCGACTTGCCAATATAAAACTTCGCTTTTCTCTCCTATAAACCATTTTTGGTTTACAGGGGCGTCGCCATGGGGGGGTTGTTGACAAGGGCGTCGCCATTGGGGGGGTCCCCCCCCCCCCCCCCAATATATGTGAAGTTGGGAAATTTGAGTTTAGAGTTGGGAAATTCTAGATTTTTGTGACAATTTCTTTTTTAAAAGTAATAGTAAAAAAATTACGAAATTTTTGTTGTTTTGGTGATTATGTTTCTCAGTACTGTAACAGTAAACAAGTTAAATTATCAAAAGAAATGCAAAAAGAAATCAGTCGCACTCAATTTATCACTGTGTTTTTCAGTTATACAAAAATATTATACATCTACCAGACCTAAATTTCTCTACTCCTGTCCATCAATAGCTGACTATCCAGTTCCTGTATTTCCTCCAAAACTTTGTTCCTTTCTCAAAAATTTCAACCTACCTCACCTTCTCCTCCTAAAACAGAATCCAGCTATTTTAATCCAAAGGGATTGCATCTTCTTTTGAAAATTGGAGATCACTTGTAGCACAACAGAAAGGAATGTAGTCATCTACTTGAAACACAGCTGGGCAAGAAGATTTGATGAGTTTTCGCAAATTGCAATATTTTTTTAACTAATTTTCCGATTTTTGGACAATATTTTACTCATTCTCGTGATTTTTTGCCACAAAAATTAGTTAACCCTTCGCAGTCAAGAAAAGGGGTTTATATGAGCAAATGTGAATATAAGAAGTCGTTGGTTCTGATGAATTTGTCACATTTTACTTTTGTTTGTGTGTGTGCGAAATACATATTAGTCCTGTTCGTTTATATTTATGGGTGTTTGTGAAATTTTAAACCAAAAGTTCAGTGTTGTGTGCTTAAAGCTGTTCTAAAAAATGACTATAAATATCAGAACGAAAGAGCCCTTCATTCCTGATGAAGGAAAAGAGTTTTCGAACTCCTCACGAAAAGAGTTTTCGTGGAAGATTTTGGAGCATCTAAAAATCCATTCGGGGATGATAAAGGTAAAAAAAGAACGATTTGAATTTGGAAAGAAATATGACTATGTAAGCTGTCCATCATCTGAAGAAAAAATCGACATGCACGGTAACCCTGACACGTTGCACTTGAATAAAATTTTGAAGAAATAAAGATTTCTTTATAGACAAGTTGACAAACAATTATGAATATTAGGATATGACTGAAGAAGCTGACTTCCGAAAGCGCGGTAGGAAAACAGTTTCACCAAAGAGAATAGATAAAAATAATAGCACAGCAATTGATACACATAAGTTTTACAGGAAATAATTATAAGAAATACAAGAAAATTTCGGCAATTAGTAATGATCTTAAATTACAATGTTCCCTATATCAGGAGAATATTGCACCAATACATTTCATATTTAAATTTCAATTGTGCAAGGCAAATTTGAGTATCACTAACTTAGAAAAGTTAATAATGTTTCCACCTGTATGGGAGAAACGGATGTACATGACTTGCAGAGTCAAATAGAAATAAACCAAATCCTAACGGACTAGCTGCTATCCGATTCACCAACTTTTCAGCCGATTTTAAACCCAACTTTTTCCTGTTCAAAGGGAGAAAAAGGTTGTCGGTGCTAAAGTTGGAGGAAAAATACAACTAGTACCAGCCGTTAATATTTATCGCCTATTCGTATCAATCGCTTATCTCTGATTGGCTGAAATATTGAAAGTTTGGGGAGAAAGGCGCGGCTAGCGCATATTTTTTTAGAGCTGTGGATAAAAAGTTGGGGATATTGCTGTTTGCTATCACACTGGGTGTTGAGACAATATTTCACGAAAAGTTGGAGGAAATCAAGAGTTGGCTCAAAAATTGCTCGTAAAGTTGGTGAATCTGATAGCAGCTTTAAACAAACCTTTTACTCATGCCATGAAATTCAAAGACTATTTGGGTCATGCCGTCAAACTATATACTCATATCTTAACATTCACAGAAGCTTATCTTTATGGCGTTGCATCTAATGAAAGAATCTTTAGTCAAATAAAAATTAAAAAATATATATATTACAAACTACAATGAGGGATGACAGGCTTGACAGCCTAATGCTTTTAAAATGTGAAAGTCAAATAGTGGATTTTATTAAACTGGATGATGTTATCATCAGGTTGGCTTCTTTGAAGACAAAAAGAATTAATGTTAAATGAAAACAATTTGGATGTGCCAATCCCAAAACTTTATTCTACCTCAAAATTTGCAACCACAATGCTAAAATTAAATAATAATTCTATGCCCAGAATAATGAATTCTAAAGGTATAGATTCGTTTAATTGTGTTCATTTAAAAAGGAGATAGAAGCCTCGCATTTTTCAAACAAATCATTGAATTTCGGCACACACCCTGTTAGATGCAACTAAAATTCCAAACCCAAAGAACACAAAAGTGATACCCAGTAAACACCGAAGCCCAATAAGGAAGTGCAACCGAATATGAAGTTTGACTAAATTCCGTGCATTAGTTTTTCAGATATAGCTAACGCGAAAATCGTGAAAAATGCTGCACAGCAGTGCCACCTGTTATATAATATACACAAAATCCTAATAAGCACCAAATTATGTCAAGGTTTAACAGAATATGAAGTTTGGTCAAATTCCGTGCAACAATTTTTGAGAGATAACTATCGCTAAAATCATGTAAATCGTGAAAAATGCAGCTTAGCAGCGCCACATTTCGGGCGATTTACACCAAAAACTAATCAGCATTAATTCTTATCAAGATGTAACTTAATCTAAAGTTTTATTAAATTCCTCGCATTAGTTCTTGAGATAGAGCAACCACAAAATTTATGTCACATACACACAAACAGACATTTTCTAAAAACAGTCAAATCGTGTTCAAGACCTGCATGTTTGTTTTTTATTAAACAAACCAATAATTAGAATTTTTATGTTTCCAGTTTCAAAATTTTTCTTTGGAAAGGAATTTTTTATGCATAAGTTTCATTATCATTATTATACACATTGTGGTACACGTATTATACACACTTTAGTTGAAAGTTGGAAGAATTTGTTTCAAGTTGGGAAATTTTCGAATTCTCCCCCCCCCCCCCCCACCCCCGAAAAAAAATCTGTAGCTACGCCTCTGTTTGTTGAACGATAAACACAAAATGGAGCATTATTCTTTTACATTTTCCATTGCAATTCATTTAATAAACTAGTCGGATGTGGCAATACCAAAACTTTCTTCTATCTCGTGCATATTAATACTGTAAAATTCGATATCACAGTGACAAAATTATATGACAATCTATGTCCATCATGAGGATTCTAAAGATATAAAATTCCGCAAATTAGTTCTTGAAGATATGACTATCGCTAAAGTCGGTTAAATCCTGAAAAATGCAGCATAACAGCGCTTTCTGTTAAGTGATTTACACCAAAACCTTATCAGCAACAACTTATGTCCACGTCTAACTGAATCTGAACTTTCATGGAAATCCCTGCATTAGTTTTGAGATAACAACTATTCGTAAATCGTTGTAAATTGTTCACAGCAGCGCCGCCTGTTGAGCGATTTACACCAAAATTAATCAGCACCAAATTATATCAAGGACTAATCAAATCTGAGGTTTGATGAAAATTCGTGCATTAGTTCTTGAGATATAGCTATTGAAGAAATCGTGAAAAATGCAGCATACCAGCGCCAACTGTTGAGCGATTTACACCAAAAAATAATCAGCACCAATCTATATCAGGGACTAACATAATCTAAAGTTTTATTAAATTCCGTTTATTAGTTCTTGAGATAAAGCGCCCACAAAATTTGTGTCACATACATACAGACAGATAGACAGACTCACAGACAGACATTTTTTGTGGGATCATATTTTGTGGGGTGAAAACATATTTTGTGAGATCTCTGATCTCTAAAACGTGCAAATCCGTCGAAAACCGGAATTCAAATATTTTCACAAATCAAATACTTTTTTCTTGTAAAGATAGAATAAAATAAACAAAAATGTATGATATATTCGCATAATATACTTTAATACTTTCAGGGCCGAAACTAGGGGGGGGCAGAGGGGGCACGTGCCCCGGGCGCCGCTTTAACAGGAGGTGAAGGGGGCGCCAAAATGAAGATTTTGTTTGACGTTTGACACAAGAATGTATGTATATATATATATATATATATATATATATATATATGTATATATATATATATATTATGAAATTTGTATAAAAATGTCTCGCAGCTGGAAAATTTAAAAGGAAAACTGAACCAAATGCATTAAACTTTACAAATAGATAAAAAGATTCATTACAATACAAAATTTCAAAGTATCATGCCTATGCGTTTGCTTTCTATCTTTTAAATCCCTTCCTGTGAGGAGAATCATTACCGTTTTTCAAGGTCAGTCTCTATTGTGGGACACCCTACTGTCCACTACGGATAACTACCAAAGGAGAAGTGACCCCTCAGTCTAGATAAAAAAATTCCATGAAAGCTGTTTGTTTTTTTTCCGCTGAACTGTGTTGAGCTTCCTTTCTTTCCTTTTTTTTTTTTTTTTTCCCGTCTTGCCATGGGCGCTGACTGCCCAGGACAACGGGAAGGGGAATACACAGAGTAAAATTCTTAGTAAAACCTTTCTTTTTTAGATATCGACCTCATTTAGACTATGCAAAAAAAAAAAAAAAAAAAAAAAAAGTTTAAAAAGATTAAAATGCAATTCTTTTCAATAACTTTTCAAAGATTTTAATGGATCAATGTTTGACAAAGCTGATTACGTAGTTCAGTTTTATATATTTTAAATTTAAAAATAGGTTGTCTGTTAGATATTTAGTAAAATTCTTTTTTGTAAATTTACTTTGTGGTGGAGGGGGGGGGGGGGGGGGGCGCCAAAATCCATGTTTGCCCCGGGCGCCAAAAAGGCTAGTTTCGGCCCTGATACTTTTGAGAATTCATTCGTGCTAATACGCATTACAGATCACATTTCTCTGCACTGGAAAATGTTCCGTGCATACAGCACTATTTGTTGTTACTTTCTTCTATCTTTGCAAGAAGTATTGGATTCGTGAAAATTTTCGATTTTCGGCGGATTTACACGTTTTAGGGGTCAGAGATTCCGAAAAACATGTTTTACGAAAATGTGTGTCTGTGAGTCTGTGACCCTGTCTGTCTGTATGTATGTGTTACAAATTTTGTGGGCGCTCTATCTCAAGAACCAATTGACGGAATTTAATAAAAATTTATATTCAATTAGTCCCTGATATAAATTGTTGCTGTTTAGTTTTTGGTGTAAATCGGTCAATAGGTGGCGCTGCTATGTTGCATTTTTCACGATTTCCGCAATAGCTGTATCTCAAGAACTAATGCACGGATTTTCATAAAACTTCAGATTCCGTTAGCCCTTGACATGTGTGGATGCTGTTTATGTTTCGGTGTAAATCGCCCAACAGGTGGCGCTTCTATGCAGCATTTTTACCGATTTCCACAATAGCTCAATCTCCCGAACTAATGCAAAGATTTTCATCAAACTTCAGATTCAGTTAGTCCTTGACATGAATAGACGTTTTATGCATTTTGGTGTAAATCGCTCAACAGGTGTCGCTGCTATGCTGAATTTTTTGCGATTTCCGCAATAGCTCTATCTCAAGAACTAATGCTTGGATTTTCAACAAACTTCAGATTCAAGTATACGTGGACATGAATTAGTGCTGTTTAGTTTTTGGTGTAAATAGCTCAACAGGTAGCGCTGCTATGCGGCATTTTTCACGATTTCCACAATAGCTGAATCTCCTGAACTAATGCACGGAATTTCATCAAACTCCACATTCAATTAGCCCTTGACATGAATTGACGTTTTATATATTTTGTTGTAAATCGTTTAATAGGTGGCGCTGCTATATTCCATTTTTTGCGATCTCCGCAATAGTTCTGTTTCAAGAACTAATGCTTGAATTTTTATCAAACTTCAGGTTCAGATATACCTTGATATGAATTAGTGCGGTTTATGTTTTGTTGACAATCGCTCAACAGGTGGCTACATTTTTCAGAATTTCCACTATAGCTCTATCTCAAGAACTAATGCACGAACATTCATCAAACTTCAAATTCAGATATACTTTGATCTTTGTTTATTATGGTATAATTTTACCTATCGTTAAATAAAGTGAATACTTCTTTTTCAAAAAAGTTATGCCAACAAGCAATTTGAATTTTTAAAACGTAATTTAATGCGATCCTTAAGGAGTTAATGGATTATATTAATTATATTTAAGAGAGTCGAAGTAAATTAAATTATGAATAAAAGTAACATGATACAATGATTAGCATGCTTTCCCAAACATAAATTTTAAGCGAGACTAAACTGGTCGAAAGGGCGGCTAGTATATTTAAAATATTGTAAAGGGAGAAGATTTTTTGAAATAAAAAATAATGAAGCGCATTAAATATGAAAGTAGTTGTATTTTCTATACATTTCGTTATCTGTATTATATATTATTCTATGATATATGCGATTTAATAAAAATTTTTATTAGTCCAGTATTGTAGTAGGGGAGACCGGGGCTAGTTGGCTACAGGGGTAAGCAGGCGCAGTCCCCATAAATGGCCTGTTTGTGGATAGATTGTGCAACCAGTCACAGAGTACATTTCTTCTTGCGTTTTACAATCCTCATTGTAGTTTTGCAGCGTTACCTACGTGCAGTGGACATTTATTACGATTTTTCTGTTTTTTGCGCTCATAAGTAATTTTTTGTTGCTTCGTTCTTTTTCTAATTTCTAATACTTATCTTAATAATTGCGATTTTACTTGTGTAATTTTTCTTACTGTATGATTAACTGTATACCTACCCCATATGTGATTTACTTGGATTATTTATGCTTAGATGGTTACGTGTCCCTTTTGTGAAGAAATTTATTATGGGGCTAGTAGGCGCATTGAACAAGGGGCAAGTTGGCTCGGTGTCTGGTGTATGCTAGTAGCTTGAAAAACAGCAAACACCGAAAAAAGTGGTTGCAATGCAAGATTTTGGGCACACGGGGCTTGCCCAAACGGAGACACTCGATTTTTTATTTGTGACAACTGTAACTCTGATGATTTTATCGAGTAGGATAGAAGTTACTCAATGTTAATGTTTTATTCATTATTTTTATGTCTGTATAATTTAGAATTTACATTGTACGGCGATAACGCCTTTGATTAAACCTACTGGTAATAAGGAAATTGATTTCTCTTAACTGCGTGTCTTATTTAAATTTTTATAAAGCGTGTGCCAACTTACCCCATAGGTATAGGCAACTTGCCCCGTGACGCGGTAAGTTGGCGCACAATTTTCCTTTTATTTTAGACTTCCGCTAAACATAAACTACAAAAGCTACAAACTCAAAACTCCGGGTATTTATAACCCAATGCCTGTTCTTTAAAAGTACAGTTAAAGTTTCATAAAAACTTAAACAAAAAATTAATAAAAGTCAATAACTAAAAACTGCGCCTACTAGCCCCGGTCTTCCCTATACGTTCTTTAGAAATAAATGTACACGAAATAGTAAAAAAAAAAAAAAAAAAAAAAAAAAAAAAAGAGAAAAAAGAAATGCTGCCGGTGCAACCCTAAACGAATTATTTTGTCATCTGTACAATTCTCTTTTCTAAACTTAAAATTATTGAAAGCTACTTTACAGTAATGGGTCAAACTGAAATAGATTATATTAATCGAGAATTTTTACTTTCTTCTATCTTTACAAGAAGAAAGTATTAGATTCGTGAAAATTTTCTACTTCGATTTTCGACCGATTTACACGTTTTATGATGTCCTGAACACGATTTGATGGCTTTTAGAAAATATTTGTCTGTGAGTCTGTCACTCTGTGAGTCTGTATGTGACAAAAATTTTGTGGGCGTTCTATCTCAAGAACTAATGCACCGAATTTCAAAAAACTTTAGATTCAGTTAGACCTTGATATAAACTGGTTCTGATTAGTTTTTGGTGAAAATCGCCCAACAGGTAGCGCTGCTATGCGGCATTTTTCACGATTTCTGGAATAGCTATATCTCAAAAACTACTGCATGGATTTTCATAAAACTTCAGATTCAATTAGTTCAGGACATAGTTAGATGCTGGTTACAATTTTGTGAATATCACCCAAAAGGTGGCTATGTTGCATTACTCATGATTATCGCAATAGCTCTAACTCAAGAAAAAATGCATGAATTTTCATCAAACTTCAGATTCAGTTAGTCCCTGATATAAGTTAGTGCTGTTTAATTTTTTATGTAAATCGCCCAACAGGTGGCGCTGTTGTGCTGCATTTTTCACGATTTCCGCAATAGCTATACCTCAAGAACTAATGCATGAATTTTCATCAAGTGTCAGATTCAGTTACTTCCTGGTATAAATTGGTCCTAATTAGTTTTTGGTGTAAATCGCCCAACAGATGGCGCTGCTATGCAGATTTTTTTACAATTTTCTCAAAAGCTCTATCTAAAAAACTAAATGCACGGATTTTCATCAAACTTCAGATTCAGTTAGAAGTTGTCAAAGTTGTTGATAATTAGATTTTGGTGTAAATTATCTAACAGGCGGTGCTGATATGCAACATTTTTCAGGAAGTATGAATATGTATGAGATACAGAGAAAGTTTTGGGATTGCCACATCCGACTAGTTAAAAATGGAAGTGAAGAATGTTCAATACACTAAGGGATTTTTTTTTCTGATTAAATCCTTTTTTACCTATTATTTTACGATTGTGATTTATAATGTATTAATATAATTTATATACGGATAAGTTTTTTTTTTCTTATTAATGGGTGAAACAAAAAAATTATGTCCTTTTCGTGTCCACAATTAAAATATTTTTTTTTTTTTCTCTGGGTAAAATGTGAAAAACTCTTTATTTATTTATTTTTTCGTTTGTTTGTTTTGTTTCCATTAAAATAATCAGTAAGGACTTCATCGAAAAAAAAAAAAATGCTTAAAAAGTTATTTATTTTAATTTAAATTATCCATTTTTATTTATCTTGACTAGCAAAATAGTCTGTCCAGATAACAGTAGGTACAGTTTTCAGTTTAAAGTTTTAACTAATAATATTTAAAGTCATATTTTTAACTGGTTTTATGTAATTATAAAACCTGATATTTTAAATAGTTAGACCCAAAACACTAAAATATTTATTTGTTATTATTATACTTAAAGATTAAATTCTAACCTGAAATTGTAACCTCTGTTACTGTAACTTTTGTAACTTTTCTTACCAAACAAATTACTTCCATTGTTCCCAACAAAGGATACTACTGAGCTTACTTGTTGGCAAGAATTTTATAAAAAAAATATGCTACAGCCATTTTGAAATTGTTCTGCACACACGTGGTCAATAAGCTGAAACATCTGAATTCCACCTTAGTGTGTTTTCTGCTTGTAACCTGTGTTACATAAATTTTTAATTTAAATATTGCCATTTTAATTAAAGTCTTATTTCTATTATATGAAATTAAGTTAATTTAATTTAAATAAATAGAATATTTACATATTTTTTTATAAAACTATAGAAAATACAAATTTTTTCTTTGTTAAATGGAACATCTGTCACCTGTAACTTCTGTTCTATATATTTGAAACAGATGTGGATAAATTAACAAATATCTAGTTTAAAATTCATATGCATAATAAAAATCTATCAAAATGCTTTTGCGGTGTCATTGTTTTTAGATTAATGTAAATACACTTCTATTGTCTAATTTGTGTTGCTCAAAGTAACTTCTGTTACAAAAAGTGTAACCTCTGTTACTACATATATAATTTGTGTTACTCGCACCTTTTTCTCTCTCTATTTTTTTTCTTTTTTTTTTTATCGTATATGAGTAGCTCTTAAAAAATATTCTCAAAACATCAAAAGGAATCTGTTCTTTCAATATACTAAAACTATTTGATCATTTAAAAATATATTTAATACAGGACACTGAAAATTTTGTCTGTAATGTTGAATACAAGTAACAGAGGTTAGATATAATTATATAAATTAATCCCTATCATTGTTTTCTTTTGAATATAAAATTACTTATTGAAATCTAGTACAATAATGATGATATAATATACGAAAAATTATATTTTGATAAGAATATAAATGTTGTAAATTGAGCAGATGTTGTCCGGTAACAGAGGTTACAATATTAACTTTAAGGCTTTGAATTTTTTTATGCTGGAATGGATTTTATATAGGTTGTATACATGTGAACACGGAAAAAAAAAATGTTTGGTAAAAACTGCATACTTAAAAAAAAAAAAAAAAAGAAAGAAAAAAGAATATTGGAAAAAGGACATAATTTTTTTTCAGCCTAATAGCTGTACAAAGTACAAATGTCAAAAATAATTTTATTGTCAAATAATAAACGTAGTCATTTTATTTTTTCTGTATAATTTTATATTTTCGTTTTATTAAAACTTGTAATTATTTTTTTCTAGTAAGTAAATTTATGCGAAATGTAAATTGACAGTTACGTGAGGTGCATTTCACAATTTGTTTTGACACATTTAAAAAATTACTTTATTATCTATAAGGAGAGGGCGGGTTTGCGGGAGGGGTCAAATAAAGTTCTGCACACAGGTGCCGGATAATCCTACCGCGCCACTGAATAACAAAAAAACTTGATATCTTAATACATTTTCAATAGACACTAGAAACACACGTCATATTTCGAAAGCAAGAATTTACCATTTTCGTTTTACTCAGATAAAAAGACTAATTTGCATGCATGCTTAAATTACGATTATTTAAATAACAATCATCTTAAGTCTTAGATAAACATCTTAGATAAAACAATTATCTTTATGAAAATATAATCTAATGAAGCTTTCAACGTATTTTCTTAAATTTCTTAAAATACAACCTTTAGTTATACTAAGGTTTGTTAATAGAAGAAAATTTTGAAATAGACATGCGTTCCGCATCTTGGTAGTGACTCCTCCTCCTCCTTAATATTAAGTAGGCGTGAAATCATTTGAAGTAGCCACTTCAAATCTTTAAGTCTTATTTTCACACCAATGGCGGATCTAAAGGGGGGGGGGGGGGCAAGGGGCGATCGCCCCCCACTCCTTGGGCTAATAAAGAGTTTGCAAAACGACATTATTTATCCTCACAGGAAATGACTTGGGACGAAGCTCCAGACCGGCGCGACCCGCCCGAGTCGCGTCAGTTTGCACTCACGAGACTCGGGCTGGGTCAGGTCTTCTAGAGTCGGACCGCGCATTGATCTTACATTTTTCTGCAGATTCGTTCGGGCCAGATTTCTTTATCTTCCAGGTCGAGCCTGGCCTAGAAGTCGGCACTGGCCAAGTGCCTGTGCAAGGGCCATGGGTCTGCCTGTCCTAGAGGTCTTCTTCCTAGAGTTCTGCATTGGCAAAAATTTTCAGGTCGGGGCTCGGCCCGGAATAAAAGCTAAACGTTCTGTCCGTGTCAGCCCGTATGATAAGCATTGTTGGCCCGACCGCGACCCGTGCACTCCTCTAAATTATTCCCATTGAGCCCAAGTTGGTCTGGCATTTGTTATTCGTAAAAATTATATTTATGATGTACATTTGTTTAACGAAATCTTTAAAAATTTAATTTGATTTGATAAGTTGCAGAGATGTATTTTTAAAAATCTGCTTTATTCTTTGTAGAGCTTTAAAATTGTGATTTTCTTTTATCATCCGTTTCTTTCCTTCTAAACTGATTTTCTTATTAAATTTTCATTTGAATTCAATTGTCTAAGTCATATTTTTACGTAGTGTATTCACACTAAATAAATAAACAGCAAAAAACTTACAAAGTATAATAATTTTCAACGAATGAAGGCAAAATGCCAGTAGTGTGTCTCTTAAAGGAAAGGGAGTGTTTATTTCTGTATAGCTAAACTCATAGCTGGCAACTTTTACGCTTTTATCCTACCACTAAAATTTAATAGAAAATTTCCTTTTATTTAATCATCGAAATCGGCTAATTAAATAAGGCAAAAATTTCTGTTAAATTTTAGTGGTAAGAGAAAAGCGTAAAAGTTGGCAGCTATGTAAACTGCTTTATTCGATAAATATGTCGTTGATATCTAGTAAGTACCGTGATCATATCATAGGCAATTTTCAGAAAAACCAAAAGAGGGTGAAATTTGTAATTGAGAATAGTAAATAAGGCGGGAAACCAATAGCCGCATATTAATCATAAAAAGTAATCTATTCTATTGATGTTGTCTGTTATATTAAAATTTGACTTGTCTCTTTGTATTTCACAGCTAATTCTCTTAGAATATGTGACGTTGGGGGGTGAAATTAGCATAGGTTACTCGTATTCCAATGGATCTGAAGCTGTCATATTGTCTCTCATAATTAAAACAAGTAAGAAAAATCATGTGTTAAGCATAGATTATGAAACACTTTCCAACACTTCCTGAATGCTTTATCAAAACTTCGTTATTTAGGGAAATAAGGTATATAGCAGAACTAAGTAACCATTTTAGAAAACGCATAAAATATTTGAAAAACTGATTTCAGCAGTTATCATCCATAGCAAATATGTATTCAAATTCTTTTGAACAGCTCTGTATTTGATCTGTAGGTTGATATATATGCTATATAATGGGGAAATTTAGTTTAGCAAGAAAATGAATAACAGGTTGAAATTTCTCTTTCAGCAATTTATACTAATAGATGGAAACATACTTGTATACTTTTGTACAACCCTGTAGTTAACCTAGTACCTTTATTACACGCCACGATTTAGATAAAGTTTAATTCAAAGTAAAACACTCTTAAAACTACTGGAATCACATTTCCAGAAATTATCATTTATAAACGGCCATGCATCCAATTGTTTGCGTGACCCTGTGTATAATTTTATCTATGTTATACAAACATTTCTTAGTAAGAAAAATCCTACGTTAAGCATAGATTATGAAACACTTTCCAACACTTCCTGAATGCTTTATCAAAACTTCGTTATTTAGGGAAATAAGGTATATAACAGAACTAAGTAACCATTTTAGAAAACGCATAAAATATTTGAAAAACTGATTTCAGCAGTTATCATCCATAGCAAATATGTATTCAAATTCTTTTGAACATCTCTGTATTTGATCTGTAGGTTGATATATATGCTATATAATGGGGAAATTTAGTTTAGCAAGAAAATGAATAACAGGTTGAAATTTCTCTTTCAGCAATTTATACTAATAGATGGAAACATACTTGTATACTTTTGTACAACCCTGTAGTTAACCTAGTACCTTTATTACACGCCACGATTTAGATAAAGTTTAATTCAAAGTAAAACACTCTTAAAACTACTGGAATCACATTTCCAGAAATTATCATTTATAGATGGCCATGCATCCAATTGTTTGCGTGACCCTGTATATAATTTTATCTATGTTATACAAGCATTTCTTAGTAAACAAAATGCAGTTCAGCGTAAAAATGCATAACTCATTTTAAAACCACCTTTAAGCAATTTACAATCATACCCAGTAACCATTACGAATTCTTTTGCGTAGCCCTGTATATGAATTACAGCATTTATACACACCGTATACAATGCATTAATATAGTGAAACATAAAAGCGCATAACATAATTAAAAACGCATTTCCAGCAATCATCGCTACCGTACAGTACTTCGGATACAATATAGCATCTGAAATCTTTTGTGTGTCCCTGTAAATGCTATGCACTTCGTATTACACATGAAATAAGTTATAGTAAACCTCAGCGACGTATATCAATTTCATTATACATGAAATAATTTGACATAATTAAAATACGCCGGAAAAAATTCCCTCCACCCGTATCATTAGAAATCATTTTAAACGATTTTTTCCCATAGGCCGTAATGTAGCGGAAAACTTTTGACTGTCCCTGTAAATGAACTAAACATGCTACAAACTTCGTTTGCAATAGGGTTCGTGCTATGGTAGAGGTCACTAACATCCAAAAATTTCAGAACGATCCGGGTATATTTACGGGAGTTAGAACGCGTACAGACGGACAGACAAACCGAATGCATAAACACTTTTCAACTTTGTTGGAAAGTGTTAAAAATTGAATTAGTTTCCGAAATATTATTATTTATTTATTTTTATTTATTTATTTATTTTTATTATTATTATTGTTGTTTTCTAATTTTTAATGACATAAAAAAAAGACAAATAGAAATAATGGGATAGAACTGTTTTCAGAACTTAGATCAAATATATATTTTTTATTTGTTTATGTAAATCAATGTAAAGATTCTTAGTCTACATTCTTCTTTTTAAAAACGTGTTGTGAATAATATTCATGTGACTTGCTTCCATAATTACTAAAATTTTTCACAGAAAAGCTGATAGATTTCAATATTATTAATCCGTAAGAAAGAATGTTTTCCGATTTTTTTTAAAAATATAGATTATTAGTATGCGACAGAACTTAGAGTTTTGAGCATGGGGGGTCTGAACATACGCACAGGTGTCTGCTGAGATTAAAAGTTTTGTGCAAACCATAGCAATCCACGTTACTGAACAAAGTTTTTGTCCAAAATCCTAACAACCAATGAAATTCGTTGCCCGTTCATGAGTATTTTCTTATAAATGTATTCTACTCTATTTGCATCAAAATCAGATAACTGAGAAAATGTAATTTTAGTAATTTTCAGTTATGTATTGTAAATATGATTTTAATAAAATAACTAAATAAAGAAGTCCAAACGATCGGTATAACTTCTTTTCTAATTAACGCAAATAAGAAAAAAAGATAAGAAAAGTATTTTTGTTATTTGTAGCATATTGCATGCAGTCAATTTTCTGATAAAAAGTCATCTACATATCAAAGCCGAACCTAACCTTTCAAAATTCAATCATTTCATTGCATTGTACTGTAATTACATTAATTTTATGGAATATTCAGGTTCCGCATGCCCCAAAAAATGTGGAAATATAAATTTAAGCAATTTTGCGTTATTTACTGAAATATAAATAACCAATCACTGTTGAAGAAAAATGTCCGTTATGTAGATCTAACACGAACAATGATTTTTATGTGATACTTCATAAATGCCAAAGCTTGCATATTTTAAAGTATGTTTTTTTAATTAAGTAGTATTTAATGATGCGATTTAAAAAAAAAAAATCATAAATAAGAACAAATTTTTATTTCGAAATCATTAGAATCCGTATTGTAGCAAATACCGAAATATTTTTTCGTTGACATCTTACTATTACATGTCAAAACCAGCAAACAATACAAAAAGTCGGAAATTTTAAGAAACCATATTTTAAAGTTAAAAATCTCTTTCATGTTATTTCATTTATACATAATACATTTATACATAATTTTATCATAATACAGCAAGGTAACAATATATTTATAAATTTCAAGACGAAAAATATAATTCATCCAATTGAATTTTTTTTTCCTCAAAAAGTCACCTTCATATTTCCCTGATTTTAAAATATTAGGAAGAATAGAAAAATATGTTGAAATTTACTGTCAGTAAGATGCAGAAATCTTAAGAATGATTAATGCAGGTATCTCAAATCATTATTGTTCATTGATTACAGTTAAACGAAGAAAAAAATATTAAATCCAAAGTGAAACTAAAGAACCTATGACTTTTGAATTAAAAACTCACACCAGTAAAAATACACAAATTTATTTATATGTTAAAGAGCATGTACTTTGTTTTACTTATGTAGTTTCATTGCCTTTCAAGTAACAAGTGAGAGCTGCTTGCGGTTCTCCTCGTCGTAAAAAGGGAAAAGAAGAAACGCATTGTTCTTTGGATTGGAATAACCAATTCGAGTAAAGGTTCGTGTCCCTGGAAGCGAAGACACTCGCGAGCTAAAGCTAATCCTATCAGAGACCGTTTCGCTGATTTCTCATGCGCATTTGCATATTTTTGAATTTTTATTTTTGCACATGATATTTGAGATCATAATGAAGGGTACACGTTGATTAAATTTTCGATTTTTGTTGCTGTTTGATTATGATATGATTTAAAATTTTGGAACGTGAAAAACGGAGGTGTTTTTTCATTCAAAGCTTTGTAAAATGTTATTTATGAAAGATTCTGAAAATTAAAAAACGCCCCCTAGCTTAAACTTTGAACTTTTCAGATAATTTTGTTTCACAATTTTATACCAATTAGGCAGGGCTCGAAATGTACCGGAGCGATGTTCCGGTTCGTGAAATTGTGACAAATATTGTTCTGGTTCGTGAAAGTATGGAAAATATTGTTCCGGTTCGTGGAATTATCAAAAAATATTATTACAGTTTCATAGAAATAGCCTTCTATGCTCTCTGTGACGTTTTTCTTTTTTTTTTTTTTCTAATTATTTAAAATCTTGAATTCATTTTTTTTAAATTGTTTTTTCTACGGTTAAATATAAATCTGCTATACAGTAAAGTCTCGATTATCCGAGTTAATAGGGAACAAGCTCACCTCGGATAAGGAAAAAACTCGTATAAACCGAATTTACACAAATCGTCACAAAACTAAGGAGATGAAATATAAATTTTCACTTAATTCAATCCTTTTTATCGTACTAGTAACACTTCTTTGATGTACATTTCCGTCATTTTAAGAAATACCGGAAATGAGAAATTGTTTTCATTCAATCGAACTTATACCTTTGGAATGGGTCCTTTTCTTCTGATGGACTGATGGCTTCCATTATGATGAAACAGCCATTATAAATGAAGTGTTAGGTGATGATGAAAGAGCAGTCGTATAAAGTTAGGACGACAACTGCTCTTTCATCTTCACCTAACACTTCATTTATGATGGCTGTTTCATCATAATGGAAGCTATCAGTCCATCAGAAGAAAATAACTCGGTTAAAGCGGAAACTCGGTTAAGCGGAACTTGGATAATCGGGGCTTTACTGTACTTTCAAAAAAAAAAAAAAATAGTCGACAATAATTTTGAAATATCGTTCCGGTTCGTGGATTTTTCCATTTCGAGCCTTGCAATTAGGGAATGTAAAATCAGCGAAACCGATTGGGAATTTTAATGAAAATGTAAGCAAATTCTCCAGAATGTCCTCCCCCGATAGGCTCCGCCTATTTTACATTGATTGATGAGAGAAACCGATCCGCTCCACAGGTCTGTTTGTAAATGGGGAGAGTCTATTCAACTAGCACATCTGTTTTTAATACTGGACAGCACTGTATGTAGTGTTATCTCAGCATGTTTCTTTTTCTTTTTTGAATCTTTACGTTAAAGCAATTTTACCGAAAAATCAAGTGTTTCGAATGATGGTTTCATCTATCGTCCAAGAAAATGTATTACGATCCATATTTTCTAGATAAAACTATGAAATCAAATACAAATGAAAAAAAAAAAAAATTAAAACGTTCTTTTCATTTACGAGTTCGTTTAAGGGTGTATTCGAAAAAATATTTTCCCACCCTCAACAGCTCGAAATTTTCTGAGACATTTTCAGACTCATTTTTAAAAGTAAAAACATGAAACTTGCTGGGGTGATTTTTGAAGAGTTGTATAAGGTGCCATGTGATTTCATTTTTCGCTCAATTAATTAGAATTTGGATTTTTAAGCAATTATTTTCTCAGTATGACCATCTTTTTCATACCCAGATCTCCCGCTTCCGGAAATTTCGGTTCAAAACGCCGATTTTGACAGCATTTTTTTACAACATTTTCTGCATTTATCAAAAAATCGAGAAGCACGGCACATTATGTAGTTTCTAAATAAGAGAATTTCTTAGTTTGATGCGTTTGAGAGCAAAAATGAATCAGAAAATAAGCAGTTTGGATCGGAATACACCCTTAATAAAACTATTTTAATTTGCATTACATTTGTTTTGTGCAAAAAAATTAAAAGTCAAACCAAAAGTTTAATTGTCACAAAAGTTAATTAAAATGAACTCAACGACTTGTAAAAGAAGAAAATACTGAAATCAGAAGAAGCTGAATTTCTTTATTAAAAAAGTAACTAATGCTGTCACCGCCACTATTTATGAATTTTTTGTGATCGGGATGAAAATCGGTGGTACTGTAGAGAAATGTTCGAAAAACACGCTGATGCAGACAGTTTTTAAATCGAATGTTTATTTTAATAGATATTTGACGTTAAAGTTGGTCAATATCGTTCCATTAAAAAAGTCTTATAGGGACAAAAACTATACATAGGAATGTAATAGTTTTTTCTGAGGATATACATTAGAAATTCCCAGTGTGCAGACTGCATTCATTTTTTTAATTTGACTCATTTTTTGAGGATTTATTTCCATTTTAAATTCAAATTTTCAGCATTTCGAGAAATATTTTTTACATTTTTTATAAAAGGGTATTATTTTACATTGTTGCCAATTTCGGAAACAGCGCAAAGAATATTTCGTTCAAATTAAAAATTTATTTACACGTGACTATTGTAAAAAGAAAAAAAATCAAATTAGAATTAAATGATTACGTATTAAAAGCAGGAAAATGTTGAAAATTACGTCGTAAAAACTATATTTACACGTGAATTTTAAAAGAGAAGGAAAATTTTTAAATAATAAATTCATTTACATGCGTTTAAAGTCGTAAATGGAGGAAATTACGTCCTATTTAAAATGTCTAAACAATAATATTGTCAAATGGTTTAAATTTAAAAATATATTTGCTCGGGCTAAATTTTGCAAATTTATTGCCTATATCTTAATTTTTATTACATGCAAATATATTGTGTTGTAATCCTGATATTGATGAAATTATATTTTTGGTGTTGAAAAAAATCGCTAGAACTATGGTAGAGATTTGACGATTTTAACCTTTTTATCTTTTTTTTACGCTTTATAGCGATTTTCCCTCATTAATAAAAGGAATCCAGTTTTAATATTTTAGTTCAATATAGTGAATGATTTCATTACATTCCTCATTTCAATAAAATTTATTCGGATTTCGTATATAAATATTTTAATTTTTCACAATATTTTTATGCGATTTTTAGAGTATTTTCGCATTTTGCAATGATTTTATGACAAAGGAATGCGGTTTCAGTTTTTAGCCTAATATAATAATTTTTTTCCTCAGATATAGATATTTTTTAATTTTAGAGATTTTTAATGGCAATTTTAGTGGTTTTTCGCATTTCGAGGCGAATCTTTCTTCGAGTTTATTTTGGAACTTTAAAAGGTTTAATTTAAATTTAGAAATTCAGAACAACTAAATAACATAAGAGAAAATCGCACTTATTTGTTAGAGAATTCATGATGTTTTACGACAGGGGAAAAAATGATCAAGAGAAAAAAAGAAATTCCCTGGCAAATGATCGGCGGGCAAAAAATGAATGAATAAACAAATAAAACCGTGGTTCGCAGCATAAATTTCGCGCAAAGGGGCGACCGCTCCTTTAGTCTCCTATTTCCATGGTCCTGGGGGGGTCACACTAGAAGTCTGCATGGGCGCAATTTCCAGGCTCGATCCCATCCCGGCGTAAAAATTAAAAGTTTCACTCGAGACCGGCCCGTTTATATTTTCAGTTTACGGCCAGGCCCGGCTCGTACATAAATCAGTGAAAACAAGCCCGGCACGTGAAAAAAATCAATTAAATCAGGCCCGATCTGTCCTGACTCAATGTCTCAAAAAGAATCGATATTTTTTAACATACAATTTCAGGACTGCCACTTGCTACTAAAAGCGACTATTTCCAGCATCATACGACTACGGTGATTATTTTAGGCCGAAAACCATTAAAAAGCGTGTATTTCAAGAAAACAGGCGACTTTTTACCGATTTCAGCGACTATTTTTACTGAAAATACTCGATATTTTTCTTCATAGCGCCTGTAAAGTCATCTTCCCAAACGCTCTTTTTCAACGTTTGTTTGAAGAGATCCGCAATTTTTTCCGCGACGAATTCCAAAATTCGCGATTTTTGCCCCAAGCGATTGACGAAAATATCTACTTCTTTCCGAGATTTTTTTATACTATCATTGAAAAAGATTTTGCGATTTTTTCCGCGATCCTTTGCCAAACTTTGCAAATATTTCTACGACAGATTGATGAAATTGATTTTTTTCCCGCCACCACTTGTCCAAATTCGCGATATATATTTTCCGCGACCGATTGATGGTAGTTACTATTTGTTTCAGAGATCTTTGGACGTAATTTACGATTCAGTTCCAGATCTTTTGTCAAAATTCGTGATTTTCTTTTAACGAACGATTTACAAAATTCGTGATTTTTTGCGCGATCATTTGGTTGAATTCTCAATTTTTTTACTAAATTTGGGTTTTTATGTCCGCGATCATTTGACGAAATTTGCGATATTTTTCTTGTGATCGTTAGGCGAAATTCGCAAATTTGTCTATTCTTTTGACAAAATTTGCGATGATTTTTCCACGACCGAATGACGAAAATCACCATTTGTTTCCGCGACCTTTGGTAAAATTTAAGATATTTTTTACTGTTGATTGAGGAGATTCACGATTTTTTCCACGACGATTTGCAAAATTCTCGCGATTTTTTCCCCAATCGATTGATGAAAATAGTTATTTCTTTTCGCTAGCTTTTGCTACGATCGTTGAAGGTGATTTCGCAATTTTTCCTATGACCTATTTCAAATTTCCGGATTTTTTGAGGAGAGATCGTTTCGCAGAACTCAGAATTTTTTATATCGTGATCCATTGCCAAATTTCGCGTTTTTGTTTTCAGCGATCATTTCACGGAACTCACGATTTTTTCCCGCGATCCTTTGCCAAAATTCGTGAATTTTTCTGCGACAGATTGGCGAATTTTTTTTCCGCCATCACTTGTCGAAATTCGCGATATATATTTTTCCTGCAACCAATTTATGGTATTCGCTGTTTGTTTCAGATATCATTTGACGAAATTCGCGATTCTTTTCCACTATAGTTAGTCGAAATTCGTAATTTTCTTTTCAAAACCGACTTACGAAATTCTTGATTTTTTGCGCTATCATTTGTTTAAATTCTCGATTTTTCACAAGATTACTTGACCAAATTTGCGTCTTTTCAGAGGTGATTCTGTTTTGAATTTTCTGAAAATTGAAGGCATTCGGTTCCGAAAATTTTAAAAAATCGATCATCATTCGAAAATTCGGGCATAAAAAATATCACAAATTTCGGCAAATGGGCGCCGAAAAAATCAATTTCGACAATCGTTGAAAGAAAAAAGTCGCCAATTTCGTCAAAGAATCGTAAAAAAACGAATTTCGGCAAAGAATCGCGGAAAAAATACTAATTTCTTCAGGGGATCGCGAAAAAAATGTCTTCAAGGGATCATGAAAAATGCGAATTTCTTCAAGGGATCGTTAAAAAACACAAACTTCGTCTAGAGATCGCGAAAAAACACAAATTTAACCAAGGAAACACGAAAAACCACAAATTTCGTCAAGGGATCGCGAAAAAATGCAAATTTCACTAAAGGACCGCTGAAAAACGCATAATTAGCGTCGGGAGGAGATTTCCCCCCTTTCCCTCCACTGCTGTAACCTGTAATTCCTCAAAAAAATTTCTGTGAATTTCATTTTTTTCTAAATCAGAATTACACCCGCCGTTTTTTTTTTTTTTTTTGTCTGCGACCATTTGACGAAATTTGCAAATATTTTCTCTTGGTCGTTAGACGAAATTCGTAATATTTTGTGTATTCTTTTGACGAAATTTGTGATTATTTTTCCGTGACCGAATGATGAAAATCGCCATTAGTTTCCAAAACCTTTGATAAAATTCTAGATATTTTTCCACACTCCTTTGAGAAGATTCGCGATTTTTTCCCCGACGAATTATCAAAATTTGTATTTTTTTTTTCGCCGATCGTTTCATAGAATTCACGATATTCTTTACACGATCATTTGCCAAATTTCGCGAATTTTTCTACGCCCGATTGACGAAAATCATATTCGTTATTTGTTTATTTGAGATTTTTTGACGGGATTCGTGATTCTTTTTCACAATCTTTTGTCGAAATTCGCCTTTCCTTTTGCCGACGACTGAGGAAGTTCTTGATTTTTTGCTCAATTTTTTATTAAATTCTCGATTTTTTGCGCGTCTATTTAACTATATTCGCGGGTATTTTTTTTTCTTTTGTGTCCTCAACATTTGACAAAGTTTTCGATTTTCTTTTCGTAATCGTTAGGCGAAATTTATAATTTTTTTTCGAGACCGATGGACAACTTTTTTTTTCTGCGACCAATTGTTAATATCTGCGTTTTCTTTTTCTTCGTTACCTATTGGCAAAATTTGCAACTGTTTGATGAATTGATTTTGTGGAATTCCCGAAGAAAAAAAATCGTGGCTTTCACGGAAAAAAAAAAATATCGCGTACGAATCATATATCGGAAGTAAATTTGGAATATTCCATAATATATATACAGTCAGTACCGGATATATGGTCACCCGCTTATAAGGTCAACCCGCTTATAAGGTCACTTTTCGTAAGTCCGGACTGACTGAATAGGTATTACGTGTTAAAATACACCGCCTATATGGTCAGTTTCCAATGGCTACTATCGGATATATGGTCATATGGCCATCTTTTGTCGCCCTTTTTATTGAAAAGTATAGTTTTATGATTTTTTTCTTCCCTCTTTTAGGGTGTAAAGTGCCGAATAGACGTATCATTCACATTCAAGTATCTTCAACTGTCGGCCTCTTTGTATTGGTCCCGCGGGGCTTTTCAATTTTAATAGCTTTAGAAAGAAGTGAATGGACATCCTGAAGAAGGAACTTCTCTCCTTCTAGTCAATCTTTCCCCTTTTTCCATCGCTGAATCTCCCGTGCTTTTGCTAAAATCCACAAGTACGAACTTCCGTATGGTAAAAAAAGTCCAGTTGACATTTTTATAGCTTTGGAATGAGAAGGAGACCTTTTCCTTTTTAAACGGAGCGTTAGACATCGCGATAATATTGCATACCACGTGACTAGATGCGTGCCTACACTAGGAGGAGGGGGAAGGGGATCAGCTCTTCCCGAATGTCAAGCCTATAAGGCTGCGTATAGAAAGCAAAAATGGTTGAACGTCCGGCTAAAGCAATAAAACCATTGTTTTCGAACCCCATTTATTGTTTTTAATAAAAGGACGGGTGGATCAACAATGGATTCAACAGGAGATAAGATAAGTTCGTACTTGAAGGAAGCGCTCTCCTTCTTTCAGGACATCCTTTACTTATAAAGTCATAAAAGATGAAAAAAGCCGCGAAACCACAAAAAAGCGCCATCTGGCACAGAACAAAAAAACCTCAAGTAACATGATGGTCTGTGTGAAGCTTAAGAGAAACTCTTTCTTGTCGGTAAGAGTTTCCAAATGTCTGTATACTTCTCCCTCAACTCCCGCATTAGATACCGATTCTTGGAAAATATGCCATCACCTCCTGCGACCGAATGAATATCGTCCTCCGTGCAGAGAATTGTTAAATTACGCAATTTTAGTTTTTTGTATTTTAATTGCTTGTAGCTGCGTGTAAAGTCTTCGTTCCTTTGTTAATTGTCATTTGTGAACGCAAGGTGTCAACAAAACGAAAAATTTGACAATTGAGGGAAAAAAAAAAATAGAAAACTTTGAAAAATCGAATGTACCGAAAGCAGCTTTCGCGAAGACTGATGGAATAGAGAGAGCGACATTGAATAACGTTGCTCTCAGGGTTCAAATGTTCTTAAACAGAAGATGTGATCAACCAAAAGAGAAAGCAAGAACATGTTTCAACATTTGAGAATGTTGAGAAAGACTCTTTTCACTTGGATAAAATGTGCCGGATTGCAGAATGTTCCAATACATGGATTATCGCAAAAGAAAAATCTCTGGAAATTGCTGCATAAGTAGGAAAATCGAATTTTACTACCAAAGAATCGAAAGAATGCTGTTAACTTGTTAAGTGACATTCTCAATAGGCGCAGACCTTGTGATAAACTTGGGCTATTTTTTTCATGTTATGCCAAATAAAACTGTTACCTTTAAGAACGAAAAATAAAGTGGTGGGAAGGTAAGCAAAAAAAGATTGGTCGTTTTATTAGCAGCAAATTTGGATGGATGGCTCAGAGAAATTGACTCCATTAGTTATTGATAAATTTCTCAAGCCTCATTGTTTAAAAAAATGCAAATCTTTGCATGTGTCTTACGATGTGACTGAAGAGCCTGGATGACAATAAGCATTTGGGAAAAAGAAATTCGGCGTTTCGATAAAATTTGCACTGACAAGTGGCTATAATCGCAGACAACTCTACAGCCCATTGCATGATTCCCAATTTAAATCCGATTGAACTTGTTTTCTTACCTCCAAACTGAACCAGTATGGCTCAAAAATTAGATCAAGGGATTATTAAAAATATTAAGATAAATTATTCAAAGCTGCTTCTAAAAGACGTCATTGTTGTCATT
Organism: Maratus speciosus; assembly: GCA_963932465.1. NCBI lineage: Eukaryota > Metazoa > Arthropoda > Arachnida > Araneae > Salticidae > Maratus > Maratus speciosus. The sequence goes on from OZ010793.1 coordinate 177,954,472, forward strand.
GATCATAAAAAGAATTTTCGCGTGACTGTTTTAGATACCCTATTGTTTAGTAGGCAAATGATGTGTCCCTATGGATTGATGTGGGGTGATGATGTGGGCAAATGATGTGGGGTGATGATGTGTCCCTATTTGAAGTTGCACAAGAACTACGGAATTTGCACAATACATGACGAACTGACATATGCAGTTGTTGACAATGAGATCGCTACTAATAGACTTTACCCTCTAGTGGCAAAAGTCATGCATTTGCGGGTATGTATCTTCCGAAAAAGACTGCTTACTGGACTGTTCTTCACCCGTATTGGTGTTTTTCTTCTAGATATTTGCAGCTGATGTGACATCGGTAAAGTCCATGGTGAAGCTTCTATAATGGAAATAATTTCGGAAATTTTAAATATAAGCACTGATAGAAACGATGACAATGGCAGTGAATTCGAAACTGAACCGACAACGTGAGCAGAAGCTCTCGAAGCATTAAATACAGTCAGATATTTTTTTACCAATCCCAAAGGCACAGAAGAACATTTTAAAACTGTTCGTGAATAAGAAAAAGTAGTTTTAACAACTACGATAAAAAAACAAATAAATCTGCATAAAAGATTATTTGTACTACTACGAGTATACTCATCAATTCGAAATTTTAAGTGTAAAGCAATTCTTGTTTATACCTCTTGTTTTATAAATTATATGTTCATAGCTTCTGTGTACATTATTGTACTAATGTAAATAACTTATTTATAATATTGTATTGTCTAAAATAAAATTCCTGCTTACACCGCATATAAGGTCACCCCGCTTATAAGGTCATATTTTTCAGGACCGCATGGGTGACCATATAACCGATACTGTCTGTATATATATATATTATGCGGGATTTACCTGTTTTGTGAGGGATTTGCAATATCCTACACGGTATTTCTAACCCTGCCCCTCAAATAAAACTTTGCTTCCTTCTCTCCAAGTATCTCTTGAAAGGCTTGATGGAAAGTAGTATCGAGGATGATCTGCAACAAGTTTTTACTGCTGTTTCCTGGTGCTGTATATATTTTTTATTGTGGAAGAACCAAGCTTACATACCTCATAACTGAAACATTAGGGCCTTATTTTATGAATAAGTTGCTTTCTCATTTGAAGAAATCACTCTATTCTTTATTCGGTGATTTGAGCAGAAGCATAAACTGTGAAATAAGATGTTGACATTCATAAAGTCCTTTTAGTTGTTATGGATACATTTTTTTCTTACCTTTTTTTACAGTGGGTATGCGACTATTTTGGCTACTATTTTCGAACAAATGCTACTATTTTGGCTACTTTTTTTTCGTTGGAGACTACTACAGCTACTATTTTTAGTGCCATTTGGTGGCAGGGGCAGCCCTGCAATTGAGGCTGCTTGCTGCTCAATTGCAGGGCTTTTATGAAATAGAATAAAGGGGGTTTTTTTCTAAAAAACTCCGATTTTTTTTTAATAAAATAACATCAAAGTTGGACTTTTGATTTCCGAATTCGACGCTGGCAATTACAAGACGGATCCATTTAGTAATCCGCTTTAAATCAAGCTGCTTCGAATTAGGACAAATTTTAAGAAAATGGAAAACACTACTCAATTCTTAATCACCTGAATGCAAAGATCAGTAATTTTCAGGGAAATAGGAATGGAAATGAGTTTATGAATCTGTCAAATATAATCACATTTTTGAGTGGATATTTAAGTTTTTTCTGAAAACGTCATTAATTTACTAAAACAAACAAATCTGTATATTCTTGCCTTCTGTTTCATTTTCGTCCTTCTGAATCCAGACTTGCATGAATTTAGAACCATGGCGTGCTTCGTGACTTCAAGCCTTTCAAGAGATTCTTGGAGTGAAGGAAGCAAAGTTTTATTTGAGGGGCAGGGTTTAAAATAACGTGTGGGATATTGCACATCCCATACAAAACATGAAAATCCCGCATAATTTTTTTTGATGGAATCTTCCAAATTTACTTCTTACATAGGCATATGGTTCGTACGCATTTTTTTCTGTCAAAGCCATGATTTTTTTTTCTTCTGGAATTCCAAAAAAATCAATTCATCAAACAGTCGCAAATTTTGTCAATCGGTAACGAAAAAAAAAAACTGCAGATATCAACAATTTGTCGCAGAAAAAAAAGTTGTCCATCGGTCTCGAAAAAAATTGTAAATTTCGCCTAACGATTACAAAAAGAAAATCGAAAATTTTGTCAAACGGTCGAGAACGCAAAAAAAAAAAGACATCCCTTTTTAAGAGATTTCAATAAAAAATTTCCTGCTTTTTTATCGCTTTTGTTTTTGCGTGGGTCATTCATTCCTGGTCAGTTTAAAAAATAATAATAACAACATTAAATTAGGAAACATTCCCACAAATGACCAGATCAGACCAAACCAAGTGTGTGTAGGAGTGTAGGGAGGGGTTAGGTGGAAATGCTTCTATTATCTCATTTTTCACAAGAAGGAAACACAAGTTCAGTCGTCAAAGAAGTTCTTTGTGCGACCATGTTACTCACTGCAATTAAACTACTTGGGTGACTGGAAACCAGCTTTGCTTTAAGGAAAAATTTTCTTCTACCGATTAAGTTACAACTGCTGGCCAAATATCAATGATTGGTCGACACCGTATTAAATGGTTGAGAACTAAAACATTTTTGTTTTAGGGGGAAGAAAGAGTGGGTGAAATGCTACATATTAAAAGGGTTTAAATTTGGTTGCATCTTTAAAAAAAATGCGAAAGCCACTGCCATTCATCGTTTTTGCAAAAGTCTCAATAAATCACAATCCTAACATATGTTAATATAAATTTCATATTAATTTATCTTACAATCCCCTGTATCCCCTGTACACAATCACATATCCTTTTAAAACAGTGACTAATGAATGATTTTAATAATTTGCACAATAAGTACATTCTTAATATCAATCGTACGTTCACGGCCGAAACTAGCCTTTTTTGCGGCCGGGGAAAACATGGACTTTGGCGCCCCCCCCCCCCCCACACACACACACGCACACATTTCCTCACGCACAGTAATCGACCTCAGGTACCCTATTTAAAAAATAAATAAATAAATAAATAAAAATCATTTAATAAGTAAAATCAGAGCAAGAAATGTGTAAACAACGCTCTCATACGTTTAACATTAGCTTAAGTGTTAAGAGGCTACACTAGTCGCGCGAAGAAACTGGAACGCTAATGTTAAACGTATGGGAACGTTCTTTTTAAAATGGCTCGCTTGCATATAAATAGTTTTTTTTTTCCTTAGAAAAGCTGGGGTTGAATTCTAACCGGGTTAGTGTTTCCTTTTTCGATTTCAGCTGCAAATTATTTTTATAAAGTTAATTTCACTTTCAGTAACGGTTTCGAAACCTAAAAGTATAGCAAAGCTAAAGATCAGTCTAAATTATCCTAAGAAAATAAATCATTTGGAAATATTAAAATGCAAGCGAGAAATTTGAAAGAACTTTCCCATTGGTTTAACATTACCTTGCGAGTTTCTTTGTATTTCATATATATATATACATTTTTGTAAATCTTCATTTGGCGCCCTATCCACCTTCCGTTCTGGCGTCTGGTGCAACCTACTAGTTTCAGCCCGAGCTATACTCTTTAAAAAACATTAAAAAGGGGGATTACTATTCTATTTTACATATATTCCAACCCTTAGTTTTTAGTGTCGTTGACAGTTGCCCGACCTCGCGCCCTTTGAGGTCGGATCTGGATGTAAAAAGAAGTAATTTTAGTAAAGGGCGTGAGTGACATTTTTCAGTTGTCGCCTACCTAGAAATGGCAAAAAGACAAGAAATGTAATTTCGGAAGGTAAAAGCAGGGGCGGCTGCGGCTTTACTATTCATGGCGCCTTGGATGAGGCTTTTTTATCGCGGGCTAAGCTCGCTTCATCTCTTTAAGATTGGATCTGGTTGGTTGCAAAAAACAATTGCCCCAAAAGTAATGCAAAATATGATGTACGAAAAGTAATGCAAAAAATAACTGCACGAAAAGGAACCGAGCGGCATTTTTCAATTTCCGCCTAGGGTGGCGAAACGCCTAGAAATGGCATAAAGAAGATAAAAAATCATTTTTGGGGATAGTGGTAGGGGTGCCTTATTAGCCATGGCGCCCTGTGCGAGATTTTATACTGTACCACTGCAAATAATATACTCTTTTTTTTTCTTTTAAAGGCCTTTACTAAAGCATTTTACTTTGTGCACTCCTTCCAGGACTGAAACTAGCTATATTTTCACCCAAGGCAAACATGGATTTTGTCGCCCCCCCCTTCCTCCGTAAAGTAAATTTAGAAAGAGAAATTTACAAAAGTTTCTATTAGCGGACATATTTTAAAATTTTAAATGTGTAACAGTACTATAGGTAATATTGAAATATATAGCCAGCTTTGTCAAATATTTATTCATTAAAACCTGTAAAAAAAAATCGAAAGGAAGCGGAAATAATTCCGCTTTATACAGGTTTCTGTCTTAGCAGGAATAACTGTTGGTATTCTTTCTGTTGGAACATGTAGTATTTTCATTTAAGACAAAATTCCATTATAGACACATTTCATTTTTCAAGATTTTACTATTATTGTAGCTGTAGAATTACAAATTATTACAATTGAGGCAATTTAATGTCATAGTGATATGAGTCACAGTGTTTTAGGAACCAAATAAACGGGATTTACGGTTGGCATAAAAATGAATTCCAGTATTGTAAAATATCTTCCTGTACTATCTACACCAGTTTTGTGGAATCATCACTTATACTACACTTCTTATTTATAGATTGATATGTCTGGATACTTTCCTGAACCTAATGCTAATTTTCAAATTTATGTGTGACTCAAATCAACAACAACAACAACAAAATTATTCAGGTTTTACTTTTTATTTTCTTCTATCTTCAATGGAAGAAAGTATTGTAATAGAAATTTTTTCCGACTTCGGTTTAAGACGGATTTACACGTTTTAAGGGTCAGAGATCCCCAAAAACATGTTTATAGAAAATGTCTGTCTGTCTGTCGCCATTGTACCATCAAAAAGTGTATGAAGTTATGCATAGAATTGATCAATTTTTAGGGTTCCGTACTTAAAAAGTAAAAACGGAACCATTATAAGATCACTCCTGTGTCTGTCCGTCTGTCCGTCTATCACAGGCATTTTACTCGTAATCTATGGAAATAAAGACTATTGACCCACATATTTTCAGATCATTAACATCATTAAACATTCATAAATATATTTAGTAAAAATGTATAGGGGCTAATTAAGCTACTTGAAAAAAAAAACTTTTTTCTTTTTATATCATGTGGGGTATCGTGTGAGAGCTTTCGTAACGCTGAACTCAAAAATACATTCCTTTTAATTTTAGGTATTATATTTTCAAAGATATCGTCCAAAATGTAGCGCAAAAATATGTTCCCCCCCATCTAATTCCAAATCTACTGAAACTAAAATTATGAAAAAATTAGAGGCAGTAGACGCTAACTTAAACCTTGAAGGAAAATGATAGCGATTACCCTAAATCTCATAGTTTTTGAGAAAATCGCATTTTTCTGTTACACACAAATTTCGATTTACGGGCATTCAGCAAAATTGTTGAGCAGTGCTGAAGGTACCTATCGTAGCAGAAGTATAAAAGCATTGTTGATAATGATTTTTGTAAAAAAATTGTCAGTAATTAGCCGAGATATTAACCCTTAAAGATACGGATACTTTGGACATACATAATGACAGGGGCGGCATAATCTATGCCTAGTTAACAACTTTTAATGATATATCAGTGTAATGTAATGTCCAGTAGTAGTATAAAAGCAATAAACGTCAAATTGTTAAAAACAGAATAATTTAAAGCGTCTCGGGACTCTTAAAATTGGAAAAAAAGAAAACAAAAAGACCATTTGCAACATTTAATGTCTTAAAATGCATATGATTTAAAAACACAATTTTTATTTGATGAGAGATATAAATATGTTCTTTCATTTCGTGTATTTAAAAAATTGCAAGATGCATATTTAGTATTTATAGGGGGCTCGAAAGTGTTGAACATTTGTCGAGCAGAAAATTGGCATAAGATCTTACGCGCAGGATTACAAAATAAATACTGCAACTAGAATGAAAATTTTAGTGCCTACTTATATTTCAGATTGTAATAATTACCCTGAACTTAAATACATTTGTATTTAAAACTTTTTTATATTTTTAATGCAAAGTTGTAGTTAGCTAATACAAAATTTTGAAAACGTCAACAGTATAATGACCTAAAAAAATATTTTTTTGAACAATAAAAAGGAAATTTTAGGTTCAGTTTATACAGACTAACATGAAATATATGTTTCGAAAATTTCATGAAAAAGTATTCAGAAGTTTTTGAGGTACCCTGCGCGTTATGCCCAAAAACTTGTTTTGCAGAAAAATGACTTCAAAGTTTCGGAAACGCCGCTTCAGCTAGTGAGCGGGTATAATTCCAAAAGCCATAACTTCTGTTCTAATGGTAATTTCAAGGAACAATTATATAAAAATGTTCAGTAAAGATAGGAGTTTAACATCTAATAAAATTTAATTTTCAAATATTTTGAAGAGTCCTGAATCCATTTAATTAGAATGAATCATATAAATACTATGGAATTCGCGATTAGTTTGCATTGAGTGCATCTCTCAATACGTCTCAAGTGACTTTAAAAGTTAATTAAAAACCTATCTGGAAAAGCGCGGCACGGACCAAGGCGTCGTTGAAACTTTGCGACCTCCTTTTGAAGCGCGCTTAGCACAATGCCAAATTTAAACTTTGAACAAAGATTTTGTTTTAGCTACATCGTAGAAAAAGAAAGTTATTACTACGCTGAATTTAGTTTTATGAAATCCCAAATGAAGTTTAAGTATGCACTGCTTTTATTGTCAATACCGAATTAAGCACATTATAAACAGATTAGGATAATATTAAAAAATGAGTTGTACAAAATAGTTATATTCGATATTATTTAGGTTTCATATCTCTTTGAACTTTCATGGTACTAGTATATATAGTTATACCCAATACTACGTTGTATAGTTTTTTACAAAAACTTCTTTTAACAACAATTACAAATTCATATATTTATTCTACGGAACCCTCTGTACGAGAGTAATAGTCGCACTTGACTGTTTATTTATTTATTTATTTATTTTTTTTTTTGGGGGGGCTATGGTAAGCAGGTTCCTTCTTCATTTTGAAAAAATCCGCCGGAAGGGAGAACTTTAATAGAGATTTTTGTGCGATTTCGAATATTGTACCATCGAGAAGTGTATGAAGTTATGCATAGAATTGAACTATATATATATATATATATATATTTATTTAAAGTTTTTGGGCTGTAGCAAGCAGGTTCTCCCTTAATTTGGAAAAAATCGACCGAAAGGAGGCGCTGTAATAGCGATTTTGAATGTTGTAAGAAGTTATGCACAGAATTGAACCAAAAAAGTTCTTGGCTGTGGCAAGCAGGTCCTTCCTTAATTTGAAAAAAATCCGCCTGTAGGGGTTGCTGTAATAGCGATTTTTGTGCCATTTTGAATATTGTATCATCGAAAAGTGTATGAAGTTATGCATAGAATTGAACTAAATTTTTTTTTAAGTTCTTGGCTATGGCAAGCATGTCCTTTCTTAATTTGGAAAAAATCCGTCGGTAGGGAGCTTTATAATAGCGATTTTTGTGCCATTTTGAATATTGTACCATCGAAAATTGTATGGAGTTATGCATAGAATTGAACCAAATTTTTTGTGTATATTTTTAGTCATGGCAAAATGTCATCCCTGAATTTGGAAAAATTCCGCCGGAAGGGGGCGCTGTAATAGCGATTTTTGTGACATTTTCAATATTGTACCTTCGAAAAGTGTATGAAATTATGCATAGAATTGAACCAATTTTTTCGCTTTTTTTTTTTTTTTTTTTTTTTTTTTTTTTTGCCATGGCAAGAAGGTCCTCCATGAATGTGGAAAAATTCTGCCGGGAGGAGGCGGTGTAATAGCAATTTTTGTGTAATCTTCTTAATTTTTCGTAGTTCTATTGTACACCGGTGTCTCGTGAATCGACGGGAACTTCCCATCCTGATAAGCCGACTATTCGTGATTTTAATAAATATCATAATCGAGATTAACTCGTTTTTACTCCGATTAATTGACTGAAGCAGAAATTTAAGATGAAAATCAAAGTTGCTATAGTATTGAACTAATAAAAATGAAATATTGACATCTATAACAACATTTTGAAATATTAAAATACATGAGATAGAAGAAAGTTTTGGGATTGGCAGATCCAACTAGTTGTTTTGTGAATTTTCGACAGCTTGGTTTTTATTGTCCCACTCAGTCACCTGACCCCGCCCCCCTCTAAGGCCAGATATACTGATATGCATGTAAAAAAATAATTATAAGAAAAGGAATGGTGTTATTCATTTGCTGTTTTGTATATTGTAGGCGAATCTTTTTATCTATTTGACAATTTTAATGCCCTTTACTCAGCTTTTCTTTTTGATTTTCCGGCTAGAAAATAATTTTTACTCAAATTTCACACGCACATATATATATTGTATAAAACGGCAAACCAAATTTTCATCTGGCGCCCCTTTCGCATGACGCCCAGGGCACAAGCCCCCCAACAAATACCAAAAATCTGGCCGCATTCTGGGAGTTTTGGGGCCAAACAGAATTCCGGCCATTTGTATCAAACCACCGTTTTATATTAACTGATGCGCCATTACATCCGGTAGCCATCGTCTAACTGATAACGGGCGAGTGTGGAGAAAACGAGTGCTTTTAGCCTGCCCGCTAGCCACTGAAGTTAAATTCCGGCTAGTATATAAAAGACCAGAATCGGGTGAAGATAACTGGGCCAGTTTAATCTGCTTGATATATTGATTGAAAGAAATAGAAAAATTATTTTTCTTCAATTTTTCAACATAATTATCCTTATTCAAAATCTATGTTTCGGTGAAGGTATTCAATAAAGTGCAAAATTCATTTTTTATGCACTAAAATACATATTAAGAGACTTGCTTTTTTTTTGTACGCATTCTAATAAATTACAAATAAAATTTTCTTGTCTACAAATTACATCTTAAAAAATATATAAGTATGTTTTTTCTAAGCACACTGGATTGAAATAGAGTACACTTTTTAAAAATTCCTCCTTTTTTTAAATAGAAGTGTAAAATGTAAAAAAATAAGAAATGTTCAGTTGAACAATACAAAAAATTATAACAATATTTATTATCAGTTTCAATGGATTTTCCCTAATATACAAAAGCAAAATAAGTCACTCTGAATACATCATCAAAAAGTCTTCTTTTAAAGAAAAAAATCTTTAACCGTCAAATTTCAATCTGAATAATCTTTTAATAAAAACAATTCATAATTATAGATTGGCTGCGAGGAATTTTTCATATAATTTGAAATGTGATTCAAAGTGTAAGTATCGAAGATATCTGTTAAGAATGTTCTCAAATCCAAAGAGCGTCTACTTTCTGACACATATTTATTTATTTATTTATTTATTTTTCGGAAACACATGAAATGGCAGGTGCTGTTACTCAGAAACTATGTAATCAAAAGGCGTTTTCCATTTTTTTTTTTTTTTTTTTTTTTTTTTGCTAATAGCAAAAATTCTTTCAGAAAATACAGTTAAAGGTGGGCATTTTGAACCGATTTTCCGAACGCGAGACAGGAGAAAAAACGGTTGTCACGTGACATCAATTGCTTATAATTTTATATATAATTTATTTATCAAAAAATGGAAACTCATTTCAATTCAAAATCCTTCCAGTAGTTAGGCTTGCCAATTTTATGGCTTTACGTTTAAAAATCACTCAGAAATTGTATCAGAACATTTCGTATTGTTGAACAGGCGATTTGAGAACCACCTAAAGATTGAACGATATGTTTTGTGGTTTTGTGAAAACGAAACCTTGTATGAAATTGTTTTAATAAATATAGATTATATCCTACAAGATATTTATTATCAATATTTTATAAGATATAATTCACAATTATTTTGTTAAGAAGTTACTTAATTTCTTAGAAAAATAATTGTGAACCCAAAGAAACTAGTTATTTTTATTAAATTTTGATTGTTAAAATAATTTTAATAGTATATACTCCCCCCTCCCCCCTTCCTCCATTACATTATGAAATTTCATAAAAACTTTCGTTATCGTTCAAAAACAGGGGAAAAGAAAATCCAGACAACAAAAGAATAAATATGAAAAAGATATGTTTGAAGGCAAAAAAATTTATTTTAATTTATTATAATAAAAACTGATAACAACTATTAAAAATATCCCCTAAATATTTTTGCATCCTTCCATTTCTTCAGCTTCCTTCAGTATAGAGAAATGTACCCTCTAAAAACATTTCGCAAAGACATGGGGGGAATGAGAGGGATACTCTTCAAGGTCAGGGTTGCCTGGAGGCATTTTCCGAGAAATTCATCCCATGACTACTTTGAATCCTGCTTCTTCATTCACTTTCACTCCTCTGTAGTTTGCAGTCAGCGAATACAGAAGAAAGGTTGTTTACAATGATCTACGTTAATAAGTCCACAGAGTAAGTCTTTAAGTCTATGTTGATTTATTAAAGTTTTATATGATTATAATCTGATATTTCTTTTGCATCATTTATAATATTTTTGATACCGTGCGTATGATTAAAAAATGTCGGACAGAAAATTAGTAAATTTGTTTTTTTTTGCATCACTCTATATTTTTACGATTGTTTGATAAGAAAATATAAAAATATATTAGCTTTTATGAAATCACAAGTATTTTTTAATTAATTTTATTATATTCTAATTTTAGTAAATATATATTACGTAATTCACCGATTCTCCATTATATTAAAATTTTGTGTAAATTATGAAATAGTGAGGGTATTTTACTAATTTTTCTCTCAAAGTTTCGATCTTTATCACCTTTTCGAAGTAATGATGGTCAGTTTCTGATCATGTATGTAATAAAAATTTTTGCGAAAGCTGGAATAGTTTCATTTAAGTGAAGTTTATTTTTACTATAAAGATAAAATATGCATTTTTTAGAAAAAATTGTTAAAATAGTGATGAAATTTTAAATTACTGTGAATAATTTTCATAGTTTTTGAAAGATTAAAGTAACATATTGTTGTAAAGTTTGACTATTGGTGCTACATCACTCATACGCGAAAACATGCGCTTGCTGATGTTAATCCCATGGAAAAAATTATTTTAAATATTTCGTTCGCATTTGATTTTTTTTTTCTTTTTTCGCATTGGATAGCTGAGATTGACCTTTACAAAGACCTTTTTAACTTTTTCGATTTTGTTTAGTGACTAAATTATCCTAGTAAAAAAAGCCTGTCTTTATAGAGGCAGACTTCAGCTACCAATGCAAAAAATATTATAAAATATTAAATTCAAACGAGATATATTTTTAAAAATTCCCCCCCTTAGGATAAATATTAGAGAGCGAGTGTTTTCGCGTGAGTGAGGTAGCCTCTTAAGCTGTGAAGGAAAAATCTAAATGTAAAATTTTGAAATATTTAAATGATGCAAAAATATTCATTGTGTTTCAGATTATGATTTGCTTTAATAAGCAAACATATACTGGTAACAGGCTTATTAATAAGTTAAAAAACCAGATAAAATGAAAGTAATGTATACATATTCACAAACACATTCTTTTAATATAAAACACATAATTAAATGTAAATTAAAAAACACATATATTAAGATTATATAAATTGTTTAGGCGTAAATTCGAAATTTGTTCTATAAAAATACTTGTTGGAAGTTCATTTAAATGATTAAGTGTTTTTGCATGAAAAAAATATATTAATAATTATTTAGGTACATTTCTAAAAAAAATTATAAATTTACTTATCTTGAACTTTTTCGAAGATTTTCGAAATGCAGTGCTTTGCATAGTGAATTAATTAATTATTTTATTTTTTCAATAATTATTTTTAAAATGTATATGAAATGCAGTTATTTAAAAATGGCTTTACATATACATTTTTTAAATGCATAATTGAATAAATAAACAAATTAATAAATTCACTATGTCAAGTATTGTATTTTGGAAATTTTTGAAAATATTCAAGATAAATAAATTTGTAATTTTTTTTCGAAGTGTAACTAAATGATTAATAATATATTAGTTGTTCATGTAAAAACAATTTATCGTTTAAACATTTTTTCAACAAGTATTTTTTATGCAACAGATTTTGAATTTACGCATAAATAATCTTTATGGCATGACAGTCTATGGTCTTATGGCATCTTTTGCGGGCAGCTTCGGGCTAAATTTAATTCTAGCAAACACAAATGGTTGGACTAAGGCGAGCTTCTGGCTATCCATTATTTTTAGTGTCCATTAAAAGAATAAATGTGGCCAGTTTGAGGCTATGTATCATTTTTAGTGAAAAATTAGTGGCACGATTGTGGGCAACTTCTTGTATTTACGGCCAATTTTCTTGTGGCCTGATTGTCTCCGGCGTGACACTTTTTTACGGACCCGTAACTGTCAATGATAGCGGGCCAGCATCGAACACTTTCGGCCAAGGCTAACGAACCCATCAGTGGCCCGAAAGTTCTGTGTTTGTTGGGCCCCTCCCCAACCCTTAGTTTCGGCCCTGACTCCTTCTCCAGTTTGTTTTCATAGTCCCGGGTAGTCACCTGACCACGCCCATAGCAAGACGGGGAAAAAGAAAGCTCAACGCTACTCAGGGAGAGATATAAAATATAGAACAACCTTCATGGAATCTTTTCATCAGAAAATACAGATTCGAACAAAATCTTCATTTGGCGCCCCTTCGCCTTTCGTTCTGGCATCCGGGGCACATGCCTCCTCTGCAACCCCTAGGGAAATCGGTTGGGGTTTGGTAATTATCGGTAAGGGACAGTTTCACACGGAAGAGTGGAGTAGAGACTGACCTTGGAAAATGTTAGGGATTCTCCTTACACAGCAAGTGATTTAAATGATAGAAGGCATAAACATGGTATATTTGGAATTGGAGAAAAAAAATAGCTCTTTTTTTTTCTAATTCATTTGCAGTCTTTTATTATAGATGAATCTTTTTTATATATTTGTAAATTTTAATGAATTTGGTTCAAATTTCCGGCTGTGAGACATTTTTATGCAAATTCGATATATTTACATATATATTTTTGTATGTAAAGAAAAAAAATCTTCATTTGGCGCCCCAAGCTTTCTGTTCTGGTGCCCGAGGTGCAGAAAGTTGGGGAGGCACGTGACCCCCAGTGCACCCCCCCCCCCCGATGCTACGCCTATGTTTTCGCATGATGTCTTATGATTCACATTCTTTATATAAAGTTCCACTTTACAGAGATAAATATATAATAGAATACATTAGCTGTCGAATGTTTGTCTCGTATTTTAAATTTTAATAGAATTTTAGAAAAAAAATGTTCTTTTATGGTTTGTTATTAAAATAATACAAAAATAGTTTTATCACTTTAGCTTCCATACCGTTAGGAAAGTATAATTAAAATTATCAACAAAAAAGTAAAATCATGCATTAAGCAGATTATGAAACAATTTTCATTTCATTCAGACTACTTTAATAAAACTTCATACTTTAATAACGTGAAAAACAATGTTTAAGTGATAATTTGTAAAACGCATAACACGTTTGAAAACTCCATTTCAGCCAAAGTATAAAAAAATAACTAAAAATTTCGTACATTCTTGCATATGAATTTTAGATTTATCATTTAATGTATAACATGCTAAAATTATTAACAGATAGGGAATGCATAGCACAATTGAAAATTCCCCTTCAGCAATTTCCGTCAATGAACGGAGATGTACTTCAGATGTTTTGTGCAGCCCTGTATCCGATTTATAGAATTTATACACTAAATAGTATGCATTTTTTTTTTCAATTTAAAAAGGATTCCATACCTGAAAACGCACTTCCAGCAATTATTGTTCAAAGAGAGGAATATAAATGATTTATTTTGTGTGCCTCTATATACAAAAGATGAATGCTATGCACATCATATTCTATAATAAGTTTCTTAGAGAGCACCTCGGATTTATATATCGATTTAAATACGTTTTAAATAGTGTAACATGAATAAAATACACCACAAATGATTTTTCTCCATAGACCGTAATGTAACATAATTCTTTTTAGTGTCCCTGGATAAATGCTACACCACAAGTGATTTTTCTCCATAGGCTGTAATGTAACGTAATTCTTTTTAGTGTCCCTGTAAATGATCGATAAATGCTATCCATACCGTTACCACAAATGATTTTTCTCCATAGACCGTAATGTAACGTAATTATTTTTGGTGTCCCTGTAACGATCGATAAATGCTATCCATACCGAACGGTATGGATAAATTACGGTCTACGGAGAAAAATCATTTGTGGTATATTTTATTCATGTTACACTATTTAAAACGTATTTAAATTGATATATATATCCGAGGTGCTCTCTCAGAAACTTACTATTGAATATGATGTGCATAGCATTCATCTTTTGTATATAGGGCAACACAAAATAAGTAATCATATTGTAGTGCACTTCACAGGTATGAAAATAAATTTCAATGTGTTTGAAATTATGAACCATCATTAAAAACCATCGCAAACGATTTTTCGCCATAGGTCGTAATGTAATGAAATTCTTTTGAATGTCCCTGTAACGTAATTATGACTTCTACACGCTACATTTTGCAATTCGGAACATTCTATAGGGAATATCAATAACATTTTTCAATTTCATGGCGATGCGACTATATTGATGCCAAAAATAATTTTGGCCAGCTAGAATCGGTGAGTCACCTACCGTGTATCGTCACTCTACAAAACAGCAAAAAACTTACAGAGTAATCACTATTTTCATGGAATGAGGAATAAATAATACGGCTCTTTGTTGTGTGCGTTGGCTAAACTGCTGTATTGGATAATTATATCGTCTGTTGTTTTTTTCTTATTTCTATTAAGTACCGTCAACATAGACAATTTTCGGAAACAACGAAAAGGGCTGAAATTTGTTAAAGACTAAATAAGATTGGGAATCTAATAGTCGCATATGTCTATTCTAATGAGAATGTCAAATATATTAAAATCTGACTGTAATTTTGTATTTCACAACCACTCCTCTTGGAATATGTGACGTTCGAAGGTGAAATTAATATAGGTTATTCGCATGTATCTAAGGATGTCTTAGGCTAATATCAGACGAACGTCTTTTTTGCACGCTTTTTTCCCTTCTTATCATCCCTACATAATGCCGCTAGCATTGTGTACGGATGATCAGTAGGGAAAAAAGCGTGCAAAAAGACGCTCGTCTAACATTAGCCTAAATGTCTCTCATAATTTAAAAAATTGAATTAGTTAAAGAAAAATTATTATTATTTTTTTTTTTTTTGTAATTTTTAATTACACAAAAATGCAAGTGGTAACAATGGTATATCGTCTGCTCTGTGAACTTAAGATCATATATCCTTTTTTTTATTAATTGTTTGTATAAATCAGTGTAATGATTTTTAGTTTATCTTCACTCTATCAAAAAGCAAAAAACCAACAGAGTATAACAATTTTCATCGAATGAGGGCAAAATAATACGTCTCTTCGTTGCGTGTGTTGATTTCTGTACAGGTAAACTGCTTTATTGATAATTATATCGTTGTTATTTTTTTCTTTTTTTCTAGTAAGTACCATCATCATAGACAATTTTCGGAAACAACGAAAATGGTCGAAATTTGTTAAAGACTAAATAAGATTGGGAATCTAATAGTCGCATTTGTCTATTCTGATGAAAATGTCAAATATATTAAAAATCTGACTGTCTATTTGTATTTCACAACCACTCCTTTTGGAATATGTGACATCGGACGTTGAAATTAACATAGGTTTTCGGCGTGGATCTAAGGATGTCTTAATGTCTCTCATAATTAAAAAAAATTGAATTAACGATAAATTAATTTTTTTTAACTTTTAATTACACAAAAAGCAAGTGGAAACAATGGGATATCGTCTGCTCTCCGAACTTAACCCATTTTCGGCCAAAGGTGCGTAAACGCACCATTTCAATAAATATTTTTTTATTAACACTGCGCCGAATATTTTTCACTAGTTTTATTTTTCTGCTATTTTTAAGGGTTCTGGAGACAACTATAAAATACCAATAATTCAATTGGAGCAAACACTTTCTGTTGAGAAATTTTCAAAATAAGCTAGATTTTTTAAATTGAAATGGTTATTGACAAATTTGACTTTTGGAAAATTTATAATTATTCCACTTGAGAGGTTAATCATATGTTTTTATAATGGATTAAAGTTGCAAGTTCTGTAAATAAAATAATAATAAAACAAATGCATAGCTGCAACCTTTACGCTTTTTTGGTATCACTAAAATTTAGAAGAGATTTTTGCCTTGTTTAATCGTGAGATTTCGACCATTAAATAACACAATATTTACAAGAAAATTTTAGTGGTAGGAAGAAAGCGTAAAGGTTAGTGCAGCTATGCAAATGTCATAAAAAATTTAGAAAAATATATTAATTTTAAATTTAATGGTGCGTTAGCGCACCATTGACTGAATGCATGAAAATGCCGAATGCATTTTATTTCTCAAATAAAATATTTTTTTTCATGCACGAATCTTTTTTTTTTTTTTTTTTTTTTGTCTTAATCAATGTAATTTAAGCATATTTCAATGAAAATAATACCACATTTTATAAAATTTCTATTCTTGGCCTAAAATGGGTTACGGTCAAATATCCTTTTTTTATTATTTGTTTGTATAAATCGGTGTAATGATTTTTAGTTTACATTACCTTTTTAAAATGTGTTGTGAAGAATATCCAATGTGACTTACTTCCATATATACTATAATTATCTGAAAAAAAGCTAAAAAGGATTTCAATATTATTGATCCGTATGAAATAATATTTTCCGAGTTAATTTAAAATATAGATGAATGGTATATGAGAGAACATGGAGTTTTGAGCATGGGGTCTAAACATGCGCACAGGTGCATGTTGAGATTAAAATTTTCGTGCAAACCATAGCAACCCTCATTACTGAACAAAGTTTTTGGGCCCTAACGACCAATGGAATTTTGTTACATGTATATGGGAATTCTCTTATAAATGTATTCTATTATAATGGCATCAAAATCAAGTAACATGGAAAATATAATGTTAGTAATTTTCAGTTAATTAACATTGTAAATGTCATTTAAATATAAATAAAATAAAATAACTAAATAAAGAAATCCAAATGATGGCTATAACTCCTCTTCTCATTTAATGCAAAGAAGAAAATAAGAAAAGAAAAGTATTTTAGTTATTTGTAACATATTGTATGTAGTTAATTTTCTGATAAAGAATCGTCTACATGTCAAAATCGAACCAAACTTTTAAAAATTCAATCATTTCGTTGCATTATACTGTAATTACATTAATTTTATTGAATATTTAGGTTTCGTATGCCAAAAAAAGTGGAATTATAAATTTCAGCAATTTTGCGTTGTTTACTGAAATATAAATCACCAACCACAGTTGACGAGAAATGTCCCTTATTTTGCTTTAACTCGAATAATGATTTTTATTTGATACTACTTCGAAAAAGCCAAAGCTTGCATATTTTAAAATGTGCCTTTTAATTATTAAGTAGTATTTAATGATGTCATAAAATAAATAAATAAATAAATAAATAAATAAAATATTTATTTCGTTATTATTCGAACCCGTATTGCCGCAAATCCCGAAATATGTTTTTGTTGACATCGTAGTATTAAATGTCAAATTAGCAGTAAACAATACAAAAAATCGGCAACATTAAGAAACCATATTTTAAAGTTCAAAATCTATTTCCTGTTGTTTCATTTATATTTAAAACAACAAGTTAAAATATGTTTATGAATTTCCAGACGAAAAATATAATTCATTCACTTCATTTTTTCCCCCTTAAAAAGTCCCCTTCATATTACCCTGACGTTGAAATATAAGAGAGAATAGAAAAATGTGTTGAAATAAACAGTCAGTAAGATGGAGAAATAGTTAAAATGATTAATTACGGCATTGCAAATAATCATTGCTCATTGATTGCTCTTAACTAGAGATGGGCAACATCGTTCCTTTTAAGGAATCGTTCCAGCCGGAATCGTTCACCGAAAGGAACGAGTTCATTGGAGTCGTTCCTTTCGGAATCGTCCGAAAAAAGGAACGAATCCGAGAAAAAGGAACGATTCCGAGAAAAAAAGAACGATTTTGAAAAATAAAGGATTCCAAGGGGAAAAAAAACACTTCCGAGATAAAGAGAACCACATGCAATCCATAATATTTTACTAATTTATTTTCTTATGTACCCATCCATTTTCTTAGGCATCCAGTCGCTTTAATTTTGTAATGTTTTGGACAGATGATTTTGTTTTTAAGAGTTCATTTCATTGATCAGTGTGTGCAATTAATTTGCAGTTATTTCTAACTTTATGATTTATGGTATAAAGCATAATTCCTCTTGGAAATTTAAGGGCGGTGCAAGGTCTATTCGATTTTCAGTGTAATCATTGGTTTCTCTTGAAAATATGTCGTCAAATGACCGTCCATTTATATTATTATTTTATACAGTGTGTCTTTACTCTCAACGATGTTCAGTGGCTAAGTCCTAAACCGTTAGTCATAGACCTATAGTTCCAATTACAAAAATGTTTTAAATAAGGTAAAAAATTATTCTGAAAGTCGTTTAGATCAATAAAAATATTTTTAAAAAAGTTATGAAATTTAATTTTTTATACGGTCCTCCGCCCTGTAAGAGATATTTAATAAAAATTTCCTGTTCTCTTAAAAGAAAGACGAAAAAAGTCCCATTCATCTAACACTAAAATTCATGAAGTTATACGAAACTTTGAAATGCAAGACTTATGCCACTTTTCTGCATCCGAATACACGTGAGTTTAGCCATGCTTCTAGGGGTCGTAAACAAAGTGCTTAAAGTATTTGAAGGATTTATTTCAAGTGTAGCTGCGCTTTGAAAGGAATCGTATTACGACAGATTTTTGTAAGGATTTGAAGCTGTTTCTTTTCATGATTTTTTTAACAAAAACTATGCTATTTTTATAAGCTTTTATTTAACCTATTAACCGCCAAAACTATAAGTAGGAATTTTCAAATTTCTTGTTGAAAGTCGCTTGTCACCACAAATTCAGAAAGGTAATTTCCGCTTTATTAAAATATCAAAATTTCTGCCAATAAATAAGGCAATTTTTTTAATTGTGAAATAGTGGTGACAAAGTAATTAATGTAAGCATGAGCAATTATTTTGACCGTTGCGTGAACGCAACACCAGCGGGTAACGGGTTAACTTGAAACGATCGTATGTATGTCTTTCCAGTTCAAAATTTGTACTCGAAATTCAACTCACTTTAAAATATGCGATCGAGGTTAAATTTTACATATTGACATAAATCAGATCACAATGTAATATTATTATGATTTTCAGTGCTTACCATTATGTACTTAATTTACAGGGTAACACAAAAAATTTCGGATAGATTACTGCCAACAAGTTTTCTAAAAAGTTTTAGATTAGATAACACAAGACTGCGATGGTTGTGTTTTTTTATTTTTAAAATTATGTATTTTTAAAATTATGATTTTTATGTATTTTTTAGCACTGAATCCGAAAATTATCTTCATTTTTAACCATCATGTCAGAATTTTTCGCAAATAGTAAATTTCAAAATTGAAAAAATAGCTAATACTATAAAATAGAGTCGATGGTTGTATTTTTTAACTTTTACGACTGATTTGTATGTGCTTTTTAGCACTGAATGTAAAAATTACCTTCATATTTAACCGTCATGTTAGACTTTTTTGTAAATGGTAAATTTCAAAGTTAAAAAATAGCGAAAATCTGATACTATAAAATGGATGTAAAACTTCTTTTATTCAATTTAATTTTATTTAATTCAAGAATTTACTCAATTTTTGGCTTAAACTGGGATTTTTACAGCTAAACAGCTCGGGGATCCGATGATGTGGGAAGGGAAGAGGTTCAATTAAAACTTTGAACTTTTAAACTTTGAAATTTACGATTTGCGAAAAATCCTGACGTGATGGTTAAAAATGAAGGTCATTTTCGGATTCAATAGTAAAAAATACATAAAAATCAATTATCAAAAGTTAAAGAAATAACAATCACATCTATTTTATACTATCAGAATCAGATTTCCGAAAATTTTTCACTTTTTAGCTTTCAAATTTACGATTTGCAAAAAATCTGTACTTTGTGATAAAAAATGAAGGCCATTTTTGGATTCAGTGTGTAAAGAATCGAGGCTGTTGCTTTTCAACATTTATTTAACGAAAATTCTATTATTTTTTTCCTGTTATATGTTTAGTACAAGCTGTATATTTTGCATTAATATTTCAGAATGATTATAGATTTCAAATTTATAATGCAATGTTAATTTTACTATCAACTATATTTTTTATATATCTGAAGATTATTTATATTTCTAGTAAATTTGTAAATGACCCCTATTTCGCAGCAAAAAATATGCTCCAAGTTGAAACAGCCATTATTTCGGTCAGTTTTAGTCGTAGAATAATAGGACTTTTATTTGTCTTACTTGTAAGTATAATAGGAAAGTTTTACTAACTATAACTTGAAGGACCGGGAGATCGTATAAAAAATTAAATTTCATAATTTTTCAAGAAATGATTCTATTGAGCCAAATCACTTTTTAAATACTTCTTTACCCCCATTTAAACCATTTTTGTAATCGGAACTATATGGCTATGACTAACGGTTTAGGAATTAGCTATTGGACATCGTTGAGAGTGGACATCCTGTATAGGAAATTTTATTATTGCTCTGATATTTGTCACCAGGGTCTAGGAATTTTTAGTCTCATAGATTCCTCTTCAAAATCTACCTCTAGGTAATCTTAATTTCATTTTTCATTCTGAATCTCATTTTTCATTTGGATCGCCCTACTGGTTTGGATATGTAACTAGTTAAAGTAGATTACATTTTTGTTCCAGTGTCCGTACTTTCAATAACTTTATGCCCTTTATCGTCTTTCTCCTCAGCTCCCTAACTTTACGCACACAGGATATTTCGCATAATTCATCAACATTATTATCACCGCCTTCAGGATCTGGTTCAGAAGTGAAACACCATATTCTATAGCAATCATATTGTAGTGCAATTCAGTGACATATATAGTAATTTTAATGCATTTGAAATAGCTTAATGTCATTAAAATGCGCTGCAAACGATTTTTTCCCGTTGACCATAATGTAACGAAATACTTTTGAGTGCCCCTGTAAATAAACTGTTAATGCTACACTCTTCATATTGAATACAAACATCCCATGGTAAACATCATTAACATATATCAATTGCATGGGAATCCGAGTATATTTACGGGAGTTAGGTATATTACACACTGAGACCACAGAACGACACAAAGCGCAACATGAAGTGCAAAAACCGGTCGAAACAAAGAACGAAGTTGTTGCAAACTTGTTTTAAACCAGTTTTTCTAGCGAATTCAAGCGACATGTCTTATGTGTCGCCTTAGTGTGTGACTTGCCTTAGAGCGTGAACAGACGGTCTGACGGACAGACAAACCGCATTCATAAACACTAACTTTATTGGAAAGTGTTAAAAAGTAAAGCACGTTTTTGCACACTCTTTCCTGAGTGACCGATGTGTCTTGTCTTTTACCCTAACATCGCTATTTGTGAACTCCTGTTAACTACGTAGAATTTCAATAAACTTACAACTCTTTTTGAATCTCCAATTTCACGAGAACCTACAGGAATTTCTCTAATTTCACACCCTCATCCGTCGTCACCCTCTCTCCACTTATGTCATACAGAACCTCAGTTCGGTGTGAGTGAATTGCAATGCTAATATGTTTGTTTGGATTGGGATCTTTGGAGCTTCATAACTCATGAAGTCATGGAACACTTGTGTTACACGAAAGGGTAGAAGTTCCTTCAGATGATTTGTAAACAGATTCATTATCAGGGCTATGGCTAGTGATATTTATAAGATAATATTATATGCATTAATATTATAATATATATATATATAGTAATATATATGATTTTATTCATATATAGTACATATTATCTCCGCCAAAAGATATAGTGATTCACTAAACTTCAAAGTTCTATTTCTTTAAATTTGAAATTTGCTAACATTTTAACTAAAAAACGGTTTATTGGTTTAATTAAATTAAACAAATTAAAAGTATGTCCATTATTATTACAGAGTGTAGTACTATATAAAGAACTATCCTTTTGACGATGTTTCGGCCGTTGAATGAAAGATATCTGTTGCAAACGTGTTATAGATAATACCAACCTTAATTTTTTGAGAATTTGACTATTTTTTATTCGGAGTTAAACTTTTTATTGTCAAAAGTATTTAAAATAGATAAAACATTTTGTTAAATTCGAACTTTTCAGAAAACTTTATGTAATTTAAGAAAAAAACGAAAATAAATAAATAAATCTTCTAAGTGAAAAGAATAACAATAAGAAAGGAAAATAGATAAAATTTAGTATCGTATTTGCAGTAAGTTTTACCTCAATAAAAACGGAAATTTGGTATTAGGCTTGAAACATTAAATTTAGTTTAGCATGAAGGGAGCCTTGATTTGATCGAAATTAAACTCAGATATGTATTATCCATCACCACAGTAACAGGCATTAATCGTGGCATTGATTTCGGGATTTACGAGTATCAATAACGATCAAGAAATCTGAATTATTATAAGAAATTATTACGATAAACGATTTTTTTTTTGCTTTTATTTTACGTTGAATTAAAACAAAGTCACAGTTATTTAAATTCTAATTATTTAGCAAGGAATAGAAGTAAAATAACAATTGAAAAAACTGTACAAAATCACAACGTGCATTCTTTGGAAACCAATAATTAAATTCGTATATTGTAAAACTTTTTAAATGCAATATTAACCTTTCGCATACCAGACCGGTGCAACAGACCCGATAGATACATTCAAATTGATTTTTCACATTTTAAAAAATGAAAATTTTGTAAATATGTGACTTTTTCTGGAATGTTCTACTCAAAAGAATAGAAGATCCCAGAAAAAACCCATATTTACAGAAATTTCAGTTTTTAAAATAAATTAGAAATATCATTATAAATGTAGCTGTCGGGGCCATTGAACCCCTCTGGTAGGCGGAGAGTTAATATAAATCTATTAAACCGAAACAAGCATAAAATGTGCAGCTTTATACATGTCGCAGTGTTGGAGAAAGTCCGATAATCTATATGTAGCACGTGATTTTTCTTTCTCGTTTTTATACTCAAAACGGCCATTAAGAGAGCGAACCGCGGTTAAATTATTTCAATCTTACCCACCACTGTTACTGTTATCTTATTATTATTATTAGACATTATGCTTTTTGAAATATTCATTATCTTAAGAAAGAAAGAAACGTTTTACAAAAATTCCTTGTTCTAACAGATTTTACTGTATGTAATAAACCTCAATGTAAGTTGATTAAAACAACAATCTTAGGGAGTTTCGAGATTTTTTTAATCATCTTCTTCAGGAGAGAAAAACAAGACGCCAAACTGTGGAAATAAAGTGGTACTCGAGCGCTCGTAGCTGGTCATATATTTATTTTGACGAAAAGGATTCTCAAATTGAAATTATGTTTGAGGAAAAAACATGAAATAGTGAAATATGCATGAAAGTGTGTAACTCTACAATTATTAAAATAATTGAAAATCAGTTATTATTATCCTATTAAAATGCCATTTTTATGGCCTAGTGATATATTTCTTACATTATTCAAAACTGTTTCCAGTCAGATTTAAAAATTTTTTCATTAGTAATTAAACAAGCATTTTCTTTGTTTTTCTTAAGGCTGTTCTTAAGTGATCTGCTCAACAAGCGTAAAACGTTTTGACACATTTACAAATTCATTTTTTAACCGAAAGATATAAAATTGGAATGTTTGACCATGGAAGCGATTTGGAATCGAACTGTGTTTTCCATCTTTTGATCAGTAAATTACCTATTGAGTTATAATCGATTTTGATCACGTGACAAACATGTTTTTCACCCATTTTTGAGAAATTATGCCTCTTTCGCTCGGAAATTCGGTTCAAAACGCCCACTTTGACACTATTTTCTGAAAGGCCTATTGCGTTTGCAAAAAAAACGGAAAAAACAGCTCGATTACATAGTTTCTGAACAACACCTGTTCGTTTCATGCATTTCCGAATAAAAATAAATTAAAACTTTTGTCACAAATTTATCCTTTTGGATTTGAGAACAGCCTTAAGAATTCATTTAGAAAAAATTCATTTCGTATGTCGTTTATGTCGTTCATTTACCAATTAGAAAATGTATTAGTGTATTAAAGTACACATGGTGTTCCATTACCCTCGGGGTCCAGGTACTCAATCGGTAAAGCACGTAAAGTTTCTGGGTTCGAATCCCATCTCGGGCACTTTTTCTCTCAGGTGTAAAAAATCCAATTCGTATAAAATATTTTTTTTAATTATTTCTTTCAGATTAATTTAGCACAAGAAGATGAAATAGTAATGTTTATTAAACGCCCTACTCCGCCCCGCACTTCAATTTCTTTTTTCTTTCTTTCTTTACTTTTCTTTTTTTTTGAGGAGGGGGGGGGGGGGGAGGGGCACACACATTAGAAGGATATTTTGGCTATAAAGTCAGCTTTAATATAATCAAAATCTGTTATTTTGAAATAAAATAGCGTATTTTAATTTATTAAAACTGGCCAGTCTACAAGAAAAGAACCGATTCCCGAGGAATCGGTGCTTTTCGGAACGGTTCCTCGGATTCGGTCGTTTTTGGAACGGTTCCTCGGATTCGGTCGTTTTTGGAACGGTTCCTCGGATTCGGTCCTTTTTGGAACGATTCCGAAATGGACCGACTCCGAGGAATCGGTCCTTTTCGGAACGACTCCGAGGAATCGGTCCTTTTCGGAGTCGGTACATTTTGGACCGATTCCGAGGAATCGTTCCGAAAAGGACCGATTCCGAGGAGTCGTTCCAAAAAGGACCGAATCCGAGGAACCGTTCCAAAAAGGACCGAATCCGAGGAACCGTTCCAAAAAAGACCGAATCCGAGGAACCGTTCCAAAAAGGACCGAATCCGAGGAACCGTTCCAAAAAGGACCGAATCCGAGGAGTCGTTCCTTTTCGGACTCGTTCCGAAAAGGACCGATTCCTTTTTACAGAATGGAATCGTTCCTTCAGTTTCACTGCCGGAATCGTTCCTTTGGAGTCGTTCCTCAACAAATGACACATCTCTACTCTTAACCCTCTCGCTGCACAAACCAAGATTTCCTCGGGCAATGTAAAAGTAGCAAAATTTGAGCAACCCGAGATTTCCTCGGAGATGCATTTTTTCCGTCTAATAAAACCTCCTTGATTATTCCCACGAGTTATTTTTTTTTTATTGTAAATTTTGCCTTATTTAATCGGAGCATTTTCCCGATTAAATTATACAGGAAATTTTGTTTTGAAAAACCGGTGACAAAAGAATAAAAATTCTTAAAAGACGCTCGGCGCAAAGGGGTTAAATAAGCAATTTTTGAAGCTATTTTGATAAAATAATTATGCAGCGAGAGAGTTAACCCTTTCCGGCACGGGCAATTTTTGTTGTAAAATGATGAAATGATTGACTGACACCGGAATTTTAAAACGACTTTTTTAGAAATTAAAAACATGTAATTTTAACTATTCATTCTAAAAGCAAAATTACACTAAAATATTCTTAATGTCGTTCTTAAGTTTGGAATTAAAATTATGTATCCCGACCCGAGCACACTGTGCCGGAAGCAAATTCACAAATACTCAACGTTCCAGCGCTTTTGATGCCAAGCTCTGTAGCCAAGCGTTTTGGCGAGAAAACGAACTGCGCGTATGCAGCATTCTGTTCTCGTCAGTTTCGTGATTATTCTTTATGTTTTGTCGAATGTTTTTATGTTATGGATACCCTTACAGAATTTAAGGAGGTTTTTTCTCCCCCATATTAAGTTAACGTATCCAAACAGTATTATTTATAATGCTAACTCGAATTTTGATTCCGTTATAATAAGGTTACCGCTACAAAATAAGGATGAAGCGGAAAAATTCAAGCTACATCATTGTAGCGTTATGAGGATGGAATGGATTGTCTATCGCAATAACAACCATGTGAATTTGTCACTTAAAAAAAATCGACATCAGTCGGTTAAAAAAAAAAGAAAATGATACAGAAAAAAAAATTGTGAATTTCATCAACGTATCTCAGAAGACCATCAATCGGTCATTGAAATAAAAACGCAAATTTTGCCTATTCGTTCTTAAATTAAAAAAATTAAAAATTTTGTTAATCACTTGTGGCAAAAAATCGCACATTTCTTTACCGTGTCGCAGAAAAAAAAAAAATTGTGAAATTTCGTGATTGGTAAAAATCTCAAGTTTTGTCATTCGGTTGTAAGAAAAAAAAATCATATAATTAGTCAATCTGTCACACAGTCGTATCGATCACGAATTTTTGTTCTATAGAAATAAAAGAAATGTAATTCATAGTATATAAATGTATTACAAAAAAAAAAAAAAAAATCATACTTAAAAAATTAAAATAAATTAAGTAGCATTTATTTCAATTATGTTTGCATTGGCAAATGCTGTGCAAATTAGCAAAGTCTATTCTACTCACATGACGTCATTCAGAAGCTAATCACCGCCCCCTGAATACTAGGCCTGAGCGCTGGACCAAATATGGCGGCTGCCGAAGGCGGATTTTTTTCAGCGTGTGTACGGTCCCTTTAATGTTCCTACCAATAATTTTTTGAAGTTTTTTCCGCTTCATTTTTCTGAGAATAAACAAGGTAGAGAAATCTTTTATAAAATAGTGGTGTGTACATTTAAGGGACCGTACCTACGCTAAAAAAAAATCCGCCTTCGTCAGCCGCCATTTTTGTGTCAATTTTGTGTGAGCGCTCAGGCCTAGTATTCAGGGGGCGGTGAGCTAATATTAAATCAGTCGCATCCTTTACAAATTTAATGTTTGAATTTCGATATTTTAAAGTGATCTATTTTGCATGGAATATCTGAGGTCTATGTCTAATGTGACAGTTTTGAACATTTTATATTTTTGTTGCAGTTACATTCATTCTGTAAAGAAAGCTTCTTTGACTTAGCTTTAGCTTGCGAATGTCATAATGTTACCAGTCCAATTATCCACTGGAACTAATTTCTGACACATTTTGAAATTCTCTTTTGTTCAGAAACACATGAAATTGACAGAAAATACTGTTAAAGTCTGCATTTTAAATGAATTTCTGGATGCAGCCGCGTAGGAAAGGAGAAAAACCTGTCATCCCATGACAAAAATCACTTGTAAATCAAGTAATTTAGTTAACAAATGAAAAATGCTATTCGATTCTAAATTTCTATTTTTAGATTTATTTATGAATCTATTTTTTATCAACTTTTTCTGTTTTAAAGAATTTAATTACGATTTCTGATAGTTTACTTTAATAGGTAGCAATTAAATAGTAATTAGGCCTACCAGTTATATTTTTTAGGTTAAAAGCATGTCAGGAAGTTTTGTTTTTGTTGAGCAGGGAATTTAAGAAGAGCTTTAAGGCTGTTTTCAAATCCAAAAGGGCAATTTTATGACATAAGTTTTAATTTATTTTTGTTCGGAAATGCATGAAACTAGCAGGTGTCAAAAAATATAACTGTTGTTCAGAAACTATGTAATCGAACTGTTTTTTCGCAAACACGATAGATCTTTCAGAAAATATTATCAAAGTTGACGTTTTGAACCGAAGTTCGCGAAGAAAGCAGAAAAACCAGTCAGCGAAGGTAGGAATATGTCTTTGTCACGTGATCAAAATCGCTTATGATTCAATGGGTAATTTATTTATCAAAAATGGAAAACACAGTTCGATTCCAAATCGCTGCCATAGTCAGGTCTTCCAATTTTATATCTTTCCGTTAAAAAATGAATTTGTAAATGTGTCAAAACGTTTTGCATTTTTTGAGCAGAGCAGCTGAGCAGCCTTAAGCTAAGTATAGACATTTTTCTTAATAAGATAATATAGAGTTTTTCTAAATCTCAATGAATAACTGGTAAACAAAATTACTTTTTTCTGTCAGTTGGTTAAACAAATATTTTATAAATTCATTAAAGAATGAAAATCATATTCTAAAAGTAGGGTGTACCCCCTACTAACTGTTCTTAAAATGAAAAATCATTAATCTGATAGAAAAAGGAAGGAGGGGTTGGGGGGGGGGGGAGGGTAGGAAAATTGAAAAATAATGGGCCCACCTAAATGTTAGAAACTATAGCCGCTTGTGATTTTTTTATTGACTTTTTCTGTTTTAAAGTATTTAATAACTATTTCTGATACCTGTATTAGCAGGGCTCAACAAATCAAGGTCGTAGGTTTGGTTTGGTTTGTATTTATGACGGCCAATTATCATCACGTTGGATATCAAGGTCGTAGGAAAGAGTGTAGGTCCTATTTTTTTATGAACTAAAAACTTTGAGGAATGTGTCAGCATTTTTGGATATTTTTATTCCGGAGATGATTGTTTTGTATTTAGCATGCTGGCACTAGATGACAGCACATGGCACCTATAAAACTAAATAAATAAATAGTTTAGGGAAAAGAACGTACTTATAGAACATATAAGATTAAATTGTTTGCTTGTTTGTTTTTTGACCCTCTCGGGCCCGGTGAGCAGCTTTCTATTATAAGATTAAATACTTCCCTTGTTTATAATGCATGTATAGTTATTCAGACGATGAAATAAGCATTTATTATTTCGCCTGGTATTCTTGCAAGTATTCCATAAACAAAAAATACGCGGTCAAATATCGAAGATCGAAATTAGCTTCAGACTTGCATGCGCGTCAAAGATGCGCTTCAAAGTTCATTTACTCGCCAAAGCCCTTGGCTAAAGTTCTTGGCGTCAAAAGCGCTGGAACGTTGAGTGTTTGTGAATTTGCGTGCCGGAAAGGGTTAAGCAGAAGAAAAAAAAATATTAAACGTAAAACAGAAACTGAAGTGCCTATATTTTTTTAATAAAATACTGACACCAATAAAATTACATAAATTTATTAATATGATGAATGGCATAAAAGGTGTCAATAGAGCCTGTGGGTCCAGCATGTCTCCATTGTGACTTAAAACAACGAGTGAGCGCCGCCTGCGGTGTTAAGTTCAAAGCGGTTCCAGGGTAAAAGTAATCGGATTATGTATTTCTTTTATATTTAATCTTATATATTTTTTGATTACTTTTTATAATTTATAAGGCGTGAAAATTATGAATGTTTTTACAAGAAAATTTTTGTTGCAAATATTAATCCCATATAGTAAATATTCCATTGAAACAAATTGTCAAATGCATTAAATAATATATATATCCATTATTTCAGAAATGGATCTCTCTTAAAACATTAGTATTCTTCACGCCATAATAAATTATAAGAAGTAAGCAGAAAATATTAAAAACTGAAAGAAATACATAATGAGATTAGTTATAAAAAATTTAAATATTTCATTAATCTGAGTTTAATCATAGCAGTTCTAATTTTCTAATGGACCTTATGCACGCGACCTGAGATTGAGGCTAAAATTCGTCTGCTGGCGGTATTTACTGGCGGTGTTTAGCATAGCAGTCTATGGAGTGTGAGTTATTAATGCTTGTTTGTTAAAAATACCGCAAAAGAATTCTTTGTTGCAGCAGCATATACTTAATATATTGTAATCTAAATTCAAAATGTTGTTCTTTATGCGAGAAAATTCCCTAAGTTTGCAAATTTTCAGTTAAAACTTATGCATTCAGCCTGGATCAAGGCTAAAGTTATCTGCTAGCGGTGTTTGCGCCTGCGCACACTGGTATTCTGCCGGTGCAGTAACTAGAATAACAGATCATCATACCGCCAGCTCTGGCGTCTGACGTCACCTGAATAGAGTCCATTGTCGTTACCGTTGTACTGCCGCGCAATAAATGAATCGGTCCGTGCTCGGGTCCGTGAAAGCAAAACCAAATCCCTCGTGGAGTGCCCCGCCCACTACCGAACAATTTAGTTTACAGCACGGCCACTAGTGGCGCTGTTGCGCTACTTTGCGGCATCATTTAACATGGGAGTGTCTTCGCTTTCGTATATAACCGCTTTGGTTAAGTTCTCCTCCTCGTCGAAGTAATAAAGCCGTAAAGGAATTTTGGATAACAAATTCAATCTTATAAGATTATCTTCGATTTAATAAGCAGCAAATACGTACAAGTATAATAATTTTGATCGGATGTGATCCAAATACCGGGTGTCCCAAAAAGGACTGACTGATTTTAAAATTCAATAACTTGCAAACGGTGACAGATGTTTAAAAAATACTTGCAGGAGGTTTATGCATAAGGTCAAAAGTTTTATTACAGTGATTTTCGATTTTAGTTCGAATTACAAACAATAGATGGCGCTGTAAGCAATAGTCGCTAAATACAGGCTCGATTTTTGGTCCTTTTGCCTGTTCTATGCGGGAAAAGGAGATGGAAATGTATTATCCGGGCCACGAAGTACCAAAAATCGAGCCTGAATTTAGCGTCTATCGATCGCAGCGCCATCTATTGTTTGTAATTCGAACTAAAATTGAAAATCACTGTAAAAAAACTTTTGACCTTATGCATAACCCTCCTGCAAAAATTTTTTAAATATCTGTCACCATTTACAAGTTATTGAATTTTAAAATCAGTCAGTCCTTTTTGGGACACCCGGTAGTACCTCTCTTTGTTGTGTGTGTTGATTTCGGTATAGCTAAACTGCTCTGTTGGATAATTATGTCGTTGTTATTTTTTTCAAGTAAGCGCCGTCATCACTGGCAATTTTCGGAAACAACGAAAGAGTTTGAAATTTGTTAGAGAGTAATAAAGATGGGCAATCTAAGTCGCATATTATTCATAAATAAGTACTCTATTCTGTTAAAAAATTCAATTGTATTAAAACAGGGTTGCCACGCTTCAGGAAATTTTCCAGGTAAATAATCAGTATTTTCTTTTTCTTTCTTTTCTTTTTTTTTTTTTTTTTTTTTTTTTTTTTAATAGAAAAATAAATCTAGATTAAACGCACGAAATTTCACCTTATTCAAGGAGACATTTTTTTTATAAGGAAATACTGGTACCGAAGAATTTCCTGATCTGGAAATTTTCTGACCCGTATAAACGCTGTAAAATCTGACTGTCTATTTGTTTTTCACAACTACCCCTCTTGGAAATACGTGACGTTGGACGTTCAAATAACACATTTACGACGGGAAACGAGAATTCTCGTTTTCATTCAAAAAACATCATCGACAAAGGGCGTGGCTTCTACCTTATAGAAAATGCATTTATATCATGTTGTCCATATTTTTTTAGATTGTAAGACATTTTATATTAAATTCGTACATTGAAAGATATTTACCGATGCATAAACTTGGGAAACCTATCTAGAACGCCAATTTACAAAAGACTTTCAAAACAGGGAGGATCTTCTATTGTTTTAAAATTCAGATTTGACAAAAATTGCCCTTCGGCAATGTGTTAACATAGGTTATTCGCTTGGATCTGAGGATGTCATAATGTCACTTATAATTAAAAAAATTAAATTAGTTACCGATAAATTAATTTTTTTGCAATTTTTAATGACACACACATACAAAAAAAAAAAAAAAAAAAAAAAAAAAAAAAAAGGCAAGTTGAAACAATGGGATACCGTCTGCTCTCCGAACTTAACACATTGTCAACGGCAATTTTATCAAATTTGAATTTTAAAACAGTAGAAGCTCCTCCTTGTTCTGAATGTCTTTTGTAAATTGGTGTTCTAGATAGGTTTCCCAAGTTTATGCATCGGTAAATATCTTTCAATATACGAATTTAATATAAAACGTCTTACAATCTAATGAACATATGGACAACATGATTTAAATACATTTTTAGCTCACAGGCTATCAAAGCCTGAGAGCTAATGTGCCCGCCCGTTCTGTATGTATGTATGTATGTATGTATGTACGTATGTACGTAACGCGATAACTCTTGATAGAAACATCCGATTTGCTTCAAAATTTTTTCCTAGGTTCATTGTGATAAGGCGCTTCCCTGATTAGTTTTGGGAGTTCATTGGTTAAGGATAAAGGGGGGAAAACGGGGTTAGTCCATCCCCCCCCCCTTAATTCAGAAAAATGGGTTTTTCATGCAAAATCATTCGATTTGCTCCGAATTAGGTATACCGGTTTATTATGCTAAGGAACATCCCTGATTAGTTTTGGGGGTTCATTGGTTAAGGATAAAGGGGGGAAAACGGGGTTAGTCCCCCCCCCCTTAATTCAGAAAAATGGGTTTTTCATGCAGAATCATTCGATTTGCTCCGAATTTGGTATACCGGTTTATTATGTTAAGGAACATACCTGATTAGTTTTGGGGATTCATTGGTTAAGGATAAAGGGGGAAAAACGGGGTTAGTCCACCCCCCCTTAATTCAGAAAAATGGGTTTTTCATGCAGAATCATTCGATTTGCTCCGAATTTGGTATACCGGTTTATTATGTTAAGGAACATCCCTGATTAGTTTTGGGAGTTCATTGGTTAAGGATAAAGGGGGAAAAACGGGGTTAGTCCCCCCCCCCACCTTAATTCAGAAAAATGGGTTTTTCATGCAGAATCATTCGATTTGCTCCGAATTTGGTATACCGGTTTATTATGTTAAGGAACATCCCTGATTAGTTTTGGGGGTTCATTGGTTAAGGATAAAGGGGGAAAAACGGGGTTAGTCCACCCCCCCTTAATTCAGAAAAATGGGTTTTTCATGCAGAATCATTCGATTTGCTTCGAATTTGGTATACCGGTTTATTATGTTAAGGAACATCCCTGATTAGTTTTGGGGGTTCATTGGTTAAGGATAAAGGGGGAAAAGGGGGGTTACCCCCCCCCCCTAATTCAGAAAAATGGGTTTTTCATGCAGAATCATTTAATTTGCTCCGAATTTGGTATACCGGTTTATTATGTTAAGGAACATCCCTGATTAGTTTTGGGAGTTCATTGGTTAAGGATAAAGGGGGAAAGGGGGGTTAGTCCCCCCCACCTTAATTCAGAAAAATGGGTTTTTCATGCAGAATCATTTAATTTGCTCCGAATTTGGTATACCGGTTTATTATGTTAAGGAACATCCCTGATTTGTTTTGGGGGTTCATTGGTTAAGGATAAAGGGGGAAAAACGGGGTTAGTCCACCCCACCTTAATTCAGAAAAAGGGGTTTTTCATGCAGAATCATTCGATTTGCTCCGAATTTGGTATACCTGTTTATTATGTTAAGGAACATCCCTGATTAGTTTTGGGGGTTCATTGGTTAAGGATAAAGGGGGAAAAGGGGGGTTAGTCCCCCTCTTAATTCAGAAAAATGGGTTTTTCATGCAGAATCATTTAATTTGCTCCGAATTTGGTATACCGGTTTATTATGTTAAGGAACATCCCTGATTAGTTTTGGGAGTTCATTGGTTAAGGATAAAGGGGGAAAAACGGGGTTAGTCCCCCCCACCTTAATTCAGAATAATTGGTTTTTCATGCAGAATAATTCGATTTGCTCCGAATTTGGTATACCGGTTTATTATGTTAAGGAACATCCCTGATTAGTTTTGGAGGTTCATTAGTTAAGAATAAAGGGGGGAAAGGAGGCTAGTGCACCTCCTTAACCCTAGAACTACCGGAAATTTTACTCAAGTTTTATAAAAACATTCTACACCAGAATTTTTACTTAAAACTATTTAATTTGTTTATTTAACTTATTATTGTCTGATTTATACATTTAGTTTGTTTTGAAGAAATTTCTGGTTTGAATAGATATTTTGAATATACATGTCGGGTCCATTGGACCCTTCTGGTAGACAGAGGGTTAATTCAGATAATTGGGTTTTTCATGCAGAATGATTCGATTTGCTCCGAAGTTGGTATACCGGTTCATTATGTTAATGAACTTCCCTGATTAATTTTGGGGGTTCATTGGTTAAGAATAAAGGGGGAAAAAGGGGGCTAGTCCACCTCCTTAATTCAGATAATTGGGTTTTTCATGCAGAATGATTCGATTTGCTCCGAAGTTGGTATACCGGTTTATTATGTTAAGGAACTTCCTTGATTAGTTTTGGGTGTTTATTGTTTAAAGATAAAGGGGGAAGGGTTGCTAGGCCACCCCCCATTATTTATATAAACGGGTTTTTCATGCAGAATTATTCGCTTTGCTCCAAATTTGGTGTACCGGTTTATTATGTTAAGGAGCTTCCCTGATTCGTTTTGGCGATTCATTGGTTAAAGATAAAGGGGGGACTAGTCCACCCCCTTAATTTAGATAAATGTTCTTTTTGCAGGATTATTCGATTTGCTCCAAATTTGGTATACCGGTTTATTATGATAAGGGGCTTCCCTGATTAGATTTGGAGGTTCACTGGTTAAGTATAAAGGGGGAAACGGGGGCTAATTCCCCTTCACTTAGTTTTTTGAGGGGCATTATTCTTTAAAATAAGTGTATAATATACAATTAGTGTGAATAGCCTGTGAGCTCAATGCCATCAGTTTAGCTGGGCACTTTTCTTTTTTATTTGTAAGTTTGAAGCTACGCCCTTAGTCAATGATGTTTTTTGAATGAAAACGAGAATTCTCGTTTCCTGTCGTTAATGTGTTAGGATCAAATATCTTTCTTAAGTTCTTATCTTTCTTTATATTCGTTTGTATTAATCGGTGTAAAGATTTTTTGTTTACATCTTCTTTTTAAAAATGTGTTATTAAGAATACTCATATAGCTTACTTCCACATTTACTAAAATTCTTATAAAGAAAAGTTGAAAGATTTCAATATTATTGGTCCGTATGAAATAAATTTTTCCGCGTTTACTTAAAATATAAATGAATGGTATATGGTAAAACATGGAGTTTTGTGCATGGGGTCTGAACATAAGCACTGGGTGTATACTGAGGTTAAAAGTTTTGTGCAAACCATAACAACCCAAAATAATGAACCAAGTTTTTGGCCCAAATCCTAACGACCATTGAAATTTATTACCCGTACATGAGAAATTTTTTTTTATAAATGTATTCTACTCTAATTGCACCAAAATAAGGTAACATAGAAAGTGTAATTTTAGAAATTTTCAGTTAATTGACATTATAAATATGATTTAAATAAAATAACTAAAGAAGTCCTGATGATGGGTAAAACTCCTGTTCTAATGAATGCAAAGAAAAAAAAAAAAAAAAAAAGTATTTTTGTTATTTGTAGCATATTGTATGCAGTTAATTATCTGATAAAGAGTCGCCTACATATCAAAACTAAACCTAACTTTTAAAAATCCGATGCCTTTATTGCAATGTGTTACATTAGTTTTACCTAATATTTAGGTTCCGTATGCCAAAAAATGTGGAAATATAAATTTCAGAAATTTTGCGTTATTTACTGAAACACAAATAACCAATGACTCTTGAAGAGAAATGTCCGTTTTTTAGCTCTAACTCGAACAATGATTTTTATATGATACCTCGCAAAAGCCAAAGCTTGCATGTTTTGAATTACGTTTTTTAATTATTAAATTGTATTTAATGATGCGATAAAAATAATCCTAAATAGGGACAAATATTTATTTCGTCTTCATTAAAATCCGTATTATATAGCAAACCCCGAATTGTTTTTTTTTTTTTTTTTTTGCTGCCATCTTAGTATTAGATGTCAAATTATCAGTAAACAATATATAAAATCGTCAACTTTAAGAAACCATACTTTAAATTTAAAAATATCTTTCCTGCTATTTCATTTCTATTAAATACAGCAACTCAACAATGTACTTACGGTTTTCCAGACGAAAAATATAATTCATTCACTTGAAATATTTTTTTCTCTCAAAAAGTCAACTTCTTATTTTCCTGACGTTGAAACATAAGAGAGAATAGAAATATGTTTTAATTTTTGCTGTCAGTAAGAAGCAAAAATCTTTATAGTGATTAATTCTGATATTTCAAATCGTCATTACGCATTTATTTACTTTTAAGCAGAAAAGAAAAATTACTGTACAAAAAATAAATAAATAAATAAATAAATAATAAATAAATAAATAAAAAATAAAGAAAGAAATAAATAAAGAAATAAAGTGCCTACATTTTGTGAATGAAACACTCACACCAATAAAAATTATAAAATGTAGTTATATGAAAAATAACATACAAATTGCAAGTGTTTGAGATTTTAATTTTGGTTAAAAATAACGAGTAAACGCTTCTTGCGGTGCTCTCGTAAATTAAAAATAAGCCTTCTTTAATCTTTAACACTAGAACGGCGGGATATTTTACTCAGATTTTATAAAAATATTTCACACCAGAATTTTTACTTAAAGCTATTTAACTTATTTATTCAAGTTAATTTGTTCAGAATATATTAATCTTATATTTTAAAAAAATTTCTTGTTCGAATCGACATGTATTCAGTTGGCAAGGGTCAAAATGAACCCTCGCCGTCGTTTTAGTGTTGACATCTAACCTGTGATGTTGAGAGTGAGTACGAACACACGCGACTGTTCAGTACTAAATATGTATAGACCGTAAACTTCCCCTGCAAAGAGCGGCAGCGGCGGATGACATGACACCCTTATCATCGCATTACCGATTTCACAGCGTTCTTAATATATACGTGGAGTAATAATAGTACTCCTTACGCTGTGATTTGCTGTACCAGCATCTACGAGAATTGAGCTACATATAAAGGCCGACAGTCATATGGAAGAACCACAGACTTCTAATATAAGTAGACTCCCAATCGGCAACCTTTTCTTGTCTCCTACACCTCTGCCCTCCATCACGTGATGGAAGGCAGATTTAGCGCGCCAAACCGGTTTTTCTTCTCGGAATCTCTCTCCAGATTCCCGCCGAAACATCGTCTGTCATGAGTTGACCGCACTTTTGCTTTGCCAATAAAGGGATTACCGCCAAAATACGGCACCCTTTTGGCGATGAAAGCAAAACATGTTGGAGACAAAACCTTCCCAAGAGAACAATGGGATTGGGAGTCTACTTATATTAGAAGTCTGTGGGAAGAACCAGCACGCCATTATTCACTGAAATGTTGGGCAGTGATGTTGTGCTGTTATGATGTGGTAAACTATGCATACTCCCTTTGTCACGCGCCCGGCTATTTTAATTTATCAGTCGGTCTTAAAGAGGAAAAAGCTGAGGTTGTTGCCATTTTCATGCGTTCAAATCTTCGCAAATCTGTTTTTACTTTATTCTTATTAATTTCGTTTTGTTAA
Source organism: Maratus speciosus (assembly GCA_963932465.1). NCBI lineage: Eukaryota > Metazoa > Arthropoda > Arachnida > Araneae > Salticidae > Maratus > Maratus speciosus. The sequence continues at coordinate 177,991,799 of OZ010793.1, forward strand.
GTGTAAATTAATCTGAACTAAGTTGTTTATTTTTGTTAAGAAGGTTTATTCTCTTATAAGGACTGAATTTGCGTAGGAATTTTTCTGATAGTTCTTGGGTGAAATTAGGAAAATATTTTTCTGCAGTTTTCATTTGTGGTTTTATTATTTAAGCTTTTATAATATGTAGCATATTTTTATAGTGTTAGCTCATATTTAATTAGTGCGAATTCTTTTGACGGCATTTTATTCTAATAAATATAGAAAAACAAATTCGTCAAAAATTTCGATTGTTTAATGATAATATTTTTTTTTTAAATTTGAATTTATTCAAAATTACAAATTTATTTATGTTTTAATTATTTAAAGTAATTTTTCTTTCACGTGTCCTTATAGTTTAATGCTGTTTGACTTCATAATACAATTAATTTCATAATTCAATACCAGATTACTTCACCCACTGTATCCCTTTAAAAAGGAACGTGGTTCTAAAAATCATATTTTCGGCTATTATTTTGGCTTATATTAGGCTTAGTTTTATTTTTGGCTGGTCATCAGGAATTGACATCAGTCAATTGGGGCAATAAAATTTTGATTCTAAACAAAAGAAACGTGATTGATTGGAAAAATTCTCAGCGAGAAGTTTGTACATCTAACCTTCTAGAAAGATATTCTGGAAAAATCGGAAGGCCTAAAAAGATTGTAGAAATTAACAAAAGTCTTTTTACAAAGTGAAAAAATCTGTCTAGTTCTAGGCCTACTGGAAAGTTCTGTCCGATAATGTTATTTCACACCTACTTTTTTAAAATTCAGATTTCTTAATTGCCACCACTTTTTTGAAATGGTAAAATTCCAATTGTTTTCACTTTAATGTGAAATGTGACAACAATAGGAATTTTACCATTTCAAAGAAATGGGGTCAATGGAGAAATCTGAATTTTAAAAAAGTAGGCGTGAAAAAACATTATCGGACAGAACTTTCCGGTATATCTAATATTTTTAAAATTTTCTCCGTGTTATCTTCCCAGCAACCTTCTATAGTTTGGATGCAAGGACAAGGCATTCGGCTACGGCTATTGGCCGAAAAAGAACATAACATATGAATCTGACCATATAAAGAATGTGTTAAACTGAATATGACGTAAAGATTATGATTTTTCAAATCAAATCTTTTTGTTTGACGAGTGTTATTTTTTCTACAGAAAGTAGTTGGTGGTATAATAGACAAGTTCCCAGAATTTCTATTCTTGTCCGACAATTCTTTTGGTGAACAGATCTAATCAATTGTTTGGTAAATTCGCGTTTATCTGCTGGATGCACATATGATTCTTGATCATCTTCATGAACCTTCAGATATTTTATTTTATTTTTCTAAATCCGATCAATGCCTTTAAATGTGATAATAATATCACTCGCTGACTATTTATCATACAATTAACACTTCTGAACTAAATGAATTAGTTTACTCTTCCGAACTTTGAATTTCATATTGAAAAAGACACAAAATTTTACACTTGTCAGACATTTTTCGACAATTATGTACAAATTGCACAATCCATGTAAAAATTCATATCATCTTATCATAATTAGATATACGATCCAAGAGCCCACGGGGTGCGCTCGATCAACATTCGCAACTTTAATCTTCTTTCCTTCTTTTACCTCCTTAAGTTGTCAGTTAATCGCACCAACTGGCCAACCCCCAGGATTTTCTTTCATCCATTTAGGTCCTTCCTACTATCACGAAATAAGCATTCTTTGGAGAGAGCACACATGCGATAGTATACCAGCTATGTTTAATCCTAGAACTTCTGGAAATTTTACTCGAGTTTTATAAAAAATATTCTACACCAGAATTTCTATTTTCAACTATTTAACTTATTGCTATACAGTAAATTTTGTCTAAGGCGGAATCGGTCGGGACCGAGAAAATTTTTCGTAGTAGACAATATTCCGCCTTAGACAAATTTTATTCTATGTCAATGGATTCGCAGGAACTTAAAAATATTTCCGAGTTAGATTGATTTCCGTCTTATACAGATTCCACCTTACAGAGAGTTTACTGTATTTAGTTTATTTTAAAGGAATTTCTGACTTGTATAAATGTTTTGAATGTACCTGTCTGTGGGTCTATTGAACCCGTCTGGTAGATGGAGGGTTAAGTTCAAGGCCGTAGCCAGAAAAATATTTCGGAGGAGGATTTGGGACAATGAATTTATTTTATTGTCTTATTTTGGATTTTTTAAAATTAATTGAATAGAGGCGAGTGTTAAGAGTCTTTATTAAGCTTTAATGTGAATTCAAACAATTCAACTTAATAAAATTACAAAAGAAAATCTAAGCCTTTTCTATTACAAATAGAAGTACAATCTCATTTACATGCATCTTCGATAACTTGTATACATTAATGAAAATCAAATTAATGTTTGATACATTTTCTGCATATGTTTTTAAATGTTTTATGGCCAAAAATGTCTTCCCAGTAGTATACGTCAGAACAGCTGGATATTTTAAATAATCTGTCATTATAGTCTTCAAAAATCTGGGCTAAGCAAATCTGGCAATCTGTATTTGGATGTTTCTTGTAGTAATTTTATTTTGACCGCGTTAACGTTCTGCTTTTACAGAGTTCAATTCGAAAAAAAAGTCCTTCCGGCCAGTGCCGGGAGGAAGAGGTAGCTTTCAAATACCTTATTTTAATAAAGCCAACTTATATTATTCAAACACACGAAGCTCAATTTAGTGGAAAAAGAATATAGGAGATTCAATACTAATTTTTATCAATACTAAATCATTATGAATGAGAATTTCACGAAATTAGTCAGCTTTATCCAAGCTGCTTTTATTTAAAGTAACTTATATTTGGCTGAGATGTTGATGTATACTATCCACATGCTTTCTCACATGAAAATAGGCGAATACGTGTGTTATCGCGTGACAAATACAAGATCGTTTCCAAAATGTTAGCCATACTAGAAATTCAAAGTGCTATAATTCAACCATTTTTTAAGATATAAACAAAAGAACAAATTTTCAGAAACAAAATTTGCTCTGGAATCATTGTAGCCAAACACATAAAAAAATCTTTTTCATTTTCCAATTTTTTAATACCTCATTTTAAATTTTAAATTTAATTTTTTTTAATGGCATCCCTTTTGAAACAAGATGGCGAATAAAGCTGGCCAACGAACTCGGTCGAGACATTGGTATGTACTATGTACAGACCAAGTAACATCCAAATCGGTTCATAAATACGCTTGTTATCGCGTGACAAAAATCAGGTCGTTTTAAAATGTCAGCCACAATAGAAATTCAAAACGCTATAACTCAGCCATTTTTTTAGATATAGACGAAACAAAAACTTTTCCGGGATCTTTGTATTAAGGTCAAACACATACAAAAAAATCTCTTCCATTTTCTAATATTTTGGTATCTCATTTTAAATTTAAATTTTTTAAATTTTTTTAAATGGCCGCCATTTTGAAACAAGATGGCGGATGAAGCTGGCCAACGATCTCTGTCGAGATATTTGTATGTACTATGTACACACCAAAGTACATCCAAATCGGTTCATAAATACGCCTGTTATCACGTGACAAATATCAGGACGTTTCAAAATGTCAGCCACGCTAGAAATTCAAAATGCTATAACTCAGCCATTTTTTGAGATATAGACGAAACAAAAACTTCTCCCGAATCTTTGTATCAAGGTCAAATACATAAAAAAAATATTTTTTCAATTTTCAATTTTTTGGTACCACATTTCAAATTTAAATTTTTCTTAAAATTTTAAATGGCTGCCATTTTTAAACAAGATGGCGGATGAAGCTGGCCAACGAACTCGGTCGAGACATTGGTATGTACTATGTACAAACGAAGTTACATCCAAATCGGTTCATAAATACGCCTTTTATCGCGTGACAAAATTCAGGACGTTTCAAAATGTCAGCCACGCTAGAAATTCAAAATGCTATAACTCAGCCATTTTTTAAGATATAGACGAAACAAAAACTGCTCCGGAATCTTTGTATAAAGGTCAAATACATAAGAAAAAAATATTTTTCCATTTTCAATTCTTTGGTACCACATTTCAAATTTAAAATTTTTAAGAAAATTTTAAATGGCCGCCATTTTCAAACAAAATGGCGGATGAAGCTGGCCAACGAACTCGGTCGAGACATTGGTATGTACTATGTACATACCGAATTACATCCAAATCGGTTCATAAATTCGAGAGTTACAGTATGACAAAGGTCAGATATATATATATATATATGGATATATATATATATATATATATATATATATATATATATATATATATATATATATATATATATATCAACTTTTGAACGGAGGGTGGTTTCGGGGTCTGGGGGTCATGATCGATGAAAATATACCAAAATTTTTTGAAATCGCTTTCCTCCGAACGGCTGCAATAGGTAGCTTTTTGTAATGAAAGCTACCTAAAAATCGAATGAAACTAAAAGATTTTCAGAAATTAAATTTATATTGTCAACATACTAACGGAATGCAATAATAAAGATATGCTGGCATAGAATTTTGATTATTTAATCTTGACTATAGCTTATTTTCAAATCTTGGCTGATAGTTAATGGCATATTTATAGTCATTCTGACAGAAATTTCGGAGAGAGATCAAACCCTGGTGATCCCCCCCATTGGCTACGGCCTTGGTTAAGTTACCAGAAATGTATTACCATGAGTAGTTAGTTTTGATCAACTGCCAAATCTATTGTTCTCTATTGTTCACAAAACTGACAAATTTCCATGCTCTTCTATCTACCGAAGAGCAGTAGTAAATTCTGTCCAAAACGTATTTTTTATATCTGAGAGATTAAGCGTTTTGATGATAGAACTCAGATGTCCAGAACTTATACAACAAGTCATTAGTTCTAAGCGCGGCATGTTCAAAGTTTTAAGAGGAGCAACCCTATATTTTGCTCTAACAAGGATAACTTTTACTTCGGGAATCAATTATCGATCCAGCAAAGACGCATGCTGCATGCACTCCTTTACTCGCATCAACAAAAACATAATCTTCAAATATCGAGGTCAGTGTTGAATTCAGGGACTTTTCTCCAGGAGGGGTTTCTGTGGTTCCGGAGGAGGAGGCATTATAGAGAGCCGAGGAGGAAACTGCAATTTTTGACCATTGAAAACGCAAAATCTCAAATCTTCCGGGTGAGGGGGGTTCTCATTGCTCCGGAAGGGGGGAGCCCCATCCACGGCCACCCCCTGAATTCAACAATGATTGAGGTAAAACTACCTCTTTTAACACATCGACATTCTTAACGCATTTCAAAAATGCATTACAGTATTACAAGGCAATTCATGATTCATGATTCAGCCTTCATTAGCCTTTTAACAATAGTTTCGGGAGCAATGTAGAAGGAATCAATAAGTTTGACAAAAAAAAAAATCTCTCATTAATCTTTTATCTTCTTAAATATCAAGATGAAATTCTTAGTAATTTTCCTTTCTCGTGTTAATGTTTCTAAATCTAAGCAATTTTCAAAGTACTTCAGTCCAAATTCCAAATAAACCCCATGATAGAAGAATCCCCTAAATACTTATCGACATTCTTGCAATCAGTATTTCTTTCAAAACGTCGTAAATTGAAATATTCTTTAAACATTAACAATCTTGCATTTTCAATAAACTGTTCAGCTTCATCTATATTAAAAACACATGGTACACAATTTTTTTGTACAAAATAAACATGTCAATGTTTCAGCATAGTTTTTATACTTAGGGACCTATTTTCTAAACACATTATAATGAATTTAAAAAATAAGAACTGGAAGAAGTACCAAATATAGTTCTGCCATTGTTGAATTCATGGGGTGGACCAGGGGGTAGGACAACCTCCACCCACACCGGAAAATTTGGGATTTTGTGTTTTCAATGATCAAAAAGGGCAATTTCCCCCCGCGGATCTCTATAATGCCCCCCCCCCCCCCCCCCGGAGGCACAGAACTCCCTCCTGGAGAAAAGTGTCCGAATTTAATGCTGCAGTTCTGCAATGTCTGTAAATGAATTGCCCTCCATTGCATGAGACATAAATCTAAGAGAATTTCTATTCTTAGTCATAACAGCTATCAACAAAAATGTATTTTCTATATTTGCAGTTATACAATACATTCTAAAGCGATAAAAAATACTATCAGGTATTATTTTTCGATCTTTAAATATTCGTTTAAGAAGCGTTTTCCTTTCTGAGCAACAGACTCGTCAAATATTGGGCGTGGTTTCGTAGCTTCCTTATCTGAACTGATAACATGTTTATGTGATAAATAATGATATTTATTACTCAACTCGTTTTCAGTTACGCGTTCAATAATATTCAGATTTTTCATTTCCTAAATACCTCTTGATATTGAGAAAAAAATCCCCAACGTTTCAATTATATTAATCCTTTTTTCATACCTTTTTCCAGATAAACCTTTAGAATTACACTTCCATGAAAACTCTACTTGGCAGAGACCCATCGTAAAGAATTTTCATTTTGTCATTAAGAGGCTACTTCAGACAAGCGGAAAGACCAGCTCGCTAATGCTAATCCGATGGAAGAATATTTTAAAGATATCTCGTTTGCATTTTAATATTTTTAAATGATTATTATTATTATTATTATTTTTTTTTTGCCTTAGATATCTGAGGTCGAGATGTACAAAGGCCGTTTTTTACTTTTTCGATTTTGTTTGCAGATCTTTTTAATGGGAAACTTTCATTTTCGGTACCGGTTTTGAAAGTGAAAGCATCCCCATAAAAATAAATCTGCAAACAAAATTGAAAAAGTAAAAAATAGCTTTTGTACAGATCGTTCTCAGATATCCAATGCAGAAAAAATCATTTAAAAATACTGAAATGCAAACGAGATATCTTTAAAAATTTCTTTCATACGATTAGTATTAGCGAGCGGGTCTTTTCGCGTGACTATGAAATAGCCCATCTAAATCTCTTAAATCAAAATTTATCTTTCTTTTAAAACTCTGAAAGGGTCAGAAATTTTTATAGTCTGAAACATAGATCGACTATGTTGTCAAAATATTATATTTTTTTCCAAATTTTTGTTTTCCAAATACCACTTAACACAGATAGTTTTCTATGGCCATCAAACCACAGTTTAATTTAACTAAATTACGTGACAATAATTTTCCAACCATATTTTCTTAATACTATCATATCATCCTTATCAAAATATCAATTTCAATTTTCCTTACCAAAAGGATCAGTCCGATTCTTTTTTTTTTTAGTTCATTTAAAATCTTATAATCTTTCATTTTAAGAGTGAATCCGGAAATCTCTCTTTCGAAACACACATCAACACATCAGCTCTTTCTCTATCACGAATTTCCACGGAAAACACCTCATGTTGTTTAGGCATCGTTTCATACCCCCCCCCCCCACACACACACACACACACACGCGCCAATTTATAAATTTTAAACAATTTCATTATTCTATAGCTAACGTAACAAATTTGCAGCTATCTAACAGTCACGAACAATATTTTCATAACCTTGCGACCGAATGCGTACTCAACACGTTTACAAATACACAATTTCATGCCCTTAAAAATTTAGGCAAAGGATTAGTATTAGCGTTAGTCCATCAGTTATAGTCCATGGTTAGTTAGCATATTAGTATTACACTTCAAAAAGAATTTTCTGATCTTGAAAATTTCTCTGACTTTTATCAAGTTTCTAGATACAAAAATATATTTTATTTGTATAGGAAGCAGTTATCTAAAGACTGTGGAGTATTTCAAAAACGTTTTATGGATTTTAAAATTATTTTATCATTTTTCAAATTATTCTTCCAAACTTGAAATCCTAATTTTACATAAGAGGTAAAGATATGGATCTATAATTCACATATGTAATGTAAAAAAAAAAAAAAAAAAAAACTGAAGTAAATGCTTATTTATTGAAGATGAGTTTTTCTCTATGCTATGGTAAATCTCGAAATATCAGTTTCAGAAGTCTCAGCCCAAAAATGTTACTTTAAAATTACATTTAATTACACTTAAAACACTCACGATAAGCGGGATTAATAACCATCAACGAAGATATGCCAATACTGAAAATCAACTACCAACAACTTCTTAATTCATGGCTAATATTCAATTCAGACAAATTTATGTTACAACAGTTGAAAAGCTTTCATTGTAAATTGGACAATAGTTTAGAAATTATAAAGGCAATCTACTCAGAAACATATAGCTTTTTTATAAACAATCTCACACCACTTTTTCTTCATTAGGGAAGTTCAACAGTAAATGTTGTTGATTTTCTGCTTTAGCCTTGCGCAGAGGCAGTGTCATAGCCAATGATGTTCTACCGAGGCGTGACTATTGCTAGTTGAAAACTTTTCCCAATACCCCGCCATGGCGACGTGAAATACCGTCGACATAGGCAATTTTTGGGAACCCCGAGAGGGGTTTAAATTTATAAAAATAGATTTCTCGTCAAGCATTATATTATGACGAAAAGTTCTGTTGAGATTGGACACGGTTATTTCTGAGTATATTTTTCTGGTGTGAAAGTTTGCAATTTCTGAAACATTTATGAAGGTTATCGCTACCTCACAGAATTATGGTTTTATTATTTATCACTTTCGGTTTCTAATGTCCCACTAAGAAAACCTGTATTATCATACTAATATTTTGTATTAACAATTAGTTTTGTTATTATATCCATTTAGTAATGATATTATCCTAATTCTAATAATGTTATAAATGGGAAAATGTTTGGTGGGCGTCAAGGTCAAAACGGATGAATAAATTCCTTTGTATTCGCAATACATTATATTAATTTTTTTCCCAATGTGCGACATCCCAATGTATTTCACGTAAGTTAATAAAACTTACATATTTTATTTGTTTGTAATGCATAAAATAAAAGTTATAAAAATAAAACCTATTCTCAATCAAATGTAATAATGGAGTATTCTATTGCGCTTGCAATAAATACTATGGCATTACAAAGAAAAAAAAGTAAATTGATTTGACATTGCAGTAATAAGAGATACAGAAATGTTAACCTTACAAAGAAAAAAAATGCCTAATTTCAAAACCCAGGTGTGATTTTGTTCACAGGATTTTTTATAACTAAAATAATACTACTAAAAAACTAACTAAAGTAATATTCTTCTGATACATTCTGAGATTAAATAAGGCAAAGATTACTATCTGGATATAATGAAAATTCTGAAACACAAAACCTAGTTTCAGTTATATTGCGCTAATGTTTGCATCCATCGTTTCTCAATTTTCAATACTGATCGATATGCTAAAATTTGAACTGCAATCCCAATATTAGTAAAATATTGGATTTCCATTGGAAATATTCATAATGAAACGTATATTGCTATACATTGTAACTATCGCCAACAAAACTACAATATTTCAAAAATATTTGCTTTATACTGAAAATATTATTAGTGAAATTGCAAAGTATATTTAGCCAATATTGCGATATATGCAAAATGTAAATTGACAAAATGTGTTTTCCAAGTTCACTATCAGTGTTTCCAACATATATTAACAAGTAAATATTTCTGCAGTGTTGATATTTCATTACAAATCTTGGGCGGCGCTAAATCTCACAAAGCTCTGAGATAAACGAAAGGAAGCCACCTCCCACAGTAGGAACGAGCGCCCTCTACTGGCTAATCCTATAAAAATAAAATCCTGGATGGTTCTTGAAATTAATTTTATATTTCTTTTTTATTCTTAACAATGAATTAAAAACATTCTTCTTTGTATTCTTAAAATAATAATAATTATAATATGTTAACTCTGTGACTACCCATAAAATTTTCATTTTATGATTTGACATGATAATAATAATTTTAGCTATCAATTACTTTCCAATACCTTTATCTAAATCTTACTTAAATATGTAAATTATATATTTAAAAGAAATTATATCAAAGAATTCTCATAGCCATTCATAAGTTTTTAATAATTTAGTAGAGAAAAAAAAATATTTTTAATGGAAAAAAGGCACTATTTACAGAAGTTATTTTTTTATAAATACAGTGAAATACGTTTAACATGAAATTGAGGGGACCGAAATTTTTTTTCGTGTTAAAAGAATTTCGCGTTAAAAGATTCGTAAAAAAAAAAAAAAAAAAAAACAAAAAAAAAAACTCACAAATATTTTCAACGTCGTCAAATTTTATTTCGATTTCCTGTTAAACTATTAGTAGGTTGCATCCATTAGGATAAAAAGCAAGTAAAAAAATATTGTTTTTTTTTGGGGGGGGGGGGGGGAGTCAGATATCTTTTTGTGAAGTGTCTTTTTCAGCATTCTGAGATCTAGCTTGTTTGAATCAAATAAGCAAGACTGTCTCTAAATTTTCGTGCTTTGCGGTTCTCATACGTTTTCTCTCTGGCTTAAACATACTGCGCTCAAACATTAAGGTAATAGAATCCCTGTTTTTATTATCGTTAATATAGTAGAATTTGCAATTAGACCGTGGGCCGAGCTGGCTATCGTACATATTCGTTACAAGTTTTCAGGGGCAATTATATCTACATCTTAAAATCCACTAAAATGTTATATCAATTGAAATATTTACTTTTCTGGATGAAATAGTTGCACATTATTTACAAATTATTAAAAATAAAATGCACTATTTTTGTCTTGACTGCATCACAAAGTCCAATCAAAAGCAGCGTACTATAATATGCCTTCTTGGAGAGCCAATCATCGTCGCCGTATTATCCACGATGCCGTATCGTGCATCCGTCAAAACGTAAACAAACAGATGGGTCATCAACAAATAGTAATAAAATAATAGCAAATCGTATAAAAATTCAAGTTTATTTGTGAAAAAAAATATTTTTCAAATAATTATACATGATAAACAATGCATATTTTATTTAAAAATAGCAATATTTTTAAATATATATATACTTAAAGATTATTTTTAATGAATCTAACAAATAATCACAAATCATAGAAAAAATACACTGATTTGTATGAAAATGAGGTTTAAAAAATATTTATACATCATAAACAGTACATAGGGAATAGTGGGGAGGAATGGGACACTTTTTAGAAAAGTAAGAAAATCAACTTTGTTTGGCATGAAAAGAAAAATTTCGATTTATAGAATACAAAATGAAACACTTTCTAATGTTCTTGAACAATATAGAATCATAATTTGCAGAAACAGTTTTATAATTAAAGAAATTGTAAATTTCAAAATGTTTCTCATACCTCACCACTAACAAGAAAGTATGGGACAGCTATAAAACAATGTATGTTTTATACAAACAATGTTTTACACTTTAATCAATAAAATTATTATTATTAGTTATAATTACAGAAATTATAAAAACTCCAAATTAGTAGTTTCATTAATGTTAGTATCATACAATAATCTTATATACATTAGTGCTGTAGTAATTATGTAAAACTTTATTAAATACTAGTGATATTTAATATTTATTAAAATTATTAATAACTGCATTTAATATTCAATAGTTACCAAGTTAACACTACTTCAAATTAATAATTATTAAACAATTAACTCTCTAATTAGGAACATATTATACATTTTTAAGCTGTAATTGTTAGAATTCATTTTAGAAAGAAAAAGGACAGGATGCTAGTTCCAAAAAAGGGATCATATTTAATGAGGAAATATATTAGAAATGTGTTTATTAATGATATAAGAAAAAGAAAAAAAAAATTATTTTTTTTGTATGATAAATTAAGTGTCCTTAGTTTTTAATAATTTTATGAATCGCAAATTGAAAAATACCATTAAATAACATGTTTTAATAATATCCCGTTTTTTCTAAAGAAATAAAGTTACATTATTTTTGCAAGCACATGAATTTAGAAATACTGTTGAATGGGGAGTCTTTTACAAGGAATCTCTGGTTACTGCTACAGGTTAATTTAAAGTTTTTTAAATTTAGGGTGCATTTTGCCAATTTCAAAGGGACAGGGTATGGCACCCTTTAAAAAATGGCCTAGAAGAAACAGTAAGTATTTACAGAAATAATAAAAACTGCAAATAAGTCATTTCATTAGTTTGTAGCACAAATAACAAAACTAACAAATATTTGCAGCTTGTTTCGCATTTGTACTTAGAAAAATTACTGTTAATCACCAAAATCTAAACTTACACATTTGTATGTGTATGCTAACCAAAAAAATTATGAAAACGAGTTAAACACATTCAAACACACATACAGAATAAATATAAGCATAGCCAGTTATATCTGAAATTCTCAAAATAGTTATATAACACCATTATTACCTCTCAGTGGGGATTATTAGCTTTCAATGGTTCAATTTCTTTTTCTTTTTTTTTTTTTTTAAATAAAAGATTTGCTGCCTTTTCAATCCCTAATTATTTTTTTTTATTTAGTACATATATATGAGTTACAAAGTTACCTATACCGAAGAAGCTCTTGCTGTGCTGAACATTTTTACCAATTAGTTCTTTTTCTCTTATGCATTCACTTACAATTTAGCTGTTGAGGAAATGTCAGTCTTTCATCCTTCTTTCACTCGAGATTGCTATTAATTTTTTATTACAAAAGTAGTACGAGAAACTAGAACACTGACTATTTATTCTTTTATTTGCAGAAATTTAATGCACTTACTATGATTATTTTACATAAAATAATGCATAAATTGATTATCTAAAAGAAATTATGACATTACAAATTATATTCGATTTAAATATCCTTTTTAAATGAAACTGTTTTATGTTGGATAAAAAGAATGCTTTTACAAACTTAACGGTTTTTAATTTTTTACAATACTTAGGAATTAAGCTTAGAAACAATTATTTAAAGCTCTTTTTTTGTTTATTCATAAGTAAAAATACCTGCAGAAACTTTCAAATTACGTTCATCTCTCAGATTTTAAAACTTTTTTTAATATTTTAAACATTTTGAAAATTTTTGATGTTAATCAATAATTTTTTTAAAAAAAAATCAGTTGATTAAAATCATGATTCAATCGCTAATTTAAATCAATTGATTAAAATCATTGGCACCCTAGATAAGACACAAATAGTCTAGTGTCGGCTATATATACAGTCTAACAAAGATTGTAAGTTGATAATGTCTGTGCTACAATATCAAATTCCAGTATTTTCATTCCTGGAAGGAAAATTCAGGATCGTCAGTTTCATATTTGATTACAATTTAATGTGTACTAATGTGCACTATCATTAAACAAAAGCAGTGCTATATTAACAGCATTTTTTCTTTTTTGTTCTGTTGTTTACTTAAATATTTGTGTTTTTGACAATTGACCTATGTCACGTCAAAAACTGGTTTTTCAGTATTTGGCGGCTAAAACCCAACCCTGGTTTCTAGCAAATGTAAACACACTTAACTGTGTAAGAAATCACTCACATTTTAAATTCTGTGCATCTTTATAAAATATACAGTGGGAATAAAATTATAAAATAAAATTTTTCATGAAGAATAAGGCAACATATTCAACTATAAAGAGATGTGAATTGAAAATTAAGTTGAAGAAAATAAAAAATTACAAATAAAAATTGATCTCTTTTAATCTAAATTAAAAATTATTTGCCTTTTTCAATTTTCAAAGTAATACATTGTTTTACAATTTTATATAAATATTTAATATTGTTAAATATATATTTTATCTCTGCAATTCATCTTTACTTTTCAAAAAAATGTTTGCTTCACAAAATTTATCATTAGAATTAACCATACTATATACTTTCTAAATATAATATAGTACTACACATATTAATTTCAAATACAAAAATTTATCCGATATTTTGCATAAAATAATGCATTCAGATTATATTTTTAGATTCTTAAAAATGAGAAAAATTCTCATTTTCTGTTCCAAGTATACAATATCATATTATATTGAATTATATGCTTAATTTCAATATTGTATACTTCTAAATTAAAGAAAGCTAGTATGTTGTGGCCATCACAAAACTTTCTTCTATATAAATCACGTCAATTAAATCATTTAAATAGTAGAAGAAATTACATCAATTTAGTACCAATTCATATCAAAGTATATCTGAATTTGAAGTTTGATGAAAATTCGTGCATTAGTTATTGAGATAGAGCTATAGGGGAAATTCTGAAAATTGCACCATACAGCGCTACCTGTTGAGCAATTTGCACCAAAACATAAACAGCATTAATTCATATCAAGGAATAACTGAATCTGAAGTTTGATGAAAGTCCGTGCGTTATTTCTTGAGATAGAGCTATTACAGAAATCGTGAAAAATGCTGCATAGCAGCACCACCGGTTGAGCGATTTATACCAAAACATAAACAGCACTAATTCATATCCATGTATACCTGTATCTGAAGTTTGTTGAAAACACAAGCATAAGTTCTTGAGATAGAGCTATTGCGGAAATCACAAAAAATGCAGCATAGCAGCACCACCTGTTGAGCGATTTACACCAAAAGGTACAAAATGTCAATTCATGTCAAGGACTAACTGAATCTGAAGTTTGATGAAAGTCTGTGCGTTGTTTCTTGAGATAGAGCTATTACAAAAATCTTGTAAATGTTGCAAAATGCAGCATAGCAGCACCATCTGTTGGGCGATTTACACCAAAACGTTACCAGCACCAATTCATATCAAGGAATAACTGAATCTGAAGTTTGATGAAAATCCGTGCATTAGTTCTGGAGATTGAGCTATTGTGGAAATCGTGAAAAATGCTGCATAGCAGTGCCACCTGTTGAGCGATTTATACCAAAACATAAACAGCACTAATTCATATCCATGTATACCTGAATCTGAAGTCTGTTAAAAACACAAGCATTAGTTCTTGAGATAGAGCTATTGTGGAAATAAAAAAAAATGCAGCATAGCAGCACTACCTGTTGAGCGATTTACACCAAAAGGTACAAAATGTCAATAACTGAATCTGAAGATTGATGAAAATCCGTGCATTAGTTCTTGAGATAGTGCTATTACATAAATCGCAAAAAATACAGCATAGCAGCGCCACCTGTAGGGCGATTTACACCAAAAACTAATCAGCACCAATTTATATTAGGGACTACTTGAATATAAATTTTTATTAAATTCTGTGCATTAGTTCTTGAGATAGAGCGCCCACAAAATTTGTGCCACAGACAGACATTTTGTAAAAACATGTTTTTCAGAATATCTGACCTCTAAAACGTGTAAATCCGTCAAAAACTGGAAGTCGAAAATTTTTACGAATCCAATACTTTCTTCTTGTAAAGATAGAAGAAAGTAAAAATTGGCTTGCATATGTTTATTTTGAAAGTAATTAAAAATCAGAAAAATTTCATTGAGTTTTAAAAGTGGTAGGTAGACAGTCCTCGTCAACTGATTCAGGATTTATATCAATTTCATGATCAGATTCATTATCAGGATCAGTTTCACAATTTTCACAGCTAATGTAGGTACAAAGCTCAGTGCATGAAACTTTTAATTTAAAATATGAGCACATTGCTGTAGCACAAGCAGTCTTTTTACATGTACAATGTACTGGATGAATTAAACTTCCTGGCACAGGTTGACCAGACATCCAATCTATTTCTAGGCCACCATCTTTTAATTTCCAACCATGATTGGTAGGCGATGGAATATCCATAACATTTTTAAGACTACTTCTATGGATGGCAGCCTGATAATTTGCTCTGTATATGTGTTTTAAAATGCAATCTTTATTGGGTGGAATCAGACTATCGGTTTTGAAACCTAATATCAGGCAGTTGTATCGGCACAGGTCAACATTGCTGCATGTTTTTTGTCCATATAGTAAGCATACAAACTGTTCAAAAATTTGAACTAAATGTCCAGTAACTACCCAACTAGTACCAAGTTCTTTGAATGCACAAATATATTCTTTTGAATCTTTCATGTATTCAAAAGCTTTAACTTTACTTTTACCTTTAAACGAGCTTACTGAATCGCAACCTGTAAACACGCGAAGACCCAATAAAGCTGAAGAAATGTCTTTTCCTAAATATTTAGATATACATGATACATCAAGTATGCTGATTTCTTGTGATGGACCTCGTACAAAAAAAAAGTTGTTTTTTTATTGTATGTGCAAAAGCTATTCCAAGAACCAAAACATCTGTATCTGGGCTTTTGATAATGATAGTCTCATGAGTTTTTGAAGCATGCATGGCATGTAAGTACATTCTAGTGTCTGCTTCTTCATGATTACATTGGAGTTCACATATATCCTCAACAATCACCTCTCCATTTGAATTCCCATAAAAGCAGTGACATTTAAACCCATGTACAACCATAACAGTTAAATCTTCAAAATAATTCGAATTTAAAGTCTTCCAAAATTGGAAAAAGAATTCAATCAAACTTTCCTTGTTCGAACCTGATGCCAAAATTTTTTTTTATTTGTTTAGGTGTCTTTTGATTAGAATTAAGAATTTTTATTTTTTGTATCCCGGAAGTCGCTCTTCTATTTTGCTCCATTTTTTTTAATGCTGACTTCCGGATATCTGTCGGTAACGAAGTCGATGCGTTTGCTGTTGAACTGTTTAGCAACTTAATAAGAGACATAAACACGTGCAAAGCAAACTCACCAAATGTAGTAGCTGTGTGTTTCATCTGCTGGATTAGTGCCATTCCATCAACAATGAGAGCTGAGTTAAAAGGAATTGCAGAAACAGAAACCGCTGAACCCACACGAACTTTTTCAATGTGATGAATGATTGTCGCTTTGTTTGTTTTTGTTTTGGTACCATCATAATTACCAATTGCTAGGGGAACTGGACTGAGGGAGTAAGTCATTAATGTAGCTAGGTCAAAATTTTGCACCTTGGCAAGAACAAGAAGACGGGTGAGTAAGTTTCTGTTTGATTGTAGTTGAAAAGTTTGATCTTTTACTTTGATATACATTATTTTTCCTATGTTAGAGAAAGTTTTAAGTTTTAAATGTTTAATAGGAGAAAAAAATTCAAGTCCAGTAGCACCAATGAGTCTATCTAGGAAACTTTTAAGAAAAGATTCTCCAACTTCAATAGCAGCTAGCAAATCTTTTTTTTTATCACAAGGTGCAATCTGTCCTGTTACAATGTTCAAAAGTTCATTGCTGTCACAATTATTATTGAAAGGGTTACACAAGGGCTTAATGGTATCACAGATGTCTTTGATGCTTGCTTCATCTTGTTTAATCCGAGATTTGTCAAGTTCTCTTCTAATCCTTGTAAAATCATCCTTCCCTGCCATAATTTTACATTGATGGTAAATCAAAGCTCTTGAATGATGTGAGAGGACCCAGCGGTGCAAAGCAGCCTTATTGCAAGTTATGCCAATTGATCCACCCATTGTTTTGCTGTGACGATTTAAAGTGTGTTCAATTACTTGATCGCACGGTGTTTTAGCAAAATTGTAGGATCCTTGCTGTTGAACAGAAAATTTACCTCTCAAAAACTCCTGAAGTACATCTGGATGTGTTTCATTCCATTTTAACATTTCACATAAGTAGATGCTTAACCCCTTCGCGACGGGAGCCTTTTACGAAATGTTTATTACTTTGCTACCGGTTTTAAAAAACAGAAGTTTGTGCCTATTCAAATTGGGAAAATGCTTGGATTAAATAAGGCAAATTTTGCAGTAAAATTTTACTGGTGAGGATAAACGAGGATCCTTAGACCTATTTCCGGCACGTATACGTGTCGCTCGTCCCCAAGGGGTTAAATAACGTGAATAATTTATTCGATCATAAGCGAAAAACCATGGTAGCATTGATCGAATTGCAGACAAGTGAAGATTCCAATTTCCCTCTCTTGTTGCTCTTATGAACAAAAGTAATATTTCCACCATTTCAAAATAACTACTCCAAAAACAAAATGTGAGATTCTCAGAGTTTTTACGTAAAACAAATTCATTATACTTTTGGAAAAAAAATTTAATATCAGGTGAAATAAGGTCTGTGGCAGGTATGTGTGGAAACTGTTCATTAAGTAGCTGCATGGCTCTCTCAACAATTGAATACTCTTCAAAATATTGTTCTTCAATAAAGGTTTTCAAGCGAAATGTTTGCAATGATTCAGCTAAGAGTTTGTGCGCACGAATACTTCGATTGTAGTGATTACCATTCAATACACGATTTATTGAATTAGGAGCAACAATGCCAGATTCAATTAAAATATCTTGAAGGCCAGCATCCCGAAACCGTTTACCAATCAGTGCAAGAAATGCCATCGTTGTAGGAAATTCTCCAAGTCGTAAAACTAACCTCCTTTGAAAAACATCATTTTGCCATCGAATTTTTTGGGCTTTGGAATAAATGGCCTGATCCATAGTTATTACACGACTATCTATTTTCAAATGATTTGCAATTTCTATGCTTCGTTCTAGTAAGTTGTTGATGGTCGACATTTCAGTTGGATTACAATCTAATACCGGCAAATAGCCAGTATTAGTTTTCATTGTAGCTGCTGTGGCATTTGAAATTAAAATATTAAAACCCGTCCATCCTGGAAGTGGTTGGTTTGGGAAATATGTAAATTTAGATAAATAAAATAGATCATCCATTTCTCGAGGAAATTCTTGAATTTCTTTATGGTCATATACATTCATTTCAGGTAGCACATTATAGATGGATGGACAGTGCTTTTTGTTTCCAGAGAAAAAACTTATTACATTTGGGGGTACATCAAGGGTTCGCCTCCTGCCTTTATTTTTGAACTGCCTAATTTCCTTTTCCTGCATTGTTTCCGATTGAGATTCATCTTGCCATTGTAAAATAATTCCGTTAGTGTTGTGTGTTGTTCCCGATCCAGACAACGTTTCTTCACCGAAATAATTGTTATTCCAAACAAGTGATGTAAATGTTTCAGTTTGGAAACCATCAGGAATTAAAGCATTTTCCTTTAACTGCTTTAGTGCCAATGTTTTGTCATGAAGTAATACTGTAGAATAGGATACACAGTGCCCAAGTCCATTTAATAATCCAATTAATTGTGAAGAGCCTGTTAGATGGCGAATTGTCAATCCTAGAGCTAAATGCTTGGGAGTTTGCCGTCTTCCATTAAATGGCATATAAATAATATCTTGAGCAATAGAAAGAATTTTTCGCTTGATGGCAATCTCTACATCCAGAAAGTTTTCTAGCATCACATCTTCAGACGCACCAGTACACCAAGCTAAAAAATTGAAAAGCTCAGAAGGAACAATCTTTGAGGCAGCATCTAAAGATAAATCACAAAGATTTGGGGTTTAACAGGTTGAAAATTTAGAAAAATCCTTTATTATGCTTTTCAATGCTGTTGCAGAAGAATATAAGTCTCGTAATAAATTATGCGCTGGGGGCACATATGATGCTCGAGACCGTTCTTCATCAGATTCTGTTTCTGTTGTGCTGCTACGATTTATTAAATGACATACATTATCACTAGTTGTTTCACAGATAACAAGTTCACAACTATTAACTTTTGAACGTTTAATAAAACGTACATTAGCATAAAGTTTTTGAATTCGCAGTTTCAAACAAAAATTTCTATATCCTGTAATATCAATGCCCTCCTTTTCGAATACTTTTTTCACAAATAATTCTGTCACCCTATTCATCCGTAAAATTTCTTTTAGTTCCATTATTCTTTTCTCAATAACCTCAGAACAAAACTCTTTAAATGATTCTTCATGATTATTATGACCAGACATGGGAGTGTACTTTGATGTAAACTTACTAATATATCGTTTATAACATGACCGGTGATATCTTACTTCAATTGCAACCATATCCTTACATCTAAGTTCCATAAGTAAATTTTCATCATTTTTGGAAGTGGCAGCAGATCATAAAAGGTTATTATTCGTTTCACATCTTGCAAGCTTTTCTCGCTTTCTTTTACCAGAGTGTTTTTCTTTAGTGTACTTTTCTGTGCGACAAATAATGCATATAGCTGGTAAAATGGTGTGACTGTTGTTGGACCGAATACCTATATTTGTGCTTCGTAAATGACGCTTTGGTTGATGAGCGTCCAAAGTTAAGTTACCGATATTTGTTCGATTCAGTGGTGGAAAATTGGCGCAGAGGAGGAGCCTATTGACACCACTAATATTTTATAGTATGCTTCACTTTAATAAAAACTCAGAAATTCTGTCATTAGATAAGCCGAAAAATACTACTATAATTTAGTGGTGTCAATAGGCCCCTCCTCTGCGCCAGTTTTCCACCACTGTTGATTGTTGGGCTGTAGTAATTGTTGAGGAATTTTTTGCCGACGAATTAATCGTTTTTCTGCAGCTTCAATTCTTGTTTTATCAGTGAATCTATTATAACACTTTTGATGGAAACCAAGAGCAGAATCATTGGGAATATTCAGTTCATTGTCCACTGAAATATTCTGCAAGTTAAAAGCAATTTCTGCTTCTGCACCACCCAAAGGGTTCCATCTAGGAATGCAATTAGTAACCTTAGTCCATGTTGTTTTTGAAAATGGTATAATTTTGTCCACCACATCAGTTAAATGTAAACAACAAGTCTCTGGAGCAGAAACTGACATTTTAAAATTACTGCAGACAATTTATTCTAATACTTTTTAAGAAATGAAACATAATTACTAAGAATGTTAAATTTACGTTAAAAATAAATATTTCTCAGGTCTGAAGCAAGTCTCTAGAGATAATATTTCAATTTTTACGAAACATATGCCACATATTTGTAAACATATATGAAAACAAAACAAGATACGCAGACATTTAAGAAGTATTTTGAATACTAAACTATTTCACTATAAGAAAAAAATTATTTAAAATGGACTATATACATAGGTATTAACTAAATATAACTACTATATTTATTTATTATCGGAGCCTACGCTCGATATGAGGTTTGTAGCTTCGCTTCACTTGCGGATATAAAGATATAACGAAAATTTCTGTTTGTTTACAAACAGAAGTGAGGAAAGTGTTAAAAACGGCCACTGTAATGACTCTGATTGGTCGTCATAGAAGCAATGAATATTTCGTGCATTATGATTGGAGAGTAGTATGATTTGATAGTAAAGGTGTAAAGCGGTTAATAAGTTATAAGTTCGCTATATTTTTTAACATTTTAAAATAATGTGCAAACTTCGTTTCCAGAAAAATGTGTCTTTCAGTTATTTAGTTAGTATTTATATTATTATTAAACTTTTCAGATTGCCCCTCAATACTTGTAACGAAAGTAAATTTAAAAAGCTTTTTCCAGCTCGGCCCACGGTCTAAATGCCAAACTCTGTGTAGATTTCTGTTTTCGTCTTTTTTTTCCGTCAACTACATTAAGCAGCTTCCTCTTCATTTGAAGCGAAATAGCAGTTTGTTTTCGTACCAATTTCGCAGCCATTGCAATCATAAAACAAAAGCTCATTAAAAAAAAAAAAAAAAAAAAAAAAAAAAAACACGAAATTCACTTATTTTCACCCAAAATTTACCAATTTCAACTCAAACTATCTAGATCGAAAGCGAATTTTTTTCGTGTTAAACGATTTTTGTTTCGTGTTAAAAGAAACAAAACGTATTAAATTGCATAGTATACTGTCCGGACCGTTATATCATTTCGTGTTAACCATTTTTGTGTTAAGCGTTTTCGTGTTAAACGTATTTCACTGTAACTATTTAAGAGTATCTTACATAAAAAAGCAATATACTCTTACATTTGGACATAAAAAAAGTAAGAATGTTCCCAAATTTTGCATATACAACTTTTTAAAAACTCTGTAAATTAATTCATTAATTTAATTCAATAAGATACAGGGACTTAAATAAGATTTAGCTAAAGGTATTGGCAAGTAATTGATTGCTAAAATTATTAGAAAGTAATTGTTAATATTATTAACCCTAGATCTACCGGGAATTTTATTCAAGTTTTAATAAAACGTTCTACACCAGAATTTTTATTTAAAACTATTTAACTTATTTATTTACCTTATCTTTGTCAGATTTATATACTTAGTTTATTTTAAAGAAATTTCTGGTTTGAATGAATATTTTGTATGTACCTGTCGGGTCCAATGGACCCGTCTGGTAGACGGAGGGTTAATATTTTTTTTAGCTCCCTTTCTCTTATATTAAGTATAAATTCAAAATATTATTAGGAAATTGAGATCCTCTAGGGGGCTTTTCAAACTAAAACGTATATTGTTTCTTAAAACGGTGAAAAAATAATCAATTTTAAAAAAGCATTTTGAATTCTTAAATAATAATAATAATTAAGTATGATTGTTATATGACTAGCTGTAAAATTTTCAATTTACTGAATGACATCATAAACTAGTAAATCTGAAATAAATTTTCGTTAAAGTAAAAAAAAAAAAATAAAATAAAATAAATAAATAAAAAATAAATAAATAAAAATAAAATAATAACAATAATAACAGTTAAATAAAACATAATGATATTAACAGATGCTAGTCCTAAGTCAAGATAAAATGTACAGGGATTATATTATTATTATTATTATTCAGGTTTTCAGTAAAGAAAATTATTCATGCATATATATTGCTGTACTACACGTACACACATGTACTTAAATATAACTTCAGTGCTAAATCATATAAATAACATATTTGGTATTAAAACATATCCCCCTCTCTCTCTTCTTCTTCTCCCCCTTTTTTTTTTTTTTTTTTTTTTTTTTACTTTAAAGAAATTTTATTTCAAATTTACTAGCCTATGATGTCATATCACAAAAAGAAAATTTTATGGATAGTCACAGAAAGAACATACTATAATTGTTATTAATATTTTTAGAATACTATGAAGAATGTTTTAAACTCATTTTTAAGAAGAACAGTGAAATTAATTTCAATTCAAGAACCCTCTAGGATCTTATTTTTATAGGATTAGCCAGTAGTGGGCGCTCGTTTCTAGTGTGGGAGGAGCCTTCACTTTGTTTATCCGCGAACGTTGTGCGATTCAGCGCTGATCATAATTCATATGTTAACCCAATATTTTACAAATATTTGTACGTCAGTTGAAGTATCAGCGATAGTAATCAGTATTGAAAGTAAAGTGTTCTTTTTTATTCGAAATATATACCAGAACGTTTTAATAATTTTCGTTTTATTTAATTGCAGACCTACGCCCATTAAATAAAATGCTATTTAACAGTTTTAAGAAAAGATATTCCTCCCTTTTTTGCAGTAGTTTTTTGTAAAATTTGTAAAAAAAAAATATTCCAGTAATGATCCTTGGAATAAGTGTTGTAAATTACTGTTTAATTTATCTATGCAGAATTAATGATGCCGCTACTCTTTTCAGACCTCTGTTCCCTAAGAAATAAGCACTTCCAAAAAGTCTTGGGGTATTTTATTTTATTTTATTTATTTTTTATTTATTTATTTAATTTACAAAATATTTTTTTTTATAAGAAAAAAAAATGCAATGCATTTAATACTGTCTCCTCTAACATATAAATCTTAAGTACTATTTCGAAAGTGTGGTAGATAATTTGAATTCAGAATTCCGCTAAATTGGCAAAACAGTTAATTATGAATGCAAATATTGACGCAATATAACCAACATAAGTGATACAGTTTTTCAAGGTGATTTTCATAATTGCTATTTCCAAAAGGTAATTTTCGCCTTATTTAACCTCAAAATTTACACGGCGAATATTACTATTAGAAAAAAACAGCGGTTATAAATATACCGGAAACACAATCACTACTGGATTTTCGCATCAGATATATACATGGTGTTTTAGAAGTATGTGTCAAAAATGTACAGGCAGGTAGAAAGGACCTAAATAAGCAAATTTCGTATAGAAATGTGGGTGCGGAAATGCAGCGTTGCGGTTGTAGAGGGCGCTGTTGAGTGTGACAGATGAATGCTCTTCAATCGTCATTTCCCGCACTGATTTCAAGCAACATGCATTATTATACTAATGCCGACTCTGGCAGACATTCATTTCATGCATGGGGCTGCGCGAGGAAATAGCTTACACCCAACGCACGTCCAACAGCCTTCGAGATTGTAGAAGGATTATCCTCTACTGTGCATAATACTCCTTTTATCTGCTGAACTTAAGAGCACCCTCTACTGCCTCATTTTCACACCCACATTTCTATACGAAATCTGCTTATTCAGATCCCCTCCAGTGTTGCCAGTGGGCTACTTTTTTTAATTCGTATTTCTTAATTGGCACCACTTTTTTGGAATGGGAAAATTCGCCTAGCCCACTGTCAACACCGGTCCCCTCTACCTGCCTTTACATTTTTGACATATACTTCTGAAACACCCTGTATTTTAGAAAAGTTAACAATGCTGTGCTTAATGTTACTGCGATGTCAAATCAATTTTTTTTTCTTTGAAACGGCATGCAAACGCAATAGAATGTTACATTGTTACGTTTGATTGAAAGTAAGTGATTTTATTTCTATAAGTTTTATTTTATATACAATGTTATGCATAAATAAATCATGCACATTGTATTAACTTTAGTGAAAATTTTGCACATTGGAAAAAAAAAAATAATATCCTTGACAATGAATACAAAGGCACTCATTATATATTATAACATATCCGTAATAAGATATTATTATTATAATATCATAATAATGTAATATAATATATGTTACAATATAATAATAATACATATAAATATAATTATAAATAATTTATTATTATTATTTATTATAATAATTTATAATTATTAATTATTATTACTTATAATTGATATTATTTATATATATATTATTATATTATAGGTTACCTTTGTATAATTATATTAATTTCACAGGCATTTATTCGTTTATTTTGACGCTGACTTCAGGCAAACATTTTCGCACTTTCACATTTACAATATTTTAGGATTACGATACTATTACTACTTGAAAGATAATAACAAAACTAGTTCTTATAATAGAGCATATTTATGCTCTAGTTTTGATTATAAATGTTTCTTCGGGGGAAAAAAGTGAGTATTAAGTTTATTTCTTACAGTCAAAATTGATATAATTTTCGGGGACTATACAGATTTGATGATCTTGAAAGTAATCGGGAGCTGGAAAAAAAGAAATATATATATATACATATACATGTATGAAGATTTTATGAAATAAAAAATAATTATTATATTAATGTGAAAGTAATTGTACTTTTTTATTATATATATTAAACATTATTCTATGAAATGTACGATTTAAAAATAAATGCTACTACTCCTGTATTGCAGTATAGGTTGGATCCAGTGTTGAATTCAATATTTTTAATATTCGAATTTTAATACTATTCGAAAAACATGTGAGTTGCAACCTACAATTTTTTGACAGATTTATATTTATTATTTCAAATGAAAATCAAATTTCAAAGTGATTGCTTAAAAGGCGCAAAGGCCAACATAGTGAAAAAGATTCCAAGCCGGGACTCGAACCCGGGCCATCCGTATAGCGCACTGACGTTCTACCGACTAAACCACTTGGAACGATACACAGCTCGGAAAATTTCTCACTATTATAAGTTGGCAAGGCTACAAACGCAGCACAAGATGGAATATTTATCGTGAGCCACCGACCTGGGGCTAACACGAAACATAATTAAATATGAAAACACGAAACATAATTTAATTATGTTTCTTGTTAGCCCCAGGTCGGTGGCTCACGATAAATATTCCATCTTGTGCTGCGTTTGTAGCCTTGCCAACTTATAATAGTGAGAAATTTTCCGAGCTGTGTATCGTTCCAAGTGGTTTAGTCGGTAGAACGTCAGTGCGCTATACGGATGGCCCGGGTTCGAGTCCCGGCTTGGAATCTTTTTCACTATGTTGGCCTTTGCGCCTTTTAAGCAATTACTTTGAAATTTGATTTTCATTTGAAATAGCCAATGAAATGCTTGGCTATTACGTAAATTTCATAGGAAATTATATTTTACTCATTTTATTGAAACATTTGAACTGGCAACAGCCGAAACATATTAAGCGAGTGAAATGGTCATATTGGCAAGAAATAATACATTAATAGAAGGGAAATAGTCATTCTGTAGCATTTCAACAATCGAGTAACGAACTTCAATTTGGATACAACCCTTAAAATAGGCTCATTTTAAAACTGTTAATTTCTCTGAAACTAATCGTACGAAATTCATGAAAATTTGTATTTAGTCTAATTAAAGGGTGTATAATTTATTTATGGTGTCAAACTTAGGTATTGATATTGGAAAAAAAAATGGGTTCGTTTTGATAAGTAAATGACTCCCTAAGTGAATTTTATAAACATCATTTAAAAGTAGACTTTATTTCCAATCGCTTGGTACCAGTAACTTTCTTCTACAACAAATTGTTGCCAGAGTTAGTAGAGGGTGTTCACCTTTTAGGTAGCTTTCATTACAAAAAGCTACCTATTGCAGCCGTTCGGAGGAAAACGATTTCAAAAAATTTTGGTATATTTTCATCGATCATGACCCCCAGACCCCGAAACCACCCTCCGTTCAAAAGTTGATATAAATAAATAAATATATATATATATATATATATATATATGATCTTTGTCACACTGTACCTCTCGTATTTATGAACCGATTTGGATGAAATTTCGTGTATACGTAGTACATACCAATGTCTCGACCGAGTTCGTTGGCCAGCTTCATCCGCCATATTGTTTCAAAATGGCGGCCATTTAAATTTTTTTTTTAATTTTAAATTTGAAAGGTTGTACCAAAAAATTGAAAATTAAAAAATATTTTTTTTTATGTGTTTCACCTTGATACAAAGATTCTGGAGCAGTTTTTGTTTCGTTTATATCTTAAAAAATGGCTGCGTTATAGCACTTTGAATTTCTAGCGTGGCTGACATTTTGAAACGACCTGATTTTTGTCACGCGATAACAGGCGTATTTATGAACCGATTTGGATGTACCTTGGTGTATACATAGTACATACCAATGTCTCGACCGAGTTCGTTCGCCAGCTTCATCCGCCATCTTGTTTAAAAATGGCGGCCATTTAAATAAATTTTAAAAAATTAAATTTTAAATGAGGTACCAAAAAATTGGAAAATGAAAAAGATTTTTTTTGTATGTGTTTGACCTTAATACAAAGATTCCGGAACAGATTTTGTTTCGTCTATATCTAGAAAAATGGTTGAGTTATAGCATTTTGAATTTCTATTGTGGCTGACATTTTGAAACGACCTGATAATAACAGGAGTATTTATGAACCGATTTGGATGTAACTTGGTGTGTACATAGTACATACCAATGTCTAGATCGAGTTCGTTGGACATCTTCATTCGCCATCTTGTTTGAAAAGGACTGCCATTAAAAAACAATTTTAAATTTTAAATTTAAAATGAAGTATCAAAAAATTGGAAAATGAAAAAGATTTTTTTTATGTGTGTGACCTTGATACAAAGATTCCGCAGCAGTTTTTGTTTCGTCTATATCTTAAAAAAATGGTTGAATTATAGCACTTTGAATTTCTAGCATGGCTGACGTTTTGAAACAATCTTATATTTGTCACGCGATAACACGTGTATTTATTAACCTATTTCGATGTAAGAAGGCATGTGGATAGTATATAGCAATGTCTTGCCCAAATTCGCTGGTCAGCTTTATCAGCCATCTTGTTTCAAAATGGCGGCCAGTAAAAAAAAAAAAAAAAAAATATTTAAAGTAAGGTGCAAAAAAATTAGAAATTGAAAAAGGTTTTTTTTTTAAGTATTTGACCTTGATATAAGGATTCCGGCGCATTTTTTGTTTTGAATTTATCTTAAAAAATGGCTCAGATATAGCAGTTTGAATTTATAATGCGGGTGACATTTTTAAAAATATGATTTTTTGCCTGCGACAGCACTCGTATATATCAACAGATTCTGATGTGAGTGAGCATGTGCACAGGAATTACTAAGGTCTCGACCAAGTTCACTGGTTAGCCTCATCCACCTTGTTGTCTTAAAATGGCAGGCACTTCAATGTATCGCATAATTTGGCAACCAAATATAAGTTATTTTAAATAAAAGCAGCTTGGATAAAGCTGACTAATTTCGCTAAATTCTCATTCATAATGATTTTGTATTAATAAAAATTAGTATTGAATCTCCTATAATCGGTTTCCACTAAATTGAGCTTTGTGCGTTTGAATAATATAAGCTGGCTTTTTTAAAATAAGGAATGTGAAAGCTACCTCTTCCTCCCGGCACTGGCCGGAAGGACTTTTTTTCATTCGGCTGTACTTATATATTTTTTCCGTATTATAATTATCTGTGCATATAATTCTGTTTTTATACGATTATAGTTTTTAAGGTTAACAAACATTGGATGCAGCTGAATTTTAAGAGCATCCTACAGCTCCAAGTCAAAAAAATAAAATAATAGAAAAAAAGGAATTGTGAAAAAAAATTTTTTTTTTATGCATCGCTTAATAAAAAGTAATACAGGATAACAATTAATATTTTAAGAATCTACATAGTTTGTAGAATCTTTTGGCATAAAAATTAAATGAAATAATACAAAAATTAAAATAATTATTCACACTTGGAAAAAATCAAAATATTTGAATAACCATTTACCTGGTTCAAAATATTAGAAGAATGCATTATAAATAATACGTGTTTTTTTAAGAAAGGAAAAATAGTTATTCTTTAATATTTTGTAGCATCACCTTTACATTTTATAATAGCACGAACTCGCTTTGCCAAGCTAGCTATAAGTGGTTCGCAATGTTTTCTGCCCAGACATGACCAGACCATGTCGACTTTATGCTGGAAAGAAGCTCAACTTTGCTTTTTCGTACAATATTTTGCAGTATTTTTTTCATTATTCCCCACAAATTCTCTATTGGATTTAAATCCGGCGAATTAGCCGGCCAGGGAAGTACGTTAATTCGGTGTTAGCTAAGTCGGTTCTTGGTGGAGACTGACCCTTGTGAAGGTGCTAAATCATGTTGGAAAATAAAATCGTCATCACACAGATCTCCGACGATGGTATCATGAAATGCTCAAGAATTTCTAGATATATCTCAGAATTAATCCTTTCGTTAACGATACATAGTCTTCCAGGACCATCTGCAGTCATGCAAGCCCATACCATTACACTGGTTGCAAATTTCACTGACCGTTTCATGCAGTACTTGTCATATGCTTCTTGCTTCATTCGCCATACACGAATACCTTGATCATCATATGTTACGCAAAAAACATTCTCATCACTAAACAGTATCTTTTTCCAATCATCCAGACCCCCATAGAAGCCTTTTTTTAAAAGTCATGAGGGGCTTTATCTTTGGTACACGAGATTGAAATCCAAGTTTATGGAGACATCTTAGTGTAGTAGATTTACTCACATCAATACCGTGTTCTTTCCACTTTCGATGCAAATATCTTACACTTCTAAATCTGTTTTTTTAGCAATATTCTTTAGCTTTCTGTCGTCTCTATGAGTAGCTTTTGGCTTTCGGCTGCTATTCAGTTGCTTGTTTTAAAATACTGCTTTATTGCTCTACTAACACTTGGTTGAGAACATTTTAAGTAACTGGTGATATATTGGTGATTACGACCTTCTTTATGCAAATCAATAATACGAGACTTTGTAAAATCCGTTACGTCGGAAGAACGACCCATGTTTCACACAAAGTGAAAACAATGATGATGCAAAGCGCTTTATAACTTAAGAAGAAGTCTCGCAGAAGCTAATTTTATGCTTAATTTATGCAACCTTCTGAAACAATCAGGAAAATTCATAAGTATTCTAATTTTTGAACCACCTATTTTAGTATTCTAATATCTTGAATAATGAAAATAATTTTACAAAAATACAATATTCACTCAAAATTTAATCTTTTACAGTTTTAATTTCCAATAACATGGAAATTTATTAAAACATTAACCGTTGTTCTTTTTCAATTGTACTGCACTGAAATAAAGCTAAATGCAATTTCAAATACAAATGAAATGAATTATTCAATTTTTTTGACTTGGAGCTGTACAATTAAGGCGAAGGTTAGTATTTGAAACGAAGTGTCATTAAATGCCTATCAATCTTAAAACTTATGAGAGTGTAAAAACAGAATTGGATGCATTTCGATCGTTTTGCTCTCGAAGCTGGTAGACGGGAGGTGCTGGGTTCGAACCCAATCGCGCCCGTCGGCCTAATCGTTCGGAGTTTTCGTGGTTTTCTTCGAACCGTGGATTTCCATGCGTTAATACGGATTAGGTTCCCTTAGAAAGACCTCCACGGAAGGCACTCCGCCTAGGGCCCATATCCCTCGTGTAGATAATTGGCCGTCAACAATCAACCCAACCCAACCCGATCGTTTTGTTTCCCTAGAAAATAATTTTCTTTTCACTAACTTTCGATTATCAGAATAAAAAAAAAGCACTGTATATTTTTCTCAATGTAATCGCGTAACTATTGTATTTCTTATTTTTATTTTTTAGCAAACGATCGATTTATAGTTTAGCTGTTGCCAAAAAAATTAATTTTTTTTACTGAAATCGTTTCAGTAGTCCCCGTGGAAAAGCTTCTTTAATATGAGCTGTTTTTTACATAATTTCGCAACTATTATTTTCCCGTTAAGGCGACTTTTGAAAGAAAACTTTTTCCCCACTCTACAACGCGAATCTTTCTGACTAATTTTTAAACTTATTAGTTATTAGACGTAAATTGAACGTTACAATTGCAGGTATGATTAACGAAGTGATTTTTAATCTGACAGTTTTTATTTCGTTTTTGTTAAATCAATTACATCTTGCGCTACAAGCATTTTTTGTCTGGAGACAGCAGTATTACCCCCCCCCTCCCCCCCCCCGACAGAATTTTCTGAAAAATTTTCTCACTTTACCGAAAAATAGAAAAAAAATCTCTTTGATTACATAGTTTCTGAATAATACAACTTGCAAATTTCATGCGTTTGAGAACAAAATTTAATTTAAAAATGTGCCAGTGTCTAAAGTAGCCAATTTGGATTTGAGAACCGTCTTAAGGAAAATTTCAAATTCGTGAAATTAAATTGGCATATGATATCGTCTTCCCATAGAAACATTAAACTTCTGAATGGTCTTATATTTTCTTAACATACTGTATTTACATTTTCAGTTTAGAGTTCACAATAGATCATTAGTTATGCTATTATGAATAATCACTTGTTATGTTTCACTTTTACGACGGTCATAGTGATTTGTATCAGGCGGATGAAGCACTGAAGCTTTTGTTAAATCAAATACAGAGTTAAGTAATTGTTTTAACTCTAACGTTTCAAGTGTCACCACAAATTCTAAACAAATGTTCTTATTAAATTAACTACAGTTCATTCTTTGATCTCAGTAGGTTACTATGTCACTCAGAGCTGTTGAACAATTTATCATTAAAAATATGTCATTTATATGATTGGTGATTGTGTTTATAATCATTCGTGTTTTCGCAGTATTTTAACAGGGTGTCAAATAGCTTAGACCTCTAAATAATAAGAAACAATACTGAAGTATTATATATACACAAAAGAAATTCTGTACATTAAAAAAAAAAAAAATCGACGCAGTTAAAATAAATTATGAAATATATTTCTGTGATATCAGGTATTGGTATTAGTACAAGGTTGCTATTTGAAACCTACCAACACAGATCCAATTTAAAAATAGATTTCCTATCCCTGCCTAAGAACTATAATTGCAATAATGACCAACTGATGGAGGCATGCATATGTGTACAATATATTTGTAAAATTGCGGAATAATTGTGTAATCTAATATGCCAATTATACCAGCTATTGCATCCAGAAACCATACAAAATAAGTAAATCAAGAAGTTTATTAACAACATTTCTGAAGTAGGTTATCAAAAGCTTGTAAAAAACTTGTTAAATATTGTTTTCTAAACTAAACCCTTTTTTTCTCTCGACTTCTTCTATGTTGGATTATATTAATTTTTAAATAAATTGCCGAGGGAAACAGGTTAATTTTAGAGAAATATTCAAATAGACTTAAATAAGTAACCTCTCATCAATTTATATGAAATATTAGGTCTGCCGGAAAGTTCTGTCCGGCAATGTTATTTCACGCATACTTTTTAAAAATTCAGATTTTTTTCACATTTCACATTAAGGTGAAAAAGTGGGAATTTTACTATTTCAAAAAAGTGGTGCCAATGAAGGTATCTGAATTTTAAAAAAGTAGTCGTGGAATAACATTATCGAACAGAACTTTTCGGTAGACCTAATATTTTGGTGTTTACCCTTTCAGGGCCAAAGCACCTCCATTTCTAAAATGTTGAAATGAATGACTGACACTGGAATTTATGACCAAATTTATCTGGAAACAAGAAAAAGCTAAATTTCGCATACATAGTAAACGGAAAATTTGTGTACTAAAATTCTGGTGCAACTGAGTTTTAAAACTAAGTGGTTTCATAAACATACCACCGTCCTTGAAAGGGTTAAAAAAAAAAAACGTTCTACTGACAGGGCCGCCGCAGGCGTCTATATTTTAATTATACTTCGCACCACTTTCTCAAAACAAAAGTATTTGACATACAGTTTGACAACATTGTAAGAGAAATGTACTACAAAATTTATTTTTTTTTTTTAATAGTGGTGCCAATAGAAAAGAAAAATAGTCGTCTGTGGCAGCACTTGTACAGAACTTTCCTCATTGATAATTTCGACTTCGCTAAAGTAATTATTCATTGAATTATGCATATAAAAGAATTCCAAAATTAAATTTCACGACTACTATTAGTTGAATGAGAGTTAGATTTGTGTTGAATATTAAGTAGATTATTGCCATGTAGTCTGACGTATATTACGCGCTTAAAATTTCATACTTCAATTTTCTATTTTTAGTTCTATTCAGTGTATAATTGCACACTTTTACTGTATATCAGAAACAAAGACAAAAAACAAACAAACAAAATAAATAAATAAATAAAGATTATCGTAAAGTTTATTATCGTTTTCTATTACTTTTCATACAATCTGACTGAGCAATTTTTTTTCTAAATAAATATCATGTTCATTAAAATCTAAGTTATTATGATAATCTTTATTAGCTCACAGACTATCAAAGACTGAGAACTAATGTGGACACAGGTTCTTTAACCCTAGAACTACCGGAAATTTTACTCAAGTTTTATAAAAACATTCTACACCAGAATTTTTACTTAAAACTATTTAATTTGTTTATTTAACTTATTATTGTCTGATTTATACATTTAGTTTGTTTTGAAGAAATTTTCTGGTTTGAATAGATATTTTGAATATACATGTCGGGTCCATTGGACCCTTCTGGTAGACAGAGGGTTAAGTATAGTCGTGGGGGAAAAAAGTAAACACCCCCCTACTAACTCTGCAACAAATTATTGTAGAAGAAAATTACTGGTACCAAACGATTGTAAATAAAGTCTAACTTTAAATGATGTATATAAAATTTACATAGGGGGTCATCTATATATTAAAACGCACCCAAGCTTTGTCTTTTTTCAATTCCAATACCCAAGTTTGATACCATAAATAAATTCTACACTCTTCAAGTAACCTAAAAACAAATTTTCGTGAAATTCGTACGATTGGTTTCCGAAAAATGAGCATATTTTAGGGGCTATATCCAAATTGAAATTCGGTGCTCGATTGCTGAAATGCTACGGAATAACTATGTCACTTCTAGTGATGCGTTATTTCTTGCCAATATGACCATTCCACTCACTTAATATGTTTCGACTATTGCCGGCCCAAATGTTTCAATAAAAATGAGTAAAAATATTTTTTTTCAAATTATGCTTTTCTGCACATCATAGACGGCCCCTTATGCTATCATTTTGATGTTTTTTTAATCATAATTTGAAAACTACTTGGAAGAAAAATTTGAAATTGTGAATTTGCACAAAGCAGGACATAATGACCATATATCTATAAAAAAAAATGTAGGTTGCAATTTATAATTTTTTCGAATATTAATTTCATAATTCATATTATAAAATTTTAAAAAATTACAAATTCAATGTATTTATGGTTGGGTTTTTTAGTATTAGAGTCCACACAAAAAATTATCACATTAAGATCATAATTTCAGGAGATATTAATAAAAATTTGAAAATGTAAGTTAACATTACCAGCTCTATATTTTGACAGTTTATAATTCAAAAACTCATCATCCAAAATGACTTGAAATTTCGGTTCTAGTCATATTTTGAAACGAAGATTTAAAATACATTATCAAAATTGGGTGTTGCTATTGAAAAAAAACAAAGTTTGGCCTGGTTTTGATTTGTAGCTGTAAATCAAAATTTTATATACATTATTTAAAAGTAGACTTTATTTCCAACCGTTTGGTACCAGTGACTTTCTTCTGTTACAATTAGTTGCAGAGTTAGGTCGGGGTGTTCACTTTTTCTCCGACGGCTATACCTACGTATGTATGTACGTAACGCGATAATTCTTGATAGAAATATCCGATTTGCTTCAAATTTTGGATATAGGTTCATTCTGATAAGGCGCTTCCGTGATTAGTTTTTGGGGTTTATTGGTTAAGTATAAGGTGGGGGGGGGGGGTAATCCCTTATTTAATTCAGATAAATAGGTTTTTCATGCAGAATTATCCGAAGTGCTTCAAATTTGGTACACCGGTTTATTCTGATAAGGCCCTTCCCTGATTATATTTGGAGGTCCATTGGTTAAGCATAATGGGAGGAAATGGTGGAGCAAATCCCCCTCCTCCCTTAATTTAGCTTAATGGGTTTTTTTGTCCATTTCTTTATTTTTCGAGAGGCTTTTCTTTGAAATAAGTGTATAATATTCAATTAGTGTGATTAGCCTGTGAGCTGAATGTCATCAGTTTAACTAGACACTTTACTTTTTATTTTTTATTAATTTTTCATTTTCATAACCAGCGTGTAACGCGCACTTGTAATTTTCGATTAATTTTCACGAAACAAAAGTGCGCGCTATGCGCCAGAAAATTTGGTAAATGAAATCAGAATCAGGATTATGTTATATTGATCAACTTTCCACCCTGAATATTTTTTCTAAAGATTCATAACACAGGGACTGGCATGTGATGATATTTCCTTTTTTACCTTCAAACAGAAGGGAATATTTTACGTGTTGATTTGTGCACTGATTTCTGTACAAATACTAAAAAATTCCATCACGTACAGCTTTAAAGTAAATTGACTAGTTCTTTCTGGTACTTAACCCCTTAATTCTCGCTCCCGTCATATTCTCGGGCTGTGTCTTTTACTCAAATTGTTTGATTCCCACCAGTTTTATAAAATAGTGAAATCGGCTATATTTTAGTATCGTTTTTACTGTCATTAAATAAGGTGAATATTTCTTTTTCATAAAAGTGGTGCCAATAAGCAATTTGAATTATTCAACCGTAATTTAATTCGATCGTTAAGGGGTTAAATTCAAAATCTTGTCATAATGACATCAGAATTAATAAATTATAAATTTATATATATTATATATATTATATATAATTAATATATATAATTGTTCGTTGTTGTATACGATACACTGCAAAGGGAAGAAGAGACAATATAAAGATTTTTGACGTGGTGACTCTATGACTTACATAACAGATTAATAAAATTTTACATACAATTTATTTAAATTGTTTTATATGCTATCTTCCTTATCTTCTGTGAGAAATGATTTTAAATGTTTTATTGTCTTTTCACTGAAGTAGAACGGGGTTTCTTTGTTGCGATGTTCATTCGTTTTAATTGTCAAAAAAGATGGTACATTGTTTTGAAGGTTTGATTTATAAGTTTCAGATTATCCGTCACTCTATCAACCGCTACACCACCTCCCCTATTTTTTTTTATTAATCAGAAAGGTACATTGGCGTAACATTGTTGACAGCACGCAAGATGCTCAAGCAACTAATGA
The DNA here is from genome assembly GCA_963932465.1 of Maratus speciosus. Taxonomy (NCBI): domain Eukaryota; kingdom Metazoa; phylum Arthropoda; class Arachnida; order Araneae; family Salticidae; genus Maratus; species Maratus speciosus. The sequence goes on from OZ010793.1 coordinate 178,027,598, forward strand.
TGATTTGGAGATATTGACCTTGGTGTCAAACGTACCATGTTTAAGAAATATGTCTGCAGATAAAATCACAGACATTGGTTATCAAAAATTAAAGGATGACATAATTATTCAAATTGTTGTGAATCTAGAGAAATCTGAAACGGATGAATGTGATGAATCAGTGAATGATGAATCAGTGAATGATGAATCCGTGAATGATGATTCAGGAGCCATTCATGCAGAAGTGAAGACTATGGTCTTTAACCCTTTATCTACTGTATTATGATCTACTGCAATTTTTTTCATGTAATATTTTTTTCCAATTACTACAATGAAAATTAAAGGATAAACATAAAAAAAAAATACTCACCCGTGAGAAATTTAATTATTTAGAGGTAATTAATTAAAGTGGTACTTTAAAGTACCGTCAGTGCACTGTGACTAAAATATCGTAAGAGAAAATTCACAATATATTTAAAATGGCACCAGAAAATATTTTCGATTTAATAAGTATGTGAAATATAGGATTTTCTTATTTATAAATAAATCTTTCGGCAAATTCTGGTGCCAATCATTTATTTCAACACTTTAGAATTGAAAATGCTTTGCCCCTGAAAGGGTTAAAAAAAAAAAAATTTTTTTTTAGGTTTCGATCTTGTTAACAGTCCTTTATTTATGCGACGTCTATATTCCAGGGACAACATGTTCTCTCGCATCTCCACATATGCAATATATGAATTTACATATGCCATTTCTAGCATGGCAAAAACGAGCCGGTACCCCAACTTTTTCGATTTCCTATAAAAATATAACAATGAAACAGAAAAGAAATACCAGGGAAATCTTTACTACACTACATTTTAGTAATTACATTTTAAAGCAGATGAAAACGATGGATAACTACATAGACGAAAAGTAAACAAGAAGTTTTACCCGGTGTACTGACGGTACTTATAAGTACCACTGAGTAATTCAACTGTTATATCAAATACATACACTGTTCACCCAAAATAGCTAGTTACACTGTATTCTAAGATCATAATGGACACATAAAAAAAACCCAACACTTATCTTATATCCTTTACTGTGTTTGCAGCAATAAAAAGACGAGCGTGACAATCTGTACAAAATGTCGGCACAAAACCCATCGTCTGTGTCAAAGATAGCCTCCTTCCTAGCTAAAATAACAAACCTAGAACTACTGCTGCCATGTATCCGGATAAAGTGGAGTTAAAAGAGTGTTTTTGCAAAGTACCATTAGAATATTAATAATAGTCACTATGGGATGAAAGTTTAAAGTGAGTGGTATTTATAAGTACCGTCAGTAGATAAAGGGTTAAGTGCATTAATTAGTTTGAGATGCAAGAGGAAAAGCCGATGCAACCCAAGTACTTTTATTACGTATAATTTGTAATCTTGCTGCAGTAAAAGAGAAATAAAAACCGCAAAAAAAGTATAACGGCTTATTTTGGGTCAAAACAGGTTACTACATGATTATTCCGTAGAATTCTAAATTTGTTTCCTTGATTGATTTCTTTTTATCAATTATGCTTTTTATTAACGAAAATACACAACAGATAAAAATAAAAGCGTTTAAATATTCTTTTTTATAAACTGACAAATAGAAATCTGATTTTTGTAACAGTCGGTTTGTAACGGTGTTTCGATTATCTGCCTATTTCGATTATCCGTATTATCGTCGGTCTCGTGAGTGACGGATAATCGGAAGTTTGCTGAATAAAAAAAAAAAGTCTCCACCCTTTTCGAGTAAAAAAATACGCTTGTTTTTGTTAAAATGAAATAAAAAGATTTATTTTACGTATATTCTACCAGAAGCTGCAACATGTTTTCATCTATCAGATAACAAACGAATTCTGCAATGTAAGAAGTAGGCTTGTTTTGAAGAAATGACATCATCAAGTCGTTTTTAAGTTTCTGAAAAACTACTGCAAAGCCTTCGCAGATTGGCTCTCTGCCTGGGTGAAAACGAATGGTAATCTGGTGGAACAACATTGGTGAATACAGCGGAGGGGTCACTATATCCCAGTCAAGTCATTCTAGAGCACTGTTGCGGATTGAGTCACTTCAAGCTTTGTTTTGTGGGTAAGGGGTTATGCATGATTATCCAACAAAATTCAAATCACAGGGAGGTAAAACTGCATGAATATGTTAATCTTGCAGGAAATGAAAAAGTTTGGATTTTCTTTTAAAAATAAATAATATAGTTTATTTTATAACTTTAACTATAACTTCATTTTTTGGTAAAGGCAAAGAGATTTTTCAGAAAATACAGTCAAAGTTGACGTTTTGATCCGAATTTCCTGAAGCAACAGTGCGAGGAAAGAGCAAAACGTGTCCTTATATCTCTATAAGTAATTTATTTATCAAAATCTGGAAAAGGATATTCGATTCCAAATCGGTTCAATAATCAGTCCTGCCAATTTTATGCCTTTGCGTTTAAAAATGAGCTGGAAAGCTTCGCGTTTGTTGAGCAGGGAATCTGAGAACCACCTTAACCCTTTAACCCTCTTGCTGCGTAATTGTTTTATCAAAATAGCTTCAAAAATTGCGAATTTAAGAATTTTTATTCTTTTATCACCGGTTTTTCAAAACAAAAATTTTTGTCTAATTTAATCGGGAAAATGCTCCGACTAAATAAGGCAAAAATTACAATAAAAAATAACTGGTGGGAATAACAAGGAAATTTAATTAAACGGAAAAAAATGCATCCCCGAGAAAAGCTCGGGTTCCGCAGCGAGAGGGTTAAGTTCTGATGGGTTAATTTCTTCAAAATACTCAAATGTCACATTGACACCAGTATTTTACAAACAAAATATTCGGTTTGTTATATGCACAAAAAAGGCATTCATTTATTTTCAAATAAATTTGGTCGAATATTCCGGTGTCATTGTGACATTTGGGGATTAAAATTAAGTGGGAAGAAATTCACTCGCCAGAGCTCAAGTGAACTTTTTAAAATGTTCTCCGCAAAGATAATTATTTTTAAATACGAAAACATTTAATTTTATTGCTAATTTAGTACTGCTTAGTTTTATTAATTACTTTCGTTTACCATATTGCTTTGATAATGCGTTTTGAAACAACTTAAACAAACTATGGACTAAACAGTTTTGCTTTTTGTAACAGATGCTCCGTAAATATATTTTCATTCAGACTATTTATTTCATGAAAATTGCCAAGATCTAATTAAATAAAATGCAAATCTACAGGGTGTCTGAAAATTCCTGCACACATTCTAAATTTCAATATAGAATCAAATAATTGTCGTACAGGAGTTCGGTTTCAACTTAAATCTTTCTCAGGTTGAAGAGTGTTCTTCAAGCGGATGAAAATAATTGGTTCGAATTTCGATCATAGAAATTGCCATCGTATGCAGGGGTTGGAGCATATAGGGCAAATTTTATTGTTATTACCAGTATCTTTTATCAATAATCTTTAAGAAACATTTTTATAAGATAGGCAATAGGAATATATCATGAAGATTATTGATAAAAGGTACTGATAAGACCAATAAAATTTGTTCTATATGCTCCGACCCCTGCTATATGGCGTCCGTATGTTTCCTTTCAAACTTGCGTTTTATCTTATTTTCAGATTAATTTTGTCACTTTGATACAGAAAGGACCACTCCCAGCGTATAGTCACCGCCCCCTGAATACTAGGCCTGAGCGCTCACACAAAAATGGCGGCTGCCGCAGGCGGATTTTTTTTAGCGTGGATACGGTCCCTTAAATGTAGACACCAGTATTTTATAAAAGATTTCTCTACCTTGTTTATTCTCAGAAAAATGAAGCGGAAAAAACTTCAAAAAATTATTGGTAGGAATATTTAAGGGACCGTACACACGCTGAAAAAAATCCGCCTTCGGCAGCCGCCATTTTTGGTCCAGCGCTCAGGCCTAGTATTCAGGGGGCGGTGGTATAGTCGTCATTTACGTGTCACAGCGATTAAGTTAATGTAAAAATCACCAAAAAAAAAAAAAAAAAAAAAAAAAAAACGAATGTTTAACCCTCCGTCTACCAGACGGGTCCATTGGACCCGACAGGTACATACAAAATATTCATTCAAACCAGAAATTTCTTTAAAATAAACTAAGTATATAAACCAGACAAAAATAAGGTAAATAAATAAGTTAAATAAAAATTCTGGTGTAGAACGTTTTATTAAAACTTGAATAAAATTCCCGGTAGATCTAGGGTTAAGAGCAAACATACAGACGCCATACACTGTAAAACAAATACTGCCAGTTTTCCGGTAGGAATCGGAAAAATAGTTGCCCTTATCGTACCTAAATAATTTCCGACCCAGCTCGGAATAAAATCCGTAAAAATAAGAAAATAGTCAGTAAGACGGTATTTTACGGATTTTATTCCGATTTTACGAATTTTATTCCGAGCTGCGTTGGAAATTATTCCGGTACGATAAGGGCAACTATTTTTCCGATTCAACTGGCATTATTTTTTTTACAGTGTATAGTGGCACCATCAATGATCGAAATTTGGAACTAATTATTTTCTTTCTCTTCAAGAAAACTTTCCAACCTGAGAAACATTTTAGTTCAAATTGCACTTCTGTACGACAATTATTTGATTTTATATTGCATTTTAAAATGTGTCCAGGAATTTTCGGACAGCCTGTATTTAAATAATTTTTCTCTTTTTTCGCAGATTTATGAGGATTTTTTGCTATTTTATTTTATTTTACAGTTATTTATAGATTTAATCGTTGATCGATTAATAATGATTTATTTTCATCTCCTAACAAGTGAAAAATAACTTTTGATTTTTCAAACAAAAACAGAGTGTTTTCTGTATTTCAGTTTGCCATTTGTTTTACATGAGAGTTGTTTGCACATAAATTATTAATCGAGTAATTTATTTTAATTCGTGAAAAGTGAAAAACTCATGGCTTTTTAAACAACCAGAAAACCTCTTTCATTTATTTATTTTTTCTGTTTTGTTTTATTGAACAGTCATTTGTAGATTTAATTGTTGTTTGGATAATAATTGTTTATTTTCTTCTCTCAACAAGCAAAAAATAGTTGACTTTTCAAACAACAAAAAAAGTATCTTTTTTTTAAATTTATGTCATTTTGTTTTATTTGAGAGCTATTTGCAGGTAAAATTATTATTCAATAAATTATTATTTATTTCCATCTTTAATAAGATGAACAATTCATGTTTTCCCCAACAATCAGAAACCTCTTATTCTTATTTTTGCCATTTTTTTGCAGTTATTTGTATATATAAAGTTATCAATCCATTAATATATATTTTCATCTCTTTAAAGGTGAACAACTCATTGCTTTCCAAGAAAAAAAAATCTTTTTTATCTTACTTCTTTGCCATTTTTTTAATTGACTGTTATTTGCACATAAAAATATTAATCGATCAAGTAATTCTTATTTTCATTTTCAAAAAGGTGGACAACTTATGGCTTTTCAAACAGTCAGAAAACTTCTTTTATGAAACATGGACATTACTTAACAATAGTCTATTGTTCGCATACGAAAGATGATGAAGATGCCTTAACAATCAATTGGTAACTAGTTGAACAGTGAAATAAGGAATTCTTCCGAATGGTCTGAGGATTTCTTCTGAGAGCTGAAAAGTAAATGAATATTCGCCTCCATTGTTTGAAAAGAAAAACGGTTAATCAGGACCCAATGATCCCATCTCAGGCAAGACCAGAAAAACTTCTTTTCTTTTGTTTTCTGTATAGCATATAGAAATGTATGACTTTAAAATAATTACAAAATGTCGTAGAGCTTTGTTTTTGCGAAAGCTTATCTAACAAAATCTTGTCAGAATTAGTAGCTTTTGTAGAAGTGTACTCGTACTTCTAAAGTAAGGTTTTACTATGATCAAAAAGTATTCAAGGATTTTGTTTTATATTTTTGAAGGTTGAATCTGTTGTAAAACGTTTTATATGCGTTTCTATAAGGACAAGTGTGTACATATTACATTATTTTGTCAATAAAGTCAATTATTCTCTATGAAAACTTTAACGAGGTCATTATCCTTTATTGGGACATTACACTTTTATCTTTGATGGAAATAAAGGATCTACTATTCATGTCAAAAATACCAATGTAATAATAAATATTGAAAAAGAATATTTGTAATTTTTACGATCATTTAATGCTAATTATTACAAATAATTACAAAATGCATTTCTAAAAGACTTTTAAAAACTAGCTCATGAAATATTTTATGCTGTTTTACAAGTATTTAAAAGTAAAATTTCTTCTCTATAGAAACTTTCAAATGTTTTCGAATGCACTTGTGATACAAATCTAATGAATATAAACAAATGTGCTTATATCCTCCTGAGACCCAAGAAAATTTTAAACACTTTATCTTTGTCTTTAATACTTTATTTTCATTAAAAGGGTAAAAAAATATCACTTTTAAAGAATTTTAATTATTTTTAATTTTTCAAGGACTATATATATTTTAATGGATGTTGAGGTCTTAAATAGTATGAAATGTAAACACAGTTCATTTCATTTTTTGACATGTAAAGTGATACTGAAAAGCACTAAATAACAATAAATGGAAACATATACGTATATATTTATTATTAATTTAATGCACAACACTGAATTATTTTACACATATTTAATCCAAATGAATATCTTTTGAAACATTTTTTTTTTCACTGGTAATGCACAAAAACAAATTAACACTTGTACATCTAAATTTAGTTTCCTTTAGAATACATATTATTATCAATGTAATTTCTAATATGCTTTAAAAAAATTTGTGCATTTGTGCTTCTTGTTCTAGCTGTTGTGAAATATCAGGAGGATCTGGAATGCTTGCGCAAACCTAAAAGAAAACACAATTAAAATCAGATTTCATGATGTTAGTGAAAGTAAAATATTTTTTATTGTATTAATTTAATTTGTTTGTTTATATTTATGAATTTCTGTCAAAAGGAAAAAGTTAGCCGAAATAATTATCTTAATTTACATATTAAAAATCTTTATATGTACATAATTTAAATATCTCTTCCAAATCAATGTGGGCTTTTGATATTTTGCAATTTCACTTCCGTTAGTTGGGTTTACTGAACCATCAGCAACATTATTGACTGATTCTTTAACACCCTCATTTTCAGCTTCAGAAGAATCTTTATAAATTTTATTATTATTAAAATATTCATCATTAGAATCACTAAAATAAAAATCAGAGTCATCCCCATTTGCTATTATTTCTAATGCATATAATGTTTTTAACGTTTTGGCTAAAAAGAATATAAAAATGCGTAATATTTGCTGTCTCTCTTTATAAAAAATAAATAAAAAATTACAGAGAGATTAAAAAAACATAAAAAACTGGAAATCTAGCACATGATTAAAACCAAAACTAATGTTAAAACAAACTATAACTTTACTCAAGTAAGACCCAACATCCATTTTAATGGATGATTTTAAATTAAACTTTAAAGCTATAAATATGTCAAAATTATACTTTAAAATTAGCTAGCGTAGAACAAAAACAGTAAAATTAACATATACACTCTAAAATGTGCTTAAAAAAACAAAATTGGTGAAGAAGAATTGGAACTTACTAGCACATGGTCGAATACCGCGTTCACTCGCCCATTTCCCCATATTACAAGCAAACGAGAAGCCGTTGCCAGATTCTAATAACTTAAAAGCAATCTTCAAAGTGTCTTTTATATTGGAGTATCAGGACTTGCTTCCGAAGAAATATTTAATGTGATTAGTAGGTTAAAACAATACACGAAGCATGTGTTTCCCTTACAAAATTTTGAAAGGCCATAAAGTGAGAAAACAGGGTCTTCCAATATCTATATCCATTTAATCCCATTCAAAATTTACAATTTCTTTTCAAATTGACTCATTTATATATATATATATATTTAAGATTAAAAAAAATAAGATTGCCTTTGATAAATTAAATTTTCAAGTAATAGATCAGTTTCAATTACATGATCACAATTCTTTAGTTTGTCCATTATTTTAGATTTTATATATAGTTGAATTTCACTTTTATGCATAACATAAAATATTAATAATTTAAACTATTGCCAAAATTGAAAGACGTACTTTAAAATATTGATATTTGATGTGTGCATACATACTGAATTAAACCTTTTTATCCAACTTCCGTTTTTATGCCAATACTATATGTAAAATCGTTTCTATATATTTTTCTTGATTGTATCCCAATTTTTTTGTGTATATACAGGGTAAAGTTTTTTAATGAATTATATGTGAACTCAACTGAGCCACTCTTTGGAATAATATTTGTAGCATTCTTGCGTTTTCAGGTATGTCGAATTTAGAAAACTTTTCTGGAATAAAAGAGGGCCCCGAAATGACACTATGCTTCCGATGGCTTCAGAGGCTAATCGGACCCTGGCTACACTTGTTCTCATAGCACTCCAATGTGCCACGACACACCGATTAAGAATCGCCGGCTATTTTGAGAGACATGGTAGTTATGTTCCCCGTCAGATAAGACGCAAACACCTATTCCTCATGGTATGATGAGAAACACGTGATGCTATTCACGTCATATAATTTCCTAGCCACAAAAATGTTCCAATGAAACTAAACAAGATAGAAGGCCAGGTGGTTCTTTTGGGATTCATTTTCGGTACCAATACAAAAAAAATAAACACTCTCGATGCCTCAGAGTACATGAATAAATACATGCATATATATGAATAATATTTTTTGTCTTTAACCTCATTCTTTTCCTAATACAAAATATTGAATGAAGTTTTGAACCTGATTTAAACATTCAACATAGTGTAGCAAAATATTTATAGACAAGACTTCATACAATCAAACAGCATGAAGATTTTATTATTGAAAGGTATGTATTACAGAAAGTACATTTTGAAAATGAGAAATGATTTCTATAAATGCAAATGATAAAAATATTTTTGTTACTCAATATTCAATTTCTGAAATAGTTCAACGATCCATAAAAGCTCCGATTCTAATCTTTAGAATTAAGAAATGAAAAGTCACTGAAAATTACGTCATGTTGACACAATCATATAAATTTTTCTCCTTAGTTTTATTAATGTAAAAATACATTTCAAACTAAGCATAACGTCACCGGCGCAAACTTTTCAAACATACTTTATGAACTTTTATGCTTAACCACAATATACTGCAGTATATTCAAGTAAAAATATATTTTCTATTTTAATTGTACTGAAAAAAAAAAAAAACTAGTAAAGTCATAATATATAAAAATAAAATAAATCCAATAGACAATATTCTCGTAATGTCACAATAAATGTGAATTTTTATTAGTTTAAAAACAGAGTACAGGTGCATTCATACTTTTTTCCGAAAATGAATAGCAAATCAAAAAATACCTCCAAAAAATCATGCGTCTGAATATTTTGCATAATGTCCCTTTTATCTGAAACAATAGAAGCAATCCGATTGCCACCATTTTGAAGAAATTTCATAAAAACTTTAAAGTTAAAATTAAAATACATAGCTGCCAAGTTTTACGCTTTTTTCCTACCGCTGTTTTTTACCAAATAAAGTAGTATTATTTAATAATCGAAAACACAAGATTAAATAAAACACATTTTTCTGGTCAAAAATAGTGCAAGGAAAAAAGCGTAAAAGTTGGCAGCTATGAAAATATAAAAATGGAAATATTTTTAAAAATATCGAGTGCGAAAACATCTGCAAATGAAGAGTTTTCATTAACCCTCTGTCTACCAGAAGGGTCCAATGGACCCGACATGTACATTCAAAATATTTATTCAAACCAGAAATTTCTTCAAAACAAACTAAATTTATAAATCAGACAATAATAAGTTAAATAAACAAATTAAATAGTTTTAAGTAAAAATTCTGGTGTAAAATGTTTTTGTAAAACTTGAGTAAAATTTTCGGTAGTTCTAGGGTTAAAAAACATAATTAACAAAATCGGTTCAGTATAAAACTGAGGACTCTTTAAGATAAAAATGCTTCATATTGAACTTGTTTAAATAAATTTAATATAAATAACTTTAAGTTTGTCAATTTTAGTTTGATTTAACTATAGTTTTGTCATATACATATATTTATAATGAAAGTTAACTATCAAATTTTATGAATTAAAACAAAATTTAAATTAATTAAAATTGTTTGAATCTCAAAATTAAGTTCAATTGAGCACTATCGATTCAATTTTTTTGCTGTGGAAACAACGACTTCTTTTGATATTGAAATGAATTACTGCAGAATTATTCATCTTGCCTTTATTTTGGATTACGCTTAAATATAAGAAAATATATTTTATATATGAAATTGTTTTTAAAGTGATAAAATTAAATAAAAACAACATAAATATGTAACACAAAAAATGTATTTATTAAACTGTCTCATCGTTTAAGTTTAAATTCATTAAATAATACTATCTAGACGCATTCTAAAAATCAATTAACAAGCAATTTTCATGTGCATTAAAATTGTTTGCTTTATGCGAGGAAAAGTACTGCTCGCCAAATCGCGTGACGCTTTCGTCTTTTCGCGCCAAATACTCGAAAGTATTTCATTTTTTTACAGGCTTTCTACAGTAATTCCGGTCACCCGGTGGCGTGGTCAGTAAGCGGAGGCTGCTGTCACCTCAAGGGCCCGGGTTCGAGTCCCTGGGTAAGACATGGATGTAATTGTGAATGTCCCCTTGTAGTTATATAATATATGTAATGTAAAAATAAAAATTGTTGTGACTTGTTGTTGTTTCTATGTATAATAAGGATCATTCGAGGCGACAGCCATTGTAGCTATAGGCCCCAAAGCATTCTCCAATTCGGTGGATATTATTCTGTATTCTGTATTATTCCGCCGCTAAATTTGACTGATCCTTTATTACACACATAAGTAGTTTAATTAGTATTTTTTAAAATTATTCTGAGTATGCCCGGTAAGGAGACCTTCCTTGCTAGTGTTTTTTTTTTATTTTGATTAAATACTAATCAATAGTTAGTCAAATGCAAATATTTTTTTTACTATTTTCTTGATATACAAGAGCTGCGTGTATTTAAGTCTATTTGTAGAAATAAAACATACACTCAGTTTTTTTAGCATATCCGCCCCTTTTACGAAATTTTATTATAAACCAAAGCGCCAAAAAATAAAACAAAATAAGTAAACTATGTTTAGGGTCGTTATATTTCAGAAAACATAAAAGAGAAATAAAACAAAAAGAAATGGAAGACATTTGATAAAAATATTTATTAACAAAGTGTGAACGAGTAATAAGTACTTTTTTTATCTTTTTAATGACTCTTTCTTTACTATTTTATTTAATAAAAATATTTATTAATAATTTTGTTGTTAAATATTTATTAACAAAGTGTGAACGAGTAATAAGTACTTTTTTATCTTTTAAATAACTCTTTCTTTACTATTTTAATCCTTTATATCCTGACGGTACTTTTAAGTACCATTAAAGAAAATTCAATGTAAAATTTATTTAATTCATCTACTAAAAAAAGTAGATTGCACATTTTATACAAAATAATTTGCTCAGTTATATTTAGAAAGCACAATGAAACAGCCGGAGCTAAATATTCTTTAATGTGGTTATTTTCTCAACCAGTTACCTAAGTGTAGCTTTTATCCTATAACAAAATGTTATACAAAAAATTTGAAACTACAAAACACTTCTCTGTTACAGATAGGATCACAGCATATTTTTTTACACTGTTCTTATAAGAATTGCGAGATTTCCAAAATAATATTTTTGTTAACTAATCTAATTACTCTTGTAAATATTTTTCAAAAATAGCTCTAACTACCGATTTATTAAATTAGTTTTAATTAAAAAAATATTTAAAAATCAAATTATTATTATACATGTAGTTCTGGATATCTTAGACATTAATGTAAATAATTATGCAGGTGAAGCAATTTTTTTGTTCAAAATTCAAGTTATAAAGGGTTAAAACAAATCCAAATATATTTTTAAATTATGTAATTCTACAGTAGTTTTATAACATTTTGAGCGTAATGTTTTAACTTTTACAGATATTTGTTTTAATTTATGCCATTAATTAAAATCCTTTTATTCCTTTTGAAATGTTTAGATTTTTTTTTTCATATCGCTGCTCAATAACTAATCTCTAAACCACTTATTTTAGAGGTATGCTTCCAATTTCAAAAATGTTTCAAATGTGTTTCTTCACCATCTTAGAAACCGTATGATTCACATTAGTTATTTTTGTAAAAGTTACGACATTTAAATTTTTATACGGTCTCTGGATCGTATGACTTAATATTCTTATGACTGGGATGCACACCTCTGGGATGACCACCCCGCAATATTCTTAATTCTTATGACTACTGTTTTTTTTTCTCTATAATGCTCTGAAAAGGGATACTTTAATTCTAATCACCTTCTATACAGAACATCCCAAAAATATTGAAATGAACTTTAATTTTTTACCTGTTGGAGATTAGTAGCAATACAAATTCTAAAAGTATCCGGAAAAAAGTACGAAATAATATTATATTAATGGATTAATCCCACAATTAATTTTTAAAAGTTACAATTTTATTTTTCTGAGACCCATTTAGACAAAATTGGTCAATATTTTTTTTCTTCCTTTCAGTAAAAATAAAAAATCCAATCTGTACTTAACCCCTTAATTCTCGCTCCCGTGAAATTCACGGGCTGTGTCTTTTATGCAGATTGTTTGATTCCCACCAGTTTTATAAAATAGTGTAATTGGCTTTATTACTATATCATTTTACCTGTCAATAATGCGAGTTTAAAATTTGATCATTGAGAATGGGGATCATATATCAAATTAGAAATGTAATTAAATGATATATTAAAAGAAAAAGAAGTACGGGCTATAATACACTTGCAATTGACCCCAAATTAAAGATACTCGATGTTTGCAATAATGTTTAGTGACGAAGCGTTCTACAATATTTAGAAAACCGTATTAGAAGAGCAAAGTAATGCAATGGATACGAGAAAAAAACCCTACGAATATACTTTGTGAATGTCCCTTTTTATCTTCTTCTGTTAGTTATGTTTCTAGGAATTAAAATTACATTTGTCTCTTTACATGGTCTTGCCTGTTTATGATGTATATGTGATACAATTTTTTTTCGTACTTGTTAACAGTTTCTTTTAAAGAAAGACATCATTAATTTGCAAATGGTCAATATTTTTACTGACAAATGGTCCTAATTTTCAAAGCTTTGAAATGGTATGAAAAGGGGTATAAGTCGACATTTTTAAAAAAATCACATTTCGATTAATTTTTTAAATATACGTACGAAATTTTTTGCAGCGATCTTGTCGGACCAAAAGAAAAATAGCAATCTAGAAACCAGAAATTCTGCTTTTTCAGAATTTAGTTTCTACCTAATGATGCACTTCTACAAAACTTATTTCAATTTAAAGACTTAGAATACACGCTTTTGTTTTATGTAAAATGGCGTCATTTTCAAACGTTGAAAAATTCCACATTTAGATCCAGTCTTAAACAACTTCTATAGAAAAGTATTCATAGAACGTCACTTTCGCGGGATAATACACAAAATCAGCAAAAAAGCATCGTCGTCGTCAAAGAAACTTGACAAAATATCGGCTATCTAATTATTCATATGCCTTCATTTGTTTGCAGCATTAATATGGATACTTAAAATTAAATATAGTTTATAATAGATCCGTGTTTTATCCGAAATCATTCATCTATATATTTTTTTCAAAATAGCAAGTATTTTAATTAAATTTTTTTTCAGTTATTATGAGAAAATGGCAGTAAAAAGATATAATAATCTACTATTTTCCAACTATTTTCCCTTTTTTTCTACAGAAATGGAGTATTTCAGTTGCCACCAGTACAAAAATGGCATTAAAAATTACAAAAATAAATAAATAAATAAATAAATAATAATAATAATAATAATAATAACAATATCCCAAAAGTAAATTCAAATGCAGTTATGAAACAAATGTTCAAAGTACTTTTTACCCCTATACGAAGGTGTAAAAATTACTAGCGTCTAAATCGCGCCCCTCACAACGGCTCATATCACAAATGCACCCGAGAAGTTTCCTAGCATGGCGCGCTGGCTCATAAGATGCTTTGTTTACTTTCAGCTTAAAGGCGGAGCGAGCATTGCATATCGTCTTCATAGTTTAAGGGGAAAAAAAAATCAGAAAACAGCTAACGAATATCATTCATGTACAAGTTAAATGTGCTTTATTTAAAACCGTACTTAAATTGCTTGACATCATCGTTTATTTTTATTATTATTATTTTTGAAATCTGAATAAAATCAGTTTATTTTTTCTTTTGGTTTGATTTTTACTAGAGACGGGATTTTTTATTTATTAATGTTCAATAAAGAGAAATTAAAACGATATTACAGACAACTTAAACATAATGAAAGAGGTAACATTTTATAAAATTTCTGTCTTTTAGAAAAGAAAAAAAATCGCTATTATTTTATGAAAGTAAATACTAGAATACATTAAAAAAAAAAATCTCTGCCTTTTAAGTATTGATGCGAGATACAATATCCTAAAAATAAAAAGCATGGATAAATATTCTTTTTTTGAAAACAACTTCATTTCCTAGTTAGATGATCACTTTATTTTTGTAAGAATATAACAAGACTGATGTGCCAATTCCAAAACTTTATTCTATCTTATACATGTTAATAATTAAAAATTCGCTATCACAGTGCTAAAATTAAATGACAATCTATGTCCATCATGAGGAATGTAAGGTTCGTTGTATTAGATGTATTTAATAAGAAGATATAAGTATCGCATTGCTTCAAACAAATAATTGAATTTCGGAACTCGACCTCTTAGATGTCCGCAGCCAAAATTCCAACCCAAAGTATATAAAATGAACACCTGTTGTTCAATATACACCCAAGTCTAATAAGGATCTATTTAAGTGAAAATGTAACAGAATACTAAATTTGATTAAATTGGGTGCATTAGTTTTTGAGATATAGCTTTTGCGAAAATCGTGAAAAATTCAGCATAGCAGCTCCACCTGTTGTGCGATTTACACCAAAAACTAATCAGTAACAGCTTACATCAATGTCTAACTGAATATGAAGTTTGATGAAAATCCGTGCATTAGTTCTTGAGATAGGGCTATTAATTACTCAAATCGTACAGAAAGCAGCATAGCAGCGCTACCTGTTGGGCGATATACACCAAAAACTAATCAAGCTAGTTTATATCAAGGTTTAACTGAATCTAAAGTTTTATTAAATTCCGTACATCAATTATTGATAGAAGTATTGCTGAAATCGTGAAAAAATCAGCATAGCAACGCTACCTTTTGGACGATATACACCAAACACTAATTAGTACCAGTTTGTACCAAGGTCTAACTGAATCTATAGGTTTGTAAAATTTCGTGTATTAGTTATTGGGACAGAGCGCCCACAAAATTTTTGTCACATACAGACAGACTCACAGACAGAGTGACAGACAGACATTTTCTAAAAACCATTAAATCGTGTTCAGGATTTTCTAAAACGTATAAATCCATCGAAAACCGGAAGTCGAAAAATTTCCCGAATCCAACTAATTTCTTCTTGTAAAGATAAAAGAATGCAAAAATGGGAAACAGGGATTTTTCATTTACAATTTTTATTAGTAATTAAAATAAGTACAAAAACCCTCAACGGGTTACATATTTCTGACACAGCACTTTACCTTACTGCTCTAAAAATTCTAAATATAGGTCTTAAAAATAATGATTTCAAAATTTGGGTAACACTATGCTATTAATTAAAAGAAAAACATTTCATCATTTTCTGTTTTCTATTTATATTCACAAGTGCAAACAATATTTTCAACATCTATTGATATATAAACAATTTATTCATTAATACTTTTTCATTCAGGTTTCTCATAAATTCAAAATATGGGTTTTAAAGGAGATGATATGAAAATTTGAGTGGCGAATTTATAGAACTTTAAAAGGTTTGTTTTAAAATTCGATAAAATATATTTTTGGTTTGTCTTTTTAAATATATTTTCACATCCAAACGATATTTTTTATTTTCTAGTACATTGTTAAATATATCACATTTTCACTGAGCCTATATCATACTTTGAAATGTATTATTTCAATCGGAGTTATCTTTTGTGTCAAGCTATGCAAAAATCATAAGTAA
This sequence comes from Maratus speciosus, assembly GCA_963932465.1. Classification (NCBI taxonomy): domain Eukaryota; kingdom Metazoa; phylum Arthropoda; class Arachnida; order Araneae; family Salticidae; genus Maratus; species Maratus speciosus. Next base: position 178,043,757 of record OZ010793.1, read on the forward strand.
AATGTATGTAAATGTTTTGTTTGCGTCATAGAAGCCAAATTAAATGAAATATATGCAAATCGATAACATGACAGAAAGAAAAACCGACAGATTTTTTTTTAAATTCTTTATTTAAAGAAAATAATCTGTAACATTTACTGTTCAGTAAAAAGAATAAACAAATAATTACTGTTAAGTTTGCAGCTTTTAATGGGCACGTGGAAAGCATGTTCAAAGTTTAGTCATATATGCATTTCTTGCTTTATACTTTGCACTCACATCTGGAGTCCCTGATGACTGATATTATAAACAGTAGAGTTCTTAGCAATAAATGAAGAATATCTCATTTAAGCCGATACAGTTCAAATCAATGAGTAATGTAGAAAATTTTCGAAGAAACAAACGAAATTTTTGAAATACAGTTTCGGCCGAATTTTCAGCAGCATTTTCCCCGAAAACAAATGTTTGAAGAAACTCCGATTTTGGGCCGAAAACGTAACGAATATTTCGTTCGATCTACACTTAAAGTTACTAACTAAAACTTTTAAATCTATTATACGCAACTCGTTAGTCGCTTATTCTCTGATCTGTAATGCCAGATATTTAAGATCTCATTGCTTACCTTTACCTGAGAAAGCCATTGTAAAAACTAATATTCGTATACTATTTATACTTTCCTTTAAATACTGAAACAACCAGAGATTTGATAAATAAAAAAATAACAAAATTAACAAAAATCGTATTCATAGCATCCAAAGGACAACATTTTTATCCAGAAATATTCTTCTACATTCATCTATTTATTTTATTCAGAATCAATAAATTAAAATTTAATCCCACTACTATCAAATCTATTTAAAATCATTTTGCTCCCCACCCAATAACAACACACACACACATATAAAAAAGGGGGCATCTAATCTCATTTCCGCAGATAAAAATGAAAAACCACATTTTCCCTTTAAATAGGGACTTTCTAAGTAGCATAGGGAATTTCGCGGGTGCATTTGTGATATGAGCCATTGTGAGGGGCGCGAGTTTAGACGCTAGTGTAAAAATTGAAAATGTGCGACGCTTAGAAGTTAAAATACAGTAGGGATTATCAGTATTTAACCGTACAATGTTACATCTGCTTCGTTTTATGGCTGGATTATGTAACGTATTATGTAACGTAACGTTATTTTTTAAGGACGACATTTTAATACCTGAAAGAAATAACATATCGGGGGCTAAAAAAATCTGACTGCTCCATTTTATGTACGCGGGTGGTTTATAAATTTATGTAATGAAAATTTTCGAAATGTACTGCGAGAACATTTTCATCAACGTGATCTATTTTTGTACTTTATTTTGAACTCCTTCGGATTACTTTGTATATATTATAAAAGAAACAATTCTAATCAATTAAAAATAAACTAAAATCTCAATTTATTTATTTACATGTATATGTGTATTATTAACTTACTTGTATGAAGAAACTATAGAGAAAAAAAATTAAACTATTATTAAATGGATTCATTTAAAAAATATTCGATGACAATCAAGAAATCACCAATAGCAGTATTCTTTCAGATGACATTGTATTTTAGAAGAATTTGTGCCCATGAGGAAAATTTCGTAATTGATACCAGTATATTTTTAGAGACACTTTTATTAAAATATTTTAGTTTAATGGTTTGGTATTTAGAATTTTGATTGCTAGAACATTTCAAGATGTAACTGACTTAAATGTCAGTTGAATCAAATAAAATATCATCAAAGATAAATTGAGGACGTGAGTTTCAAAACTCGCCTTATCCAAAAAATCAAATTTTGGGAAATCGCGAAAAACCTGTAACTGCGACCCCGTGCATCGAAAACCTCCAATTTTTTGTATACTTATAGCTAGTTGCTCTGTAATATCATTGTGTTAAATTGGAAAATCTAGTTTAATTCATTTAATTAATTAATTGGAAAAAGTTTCGGAAAAGAAGAGTTTTGTTGCCAATTGTCTATCATACTTGCTGAAAGAAATTAATAGTTTCTGTTTTTGGTCATCGGATAATATTTTGCATTAAAAAGTAAACCTTACGAGAGCAATAAGTATGATTAAAATTTAGTATTACATTTTATTATAAAAAAGCAAACTTATCAATAATCAAATAAAACTTATCATAAATAGCTTATAATTAAAATAACTTTTTTAAAAAGAATGTAATATAATATAATCTATATAACATATAATATTATATATATACACCATCTCCTTCTGTTCTGGTTCATAGTACCTTATCGTAATGCCTTTGAAAGCACACTGAGATGCACTTAAAAAAGCTTTCAAGGTGAAAACTTTACTTTTCTGGATGTTTCATGGAAGGAAAGAAACTTGGACAGTTTCTTGAAGAAGGTATTTGAGATGTAAATTTCAAAATAAAGTTATCTAATGCAATTTTGTCTCTGCTTGAAAATAAAAAGCTTGGTGGAAGCATCATACATTGTGCATTGAGGCAGTTGAATACTCGAGGTTCTCTTTCTGGTGAGTGCACTTTGAGAAGACCGGAAATGCCTTAGGTTTATGCCTGAGAATAAAAATTAAATCTTTTAACATCTTTCGACAGTAAGAAATATAGAAAGCTATTCCCCATTTTGAACTTACATTTTAATCTTCCTTTGCGTGTATTTTTTACTAGCCGTTGTAGTCCAAGAGCTGTTAAACATTTTAGGGAAGTTATTTGAGGCACCCTGAAAATTTGTGCAACACTTCTTTTGTAATGCCTCAATACAAATTCGAATGTCTGGCTCAAGGATCGTGGCCAAAAAACTGTGCCAGACACGTGTCAAGTGCCCTTTTTTGACTACCCAAAAAAGGTATTTGAGGCACGCTGAGATTGAGACAGAATAATATTTATGCTTAGAAAAACATATTTTGAAAATGACAGACACTTTAGTCGGCCCAAAACCTGTGCCAGACACGTGTCAAGTGCCATTTTTTGACTACCCAAAAAAGGTATTTGAGGCACGCTGAGATTGAGACAGAATAATATTTATGCTTTGAAAAAAATATTTTGAAAATGACAGACACTTTTGTTGGCACTTTCTACTTGCCAGACAACATAGAATGTTAAACGCGAGTGCCAGTAAAGCTGGACTTACGGTGCCTCGCTGAAGATCCATTTACTGACTTACCATACAAACAAAGCATCAACCGCGTTGCATCTTAAGATGAATTTCAACTGGATGCGGGCGCAATCACAACAAATCTAACTGTGATAGGCTCTCGTAAGACCACGTGACTCATAGCAAGCATGCAGTTCTGAAATTTTTGGAGTACTAATCATGTAAAGTAAGAAAAAATGTGTTATTTGCGCAAAAAGCGACGAAAAAAATCACTGCTTTTCGTGAAAAAACGCTACAAAAATGTTGTGAAATATTGAAAATTTGGCAAAAACATTGGTTAAAATATAAAGATATTATTTTACCATCCAATGCTAATCTGAAAGAGGGTTATCATAGACATTACTACAAAAGTTTCATCGCTTTAATGAAGAAATACGGCGACGACAACGCTTCAGGAATATCCAATGTGCCTTTTTCTTCATTAGGTATAGTATAATTTTATTTTTATTCCTTATAATAATATATTCACAAATAGCGTAAGACATCCATAGTCCTTGACTAAAATAAATCTTTTCTATCGGATAGAAGGAAACACTCATTGCACGAACTATAGAATATATTTATGTGTACTATTTATATCTTTTACCTGTATAGCTCAAGACAATAGCTGTAGCATCAGCTCGCCAACGAATTTATTACCTGCATGAATTTCAATAGTTGCCTCAATGAATGTAAAGAAACATTTTACACCAAATATTTTTTTAACCTCATATAATTTTAGAAACTTTTAACTAGGAAGGTTTGCATAAGTGCATACCCAGAAAACATTGGAAACTTTTATAAAAAATTCTCTTTAATAAAAAACTTTGTCTACTCTTTATACGGAACTAGTTTAAGAAAGAGTAATTTAAATAAATATACTTTTATAACTATGATTTTGTCATATATATTTATATGTACATGTAATGAAATTTAAGGATCGTTTAATGACGGTTAGTACAAAATTTAAACTGATTAAAATTGCTTCAAACTGAAAGTTAAGGGCCGATTCTGAGCACTGTCAATTTGATTTCGATAGTGTTAGTGTCGGGGACAACATTAAAAAAAGTATTGTTGTCATAGAAAAAACGACTTATGTAATGTCGAAATTTAATAAGCATATAAGTTTAATAAGCATTTTTAACACTTTTCAACAAAGTTAAAAGTGTTTGTGAATTTGGTTTGCTTGTCTGTCTGTCCCTCGGTGAACTATCTCTTGTAAATATAGTCCGATTGCCACGAAATTCATAGAAGAAGGCACATTGGATATTCCTGAAGCGTTGTCGTCGCCGTATTTCTTCATTAAAGCGATGAAACTTTTGTAGCAATGGCTATGATAATCCTCTTTCAGATTAGCATTGGATGATAAAATAATATCTTTATATTTTAACGTATGTTTTTGCCAAATTTTCAATACTTCACAACATTTTTGTAGCGTTTTTTCACGAAAAGCAGTGATTTTTTTCGTCGCTTTTTGCGCAGATAACACATTTTTTCTTACTTTACATGATTAGTACTCCAAAAATTTCAGAACTGCATGCTTGCTATGAGTCACGTGGTCTTGCGAGAGCCTATCACAGTTAGATTTGTCGTGATTGCGCCCGCATCCAGTTGAAATTCATCTTAAGATGCAACCCGGTTGATGCTTTGTTTGTATGGTAAGTCAGTAAATGATCTTCAGCGAGGCACCGTAAGTCCAGCTTTACTGGCACTCGCGTTTAACATTCTATGTTGTCAAGTATGCTGGCAAGTAGAAAGTGCCAACAAAAGTGTCTGTCATTTTCAAAATATTTTTTTCTAACCATAAATATTATTCTGTCTCAATCTCAGCGTGCCTCAAATACCTTTTTTGGGTAGTCAAAAAATGGCACTTGACACGTGTCTGGCACAGGTTTTGGGCCGACTAAAGTGTCTCATTTTCAAAATATTTTTTTCTAAGCATAAATATTATTCTGTCTCAATTTCAGCGTGCCTCAAATACCTTTTTTGGGTAGTCAAAAAATGGCACTTGACACGTGTCTGGCACAGGTTTTGGGCCAACTAAAGTGTCTGTCATTTTCAAAATATTTTTTTCTAAGCATAAATATTATTCTGTCTCAATCTCAGCGTGCCTCAAATACCTTTTTTGGGTAGTCAAAAAACGGCACTTGACACGTGTCTGGCACAGGTTTTGGGCCGACTAAAGTGTCTGTCATTTTCAAAACATTTTTTTCTAAGCATAAATATTATTCTGTTTTAGTCTCAGCGTGCCTCAAATACCTTTTTTAGGTAGTCGAAAAATGGCACTTGACACGTGTCTGGCACAGGTTTTGGGCCGACTAAAGTGTCTGTCCTTTTCAAAATATTTTTTTCTAAGCATAAATATTATTCTGTCTCAATCTCAGCGTACCTCAAATACCTTTTTTGGGTAGTCAGAAAATGGCACTTGATACGTGTCTGGCACAGGTTTTGGGCCATGATCCTTCAGCCAGATATTAGATTTTGTATTCAGCCATTACAAAAGAAGTGTTGCACAAATTTTCAGGGTGCCTCAAATACCTACTCAAAAATGTTCAACAGCTCTCCTACTATTGCCATCGAAATACTCAAGGCCAGAGGACACGAGTTGTGACGTCATCACTAATCGACCAACTTCTCACTAGTGTTGGAAGTGACACCGGAAATTTTTTAATAGTAATTTTCTTTTATTTTATTTGTGGAATATCTATCATCGTATAAAACAATACTAACTATTTAAACTTACTGGTGAGCATTCGGAATCCCTAAATAAAAATTCAACCTGTTGCGGAATACCACAGTGTTGCCGCATCTGGTTGATTTTTTATTGGGGGATTCCAAATGCTCACCAGTAAGTTTAAATAGTTATTATTGTCTTATAAGATAATAGATATTCCACAAATAAAATAAAATAAAATTGCTATTCAAAATTTTCCGGTGTGAATTTCAACACTTGTGAGAAGTCGGTTGATTAGTGATGACGTCACAACTCCTGTCCTCAGGCCTTGACTATTTCGATGACAACGTACTAGCCCATGTGTTCGTATTTCTTTTTCTATTCTTCACCCTTCCTCTACAAAATGCAAGAGTTTATTCACTGCCCATTATACATAAGACATGCTGTAAAACTTATTTAATTAGTTTGTATGAATAGAACAGGTAAAATCTTTAAACGAAAACAGCAACAGGTCGCAGAGAAATGAAGGAAAATTACTGTAATAGTAGCTGATAAGCTAGCCGTCCGTTGGTCTTACGCATGCGCAGGGATAAAGCTAGTTTTGTTTCCAACTCCCTAGTGGATAAGGCGAGTTTTGAAACCAAACTAATATTTAAGAACCCCAAAATAAAGGATAAAAATATTTTTTTTACAGATTATAGGGTTTTTTCTGTGCAGGTTTACCAATAGAATATATTGGTAGGGAAAACTCGATTTTTTTTATTTTGTTTGAGGCGAGTTTTGAAATTCACGTCCTCAATTGCTGTAAATGGTCGCGCAAAGTCACAAATCTAAAACGTCACTCAAAAAAAAAAAAAAAAAAAAAAAAAAAAAAAAATGCAATTTAACAAATTACAACGACCATTTGGAAAATGATTTTTTCAAAGACTAAAATTTAAGACATAAAAAATAGCACGGAGTTGATCATACATTACGTACGCCATGAATTAAACATTAATAGTGTTATTACACGTAAAAATTGCAAGCGACAGAAATCGCCTGCGACTCGTACGTATTATGCACCTGAAACTTACGTATTATCCAAGCATTTCATTGGCTGTTCGGGAAAAGGCTTTTCCATCGTCAGATTTCCAAGAAATCTGACGGCCAATTTCAAATGAAGTTTATTTCTTAAACTTCTAAACATCCCACAATATTACTTTTTATATCGTCGTATAGAGAAAAAAATGTACTTTTAAATGCAATTTGTTTGAAAGCTGTATCTCAATTTGTTTCTGAGTTATTATTTTTTTTTGTAGTTTTTATTACTTTTTGTCATAGTGGCAAGACTCTGTTGTCCATCTCTGTTGAAAGTAAAGGGAAATACAGATTACTGTATAGACCAATCAGAAAACGAATAAAATTATGATTAAACCAATAAAATCTTCAGATATGCTTTTGATTTCCTACCCTGACGAGGACAATAACCATTTTTCCAAATGGTTAAAAAAAAGATGTAATATAGAAGTGCATACTGAGAATGCGTGAGAAAATCTATCACTATTCATAATATTGTTTTGAAAGGACTCGGATTGAGGTACAGTATATGAAAACTGCTTGGCGTCCTGCAGGCGTATAAAAGCAGCGTAGTAATTTTGAAAATTTGTAAAAAAAAATAAATTTAGAAATCAAACAACATCTTTTTTATAAATAATTTTATGAAAAATATCTGTAATAAATCAAAAAAAAAAAAAAAAAATAGTAAAACATGCACGAAATAATGTAATGTATAATGTAATGTCCCACTCATACTTTACAATATCTCTTAATCTAATCTTCCATTAGATAAATACATTTAATGTACTATTTCATAATTAAAGTGAAACTTGCGAAAAGGGAACTTGTTTGTTACTGAATCCCTTTTTAAACGGAAATTAGCATATTCCAAACAGAATGAATATCACGCAATTAAAATAGTAAGACTAATCTAATCTAGACTAATCTAATCCGAAGCCTATCTAAGACGGATTTTTTTTCAGTTACTATTCCGCTCAAAGTGGCTTTACTGTAAGTCTTCTGGTCTTTTAACACTAATCTAATCTAATACTAACCTAATCCGAAGCCTATCTAAGACGGATTTTTTTTCAGTTACTATTCCGCTTAAAGTGGCTTTACTGTCCCACACAACACATACGTCCAGATTATATTCAGTTTTCATCTACTATTTCCGAAATACGTCTATATATGTAATTTGGACGTATACAGCCAGCTAAAATACGTTCAGAATTTGTTGAATGTTTAACATGGACGTAACTACGAAATAACTACAAAATATGGACACCAGTTTAAGAACATAAATTGGATGAAAACGCAACTAATCCAATTTTCGTCAACTCCCAAGCTAAACCTTCACCTGTTTGTCCAATTTTCTGTTTTAATAACTTAAACTGGATGGAAACAGTACTAATCTAATTTTCGTTAATTCCGGGACAAAAACCTGACCTCGTCATGTACGGACATAATCTGGACAAAAACTTAACCTATCAACCGCCATCTTAAAATGGCGGCATATACAGACTTAGGCCTCATTGACCGAAACTTGTATTATTTATTTTTGTTTGTTTTATTAATTTTTTATACAGCTTTCAACAAGTAAAGAATTTAATGCATTGTTTATTTTTACCAGAATATCACTTTGTGGAGTTACGCTCCGCATCAATCAATCAACGTGTGGAAGATTTGTTTATCTCATCGCGGAAATCAAAGCCATTCTGAAATAGTGAAAATGAGTGTGAATGCAGGTAAGTAAATTGACTTTGTTTTCTAGATTTATTGTGTTTGTGTGCATACTTTACATAAAACATTTCTGTCACGATTTTGTGTTTTGTTATTTACTTGATTTATCAATAGTTTTGACTTTAGTCTGGACTTTTTGGAGAGATCAGCGTTTGATTACGTAAATAAGAATGCTTTGTTTACATAATTTTTCTCGGTCATAATGCAGTTTTATAAAACTAAAAAAAACATTTATTGGGTTGAAACGAATTTTACATTGATTTAGGGGCATATTTAAAAAAAAATTCTTTGACAATTAATATATTATGTGTTGCAAGTACGCAATTTCTAAAAACTTCCCATTTGATAGCAACTTCTTTTTTTGACTGATTTAAATTTATGTAATATCGAGTTCTTACTAAGACACCAAACTTTTTGTATTTTAAATTTTCTAGTGCTCTAATGAAAGATCATTACTCAAATGTTATTCATTCATTATCATATTGTAATGTGAACTTATTTACTTAATACTAATAATTTTAAAAGAAAGTCTGAATTATTTTGCTGAACAACATGAATTGTTATATTATTGTGTGCATGAAAAATGTATGAGGAATTTTTACTAGTATGTTCTAGATACAACTGAAGGTTCATTTCACAATTTTTAAAAAGGACAGGATGCATTTTGCCAAAGAATAAGCAGGGTGCTGTGCCGTTAAATGATGGCCTAAAAGAAACAGTACTACTAATGCTCGTATATATGTGCCTTATATGTATCATTATATGCATATTATTTACTTCTTGGATGCCATTTATACATTTTATATCATATTTATATTATATAGGGCTGAAACTAGGGGAGTACTGAGAAGCAGAGGGGGTATGTGCAGGGTTGCAAAAAAGCCGGCTAAAATTTAAAAAAGCCACGCCGGTGGCTTTTATTGGTTTTAACCGGCTTTTTTTGGCCAAAATTGGCCTTTTTTGGCCAAAATTGGCTTTTATACAGTGAAGCATTTTAATTATAAATGACACATTTGTATGTGTTTTTTAATTAGTTTTAAAGGCATTTAATTGAGGTAGAAATCAATATAACCCAATTTTTCAATATAATGAAGACATTAATATTGGAATAAAATGCCTTACCAATTGTTTTCTCTGGTTTACACTGACCTTAACACAGTTCCATTTTTTTAATTGTTCTCTTTATTTTATGCACACTTACATGTACTAAAATTTCCTCAAATGTTACATTCTTCCTAATTTCTCTTTCAACATTGTTCATTCTACGATTTTAATCTGTCCGTATGGACATATCTGGAATAAGTTATATAACAGCTTAGTAGCAGAAAAACTTTTTACTATATCATTTTTATAAGTTAGAATATCAATTGCTTATTACTGAGTGTTTGTTCTCAAGTTTTATATAAGATAATTTCAGTTATTAAATACATATGTGCTATTTAGTTTTAATCAATTTTAAAAATAAATATCAGTATGTAAGAATATTTCTATTTTGATGTGTGATATTTTCTTATTCTTTCATATAATCTGTAAACTGTGTGGTATGTGTAGAACAATGATAAAGAATTCCAAACCAATACTTTGGAGTCTAATTTAATATATTCTTCTGAATATTTATAATTTTTTTTTCTGACATAATGCCTTCACAGTTGCATTCTAGCAGTTATAAGGACTTATTTATATGACAAAATTTAATAGAAATTTATATTTTTTTAGTAGAAAATATTTATAAATGTATTAAAAATAAATTAATCCAAATTTTATATGAATTATTTATAGACCACCTTTTTGAAAAATAAAAGCCGGCTTTTTTTAAGTGGCTAAAACCAAAAAAAAGCCGGCCGGCTTTTTTTGGCCTGGCTAAAAGCCGGCAACCCTGGTATGTGCTCCGGGTGCCAGAACGAAAGGCGAAGGGGTGGGGGGCACCAAATGAAGATTTTGTTTGTCGTTTCATACAAAAATGCAGGGACCTGTTTAGGAAGAAACTGGGTCCTTTAAAGGACCCTTCACAAAATTTTTATTTCAAAACAGGACCCTTCATAAAATTTTTCAAATCAAAACAGGACCCTTCACAAAACTTTTCACCTTAAAAAAGGACCCTTCACAAAATTCCTTGTCTTAAAAATAGGCCTTTTACAAAATTTTTTAGCTGAAAACTAAAACTTTCACAAATTTAATCATTTAAAAGTGAAATCTGGCCTGTCACTTTTACATATATAAAGAAAATATATATATTTTACATGCCTATATCTTCTTAAAAACATATAAAAAAGAACCTGAATATAATGATCATTTTTAATTCACAAAATTAGGACTAGATTTTTCACAAATGTAAAAAAAAACTTTCACAATTTCACAAAAACAGGACCCTGAGAGAAAAGTCTGGACAGATCCCTGAAATGTATATATCCCCAAAGCAGAATACTTTGCAATGTTCTGCTACAAACTTCGTCTGAACAAAAATGTTCTGTGGGAATTTAAAAAAAGAAAGTCGCAGGGATTTTTTCTTAATACATGAAGAAGTGCAATGGCATCTTTTATAGGAATGCAAAATACATTTTGTAAAACGCTGACATACTCAACCGAAAGAAAGTATTGGCAAATTTTGTGATTTTACTGTGGTCAAATGATGAATTTCACTGTTTTTTCCGACAATCAATTGATTTTCGCAATATTTTAGAATTTTCCCTCTGTCAACTGGCGAATTTGACGTTTTTTTCTCGGACCCAATCATCAAATTTTGCGACTTTTTTTCCCACAACTGGTTGAAGAATTTCGAGATATTTTCTACAATTCACTGACAAATTTTGAGATTTTTAACTGCAACTGGTGGTTGAATTTTGCGATATTTTTCTTTGACCGTTTGGTAAAAATCGTATTTTTTTTCACATGACTGATCCATGAATTTCATGTTTTTTACCACCAACTGATTGGCAAATGTTTCAACTTTTTCTTGCTACAGATTGGAAACAATCATTGTTTTTTTTTCATGACTGATCAAAGAATTTTGTGATTTTTCTGACAATTTTTTTTTTTTACACGTTACTGATTCGAATTTCATTACATTTTCTTTTTATCGATTTGCAATTTTTTTCTCTTTTTTTTTGCGACTGATTGAATCAACGAATTTCCGATTTGTTTAAAAGATCAACTAAAGGATTTTGCAATTTTTTAGCTGCGACCAATGGGCAATTTTTGCGATATTTACTTTCTACTTATTAGCAAACTTTGTCGGGTTTTTTGCGACCGATTGGCAAAAATTGTGGATTTTTCCATGACTGGTCGATGAATTTACAATTTTTGATGATTTTCACAGGCCGTTTTCGCGACAGATTGGGGAATTTTGAAAAATTTTCCTTGTACCGATAAGCAAATTTTGCAGCAGCTTCTTGCAACCAATTTTAGAAAATCATACATTTTCTCTGCTACTGATCAACAAATTTTGCAGCTTTTCTGACGAGACACTGATGAATTTCACAATAGTTTCTTTCTACTGATTAGCAATTTTTTCCGCTTTTTCTTGCGAACGATTGGTAAAAATCTCGTTTTTTTTTTTTTTTTGTGCAACTGATTGACTAATTTTGCATTCTACCCACGACAGATCAGTGAATCCCGCAATATTTTGTTTCAGTCGATTGGAAAACTTCGTCGCTTTTTTGCGACTCATCGGCCAAATCTCGAAGGGGGGCGGGGGGGGGGGGGGGTTGCACGACTGATCAATGAATTTCCTATTTTTCCTGACAATCCACTGACGATTTATTATTATTATTATTATTATTTTTTTATACCTGTGACCAATTTTTAAATTTCGCAATATTTTTCTTGAACCAATAGGCAAATTTTTGTGGCTTTTTCTTGAGCTTAGCTTTCTTAGAGAAAATAATGAATTTTTTCCGCTACTGATCTATGAATTTCGCAGTTTCTTCCGACGATCTACTGACGAATTTCGCAAATTTTTAAACCGCGACAGATTTGCATATTTCATGATTTTTTTTTCTTGTATCATAGGCAAATTTTGAGGCTTTTTCTTGAGATCGATTAGAGAAAATCAAGAGGTTTTTTCGCAGTTTTCTTCCTTGGTGCACTGACAAATTTCCAGGTTTTTATCTGTAACTGATTGGCGAAAATCGTGGATTTTTTTCCCGCAACTGTTTGTTGAATTTTGTGTTTTCCCACAACAGGCTGAAGAATTTCATGATTTGTTCTCCATGATAAACTGACGAATTGCACGAGTTTTTCATATGACCAGTTGTCATTTCATAATCTTTTTAAATGAAGAATTTGGCGATATATTTTTTTTTCTTTTTTTTTCTGCCATTGAGTGCAAATTTCACAATTTTTCCTAAGACTGAATGGTGAATTTTCTTGAAAATGAGGATTTGAAATGTTTTGCGATGTACATTACATTTATAAGCATATTCTGCTTTGATGGTATATATATACATATATATGAAATACAAAGAAACTTGCAAGCTGATGTTAAACCTATGGAAGCATTGTTTCAAATTTGTGAAAGTAACTTTATATATATATATATAAAAAATCTACAACCAAAATTGAAAAAGTAAACAATAGCCCGGTTAGAATTGAATCCTCAGCTATTCTAAGCAAGGCAAAAAATGATTTAAAACTATTAATATGCAAGTGAGAAATTTTAAAAAGAACGCTCCCAGAGGTTTAACATTAGCATTCCAAACTTCTACGTGTGACTAGTGTAGGCTCTAAATGCTCAAGCTAATGTTAATCCTATGGGAGCATTGTTTAGATACATCTTGCTAGCATTTTAATTATTATTAAATGATTTTTTTTTTTTTTGCATAGATTACCTGCGGTCGATAATTTTTATTGTGCATGAGGAAGAGGGGTGGGGGAGGGGCGCCAAAATCCATGTTTGCTCTAGGCGAACCTAGGCAAAAAAAGCCTAGTTTCGGCCCTGATATTATCTGTCATATTTGACTATAACTGGGCCATATGTGTCACAAAATGTTATAGTTAAAAACATCTTAATGTTATTTTAATGTCATATTATGCTTTATAATGTCGCGATAAATCCTGGTTGATTGGTGATTCATTCTTGTAATAATGAATAATGTAATGGTGTAATAATGTAATTTTATGTTATGAAGCATTCAGGGTTCGTTGGTATATATCATGATATATATCTTGATATATATCCGATTTTTTAAAATATCAAGATTTTTGATATTTTCAAATTCTTTACATTTATTTTCAAAATATCAAGATGTTTGATAGTTTGTATATTGATATTTATTTTCAAAATATCACCGTGCAAGGTAATTTTGATATTTTTCACATTCAAACCAAGTGTAAATGAAATTTTCACCTGTTATTTCACCAGTTGACAAATTTTGTGGTTTTTTTTATTTCTTTATGACCAATTGGTGAAATTCGCAGGGTTTTTTTTAAATTTTTGCAGAAGTTTGCAGATCTTTCTTGCGACTAATCCACAAATTTCATGATTTTCTTTTACATGAACAGTTGGTGAATTTCTGAATTTTTCCCTTTGACTTACTGGTAAAACTCTCAAGGTTTTTTTTTTTTTTTTTTTTTTTTTTTTTTTATGCGATAAATCGATGGATGAGTATCTTGATTTTTTTTTCATGCATCTGATATATTTCACGTTACTTCCCTGAAACCAAATAATTAAATTAATATTTCTTATAATCAATAGATATAAAATAATTAAAATGAGCCACTAGGTGCATAAAGGGCTGCCGACTCCTGCCAAATTGGCCTGGAGTCAACACTATCTTTACATTACTGAGTAGCTATGTTCTTTTATAGTACAATGCACATAAAACATTGGTTGTGGAAAGCACATTTATCAGGTGCTAATTTCTTTTGTGAACAAGACAATTGATCTATGCTTGATTCTCGATCAGAGAAGAAAACAAATTAATCTAATGTTGTTATTTTTTTATGTGTGTGTGTATGAGTTAAAGTAATCACAATATTTGCAAAATTCATGCATTTTAAAATTGCTTTAAAATAAGATTATACTGGATCTACTCATTTTTTTTCCTTCTTTTTCACCCAGTAGATACAAGCTTCTTGTCTTTGGAAAAACAACTGTTTTGTGGATACATATCATTATTGATTGAATAAAAGGTGACTCAGCAGGACTCAACTCTTTTCAACCAGGATTTAACTTTGAATAAGGTAAATTTTCAGTTAAAGTCCATAAAAAAGCTGTTATTAAATAAATTTTCAATTTATATGTCTGTGGGTATTTGATTTTACAATTGTCAGCTTGCATAAAAAATGAATAATGTGGTACTTTTATGTTAGCCAGGTGCAAATTATGTTAACAGAATTTGTTTTTTCTTTGCCAGTAGCAACTTTTTTTTCCACATAGTAAATATTAGAAACAACGATTAGAAATTGAAATAAAATGTTTTGGTTTGTGTTATTGTTTCTTATTAAACCTTTGTACTTCAACTGTAATGATGAGTGAAAAAAAAATCTTTTGTTTTATTTTATTTATTATTTACAACTCAGTTTAAATATTTTTTTTTATATCCCTAATCTCTTTTCTTATATTCTGTTACTATATAACACCATCTGTGTGTGAATGTGTCTATCTATCTACTATAAATTCTAATGTGATATTATGTTTAAATTTTTTGATTGAGATACTTAAAGAAAGAACTATTTAAATTAAAATTATTCAATTTTGTGGCGGGCAGCATTACCCTCTTACAGCACAGTGTATAATCTCAGTTTCGGAAAACATATATTTATAACTCATAAAAATTTCTGTTTGGAGAATAAACAGTATATTTTTTAAGGTTAAATTGAAATATATTGGAAGTTAGTATAAAAAAAAATTGCAAGCATTTCCATTTTTATATAATATTTTAATGCCAATATTTTATGTAGTCCTTGGATACGTAAATTTAAAAACATAAAACAATTTTACATGCCTGGGGGTTGGGATTTCAGCAGGTGTAGCGTGCCTGAATTTTAAGGTTTAGCCCACAAACTAATAACAATGTTGATATTAAAAATAATTGTTTAAAATTGTGAGAGTGAATAGTTAAATGTAATGCAATTATAAAAGTTCAGGGATGGCAAACCTTTTCACATTCGCATGCCAAAGGCTTCCAAAAATATATTTTATGTAACTGTAATGTGCCAACGACACCCCCCCCCCCCCCCCCCTTGGCTTGTAAAAAAATAATCAATAAACAGTAATGAATCAAAATTACTTGTAATTAGGGATGGGACAAATAGTGATGTGGCCAAATAACCGAATACTGAATATTCGGCAGCCTAATACCAAGTTTCTTTTCCAACAAAGAAAATAACTTTTGATTATATATACATACATAGTTTAAAATTTTAAAATGGAAAAAAGAATTAAAAACAAATTTATGTTCTATTAATAATCTGTTTAAATTTCTTTATTTCTTGATTTAGGGTGAAACCCCCAGTAACTGACACATTAAAAATTATTCTTCAAATCACTATTACAAAATTTTAAATCCATTCTACGCTTTTTTTTTTTTTTTTTTTTTTGAATGGATGGTAGAAATACATTTAAAAATTACTGTTGACAAAATTTTGAAAAATTATATATTGTATTATTAAAAATAAATGTTTTTCATAAATATGGTGAATAACTTCAGTAACTGACATAACCCCATTTTGAAAAACCAATAACTGACACAAAATGAGCCAGTGTTTCACACTTTACTTGCAACGAAAAAAAAAAAAAAATTAAGAAAATTTATGCTTTAAAAATACTTTAATATTTATTATAAAAACAAATTAATTAAACTTTATTTATATATGATATCAATATCATACTACAGATGTGTCTCTCTTTTCATGTTTTAAATTATTAGTAATGCAAGTATTCAATAACTGACATTTATGCACCTGTAAACTGACAAATGGTGTTAGGCTCTGATAGGGCAACTTAAAATGTAATGGTGTTGCTTACAAGATAAATTTATGTTTTTTTTTTGTTTTGTTTTTTAAGCAGTTCAAAAAGATTTCAACTTTCTTTAATATTACCAATAATTAACTCCTCTGTCGGAGACTGGTGAAAAGAAATTGATTCACTCACCGGCCTTCCCAGTTCAGAGGTGAAATGTTTCAATGCTGCAGAATTGCCGTTCATAGTAGCATAAATAACTAGCAAACATGCAACACAATTTACTTTTGCATTCATAGAGACCACTACCAATGGAAAATTGGATAACTAAATTTAAGTAAATTTGAATTTTTTGTTTTTATTATGGATTTTAGTTACATCACAAATTGTGATGCAATACCCTATATATCAAACCCTAATTATAACATCCTCTATTAATTTTGTAATAAGTTCCCCTGAATTGCAGTAGTTATAAAACTTGATATATTAAAAAAATCATAATTTGCAGAACAACAAAAAAAATAAAATAAAAAATGTTTATTTCATGCATTGTATAATCCCAAGAAGGGATAGATATTAGAATTTTTCTTCTACTGATTCTACAGTAAATGTTAAAGTTTTGCCACAAATATGTTTAAACCA
Organism: Maratus speciosus; assembly: GCA_963932465.1. Taxonomy (NCBI): domain Eukaryota; kingdom Metazoa; phylum Arthropoda; class Arachnida; order Araneae; family Salticidae; genus Maratus; species Maratus speciosus. The sequence goes on from OZ010793.1 coordinate 178,060,862, forward strand.
ATTAAACTTAAAGAAATAAAAATAAAATTTGAACAATATGATACTTAAACTAATCTAAAAACTTACATTCCATTCGAATGAAATGGAAATAAAGCTGAGACTTTTTTAAAGGTTTGCATTTTCCATGTACCTTTGTAATTTAAGTTTTTAGGGTAGTTTAAGTATCCTATTGTTCGAATTTTATTTTTTAAAATTCATTTGGTTTAAACATATTTTTTGCAAGACTTTAACATTAACTGTAGAAGCAGCTGAAGAAAAATTATAATACAGGACTCCCTCAAATCTGCAACCGCCTAAAATCCGCACATCATCGCAGATGTAAACAATGAAAATTTCATTTAAGCTGTAGAGGCAAAGTAACAGGATTTTTTAGTTTTATATAATTTCGTATGTATTTTAATATGTAATTCTCGATAATATGATGAGACTAAACTCGTTGTTTTTCATGAAGGAAATAAAAATTTATTACTGAAAAAAAAAAAGAAGGATATTGCTGGTATCACTGCTAGTCAGCCTTTTAACCAAATATATATATGTATTAATTTTTTTTATAGTTATTAACACTGGCAAACCTGAAATAAACTTCCTTACTTTTTGATTTTGATGTAAATTAATAGGGTTACCTTTATGAGGAAAGTGTCATTGAATGATTCAAGGAAAATGTATCTCATTTTTTATTGCATATTTAATTATACATTATTAATTATTTATTTGACCTTTACCTTTAATAATTTAATCATTTTTTTAATTATATTACTTTTTATCATTTTAGTTTATTACTTTACTAAATTATTTTAATATTTTGCTTTAATTCAAACATCCATTTTACATTTGATTGCATTATTACATTCAAATTATTGTCTAAAAAATGTTAACAAACCAGAAATCCACAAAATTCTGAAATCTGCACAACCTCTGGTCTCAAGCTGCGCGGATTTGAGCGAATCTACTGTATCTATCCCTTCTCTAGCATAAACAATGTGTAAAATAATTTTTTTTGTTGTTCTGCAAATTATGTTTTTGTTTAAAGATATATATGACTGATATATGATATAAATATTTACTTATATGGCTCATATATGAGCATTTGGCTTATACATATTGTGCATGATGTTTGTATGATGTATATATAAGCTTGGTGATGATCTTTAGCAAGTTTGAAACTGCTACCTTGACATAATTGTAATTGAGGAGGCTGCTATAACGAGAAAGCACCAAATTTTATTTGATTTTTCTTTTTTTATCCTTACGTTATATAAATATAGATCTTTAAATACTCAAAATAAAGGACACAGTTGAACATTATAAAGTACTTGACTTTTATGTATTTTGTAAACATTGCATCAGTAGTTGTTTGTTTAAAAAAATAATAATAAAAATTTGATAAATAAATTAAATTAAAAACTGGCTAGTAATTTTTAAAAATACATAAATGTTTTTTTTTAATATCATTCAAAGCTGGATGAAAAAACTTCATTTTATTATGAAATAATACAAGATGTCTGATGATGCTACCTGTAAGCAAAAATTAAAACTAAAATTAAATTATTTTTAATTTGCATCTAACGTTATGAATTATTGATATGTGCTATTAAATACCATTCATCTTTTCATTTTAATGAATTATTATTCTTTTTATTTATAGGCTTTGAAGCTGCTGTCTGTTAAATATAATGAAAATAAGTCTGAGAAGCATTAACGTAGAACAGAGTTTTCCCCAAACAGTTTCCTCAGGATCATCCTGCCTACTTTATAGTAATGAAATATAGCATCCTTTTTGCCTTTCAATGAAAAATATATTTTATATATGAATTGTAAAAAGAAAATATTGTTGTCAACAAGAGCCAGATTGGAAAATAAATAAATAAAACTTCATTTTTGAAAGTATTTCTTGCATCTTTATTGTATATTCCTTTATAACAATGATAATATATGTACTCTGTTCACTAAAGATTTTGAATAATTTTAAACTAAAAGTTTGTACATAATTTTTAACCATATTTTATGCATGAAAATATTTGATAAATTTCATTTTTAATGCTTAAGCAAAGTTTAAATAAACTTTGATTTCAAAACATTACTTAAATACACTGAATGTATTGTTTTTGTTATTTTATAATATACTACAAATAATCAGGTTAATCTGAAATACATTTGATAATTTACATATTTAATTGTACAAAATGTAAATTCATTTATAAATGATTATTCAATATTTAATTGAATATATGATATTTAATTAAGAGCACAGATTAATTTTTTAAGACTTAGTTTGGTGATAACATAAATAAAGATCAGTATTTAAATGACTAAGTTTTGGTGATATACTAAATTTTGTACTAGTACTCTTATCTTTGCTTTACAATAATATATAGTGTATAACAATATGCAATAATATTTTAAATTTACCCCCCCCCCTCTCCCAATGGCTTTTCAAAAGAATTTTCCTTTTAGTGAGTCTTACTATTTCACAAAGTTAGCTTAAACTGATTGATATAATTAAAAATATATTTTTTGAAAGCTATTTATAATATATATGAAACCATTTTACTGATATTGTATTCTGGCATGTAACACATACGTATACTGTTAGATTTAATTTTTGTATTTTTTATTATAATCGCCATATGTTGTGCAGATTGTTGTTTGATTGTTTGCAAAAACTTTCATGAGATACATAGTGAAAAATAAGATGTAAATTATTTTAAAGTACAATACTATTATTTTTCATGTACTCTAATAGCAACATTTAAAAAATATAAATCACATGTTGATTAAATCAAAAGTCTTAGTTCTTATGATCATATTTTTTATAATTTATTTTTAAAATTGATGCATAATGTGCACCTATAAATTTTGATAATTTTTCTTCTATCAAAAGTTATTGTTACATACCAGAATATACAGTATGTATTTTTACATTAATCAGTGAAAAGTCAATTACTAAAATAAATGAAATGGAACTATTTTTTTTTTTTTTTTTTAATAATCCATGCAGGAGTAATGGAAGGTTAATCTTTCAGTCCAGGGATATATATATGTATTTTTTTTTTACATAAGGGAGTAGGTCTGCATATGAAAAACAAAGTTTGCGCTCGTATTACATTTTAAATTTCTTTAATGATATTTCAAAATATTGTTTGTTATTATTATTAAAAATGTAAAATAATTTTTTTGCACACCTGGCAACAAATGCAAATTTCAGTGTGTAAAATTTTATTCACAATACATAAAAGTTGTTAGGGAATATCGCATTTTCTTCCATGAATTAGCAGCATTTGAAAAACTCAAAATTTTCAATTGCTTTGATACATTCCATTCTTAAGGGTAACCATCCTTAAAAGGAAAATTATATTCCCTGTTAGAGCTATTTTAATTCAAGTGAAAAAAAAAAAAGTGGAGTAGTTGAATTTACAAAGAATTTAAATGATTTAATTGAATATATGATATTTAATTAAGAGCACAGAGTAATTTAAAGAAAAAAAAATAAAAGAAAAAATCCATTGTTCACAAAATGTAAAACTTTGCATTTGACGATATTGTATGCTAATGAATAATATAATAAAATTTCTAAATACAACGGCAAAATTCTACGAGTTCTAGCCATCACTAATTTGATTTTAAAATCTTCATCTGATTTAATTACAGATATATGTTATTAAGTAAAGCGAAGATTTCCATTAAAAATTAGTGCTAGCTAAAAATTGTAGCAGTTGACAACTATGCAAACATAGGACCTTTTTAGAAACATTATCATCACCAATGATAATATAAACGAAAACCAAGATATATATATATATATATTTTCCAGGAGAAATAGTATATAAAATAAAAATGTGAAGAGTAAAAATAGCAGAAATGCATAGATTTCTAGAATCTAGAAATGCACAAAACATAAAAGCCAGTATGCTGGTAGGTATCTTACATTTTTCATTTCCTTATTATCCATAGAAAGTTTCTCATAATGAAATAAGATTGTAAACATTAAAATGTGTCATTTCCTTTTACTAAAATAAATGTTCTGAAATTAGTAAACTATTTTTATGGCATATATATATGCCATAAAAACTGTTTACTATATGAAACCGGTTTTTCTTCAAATTTAAATGCTTTCATTCGGCCCGAACAAAACAAGCACCTGGAACAGGGACCGAATTCATTAACATCACCTGTGCATTTTTTCTCTAAATGAAAGTGATCGGCTTATGTTTAAGCATTCTGAAGTAGCATTTCATTGTATTATGAATTAAAAACTGTATTACTAAAAATTTTCTTCTTTTTTGTGAAATAATGTAGTTGTGTTTGGGCCGAATGTAGCGGATTAAAGTCTGGTATAGCCTCTGTTTTTCAAATCATGCTATAGCATATACTTTAGGAATTAATATATTTTCTTTAAAGATCTAAGAAAATTAAAAGTATCATAAAAAAAAGTTTATTAGCAATATGTATAAAATATATATGCTTTTACTGATTTATATGAATGAGTCCTGGTAAGGAATTAATTTAAAATATTTAAGTATTTAATATGATTTTGGGGGAAAAAATTCTAAGTAAATTTCTATCAAAATTATTTATATTAAAAACTTTTGTTATTTCAGTTTTTTAATATAACGTCATCCTTGCCTAGGGGAGATAACAGATTCGTCTCATTTTGGTCCAAACTACGTATTTTGGATCAATAAACACATTCAGATTAAAGCTAAAAGGGGTCTATATTTCGTCCAAATGTGGGTGGTGTTTTCGGATGTAATATGGACAAATTTTGGACGCCTGTATTACAGCCAAAATTCGTGTGTATTTCGTCCGGATGGAGGTATTTTTTGGACGTAATATGGACAAGTTTTGGCTCATCCGAATTTTGTTCATTTTACGCTCATTTCATGGCCCAAAAGACGTACTTCTTACGTAAAGGAGGGTGACATTTGGACGTAATTTGACGAAATTTAGTTGAAGTCCGGAGGACTTTTAGACTTCAAATGGACACGTCCATTCATCCAAATTACGTACTTTAGGCGAAAATTGGACGAATCTGTGTTGTGTGGGGTAGTATGTCTCTATTTAATTAACGTATATTATTAGGGGAATTGATGCTAATGTGTATCTGGTCTTAATTTTTTGTTATTTTTGTAGAATATCCTTTCCGTATAGGTTTTGCTTCTCGTTTAAACAATACTCCCTCTGTCCCAAATTAGTTGCTACATTTGATTACTTTTGTACTAATTATTGACACTGATGATTTTATGATTTTGTTTGAACATTTTTCAGAGATTTCAGGGTGCTATCAATCAACAACATTTACTTATACCAAACATTCCCCCGCCTCTCCTCATAGGCGTAGCGTGATCAGATTTTTTTTTTTTTGGGGGGGGGGGGGGCACAAAGGCCGTGCGAAGTAAAAACGGCGCCCTGAGCGAATTTTCAATTTTTCGCCCCCCCCCCCAAAAAAAAAAAAATCCTTCTCTTTGTGATGGGTGTAATAAAATTTATAAAGTGCAGAAACATAAATAAATTCTATCAAATAAATATTTCGCGTTTATTTTGGAACTTTAAACGGTTTATTTTTTATTTAGAAATTCAGAACAACTAAATGACATAAAAGAAAATTGCACTTATTTGTTAAAGAGTTCATGATGTTTTGCGACAGCAAAAAAAAAAAAAAAAAAAAAAAAAAAAAAAAAAAAAAAAAAAAGATCAAGAGAGAAAAAGAAATTCCCCGGAAAATGATCAGCGGCCAAAAAATGAATAAATAAACAAATAAAACCGTGGTTCGCAGCGTAAATTTCGGGAACAGGGCGGCCGTTCCTTTAGACCCCTCTTTGCACACCCCTGGGGGGCACATTAGAGATCTGCACTAACCGCAATTTTCAGGCCCGGGCCCAACCCGGTGAGAAAATTAAAAGTTCCACCCGAGCCCGGCCCGTTTACATTTTCAGTTTACTACCAGGCCCGGCTCGTACAAAAATCAGTCAAAACAAACCCGGCCCGTGAAAAAATCAATTAAATCAGGCCCTGTTCTGCTCGACTCAATTTCTCAAAAAATTACGATTTTTCTTAACATACAATTGCAGGGCTGCCACTTGCAACTAAAATGCTACAAAAAGTGATTATTTTCAGCATCCGGCGGCTATGACGACTATTTTAGGCCGAACACCATTAAAAAGAGAGTATTTCATGAAAAGAGGCTACTTTTTTCTGATTTGAGCGACTATTTTGACTGAAAATAACTTTTACTGAAATGAACTTTTTCTTCAAAGCGCCAGTAAAGTCATCTTCCTAAACGCACTTTTTCAACGGTTGTTTGAGGAGATTCGTGATTATTTCCGCGACGAATTGCAAAATTCGCGATTTTTTCTTCAATCGATTGACGAAAATAGTTATTTCTTTTCGCTATCTTTTGCTACGATCGTTGAAGAAGATTTCGCAAATTTTGACTATGGCCTACAGCAAATTTCCCGATTTTTTTGGGGCGATCGTTTCACGGAACTCACGATTTTTTTTTCAGCCATCCTTTGCCAAAATTCGCGAATTTTTCTGCGACAGATTGGTGAAATTTTTTTACTACCACCATTTCTCGAAATTCGCGATATATATTTTTTCCGCGACCGATTGATGGTATTCGCTGTTTGTTTCAGATATCATATGACGAAATTCGCGATTCTTTTCAAAACTGACTTACGAAATTCTTGTTTATTCGCGCAATCATTGTTTAAATTCTCGATTTTTTACGCGATTATTTGACCAAATTCGCATCTCTTCAGGGGTGTTTCTGTTCTGAATTTTCCGAAAATTTAAGGCATTCGGTTCCGAAAATTTAAAGAAATTGGTTATCAGTCCGAAATTTTGAGCATAAAAAATATCGCGAATTTCGGCAAATGGTCGCCGAAAAAATCAATTCCGAAAATCGTTCACAGAAAAAAAATCGCCAAATTTCTTTAAAGGATCGCAGAAGAAAACGAATTTCGCCAAAGAATTGCGGAAAAAACGCGAATATTTTCAAGGGATCACAAAAATATGCAAACTTCGTTAAGGGATCTCGAAAAAAACCCAAATTTCACCAAGGGATCGCAAAAAAACGCAGATTTCATCAAAAGATCGCGGGAAAACGCGAATTTCGTCAAAGGATCGTGATAAAGAAATGTAAATTTCGTCGAAGGATCGCAAAAAAACACAAATTTTGTTAAAGGATCGCGGAAAAACGTGAATTTCACCAAGGGATCGCCGTAAAAACGCGAATTTTGCCAAAGGACAGCCGAAAAAACGCATAATTGGCGCCGGGAGATTTCTCCCCTTCCTCTCCTCTGCTGTAACCTTTCGGAAAATTTGCTGTGAATTTCAGAATTTTTTTTTTTTACTCTAACTTACCCCTGCCGTCTTTTTGTCCGCGATTATTTGACGAAATATGTAATTTTTTTTCTTTTGATCATTAGATGAAATTCGTAGTACTTTGTGCATACTTTTGACGAAATTTGCGATGATTTTTCCGTGACCGATTGACGAAAATCGCCTTTTGTTTCCGCAACCTTTGATAAAATTCAAGATATTTTTCCACGGTCCTTTGAGAAGATTCGCGATTTTTTCGACGGCAAATTACCAAAATTCGTATTTTTTTTTCCGACGATCGTTTCATGGAATTCACGATTTTCATTATACGATCCTTTGCCAAATTTCGTGAATTTTTCTACGACCGATTGACGAAAAATGATATTCGGTATTTGTTTCCGAGATTTTTTGACGAAATTCGCGATATTTTTTGCGCGACCAAATTCCCGGTTGTTGTTCTTTTTCTTGTCCACGACAGTTTGACAAAATTTTCGATTTTCGTTCCGTAATTGTTATGCGAAATTTACAAGTTTTTTTCGCGACCGATGAAGACTTTTTTTTTCTACGACCAATTGTTGATATTTGCGAAATTCCATGTAAAATACACAATCAGATATCTTTTTAAAACAGTGACTAATGAATGTTTCTAATAATTTGCACAATAAGTACAATCTTAATATCAATCGTATGTTGAGGGGCAAAACTAGCATTTTTTACGACGGCGAAAAATGGATTTTGGCACCTCCCCCCCCCCCGCCCCCCTCCACATCTCCTCACGCACAATAAAAGTTATCGACTTCAGGTGCCCTATGCAAAAAAATATATAAATAAGTAAATAAAAATCATTTAATAGTTAGAATTAGAGCAAGAAATATGTAAACAACGCTCCCATAAGATTAACATTAGCCTGAGCGTTAAGAGCCTACACTAGTCACGCGAAGAAAATGGAACGATAATTCTAAACGTATGGGAGTGTTCTTTTTAAATTTTCTCGCTTGCATATCAATAGTTTTAAATGATTTTTTTTAGCTTAGAAAAGCTAAGGTTGAATTCTAACCGGATTAGTGTTTACTTTTTGGATTTTAGTTGCAGATTTTTTTTATAAAGTTGCTTTCACTTTCAGTACCGGTTTCGAAACCTAAAAGTACAGCAATTCTAAAGATCAATCTAAACTATCCTAGGAGAATAAAACATTTTAAAATATTAAAATGCAAGAGAGAACTTTGAAAAGAACGCTCCAATAGGTTTAACATTAGCTTGCGAGTTTCTTTGTATTATATATATATACATATATACATACAATTTTGTATTAAACGACAAACAAAATCTTCATTTGGCGCCCCCTTCGCCTTTGTTCTGGCGCATGGGGCACATGCCCCTTCTGCACCCCCTAGTTTTGGCCCGGGCTGTATTCTTAAAAAAAAACATTAAAAAAGCGGGTTACTATTCTATCTTGCATATATTTCAACCCTTAGTTTTCAGTCGTTGACAGTTGCCCGACCTCACGCCCTTTGAGGCCCCGGATCTGGATGTAAAAAAAATAATTTTAGTAAACGGCATGGGTAACATTTTTCAATTGTCACCTACCTAGAAATGGCAAAAGACGAGAAATGTAATTTGGGAAGGTAAAAGCAGGGGCGGCTGCGTCTTTAGTATTCATGGCGCCCTGGGTGAGGTTTTTTTTTCCCTTTTAAATCACGGGCACTCACCCAAACTCGCCTCCTCTCTCTAAGACTGGACCTGGTTGGTTGCAAAAATTAATTGCCCCAAAAGTAATGCAAAAAATAATTGCATTAAAAGGAACAGAGCGGCATTTTTCAATTTCCGCCTAGGGTAGCAAAACGTCTAGAAATGACGAAAAGAAGAGAAAAAATCATTTTGGGGAATAAAGGCAGGGGCGGTTTATTAGCCGTGGCGCCCTGTGAAAGATTTTTTACTGTACCACTGCAAATGCTATACCCGTTTTTTTCTTATGAAGGATTTTACTAAAGCATTTTACTTTGTGCACTCCTTCCAGGGTCGAAACTAGCTATATTTTCACCTGGGGCAATCATGGATTTTGGCGCCCCCCTCCTTCCTCCGCAAAGTAAATTTACAAAAGTTTCTATTAGCGGACTTATTTTAAAATTTAAAATGTTTAACAGTAAAATACATAATATTGAAATATATAACCAGCTTTGTCAAATATTTATTCATTAAAACCTGTGAAAAAAAATCGAAAGGAAGAGGAAATAATTCCGTTTCATACTGGTTTCCGTCTTAGCAGATATAACTGTTGGTATTCTTTCTGTTGGAACCATGTAGTTTTTTCATTTAAGACAAGATTCCATTATAGACAGATTTCATTTTTCCAGATTTTACTGTTGTTGTAGCATTACATATAATTACAATTGAGGCACTTTAATGTCATAGTGATATGAGTCACATTGTTTTAAGATCTAAAAAAACCAGGATTTACTGTAGGCATAAAAATTAAATCCAGTATTGTAAAATATCTTCCTGTACTATCTACACCAGTTTTGTGGAATTATCACTTATACCACTCTTCTTATTTATAGATTGATATGTCTACATACTTTCCTCAACCTAATGCTAATTTTCAAATTTATGTGCGACTCAAAACAACAATAACAAAATTATTAAGTTTTTACTTTTCATTTTGTGAAATTTCGACCGCTTGGTTTTTATTGTCCCAGTCAGTCACCTGACCACACCCCCTCTAAGGCCAGATACGGTGATATGCATGTAAGTAATTATAAGAAAAAGAATGGGGTTATTTGCTGTCTTGTATATTGTAGGCGAATCTTTTTATCTAACTGACAATTTTAATATACTTTACTCAGCTTTTCTTTTTAATTTTTCGGCTAAAAAATATTTTTTTTACCCAAATTTCACACACATATATATATTGTATAAAACGGCAAACCAAATTTTCATCTGGCACCCCCTTCGCGTGGCGCCCAGGGCACATGCCCCCTCGGCCGCCCCCTTAATTTCGGTCCCGAATCCTTCTTCCGTTTGTTTTTATTGTCCCGGGCAGCGACCCGACCTCGCCCATAGCAAGAAGGGAAAAAAGAAAGCTCAACGCTGCTCAGGAAGACAGATAAAAATTGAATAGCCTTCATGGAATTTTTTTCATCAGAACAGTCAGCCAAAAAAAATCATTTGGCGCCCCCCTCCGCGTTTCGTTCTGGCGTCCGGGTATATGCCCCTCTGCACCCCCTCCCTCAGGGAAATCGGTTGGCGTTTGGCAATTATCGGCGAGGGAGAGTTTTACACAAAAGAGAGGACTAGAGACTGAGCTTGGAAAATGTTAGTGATTTTCCTGACACAGGAAGTGATTTAAATAATAGAAGATACATGGTATATTTGAATTGGAGAAAGAAAACGCCTAAGAGAACAGCACTTTTTTTCTAATTCATTTGCAGTCTTCTATTATAGATGAGTCTTTTTATATATTTGTAAATTTTAATGCATTTGGTTCGGTTTTCCTTTTGAATTTTCCGACAGTGAGACGGTTTTATGCAAATTCAATATATATGCATATACATTTTTGTATGTAAAGACAAAAAAATCTTCATTTGGCGCCCCCTACGCTTTCTCTTCTGGCGCCCGGGGTCCCGAAGGTTGGGGGGGGGGGCACATGCCCCCCCCCCCCCCCCCGACGCTACGCCTATGCCTCTCCTTAAATAAGTACCAAATTAGTTTATAAAATCTAGGGCTCGCACACACTAAGGCCACGCCCCATTTTGAAAGTATTCTTCCACCAGTAATCGCATAAAACTACCGTCTAGCTAATAAATCGTTAATTCTTAGGAAGAAATTGATCTTTATGATACACTGGTGTTAGAGTCCTGACAAAATGGAGTCGATCTACTAAACTGCATGGGAAGTTATTTATGACTCCACCCACTTGAAATGCAGCAACTAATTTGTGCCAAAATTTTCGACCTAAATGTCGCAACTAATTTGGGACGGAGGGAGTAGTAATAAAATCAACAAGTTGATTCTACAAACTTATAAACTAGTCGGATATGCCAATCCCAAAACTTTCTTTTTTTTCTCATACATGTTAATATTTCGAAAATTTTTTACACATGCTAATCCTTCAGTGTTATTACTTCAATGCTAAGCCAACTTTGATTTACATCTTAAGTTGGAGTATAAACGACTTAATCTCAACCATAATATTTAATAAAATCAATATTTTTCGTTAACGACTATCCAATGTTCAACAGAACTATGAAAAATAGAGAAAAATCGCTATTATAGCGTCCCCTTTCGGCGGAATATTTTCAAATTCAAGGAGGACCTGCTTACCATAGCCAAAAACATATATATGAAATTTGGTTCAATTCTACGCATAACTTCATACACTTTTCGATGGTACAATAATGAAAATGGCACAAAAATTGCTATTACAGCGCCTCCTTCCGACGGAATATTTCCAGATTCAAAGAGGACCTGCTTACCATAGCCACAAGCACATATCTAAAATTTGGACCAATTATATGCATAATTTTATACACTTTTCGATGGTACAAAGAGGACAGATGGACAGACAGACTTTTTGTATAAACATGTTTTTCGGGATCTCTAACCTCTTAACGGTCTTTAAAGGTCGCATTAAATTACGGTTTAAAAATTCAAATTGCTTATTGGCACCACTTTTTTGAAAAAGAAATATTCACCTTATTTAATGACATGTAAAACTATACCCTAATAAAGCCAATTACACTATTTTATAAAACTGGTGGAAATCAAACAATCTGAATAAAAGGCACAGTCCGATGAATACCACATGAGTGAGAATTAAGGGGTTAAACACGTAAATCCGTTGAAAACCAGAAGTCGAATAAAATCTTGATTACAATGCTTTCTTCTCTAGAAAGAAGAAAGTAATAACAATAAGCATGAAAACGCAGAAGCTTATTCACCTTTTTTACAGTTTCATGCGAGCAGGGATACAAAAAGCAACCCATCATTCGGATACACATACGCCGTAAAGGCCTGCACATCGCTAAACATTTTCCACATTCTGTATCTCACTCCGAGTCCAACTGAAACATCATGAGTAGTGATATTTTTTTCGGAATAGGAACTTCAATATAACTTCTTTTTTTTAATTGGCTTTTTAGATTTGAAGTTTGGCCTGACCATTTACAGCGTTTGTTTTTGATGATAGATCACTTCTTTTTGCAAGGTAATTTACATTAAACATCCGATTTAATTCAGCAACAAAGAAAAGAAAAAGATGACAAAAGCATGCAAAATAATTAAATACTTGATGCTTTAACCAGAGCCTGATTACCCACGGGGCAAATTCCTACCACTAAAAATAAACAGAAAATTTTGCCTCATTCATGGCAGAAATTTTACATGAATACGGCGTTTAGATAAGTCGAACTTTTCTTTTAAAATTTATTGGTGTAAGTGTGCCCGTTGGTAATCAGGCCCTGGCTTTAACCCTTAAATGCGCGATTTTTTTGTTTTGTTTCGAAAAAATTATATATGATTCTCTGAAAGATTTATTGCACAGGAAAAATAATGAAAAAAATCAGAGATACATTTTTCATGTAATACGTCAATCTTTTCTTGTGTTGCACATCTGTAATACAAGTAAAAACTACTGCCATGTGGCTGTTTTACGCTAAAATAATACAAATTAGTAAATATTTTAATAAGTATGTCTCCAAATATCTTATTTTTTATTTTATAAAACTTAATCTTTAACCCTTTTATTCCCATGATAAAATACGTTCCAGAAATTACGTAGTTCAGAGAATCTGACTTTACTCCAGAGAGTTTCAATGGTTTATTTCCACTTATTATAAAACGGAATGTCTGTTATTAATTAAAGCAAGTATTGCTATTTTAATTTTCTGGTGTGAATTAGGTATATACGTATAAAAAAATCTATTAAATTCAAAACACTGTTGTTTGCATATATGCAAAGCTGCGCACTAAAGGGTTAAGCTTTTCAAATGTGTAATACGTCCTTTAACCCTTTCAGGGGAGCCGTTTGTAGTCTGCAAACCCTTAATTTTAATACCCACAATGACAAATGACACAAGTCATTTTTAACACAATTTCGATCTCATAATAAACGCGATGAAAAGCATTTGATTATTTTGAAATAAATTTGTTCGTAAATTGCGGTGTGAATTATTTATTTGAATATTTTTTGAGCAGTAATCCCTTGGCCCTGAAAGGGATAAGGGATAATATATGACGATTTCTGCTAAGCTTATCTGCTTGAGTCACCACAAAACTTCTGAAATTGTACAGTCGTTCTTTCAAATGAACACGTCTTCTTACCTTGTTATTTATATAGACTTCTTAGCTACACTCAGGTTTTAAGCTTTCATTTTTATACCTGGCGTATAACGCAAACCTATAAATTTTGATAAAATCTCTTCTTTTAAAAATGCACTTTATACGCTCGAATATGCGGTAATCGTTCGATATTAGGTAGTTAACAACAGGATGATAGAGTATGATTAAGTGGTTATTGATCAATCGTGTTTTCTTTAAAAATATATACAGTGTTATTTATTAGTGATGGGCAGAATGAGTTATTTTACTATTCGAATGAATCATTCGAGAATGCATAAAAACACATCTGCCAACCCCCTTTTTTTTTAATTCAATTTCTACCAGAAATTTTGTGTCGAAAAAGAAGTTTCTTATTTTAATTATAATTAATTTAAGAACAAAACTGCGTACATATCAAGCGCAGTGTTGCCAGTGGACTACTTTTTAAAAATTAAGATTTCTTGATTGATTAAATTCCTCTTGTGTTCGTCTTAACCCTTTCCGGCTGGGCAGTTTTTGTTGCAAAATGATGAAATGATTGACTGACACCAAAATTTTAAAACGACTTTTTTAGAAATTAAAAACATGTTACTTTAACTATTCATTGTAAAAGCAAAATTTTACTAAAATATTCTTGGTGCCGTTCGTAAGTTTGGAATTAAAATTAGGTATCCCGACCCGGGCACACTGTGCCGGAAAGGGTTAATTAATATGTCATTAAGTAAGCGAATTTTACCTTTTCAGAAAAGTGGGGCCAAGCAAGAAATCTGAATTTGAAAAAAGTAGCCCACTGACAACACTGATCAAGCGTACAAACTTAATGCAGGAATCGGGCGTAAATTAGCACAGCTGCGCCATCTTGTGGACGGGGTTGATAATCCACATACGTGGGTTTTTAGTGTAACCCCATATATGACCATATTTCTACCATCTGTGCATATTTTCTAAATCTTTAGTCAGTCATGGAATATGAATCTTGTTTACCAGATTTACTGCAAATTAAATTTTTTTACCGTTTGTTTTGAAAAAATTATGTAAAAAAAAAAGAGCTACATTATTATTTTAGTTTCGGTAGAAAAGGAATTAATTCGACGAAAGTGACATTGCGGCCAGTGGCGTAGCGAGAAAGGAGTGGGGTCCAGATGCACTTGACACCACAGTTTTCTTCGCCTTATCTTTTCAGCTATTAATCAATCGGAAAAAAAACTTTACAGTTTTAGTGGTGTGAAGTAAGAAAAATAGTTAGGTTTTTCCCTCTAGTTTAACCCCGTGTCCGCTACGTGACGCATGACCTTGATTGATGTGACCGCCTCTTTAATCTTGCGATTACCTCTCTCATTTAAGATAGGACGCTTACTTTGTATCCTGCTTTGTATAAGAATCCATTAAAAAAATAAAAATTCTTTTTATCTTCGAAATTTTTTAAGATAATTAATTAAAAATATTACGAAGGTTGGCAACCATATTTTTGTTTCTTTTCTTTTTACAAACTTTCTGTTGGTAATTGATCAAAAATATATATAAAAATTGGAAACTATGTTTTTGCGTATGCCTGAATGATTCATTGATAGTAAAATTATTCATTCTGCAGATAACTATTATTTTGTGCAACACAAGGGCGAAAACATGTATGGATAAAAACAAAAAAAAAAAATGTCCTTTTCCCAATAATTTTTTTATTTAAGCGTTCAGTTTTCACCAAATAATTTCCTGTGTTTATACGCATACAACCTATATAAAAAACAGTTCCAGCATAGCTAAATTCATAGTTAGGATAAAAATACAGTCACCTGAAAAGGCCACCTAACTTAATTTTAATTACTAAATGGCACATATGCACCAGACTATTGGAATGAAAAATTTCTTTTTATTAAGTACGTGAACAAAAACTTTTACTTATTTTGAAATAAGTTTGTTTGTAAATTCTGGAGTCGTCATTCATTTCTGCATTTTACGAATAGAAGTACCTTGCCCGTGAAAAAGATTGAAGATGAATATTGTACTGGACAACATCCACTCAATTTACAACATTTATATTCCTATCAAAATATTATTTCTAGTCTATTATATCATAATTAGTGTATTAGGCTTCAATATGTAATTTTATATTCAAATGAAAACAGTAATATGGATTAATTTATATAACAATATGTAACCCCTGTTACTTGTATTCAGCATTACAGCCGAAATTTTCAAATCCCTGTGCTAAATATATTTTTAAATGGTCAAATAGTTTTAGTATATTGAAAGAAGAGATAGATGCCTTTTGCTTTTGATGCTTTGGGAGCATCTTTTAAGAGCTACTCATATATAACAAGAAAAAAATAGAGAAAAAGTGCGAGTAACAGAAATTATGTATGTAGTAACAGAGATTACATTTTTGTAACAGAAGTTACATTAATCAATACAAATTAGACAGCAGAAGTGTATTTATATTAATCTAACAACAATGGAACCACTAAAGCACTTTGATGGATTTTTATTATGCATATGAATTTTAAACTACATTTTTGTTAATTTATCTACATTTGTTACAAATATGTAGTAACAGATGTTACATTTAACAAAGAAAAAAATTGTATTTTCTATAATTTTATAAAAATATGTAAATCTTAGATTTATTTAAATTAAGTTAACTTAATTTCATATAATAAATATAAAACTTTAATTAAAATGGCAATATTTAAATTAAAAATTTATGTAACATAGGTTACAAACAGAAAACACACTAATCTGAAGTTCAGATGTTTCAGCTCACTGACTATATATGTGCAGAACAAATTCAAAATGGCTGTAGCATATCTTTTCTAATGTTCTTACCTACAGGTAAGTGCAGTAGTAACGTCTGTAAGGGACAATGGAAGTCATTTCTTTGATAAGAAAAGTTACAATTTAAAATACAAAATTTAATCTTAAAATATAATAATAAAAAATAAATATTTTAGTGTTTCGGGCCTAACTAGTTAAAATACTATGTTTTATGATTACATTAAACCAGTTAAAAATGTAATTTTAAATATTATTAGTTAAAAACCTAAATTGAAACTATGCCTACAGTTATTCGGCAGACTGTTTTGTTAGTCAAGATGAATAAAAATGGATAACTTAAATTAAAAAAAATATCTTTTTAAACGTTTTTTTTACTAATGAAGTCCTTACTGATTGTTTTAATGGAAACAAAGAAATAAAAAGAGTTCTTTCCCATTTTACCCAGAAAACAAATATTCAAATTGTGGACATGAAAAGGACATAATTTTTTTGTTACACCCATATAATTATTGAGTGTTGTCGATACTTCAAAAGAAACTAGCCTCTTTGCAAATATTTCCAACGTTGTGATACGAATAGCACTTTTTTTTTTTTATCGTAAGTGTATATAATCCTTAATAAGCATTTTCACAAAATCATAAAAATAATGTCAATGACGTTGAAAAAAAAGAGCCACCCTTCTTTGTATGCAATATTCTCAAACTTACAAGAAAGAGATTCAAACACATTAAATTTATACAATATATCGATCTTTCTATGAATGTGATTTAACATCTTAAAGAAAAAGAAAAATCAATTCCATACGAAATAGATTAGCCTAGATTCCGAGAACAAATATTTGGACGTTGAATGACGAATTTATTCCACATTTTATTGCCGCATTGTGAAGTGATATTGCAATATTGGTATATAATCCAGAGGTACAATGAGTTATTGTCTCTTCCTGCATTATTTCATGAAATTCAGATTATGTTAGTGATACTTAATCAAATAAGCTTTGTATTTTGAAGCACAGACTCTAGCTTGGTATTATAATTTTATTAATTTCTTTATCATCGAGAGGAACTGGTTGTTGTTTAAAGAACTCATTAACTGAACAATGTGTGATAATAAAGATCTATTACAGCTAGCCGTATAAATCTTAGAACGGTATAATTTTTAAGCTATCATCATATAGCGATATAGATATAAAATGTTAAAAATCAACGAGTTTTCCAAACGCTTTAATCCTTGTACTGACTGCCTTTCTTTCTAAATTTTTACTTATTTCAGTATTTTTCGAATTTTGACAACATTTATACTGCTAAATTAATTTTTCAATTACAGTATAACCACGATCATCCGAAGTAATTGGGACCGTCGATCTTTTGGAAAATCAAAATTTTCGGATAATCGAAAATGATTTAATTTAAAGATTGAGGACAAATATATGCATTCTTTCTTATTATGGTAACAAGTGCTTAGCAAAAATAAAGCAATAGCAAATTAGAAACAAGAATAAATTACCTGAATTTTTATTTTGAAATTAAGTACCTTTTACATATTTCACAAGGGTTGAAACAATGTTTTAATTGTCATAGTTTCGATTGCCTTTGCTTTGCAACTCTATGACGAAGTTTTTTTTTAAATGCTATTAGTTCACTTGTATCACAATCTTTCTGCTGCTCTAGCCATGCCAAACCTTTTGCAAAACATTCAAAAGTTTCATAATTGCTAATTTGTTCGTTTTCTTCGACAGCCAGACCACATTCACACATTCCGATTCTCCCTCCTATTATTGTGTTCTAGTTCACTCCGCAGTTTTACGGGAGATCAAGTTAAAATCAAAGGAATTCTAAGAAACGGAATCCGAAATATTTATCCGTATCCGAATATTTATCCAAAATATTTATCTGATTCGGAAAGGGTCGCTTGCACACAAGAAATCTGATAGGAAAAAAAAAGGATCTCGGTTAACCGAGAGTTTTGGTTAAGAGAGTTTCGAATAAAAGAGGTTCTACTGTACTGTAGTACAACAAGCAATTTCGCAATTGCTTTGAATAAAATAGCTATGATATGGGACATTGGATCCTTGTATGTAAGATGAATCGAATGAATTTAAATTCCATGAAGACAATTTTTTCCCGACAAAACAGGAGATCTAACGTGCAATAACAATGGAACAATGGAACAATGTTAGCAGGTGTTTGGATTACCTAGTTGCTTGGCAACTTTACATCCAGGCTAAATGTAGATCGTGTTACAATGCAATGGGAGCCTTAGAAAAAAAGAGAGTTTAAACGCGGCTAGTAGCCACATAAAAATAAATAAATAAATAAATAAATAAAAGTTAAGAAGATAGACAATTTGAAAATTGTTAGTATAACAAATAAAAAAAAAAGTTCCATATGATCCAAATAAATGTCCATGACAGGCGAAAAAGCTACCAAAAGGAAGCCCCAACATAAAAAAAAAGACTCAATTCAGAGACCATACATTAAGTTTATCATTAGAAAAAAGTAAAACACTATGCGAACAAAATGGAAAAATAAGAAAAATCTTACATATTTACAAGAGAGTTAAATATACTACAAGGAAAAATATTTACAATAATAAAAAAGCTACAATGAGGAGAGTTCGAACTAATTGTACAGAGAAACGCATAAGCCGAAGGGAACAAACGACAGCAAGAGGACGGCGTCCACCCAGTCTAGTAATTTGAAGGTGAATAAAACAAAAGATGAAAAAATAATGTAAGATAAACAAGAGAAAAGCATAGTATGCAATTTAAGAGGTTTATTTTTTTTATATAAATTATTTTTAAACAAACAGCACAAAAAAAAAAAAAAAAAAAAAGAAAGCAAAACGTTTAACAAGGGAAGAGCTTAATCTTCAGTAATGTTGAGCTGATTTGCAAGTTTATCAAATTCGGTTAAAATAACCATCAGTTTTTGCATCGGATTATCGAAATTTTTAGATTGAGTTGAGATGTTCTTTATACATTTTAGGAATTTAGTGATTTGTAAGACTTGCTTAACTTCATTGAAGGTATTAAGAACATCTTTTATGTCGTTGGTGTAATTTGTAGGAATTTTAGAATTTTCTATAGTAGTGGAGGAATGGGTGTTTGCGGTATTGCTATCATTAATTTCTGAGTTTAATATTTCATTACTGGTTGAGGGTTCAGAGACTTTATAGTTTTTTAGTGTAATTAAAATCATTAAATATATCAGCTAAGATTTGGGTTTCTTTGGAGAGATTGCTGACGCTATTACTTGATTCACGGTTTTGTTTATTTTCTAATCTATAGGGATTTTTAGGACAACCGCGGAAATTCGCTGGGTGCCCAAGTCCACAATTGGCGCAAGTGGGTTTAATACGACCCTTGTGCTTGCAGTCTGTGCTTAAATGTAGATCTCCGCATTTTACGCATTTAGCATCGAAGCCGCATACTTCTGAGGCATGCCCGTAACCTTGAAATTTATAACACTGTTTTACACGGTTTTTGCTTGTAAAAGCTTTAATTTTTACAGAAATATAATGTATAACGTTGATTTGATAAATTTCCTCAAAGTTCTTACGAGGTATAACATTTACCATGTAAATTGGCATTGGATACCCAGTTTTACGATTTTTAAGCATGGCAGGCTTAGTGACTGTAAAACCATGCTCTCTGAAACTATCTTCGATAATTTTAGTATCGGTGTAACAGGGGAGGTCCCTAATGCATGTTTTTTTGGGTCGTAATTCCTTAGGATCAAGAGTGGTATATTTCTTTTTGTTTCGGTCTAGCCATTTTTGCGTAGTTTTAAAGTCCTTATCAGAATTGCATTGTATAACAAGGCTTTCGCCTTTTAGTGCAATTTTTGGTTTTTCTGAGTTTAACTCTGTAATTTGATGGGCTTCCGTCGTCCAATTGCTGTCGACTTCGACGTAGAAAGGGTTAACAGATTTTTTAGCTTTAACAGCATCCCGAGTATTTTCACTAACATTTGGCTGTTCCATGTCAATATTTTCACTTAGGGTAACTTCGTTAGAGATATTCTTAAATTTATTACTGAGAGGGATAGAAGAACTCTCCTCCGATAAAGGTCGTTTAACACCTTTTTTAACTGCGTTGAAAATTTCATTGTTAAGATTAGTATTAGTAAGAAAAAAATGAACAGTTTTCTTATACTTAAAAGAACAGAAAAAACTAAAGATAGCTGAGTTTAACAAATTATCATGGGTTGGCTCCCTAAGCAAAATAAAAGCATCAAGGCAAGTTTTTCTTACCTCCTCCTGCTCAGAAGAAGATGCAGAATAGCCGTCTTTAGCCTTTATGTCCAACATATATTGATCAACGAAGGTGTAAAAATCCCCCTGTCTTCAAAATTCGAATAAAATCTGTCAAACTGGTCCTTAAAATTACTGTTTGACGTTCATATTACATACATTGTTGATAACATGATCATCAATAGACGCCATAATGCAGCCTCAAACAGCGATAAAGCTATTCACACGAACCGCCCCATCTGCCACTCAAAATTGCGATAATATAACATACGAAAGAGCTATCGCTTCTTACGTCTTTCTCACAAACGCAATTGTACAAGACCAAGCATTGCTAAAATATATTAAAAATACTTTTCTGTTTCTCATTTCCGGTATCAGTTCTTTACTCTTTACCATTCTTTTTGATAAATGAGTCCCATGGGAGTCAGAGTAAATCTTTTTACCGAACAGTTGTCTTTAGAAAGTACGATCTGAAAATTTCCAAGTTTTAAGTAACTAGAATAGTTTTAATCATCGGTTAGAGTTATATAAAATTACCCCGATCATATAAAGGAATACAGATCATTATTATTATTTATTAAGCAGAATAACTATTACTTTTGTTTTTTGAAAAAGCATTCTCTTCTATAGCTGCAAACTTTCCCGAAAAAAAATTCTGAATGACATTTTAAATACTGTACCTATAAACACACTAAAAGCCCAATATTGCTTTTATTTTCTAATACTTAAAAGAAATTAAAAACAAGTCGGGAATTGTACGTCAAACGTGCAAATGAGATGCGTTCGTGCTACAACTATTTTTATAAATATTCAGATCTTGGTGCATTACCTGTAGCAGTATTACGAAAAAATGCATGAATACAAAATTTATTACGACTATATATATATTGAATTCAGCAATAAGGAAATAATAAGACTTCAACTTAAATAGGACGTCATCACCATGGTAATATAGAATCATTACCTTTCATGAGATATCACTGAATTAATTATGTATGATAGGATTTAATAGAATGAAGAAAACTTTTATTAATATCATTTTAAGTTTTGATTCGACTTTTATAAAATTTGAAATGACTCAACAAAATTCTACAACGATTATATTTATTAAATTTTAAACCATTCGGTTGGGCAGTTTTGCGCTGTTATATGTGGACAGCTGGACGGACGGACCAGACGAAGACTGTAGGTGCTATGTATTTATATAATTACGAATGCACCTAAAAGTAAAACAATTTCTAGCGTTACCGTTGGCCACCCACTTCATTACAATGTAAATTTTTATGAACTTTCACTCTTTATTTTTCCATTTCATTTTTTTTTTTTTTTTTTTTTTTTTTTTTTTTAGTTTAACTATCTTTAAATATAAATACTCAGAACTCATTATCAGGATAATCATTATTGGATTCACTTTTTCATTTAATATTAAAGCAGCAAATCTTTTGTCAAGTTTTGAGATGTGGAGAAACATAAATATATTTTCGATGGTGTTATATTTAAATGCGTACAGCGATGACTGAGAAATAAGATTTAAATCCAGTAAAACTGTAATCTCACGAGGTAACTGACCCACGAGGTAACTGGGCCATAGGCTATTTTATAAAAACAACGTCAATATGGTTGAACTTCTTCGGCTTTTTACCTAAAAGTTATGTCCAATATATATTGACCAACGAAGGTGTAAAAATCCCCCTGTCTTCAAAATTCGAATAAAATCTGTCAAACTGGTCCTTAAAATTACTGTTTGACGTTCCATTACATACATTGTTGATAACATGATCATCAATAGACGCCATAATGCAGACTCAAACAGCGATAAAGCTATTCATACGAACCGCCCCATCTGCCACTCAAAATTGCGAAAATATGACATACGAAGGAGCTATCACTTCTTACGTCCTCCTCACAACAAAGTTTCAACGCAACTGCACAACAACAAGCATTGCTAAAGTATATTAAAAATACTTTTCTGTTTCTCATTTCCGGTATCTGTTCTTTACTTTTTACCATTCTTTTTGATAAATGAGTCCCATGGGAGTCAAAGTAAATCTTTTTACCGAACAGTTGTCTTTAGAAAATACGATCTGAAAATTTCCAAGTTTTAAGTAACCAGAATAGTTTTAATCATCGGTTAGAGTTATATAAAATTACCCCAATCATATAAAGGAATACAGATCATTATTATTATTTATTAAGCAGAATAACTATTACTTTTGTTTTTTGAAAAAGCATTCTCTTTTATAGTACTTTTATTAAACAATTTTTTTTTAAAGATTAGGCATATAACTACATTAATATTATTAGGTATCTATACATATTTACTTCCTGTTTCAAATGTAAGTCCGGTGTCCCAGTTAACCCATAAATTTTTCAAGAATGGGGTAGCTGGGACATGTATCGGGGGGTAACTGGACCATGCTTTCTCCAGTTACACTAATAGTTATAAATAATTTTTTTGAGTTTCTCTTACTACGGGAAATAAATTTCTCCATTGTTTTTTGCTCACAATAAAGAAAATTATAGAATACCTTATTAAAATTACGTAATAAAATTAAAAAAAAAGTATATTGTGTGGAATCAAACCAATTTCTTGACCCCTTGAGAGGCAGTGATGCCGTTGTGGCATCACATAATTTTAATCCCTAATTGACACATTGGCACCGGAATTTTATAATGAAAATTTCACCTTTATTAAGTACACGAAATTATACTTTTACTTGTTTATAAATAGATTCTCTTTTAAATACTGGTGTAATTAGATTATTTTAACATTTTAAGAATGCAAGTACCTTGCCCCTGAAAGCGAGGTAAACAAACCCTGAAATTGTACGATATACACGGGTCGCATTCTATAGGGAAACTTATATTGTTACTACCACTATTTTGAAAATATTATCTTCATTGCACCTTTGTTTAGAATATGTTAAATAAAATTATCATGAAGGTAACTCATTAAGGGTTCTGGTAGAAACAATAAAATTTTCCCTATATAATTCGACCCCTGGATGCAGATAAAGTACTTAAGTACTTACGCAGCCGTTTGTTCATAGATTCACCTTGCTATTTTTGTCCTTAAAGTACCCCTGTGACTTTTATACTTATTACTTATACTAAAGTACATAGGTACTTACATAATTTTTATGTTTTTGGTATAAATAAATGTAATATTTTCACTTTTAGTGCTTTTTTTAGACACATTGACAGCAAAGGTTTCCCTTTCAACGCTCTTTAGTTGATATATAATTTACATGATCTGCCTGGTTTAAATTTATTAAAGTTGTTTATACTTTTTCAAACAGGATCTAATATCTCATATGAAAAAAAATAAACGCGTGTGGAACATAGACCCTCCTGGCCCACTTATTCCATTTTTATGGGGAACCTGGACCCATGAGGAAAGAAAGATGAAATATGCATATTTTTATACATTTAAATATTAAAATGTAAATTTGAGCATTTCTGTCTGTTAGAGGGAATCTAACTGACACATTTACAGAAGTTCAGACTTTAATTCAAATGAACGTTAGCTTTTTGAAGCTGAATTGTCAGAAGCTCCAGAGTCACATTGTAAAATCATGGCCCAGTTGCCCCAACTAACCTATAGTCGACACAGGATACTTCCTTACAAACAGGTTGTTCGAGAGGTAGCCAGTCGACAACACACATTGTGATAGCTTAAGGGCATTCTCAAATCCAAAAGGGCAACTTTCTGACATAGTTTTAATTTATTTTTGTCAGAAAATGCACGAAACTAGCTGGTTTTGTTATTCAGAAACTATGTCATCGAGCTTTTTTTCCATTTTTTTGCAAACGCAATAGTTCTTTCAGAAAATAGTGTCAAAGTGGGCGTTTTGAACCGAGTTGCCGCGCGAAAGGAGAATAAGCACTCAAGAGCTGGCGAAAAAAGTGTTTATCACATGATCAAAAACGCTTCTAACTCAATAGGTAATTGATTAATCAAAAAATGGAAAAAACAGTTCAATTCCAAATCGCTTCCATGGACAGGCTTTCCAATTTTATATATTTCCGTTAAAAAATGAACTTGTAAATGTGTCAAAATGTTTTGCGCTTGTTGGGCAGAGCAGTTAAGAACAGTCTTAACTTTCGTAAATTCAGCAGTGACGATATTATCGCCGTTTGTGAGGCAAACAAAAAAATACAGGCTGCCGTACTACCTTTCACATTAGACCGCTAGAGTCACGTGATGCTACTTTCATGCGAGCATTCGATCATCACCTGCCTTAAGCGGTCTTAACCCTTTAAGACCGAACCCGCACGATCGTGCGGGTTAGCATTAACTAAAATTCTACCGTACTGGGTTATCTATTCCATAAATTCCGGAATCGAGTAATTGTGCTGGTTAACAGAAACTATATTATATGAATTTTGTCAACAGATAGTGAATTATTAGTTACAAATTTCAGTTATATCATTGTTTTCAAAAAAACTCCAAAAGCAGCCCGATCTTAAATGGTTAAAAAATAGACACGTGTAACACATCGTGGTAGTCCCTCCCCCCCTTTTTTTATGCATCTCACGGTTTGTATATCCTACAACAGATATCAGCTGAAATTCCACCAATCAGAGGCTCTCTGAAAACACTTATTCTCAGATTAATGGGTTAAAATTTTTAAAGTACTTAGCGATATTACTCGCCAGCGTATAGCATTCAGCCTGTTGCTTACATTCAAAGCCGCAGCAACATAGATATTTGGCGCCCGGTGAAGAAAAAGAGTGTAAAAACTTAATTATTATTTGGCTTCCTTTTCGTTTAAATATATTTTTTAAATGTCTCTGCTATCAATTTTTCAAATTAAATCGCTATTTTTTTAGTTACAATTTTAATTAAAGAAATAGAAAGATGCAATAAAAAAAATAGTAGCATAATAACGAAATTCATTTCATTAAAAGATAATCCTCTACACATATTTTTTAAACCAATAATGAAAATAATAATTTTATTTTTCAGTTTTCGATTAACCCTCTAATTCCCACTACAAGAAATTGCTAAGGAAAAAATTATATTTTAGTATAATTTATGTTATTGTGGGTCAAATAAATAAAAAATGAAAAAAAGGCGATTTTATTATATTTTATAGGATTTCTGTATGGTATCATATAAATATGCTACCATGGGCAGATTATAATGAAATATGAAGGATTTTACCATATTTCAAAAGTATTTTATTTTGTGAAAATAATTATATTTTTACATGTTGTATGACCTAAAACAATTTCTTTCTTTGTTTATATATCATCCTGAGAGCCAAGCAAAATATAATGCATATATTTATTTTAATATGAGTTTTTTTTCAACAGACATCAAAAATGGTGTTTTTAAAGAAATTAATAAATTTCTATTTTTTTTTTTTTTTTTTTTACAGCACATCGATCTAAATTAATGTTCAGGCCATAACTCGCTTTAAAATAATTTAAAAATGCTAAAAGTATGGGAAAAAATAGAATTTATTATAAAGAACATAAGGTAAGTATTAACATCTGCTATTAAAATTGCAAAAAAAAAAAAAAAAAAAAAAACAGTTTAAACAAATTAAAATGGCATAAAAACGAAACTTACCAACAGAACGTAGAATTCCAACTTGACTCATTCATTACGCCCTTTTGTAAACAAAGTAGTTTCCGTTGCCAAAATCCAAAAGCTGAATGTTGATTTTTGATTCATACATTACCATACCAAACTGGTTTTAGATTGCTACAATTAAATTTAACGCAATAGAAGGAGAGAGCAAAACATTCATTTAAATGGATGCCAAGTCTCAGGAGGATATATCTCTCTATTATACAACAAACTTCCGATTATCCATCACTTACGGGAATCGACAGTGTGGCGGATAATGGAAATAGACAGCTAGTCGAAAGACAGTACAAGACTCTTACTAAAATTATATTTCAATATGTTAATTTATAAATGAGAATAATTAAAATATTTGTTTATTTGTTGTGTATTATCGTTTATACAAAACCTAACTGATAATAATAAATTATTTAGCAAATAAATTTAGAATTTTAGTTGAATAAATATGTAGTACCTTTTTTCATTCAGAGTAATCCTTTATACTTTTTTTTTTTTTTTTTTTTTTTTTTTTTTTTGCGTTTCGATGGGGCTTTTAGTGCAGCAAGATTACGTATTCTACGTAATAAAAGTACATGGGTTGCACCTGCTTCCTCTTGCATCGCAAACCAGTTAATGCATTTAGAGAGCATAGTCTACATGACTGACTCCTGGTTGATAATTTCTCGATTTTTCATATTCACTCGCTTAAGGTTTCACTGGGCTCAAAACATTTTCAATAATTTTCTCATTCGTTAATTCTTCATAACCAATATCATTCTAGTCGCAATTAAGAGAGTCTGTAATTTCATTCGCAGAAATATTTTCTAGCTGTTGTGCCTGACGTGAAACGAGCGCCGTCTCACTAGGGGTTTTGTGCATTTGAATTTTCGTTGTTCGTTTCTGATTAAAAAAAAAAAAAAAAAAAAAAAAAAAAATAGGAAAGAAGGATGGTGGAAAATCGCAAGTCTATTGCATATCCATTTAAACTATCGATAATGCTACATAAAAACGAAGCACATATTTAGAAAGAGCAGAAAAAATCCTACGAAATGACATAAGTTGTTTTAGAATATTGAGAATTAATGGCGAGTTACAAGCTCTGAAACAGTGAAAAAATACAAAATCAAATATTTAGCAAAATAGTTAATCGTTAATTCCAAAAATGCAACTCTACCTACATCAAGGAAAATGTTATAAAATTTGGTCCATTCCGAAAGCTTTCGAAGAAGCTGACAATAAACCATATCAGTTTAATTGTATGGGAGAAATCAAGCAGTTCCCTAGTTACAACTCTGTACTGTTGCACGCTCGGAAAGGGCGAAACTCCGCCCATGACGATTGTAAACACCCCGTTTTAATATCTTTCAATTATACATTTCTGATCAACCTCTATCAATACCCTTTCATTATTCAGTCTGGTCAAGTGAATGACATATTGTGCAGCTCTCGCCTTGTCTTAAAGCAAACTCCGTGACTGCTGCGTTTCCTCCATGAACTTTCAGGATGATGAAGAAGAAGTACTTTTTATGCAAATTTTCTATGTGTATAGGAAGAAAAGTGTAATAAAACAGCAGTGATCAGTGGGCGTTATGTTAAAGGGAGGCTGTTGTAAGTGGGATTGTAGTAAGTTGATGTATAATAATTATGCCGGAATACTCTAACGAAGAATATGCGGACATGCATCTGATGTACGGGCAAGCTCATGGAAATGCATGTCTAGCACAGCGCATGTACCGTGAGCAATTTCCAAGGAGACGTTGCCCAAGTTCGAAACTCTTCATAAAAATCGATAGACGATTACGGGAGACTGGATCGTTTAATACAGCAAGCATTGATGCAGGGAAACCTCGACATGTACGAACACCTGCAATGGAAGAAGATGTACTGAATATTTTTAAAGATAACCCCTCCACGAGTACACGAGCTGCTGCGTCTGAAGTCGGTGTTTCTCACCAAAGTGTGTGGCGTGTTCTGCGTGCAGAAAACATGCACCCCTTTCATGTGCAGCGGGTACAACTGTTATCAGTAACAGATTGTGCTCAGCGGACAGAATTCGTACGCTGGTTGCTTAATGTAACAGAAAATAATCCACAATTTCTGGTAAATATTTTATTTACTGATGAAGCAACATTTACGAGAGAGGGCGTGGTAAACACGCACAATATGCACACATGGTCATATACAAATCCGCACACTGTTTTCCCGTCGAACGCACAACAAAAGTTCAGTGTGAACATATGGGCAGGTGTCCTCGGCGATTATCTCATAGGACCATATTTACTCCCAGATGTACTCAATGGCAGTACGTACTTGGTTTTCCTACGGGATATCTTACCGCAGTTACTGCAAAATGTGCCAGCAACATTGCGCCACAATATGTGGTTTATGCACGATGGCGCACCGGCACATTTTTTCATAGGTGTTCGCAATCACCTCAATTCAACATATCCTGGGAAATGGATTGGACGCAGTGGACCTGTTGCTTGGCCTGCACGCTCTCCAGACCTCAATCCGTTAGACTTTTTTGTTTGGGGACACCTTAAATCGCTGGTGTATGAAACGCCTGTGGATACACCGGAGGATTTACTAGCGCGAATCGTTGTCGCTGCAGGAGACATTCCCAACTCCGTCGGAGTTTTTCGGCGTGTTCGCCAATCTTTACGACGTCGCTGTCGGCTGTGCGATTCTGTTAATGGGCGCAACTTCGAACACCTATTATAATAATGTCCGTTCGTCTGCCTTCCGACATTGAACTGTGCAGCGCAGGCCAGAAGACTATGCTTCACATATGTCATAAAGTACGTGGAATGTAATTCTTTATTTGTCATTTTTCTTTTATTTTCAACACTTTTTGGCACAGTATTTTGTAAGTCACAGACTGTGGTGTACTCAAATTGTAAATTACAAAGTTTGTATGAATTAATTTAAAATTTAGTGTCTTTTTTAAATTTATAATTAATAAAATTATTATGCTATTTGTTATTATTATTTCCTATCATAAATTATGATGCACATATACATACAATAATTGTCCATGTAAAACATGTACTGAAACTTCTTGCATAGTTACAAATCGCAATATTTTTAATTATTTCCGAATTTTCACCACCAGTTTAATTTTAAAGAATTTAACTTAAGCTTTATATCAATAAAAGACCACTTTAAAATGTAGACTATTATTGTAAAGTTATTTTGGTTCATTCAACTCTTGAATAATTAAAAATGTTGCATCTCAGAAGAAGCATGATCGAAAATGTATAGTTGAGAGTAATTAAAAAGGCGGTGTTTCCAATCGTGATAGGCGGAGTTTAACCTTTGCTAGTGTCAAAGAAAGCGGAGTTGTAACTAAGAAACTGATTAATTTCTCTCACACAATTAAACCGATATGGTTCATTGTAAGCTTTTTCGAAAGTTTTCGGAATGGACCAAATTTTACTACATTTTCCTTGTTGTAGCTATAGTTGTCTTTTTGGAATTAACGATTAACTATTTTGATGTATATTGGATTTCGTACTTTTTTCACTGTTTCAGGGCTTGTAACTCGTCAATAAATATTGCTATTTTAATACAATTGATGTCATTTTGTAGGTGTTTTTCTGCTCTTTCTAAATATGTGCTTCGTTTTTATGTAGCATTATCGATAGTTTAGCAATGAGGGTTCTTTTACAATTTTCCGAATTTTCATTCTATTTGCTGTAACTTGAAAACTATTGAGATCCGACCAGGCTTTATATACTGATTTACGCTCCATGTGATCTCCTCTATTACCCCTATTAATATTGGACCCCTTTAACGGAACACCCTGTATATATTAGAGTGTCCCAAAAAAATGAAAGTCGTTTTATTTTTTCGCATACCCTCTCATTTTTTTCCTTTTATGTCAAAACAATTGTAAATAAAGTTTCATGTAATTTGGAGCACGGGAACCCGTGCCGACTTGCCTCTAAATGTCTCAGTCAGTACTTGTGTACTTAGCGAGCGAACGCTGACACATGTCACCCTATCACGTGTCTGTAGCGGAGTACCCAGCAGCTACAAATGAAAAAGATAAAAGAAAATAAAAAAGAAAGATTTTGGAATGCTTGTGACAATGCGAAATCCGTAAAGATACAGTGCGAATCCTGTGAAACATGTCAGTAACAGTTTCATAGCTGCCAACTTGTACGGATTTTTCATACCACTAAAATTTTACAGTGAATTTTATATAATTGAATCACCGAAATTCAAGTAAATTTAACGTTTAAATAAGTCAAAATATTCTATTAAATTTTAGTGGTATGAAAAATCCGTACAAGTTGGCAGCTATGCAGTTTGCTCAGGACAGCGCACGTCTATGTGTCAATGTACTTATAATCCCAAGTTAGTCTTTTGTTAGTAAATGTCGGGATAGTTTTTAATCAGTGAGCAGAAGATGGCAGTATTATTGCGTAGTTCTAATAGCCGCTTCAACATCCTCAGCATCATACGAACCATTGCAAGAATATTCCTCTTCGAATCCTAATGAAAATATGGATAAAGAAGTTTTCCCAACACTGATCGAAAGCTCAGAACCTGAGACAAGTAAATCAGTAATGAGGAAAGATTTTATTATTAAAGTTAATTGCTGCATTAGACAGGTGTCAATTAAGTATGTGAGATTATGTGTTTACTCTTGAAGCTACTATTGGAGGGAGAGGGGGGCACTTGATTTAACATTGACAAATTTCCGTTAAGTAAGTCTTAAATTCAAATAATCCGAACAGAAACAGGGAAGGAACGCGCGGAAAATATAAAATTTGAGTTCCAAAATGAGGTACCAGATGTAGTGATCTTATATTGGGATGGCAAACTGTTACCTGCTTTGACTTCTCGAAAATCCAAAGAAGAGTGCTTGCTTATAGTTATTTCATATGAACTTAAAGAACACCTCATTGCTGAGTCGAGACTTTACAATTATACAGGCAAAGAACAGGCGCAGGCTATTTGGAAGGCTATCTTAGATTGGAATCTCGAAAACAAAGTCCAAATTCTCTGAAGTGATACTATGGCTTCGAATGCAGGTCGTTTTAATGATGCCTGTGCGCTCCTCGAAAACAAAATTGATAGGGAAATGCTTTTCTTTTCTTGCTGCCATCATGTATACGAACTGGTATAAAGTGAACATTAAACAAGTGAGAACAAGTCTCGATATTACACTCTTTAAAAAGCACAAAGAGAATTGGAAGAACATCTATCCCACTAAAACACAGTGCTATAGAGAAACAGTGGAATTGTTCTAACCCGTATCTGAACTTGGCAATTTGCTTGAATTTTACTGCTCTGAACTTAAAAATGTTATGATCAGAGAGGACTATCGAGAGTTGATCAAAATTTCTGTGATATTTTTAGGTGTAGGGGCAGAAAAAAAAAATTAAATCAGACCTCTGGGTGATATGTCCCAAGCTAGATGGATGGCCCGAGCGGTTTACTCCCTAAAACTCTCGTTATTTAGTTCTCATCTGAAATGAAACACCAAGGATAAGAAATCACTGGTAAACGTATGCTTGTTTATCGTGACAGTCTATGTTAAACATGTATTCAATACATTTTGGCAGTTAAAGAACGCTAAAAAGATGTGTTCTTTTTGAAATCTTTGAAAGTCTGCGAAAATGTAAATGAAAGTATCTCGAAAGCTGCTTTACAGAAATTTCTTCAGCATTTATGGTATTTGACTGATGAAATAGCAGTATTAGCACTTTTTGATGATGATGATGTTGACAAAGAAACAAAATTAAAAATGATGACAAATTTATTTAGAGAAAATTTCTCGACCCGTAAAAAAACATACATTTCATCGAAGATTCATCGAGAATGTATGTCGAGTTTCATAATATTGATTTTGTAATTGTTTATTTAGTTACATATTTATATCACGCGATTGTTACCTGTTATTTTATTTTTATTTTTACAGAAAAAAGCATCGATAATCTCATATCTGTTAAAAGCCGTTCATTGTTTTCTAGACTCAAAATTTATGATAGTTCTGAAGAGTCCCTCTTCATGGGAGAATAATGCTTCGTTTCCCGACGTGAAAAAGACGATCTAAATCATAGACTTCTCATATATCTTTTATATTTACTCTGAGATCTCAATGTTCAGAGCAATGAACAATACAGCTGAAACAGCGGTAAAATTGGTGCAGGACTTTTATGATTTAATAACGGTGACGGAGGAACAAAAACAATTTTTGTTATGTTGCGTACAAGGACACACGAAGGTCTATCCCGATTGTAAAAAAAAAAAAAAAAAAAAAAAAAAAAAAAAAAAAAAAAAAAAAACATTGAAATGAAAATAAGTTCAGTAATGTTTCTTTACTGTAATATGTTAATAAATATCTTCTTTAAATAAAATAGTGTTTTATGTACCAAAGAAACATACATTTTTCAATCTTTCCATAGTATTCCCAATTCAAGATTTCATGTTCAAGTTTGACCTAAAGTCGGCACGGGTTACCGTTATCTGATTGCAATAATATTTTTTATTTATGTTTCTGAGGTGAAATAGAAAAAAAATAGAGGGTATGCGTATTTGATTTTGCAAAAAAAAATTTTTACCTTGTATCCTGGGACACCCTAATATATATATATATATATATATATATATATATATATATATATATTTAGGGGACACTAGGGAGGGTTGACCATACGGGAGGCTTGACCCACCCATCAGTTTTCATATTTAAAAGAATTTCAGAGTTTTATCAATAGGTGTCAACCAAAGCTACTAGAATGCTCAAACAACAGTCTTTGTTTCATACAGATAATCGAAATATGTGTGGAAAAAATCAATTGTGAAGGGTTTTTACAAGTTTGAAAAGTTGTATTTTTTAGAAATGCTGTGTAAGCTTTTTTAAGATAAAATATATCATAGAAATTTAAGTAAGTAGGTTTTAAGTTATGCAGAAATATCGAGCTTTTATTCCAGGCATAAAGATTGTACAGTAAGTTAGGCTTAACATAACAATGTGCTATTCTTTAGAAAAGGACAATGTGGGAAGGCTTGACCCAGTCAATGTGAGGGAGCGTTGACCAGATGCTCAAGGCTCTCTAAACTCCTTAACGGTCGCATTAAATTAGGTATAAAAATTCGAATTACTTACTGTCACCACTTTTTTGAAAAAAGAAATATTCACCTTATTTAAAGACAGGTAAAATGATACCACAATAAAGCCAATTACACTATTTTATAAAACTGGTGGGAATAAAAAAAATCTGAATAAAACACACAGTCCGTGAATATCACGGAAGCGAGAATTAAGGGGTTAAATAAGTGGTTTTAGAAATATTTTTTTATACACTGTGCATAATGTAAGGTTAATGGTTATACATATATAAATAATGTAAATTTATTCTGTAAAGTTACAGTAAACAGGGGTGATTAAAGATGTGAAAATTTTCTATAGTATCCACTGCAAGAAAAAAAATAATGAAATATAAATTGGAAAGATGTATAGGAACTTTTTTCCATTTAAATGTTACTTACAATAGGTAAATAGAAACAGTCGAAAAGACTAGAAAGGACTATAAAGTATGAAAGCAGAAGTCTTAATCCTTCAGAGGCTGTGGTATGTTTATGAAACCTCTTAATTTTAATTCCCAAACGCCACAATGGGACTAGAATTTTGCTACAATCTTTTCTATTTCATATGTATGAGAAATATAACCTTTTCCTTATTTTCAAATAAATTTGTTCGTAAATTCCGATGCCAGTTATTTATTTCAATATTTTAGAACTAAAAGTACTGTGCCTCTGAAAGGAGGAAAATATGTTAATGATAAGTGATCATGCGACTGCAAAAAAAAAAAAAAAAAAAAAAAAAAAAAAAAAAAAAATAGCATTGATCGAAAAATTTTAGGAAGGTATGTAGACAAATTTCACAGGAGGGTTACAATGAGATGAAGCCAAACTATGTGACAACTTGAGTTGTCAGGTCAAGTGTCGCAAAAAATAAGACAAGGAGACAAAAAAGCGGAACACTGGCTCCTAAATCTTGACATAATAATATATGAAACTCTGTGAAAACGGAACCTGTTTCAAACGGAATGCTGTCTTAAATGTTAAAATTTCATTTTCCTTGATGTACAATTATACCTGCTCAGACAAAATCCTGTTTAAAATAAAAATTTTCTCCTCTTACTTACAACTGTGTCTAAACAGGTTTGTTTTATGCATCATATTTTTAAAATTATATTTTTTTATAATAATTAAGTCATGTAGCATAAAGTTATTTTGCTTTTTTTAAACTGATTTCATTTCTCTTCACAAATATTTCAATATAAAAGAAAGTGGGTCAAGCCTCCCATATAGTGGGTCAATTCTTTCGTATGTGGGGAGCCTTGACCCATTATTTTCTCATGATTAAAATCAATCATTTTTCAAATTTCTTATATGTTACACTTATGTAGCAAATTTATTTTGATAACTGATTGTATAGCGAATAAAAAGATATGTAAAACTTTATTCTACGTTTAATATTTAAATCATAAAAAATCATTTTGTAAAAAGTGCGTCAACCCTCCCTAGTCTCCCCCATATATATATATATATATATACAGGGTGATTCAGCTCGTCGGTGACAAACTTTAAGGATCGATAGAGCACACCTAGACGAACATTTTTGAATAGGGAATGTAGGGTCCCTGACGCGATGGTAAGGCGCTAGGCGCTTTCGAAAATTTGGGTGCCGAAATTCGAAACGTCATAAAAACTAGGGAAATGGTTAGATTTTCTTGCTTGTTGCGTCGAAATGATTCTGTTTGTTTAGACTTTCTTCAGTACCAATTTGATAAGCGTATCTCTTAAAACATGGATAGGGGGCGCTGCAGACTTTGGAGAGCTAGACAACAACTTTAAGCCCGTTATTTTGATAATTTAACACATGCTCGCCAAAGTTTATACTCTAACTTAAAGTTTGAACCCAAAAGTAGAGCCCTGCAAAAAGCGTAAGAGCCGGAATAAAATGTCAAAGTACAGGGTGGTCGAAACTCGAAGGCTCCTAGGAGATAAACAAACAGATTTCTTGACTTATGGCATGCATTTTCATGATTCTGTTTGCTGGGGCTCTCTGAAACTCAGTTGAACGGTACAAAAAGAAACATCGATAGGGGGCGCTTTGGGCAAAAAACATAATTCGTTGACATTTCGGACGCTAACTGGAAACGGGGCGCTACGATCAGTTAGAAACAAAACAAGAGAGTAATTTACTTATCATAAGAAGCTATTAAAACTGCAGTTTGTTTGTTTTTTTTAACAAACATAGCTGGTTTCAATCATGCACAATGCGCGCAATAAAATTTACATAAGGTGCTTTTTGCTGATTTATGCAAAAGATATCGTACCATATCGATATGCAAAAGATACGTAATGCGTAGACGACAACGCGAGATGACGTAGTTGTATGCGCAGACACGTCTTTTGAACGTGCGGTACCTACTTAAGCTTCGGGTTACTTGTCTGCAGATCGGTAGTAGGATGGAACGGTACACAAACTCTGAATTGGCTGACATGCATTTGGCGTATGGCGCTGCTGGTTGTAATGGACGAGCCGCTCAGCGGTTGTACGCCGAGCGTTACCCCAACAGGCAAATCCCCTGCCATGCCTTCTTCGCTCGAGTACACCAGAGGTTGTCCACAACGGGATCTTTCGACGGAGGCAGGCCTGAACGGGAGCGATCAGTGAGCACCCCCGACAACGAAGAGGCTGTGCTTAACCTGGTTGAGGACAACCCAGGTCTTAGCACGAGAGATATCGCCAGACATGTTGGCATTTCGCAAGCAACTGCGTGGCGCATCTTACGTTCCCGGAATCTGCACCCCTACCACATCCAGCGGGTGCAGTTGCTCAGAGAGCAGGATTTTGGCCCTCGAGTGGAATTCTCAAGATGGTACTTGGCGATGAGATCCAGGGATCCCCGTTTTGTAAACAGCATTTTGTTTACGGACGAGTCCACCTTCAGCCGGGAGGGAATGTGGAACGCCCACAACAGTCATGTGTGGTGTGATGAAAATCCACATGAAACCAGAAGCCGAGCAGCCCAGGAGCGTTTCTCAGTAAATGTGTGGGCCGGCATTCTGGGGGATTGCCTCATTGGCCCTTATTTGTTACCTGAACGGCTGACAGGTGGAAATTACCTGATTTTCCTGGATCAAGTGCTGCCGCAGCTTCTGGATGAGGCGCACGTACCCGAAGGTTCGCGTCGCCAGATGTGGTTCCAGCACGATGGAGCTCCGGCCCATTACACGAACGACGTGCGTCTCCATCTAAACGCAAGGTATGGCCAGCGGTGGATCGGGCGTGGGGGTCCAGTTCACTGGCCTGCCCGATCACCAGACCTCACCTGCTTGGATTTCTTCCTTTGGGGTTACCTGAAGGCCGAGGTATACCATACACCTGTCAGCAGTGCTGAAGAACTTGTGGCGCGCATTGTGGCAGCTGCAGGGCAGATCAGAGATACTCCTGGCATTGTTGGAAACACACACTCCTCAATGCGACGGAGGTGCGAAGCCTGCATCATGGCCCAAGGTCGAAATTTCGAGCATCTTCTGTAGTGTTATTTTTTGTAAATAAATTTCCAGTATCATTGATGTTTTTGGTCTAAATTTATTCAGAAGTGTTGAGCAGAGGTAGAAAATGTGTTTTCATTATTACTAACTGATCGTAGCGCCCCGTTTCCAGTTAGCGTCCGAAATGTCAACGAATTATGTTTTTTGCCCAAAGCGCCCCCTATCGATGTTTCTTTTTGTACCGTTCAACTGAGTTTCAGAGAGCCCCAGCAAACAGAATCATGAAAATGCATGCCATAAGTCAAGAAATCTGTTTGTTTATCTCCTAGGAGCCTTCGAGTTTCGACCACCCTGTACTTTGACATTTTATTCCGGCTCTTACGCTTTTTGCAGGGCTCTACTTTTGGGTTCAAACTTTAAGTTAGAGTATAAACTTTGGCGAGCATGTGTTAAATTATCAAAATAACGGGCTTAAAGTTGTTGTCTAGCTCTCCAAAGTCTGCAGCGCCCCCTATCCATGTTTTAAGAGATACGCTTATCAAATTGGTACTGAAGAAAGTCTAAACAAACAGAATCATTTCGACGCAACAAGCAAGAAAATCTAACCATTTCCCTAGTTTTTATGACGTTTCGAATTTCGGCACCCAAATTTTCGAAAGCGCCTAGCGCCTTACCATCGCGTCAGGGACCCTACATTCCCTATTCAAAAATGTTCGTCTAGGTGTGCTCTATCGATCCTTAAAGTTTGTCACCGACGAGCTGAATCACCCTGTATATATATATATATATATATATATACAACCTGTGGCCAGAAAGTTCGGTGAATGAATTTTTATTTCAAATACAGTATTGTGCAGCATGAAATACAATTTACTGTCCTTCAAAATAATCTCCACGGATGGTAATGCACTGTTGTGAATGAGTATATAAGTCCTGGTAACTCCTGTAAAACAGTTCTTTCGGAATGGCTTTCAGCTCGGCCGTCACGTTGCGTTGAATGTCGGTGATGTCCGTAAATCTCTTTCCCTTCAGGGCTGACTTTAATCTGGGGAAGAGGAAGAAGTCTGCAGGTGCCAAAAAAGGTGAATAAGGGGGTGATCAAGTGTCACAACTCCATTCGCGGTCAGAAACTGCCGTACAACCAAGGCGGTGTGCGGACTCCGCCCTGACGGCCGAGCTGAAAGCCATTCCGAAAGAACTGTTTTACAGGAGTTTCCAGGACTTGTATACTCGTTCCCAATAGTGCATTTCCATCCATGGAGATTATTTTGAAGGACAGTAAATTGTATTTGATGCTTTACAATACTGTATTTGAAATAAAAATTCATTCACCGAACTTTCTGGCCACAGGTTGTATATATATATATAGAGAGAGAGAGAGGGAGAGGGAGAGAAAAAGAGAGAGCATTAATGTAGTATGTAAGTGGCAAAAAATAACTGTCATTTTTTTGCCGATGGCAACGAGTGGTTTATTTATCTAACACATATAAACATAAAAATTTTAAACTCTGTCTACCATTCTGAAAATATAGACTATTAAAAAGTTAGAACCATGACATTTTATATACAGGCGTATTAACCCATTAAGAACCCATTTTACACTTCTTTAAATTCTTCGACACAAGTTTTTTCCACATTGTAATTTTAAATTACTTAATGGCTCAAAGTTTGAGATTAGATAATGTGAAATTTCCAAACAAAAATACTGGTATTCAAATTTATAAGTTTTGTTCGCCTTACATAACAAGTTTTCTTGCCAGCCGGCTTTAATAAGTTAAAATATTGCGGAGACAAACAAAGCAATCCGGACCTTTCTAAATAAACTATAGTTCATTTTTAATGAATAAAAAAACAAGGTAACAGCTATTTCCTTCCTATAAGATTTACTATTTATTGTTTCCAAAAATTCAAAACACACAGTAAAATTTAACACACAATAAACACAGCAATTAATCCTAAATATAGTAAACCACAGTTCAGTTGATCAGCGCGGTATCAGCTAGTGCAATATATACCACGCCGTACAAACATACTATTATAATACACTTGAGTGATACGGCTCAATAAAAAACGTTTGCTTATATTTTTACTTGGAGAAATAAAGTTCAATATATTAATTCCAGATTTATTCAATAATTTTCTCTATTTATATATTAAAAGGAATATTAATATTGTGTTAAAAAAATAATTTCATTTTATTGTATATGGAAATTATAAATTTCAAGTAATTTATTTCGGATTTAGTTAATAACATGAGCTTGTGAATTAAAAGTAAAACAAGTCTCTAGGTACAAAGCTGACACTAAGAAGTACAAATTTCCTTTGAAAATAATATGGTAGCAAAAATGCTACCATGAACTCATGATCAGTAACACCCGAAGCAACAGATCTACTGTCATGATTTTAATTACACAGTTTATCATTAAAAAACAGACTTATATTGAACTTTTTTGTGCAGAGAATAGAAGTAACTCTTTTTTTTATACCTATATATGTATTCATATGTATTTGTTTTTATTTTAATAAAATTTTTGAAATTTTGAGAAAAACTTAGTACTGTCAATGCAACTTTGTCCTGTTTGATAGACATGTTACTTTAAACTAATTTTTTTTTTCTTATTTAGTGCTCCATCTGCATTCAAAATTCATAACTAATGTTACATAAAGGTCCAATTATAATTTTAAGGACTTATGTACATTATTTATGATATTTCGGGCTAAAAATTAAAGCTGAACATATGGTAGCAGATATGCTACCATGGACTTAAGAGGGTTAACGCCAATCGGAAATGCTAGCGCGAAATCCGATGCCGAAGTACTACGTCTTTTAAATATATTCTCCTGATATTTTAAGGTTCTTCTCAAATCCAAAGGAGCTAGTACTTTCTGACACTTTTCTGAATTTATTTCTGTTCGGAAACTCATGAAACTATTCGGAAAATATTGTTGTTATACAGAAACTATATAATCGAATGGCGTTTTCCATTTCTTGGTAAAGACAGAATATCTTTCAGAAAGTACTGTCAAAGTGGGCGTTTTTAACCGAATTCCCGATCTGGCACCTCGAGAAAAGAGAAAAACTTGCCATCAAGTGAAAAGAATAGCTTAAAACT
Source organism: Maratus speciosus (assembly GCA_963932465.1). Classification (NCBI taxonomy): domain Eukaryota; kingdom Metazoa; phylum Arthropoda; class Arachnida; order Araneae; family Salticidae; genus Maratus; species Maratus speciosus. The sequence continues at coordinate 178,100,732 of OZ010793.1, forward strand.
CGATAAGTAATTGATTCACCAAAAACTGGAAAAAAACTATTCGATTTCAAATCTCTCCGATAGTCAGGCCGGTCAGTTTTTTGCCTTTACGTTTAAAGGTGAGTCAGAAAATGTGCCAGAAAGTTTCGTGTTATTGAGCAAGGGATTTAAGAACCACCTGAAGTATCCTTAAGGCTGCTGGTCACTCAGTTTTCGAATTCTCCTCGTTAATGTTAAATCTATCTGTGTTTGATGTATTCTTATATTTAAAATATCTCCTCAGGATATTAATATTTTTTCTTTCTGTTTTCTGTGTGCTCTTCTTAAAGGATGTGTCTTTTTTTCTTGGTTGTCAAAATATTTCTAAAATCTGTGTTTAATTTAATATTTTATATGTTAAAAGCGGACGATCTGGGAGTAATTTTTTTTACACTTCATATAAAATTAGCATAGATTTCAGAAATATTTTGACAACTAAGAAAAACAGACACATTTTTTAAGACGAGCACACAGGAATAAACAATGAAATTTAAAAAATCAAAAAACCCAACTGCGTAAAAAGCGAGCTAATTAATTATTTCTCATCAATGTGAAACTATTTTTTTTTTCAATTCCTACTATTAGCTCACACTCTCGCTATATATATATATCTTGTTCAAATTTTCAATCGTTAATAAAATACTTATTATTCATCCAATCAAGCTCAAATAATTTTTTTTTACTTGTAGTGGATGACACTTGATGTTAATCCAGTTTTTTCAAATATTAATTCATTAATTAAATTAAATTAATTAATTTTCAATAATCGAGAGAGCCCTCTTCTTGATCAAGGTATTTTAAGACCGAGAGAGCCGTCTTCTTGATCAAGGCATTTTAAGCGCCACTCAAGAGGAAAGACGAAAGGGAGAAAAAAATTCTCTTATTGACCTAACTAGGAATAGACTTAAAATATTTTTTTTTCCTATTACTAGTTTATATTACTTACCTTTTTTTTTATTTACTTGTATTGATGACCTTTAAGTTGTGTTTAATTGTTAGTTCCTATCTATAAACACTGTTTTGATGAGGTCTATAGATATCTATGATGGTTAGAGTTGCAGTAAAGCTAGAGATCCTATCTACACAACTTCCAGGTTGTATAGTATTTAAACGGAGCGTCTGACTGTAATATAGTCAATGAAACTTCGTCTTCATTTTGAAAGACCTATCCAATGATATGCCACTCAATAGGGTGCGTAAATTTCTTTTTTCGTCTCTACCGCCATTTTGAACTTATAAAAACAAAAACAAGCCTATAACCATCGGTTCGTTAAGACGAATTGATAGAGACCTCATTCATTAAAATCCATCCAGCGGTTGGGATGTTTCGAGGGTATATAGAAATCCACATACACAGATACGCGTGAAACACATAACCCTTCTTTTCAGTCGGATAAAAAGAAGTTAAAAATATCCATTTCCCGAGGAGATATTTTAAATATAAGAATGCATCAAATGTCCTTAGACTTAACATTGCCGAGGGTAATTCGGGAACTGAGTGACGAGCAGCCTTAAAAATATTAATATATATATATATATATATAAGTACGTATTTTCAAGTATATAGCATTTTTTGAAATATCTGAAACCGAATTTTGATAATTATATAAGGCAACGATTAATCCTGAGTTTAAATTTCCTCATCATGTTTTCAGGATAAAAATTTTTTGGAAACGAATCAAATATTAACCCTTACCGGCGCGGAGTAATTCTGGTTATAAACTGATGAAATAATTGACTGACACCGCAATTTATAAACGAGTTTATTAGAAAATACAAACTTGTTTATTTTCATGTACATTATAATAGGAAAATTTTAGTTAAATATTCTTGGTGCCGATTGTCAGTTTTGAAATTAAAATTAGGTGTCCTTTTTTAAGGACACCGCGCCAGAAAGGGTTAAAAATATCAAATAAATTGAAAAACCAACAAAAATCAGTGTTTGATTATAATTTTTCTTTGATCAATTATCCTTATTCACTTTAAATAAATCCGGGTGTGATTTCAATCGAATCAAGTTTTTAACTTATTTTAAGCAGTTGCAAAATCTCACTTGTAACCAGAGTTTAAAATGTTCAATGCAAACTAATTATCCTGCAATCACTTTTGTATTTTATAAGCACTTTAATGGTTTTGTTTTTTAAATGAATGTGTATCTGTTTGCAAAAGCACGATTAATTACCAAAATTAATGTCATCAAATGCAACATTGAGTGCAAAAATCGAAAAAAACTTGCACAACATGCGTAAGAAAATCTGTAAATTTAGTAACAATTTATGTATGCCAAAACTAATAGGGGAGAGCGGGGCATATGTGAACAGTTCACACAAATATAACTTTACACAATGTAGTAACCAGAACTTTTCTTACACATGGTAATTCGTTTAAAACCACCTTTATTGTGTCTTTTGCTTTTTAAATGGCTTTATGAATTCAAAAATTATTCACATGTGCCCCACTAGTGGGTAGTTGTGAACACACGTGGGGCACAAATGAACACAGGGAAAACGTATCTTTTGACATGCTTTTTATGTGTTAAATTCACCCTAAAGAAGCTTATTTGAAATGTACACAGTGATTTTTAAATTGTTCGCGAATTTTTTACGCTATTTTTGGAATTTTTTTGGCAATTTTTCGACATTCCCAAAAGGAATCCTATTTTAATCTTTTAACTCACTATAGTAAATTTTGTACTTTGCGATTTTGGAAACTTTAGAAATTTTTTATGCGAATTTTGGCGTTTTTCGTATTTTACTGCGATTTTTCTGCATTAGTAAAAGTATTCCGGTTTCAATATTTTAGCCCAATATAGTATATTTTGTTCTCTTTTCAATAATGTTTATTCCAAATTCGTGCAGCGATTTTTAATTAATTAATTAATTAATTAATTTTTTTTGCGCGATTTTTCAAGTTTTATGCAATTTTTTTACGGTTCTTGGAAACTCCTGGAGGGTCAGTTAGTGATACAATATTATAAAAGCAGATATAATGTAAAATATAAGGTATAAACTTCTTAAAACACTATGAAAATAAATTATGCACTGTTTGTGTTTAAAGAAGTTTTTACCTTATATGATTAATTTTCGATTTGTTCTAAAATATAAATGAAAACGAAATTATTGTTTTAAGAATCCATTGAGATAATTGTTTTTAACACAACGCCCCGAGGTGGTATGCCACTGTCATTTTCTCGTAGCACTCTAGAGTAAATATAGAATAGCATATATACATTACAAAAAAAATAAACACCGAACTAGATCTATAAATAACTAAAATTACAAACTGCTGTACAGTGAAAGAAAAATAACCAAAGTTTCCAATCAAATCTTATGAAATGCAGAGAAGTAAATAGTTGCATACATGTATTTTTTCCTTATAGAAATAAGTTTTAATATAAAAAACATTTAATTAAAAATGTATATCGTTTTTCATTGAAATACGTGATATTTATCGATTGGAAATTTTTTTAAAAACAAATTTTTAAAAAATAAAGAAGTTTTTGAATGAAAAAAATATATATATATTAAAATCTACAACGAAAAGCAGTTTTTCTTACTTTGAAACAAGAAAACAAGAAAAATTATATTTTTTTATGGTGCTGCCATCTATTATTATCTTTATAAACTACATAGTTCATATTATTAACATAAGATGGCGACACTACAGCACATAATATTTTGTATTTCCTTAATAAGTAAATATTATTTTTGCGACGAATTAGGAAACATAATAGGTTAATAGTTATTTCATTTATTTCGAGGGGGAGGGGGTAAATTAAGGGGATTTTTTGTTTTGCTATTTGCTCTAGCCAATTAGTTACGCTAGGTGAACAGGACAAAAGGAAGAGTTGCTCTGCATGAGGGTCTTCCTAAGGGAATTGTTAACACTACTGTAAAGGTTACCAACTTTAACAGTAGATCATCTCAGCCGCTAGTGGGCTCAGAATGAAGGGTTGTTGTTGTTGTTGTATTTATGTCGGCCAATTATCTGCACGTGGGATATAGGCCCTAAGGGGGGGAGTGCCTTCCGTGGAGGTCTTTCTAAGGGAACCTAACCTGTATTAACGCTTGGAGAACCAAGGTTCGAAGAAAACCACGAAAACTCCGAACGATTAGGCCGACGGGCGCGATTGGGATCGAACCCAGCACCTCCCGTCTACCAGCTTCGAGAGCAGAACCTCTCGGCCACTGGTGGGGCCAGGGTTGGGTTGATTTTTGACGGCCAATTATCTGCACGAGGGATATAGGCCCAAGGGGGAGTGCCTTCCGTGGAGGTCTTTCTAAGGGAACCTAATCCGTATTAACGCATGGAAATCCACGGTTCGAAGAAAACCACGAAAACTCCGAACGATTAGGTCGACGGGCGCGATTGGGTTCGAACCCAGCACCTCCCGTCTACCAGCTTCGAGAGCAGAACCTCTCAGCCACTGGTGGGGCCTGGTGGGGCCAGAATGAAGGGAGTGTCTCCTTTTGGAAATAGAGTGGGTTTTAGTCAATCAAAAATTTTTTTAGTCATTTTACAGAAATGCGTGGGGGGCTTGTTTTTAAACTTTCAAAATTAGTGGCTCTCTATTGCTACCTGGCCCACTTACGTAGGTTTTTTTTTTTCTTTCTTAATCTTAGCATGTACTTTTAGTCATGGACAGTTATTACTTTTATTTCTCATGCATTATTCATCTAAGGCATTATTCTAAGGCATTATTAATAAAAATTTATAGAACATCAATTATGGAAGATTCCTCCATTTAGAAATTGCTTATAAAAACGACAAGCTGGTCGTTTACAATATAATATTAATTGTAAATTTTATTTTTTTCTCCAAATAATAATAATGAATCACGGAACTAGTTTCGAGAACAATTATCTTCTATCAGGGACGAAACTAGCCTTTTTGAGCCCGGGGCAGACATGGATTTTGGCGCCTTCCTCCTTTCTCACGCACAATAAAAGTTATCGACCGCAGGTACCCTATGAAAAAGAAGAGAATATTAAAAAAAAAAATAATAATAAAATAAGAATAATTTAATAATAATTAAAATGCTAGCACGAAATAAGTAAACAACGCTCCCACAGGTTTAATATTAGCTTGAGCGTTAAGAGTCTACACTAGTCACACGAAGAAACTGGATCGCTAATTTTAAACTTATGGGAGCGTTCTTTTTAAAATTTCTCATTTGCATATTAGTAGTTTCAAATGATTTTTTTCTTGCTGAGAATAGCTGAGATTGAATTCTAATTGAATTCTATTAGTGTTTACTTTTTCGATTGTGATTGCAGAGTTCTTTTTTTTTTTTTTTATAAAGTTACTTTCATTTTCACAAATTCGAAAAGAACGGTCCCATAGGTTTAACGTTAGCTTGCGAATTTTTTTGTATTGCATATATATATACATATATATGTACATTTTACTATGAAACGACAAACAAAATCTTCATTTAGCGCCCCCCCCCCCCCCTCGCCTTTCGTTCTGGCGCCGGGGCATTAGTTTCGACCCTGTCTGTTATCATCATCAGGTGAGATTAGTATAGAGTAGGGGTGCACAACCTTTTTAAGAGAAGGGCCACTTACAAAAATTTCTGGGTTGTCGAGGGCCACATCAATAACACGGAGAGAATTCTATTTCGGGGGGGGGGAGGGGTTGATCTGTGGCCTATAATCAATTATATGGTTTCAGAGGGGGGGGGGGAGTTTTATCGCTATAGGTTACACTACCCAGTGAACATTTCCAATTCAGTTAGCAAGGACACATAAACATTTTACTTTTGTATATATATAACAGAGATATAGCAAGGAGTATTTAGGACTGATAATATCCCTTTACTTTATTCGGGGGAGTAACTTTTGTTTTATTAAAAGTGCTAACAACCAAACATAGGCATGAAAGTGTCTAATGCTGAAAAAGTCTGAACTTTAATAACGAAGGGAGGGGGGATGGAGCCGATCAATGAATTTGCGATTTTTACGCGCCTGATCAACGAAATTCGCGTTTTTTCCGTGCCCGATCAACGAAATTTGCTACTTTGCCGCGCCTGATCGACAAAATTCGCGAATTTTCCCCACCGGATCGACGAAATTCACTATATTTCCCCGCCTGGTCGACGAAATTCGTTTTTTTACCGCGCCTAATGGACGAAATTCGCGATTTTTTCGAGCCCGACCAACGATATTTATGGTGTTTCAGAGCACGATCGACAAAACTCGCGGTTTTTTATGCGCTCGATTGACAAATTTTGCAAATTTTGCGCCCCTGATCAACAAGACTCGCGATTTTTCCGTGTCCGATTGACAAAATTCGCGATTTTTCCGACTCCGATCAACGAAATCAACAATTCTTAACTGATTTGCAATTTCTTCCAGCGGCAAATTGACGAAATTCACGGGTTTTTTTCTTGTGATAAACTGACGAAACTCGCAATTTTTTCGCAGCCGATCAACTAATTTTGCGATTTTTCCGAGAATGATCGACAAAATTCGCGATTTTTTCTTTCACGACCAACGAAATTTGCGATTTTTCGAAGCAAGATCAACAAGACTTGCGATTTTTCCGCGCCTTATCGATGAAATTTACATGTTTTTCCGCACCCGATTAACGAAATTAGCAATTCCAGGGTTCGCACAGACTCCTTAGACTCCTTGGAAACTCCTTAGAAATGAAAACATTCCCAAGTAGTACTTAGAACTACTTAGATAAGCAAACCACTCCTTAGAAACTCCTTAAATTATATTGCGGCTTCGGACGCATGCGATATTGCTGCCGAAGGAAAAAATCGTGATTGTAAAACGCACGGTAAAACCTTTATGCACGTCATTCATCTGAAGCACAGCATTGATTGGCTAGGATAATCTTAATAGCAGGGCTCCCACTAGGTCCGTTTTTCAATTATTAGGTCCGTAAAGTCGTCCGTTTTTCGACACTGTTAACCGACTTTTATTTTAAATTTTATCGATGTTTGGCATTTAGCCAAGATTCTCGGAAAAATCGCGCTTAACGCCAATATGTTCCAAAAAATACCGTCAAATTTCGTCAATCGGTCGCGGAAAAAAATTCTTAAATTTTGTCAAAGGATCATGAAAAAACGCGAATTTCTCAACAGATCGCGGAAAAACGCGAAAGGATCGTGCAAAACGCGAATTTACTCAAAAGATCACCAGAAAAAAGCGGATTTCCTCGAAAGATCGCAAAAAACGCGAATTTCCTGAAAAGATAACGAAAAACGCGCGAATTTCCTCAAAGGATCGCGAAAAACGCGCGAATTTCGTCAAATGATCGCGAAAAACGCGCGAATTTCGTCAAATGATCGCGAAAAACACGCAAATTTCGTCAAAGGATCGCGAAAAACACGCGGTTTCCATCAAAAGATCGCGAAAAAAACGTCCGTTACGATCGAAATAAAACGCGAATTCCATTAAAAGATCGCGAAAAAACGCGAATTTCCTCAAAAGATCGCGAAAAACATGTCAATTTCCTCAAAAGACCGCAAAAACACGAAAATTTCGTCAAAGGATCGCGAAAAAGTCAAATTATCGAAGTAAAACGCGAATTTTCCCAGAAGATCTCGAAAAAAGCGCAAATTTCCTCATAAGATCGCAAAAACACGCGAATTTCCGCAAAGGGTCGCGAAAAACACGCGAATTTCGTCAAGGAATCGCGAAAAACACGCAAATTACGTCAAAGGATCGCGAAAAAAACGTCAAAGGATCCAAATCAGACGCGAATTCCATTAAAAGATCGCGAAAAAGCGCGAATTTACCCAGAAGATCGCGAAAAAGCGCCAATTTACCCAGAAGATCGCGAAATAAAACGCGAATTTATTCAGAAGATTACGAAAGAAACGCGAATTTCGTCTAAGTGTCGCGAAAAACATGCAAATTTCGTCAAAGGATCGCGAAAAATCGCTTATTTCCACCTAGAAAATCGCGAATTTTCTCAAAAGATCGCGAAAAACGCGCGAATTCCCTTAAAAGATCGTGAAAAACGCACGAATTTCCTCAAAAGATCGCGAAAAACGCGCCAATTTCCTCAAAAAATCGCGAAAAACGCGCGAATTTCGTCAAAGGATCGCGAAAAACACGCAAATTACGTCAAAGGATCGCGAAAAAAAGTCAAATCATCGAAATAAGACGCAAATTCTATTAAAAGATCGCGAAAAAACGCGGTTTCCATCAAAAGATGGCGAAAAACACGCGAATTTCGTCAAGGGATCGCGAAAAACACTCAAATTTCGTAAAAAAATTGCGAAAAATCGCTTATTTCCCCCCAGAAAATCGTAAATTTCCCCAGAAGATCGCAAAAACACGCGAATTTCCTCAAAAGATTGCGAAAAGCGCACCAATTTCCTCAAATGGTCGCGAAAACCACGCGAATTCCGTCAATGGATCGCGAAAAACACGCAAATTACGTCAATGGATCGCGAAAAACGCTCAAATTACGTCAAAGGATCGCAAAAAAGCGTCAAATCATCGAAATAAAATGCAAATTCCACTTAAAGATCGCGAAAAAACGCGAATTTTCCCATAAGATCGCGAAAAAGACGTGGTTTCCATCAAAATATCGCGAAAAACACACGAATTTCCTCAAAAGATCGCGAAGAACACGCGAATTTCGCAAAGGGATTGCGAAAAACGCGCGAATTTCGTCAAGGGATCGTGAAAAACACGCGAATTTCGTCAAAGGATTGCGAAAAACACGCAAATTTCAAAAATATCAAAAATTCGAAAATCGCGAAAAAAAGTCAAATGATTGAAATAAAACGCGAATTCCATTAAAAGATTGCGAAAAAACGCGAATTTACCCAGAACATCGCGAAAAAAACGCGAATTTCATCACAAGATTGCAAAAAAAAAAAAATGCAAATTTTGTCAAAGTTTCACTTTCAAAGAAAGCGATTACCACTGTTCTAAAAGAATAAATTCAAAACTTGTTATATTTTTTTCTTGTATGTTGCGTTTAGCATTCTTTTTTTTTTTTTTTTACCTACCTTTTAAAAATTTCTTTAAGATGTATCATGTATGTAATATACATAAGTGTTTGGGGTTTGAATCTCTATTTATATGAACATTGGTCACTGCATAAAAAAGTTGATTGTCTATTTTATATTTAAACTTATGTAATCAGTAAGCAATATTATGTGAATACTGTGCAATTTCAGCACTAACAATTGAATTCTAATAGAGTAAAATTTGTTTTTGAAATGTTTTTCTCTCCGAATTGGGCATTAAAAATTGGAAAGTGCATACCACATAACGATACAGCACATAAAAACAACAACAACAACAAAAAATGGTGAATCTTCAAATTTTTTGGACTCCTTGGATTTTTTCGGTACTCCTTGGATTTTTTCCTCCCAACTCTGTATGAACCAGTGGCGTGGCGTGAAAATTTTCGGTGGTGATCGCAATTATTTAAGTTTGTGGTGAAAAATTATTAACTCTAAAATTCAATGGTTGAATGTTCAAAAAAGAAACTTTAAATCTTACCTTCACTTATACATGAACTCAAAATGTTCTGCTAAAACTGGATCGTACACTGTAAAAAAAAATCTGTAAAGTTACTAAAATATTTCTAGGAAACTGGGATTCCAGGAACTTTTTATGTAACGGCAACAGCAAAAATTTCTGTAACAGCATCTGTTACAGGAATTTTTCTTTGCCGTTACATAAAAAGTTCCTGGAATCCCAGTTTCCTAGAAAAATTTTAGTAACTTTACAATTTTTTTTTTACAGTGTAGAGTTTTAAAAGCTTATTAAGAGTTTTAAAATATTGCTTGGTCATCGCCGCATCCAGCGATGACCGGACGCCACGCCACTGGTATGAACCCTGAATTCTTAACTGACTCTGACGAAATTTGCAATTTTCCCCTTGGCAAATTGACGGAATTCGCGGTAAACAGACGAAACACGCGATTGTTTCGCAGCCGATCAACAAAATTTGATATTTTTCCACTCCTAATCGACAAAATTCGCGATTTTTCTGCACTCGATCGACGACATTCGTGTTTCTTAACTGGCAAATTTAGCAATTTTTTCCCGCTGCAAATTGACGAAATTCGTGATTTTTTCGCACTGCAAATTGACGAAATTCGCGATTTTTTCTCGCGACTGAGCAAACTCACGATTTTTCTGAGAATGATCAACGTAATTTGCGATTTTTACCCGCCTGATCGACAAAATTCACGATTTTTTCGTGCCCGACCAACGAAATACGCGATTTTTCAGAGTCCGATCGTAAAAATTTGCAATTTTTTTCGCGCCTCATCAACAAAATTCGCGATTTGTCCGCTCTTGATCAGCGAAATTTGAAATTTGTTTTGTGTTCGATCAACCAAATCGCGATTTTTGCGTGCCTCATCAACAAAACTCGCGATTTTTCCGTTCTCGATCGGCGAAATTTGCAATTTTTTTCGCGCCTCATCTACAAAATTCGCGGTTTCACCGTGCTTGATCAACGAAATTTGAGTTTTTCCGCGCCTGATCGACGAAATTTGCGATTTTTTGTGTTCGATCAAGCAAATTTGCGATTTTTGCGAGCCTCATCGACAAAATTCACTATTTTTCAGCAGTCGGTCAACGAAATTCGCGATTCTTAACAGACTGACGAAATTATAATTTTCCCGGCGGCAAATCGACGAAATTCACGACTTTTTCTGCGACCTATGGGCAAAAATTGAAATTTTTTCCAGTTATAAATTGACGACATTCGCGGGCCACACGTTAACTCATCGCGGGCCACTTTTGGCCCGCGGGCCACAGGTTGTGCATCCCTAGTATAGAGAGTGATCATTCAGGCAAATATATAAAGGATTTATCCTGGCACGATCTGTTATCATTATCTGGAGAAAAAAGAAGATTTACTTAAGTATATATTCCGTATACAGCGGATTTAGGGGAGGTAGGGGTACTTCGGATAAGAGGTAATTGGGATCAGGGGCAATCTGTAACAGATAAAAAAATTGACCATTGTTATTGAGAAGTCTAACTGATATTCTAGATGTGTAACTTTTTTGGAGTGAAAATGTATGTTCCTGTAGAAGTAATCACTGTTTTCACAGAGCACAAAGGAAAACGTTGTCCTTCAAAGTAAAAATGTTTTAGTTAAAAAGGTTCTGTGTAAAAAATTGTAAAAATATTGAAATATAGCTATGGATTTAAATTTAGAAAAAGGTTGTTTTTAAGATCGTTACGTTTTGCAACAGACGAAGCATAATGTTAATTATCTGCATGATGCTAAATACTCCAGAAATAGCATTTTCAGGGTAAATAGGATCATAGCTTTTTGGGTTAAGGGTAAATTGAGATCGCAAATTTTATTTTCTATTTAAATCAAATTGTGGTTTAGAATGCATTTTTTAATCTTTCAGTTTCAAATCCTGTGAAATACTTTAGTATGGTTTATTTTACTGGACATTATTTTACAATTTTATTTTGAATTTATTCCAAATTTTAGCCTTGACTGCATGTTTTAGGCCTAATTAGGCCTCAACGCTTTCAGTGTAGATGAAATTCTCCTCCTTCACATGACCTTTGACTGATCCTTTTTACCCCGTTGCTCGCATTTCACGTTACTTTGAAAAAAAAATTAAAAATTAGTTCTTTAATAATAAAACAAGACTATTAATTGCCAATAGAAAATTTTGCATTCGATTTTGTTTTGTAGGCAGAGTGTAAAATATATGAATATTGAAAATCCCTTAAAAAACGATTTTTTCCAGCATACTCATCTTTTTAATACTGTATCTCTGAGAATAGATGTAGTTGTAAAACCAAAAATATCTTGCTGCAAAGCCCACACTGAGATCTTTTAATACCATTTACTCATGACTGTGTATCTTGTAAGGCATGAGAGAAAATACCACTAATCCCTATTACCCCATGAATTTGGGTAATTGGGATCCAAGAGGTGTTTTTTGAAAAAGACGCTTGTACTACGTAACTTGGTACATTGAAAATAATTCTTTACACATTTCAAGAGACAAATACCTACTGAGTAAAGTTATACGTAATATTAGTATGTAGCCCACTTCATTCTCTGGCAATTAATTGTCAAAATTCAAATTGACAAAAAGTGATCCTAATTACGCCTATCTCCCCTCCCTTTGCTTATGGGTCGTTTATAGCAGAAGTCCTCAACCTTTCAGAGCTCATGGGTCATTAAATTCAGATTCTTAAATTCCGCAGACCGCTAATAGGATTTTTTTAAACGTAAATACTATAGTCAATAATAACCAGAGAATTTCTATTTTGTTACTAGAAAATTTCCTTATCTAATATAACAAAGTTTTAAATGCTTATTTAGTTAAAAGAAAATTATAATTACTTATTTAATCATAACAAAAGTCTGCTAAAGTTGTTTAGTTAAAAGCAAAATTTTTAAGTTAGTTTTATTGCTACAAAATAATTGAAACTTTATTATTTTTTACTTATTCCTTACACATACATTACTTATTACTTCTTATTTATAGTACACGGCAGATATTTGTTACACTTACTTACATTTCTTATTTATTACGCATGATATATTTATTGCACATGCTTACATTATTTATTTATTACACACGAAGCACATTTATTACACATTACTTGCATTAATTACACATTACATCTTACACATGCACATCTTATACATAATTACATCATACACATACTTACATTACTTATTACTTCTTATTTATAGTACACGGCTGATATTTGTTACACACATTTACATTTCTTATTTATTATGCATGAGATATCTATTTCACATACTTACATTACTTATTTATTACACACGGAGCACATTTATTACACATACTTGCATTGCTTATATTACTTACACATTACATCTTACACATCACATCATACATGTACTTACATTACTTATAACTTATTTATGCTACACGACAGATATTTGTTACACATATTTACATTTCTTATTTATTATGCTTGAGATATTTATTACACATACTTACATTACTTATTTATTACACATACTTACATTACTTATTTATTACACACGAAACACATTTATTACACATACTTGCATTACTTAGTGATACACACGAAACTTATTTGTTACACATTATTTGTGTGAAATTTCTCCCTGCTTAATTGAAATAAAATGAAAGATTTTTGGTTCTAGTGTCGGAACACCATTTTCGACGAACCACCAAAATTTTCTCGCGGACACTAGTGGTCCATAGACCACCGGTTGGTGACCTCTAGTTCATGGGTTTCATTCGTGGAAAAATCGTTGTTGTATGTAAGGTTAGTTGGGGCAACTGGGCCATGATTTTACAATGTGACTCTGGGGATTCTGGCAATTCAGCTGCAAAAAGCTCATGTTCATTTGAATTAAAGTCTGAACTTCTGTAAATGTGTTCAGTTAGGTTCCCTCTATCAGACAGAAATGCTCAAAATTACATTTTAATATTTAAAAATACAAGAATATGCATATCTCATCTTTCTTTCCTCATGGGTCCAGTTGCCCCATAAAAATGGGGTAAATGGACCAGGAGGGTCTACGTTCCACGCGCGTTTATTTTTTTTTTTTTCATATGGGATATCAGGTCCTGCTTTAAAAAGTGTAAACAACTTAAAAAAATTTAAGCCAGGCAGATCATGCAAATTATATGTCAATAAAGAGCGCTGTAAGGGAAACGTTTGCTGTCAATGTGTCTAAAAAAAGCACTAAAAGTGAAAATTTTAGATTTATTTATACCAAAAACAAAAAAAATTAAGTAAGTACTAATGTACTTTAGTATATAGGTAATAAGTATAAAAGTCATATGTATATATTAAGGAAAACATAGCAAGGTAAATCTATGAACAAACGACTACGTATGTACTTAAGTACTTTATCTGTATCCAGGGGTCGCCTTATATAGGGAAAATTTTATTGTTCCTGCCAGCAGAACCCTTAATGAGTTACCTTCATGATCATTTTATTTAACATATTCTAAAGAAAGGTGCAATGAAGATATTATTTTCAAAATAGTGGTAGGAACAATAAAAGTTTCCTTATAAAATGCGACCCCTGTGTATCGTACAATTTCAAGGTTTGGCTATCTCGCTTTCAGGGGCTAGGTACTTGCATTCGTAAAATATGGAAATAATTTAATGACACCAGTATTTACAAGAGAATTTATTTGTAAGGAAGTAAAGGTATATTTTCGCGTACTTAATAAAAGGGAAATTTTCATTATAAAATTTCGGTGCCAATGTGGCTATTAGGGATTAAAATTATGTGATGCCACAACGGCATCACCGCCCTTCAATGGGTTAAGAAATTTGGTTTGATATCACCCAATATGCTTTTTTTAAAAAATTATTACGTAATTTTAATAAGGCATTCTATAATTTTCTTTATTGTGAGCAAAAAACAATGAAGAAATTTACATCCCGTTGTAAGAGAAACTAAAAAAGAAATATTTATAACTATTGGGGTAACTGGATCCAGCATGATCCAGTTACCTCGGATACGTGTCCCAGTTACCCCATTCTTGAAAAATATTTGGGGTAACTGGGACACCGGGCTTACATTTGAAACATGAAGTAAATATGTATAGATACCTAATAATATTAACGTAGTTATATGCCTAATCTTTAAAAAAAAGTTCGTTTAATAAAAGTACTTACAGTATTTTAATAAAAAGCGGAGGAAGTTCAACCAAATTGACGTTGTTTTTAAAAAAAGAAACGTAAATTTTCGACAACCTGTCACAGCAAAGAGAGAGTTATGATTGAGTTGACACACGTTGTTTTAGGAAGTAGAGGTTAAGGGGCATTGTTCACAAAAGCTAAAACTTAAAATACATCAACGGTTTTTTATAAAATAGCCTATGGCCCAGTTACCTCGTGGGTCCAGTTACCCCAACTAACATTATTATGTATAATGTATGTGTTGTATATACTAAAATAGCCTATGGCCCAGTTACCTCGTGGGTCCAGTTACCCCAACTAACATTATTATGTATAATGTATGTGTTGTATATACTACACGTTATATGCATTTGCAAATAGTAGTTTATAAGTATGTATGCATGTTGTATTTTATAAGATGTGCATACGTTTGTGAGGTTGGTTGGTTGGTTGTGTTTATGTCGGCCAATTATCAACAGGAGGGATATAGGCCCTAAGGGGGATCGATGCCATTCGTGGGGGTCTTTCTAAGGGAACCTAACCCGTATTAACGCTTGGAAATCCAAGGTTCGAAGAAAACCACGGAAACTCCGAACGATTAGGCCGACGGGCGCGATTGGGTTTGAACCTAGCACCTCCGGTCGCCCAGCTTCGAGAGCAGAATCTCTCGGCCACTGGTGGGGCCACGTTTGTAAGGTGAATGTACAGTCGTGGGAAAAAAAAAAAGTAAACACTCCCTACTACCTCGGCAAAAAATATCGTAGAAGAAAGTTACTGGTATCACACGATTAGAAATAAAGTCTACTTTTAAATGATGTATATAAATTTTGATTAGGGGGCCATCTACATGTTAAAACGAATCATAACTTTGTTTTTTTCAATAGCAGTACACAATTCTGACAGCATAAATGAACTCTACACCCTTCAATTAGCCTAAACACAAATTTTTACACAATTCATACGATAAGTTTCCGAGAAATTAATTATTTTAAAACGAGCGTATTTTAAGGGCTGTATTCAAACTGAAGTTCGGTACTCGATTGTTGTCTGAGAGAGCCCCCCTTTTTGATCAAGGCATCTTAAGCGCCGCTCATTGAAGATTACAGGACATTGAAGACAGGATAGCATGAGAAATTTCAAAATATCTAGTCACTTCTATCATAGACGGCCCCTTAAACCATCATTTTGCCGTTTTTAGGTGCGTTCGTAATTATATAAATACGTAGCACCTATAGTCGTCGTTCAGTCCGTCCGTCTGTCCGTCTGTCCGCATGTAACAGAGCAAAAACTACCCAACCGAATGGTCTGAAATTTCAAATATATGATTGTTGCAAAATTTTGTCGAGCCATTTCAAATTTTATGAAAATCGGATGTATAGTTTAATTACAGGGACAGTCAAAAGTTTTTCTTTACATTACGGCCAATGGGAAAAATTATTGCAAGTGCATTTTAATGATATTACAGCCTTCCGAATGATCTGAAATTTCAAAGATATAACTGTTGCAAAATTTTGTCGAGCCCTTTCAAATTTTAGGAAAATCGGATGTATAGTTTAATTACAGGGACAGTCAAAAGTTTTTCCTTACATTACGGCCAATGGGAAAAATTATTGCAAGTGCATTTTAATGATATTAGAGCCTTCCGAATGATCTGAAATTTTAAAGATATAACTGTTGCGAAATTTTGTCGATTCCTTTCAAATTTTAGAAAAATCGGATGTATAGTTTGATACAGGGACAGTCAAAAGTGTTCCGTTACATTACGGGGAATGGGAAAAAAAAATATTGGAAGTGCATTTTAATGATGTATCAGACTATGCGCTTTATGAAGTGCAAAAAATTATACATTCAGTACAATATGGGGTGCAAAAAATAATTATAAAACTAGTTATAGTACGAACGCACCTCATTTGCCACGTTTGACGAGCAATTTCCAACTTGTTTAAGCATAATTTGAAAAGTAGATGGAAGAAAAATGTGAAATTTTGGATTTCTATAAAGCAGGACTTAATAAATCTAAATCCATCAAAAAAATTGTAGGTTGCAATCACAATTTTTTCGAATATTAATTTCATAATTCATAACTCTTATCATAAATTATGAAAATTACAAATTCAATGTATTTATGTTTGGGTATTTTAGTATTATTGTTACACAAAAAATTAGCACAATAGGAGTATAATTTCAGGAGATATTAATAAAAATATGAAAATGTAATTTGACATTAGTAGCACTGAATTTTGAAGGTTTATAATTCAAAAACTTATCATTCAAATGACTTGAAATTTGGTGTCTAGGCATAGTTTGAACCGAAGATTTGAAACATCTTGTTAAAATTGGGCATTGCCATTGAAAAAAATAAAGTTTGGGTTCGTTTTAATGTGTAGATGGCCCCCTAAGCAAATTTTATATACATTATTTAAAAGTCGACTTTATTTCCAATCGTACGGTACGTGTAACTTTCTTCTACAATAACTTGTTGAGGAGTTAGTAGGGGGTGTTTACTTTTTTTTCCACGACTGTATTTAACTCATTAACGCCGCGCCGGTTTGTACGAAAAACTGCCATTTAAGTAATACTAAGCTTGTCTCTGTGTGCGTGTTGTGCTCTAAAGAACTACATAGTGTTTTGAAGAACTACTTCTGCGCATAACGCAGCAATAGTTGACAGTAAGATAACTCTATGTCTGAAGTTACGCACCCCGATGCCAGTTTTTCGATTTTTTATATTTAATTTTTATGCGATATTTTAGTCATTCCCATAGATTCCATTGCGATTATTTACTTTCCATTGCAAAATTAGATCCATTGTTGTAACTCTTACATTTTAAACACATTGTGGCGTCAACGCTATGGCGTCAACGTTATCTGCAGGACGCATTTGTGTTTTATGATATGGATTGACTTTTAAAAGTTTTACTTCTTTCGTACGTAGCAGCCACATTTTTTTTGAAAGGGTGAATTGATAGGTAGTCAAATTAGACCTTTCATTCTTTGTAACTTCCAAAACGATGTAATCTGGGTTTATTTTTAAAGAGCAATTTATTTAGAAAACACTTATAAGAGCAATTTACTTGGAAAACATATATAAGAGCAATATGTAAGTAAAATCGTAAGATGAAATGCAAAATTCCATCTCGTTTCAATCAGAAAATACACAATATGAGATTTACACAAGCTCACTGTTTTACTTAAAAGGCGACAAAAATAGTAATAATATAGACGTTACAAGTTAAAAAAATATACATTGTGTTTTAAATTTCTTAGTACTTTCGGTCCGCAATTTCCGCGGCCATCGTCAGAGAATATTTTTATTATTAATTGCTGTTCCATTCATACAAACACGTCACTTCGTTTGAAATGGGAGAGTCTATATTTAATAAGGTAGCTGAAAGTAGAAATAACTGTGCCTTGGATTTAACTTATATAGGGAAAATATATTTATTTATTCAATTGCCGTCCCATTTATTTTAATACGTCACTTTGTTCACTTATGTCATTTTCATTTCAAATGCGTAGCTGGACAGTAGCAGAAGCAACAGTGTTTAGGGACACCGCGGAAATTGCAGGCCGAAAGTACTAAGGAATTTTAAGTAAAATGTTTATTTTTTTACATGTAACATCTGTATTATTACTATTTTTGTCGCCTTTTAAGTAAAACAGTGAACTTTTTAAAGTTCATATGATGTATTTTGTGAATGCGCGATATAACACAGAACTCTCCGGTAAATTTTGTTACTGCTATGATTAAAGTCAAGTTAGAAGGATACCAAGTCGGTTCAACGTGAACGACGATGCTGCAAATTTTCACCTTAATCTAAGTCGAAAAAACAACAACTATAATTCATAGTTCGCTTGATTTGACACCGGAGGGAGCGTAGCCAACACAGGTGTATACTGTCGAAATCTGTGAAACCTCAACTCCAGGTTCATTTAGAAAACATACTAGCGAAGCGGGCGAACATCCGCTATTGCTACTCGTAAAAAATACTCTTGTTGTAACACTGCTGCACATATCCAAACGCCATGATTCCTTTTGTACACAATCCGGATGTTACCCGATGTTTTTAAGCTTTTTATTATAGTATTTTTTAATAATGATCTTTTTCTTATTGAATGAAGAAATCTGAGACTAAAAGAGGCGCAGATTAATATTCGAAAAAGAAGAACTCTACTCAGAAAAAAAAATATAGTAGTCTTATTTTAGGTTTTTTTTTCTTTCTTTTTGACACTTTCCAGCACAGTTGAAAAGTGTTTATGAATTCGATTTGTCTGTACGCCTGTCAGTGCTATAATTCGCGTGTAAATATAATCCGATTGCCATGGAATGGATATATGTTATTGGGATCTACTATGGCTTATTCGGTATTGAAAATGAAACCTGTAGCATTTTCGGTTTATTTACAGGACCACTCAAAAGAATTCCATCACATCACGGTCTGTGGGAAAAAATCGTTTGCCGCGTATTTAATGATATTACATTATTTTAAACACATTGAAATTAATATACATCACTGAGGCGTACTGCAAGGTTTTTACTATTGAATAGGGTGAGCATAGAACTTATCGTTTATTTACAGGGACACACAAATAGTTTGGTTATAGAAGAAAATGAGCAATAATTGAACTATTGAAAACTACGAAAAATAATTGCTGGAAGTGCGTTTTCAGTTGTGGTATGCGTTTTTAAGTGTAACTATTTTATAAACATTCTTAGTGTTGATAAATTCTAAAAATCGTATACACGGTCGCACAAAATTTCTCAACAATATCCATTTATTGGCAGAATTGCTGAGTGAAAATTTTCAACTTCGCTAAACGTTTAACTGAACTAACTTTTTGCATACTATGTAGTATGCATACATATCTTTAGATCATATATAGGGCTGCAAAAAATTCTTGTATTTTAACGACTATTCATGGTAGTAGCAGAAATCGGGTATTCAAATGCATTATGCTTTTTCCAATTTGTTCATTTAGACGTCATCTTTCATCTTAGTAAGCTGTGAAGTTTTGTTATAGTATCCTGAATGCGTTGGAAAGTGTTTCATAATCTATGCTGTAAGCATGATTTTTCGTTCTTGTTTCTTTTTGTTTTGGAATACTTAAATGCTATTAATAAAAGTTGCTCTTGGTGTGAGACTGCATTGTTAAAATTTTGCAGCATTCTGTCCAGCTATTCGACCGTTTTTTGAAAAAAAGTTTTCATAACCGTAATTTAACTATATTCTGACCATAAAATGGCCAAAATAGAGTTAAATTATGGTTCTGTAACCGTTTTTGATAGAAACGGTCGAATGACCGGACAGAAGGCTGCAAATTTTTAACAGTGTGCTGCACAGTACATGACACAGTGAAACGCCTTGATTCAGTTCATGCGCAATCTGCATGTTATTTGACGTATTTACTCTTTCTTTGAAACCAGTATTTTTGAATAATGCCCTTTGCCTTACTGAATCACAGAAACCTGAAACTGAATGAAACAAAGATTAATATTCGAAAAAACAAAAAAACCCAGAAAAAATATAGTAGTCTTGATTTATGTTTAGTCCCCCTTTTTTTTAAATGCTTAAATGTTACTCATAAAAATTACTCTTGGTGTAACACTGCTGTGCAGTACACGACACATCCAAAAGGCATGATTCATTTTATGTACAATCTGCGTGTTATTCGATTTTTTAGAAGAGCAATTATTTTTATTATTAACTCAAATATGTAATAATATTGCAGACAACAAATGTAATCAGCGAGTTTTATTTACATTATATAAAGAAAATAACCAGATATTTAATTTACACAACTATGAATTGAAATGTCTTTCAGTCAAATCTTTTTTTTTAAAGGCTTTACCTCGGAGTAGATCAAACATCATTAAAATGAGGTCAAATATGCTCATGCAATACCTTCTTGAAACAACTGTCTTGTCACCACATAACTAATATATCACATTTCTTTAATTTAAATTTACAAGGATTATTTCGAACGTGATATGACTGTCAATTTTGAACTGATCAGTGTAGTTTTAAACGCCCAAATTATGAAATGATGAAAATGTCACCTTCTAAGCAATTTTTACTGATTCTTAACAATTTCCAACACAGTGGAAAAGTGTTTATGAATTCGGTTTGTCTGTCCGCCATCCCGTCTGGCCATATGTTTGTCCGAGCTTTAACTCGCGTAAATATAGTTGGATAGCTATGTATTTGATATATGTTACTGAGTTTTACTATGGTATGTTGGGTATTGAAAATGAAGTGTGTAGCATTCATAAGTCGTAGCTATATTGAGAATATTACAGTTTTTTGAGTTACTAAAGCATAATTATAAACACTGATCATTTTTTTTAAACTGCTGCCAAAAGGATGGACTAAAAAATGGGTTTTGGCCGTCCGTAGGAAAACACCCCATCAGGCTTGGAGCTACGGTTCGGATTTCCCATTCCCATTCCCATTCATAATTCGTTTACAGGGAATTCAAAAGTATTCCGTTACAGTATAGCCTATAGGAAAAAACGGTTTGCAATGCATTTCAATAATGTTTCACTATTTCAAACATATTGAAAATTATATATGTTACTTAGGTGCGCAACACGATCCTTAGTGTTGAATATGGTGTGCATGGCATTTATCATTCATATACAGGGACACACAAAAGTGTTCTATTACAATGATGTCGATGAGTGAAAATTGTTAGAAGTGCCTTTTAAGTTGTGGTATGCGTTTTTAAATTTAGCAAATGTTTTGCATATTACTCGTGTGTATAAATTATAGAGATCATATACAGCGCTGTACAAAAGAGTTTGAATAAATTTTCGTTTATTGACGGAAGTTGCCGAAATGAATATTCAACTATGTTAAACGTTTCCTAACTGAACGAAATTTTAATATAATACGAAATATATAAAGATAGATCATATGCAAAGATTCACAAAGAATTTGAATTCTTTTTCGACTATAGATGTAAATGGTTGAAATTGAATATTAAAATGTTTTATGTGTTTTTCAAATTGTTTAGACTGTTTAAAAAAAATCTGTAAAGTTACTAAAATTTTACTAGAAAACTGCGATTCCTAGAACTTTTTATTAACGACAACATGAAAAATTCATGTAACAGATACACTCCTGCACTGTAAATCAAAAAATCTGCAACGTTACTCAGAATATTTTAAGAAACTGTTATGCCTAGAACTTTTTATGTAACTGCAACGTAGGTTACAGATAAAATTTTAGTAAGATTACTGTAATTTTAGTAGATTCTTTTGTAAAGCTACAGATTTCTGTAGCTTTACAAAAACTAGTTTCGTAGATTTACAACTTTATTTATACAGTGTACAGATAAAATTTTACTAAGCATACAGATTTCTGTAACTTTACATCTGTAGAATTACAGTGTACTGTGTTTTGTTTTTTTACAGTGTACTTAGATATTGTCTTTCACCTTATTAACCCTTTCAGGGGAAAGTAATTGTGTTTCTGTAATGTCGAATTCACACCGGAATCTTGAGAAAATTTTATTGCAAAATAAGAAAAAAAAAAACAATTTTACGATATTTCTCCACTAAAGTTACAAAAGAAAAATTTAATAATTTTTTTCTGTTGCAAAACTTCATTAATCATAGGTGGGATATATTGTATCCCACCGCTCAAGGTGTTAACACTAGAACCACCGTAGCTGTCATTTTGACTGCTACCAAATAAAAATATTTCGATTATCACCAGACATTTTTTTTCTAAAATAAGTTTAAAACGTACCACAGAGAAATAAGTTAAGTAGTTTCAATTAAAATTTCCGGTGTGAAATATTTTTATAACACTTCAGTAAAATACCCGGCTGTTCTAGTGTTAAACGATGAAGTTATTTTACAGTATTCCGAATGTATTGAAAGTGTTACATAATATATGACTGACGTATGATTTTTCTTTCTTCTTTGAAAATATGGTAGTAGATTTTCGGAATAGTTAAATTGATTTTAGTTAGGCTTCGTCTATTAAAATTAACAGATTTAATCGCTATTTATAATGGTTTTGTCAAATATTTACAGCTCTAATCAAATCACTCCTTTAAAATATTGATTTTAGTATTTTACAGAATTAGAAAATATAGAAATACCTGTATAACTGCCTTATAATACAGTGTCTCCATAAATTTAGTGTCGGGCTCTAATTACCTCACAACTTCTGATTTAAGAACAGACAAAAACTATTATTACGTACTCGTAAAGTATAACTCAAAAAGTTTTTTAATAACACAAAGTTAAATATGCGTAAAGTTGCAATTCCAAACGTTGTTAATCAAATAGCAATTATAATCAAATAATAATATTAATATTAATTTTTTATCAAATACATCAAAAAGTGGAAACTATCTAACTTCGTGCTCATGATTCATTAACCCTCTCGTCACCCTGAGGAGTCACCCTGAGGAGTCACCCTGAGGATCATATGAGGCTCCTACTTCGAATTGCAATATTTGAAAGAAAATATATTTTTGTTAATTCCAGCAGCTAATAGTGATAGCATATATGCCGATACATTTACTATTATGACTTTACTTATGTTTCAGCTTTTAATAATAATAATAATATTAATAAAAATTTTATTAATTATTAGTAAACCGTTGGCGTTTCTTTTAATTCAAACATATGTTTCACTCTTTAAATTTAAATTAGGGACTCCTTTTCCGAATTAGTAATTTGTGATAAAATATAAAAAATACTGCTAAATTTTTTATGTTTGTTTAATCTGGTTGTAATAAGACATTTTCCAAACGTCTTAAAAAATTCTTCCTTAGACGATTTTTATATGAAAAACATGCAACATAACTACATTCGTTAGGTTTCTGTAAAGAACGCATTCTTTAAATTTCAGTAAACTGTAATTCCTGTGATTTCGAAAGTTACTTTTAATTTTATTAGCGTAAATGTAATTTTTCCCAAAATTGGAAAAAAATTCAGTGCCGAGAAGGTTAATAACTTTTTGATAAATTTGATAAATTTTAATATTAATTATTGTTTGATTATAACCGCTGTTTAATTAATAATGGTTTGAGTTGCAACTTTAAGCATATGTAACTTTTTTGTGGTATTAAAAAGACTTTTTGAGGTGCACTTTACAATACGTAATAACATTTTTTGTTGTGTTCTTAAATAAAAAGTTATGAGGTAAGAAAACGCCGACAATAATTTCTGGACACTCTGAATAAATACAGAATTGTTTTAGAACTGAAAGTTTCTACTCCATATATTTGAACAAATAACTGAACAGTTATAATTGGAAAAGTAATAATCCATTAAAAAAATATTTTTACTTTGAACAACGCATAACGCTTTTGGAATATAAATTGTATTACTCCAAATCTATGTATTAAATGATTTTTGCAAGAAGTTTTTTAACGATTCTTTAAAAGAGGTGATGTGCATAATAATGGAGTTATGAATAACGAGAAGGAGACATATAGTGTATTGTCTAGCACTTGCAAGTGAAGTAACTGAGGAGGTTGTCACAAGATGGCGGCTGATTCTTTTTAAACGGATCAACAGTTCTGATTACCGCCGGTGAAAACTTCCACCAATAAACTTGAATAGAAAATTTCGCCTTATTTAAGCGCCTTATTCGATAGAAGTTTCTGGAATAAATATGGAAAAACAAATTTTATTTCTTTTTACTGGTGTCAGTTTGTCCAAGTATTATAATTTTTTAGTGACACCAACAGGAAGCTGTCTTCGTTGTCAAATTATGGCGGAACTACTACCGTGGAAGTAAACTTCCACCAGTAAAAATAAATATCAGTTTTTGCCTTTATTTTTGATTGAAATTTTCCACTAATAAAGCGTTTACATAAAAAGAAAGTTTCAACTTAAATTTACTAGTGGAAGTTTGTCCCTGGGTAATGAACCCCTGAAAAAGCGGCTACAGTTGAAGCTTCATTATTTTAAGGATATGTCAGTTACTTTTTCTCAATAGTTCCATGAGCACAATGAATGATTCTGGCATGCGATTGAATCATTCGGGATGCACAAAAAAAAAACATAGATTTTAACTAAAATCATAAGACGAAATGCAACATTCCACCTTGATACAATCACAAAATACACAATATGAACTTTAAAAAGCTCACCGTTTCACTTAAAACGAGGCAAAAATAATAACAATATAAATATTACAAGTTAAAAATACACATTTTGTTTAAATGTCCTAGCACTTTCGGCTTGCAAACCCGTGGCCATCGTCGGGAAATATTTTTATTTACATTTTTTTACACATTTTGAAAGAGCATCAATTAATAAAAATATTTCCTGACGATGGCTGCGGGTTTGGAGGTGTATCATAAATTAACGCAAAATTAAAAAAAAAATTGTAATTAAAAAAAGTTATTCTAGAAAAATTGCGATTTGCGTGAATATGATCAGAGGAACATTAGATTTTTTCCCCCATGTAAATTAAAAAAAAATATATTCAAAAAGTAACCAAAAGAGGGTACACGCATAACACGTCATACTGAGACGTGTTATGCAAACCAGGCTAGCAATAAAGCACCTGTCTGGAAATGGATTCGTCTTTCGATCTCGGCAGCATGCTATCCTTACCAGATCGAGCGTTGGTGGTTACACTTTTCTACAAGAGTGATGAATCCACAACTATTTCATTGTAATAGGAGAGCTGTTGAACATTTTTGAGTAGGTATTTGAGGCACCCTGAAAATTTGTGCAACACTTCTTTTGTAATGCCTGAATACAAAATCGAATGTCTGGCTGAAGGAGCGTGGCCCAAAAACTGCGCCAGACACGTGTCTGGCACAGTTTTTGTGCCGACTAAAGTGTCTGTCATTTTCAAAATATTTTTTTCTAAGCATAAATATTATTCTGCCTCAATCTCAGCGTGCCTCAAATACCTTTTTTGGGTAGTCAAAAAATGGCACTTGACACGTGTCTGGCACAGTTTTTGGGCCGACTAAAGTGTCTGTCGTTTTCAAAATATTTCTTTTAAAGTATAAATATTATTCTGTCTGAATCTCAGCGTGCCTCAAATACCTTTTTTTGGGGTAGTCAAAAAATGGCACTTGACACGTGTCTGGCACAGTTTTTGGGCCGCGATCCTTCAGCCAGACATTCGATTTTGTATTCAGCCATTACAAAATAAGTGCTGCACAAATTTTCAGGGTGCCTCAAATACCTTCCCTAAAATGTTTAACAGCTCTTGGACTATTGCGAAAGTTTCGCACGGAGAAAGGATTGAAGGCGCAAAAAAGCACCATTTCATTGAATGAGATACTGAATTTAGTACGACGTTTTGAGGAAAGGGGTTGTTTGGAGGGTCGTCCACGTTTCTGTTGAACACTTTCACTGAAGACCGAGTGATAAATTGAGGTTGTAATAATTAATGTTGTAAGTTTTAGTGGCCCTCACGATCTCCAGAGCCCTGCAGATTTTTGGATTTTGGGGATGCTTAAGCATCCCCCTAGCCTGTGACGCCTGAATTCAGTTCGGGTAACGCAAATGCTCCAATTTTGAGCCCCGATTTACGCGGGACACCTGACAACACTAGTTAGAGATCACAATGATACTTGGAAGGATACAGAGTGTCTACAATTTAGTTGGGCAAATTCGCAAGCTAAGAACTTCCGAAATGTTAAATTAAATTAACTAGTTGAAA
This sequence comes from Maratus speciosus, assembly GCA_963932465.1. Taxonomy (NCBI): domain Eukaryota; kingdom Metazoa; phylum Arthropoda; class Arachnida; order Araneae; family Salticidae; genus Maratus; species Maratus speciosus. The sequence goes on from OZ010793.1 coordinate 178,127,012, forward strand.
GTCAGACTAGTAGTAATATTGGCGAAGTTTATTCATAGATGGCTTTAAATGTCATAACTGACGTTATCGCTTAGCGAGCGGTAATCTTTCTTGTTCGGCATTACGATAATGGAGACTTTCAACGGTGCTGAAAAAGCGAAATGCTGTCTTTGGTTTCATGAAACTCATTCTGCTGTGCAAGTCACATCGAACATTTGTGATAACGATAAACTTGAATTATTTTTCTATCATTCAACAATATGTACTTTAATTTTGTTTCCTGCCAGTTCCATTCAACAAATCATTATTTTCGCCCAAAAAACTTGTAGACAACTTGTATATAAAAAAAAAGGAACACTCACTATTTACATACAACGGTGTGACTGGTTTTACCGGAAACTTGAACGTAAATAAAACAAAAGTATTAGTTAAAGTTTATTGAAATACATATACAACTAAATAATTAATGTATGTTTTATAACTTAAAATACAGCAGACGCTCGATTTTAAGAACCTCTTTTTTACGAATTATTCTTTTTTACGAACTGATGTATTGGTCCCGACCAGCATCCCATTGAACTAATGTTACTCCCATTTACGAGCTTTCAATTTTACGAACACATTATATGAGTCCCATCGAGTTCATAAAATCGAGCGTCTACTGTAATATAATAATTCGTAATAACGGATACAAGCACGAGAATGGATAAGCATTAGCAAAGCAAAAAGTAATGTCCGACCCATAATGATAAAGAATCATGGAATACCATAATGTTAAAAAATTCAAGCATATATAACTTTTCAACAGCGAGGCCGATTTAGACACGGTCGGTGTCATTTTTTAGAGTTAAAGTTAGCGAATCTAATGAGATATGGATGGAGACACCCACTTACCTGGAAGTTTTTAATTTACTCTCAGATCTCAGCAAAAGCACGTGTGATCAGGTCAACGGTTACAAAAGAGTATCATAAATTTTTGGCACAATGGAAGCAGCTGGATTCGAACATTGGACCTCCTATTTCGAAACTGCATATGTTACCTCTGAGCTTCTAATGCTTCCTTGCATCTCCGCAATAATTATCACTTATATACTGAAACATTCCATTGGTGCGTTTCCTTATATAATCGGTTGCAAAATGGTGCGAATGGTTTAAATACGTAATTCGTTGGCTAATTTTACGAAAATCTATATAGTTCTAGCGACAATGGCTTATAAAAAGTCCGCCTAATAGAAATGCAATAGGAAGTACAGTTTGGAAGCTACTGTTTTCACTCTCTCTCACACACACATGCACGTGCATCATGATTGCAGTGCTTTCCTCAAACTACGTGTTCGGAATGTAAATGTGGGATATGTATTTAGAATTTTAAATTTCGAGCAAAAATAAATATGCAGACCGGATCCTTTCAAGATAACAAAAGTCTATTATATATCTAATATTCATTATTTTATATTTATAGAAAATCCTACTTAATTTTGGTGTAGACAGTTTCGTGTCTTTCAGAATTAAATTATGACTTAAGGTCATTCGTTGTCCCTAAATGTGACGACCCTAAAATGCGACAATGTTCTTGTACTTAAAATCTTAACGCAAGAATCATATATGAATGCTGTATAATGAGATATCGGAAGTTAAGGAAAAATTCGCGAAACATTTCTCTGTATTTAAAACGTTTTTTTAAAACAATTTCCCATTACAATGCACATTGTCTCCCCATATTCCCCAAATGCGTCGAAAAATCCCAAAAATGGTTTATTATTTTTCTTTTTGAACTTTGAATATCAAACAAAATTTCGGACGTCAAGGATTACGATGTGTGCTTCATTTACCTGAAATGTAAACTCGGGAAAAGGCGACAAGTTTTCGAATTAGCATTCTAAAATATTCTACGCATGTAGGTGACTTGCTTTCTTCAAAGACCTATTAGTGATAAACCGAATGCCCTAAATGCGGGGAGACTTTTACGAGATTAACTAAGGTAAGTTTATATGGTACAGTCACCTCTTACTTATACGCATTTGAAGGAATTGATTTAAAATCGCGCATAACTGAGAGGATGTTGATGTAGTAATTCTTTATGCACATTATGGAAAAAAAAAGCATTTTGCGATATAAGAATTATGATTAATAACGTTTGATAAAATGAAAAGGGTGTAATATTAGTATATCGTACCTTAAAAAAATTCTTACACTTTCACTATAAAATTTAGTTTAAAAAATACAATAAATGTAAATTTTAATTTTACATAGAAAGACATATAGTACTTACAAAAAAAAAAATGCTAATTAGTCCTTTTTAAAGAAGTCATCAATGGTCGTTTGTTTTTGCTTAGGTCGTATTTGTACAACGACCTTTTCTAATGCATTAAAGTGCGCCATTGTATTTGAGGCTACATCAGCATTTTGAAGGTAACATCTCAAAGTGTCCAGGGCTCCTAAAGCAGTAGCATAAGATGGAACAATTACAGTGTCAGTTTCATCATTATCATCATCTTCGCCTTCTTTTTCAGCTGTCACGTCATCAAAAACAGTTTAAATATCTCTTATTGCCGTTGATGTTAAGTCTTCATCAACATTGACGAAATCTTGGAAAGAAACAATCTTGGCTTATGCTGTTCCATTCTTCCACGTCTACGCTAAAATTATTGCTGTTGTTTTCCCTTCCCTGTAACGGAATAATTTCAACATAATTTCAATGAAAAAAATTCGCTTTTCTAAAGCAGTTAGAAATTGTTGTGGCTGTTACGTTATTCCAAGAGGAAACGAACATATGCATAGCATCCAGAATCCAAATTTTCTTGAATTCCTTCTCCTACTCTAGTGATATGAACATTCTTCAAACCAAATCTTTCCTATACTGCGCTTTAACTGACCTTATTATACCGAGATCTAATGGCTGGAGTCTGCTAGTACAATTTGCAGGGAAAAATATAACTCGTGTATGTGTCAGCAATGGGAGATCTGGAGGATGGGCGGGACACTGGTCCATAAATAGAAGAACGTTTCTTTCTTTTTTTGCCATTTTCATATCAAATTCTTTCAAAAAGTCTAAAAAATTTTTCAATGTCATCTAGGCTTTGGTGCTACTTGCATAAGAATATGGCAATTTCTTCACATTTTTTAAACACTGTGGTTTTTTCGATTTACCAATCACTATTGGCGGTAACTTTTCTGATCCACCCGCATTGCAACATAAAAGTACAGTCACTATTTCTTTGCTGTGTTTGCCACCATGACAAGTTTCCCCCATAAAATCCAGCTTTTTGTTTGGTAAAAGACGGAAAAATAAATCTGTTTCGTCACAGTAAAAAATGTTCTTCACATCAAAGTTTTGAATTAAATTTGGAAGATCTGCAATCCATACATTAACAGTTGAATCTGAAACAGCTGCGCATTCACCACTCAGACAAAGATTTGTTAAACAAAGATTTGTGTAAGTTTTTATAGCTATTCCCAAGAAGCAGAAAATTTTTCGATACCCAATTTTGATGACAAAGTGAGTGCCTTTTCTTTGAATAACTCACCACTAATGGGTAAATTAGAAGCTCTCATTTCTCTGAACCACTGATTTAAAGTGGTTTCTAAAATCTTAAATTTTCCTTTCTGAATTATTGATCGTTTCTTCGCTTGTGTAGAATATTCACTGTTCATTTTTTTGATCGATTCCTTATTCTTTAAAATTCCTCTGAGCGCTGATTCGGGTAACTCGAATTTTCGAGCTAAACTTATTTTTGATAGTTTAGGATCATCTTCTGCTGCTCGTATAACCTCCATTTTGAACGAAATTGTTAACTTTCTTTTACTTATTTTTATTGAAAGAAAAATTAAAATCTAGATGCTACCGTAAAAGCAAAGACGGAAAGAAACACGCGCCTAGCTAGATAAAAATAAAAGAGAAAGAAAGAAAAGAAGAAACGATTATAACTGAGGGGAGAGGGTGAAAAGTCGAATTGTAACAACCTCTCCACCCTTTCAGGCGCTTTACGGAACAGTATTTTGACCTTGACACCTGCAGAAATTTTTTTATAGATTAAAAAAAACTTTCGCACGTAATTCATAGTTTGTGAATTGCGTTTGATTTCCGCGTATAACTGAGAGAGACAATTCAAAGTTCCGCTTATAAGTGAGAGATCTACAGCGTTATTTTCCTATTCCGCTTTGCGGGACCTTACGAAATTCGCGTATAACTGAGAGGCGCATAAGTAAGAGGCGACTGTATTTTCATATATTGTGTTAACAGGATGCTTAGAGCAGATATTGTGTTTAATTAAACTGCTCTGAGTTAATAAATTACGATTTCCAGTATGATCTTCCAATACTGCTTTTCTTTAACAGGTTATTTAAATATGTGTTTAAAATGATCAAAATATTAAAATATGTGTCTTTAAAAAATGACGTAAGAATAGCGGAGTACATTCGAGACAGGGAATATAGATACATGATCACGGGATTCGCAATACTCTTATAAGCTGGAAATTCTGAAATATCTTGTATCGATTGAAAACACTTAAATTATGTTAATACGATTAAATAAGTTAATTTTACAAACATTAAAACGTTCGGTAGCTTAAATGCTGAATTGCGATTAAAGCATGATGCAGCTGGGGTCCCCAATTTTTGTTTGCATGTGTCTTAAATCTGATATTTTAATTATGTTTTCACCTTTTATTCATCATAATCAACATTTTCGGCTTTTAGTTTAGAATAAGATCAAAAACGAAAACTATGCTTATCTAAATGAGTATTTATGTTTCCGCGTATGCTTTCTAAATCATAAAAAACTTTTAATTTTTTGTGAAAGTGTAAGAAAAAGGATGGTGGTGGGTCACCAGATTATCAGGTCCTGAGCCTCTCTTTGGTTTAATAAGGTTTAAATAGAATTATTAGAAACATTGCTGTATTTTATCTGTTTTTAAATCTAATATTTTCATCATGTGAAATTTTATAATAACTAGAGTTATATGTAATAAATCTTCTTGTTAACAATTTTATAAATATCTTACAAATACTCTTTTAACTTGTGGACTCTACACTAATGCAAACTCGCAACGATCAAAATTTAAAATGTCGGCGTTATTTAAAACATTCTTAAATTAATTTTTATTTTTCAGTAACAAAATAAGATTTTTGATAAAACTCAATATACCTGTTAGATTCCTTGTTAAATTTCGAATTGGAATCATGTGGTAATATTTCATTATCAGTATATTACCAACAAAATTAACCGTCAACTGCTATTAGCAATCTCACTGACTGCTGCGTTTTTCAATTTTCGCAGTTTAACTTGAAATTTCTAGTTGAACTATCTTTACTAGTGAAATTTTGTTTCGTTTGTAGTCCTATAGTACTATAGTTTGAAATATCTGAATAGATGAAATTTAATTAGAATTAATCCTATACAAACATTTTAGTGCAGAAACAGTACTCTATGAGTTAATCGCGCCTTTTAACCATCTTATAGAGCGGTTTCACAGATCCTTCACACGAGGCTAACGAAAAAGACAGGCTACTGCGGTGTATTCCACGTATCTCTTTTTACAGACCGCTGGAGTCACGTGATACTCGAATGCACTAATGCAGGTGTACGAAAAGAGCATCAAGTCACTCTAGCAGTCTGTAAAAAAAGACACGTGGGATGCACCGCGGTAGCCTGTCTTTTCCGTTAGCCTCGTCCTTCACATTTTATCCATCCATCCGTCCATCACGTGACAATTTCTGTCACTGCAGTTAATGGTTAAATGAATATTTTCAGATGAATTAGCATGCCCAAAACACATTGTCACATTTAGGACTTTGGATGTCTCATTCAGGTTTTAACTGCCGTAAATGCGACAAAAATTATCTAAATGCGGCAATAGTAAATTGTGGGTATAAACTACAAATAATGATTTCATTTCTACAAAACATGTTAGTTTTGAACAAAAACACGCTATTCAATAATTTTCTGCTTAACATATTTATTTAATAAAATGCCAATTCTATCCTAAATGCGACAAAGCTATGGGGAATTGCGTATCATTTACGCACAGTAACATTACATCCCCCTTTTTTGTTTCTTTTTTCTGCGCGTCCTATGTATTTGCGGTGCATTATTCATAGATATTTTTTTTTAACTTCTTTGAAATAAATATCTGCATTATGTAACATTTGAATTCTGTATTATGCATCATAAAAACCAGTCTTTTAGAAACGTAAGACATACTTCACTGATAGTATAAACAATTTAGGAGAGTTGAGCAAATTTGTAATCCCAATTATCCGCAATGAAATTACATGTTAATTGCATCTAAGTGATTTTTGGCACACACATTCAAACGCAGAAATTTCATCAAATAATGAGATGAGGGATATACTGGCCTCAGTACTCCAAGAATTTTTTACGGCATGTAATTTAAACTATAATTATTTACATGCAATAAAAATGTAATTACATTGCTGATAATTGCAATTACAAATTTGACCAAATCTGCAATTTAGTATAATTAACTTAATCTTCTAATGTATACTGCAAAAAAGGCAAATGTTTCTTAGTCTATGTAAATATAATATAAACACGTACGGAAATATACAATAAACTCGTCCGAGTCACCCAGGGTTCCGAAAAGCATTCTTTATTTTTAGAAACCTACAGAAAACAATATATTTTTCAAGATTTAAAGAAGCACTTATGAAAGACAAAATTTCTTTTGTTGCCACTGATTTTCGGAACTTTTCTGAGTAGTTTTTCATAATTTATCAATCAGTTTTCTTAACCGGGAATATAGGTTTTTAGGATGCTATCATTTCTCAAGCAAACATTTTCAGCTGTGTAACTGAATTCATACAAGCAACAGTAACAAAATAATGTTCATTTTACGCTGTTAATTTACCATGTTTGTCTGTTGAAAACAATAACAACCAAAATCCAAGAGTGACAAAATAATTTCATTTCAATTTTAGTGTCAATGTCGTTAATTTATCACGTTTGTTCGCAAATGAAGTTTATTGAATATGTAAATGTTTAGTATACAAACAATTAATACGATTACTGCATATTAATCGTGTCTGGGTAGATTTTATATAGTGTATCAATAAGTTTACTTTAAAGTGAAATATAGGTTTTTAGGATGCTATCAATTCTCTATTAAACATTTTCAACTACGGAACTGAATTTATACACACGACAGTAACACTATAAACACGAACGAAAGTATACATAACCTCTTAAGAATTACTCCAAAAGCCTTATTTATCACTAGAAATCTCAGAAGCCAATACATTTTCGTGGTTTAAACAATGATTTATAAATACAAAGATTTTTTTTGCTACTACTGTTTTTACTAAACGTTTCCCTAAAGCTTTTTGAGTGGATAAATCATTTTCATCGCATCGGAATATCGGTTTTAATATGCTATTAAACCTCAAGTAAAAATTTTCATCTGCGTAATTGGATTTATACATGGAAGAGGAAGAAAATAATATTAAATTTAATATTAAAAAGCAGTAAACCAACGTTTAAAATGCACAAATAATGCGTAAATAGCAGCAAAAAGCTGTTTCGAATCTACAGAGAGATTATTCTTCAGTGCAAGATAGGGAAAAAAGAACAGCGTGCTAGAAAAAGCAAGGCTGAGCAAAATGATAGACAGAGACGCACTGCCTTATATACCCTATGCGGGTAGCGAAAGCGCCAGAAACAACCAATGAGAGAGAAGCAGTGGAAACGACTGGGTGGACAAGTAGCGACATCTACCGGAGAAGGAGAGAAAAAGAAACCAAAAAAGAGGAAATTAAATTAATGCTTTCCAAATACTTGGAAAATCTGGAGTACTAGATAGGTCATTGACTAAAGAGTGAGAATTTTTAATGATGTGGTAAGCTTCCCAAATCTATTTCTATTTCTAATTGCTATTTTTAATTAAATTTAATGTCAATTGTTGCTCTTAATTTATCGTGTTTTTCTGTAAAACATGATTGTTGAACATGAAAATGCTTACTCGAGATTTGATAGCATCCGAAAAACTTATATTCCAGATTGAGAAAACTGATTAATACATTATAAAATTTCTCGGAAAACGTTTCGGAAAATCAGTGGCTGCAAAAGAAGCTGTACTTTTATAACCGATTCTTTAAATCCCGAAAATATTACCGTTTTTGAGGTTTCTAAAGATAAAGACCGTTTTTCGGAATCGTTGGTACACCCTCAGAAACAAAACTCTCACTTTTGACGATTCAGCAATCCTTGAGCTATATTTCGTCGTTTTTGACAATCATTTCGTATCAAAATCATGTGACATTTAACGAAACGTAAACTCTCAAATACTTGACGAAAGTGTTTCCTCACTCACGGCCAGGTTCAATGCATTTTAAGGAAACAGTTACGATAGCTGCTTGAAGAGGGGTGCGCTACTGTACCTCCTCAAATCTTGCGATTTAGCAAGCATATATGTACTTGTTTATGTTATTCCTGCACAATTTATTTCAAAAACAGAATTTTTTAGCGCTTTTCAGAAAATACTGAAATATAGGTAGTTATTGATTCTGCATTAGTTATTTTTTTAGCTGTTAAAGGTTTTAAGAATGTTTATTATTATTATTTTAATATTTTTTTCTGTTGTTCGTTATGGTTTAATTCGAAAATAATAAATTTTCTGTGTTTTACAAAATCGTTCAAACAGAAAATTTAACCAATAAAATTTCAAAATTCCAGGAACTCTTTTTCATTTGAGAAGTATATTCACATAACAATCAAATTAAAAATATGTATAATTGATCCCTCTCCTTTTTCTAAGCAGTAAAACAATCTACAAAATCTTAACCACCTACTCAAATTGATGAAATCTTCCCCGATATGCATTTCAAAATTCGTTATTTCTAAGCCACAAATTAACCAGATCATATTTTAATCATCATTGAGCAAAGAAAATTTATCTAATAAATTATATTAATCAAGCCATTTTCTAATTATTCATAATCCCTAGGAAAACCATAATAACAAATTAGGCTTATTAATTAAAGCTTGGAGGAATTTTAACAACATCGATAAAATTACAATCTACATTATAAAAATAGAAGCACATAGTAGAAAGAATCCACTGCATGCTTCTAAAATCACATCCAAGAGAGGGCTCAATAGCAAGATAGCTAGAGCGACGGTCTCCCACACAGGTGGTCGTGAGTTCGAGTTACCCCGAAGAAAAGGATGTTATATTATTTTTCCCCTGTCAAAAATACAGATGCTTCTGTACTGTTCAATAGATGGCACCACCAGCCTTTTTTATTGCACTTTTCGAACAAGCACTTTTGACGAAATTTCTATCCTCAAACAAGCAAAGAAAGTAGTTTCCTCAGTCTGACGAAATATTCGCTCGGAAAACTTCCTAGGAAACGGTTTCGTCAGAAACGAAGAAAATTTCGTGAAATCTACGTATCCATTTCTGAGTGTGTAATTCGGAAGACGTTATTAGATATTTTCGTTTACGATTACATTATATTTTCCTATAGAAACATAGTCTTTTTTTACAATGTCGAACTAGAATTGCTAGGAGTCCTGATTTGCACGGGAAGTCCCAATTACACAAGACTCCAAGTGTAACGATTTTCCATAAACGGAAGCACTTTTAAATTTTCTCGCAGTTCATGATCTTTATTACTCTTTGGTGAACACTTAAAAATCTGTAAATTCAGAAGTAATATAGGAAGAATCTAATTTTCAAACACACATTGTTAAAACACTGTTCTTAAAAATAAGTTATTTGTACTAATAATTGAGCACTTCCCGATCTTAAAAAAACTCCGAGTACTTAACTCTTAAATTTGAAAAACGCATGTACTCATTTTTTGAGTACATACAGGGACTCGAAAATAAGTATGTATAGAAACACACATACACTATAAGAAAAGAAAAAGCGAAATTACAGAGAACCGACAAATCACCATTTTTAATTGCGAAGAACTGCAATTTTTGGAGCAAAGAACGACGAATTTACTATTTTAATTCTTGAAATTTTGTGTATGAGCCGCCCCGTGATTTGAACCCGAGTCCTCTATATGTGGGAAATCAGTATTGTACTGACTGTGCTATAAGAGCAGTTACCAGCTGCTTCCAAATGACACCTTTTATCAATCAGCGAAGGAAGATCGCTAACAGCAGAATTTCCCCTTTCTTAAATATTCTAATTTCTAATAAAACAGTTTTTAAACTAAATTTTCTTCTTTAACATTTCTAATGAAATTGTGAATAAATTTGAAAAGCGTGTATTTTAAATTAAAAATTATAACAAAGATAGACATATCTTTAAATAAAAGCTTGGAAATCCCTACTGTCAATTCGGTATAAGAAAAGGGTTTATCCGAAAACTCATATTTTTGAGCACATAGGATTTAAACATGGATATTAAGACTTTAAAATACAAAATATATGCATTCATTTCTGCATACATTTATAAATCTAGTATAAGTATACACAACTTCAAAATATCATGTACTCGTTTCTGAATTAATTGTACTTAAAAAAATCTTGTACAAAGAAATTTTCATTTTTAAGTAGATTAATGCTCCTTTTTGAAGCAATTGTACTTAAAAAATATGAGTACATAGAAATGCTCATTTTTAAGTAGATTATTTTTAACAATGTACTTCTTTTTGAAAAAATTGTACTTAAAAAAATACAAGTACATGGAAGTTCTCATTTTTAAGTAAATTATTTTTAACAGTGTAGATCGCCGTACTTTTTTGTGTAGAATTTCCATAATAGATTGTTAAATAAGATCAGGAGTCGGCTGCATAAACCATCACCTCATCGAGTTGGCTGAAATTCCAGGATTAGTTCAGCCTCGATTTGCATATTAAAATGCAACTGGTCTGCCAAGTCTCATCTTGGTGGAAAATACCTACAAACCCGATTTTAGTGGTTGATTGGTAGGTTTACTTTGTGTTTTCCTGCTCCCAGTCCTCCATGTTTTCATACCTTTAGGTGCAGGAAAATACAATGATAAATCTACCGATCAACCCCTGAAATCAGGTCTGCAGATGTTTTCCATCAAGATAAGACTTGGTAGACCAGTTAGTATTCTAATCAATTTCTGTTTAACCCTCCAGTTGCGGGAAACGCTATTTTCGCGTGCCTGTGGGCTACTTTTTTAAAATTCAGATTGCTTGATTGCCACCACTTTTTTAAAATCGTATAATTCAACTTATTCTCACATTATTTAATCTGTAATTAAATAAAGTGACTATTTCTATTTCAAAAAAGTGGTAGGAATCAAACAATCTTAATTTAAATAAAGTAACCCACTGAAAAAGTCGTCCGCGGCTAGAGGGTTAACCCTGGAATTTCAGCCGTCAACTCGATGAGATGATGGTTTGTGAAAGCGCCTCCAGGTCTATAAAGTATGATTCGTAGTTAAGTAAAACTATCCAAATCACGTTTTGTTATTTAAAATTCATATAGAATTTATTATAACGCTTTATTTATTATAACGCTACAAGTAGAAAGACTTTCCAATGCTTTTAAAGAAAGAGTGTGAATTTTTACTGTATTCTAGATACTGCAGTCTGTACTGAAATCGTGGCTAAAACGGAAATTTTAGTGTCAAAAACCGTTGTAAGTTTTCGTAAAAACTCAAACAAATTTTACTTCATCCTTTCATATCATATAAATTTTATTGAAATTTTATTAGAAATTTTAGTGTATCATCGATAATAACACAGAGAGTAATGACGGGCGATGTCCTGTTAAAATGGAAACCTATCTAAAAGAAAACATTTTTGTAGTCTCCTGCAATTCATCTTAACAAACATGGATTTAGCGACCGATTCCTGCTGGATTCGAAAAGTGTATGAAGTTATGCATAGAATTGAACAAAATTTTTTGTGTATATTTTTGACCATGGCAAGAAGGTCTTCCCTAATTTTGGAAAAATTCCGCCGGAAAGGGGCGCTGTAATAGCGATTTTTGTGACCTTTTCTAATATTGTACCATCGAAAAGTGTGTGAAGTTATGCTTAATTCTAATAAAAATACTAATAAAACTAATTATAATGAAATATTGACATGAGATAGAAGAAAGCTTTGGGATTGGCACATCCAACTAGTTTCATTTCCTTGTCCCACTTTTTGGCATATTGTATTTGACAACAGTAATTAGAACCGAAGAAGCAACCAGCAGTCTGATTTTTCCAATTCGCACCATTTTGTTAACACTTTCCAACATAGCTGAAAAGTGTTTAGGATTTCGGTTTACCTCTCCATCTGCTCTAACTCACGTAAATATACTCGGAGTGCTCTCTAATTTTTATATGTGCTGACGTTCACTATAGCACGATCGCTATTTAAAACGAAGTGTGAAGCATTTGTAGTTTGTTTACAGGGACACTCAAAAGTATTCCGTTACATTACGAGCAATAGAAAAAAAGTTTCAAATGCATTTTGATGATGTTACACCATAAAAACATAATTAAATTGATATGCATTTAAACATGCAGTAAAACATGCTTTCTGTAGAGTATAGAATGCAAAACATTTATTATTCATTTGCAGGTAATTGCAAAATAATTCTTTTACATAATGGTCTATGGGGGAAAATCGTTTGCAGTATATTTTAATGATGTTAAACTGTTTCAAACATAATGAAATGCATATGCATGACTTAAATGGGCTGTATGCTGCTTACTGAAAACTTTGGTGTGCATTGCGTTTATCGTTCTTTTACAGGGATACTCAAAAGAATTCTGTTACAGGACTGTCTATGAGCTATTATTACTGGAAGTGAGTGTTTTAGTTTGACTACATTTTTGCATGGTACATACGTGATATATATAAATTTTGTTGAGCATACGCAGAGTTGCAAAAAGGAATTCGTAAGTAATACTGACTATGGGAGTGAATTACTTAAGGGTAGTTTTTAATAGTGTTATGCATTTTTATGCAGAGCTGTATCTTATATTATAATAGAAATTCGTGGAATGTAATTACATTCATATACAGGACTACGCAAAGAGCAAGACACATTTCCGTTTATCACTGGTAATTGCTGGAAGTGCTTGTTAATTTCTGTTATTCGTTTTTTACCTGATTTAAATTTTAGCTTATTATGGACTGTATACAAAAGTATTTGGATAATAGGCTGTACAAAAGAATTTGAGTGCATTTTAACAGTAGAAAGACGAGAATTTTTACTCAAGTTTTATAAAAATATTTAATACCAGAATTTTTATTTAAAACTGTTTAACTTTTTAATTAGCCCTTTTTTTTCCTTTGTGCCTTTTCAATTTATTTTATAAAGAGATTTCTGCTTCGAACCGAAATATATCCACATGGTTGGGGCCAAAATGGCCCTCATCTTCATTTTACTGTTAATCTAGTGGCGAAAATTGTAAAAGTTAATTTTCTGGCTGAGCTAAATTTCAACATTCATTGTAGTATATATGCAAATCTATAGATCACGTACAGGGCTACAGAAAAGACTGACTTTTTATTTTGCTATGGAAAGAAATTGCTAAAATATGTTATATGTTTTCTAAACTGTTTACTTACATAACGTCTTTCACCTTATTCAACAGAGAAGTTTCTGTACAGTTTTCTGGAAGCGTTGGAAAGTGTTTCATAATCTATGCTTGACTCATGCTTTTTTTGTTCTTCTTTTCTTTTAGTTATATTCGTCTTGCAGTTAATGATCGTTTTAAAATAACCGGAAATTTGAAAAAAGAACTCCTGTTTAATTACGTATGCACTGACAAAATAAAATAAAAAAAACTTGCATATAAAACTTTCCTTTCGTTATCAGTATAAACTTTTTTGTTATTCCTTACTTTAATCGTTCACCATCTTAAGTTATGCTGAAATATTCGTTTTGAATGCAGTACTTCGAAAGTGAAAGTAACTTCCCCTGCTTTGTTAGGAATGAAAGCAAGCAAAGTGATTGAAAAGGTAATTTTGTATTTTATTTCTGAACTTTCTCTCACACACCTCGCTTTTATTCCATTTATAATGGCACACTATGCATTCAAAAGTAGGCCTTCATATCACTCAACGCTCGACTCCAATTAGATTAAACACTTTCTAGATTTGGCGCTTTTATTGCCTTATTGGCGAAAAATGAAATAAAATGAAAAGAAAACGTTATCCCCGTTTAATCAATATCGGATTTAAAAAGATTACATGGTTGATTTGTATCTTTAACATTGAAAAGAAACACAGATTTGACATGATATGGAAAGTTCATGTGTATTTTTGCGTAGAGGAATTTCTTCTCGCGAGCTTTTCTAAATTGTGAAATCCAAAAATAATTCTTCCTTTGCCCATACAGAGAGGGATAGAGCCGATACAAATTACTAGGGACCGGCTCTTCCAGGGAGTCCGGCTTCGATTTTGATTTAAAAAGAAAAACCAGAAAAAATAGGCTTGTACTTTTTTTAGGTAAAATTCAAAATTAAAACAAATAATAAAATTCAAAAATCGCAATTTCTAGAATGTCTTTACAGGGTAGGGCTTAGGGACCCGTACTCCTGTATATATATATATATATATATATATATATACATATATATATATATATATACATATATATATATATATATATATATAATAAATATATATAATATTTGAAAGTTCATTTGACATAGAGAAAGTTTAGAAATGTCTCCCCTGGTTTAATGATGAGGATGATTCCAGACGCGCGAACCAGAATCAGGTGGAAAGATCACATGTAAAGGATATATCAAACTTTGAGCGAATTTTAATAAAAAAGCTAGAATCTTTAATAACGATTCTACGCACAAACAGCGTACAGACACGGCAAAAAAAATCCCAATCAATCGTTTCGAGGGTTCCTGGATCTCCTTCCTCAGTGAGGGAAAAAGAGAGAGAGAGAGAATTAAAAACGGGTTCAAAAGAACCCCTCGGTAAGCCAGTACTCGGGGCTATAACCGAGGGGTTCTTTTGAACCATTTTAATTCTCTCTCTCTCTCTTTTTCTCACTGAGGAAGGGGATCCAGGAATCCTCGAAACGATCGCATGGGAATTTTTTTGCCGTGTCTGTATGTTATTTCTGCGTAAAATCGTTGTTAAAAATTTTAGCTTTTTTATCACATGTTAAGGTTTCGTATTTTATTTCTCTCATACTTGAAACTTAAAAAATAATTGATGAATTCAATTAAAATTTAATTATATTTTCAATATTTTAAATTTTTATTTAGAATCATTGGGTGAAAAAGTGTTACAAATGCATCATAAACTGTCATACTCTTATAGAAAAATAATAAAATTCTAAGCAAATGCAACATAAACTGTCATACTCTTAAAAAATAATAATAAACTTCTCATCAAATGTAAAATAAAGTGTCATACTCTTAAAGAAAAATAGCAAAATTCTAAGCAAATGCAATATAAACTGTCATACTCTCAAAGGAAAATAATAAAATTCTCAGCAAATACGAAATAAAGTGTCATACTTTTAAAGAAAAATAATAAAATTCTAAGCAAATACAACATAAACTGTCATACTCTTAAAGAAAAATAATAAAATTCTCAGGAAATGTAACATAGATTTTTTTTAAAAGGTACCATTTAGCAAATTCATTTCCTAACGGAGTAGAGCTGATTATAACAGAATCCCACTATAAACGGATTAACCCATCATCCACCAACTTTCCCCCTCTCCCCCCCCCAAAAAAGTGAATTATACCTTCTAATATGAAAACAACATGTATAAAAACGTATTTTCACACTGGTCGTTTGCGTTTCCGTCTAGTCAGGTTTTATTGTATCATAATTATTGTGAGCGGCCTTACTGGAATTATTTCCGAGACTCGCAGTCCGTTTGAATGGCACTGATTCTTTCTCTACATTCTTGTAAAATACTAAAAATAAAATTAATATGTAATATTATTATATTATTCTGATTGTAAGCATGCTATGCAACTTCTGAATACTTTTAAAAGCATAGTTGAATTAAAAAACATTAACATAACATTAAAAAATATATTATATAGAAAGTTAAGAAGCATATGGTTAAAAATGAAATGTACAGTCGTGGAAAAAAAAAAGTAAACATCCCCTACTAATTCCTCAACAAATTATCGTAGAAGAAAGTGACTGGTATCGAATGATTGGAAATAAAGTCTACTTTTAAATGATGTACATAATATTTGCTTAAGGGGCCATCTACATATTAAAACAAACCATAACTTTGTTTTTTTCAATAGCAGTACACAGTTCTGACAGCATAAATGAACTCTACACCCTTCAATTAGCCTAGAAAATTTTTTTTACGCAATTCATACCATAGGTTCCAGAGAAATTAATTATTTTAAAACAAGTGTATTTTAAGGGCTGTATCCAAATTGAAGTTCGGTACTGGATTGTTAACCGAGAGAGCCACCTTCTCGATCAAGGTATCTTCAGTGCAACTCATGCAATCAATGAAACCTGTTAGATTACAGGATAGCAGAAGAAATTTCAAAATATATACCCACTTCTATCATAGACGGCCCCTTAAATCATCATTTTTCCGTTTTTTAAGCATAATTTGAAAACTACTTGGAAGAAAAGCATGAAATTTTGGATTTCCAAAAAGCAGAACTTAATAAATCTAAATCCATCAAAAAAATGGTAGGTTGTAATACATAATTTTTTTCGAATATTAACTTCATAATTCGTAATTCATATCATAAAATTATAAAATTTGCAAATTCAGCGTATTTATGTTTGGGTATATTAGCATTATTGCTACAAAAAAAAAAATTAGCACATTAGGAGCATAATTTCAGGAGATAAAAATAAAAATAGGAAAATGTAATTTAACATTACAAGCACTAAAGTTTGAATGTTTATAATTCAAAAAGTTATCATTCAAATGAATTGAAATTTGGTCTCTAGGCATAGTTTGAACCGAAGATTTGAAATATCTCGTTAAAATTGGGTATTGCTATTGAAAAAAAATGAAGTTTGGATTCGTTTTAATATGTAGATGGCCCCCTAAGCAAATTTTATATACATCATTTAAAAGTAGACTTTATTTCCAACCGTTCGGCACCAGTAACTTTTGTCTACGATAATTTGTTGAGAAGTTAGTAAGGGGTGTTTACTTTTTTTTCCCACGACTGTACAACAAGTGTAACTTGGTAAGTGGCTAAGTTGGCCTATTAGTATGTCTATCAGTGTAGTTGGCCTATTAGTGAAAATTACATTTGATTGCCGCTGGTCATTAGGCAGCTAAAATGTTTCATATGATAAATCCAACTTTTAAAAAATATGTTATTCATTTTTAAACATGTGGAATTTATGCCAAAGAATACTTAACCGTTCGCTTACCAAATGGGTCCAATGGACCCAACAGGTACATTCAAATTATTTATTAAAACCAGAAATTTCTTTAAAATAAACTGAATACATAAACAACACAGCGAACAGCGAACAGCAGAGCATTTCAAGGGGATACCCAGTATCAGCGCTACTCCACTCCCTGTATATGAGTGTGCGTATCCTAGAGGAGCCATGAAAATAAAGTCTAATCGTAGCACATTAGTACTACTATATAAGAAAGAAAAATTAAAAAAAAAGTAAAAATGTAGAGGCTGAAAATTTATGAGAGGGTAATCCAAGGATTACAGTATAATAAACAACACAATACTAAATTAAATAATTAAGTTAAATAGTTTTAAATAAAAACTCAGGTGCAGAATATTTTTTTATAAAACTTGAGAAAAATATCCGGTAGTTTTAAGCTAAAAATAAACAAAATAAGTAAAATTAACACTTTGCGGTCCAATCCCGAGTCTAACTCGGGATCATTTTTCTTTGCAATATCTTTTGGCGCCAGTAATAAAGGAAAATAAAATTTACCTTATTTAATTAGAGCATTTACGAAATTGCGTAACTGAAGGTAACTTCTTTTAAAAAAGTGGTGCCAACCGAATGAAATTTGCGTAAGAGTCAAAAGAGCGCAAAGGGTTAAAAGATTGTCATTATGTTTGGTTCATTCAGTTTAGCACTTTCATGTTTAAACTTTTAAATATACAGTCGAACCTTGTTATCCCGACACTCTAATGACCAGAAAAAAGTGTCTTCATAAGCGGAGTGTCGTGGTAACCGGAGTTGGAAGAAAATATGTTTATAAAATGCTGTATTTTTAACTAATTTAACACAATTTAAATTCATAATTGCTCTTGCAAGTATTAAGCAATAAAAAATCAGTAAACAAAATAAACAAAATTGAAAATTATAAAAATCAGATTTATGATGACATTTTTTTTAATAGTTACATGAAATATTGATGAATTAAGGTTTACTTATCCCTAGATGTGCTTTCTAAAATTCTTTTTTCATTATATGCAACGAATTGTAATCAATATTCGTTGTTTTAGAAATGGATGTCAGGTAATTCCTGATCGTTTCAATGCAATGCAATGCAATGCTTCGGTTTTAGTTGGATGAAAAACGGCGTGTAACCACAAGAAAGTGCCGCTTGACCAGAACAAAAAGTCCGCGAGTAGACTGATACGTCTATCTGGAGCTTAAGTGGGTTATTCATAGTGTGTGGGTTTATTTATTGAGATAAACGATTAAAGCAAAATTTCTCATTTATCTCAATTGATAATTTAGACACTTTTGTAAAAAGTTTTGCTAACAAAATTCTTACTGCTTTCCGTGCTTATAAGATGAATTGCAAAAAAATGGGTAATTTTCCTAAACCGTCGGGATATCCGGAGCTGAAAATTATTCAACGACGTAAAATCCGGAGTTTATTTACATTAAAATCACATACAGAAAATCGGGACTTTGTAAAACTGACTTCACGTCAGTTTTACAGTCCCGATTTTACAATTAGAAGCAAAGAATTAGAAATAGAAGCGGAGTGGCGTGAAAACCGGGTGTCGGGATAACGAGGTGCGACTGTAATTATAACCACGTATTGTTTAAACCTTTGTATCACCATGTTGCATATCTGCAACATACCCAAAAAGCCATTTTTACTTATACAGCGGGCATTAAAAGACGATTTTATTTATTGCTGCTATTTCCCAACGCAGCAGTTAATATAAATCGTTCATAGAATTTTCAACAGATGGCTATACAGAGTTAATTTTTCATGACAAAGTTTTATTTATCATTTGAGCAGTTTCAATCGTTTTCGCTAGAATGATACAAAAACAGAAGAAAAAAAAATATTGCGTTATATTAGAAATATAATGGACCTCAGCAGGTGAATAGGTAACGTCATGTGAGTTTGAAGAAACGTATTAAAACATTATAAAAACCCGACTATGGATATATTAACATATTTTAAAGCTTTGAAGTTCTCTGAATTTGTATTAGCCATTTTTAAACCTATCCCATATACATACGTGTGTGTATTTGTGTATATTAGAATTTTCACAAAATGTTTAGCTCCCTAGAGCTCATTCCTAATGAAGGAACTGAGTTTATCTCTAATTTTGATTTAAGTTTTGTTGGTGAATTTAGTACTTAACTTCGAAATCTACCTCCGCCTGTAGGCCCGAGCCGGCAGGGATTTTAATTATAATTCTAACCACGTATTGTTTAAACCTTTGTATCCCCGCGTTGCATATCTGCAATATACCCATTAAGCCATTTTTACTTATACAGAGGGTTTTAAAAGACGATTTTATTTATTACTGCTATTTCCCAACACAGCAGTTAATATAAATTCTTCACAGAATTCTCAACAGATGGCTATACAGAGATAATTTTTCATGACAAAGTTTTATTTATCATTTGAGCAGTTTCAATCATTTTTGCTAAAATGAACTTCGTAAATTTTATGAAATTAAGAAGGTTAGAGACGTCTGAAAATAGATTTTTTACAAAGGTAAATACATATACTTTACTGTTTTGTATTAGAAAATTGACAATATTTATGAAAAGAATGTAATTTTCTGTTTTTTGCTGATATAGAAATCTTACTTTTTGGTCAATAATTTTTAATTTTTCTGTTCTGATTTTTTTTTTACACGCTTAAAGTGATATAATCTAACAACTGAGTAAATATTTTTCAAATCAGAGTTGTTGAGTCACAAAGGTTAAATTTTTGTAAAAACACACACACACAAAAAAAATAACCCGAATCTCTCCGTAAATTTACACTAGTTCTTGGTAAAATGCATTTGATTGAGTTTCTCGGTCATCATTTTACTGGCATTTCTCCTTTCTTATATCAAATTCCTTGTTGGGATTTCCATGTCTTTGTTTAAAGATATTTTTATCTTTGTTATAACCTGTAATTCAAAATACACACTTTTAAAATTCTTTTGTAGATTTATTAGAAATATTAAAAAAGAAAATTTTGTTAAAAAATTGTTTTAAAACTATATCTAAAAATCCCTTGTAAGCATCAACACCTTTATTAAAACGTTTACAGATTAATTAAAAAAATAGTAGAATAATTTATCCATCAAAGTTTTATTTGTCATCCATTATCCGAGAATCAATAGAGATCTTCTTACGCAGTGAGAATATATGCAATGATTCAGCCTCCATGGAGCTTCCTAAAATTTGGAAAGAGATGCTCTACAGAATAATGAAACAATAATATAAAATAATTCACGTTCCCAAATATCCATTTTTAATATTGCAGTTAACTTCATTACGCTTTTAGTCGCGTGATTTTTGTTTACCAGTTTTCAATAAGAAAAAATTTTGTGAAAATATTTGTATAATTTTAGTTCTTGAGAATGTTGACATCAGAACAACGAAAGATGAGAATCTGAATAAATAGAGGCATATTTTGCCTTTTAAATGTATTTTTATCACTTTCAGCAAATATAAAGTTAATTTGGATTTTTTTTAAATTAAAAATTAGAATATTTTAGAAAGGAATTCCTTGCGGTGTTTACGGGAACTTTTATCGACAATCACTTTGCACAGTTGTTTCGTTCACCATGTACACGAAGCTTGGTAATACTCGTATTAAATTAAAAGTATTTCCCCGCTGAATGGTAGAAAACATCCTTTGCATTCTTTAGTAACAGCTCCTGTAGCAAAGTCAGTAAGATATTCATCCCTAACACATAGGATTCGGGATCAAACCACGTGCCGGCTATAAAAAAATATTGTATAAATGAAATTAAATGGCACAACAATTCAAATTCACTCGTAAGATTTCTAATCCTTCGAAGTTAAAAAATTCCCTAATTTCGAAAAATGAATTAAATTATAACAATAAAAAATAAATAAATATTGTATAAATTAAATTAAATTAAATGGTATAGCAATTCAAATTCACTCGTAAGATTTCTAATCCTTCGAAGTTAAAAAATTTCCTAATTTCGAAAAATAAATTAAATTATTACAATTAAAAATAAATAAATTCACAGAGTCTTGTGTATTTTTAAAATTAAATTATTACAATTAAAAATTAAAAAACTTTACAGAGTCTTGTGTATTTTTAGCAGTGTAAATTTACAGAGTACTTGTAAAGTTATCGAATAATTTTTCTGTTATTTAACAGAATTTCCTTTTTTCTAATTTCTGTAATTTTACATAAGACTTAAGATAATAGATTACCAGCATAGTTTCTGTAATTTTTCACAGAATTTTTTTTAAGAGTGAATAAAAATCGAATAAAAGGTTAGGAGCTTGAGAAAGCACTTAAATTTTTAAAAAGAATACTACAGAAATTCTGAAAAGCTGTGTTATAGCTTAATTTTAAACCATAACAATGTTTTCATGGGTGAGGAGAGAAGGATGAAGCAGATACCACATTATGGTCGAAAATTGTTCTTTATGAAATGTAGTGTAGCCCTTGTTACATTGCTCATATTTAGCGTATCCCGAAAAAAGTCGATTAGTAACATATAAAAACTTTTCTGCCAGCATGAAATTTTTGGTTAATTTGTAAGTATACCCATATGAAGAGAAATCTCAAAGTGATACTTATACATTTTATTGACATAATAATTAGGAACTTATTTATGGAATAACAAATAAATATATATAAATTTAATTGACAAAATTAATTGCAAAAGAAAACGTATGTTCTCAAAAGGTTTCGGCCATTTTGGTAAGTTTGGAAAAAAATGAAGATATTACAGAAAATAACAGTGATCAGCAACATTTACGATTAGTATTTACCTTTAGCATACCTTTAGCAATAAGTACTGCGGGCGCAGCGACGTGGCATCGATTCGATGAATGATTGAAGGTCGTCTATGGTAGGATTTTTCCACTCTTCTTGCAATTTTTGGAAAAATTCTGGTGAATTGGAATATTTATAATTCCGCACACGTTTGTCATGTTCGTTCCAAAGATCTTCTATTGGATTCAGATCGGGTGATTGGGCTGGTGATTTCAAAAGCGGAATTTGTTTGCACGAAAGCACTGCTTGACGAGTTTGCATGTATGCTTTGGGTCGTTATAATGCTGAAACAAATAGTTGAGACGACAGTTTTTACTCCAATAAGGCAGTAAATGATCTTGCAAGATAACTTTACACATTTCAACATTCATCTTGCCGCGAATTTCAGCTAATGGACCGACACCTTTTCCAGAAAATTCCACTCACATCATAACATGTGCTCCGCCATGCTTCACTGTAGGAGTAACATGTCTCGAATCATATCTTTTGTTTGTAGATCGTAAGTCGTAGTGTCTGCCATCACTTCCAAAAAGGTTGAACTTCGATTCATCGGAAAATAGTACTTTTTTCCAGTTTTCACTTGACCAATCTTTGTGTTCCTTGGCAAGCGCCAGTCGGACGCGCTGATTTTTTACTTATGAAAGGTTTTTAACACCGACTCTGCCATAAAGTTCTACGTCACGAAAGCGTCTTGGTACGGTAGACCGACTTATTTCAGCAATATTTTGGCCCCGTAAATTACGGGATATTGCAGCGGCATTTTTGGGGGTTATCAACTTCTTTTCTCCTGATAATTCTGTCCACACGAATAGTCGTTTTCCGGGGTCTCCCGGACCGTGGTAAGTCTTGAAGGCCATGGCCATCTTTATATATTTTTTAAATATCGTTCTCAGTAGATTTCCGAAATAATAACTTTGCTGCAATCTAACGAAAGGTTTGGGCCTTTAGCGACATACAAATAACTCGTCTAAGAAGTATAATTGTTGATCTTTTCATTTTTTAATTTCGACTGCACTTTTCACGTTGATTAATTAACAAACACGGCCAAAAAACTACTTTACCGATAGCAAAAACTAACAAATGACGAATAACCGGAAACTTTTGTACATTCGAATTCCTCCCCTTTACATCAAATGTCTTCAGTATCCAATTAAAATGATCACGTGGTCAGAGGTCATTTGCGTATTCCTGACTTTTGGAGAAATTGCGCTTCTTCTCCGCTGAAATGTTCTGGCAAAAAAATCAAAGAAACTGACAGGCCGGAAACTTTTGATCGCCACTGTATATATGTATGCGTTTCTGTCGTTAGTTTTCTCTAGGAAGTGGTAATATGCCTCTTTGAACTTTATGATATTTCTTAATTTTTCCAAAGACATCGGATATATCACCCTTTTTTAGTGCTTTTAGACATTTGCAATATAACAAGGAGTGATTTTTGAACAGGTGGACAGATGATTATTTGAAGGGATATGCAATTGCAAATCAACTCCACTCCAAGTGGATGAGTGTTTGTATATCGCATCATAGAGGAGCCATAGAAAAAAAAGCCTAGCCTTAATACAAGATATCACTCGCAAGAAAAGTGACACATCTCGCAAAAATTCATTTTGAATTTTATTCAACTAATAGGTCCGTCATAGGTGTGTCTTGCTACACAAAAAGTTTCATAAGTGCAGTTATACGGAAAATCACTTTATTACGCTATATGTCCATTCGTAACCACAGAAGAGGGGTGGTTTGTGTGGGGAGGTAAAATTATCCAACCCTCCAAACCTCATCCTACGTCTTCATTCTTAAAGGTTTTACGCTTTTAAGCACGCTTTTTACTCCTGCATGCAGAGCTAAGTGCTATAATTTCATGATAGAATAGAATCATGCAAATTTTCTTTTGCTTCTCCCGTGAAATTTATTTTTCTCGAGATATGTCAATTTTCTTGCGGGTGAGCGATATGTACAGTGCAGAACCATTTATCCGGAATCATTGGGGTCAGATGTATTCCGGATAACTGTTTTTCTGGATAACTGGTTGGGCATTAAACCAACATCTGTTTGGTCAGATTTGTAGAATTTATATGGCTATGACAGTGTTTTGATCTCAAATTAATTATTAGACTATTAAGAAAGAATCAGGTCCAAATAAGATCAGACATTAATCAAAGTTTAAAAGAAGGCAATTTATAGAAATATCTTGGAAACAAAAACTCCCATTTTTCTTTGCATAAAAATCAAAATGTCCAATATATAACTAAATATGCTTCCATTTCAAATCTTAGTTGTTGGAATCAAGTTATATCATGCATGTTGTAATGTTTAAAGCAATATACGTATCAAACTGGGACTATATAACACATTTTTGTGAAATAAGTCAATTTGAAATATCATTCTGGATAACTGGTTTTCCGGTTAACTGGTTTCCGGATAAATGGTTCCATACTGTACTTATAAATAAGAATTGTAAAGAAAACTTTAGAAAAAATTCGACTTTAAAGAAAATGAAGCAATTAAAGATATAGGAAAGGGTAATAAATTCGGATTGGATAATCCGGAGAGAAGGAGGCTGAGCTTCTTGGGAATATAAGAATTAGGATTAGAAGAAGGGTTTGAAAGAATATAACTAAAAATATTGTATATTTATGATAAAAAAAAGATAAAAAAGTAAACGAAAAGTGAATTTAAGAAAAAAAATTAAAGGTTTACACTGTTTAAGCAGTACAAATATCCGCCATAGTCGAACGAAGCAAAAAGCTAGATGTTAAAAAGTTATTTGTCCCCCCCCCCCCCCCCAAAAAAAAAAAAGTCAATTTTCATTGCATACGTCTTAATATATAATAGTAAATTGAAGTCTAATATTCTTTACAGAAGTAAAGTAAATAAGTAAATAGAGGTAATAAGTATATATCTATATTAATTTTATATAAAATGAGAAAAGACAGAAATAAGTATTAGCCGAAGAGAGCGCTACTCTTTTAATACAGAAGTATAACGGGGTAGAATTATTATTACAAAATATTTACCCGTGTGGCATTTTTTATACGACAAAATTATATAATAATATAATTATATAACACAGTAGACTCGTGATTTTACGACCACCGATTTAGAGACCTTTCGCGATTTAGCGACTATTGGATCAGGTCCTTACAGTTTCCCAATACTAACAATATTTCTCCTCGCTCGTTTTAACTAATCGTAAATAATTCGAATCTTGATTTAGCGACCTTTTTGAGAACATTGAAACTGAAGATTTCAATCATCTAATGCAAGAATTACGAAAACCTGTCGTTTTCCCGGAAAATCTAACATTTGAGAATTTTTTTGCCGTTGACAATAAGTTGAAAATTGAGGGGGATTTTCGGTAGATGACTTAATCCTGAATAGGACATTCCAAATAATTCTTCCGATGACAAAATTGAAGATGTTCCAGAAACGCCTTCTACATCAAAAGAAGGAAAGGATGCCACCAAAACGACAGAAAATTTTCGGAAGGGAAAAAAAACTCTAACGACTACTTTCAGATGATCAATGGGCTTAATCTGAATGTTTTCGGCCGCCATTTGAAGCAAAAAAGTATAACATCATTTTTCAAAAAATATTAACTAGTGTAAATCATTTTTTAATTTTATAAAATGTTTAAATTAATTCTTATAAAATTATTTCATAATTTTTATGCATTTTTTAATTCTAAAGATTAAGGCAATTAATAATAAATATATATGTTTTTTAAATGTATAAATCAATAGTTATTATTACATTAGAATATAGGTATTATTGAGCTGGATTAAAAGAAAACAATATTACCAACTTTCGACTTAACAACCAATTTGCCAAAGTCCCTTGAAGGTCGTTAAATCGCAAGCCTACTGTACTATATAAATAAAGATTCTGTTTTAAAATTAAATGTGGTGAAATTACATAAATTACATACTTTTGAAATTGGCTCTTTTCAAGCTAAAAAAATTTGAAACGATTTATGTCAGGTGCGCCCTTTAGCTCCACCGCGTTATCCCAATTTAACGCCAAACTGTAAAAAAAAAAAAAAAAGTGTTTATGGATTTGTATAGTTAGCGTTTATTTGGACTATAGAAAATCTTTTAAGCATACACTTTTGAAATATTGTTATTGCATATATATTTATATATACATATGTGATGTAGTGACACTTTGGAACTTAAAAAGGCAGCTGGCAAAAATCGTTTTTGATTTGGGTTTCCGAATACTGTCATACAGGCGTTTGGCCGGATGGTTATATCAAGAAGAAAATAGATAAATTACAGAAATGAAACAGTCAAATGAGATATTGCCAAGCTTTATTTGCATATTCAGGAACACTCAGCAAGAAAAATGCTCAATCTAATCGATGATAAAATTATTACTTAATCATCTCTAGGTGGTAGCCGGAGTTTCAGTAAAAAAGAGCTTCGAATAAACTTTGAAGTCTCGAAGACCGTCTTGTATCTTATTCCATCTCAAAATCGACTCCCAAATTTTATTCTTCCGTATCTGGTGATATATGGTGGGATATATCCCACCTCGTTTGAAAGAGTTAAATTATTTAAAGGGGAAATATTGGTTAACATAAACAAATAGGAAATTGTACGTTAAACGTGGAAAATGAGGTGCGTTTTTACTATAACTAGTTTTATAAATATTCAGATCTTGGTGAAATAGCTATTAACCCCTTGAGGGGCAAGCAATTACGTTTGTGAAATGCTGAATTCCCACCGGAATCTTTGAAAAATTCTATTTCAAAATAAGTAAAAGCAATTTTACGGCTTTTTTCCACCAAAGTTAGAAAAGAAAAATTTAATAAAAATTTTCTGGTGTTAAACTACATAAATCGTAGGTGGTATATAATATATAACGGTGCCCCTCAAGGGGTTAATGGATGAATAAAAAATTTATTACGATTATATATATTAAATTCAGTAATACGGAAATAATAGGACTCCATCTTAAATAAGACGTAACCACTATGGAAAAATAGAATCATTATATATCATGGGATATCATTGAAGTAATTACGTATGATAGGATTTAATAGAATGAAGAAAACTTTTATTAATATCCTTTTAAATTTTGATTCGATTTTCTTGAAATGACTTGACAAAATTCTGCAACGATTATATGTATTAAATTTCAAACCATTCGGTTGAGTAGTTTTTGCGCTGTTATGGGCGGACAGACGGACGCAGCAGACGACGACTATAGGTGCTACATATTTGTATAATTACGAATGCACCCAAAAAGAAAAAAAAATTCGCACATCCACATCAATAAAAAAGAAACATAAAAAATCCTGTAAAAAATTGATAAGAAAGAAAAACAGTATTCGTAACGAAAAGTAAGCAACGGAATCATCACTTCACTTCACTTTCATTTTCTTCTTCTTATTATTATTTATTTAATGCCTTGTAGAGGCACAATAAGCTTAAGTTAAAAAGTAGGTCTTCTAAAATAAACTTAAAATAATAAACTTATGAAGTAGAAGTATTGCTTCGAGAAGAATTTAAATGGACATTTTGGCTATTTTCAACTAAACTAATATACAGGGTCATCGAAAAATAATGCCTAGATTTAAAAAAACCAAAACCTTTTATGTTAAATGAGTAATTCTTTCACTAACGATAACTTGTGAACGCAAGTTTGGTTTTAGTTCACTAGAATTCGTTTGAGTGTCTGTGTTATGAACGGATTAGTTGCGCAGTCGTCAAGGTCAGCCGACGCGCCAGACCGCAGCTGCTCAGTACGATGTTGACCGTGCAACAAAAAGCACAGTGCGTGATTTATTATGTGGAGTCAAAGTCAATAGTCAGTGTACAGCGGCTTTTACGGAGAACTTATCCAGGTCAAACTGCTCCTGATAACAAAGCGTCGGATGACCTTGACGACTGCGCAACTAATCTGCGCATAATACAGACACGCAAACGAATTCTGGTGAACTATAACCAAACTTGCGTTCACCAGTTATCGTGTAGTGAAAGAATGACTCATTTAACATAAAAGGTTTCAATGTTATGATTTTTTTTAAATCTAAGCATTATTTTTCGATGACCCTGTACTTACACAAAATTCATATTTAAAGTTTTAATGAAAAAAAAAATCATTTCTACTTCTGTAAACATAATACATACAACTAAGCAAATCATTCCTATTTCTGTAAACATAATAGTTACAACTAAGCAAATCATTTCTACTTCTGTAAACATAATACATACAACTAAGCAAATCATTTCTATTTCTGTAAACATAATAGTTACAACTAAGCAAATCATTTCTACTTCTGTAAACATAATACATACAACTAAGCAAATCATTTATAATTCCAGCAGAATTGAATTTGAAAAGGTTTTACGCTGCTATATGCGGACAGACGGACAGACAGACGGACAGACAGACGGACAGGCCAGACGACGACTATAGGTGCTATGTATTTATATAATTACGAACGCGCCTGATACTAATGTAAAATTGAATGTTAATAAACAAAGGGTAACAAACTATACATTATTTTCTTCATTATAAAGTGGGTTTAAGAGCAGCAATCCAAAAAACAAACCATATAATGCTGTGAATGCAGAAAAAATAACGAATAAGCGTGACTCAAGCTGATTTCTCAAATTAGACTTTTCATTCTTTTGTATAGTTTCATTGACAAAGTTTCGTTATATAGCCTTAAACTCAATGGTATTAGTCCATTTATGATCTAAATCAAACTGATCATTAGCAGAGAAATAGAAATAAAGCAATACATGTTTATAATTGTATTAGATGGAAACATTTATTCTTAAGAAAAAATGCATAGAGCACGAAACATTAACGTCAAGAAATGAGAACTAATACATTGCATTATGTGTCATAGATACTTATCTTTTTCACCTTCCATTATTCAATTTTGTATCTTTTAAGGCTATTAATTTACAAGAATTGAGTTATTTTTAATCTGTATCGCAATCGATTATTGTAGTTATGGAAAGCTATCTAGATTGTTAGCTTAACTGTTTTATAGTGAAACTACGAAACACCTTTATTTACGAAACAAAGGAAAGTAAATGTTTACCTTGAAAATAAAAATCAGACAACAAAAACTAACGATTCTTTGATAAGGTGGACCCTATTCAGAGTTTGAAATGGGAGTTCTTAGCATGGCACTAATATTGGGAGGGGCACAATACTAGAAACGATTGATGCAAAGTGCTGAATTTTAGATAAATCATAAAAATCGAATAAATTTTTTTCATGCACTAACTTAACTAAAACAGACAACAATAACAGGGCTAAAAAAGAATGCAACATACAATGTAGAAAACATGTAAATATTGATGATTTAAAACTTTAAAAATTTTTTAAAACGGATTTTATATTTTAAAAAGTTAGTAACAAGAAACATTTGAAAGGGAGCCAAAAAATCCTCGAATGTGAGACATGGCACCCGCGGGCGCTAGGTCGGATCTTATTACGTTTGGATCAAAGCATTTGTATTACCTAATTTAATTCAAATGAAAATGAAAATTATGCGAATTATTTACAAATATAAAAGAAGAAATTAAACTTTTCGTTTTGTTATTGCGTGTTTGATAATTTTGCGTAGTTATTTTTTCAGAATTCATGGTTTTTGGCTTCCTGTAAAAGGAAAAGATAACGAAACTATAGCCCGTGTTGCTTTGAAGCTTTCAATAAAAGAGAATTTCGGACAATCAATAACTACTTGTTAGAGATATGTTTTTTTTTTTCGGGGTGAAAATATTTTTTTTTTTAATTAAACGAACTGGAGAAAAAAATGCTCTATCGCTATTAACTATAAAATAATAAGACTACAGTCAGTCCTTTTCCGAATTATATAAACTTTTTGAAAACATATTTCTAAGACGTACTGCGCAAGACAGAATTTTAATAGGTCTCTTAATAACCAAATTCAGGATTTTAAGATGTATAGCAAGTGATTACGTCAAAAATATGGGAAAGCCAATAAGTGCTTGAGTTAAAGACAATAATTAAGAAGAAAATAATCATGCGCCAAACATAGACTGTGAAATTCTTTCCAACACATCTAGAAAAGTATAACAAACTTCCCCATTTAATAAGAAAAGACGATATGTAATTAAACAAGTTGGAAAACGATAACACGTTGAAAAACCTAATATCAGAAATTACTATCTATAGTCAGAAAAGTATTTGGATGCTTTTATACATCCCTGTATATAATCTAGAGCTTTGTATATATACTACATAGTATGCTAAAATTTAGTTTATTTAAGAAACGCGTAACACAGTTGTAAGTTCTCCTTCAGCAATTTCCGTCAATAAACGCTAATGTACTCGGATTATTCTGTGCAGCCCTATATACAATCCATAAAATTTTTACACACCATGTAATATGCAAAAAAGTAGTTGAATTTAAAAACGCATATCACAACTCGAAACGCATTTCTAGCAGTTCGCTCATGGACAGTATTTTAATTGTATTATTTTGCCTGTCCTTCTAAATGAATGATTAATGCTATACACACCATATTTAACAATAGGAATACTATAGTGCAACCAACTGATGTATATAGATTTACTTATGTTTGAAATAGTGTAGCATCATAAGAACGCATTTCAAAGGTTTTTTCGTTATAGACAATGGGGCGATAGAATGGAGTGTCTCTTTAAACGAACTATAAATTCTACACGCTTCGTTATTAAAAAGCGAACATGCCACCAGGGCCTGATTACCAACGGGGCACACTTACACCAATAAATTTTAAAAGAAAAGTTCGACTTATCTAAACGCCGTATTCATGTAAAATTTCTGCCATGAATGAGGCAAAAATTTCTGTTTATTTTTAGTGGTAGGAATTTGCCCCGTGGGTAATCAGGCTCTGCATGCCACAGTAAATCGCAATAACATATATCAATTACATGGAAATCCATTTATGTGGCTTAGAGCATGGGCAGACAGACCGATAGACGACCAGACAAATCCAATTAATAAACACTTTGCTACTATATGTTGGTAAATATTAAAATGTAAACGAGAAAGCTGATTTAGAACCATCAAAGTTTTAGTTATGTCTCCCATAATAGTTTCAAATTTCCGAAACATGCATGTAAATATATATTTTTAAGAACACTTGTAATTTGTTCATCAGATTCAGGTCTCCGAAGGATAATAAATATGAAGTAATCACACTAATAATAATTTGCAAATAATATTCATATTTAAAATTTTGTTTTGACTTATTTTTAAAAAATATAAATACATTGCTTAATAATTATCTGAAATTAATCTTGCTAATTACTTATAAGCCTGTTCAAATAACTGCGAGTCTTAGGATAGAAGAAATGGTGTGTATCACTTTTTTTCATTACGCCCTTGGTAACGAGCGGCAGATATACGTGCCGTTTAGAGTGCACGAGATATTTGAACGCCAGTATTTTAGTACAGAAATTTTCTCCTTGCTCGAATCTCGAATTTTTAATAATTTTCAAATTCAATTATTGTATTCAATTACTGATTAAATAAGAAAAAAATTACATTAAGAGAAAACTGGTGCCGAAAAATTAAAATGAGTGTAAATGAGTATAATCGCGAATGGTTTAACCTCTTAATTCTCGCCCCCGTGACGTTCACGGGCAGTATAGGCTACTTTTTTTTATATTCAGATTGATTACCATAGTTTCTTAAAATAGTGTAATTGGCTTTATTCTCGCAACATTTTATCTGCCATTAACCCTGGATTACCACCCTTGAAATCCGATCGTTTATTAACACCCACACGTCAAATTCACGTATACTCCTAAAAAGTTGCTATTGCTACTGGAATATTCAAAGGAGATGAGAGAAAAATTGAGTATTACTGTATAAAAACTTCAAAATTTTATTAAGGTAACAAAGGAACTTCAAAAATTTTACATTGACGTGGGGGTGGTAATCGAGGGTTAAATAAGGTGAATCAACGCTTAAGGGTTTAAGAAATAAATTTTTTCTTTGACTTTATTTTTATTTTATAACTCAATACTTAAATAAATATAATTTTTATGTATTTGAAGTTATTGCCGCTCTTTTGATGGGTTATGTTTTTCTATAGTGTGCCTATGTGCCTATGTGTATGACTACCTTGTGGTGACAATTGCTGCTTAAATTTAGCTTACTTGAAATTAAAATAATTTGCGTTTTTAATTAAATGAGGTTTATTATAGTAACTGAACGAATGAATTTTTGAAAACTATTTTTTTTTTTTAAAGCTGAGGATATCTTAAGAGAAAATTAAAGTTTTATCTTATAAATACATCTGCTATCTGATAATAACAGAAAACGAAACAGGAAAAAATCGTTCAAGAACTGTATATTTATATAAGAAAAGAGCTGACAAAATTAGAAGTGAATCGATTAAGTAGTATTGGAATAATCGTGATCATCGATACGAAAAATGCACTTTTGAGAAAAATGATATTAAAGGTTTGTCTTATATTTACTGTACGATACTTATTATTTTTTATGACATAGAATCATCTGTTACAGCAGCATACAGTTGATAAAACCACTAAAACAAAAAATCGAGTTTTTGAAATTTTTGACGCAGAGTAAACCCTTAAAATAAACTTCGTACATATATAAACACTGTTGTGAAGTATGCTTTTATAGCATTATACATACTCATTGAATTTGTATACTTGTTATATTTGTATCTTTCCATATTTGATATACATACACAAGTTAGACTTTTACAACGAATAAAATTTTAATGGGTTAAAATTAATAGTGTAACATTAATAGAGAAATGTTATTTATATAGCTTAGTCATAACATATATTCTTTGAATTTCAGGCTACTATTTTATTCATTAGCTTTGTATTAGAAATATTTATAGTATTATACAACAAAGCACAATTTTTAGTCAGAAATATTTTCATTGTAAGTATAACATTACAGAGATAATGACATTCTGTTGTAAGAATTTTTAATTTAAATAAATTATCAATTATGACATTTTTTATAAATATATACGTTACAATGCTAATATTTTATCACGGTCTATTATAAAGCAAAAATATGTCTGTGGGTAACACTGACATCATACCGGCGGTGGCAAACAATGCTTTTATCGCAATTTACTTTAGTTCTAAACATCCCACAATTTAAAAATTTACACCGTAGAACAAGGAAAAACGTGTATTTTAAAATATAAATTTTTAAAAACTTTATCTCAATTTACCAATCATTTATGGCCTTTTAAAATAAATTTCAAGCATAAATTTTCAAAACTCTATCTCAAATATGAACGTGCAACCTGATTAAGCTAGATTTTCCCTTAAAACAATACAAGTAATTCAGTATCTGTTTGTTTTCGTGTAGTATTCCGCAACTAAATTGTCCATACAAAATTAAAACAATAATTAAACAGGCATTTGCCAGTCAAATAATCGTACTACGAGCTTGAAAACTGAAATAATAATCATGAAAAAAATTCTCTAAATGTGAAATCTTTCATCAGTAACTGTTGGCGTAACTAACAAGAAAGTACCAAAAATACTTCTTTGTAAATTTGGTGTGCAGTCTAAGAAAATGTAAAGTCTAAAAATGTAAAACCTGTATTAGATCTTTCAATTAAAAATGATTATCACCTACGTTCTGTGCATTGTGAAGTATATCTGACATCTTTAACCCTGGTAGTTAAGGTTGGATCGCCTACTGCTTAAAGGGTCCAGGGCTCCCAAATGGTCCGCCAACTGAATACCAATATTTTTTTAGAAAAATTTTCTTTTTAGATTTTTCTTACAAACCGCCCCGAAATCACCGTTGAAAGTTAATTCTAGCGCAAACCTACCATAAAATTTTCTGTTAAAATTTATTGGTATTCAGTTGGCGGACCATTTGGGAACCCTGAGGGTCTCAGGACTCTTGAAATTGGAAAAAAAGAAAAAAAAAAGACCAATTTCAACGTTTAATACCTTAAAATGTATTTAATTTTAAGACATAATTGTAAT
Organism: Maratus speciosus; assembly: GCA_963932465.1. Classification (NCBI taxonomy): domain Eukaryota; kingdom Metazoa; phylum Arthropoda; class Arachnida; order Araneae; family Salticidae; genus Maratus; species Maratus speciosus. Next base: position 178,161,039 of record OZ010793.1, read on the forward strand.
CGGAATGAAATATATGTGTATGTTCTTTCATTTCATGCGTTTAAAAAATTTCAAGATGCAGAATTAGCATTTACAGGGGGCTCCAAGCTGTCAGTCATTTGATGAGCAGAAAATCGGCATAACAGATTACGCACAGGATTACAAATAAATTTTGAAACTAGAATTCAAATTTTGCTCCCTACTTATACTTCAGTTTGTAATAATTACCCTGAACATAAATAAATTTGTATTTAAAGTATTTTTATATTTATAATACAAAGTTGTATTTAGCTAATGCAAAATTAAAAAAAAACATTTAACAGTATAATCACATAAAAAATATTTTTTTGAACAATAAAAAGAAAATTTTAGCTTTAGTTTATACAGACTAACATGAAACATAAGTTTTGAAAATTGCACAAAAAAATATTCAGAAGTTATGGAGATATCGTGCGCGTTATGCCCAAAAACGTCATTTGGAGAAAAATGGCTTCAAAGCTTCCAAAACACCACTTCAGCTACTCAGCGGGTATAATTCTAAAACCCATAACTTCTGTTCTAATAGGAATTTCAAGAAACAATTATATCAAAATGTTCAGAAAAGATAGGCGTTTAACATCTAAAAAAATTAAAATTTCGAAAATTTTGAAGCTTTAAGAATCTTGAGACCCCTTAAGGAAGGAGAACTCAAAGACGTCATTTGGAGAAAAATGGCTTCAAAGCTTCCAAAACACCACTTCAGCTACTCAGCGGGTATAATTCTAAAACCCATAACTTCTGTTCTAATAGGAATTTCAAGAAACAATTATATCAAAATGTTCAGAAAAGATAGGCGTTTAACATCTAAAAAAATTAAAATTTCGAAAATTTTGAAGCTTTAAGAATCTTGAGACCCCTTAAGGAAGGAGAACTCAAAAGAAAAATGGCTTTAAAGTTTCCAAAACACCACTTCAGCTACTCAGCGGGTATAATTCTAAAACCCATAACTTCTGTTCTAAAAAGAATTTCAAGAAACAATTATATCAAAATGTTCAGAAAAGATAGGCGTTTAACATCTAAAAAAAATAAAATTTCGAAAATTTTGAAGCTTTAAGAATCTTGAGACCCCTTAAGGAAGGAGATCACCTTCAGCAGTTCGGTATTGCGTGATTTTAACACAGTATTAAAAAAAAAAACTTTGGAGCTGTAAACATTTCTTCAAATTAAACATTTTATTAGAATAAATTGTACAAATCTTTGTTTATGTATTCCTTTAAATAATTTTAATTATTCATAATTAGAATTTAGTTTAATTAAGACAGACTAATTAAGGATTTTCAATCACATTCATGTGATGAGCGCAGGATTATTAAAAAAATATATTCGATATATCCAATTAACATTACATTTATATATTCTTACAATATCGTGCTTTAACTTCAATCCAAAATAATAATCAAGTTTACAGATGAAATTATTTTTTTTAGGCAATTAAACTATAAAACGCAAAATCTATGATAAAATTTCAATAAAAAATAAAAAATAATTAAAATATACATATTACAGTTACTTACTTTAAAATAGGTAGAGGCTAAAAAGATATTTAGATATACAATATAATCCAAAATTTTCAGTTTCTATGTTACTTGGTTTATGAAATAGGATGCGCGCAATGTCAAAATTATCTGATTTGAGAAAAATGACTTTAAAGTTAAAATTTACCTTGATTTGGACAGGTATCGCTCAACATATTTTATTATAAAAACGGTTTTAATTGGAGTATCGTCATAATTTTTCTTGTACAGTTCGGAAACATGGTATTCTTTCATAATAGAAAAATAAATCAAATTTTTAAAAAGTTTTAAGGTGTTCTCCCCCCTTAAGAAATGATTGGTAATTTTTTCTGCATTTCCTAAATCGAACACTTCACCATAAATTAAGAGATCTGATTAATGAATGCTTTAGCTTAATTTGGAGAAATATTTTAGTGATGAAAATAAGAGGATATGGAGAAATAGTTTAGTTTATAAAGTTGATAATGGAAAAATATTGTTTAGTTGATAAGACATGAGACACTGAAGGAAAATGCATGCATGTCTTTTAACATTTGCATGTTTGTCTTCAAATAATGTATGGCTGTTCTCAGCTGACGCTTTTTCGTTCAAAAACGATCGTCGTATTAGCTAAACAGCACCGAAAACTGGCGATTTGAAGCAATTAAAATAACAAAACTTTGTAAAAAATCACCATAAAATAAAACAATACACAGGACGCGTTTCGAGCTAAAAACATAACAGCTCGTCATCAGCTACAGCAACACGTGTCCGCAAGCGAACAAGGTCAAAAATGAACTGCAGGTATAGAATGTCGTAATGTCTATTTAATTTCATTCTTTGCGACATTCTTTACCTGCAGTTCATTTTTGACCGGGTTCGCTTGCGGACACGTGTTTGCTGTAGCTGATGACGAGCTGTTATGTTTTTAGCTCGAAACGCGTCCTGTGTATTGTTTTATTTTATGGTGATTTTTTACAAAGTTTTGTTATTTTAATTGATCGTCGTATTAATTTCGTTTTACCTTGTGTTTTATTACAAAGTTTTTGTTTTCATTTATTTGTCTTATGTATGTGACATTATTTTAATATAAAACTGGAAAATCAGCAATTAATATTTAAAAAAAACTGAACCAGCTTCCATTAATATCCATTTTTAACTATTCACTATTTGAAATGGAGCTTTTTTAACATTTACCAAATTGGGATCTTCATGTCATCTCTGATAACCGATAGTTATATATTTTTTCTAACCGATAGTTATATATTTTTCTAGGTCTAGTGTATTTAACTACTATTACATATGCGTAAGTGACGAAACTCGAACATCTTTGTTTTCTCTATAACATGCCAATTATTGATATACATTGTTGAATACCTTCACGAATCACGTCTTTTTTAATTTCAATCTATACATACAATAAACTTAGGTTCCGTAGTTGAAATCAAATATTGATAATATTTAATTATATGTAACGGCCTCTCTCACTCGCCAAATGCTTGATTTTGAGAACTTATGGATCGAACCAAAGCTTTTATATTGTATACATTTTATAAAGAAGCTTTGGCACGAGCAATTTAATTTTCTTAATTTTTTATTTTAAATTAAAATATTTGGTATACTTTTCCGGTACTTATTTTCAATATTTCTTTTTAATATACCATAGAACAAAGCTTAAATGCTTTTGATTTATTGTCGATCTTACTTTTGAATTTGAGAATAGAAACCGTTTCCCGTCTATCCATTCTACATACATTTTCACAGGTTGCATAATATATGTTATACGATTTCTGACAAATTCTTAATTTACATTTGAACTAAAAATTCCAATCTGGGTTTATAACAAAAATACTAAAAAATAACTAGCATCTTACATGTAATCGATTAGAGAACATTATTAAAATTATATGTTATGTAATATCTTGTAAGTAAATAACATGTTCATTAACGTAAAAATCTCAATTTCTATGCTCATGGTTTAGACTTTATTTTTATAACTTGCGGATATCACGCACCTGTAAATTTAGATAAGTTTTCTTTACCAAAAAATACGTGATAGAGAGCTATATTTACGATATGTGCATCTATATCCAGTGGAGTAGCGTTAGATGGGTGGCTGGATCATTTTATTACCAGCACTATTATATAGAATACTAGCAAAACAAGCGGGTTTTGTTCGCGTAATAGTTGAATAATGCCAAGTGGTATTTGTGTGCTTATTTTTATTAGAAAAACTTGCACTATTAGGATTAATAAAAAAAAAAAAATACTAATTAAGCGACAGTTTGACTAAACTTCATTATTACACTGAATTAAGCTAAAATTAGACTTAAACTAATGAGAAGAGCTCAAATTATAAGTAAATGATAATTTAGAAAGTATTTTAAAGCTTTTACGCTCATTTCAGTTTCATTTGAGGTTCGTTCTTAGCACACATTTCCGTCTTATAAGTAACCATCCTGCCCTACTCCAAGATTTTAGTCTAACGGTCTATCAGCCATCTGGTGGTAGTCGCACCAACATAAAATATAACATATGTTGGAACAGGGATTGTCGCCAAGAATTTGCCAACATAAATTTTGAAATCGCTTTGGTATTTCCTGATATTCCATACATTATCGTAATTTAGAAAGTTTTAAAAGACTTTTCGCTCATTTTATCCTTTTAAATTTGTAATCTTTTAGGAACTGTCCTTAGAGAGAATTTACGTCTTGTATTTATCTATCATGCCAAATTTTAGGTTTCTATCCTTAACAATTCAGTAGAAATGGTAATTTAGAACATTTTTAGAAAGCTTTTCGCTTATATAACCATTTCAAATTTCCATTTTTTAAAACTGTTCTTAGAAAGTATTTACATCAAATAAGTAGCTAACATACAAAATTTCAAGTTTCTATATTTAGAAAATTTAAAAAAATATATCGAAATTTAGAAAATTTTTAGAACCCTTTTCGCTTATTTAATATTATTAAATTTGGAATTTTTTAGAAACAGTTCTTAGAGAAGATTTACATCTTATAAGTCAGCACCATGCCAAATTTCAAGTTTCTAGGCCTTTCCATATCACAAAAATTACAATTTTAGAGTATTATTCGGTCCTACACCCTCTTTTGGTAGTAGTACCGACAAAATATATAGTCTATGTTAACCCCTTGAGGGGCAATGGGATAAAATATATCCCACCTAATTTAAACAAGATTCTCACCAGAAAATGTTAACTAAATTTTATATTTTTAACTTTGGAGGAAAACCATTAAATATTGCTTTTTCCTTATTTAAAAATAAAATTTTTCTTTTATTCCGGTGGGAAATTAATATTCAGAGACATTTTTGCTTGCCCCTCAAGGGGTTAAAGCAGAGACTGTTACCATCAATTTGAAACTATTACTTTTGATCTCGGTCTGATACTCTCTTATATTCCATAGAAATTGCAATTTTGAAAGTTTTTAGAAAGCTTTTTGCTCAATTCATCCTTTTTAAATTTCGAAATATTTAGTAACTGCCTTAGAGCTCATTTATATCTTTTGTATCTACAACCAGTGGCGTAGCTACATTTTTTGGCGCCCGGGGCAGGAAGGAAAATTTGCGCCCCCCAACCCTAAATAAAAAAATAACCACATTATTTTTCCTCAAGAGGAAAAAAAAGGATTTTGGTTTCTGTACCTGGAGGAAAAGGCAGATCCACTCTTCCTTGTTTTTAAGGATCCAGCTAACTTTACTCAAACACACGAAACTAAAATGTGTGGAACCCGATTGTAGAAGATTTCTAGTTTTTGTCAATAATGAATTTGTGTATGGGAATTTCGAAAATTTAGTGGAACGTTCACGGATATGACTGTTTTTTTAAGAGTATGGGAGTAGCAACATTGAAAATAAATCTACAAAAAGACACATTTGCTAAAACAACTAAAATTCGCCGGATTATGGAAAAAATCTGCTGTTTCAAAACGGTAGTCACTCTAGAATTTCAAATTGCTATACCATTTTTTAAGATAGAGGGGAAACCAAAAAATGTTCTTGAATCCTTCTATTGACTTAAAGATTATGCAAGAAATAAATTAGCATTTGTAATTATTTTGTATATTTTTATTTTAATTTGAAATTTTTAAAGGGCCGCCATTTTGAAACAGGATGGCGGATCAAGATGTCCCACGAATTTGGTCGAGATCTTAATAAACTCTTAACATATATTTAATCACATCCAAATCGGTTTATAAATACGAGCGCAGTCGCATGACAATGATCAGATGTTTATTGAGAGAGATACATTCTATATATATATAGATGAAAAGGATAAGAATTAAAATCCTTTTAAAATTCAAAATTCAAATTAAATTTCAAAAATTTAAATTAAAATCCTTAAGTTCTTTTTCCTAACTTTAAATCTTATACTCTAAAATCCGTTTACCCTTGTAACTTTGTTTCCCAGCACAACATTTATTACGTTCCCCATTAAATTACGTTCAGAGCCTGATTACCCACGGGGCAAATTCCTACCACTAAAAATAAACAGAAATTTTTGCCTCATTCATGGCAGAAATTTTACATGAATACGGCGTTTAGATAAGTCGAACTTTTCTTTAAAAATTTATTGGTGTCAGTGTGCCCCGTTGGTAATCAGGCCCTGCTTACCTTTGGATGATTCTCCTTCGTTTCTGGTTAAATCCTTGTACGTCAAGATCCCGGGAATTTAGCAGTTCTTGATCACATGTCAATCAAGAGCTAATTAACCAATTAAACTAAACGTTCCTCCCAAATTGATACCTTTGCCTCCTGCTCGAAAATATTGCCAATATAGCAAGAACGCGCACAAAAAAGATTAGATTCTGCCCGCTTAGATACCTGCGCAACTTACGACCACATGGGTCCCCAAATAGAAGTTAGTGGCTCGTGAGACATCCGAATGAACTCGCGGACATGATTGTAAGTTGCAGCGACGAAATAAATAAGTTCAGTTCACAAAGAGGTTCCCGAGTCAAATTCATTTCTCCCATTAATCCTCCCAGTTGTTCCTTGCATAGATAGATATAGATATATTTTTCTCTAGGATAAGCACTGTATTTAAGTATATATCAAATATATTTAACTTTTGTGCTGGTCGTACTAGGAAGGCTTAAAAGTCCTACCTTGTTTTTTATAAGATTTAAGAACGGAAAATTTGGGGATAAGTCGCCCACATTTTATTTGGCTTTCCTCAATGCCAATTTGACGGAAAAGTGGAATTTCCAATAATGAAGAAATAATATCTTTACTTGTTGTTCTTCCAGATAAATCTATTTTGCATTGGTTCGCAGAAGCCCCCATTACACGAAAACATTCATATGGAATGAAGAACGCAAAAATTAGCGTGAAAACCAATCTATGTGTATGACGGAGATAGCTAGAAATATCTACCCCACGTGCAAGTCTGAAAATTTGGGTGAGGGTGGTCCAAGGCAGGTCCTGATGCACATGAGGCTCAGATTTCTAATTTTTTGAAAATTAGCCGAGAATATTAATTAAAAACTCATCAAAAATGCGGTTTTTTTTTCTCACAAAATGGCAAAATCGCGCCACAGCTGAAATGGAAGAAATTAAGAATTTTCACTAATCAGTGAAAATTAAGAAAAGTAATTAAGATATCGATTTTAAAATTTCAGAGCACATGTAGAAAAATATTTTACACCTGTGCATAAAATTTTTGAAAAAATCAGTAATTTTTCTTAATGTTTTTAAAAAACTGATAGCAACAGTGCAGTTCTTAGAAGCAATCATACAGGGCGAATATTCATTAAAAACCGAACTAAAAAGAGATCTTTTTCCAGGCGACCCCTCATTCAATTTCCGAAAATCGAGGGATCAAAGATTATATAACATGTGGACTATAAACTTAATTATTAAACGTTGCCAAATGCTAAAAACATAATTTAGAAGCATTTTATGAATTTAGTCGAAGATTACTAGTGTGTTCTGTGGCAAGAGTACCGTGATATGAATTAAAAGTTCGCCCACAAGGGTTTCTCCTCTTTATTTACATTTAAAAGTACGTTTTCCAAAATATACACTTCTTTTACCACCATTATCGAACACTAACGGATCATTCTTTTCTCGGATTCTATGGGTCTGATTTCAATTGGAATTGATTCATTCAACTTAGCGTACTATTTTCTTTCAGTTTTTAGCTCCGCCTTCCAGTACGGGGGGAGCATTCTTATCTCGAGTTCTATGGACTAAATTTCAACTGAGTTTTGCTCATTCTACTTGGTTTTCGATTGCATTCGAGTTTTTAGTTTTACCTTCCAGCGCCAGAGGACACTTTTATCTCTGGTTTCATGGGACCGATTTCTGGGAAATTTTTTCTTTCAACACATCTTGCAATATTCAGATTTTCCATCGCGTGCGCAACGCGCCTGCTATACGGGGGCGTAGGCAGCGGGGACACCCGTGCCGGAGATTCATTTTGAAAGAGATAAATTTGAATGGAGTTTTTTAGTGGTTAGAGAAGCATGCGTAGCACTCCCCGGTCTACGCTGCCGAAGACAGTTGGGACCCATCCCAGAGGTTCATTTTGAGAGATTCACGTATATATATATATATATATATATATATATATATATATATATTTAATATCAAAAGAGGTTTTCATCATTCGCGGTTCCTTTGGGAAAATCGACGTGAGAGCCAACTAGTATACAAAGGAAAAATGTTCTTTTGACACCAGAAATGTCACTACAAGTCGCAAACAGGCCTTTTGATATATAAACTGGAGGCTCGACAGTTAGAAACCTCCATCAGCGGTTGACAATTATGGATCTCTCCATTCCCCTCTACCTTCACAGAATTTCTTCAAAACCTTCACACACACACACAAAAGAAAAGGTCAAAAATTCTTATTTATTGTCAAAATATGTGAAATAATTCCGGTTAAAACCTCCTCTCAACTTGGCGCCCCTTGTTTAATCTTTTTGCGCTTCAATTCAAATACATAATTATCTTAGGTACCCGGTGTGCAGTGTGTTCAGCCATTCCTAGAAACATTTACAGAAGCCTTTTCTTTCTTCATTATTTGGATATAACAAAATATCTTACTCAAGAAAACATTCACACACACAAAAGTAAATCAACAACTCTTATTTATTGTCAAAATATGTGAAATAATTTCGGTTTAAATCTCTTCTCAATTTGACGCCCCCTATTTAATCCTTTTGCGCCTCAATTCATGTACATAATTATCTTAGGTACCCAGTGTGTTCTGCCATCCCTAGAAACATTTACAGAAGCTTTTTCCTTCTTCATTGTTTGGATATAGCAAAATATCTTACTAAAGAAAACCTTCACACAGACACAAAAAATCGGCAATCCATTTTTATTGTCAAAATATGTGAAATAATTTCGGTTTAAACCTCTCTCAATTTGGCGCCCTTTGGCCTCATCGCCCGGGTTGTCCTCCCCCCTTGACCCCCCCCCCCCCCTTAGCTACACCACTGTCTACAACGCCAAATTTCAATTTTTTTTATCTTTAACAATTGCATAGAAATCGCAATTTAGAGCTTTTTTCGAACGCTTTTCGCACAATTTCTCGTCTTTTAAATTTCGAACTCTTTTTCAACTGTTCTTAGAAGCAATTATACATTATAAGTAACTACCATGCCAAATTCTAAATTTCTAGACCCTTCAAGATCACAACGATCGTAATTTAGAACGTTTGTTGCTCCGGTAACCCCTGGTGGTAGTGGCACTGACATAAAATGTAGCCTATGTTAGAGCGGTGACAGTCAACATAAATTTGCAATCAATATTTTTGAAATAGGTTTAGTATTTTCTGAGATTTCACAAAAATCATAATTTAGAACAATTTTTGCTTATTTCACCCTTTTAAATTTGGAATTTTTTAGAAACTGTTTTTAGAGAGCAAATGTATCTTTTAAATATCAACCACATCAAATTTCAAGTTTCCATTTTAACGATTTCCTAGAAATTGCATAATTTAGAACGTTTATAGAAGGTTTTTAGCCCATTTTAACCCCTTTTAAATTTTGAAAATTTTTTAAATGTTCTTATATAGGATTTACATCTTATAAGTAACTACCATGCCAAATATTAAATTGTTAGCCACTTCAGTACCGGAAAAATCAAAATTTAGGATATTAGGACCTTTTGCAACCCCCAGGTGGTAGTGACATTGACATAAAATATAGACTATGTTGGAGCATGGGCTATCACCATCAATTTGCGACCATTACTGATGAAATCGGTTTGGTATTTTATGAGACTGCATAGAAATGGTAATTTAGAACGCTTTTCGCGCATTTCCACTCCTTTTAAATTTCAATTTTTTTTTACTGTTCTTCCATAGGTTTTAAATTTTATAAGTAACTTCCATTCGAAATTTTAAGGTGCTAGCTACTTCAGTATCACAATAATCGCAATTTAGAGAGTTTTTTTTCATGCCAACCCCAGGTGGTAGTGGCACCGACATAAAATATAACCTATGTTGGAGCAAGGACTATCACCATCCATTTGTAACCATTACTTTTGAAATCGGTTTGCCATTTCCTAAGTTTGCATAAAAATCATAATTTAGAAAGTTTTTAGAATGTTTTTTGCGCATTTTGATACTTTTTAATTTAATTTTTTTAGAAACTGTTCTTAAAGTGCATTTATATCTTATAAGTAACTACCATGCAAAATTTCAAGTTTCTACCCCCTCCAGTAACACAAAAATCGCATTTTTACGACGATTTTTGCTCTTCCAACCAATTGTGGTTTGAGATTACACTCTACAAATAAACAAACATATACACAAACTTTACCTCTTTATAATATTAGTATAGATTTGGTGTTATTTAATCATTGAAAGTTGTACGATTAAACAAAGCAAAATTTAGCATACAACAATACTACTAATAAAATTATCCCCCCCCCCTTCTTATGCTACGCCACTGTCTATATATGTACATCTATCTATCTGTCCGTGTCTCTATCTATGTATGTATATATATGTGTGTAATATAACCCGACAGTAGTCGCGTCTTTTTTCAGAACGCTATTGATTCTGCTCGGTCTTTTTGCCTCAGGTCCCCGCATACGGAAAATAGAAAACAAGGAACAATTTTCATTTAATATTCGAATATTACATCTCAAGGATGTTATAAGTTTACTTAAATTATATATTTTTCTCTCAAGCTTTGGAATAGCTGAAAAGGTAAAAATGAACTGACAATAGTGATTATTTCACAGACTTTTCCACAAATTCATACTTTGCTTGTAAAAATGTATCGAAAAAAAACATAAGACGTCTTGTTACTTGACTGAGGTAGTGTAGACACATTTAAGGTAAGCTAGATGGATTTTCCCGATATTATTTCTAAAGGGAGATGGCTTAGGCAAAAATAATTGATAAGGGCTGCAAAAAGGCCGACTGCCGGGATAATATACCTTTGAAATTAAACAATAACTTACAAGTTCGCATAAGAAAAAATAATTGAATCTCTAATTTAAAGATGGCATGCAATTATTATTAATTGTTATAGTATATATACAAATACAATCAGTGGCGGATGGTGACTGTATTTTTTTTTTTTGGCACTAAAGGCGTCACTGAAAATTGTATTATTTTAAACCATTATTTTTCAAATGAAATCCTTTCTTTGTGTAATATAATTTTATGATAGTAAATAACACAAAGATTCCTTTAAAAATATAGTGGTAAGAAAAGCATAAATTGAGGCAACCCCGCAAAAAGCCAGTCCCGAGTCGCCATTGAATATAATCTCTGAAATCAAAAGACATCAAACAACTTCGTTAAACTAAATCTGGCGAAACCTTTATTTTGAAGGTGGGATATAATTCCTTTATATATAGAATATATATATATATATATATATATATATATATATATGCTATGAGTTTGTGTGCGTCTCTATTCAGTGATACTTCAATTATCCAGACTGATGTGTTCTGTGTGTCATCTGGATATGCAGAAACCCGGATAATTGCATAATCATAAATATTTATGTTTTTAAATAAAGCATATTTTCAAAAATCATTTTTGTTTAATAGTTGTCTGGTATATGCTGAGCATAACATACATTTTATTACAAACAAATGAAATAAAACAACACGGTATTTACATACATGAGGGGATAAGTGAATATCTTCAACAAAATCAATTTTTTGCAACAGACATTTGTTTACGCGTTGCTCGGTCCTGCGGACACTCAACTATGAACGGTCACATTTCTAAGAATGAAAGCAGTGGCAAATGCCGACCATTTGTCCTTGATTTTACTCCCCGCATATCACATAACAATATTCAATACTACCTGCTTTTCACTTAAATGTGTAGTTACAATGTTTCAAATGCGAGTCAGTTGTTCGGATCTTTTTAGTGTGAAAATAGAGATATGGATTATGCCTGAAAATGTTGGCTTATAATTATTTAAATACATACTTTCAAAATTTTATTTAAACATTAGTTTTACTGTTAGTGTAAAATAAGAAATTTAAAGTAGTTACAATTTTACAAACGAAACATAATGTTTTTACTTATTTTTATTTTCCCTTTATATTTATATTGATTTTAATTTTTATTTCCTAATATTGATCCATATGTATAGTAAAGTTATTAATATAACTTTTTCTGTTTCATAAATTCACTAATTCAATTTTATTTCATGGTTTATTTAATTTCCGTTGTGCTTGTTTTGCTTTTGTTTTAATTATCTTGCCATAATTGATCGGGCAGTTTGAGAATTAGCCTTCGATGCTATACATGTTTTTCTCAACCAGAAATACATTTGTGTTTACTTATATTGTGGAATATTGCCCTGAAGATAGAATTCCACAATATTAGTTTTAATTCTTATTCTTGTTATGTTTTAATATTTCTTTTGTATTTTTACCTATTACATTTTTAATTATTCCACTTTCTGATATATAGAATTTTCGATAATCATTTTTATCATATCATAAATGATTTAATTTATCGGGTCGATCTTTTATTTGTTCATATGGTTTACAATTACAAAATGTTTTATTATTTTTATGTATATACACCGGAGAGCCAAAACATTATAGCCATCGCTACGTTTTGCAATGAACTCACCTGGCTGGCGTGGAGGGCATGTAATCAGGCGAGAAGGGTATTTAACTAATGCTAGGGAGTCTGAAAGAGCTGGAAAGGATGGGAAAGGGCGCTGATGTTTTGGCTCTTCAGCGTATATATATATATCTTAATATTGTCATTTCCAGATCTTATACCCTCAAGGACGCGCCCCACATTAGGAGGGAGGGGATTTTAGACTTGTAATTAACCTATTCTCTGTCAGTTTTTAAAAAAATAAAAGTAATGTTGACTAAAAATAGAAATAATATACGAAAAATTTACAAATAATATAATTAAAATAACTTTTCAAAAGTTTTCCCATTTAAAATTTCAAAACACAAATGCAGAGTAATTATATGAAAAATTTCAAATACAATTTTAGAATTACACACCTCCTATTTTAACTATTTGTTGAAAGAAGCTTGTATACCTATTCGACGAAGTACATATCTTCACTCTGAATTGTGAATATGAAGCTTCTCTGAATAATCTGTAACGCATTCATATATTTTTATTTTTTTATTTTCACTCTCCTGTGTTTAACTTTTTAACACTTTCCAACAAAGTTGAAAAGTGTTTATGCATTCGGTTTGTCTGTCCGTCTGTACGCGCTCTAACTCCCGTAAATATACTCGGATCGTTCTGAAATTTTTGGATGTTAGTGAACTCTACCATAGCACGAACCCTATTTCAAATGAAGTTTGTAGCATGTTTAGTTCATTTACAGGGACAGCCAAAAGTTTTCTGTTATATTCCCAGCAAACACACGATTTCCGGCCGCAAGGCGGTTTCGTGGCGGTCAACGTGAGTTAAGGCCATTTGTAGCCAAACTATACTGTACTGTAAGTGACGCGCCGCTAATTACGGCAGCTATAGCGGAAAAGGTTACGAATCGGCGGCGGAAAAACTGTTGCGTTTATTCTGCCCGCAACCAATGAGGGCCGGTTTCTGGCAAATATGTAACGGTCCATCATCGTTTAGAAAGTAGCGAGCTAATATTACCTAACTCGCATATTTATTTAAAGAGCAAAAATGTATTTTTTTTTCTTCATTTTTTTTTTTTTTTTTTTTTTTTTTTTTTTTTTGTACGTAAGTTTAAGTTTTAAATAAATATATTTTGAACACACTGGAATAAAAAAAGAACATATTTAATGGTTATTTTATATTATTTTTGATTGCGAAGATAATTAGATAACAAAATATGAAATATACGCTAATTTGAATAATATATTAATAGCAAAACACTGCAATCTTCAGACATACATACTACCTAAACATATTTAAAAATTTATTGATAAATGTTAATTTATTTATGCTCTTTTTTTTCAGCATTCATGAAAAAATATTTTTCATAATCAAACGCACAAAATGGTTCAATAAGCAGTTATTCTTGAGCTAGGAAAGGGGGGGGGGAGAAAAGGTAACTTAAAAGCGGTTACTAAAACATGAATTTTTAATATAATTTGAAACATATTTCCATGTAAAAGAAAATACTGGAAAAGAAATTTTTATTTCTGAATCCACTGTAACGGAAAATATAAATAAAATTCCATGCCTATTTTAAATTCCTAACAATTTAGATATATTTAATGATTTTACTACCATTATTTTACTCTTTAGAAATACAGATAAAGCCATGTGTTGTTTTCCATATGTATAAATATAATTAAGTGGATAATTGCACAATAAATCAAGAATTTTCGTTGAATTAAGCAAAGGATTGTGGAATAAATCAAGAATTTTTTTGCCTTATTGTTTGGGCTCGAGTCCCGACCTGGATACATTTTCACCCAGTTGGAAAAATTATTTCTGGCAAAATTTAGAATAGGCATTAAAATCTGACATTACATGAAAGTATTAAATAAGATGCTATATGCATATTTTATGCCCTAAAATAAACTTGAAAAGTCTCTATTTATTTTTACGCATTTCTTATAAGTTACAAGTAAAATCGTCTTGAGTCAAAAATAAGCCTTGGTATATACAGATAAATAAGATATTTTTTATGAGCACATCAGAAAAAAAAATGCATGTTATTTTTAAATCATATAATTTTTAATTGGGAAGATAAATGGGTAAAAATTTACAGAAAAGAGATAAAATGCCCATTTAATCGATAAATCAGAGAAAAAATGGATGTTTTTGTGCTTTCTGAAAACTGTATGGAGAGTTTAAAAATTCGAACAATCTTAATTCGTATCTTAAATCTTTATTTCTCGAAAAAAGAAAAAAAAAAGAACGAAAAAAAAAAAGAAAGAAAAGGAAAAGAAAAACTCTTTTTCCAAATGACTAAAAATAACATTAACAGAAAAAATATATGATTTAAGAAAAAATGACTTTTATTTATTATAATAAGGTATTGGCTTATAAAACTACTCTCCCTCCCTCCCTCTCCATAAAAATCAGATAGATGAAGGGACCTTGATCATCAATAGTCTCAAGGTTAAGCAGTTTTGAAATTTCGTTGTTCCGGTCCGGTACGATAAGAGGGGAGTGGGAGGAATTCTCAAAATTTTTCTTTGGTTTTGTGTTTTCATTTCTGCTTTGTCATTCATTCGTGTTTACTATGTGGTCGGAGTAAGGACATAGTTTCAAGATGTAGTGTAGCACGTATACGTAATTCGGTTAGTTTGTTAGTTCATGTTGATTCATTACAAATTTATTAATTTCATTATATCTGTTTTTTGCATTATTTTATCTTAACGAATATTTATATTTTAGTTTTTATAAATGCAAAAGAAAATTTAAAAGATATTTTCATTTTTAGTGAAATTCCCTCCAATAGTTTAGTTTTAGTTTTTTAGAGGTGATTTAATTTATTTTTAAACATTATAAATATCGGATGACATTATTCTTTAAAACAGTTTATTTTATTTTAATTATAAAAATGGGACTTTATACTCGAGAAAATTTAATTGATTAAAACAATTGAATTTTAATGAAATTTAGAAATATCAAGATTAATTTAATATATTTTTAAAATCACCATTAAACTATTATTTGCATTTCTAATAATTATAAATAATTTTCAAGGATTTTGAAGAAGTTGAAATAATATATTTTTTCTAATGTTTGGCTATTAAACTGCGAGAGAAATATCTAAATATTGTCTGATAAAAACAAAATTTTAAAATGCATGAGAAATATTATACTGTCATTCGTTAATTACATAAAGATTAAACTTATTTTTATGTAATATTTGAATAAAAAATTACCAGAAATGATGCAAAAATTTAGATTATAATGATTTAATAAAGCTTTGATGAATAAGCATAATATAACAGATTTACCAACAAACAAGTGTAAAATATAGTGGAAATTTAAGTAAAAAGAACATCACAAAAACATATAAAATATATAATAAACTATGTTAAAATCACGTATATTATTTAACAATAATGCGAGGTTTATTCTTTAAAAGAAAATACTTTTTAGAAGGTTAATTGAATGATAAAATGTTTTGGCAGGTAAAAAAAAATCTTATAATTATTTAGGCATACTTTTCTGGAAAATGAAGTTCATTTAATTTGAACTTTTTCAAAAATATTCAAAATACAATATTTGATAAAGAATTAATTGATTAATTTATTTTTCAATTATATACTTTATAATTTTTTATGAAATGCAACTATTTAAAAATGCATTGCATATAAATTTTGTAAATATGTAAGTGAATAAATGAACAAATAAATTAATGCACTATATGAAGTATTGTGTTTTGGAAATTTTTTGAAAAAGTTAAAAGTGAAAAAAATTGATTTTCTTGAAAAGTGTACCTAAATAATGATAAGATCTTTTAAATCCTGCAAAAATATTTTATCATTTAATTAGCCTGATAAAAAGCATTTTCTTTTATAGAATAAATTTTGATTTATGCCGAAACAATCATTATGGCACAACAGTGGCTAGTGATTACATTTTAAATAACCATAATAGGCTTTTTTGTGGGCAGGTTTGGGCTAAATTTAACTTATTACAACCACAAATGGCAGGACAAAGGCAAGCTTCTGGTTAGATTTTAATTTTACTGGCCATTAAAATAATAATTGTGGGCAGTTTAAGGCTATCTAACACTTTTAGTGAAAAGTTAGAAACACGATTGTGGGCAACTTCTTGTACTTACGGCCAATTTTCTTGTGGCCTTATTATGTCCGGCGTGGCAGTTATTAGGGTTTCGTTCATCTGACGAAACCCTATTCGTCTCGCTCCTCTGTCTGTCTGTCTGTCCGTCTGTCTGTCCGTCACAGAGCCCGTTCTCAGAAACTATACATGTTAGACACATGAAATTTTGGGTACTTATAGATGAACACCTCAGATCATACGACAAATCATAAAATTTTGAAAAAGTCGTACATTTAACCCTTTGGGCTCCCGCATGTGTATTTTAAACAATTCTTTCTAAGTGAGCTCCTAATTAATTTGGAGGCGTGAAATTTTGCATACGTATAGCTGAACACCTCACATCAAATGACAAATCATAAAATTTCGAAAATGTCGCAAGTTTAACCCTTTGGGGTCCCACATGTGCATTTTAAACAATTCTTTCTAAGTGAGCCCCTAATTATGTTGGAGACATGAAATTTTGGGTACTTATAGCTGAACACCTCACATCATACGACAAATGATAAAATTTTGAAAGGGTCGTACATTTAACCCTTTCGGCTCCCGCATGTGTATTTTAAACAATTATTTCTAAGTGACTTCCTAATTAGTTTGGAGACGTGAAATTTTGCATACTTATAGCTGAACACCTCACATCAAACGACTAATCATAAAATTTTGAAAAAGTCGTACATTTAACTCTTTGGGCTTCCGCATGTGTATTTTAAACAATTCTTTCTAAGTGAGCTCCTAATTAGTTTGGAGGCGTGAAATTTTGCATACTTATAGCTGAACATCTCACATCAAACGACAAATCATAAAATTTTGAAAAAGTCGTACATTTAACCCTTTGGGCTCCCACATGTGTATTTTAAAAAATTATTTCTAAGTGAGCCCCTAATTAGGTTGGAGGCGTGAAATTTTGCATACTTATAGCTGAACACCCCACATCCAACGACAAATCATAAAATTTTGAAAAAGTCGTGCATTTAACCCTTTGGAGTCCCACATGTGCATTTTAAACAATTCTTTCTAAGTGAGCCCCTAATTATGTTGGAGACATGAAATTTTGGATACTTATAGCTGAACACCTCACATCATACGACAAATGATAAAATTTTGAAAAAGTCGTACATTTAACCCTTTGGGCTCCCGCATGTGTATTTTAAACAATTATTTCTAAGTGAGCCCCTAATTAGGCTGGAGGCGTGAAATTTTGCATACTTATAGCTTAACACCTCACATCCAACGACAAATGATAAAATTTTGAAAAAGTCGTACTTATAACCCTTTGGGCTCCCGCATGTGTATTTTAAACAATTATTTCTAAGTGAGCCCCTAATTAGGTTGGAGGCGTGAAATTTTGCATACTTATAGCTTAACACCTCACATCCAACGACAAATCCTCAAATTTTGAAAAAGGTCGTGCATTTAACCCTTTGGGGTCCCACATGTGCATTTTAAACAATTCTTTCTAAGTGAGACCCTAATTATGTTGGATACATGAAATTTTGGGTACATACAGCTGAACACCTCACGTCATACGACAAATGATAAAATTTTGAAAAAGTCGTACATTTAACCCTTTGGGCTCCCGCATGTGTATTTTAAACAATTATTTCTAAGTGAGCTCCTAATTAGTTTGGAGACGTGAAATTTTGCATGCTTATAGCTGAACACCTCACATCAAATGACAAATCATAAAATTTTGAAATTATAGCTGAACACCTCAGATCTCACGTCAAATAATAAATTTTGAAAAAGTTTTATGTTTAACCCTTTCAACTCCAGATTGTGTATTTTAAGCCATTCTTTCTAACTGAGCCCCTAATTAAATTGGAGATTTGAAATTTTGCATACTTATTGCAGAACAGCTGAGGCCTGGCGACAAATCATAAAATCTTACGTTTAACCCTTTGAGCTACCACATATGTATTTGAACAATTCTTTCTAAGAGAGCCCCTAATTAAGTTGGTGACATGAAATTTTGCATACGTATAGCTGAATGCCTCAGACCACACGACAAATCATAAAATTTTCAAAAAGTCTTTTATTATTTACCCCTCTGGGCTCTAACTTGTGTATTTTAAGCAATTTTTCTAACCTCCGCTCTTTTAACCCGGGGAAAAATTTTCCAACTTTTGCCGACACCCCTTTGACCATTCTTTCATATTATGCACCATAACCTTACATACTTTAGTTCCATTTTTTTCCGCCAGGTGCGCCTACTTATCTCGGGTACCTTTCAGGCCCAATCCCCTCGACTAATATATCTACGGATAGTATGTAAAACGGATTTTCGTTCGGATACAGGTTTGTTTAGAATCAAGTGCGCCCCCTGATTGTGAAATGTGGAACTAACAGAGTTTTCAAAAGGATAAAGTGTTTTGAGAGGAATATTAAACGAAACCCTCTGTGCGATCTGTGATCACACTTACCCACTTGTTTTTACGGAGCCGTAACTTTCATTGATAGCGGGTCCCCATCGAAGACTTTCGGCCAAGGCTAACAAACCCATTAGTGACCCGTAAGTTCTGCGTTTGTTGGGTTACGGCCTATGGAAAAAATCGTTTAACATGATTTTTAATGATGTTACATGCTTTCAAACATAATAAAATTGATATGCATTTATCAAGTGCACTAAAATATGTATTCCGTAGAATATGCGGTGCAAAGAATAATTATTATTCATTTACAGGGCCACACAAAAGAATTCCGTTATATAATGATATACGGGCAGAGCCTGATTAACCACGGGGCAAATTCCTACCACTAAAAATAAACAGAAAATTTTGCCTCATTCATGGCAGAAATTTTACATGAATACGGCGTTTAGATAAGGCGAACTTTTCTTTTAAAATTTATTGGTGTAAGTTTGCCCCGTTAGTAATCAGGCCCTGTATACGGGTGGAGGGAATTTTTTCCAGCGTATTTTAATCATGTTAAATTATTTCATGTATAATGAATTTTATATACGTCGCTGAGTTTTACTATAACTTATTTCATGTATAATATGAAGTGCATAGCATTTACAGGGATACACAAAAGATTTCAGATACGATATTGTATCCGAAGTACTGTACGGTAGCAATGATTGCTGGAAATGCATTTTTAATTATATTGTGTGCTTTTATGTTTAACAATATTTATGCATTGTACATGGTGTGTATAAATGCTATAAATCATATTCAGGGCTACACAAAAGAATTCGTATTGGTTACTGGGTATGATTGTAAATTACTTAAAGGTGGTTTTTAAATGAGTTATGCATTTTTACGCTGAACTGCATTTAGTTTACTAAGAAATGTTTGTCGAACATAGATAAAATGATATACAGGTTCACGCAAAGAACTGGGTACATGGCCGTCTATAAATGATAATTTCTGGAAATGCGATTCCAGTAGTTTTAAGAGTGTTTTACTTTGAATTAAACTTTAGCTAAATAGTGCGTGTAATAAAGATGCTAGTTTAACTACAGAGCTGTACAAAAGTATACAAGTATGTTTCCATCTATTAGTATAAATTGCTGAAAGAGAAATTTCAACCTGTTATTCCTTTTCTTGCTAAACTAAATTTCCCCATTATATAGTATATATATTAACCTACAGATCAAATACAGAGCTGTTCAAAAAAACTGGAATACATATTTACTATGGACAGTAACTGCTGAAATCAGTTTTTCAAATGTTTTATGCGTTTTCTAAAATGTTTACTTAGTTCACTTATATACCTTATTTCCCTAAATAATGAAGTTTTGTTAAAGCATTCAGGAAGTGTTGGAAAGTGTTTCATAATCTATGCTTAACGCATGATTTTTCTTACTTGTTTGTCTTTTTTTTCCATTTACTTTTTATACATACGATTTAATTTAATTATATATATATATATATATATATATATATAGAGAGAGAGAGAGAGAGAGAGAGAGTAGAGCGCCTATTACCCGGACGCCGATTAATCGGATTCTCCAATTAACCGGATCGATGAAGAACCATTCGCCTTCTCCAAAATTTTTTAAGTGAACTACTTTAGGCTCGGTTAGGTAAGACGGGGGTCCCATCTCCCGGTCCCAGGCCCTTGCAGGCCCATCTGTCTACGCAGAGAACCACCCGCGAGACAAGCCCCGCGGCGCGTCCCGAAGGTCGCCGCCAGACAAGCCCCGACAAAGCGGAACCCCACGCACACTCCGGTCAGGCCGACGCGCTGCCCAGCGCACGCCACGCCGGCTATTCCCAAGTTGACGAACAATCGCTACGATAGTCCTCACCACCCAGCTAGAAAAACCAAGTGGTCCCTAAACTTGGTTACTCGAGCCGGTAGACCCCGCAAGCTCTGCAGGAACCAGAGGCCTATAAAGACGCTGGGCCCACGAACTGAACCGAGGCTTCCCGACCCGAATTTAATTTACGGAAGGCCCCAAGATCAGATACCATTTTCCGGCAGAGACATTTTTGTGGGCCAGCCGATAGGAAAGTTATTGAAGAGCCCCTAGCTTGAAAACCAGGGAGGACGGGGAAAGTCCCTCCGGCCGTAAAGCGACCCAGCTCCTGGCTTTTCGCCTAAGCCACCCGGCTCAACCGACGGAACCCCTCGCGGATCACGCCGCGAACCAGTTGGCCCAGACTAGGTGCAGTTAGTGACCCCAGGCGGGCACGGAAAGCTCCACCTAGACGGAATAGGGCTCGGTTAGGTAAATTCGGCTTGATTCCATGAAAGTTAACTGTTAAATAACCGTTTCCTAACCCTGAAATAATAAAATCGCCAACAAATGCAATGTGAGCAATGCATAAAACAAACTGTTTCTAGAATCTAATAAGTTTCACTTCTAACACGGGAGAGTCCTACGCATATTTTTCCCCCACGAAAATCCCTCTTTATTTTCAGATTCTTTGAAAAGGTTCGAAAAATTGCTTTTCCTGCCTCTTGGTGTCCTCAAATTCAAATATATGCATTAAAAGAAACTAGAGCAGAAATATGAAAATGCATATACACATATGCATATAATCTGGATACTACTCATTGCTTTTTTAGTGAAGTTATTAAGTTTTCAGACTTGTCCTAATTTTTATTTTTAAGATTTTACTTATTTTGTTACATTTCGGAATTCCTTTGACCGTCTTAGTTGAAACAACACATAACGATTTCTCAAGTAATCATCTGATAAGAAACGAAAGGGATTAAAAGTTGCATATGATTGGTGATCAAGCTTAAAGGAATTCCGATTACGCTACTGTGATCTTTTTTCCAAATAAAAGTGATGTAAGTAAACTTCTGTTACTTGGTCATTGTCTTGCTTTTTAATATATATTTATATGTATACAGAAAACTGTAAAACGATTACGCTAAAATGCTAGAAATACTCACGCACACACATATATATGTGTGTGTGAGAGAGAACAAAAACAATAATTGAACATAAAACTGAGAACGAGCTCAGAGTGGAATGTCACATTCACCTTGCGTTAAAATAACTAAAATTAAAAATCTGTTTAGAAGAAGGTGCGTAAAAATTTATTAAAACCTACCGTTACAAAATGAACTGGTCTTTAAAAACTTAAAAACCATTGATGTTAAAAATCTTATGAAACAGAAAAGATTATTCTTGAGATCTTTAGATCGCAAACGCGATCATTTTCAAGAGACAGTTTCACTGAAATGTCGCATTCACTGTGATATTTATATACCAGTCTTGGAAAAAGGATCAGTCTATTATTTATTGGGGTTGTCTATGAAGTTGTTTCGTTCCGATGCTGAAGTGTTAGACATTTTTAAAATATTAAATCAATTATGAGGTATGTCATTGGATAAAACACCATTACATACGCTATCAAGAGACATGATATCATGATATTAAGTGAGTGATCGGTATGCATGAGAGATATCAAGTTTAACCGACCATTTACGGCATTTTCAAGATTAAATCAACGCCAAAATTTAAAATAGATTTTCAGAACGCAAAAGTTATAAGACCTACATCAGATTATTATTCTTTGAAAATTATGGAATCATTGGAGATTTTAAGTAAAGGAAATAGTATATGTAATGATGTTTTATCCTATGACAAGCCTCATATTTGGTTTAATTATAAAAAAAAATATCTAACACTTCAGCATCGGAACGAAACAACTTCATAGACAGCCCCCACAAATAATAGAGTGATCCTTTTTTCCCAGACTGGTATATAAATAGCACAGTGAATGCGACATTTCACTTAAACTATCCATTGAAAATGATCGCGCTTGCGATCGAAAGATCTCGGGAATCATCTTTTCTGTTTCATAGGATTTTAACATCAATGGTTTCTAAGTTTTTAAAGACCAGTTCATTTTGTAACGGAATATTTAAATAAATTTTTATGCACATTTTCAGTAAACAGATTTTTAATTTTAGTCAAAAAAAAAAAAAAATAAAAAAATAAATAAGGTGCTATCCAAGGCATGCTTTATTTCGAAATTTTAAACAAAGATGTAAAAATTAAAACCACAAAAATAAATATTATACTCGACATTTCGGTTTATATTTAAAACCATCCTCAGGAATTAATTTTTTAAATTAGAAAACGGCTAAAAATTATTTACATGTTAAATAATCGAAGACGTATTCAAACTGATAGTAGGAGAGCTGTTGAGCATTTTTGAGTAGGTATTTGAGGCACTCTGAAAATTTGGTGCAGCACTTCTTTTGTAATGGCTGAATACAAAATCGAATGTCTGGCTGAAGGATCGTGGCTCAAAACCTGTGCCAGACACGTGTCAAGTGCCATTTTTTGACACTACCCAAAAAAAAGTATTTGAGGCACGCTGAGATTGAAACAGAATAATATTTATACTTAGAAAAAAATATTTTGAAAATGACAGACACTTTAGTCGGCCCAAAAACTGTGCCAGACACGTGTCAAGTGCCATTTTTTGACTACCCAAAAAAGGTATTTGAGGCACGCTGAGATTGAGGCACAATAATATTTATGCTTAGAAAAAAATATTTTGAAAATGACAGACACTTTAGTCGGCACAAAAACGCCAGACACGTGTCAAGTGCCATTTTTTGTCTGGCACAGGTTTTGGGCCACGATCCTTCAGCCAGACATTCGATTTTCTATTCAGGCATTACAAAAGAAGTGTTGCACAAATTTTCAGGGTGCCTCAAATACCTTCCCTAAAATGTTTAACAGCTCTTGGACTATGAAAGAAGTAACAGAAATTTCATAAAAATATTTAAAATAACCTCAGCGGCGCCATCTGTTATCCAAAAGTGAATTAAAACAAAATTAATGGAAATATTATGCAAAACTAAAGTACTTTAAAAATACTGACCCAAACTGCGGGAATAGAACATGAAACGTTATTTCTCTGAAAATTAAACGGATGGACTTGTATGGAAAGAATCCTGGTATTGTCAAAGTAAATAAGCGAAATAACATCTTTTAAAAGGAAGGTTCTTGACAATGCAGTGGAAAGTTTATTATACATATTTTAAATCATTTTTATGCTCTTTCAACCTTTCCTTTCAAAGAAGCGACGCTTTGTCATCTCAATATATGAAGATTATATGGGGCATTCTCACAATCTTTTGACTTTTATGTCTCTGAATAATAATTTTTATTTTAATACATTTTTTTGTGTTTTTTTTTTAATTTCATATACTGGGGAACATCTCATTGCATGATTCCATAACAATATTAACAAGATAATTAAATTTTGGACGATGTTGGGGGCCCAAATACCTGGAAAAACTCCTATACCGTCCCGTGTCCCTGACGCTGATTTTTAAGTTTGGAGCTGTCTGTATAAAATTGTTTCAACAAGAATAATTCGATGTAATTTTTTTCCGAAACTGGGACTATTCTTTTATATAAATATGTAGAAAAAAATTAACCTGCACACATTTTTAGGATTGTTATTATTTTTTTAACTCTGTCCCTGGGTTTTAGATTCCTTACCGTCCCTCTTCTAAAATTATACAGAAAATCACTTCAGATGCAGCCACAGAATTTTTTTCAACTCTTTTCTCATGCAGAAGTATGCTAGAGAAAGAATGTCTACAATTCTTTGACAGGAAATTTACCGCAGAATTTAAATCAGCATTTAAATATCAATTTCAAGATCGTGGCTTTATTGGTAGTCTTACCGCCCCCGAGGTTCCTTCCTGCACTTTTCGAGGTAAATTAAAAAAAAAAAAATGGCATAGATGCCGTATCATCCCTCAGCCGTTGTTGTTTTGAATTGTTTGGCGATTTTTTGTTGGCGTGTTGCCGGTGTTTACGGATATGGCAAACTCGATATGGAAACCCCGTGTGACGTGTGTGTTGTGACGTGTCGTGTTCTGGCAACCCCTGAGAAGCTTAGAATTTTGTGATGTATTTTGATATAGTGTTCTATCGTTGTCTTTTTATTTTTATGTTAAATTTATTGGATGTATTTCATTGACTATAGTTTCTGTAGTCCGTTTAAACGCTCTTGCTGAAGTAATTAAGAAATACGAGGAAATTTTGACAAGAAAGGGAGGTTTGTTTATAGCGTGTCAATGCGTATTAAGCCTATTTTGGAAAATGACGGCGGTGTTATGAGATATAATTTGTGCTGGAGGTTTCAAGAAAGCAGATGTCTGTTAAGGTATGTTGATAATTT
The DNA here is from genome assembly GCA_963932465.1 of Maratus speciosus. NCBI lineage: Eukaryota > Metazoa > Arthropoda > Arachnida > Araneae > Salticidae > Maratus > Maratus speciosus. Next base: position 178,186,364 of record OZ010793.1, read on the forward strand.
TATGTATATTTTGCTGCTTTAAGAGTTTTTTACATTTTGAGATTGTTACAAAACGAGAACTGCTGAATTTTGAGAATGCTATACCGCGAAAAATGCTGAATTCGGCGATGTTTTTTTTTTCGGTAAATGAGCGCGAAGCGCTCATACAACTATTGCTGATTGCCACTTCAACGAGTTTCGTTTTTTAGGTATATTTTGCTGCTTTAAGAGTTTTTTACATTTTGAGATTGCTACAAAACGAGAACTGCTGAATTTTGAGAATGCTATATCGCGAGAAATGCTAAATTCGGCGATGTTTTTTTTCGGTAAATGTGCGCGAAGCGCTCATACAAGAATTACTGATTGCCAGTTTAGCGAATTTTGTTTATTATTTACATTTTATTTTCGTTAAGCCAAACATGCATATAAACCAGCGCTTGGCGACATTTACTACTTAGCGGAAAAAGGGGTTTTCACGCCAAGAATTCCAAGATGGCGGCCGGGGGGGAACTTATGACATCTGTTCCAAAAAAATTAATTTAATCTAATGTTAACAACTGTTTCTAAAAATCAATGAACATTGTGGCTATCACTTAGTTTTAATTGTGATTTTCCTAAAAATAGGTGGTAATTTTCTTTACTGTTCCATCCTTACCATCCCTTTTTTTCCTATTTCGTCCCTTTTTTCCTATACCGTCCACTTTTTTTACCTTACCGTCCCTTCTTTAACACCCATTTAAGACAATGTTATACAAAAATTCTGTATTAAAAGTACTACATTTTTATTATTTCTTATTTGAATGTCCTGTGGGTACTATTCAAATTCATTATAAGTAAAAATGTAGAAGAAAATAAAAAGTTATAGTGGTAAAATTGCAAGGAAAATTAAACTCGCAAATTTAACTTAAACCTCAGTTAAATAAAAATTTTCTCTCTGCTGACCATTTTTTCTTTATTTTGAATCGTTAAGTCATTCGTCTATCAGATTAAAATGTTATTTTAGCAAGTTTAATTTCACCAGATTTTTATTACCGAAAATGAAAAGATTGTGAGAATGCCCCATGTACCGTCAGTAAATTTCAAGGATATTTCATAAGCTCCAGAGAAAAATGGAGGTGCAACAGAATCAATTTTTTCTACACAGAATAATAAACAAAGTCCTTGAATTGGATGCCACAAGTTGAATATTATACTTCATGAAAGTCCTTTTTAACCTTTCAAAGAGGATTGGGATAAATGGAATTGTTATATAAACTTCACACATTTTAGGGTATAATTATCGGTAACCATGAATTTATCGAAAAATTTACAGAACTGTTCCATATGAACCAATCCTCTTTGAAAGGTTAAAAAGGATTTTCATGAAATATAATATTCAACTTATGGCATCCGACACAAGGACTCAGTGTAATATTATGTATAGAAAAATTGATCGTGTTCCACCTACATTCTTCTCTGGAGTTTATGAAATATCCTTTAAACTTACTGACGGTACAGATTCTTCATATATTGGGATTACAAAGAGTAGCTTCTTCTTTGAAAGTCTGAAAGAGCATAAAAATGATTTAAAAATATAAACTTTCCACTGCATTGTCAATAACCTTCCTCAAAGGAAGTATTTCGTTTATTGACTTTGACAATACCAGGATTCTTTCAAAACATGTCCATCCGTTAAAAGCAATTTTTGGAGAATCTTTAGAGATTTGTTTCAGAAGCCAAGGAATATGCAATGATAATGTTTCATGTTCTATTCCAGAAGTTTGGGTCAGTATTTTGAAAGGACTTTAGTTTTTATATAATATTTCCAGTAATGTTGTTTTAATTCTTTTTGTGGTTCACTGTGGTTATTTTAAATATTTTAAGGAAATTTCTGTTACTTCTTTCAGTTTGAATATGTCGTTTATTATTTAACATGCCGTTTTGTATTTTAGAAAAATAACTCATGAGGATGGTTTTAAAGATAAACCGAATCGTCGGATACAATTTTTATTTTTGTGATTTTAATTTTTCATCTTTGTTTAAAATAAAGCGTACGTTGGATATCCAGTTATCGTTTTTTGTTATCACATTTGAGTATACAATGTAAAGTCCTTATATGTATAAAATACCTTTGAATTAAAATCTATCTAACAAGTATAATTAATGAAAATTAGTGCATAACATTCGCTAAAGCAGCTTATTAGATACGCAACAAATGTATACTTCATCAAAATATGAAAACTATATTTCGTAATATTTAATGTGTTATAATTTTCATATTTTGATGAAATATATATATAAGTATATATATATTTTATAAAATTTTTATTTTTATTTTTTATCCTATTTAATTTACTTATAAACCCCTTAAATTGCAGCAAAAATAATTCGGTTACATTACTGTGTACTGTTGAAAATCGTTTGCAATGTATATTTATGATCTTACTGTATTTCAAACAAATTCTACTTGATATACATCACTGAGATGTACTATTTGGCTTACTGTAGAAGATGATGTGCATACCATTTATTGTTCATTTACATGGACACACAAAAGGATGCAGTTACGGTATTGTCATTGAACAATAATTGCTAGAAGTACATTTTCAGTTGCGGCATTTATATTTAATAGCTATTTTTTGTATATTACTTGATGTGTATAAATTCTATGGATCCTAGTGAGTGCTCCACAAAAGAATTCGAGTACATTTCCATTTATTTACGAAAATTGCTGAAGGGAAATTTTCAACTGTGTTTGGCGTTTCGTAACTGAACTAAATTTTAGCATACTATGTAATATATATACGAATCTATAGATCCAAAGGGTTTCATAATATAATTCCAATATTTTTCCACTTTAGATAATAATTGCTTATATTAGATTTTCAGATGTGTTATGCGTTTGCAACATTGTTTCTTTAGATATCCTCTTTCACCTTATTAGATGATAAAGTTTTGTTACATAGATCTATGTATCATGCACAGGGTTGCATAAAAGAATTCGAATATTTTCCCCACTATAGATGGTAATTGTTGATACTGGATTTTCAGATCAGTGATCGTTTTCAAAATTGTTTCTTTAGATATACCTTTTCCCCTTATTAGGCGGTAAAGTTTTGTTACATAGAGCTACAGATCATGAACAAGGTTTCAGAAAATAATTTGAATGTTTTTCGGCTATTGATGGTAATTACTGATATTGGATTTTCAGATCTGTGATCGTTTTCAAAATTGTTTCTTTAGATATCATATTTTACCTTATTAGATGATAAAGTTTTGTTACATAGATCTATAGATCGTGTACAGGGTTGCAGAAAAGAAATTAAATATTTTTTCCGACTATAGATGGTAATTGCTGATGTTGGATTTTCAGATGTGTTATGCGCTTTCAAAATTGTTTGTTTAGATATCATTTATCAGCTTGCTATACGGTAAAGTTTTGTTGCAGTATTCTGAATTTTTTGAACAATGTTTCATGAACTATGCTTGACGTATTATTTTTCTTTCTTGTTAAATATTGTCTTGAACTCAAACAATTATTGCATTTCCCCCATTTTCTATGTAATAACCTACACAACTTCCTATAATCCTCACCGGGACATTTATTGCACTCTTATGTGGCGCGGGTGCGTCATCGGAATGTGTTTTCGAAAAGTTTATATAATTGTGCAGCAATCTGTTATTATTTTTGAATTCGCAAAACTTTATAAGCAGCCTTCATTTTAAGTCTTGTATTAGGGTAAGGTGTAGGGTACATTAGATATTGCATTAGAGAATTGTAAATCACAAGATTTTGTATTAGGAGCGAGATTTTACGAAATGATGCGTGCTGTAATACACATTATTACTATAGTTGTAATTTTCATTAAATGCTAACTTTTAGGTAGCTTTCATTACAAAAAGCTACCTATTGCAGCCGTTCGGTGGAAAGCGATTTCAAAAAATTTTGGTATATTTTCATCGATCATGACCCCCAGACCCCGAAACCACCCTCCGTTCAAAATTGATATATATATATATATATATATATATCCATATATATATATATATATATATATATATATATATCTGACCTATGTCACACTGTAACTCTCGTATTTATGAACCGATTTGCATGTAATTCGGTGTGTACATAGTACACACCAATGTCTCGACCGAGTTCGTTGGCCAGCTTCATCCGCCATTTTGTTTCAAAATGGCGGCCATTTAAAATTTGTTTAAAAATTTTAAATTTGAAATGTGGTACCAAAAAATTGAAAATGGAAAAATATTTTTTTCTTATGTATTTGACCTTTATACAAAGACTCCGGAGCAATTTTTGTTTCGTCTATATCTTAAAAAATGGCTGAGTTATAGCATTTTGAATTTCTAGCGTGGCTGACATTTTGAAACGTCCTGAATTTTGTCACGCGACAAAAGGCGTATTTATGAACCGATTTGGATGTAACTTCGTTTATACATAGTACATACCAATATCTCGACCGAGTTCGTTGGCCAGCATCATCCGCCATCTTGTTTGAAAATGGCGGCCATTTAAATTTTTAAGAAAAATTTAAATTTGAAATGTGGTACTAAAAAATTGAAAATTGAAAATATATTTTTTTCTTATGTGTTTGACCTTGATAAAAAGAATCGGGAGCAGTTTTTGTTTCGTCTATATCTTAAAAAATGGCTGCGTTATAGCATTTTGAATTTCTAGCATGGCTGACATTTTGAAGTATCCTGATTTTTGTCACGTGATAACAGATGTATTTATGAACCGATTTGGATGTAATTCAGTGTGTACATAGTACACACCAATGTCTCGACCGAGTTCGTTGTCCAGCTTCATCCGCCATCTTGTTTCAAAATGGCGGCCATTTAAAAAAATTTAAAAAATTTAAAATTTAAAATGAGATACCAAAAAATTAGAAAATGAAAAAGATTTTCTTCGTATGTGTTTGACCTTAATACAGAGATTCCGGAACAGGTTTTGTTTCGTCTATATCTAAAAAAAATGGCTGAGTTATAGCATTTTTAATTTCTATTGTGGCTGACATTTTAAAACGACCTGATTTTTGTCACGCGATAACAGGCGTATTTATGAACCGATTTGGATGTAACTTGATCTGTACATAGTACATACCAATGTCTCGACCGAGTTCGTTGGCCAGCTTCATTCGCCATCTTGTTTCAAAAGGGTTGCCATTTAAAAAAAAGTAATTTAAAATTTAAAATAAAGTATTCAAAAATTGGAAAATGAAAAAAAAAATTTTGTGTGTTTGGCCTTGATACAAAGATTCTGGAGCAGTTTTTGTTTCTGAAAATTTGTTCTTTTGTTTATATCTTAAAAAATATTGAATTATAGCACTTTAAATTTCTAGCATGTCTAACACTTTGAAACGATCTTGTATTTGTCACGCGATAACACACGTATTCGCCTATTTCGATGGAAGAAGGCATGTGGATAGTATACATCAATATCTCAACCAAGTTCGCTGGCCACCTTCATCAGCCATCTTGTTTCAAAATGGCGGCCATTAAATTAAAAAAAATATATTTAAAGTGAGGTGAAAAAAAAAAATAGAAATTGAAAAAGGTTTCTTTCATAAGTATTTGACATTGATATAAGCATTCACGAGCATTTTTTGTTTGTCTTTATCTTAAAAAATGGCTCAGATATAGCAGTTTCAATTTCTAATGTGGGTGACATTTTGAAAAACTTATTTTTTGCCTGCGACAGCACTCGTATATATCAACCGATTCCGATGTGAGTGAGCATGTGCACAGCCATTACTAAGGTCTCGACCAAGTTCACTGATTAGCCTCATCCACCATGTTGTCTTAAAATGGCAGGAACTTTAAGAAATCGCCGAATTTGGCAGCCAAATATAAGTTAGTTTAAATAAAAGCAGCTTGGATAAAGCTGACTAATTTCGTGAAATTCTCATTCATAATGATTTAGTATTGATAAAAATTAATATTGGATCTCCTATATTCGGTTTCCACTAAATTGAGCTTCGTGTGTTTGAATAATATAAGTTGGCTTTTTTAAAATAAGGAAAATGAAAGCTAACTCTTCCTCCCGGCACTGGCCGGAAGGACTTTTTTAGGTAGCTTTCTTTACAAAAAAGCTACCTATTGCAGCCGTTCGGAGGAAAGCGATTTCAAAAAATTTTGGTATATTTTCATCGATCATGACCCCCAGACCCCGAAACCACCCTCCGTTCAAAATTGATATATATATATATATGACGTATGTCACACTGTAACTCCCGTAATTATGAACCGATTTCGATGTAATTCGGTGTGTACATAGTACATACCAATGTCTCGACCGAGTTCGTTGGCCAGCTTCAGCCGCCGTTTTGTTTCAAAATGGCGGCCATGTAAAATTTTTAAAAAAATTTAAAACTTGAAATGTGGTACCAAAAAATTAAAAATGGAAAAATATTTTTTTTTCATGTATTTGACCTTTATACAAAGATTCCGGAGCAGTTTTTGTTTCGTCTATATCTTAAAAAATGGCTGAGTTATAGCATTTTGAATTTCTAGCGTGGCTGACATTTTGAAACGTCCTGAATTTTGTCACGCGATAAAAGGCGTATTTATGAACCAATTTGGATGTAATTCGGTGTGTACATAGTACATACCAATCTCTCGACCGAGTTCGTTGGCCAGCTTCATCCGCCATTTTGTTTCAAAATGGCGGCCATTTAAAATTTTTTTAAAAATTTAAAATTTGAAATGTGGTACCAAAAAATTGAAAATGGAAAAATATTTTTTTCTTATGTATTTGTCCTTTATACAAAGATTTTGGAGCAGTTTTTGTTTCGTCTATATCTTAAAAAATGGCTGAGTTATAGCATTTTGAATTTCTAGCGTGGCTGACATTTTGAAACGTCCTGAATTTTGTCACGCGATAAAAGGCGTATTTATGAACCGATTTGGATGTAACTTCGTTTATACATAGTACATACCAATGTCTCGACCGGGTTCGTTGGCCAGCTTCACCCGCCATCTTGTTTAAAAATGGCGGCCATTTAAATTTTTAAGAAAAATTTAAACTTGAAATGTGGTACCAAAAATTGAAAATTGAAAAAATATTTTCTTCTTATGTGTTTGACCTTGATAAAAAGATTCGGGAGCAGTTTTTGTTTCGTCTATATCTTAAGAAATGGCTGAGTTATAGCATTTTGAATTTCTAGCGTGGCTGACATTTTGAAGCGTCCTGATTTCTCTCACGTAATAACAGGCGTATTTATGAACCGACTTGGATGTTCTTTGGTGTGTACATAGTACATACAAATATCTCGACCGAGTTCGTTGGCCAGCTTCATCCGCCATCTTGTTTCAAAATAGCGGCCATTTAAAAAAATTAAAAAATAAAAAAATTTAAATGAGATACCAAAAAATTGGAAAATGAAAAAGATTTTTTTGTATGTGTTTGACCTTAATACAAAGATTCCGGAACAGTTTTTCCTTCGTCTATATCTAAAAAAATATGGCTGAGTAATAGCATTTTGAATTTCTCTTGTGGCTGACATTTTAAAACGACCTGATTTTTGTCACGCGATAACAGGCGTATTTATGAACTTATTTGGATGTAACTTGGTCTGTACATAGTACATACCAATGTCTCGACCGAGTTCGTTGGCCAGCTTCATTCGCCATCTTGTTTCAAAAGGGTTGCCATTTAAAAAAAAATTAAATTTAAAATTCAAAATGAGGTATTAAAAAATTGGAAAATGAAAAAGATTTTTTTATGTGTTTGGCCTTGACACAAAGATTCCGGAGCAGTTTTTGTTTCTGAAAATTTGTTCTTTTGTTGATATCTTAAAAAATGGTTGGTTTATAGCACTTTGAATTTCTAGCATGGCTAACATTTTGAAACGATCTTGTATTTGTCACGCGATAACACACGTATTCGCCTATTTCGATGTAAGAAGGCATGTGGATAGTATACATCAACACCTCGACCAAGTTCGCTGGCCAGATTCATCAGCCATCTTGTTTCAAAATGGCGGCCATTAAATTAAAAAATATATATATATTTAAAGTGAGGTGCAAAAAAATTAGAAATTGAAAAAGGTTTCTTTCTTAAGTATTTGATCTTGATATAAGGATTCAGGAGAATTTTTTGTTTGTCTTTACCTTAAAAAAGGGCTCAGATATAGCAGTTTCAATTTCTATTGTGGGTGACATTTTGAAAAATCTGATTTTTTGCATGCGACAGCAATCCTATATATTAACCGATTCCGATGTGAGTGAGCATGTGCGCAGCAATTACTAAGGTCTCGACCAAGTTCACTGCTTAGCCTCATCCACCATGTTGTCTTAAAATGACAGACACTTTAAGAAATTGCCGAATTTGGCAGCCAAATATAAGTTACTTTAAAGAAAAGCAGCTTGGATAAAGCTGACTAATTTCGCGAAATTCTCATTCATTATATTGATAAAAATTAGTATTGAATCTCCTATATTCGGTTTCCACTAAATTGAGCTTCGTGTGTTTGCATGATATAAGTTGGCTTTTTTAAAATAAGGATTATGAAAGCTACCTCTTCCTCCCGGTACTGGCCGGAAGGACTTTTCGTTTGTGCGTTCTTAATTCTAATGATCAGCAGAACAAAATAAAATAATGGTACATTAAATTAGTAATATATATATATATATAATAAAATAACAATATAATAATATGTATTATACAATAATAATATAATATATTTATGTATAATAAAATAACGATAGAGTAAGGAAAAATGAAATAATTGAAAATTATTGAAATTTACCATGGCATGTTCAGCATTGGAAATGAAGTGTGTAGCATTAATATTTCCTTTACAAGGGCTCTCAAACTAATTCCGTAACATTAAGGTCAATGATGGGGAAAAATCGTTTGAAGAGTATTTTAATGATGTTACTGTATTCCAAATGTAATGAAATTTATATACATCATAGAGGTTTATTATAAGATGCTTTCTATAGAATATGGTTTTCATAGCATTTATCGTTAGTTTACAGAGACACACAAAATAATTCGTTTACAGAGTATAATATTGTGTTTGAGCAATAATTGCTGGAAGTGAGTGTAAAATCTTCATATGCATTTTTAAAATGAATTAATATTTTCATGCAATTCAATGTCTATAAATTTTATAGATTATATACAGAGTTCTATAAAAGAATTCTAGTACATTTCTGCTTACTGCCGGAACTGCTAAAGGGGAATTTTCAAATGGGTTATGTGTTACCTAAAGTTTTGCAAACTATGTAGTATATATGCAAATTTATAAATAAAATACAGGGTTGCACAAAAGATTTCGATGACATTCCGAGGGTAGATGGGACTTTTTTTAATTGAGTTATGCGTTTTCTAATCTGCTTAATTAGACATAATATTTTGCTATCGGTGAAATTAGGTTACATTACTTTCAATATGTTGAAAAGTGTTTCATAATCACTGCTCCACACAAGATTTTTCTTTCTTGTTAATTAATAATTAAATATTTTTTACGCCTGTTACATATGTCACTTGTCTTCAAAAGATGATGTAAGAAACAACTAAATTTTTCTGCTCTAAAAAACTCTTTAAATAAAATAACAGATTTTAAACAGAATATAAAATCTCGTTATCGGCAAAACAGTCAGGAAAGATAAAGTGTATTTTAAACTTATTACAACCTTATTTAACCTCATTTTTAAATTTCCTTTTACAGTAAGAATTAATATTTAACGCCTAGTCAATAAACATATAAACATATATTCCGTATTTCATAATCACTTTGGAAATGATTTTTCGCAAATCTTACCTTGTACTGCTTAAAGAAAAAAAAAAGTAAAATATTGACTCAATCATTCGTTAAAAAAGATTGTTTGATACCCTTTTTAGGTGTGTTCATAATTATATAAATACGAGCATCTGTAGTCGTCGTCCGGCCCGTCAGTCTGTCTGTCTGTCCGTTTGTCCGCATATAACATCTCAAAAACTACCCAACAGAAGGGTTTGAAATTTAATATATATTTTCGTTGCAGTATTTTGTCAAGAATTTCAAATTTTATAAAAATCGAATCAAAACTTAAAAAGATATTGATAAAAGTTTTCTCCATTCTATTAAATCCTATCATATGTAATTAATTCAGTGATATCCCATGACAGGTAATGATTCTAGGTTGCCATGGTGATTACGTCCTATTTAAGATGGAGCCATATTATTTCCGTATTACTCAATTTAATATATATAATCGTAATAAATTTTGTATTCATGCATTTTTGCATAAAAATGCGACAGCTATTGCACCAAGATCTGATTTATAAAACTAGTTATAATACGAATGCACCTCATTTGCCACGTTTGAAGTATAATTTACGGCATGTTTAAAAAAAATGTAAAATATTGACTCAATCATTTGTTAACCAAGATCATTTATGACAGACACCCTTTTTTTATCTTTAAGAAGCTGTATCTATTTCGCACTATTCATTTAACACAATTTCAGCACGAACAGCTTCACTTTTTTCTTCTTCCGCGAATAAAGCACATATCCGGGGAAGATATATATCGTAAACACAAAAGAAAAAAAAACATTACCTATTCTTGTCAGGTAAATAATAAGCGTTTTATGGCTTTTACACAAAATGATTTTGGCGACGGTGATTGGCGAGTGGATTTATTTTAGAGTGGTAACCCCAATTTTCTCAGAGCAAACGATTTGTAGTCAAGTTAAGGTTTCGCGGTCAGTTTTTAGGCTGGGCCGCTTTTTTGAGAACTTAGGCGGTGTTGTATTATAGGGCTGCGGCCACAATATAGAAAAATGAAGACAATATTCAGAGTTTGGGTGAGAACAAAATTATTTGTATTTTCTTTATTATTTCATATTTATTGTCATTTAAATGAAGATTTTTTTTTACCTATATTTTAAAAATTCTTTTACATTCTTCATAATTTTAATAAATTCATATTATATTTTTATGGTTACTATTTTTTTTTAATAAAATTGAATAATTAATATTATTTAAATAATTTATATTTTGTTTGGTAGTTTTTTATATTCATTTTTATTTTACCTTCGGAATAGAACATTGGGTAGACCCTCGATATATCGCGTCTTATTACATCATACATTCGGATATATTGCTCTTTTTACGTGTACCTAGAAAAATAAACTTTTCACTTTAACCGCACTTTTGGAGTAACTTCAGGAAGAGAATTATAGATAAGTCGATTAGAATAAGTGTAATTATCTATTATTATTTTATTAAGAAAATTGTAATATGCGTATAAAGTAACACTTTGGAAACAAATAAAGGGTTCGAGTGTAAAATATGGCAACTGACATATTTGAATTTATTCTGATTTTCATATAAAATTGTTTAACCTTTTGAAGGGTAAGTAATTGGGCTTCTGTAATGTTGAATTCGCACCGGAATATGCCTAAAATTTTATTTGAAAATCTAGAAAATGCAATTTCACACAGTGTTGCCAGATAGTCAAAAGTCAATTTCCCCAAAATTCCTGAAATTTTCCCCAAATCAGTGTTTTTTTCCGTAAAAATCCCCAACTCAGTTTTTACTCAGAAAGGGAATTTTTAAATTTTCAATTTACCACTATAAAAAATATCTAAGTAATTTAAGCTAAAAATTTTTCCCCAAATCAAGCCTTTTTTTGAAAAAATTCCCCATTTACAAAAAACAAATTTTTAAACTGAGCTGAATGCATATTCTGTAGCTACATGAGAATGAGAGATATTTTGCAGTGACAAGTTATTTCATGTTTGTTTTTAAAAGTATTGTCTAACAATGTTGGACTATTGTTACATTAGCTCATAGCTTTAGACAATCTTTTATCAATTGGGATTTGAATGAATCCGAGATGGTACGCTGTTTTAATTTTTTTGTCATCCCTATACTGAAGTACATAATCATAATGCAAAGTACTTTCGCTGTATCAATCGGAGTGCTTTTGCATATCATAAGAGAAAAATATCTGCTTTCCACATATTTAAGTTAAAATTTTTTAAAAGTACGGCGTAGGAATTTTTCGTTAAAGCCCTGCAGATTTAGTCACGTGCAGATTTAAGCTGCTTAAGACTTTAGAGTCTCATGTATCTGTAATATGTGTAAATTGTAATGTAGTAAACAATGAACACGACCACATATAAGAGAATAATGATTTATATTTCCGATTTCTGGATTGTATTTTCGTTTTTCAAATCAAAATTGAGTTCGAGACTGATCCAGTTTTTCTACAGGACTAAAAGAAATTAAAAATTCCCCAATTTTTTCCCCAAAATTTTTGTAGTCCCCAAAAGTTTCCCCACGAACTACTTGTCCCCAAAAAATTCCCCTAGAGGTTCAAAATTCCCAAAATGGGGACAAAATCCCCAATCTGGCAACACTGATTTCACAACTTTATCTCAGCAATGTTTTAAAACTAAAATTTAATCAAATTATTCTGGTACAAATCTTGATTAAAATTAAGTGAGATATAATATATCCCACCACCTCTCAAGGGGCTGACTCATGCTGAGATCGTTTTTAAAGTACAAGTTTTATTTATTTCTCTATACATATGCCATCATAATAACATAAAAAATTTTTGGTAAGAGAAAAGAGTCTTATTATTAAAATTCAGAAAATCTAATAAAATAAAATCTATCAGAGAAAAGATGTTGCACATAAGTTAACTGAAGGTTCAGTCTTCATATATGAGCTGTCTTAGAGGACGCAATAGAAATTGTTTGGTTGTAGATTTTTTAGACAGCTTAAATATTGAATATCACGAAACTTGTAGTTTGCTAGTTATCTTGTTAGCCGAACCCTCAAATCTTAAACATTTTTTTTTTCTTTTTTTAATCTCTTTGTTTTCCTCATTTTTTCGTTCATTCAGATTATATCGCTCTATTTAACACTTTCCAACATAGTTGAAAAGTGTTTATGAATTCGGTTTTTTTGTCTATCTGTCCGTGCTCTAACTCGTGTAAATATACTTGGATTGCCATATGATTTTTACATGTTATTGTGATTTACTAAAGAACGTTCGGTATTAAAAATTAAGTATTTAGTATTTAAAGTTCGTTTACAGAGATACACACATTGTGGTATAAATGGGAAAATTGCTTGTGGTGTATTTTATTGACGTTACGACATTTCAAACATATTGAGATTGCATCACTGAGGTTCACAACAGTGTGCTTTCTGAGGAGTATAGAATAAGTGGCATTAATAGTTCGTTTACAGGAGCGTACAACCTAATTTTATTGCACAATGATGTATGGGGAATAATCGTTTGCGATGCATATTATTGATGTTACGATATTTCAAACATAATGAGATTGATATGCTTGACTGAGGTACACAACAAGTCAAAAACGTGCTTTCTCAGAAGTATAGAACAAGTGGCATTAATAGTCTATTTACAGGAACGCACGATGTAATTCCATTACATAATGACGCCTGGGGGAAAATTGCTTGGGGTGCATTTTATTGATGTTACGACATTTAAAAAACATGATGAGATTGCATCACTGAGGTACGCAACAAAGTGATTTCTCATGACTATAGAATAAGTGGCATTAATAGTTCTTTTACAAGAACACACAAAACAATTCAATTACATAATGATGCATGGGCGGGGGGGAATGCTTACGGTGCGTTTTATTGATGTTACGCTATTTCAAACATAATGAGACTGACACATATCACTGAAGTGCTCAATAATGTGCTTTCTCAGGAGTATAGAATAAGTAGACAAGTGCGTTTGTTTACAGGAACGCACAAAACAATTCAATCACATAATGATGTACGGGGAAAAATCGTTTGAGGTTCATTTTAATGATGCTATGATACTTTAAACATGATTGAATTATAAAAGATCACACAGGTTCACCACAACATGTTTTCTATAAATTATGGGGTGCGTAGCATTTATCTTTTATTTACAGAGACACGCAAAAGAATTCAGTGATTGGATTGGCGATGATCGATAATAGCTGGAAGTTCGTTTTACATTATAGTCCACGGAGTAAAGTTATTTAATAGAGGTTATTTTATGGAGGTTATGTTATTTCAGGTATAATGAGATTGATATGCACCATTGCGGTAGGCTACAAAATGCTTTCTGAACAGTATAGAGTAAGTGGCATTTATAGCTCGTTCACTGGGGCGCACAAAAGAATTCCATTACATTATGATCTGTAGGGAAAAGTCGTTTGCTGTACATTTTAATAATGTTATGATTCTTTAAATATAATCATATATATTTAAACGCAAAGGTAAAAATTGAAGTAGATCGAAATCGGCGCATTTGCCCATGCGTCAACTCTTTTTCGCACCTCTTCAATTTAGAGGAATGTAGAACGAGTTTCTGCTAGCCCAGCTGTCTAAAGCAACAATTTAAAGCACTGAATTTTTGTGGAAGACGCAGGTTCGAGCCCAACGCCCAGCCAAAAGATTTCTGTAATATTTTTGACGATAATTCATTTCAATAATGACATATTTTATTAGGAGGAGAAGTTATATTTTTATTTTATTATTACTATTATTTGAATGCTTTATAATTAAATAAAATTTAACACTCAACAATATTTTTTTAAATAATAATTTTCTATTTAAAATATTTATGTTAAAATATTTTGCATGTAATTACCATCTGAATAAACTGAGCTGATCTACAATTTTATACTTTCTGAACTTTATCAGGAATATGTATGTGTGTGTGTCAGAAAGAAAAGTTTGCCATTCTTTTCCATGAAAAATAAAAAATAAAACGGAAAAAAGAAAAATATTCATATAAGAACTATAAAGGAAATTACCTTGATATCCGTGGTTTAATATTTAAAAAAATGTAAAAATAAATTCAAGTAATAAAAAAATATATATTATAAATCGTTAGTTGCATCAAGTTTCAAATTGAGGCTTTTAGAGAATGAACTGATAAAAATAAAATTCATCGCAGCTTTTAATGGTCGTGAAGTTTAAAAAAAATAATAACAAACTTAAATAAAAATAAATATTGTTATTTAAAAAAAATGAGACCGGAGTAAGTAAAAATAAAAGGTCTACCTATTATTTTTAGTTAAATTTCTAATAAAAAGCAAGCATAATTGGTTGTAAATTATAAACTTAAAATTCTTTCACTTTACTGAATAAGTTAATAGACTGACAGCACCATCTATCGCCTAAAATCAATAGGAATCACTTATGCAATATAGAAATTTGCTCGATGTCAATAATTAATTTTAAAGCAACTAATTAAAAATGCAAGAATTTTTCTAATGAAACGTTCAAGTTATTTATCGTCAAAATTTGACGGGTGCTATCTAGTCTAGTTAGTTTTAAAATCATTAGTAAGGTGCATCACAGCATGATTTGTATAGATTATGGATTGCGTAGCATTTATCGTTGATGTACCGAGACACGCAAATAATTCGAATAAAGAACTGACTATGATCGACAATTAAATTTTTTTTTGCAGTATGTTGTTTTAAATATCTAATTTTTAGAGTATTACTCGGTGTGTATAAGTTCATATACAGAGTTGCAAGAAAGATTTCCGCAAACAGTAATGGATATGGACAGCAATTGCTGCAAATGGATTTTTACAGAATTTATGGTCTTTTTAATGTGTTATTTACATAGCTCCTTTCCTTGTATGAAGGAAAGTTAATTCTGTAATAATATTCTGTTTGTGTCGGACACTGTTTCATAATCTATGCCTAATGCATGAAATTTCGTTCTTATTTCCGTGCCTCCCTGGGTGCTGGGTTCGAACCAAATCGCGCCCGCCGGCCTAACCGTTCGTAGTTTTCGTGGTTTTCTACGAACCTTGGGAAACCTTGCGTAAATACGGGTTAGATTCCCTTAGAAAGACCCCCCCCCACGGAGGGCACTCCCCCTATGATCTATATCTCTCGAGTAGATAATCGGCCGTCAAAAATCAACCCAACAACCGACCCGTGCCTCCCTGTAAGCGCGATATATAACCAGGGGCTACTATGCTCTGTAACCGGTAAACCTTAAAGAAATTCCAGATGCATTTTTTAAAATGTTTCTTGCATTAAGGATACCAAATAAAGAAGGAAATATATTGCACTTAAGTTATGTAATTGGGGTAAAAGATAATGCTTAAAAATAAATCTATTAGCAGCATTTTTTTTCTAATTTAGTACTTATTTACTAAATTTATCCATACTCTAGAAGAACAGTGATTCCCAACGCAGAAACCGTCAATTTGATGTCAGCGTTACTCACGGACCTGTTTTTGCTTTATACTACGCATAGATTTCTTTTAGCATCATATTTTAGTGTGTCGCGGAAATTTAACTATGGATTTAAGTATGCACATAACACACAAAAAGGTTTAGAAACATAGCGTTAAAACCCTTGAAGCGTCCTAACCTTATTTTTCCATCACATAATCTTTGAATTCAAGAGCTGATTTAACACAAAATTCATATTAATGTTATTTTTTGCAGTGCATAAGATAAATGGATTTGTGAGGTAGTCATAAACAAATTCTCATGCAAATTCTTTTCATAGCTATTATTTTATGAATCATTAAACATACATGAAAAAGTCTGCAGGACGCTTAAATAGTTAGAACTTCCCAGACAAATCTAGTAACATTCACGATAATAAAAATCATTATCATGGTTGAGACTTCTTCAAGAAACAGCCTTCTTCTATAGAAAAAAAAATATTCTTAATAACAAGTGGTATTACAAAATATTTCTCTATAATTCGAAATTTTTTATTTAAAATTTTATCCGTAAAAAGTTTCTAACTTATCTTTTTTTAATTCAAGGAACAACAATATTACCATTCTTAAAAAAACTGAAATACATAAAATAATCTGTACATTATGATTGTAAAATTATTCGAAATTCAATAAGGTAGCAACTATAGTGGACCACTAATTTTTAAAGTTTAAAAACAAACCCAAAATGCATTTCTTGAAAACGACTGAAAGAAATCTGATTGTCTAACATCCTTAAATGCTAACTTTCTATAAACTGGTTGGAATAATTGTTTTGTTTTTTTTCTGCTGGTACGTGTGTTAATTTATTAAGTGTCTTCAAAAACAGATTTTTTGGTAAATTCTTAGAGATTTCATTAAGAGATAAGTTTTTATTTAAAGCATTGCTTCTTTAATATCATATTTTATTTTAAATTAAACTACTGTTGATATACTTTATTGCATTAAAAATAATTTGTTGTATAAGCCGAAAATTTATGCTTATTTTTTAAATGTTCTTTTGTTTTTTGAAAAGAAATACAGTTGTTATGAAAATTCTTACGTAAATAGTTATGTTTCTATAATAAAAAAAAAGTTATACTGTACACTATTTAGATCTTCAAAAATGAATGGAAATAAATTAAAAAGATTCATGCATCAGAAATTTACTAGGCCCACTAATGGAGCATAGAGGAAGGTAACATTGTTTAATTTTATTTTTTTCCGAATAATATATTTTGAAACTTTGAATGTTGATTCTGATACATGAAGGTTAGGATTAGGCTAAGAATATACATATTATTTGGAATTCACTAACATTTTGACAGTAATTAGATAAATGTCCTTATGTGGCTCACTACTGGTGCGTTTGCCTTAATTTTTTCAAATCTAAATTATTTTTAACAGAATTATAATTTATGAACTTCATTGCGAACAAATAATGAAAATAAGATTGTTTATTGTTATCATTACTATTATTTCAAACACTATTAATGAATTTCATTATTATTAAATGACAGTGTTAACACCAATCGTCATCATGTGATCACATTAATACTTTATTGCATTTTTATTGTAAATAATATTTTGTTATTTTAATTTGAAATCAGTAAATCATATTCTGAACCTAGAACCATCCCACGCGTTAGAATCTGGCATGGAATATGGTCAAAGGTGACCGGCCACTTGCGATTTTAGACATTTTGTTAAAAATATAGAAAACTACATGAAACTCTAGGTGTGTAAACAGAATAGTACAGGTCATACATTTCCGTGAGGATTTTTTCCCGAAATCCCATAGGGGACCGTCAACAAATTGAAAAAGAACGAATATATTTTGGATAACCTTGTCAAAACTAATGTAGCAAAAGCGTTCAAATTGTAGATTATGATTAAGTGGCTTATTGTAATAATTTATGTTCATTTTTATGAGGATAGCATGTATACTAGTAGAAAAATTAAAGTTTTTATATAAAGAGTCCCAAATTTTGCCAAGTGTTTTGCTTATAATTTGTAGAATTGTTAGTATAAAAAAAGTTCTTTTCAGAAAATATGACAAACAACATTATACACAATACGATGCTATCAGAATTAAAAAATAATAAAAATTGTATGAAAAAGGAGCACGTTTACTAAATAATGACTCACTGCGCATGCCCGAATGTAATTAAAGTATAATTTACATAATGTGTTAGCTAAATGTATAGAGCAACTTTTGTAAAAGTCTCAAAATCATAGCTTGAAAATTCTGAAAATTATCGTTGATAGAATAAGCTCAAAGTCCGTTGTTCCCAAAAGGAAGCAAAACGATTAGGTGCTGTATCCAAATACAGTAGTGCGTGTAGTAGTGTGTATGCTATATTGGCACTAATCAGTGGATATGGGTACAACCCCTCATCTTTTTGCTTCGTTTTGGAACAACGGATTTTGAACTTATTCTATCAACGATAATTTTCAGAATTTTAAAGCTATGTTTTTGAGACTTATACAAAAGTTGCTCTATACATTTAGCTAACACATTATGTAAATTATATTTTGATTGCATTCGGGCATGCGCAGTGAAACAATATTTAGTAAACGTGCTCATTTTTCATACAATTTGTACTATATTTTAATTCTGATTGCAGGGTATTGTGTACAATGTTGTTTGTCATAGTTTTTGAAAATACTTTTTTTTATATTATGAAGTGTGCAAATTATAAGCGAAAAACGTGGCAAAATTTGAGGCTGTTTTTATGAAAACCTAAATTTCTCTTCGAGTATACATGCTACTCTCATAAAAATGGACATAAATTATTACAATAAGCCAATTAATCATAATCTACAGTTTGAACGCTGTTGCTACATTAGTTTTTACAGGGTTATCCAAAAGATATTAGTTCTTTTTCAATTTGTTCGGGAAAAAATCTTCGCGGAAATATATGACCTATACTATACTGTTTACACACCTGGAATTTCAGGTTAATTCCTCATGTAGTTTTCTAGATATTTAGCAAAACGTCTAAAATCGCAAGTGGCCGGTCACCTTTGGCCATATTGTGGAGATTACACAAATCAGTATGGCTTACCCTTGACAAAGAAACTTTTTCTGCTTTTTGGACAAGGGAAATTTAAAATGAAAAAAAAAGTTAGAATTTTATTCAAATGGACCTTCAACCTGAAAAAAAAAAAGTTAGAATTTTATTCAAATGGACCTTCAGCCTGTTACTCATTATCTGTAGAACAAAATTCAGACAAAGAAAATTCAATTTTTATAACGCCATCTCAGGGCATTATTTTCATTGCTAATGTTTACTGTGTTTATATGATCACGATCGGTGCTAATAGATTGCAGTTTATACAGCATTGTAATCTATGAAAAGTTTTTTACCTATATGTGTAAGAATATTATTTTTTAATTATGAGAATTACTATTGAATTCATTAAATAGAAATGAAAAATGTGTCATTTTAAAATTCGAAGATTTGAGTGAACTAAAGCAATTAAATATATTAAATTCATGCCATAAAAACGTTTTTAAGAAAAATAAAAACAATGCTCTAGTTTTGAAACTCCCTTTTATTTTCTTCATTGTTATAAGAGGTTAGAAACTTAAAAAAAATTAAATAATACCTCTTTCTCCTTAAGAAAATCACAAAAAAGTCAAAAGCAAAATTTCAGCTACAATCAATATTTCACAAAAAGTAAATGTAGTATGTTCTTTACGTCCTTGAAAAAACTCGTTTACTTTTTGAATCTTAACTTATTATAGTTATTATTATTATTATTTTACATTCTGTTGATACTATTTCAAAAGAACTTTAAAGTGCTGTCATTTAATTATGCCAAATTTTAATTGTTTTAAATTGTTTACAAATTATTATTCGATTCTGCCCTACTCAAATGTATTCCTTTGACAAATTGATATTGAAGGATAGAGTGGAGGTTTTAATACGTAATGCTAGACATTTCTGTTGATAACACTAAATAATTTTTACATTTTAGTGCTTTCCTACATATTTCAACTATTGCTTTAAAAATTAGAAATTATTCATTATCCTCCACACCCTCCTTTTTCTTTTAAGAAGTAAAAAGGAACTTTAAAATTAAGACAAAATTGTTTTAATAAATTAGTTCTTAAAAAAAAAAAAACATTTTCGATATTGTTTTCAAATTCTTATGTTTGTCCCTATACACTGTCAGAAAAAACTGTAAATTTATGAGAGTTTGCTCTTCAATTTTCACCGGTAACAGCCTTATTTGATGAAAAACGGTCTGATCCACTAAAAAATTACGGTACAACCCCATACATTTTCCTCCGCTAGGGTGTAAACCTTCATTTTAGTCATGTTTCGAAAAATAATGTCACTTAAACGCGACCGTAACATATTTTTTAACCCGCCAAAAAAGTGATTCTGTGATGATTATCTAACCTTCTACGTGCTATGAAACAGTAAGTAAACTGTTATTGTGTTTTGAAGTGCATTATATCTTTGGCCCGCAAAATTACGGGCTGATCAAAATTAGGGATTGACCGAATACCGAATAGTTGATTCGGTATTCGGTGGTTCGGCATGTAAACCGAATATTCGGCTTCGGCCGAATACTTTTAAGTATTCGGCCGAATAATTGCAGATAAGTATTTTTTTTAGAATTAGAAGAATTCTCTTTTACTTAGTAGTAGAATATGTTAAACAATGAGTTTCAATATTATGTGCATTAGTTCAGAGTTCAGATGCACTACAAAAAACAAGTCAAAGGCCATTTTTAATTTTAAAAAAAAAAAAAAAACTTTTTCCTTCCTAAAATAGTTTACATAGGGGCGAAATCTAAACAACTGTCTACAATAGAGAAAAATAAAGTAAAAAATATGCACATCTTTCCCATATCATTTAATTTTAATTAGTTCTACATTTGTTTTGTTTTTAATTTAAATTAATTTAATGTGTATTTTCTTTAATATACACATCAAATAAGTATATCAGAGTTCATATCTGTATAGCTAAGGTTATTAAAAGAAAATACACGCATCAAATAAGTATACCCATATGCCTACCCTATAGCTTTTATAACCGTTATATCAAAATCGCTCAAATTTGTTATCTTCATCACGACTGTGTTAAAATATTAATCAAAATATCCTATAGCTTTTATAACCGTTATATCAAAATCGCTCAAATTTGTTATCTTCATCACCACTGTGTTAAAATATTAATCAAAATATAAATATCTATCAATAATTTGACAGAAAATAGTTAAATGTACAAATTGATATGATACCTTTTGTATTTTGACAGCATTCCTATTCAATATGTTTATAATTAGACTTAGACAATCAGTAAATCAGCTTAATGACAACATTGTTTCTTTGTATTTGAATGAACTTTTGTTTTTCTGACAATTCTTATCCTTAATAATAGCCTGCATAATTTAATATTTTCATAGAGTATTTTTGGGTATTGACTAGTGATAAAATAATAAAAAATAAGTGATAGGTTAATGAATTTGAGAGTGGAAAGAAGTCATTAAATTTTTTTGTTAATTAGATTTAAGAATAAAAATGTATCTGAATTAAATTATTGAGAATTTAATTGCAATTAAAGTTTATTAAAATAGCTAATATAGGCAAAAATGTTTAAGTATATGCAAAAATGCGTATTAAAAGATTTCAAGTATTCGGTTGCCGAATACCGAATATTCGGCATACACTTCGACCGAAGCTTCGGTATTCGGTATTCGGCAAAATTGCTGCTTCGGTCAATCCCTAATCAAAATGATGGGCTTGGATTTTTTTTTACGGGGTATGACTGGAATCTCTGCTGACGGCCTCTGCCCGTAATTTTACAGGGATATTTTTAGATACTTAGAAAAGTAAGGGAAATCCACATATTCTTACAGTTCTAGCCCATCTGTTAGCAAAAATACGGTACAACCCCATACATTTTGCATGTCCCCCATACAATCTCTGCTGCCGACCCCTGCCCGTAATTTACAGGGATATTTTTAACAGTGTACCGTGAAATCTTGAAAAGAAAAAAAATGTCATATTAGTTTTCAATTTCCTGTCTCTCTCAAATTCAGGTTTCACATTTTTGAACTTTCATTCTGACTTTTCCAAAGAACATTTTTAGAAAGCATAAAGAAATATTATTTTATTTAATTTCTCACAGTGACTTACTAAATCACGAGAAGCTGCGTTACTAACATATCGTCGCCCCAGACAAACAATAGGATATCTAGTAATAATCGAAAAGGAGATGTCTGACTTACTGCCATGAAAAACTGCGTCTGCATCTAGTGGAAAGTAGGGAATTTTTATAAAACACATCTGAGATACAGTATTAAACATAACTTTGTGTTTCAGAAGTTGTCTCACTCGATGCAAATGCAGTTACTCATAGCAGTAAGTCAGACATCTCATTTTTTATTATTACTAGATGTCCTATTGTAGCTCTGAGGCGACGATATCCACATTTGTGTAAACGTCCACTTTTTAGGTGCGTTCGTAATTATATAAATACGTAGCACCTATAGTCGTCGTTCAGTCCGTCTGTCCGTCCGTCCGCATATAACAGAGCAAAAACTACCCAACCGAATGGTCTGAAATTTTAAATATATGATTGATGCAAAATCGTGTCGAGCCTTTTCAAATTTTATGAAAATCGGATGTATAGTTTAATTACAGGAGCAGTCAAAAGTTTTTCTTTACATTACGGCCAATGGGAAAAATTATTGCAAGTGTATTTTAATGATGTTACAGCCTTCCGAATGGTCTGAAAATTTAAATATATCATTGTTCAAAATATTGTCGAGCCATTTAAAATTTTATGAAAATCAGATGTATAGTTTAATGACAGGGACAGTCAAAAGTTTTCCGTTACATTACTGGGAATGGGAAAAAAAATATTGCAAGTGCATTTTAATGATGTTACAGTCTATGCACTTATGAAGTGCAAAAAAAATATACATTCAGCACAATATGAGCTGCAAAAAATAATTATAAAACTAGTTGTAGTACGAACGCACCTCATTTGCCACGTTTGACGAGCAATTTCCAACTTGTTAATATTAGATTTATTATTGAAATAATAAGTCTTGACTTCTGATATTGTGTTTATATGTTTATAAGTATACGTAACCTAAAAAATTATTGATTTTCACAAAAATCCTAATTTGCTACAGATTATTTGTTCAATTTGTATATAATGACTCGACTGTATTTACCTAAGTAATAGAATATAGTCCATTACCTTGAGTCTCTATAGATTATCGATTGATTTTTATTTTGTTTATTACTCGCTTATTCCACATTATCGAAATCAAAGTAATATTTCACTTAAACGTGCGTTTTTATCAACTTAAAAGTCATTGATAATTCTAACCCAAATATCAGGAAGAATTTACTTTTAAACTTCTTTTCAGAACATTTTAGATCAATATTTGATTAAAAGAAAAAAAGTCGAGAATATTTTGGTTTTATTTTTTAACCTTCCGCATAAAGACTTCAGTAAAATTTAGTTTTCTCATTGACAAAATGTATTTTTATAACTATGTAAAACAGATATAATTTCACTTCTAACTATTTTTCTAGATTTTCAAAAATTGCATCCGAGGAAATTGAATAGTTACAATAACCATTCATTCTAAGTTGGGGCGATGCCAGACGTTAAATTAAGATTAATGATTTTTCGATTATTTATTTAATTTTTTTGGAGGGTTGGGGGCGGGGGATGAAGTTCGGAAATCACCATTAGATTAGAAAAACTTTAATACTTTCATTGCACTTACTAGTCATCCAAGTTTTTACCCCTTGGCGAATTTCATTTCCTTCTTTTTATCAGTTACTTTACCGGAAAATAGAAAATAGTTTTATTTGGCAATCAAAATTATTAGTATTATTTATTTTGGCATAATTCAAGAAATATGTGTGCTGATGGACATGGATGTCTAGACTAAACCTGCAATACATGTCGATAAACATCGCCGAATATTAGACAGTTTATATCATCTTTCTTTGAATTTCTATCTTGTATCACACACACAAAGCCACACTCGAATGGGAAATTTGTGAAGGAAAGAAATAAAAAATATTTACAAATGTTATTAACTTTCATATCTCTAAGAATATTCCACAAAAGTGTATAATTAAACTCTTTACAAAACTAAACTGAAAACAGAAGACAACAAATTTTGATTCAAATAAAAATTCAAATAAACTATGATTTCAAAGGAAAAAAAAATAGTTAACGGTCGGAGCAAATTTACATTTGATAGATTGTTCAATACTGAATCCAATGATCTCCATCGGCAAGTTGTTACGTTACGGGGATATACGAGCAAAGACAGTGGGAAAAGGGAAAAACCGGGGTAGTATCGGTACTATATACACAATGAAAGTATTAAACAACAATTTCCATAAAAATAAAATTAACCCCTTATATACTGAATTATGAATTCATGAAAATTTTATCTTCTAAAGCATTTTCCGTGAATTGTTTAAACTACATTAGAAGATTTACATAATTATTTAATAAATTTTAGAAGGATTGAGAAGGATTAATTAAATTTGAATTTATAGGGATTTTGTGAAATATTTATAACTCGACTGAAATCTTTTATTTCTAATATTTTTCTTAGTATTTTGTAGAATTAGCAAATGTACAAATATAATGTTCTTGCAATAGAAATATAGAAATATTTCCGAATTGAAAAATCCCCCCCCCCCCCCCCCCAACGCCAAGAAAGCTGAAAAGATGCAAAAACAAAAAAAAAACATCCTTTAAAAAATATTTTGTTTTGTGTAACCAATAATGCTTTTGGAACAAGATAAAGTAATGCATCTATAACTCATTCTAGACTGTATTACAACTAATCGATGTATTAAATGAATTTTATAACAAGTTATTTTAATGGTACTTATAAGTACCGTCAGTAGATAAAGGGTTAATCTGATCTTTAAAAATCACAGAACAAGAAAAAATAACGTGGTCTCCAGTAAAGAGCACTTCTGATTGGTGAACATTGCTGCTTCTTAATATGTCCTTCGGAAACCAACTAACAGGTGTTTAAAGATTTTACATTTAATGTTGAAATTTGGTGAGGCATCCATTTAAAAAAATCTTCAGAGTAATCAAATTTTAATTTTAAAGTAAATTTTTCGGGAAAAATGAAAAAAGATTTACTATAAAGCCAATTTTGTCAAAAAATTAAAAACTGTAAAGAAAAAATTAATGATTCATTATATAAGTACGTCTCATCTAGATTAATTTAAAGTCAAAATATCAATTATTAACTTTTACACAGAGTCTACCAATTAAAAAATGGTGTGTTTTTTATAATTTTCAACATAATTGAAAAGTCTTTATGACTTCAGCTTTTCAGGCCGTCTGTTTGTCTAGTCGCCTGGCCATGCTGTAACTCGTGTAAATATACTTGGCCGTGTGCTTGGTATATATTATTGAGATTTACCGTAGGACATTTTCTATTAAAAATTGTATGTGTAGCATTATTAATTCATTTACAGAGACCCCAAAAAACAATTCAGTTACATCATGATTTATGGGTAATCGGTTGCAGTTTATTTAAAAAAAAAAATGAAATTGGTCTACATCACTGAGGTGTCATACAACAACTAATATGGAGCGCATGACATTCATCATTCATTTACAGGGACACAAAAAAGAATTGCGTTACAGTGCTGTATATAAGAGACAATAGCTGGAAGTGTGATTTCAGATGCGATTACTTTTCTCATGCGCTTACTAACTGAATTAAATTTTAGCTTAATATGTGGTGTGTATAAAAATCTGTATATCATATACAGGGTTTCACAAAATATTCCAAGTTACTATATGTGATCAATAAATGCTGAAAAAAATTCCAATGTATTTTGAAATTTATAGCTTAAAGGAATTTCTAGCAAACTATGTCGAGTGTAACAAATCTATAATATTATACAAGGCTGCCCAAAAGTGAATTTCATATCGACTGTGGGCGTTAACCTTCTCACTGCCGTGAACTGACATATCCGTTCACTAAACTGCAACTTTCACTGCGATAGAAGCATTTAAATTAATATAATTCCACAGATATAATCCAGTTCTGAATGATTAAGTCATGATTAATACTCTCAATAATTATATTCCTATACATAATTCTCTTATATCATGATGAAAAAATTATTTTTGGGGGCCTTTTTAAAAAATTACGGAGAAAACATTACAATTTTTTCCTTTTTGCCCGACGGTCAGAGAGTTAATTGCTGAAAAACAGTGTTAAAATTATCTAAATTGTTAATTAAGATATCTCATTTTATTTTTTTGAACACTAAAGTTTTGTTACAATATTCTGGAAGTGTTTGAAAATTCTTTTCATAATCTATACGTGATGCACGATTACACTTTTTCTTTTAATCAGAAGCTGCACAAAGGGAATTTAGAGGCGGGAAGAAAGCTAGAATATTTTAGGCTAATGCTTTGAATTTTTAAAGGTTTTATACCATAATTCACTTTTGAAAAAGAATTAAATATCCTGCACTAAAAAAGATTAAATAAATACTCATAACACTATTTATAATACAGGATGTGCATAAGAGAATGTCCCAGTTTCAATGGTATATTATAACAGTTTAATTTAGACTATTTACAACAAATCATACACCAAATTGAAAGTAAATTAATCTAGTTTTCTTACAAATGTTCAATATATTCATCTTTAGTTATACAGTACACATCCAACCTAAAGTCCAATTCATCCCACGCTTCGGTTAACAAGTCCGGGGTCATGGAATCAATGGCTTCCTCAATTCTGTGTCTCGACTCTGGTAATCATTGGGTAGCCGCGGAACGTAGACACGATCTTTTATAAAGCTCCAAATGAAAAAAAAATCTCATGACTCTAACGGCTTTTAAATCTTATGCCCAGCAATAACGCTTTACACTCAGGAGTCGACATTTTGTGTATGTGGCACTGCAAGCGAGTCAATAACAAAGTAGTCGCGCATGCGCTTATCTAAAACTGTTTGAGTCACTTTCTATTTGTGACCTTGAACCAACACTCTACAACGCTTACGGTTGATACTATTAAATCTCCAATCAACAAAATGTTCAATTAATTAAAATATTAAATAAATTTACATCTATAATCTTTTAATTGAGTAGATACATATTATTTGATTTAAGGCTTACACAAACAATCATTCAGGATTAAAATTTGAAATTTAAAATAGATAAATAACTTTCAAGCTGCAGAAGATATTAGCCAAAAATCAATGGCCATAAATAGTTATCGTCTGAGAGGCAGCATCACATTTAGTCAACCTAGTTTAGCGTTGATGATTTTGTTATATATAATAGATTTGTTGGTAAAAATAGCAAAACTGCCACTCAGCTAGCGCACTAGCGTGGTATTCAAAAGCAACATCGCACAGCTTGCTACAATGTGAAATGAATGGCAACTCGATTATCTCGCCTTCGAGAATCATCAGTAATCGGGTTCCCAGTTCTTTCACATTGCAGTGGGGTGTGTGATGTTTCCATGGCACTCCTCCCCCTCCCCCCCCCCTTCAACCGCCCAATGGTTCGCCAGCTGACTGGCAGTTCCTTATTTGTGCTAACTAATATAACATATATATCAAAATTATCCATGCTAAAATTGATTGCTAAGATTTGACCCTGCCTTCCGGACAATTAGTGACGGTTAGAAAATATTTCATTAGAAAAAATCATTTCAAAATGTCTAAAATTTATGAAAAAAAATTGTTTTTCTATAACTCCCTGTTTGAAATTTTATTTCAGTTCTCATCGTCTATTATAGTATGACAGTGAAACAAAAGTTTTTAATATATTTATAAGTCTCAGAAAAGATATCAGAGAATATGCTTATAAAATTATTATTATTATTGGTTCATATGTTCAAAGCTGCGAACTGTTAGACCTTTTCTAAACCATTATTTTTCCTTTTTAAAAAATCAGATTCAAGTAACCGTTTGAATCCGAAAAACCTGATAATCATACATTAGTGATAAACTAATGAAAAATTTTAGAATGGTTATTGAAAACCAAGGCAAGGTTCTTCTACCTAAGGTTGTTCCATTTGAAGGATAGCCAATCAGAGTAGAGCAGGACTGAAACGTCACGTGGCGGACAAGATCGGAGAGAAACCGGCCGTGACAATGTAAATAGATGAGTAAAAGAACGGAATATGAAGTAAATAATTTTTTAAAAAACAGATCCTCGAAAGTAAATTGAACGAAATCACTTTCCATAAAATAATTTGTTCAAACACTGATTGGAGTTAGTTAAATATAACATACATAATGGTTAAATAATATCGCGATACATTTGTTTCATTCAAACACTTCAGTAAATTCGCGAAAAAAATTACATTTTTAATGCGTAAAAGTACCAATGAAAACTTTTAAACTATTGTAAAATAAAATGAATGGATGAATTATATGAATATGATGACACAGCAGTAATAATAAAAAGACTAGAATTATCAAACAGAATAAATTAAACAAAACTCACATCAAAACTTTTAACAATAATCCATTGTCTAGATATAATCCATACTAGATATAAGTTTTCAAAAAATTTCGAATGTCACTATGCTTATTCAGGATCAAAATCAATATGATTCAAATATCTGCAACAATATATATACTCAGGGCTTAGTTTCTAGCAAAAAAAAGTACCGGAGCTCTAATATTCTGCAG
The DNA here is from genome assembly GCA_963932465.1 of Maratus speciosus. Lineage (NCBI taxonomy): Eukaryota > Metazoa > Arthropoda > Arachnida > Araneae > Salticidae > Maratus > Maratus speciosus. The sequence goes on from OZ010793.1 coordinate 178,215,230, forward strand.
TAATAACAACAAAGTTTATAATCCCCCTCCCCCCCCCCCCACATACGCATATTTATATTTCATACACTATTTCAAATTTTAAAGCAATTTCGTCTTCCTCAAAAAGAAATTTATATTTTTGACATATCTTTAGGCATTAATATCTAATAAATTCTAATAAATGAACAGAGCAAAAACATTAAAATCAGGAGTGAGAAATTTTCACAAAATTCTACTCGTCAGGGATTTCTTTGTATTGGTGCGCAGCATTTATAAACTCTGGTCTGTTCTGACTAATATTTAAATATTCACTAAAAATAAAGAAGTACTGGAGCTGCGCTCCTGTGATATTCGGAGCAAATTAAGCACCGTGCAGAGCTAGAAAGTTAATCAGAGAGAATATTTTAAAAACACGAACAAAAAGCAGCGAGTAAAAACGGCAGAAACAGTTGCGACTAATTCTAACATCCCTCGTCGCCATTCTGAAACCATTGGGGAAAAAAACCCATACAGGACACACTATGTCAGATACGTAAGCGCTTTGGTAGGAAAGAACGCAAAATATTAGAGATAGGAAAAAAAGAAATATTTTTTAGAAACACTATTTCCGCTAAATTCCGGAGTGAGCGCCGGGGAATTCAGACCAATATTTTAATTTCCACTAAAAACAAAGAAGTAGCGGAGCTGAGAATCAAACAGAATATATTAACGATAATATCCAACGCAAATTAAGCACTGCTTATAGGCTAATACTTCAACCCTACATTAATTTTCATCTTAAATTTCTGCTTCATTTTATTAATCAGAGTAACACGAAAATATAATATTTAATAAAATAAATATCGTCGTTATTTTGTTTGCGAATCGCCGAGTTAGCTATAGATACGAAGTGCATGTCGCTGCATCAGCAGCCGATGTACAACAAAACTACGAAAAATCGCACAAAAATTGTTATCACAGCGCTCCCTTCCAGCGTTACATTTCCACTTTCAACTGGGATCTGGCGTCAATAGTAAAAAATATGGGTATGAAGTTTGGTTCAAATCTATGCCTAACTTTGTATGCTTTCCGGTGAATCAATAATCAAAATGGAACAAAAATCGCTATTACAGCGCCCCCTCCCGGCGGAATATCCCCAAATTTAACCATGACATGCTGGCCATAGTCAAAAATACATAACTTCGTATACTTTCCGATGATATAATGAGACATACACATATACGGACAGACAGATATTTTGTAAAAACATGTTTTTCGGGATCTCTGACATTTGAAACTTGTAAATCCGTCGAAAACTGGAAGTCGAACAAAAATTCGACTATAATACTTTCTTCTGTTATAGATAAAAGAAAGTAAAAAAAGATAATGCTAAAGCAAATATTTTAATAGAGGATTTTTTTTAAGGTAAAAAAAATCCTTATAACAAAAGAAAATTTTTAAATTTTTTATGCAATTTTTGACGTTTTCTTTTTTAAATTTTTGCTGCAATTTTTCCAGTAAAAGGAATCCGGCTGTTGAGTAAAAGGAATCCGGCTTTATTTTTTTAGCCCAATATTGTATTAAATCTTGTTATTTTTTTTCAATAAAGTTTATTCGGAGTTCGTACAGAGATTTTCGTATTTTTCTCGAATTTTTTATGCGATTTTTAGAATTTTGAGATTTGTAAAAGGAACTCGGTTACCAACTTTTAGCGAAATATAATAAATTTTCTCCTCTGCGAGTTTCGAACTTCCCCCCCCCCTCCCCCACACACACACTTCATGGCGATTTGTCTGCATTTGTGAAAGAAATCTGGTTTTAATCTTTTATTGTAATATAGTAAATGCTGTCCTCTTTTTTTTTCTTTCATTAAAGTTTATTCTGAATTTCTCGCGATTCTTTTATGCAGTTCTTAGAGATTTTCGCGTTCCGCAGAAATTTTTTGACGCTCGTAAAAGGAATTCGGTTTTGAAATTGTAGCTTAGTATAGTAAATTTTGTCCTTTACGATTTTAGTGTTTTTCTTTGCGATTTTCCAGAATAATAATAGCCAGTTAACAAAATGCCCGGATTTTGAAGAATTCGGAATTTCGACTTCCGGATTTGAGATTGTACTGTTATGTATTGTAGACTCTGTATTTATAAATCTGTATACGTGTTCTCCGAGAGTTATTAGAACATGTTGATATAGTGCATTCACTAGGTTTTTTTTTAAAAAAAGGCTGTTAAAATAATATAAAAATTAAAATCATTCACAGAAAAAAAATCCAACGCATAACAGCATACAGAATACTATTGAAACGAGCGAAGCGAGGCGAATCTGTCCGCCACGTGACGTAATGCGCGAGCAGTTAAGGAATCTTTACAGTTGGCGCATCGCACGAATGGTACCCCCCTGAACCAAGGGTTTTATCATTTAACCCCTTGGGGACGAGCGACACGCATACGTGCCGGAAATAGGCCTAAGGATCCTCGTTTATCCTCACCAGTAAAATTTTACTGTAAAATTTGCCTTATTTAATCCGAGCATTTTCCCGATTTGAATAGGCACAAACTTCTGTTTTTTAAAACCGGTAGCAAAGCAATAAACATTTCGTAAAAGGCTCCCGTCGCGAATAGGTTAACCCCTTGGGGACGAGCGACCGATATACTTGCTGCGTAAAGTGCTCAGAATTCGTGATTATTCTCACCAGTAAATTTTTATTGTAAATTTTGCCTTATTTAATCCGAGCATTTTCCGGATTTAATTAGGCAAAATTTTCTGTTTTGAAAAACCGGTAATAAAAGATTAAAAATTCTGCAAAAGACACTCGTCCCGAAGGTGTTAAGGAACTTCTGATATGCAACATTGCCTATATTGTGATTTTATTTTCTCTTTTAACAATTCACGGTTTTTATATGTTCTCATTAATAAAATATGAATATTATTGTTATCTTCGAAACTTTCGGATATATTTAAAACAATAAATTTCGCAAAAATAGTAAGAATGTAGTTTGGTTCTTTCTACAGAAATGAGAAACAAATTTTAACATTATTTGTAAAGTTAATCGTTTCTTTATTTTTTTTAGGCAACAGAGTTAGGAAGTTTTATATTTTAGCACATATTCCACTGCACTGCATAATCTAACTAAAAATTATTGTTTTCCAAGAATGAATATTTAAGGAAATATCATGCCTTTAAATCTATGAAACATTAAAAAATATCTATTTTTTAATTAGTAATGTTCTTAGTCTAGCAGCAAACCTATATATTGGCTTGAAAGGGTGATTCTAAATTTCACATTCAAACGTGCTCAAAAATCTCAAAATACTCAACACCGGAAAAATATATATAAAATAGCTGTTGAAGTGTCAATTGATTTCGTAATTACTAGTAAGTATTCTTTAAATAAATTTTACTAAATGTACCAAAATTCACAATAAAAGTTAATCCGATGAGCGATATATGGCAAAAGCTCGTATTTTAAAATTCTATCATAAATGCACGAATTTGGGAAAAATAGAGATAAAAACAGTGTTCTTTTTTTTTACCTTTGTTTCGCTAAATCATTTTCTATGACCTACTCATAACCACTTTTGCAATAAACCATAATAAGCTCCATTATTCGTAATAAAGATTAACCTAAGAAGCCGATATCTGGCGATAGCTCGTTTTTAAAAGGTGATTCTTTATCTCATATTCTCTAATTATTGCATTATCTATCAGGTCATCATCATTAGAAATATATGCAGGACTGCGAAATTAACAGTTTAAAGAGCAATTGATGTTTAAAACGTGCAGTATACCTAACAAAAGCAAGTTCTGGCACTTAGTTTTCATAGGCTTAATTTGATTATTCTTAATTTGACCATAGCATTGATAGAAATAACAATGGTCAAGCAAATGATTTACTTTTAAAGATGTAAATAGATATATAACTTTTAAATAGGTATTGTGGCCTTCAAATGTAACACAATACCAATTAATCTTCTTAAAAGAGGTTACATTATTTCTTTTGATAATCCTATTACATTGGTTATTTTATCCTTATTAAGAAACGTCAATTTAATAAATATTATAATGCTCCTTAATGGTAATCGGTACCAAAAAACTTATATTAAAGTTTTTACAACATGTGTCAGTAAAGCAGAATTTTTATAGATAATAATATCAGTGATGTAGTCACAAAAAACCAGAGGGTATAAAATTAAAAAAGAAATCGTTTTTTTCTAATTTAAAAATTTAAAAATTGTTTTTTTTTTATTAGATTGGAATTTCAAACTAGTATTTTTAAATTTTATACTCCCGGTACTTTATTTTAAGTATTTGATTTTGGATAAAAATACAGTAAAACCTCTCTAAAGTGACCACGTTCCGTTCCAATAAAAATTGGTCGCTCCGAGAGGTGGTCTCTTAATAGAGATCATGTTTAAATCCAGGTTTTAACTGTTGAAAAAAGGTAACAATTAATGTTACTAAAATTTATTTTTAACATTAGGGAAAAATAGGAAAATTTAAGTATCAAAACAAAAATTAATTACATAAGTTAATAACTGCAGAGTTTAAAAAATGAATACATTGACGTTTGCTTTGATTTTACGGTTTTATAATTCATAACTTTTATTTCCAAGTCCTTTCGAAATTCAGTAAATAAATGCAATTTTTTTTTTTTTTTTTTTTTTTTTTTTTTTTGGACGGGAACAAAAAATGACGATTTCATTAATTCATCTATTTGTTTGAGAGTTTCCTGACAGAATAGAGCATGAGAGTTTATTGACCGTCATTCTTAATTTGTCATCAGAGTTAAATTTATTGCCTAAAAAGGCACAAAGGGGTTTAAACACTTAAAAGTTACCGAAATAAAATAAAATTCTAAACTTAATTTAGAAGTTAATGCACTCCCCGGAATTATTTTTCTAATAAAGCCTTTTTCAAGCGACCAGGAAAAAACGGAATTTGTTTCATTTTCTTCAAAGAAATGGGTCGCTCATGGAGGGAGTTCAGTTGGGATGGTCTCTGAATGGAAGTAAAATTAGTATTGAGCCTATGGGAATAAACTTCGTTCTATGAAAAAAATGGTCGTTCAGGGAGGTGGTCGCACAGGGAGGTTTCACTGTATTAGATCAGGAGAATAAAAAATTGTATGCATATGACATAACGCTTTGAAAATTGCATATATTTAAGGTAAGATTTTTTTTAAAAGTGTAACATTTCGGAGATATCAAAATATCGATCCTGAGTTATCTATCACAGAATCTAAAGATACATTTTCAGACATTTTGCTGAATTATTATGGAAATCTTAGCCTTTTGATTACATAGAGAATATGAAGAAAAGAGACGAACTGAGAAAAATGAATTTATTAATTTCATTTGAAAAAAAAAAGATGTTAAAGAAAGATACGTAAAATTAACCATACCTCCTTTACTATCAGATCGGTCAGGTATTTGAGCACAATGTTCTAGAAATGTTAAGGTTAATTTTAGGAGGAAAAATTTATATTCGACACAAAAAAAAGAAGAGATACTGTGTTTGCTTTGAAACATTAAACTTTAAAACATTCATTAAATCTTTAAACATTATAGTATTATTTTTATTATAAAAAAATATATTTCTTTTGATAAATTCATGAGAGTGAGAGCGAATTATATACACTGGAGAGAAAGCAATTTTCGTTAAAGCATATCTTACTGAGAATATTCTCTTTAGTTTTGCGTGCGTTGTAATAATGTTTGATGTCCTTTTTTATTATTATTAATTTTATTATTATTGTAAAGTTTTTGTCAGTCCTTCCTAATAGCTGGAAAGCGTAGTACAATTACGAGGAAGTTATGCATTAAAAAAAATTATACTTTGAAGATTTAAGTTGAATGAAAAATATGCTTGGTTTTAATTGTTATTATCTGATACGAAATTTAGAACTGAAAGATTAAAAACATTGATTGTTAAAAAATTTAATTTAAAAAATTCGAAGGTAAGTAATTGATTACTTCTGTAATTGATTTTAATTTTTTTAAGCGTCTTAATAAAAAATATTGTACTGGTGTTAAAATTCCATGTACCCTAATTTATAAAGTTCGGCATTACTTCTTTTCTCACTTATACAGGAACTTCGCATTGAAATATGGGAAAAATTAAAAATGTTTGAAGAAAAAAAATGTTAACTGAAAAAAATTTCTACTTTCCATATTCGAATTTACTATTTTCTACATTAAATATTGAAAAACAAAACTAGATAAAATGATGCAGTTAAATATATGGGGCATTCTCACAATCTTTTGACTTTTGGGGAAAAAAAATCTGGCGAAATTAAACTTGCTAAAATAACATTTTAATCTGATAGACGAATGCCTTAATGATTCAAAATAAAGAAAAAATGGCCAGCAGCGAAATTTTTTTTATTTAACTGAGGTTTAGGTTAAACTTGCGAGTTTAATTTTCCTTACCATTTTACCCCTATAACTTTTTATTTTCTTCTAAATTTTTACTTATAATGAATTTGCATAGTACCCACAGGACATTCAAATAAGAAATAATAGAAATGTAGTACTTTTAATACAGAATTTTTGTATAACAGTGTCTTAAAGGGGTGTTAAAGAAGGGACGGTAAGGTAAAAAAAAGGGACGAAATGGTAAAAAAGAGACGGTAAGGATGGAACGGTAAGGAAAATTACCACCTATTTTTAGGAAAATCATGTTAAGACTAAGTGATCGCCACAATGTTCATTGATTTTTCGAAACAGTTGTTAACATTGGATTAAATTATTATTTTTTTTTTTATTTACCTCGAAAAGTGCAGGAATAAACCTTGGGGACGGTAAGACTACCAATAAAGCCACGGTGCTTGAAATTGATATTTAAATGCTGATTTATATTCTGCAGTAAATTTCCTGTCAAATAATTTTAGATATTCTTTCTCTAGCACACTTCTGCATGAGCAAAAACTTGAAAAAAATTCTGTCGATGCATCTGAAGTGATTTTCTGTATAATTTTAGAAGAGGGATGGTAAAAAATCTAAAACACAGGGACATAGTTCAAAAAATAATATCAACCCTAAAAATGTGTGCAGGTTAATTTTTAGCTACATATTTATATAAAACAATAGTTCCAGTTTCAGAAAAAAATTACATCGAATTATTTTTATTGAAACAATTTTATCCAGACAGCTCCAAACTTAAAAATCAGCATCAGGGATACGGGACGGTATGGGAGTTTCCTGGATATTTGGACCCCCAACATCGTCACAAACTTATTTATCTCGTTAATATTGTTGTGGAATCATGCAATGGGATGTTCCCAAGTATATGAAATAAAAAAAAAAACACAAAAAAGTATATTAAATAAAAAATTATTATTCAGGGACATGAAAGTTAAAAGATTGTGAGAATGCCTCATATGTAATGGGTCGATAGGAAAGTCGTGTCGTATTGGGAAAATCAGTTCGTACCTGAAAATTCTATCATTTAATTATTAGACATTGATTCCGATATCTAATGTCTAATAATTGCCGGGCAGAATTTTCCGATACGAATTGATTTTCCCAATACGACACAACGTTCCGATCGACCCAATAGATTGTTGGGAGCAACGAAGAAATATATGATACATGCCCCAGAGTCAGAACTGTCAAAACACCGGATGTTTACATACCACTATTCATGAATAGAATTTTTCGTTCCATTCAAAGCAGAATTTCTGTAATTGACAACATTTCTATCTCGGGAAAGGGATATTAAAAAAATGCAGAAGGTTAGCAGCTTTGCATATTTCACTCTCTATTATTATCCCAGCGTTTCTATAAGATCGTACATATTACTCAAACTTGCTTAACTAGTAACTTGCAAAATGACTTTAACTGCGAAATAATATTTCCATGACACGATATAAATATGTCCATTTTCGAACATTTTGCATTTCTCAATAAGTATCGGCCTTAAAGACTATGTGTTAAATGTAACATTATATAACGTGATTCGGTTTTCGTTTGAAATATACACAGTAGAGCCAAAACATTATGACCACCTACCTAATCACGCATTTGTCAACTTTTGGCCCGCGAAACAGCTGCAATCTGCTTTGGTATGGGTACCACAAGTCTTTGGTAGATGGCCGGAGACAGATTGTACCAGAGTTCAAGCAGTGGTCAACGCAAATCCGGGATATTAAGATCCGTTGAGTTAGGTGACGTGGACCTTAACTGGAATTCAGTACTATGGTCCTGGAACCACTTCAGCACAATTCGAGCACTGTGACATGGTCTTGCTCGAAGACTCCATTTCCATTTGGGAAGACAGATACCATGTAAGGGTGTAACTTGTCCGCAGTGATGTTCAGATGGTCCGCGGCCTTCATGGTCACTTCTACCACAACCACAGGTCCCAGAGACGCCCATGAGAACGTTTTCCAAACCATAATATCATCACCATAGGCGTGTGTAAGACCTGCTGTATAAGAGGGAGTAGCAGCTCGGTTGGAAGATGGCGAACTCTGACACACCATCGACATGTTGAAGGATGAATCGTGATTCTTTCGAACAGGCAACTCTCTACTAATGATCCATGGCCCAATCATGATCCCGGCCTAGTCCCGGAGTAGTTGGCGATGATGCTTCGTCAACAGAGGCAAATGAGTGTGATGTTAGCTGCGTAGTCTCATATTCAACAGTGTCATCTGAACTGTGCACTCCGAAACAATTCTACTAGGACCTGTATTGTATTAGGATGCCGTCGAGCCAGTCACTGCCACCGATTTTGCTTTACCAAGCGGGAGGGTCTCCGACGTCCTTTTTGTTTGATAACGCGTGGACGTCCAACGCCATGGCTTATACTGATAGTTTTACGGTCATTCAATCAACTTTCCATGGGTACTAACAACGATATGTCACAAACAACCCACGAGTCGTGCAGTTTCGGAGATACTTGTTCTGAGCAGTCGGGTCATTGAATTCTGCCCTCCATCAAAGTCGCTTAGATCAGAAGCCTTCCCATCACAGGTAGAAGTAAGTGTACAAATGATTCCTCACACTCCCTAGCAGCAGTTAAATACCATTCCCGCCTGATTACGTGCCCTCCACGTCATCCAGCCGAGTTCATTCCAAAATGTGGGAAAGGTCATAATATTTTGGCTCTTCGGTGTATATTTTTTTAATTGAGTATTTAATAATATATCTTGGACAAATTATTAGCACTGAAAGGACCGTTAGGGGTCATTTTGACCCCTTCCAAATGCCTATTTTTCGGTTCGAGCTAAAAATTTCTTTATGAAATAAGTGTAAAAGATACAAAAAAAAAAAAAAAAAAGAAGTACGAAACAGCTCAAATGTTAAAGGGTCTCCTAGTAGCAGATCTACTTTATACCCAGTCGTAGGTTCGCGTGTCAAGAAAAAATTTAAATAAATAAGTTAAACACTTTTAAATAAAAATTCTGGTGTAAAACAATTTGATGAAACTTGAATAAAATTTCTGGCCTTTCTGGTATTAATAAAAATTATGAAAAAAAAATGATTAACCCCTTGAGGGGCAAGCAATTACGTCTGTGAAATGCTGAATTCCCACCGGAATCTTTGGAAAATTCTATTTCAAAATAAGTAAAAGCAATTTTACGGCCTTTCTTCCACCAAAGTTGGAAAAGTAAAATTTAATAATTTTTTTCTGGTGTGAAACTTCATTGATCGTAGGTGGTATATAATATATACCGGTGCCCCTCAAGGGGTTAAATAAGAAATGCAATTCTTGTTGAAAAAATTGGAAAATTTAGCTAAAAAAATTATAGGAAACTTTACAACCCACTTTCCCCTATACAATTTTGAATTTTTTGCAACAATATTTTTTATACTTTTCTTACAAGTGTGCTTTATAACTATTAAGACGTGATTTCCAAAGAGTCAATTAGTTTTAGATAAATAAGTAAAATGAGATGTCATATATAAAAGTACTATCAGTATGACTATTTACTGGACATTATTATAAAGAAAGAAAGAAAAGCTATTATTCTTACTGAAAATCCGATTCCTAATTGCATAGCTGCCAACTTTTACGCTTTTTTCTTACCACTAAAACTTAATAGTAAAATTTTACATATATAATTGATAAACTTTGCAATTTAATAAGTCAGTAATTTCTTTTAAATTTTAGTGGTTGTATGAAAAAAGACGCAAAAATTGACAGCTATGTAAATGTATGAAATGCAATATAAGGATAGTCCGTTAAAAAGTAAAAAAAAAAAAAAAAAAAAAAAGGAGTTAATTAAAATATACATATATATGTTCAAGTTTTAGCATTTTGACCATACTAATATGTTTAAAAAACACAAAATGATAAAAAGGAATTTAAAAATTGCAATTCTGAATATATCACAGGGAAATTGATGCAGCAAAAAGTGTTTTTCGATATTTTTAATTGTCGAATCTTTACGCAACATCTCCAAAATATACCACGCATAAGGAAGGCGAACTTTTTCACATCCATGTGCCAAAATTTTCCAAAAAACTATTTTACGTGATCATGATGTGGCAACAATAAACAATTTCAATGGATAAAATAACAATAAATCCAAAGGGCATAGCCGGATAAGCATTGGAAGTATGCCTTTCAATCAAATTTCCTGATTTTTTCCCCAGATGTGGCTGCATATCTGGCTATATATTTACCCCATTATCACCTTATAAATATTGATATTTAATGAGATAAAAATGTTTTTTCGATTTTTTAAAAAACGGATTTTCACAATAACTGCTGCGCGGAATTTCATGCCATTAACTGAGGATATATAGATTCCAAAGATGCATAACTGGTAATTTTTGTATAATTTTCTGTTTATAAAAACTGTGTAAAATAGCGAAATAAAAATTTCAAAAAATAAAAATCATATCTTATGGTTATCCGAAAATTACCATTTTCTTGTAAAAAATTCCCCATATGTGCCCGTATATTCTACATAAATGCCAAAAGTTTGCGTTGGGTACTACATATAAATATTTACAAAAATGTATATTAAAATTATTGAAATTCATTTTAAGGCATTATTTGGGGCGGAGCTACTTAACTTCAACATCCGAAGAATTTTTGGAACAAAGTCAGCAGACAATATGTCAACTGATGTATTTTAGATTCCATTAAGCATATAAGCCATGCTTTTCAACATCGTGTTCATTTTGATATCGGCAGTGTTGAGAATGTTGCTCATGTGTTCATTAAAATTTAAAATACAGCAGTTCTGTAACTGTTTATTCCAAAAATTCTTCGGGTGTGGAAGTTGAGTAGCTCCGCCCAAAATAACGCCTTAAAATGAATTTCAATAATTTTAATATACATTTTTGTAAATATTTATATGTAGTACCCAACCCAAACTTTCGGCATTTATATAGAATATACGGGAACATATGGGGAATTTTTTACAAGAAAATGGTAATTTTCGGATAACCAAAAGATATGATTTTTATTATTTTTTATTTTTATTTCGCTATTTCACACAGTTTTTATAAACAGAAAATTATACAAAGATTACCAGTTATGCATCTTTGGTATCTATATATCCTCAATTAATGGCATGAAATTCCGTGCAGCAGTTTTTAAGAAAATCCGTTTTTAAAAAAATCGCAAAAACATTTTTATCTCATTAAATATCAATATTTATCGGGTGATAATAGGGGAAATATATTGTCAGATATGTAGCTACGTCTGGGAAAAAAAATCAGGAAATATGATTAAAAGGCATGTTTCCAATGCTTATCCGGCTATGCCCTTACTTACAATTTTGCGTTTTTAGCATAAACAAATATGGGTAATATTTGATGCTATACTTTAGAAATATATTTTAAAAATATTATTTCTGTTGTCTCATCTTAAATGCCAAATAAATTAGATAAACTTCGTACTTAGTTATTTTAAAGAGAATGCAATTTGAATTGGACTCATTTGACAAGATGCCTTTGCTTTATTTTTTCATATTATTTATATCCGAAAAGAATGTCTCGCAGGTAAAAAAAAAATGTCAAAATAGCAAGCGCCAAAATATACGGATTTTAGTGTCTGGAATTGAATTCAGAGTTGTTATAATTTTACTATCAGCATTTTTGCTTATAATGCCTTTAAATCATTCTTTCGAGGTAATCTTCTAATTTTCTCCTATTCTTAAAATTTTGTGAGCCAATATTGAGCTAGATTGGAATACATTAAATTATATCAGAGTTTCTTCAATCTGTATGACAATGACAACCAACCGAACTAATCGAATTCATATAAACAGAAACAACATCTAGGTTAATTAATCCATTTTGTGAAATTCTACTACTTTGTATGTAGAACCGGAATCTATACCGTGCCAAAAATAATCTGCAGTGTGCAACTTATGACACACGTGCCATAGGTTTGCCATCCCTGTACTAGAGGTATCTAAATTGATATTAAACATAAAATTGGAAAATTGATATTTTCGTCATTTTTTTCACAAAATGAGTAGTACAGAGTCCCCTTAATAATGCTTAAACAGAAAACAAGGCTGAATTTGCATCGGTAAAACTTTATTAAATTAGTCAATATTTTATGCTTCTTTCATCCACCGTGTTTAACACGTTCAAACGTTATTAAATTAGTCAGTTAAACGTTATTAAATTAGTCAATATTTTATGCTTGTTTCATCCACCGTGATTAATAAAATTTCATTTAACTTTTCTCTTGTTCAAAATATACAAACATATTCAATACGTTTTGTGTTTCTCTTGTGAGATGAACATAAGAAGAATTTTGGGAGTATTAGATTGCAAGCATGTAAGCATCCAAATTTCATCATTAAAAAAAAAAAAATCTCCAAACTATAAATGTCTGCGAAACTTTTTAAAGTAAATATTGTTGGTTAATCAAAAGAATTTACATCGATAATGCGTAGAGTTGGTCGTAGTTTGGAAGCCGTTTAACTGCTTAAAACTATTCGAAAGACTTTAATTTTAGGCAAGCACCAGATTACTATTAAAGTATCGTGACAGAAAGTGTTACTGCCTGTTTAAAAGTGTTTTTATAATAATAACTTTCGTGATTACTTTTAACTTTAGCTGCTCTATACATTCTTTTTTGAGATGGCTACGGTATCATAAACAGATAAATCGAGAGAGCGCGAGTATAATTTTAATGAGTGAATTAACTTTAGTTTATTTTAAAATTATACTTGACTTTAAAGTGGCTTAAAAAATTAATACTGCGTTTAGAAATTCTGCGACGAGTAGGAAAATGTCTTTCTGTTTATTAATAAACTACCATATTTTAATGTTCAGTTTCCTATATTATTGCCGGGGTTACTAATGTACTTTTTTTCATTTGCTTTTTAGGTACTTCTTGCATCATGCATTCCTCTTGCTTTTTCAGAAAGTAACTATGATCCTGATCATGTTTCTCAAGAAGCTTATCATGATTCTCAAGAAGGAGAACAGTACCCAAATAGCAAAGAGCATCAACCAGAAAACACTTATCAATATGCGTCTCACGAAGATGTACATTCTGGGGATCCAGGGAAGTATCAGAATTTAGAAACTCGACATCATCAACCTGGAGCTTATTCCACACAATATTTCAAACAGTATTATGATACTCCCCATCACGAGCCTCACACTTCAGCCAGACAACCACAATACTATGGCATTCCTGAACATGTTCAGTATAATCAACCGGAAGACCCATCGTATCACAGGCCCCAAGAAATAGTACATCATCAGCCAACAGAACATCATCAAGATGATGCTCCTAGGCATGATGAATCCTACCATGGCTCATCCCCTTATCATGAACCAGTACCAAACCATGGCTCATCGCCTTATCATGAGCCAGAATCAATTAAAGAAGATAATTCAAATTACAAAGCTGAAGAACCAAAGTATACTCAAGCTCTTAGACATTCTTCTCCACCACATCGAGGTTTAGTACGAACAGATCCTAAACTTCCACTGTATTTTACTATGTACGAAAAACGTATCATACAAGATCCTCATGATAAATATGGTAAAGGCCCATGGAGGTACTTGACTTATGGTCACGGTATAAGTTACGGGACAAAAGGACCCGGAAAAGTGTTCGAAAAAGGATATGGTTACATAAGAGCTCTTGGTAGAGATCATTGTAAACTTCCAGAGCATCTTTGCCCTCCAAAAGATGATGATAAACCGTTCGAATATGAAGGAAGGAAAGAACCTTATTTTGGTTACAGGCCTCATTAAGTTTTAAAAAAACAAAGATTCCGATCAAAACCCTGAAGAATCTGTGATAAGACAAGCGGATTTTTAATGCTATTCTTCTTTTTAATTTAGGTAAAAATATAATGAGTCCATTTTATGAATGAAATTAACTTAATTAGAACTAATTTGTGCAATTCGTTGAACAATTTTGTGTTTTTACTGTTAATTTATTTGAATTATTTTTGCATCTTTCATTTGCTTAAAGAAAACTAATTAGCTGTCTCATCCTGTTAAAAAAAATATTCAATGCAACAAATCCACTCTATTGCCAATTTGTTTTCCACTTTGCATAGTATTAGAGTCAATCTTTGTTTGATTATCGTAACAATATGGAAAGAAAGAAAAACTCTTATTGAAATTTTATATAAAAAACTCTTTTTTTTTAATTAGAAATGAAAAATACGGGTAACATAATACGCTGATTTCTCTCCTAAATTTTTTTCTGATTAAAACAAAATGCATAAGAAGATGCTTTCACCAAGCTTCGGATTATAAATCGCCAGTTTTAATAATTCTGTCATTTATTTTTCTAATGTAGCATAATTACCCTATAATTATTAATCTTACTCAAAATGTTTCTTTATGTTATTGTACAAAATAAAAAAGTTCATACTTATGTGTTATATTAAGTTTATACATGTGCTAATAGGTTAAACAGTTATGTACTGGAATTTAAATAATCATCGGCAATCGTTAAGTTATAGTTTTGAAATAAACATTTTTGAAAACTAAAAGTTTTGTTCCATTTGTAGAAGTTCGGGGGAAAAAAACTCAAAATATTTTATCACGTACAGTTTCAACTAAAACGGAGAATTTCTGAGTGATTTGAAAATTTAAAATTATAAATATATGAGTGTAAAATTATTAGCCATTAAGATAGCAGAATTTCTAATAGATATGTTATAAACTTAGCCATAAAAATATTAGAATTTCTTATAGATATTTTATAAATTCAGCCATAAAGATATCCGAATATGTAATAGATATGTTATAAATTTAGTCATAAAGATATCAGAGTTTCTGATAGATATGTTATAAATTTACTCATAAAAATATTAGAATTTCTAATAGATATGTTATAAATTTGGCCATAGAAATATCACAATTTCTAAAAGATGTTATATTATCTTATTATAGATTACATGTCTTGTATATGTTATAAATTTAGTCATAAAAATATCAAAATTTCTAATAGATATGTTATAAATTTAACCATAAAGATATCAGAACTTTTAATAGATATGTTATAAATTTAACCATAGAAATATCAGAATTTCTAATAGATGATTTATTATCTTTGATCCTGCATTACATGTCTTGTATATGTTATAAATTTAGTCATAAAAATATTAGAATTTTTAAAAGATACGTTGTAAATGTAGCCATAAAAACTCTGGATAACTCTAAACAACCTGGAAAACTTCTACTTGGCTGCTACATAAGAAGCTCTGAGGATTAATGCACACAAGACAAAAATGATTAAAAACACGAGTGAAGGTGCATTATAATGATTTTCCTCTTTGTGCCAGATATGCCAAACGTAGCAAACAAATTCAAGGAAGATACAACCTACTTGTAAAAGTTTTTTTTTTTTTTTTTTTTTTTTTTTTTAAATAAGGTTATCTGTCTAAGGTACTACTATAGATCTTCTGCATCACTTTTCCAGATCTTCATTTTTACTTTGTGGAAAAACATTATACTTCGAGAGTTCAGCGACATTTCCAGCTTACCATTTTATACAAGCTGATTTTCAAATATGAAATTGATCTTGATTAATCACAAAAGCAGCCGCCATCTATCGCAATGGTGGTGGATGCAGCGCCGAAGGCCGCAATATCGAAAAATGAAAGCGAAATTATCTGTCTCCCCTTTTCTGATTTTACCTTAACCGGGGGCAAACATCCGTAATTGGGTGACCGTTTATTTCGGTTTGGCATTACCGAATCCCTGCTATCACGGCAGCTGACGGCTGTTGTTTGTGATTAATTAACCCTCTAATGTCCACGATAGCATATATGCTACCAACAGTGTTTCGAACTTGGTGTATTTAATTCGCATATTCTAAATTTGTACCAAAAATTTAAAATAGCTGTATTTGCTTTATTTAATAAGACATTCCATATTTAATTAAAGTGAAATTTAGTATTAAAATTTTCTGGTATGAATTCAGATTATCTGAATTATGGAATTTCTAGAACGTATTCTACCATGGGAATTAGAGAGTTAAGTACGATAAACATTATTACATATTCGAAAATAAGCTTTATAAAATGAATTGAAGATGTATGTGGCTACCGAACTATAATGTGATAGAAGGGAAAGATCGACACTTTTGAACTCATCTTATCAAAAAGAATTAGAATTACAGAAAGAAAGAATAAAACAAGCGGGTAAGTATGATCGGAAATGAGAATCAATTTTTTTAAGGAATTCGACGTCCCAATGATTTTATGATTTTTTTTAAAAGTTCGTTTCATATGTATTGTCATATTTTACAAGAATTGTTATAATTTTCATGATTTTAGGAAAATTTGTTTTTGCAAGAAAAGGATTTAATTAAGATGGTTAAGTGATAACACCATTTTGACTGGTTCAAAATTTAGTAAACATTTTTTTCTTAGTTAGAAATTAATATCAAACGTGAAAGGCTAATTTTGTAGTTGCAGCATAGGGAGTAAACAGTAACGAAAACTTTAAGCGAGCTTATATATATATATATATATATATAGAGAGAGAGAGAGAGAGAGAGGACAGAATTTTGAAAATTAGTGAACAATGCCAACAGGTGTACCACGACAACTTTCAATCAATCCATTTGGGTTTTTTTTAAGTAGAAAATTTTCAAAATAATAATATAACACTATTTTGTATAACCTTAAATAACAAATCGTGATACCATTTCACTAAAAATTTATATTTCTGTAAACGTCCACGTATTTCACTACCTTTTTGGAAGAAAAAACTATATTTTTGGCTCATTGCTCTAGGTTAAGTTTAAAATAATTTACCGTGTATACCGATGACCCGCGTTGTCCGATGCACTAGAACCCATCAGCTATCAAGAAGCTATTTTTAATATAAAAAATACATTTTTCTACTATAATAATTTAGTGCAAATAAATTTTTATAAAAACTTCGCAATTCTTTTTAAATAATCTCAGAAAAAGTCAGTGCTTTAAAGTACTGTTACCCTTAAGTAAAAATTATGTTGTACATTTGCTGTTACTTTTCAAAAGTGTGCAATAACTTAAAAAAGAAATTCATGATTGGTTGCAGTCCAATATTTGTATTCGACTATTATATTTAAAGATATGTTTTAAATCTACAGGTGCTCAATAATTTTGTTCAAAACTGCATAAATAAAGTATCTATATGAAAACAGAGAGAACTAGACCGCAGAAAACAAAACAACAAAACAAACATGCCTTTTAAAGTGCTTGTTTCATGCAATGTTTAAAAAAAAATCTTAAATTATTTATTTATAGTTTCAGTATTTTAAATTAAATCAGAAAAATTAATAAGAAATATTTTATAAATATTAAGAATTTTTTTATTCAATAGTTCTGCCCAGAATCAAATTCAGTTAAGTCGAGTTACCTAACTGTCAGATCGCGACAATTATAAATCAATAAGACATCAAGTAGCATCTTCATGTTATTATATTAGTCTTTGGAGTGAAACTGTTCAATTTTTTTACTGAAGGTAAAAAAGTTGTAAAAAAAACTGATGGCCATTCACCAAAATTTGGCAAGAACTTCGTTTTGGCGCCAGAATTGAAGATACGATGAGCCCCGTTTCCCTTCTGAAAAAAAGTTGTTTTACTCTGTTTTGGCTGGCAAGGGTTATTTTTAACATAGAGGGGGGTGGGGAAATTAAAATATTTTAAATAGGTTAAGTGGGGTATTGTTTCTTATGTATCTTTTAATTATGAATCGAATAACACCATCCGCAAGTCGATACGATCTTTGTTACAAAGTTACTGCCGGTTTTATTAATACAAAGTCGAAAAGTACACTTTATCCTGCATAAAATAGATTTTTCCAGTACAACTGATAGCCAGCCGTACACGAAAATTTGAGAAGAACATCGTTTTGGCACTAAAAATGAAGATCCGATGAGTACTCTAAAAGATAAAGTTGTTTTACCGTGTTTTTTTTTTGGGGGGGGGGGGGAGGGACATTTTAACTCGTGGGGGGGTGAGAAATTCTGCTTTTTTTTTAATTAGGTGAAGTGGAGTATCGCTTTTTACGTATTTTTTATTCTAAACCGAGTGACACCATCCGCAAGTCGCTGCGATCATTCATTACAAAGTTATGGTAAGTTTTATGAATACAAAGTAGAAAATTATGCTTTATTATTCAGTACAGCTTTATTACACTCATTTTACATTCAAAACATGTTCTTTATATCATATCAAATTAACTCAAACTTATTAAATGTCTTCAAAACAGCAATAATCGAAATCAGGATCATCTTAACGTTCTTCAAGGTCATTAAAGTTGTCAAAATCCGTGTATTCATAATTTTGTATTCATAAAATCATTCAAGACTTTCTTTTCATAAAACCCTCTTTGCCCCCAGCCAAAAAAAACCCCACTATAAAACAACTTTATTTTTTGGTGACTCACCGGATCTTCATTTCTAGTGCCAAGACGATGTTCTTCCCAAATTGTCGTGATTGGTCACCTGTTGTTACCGTAAAAACCTATTTTAACTGCATAAAGTATAATAGTCGACTTCGTATTCACAAAACCTGCCGTAACTTAGTAAAACATTATCGTATCGACTTCCAGATAGTCTCAATCGATTCAGAATTAAAAAATGAATAATAAACGATTTTCCACTTGACCTACTTAAAAAAATTTGATTTCCCTCCCCTTCCTGAGATAAATTTCCCCTTTTTGCCTACCAAAAAGCAGGGCAAAACAACTTTATTTTTTGGGACTTATCGGATCTTCATTTCTAGTGCCAAAACGATGTTTTTCCAGTGTTTCGTGAATGGGCATCAGTTGTATTTTACTCAATTTTAGGTCTATTTTACCTGTACAAACAATTTGGCAGCGCAAGATTCTTGTTGATAGAAAGTTTGAAAAGTGAATATGCATATATAATGTTATCGACATTTGGCTAATTTTGGACCCCTCCTCCCCTTCCCAGCGATATCATACGTTATCATTCATCGAACCCCACTCACCCGATGATATCGTTATCAATGTCTAAAAATTCTTTTATTTTTAGGTTCTTTTTCTTTCTTTTTATACATTTGCAGTGATATACGCACATGGTTATACATTTATTAGTCGCATAGTTTACGGATTCAACAAGTCAATAAAATATCAATACATGAACAAAATTTATATCAAGTAACATCTAAAAGAGATAGTTACTATTTAAAAGTATTTAATAATAGCTTATTGTTATATAATGAATTCAAAAGTAATATTGTCTTCTTCAATTACCCCTTGTCCGGGGAGAACTTATCAGAACTTATCAACAAAACAGTGGTTAACGTTCTTTACTTTCTTTAGTGGTAAACACAAGTATCACTTCCTAGATCTTATGCTCCTGATTTCTCTAACAATGAATTATATGCGCATACAGCAGAAGAATTGGAATGCCAAACATTGTGGTATTCCAAATTTTAGAATGAAATGAATTTACAAACATTTAATGGCTTTAATAATAGCTTTGTATTTTCATAAAAACGTATAAAAATAGTAATAATAAAAGAGGCCCAGACTATTTGGATGTAAAGAAAAAGTTACTGAAAAAAAGAAAAGTTTGGTTGTATAAAAAATGATAACGATGTCAAAAGCAAACCCCCCTTCCTCCAGAGATAGCTTACGATATCAAGTACCAGATTCACCCTACCCCTAAGGTGATAACGTTACATATGCACAGGCCCAAATACACAGGAAAAGCCGTGCAAGACTTTTTAATTTCTTCTATATTTACGAGAAGAAAGCACAATTGGAATTCGTGAAAATTTTCAACTTCCGGTTTTCGACGGATTTATACGTTTTAGAAGGTTCTCAATACAATTTGGCTGCTTTTAGAAAATGTCTTCCTGTGAGTCTGTCTGTATGTATGTGACACAAATATTGTGGGTGCTCTATCTCAAGAACGAATACAAGGAATTTAATAAAATTTTATTCAGTTAGTCTCTGATATAAATTGGTGCTGATTATATTTTGGTATAAATCGCCGAACATGTGGCGGTGATATGCTGCATTTCTCACAATTTCCGTAATAGCTCTATCTCAAGAACTAATGCACGGATATTCATCAAACTTCAGATTTAATTAGTCCTTGACAGAATTTGGTGCGTATTAGCTTTTTATAGGAGCTTCATGCCTTTAGAATCCTGATGATGGGCATAGATTGCTATTTAATTTTGGCACTTTAATAGCGAATTTTGAAGTAATTAGCATGTATGATATAGAAGAAAGTTTATGAATTGGCATATTCGACTAGTTTTTACCCGACTGAAAAGAAGGGTTATGTGTTTCACGCGTATCTGTGTATGTGGATTTCTTTATACCCTCGAAACATCCCAACGGCTGGGTGGATTTTAATGAATGAGGTCTCTATAAATTCGTCTTAACGGCCCGATGGTTATAGGCTAGGTTTTGTTTTTATAAATTCAAAATGGCGGCCGTAAAATACAAAATGGCGGTAGAGACGAAAAAAAAAATTACGCACGCTATTGAGTGGCATATCATTGGATAGGTTTTTCAAAATGAAGACGATGTTTCATTGACTATTTTATAGTCAGAAACTTCGTTAAAATATTATACAACCTGGAAGTTGTGTATGTAGGATCTCTAGCTTTACTGCAACTCTAACCATCATAGACATCTATAGACCTCATCAAAACTGTGTTTATAGATATGAACTAACAAGTAAACACAACTTAAAAGTCATCAATACAAGTAAATAAAAAAATAGGTAAGTAATATAAACAAGTAATATAAAAAAATATTTTAAGTCAATTCCTACTTAGGTCAATAAGAGAATTTTTTTTCTCTCATTCTTCTTTCCTCTTGAGTGGCGCTTAAAATGCCTTGATCAAGAATATGGCTCTCTCGGTCTTAAAATACCTTGATCAAGAAGAAGGCTCTCTGGATTATTGAAAATTCATTAATTTAATTTAATTAATGAATTACTATTTGAAAAAATTGGATTAACATCAAGTGTCATCCACTACAAGTTAAAAAAAAAATTATTTGAGCTTGATTGGATGAATAATAAGTATTTTATTAACGATTGAAAATTTGAACAAGATATATATAGCGTAAGTGTGAACTAATAGTAGGAATTGAAAAAAAAATTGTTTCACATTGATGGGAAATAATTAATTAGTTCGCTTTTTACGCAGTCGGGTTTTTTGATTTTTTAAATTCAATTGTTTATTATTGGAACTCTTTTAAATGCAAGCAGCAGTTTATTAATATATGCCTTTCCAGTAGACATTCAGTAAGCGGGGCACACATTAGCTGGTTGCAAACAGTGAACCATGTCGTTATTCACATAATTAAAAAAATGTAACAATGTCAGCTCACAATAATAGTAGTAGCATTACATGAACCACGCAATAGATACATTTACGTCATAATAGTAGTTACATTGACAGTATTTGAATACAAGGACTCCATGTAAAAATAAATTTAGTTAAATAAATTATCGCAAATTTAGCATTGTATATTTCTACGTGGATGGGGTAATCTAAGCTTTTTGCAGGCAAAGAGCGCCAAGCCGACTCCGCGGTGGTTTTTCTGACACCACTTTTACGCAGAAATTAACTTTCCACTTAAAGGGTATATAACTTAAACCTTTAAATTAAGTATTTTTATCTTTACTCAACATTTATCTATCTTTGAAAAGCAGCATCGATTTTATAAAACATCAGCTTCATTTCTGAAAAGTGAATTTCCATGTGTTACGGGTGTGACATGGGTGTCACATCCTCAACAGAAAAGAAATATTTTTTAAGTAAGGAAATGTTGATTTAGAAATTCGATACTGCTATATTACGCTAGACAAATGTTGGGGAAACATAATTTTTTTTAAAAGTATGGGCTTTAACCCATTTTAACACAAAGCTTTATTTTATGCACGATTATGTTAAAAGTGTCAGGCACATAAACAGCTGTACATACGAATTAGACGAAAATCTGACGCAATTTGCAATATGAAAAGCACGTTAGTTATTTTAAAGCAAAAAATCTTATAAAATGTTTCATACATATTTTAAAAAAAGTCTAGTAACAGGAAATATTTGAAAAGGCGCCATGGTGCCTCGGGCTTCAATAGTATTTCATCTGCATGTAAAAAGTGTTTTCTACACAATATGGCGCCAATTTTATTTAAATATTAGAATGAGACATTGCTACAGTACTGGGGTGTTTAAAGTTTGTCAATTCCGTCAATATTAAACGTAAAGCCAATTAAAACAATACGACGCCAGTATTGTCATTCCATTCCAAATATTTAAAACTGAACCAAAATTTCAACTATACAAGGTGTCCACTCTCGACGGCGTCCAATGGCTAATTCCTAAACCGTTAGTCATAGATGTATAGTTCCAATTACAGAAATGTTTTAAATCAAGTAAAGAAATATTTTAAAAGCGATTTGGGTCAATAAAATTTTTTAAAAAGATTATGAAATTTAAATTTTTGTACGGTCCCCCAGTCTTATAAGTTATATTTAGTAAAATTTTCCTTTTACACTGACAAGTAATACAAAAAAGTCGATTAAAATTGACCGAGTGATAGCTGTTTAAAGTTGGAGCATATTTTTTGCTGCAAATTGGGGGCCATTCACAAATTTAGTCGAAATATAATTTCGTCAGATATATTAAAAAAATGATTGAGAGTAAAATTAACATTGCAATATAAATTTGAAATCTTTAATCATTCTGACATATTAATGCAAAATATAAAATTTGTAATAAATATTTAAGAAGAAAGAAAAAACAGAATTTTTGTTAAATAAAATTATGCTAAATTAACAGCTTCAATTCTTTACAAAATGATACGTATTTTAAAATATTATTAGATTGCACTAGCCTGCAAAAGTTGGATTATGTCATGTTTTTTAGTTTCTGATATTTGATTCTTATGTATTCTGTACCGCTGAATCCAAAATTAACCTTCATTTTTAATCATCACATCAAAATTTTCTGCAAATTGCAAATTTCAAAGTTAAAAAGTTCAAAGTTAAAATTCCTCCTCACCCTATCACATCGGACCGCTCAGCTATTTAGCTGTGAGAATCCGAGGATAAGTAAAAATATTGAAGAAATTGTTGAATAAAATAAAATAAAATAAAATAAAATAAAATAAAAAGTTTTACATATGTTTTATAGTATGAGATTTTCGCTATATTTTAACTTACACATTTACGATTTGAAAAAAAAATTCTAACGTGATGGTTAAAAATGAAGGTCATTTTCAGATTTAGTGCTAAAAAGTACGTAAAAATCAATTATCCAAAGATAAAAGACACAGCCATCTCCTCTACTTTATAGTATCCGATTTTTGTTACTGTTTAATTTTGACAATTTATGATTCGCGGAATAGCCTGACATGATGGTTAAAAATTAAGGTATGTTTCGGATTCCGTGCTAAAAAATACATAAAAGTTAAAAAACCCAACAATCGCAGTCTAGTATTATCTAAAACTTTTTCTTAAACTTCTTGGCGGTAATCTAACCGAAATTTTTTGTGTTATCCTATAAAATATGTATAAATGGTAACCAACGAAAATCATAATAATATTAGATTGTTATCGGATTTGCGCCAGTATGTAAAATGCAATCTCGGTCGGATAAAATGAGTTAAGTTCGAGTACAAATTTTGAACTGGAAAAATATACATACGATCGTTGAAGTAACCTAAAAACTTATAAATATAACATAATTTTTGTTAAAGGAAATCATAAAAGAAACAGTCTCAAATCCTGACAAAATAAAACATATGTTATTTTAGCCAATCTGAAATTTAATAAATGTTAACTTAATCGTAATACTTGTACGATTTTTTTCAAAGCGCAGATACACATGAAATAAGATCTTCGAATACTTTAAACACTTGGTATGTGACCCCTCAAAGCCATGCCGAACTCATTTGTTTTCAGAGCAGAAAAGTGGCAAAAGTCATGAATTTTTAAAGTTTCATAACTCGCTCAATTTTAGGGTTATATGAATAGGGCTTTTTTTGTATTACTTGTCAGTGTAAAAGACAAATTTTACTAAATATAACTTATAGGACCGGGGGACCGTATAAAAATTTAAATTTCGTAATTTTTTAAGAAATGTCTTTATTGACCCAAATCGCTTTTAAAATATCTCTTTACCTGATTTAAAACATTTTTGTAATTGGAACTACACTATATGGCCAAAGGTGACCGGTCACATGCGATTTTTGACGTTTTATTAAATATCTAGAAAAATACATGAGGAATCAACCTGAAACTGCAGGTGTGTAAACAGTATAGTATAGGTCATATATTTCCGCGAAGATTTTTTCCCCGAAACCCCATAGGGGACCGTCAACAAATTGAAAAAGAATGAATATCTTTTGGATAACCCTTCAAAAACTAATGTAGCAAAAGCTCTCGAACTCGAGATTATTAATAAGTGTCTTATTGTAATAAATTGTGTTCATTTTTATGAGGATAGCATTTATACTAGTAGAGATATTAAGGTTTTTATAAAAACAATCCCAAATTTCGCCAAGTTTTTTGCTTATAATTTCCAGAGTTCTTAATATAAAAAAAAGTTCTTTTCAGAAAATATGACAAACATCATTGTACACAATACTCTGCAATCAAAATTAAAAAATAATAAAAATTGAATGAAAAATGAGCAGGTTTACTAAAAATTGTTTTGCTGCGTATGCGCGAATGCAATCAAAATGTAATATGCATAATGTATTAGCTAAGTATATTGAGCAACTTTTATGAAAGTCGCAAATTCATACCTTGAAAATTCTGAAAATTATCGCCGATAGAACAAGCTCGAAATCTGTTGTTCCCAAAAAGAAGCAAAATGATAAGGGGTTGTATCAAATTTCCGTTGATTAGTGCCAAGATAGCGTACACAATGTTGCATGTACTTACTATATTTGGATACAAACCCTCATCTTTTTGCTTCTTTTTGGGAACAACGGATTTCGAGCTTATTCTATTGACGATAATTTTGAGAATTTTCAAGCTACGATTTTGAGAATTTCACAAAAGTTGCTCGATATACTTAGCTAATACATTATGCATATTACATTTTGACTGCATACGCGCATACGCAGCGAAACATTTTTTAGTAAACCTGCTCATTTTTCATCCAATTTTTATTATTTTTTTAATTCTGATTACAGAATATTGTGTACAATGCTGTTTGTCATATTTTCTGAAAAGAGCTTTTTTTATATTAAGAACTCTGCAAATTATAAGGAAAAAACTTGGCGAAATTTGGAACTGTTTTTATAAAAATCTTAATTTCTCTGCTACTATACATGCTATCTTCATAAAAATGAACACAGTATATTAGAATAAGACACTTATTAATAATATCGTGTTTGAACGCTTTTGCTACATTAGTTTTTACGGATTATCCAAAAGATATTCGTTTTTTTAATTTGTTCACAGTCCCCTATGGGGTTTCGGGAAAAAAATCTTCGCAGAAATATATGACCTATGCTATACTGTTTACACACCTGCAGTTTCAGGTTAATTCCTCATGTATTTTTCTAGATATTTAATAAAACATCAAAAATCGTAAGTGATCGGTCACCTTTGGCCATATAGTGTGTATGTCTATGACTAACGGTTTAGGAATTAGCCATTGGACACCATTGAGAGCGGACACACTGTATTTGCATTTTGTTTAGCATAAATTTCAACATAAAACCAATATTTTCGATATATTTATATTATAAATATTTCTAATGCGAAACTAATGTTTACAATATTGGTATTTCATTGAAAGTATGTGCAGTCATAAAAAAAAAACCCGTCCCAACCTTATGCTATTTTGTCGCCAAATGAGAGAGATACAAGAGGTGCACCCGGCTGGGATTTCTATTTTCTATAGCTAATTCAGCGTCTTGCGGTTTTTGTAATTTTCCGAAATTGAGGGAGCTCTAAGAAAAGTTTCCCGCATTAACAGAAAATTCATTATCTGAAATCGCTTATAAAGCAAGGAATCCTATACATGAGAAATTGAACAATAGTTTTCATTAAATAAAATATATGTAGTTTTTATTTTATTTTTTTATACATACTTGAATGTTCTTACCGGAAAAAAATAGTAGATTATATGTATTTAAACATTTTTTTAATCCAATTAAACGAGTCATTTTTATAAGCTTTACACAATCAAGCTACCTAATTTTCCGTTTGAGAAAGTTAGATAGCTCAAATGTTAATGAAAAATCTTGTCTTCATAATAGTATTAAAATAAAGGTGGTAACCTTGCATCTTTCATTACAGGGGATCTGTTATGTAATTTATTTGCGTTATGGAAACGGCATTAATTCAGTTAAATTCTTATTCAGTGTGCGCGCAATATTAAAGAATTAAATTACATGCCATATTAAAATTTGATAATGAATTTAATTAATATTATTCAAAAAGCTTTTATAATTTTAAGACGTCTGTATAATTAGAATTTTTCTCCATAAACAATAATTTTGACATCTATTGTTAAATTTTCCTATATAGATTACGCTACATTGCGTAAAAACGTTCGAGAGAACTATTCCTGTTTCGCCCAGCGTTTGCGGAGATATGAGTCAATATTTCAGTTGCTTATATCTCTAACCATAACATTAACCTGTTTTATAATTTTTAACATTTAAAAATTTTCAGACGTCTTCATAAAAAGAATCTTTGATGAGGTGCAGCAATCAGTGGTTGGAATTAGCGCGCAATTTTTATTGCACTCCATACTTTTTTGGTCACTGGCTATCAAAGCCTGGGAGCTAATGTGCCCGTGGGTTCATATGTACATAACGCAATAACTATTGTTAGAAATATTCGATTTGCTTCAAATTCTGTGTATAGGTTCCTTCTGATAAGGCGCTTCTCTGATTAATTTTGGGGGTTCATTTGTTAAGTATGAATGGGGCGCGAACCGCCCTTAATTTAGACAAATGAGTTTTTCATGCAGAATTATCCGATTTGCTTTAAATTTGGTATACCGGTTTATTCTGATAAGGCGATTCCCTAATTAGATTTGGAGGTTCATCGTTTAAGTATAAAGGGGGAAACGGGGTGCTAATCCCCCTTAATTTAGAAAAATGGGTATTCCATACAGAATTATCCGATTTGCTTCAAATTTGGTATACAGGTTTATTCTAATAAGTCGCTTTCCTAATTAGTTTTGGAGGGTTTTTTTCCTTATGTGAACTATATTGGTTTGTATTACAACAAAAAAAAAAAAAAAAAAAAACGCTGCTTTTTTATGACTTTTATTTTTTACCGCTTTGATTTTTTTTTTTTTTTCGAGGGCATTATTATTTGAAATAAGAGTATAATATACAATTATTGCGAATAGCCTGTGAGCTCAATGCTAGTTTAACTGGGCACTTTTCTTTTTATTCTCTTAGTTTGCGAAGTATAAAAAAATCCTTAGTTTGTAGTGAGCTTCGATATTACTTTGAGCTATATTTTTCTAATCATTGTAGTCGTCCTTGTTGTTTTTGAGCAAAACGTTATGTTCAGCGTAACAATCCGTCAAAAACAAATCCCAGTCTGGGCGTTTAGCAAAGCGTTGTAAGCGTCAGTATTGCGAAAATATTCTTAGTTATCTTACTGTAATTCTGAATAGCAAATTTTCTTAAAAATGGACAAACATTTTTTTAATAGATAGTTTTATTTTTAATTATTTAGGTAGCTTTCATTACAAAAAGCTACCTATTGCAGCCGTTCGGAGGAAAGCGATTTCAAAAAATTTTGGTATATTTTCATCGATCATGACCCCCAGACCCCGAAACCACCCTCCGTTCAAAATTTATATATATATGGGTTATGGTACTAAATATAGACTTCCATCTAAATTTAATGTTAAATCTATTATCAAACAGTTTACATATGATATTGATATTTTTATTTATAAAATTTCTATCTCTTATAATAAGCCTATTGAATATTTTAATCAATGAAAGATATTAGTAATTGAAAAATTAACTATGGCTTTAAAAAATAATATTGCTGATTTGGTTTCTATTAATACAAAGCATTATTTCCAACAAATTACTAAATTACAAAAAAACTACGTTATTACATATGTAGACAAATCTCCTAACAATTATGCTATTATATGTAAATCATATTATCACCAACTTCTTACAAATTCTATTTCTTCTAATAAGTCATTTCAAAAAACTAATGAAACTGTAATTGTAAATAATCGTAAAATTCGAAGTTATTATAAACTATTAAATATTTTATCTACTAATTTTAATTATCCATATTTAGTTCTTATTCCCAAATTTCATAAAACTCCTATTAAATTTAGGACTGTTACTATTGGTTGTAATACATATAATAATAAAGCCAATACACTTCTCTTAAAAATTCTTAATCAATTATATGTACTTACTACAAATAATGATAATACACATTGTATAAAAAATAGCTATCAACTTGTTAATATTTTAAAAAATCTTCATTGTGTTTATAATATAACGACATATGAGTTCAAAGATCTTTTTAATAATATAGACCTATTAGATTTACATAAAATTATAAATGCATTATTTAAAAAATATTATAAAAAACTGGAATTACCATCTAATATAGATATTGCATATTTTAAATCTTTAACTAACTTCATTATCTATAATAATTATATATTGCAAGATAATACTTTATATTTACAGCATGTCGGTATACCACAAGGCGGTTGTACTTCCAGTTTACTCTCAGACTTATACTTATATCATTATGCACGTAATTTTACTAATAATAATCTCCATTTATATCGTTATATTGATGACATCATTTTAATTGATACTGATCAATCTGCAATTACTCGATTTCCAGTTGATTATCCCACTAATTTGGAATTAACGGAAAACCTTTTATCTAACAATAGAATTAACTCCTTAGATCTTAAAATTACAATAAAAGACAATAAAACAATCACAGATTTATATGACAAACGTAAAGAATTTAAATTCAAAGTTAATACATTTACAAATTTTAAATCTTGTCTACATCATTCTGTATTTCGGAATATAATACTTAATCATTTATATAGAATAAAATGTTTATGTTCTTCTCCTCTAATTAACAATAATATTAAAAAACTAATTTATGATGCATTAAATCATGGTTTTCCAAAAAAATTCATATATTCATTAATATACAATTAGTACCTTTCTTACATGATCTATTAAAACAAATTAACACATGCGTAAACAAAATTACAAAAAAATTATAAAATAAAAAAATATCTATAAAAAATTAAAAATTGTAAAATAATATAAAAAAATATTATAGGTTGGTTGGGTGGGTAGATGTTAGACTACGGAGGAGGGTGGTGTTGTCTGGATAATACGCAATGGTTAATTATATATATAAAAAAAATGGGGGCTCTTGTATTATTACTATATTTTTGTTACGTATTTTATATGGATGTTGATTTGATATTTTATATGTAATTGGAGAATTTCATTAATATTATAATTAGCCTAATTATTGATTAATCTAATTTACAATTATTTGTTATTAAATTTTAAATTTACTAAGGACAATATCATATTAATTACTAATAGTATGCCATTCTTATAGTGAATAATATACATATAAGTATGTATAATATAAATATAGTTATACTGTATGTATTAAAATTGGGTAATTATTTTTATTATTATTACTCTATTCTTTTTAATATTTATTATCGGTTTAATGTTTTTGAATGTCCCACATTCATACTTTATGGTTTTTTATGGATGTCTGAAGATAATCCACACCCTATATTTGTGCTTTTTAAGTAATGGGTATTTAAGTATCATTTAACCTTCTATTTACTTCCACATGTTTTTTTATTTCCTGTTCATTTTATAAATATCTGATATATAATTCATAAAAAATAATTTTTATATTTAATAATTATTTATATTAATTATTACTGATTTTTATTTTGTTTTATAGCATATAGCTATATGCTATATATTATCAATGTTCTAGAATTATTTATTTCTTAGTTTAGTTTAAATAAGTTAGCTAATAGAATATATTGTATGCTTTTAAATTTTATTTACAATAGTTTTTAAATACATTGTGTGGTTTATATTCGGTTTATAATTCTCTATATATAAGGATATGTTTGGTTTTGCGGTTTATACAGTTATTTACATTCAAATGCTTACAATTATTTATACAGTTATTTACATTCAAATGCTTAAAAATATTTATCTTGCGTTAGTTGTTTAATAGAAGTAATACTAGATGGCAGCACTAAATCTGTCTCTTTAAGATAGCTCCAATTGTTAATTTTTCTAGCTCCATTTCAGTTATAATTTAATACACCAGGGGGTATTTTTAGCTAAATTTTGACGATATTGTTAAACTGTTATTAATTAATTTAATAGTGCATTTTAAATAATGTAATTAATATCTAATTATTTTATATTAGATTAAATGTGTTTAACAAGGTATTTCAAATTTTATTTCAAAATGTATTAACTGCATCCTTTGGTATCATTTACTGTGATTTCTTAACTGTTTTATTCACCTTAATCTTTTTGATATACTGGCAGCCATGTGCGCGTGGATTTTTGTAAAATACTGAAATATTAATCGGTATGGTGTTTATTATTTATATTTTATATCCTATAAATATTTAAATACGTTTTATTGATTCTTCCATTTCATATTATTTGTTTCTATTCTGCTTTCATTTTTAATCAATTCACTTGATTTTATGGTTGTTTGGGCACAAGGGAAAATAACTTTTAGCTTTAGCTTATTTTTCCCACAGAAAACAACCATTTTGCTTATATCATTGAATTCTGTGCCCTTGATAACGTAATTCAATGTATAAGCTTTTCAATTTTTGTCGGTGTCCACTTTTTTCTTTTTCTTCCATAATAATTCTTATATTATTATTATTATTTTTTTTTTTGAATACTTACAGCTTTAATTCATAATATTTGACGGTGGAAGGTTATGTTTAATTAATGGTTATATATATATATATCTGACCTTTGTCCACTGTAACTCTCGAATTTATGAACCGATTTGGATGTGATTCGGTATGTACATAGTACATACCAATGTCTCGACCGAGTTCGTTGGACAGCTTTATCCACCATTTTGTTTCAAAATGGCGGCCATTTAAAATTTAAAAAAAAATTAAATTTGAAATATGGTACCAAAAAATTTGAAAATGGAAAAATATTTTTTTCTTATGTATTTGACCTTTATACAAAGATTCCGGAGCAGTTTTTGTTTCGTCTATATCTTAAAAAATGGCTGAGTTATAGCATTTTGAATTTCTAACATGGCTGACATTTTGAAACGTTCTGAATTTTGTCACGCGATAAAAGGTGTATTTATGAATCGATTTCAACGTAACTTCGTTTGTACATAGTACATTCCAATGTCTCGACCGAGTTCGTTGGTCAGCCTCATCCGCCATCTTGTTTAAAATGGCAGTCATTTAAATTTTAAAGAAAAATTTAAATTTGAAATGTGGTACCAAAAAATTGAAAATTGAAAAAATATTTTTTTCTTATGTATTTGACCTTGATACAAAGATTCGGGAGCAGTTTTTGTTTCGTCTATATCTTAAAAAATGGCTGAGTTATAGCATTTTGAATTTCTAGCGTGGCTGACATTTTGAAACGTCCTGATATTTGTCACGTGATAACAGGCGTATTTATGAACCGATTTGGATGTACCTTGGTGTGTACATAGTACATACAAATATCTCGACAGAGTTCGTTGGCCAGCTTCATCCGCCATCTTGATTCAAAATGGCGGCCATTTAAAAAAATTTAAAAAATTTAAAATTTAAAATGAGATACCAAAAAATTGGAAAATGAAAAAGATTTTCTTCCTATGTATTTGACCTTAATACAAAGATTCCGTAACAGTTTTTGTTTCGTCTATATCTAAAAAAATGGCTGAGTTATAGCATTTTGAATTTTTATTGTGGCTGACATTTTAAAAGGACCTGATTTTTGTAACGCGATAACAGGCGTATTTATGAACCGATTTGGATGTTACTTGGTCTGTACATAGTACATACCAATGTCTCGACCGAGTTCGTTGGCCAGCTTCATTCGCCATCTTGTTTCAATAGGGTTGCCATTAAAAAAAATTAAATTTAAAATGTAAAATGAGGTATTAAAAAATTGGAAAAATGAAAAAGATTTTTTTATGTGTTTGGCCTTGATACAAAGATTCCGGAGCAGATTTTGTTTCTGAAAATTTGTTCTTTTGTTTATATCTTAAAAAATGGTTGAATTATAGCACTTTGAGTTTCAAGTATGGCTAACATTTTGAAATGATCTTGTATTTGTCACGCGATAACACACGTATTCGCCTATTTCCATGTAAGAAGGCATGTGGATAGTATACATCAACATCTCAGTCAAATATAAGTTACTTTAAGTAAAAGCAGCTTGGATAAAGATGACTAATTTCGCGAAATTCTCATTCATAATGATTTAGTATTGATAAAAATTAGTATTGAATCTCCTATATTCGATTTCCACTAAATTGAGCTTCGTGTGTTTGAATAATATATGTTGGCTTTTTTAAAATAAGGAATTTGAAATCTACCTCTTCCTCCCGGCACTGGCCGGAAGGACTTTTCCTGTTTTTTCTCACTCTTTACAGAAAAGGATAAAATGGTTCAGAATATGCGAAATACTCGCATTTCGTGTGTTCGAGATTCGGCGTGATTCCAAAATATTCTTTTTCTTCAGGAGTTTTCACTAAACAGTAGGTTTCTTCGACCTATAAAAATAATTCGGAGAGACCCTTTCCATCTCTCTCTGTCCAGAGTAATCTCAACACTTAACTTATATATCTTCATTGTCTCTCGAAGAGAACTTTTCCAAGTCATCCTAGGTCTGCCCATCCTACGTCTGCCTTCCGGACTCTCCATTCAAAGAGGATTTTAATAAGAATAGCGGCAGAACATTAATAATTATATAATAATATTAATAACATTTTCGTGTCATAGTATTCGTTGGATTATGCCTTTATATTTAAGGGGTTACATACGTAAAACGAATGGCGAAAACTGGACATATTTTGGAATTTTGTTTTAGGAAGGGGTAAAATTAATTGAAAAACTATTAATTACCGATTGTTTTTTATGGCTTCAAGTATTTAAAAATATGTTTTGTTGTTAAATTTGATCACATGTTACGTCGGAAACATGCAGCCGTGTTCAGTGTTGTATTCACACTTTTTCACCGGGAGGGTGAAAAAGTGTGTGGCCTAAATATAAAAAAAATTACGGTGGATCTTTTTAGAGATCCGGTGGGGAAATTGCACTTTTGTCATTAAAACCATAAAATATCAAACATCACGGGTGGGGGGCACTTCAATGTTCCGATGGGGTAGGAATGTTCCCTCTTTGAGCCACCCCCTGTATTCAACACTAGCCGCGTTGACCTACCAAAATTCCCGGGTCTATGGCCAGCATCCTAACTTCCTGTAGAAACAAAAAATTATTAAAATTCCAGTTTCTTCTTCTAAAATAAGGTTGTAGCTAAGGACCATCGGCTCAAATTTTTGAATTTTTGAAAGATAAGAAAATTGAACTATTTTGAAAAGTATTTTAATTTTTCGTTTAAAATTTTGACCTTTAAACTTATTGGGAAAAATATAAAAAAATAAAATTTTCATGAAATGACCTGATGATCCTTAGACAATTTAATTTCGCGTAGATGAGCGTAAAATTTATCCAAAAATGTTAAAAATTGTTCATGCTGTCCATGTTGAAAAATGGACTTTCCAGAAAATTGCATTTAAAGTTTTACACTCTAAAATTGGGAGGAGTGAAAAGTTCACTCTTTGAAAGAGTGACAGGCATTTTCACTTTTTTTTGGAGTTAATTTTATAAAACACATTGGAGTGAATTTTATATATTACACACCTTAAAGAGTGGAATTTTCCACTCCCTACAAAGGAATGAAATATTTCACTCCATTGTCGAGTGTGAAATATGTCACTCCGTTGTCGAGAGTGAAGTATCTCACTTCGCTGAAGAGAGTGAAAGCCTGGCATTATACACTTAAAAAAAATTCCATTCAACTTTGAACTAATATATGGAGTAAAATAACGAAAAGCACCAAAATATGTCACTTCTTAATTTTCGAAAACTACATTTCATAATGTAACCTTCGAAATTCCGTGATTTGGTTCTAAAACGCACTTCTTTTCAAGAGTGAACAGTCACTACTCTGAAAGAGTGACTGTTCACTTTAAGCAGGAGTGAGTATTGTATGGGTATCATAATCAGCCAATCAGAACAGTCTTGTCTACGACGCTTTTTTAAGATAAGAGCAAGACGTCCGACATTTTAGAATTAAAATATACGGATATTATTAAAGTGATTATTTATGGAACTTTTTATTTTCATATAAAATTAAATGTAATTAATTCATAAAGGATACAGAATGATAAAACATTCTCAATGAGCATTCAAAACACTTTTGTGGTTTCAAACTAAAATTTTTCTATTACTGTTAAGTCTGCAGTTTTTCCAGAGCGTGTGAAAAGTATATTCAAAGTTGAGGCATATATGCATTGCTTGCACTATTATTTTTACTCCCGCCTCGAGTCTGTCAAGATTGATTATACACAGTGAAGTTCATAGTATTAAATAAAGTGTGTCTCATTTGAGCCAATACATCTCAAATCAAAGGGTAATATTGAATATTTCCAAAGGAAGAAATGAGATTTAATGAGATGGAATATAGATAGTTTCGGTCCGACTGAATTTTTGGCAGCATTTTCACCGAAAACGAATTTTCGGCGCAACTCAGATTTTGGGATGAAAAGGAAAGCGAATTTTCTGTCGATCTCTAATTCTATGTATTCGTATTACTCATCAGCTAATCAGAACAGCAAGTCTACGACGATTTTTTTTTTTTGGATAAGAGAAAGGCGTCCATCATTTTAGGATTAAAATATACGGATATATTTACGTTTGAATTCAGGTATATTTCTATATTTCTATTGTAAGAACATTATATTTGTACATTTCCTAATTCTACAAAATAGTAAAAAAAATATTTCCAGCAAAAGATTTGAGTGGAGTTATAAATAATGCACACAATCCCTATAAATTAAAATTTCATTAATTAATTTTAATTGGCATAATCCTTCTAAATTTTATTAAAAGTTTGCGTAAATCTTCTAATGTTAGTTTCAAAGATTCACGAAAAATGCTTTAGAAGATGCAATTTTCAACAATTCATGATTTGGGACATAAAGGGTTAGGCAATATAATAAATCTTTCAATATTTTGTAAGCTGAATATTTTACCTCTGTTTGCAATGTGACGATAATTGGTTACATCTGAAACAGTCGCACAGGTATGACATACCTAAGGTGCGTATGTTTTTTATACTTTTCCCACCATATTTCCAAATACAGTGTGACTTCAAAATTCCGGCATTCAAGAAATACAGCAACTTCAAAAATCCGGCATCAAAACCATCTTTTCCCTTCCTTTTTCTTTTACACTTTTAAGTTATGGGAGAAGAAAAATGGCAATTCTTTATGAATTAAAAACTTAAAGATTGAACTAAAAATGAAAAAAAAAAAGAATATTTGACTTTTTTCTTCACTTATCAGAGTCGATTATTTTCTGAACAAATTTTCTGAGAGCAGCGCAGCTGTTTAGCAAAGGAACAACTTTGGAGAATGCATCTAATATATGGCCAGAACGAATTTTCGGTAACGGCGACATCAAAGATGAGTAAGAATTTTCAGGCTTTCACATTTCCCGTGAAAAGACAGCAATTTATAAACTGATTGAACGCGCAAAATCTGAAAATGCATTAAGTGCCGAAAAAAAATATATAGATAATTGACTAGGCATTGACGAAAATGCATCAACAGCGAAAAATTTAAAATACAACGACATCGGTGACGCTGTGTTGAATAAAAACGCCGATAATGCCAGCAGCAGCTCAGAAGGCGAGGATGAAAAACCGGCTGAAGATAAGGTGTCACTAGAAAAATGCATAAATTTGACTCGAGAATTAATACCTGCTGTAGAGAAACAAGACTGTATTTCCGAAATAGATTTTCTTCATTTGTATAAAATACAAAAAAAAAAAAAAAAAAAAAAAGAAAAGAAAAAAAAGAAAACTCGTTAAAGAATGGCCGAAAAAATTGAAGCAAACAAAGTTGACATCGATGTTTCCGAAATTATAAAAGAAGAAATAATTTCACTCTTTATTAGATTTTTTTTCTGAAACATAGAAAATATTAATTAAGGTAAGTTTTCTTTAATATTTAATTTTCTTGTTTTCTTATATAATCATCACTTAATAATGAATTAAATTATGGCTAAAGGTACAATTGAGAATATAGTACTACTTTTGATATTCCTAGTTAGCCTTTTAACATTCTTTCAAAAATCCGGAATTTTCCGAAATCCGGCATAGTCTCGATCCCAATGATGCCGGATATTTGAAGTTATACTGTAGTATTTTTTGGATTGAATAATCGCAGCCAAAATTTTAAATTGTTGAATAAAATTTAAAAAAATATATTTCTATTTAAGAATAGTGGTGAAAAAAGCGAAAACCTTAACGTTTCGTTGGGTATGCCAAACTCTACGCGAGGTAATAACAACCAGAATTTCCTGAGAAATTTTACTGCAATTTTTAATTTTTTTTCTGTTCATGATAATTCTGCTTTTAAAAATACATTACATTTTCAAAATTGAAAAGAATACTCAAAACTTTAGATGCCACGCTACTCTTTTTTGCCGGGGCAGGTTACCGGAACATCGAAATGTTCCCCTAGTGGAATTTGGGTTTTTATGATTATCAATGATCGAGAACTGAAATTGCTCCCCTTACTGAAATTCACAGTATCCCTCCCCTATCGGAGTTGCAGAAATTTCTCCTGGAGTAAAATGTCTGAATTCAATTCCATATCGTGCACATGATGCCCGTGAGTAAATCCTGTTTTGCTTCTATATTTCTTTTACTAAATTTTGCATGAAATGGTAATTAGTGAAGGAACCAGAGTTGAACTCAAACATTTTTCTCCATGAGAGATTTCTGCAATTTCGAGGGGCACTGTAGAGTTACGGGGGGGGGGGGGGGTTGGTCAGAGACCGATTTACAAATTTGGGGGTCGTGGACACAGATGCTTACAGGGGCTGCTCTTGCACCGAAATTTACAGGGGGATTGAGTAAAAAATAAATTTTAAAAAAGGTACTTACTAAAATAACCATTATTGACTTTAATTATTACTTTAAAATATCCATTAAAAATTATGTATGATAATCATAAATTTACTTTTAAATAATTAGTTCGCAATTATGAAATTTAAATGAGCAGACGTTTTTTAATAAATTGTGTGGTGTTGATTATCTTTCATTATACAAGTCTATATATCTGGAATGATAAAGTATGCAACAACTAATAATAAATTTTCGATAACACCAAGCTACAATTATTTTAAATATTAGGGGGCTCTAATGCCTGCAAGCTACGCTCACCAACCCCCAATTAATCTGATGATAACGGGAAAAGGATTAAATAAGAATTAAAAATACAATATATTTATAAAGTGGTAAAGATAAAAGAAAATATTCACTATAATAAAATAATTATAAATGGATGTTTCAGACTAAATATGCAACGTTATAAAAATACAATAGGAACACAATAAAATGTAGAATGAAATGTAAATTTCATTAGATATTAAAACTACATCAGATTTTGGACAAAATAATTGAAAAACCTTCAGCAGCATTTGGGGGACCCTGAAAATCAGGGGGCCCCAAATGCTGCTATAATATAATCAATATAAATTTAATATAATCAATAATCAATAATAAACTTAAAAATCCACATTGCCCGAGCAATCATGTGAAAAAAAAAAAAAAAAAAAAAAAAAAAACGAAAGCTCATTCAGAGGGACGAGAAAGGATAAAAGTAAATATTTATTGCGTGTGTTTTGTCGGAAATGTTGGTACCTCAATTCTCAATAATAAAGGTCATTACAGTGGCATAGGAACTTTGTACAAACAGGGGGAGCCGGGGCATATTGCGGAAAGCTAGAGTCGCGGATCATTTCGTTCATTTTGGAGGGTTCCTTCATAGTGCTGCACGTTTCACAAACAGAAGTATAAAATAGAAGCATATCAAAAGATCACCAACTCTTTAATCCAGTTAAAATATTTCTTAATAGATATACTTGATACATAAAAACTTAATTTATGTGCGATCCCGAATACAATATTCAAATTTAAGGTTTCTCTCACTTCCATTTACAAAAAATTAAAGTGCTTTCTGTTGTTTTGCTTACAAATTCTTTACAAATCTCTTCCAAATCAATTTTAAAGGCCTCCTCTTTATAAATTTGTTATCGGAGCAGGTAATTTGTAGTAGACCTATACAAGATCCCATTTCACCCCCTCAAACAAGTGTGCTCACCACCCCCTCTCTCTCTTCTCTTTGTTGTTTATTGTGTGAATTTCCTAGAAAAAGTATACTTTATTTTTTAATTCAGCAATGTATCGTAAACAGATGTGGCGCGAGAATTTCTCCCGGGAGAGCTGAGCCCGTCTGAAATATTCCAGGGGAGCCACAGCTCCCCCAGCTCCTCCTGTTCCTACGCCCTTGGGTCATTATTGTAGTTTCTAATTTCAAATTTAGCATTTGAAATTTAAAAAATTTATAAGTGTTGAATGTTCTTTATAAATATTTTCTGAGACTTACTCTTTCAAGGAGAATTTCAGAAGGCTTGTCTGGATAAAAATATAAAAATTTTCGAATAAAAAAAATCATTTTTCATATTTTATATATTTTCTTATACAACAAAGAAAAAATTAACTGGGATTTCAAACACATGAAAAGAATAATTATCCCCCTTTGCATCCCGCAAATCATTGGGTTTCATAGCATTTGCACATCTGCCGCCTACTTTCAGAGTTTTTTTCAAGTCAAAATTAAATTGAACGAGAAAAAATATTTAAAGATATGTTTTTTGTTCCTATTTGGCTATTAATTAACCTATTTTATTTAACAAAACTTCTGGGTTATGTTATTTGAGAAAACTGAAACTTTAGCAGCTATGCATGTGTTACACAGTTATGTCGCTGTTCTGTTAAAAAGTATTAAAACGTCCCAAGATGTTTTAAAAACATATTTAAAAAAGTTGTCCCCTACATATTACTTATTAATATCGACAATAGATGGCGTTAAATGTCCATTCCTGCAAGTTTTTTTTTCAGTCTTCGTAAAAAAAACAATGGTAAAAATTCTTGATCCTGTGCTCATCAAGTGAAATTCTCCCGCCTGAGGCGCTTAATGAGGAAAAACTGGACATGTTTTTTTCTAGAAGGAAAACCCGCGCAGGGTCCGTAAAGGAAAGATTATAATCTTTAACAGAATCTACTGGACTTCAGAGCTAAAAAGGATTTTTGTTAGGTAAGTGAAACTTATCGTTTGATGCATGTTACATATTTCATTCATGATATCTTTGATTAAAAAAATATCACATTACAGAAGCATTGTATAGGAAATGTCATTTTCTATTTTTATGTAAAATATTGCATGCGTAACTCAACTACGACTGTGTTGCTTTTGTATTATACAATAATTGCATTTGCAGTGATAGTGGTGGCAATTAAAACAGGTTTATAAATTACGTAATTTACAGATATAAAAATCACGCGACGCCTTTTAAAGTACTTCTGGATTTTTAGGTGCGTTCATAATTATATAAATACGTCGCGCCTATAGTCGTCATCTGGTCCGTCCGCTTGTCTGTCTGTCCGTCTGTCCGCATATAACAGCATAAAAACTATCCTACCGAATGGTT
This sequence comes from Maratus speciosus, assembly GCA_963932465.1. Lineage (NCBI taxonomy): Eukaryota > Metazoa > Arthropoda > Arachnida > Araneae > Salticidae > Maratus > Maratus speciosus. The sequence continues at coordinate 178,255,437 of OZ010793.1, forward strand.
TGAAATTATATATGTATATAATTGTTGCAGAATTTTGTCGAGTCGTTTCAAATTTTATGAAAATCGAATCAAAACGGAAAAAGATATTAATAAAAGTTTTCTTCATTCTAATAAATCCTATCATCAGTCGTTAATTCAATGATATCCATGATAGGTAAAGATTCTAGGATGGCATTGTGATTACGCCCTATTTAAGATGGATCCATATTATGTCCGTATTACTGAATTTAATATATATAATCGTAATAAATTTTGTATTCGTGCATTTTTGGATAAGAATAAGAGTGCAACAGCTATTGCAGCAATATCTGAATATTTATAAAACTAGTTAGAGTACGAGCGAACCTCATTTGCCACCTTTGACGTACAATTTCAGACTTGTTAACATTTGCTTTCTCATATTTCTCATATTTACTAATGAAGAAATGATTTTCTTTCATAAAGAACTATAAATACTAATTTAGGTTAAATATATGAATTTCGCTAAAAATAGTTAAAATGCCAATTTAAACCATTCTTGTCTATGCAATCAAAAATTCAAAGTAGTTTCTGAATAATTAAAGTAAATTTATTAAATTATGTAATTTACTGGTATAAACTAATGCGATAGCTTTTTCAATCAGTTGAAAAGTTTTTTTTGAAAATGTGCCTAGGCCGGGGGGTGGAACACAGAACCTGCCAACGCTCTGTCAACGAAGACATATTTTTATTTAGTTCAAAAAAATTTAACCATGTTGGATTTCTTTTTAATGATCAATTTGATTGAGAAATAATACAATTTATTTTTACACGACTTCCAAGAAGGGTTATGTGTTTCACGCGTATCTGTGCATGTGGATTTCTTTATACCCTCGAAACATCCCAACGGCTGGATGGATTTTAATGAATGAGGTCTCTATCGATTCGTCTTAACCGTCCGATGGTTATAAGGTAGGTTTTGTTTTTATAAATTCAAAATGGTGGCCGTAAAATACAAAATGGCGCTAGAGACGAAAAATTTTTTTTACGCACCCTATTGGGTGGCATATCATTGGATAGGTCTTTCAAAATGAAGACGATGTTTCATTGACTATTTTACAGTCAGAAGTTCCGTTTAAATATTACATAACCTGGAAGTTGTGTAGGTAGGATCTCTAGCTTTACTGCAACTCTAACCTTCATAGACATCTCTAAGCCTCATTAAAACAGTGTTTATTGATAGGAACTAACAATTAAACACAACTTAAAAGTGATCAGTACAAGTAGACAACAACAAAAAATATAGGTAAGTAATATAAAACATAGTTTCACATTGATGAGAAATAATTAATTAGTTCGCTTTTTACGCAGTCGGGTTTTTTAATTTTTTAAATTTAATTAAAATGATTTACGAATCAATTTGATTGAGAAATAACACAATTCCTTTTTCAATTCTTCTGGAGTTTTAAAAGATTTACTTCATTACAGATAATGTGCATCCTTGTTAACAAATTGACTTGTTGCGTGACTGCTCAACTTAATATAGGCAAACATTCGAACTAAATTGCTTGAAATTATGTTAAAATGCTCGTAATTTTCATGAAGTTGTAATACATTGTACTATATATAGGAAATAATGCGTTATAATTTTATAAATTTCTAACTCCGCCACAGTTGTTACTTTCTCCCCACACCAAGTTGAGAAGTGCGTTTTCTTTTTGGGTGCGTGACGTCGCATGCACATTATCCATATGTATTATGTTTATTGTTTACTAAAGCTTTTTTTAAGTTTTAATTTTTATAAAATTAATAGCTCATAACTGACAAACATATTTAAAGGTTTAAGAAATATGCTGAGTACAGAAAACTTTCTTAAAATATTTGCATGTAACGCAGGTTTTATTGATTTTTGAAAAATCTCAAATCTTCAGATTTCCAAAATTTTTAAATTCAATGTGTAACTTTAACAGAATTTTCCCTTAAAAGTTCAATTAATGTTTCAAACTATGAACTAAATAAATATTGCTAATAAAGTATTTTATTCCAATCTTTACCACGCTTATGTATATTTTCATTGCATGCTGTAAAATACGTGATTGTTTTAAAATGCCCATACAAGCAAAATAAAAAAAAAGAATTGACTCCATAAAAAATGAACATTCACTCCTATGAAAGAATGACTATTCACTCTTACCAGGGGTGAAAAACCGCACTCCTTTAGCAAGAATGAATAGTTACTCCTCCGAAAGAGTGATTATCCACCCCTGTTTAGAGTGAATATTCACTTCCCAGGAGTGACTATTCACTCTTTCAGAGAGTCAAAAATTTCACTTTTGCTCAGAGATTCGAAAAGATAAATATAATTATTATTTTTTTAAGTATTTCCGGATTCAGCTAAATGTTCATTAATATTGTCGTTTGATTATACATATTTATAGCGTTATCCAACCTTCTGTCAGTATTAATTGATTACTTCTAAGCATTATTCAAGGTATACAATGTGTTAAGAAATTATAAGACCACTAACGAATTGGTGCACTTCTGAAGAAGAAGACACAATATGCAAATTTTTAGCGTGTGTTTTTAAAATTGATCGTATTTTTTTGTTATATTTGCTACATTAAAATTTAATTTACATATTTTATTACAATCTTCTAATTTTTTTTAAAACGTAAATAAGGTGACTGTTAAGAAATTGTAAGACCACCTGAGAAAAGTAGCATATTATACCTCACATCAGAATCATTATAAAACGTACGCGTTTGTATATATCGTGAAAGTATTCCCGAGAAGCAAAGGTGCAGGTTTCGATAGTGTTATTTACGATATATTAGAAGATGCCGCGGGGTAAAGAGTTGTCTGCGACCGAAGTAAGGAAAATTTGCTTTTATAAGGGTGCTGGTAAATCTGAACGAGCAATAGCTCGGTTAATGAAGCGTTTTAAAACTGCCATTCACAATGAAATAATTAGAAAAAAGGGATTCAAACAAAATTATACGAACTGGAAGAAAAAGGATTTTGACAGCACGGAATGATCGATTAAATATTTCGATTATCAACACAAAAAGGTCTTTCATCTCGGGAAATTTCCAACCTTTTCAGAAAAGAACCCCACACGTAACAGTTTGGAAGAGTCTGAAGTTAAATAGTAATGTAAAATGCATGAAACTGTTGAAAAAACACCAGGTTAATGCAACATCATAAAGAAGAAAGGCTAAAATGGGCTAAAAATATCATGTCATTGGACAAGAAATGGAAACAAGTAATATTTTCAGATGAAAAAAATAATATTGACGGTCAGGATGGTTATAAACACTATTGGCATGATTTAAGGAAGGAACCGAAACAATACTTCAGTCGACAAATGGGAGGAGGATCAGTAATGGTTTGGAGAGCTTTTAGTCATGATGGATTATCCGAATTAACCCGGATTTCCGGACGTATGAACTCTGCGCAATATCATGCTATGTTACAATGACAAGTTGATACCGTTTGGACCTTTTTTAGGTGGTGCTAACTGGATGTTTCCGCAGGACAATGCTTCTTGCCATGTGCCTAAATCCACCCAGCAATGGTTTAAAAAAGAAAAAAATCACGTTTTGTCATGGTCTAGTCGAAGTCCATATTTGAACCCTATGAAAATCTTTGGGGCGTATTAAGTCACAAAGTTTATGCTAATAATAAACAGTTTTTATCTGCCAATGAACTAGAAAATGCCATTGTAAAATAATCGCACAATATTTCTGAATCTGTACTTAATCACCTGGTCACTTGTATGAAAAGCAGAGTGTTTGAGGTTACAATAAAAAAATTGAGGACCAATATTGTATGAATTTACATATTATTTTTGTTTTTAGACAAGTGGTCTTACAATTTGTTAAAAATGTATTTTTCAATCATTGCTTATATTTTTGTTAACATACTTATTTATTGCATTATTCAAAATTATTGCAAACGAATTTTAAGAAATATGTTGTATTTTCATATCTAATGTGTTTAAACTATAATTAGAACCTTTATTTACTTCATAATTTTCAAAATCGAGTGGTCTTATAATTTTTTTAAAGCACTGTACTTAGATAGAAGCTTCGTTATGATTATACAATGTTATTTTTAAATTACATCGAATGTTTCCAGTGTGTGATATACCGTTGTACAAGTGCGACGTACTATTTTTACCCGACTGAAAAGAAGGGTTATGTGTTTCACGCGTATCTGTGTATGTGGATTTCTTTATACCCTCGAAACATTCCAACGGCTGGATGGATTCTAATGAATGAGGTATCTATCGATTCGTCTTAACGGCCCAATGGTTATAGGCTAGGTTTTATTTTTATAAATTCAAAATGGCGGCCGTAAAATACAAAATGGCGGTAGAGACGAAAAAAAATTTACGCACCCTATTGAGTGGCATGTCATTGGACAGGTCTTTCAAAATGAAGACGATGTTTCATTGACTGTTTTACAGTCAGAAGCTCCGTTAAAATATTATACAACCTGGAAGTTGTGTATGTATTGTGGATCTCTAGCTTTACTACAATTCTAACCATCATAGACATCTATAGACCTCATCAAAACAGTGTTTATAGATAGGAAGTAACAGTTAAACACAACTTAAAAGTCACCAATACAAGTAAATAAAAAAATAGGTAAGTAATATAAACAAGTAATATAAGAAAATATTTTAAGTTAATTCCTACTTAGGTCAATAAGATAATTTTTTTTCTCTCATTCTTCTTTCCTCTTGAGTGGCGCTTAAAATGCCATGATCAAGAAGAGGGCTTTTCTCGGCCTTAAAATACTTTGATCAAGAAGGGGGCTCTCTCGATTATTGAAAATTAATTAATTTAATTTAATTAATGAATTAATATTTGAAAAAACTGGATTAACATCAAGTGTCATCCACTACAAGTTTAAAAAAAAATATTTGAGCTTGATTGGATGAATAATAAGTATTTTATTAACGATTGAAAATTTGAACAAGATATATATAGCGAAAGTGTAAGCTAATAGTAGTAATTGAAAAAAAAATTGTTTCACATTGAAAAATTAATAGGAAATAAGAAATAAGAATTGAATAAGAAATAATTAATTAGTTCGCTTTTTACGCAGTCGGGTTTTTTGATTTTTTAAATTTAATTGTTTATTCATGTGTATTCTTCTATCCTCTCCTAAAATAAATGCTAAGTATTGACGTGAGCTACCGGCTATTAAATATAGATAATTCAATATAGGCTTGAAAAGGATTACAAAGAGCATTCCGTAAACACAAAAATAAAATAATAAAAATACATGAAATATAGAAATAGATAGATGATGTCAGCAATTTCTGCCAATATGTGGAAAATTTCTCGAGTTTTTGTTTTTCGTACAAACCTGTATACTATGTAGTAATTTTTTAAAGTGCCACATATAAAGCTAAAATTTATGTGAGGTAATAAAAAGTGCATAATACACAACTAAAAACACATTTCGAGCAATTTCCATCCGTAGATGGCAATTTTTCCAGTTTTTGAGTAGCTCTTCATATGAATGTACTTTCTGTTTACAAACATCTTTTAGTATCCTTGATATAATTCAGCTGGAAAACGCGCTACACAGTTTAAAAACACCATTAAGCAATTAACGCCCATAAACAGTAAACTGCAAAAAATTTGTTTAACTTAAAAAAGCAAATTAAAGTTGAAACGAACTTCTAGCAATTATCGCTCCTTAACAGTACTATACTCGAAATCTTTTGCGTAACCCTAAATGAATAATAAAAGCCACACACTCTATAATCTATAGTAAGAATTGTGTAATGTATATAAATTTCATTATGTTTGAAATCTTGTAACACCTTTAACCATTTGAACTCCGGCGTCTCTTCACAATTTCAAAAATGCTCTGATTCAATAAAGCAAATTTTATTTTCCTTTATTACTGGTGCCCAAAACAAATTTTGTAAAGAAAGATGATGTCGCCGCAGCGGCCACATCGAACTGCAAAGGGTTAATATACGCCACAAACGATTTTTCCCAGTAGAGCATTTTGTTATTGAAATCTTTTGTGTGACCCTGGCATGTCAAACTCGTTTACCGCCGCGGGCCAAATTAACTGCTATATACAAAGCCGTGGGCCACATAAAACAAAATAGATAATAGTATTACCATTGCACACAATAAAATTTGCACTTACAAAACTCAGCCATGTTAAATGAATATTCAAGTAAATTTCCGAAGTTATTATTATTATTATTATTTTATTATTTTTTTTATTTTAGTGTTTTTAATTTAAAAAAAAAATATTGTACACTCTGGTCTGTTAATCTCTATTTAGCTGTCAATCTTACCCCCCCCCCCCTTTTTTTTTATGTAAAAACGAAAAAACAAACTTCAATCAGAAAAATTATGTAATAAATTGTTTCTTCAATTTACGCGCTACATAATTGATTTTTCTGGTTCAAATTACGTTTATTTGTCTGGAAAATGACAAAATGTGGCAGTTAAAAAAAGATGTCGTGAAAAAGTGTGCTACTGAGCATAGCTAATATATGCCAAGTTGCACACTATACTTTAAAGAATCGGTCGATTGATAGATAATTAAATAAATTTAACCTCATATCCGTATACAGGGTGATTCATAAAAGATGGGCAGAACTTTAAGGGGTTATAGTACACTTAAAGACAAATAATATTAAATAGGAGACTAAGGGTCCCAGACGTATTCCCAAGGAGATAGGGGGCATTAAAGTTTAGGGTCCGAAATTTCAAATGATTATAAAACATGGAAAAATTGGTCGATTCGTTTGCGGTTTTTGCAAAAAATTTTCTTTATGCCAGTATTTTCTTGAAATAAAATTTTAAAGCTCAATTTCAAAAAATGCCGATAGGGGGCGCTTTAGACTTTGGAGTAACAAACAACTATTTTTTAACGTTATTTTTTGTATTTCTTTAAATGATTTCGAAAGCTTAGACTTAAACTTAAATTTTGATCTAAAAATCTGACTCCTAACGAGTAGTTAAGTAGCATAAACTGAAATTTGAAATTTGAAACCCTTCTCCACCCAGAACAAAAATCAGTTATTCCCGATCTTTGTGTCGTAGATTAGGCTCTAACTACTGCCGCGTTTTGCTAAAATTATTCTTTATGTCAGTATTTTCTTGAAAATAAATTTTAAAGAAAATTTTCAAAAAATTCCGATAGAGGGCGCTTTAGACTTTGGAGTAACGAACAACTATTTTATACCGTTATTTTTTGTGTCTCATTAAATGCTTTCTAAAGCTTAGACTTAAACTTAAATTTTCAGCTCAAAATCTGAATCGCTGAGCGTGGTTCAGTAGCGAGGGGAGGGGGTTCAAATTTCAACTTCTGAACATAGTTCAGTTTGCACTACTTAACCATGCCCAACGATTCTGTGCTGTGATACGAGGCAAAAATACAACTTTCGTCAAGGACTGCATAGTCGGAATTCACTCATAAAGGCACTGGCACAGTTGGAAACGTCGCTCATGCAAACGTTAAAGCTCCATTCCTGACGCTAGTCACCGGGTGAAGAAGGAAACAGAAAGTATGCAAATGTCAAATGGGGAAGAAGAAGAACACGTATGCAAAATTTCGACACGATTCAGGCATAAAAACCACTGAACGGTGAGTCAAGTGTAAGTCGCTGTAGTAATGAATCGGAAGATGGTGCCCTTCATGATTAAGGAAAAGGCTGAGATGCATTTAATTTACGGAGCGGCAGATGGAAATGGTGCAGAGGCACAACGAATGTACGGAGAGCGATTTCCCAACAGGCGGTTGCCTAACCGCAAAACTTTCGAGCGCTTGCACAGACAGTTGTGTGAGACGGGATCATTTCTCGCTTCCCGGTCGAATGCAGGTCGTGCAAAAAAGGACGAATCAGTAGTTGTTGCAGAAGCCATTCTGGATGTAGTAGCGGCGCAGCCAAGTACAAGTACACGAACAGTGGCTAGGCAGGTGGATACCTCACAGTCCATGACTTGGAGGGTACTGAAGGATGAACATTTGCTCCCGTTTCATGTGCAACGAGTCCAGAAACTGTCTCCAGGGGATTATCCAAATCGTATTGAATTCGCCCGCTGGTTTCTGCAGCAGAACGCGCTAAATCCACATTTTGGACGAACTGTGCTTTTCACCGATGAATGTACCTTCACACGTGAAGGTACATTTAACACACACAATGCACATGTATGGGCGGATGTCAATCCACATGCTACGTATCCACATGCTCATCAGAGACGCTTTTCCATCAATGTTTGGGCAGGAATCCTCGGAGACTACCTAATCGGACCGTACCTTCTTCCTGAACGCCTCGACGGTAAAACATACCTCACATTTCTGCAACATGTGCTGCCAGACCTGTTAAACGTTGTTCCTCCACGCATCCGGCGGGTCATGTGGTTCCAGCACGATGGAGCGCCAGCCCATTACGTACGAGACGTCCGCAACTATCTGGACATCACATTTCCGAACAGATGGATTGGTCGAGGTGGTCCTGTTGCTTGGCCTGCTCGCTCGCCAGATCTTTCACCCCTCGATTTCTTTTTTTGGGGACGATTGAAGGCTCTTATGTATGAGACACCCATTGAATCCCCCGAGGAACTGGTCGCCAGACTTTCCGCCGCTGTAGGGGAAGTGCTCGAAAAGCCTGATGTTTTCCCGAATGTTCGCCGTTCCATTCTTCGTCGTTGTTCTGCGTGCATAACCTCTGGTGGTCACAATTTTGAACATTTATTGTAATTACATGTTAATAAATATGCTTTGGTAACATAATCCTAATTTGTGTCTTTTTACCTCGTATCACAGCACACAATGTGTGGACATGGTAAACTGAACTGTGCTCAGGAGTAGAAATTTCAAACCCCTCTCCCCAGAAACTTAACCACGTCTAACGATTCAGATTTTGGGCTGAAAATTTAAGTCTAAGCTTTAGAAAGCATTTAATGAGACACAAAAATAACGGTATAAAATAGTTGTTCGTTACTCCAAAGTCTAAAGCGCCCTCTATCGGAATTTTTTGAAAATTTTCTTTAAAATTTATTTTCAAGAAAATACTGACATAAAGAATAATTTTAGCAAAACGCGGCAGTAGTTAGAGCCTAATCTACGACACAAAGATCGGGAATAACTGATTTTTGTTCTGGGGGGAGAAGGGTTTCAAATTTCAAATTTCAGTTTACGCTACTTAACTACTCGTTAGGACTCAAATTTTTAGATCAAAATTTAAGTTTAAGTCTAAGCTTTCGAAATCATTTAAAGAAATACAAAAAATAACGTTAAAAAATAGTTGTTTGTTACTCCAAAGTCTAAAGCGCCCCCTATCGGCATTTTTTGAAATTGAACTTTAAAATTTTATTTCAAGAAAATACTGGCATAAAGAAAATTTTTTGCAAAAACCGCAAACGAATCGACCAATTTTTCCATGTTTTATAATCATTTGAAATTTCGGACCCTAAACTTTAATGCCCCCTATCTCCTTGGGAATACGTCTGGGACCCTTAGTCTCCTATTTAATATTATTTGTCTTTAAGTGTACTATAACCCGTTAAAGTTCTGCCCTTCTTTTATGAATCACCCTGTATATTTCGCTCTAATTAGTCCAGGGGAAATGTACAAAAAAAGGGGGCTTACCTTACAAAAAATCGGGTAGAAGATTTTTTTTTCTGAATTGCTTATAATGATGCCAACATGAAAAACCAAATTTTCCAACAAAATTTCTTAAGGCTAAATTTTCTATGGCGAAAAACAACAAAATTTTGGGACTTTTTTCGATTTTTTTTAAATATCTGAATAGCCGTTGCAGTAGCATAATTTTTGTCAATTACAATATTAAAGAGGACAAAATTCTCTACAACTTTCATATTTACAATTTTTTTATTACCGCAGTACGCCATTTCAAAAGTAAGACAATTTTTTCGATTTTCTTAAAAACCGTGAAAAACGTAGTTTTCCCCCAATTATTCATATGTTTCCCACGGATTTAATCATGTATGTCAACTTCTATTTATTGGTAGCAGCACAATTATGTGTTTGAGGGCCAAAACTAGCCTTTCGTGGGGGGGGGGGGGGCAAAATGCATGCATATTTTGCCCCACCCCTCGTTAATTATTTTATTAAATCTCTAATAGCCAAATTTTGAAATTTTTAAGTGTGTAATCATTAAATACGTAATCAGATTTTTCAAATATGGATTCATTAAAACCTTGAAAACCGAACCGAAATATATTGCGCTTTAAGCAGGTTTCCATCTTAGGAGGTATAACTGGTCATATTCTTTCTCTTAAAAAAATATTTTTTTTTCTTTAAGGACCGGATTCCGTATATGAAGATTTTATTTTCAAAAATTTTATGATAGTTGTAGTATTGAGGCGTTTAATGTCATAGTTATATGAATTATGAGACTAAATTAGTCATACAAAGACATCGTTAGTATCGACCTCGGTATCATATGAAAAAATAAATAAATATTAAAATTGAAGCAAGAATTCTGAAAAGAACACTTTTGTAGGTTTAAAATGAGCGTGCAAATGTTTTCGCGTGAGACTTCACTACTTACGCGAAGAAACTGGAATGCTAAGGTTAAACCTATGGAAGCGTTCCTTTTACAATTTCTCGTTTGCAATTTAATAGTTTTAAAGGATTTTTTTTTTTTTTTTTTTTTTGAGGGACTTAGAAGTGCTGACGTTGAATTCCAACCGTATTAGTGTTTATTTTTTCTATTTTGATTACAGTTTTTATTATTTTTTATTTTTGGTCAGTTTTCCGAATGCGAGACTTTTTTTATCCAAATTTCATATATATATATATATCAAGGCCGAAACTAGAGGGGACAGAGGAAGCATGTACCGCGGGCGCCAGAGTGGAAGGCGAAAGGGCGCCAAATAAAGATTTTTTTGTCGTTTGATACCAAAATATATATTAGTATGAAATTTTGCTAAAATTGTCTCACAGCCGGAAAATCCAAAATGCAAATTGAACCAAATGCATTACAACTGGATAACAGAATCCTGTTTTAAATGAAAAAATTACATGTTAATCCAAAAGAAAATTTGAAACAAATGCATTAAAATAGGATAACGGAATCCTGTCTTAAATGAAAAAAGTACAAGTTCCCAACAGAAAGAATACTAGCAATTGCAACTGCTGAGAGGAAAACCTGTATAAAGCGGAATATTTTGGGTTCTCTTTTAAAGGTTTTAATGAATCAATATTAGACAAAGCTGGTTACGCAGTTCAGCATTACGTATTTCATTATTAAACAGACATAGTTTCAAACCAGTACATAATACAGAAAATTAGAATATTCCACAAAGTGTATTTTTCAACAAAGTAAGTTTTTCTGTTTAAGCTTTAAAGCAATTAATAGATAATCTTAAAGTTTTATATATTTTTGCATGCTAAAGTGATATAATCTCTTGTTCTACTTACTGATATAAGTAGGAAAAAACTGACAGTATTTATTAAAACTAATCTTTTAAATATTTTTATAGTGCTCTGAAATATGTTATTGACAAAATTTTTAAATTTTACAGGAGATAAATATATAACATCAGTTAGTGAAATAACCTGTTGTCATTTTTATTGTAGCTATTTTATAAGGTAAAAGCATTTCTTACATAAAATATATTTATTTTCTGAGTTCCTCCCCTCCCCCATTTTATATGGAAGTATAATCCAATGTTTACTATTTAAAAAAAAATAAAGCATTAAAATATATGTTATCAATAATTTGTAAATAAAATATACCACTGTATGTTAAGTGTGTAATATGTGGAATAAAGTATGTTTTTTGCAAATTTTCATATCTATCCCATTGTTTCCTGGAAAAATATGCATGCATTATAAAAATTATTACAATTACAAAATTATTAAAATTAAACAAAAATTCTTTCTTGATTGAAACTATAGTACCAATAAGTTATTAAATACTAAAGTATTCTTTTAAACAATGCTTTGAAATTAACATTATACACACTTAAAATTACTGTCAATACGAAAATTGTTTTATTCATCTACACACTATCCTATTTTTAAAATTATATAATTTTATTGAATATAAAATGTATGTTGTGATGAAAATAAAGACGTGGGTGTGCAAATAATATTTAATTTACTGCTACCAATTTTTAGAAGTTGGCATGCGTGATTAAATCCGTGGGGAACATATGAATAACCGGGGGAGAACTACGTTTTCACAGTTTTTAAGAAAATTGAAAAAATTATCTTATTTTTGAAACGGCGTATTGCGCTTGCTGTTGAGTGTATAAAAAGTTGTAAATATGAAAGTTGTAGAGAATTTTGTCCTCTTTAATATTGTAATTGATAAAAATCATGCTACGGCAACAGGTATCGAGATATTTAAAAAAAAATCGAAAAAAGTCCCAAAATTTTGTTGTTTTTTGGCCACAGAAAATTTAGCCTTAAGAAATTTGGTTGGAAAACTTGGTTTTTCCATGTTGGCATTATTATAAACAAGTCAGAAAAAAAATCTTCTACCCGATTTTTTGCAAGGTAAAATGTACATTTCCCCTGGACTAAACATGGAATCACACGGAATCTTGGTTAACTGTAGGAATAAATTCTAAAGAGCAATTTCCACGTCAATCATTAGGGGTGAAGTAGCTTAAACTGATTTTCTTGAAATCCAAAATCTTCTTTTGAATTCATTTTTTTTAATTTATTTTTAGTATAGAGTGAACCCGCGAGTTGTTGATACCCTTCCAGAAATTGATCAGATTTTTGAAATATTGCGCCATTTAAGGCGGAAATTAGTTTTATACGGGGAATGTTAGTGCCCCTGTTGTCACATTGCTGTCAGCCATCTGCTGCAAGAGAAGCCATTTTATGGAATTTTTTTATTGGAAAGTGTAAACATTTAGTTTTTGATTAGTTGGAGACTATTATGGTAAGTTAAAATAATCAACTTCCATCTTGCTTATTTCAACTAACATTTTTATAAGAATTATTGTTAATCACAGCCCAAGGATGATATTTTATAGATTAATATTTAGATTTTCTATTGACTTCTTTCGTCTGATCATTAAAATCTGATCAGACCGCATGGAAAATGACAATTTAAAAAACTATTGATTTATAATTTTGTTGCTGTTTAATGTCAGCTGATTTAATGTTTGCCAATTATAGGACATTCATGAAGGGTTGTAGCAATCATGTTAGTGTACTAAAACTTAAGGGGAAGGAAATAGAATAAAATCCCCGTAGCACTGACTTTATTTGATCAATTACTGGCTGCGTCACCCTATTCTAAAATTTGCATTCCGATGATTTTTGCAATAATACCTGACAACATTTAAAAGGAAATATATTTTATTTTTGTCAAAGTAATAAATGCTATTTAAAAACGCTAATAATATCAAATAACACGAATAGAATTATGAAATTTGTCTTGAGGTTGAAGTTTACTCAGGTACTTTGTAATTTCAACTGAAAACTCAAAGTTCTTTAATCTATTGGTGGTCTTATAAAAAATCAACATTCTAAATTTGTTTATTTATAATGAAAATGGTAACCTTGTTTAACAGTTCGAAATTAACAGCTAAAACTTTATGATGAAAAGCGGTCAATTTTCTGTTATTAAGAAGGTAAACTTGTTTATCTTCACTACCGGTGTTTCAAAGATATTTTTTACACTGACGATTATTAAACCAAATATAATGTAACTTTATAAGTACCATAAGTTTCTAATGAGGGAAATAACCTACAGCAGCTCGATATTGCTTGATTTTAACTCAATATTAAAAAAAAATTGGATCTGTAAATATTTCTTCAAATTAAACATTTTTTTAGAATAAACATCACAAATCTTTGTTTACGTATTCCTTTAAACAATTTTTATGATACATAATTAGAATTTAGTTTAATTAAGATATACTAATTAAGCATTTTCAATGACATACATGTGTTGCGCACAGGATTATAAAAAAATATATTCGATGTATATACTTAATACTACATATATATATTCTTACAATATCGTACTTTAATTTCAACCTAAAATAATAATCAAGTTTACAGATGAAAATATTTTTTTTCAGGCAGTTAAACCATAAAACGCAAAATCTGTGACAAAATTGCAATAAAAATTAAAAAAAAATATATATATTACAGGTTCTTACTTAAAAATATGTAGAGGTTATAAAAATATATAAGATACAATATAATTCAAAATTTTAAGTTTCTATGTTACTTAGTTTTGGAAATAGGATGCACGCATTGTCAAAAATATCTGATTTGAACAAAATGATTTTAAATTTAAAATTTACCTTGATTTGGATAAGTATCGTTCCACATATTTTATCATAAAACCGGTTTTAACCGGTATATCATAGTAACATTTTTTTAGAGTTCGGTAACATGTTATTCTTTCATAATATACAACATTTTTTTTTAACCATTTGGAAAAATGGGTCAGGGTAGGAAATCAAAAGCATATCTGAAGGTTTTTATTTGTTTAATCCGCATTTTATTCGTGTTCTGATTGGTCTATACAGTAATCTGTATTTCCCTTTACTTTCAACAGAGATAGACAACAGAGTGTTGCCACTATGACAAAAAAGTAATAAAAACTACAAAAAAAATTAATAACTGAGAAACAAATTGAGATGCAGCTTTCAAACAAATTGCATTTAAAAGTAAATTTTTTTTTCTATCCGACGGTGTAAAAAGTAATATTGTTGGATGTTTAGAAGTTTAAGAATGAAATTTCATTTAAAATGTGTCGTCAGATTTCTTGGAAATCTGACGATGGAAAAACCTTTTCCCGAACAGCCAATGAAATGCTTGGATAATCCGTATGTTTCAGGTGGATAATACGTACGAGTCGCAGGCGATTTTTGTCGCTTGGAATTTTTACGTGTAATACACTATTAATGTTTAATTCATGGCGTACGTAATGTGGGATCAACTCGGTGCGATTTTTTATGTCTTAAATTTTAGTCTTTGAAAAAATCATTTTCCAAATGGTCGTTGTAATTTGTTAAATTGCTTTTTTTTAAAGTTAAACTTAATCTAACTAACTTCGTATGAAGAGTAGAAAAAGGTTTTACTTAAAAATTATATATATATATTTTTTTACTTTTTAAAAAAGTTTTAAGGTGATCTCCTCCTTTAGCACATATCCGGCTTTTATAAATGTATCCGCCTATATATAATACATTCTGACAATGATACAGGGTGTCCAGCGAATAAGACCCTGATTTCAAAATTAAATATCTCAAAAAGAAAGATCAATAGAATTATGCGGTAAACGGTTTGTTTACTAGCTAAGCTGTAAAAATGTTGTACAGAAGTTTCAAAAATTAGTTGCAAAAACCGCTAACAGATGGCGCTGTATAATCGCAATACTTGTAAACTGCTTCGAAGTCGAGAGCCCTAGCGTCTCATTCCTAGATGGCTCCCTATTGGGAAGTCCATTTTTTCATTGGGGTGATGTGCAGAAATGGAGACATCTGGTCACAGAATTATTGCATCAGCTTTAATTTTAGAAAATTTAAATTAATAGAATTTTCAATAAAAAGTTTAGAAATCATTATAAGAATTTTTTAAATATTTTATTAAATTCAATCTTTAATGCCATATAATTATTTAAATCAAAATGCATATATTTAGAAAAATAATTTTGTACTTTTTATTTATTTTTTATATTTTTAAATCACGGCATAATATTTTGGTATTATTGTTTACTAGCTAACTTGCCCGGCGTTTCCCGGGTACATAAAAAAACTGCACGAATCGCGAAAAACATCTGAAAATCACAATAAGATATTGCGAAAAAATTTTAAATCGCTGCACAAATTTCGAACAGAGAAAGAAAAATTATATATTGTGCTCGAAGATTGAAAGTTGATTCAACTTCTATCAACGTCTTTCACTAATGTGGAAAATTGGTAGAAAATCGCTAAAATACACTAAAAATCACATACAAAATACGCGAAAAATTCGAAAATTGTTATACGAAATCCTAATAAACTTTATTGAAATGAAGGTAGAAATTACTTTAGTATTATAGGTCAAAAATGGAATGTCAAAAAATTGCAGCAGATCGCGAAGAAACGATCACCTTATGACGTAACAAACATGTGTAAAGTGTTTAATGTCAAGTAAATTTGACATTAACGATCACCCATTATTGGCATTTAATCTTATAGTTTGGCGATATTTTTTTTGGTCTGCGGGATAATCAGGTAGAACCACAAATTATTTCTGTTCGTATTTAAAGGTAGATAAATAGCTCTTCTTTATATAAATAAATAAAATAAATACTGAAAAAAAATGCTTATATGTATATGAAAAATAAATAGTTTGCCAGTAAATATACGTAAAGTTCATTTCACTCGCCAAGGCCATTTTCTCTAACTCACCAAAGCGCATATATAAAAAATATACCAAATACTCTTCAATCTGTTGCCTGATACTAAGTAATCACAATAATGTAAATAACTATTAGGCATAGATACGTACCAGGTTTGGCGCGATTTTTTTTTCACGCCAAATTGGTGAAAACCTCGTTTTTGAATACCAGTTACACATATATATTTAAATTATTTTTTATTATTTTAAAAGGAAATAGCAATTAATAATAAAAAGTTTAATTAATGTCTATAGAACAAAACAGTTTATATAACTGTAAAAAGGAAAGTAAAAGAAAATAAACAATTTATTAATAAATAAACAACAATAGCCGAGTTACCACATGTCAGGCAAAATAACGCCATTTTGGAGCCCATTATGTACCATGGAGCGTATATGACATATGTGCCAACAAAACTTTCAATAATATAGTAAATATGTCATTTGGTGGTGGCTTGATTATCGAAGATTATAAAAAAAGTGTGTATATGGCACATTTTTACACTAAAATTTAAATACTTGACTACATAGTTATAATTTTAACTCCTTTTTATATAATTTACATTTGAATATAAAGATTTACTCCGAAATGTTCTCCTATACTTAAAAAAAAATTATTGCGACATTCGCCTGGCTTATTTCACGCTTCTGCCTTTGTGGCTTAAAATTTCATTGTTTGGGGACCAAGTTAATAATTAAATAGCATGTAACTCACAAATAAAGCCTTTCTCCTGTAAGACATACGATGGGAAAATTACATAAAAATGATAATTAAATTGAATAAAAAAATAAAGAAGGACTAAAAGACTGTTACTTAAATTTTATTTCTTCAAGTTTTTTCAGGCACATTTTTATTAACCTGGCGAAGCGAAAAATCGCCAAATAATGTATCAATTGCTTCTTTCATACTAATTTATTTTTTAAGTTTTATAAACATTCCTTTCATATTTAAATTAAATATTTTCATTTTATAAATTTTATCTCGCATTAAAAAGGTTTTTGATTCTTTTTTTTTTAATTAAACAAATAACAGTTATTTTCTTTTAATTTGCGAGTTGTTTACATTATTTTCTAACGGATATAGCCATTTCAATTCATTTATCAACTATAATTTTCACCAAAATGACCACTGGCAACCCTTTCGTCGAAAATATCAATAAAATACAATAATCTAAGCATTGTATCATGTTACTTTTATTCACAATTTAATTTACTTGGATTCCCTTAAATATAATTAATATAATCCCTTAAGTTAATATTAGTTTTTGTTGCATTAAAATATTTCAATTTGTTCATTTTCTGTAAGCAAGTAATCCATATTGGTTTACAATGGAAGTCTATGGGAATTTGGCGAAATATTAGAGATATCGCCAAGTTGGCGTCACTTTTGACGACTCATTTTGGTCGCCAAATCTGGCGATATACCGCCAAGTTGGCGATAAACTTGGCGGCGTTTGGCGACAGAACTGTGTCCCTCTACGGTAACCTCCTTATTAAATGCATTAAATGCTGTTCAATAATTGCATAAAAAATTCGCTAAAAATTCAAAAATTGCTGCACGAATTCCGAATAAACTTTTTTGAAAAGAGAACAAAATTTACTACATTGGGCTAAAAGAAAGAAACCATATTCTTCTCACTTATATGGAAAAATCGCCACGAAACATAAAAAAAACGCTAAAAATCGCATAAAAAATTAAATTAAAAAAAATCTAATCAAAAAATCGAAAATCGGGCTTCGAGGTGCAAAACTTCATATATAGACGTACCTTTTCCCCAAATTTTGTAGCTCTACGTGCAGTGGTCTCTTCAGAACACCGTCGACACACTCACTCACTCACACACAAACTTCTTTCTTTATCATTATAGATACCTGAATTATTATAAATAAAAAAGAAATTTTTCGCTTTTGATTTATTTTTAAATCACGACATAATACTTTGGTTTTAGCACAACACATATATTTCTTTTCTTTGTAAACAAAGTTTTAGAGACAGAAATTATGTGTTAAATTATTTCTTTTTTAAAAGGAATTGATGATAAGTCATATCATCAACGCCAAAGCAAAAGTATTTTGGATGCTGTATGCCTTTCGAACACTTCGGATCCTATCGCTAGAAGCTGCACGATATTTCTGTGCTCAATGATAAAAAATGAAAACCAGTTTTTAAAATTAAAATTACTTTTTTAACTTAATTAAGTTTTTAAAAATAGAAACTTTATATTTTTTCATTCAAACTATTCTCTACAATTAAAAAAAAATGATTTATGAATTGTGATTTGAAATATGATTTATTATATTATTGTAAATGCTCGATGATTTGTAAAAAAGGGGTTTCTTTTAGCTTGATTAAATTTTAAAACCAGAGACTTTGGATTTTTTTATTCAAACTTTTTTCACAGTTTAAAAAACATACCACAGAGATATTGGTATTCAGACCGAAGTAGCTTATAACAAAATTTGAAACAAATCTCAATTCTGTCAACACATGGCTCCGCTTCTGCACATTACCCAAATAAAATATTTTTTAAGTTCTTATATAATGATTGCTAAACTTTTTATTGAAAATTCTATTAATTGAAATTCTCTAAAATTGAAGCTGGTGCAATAATTCTGTGACGATACGCCTCCACTTTTGCACATCACCCCGAAGAAAAAAGCGGTCTTTCCTAATTTTCGTTCTTCCATAGGAAGCCATATAGGAATCAGACGTTAGGGCTCTCGACTTCAAAACACAATTTATAGGCATTGCGATTACAGCGCCATCTGTTAGCGGTTTTTGCAACTAATTTTTGAAACTTCTGTACAACATTTTTACAGCTTAGCTAATAAAGCTACCGTTTACCGCATAATTCTATTGATATTTGTTTTTGAGATATTTAATTTTGAAATCAGGGTCTTATTCGCTGGACACCCTGTACTTATGCTTATAGTATTTTAGAATTTCTTTAACTGCTTTGGATATCATTTCTTCCATTTCGTAGTGAATGATTTTAACCCTTTATCCACGGTACTTGTAAGTACCACTCACTTTAAACTTTCATTCCATAGTGAATATTAATAATATTCTAATGGTACTTTGCAAAAACACTCTTTTAACTCCACTTTATCCGGATACATGGCAGCAGTAGTTCTAGGTTTCTTATTTTAGCGAGGAAGGAGGCTATCTTTGACAC
The DNA here is from genome assembly GCA_963932465.1 of Maratus speciosus. Classification (NCBI taxonomy): domain Eukaryota; kingdom Metazoa; phylum Arthropoda; class Arachnida; order Araneae; family Salticidae; genus Maratus; species Maratus speciosus. The sequence continues at coordinate 178,274,945 of OZ010793.1, forward strand.
AGACGATGGGTTTTGTGTCGACATTTTGTGCAAATTGTCACGCTCGTCTTTTTATTGCTGCAAACACAGTAAAGGATGTAAGATAAGTGTTGTATTTTTTTTATGTGTTCATTATGATCTTAGACTACAGTTTGACTAGCTATTTTAGGTGAACGGTGTATGTATTTGATTTAACAGTTGAATTACTCGATGGTACTTATAAGTACCTTCAGTACACTGGGTGTTGGAGAAAAACTTCTTGTTTTCTTTTCGTCTGTGTAGTTATCCATCGTTTTCATCTGCTTTAAAATGTAATTACTAAAATGTAGTACAGTAATGATTTCCCTAGTATTTCTTTTCTGTTTCATTGTTAGTTTTTATAAGAAATTGAAAAAGTTGTTGCACCGGCTCTTTTTATGCTTGAAATGGCATATGTAAATTCATATATTGCATATTTGGAGATGCGAGAGAACATCTTGTCCCGGGAATATAGACGTCGCATAACTATAGGACTGCTAACAAAATCGAAACGAAAAAAAAAAAGTTTTAACTTTTCAGGGGCTAAGCATTTTCAATTTTAAAGTGTTGAAATAAATGATTGACACCGGAATTTGCCAAAAGATTTACTTGTAACTAAGAAAAAAAAGGCCTATATTTCACATACTTATTAAATCGTAAACATTTTCTGGTGCAATTTGAAATACCTTTTCTGTTACGATATTTTAGTCATAGTGTACTGACGGTACTTTAAAGTATCACTTTAATTAATTACCTCTAAACAATTAAATTTCTCACGGGTGAGTATTTTTTATGATCATCCTTTAATTTTCATTGTAGTAACTGAAAAAAAAAAAAAAAATACGTGAAAAAAATTGCAGTAGATCATAATGCAGTAGATAAAGGATTAACTCGTTTAATCTAACAAAGACGATAATTAGTTTTATAAGGCAAATGCATTTTCTTCAATACACTAAAAAACAATCCGTCAATGTACACAAAATTTTCCGTAAAATTTTACGGAATAGTGTCATTAAAAAAAAAAAAAAAAAAGAAAGAAAACAGTACAATTTCCGTAATTGACATTTCGAGATTATAAATCCGTATAAATCCAGTAAGTTTTCCTTAAATTTTACGGAATATTACTGTGTTGCTTTCAAAAGAATACTAGTTCCGCAAATGATGTTTTGAAATAGATGCTTTTGTTTGAGAAGCAAAGTAATTAATTGTTCTATATACTTGTCTTAAAGTGATATTATTTTTATTGAAATCCCATTATTGTCTAAATATGACTCTATATTGAAAATATATTCAATGATTTTCCAATAATGGCTAAATAGTATGTTTTACGTGAGTTTTCAAGTAAAACCGAGAAACATTATAGCGCCATCTATAATATGTATTTTTAAACAACTAGCTATAATTTTTTTCTTTTTAATATAAAAAGCTAACGTATTTTTACGATATTTAAAAAAAAATTGAAAACTTATTAATATGTTTTTAAGTATTAGATCGTTAAAAAGGAAATGTTACAGTTTATTTTTCATTATGACTTTAGAATAATGTTTGACTTCTTTGTAGCAAGCTGTTAATATTTCTTTTAAGTTTCTGATAGGATGTTTTAAAAAGAAAAAATCTATTTTTAATTTGAATATTTTTTAATCAATTCACTTTAACCCTTTCAGGGGTAAAGCACTTCTGTTGCTAAAATGTTAAAATGACTGGTTGACACCAGTATTTATGAACAACTTTATATGATACCAAGCAAAAGCTTTTCTTCGCGTACGTTATATGAAACAAAATGTAATTCCTAAATTCTGGTGTGAATGTGGCATTTGGGAATTAAAATTAAGTGTTATATAATTTATACCGGTGCCCTTCAAGGCGTTGACAGATTCGCACATAAAATTTTAAACATATCTGAAATATAATAATGAAATTATTATAAAATTGACGTTTATCTATGTTTAATAAGCAATAAAGAAAATGTATTTTAATACCATGTAGTAATTATCTTTATTTGAGTTTACTGTAGATCATCAGAGAAATAATTTGGAAAATTTGAAAAAGTACATGCTTAAAAATATATATATATATATATGTTGGTATTCCTTGAAAACTAAATGAATAAATAAATAAAAATAATATTAAAATAAAAATTTAAAAATCTTGCAAAAAAGAAGTAGTCATTACTCTTAATACATTCTTTCATACCTGTAACATTTTAAAGAGTAAAAATTATCTTTTATAAAGCATGAAACTAAATAGCTAAATATTCAAAATTATAGGGAAACAAATGCGTAAAATATTCAAAATTGTATAAATTGAAAATATTATTTCTACGAAAATACCTTCCTTGTTTAACATGTTAGCCAAGACATCTGAAATAAGTAACGATATTTGAACAGGTAGTTTTCGAAGTCGTTGCGTAATCGTTAAGGGCACTAATCTGGAAGAGGACAGTTCCCTAGTTCGAATCCCGTCAGGGTAAATGTTGTTGATTCAGTGTTGTTTGAATTAATTTGTGATTTTCTGACCTTGAGATAAACATGTCCTTGAAAAGCGAAGTGTCAAATTCATAAATATGTAAGTTTCTCATTGAAAAAATATTATATTTTGTCTTTGAGACGGTTGGTTGGTTGGTTGTGTTTATGATGGCCAAATATCAACACGAGGGATATAGGCCCTAAGAGGGGAGTGTCTTTCGTGAGGGGTTCTTTCTAAGGTAGGGGTGCACAACCTTTTTAAGAGAAGGGTCACTTACAAAAATGTCTGGGTTGTCGTGGGCCACATCAGAGAGGCAAAATTTGCGATTTTTCTTGACTCCGATCGACGAAATTCGCGATTTTCCACGTCCAATCAACGAATTTGTGATTTTTCCGCGTCTGATCGACAAAATGCGCTATTTTCCCGTGCCCGATCAACGAAATTTGCAATTTTTCCGCACCTGCTCGTCAAAATTTGTTATTTTTCAGGACTCTATCGACGAAATTCGCGAGATTTTCAACGCCCGATCAACGAAATTTGCTATTTTTCCTCGCCTGATCGAAAACATTCGCGATTATTCCGTTCTCGATCAACAAAATTCGCGATTTTTCCGAGCCCGATCGACAAAACTCGCGATTTTTTCCAGCCCGAACGACGAAACTCGCTGTTTTTCCTTGCCTGATTGACAAACATTACGAATTTTGATGATGAAATTAGAATTTTTTTTTCAATTAGCGACTGACGAAATTCGGAACTTGGGAATTTCCTTTGTTGATATCTACGGTATCGGCCGGCCGATAAGCGAAATTAGCGATTTTTAACTGACTAACGAAATTTGTAATTTTTTCACGCGAAAAATTGACGAAATTCACTATTTTTGCATGCGACCTATGGGCAAAAATTGCGATTTTTTCCATTTATAAATTGACGAAATTCACGGGCCACAAGTTAATCCATCGCGGGCCACCGGTTGCGCATCCCTATTCTAAGGGAGTCTAACCCGTATTTAAGCATGGAAATCCACGGTTCGAAGAAAACCACGAAAAATCCGAACGATTAGGTCGACTGGTGCGATTGGGCTCGAACCCCGTACCTCCCGTCTACCAGCTTCGAGAGCAGAACCTCTCGGCCATTGGTGGGTCATCTTTGAGATGAAATTTTTTAAATAAGAAAATATGAAAAAAAATCAGAAAATTTTGTGAAAAAACGGAATTTTTTTGGGAATTTAAGGAAAATTTTCTGTCAAAATACGGAAATAGTACTGGCGTCTCGATAGCCAGTACAATTTCCGCATTTTAACGGAATTTTCTTTTACAGTGTAGGCTTGAGGAAAACACTCTGTTTACATTTTAAGAAGTATCACTTTCAATTATGACAGTTTCTTTTTTCGATGTTTAGCCAAATTTTTATGTTTTCTTTATATTTCTTCCTCTTAATGTTAAATTCTTTCCAGACTCCAACAATGTCTACATATCAAACACCATTTTCCATTTAATGTAATGGTATTGTAAATCACCTTTCAAAAAATCTGTGTTGTTCATCTTCAGTTAATCATATTTATTCATACTGATAGAGAGCTTTAAAAATTTTAAAAATATATCTGATATGTATGTGAGTATGTCAATAAAGTGTATGTGCATCAAAATAAAAATTGAAAAAAAAAAAAAAAACAAAGAAAGATCACGCAGGATTCATAAATAACGACACATTTACTAACCTAAGTAATGTAAATAATTAAAAAATTCAAATCCAAAATTCATATGTTCGACAAAAAGGCACAGTGAAAAACTTAAATGATATTATCGTTTTTTTTTTTTTTTTTTTTTTTTTTTGTTATGCACAAAAGTGATAATTTGTGTCACATTAAAAGCAACTCGTTTTAAAACTATTTGATTTTATGTTTTGGTTTTTTAAAATAATTTAAACTGTTCTTAATTTAATTTTACAATACATTTCTTACTATTTAATAAATACACCATATATAAAATCGAAGAGGGTAGTAAAATGAAGTATTAGTTTCGACATAAAACCGATAAACTTTATAAGTAAAATACTGTAAAAATTTTACAAAACATATCATATTTTCAGAATCAAGATCTCGCACTTTACTACATCCCGATTAGTTATGTTAGTATCTTTGTATTTGATTGTTGTAAGGTTAATTATATATGAAATACTTTCCACCAAAGAAGATGGCACAGTGTTATTTTATATAGGAATGACAAAAACAGAAAGCTTAAAACTAGTATCAAAGAACAAATAGCAGACATCAAATACAACGAGAAACCTACAGTTTTATCCAGCCTATATAACAAAGAATCTTTACACATTAATTTAAAAAAATAGTATAATAATTTATCCATCAAGATTTTATTTGCCATCCATTATCCGAGAATCAATATATATGTTTTTACGCAATGAGAATATATGCAACGATTCAGCCTACATGGAGCTTCCTAAAATTCAGAAAGAGATGCTATGCGGGATGATGAAACAATAGTATAAAATAAATCACGTTCAATAATATCCATTTTTAATATTTCAGTTAATTTCAAAATATTTGTATCATTATCGATCTTGAAAATGTTGCCGTCAGAGAAATGAAACATGTCAATTAAATAAATAAAGGAATTGAATAAATAATTTATTTGTCTTTTAAGTGTATTTTTATAACTTTTATCAAATGTTAAGTTAGTTTAATATAATTGTTATATTTTTTATGAAATGTTATTTATGTGAGTTGACTGAATTTGTGTTCGATACAGTAACAACGTTTATCTAATAGATATAAAATTTAATTAAATTTCAATTCCTATAGCAAGAAACTGCACTGTTGAAAATTTTGTTTTAGTTTGAACCAAATTTTGGTGATCAGTAGCTACCACAATAAGATAGTAAAATCTCGTTCTAACATTTGTAGCTACGGTTCAAATTGCAAATTCGTTTCAGCTATCGAAACTATGGTTCAACCACAGTTCCAAATGTTGGAACGAGAATTTCAGCATCTTATGGTGGCAGCTACTGAGCACCAAAATTTTGTTCAAAGTAGAACAAAATTTTTAACAGTGTAGCAATAGGTGATAATTTGTTTTTATTAGAATTAAAAAAGAAAGTTTGAGAAAGAAAGAGAAAAAAACGTGATCACCTCTAAAACCTGTTTCCATTGTTCCACGATGCCCAGTTTTTATAACTCTCATATTTCTATTTCAATAAACGGGGAAGATTCATTTCAATGGTTTGAAAAGTTTGTATAAAAACAGAAAACAAATAAACTCTTTTTTTCGTTTTTTTTTTCAGTTTTTTCTAAACTTTATACTTCCTCACACATTCATGCAGTCATTTTCCTTCTTAATTGCACAAAATATACAGTATATAATACAGTAAATTCTGTCTAAGGCAGACTCTGTGCAAGCCGGAAATCTGTTATCTGTCTACCGCGGAAAATTTTTCAAGTCCCGGCGAACCCATAGAAAATAACATTAATTCTTGCTGCATAAGGCGGAATCTGTCTAACGCGGAAACGGAAAGGATTTTAAGGTCCCACCGAAACCAAAATTTTGCATAAGGCGGAAAAAAGGATAATTTAAAAATGAGAGGCATTTTGTTTATTAAACTTTAAAACGGATAAGTCAAATACTCAATGTCGAGCATGTTAGTTACATTTCCTAACACTTTGAAAAAGTTAATTCAAAAGGACAGGAACTGTTTAAATTTTAAGGAATTTATGCTTGTGCCATTTTTTAAATGCAAAATTATATTTAAAACTTAATATTTCTAGTAGAATGAGCATTTATCCAAATATATATTTTCGAAAGTGCAATATATTATACTTTAAGTATGTACTCAAATTCAAAGTTATAGCGTTCTGTCTCATTCTCGAAGTTTATAGGCGGGGGGGGGGGGGGGGTTAGTTTTTTTTTTTTTTTTTTTTTTTAGTGTGTGTGTAAACTTCGAATTCGCATGTATTACAGCAGTACTAAGAAATTGAATAGCGTTTCTCATTTATCTATAAAGACAAAAGATCTTTCCGGATTTCAGTTTTCAACAGATTTTCGAGTCAGGAAAATCAATAAAAAATCATCAAATTCGAGGATTTTTTTTTTGGGGGGGGGGGGGAGGAGCTTTTTTGCATAAGCCGGAATATTGTCTACCACGGAAAAATTTTCTGAGTCCCGATCGATTCCGCCTTAGACAGAGTTTACTGTACCATTATTGTACGTATTTTTTATATTTACATCTTCTTTCATTCTTATCGTTGCTACCAGTTTTCTGTGTATGCTTTTAATGCATGTTGAACAAGATGATGTACTTCGTGTTGTTGTATATTGTATATGCCGTTTCAATTGTCAAAGGTTTTAAAAAATGTATTCAGTCGGACCTGGTTAAGACGCGATCCCGCTTAATACGCGGATTTTCTCCGGACTTTTGAAAATCGGCCATAAGGGTAATGCAAAAACATCACGTTTAATACGCGAACGATTATAACCTGATCCCGCTTAATGCGCGATAGATTTTCGGTTATTTGAAGCAAAAAAATCAAGCTTAAGACGCGAACTCATAGATTAAGTTGCCAATTCTTTCACTCTGCTCCAGCGCTGCCATTTTAGCAGATTTTTTATTTCAGCTAAAAATCACTGTTTCCGAATAGTAATATGCGCTTCATTTAATAACAAATAAGGCGAACATTACTAATCGGGAACAGTGGTAGACATTTTAATTAAAAAAAAACACTAAATTATCAGAACTGCGATTCTTCTCTGATCCCGCATCCTAACATTCTTTGTCTCTCGCTTTGTGTATGTTTTTACTGTAGTAGAGATAGATATACGAATTCAGATTGCTCAGATACGTCATACAAATTATTATGATTAGATATAATTATACCTGTTGTGTTAGTGGGTTTATATCACTACCATGTTTTATAATGCATGTTATAAGCAATATATATATATATATATATATATATGTATATAACTCGTGAAAATTAAACAAATATGACTGCGGTTGTATAACTCTTTTATATTTTCTATGTTTTTTTTTTTACTTTTTGTTGTGTAAAAATATTTTTTATGCGAAGTTTAATAGGTATAATTTTTCTTATTACATTAAAAATGAAGGACAGATTATAATGGCACTCATTATGAGAAGCAATAAATATGATTTTAATAACTGGATTTAACTTTAGAGATTTAATACACTTTCTTTGTGTTAAAAACATTGGTCTAGCAGAAAAATAATTTTATTGTTTTATTTTTTGTTGCAAAGTATTAATGACCATAAAGCCATGTTTGAATCCATATTTATTTTCAGTTTTCATTACAATCGGTCCTATAAACAGAATCAATGAATTAAATTTAATACAGTTAAGTTTTAATCTATACGTAAAAGAAAATATTTCGACCATAAACATATAAATGAAAGATCTGAAAGTTATTTAGACGTTTAGACGTGTAAAAAAGCCCAATTTCTTCAGCGTTATACAAATCACGTTTAACACGCGACTTTTATCCTCTCTCTTGAAACTCGTGTTAACCGGGTTCGACTCTATATTCTACTTTAATCATACCTCTTGCTTTAGTTTAATTTGTAATTTAATACTGGAGACGGATTTTGGATCAAAGTCTCATTTTTACAAATTTGTTGATCACTAAGAACACAAACTCCTCATTTGACCGAAGGTTATTTCAGGAAATACCTCACTATGAATTATAAGAGAAGAGTAAGTATTATCGATTTGAATGTAAGAAAGGATAAAAGTATCATTGGATAGTAAAAGTGAAATACAATCCTAATAACTTATCATCCTTACTAACAGAAAATCAATTTGATGTTACTAAAAATAAGAAGATAAAATGCAACTTCTTTTCTTTCTTTTGTGTAAAAAATAAATTTTCTAAATTTAAAATAAATTTAAAAAGTACATTTTTTTACAGAGGTAATGACTAAGGAGTTTCAATTTTAGATAAAATGATTATGAATTTCTTCTTTGTAGACACATTTATGCTATTGTAATTAAGATATAATAACAGTTGTTTATTACGAGCGTCAAGGGGTTTGAAATATTACTATTTTAGGGAGGATTTCTGTGCCAAAAAGTGTAATTATAAAACACAAAAGTAAATTATTGCTGTATTTTTCAAGTTCTGTATTTCACACAAGATTTACAAATATATAATTGATAAAGGGCATAATAGCACTTTCGCTATTTCTTAATTTAATTAATATTATCTAATTAGAAAATAGTATCAGCTAGAAAGAAACAGCATGCAATAAACGATGAAATGCTGGTATATATTTCCTGTAAACTTTCTTTACAGGCTAATTGTAAAAAAAAAAAAAAAAAAAAAAAAAAAAACCCAAACCTATGAAAACTGCAAGTATCATTCAAAAGGCAAAACAAACATAATTTTTTTATTGAACATTACATATAAGTAAATCAATTTAATTTTAAAGTCTTATTAATGCATTTTACTCTAGAAAATTAAATTGCATTTCTTCCAGCTGTGCGAAAATTATAAATCACTGGAGGTAATAAATTGCAGCAATAGTCATTGATTGCTTACTTCCACACTAGGAATTGAACATTTAATTGCGAAGAGCATGATAGCATTTCTCAAACCAGTTAATGCAAGTATTGCACTTGGCAAATCTTTTTCATCTTATTATATTTTGAAAAGTAACCTGTACAAAAACTAAATTAATGACACATTGTTTATTCTTTATCACTTAAACTGAAATAGTTACTCTTCAATAGCCTGATTGGCTATACTAATTGCAGTGATAACCAATCTTTCTACTAGATATTTTATTTAGCAGTAACAATAAAATGTCACTTTCTAATATGATGAGGGTTTACTTGTTTTTTAATTAAAAACAATGTTGCATCGTCTAAAAAAAATAGATAAACTCTGAAATTATATATTTCTTGTAAACATTTTTTACAGGATAAATAAAAAAAGAAAATAAACATACAATGAAACTGCACGTATCGTTCAAAAATCAAAATAAATAAATATTTCTATTGAATTTAGATAAATCTATTTATAATCCAGTCTTATTAATATATTATGGTCTATGTACCCGGATTTTAATTACATTTCTCCCAACTGTGGTAATTATAAATCACTACAGACCGTAAACTGTCTCAATAATCATTTACATCTTAATTTCGCCCAAGCTTTTTAAATATTTAATTGAGAAGGTTGTAATAGCATTTGCTCAAACCAGCTAATATTCCAATGCAAGTATTGCACTTGAAAAATCATTTTCAGCCTCATTATATTTTGAAACCTAAACCATACAAGCACTGAACTAATCGGACATTGTCTAGTAATTATAGCGTAATCTGAAATAATTATCCTTAAATAGCGTGACTGGCTTTACCCAATTACAACGATAACCAAACTTTCTACTATTTTTTTTTTTATTTAGCAGTAAAAATAAAATTACACTTGCCAAAACGATAACGATTTCCTTTTTTTAACAGAAAAGAAAGCTGCATCGTGTAAAAGAGTAACTAATAAACCCTTATAATAATACTAATTACTTATAATCAATACTAATTCATAAAAAAATTGCAACTATCATTCCAAAAACAGTATGAAGATATTTTTCTTTTGGATATGGATAAATCGACTTATAATCCAGTCTTATTAATATATTATGGTCTATATACCCGGATTTTAATTACATTTCTCCAAGGAGTGATAATTATAAATAACTACGTAATAATTTACACTTTAATTACACACAAGATTTTTAAATATTTAATTCGGAAGGTCGTAATAGGATTTTCTCAAACCAGCTAGTATTTCAATGCAAGTATTGCACTTGAAAAATCATTCAAGCGTAAATCATACAAGCACTGAATTAATCGGACATTGCACGTTTATCATAGCGTAAGCTGAAATGATTATCCTTAAGTAACATGATTGGCTTTACTAACTACAACAAGACAAATACAAGACTGTAGTTTGCTTTTGTGAGTTGTACGATGTTATGGATAATCGAATTTTTTCACTATCGCAATAATCATCTACATCTTAATTTCACACAAATAATATTGGTTTTTAAATATTTAATGAGAAGGTCGCAATAGCATTTTCTCAAACAAGCTATCATTTCAATACAAGTATTGCACTTGAAAAATCATTCTCAGCCTAATTATATTTTGAAACCTAAACCATACAAGCACTGAACTAATAGGACATTGTTTAATAAAGCGTATGATAAAATGATTATCCTTCAATAGCATGATGGACTTTACTAATTACAACGATAACTCGAGAAATACAAAGCTGCAGTTAGCTTTTCTAAGTTGTACGATGTTTATAGATAATCGATATTTTTCACTGTCGCAATAATCATCTACATCTTAATTTGACAGAAGGTTTTTAAATGTTTAATTCGGAAGGTCGTAATAGCATTTTCTCAAACTAGGTAGTATTTCAATGCAAGTATTGCACTTGAAAAATAATTTGCAGCCTAATTATATTTTGAAACCTAAACCATGTAAGCACTGAACTAATCGGACATTGTCTGATTATTATAGCGCAAGCTGGAATGATTTATCCTTCAGTAGCATGATTGGCTTTACTAATTACAACGATAACCCGACAGATACAAAACTGCAGTTTGCTTTTGTATGTTGTACGATGTTTATAGCTAATCGAATCTTTTCACCGTAGTTCTAACCTTCACCCAGATCCTCCTCATTAATGCTTAGAGATGAATATCCATTTCACATGGTCACGAACCCACTAGCTTAAGAAAGATTTCTCCTACTTGTTAAAATGTCTGTTCCTGAAACAATAGCTGACCGTGAGAACAATGTTGATTTCACTTTCAACTTGGCGTTCACTTGATGAACTTTCGATCCTGAAGAAGGTCAAGAAGATTTAGAATAATCGGTAATAAGGTTGCGTTCTTTAATATAATGAATAAATTGTGATTTTCGCCCCTGTCAGTGCTATTGTATGCAGAGATAGATTGACGTATTATCTTTATATATTTGCTACACTGAAGGCAATTTCAGATGAAGATAAGAATTTTTAAATAATTATTTTAACACCACAGTCATGTGCAGTGGAAATTGTTACGACTTTGCAATCCATTATAATATTGAAATTTTCATTGCCACTGAATTGTGATAGTATGATAAATCACCTTGTTGCAGATCAAAGATAAAGATTTAAAGTAATTTACAAACACTGAATAAAATGTTAAAGTACAAAATTTCTTTAATCCATTAAGGATCAGCCTCTTTTACATTTCTTTTAATTCTTCGACACCGGTTTTTTTCTACATTGTAATTTTGATTTATTCAATCGGTCAAAATTGGAGATTAGATAATGTAAAAATTTGCAAATTAAAATAATGGTATTCAGATTTAAAAGTTTTGTTCGCTGTACATGGCACGTTTACTTGCCAACCGGCTTTAATGAGTTAAAAGAGTAGTGATAATGAGAAAAGCAAAGTTAATAGTACTTTATGTTTGCTGCATTGAAAGCAATTTCAATTGAAGATCAGAAAAAATTATAATAACACTGCATGTACAGTGAAAATTATTATCATACTACAATCCATAATAAAATTTAAATTTTCATTGAAATATTCAAATTTTCTTTGAAAAATTCAAAAATTTTTTGAAATATTCAAATTTGTATTATATTCAATTCAAATTTATTTAAAAAAAATATATATATATATAATTGTTTATACAAGTTTTCTCGATTTATGCGGTTTCAGTTAGTAAGATTATCAGTTAGTGAGGCAATTATTTATCAGGTGATCCCTCTTAAAGCGCAAAGCACGGAATGAGTAATTCCAAACTACTCAACATGATCTTTAAAAGTTCCCCGTTTACTTAAAAGCAAATAAATGATAATATAAGATGTTAAAAGTTAAAAATATACATTGTATTTAAATTTCCGAGTACTTTAGGTCTGCATCTGGAGCCTTCGTCACAGAATATTTTCATTAACTGCCTTTCCATTCATTCAAATACGTCTATTTAAAATGAAGTGACTTACATTTTAAACTTTTAAGAACTGCATTACAGTTTATTTATCACATTTTAAGTAAACGGAAAACTTTTAAAGTTCATATTTTGCATTAAATAGCAGAAAACCAACGTTAAAAATGCACAAATAATACACAAAAAAGTAGCTGGTTCGAATCTACAAGAAAGATTCTTCTTCACTGCGGCAGAGAGAAAAAGCATGGCGCACAGAAGAAGAATCTCGCTTGTAGATTCGAAACAGCTGTTTGCTGCTTTTTTGCGTATTATTTCTGTATTTTTAACATTGGTTTTATGCCTTTTAATATTCTTGCACAAATGATTTATTTTTTATTTTTATATTCATATTGTGTAGTTGGTGATTGGAACAAGGTGGGATATTGAATTTCGTCTTATGATTTTGTTTGAGTAATTCCATTTTATAAACCGAACAGAGACGGACTTTTATGAAAATAAAACAAAATTTCTCCAAGAAATGTGATGAATGGTGCGATAATCGGGCCTTTATTATGCAGAATTAAACTTAAAATCACCTTTTTAATATATCTTGATAGTCACATGGTTAAATTAGCACACGTATTAACCCCTTCGGGACGAGCGTCTTTTACAGAATTTTTAATCTTTAATCACCGGTTTTTAAAACAGAAATTTTTGCCTAATTCAATCGGGAAAATGCTTGGATTAAATAAGGCAAAATTTACAATAAAAATTTGCTGGTGAGAATAATTCCCGAATCTGAGCAACTTACGCGGCACGAATACCGGTCGCTCGTCCCCAAGGGGTTAATGTTAATGGAAGCTTATGAAATTTTGATCAATCTTATTTAGAAAGTTTCAAAACAAGCTGTTATGTGTACTGTCTAACAATATAACATCAAAAACAATATCGTAGTACATCATTGCATTATTTATGTATATTGGGTTTTAGGAAAGTTGGCTGCGAATATATTAGTAGGAGAGCTGTTGAACATTTTTGAGTAGGTATTTGAGGCACCCTGAAAATTTGTGCAGCACTTCTTTTGTAATGTCTGAATACAAAATCGAATGTCTGGCTGAAGGATCGTGGCCCAAAACCTGTGCCAGACACGTGTCAAGTGCCATTTTTTGACACTACCCAAAAAAAGTATTTGAGGCACGCTGAGATTGAAACAGAATAGTATTTATACTTAGAAGAAAATATTTTGAAAATGACAGACACTTTAGTCGGCCCAAAACCTGTGCCAGACACGTGTCAAGTGCCATTTTTTGACTACCCAAAAAAGGTATTTGAGGCACGCTGAGATTGAGGCACAATAATATTTATGCTTAGAAAAAAATATTTTGAAAATGACAGACACTTTAGTCGGCACAAAAACTGTGCCTTCAGCCAGACATTCGATTTTGTATTCAGGCATTACAAAAGAAGTGTTGCACAAATTTTCAGGGTGCTTCAAATACCTTCCCTAAAATGTTTAATAACTCTTGGACTATATCGCTCACCCGCAAGAAAAGTGACACATCTCGCAAAAATTCCTTTTGAGTTTTATTCCACTAGTAGGTCTGCCATAGGTGGGCCTTGCTACACAAACAATTTCATAAGTGTAGCTAGAGCTAAAGTACCTTTATTACGCTATATGCCCGTTTGCGACCAAGGAAGAGGGGTGGGTTGTATGGGGAGGTAAAATTACCTAACCCGCTAAACCTCATCCTACGTCTTCATTCTTAAGGGTTTTGGGCTTTATTGCATGTTTTTATTCCAATATGCAGAGCTAAGTGCTTTAATTTCATGTTACAGTAAAATCATGCAAATCCCCCCCCCCCGCCCCTTTGCCTCTCCTGTGAAATTTACTTTTGTCGAGATGTGTCACCAAAGCGTTATAAGTAAGCGAACAAACTTAACGCTGGAATCAGGCGTAAATTAACACAGTTGCGCCACCTTGTGGACGGAGTGATAATTCACATACGCGGCTTTTAGTGTGGCGCGTACTTTCTAAATCTTCAGTCACTCATGGAAACGAATTTTGTTTGCCACATTTTTTGCAAAATAATGGCGTAGCGAGAGCGGCATCTGGACGCATTTGACACCTCGAAGTTTTCTTCGTCTAATCAGAAGCACTTCAGTTATTAATTAAGGTGAAAAAAACTTTGTAATTTTAGTGGTGTCAGTAAGAAAACTGTTAGGTATTTACCTGTAGTTCACACTCCATCCGCTACGTGGCACATGACCTTGATTGATGTGACCTCGCTTTTAATCTTGCGGTTACTTTTCCCATTTAAGACAGGACGCTTACTTATATCGCTTTGTGTGTCACTTTTCTTGCGGGTGAGCGATATTGCACTTTTGCTTACTAAATGTATGTTTCGATTAGTACAGTTTGGGATTATTACCATAATATTAAATGCACTAATCGATGGAAACTTGCATATAATAACATTGGCTTTCTAAAATCTGCTATATAAATGCTTTTATTAATGCGACTTTGGACTGAAAGTAAGTGTTTTTAATTTAAAAACAGAAGATGTCGCCACCGCCACCATCCATGTCTCAGCAAGGCTCACCATGTTCTGGAAAGTAGCTGACATACTGGTATACATGTAGTTAAAATGTCTTCAGTATTAATAAACTTCTGAACTAAAAAAAAATCAGATTCAGTTTTGAAAGGAACACCCTGTATTTTTGTCAAAATAAGTAAATTGCTAATTCATGTTCTTAGGCGGTTTTTGTTTGCTTCTATATCCCGTATTTGGCTTTTCATATTTTTCAAATATTTCAGAATCACTTTGTTATTTGATAAATATGTTGATGAAGAAATAAAAGTCAGTAAACAATTTCATTAGACAAAGTTAATAATGATACTGAAGAGAATTTTTTTAAAAATGTAAATGCAAATGTAATGTATGTAATATGTGGACACTTTTTTAACTCTTTCCATCTCTTCCCTTTTTAACACTTTCCAACATAGTTGAAAAGTGTTTATGAATTCGGTTTGTCTGTCTGTCCACGCTCCAGCTCTCGTAAATATAGTCGAGTTTTCATGCAATTGATATAGTATGTTAATGATGTTTACCATGGCATGATCGGTATTGAATATTAAGTGTGAATAATTAATAGCTCATTTACAGTGGCAAGCAAAAGAATATCGTTACATTACGGTCAATGGGAAAAAATCGTTTGTAGTCTATTTTAATGACATTACGCTATTTCAAATGGATTGAAATTGATAAAAATACAGGAATTTCACTACAAAATGATTACTACAGTATACGGCATACATAGCATTTATCGTACATTTACAGGGACGCACAAAAGAAATTGGTTACAGCACTGTCTTTGAGCAGTAATTGCTGGAAGCGCGTTTTCAATTTCGTTATGCACTTTTAAATTGAACTAATTTTTTGCATGTTTCTCGTAGTGCTGTGTATAAACTCTGTACCACGTACACAGGGCTGCACAAAAGAATTCATTTACCATTCTCCTTATTAGCGGAAATTGCTGAAGGAGAATTTTCAACTGTAGTATGTGTTTTCTGTCTGAACTAGTGCATGTATGTAGTTTATAGATATAAATATATATATCATATACAGAGCAGTTCAAAGAATTCGGATAATTTTCCGATTGTAGGGGGGAATTGTTGAAATTGGGTTTTCAAATATGTTATACGTTTCTGACAGGTTCAGTTAGACACCATATTTCAACTTGTTAAACCGCGAAGTTTTGTTAAATTATTCTGAATGTATTGGAAAGTGTTTCATAATCTATGCTTGACGCATAATTTTTCTTTCTTATTTTTTTCTTTTCAGTTATTAAATCCCTAATAAATTAGATTTGCTTTGGAATCTATATTGGTTTTCTAAGGCTACCTTTCTAGAAAGTCCAAAACATATTTTATTGTGATATTTATTCATATTATTCTGTTACTAACTCTTTACTGGAATTACTGACTTAAGAATCTGTGAAAGTGAATGTGTGTGTTTCAGATTTTCCTTTCAATTCAGAAATCGGAGAGAATAGCATTTTAATCAATATTTTTCAAGACGCCATCTTTTATTACCCGACTGAAAAGAAGGGTTATGTGTTTCACGCGTATCTGGGTTTGAGGATTTCTTTATACCCTCGAAACATCCCAACGGCTGGGTGGATTTTAATGAATGAGGTCTCTATCAATTCGTCTTAATAGTACGATGATAATAGGATAGGTTT
The DNA here is from genome assembly GCA_963932465.1 of Maratus speciosus. Taxonomy (NCBI): domain Eukaryota; kingdom Metazoa; phylum Arthropoda; class Arachnida; order Araneae; family Salticidae; genus Maratus; species Maratus speciosus. Next base: position 178,291,605 of record OZ010793.1, read on the forward strand.
TGTTTTTATAAATTCAAAATGGCGGCCGTGCAATTCAAAATGCCGGTAGAGACAAAAAAAAAATGACGCACCCTATTGAATGGTATATCATTGGATAGGTCTTTCAAAATGAAGACGATGTTTCTTTGACTATTTTACAGTCAGAAGCTCCGTTTAAATATTATACAATCTGGAAGTTGTGTAGGTAGGATCTCTAGCTTTACTGCAACTCTAACCATCATAGACATCCATAGGCCTCATCAAAACAGTGTTTATAGATAGGAACTAACAATTAAACACAACTTAAAAGTCATCAATACAAGTAAATAAAAAAAATAGGTATGTAATATAAAAAAAAAATAGTTTCACATTGATGAGAAATAATTAATTAGTTCGCTTTTTACGCAGTCGGGTTTTTTGATTTTTTAAATTAATTTTTTTTAATTTAATTTCAGTCATTTCTAAAATCTACGTTTGTTTCGGAAACTACACAAGAATATTTCAAAGACTAGACTGTCGGGAATTTCAAATCATAAAACTATTTTTTAGTGACACAAATTTCTTTTTTGGAGATATTTATTTAAGAATCTGAGGGTGAATGTGTGTGCATTAATTATCTTTTCAAATCACAAACAGGAGAGAAATATTTATGCGACGCCATCTTCTTACTTTAATATTTCAAATTTTAATTGCTTAAAAGGCGTAGAACCAACAGAGTGAAAATGTGTCTAAGCCGCGACTCGAACCCGGGTCATCTGTATAGCGCACCGACGTTCTACCAACTGAACCACTTGGATCGATACCCACACTGTAAAAAAAAAAAAAAAAAATCTGTAGCTTTACAGATGTAAAGTTATATGCTTACTAAACTTTCATCTGTAACTGTATAAAAAAGCTGTAAATCTACAAAACTTGTTTTTGTAAAGCTACAGAAATCCGTAGCTTTACAAATGAATCTGCTAAAATTACAGTAATCTTACTAAACTTTTATCTGTAACCCTGGTTGCAGTTGCATGTAAAGTTCTAGGCATCTCAGTTTCCTAAAAAAGTCTTAGTAATCTTGCAGATTTTTAGATTTTCGGTGCAAAAGTGTATCTGTTACATGAATTTTTGTTGTTGCCGTTACGTAAAAAGTTCTAGGAATCCCAGTTTCACAGAAAAACTTCAGTAACTTTACATATTTTTTTACAGTGAAGCCTGGCACTTCTCACTATCATATACTGGCAAGGCTACAACCGCAGCACAAGATGGAATAATTTTCTATGGTCCACCAACTCTGGGACAAACACGAAACTAAAGAGCATCGATGAAATTAAATACATTTATGCAATTTTTTCCAGAATCGTTTACTTTTGCTTACCACCTCAGACAATTTCATGAATTAAAAAACTCTCTCCGTAAACTGTCCACATTTATCTTGCATCATATTTTACTTAGGAGAATTTCACTCCAGCAGAAAATCACGAGTTTATTACGGGTAATCGGAACATTAATACTGCGTTCAGATTATGAAAGTTGAGTCACTTATTTTAAGGGGGTCCGGGGCTCAAAATTCTATTTTTTTTATTTATAGAGATTTTGTTATGAAATTTTTTTGTGAAATATGTTTTAATATAATAAGAATATTGCATGTAAAAAAAAATCCGAAAAATTAAAAAAAAAAAAATTAATTTAAATTTAAAAATTTTAAACATATTTAATCTCTGTAAGTACTTTCTCGATTTACAAAATTTTTACACTTTTGTGTACAGAAAATGTGTCATTTTAATGTGTCTTCAGGATTTCTTAAAATATTGATTATGAATTTTATAAAAAAAATTAAGTAAAAAAATGAAGTTTTTTTATGAGTGAGTTTTGCATTAATTTGCATATTTTCACAATTATCACTCAAAAATAAAAATCCTGAAGACAATTTGTTGGAAATATAGCATAAAATCTCTGTTGAAAAATTCATACATATATGTTGCAAGGAACATTAAATATATTCTCTTAAAGTTGACAAATCGTGAAAAAATTCATTCTGAGATAAATGAAGTTAAAGTTCTCGTCAGAGAGGGCAGCTGATGCATTGCTTCTCAAGACAAAAAGGTGTTATATCTCTGGATCTAATGAAGATAAAAGCATGCGGTTTGCGGTATTTAACGCTAAAAACTCAGTATTTTTTTAAAGTCAATAATAAAAAAAATGCATTTTTTGAGAATTTTTTGCCCCGACCCCCTTAATTTTTTTGAACCGGACAACCCGGAATTAGGCGTTTACCTGTTCGCATTACCAAACATTTTAAGAGACTTAACTAATGTTAAATTTGTAGCCACAACTTCTGACCAAACATAGTTTATTCTAGTTTTTATTCTTTGCGGCGAGTTAAATAAATAAACGATTCAAAGGATTATTCGAAAAAGCTGATTAACTATTTGTAGAACTCAACTCGAAATTTAAGAACAGTTTCAAATAAGAAAAAGAGTTCAAAAGGCAGAGTTCCACTCAACTCATAGTTAAATGAGTATCGAAAGTTAAGTAAGTTTCATAAACGTGCTCAAGTTGAAAATTTTGATTTCGGGTCGTCCGCTTTTAAAAACTTCAAGTTAAGTGACTTATCTAGCATAATCTGAGCGTGATATAAGTTTCCATAATGAAACACCCTTTTTATCTATAGTTTACAGTTTGCATACCATCTCAGACAAATATGATTTGCAAAAAAAGCTCTTATTTTAGATTATATTACTGTTCGCTTTCAAGGAATTTCACTCCCGCGGAAAACTATGATTTCTTTTCATGCAATTGGAACGCTAAATTTCTATACCATAGCTGCTAACTTGTACGGATTTTTTCCACCACTAAAATTTAATAGAAAATTTTATCAAAAACAATCGCCAAAATCTGCGTTTTTCTAACGATTAAAGAAAACAAAAATTTCTGTTAAATTTTAGTGGTAGGAAAAATCCGTACAAGTTGGCAGCTATGCTATACCCATAGTTCGCCTCCAACGAAAGAGACAGACAGCAATATTTCCGCCCCTTATGTCTGCCACGTGATCAAGCTGTTTTCCCCCCAATTATCGAACTGCCATGTGAGCAAGATTACCGAAGTTTGTCTGTTTCGCTGACCGTGTCAAATGATCTTTCATATATCGTTTACTCTTTAGCTCCCCGTCTGAGACAAATATCAAAAATGAAATCTCTATCTTCGTAAAATGCCATTCTTTTATTTTTCATCAATTGTAACTTATTAAGAATTTAAATCTGAAGAAAAATCATAATTTGTCGTCAGTTTCAGGTAATCAGAATACTAAGTTTATATTCTCAAACCCCTCTTTGCGTATTGTTTACTTTTTGCTCACTATCTGAGACAAATATTATCATCGTTCTTTCATCTTCGGAGTCCCTTTTGTCTGCCACGTGATCAAGCAGTTTTCCACCAATTATCGAACTGCCATGTGAGCAAGATAGGCTGAAAAGCAGCCGATATCAGCGGAGTACCGAGGTTTATTTGCTTCGTTGGCCGTGTCAAAGGGTCTTCCATGTACCGTTTACTATTTAGCTTCCCGTCTGAGACAAAAATAAAAAATGAAAACTCCATCCTCGTAAAACGCCATTCTTTTAGTTTACATCATTTGTAAAATATTAAGAATTTCAATCTGAAGAAAAATCATAGTTTGTTTTCAGTTTCAGGTAATCAGAACACTAAGTTTATATTCTCAAACCCCTCTTCACGTATCGTTTACTTTTTGATCCCTATCTGAGACAAATATCATCCTCTTCGTGAAAATCTCTTTTCATATGTTGCATCATTCTTCATTTACTAAAACTTTCACTCTGCAGAAAAATCATGATTTTTTTTTTCTTCAGGTAACCAGAACACTAAGTTTCCATTCTCAAACGCCCTCTTCATGTATCGTTTACTTTTTTGCTCCCTGTCTGAGACAAATATCAAAAATCAAAAACCCCATCCTGATCGGTGACCTCTAGAAACCCCAATTCATTCCGGATTGGACGTTCACTTTCGAAATTCTTCTGAAGGCGTTAACCAGATCTTTTAAACAGGGACATTCAAGTGTCTGCCAGGGAAAGTACTCTTCGGGTCGTGGCCCAATTTTGAAGGGCCGAAAGGGCAGGGTCATATGAAACCCCACCCTGTACGGTCAGTACAAGGACCTCTTGCGGTCCGAAAAGGTTGCGAACCGTTTTCCTTTTTTTTAATATAATTTTTAAAAGTATTAAGTAACTGAGTTTTGTAGACATACAATTATTATTTTTTAAATTCCAAAATTTTCAAAATTGATAGATATAGCTAGTTGAAAAATATTGCAACTTTGTAACGGTTTGAAAATCATCTGCATGTTAAGTAGATGTCTATTAATTGAATGTAATAGCATTTTTTGGGTTAAACTTTTAATTCAAGTTTTTACCTGAAATAGGTTAAAGGCAAGGTTTGCAAAAGAATGATTTTGGAATAGAAATCTCATGGTGCTTATAACTGAATAAGAAACATATTATTCTCATAACTCCAAAGAAAATAAACAGCTCGCATGAGAATTGTGCTTTTAAACCGATAACAATGCTTCCTTGTTATAACAATGCTTCCATGGAAGAAAATGAAAGTGTCTTCCATTCTTCCACTGTCTTCTTCCAGTGTCTTATAAGAGTTTCTTTGTCCGAACCTGTATCTTTTAGCCAAAATGAGACTAATGCGTTAACCTCCCCATTTTGTTTCGACCAATAGCAGGTTGCCGTTTTTTGCATGCGTTCCAGATAATGTATTCAGGTATCCTCCACTTTCTGGTGAAACATAAGAAGAATCACCGAGATACAATAAGCAAGACCTTGACACCGAAGAAGTCAAAATCTAAAAAGTGCACAAGATATTCAAAGAGTGTAATTTAGCGTAAAATATTTTAAAGAAATTTTTTAAGCTATAATATTTATTTGCAGATTTTAACAGGAACACTGAAAAAAAATATTATTTTATTGATATTTATTAAATTATTTTAACATTAATATGCAAAATAAACATTATGATATTACTTTTAATTATAGGAGCTTAGAGCGGTGTTACTACTACATAGATTACCTCCCGCTTTATTTTTTAAGTAAAATAAATATTATTCGAACCAGGAAAAATACTTCATTAAATATTTCTATTTTTTACGTGGTTGTTTATTTATGTGTTTTGATGTATAAGTTTTGGTTTATTTAAGAAAGAAAAAAAAAAACTGGAATGTTTGTAGCCATGCCATTGTTTACGTGTGCAATACAAAGCGCTATATAATTTATAGTTTGATCGATTTAATAACTTTATCTAACAATTAAGTTTTATCTCCCTAATTTTTGTATCGGAAATCAGGTTCGAGCAATTATAATAATACATACATGCAACTGCCGCTATGCTGAAACGCTTTCCTTTCACTTATTGTAATCGTTAATTGAAAGATTTGAACTACATAAAAAAGGACGATAAGAATAACTAAAGCTTTTACCAATTTGAAACATTTAGCTTTATCAAAAGATTACTATACTAGAAAAAATAAAGGAATGAGTAAAGGTTTTAAACAAAGGAAAAAAGACATATTTTTATCTTTCAATTATGTAATTTACTTTCAGAGTAAAGAAAATACTTTATTATCTGTTCAGTGCAGTACCTCTTGATTACATAAAGAGTGATATGCAAAGGATTTTGGTAATATGAATTAAATAAAAATGTCGTGGTTCAAATTTATTACATCCTAGAAAATTGGATGTGATGTATTTGAGGCAGCGTAGTGCAATTTTTTTTATATTGAAATAACATAAAGGTGAATTTTTAAATTTTCCATTACAAAATTATAATAATTTTTTTCGCATATGGATTACTTGTATGGGTATAGCGTCTAGAATATATAGTGTGGAAATCAGCGATCCGAATAATACTTAAAAAAGTGCTAAAATATTGGATTCCTTAAATGTCAAATGATGCTGAAATCCAAAGAGTCGATCGCAGCGACAACTGCAGGGTATTTTCTAAAACTACAATATGATTTGGTCTAGAAACTGGAATAATGCGATGTTTACATTGAAATTTGATAATATACCGCAGATTTCGTTGCAATCGGATCTTTGGATTTCAGCATCGTTGCACATTTAAGGGATAGAAATTTTTAGCACCGTTTGGATAGCAGATTTCCACACTATTTATTCTAGGCGCTGTAGTATGGGTATAGCGTCTAGAATATCTAGTGTGGAATTTGGCTATCTCTGTAATACTTAAAAAAGTGCTAAAATATTGTATCCTTTAAATGTGCAACGATGCTGCTGCAATATATATAGATCGCAGCGACATCTGCAGGATATTTTCTACAACTGCAAGATATTGCTAGTCTATACAATGTAATACGAAAATCCCTCAGATGTCGTTGCGATCGACACTTAGGATTTTAGCAGTATCGTCGCACATTTAAGGGATACAAATTTTTACCGTTGTTTGGATAGCATATTTCCACACTAGGTATTCTAGACGCTGTAGTATGGGTATAGCGCCTAGAATATGCAGTGTAAAAATCGGCTATCCCTGTAATACTTAAGAAAGCGCTAAAATATTATATCCCTTAAATGTGCAACGAAGCCGTTGAAATATGAAGATCGCAGTGACATCTGCAGGATATTTTCTACAACTGCAAGATATTGCTAGTCTATACAATGTAATACGAAAATCACACGGATGTCGCTGCGATCGACACTTGGGATTTTAGCAGTATCGTCGCACATTTAAGGGATACAAATTTTTAGCATTGTTTGGATAGTATATTTCCACACCAGGTATTCTAGACGCTGTAGTATGGGTATCTTAGGCTACGAAAAAAGTATTATGTGAGGTAGAAAATAATATTTTTATAATCATTAATAATAACGAGATATTTATTAAGTCGTGGTATAATATTTAGTTAAAACTGAGATATAACTTTTGAAAATTGCGAATATTTTCATGCAATTCTGATGAAATATTCGCATAATGTAGAACCTTTTCCCATAAGACGCCAGTATTAATAACATATCAGATAAAACTGTATACATTAAGAAATAAAACCTATCATTTTAAGATATTGCAATATTTTGCGAGTATTTGCATTATATCGATAAAGTTTAATCAATTTTGGGATACCAAATTGCTATTTCTATTTCAAATTTCGTTATCTCTGATTAATTGTATTCAGGCTAATTAGTTTATCGAAGAATATGATTCAGTATACCAGTGGGTCTTAAATCATTGTCCGCGGAACCTTCGGGGTCCGTAACACATCTTTAGATGGTACGCGATGGTATAATGTTAAGTTTAACATTTGGAGCCTGATAAAGCCTCGAAAGTACTATCAATGAAAAACTACAGAATACTGTTAAAATATACAGTAAGATAAAAAGTACTTAAAAACACCATAAATTTTTTAATAAATGCGCAACACCTTTCGAAAGAACCAGTCTTTCTTCATCAGGGGCAGAGAACACGTCCTACTACTTTGAAAATAGCAGCAAAACTGACAGAGAACAGGCAAGGGAAAGGAACAAGTTGAAGAAAAATCTAATGGGGAAGCATGAGTAGGAAACAGCCAATAGGAAAGCAGTAGGCATCAGCCAATTACACAAGAGCATTACCGAAAGAGAAGAACATAGACCTAAGTCAAATTACAAATATATAAAATAATACATAATTAAATAAAATAAAAATTAGCAATTAGAAAGTAAGATAAATAAATAAATAATAAAAGTAATTAATTAATTAATTTATAAATAATTGATGGGAAAAAATATATACTTATTAATATCAAAACTAATATTAATTAATTAAAATATATACATATCATATGGTAGGTGTGAATAAGTTTTTACAAGCTGCGAAGAGCAAAGTAGAATCAGATTTTTCATTAACAATGGCTTCATGATTAAGAAAAATGGCGAAATTTTCAAGAACGACCAATTCAGAGGTGCTATTGGCATTAAAGATAATTTTTGCATTTTGAAAATTAAAACTATGCCTATAATCCCAAAATGCTTGGTAATAGAAGATTTAGAAATTTCTTGATTATTAACATAACGAGAGCGTTCTTTTAATCGGATTTCAAGATTTCTTTTAGTTTGATCAATATAAGACAGATGACAACCATTACAAGGACTATTATAGATTCCCCATTTACGAAATTGAAGAACCGGTGATTAAAAGGTAAAACAATCAAATTATCAGGTTTGGTTTTCTCAAATTTAGAAAGAGCAGAATTGCTAGAAGGCCTATTAAATTTCTTCACAGCTTTATTGATACTAAAAGGGTTGAAACCTCTTTTGACTGCAACATATTTTCAGTAATTAAGTTCATCCTTAAGGGATGGTACATATAAACAAATTTGAGGGCAACATAAGTGCAAAAGACGTCGGTTTTCTTGAACAGTATGATTTAAAAGAGCATGAGGTGGGTTAGAAACAGAAAAGGGTTTTCTATAAACACAAGTTTTGAATAAAGAATCACATCTAGTAACTAAAACATCAAGAAGAGGTAATTTATTACTATTGTCTAACTCAAAAGTAAACTGGATATGTGGGTCGATGGAATTGACAGTATGAAGAATGGTAGAAATATCAAAAGGATTATCAACTAAAACAAAAGTATCGTCAACATAGTGCATCCAATCAGGGCCTGATTACCAACGGGGCAAATTCCTACCAGTAAAAAGAAACAGAAAATTATGCCTGATTCAAGGCAAAAATTTTACATGAATACGGCGTTTAGATAAGGCGAACATTTCTTTTAAAATTTATTGGTGTATGCTTGCCCTGTTAGTAATCAGGCCCTGCATCCAATATTTAAAATTTAACAGATTCAATAATTTTTCCTCAAAATAATGCATATAAATGTCACAGAGAATTGGTGATATACAATACGACGATAAAATATACAGTATAATTACAGACATTCTTACAAAATTGTTCTCTTTATTTAATTTCAGAAATTGTGCGATTATATAAAACAAGTATTTCTGCATGAGAATATTGATATAAAAAAAACGGAAGGTTGGCAATTATATATTTAGTTTATAAAGTAAAACACGTGAACATGCCATCACTTTAAAAAAATTATCCGTTTTATACAGGATTTCGTCTTATCAGGTACAATTTTATGATATTCTTGTTGTCGGGGCTCTAAAGTTTTACCCTTATAGACAGGTTTTGTTTTCACGGGTTTATAGCTTTATTTATATATATATTATGAATTCTAACGGTTTTCAATCTAAAATCTTAGGTGTCTGAGAGGGCATAGAAAATGTGAAAAGAGATCCGTGGTCCGTCGTAACTAAAAATTTAAGAACCGCTGAACTATACGGTACAATTTTCGTTGGGAGAATAACTCCAGGCCGATAAAGTGCTGCAAGTCAGATGTTGTCATGGGAAAAACATGTTACGGGAAATGTTGTGTGGTATGAACAGACGATTGTGAGAATGCAACGACATATCACAAAGTTACGTATTTTTGGTAAAACAAAAATGTTGCACCGATGGCAGAAACCCAACTAGGATGTTAACCCCTTAAGCACCACGGTGTACCTTCGTACGTCATGAATTCTTCTATTTGAAATACCAGGACGTATGTGCTTAGTCCTCATTTTAAGTACAGACTGCAATGTTCTAAGCATCCTTTTGTTTTGCGTCGTTAATTGCTATTGTAATCATGGAAGATATTTACTTCGAACCTTATTTCTGTTTGTATAATATAGATAAACTTTTATTGTTCTTTAATTACATGTAATTAAAAATAATGACATAAACTACTTTAGACGAAATTTATTATATCTGGGATTCAGCATACTATCATTAAATTGAATATAGTGCTTAACCCCTTAACGGCCGCATTAAATTACGGTTTAAAAATTCAAACTGCTTATTGGCACCACTTTTTTGAAAAAGAAATATTCACGTTATTTAATGAGAGGTAAAATGATACCATGAAGCCAATTAAACTATTTTATAAAACTGGTGGGAATCAAACAATCTGAATAAAAAACACAGAACGGGAATATCACGGGAGCGAGAATTATGGAGTTAAGGTGTTAATAAAATGTTTTTAACCTCTTAACGCTCGAATTAAATTACGGTTGAAAAATTCAAATTGCTTATTGGCACCACTTTTATGAAAAAGAAATATCCACCTTATTAAATGACAGGAAAAACTATACTAAAATATAGCCAATTTCACTATTTTATAAAAGTGGTGGAAATCAAACAATTTGAGTAAAAGACACAGCCCGAGAATATGACGGGAGCGAGAATTAAGGGGTTAAACATTGAAGCTCGTTATATGCCTTCTTGTACATATTTGTTGTAATTAGGTACTTTTGAAAAACACATAATGGCGATTGGTGGAGACGACCGCACGTAACGAACAAGGTGTAGTAGAGCAGAGCTATACAGACGGCGTGAATTATCTAAAACGCAAGGAAAAGCTGGGATATCATGGGAAACACAAATAACAAACCCATCAGCACAAAATTTTCTCCAGAACGGTACATTTTATTCAGTATTCCTTGGCTTTCTTAGACCCAGAAATAACACTGCTAAACTTTTGCTTCTCAACGACATTTTTAACATAGGATGTCTCATGATAATCTACGAACATTTCCTGATTTGTCGCGTGCCAAGGAAGATGAAATTGCACGGATTCAACTAATAAAGCCCACCGTAAGTAATGACGCGCTCTGTATCACGTATCTGCATGCTGTAACAGCAGATGACAGCATGTCGAACATGTTATCCACCGATTATGTTTTGTCTGTAGGCAAATTATCGGAATAATAGCGTGTATCGCTGTTCCATCTCTATTTATTTCACATGAATGTTGTAGTTTTCAGTGAATTACACTGTATTTTCATAAAACGTAAAACGGTATATTGCTCTAGTGTATGAAAATTGAATTTCTTTCAATTGGATCTGCTAAAATAAAGCAGAATTTTAATGTCTTCTGTATAAGTACAGTGGAACCCGGTTAAGACGCGTTTCAAGGGAGTGGACAAAAGTCGCGTATTAAGCGGGATCGCGTATTAAACGTGATTTGTATAATGTTGCAGGAACTGGGCTTATTTACAAATCTAATTGTCTAAATGAACTTTAAAGCTTTCATTTATATGCTTATGGTGGAAAATTGTGTGTTTTACATATATTTAGGTTAAAATTTAATTGTATTTCACTTTAACTCATTCGGTTTTTTTTATAGGACCGATTGGAATAAACACGGGAAAAAAAATGTAGATTCCAACATGATTTTATTGTTGATTTGTACGTTGCAACCAAAAATAAAACAACAAAAGTTCTATTTTTTTTTCTTTTAGCAGAAACTTTTTGCCCTTCTCTTTAATATAAGAAAAAACATTTTTATTAATTTTCATGTACATAATATTGTTAGCATGACAAAAAGTAAAATAAACATAAAATAATTTAATAATAATCATTGTTATGACGTATCTGAGTAACCTGAACTTACTACAGTGAAAACATATATTACAAAGAATGTTAGGAGGCGGGATCAAAGAAGAATTGCAGTTTCACTAATGTAGCTGGGTTTTGTTTTATTCAAATATGTACCACTATCTCCGATTGGTAATTTTCGCATTAATTAATCTGTTATTAAATAAAGTAAATAATACTATTCGAAAACAGTGTTTTTTATCTGAATAAAAATACACAACATAGGCAATACTTGAGAAGAGAGAAGGAATTCGAATCTAGATCAATGAATTCGCGTCTTAAGCGTGATTTTTTTCATCAGAGAACCGAAAATTTATCGCGTATTAAGCGGGATCGCGTAATAACCGTTCGCGTATTAAACGTGATATTTCTGCATTATCGTTATGGGCGATATTAAAGGGATCGAAAAAAAACCCCGCGTATTAAGCGGGATCGCGTATTAACCGTGAGCGTTTTAACCGGGTTCGACTGCATATTACTTTTCTTTCTAAGTATATTATTTTGCCTCTCGTAAAAATGTGGACTAATACAGCTCGCGGAATTTGAATTTTATTCAATTGTTTTTACTAAATAAATGCCTAGAAGTGATCTGATACTTATTATTCTCTATAATAACTTTTCACAAGTAGAGATACTTAACCGTTTCAGGGGCAAGGTACTTGTATCCGTAAAATGTCGAAATAATTGATTGACACCAGTATTTAGAAGACATATTTTTTGAAAACAAATAAAAGTATATTTTGGCGTACTTAATAAAAGTGAAATTTTCATAAAAAAATTCGGGTGCCAATGTGGCAATTAGCGATTAAAATTATGTGATGCCATAGTGCTATCACCGCCCTTCAAAGTGTTAAGAAAGTGGATTTTCTAGACAGATTCAATCTAAAAGGTCTAAAACAAACGTATACTTCTTTACACTTTCTAATGTTATCATTTAGTGTGTGAGAATTTAAAAAATGTATGTGAAACATGTTAGATTCTTCTTTTAAAAACAAACAGAAATAAAAACAAAATGTTTTTTCTGTTTAATATTCGATTTCCAATTTCAAGGCTTTCGATTAAGTACACTGACATTCGGTAGCAACAATTTAACATCTGCATGTGTTTCAAGTATGCAAAACTTAATCGGTAACCGATATTACAGTCCTAGAAGTAGACTGATCGTTTCTATTGGAAAAGGTCACTGAAATACAAGTCATCTGTTTTTGAGAAAAGCGAAAAGAAATTTATCGGGCAGTAAGACATTCGTTCCCTCTCAAATATCCAGCAGAGTTGGATGACCTCGCAGAAAATGAAAACAGACTATTGAAATCTCTTTTCGCATTTTCTGATACATTGGGATTTCCATTCCGTCATATAGCTGTATATTCAGCCTGGTTGTTTAGCTGTTTTTAATTTTTATTTTCAGGTTTTGATAAATTTGTACCTAAAGTTTTTTTTTTTTTTTTTTTTTTTTTTTTTTTGTGACATCTATAAGGAAAGTTTGAGACATTTAATGACTATATTAGCAATGTTTAGGACAACTGTTTGAACTGATTTCATTTTTATGGACAACTATTGGGAGAGTTTAAAACATTTAGCATTAATGGACATATTTAGGACAGCTATTGGTATTGTTTCTAACACTGAAATACAAGCCATCTGTCTTTGAGCAAAAGGAAAATCCATTTATGGGCCAGTCGACATTTGGTCCCTCTCAAATACCTTCTAAAGTTTTATGACCTCTTAGAAAATGAAAACAGACCATTGAAATTTCATTTTTTATATATTGGGCATTCAATGTCCGTATAATCACATAACTCTATATTCTGGCCATTTGGTTAGTTATATTTAACATTTATACTCAGATATTTGATAAATTCGCTCTTAAAGATTTTTTTAGACCGTGTTGGATTGCTATGCAGAGAAGAAAAAAAAAACGCGAAATGAAATTCAGAGTTTTAATCTGACTGTGGTTTTAAATATCTCAAAATAAAATTTGTTTTGATTTGTTTCATGTAATATACCTGAAGAAAATTTATACACTGTGGTAATTTTCTATTCGATGTTAAACCATTATAAGGAGCAGAAAAGTCATAAATACCAAAATATGGTTAAATTCATTTTTTAAATATGCAGATTATGGTCAAACATCAACAATGCTTTAACTTTTCACCAACCTATGGGATTGTGTAACAGTCAGAACAAATACAGTCAAACTCAGATAATACGAGAAGTAAGAAAAATATAGATGTCCACGTATTAACCATTACTCGTAGTATCCGTTAAAATTATAAAAATATTAAAAAATGCACAATAAATTAATTACTGCTATTTATCGCTCTAATTATCCCAATGCTAAAATTAATTTAATATCATAAAGTTTTACAAAAACAATAATTTGCTATCCATCGTACGCTTTATTTCGAGACTTTTAACAAATATATAAAAATTAAAATCATAAAAATAAAAATTACACTTGACTTTTCGGTTTATAGTTAAAACCATCCTAAGGAGTTAATTTTCTAAAATACCAATCGGCAAGAATTTGAATATATAACGGAAAGTCCTTATTGATTATAATAAAGTTAATATAATATGTATTCAGTGTTTTGTGTGTATAATGTTTTTTAGAGAGAATCAGAATACTGTAGTCTCTGAACAACTAGTAAAGCAAAAAGACATGAACTACGTATAGTAAATCATAATCCTAATGCTCACTCTCTTTTTTCTCGGGAAAAAAACGGGTAACATTGCAATAGTCACTGCAATTTTCGAAGTATTGCTTTCACATATCCTTTTCTTTTTAAAAATGCACTAAGACACACGATAATGCTGATCCAAAAACAATGACACGGAGTCCGGATTTAAAGAAAGATATAAATAAACGTTTTCTTCTACAATCCTTCTTTTCCATTGATCAGTTGTAGAACTTACAAAGAGGCGATATTCGAAACACCCTTATCTCTCCTCACTTTTTTCATTCTTTCAAGGTATTCCTTTGCATTTTCTTAGGTGGGTGATTTCTTTGATAGCTGAAATTTTGTTTGGGGAAATTGATAATTTACTATATTTTGACAGACAGTTACCAACGTAGGAGTATTTACAAGTATATCAGAAGTAATATCACTTTTCTCGCCCGCCTGGTACAAAATGTAAGGGATTCGAAGAAACGGTTTGATGCATACAAGTCATCAGGCTAGCGCGGTATTTGGCGGATTTCTTCAATCCAGATCTAATCCTCTAAGCATTCATAGACAACTTATTCCTCCTTACTTCATTAATATGGAATCTAAATATTCTTAACCCAATCCTGAACAGGATAATAATAATTTTCTGCCGAAAAAAAATCTAATTTTAACGATTTTGTAACTTTATAACCATTTAAAAGTTTCTCGCCTCATAGGAATCAATGGGCAACAAATGGTAAGTGGGAAACAAGATGCTTGATGAGTCAGCCTATATTAAGCTGTGAACGGACCATCCTTCTAACTGTTATCGGTATCGGCGTCTTTTGTTGTGGCCACGAGGTGTTTTTGATCTTTAATGGCTTTAACCCTTACAGGGGCAAGGTAATTGTATTTGTAAATTGTTGAAATAATTAATTAACACCAGTATTTACAAGAAAGTTTATTTGTAAAGAAGTAAAGGTATATTTTCGCTTATTTAATAAAAGTGAAGTTTTCGTTCTGGTGCCAATGTAGCACTTAGGGATTAAAATTATGTGATGCCGTGACGGCATCACCGCCCCTCAAGGGGTTAAAAGGAAAGGGAGTGATGTCCTGCAAAAGAAGAACCTTTTCTTCAAGTACAGTTGAGCTCCTTATCTCCTGACCCATTGTTGATTCCCCTCATTCTGTTGTGAATAAACCGCAGAAGCGTCCAGAATAAAAGATTTTCCACGAAAACTGTAGAAAGATGGCAAAACAAGCGTGTGTATGCAGCCTTAAAGGAGCACTAGTCACACGGGACATCAATAGGAAGTACGGTTTTTGAGTTCACAAATCTTGATTACAATACCAAGTTCCAAAGTTTCACACAATATCCCGATTTAGATTATCAATTTTAATAAACGAAATATTTCTAAAATGTATTTAATAATTCCACAAATCTTCTAACATATTTTCCAAAATTCAGAAAAATGCTTCGGAAGGCACAATTTTTATTCGTTCGTAATTTTGAAAATTTAGAATATAAAGTACCTTTACAGAGGTAAATAATTGCGTTTCTGTAATGTTAAATTCCCACCAGAATTTTAGAAAATTTTTATTTGGGGAAAAAAAGGGGTCATTTACAAAAATTATAACAGTAAAATTCTAGCAAAAATTTCTGCTACGAATCTTAATTAAAATTAAATGATATAAATGAGATAGCGTCAGGTGGGGCAAAATAGGTATGTTTCAAAAACAAATTCATAAAAAATGCAAATTGTAATTTTTTGCAATTGTTTTACAAAATTAGTGTGTTACAGGTATCAGTTATCATTCTTCAATGAATAACCGAATGTTCCTATGTTATTATACTTAGCAGCAGTTTTAAAAATTTTGGACAGTATGACTTGATTGTAATGATGAGAAAAACTTTGGTTTTAAAGTAAATAAAAACTTATTTTCACATTATTTATCCATTGCATAGCATAAAACTTTTATTCAGGATTTACTTTCTGCCTTTTTTATTACAAAATAACGTAAAATTATTTTTTAAGAGCATAAAAACCTATGTGGGGGTAAAATAGTTATACTGATAGGCTTAGCAACCAAATAGCATTTTAATACATTTATAATATTTTTGTAACATTTGACATTAAATTAGTATAGCGCTCTAAAACTATTTACCTTAATAATTTTTTATTAAAAATGGATTTAATTCGATAAATTAATATTATAGTGAAAGCGAAACATGCAACTTTTAGCTTTATTACTTGCTTTGTACCAATGGTTATACAAGAAATTAAAAAATGTAGCAGGAAAAAGAAAAGAAATAAAAGACCGAAATAATAACTAAATCACAGATAAAAGATTTGCCATATAATTTAAATACATAGTGACACTAGCGGACAAACAATCAAAATAATCAGCATACTAAAGAACACCTTTTTTTAGATTCATGTGCAATTATTTATTCAATTTAAAAAATAGAAAACTTTAAATAAATATTACTTATTTTAACCCACAGCATGGGGCAAAATAGTTCATTGACAATGTGTTTCAAAATATCTTTATCAGGAATAATTTGCAATTTTATTGTTGAAATTGTCCTTGTATTGTTGGAATTGCCCGAGCATAGCTCGGGCTGCGCAGCGAGAGGGTTAACCCTTTCGGGACGAGTGATGCATATATGCATCGTCAAAAAGTGCATGTGGAATTTGTTTTTGGCACCATTAATAAATAAGTGTAAAATTTGTCTTTTTTAATTGGGGGTATTTGTTGGTATTTTACCAGTAAAGAGAACTGTTTAAAAAAAAAAAAAAAAAAGCGGTGCCAATCAAATAAAATTTGTGTAAAGGATGCCGTTTCGAAAGGGTTAACATACCTCAAATAAAATAAGAACATCTAAAAACAATGAGCCGTTCGGCGAAAACCCAAAATTATTCCTTCTCTTTGTTATTGACCAGTGTGTTTGTGCTCCTATTTATTTTTTTAAATATTGAAAGTAATCTATTAAATTGTTTTATTTAACAACCATTGGTCGATGATTATTGTATCTTAAATGACAATCGACTTTACATTTATGTATTTTATTTATTTATTATTTTATTATGAATACAATGACACCAAAGCAGATAACAAACTATGGCCTGCTATCTTTCCAGTGAAATCAAGTTTCGTAAAATTGGTCTCGTTTCCCTTGCTTTCTTTTTTTCAGAAAATTATTTTTTATTCCAAACAATCCAGTAATACCAGTGATTCCAAAACAGTTCAGACAAGTGTAGTAATTTGCTGTTTAAATTTGATTTTCAAAAAGAAATTCCTATTTATTATAATTATTTATTTTTATTATAGCGATTCTATGTTTTTTTCAGTATCTATAATATGAAAGAATTAGTTTTAAACTAGAACGTATTAGTTTTAAATCAATAAAAGGAACAGATTTAAACTAAAACAAGCAATACAAAGCTGTAAAAATATGCATTTATTAATAAAATGCTGCGTTTAGCCTTTCATTCTCTGTCGCACAGAGAAAAAATCAGGCCAATTAAGAAATATTTCAAAAGTTTATGCTTTGAGAATACAGCATTATTATTGTTTCAAAGCCGTCGCCCACGAGATCATTGATATATTATGTATTCAATAGGAACAAAAAACTAGAATATAATATCTCCATACTTTAAGACTGCTTTGTCCAGTTTATTAGATTGTAATCAATAATCAAGCAGACAAAATATGTATAAAAAAAATCTGGGATAGTAAATTATGACTCGCATGTGTTTACGTGCTTGCATGTTAAGCCATACAACTGTGATTATGATTTGAATACAAAGAAATCAGAAATATTAGTTTAAAGATAACAGGACAATGGCCAAACAGTTCCTATTAGAAAGTGAAACCTCTTTTTATTTTGAATTATCACGTTTTTTTTCGGGAATTTTTCTCGAATTCTTGGTTCAGTATTTACTCGTGTATAATGTAAACGGAATAGGTATTTTCAATAACTACATGAAGCCATGCATGCTTTCAATAAGGCAATGAATTTAACGCCTAGATATTGCTATACAATAACACGCTGTAAAAAATTCAGATATTTCTTACATAGGAAAATATAATATAACCAAGAACGGAAATATACAATCACCTCTTCCAAGTTACTAGCGATTCCAGAAAACTTTCTTTATATTTAGTAACAACAGAAACTAATATATTTTCCAACAAATAAATAAGTTACAAATGCTTTCACTAAGTCTTTGAATATAATGCATAGATATTACGATACGACGATACGCTGTGAAAAAATTAAGATGTTTCTTAACACAGGAAAACATAGCATAACCACGAACGAAGCTATATAATCACCTCTTCCGAGTTACTAACGATTCCGAAACACTTTCTTTATATTTAGTAACCCCAGAAACCAATATATTTTCGAGATTTAAAGAATCATTATAAAAACAAAGATTTTATGCTGCCATCAATTTTCGAAAACGTTAAAGAGTAGTTTTTACAGTGAATTAATTAGTTTTCTAAACCCAGAATATAAGTTTTGCGGACACTGTCAATACTCAGGTAAACACTTTCGTGTTTTACAGACAAACATTGATAATTTATAGCATTAAAATTAATATTATTTTGTAACTTTTGCATGGATAAATTCACGCAGATGAAAATACTCCATTGAAAATTAATAGCATCCTAAAAATCGATATTCAACTTTAAGAAAACTGTTTAATACACTATAACAAGACTCGGAAAAATTTCTGAAACGTGGCGGAAAAACTTTTTTTTTTTTTTTAAACTGATTCTTTAAATCTGGAAAATAGATTAGTTTCTAGTGCTTCTAAAGACAAAGAAAGTTTTTCGGAATTGTATATTTTCGTTCGTTGTTATATTAAATGTTTCTATGTTATGAAACATCGGAATTTTTTTACGGCGTATAGTTGTATCGCAATATCTACGCATCATATTCAGTGACTTAGTGAAAGTATGCATGGCTTCAAGAAATTGTTGGAAACATTCCGTGAATGTTATACACGATAAAATATCATTTATAAAAACGAAGTTTTTTTTTCTGGCACGTTTCAGGAACGTTTTCAAGTGGTTTGATTTTATCGTGTATTAACAGTTTTCTGAACTCGGGAAAATAGGTGTTTCGGGTGCTATCAATGCTCAGGTAAACATTTTCATGTTAAAAAAAGTTGTTTTACAAGCAAACATGATAAATGGATAGTATTATAATTATAATTAATAGAGGAAAAGGTCCAAATACCGGCTACTAAGTGTTCTGAGAACTGAGTGCAGCGCAGCTTAGCCGTGATAGGCAGAGTTTGTAGCTTTAGTTGAGAGAAGAAAGTTACGAAAAGTACGTCATTGAAGTCTGTCTCATTTACAAATAGTAAATACAAAAGTGTTGAATCGACGTAATCTGGTACGTCAAAAGTTTTTCACATGTCTGTTTCTCATTTTTTAAAAATATACTGATCGTATATTGGCTTGAATTGTTGATGAAGTTATTTTCTAGACATATTTAACTCTCAATTGCCACGCGCACATTATTGGTATTTTATTATATGAATGAGTAATACCGGTTTTGACTTAAACATAGCAGTGGTCCGAATACCGGCTACCTAGAGTGGTTTAAATACCGGCTAGCCGGTATTTGGACCTCTCTCCATTGCTCTTCTTGAAGGGGAGGAAAATTAATTAATTTAAATAGTTTCATAATTAATAAATTATTTAAATGGTTCAAAAATAGTTCCAGTCCCATTTCGCAATATGAAAAAAGCAACTGTGGCCATAATTCTTCAGGACCGACACTAGTTACCGGATCACTTCCCCAAAAAGATCTGTTGGATACTCCAAAATTGTCTGTAATAAATGTGGAGAGAAAGAAAAGAAAATGACGGAGTAACCAGGCGAAAAAGGCAGAAATTCGCTTTTAACCCTCTCGCTGCGCAACCCGAGATGTCCTCGAGCAACGTAAAAGTAGCAAAATTTGCACAACCCGAGATTTCTTCGGGGATGCAATTTTTTCCGTCTAATTAACCCTCCTTGATTATTCCCACCAGTTATTTTTTATTGTAATTTTTGCCTTATTTAATCGGTGCATTTTCCCGATTAAATTAGACAAAAAATTTTGTTTTGAAAAACAGGTGACAAAAGAATAAAAATTCTTAAAAGACGCTCGTCTCGAAGGGGTTAAATACGCAATTTTTGAAGCTATTTTGATAAAACAATTACGCAGCGAGAGGGTTAAAAAAGTGAAAAGGGAAAATATCCAACAGGAGAAGATGATGCAATTTGTGTCTTCTGCATGGGGGCTTTCTCTGTGGACAAGAATGGGGGAGGGGATTCTGGGTTCAATGTTAAGAATGCGATATGTGGGCTGATAGGGACTGCACCGACGCAGAGAGCGATATTATGTTTGTGATTTTTTTCGGATAAAATAATTCTCATTTCAATCAGCAAGATTTTTTTTTGTTTTACACGTTAAAAAACAAAACTTGAAGCATAATGGGAAGACGACTGTGAGAGATAGGCGTAAAGAATTTTATAATTTTGACAAAAATACTTGTTTATTAAAAAATGCGTATTTTTTCTACGCATAAGAAATATTTTTAATCAATAAAATTTATTAAAATAATATTCTTATTGCTTAATAATTGTTATTAGCTCTATTTGTGTGATATTTTGGGAAAAAACTTAGGTAGCCGGTATTTAGACCCCATTTTAAAAACTCAAATTTTGAAGACTTTCGGAATTTTGCTTTTTATAAACAGAAAACGCCTTTTAAACTGATTTTTTTTCTCTAAACATGTGTAAAACATGTCAAGGTACCCTGCTGTTACTTTTTATTTTATTAATTTTGAAAATTGTATGATCTAGATGGAAAACAAAAGTGGTAGCCGGTATTTGGACCTTTTCCTCTATTATTTTGTAACTTTTGCATGGATTAATTCCATTATGCAGTTGAAAATAGTTTATCGAAAGTTAATAGCATCCTAAAAACCGATTTTACGGTTTGAGAAAACTGTTTAAAATCGTTATAAAAACGACTCGGAAACGTTTCCGAAAGTCAATGGCAGCAAAAGAAACTTAATTTTTATAATTGATTCTTTAAATTTCGAATATATATTGGTTTATGAGGTTTCTATTGATAAAAAATGATTTTCGGAATCATGGGTAACTCGGAAGAGGTTATTGTATAGTTTCGTTAGTGGTTATAATATATTTTGATATATTAAGAAACATTACCTTTTTTTTTACAGCGTATGAATACAGGAAGACAACAAGGTAATTGCACTTTTTGCATGCCGTAGTTATTTGTTGTGAGCAAATATATATTTAAACTAAATATGAAACATTAGACACACTAGAATATAGACTTTAAATAGCCACAAGTTTAAATATGACAGAACAAAATAACCCGGTGTTGTGTATATGATTCCGTGCAGTGATTGCAAGAACGTATATATAAGTGAGACCGGAAGATCTATGCAGATACGACTTAAGGAACATAACGGCGAATTTAAAAATGGCAAATTAAATTCCAGATTAGTAGAACATGCTTTTGACACGAATTTTCTTTCGCAGATTCGTTAGTTTTGAAAAATAACAGCAGACTTTTCATGAAAGGGTGGTTAACTAAGCTATACCCATATACCTTGAACGAATAAAGTTCGATTCGTAATGAATATTTCTTGTTTCTAAAAGAAAAGCTTTAAACCTCTACTGCCCATGGTATCATAGCATTCACGATTTAGTGGATTGATTTTTTTATTCAGATATTCCGTATTCTCACCAGAAATTTTAAATAGGAATTTAAAATACAAATTTTTAATTTAATTTGTAATAGACATTTCGTTATTATGAAAACTGAAAATTGTTATAGATTTTCTGGTATGAATTCCGGTTTTCTGACTTATGCAAGTTTTGGAATGCATTCTACCCTGGAAATCAGAGGGTTAAATTTAGCTTTGACGGAGTCCAGTGTGTGTTGCGATGTTTTGTTGTTGTGGTTGATGTTAGCACTGATGAGGCTGCGCGGTGACGCAGCGAAACCTATTACTTTGTATGAATTTGATTTTAATTAAATGTTTTTATGTATTTTTTTTATTTAATTGCTTTTTAAATGTATTCAAATCTGTCTTATGTTTCATATATAGTTTAAATAATATTTTTATTCAAACGTTAAAATGTACGTGTATCTTAAGCAAATATATAATAATTGTTCACTTCCGCGTTTTCTCCGCCCCAATGAACAAAGAAAGCAATCATCTGTCTTTACATAGAGCAACTGAAAAATAAATAAATACAAAAGTTACTAAGTAAAAAATACACTACATACTTTTATTAGATTACCTTTGCACCTTTTAGATTACCTAAAACAGTATAAAAACTAGTCGAATGTGGCAATATCAAAACTTTCTTCTATCTCATGCATGTTAATACTTCCTGAAAAATGCAGCATATCAGCACCACCGGTTAGATGATTTACTCCAAAATCTAACCATCGACAACTTATGTTAACTTCTAAAGTTTGATGAAAATCCGTGTATTAGGTTATGAGATAGAGTATTGCGGAAATTGTAACAAATTCTGCATAGCAGTGCCACCTGTTGTGCGATTATTCAAAAACTAATTAAGACCAATTTATACCAGGGAGTAACTGAATCTGAAGCTTGATGAAAATTCACCTAAAATTAAACAGCACTATTTTAAATCAGGGATTAACTGAATCTGAAGTTTAATAAAAACTCGTGAATTTGTTCTTCAGATAGAGCTATCGGGATAACCATGAATAATGCAGCATAGCAACACCACCTGTTGGGATATTTACACCAAAAAGTAATCAGCACCAGTTTATATCAACGTCTAACTGATTCTAAAGTTTTGTGAAATTCCGTGCATTAGTTCTTGAGATAGAGCTCCCACAAAATTTTTGTCACATACAGACTCGCAAAGTGACAGACAGAATGACAGACAGAATAACAGGCAGACATTTTCTAAAAATCATCAAATCGTGTTCAGGACATTCTAAAACGTATAAATCCACCGAAAACCGGAAGTCGGAATTTTTCACGAATCCAATACTTTGTTCTTGTAAAGATAGGAGAAAGTAATAAATGTACGCACACTTTGAAAATTCCGTAAGCTGTTAAGATTCTGCAGCAGTCCAGTCGTTCAATTTTTATTTTATTTTATTTTACTTTTCATAGATAATGATTACGTGATCAAAATTCGAAGCATTTTTATTGGTCAGAATAAAGATAGATAAATTACGGTTATATAACCGTTATCTATAAAAGCGGTTGCATGACTTGAAAATTTTCTGCAGATTTTTAACAGTGTGATACAGTTCATAATTAACACTACAACGACCGGAAATTTTACTAAAATATTTTTAAAATGTTTTATCCGGAATCAAATATATTAAAACGCAAACCTCATTCTGTAAGATCAGTCAAAAACTTCACGTATTTGCGCATGCGTGAAGTTAAATTTATTAGATCTTCCATTTAGAGGAAAAGAAGAGCATGTCTGGATAGCAGAGTGGTCTAAAGCACTAGTTTAACGCTCTGAACTTTTGTAGATGACGCAGGTTTGAACACAACGCCCGGTAAAAGGATATCTGTACCATTTTTGGCGATAATTCATTTCGATAATGACATATTTTATTACGAGGGGAAGTTATATGATTTTGATTTTATTCTTATTTGAATGGTTTATCATAAAATAAAATTTAACACTCAAAAATATTTTGAAAAAATAATAATTTTATGTTTAAAATATTTAACTTAAAATATTTTGAATGTAATTATCAATTAAATAAATTGAGCTGACCTACAACTTTCGTATGTATTTTTTTTATCATTATCAAGAATATATAATATAGGTGTGTGAGTCAGTAAGAAAAGTTTGCCATTCTTTTCCATAAATAATAATAATAATAATAATAATAATAATAATAATAATAATAATAAAACGGAAAGAAAGGAAAATATTCATATAAGAACTATAAAATAAATTATCTTGATATCCATGATTTAATATTTAAAAAATGAAAAAAAAGTATAATAAAATTTAAGTAATAAAAAAACATATATTATAACTCGTTAGTTGCATCAAGTTTCAAAAGTAGGCTTTTAGAGAATGAGACTGATATAAATAAAATTCATGGCAGCTTTTAAAGGTCGTGTAGTTAAAAAAATAAAAATAAAAATAAAAATAGATTTTTTCAAAAAAAAAAAAAAAAAAAAAAAAGAAAAAAAAAGAGAGAGATAGAGAAACCGTAGTAAGTAAATATAAAAGCTCTACCCAGTATTTTTTGGTAAATTTCTGATAAAAGGCAAACATAATTGGTTGCAAATTATAAACTTAAAGTTCTTTCAGTTCATTCAATAGGTTAGACTGACAGCACCCTCTAGCTCGCCTTCAAGAAATAGGAATCACTTATGCAACATAAAAATTTGTCATGATTTCAATAATTTACTTAAAAACAACTAATTCAATATTCAAGAATTTTTATAATCGAACATTCATGTTATTTACCGTCAAATCTTGACGGGTACTATCTAGTTTTTATTTAAAACTATTTAACTTATTTTATTTAAAACTACTTAACTTATTTATTTAATTATTTATTCGTGGTACATATTTAACTTATTTTAGAAAGAAATTTCTTGTTCGACTCGAAAGAAATATTTTTATTTGGTACCGGTCAAAATTACCGATATGGCCGTTCTTGTGTTAACCAAAGCTGTCACAAGCCCATGAAATATGAGGACTTTTGCTATTGCTGCTCAAATTGTCAGTAACACAGTCTATATTTTTATATATCATACCCATGGTTCGTATGCTTTGGAAAAAATAGAAAAAGTGCTGGAAAAAAAGTGTTCATTTTCAAGGAATGAAAAGTGCTGGAAAAGAAAGTATTCATTTTCAAGGAATGAAAAGTGCTGGAAAATATTGCGAACTTCGACAAATGGTCGCCGAAAAATATCAATTTGAAAGATCGTTCGCATGAAAAAAAAATCGGTTATTTCGCCAAAGAATCTCTGAAAAATGCAAATTTTGTCAAAAGGTCGTGGGAAAAACGCATATTCCGTCAAAGAATAGAGAAATACCGCAAATTTCGGCAAAAGATCCCGAATAAAGAGCAAATTTCGCCAGAGGATCACGGACAAAACGTGAATTGCATTAAAAGATCGCGTAAATACGCGTGTTTCATCAAAGGAACGCGAAAAAACGAAAATTTCGTCAAAGGATCGCGGAAAAAACAAAAATTTCGTTAAAGAATCGCGAAAAGAAGGACCAATTTCGTCCAAGAAACGCGAAAAACCCACAAATTTCGTCATAAATTCACGGAAAAACCTCAAATTTCGTCAAAAGATCGCCAAAAACCGAAAAATTCGTCAAAAGATCGCGAGAAAACGGAAAATTTCGACGAAAGATCGCGAAAAAACGGTAAATTGCAGTGGTGGAAAATTGGCGCAGAGGAGGAGCCTATTGACATCACTAAATTTTAGTAGTATTTTTCGGCTTATCTAATGACAGAATTTCTGAGTTTTTGTTAAAGGGAGTAATACTATAAAATATTAGTGGTGTCAATAGGCTCCTCCTCTGCGCCAATTTTCCACCACTGAAATTGTGTCGAAAGATCGCGAGAAAACGGAAAATGCCGACGAAAGATAGCGAAAGAGTGGCAAATTGCATCGAAAGATCGCGAAAAAGTGGCAAATTGCGTCGAAAGATCGCGAAAAACAGCAAATTTCGCCGAAAGATCGCGAAAAAACGGCAAGTTGTGTCAAAGGGCAGCAAAAAAACTGCATAGTTAGTACCAGGAGTGGATCCCCCCCCACCCCCTGCTGTAACTTTTCAAAGAATTTTATGTGAATTTCAGTAATTTTTTTTAATTCAGAATCACCCCTGAAAAATCATCGGGAAAAAATACCTCAAAATTCGTCCAATAATTACGATAAAAAATGCAAATTTCGTCAATTTGTCGAAAAAATCGCGAATTTCGTCAGTTTGGTGCCAATTTCAATTATGCACAACTTCAGAAATGCTAGTATTTGACCCTGATGACTTTTCAGAATTCCTAAAATTTAACTAGTTTACTCCTGCCTTCTTCTCTTGTAGTGATACCATACCTTTTATTTATTTTGTACTTAAATAATAAAAAAAAAAAAAAAAAAAAAAATCAAGCTCTGTTTTCTTATCTTTTTATTATATGTAAAATTTCTTTCCATTGTACCTCACTAAGCACCTCACTATTGTACCTCACTAAAACACATTATTCTTTAAAAATTCTCTAATAATATAATGTCTTGAAAATGCCTTTTATCAAAATTAAAAGATCCAATAAGATTTCTTTGAATAGATAATCAATGGGGTGGCTATTTTCCTTATGTGTTATTCTATGCCATTTTTATGCATGTATCTAAACAGTCCTTGAATAGTACTGGAATAGTGCTTGAAAAGTGCTTGAATTTTATTTGTTCTTGAGTGTATGAACCATGATACCATCTTGACTTTCATCTTGATATTCCTGTCACTTTGAAATGTTTTATGACAATCTTTGCAATTTTTTTCTTTATTTTGGGGTTAGGATGCCTACATATATATATATATATATTTCAAATTATCTGATCTTCTGGCGTTGAAATACTACGGTGCGCATTATACACCGAAGCATAATTTTATTCTGTTTATCCACATCAGAATCGGGGGTGTGTAAGACGAGTATATACGGTGTGTACTTTTTTCTACCACAACTAGATTGTGCGAAAAAACACGTTTTTTTTCCCATTAACCCTTTACTGCACGACGTGCCACATCTGGCACATACCTAAAAATACTGTATTTCTTATTATGTGCCTTGAATTTGGCCAATATGATCTCTATCCCTGATCAAGAACAATCCAAAGAATTGGAATAACACTTATTTTGTCCATGTCAGATGGCTGCATTTTACAAAAATTTAGAATTTGTTCTTCGGAAGCAAAAAAAAAAAAAAAAAAAAAATTCGATCAAGCTATTAAGGTAAAATTTACTTTCATTATTTTTAGTGCATACTTAAAAATATTAATATAAAAAAATTTGCAGGATGTTAAGCCGATAAAATTAATTAATTTAAGCTTATTTAGTTGTAAAATATAACAATACAATATTTTAAAACCCTAATCGTGTACATAGGGTACATGCCATAAAATATCAAATTTTAGCTGAAAATTTGAAATTTATTTTTTTTCCATTATTCAACCGATATATAGAGTTCAAATAATTTTTTTCATAAAAATAGAAAAAAATCGTGCAGTGAAGGGTTAACATAAGCACCACGTCAGCCACCGGTGGCTGACAGCGAACTTTCCGTTTAAAACGCGTCATTCACCGATGGCTGACGTCTAAAATATGATACAAAACTGAAAAAATATACATTGTTTTAAATAATTACTGAACAAATATTTAAAATTTACCTGCCTTTTATTTATTACAGGATTATACTTTCTTAAAAATTACTTTAAACATTGTAAATTTTCAGCGCTTCAGTGTCAGTCATCATTGCACTCAACGTGTTAAATAGACGTTGGTTGATTTTCGTACTCCATCATAAGCTCCTCGTAATAATGGAGGTATAGGAGTTTTTCAGCTTCAAAACATGCATTTTTCTTCGACATTTTCAGAGTATCTGACAATTTGTAAATGTTCTGAAGCCGTTTTAAAAATTTTTTAAACACATATAGAAGAAGTAGCTATTCTTTCGTTACATTTCACAAGCGAGCAGAACCTGCTGCAAAATTTTAAAGTCAATTTTCTGGGAAAAAAATGTTCCTAAAGTCGGTACCAAAAAGAACTCGGCAACTGATGGACCCAAAGCGTTATAAGTAAGCGAACAAACTTAATGCTGGAATCAGGCTTAAATTAACATAGCTGCGCCACCTTGTGGACGGAGTGATAATTCACATACGCGGGCTTTTAGTGTGGCGCGTATTTTCTAAGTCTCTAGTCACGCATGGAAATGAATTTTGTTTACCACATTTATTGCAAAATAATGGCGTAGGGAGAGGGGCATCCAGATGCAATTGACGCCACGAAGTTTTCTTTGCCTTATCAGTGGCATTTCAGTTATTAATCAAGATGAAAAAAACTTTACAATTTTAGTGGTGTGAGTAAGAAAACAGTTAGGTATCTACTTGTAGTTCATACTCCAACCGCTACGTGGCGTATGACCTTGATTGATGTGACCTCGCTTTTAATCTTGCGGTTACTTCTCCCATTTAAGATAAGACGCTTACTTATATCGCTTTGGATGAACCTATTTCCTTCCTAAATGAAAGCTTATATAGCTCCCCTGTCCTCTACTGAAGTTTTTTAAAACATTATAATTTTTCCGAGGGTTTTTCTTTTTTTAAATGTACAAAACTCCTGCTTTTTTCTTGAAAACTGATGCATTAAGGTCGATAGTCTGCCACTTTCTTAAAATTGCGAAAAAAAGTTGGTCAACTAGTAGAAAATTATATATACAGGGCTGCCACAGGCGACTATTTTTATATTCTGTTCGCACCAGTCTTTAAAAAAATACATTTTGATGTATATTTCCCTTGCAATGTTGTCAAAGCGTGATTTTTGTTTAGAAAAAGTGGTAGAAATTGAATTAAATAAATAGTCGCCTGTGGCAGCCCTGTATATATTTTAACGTGTTTTTTATCATTGGATTCAGATGAAACCACTTACATAGATTTTGATACAGCGGAATGTGAAAAACGCGCAACATCCAGAAAACGCGAGTGCAAAAGGCGCTTCTGTTAATAAAAAAATTACAGACCTGGTTTTTTAAAATTCAAAATTTGTATTTCATTAACCTTAGCAAGCGGTTTATTGTAACATGAAGACACGACAGCGCATCTATGCGCCATCGGTTTTCAAAGAATAAATATCAACTTTTAAGTATATTCTTTTTAATGCAATGTATATGTGCTATAAAAGTAATAACAGGTATGAGATTTCCGACTTTTATGCATACCAGTATAATCTTAGAGAAAATAATGTTCTATTAAATCTAAAAAATGTTCTAATTGAATGAAATAACATTTTCTCTAAGATTATACTGGTACGCAAAAAGACGGAAATCTCATTTTTGTAATATAAATGAAATTTTTAAAAGAAAAAACTAATTTAATTAGAATTAATGTAACGTAAAAATTTTGTAACGACATAAAGACACAGGTAGCGTACTCCATATGCCAACTCCCTTTAAATGCTAACTACTAACATTTGATGCAAAGAAGATTCGTTTCTGAATAATATCTAGTATTAGTACAAAAGTTACTGGCGTCACATTTATTTTTTTAAAGGAAGAAAGAACACAGAATAAAAAAAAATATATATATATTCTGTACACCAGTGATGACTTACCAATAAAAATCATAATAAAGACCAGAAAAATTCGGAACTTCTTTAAACATTGAATGGTCTTAGGGAAGAGAATAAATGTCGAGCAGGTGTAATCACGTAATTATTTTATAATTCCCAACTGCTTTTTCTTTGAATGGCGCACTTACTACACCGCCGTATCTTTAAAGGTAAAAAAAAAAAACCTACCTCGATCCTACACATTAAAAAACTTCATAAAATATACTTCTTTTTCAAGCCGTGAATAACCCATGCTCCTTTACCCTTTGATTACTGGGTCGGGATACACACATTCGGGATAAACCGCGACCAACGACATACAAGGGTAGTTCATGACTTTTAAAACGTCACACGGCGATTGGAACAAAACGATGGGCGTCCCTCTTTGTACCAATCACCGTGTAAAGATGATCCACTCTGTATAATGTTTTAAATGTCATGATCTGGTCTTGTATATCGTTGGTCGCAGATAAACACGCAATTTTTCCCCCATTCGTATAGCTTTTTCAAATACAGTCTCTGTCATAAACTTATACTAGGATATTTTCAGAAGAAATATACTGAAAAGAAACTGTTTTGTAAATCGTGGTACGATTGAATATAAAAATAGCCGCCAGTTGTGCTCGCAAGCAAAAAGTTAGTGTAATAGCAATGTTTAGAAGGACATAATTAAATCTTTAATAGTTTAATAAATAAGTAATTAGGCTGCAGTTTGGATGATTTTCTAGTGGTCTGCTGAACTGACTTTTGCATACTTATGTGCTAGGTACAAATTAACTTTTATATTAGTTCAGATAATTCAGGAGATGCCTTGAATAGAGGGAGATGGAACCTATAGTTCAAGTGGCAACTGCAAAAATAACCTAGCTCATTTTGTAATATATATATATATATATATATATATCGCATTTATCATGACAAAGGAAATGTGATAAGGTTGTCTACTTGAAGTGGATACAGAGAAGAGGCACAAGCTTTCATAAGCCAGTGCTTACCACATTTTAGCAGGCATCAATATGTTTTTTTAATAGAGAATTGTAAGATCTTCATTTTATCACTGATCTTTTAATTAATGAACTAAGTAAGGGATGAAAATTCACACCGGAAGTGATCTCTTTTTATTACTCTCTTTGACGAGGCAATCTCATCACATTTGCTTTGCCATGATAAGTACTATATATATTTTTTAATTTTCGGTTTTTAATAAATGAGCTAGATTTTTCCCAGTCACCGCTTGCATGGTTCGTACACGTCCCAGAATTTTGCAGACCAGAAAATTTTTTGGCACCAGTATTATATTGTAGAAAATCTCTTTTTAAAAGAAGGTGAAAATTTGCGCGTTTAACCTAGATTTCTTTTTCTATAAAAAATACTGATAGTTTTCCTGGAGAAATAACGATATCCATACGAAACATGGCTTGGAATATTAAGGTACCAGAAAATATTAACCATGTTTCACAGTAAGCAAAACCTAATCACATGTCCTAGCATAATTTTGAAAGATTCTTGGAAGGTCTTATAAGTACTTCCACGAAAATAAGCTATGAAAAATGATGAAATTACTGCGATTTTGTGATTTTTTCCCAAAATGAAGTTTCATCTCAAAAATTGTTTAATGTTTCAAAATTTTTGTTTAGTGTTTTTACGGCCCCTTAAATGTTGACACCAGTATTTTATAAAAAAAATTCTCTTGCTCGTTCAATCTCAGAAAAGTAAAACGGAAAAAACTTTAAAAAAAATTATTGGTACGAATATTTAAGGGACCGTACACACGCTGAAAAAAATCCGCCTTCGGCAGCCGCCATTTTTGTGTCAGAGCTCAGGCCTATTATTCAGGGGGCGGTGATCTGGCAGTCGATGACATCATCGTGGAATTTTTATGTAAATCGGCAGCAAAATATCATAGGAACAAAATGAGCTAGGTATGACAAACCGAAAATATGTTTAATTAATTATTATTAAAAATCTATAATGTTTTACCGTCATCGCACACAATGAGCACTCTTAGAGCATTTTATAGAAAATTTTGTGTTCTTTCAGAAAAACTTGGTATGAGAAACTTTATTCTGCCGAAAAAGTCTGTCATGCCTATATTAACAGGGCGACTCATGATAAAATTCCAAAAAATTCCAAATTTATTTTGCTTTCAATTTTTACCGGTGATTACTTTAATTTTTGTCTGAATGATGGCAAATTGTCGATTTTTCACAAATACGGTAAAACATTACAGCTTTTTAATAATAATTAATGTAATTAAACTTATTTTCGGCTGGTCAAACCTAGACATACCTAGTTCATTTTGTTCGCATGAATTTTTACTATCGATTTACATAAAAAAATTTTCAATATCGCGACGACGGGTCTTTCGATGTCACCGGCTCCCGGACTAAAAGGAAAAAAATTGCGAGTTGAACTATAATTTTTCTTACAACATGAATGACAAACTACAAAGAAATCAGTTAAATGTGAAACTTAAAACGTTTTACCTAACAATTTTGGTGTGAAATATTTTTATAAAGTAATTGTAGAGTAAAGTAAAATTTTATAAAGTAATTTCAGTAAAATTATTAGTTTAGTGATATTACAGTTAGAATGCAAAAATATTAACTTTTACTTGGAAGAAACTAATTATGTTCGACTGATGACAATTTCGGTGGTTTTGTAGCATTAAGCAACACATAGAAGTGCTCAATACTTTGATCTATACGAATTAATGTAATTAAACTTATTTTCGGCTGGTCAAACCTAGACATACTTAGTTCATTACTATTTCACGCAGGTCATAGACCTGCGTGAAATAACATTGTTTAAATAAATTCAGATAATAAAGGTGAAAACGTCTACCTGATCCTGTTCTTTTGAAAATGACTAATTATTTTTCTACAGCGGCTGCAGTAGCTAGAACAGGCATCATACATGAACGTGTATGACGTATGAACGTGTCACGTTTACATACGTGAATAAAGTTAAATTAAATAAAAGAGTGTAATAATAGGGAGTCTCCTTTCACTAATTTAAATATTCATAATCTTGATGCAAAAATCAAATCTTGATAAAAAAAAGTTCTTTTTTATTAAAATTTCTTTCAAAAGTAGGGTGTACGATGGATGTGGCAGTAATATCGTCGGTATCGTATCAAACTATCCAATGTGAAAACAGTGGGCTACTTTTTTTAAATTCAGACTTCTTGAATGTCACCACTTATCTGAAATTGTAAAATTCCACTTGTTAATTACCCCTTGTTGTATTAATTAATATGTCATTAAATAAGGCGAATTTCACTATTTCAAAAAAGGGGTGCCAATCAAGAAATCTTGATTTTAAAAAAGTAGCCCACTGTTTTTACATTGGTTAGTTTGACATGGTACCAACGTTATACTAAAATTTAATAGAGGGCTAGCTCGCAGTAGATCGAGCCAATGCATTAATGCGGACATTTTTCAAACAGTTTCTTGTTATAAGTCTTTGGTAATGTTTGGCAGTAATCAATTATTTGTATACCTGTCTGTTGAAAGATAGAATCAATAAACCCAAAATCTTACATATAACAAACCAAAAATAAAATGTGTACTTTAATTTTAATTTTTTTTAATCTTTTGAAACTAAGCATTGTACTATTTTTAATATTCTTTTTTTACTCAAGATTGCAAATGGTCGCAAAAATCGAATACACCCACTAAAACTACATTCTTTAGATATATTTTTCATTATATTTCAGACCCGGGATCTTGCGAGAACGTCAAGAAATATACATTTTACCGCTCGCAAAGTAAAAACGTTCAGCCGACCCATGAACGTAATGTTATATGCTTGAATAATTATTTTTCAAATAAATTTTCTATCTGTAAATGTTTAACCCTTATCGGACGTTAGCTTTTTATACATGATTTTATTTTTTTATTCTTTTCGTACCAGTATAATTTAAAAATAAATCTTGTAGTAGATATCTCTTGCATATGTTGTTAAAATACAAATAAAAATGTTTCTTTAACCCCTGGACTGCCACGGACGTATATATACGTCTTTAGAAAATGCATGCATCTGGCGAATGCCGATTATAGAGAGGCACTTTTCACCACCTCAGACGTTATATATAACAGAATAATATGTGCATTTTCTTACTGTTATTTCAGGAAACTAATATACACCTTCTATAATTTCAAAAATATGCGATTTAAGTAAGGCACTGGAAATCGGGCAAGATTTCGTCGGCAATTAAGGAGTTAAAAAAAAAAAGTGATGCCAACAGAATAAAATTCGTATAAGAGATGCTGATCCCGATGTCACATGGGAAGTTACATAGAACCATTAATGGTTAAAATGTTATAATGATTAGTTTTAAAAGGAACAAAAACAATTAATTAATGTTTATTTTTTGTATATTATGCGGAAAAATTTGGTTTATTAGTTGTATTTACCAATAGATAGCTATACAATTAATGATTTCTGTCAAATGTTAGGAAATATTTTACAAGCAAATTTTTGACCGCGAATTCAAGATTCGCGGCAATACATTGGATCGATCCACTGTGTGTGGCGCAGATAATAAAGTAACGCGTATTTTATCTCACGATTGACTTTTTATTCATTTTCATGCAGGATTGAGCACAATTCTACATAACCACACATTCCTTTTTCTAGGCAGTATTCTGTGAGCGAGTATTATGCCTGAATGCAATGATATTCACGAATGGAATAAAGTGGTCTCCTTTTATACTGGATCTAAATCCATGCAATTATTTTCGATTAATCTTTTTTTGTATATCGAAAAAAATTATTCTTTTATCACATTTATGGTGATTAAAAGCCTTATATATACCGGGTGTCCTAAAAAGGACTGACTGATTTTAAAATTCAATAACTTCCAAACGGTGATAGATATTAAAAAAATTCTTACAGGAGGGTTATGCATAAGGTCAAAAGTTTTATTACAGTGATTTTCGATTTTAGTTCGATTTACAAACAATAGATGGCGCTGTAAGCAATAGTCGCTAAATACAGACTCGATTTTTGGTCCTTTCTCTAGTTTCATGCAGAAAAAGGAGATGGAAATGTATTATGCGGGCCACGAAGTACCAAAAATAGAGCCTGAATTTAGCGTCTATTGATCGCAGCGCCATCTATTGTTTGTAATTCAAACTAAAATCGAAAATCACTGTAAAAAAACTTTTGACCTTATGCATAACCCTCCGGCAAGAATTTTTTAAATATCTGTCACCGTTTACAAGTTATTGAATTTTAAAATCAGTCAGTCCTTTTTAGACACCCAGTATTATATAGGATATCTTTTTTAAAAAATAGACTGTAACTTTAATCTAATGATATAAATCCAATTCTCTACTGACTTAACATATTCTTTTGTCTTTTTTTTTTCCTGTATGTAATTATTTACATTTAATACAAGCTATGTTCGAAATAAATAATTATAAATGTATGCTAATGGCATGTAAAAGTATGCGATTGGCAAAATTTCTTAATTTTGCATTTCGTTTGGATATTAAAATGTAGAAATCTTCTACAACCGGAAAGAATGTTGCACACATTTTTGTAACAGCGATTTTTCAACTAATGATGTAAACAGCGACCAGACTGTAATTGAGTATATGAGTTTCAAAACTAGTCTTATCCAGAAAATCAAATTTTGGGAAACTGCGAAAAACCTCTAGCTGCGTGATTTTACAATGGCAGAAATATTAGAATAAACTATTTTTTTTTCTTTTTTTTTTA
The DNA here is from genome assembly GCA_963932465.1 of Maratus speciosus. NCBI lineage: Eukaryota > Metazoa > Arthropoda > Arachnida > Araneae > Salticidae > Maratus > Maratus speciosus. Next base: position 178,326,829 of record OZ010793.1, read on the forward strand.
ACTGATTGCTGTATTTTTTCCCAATTATTTGTACCAATAGAATAGATTGATGGAGAAACGACGGTTTATTTAAATTTTAGATAACGCGAGTTTTAAAACTCACGTCTTCACGTACCGGAAATAGGGTGATACTTTTACGAGAAATAATTTTATAATTGCACAATAAGTAGTGTTTAATTAAAAATTTCGGTAATAATAATAATTTGGAAAGATGGTGACGTTTTTGCGAATAGTAACTATGTAAAATCACTTTATTTTGTAGAAAAACAAATAAGCATAGCTCATAATGATACTTTGGTAAGTGTGTGAAAGTTTTGTGAAAATTAGTTTTGTAAATGCATGGTATTTTCAGAAAAAGTATTACTGATATTAATCATAATAATAATAGTTTGATAAGCGTGTGTTTTTTACGTATAATAAATTTGTAAAACTTCGTAATTTGAATAATAATAATAATAATAATAATAGTGATAATACTTATAATAATAATAGTAATAATAATAATAATTTTTAAACAGTGTGACATTTTTACAAAGAGTAGTTTTTTAAATGCACCGTGTTCCGAAAAAAGTATATCTAATAATAATAATAATAATAATGATAATGATAATAATAATAATAATAATAATGATAATAATAATAATAATAATAATAATAGCAATAATATTTTTTCATTTTGAAAGAGGATGACATTTTTGAAAACATTAACTTTCCAAAAATACCTCATTTTGCCATATTTTAGAAAAATATATCGTTCATATCAATAATAGTAATAATTTTTTTTAAGAGGGTGACATTTTTGTGAAGATTAACTTTGTAAATACATGTTATTTTGGGGAAAGAAAGTGTTTCTGATACTAATAACAATAATAATTTTATAAGCTGGTGTCATTTTGCAACTTTGTAAAACATGATGAGAAATCATAAATATTATTACTTTTCCAAAACATGGACTTACCTCTTCCAAGGTTAGATCTTCTTCGTATTATTTTATTCGTGTGCTTTTTAGAAATGTGTACTGTTTATAATATTGCTGATATTGATATCACAACACAAAAAAATATTGATCATAGCCAAAATTTACTATAATAATCGTAATAATAATAATTATGATAATGATAAATATTTTGAAAGATGCTGATGTTTTTTCTAAAAAAGGAACTTTGTAAATAAATTGTTTTTTGGAAAAAAGTGTATACAGTTTAGCCTTCTACTCTACTGTTGACCATAGTTGAAGGGCAAAGAGTTAGTTCACATGTCAACTGTCATTGGTTTTAGTTATTTTAATGATGTCCCATTGTCTGATAGAACCTTGAACCGATACAAAAGGTTATAGAAAATGCACCTAGAGCTTTCGCATCATATACGTGTCCCTGATGTTGTAAATGAAACAAATTAAATTAAATCCTCCTCTTAGTTTTTCCTAGAATAAATGCGCATATTTACTTTCTATAAAAGTTCTCATTGTAATAATAATATGTTGAACATCGATTGCAAGTGTATCGTGTTCTAAATTTGATCTTGCAAGATAGAATTCAGTGTTCCAAGGAGATATTTCTTTACGACTTTCCGATATTAAATATAAGGAAAAATATTCTGTTATTATGATCTGCTAGAGTTGAAATTTTTGCATCATAGATGAGTGGATGTAAAGGTCTATAAGATCCATTAATGCAAAATTAGTGTTTCGTGGGTATCTTATCTACAGATAGTTTTTAGTAATTTTTAATATTCAACTTGCAGATCAGAAACTTAAAAGAGAAATATTAAAAGCAAGTTTTCTTCTTACTATGCTTTTTAAAAGATTACTCATCGTGGAATCGCTTGTAATTAGGACCATTCTTCAAAAAGCATTACTTTTTGAACATAAAAATTTCAATTAAAAAAAAATTAAACCAAAAGTTTTGTATTAATATCGACAGTTCTTCTTTTCACACTATTAATACATATGCGGCTGTATAGTTATTTCATTATTCGGCGCTTAGTTTATTTCATAAAGATGCAAAGGTAAATTCTTTATTCACTTCAAATATAGTAACAGAAGATACATCTATCTATACAGAGAAATTAGCAATCTCAAAAGAAGCTATATGTATAGTAATTAAATTTTTAACACTAATTAATTTTTTTAAGTAAGTGATGCTTAATTACTAAATCAAGAATGTGAGATACTTAAAATTTATGACCTAAGAAAATGAAATTATTTAAAGTTTATGAAATGAAAAACTGAAGAATTGGCTACAATAAAGAAAACGTACACTTCTTAAAACTTTTTTTCTTTCTTTTAATAATGGACCCCAACCGAAAATAACTTAGGAAAAGATAAATTCAAAAAATAAATAAATAAATAAATAAAATAAAATAAAATAAAAAATAAAATATCACTACGATACTGACGATCTAATCAAACTGACTAATTTTCTGTTTAAGAAAACTAAGCAATTGGACTTGCAGTGCCACATACGCAAACTGGCGACTCCTGGCCATAAAGCGAAATTGCTTTGCGGAAGATTTAAGGGGGTCCAGGACACATTTTAAAATAATTTTTATTTATTGGGTTAAAATTCTGAATTTTTTCGTGATGGTTAACCTTATCATTTGTAAACAAAATCACATGATAAAACATCTCAGAATATTTAAAAAAAAATTTAATTTAAAATTTATTAAAAAAGTGGAGTAATTTAAAATCGTTATAACTCGAAATATTATTAATAGAATTTCATTTTTTTTTTCATTTAAATAAACAGAAATATATAAGTTTTAATTTTGATTCAGCATTTTTAAAAATATTAATTTATAAAAAAATTAAAAATATTTAACGAAAAAATAAAAAAAAAGTGGTGCAATTAAGAAAAAAAAAATCATATTTTCAAAAGTAAATATTTTTTTCAAATATGTTGAATCAGAATTAAAGTAAAATAATGGAAAAAGGATATGTTCCAAGTTTGAACACTATATATTTAACGGTTCTTGAGTTATAAGAATTTAAATATGAGAAATGGGGAAAAAACCTATTATGACGTAAAACGCATTTTTACAAGAAGTCGTTTCCATGGCAACCATTGCTTGAAAGCTAGATTTTGAAAACAAACCAAAACGAAAAAAAAAAATAATATTTTTTGTTCTAATTCAGATAGAAACATGATTTAAATGTCATTTTAAGCAGGAAAAGACAGAGGATTTTTTTATGAAATAAAATGTTTTTGCAAAATTTGAAGATTTTTGTGTCCCGAACCCCCTTAAAAGCCGTTAAAGGCATGCGATTTTTTCCTTTGGGGCTTTATAAAAAATCATGCCTACTTTCCGCCTCTACCTAATAATTTACCAGAGCTGAGACACAGAATTGAAGAGACTATTGCTTGCATTACTCCGGACTTGTTAACGAAAGTATGGGAAAAATTGGACTTTAGGTTGAAGGTGTGCCGTATAACTAAAGATTAGGGATGCACCGAATAGTGATTTTGGCCGAATGCCGAATACCGAATATTTGGCCTACAGGCGAAACGAATACCGAATATTCGACTAGCCGAATAGTAACTGCTAGGCCGAATACCGAATATTCGGCTTATCGAATAATTTTATATTTGAAAGTTTAAAGGCATTAAAATGTTAAACTTTAAAACAGTTTTACATAATATTTAAAACAGAAACTTTCATTTTGATAATCAAGAGCTTTTTTCAAGTAAACTTTATGCTGAAAAAAATCTGCTTTGAGTTATTTAAGAAGAGGATAGTTATAACACTTTTTTAATTAATAAAATTTTAAATTTCATGGCTTCTTCTGTGAATTAAAACAAATGAATAACATTTTCTTAAATTCTAAAACATTTTAAAATCAAAGAGAAATTGTGAAAAAATTGGAAGATAAATTGTACAGGATCATATATTTGTTTGTCAGGAAGAGACTAAAGTAAAAGTAAATAAATAATACAAGCTATTCAAATTTTATATGGTATCAACTCAGCAAGAATAACTGTTCTACTCTCTTTTATTAAGCAAGGAAGTTTTTAAATACATCCTAGATCGGTGTCTGGAGTGGGCGATCATTTTCAGAGATTGTAAATGTTCTTCTTAAAATCTTAGCAAGAAACAGATTATTTACTGGACAATGTTCATGAACTTGCATTTGTACATAATTAATTCCTATTAAAATCCTCGTGATTGGTTAATTTTCTTAAATAATACTTAACAAACAGCAAATAAATAATGCTAAAACATTCTCTTTTATTTAAATATATGATTCTGTTTCTAATTTTTCTGAATATCTTTATAAGTTGACTGTTAAACGTATAAGTGGTATAAGGTTTTTAAAAATGTTTTAAAAGTTTTTTTTAAGTATTCGGTTGGCCGAATATTGAAATATTCGGCCAAACCGAATATTCGGCAGGCCGAATAGTTTGCTATTCGGCCAAGCCGAATATTCGGTATACCGAATAGTTTGATATTCGGCCAAACCGAATATTCGGTAACCTGGCCGAATACCGAATAGATATCGAATATTCGGCAGGCCGAATAGTTTGCTATTCGGCCAAGCCGAATATTCGGTAACCTGGCCGAATAGGCCGAATACCGAATAGATATCGAATATTCGGTGCATCCCTACTAAAGATGCACATATTGAATATTTGTAACAAAAATTAGGTTAGTTTACCTTCAATTTGATGCAAGATTTGTTGTAAATAGTCTAAATTAAACTGTTATAATATACCATAGAAACTGGGACGTTTCTTTATGGACGCCCTATATATTAAAAGATCGAAACTATTTAGCACTCTGTTCTTTAAAATGAAATTAGCCCCAATGATTTTTATCTATGTTTAAAAAAGTATATTACCTCTGTTGGATAATATTATTTATGTATTTAAAGAAAAATTCTTTCTATATTCATTTTTTTAAATTTGTTATCACAATTTTTAAAATATTCCAAATCACTCTCTGCTATAGTAGTTTAAAAAATAAATGAATAAAAAGACATCATGCAATTAAAAGAGAATTGTGAACTCAACCCGAAGCTGTATTAACACGTTCACGCCGGCGCGGTGGGTCACACTCGACTGTCTCAGAGTTGTCAAGTCTCCAGCTTTTTGCACATCACTATTACTTTAGAGAAAATGATGTTACTTTAAATCGCCCAACTGTTCAATTTAAATAAAACAAAATTTTCAATATTAAAATACTGGTATCCAAAAAGCCGGAGACTGGGCAGCTCCGAGACTGTCCAGTGTGACCCACCGCGCCGGCGTGAACGTGTTAAAGTTATTGAATTTAGCTTTTAACTTTTTCTGGTGATAATTCAAGTGATCGGGTCTGCTACCTTTCCGGTAAGTCTTGAATGAAGAGGCCGCCGATTCCGTCGTAGTCCACGAATAGCGCCACGGCGGTCATAGTGTTGCACAATGTTAATATATTAACATTATTAATTTAACTAACAAATGTAAGTGAATTTTCTATCAATAATCTATTTTAAACGATCACTTTGGTCGTTTACTCTTTTACGTTAAAAATTTCTTTATTAAATAAAGTATGTCTGAAAAGTAAAAGTATCTCTATTGGATAATATTTATGTATTTATATTCATGTATTAAAAGTGAAAATATTTTTATTTGTACATACATATACCGGGTGTCCCAAAAAGGACTGACTGATTTTAAAATTCAATAACTTCCAAACGGTGACAGATATTAAAAAAATTCTTGCAGGAGGGTTATGCATAAAGTCAAAAGTTTTTTTTACAGTGATTTTCGATTTTAGTTCGAATTACAAACAATAGATGGCGCTGCGATCAATAGAGGCTAAATTCAGGCTCGATTTTTGGTACTTCGTGGCCCGGATAATACATTTCCATCTCCTTTTTCTGCATGGAACAACAGAAAGGACCGAAAATCGAGCCTGTATTTAGCGACTATTGCTTACAGCGCCATCTATTGTTTGTAATTCGAACTAAAATCGAAAATCACTGTAATAAAACTTTTGACTTTATGCATAACCCTCCTGCAAGAATTTTTTTAATATCTGTCACCGTTTGGAAGTTATTGAATTTTAAAATCAGTCAGTCCTTTTTGGGACACCCGGTATATATATATATTTAATTTACAATTATTTAAATAGTTGAAATCATTGATGCGCTGTCTTTCAATTAAAAGAAGATATTTTGTCTTCATAAAATAAAAAATAAAAATAATAAAAGCCAATTTATTAATTTAACAAATGCATGTGTTTCATGGATTTATATTCTTTTTAATATTATATCTTTAATTATCAAAATTGTTTTGAGCAGTTTTCATTTTAACTCATTAATGCCGGTTGGTACAAAAATCTGCCATTTAAGAAATACAAAAATTTTAAATGTGAAAACCAGTATTTTAGTACGAAAATTTTCATATTACTTAATCTCAAACTTTGGGAGATAAAATAAGTTAAAATTTACAATATGGGAAAACTGGTGTCAACCGGTACCGAGGTATTAAAAATGTGTAAAATAAACTCGGCATTAATGGGTTAAGATGAGATTTTCTGCATTGAATAAAATCTATATTTAACTCTTTTAGGGCCGACATTTGCAATCTGCAAACGCTTAATTTTAATGCCCAAACTTCCAAATGACACCAGTAATTTTTTAGTACAATTTCGATCTCGTAATATACATGGGAGAAAAGCTTTTGGTTATTTTCAAATAAATTTGTTCTTAAATTCTGGTGTGAATTAATTATTTGAACTTTTTTGGAGCAGATATGCCTTGCCCCTGAAGGGTTAAATCAAAATGAAACTATCTATGTTAAAAGTGAAAATCTGTACTTCTACATATTTTGTTTTATTTTATTATCACAATTCCCAAAATTTCTCAAATGATTCTTAATTTTTTTTTCTTTTTAAACATATACATTATTCAGAGGAGGAAATTTCATCTAAAGAAAAGATCAAAACAACAGTGAACATTTAAAATTTATATAATATTAACAAAATCAAATAAATTTGTTGTTCATATTAATAATATTGATAGAGTAGTAACTATCTTGACACAAAATAAATGTATATTTTATGAAGAATTTTTTTTTTCAGCGGAACTATAGTTCACAAATGATTTGAGAAAAAGTGGAGTACATACTCGCTCATTCTCCTATATTATTATTATCACAATTCTACCATTCAAATCATTTGTTCAACTAACAAAATATTTTGTCTTCATAAAGTAAAAGGCCCAGTAGCAGAAAATTCTCCATGTGTCTGCGACAGATATTTCAGAGCAAGAAATAATCTGCAGGTAAAATATTTTTACAATTGAAGCATTAATTAATCAAACAATCACTTACCTAAAACGTTTCCATGCATTTTATAAATTTTTATTAATAATAATCTTAAGTTTTTGTATTAAGTAATAAAGAACTAAATATAATATAAAGCAAAAGAATCTGCAAAAGAGAAAAGAAAATCTGCGACGCCCGTTTCCCGTCTCGAACATTCTGCTACCGGGAAAAGGGAAAAAATCACAGTTATACAGTATCATAAAGAGAGTTACTCTACTAACAATACTTCTTCAGTCAACAAATTTATTATTTGACTTTTTTTTTCCAATTTTTAGCATTATATATTAAAGGATAAAAATTGTTTTGATCATTTTGCGTTATAAGATCGCAATTAAATTATTTGTTCAGCTAAGAAAATATTTTGTCTTCGTAAAGTAGAAGAAAAAACGACAAAGTTATACACTTTCATAATAGAGTTACTCTACTAATAATATTTCTTCAGTCAACAAATTTATTATTTGACTTCATTTTTCAATTTTTAATATTATACATTAAAGAATAGAAATTATTTTGATCATTTATGATACGTTTATTATGTACATTATACATTTATTTTGCGTTATAAGATGGCAATTAAATTATTTGTTCAACTAAAAAAATTTTTGTCTTCAAAAAGTAAAAGGGAAAACACTCTACTAACAATATTTCTTCAGACAACAAATTTATTTGACTTTTTTTTTAATTTTTAACATTATATATTAAAAGGTAAAAATTGTTTTCATCATTTTGCGTTATAAGATGGCAATTAAATTTCTCTTTCATTATGCCCTAAATATTTCCGAAGCTTCTAGGTAAAAAATCCAGGAAAAACCACTAAGAATTATTGACCTTGATAACCAATATTGACCTTACTAATTCTGAACTTCGATATGGAGCAATACTTATCTACCTTGGCATACATGATATCGCTTTTCAAAAAACAAACCCTCCTCAGCTTTAATTGCCCTTCATTGGAGGGTAATCTTTAATGAAAGTATTATTCGCCAAAGTGGGCGAATTAGATTAAAATATGCAATGGGTAACCCTATCACCTAAATCTGACTCTTGTGAAAATGAAGGTTGTTGCTCACGCCAAACCGGTGTTGTTGCCGCCAATGGGGTCAAATCCAGAAGCAAGAAAAAACTGTTTGTGTCCCTTATTAAGTATATATCTTATAGAGGGCGGTACAGTCTGGGAGGTGTTATTCTAATTCCCTATATCTGGGTAACCGTGATCAAAATTTTGTTCAGATATTCACAAGAGAGTATTAACTACTGACAACGATATGAATCGAGTAAGTTCAGCTCCATGTTTCATAGTAGTAACATGATGTTTTGAAAAGTAATTGCTGTGATGTATATCAATATAAAACACTAAAATTAACTCTGTCTTAAATTCAATATCAAGGGGCTTAATAATGACATTTTATTATTAATAAAAATTTAACTTAGCTAACATGCTAATAAATTGTGGTCTTTATAATGAGTTTAATTGACATTTAAAACAAAAGCTCTCAGATATAAATAATACATTATTAATGAGACATTCAAAATGTAACCTGATATCTCTATTGATTTTTTTTTTCGATAATTTAACCTATTTTAGAATTTCTTTTTTACTTTTCTCTACTTTTACTTTTTTTTTCAAATTCAATAATTTCTTTGATAATATTCAATGTAAATATTATACTTTTTTATTTAACAACTAGATCCCTAACTGTAAATAATTGTTTTGGTTAAATTTATAATAAAATAACATCTTTGATTTTTAATACTTAAAACTTTGTAACTAGTATTTACATTACTAAACTGGATTCAGTTTTATATTCAATATCAACGGGCGTTTCATATATGCTAATAAACCGTAATCTTTTGTAATGTATTTGATTAATTTTTGAAACAAAAACTTTGAAGTATAAATAATATATTGTTAACAAAACATTAAAGTTATAACGCTACACACTAGCTGATTTGTTTCGACTAATTTCACCTATTTCTTTAACGTTTTACTTTTTATTATTCAAATATTATTTATTACATTATCAAAGATTTTTTTCACCTTTTTTTAAAAAAAAATATATTTACTTAATTTTTTTCTTTAATTATTAAAAATGTTGACTTCACTTGTATTAACCTTAAAGAAAAAAAAAGAAAAAGAAAAAAAGATAGTCTTTATAAAGAATTTAATTTATGATTGAAACAAAAGTTCTGAAATATAAGAAATACATTTTTAATGAGGCATTTAAATTATAATGTGATGGATTTTCCTTGTCCATTAATTTAACCTATTTTTGAAATATTTTACTTTTTATTATTCAAATAATATATATTAATTTTCATTAACAAAGATTTTTTTTTCATTTCATTTCTTTCTTTAATTACATTTAATGTAAGTATTTTATTTTTTTATTTACCAAAGAGCCCGAAACCTTAAATTCACCTAGTTCTTTAACTTTCTACTTTTCATTATTCAAATGTTATTTATTTCATTATCAAAGAATTTTTTTTCACCTTTTTTAAAATTATATTAATTGTAAATCTTATGGATTTTTTATTTTACAAATATCCTTAAACCTGTAATTATTTTTTTATTTAAATTTATAATATTACTCATTGGTTCTTAACATGGAAAAATTTGGTTTTATTTGTATTACACCTTAAAAAAATAAATAAATAAATAAATAAATAAATAAATAAATGGTAGTCTTTACAACGAATTTAATAGCTGATTGAAACAAAAATTCTGAAATAGACAAATACATTTTTAATGAAGTATTTAAATTATAACGTGATGGATTTTTCTTGTTCATTAATTTAACCTACTTTTGAAATATTGTGCTTTTCATTATTCAAATAGTGTTTGTGTTTATTAATTTTCATTATTAAAGTTTTTTTTCCTCATTTTCTTACTTTCTTTAATTACATTTAATGTGAATATTTTTTCTTTTTGTTTTCAAAGTGCCCAACAACTTTAATTAATTGATTTAACTTATAGCAATATTTTATCTTTGGATTTTAATATTGGAAATTTTAATATTATTTCCATTAGAATAAATTTAATTTTTCCAAATTGATTGAAATGCTATATATGGCGACACTAATTGTAATTTATATTTATGCTTTCATTTTCTCATTTATTTACTTATTTATTCTGAAACTTGTGCTGTTAATGATGTAATTCATATGCATTTATGAAACTTGATTTTTAAGTAATTTATGAAATGTGTGTTAATTTTGCTAGTTAACCCTTTGATTAGGGGCCAAAACTGGTGATTATTTTTATATTAAATTGTACCAGAAAAAAAAAAAAACATTTTTGGTAGATTGATTTTGAAAGTATCCCAGTATATGTGAATGGCAGAGATTCTTTTACAAAAAGTGGTATGACGGGTATAATAAGAAAAAAATAGCCCACTGGGACGTGTAGTGGTGGGCAAAATGGTTGATTTTACGATAGAATGAATCATTTGTGCATGTGCAAATACGTAGTTTCCAACCTTTGTATACATTTTTAATTTAATACCACCAGAAATTTAGTTAAAAAAAAGAAAATCACAGTAATTTTTTCAATTAATTATCTTCAGAAATTTTAAAGCTGATTCTTTTTTTTTGGGGGGGGGGGGGGTGGTTACATTTCTATGGGGGTTTTAAATTAACCCTCATTAAAATATGAAAAGAAATATTTCGGTACAAAGTTTCTGGTAGAAATTTAATAATAACAAGAAAAACAAAGTTTGGCAGCTATGCTTTTGCGCATGCCCGAATGATTCATTCGAATAGCACATCAATACGTATATGTCCCGACTCCTAGTCAAAGGGTCTACAAAAATCTACAAGAAAAAAATTCTGAAAAAAAAATTGTTTTTAGTTTAATTAATAGTATTTAAATGATGTAGAACATTCGTCCACAACTTTATCCTTATGCATGCAACCTAATCTGTAGATATATAGAGACTTTTGCATAATCTATCCAGCAAAAAAGGCGAATTTTCGTACAAAATATATATATGAAAACAGTGATAGACATTCCCAGTGATAAGAATGATTATAATAAAATTGCGATATAAATAATAAAACGTGATCTTCTATTAAATTGCTTGAGAATACGTTTATTCATGAATGTATTATTAACTCTCGGGTGACCAAGTGGTGTCATTTTCCGACCCCAGCGCAAGTTCAATTCTAATATGATCCGTTCTAATATGATCTGTCACCGTTTGCAAGCTATTGAATATTAAAATCCATCAGTCATTTTTGGTACACCCGGTATGTTGGACAGGTACCGTCCGGATAACTCAATAGGTAGAGCATTGGCACGACAAGCCAAAGTATCCAGGTTCGACTCCTGGTCCGAACATTTTTCGCTCTGTTGGAATAAACCTCAACTGTGCTAATTTAACCTTGAATAAGATTTTTTTTTTAAAGGCCTCACTTTTTTAGGATTTTAGGATATCATTAATTTAATGAATTTAATTTTTAAATTTCTCCTGTGATTTCCCCTGTCTCTTTTGACATTTTTTCCCGTTCCGGTCAAGTGTCGAAAAGGGTATATATACCTCCGACGAGCACGCGGACCGCCTTCTCCGCGAATTCGCAGTGGTAACTTATATTGTAGTAAATTATAAAGTGCGAGAGAAAGTGTTACTGTCAGTAGATAAATGAAATTTCCAATGTTGAGTGGCTCCAAACACATATTATCGTTTTCAATTTTCCAGAAACCTAATTCTAAATTTCACCAAAAATAACGTGTATAAACATTTCTCTAGATAATTTCTTTTAGCGAAGTTATTAAGATGTATGTAAAAATATCATGTTAACAAATAACAAAAAATAATAAATAAAACATCTCTAATAGAATGTTAACCCTTTCAGGGGCAAGGCACTTGTGTGTGTAAACTGTTGAAATAATTGAGTTACACCAGTATTTGCAAGAAAATTTATTTGTAAACAAGTAAAGCTATATTTTTGCTTATTTAATAAAAGTGAAATCTTCATCCAATAAAACTGGTGCCAATGTGGCAAATAGGGATTAAAATTATGTGATGCCGTTACGGCATCACCGCCCCTGAAAGGGTTAAACATATTTATATTAATGTTGTACAACTTTCGATTGACAAGGTATTAAAGTAAAAATAGTTTTTTTTGTTGTTGTTGTTAATATACTCTTATAATCATTCAACGTTTATCTTGTAAATCACGCCTAATTTCATGACTATACAATTCATGATTTTTTGAAAAAAAAAAAAAAAAAAAAAAAAAAAAATCCTATGACAATATGTTAAATTGGCGTGGACGCTGAACCCGATTATGAAAAATTCAGTTTTTTTTTTTCAATTTGGTAGAAAACGAGAGCTAGTGAATTTATTAAAATATTTTTTTTCTTTTTTAAGCTGTGGCAACAAGAAAGGGAAACAAAAAACATCATTTAAACTACCTGTTCCGGATATGTAAATTGTTTTCTCATCTTATAATCATAATTAAATTGACGTTAAACTAATAATTGATAACAATGTGGTTTTTTTTTATTATTAGATTCTTTATTTTTTTATTTTCTAATTTTTAGTATTTAAAATATTGCATTGTTGCAGTTTCGCAGCCAGCTGGCCTTTTTTTGGCGAGCGTGGTTTGGCGCATAATTAGTTCCATTTTTGTTCTAACTAACTTGCAATTGTACTCCTAGAGAATATTTTGGCGATTTATCACCTGTGGCGGTCAAACGAAAAAAAAACAACCTAAAATTAATGTATTAATTTATAATTAAGTTATAAAAATATTGTTTTGGCAACGGAAACACACTTTTGTATATCATTTTTATAATTCTAGCGTATCAGTAAGTGAGTGCAAAATCGAATAGAAAATTCCATCCTCATACGAAAAAAATAAATAAATAAATAAATAAAAGAGGGTAGAAAAACAGGAACATTATTGTGTATGTATTTTTACTAATTAAGAACAACCAAGTTTAGTTGTTTTATCAAGGTCAGTACTAGGATTCAAAAAAGATTTTTTAAGCTAAAATAATGCAGATTTAAAGGTTATTTAAAAATATAATGCGCTTTGCCATTTAATATCTTATCATTTATGAATTTGAAAGTGAATATTGAGAAATATTTCCACTGGCGCGTTGCCTTATTATTCAAATATTAAGCGCGACTTCTCGCGTGGAAGGTCAAGGATGAACGTAATAAGGTCAAAATAAAGACATAAAGTCATTTGTAAAGTCACTTCCTCTTTGTTATTTAAATAAAACTATTGAATATAGTGCTTCATAATTCATAAAAGTTTAGCTTATGCATTATCGAAATTCTTTTCTATCATGGCATTTAAAAAAAAATAAATAAATACACAAAATACTCCAAAAAAGTTTGAAACACATTTTAATTTTTTATCTGGGAGAGATTCTTAGGCAATGTAAAATGCAAAAGTGTTAAAAATAAGGTAGAAATTTGATTGTGATGATAAAATTACACTGTCATTAATTTCTAAAAGCGACATTTATTTAAACTTTTGAACGCTCCCTGGATCTTACATGGTTTGTATGAAAAGTAATGAGACCAAATTCGGGAAAAAAATATGTATTGAAGATATCGCTACTAACAATTAAAATTCTTCAAAATAAGCCTCTTGGGCGTCAACACACTTCTGCCAGCGATTTTTCTACGCTTGTCCTATTGCGCACTGTAGAAATTTATGTAATGTTACTCCATAAAATTGGTGCAGCCTTACTGCCTCTATTTTTATGGGTAATTTAACCGATATAACTGTTGTTACGTTACACTAATGTCTAATATTACACTAGTTACATCAGTTTAAATTACACCGTTGTATAAGTCAAATTACTCATAAAATTGGAGGCAGTATGTTGCCACCAAATTTGTAGAGTAACGCTACATAAATTTTTTTACAGTGCGAACAGTCCTTTGATCAAAGCCGCATTCATTACTACTACTGTCCCATAGCGGTGTCTCCTTTGAGGATTGTCTTAACTCTGTAGCACAAGAAAAAGTCCGACGGGGCCAGATCTGAAGTGTATGGGAACTAGGGAAACGTTGGGATCCCGTTCCGGGTCAGGTTGTGTTTGACTACGAAGCAGGTGTGGCTTAGTGCATTGCCATGATGCAGTTTCCAGTTCGCGGCAGTGCCTGTACTTACTCGATTGAACACCTACCCTTCCATCTTTTCAGCCATTCCGTAGGCAGTTTTCCGAGTCCACACGCAATTTAATGGTATAGCGCTGTTCCACAGAACTTGTATTTTTAAGCTTCAGCCTAGCCTAGGGCAGTGTTCCACTACGATACGATCCGCACGCTAAGCTCGTAGGCGACTGATGCTCGGCACGCGTTGAAGCTGACTTCCGCCACTATCGAACCCACTTGGAGCATGCGTGCTGCAACGAACAGTCGAGTCAGAAAAAGATAGGCCTCTTTACTTTTTATACTTACCCTGTATAACTTATATTTGAAAAGATGAAGTATCATGGTTGAAAACTCATTCTTCTACGACCAAAATTCATCCCAGATATCATACACTGAATTTATGAAATTTCGGAGCTTTCCGGCACTAAAAACAGATAGACGATTTTATAGTAACGGAAAGCTTCGAAATTTCACGTATTTTAATCTATCACAACCAAATGAGTTTTATCGCAGAAGAATGTAATTTTTATTGTTGTACACTTGATTAACTTTTCATGGAGAAAAGTTTCTTATATGTAACTTATAGGACCCATGGACCGGATAAAAATTAAAAAATTGTAATCTTTTAAAAATTAATGGAAGGCTGGTAATAGTCCTGTATGGATTTAATTATGAGTTTGCTTCTCTGTAATTTTTTTTTTTTTTACCTTACATATAGGCTCTAACTTTCATAAACAACTGTCAATCGTGGCAAAATTTCAATATGTTGTTAAGGGACAACAACAGTGGCACCAACTTATATGAGCTTGTAAGGCGTATGTGCGCGTTCCAATAATTTGATTTGTCCGTACACCCAATTTTCATTCATTTATTTTGTTATTTATTTATTTATTTAATCACTGAAATCATAACATAATATAATATCATCGTATCATCATCAACATAATATAAATTCCTATCTTATTTTGTACATTTTTGCAATTTACAATGCCTACTTTTCTCCAACTGGTAAAATATTAAAGCGCGGTTTTTTGGGACATCCTGTGTAGATATTTATATATGTATATATATATATTACAACATTATGTAAATTAGGAATAGTCCACACGCATATGCCATGTGGCCATAATTAAAGCGCACGTGTTTGAAGCAGGGTTGCAAATTTGGCCTTCATTTTTATTCAGAAAATCCGAATTCGTGCTAGAAATTAAAAATAGTATTTTTGGCTTTATTTAATGACATAAATTTTGTGATTACATAAAGTAAAGATTCTTCTTGCAAAATTTCCTGCATGAATTTGAAATTTCGAGATAAAAATGTAGGCCAAACTGGCACCGCTAATTTGAAGGGTTCTACAAGCTAAACTATTTGAAATAGTTAAAAAAGATTTGCTATTTATTTAGTTTAAAGAATGCGGAAATAAGTGCTGCAATAAAAAAATAATTAAAAAATATTAAGACAAATGGCGCTATATATAAAAAGGAAAAATGGAGAATTTCCTACCAGCTGAATTTTGAAAGTTTTTAATGTAATATTTCACATAATAGATTGTATTTATCAAAATGATGGTAATTATAGAACTGCTGTGAAAGACTATCGTCGCCTGAAAATATATTGATTTAAAATGAGTCATTTTTGTTAATATTTTCTAATAAAAATCTTAAATATTTGAGCGCCATCTATTGGTAAAATAGAACCCTGCAAACTCGTGCACTTTAATAACGGTCATCCTGTTTATATAAATTAAGCGTCCTATCTATTTTTTTCAAGTTTTGCGTGGAATTGCACGACCTAATAATGATAATTGTTACTGTTGTCTTTGTTGATGTTATTTGAGAAAATATTTATCTATTTTAAAAGTGTATTTTTATTATTATTTTATAGATTAATTTTACTTCTCATATGAACTGTAAAACGACGCACATATTCATGCATACGTCATTTTGTGCCTTTATTAAATATATGTTTATTTAAGCGCATATCAAGTTATACTATTTGTAATGAAATATTTTGGAATGAAATGATTTTCTAAATATTTCTGGGTCAAGTTTAATATTTATTTTAGTCATTAAATATATAGCTACGTATTGCAGATATCTGATGTATTCACTATAAAAGATACGTGAATAGATAATTTGAAAAAAAAAAAATAAAATAGAGATTTCTCTTTGATATATCTATTTGGTACTTCAGAGTAAGGTATGCCATACATATATTGAAATTATTTAGAAAAGCTACACACGTATAGATGATGACACAAGATGACACGCGTATAACTTAAAAAAAATAAATTCCATAAAATATTTAATATTATTGGTCATATATGAATAACAAACTACAGTTATTCCCACTAAAATAAAATAATTATTTATTTTTCTATATGATCAATCATAATAAACACTTTGCTAAATAACGATTAATAAAATGCAAGAACGATAAACTATTATGAAATGTAAAACTGTTTTTTAACCCTATCCCGAAACAGAAGAGGTAAGATGTTTTAAAATGTATGTATCTTTATTTATAATGTAATTAAAACAGATATTGGAAAATAGGTGTTTTTTGAGTTTCTCTCCTGTGTGTCATTATCACATTTATCAATTACAAAAGAGTTCAACTGGTAGATAAGGAACGACTGAATGGCCACAGAGTTCACTTATTATTTTTTTTTCTGTAAAAGCACCGTTAATCTAAGTTTTTAGAAGCAGTTCGGTAATCAAAGTAAGAAACCAAATAATTAAATTTTACATGTGTTACCATATTAGGAAAAATAAAAAGTTGGCTTAGAAATTAACCTCTCCAGGGTCGATTTTTTTATGGTGAGAAAAAAATGACTTTGTTTTATGATTTATTCATTTTATATTAATAGAAATTCAAAGAGAAAAAAAATGGAAAAACAATAAAATTCACGCACAAAATAAATAAATAAATGAATAAATAATGCCCACAATTGTGGCCGCTGAGCGTTAATGGTAATTTTTGAGTGATACGATTCTTATAAAATAAAAAACTAACAGTAATTTTTTTTCTTACATTTCTACAAATTATTAAGATTTAATATATTTAATATGATATTATTTGTATGAATTATTAACGATTTCTTCAAATAATGCAACAACACTGACTGCCGATAAATTACTTGACGCCTTTTTTTATGTCTCTAATTGTACATCGGTGTAGCCAAACCATAAATTTTTTACTTCTCTTGTTGAGGGATTCCGTAGTGAATGAGTTATTATCAAACTTTTGTTCTTTTTATTATTGACAGTAATTATAATTATAAAAACTAAACGTCGACATATGTGGCCAAGGGCGTGAAGAGGTTAATGAACAAGTCTATCATCTAATTGTCCATCGCCAACCAATTAATTTTTTTAAATATCTGTCGTTCAAACAATGATGAATAATACGTTGAAAATGTACAATACAACCGAATTCTTCTGAGAACACGATTATCAACTGCATCTAATTTTAATAATTCTTCACCTATTTTCAGCAAATCCTGTGCCCTTTCAAAGAAAAAGAATGGGTATTCGATGGGTTTTTTTTTCTCCTTCAATTAACCATTTCCGACAAAAGTGAATGTGTTGTTACATTCGTTGGTAACCCTGAATAATAATTAATTGGGAAAGGTTTAAATTATATGCAGGATGTTTCCGAACTAATGGAACAAAGTTACTGAGTCGATAATATGCATCAAGACAAATAATTTTTGTATAAGAAACCAAGGTCACAATCCACTCCATCAGTCAAAAATACAGTGTTTGGTTTTTATTACAAGCTAAACCCAAATTTTCACTCACAATTTTATCAAAGATGAAGATATATTAGCGATTCAAACTAATGGAGCAAACATTCAGAGTTTCATAATGCGCATCAAGACAAAGAATTTTTGACAATAAACCAGTGTCACCATTCACCTTTTCAGTCAAAAATACAAGGAGTTTCAAATGTATCTTTTACAGCTTTGTTCCTCCATGAAACTTAACGAAGTTAGATAACAAAAATCTGTTTATTGTATAATGAACAGCAAGTTCCAAAGTTTTATGTGATAATGGAAACTTAGTCGAATACGTTCAATATCCTCGTGACTTGTACTGGGCCGACCAGCATCTTTTTTCCGAAGCACACTACCGGTCTTCATAAAAGTATTGTGCCACGCTCATATTGAGGGCCTCGATGGTGGGTGACGTCCGTATTTTGTTCGGAAATTCCTTTGGACTTGTGTATCTGACTTCGTCTCTATGAACCAGGCCACACACCGGGCTTTTCGTGTGGTGTAGCCATCATCAGTTATGGATCTTACTGGGTCATACCTGAAAGCAATAACATTTTTTCAATACAAATAAAACTTTATGAGTTGCTGTTATACGCACACAAAACCGAACTTCGCTATCTTATCTATTTCGTTTAGGCTTTATGGAGGATCAAAGTTGTAAAGATAAATTTGGGATACCCTACATATGGTTCTCTCTACAAATTAAACACAAATTTTCGTTCACAACTTTAAGAATAATCTCTATATAATAAAACACAGTGTAACGAGTCTGCGACGAACGCATCAGTCTTACCAGTCTCCGATAAGATGGAACCACGTTAGGCTTAATTTCGATTTGAGATGTGTATCAGAAAACTTATCTGCCTAAATACAAATCTTTTCTACCTGAAATCCCTTCTGTTCAACATAAATTTCTGTAAAAGATACAAAATTCAATGATTTGCGCTGTTAAAAAACCATTTCAGGAATCGAGTTGAAAACAAACGTAACGTAAAGCCGCATAAACAAGAAGAGCTGTAGCGAGTCATTTCCTTTTTGATTCATTGAAAAAAAATAAACCATGGAGCTATGAAGATTAATGGAGACGACATAAATTACGTCATTTTAAGCTGTCCTCCCTACGTCGTGCTTACTCATGTGACGCCAGCCACGGGTAAACAGAAGAAATCCACCAATAGGCGTGAAGAACATTTTAACAATGCTTCCCCTTTTTGGAGGGTGTTCTATTTCGCCGATAAGCTTCCGTAGATTCGTTTCTGCAGAAATGTGACGCAAAGATCATACAGAGAAAAAAACATGCTGGGTTTTAAAATGTATCTTACTTATTAATCAATATACGTATTTTTTTTTTTTTGGGGGGGGGGGGAGAGGGGTGGTGGTAAATTATAAAAATACAATTTCAAAGTGTTATAAAAAATTAGTATTAAATAGTATTATTTCAATAGTTGCAGCAGACTTTAATTACGTAGTTTTATTGCATATTTGTTAAATTTTTGTTTTATTAAGAGATCTTAATTTTGTTATGGTATATTAGCCGGAAATCCTGCTTTACCTAGAAGTAAATGCTAATAGTGTTAGAACATAAACTAGCCGAACTTTGCTCATCTAAACGCTTCAATATTGTCACTTATTTTTATCAGGTTTTCAGATTTTAAGTGAAAAACATAATTTTTACCCACCGTCCTAGGACGGGCATTTACACTAGTGAAGATATATTTGAGATTCAAACTAATAGAACGAACGTTCAGAGTTTGATAAAACGAATCAAGACAAACAATTTTTGTATGATAAACCTTTTTTTGCAAATTTTTCCAAATTTACTTATTCAGCCAAAAACACAGGGTTCTCATTACAAATTAAACCCGAATTTACGTTCACTATTTTAACAATAATAAAAATATTTTACTGATAATTTCATCGAGTTAATTTGTATGAAATGTGATGATTTCACTGTAAGTGCTGTAAGTGCACTGTGACTTGGTCAGTGAAATTGTATGTATTTCTAACTTAATTTAAATTTTGAAGTCTAATCCAGAGTTGTTTATACGTTATACGTGAATGTTGGCCAGTGACAGCACTTCTTGTACTGTCATTGATGCGTATTATTATGATACCTAAAATGTTCCATCTGTATATAAAATACATGTATTTTAACACGTTGACTGAAATGTGATTCACTGACGATCCGTAGCAGTTATTTTCTGGAGATGTGTGGACGAATCGTGATTTTTTTTTGCTTGTGGTATCTTCTTCTATCGTAACAGATAATTGCAGCGTAGAATTTGTTTCTGGTTTAGTCGAGGCTTAAAACCGTGGATCAGGCATAAAATATGTTGAATACCTGATGTTTTACATGAATATAATAAATAACGACAATCTTAATAACATATTTGGAAAAAACATTGACGTGTGGCATGTTGTTTACGCTAAAAACGACCAAGAAAATGATAATATTTGAAAATGACTCGCAAAAATATTTTGGAGATATACTGAAAAACAACAACAACAACAAAAAAAAAATAGCTATTGATTTTAGAGAAAAAAATGTCACCTGTAAAAAACTTTTTAATTTACAAAATAAATAAATCTCTTAATTTAGGTTTAGTTTAGGTGCAAAATTTATCAGAATAACAGAAAGTCGTAATAAATACCGACTTTTCTGTAAAATAAACAGTTTTAAATGTAACAAAAAATGAACAGTTTTTTCCTGGCTTCCCCTTTTTTCAAAATAAATAAATAATTATACATATACCGTATATACTTGCGTATAAGTCGAGGAATTTCTGACAGTTTTTCGCAAGCAAATTTGGGGGGGTCGACTTATACGCGAGTCAATTAAAAAATAAAAAATAAAACTTTGAATACTGGAAAATTCTGACTTTTTATGTGTATGAATGATAAAATATTACAGAAAATATACAAATAATAATAATTTATCATTAAAAATTTTTTTAATGATTTATTTTTATTTACTTACTACTTTTTCGCATATGCAAGTGAAATATTTGGTTTGATTTTGCGCAAAATTTAAGTAAAAAGTTAGGGGGTCGACTTATACGCGGGTTTTTGATTTTTTGCAGAATTTGCATTCGAAAGTTAGGGGGTCGACTTATACGCAAGTCGACCTATACGCGAGTATATACGGTAATTACAGTGTATGATTTTCGAAATTAATATGTTAGGGGATATAAGGTATACGTTAAGAGCTTTTCTCGAGTTTTATTCAAATATTAAAAGATTTTTTTAACAGGTTGGTGTAGAAGCACGTTTTATTTATTTATTTATTTTTAACGTGTGCTTAATTCAATCAAACACCACTTATTGCCAAAGTCGCACCTAGACACAGGTAATCCCAACGTTTCTCAATCCTCAAATGCCTACAGAAGAGAATGCACCAGCGATTCTGCAGTATATTGATTTTACAAGAAAATATTGAAAATTATAAAAAATTCAAAAACTATACATAGATATCAAAATCCAATTATTTCACAAAACGCCAAAAAAAAAAAAAAAAAAAAAAAAAATTACAATTTAAAAATTGGACTTAAAATTTTCCATTAGTTTCTCTTTTCTTTTATTTTCATCTGTTTTTTTTTTTTTTCCGACTTTTTCGATACATTTCCTATTGAAAACGGATCAAGGCGGTATTTAAGGGAAAAAACATATGTAGTTTTTAATGCTGTAGGAATTATAGAATAACTCTACATCGTTGACAAACCTTGGAAAAAACTTTCAATTTTGACCTATGTCACGGATATTTCCCGTTTTGGCGCACTGTGCGTCTTGTCGCGACATACTGGTTGAAAACCCTTGACATTAACTGTGTATTTTATTAAAATTTTCCTAAGCAGAATTTCATAAAATGAATTTTTTTAAGAGCCATACAAACAGATTTCGGAAATCAAGTAAAATTACAGTACTTGAAGTCTGTCTACCTTGAGAATTTTTGTATTTTAAATAATGTATTTTTCATACTTAATACAATAAAATGAAAATACCAAAATATTTGTATGAAAAAATAATGTGCATTGTATTTCAAATAAAGGTTAATGTTATTCCTATTTAGAAAGATGTCACCACGCAATTAAACTAAAAGGGAAAGTAAGGAAGGTCACAAATGTAAGTTCAGAGGTAAAAGTAAACTTGATTCAGTAAGTGAATTTTAATTTGAGTTAGTTGAGAGACTTTCTATTTCAATTTTATTTGACAGTAATAATTTTTTTGCGTTTTCTCTTTCCAACATAGTTGAAAATGTTTTATGAATTCGGTTTGTCTGTCCGTTAGTCTGTTTGTCCGAGCTCTTACTCTCAAAATTATAGTCGGATTACCCTGTTTTTGAAATGCTTTATTGATTTTTACTTTGTCATGTTTGGTATTGAAGACGGACATTCATTGTTCGTTTACTGGAGCACTCAAAATAATTCCATTACATTATGGTCTATGGGAAAATATCGCTTTCAATGTATTTTAATAGAGTTAGATTATTTAGAACCTATTGAAATTGATATACCCGCTGAGGTCTACTACATGATCCTTAATTTAGAATAGGGTGTGCACAGCATTTAGGCTAACGTCAGACGAACGTCATTTTGCACGCTGTTTTCCCTACATATCATCTCTACAGAATGCCAGCGGCATTGTGTAGGGATGATATGTAGGGGAAAAAATCGTGCAAAAAAGACGTTCGTCTGATATTAGCTTTATCGTTCATTTACAGGGACACCAAAAAGAATTCTATTAAAGTACTGTCTATGAGTGATAACAGAAGGAAGTGCGTTTTCAGTTGTGATATGCGTTTTGAAATGTAGCTATTATTTTGTATATTACTTCGTGTGTATAAATTCTTAAGATCATATACAGGGGTTGCACAAAAGAATTAGAGTACATTTACTTTTATTGACGAAACTGCATACAAATCAATAAATTATGTACCGAGATTCGCAAAGTAATTTGAATTCTTTTCCTACTATAGACGTTGACTGCCAAAATTGGGTTTTTAAATGTTATTCGTTTTCCAAATTGTTTACTTATGCATCATCTTTCATTTCTGTAAACGGGAAAGTTTTGCTACAGTATTCTGAATGTGTTGGAAAGAGTTTCCTAACGTATGCTTGTCGCATGATTTTTCTTTCGTTCCTTTTCTTTTTCTAAAGTTTAACACTTGAAACATTTTTTTTTTTTTACTTTCTAGGCCATTTAAAACAAATTTAAAACTTTTTACTTTTTGATTAATAACTTTATTTTATAAATATACAGTGGACTTTCGTTAATGCGTTTCCGCTATTTGTCTATGATTACTTTTAGAACAATTTCATTTCCCCCATCATTTTCTATTTCAAATTAACATTAATGACAATCTTAAATACGGACTACTCATCGGAGAATGGGGAAATTTTCTTCAAAAACAAATTGGGTAGAATTGAAATTCGAAAAAAGTTTGGTATATTATTCCTTCAAACTCAAACTTTTGTGTAACGTTGAAGAAAGAGAAAACATTTGACTACCAAAAATGTAAGAAGTTCAAACATTGTTAATGACTTCACTCATAGTAACAATAAAACGTGATGTACTAAGAAAATTTCATGAGTATGTCGCAAAATTGGTAAATGGTGTGGTAAAAAGATAATTTGTTCACCTTTCGTAATCAAATGTGGGCGATTACTTTAAATAAATAAAGTAAAAATATGTAAATACAGAATTTCTTTGCATATTCTGTCTGTCTTAAGTAATATATTCTTTTATATTATCAAATTGTCATAAATTTCCTTTTTTACTAAAATTATAAATTAAAGAAAACGTTGTTTCTTGTAGCATAAAGTTGGTATCCTATTTTATCTCTGTTAAAACGGAATTCCAATTTATTCAACGCAAGAGATTGTTTTACACCATTGAAATGTTTAAATAGTTTAATGTGAACATCGATTAGGCGAACGAAACGGGATCTCTCTTGGTAGTTCGTACTAACGGGGGTTAACTGTATTCCACCTTTAAACCTTCAAACTCTTCGAATTTATTTTATACATATTTTGATTTCGTAATCATTTCTGAACAATATGCAAAAAACCGCATTAAAAATTTCCCATTAGTTTACTAATTATGGCAGTTTTCTTAAGAGTACATATGATAATTAAACTTTGTGTCGCTTTTATTCAAAACGATGAATTTTGATACTGCCTGCAGTGTTACTAAAAACCTATACATGGCAATCAAAAGAAAATTTCACCACATATTCATTTTTGTATTATCTACAACTTTAAACCAGAAAAAGATAAGCTAATTAAGTTAATTTTTTAATTTAGTCAATATTTTTTACAAATATTCTGGTTTTAGTATAAAGGTAACTCTATTATGTATTTATTTTCACATAAATTTCTTCTTTATATGCTTATTTTGAGATTTTATCATGCGCGCAAGACATGTTACTTTTTTTCGGTTATTATCATATATATTTTTAAACTTATCATTTCAATATTTATTTATGAATTTACAAGTATATACAGGGTGTCCGGTCTCAACGGTGTCCAATGGCTAATTCCTAAACCGTTAGTGATAGACATATAGTTCCAATTACAAAAATGTTTTAAATCAAGTAAAGAAATATTTTAAAAGCGATTTGGGTCAATAAAAACATTTCTTAAAAAATTACGAAATTAAAATTTTTATACGGTCCCCCGGTCCTATAAGTTATATTTAGTGAAATTTTCCTTTTACACTGACAAGTAATACAAAAAAAAAGTCGCGTTATTCTACGATTAAAATTGACCGAGTAGTAGCTGTTTAAAGTTGGAGCATATTTTTTGCTGCAAATTGGGGGTCATTCACAAATTTAGTCCAAATATAATTTCGTCAGATATAAAAAAAAAAAATTTAGAAGTAAAATTAACATTGCAATATAAATTTGAAATCTTTAATCATTCTGGCATATTAATGGAAAATATACAATTTGTAATAAATATTTAAGAAGAAAGAAAAAACAGAATTTTTCTTAAATAAAATGATTCTAAATTAACAGCCTCAATTCTTTATAAAATGATACGTATTTTAGAATATTATTAGATTGCACAAGCCTGCAAAAGTTGGATTATGTCATGTTTTTTAGCTTTTGATAATTGATTCTTACATATTCTATACCGCTGAATACGAAATTGACCTTCATTTTTAACTATCATATCAGGATTTTTCGCAAATTGCAAATTTCAAAGTTAAGAAGTTCAATGTTAAAATTGAATTTCCTCCCCATCTCATCGGACCACTCAGCTGTTTAGCTGTAAAAATCCCAGGATAAGCACAAATATCGAATACATTTTTTAATAAAATAAAATAAAAAAATTTTTACATATGTTTTATAGTATGAGATTTTCGCTATATTTTAACTTACACATTTGCGATTCGCAAAAAAATTCTAACGTGATGGTTAAAAATGAAGGTCATTTTCAGATTCAGTGCTAAAAAGTGCGAAAAAATCAATTATCAAAAGTTAAAAAACACAACCATCTGCTCTACTTTATAGTATTCGATTTTGTTATTCTTTAAATTTGAAAATTTTTAATTTGCGAAATATCCTGACATGATGGTTAAAAATTAAGGTAATTTTCGGATTCAGTGCTAAAAAATACATAAAAGTTAAAAAACCCAACAATCGCAGTCTTGTATTATCTAATCTAAAACTTTTTCTTAAACTCCTTGGCAGAAATCTATCCCAAATTTTTTGTGTTATCCTGTAAAATAAGTATAAATTGTAACCACCGAAAATCTTAATAATATTAGATTGTTATCGGATTTTCGCCAGTATGTAAAATGCAATCTCGATCGGATATTTAAAAGTGGGTTAAAGTTAGAGTACAAATTTTGAACTGGAAAAACATACATGCGATTGTTGAAGTAACATAAAAACTTACAAAAAAACATAATTTTTTAAAAATAAATCATAAGAGAAACAGTCTCAAATCCTGACAAAATAAAACATATGTTATTTTAGCCAATTTGAGACAGAATCATAATACTTGTAGGATTTTTTTTCAAAGCGCAGATACACATGAAGTAAGATCTTCGAATACTTTAAACACTTGGTATATGATCCCTCAAAGCCAAGCCGAACTCTTTTGTTTTCAGAGTAGAAAAGTGGCATAAGTCATGCATTTTTAAAGTTTCATAACTCGCTCAATTTTAGCGTTATATGAATGGGACTTTTTTTTGTCTTACTTGTCAGTGTAATAGGAAAAAATTACTAAATATAACTTATAGGACCGGGGGGCTGTACAAAAATTTAAATTTCGTAATTTTTTAAGAAATGTTTTTATTGACCCAAATCGCTTTTAAAATGTTTCTTTACCTGATTTAAAACATTTTTGTAATTGGAACTATATGTCTATGACTAACGGTTTAGGAATTAGCCATTGGACACCGTTGAGACCGGACGCCCTGTATATATTTAAACATAAATTTAAATATGAGCTTTATATTTTATTAAAGTTTGATTTTTATTTTTGACTTATTACACAAGTTTTGAAGCTTGGAATATAGTAGTATTATTTTGCTTTTTCGACGTGTTCAAAGTTATCCTACCCTCTTTTAACTCAATTATGTGAACAATTATGCAAATCATTACGGGTTACAGTGTTCTATGAGAATAATTTATTTGCTGTTTCTTCATAGAATGTAAAAAATCTGATAGTGAAACTTAATCGTGTGGCTTGTAAACCAGTTACCTCTGAGAGAATATTTATGCTTTTCTGAAAAAAAATTGAGTGTTTTTTTATGAATTGGAATTTTTTAAACAATCAAATTGAGACAAAATGTTACATATACATATATATTATATAGAGTGAAACCCCCAGTTATCTACATCGAACCAGTAACTGACCCTTTAGCAAAAATAGGACTCAAATAAGCATTTTCTTGCAAAATCCTGCAAAGTAATTTCAAACAGTGGTAACTTAGAGAATTATTTTTATTTTGGAGTAAATTTATTCACCCCTAGTAGGCCAAGAACATATTAAATGAAGAAGAAACTTTTGAGAACACAAAAAATACCCCTTTTGAGGCATCCATCATATTTTTTAAATTAAGGTAGTGCTTTTTTTAATCTATTTGTAATGCGATTATCCTAAACTTTTTCTTGAAGTTATACTTGTAGCAATTAGTTAAAAGATGCCTTTGATACATTAGAATTATGATTTCCAGTTACTAGTTATTTAGTTTATCTTAATGGGGGTACCAGTTATTGGTTTCAGGGATTTCATTTCACCAGTCTCCGACAGACCTGTCAATTATTAATAATATTAAAGAAAGTTGAAATCTATTATTTGAACAGTTTAAAAGAAAAAAAAAACATAATGATAAAGTAAATTTATCTTGTAGTCAAAACCACTAAAATTGAAGTTGTTCTACCTGGGCCTGACACCATTTGTTAGTTATTGGTTCATAAAATGTCAGTTACTGGATATCTGCATTACTAATAATTTAAAACAGGAAAAAATGGGACACATGCACCTGTAGTATGATATCATATATAAACAAGGTTTAAGTATTTTGATTTTATGATAAAGATTAAAGTATTTTTAAAGAATAAGTTCCTTGAAATACAAAATAATTTTTTTTTAAATCTTTGTAAGTAAAATGTCAGACACCGATTCACTTTATGTCAGTTATTAGTTTTTCGGGGTTGGTGTCAGTTACTGAAGTTATTTACCATATTTATAAAAGAAATTATTTTTGATAATACAATGTATAATTTTTGAGAATTTTTGTCAACAATAATTTGTTGTGTATCTTGACTAGCCTTTCAAAAAGAAAAATAAATATAAAATGGATCTAAAAATTTTTAATAATAGTTTGAACAAGGAAGAATGCTTAAGGTGTCTGTTACTGGGGATTGCACCCTATATTTTTTCTTGAGTAAGTAATTCTTTTGCATTGAAATAGTGGCTAAAATTTGATAAATGTAAACTTTTATGTATTATGGACTAATGAAGATATCTATAGTATTGCTGACTTCGAAACTAGACTTTTAATATATATTTTTTAAACGTTAAAGAAGTTATTGATCTAAATCCAGTTTATTGTCTGAAATCTACTTCATTCTTACATATTTTAGAATTATTTCACGTTTCAGAAAACTGAGCCAAAATTTTACATATATATGCTATATCTTTTTCTTGAGTAAGCAATTGTTTTGCATTGAAACGGTCACTAAAATTTGAGAAATGTAAACTTTTATGTATGACAGAGCTCATGAAAATAGCGATAGTATTGCTGACTTCGAAACTAGACTATATATATTTTTTAAACTTTAAAAAAGTTATTGATCTAAATCCAGATTAATGTGTGACATATTTTAGAATTATTTTACCTTTCAAAAAACCTAACACGGAAAAAATTAAGATAAATAAACGTAAAACACATAAGTAAGAGTTTTAATGATTAAAATGTTAAAAGAAGTACTTTGATTTAGGTTAAGATAAACCTTCAGTCTTCAGAATCTTCAGTATATTATGGAATATTTTGTATTTTAATTTAATTAGGACTACTTAGCATGTTCCATTTATTTAAAAAGGGGTAATATATGTAGAAACAGTATTCTATTTGAATAATTTGTTTGCTGTTTCTTCATATAATGTAAAAAACATAAGAGATCTATCTTCTAGTGAAACGTATACGTGTGGCATGTTGGACTATTACCTTTGAGAGAATACTTATGTTTTTCTGGTAAATAAAAATACTGAATGTCCTTTTATGAATAGAAATTTTCTTAAACAACCTAACTGAGACAAAATGTTACATGTATACTGTGAAGGCGCCTACCTTCACATATTAATATTAAGACATTTTCTCTTTCCCCCCTTTAAAATTACATTTTTTAAAATTCTTAAATTTAATTATCTGTCTGCATTCGGATTCAATCTGTTTTTAGTGCTCTTTCCTTCATAATTTAAGCATTCAATTCTCAGTCTCTTTAATATTTTAACCGCAGCGCACTGCATTTTAAAGAAAAGAAATAATTTCCTCTTCTCGCCTAGCAACTCTATTCTAATTTTCATCCTTCTGCCTTAGTTTTGATGATATGCAGAAATTAGTCAGACATATTACTTCTACATTTTTAGCCGTTGGTCCAGATGTAAGATATTAGTCATTTCAGTTATTAACCCTGTCTTTATTTTGTTTTGTTTATTAACGGGCGCTTCGGCCGCTTCAATCCCATGAGAACTTTGGCAAACCCTATCGAATGTTCTTTTGCGGTTTATGTGCTATAATTACTAAGTAATCATCTGGCGTTAAATATTTCTTATTAATCTTTTACATTCCCCATTCAATTTCAGTTATTGTACTTTGACCACATGTCTCTCTCTCTCTCTCTAATCTCGCCATATAGTATATGTATTTGGCGAAATTGTGTATGTACGCTTGCCAACACTCGAGCATTTTTCGAGAAAATGTAATTGCAGGACTTGCTTCGAGGATCTGATTCTGTAAACGTAAAAAATGTAACTTTCTGCTCCCTTCTCCAACATCGGCCTTAGCCGTGTAATTTCGGCTATGTTCGAAACGATCCCGGTGGACAATAAAGAACTTTAGATAATTTCTACCTTAGCAGTTTCTTGCCTTCCTTTTAAAATAAGTAACAGTTAATTTTTCAGCCTTGTATTCAGTATGGAAACTAAGCAAAAATGAACCACCTGTGCAAGACATCATCATCATCACATATACATTGCTTTTTCTTGAATAAGCATTTTTTTTTGCATTGAAATAGTGACTAAAATTTGAGAAATGTAAACTTTTGTGTATGACTGGACTAATGAAAATAGCTGTAGTATTGGTGACTTCGAAACAAGACTTTTTATATACATTTTTGTAAACCTTAAAGAAGTTATTGATCTAAATCCAATTTATTGTGTGACATGATTTAGAATTATTTCATGTTTCAAGAAATCTGACACGGAAAAAATATATATAACACCAAACGGTGGGAGAGTTTTAATTATTAAAACGTAAATAAATAAATAAAATTACATTGGTTTAGACTACGATAAGCATCTTCAGTATAATATGGAATATTTTGTAAATTTCTATTTCTTTTGGACTACTTTGCATGCTCCATTTATTTTTTAAAAAAAAGGTAATATATGTAGAAAAAACTGAACGGTAACCATTAATATGCTATGAGTTAAGATGGAATATTATTATATATTAACATAAACGCTTATGGTGAAATAACAATACAACCATTAAATATTGCTAAATCTGTAGAACATTTAAAGTGAGTTTCAGACAAAGTCCTTTTCTGGATTTCGTTAAAGGTTTTTTTTTATTAATCAATGTTTTTTAAGACTTTATTTATATCCATTATTATGATAAGAAAAAAGAACTTCTTAAAATACTATAATTGTTTTTTAAATAAATGCGCATTATGGCTTTTATGTCACTTATAGCTTAAAAAACCTTTAATACGAGAATTGATTTTCGTTTTTGAATTAAATTTTTTAATTATCTGTGTTCGTATATAACTGCCATAAATTAATTTCTAAGGAAATAACTAGTTGTTCTAAAGAACAGCTAATTTGTTAAAATAATTCTTTTGTTAAAGTCATGCTATGAATTATTTTTTTTTTCTTTTTGATATTGAAAGCGTCTTTCTAATTGCATAATGACAGTTAAGATGAATCAATAGAAATAATTTACAGTCATTACAGTCATTAAAAAATAATATCTAACCGTACTATCAACCTCAATATTAAAAACAAATGCATGAATTTCTGTAAACTAGTGAAAAACACCAGCTCTCTTCCGCAATAATTGCTCATTTTGTCTGCGTAACAAGTTCGTGTGAAAGTTTTATGTGATAGAGATAACTTTCTTTTAAATCATTCTTGCATATCCAGTTACGCAAAATGATTAAATTGGGAGCATTGTTTTAAATGGTTTCGATTTCCTTTTTAATATGCAGATGACATTTTTTTTTCAGAATTAATACTGTGGGAATATATTTTCACAAAATGTTTTAAATATTTGTATTTCGTAGTGATATGAACAATAAAATAAAAAACCTTCTGTTGAGTTATTTTACGACTTTAAAGTATTTTTTGAGAAAGCAGCGAAACCCCCCCCCCCCCCCTAATACTACAAAAAAAGAATAAAATGCTCTTATTTATAATTTTCACGAATCTTAAAATAAACTACTTTCTTGATATTACGCATACAATTTAAAACTTTTATTTTTAATTTTAAAAAGTAAAGAAAAAAAAGTACGAAACGTTAATTGGTTCGGAAGAACGTTGAGAAATGCGCAGCATTTTCAATAAAAAAAACAAATTTACATTTCATGATCTTAAAAACATTTTAATACATATATCAAGAAATATTTAAAAAAAGAATTTTATTGTTGTTCAGTTAAGATTGGATAGCAATTTATTAAATAATAAGAGCTATTGTTAATTTTAAATATAATACTTACAACATGAGTAAGACATCAAAATTTCTTTTAATATTAAATTGCGTTTTTAATTTTTTTCTATAAGAATGTTAAATTTCGTGAACTATAAATTTCGGTTCAAAATAGTATATCAATTTTACTCTCTTTAGCAAATGATTCAATTAAAATTTTCTATTTTATTTGTATTAATTAAATTTTATGAAATGCAAATGTTATAACTTTTCTGAATAGTATCTCTTATCTCTGAATATTATCTGGATAGTATCTTTCTCATATAGTTATTTGCGAAGAAGTCGACGAATACTCAAAGCTATTGGATAAAGTTTCGGATTTACAAAAGAACAGTAAACACGGTATTAAAATTGAATATCAATTTTGCAAGCTTATAAAATATAATACCATTTCAATAACTGGGTTTGAAAAATGAACCAGTTTCAGTAAAAAAAATTAAAAAAATAAAGAAAATACTGCAGCCTTTGAAATTTAAAAGCTTAAGTATTATAATTTCAACTAGTATATATAAATAAGAAATAAGATTAAGAAAATCACCCTTCCCGCAATGAACGTATTACAATAATGTCTTTAAAATTCATATATTTAAAAGTTAAATGAAATATTTTGACTATAGGTTGTTCTTTTCACTTTTTAGCTTCCAGTCTGATTTCTAATTTTTATAAAGATTTTTATGTCTAAAAAAAAATTAATTACAGTATTAAGAAAAATAGTAGGATATTTTCTATGAAAAACTGTATTGAAACAAAAGTTATCATTTGTAGTAATTCGAATGCGCAGTCTAAGCCAGATTTTATTTTAAAACACACATTTTTTTTTCAAGAAAATTTATTATAAATAAAAGAAATAAAGTAATATATTGCTGGTTACGATTGGTTATACTTTGATGAATTATTGCCTGAGTATAATAAATAAATAAATAAATAAATAAAATAATAATGAAATTGGATCTTAAGTTACAATTTCAGTTCTCACTGATTCTCGATATGAGACGGGCTCAGACCAAGCTCGACACGGGTTCGGGGTCGATTTCTATACCTGTTTTTAGACCAGGAACGGGCAGGCTCTGGCTCAAAGTGAAAATTTTATTTATTCATAATTTGAAAATAGAATATTCCTCCTTATATGCCATCAATAATAATTCAATTTCCTTTCAAACTGATTTTTAAAGGATTATTAAAAACGTTAAGAAACTTGGACTACATTCTTGTTTCTCTAGCAAGTTTTTTTTTCCATTTTTTAAAATTATGAATAAATAAAATTTTCACTTTGAGCCTGAGCTTGCCGGATCCTGGCACAAAAACAGGTATAGAAATCGACCCCGAACCCGTGTCGAGCCAAGTCTGAGCCCATCTCATATCTAGTATCAATGAGAACTAAAATTGTAACTTAAGATCGGATTTCATTATTTTATTTATTTTATTTTATTTTTTTATTTATTTGCTTATTATACTTAGGCAATAATTCATCAAACTACAGTAATACCTCGGTTTTCGTTGACTCCGGTTTTCGTCGATTTTTTCCGCGAAAAATTTGTGTCGGTTTTCGTCGGTTGCCCCGGATTTCGTCGGAGTACCGTAGTCACATCGCTGCATTTTCTGTAAACAAATGGAGCGACCACGCATTCTCCTGCTCAGTATGAAGTTGTTCCTCGTCGCGTGTACATCACCTGCGTCTAAGCAAACAATTTCGTTTATTTCTACGGTATTGTGGACATTTTTTATTAATTGCGAGTGTTCCATCATGGGACCAAAGAGAGTTTCCAGATCCAGCAGACCCTGCACATGGGGTGCAGTCAATTACTGATTTTGAGAAGTCCATGGGTTTGGAGATTGTAGTGAGGATGTGGAAGAGTAGAATTGGTGGATTAACACAGTGAAGAACTCACCACTGAAGAGCTGCAAGACCTTCACATAGAAGTGCAACAGACGACAGATGAGGAGGAAGATACAGGGCAGAATCTGCCTTCTTCAGGGATTAAGAACATCTTTTCCAAGTGCAGTAAGTTACAGGGCTTTGTGGAGAAAAATCACCCAGACAAATCTGTTGCAAGCCGTGTCTACAACTTGTTTAATGATAATATCTTGCCCCATTTTAGGCAATCTTAAAGATGCAACAGAAACATACAACTTTTTTGAGTGACATAGATCCTCTGACTCTGAAGCTAGTCTTACTGCCGAAACCCTAAAAAGGGAAGTGACCCCAGAAATAGTGCCTTGACACCGTACGCCAAGAACAATATGTTAATTTTTTATTGTTTTTAATATTAAATACTATACTTATTCTCTATGAAATGTGGTTTTTGTACACACATTTTGGAAGTTTTAGAACGAATTAATTGGATTTATATAGATTTATATGGAAAATAATTGTCTCGGTTTTCGTTGGTTTCGGATTTAGCTGATTGTTTCCGGACAGATTATCGACGAAAACCGAGGTATGGCTGTATAACCAATCGAAACCAGCATGCTTACTTTATTTCTTTTATTTATAATGAATTTTCTTGAAAAGAAATAATGTGTGTTTTAAAATAAAGGTTGATTCTATTCTATTTGATTCTAAAGCCTTTTCAAGGTCAGTGTTAGTAGCACAAAGAAGTCATGGGCTATCCCTTGTCTATCCTTGTTTTCTGCTTCAAGCCTTTTTTCCTGAATTATTGGAAACAGAACTGATGTCTTTATGCCGTAGTTGAAATATTTTAACCCATTAACCGCAGAATTTATAAGATAGGGATCTTCAACTTTTTTAATGAAAAACGTTTGCCACCACAAATTTTGAAAGATAATCTTTCTTTTATTTAATTTTCAAAGTTTCTGTTATTGAATAAGCCAAATTTTTAATTTCAAAAATATTGGTTTAAGCATGCACATTTATACTTACCGTTGCGTCAACGGAACACCAGTGGGTAATGGGTTAAGACGATACGAATTGTGAATTTTGCAGTTTTCTGCCAGTGGTTGGGCATAAATAATAAATTTGCTATTTTAACAGATTTTCATGGACAATGAAAATCACGGAATTTTGTCATGAGGGAATACTTATATATAGTACTTATACATATTATAGAATAATACATATTTCTATAGAAGACATTTTTTAAATGGGAAAATTAATCTTTAAACAGTTTTAAAATATTATTAGCAATTTTCTAATTCTATCTTTCGGCGTCGTACTTGGGCGGGCTGAGGCTTCGAAAAAAAAAAGCACTCGAAATCGTTTCTAATTAATAAAAAAAAAAAGCACCCGAAATCGTTTCTATTTAATACAAAAAAAAAGAAAAAAAAAACATAAAATCACTGTTTTGCTTCACGAAAAGAAGCACCCTAACTAAGTAAAAGATCCATTTTGTCAAATAGGATCATTTACACATTTAGAAATTTACTTTAGGGAACTTAGGAACGATACATTTATAGTGATCTAAAGAAAATTCTTTTAGTTGGCGTTTATATATGGAAAGAAAAAAATACGTTTATACACTGATTCGCTTTTTGAATACCAGTTTTAATGAAGAGAAACTTGCATTATAATTTTTTAGATTTGATATAGAAAGAACATTCGATGCAGATTTCAGAAAAATTTGCAAGAAAAATATATAAAAAAAATATTCTTTCAAAAAAGTGGTATTCAAAAAAGGGACCGGGCAGGAGCCCTATATACAAGACACTATTTACTTTTATATCACCCCAAAGCAAAATATTTATGTAATATGTAAGCAATATTCCTGTGTATTCATATGTCTAGAAATCTAAAACTGTCTAATTTTTGTTTTATTGTCAACTGTATGAAGCAAAGTAATTTTTTTCTTCTACATCAAAGTATTCATTATAGGACATTAATATTATTAAAAACAAATTCTAAGTCGGTTTACCAGCAAACCAAAAAATAGTTGTTATATTAGAATCATTATTATCTTAAAGTGATTGTATGTTTTGATATATTTCATTTATTGATGCTATTACTTTTTTTATTGTTTACTTTGAAGAATATTGTAATGCTTTAGACTCCCCTCCCCTCCCCCATAAAAACGTATAATTTTGAAACTTTAGGTCTTAAAACATTTAAATAAAAATATGGTTTAACAATCCAACAAAAATATTGTAGAAATAATAAAAGTAATCTTATTAAGAGATAATGATAATAATAAAATAAAATTGTTGTGGTTGCAGTCTCCTTTAGGAATTAAAATCTCCATATCTATCCTATATATATAAAATCCCAGTATCCTCTCAGTATCGCCTATGGAACATGCGCAAAGAATATACTTTTTATCGCAAACTGTTGTGTTTTCGGTCGAATTTTAAATTTAAACTTCCTAATGTAATTGAGCAAACATGATACCTGCAAAATTTCGTGTAATTTATTATTGATATAGCTCTTAATTTCTACTAAAATAAAAACCGATATTACAAAGATAATTTATTGAAAAAGAAATATTGAAGAGGAAGGAGGTAGTAAGTAGTAGCAAGATTAAATAATACGTTTAGGGCAAATATGATCTGATTAGCTTGAGATGAAGTAAGCATGTTAGTGAGGTTTAGAGATTTAAGCTTTCCGATGGCTATTCAGACGATTTTCAATTTTCATTTGTTGTAAGAAAATGGCTCATTTGATTAATGGATTGAAATGTTAACTTATGGATGCTGTAATTTCCCAATACGGATCTTAAGTTATTCTGAGCATTTTGACATGTTTTCAATGCATTTGACACATATTCTAAATTATTTGTGGAACTTTTGGCCGATTTTTATACATGTATTCCAATAATTTAAAACATTTTATTTTATAAACTTATTTATTTTAAATTTATATATTTAATTTTTACTTTATCTTTTATCCGTTACCGAGGAACAATTAATCCCCCTAAAAATATTAGAAACATCCATATATCTGTGTGTGTAATGCTCGAGTCAAGCCAATGTGCGGAAGCCGAGATATATGCATATTATCAGTTATTATCTGTCCATTTATGAAAAAAAAATGGGAAATGAAATGCTAATAATAAATTTATAGAAATATTAATTTATTTAATTTTTTTTTTCTTTTTGCTAGTATTTTGTTTATGGTAATATTTAGTGAAATTAAATGCTAAAGAAGTTCCATTAAACATCTCATCCCCATATCAAAAGAAAAATGTAGTTATTATAATGGTAATTTAGTGGTAGATTTTTGTATCAACTCGTAATTCGGACAAGGAGGTTGGCCTACTATGATTATGAGAAATTATCTGGAATCAGCTAGTTTAGTCTACTTCACATTGATTTAAGGACACCATAACTTGTGTTTTGTGACAAGACCTTCAAATATATGTCGGTTGTTTGTGGGCTTACAAATCGTTAGATTCTAAATTTGTCTCGACGTCGGTTGACATCGTCATTTTGTGAATCTATACCACAGAGTGGAGGAGGATATACCGACATGCATACTTGCAAACTTCACGTAAATTTCAGTTTAACCTATTTTAATACGTATGTTTCCAAAGAACAATTTCACGAAAACATTAAATTATACATATTTCGTACAAAAAATACCAGAAAATGAATAAATTTTCAGTTGAAAAAGTATAAAAATATTCCTAGTTTTTAAATAAATTACTATTAGACAAATAATAACTAGTATAGACAAGGCTAGTATAACACAAATCTAAAGATAAATATTTTCTCGTTTTAAGACATATTATCTTGTACAAAAAAAAATATATATATATATATAAAACCAATGTAATATGATATCGTGTGTTAAATCTACCCTATATATATAAAATCCTAATGAATCGAATTGAAACGAATTTATGTAACGATTCTATGAAACGACTGATTAAACAACTGATTACTTTTCACGGCGATTTCTCCTAAAATATGGAATACTTTGCGATGAAATCAACACCAAAAATCTGTATTGATCCACAGATCTAAAAACTGGTATTAGAATTTTAAAATTAGAATTAGTTTTCGAAATATTAATTTTTTTCTAATTTTAAATACTTTTTTTCTAATGATGGCAACTCAAATTTTAATCATAACAATTTTTTTTCATATTTTAGAAAAGGTTATTTTAAATTAATTTCGCGACGAGTTTGGCCTCCCTTAAATGTATGCTAAGAAATGCATCATGTTACTTTTATTCAGAATTCAATTTGTATTTAATTATCATTCTATTTAATACAAAACTTTCATTTAAAATTGAAAACTTTAAAATAAATGGCTTTTACTTCATTCTTTTTTCAAAACGAAACGAAAAGAAAAATATTAGACACAGATGTCATATACGCAACGGGGTACCTAAATGGCGCCAAAATGGAGTTATTTTGCCTGACATGGTAACCCGGCTATTGTTGCTAATTTACTAATAAATGTTTATTTAAATTTATTTTCTTTTTATTTACAAAAATTGTTATAAATTGTTTTGTTCTATAGTTATTAATTAATTTTTTTATTTATTGTTATTTAATTTTAAAAATAACAGAAAATAATTTAAAAATACTTATGTAACAGGTATTTGAAAACGAGGTTTTCGCCAAATTGTCGTAAAAAAAATCGCGCCAAACCCGGTGCGTATGTGACAATGCAACAAATCATGAGATTTAATTTCCACTTTAAAGCAACGTTTTAATGTTATTACTTCTCCCGTCGACCAATTTCGCCAAATTATACAAACTGACATTTTTTTTTTTAAATAACAAAAGAACAAATAAATTAGTATAACATTAATAAAAATACAAATAAAACGTCGAAATAAAAATCACTTGATGGCGTGAACATGTGTAACTTCCTTAAAGTCAAGTGAATGTGACATTTACGATCAACCATTATTGGCATTTAATCTTATAGTTTGGCGGCAGATTTTTTGTCGATGGGATAACCAAGTAGCACCGTTTTAATTTACCACTCGAAAAATAAAAAAATGATAACTGGCAAGTTAAAAAAAAGTTATTGGCTAGATTTTCACCTGGCTAACATAAAAGTACCAGGAATTCTTTGCGATCATGGCAACTTTTATGAAGTTTTATTCGAAAAAATAATTTTTGATTCTTTAATCAAAATGGAAACCTTTCTTATGAAAAGCGAAGGAGTTAGCCCGTTGTTTTTGGCAGTTACATGACTTGGACTATTATAATATAAACGAAATAATGGGGATAGAATAATATTCGGCGACTTATCACACCTGTGGCTGGGTAACATTAAAGTACCAAAATGGCCGCCTGGAATATAAAAAGCGAAGGGATCCGCCCGGAGCTGTTGATGATAGTCACACGACTTAAGCTATTATTATAGAGATTGTTTTCAATTTTAAAAACAGCGCAAAGAATAATATTTCCTAACAATTAAAAATTTATTTTCACGAGACTATTAAAAGCAGAAAAAAAAAACTTTAAAATTACTAATTAATGAGTACGTGTTAAACTCAGGAAAATATTGAAAATTATGTCCTGAAAATTGTATTTACACATGAATATTAAAAGGGAAAGGAAACTTTAAAATAATAAATATATTAATATGCGTTTAACCCTTTGACGGGCAAGGCACTTCTATTCGTAAAATCTTGAAATTAAGGAATGGCACCAGAATTTACAAACGAATTTCAAAATACAAAAATGCTTTTGTTCACTTACTTAATAAAAGGGAAATTTTCATCCCAATATTCTAATGCTAATGTGGCATTTAAGAATTAAAATTAAGTGGTCCAAAAATGAACCACCGCCCTTGAAGGGGTTAAAGCAGCAAATTTCAGTAATTGTATTATGTCAATCGTTTTATAACTCTGTTAAAAAATACCGAGAGACAAAGACTCTGTTTACTTAATTCATTTTATTTTAGCTTCTTGTCAAATGTTTAACTGATCTTCTTTAACCAAACACGAAAACAACCATTGGATGTCTTAACAGCAACTGATTCTACTTTAAATTTTTGCAATCAATCAAAGGGAATTGAATGGAAACCCGTTTACAGGGAGATCGCTACAGGTTTTTTCAGTATATTTCAATCTCCTCTAATCTTTTTAAAACCGGTCAGATTAGCGTGCTTTTAGATTCTACAGTGCCTGAACGGGGGTTGGTTAGCGTAGCTTGCAGGGGGCAGAGCCCCCTAGTATTTTAATAAAGTTCTATGCATGCCATTTTTTGAAGTTTTAATGCAAAATAAAACGCTTGAAAAGATGCTTCATACAACAGTGTGGCAAAAATTATTGAACTTTATGGCCATATAGCTTATAAAAATCAACACTGTGAGATTTAATATACATAATAACTTGTAATTGATAATAGAAATTATAAACGAATTCATTTCTCTTCTGGTAAAGTGCAAGCAGTAATAACAAAAAAGGCTATGAAAAAGTACATAAAGCTAGATTCAAAATGAAAACATAATTAAAAAAAAAGACCAAAACCTAAAAATATTTCGCAGATTTCTTTTAAGCCCTTTTATTTTCACCGTATATTTAACTTTTCCCTTTGCTTTACAATTAAAAACAGTTGATATAAAAGGGAGGCCTGTTTCTCTTTTAATTCCTTCTTGTTTCGAACTTATGACCCTTTCCATTTTCCTTACATCTTGAGTGATTTCAAGGATGTTGTTTCAGTTTCACTTATATGTAAAAAAAAAAAAATAAAACAACGTGACTAAGTCGTGTTTTTAAATATGAAACATTTGTTGTTTTCGTTATTCGCTTGCAGAGATTTCTTTGTGAAGTTTTGTTTCAATAGGTTTCTTGCATAAATAAGCGCGCTTCAATATGCGGAATTAATTATGTGATTGAAGATAATCAATGGTCCTCTTATAATTTACTATTTGAAAAATCTAATACTTACAGAGGTTTCATTTGATAACGGAGGCATTCGACACTGTTGCCAGATTGGGGACTTTTTTAATTCAGATTATTTGACTGTCACCACTTTTTTAAAAATAGTATAATTCACTTATTTTTCAAAATTTTTAATCTATTTTTACCCTTAGTTCTATTATCCTGGTATCTTTTTAT
This sequence comes from Maratus speciosus, assembly GCA_963932465.1. Taxonomy (NCBI): domain Eukaryota; kingdom Metazoa; phylum Arthropoda; class Arachnida; order Araneae; family Salticidae; genus Maratus; species Maratus speciosus. The sequence continues at coordinate 178,367,440 of OZ010793.1, forward strand.
CATCTTTTTTCATCGAGTTACCAGACTGCGCGGGCGCCGTCCTCCTTTTTTCCATGTTACCCTTAAAGTTATGCAATTTTCTGTTCAGTTAGTCTGAACTCTCCTCAGTTATGTTTTTTTTAATATCGTTTTATATTACTCTAATTTGTGCATTTTTATAATCACTTGTAAATATGTAAATTCTTTTTTTTTTTCAAAATTTGTTTTGCACTGTGCTTTGCATTACTTTTTATGTTAATCTATGTATGGTCTCTGTAAAGAGTCTTTTTTTTGTGCTGGGGCTTCCCTTAGGTAGTTTTTTCGCCTGTCTACGGCCTGTTAGTTTTTGGATCATATGGAACTTTTTTTTCTTTTACCTTATTGTTATATTAACATTTTTACTGGTAAGTTTTCTTACTCTTAAACTTTAATTCTTCATTTTTTGTGGCCACCAGCCGCGTCTATACATCTTTTTTCATGGTTCCCATTGCAAGTAACACACATTACCTCTACACTGGATGTTAAGTTGCCCAGCAACTAGGGAATCAATTCACCTACCAGCATTGTTCCATTGTTCCATCTATTTTTAAATAAGGCGAATATTTCTATTGCAAAAAAGCGGTGACAATCAACAATCTGGGACACAAAAGTCCCTAATCTGGCAAACTGACATTCGAGAATGAACGCAAATATACAATTGGAACTTTACAGCTCATTTTCTCAGAATGATGATTGTGTCACTGACCACCTTTCTCAACTGAGCTTTTCAATTAATTAACACTAGCACTTATTTTTTCATTTATTTGTTTATATTTTATAGAAATACGAAATATTTGTAAAAAAAAAAAAAAAAAAAAAAAAAAAAAAAAAAAACAATTATAAAAGTTTTAATATTGTATGACAGTAAACGACTTTGAAGTTCAGGTTTCATATTTTTCAGTCTTCATCTCGCCTTTACACTGTATATTACGTTGTTTTTGTGTTATTCCTGAATTAAAAAAAATAGAATCAATTTTTATGAATTTTGATTTGTTTATTATAATTTTTTAAAATGCTTAAATTTTTTTTGTTACATTTTACATCTAAACAGGCCAACGTAAAAAGTAATTTTTAAATATATGAAATGTGATCGTGTTAAGATCCTACGCTAATTACAAAACTCGCAAACTTCTTTCAAATTTCTCGTTTGCATTACAATATTTTTAAATATTTTTTTTATATGATAGTTGGGTAACAGGGCACTTTTTTCTTTTCGATTTTGGTTCCAGATTTTTTATATGATTATACTTTCACTTTCGAAACCGGTTCAAAAAATGAAAGTGTCTTTATACGTAGAAAAATACTGCAATCAAACTCGAAAAAGCACAACGTACAACGTTAGACGTCGATCTCAGGTGTCGTATGTATCGACGGCATTTGACGGTGATGGCATACCCACTTAAAAATATTAATATACAAGCAAAAAAATTAAAAGAACTTTACCATAGCTTGTATTAGCTTGCGAATGTCTTCGTATGACTAGTGTAGGCTCTTAAAGTGGGTTTTAAGGTTATTTTAGTTAATTTCAGTTCAATTTTATATTAATTAATATTTATTTTTAGAACATTCGATTAGTTTCTTTCTAGCTGTCACGCACATTAATATTTTTTCAAGCTACATATTTTTATTCTAAACATTTTAGGAATATATATTACTGAATTGTTGTAGTAGTGACAACTTTTGTCAAAAGGTGTATTTCGGAATTTGAAATTTATATATAACACACGTGTAATCATAAATTTCATTTAAATTTTTTTAAAAGTGTATTTTATAAAGGAGCGATAAGTACATTAAATGCTAAATGAAAACCTAATCCAACGCTGCAGAAAAAAAAAATAAATAAAAACATGTTGTTACACTTAAGACATGAGTAACAAACAAACAAAAAATATTAAATTAACCGGAGATAAAACTGATATAGAAGTATAAATTTTCTTTTTTTATCCAGACGATGAGTCAAATACACATCTTTATTTTGAGAACAATTAATTAGCAAGTCTCTTCACCAGCTGATTAGGAGTAGAGCAGTTTTCTTGGAAAGGTAAATTATGTTTTACTCTTGCAGGTAATGAACATGATGAGAGTGCTCCCAATTAGTTGTTCTCGAAACTATAGTAGTTTTTTTCTTTTTATTCAACTTTTGGAGAAGAAAGAAGATATAAACTTATGCATATTTATAACAAGGTTTTCTTTTTTTCTGTTTGGTTTCATTAATTGTTGTAAAATGTATATATATCTATTTTCTTTTAAATGTGTTCGTAAAATTTTATTTTTGTTTATAATCTGTCCAATTTTGCAAAATAAACTCAAAGAAACTAAATATTCAACGAAACGAACAATTGCATTTTGTTTGTTCTTAAATTAAACATCTCTTCCAAGAAAGATACATCAGAGAAGTAATTTTGCTCTTCCTTTATCGCAGGTTTTCCTCTTTTCTACGCTATTCAGCGTAGTCGCACTGTCATATTCTGCATTAGCGGGACACGACAACAGATATGGTAGTCAACATTCCAGAAATTCTTTGAGCCATCACCAAGCCAGGTATCCTTCAGCTCCACACACCCCAAGAACTCCACACGCTCCTAGAGCTCCACACCCCCCTAGAGCTCCACTTCACACACCTTCACATTCTTACGGTGCTCCAGGAAACTCTGGGTACGGTGCTCGTCAACAAAGTCGTGGTGGTCATATTTCTGCACCAAGACAGAGCATCCACCGATCTGCTCCAAGCAGCCATCATTCTGCTCCAAGCAGTTATCAATCCAATGTAGGCTTGCATCAATCAGCTCCAAGCCATTACGGAGGTGGAAGGCATTTTGCTCCATCCGGTCCAAGTCTGAATGGCGGTCTGAACCATTATCCCGGACCATCACATTTCTCTGGATCTCTACCTTACGGAGGACAAGCGCATGGTAAGAATATTTTTTCAAAGTGTGAATAGAAATAGTACATTTTTATAAATTTATATATTAATTTTACCTTTGTACCATATTCTTTTCCTTTGTAATTTTGCAGGTCGCTGTATTCTGCATGATCTTTAATTATTTTAAAGTGTACATGTTGTAAAAAAGTTTATTCACATATATTAAGTTAACATCATTACTCTTTGTTTTTAATCCATTAACGAAAAGTAGATCTATACGGTTTCAACATAAATGCCAACAATCCCTTGTTTTTTTTAGTATTACTATTTTTGAATGGAAAGATTAACTTTATTTAATGACCGAAGTTATACGATAAAATTATTATTCGAAAATAGTCATTTGAAATGCAAGTTGATACATTGTAAAGAAATTAAAATGGAAAAATTATTTATTCATTAATGGGTTAATTCATGTGATCAACATCTGACTTTTATTTATAAATAACTCCTTCACCTTTCCACAATGTAATTTCAGATTTTTTCGTAAAACATATTTTAATTATCGTTAGAAATTTCATGCTTATAAAAGGCTTTTCCCCTTATGCAAATTTATTTTTGTTTTGCCGAAGAGAAATAAAATATCTGAATTTTTCTTAAAAGTTATTTTCTTGTATTAATCTTTATTTTAAACATTGACTTTCTTTATAACATAAGCGTTTTTATATGTCTTATATTTTACTTTGTCTATCCGTCTACAAGTGTTAATATTAAAGGAATGTTTAGGAATGACATTCCAATATACACGAAAGCATGCTTTTGAAAATATGTGTAACTATCTTTACAAATCCATATAAAAATCACCTATTGTAAGAATTCTGTGGTTTTCGGTATAAAATATATTTTAGCAATGTTTATTTCAAACACAACGAAATTGAGTTAGTTTTTATTCATTTTCTTTTGTAAACTGTCGTGCCTTTTTCAGCATTATAATCAGAATATTTTCTTATAAGTTATTCTTTTTAACTTCAATCTAATAGAGCAAACATTTTCTCTTAGTTACGTCAGAATTTAAAAAAAAAAAAATAAATTCACATACATTCAAAAAGTACCCTCACATGATGTAATAAGAAATCTATGCATAGCTGCCAACTTGTACGGATTTTTGCTACCAGTAAAATTTAAAAGACATTTTTGCCTTATTTAATTATCAACATTCACTGCAATGCGGCGATCTAACTGGGAAAAAAATTCTATTAAATTTTAGTGGTAGCAAAAATTCGTACAAGTTGGCAGCTATGTCTATGTAATCAGGGCTCGCAGCGTTCCTAAAATTTTCGTACTTTTCTACCAGTATTTTAAATCTAAAATCTTCATGGCAGATTCCTTTAACATCCATAATAGAATTCTGCAATAAATATTATCGTTTTAAAATTGTGGTACGAAAGTGCGAAAATTTATGAACGGTGAGAGCCCTGTGTAATACTACACATTAAAAATTCAGTCTGTTTTATATGTAGTTTTATATACTGTACCAGTTGCTCTAATTTTATTTTAATCTTTCAGCGGGCGCACTTAAATTTTTTGTACCAGCAAGCGTATGACGCATGTTTTCTGGGCAGTAGTTACGCTGTTACAAATGCAACAATTTTCATATCAATAATAAGAGACATGTTAGAAAAGCAATTATAGATATCATTAATAAAAACTGAATTTTAATTTCGATAGCATTTTTTTTAAAGCTAAACTTTAACAATTGGTTTGACTTGATTACAAAATTTTATAATTCTATGACAAAGAAACGCAGAACAATATGCAATATAATAAAACCATCCTTGAAATATTATCTAACTCAAAGTGGAAGTCTCATCAAAATCCGCTCAGTAGAATTTTTTAAAAAGAGTAATCTTTTACAATTGTTTTCAACTGATTACAGAACTTTTCCCTATAATTCCAGAACTAAATAACGTAGAACGATGTTTTATAAATTAAAACTTTTTTAGGAAAATTAACACTATTTGACAGTGCGAATCCCATCTAAATCGATTCAGAAAAACATCTTCTTATTTTATTTTTATTGTTCTCCTTTAATTTATCATTTGAATGTACTGTGAATATTTTTCGTAAAATGTAAAAAATGCAATATCATTAAACAGTAAAATGTTACGCAGTTTCAAACTAAAACGAAATGTTTTCGAGCAGTTTCTTTTACCCTTTCAATATTATATGAAGCATGTTAACTGAAACATCAAAGATAAACTAAAAAGCAACAATATAGTTACATGCCTAAAATTACTTTCAGTTAGAGAAAGAAGGCAATCCGAGAGGAGAAACTTATTTCTACACTCGCCAAGTGGGCGCTCATTCAACACAAATGAAATTCTGAACGAAAGTTTGTATATTTTTCTATCTTTTCTACTGCAAATCAGCAGTTAATATTTGATCAGAAGACTATTAATTATCGAAGTTTATGCGAATAATCCTTTTAAGCAAATCGGCGATTCTCACTTGGAAGGCTTTCTCGTTAGTTCATCGGATGCCAAATGTTAGGGTGCTGACATATTTGTGTGTCTAGCTTATAAAAACTTTTATATAAAACATGAAATTTATGTGCATAAGACCTCATGAATGAGGCATCTTATGCAATGATGGAACAGTTGTGCGCCAAATAATCAATTGACATAGCTAAATTTTAATAATATTTCTTATGTTATAGAAGGGCAGAGTTTCTGAGATATTATAAGACGAAGAATACAATTAAAATTTAGTGGTGACAATCACACAAATGCTGCGCTACTGTTCCATCAATGCATATGTTAAAGTGATATGATGTAAAGAAAGTGAACCTTTTGCAATATGTACAGTGGATCGAAAACGATCGAAACATAACTCATCATATCGCTAGAACAGAATGGCTAATAAGAAGTGTGGTTACACCTTATAGCTATGTAGGTCGCACAATGAACCAGCATACTGGTAATGATTTTCTTGAATGCAGTTTGTGGAAGTATATTCCATGAAGTTCTATGGGATCCTGGGAAAAAGAAGACTCCATTCTGTATCTGTTCTTACCGTATCCTAAACAAGCTGAATAGTATTAAAATTTGGACACTGCTTCATTTGACATTACAGGCTGATCCATATGAAAAAATATCCTTTTTTCAAGTTGCTTTGAAGTTTCTTCCATGTTTGATTTTATTTTATCGTTTTTTATGTTAAATAAACGTCAAGTGCGAGTATTACTCGCTCTCAGAGGGTTCCGTATAATAAATATATGAATTATTAACTGTATTGTTAAACAAAATCGTTACTAAAAGAATAATAAGATTTTGTATAAAACTGTAGAACGTAGGGTTGGGTACAGCTGTATATACTAGAAAAGTATGAATAGCTATACCATAATAGTTCAAAGAGATATTAAGCCTAAGTACTATCAAATATTGCTATTCTGTATAACTCTTTTTTAAATCTTATCCTAATCTGTTTAAAATGAACTTAATTCGGTACTGACAATAAAAGTAGTGCATACTTAAATTCCATTTGACGTTTCATAAAACTTCATTCAGCGTAGTAATAATCTTTTTTTTTACAGTGTAGCTAAAATAAAACCCTTGTTCAAAGTTTAAACTTGGCATTGTGCTAAGCGCGCTTCGAAAGGAGGTCGCAAAGTTGCAATGCCGCCTTGGCCGTGCCGCGATTTTTCTGATATATTTTTAATTAACTTTTAAAGACACGGGATACATATTGAGAGATCCACTCAAAGCAACCTAGTCGCGAATCCCTGTTGTATTTATGTAATTAATTCTAATTAAATTAGTCCATTTTCAACAATTTGACGTTTATTGCTTTTCTACTGCTAGTGAGCATTGCATTGCACAAATATATCGTTAAAAGTTTTTACCGGGGCTTTAAAACGCGATAGTACATAGAGTACGTAGCCCCTGTCATTATGTATGTCGAAACCGTCCGTATCTTTAACCCTCTCGCTGCGCAGCCCGAGATATGCTCGGGCATGCATTTTCCCGTAAAATTAATACTATTTGGTTGTTCCCACCAGTTATTTTTTAGCGAAAACTTTGTCTGATTTAATCAGTACATTTTCCCCCAGTTACGATAGTCAAAATTTTCTCCTTTAAAGAACCGGTGATAAAGATTAAAAATTCTGTAAAAGACGCTCATCACAAAGAATTACTTACGCAGCGAGAGGATTAACGGTTAATAACTCGGATAATTACCAACGATTTTTTTCAAAAATCGTTATCAACAATGCTTTTATACTTCTGCTACGATAGGTACTTCCAGCGCTCATCAACGTCTTTGCTGAATATCCGCAAATCAAAATTTGTGTGTAACGGAAAAATGAGATTTTTCTCAAAAACTATGTGACCTAGGGTAATCACTATAGTTTTCCTGCAAGGTTTAAATTAGTGTCTACAATCAATTTTTTTCATAATTTTAGTTTCAGAAATTGATGGGGGGGCGGACATAATTTTGCCCTACATTTTCGACGATATCTCTCAAAATATAATACCTAAAATTAAACGTATTTTTGAGTTCAGCGTTACGAAACCTTTCACACGATACCCCATACGATATACAAGAAAATATTTTTTTCAAGTAACGTAATTACCCCCCCCCCCCTTACATTATCCCTAAATATATTTGTGAATGTTTAATAAACTGTATACATGTGGGTCAATAGTCTTTATTACTTCCCCCAATTTGAACGTTCCACGTTTCATAGTTTTCGAGTAAAATGGCTGTAACAGACAGAAACAGGAGTGATCTTATAATGGTTCCGTCTTTACTTTTTAAGTACGGAACCCTAAAAATGTTGTGATACTGAACTTAAATTGTGACAACTAACTTTTTACAAATTTAATTTAATCTCTTATGTAATATTCAACGTCTGCAATCTAAAATATGAATTTTCATTAAACATTTCCCCTCGTGGAGAAACGTTCCTACGCTTAACGACTAACTCTCCACGAGTGGGTGATTTCATTTCATTTTGCCTCGCATTACCGCCCCCAAAAATCTGCATAAGCACTCTATATAAAATTTCATTATTAAAAAAAAAAAAAAAAAAAAAAAAAAACGTTAATTTTAACGGCAGCAAACAGTCTCGTCATTTAACATTTACATAGATATCAGTTACTAACTATATTATGAAGCTTTCACATTAGTTAGGATAGAGATGCAAGTACGGTTACATTAACAGGTTCATGGTAAATTGTTAAATAATACATTGTCTTCACTGATCAAATGAAATCATTGTGAATTAATAGGGTTTCTATCAAGTTCTACATAAATAGTAAAGTTAATTTAAAGTATATGAACAATCAATAATAACACTAGCCTGCATTTTTAAACTTTCGGTCAGATGATTTCTTATGAACAAGTTTTTCTGAATCAGTTTTTGATGCTGATTCCGGAAATAACCTCCATTTTTGTCTGTCACGTCAGGATTTATAAAAAATGAGTTAATGCAATCCAAAATTTATCACAATTTCATACAAAGTATTTCATTAAACACGTTAAAAATACTTCAAAAAACGTCCTTATAAGTTCATGAAATTTCTTTAATAAAACGAAAAGCAAACAGTTTTCAATTAAACAAACTTTCTTCTCTTTGACTTTCTTGCAGATCCTCTTTCATCGTTTATGTCCCTCTTCAACATCCAACAGTAGTCTGCCATCATATTTACATTCCATCTTCCCTTATACTCTTCAATGCAATGTCTTTTCTGGAAAGTAGTCGATATGGGAGTGCAGAAATGCATTTTTACATTCATATTACAGCCCAACTTCTTGAATTTCTCAGCATTGTTTCAACAATATTCCTGTAATTTGGATCTTTCTTATTCTCTAGAAAGTTTCCGATAACACATTTAAAAGCGGTCCATGCGTCTTTTTCTGTCTCATTCATAGTTTTTTCAAAATGCTTGTCCTTCATCAGTTTTTTGATTCGAGGACCAACGAAAATTCCAGCTTTTGATTTTTCGGGAGTGATGAAGGGAAATTTACGTTATGTGTGACTACCACATAATGCTTGTTCTCAGCGATGAATCTTCGCAATCAACTCGGGTCGATTGCAAACAAACTATACGTGATACAAGAAAACTAAGAGCAGTTTTGTAATCAGCATGAAAAAAATGCATTAAGGGCAGTCATTGATTTTTAATCATCTAATATCATACAGACTAGTGTAATTTTACGGAAAATTTTAACATTGCATTTATTCAGAAAGCATCACATTAGGTTGAAAGACATTAGCGTTTTACCGCTGGGCTGTCACAGTACCCACATTGAAGTCGTGCATTTCTGTTCAGGTGTCGAAAATAATGCCACTTCAAACTACGATTCCACTACTCCCATAAGGCTCATTTACTGAATTTTGATAGCGTGCGCTAAGCTTTTTCCCGTTGTAGTTTGACCAAGAATCAATTCGTGTAGTGAATCGTGACTTATTAGCAAATAGAACATGACTCAAAACTTGCTGTGTCGAAGGTACATGTTTCGATGTACGATAAGCGAATTTTATTCTGTATGCTAGTACTGAGATTGCAAAGCTGTATAAAGAAAGTCTTTGAACCATGTGTGAGACATTTTCAGAAGATGATAATTCAGATTTTATTTTATGGAACATAATGTGAGGTAACATAGAGCACAATTTCTCAAATATTTTATTGGTATTTACAACCAGTTCAAATATATTTTATAACATCAATACCTAAATCAACGGCCATTTCCATTTCCCTTTCGACAAATCTGTAATATTAGACTGTTAGTAAACACAATTGAAAACAAATACTACTTACAATGAGTTTAAAATTTTGTAAAAGTGGTAAAGCTAAACGAAAATTTTAGCATTTGAATTTTAATTTCAGACTGCTTTCAACTTCTGAAAACTAGTAGTTTAGTTAGTTTTAATGTTGCAATTATCTACTGCACTTAGCAATTGCTATTTTCGATTTCTATAACGAAAAGTGAATAAAATTACCATCCTGCCTGCAACAAACCAATGGAGTTTGGGACTTATTGACAAGGATCTATATAGGCAGGAAACATATGAAAATTGACTGATATATAGCTATTACAAACGAGATGTAAATATGTTATCCACACAGTTATATTCTGTTATTTAACACTTTTATCCTGTTGATTTAAGAAAACAAAATAGGCAATACTGTAAGAGATTCTATCAAAAAGTTTTCATTTTATTTTTCATAATACATTTGCAGAAAATATTGAATTATATAAAAATACAATACATACCTAAACATGAAAAAGCATACATAAATAAAATTTAATTAAAGCATGCATAGCATGCAAGCGATGATTACCAAATATAAAAACTATAAAAATATAAAATCTACTGATAATTTCAAAAATGTTTCACTCGATGTAAAAATTACCAAATATATTTATACGAATGGTAATTTAATTAATGTAGATTAATAGGTTTTTGTATTACATTGCCAATCTGTAATTAAAAAAAATTGTTGGAAATATGCGTAAATTATGCATTATCTTTTGTAAAAACTTTTTGATAAATATCACTCAATATTTTAAATCCAATTAAATGTAGGTATGTTTCCATTTGCAGATTGAATGCATATACCGTGTGTCCCAAAAAATGACTGATGGATTTTAAAATCCCATAACTTGCAAACGGTGACAGATATTTAAAAAATTCTTGCAGGAATGTTATGTAAGATGTCAGGAGTTTTTATGCTTTGATTTTCAGTTTTATTTAGAAATAGCATCGATAGATGGCGCTGCAAGCAAAAACCGCTAAATCCAGGCTCGATTTTTCGGGCTCTCTCTTCTTCCATGCGAAAAAAAGGAGTTTAAAATGTATTGAATGGATGATGCAGTACCAAAAATTGGGTCTGGAATGAGCGCCTATTGCTCTCAGCGCCATCTATTGTTTGAAATTCGAACTAAAATCAAGATTCACAGTACAAAAACTCCTGATATCAATACATAACCCTCCTGCAAGAATTTTTTTAATATCTGCCACCGTTTGTAAGTTATTGAATTTTAAAATTCATCAATCATTTTTCGGACACCCGGTATATGTAGCAGAGAGTGCAATGTGTTGAATTGTTTTTGTAAAATATATATTATTGGTGTTACACATACACCATTAAAATTATTTTATATTTCTATTATTGAAATGGAAATAGAATTTTTGTATAATTTATAGTAAAATTTACAAATGATGTATTTTACGAACACAGAATTTTGTGGAGTAAAGTTTTCAGCGCATGAAATGTTTGGCTCTCATATACAAAACCCACGCTGTATCATCTGTCGGGGTAATTTCTATTCAGTGGGGGTAATTTGTGTACAAAAATGTAAATTATTATCTGTATGATTATCTAAAATCTTTTCACACTGACACAGCGGTAAAAAAGGTATAAACAAATGATATAAAATGAATAATTCTAAAAAAAAAATAATTTTAAGTTTCATTTTAAAAATAATGTTATTGTACTCAACGGATGGTATCAATTTTAAATTTATATGCATCTAAATCAGTGCTAAAATAAGTTTAGAAAAATAGCAGAAATGAATTTTTAATTGACATTGACCTAAATTATTGCTAGACATGATTCTGTATCATTTCATATGTGATTTGAAAACTAAAAAAAAAAAACAACAATTTCAGAGACAAAGTGATTAAAACTTGTACATTTTAGGGAGGTTCCTAATCATAAAAGAATCTTTAGTAACCATTAATCTAAAAAAACAAAAAAATAAACAAAGCTAAAATCAATTTTTAATGCAGCTCCTCTATGTAGTATTGGATTTCGTAAGTCACATTCTGTTTTTTTTTTTGTTTTTTTTTTTTTACAACCCTAAACAAAGCCGTGCCAGAAATGTTTTATCGTGTGCCATAGGTTTGCCGTCCTTGATATGTGTAAACTGCGAATGGATAGAAAATACTTTTAAGTTCCTAAATATAGACATTTTGCTAAATAATACAGAATCTTAGGTTGAGTTTTAATATAGAATTATAATCTATATATCCATGAATTTTGCATGTTAAACTAATAATGGTTCAAGAGCATAGCTGCCAACTTTTACGCTTTCTTCATACCACTAAAATTTTATAGTAAATGTTGTCGTATTTAATCGTCGAAATCTCACGATTAGGCAAGACGATAATTTCTATGAAATTTTAGTGGTAGTAAGAAAGCGTAAAAGTTGGCAGTTATGCAACAGTAATCTTTCGCACAATTAAAAAAAAAAAAAGCCTATTTTTAGCATTTTGAGTTAAACCACAATAAAATATTCTTTTAACCACTGCTTATCTTTACAATACCTGGCATATTTTTAGTCATAACTATCGTAATTATAGAATTTTTTTGCATGGTTTGTTTTAAATTGCTCTGAAAATATTGCTCTTCCTTAAATATATTTTTGGAAATATCGTGTGATTTAATAGTCGTGTATCCTTTTAATGAAATTATATATGGATAAATAAAATAAGTTGATGTTGTAAGAGGTTGGCGTAAGAATGAAACAAAAAGTTTTCTTCTCTGCACTTGCTTTGATTATTTAGCCTCCAAAGTGAGATGTACTAACTTTTTTAGGCTTATAAATTTCAGAAAATGAAATCCTCTTGTGGTATGGACAGCGCTATTACATACGGAACTTTCCTGGCGAATGGTATATCAGCGACTATATTGAAGTTACCATTTAAAAGTCATTTTACCGTCTTTTGTAAGGACCTCTCACCACCGCTTCTTCAAGTTGGGTATATATATGGGTGCCCCATATTAAAAAAACACTTCTTCGAAAGTGAGAATGCAAAAATCTTTCATCGCAAAGTTATAACATTTGTGAAGTGTTGTAAAGAACTAATGGGGATTTTTTCTAAAGTAAAAAAAAATAGTTACAGAAACCACCAATAGACGGAATGTAATACGTTTGTACATCTAACATGAACTACACGATTTTTCCGTTTAATGAGAAACATGCTCAATATGAGGAAAACTATTACTTGTCATCTGATATCGTAACATAGCATTTCAATCGTTAGTTGCAGTGTATGTCATTCTCCTAACAGCAGATTCATCAGCCGCCACTTTTCTATGGCTTGGCCAGCAAGATCCCCAGTTTTGAAGCCAAGAGATTTTTGACTCTAGCAACTTCTCAATACTGCATACTGGTTTAAAAAATGTCGTTATATGTTCCAATAGAAAACTCATTGGTACTGGAAACTCCAACTTAAAACAACTCATTAATAAATAGTTATAACTGTTATATTCCAATTCATTCGAGCTACATTTTTCTATGAACAGTACTTAGCTAATTTTGCAGTTCTATTTTCCTTTATGAATAAAAAAAATAATAGTAGCACTATAATTACATCGGAATTTTTTTTAACTCCAGTATGAAAGTTTTTGTACTGAACACCACACAAAAAAATGTTTTGGGGATAAAGCAAGCATGCCACGGCAATCTGCTTAATTTCTATGATTTTGTGCATGCATATCACAACTGTCCCCAGATCAGAAACGATTCTTTCTGACGTTTCATGTGCATGTGTGTAGTGCATGGTATCAAAAAATACATCGGAAAGGAAAAATTTTAAGGTAAATTGAAAATTTAAACAATAAAATAAAATCTCCAAAATTATTAAAAGGCAGATACATTTAAAAACACGGAAGGAATCGTCGTACGGGAAAGATCTAAACGTACAAACAATAAGTACAAGTTGCGGAGACAACTTTCAATCAGGCAGCCGTAAGGTACAGGAAGTCCTAAAATTGATTGACAGTTTTTAAAATAGAATAACTAGCAAATGACGACAGCTATTGAAGATATCTTTGCAGCAGATAAATGCGTGAAGCCCGCAATTTCTTTACTATTCTTCCTTGATTTAGTATTAAATGTCACCAATATATTGCGCGGTGCTACTTTGTCCCAAACTATAAGAAAGTTAAACCTAACATATAAAAATGGATCATAGTTATATTTCTCTCTTTATTCTATTTAACTGTAGAAACGCTAAAAAAGAGGTTTGTGTTTTAAAGGTGTAAGGCTAATTTGAAAATTCGAGAACTTTGAGACAGTGCGGTGTTATCTGTCGATAGCATTTGATACTGAAAGAAGGAAGCATACTAAATAATTTCTCTGCGCTACTCATTAACCCATTCAGGACCACGGGTGCATACATGCACTTTCAAAAAGTGCATCTATGTCCCGTAAAAAATTTAAATACTTTCGTGATTATAAAGATAACATTTAAAAAATAAGTGTTGTAAACAACATAAAATTTGTGTAGGAGACACTGGTTCCGAAAGAGCTAATCTCTTCCAGTAATAATTGTAATAGCTATCACTATTTGCTTGTTAATTCATTTTAACACATTGAAAGGGGAGACGCAAAAATACATTTTTGTGGATTAAGATAAGAAATTATAATTGGTACCGGAAATTTTCAACCACTTTTTAAAAATTAAAAACTTTTTAGATTTTTTTTGCAGTTAGACTTATTCTTTTTGTACGCTCTCATTCTTTGCAAGATTCTCTCTCTTACGCCTGGGTGTTAAGTTGACAACAACTAGGAAACCCTTCAAGATTTTCACACTGTTAAGCATTGTTAAAGCTAAGTGAAGTACGAGGCTTTGGTCCTGACAATTCCATATCGGTTGATACGCTATGCAAGTATAATCTTCGAGGGGTGGTACAGCTTACTAAAACAAATCTTTTTTCCATAGAAAAGCTGGATTGCAATCTACTTATTCAGTCATAAATTTAGGTTGTGTAACTGCAAGTCAAACACATTTTTCGTTGACAATTTTAAAGTTAATGAAGATATTTTACAGATATAGTTAATAGACTTCCGCTACTTTTTGTGGAATGTGATAGATATTATGTTAAGTCCACTGTCATTAGGTCGGTAATCCATATATACCTTGATCTACATTTTGGATCACGAACTGTCTAAGTCAGAATTATTTGGGCTTAGATCGTAGCCATTTCCTGTAATTTCTATGACATTATCACATATGATAGAAAGCAAAGAATGTTTGTTGAAATATCAGTAAAATATCTTCATTACCGTTAAAGTGGTGAACAAGGACTTGGATTCGAATCGCAGCGAGACACCCTGTATTTATGACTGAATAAATGGATTGCGACTAATGTTGCCAGTTGTCAAGCGTAAATCAGGGCTCCACTAATTTCTTACAATTTATTTCGGCATCTTTAATCGCAGATATTGAAGAGCTGAGTGGATGAACATGTCATCCTACATTTTCTAAAAAAAAAAAAAATTATCTTTTGGATGAAAGCGTTAAGAGGTATCCTATCACATAGTGAAGCTAAATTACTAAGATTCTATTTAATCTTGAAGATTTAAGACATTATTCATTAATATTTAATATTTTAATATTTAATAATGCAGATAATATTAATAATTTTTAATATTTGAAAATTAAATATGAATAAGTTTTTCTGGGAGAGTTCAGTACCATACCTGTTAATATTTTAAACACATGGCATCAAACAGAAAATAAATCATTAAAATTTACAGCAAAAACTTTCACTTCAAATTTCTTCAAATGTAATTTTTGTTACTCAACATGTTCTTCAACTTAGCTCTTCAATTCTGCCATTAGATAAGGCGAAGAAAATTATTTTATGATACCGGTATCCAAAGCTTTTGGAGCAACAATTTACGCAGGACATATGGCAACAGTAATTGCGACCCAGCTTTCCTATACCAAAAATATTTATGTAACTGAGCTGCACCACCACTGGAAGTTTGTACTCGCGGTAGCGAATGATTCTCTATACAGAATGATTCAAAACTTATCGTTCAAATTTCGTGGCGAAGTAGCGAATACGTCAGTAAACCGACTTTACATAAGAAAGTACATACGCATGATTATGTAGAGGGCGCTGTGTGTACCCAACCTTCCTTTGCGTCCCAATCATTGTTTTGACATTCCTAAAGCTCGTGCTATTTTTTCTCCTATTTGCACTTCTCATTTGGGCTTCTACGAAGCCTTTAACATCTTTTAAAAACTCCAAAAATCTCGTTAATGATCTTTATTCAACGCCTTCGTTATCTGACGCCTGGAAACTTCTCGTTTCATTTTGTTCTTTCCGGTTCTTTTAAACTTTATTTAGATGACGTTTGCGGACCTATTTTCCTATGTGAAATCGGTTTCCTGACGTATTCCCTACCTCAGCACGAAATTTTAACGATAACCTTTGAATCATCCTGTATATATTAGAAAAGTGAGGTTTCATCGACTAATATATGTCATATTTCTTTTATAGCATCTGCTGATTCAAGCCACTACTCCACCTCCCAACGCAGTGCCTACAACCACCCACAGGAGTCTTCATCATACAGCACAAGCTCAAGATCCACCTTTCCACAACAAAACTACGGTCACACTCAACACAACGCTCAAACCCAATCCACAGCTCATGGACGAGAGATGAAATACACCATCAAAGATCCACAGAACCGAGGAATGACCCACGTTACAGAAACCCACGTCGTTAGCAACAGACAAATGCACGGCGCTGAAGCTGAAGCTGCTATGCAGAAACTTATGGGCTCAATGGGATCAAGTTCGAATACTGGATTCGACGACTTCTTGAAAGGAATGGGACTACCTTTCTACTGAGCTGTCTAAAGACAGTTTAATAATTTATTTATTTAATCGTATTTATCCTGTTTACCTTCCCTCACCATTTTGTCCGTGCTGAACGCCATATTTTTTCTGGCATAATGTTTGTGTTATCTGTTATTGTAATTTTGATACTCTTTGGTATTTTTAATATCATTGATATGTATTTGAAAGATGAATTGCAAGATGAAAAAGGAAAACCCAAGTTGCTTTGTTTCTTTATTACCTCACTTATACATTTCTCACATTCAGATATTTATTTATACCATAACATCGAACAACGTTTTTTTTTTCTATAAAATTTATATATAATGAAAATGCATTCAAAGATGGTTTAATGAGCCGATTCATGAAATATGGAAATGCGGAAATGATAATCTTCAGTCTGTAATCGGATATAACCCAAGACATGTCGAAATTGTTGCAAATAAAGTATGGTAATTCATATGTTGGAATTCTTGGGTATCTGAAAGCTAAAGCCTAAAATCATTCGACAAACAAGAACAAAAGCGACTTGCATTGTTGAATGGAGAAAAAATAGGAAAAAATGAGAACGACGTTAAAATATAACTTCGAGTCTTCAATATTTTCCACCTGTTTTTGAAAATATGAGATATAAAAATGTCCCCTTGTCTTTAAATTCGAGAACAATTTTTCGGCGAAATGTTTTTCCTTTACTGCAATAACATGGTGATGATAAGTTGACATTTAAGTTCTCATCTAACTTTCATAATTTGATCGCTAAACATGTTAAATACGGTTATTGTTACATAAATACTGATTGGAGAAATTAAAAAAATATGTATGCGATCGCCGAATAAAAAAACACAGAGATAAATGTTAAAAAAAAAAATTGTAATATGTATTTACTGCTTTATCATTAATTGAGATCAAAGTTAATCGAGGAATGTCACAGAAACTTACGCAGTTAGTAATAAACAAATGTAAGGTGCTGAAAGTGAAGCAACGAGGAAGACATTTATGTGTTAAAAGGAATCGAGTTTAGCATTAAACAATTTCTTGAAAAGAATATGGCTGACTTTCTACTGATCTGTTTAAAGACAGTCAAAAATTTATTCATTTAATATTATTTATCTTACTTAATATTTTCTTATTTATCTTGCTTGAGATACCCTCACCTTTTTGTCCATGCTAAATTCCATATTTTTCCTGACATAATGTTTGCGTTATTTGTTACTGTAGTTTTGATACTCTATGGTGATTTTAAAAATTATTTATATGCATTTGAAAGATGAACTGCAAGATGAAAAAGGAAAATACATTTTGCTTGTATTTTTACTCCACCTATACACTTTTCTCATTCAGATGCTCATTCAAAAAGCATGGCAACAAACAACGTTTGTCCTTTTAGTATAAAAATAATTAATACTAAAAGTGCTGTCCAATACTAACGTTTTTTGGGATATGCAATGAAGTAACAAAGGTCTTCGGCCAAATAATCAGCTATAACTCAAGACATATTGAAATTATTGGAAAGTGGAAAAAAAATTCTTCTCGTTTCAAAGATATTTGGATGATAAAATTTTAAATCTTATGGATTATGGGAATGAAAATTAAATCCATTTTTGAGCGGCGAAAAAAAAAACGAGGTAGTCCTTAAAATGAAACTTCAGATCTTTAAATAACTTTTATGAAAAATTCCAAAATGAAAATGAAATCAATTGTTGAGCGGCGAAAAAAATGAAGTAGTCCTTAAAATGGACTTTCAGGTCTTTAAATAACTCTTATGAAAAATTCCAGAATAAAAAGGAAATCCATTGTTAGACGGCGAAAAAAAAGAAGTAGTACTTAAAATGAACTTTCAGGTCTTTAAATAAATTTTATAAAAAAATCCAGAATGAAAATGAAATCCATTGTTGAGTGGCGAAACAAAATGAAGTAATCCTTAAAATGGACTTTCAGGTCTTTAAATAACTTTTATGAAAAATTCAAGAATGAAAATGAAATCCATTATTGAGCGGCGAAAAAAATGAAGTAGTTTTTAAAATGGACTTTCAGGTCTTTAAATAACTTTTATGAAAAATTCCAGAATGAAAATGAAATCAATTGTTGAGCGGTGAAAAAAATGAAGTAGTCCTTTAAAATGGACTTTCAGATCTTTAAATAAGTTTTATGAAAAATTTCAGAATGAAAATGAAATCCATTGTTGAACGGCGACAAAAAAATGAAGTAGTCCTTAAATGGACTTTCAGGTCTTTAAATACCTTTTATGAAAAATTCCAGAATGAAAATGAAAACCATTGTTGAGTATCGAAAAAAATGAGGTAGTCCTTAAAATGGAACTTCAGGTCTTTAAATAACTTTATGAAAAATTCCATTTTTATTAAAATATGAGCAGTAAAAAAATGCCACTTTAAACACGAGACATTTGTTTTGCGACATTTGTTTTTTTTCCCTTTTAATATTACACATTTGTTTTTTTCCTTTTAATATAATAGAATCGTATTGATAAGTTGACAGTTAAGGACACATCACAATCTGATAATTATAGATCGCAAATACATGTGAAGCCCGTTTGTTGTTAGAGAAAGGTTGATTGAGGGAATAAAAAATAAATGATACAGTCATCAAATCAATATATAGAGATAAATATAAAGTCGTTGATAATATATATGTACTGCTTAAACATATACTATTTAAAAGAAAATAAATCGAACTTAGCAACATGATATGCAGATGCATGGTGCTTAACTTAAGCTATTGGGCAAAATCTCAAATAAATAAAAATGGAATTGGAATCGATTTTAGAATTCGGCGGCTTCTTGAAAAGGACAGAACTACATTTTTACTGACATGTCTACAGACAATTTAATAATTTAGTTATTTAAACGTATTTCTGTTATTTATCCCCTCATCATTTTTTGCCTACCGAATGTCATATTTTTATTGCCATGAAGTTTGTGCTATTTACTATTGTAATTTTGATGCCTTTTGGTTAATTAAATGTCATTCATATGAATTTTAAGACGAATTGCAAGATGAAAAAGGAAAACCTGTGTTGCTTGTTTTTCGTTTACCTGACCCACACACTTCTTACATGAGACAACAAAATTATGTAATATTGTATACCATCGAGTTTTGTATAAGGCCTACATACTTTATCAATCATGATACAAAGGTCTTTGCATACATTTAATCCATTTACTCAGCTTAGCAGGATTTTCTGCCAGTCTATATTTTCAGGATTCGTACCACTGTCTTCATACAGCAATATTTGACTCATTCAACAACAGAAATTTGCTATAAAATAAAAGAAAAATAAACATACCCGTGCAGTTGCAACCGAAAGTTATCCCGTACGTTTCTCGTGCATATCATGTTTTTTGCACCTATGTCAGATACATAGTATGTAAAAGCAAAAGCAATTCACTTTGCATTTTTTTTAACCATTTGGAAAAATCGTTATTGTTCTCTGTCAGGGTAGGAAATCAAAAGCATATCTGAAGATTTTTATTGGTTTAATCCGCATTTTATTCGATTTCTGGTTGGTCTATACAGTAATTAGTATTTCCCTTTACTTTCAACAACGATGGATACCTTCTGTTGCCACTATGACAAAAAAGTAACAAAAACTACAAAAAAATTAATAACTCAGAAACAAATTGAGATACAACTTTCAAACAAATTGCATTTAAAAGTACATTTTTTTCCCTATCCGACGGTGTAAAAAGTAATATTGTCGAATGTTTAGAAGTTTAAGAATGAAATTTCATTTAAAATGTGTCATCAGATTTCTTGGAAATCTGACGATGGAAAAGCCTTTTCGCGAACAGCCGATGAAATGCTTGGATAATACGTACAATTCGCAGGCGATTTTTGCGCTTACAATTTTTACGTGTCATAACACTATTAATGTTTAATTCATGGCATACGTAATGTATGATCAACTCCGTACGATTTTTTATGTCTTAAATTTTTATTCTTCGAAAAAATCATTTTCCAAATAATCGTTGTAATTTGTTAAATTGCTTTTTTTTTTTTTTTTTTTTTTTTTTTTGTAATTATCAGCTTCTTTATTTTAAGCATAAAATCTAATTGCTAGATTTGGTGTTGTCCCATGTTCATTTAACTGTGCCTGTTATATACTGTTGTACTACCAGGAAAAAAAACAATTCTACAATAAATGCCAAATATTCAGGTATTAATTATGGATGATAGAAGAAAGAGTTGTATATTTAAAATGAAAATAATCTCAAGCAATAATTCTCGGAAAAAAAATGGATTAAAATGAGAAGTTTCGGGTAGATTTCCAAAATTTCTTATTGTTCTTAAATTTGTTTAATCTAACATCAAAAATTCTTTATTCTCGATATTTATAT
Source organism: Maratus speciosus (assembly GCA_963932465.1). Lineage (NCBI taxonomy): Eukaryota > Metazoa > Arthropoda > Arachnida > Araneae > Salticidae > Maratus > Maratus speciosus. Next base: position 178,388,324 of record OZ010793.1, read on the forward strand.
ATATTAGTTTCAAAGATAAACTAGCTAACTGGAAATGAATTTCTGATAAGAGATGATAGTTTTAACCCCTTCGGGACGGGAGCCTTTTACGAAATTTTTAATCTTTTCTCACCGTTTTTTAAAAACAAAAATTTGTGTCTTCTTGAATCGAGAAAATGCGCTGATTAAATAAGGCAAATTTTACAGTAAAATTTTACTGGCGAGAGAAAACAAGGTTCTGAGCGCTTCATGCGGCACGTATACGTGTCGCTCGTCCCCAAGGGGTTAAAGACATAAATTAAGCTGAAAGCCGCTGCGGTATTCTGATGGCTTTAGGGCCAGGAGCCCAATTCTCTTTGCTTATCGATGTTTTTAATTTCATTAATTTCTCTTTTAAATTTGTCCGGTTTCAAAGTTTGATTTCCTTTTTTTTTTCCTATCCTCCGCAAGTGTCCAGGAATAAAGGACGTAGGACAGACGTGCGAGACCCCGTCCTCCGTGAATTCCGCAGCGGTGTACAAAAGAACATTGAAATGTTCTATTTTTCTCAATACTTACTTATTTATGTTATATGTTTTCGTCGCCCATTCTTTCATTAATATTTGACCTATGCAGGGTTCGTACGGTTCAAGGACTTTCAAGTACTTTTACCAGGATTTTCGTAAAGTAAAATTGGCCTTATTTAAATGTAAATATAAATAAAAATAAAAAGGCTTAATTACGTCTACTAGCAACCATATCATAATGTATATTCCAAATGAAATGTCAAAAACACATGTTAAAAATAATTATTTGCTTAAAAGATGTCATTTTACTAAAAAGACAAAAACAAAAATATTAAAACACTAAAAATACATTAAAAATATACTAGTATAAATAATATATGTTTTTAATATATTTTTAATGTGTTTTTAGTAAAATGGCGTTCTTTAAGCAAATAATTATTTTTAGTATGTGTTTTTGACATTTTGTTTGGAATATATATTATTATAATATGGCCTTATTTAATGAAAAAGAAATCTATCTTCAGATATAACGACCAGCAATTCACGAAATTTCTGATACTAAAACACCTAGAATCCCTTTAATGCGTACGATTCCTGTTATAAAGAGTTTTAACTATAATTATAGAAATCGAAAATGACAGTATACCGCCTACAAGTAAATCAAAAGAATATAGTTGAAAAATCTAAAATGTGTTGGCAGCACAGTTGCTGGACACTGTCACACATATCAATAATTTGACGAAATTTGAGTGTTATTTGACGGAATGCCCTTGTGCTGTTTGGTGGTTTTAAGACAATTTTAGGATTAGATTCGCGAAGATTCTGTGATTTAAGAGAAAAGGAATCAATAATTCTGTTGAAGAAACGGAACATTGTCAGCTGCACAGCTGACGGAATATCTCCGTGATGTGATGGAAATTCATATTTTGATGGAAAATGATTAAATCAAAATAGTCTTGCCTTAAAGTGTTAAGATAATTTTATGTTTATGAAAATATGAGCTCTAATAAAAGCCATTTTATTTCAAATTAGTGAAATATTTTGAGTAAGGTTTTCCTTTTAATATAATAGCATTATAGTGATTGGTTGATATAGTTAAGGACACATCAAAATGTTATAATCTTAGATCGCTAAAATATGTTAAATATGATTGCTGTTACAGAATAATATTCATAGTTAAAAGACTGAATAAAGAAATAAGAAATAAATTTACAGCAGTTAAATAAAAAACAGAGAGCAACACATAAGAAATTCATCCGTAATATATATTCACTGCATAATTAACAATTTAATTAGAAAGTAATTAAACTATTATTAACCAGGGAAATTGAAATATAATGTGATTACTTTTAGTTGAAAAAAGATATTATAAATGAAAATACATACTTATTAATAATACTACACACCTACATATGTATTATTAGAATTATAATTGCAGATTTTAGAATTTATTTCTGGAAATAATTTAGTACATTTATTTTCTTAAAACGAGAAAAAATATCATACATATAATTACTTTTATTAATAACGAAAATTGACTTGAACTCCTTTCAGGGAAGCCTGAAGTGGCCAGTTCCATGGCCTTTTGTAGTGTACGTCACATAGCTGATAACAGGGTTCATACTCGTCAAGGACTTTCAAGCACCTTTTACCAGAATTTTTTTAATGTAACATTTGCTTATTTAATGAAAAAAAAATTCTATCTTCAGATATAGCGACCATTATTTACAAAATTTCTAATGCTAAAACACCTAAAATACCCTGAATCAATTGATGCGTACGAACGCTGGATAACTGCTATGCTTTTTGGTCAATGTTATTTTCAAAAAGTTTTCCTTGCCTTATTCATTTAAGGGGACCGGGTAAGCGAAATTCAACCAAAAAATCGATGTTTACTTTTTTATATCATTAAATAGTTTAAACGTTTATCTTTTCAACGATGTATTACGCATGTTTATATATATTTAAAAAATGTTGGATTTTTCTCATTCTTTCTAAGAGCACTTCACAGCAGTGGGCTACTTTTTTAAAATTCAGATTTCTTGATTGGCACCACTTTTCTGAAGTGGTGAAATTCCCGTTGTTTTCGCCTTAATTAATATGCTATTAAATAAGGCGAATTTTACTATTTCAAAAAAGTGGTACCAATCAAGAAATCAAAATTTAAAAAAGTAGTCCACTAGCAACACTGCTTCACAGCTTTAATTGACTTTTTCTCAAAACTTCGATTTACCAGGTGTGTTCCCTTTATTCAATATTTATTAAACTTAAAAACTTAGATTTTTCTAAATACTTATATTATCTTATAGTGCATACTTTAACAGAGGGATTTAATAATTTGTTGAGAATTATTTATTTCAGGCAGTGAAATCTTACCAAAAATGCTAATTAAAAAATGTCTTTCAATAAATAATTAATAATTAAGTTTCAGTTTCACTTAGAAAGAAAATGGTCTGTTAAAATACGTAAAGCATGTTATTCAAACTACTCTAAAAAATCTAGACGTCTATCTTTCACCATTTCTGAGAAAAAGGTACATAAAGTTGGTGTATTTTAACATGGCCGAGATAGAGCTTACTCGGTCGCCTTAATGTGATATCCCCGGTAAAATAAGTCACATTTTCCATTTTAAAATACTGGTAGTCAAAAATCGTAGCAATCGTGCATTATGTGATTTGCACTACAAGTTCTCATGGATCTAGCCAAATACATTTCCATTTTGAAAATACAGAATTTAATAAAAGTTTCAAAATACACGTGCATATAACAAGAGAATTAAAGTTCAGTCTTTCGCAGTAAAACGTACCCCGATACGACAGTTTATTAAATTTCTGAATTTTTGAAATGTGTACAAAAGTATGTAGCACCCAGTAAATCTCATGTAGAGCGGTATAAAATTTATCAAAATATTGATGTATCGATTTGTCGATATATCATCTTAAATTGAAAGATATCTGAAGAATATAGAATAGAAAATATCTAATACATCAAAATATTTTCATTGTTACTTACTGTAATATTACACAGAAAAGTATATATATATATTGAATGAGTCTGTTTATGGAAATTTTATTTTAAGAAATCTTTTCAGTTTTTTACCGCATATTTTTAACATTAACGTTTATAAAGACCCGACGAAATTATTTCTAATATTTTCAGAAAATCAGTTTAAAAATAAAAACTTTGATAATAGTAGCTTCCACTCAGTCATTTTTCTTTTTTCCCTATTAATTTTTTGGACCTTAGAAAAACACTCTCGAGTGAGATAGATTTCGCAATAATACCTAAGTACTATCTAGCTAAAGCATAACACATATTTGTGATTTCTAGTTGTAGATGTTGGTAAATGCAAAATCTATCTCAAAATCTATCTTTGTAGAAGAGGAATGAATCAGACACAGCCACATGAGAAATAAAGTTATCAAACCTGTATTATTGACTGATCTTTTTGATGTTGTGGGCTTCATAGTTTCTTGGTATAATGTATCAGATTTTTAATAGTTATCCCTTTTCTGTTTAAAATATCTTTTAAAACCAGTTTTATTAATTTTGGTAAAATATCATTAAACATCACATTTTAGAACTATATTACTTCTATAAATTTACTCGTTCAATAGCAATAAAAACAAGTTAGATATTGTACGTCAAACGTGGCAAATGAGATGCGTTTGAACTAAAATTAGTTTTATAAATATTCAGGTTTTAGTGCAATAGCTGTTACACTCTTATGCAAAAATGCATGAATGCAAGATTTATTACGGTCATATATATTAAATTCAGGAATACGGGAATAATATGACTTCATCTTAAATAGGACGTAAACACCATGGCAACCTAGACTCATTACCTATCATGGAATAGCATTGAATTAATTATGTATGATATAATTTAATAGATTGAAGAACACTTTTATTAATATGTTTTTAAAATTTGATTCGACGACCATAGAATTTGAAATGACTCGACAAAATTCGGCAACGATTATATATATATTAAGTATCAAATCATTCGGTTAGGTAGTTTTTGCGCTGTTTTATGCGAGCAGACAGACAGATGGGCGGACTATACGACGATTATAGGTGCTACGTATTTATATAATTACAAACATACCTAAAAAGCATTGTGCAAACAAAACTACTACATTAAAAGCATGTTAAAAATAAATACATTTGTCAAAAATACAACAATCCACTTATCAAGTAAGATTTACAAAGATATAAAGACAAAACACAAATAACATCTAAGTATCACTGAAACCTTGGCCAGGCCTACGCTCTGACACAAAATGGCGGTTGGCGTAGGCGGATTTTTTTCACCGTTTGTACGGTCTTTTAAGTTCGAATATCAATAAGTTTTAAAGGTTTTCACTGTGTTGTTTTTTCTGAGATTAAATAAGTCAAAGAAAACTCTCCGAAAAGAGAGGTGTCCATATTTAGGGGACCGTACAAAGGCTTCAAAAAATTCGCCTATTACCGCCGCCATTTTTATCTCAGCGTGTAAGTCTTACTTAACACTTTATCTTCTGACGGTACTTATAAGTACCATTAAAATAACTTTTTTAAAATTCATTTAATACATCGATTAGTTGTAATACAGTTTAGAATGAGTTATAGATACATTAGTTTATCCTGTTCCAACAGCATTATTGGTTACAGAAAAGACAAAATATTTTTAAAAGGTTGATTTCTTTTGCCTTTACATCTTTCCCGCTTTCTTGACGTAGGAGGAGGAGGCGGGGGGACTTTTTCAATTCGGAAATATTTCTATATTTCTATTTTAAGAACATTATATTTCAACATTTCCTAATTCTACAAAATACTAAGGAAAAATTTTAAAATAAAAGATTTGAGTGGGGTTATAAATATTGAACAAAATCCCTATAAATTCAAATTTAATTAATCCTTCTAAATCCTTCAATCCTTTTAAAATCCCTCTAAAATTCATTAAATGATTATGTAAATCTTCTAATGTAGTTTAAACGATTCACGAAAAGTGTTTTAGAAGATAAAATTTTTATGAATTCATAATTCAGTACATAAAGGGTTAAAGGGGTTGCATTATATAGAGAAAATTATACTATTCCTACGAGAACCCTTAATCAATAAACTTCACGATCATTTTACTTAAAACATGCTATAGAATGCGATGCCTGTACTCAGTATCCAGGAGGCAAAGTCCAGGGGACAACGTCATTTAGACAATTGGATGGTGTGAAGCAGGTACTTTTTTACAAATTGCAGATTTTTCTAAACATGATGCTTACTCAAAATCATTTAAATTAAGATGGAATTCTCTGATGATGGAGATTTTCTGACTGCGTGTATACTATTTTCACTAAATGTCCTAGCCGCATAAAACGACTATGTCAATAGAAATAATTTTTTAATTAACTTTTTTTACATTAAAAGATTAATTTAGTTTGATTTATTTAGAAATGGACTAGAAAAAAATAAAGATGATGTTCAGATGTAAAATATTTATTTCTAAAAAATGTCTTATGTAGCTTAGATAAAATGCCTGTATTTCGATATACAGGGTGTCGTAGAAGTAATGGGACAAACTTTAAGGGGAGATAGGAGACATCAGAAGGATTCAGATTTGCATAGCAACCCAGGGTCGGAAACGCTTTCCTGGCGCGGTTGTGACGACACAAAACACAAGAAAGACAGGATACGAATAACAGGAGAAAACATGTTTATTATCCCTAGTACATCAAAAAACTAAGAAGAAAGAACATTAAAGGAACAACGATCGTCATCAAAGTAGGTGTTCGAAATTACGACCCCGGGCCGTGAGGCATGAAAGCACATCTCCGGCGTATGGAAGATCTAATGTTCTCGAAAATACTGGGAGTGCCCCGGACTTCCCCAGCAGCTACCACAATGCGTGCAAGAAGTTCCTCAACACTTTCCAGGATTGTCCCGGCATTTTTGCAGTACTAAGAATAATAAACATGTTTTCTCTCCCTGTTCGTGTCCTTTCTTTCTTGTGTTTTGCGTCGTCACTACCGTGACAGGAAAGCGTTTCCGACCCTGGCTTACTATGCAAATCTGAATCCTTGTGATGTCCCCTACCTCCCCTTAAAGTTTGTCCCATTACTTCAGGGACACCCTGTATATTGAGAGACTAATATCGATGTTAAAAATTGAAACTTTTAGCCCCGATATTTCACTGCCATTCCTAATTGTAGCGTAGTGATTTCTCATAACTGTATTCGTAAAAAATAAGTATATACTTTAAAAAATGGGTTCCTGAGTTTCTTTAATTTTGACTGAAATACTAAAAAATATTTTGGAAAATTTATGCATTCGGATTATTTTTACCCGACTGCCAAAAAGGGTTATGTGTTTCACGTGTATCTGGGTATGTGGATTTCTTTATACCCTCGAAACATCCCAACGGCTGGATGGATTTTAATGAATGAGGTATCTATCGATTCGTCTTAACCGTCCGATGGTTATAGGCTAGATTTTGTTTTTATAAATTCAAAATGGTGGCCGTTAAATACAAAATGGCGGTAGAGACGAAACAACTTTTTGACGCACCCTATTGAGTGGCCTATCATTGGATAGGTCTTTCAAAATAAAGGCGATGTTTCATTGACTATTTTACAGTCAGAAGCTCCATTTAAATATTGCACAACCTAGAAGTTTTGTAGACAGGAACTCTAGCTTTACTGCAACTCTAACCTTCATAGGAATCTATAGGCTTCATCAAAACAGTCTTTATAGATAGGAACTAATAATTAAACACAACTTAAAAGTCATCAATACAAGTAAATAAAAAAAAACAAACTAGCTAACGTTTTAAATCGTTTAATACTAAACCAGTATATAAACTTCGATTTATTTCTATTTAGTCTCCTATTTGTCCTTGTCACAATTAGAGAGCTTATTAAGCTTCGTGTAAAGTCTGCCATTTATGTTATATTAGTCCAACTAAAAGAAACTTGAAAATCCCCTTAAATGATCATTCTTGCTATACTTTCAATTATGAATTTTCTTACTCACCCACCGCTAAACATTCTCGGGTTGTCGCCCACATTATTATTTTCAGAATGCTGAAAAAAATTCTTAATGTCGAATGTATTTCATCCGCCTGCAAAAAAACATTTTGAGTTAAATTTATCAACCTTTTTAATTTCTACGATTTTTAGATAACTCATTTTTCTCTATAAGGTGTCTCAGTAGGCAGCTTATTATTTTTTAAGTGCTTTATAATATCTTTTTGATACGTTATTAAATGGGTATGGGGTATTCTCACAATCTTTTGACTTTTATGTACCTGAATAATAATTTTTATTTTAGTACATGGTCTTGTGTTTTTTTTTTTGTTTTTTTTTTTTGTTTTTTTTTTTTTCATATAATGGGTAACATCCCATTGCATGATTGCATAAAAATATTAATGAGATAAATAAGTTTTGGACATTGTTGGGGGTCCAAATACCAGGAAAACTCTTATACCGTCCCGTGTCCCTGATGCTGATTTTTAAGTTTGGAGTTGTCTGTATAAACTTGTTTCAATAAAAATAATTCGATGTAATTTTTTTCCGAAACTGGAACTACTGTTTTATATAAATATGTAGCAAAAAATTAACCTGCACACACTTTTAGGGTTGTTATTACTTTTTAAAGTCTGTCCCAGGGTTTTAGATTCCTTACCGCCCCTCTTCTAAATTGATACAGAAAATCACTTCAGATGCAGCCACAGAATTTTTTTTTAAGTTTTTTCTCATTCAGAAGTATGCTAGAGAAAAAATGTCTAAAATTCTTTGACAGGAAATTTATTGCAGAAATTAAATCAGCATTTAAATATCAATTTCAAGCATCGTGGCTCTATTGGTAGTCTTACCGTCCCCAAGGTTTATTCCTGCACTTTTCGAGGTAAATTAATTTTTTTTAATTAAATCCAATGTAAATAACTATCTCTAAAAATCAATGAACATTGTGGCTACCACTTAGTCTTAACATTATTTGTCTAAAATAGGTGGTAATTTTCCTTACCGTTCAATCCTTATCGTCCCTTTTTTCCCGTTTCGTCCCTTTATTCCTATACCGTCCCCTTTTTTTACCTTTCCGCCCCTTTTTAACACCCCTTTAAGACAATGTTTTACCAAAATTTTATACTAAAAATACTACATTGTTATTATTTCTTATTTGAATGTCCTGTGGGTACTATGCAAATTCATTATAAGAAAAAATTTAGAAGAAAATAAAAAGTGTTTTAGTTGTAAAATGGTAAGGAAAATTAAACTCTCAAGTTTAACATAAACCTCATAGACCGGGCGGCGGCGACACGAATGACTACGTCATCGAGTTACGGGATGAAATCGTAATGCAGGACAAGAATTTTAAGAGTAGATTAAGGAATGACTAGTCTGCCTCGACATTTCTTGGTACGATAGGCGCAGCAACGGGCGCCAACTCGTCATTTTGGCATCAGTATCACGTCATCGAGTTATGGGATGAAACCGGTGCCAAATTAAAGGTAAAAAAATGTCTTTTAAGAATATTTTGGTCTGTCTGCGCATATCCTGGTAGAAACCCCCGGTAGACTAAAATCTATAACAAAAAAATACGTTACAATGTACAATTAAAACCCTATAAACGTAATATTTTACATTACATTGCCATATATATTACTTCGAATCAACTTTCAAGATGAATTAAGAGTTTAGGAAAAGATTATTAACAGTACGTGAGAAGATGACTGATTCGACATAACTTGGTACAAAGCGCGAAGAACGGGGCGCCAATTCGTTATTTTGACAGTGTTATTACGTCATGGAATTACGGCTTGAAATTTTGGCACATTAAACATACGGATTAGTACAATACGAATATTTCAGTCTGCCTTGTTATATCTTGGTAGGAAATGAGCTGAACGGGGCGCCAATTCGTTATTTTGACAGTGTTATTACGTCATGGAATTACGGCTTGAAATTTTGGCACATTAAACATACGGATTAGTACAATACGAATATTTCAGTCTGCCTTGTTATATCTTGGTAGGAAATGAGCTGAACGGGGCGCCAATTTTTAATTTTGGCAGTATAATCACGTCATCCAATTACGGCTTAAAAATTTGGCACATTAAAGACACATAGCAGTACAATAAGAATATTTCAGTCTGCCTCGTTATATCTTAGTATGAGACGAACAGAGCGGGGCGCCAATTCTTAAATTTGGCGGTATAATCACGTTATCGAGTTACGGGATGAAATCATGATGCAGGACAAGATTTTTAGGAGTATATTAAGGAATGACTGGTCTGCCTCGACATTTCTTGGTACAATAGGCGCAGCAGCGGGCGCCAACTCGTCATTTTGGCGTCAATATCACGTCATCGAGTTACGGGATAAAACCGGTGCCAAATTAAAGGTAAAATAAAGTCTTTTAAGAATATTTTGGTCTGCCTGCGCTTATCCTGGTAGAAACTTCCGGCAGACTAAAATCTATAACAAAAAACCAAGTTATGCCGAATCAGTCATTTTCTCACGTACTGTTAATAAGCTTTTCCATAACCTTTAATTTATCTTGAAAGTCGATTCGAAGTAATATATATGGCAATGTAATGTAAAATATTATGTTTATAGGGTTTTAATTGGACATTATGACTTATTTTTTTGTTATAGATTTTAGTCTGCCGGGGGTTTCTACCAGGATATGCGCAGGTAGACCAAAATATTCTTAAAAGACATTTTTTTACCTTTAATTTGGCACCGGTTTCATCCCGTAACTCGATGACGTGATAGTGACGCCAAAATGACGAGTTGGCGCCCGCTGCTGTGCCTATCGTACCAATAAATGTCGAGGCAGACCAGTCATTCCTTAATCTACTCTTAAAAATCTTGACCTGCATCATGATTTCATCCCGTAACTCGATGACGTGATTATACCGCCAAAATTAAAAATTGGCGCCCGCTCAGCTCATCTCCTACCAAGATATAACAAGGCAGACTGAAATATTCGTATTGTACTAATCCGTATGTTTAATGTGCCAAAATTTCAAGCCGTAACTCGATGACGTAATAATACTGTCAAAATAACGAATTGGCGCCCCGTTCTTCGCGCTTTCTACCAAGTTATGTCGAATCAGTCATTTTCTCACGTACTGTTAATAATCTTTTCCTAAACTCTTAATTCATCTTGAAAGTTGATTCGAAGTAATATATATGGCAATGTAATGTAAAATATTACGTTTATAGGGTTTTAATTGTTCATTTTAACGTATTTTTTTGTTATAGATTTTAGTCTGCCGGGTGTTTCTACCAGGATATGCGCAGGCAGACCAAAATATTCTTAAAAGACTTTTTCTTACCTTTAATTTGGCACCGGTTTCATCCCGTAACTCGATGACGTGATATTGACGCCAAAATGGCGAGTTGGCGCCCGCTGCTGCGCCTATCGTACCAAGAAATGTCGAGGCAGACCAGTCATTCCTTAATCTACTCTTAAAAATCTTGTCCTGCATCATGATTTCATCCCGTAACTCGATGACGTAGTCATTCGTGTCGCCGCCGCCCGCTCTATCAGTTAAATAAAACACTTTTCGCTGCTGACCATTTTTTCTTTAGTTTGAATTATTAAGACATTCGTCTATCAGATTAAAATGTTATTTTAGCAAGTTTAATTTCACCAGATTTTTATTCCTGAAAGTCAAAAGATTGTGAGAATGCCCCATATATGAAAAAAAAAAGTGATTTATTCAAGAAATTATAACTGATGTGGTAAAATTTGAAAATTACCACACTTCTACAATTTTGAACTTTTTGCAAAAAAAATTGTTTCGTATTTTTCGTTAGAGTGTGCTTTATAACTGCTCGGAACGAATATAATAATATAATAAAGGAAAATATCTCGACACATATACAAATACTGCAAAAATGACTATTTCCATAGAACAAAATTTTAAAATCCTGTAAAATTTATAAAATGTTCAAACATGAGATTTTTATTTAATATCTATATATATATATTTATTTATTTAAAAATCCCTTCTTTTAAAAAAATAAATACATTTTAAGGATTGGCCATAAATGATAGTGAGTCTATTAAAAAATACATGTTGAAGGTTCAGCATTTTGATTGCAATGGTATACTGAAAAAACAAAGAAAAAAAAACACAAACTCGCAAAAAAATTATATTAAGATTGCAACTCTGAATAATTTAAAGGGAAGTAAATACAGTAAACCGCCCCCCCCCCTTTTTAGCGTTTTTTTATTGTCGGATCTTTACGGTATTTTGTTAGAATATTAGAAAAATTGATATTTTCGATATGTTTCTAAAAATGAAGACTATCGAGTAACTTAAATACCTTTCTATCTATTATTTTTATATACCCTTATGCTTTAAATCATCTTCTATATACTTTTTGTCCTTTTAAATTTTCTTTTTTTTTTCACTTTTAAAATTTTGCCTATTTATAGATTTAATATTTGATCATTGTTTGTTTATTCTTATTTTCATGAGCCAGAAAATACTTATGAAATTTATTTACATTAAGAAAAATACCAGGAACGATTTCACTGTCAAATAAGTACTTTTGGTAGTATATATTATCAGCACCACTACTGACTGCTTCTGTATTTTTTTTTATTATTTTAGTTATTTTCTTTTAATTTTCTTCTTTCTTTCAGTCTTTTTTTCGAGAAAGTTAGCATACATTCACGTCCATTCCTAAAGCCATATTTGATAAATATAAATTAATAAAGAATATATATATTTTTTTCTGTTTGCTCAAACTTTGTGTAAAGGTTAAATATTTAAATTCTCTGATTCTACATATCCATACATTACTTACTCATATCTGAAAGAAATCAGATTTTATCAATATGATATAAATAAAAAGCCATACGGTATATTATTAGTTTAAAGCTCAAATAATTTGTTCAGTTATAAAGTTGCCACTTAAAAAAGAGAAAAGAAAGAATGAAAATTTCTAGACTTTTTTTACTAAATTATCGTCTTAGATAAATTCAAATCACGATGCATTTCCAATTAACTCTTATTACAAACATATAGTGACACGTCTGACTTAGTGTTATGATAACACGCCGTAATTATAGAAGCAAGAAATTCTGGTTGTCCTTGAAATGCTTCCTCGTTTGTAAATTTCATCTATATGATAATATTTTAAAACTGGCAAAATTCAAACCGTGTGTAAGGTAAAAATATTGCGTCTGGATTATACATATTTCAAATAACTTTTAGGAAAGTCATATTCCATATAATGTCCATGCACATGTTCCTTTAAATTAGTGCTCCCGATGGGATACGTACTTCAGTTATACGTTTAAACGATGTAAGTATTTACGAATAATACGTTTCTATGAAATACGAATACCTTAATATATACGTTTAAACGTATCCGGATACGTATAAGGGTACATTGGTTAAACGTATATTTAAGCATACGTACATTTAAAGTATACGTATATTTCAAGTATCGTATTTACTTTGAATAACAATAGGGCTCATCAGTCTTACGTCACTGAATGGAGAATAAGCTGGAAATCGGTGGCGTTACCGTAGCAATCTGGCATATTATGTTTCATACATAAGATCTTGTTATTTTCCTCTATACATATTTTAATTAATTTATGTTTCTTCTAATTTCATCTAAAGGTATTCAGATCAGATACACCGTTATTTTTATATTTTGTGGATATAATGTATACAAATTGTATTCTTTGTAAGTAACGTAGCAAAATTAAACACTTTTTGAAAGAATGAGAGTATAGATGATCCAGATTTATTGTGACTTCTTGTTAAATGTTTTTTTTTTTTTTTAATCTTTTAAAATTCTTTATTCGTGTGTGTTACACTCAACATTGCTCCCGGGCGCAAATGTTATTCTTTCCACGGAGCTAATGCTTTCTACTTTGTTAATGTATAATGAAAATCCATTTTTTTAATCATGACACTCGTGGTATTTTTTTGTACAAAATTTTAGGGTATTACATTTAAGATTTGTTAATATTGACAAATACCATTTTTTTGTATAAAATACCTATAAATTTCGATTACTTATAGACTGGAAAATAATCAACTTGCAGGTTTTAGAACGTAATTACACATGCTTAACCCCTTCAAGGGCGGTGGTTTATTTTTGGACCACTTAATTATAATTCCTAAATGCCACATTATTACCAGAATTTTGAAAAGAAAATTTTCCTTTTATTACGTACGTGAACTTGGATCCCTTTGGACATTTTGAATTTTTTTTTTTTTTTTTTTTTTTTTTTTTTTTTTTTTTTTATTCTGGTGTCATTCACTCTTTTCGGCATTTTACGAATAGAAGTACCTTGCCCCTGAAAGGGTTAAAATGACTTGCCTTTTTTCTTTCTTTTTTAGAGTAAAACATATTTTCAAAACATTTTAAATTTAGAAAACATTTCAAATTTAGAAAACAATATTCTTAAGTACAATAAAAGTATGATTACAAAACTTCCCAGGAGTCGGATTGATCAATGTCATTATAAAATATAAAGTAAATTTAAGTCTGTTTTATGGTCGTATGCAAAAATAATGTTTCGCCCTAAGTGCCCATGCCATAAATCAAAAGTAGCTAGGTGCTGGTCTACAGATCTACGAAAGATAGCTTTGAAGCCACCCAGTACCAATAGTAAATTATTTGATAATTAATAGCTTAGTTTTCAGGGAAAACCACCAAAATCTGAACTAAGGAATAGTAGTCAGATTATTTAAGTACTTGCACAACAACCAGAAGGCAGGTAAAGCCCAGGCCATCGTGGTTCTTTAACCCATATTGGACCACATCGATTAAATATTTTTGAAATTTTTTAAAACTTCGATTATATCATTAATATGGTGTAATTAATTAGATACTAGCAAAATTTTGAAAAAAAGTTTTTAATTTTTAAGTAACTAGCTGTCCTGTAAACAGGACATATTTGTATGACACATAGTAAGAACATATAAAATTCATGCATAAACAAATTTTATGAGGAAATATTTTATTTTACTTTAAAATACTGTTTATGTTGTACAAAAATACTCTACGATTTCTCCAATAAAAAGATAATAATAACGGTAAAATTCAAGATTATAAGATCATAATAATAATAAAAAAAATCTAAATAGACTTTTTTCAATTAAATTTTAATTGGTTACTTGTGTGTTTTTTTTTTTTTTTTTTTTTTTTTGTTTCTATGTTATACTTTTATGTATTTTAAAGACGTCATAACAAAATGCATCCAGAAAATCCTTATTGTATTTTAAATCCTTATTGTATTGTATAATCCTTATTGTATTTTAAAAAATGTTTATTAGCTGTCCTATTTATAGGACAGCGGTCCAATATGGGTTAAACAAAAAATCGCGATGGACCCGGTAAACCGCGAGAATGCAGGACTCTATAGGATATTACTCAATATCTCTAATCCGCAGATAAGCATTAAAACATCTATTTTCATGCCTTGAACGAAAAACGTTTAAATGTTTATACGTTAATGATGGCATGTAATAATATTTTACAATAATTCTTATAATAATGATAATAATAAAATAAAGAAAACATTTTAATGAATAAAATTTAACCGGAAATCTCAATATATTAAGAATTATAAATATTTTAAAGATAAATCGTCAAACAAAAAATGAAATAAAATAAATCTACAAAATACATTATCTAAATATAATACTTATGACTGCTATTATATCTTCCCTGTGCTAATATATGCCTAAAAACGAAAATAATAATTGTGCAGAATTCAATTGATAAGATATTAAATGAACTTAAAAGTAGATTTTACAATGTACACATTTTTATTTTACAAAGGAATGAGAAAGTTTGCATTTATACTAAAAACAATTACCAGAATTTTAAAAAATATATATAAATAAATACATAATAAAATGCGTAAAGCAGCTATTTTCCTCATGTATATCTAACAAAATCTAATCAATTAATACTTAATAGCCAAACTTATACATGTGTGTATATATTAGTGATAAAATTAGCATTGGCGAAAGAACTGTAAATTATTATGTGCAAAGCAGCTATTCTCCTCATGTATATTTAACAAAATATAATCAATTAATATTTACGAGACAAACTTATACGTGCATATGTGTGTATGTATTAGTGATAAAATTAGTATTGGACAAAAAACTGTGAATTGTTTAACGAAAAATTATTCTCCCAAGCTTAAACGCAGCAATATTTCAAACACCTTATTTATTTTTAAAAAAATAAATTACATGTTTGAAAATAACTGGTTAACAACACTAATACCATTTTAAACGAGGCAACGTTCATTTTCGTCATTAACTTAATAGAACCTGTATTCATAATATAAAAAAGAAAAAAAAATCCATATTCCATATTTGTCATTTTCACTTTTTCAAGAAAAAAAAAGAAAACTTAAATTTGAATGTCCGATTTCTATACTGGGTCAATCGTGTGACTCTCCCCTTTTGACCTAACAACGACGCCCAATGATTTACATATTGGCCAGCTCAATATCATGTCGATGAAAAGGTAAAGTGCGAACTAGAACCCCACCCGATTAATAAGTATATTATTCTGGTATCAATTATGAGAAAATTTTCTATGGGGTTATGAAATGCTGCTATGTGGTTCAAGGGAGTGACATCATTTCTAGAGAGATGCAAACTCTATCATTTGTTGGCGGTCATTTTTTGGTTATAGATTAACTAGATATATTGTATTATAATGCTCAAGTAATGGGCAATGATTGCTTCAAGATTAGACATCGGCGATCATGAATGACTAATGAAGTGGAATAATGGGTATTGGAATTAAAGGAAATAAATGCTCTAATTATAATTATAAATAATTAATACAAAATCATACAAAGATAATCTTCTAATCTAAAGTGACTGCAAAAAATTAGTAAATTGTTTTGAAATATTAATCTTTTATGTAACATATTAACATCTTGCTCTCTGTGACGTACGCAGCGTACGTCATGCTATTTTGATTATTTCCGATACTGACTTTCGCAGTGTACGTCATGATATATGGCTGATTTTTTAATTAGACATTCCGAATTCCCAACCAGTGTTGCCAGATTGGGAACATTTTTAATTCAGATTATTTGACTGTCACCACTTTTTAAAAATTGTATAATTCACCTTATTTTTCAGAATTTTTAATCTATTTTCAAATAGGCCGAATATTTCTATTTCAAAAAAGCGGTTGCAATCAACAATCAGCGGACAAAAAAGGTCCCCAATCTGGCAACACTGTTCCCAACCAGAAAGTTTTAACTCTTACTTTTGCTTTAGAAATGATAAATTTTTCATAAATAAAGTAAAATAAAATTATCAATTAAATTTTTGTGGTGTGAATTCAAATTTTCTATTAAAAAAAAAAAAAAAAAAAAAAAAAAAAAAAAAAAAAAAAATCAGCCGAATGCTGCAAGATTGGTGACTAGTGACATACATCCGCTAACAGCACCAAATCGCAAGGGGTTAATTTAAAGCTGCGTTTTGTTTTCTTCATGATAATTCTACGCATAATAACACTCAAATACAGTTAGTTATTTGAATTAAACTGATCATTTACATAAGAAATTAAACACTCTTGTTAACACCTTCTTCAAATCACGGAAATTTTGTACTACATCCCTTAATAGAAAGTGACTGTATTTTTCCTCCGTTATGGGTGGGAAAATATCCGTCAATTGAAGAAACATTCATCCAGTTTGGTCCTTGCAAATACAAACTGAACTTCCTTTTTTATTGTAGGGACAACGACAGCGCAAATCCAGCTGCCAAAATTTATGCACATAATGAAAATTGGTGACTGAAAGATTTGCATTACCGCTTCACTTGAAGGAGTCAACATCAGTAACACAATTCAGCAATCGTTCAATTTACAGATTTTAGATAAAATATTTTACTGTATAAAACAGGCTATGTGTGAGTATAATTTAACTTACATCATTGTCTGAAATGTGTATTTAATTCTTGGGAAACGTATTCTAATATGTAAAAGAGAGAAAGAAGACAAAAATCTAGAACACTTTTTACTAATATTTCATTAATCTAAATTTGCGATACAAGCAATGTACTTAAAAAAAGAGATAATGTCGTAAAAGTATAATATATTCGATATATTAAATTTATTTAAATTTACCTACTATAACGAAACTAAAACCGGTTCCAAAAGTTAAATTGTCCGCATATAAAAAAACTGTAATCAAAATCAAAAAAGTACAAACGCACTATATAAAATATTAACCTCAGGTATCTTATGCAAAATAAATAAATAAATAAATAAATAAAAAGCGAGCGGGAAATTTGTAAAGATTTTTGTAAAGACCTGTAAAGGTTTGTAGCATAGGTTTAACATTAGAGTTCTCGTTTACTCGCTTGACTAGTGTAGCCTTTTAAGTTATGATACGCCTTCAGATATAATAAAAAATGAAATATCCATATGACGTAATATATTTTTTAGCCCCCGATGTGCTATTTCTTTCTCCCACCTATTAATATGTCGTCTCCAAAAAATAACGTTACGTTGGATAAGCCATCCGTAAAACACAGCAGATGTATCATTGTACGCAATAATATCTACTGCAATTTTTTTAACTTCTAAGCATCGCACATTTTCAATTTTTATACAGTCGTATTGGGAAAAAAAGTACTTTTAAATGCAATTTGTTTGAAAACTGCATCTCCATTTATTTTTGAGATATCAATTTTTTTTTTAGTTTTTAGCACGATTTGTTTAATTTTGGCAACTCAAGTACTCCATTTCTGTAGAAAGCAAAGGAAAATAGTTAGAAAATAGCAATTATATCTTTTTGTTGCCATTTTCTTATAAAAACTGAAAAAAAAATGTAATTAAAATATGTGCTATTTAAAAAAATACATAAATGAATGATTTATGATAAAACATGAAGCTATTATAAACTAAATTTAATTTTAAGTATCTATATTAATATTACAAACAAACGGAAGGCATATGAATCATGCGATAGCCGATTTTTTTTCCCAGTTTCTTGAATGACGAAATCTCTTTTTTTTTGTGTGTGTGTGTGTGTGTGTGTATTATTCAGCGATAGTCACTTCCTATGCATATTTTACTGTAGTTGTTGTTTAAGACTGGACCCTAAATGAGGAATTCTTTAGCGAATGCGGATGTTGTCATTTTATATAAAATAAAAGCGCCTGTTTGGAGTCTTAAAACTGAACTATCTATATTTATATGGATATATATTCTTTTTCATCGGGGGCGACACTAAATTTTGAAAATGCAGAATTCCTGTTTTCTAGTTTTTACGAATTCTTTTAACATATTAATACACTTTTATTCTACTATTTTGTGGCTTTATAAAATGAAAAGTATATTTATGTGATACACTATACAATATTTATATGATAAAAAATTTTCATATTAATATCAAAATTACATATCTTTCAGTGAATTTAACCCTTTATGTACCGAACTATAAATTAGAAATTTACTCCTCTTCAATAATAATCTTCGTTAATGTCTGAAGATATCCAAAACAACTTATATAATAACAATTTGATTTTTAGATAGATTTTTAAATAGATCTGATTTAATATATCGGTAGTTAGAGTTTTTCTAAAATATTTACAAGAATAATTAGATTAATTAACAAAAAATACTATTATGGAAACCTCATAATTCTTACCAGAACAATGTGAATAAATATATTGTGATCTTATCTGTAACTGAGAATTGTTTTGTAGTTGCAAATTTTTCATGAAATAATTTTTAATAGGAGAAACGCCAAATCCATGTAGTAAATGCTTGAGAAAATCACCACATTGCAAAATGTTTAGCTTCGACTGTTTCGCTGTACATACTGAATGTGATCCAGCAAAGTACTTTGTATGAAAAGTACCATATGCTCTTCAGTTCCGAAGCAAAAATAATAATACAAATGCTTATTTATTGGTTTTTTCTAAAAAAATGACATCGTAAAGGACAGAAAAAATATCTTTTCGGAAATTAATCCTTTAGGCGATCCTTTAGACCTCTTATCAATGTACAGTGTAACCTCTGAATAACGATTACCCGTGGGACCGGTGAAAAGTGACCGCTCTTCAGAGGTGGGTGTTATTCAGAGGTTTCATTTAAAAAAAAATCAAAATTACATAAATTTAAATAGTCACACGCAGTCATTTTAATTCATCATCATTGTTTTAATATAATAAGAAAATCAGTGATTTTTCAGTTTTTTTTTTCTGCAAATATCTTTCTCCAATGTAAAAAAATATGACTTGATTTGCTATACAACTCGTCATCTTTATGATTTAATGAGAATTTTTGGATTTCACGAAGCTTCTTGAAATCTTCGGTATATGTGTTAATACAGGAAACTTTGGATGATTCTATTATCTGTTACCTCTTCCTATCTTCTATCTTCCATAATTTGCGGTATGGAATCAAATATGGCAGTAACTGACACATTTTTTAACAGAGATACAAACCGGCCTTTATGTTAGTTATGCCTGCTGTTCTAAGAATACTATATAAAATTTCCCCATTATTTTTAATGTCTTCATTTTCTGTTTGTTCACGTATCAAGTAAATTTTGTTTGATCTGCTTGATATTTCGATTTGCAAATAAATATCAAATTGTACAGGGAGCTCTAAAAAACATTTCTGGTGACTTTTGAGTGGCCGTTGTTCAGAATTCCTTATTTAGAGGTTCGTACTAGTGTTAATGCTATGGAATGTGTTTGATTCCATCAACATGTGGCCGGTATTCAGAAGTTTTCGTTGTTTAGAGGTGTCTGTTCAAGGAGGTTTCACTGTATAGTGTCATCTTATCTGTAACTGAGAATTGTTTTGTAGTTGTAAATTTTTCGTAAAACACTTTTTAATACGAGAAAAGACAAATCAATGTAGTAAGTGATTGAGAAAATCACCACGTTAACAAGTAAAAATTAAATTTAAAAATCCAAAAACCCGATTGCATAAAAAGTGAACTAATTAATTACTTCTCATCAATGTGAAACTATTTTTTATATTACTTACCTATTTTTTTTATTTACTTGTAATGATGACTTTTAAGTTGTGTTTAATTGTTAGTTCCTATCTATAAACACTGTTTTCACGAGGCTTATAGATGTCTATGAAGGTTAGAGTTGCAGTAAAGCTAGAGATCCTACCTACACAAATTCCAGGTTGTGTAATATTTAAACGGAGCTTCTGACTGCAAAATAGTCAATGAAACAACGTCTTCATTCTGTAAGACCTATCCAATGATATGCCACTCAATAGGGTGCATAAATTTTTTTTCGTCTCTACCGCCATTTTGTATTTTACAGCCTCCATTTTTAATTTATAAAAACAAAACCTAGCCTATAACCATCGGACGGTTACAACGAACCGATAGAGATCTCATTCATTAAAATCCATCCAGCCGTTTGGAGGTTTTGAGGGTATAAAGAAATCCACTTCCCCAGATACGCTTGAAACGCATAACCCTTCTTAGCAGTCGGGTAAAAACAGTTTGATTTTTAGATAGATTTTTAAATAGATCTGATTTAATATGTCGGTAGTTAGAGTTTTTTAAAAATATTTACAAGAATAATTAGATTAATTAACAAAAAATTCTGTTATGGAAACCTCACAATTCTTACGAGAACAATGTGAATAAATATATTGTGATCTTATCTGCAACTGAGAATTGTTTTGTAGTTGCAAATTTTTCATGAAACAAATTTTAATAGGAGAAAAGCCAAATCCACGTAGTAAATGCTTGAGAAAATCACCACATTACAAAATGTTTAGCTTCGACTGTTTCGCTGTACATACTGAATGTGATCCAGCGAAATACTTTGTATGAAAAGTACCATATCCTCTTCAGTTCCGAAGCTAAAATAATAATACAAATGCTTATTCATTGTTTTTTTCTAAAAAAAAAAAATGACAAAAAATAGGGATCTAAAACTACAATCCCCCCTAAAAACATCAATTTATTAAACATTAACCTAAATTAACGCAATCACAAATTTAAGAGCTTTAAACAAGTAAACAATTTACAAATCCTTAAAATTTTTTATTCAAAAAGATTTAAGACTGTTCTCAACTGCTCTGCCCAACAAGCGCAAAACGTTTTGACACATTTACAGATTCATTTTTTAACATAAAGATATAAAATTGGAAGGCCTGACTATGGAAGCGATTTGGAATCGAACTGTGTTTTCCATTTTTTGATCAATCAATTACCTGTTGAGTTATAAGCGATTTTGATCACGTGACAAAGATCTTTTCTCCCTTCACTGACCGATTTTTCTGCTTTCTTCGGGAACTTCGTTTCAAAACGTCAACTTTGACACTATTTTCTGAAAGATCTATTGCGTTTGCAAAAAAAAAACCGAAAAAAAACAGCTGGATTACATAGTTTCTGAACAACAACACCGGCTAGTTTCATGCATTTCCGACCAAAAATAAATTTAAACTTATGTCAGAAAGTTGCCCTTTTGGATTTGAGAACAGCCCTAAGTTAAATACTTATGAAAATTTCTCACTTTCTTGGTCATGCTGTCTTTTGGGCATTTTTAGGCATTTTGCAAACTCAGATGAAAATAACATTTGTTTTATGTGGGGAACAGCTTAGATGCTGCCATTTATTCGTTTGCTTTGAACGCAAAAGACATTCAACTAGTAAGAAAAGAAGTGAAAATGTAAAAAAAATCGGACATTTTAGTTTTTATAAGGAAAAAAATAGAGGTCCCCGTATGGGAACCCAGGGACCAAAGAGGATATACTTTTATTAGTAGAGGAATTAAATAAATTTTATATTGCATTTTATTTAATGGGACTTAAAAGTCCCGTCGGAACATAAAGCGTTAAATATAGCAATAAGAATGCTGCCTGAAAAACAATCGTAGTGAGTTCTCCCTCACTTATTTATACTGAAATGATATCACCTCCCCGAAAACAATGAGTACGGAAGTTTAACTTTGCAAATGAAAAATGCGTGATGTGATAATTTTTTTTTCAAAAATTATTTTATTTATAATTTTTAAACATAAATTGCTAAATTTTTCTGGAAAATTGTGCCTTGAACTTTTATTTACGGCATTTACACAAATTCTAAAGACAATTTCTTTTCGGTTTCATAAACTAATATATATACCAAATTAATGAAATGTTTTGAACTTCAGCAGAAATAAAGAACATAAAAAATAAAGCAATTTATACAAAATATGTTAGGTAAGTGGAAATGCAACGTATATTGTGAAAGTGAACTAAAGTAAATCTTTTTTAATTTAACTTGCATGGAACTTAAGGCAGTGTCTTGCTCTCTGGTGGCACTTTCAGAAGCATCAAAATGAGAAATCTGCGTACGGTTCATGTTGTGAAGATTCTCTCATTTCGAAAGGACATCTCAATTTTGTTTTTCAAAACCTTCACCCCTCATAACAGAGGCCAGCTGTAGAGTAACATTATGCACCCCAAACAACCACTGTTTGCAGATGAAGCGCAGGGCATTTTTTTTGGGGGGGGGGGCATTTTTTTCCTTTCAAAAATTTCGAATTCACACCGGAAATTCTGAAAGAAGAATTGTTATATTAAGTAATCTCGAAATGTTTTTCATTAACCCTAGAACTACCGGGAATTTTATTCAAGTTTTAATAAAACGTTCTACACCAGAATTTTTATTTAAAACTATTTAACTTATTTATTTACCTTATTTTTGTCTGGTTTGTATACTTAGTTTATTTTAAAGAAATTTCTGGTTTGAATGAATATTTTGTATGTACCTGTCGGGTCCAATGGACCCGTCTGGTAGACGGAGGGTTAAATAAACAAAGAAATATTACAGGTAATTTCTCGTATGAAAGCCAATTTTCGGAATAAAAAAAAAAAAAAGGGAAAACTGGCAACTCTGAAGTGGTGAACATACAATCAAGTCCTAGATGTGCCATGAGAAGTCTGTAACCGGTGAAGTTTTTTTGTTGAAGGCCTAACGCAGAGTTGACTGTTTGGCCTTCATTTTTATTCAGAAAAGCCGAATTCTTGCCAGAAATTAAAAATTATATTTTTTGCTTTATTTAATGACAGAAAGTATGTGATTACTTAATGTAAATATTCTTCTATCAAAATTTCCGGTATGAATTTGAAATCTCGAAGTAAAAATGATGGCCAAACTTGCATCCATGGCCTAACGCTGGGTAATTACAGGGCTGCAACAGGCGACTATTTTTATACTCTATTCGCGCCACTATTTTGAGAAAATAAATTTTGTGGTATATTTCTCGTGCAGATGTAGTCAAAGTGTATGTGGAAATTGTTTGTTTAAAAAAAAAAAATGGTGCAAGATAGGATTAAAAAATATTCCCCTGTGGCAATTCTACAATTGATCCTTTGGACTCCGGCGTCTCTTACACAAATTTTGTTCGGCTGGCACCACTTTTTTAAAAGAAGTTTCCTTCAAGTACACAACTTAAAAAATGCTCTGATTAAATAGAGCAAATTTTATTTTCCTTTCTTACTGATGAAAAACAAATTTTGTGAAAAAAGATGTCGCCGCAACGGCGACAACGGAGTGCAAAGGGTTAATATAAAAAATTAGGAGATATATATATTTATAGATTTCTTTCAAAAGATGCCGCCGCAACGGCGACAACGGAGTGCAAAGGGTTAATATAAAAAATTAGGAGATATAGTATAGATTTATAGATTTCTTTCAGCGCAAACTGGTGGCAGTAGAATTTTTCGTTTATACGAGAATGCCCAATACGCATGAAAACGGAAATTTCTCTTTCTGTTTCAGGCTTTCGTGTAGAATCTGCAGAAAAGCATATTTTGTAAGACAACAGAAATTATTTATTGAAAAATGAGGAATAATTTAGTCTATAAAGACGACTTTTTCTGATAATGACAGTTGGACCGATTTCAGAGCTACAAGAGAGCAAGCAAACAAATTTAAAATGTCTATTAAAAATATATATTGACTCTTCCATTATGTATTGGAGGTGGGAGATTAACTTTAACAAGCACGAGATCACAGTTTTTGTGAGTTGCCATCTAATTAGCACGTTCACGCTGGCATGCATCACCGGTGGGTCATGCTCTTGAAATCTAAGATATATAACAGGGATACTTTTGGCATACCTGAAAAAATAAACTGGCAAAATTTCTAAAACATATGAACTTGGCACTTTTTTGTTATAGTGTTTTTTTTTTGTTGTTTTTTTTGAAAACCAAAGCGATGTAAGTAAGCGTACAAACTTAATACTGGAATCGGACATAAATTAACACAGTTGCGCCATCTTGTGGTGATAATCCACATACGGGGGCTTTTCGTGGCTAACGAAAAAGATAGCATGTCTTTCTCGTTAGCCTCGGGGGCTTTTAGTGTGACGTCATATATGAAAGGATATCTACCACCTGCGCATATTTTCTAAATCTTTAGTCACTCACGGAATTGAGCTTCGTTTACCACATTTATTGCAAAATAATGGTGTAGCGAGAGGGGCGTCCAAATGCAATGGCACCACGAAGATTTCTTTGCCTTATCAAACACAATTCAGCTATTAATCAAGGTGAAAAAAACTTTACAGTTTTAGTGGTATGAAGTAAGAAAATAGTTAGGCATCTACCTGTATTTTTACCCCGTCCGCTACGTGGCGTGCGACCTTGATTGATGTGACCTCTCCCATTTAAGATAGGACGCTTACTTATATCGCTTTGATTGAAAACACCAACTAGAATTTTGAGAGCTGTAATCGTTGCATTATTAAATCATGGTCTCTTACTAAATTAAAGGAAAATTCTGGTAGATATGTTAAACAAAAATGCGCTAAATATTCAAGGCTAAGGTGAACAGTGTTTTAATATGAATTCAATAATTAATTTAACCTTGTAAAATCTTCCTGAAATGCTTAAATTTATGGAATTTATAAAATCTTAAATAAAATAAGCAGTACCAACTTTGTTAAACAAAAAAATATGCAAAGGAATTTACAACACTGCCGGTGAACAATTTATTTAATATTATGATTTCAATAATTAATTTAGTCATGTGAAATCTAAATGAAAGAATCAGCTTTATGGAATTTATAAAGTCTTAAATAAAATAAGTACTACCTATTTTTTTAAACACAAAAATATCCAAATTAATTGACAACACTGCCGGTGAAACTAAATTTAGCCTTGTAAAATCAAAATGAAATAAATAACTTATGGAATTTCTGGGGTCTTAAATCAAATAAATGCTACCAATTTTGTTAAACACCAAAATATTCAAATTAAAGCATCTACGAGTAATACCACTTCAATATAAACTTTTCTGTAAGTTGCACAAAATTCAATAGTTGATATTATTAATCTGCTAAGTATCTCCTCCCGGCACAAATGACCATCATAGCTCAAGTGTTAATTTTATAATGGCTAAACAGTTTCTTTACTTATTGTATTGATGTTCTTTTTTTTATATTTTATGTCCTTTTAGTAAATATTTAAGCTCTGATAAATCGCGAAAGAAACAAATTAAATTAATGAAGATCGTTGATTCGAACACGATTTTAATATTTTGAATGAATAAATAGTGCGAATGGTGGATTGGAGAAACTTCTGACATGTATACATGGTGTTTCAAAATTACGTGCTAGAAATGTAAAAGCAGGTAAAGGGGTCCTTAGTAAGCAGATTTCGTATAGGAATGTGGGTGCGGAAATGCAGCGTTGAGGCATTAGAGGGCACTGTTGAGTTCGTCGAATGAAAGTTCTTCGAGGACTTGAATCATCATTCCCCACACGGATTTTGGGCAACATGCATTGTTACACCAATGCGGACCTTGCCGACATGCATTTAATGTATGTGGCTGCTCAAGGAAAGGGCTCACACCCAACGCACGTCCAACAGTTCTCGAGCTTTTCGAAGGGCATTCCTCTAATGTGCATAATATTACTTTTCCGCTGCAGGAATTCAGCGATATCTTCCAGTGCCCGTATCATGCCCCGAGGCATAAAATAATCCACTCGCAGACAACTCCCGATGATGACATCCAAATGTTCGGCGATCCGGCAGATTCCTACTTGGAAATCGTTCCATGTAAACATCCTTTGAACAGCTTCTCCATTTTCTTGCGCAGCCTCATACATGAAATGCATTTCGGCAAGTTCCGCACTGGTGCAACGACGTATGTTGCTCGAAATCCGTGAGGAGCATGACGATTCAAGCCAGCGAAATGCTTTTATCCACTGAACTCAGTAGCGCCATCTACCGCCTCAACGCTGCATTTCCGCACCCACACTCCTATACGAAATCTGCTTACTAAGTCCACTCTACATGTCTTTACATTTCTGACACATAATTTTGAAATACCCTGTATGTATACATGCAGATATACAGGGTGTTCCGTTAAAGGGGTCCAATATTAATAGGGGTAATAGAGGAGATCACATGGAGCATAAATCAGTATATAAAGCCTGGTCGGATCTCAATAGTTTTCAAGTTACAGCAAATAGAATGAAAATTCGGAAAATTGTAAAAGAACCCTCATTGCTAAACTATCGATAATGCTACATAAAAACGAAGCACATATTTAGAAAGAGCAGAAAAAAACCTACAAAATGACATCAATTGTATTAAAATAGCAATATTTATTGACGAGTTACAAGCCCTGAAACAGTGAAAAAAGTACGAAATCCAATATACATCAAAATAGTTAATCGTTAATTCCAAAAAGACAACTCTAGCTACAACAAGGAAAATGTAATAAAATTTGGTCCATTCCGAAAACTTTCGAAAAAGCTTACAATGAACCATATCGGTTTAATTGTGTGAGAGAAATTAATCAGTTTCTTAGTTACAACTCCGCTTTCTTTGATACTAGCAAAGGTTAAACTCCGCCCATCACGATTGGAAACACCGCCTTTTTAATTACTCTCAACTATACATTTTCGATCATGCTTCTTCTGAGATGCAACATTTTTAATTATTCAAGAGTTGAATGAACCAAAATAACTTTACAATAATAGTCTACATTTTAAAGTAGTCTTTTATTGATATAAAACTTAAGTTAAATTCTTTAAAATTAAACTGGTGGTGAAAATTCGGAAATAATTAAAAATATTGCGATTTGTAACTATGCAAGAAGTTTCAGTACATGTTTTACATGGACAATTATTGTATGTATATGTGCATCATAATTTATGATAGGAAATAATAATAACAAATAGCATAATAATTTTATTAATTATAAATTTAAAAAAGACACTAAATTTTAAATTAATTCATACAAACTTTGTAATTTACAATTTGAGTACACCACAGTCTGTGACTTACAAAATACTGTGGCAAAAAGTGTTGAAAATAAAATAAAAATGACAAATAAAGAATTACATTCCACGTACTTTATGACATATGTGAAGCATAGTCTTCTGGCCTGCGCTGCACAGTTCAATGTCGGAAGGCAGACGAACGGACATTATTATAATAGGTGTTCGAAGTTGCGCCCATTAACAGAATCGCACAGCCGACAGCGACGTCGTAAAGATTGGCGAACACGCCGAAAAACTCCGACGGATTTGGGAATGTCTCCTACAGCGACAACGATTCGCGCTAGTAAATCCTCCGGTGTATCCACAGGCGTTTCATACACCAGCGATTTAAGGTGTCCCCAAACAAAAAAATCTAACGGATTGAGGTCTGGAGAGCGTGCAGGTCAAGCAACAAGTCCACTGCGTCCAATCCATTTCCCAGGATATGTTGAATTGAGGTGATTGCGAACACCTATGAAAAAATGTGCCGGTGCGCCATCGTGCATAAACCACATATTGTGGCGCAATGTTGCTGGCACATTTTGCAGTAACTGCGGTAAGATATCCCGTAGGAAAACCAAGTACGTACTGCCATTGAGTACATCTGGGAGTAAATATGGTCCTATGAGATAATCGCCGAGGACACCTGCCCATATGTTCACACTGAACTTTTGTTGTGCGTTCGACGGGAAAACAGTGTGCGGATTTGTATATGACCATGTGTGCATATTGTGCGTGTTTACCACGCCCTCTCTCGTAAATGTTGCTTCATCAGTAAATAAAATATTTTCCAGAAATTGTGGATTATTTTCTGTTACATTAAGCAACCAGCGTACGAATTCTGTCCGCAGAGCACAATCTGTTACTGATAACAGTTGTACCCGCTGCACATGAAAGGGGTGCATGTTTTCTGCACGCAGAACACGCCACACACTTTGGTGAGAAACACCGACTTCAGACGCAGCAGTTCGTGTACTCGTGGAGGGGTTATCTTTAAAAATATTCAGTACATCTTCTTCCATTGCAGGTGTTCGTACATGTCGAGGTTTCCCTGCATCAATGCTTGCTGTATTAAACGATCCAGTCTCCCGTAATCGTCTATCGATTTTTATGAAGAGTTTCGAACTTGGGCAACGTCTCCTTGGAAATTGCTCACGGTACATGCGCTGTGCTAGACATGCATTTCCATGAGCTTGCCCGTACATCAGATGCATGTCCGCATATTCTTCGTTAGAGTATTCCGGCATAATTATTATACATCAACTTACTACAATCCCACTTACAACAGCCTCCCTTTAACATAACGCCCACTGATGACTGCTGTTTTATTACACTTTTCTTCCTATACACATAGAAAATCTGCATAAAATGTACTTCTTCTTCATCATCCTGAAAGTTCATGGAGGAAACGCAGCAGTCACGGAGTTTGCTTTAAGACAAGGCGAGAGCTGCACAATATGTCATTCACTTGACCAGACTGAATAATGAAAGGGTATTGATAGAGGTTGATCAGAAATGTATAATTGAAAGATATTAAAACGGGGTGTTTACAATCGTCATGGGCGGAGTTTCGCCCTTTCCGAACGTGCAACAGTACAGAGTTGTAACTAGGGAACTGCTTGATTTCTCCCATACAATTAAACTGATATGGTTTACTGTCAGCTTCTTCGAAAGCTTTCGGAATGAACCAAATTTTATAACATTTTCCTTGATGTAGGTAGAGTTGCATTTTTGGAATTAACGATTAACTATTTTGCTAAATATTTGATTTTGTATTTTTTCACTGTTTCAGAGCTTGTAACTCGCCATTAATTCTCAATATTCTAAAACAACTTTTGTCATTTCGTAGGATTTTTTCTGCTCTTTCTAAATATGTGCTTCGTTTTTATGTAGCATTATCGATAGTTTAGCAATGAGGGTTTTTTTTACAAATTTCCGATTTTTCATTCTATTTGCTGTAACTTGAAAATTATTGAGATCCGGCCAGGCATTATATAGATATACTGATTTATGCTCCGTGTGATCTCCTCTATTACTCCTATTAAAATTGGACCCCTTTAACGGAACACCCTGTACATGATACATGTATCTCTTTTAGGAAAAAAAAATATGAAGTGGTTCTACTCGAATTTTCGAACACTATTGTACGTGGGCAGAAAAAATAAAATTAATGAAGATCGTAGATTTGAACAAGATTTAAATATTTTGCATGAATAAATGTTGCGAATGGTGGATTCTGAGAAATAACTTGTACTATAGCCACAAAACAGCTCTTTGAATATAGAGAAGCCTCTTATACAGGTGCTCGGAAACTACAAATGAAGGTATTCTCATTAGATATTATCATGATCATAATTAGTTGAAATATCCTAGAAACTTTGCAACTGACATGACTATATTAGCTAAGATATGGATAGGAAAGGTAACTTTAAGGGTAAACTTCATGATATACATGATACATATATTAGTGCATGTATCTCTTTTATGTAATATATATATATATATATATATATATATATTTAGCTTTTATAAATTTCTGGCGCAATGAAATCGGTTGGATTCGAACGGTTGGTCTCCTGCTATGAAACTGGAGACGATACCTCTGCGCAACTAATGCTTGATTACGTAGCCGCAATATTTAACACTTATACGCTGTCACTTTTCCTTGATGATTACCCCTATAGAATTGGTCGCAAAAATGGTTTAAGAGTGAAGTAAGATCCTAATGCGTCGGCCGATTTTTAAGAAAAGCTACACCGTTCTTGCGACAATGGTTTATAATGTA
Source organism: Maratus speciosus (assembly GCA_963932465.1). Classification (NCBI taxonomy): domain Eukaryota; kingdom Metazoa; phylum Arthropoda; class Arachnida; order Araneae; family Salticidae; genus Maratus; species Maratus speciosus. The sequence goes on from OZ010793.1 coordinate 178,418,846, forward strand.
TTTGCACCGTGGGAGCTTGGTCCAAACTACCGCATGGAAGCTATTGAGTTCACTCACACATACATATAAATCAGGATGTGTACTATGTGTTTGCAAAGTAAACACTATGTGTTGCAATACTCATAAATAAGGAAGGAAAATTTCAGCATAAAGGAAACTTAAGAAAGGAAAACCTCAAAAGAATCTAATAAAAAAGGAAGTAATAATAATAATAATAATAAAAAGTTGTCGTACCCGAATCAATGGGTATTTATGTTAAATAAATAAATGTAACACATCTAATCCTTGTGGTCACTGTGTTTTATTTCTAAAAATCACGTGAAAATTTGCAACCAAAATTTGTAAGATCACAGTGCAATATCTGTCTCAGGTTTTTCCTATTTTCCTTATGTGTAGGAAATATTGTCTTATCATTTTCTTTTTGTAGAATGTCTTCCGGATCTCTTCAATGATTACAGATTAAATTAGCATTGGTCTAGGTCAAGTAGAAAAGTTTGTTATTAGAAAAAATTCCAATTTTTTCCACTTTGATAACGATTAAGTTCATTTTCGACTTTTACATTCTGGCCTGTGGTTATCACGTTTTTAATTTTTATTTTTCAGTTACAAAACTAGTTAATTTTCATTCAATTATATTAAGGATTGGAACAAATTATTGAATTAATAAAACGTCCATGACTGACTTTAAATTTACAGTTTATAAAATTAATACATTGTTCGTATGGGTGCTTACATTTTACCTTTTGAATACCAGTATTTCTATAAAGAAAATACCGTAAGATGCAATAATAGATCACACACAGAGAAATATTCTTTATAGAAATACTGGTACAAAAAGGAAAAAAAATGTAAGCACCCGTACGAAACGAGTAATATAAATCTGTTTCTATATGATTTTTAGTTGGGTGCTAAAATAATGTAGAAAATAATGTAATTTTCATAGCAAATTCTATGATTTGTTTACAATGTTCAGAATAATAATTGAAGGGTTTATGCATACAATTGATGCACATTAGTAGGTATGTTTGATGCAAATCATTAGATGCAACTTCTTGACACACTAATATAAATTACATTAATACATGGAAATTATTCCAGAGGGAAACATTCGCCTTGCATACAATATTTCAAATAAAAATCAGTTTCTATCGATGCTGGATTTAATTATGTTCCGTGTTTGCCCCAGTTCGGTGGCTCACGTTGAATATTTCATCTTGTGCTGCGTTTGTAGCCTTGCCAACATATAATAGTGAGAAATTTTCCGTGCTGGGTATCGTTCCAAGTGGTTTAGTCGGTAGAACGACAGTGCGCTATACTGATGGCCCGGGTTCGAGTCCCTGCATGGAATCTTTTTCACTATGTTGGCCTTTGCGCCTTTTAAGCAATTACTTTGTACTTTGAAATTTGATTTTCATTTGAAATAATAAAAATTAATCTATTTTCTTTCTCATTCCAACTGTTTCATTCAGTCAGGCTGGTGATAAGTAATCTTTCATATAGGAGTATACTACTTTTTTCTTTCGTATGAAGTTACATAGTAGATAATGTATCTAAAATAAATTTGTATTCACGTAGATATCTAGAATAAAAATCTCACACAGTCCTGCATAACATAAATGTCTTGAACAAATTTTCACAGCAAAATATAGCACTCTCTGCATCAGCTGATGATGAAGATATATTAGTTTTCGTAGCGTTTCTTAGATTTGAAGTTATAAAAAGGACATAGATGTATTTAGCAATTTGTCTATGCGTTTATGTACAAGGTCATGTAGAAAGATTTTCTTAAGATAAGTGAAGACTCCTCAATAATGGTAATGATCCACATTAATATTAATGGGTACCAATCCAATCTCTTAATGCAATTTGAAATCTAGGGACATACAATTTCGTAACTTTATCCCACATCATTATTATAATTTTTATTATTGGACTGTCCGGAAATTTCGTGCCGATTCGTGTCCACTGGTACCTATTTTTATATTCTATTCGTACGACTATTTTAACAAGTTGGAAATTGCTAGTCAAGCGTGGCAAATGAGGTGCATTCGTACTATAACTAGTTTTATAAATATTTTTTGACCACATATTGTACTGAATGTATATTTTAGTGCAATTCAATAAGTGCATATCCATTTTATTCTGTTCGAAAGGCTGAAACATCATGAAAATGCACTTGAAATATTTTTTTTCGCCATTGGCCGTCATGTAACGGAAAATTTTGACTGTCCCTGTAATTAAACTATACATCCGATTTTCATAAAATTTGAAATGACTCGACAAAATTTTGCAACAGTTATATATTTAAAATTTCAGACCATTCATTTGGATAGTTTTTGCTCTGTTATATGCGGACAGGCAGACAGACAGACTGACGGACTGAACAACGACTATAGGTGCTACGTATTTATATAATTACGAACTAACCTAAAATAGTACATTTCATAGTACGTTAATTTTGTAGATGTTGTCAAAGTAGGGGAGGTATGATACATTTTTTTTACTAATTTTTTACAACCCTTAGAAAGCTATTTTTAAACAAATGTTTCGTGTTTTCTTATAAAGTGACCTTTTATTCATTTATTAAAAATATCGTGAATTTAAAAAACAGTCATTTAAAAAATATATCCCAATTGTTTTGAATGGTTACTGCTGTATCAAATCTCCCCACTACTGGGGAGGTTTGATACATTGTTATGTAAATCGAAAAAAAAAAAATGCAGACAATTCAATTTATGCGTCAAACGATTTTTTATAATAAATCTTGAAATATTTAAGTAAAATTTAAAACGAAATGACATTGACATGTTTTTGTTTCAGAGATGTTTTTTTACAAAAATATTTAAACTATTGCTATTATTTAAACAATCCTATTAACACACTTTTTAGAAAATAAATAATGAAAATAAAACACCTAGAGATCTAGCTGCAAGGAAAAATAAAGCGAACATTGCTGATTTGCAAACAATTTAACATAAATTTAGCACATTTAAGATTCTTTTAACCCTTTCAGTAGCAAAGCATTTTCAATGCTAAAGTGTTGAATAAATGAATGGCACCGGAATTTACCAACAAATTTAATTAGAAATAAGAAAAGGGATATATTTCACTTTCATACTAAATGGAAAATATTTTACCAAAATGCTGGTGGCGCTTGGTAATTAAAATTAAGTGGTTTCATAAACATGCCACCACCCCTGAAATGGTTAAAAGAAAAACTAATAACTCTGTCATTTTGATAAGTAAAATCGGGTACATTTAATGTTTTTTCAATTTGCCCTTCGTCAATTATAGAAACATTTTCCCCTTCAGGCCTTTTAAACTTTTTTTCCTTCTACATGACGCGCAAAGCGAACTAACCATCTATCATCGCACTGCTTTTCTATGTAACATACATAATGTCTATGAATAGTCTGTTCTTCCTTACCAATTTCAGTAGCTCTTGCTGTAAAACAGTAATGGATTTTATAGTCCTGTATTAGTTTAAAAGTTTAAATAAACTATTAAATTTCAAATATACAAGTGTATCATTTCTCCCCAGCATTAATGTATTATTTCTCCCTATCGTGCCTTATTGGATTTTCAATCACTTTGTATAAATGCAGTTGCAAAATGCCAATATGCTTTCTAGTAAAACTCACCCTAACAATGTGCTTTACAAATAAAAAATAATTACAAGATATTATCTCCACTGTAATGAGAGTTATGGAAGAAAATCAGTATTACAAAAAATTTAAATTGACATTCAAAAAATCTTCAAAATTAAAAGACTAAAAAACGTAGTCAGTTCTTCTCTTCTAAGTCCAGCTAAAGATGACCTCTGCGAATAAAAGAAGACTTTACATCTGTTACAATGGCTGTTAATGCTATTTGTTGAGAAAAATTGTCAATGTATCAACCCTCCCTATGTATCAAACCTCCCCTACCTCCCCTATATGAGAAAGATTTTTTATTTTCAAAAAGTGGTGCGAGGCGAATTTCAAAATATCACGTGAGTTAAGAAACAAACTTTTAGGGGAAACTTTGACTTTTAGAAATAAACTCGTTTTGAAACGTTCGTTTGAGACAATCTGACTCTCACCTCGTACTCTCCCGACATTGCTCCGCCCGACTACTCTTTGGTTTTCTTTCTCAAACATTCTCTTCACCAAAAAATAAATGACTCTTTGAGTGATATGACAAAGCATCTCAATAAGTATTTTGCCATCAAATCACAAATGTTTTGGAAAGAAGGCATTATGAGATTTCTGGACAGATGGAAGAAGGTTGTAGAATAGATTGGCACCTATATAATTTAATAAATGAATACTAAACTTTAAATTTTCTGCGTTTCAATTTCCCTTCAAAATCGGAACGAACTTTCCAGACAACTGTTGTTGTTGTTGTTGAGGAATTTCTTTTGCTTTTGGAATTACAAATTACTAATATATATATATATATATATATATATATATTTTTTTTTTTTTTTTGAATAACGTAAAATGATATTAGCACTTTATTAAATTATGGTCTATGTCAGGGTCGGCGAACCTATGGCACGCGTGCCAAACTTGGCACGCGATAGAATATTTTCGGCACGGCGTTGATTGAAATCCTAAAACAAAATAGAATGAAGTTAAACAAAACACGAAACTTATACAAAGTGGTCTTTTCTTTTCATTTTTCTTATTGGAAAGCAACTAATTGAATTTCTAAATTATTCCAATGTGGGCTCAATAAGTTATCATAATAAGAGAAGGTTGGTAGAACATCGAAAAGAAAAATATCAGGCATTATAAGTAAAACTCCCAGTGATGAAACTAAAGCGAGTTGGTATAAAATATGTAGTTTTCACAATTGTTCGATCTATTTATTCCTTCGGGTCATTATTTTCGGAAAAAATACGAAAACATTAAATATTAGAAACCCAAACCACTTGTTAGATAACTCGAATTCAGCCTGCATCCTTAAAAGTAGGTTGATCACCATATTAATATTTGGCATAACCGACATCGCATTCACCATTTTATTAGTTTATAATATATGTTAATCTAATTATTAGATGCATATTGTCCCATATTTTTAAATCTCATTGAATAAAATCCAGAAATCCACTAAATTATTTTTTTGTGCCTGGCACGTCATGATCATGCAAAATCTTTTTCGAAAAAAATTAGGCACGCGGGTGTAAAAAGGTTCGCCGACCCTGGTCTATGTCTTATAAATAATGGATGCCGATTATAAATTTGCTGATTCATTTTAAGTAATATAGTATAGAAAAATTAACTATCTATAATTGAAAAAGAATCATTATTCAGCAATTAATTCAGTAATTTGCATCTTTCAATATTGCGAATCAGTAGCTTTATCTTTACTTTTCTTCATAATCAAGAACTTTTTAAAGAGTAAAAAAGTACATTAATTATAATTTACTTTTACTTGTTATTGATTTTTATTTATCATTCTTATTACGCAATCTTTTCAATGTTACAAATATACTGCTATTGATTTTAGATTTTTCAGTTTTTTAAAAATATATTGATATAATTATTTACTGCTGACTTTGCTTATTATTATTTAATTTAAAATAGCTATGAATGTATTTTAACTGTTTTACTGAACTTTAAAAATATTTTGATAGGTCTAAAATTGTGAGCAAATAAATAAACATTTATTGTTATAAGTTCTTACAATTACTTGATAATTATTTTAAATATTTATTTATTATAACGAATTATTTTTGAGATATTTGTTATAAAGTTTTCAGTGCATGAAAGATATTGTTATCTGTGCTTATTAATAATTCTGTTATTAAAAAAAATATTTTCATAAGCAACATGCTTTGAAAGAATTGAATTTAGTATTAATTATAATGAATTGTATTAATAATTAATCGTTTTATTAATTTTAATAATTAGTTTATGTTTTGTATACAGTACACATTTTTATAACATTACGGAATTAAAAGTTTTTTCTTTCATAAAAAAAAAAAAAAATCATTTTATTTATTCTTCTTATTAGTTATTGTTCAAAAAATATTTTCATAAGCAACATGCTTTGAATGAATTTCATTCAGTATTAATTATATTAAATTAAATTAATTATTAATTGTTTTATTAATTTTATTAATTATTTTATTTTTAATATACAGTACACATTTTTATAACATTACGGAATGAAAACTTTTAACTTTCATAAAATAAAATTATTATAAAGTAATGAACTAAAGTTCCATTTCTTGATAATTCTAATTATTTCGGAAATATTGTCTTTAACCCTTTATCCCCCGACGATGTTTTAAAGTACAATTAAAACAACTTGTTATAAAGTTAATTTAATACATCGATTAGTAGTAATACAGTTTAGAATGAGTTATAGATACTTTACTTTATCTTATTCTAAAAGCATTATTAGCTGCACAATACAAAAATATTTTTAAACGGACGATTTCTTTTTCACTTGCATCTTTTCAACTTTTTTGACGTTCAAAGATTGTGGGGGGGGGGGGGGGTTCAATTAGGAAATATTTCTATTGTAAGAGCAATATATTTGTACATTTACTAATTCTCTAAAATAATAAAATGATTTTAAATAAAAGATTTGAGTGGAGTTATAAATATTGCACAAAATCTCTATAAATTCAAATTTAATTAATTAATTTTTACTGACAAAATCTTTGTAAAATGTATTAAATGATTGTGTAAATCTTCTAATGTAGTTTCAAAAGCTCACGAAAAAATGCTTAAGCAGATGAAATTTACATGAATTCATAATTTGGGATATAAACAGTTAAACGACCCACTTTAAAATTTGTCGCTTGATAAAACACTTTATCATCCTGCGATGAGATTATAGACAATATTTACTATCGTCGATACTAGATGGCGCTGAATTTAAAGTATCTCTTTGAAGAAAATCGGCAGTTCATCATTTCCGGTCACGCAACAATTGTTATCTTCTAATAAATTGTCTTTTGTTAAATGCCAATTTAGAGTGAAAGCTTAGTGAGCAATGTTAGAACAAGGAATGCCATTGTGTTTTAGTGTCATAAATGGTAAAAGGCTATTGATCTTAATTTCACATTATAAAAACAAGGCTAAGAAGTATTTCACTGTAAATTTACATTTGTGAACACAGTTGAAGTTGAAATGCCATTGTTTATATGTATTTATCAATAATTCAAATGCTTATCTCTAGTTTTTACATTTTTTAAAAGCATAATTGGTCGTATCCTATTTGAAATATTTGTACAACATGATGAAGAACATCTTTTATAAATGACTTCAGTTGAATAGGCAAGTGTTTTCAACGGTGTACCGCGAAAATAGTCAGTTACACACAGTTGATATTTTTCGAAGTAACAGAAAAGCAATTCCATTGTAGCAAACTAACAGTCATAGTGAAAAAATTGCCTTACCTTATTTAAAAAAAAAAAAAAAATAATAATGTCATTCAAAGATGGCTAAAATTAGCATATGATATCAGAAAATAAAATAATGTAGTTATTATGAATAAATTATTTAATGTAAATAATTATGATTAAAAAAAAGTGGTATTGTAATAGACAAACAGGGGTTACCACGCTTTTCGGATACCTTAATGTTTATCGATATCTAATATATAAAAATGAAAATTTGTCTGTCTGTAATTCTATACAAATCCACAATTTGGAAGCCAGAATTGTGAAATATTACGTACATGTGTATTAAAGCATATGCGATGCAATTAACCCCTTAATTCTCGCTCCCGTCATATTCTCGGGCTGTGTCTTTTACTCAAATTGTTTGATTCCCACCAGTTTTATAAAATAGTGAAATTGGCTATATTTTAGTATCGTTTTTACTGTCATTAAATAAGGTGAATATTTCTTTTTCATAAAAGTAGTGTCAATAAGCAATTTGAATTATTCAACCGTAATTTAAGGTGTTAAAGTAATCCGGAATCGGAAAAATTTATAGTTAATTTTTAATTAATAAAAAACCACAAATTTAACAGCAGTTTCTTATCAAATTTAAACACTTTTCTTCATAGCTGTTGCCAACAATTAGAAATCCACAATAAAATTCTTACCACAACAATTACTTTTCTGTTGCAAGATTTCCACGTGAAAAATTAAAATGAATTAAATAGTTTGCGGAATTTACAAAAAGGGACTATTACTTCATAACTTTTCTACTGCAAGATTTCCACGTGAAAAATGAAAATAAAATAAATAGTTTGACGAATTAAAAACAAAAGTGAGAGTTACGTCATAATTTTTCTGTTTTATGATTTCCATGTGAAAAATTATAATTATTTAATTAATTTGACGAATTAAAAAAATGGAATATTACGTCATGTTGGAAATATAAAGGACGTGGTGAATATATAACGTCATATAAGTGTGAAAAAAATGTATTGAAGCATGATAAAAAATTCGATTACGGAAATATTGGCGTATTTTAACATTTATTGCGCCAATGATGAATGGAAATAAGTTCATTTAAAGCTGTATTATTTTGCGTCTGTTATACAGGGTGTCCGGTCTCAACGGTGTCCAATGGCTAATTCCTAAACCGTTAGACATAGACATATAGTTCCAATTACAAAAATGTTTTAAATCACGTAAAGAAATATTTTTAAAGCGATTTGGGTCAATAAAAACATTTCTTATAAAATTACGAAATTTAAATTTTTATACAGTCCCCCGGTCCTATAAGTTATATTTAGTGAAATTTTCCTTTTACACTGACAAGTAATACAAAAAAAGTCCCGTTATTCTACGATTAAAATTGACCGAGTAATAGCTGTTTAAAGTTGGAGCATATTTTTTGCTGCAAATTGGGGGCCATTCACAAATTTAGTCGAAATATAATTTCGTCAGATATAAAAAATATCTGGGAGTAAAATTAACAATTCAATATAAATTTGAAATCTTTAATCATTCTAACATATTAATGGAAAATATACAATTTGTAATAAACATTTAAGAAGAAAGAAAAAACAGAATTTTTCTTAAATAAAATGATTCTAAATTAACTGCCTCAATTCTTTACAAAATGATACGTATTTTAAAATACTATTAGATTGCACAAGCCTGCAAAAGTTGGGTTATGTCATGTTTTTTAGCTAATGATAATTGATTCTTGTATACTCTGTACCGCTGAATCCGAAATTGACCTTCATTTTTAACTATCATATTAGGATTTTTGCGCACATTGCAAATTTCAAAGTTAAGGAGTTCAATTTTAAAATTGAATTTCCTCCCCCATTTCATCGGACCACTCAGCTGTTTAGCTGTAAGAATCCCAGGATAAGCAAAAATATCGAATAAATTTTTTTATAAAATAAAATAAAATAAAATAAAATAAAAAATATTTTACATGTGTTTTATAGTATGAGATTTTAGCTATATTTTAACTTACACATTTGCGATTTGCAAAAAAAATTCTAACGTGATGGTTAAAAATGAAGGTCATTTTCAGATTCAGTGCTAAAAAGTGCGTAAAAATCAATTATGAAAAGTTAAAAAACACAACCATCTCCGCTACTTTATAGTATTCGATTTTTGTTATTCTTTAAATTTGAAAATTTTTGATTTGCGAAATATGCTGACATGACGGTTAAAAATTAAGGTAATTTTCGGATTCAGTGCTAAAAAATACATAAATGTGAAAAACCCAACAATCGCAGTCTTGTATTATCTAATCTAAAACTTTTTCTTAAACTTCTTGGCAGAAATTTATCCAAAATTTTTTGTGTTATCCTGTAAAATAAGTATAAATGGTAACCACCGAAAATCTTAATAATATTAGATTGTTATCGGATTTGCGCCAGTATGTAAAATGTAATCTCGATCGGATATTTAAAAGTGGGTTAAAGTTAGAGTACAAATTTTGAACTGGAAAAACATACATATGATTGTTGAAGTAACATAAAAACTTATAAAAAAAACATAATTTTTGTTAAAAGAAATCATAAGAGAGACAGTCTCAAATCCTGACAAAATAAAACCTATGTTATTTTAGCCAATTTGAGACTTAATCATAATACTTGCAGGATTTTTTTTTCAAAGCGCAGATACATATGAAGTAAGACCTTCGAATACTTTAAACACTTGGCATATGATCCCTCAAAGCCAAGCCGAACTCATTTGTTTTCAGAGTAGAAAAGTGGCAAAAGTCATGAATTTTTAAAGTTTCATAACTCGCTCAATTTTAGGGTTATATGAATAGGGCTTTTTTTGTATTACTTGTCAGTGTAAAAGAAAAATTTTACTAAATATAACTTATAGGACCGGGAGACCGTATAAAAATTTAAATTTCGTAATTTTTTAAGAAATGTCTTTATTGGCCCAAATCGCTTTTAAAATATCTCTTTACATGATTTAAAACATTTTTGTAATTAGAACTATACTATATGGCCAAAGGTGACCGGTCACTTGCGATTTAAAACATTTTTGTAATTGGTTTTGTAATGTCTATGACTAACGGTTCAGGAATTAGCCATTGGACACCGTTGAGACCGGACACCCTGTATAAATTTATATATTTTTATATTGGGTTTTCATTTGATTCATGTGTACAACACTTCGATTGTTTTTTTGTTTTTTTATGTTGTATGTTAAATTTTGAAATTGGTTTTTCAAAACAAACATTCTTAAAATTCCGGGCAACGCCGAGTTACTTTAGCTAGTTACTTATAAAATAACGCACAATTTATTATAACAAAAATTTATTTTTTTTTTTCAGAGGGAGTTCAGAAACAGCTTTCACAAAATTTGACTGTTGCCACAATATAGTTATTAACATATAGTTATAGTCATATCTTTGTGGAAAACTCCTGAAAACCCGATTTTATCGGCTGACTCGTAGGTTTACCATTGTGTTTTCCTGCTTCCACTCCTCCATGTTTTCATACCTTTGGGTGCTGGAAAACACAATGGTAAACCTACGAGTCAGTCGTTAAAATCGAGTTTTCAGGTGTTTTCCCCCAAGATATGACTTGGCAAACCGATTGCGTTTTAATATGCGATACAAGATTTATCTAATCCTAGAATTTCATCCGTGAACTCGATGAGGTGATTATCTGTGCTGCCGGCTCCCGGTCTATTAGAAATATCGAAATGTTAACGAGAAATATCAAAAGCACTCTGTCATTGCTTAAATATTAGCGTGCGAGTGCCTCCGTGCCACTAGAGTCGGCTCTTAATCAAGTAAACATGCAAAATATAATTTTGAATTAATTTTTTTCTACATAAAAAAACAGAAAACGTAAAGTCGTGCGTCAAGCATAGATTACAAAACACTTTCCAACACAATATAATAAAGAGTAATATAAATCAGAATAATCAGAATAATATAACAAAACTTCACAGTTTAATAAGGTAAACAATGATGTCTAAATAAACAATTTGCAAAATGCATCACATTTTAAAGCACAATTTCAGCATTTACAATCAACAGACGGAATAATATCTGAATATTTTGTGCACCTCTGATCAGATTTATCATATAATACACATAGTACGCTAAATTTCGGTTCAATTCAATCAGGAAACACATAGAACAGGTGAAAATGCCCCTTCATCAAATACCATCATAAAGCGAAAATGTATTTTAGATGTTTTCTGCAGCTTTGTATATGATCATTAGAATTTATACGCACTAAGTAATATACAAAAAATTTTAAAGAATTAAACGCATACCAAAACGAAAGATGCACTTTCAGCAATTATTGTTCATAGATATAGATAGTATTGTAACCTAATTATTTTTTTGTGTCCCTGCATATGAACGATGAATGTTGTGCACACCATATTCTATAGTACGCATCTTACAGTGAACCTCAGAGATATATATTAATTTCAATATGTTTGAAATATTGTAACATGAAAAAATACACCGCATATGATTTTCACCAGACGAATCACAAGAAATCATAATGCAGCGGAATTATTTTGAGTGTCCCTGTAAATGAACGATAAATACCATGCATAACCTATTCTATAGTAAGCATCTTGTAATGCATTTCAGAGATATGTATATAAATTTGAATGTGTTTGAAAATATTAAACATCATTAAAAACAACCGCAAATGATTTTTACCAATGAGCCGTAATGTGACAAAATTCTTTTGAATGTGTCTGTAAAAGAACTTTAAATGCTACACACTTAATGGGCCTTATGCACGCGACCTGAGGTCGAGGCTAAAATTCGTCTGCTGGCGGTATTTACTGGCGGTGTTTAGCATAGCAGTCTATGGAGTGTGAGTTATTAATGCTTGTTTGTTAAAAATACCGCAAAAAAATTCTTTGATGCAGCAGCATATACTTAATATATTGTAATCTAAATTCAAAATGCTGTTCTGTATGCGGGAAAATTCTCTAAGTTTGCAAATTTTCAGTTAAAATGTATGCATTCAACCTGGGTCAATGCTAAAGTCGTGTGCTAGCGGTGTTTGCGCCTGCGCATACTGGTATTCTGCCGGTGCGGTAACTAGAATAACAGATCATCATACCGCCAGCGTCTGACGTCACCTGAATAGGGTCCATTTTCAATACCGAGCCTGCCATAGTAAATCTCAATAATATATATCAATTACATGGCAATCCTACTATATTTACGCGAGTTAAATACTTTTCAACTATGTTGGAAAGTGTTGAAAACGACTTGTCTTTGGTGGAAAAAAAAAGCTGATTGGCACATTTGCAGATTGATAAAACTCTTTTAACTGAAGAGTGACTCATATACCGCTATCAAAAATCAGTTGAATCAAGTGACGATGATTCAATTAATGCAGAAAATAAAAATTCTAATGGTATGGTGATTTAAATAGGAGGAATGACTAAATTATACCAGATGAAAGAACCTAATCAGGAAGAAAAATACGTGAAAGAGGATGATTTAATTAATGAGGGATGACGAGATTGTATATGTAATGAAACGACCTTTTCCATCACCTCTGGCGTTTCTCAGGAAAAGAAATGGACTTCAGATGAAAGGAAACAGATTTGGAAAATACGTAGTTCTAATTCATAAACATTTTTTTTTTTTTTTTTTTTTTTTTTTTAAATCTGCGGAGGTAAAATGATTTTATATCTCCCTTAAAAAGGAATTGAAGAACGTTGCTCTGAGATTGCTAAAAATAAATAATGACGTTTCAAATCTTTTCAAGAATGTAATTAAGATTTCTTTCATTTAAAAGGAAGGAAGATTGTTGTATACAGAAATATTTAAACAATACTTTTTACTAAGAATGACTCGCATGAGAAGTGTAGAGTAAATGATGTAGAAAAAAAAAGAATGATTGTCCATCAATATTTCGCATCAACAGTGAATAAAGATTTACAAATAAAGAAATGAAATGGGTATTTTCTAATTATTTAAAAAAATTAATATCTAAAGGATATAAATTTTTAGTGACAAAGTACTATCCATATATCACTATAGGCTTTTTCGTTGCCGTTATAAATGTGTTGCTCACATCTGGACGGTTGCCAAAAATCGGTTACTATTTTTATTTCATATTTTAGAACTTATTTATAACGCTTAGCGGTTATTTAATTGTCGTATTGGCACTTTCTTACCACCGTTCAATGATTTAATTCAAATTTTAATACATTGTCATTACAGGTGTAACGAATAGTGTTTTGCCCAAATATTAAATTAAACATAAATTAATTTTGAATGTAAATCAAATCATCACTGTAAAAAAAAAAAAAAAAAAAAAAAAAAAATCTGTTAAAATAGAAATTGTACTGGCAATCGAGACTTCAGTACTATTTCCGTATTTTAACGAATTTTTTTTTCCGTAAATTCCTGAAGAAAAAACGTTTTTTATAAAAAAAATTTCCGTTTTTTTCATATTTTCGTATTTAAAAATTTCCGTCTAAAGACAAAATATAATAATTTTTCAAGGAGAAACTTAAATATTTATGAATTTGACACTTTGCTTTTCAAGGACACGTTTACATCAAGGTCAGAAAATCAAAATTTAATTCAAACAATACTAAAGCAGCAACACTTACCCTGACGGGATTCGAACCAGGGAACTGCCCTCTTCCAGATTAGTACCTTGAACCATTACGCTACGGTATCACAAACTACGCGTTCAAATATCGTTACTTATTTCAGATGTCTTTTATAAAGCAAAGGCTAACATGTTAAACAAGGAAGGAATTTTCGTAGAGATAGTATTTTTCAATTGAGTATATAATTCTGAATATTTTACACATCTTTTCAATATAATTTCGAGTATTTAGCTTTTTAGTTTCATGCTTTATAAAAGATAAATTTTACTCTTTAAAATATTAGAGGTATGCGAGTATGTATTATGAGTAATGTCTGCTTCTTTTTTGAAAGATTTTAAAAATATTATTTTAATATTATTTTTATTTATTTATTTATTCATTCATTTAGTTTTGCAAGGAAACCAACATATTTTTTCCAAACATGCACTGTTTAAATTTTTTCAAATTCTTTGCCTGCTGATCTAGTGTAAACTTAAATGAAGATAATTACTACATGGTATTAAAATAAATTTCCTTTATTGCTTATTAAACTTAGATAAACTTCAATTTTATAATAATTTCATTGTTAAATTTCAGATATGTTTTAAATTTTATGTGCGAATCTGTTAAAGTGAATAGATTAAAAAATATTAAAATTAAAAATAGATATTTTCCTTTTTAAAACATCCTAACAGAAACCTAAAAAATATATTAATACTTACATTAAATTAAAAAAATCAAAAAATCCAAATGGGTAAAAAGCGAACTAATTAATTATTTCTCATCAATGTCAAACTATTTTTTATATTGCTTCCCTATTTTTTTTTATTTACTTGTATTGGTGACTTTTAAGTTGTGTTTAATTGTTAGTTCCTATCTATAAGCGCTGTTTTGATGAGGCCTATAGATGTCTATGAAGGTTAGAGTTGCAGTAAAGCTAGAGATCCTAAACACAACTTCTATGTTGTGTAATATTTAAACGGAGCTTCTGACTGTAAAATAGTCAATGAAACATCGTCTTCATTTTGAAAGATCTATCCAATGATATGTTACTCAATAAGGTGCGTAATTTTTTTTTCGTCTCTACCGCCATTTTTTATTTTACGGCCGCTATTTTGAATTTATAAAAACAAAATCTAGCCTATAACCATCGAACGGTTAAGAGGAATCGACAGAGACCTCATTCATCAAAATCCATCTAGCCGTTGGGATGTTTCGAGGGTATAAAGAAATCCACATACCCAGATACGCGTAAAACACATAATCCTTCTTGGCAGTCGGGTAATTAACAGCTTGCTATAAATAAGTCAAATATTATTTTAAAATCATAGGGAAAAATAGACTGTAACATTACCTTTTTAACGGTCTCAAACTTAAAAAGATATTAATAAGATTTCAATTTTTTTAAATATCGTAAAAATACTTAACATTTTATAATTAAAAAAAAAGAGAAAAAAAATATTATAGGGAGTCGTTTAACAATACATATTATAGATGGCGCCATAATTTTTATCGGTTTAACTTGAAAACTTATGTCAAACATACTATTTAGCCATTATTGGAAAATCAATGAATATATTTTCAATATGCAGCGATATTTACCCAATAATGGGATTTCAATAAAAATAATATCACTGTAAGACAAGTATATACAACAATTAATTACTTTGCTTTCCAAACAAAAGCAACTATTTCAAAACATCATTTGCGTAACTTGTGCTGTTTTGAAAGCGATACAGTAATATTCCGTAAAATATAGAGAAAACTTACTGGATTTATACGGATTTATAATCTCAAAATGTCAATTACGGAAATTGTACTGTTTCCTCAGAAAAATGAAGCTATTCCGTAAAATTTTACGGAAAAAATTGTGTATATTGACCTTTTTTTTATCAGAGTATATTTTACTTTTTGTTCTCGACATTCCTTTTGCTATGCAGATACAAAATGAAAATGCACAACGATGATTTCGGTATCGTATGAAAGGTTTTTGAACAGGATTCTAACATAGTACACACGCATTTCGTTAAAACGCTTTGTTTAAAAATTGCTGTGAAGTAAGAATTAAATGAGCATTGTTTATATAAATAACATGAAAAGTTTTCTCAAATCGAAGTTTAAAATTTTTTTTAAAAAAGTTTTTTGTCATGCTCAGCAATAATTATATATAAATTGAAGAGCTGAGTGGATGAACATGTTATGCTACATTTTCTAAACTTTTTTTTTTTTTTTATCTTTTGGTTGAAAGCGTTATGAGGTATCCTATCACATGATGAATCTAAAATTCTAAGATTCTATTTAGTCTTGAAGATTTAATACATTATTCATTAATATTTAATATTTTAATTTTTAACAATGTCAATAATATTAATAATTTTTTATATTTGAAAATTAAATATGAATAAGTTTTTCTGAGAGAGTTTAGTACCATATTTAAACACATTTTATCAAACGGAAAATAAATCATTAAAATTGACAACAAAAACTTTCACTTCAAATTTCTTCAAATGTAATTTTTGTTACTTAACATGTTCTCCCACTTAGCTCTTCAATTACAAATGGAACAAAAGAAATAAAGTGTGAGGTCATTTCACGTGTTTATTTTATATTTAAGATTAAAAAGCAAATTTTAATCTGAAAAGTTAAGAAGAAAAATATACTATCGTATATAGATGGAGTGGTATTTTACGTGTAGCTTCAAATGTATGTTTTGTTACATTAGATTAAATTGTAATTTAAATGTATTTCAATTTATTTTGCTTTCTCCTGTATTTTACGTTAACGAATAACGTCATCCTTTAATACAGTTAATATATATATATATATATATAGCTCTCTTTCATCATGAACTATCTACCTTTGATGAAATAATTCAGATGATACTCTGGCTCCGCGAGTGAAGTTTACTCATGTTTTAATTCGTATTTTTCCTTTAACTGTTTTAACCTGAGTATAAAAAATATTAGATATTTCTAAAAAGATTTGACTGTAGTGCGAAAACTCGTTATAATATCGGATCTCGTTACAATACTCGTTGGAATATCTTTAAAATTAAGAACGATATCGGAGAGAAAGTGAACTGAATTTCAGTTGCTTTCTAAAAGTAGCTGGATGATAAGGGATTTTCCACAAACTGACATTTTCATTTTATTTTTCATTTTCATTTTTTACTGATGCTTTAAATCTCTTTGAAAAAATCCTCAAAACGAGACCATTGAAAAAAAAAATCGAAACGCCTATTCGAAAGCTACCCATAGAAAATTTTATCCCCTTTGTTTCAAGTCAGTTAATAAAAAATGTTCATTTGTGGAAATTCCTTTATGAACCAGCTATTTAAAAAAAAATAATTGAAATTCTGCATCTATATCTCTGTCTTTCTGAATTCCCAAGTTATACTAAAGGCTTTTTTCTTATATTCTTGATTACTAAATTATAAAAAAATATTTCCGTTATCTTTTGATCACTGTTAAAAGTTATTTCATACAAATGTGTATTTTTCATCTAATATTTAATATATTTATAATCTAATTGCAGTATATTGTTTTGTCTATACTTCGTCAAGTTTTCTATAGAGATAATAATGTATGAACATCAGCGCAAACCATTTTATATTTCTATGAAAATTCTTATCTTACGAGAGTTTAAAACATTTAGAACAATAAATAACCGAATAAAGGTTAATTTGTATAGGGCCCCCAAACAGCAGCATGTTCCAGGGCCTCTGAGTGCTTTAAAACGGCCCTGATTCTGTCTAGCCGTCTTATTTTTAAATACTTTCATAATACATTTGCTTAAGGCAGCCGAGTTTTTTGTTCTGCTTCACACAGCTACTCAATAAATCTTTTGAGAAATGATGAAAGCCTTTAGCTCACGTTTCCCACATTTTTACAATAGTGAAGGACATTTAATGATTGCCATTATAGATGATCGTTTTAGTTGTGGGTATTTTGGACACAAATAAAAGTCTTTACACGATATATTTTGAAATATTTCATGTTTGTAACCTATCTCCCAGAACAAAGAGTTGTGTATTACTATTATAAAAGGGTTTTTTAGAAAACATTTGTCCTTTAAATCATGAAATACTGTTGTTACTTTATCATTGCATTGAAAAGGGATCTTACAATTTCAAAGAATTTCAAAATGTAATCTATTTTAAATCACACATTTGTTTAAACCAGCCGTAGTCATCCTTCGGGTCGTATGTGGTCCGCTGACCTTTTAGGTATCTCCTGGTGTACACAATCGTTAATATATTTATAATTATAAAAACTTGATATGTACATAGAAGACCTACAATAATGTTTTACATATTTTTATGACATGAATAAGACAAAATTTGCCTATTATTTATAATTAATTAAAACTAGCAATAAAGCTTTGTAAATGCCATTTACTTAGTCAAACGTTCTTTTTACACGCTTTAGTGATGTATGTATTTTGTAATTTTTAACACTAATGAATTATTATTTGAAATAAAAGTTTTACGAGATATTAAGGAATATAAAAGTGTTTTCATTGAGTAAAAGTCAGACTTATTAAAAGAAATCTCTATTTAAAAAATATTTTTAATTATTGTTTTTTAACTTGGAAATTCTGAATTATTATAATATTGCATTTTAAATTCGTTACATAACCAATGTTAATTATGTTAATTTTATTATATTGCTTTGTTATACTGCTTTTGTTATCTAAATATTTCAATTTACTTTTTTTAGATTATTATGGAAATTAGTGTGTTGTAACACTCCTAAAGTAACAAATGTATGTTTGTGGTCAGCGAAAAAAAAAAAAAAATCCCTGCCGGCCCGGCCTACAGGCAGAGGTAGATTTCGAAGTTAAGTATACTAATTTCACCAACAAAAACAAAATCATTATTAGATATAAATCCACTTTAACATCTGTCTGCTTTTGACGAGTTTTTATTTCCTTTTTATAAAATAGCTGGTTTTATCAGAATCATGTTAAGGCAATATTAAAAAATATATTTTCCATACTCAACAACTCGAAATTTTCTGGCACATTTTCAGATTCATTTTTAATTAAAAAAAAAATATGAAACATGCTGACGTGATTTTTGAAAAGATTTATAAGCGACCTGAGTTTTTATTTTTCTTTCAATTAATTAAAACTTGATTAATAAACAATTATTTTCTCAGTAGGGCAATATTTTTCGTTTCTAACAATCGCTTCGGGAAATTCTGTTCAAAATGCCCACTTTGACATCCTTTTTTGAAATATATTCTGCCTCTATCAAAAAATAGATCATTACTGTACATTATATAGTTTCTGAATAAGAGAATCTAGCAATTGGATGCGTTTGAGAGCAAAAATGAATTTAAAAATGAGTAAGAAAATAGACAGTTTGGATTTGAATGCACCCTTAATAAGATGATTTTTTTTCTTCAATCGCTATGTATTTTTAATTTGTTTTTGCTGTAAGAATTGGCCCTATCAAAAACTTCTCTATATAAATATTGAAGACAATATTAAGAAGATATATGATAAATTAATGGAGATTTTATATCTTGTGAATTGACGGAGTTATTAAAATTTTTCTTCTTCAACCACCCTTTTATGTTTTCGTTTTTAATTTTTTTTTCGGTACGAATTGGTCCTATTAGAAACTTGTTAATATAAAAGTTGTAGATAATATTAAGGAGATGTATAATAAAATTATTGGATTTGATATCTTGAGAATTGACGAAGTAAGGAATTTTTTTCTCCCAAAAACCCAATTTTTTGCGCTGCTTGAGCCTATTTTAAATTTTATCAAAAATCTGTGATGCATGAATTTTTGGCGCTATTTTTAGAAGTAATAAAAACTTTAAACTGATTTGATATGTACAAAAATTAAGAAGTTATGGTGTTTTTCTGGTTTTCACAAAACCCCTCCCTATTTCCATCCCCTTTGTCCGCTTTTGCCCATTAACGAACTTGAGCGAGATTTTATGTCCCTTGATTTTATGTATCAGTTTGAAAGAGATTTGTGCAGAATTAGGGAACTTATCGTGTCCAGAAGAAAGTGATAACACAATTGCTTCGGGAAATTCCGTTCAAAATGCCAATTTTGACATCATTTTTTGAAATATATTCTGCCTCTATCAAAAAATCGATCATTACTTTACATTATATAGTTTCTGAATAAGAGAATCTAGCAATTGGATGCGTTTGAGAGCAAAAATGAATTTAAAAATGAGTAACAAAATAAGCAGTTTGGATTTGAGTGCATCCTTAATGCAATGATTTTTCCAGCACAATCCGCTTCGGGAAATTCGGTTCAAAATGCCCACTTTAACAGCACTTTTTTAAATATATTCTGTTTCTATCAAAAAATCGACCATTTCGGTACATTATATTGTTTCTGAGTAAGAAAACGTAACAATTGGAAGCATTTGAGGGCAAAAATGAATTGTAAAATGAGTCAGAAAATAAGCAGTTTGGATTTGAATACAACCTTACTCAGATGATTTTTTTCTTCAACCACTATGTATTTTTAATTTTTTTTTTTTTTTGCTGTAAGAATTGATCCTATCCTAAACTTGTCTGTACAGATGTTGTAGACAATATTAAGAAGATATATGATAAATTCATGGGGATTTTATATCTTTTGAATTGACGGAGTTATGGATTTTTTACTTCTTCAAACCCCCTTTTTGTTTTCGTTTTTAATTTTTTTTTGCGGTACGAATTGGTCCTATCAAAAACTTGTGAATATAAAAGTTGTAGATAATATTAAGGAGATTTATAATAAAATTAATTGGAATTGATATCTTAAGAATTGACGAAGTTATGAATTTTTTTCTCCCAAAAACCCTATTTTTTGCGTCCCTTGAGCCCATTTTTAACTTTATCAAAAATCTGTGATACATAAAATTTTGGCCGTATTTTTAGAAGTAATAAAAACTTTAAACTGATTGATTTTATGTATTAGTTTGGAAGAGATTGGTGCAGAATTACGAAAGTTATCGTGTCCAGAAGAAAGTGATATATATAGATAGATAGATACATAGATAGATAGATTATATGTGGGAGGAAAATTCACACAGGTTACAACAGGAACTACTACTGTTTAACTCGTTAAAATGTTTAATTGAAAGTTTTAAACTTCTAGATTACATGATACTAAACTACTAACATTTATCTGACATACAAAAAACAGCACGACATTTAACGTTTAATTGAATGATATCTCTAGCACGGGTCTACAGCGATCCCGTCTAAAAAAAAGTAAAAGCGGGCAGCGCCCAATTTAAAATCAGCTAGGAGAGAGCACTGCTCTCCTTCAACGCAGAAAACCATCTCCCGCAATCTCCAGCGTTCGGCCTTCCGTTTTCGTTAGCTCATCAACTTCTCGTGAGAAATGGACTTCGCCTTCTTCCGACATTTGGTCTGGGCTATTGTTCGCCACTACATTCGTCCATCCTGACCATTCTGTGTCCTCACAGATCATCCACCATATAGACTGGACCGGTACCGTCCGACTTTCCTGGAACCTGAAAAATACTAGAAAAACACACACAAAAACAAACAACATGACAAATATGCAATATCAAACTACGTATACAGACGAACACAGTCTTTCCATCAAAAAAAAAAAAAGAAAAAACACAGTTTCAGTTCTTTTTTGCTAAATATAGTCCAAAAAAAACACAATGCGCAGGTGAGTTCATCACATGGATACAGTCCTATGAACAGTTTTTAAACAGAGAGTTTTTTTTCTCTTGTATAAAACAGTAAAAAAAAAATATGTTCAGATGACAGCACAGTCACTTTTGATAAACACAGTAAAAAAAAAAAAAAAAAAAAAAAGATGAGACGGTGCAAAAAAAAACACATAAAAATATCAGCTTGGATTAGCACTATATTTTTTAGGTTGAAGAAGCCCACGGCTTCATGTGATCGGCTGCAGTAGAGGTCACTCTTGGACCCTCTTGAAAGCCCACTTTTTCGACATCGTATCGATCATTGCGCTTCACTTTGATCACTTTGTATGGACCAAGGAATTTCGGTCGTAGCTTCATACCGACCCCAAATTGGGTTCGTTGGATTGCAACTAAATCACCGATTTTATAACATTTCGCTTTTTTGCGTTTACGGTTGAAAGTTTTGCGATTTTCCTCCTGAATTTTTAATATATGTTGTTTCGCGATATTTCTGCTATTCAGTCTTTCCTCGACAAATGCGTTTTCATGTTCCTCATCAAGAATTTGTTTTATTCTTAAATCTTCCCTATTTCTGATTTTTACTCCCGTTAAAAGCTCAAAGGGTGTGTATTGAGTGCTTCGGGAAATCGTACTATTCATTATTCGTTGAACAGCCGGTACGTATTTGTACCACTTTGACGGATCGTCGATACTTAATTTAGCAAGGATTAATATGAGTGTTTCCTGTTGTCGTTCTACCTGTCCGTTTCCTCTGGGTATTCCCGTTGTAATTAGAACATGCTCAATATTTTCGTCTTCGAGATACTTTTTAAACTCACTAGAAGTGAAGGCGGCACCTCGGTCGCTGATTATTCGCTCTGGGTTCCCGAATGTAGCTTGTTGAATTTTTAATTTAGAAATTGCTTCCTTTGCAGATGCAGTCTTGACTAGATAGAACCACACGAATTTAGTAAAAGCGTCCACTACAGAGAATATAAAATTGTAGTTTTTGTTGGTCGAGGGCATTGTGCCTAAGTGGTCGACGTGATAAGTTTGGAGAGGGGAATCATGTTTAGGAATGGGATTTAGCAATCCTTCACCTTTCCCTCGCTTTCGGTTGTACAGGATGCATTCTACACAATTTCCTATAACACTTTCGATTTGTTTTCGAAGATTAGTGATATAATAATCCTGCTTTATTATCGCTTCGGCCTTCGCTACAGCGTAATGTCCTTTATTATGAATTTCGCGAATAATTTCTTTCTGCATAATTTCCGGTACCATAATTAGTTCTCTACCATCTTCATATTTGTACACCATATTTTTCCTAACAAAATAATCTTTACTTTCATTTTTCTCAACTAGTGTTTTGATAGTTTTAATGTAATCGTCTTCGTTTTGTGCTTTGGTTAATTTTGTTGTAATTTCATCATGCGAACGTGTTGTGACTAATACGGTGTTACGACTCAACGCATCAACGTGTTTCATTTGACTTCCGGACCTGTGGACAATTTGATAATCGAATTCTTGTAGGAATAATGCCCACCTTGCTACTTTTGGCGTAAGATCTTTCTTCTCTAATGTTTTTTGAAAAGCGGAACAGTCAGTTACTATTTTAAATTTATTTCCTAACAGGTATGTCCGGAATTTCTTTAATGCTTCAATAACAGCCAGCGCTTCAAGCTCGTAACTACTATATTTGGCTTGGGCGGGTGTTGTTCTCTTACTCATGAAATTAACGGGGTGTAAGTTTCCATAATCGTCTTTTTGTAACAAGACTGCTCCAAAACCTAAGCTGCTAGCATCCGTGTGTAACTCTGTCTCTGCCCCTTGTCTAAATATGTGCAACACCGGTTTATCCGATAATTTATTTTTCAATGTTTGGAAAGCTTCCTTTTGACTCGCTCCAAAATTAAATTCGTTCTCCGTTTTCAGGAGATCACTTAAGGGTTTAGCGATTCTAGCATAATTCGCTATATATTTTCTAAAATATCCAGTTAACCCTAGGAAACTCTGGAGTTGTTTCTTATTTTGTGGCTCAGGGAATTTCTCAACGGCTAATGTTTGTGTTTCTGAAGGGCGAATTGTTCCGTTTTCCACTATGTATCCTAAAAATTCGATCCTTCTTTTCAAAAACTGGCATTTAGAAAAATTGAATTCTAGACCATACTCTGATGCTACCTGAAACACGCGTTTCAGTTTAGAAAGCGCCTCTTCTTCAGTCTTCGCAGGGACGATTATATCGTCTAAGTACACGGAAATCGTTTTATCTCTTATTAACTCTCTGAGGCATGCATATATGTAGCGTTGGAAAAACTGCGGGGCGGAGCTTAACCCCTTGGGGACGAGCGGCACGGATACGTGCCGCATGAAGCGCTCAGAATCCTTGTTTTTCCTCACCAGTAAAATTTTACTGTAAAATTTGCCTTATTTAATCAGCGCATTTTCTCGATTCAAGAAGACACAAATTTCTGTTTTTAAAAAACGGTGACAAACGATTAAAAATTTCGTAAAAGGCTCCCGTCCCGAAAGGGTTAAACCAAAAGGCATTACATTATACTCGAACTGGGAATTATTTGTAACAAACGAAGTAAATTGTTTACTGTCCTCATTGACTTCTACGTGGAAAAAACCATTCTTTAAGTCCAATGTGCTAAAAACTTTATTTTGCCCGATCTCGTCTAAAATATCATCTATTACCGGAAGGGGGTAATTATCCCTAATTATCTTTCGGTTAAGCTTTCTGTAATCAACGCATAATCTGTAATCGCCATTTTTCTTTTTGGCTAAAACAATAGGCGCGGCGTAACTCGAACAACTTTCTCGTATAATGCCTTTATCAAGCCATTCTTGGACTTGTTTATCAACAAACGCTTGTTCTGCAAATGCTAATCGCCTAGGTCGGTGCGTAATCGGTATTTCATAGCTCAATATTATTTTAAATATCAAGTTAGCACTTTTTATTTTCTCAGGCTTGTAATTCTCAACTAAGTTAATTAATTCCTTTTTTTAAACCGCAGTCAATTATGTGAGTAAGATCAATTTCGTTTATATTAACCGAATTTACCATTTCTGCTAAGTAAACAGATTCATACATAGGAGTGTCAGTTAAGCATTCTTCAATCATGGGAGTGTCTATGGAATATGACCGCAAGCCTGGGATGGTCATGGGAATGTTTACAACATCCGACTGCGAGACTGACTTGGCCATGGGAATGTTTACAACATCTGAAGGAGTGTCTAACTTCGGAATTTTTAAGGAAACCGCAGTTATCATATTAACAGTATAATTTTTCTCCTTATTTCGCTTACTCATAACTTTAAGGCCATTACCAGATATTTCAAAATTTAATTTACTTAAACAATTATTTCCGAGGATCATATCATATTGTAAATCATTTAAAACGTAAATATCACAATAGATACTAATATTATCAATTGAAATGTCGGTATTGAAAAAACCCTTCGGACTCACTCCTTTTCCGCTAATTCCTGTCAGTTTCACATCGTTTTCATTTAATTTAGGGCATCCTAAACTCTTATAGATGTTATCATTAACCATTGTTACGTCAGATCCGGAATCTACCACACAGCTGACCTTTTTCCCCATAATTTCAATAATTTTGAGGATTTTATCCGATGGGCAGGAATTTTTATTTGCAGTGTTTACTGATTTATTATTATGGAAGTTACTTTGCTCAGCCCTATGTTCGGTTTCTTTGCCTCTAAAATAAGTTGGCCCTTATTTTCTTCTGGGACATTGATTTGATTTATGGGAGGCGTATTCATTACAATAAAAGCATCTAATTTTGAAAGGGTTAGCGTTATTCCTCGTGTTAAGATAATTTTTTTCATATTTGCTACTCTGCGGAATGTTATTTCTGTTAAAACTTTTGTTTTCAACATTTTGAGTAAAACGCTTTTTAACATCGTTATTCGGACTTCTCGGTTCGGAGTTTTTCCTGATAATATTGCGAGCTGCCTCATAATCATCAAGCTTACTTATAAAATCTGAGACTTTCGTAAACTTAGGCAAGTCATCAATAAAATACTCCCTTATCTCAAACGGTAATTTTTTCCTTATTTGGTCAATGACCAAAATGTTTTTTAAGTCGTCAAAAGACGAAATGTTAAGACCTGACAGCCATTGTTCTAAAAAATTAGTAATTTCAAATGAAAAATCTCGCCACGAGGCCGAATTTTTCTTTCTATGGGAAAAATTTTTTTGTCTAAATTGTTCTGGACTCAGTTTGAATCTGTTCAGTAATAACTGTTTCACGTAATCGTAATCATTGGAGAGTTCCTCCTTTTCGCGACCTATTATGTTGACTATTTCCAACGGTAACAGACCTAACAAATAAGTTACCCAATTTTCCTTTTCTACGCCCAAACGCTTGATTTGGCGCTCAAACAATGTAAGGTAAATACTAATTTCTTCTTGGTGGTTGTACTTTGTAATTCATTTCAAAACATCGGGGCTTTTAATCCCGCTACTCAATGTTGGTATTTCGATTTTATTTTTCGCGGCTATTTCGAGTTCAAGTCTTTTGAGTTCGAATTCGCGTTTGCTCTCTTCTTCTAATAGTATTTTTTTTGCGGCTTCTTCCCTTTCAGCAACAATTCCGGCTAGAAGATTTTTTATAACATCTTCATTATAATTGCTCGATTTAATGATCATCTCCGAGAGTTGTGGCTTAGTAGAGCTTTCTGGAGCTTCTAGCCCCAATTCCCGCACTACCCCTAAAAGGTCTACCTTCTTGGCACGTACTAAATGCGCCATTATTTTTATTTCCAGTTTAATATCAATTTTTTATAGCAACACAAACATATAAAAAGGAACTCACTTACTTTTAAAGGGAAAATCCTTTCTTGAAAATATAAAACACAATAATAAAATAAAAAATGGTTTGTGCGAGCTTGTACCACCACCGGTACATTCGCTGTGTGTAAAATGAATATATTTTTTCACATGCGTAAGGGAAAAAAAAGACGAATCAAAGCTCACGACAAAAAAAGCACAGTGAGCCAAAAATTAGCCAAAACAGCCTACAAAAAATAAATCACTAGGCTGAGTATATCGCACTAAAAACACATAAAAAACAACAGTCCACAAAAAATAAATCACTAGGCTGCTTAAAAATGTTTTAGTCACACAAAAGCTCACTAAAAAAAAACACACCGTGAGCCAGTAACTATCACATCACTCGCGAGAAAAAAAAACACAGACTCACACAAAAAAAACACCGTGAGTCGTTCACACACGCGATCCTTGGACCCGTGAAAATAAAAAAAACTACGGGCATTCGTTGCACACAGGTTTTTTGAAGCGGCGAACCAACCTTTTCTTTCTTCCTTTTCCGAAAAACCCGAAATTCTTTTCCAGAATCTTTCGTCAGCAGCTTAAAACAAATCCTTCGGATCCGAGTCGAGATTCAGATTCCGTTCAGGTTGTAGGATGTCCAACTGTCCAGGGGATTGATTTCAAATTTCAAATCGTAAAAAAAAAAAAACTTGTTGAGTCCGGTAATTCAGTTCATATCCCGGCCGAGCCCCCAAAAATTTGTGGGAGGAAAATTCACACAGGTTACAACAGGAACTACAACTGTTTAACTCGTTAAAATGTTTAATTGAAACTTTTAAACTTCTAGATTACATGATACTAAACTACTAACATTTATCTGACATACAAAAAACAGCACGACATTTAACGTTTAATTGAATGATATCTCTAGCACGGGTCTACAGCGATCCCGTCTAAAAAAAAGTAAAAGCGGGCAGCGCCCAATTTAAAATCAGCTAGGAGAGAGCACTGCTCTCCTCCAACGCAGAAAACCATCTCCCGCAATCTCCAGCGTTCGGCCTTCCGTTTTCGTTAGCTCATCAACTTCTCGTGAGAAATGGACTTCGCCTTCTTCCGACATCTGGTCTGGGCTATTGTTCGCCACTACATTTATATATATATGTATAAAGTTTTTTACTGAGGGTGGTTTGGGGTTCTAGGAGTCATGATCGGTGTAGATCTGGAAAAAATTTTCAGAAATTCCAACATGGGAACGATCCCAATAGGTAGTATTTCATACGAAATCTACCTAAAAGGAGTATGGCTAGTTTAAACTTTAGAATTCTCTCATTCTGTCGGTCATACAAGGAAGCTAACTTAAAAAAAAAAAGGGAAAAAAAAGGTGTATGTGGAAGAAGCATTCAGAAAAATGTTATGTAGTGAAGTTCGAAACAATTTTATGTAGCATTCAAAGCTTTTTATCCTTTTAACTCTTTAAGCCCTGACCCACACAATTGTGCAGGTGATACTAAAATAAAAGAGAATGACTATTTCCGGTTTTTGTGAGATTTAAACCAAATCTGCACCTTACAATATGAGTTAATTGGCTTCAGATGTTCTGATAAGACACAACTAGAGGGCACCAACTACATTACAGAGTTATATTTTCTGCTTTTAAAAAGACTATATCATCTGACAGCAATAGACACAAAGTATGTTTAGAAATACTTTCGTAATTTCTTTTAAATATGATTTTTAATGTTTGCTTAGGTTTAATTTTTCTTTTCATACACTTTATTCATGATTTTAATTGATTTTGCCTTTGATAAATTTAATTTGGCTTTACAAAAGTTGAAAAACAAATGACCCACACAATTGTGCGGGTCCGGCATTTACCATTTCCAAAATAGATATAATTCCTAATATATAAAATTTTTATTTTTAAGTGATTATTTTTAAACTTATGTTTTTAGCAATTTATTTTTTATTAATGAAATTTTTAAAGCGGATTAATTTTAAATTAATAGGTTTGCACTATTCATGAATTCTATTTAAAATTGATAGTATTAGATATATAATATGCACATGTAACGAACTGTATGTTTCTGCTCTGAGTTATATATGCCATATATGATTTATAAGTTTGATACCACGAGATAGATTTTTAAGTTTGATGAATTCATTCCATTTTGACGACACAGCAAGTAAACCACCAGGAATAAATAACAAATTATGGAAAGTTCAGCAAATGCTCGACAGATTCCGTACTGTCTGCTTGAATTTACCAGGAGATGAGGGAAAATTTTCCATATGAGCAGACGATTCCTTTTTTTAGGACGTGCGCCAGTAAAGCAGTATATAAAAAACAAACCACACTCTGTTGTAACAGCATCATCTGGGATAGTTTTAAATTTTGTAGTATACATCTAGGCTTAGGACCTGCTGTAGTCCTTACTCTGCTTCAGACCTAGTTTTATGTACTTCGATCGGTATTTCAACAAAATACCGCTGCTGGAAAAACTTGAAAAAATAAATCTGAAGGATCAGGAACCACCCAAGGTTTGAAGGAACCACCCAAACTTTCAATTTCTACCAAAAAAATCTCCCGGTTTTAAAGGGTTAAAATTACTAAAATATTTGAAAAAGTGTTCACATAAATATGACTAATTAAAAATATGATTGGCCAAGAAAAATGTAAAATAAATTCTTAAATAAAACTCTTTTACTGATGTAAAATATTTTCAATTTTGTAATTTTACCTTATTATTTCCTTTGAAAATTAAAAAATAATAATAATAACAGTTATAGCTAGTTTCGAAAATTCTTGAACAATTCTTGAAACAGATATTTTTAGCATATAATCAACCATCTTTTCAAAATTATTTTCTATTTCAATTTTAATAGAAAACAATTCATTTTAAAGACAATTTTATGTAGAATCCAAATTCTTTTTCCTTAAAAAATATTGAAAAAAAAATAAAACTATAATTAACGAACAAAGAAGAACACATATTAATAAATAAAATACATTTATTGATGTACAATATTACAAATTTTGTAACTTTACATTATCATTTACTATCGAATAAAAAAAAATGTTTGCAGTTTACAACAAAGTTTTATATTAGCTTAAAAATTTCTTTCCATTTTCACAGACACAATATTTAGTTGTCAATTTAATTTTTATACGGTTTACTTGACTCTTTATCAAATTAGCCCCACACTGATGTATTTATTAGTTTTAGCATTAACCTAATATTAAAAATTTTGTAAGCTGCACAAAATAATTGCTTTCAAGTAGCATTGAACAGATTTTGCATCTAGCTGCATTCGCCAAGAAAGATGCAACTAATAATAATTATAATGAAATATAAATAAATAAATAAAATTTACTTAACATCTTTACAGGCAGTTGAATTTTTTAAAAAAAACATAGATTGAAATTTCCTTAATTTTTTATTTAATATAGTTATATTTTTTATTACAAAATGCTCATAAGCTTTTGAGAAATATGAAAAGTTTGAATATTCAACTAAAAAAAAATGGCAAACGTTTTTAAATGCACTTATGTCAAATTATATTTAATCTATTCTTGAAATTTATTTTTTATTTTTATTCCGATTGAAATTCTGAGGCTCTCCAAATGTTATGATGTTTCTGAATTTGTCTTGTGGAACATTACATCTACAGATGTTTTAGGATCAGCTTTGCAATATAAAGAAAATTCATTTGAAAAATCGAACATGTGAATATTCTTATTTTGTACCTTTTTTTCTCATATGCTTGTTACTAAAATTCTTTTTACCACTGATTTTAGTTTTAAAAAAATGACATTAAATAAGAAGTTAATCTTTTTACTTAGTATATGTATTTTTTTACTACTTAGTACTTACTTTTTCAGTGCATGACTTGAACAAACGGAACATAACAATGTAAACTCATTTTTTGAAAGATATAATAGGATGAAATAAAGTTTAAAAATAGTATCAATCATTTCACTTTTAATTTTTTTCTTAACCTTATTTTAATATAACCAAATAATTTTTTTTTAAAGTATGAAGGGCATATCATGGATTTTAGCGTTCCCACATTTTCTACTTTTATTACTACTATTTCAAATTAAAAATCATTAAGATAAATTTACAAACACTTATATTACAAATCTACATTACAAAGTAATGTATTAAAATGGTGGGAGAAAAGTGAGAAAATTTTAAGAATGGTGCGGCCCTGTGTTTCTATTACCCGACTGAAAAGAAGGGTTATGCGTTTCACGCGTATCTGGGTATGTGGATTTCTTTATACCCTCGAAACATCCCAACGGCTGGGTGAGTTTTAATGAATGAAGTCTCTATCGATTCGTCTTAACAGCCCAATGGTTATAGGCTAGGTTTTGTTTTTATAAATTCAAAATGGCGGTCGTAAAATACAAAATAGCGGTAGAGACTAAAAAATAAATTACGCACCCTATTGAGTGGCATATCATTGGATAGGTCTTTCAAAATGAAGACGATGTTTCATTGGCTATTTTACAGCCAGAAACTCCGTTTAAATAATACACAACCTGGAAGTTGTGTAGGTAGGATCTCTAGCTTTACTGCAACTCTAACCTTCATAGACATCTATAGGCCTAATCAAAAAAGTGTTTATAGATAGGAACTAACAATTAAACACAACTTAAAAGTCACCAATACAAGTAAATAAATAAAATAGGTAATTAATATAATTCACATTGATGAGAAATAATTAATTAATTCTCTTTTTGCGCAGTCGGGTTTTTTGATTTTTTAAATTTAATTGTATTATTAAAGGGTCTAATTTCTATAAAATTATATATGAAAATCACATAAAATATTTAAACTAAGTTAATAATTACTAAAAGTGATAAAAAAAACTTTTACAAGGCAACCATTATTTATTTAGATCGTCATGTTTCATCGCTCAGACGGCGATATCTTTGAGATCCATAATGATACAAATATTTTCGCAATTTTTTTTTAAACTTGAAAACTGGTAAACAAAAATCACGTGATCACCTGTATAATGAAATCAAGTGCAATAATAACTAGTTGGAAGTGCCAATCCCATAACTTTCTTCTATCTCATGTCAATATTTCATTATAATCAGTTTTATTAGTATTTTTATTAGAATTAAGCATAACTTCCTACACTTTTCGATGGTACAATATTGAAAATTGCACAAAAATCGCTATTACAGCGCCCCCTTCCAGCGGAATTTTTCGAAATACAGGGAGGACCTTCTTGCCATGGCCAAAAACATACACAAAAAATTTGTTTCAATTCTATGCATAACTTCATAGACTTTTTGATGGTTCAATACTCAAAATGCACAAAAATCGTTATTACAGCGCCCCCTACTGGCGGATTTTCCCCAAATTAATGGAGCACCTGCTTGCCATAGCCAAAACGAAAAAAAAAATTGGTTCAATTCTATGCATAACTTCATACAATTTTTTGATGGTACAATGGTGACACACGGACATACGGACACACCGACAGACAGACGTTTTGTATAAACATGTTTTTCGTGATCTCTGACCCCTAAAACGTGTAAATCCGTCGAAAACCGGAAGTTGAAAAAAATTTCGATTACAATACTTTCTTCTATTGAAGATAGAAGAAAGTAAAAATGAATATATGTGAACGTGAATTATGTTATATTATTGTTCCTTATTCTGCAGAGCACCTCTTTCCAAATTTTAGGTATCACCATGGAGGCTGAATCATTACACATATTCTCACTGCGTAAAAAGATCTCTATTGATTTTTGGATAATGGCGGTAAATGATTGATTTTAAAAGTAGTAGAATAATTTATCCATCATGATTTTACTTTCCTGCCATTATCCGAGAATCAATAGAGATCTTTTGAGAATGTATGCAGTGATTCAGCCTCCATGGAGCTAATTAAAATTTGGAAAGAGATACTCGGGAGAAAAAGAAACAATAGTATAAAATAATTCACGTTCACAAATATCCTGCTTTATTATTGCACTTGATTTCATTATACATGAGATCGCGTGATTTTTGTTTTCAATTTAATGAAATTTCGCGAAAATATTTGTATTATTATAAATCTTGAAAATGTCGCCCTCGGAGCGATGAAACATGTCGACCGAAATAAACCGAAATAAATAAATTCGCCATGTGAGTGTATTATTATCACTTTTATCAAGTATTAACCCTTCACTGCACGACGTGCCACATCTGGCACATACCTAAAAACACTGTAATTCCTATTATGCGCCATGAATTTGGCCAATATGATTTCTATCCCTGATCAAGAACATTCCAAAGAATGGAATAACATTTGTTTTGTCCATGTCAGATGGCTGCATTTTACAAAAAATTAGATATTGTTCTTCGAAAAAAAAAAATCGATCAAGCTATTAAGGTAAAATTACTTTCAATATTTTTACTGAATACTTATAAATATTAATATAAAAAAAGTTGCACAATGTTAAGCAGATAAAATTAATTAATTTAAGCTCATTTAGTTGTAAAATACAGCAATACAATATTTTAAAACCCTAATTGTGCGTATAGGGTACACGCCATAAAATATCAAATTTTAGCTGAAAATTTGAAATTTAATCTTTTTTCCCATTTTTCCCATTATTAAACCGATATATAGATTTCAAATAATTTTTTTCATAAAAATAGAAAAAATCGTGCAGTGAAGGGTTAACTTAGTTTGGGTCTGATTTAATTAGGTAGATTTCGTAAGAAATACTACCTATTGCAGTCGTTACCATGGTGCGACTTTTGAAAAATTCCTTCATAACTTTTCCTTATAGGACGCCAGGAACCCAAAACCACCCCCACCTAAAAAGTTTATATATATATATATATATATATATGTATGTACTAAATTTTGTCCGCACGATAAAAGTCGCAATTATGCACGGATCGTCTTCAAACTCGCCAACAACTTTGAGATGGCTAATATCTCGGCGGGGATTGAAAATGGGTAAAATCGGACCAAGGGAATGGAAATGGGGAGGGTTCAAAAATTTGAATACCATCTTAACATGATTCCGATAAAATCAGCTCTTACACAACAATAACAGAAAAAAATAAATATTTTTCGTTATTGCAGTTGCCAACAATTAAAAAAAAAGCAATAAAATTCTCCCCACAACAATTGCTTTTCTTTTACGAGAATTTCACGTGAAAAATTAAATAAAATAAATAGTTTGACGAATTGAAAACAAATTGAATATTACGTCATAAGTTTCCTAGAGCAAGATTTCCGCATGAAAACTCAAAATGAAATAAATAGTTTGACGAATTAAAAAAACAACAACAAAATATTGCGTCATATTGGAAATAAAATGGACCTCAGCAGGTGAATATGTAACGTCATGTGAGTTTGAAGAAACGTATTAAAACATGATAAAAACCCGAATATGGAAATATTAACTTATTTATCACTTTGAGGTTCTCTGAATTTGCTTTAGCTATTTTTTAAACCTATTCCATATGCATGCGTGTGTGTATTCGTGTATATTAGAATTTTCACAAAATGTTTAGCTCCCTAGAGCTTAGTGGAGGAACTGGGTTTATCTCTAATCTTGATTTAAATTTTGTTGGTGAATTTAGAACTTAACTTCGAAATCTACCTCCGCCTGTAGGCCCGAGCCGGCAGGGATTTTTTTATTTTTACATACAAATTTTGAGTACTTAATATGTATTCTGAATTTGTACACAATACATCTAATAATTATACAACACCTATTCCAAATTAACCGTAATGCGACCTCAATGAACAGCAACTTTCAGCACTTAATTATTCCAACACTGTTAGTTTCAGCTTCTAATTACTACCACACCTGCTCTTTATGCAATCCTTGTTATTCATCCTGTTTGCAACCAGAACAATATTACTTCCAATGTCTCTAAGTTAATCAGAATCAATTCCACTTCCTCCAGAATTGAGGGCAAATCAGTAGCACAGTTACAACACCGAAAACTAAGCTGAAATATCACAGTACACCACTGTGTGTCCACCAACATTTCACCAGTAGATTTTAATAACACGGTATTGTAAATCTCGACCTAAAAATGCCTGTCAAAGGAAAATAATAAGATAAATGAGTTTTTGTAACTGGTAATAAATTCTGGTTTTATTTAAATTACGTTTTACAAGGAATTATCTCAAATAGTATATCTAAAATAAAGCAATTTCTAAAAAGAAGATAAAGCGATAGGCATTACTCACGATTCAGGAAATAGAAACTGTAATTTAAAAGTAAATGCCAGTTATTTAAATTCATATTATTTATATAATCTGTAAATCAATAGTCATGATAATAAAAATTCATTGTTGTTTTACTTACTTTTTTATAAGTATGTTTGTTTATTTTACAATTGGTCATGTTACTTATTAAAAAAATAATAATCAAGCAGAAAATCTAGCATAGACATAAAACTCAATGAACTTCTTTTATGTGCATTTAAACAGTGATCTGTCGTATCTTTAATTATATGTATTGTGGTTTAGTAGATACATACATTTATGCTATTTGCTGAAAAAAGGGCAATTTGTAACTAACAGAAGATAAAATGTTAAAAAATAAAAAAATGAGTTAAAAGTAATTTTTAACTTTTGGATAACGAAACGGTAATAAAGGAGAAGAAAAATGTCCTGTTTGTATGTTATAAAATAAATATAATATGGAAAGCTGATGAATTATGAGAAAGATATTGTATCGGTGAGATAATATTGTGATTGCTGTTGATTATCCTGCCATGTTCGTAAGCAGTCACGAAAAATTTGAAATGCAGTTGGGTGTGTTATGTCAGCTGAAGTATAACGGCAAAATATTACCTATCAATTACCTGTCAACAATTTCAGTTCAAAACTTAGAAGAAAAATTAACTGTTTTATTATCTATTTATTAATCCCACACTGCCCGGCATTTGCTTTTGGGAGTATGTTTTTTACAGTCATATTTAGAGATAGATACCACAAAAGTGTAATTTTTAACGTTATTTAATAGCTGATTTCATTAACTAAAATTAGATAATATAAATATTTTTATTTAAATGTAGTGGTACAACGGAACTGAATTTATTTATAAAAGATTAAATGTTATTTATTTCATTCTTGTACCACTGTGCAATGCAGTGTTAATATTCACAACAATTTCGAAAAAAAAAATTCGAGGAGTTTTCCGGAATATCATTTTCCTATAGTAATTTGAATGATTTACATAAACGCTGATATTACAATTACGTTTGTGTAAAACACCGAGTTTTTTCTTCTTTTTATAGTTTTAATACAAATTTAAGAAACTTTGAAACTGTATTCAAAAAATCTTTTGTTTCAGTATCTTAGGAAATTTTATATTACTTCTTTGTCTTTGTGATTTATATGTACAACGAAAGTATGGAAATAAGTGAGGCATATAACTTTTCTGATTTTCATGTGATTTTTTTTTTAGAGATATGTTCAACAAAAGTAGCATTTCCACAAGTGTACTGTATAAAGAAATGCTCCAATGTGCAGATTCAGCAGATGTGCTGAGCAGTATAAGCAATTATTGTTTAGATTTTCTTTGGTGCCATGCTTTTTTTTTCAGTATTATCGAAATCGTTGTCTAATCAATTATATGACTGTGAATGTGGATCGAGAAACACGTCATATTATTAATATTTAAATTTGATTAACAAATAATTAACAAATCGCATCTAAATCAGCCTTTAATTTACCGCCTCTAATGTGGCTTAAAATTAACTTATCAAGACCGTACTTGAATTGCTTTGCCTTAAATAAAAAGGTGTTCCAATTTTCGTAAAATGTAAATTACTTAAAGTAGGTTCTTTTTACTTTCTTCTATCTTTACAAGAAGAAAGTATTGGATTCGTGAAAATTTTCGACTTTCGGTTTTCGACGGATTTACATGTTTTAGGGGTCAGAGATTCTGAGAAACAAGTTTTTACAAAATATCTGTCTGTGAGTCTGTGACTGCGTCTGTCTGTATGTATGTGATACAAATTTTGTGGGCACTCTATCTCAATAACTAATGCACGGAATTTAATAAAAATTTATATTCAGTTAGTCCCTGATATAAATTGGTGCTGATTAGTTTTTGGTGCAAAGTTGCTCATCAGGTGGCGCTGCTATGCAGTATTTTTCACGATTTCCACAATAGCTCAATCTCCAGAACTAATGCATGGATTTTCATCAAGCTTCAAATTCAGTTAGTCCTTGACATGAATTGACGTTTTATAGAGTTTTGTGTAAATCGCTCAACATGTGACGCTGCTATGCTGCATTTTTTGGCGATTTCCGCAATAGCTCTATCTGAAGATCTAATGCTTGAATTTTCAACAAACTTCAGATTCAGGTATACCTTGATATGAATTGGTGCTGTTTATGTTTTGTTGCAAATTGCTCAACAGGTGGCGCTGCTGTGCTGCATTTTTCAGAGTTTCCCCTATAACTCTATCTCAATAAGTAATGCACGGATTTTCATCAAACTTCAAATTCAGATATACTTTGATACGAATTGGTGCTAAATTGATGTAATTTCTTGCACTATTTAAATGATTTAATTGACGTATTTATATAGAAGAAAGTTTTGTGATGGCCACAACATACTAGTTTGGCCAGAAGTCATTGTCTGAAACTGTAAAATATAAATTTAAAGTCCCATTTACTGATTTTTTTTTATTTGAACAATTGTTTCTTATTCTTATGTAATTATTTTTTCAGGATTGCTATTATATATCTACCTTCTTCCAACATTTTATCCAAATGGCCACATCTGACTGTGCTTTTAGAACCTACCCAGATTCTTTTTACAATTACACTGTCAATATAACACAGTTTGCGTGTTGTATTCACTTGATTTTAAGTGATTCTTTTAACTTATAAAGGTCTTTTCAAACGCTATCGCAAATTCAAATGACTTACGTCACTTACAAAACGAAATTACGGATTCTATATTTTACACATTACAATACATGTATATATTCACCACATACGTATAAGTTATTTTCATAAATAGAATTTTTAATAACAGTTTATTTTATATGTCATTAGTGTTTGTTCAATGAATACGTTGTTTCTCCAGACTACTTATTATAGTGAGCGTTCGCATTTGATTAAATAAATAAATATGCAGGTTCGTCTAAAACCAAAATCTCTAATCTTCCTGACGCAATACAATTTTATTTTACTTTAATTATTAAAATAATTAAATTTTACTTATACCTGTTGATAATATATTTAATTCTCGTTATCATCTTCCAATAAACAAGCATTCCCTAAATACAAACAGCAGGGTTATCAATTCGCACTTTTCTTTTAATCAGAAATTCCAAATTTATACAAGAAATTTTAAACAGTTATTTTTATTTTACAAAATATTTTCTATTTATTTACAGCTAAAGGAATAAAAAAACAAGAGAGCGGAAAATCATGCGTCCAGCAT
This sequence comes from Maratus speciosus, assembly GCA_963932465.1. Taxonomy (NCBI): domain Eukaryota; kingdom Metazoa; phylum Arthropoda; class Arachnida; order Araneae; family Salticidae; genus Maratus; species Maratus speciosus. The sequence goes on from OZ010793.1 coordinate 178,456,702, forward strand.
ACACTATATGGCCAAAGGTGACCAGTCACTTGCGATTTTAGACGTTTTCTTAAATATCTAGAAAAATACATGAGGAATTGTCTCGAAACTCTAGGTGTATCAACAGAATAGTACAGGTCATATACTTCCGTGAAGACTTTTTCCCGAAACCCCATAGGGGACCGTCAACAAATTGAAAAATAACGAATATCTTTTGGATAACCCTGTAAAAACTAACGTCGCAAAAGCGTTCAACACAGTAGATTATGATTAAGTGTCTTATTGCAATAAACTTTGTTCATTTTTATGAGAATAGCATGCATATTTGTAGGGAAATTAAAGTTTTTATGAAAAGAGTCCCAAATTTTACCAAGTTTTTTGCTTATAATTTGTAGAGTTCTTAATATAAAAAAAAAAAGTTCTTTTCTAGAAAATATGATAAACAACATTGTACACAATAACCTGAAATCAGAATTGAAAAATAAAAATAATTGGATGAAAAATGAGCAGGTTTACTAAAAAATGTTTCACTGCGCATGCGCGAATGCAATCAAAATATAATGTGCATAATGTATTAGCTAAGTGTATAGAGCAACTTTTGTGAAAGTCTCAAAAACATAGCTTGAAAATTCTGAAAATATTCGTTGATAGAATAAGCTCGAAATCCATTGTTCCCAAAAGGAAGCAAAAATATGAGGGACTTCCAAATACAGTGGTACGTGCAATATTGTATATGCTATATTGACACTAATTAATGGATATATGGATACAACCCCTCATCTTTTTGCTTCATTTTTGGGAACAACGGATTTCACGTTTATTCTATCAACGAATATTTTCAGAATTTTCAAGCTATGTTTTTGAGACTTTCTCAAATGTTGCTCTATACACTTAGCTAATACATTATGCACAATTTATTTTGATTGGATTTGCGCATGCGCAGTGAAACATTTTTTAGTAAACCTGCTTATTTTTCATCCAATTTTTAATATTTTTTAATTCTGATTGCAGGGTATTGTGTACAATGTTGTTTGTCATATTTTCTGAAAAGAACTTTTTTTTTATATTAAGAACTCTACAAATTATTAGCAAAAAACTTGGAAAATTTGGGACTATTTTTATATAAACTTTAATTTCTCTACGAATATGCATGCGATTCTCATAAAAATGAACACAGTTTATTGCAATAAGGCACTTAATCATAATCTACTGTGTTGAACGCTTTTGCTACGTTAGTTTTTACAGGGTTATCCAAAAGATATTCGTTCTTTTTCAATTTGTTGTCGGTCCCCTATGGGGTGTCGGGAAAAAAATCTTCACGGAAATATATGACCTGTAAAGCTGTTTACACACCTGGAGTTTCAAGATTTTTTCCCTCATGTATGGTTCTAGATATTTAAGAAAACGTCTAAAATCGAAGGCCATATAGTGTAGATTATGAAGCACTTTCCAACATATTCAGAATACTGTAATAAAACTTTACAGATTATTAACGTGAAAGACGTTGTCTAAATAAACAATCTGGAAAGCGCATGACGCATTTAAAAAAAAAAAAAAAACAATTTCGGCTATTATCATCAATATTCGGAAATATATCCGATTTTTGTGTGCAGCCCTGTATATGATCTATTGATTTGTACGCATACTACATAGTATGCTAAAGCAGAGATGGGTATATTTGTAATCTGAATTATCTGCAATATAATTACAGTCTAATTGTATGCAATTAATTATAGTTAAAATTACACGCCGTAAAAAAATTCTTGCAGTGCTGTAGGCGGAACCGCCCCTATTCCATTATTTGACAAAATTTCTGTGTTTGAATGTGTGTAGCTATAATCAATTACATGCAATTAACTTGTAATTACATTGCAGATAATTGAGGTTACAAATTTTTTCAACTCTGGCTAAAAGTTAGTTCAGTTAAACGAATAGCACAGTTGAAAATTTCCATTCAGCAATTTCCCTGAAAAAAAACGGGAATGGATTTGTGAACTTTTCAGCAGACCGTTCAGTTTAAAAACACGTACCACAACCGAAAACGCAATTTTTGTTCCACAATTTTTGTTCATAGACTTCAATAGATCAATTATTGTCCAATTTGTTCTGTAGCCAAATTCTTTTGTATGTACCTGTAAATCGACAAATTCTATGCACACCGTATTCTACAGTAAGCGCTGTGTAGTACACCTCAGTGATATATATATATTTTCATATGTTTAAAATAGTGAAATATCATTAAAATGCACGATAAATGATTTTTTCCATATACCGTAATGTAATAGAATGATTTTGAGTTTTCCTGTTAATGAACCGTAAATGCTATACGATTCATTTTCAATACCGAACATCCCATAGTGATCCCCAAGAACATCTGTAAGTTTCATGGCAATCGGACTATATTTACGCGAATTAGAGCACGGACAGACGGCAGACGAAAGGTGTTAACAAATAACTACTCGTCAAGGTTACCAATTTGGCTCCTTTTTTATTCAAAAACTTCGAGTTCATACTAGAAAATCCACAAGAAGAATTTTGCCTTAACCCCTTGAAAGGCACCGGTATGTTATATATGCCACTTAATTTTAATTCCCAAATGCCACATTGGCACCAAAATTTAGGAATTAAATTTTGCTTTGTACAATGTACGTGAAGAAAAAACTTTTTCTTACTGTCATATAAATTTCTTCTTAAATCCCGGTGTCAACCAATCATTTTAACATTTTAGCATTAGAAGTGCTTTGTCATTGAAAGGGTTAAGGAAGTCTGAAAACAGTTTAGCATTGCTTTTAGACTACCTTAACCCCTTGAGGAGCGGTGGAATATTTTATATCCCACCTAATTTTAATAAAGTTTTATTTTTATAACTTTAGTGAAAAAAAAAAAGCTAAAGAATTGCTTATCCTTATTTTGAAATAACATTTTTTGCAAATTTCCGGTGGGAATTCAACATTACAGAAACACAATTGCTTGCACCTCAAAGGGTTAAGTACTCAAATTTTTCGTTCCGGAATTAATTATAAGAAATTTCTGTATATATTTTTTTAGCAGTCCAATTACAGTAACATTAAGTTCAATTTATCGGAACACTATCAATTAAAATACTAAACATGACGAAATTAAAACACCTATTGATATTATTGAGTACATTCTTAATTATCGGATACATTGCTTCTTAGAATTTTAAGATTCATTAGAAAACATTGAGACTATTTAGCTACGCTATGTTGAAAAAAAATGGGCTAGGTCAAGCGGTCACCAAAATAATTATTTAAAAATTGGCCAAGGTAAAATAAACATATTCTCGCTATGAAATGAGGCGTTTTGATAAAGATAAATCAGCGATTGAAATATCGGAGCGATAAGAATGTTGATAATGTCAAACTTAATTTGTAGTTTTAACCTCACTTTTATATGGCCGAAAGTATTTTCTTTTGTGCTAGAGATTCACCTGTTAGCTTTTCAAGTTATTGTGATTTCGAGGACAGGCAGTGAACCTTTTTTATAGATTGAATTTAACTAGCAATTATTTTGGAAATCATAAAACCGACTTTAAATACATTTTATTACTGTTATTCAAGCCTACATCTGACTTCCAACTAGAGTCCTGCACGGGTCTGGTTGTACCCGTCCGAACCCAAAAACTCTGCTTCAAGTAAACCCGCAAGTCGAACCGAATCAAACCTGAAATATTCAAATTCTAACCTGAAGTGACCGACAATGAATCCATATTTCATTACAATTATGGAAAATTAGTCTACAATTATATCTTTCATATTATTTTTATCTTTTATGGGTAAAAATGAATATATATACAAGTTCATTAATATTAAAAAAATTAATAAAAAATAATAGGAACTTCCGTTTGGAAAATCGGGTCAACCCGAACCCGACATAAAAGGAATCAAACAGACTAGAGCCCAAAACATTTAAAGTCAAACCGACCCACCAAGTAAAAAAGTAGCGTCATATCGACCCCACATGGCCAAAGGGGTTCCGGATAAATCAGGTTACCCGACCCGATCCAGGACTCGAATTCGAACGTGAATTCCTTTGCTGTCGACCGTTAATTACCATTCATGTATATCTTTAAACTCTTAACTGTTTTGCCCGAGTCCCGCTCGGGTAAAAAAGTTTTATATCTTCGATACTAAAAGTTTTTAGATACCACCTAATTTTAACTCTAATCTTTGGTTTGTTAAATGGCACACCTTTTTCAATTGTAGAAAACCAAATATTTTAGTAAAAAAAAAAAGTGGTGACGCGTCTTTATTTTTTTATTCATAATTGTGTCAGAAAATAAAATAAAATACTAAAATAAAATAAGAAAGAAAAAGAAAAGAAAACAGTTAAGTGGTTACCAATTTATTATTATTTTTACTTTTTATTACTATCTTTTAAAATTATATTTGATGTTAATAAAGTCCAATAGCGTTTTGATAATTTTGATCAGCTATTGCAACGTAACAGATTTCAATTTCGAATGTTATACATATTATTGAAACTTACTGCTTATATTTAAATATATTCGGATATTTAATGTGTTTAAGTAAAAAAAATATATATGAATGATAGGATTGTTATCGTGCTAAATAATTTGATTTTGGGATAAAAATGGTGTTCTTCTTAAAATATGTACTCAAAATTCTCAGTAGTTTCGGCGCTTACCCGAAAAATACATGTAATAATACATCTGAACTTTTGTGTACGCTATTGTTCAACTATAAATTATGCTATAATCAATTAAAAATATATATTGTTATTAATTTATTTGTTTTTCGAATAACAATCAGTCAATATTTATGAAAATAAGAGCTCGAATGGGCAGAGAAATATAAAAGAAGTAGATCTTTGGACTCTCCTGAAATTTATATGAAGTCACCACAAAAGCTAACTCTTTCAAAAGCAGGGTTTGTACGGGTGCTTAAATTTCCAAACTAAGAAATTCTTCGGTACCAGTATTTTCTTATGGAAAATCTCTTCTTATATAAGGCGAAATTTCGATCATTTAAACTAGATTTATTATTCTATAAAAAAATTCTGATATTTAGCCTTGAAAATAACGGTACCCGTACGAACCCTGAAAAGAGAAAAGAAAAGATTAGGAAAATCTGAGTATCAGTTAAAAAGTTATGCGTGAACATACATTATATATTTATATTCTCAAAGTAATTAATCTTTCTTTTATTAGACAGTTATAAATAGGCATCAGATAATATTTCTTTTAAATTAATTCAAAAATTTAAATATAATACAACTTACCTCGATGCGCAAGTTCGGTTACTTCGTCAGATTTGTGCTCGTACAATTTTTATAGTCTTAATAAAGTTTGTACATATCATATAAACATTTTAATCAAAAAAGGATTTCAATATTTTTTCTTTTCTTTTTTTTCTTTTGTGTGTGTGGGTGGGAAGGGCTGTTGAATTTGTAAAAAAGTACTCAACCAATTTTGATGAAATTTAAATGGGACTAATTCGACAGTACCCTCTTTCAATTAAAAAAAAAATCACATGAATCGGTCTCGTAATTTCGGAGTAATCGATTAACATACATAACACAAATACATACGCGTCGAATTGAGACCGCCCCCTCCCCCCTCCTTTTTTTGAAGTTGGTTAATAAAAGTGACATTCAAGAATTTTTTCATAAAAAATCGTTAAAATGACGTTAATAAAGTATCTTAAACAAATAAAACTTTAAATTCGTATAAATATAAAGACATCATTCTGTTTATCGATTTTTAATTAACTCTACAACATGTTTACATGCTTACGTAGCAATTTATAAAAGATATCTATCAAATTATTGTAACTAAAATATCTAAACTACTCTTGCCATATTCCAAATAACAGCTTACAATAAAAAATGACTTCATTTAAAGCAATTTACTTTCCATAAACTTTCAAATCTGCGATAATCCCATATATGAACTTCTAATCACATCTTTTTCAGTCTTAATATTACATCCTATTTAGATACAAGATAAATCCATTTGTCTTATCTTGCTGTTCCACACCCCTTAAGCCATTGTCAGTATGCCACAACGAATAGAAAAGGAAATAATAAACATTCTGGAACAAGTAGAAATGAATTTCGTAATGGAATATTTCTTCAGCTATTATTTCAGACTCATTACATGGCGTTATAACCCCCTGCTACGAAAGTGCATTTTTATCATTTTCTTATGTTTGCTTTACTTATGAATCTACACCACACCCTGAATTTAGTCAAAGAAAAAAGGGCAAATATCTTTATTTACTTCGTTCAATTCCGAAAAGGCTGCCTGTGTTGATAAAACTAAATAAATATTTGTTAAAAAAAAAAGTATCTTGTGTTCTGTCTAGTAAAACGGTTTAGCAATAAGAACCCTTTTTACGTAGAAAATTGTTTGAGGAATTGGTTTGCAGGTATTTGAAAAGAGGAGATTTTTCGTTTAACGGAATCAGTTTCTAGAAAGCTGCTTCGATCTTAGCAGATTGTATGTGAAAAAATTATAAATATTTTAGTTTTTGTAGATTGGGGGTAAGAAAGTATTGCTTGCAGCGAAAATTTCATGCAGAATTAAACACATTTCAGAAGCCATTAGGCAATTTTTTCTCAATTTGTTTTTCAAATAAAACTGCATAACACAGTATGCATATGTACAGTCGTGGCCAAAATTGTGACCATCTTTCAAAATTTGCATGTTTTATAACCTTGTGCGCTTATAGAATATATTAATTTTCAAATTAATGTAAATGTTTATACATCAAATTCAAGGAAATTTAATGTAGAATTAAAAAAAAAAAAAAACAAAAAAAAAAAAACCAGAATTAAAATATTTGCATCAGAAAAAGTTTTACTTTAGTGTACAAACACGAAATGCAAACACAATTAGTCATAAATTCTGAAGTGTATTGTAATAAAAGCTTCCTAGTCAATCACAATGACAGTTCTGAGAACCAATCAAATGTCAGTAATTAAACTGTAGTATGATGTTTTCATTTTATTTTGCTGGAATGAATTTTGCAGAAGGGTGAATACTAGTGTAACTAAACAGAATAATTTTTTTTTAGATTTCTATTTTTTTCTTAATGCAAATAATTTAAAACAATGTCCTCAACAACAAGAACTGATGTGACACATACAAAAATAAGCAGAATCGTCAATTGAGAGAAAATGATCTCTTTTATGCTGAAATTGCAAGACAGGTTGGTGGATCAGTCAATTTATCTGGCGTACGAAAGTTGTGCTTACGTTATGAAGAAACTACGTCAGTGATAAATAAGGCAAGATCTGGCCGAAAAAAATGCAGAAGTGCTTCTCACGATAGAAAGTTTAAAAGGATATGTCTCAAAGATAGAAATATTGCATCAGATGCTGTTAGATGCTAAATGAATGCAATGGGTATTTCAGTTAGTTCAAGAACAATAAGGAGAAAATTGGCAGGTTTTTGATTGAAAGGTAGAATTCCGAGGAAAAAACCATTTTTAAATCTTCAGCAACGCAAGAAACGACTTCAGTAGGAAAAAGCATTAATTTGTCAGAAAGTCAGTAGAAGCAAATAATCTGGAACGATGAGAGTAAAATATCGTTCTTTGGTAGTGATGGGCGAAAATATGTGAGACGTAGAGAAGGGAAGAGCTGCATCCTGATTGCATTGAAGCAAATGCAAAGAATCCAACAAATGTCGTGATTTGGGCCTGTATGTCTGCAGATGGTGTGGGCCGTATTCAAGTAATTGATAGCATTCTGAACGCAAACAAATACAACGAAACTATCCTGGAAACAAAATTGATACCTTCCTTCAGGGATCTCTTCCCCCAAAAGCACTATTTATCTTTCAGCAGGATTCAGCTCCATGCCATACGGTAAAAATATGCAAAGAATGGTTTGAAAATAAAAGCATACAATTATTACCTTGGCCAGGAAACAGCCCTGATCTGAATGCTATAAAAAATTTGTGGCGACATTTGAAAATTCTTGTACAAAAAAAAAAAAAAAAGGCTATCTAATAAAACGCAACGACGACGATAACGAGTACCTCGTTATCCCGACACCCGGTTTTCACGCCACTCCGCTTATCACGTCAGTTTTTCAAAATCCCGATTTTCTGTATATGGCTGTAATGTAAATAAACTCCGTCTTTTACGTCATTGTATAATTTTCAACTCCGGATATCCCGACAGTTTAGGAAAATTGGCCATTTTTCATAATCCATCTTATAAGCACGGAAATTAAGCGGTAAGAAATGTCTTAGTCAAACTTTTCCCAAAACTGTCTAAAATACCCATTGAGATAAATGAGAAATTTTACTTCAATCCTTTATCTGAATAAATAAAACCACACACTATGAACGACCCACTTAAGCTCCAGATAGACGTTTCAGTCTACTCGCGGTCTTTTTGTTATGGTCAGGCGGCGCTTTCTTGAGGTTACACGGCGTTTTTCCTTAGACTAAAACCGAAGCATTGCATTGAAAAGATCAGAAAGTATCTAACATCCATTTCTGAAACAATGAATATTGATTACAATACATTGCGTATAATATTGAAAAAAGAATTATAGGAAGCACACCTAGGGACAACCAAACCTTAATTCATCAATATTTCCTTTAACAATAAAAAAAATGTCATCATAAATCTGATTTTTATTATTTTCAATTTTTTGTGTTTATTTTGTTTAATAATAATGTTTTATTGTTTAAAACTCCAAGAACAGTTATGAATTTAAAACTGTCATTAATTAATTAAAAATACATCTTATTATAAACATATCTTTCTCCAACTCCGGTTACCGCGACACTCCGCTTATGACGACACTTTTTTCTGGTCATTAGAGTGTCGGGATAACGAGGTTCGACTGTACTAAATTCTACCAACATGCATGTGTGGGAAATTCAATCAACTGGAAAACATCATTTAATGTTTTAAATTTCCTGATTATTTGAAAAGTATATTTTACCTACTTACAAATTAATTTTATAATATATATATATATATATATATATTCACGTATCGTCATATAAATCTATTGTAAAAAAATTTTTATTAACGGTATTTTTTTCAGTTTATTAAATGAATGTTAATTTAATTATATTAATTTATATGTACATTCAAATTTTAATGAATACTTTAATGTAAACACTTATTTATATGGATTTCATACTTATTTACATTTATTCTCATTAAACAAAGAATCAATCTCGTAATATTTTTTAAAGAATATGTACAGTCCACCCATTGCGCTTTTACTATTCTAGAGAAATGTGCTGACCTGAAACTCGAAATGGGTCTAGAAGTAAGTAGTAGTTAGTGGGCTCTCCTCATTTCACACCCTCGCTATCCCTATCTCTGATGTTCATTCATCCCCCACACTCTCTTCCTGTGGAAGGAAAAAGCTTCCCACACATTCTCTGAAGAAAACCAAAGAACGTCTGTAATTTCTTTGAGAAAACATTAAGAAGCGGAAATTTCAAATATACTAGAAAATTAGATAGGTAATTATTTATTTAATATTACCAAAATAAAGTAACAAAGGCAGATTCTTCATTTTTTATTGGAATTTCAAAGGTATTATTCTCTGTGTAATAGAGAGGAGCAAAAGAAGGGGGGGGGGGGGACAGAAAATTTTGAAAGTAATCTAGTTAATGAATTTGATGATTTTATTATTATTTCATAGTAAATATAGATGTCGAAAACTTAAAAAATAGTAATAATATTTTTAGATTTTCCTTGCTATAGGAGCAAATGGAAAAAGGGGAGATTTCTCGTGTATGTGTGTGTGAGGGGGGGGGGGGCGCAAAATTTAGCTGATTGATTATTTATGTATTTTATTGATTGCTTATACTCTTTATTGTTACTTTGCAATAACATTAAAAGTAGAAAAAATATAAGATTTTAACCAGCATATTTACAGGGAGAGAGGAGGGAGGGGGGTTAAAATTTAAGGGGAGATTAAATTAGATGATTTGTCTTAAAAAATGAAAATATTTACCATGATCAAAAGTGGAAAATTCGCATTCCTGTAAAAAAAAAGAAAATAAAAATTTAATAAAAGCTTGTCCTCTTCTATTGCGCCCCCACCCCCAATCTCCACCCCCGGAACCCCATTTACATTTAGTTTAAATTCACAATGTAATATCATTTAGAATGTTATGAAATTAAAAATGAATCATATACAACCACTAGGAAAGCCAGAAATGATTTTTGGCCACTTGATCCCAATGTCGGACCACTATGGAGCGTGACAATCTGTACAACATGTCGGCAAAAATCCCATCGTCTGTGTCAAAGATAGCCTCCTTCCTCGCTAAAATAACAAACCTAGAACTACTGCTGCCATGTATTCGGATAAAGTGGAGTTAAAAGAGGGTTTTTGCAAAGTATCATTAGAATATTAGTAATATTCACTATAGGATGAAAGTTTAAAGGAAGTGGTACTTACAAGTACCGTCAGTAGGTAAGGGGTTAAAACTTATGAAGGATACAAACTAAACAAGAAATACTCAAAACAAGAATTTTACAAAGTTATTGAACCTTTTCGAAAATCAGTCTTTATACATTTATTAAACATTTATGATAATACATTTTTTAGCTTTCTAACATTTGATTATTCTCTGTTGATTTAAAAGGATAGAACTAAATTAATTTTTCTTTTGATCTACATATAAGGTGTGTCCCAACGAAATAAAGCCACCCTAATTCTGTGCCGTAACTGGACACTAAACAAACTAATAAGAGCGAAACAAATATATTAAGAAAGTCCATATACAAATACATATCTACAAGGAGTAACTCATTCCCTACCCCACTTGTGCTGCAGAAAAAGATGAATGTGTAAAAAAAGAGGGGTAAAAGTGTCCCGCCGAAATAAAGCCACTGCCAATATTAGTATTTATTAATAATTACCGACATTCGAGCTGCTGCAGTTCAACATGTTTATGATGTCAGGAAGTGGTCAAATACTTGTTCTGTGCTAATCGAATTTTGTGCAGACTTTAGAAGGCTGTATTTTCTATTTTTCCTGCAGTATTACAATGGGAAAGAAAACCCACCGATCAAAGTTCGAGAAATGACAAATAACAGCTTTTAAGGAAAAAGGTCTTTCACATAGACCAATATTTAAGCAAATCAAACGATCTAAAACCGTAACAAACAATTTTGTAAATCAGGGCAATACGTACGGGTATAAAAAAAGGAGGTGTACATGCAGAAAAATGACTTCCAGGCAGGAAGAGAAGGAGAAGTTTTGCGTCGTCTTTCACGAGGTGGTATTTCCCTACAACAGTAAGCAAAAGAGGATAACCTCCCTGTGACAAAATCAACCCTGAAACGAATTGAAAAACGTATCAGCATCTTGCGACACAAGAACCTGACCACGAAACAGCTGCCCACGTTGAAAGTTATAATCATGCAAAGGAGAGTCGATTAGGCCAAATATCATCGAACCTGGAAGGACCAGTATCATCGTGTTATAGTCTCAGATGAGAAAAAAAATAATTTGGATATGCCAGACGGCCTTGCTTTCTATTGGTATAACAGGAGGAAAGAAGAGGAAATTTTCTCCAAAAGACAGCATGATGGAGGCTCATTAATGGTGTGGGTAATAAAGGATTCGGCTATGGAGGTAAACATAAACTGGTTTTTCTCTCAGTCCGCATGAAGGCTACCGATTACCAAAAAATGCTAGAAAACAATTTACTGCCATTTGGAAAGAGAATTTGTGGACTAAGTTGGATTTTCCAGCAGGACAAGACCTCCATTCACGTTCAAAAATCCTCCTGGGAATGGTTTTAGGATAATCTGGTGCCTGTCATGGAATGGCCTGTCCTCTTTTCCTGATCTCAAACCCCAAGAAAATGTGTTAGGTATCCTTAGTAGGGCTGTATATGCCAATAGCAGACAGTTTCGGTCTATGGCAAAATTGAAGGTCATCATCATTGAAGCGTGGGAGAATATTGATGCTACTGTCTTCCAAAGATTGGTAAATGGTATGCCACATCGTATATTCCACGTCATATATAACCATGGCGGATATATTGTCTATTAACAGTAGTGGCTTTATTTCGCCGGGACACTTCCCCCCCCCCCCTCCCTCTTTTTTTTACAGATTCATTTTTTCCTGCCCAGGTAAGGCAAAAAATGAGTTACTCCTTGTAAATATGTATTTGTATATATACTTTCTTAATATATTTGTTTCATTCTTATTAGATTTTTTCGTGTCCAGTTACAGTTCACAATCATGGTGGCTTTATTTCGATGGGACACACCTTATTGCAAGCTCTACTGCTGATGTCTAATACATATATATATCGTAAAATTGCAGTAAACAGTTTTGCATTAGAATATTTTCAAATGTTTATATTTATTTTTATCCGTCGTATATTTTTTATTCTCTCTTTATACTTCGAATAAATTGCAAACCTAAAAAGAAGTACGAAAAATATGTCACGCATTTTAAATAACTTTAAAGTAATAAAGCTAGAACGCTTTAACACTTCATTACAGTTCTTTACTGAAACAGTGACTATTCATTATAAAACACTACGTAAAAAAATAACTTTTAATGTTGAAAAGTAAACTGTTAAACAACCATGTAAAACTAATGGTTATTTTCACAAGCCTATTGTGTTTGCATATTATTGAAATCCCATACTCACAGAAATGTACTTTTAATTTAATTTTTTTTTTTCGTATAACACACAAGGTATATCAGCATCTCGCTAAGATGACCTCTGTAGATCGGCGACGATTCGCGCATTACGCAGTGCAAGCACGTGCAATAGGAGAAAGTGACCTATTGTTTTGATGCCCTAAATGTTTTTGGGGAAGAACCAAGGAAGGAATGCCATCACAATGTTGATATCAAAACCAGATATATATTATAAGAGGTTACTGAGGAGAAACCGTTGTATTGGGAATGAATACAAAAGCGATATAGGAAGATGACACTAATGAACAGGGTCTAGATGTTGATGATATCTGCAATTTATTTTTTTTTTCATTTTTATGATATTTTGCTCTTTTATGGCAGTTTTTTAAGCATAGAATGTTTTTATGTAGCAGTCCCCATTTAATAAAAACGAAGTTTTTTTTTTTCTATATTTCCTAGCATTTTCTTAAATGTATGTGTAAAGAGGCGTTCTTTCTTATCGTTGAGACCAATAGCTAAATCCTGAACCAGTAGTTTTTGATAGTTCTAATAGTTTGTTTATTTCCAACAGGAAAAATATTTTTGAATGTTGTTCGTTATCATACAAAAAGTCACCTTACTTTAAAAAAAAACATATCTATATTCTTTTTTTTTTACCCGACTGCCAAGAAGAGTTATGTGTTTCATGCGTATCTGGGTATGTTGATTTCTTTAAACTCTCGAAACATCCCAACGGCTGGATGGATTTTAACGAATAAGGTCTCTATCGATTTGTCTTAACCGTCCGATGGTTATAGGCTAGATTTTATTTTTATAAATTCAAAATGGCGGTCGTAAAATACAAAATGGCGGTAGAGACTAAAAAATAAATTACGCACCCTATTGAGTGGCATATCATTGGATAGGTCTTTCAAAATGAAGATGATATTTCATTGGCTATTTTACAGTCAGAAGCTCCGTTTAAATATTACGCAACCTGGAACTTGTGTAGGTAGGATATCTAGCTTTACTGCGACTCTAATCTTCATAGACATCTATAAGCCTCATCAAAGCAGTGTTTATAGATAGGAACTGTCAATAAAACACAACTTGAGTCGTCAATACAAGTAAATAAAAAAATAGGTCAGTAATATAAAAAATAGTTTCACATTGATGAGACGTAATTAATTAATTTGCTTTTTACACAGATTACGGGGATTTTTTTCAATTCGGGAATATTTTTATATTTCTATTGTAAGAACATTATATTTGTATATTTCCTAATTCTACAAAATACTAAGAAAAATAGTTAAAATAAGAGATTTTGAGTGGGGTTATAAATATTGCAGAAAATCCCTAGGTAAATTCAAATTTAATGAATCCTTCTAAATCCTACAATCTTTCTAAAAATCCTTCTAAAATGTATTAAATGATAATGTAAATCTTCTAATGTAGTTAAAAAATTCACGAAAGATGCTTTAGAAGATAAAATTTTCATGAATTCATAATTCAGTGCATAAAGGGTTAATTTATCTGTAATCTTTGTTTTGTTAAATGGCATAACTTTTTCGATAATACAAAGCCAAATATTTTAGTAAAAAACAGTGGTACCGGGTCCTTATGTTTAATTTATTGTGTCAAAAAAAAAAAAAAAATAATAAAACAAAGAAAGAAAGAAACAGTTAAGGGGTTAAAGCTGTTTATGATCATGGGAGATTTCTGGATACCAATTAATTGGTAATTGTTGCATTTACATCTTTTAAATGTTTGTGTTAAAAAAAATACTTATGCTTGCTAGTGTTACCAAGTGCAAGTGTGCAAAATTAACCATTTGCACTCCGTTGTCGCCGCTGCGGCGACATGGTAAGGCAAGTAAAAAACTCCGTTGTCGCCGCTGAGGTGATATGGTAAGGTAAGTTAAAAACTCCGTTGTCGCCGCTTGGGAGACATCATCTTTCCTTGCAAAATTTGTTTTTGCACCAGTAATAAAGGAAAATAAAATTTGCCTTATTTAATCAGGGCATTTTTGAAATTGTGTACTTGAAGGAAACTTCTTTTAAAAAAGAGGGTATAACTTTGTGCGGATTACGTTCTTAAATTGAAAAAGTGTAATACTAAAATTTTCAGATAACTAGAATGTGTGTATCTTTAAGAATAGCTCGTAATTTCGTTTTAACAGATACAGACATTTAAATTTTATAAAAAAAAAATGCATCATATGCCGCTGATAACATCAATTAATTTATATAAGTTGCTCAAAAATATTTAATTTACACTGCAATGTATTCTTTAGTAACACTTTTCAAGAAAAAATATTTAAATTATTACCGGAAAATATACTTAGAAAAGAAAAAATAAATAAAACAATACAGTATATGACCCCTTAAGACCTGTAGCGTTATAATCTGTAGTGTTTTCTTCATGTTAGAAGTTGTGTTAGTGACGGCTTGATAAAATTATAGATATGAAATTTTTGCCGAGGAAACCATTCTAATCGAACCTAATCGCGAGGCATAGAATCTATAGTTAGGGGTTGAACACTTTTTTGTTAACAAAAACGCCTTCATAGATTTTTACAACATTTGGTATACAAATATAATTCCAAGATTATAGAATAGAAATAGTGATGTAATAATTTTAAATTTCATATCTTCCTTGATATACGTCCAACCTTAACTATGGCTTCTATGCCACGTTATTAGATTCGATTAGAACAATGATAGGTAAGGTGTAGTACTCATTGCTGATAGAATATGGAACACATTACCGAAAGAGAGCATTTTTCTTATTTTGTAGCGAAATAATTCTTTTTTGTATCCATAATTTAAATTTATTTAAAAAAATACACACAATCATAAAGATTTTATTTGGACGCCTCAATCAAAAATTTCTTTAACCCCTTAACTGTTTTGCTGGGTGCCGCTGGGGCAAAAAGAGTTTGCTATCATCGATACTAAAAGCTTTTGTATACCACTTAACCCTTTATCTACTGACGGTACTTATAAATACCATTAAAGTAACTTGTTATAAAATTCATTTAATACATCGATTAGTAGTAATACAGTATAGAATGAGTTATAGAGGCATTACTTAATTTTGTTCCAAAAGCATTATGGGTTACACAAAAGAAAAATATCTTTAAAAGGATGGTTTCTTTTGCCTTTGCATTTTTTCAGCTTTCTTGGCGTTGGGAAGGGGGGGGGGGGGTCAATTCCGGAATATTTTTATATTTCTATTGTAAGAACGTTTGTACATTTCCTAATTCTACAAAATACTAAGAAAAATATTTAAAATAAAAGATTTGAGTGGGGTTATAAATATTGCAGAAAATCCCTAGGTAAATTCAAATTTAATGAATCCTTCTAAATCCTACAATCTTTCTAAAAATCCTCCTAAAATGTATTAAATGATTATGTAAATCTTCTAATGTAGTTTAAAAAATTCACGAAAGATGCTTTAGAAGATAAAATTTTCATGAATTCATAATTCAGTACATAAAGGGTTAATATATCTGTAATCTTTAGTTTGTTTAATGGCATAACTTTTTCGATAATACAAAGCCAAATATTTTAGTAAAAAAAAGTGGTACCGGGTCCTTATTTTTAATTTATTGTGTCAAAAAATAAAAAATAAAAAACTAATAAAACAAAGAAAGAAAGAAACAGTTAAGGGGTTAAAGCTGGTTATGATCATAGGAGACTTCTGGATCCAAATTAATTGGTAATTGTTGCATATACATCTTTTAAATGTTTGTGTTTTTAAAAAAATACCTATGCTTGCTAGTGTTACCAAGTGCAAGTGTGCAAAATTAACCCTTTGCCCTCCGTTGTCGCCGCTGCGGCGACATGGTAAGGCAAGTAAAAAGCTCCGTTGTCGCCGCTGCGGTGATATGGTAAGGTAAGTGAAAAACTCCTTTTCGCCGCTTGGGAGACATCATCTTTCCTTGCAAAATTTATTTTTGGCACCAGTAATAAAGGAAAATAAAATTTGCCTTATTTAATCAGGGCATTTTTGAAATTGTGCACTTGAAGGAAATTCTTTTAAAAAAGTGGTGCCGACCGAATAAAATATTTGTGTGATGACGCGGAGTTTCTGGTAGCCCACAGTCAAAATGACGCGGAGTTGCTGGTAGCCCATAGCTCAAAATGACGTGGAGTGTAAAGGGTTAATATAATAGAAGTTACATAAAATGAAATATATTAAACGTTACGATAGATGTCCAACTTACAGAAATACTATTTACAGTATTGTTAATTTAGCGGATATATATATGACAGCATTAAATAATTATTTATCCAGTTCTAATATAATAATGATGCCATGCTTTATTATGTCTATTAATTATTACCTGTATAATTTTAAACTTATACTTCTTTATGTACTTTTTGTAATAATTTATTCCAGGATGATTAAAATAGCATATAATAATTTTTATTAGATAGACTAATTGTTAATTATAATTTTTATGTTTATAAGAATGTGAATATTTCCTGCAAGCTGTAATGATTTGCAACCGTAAGGATTCACTTTTAACTGTACCAATTAATAAGGCGGGATTTTTGCTGTGCTAAAATTGGTAACATGTTTGAGTTGTAATATTGTCATAGCAATTCTCTTGCTAAGTATGTCATTAATTTAAATTGTTACAATTTTTCATATAGTTCATTTTTACGGATAATGCATTGATCAATAACTTTTTTAATTTAATTTATTTGGCATGGTAAATTTATACTTTTTGGTGTATAGTCGATTGGGTACATAATGGAATTCAATTTTTAGCTTATTGCTGGAATCTATTACAGAAATCGACTATGTTTTCGCTTATATATGTATTTTATGTACACTTGAAAAAGTGAAATGCTATATAAGCTTCCGGCTACATCCATGCATTTGATCTATTGTTTGTTTACGATACGTCTTTTCCTGTTTCAACATTATTCCGCTGATTATTTCTATCTTTTGTCTTTAATAGGACATTTTATCAAAATATGGTGGTTTTTCATATGTTTTATATGGATTAATCGTCCCCAATGTGCTATTGAATTAGTGTATTGTGCTTGATTCTGTATGACTAGCTAAAGGTTCCATCTTTATTTTGTATAATATCCGAGTTATGAAGTGTAGCTAAATTTATTAATTTAATTTTAGTAATTGGAAATAGATGACGATTTGTAATTATATAATGGTTATATATATATATATATATATATATAGACGTAAAGTATAGTAATCACCAACAAAAAACAAATTATATTCATGTGAAATGCGCTAAAAAGCTGCAGTAAAACACATAAATTCAATATAAACCAGTATAAGATTACATTTAGCCTGAACCAACGCACCCCCCCCCCCTCACAGAACACGAAGAATATAACTGTAAAAAATTAAGATTTTAACAAAAACTATAGGAAAAAATAGGCTGCGGCCTCATCGGCAGTGGGCTATATTTCAAAAGCAGCCGAGCATTTAAAAAAATGTATATGAAATATGTAGCAGTGGGTTTCGGCCAGAACAGTGATAGCAAAATCAAATGTTAAACATTCGATGGCTATTATAACATGCTCCCCCACCGGACCCTACGCCAAAATTATTAAATGAATGCCTCACCTGGAACACAGTAAAAGATGCTAAAAATATGTACGTTGAAAAAACCACACTCAACCAACTCAGCCACGTTGCCACAACCAAAATATAAAACATAAAACAAACTAAACAAGGCAGAATACAACATCCAATCAACCAATCCAAATTCATTCCAGGTCTGTTGACAATCGACACAGCACACCATCATAAAACCGTCCTTGAACAGGCTTTAGGAAATATGAGTCATTCACTGACGTCGAAAAGCAAACGATCAGTAATGAAGAAAATCTGCAAAATCTGAATACTTTTTTTTTTTATAAAATTTAAATGAATATTGTTTTTGTAATATAGATTACTTTTAAAATGAAACAATTCCTTTTTAAACAAATGGGTATCTGTACAAGTTCTAAAAAATCGAAATATTTGACTAATAATTATATTAATGTATATACGTTTGTAGATATTGGAGGACCAATGAAAAAGCTGATTGATATGAAATTTAAAACTATTACCTTTATTGTAGATTGAAATATGTACTTTGTTACGTATTAAAATTATCTTTAAATCAAGGTAATCAGCCTCCAAACCATTATTATTTGTTTTCTTTAATGTCAGGGAATCAGGATAAATTTCTTGAGAAATTCTTGAGTGTCATCTCCTTGTTGAGGACGAAAGAAAGGCCGAGTTTGTTTACGCAAGTCATGCCAATAGTAATCCACCCTATCTGGGTCACCCAAATTTCGCTTTTTTTTTCGTCACTGAATGTCACAGTACACCACTTTGGTCCATATGACATATCTTTGCGAGCCCATTGCATTCTTGTCCATTTGTTGTGAGATTTCAAGGCTGGTTGTTTTGTCATTTTCATAAAAACTAATTTACAACTTTTTTTATTCCTCTTCGAATCGTATCCGTTGGCACAGAAGGCTCTGACTCACTTTTAAGGGGTCTCAGGACTCTTAAAGCTTTAAAATTTTCGAAATTTTAATTTTTTTAGATGTTAAACTCCTATCTTTTCTGAACATTTTGATATAATTGTTTCCTTGAAATTCCTATTAGACCTGAAGTTATGGCTTTTACATTTATACACGTTTCATAGCTGAATCGCCGTTTCGGAAACTTTGAAGCCATTTTTCTCCAAATGACGTTTTTGGGCGTAACGCGCACGATATCTCAAAAACTTATGAATATTTTTTAATGAAATTTTCAAAATATATGTTTAATGTTTGTCTGTATAAACTGAACCTAAAATTTCCTTTTTATTGTTCAAAATAATATTTTTTTATGTTATTATACTGTTGAAATTTTCTTAATTTTGCATTAGCTAAATACAACTTTGTATTAAAAATATAAAAAAGCTTTCAATACCAATTTATTTAGGTTCAGGGTAATTATTACAATCTGAAGTATAAGTAGGCGCTAAAATTTTCATTCTAGTTGCAATACTTATTTTGTAATCGTGCGCGTATGCCGATTTTTTGCTCATCAAATGTCTAACAATTTGGAGCCCCCTGTAAATGCTAATTCTGCATCTTATAATTTTTTAAATACATGAAATGAAAGAACATTCTTATATATTTTATTCCAATTAAAATTGTGTTTTTAAATCAAATACATTTTAAGATATTAAAATGGCCTTTTTTTTCATTTTTTCCAATTTTAAGAATCCTGAGACCCCTTAATGCGAATAGCAATCATCATTTGTCTAGATGACAGTTTATGGGTCCTTCTACCATCTCGTTTTCTGGCCACGCGAGGCCTTCCAGATCTATGTTTTGCTTTGAAAGAGTCACACTTAGACAGTACTTGATAGACAGACTTCTTTTGACGATTCAAAACAGCTGAAATTTCTGCAACAGTCTTCCCTTTCGATTTCAGCTTCCATTCTACAATTACTTCATCTGACTGAAAATGTCTAGCTCGCGGCATCTTCACTAACCAATGCTATTGCGCGGTGCACTTAAATACTTCATGCATGTGGCATCAAAAGTTTGAAATTTGCGTTTTTCTGTGAACAATTGCTAAAAAATCACGAAAGTGTCTAAACTTTTGCAATAAGCAAATTTCACATTTTTCAGTTAAATTAAATAAAATCCGACATTAAAACCGTTATTTCCGTCCTAAAATGTTTTAAAAAAATGTACAGCCATTTGTAGAGCCCAAGTGTTCGTGTTTTTTATTTAAAGGTCAAATATCAGCAGTGTGTAAACTTTTGCTGAGGACTGTATTTGTTCTTCCCTATCCCCTTAAATAATGACTATTTAATTTTTAAGAATGTTTGTAGACACATTAAATGTAACTAATTAATTTCAATTTAATTATTATTAATATTAATTCCTTGGCATCTTAATTATAATAATTTTTTTCATTTAATTATATATTAATTTAACACTAGAAACCGTAAAAGCGGTGATTTTGATCGCTACCAAATAAAAATATTTCGATTATCACCAGAAATTTCTTTCTAAAATAAGTTTAAAATGTACCACGTAGAAATAAGTTAAATAAATAAGTAAATAGTTTCAATTAAAATTTCCGGTGTAAAATATTTTTATAAAACTTCAGTAAAATTTCCGGCGTTTCTAGTGCTAAGTGATGATGCAATCTTGTCACAGGAATTTAAATTGTCATGTGATATAGCCAGGTACAAATAGTGATGTGAAACATTAATAATCATCAATTCCACCATTTTACATATCATTTAGATGTAATATATCAATTACTAATTTTTTCTAATACAATTGTATATATTTATTAACATATTTTTAATTATTAATTATTATATATCTAGCTCTAAACAGTGTTTGCTTTAAAACTTAATCCATTAATAGTTATAAATAGTCTTTATTACAAATAGCTTTTATGCTAGTAATAAGTCAATAAATGACAGCACCAAAACTGACTCATTTTAATACATGGAACAGTTCATTCTAAAGTTTCTATTGAGGGCGCTGGTTATATATAATGAGAGTGTGCTTGGCTATGCTGTATATTGTTATCCTTGGTCCACCATCATAAAAAAAATCTTTTGGCAACATGTGCTGGTGATCTCCAATGATTGTATTATATTATGCCTCATGCTAAAATAGCATGGATTTCAAATTGGTAATTTGTTTTTATTTTTCCTCTATCTTTTTAAATCTTGTTTTATTTTGAACTTATGGTGTTCAATGATTTATTACTCTGGTTTATGTGTGTGGTAGTCCCAAATTCATATTCTTTAGCTAATTTATGGCTAATATGAAGATGAAACCACACATTTTATTTGTCGAACTTTAGGTGTTCAATGATTTATTACTCTGTTTTATGTGTGTGGTAGTCCCAAATTCATATTCTTTAGCTAATTTAAGGCTAATATGAAGATGAAACCACACATTTTATTTGTGGAACTTTAGGCATTTGGGACCCGACGATTCTGTCTAAGCTCTACAAATTTCCATTATTCCATTTCTGTTATTCAATTTCTGCTGTTTTTTACTATGTTTTTGGGATCTATATTATGTGTGTTGGGAGGGGGGGTGGGACTGTATTTTTGCCAATTTATTAATCTGATTTTATTCATAAATTCACAGTTTTTGTTGGTGGTCGGTAATGTTTATTTAATGGTTATATATGGATATATATATATAAGTCACATTTGAACGGAGATGGTTTTGGGGTCTGGGGGTCATGATCGATGAAAATATACCA
Source organism: Maratus speciosus (assembly GCA_963932465.1). Lineage (NCBI taxonomy): Eukaryota > Metazoa > Arthropoda > Arachnida > Araneae > Salticidae > Maratus > Maratus speciosus. Next base: position 178,478,569 of record OZ010793.1, read on the forward strand.
AAATTTTCCGGAAGCGCTTTCAACCGGACGGCTGCAGTGGGTATCATTTTATTTTGGTAATGAAAGCTACCTAAAAGTCATTTTACGTAAAATGCGTTTATAGTGCTCCATAACAGTGTAAGCCTAGGACGTGTCGCACTAAAGCACTAAATAATTACGAAAGGAGTCCGAAATCTTCCAAATTGTTTTACAGTGATAATCTGCAGACTATATGGAGTAGAAAAATGTATAAAAAAAGAAAAATCGTTTTTTTTTTTTTCAACCGAAAAGGAAAGCAAATCCCCCTTAAGTGAGGCTAGTCTGTTCCCATTGACAAAAAATTGATATTCCAACATGAGAAAAGATCGTCACCACAGTTGTAAGCTTTTGAAAATGCTTCGATGTCATTAAAAAAAAAAAAAAAAAAAACAGATCTGTCCGTTTTTTCTACATTTTAATACATTGTTTCATATTTTTAGGGTGTATCATTTATGTATTTTTAGGTTAACAATATCTGGGCCCGCATATTGACGGTCTTTCACTTTAATACATTTTCAGCACACACAATGAAGACATTTACGTAAGAAAACATTCATTTTTACCCGACTGCCAAGAAGGGTTATGTGTTTCACGCGTATCTGGGTATGTGGATTTCTTCATACCCTCGAAACATCCCAACGGCTGGAGGGATTTTAATAAACGAGGTCTCTATCGATTCGGCTTAACATTCCGATAGTTATAGGATAGGTTTTGTTTTTATAAATTCAAATCGGCGGTAGAGACGAAAAAAAAAAATTACGCACCATATTGAGAAGCATATCATTGGATAGGTCTTTCAAAATGAAGACGATGTTTCATTGACTATTTAACAAACAGAAGCTCCATTTAAATATTTCGCAACTTAGAAATTGTGTAGGTAGGATCTCTAGCTTTACTGCAACTCTAACTTTCATAGACATCTATAGGCCTCATAAAGAAAATATTTATAGATAGGAACTAACAATTAAACCAAACTATACCAACTATAACACAAAAATAGGTAAGTAATATCAAAAATAGTTTCACACTGATGAGAAATAATTAATTAGTTTGCTTTTTACGCAGTCGGGTCTTTTGATTTTTTAAATTTAATTTAAAATTATTCTCTCTGAAATTTTAGCTAATATAAATTTTCTGAAATTTTAGCTAATGTAAATTTTCTTGCAGAATTTATAAAACATTATTTAAGTAAAAGTAATGTCTGCAGTATTTGTAAGATTTTATTTATGTAAGTTTATTTATACTTTAAACATAACATTAAAAACCATGGTTTGGCAAAAGTAACGAAACACTTTTGAACAGATCAACCTAAATGTTTTGCGATGCCTAGTCTGAATTGAATAACAATGTTAGGATAAATACAAGTAACAGAAGTTAAGAAGAAATTGTAGTCTCACTGGGGACGAAAACAAAATCAATTTGGAGAAATAAATATATTGATGCTATTTCAATACTGTGCCGGTAAAAGTTGTACTCTTTTTGTCTCGAAAGCTAAATAATTTACAATGACTCCATGTTCTATCAGAAGCTATTTTTTACATTTTCTTCAAATTCAGATAATTGTATTTCAGAATGTTGTAAATTTTTAGCTTTTTGGTAATAATTAAGCATGTGTTGAAAAAAGGCACATAAACATACCTTTTTACTTTACACTTAGAAGTCGTGTGTAACTTTTTTTTTTAACTGTAACCCCAGGCCTCTCTCTACATAAAGTTTAGCAAAACAGTTTGTTCTCACAAAGTTTTTATGGATATTGTTTCACCATATTTTATTTTAAAGTTGTATCCTACTTAGTGATGGGCGATTCTGGAAAATTTGAGAATCGATTAAAATCGACATCGTATAAAACAGAATCGATCGCAATAAGAATCGATTCCCAAATTCTAGAATCGATACTTGAATCGATATTTCGATTTCACAGATTCATACACATAAGCTGAAAAATAATAATTCCAAAACGTAGCGAATCAACAGGGCCGTAACGACTATCTCTCACCCCTCACCTCCATTTATGGGGGCCCTAGACAATGTTAGCAGCCCAGAAGTAAAGCTACTACAGACTTTTGAGTCAAATAATAAGGTTTTTTAACTTTTAAAATTATTACTTTTAAAATGTAATTTTTATAATAATTTATATTATATTTAAAATTATCTTTAAAAAAGATCTCGGTCAGATAAAAAAAAAAGAAAAGAAATTTTATTTTTTTTTTTTTTTTTTTTTTTTTTTTTTTTTTTTTGTCATCCGGAAAAGATGTACTTTCTACTCTAACTCTTATTTCCTTCAACCAAACAGATGGGGACTTACTTCCTATAAACGTCATTCTTCTTAAAAATGCGCAGATGAGCGAAATTTTGAAGGCTCTAAACTTATTTAAAAAGTTAAATGGTTTTTCACTCTTTTTAGGGTCTCCTATAAGCGTGGGAGAAATGCAAATATTACAAATCTTCTTTTAAAATAGCTGTGATGAATGTAATTAACCCATCATCACATACTAATTATCCCCAATTAATAATCAAAATTCTCCTTTTAATAATATATTTAACTAAAATTTGTTTCCCTTTTTAAAATATATATCTCCTTATCTCATTTACAGTTTATAAATATTTTTCTTTTTAATGTTTACCAAATTTTCAGCTGTTAAGAAAAAAAAAATGTTCTCTTCCTTGAGCCATTAACAATGAAATAACATACTTTTCTCTGGTTAACAAATAAATAAAAGTATATTCCTTGATTATATGTTTCTTTTTTTTTCCCAGCAGTAATCTAAAAACTATAAACAGTTATTGACTCATCCGCTGACATGCAGAGTGCACTCACTGAAACAATAATAAATAAAAAAGAAAAGTATCGAGTTAAACTGATGGCATTGAGCTCACAGTCTATTCATACTAATTGTATTTTATACTCTTACTTCAAAGAATGCCTTTCGAAAAATAAATTAAGGGGGAATCAGCCCACCCCCCGTCACATCTCTATACTTAAACAACAAGCCTCCAAATCTCATCAAGGAAGCTCTTTGTCAAAATAAACTGGTTACCAAATTTGAAGAAAATCAGATAGAAAAACCCATATATCTAAATTAAGGGGGGTTAGCCCCTGTTCCTCTCTTTATACTTAAATAATGAACGTCCAAATTTAATCAGGGAAGCGTCTTATCAGAATTAACCGGTATACCAAAATTGGAGCAAATCTGATAATTCTGCATGAAAAAAACATTTATCTAAGTGTGGGGGGGGGGGGATAGCCCTCGTACCCCCTCCTTTATGCTTAACCAATGAACCCCCGAAACTAATCAGGGAAGCGCCTTATGAGAATGAACCTAGAAAAAAAATTGAAGCAAATCGGATATTTCTATCGAGAATTATCGTGTTACGTATGTACGTACATACATACATACAAAAACTACGGGTACATTAGCTCTCAAGCTTTGATTGCCTGTGAGATAAAAAGAAAAGTACCCAGTTAAACTGGTGGCATATATTATGCTCTTATTTCAAAGAATAATGCCCCTCGAAAAATAAACTAAAAGGCGGGGGGGGGGGAGGATTGCCCCTCCCCGTTTCCCCTCTTTATACTTAACCAATGACCCTCCAAATGTCATCAGGGAAGCGCCTTATCGAAATAAATCGGTATACCAAATTTGAAGCAAATCGGATAGAAAAACCCATTTATCTAAATTAAGAGGGTATTAGCACCCCGTTCCCCACCTTTATATTTAACCAATGAACTTCCAAATCTAATTAGGGAAACGCCTTATCAGAATAAACTGGTATACCAAATTTGAAGTAAATCGGATAGCAAAACCCATCTATCTAAATTAGGGAGGGTATTATCCCCTCGTCCCCCTCCCCTCCCCCCCCTTTAGACTATAACAATGAACTTTCAAATATAATCAGAGAAACTCGTTATCAAAATTAACCGGTATACCAAAATTTGAAGAAAATCTGATAATTATGCATGAAAAACCCATTTATCCAAGTTAAGGGAGGGGGATTAGCCCCCATTCCCCCCTTTATACTTAACCAATGAACCCCCAAAACTAATCAGGGAAGCGCCTTAGCAGAATGAACATGGAAAAAAAAATTGAAGCAAATCGGATATTTCTATCAAGAGTTATCACGTTACGTACATACATACATACAAAACCGACGGGCACTTTAGATATCAGGCTTGTGGGTGTGCTAAAAAGTGCCAAGAGCGTGTAACTGGGCGGGGGGGGGGGACAGAAAATAAAAGAGGACATTAAAAGCTATCCAACAATATGTTCCACGAGAGGGTTTAGAAGAAACAATAAATATGCCCACCGGGGGACAGGTAAGTCTCAAACGGTGGGAGGGGCGACCTCAAATGTATCTTTGGTCAAGGTTTCAAAATGTGGATTTATAATAAAATAGAACGAGAATTGGGCATTTTTAAAATACCATGCATATTTTGAACGGCCCTGTAAATTAAGATTGGCGAGGAAGGGGGGGGGGGGATAAGGATTAGAAGGGACGAACTTGAAAAATACAACATAATAAACTAGTAACCCGAATAACTAGGCTTCTAAACAAAAGTATAACGATTTAACCTAGTATTGAATTCAGGGGTTGACCCGGGGGAACATTGGAATGTCCCTTCCGAAAGTTTTGAGATTTTATGCTTTTTAATGGACAAATGTGCATCCCCCCTTACGGAACTGTAAAATCTCTCCCCCCCCCCCCCCCCATTCCGACTGGAACAGACAACAAATCAACCAGCCATTCAACACTGAACCTAGAAAGAAAAAAAAAAGGCTCTTATACAAAATTTTACAGCAATTCTGCCACTAAAACAGTAAAATTGGAGGAATCTATTCAACCCGAATCGTGGATCATGCGCGATGCGATTTGAATTGAAGTAAATAATAAAATCCACGATTTCACCCGCATCTAAAAATCGGCATCGAATCTGAACTGAATCGATTCGCCCGAATCTAAAGAATTGAAGTAAATAAAAAAATAGCGATTCTGCCTGCATCTAAAGATCGACATCGGCATCGATTCTGAACTGAATCGATTCGCCATTTCTGATCTTAATTTACGGACAGAATCGATGCGTTCATTTTTTCTTTGCTTTCTTTTGTCTTTAGAAAAAGAAAGCGTTGGATTCGAGAAAAATTTCGACTTCCGGTTTTCGAAGGATTTATAGTTTTAGAAGATCTTGTCTGGAATACGATTTGACTATTTTTATACATTGTCTGCCTGTCAGTCTGTCTATTTGTTTGTCTCTGACAAAAAAATTGTGGGCTGTCTATTTCAAGAACTAATGCATGGAATCTGTTGAAACTTTAGATTCAATTAGACTTTCATATAAATTGGTGCTGATTACTGTTTGATGTAAATCTACCGTCAGGTGGCGCTTCTACGATGCATTTTTCCCGATTTTCGCAATAGCTCTATCTCAAGAACTAGTGCACGGATTTTCATCAAACTTCACATTCAGTTAGACGTTGGCATAAATTGTTGCATATTAGATTTTGGTGTAAATCGCCCAACAGGGCGCGTTGTTATGCAGATTTTATCAGCAGTGTTGAATTCAGACAATTTTCTCCGGGAGGAATTTCTGCGGATCCAGAGAGGGACAGTTCAGAGGGGAAGGGGATTGGACTTTTGTACATTAAGCATAAAATCTCAAACCTTCTGGGGGGACATTTGAATGTTGCACGGTGGGGGGGGGGGGCATATCCCTCCGGACTACCCCGGAATTCAACACATTTTTATGGATTTAAACGATTTTAGGGATCATATCTCAAGAACTAATGAACGGAATTTCATCAAACTTAATATTCTGTCATAAGTTGTTCATGATTAGGTTTTCGTGTAAATGATTTAACAAGTTGTGCTGCCATGCTGCTTTTTTTAGCAGTGTTGAATTCAAACATTTTTCTCCGGGAGGGATTTCTATGGTTCTGGAGAGGGACATTCTAGAGTTTCGAGGCGGGGGGGGGGGAATTGGACTTTGTCCATTAAGCATAAAATCTCAAATCTTCATGAGGGACATTTCAAGGTTCCGGGGGGAAGGGGGTTGTCCACCCGTACCAGCCCCTGAATTTAACACTGTTTTTCAGAATTTACACGATATTAGCGATAATATCTCAAGAAGTAATGACCGGAATTTCATCAAACTTAATATTACGTGTCATTGACATAAGTTTTTCCTGAGTTTTTCGTGTTAATCATGTAACAGGCTGCGCTGCTATACTGTTTTTTGCATGATATTCGTGATAGCCATATCTCAAAACTAATGCACGGAATTTAATCAAACTTCATATTCTGTTACACTTTCAGATAAATAGATCCTTTAATAGGCTTGGGTGTATACTGCCCAACAGCTGCCGCTTTGAATTGGGATTTTCCGTTGCGGACATCTAGGCTAATATCAGACGAACGTCTTTTTGCCCGCTTTTTTTTCGCTCTTACACCGTCCCTACACATGCTAGCGAAGGTGTAGGGATGGTGTAACAGCGAAAAAAGTGTGCAAAAAGACGTTCGTCTGACATTAGCCTAAGAGGGTGTGGGCCGAAATTCAATGATTTGTTAGGAAAATGCAATGCTTATATTTTCTTTTAAAATGGACATACTTCAACGAACCTATGCTTTTTGAATTCTCATGATGCGCATAGGTTATCATTTAAATTTGACACTGTGATAGCGAATTTTGAAGTTTTAACATTTATGAGGCAGATGAAAGCTTTGGGATTGGCACATCCAACTACTTTATCTTCAATTTTTGAAGGAAAATGAAAATGATATTACCTTATTTTGTCTTACAGACATCGATTAAAAAATTCATAGTATCGATTAAATCGAGTTGACCATAATATTGATTAAATCGATTAAAAAATCGAAATCGCCCATCACTAATCCTACTGTCTTATATTATTGCAGAAGATAAAGTCAATTATACATTTTTGAAGATCTAGCAGATCGTGTATACACATAGTTTGGGAACCCCTTATATAACGTGTTAATTACTGAGCCAAAATTATAATTGGAATAATTATTATGAAAAGTGCAGCAGTCAGAATGATACTATATATGAAAATATAAAAACACCATTTACCTGGAACGATTGAATTTTCCAAAATTTATTTTAAAAATCACTTAAACCTGGCAAGTCTATGAAAAAGTTGAGCTGGAAAATGAAGTTATTAATGAATTTATTAATATCTTTCATGAAACACGTTAAAAAGTATCTATTATGTCGGTGTGTTTGCAGTGGCGTAGCCAGGGAGGAGGTCCAAACGCTCTGGATATCAGTTATATGGTAAAGTTTTCTTCCCCTTGATTAACCCCTTAATTATCGCTCCCGTCATATTCACGGGCTGTGTCTTTTACTCAAATTGTTTGATTCCCACCAGTTTTATAAAATAGTGAAATTGTATATATTTTGGTTTCGTTTTTACTGTCATTAAATAAGGTGAATATTTCTCTTTCATAAAAGTGGTGCCAATAAGCAATTTGAATTATTCAACCGCAATTTAATTCGAGGGTTAATAGCAGAAAATTCTCCGATTAGATAAGGCGAACAAAACTTTACAAAATTTGTGGTATCCAGAGCGTTTGGACCCCCAACCTGGCTACGCCACTGTGTGTTTGCTAATTGTCGTTTTAGTACAGCCGAACTCACTTACAACGGGAAGGATAAGACTACGAGATTTTGTGTCAGATTTCTCATAAAACGTTTTTAAGATTTCGTATCACGAGAAAATAGAAAGTAAGTAAAAGTTAAACTAATAGATATGAGTGCATAGCTGCCAACATGTGCGGATTTTTGCTACCGCTAAAATATAAAAGAAATATCTGCCTTATTAAATCATCAACAATGACTACAATTCGCCGATTGAATTAAGCAGATTTTTCTATCAAATTTTTGTGGTAAGTAAAATCCGTACACGTTGGCAGCTATATGATAGAACAATTTCGTTTATTGACACAATTCTATGATCCTAATTTAGCAACATTGCATTCCACCGTTGTCAAATGACATCTTTTAAAGTTTTGGTTTATAGTTATTTTTCTTGTAATTTTTAAATTTTAAAAGTAAAAAAATAAGTCTTGAAAGTATTAAAAATGTAATTTAGGACTGTTTTAATCTAAAAATCACAAATAAAATAACAATAATTCGAAATCTTTTAAAAGGTGTCATTGGACACTGGTTGAAATACTGTTAATTACTAATTATTTCTTGAGTCATATTTTAAAATTTTCAATGCTCTTGTACGTTTGTTCTTGCTGTTCTTTTGAAAAATGCGTGTGTGACAGTTTTCTTTTCATTGTTTCGAGAAAAATCTTTTGTATTCGAAATTTCTAATGTCTTCGTAATCATAAAAACATGAGTTCAATAATATTGTTGGTAATATTTTGCTACTTTGTTGTTCCATAAAATGAACTTATGAAAAACAATTTCAGAAAAACTTGAACTGACAAATTTATTAAACATGTCCGGTGAGATTTAATTGCGAAAAGTTGTTCATGAAAGAAATAGTTTTAATTTCTTACATCTTTACAAATAGAAAGTATTGGATTCATGAAAATTTTCGTCTTCCGGTTTTCGACGGATTTATTCGTTTTAGAAGGTCCTGGACGCGATTTGACTGTCTTTAGAAAATGTCTGTCTATCTATTTCAAAAAAATTCTAAGTGCTCTATCTCAAGAACTAATGCACGGAATGTAATAAAACTTTATATTAACTTAAACTTTCATATAAATTGGTGCTGATTAGCTTTTGGTGTAAATAGGAAACAGTTGGCGCTGCTATGATTCATTTTTCACAATTTCTGCAATAGCTTTATCTCAAGAACTAATGCACGAATTTTCACCAAACTTCAGATTCAATTAGACGCTGTTATAACTTGTTGCTGATTAGGTTTTGGCGTAAATTGCTCAAACGGTGGCACAGCTATGCTGCATTTTTAGGATTTATACGATTTTAGAGACAGTCATATCTCAAGAACTTACGCACGGAATATCAACAAACTGTCAATCTATTTTGTTAGACCTTAACATAAGTTGGTGCTGATTAGATTTTCGTGTAAATCATATAACAGGTTGCGCTGCTATGCTGCATTTTTCACGATTTTCGCGATAGCTATATCACAAAAACTAATGCACGGAATTTAACCAAACTTCATATTCTGTTACACTTTCACATAAATAGATCCTTATTAGACTTGGTGTATACCGCTCAACAGGTCTCGATTTCATGTTCTTTGGGATGGGAATCTGGTTGCAGACATCTAAGAAGGTGGATGCCGAAATGAAATAATTGGTTTGAAAAATTCGATTCATCTCATTTTTAAATGCAACATTTCAATGAACATGTACTTTTAGAATTATCATGATTGGCATAGATTGCCATTTAATTTTGGCACTGCGATAGCGAATTTTAAAGTATTAACATGTATGTGATGAAAGAAGGTTTTGGAATTGGCACATCTGGCTAGTTTCATTTCAGGAAACTTGTTTCGTTTTACAATTCATGTATTCTGTTAATCAGAAATAATACTGATTTAAGTGAAATTAAATTAAATTAATTTAAATTTAATTAAAATAGTGACGTAGAAATTTTGTAGTCGATAAAAAATTTTAAGCAACGCTAGTCGTATAATGAATGCTTTTTACCAAGTTCGTCAATTAATCGTTTGAAGCTAAAAACGCATGACGAACTACAGTCGACATTTTACCGTTAGTTTTTAAGCAAATTTTATATAAATTTCCAATTAGCCTTTCTGACAGGGTACAAAGTAAAGTCAAGTAAAACTTAACTGCTGAGCGGTGAAAGCTATAACTGTGAGACAAGTTTCTACCTATAGTAAAAGGACTATGCACTAGCATATGAGAGTAACTACGGCACGTCTAACGGCGAAATGAGGCAGTTATTGAATCCATCTTGAAAAGTATAAAAAAAAAGAAGTCAATTACAAAATTATAGATAGTCCTGGATTTAGTAAAACATATGGTCTTACATGTAAAAATAAGTTTATTAACACTAAAAAAACCGTGAGGAGTCATTTTGACCCCTACCATATGAATATATTTCGGTTCGAACCAGAAATGCTTTTGTAAAATAAGTTTAAAAGACACAAAGAAGAAAAATGTTAAAAAAATTACTAGACTGGGTGGACGCCGTCCTCTTTCTGTCGTTTGATCCCCTCGGTTTTTGCATTTAACTGTTTATTTAGTTTGAACTCTCCTCATTGTAGCTTTTTTCTTATATTTTTATTCTTTTTTACTTAAAGTAATTTAAATTCTCTTGTAAATATTATATATTTAGTTTTTGTTTCATTTCTTCACTGTGTTAAACTTTTTTACTTATCAAGATAAATTAAATGTATGGTCTCTGAATTGAGTCTTTTTTTTATGGGGCTTCCTTTGGTAGCTTTTTTGCCTGTCCTGGACATTTATGTGGATCATATGGAACATTTTTTATTTATTTTTTCTTTCTTCTCCTACTAGTTATACTAACAATTTTTTCTTTTTTAAAAATTTTCTATATTTTTAGCTTTTACTCTTTCTTTTTCGTGGCTACTAGCCGCGTTTAAAAGCTCTTTTTTCTAAGGCTTCCATTGCATTGTAACACGATTTACTCTTAGCCTGGATGTGAAGTTGCCAAGCAACTAGGGAATCCATACACCTGCTTTATTGTTCCATTGTTCCATTGTTAAATAAATACAGTCGAACCCGGTTAAGACGCGTTTCAAGGGAGTGGGTAAAAGTCGCGTATTAAGCGGGATCGCATATTAAACGTGATTTGTATAATGTTGCAGGAACTGGGCTTATTTACAACATCTAATCGTCTAAATGAACTTTAGAACTTTCATTTATATGTTTACGATCGAAATTTGTATCTTTTAGTTATACTTAGATTAAAATTTAATTGAACTTAACTTTAACTCATTGTTTCTTTTCATAGAACCACATGGATTAATAACTGAAAACAAAAAGTATATTCTAACGGCTTTATTATGGATTAATATGCTGCAACCAAAAATAAAAAAATAATTTCATGCTAGACTAATTTTTTAACAGAACTAAAAAAAATTACCTTTGAAGCACTTGTTAAAATCATATTTAGTACTTGTGATAATGAGTACAATTATAATCTGTCCTTCTTTTTGTTATAAGAAAAACTATCCGGATTAATAGTATTTGTGCAAAAAATATTGTTAGTTTAGCAAGGAGTAAAGAAAACATAAAAGATTTAAACAACCGCAGTCTTATTTAATTTTTACGAGTTTCATTTTTTTGCCTGTATAATGAAACATAGTAGGATATAACGTACATTTAAAATCTCACTAACAAGGTATACTAATATTTAATCGTAATAATTTCATGACGTATCTGAGTATCCTGAATTCGTCTATCTCTCTCTACTACAGTAAAAACATACAGGAAGCTAAAGATAAAAGAATGTTAGGACGCAGTATCAAACAAGAATTGTAGTGTTGCTAATTTAGCGGGTTTTTTAAAATTCAAATATCTCTCACTATTTTCGATTAGTAATGTTCGCCTTAATTAATCTGTTATTAAATAAAATAAATATTACTATTCGTAAGCAGTGTTTCTTATTTGAATATAAGAAAAATCTAATAAATTGGCAACACTGAAGAAGAAACAAGGAATTCGCATCTTGATCAATGAATTCGCGTCTTGAGCGTGATTTTTTTGCCTCAAAGGACCGAAAATGTCTCGCGTATTAAGCGGGATCGCGTATTAACCATTCGCGTATTAAACGGGATATTTTTACATTAGCCTTATGGGCGATATTCAAGGGACAGGAAAAAATCCGCGTATTAAGCGGGATCGCGTATTAACCGTGAGCGTCTTAACCGGGTTTCACTGTATGTCAAACAGATTTAAATAAAAATTCCGGTGTAAAATATTTTTATAAAACTTGAGTAAAATTTCCGGTCGTTTTAGTGTTAATCACGTTAAATTTTAGGTATCTAATCACCGGCTAAACCCCTTAACGCTCGAATCAAATTACGGTTTAAAAATTCAAATTGCTTATTGGCACCACTTTTATGAAAAAGAAATATTCACCTTATTTAATGACAGGTAAAACGTTACTAAAATATAGCCAATTTCACTATTAGAACAACTGGTGAGAATCAAACAATCAGAGTAAAACACACAGCCCGTGATTATGACGGGAGCGAGAATTAAGGGGTTAAATAGGTCACTAATGGCGTGCAACAGTGTAACAATTATAAGTAAAACAACACATGTAAATAAATTATAATTTATTGTAACAAAAGAAATTGAGTATCCTCAATGAATCTATCATTGGGAGACATATAGAGCCCTATTGAGGATGACCTATTGAGGATTAATAGATTTACTTTTTTTGCATACACAAGATCATTACACATTTAGAACTAAACAGTAATCTTGAAACATATGAAATTCATATATATTTGACAGCTTCAACTAAACTTATGTCTCATTTTGACATGTTCATAACAAGCAGCCTGAAAAAAGTGATTTATCTGCGTTTAAATAATTGAACATTTCAGCTTCTTTTATTATTATATTTCTTTTAGCGGCTGAACACAAATTTAAATTGTTCCTTATAACCAGGTCCCGTAAGTTAAAAGCTCTGCTTTCAGACGTAAATTTTTGAGTTTTTAAATAATTCTACAGTTTATTTCCAAGGAAATGAAATCTAGGAACAACATTTTACTGTAAATTTATTAGATCAGAATCATCATAAGATAAAGGATTTCCTAATCTTTCAGCACTGTACTTTATTTTTATCGCAGTGTTATCCCCATCTGTTACTTGTTTGAAATCATCATAGTGTTTAGACAGAGCTATTTGTTCTTAATTACAATTAATTTAGATGCCTCGTCAGACATTCGTTTGAATTTTGGTGCTATCTTAAAACGTTGTGCTAACTCGAGGTTTTTGTGTTATGCCCGCTAAACCACTTGTAACCGTCAAAGCTCTAGTTTTAAGTTCAAATGTTTCATCAGAACGATAAGCACTGAATAAAAGTATTCTCTTCCTTGCAGACCAGTTTTATCTTTAAATCTCGTTTAATATAAAATAATAGGTTTATTTAATAATTGCATTCCCGCTAAGTAGTACGACAACATCGTAGAAAAATGTTTAAATCTAAAGCAAAATAATATCAATGTTGCATGGGAGATTTACTCCACAGTCACTACTTATGACTAATGCGATCAATCATAATCATATATTCTCTTATTATTTCAAAAGTGAGATTAGATTGCTCTTGAATTTTGTTGAATCCTTAATTTGTTTTGATAAATTACTCTTTTAATAGTATTGAATAAATCTATAATTTCAGTATCCTGAGGGCATTTGTTCTTTACGTTTTCCATTTTTTAGAAAGTCTCTAGACATGGGTACTTCTAGAAGCAAACCTCTATGTAGCAATCACCAAAAAACGCTTGTGTGCCCCTTCTGCCGCTCTTAGAGGTTTGCCATTTATTACTGCAGCACAATACCCTCACTATACCAAACTTACCATATTCCTGGAATGTAATATTCATCTAAAAATGTGCCAATACCGTATGAGAGTGTCATGCATATATGCAGCTCCCCAGATCACAAGACAAAATTATTCTGTAGTGTCTGCTGACAGATTATTAATTATTGTACAGTAAAGGCCGGAGTCCAAAGTAAAAACACATTTTGAATTTTCGCCACAAATATGCGACCTTTTTTTAGATACATTAAGAAAGTCATTTATATTGAGTGATCTCTAAGAGAAGCGGCTTTGATTGGTAGAACACAGGTCTGCACTAAACGACTTTCATTTATCTTTCATAATTTTGGCATTAAAAACTATACAAGTTGAAAAAACGCTTAACTGTCGATTTTTCCTAGCAATAAATTTACAGATAGATTTTCAGGGCTAACAGAAGATTCTTCAACTTGTTGTCCACTAGAAAATTCTTATTTTTTGAATCAAAATCTTTGTGCAATTTGTTGAAAGTATTTTTGAAACTATTTAGCAAATAAAATTGCATTGAATAATTCATTACGAGTAGGTTGTGGATTGAAATAGCATGCCTTATAAATAGAACTCTTGGGTTTTGAACGGTTTGATCCATTATGGGGAATGCAGGTAGCCATGTACGTTGTACTTGGTACACTTTGTAAAGAATCATTGGTTAAATATGAATCCGGTAAATACATCGAGACCTGAAGTTCATCAAACTTCTTAAATGAGAACCCCATAACATAAATTTTATAAATTTAAAACAAAATAAGTTATTCGCAAATAAAACTGCGTTTGTGTATTAAGAACAGACTAATAACACAGGCCTACGATTAAAAAAAATACAAGGGTATTGATGGCTGAACTTTATGTATTTTTTGGTGCTAGTTAAAAAACAAATAATGAAAAAATTCTATCACGTCACATTTTCTTGAAAAATATTGGGTCGATTGGAATGTCGTGTCGTGTAGGAAAAATCAATTCGTACCGGTAAATTCTGCCAGGTAATTATTAGACATTAGATATCGGAATCAATTTCTAATAATTAAAAGATAGAATTTTCCGATACGAATTGATTTTCCCAACACGACACAACTTTCCGATAGACCCAGTTGTTTTAAACCGTTTAAACCTATAACAAAATAATCGATTACTGAAAAATCAATTTGCCTCACCAAGAATCGATTTTTTTTTTTTTTTTTTTTTGCATAGATTTACATGGATAAAATCACTGTTGCCAGATAGTACATGCAAAATTGTCCGAGAGAATTCCATTTCAAATAGGATTTTAGCAAAAATATCGATATCGATGTTACAAAAAATTCTGATGTGATGGGGGAAAATGAAGGTAATTTTCGAAATCAGCCCACCAAATAACATAAAAATCAGCGAAAACTTCTCTTGTATTTTTCAAAAACTTCAATTTCTCAGGCCTGTGTAATCTAACAGACCGAATTAAGAAAGAAGTTGGAGTCCTTTGTTTGGTATATGCGTCTAATTATGCGTTTTGTGTGTGACTGCGACTATTGCGGGACTTAAAACCGCGACAGCTAGTCTAGGTTAGCCACAGTCTCTCAAGTATTTATGGTAATATTTTCATGTATTATAGCTCTGCTTAGAGAAAATCGAATTTTCTATGCAAAAGGTTATTAGAAAGCTACAGGAAACGGAATAATTTTTGTTTAATTATAACAGTATTGCTGACTATTTTAATAATTACAAAAATTACTTTGAAACTTTCTGTTTTGAAGTAAGTTTTCCACTATTTTTGTAGTAAAGTTAATTATGCTTGAAATTAGCTAGAATCTTTAGAAAAGCTTGAAATATGATATTTTTTTATTACAATTAACGACTATCTTGATAATGTTATCAGCGCTACCCGCGACGCATTAGAGAGTAGCACCATCTAAATTACTCATCAGGCAGGGCTCACATTGGTCCGTGTTTTGAAAACCACTAATTTTTTAGACAGAAATTCGTAATAGGTTTCTGCAGCAATTGCAGGAAAAACGCTCTTCCCGGTATGTTTCTACGAAATTTATGAAGAAGATTTTTCTTTGTATAAAAGTGGTATTCAAAAAGCTGACCGGCTGAGAACTCTGCTCTGATAAGGTGGACAGTCGAAATAAAAAAATCGCTCACCCATCTAATTTTACAAGGGACGACAAATGCTACCCTACTAATATTAAATTGGCTATAAAATAATATATTCTTAACAGAATCACGCTATTCATAATCTAGAGGAATATAAAAATGACATATAGCACCAAACTGTGAAAGAAAATTTAAATTGACTTGATTTCTATGAGAAATTTTATAAAAATACGAGAAAGCACTCAAGCACTGACAAGGAGAGGGTCCGAGGTTTGTCTCAGAATGCGATGAACATTTGTGCCTCGATAGAGTATAGTTAGTATATAAATATATCAGCGTCATAAAACGCAACCCCACGGGGGTATTGAGAAAATAGGTCGTAAAATTTAAGCTACAGTTCATAATCGGATAAATTTCCTTCTTTTGCAAGCGGTTCAGTAGCACGATCGGCAGCACGCTAGATTTGCGTTTTTTCGGCCCGTGTTCAAATCCGGCGCGGACTTGTTTTTCGGAAGGAAAATTTTTATCAATCATTTTCGAACCGCAATTGAAAAAATATGTATAATAATTGAAATTTACGAAAAATATGAATCAAATGTATGTTTTGTAGCATATGAGTGCTTATTTAACTACGAAATTTTGCATGTTTAAATATATAATGAAAAGTAAAAAAAAAAAAAAAAAAACGCATATTTATATGTCGATAGACCAGAAATTTTTTGTTGTTATTTAAAATTATTTACATTTATTTCAATGAATATCGACAGTTTTTAACAGAGAAATAAATTAAAATAAGTGAAAAAATATATTATTTTCATTTTGTTTCCTTATTCAAATATTTCATGTTTTATAAAAATATGCTTTTATATTTTTAATATGATTTTTAAAGTCTGGGATCCTTTATTTTTAATTAGAATAAGTGTCTACGTAGTAATTTCTTTCGGAAATCAATTTTTTTTTCTTCTTTAATATTTTTATATAATGTAGTTTCATTATATAAATACAATTTTAAGTGCGAATCTTTGTATGTTTATATATTTAATGAAAAATAAAGATAAAATAAATAAATAATAATAATAACAAACTAAAAAAAACCAGTTGGAACTTTTATAGGCCATAAAATTAAACTAATTTAAAAATTTAAGCAAGAAATTTTAAAATCTTGGATTCTTATGATTATAGTCAGACTAACTCTCTTTGTGCTTAAAAATAAGTTCTAAAAAGAGATTGAATTGCTGAAAATAGTTATTACGTACGTAATAATTATAAAACCAAAAATCCGAAAAAAAAATCATACTAAGAATTTTAAAAAGAGTATTAAAAAAATCATCAAACATTCGAAATACTTTCATATAGAAACAAAATTAAAATATTATAATTATTCAAGCATTTATGTCACGTGTTTTAATTTATTTCTCTGTGAAAAATAGTAGATTATTCATTAAAATATTTGTAAATAATTTTAAATAACAACAAAAAATTTCTGGTCTATAGACATAAATATGCGTTTTTTCTTTTTTTCTTTCTTTCTTTATATATATATATATATAATACCAAAAACACATACTATACATCCAATCCCAAAACTACTGAACTACAGAGAAAATTAACAAAATAACCATGGAAAATTCTTACTAACAAAACCATGAAAAAAAAAGAAAACAACCAATGGAGACAGGCTGCAAGGCTAAAGACTTGCATGCTGGGTTATACCGGTAATTACTCATGAAACTTCCCCCATGTCTGTCGAGACCAAACTGACCAAAGAAAACTTTAAAACTGGCCATCCAAAGCAGTAACCCAACTCGAAAAGAACACTTTAAAGTTGGCCATCCAAAGCAGTAACCCAACTCGAAAAGAACACTTTAAAGTTGGCCATCCAAAGCAGTAACCCAACTCGAAAAGAACGACACTTCCAGACAGAGCCCCATATAAAGACTACGATTATTTGGCAATGTTTTTAATCGCCAAAAGTAAAGCATCGCGGTAATCTTTATCCTTGACGAAATTGTTTGTCAAACTATTTAACAAACTAATAGGAAAATTCTGAACCATTGCATCTTGATAGAGATTTATAATGTCATTTATTATACTATTATGATTAGAATTTAACTTTGCTATCCTTATTAAACTATTGATAATGATATTTCTGAAAATGGAAATATGTACATTGGAATTAAAATTTAATATCTTTATTGTTTCAAAGTTGTAATCCTTTCTCTTATCATAAATGCAAGTCCGCAATCCACCCCTCTCAATGTCAATAGTGAGATCCAAATAATTTACATGTTTATCGCCATATGAAGTTTTCTTTAATGTCAAACCTTGGGGATAGTAGTCTAAATTTAAATCGCTATTGGAATCGTTAATCCTTACCAACAATACATCATCAATATATCTAAAACTTAAAAAATCCTTATTTAATGTCTCATTAACCTCGTATAAAAATAAATAAATATCTGCAAGTACCGAACTGCAACTACGCCCCATAGGTATACCCCTAATCTGCTGAAACACATGCTTACCATCGAATAAATAATTTTCATTAACTACAAAATTAAATAAATTTGTCAAATGATCCAAATTTTTACCCAAAATATTGTACCGCTTAAAAAATTCAAAAATTTTATTTTTAAGATCAGTTAAATCAATACTGTTATATAAATCTTCAAAATCATAAACATATAAACCTTTAACCCTTTCGGGACGGGAGCCTTTTACGAAATTTTTAATCGTTTGTCACCGTTTTTTAAAAACAGAAATTTGTGTCTTCTTGAATCGAGAAAATGCGCTGATTAAATAAGGCAAATTTTACAGTAAAATTTTACTGGTGAGGAAAAACAAGGATTCTGAGCGCTTCATGCGGCACGTATACGTGCCGCTCGTCCCCAAGGGGTTAATATTACTCAAAACTTTCAATCCATTAAGTAACTCAAAACTATTTTTTATAATACATGTGTAATTTTGTTTTAATGCCACTTCAAATAAACTCTGCAAAATATTCAAAAACTTTTTATTGGCAACTTCCAAAAAAGTGCCAAAACCACATGTAATTGTACGAAAGGCAATGGGGTCCTTATGAAATTTAGGAATCAAAACCATATAAGGCAATTCCTTACTACGTTGTGTGTATTTTAACCTTTTGTAAAAAGCAACAATTCTACTTTCTATCTCTTTTACACTGGTATTTAACAACCTATAATTATGTGTATTATTATAACATTGTCTTAATTGATTACAGTATAGCTTTTTGCAAATAATAGCAAAGTTTGTATTTGCCTTATCAATATATGTTATAACGAAATTGTAAATCCTTAATAGAATCTTTTAATACTTTATATTCTTCTAACGAAATATATATATATTTCGTTTCGAATATATATATATATATATTCTAAATATATATATTTTAAATATATATATTAAAATATGCAAAATGTCGTAGTTAAAAATGCACTTATATGCTACAAAACATACATTTAATTCATATTTATCGAAAATTTCAATTATTATACATATTTTTTCCCTTGCGGTTCGAAAATGATTGATAAAAATTTTCGTACCGAAATACAAGTCCGAGCCGGATTTGAACACGGGTCGAAAAAACTCAAATCCAGCGTGTTGCCGACCGTCCTACTAAACCGTTTGCGAAAGAAGGAGATTTATCCGATTATGAACTGTAGCTTAAACTTAGCGACTTATTTTCTCAAGACCCCCTGGAGGTTGCGCTTTACGACGCTCATATATTTATATACTTACTATACTCTATCGATAAACAAATGTTCATCGCATTCGGTGAGACCAACATCGGACCCTCTCCTTCTGAGAGGCGAATACTGATGCTGGTTGCAGCAGTTCGTTATATCTCCTTACCAATTTCAAATCGAAGTGAAGCAAATGGCAAAATAACCTTTAATTAAGAAATGATTTTATTTACTGTTTCGCAAACAGGGGTAATTTTTTTTTAACGCCATGAATCACATATATTCATGAATTAAATTAAGTTAAATTAAGTACTTTTAAAGATTTTGTGGTTTAAAAAAATATATTGGAAGGATTATCACTATAAGAAGTATTAACCCAACTTCGAAAAATATGTTTTAAACACACCAGTTTAAACCACTTCCGCTAAAAAGTCATCTCTCGCACATCGGGATGTTTTTGTGATTTTGTGGCAAATCTGCCACGTCTTGTATCACTACTTTTTGTAGTAATCATCGCATTTTTAATAGCAGTAAGTAAGTATTAAATAAGATGAAAATTACTATTAAAATAGTGGTAGGGTTTATAGTTGCTATGTAACTAATTCGCAAAAACATGTACAGTCGTGGAAAAAAAAGTAAACACCCCCTACTAACTCCTCAGCAAATCACCGTAGAAGAAAGTTACTGGTACCGAACGATTGGAAATAAAGTCTACTTTTAAATGATGTATATAAAATTTTCTTAGGGGTCATCTACATATTAAAACGAATCTAAACTTCATTTTTTTCAATGGCAATGCCCAATTTTAACGAGATATTTCAAATCTTCCGTTCAAACTATGCCTAGATACCAAATTTCAAGTCATTTGAATGATAAGTTTTTGAATTATAAACATTCAAAATTTAGTGCTTCTAATGTTAAATTACATTTTCATATTTTTATTTATATCTCCCGAAATTATGCTCCTAATGTGCTATTTTTTTTGTAGCAATAATACTAATATACCCAAACATAAATAAGCTGAATTTGCAATTTTTATAATTTTATGATATGAATTATGAATTATGAAATTAATATTCGAAAAAATTATGAATTGCAACCTACAATTTTTTTGATGGATTTAGATTTATTAAGTCCTGCTTTATGGAAATTCAAAAATTTCACATTTTTATTCCAAGTAGTTTTCAAATTATGCTTAAAAAACGGCAAAATGATGGTTTAAGCACCCGTCTATGATGGAAGTGAGTAGACATTTTGAAATTTATTCTGCTGTACTGTAATCTAACACGCTTCATTGACTCCTTGAGTGGCGCTTAAAGTGCCTTGATCAAGGAAGGGCTCTCTCGGTGAACAATCCAGTACGGAACTTCAATTTGGATACAGCCCTTAAAATAAACTCGTTTTAAAATAATTAATTTCTCGGAAACTTATGGTACGAATTGCATAAAAATTCGTTTTTAGGCTAATTGAAGGGTGTAGAGTTCATTTATGCTGTCAGAATTGGGTACTGCTATTGAAAAAAACAAAGTTATGGTTCGTTTTAATATGTAGATGGCCCCCTAAGCAAATTTTATATACATCATTTAAAACTAGACTTTATTTCCAATCGTTCGGTACCAGTAACTTTCTTCTACGGTAATATGTTGAGGAGTTAGTAGGGGGTGTTTACTTTTTTTTTTTTCCACGACTGTACTTCCAGAGCAAATGGTGAATTATAGGGTTGCCAGTTTGGCTTTAATTATAAATACAAAAATTTCGAATTAAGACCGGAAATTCTGCAAGAAGAATTTTTAGTTTCGGTAATATTGAGATGTCTGTCATTAAATAAAGAAAAGAATTTTATAGAGATTTTCTGTTATGAATGCGAAATTTCGGAATAAAAAAAAAAAGTCAAACTCGCAACCCTGGTTAATTATGTCCACTCGGTACATTATTAAAAAAAATCGAATACAGATTATGCCTAAATTGCTTATACTTGCTGACAATATCGTATTCTAAATTTATTTTGCGATAATAGCAGCCTTCGGGACTAATTTTATTTTATATATTTTCCCTCTTTTTCACTATAGTTACACTATTTATGTTTCTGAATTACCCAAAATGGCCTCGCTCCGATTACATTAAATATTCCAAGTTCTATTGCAAATGCGAATTGCAAAATAAGTTCGATGGATGATGAATAAAATTTACATTTGCAAAAGAAAGACTTATTTGCATAAAAAACACTTCAGAAATGCACCCTTAAAGAAAAAATCTAATACAATCATTAATTCATGTTTTTCGTCAGATATTTTAAAATGTTTTTATTTTCAAGAAAAAGTTTTCTTTAAGAATGTTTCACTATAAATTTTTGTTTAAAAGTGAACATTTAGTATGAGTCAATCTTACATTTTCTTACTAATCCCATTCTCCGGAAAGAAATAATTACATAAGTATAACAAGGAAACAAATGTCGAAGGTAATTGTTCATGGCAGTAACCATTGTTCTACCTGCGAAACATTTGTAGAATTTATATCACTGGAATATAGGATATTCTTTGTATTCACTTTGTTGGGCGAGGTTTCCAGGAATTATTTAAGCACTTCAAAAGAAGGTCAGACTTCATATCTTAAATATACAAAGCATTATTTCTTTAAAAACTGTATGTTCTTACTAATTCTTAAAAGAGAGAGTTTTCAGATTTTCGAAGAGCAGCAAACAAATGATTCTAGAACAATGTTGGTTCCTACCTTTGATTTTTACTTTATCCTATCTAAAGAAGAAAATATTGCAAATCGAGATTTTTTTAGACTTCCGGTTTTCAACACTTTTTAGGAGTCAAAGATCTCGAAAAACATGTTTATACAAAACGTCTGTCTGTCCGCCCGTGTGTCCTATATGTCCGTATATCCCTGTGTCTGTTTGTGTGCATGTCCGCTTTGTACCATCGAAATATGTATTAAGCATAGAACTCAACCAAATTCGATATATATGTTTTTGGCTATAACAAGCAGGTCCTCCTTAAATTTGGAAATATTTCGGTTGAAGGGGGTGCTGTAATAGCAATTTTTCATAGTTTTGTTGTACATCGGCTGTTTATGCAGCGACGGCTAATTAGCATCCAGCTAACCCGGCAATTCGCAAACAGCTGATGTGCAACATAATTGAACAATATTGATTTTAACCCTTCAGTGCACGACGTGCCACATCTGGCACATACCTAAAAACACTGTAATTCTTATTATGTGCCATGAATTTGGCCAATATGATCTCTATCCCTGATCAAGAACAGTCCAAAGAATGGAATAACACTTATTTTGTCCATGTCAGATGGCTGCATTTGACAAAAAATTAGAATTGTTATTCGGAAGCAAAAAAATTTCAATTAAGCTATTAAGGTAGAATTCACTTTCATTATTTTTACTGAATACTTAAAAATATTAATATAAAAAAAGTTGCAGAGCGTTAAGCAGATAAAATTAATTAATTTAAGCTCATTTAGTTGTAAAATATAGCAATACATTATTTTAAAACCCCAATTGTGTGCATAGGGTACACCGTGTACCCTATGGCGTGTACTACACGCCATAAAATATAAAATTTTAGCTGAAAATTTGAAATTTATTTTTTTTTTTTTACTATTTTTCCCATTATTAGACCGATATATAGATTTCAAACAAGTTTTTTCATAAAAGTAGAAAAAAATAGTGCAGTGAAGGATTAATAAATATTATGATCGAGATTAACTCGTTTTTACCGCGATTAGTAAAATGAAGCAGAAACTTAAGATAATTTGCTGCAATATTGAAGTAATGACACTGAAGGATTAACATATTCAAAAACTTTTTGAAATATTAATATGTATGAAAAAAAAGAAAATTTAGATTGGCATATCCGACTAGTTTAAAAAGATATCAAATCGAATGAATTGGTATAAAATTTAATTGATAATTTTTACATAATTGAACAGCTAATACATAACAAAGTTTAAAAACACCTAAACCAGATTATGTTTTATCTTGAATGAACATTTTATGTCAGAAAGTACCACAGTAAATTAATGTAAAAATAAACAGTCAAGTGCGAGTATTACTCTCGCTCTGAGGATTCTGTACAATAAATATGTGAATTATTAACTGAATTATTTAAAAAAATCGTTGCTAAAAGAATAATAAGACTTTGTAAAAAACTATACAAAGTAGTGTTGGGTATAGCTGTATGTACTAGGAAAGTAAGAATGGGTATGCCATATAAGTTCAAAGAGATATGAAGCCTAAATAATATCAAATATCGCTATTCTGTATAACTCTTTTTTAAATTTTATCCTAATCTGTTTCCGATGAACTTAATTCGGTACTGAACATAAAAGTAGTGCATATCTAAACTTCATTTGGCATTTCATAAAACTAAATTCATCGTAGCAATAATCTTTTCTTTTTACAGTGTATCTAAAACAAAACTCTTATTCAAACTTGGCATTATGATAAGCGCGCTTCGAAAAGAGGTCACAAAAATTGCAACGCCGCCTTGGTCTGTGCCGCGTTTTTCCAGATAGGTTTTTAATTAACTTTTAAGGACACGGGAGAGGTATTGAGAGATCCACGCAATGCAACTAGTCGCGAATCCCATGCTATTTATGTGATTAATTCTAATTAAATTAAGTCTGTTTTTAGCAATTTGACGTTTATTGCTTTTATACTGCTACTGGGCATTCCATTACACAAATCTATCACTAAAAGTTGTTATCTACGCTTTAAAAGCCGATGGTACATAGAGTACGCCGCACCCTGGCATTATGTATGTCCAAACCGTCCGTGTCTTTAAGGCTTAATATTTCAGCTAATTACCAACGATTTTTTTTCGTAAATCATTATCAACAATGCTTTTATACTTCTGCTACGAAACGCACCATCAACGCTCCACAACACTTTTGCTGAATGCCCGCAAATCGAAATTTGTGTTTAACGGAAAAGTGCGCTTTTTTCACAAACTATGTGACCTAGGGTAACCGTTATAATTTTCCTGCAAGGTTTAAATTAACGTCTACTACCTCTAATTTTTTCATAATTTTAGTTTGAGTGGATTCGTAAAAAGACGGGGGGGACATATTTTTCACTACATCTTCGACGATATCTCTGAAAATGTAATACCTAAAATTAAAAGAAATGTATTTTTGAGTTCAGCGTTACAAAAGCTTTCACATGATACCGTACATAGATGCCAACATCTCTTAATTATTCCGGAGTCTGATCAAAGATAAACACGTTTTCAACCAGAAATTTTATTTAACTAAAAAATTCAAAATGAAATCGAAAATTTACCTCATAGAGAGAAGATACGTTTTCTTATATATTTTTTCTGGTTTGTCAATGCAAATTTTAGATCAGACTCCGGAATAATTAAGAGATGTTGGCATCTATGGATACCCCACGCCCACACGATATACAAGGAAAATACTTTTTTTCAAGTAACTTAATTAGCCCCTCGTTATTTTTCCTAAATATATTTGTGAATGTTTAATAATCTGTAAATATGTGGGTCAATAGTTTTTATTATTTCCCTCAATTTGAAAGTTACACGTTCCATAGTTTACGAGTAAAATGGCTGTGACAGACGGAGAGACAGATACAGGAGCGATCTTAAAATCGTCCCGTTTTTACTTTTTAAATACGGAACCCTAAAAAATAATGAAAATAATAATAATTTGAAACAAGCTTACATTTTCTTACTAATCTTATTCATTCAAAAAAATAATTACATGCCTTTAACAAAGAAACAAATATTGGAAGTAACTATTCTTGGCAGTCACTATTGTTGTATCTGCATCACATTTGCAGAAATCATGACAGTGTAGCATAGGATATGCTTCGCTTGAGGTTTCCAGAAAGTATTTAAGCATTTTAAAAGATATCGAATGTTAGAAAACGAAGTAAACGAAAGTATCGTTTCTGCAAAAAATGTATATTCTTTATCAATTCTTAATAGATACATTGGGAGTATTTTTAAATTTTCAAAAATCATAAAAGCAAGATTTCTATTATTATATATATAGATATTGATAAACGTAAATAATTAAAATACAAAGTTAATACATTTACTAATTTTAAATCTTGTCTTCATATTTCTGTATGTCGTAATATAATCCTTAATCATTTATAATGAGTAAAGTGTTTATGTTCTTCTCATCTATTTAACAATAATATTAAAAAACTAATTTATGATGCATTAAATCATGGTTTTCCAAAAAAATTCATATATTCTTTAATATATAATTAGTACTTAAATGATCTTAAAAAACAACGTACACATGCGTAAAAAAATTAAAAAAATATATATAAAATAAGAAAATAATTATAAAAAATTAAAAATTGTAAAATAATAATAAAAAATTATTATAGGATGGTTGGGTGGGTAGATGTTAGAGTACGGAGGAGGGTGGCGTTGTCTGGATAATACGCAAGGGTTAATTTATGTATAAAAAACATGGGGCATTTGATTTATAACTAAGTTGCTAATACACATTTCATAATGGATGTTGATTTGATACTTTTATACGTATAATGGTGTAGTTACATTTATATATTTATCAATTCCTATTAAATATATTCATATTCAATAATATTTAATAAAGTTAACGATTAACTTGTATTTAAATTTTAGCCTACTCAGGACAATATCATATTGATTTCTAATAGTATACTATCTGAAATGAGAATAAAATTCATAATGAGTGTATTTGTTATACCTAATGCTATGACGGTATGGATTTTAATTTGGTAATTTGTTTTTTTATTTTTCCTCTATCTTTTTAATCTCCTTTCATTTTGAACTTAATTGGTGTTCAATGGTTTATTTCTCGGTTTTATGTGTGTGGTAGTCCCAAATTCATATTCTTTAACTAATTTATGGCTAATATGAAGATGAAACCACACATTTTATTTGTGGAACTTAAGGCATTTGGGACCGATGATTCTGTCCAAGTTCTACAAATTTCCATCATTCCATTTCTGTTATTCAATTTCTGCTGTTTTTTACTATGTTTTTGGAAGCTATGTTAAGTGTGTTGGGGGGAACTGTATTTGATAATGTCATTATATTCATAATTTCACAGTTTTTGTTGGTGGGCGGTAATGTTTATTTATTGGTTATACATATATGTGTGTATTACTGTTGGTTTGTTATAAATAATATATTACATAAATATAGGTAAAAATAAATTACCAATGTTCAGATTATAGAACTCATAATATGCAAATAAGAAGCCCGAGAAACGCTTATATAAGATCGTGCTTATAAGCGATTAGACAAAATCATTTACAGGTTTGAAGGGAAAGTAGTCTTTTTTTATGTTGAAAACTTCCCAAAATTTGCAATTAGTTTAATTTGAAAACAAATAAATTCACTAAAAGAAATCACTTAAATTACACAAGTAAAATTTTATTAAAAAACTCTTGTACAAAATTTGATTAAAATTAAATTGTTTAGATAATAATCACCGCTTTTCAAAGAGTTGATACAGATTTTTATTTTTTATAAGATACTGAACATTTCAAAAATTATATTGTTTTCTTCAGCCTCTGAAAATTCTTATAATCGATATTCATAAGCTTATTTAATCCATTAAGATGTTTTATTCAAGTAAATAAATAAAGAAATGAACAATTACTGAATGGCTTCTTCTTTTTTTTGGAAACTCAACAAAATTCTTTTATAGTGCAGAGATTAGGATACATAGTTTTCAATCAGCTAACTAGTTGGCTACAGTTCACAATAAGTTTTCGTAGCCTTTTTAAAGAACATGAGTTAATCTATCTTATTTATCATTCGCGTCCAAAATAATACAGGGTCATCACAAAAATGTGTCCCTGATTTCGAATTAAAATAACTAAGGTTTTAATAAAGATAAACCCATTTATTTTTATTGAAAAATCTGTCAAGTTTTTATTTTAAACATTACTCAGAAAACTTCAATATGAGCTCCCCCTGTTTCTCGGCAAACATACAGGGTGGTTCAGAACTATATGTCAAAAATGTAAAAGCAGGTACAGGAAACCTAAATAAGCATATTTCGTACAGGAATGTGGATGCGGATATGCAGCGTTGGGGTTGTAAAGGGCGCTGTTGAGTTAGGCGAATGACAATTCTTCGCTGACTTGAATCATCATTTCCCACACAGATGTCGAGCAACACGCATCGTTACACCAATGCGGAGTTTGGTGACATGCATTTCATGTATGGGGCTGCACAAGGAAATGGCTCATACCCAACGCACGTCCAACAGTTCTGTAGCTTGTCGAAGGACTATCCTCTATTGTGCTTAATATTGCTTCTTCCACTGCATGAATTCTGCGATGCTTTTCAGTGCTCGTATCACGCCTCGAAGGAGAAAATGATTCATTCGCTCACAACTCCCGATGAAGATGCTAAAATGTTTGGAGATCCTTTAGATTCCTACCCTGGAATCGTTCCATGTACATCCTTAGAGTAACCGCTCCATTTCCTTGTGCAGCCCAATACATGAAATACATGTCGGCAAGCTCCGCATTGGTATAACGACGCATGTTGCTCAAAATTTGAACGGAGAATGACGATTCAAGTCAGCGAAGCGCTTCCGTCCGCCTAACTCAACAGCGTCCTTTACTGCCTGAACGCTGCATTTCCACAGCCACATTCCCATACGAAATCTGCTTATTTAGGTCCCCACTACCTGCCACTTAGCTTTTTTACATATAGTTTTAAACCACCCTGTGTAATATGTAGTTGATCTCTTTCCCGGTGCTTTTAAACTGGTAAATGTAGCATTTACTATTGCAAAAAATTAATTTTAAACATATAACTTAAACTTTTGTTTAGCTTTGATTGTAAAGCGAATTAAATGTGTATGTTTTATAAAACTAAATTATTAAAATATAAGCCATTTTATAGGGATTCTCGTATTTCGATATCTGATTCACATACTTTGCTGCACAAAAATCCGGATAGTTTACTAAAAATATATTAAAATTAAATAAATCCGTCTTATAAACTGTCAATTAAAATAAAAATCACTATCAAATTGACTATTTTTTAGTTTTCTATAAGATGAATTAACACCTTAGGATATATTTCTATCATCGTATTTTTTATAGCGATTGCCATTAAACTGACTCCTTCAATGCTGTTCTGAAGCACATTTTGCGTATTTTTGCAGTAAAAAGGTAATAAATACTAAGAAGTAGAATACTATTACAAAATCAGGAAAGTATTGCTCTAGGAGAAAAAAAAAAACCTGTTTTCTTTCAAATTTAAGCACTAAATAGCAAATAAAACTGTGAAGAACCATGAAAGTAAACAAATTTGGCGAAAGTAGAAGTTGAAGTTAATATTTAAAAGCTTTCATAGTATTGTTTAAGGTATTTAACCAATAACAATTGCCGCATTTTAACATATTTCCAAAGTTACGATAGTGGAAAAGCGCGAAAACAAAATGTAAACAAGCCGCCATGTCAGTTGTCGCAGGGCTGTTAATTCGGAAATGACGGGGTAGATGTCTACATTTTCCCTAATATCTCAGTAAATAATTATCACACAGTTAAAAGATTGGTACCAACTTATTCAGAATGCAATAACCTTTCTAACGATGTAAAAAAAAAAAAAATGATTTTTCAAAATTTTAAAAGTGTACTGTCCCCTTAAGGATCATGGAATACGGTACGCGACATTGCTATCTTGTTCACAGGCCTCGAAGTGCTAAGTATAACATAGGTCGCTGACAAGTGGTCAGCCTGGGGTATTGCATTACCTTTAGGGTTTAATTCACAAGCAGAATTGGTTCCCATTTAATCGACCCCGAATGGATAAAAAAAAAATGAACCATGTCCAAACTTGCAGACGAACCTCCGATCTGCAGTGTGGCAGAGCAAAGCCGCTAACCAATGAGCTACCGCGGGTCATTTTTACAAATAATTGAAATACATTTTGACGTTAAAAATAGCACTTTCTCATTGTTTTGAATAAAATAAATAAATAAATAAAATCAGTGATTGGGTAACTTAAACATTTCAAAAGAAGAAAAAAAATTATTTTTTCTAGATTGCCATATTTTAATATATACATGCAATAGTAACAAAATAATGTTACTTTTAACTTTAATGTTTATGCTGTTTATATAGCATGTTTGTTGAACACGAACATACAGGATCATCGAAAAATAATGCCTAGATTTAAAAAAATCATAACATCGAAACCTTTTATGTTAAATGAGTAATTCTTTCACTACACGATAACTGGTGAATGCAAGTTTGGTTTTAGTTCACCAGAATTCGTTTGCATGTTTGTATTATGCGCTGATTAGTTGCGCATTCGTCAAGATCAGCCGACGATTTGTTATCAGGAGCAGTTTGACCTGGAAAAGTTCTCCGAAAAAGCCGCTGTACACTGACTATTGACTTTGACTCCACATACCAAATCACGAACTGTGCTTTTTGTTGCACGGTCAACATCGTACTGAGCAGCTGCAGTCTGGTGCATCGGCTGACCTTAACGACTGCGCAACTAATCCGCGCATAACATAGACATGCAAACGAATTCTGGTGAACTAAAACCAAACTTGAGTTCACGAGTTATCGTGCAGGGAAAGAATTAATCATTTAACATAAAAAGTTTCGATATTATGATTTTTTTAAATCTAGGCATTATTTTTCGATGGCCCTGTATTTATTTAAGAATCGATAGCATTCGAAAAACCGGTATTTAGGATTGAAAAAACCTATTAATGCAACGTAAAAACTACTCGGAAACTTATTAGTTTTTTTTTCTTTTACTCTGGCAACGAAAAATACTTTTGTTTCAAGAATACATATAAAATCTCGAAAATCTATTGTTTTCTGAAGATAATGGGATGTTTTTTTTATTTCAAATTCGTGGGTAAATCAGAAGAGGTTATACTGCAATTTCGTAAAGTTTTGCTAGATACAGAAATATTACTCTTTATTACACATTTATTATATTCGAACTAAAATGCAAAATCTTTATAGTTTCAAAGTTAAAGATATTTCTTTTATCATAAACACTACTCACCAGATTACCGTATTTAATTTCCATATTTTCATCCAAATATATATTATATATGTATATGTGCCTGTGCGCTTGTGTGTGTGTGTGTGTGTGTGCGCGGGCTTGTGCTTGTTTGTGACCGCGCGCTTGTGCTTGTTTGTGTACGCTTGCACGCGTGTGAATATTTTTTATAATATATTTTTCTTCAGCTACTCTTTTATTTATATACTTACTGAAACTTAACAACAGTAGGTATTCTGTATTTGAATGTGTTTTAAAAAATGAAATTTGGATTCTGTTCCTGATTTTCTGAAGTAATAAAATGAATTTTTTTTTAAATAAAGAAAATTGTTTACCCCCCTCTCGCCAAAAAACAGTAATAATATTATTAAAAAAAAAAAAATTCTAAACAACAAATATGTTAAATTTTAAATTCTTCTTTTACAGTTTTTTGTTATACACCGAGTAATGTTTCAAGTAATACTGGTTAATTATTATTATTTTAATTCAAATAATTTAAGACAGCATCTTGTACGGATTTAGGTTATTTTGTGGGAAAAAAAGTAATTGGCGAAAAATAATGCATTGTAACAAAATTCTTCCATTTGAATAAACAGCTTGGCAGTAAATCTATCTCTTCCGTTAAAACACACACACACACACACACAAAAAAAAAAAAAAAGAAAAAAAAATTAACAATGAAGATGGAATAACCATTTACTTCTTTATTCTTTTATACAAGGTGCATTTACTCCTTAGAACTTCCGAGGGTGCCTCAACCACTCTTTCTGATTAGAAAATTTCTATTTAATACTTAAATAGCAGAATTTGTAATTGCCTCGTTTAATTGCAGGATTTAGAATATATTTCTGGAATTAAATTAGGCAATAGATTCTATTAAAATTTTGTAGTAAAATGGTACGCACCCCAACCAAAATGTGTGCAAAGTACATTGGCGGCCAAGGTAAATGACGAAATGATTAAATTCGGAACACTGATTTGGCCCTTTATTCAAGGAAACGAAAAATATATCACAGTGAGTCAAAGGTAAATATAATTTTTTCTATTTAAATTTGTGTCAAAAACTGCAACCGGTAAAATTTCAGAAAATATTTTTAAAAATAATAACTCTTTTGAAAATGTGCAAACGAGACGATCATAAAATGCATCAAGCTATCGAACTACCAAAGGACCAGTTAAGAGGGTAAAAGGTTATAACAAAGTGCCCAGATATGGCGATAGGCAATGTCTAGAGCAGTGGTTCTTAAACTTGGTCCGCGGACCAATTGGGGTCCGCGAATGTCTAACGTTCAAAGTACCCATATCTTTTCAGTTATCTAGAAGATACGAAAAATTTTGCGAATAAAGAAAAAATGTTGAAATATACAATATATTTAAGAAATCTTCCACTTTATGTGCAATTAACGGAGATTTGTAATAAAAACGCAGTTTCTTAGTCGATGAATGCGATTTATATGACGATCTTTCTCAGAAACACAACGTATACGCTATAACTTGTATAAAAAATCAAGAAAACGACGCATAAAATCAGCAAAGCACAATATCGCTGGTTGCACTTAGTTTTCAAATTAATATCGTTTGTCCCTAAACCCAATTGTCTCTCTTGAACGTTGTTTCTTATATAGTTTTTCCTGATGATGATGTCATAAGGTTTTTCCGCATTTTCTGAGTAAAATTAATAATTTGTATCACAATTTTCATTCCTTTTCTTCAAATTTTTGGCTAAGGGTTGACAATGAAATTTAAAGTGTTCGTCAAAGTCGGCAATAAGATCAGCTGGTCTTATGGGCAGTATATGGGTTTTCCTGTTCATATGCAACTTCTCTTTCTCCTTTTTCAACATAGTAATTTTCTTATATTATTAATTGACGATTTGTTTTAGGTATAATAGTTTTTATGCCCCTATTATTTTATGTAACCTGTAAACAATATATTAAAGAATATCATTTATTTGAGCCTTAAATCCAGGGGGTCCGCGTAAACAGGGAAAGTACGAAAAGGTGTCCGTGATGACTAAGAGTTTAAGAACAGCTGGTCTAGAGTTTAAAGAACACCAGCACTTTAATTATCGTACAATTAGGAATTAGAAAAGCGGCACGTGCAGTTACAAATAAAACTACCCCTGGAGTGTTTAAGGGATTTATGCAAGATAGAGAAAATCTGAAGTTTAACCTTCTAAATAATTTCATTTTCTAAATTTATGTAATTGTGTTAACCAGATTGAACATGCAAATTGCTTATCTTAAGAAATTATTTGAAATTCTGTACAAGGAGTTATTCATGAGGCTAAAAATTCCATTTAACACATGTAAAATAGACCCAAAATTGAGTAATATACTATAACTGATGGCCGTTCATCAAAATTTGGGAAGCACTTGCAACGAACTTGAGAAGAACCTGCAAAATCTCCATAACTCACTTGACCACATATAGTACCATCAAAGAGAAGTGACTAGGTTTTTGTGATTCAAAGCGACTTATTCACATATAATTAAAAAAAATACTTTTAACCTATATTAAGTGTTATAAAAAATAATTTTTAGATTCATAACGAATAAAATTTAAGGCTTAAGGTATGTAATTGACATATGATTTTGCTATATTTGTATGTAATAACAGGCATAAAAACTTTATTCGATAAATCATTTCCATATATAATTCAATAAAATATTGAAATGTTAAAAATGACGAAATGTTTTGCATTTTGAATTCTTATATCTAACTAATCTAAAAAGCACACTTACGTATATTTAAGCAATAATTAAATACATTTGAATCTGGACCATACAATTGCCGTTTGTGATTTTGAAAGCCAGACATTGACGATAGTCGTGTACTAGAGATGAGACGGGCCTATTTTTATTCTAATCTTCGGGCTCGAACCTATTGTTTCTGAAACCAGAAAATTTAATTTATTGATGAATAGGGAAAAAAAATTAAAGATTTTTTTTTGTCATTAAAAATTACTTATTCTTTTTTAAATCATTGTATTGCTATTTTGATCAGAATGGAGGGGAAAAATAAATTTACTTGTCTATTGTATTTCACATGTATCACTTTCTGCGTACACTGGTTTAAGATAATGTTTTTAATATTTGAAAGAGAAACAAATAAACTCCCTATCTGGTAAATAGTGAATTCCATGGGAAGGGAGGAGCTTTAGATAAGATATGTTGGTCCCTGTTGGCAGAGAAATAACCCCGTAGACTGTTTTTTTAGAGGAGTCGCTGAGAGAAAAAGGGTGGTTTTGGCGTAGATCTCAACGTAGTAGGTTGGTGTTTTCTGAGTGGAGTTTTCGGGAATCAGTTTGAGTCTCTTGCGGAGATAGCCGGCGCAACGGGGAGGTCAAGGGTGATCCTCCGATAAAAATTCACGAGATAACATAGTGTGAGTAGGAAATAGAGTATTTTAAAAAGTTAAACCAGTGCGCAGAGAGAAAATTTGCTGTATTTAACTTAGTATCGGGCCGGATCGTCTATATCCGAGCTCTTAAATGTAATCAATGTTTTATTTATGTGTAAATAACTTATAAATAAATTGTTCGTTAATTTTAATTGAATAAGTTTAGCATTCTTTTTGATAATCATTCTCACAATGTGCCTGATATCACGTATATATATCGGTGGTGTGGTGGCAGCATATCAAAATAAAAGAACATTTTTTTCGAAGTCTTTGCAAGTGGTGATAGTGGGTCTAGGAAAATTCACCAGCGTGGTGACGAAAAAATGCGACAAATGTTATATTACTTTTGAAAAGTTTAAAAAAAATACTATTATGCAATTATTTTTCTATTGTATATTTTTGGTATCGGGCTCGGGCTCTGATGACACAAAATGTTTCGGGCTCAGGAGGACCCGGGTCTCGAAAAAAGAGCCCGAACTCGTCTCTATCGCGTACACGTAATGCAGATATCCGCTAAATGTGTAAAAATGAATATAGCTGATAATGTGGTGCAGAAGTAAAACAAATCTCTCTTTTCCGAGTGATTAAAATTATGTCACAATTTTAGATTCATTTATAACGTTCCACCCTAATAAATTCGTCATTAATAATGCCCTGCATTTACTAATGCCTAATAGGTGAAATACCCTACCCCCCACTTTCATAGACGATAAATTTTATGCCTCATTGTCTGTTAATAGCATATAACGTTATTTTATACCGCTCATAATTCGATAAAAGTGGTGGCGTTTTGTGTACTGAATAACAAAAAAATTATATTTAATGATATTAAAAATATATAATAGTAATCATACCTGCAAATTCAAATAAGTCCGCGAGTAACGTAACGCATAATATTATTGCATATTGTGTCATTGTCTTTACCCAATCAATTTCCGGGACGGTGTTCTATCGTTTTATTTCTTCAAACCGCAAAATGCAAAGCACAACAAATAAATTAACCCCGATTTTTTCATTGAGTGCCCTTTCAAACGTCTGGCATTCGTTTATCGAAAGGAAGACGCTTATTGTTATCTTTTTCATCTAAAACGGAATAGGAAGTTAAGCATTATGTGTTAGCTTGGAAAAATCGATTTGTATCTCTAAAACAATGCAATCCGATGAAAGCAAACATAATGTGCCATATTATGATGTTAACATCAATGCATTCTTCATAAAAAAGATTTTTTTGAATATCGATTTTTTTTTATCAATGCAATACGTTTCATATACATCTTTGTTGAAGAGAATTAGGATTGAACTCGAAGATATGTATTTTATTTTATTGCATAAAAATTGTGTACGTGTGTGTAGCTTGAATTTATTGCACGTATTCTCATAAAATCAATTTTTCCCTTTTGGCTCATTTAAAATATCAGTATGTTATTTAATTGTTCGTTCATTTAATTAGAGTAATGTTACATTAATTTGATTTAGGTTTAGAAAACCAAATAGACCGGGAACCGGCAGCACAGACAATCACCTCATCGAGTTCACGGATGAAATTCTAGGATTAGTTAAATCTTGATTCGCATATTAAAACGCAATAGATCTGCCAAGTCATATCTTGGTGCAAAATACCAGAAAACCCGATTTTAGCGGCTGACTCGTAGGTTTACCATTGTGTTTCCCTCCACCAAAAGGTAAGAAAACATGGAGGACTGGGAGCAAGAAAACACAGTGGTAAGATGGTTGTACAAATGGTCAGAATATTTTTATAATTAATTGCTGTTGAAGTCCTACAAATCCGACACTTCGTTTAAAATGAAGGAGACAATAATTATTAGGGTAGTTGAAAGTAGAAGAAGTAGAAAGAAAGTCCTTTGGATTGAGCTTAAGTAGCGAAAAATATTTAACTGCAGTTCGATTTATTTTATTTTTTTTCATCACTTTGTTCTCATGCGTCACTTTCATTTTTAAATACGTAGCTGGACAGTCGAAGTAGCAGTGTTTCAGATAAAATTTTCGTAGAGGAAAATAGTTACTTTCCGTATCATTAATTTTAATACGTCACTTTGCTAAAGTTTTGATAATTTATTTTCAGCATATTCAACCGCATATATTGGGGATATTGTATGATAGGGCGTTGTTACATACTTGATTACTTTTACACAGGATTTCTAATGTTCATATTGTGTATTTTGCAAATATTTATCTTTAGAAATAATGTATTTCACGTTACAAATTATAGCAAGTACAGTCTTTATCAACTCTTATGTCACTTCTTTAACTTTCCATCGCCCAATAAATCAAGGATTAGCGGTATGTAACAATTTTGTTTTTCAAGTTCTAAGAATTTGATCTTTTAACGATGTACAGTAACACAAAAAGAAACAAGTCGGGAATTGTGCGCCCAAATTTCAACTCATTCTTCCTCGTAATTTTTGTAGTATGCTCAAAAACTTACACATATTAGAATTTTTTTACAACTATCAAAAAAGAATTAAACATTATGTTTTCGAAATTTCCTATGCACAATTTCTAAGCTAGTTCACTAATGACTTCCCGTTTGGTATCTGAAGGTCAGATTGACAAAAGTATCTAAATACGCGGGTAGGCTGAAAAGTAATGCACACATGCTTGTAGAACACGAATAAAAACAAATAGCAAGATTGGAAAAAAAAAGTACATTAAAGTACAATTCTTAAGCTTCAAAATCACATATTTATCTTTCAACATAGTCAACGTTAAGGCTAACAAATTTCTCCCAACGTGTAACAAGCTTTCTTATTCCGTCACTGAAAATTTCTCCCCTTTTATCTCGAATCCAGGACTTCACATCTGTCTTCACCTCATCGTCCGAGGTGTGATGATTATACTTGTGGTCTCTCTTGAGTAAAGGGAAAAAAAAATAAAAATCGCAAGGCGCAATAAATGGCGCAAGATCAGTGAAGTAATGAAGGTGTGGAATCGGTTCAAACTTCAAGTTTTGCAGAGCCTCTGCATTTGCTGATTTTTCGGTATACCAGTTCTTCAATAATGAAGACGACACGTTCTTTGGATATTCCAATATGGTTTGTGATATGCTTTTGTATGATTCGCCGGTCATTTTGAATAAAATCGTCGACGAATTTCCAATGTTTATCGTCGGGGGCAGTGATCGGACGTCCGCTGCGTTTTTCATCAACAATTATGGCTTTTCTAGGCTTGCAATCACACAATTTTCCTGTCGATCGATTTATAGTGGACATATCAACAGCATCGTCACCATAAACAGCCTTTCAACGACGATGAATCTCAGCAGGAGTCACTTTTTCAGCAGTTAAAAATTCGATAACAGCACGCTGTTTAACTTGCGTTGACGTAGCACTAGAACACGTCTCCACAATTCTGCTTCTCAGAACACACTGGATGAATATAACGACTTCAAATTTGCACATGCGTATAGAGGGGAATGTTACTTCCATATGCCACCAGGTGCGATTCTGAAGGTCATGTCGTTCGCGCTCTAGAAGCATGTGTACATTACTTATTAGCTAGCGTACCCTCGTATGTTGACAAAAGAAGGTGTTCTTATTGATAATATTAAAGTTTGTTACAATTTCAGTATGGAGATGACCCCCTATCATTAGATTTTTTAAAGATAAATTGACAGACAAAATAATTCCCAATAGAATGGCTATTTTTGTTTTTCGCTGCGACAATTTGGCATTAACCTCTTCAAGGGCAAAGCACTTCTATAGCTAAAATGTTAAAATGATTGCTTGACCCCGGGATTTATGAACAAATTTATATGAAAGTAAGTAAAAGCTTTTCTTCGCGTACATTATACAATGAAAAATTTAATTCCTAAATTCTGGTACCAATGTGATATTTTGGAATTAAAATTAAGTAGTATATATATTATACCTGTGTCCTACAAGCAGTGTTGCCAGATGGGCTACTTTTTTTAATTCAGAATCTTGATTGGCACCACTTTCTTGAAATGGTAAAATGCGTCCTATTTAATGACATATTAATTAAGGGGAAAAACAAAGGTAGTTTCATCGTTTCAAAAAAGTGGTGGCAATCAAGAAATCTGAATTTTAAAAAAAGTATCCCACTGGCAACACTGCCTACAAGGGGTTCAAAATGTATGGTGTCATATTCAGGAGTCATACGCTCCAGGAAATTTTCCAGGACAGATATCAGTATCTGTATAGAGAAAAATTAATCTAGTTTTAACGCGCGAAAATTCGCCTTATTTAAGAAAAGTTTTTTTTTATAAGAAAATACTGCTACCGAAGAATTTCCTTGTCTTTAAATTTCAGGACACGTACGACCCCTGCATATTCTCTTTTCCTTCAGCCTTCTGCATTTCCTGTAAATAAATTTTACTAAAAAACCAGTTCAAGTTCATGCTTGTCTTTATAAAGTAATTAATTTTATCTACAATAGATTTACAAAAAGCGTTCAAACTAAAGACGCAATAAGCCTAACAAGAAAACCTTTATAGTCCAAAAGCTGTTAAACATTTTAGGGAAGGTATTTGAGGCACCCTGAAAATTTGTGCAACACTTCTTTTGTAATGGCTGAATACAAAATCGAATGTCTGGCTGAAGGATCGTGGCCCAAAAACTGTGCCAGACACGTGTCAAGTGCCATTTTTTGACTACCCAAAAAAGGTATTTGAGGCACGCTGAGATTGAGACAGAATAATATTTATACTTAGAAAAAAATATTTTGAAAACGACAGATACTTTAGTTGGCCCAAAAACTGTGCCAGACACGTGTCAATGCCATTTTTTGACTACCTAAAAAGGTATTTGAGGCACGCTGAGATTGAGGCACAATAATATTTATGCTTAGAAAAAAATATTTTGAAAATGACAGACACTTTAGTCGGCACAAAAACTGTGCCAGACACGTGTCAAGTGACAAATCGCACTTGACACGTGTTTGGCACAGTTTTTGGGCTACGATCCTTCAGCCAGACATTCGATTTTGTATTCAGGCATTACAAAAGAAGTGTTGCACAAATTTTCAGGGTGCCTCAAATACCTACTCAAAAATGTTCAACAGCTCTCCTACTATTATTATTTTCCATATTTACATCATAAAATCAGCCATAAAATTACTCTGATCCTTAAGAAATTTTATTTCAATGTATTTTACGTATTCATTCTTAAAAGAATCTTGCCACCGATAAACAACCTAGTCAAACGCTTTAAAAAATCAAGGTTATGTGTTGAGGTTGAATTAAACAATTTTC
Organism: Maratus speciosus; assembly: GCA_963932465.1. Classification (NCBI taxonomy): domain Eukaryota; kingdom Metazoa; phylum Arthropoda; class Arachnida; order Araneae; family Salticidae; genus Maratus; species Maratus speciosus. The sequence continues at coordinate 178,517,544 of OZ010793.1, forward strand.
TGGAAAGTTAAACTTTTATTTGTTAGACAAAAAATGGTTAGGGATAACAGAAAGATCGATATCACAACTCCTACCGTAATTTTTCTTTCCCTACAAGCGAAATTTGCGAAACTTTCACAAACATTAACAAAAAAATTATTTAAAATAAAATACTGTATAAAAATTTATATTAAAATTTAAGTAAAAGAGTTTCAAATTTAGATGCTATGAAATTCGTGATTTTAATTGCAACTTAATATCTGCATATTATTAATAAATATCATAAAAATTTGTAAGAAATTGCTGGAGTTTGAATCTTCAGTATTTTTGCATAGATGCGAAAGGATGCGTATTTTGCATACCACTATTTTTTTTTAATTCTTTGTTTTATTAGTGATGTGAAATCACATACATTTTTTAATCATGCTATTTTATTAAATATCATATTCTAATCCATATCCATCTGTTTAAATGATATTAAATTTTATTTACACCTATGTTTTCATATTCTAATTTTAAAATAATAACAATAATTAAACTTTTTTATCGTTATTCCCTTCGGGACGAGAGCATTTTACAGAATTTTTAATCTTTTATTACTGGTTTTTTAAAACAGAAATTTTTGCCACATTTAATCGGGAAAATGCTCTGATTAAATAAGGCAAAATTTACAATAAAAATTTACTGGTGAGAATAATTTAATCACTGATTCTGAGTACCTTTCGCGGCGCGAATACCGGTCGCTCGTCTCCAAGGGGTTAAATGCTCCCACGCAAATTCTCATCTTCAGTTATCACGTGAGTGCAATCATTTAACCCTTTATCGGACAAGACAATTCTGTTGCTGAAATGTTGAAAAGATTCATTGGCGCCAGAATCTACAAACTAATTAATTTGAAAATAAATACTGCTGTTTTCATAACCTGCATCATAAAAACAAAATATATTACTGAAAATTCTGGTGCGAAACGATCAGTTTTCAATAAGAGTTAAGTGCGAAGTATAATCACATTACCCGATAAAGGGTTAAATCAGATAAAAAATAAACAAAATATCCTGGCTACCAAATAAACTTTGCTCCTTTTCACGTTCGTTATATTTTTCTTCTTTATGCAGTTGTTTCTTTAGCGGTAGTCTTATTATTTTGTCTAACCTTTTCTTTCCATAGGGTTAATAAAATTCTTGAGTAACGTACGTCTAGCCGGACTTGAGCGTCACTACTTGCCGAGTTTATTATTAAATTCGAAATTACCCATATGTTCTTATTTACGGATATCTAATGATTCATTTTCTCTCGCCAAATTTATTTTGCCAGAAGGAAAGGAAGAATTTGCAACTTGTGGGGTATAAGGATTCCTGCTCTGACTGCCATGATGTCAAAATGTAATAGTCAACTTATGTAATTACGTAATATGCCTCTGCCTTCCACAACCGTTAATCATTGAACAATTACCTTGTACTTGTGCTGTATGACCTGTACCTGGATAATTAAAAAGTATTATCGCTTATTCATGATATACTCTTCCTTCCAAGTGTGCCCCTTTTCGGTTATTTGGATGTTTATGTTGCGTATGGTAACATATTATGTCGAAATACCCCGAGAGCAAAAAGTCCGTATAAGCTTTAAAAATTCATAAAAACTGAAAAAATAACCGAAATGAAAAACTGTTTGCAGGATTAGCATCTATAGGTCATGGGAATTTTTTTAAGACAGAAATAAAAAATAACTCAAAAAACAGTCGACAGATGGCGCTGGTTCGTGCGACTTTGGTGGAAATATGCAAATGAAACGGCTATAAGAACTTGCGCTCTTAATCCAGAACTAGTTCACGTAAAATAACTTCACCAACAAGGCTTTTACCTTTCGTACTCAGCATCCTTGATCAAGTACACGGCTCACAAACGTGAACTAGTTCTCGATTAACCCCTTAACCTACAATGACGGGCATAGCCGGCGTACGATGATCGAGCCAAATGTAAATTCTTCTTATCACTAAAATTTCACAGTAAATATAGTTTAATTTAATCGTCGAAATTCCATGATTAAACAAGACGAAAATCTCTATTAAATTTTAGTGGTAGCTCTGGATTTGTCAAACCGTGGAGCTGTTAAAAGTAAATCGCAGGTTAAGAGGTTAAGAGTGCAATATCTTATAACCGTTTCATTTGCATATTTCCACCGATATCACATGCAACAGCGCCATCTGTCGGTTGTTTTTTGAGTTATTTTTTATTTCTGTCTTAAAAAAATTCCCATGACCTATACATGCTAATCCTGCAAGCAGTTTTTCATTTCGGTTATTTTTTCGGTTTTTATATATTTCTAAAGTTTATACGGACTTTTTGCTCACCCGGTATTTCGATTATTTTTAAGCGAGAACGATCAAGACCAAAGAACCTAGTTATAAACATTGGTGCGAAAGAAAGGGGAATTATACAGGGATATCTATCACATGGTACCTGTGACTCAAAAAGTAAATATTATATTAGGTCATCAAATATGAAACTTCTTATTGCAAAAGGGCCAGAATTTCACCGGGGCAAACTTCCACCAGTAAAAAAGAATAGAAATTTTTGTCTTATTCATGACTGTAATTTTTGACGAATATGGCGTTTATATAAGAGAAAAGTTTTTATTAAAATTTACTGGTGGAAGATTGCCCCGTTGGTAATCTTGATCTTTTGTAATCACAAGTTTCATACGTGATGACCTACTATTAAAAAAATCCTAGGCACTGCAAAGAATACTTTTTCCAAAAAAAAAATGTATGCATGAACTCATTTTTCATCATTTTATCGTGACGTCTAATATATGAGTTACGTATTTAGTGCATAGATAAACAGACAATTATGATCATTTCTGCATCCAGAAACGGCGCATGAAAAATATTATCATTTTCGTTAAAAATGTCAAAGATAGGATTTATTTTGAAGTTTCTGTAGATATCGTTTAGAAAAATTCATTTTGTGTCTGTCTCTTTTAATAAAATCTGAAGCACATTGTAAGATTAGAAGTTCATGTGTGCAATTCGGAAAAAAAGACTTATTACTACAGGGTGCGGCAGGTATTTAAGAACACACATTATAGGTGAAATACCGCACTGCACGTCATGGTTATAAATCCTTTTCTGTGACAGATAAGCATGTCATAACCTACACTAACTGAGAAAATGAAGAGGTATGCTGTAATTGTCTTGGTTGAAAAACACTCGGATTTAGAGACTACCGCATACTAAAACTCATCCGGTCATTCGTTTTTAAAGTACGGTGCGAAATGAAGGGTGCTAGGTTTGATGTGGCAACCGTTTCATACAGGGAATGACATTGTTGGTGACATGAGAATATCAAGACGCCAGAACTCGTTATTCGCGTAGATGAAAATCCTAAGAAGTCGATGAGGGTACTCGCTAGGAAGCTGCAGATTGATGAGGCCACCATCCGATATGCAATTCGCGAGGACCTTCATTAGAAGTCGTGCGTGATGATATAAGGTCATTACTTGTCCGAAAGAGCCAGGGATAACCACGTGACGAAAGCCAAACGTCTCCTTAACAAGCTGAAACATGAAGAGAAGCCAGGAATGCTGTTCCTTTCCTCAGATGAGAAAAACGTCTAGGAAGTGAACCGCAAAAAGATCGGTATCTGTATAAAATCCCCGAAGAGGTTCCAACTGTCACGAACAGAATATTTTCAGCCTCACTGGTGATTCTGGAGGGTCGTAAGTAGTGAAGTCGACCCCATGTCTCCAGATGTTTTTATTTTAAGGTGCCACAGTTAACGCCGTTGTTTATACCGAGTTGTTAAAGCTCTGGATTACTTCTATTACAGGTGGGAGGCCGTACGCTTTCCAACAAGACTCTGTAGCATAACATACAGCCCATGAAACCCAATAATAGATGGCCAAAAACTTTCATAAGCATGTCATCCTTAACTTGTTGCACCCCAACCCCGAAGGTCTATTACGTATTTGGAGTGATAAAGAGGAAGTCCAATAGGCATCTACACGACACTGTTGTGGAGGTCACTGAAACTGATTATATTCAATGGCAACTGTTCCCAACACACATCTAATTATTACCTGCAGTTGTTTCGACAGCATGTAGAAACTGTTATTGCAGCTGACGGCGGTTTGAGGGAATGATGCCATCCATTGTGTATGTGATGTATGTGGTCACCTGTATGGGACATTAAAAATGGAAAAAAATGTTCCCTGTTTGCTTATTTGGGTTTATGACGCTTATGGTAACATATTATACCGAAATAATTGGATTATTTTTAAGCGAAAACGATCACTAGCTAAGAGCATCGTTATATTATTTAATTGCAAGATTTTTGCAATTTTAAATGACGAAGAAAATCTTTTTTAAAAATATAGTCGTATTGCAAGAATAATTTTTGGCACATATGTTTAGTCATAAAAATAAATTAATCCTCCCGTGGTAGCAAACAATATTCATGTACTATATAGTTCATGAAATTTCACAAGCTTATAAAAAGAATTCAACTGCCAAACACAAATACTACATGGTGGTCAAGAATTTATTTTTTATTGAAAACTGTTTTAAACATTTTTAACCTTTAACACTAGAAGAACCGTGAAGGACCATTTTAGCCCCTATTATATGAATATATTTCGGCACGAACCAGAGTTTTGTTTACACAATAAGTTAAAATGATATAAAGAGCAAAAAACTTTAATAAATAAGTTAAACTGTTTTAAATAAAAATTCTGGTGTAATTTTTTTATAAAACTAAAGTAAAATTTCCGGTCTTTCAAAAACAATCTATTCCTTGCAGCGATAGAATTTATCAGCTTCATGCAAAATGGAGCTTGCTTAATTTACATGAACGCTATTTTTTCGGATACTTCAACAGCAACTTACGCAGAAGTACTTGTGTCCAGAGTAGTGTTCACCTTAGTGTGGATAGCTATAAATTTGAACTCAGTGTGGCTCATAAAAATATCTTTACAAATTTAGTGGTTACATTTGTTATTTGTGCTGTCAATTGTTATTTCTTTGCCTGAACACTTATAATGTAGCTTAACTTAAAAAATACAACCCTTGGATGGTTAACTCATGACTTGGTGCAGTAAATTTTTATTTAGAATAATCAAATTCAAATTTCTGACAAAACAAGAATTCTACATTTTAATATAAAGAACTCGCGTCTTTTTTTTTTTTTTTGTCTTTTTTTGAATTAATAAAACTATCTTAGTTCATTGTTTAAATAAAAAAAATCAAAGCTTTAATTCGTGGTGAAATTTAATTCAATTAGATTAAACTACATAAAGTGCGTACACTGCTTCCAAGGAGTATGGCATCGCTATTTCAGATTAGAAAACTTTGCCTAATGTTTGTTATTTACATAAGAAATCATTCTGCGATTAACCGCATATTTTGTAATATTTTTCTGCGATTACATAAGTCAAAAAAATTATATTTGAAAACTTTGGTAGAACTGTACACCCCTGACTGCTTTAAGAAATAATTATAGATTTGTGCTCAATTTATTTATATGTATTTTCAAGTATAGTTCTAGCCAGCAATTGAATAGATTTTTTAAGTAATGAATTTTAATTGATTCATATATGGGCGATTCTCCAATAAGTGGGTAATTTCACTCTGTAATTTAGTGAAAAATAAAGGTTACATTTTAAATAATTTTTTTTTAAAAAATAGATAAGGCATAAAATAGTGAGTAATGTACAATATTCAGGCATAAACTTTAAACAGCATTTTTCTTTAATCCTCCAGCCGCGGGTGACTTTTTCAGAGAGTTACTTTTTTAAAATTAAGTTTGTTTGATTCCCACCACTTTTTTGAACTAGAAATAGTGACTTTATTTAATTATAGATTAAATAATGGGAAAATTATACGCTGTTAAAAAAATGGTGTGGATCAAGTAATCTGAATTAAAAGAAGTAGATCACTGGAACGCGAAAATAGCGTTTCTCCCCTCCCCCCCCCCCTGGCTGCAGGGTTAACTTTTTATCTACTGCAATTTTTTTTCAGTTACTACAATGAAAATTAAAGGATAAACATAAAAAAATACTCACCCGTGAGAAATTTAATTACTTAGAGGTAATTAATTAAAGTGGTGCTTTAAAGTACCGTCAGTACACTATGACCAAAATATCGTAACAGAAAACCCACAAGGAATTTCAAATGGCACAAGAAAATATTTTCGATTTAATAAGTAACATGCAATATAGGCCCTTTTATTTGTTACAAATAAATCTTTTAGCGAATTCCGGTGCCAATCTTTTATTTCAACACTTTAGAATTGAAAATGCTTTGCCCCTGAAAGGGTTAAAAAAACTATTTTTTATTTAAGGTTTCGATCTTGTTAGCAGTCCTTTAGTTATGTGACGTCTATATTCCAGGGACAACATGTTCTCTCGCATCTCCACATATGCAATATATGAATTTACATATGCCATTTCTAGCGCAGCAAAAAACGAGCCGGTGCCACAATTTTTTCAATTTCCTATAAATACTAACAATGGAACAGAAAAGAAATACCAGGGAAATTATTACTACACTACATTTTAGTAATTACATTTTAAACCAGATGAAAACGATGGATAATTACACAGACGAAAAGAAAACAAAAAGTTTTTCTCCAACACCCGGTGTACTGACGGCACTTTTAAGTACCACCGAGTAATTCAACTGTTAAATCAAATACATACACCGCTCACCTAAAATAGCTAGTCAAACTGTATTCTAAGATCATAATGAACAGATTAAAAAAAATCCAACACTTATCTTATATCCTTTACTGTCTTTTCAGCAAAAAAAGACGAGTGACAATCTGTACAAAATGTCGGCAAAAAACCCATCTTCTGTGTCAAAGATGGCGTCCTTCCTCTCTAAAATAACGAATCTAGAACTACTGCTGCAATGTATTCGGATAAAGTGGAGTTAAAAGAGTGTTTTTGCAAAGTACCATTAGAATATTTGTAATATTCACTATGGGATAAAAGTAAAGGGAGTGGTACTTATAAGTACCGTCAGTAGATATAGGGTTAATCTGTTTATCACCCTTTCTTATAATTTATTACATTCAGTTCGATCCAGAAATTTTTTAGAAGTTATTTAAACAGAAATTATTTAAATAACAGCGAACAGCCATATAGAGGCTTCTAATAGCTTTTCGAGGAGCCTGGGTCCAAACGCCCCACAACCCCGACAGTAATACAATTGAAGTACTAACACGAACTGAATCATGGCAGTACTGGGAAGAAACTTAAAATTAAATGGGGGGGGGGGACAAAAAACAATTTCCTGAGCTCAAATGAAAAATAAATAACAAGAATTTCTAAAATAACTCAATTAAAATAAAAAGACAAGCAAGAAATTTAAAAATATTAAACTTAAAGCTGAAAAAGAGCCATACAGAATTAAGTTCAATAGATATGTTGAATAGTTTTAAGTAAAAATTCTGGTGCGTATGTTTTTTTTTATTATTATTAGTATCAAGGTTGAGCAAAATTTCAACAGGGTAGTGAGCTGATGCAATTTCATTAAAAGGGGACTGAAGTGACAGAGACAATAGTGACAAAATTAAGAATATTGCTTCTGTGCTCATAGTAAGTTAATCTTAGTAATACTGCAATATGATATTTTGAACTAAGCAAAAGTATAAGAACAAAAAAAACTTCTTAAAACACCATCAAAAATTATTAAATGCGCTAGGCCTTTCGAAAGATCTGAGTCTTTCTTCATCAGGCACAAAGAAGACGCCCTTTTACTATGAAAGCAGCAGGAAGACTGAAATGAGAGATAAGGGAAAGGAAACAAGCTGAAGAAACAGCCAATAGGAAGTTAGAAATGAACAGCCAATAGGAAAGTAGAAGACAACAGCCAATCACAAAAGAATATAATCAAAACAAAAGAACACAGAGTAGGAGGGGCAAAAACTTTATTTTAACTTATTTTCTTTAAGCAAAACTATGTTATATCATGACAAAATCATAAATAAATGAAAATAATAATGAGGAAAATTTAAGTACGGGACAGTGGTGACAGGAATTAAACATATTCTTATCTTGCTATCTATTTTGTAGCTTGTAACTGCTTTTGAAGTCCAGATAATTAAACCATGTGACTTTTTCAGCAATCAAGAACGCTGCTTCTTCTAAATGTAACTGTCCTCGAACTTTTATCTGACCTCTTAACCCCTTGAGGGGCAAGCAATTACGTTTGTGAAATGTTGTATTCCCACCGGAATCTTTGATAAATTTTATTTCAAAATAAATAAAAGCAATGTTACGGCTTTTTTCCACCAAAGTTAGAAAAGTAAAATTTAATAAAATTTTTCTGGTGTAAAACTTCATTAATCGTAGGGGTATATAATATATACCGGTGCCCCTCAAGGGGTTAATGGACACATGAGTAGTTTTATACAAGGGGAGAATAGTGACATAAAAACTAGCAGACAACATTTCTTTGGCCAGAATAGATATAAAACTATTTATAATTTGCAATAAAAATCCTTTATTTTATACTTTAGAATGCAAATTTCTATTTTGTATAGCAAAATTTCAAAAATTCTTTTGTCATTACACTTAAATTCGTTCCAGACGATCATTGCATGAAGTGGGACACAAGGAACAGAAGTGTCAATTTGAACATTTGAAATATTATTGGAGTAAAATTTACAGTGTTTTTTCTTGAAAAATCTTTTCAAAATCGTAGAAAGGCATTACAGATTACATTTTATGCTAACGAAAATTATATAAATGATAAAATGTTGCATGTAATCCCAAGGGACACAAATTACCCACTTACTGGAATTCATCAAATTGAGAGAAAAAATCAGTTAATTTATTAATTCAATTATAATCAATTAATTCAATTAATTAATTAAAATTTCAGTAAGTTCATAAAGTTTATTGGCATTTATAGTGGAATATTTACATAATTTGTTTAGCAACCTACTAATCTTTTAACACTTGAATTAAGCAGTGAACATGGAAACATGAACCATATGTATTGCCATTTATTGGCTCATATGCATCACTGTGGAGTGTAATTTTTTTTATTTAGAATTGATTATAATAACTAACATTTATGAAGCATGCTTATGCACTTGTATATAACCCCTTCACGGTCGCTTAATATTTGGAAAAACCATCAAAAAAGTACCTATTTATTTTATTACAGAAATTGAATAATTATAAGGTCTCTAAATAAAATATGCAATTAGCTTTTTTTTAACCCCTTCGGGACGAGCGTCATTTGCAGAATTTTTAATCTTTATTCACCGGTTTTTAAAAGCAGAAATTTTTGCCTAATTGAATCTGGAAAATGCTCGGATTAGATAAGGCAAAATTTACAATAAAATTTTACTAGTGAGAATAATCACTGATTATGAGCAACTTACACGGCACGAATACCGGTCGCTCGTCTTAAAGGGGTTAAGACGAAAATAAAAGATGCTATAGAACAAATTCACATTTGTGGAAAAGCCACCATCCGAGAATTCTGTGTTTTAATGTTTGTTTTACACCATACAAATTAATGCGAATAAGACCTTTATTTTTCACATCTTAGATCTTTATTTATCATCATCAAACAAATTTTTACAAATAATATTTGAAATAAATAATATACATTAAATTTTGATTATTAATATTTTTTTAGTGTGATATATTTCGAAACATGCAATACAAAGTCCAACATCACAATCAGCGCCAAGACTCGAGCCGAAATATCCAAAGCCTTCAGACGGAAATGCCAGTAAAATTTTTCTGGTTTCAGAAGTTTTTTCCAGCAATAAATCTCCAGCCCGGAAATATGACGGGCACGAGAAATAACGAACGACATCTCAGCCCGTGATATTGACGGGAGCGAGAATTAAGGGGGTAAACTTTAAAATTTATAAAAACCTCTATAAGGTGAACACTTTTTCTGCAACCGTAAGTTGTCCAACTGAGATAAATAACACTTTATATCCGATTTTAATTACAAATATAGAATAGTAATTCTAAATCAGTCGGCTGTTGTTCGCAACAACCTTCGTAAAATTATACTTTGTGATTTCAGTTTCCAAGAGTGATTGTAGAAGGAACATATGTTGGAAATAAATAGAATAAATACTATTCAAGCCTAGTGACTGACATCCTTGTTCATCTCTCCCTCCAAATGTTTTTCCTCTCATGTTCGTGTTTAGACCTTGACATGGGAAGTGCATTTATCCTGGAATATTTACATCATTTGTTTGGCAACCTACTAATCTTTCAAAACTTGAATTAAGCAGTCAACATGGAAACATAAAACATATGTAGTGCTCATTTTCCCTGGGAAAGAATTATTAATCTTAATGTTTGATACCTTTAACTATTTGACATTGAATAAAAGATCTTAATAATGAAAGTTTAAATACTACTTTTTAATAATTCTTCTATCTACTTATCTTTAAAAACGGGAATTACACAGCGAGTATATAAAATATGTTTATCGTGAATATTCAGTGGGAAAGAATTATGAAAGCTTGATAAGTTTACTATAAGGCACTAATTAAATATATTAAAATATATTATTTACATACTACTTTTAAATAATTCTGCTATTTACTGATCTTTAAAAACGGGAATTACACGGTGAATACGTAAAATATGTTTATAGTGAATATTTCGCGGGAAAGAATTATTAAAGCTTGATAAGTGTACCATAAGAAACTAATTAAAACATATTAATAATGCAAGTTTAAATACAAATTTTTAAGAATTCTTTTTTAATTTTAGGATAATTTCCAAATGTTTTGTTACATAAGTTCGTTAGTGACCAAAGTTTAACCCAATGATAACGCCCAGGTAAGCTGCTTATGTGATTCAAGCTACGCAGGTTCTGAAAATTTTAATTTGAACACTATTATTTCTACATAAGAATAGTTGTCTTAGTTAAAGAAATAAATCCTACGATTAAATAAATAAATATATTAATCCCTTAACAGTTTTGCCCGTATACCGTACGCGCAAGAAGGGTTTTTTTGTTAAGTTACTGAATGTTTTCACATACCACTAATTTTTAATTATTATTTTCGCTATACTTAATTTGAGAATTTTTTTTTATCAAAATAGGCGAATATTTTAGTTTGAAAAAGTGACGTTTTTCCACATTTTTTGTTTATTGTGTCAAGAAAAAAAAACTGTTAAGTGGTTAAAACATAGAAAGTGAACGAACGCTGCTACGCAGTTTTCGGCGGCATCTTAGTTAATGGACTAATGTCTGTATGTTGACAAAGAATGGAAGCAACTAACAAAATAAACAGCTTACCTTTTAGTATGACTATTTCCGAATAGTAATAGTCAACATATATAATTGCAGAATTTTGCGATTAAATAAGACAAAAATGACTATATTCTGAAATAGATTCGGGACGTTCGAAAATAGTGATACTCATAAATTAGCATAATTATGCATCATGTTATAAACTGACATGTATCTTATCTTATATCTTATATATTAGGTCTACCGGAAAGTTCTGTCCGATAATGGTATTCCACGCCTACTTTTATAAAATTCAGATTTCTTCATTGGCACCACTTTTTGGAAATGGTAAAAATCCCACTGTTTTCACATTTCACATTAAATGGAAATAATAGGAATTTTACCATTTCAAAAATGTGGTACTAATGAAGAAATCTGAATGTTAAAAAAGTAGGCGTGAAATAACGTTATCGAACAGAACTTTCCGGTAGATCGAATACTTATACAACTTTCAATACATATAACAGATATAACGGTCTTTTTTTCATCAAATGAAAGAAAAAGTGACTAATGCGGAATCTACATTAGTACTAATCCAGAACACAATAATTTCTATGTGTTCTGGATCAAAACAATGAGAATCGAATGTAAATACTGTCGAATGATACCGAAACGTCGTTATGAAAGCAAGTCGATTGAAATGTCGATTGAAAACAATAAGAAATTCCGTCGTTTTCTAAAATGCGAATGATATTTTAATATATATGCAAAATTTTGGCGTTTTAGGAAGTTACTAAAAACAATGCAAGATCCTTTTTCTTTTTATATTGAATCAGATTTTTTTTGTCTTCATTTAACCCTCTCGCTGCGTAATTGTTTTATCAAAATATTTTCAAAAATTGCGCATTTAATTCCTTCTCGACGAGCGTCTTTTAAGAATTTTTATTCTTTTGTCACCGGTTTTTCAAAACAAAAATTTTCATCTGATTTAATCGGGAGAATGCTCCGATTAGATAAGGCAAAATTTACAGTAAAAAGTAACTGGTGGGAATGATCAAGGAGGGTTAATTAGAGGGGAAAAATGCATCCTAATGAAATCTCGGGTTGCGCAAATTTTACTACTTTTATGTTGCCCGAGAAACTCTCGGGTTGCACAGCGGGAGGGTTAATAAGTAAAAATATACTTTTAAAAGTTTATATATATATATATATATATATATATATATATATATATATATATATATATATATATATAATTCGGTGTATCAATTGGTTCTTTTTCATTATCAAGTGCTTTATCCAAAATAGGACTTTCTTTTTTCATCAAATAAACAGAATAAGAAATTCAGCCGCTTTATGAAATACAAATAACATTTTAACATATATGCAGAAACTTGGTGTTTTAGAAATCTCCCAAAAAATTAATTTAACATTATATTTCTTTTATATTAAATCATTTTTTTTTTGTATTCCTTTAACACTAGAACGCCCGGAAGGAATCGATTCGACTCCGACCATGTGATTAAATGTTAACTGGAACCAGAAATTCTTTCATAAAATAAGTTAATTAAACCACGCATATTTACGTTAAATAAATCAGTCAAAAATTTTTAAATAAAAATTCTGGTGTCAAATATTTTTATGAAACTTGAGCAAAATTTCCGGGCGTTCTAGTGTTAATTATAACTAAAAATATATATTAAAAAGTCATTAAAAAAAAGGGGGGGGGGCGTGATCTATTTGCCTTTACTTCCCGCTCGGGATTTATCAGAGTAGTTTTCGTGTTTTTAAATATATTTAAATATATTTATATTCTAAATAATAGTAATGAGTAATAATCAAACCGCTTCGTTTGTTGGTCGTATTAAATACCCAAACGCCTTAACCGATAGCTTTAACTTAGAGAATATTGCTTTTAATTTTTTGCCGGCGAGATCACGTAATCGGAGTCTGAGAAGTGAAGTTTGACGGGTGAAGATATTTTAAACGAGAAATTTCACTTAATAAATGAAATAAAGTAAATACGTCATAGAAAAAAACTAGTTGGATGTGCCAATCCCAAAACTTTCTTCTATCTCATACATCTTAATATTTCAAAAAGTAGTTACAGATATTAATACTTCAATATTAATACTATACCAACTTTGATTTTCATCTTAAACTTCTGCTCCAGTCAATTAGTTGGAGTAAAAACGAGTTAATCTCGATCATGATATTTATTAAAATCACTAGTTTTTCATTATTCTGTTGTACATCAGCTGTTTGCGAATAGCGGCTTAGCAGGGTGCGAGTTCCCATCGCTGCACGAGACCCCAATGGGCTGTAGTACTACGAAAAATCGAGAAAATTATACAAAAATCACTATCACAGCGCCCATTTCCTGTGGAATATTTCCATATTTACGTAGGATCTGCTTGTCATAGCCAGAAACATACACAAAATGTTTGGTTCAATTCTATGCGTAACTTCATACACTTTTCGATGGTACAATAATGAAAATGGCACAGACATCGCTATTACAGCGCCCCATTCCGGCGGAATATTTACAAATTGAAGGAGGACTAGCTGACCATAGCTAAAAAGATACGCAAAGTATTTGGTTCAATTCTATGCTTAACTTACTACATTTTTCGATGGTACAATAATAAAAATGGCACAAAAATTGCTATTACAGCGCCTTCTTCCCGCCGAATAGTTCTAAATTGAAAGAGGACCTGCTTGCCACAGCCAAAAATACACACAAAAAATTTGGTTCAATTGTATGCATAGCTTCATACACTTCCGGGGGTACAATGGCGACACACGGACAGACCGATATTTTATGTAAACTTTTTTTGGGGAGGGGTGGGGGATCTCTGACCTTTAAAACGTGTAAATCCGTCGAAAACCAGAAATCGAAAAAAATTCGATTACAATACTTTCTTGTATTGAAGATAGAAGAGAGTAAAACAACAGGAAAAATTTTATTAAATAAATGTTTTCGTTCGAAATATGCACATATGAGTTACAAAATAAATAAATAAATAAAAATAAAAAAACCCGGAAAATTTGCATCTATAGAAAAGCAACCAATTTTGTATGCATTATATATAAAATGTAAAGGCCTACAATTATTATCCCTAAAATCACGAACATAAATTATTTGCGTGTCACTTCAGGTCAAATTTCATCTTGCGTACAGTACTAAGAGTTTCCAAGGGCATAAAACCACTACAGTACAGCCCCGATTATCCGCGAAATTGGGTGGCTAGGGCACCGCGGGTAATCCGAAAAAGACTGAAAATTGGGTGCAAGCACGAAAAAAAAAAGACAGTTCAACATAAAAACTATGTTTTAGTGTACAAAAAACATAATAAAACGTTTAAAATAGATACATATGCACAGTACAGCAAAAACATTTGCTTTTCGTCTAAATCACTAAAATAAAGAACAGTAAACAAGAAACAATGCTATGCATACTGTACAAAAAGTGTTGAGTTAAGCCTTCTTAAAAAATCAGTCACTGGTTTTTGCTTCTTGCTTTGGAAACACCTTTTCTATCGCGAAAATGAAGCTATTCTTGATATGCTCCTCTGGAATTTATCATGAGTCTTATTTAATTGTTAAATATTTTAATTACTGTGTTTACGTTTTGTTAATAAAATCAAGAAAAGATGATATTTTAAACATGGCAACGGAATCTAGAAATATTCTTCTATTACTTTCGAATACATGAATTTTTCATTTAGTATTTATTAGTAGGGCTTATTGTATTTTCTTTGCTGTTGGCTTGAATTTAAAAAGAAAATAAAAATCGCTTCGCGGATAAACCGCACCGCGGATAATCCGCCCGCGGATAATCGGGGCTTTACTGTATTTCAGATTAGAAAATTTCCATTTATTTTTTAAATCGCAGAATTTGTAATACTTTTCTGCAATTAAAACAAAATAAAATTGCATTAAAAATTTGTTACAGAATTGTACGCACTCTGTCAAGGTGACTACAATCCTTGGGATTACCCAGAAGTCTGGCACTAATATTTCCGATTGGTAATTATATATTTAAAATTTAAATCGCAGAAGAAGTAATGACTTTATTTAATCGTTGAATTTGTAATATTTTTCTGCGATTAACCTTTTCAAGAGCAGTGGCCACACCGCTTGATTACCTAATTTTAATTCCAAACCTGGCAATCGGCACCAAAAATATTCTAATAAAATTTTGCTTTTTACAATGAAAGAGTAGAAAAGCAGGGTTTTACCTTCTGAAAAATTTGTTTATAAATTCTGGTGTCAGTTAATTATATCATTATTTTTCGAACAGAATTTGTCTGCCCCTGAAAGGTTAAAAAAGGTTTTACCCCTTAGCACTCCGTTGTCTCCGCCACGGAGACATAATCTTTCTTTGCAAAATTTGTTTTTGGCACCAGTAATAAAGGAAAATAAAATATAGGTTATTTAATCAGAGTATTTTTGAAATTGTGTACTTGAAGAAAACTTCTTTTAAAAAAGTGGTGCCAATCTAATAAAATTTATGTAAGAGATGCCGGAGTCCAAAAGGTTAAAATGTGGAAGCACCTTGTCTGTGTTAAACGCTTTTACTTAAAGAAAAAAAACTCGTAGAATTTTTTAAAATACGAAATGAAAAATGCAAATATGTCATAATAATATAATCGCTCTTTCACACATTGCACGTTCCTCAGAGGTCATTCTCACCTCATTTAATCTACCATTCTGCATAGTCCTGTCACTTCGGATGACATCTCTCATGTAATCTCACCTATTTCCATTTCAACAATTTGTGTAAAATCCCTCAATCTCTAACGAAAATGTCTGAGATTGAAAGCCGCGCATTTTTCCTCCTTGACCCTTTCTCTTATGGTTTTTTGAAGTCCATTTTCTATTGTGTATTAGAAGAACGGTCCTACAAATCTCTAGCATTAAATGGAGGTCCCTATCTGCAACTAAACATCCGCTAGCCGCTGACCTCTTTAAAGCACCAAATCAGATGGGGGAGACAATTTGTAAAGCTCTGGTATTCACTTTCACCATATCGAGTTTATCCACGCCAAGGCATTGTTAAACACAAGGCATACCTTTTCTTTTTTAATTTGTTTTGTTTCGTGTCCATTCTCTGTGTACAAATGTTACATAACTATAAAAGCGGGGGTTTTCCGGTAGGTGGTTTCAAATCGGGTGCGAACGGCAAAGGAGAGTGCCTCAAGGAAATTTTGTCCCTGGACTAATATATTTTTTAAATTACAACAAACATGGTAAGTTTTAAAATCTTCGTTTAAATAGAAAAAATTCTTTCTTTACCTAAA
Source organism: Maratus speciosus (assembly GCA_963932465.1). Classification (NCBI taxonomy): domain Eukaryota; kingdom Metazoa; phylum Arthropoda; class Arachnida; order Araneae; family Salticidae; genus Maratus; species Maratus speciosus. The sequence continues at coordinate 178,534,044 of OZ010793.1, forward strand.
TATTTGTCACAAGGAGAAATCCCTTTATAAATACAGTAATCACCACTTCTTCATATCGCGCCTCGTAATATCGTAATTTCGTTTAGTCATGCCCATCGAAATAATTAGTTCTGCAGGAAACCAGATTTTTTAGGCAACTTTACAAGTGGGAATTAAAATAAATGTAATTTTAACTTTTCTGTTAATTTTATTTTAAAAAGTTGTATATGCATATAAATTAAATTTTAGGAGACAAATGCGAACCATTTCTTCCTTGTTATCATCTTTTTAATTTTTAAATACCATCGATTTATCGCGCCTTTTTCCTTGTCTTATGACTTGTGCAATATAACAAAGTGCTACTGCAATATAAATCCTTTGCCATCTTCGAAGCATGATTGATATCGTTGATTAATAAGTTTCCTATTCATTTATCAATTTATAAAACGCATTATCTGTTGATGGGGTCCGATTTTAATTGTTATTGGTTGTGTCCAGCGGCTGTTATCAGATGACATAAAAATTAGCTTGAATTGATTTACTGTAATTATATTTTATATTCAGTAAAGTAACTTATTCAGTTTGAATAGATAATTTTTATTTATAAAAAGAAAATGCTGCTACAATTAAGCTTAAATTATTACTACATTAATTTTTAATTTCCTTTTTTAAAAATATATCGATCTGTTTTCCTATATAAAAAAAAATAAATAAATGGTGAAGAATTATGGATGATTAGATTATAGTCTGAATTCACAGCATTACATATTCTAGTACAATTATTTTGAATCAATTAAAATTTTTAAGTCATTATTTAACTATTTATATTTTTTTTCACACAAAAAAGAAAAATTCAAGTACTTAAATTCATCTAGTATATATAATTGCAAACTATACCATTTCTTGGTATAATTATCGGTCTTTGTAAAATTTTATTAAACGCCTTTGGAAACAAAACCTAGATGGGTTAATCCTAGAACAATACCTTTTTAAATGAAATGTTTTTGTGTATCAGAAATGAAAGTTCGCATCACATGTAAGAACTTTTGTTTTAAAAAAAAAGTATGGTGTGACGTTTCTACACGTGTATATATATATATATAAACACTAGACACGTGCGAAGATTGTTTCTGATATATGATTAGATTAAATTTTAAAAACCGCAATTTTTAATCATATAGCGTGTTTTAACGGAATGTCAGTGCACCATGTCAGAAGCCCGCCCGAAAACCTTCCTTCCTTCATCATTGTGCGTTTCGTTATATGCACAGAAAAAGGAATGCTGATATTGGAAATAAATATGATAATTCCACGACTTAGTTTTATAAAATTATCAGCTGGAACCTTTTGTACATGAGACATACAACTTATGCGATGTATGAGAAGTTCAATAATTTATAGAAATTTCATTTTTTTTATGTATGATGTACAACATTGAGCCATTATTTGGTTTACAGGTATACTTTACAAAACTTGAAATAAACAAATAAAAATAAAAGGTTTCGAGGAATGTCACCAGTTTTTTAAACCAATCCATTCTTATTCTGATTTTTTTTTTTTTTTTTTGTAAAGAAATTTAAAAACAAGATTTTTTAGCGAATAACGGTAAAATTAAATGATTCATGAATAATTGTTCATCTTAGATATTTGATTCTTATTGTAAAAAGTGATATCGAAAAAATGTTCATTATAAAAACACTTTTTTATTAACGAATTTATATCAGAAATAGATTTTGTAACATAATATTTTTAATCAGTAAAGATGATTTAATCGGTATTTGATGGTATATAGATGTTTGTAAATGGTTTGAAACGATTTAAGATTATGAAATTTACTATGTATATAAAAAATATTATTATTATTATTATTATTTATAGAAACACCCACAATATTCTTTTGTCATTTTGCCTTGTTACGTTTGCCCCACCAGTGGCCGAGAGGTTCTGCTCTCGAAGCTGGTAGACGGGAGGTGCTGGGTTCGATCCCAATCGCGCCCGTCGGCCTAATCGTTCGGAGTTTTCGTGGTTTTCTTCGAGCCTTGGATTTCCAAGCGTTAATACGGGTTAGGTTCCCTTAGAAAGACCCCAACGAAGGGCACTCCCACCTGGGCCTATATCCCTCGAGCAGATAATTGGCCGTCAAAAATCAACCAACCAACCTTGTTACGTTTAGTTATTTCTCATAGCGAATTTCTTTAATATATCTAGAGCACGGGTGGCCAACTGTGGCACACTGGATACCAATAATTTTTTAAAGAAAAATCCGACTTCTTGAATCTTAGAGATTCGATGATTAGATTAGGCAATGATTACTGTAAAATTTTAGTGGTGTGCAGCGTGCCACAGTTGGCCACCACTGATCTAGTGAATGAATCATACAACTACTGCAGTGAATGCGTTAACACTAGAACGCCCGGAAACTTTACTCAAGTTTCATAAAAATATTTCACACCAGAATTTTTATTTAAAAGCATTTGACTGATTTATTTAACGTAAATTTGCGTTTATAAAATTTAACTTATTTTGTGAAACAATTTCTGGTTCCAGTTGACATTTAAGCATACGGTCGGAGTCGAATCGACTCCTTCCGGGCGTTCTAGTGTTAAGTCAGCTTTTAAAATGTTATAAAATGTTATAAAATGTTATAAAATGCTTTAAACATGTTTGTAGTACATTTCCCTTTTATGTATTTGCATGTATGTAATTGAATCAGAAATATAAAATTGAAAAATTCTAAATTAAAACCAATTTATGTTAAATTTAATAAAATTTTGTTGTTTAATTATTTTACAAAATATTAATAAAATATGTTGTATTAAAAAGGTTTAAAGTATTTATCAATAAAAATTTTTTCCGTTATAAATTTTTAGAGCCCGGTACGGTATGCTATTTCTTTCTCCCAGCTTATTTTGTGCCACCTCCAAAAAATAACGTTACCTTACAGAAGCTAGCCGTAAAACAAAGCAGTACGATTAAATACTCTATAGCAAATTTTTAAACTTCTAAGCATCGCACATTTTCAATTTTTATACCGTCGTATTGGAAAAAAATGTACTTTTAAATGCTATTTGTTTGAAAACTGCATTTCCATTTATTTTTGAAGTATTAATTTTTTTGTAGTTTTTTGAGCCATTTGCTTAATATTGGCAACGGAAGTACTCCATTTCTGTAGAAAGCAAAGGCAAAATAGTTGTAAAATACTAATTATATATTTTTGTTGCCATTTTTTGATAACAACCGAAAGAAAATGTAATTTAAATACGTGCTATTTGGAAAAAATATAAACGAATGATTTCTGTTAAAACATGGAGCTGTTATAAACTATATTTAATTTTAAGTATCGATATTAATGTTACAAACAAATGAAGGGCTATGAATCATTTGACAGCGGTTTTTTTTTTTTTTTGGTCGAGTTTCTTTAATAACGGCATCTTTTTGCTGCATTTGTGTATTATTTCGCGATAGTGACGTCCTATGCCTACTTTAAATTAAATATTTAAGAGTGGATCGTAAAGGTGGAATTCTTAAGCGGATGCGAATGACGTCATTTTACATAAAATAAAAGCTGTAAGTCTTAAAATTGAAATATGTTTTGTACTATTTATATATATACACATTTTTTTTTTCATCGGGGGCGACACTAAATTCTGAAAAAGAAGAATTCCTGTTTTCTAGTTTTCATATTTCTGTTTGCTGATACTGTAAAAGTGTCTAATTTGATTATTAAATCAAAATCAAAAGCCTCACGTTATATCCTGCATACTGAGAAACAAGAAAAATAATCCCTGCTCTCTCGGCCTACATGTGCAGGTAGATTTCGAAAATAAGTACTAATTTGACTAACAAAAACTAAATCAAGATTAGATGTAACCCAGTTTAACAATATTATCTGGCCGCTTTTGACGAGTTTTTAATTTAATTTCCTGTAAGAGCTGGTTTTTTCAGAATCATGTTAATACGATAATTTTTTCTTCAACCCCTATTTTTTTATTTGTTTTTGCCGTAAGAGTTGGTCCTTTCAAACACTTTGTCAATATGAAAGTTATAGATAAGATTAAGAAGATTTATAATAAATCTAAGCGGATTTGATATCGTGAGAATTGACAAAAGTATGATTTTTTTTCTTACTAAAACCATAATTTTTTTGCCCCTCGAGCCTATTTTTAAGTTTATCAAAAATCTGTTATACATAAATTTTTGGCCATTTTTCTAGAATTAATAATAACTTTAAACTGATTTGACATGTATTATAATTAAAGAGTTATGGGGTTTTTTTTTCGGTTTTCACAAAACCCCTCCCTATTTCCACCCCCTTGGTCCGATTTTGCACATTAACGAATCTGACCGAGATTTTCTGCACCTTGATTTTATGTATCAGTTTTGAAGAGATTTGTGGAGAATTATGGAAGTTATCGTGTCCATAAGAAGGTGATATATATATATAGAGAGAGACATAGATAGATAAAGTTTTTAACTGGGGGTGGTTTGGGGTTCTAGGGGTCATGATCGGCGTAGATCTGTAAAACTTTTTCAGAAATTCCAACATAGGGGAAAATGTTATAGATAGTATTTCTTACGAAATCTACCTAAAAACGCAATATGTCCAAACGAGCGCTATAACACAGAGCATATACGCAATAAACAGAAAAGCTTTAAATTTGTTTCCATAACATTATTTCACACGCTTATTACAAATTTATTATTAAAATAACAACAAAAAAATATTGCTCTTATAAATACAATTCCTACACCATACGATCGCTAACGTGTTTTAATTATTTAAATACCTCTCATAGAAAAAGTAAACAAAACCTATAAGACCGCTATCGTACCAAGTAGTTCCTAAACAAATTGTTAGAAGCAAGTTGTGTATATTTAACGTTAACTTTCATTGCCTTTATAATTTATGCAAGATAGTGATCAGTGATTCATATAGGACGCAGAAAATGTTAATATTTTGCACATTTAACTGCTTTTAATAGCAGCAAGTTCTTGATATGTTTTATGCATTATTTTTATTCCATTCATAACAGTCATGAAAATTAAATATTATAACAAAAAATCTCTAAAGAGATACTGGTGTTAAGTAAAAAATGAAATATTATCAGTAACGTCTTCAGAAAGCGAGTTATTTAACATCTTGATTTTTAATTCTAGCAATTCTGTATAGTATTTATTGTTTTAATAATAATAAAAAAATCTTACTACAATGACTAGAGAAGTTAAAGGTTTTGAATAAAGTAGTCAGTAGTAGTAAATGAGTTTTTGAGCCTCAAAATTTCGAAAAAAATAGAATGTATTTTTTTCCCTAACCTTAATATTCAAATATATAAAATTCGATTCACAGTTTTATTTATATATATAAACCAAACTTGTATAAAAAACATTGGGGATTTTCATTAATATTCAGTCCGCATGGGGCATTTTGAAAATTCCTTTTTTTTTTCCTCAACAAAAAAAAAAAAAAAAAAAAAAAAAAAAAAGTGATAAATGTATTCATATAATGTACCCTTGAATAATATTTAAAGTGAAATTTACAAAAAATAAAAAATTGATTTTAAAGGTCACTCGTCCCCTTAACTTAAAAAGAGATAAAGAAGATATATATTTTTAAAATATGAAAAATATCCCATAAAACATAGTGGGATAGCTGCTCTCTATGTAAAATTGGCATTAACCCCTTGTCTGTGACACCCGAACTGAGTTCGAACAACGCAAATGCGGCAATTTTGAAATGCTCGACCTGAGTTCGTGCAAGAGAAAAATCGGTGTTTCAATTCCATGAAGCCCGAACTCAGTTCACCCAATGCATAATATGTAATTTACCATTTTCCCAATAGATGGCGATACCTTTCCGCGAAAAGTTCGGCAGTTTCGCGCCATTTGTCGGAATTTTGTAATTTTGCAGTTACAAACAAAATTAAAAAGGAAAAAAAAATTCCTATTTTGGCTCGTTTTTCTCAAATATATTCCACGGTCAAGGGGTTAACAAGCCAGTGGCGCCAACTTGGTGGCCAGTGTTAACAAACCAGTGACGCTATGGGCCTATGGCGCCCGATCCCACCCAATAATTTGCTCTTCCAGTCCACCAAATTTTCATTATTCTATTTTCGTGTTTATTTACGTTTCAGTCGCTGTAAAAAATTATTTCGTTGACTTTCACAAAATTATTTTGTTTGAAAATACGGTAAAAACATCAATAACAGGCGCATAGGAGCCTAAACACAACCTGCTCCCCCCACACCGCCCAAATCATTTCCCAAGTCATGTCTGCAAATTTCACCCTGCTTACGTACACAACTGGCTCTGTGAATGTGACAGAAAGTTCGTATTGTTCAGGGAAGAAAAATATTCCTTTTGAAATAGCTCTAAGTGGAGAATTTAACTTCTAAAGTTAGAGTTAATTCTACTCTAAACAAATTTCAACTTATCATAACTTGAACTATCATCTTTTCCCAAAGTTTCAAATAAAGCAAAATGCTAGTATCATTCTACCCTAAAATGGTTTTGAGCCGACCCAATATTTTTTAAAATTTGGTGCCACTGTAACAAGCTATTTGTGTTTTATAATACAAACATTTCTTGAGTAATGTTTTGCATAATTTTTTTTTCTTTGTTATTTAGTGCAGTGCATCTAAAGTTCAAATTTCATTCGCTATAGTGTATATTTAGTTTCAAAGTAGTATTTAAATTGTTCATAATTTAGGCATGTTACATTAAACCGTGGTTCATAAGCCTTCTTGAATTTTGCAAACCAGAAATTTTTTTCCGCACCAGTATTATCTTAAAGAAAATATCTTTTTAACCCCTTAATTCTCGCTCCTGTCAATATCTGGGGATAAAATGTCGTTCGTTATTTCTCGTTCCCGTCATATTCTCGGACTAAAGATTTAATTACCGAAAAAACTTCTGAAACCAGAAAAATTGAACTGGATTTTCAATTTGAAGTCTTTGAATATTAGCACTCTGGTTTGATTTGTACGATCTATAATTTGCCATAGATTTGTAACATTTTTGTCATTTTGATATGGATTCTGATAAATCAAGCCTTTCAGGTGATAACTGGAATATTAGCCCCTTCACGGTCGCTTAATATTTGAAAAAACCATCAAAAGTGTACCTATTTTTTTTATTACAGAAATTGAATAATTATAAGGTTTCTAAATAAAATATGCAATTAGTTTATTTTTAAGGCGAAAAAACAATATTTTATAGCCATATTCATATTTGTATAAAAGCCATCATGTGAGAATTATGTGTCTTAACCTCTTAAGCTCCGCCCCCGATAAATGTAGGCTACTATCTTTTAATTCAGATTGTTTGACTCCCACCAGTTTTTTTTAAATAGTGTAAATGGCTTTATTTTCGCATCATTTGATCTGTCGTAAACTACGGTGGTGGGAATCAAACAATCTGAATAATAAAAAAAAGTAACCTACGTTTATCGGAGGCGGAGCTTAAGAGGTTAAGACACATAATTCTCGCATGATGGCTTTTATACAAATATGAATATGGCTATAAAATATTGTTTTTTCGTCTTAAAAATAAACTAATTGCATATTTTATTTAGAAACCTTATAATTATTCAATTTCTGTAATAAAAAAAATAGGTACACTTTTGATGGTTTTTTTCAAATATTAAGCGACCGTGAAGGGGTTAAAAGAAGGCGGAATGGTGAGCGTTTAATCTAGATTTCTTTTTCTATAAAAAGATACTGGTACATCCCCTGGAGAAATAACGGTATCCGTATGAACCATGTAAACAGAATAATAATTTTCAAAACTTTAGACTCTTTAAGTTAAAAAGTGATAAAGAACATATATATTTTAAGAATATGAAAAAAATCCCATGAAATATAGTGGGATTACTTCTTTCTATATAAAATTGCCATTAACATGCTATTCAACAGGGTGTTCAAAAGAAAAGAATGTCCCCGTTATGAATTTTAATAGTGTCAACTGTAAGCGCTGTAGAGTGTTGGTTGAAGGTCTCAGATAAAGGGTAACTCAAATAGTTTTAGATAAGCGCATGCGCGAGTACTGCTTTGTTATTTACTGGCTTGCAACGCCGCATACGCAAAATGGCGACTTTTGATCGTAAATCGTTTTGTGTTCTGTAACTTTTTAAGAGTGAATCTGTAATTTGAGTTCAACGTGCTTTGTACTTAAAGTTTAATTGTGATCCCCCATGTGGCAAAAACAGAGAATTGAAGAGGCTATTGCTTCCATTACTCCGGAAGCGTTAACCCTTACCGGCGCGGAGTAATTCTGTTTATAAACTGATAAAATAATGGTCTGACACCGCAATTTATAAACGAATTTATTAGAAAATACGAACTTGCTTATTTTCATGTACATTATAACAGGAAAATTTTAGTTAAATATTCTTGGTGCCGTTTGTCAGTTTTGGAATTAAAAGTAGATGTCCTTTTCTAAGGACACCACGCCGGAAAGGGTTAACCGAAGTGTGGGAAGAATTGGACTTTAGGTTGGATGTGTGCTGTTTAACTAAATATACACATACTGAATATTTGTGAGAAAAACTAGGTAAGTTTACCTTTCATTTGATGTATGATTTGTTGTAAATAGTCTAAATTAAATAATTATAATGCATCATTGAAACTGGGAAATTCTTTTATTGACAGTATTCCTGGACATTCCTGGACTTGTGTTTTATAATACAAGCATTGCTTGATTAACCCTTAATGTACTGAATCATGAATTCATGAAAATTTTATCTTCTAAAGCATTTTTCTTGAATTTTTGAGACTACATTAGAAGATTTATATAATCGTTTAATAAATTTTAGAAGGATTAATTAAATTTGAATTTATAGGGATTTTGTGTAATATTTATAACCCCACTCAAATCTTTTATTTTAAATAGTTTTTTTAGTATTTTGTAGAATTAGGAAATTTACAAATATAAGGTTCTTACAATAGAAATATAGAAATATTTCCGAATTGAAAATTCCCCCCCCCCCCCCCCCGCCCGCCTCTCCAATGCCAAGAAAGCTGAAAAGATGCAAAGGCAAAAGAAATCAGCCTTTTAAAATTATTTTTTTTTTTTTTGTGTGTAACCAATAATGCTTTTGGAACAAGATAATGTAATGCATCTGTAACTCATTCTAAACTATATTGCTGCTAATTGATGTATTAAATGAATTTTTTAACAAGTTATTTTAATGGTACTTATAAGTACCGTCAGTAGATAAACGGTTAATGTTTTTATTCTTCTTGAAATAGTAAATGAAAATAATTTAACCATTCTCAGCTTGCGTGGGCCTTGCTTCTACTAAGTGCTGCTTTAGCAGATGCCGTTCTACCTCTTCATTATGGCCATGGTCTGTCTTCATATGGATCTCACGGAGGACACCATTCAGGATATGGAGCACATGGCGGCCACCACTTAGGTAGCAGTGGCCACCATGGGGATTCCGGCTATGGTTCTCACGGATCTCACGCCATCGCAACGCATGGTGCTCACTCTGCTGTAGGAGCTCATGGTGATCACTATGGAAAATACAGGGACGTCGGCGCTTATACTCATGATAAAGGAGATGGCTATGAAAAGGCTTATTACTACGACAGAGTAAGTTTCATTGCTTTAATTACTTATATTTTTAAACTTATCTAACCAGCTGAAGTTGCCATTAATCGTGATGTTTTTTTTAATGGATTTTTCGGCATTTAGATATATGACGATTTCTTGGTGAAAAAATGCATTAGTCTTTATAAATGCATGCTAATCGGGTTTTAGCTCATAGCTATCTTTAGTATATATCTATTATATTAGAATCTGAGTGTTTGGTTGGTTGTATTTCGGAAGTGTTCCTCGTAGAATATAAAACATTGGGATATGAAATTAATATCAAATTTACGCATGGATCCGAGAATGTCATAATAACTCTCAGAATTTGTTGAAGTTCAGAAAGAGTTGATTATATCCTATTTCTAAACAATTTAGATCCTAGTTTTAATTATGGAAGTAGATAAATATGTCAATAATGTAACTTTTGAAGATATTTTTAATATATCTTCTCATAATTTCCATTGCAATTTTTTAATTTTGGTTATTTTACATCTATTTTATAGTAGGGGTACCGGAAAATTCTGTCGCATAATGTTCTTTCACGCCTACTTTTTTAAAATTCTGATTCCTTCATTAGCATTACTTTTTTGAAATGGTAAAATTCCCATAGTTTTCACATTTCACATTAAGGTGAAAACAATGGGAATTTTAACATTTCAAAAAAGTGGTGCCACTGAAGGAATCTGAATTTATAAAAAGTAGGCGTGAAAGAACATTATGCGACAGAATTTGCCGGTACCCCTAATATAATCATCATGTCACATATTTAACGTCCATAAACGTAGATATTGGAACTAATCACCACTAATCTATCAAGAGATTTATGGAGATCTATACTAAAATCTCCACAAATCTCTTGCAGATGGTGATATAATAGGGATGTTTCTATAAATCGATATTTTATTTCGTTTTTTGTAGAAATTCCACAAAATATCTTTTCAAACTTTCTTTACACCTTATTCTTATTTTAAAAGTTAAAGGAGAAAGGAGCATTGCGACCTTTATAAATTACATTTTAAAAGAAATCAATTGATGATTATACAAGAATTAGGAACGTAATTTAATAAAAATGTGCGGTAAAAAAAATATATATATATTTGAATTTTGTTTCGTATTTGACTAAAATATAGACCAATATACATAAAGAATATAAAAGCATTTCCTCTTAAGGCTGTTCTCAAATCCAAAAGGGCAACTTTCTGACACAAGTTTAAATTTATTTTTTGTCGGAAATGCATGAAACTAGCCCGTGTTGTTGTTCAGGAACTATGTCATCAAGCTCTTTTTTCCGTTTTTTTTTGTAAACGTATAGATCTTTCAGAAAAGATTGTCAAAATTGACGTTTTGAACCGAAGTTCCCGAAGAAAGCAGAAAAACCGGTCAGCAAAGGGAGAAAACATCTTTGTCATGTGATCAAAATCGCTTCTAACTCAATAGGTAATTTATTGATCCAAAAAAGGAAAACACAGTTCGATTCCAAATCGCTTCCCTAGTCTGGCCTTCCAATTTTATATCTTTGTGTTAAAAAATGAATCTGTAAATGTGTCAAAACGTTTTGCGCTTGTTTAGCAGAGCAGTTGAGAACAGCCTTAAGGCGAATAATAATAATAATAATAATAATAATAATAATAATAATAATAAAAGATACGTACCTAAATAATAAAACATTTCATTAATTAAATAATGAGTAATCGAGTTTCTACTAAATTGTTTCCGAAAAGTATACGAAATTGTGAATTCTTCAGAAATAGTTGTAGAGGCTATTTAATTTTTTTTTAAAGAAATGACGCCATTTATTATCATTAACTCTAATATTTATTTTTCTAGGCTCATGGTCACCATGATATTCTTTCTGATCATGGTTCCAACCACCATTCATATGGTGACCATGGAGTTAAATCATATCATGACACTGGATCTCATGGTGCCAGTGGACATAATAACTATGGTTCTCACAATAAATACGGAGACAGCGGATACGGAAAACACGGATACGTAAATTCTGGACATGGCAACTATGGTCACGGAAGCTACGGTTCAGGACATGGAGGTTACGGACTTGGGGGTGGTTATACTCTTGGTCATGGAGCTGGACCTTACCCAACTGTTCATGGTTTAGGAGGAGGATATGCTACTGGATACGGACATGGAGGTTATGGAGGTGGTTATGCTACAAAGACTTATGGACCTCATGGTGGATATTCTAAAGTGTACTTCAAGACACCCGGAGGTGGTTATCATTATTGAAGTCATAATACATTGTACAAAGAAAGAGGTACGATTATATTCATAACTATATTATACGAAAAATAAGAAATATTATTATTTATAACTAAGCATTTGAATTTAAAATTTTGCATCAAGTTATATAGTAAATAAATGCTGTCAAAAATCTCTTTTATCAAAATGTTTTGTAAAAAAATCCAATTAGCTTCTTTCTAAATTTAAACAATAATTAAAAAAACTAAATTTATAAAAAAAAAAAAAAACGTACTTCATAAAAATGTGATGACTTACTCAGTTAAATGTCTAGAACGTTAATGAATTATAGGATAATAACAAGAATCCCTTTGTGCAAGTTTGAAAACATAAGCTAAAATGTATAACGTTATAATACACAATTTACACAAATAATACATTTAACCACATACAGCCCTGTAAAGGATACCCAGAGCTCCTTCATCAGTGTGAAAATAAAAAAATAAAAACAAAAATTAAAAGATTAAAAATTAAAACGAATTCAACTTGAAACGGCAGCATATGGTTTAATGCAGGGGTGTCAAACTGTGGCCCGCGAAATACCAATAAAATTTTAAAGAAATTGTCTACAAGTTGAATCGCAGAAATTCGACGACTAGATAAGTCAAAGATAACTATAAAATTTTAGTGGTATCCGGCGGGCCACAGTTTGAGACCCCTGGTTTAATGTAATATTGGTGTAATTTGTGCAACTTAACGTTATAAATTTTAGGTTATGAATTATGGTACTGTTTGATTAAAACGACGTATTTTTCAACTCAAAAAATTTTTAATTGATTTAATGGTCGAATATTAATTTTTAAAGAATGCTTAGTAGGAAAATAATTGATGTGGATTTGGTATTTTGTTTATCACTAATTATTAACGATAAAATATGTGGCGGGATGGAAGAACTATATATCTAGGTATAAAAAAAATCACATTTGAAATTTTGGCTGATATGCATTAAAAAAAATCAGCTGATAGAAATTTTCAGATTTTACGGCTTTTATAAGTACGGTTTACTCCCCCCCCCCTGAAATAATCTCTTGTCTTTTGTATCAAAGGACTTACCGTTGGTGTTCCTAGATTAAATCTGTTACTAATGAATGGAATTTCTAAATTCTTTTACGCAATATGTTCACTAAACTTATTAAAGGTATTAGAAGATTATCAAGAAAGTATAAGACTGAAACAAAATATTAACAACCTCTTCTACCTTAAATAACTGTAATCAGGGCCGTGCGAAGAGAAAACTGCGCCCGGGGCAGCGTGTCAATTTGGCGCCCCCCCCCACACACACACACACCTCCTTCAAAATTGATAAAGGGCAGAAACATATATAAATTATATTGAATAAATAATTTGCGTTTATTTTATAACTTTAAAAGATTTAATTTTAATTCAGAAATTCCAAACAACTAAATAACAGAAAAGAAAATTGCACTTATTTGTTAATGAGATCATGATGCTTTGCGACAGATTTTTCTTAACCTTTCTCACATATTTTTCTAGCCATTTTTAGTTCTTGTTACTCTTTAAGCTGCAGAAAATGGGTAAAAATCGCTAACAACCAGATTGGAAACAAGCGGTCCCTTCAACCAATAAGTACTAAAAAAGCAAAACAAACAAAAAACCTACAGAACATAATGTAATAGATAAAAATAAATTATAATTTCAGTACATTAATTAAGAAAGATAACTGAAGCAATGTTTTAATTAACCTTTAACTGATGTCACAGAAATTGTCACATAACTAGTGTGAAGCGGTCTGTGAGACCGCTTCATTGAAAGATGAATAAAAGGCACAATTAACTCATAGGATGGTGGTTTTGTACTAAACTTTTTGTACAGGACTGTTATAATTTAAATTCACCTATTCAAAAGTCTCTGGTGATAGTACTAAAGTTCCAAATGGAACAAAATTTTGGTAGTGTTTGTAGTTAAACTGAAAATTGCAAGTAAAACTATAAAAATTGAAAAATGCCGCGGTCTGAGAGACCGGTAACATCAGTTAAAGGTTAACCTTTAACTAATGTTACCGGTCTCTCAGACCGCGGCTTTTTTCAAATTTTATAGTTTAAATTGGTTTAACTACAAACACTACCGAAATCGTATACCGTTTGGAACTTTAGTACTATCAACAGAGACTTTTGAATAGGTGCATTTTAATCATAACAGTCCTGTACAAAAAGTTTAGTACAAAAACACCATCCTATGAGTTAATCCTGCATTTTATTTATCCTTCGATGGAGCGGTCTCACAAACCACTTCACACTAGTTATGTGACAGTTTCTGTGACATCAGTTAAAGGTTAATATAAAATATAATATCAGGCAAATACATTTACTTCCATTTTATTTTTCTTGCATTTAGGGTAACAAAATCGTTTATTATTTTATGTGTAAAGATTGTGACACACTGAATTTTATAGAAAGTAAATTCAGGTTGCTTAATCTCTCGACTCATAGTAGATCTTAAGTAGTTTTTTACTACTTTATTATTACTGGAATACTTATAAATTATGTACGCTGTCTCCATGTTTTTGTAATTCCTTGTTTTCCCAAAGTTAAAATTATGGAGCTACTAAAGGATTTCGAAATGATCCATTTTATAAAAGTTCTTATCAGTGGCGTGGCGTGAAAATTTTCGGTGGTCATCGCAATTATTTAAGTTTGTGGTGAAAAATTATTAACTCTAAAATTCAATGGTTGAATGTTCAAAAAAGAAACTTTAAATCTTACCTTCACTTATACATGAACTCCAAATGTTCTGCTAAAACTGGATCGTAGAGTTTTAAAAGTTTATTAAGAGTTTTAAAATATTGCTTATGCTTGGTCATCGCCGCATCCAGCGATGACCGGACGCCACGCCACTTGTTCTTATATAATGGTAGAAATAAGGTTTTCGCATTTAAAACCTCGCTTAACAATTCAAGTCCGTTCAAGTCAGCAATAAAGGACAAGGTCCAGGCAATATTAACAGATTTCCGATAACTGATCTTAGATTCGCACCAGCCAGAAACTCAAATTCTTGTTTTACATTTCTCAGTTTCTCAAACCTCCAGTTCAGTTGCACGGTTAGAGTGTCTCTACGTAACACGAAATCCTTCACATTCATATAAATTTCCACTTTCATCAGAAGCTTCGTAGTCAAATTGTTCTGCGAATTTTACGTTTTCTATTTTGCTCAAATAAGGACTAACATTTACAGACATAACCAAATCTTCGCTTTCTTGTTCAAAAATTTCCTCTCTTATTCAGGGTTCGTACGGGTACCGTTATTTTCAAGGCAAAATATCAGTATTTTTTTACAAAAAAATAAACGTAGTTTAAACCCGCGTGATTTCGACTTATTTGAGCATGTATTTTCTATAAGAAAATACTCGTTTCAAAGAATTTCTTAGTATGGAAATTCAAGGACCCGTACGAACCCTGTTATTGTCTGAAATGTGTTTTTTTTGTGTTTCAATAAGTTTGCTGGCGATCAAAACATTGACAGTTTTTTTTTCTTCTTTTTTTTTTCGTGAGAATAATATTAACTTTTTTCATTTCATTTAAAATGCTGTATCAAACTAGTAGGCCGTAAAATAAGGGGAATTTCTTTATTTGCTTTATTAAGCTTTTTGCTCCTGAGTAAGTTTACTCGTTTTCCTTCATTTCTATAAGATCTCCCAGAGCTTTAAAAATCTGTGGCAATTGTTTGTAAACTGCAGATATAGCTTTATTTTTTCATGACCATAGAGTATCGCAATGTTTTTTTAAATAAACTGATAAGTGGGACATAAGTATATCCCATCTTTCAGTAGAAGAGAAGAAAAAACAAACACATTTTATGCAGTTCCGGACATTTTTGGACATACACCAGCAGCACGAACTCAAAGTTTAGAGAATGTGCAGAACATGGTAAAAAAAAGACGAATTTATTTACTTCGACGATTCGAGCTTACACAACATTATATTGGGAAGCCATATTTGCACCATATCACAACATTGAGCTCTGAAGGGTTGATATTGGTATTGTTTATGACGGCTGATTATCTACAAGTTGGATATAGTAGGCCGGAGTGGGATG
Source organism: Maratus speciosus (assembly GCA_963932465.1). Lineage (NCBI taxonomy): Eukaryota > Metazoa > Arthropoda > Arachnida > Araneae > Salticidae > Maratus > Maratus speciosus. The sequence goes on from OZ010793.1 coordinate 178,549,926, forward strand.
GGAGTGCCCTCTGTAAGGTCTTTCTAAGAGAATCTAATCCTTATTTACGCAAGGTTCGAAGAAAACTATGGACAATTTCGAACGATTAGGCTGACGTGCGCGATTGGGCCGAACTCAGCACTTCCCGTCTACCGTCTTTGAGAACAGAACCTCTCCTGCAGCTGTGAATGTCGAGATTGTCGGACATTAGCTTATCTTAAATTTCTTATGCTAATCTTTTTCTTTTTTATTTTGACTTGATGTAGTTGAAACCTTTCCACGAATGAAAATTTTCTATTTTCGGTATTGTATAATTTGCGTCATTTGTTCTTTGTGGGGTGTACTGGATTCCTAAACTGGACTGTGTTTAAAATTCAGTAACTTGCAAATGGTTACAATTATAAAAAAAAATTCTTGCAGGAGAGTTATGTAAGATATTAGAAGTATTTTTACTGCGGTTCTCGGTTTTAGTTCCAAATAGCAGAGATAGGTGGCAAGCAATAAGCACTCAATGGAGGTCTAAACTGAAATCCCCTAGCATCATACGAAGGAAGAAGGTTAAATATATAGAATAAGCCCCTAAAAATAAGATTGTATTGGAGAACGAGACCCACTCCATACATTTAGCCTCCTCTTTTCGCATCAGTGTTGGACGATTTCGGTTTTGGCCTTGATTGAGCACCTATGGCGCTAGATGTTGTCTTTATAGTGCTTGTGTGATTATACATTGCTGGCATAATTGTCAATTCAGTATAAACTTGATTGATTTACACGAATATGGTTTAATAAAGTATACTGCTGTAACCTGAATTGACTATAAACCTGTTTAATTCTTCAACAAATCATCGATATTTATGTTGTAGTGTGAAATTGTAAAACTGCAGTATAAGAATTGAAAAAGTCATTTGTAACGCGAGCAGCTAGTGGATTTGGTCTGCCCCTCGGCATTGCACTATCACTCTAAAGCGTAAGCTGAGTTCCCGAGGTGGTCATCCCTGCTTGCAGAGCCATCTATAGTTGCTATTTGGAACTAAAGTCGGGAATCGAGGTAAAAAAATACTGACATTTTACATTACCTTTCCGCAATTTTTTTTTTTTTTTTAAATAGCTGTCACCATTTACAGGTTATTGAATTTTAAAAACAGCCAGTCATTTTAGGTCACTCGGTATATGGAGTGCGATCGAACGAAATTGAAAAATACCTTGCTCTATTAATTTCTTCTACAATCGTTTTTCTTACTTCATTGGCAAGAATGTTCATAATTTCATCCTGAATATATTTTGCCATTTGTCTTTTTCACTTTCAATAATTTTCACTTTAGCTCTTTTCAAATTTGCTGTCGATTATATGATTTAATTTTAAACGTCTCTCAGGTTTCTTTTAGCGAATGCATGCATTCCTGTGTTCTAGAGCATTTTTATGCTCAGGAATTTTAGGATTTAATTTCTTCCACATGAAAAACCCACAATCTGGATTGGCTAACTTTGGAGGGCGATCATGATAATTGGTGAATAGTAAAAAGAGAAAACAAAATATAGTGATTCCCTTAATTAAGTTATCCAATAAGCCGCAATCACCGTTAATAATTTCTCCACTAGCACTAGGTATAATTTTCTTGAACGTTAGTTTGGAAAATCGTAGTCCTTATGCAATCGCAGATTTCATGTAATCAGCATTTTCATCCTGTGCTGGAACTTTTTTTAACAGCAAAGTAATCTCCGAATGACTATAAGAATGATCCCATAGTGGAATCAGAATAGGTTAGCAATTCATATTCACTGAGGGTGGTAGGTGGCAGAAACTTTCGTATACGATGTAAAAGGCCCGCAGAGTACAAAAGTTTAAGAAACACTGTAATAAAATATCACAAAAGCATATTATAAAATCATTAGATCTAAAGAGCTCAATGAAAAGTAAATGTGAACAGCGCAATAATTTTGAAATGAAAAATGTACATACTTCCATTGGGAAAAATATTCCCGATATGTAAATATATACATTTAGTTTTAGAAAAATATAGAATATCGAAGAGTGAAAAAAAAAATTCCAATGAAAATGATCGACGACAATAAAAAAAAAAACTGAAATTGGTAGTACAAATTTGGCGCCCCTAAATTTCCGCGCCCGGGGCGACCGCCCCCTTCGCCCCCCCTTTCGCACGGTGCTGACTGTAATATCGATTAAAATGTTAACTTTACTGCAGCATTTTTAGTACTTGTCAATCAAGCTAGTATTTACCTCTGTTCACTGCAAACACTCACCTACATATGATACAAGTTTTGAAGTACATATTTTGTGACTTCTGTATGTCTTACGATATGTCACGAATAACGTAAAAAAAATTATAAATGTCATTAATTAAGAACAGATTTATTGAAGAACATCAGCATAAAATTAGATAACACAAGATAACAAAAGCAAGAAAATTATTTCAATGGGAAAAAGGTAAGGCGTATATATAAAATACTTAAAATGCTGATAAACTCAATCAACTAAAAATTTTGTTCATTTGTATAAGCCCCAATTTCATACGAGAATTATTATACCTAGATTGTGCGTTTAAAATACCACAGCTTGAAGAGATAGGAGAGTACAACTTTACTAACCCTTAATAGAGTCAAAACACTTTATTTAAAAAACTAGCGCCGTGATGGAATTTTCACCTTGTCATTAATATAAACTTTACAATATACTTATAGCTGCATAAGAGGTGACACAAACATATAAAACTATTATTTAATAAACCCTGAGATCTTTCGAACTTACACGCGTTATTTTCAAAGGGAAAAGTTGACTTATTATATAATATAATATAAGATGATCATAGAAGTCATCTTTTCCCTTTGAAAATGAACGCGTGTAAGTTCGAAAGATCTCAGGGTTGTATTAAATAATGTTTTAATATGTTTGTGTCACCTTTTAAGTAGTTGTGAGTATATTATAAAGTTTACTAACCCTCTTTCTCACATATGCAACGTACGACCTACAATTTAAATTTGTCATATTTTTGTGTGTTGACTTCTACATAAAAAATTTTTAATGTAATTTTCTTATTTAATTTAACCTCTTATTCTTAATATTGTTTAAATTATCTTTATGGTAGTTACATTAAAATTCTAATCTTTAAAATAAAAATCAAGTTTTAAAACAATTGTATAACAGACTTTCAACCTTTTGATCCGTCTGTATTGTTAATTTTACTAACTTCTACTTCAAAGAGTGTCCTAAAGTTATTTTATTCGTTCTCGTGCGTAATTCGAGTTTATGTTCTTTTAGTTAGTGATAATTTACCACTTCCATCCTAAAGATTTTTCAGATCTAGAGAGATATATTTATGAATCACGACTAGTTTTGCAGATCCATTTTCAGCAAAAGTGGAACAAGGAGACAAAACAAGCGGCACATCGTCGTCTAAAACGGGACAAAATTACAGTAAATCCTATGAAAACGAAACCTGTCTATAACGGAATCCTGTCTTAAACATGATAAATTCCTGGTCCCTACGGAATAGATACAATACAATTATACATACCAAGATTGAAACTGTTTCTTGTCATTTGCTATTCCTTTTTTATAGGTTTTACCAGGGCTCGCACCGTTCCTAAAATTTTCGCACTTTGCTACCAGTATTTTAATTAAGAATTCTTCGTGGTATATCCTTTTGACATCTATAATAGAATAATACAACTAAGATTATTGTTTTAACTTAGTGGTAGCAAAGTACGAAAATTTTAGGAACGCTGCGAGCCCTGGTTTTACTGTATTAAATAAAAATAATAATCTTACGGTACAATCTGCGAGAACGGAATCGCTTGGGTCCAAAAAATTCTGCTTGAATGGTATTCCTTTAGTAGGGTCTAGAAAATGTTTTTCGTTTAAGGCATGATCACGTTCTAAACTAATTTCTTTTTCTGCTTGTATGGTATTCCTTTAGTAGGGACTAGGAGATTTCTTTCATTTAAGGCAGGATTACGCGTTCTAAACCAATTTCTTTTTCTGCTTGCATGAGATTCCTTTAGTAGGGCTTCTTTCGTTTAAGGCAGGATCACGTTCTAAAGTAATTCCTTTTTCTGCTTGTATGGTATTCCTTTAGTAAAAACTAGGAAATTTCCTTCGTTTAAGGCAGGATCATATTCTAAACTAATTCCTTTTCAAAAATTTTTACTAAACAAAGTATAATAAATCTTGTAAAAACCGAATCGATAGGGACCGAAAAGATATCCCGTCTGTCTTAGAAAGGTTTTCCTTTTAATAAGTAGATTTGTACAATATTCCTTTCGCCGGAGTCATAAAAAAATTCAATTACAGACGGGTTCTTCATAAATTTTACTGAATTAGATTCCACTTGATGCAGACTAACAAACCGCATGTTACTAGCAGAAATTTAAAAGAATTTGTACATCGTGAAAAGTCGGGACTTTTCACGTCTCGCACAGTGGTTCCTTCGGACGGGTCTTGGAACCCCTGAAAACCGGAATGTCCCGCTTAAATTGGGACACGTGGCAACACTAATCACGTTCCATTAAAAAGCACAGTGATATACAATGGCGGGAAAAATGAAAAGAACAAATATAAGATACTTTGAAACTTGTATAATTTTGTACCTAAAAAACTTGCTCCAGATTTTTTATCATGTCTGACATACCTGCAAAATGCAGAATATCCTATTTATGTAAAAAATAAATTTAAATAAAATGATAGGAAATGCGATATAAAAGTGGGGCAAGGAATTTTTTATGTCACTGTTAACAACATTTTAGTGATACGTTGAAAAATTTTATAAGACTTGTGGGCACTTCTGTGCGAAATTCTTTGCAGGTATACAATCTTACTGACTGCTTCCATTCCCCCGGTTAAACGCCACTTCTCCCAATCCACCAAGTGTCTTTTCAGCGACTACTTTTACTTTCACCATACAACACTTTTATTGAATTTGCATATTTTAACATATATTAGCACACATGAACATCATTGAGCTATGGGATGATGTCGATTTAGGTATCAAACTACTTACCTAGCATCTGACTTGAACTCAATAGAATTAACACAGAGTACCTTTTTAAAGCTGTTTCTTTCATGTTTAGTGTCAGTGTGTTATAGCAATTTTTTTTTTAATTTTCGAAACATAAAATAGGTATGGTAAGATAATATTTCATATCACTCTTTTCATTGAAGGACTATGTGTTTTATTCTTTTTTAATATGTAATACTTTATTTTTAATACTTTATAAAAAATAACTTTTAAATAGTTGTAGTATATTATAATATAATGCATGCATTAAGAGAAATTAATATGCTAGACTGACCTCTCATTTATACTTTTTTCTTGGGTCATTTTAGAGTAGTATAAGTGAGTAGCTTTGAATAAAATTTTATAGACCTAGACATTTGTTACTAATTTTTGTTTTGATTGCTACGATATGTTTTGTATTTCAAGTTCAATAATTGTAAATCCTTTCAAATTTCTGCAGTGTATTTTAACTTACAAATTCTTTGAGTTTTGACCTATGTATTAAGTGTGTTCTATACAAAAACGTAAGCGCTTGTTGACAACGAATTTTTTTCAAAGTTGTAATAACTGATTTCATTGTCAATATAACTGCAAGAAAACTAAGTATACTCATGAATACTCTACATTCCTTCCAAAATCAAAGATTTTTTTAAAGAACCATTTCTCAATTTATTTAAGATAGATTTTATTCTATTGAACGCAAGTGTTGCCAGTTGTCTAAAAGTAATAATGTTATGTAATTCTTTAAAGCAATAAAATCTTCTAAAATTTTAACCATTATAAAATATTGCAACACTATTATAACCCGCGGCTTTGCACGCGTTGTTGTTGAAATATACCAAATGGTATTTATGCGCTTTTGAAATGGATGTGGAATTAACAACTATTATATCTCCATAGAAATAATAATTTCGAATGTTTTTAGAATTTTTTCTTCTAATTCCATACTTTGAAATTCTGATTTTTTTCCAGAAACCATTCTTACTAAGAATTTGTAATTTAAAAGTAATCCCCGTGAAAAATGTCAAGTTTCCAATCCGTTCTGGTTGTGGTGTTGTACTCGTATATGGGGTCTTTCTAAGGGATCCTAACCCGTATTTACGCAAGGTTCGAAGAAAACCACTGAAAACTCCGAACGATTAGGCGGCCGGGCGCAATTGGGTTCAAACCCAGCACCTCCCGTCTACCAGTTCATTATGTATCACAAATATCTTAAGTTTAGAAAGTTTTTTTCTCCTGCACACTTTTAAATTTCCAATAAAAAAAAAAAAACTCTCCTGTGCGTGCATTTGCGTCTTAAATGTAGCAGCCATGTCTTACTTTAAGTTTCTGTCACTAACAGTTCCTTAGAAATAGTAATGAAGACAAGGGTCATACTCTTGAACGAGTTATTCAGGACAAATATCAGTATTCAAGTTAGTTCGAGTTAGTTCAAGAGATTACCCCCTATAAACATAAATCGCACTTTTAGAACTTTTTTTGCTCCTGAATTCTTTTAAATTTCGAATTTTTAGAAAACAGTTCTGGGTAAGCATTTACGTGTTTAACATAACAGTCATTCCAAATTGTACGTTTATCCCTAACAATTCCAAATCAAACTTAATTTAGAACGTTTTAAAAACGTTTTTCGCTCATTTTACAATTTTAAATTTTGAATTTTTTAAAAACTGTTCATGACAAGTATTTACATCTTAAAAGTTAGTGCCACATCAAATTTCAAATTTCTAGCTCCGACAATATCAGTGAAAACACAATTTTAGAATGCTTTGTGCTCTTGAACTCCCTCTGCGATTCTCATAACAGCATAAAATACAGCCCATGTTGGAGCATATATGGTCACCAGCATTTTGCCATCATTATTTTTGAAATAGGTTATGTAGTTCCAGAAATTACCCTTACAAACAAACGCTACTTCTTTATAATATTAGTCTAGATAGATATGCAAAATAAACCATCGGGGACCGATAAAAATTTTTTACACAATGTTGTTGTTTGATGTTTTATAAAATTAAGAATTCTACTCTTTATAAAGCTATCAGAAATTTACCACTTATCAGTCTCATTTTCGAGCTATTTTCGTGACTAAAAATCGCCTTTTTTTCATTAGAAGTTTTACTTTTATTATTATTTTTAAACTTGAAAATGTAATTTTTTATAGTTTGGGAAGGATTATTTCAGTAAAATATTAAGCATACGTGAAACACAGCCATGGGTGTAGCCGATTTTGAAGAAAAAAAAAAATCCTCGATCGCATGCATAACGCCGGAGACTGGTAAGTTGTTAATGATTGATTATCTGTTTTATTTTAAACCAATTTTTTACATTATCATAGGTCCAGAATAACCGAAAAGAAGACGAAGAGGGATGTTTTTAAAGATATGATCTGGTTATAGGAGGCAGCTATGCTCAAATTTTGGAAGATAATACATGGAGAATGCACAAATAAATCATTTTGTATGTCTTGCATTTTTAAAAATAAAATTTTATTTATTTTTTAGATATTTCTTCATTAAAATCATTGAAGATATTTATTAAATCTTCAACCCTTAGAGAACCCGTTCACGGTTTATTTTAAGGACGTTGTTCAATGCTTTATTTTACTTTATCAACAACGCGACTTTTTTTTTTTAACCATTTGGAAAAAAGGTTATTGTCCTCATCAGGGTAGGAAATCAAAAGCATATCTGAAGGTTTTTATTGGTTTAATCATCATTTTATTCGTTTTCTGATTGTTCTATACAGTAATCTGTATTTCCCTTTACTTTCAACAGAGATGGACAACAGAGTGTTGCCACTATGACAAAAAAGTAATAAAAACTACAAAAAAAATTAATAACTCAGAAACAAACTGAGATACAGCTTTCAAAAAAATTGCATTTAAAAGTACATTTTTTCTCTATACGACGATATAAGAAGTAATATTGTGGGATGTTTAGAAGTTTAAGAAATAAATTTAATTTAAAATTGGCTGTCAGATTTCTTGGAAATCTGACGGTGGAAAAGTCTTTTTCCGAACAGCCTATGAAATGTTTGGATAATACGTAAGTTTCAGGTGGATAATACGTCACAGGCGATTTCTATCGCTTGCAATTTTTACGTGTAATAACACTATTAATGTTTAATTCATGGCGTACGTAATGTATGATCAACTCCGTGCTATTTTTTATGTCTTAAATTTTAGTCTTTCAAAAAATCATTTTCAAAATGGTCGTTGTAATTTGTTAAATTACATTTTTTTTATTTATTTTTTTATTATTATTATTGTTATTATTATTTGGTATTCGATAATTATTTTTATCTCCTTTTTACTCAAAGTTTGTTATTTTAAGATTCAGGTACCTAAGTACAGACCACGAGTTTTATTTTATTGTAAATTGGATATATCTTGGCATAAAACCGATAGCAATCTCATGACCACCATTCCGTCACCTTCATACAGAGGTGTGAAAATTATTAGAATAATTGTGAAATTTACATTAAAATATTGTTATATTAAATAAACAATACATTATTTGAAAAATATTGATACATTTAATATTTAGTGTGCATCCCCTTGTTTTTTATTAAAGATTCGATACGTCTTCGCATACTTTGTATGAGTTTTTGTTTTTGGCAGTTAATTTGTATTTCATTGTCATGATGCAAAATTTGGATGAGTCTTTCTATCAGACCATTCTTGTTTGTGATGTTGCATTTATTTAAATTTTAATTAAAGAAAACACTTCCATGGCCTGGAAACCGTCCAGATATCAACCCCATAGAGAATCTTTGGGCCATTGTAAAGAAAAAATTAAAGAAATGACAAGCAAGAATGGTCTGATAGAAAGACTCATCCAAATTTGGCAACATCACAACAAAATTCAAATTAATTGCCAAAAACTCATACAAAGCCAACACGTATCGAATATTTAATAAAAAACAAGGAGGTGCATACGCTAAATATTAAATGTATCAATATTTTTTAAATAATGTATTATTTTTTAATATAACAAGATTTTATTATAAATTTCACAATTATTGTAATAATTTTCACATCTCTGTATATGCTTTAAAATCTGCTCAAAATTTCTGTCGGAGGATTCGTTGTTATTATAGGAAAATGATGAATGCTGTTGGATCCCCTAGAAGAATCGAAAGAAAATGTATGTAATTTCTTTTAAATACTGATAAAATTACTCTTAGATAGTATAAGTAACGGTAGAAATATTTTTCAACAAATATTACACTTTTATCGACGTTAAAAAGGAATCCAATACTTGATGTTATAAAAATTTTTATTATTAAAATATTTTCGCCTTTCCAACTATGCATCTTCAATAAATATAAAGCATCGTGTGAATGAAACAATATGTTTTCTTTTGTCTTTAGTATTTTTTAAAATGCAAATTCCTCATCAAGAGAGAGAAATTAGAAATAATTATTGATAAGAAAGTTGCATCTAACCAGAAATAAATTCAAACCATCTATAAATACAAATACATCATACAAATGAGGACGTGAATTTCAAACTCGCCTTATCCAAAATTTAAAAAATCGAGTTTTCTCTATCAATCTAATCTATTTGTGAATCTTCATCGAAAAAACACGACACTCTGCAAAAAACTAGTTTTATCGTGTATTTCTGGCATTGTAAAATCTTGGTTTACAATGAAAACCAATGGACGTTGTCAGAGGTTTTTCATGATTTCACAAAATTTGATTTTGGATTTTCTGGATAAGGCGAGTTTTGATACTCACGTCCTCATTATACAATAAAATTGTAAATGAACTTACACTAATTAAAAGAAATCCTGTATAAAACATTCATAAAATATTAATTATATTCCTGTACATAAAAAAGGTGTATAACTGAAATTCCAAAATTAAAAAACGAAATCATAAACACTTACATAAACTTAAATTGTTCTTTCAAATTCCCATTGAAGAAGTTTTCTTACATTAACTTTGTAATGCCTTTTTAATGTAAAGAATTCAAGTAAATCAAGCAGTTGTTCTATTTATTATTTTTTACAATAAGTTGCTTTCAATACAATTACTACTGAAAACCATAAAAATTTTTGCTCCCTGAAATTTGAGGGCCCTGTGCAAGCGCTCCGTGTGTTCTGCTAGTACTGGTTACTTGTAGCATACCGACACTGTTACTTTTAGTATACCAGCATTGACCCACAGTAATGGCACTGTCCAGGAAAAAGTAGTCATTCTGTTTTTCTCGGTTTTTCACTTTGTACTTGAGATAAGTAGCAATTTTTTTTTTCCATTTGTCATTTTTTGTAAATTTATTTAAGCTTATTTCGAGTTACCTCTGGTCTCATATTCTTTCTTATGAAGTTTGAGGAAAAGACAAAGAAATAATGGAACCAAAGAAGCATTCGTATCAAAAGTGAAAAAACCCACCTTGCAGCCAGTTAAAGGAACAGTAATAGTTACTGACAAGATCATCAAGATAAATTGTAGCTGGAAATATATATATATATATATATATAAGTAAAAATACCTTTTAAACTGGAAATTCTAATTTAAAAATACCCAAATAAAGCACGAATTAACTTGTTTTCAGTTATTTCATGCAATCAATCAAGGATATGGAATACAAGTGTGTAAATTAAATGTATTCGAGGTGTAAGAAAACAAGGTAGCGGCAAATGGGCCGTGGATTAGTTTAAAATGTTGCAAAACATTCTATTTGGTTCTTTAACTACTTCAGATCGTCAATTTTTTCCCAACATATGATTTGGATAAGAAGTAATAGAAAATGTTGCGTATACAACGATTTTTATAATAGTAAATAGTTTTAAACTACATTTTGCTGTTTATTTAAAGCAAAACGTGGTGTTAATTAACTTCCCAAACATTTCGATGCAATTTTCTCAGGTTTTTCTTGTATAATGCTTATTGCTAAATGGTTAATATATAATTGCAATAAGAATGCTTTAAAATTATGCATTATTGCAAAATTACTGCAAGTTAATGAAATGCTTTATTTAATTTATAAAAAATATCCATGATAAGAATAAGAATCCATCCTCCATGTCCTATCACATAGTTTTATCCTCGCCCAGTGAGGCAATATTCTAATTATTAGTCTTCTTATTCTAATCGCTTCAAATGGCAATTAGGTAACATGATTACAGGAAATTAAAAATCTGAATACAATCCTGAAAAGTACTTTAATTCCCTTTTAAATAAGAGGTCTTATTATTTTCTGGTATTAAACTTTTTCAACTCACTTCAATATTTTTATTTAAGGAACTGTTACGAGTGTATTCTGGTAAAAGTAAAACGCATCTTTAGATCATTTTAATTTAACTTTAGAAAAATGTTACGATTAACATAAAATATATATCTGCCTTTTCGTTATAAAGTATCAATTTAGCACCAACGAGCGATGCCTTCTCGTTATTGTTCCGTAATCAGATCCATAGCCAAACGGCGTATTTGAGCAGATATTTTTTGAAAAACTTTTCATGGTATTCGATTTCATTTTAAAGGACAATGAATCATTGATGGCAACGCATGGAAACCGATTCACTAATTGAAAATTCATGAAATGTTAGAGCAAAGTAAGAAAAGACATGTTTTCTTTATAACTTGCTCTGGGCAATCAATTGCTACATGTAGTTACTCTGCTACTAGTTACTTTACATTATTTTAGAAATCATACGTATTTCTTTTTGAGTTAGATTTAAAAAAAAAAATCATATTTTATTTTTTTTATCACTAAATTCAGCTACAACTCTCAAAATACTTTCATTTTAAATACATCATTTCCTTTTCGAACGCATAAAATTTTAAATTATGCGACATTTAGACGTAATGTATGACCGGTAAAAGCGAAAGTGATAGCACAGATAGTTGCCATCATCTTTATGACACCGGCCTTTAGGATACATTTCTAATATTAAGTGGACAAAACATTTCTGACGAGAATGTAAAAGTCCGTAGTGAAATAAATTTATCTTGAAAATAATAAATTATTTAAATAAATTGATAAACAGGCATTTATTTCTTTTGAGGAAAATGGAAAATTTTTAGAGTATATAATTTTGCGCATGATTATGCAATACAGATAATGCTCACTTTTAAAGCGGTTCTCAAATCCACTGCTCCAAAAGCGCGAAATTCTCTGACACATATATTTATCCATTTTTAAACGTAAAGGCACAAAATTGGCAGGGCTGACAATGGCAGCAATTTGGAGTCGAAATACGTTTTCAATTTTTTATAACCTCTTCGGTCCCTGGGTCACCATGCGGGGACCTCTGTTCTTTTCCTTATAAAAACTAAAATGTCCCCTTGTTTTACATTTCAGCACCACTTCTTAATAGCTTAATGTTTTTTGCGTTCGAAGAAAACGAATAAATGGCAGCATCTAAGCTGATTCCCACATAAAATAAATGTTATTTTCATCTGAGTTAGCAAAATGCCTAAAAATGCCCAAAGGACCGTATGACCAAGAAAGTGAGAAAAGTATTTAACCTAAATCTTTTTCAATAAAAAATTTTGAGGATTTGTAGATTATTTACTTGTGTAAAGGTCTTAAATTTGTGATTGCGTTAATTTAGGTTAATGGTTATTAAATTGATGTTATAAGGGGTTTTTTAGTTTTAGATCCATATTGTTGAACCTAAATTACTAAGCGCCTAAGGGATCAATTTCAAAAAAGATATTTTTTCTATCATTTACGATGTGATTTTGTTTGGAAGAAAACAAAGAATAAGCATTTGTATTATTATTTTAGCTTCGGAACTGAAGAGGATAAATAAATTATTTATCGAGTTATAAGCGGTTTTCGGTCACTTGACAACCGGATTTTTCTCCTTTCTCCCACTGCATTTCTTTCTTCGTTTGGAAATTCGGTTCAAAACTCCAACTCTGACAGTATTTTTTGAAAGAACTTTTGCGTTTACCAAAAAATTGGAAAACGTCTTTAGATCACATAGTTTCTGAATAATAACACCAGCCAGTTTCACGCGTTTCCAAACTAAAATGAATTAAAACTTCTGTCATGAAGTCGCCCCATTGGATTTGAGAACAAACAGCCTTAAATGAAACATAATTTGAGTTTCAGGAAAAAAAAAAAAAACAACAACATAAACAATCACAAACTTGTTATATATCGTCTCCTCCCCTTTCCTCTCGTAGATTTTCATCATTCTTCGGTCTTTATATATGAGGACATCAGAAGCCAAGGGGTATAAGTGACAAAATTCCGATTTGGAGTAAATTGAGTTCAAAGATAATTAACGTTACAATTGAACATCAATAATAATTGACTGAATTGAAATAGGAAACTGCTGCTTGTTTCACAGTGGTCTTTGAAATCTTATTTCAATAAATATGAAAATAGTAGAAGACAATTTTCTTTAAATTTATAAGTAATCAATATTGATTTCGGCAAAAGTAGTTGATCTCTAAATCACAACACATAATTTGAAAATCACTTATATTTCTTTACCTGAAAAGAAAGAAGCATATTTCCAGGTCGTCTGTGGAATTAGTTCAATTTTTTCCATTTTGTCACTTATACCCCTTGGCTTCTGGGGTCCTCATATATCTTTAATAGCATGCTCTCGTGAAGAGAGGAAGCTGGCAAGCTTATGTTAAACCAATGGCTGCGTTTAAATTCCAGAGTCCTGATTTCATTGGAAACATCTGCAAATACATTCCACTCTCCGTCAAGTGCATATAACGATTTGCATTCGTTACATCTTGACTACACAAACTATAAAAGAATTTCCGTGATTTGCGACATCGTTCTCGCATTGAATTCAGGCTCATTTTTATCGATTTATGTAAGTCTAAGACGCTGTGATGAACTAGCCTTTGACGAAATTTGTGCTGTTTAGGAATTGTAATATTCCCTTTGGTAAAGCTCAATCTTAAAATAAATGTTTTTAAAGAAATATTCCCTATGAAATACAGATTTCAAAGTAGATATTAATATACTCGCTTTAAATTAAGATGGCAAACAGGCCCATAAATATATATCCTTCATAAAAAAGCAACTATATTTCATTATTTTTATTTGATGTCTATTAGAAATCTGGTTTATAGAGAAACTTTAATTTTAACCCCCTGATGGGCGCACTTAAGTTTAACCAAGTTTTTCTTTTACAACTCTGAGGGAAAATAATTAAAAATAGCTTTTTCTTATTTAGAAATATTTTTTTTACAAATTTCCGGTGGGATTTCAGCATTACACAAACGTAATTGCTTGCCCATCAAAGGGTTAAGGTATTTTTTTTTAAAGAAAATTAAATACTTTAAAAACAAAATAAATATAATGCCACAAATGGCCCACAAAATCTTCTTTAAAACTCAATAAATTTAAAATAGGCATAAATATTCGCCTGTCATGCGCAATTTCAATTTTCTAAATATTGACTTTCTTCCAATTTTGAAATTTAGAAACGGTTTCGTTTGCATATGCAGCAGTACTCCGACTTACGTCCCCTCGACACACGTCAACCCGCATTACGTCGTCAAGCCTGGAAAAAAATTCCTTAACCCCTTAACCTACGATTTAACCTACGGTTTGGTAAATCCATAGCTACCACTAAAATTTAATAGAGATTTTCATCTTGTTTAATCATGTACTGAACAGGTAATCAGCATTAAGGGGTTTCCTAGCTGTTATCAGCTTAACACCCAGACTAGGAAATTGGAATGTCTTATGTTTTAATGAGCCATTGGGATAAAGTTAAACTGTAGGAATGCTACTAGAAGAGAAAAAGAAGTTAATAAGAGAAAAATAAGAAATTTAAGAAAAATAGGAATAAAATTAAATTTAAGTAAAATCTTAAGATGAAAGAAAGTTAACAATAAATCTTAAAAATTACATGAATCTTAAAATAAGTAAAGTCAAACTGTAGTTATAAAACTACTATACGGAATTTAGAAAGTTAAAGTTAGTACTGTTCAGAGAAACACTCACCAAGCAAGGGCAAGAAAAGCTAGGGTGGCAAGACCACAACATCCAACCAAAAAAAAGGACTAATCAGGGCCATACATTTTATTTTTTTTTTAAGTTTTTCAATTTTTATGGTCTCTATAGTTTATAGAGAGTTTTTTTTTTTTTTTTTTTTAAGAAAAGTATATAAAAAGGTAAGAAAAATATAGAGGAGGCAAAATATAGCATGGTGAACTCAGATGTTACTGAGTGTCCATAATTATGGAAAACCTGGGCCGTTTCCGATGGTGGGGTTCAAAAGCGTCATAATCCGGGAGCTCCGCTACGATTTCATTAGGGAGGTCAAAAATTTTTTCATAAATTTTTTTGGCTAAGTCGTTAATGCGCTTACGTAAGGTAGTCGTTTTTAGGTCTCTTCGGACCGTGGAGTTGCGAAGATAACGAGATGCGTTACGGACAGTACGCAGGTTGGAATTGTGCAAGCGACTAAGGTTGTCCATAGTGGTCTTACAAGTGAAGCCCCAGACCGGACTGGCATAGGTTATGGTGGGAAGGATGCATGAGTTATAGAGAATTAATTTATTGTGGACAGACAAGGTTTTACTGTTAAGGAGAGGTTTTATAGAGTTAAAGGCTCCAGCGACTTTACCTCTGATGGAGAAAGTGTGCTTTTTCCAAGTTAAGCGGCGGTCCAGAATGACCCCAAGATACTTAGCTTGGTCTGACCAAGGGATAACAGTGTTGTTAATAATGATTCTGTTAGGGAAAATTATTTTGCGAGAGAAATATACTGCAGTAGTTTTAGTTTCATTTATGACCACGCGCCAAAGCATACACCAGTTCATGAAGTCATCAACATGAATCTGTAGGTACCTGTATAGAGTATACGAGTGGTGTGCCGAAGCGTAAATACAGGTGTCGTCCGCATAAAGAGCGAGGTGAGTGTGCAAGGAACGTGGGATATCGTTAAAGAAAATGTTAAATAAAAATGGGCCCAATACGCTCCCCTGGAGGATGCCCGCTAGGATAAGGAGAATAATAGAAAGAATGTTGTTTATGCGGACTTGAAAAGAGCGGTCGCAAAGGTACGAATATATTAAGTGTATAAGTCTGGGATGAAAACCGAGCTGAATTAATTTGTAAATGAGGCCCATATGCCAGACCTTGCCAAATGCCTTTGCGACATCAAGAAAGATGGCAGCTGCGGGAATTTTTGCATTGAGTTTCTCGCTGAGAAACTCAACAACCCTAAGAAGCTGGTGTTGTGTTGAGTGTTTTGGGCGAAAGCCGAACTGCTCAGGCATGAGAATGTTGTGCTGTTGAATGAAATCCTGCATCTGGGTACGAATGACACGTTCCACAACTTTACTGATGGAAGGTAGCAAGGAGATAGGTCTGTAATTAGTGGGGGTCTGACAGGTTAGTACCAGGTTTTGGAATAGGAGAGATTATAGAAAGTTTCCAAGGTTTAGGGAAGTAGTTATGTTTTAAGATAGCATTAGTGAGGTCGGTGATATAGATAATGCAATTAGGAGGAAGGTTTCTAAGAGCAGAGTTAGTAATTTTATCGTATCCTGGGGTTTTACGCTTTTTGAGTTTTTTGATAATATTGTGGATAAAAATAGGTTGAATTTTAGGGGGGGGGATCTTGAGGGGGGGGTAGCCAAAAAGTTCCGAACTGTCACGTGAACATGATCAAGATGAGCTTGGTTTGCAAGGGTAGGATTAGGAGAAAATTGGGTGGCATAAGAATTAGCAAGCATGTTAGCTTTTTCTTGGTCAGTATAAGCAGTAACATTATTAGTTGTGAGGGGGGGAAAGGAAGTGTAATGTTTATTCAGTTTGCGTTTAAGAATCCAAAGAGAGTTGCCCTCGTATGATAAAGTTTTGAGAAAGTTGTTCCAACTTTTCTGTTTTTCTTTATAAAGACTGTTTTTGATTTTATTGTTTAACCTATTGAGAAGAGGTTTAATGGAGGGGTCTCTTGAACTTTGAAATCGTCGCCAGAGCCGATTACGCTGTTTGATAAGGTTGTAAATATAACGGGGTGGGACGAAGGCAAAATTATTTTTGAAGGTGTTAAATGTAGAAAAATTTTGAGCATTAGTGATATGAGAGTTGAGATGTTCAACAGCCGCATCAATGTCATCGATATTGTTAATATCAGGGAAGGTGATGTCCTGAGAGTTAAGGTAATTAGTAAATTTATTCCAGTCAATAGCCACGGAAGGGGGGGGGGAAAGAGGATTAATAATATATATTTTAAAGCAGACAGGCAGGTGATCAGAGGAGAGATCATTAATAACTGTAGAGTAGATAGGGTAAGGAAGATTTTTGGAAAGAGCAAGATCAATGATAGAGTCCCGGGCACCAGGCAATTTGGAAATGTGTGTTAGTCTGGGTGGTGCATGAAGATTTAATTTTAAGTTTTGGACTAAGTTGTGAAGAGAGGTACCCCGCCGAGAATTGCCATGGCAATTCCAGCGTCTGCTTTTGGCATTGTAATCGCCTACGAAAAAGCAGTGGTGATGTTGTGAAAAAAGCTGTGTAAGACTATTAACCAGTGGGTGGAGCATAAATAGAAGCTAATTTAATATTGATATGAGGAAGTTGAAGATTAATACTGGTATACTCAAGATCATTAAAGGTGTGGTTGTGCGATTGGTAGTGTGGAAGATGGTTCTTGATGTAAATAGCGGCACCTCCTCTGTGCGTACCATCCGCACGAGGTGTATGGAATAGCCTGTACCCAGGGATGTTAATGTTGAAAGTGGGGTTGAAAGTCTCTTGTAAGAAAATAACATCAATTTGGGGATGTTCGTGAATAAAGAGTTTAAGTTCGTTAAGTTTATTCTGCAAGGAGTTACAGTTCCAGGAAAGAAAAATTAGTGAGGAAAAGGTAGAAGAGGAATTACTCATCATTAAATGTGTTAAATTCCGTGGCTAAAGTTTCTATAGCACTCATAAGGATGAGTATTTTTTCTATTGGATCTTGTATATTTTTAGTTTGGTTAGCAATATTTTTGAAACATTGGATGAATTTGTTAAATTTTAGGAGTTCTTTCATCTCCTTGAAGGTCTTGAATATTTCTTTTAAGTCATTAGAATAATTAGAACTATTGGGTTGTTCTGGTGTTGCATTTTGAGTGTCAGTTGGCTTATTTGGTGTAGTGCTTTCGGAGTTAGAGTCTTGGGAGGGAGAAGGGAGCGGAGCCGGGGCTTCAGTAGGTTTATCTTCTGGTTTTTTGGCCTCTAGCTCACGGACATAATTATATGTAGATAAAAGTTCCGCCATTGCATTCGGAATGATTTTAGGATTTTCTTTACAGACGGTTTTGGGGTCCTGCTGTTTTTTATGAAACTGGGGTTTTTTGGGGCAACCACGGTAAGTGGCCACGTGCTCACCATAACAATTTGAACATTTGGGGATGATCTTTCCAATTTCATTGCACTGAGGAGTTAAATGCTCTTCCGAGCATTTGGCACATTTTGGCGGCAGGCGGCAAATCTCGCTGGAATGTCCAAATTTCTGGCAACGGTAGCATTGCTTTACGATGTTAGTGCCTTTAAATCGCTCGATATCTACTTTAATGTAGCAAATTTCGTGAATTTGGTAGATTTCTTCGAATTTCTCGCGTGGGAGAACATTGACGACGTAGAGGGGCATTGGTCGACCGGTCTTTCTACTTTTCATCATTGAGGCTCTATTGGCCACGAAATTATGTTCTTTAAGAGCTTCTATTATGACCTGGGGGGCGGTATATGGGGGAATTCCCCTAATGACGACTTTCCTGGGGCGCTGTTCCGCGGGGCTCAGGGTTGTATAAGGAATTGTTTTAGAATCAAGATAGTCTTGTGTTTTTCGGAAATCTGCATCAGTTTTACAGTGGATTTTGAGTAATTCACCGTCTAATTTAATCAAGGGATTGCTGTCGTTGAATTTTTTAATCTCACTTGCAAGTTCCGTCCACTTGCTTTGGAACTCAATATAGAAGGGGTGGATTTTTGGTTTTTTAGGGACTACTTCAGTAGTGGAGCTACCGGCTGACTCACCTTGAGAGGGCTCAGAAGAGTCCATGTTATTTTCGTCTAGGTATTTTTCAGATATATTGGCATATTTATTCTTTAAGGGAATATTAGATTTGAGATCATTTCTCCTACGTTTTAGTGTATTAGCAGGGGTGAAGCCGTCATCTGAGTTCACCGCAATTGCCTTGAGTTTTGTTAAGATGTCAATTAGATCATAGTCATGATCATAGATAAAAGTTTTAAACTCTCTTAGTTGACTTAATTTTAGGGGGTCAAATGGCTCATTGAACAAAAACATAAGATTATTGAGAAGATTACTCACGCTAGTCTTGTGTTGAGGATTCGTCAGGTAGTCATCTTTACTTAAAAGTCTCATTATGTAGTTATCACAATCTTGCAGGAATTGCTGTACAATCAGTCTTTGTACTTCATCCGCTACTCCGGGAAATTCCATCCACGCAGCAGCTAAATCAGATTTCTCCTCTCCATTCAGGATGCGGAGTGCATTGTCAGAAAATTTAAATGGGTCCTCAGTACCCATTATTGTCGTCGGTGAACCCTCTATATATTACTACTATGATGCATCAAGTTCAGGAAACAGTCACTTATTCGTACGATCTAGTTTCTATTAAGTGTCACTATCAGCACCACAACTCATTCGATGATACTTGCAAAAGATCCCGCAAGTTCTAAAAACATTGAGCTGCGATTACGATCTCTTGAGAATAAAACGAACAGCAAACAGAAAACACGTCTGTTCTCTCCAAGAGGTACCAACCGAGTTGAGTGTTTAATCATGGAATTTCGACGATTAAATTAAACTGTATTTACTGTGAAATTTTAGTGGTAAGAAGAATTTACATTTGGCTCGATCATCGTACGCGGGCTATGCCCGTCATTGTAGGTTAAGGGGTTAATTAAGACGCATTTCGGACTTTTTTGAAGACTTCTGGAGGAAAACTTTTCCGTGACAGTCAAGCGTTATTGACAAACAAATTAAAAAGTCACTAGAAGCTTAGAAAACTCACTCTCCAGTCGCAAAAAGCTTCTAAAAGTAAAATATACACGCATATATATATAATGGGCGAGTCAAAACTTATTGTTCAAATATCGTGAGGGGGGGGGGGGGGGGGGGCGTAGGGAACACGTCAGGAAACCGATTTTACACAGGAAAGTATGTCCGCAAATGTATGTCTGCGTATGTAGAGGGTGCTATGTGTACCCAACCTTCCATTGCGTCCCAGGTTAGTTTTGACTTTCCTAAAGCTAGTATTATTTCTTCTCCTATTTCCACTTCTGATTTGGACTTCCACGAAGACTTTTACATCTTCAAAAATCTCGTTAATGACGTTTAAGAACTCTGGTGTAACCAAAATTTAAAAATTCCTGAACGAAGAAAGTTAAAAACAAAGAATAAACTAAACTAACACAAAATTAATAAAATAAAATGAAAACAAAAAGTACAAAACAAACCAAAAAAAAAAAAAAAAAAAAAACGCTAAAAGAATCTGAAAGAACAAACTTAAACGAGAAGTTTCCAGGCGTCAGATAATGAAGGTGTTGAATAAAGGTCGTTAATGAGATTTTTGGAGTTTTTAAAGATGTAAAAGGCTTCGTGGAAGACCAAATGAGAAGTGGAAACAGGAGAAGAAATAATACTAGCTTTTTAAAATACTAGCTTTTACAAATTGTATATTTTGCATTTATATGTGAGAATGATTATAGATTTAAAACTTATATTGCAATGTTAATTTTACTCTCAACCATTTTTTAAATATATCTCGCGAAAGGATATTTCTACTAAATTTGTGAATGACCCCTAATTTGCAGCAAAAAATATGCTCCAACTTCAAACAGCTATTACTTGGTCAATTTCAATTGTAGAAAAACGGGATTTATTTGTCTTACTTGTCAGTATAACAAGAAAATTTTACTAAATATAACTTATAGGGCCGGGGAACCGTATGAAAATTTAAATTTCGTGATTTTTTTAAGAAGTATTTTTATTGACCCAAATCGCTTTTAAAATGTTTCTTTACCTCATTTAAAACATTTTTGTAATTGGAACTATATGTCTATGACCAACGGTTTAGGATTTAGCCATTGAACACCGTTGCGAGTGGACACCCGGTATATCATAAGTCTTGAGTAAAACCTGTGAAAATACAGCTATACAGAATTATACAGACCATAGTTATAGAGAGGTTCGTTATGCATAGTTTGCTCTGTTTAACGACTGATCTCACTGCTTCAATAAAACATACAATACAAATATAACAGAAGAAGCACCTGGTAAGATAAAAAATTATCTGAAATGGAATTTTAAGCAGGTCCTTTACGATGTTGCCTTAGCAGACTTTACAGTTTAACCCCTTGAGGGGCAAGCAAAAATTACTCTAAATATTGAATTCTCACCGGAATAATCGAAAAATTTTATTTTTAAATAAGGAAAAGCAATTTTTGAAGGATGTTCCTCGAAAGTTAAAAATATAAAATTTAGTAAAAATTTTCTGGTGAGAATCTTGTTTAAATTAGGTGGGATATATTTTATCCCACCGCCCCTCAAGGGGATAAATACTTTTTGAATTTTGTTTCCATTTTAAATCGATGCTTACACTGATTGTCATCATTCTCATAAAATTAATTTTATGCGTTGCATATTTTGTAAAAAAACATGGATCTGGTGTATATTTTTTGTTAAAAATATAGACATATAGCATATGAAAGCAACGTTGATAAGCGAAATTTCAGATAGTAAGCAAAAACATGATACATACGTTTTCTGCTTTAAAATAGTACTTTATTTTATTTAACTGAGTTATCTAAACCTAATAATGGCACACGTTTTTACATTTACTATCATTTTGCCTTTCCAAATACTTTTCTTATTATATATATGTATCAATAATAGTATATATGTTTAAATTTACTGTAATCACTTCGTTTATGTTCAGTATTTATAGTCCGGGAACCGGTGACATCAAAAGCCCCGTGATCGCGGAATTGAAATTTTTTTACGTAAATCAATAGTAAAAATAATACAAACAAAATAATTTAGGTATGGCTAGGTTTGACAAGCCGAAAGCATTTTCAATTAAATTAATTATTATTAAAAATCTATAGCGTTCTACCGTTATCGCGGATATTGATCACTCTTACAGCATTTTATAGAAAATTTTGTGATCTTTCAGAAAAACTTGGTATGACAATTTATATTCTGCTGCAAATTACTGTCACAGCTTTTACTTTTATTGCCCGAGAGAGACTGTTCAGACTAGGAAGTGAGTCTGTAGAGCATAGATGTCCTTCCAGGTTTCCTTTATTGAAGTTTTAAAAAAAATACAAATTTCAGCCGAGGCTGAGCCCGCCAATACGCGAGACAGAGGGCGGAGTGATATATATAAATGTTTCACTAGCAAAGTTTGCGAAACAACAATAAGGACATTAAATAATGCAATATTATACAAAGTTAGACAATATTATGCAAGTTGCTGCGACCCGACATTGGGTATTGAATAAGAGGGAATCCAAGTCCCTGTCTCAGTGATGGAGTAAAACTGAAAGGTTACATAAGAAGTTGAAGATGCTTTTAATCTTTGAGAGCAAAGTCAAGCGCGATAAAATATTTGCTAGCCAACCATCTGGAAGAACAGGAGGACGGCGGATATGTCAGTGAGTTGTTAACCTCTTGGGGACGAGCGACACGTATACGTGCCGGAAATAGGCCTAAGGATCCTCGTTTATCCTCACCAGTAAAATTTTACTGTAAAATTTGCCTTACTTAATCCGAGCATTTTTCCGATTTGAATAGGCACAAACTTCTGTTTTTTAAAACCGGTAGCAAAGTAATAAACATTTCGTAAAAGGGTCCCGTCGCGAAGGGGTTAAAGGACAATTATAGAAATAATGAGAGGCAACATCACCGCACTCACATGGAGGAGAATGGGCTCGTTTGAACTTGAAGAGGTATGCCCTAAAAGGACCATGACCGGTAAGGAAAGCTGTAGTGGATGGGGTGAGCAGAAAAAGATCCAAAGATACCGCTGGGACCAGATCATAGGTATATCTACCCTTATCTGAGTAGTCCCAGTAATCCTGCCATTGTTTCATAAAATGAGCGCGAAGATGTCTTTTGATGTGCGAGCGATGGTCTACCAGTTGCCTCCTTTGCCAACATATCTGCCGTTTCATTTCCCAGGATACTCTTATGAGCTGAAAGGTGGCTTAAACAGGTTTTCCAGAGAAGATTTTTGAGAAGTGATTTAATCTCAATAACCTAGAGCTATTTTGAGCCAAACGAACAGATAGCCTGCAGGCTTGAAAGACTGTCACTAAACATTGGAATTAAAAAATTTTGGTTTTGTTGAGAAACCTAGTCTAAAGCTCTAAAGATGGCAAAGAGTTCGGTTTGGAAAATGGAATTATTGTTATCCAGCCTGCAGAACCACCGATGAGTCACTTCACTTCCTTTCGTAGCGCAGAAAGCTGCACCTACTCCGGTAACAGTGCGTGACCCATCGGTGAAGACCATAACATTTTGAGTGGGAGAGTAAGAATTTATAGACGGATTTACTTTGAGGTGGGAAGTCTCATCTGCCGGATGAAACTGCCAGCCAAGAGTCTCACGCTTAATTATCATTTATGGAAAATATTGCTGTGAGATAGTTTCATTCTCAAAATCGATGATGCTACTTTTAGTGAATTCATATTTAATGGTAATGGAAATGGGAGGGATACCTGCCAAGATATTGAGAGCATCACTGGAAATGTTCTGTTATACCTATTATAAGGAAACGGCCGGTGATAATATTTCAGATTTATTTTGGTTTGAATTTTTACCGGTCGCTACTTTATTTCGCATCTGGGCGCTGACCAAGTGTCGGCTTTCCGCGATAATGGTAAATAATTATAGCTTTTTACTAATAATTAATTTAATTAAACATATTTTCTGCTTCTCAAATCTAGTCATACCTGGCTCATCTTTGTCGTATGACTTTTTACATAATTTTTTTTTCAATTCCGCGATCACGGGGCTTTCGATGTTACCGACTCACGGGCCATTAGTACTACAGCTTAGACTACGTATTTTATTTTTTAATTAAATAAAATAGAGGCTACTTCCTCAAACCAATAATTTTGATAAAAAAATAATTAAATAATATAAAGTTGCTATATTTATTAAATCCTGTTGTAATATAACAATTTCAAGCGTTTTCAAAAATTATTCCTTAAACTTTGGCCGTATTAATTGCACGCCAAATACTCATGTCAATCAGATTTCAGTAAATGACTTATTTTCCAGATTGCAGTAACCATTAACTTTTGTCATCTGAATTTTTACATTTAACTTTTTAACCTCAAAGTATATTTTACCTTAAATTCAAAGAAAATTCACATCGGGAAAGGGTTGAGAATTCAGATGAAATGAAGATTAAGTATCGCGATAAAAAGAACATTTTAAACTATATTATTCACATCGGAAAGGGCTGGGAATTTATATGAAATGAAAAGTATGTATAGAGATAAAAAGAGCATTTTAATATTTCAGTTGTGTTTTTTTTTCTTTTCTTTTCTTTCTTCTTTTTTTTTTTTTTTTTTTTTTGCAACTATTTGTCACAAGATAAAATAATTTCAATCATACCTAGTGTTTCGAAAAATAAAGAAAACCTACTTCCCTTATTAAATAAATTTTGAATCCATGTAAAATAATGATGCATTCTAGAAATTAAAAAAGCGGAGAACTTCAATATATATTTTATAAATTTTTAAAAGAACACAAGAATAGTGATTTCGAAGGATCTTTTTTTCTAGATTCATATAATTTTTTATGCTTTTTCCACCAAAGATCTTAGGGCACAGCTTTATAAATTCACGGATGAATATAAATTAAAAGAAATGAAGAAACACCCTCTTAAAAAATGATGTAATGTTTTGTGATAAACCGACAAAAAAGGTAGGCTCGAACCTGTTTAAACAAATGATAGTGTGAATACTCATTGTAACGTAATAGCTGTATAAATGCATTCAGTATTCACCAACTTACAGAAATAAAACGGCACACTAAAAACAGTCAGTGTACAAAAATATTATGTGTCAAAATCCAAAATTCATATGTACAGTTGAAACCGTTTATTAGTACAGGTACAATAGACGAAAAATCTCTTTCTCTTTATTCTAAAAGCTAATTACATTTAAAAAATCGAAAACACCCGACTGCGTAACAAGCGAACTAATTAATTATTTCTCATCAATGTGAAACTATTTTTTTATATTACTTACCTATTTTTTTTTATTTACTTTTATTGATGACATTTAAGTTGTGTTTAATTGTTAGTTCCTATCTATAAACACTGTTCTGATGAGGCCTATAGATGCCTATGAAGGTTAGAGTTTTAGTAAAGCTAGAGATCCTACCTACACAACTTCCAGGTTGTGTAATATTTAAACGAAGCTTCTGACAGTAAAATAGTCAGTGAAACATCGTCTTCATTTTGAAAGACCATTCCAATGATGTACCACTCAATAGGGTGCGTAAATTTTTTTTTCGTCTCTACCAACATTTTTGTATTTTACGGCCACCATTTTGAATTTATAACAACAAAATCTAGCCTATAATTATCGGACGGTTAAGGCGAATCTATAGAGACCTCATTCATTAAAATCAATCCAGCCGTTGGGATGTTTCGAGGGTATAAAGAAATCCACATACCCAGATATGCGTGAAACACGTAACCCTTCTTGGCAGTCGGGTAAAAAAAAGTAACGAATGCTGTCACCGCCGCCGGTTTTGAATTTTTGGTGACTGGAGGTCTTTTTTCGTTAATATTGAGAAAAATATTGCATACAAAAAGGTGAATATCGGTGGTATTATAGGGAAATTTTGATAAGCACGCTGATGCAGACAGTTTTCAAATCGAAGAATTATTTTAAGAGATATTTAATGTTAAAGTTGGTCAAAATCGTTCCATTAAAAAAGTTTTACAGGAGCAAAAACTATGCATGGGGATTTAATCATTTTTAGATCATTTTATACATTAGAAGTTCCCGGTGAGCAGACTGCATTTATTATTTTAATTTGACTCATTTTTTGAGGTTTTATTTCTATTTTAAATTGAAATTTTCAGCATTTTGAGAAATATCTTTTACAACTTTTAGAAAATGATATTATTTTAAATTGTTGCCAAATTTAGATTTTAAAAACAGCGCAATAAATAATATTTCCTTCAAATTAGAAATTTATTTTCACGTGATTATTATAAACAGAAAAAAACTTTCAAAGGAGAATTAAACGATTACGTATTAAAAGCAGGAAAATATTGATAATTATATCATAAAAACTATATTTACACGTGAATTTTAAAAGAGAAAGAAAATTGTAAAAAAATAAATCCATTAACATGCGTTAAAAGTTGCAAATGGAGAAAATTGCGTCATATTTAAAATTGCCAAACCATAATACTGCCAAACAGTTTAAAATCAAAAATATATTTTCGCGAGACATTTATTTCATATTTTGAGATAATCTTTTAAAACTATTGTTGAGAATTCTAAGACAGCGCAAATAATATTTCCGTTCTAACAACAAAAGTATTTTCACGCGAATATTAAAAAGAGAAAGAAAACTTAAGTGAAAATTGCGTTAGATTTAAAACGATACATTTAAAATGTCTTATTTAAAAAAAAAAAACTTTCATATAGCGTTGTTAAAAACCGGGAGACAAATATTCTGTTTGCTTAATTCATTTTATATTAGCTTATTTTCACATGTTTCACTGATCTGATTTAATCAATGACGAAAACAACCCGTTAACAGGGAGATCGCCACTGTATTTTTAATTAATATTTCATTCTTCCAAAAAATTTTTTTTAAAGCCCTGTTCTCTAACTCTAAAGCAAATTAGCGTGCTTTTAGAGTTCGCGGTGTCTGGAGGGGGGTTGGCGAGCGTAGCTCATAGGGGGTAGAGCCCCCTAGTTGGGTGAAATACAAAAACTGATGACCATTTACGAAGATTTGGGAAAAACTTCATTTAGTAATGAAGATCCTATGAATCACCCCAAAATAAAGTTGTTTTACTCTGTTTTGAAGGAAAAGGACGGGGGAATTTTATCTCAGGGAGGGGGGAATCATTTTTTTTTAATTAGATCAAGTGGGGTATCGTATATTTTATATTTTGTAATTCTGAATCGACTGACATCATCCGAAAGTCGATACGGTGATTCATTTGTTACAAAATTACGGTAGGTTTTATGAATAAGAAGTCGAAAGTTATACCTCAATGCAGGTAAAATATATTTTTACAGCAACAACTGCATGGCCATTCACGAAATTTGGGAAAAACTTCGTTTTGGCACTAGAAATAACGATCCGACGAGTCCCCAAAAATTAAAGTTGTTTTACTGTGTTTTTTTTTTGGGGGGGGGGGGGGGAGGAAGTTAAAAGGGGGCCATTTTAACCCTTCATCTACTGACGGTACTTATAAGTACCATTAAAATAACTTGTTATAAAATTCATTTAATACATCGATTAGTTGTAATAAAGTTTAGAATGAGTTATAGATACATTGCATAATCTTTTTCCAAAAGCATTATTGGTTACACAAAACAAAAATATTTTTAAAAGGATTTTTTTTGCCTTTGCATCTTTTCAGCTTTCTTGGCGTTGGGGGGGGGGGGGGGGAGAATTTTTCCATTCGGAAATATTTCTATATTTCCAAGATCATTAGACAAGATCATTATATTTGTACATTTCCTAATTCTACAAAATACTAAGAAAAATATTTAAAATAAAACGTTTGAGTGGGGTTATAAATATTGCACAAAATCTCTATAAATTCAAATTTAATGAAGCCTTTTAAATCCTTCAATTCTTCTAAAATCCTTCTAAAATTTATTAAATGATTATGTAAATCTTCTAATGTAGTTTAAACAATTCACGAAAAATGCTTTAGAAGATAAGATTTTCGTGAAATCATAATTCAGTACATAAAGGGTTAATGAGGGTGGGAGAACTCACCTTTTTTAAATAGGCCAAATGGGGTATTGTTTTTCATGTATTTCATTATTTTGAATTGAATGACACCATCCGCAAATCGATACGATCATTCGCTACAAAAGTATGCCAGGTTTCATGATTACGAAGTTGAAAGTTTTACTTCATTATTGAGGACAGCTTTGTTACAATTATTTTACGCTTTAAACATGTTCTTTATATCATATTAAATAATTTCAAATTTACTAATTGTTCTTAAAATAGCAATAATCAAAATCATGGTCATCTGAGATTTCTTCGAGGTCATCAAAGTTGTCAAAATCCATGTATTCATAATTTTGTATTCATAAAAGAAATCATGACTTTGTACTCATAAAAACTGCCGTAACTTTGTAACGAATGATCGTATCGACTTGCGGATGGTGTCATTCGATTCAGAATTAACAAATACATACTATACAATACCACACTGAAATTATTTAAGAAAATTGAGTTCAACACCCCCCTTGAATTAAAATTCCCAACTTTTGTCCCACGAAGAAGGTAAAAATTTTCAATTTATGGGGACTCATCGGATATTCATTTCTAGTGCCAAAACAAAGTTCTTCCCAAATTTTCGGTAATGGCCATCAGCTGTTGCTGTAAAACCTATTTTATCTGCACAAAAGTATTCATAAAACCTGCCGCAACCTCGTAACAAATCATCGTATCGACTTTCAGATGGTGTCAGCGTTTGATTACCAACGAGGCACATTTTTACTAGTAAAAAGAAACAGAAAATTTTGCATCATTAACCCTCTAGTGCATGATATTTTATTTTTCCTTTAAAAAATATATTTGATTCCTTAACGGACATACATTAAAGGAAAAATACTGAAAAAATTATCACTCTTATATTTTTCCGTATTTTGGATTTTTTTAAATGGTTGCCAACACCATGCATTAAGCGTCTTCTAAGCATATTCTACGATACTTTTCTGGTCTTTTTTCTAGTAATTGTCGGGTGGCATTTTGCAGCACGGGATTCTGTCTCTTCTTATTATTCCAAGGCAAGAAATTACTTTTCATATTAAAAGTGTAATTAGGTTCACTGATGTTTAATAGTTATCAAAATACAGTACATGGCTTATAGGTTCAACAACTGGATGAGTTAGTCTAGCATTGACTCAAACGCTAATCTCCAACTCATGTTCACTTGGCAGACTGGTTGTATTTTTTTTCGCAATAAAAATCAAAATTGTACGCAAATATTTATACACCTGATACACTAAATAACAATTTAAAACCATATTTATGAGAGTTTTTTTTAGGGGGGGGGGTGAAGAGAGATATACTGCTTCGTATGATGACGAGCCTTTTTCGCACCTATTTGATCATAAACAGAGAGATATTCTTCCATGGGAATGGATAAAATTTTCCATCCAGGGTACCGACTATTGGTCTTAACATAACTTATCTTCCCTATGAGACAATGGATTATCATTCAAATAGAAAATTGTCGTATACTTTCAAATATATTCAAGATCATAGTGCGACTACCTGGTGGTACACCAATGACGGGGTTCCCGAACAATCTTATGATTTTACAGTTTGCCACGCTTCAGAAGATACAAATTCTTAGATACTTTTTTATATCTGTTGAGCATATATTGAGTGGCTTTTGAATATGTTTTAATACACTATACAGGTTTGTTTGTTCAGAGATATGCTCGAAAAGTACTGGGTAAGAAAATACAAACAATATTTATATGGTGTTTTTAAATGGTAAAACAATTTCAGGCAGAGAAACATCTCCAATAATCTTTATCCAAAAAGGATCTGCCAGAAGAGTTTGAAGCTTTCACTTTTTCTGTTTACATTTACCTGACTGCTTTTGTTTTGATGTAGGTGGAATATTCACTATCCCAACGTTTGCATCAACATTCTAGTCATTTTCCTTAGCTGATTTATCTGCTTGTAAATCTCAATTAGTCTCATCATAAGTGCCTGAACCGTTTTTGAACAAAAGGTTTGGATAGCTGTCATTGTAAGAAATGCCACTTTCACTTGACAATACAATCTATATTTCTTCTGTTAATATATTGTCTAGTGTATTTGCTTTAAAATATCTGTTGAACATTATGAGGCTTTATCAGAACAAATTTTTTGATGAAAAAATAGACAAAAAGAAAGATGAAACAATCAACAAATTCATTGAACAGAATACTAAAAATGTAAGGTAAAAGCGGAACTCAATTCATGGTGTTGCCAAATGGCAAAAAACGCACATTCGCATGTATACAACATTTGTTCCAAAATATCTTACTGAAAATTATTTAAAATAACTTAAAAACATACTCTTTTGAAAAAGATTCTTTTCAAATGAAATTTTGCATTTTAAATATTTTTTATTTGTGTTAGAAATCCATCTATGGCTAGGAAAGTGGAAGGCTTCAAAAGTTCCTTTTTATTTGTAACTGATAAACTACTATTATCACCTATGGTATTTTTAATGAACTAAACTTAAATATAGGGTCAAAATGAATACGTAAAGCATAAAGTTATCAAGAGAAACGGTAAATAAACGATGAGGAGAGAAAATTTAATTTGTTGCCAATTGGCAACAGCATGCACTAGAGGGTTAATGGCAGAAATTTTGCATGAAAACGGCATTTAGATTAGGCGAACATTTCTTTAAAAATTTATTGGTGTAAGTGTGCCCCGTTGGTAATCAGGCCCTGGTAATCAGGGTCATTCGATTCAGAATTTTAAAAGCACATAATAAACGACCCCCCCCTTTTGCCTCCCTCCCCCCCCAAAATGGTAAACCAACTTTATTTTGGGGGAGTCTCATCAAGTCTTCATTTATAGTGCCAAAACGAAGTTCTTTCTAAATTTTGGTGAATGGCCATAAGTTGTCCCTGAAAAAGCCTATTTTACCTGTACTATATTACAAGATCGAATGTAATAGACTGACGAAGGGGTAATAGCTAGAGAAGAAATGTACGTAAGATTTTAATAAAGATTGAAATCTTTAAAAAACGATTGAAAATTGAAATTAAAAAATATTTTTCTTCCATGATGTAGGTGTGGATAACCTGGAAGTTTGCAAATAGTTTTAAAGAATACTTAGCAATACAGCACAGTCTGATGACAATCAAAATGAATAATATCCCTATTACTGCCAAGTTGCCAACAACCATGTCATCTTTACCTTTTTTAGGCAAGCAAGAGTTTTTTTTTTTATTCCAATCTTTATCAACTTCCTAAGAAAATTTCTACAAAAGCTATTGGTCTGTAAATAGAACATGATCTTAACGAAGAATTAGTGAGCAAATGGTTGGTACATTGTTGAAATATATTTCAGGGAATTTGGCTATTACGAGTAAACCTCGTATATAACTAGTAAAACGTCATGAGATTGACAAGGTGATCACATGAGATTGACAAGGTCAAAGAACTGTTTTCTATACCCATTCAATTTAAAAGCAACACATCTTTCATAGTGCGTCTATACTATAGCTGAAAAAGATGAAGATTTCGAGAAAGGCTGTGATACAGACGGATGTGAAATTATTATATCTTAACTAACATATGAATTTGCTTTGAATTATTGTACTAAACTTCCTAGAAGCATAGGGGGCAAACGAAATTACTTTTTGCACAATAAGTTTATTTATACGAAAAGTACGATTATATGTACCGAAAATGATTTAAAAAAATGTTTAGAGTAAGAATTTTTTTTTAATTCTGAAAATTATTATTATTGCTTTTAATATTCATTTTTAAGCATGCAGTTTCTTACTAGAATAAAATGAAGCGCCCAATTATATAATAAGTTAATTTTGTGGTTATAAATTAAATTCTTTGAAATACACATTTATCTGTACAAGTGGATTGTTGTTAATTTAGACCAGGGTTGCCAGTTTGGACTCCAGTTTTATTTCTAAATTTCAAAATCATACCGGAAATTTCGATAGAAGAAGTTTTCTTTTTGACATGACATGACATCGCGGTGCAAATGCGGCGTGAATCTGCAACGCGAAACTTCCTACGAACTTGAAAAGAAACAAAGATAAAGTTCGAAGCAGCAAGGTCTAAAAAGTATAATTTGGAGTACTCTGGTGGAGTCCGGAGGGCCATTCCAGAGTTGCTTTTTTTAAAATAACATCAACAAAATTTTACTTTTATGAGCGATAACTGTGTCTCACTAAATAAAGCATAAAATACTGTTTTTTATTTCTGGTATTTATTCCAAATATTTGAATGAAAATGGAGGCCAAACTGGAGACCCTGATTTAGATTGTTTTATCTAGATTTTCAGGTATTATTTTACTAGGAAAAAAATAGAACTTGATCTCGCATATTAATATAACTTGGGTTATGAAGAGCAATCCGGGCCAGAAAGAAATAGCGTGCCATTCCTGGCAGGAACTATATTATCTGATAAAAAAAAATACGGACTCTTTCAATTCTAGATATTTTTTCGAATATCTAGATAAATATTTATCGAATTCCTCTGGCACTTCAGAACTGTAAATAATAAGTACGTCATTATATATTACAGAGAAGATTAAGTCATGAGGGCAGCTAGGGACCCAACAACAAATTGAAGAAAGAAATATTATTTAAAATCACCTTGGAAAATAAATGCTCTAAAAAATCTGAAGGCTGCAGCAGATAACTACGTGGGTCCTGTAAACCGATTGCGTTAATTTGTGCAAGAATAGCAGATATATTCATGGAAATATAAAAGTTTCTTAAGAAAAAAAGCTTTTATTTTTATTCTGCAGGATTTTCAAACAAATGGACCAACATGTTTCTTAACAACACTCTAAGAAACATGACACCGTGTAACCGGAACGAAATACTGAAATTACAATATATTAAATATCTGATGAAATGTGAACGTTTGTATGTAATAATTTTTAATTGCGCATGCGATAACTTTTTTTTTTCATATATTAGCTGGCAGCTAAATTATGACTTATCATAAATATTGAATATTGTGAAAACTCAGAAAGATACAGACGATATAGTGAACTAAATTTCAGTTCGTTTCAAGAAGAAGCTGGATGATAAGATATTTTCCACATTGTCATTTTTTATTATTGTTGACTTCCAACATGGGAGTAAGTATTTAACGTAATGCCTATGTGTATATTTTTAATTAAAGCTACCATTTCTATATATTGTTTTTAAAATAGGATCGCTCTGATAGTTCTTCAGCGGAGAAAGTAAAGATCAGTAAAAAATGGCAATAAAAATGATAATTTTTGGAAAAAATCCCTTATCATGCAGCTACTTTTAGATAACAACTGAAATTCTGCTCCCTATATTGCCGATAGCTTCTGAATTTTTTCAATATTCGACTGGTCTTTTTATATGAGTTTTTCCATATATTTTAATACTAAATAATAATAATAATAATATAAATAAATAAATATTTGTTACCTTTCGTGCATTCGCTATTAAATGTCATTTCATATAAATGCTCCCCTTTCATCAAATATTTTTATATTTTAATCACAGTACGTTGTCTTTAGTGCATATTGTCACGCTTTCCGAAAATGGCGTTAAATTTGGTTGATGTTGACCCGTATGCTATAAATCAAAAGCATGCAGATTTTTTATTTTTTAAATAAACTTTTATATTGCCATGAATATATTTGATCGTCATACACAAATGAACAAAAATATTGTACAGGACCAATATATTCTTCTGCTACAATTACAGATCATTTCAAGCAATTCGAAGTACAGAGTGATCGCAAATACTTTCTTTTATTCAGTTTGTTTTTGGCTCCCTAACTGACCTTCTGAGCAAGTTTTACTGAAACTTTTGAGGTCAAACATGTTCTTTAATTCCTGAATTTCCAGAAGAATTCGTCCAACATTTCTGTAGATATTCTAAAATAGAAGGTGTCTGGAGACAATGTATTTACATACAATAGCCAAATATGCAATGTTTTTTCAAGAGGCAGTATTTACTTACTAGTCATTGGCTCTTTAATCCGTGCGTTGTTACTTTCCAATTTAAGGGTTTCCAATTTTTACGTTATGAAACTGTATATTAGTAATGATATTTCGTGGAGACAGAATTAAAGACAACAGAGTATGCACAATATAAGTCAATGACTGTACAGAGAAGGCATTCGAATAAGAGAAGACGACTTATTTATAAAAAAAAATGTGTTTCATTTCACAAATGCAATATGGTTACACACTTCTATTATTGTATATTTTATCAATGTAAATTAAATTACTGTTTTTCACAGTTTAGATTTACAGTCGTGGCCAAAAGTTTAGGACCACCGTGCAGAAACTAGTGTTTTTACAATTGAAACCACTGATGACGTCATAAATCGAATCGATTGCTTCAGATGACGTCATTCCGTCTGGCAGTGGAGTACTGTGTTCACTTTTCGTTTGATCTTTGAGTAACAAACGTCGCAGACGCAATTGTTGCTTGTTTTACAAGTTTTAAAAACCTATAAAGATGGGTCGAAAATCGTCAGTTTCTGAAGCTCAGCGTGCACAAATTGTTATTCTTCATAATGAAGCATATTCTGAACGATTAATTAGGAACTAGTAAAACGTAGTAAGAATGCAGTTCACAGTGCGATCAAGAAATTTAAAGAAACAGAGACATATATTGATGCCAAAAGGTGTGGTCGACCTCGTAAAACCACACCTGGGGATTACCATGTCATTAGGAGAATAGCAGTTCGTTCTCCAATGAGTTCCGCAAGCAGGATACGGTCAATACTGCTTGCAAAAGGTGAGGATGTCAGTCGTAGAACAGTAAGTCGGCGTTTGTTCGACGACTTTCATTTGAAATCCCATAAACCTGCAAAAGAAAACCCTGGCTAACAGCGGCCATGAGAGCTAAGCGCTTGGACTTTGCCAAGAACCATGCCAAATGGACGTCAGTGGCAACTGTTTTTTTTTTTTTTTTTTTTTTTTGGACGAATCTACTATACAGTAGTTCTCGACATGCAAGTACTATGTCCGTAGACCTCCTGGAAAGCAATTCGATGAACTTTACACTTTACAGATTGTTAAACATTCCCCAAGTGTCATGATTTGGAGTGGAATGTCAGTGACCGGAACGGCTGCATTGTTCTCCCTACCACCAGGAACGACTATGAATGGCAAAAAGTACGTGGATTTGTTGAAGGAGAAGATAAAATTACGCATAGCCGTTCATAAATGTGCAATTTTTATGTATGATAGTGCACCATGTCATCGCTCTAAAATTGTTACTCAGTTCTTGAAGACGAAGAAAATTCAATTCCTTGACTGGCCTGGAAACAGTCCAGATTTGAATCCAGTTGAAAACTTATGGACTCTCTTAAAGCACAAGGGCTTTGAGAAACAGCCAACAAGTGCTAAGGAACTGGAAAAAGCAATTAAGGAAGTTTAGGTGAAAGACTTATCAGCTGCATATTGCCGAAGTCTGGTAGACAGAATGCCAAAGCGTTTGCAGGCCGTAATAAAAGCTAAGGGCGGACCAACAAAATATTGATTTTTCTGTAAAATTTGTGTTTAATGTATGTGATTTACATGCGCATAAATGTAATATTCATGTAATAAACGGAGTTTATAATTTTACTAACGAGTAAGTATTCAATTTATTGTCTGGATCTTAATTTTCAGTGGTGGTCCTAAACTTATGACCACGACTGTATATTATTTAGCATTAGCAAACCCTCCCGACGTTGGCCGTGCGTGGACCAGCTAGAGTCTGCCGAAAAACATTGATCCCGGACCTGGCTCCAGATTAATGAAAGAAAATCGGCCCGAGATAGACTCAGGATGGTTCTTATGATTCGGGCTCGCAAGAAAGAAGGAAACTAACCTGAAAATTTCAATTTTGCCCTAACAATCATTTAAACTATAATCACTATAATGGGTATCTTCTATTAATAAGGGCCGTCATATAGATGATTGTTTCATTAAAATGCACAATCATAAAATACCTTGCTAAAAATGCACTTAAAAATGACTGCAGAATTGTTCCAAAAATAAAATCCAATGTAAGCGGCTCTAATCTCTTTCAAAGGTCACGAGTTTGTTATTGTTACCATGTCACCCATTTTTAGGCGCGTTCG
This sequence comes from Maratus speciosus, assembly GCA_963932465.1. Taxonomy (NCBI): domain Eukaryota; kingdom Metazoa; phylum Arthropoda; class Arachnida; order Araneae; family Salticidae; genus Maratus; species Maratus speciosus. The sequence goes on from OZ010793.1 coordinate 178,585,938, forward strand.
TAATTATATAAATACGTAGCAACTATAGTAGTCGTTCAGTCCGTCTGTCCGCATATAACAGAGCAAAAAACTACCCAACCGAATAGTCTGAAATTTTAAATATATAATTGATGCACAATTTTGTCGAGTCATTTCAATTTTTATGGATATCGGATGTATAGTTTAATTACAAGGACAGTCAAAAGTTTTCCGTTACATTACGGCCAATGAGAAAAAATTATTGCAAGTACATTTTAATGATGTTACAACCTTCTGAATGGTCTGAAATTTTAAATATATAATTGTTGCATAATTTTGTTAAGTCATATGAATATCGGATGCATAGTTTAATTACAGGGACAGTCAAAATTTTTCCGTTACATTACGGCCAATGGGAAAAAAATTATTGCAAGCGCATTTTAATGATTTTATAGCCTTTCGAACAGAATGAAATTAATATGCACTTATGAAATGCACTAATATATACATTCAGTACAATATGCGGTGCAAAAAATATTTATAAACTAGCTATATTACGAACGCACCTCATTTGCCACTTTGATGAGCAATTTCCAACTTGTCTTCCGTGAGATGGAGCAGTTTTCTTTCTTCATTTTCCGAATGCATCAAAAACTTGCCGTATACTGACTTCTATTGATTACTTTTTTAATTAAATTGACTGATCATATGAGATTAATGTTTATATTGTAGTAATACTTTTTGGGGGAAATATTTATTTATAGTTCTTGAATTTTTGCCTTTTAAATGATTCCCGAAGGTTCCTTTTATACAGGAATATAACATTTATCTTCGTATGGCAAAGACTGGATTTCGAGATTATTTAACAAAGAACAAAATACCAAAAAAGGGACAAAAATATTGTGTAAAATTAAACATTCGCTCTGCAAATGCCGAATAAAGTTTATTTAAAAGGGGGGAAAATTACTATATTGGGCTAATGACTGAAAGCGGATAGTTTATTTTTTATTAATGTCACAAAAATCTCCAAGAAACGCGAAATAACAAAATAAGCATACAATTTTTAAGTAAAAATTCTCATGAAAAAGTCAAAATTATGAGATCAACATGCATTAGAGTTGGGGTGCACAACCTTTTTTAGAGAAGGGCCACTTACAAAAATATCTGGTTTGTCGAGGGCCACATCAGTAATATAGAAAGAATTCTATTTCGGAGAGGTGATCTGTGGCCTATAATCAGATACAAAGATATTGTCTTAGAGGGGTGGGGAGTGTTACTCCTCTAGGTTCCCCTACCCAGTCAACATATCCAATTCAGTTGAAAAGGTTATATCAACACTTTACGCTTGTATATATATAACACAGATATAGCAAGGATTGTTTACAAGGAAAGATAATATTCCTTGAATTTATTCGGGGAGTAAATTTTGTTTTATTATAAGTGATAAAAATAAGAAGCATAGGAATGAAAGTGGCTAGTGCGAAAAAAAAAATAATAATAAATAAAAAAGCGAACTTTATGAACGAAGGGAGATGGAGCCAATCAACAAAATTTGAGATTTTTCACGCCTGATCAATGAAATTCGCGATTTTTACGCGCCCGATCAAAAAACCTTGCGATTTTTACGCCCCTGATCGACAAAATTCGCGATTTTTCAGCTTCTGATTGAAAAAATTTGCGATTTTTTCGTGCCCGACCAACAAAATTTGCAATATTTCGGAGCCTGATCGACAAAATTCGCGATTTTTCCGTACCCGATCGACAAGATTTCCGATTTTTCCGCCCCTGATCGACGTAATGTGAGATTTTTCCGATCCTGATCGACGAAATTCGCATTTTTTTGCACTCGATCGACGAAATTAGTTATTTTTCCTTACCCGATCGACAAAATATGCTATTTTCCGCCCCTGATTGACGAAATTCGTGTTTTTCCGCTCCCGATGAATGAAATTCGCGATTCTTAACTGATTAACAAAATTCGCAATTTTTTCCCGCGGCAAATTGACAAAATTCGCGTTTTTTTCTCGTGATAAACTGACGAAATTCGCGATTTTTCCGCTTATTATCGACAAAATTCGTGATTTTTCTGTGGCCTATCAACAAAATTTCCGATTTTTTCACGTCTGATCAACAAAATTCGGGATTTTTTTCGTGCCCTAGCAACGAAATTTGCTAATTTTCGGAGCCCGATCAACAAAGCTCTTGATTTTTTTCGTACCCAATGGACGATTTTGCCGAACGTGATCGACAAAATTTGCGATTTTTCTGCGACCGATCATCGAAATTCGCGGATTTTTTCTCGAGATTAACAGACAATCACGCGATTTTTTCCGAAGCCGATCAACGACATTTGAGGTTATTCCTCTCCTAACCGACAAAATTTGCGATTTTTCCCTTACCCGATCGACGAAATTAACGATTCTTAACTGACTGACGAAATTTGCCTTTTTCCCACGCGGCAAATTAACGAAATTCGTGGTTTTTTCTCGCGACTGACGAAACTCACGATTTTACCGCAGCCGTTCAAAAAAAATTTCAAGTTTTCCGCGCATCATGATCAAAATTGACGATTTTTCCTTGCCCAATCAAAGAAATTTGTGGTTTTTTCGAGCCTGATCGACAAAATTCGCGATTTTGCCGTGTCCGATCAACGAAATTTGGGATTTTTCCGCCCCCCGATCGACGCAAAAACTCGCGATTTTACCATGGCCGATCGTCGATATTTGCAATTTTTCCGTGCCTTGTCAACAAAATTCGCGATTTTTCCGTTCCCGATCAATGAAATTTATAATTTTGCCGCTCCTGATAGACAAAATTCTAGATTCTTAAATAGCTGACGAAATTTTCAATTTTCGCGCGGCAAATTGACAAAATTCATGATATTTTTCGTGCGACCTATGAACAAAAACTGACAATTTTTCCAGTTATAAATTGATGAAATTCGCGGACCACACGTCAACCCATCGCGGACCATAAGCTGTGCACCCCTACATTAGAGCTTATTTTTGTCTGAGCCAAATTTTCAGACATTTTACATGGGATAGATTTCTTCAGTTATCGGAACACACAGGCATCTTTCTTTTAATAATACAAATTACTGGTGATGTATATTACAAGAGCAGAGATAATATATACCAGCAAATAATTAGCATAACTAATCAGGCATGAACTTGAAAAGCTGCTTTGTTTAACATTTATGAAATTTGTTGAATTAGATAAACTTTTTTTCAAAATCCATATGAAAATAAAATCAATTCTCTTACGTTCATAGTGGGTTATTTATGTCTTATTTTTGCTGTTCAGCAGCTTTCTGTTGACCAAATATACCTTGAATGTAGAATATATATGTGTTGGACATTTTCTGTTTCTTTGTACGGTGTTGATTCGATTACCAACTTTTTCACACGCTGTAATATTTTCCAAACAATAGAAAACATTTGTCATGTACATATACTTTCGCTTTAATAATCGTTATATTTTTTACTTTCCCTAATCTCTGTGTCAGGCATTTGTAATCTTTATTCAATATCGTATTTTTTTCCAAATTCAAAAACTTATGTAGCTATAATAATTGTAATTAAGGTTGCAAAAAATTGGTTATTCCCAGGTTTAAATCCAAGAAGACCCGGTTTTCTCCTAGATTTATTCTCAAAAGGACTGGTTTATTTTCTAAAATTATAATTTATAACAAATTAAACCCGGTTTATTCCCGGGTTTAAACAGGTTTATTTATTTATTTATTTTTTCAGTCTTTACAATTCTGATTGTAAATAGCGTAACTATCTAATTGTAACTGTTGTTTAGTTAAAAAAATTATTGTAAATATTTTTATAGTTTTTTAATTAGCAATGCTTGACAAAACTTGTAATTACTTAAGTTACAGTAAGGTGTAGTGTTATTTAAAAAGCTAGCGTGAAAATAATCAGCAGTAGTAGTTGCAAAGCTTTCTACGTTTGGGTGTAACCTGAACCTCAAGGGATGAACAGATTCGAACTTATGAACTTTGTGTTCACAATGTTGCAGTAAGTTTATATATTGATTTATGAATATATTTTTTGGTATGAAGACTAGAGCTCGGGCGAAAATTTGGTTTCGTTTTCGGTCTAAAATCTGAGTTTCACCAAATATTCGTTTTCGGCGAAACTTCGGCCGAACCGAAACTATCTGTATTCTAAAAATTTCGTTTCTTCCTTCGATATAATTTTTAACATGACTCATTTATTTGAGTTGTATCGGCTCAAATGAGACATTCTTATTTATTGCTATGAACTTCAATGTTTATAATTATTAGTCATCTATAACTCAAGACGTGAGTGCAAATTATAAAGCAAGCAATGCATATATGACTAACCTTTGATGACACTTTTCACGTGCTCATTAAAACCTACAGAGTTAACAGTAATTGAAAATTCTTAGTTTAAAACCGCAGAAGTGTTTCGAATACTTTTTGAGAAAGTTCCTGTATAACAGATAATTATTTACAAAAATTATTATACGAGACCTAAAATATTTTTAATTAGATGAAATTCGTACAATTAGAAAATCATTTTGTGTCGTAGATGAATTAATTACATTTTATTTTATATGAAAATAAAAAATTTTGGTCAGAAGCACATAGAGCCAAATTGGGCCACACGTATAATTACGCGTTTAATTAATTTATAATTCTGTATATTTATGTATGTATTAATTACTTTAAAATTTTTTAGACATTTTCGTTTTCGTGTTCAAGCGAAAATAGGAAGATTGCCGAAAATCTGTTTCTTCTTCGGTTTCGGTCGATCCTTAATAAAGACTAAATATTTTTAACGAGATATGTAAAATCCTTAAAATAACACAAATACCGTACAATTACGTGTTGAAAGTCTTATTGGGGTCCGAAACTAAGACACAAAAATTGTAAAAATAGATGTGTGTTTGAAGGCTATGTGACAGACATTGTCACATATTTCTCTTTTTTTCAAAATTAATGTAAAACATAACTTTCTTTTAAAACATCTTATTCCCCCCCCCCCCCACACACACACACACCTTTTCATACTGAAATATGTAATTAAATTCATTTCTTAAAACCATACGAATTTTTATTAAAGTGTTTTTCTCTTTTCTGAAACATCCTTAATTCATTGCGCTTAAAAATTCAGTTACTTTTCCCTTTCTCATTTTATCATTTATCTGTCAGTTACTGCTTCCAGTGCAAATATATAAAGGCAGCTGCTGGTATCAATATGTCTTCATTGAATTGCATCGGCTTTTGCCCACCGCATTGATAAGCAATTCTTAATATCTTTTAATATTTGACCGTTGAAAATGTATTAACAACAAAAGTAAAAGAAAGTATTTTATGGGAATCATGTACGTTATCGTGAATAATGGTCGAACTATAAACCAAATGCCGTTGATTCTCGGCATTTTTTCCATGCAGCAGTGTGCATTGTGCAATTTTAAGTAATAGTTATTTAAGCGAATGTTTGTCTGTAACAAACAATTTCTGCTTTTCTGTTGCCTCTCTCATCGTAATTAGAAGCGGGTATTTGAAACCTAGGCGTCACCCATCTGGTTGGAATGCCAGATAATTTGCTGTAATGTATTTCGCCAAAAAACCTTTGTCTACCTAAGCGCAGTCACCAGAAGTTTGTAAATTGGCGATACTGTGCAACGAAAAGATTTCTAGACTTCTAGCGAAAACTCTCACTTCTCCTCCGGCCTTCGAGATGTGAAGGTTCTAAAAAGAAGGGCGCTTTGCCGCTTCCGTCTGTCATTGGGGTCTCTCTCCCATTTTACTAGCTGAACCACCCCCTTTAAAATGCATTAAATAAAATAATTGCTTCAGCAAATTAATAGTTTATTAATAGTTTAGTTAATAGTTAAAGTTAGTTATTAATAGTTAATTAAAAGTTTTTTTTATTACTTCTGTGTGCATCCCAAGAACCCGATTTTCAAATCAACGTTACAGGCTATAATTATACTCGATGTAAGATATAGTCCGGGATCCGGCAGCATAGACAATCACCTCATCGAGTTCACGGATGAAATTCTAGGATTAGTTAAATCTCGATTCGCATTAAAACGCAATCCGTCTGCCAAGTTATATCTTACTGGAAATCACCTGAAAACCCTATTTTAGCGGCTGACTACCATTGTGGCTGCTAGCGGTTTACCATTTTCCTGCACCCAAAGGTATGAAAACATGGAGGACTGGGAGCAGTAAAACACAATGGTAAACCTACGAGTCAGCTGTTAAAATCGGGTTTTCAGGTGTTTTGCACCAAGATATGACTTGGCAAACCGATTGCATTTTAATATGTGAATCGTGATTTAACTAATCCTAGAATTTCATCCGTGAACTCGATGAGATGATTGTGTGTGCTGCCGATTCCCGATCTGATACACAGGATAAAAAAAAAATTCTTTTTTAAATAAAAATCTATTAATATGCAATTAAGATTAAATAATAAATCTAAAATAATAATTTATTAATAAAACTTTCTCAGTAATGGTAATTCCCAAGGCATTTACAAGTATTTTAAATAAATATTTTGCCTTTTATTTATTTTAATTTATATTATCTAAAGACTGGTGAGATTTATTATTATAAATCACTAAATATCTTTCTTTACGGTTAATGTATCTCAAAAGTGCCAATAATATGTAAAACAATGCGTTCAAAACTGCCTCACCTGATAAGGCAATTTTGAACAGTTAAGGGATCTCAGGACTCTTCAAACTTCAAAATTTTCGAAATTTTAATTATCTTAGAGGTTAACTCCTATCTTTTCTGAACAACTTGGTATAATTGTTTCCTTGAAATTCCCATTAGAACAGAAATATAGAATTATACCCGCAGAATAGCTGAAGCGGCATTTATGAAACTTTGGAGTCATTTTTCTCCAAATGACGTTTTCGGGCAAACACACAGGATATCTCAAAAATGACTGAATATTTTTTCATGAATTTTTCAAAACATATGTTTCGTGTTAGTTTGTATAAATTGAACCAAAAATTTCCTTTTTATTGTTCAAAATACTATTTTTTAGGCGATTATACCATTGAAATTTTCAAAATTTTGTATTAGCTAAATATATCTGAGTATTAAATATATAAAAATGCTTTAAATACAAATTTATTTAGGTTCAGGGTAATTATTACAATCTGGAGTATAAGTAGCAACAAAATTTTTTATTCTAGTTGCAAAATTCTTTTCTAATCCTACGCGCAAACTCTAAAACCAATTTTCTGCTCGTCAAATGTCTGACACTTTGGAGCCCCCTATAAATGCTAATTCTGCATCTTGCTACTTTTAAATATAGGAAATCAAAGAACACGCTTATATATTTCATTTCATCCACTATAAAATTTGTGCTTTAAAATCATACACATTTTATGATATTAAGTGTTGAAAATAGTCTTTTCATTTTTTCCAATTTTAAAGGGTTCTGAAACCACTTAGCTTCGAAATTTTCGAATTAAATTTTTTTTTTATATGTAAAACTCTTTTCTGAACCTTTCGACATTTTTTCTTGAAATTCTCATTAGAGCAGAAGTTATGGCTTTTAGAATTGTACCCGCCCAATAGCTGAAGCTTCATTTCCGAAAATGTGAAGGCATTTTTCTCAAAATGAAGTTTTGAGGTATACCGCGCAGGATCTCTCAAAATCATCGCAATATATTTTCATGTAATTTTTAAAATGAATGTTTCAAATTAGTCTGTATAAACTGAACCTTTAATTTCATTTTCATTGCTCAACAAAAATATTTTTCAGCTGATTATACGATTGAAATTTTCAAAATTTTGTACTAGCTAAATACAACTTTGTATTAAAAATATAAAAATGCTTTAACCCCTTGAGGGGCGGTGGGATATATTTTATCCCCCTACGATTAATGAAGATTTGCACCAGAAAAATTATGAAATTTTATTTTTCTAACTTTGGTGGAAAAAAGTCGCAAAATTGTTTTTCCTTATTTTGAAATAAATTTTTTCTAAATTTCCGGTGAGAATTCAGCATTACACAAACGCAATTGCTTGCCCCTCAAGAGGTTAAATACAAATTTATTTAGTTTCAGGGTAATTATTATACTCTGAAGCATAATTAGGCACCAACATTTCCCTTCTAATTACAAGATTTTTAAGCTGTCACCACTTTTTTGCCCGACAAATATCTGACAGCTTGAAGCCCCCTATAAATATTAATTCTACATCTTGTAATTTTATTAATATATGAAACAAAAAAAACATACATTTATCCTTCGTTCCTCTAAAAAATGTGCTTTAAAATCCTATACATTTTAAGATATTAAATGTTGAAAATGGTCTGTTTAATTTTTTCTAATTTTAAGAGACCTTAGACCCTAATGAATAATGGTCGTATAATCCACGATCTTCAATTTATAGTTCAAGAAAACAACTGTTGTGGGAGAGTTTTTTGGAAACATAAGAATAACTTCAATAATTACAAATTTTCTGTTTGTATTCGATGAATAACTATTTACAACGAAAACATTAGATTAATACTTGCATAAATACATATAAATTCCTCTCTGGGAATCCATGTCAATGTTTTATTGGATCAGGAACATATTTTCTTCCATTTTTTGAAGATCAAGAAATAAAACTGCAGCGTGTATGCTGCTACGATCAAATGTTTGTGATTTTAAGAAAACTAAAAACTAAAAATGTTAATAACAATTCTCCAGTCAATCACGTGACGTTTGGCGCCGTGACAGTCTACCTGAAAGAGGCGCGCTCAGGGAATTGGGAAATATTCCTCAGATCTCTTAAAGATGTGCAATTAATTTCCTTTAATAAAACTTTTCTAAGTTTCTACATCGCTATAACTTTTTCTAATACAAGGTATCAAGTATCGTTGCGTGAAAGTTGAGCAAAAAATGAAATGTTAAAAAATCATTAAACAAAATATGCCCCACATTGTGTCACTCTCCCGTATTAAAGTGCAATATTTAGCAGATGCAAGTTTATCATCTATAATTTTATTTAAAAATGAGACATTTGTTAATTTATAATCAGGGATGAGATTTCGGCTTTTTTGCACGCCAGTATTTTGTTAGAGAAAATGTTATTTGATTTAATCGGAACTTTTTTTGATTTAACAGAACAACATTTTCTCTAATAAAATACTGATGTGCAAAAAAGCGGAATTCTCATCCCTGTATATAATTCAGTGATTGTACCCTACAGTATTCTCACATGGACTGGACTTGTGTTATTTCTTTTTTTAACACTTGCCAACAAAATTGAAAAGTGTATATGAATTGGGTTTGTATCTCCGTGCTTTAACTCGCTTAAATAAAGTGCGATTACCATGAAAATGATATGTTATTGGGGTTTACTATGGTATTTTCAGTATTGAAAATGAAGTGTGTAGCGCTTACGGTTCATTTACAGAGAAACTCAAGACAATTTCATTACATTACGGCCTATGGTGAAAAATCGTTTGCAGTGTATTTTAAAGATATTGCACTATTTTAACCCCTTCTCTGTCTGCGTCGCATGTCATACGTTCGACGTTTTTGTTCAGGTAAGGTCGGCGTCGCATGTCATACGACGCGAAGAAATTTTCGTCCTTGAAAATGAATTTATCGCAACTTGCACATCGGTATACTCTGGGATCGCTTTTTGTATATCTGCATAGTGCTAAGAGATGGCGCAACAAGTTCTATTATTTTTGAATTTGCTGTAATATTGGCGTTCATTAGTTATTGTTCCATGTCAAAATGTCATTCTGAGGGAAGTGATAATATCTCTCAGTCAGAAGATGAGAGCTCTAACTTATATAATACATATATATAATAATTTTAATAATTCTTTTTATACAGATATTTATCTAATATTATAATACGAGAAAATCTTATGTGTGTAAATTTTATGTAAAAAGCTGTTCAGAAAATCAATGTTGGCAAGATTTTGCCAAATTTGGAGAAATGTTGCCAACTTTGTGTTTACACTTCAAATAGATTTGATAAATATAGTTTCAGATTATTATTTTTTAAATTTTAAACTTGAGTGCATTAGAGGAAAAACTGGGGTTAAGTGACATTTTTATTTTTGACCAATGGCCAAACAAAAATTGGTTACAAATGAAAATATTTTACATTTTCCAATTCAAGATAAAACATATTAAATTTCCAGAAAAAAAATGCTTTTTTGGGATTGGAAATTGGGAAAAAAAACCCGACAGAGAAGGGGTTTAACATATTGAAAATTACATATGTTACTCAAGTGTTCTACAAGAGATTTCTGTGGAATCTGGTGTGTATATACTTTATCGTTCATTTATAGGGGCACACAAAAATATTTTTCTACAGTATTGCCTATGAAGAATAATTGCTGGCAGTGTTTTTCAGCTGTGGTACGCGTTTTAAAACTTAACCCTTTTTTGCGTATTACTTCCTGTGTCTAAATTTTATAGGTCATATACAAGGATACACAAAGTATATAGAGTACATTTCCGTTTATTGACGGAAACGGCTGAGTGGGTATTTTAAACTGTGCTATGTATTTAATTTAACTAACTTTTAGAATACGATGTTGTATAAATACCAATCTATCGATCACATACAGGGATGAACAAAACACTTCTGATTTTTTTGCAACTATTGATATACAATATTCTGAATGTGTTGGAAAGTGTTTCATAATCTATACTGGACGCATGATTTTTCGCTTTTTTCGTTAATTTTGTTTTTATTTTTTGTATTGTTTTGAATATTTGTATCATGCTTAGTAGAAATGAAGGTATTTCGCGATGAAAAATATTTTCCGTAATTAAATGATGGAAATTGAAAATGTAAATTCATGATAATTTTTATTTAATTAACAAATGTAAAGACTTTCATTAACAAATTATCGCAGTATGCGAGAAATACCATTCGGTTACTAATTGTGCCTTTAAAAAAAAAATTCCAATACACTTTTCCCCAGACATTATACTTTTATAACATCACAAGAAACTATCACTTACATGAACTGTTTAATAAAACTGGAATAACTAATAAACAGTAAAACTATAAAAGCCCATATGTAACAAAATATTAGTAATCCTAAATCTATATTAACAGTAGTTTTGTTCTTACAAGACAAAAGTTTTGGAGAGGTCAAATATCTATCATTTATGTATGTTCATGTTGTTTACAGTCGGAAATACGAAATCGCCGATTCAACAGCGTTAAAACCTAATTTTCCGACTTATGTTAACAAACTGAAGAGTTCTAAAGATGTTTTAAAAAAAATTCTATATATTTTTAAGGTGCTACCTCGAGTCACGTCCTCCAACTGGAGGTCATTTTCGATTTTTTTCTCTGAAAGGTATATAATAGATAAAAACAACAATTAGTACGTCCAATACACTCTTAGAGTTTATTCACGAATTTTTGCGAAAAAGAAAAGAAAGGCGAGTTGTTATGGCTAGGCTACGAGACACCTCTCAGCGGAAGTGGTGGTAGACAGGATAACTGTGAAACCGCTTATTGAAAACAAACGAAAGTAATGGATTTTAATAATGTATTGAACAAAACTTGCCCTTGAGCAGAATATTAATTTATGGTCTTTCTAAACAAAATGGCGACCATTTGAAGAAGGCTACTTTTTGACGCAAAATTTGGATATTCTTACGTGCATGAAAAATATTAATTTTGATCAGAAATACCTTCGTACAAGTGCAAGATAATTCTGATCTATAGAACATCAATCGTATTGAAATCCGCTAAGAACTTTCTTTTTAATCCTGAATAAATCTTTTAATCCGTCTTAGAAAATGTTTTTTTTTTTCAGATAAACGACTTTAAAGTTTTGAAATGAAATAAAATGCGAATAGCATTCATAGGAAAATATGCTATAGAACGCGTGTTTCAAATTTTAAACTGGACTGCTTGATTGCATGTGTAAAAAAAACTCAGCTGCTACTATAAGCAGTTAGCGTGTCGACTACTATCACCATGCAACGGCGGGCAGCGTTCTCTTCGGCGGGTGGGAAAAATAAGATGTTACTATCGGATCGACTCGAGATTTCGGAATTTGAATAGTCTACTAGCTACTCTTTTGTATGGATACTTCTGCCGAAAATCTTTTTTTTTTCAAAATTTATAACTGGAGGTAACCCTTTAAGACGATTATTTGTTTGTCATATCAGGAATTTTTGTTTCCTTTTAACCCATACATTTCCATCACACTATTTTACGGTATTGATTTCAGAAAAGACTTAGGGTCAACGCACTGGTAGTGGGCCACTTAAGGACATTTATCTAATTATTATTAAAGTATTAAGGAATTCTAAAAGACATTTTTTTTAACCTAGTCCTAACCTTCAGGTATCGGAATAAACATTCAAAGTTTCAAAATATATTCTTCGGAAAAAATGAAAAATTAAAAAAGTTACCTTCCTCTATGCTCCAGAAGTGGGCCTAGTAAATTTTTGATGCTTTAGTAGTGGACCCCCCCAGAAGTGGGCCACTCTAGTTTTGAGTTTAGTGTAAAAATACTGAAGTTATACCTCTTTTACAGTTCTAAAATTGAATATACACAATAATGAAATTACACATAGAATTTTATATGATTACGTAAAATAATCTCGCTAGTAAATCTGCAGATCAGGGGCCTCAACTTCAGTTCTGTAAATCAATTTTATCTCACTTTACATATAAGCTGATGTTCTATAAGCTGCAAAGTATTTTTTTTACTTTATAACAGGGTGTCCTTTCTTATCGTTTAAAAATAGCTAATTCCCAAGAAGCTAGTTTTAGAGCTATAATTTCAATTGCTGAACTATTTCACAGTTTTTTCATCATGTGAAAATCCATTTCCATCAAAATAGTTAAATCTTCTTAATGTTACGAAATTTAATTTTTGTGCGGTTCTTGTGATCTATAAGTTATATTTAAAAAAAATCTGCTTATATGCTTTCACTTGTTAAACAGTAAATTTTCCCATATTCGGTAATTAAAATTTTCTGAATTGTGCTATAATGAATTTAGCAATTTTTAGCGATTTCTGTCATTAAAAATGCATTTTCTGTGTTTTGTACCAGAATGATACAAATGGTAGAAATAAAACCAGCTTTCATCGACAATAGAAAAATTAGCAATTTTTTTTCTATCGAAATGCATAGTTTTTTTCCTCTACATAATAGTCTGTTATACATTGTAATTTAAATAAAAATTTGGCCCTATTTGTTATTTCGCAGTGGTGATAAATAATAAGACAAATATAATCAACAGGATAATTAATAGCTGAAATGACTGCAAAACAAAATGCTTTATCCCAAAACGAAAAAAATCTCAAAATGTGAGAGGGCCTTACAGTCCATTTATTACAAAGAGTACTTTGAAGGTTGAAACGTCCAATGAAAGAGAAACATTAGACTCGAGCGATAATTTCCTGATCCTCCCTTTTTTCCCCCATCGGCTATTTTTTTTTTTTTAATTCTTCCTTTTAAATTTTTCTTTTGGTTTTTCTTTTTTTTCCTGCATTTTTAGCTTTTTTAAAGACCTATTTTCTTATAATATTAACCCGTTAATAGTCGCGCGTTGGTCTTTTCCCCGCCCGAAATTCGTTATCTTCCTGTAACTCATTTCCTGTTAAAGTTACGATAGCCAAATTCCGTGTAGCTGACCTTGAGTGTTCACACTCTTGTGTAGTAAAATTGCAAGTCATTCCTGCTATTTCTTAGCATTTTATCGCATTCTTAAGTTTCAATCGGTCTAAATGACCGCGTTGCGACCACTTGCGTTAGTTGAATTTTCCCCCCCTCGTGTTCATCCTTTCCCATTTCCGCGAAATCTGCAGGGGAAAGTTTCTTCGAAGTACGGACTCTCTGTCTGTTGTTGTTTCGTCTTTCTTCTTTCTGCTATTTTACCCGTTCATAGAGTACTTTTTTTACTTTTAGAATGTTACTTAAAATTGTTTTATTATATTAGTTGTGAAGTCAGTTCGCACAAAAAACTGATTGATGGTCACTTACATTTTTTTTTTCATTGTCAAACATTGCGGGGATAAATTCTCAAATTGATAATCGTTTAAATATGGAAAAAAAGGGAAATTCATCATCATTATTTGAAAGAAGTTCCTTTTCATTTATTACTGGAACATATAAATGAAAAAAAAAACCCACACACACAATAATACAGCCAAACCATTAAAAGAAAGAAGAGAATTTTGTGGGAATCAGTAAAAAAATTGCCGTATCTCCAAAATCTGAAAAGAATCGTTTTTGTACAGTAAAACAAACTCGAAAGATAAAACAGTTTTCTTAGAAATGTATTATGTATATCTGCGAAGAACATACATATAATTTATTTGCACAATAATGAGAATTTTATAATGTAGGTTAGAAATTACGCAAATAAAAATCTCTTTTGGATAATTCAGTGAATATTTATACTATGATTTTTAAAAATATTTTAAGTATTTTTCTACAATTTATCTATTTTTAAATTTTCATACTGTAAGTAAAAACACATTTTTTTTTTTAACAATGCCGCAGAAAAGGTTTTTTTTTTTATTATTGAAATCCAATAGAGGCGTGGGGACGGTATCTAACAAATTTAAATTTGTTGTTCAAACTATTTTTCAGAATAATGTTTTTCAGAATACGAGAAAAAATTCATTTAAATAAAATTATTGCTGCATATTTATAATTTCGGAGAAAAATTTCTTATTGTTTTTATTATTTTAATGAATGTTATTATAAAACAATAAATTATAACAATAATACCTTATTATGAAATGTACAATTGGATATTTATTTTAATTAAATAGTTGCTGTAAAATACATCCCTATTAAGATGAACCTTTCAGTGATTCTATTAATTAAAATAATTTATCCATCTTAGGATTTAAATCTACAATTGCAAATGTATTTAAATTAAATATATAACTTCAATAACTTATTTAATTAATATAAGCGAAGTTCGTATCCAGAGTTTTTATTCAGGGGCGCTGCTCCCACCCTGAAATAAGTAGAAAAACTACAAATCGTGCATTTTCATTTAAAAATGGATTTAATCATAAAATCTCGAGAGCCCCCCCCCCCCTCCTCTCCCCCCTTATACACACATAGACACCCCACAAAATAAATAAATAAATAAAGTTACAACATTTACATTTATAATTTTGAAATTAAGTATTTTTTACATTTTTCTTTATTATATATAATATGCTGGTGAATTAGTGGTATTGTATTTTATTTGCTGTTGCATGTCATAGGTTCCATTTTTATTTTCAGTTTAATTGTTCAGTTTAATGTCAGTGTAATATATTGATGCTACATTTATTAATTTTATTTCATTAAATGGATATAGAGTGTCGGAGTATCATAAAAATCTACCTGACTGATTCTGTCCTTCCAAAAAAAAAAAAAAAAAAAAAAAAAAAATACCCCTATCACGAATTTAGATTCATTTTCGTAAATGTTTTCCTACTAATTATTGATTCATAGTAACATCAGAAATTCAATCAAATCATTTACTATTTACTTTTAAGTATTTATGCAAAACGAAGAAAGAGTTATTAAAAACATTTATCTAGATGCCAACTGAATATATACTTAAGCGAAATAAATAATTTGCTGTAAAAGGTTGTAAAATGAACAATTGCTGTAATCTTTTAAAGTTCAGTCAATATTTTCACCCTACGTTATCCGTTTTCGATCATCTGATAACACCGGCAAGTTTCCCCTTCGTTTTCGGCCTGCTGGTAACGGCGGCAAATGGACCGAACGCGACTACTAACGTTCT
Organism: Maratus speciosus; assembly: GCA_963932465.1. Classification (NCBI taxonomy): domain Eukaryota; kingdom Metazoa; phylum Arthropoda; class Arachnida; order Araneae; family Salticidae; genus Maratus; species Maratus speciosus. Next base: position 178,601,646 of record OZ010793.1, read on the forward strand.
AAAAAATGTCGCGACTACTCTCGGGTTAAAGCATTTGGGGAGAAGTCACAACTGCAGGAAGTTTCTCTTTTTTGTGTGTGTGTGTGTTACTCCTCCCCTTTCTGGTCAAAAAAGAACTCTTTTGAAGGGAGATGATACATTTTTAGATGGCCCACCATTTGAAGGCACTGAATGACTGCCATTCTCAGTTGACCCTTCTTGAATGTAAAGGTCCACTTCAGCCTCTTCAACAATTGCTCTTTGCTCCTGTTCAATAGTCTCAGTATCAACAGTGTCAGTAGACTCTTCAGTGTATGCTGCCTCGACAAATATGACTGGTGTACTCTATAACAAGTAAAATGTAAAAATTTAATAAATAATTGTAAAAACTATACTCATGTGTTTTATACCCAAATTGTTTTGCGATAGATTGCCTGGGAAATTGGTTCCATGTTCATGTCTCCGTCTCCAATCCAGGGCTTAATTTCTAACAAAAAAAGTACCGGAGCTCTAATATTCTGCGGAACCGGTACAACAACCGTACCGCCCCCCCCCTCCCCTGTCATTCAATCTGCATGTTTTTATTTCGTACATTTTCAAAATTTAAAGCATTTTTTTTCTTTAGCAAAATATAAATTTTAAATATATTTATCAGCATATACTTAGCTCTCAACTATTCTACTTTTTAGTTATCACTCCTTCTGAATAGTAATCTTTACCTGATTTTAAAGTTAATTGAAGAATTCTGCGATTAAATATGGTAAGGATTATTGATTAGGAAATAGTGTTAACACAAAAAAAGGATTGTTCGCAGCTATGCATTTTTAAGAAAAAATGAATGAAATTTACAGATATGCTGAAGAATGGAACAATGTTTTACAATTTCCTATAAAAGGTGCATATCTTAAACTATGATCGATTCTTCCGCATAACAATCTTTAGTGGCGAGTCTCTGAAAATCAGATTGAATTAAAACTTTGACACCGTTATCGGAAAGAACCGATGCTTTTTATAGAAAAAGGAAAATACTGTTCGATTGCTTTCTATCAGAATAAGAATAACATTGCAATTATATCTACTTACAAATGAAAGTGATTTTGTAAATGTGCAGAGCAAAGCCTTAACATGGGTACAGTTCATGATTAAAAAAAAAAAAAAAATAGAAAAATCACTAACGTGATTTTTATACTCGTACGCAATAGAAGACAAAAAACATCAAACAAACAAAACTTCAAGCTGATGCTCGTTGGCTAAAGCAGAAAATATTCTTTTCAGGTTAGATATCTAAATAAAATTAAAAACTAAAACCCAACCAATAAAAATTATCCTACTGTCACAAAAGAAAATCGAACTGAAAGCAAATTCATTGTTCAGTCTCTTTAGTGGCGTCGTATTAACAACACGTTGTCGCCGACATAATTTGAAATAGAAAAACACGATTTCAGTTTCCCCTTCATTTTGATCAATATAGCATTAAAATGATATGAAATAGATTACAATAAGTAATTTTAAAGGAGGAAAAGTTTTTTTTCTATACATGAATAAAAATTTTAATTGTGATACATTTTGAGCTAGAGTCGGTCCAAGCCGAAAATCTATTATAAAAATTTTGAGTCCGTTTTATCTCCATCTTCTACGTGTGCGACACATTGCGTCACATATAAGTGTTTTGGTAAAAAACAATGCAAAAGCTTGGAGATGGGAAGGAAAGAAAAAAGTAATTTAGACTTCGGTTTTTCGGAAGCGCAATTGTACTGGGCTCCGGAGCCCTGTATTTATGAGCTCCGGTGAATTCCGACCAATATTTGAATATTTACTAAAAACAGAAGTACCGGAGCCGGGCTCCGGTGAGCTCCAGCGCAAAATTAAGCCCTGCTCCAATCATAAGTAGTAAAGATATGTTTGCTTCAAGGGACCTTTCCATTTCCCTTTATTTTCTAAGGAAATTCTAATTTTTTTATCTCCAATCTTCAGGAACTTCCAAGAAAGAAATAATTATTTCTATCTCCTTTACTGGTGATTATATCACTTTCTATGATGTTAGTGTGGATTCAACAGTTACTTCCTTTGGATCCCATGGGACTAGTCTACATGCTTTGAATCCATTCACAATTGTTGCAGGAGTTAAATGATCTAGTGTTGATTTCAGGACTGGTGGAAAGTCATGTTTCTGCATCTGTTTGCCTTCATGGGTTATTCTGAAGTTCACTACTTGCTGTCACCAAGCACTTTTAAGAGTATGGAAAACAGCAACGTCCATTGGTTGCATTAGGTTTTTTGAATTTGGGAGAAAGCTACCATTCAATTCTATGATCCGAACAGATGGTACATAGATTCAAAGCAGTGGCGTGGCGTGAAAACTTTCGGTGGTCATCGCAATTATTTAAGTTTGTGGTGAAAAATTATTAACTCTAAAATTCAATGGTTGAATGTTCAAAAAAGAAACTTTAAATCTTACCTTCACTTATACATGAACTCCAAATGTTCTGCTAAAACTGGATCGTAGAGTTTTAAAAGCTTATTAAGAGTTTTAAAATATTGCTTGGTCATCGCCGCATCCAGCGATGACCGGACGCCACGCCACTGATTCAAAGATCCATAAATAACACTACAAGTCGCTCTATGCAATGCTTATTTAAGGGTGTATTCCGATCACAACTGCTTATTTTCCGATTCATTTTTAAATTCATTTTTGCTCTTAAACGCATCAAACTGGCATATTCTCTTATTTAGAAACTACATAATGTGCCGTGCTTGTCGATATTTTGATAAATGCAGAAAGTATTGCAAAATATGCTGTCAAAGTTGGCGTTTTGAACCGAATTTTTCGAAGCGGGACATCTGGGAATTGAAAAAATGGTCATACTTAGAAAATAATTGTTTAAAAATCAAATTCTAATAAATTGAGCGAAAAATGAAATCACACGGCCTCTTGTATGCATTCCTTCAAAAACTACCTCAGCAAGTTTCATGTTTTTACTTTTAAAAATGTCGCAGAAAATTTCGAGCTGTTGAGGGTGGAAAATTTTTTTTTCGAATACACCCTTAATATGGCTCAAAAATTTTAACCTTTGTCTTGAGTATTGAACCTTTGAAGTATGAATTATTTTAGATATTAATTTCTTTTAATAATCATATGTCTGATAGCTTAGTGAAGTTACAGTTTCGCTGCTCCAGAAGTGGGCCACTTATGCACCAATAATGGGCCCTTGACCTACTACTGGTTCTAATGAACAAAAAACTAAATAAATTATATACAATGTCTTAGAACCTCAAAAAATAATAAAAATAAATTATTTTTGGACATATGCTCCAATAGTGAGCCCCCATGCCCACTACAGGTACAATTTAAGAAACTGCGATCCAGAAGTGGGCCACCCCGTAAAATCAATACAATACTCAATTTTTAAGTTTTCAGCTAATCTAACAAATTATTTACAATGTAATCGAGTATATCAATGGAAGTTTAATTTAAAATAAAACATAACATTAAAGAAACAACGCTTTAAATAAAACCTTATCTCTTAATGAAATCCCTAAGAATTTGTCAAAAAATCTGTGTTTGAAGACACTAGAATATAAACAAATATATCTACAGGAAAATAACAATTATTCCAAACTGTTTATGGAAAATTAACATTTAAGGACTTTAGCTATCATATTTCTTTAAGTCGTTTTTCTGAAATGGATTGTGAGCTTGTTTTTAAACTTTGAAAATTAGTGACCCACTACAGGTACGTGACCCACTACCTGTGCGTTTACCTTATTACTATAATTTTGATTTACTAACGCTTAGTCTTAATACATGTTTATAAGTGCTCGCATTCCTTATTCACGTTTGATATAAGGATAAATATCATTAACAGATTTAGTTGAATGATAACAAACATCTAAAAATTGTATAAGAATAAAATCAAAAATATAAATAATATCCAAATGTAATAGATTTGTATCTAACAGTATACTCTATAATATAAAATACCGCTTTTTCTGAAAATATTTGGTTTATACGATGGTAAACATCTGAGATAGCGGCAGACGGTATACGCCCCCCAAAAATTATGATTCGTATATGTAAATTTGGACACTTATTTCCGCAGACGATAACTTGTGGCAACAATTGCAATTTAGCTATCGTACAATAAATTTTGAAGGAAGACAAAATGGAGTTGTCACGAGAGCATTATCGCACTATGATTTTCTATGATTTTAATGCTGGGTTAAATCAGGAAGAATGTCTTCAACGTCTACAATTAGCATATGGAAATAAAGCTTTATTTCGTGTCACTATATATTCAGCTGATTTATAGAATTTAGAAGAGGCCGAAATTAATGATGTATGAAGAACACACAGGAAGACCGTTATCAGCATAGATTAAGGACCAAGATGGGACATTTACGGCAAAATCTGTAATGGCAACAGTACTAGCGTCACTTTTGGGAAAGGGGAAGAACTAACAAACCTCCGAAATTTACCTATGTTGAAAAAATATGTTTATCCTCTATGGTTTGAATATCTATTTGTTCCTAAAACGAAACGGGTGTCAGACGATATTCTATTCATGCTTGCTTTATTTATTTAGCTGCTTTTTTTTTACCGTACTTGTATTGTTCATTTTTTACTTACAAAATGATAATTAGACTAATAATATAAAAGAAAGCCGCCAGAAAATTCTGTTAAGAATGCAAATATGTAAGTTTATAAGATTAAATTGTAAAAAATCAAATTCAGGTATTGTGTCAATATTCATATTGAATAAAATTTTATTGAGTGTAATGTCAGTACCTCTATTTATTTTTAACTTTTAGATTTATACAATTCTAAAAATTTGTCGAAAGGAAATTTTCCCCATCTGTAATATTATTATTTCTTATATGTTAATATTATAAACATTATTGAATTGATTGTACGTTATTTACATTAAAAACAATATTTTATCTGTAAGAAAGTGAAAATGCATAAATTTTAAAAGATTATTGCAACGATTGTTTAAATACGTTAAACTTCATAAATTTATAAAACACGGGCTATAAAAATTTTCCTGCCAAAGTGGAATAATTATGAAATTTTCTGGGGCTTGTAGAGTTCAACATTTCATATATGTTTATGTTCCACCATTGCTTTTGATATATAGCATTCAAGACGAAATTTTTACCTAGTATTCGTTGCACTTAAAACCGTTCACTAATCATGTAAAAAAAAAAAACCATATCCGTGCATGAACATAGAATAGATATTAGATATATAAAATAGAATGTCTATTCTATGTTCATGTATCGGTGTAAGATTCTATCGAAAACGTAAACATGCAACATTAAAAAAAAAAAAATCACAATAAGGTAGATACTCAATAATAAGCATACTACAAGGATGGGGAGTTTCTTCCCCATTGTCACTAAGGGCGCTACGATCGCGATCGCATTACCATTACGCTCTATGGGAATGTTCGATCTTGGATGTTAATCTATGGTTATCAGCAATAGTCCCAGAAAAAGTGTCGACCGTACGAAAAATGTTTATTGATGTTAATAGCTGTACCTACCAAATGATGCACAAGGAATTTAAAATTGAATCCGCAGCTAAACATAAAAAACTTCATGAGAAAAATTTGCCGTTGGGTCCTCCATAATTTAACAGAACACCAAAACGCGGAGCGTCTCAGAATCAGTAAAGAAACCCTAAAATTACTTAATGATGGTGGCCACCGCAGTATTTCTAAAATCATAACTGGTGATGAGAAGTACATACAATTTTTTGATGTTCTAACACGTCAAGAAAGTAAAGTATGGTTCTCTAGATGAATCCAAACCAACAATAGTAAAAAGACAACGAGCAATGAAAAAAGTAATGTATGACTTACTTCTGAAGTACAGGTCTGGGCAAAGCCATTAAGATAATGGTGACAGAAGACAGTTATAGCTAACTGGTACACCACTAAGTGTTTTCCAGAAATTCTTCAAGGAGGTGAATGTTAGGGGACTCATGCTTCACCATGACAAAGCATCTTCTCATTCAGCAAGAATTACAGTCGAATTTCTCTAATAAAAAACATCAAAGCGATAGAACATCCATCCTATTCTCCTGATCTTGCTTTGTGTGACATTTGGCTAATTTTTAATTTAAAAAAATTACGTGGTCGATGTTTTCATTCCGAGGGTGAGATTGATGACACTATAAAAAATATTTTTCATTTATTGCTAGAAATGAATGGCTTGAGGTATTTATATTTGGAAAATTCGCCTATAAAAGTGCTTTGATCTTGGAGGGAACTACTTTGAACTCTCCTAAGAGCAAGTTTAACTTGTAACATTTAACAGTGCCTCAAAAATTTCTGTGTGACCATCGTATAATCAAAAATATCTTCGAATTAATAAAACAAATATTACAGTTAAAAATTAGTGGTATCTGAAAGTTTTTAGTAAAGAGGCAAGCAAACTCTTTTTGCCCTAGTGGTATTCGGTCTAAACTGTTAAGTGATTAAATAATGGTAAAGGAAACCAAACTGAATATAGTTTTCATTAAAGAATATTTGTTTATGGTTTGAGATTAGTATATCCGAAACAACATATTTATAATCACTAAAATTTGTCATTGCTTTGCTTTGATTTTAAAGAAACATGCATTAAACAAATTTGCCCCATGTTAGAGAAAGTGATAAATAAGTTCTGTGTTTAGCTTTGAAAAAAAAAGGTGTAAAGCTAAATACGTATAACATAGTTTCAGTGGATTTTTAAGGTATATATCAGTAAACTAAACTTATGTTTCATCTAAAAGTATTTTGAAGAGTGATGTGTTTTACGATATTGAAGAATTATTATCAGGTGAGCCTTCTCGTTTACTTCCACTCTTTATGCAGACATTACATTATATGAGATAAAAAAAGTTTATTTTGCTGAAATACATTTTATTTACAATTAATCATATATATTTAAAACATAGTAAATATCAGCTGCAAACTAGTGATGGGCAAAACGAATGATTTTACTATTCGAATGAATAGTTTTGTGTGTGCGCAAAAGCATATTACAAAATTTCTGGTAGAAATAGAAATAGAATCGATAAAAAGTTTCATATTTTAATTAAAACTAATTTCTAGAACACTGGCACTCACTCTATACGGTTCTCGATTTCATTCCATGTAGTCCCGTAAATTGACTACATAATTATAAAAAATATTTATACGTAAACATATACAAATATATGTATATATTGTGAAATATATTTTTTAAAAACATGGCGATTGTTTTTAAAATCTTAAAAATAAAACATTACGCTTCTGTAAGGTTTTTTTCCGAAATTAGAGCGAAAGAAAAACCCTGAACAAAGTAGAGCAAAAAACTTAATACGCTATTTTTTTTTTAATTCCGAAAGGCTATAGCAGAATATCACTAGTCTGATCTTTAGTGTTTCCCTTCAAGTTCAAGATCATTCCCTATTAGCGAATATACCTTATCCACAACGTAGTTGCTGTAAAATTAACAGTGGATTCAACCGTGACTTTCCAGATTACAAAAAATAGTGCCCAGCACACAGAAAATAGGAAGCTCCCCCCCCCCTTTTTTTTAATGCTTTGATAGTTTTTTTTATTTATTTAATATATATTTTACACTGTTCACTAACAACATTAAAAATAATTTTCCTATAAAAAATATTAATTATATATTTAAAAAAAACTTTGAAATTCAATAAAATCTACACATTTTATTAGCCGCATGCTAAAGAATTCGCTACTTACAGCAGCTTTTTCATTTGGATGATTTTAGTGTTTAAGAACGTAATTCGATTTCACATCCGTTAAATTAGTGTTTTGTTTATGTTACATTTTTTTAATTCATTGATGAAGTTTTAATCTCATTTTTTTCCAACCAGTATTTCATAATGAAAATTTTTTTATTGTTTTTAGTAGCAACGGGATAATCTTCATTTATGGAGCGCGGTTGAGATAGATTTTTTTTTCTAATCATGCAATAAGTCATTTAAATAACCATAAAGAATCAAAGATGAGATGCAGTACACACAGACGAGTGCATTTTCCCCCCTATTCAAGGGTGTAAATACCGAAACTGTGCTATATTTAGGAGTTACAGAATTTGAGATAAACGAAATTCATTGCTCAAGTTATTGCCAACGTGAATATGACACCAGCATTAATCACAGACATGTTTTTTGGTTTACAATATAGATTGATTAAAATTGATATTTTTGTATTATGTATGTTTAGTATATAATAGTAGTTCATTATAATACTAACACATATGACTGCAAAAAAGTAAACGCGATCCTCGAGTTTGCTTCTATACAAGATTTTGGCTCTTACTGAAACTATTTAGTACCAATGTTCTAGAGAGAAAAAAAACATTTACTAAAATCAACTATTATTTAAATATAAACAGAATAAAGTAACATTTTCGAAATTTATTATTCGTTTTTCATTCCTGTTTCTTGTCTGAAAATGAGTAGCCATTTTCTTGTTTATTCGAGTCCATTCCAACTTCTTTTGATTTCGTTCTAGACTGATATGCTTCCATGTAAAATTGGAAAAAAAGGTAAAGAAACAGAGGAACGAAGCAGATATTAGTAATATAGGTGAAAATTCCCACTTTGCATCCAAATAGTGGAACAAAGACAGACCCTAATAAGATGATCACGACAAATTGCATCTGAAAATAAATGAAACAGCAATGATAATCAAGATAAGTACAAATAAAATGCATGTAAACATACATAGGTTACATAGCTGCTAAGTTTCTACTAATCTTTCGTAACAGTCCAAGAGCCGACAGCACAGAAACCTATGTTATCAAGAACAAGAAAAAAACCTTTATTTTATGGAAGAGTAGAAGTAGGGGGATCTAATGATCCATGAATGCCGGAAGTGAAGTGGTGCATAAGCGAAAAATTATTACCACCAGAGGTTGACACGTAGGTTTATCATTGTGTTTGTCCTACAAACAAAGGTATGAAAACATGGAGGATAGTTGTAGGACAAAGACAATGATAAAACCCACGAGTTAACCACTGGTAGTATTAATTATTGGCTAATGCACCGCTTCACTTCCGGCAGACATGGATCATCAGATTCCCCTACATCTACTCTCCCATAAAAAGAGGTATTTTTCTTGTGCTTGATATTTTGCTTGTGATTTTTCTTGTCGGCTCTTGGACTATAATATGTAGATTAATTTTACCCAGGTTAAATGCGTTTTCAACCAGAAAATTTATTTTATGAATCTTTATTAAAATTTGAGAACTATGCAAAACTTCTTTAGTTTAGCATCCTAAAAAAGATTCTGGTACGATACGTATTAACCCTTTCCGGCGCAAAAAATTCTATTTATAAAATGGTGAAATACTGGATCTACACCAGAATTTGCAAATGAATTTATTTGAAAATAAAAACTTGTTTATGTTAACGCATTTTACAAAAGGAAAATTTTAATAAAATATTCTGGGTGCCAGTACACTTAAAATTCGGTGTCCTTTTTTGTAAAGACCGCCGTTTTGGTTAAACCTGGGCCAAATTAAACCGCATATTATGGAAGGTTAATGGGAAATTGGCGCCTTAGAATTTGTCACATGCTAAATTTTACTTTAAATGATGATTCATGACCATACACGTGGTGTGATGTGACACAACAGTTTTTATATCATAATTCGCGGATCAAATAAATCCATTTAGAACCAGAAATTTTGATTAATGGAATGTAACTTATTTTCTAGTTGTATATATTTGACTTCACTTGCTAAGAAAAAGACCAAAACAGTTAAAAACAGACTTAATTGATCAGTGTTGATTAAGGGGAATTTTTCGATCGCACCATTTATGTATTTTACACACGTTTCACCATTTATTTAGAAAATGATAAAAAAAGCGCCATTAATTTACGAAGAATATGTTCTACAAGTGATAAAACTAATATTTTTTGTTTATAAATGTGATAAAATAAAACGTAATTTAATGTTTTTTCAACAATGAGAACGTGCTTCACAATATAGTTAACCCCTTCGGGATGAGAGTCTTTTACAGAATTTTTAATCTTTAATCACCGGTTTTTTTAAAGAAAAATTTTTGTCTAATTGAATCGGGAAAATGCTCGGATTAAATAAGGCAAAATTTACAATAAAAATTTACTGGTGAGAATAATCCCCGATTCTGAGGACCTTAAGCGGCACGAATACCGGTCGCTCGCCCCCAAGTGGTTAAAATGGCAGTTTCTATTTAAGCAGATGGATGACTGGATATTTTGCTGTTAATTTTTTACAGTGTTCAAAATAATGGGAACTTCAAGCTAATTTTGTATTTGAAATATCAGTAAATATTTTTCTTAAATTTTAATTGTTGTTTTTTTTCACTTCTAATTATTTTACTTACATATGCAGTATGTAATTTATTTAAAAGCAATCAGCACTATCATTGAAATTTTTGAAAATAAAAAGTAGTTATTTTAAAGAAAATGTTTTTCCTTCTTTCTCCCCCTCCCCCTGTTTTTGGTTCAATTTTTCTCGAAGGATGTTATACCTAGAAGTTCAGTTTTTATTTAAATGTAAATAAATTTATTTAAAATGTAAATTTTGCATACACATGCAGTAGGTAAAAATTTTACGTTCTGTCTAGGAGTAGCCCTTAGCCATAATATATTTACCTTCAACAGATGAATGGAAGAAATTTCGCAAATTGAAAATAGCGCTCCCTTACGACTGATATTCCTTTTGCATGGTATAAAACGAAAAGTTTACACTAGAAAAATTTCAAAAAGGTGAATTTTAAAATATTAATCACAATTTTCCTTGTTTTCCACCACCCCCCCCCCCCCGCTTTTGGGTACAATTTTACTCGACGGTTGTTATACCTAGAAGTTTACTTTTTTATTTATTTAAATACACTGGCGGAAAAATAAAAATCCCAACACCAAGAAAGACTTGTGTTAGATAAACGAAATTTGGTAGGCGTGTTTATACATCTGAAAGATGACTGATCTGAAAGATGACGAAATTGGGTAGGCGTGTTTATACATTTGAAAGATGACATCCATTGAAATTTCGAGCTTCGCGCATAAGTGTGGCGCTAGTGGCGCCCCTCAGAACTTGCAGATCAGGTTTACTTTAAATGCGTGCTGGTTCTTGGACGTTATTTAGCTTCGAAATGTGACGTATTGAGTTGATGTTAGCCAAAAATGCCTTTAACAAGACGAAGAAGCCACTGTCAACAGCTCACCGAGTTGGAACGAGGTCGCATAATCGGGCTACGAGAAGGTGGATTTTCTTTCCGCGATATTGCAGAAAGACTTGACTGGAATTTATCCACTGTGCATGATTGTTGGAAGCAGTGGTCAAGGGATGGTACTACCTCAAGAAGACCGGGTTCCAGGCGGCTACGTGGCTCTCCTGGGAGGGAAGATCGCCGTATTCGGCGTACGCCTGTGGCGCTTCGTTCTGAGTGTGACAGAAATTTGAGCTGCAGTTGGTACCACAGTGACACAACGAACTGTTAGAAATTGGTTACTTCAAGAACAGCTCCGAGCTAGGCACCCTGCAGCGTGCATTCCACTGACTCCAAGCCATTGCCGTTTGTGAAGCCGTTCGTGTCAAGCCAGAGCTCATTGGTGGGTGGAGTAGAGATCTGTTGAGTTTCTTTTTCATCAGAAAACACAACAGATCTCCACTCTGTCCTCCAATGAGCTCTGGCTTGACAACAATGGCGTCGCAAACGGCAATGGCTTGGAGTCAGTAGAATGCACTCTACAGGGCGCCTTACTCGGAGCTGTCCTTCAAGTAACCGATTCCTAACAGTTCATTGTGTCACTGTGGTACCAACTGCAACTCAAATTTCTACCGCAGAAGCAGTACGATGCGTCACAGTCCTACGCGGAATACGGCGATCTTCCCTCTCAGGAGTGCCACGTGGCCGCCTGGAACCCGGTCTTCTTGAGGCAGTACCATCCCTTGGCCATTGGCTTCCAACAATAATGCACAGTGGATACATTCCAGCCAAGTCTTTCTGCAATATCGCGGAAAGAAAATCCACCTTCTCGTAGCCCGAAAATGCGACCTCGTTCCAACTCTGTGAGCTGTTGACAGTGGCTTCTTCGTCTTGTTAAAGGTATTCTTGGCTAACATCAACTCAATACGTCACATTTCGAAGCTAAATAACGCCCACGAACTTTACAGCACGTATTTAAAGTAAACCTTACCTGCAAGTTCTGAGTGGCGCTACTAGCGCCACACTTATGCGCGAAACGCGAAATTTCAATCTGTCATCTTTCAGATGTATAAACACGCCTACCAAATTTCGTTTATCCAACACAAGTCTATCTTGGTGTTGGGATTTATTTTTCCGCCAGTGTATAAATTATGTTTTTTTTTTTTTTCAGGGTAAATCATGCTACCTAATCTAATTATGATCTTTTCCAACAGTTTTTCCGCATAGTTTTCATCATGTTGTTCATTTATAAAAACATCCTAGACAACTCATTTGAACAGTTTAGGCATTTTATGAGTTTCCTAGTTGACGTTAACTTTACGATATGTCTAGGAGTAGCTCATAGCTATTATATATATTAAGCCTCAGCAGATAAATGGAAGAAATTTCGCAAGTTGAAAATAGCGCCCTCTTACGACTAACTTTTTTTTTTTTTTTTGGTTGATTGATGAAAAGTTTTTGAAATGAAAAGTTTACACGAGAAAAATTAGAAAAAGAAAGGTTAAAATATCAGGTTGTAAACGAAAGTTTTCCGCCACAGCTAATACGGTCTGTGAAAACAGTTCGCGTTGGCGTGTTTGTTCATATTTTGTCAAACGATTTTTGGCATTTGAAAGAAAGAGACTTATTTTATAACACTGTTGTGAAATTTGTAAAAAATATCGTTATCATTAAGTACAAGGTGCCTGAAATGGAACAATCACGCTACCAGATTACAATTGTCATTTACTTCCAGTTCTATTGCAAAATGTCAGCTACAGAATGTATCCGAATAAAGTGTACAGCTTTTGGTAGTAGTGTTGTATCATATGACACTGAAGATTTGGTGGAATGGTGGTTGTATATAATATTACAGTTAATTATATTATAATTAGTATTATGTAATGGTGATTTGGCGGAAAACTTTCGTTACAACCTAATATTAATCCAAATATTATAAATTTTTCTAACTGAAAAATTTTAAACAGAAATTTTCAAATATTAATCCAAATCAGTAAAACCGCTAACCTGGTAAAATGACCATAACTCCGCAAACGTGGACCCTATCAACTCCCCCCCCCCCCCAGATATTTGAGAAAGCCCTGACATGAGTCACGAAAACGTCACACAAAGTAGACAAAACAAAGAAAAAAAATCCAAACAACTTGCATGTTTTGATTTAGTTGATTCTTAATTCTTTTTTTCTAATAATTAATAATTCCTAGAGTAAAGGAAAACGAAACATGCAAGTTGTTCAAATCTTTTTCTTTGTTTTGTCTGCTTTGTGTGACGTTTTCGTGACGCGTGTAAAGGATTTCTCAATTATCTAGGGGGCGTTGACCCTATACGAACAATCTTTACAAGTTGTGGGCTTGATGGTCAATTCTGTTTTGTCTACCGGCCGCAGGAGTGGAAAGTAGTGCTTGTGTACGCTGACAAATTTAACACGTACTGCGTATGCTCTAAGTATAATCTCTCTCGAATAGCTTTATTTTTCATTTCGGAGAACGTTTTTTAGAAATAGTCCAAGAGCTGTTAAACATTTTAGGGAAGGTATTTGAGGCACCCTGAAAATTTGTGCAACACTTCTTTTGTAATGGCTGAATACAAAATCGAATGTCTGGCTGAAGGATCGCGGCCCAAAAACTGTGCCAGACACGTGTCAAGTGCCATTTTTTGACTATCCAAAAAAGGTTTTTGAGGCACGCTGAGATTGAGGCAGAATAATATTTATGCTTAGAAAAATATATTTTGAAAATGACAGACATTTTAGTCGGCACAAAAAATGTGCCAGACACGTGTCAAGTGCCAAATGGCACTTGACACGTGTCTGGCACAGTTTTGGGGCCACGATACTTCAGCCAGACATTCGATTTTGTATTCAGGCATTACAAAAGAAGTGTTGCACAAATTTTCAGGGTGCCTCAAATACCTACTCAAAAATGTTCAACAGCTCTCCTACTAAAAAAATTACTAAAAACTACAGGTGGGAAAGAGCATACCCAATTTGAACAGGAGCCCTTTTTTTTTAAATTTAAAACATAATTATAAGAGTTCTTTCTAACACAATTTTTTTTTTCTTAAATTTCGAGAATTCGCATTGTGTTACAAAAATGTCTATTTAACCAAACCTGTAAAACTTCCTTTCTTTGAATTAAAATGTATTAAAAAACAATAAAGGGTAACTTAAAGGAAATTTGATACTGTTTGATCATTTTTTTTTAAACTTTCTTCTATATACATAAAAAAACAGTACTGATATCGTGAAAAATTTCGACCTACGTTTTATGACGGATTTAGAAATTTTTGGATGTCCTGAACACAATATGACTACTTTTGGGAAATGTTTGTCTGCCAGGTGTTTATATGTATGTATCACATATTTTGTTGGTACCCTCTGGTTAAATTCCACGGAAAATTTCTAAACTTTATATTCAACCAGACGTTGACGCATGAAGGTGCAGATAAGGTTTTTGCGTATATAGAACAGCAGGAGGCGCTGCTATGTCCCATTATTAACGATTTCCGCGACAGCTATATATGCATAGAAAACGGAATGCTGAGATCAGAAATAATATATATGATTAATTATTTAATTAAAACTATAAACGATTGATCCCTAACAATGCATACAAGTATAAGTACGATGCTTAGTTAAAAATGCTTAATAATAATAATAACAATAATAAATAGCAGTAATAATAGAAATGCTTTACGCATTTACACTGTGTCGTAAATTTAATTAATAGAAAATAATATCTATTAAAAATATGCTTTCTAATTTCTTCAACGTTACGAACGAGTGAAATTAAAAAATATTACCAAACTGATTAAAAAAACACATTTCTGTGCTTCATATAAAAAAGAGCGATATATTCGCTAAAAGTGCGCAACTTAATCGGAGCAGTAATAATAATTTATAAAAAAGAAGAATGATTACAATCTTTAAGGAAAATTCTAC
The DNA here is from genome assembly GCA_963932465.1 of Maratus speciosus. NCBI lineage: Eukaryota > Metazoa > Arthropoda > Arachnida > Araneae > Salticidae > Maratus > Maratus speciosus. Next base: position 178,616,766 of record OZ010793.1, read on the forward strand.
GTATGTATTTGTATTCAAAGCAATTTTTTATACGCAGATTACGCGAGGACGTATTTTGTTTTCTTCAACTGCTCCATAAAAGCAGGTATTTTCTAAACAATAATAACATCAACTAATGTGTGATATATCAGAACGTTCATTTAAATATAATCAATTTATGTTATGATTTGCGTAAATTTACGTATGATTTTTCATGCGCTATTTTTTTTTTAATTTTACAAAAATCTAGTAAATACCTTCAAATAGAGAAGAACATTCCAAAAGTAAGCATTTTAATAATTTTAAAATTATTAGAAAAGCACAAAGTAGTTCATTATCTCAACATTTCGTAGATTATAGTAAATAGATCAATTTAATAAAATATTAGATCCATTTAAAAATCCATTATTTCCGGTATGGCTGCAAATTCCCCTCCACCGAACAGTCTATCCCTAAATACTTATTCTTATATTTTCACACACACACACACCTTACTTTTGATATAAAAAGAGAAAATATCCGTGCAAATACGGAATACACACTTTTTCATATTTCTAAATCATAGAAATTACTATATAAAATAATTACTAGAACATAAAATCTATATTTTAACTTACTATTTGAAGTTGCGTAATATACTTCTTCCACCAAAGATGTTTTCTGACTGCAGGACCCATAGCAGCTAGGCCATAGTATGTGTACATAATAATATGCACAAAGGCGTTCAAATACATGGGGATCAGTTGTATTCCAACTGCAGTTAATAAATAGCAGTAAATTAAAAGGAAATATAATTTATATCAATCATAAAAATTCAATACAGTAATTTTTAGTGTATGTCGCGTCCTCGTATCACATATACACAATTTTTAATACTTAATTTGGATGAAAGCTTTGTTATAAAATAAGAGAAAAAAAATGAAACTCATTTTATTCTTTAACATACGTAGGACAATTTCACCATAAAATTTAATAAAATGTATACGTTCAAAACACGTACACTTGCTCCATGGTACACAGAAACAAGAACTTTTATATGAACTTTTACAAATATAATTAATAATGAAGCGTAATATCGATGTTTCAAACTGTTTCTGCAGTCGTCTTCAGGGTAAATATGATGTTGAAATTTTTAAAAGTCTAAAGACGAAACCTTCCTTCGAAACGTCTATAATATATACATTCAAATAATTGATCAAGACTCGACAGGAAGCTTTTATCTGTTTACTTTTAAACATGTCAACATCATATTTACCCTGAAGACGACTGCAGAAGTAGTTCGAAACATCTATATAAAATCGACAGGTAGCTTTCATCTGTTGACTTTTAAACATGTCAACATCATTTTCACCCCGAAGACGACTGCAGAAGCAGTTCGAAACATCGATATTATGCTTTATCATTATTAGCCATTTGGAAAAATAGTTATTGTCCTCGTCAGGGTAGGAAATCAAAAGCATATCTGAAGGTTTTTATTGGTTTAATCATTTTATTCGTTTTCTTATTGGTCTATACAGTAATCCGTATTTCTCTTTACTTTTAACAGAGATGGACAACAGAGTGTTGCCACTATGACAAAAAAGGAATAAAAACTACAAAAAAAAATAACTCAGAAACAAATTGAGATACAGCTTTCAAACAAATTGCATTTAAAAGTACACTTTTTTTTAAAATTTGTACAAGTTCATATAAAAGTTCTTGTTTATGTGCACCATGGAACAATATGTGTGTTGAACGTATTCATCTTATTAATTGCATTTTATTCTTTTAAATTGTAACAGTTAGTATTGAAATTGAACTGCGTTTAAAATGCATTTATTCAATGGATCTTTAATTTTCATTGATAAATCGCCGCGTAACGATTTTATTCAGTGCTCAAAAGTCATACATACATAATATGACAATACGATGCATATAATAAATATGTCGTCGCCTCAGTGCAACAGTACGACATCTAGTAATTGAAAATGAGATGTCTGACTTACTGTTATGAGAAACTGTCTGCATTTAGTGGAACAGTAGGGAATTTTCATAAAACACATCCGAGATATAGGCCAATTCCATTGGCGTAACATTTTATCATCGAATTTTGTTTTCAAATCTATGTAGAAAATTTACCAATAAAGCTAGAACAAATTTTTACAATTTAAAATATTTCTTACTAGGGTCTTAATACCCAAATACCTGCAGATTATTTCAATCTCTCTTTGAGTAGCAAAAATTGCAATTCAAAATTCTGTAACGGACGTAACATAAAATATACAAACATTTTCTGCCTTCATTGAAGTGTAAAAATTTTCAAAACGATCCAGTTAAAAAAATGATTTAATGATCTCAACAACACTAAATAATGCCAAATTAAACAGTAACTTGTTTAATTAATTTCTGAATAATAAAAAATGGCATTTACACGTGTAACTGAGGTAACTTTTATTGTGTAACTGACATAACATTATGACTTTACAAAGACAATAATGGTACTTAGTTTGTAAACAGTAATTTACAATGCCTTTTTATAAGGATTTTTCTATAGAATATACAAATACCAAATTTTCAAATCATGCCCTTAAATCAAACATATTATAAATTTGATTCGATAAATTTGATTTAATTTTAGTATACCAGGGAGCCAGCGAAAGACTGTCAACCAAATTCTGTCAAGTACATGAACGAACTTATGTTAAAGAAGGGTAAAGTGTGAGGTCTTGTTTGAATGTATGCATTTTCAAAATATTTTAAGCATGTGTAAAGATTAATCTGAATATTTTCTTTGTAATTTCTAGTTATAAAAATTAGAGAAAAATAATCTCATTTACCTGCTTCAGTTCTCGAAGTCAACCACATTAACAGGGGCAGAGCAGAATGATGCGTTACATGCAAAAAACTGACCAGGTTTTGTTTTTTCCTAAGGACGAAGAATATCTGAAAAAGATGTTTTTTTCAAAGTTATTTCTATTTCACTTAATTTTAAAATTTACTGAAAAATGTAACTAAAAAAAAAAAAATCTTTAACGTTGTAACAATTCTGCAAAGAAAATATAATCGCATCATTGCCTGTTACGTTTACCTTTAAAAATGAAAGAAATTTTCCGAAATTATTAAAGCTTGTTAACCCTAGAATACACGTGCAGGATATGGCACATATTCAGAGTACGTACAGTATTTACATCTGTCACCACTATTTTTCGAAAAGTAACCTTCAAAATATACTATTGCAGAATTTGTAATAAATGTCTGCAATTAAAACAATATGACGACTTTTATTTGAATTTATCGGTGACAAAGTACAAACCGTACATACCAAAGAGCTTTTCTGGCGTACGCAGTACCCCGCGCGTGTATTTGAAGGTTAACAAAATGTCATATCCGTCTATACAAAACTTTAAAGGAATGGGGGCTTTTCCAGTGTTAAGACCTCCACGAAATAGTGAAATGGTTTTGTTGAGAGAAGAAATTTGGCAACATTTTCTGGCAACCTGTTTCATGAACAAAAGTAAATTTTTCAAAATTTATAGAATTAATTTAATATAAAGACACCATTTATCTATGTTTATATTCAAACAGAAGTTACGATTGCTTTCGTAGCTGTTTATCATTTGGAAACAAATCTCTTGTGTCCGAATTGTGCCAGGCTTAAAAAAAAAAAAAAAAAAATGTCAAAGCCCCTATAGTGGAAAAGTACCAAGGAGTATTTTACAATTTTATTCATTTTGAATTTTTCTTTTAAAAAACATTTAATTTTTATTAAAATTAAGTGTTGCGCAGATATTATGTGCACTGAGTACAACATAACGTTCACATAGCAGAGTCATTAATTTGCACATAAAATAATATCTAATTAAAATAACCTATCATTTAAATAAAACTTGTATTCTTCCAAGAGTAAAATGTAAATATTGTGTGAAAATCGAAATTTGGGAACATTAAAAACGCAAAAGAGCGTATTTTAAGAAATAGTTGTGTGAAGGTCCGAAGCCTGGTAAATCGTAGGTTTTACACGTAGATCTTATCGTTTGCCAAAATGAACTGGTAAAAATCCGAAACATGCTTTTAAATGCATCCATTTCTGGATTTTACTAAACTATTTCGGTAAAAGCTAAGATTTATCGACTCCCTTTGGTATAGGTCCGAAATGATGGTTTAGATTGACACAGGTTTCGGCAAGTATTACATCCCCTTACTTAGATATCTGGTATATACAACCTAGTGTTGCCAGGTGTTCCGCGTAAATCAGAGTTCCAAATGAACTTCAAATGTACACCACTAATTTCTTACAGTTTATTTCGCCATCTTTAATCGTAGATAATTCTGCCATTAGATAAGGCGAAGAAAATTACTTTAAAATACTGGTGTTCAGAGCATTTACACGTGTCACGGAACACCTGGCAACACTAATTCTACCGAACATTTAATTTTTTTTAAATATATAATTATGTAAGAAAATCACTTATCATTAAACTAAAGTTATACATGCTAAAATTGAAAATAGCATATTTAAGGGAATATAAGTATGTTTAACAAATTTAGATATCTATGTTTCCGTACAACATTGGCCACCAATAGTTGCCGATTGTGCGTAATAAAGATGTTGATCTGTTTATTAAAACGTAATTAATTGTAATTAGATTAATTCATTTAGCCTTTAAATGTAGTATTTTCACTTTTAACCTGCATAACTTTAGTTCATTTTTTATTATTTAAAGACTATGCTAGTTGAATAGTGCATTAAAACCATTTTATTTTAGATTATACTCCATATCTTCATGGATCAGACAATTTTCATATTAAATTTAAACGGAACCTAGACTATTAAGCTTAACTTTATATAGCATTAAACTTATCTTTAAAAAATGTATTCTATTTAATCCATTTATTAAAAGGAAATATTCATGCAAGAAATTGAATTTATTATGCATAATCTTATTTAATACTGTCAATCCATAATAAACTAATTTGTTACAGCAGGGCTAAATCTTGGACATTTTGGTCTGCAAATATGTTAACAAATTTGCACAAAAACATAGTGTTGCACGTCGTTGTACAGTCCCATTTTCTGAGTCTTTGTCCCCCAACTGAAGAAAGCTTGTTTTACTACTTCAACGTAAAAATTTACCCTCATTGCCAAATGTTTTGATGAAATTTTGTTTTGCTTATATAAGGTAAACTGCTTATAAGGTACTTGGTGCATGACGCTTTTAGTTTATCCAACTTAGCACAAAGAACATAAGGTCTTTAATATCTGTGATACCGGCTATTACTGATTGTGGATGCATTTTACTTGTCAGTACAACTTTTATTCAAACATTTAGTTTCTGGAGGTTTTTAACTGACGCTGCCCTTCAAAATCTTTCCTCAGCAACCTTTCAAAATGCTTTATAAAATAAAAAAAAATCTTGTTTTTTAATCCAAGAAGATCACAAGACTATTCTCCCAACATATTTAAAATTCAATAGCGTCATGCTATTGAATTTTAAATATCACTATTCCCGGATAATATTTGCCTCATTTAATTGCAGAAATTCTGCAATTAAATAAGGAAATTATTACTGTATGAAAATAGTGTATTCAAAATTCGAAAATGGTGTATCTCTAGAAATCTTGACCATAAAGGTAGTTCAAGAATTATTTGTGATCCTCGGTCAAAAGTATAAAAATCGTTAGTTAAAGGTATTATAAACTAATCGAATTTCAATATGAGTAAATAAGAAAGTCGATTATCTGAACAATTGAAAAATTGTTCACCCCTTAACAATATTGTTGAAATGGTTCAAGAATTATTTCATCGCCTAAACAAGATTCCCAAAAATTGTGTTCTTAAAATATTGTATTATAACTTTAAAAAAATTATCTTTGATGTCGAGTGTCTTGGAAGCTTCATTGAATTCATCAAATTGGAACGTGAATGTCAAGTTTACAGGCCTCGCAGCGTTTACCTTTGCTAACACTATTTTAAAAGTCTAAATCTCGTATAACATTCCTTAAAAATCTGCAGTATCAAAGAATATTCTTTTGAAATAATGCTAGCAAAGATTTAAAAAAAAAAAAAAATTAAGAATGCTGCAAATCTTGAAAAAAGGCTTAAGCAGAGCCCACAGTGTTCCAAAAATTTTGCACATTTGGTACCATAATTTCAAAACAATATTTGTGGTACATTTATTTTGCAGTGGTACGATAAAGAAACTTAACATGATTATTCTTGATATATTGTTAGCAAAGTATATAAGATATACAGACGTGTGAAAATTATTAGAATAATTGTGAAATGTACATTAAAATCTTGTTATATTAAAGAAATACATTTAAAAATATTGACCCATTTAATATTTAGTGTACATCCCCTTGTTTTTTTATTAAAGACTCAATACGTCATGGCATATTTTGTATGAGTTTTTGGCAATTAATTTGTATTTCGTTGTCATGATACCAAATTTGGATGAGTTTTTCTGTCAGAATATTCTTGTTTGTGATGTTTCATTTCTTTAATTTAATTAAAGAAAGCATTTCCATGGCCTGGAAACAGTCCAGATATGAACCCCATAGAGAATCTTTGGGCCATTGTAAAGAAAAAATTAAAGAAATACATCACAAACAAGACTAGTCTGATAGAAACACTCATCCAAATTTGGCATCATGACAACGAAATACAAATTGCCAAAAACTCATACAAAGTATGCCAAGACAGGTATGCTATCATTTTATTAATAAAAAACAAGGGGATGCACACTAAATATTAAATGTATCAATATTTTTTAAATATTTCTTTAATATAACAAATTTTTATTGTAAATTTCACAATTCTTCTAATAATTTTCACACGTCTGTATTGAACGCTCCGAGACATGGTTTAACACCATTTCCCCTTAAGAGGTAAATTTGTTTGACACAAACTAAAAAGTAAGGACCACGCTACACTTTTACCGTATATTTTCCTTATATAATGCAATATATAAGGCAGTTCCCGAGATGGTCATCCTTATCCCTGTCACTAACCCCTTCGGGACGAGTTTCCTTTACAGAATTTTTAATCATTTATCACTGATTTTTCATAAAAGAAACTTTTGGCCAATTTATTCGCAAAAGTAATCTAATTTTATAAGGCAAAAACAATAAAAAATTACTTTTAGGAATAATGAAAGAATCGGAGCACTTTATGCGGCACGTATATGTAAGGCTTGTCCCCAAGGGGTTACATAAAGTGAATATTGCAGCTTAAAATTAGCGGTGTCGAAAAGCTTATAGTAACGAAACAAAAAAATTCTTTCACGCAGAGTGTACAAGCAAACCTGCAAACTTTCCATTTTAGCCAAATTTAAAAAACAGAATTGTGGTTTCTAAAAGTATGAAGCGATGTAGCATTAATTACCATATGCAGTTAACGACAAGGAATGCTGCGAAAAATTTTATTACAGATTTAAAAAAAAATTTACTTCTGTGTTATACATTTGTAATTTATTGTAATTTGAATTCATTGATTTTGAAAACTACATTCTTATTTACGGTTTAAACCTTTGTAACCGAACAACTCATATTTGACAAATATTTACTCGGATTTTACAGTACATCTCTACAAGAATGAACAAAAAAATGAACACAAAAAATATACAGGATGTTCATAAAAGAATGCCCCATCTATAAATTTTAATAGTATCAACTGCAAGCGTTGTAGATTGTTGGTTCAAGATGAGAAATAAATATTAACTCAAACAGTTTTAGATAAACGCATGCGCGAATACTGCTTTCTTATTGACTCGCTTGCAGTGCCACGTACGCAAAATGGCGACTCCTGAGCGTAGAAGCGTTACTGCTGGGTTGGAGATTTTAAAGACGTTAGAGCCGTGCGATTTTTTTTTTGTGGCTTTATAAAAGATCGTGTCTACGTTCCGCTGCTACCTAATGATTTGCAAGAGTTGAGACACAGAATTGAAGAGGCTATTGTTTCCATTACTCCGGACTTGTTAACCAAAGTACGAGAAGAATTTGCCTTTAGACTGGATATGTGCAGTATAACTTACAGGTGCACATATTGAATATTTGTAACAAAACTAAGTTTGCCTTCAACCCAGCAGGAAGGGTGCGGGGTGTTTTGACACCCCACGCTCGAAAATATTGGTCTGCTGTCTATCCCTATAAACCGAAGTGGTCGAGTCCATCAGTACCTACTTCCAAGGTCACTTTCAGTGCGTAGCGTGTGAAAACGGAGAATTCAGACTTTTTTTTGTCTTATAGAATTATAGAAAGTCTTATTGAAATTGAAGCTATATGTAAAAACTGCAAAAAATCTGAAGTTCCTGTATGTAAAACCAAATTATTATGAAAATTCATAAATCTCAATATTTTTATCCACAATAACGTATAATTTTATTGTAATAAAAATTGTAAAGAAAAATTAAGTTTTTCGAATAAGGAAAATAAAGGTGGGTGCTTTTAATTTATTGTTTATTAATTTTTTTAATTAACGATAATTTAACATTTCATTTATTTTTCACGAGACTGTAAGAACCATGAATTTCACTAATAGATGGAATTCAAGATTTTTTTTTTCGTATTTATGCCATTTAATATGTTTGGGGTGTGCTGACAGCCCATGCCCGTCCTCATGTTACGCTTCACGGTGTGCGTCCTGCCGGGTTAATTTGATGCATGGTTTGTTGTAAATAGTCTAAATTTAACTGTTAAAATATACCATTGAAAGTGGGACATTCTGTTACGGACATCCTGTATATTGAGAAAAAGTGCTTGTTTCATAGATGTAACAAAATGAAAATTACGTATTTCTCATAAATATTGTAAATTTTATAATTCAAAATTGTAAAATATGAATTTTTCGGAAAGGTAGGTTTATATATCTGGACGTCTCTATCCTTTTTAATTTCATTAAATTCGGAAGGTTTATTTTAGAAATCGTCACGTGAAACAACTCAAGTGATAAATTCAACTTTGATATAAACAAATTAGCTGAGTATCGCCATTTGTAGGAGATTCTACGAGTAATTTTATTACCCGCAGTTTTGGAAGATAGCAGCATTCTATAAAATCATCTTAAAATTCACTTGAAATAACATTGATTTTGGGGGTATGTTATCGATTTGCAACATGGTGCTGCAATGGTTTAACCTCTCCAGGGACAATTTTTTTTATGGTGAGAAAAAAAATTACTTTTTTTACGATTTATTCATTTTATATTAATAGGGATTCAAAAAGCCAAAAAAGAAAGGGAAAAACAATAACAATTCACAAAAAATAACGTCCACATTTGTAGCCGCTGAGCTTTAATGGTAATTTTTGAGTGAAATGATTTCTTATAAAAAAACCAACAGTAAATTTCTTTTTTTATATTTCGACAAATTATTATAAAACTTAATATATTTGGTTTATCTGATATTTTTATCAAACGATTTGTTCAAATAATCGAACAACACTGACTGCCAAAAAATTAGCTCACGCTTTTTTTATATTTCTAACTCTACATCGGTGCAGCCGAACTACAAAATTTTTACTTTTTTTTTTGAGGGATTCTGTAGTGAATAAGTTATTGTCATTTTTTTGTTCTTTTTATTATTGACAGTAATTATAAATATAAAAAACTGAACGTCCACATATGTAGCCAAGGGCGTGAAGATGCTAAGCAAAATTTAGAAATCAGTTATTTTCATTTTACATATATAAAATACTTACTGTATCGAGAAACTCCACATATTTCAAAATATATATCACCCAAGTAACTTGTGCAATCTAAAAATACATACGGATAAAGTTAGACAATATCTATTAGTAAAAGGCTAAATATTTGAAATAAATTTAGATTTAGTTTTCGCGAATCGTATAAAAGTGCCAACGAAAGAGAAAGAAAACAGAACGAAAAATCCTGCGTACAGCATAGATTATGAAACACTTTCAGAATACTATAATGAAACTTCCAGGTTTACTAACGTGAAATATGACATCTAAATGAACAATTTGGAAAACGCATAACGCATTTAAAATCCTGATTTCTGTTATTACCATGCAGTGACAAAAACATTCTGCCAGTGTCTGCCAGTGTTCTGCCAGTTTAGAAAATAAATTGTGGCTCTATATAAAAAAATAGTTATATGTCATCCTTATAAATTCTAGTTCCTTTTGCTAGAGAGTTCTAGTTATTCATATTAAAATTCAGTGGCGTATTCCAATATTATCGTGGTCAAACTTATTTAAAAATATCGGCAAATAAGGGACACAAGAAGTGAGTTTTAGTAACTATAATTCTAGTTTATGAATTAATTGTAGAAATCAAGTGATAATTTCTCGCAATTCAAACGATTCATAATATACTTTATAGTTTCATCACCTAGAAAACTATAGACAAGAAAATTCTTTATCATTTCATTTGTTTACCTTATTCGTATAACTTGGAAATGTATATTTCTAGTTTAGGCATTTAGGAAATGACTACCATTCGTTCCAGTTGAAGACGGTATATTTTTTCTTTCAGAGTGAATAGTCGTTAAAACACTTTTTTTGTAGCCCTGTATATAATCTACAAATATGCATGCATACTATAGTATGCTAAAATTTAGTTCTGTTAAACCTGTAGAACATTGGAAATTTTCACTCGGCAATTTCAACCAATAATCGGACGTTGTTGAGAACTTTTGTGTGATCCTGTATATGATGCATAGAATTTATGCACACCAAGTAATATTTAAAGAATAGTTACATTTTTAAAGGCATGCGACAACTGCGTGCGTGCGAACAGACAGACATATATACAGACATATACATTTCTCTAGTTTTTGGGTGATATGTTTAAGCAAAAGATTATAAAATGAAAATAAGTAGATTTGGTGGGGAGAGGCTCAGATGATTCATTAAGTATTGTTGCAATAAAAAAAAATTAATCAATTTTAAAAAAGAAATTAAAACTTTTAAATTTTGCTTAAGGGTTTTTGTTTGGGGGAAATTTTAGGGAGGGGGCATTTACATACTATCTGCCGAAATACGAAATATTCTCACTCCTGTATTTGCCTATTTACTTGTAAATTAGATAAAAAATGGTTTTTTAATGATTAAAAAAAATCTCGACTATAACCACCACCAAATTCTTTTGCTTTTGAAAGAGGGGGGGGGGGGTACAATCGGGATTTTACGGTAGTTATCAGTTTAAAAATTTTACTTTCTTAAAATATTTCTGGTATTTATGGATATGGCATTTTGAATGGATAGCTCCATTCAAAGCATCATATACATAACTGTTTTAGAGATGAAGTAATAGTCCCCGAGCCAGGTGCAAATTTCGTCAGTTATTTCCTCTCGGCCGATAACTTGTAAAATGCTTCAGAGAGTTGTATCATGAAGCTCCGTGAAAGTCAGCTGCGGTTCCGTGGGTGGGTTGAGCAGCGGTAGCCTCTCAAACACGTAAAAATCAGTCATTTCCTCCCGGTTAAAAATTTGTCAAATTATAGCTAACCCAATGTCTTGAAGAAAAAAAAAAAGTCAGCTGATTATAAAATGGTGGTTAATACGTCAGCTGGTCACACGAACATGAAAAAAATATACAGGGTGCAAAGGATTTCCCTTTAACCTGAAAATACTTGCGAACGGAAAGAGCTACAGATATGGAAGTGAGGTAACGGTACAGTAAAGTGACTACGCCCGATTTAATGCAAATGACGGCAGCGCCCCCTAGTAGCGAAATTTGGAAGATAGCTATTGAAAATCTTAAACGAAAAGAAAGAGAGCAAAATTTCCAATTAGAAAGTTTTAGAGCATCAATTAATTAGTACGAAACGACATTCGGTTCATATGGATAAGATAAATCGTCGCCTGTATGCACAAAAATGTCCGAAATCGATGAGCGACGATTCTACTTTGCATATTCACATTAAGTAAATGTAGCAGTGCACAATTTCAGATTGTGACGTTATACTGTGGTATAATGTCTGTAAACATTTAATTTACAACGTCTTTAAAGTTTTAGATTAACCCTTTCAGGGACAGAAGAATTCTGTTCGTAAACTGATGAAGTTATTTACTGACACCAGAATATTCAAACGAATTTCTTAGAAAAAAAAACCCACTAATTTTCACTTTCATTTCAAAAACAAAATTTTATTAAAATATTATTGGTGTCATTTGTCAGTTTTGGAATTAAAATTAGGTGGCTAGACCATCTAGCCACCGCCCTTGAAAGGGTTAAATCTATGTCGTCGTATTGAAGAGACTAGCAATAGACGTTCCATGCTGAGAAATGTGGCATGTAGAATTACTCTCACGTATACAAACGTGTATCGTGAGCAATGGCAAACTTTTCGAACATACTGAATATTAACTTTTTATCACTGTGACACAGTTTGTCTTTTTTACTGTATGTGTGATGTTATCAAAATGTATTGAGATAAGCACGTATTTATACCATACATTGTGCGTATTTCTTCATACTTCTGGCTATTCCATTCAAACGTTTACACAAAATAGAGAGAATAGATTTCGGACATTTTTGGGTATACGGGCAAAGATTTATCTTATCCATGTAAACCAAATGTCGTTTCGTACTAATTAATTGATGCTCTAAAACTTTCTAATTGGAAATTTTGCTCTATTTCTTTTCGTTTACGATTTTCAATAGCTATCTTCCAAATTTCGCCACTAGGAAGCGCTGCCGCCGTTTGCATTAAATCGGGCGTAGTCACTTTACTATACCTTTACTTCACTTCCACAGCTGTGTAGCTCTTTCCGTTCGCAAGTATTTTCAGGTTAAAGGGACTTTCCTTTGCACCCTGCATATTTTTTTCATGTTCGTGTGACCAGATGACGTATTAACCACCATTTTATAATCAGCTGACTTTTTTTTTCTTCACGACATTGGGTTAGCTATGATTTGACAAATTTTCAACCGGGATTAAATGATTTTACGTGTTTGGGAGGGTACCGCTGCTCAACCCACCCACGGAACCGCAGCTGACGTTCACGGAGCTTCATGATACAACTCTCTGAAGCATTTTACAAATTATCGGCTGAGAGGAACTTGGTCATCAAAATCTGTTGCAGGATCGCGGATTATAAACCATCATTGCAAGGTTAGAACAAATGTAATAGAAAAATTTGCAAAGTTGTTCAATGTAATACTTTTGTATTAACAATGCATAAAAAATGTTGCTGTAAACCGTTTAGTAAAGTAATATATAACACTTATTGCATTTTAGAAAACATTAAATTTATTTAAAGTACAATTGAACGTAAACGAGCTTGTTGCTCTTTATGTATTTGCTGAAAGATGTGTTTGTGGAAGTTTCGATACAAAATCAACTTTGAGTGAGGAAAATATCTTCTATTTCAGGAAAATTGTAGATAATGGAACTGATATTATTTCTCATTAAGTTATCTGAAAGAAACAGAATCACTGAATGGTTATTGGGGCACTTATGAACTGTTCATATCTGCCCCAACTAGTCTGTTCACAAGTGCCCCACATGGCTGCTTTTGTTAAAGTGATAAATCATTAACACTTCTTGATTTTAGAAGAAAAAGAACTTTATCAAAAATAGTTATTAGTATTCATAGTATATGTTAAAACACTAATTCAAATAAATGAATAAATAAAGTTATTTGCTTATCAACTTGGAATAAAGATTTTACTTTTGAGATCTAAAAACAGAACAAACTAAATGTCAGAGCTTCAAAAATGTTTTACCATATGTCTACATGTGCTATCATCTTCAGTAATTTTTTTCAAATAAAAAAACTTATAACTATCAAAAAAATGCGATGTTCACATGTGCCCCGTGTTCACGTGTGCCCCCACCTCCCCTACATTATAATCATTTTTCAAGATTGGGGTTCGTTAAAAATATAAAAACAATTTAACACATATGAGGACAATAATTTAAGGGGTCACACTTGTGATGAAATTCACCAAATTCCTGAAAAATAAAAAACCGTCCTGCAAAGTCCTAAAATATGGTATTGCGTCCGAAAATTCCTGAAATTCCATGAGTTTTGTGCTACTGGACTAGTAGTCCAATGATTTTTCCGCAAATTATATATATATATATATATATATATATATATATATATTAAGGGGATTTCGCGAATCATGTTTGATTTTTTTTTCGGATATCCACAAAATCAGTATTTTGATTTTAATATCTGTACAGAAAACAGTTGTGAAACATTTTATTAATTTCACAAAATATTTTATCAACAGATAAAAGATTTGCGAATTTCAGTAACAGGTCGCAAAAAAATAATCTCGAATGTTTTTAATCCGACTGGAGAAAATAGCGATTTTTTCTATCAGAGGAGGAAAATATTGCGAATTTCATCAATCAGTCGCTTAAAAAATGATTTTTTTTAATCGATCACAAAAAAAATCGAGAATTTCGTTAATCGTTCGCTGATAAAGACTGCGCATTCCGTTAATTGGTCGTTGAAAAAAATCCCGAATTTCTTGGACGGAGGAAGAATCGTAATCTTATAAAACGATCATTGAAAAAAAAAAAATCACCAATTTAGTAAATCGAACAGGGAAAAAAATCGCGAACTTCGTTAATCATCTGTTGAAAAAAGTCTTGTGTTTCCGTCAATTGGTCATTGAAAAAGATTACTATTTTCAGCAATCGGATTCTTAGAAAAATCACGAATTTTGTCAATCGGACGCTGAAATCGGTCGCGACTTTTCTAAATCGGGCATTGAAAGAATCAATCCCGAGTTCTACCATAATATTTCGAAATAAAATCTAGTTAGAATTCTTAATGATTTTACTTGTCTTCTAAAGAGCGGAATATTTTGCTTTTAAAATGGCATACATAAATGACTATGCACCGATTTCCGTGAAACCTTCTAAATTAATGGAAAATTGTGTCACGTGCGCGGAAAGTGGTTTTTTTTATTAAGTTTTAATTACAGGGAAAGTTAATCGGTCCTGTCGACGAGAATTTTCAGGAAATTTTTAGAAGTAGGCAAGCATGTGAAAGAAAGAACACGCGCATTTCGCAATAGCCCACAATTCCATAAATAGGGCATATAAAGTAGGCGCCTTCCGGCAGTACTGGCAATCAAACTATCAAACATAATGTGTCTTGGAAGTACGATAGGGCGAGACTAAGCCGATATAATGTATTTAATTTCAAATAAAATTAAAGTAATAATCAACTGAGCAAAACGATAAATGTGCGTTACGATCGGTGCGTCGGGGAGCCCCTTCGGTTTGAGCAATCCCTGGTGCCCCTGGTTGTAGATTGGAGGTCTTAACGTGAGATTTTTCTGCTGGCAAGACTGTATTTCATCTAAAAAGCCTCTACGTGGTTAGGATTTTCCGGTGTGGGGTAAATAGGGTCTACATTATGATCACAGTGATCATGTCTCCCTTATGAATATTTTCAGACTTTAATTGGAGATGACATTACGGGACTACACCTCTACACATATTAATAAGATGCTATTTCCCTTAGCCAGTCAAAATCCAACATGTGTATTTTACATGTTTTATTTCGAGTACAATTGCGAAATGCCACACTTGTTCATGTTTAAAAGTTTAATGATGATTCTCATCAACAAGTCGGATAACCTTTTCTTTTAGAAGAAAAATTATGCTTGAACTACATATTTTTTCTTTTTTGAAAGTTCTACTTTTTTCAGACGTAAAATTATCACTGCCAAGAAACCGTACACATTTGTAACATATTAAATGGCATTTCTAAGCGAGATTATAGATGTTTCAAAGATCTCAAGCAAGACTGGTACGAACCGCACAAAAATTAGATCTTGTAAATAGGAGAAAAATTCTCCATTTAGAAAAGAGTATTTTCAAGACAATAATTAAAATGCACAAAATCATTTTTAACACTATTTCTCATACATTTTCTTACAAATAACACTTTTTCACATTAAATGGTGCTAAAAATAATTCACATTTAACCCTTTGCATTCTAGATTCACAAAATCATTTTTTAACACTATTTCACATACATTTTCTTACAAATAAAACTTCATTCTCACATTCAATGGTGCTAAAATAATTCATATTTAACCCTTTGCACACTAGATTCACAAAATCATTTTAATACTGTTTCAGATACAGTTTTTTGCAAATAAAACTTCCTCACATTAAATGGAGCTAAAAATAATTCATATTTAACCCTTTGCGCTCTAGAACTGACTCTCACTCTCCACTAGTTTTGCAAAGTGTCCGGGTAAAGTAAATCGGGGCTCCAAATGCTCTAGACACCTGTATTTTTAAAGTAATTTTCTTCGCTTTAACAAATTACCTGCGATTAAAGATGGAGAAATATACTGTAAGAAATTATTGGTGTCGAGAGCATTTGGAGCGAGAAACCTGGCAACACTAGTCATGAATGAGGGTCACCTCTCAAGTGCAAAGGATTTATTATAATTATAAATTAGCTAGCTTTTAAAAAAATCCATGCGCCTTACCGTATATGCCACTTCTCCTTTCTTTAAAACAAACCCTTCACAGAAAAACGAAAAGTCTGTATAGATGTATTGAACGTTCCAGAGAAACTTGATATATAAAAAAGAAGTAGTACAAACAAAATATTAACACCTATACATTAGACTAACCACATATATTTATTACAAGGAAATGATTAAAATAAAGGGAACCATTAAATGATATTAAAACAATTTATCTAGTATGATCATGTTAAAAGAATGAGTGTTGAAAGGCTATCCAAAATCACATTTAATTATAAAACAAATTAAAAAAGGAAACGTGGAAGACCACGAGAGAACTCGATGGATGATATTAAAAGGGCGAGGAAGGATACAGTTCTGGAGGAGGAATGGATTCTTGAACGAAAGAATTGACATATTTTGTAGATTTTTTGGATAGCGGAATCTGACGCCATAAACGGAGTTTATAATACATGTAATTTATTTACATGTTATTTATTTATATGTACATGGTGTTCATAATTAAACGACCCTACTTTAAAGTTATCTAGAGACGAAACTATTGGTCAGAAAATTGCGAAATTTTGTGATGGACATAATGCGGGAATGGGAATTCGAGCGAAAAAAAAAAATTAGTTCAAAATTTCGCCACCAGAGCCTTTTTTTTAATGAATTACACATTTAAAAAAATTTTTACGTTTTATTTTTCTCAGATTAAGGTATCCGAACACCTTTAAAAACGTAATTTTCGATCAAAATATCGATTTTTCATTTTTGCAATAATATTAACATTGAACCTTTTATCTATCGAAATCTGCTTAAATTTTGTCTGTATCTAAAATAGAACCCGAGTTACAGCTGTTTAAAGTTACAGATATTACAGCTTTTGAATTGTGTTTAAAAGTTATTTTTAGCTTTTTAAGTTTTTCAGATTTTTACTATACGCAAAACATCCTAAAAGAAAAAATTATGCATGAAATGCCTCGAAATTTCCTGTACTTCTTTTAAAAATGTCTTGAGGGAATAGACTACACTCATGATAATATATTAAATAGTTTTATATTTACACTGGTATAAATGACAAACTTGAGACAAATTTTGCGAAATTTTCATTACATTAGTACTTTAACTGCCATATAATCTGAGATAGAAATGCGATTATAATGTGTGTAGTCTAAGTCCTAGAGAAAGTTATTCTGTTTATTATGCAATTTAGAAAATGTCAATACATTGTTTCATTTTTGAGTTATCACGTTTTGCGGAAATGTCAATTTGACATAATTTTGACTATTTTTCTCTTAAAAAATTTATTTCTGGGTAGTTGCTAAAATTTTTATATTTTTTCAAAGTTTTAAAGTAAACGTCCTTATAAAAAATGGATAACAAGAGAAAATTTCAAAAAATTCAAAAAATCACTTCCGAAGGTATGCGGATACCATAAAGGAGAAATACACAGACTGCCCCCTGAAAAAAATTAAAGGGTAAAAACTTATAAAAAAAAATACTGGTGTTCGAATTGAACGGATCGCACAAACTGAAAAAAAAAAAAAATCCGCCTACGACAGCCGCAATTTTTTTTCACAGAGCTCAGGCCTAGTATTCAGCGGGCGGAGGCTAAATGTGTAATTTATTTAAAAACGCCCTCTGGTGGCAAAATTTTGAACTATTTTTTTCGCTCAAAAAAATTTCCATTTCTTTATTATGTCCCACACAAAATTTCACAACTTTTTGACCAATAGTTTCGTATTTAGACAACTTTAAAAAAGGGTCGTTTAACTATGGACACCCTGTGTATATAAACTCCGTATGTATATATAAACTATTATATATACATGTAATTTATTTATATACTACGTACTGATACGTACGTAGTATATATACATGTACCTGGCCAATTTGTATTTTAGATATTTTCTATTATTTAGAGAAAGAGAATTATTCTTGAATGACGGGGATGTAAAGAACATGTTTGACATATTTTCAATAGATATTTAGACATGCGGGCATAAACGAAAGGATCATTAGCTGTAACAAATCATATCCTCCTGAAAACTGGCATCCATTTAAATGGATGTTTTGCTTTCTCCTATTGCGTTAAATTTCATTCTAGCAATCTCAAACCAGTTTGGCATGGTAATGTATGAACCAAAAATCAACATTCAGCTTTTGTATTTTGGCAACGGTAAGTACTTTGTTTACAAAATGGCGTAATAAATGAGTCATGTTGGAATTCTACGTTCTGCTGGTAAGTTTCGTTTTTATGTTATTAATTTGTTTAAACTATTTTTTTTTTTTTTTTTTTGCAATTTTAACAGCAGATGGTAATACTTGCCTTATGTTCTTTATAATAAATTCTATTCTTTCCCATTTAGCATTTTTAAATTTTTAAGGGAGTTATGGCCTGAATATCCATTTAGATGCATGTGCTGTAAAACAAAATTAAAAAATCGAAATTTATTAATTTCTTTAAAAACATCATTTTTGATGCCTATTTGTTGAAAAAAAACTCATTAAAATATATGCATTAGATTTTGCTTGAGTCTCAGGAGGTTATAGGTGCTGCATGACGTTTTCATGCATTTCTGTACGAATATCATGTATATTCACCAAGTTAGTGTTTTTTTTCAAATTATGTTTAGAATATGACAATTTGTTCGTTTATAACAGGCAGGGTTTACAACGAAATTTAACGCCACGTTCAGAGAACTCGACTAAGTATAGAAGACATATTTCAATTAACAAATGGCTAGATTAAAAAATGATATGTCCACCTAAAATTTTTTATTGAGTTATTTATTACATTAGAATATTAAATAATTTATTCAAACTATAAATCTCTTATACAAGAAATTATCATGAACAAAATGTTTTAGTGGATATACAGGGTGTGTTTTTAAAATGACGCAATTCAGAGCGATTTGTAACTCGTTCTAATAATCGGAATGGCAATAAACTTGGTAAGAGGACTAATGACGCCATGCGAAAAAAGATTACGCGAAATAAAAATTAGTTCTAAATACCACAGGTAGGAGAAATGTGACGTTGTTGTGGTCTATGCAGCCGAGAATGTGCACAAAATACCGGTAACAAATTCAAATGCAAATTTATACCTACTTATGTGACAACAGTGCAAATATATAGGGCTATTCACTCGCTGGGGTAATAGGAGACGACACTCATATTCCACCTGAGTTGAAAATATTTCTCGGAGCTTTACGTATGCGTTTATAGAAAAAGTTATTGGCGCTGTAGTCGCATCATACTATTCCTATTCACTAATGATGTGTTTTCCAATAAACTAAAATTTTGAGTTGTAACGGATAAATAAAACTATAATTTTTTTCTACGCATCTGAGATTATCTTAAATAACATGTTTGCAACAATTAAAGCAATAAAGAGAATTTTTTTTAAAGCTGACTTTTATAACTTTTGAAAACACCGATTCAATTATTTTCTGTGATCGTGCAAAAGATTTATAAATGTAAGAAAAAAAATCTATAAAAAACTAAATGTAGCTCGCTAAAACAACGTATGAAATTTTAGAAACTACCCCCCGACACATACATGTTAAAATATCGTAATCTATTAGACACTTATAAGTACAGATTATATTATAATATACAGATATAGTTATAAGTACAGAAATTTAACAAGTGATTGAAAATTCATAATTCTATTAGACTAAAATGTCTCGTATATATAGATTTATACGCAAAAAGAACGGCGTAATATTTGTTTTCTAAGAGAATTTCGCCAAGTTGACGAACCAGCAATAAATTGTTACTGTCATCGAAAATCTGCTTTTGTTACCATTGGCGTTATTTCGCTATACATACTACCGTGGCTATTATTTTTTTACACATCTTTATCACTATTAAGAAAACGGTAATTAAATGTTATATTTCAACGATTCTCATGCTTTTCATTCGTATCCAATAGCAGATCTGAATGAATACCGTTATGTTTGCGGCATTCTTTACATTATGGCGTAACTTTCTGCATTCGACGCAGTAGATAAGTGAATGTTACATACATCCTAATAAGAAAATCAAGAAATTAAAGGGATATTATGCATATAATATTCAAATATAAAACTATCCTTTTAGAGGCTGTACAAACCGTCATCTCATCGAGATACGGCTGAAATTCCAGGATTAGATCAAACCAACGCCTCCTATATATTTGAGAAAGCCTTGACACGCGTGAAGAAAATGTCACACAAGGCAAACAAACAGCAAATGCGAAGTGCTTATTTTACAACGCGCCCATTAGCAGTAAAAAATTCCTTTTTTCTCTTCCTGGTTTGTTTTACTATACGAAGTAATCGAGGCCGGGAAAGAATTCTCCTTTAACCAGAAGAGATTGAAATTGATATTTTAGTAAAGCTATAAATGGTTGCATTAAAATTGAGAAAAAAAACATTCATAGTTTAAAGAATTGTACAAAAAGCTTGGGAAAATATTCCCTCTAAAACCTCAT
Source organism: Maratus speciosus (assembly GCA_963932465.1). Taxonomy (NCBI): domain Eukaryota; kingdom Metazoa; phylum Arthropoda; class Arachnida; order Araneae; family Salticidae; genus Maratus; species Maratus speciosus. The sequence continues at coordinate 178,637,615 of OZ010793.1, forward strand.
CTGTTTCGAATAAAATCATTGGCGTATTAAACGTAGCTTTTTCTTGCATGGGACCGATAAAATTTCGCGTATTAAGAGGGTTTTTTTTTATATACATAAGATAAGCGTATTTCAAGGGACCGAAGAAAATTCGCGTATTAAGCGGGTTCGCGTATTAAGCAGGGCGTGTATTAACGGGGTTTGACTGTATTTATATAATTACGAACGCACCTAATAATTTAGCGTTGTCAACGCGCCGCCGCCGTAAATAAAATTTTATGACCTTTTAATTAATTTATGAAATTTTATGTCTTTCTTCGCTAATATTAGAAAAATTATTGCTTACAAAATTATGAAAATTGGTATTATAGATAAATGATTGATAAACACGCTCATGCAGGCAGTTTTTATCCCGAAGAATTATTTTTAGAGCTATTTAACGTTAAATTTGGTCAAAATAGTTCCGTTAAAAATGTTTTATAGAAACAAAGTATGCATAGGAATTAAATCATTTTTTCTAAGGATATAATTCATAAATTTGCGGTGTACAGACTGTAAATTTGATATTTTGAGGGGTTTCTTTTTCAATTTTCTATTGAAAATTTCGTCATTTCAGAAGTCTTTTCATATTTAGAAAAAGTCATTTTAAATTGTTGCCAATTGTAAACACATATCAAACAATATTGTTTTATTTCAATTAAAAATGTATTTGCAAGTGACTATTGAAAAATGAAAGAAAACTTTAAAATAAGAATTAAATGATCACCTGTTAAAAGCAGGAAAATATCGAAAATTACGTTATAAAAATTGTATTTGAAGCTGGATATTAAAAGTAAAACTTTAAAATAGTAATCACATTAATATGATTTAAAAGCTCTAAGTAGAGGAAATTAGGTCGTATTTAAAATGACCAAATAATACTACTGCCAAAAAGTTTCAATTTAAAAATATATTTGCACGAGAGATTTATTTTACATACAGAGATGATCTTTTTTATTGTTGCCAATTCTAAGACGGCGCAAATAATATTTCTTTTCTAACAACAAAACTATTTTCACTTGAATATTAAAACGAGAAAGAATATTTTGGGGGGGGAAATTATGCGAGATTTAAAAGGATGCATTTAAAATGTCTTATTTAAAACAATTTTCTTAGAGTTGTTGAAAATTTCGAGAGACAACGAATCTGTTTGCTCGTTTCATTTTATATAGGGTGATTTTCAAATGCTGTTTATTGATTTTATGTAAGCAATGAAAAAAACATTAGATGCCTCAACATTAGCCGCTTCGGCCTCAAAATTTTTCAGTCAAATGGAAATAAATGAAAACCCATTTACAAGGAGATCGCTCAAGTTATTTAATTGTAATTATATCTTCCATAATTTTTTTAAAAACAAAGTTTCAATAAAACATAAGGTATAGCAAAAAAAAAAAATCTTGTCATATTCTGTAGATTATACTCTGGAAATTAAAAGATCTAAATAAATGGTCACAGATGTCGCGATTTTTTTCTGACGCCAATGTCATATACGCAACGGGTACTTAATTGGCGCCAAAGTGTCGTTATTTTGTTTGATGTGGTAACCCGGATGTATATGCTGTTAATGTTTTCGCCCAATTGGAGTCTGGAAAAAATCGCTTCAATATGAGACAAAATGTATATGACATCTGTGCCCCAAATTGATAAAAATTTAGATTTCGTAACTTATTTTTTAACTCGTTTATTCAATTCAACCTGTTTTTTTTTTTGTATGTTCAGTTATAATTTTGTAATTGACTTTTAAACCCATTTCCTGATATTCTAAATCTTTAGCAATTACGTCCACAGATGTGTTTCCGACAACAATGCAGCATTATATATGTTTAATTATAAATTAAAACATTCATTTTAAGACATTTCTCGTTAGCCCGTTACAGATAATATATCTGTCAAATCTTCTCTGTAGCTCATACAATTGAATTAGGAGTTTAAACAACAATGGGTTTATGTGCCAGTACATGCTTGCCAAAATATGCCAAATTTGAAACTGCAATTTTTGAAACATTTTAAAGACTAAAATCTAGAGAAGAGATTACAAATAAAAAATAAAGAAAGTAATATTTTATATATATATATTTTTAAATATGCTTTTATCAGCTATAGTTATTAGTTAAATTATGACTATATGATGAGAAAACAATTTAGAAACCCCAAAAAGACAGTTTAAATAATGTTTAATATTTTCTGTCTGTTACCCCATCTTAAAAAGTTGAGAGAAATCCCTCTCTATATATAAAGGAAATATACGCTTATTATATAATATACGCTATATACGCTAATATACGCTATATATACGCTTTGGAAATTGACCAATGAAAATCTGCGTAGATACCGTGAAACGCATCTGATTGGTCAGAGCTTTCTGACGCTATAATAGGGTTACCAAGGGAGAGGTCCCAGCTCTGTCGCCAAACATCGCCAAGTTTGTCGCCAACTTGGCGCTATTTCCAGCATTTCGCCAAATTTTCATAGACTCCCATTGAAATCCAATAGTGTTTACTTCCTTGCAGAAAATCAACAAATTGAGATACTTCAATCCAACAAAAACTATTATTAGCTTATGAATAGAGCTTAATTGAAGTATTTACATTATTTTTAAGCACAAACACTAACTATTTACAATATTCGTAACACTATATATAATTTTTATTTTGTAATTACTCAAATGATAATTTTGATCTTTTTTTAATGATTTTATATTTCATAATTCTTTTAATTATGGACCTCTGTAAGCTCTAATGGATTACCTGCTTGGAGATAAGGAAATAAAATCATCAGGAGTTCGTGAGGAGCGCGATTTATACCAAGTGGAATCTAAAAATGGAATGCATAGAAAATGAGGAATCGCGAAACAATTTCTTTTGGAGTTGGCTAGAAAATAGTGTTTACTTCACGATACCGAACGGAATCGCGAAGCGATTACGCGGGGTTTGGTGAGCATAGCGATCAGGGGGGCGGAGCCCTCCTAGTCTTTTGAAAAAGATTTACTTGCTTGCGCTTCCTCCCAAGCGTTATAAAAGCAGTGAAATTTTCATATTCGATTTCGGTGCCTACGCCAAATTAATGTATTGCTACAGAAATTCTTGGGAAAAGACATGTATTTCAGTCAAAAAATTAGACGTTATTTTCAAGATAAGTATTAAATGCTTATTAAAAAAGTGCTTTAAAAAAATATTTTTTGCTTGTATATTTTTGAATGCATTTCTCAACGCATCAAACAGTTTAAAATGAATTTCTTCCCCATTCTACGTCCCTTTTTATACTTTTATTCCTAACTTTCGTACATTTAGCGGCTGTCACTACTCCATTGATACCAAAAAAGTCTCCTGTTTTGTTACTCAAAAACTCGACTCTTCTGTATTCATATCGAAATTGTATAAATCATTTCAAGAAAAATCTTATAAAATCATATTTACCGGGAGCCGGCAGCACCGACAATCACCTCATCGAATTCACGGATGAAATTCTAGGATTAACTAATCTTGATTCGCATATTAATACGCAATCGGTCTGCCAAGTCATATCTTGCTGAAAAACACTGACAACCCGATTTTAGCGGCTGACTCGTAGATATACCATTGTGTTTTCCTGCACGAAAAGGTATGAAAACATAGAGGACTGGGAGTAGGAAAACACAATGGTAATCCTACGAGTCAGCCGCTAAAAATAGAGTTTTCAGGTGTTTTCCACCAAGATATGACTTGTCAGACCCATTGCGTTTTAATACGCGAATTAAGATTGAATCCTAGAATTCATCCGTGAACTCTACGAAGTGATTTCATGTGCTGCCGGCTCCCGGTCTAATAGCATGATATTAAAATTACACGTTGCGGAGAAAAATATTCATTGAACAATTTAAATTAAAACTATTTTCAAAAGAACTTTTTTTTAATACTTACTGTTAAAAAACACACTGTATAAACAGCAACAAGGAATAAGTTGAATGCTACCATAGTATTTCTCAGATCAAAAGGTTTTCTGTTCCTCATAAAAGCTGGTCCTAATTTGGTCGAGATGAGAATGTACAGTCCGGATAAAACTAGGGGTAAGTAATTGCTTCCAACTAAGAACCATGTTCTTACTTCTGGATCTGTTGAAAAGATAAATTTTAATGGGTTACTACATAATACTGAATTAAAGATCAAAAAATTTTTTACTGATTTTTTAAATTATTAAATATCGATATGCAGTTTTATTGCCCAATAACTCACAGAAATTAAATGTTTTTGGAAGTATATTTTCATTACTCTTACTGGAAGGAAGGGTACCACCTCCTATTCATTTTTTTAAATTGGAGCAAATTTGCTGTTACTTTGTGTTTTCTATTCTAGAAAAAAAAACGGAACTTGTGCCGCATACTACATGCAATTAGCATTTTTAGCATAAACTTAATGAGTAAATGGAAAATGATAAAGCTCCTTAAGGGGACCGTGAGAACCTTTATTTGAATAGAAATCGACCCAAAAATCGAAAATTCTTTTTGCGCGAATTATTCTGCAGTTTCTGCTGATCCATTTGTAAAAAACCCCATGCAAATGCGATAATTTTTCTCAAAGTTACAAGCGTTTGAATTTTGTACAAACAATTTTTCGGCCCTTTAATTGTTCTTGAAATCTGTTTCAAAACTGATTTTTCAACTTTTTAGATTTTTGAAATGCTCGTAATTTTTGATCAAAATTCATGAAATTGGTAAGGTTTGGTTTGTGTTTATGACGGCCGATTATCAACACGTGGGATATAGGCCCTGAAATTGGTAAGGAAGAATCATATTGACTACAAAGAAACTGTATGCGTTTTAAAAGCCGACTTCATTAAGATAGTTAAATTTTATTTTTAACATATTAAAAAGGCAAAATTTCGATGAAAATAGATACCGAATTCAGAAAAAAATCTTTAAAAATTAACTATTCAAGGGATTAAAAAATCGATGCGCAGATTTCTTCGTAATAGTTTTAAGTAATGAAAATGCAAAATCGAGGAAATATCTAGAAAAAATTATGTCGCATGGAGCCTTTTAAAATGTCGGTTTAAAATTATTATTTTTTCTTTAATCTTAAAAATTATAATAAAATTGGAAATTTCTTTTAAGGTGTTCTACATAGTTGCAGAGCTGCCAAGTCTCCGGCTTTTTAGCTACCAGTATTTTAATACAGAAAATGTTCTTTTATTTAATTGAAACATTTAAACGATTTAAAATAACAGCACTTTCTCTAAGATAATAGTGGTGTGCAAAAAGTCGGAGACTTGGTAACTCTACTTGTGCAAAATGTCATTTCTCTATGATGGAAATGAAAAAAAAAACTTTTACATATACCGTCCTCTTAATTATACAGTAATATTTTCTATACGTATATTACAAGTAATTGCCGAAAAGTCAGTCGAGGTTTACTGTGAAGAATGGAAAAGTTTTAGGTTTGTCTGTTAGCCCGTCTGACTGTTTCGGCATAACTGCCTCAAAAAGCATACGATTAGCGTCTTATTATATATATTTGTTGTTATTGTGCTCGGAATTAGCTGTATAGTTTTGGTTAAATTTAGTTCATTCGTTCCAAAAATATAGAATGTTTCATTTTACATCATATGTTTGAGGTAATTTAGACGATTTTATATTTTAGTAAGCATTGAAAAGAAAATTGCGCATTTGGATAATTGATTTTAATGTTAAATTATGAATGCAAAAACATCCCATTGGAGATATCAATGCATTTTTATAGAAGTTAGTGTTTTATCTTTGGAACAAATGCACAATCTTTTCAGTTTTATATTTTTGCTGTCACAAGTAGGGGAGACTTGGGAAACTTTATCCCTTTCAGTTTTTAATTTTTATTTTGGAAAAAACAAATTTTTTAAAAAAATGTTTCCAGTTATTATTAAAGGCTCATGTGTCTTTCTTGTTGTAGTATTTTTTTTTTGTTGTTGTTTTTGAAAAACCATTTTTTAAATAAATTGTTTTCCAAAAAATAAAAAAGGATCAAGTCTCCCCACTTGCAGGGAGACTTGATCCCTTGCCAAGGGAGACTTGATCCTTGAAACATATGCATTGAAATGATTCAAATAAAGTACTAGAAATAAAATTTATTGTTGACTAACATGTAAAAAGGGAGAAAAACAATGATCCAAAAACATTTTGAAAGTTTGAAAAATCAAATGTAAATATTAAAATTATTGCAGTTCGAAGAATTCCACGAAGCATGGTTGGTTTTGGTACTTTTTTGACAATATCATCATTGTCCACAGCACTATTAACATTTTCTAGTTAAATTGGTCGAAATTAAGTCCTCGTTTTCTTAGAAAATTTATTTCACATTCGGATGATAAAATGTTTTTAATTTTTCCTACGAAATGACTAATTTTCTTCTTTCCCAGAAATCGCACAATGACAAAGTCATTTTCATCAATCGACAAATTTTTTGGATCTTCAATGATTTCATCAGAATGTTCATCAAGTGGATCTGTGTTGGTTGAATCAAACAATATTTTATATATAATCATATATATAATATTATATAATAATTATATTTTATTATATAATCAAACAATTCAGCTTTTATAACTTTCTGAAGATTCGGGTCTTTCATTTATAGTGTTTTTACTTTTTTTCTTGAGATGAAATGAGTTTGTCCCGATTTTTGTTTTTATTCAGGTGACGATCTTTTATTTCTTTCTATACATTGTCTTTTAGTTGGTGTGCTTGTCAAAGTTTTTGAAGAGCATTTTTTCTTTTCTGACGATTTTCCCATTTTTAGTAATGAAACTTTAGGGAAGGATTATATGTCTTCTGGTGTCGCTATGTTTTATTTAACTGTAATTCTTTTACTGCTTGTTGGAGTTGATTTTTTATCATCTTTCGTCTCAAATCAACCATCATCTTCAGATATTCCTATTTAAGGGAAATATTCCAGTGATTTTAAACCCATTTATTATGTTAGTTGTCACGATGGCCTTTAGGATAGGCAATTTCGATCAGTTCAGCAGTTGGATAACTTGTTGTCCTTTGAGCTGGATGATTAGTCATCCAGTCTTGAGCAGCCACATTAAAATATATCTTAAGTGGTCCATATACAGTACGATCCAGAGGCTGCAATTTGTGAGAAGTGTGCAGTGATATTTTTAACAAAATTATTACATTTTCTTTGGCATAATTCAAACTCTCAATGCTTATAGTTATGATTATTTTTTTTATGATTCACACTTTAATGTTTTGATTATAATATCTTACATTCTTTACGAAGTGCTGTAAAAATTTTGCAAAGTTAGATGTATGTCTCACATGTGCATTCATCCACCATGTGCTTGCTAACTATCATATGCAGCCACATATTAATTTTCTATCTTTGTCAACCATCTAAAATCAAGGCAACCATATTCTAACTAATACAGATAATATCTAAATGTCATATTGAGAAGTAGGGGATTAATAAAATTTAACATTAATTTAGCTTAACTTTGGTTTGGGGACACTATCCCCAGGATCAAGTCTCCCCATACAACAGTGATCAAGCGTCCCTCTAATGTGCATGTTTGTGGGGAAAAAATGCTACATAAAAAATAAAGAAAGTGTATTGGATTTAAATATTTAAGCAGTAAGGATTGTTAGTATATTATATCAATGAAAGTAAGTAATTTAGTTATATTTAGAAAAAAATATGAAACAAACTACCTACTCAAAAAGAAGTTTGATTGTAAGAAAACAGGGATTCCTTTCTTACAACAAAATAAAAATGACAATGAAATTATGTTGCTAGATCTGTTGATAAGGAATCACTTTATTAATGTTTCCAGTTTCAAAGACTTAATTGCATTTTTTATCTGGTTTTAGACCTAGGGATCAAGTCTCCAAAGTCTCCACTACTAATCATTTTTCGTATTTTACTTTACCATTTGCCTAGCAACTTTATTTCATAACTTGTGAAGAAAAGAGATTTTTATTAAATTATATCATTCATTGTAACTTGTCCGATTAAGAAATATTAGGAAAAAAGTTTAATTAAATTTAATATAGCAGATCCGTAATCGAATTTACGGCCAAGGTCAGCATCAAATTTGATCGATGCTAGAAACATACTTTAAAATGAATGTATATACTTTTAAAGAACTTTTGGAGAAACCACTCTACTGTGTAAAATCACTTGCTAAAATGAGTCATTTGACAATAGATCGGAAGATTAGTCAATAGGTTTAACTGTCTTTTGCAACTGAATTTTATTAAGATAACTTATGATTAGAATAACTATAGTTTTTATCAAGCTCTGTACTGGAAAGCTTAAATACTTAACATTAAAAAATGTATGAAATTCTCCCATGGGAGGCTCTGCCCCCTTGAAGAGATGTACATTTTTATTTTTTTAAATGCAACTTTAAGCAGTGCAGTTGAACATATTTGCATCTAATTATGTTTGCCATAACTGATGTTAAAAGTTGGATTTTCTGAATGTTTGGGAAAATCTTATATGCTTAGAAATATGCATATAAATAAAACATTAAATCATAAATTTCAAGATGTTAGAGATCACGTAAAGTGAAATTAAAATGTCTTGAAAAATAGACGTGCGTCCCTAATCTGCAGATATATTAGTTTTAAGTGTTCGCGACCAATTTATATCCTAATTACATCTTCCGCTAATCTTCCTTCCCCTCTGTCAAGAGTTGGCATGTGTTACCCACATGTAACTACGATAATACTGTTTATTATTAATGAAACAACATTTATTATGAATATTTATTTTTAATCATCCGTTCGCAGAGCATCGTAGTCGTGATCGAAGAATTGCGAGTTAGAGTCTCAACGAAAGAAAATATCGCTGTGTACTCTAATGGAATCGGGCGCCGTTTAAATACACCATGGGTGCAAAATCATTAAGGCACGATTTACCAGTCTCTCTCGAGTATCTAGATAGTTGAAAATCGCAGCGCAGAGTGCTGATATTTAACAAAAAGTCGGGCAAAAACACGTAGTAAATGTTACAATTATGTAAATTTGTATAAAGAGTATGTCAATGTACTTAAAATTTGTTTAGTTCACCTTTATCAGAAAAAAACGTTACTGTTTATTGTCATACGATTACTTTTGCGAATATTTTAAACATTAGTGATCTTCAGATTTCAAAACGATTCACTAAAATTAAACCTTTGACAATAAGTTTGAGTATTTTATAATGGACAGTAAAGATGTATCAGTAGGTTTTGGTCGTAAGAATTTTTGATGCTTTTCAAAAACCACCAAACAATGAGCAATGTTATATCAGCTTACATATCCGGATGAAAAAAAAGTTTGATATTTAATCGAATGTCGTTGAATTAAGAAATAAGAGAAATAGTTCGACTTTTCTATATGATTAATTTTAATTACTACTGTTTGCTATTTTGAGAAAAAAAACTGCTGTTTATTATTTCATCTTTTTAACTTAATAAATGCAGGAAATGATTTGAATTTTATAAAATTACAGTTTATGAGCAGTATGGTACAGCACAGTGCACGTCTTTTTTACAAATTGTATCACACCTCCAGTGTATTGGCAATATGGTACAATACAGTGTATCAAAGTATGCTACACGTTATCTTTTACAAAATGTAGAATCTCCCAGTGTATCGGCAATATAGTACAGCACAGTGCATGAAGGTACGCTACAAGTCTTTTTTACAAAATGTAGCACCCCACCCCCCTCCCCAGTGTATGGGCAATATGGTACAATACAGTGTATCAAAGTATGCTATACGTTGTCTTTTACAAAATGTAGATTCCCCCCAGATTACATTTAGCTGAATAATAAACATTTACCTGGGGTCTGTTATTCAGGCTCACTTATTCTTTATATCTTAAGCTGTCAACCTTTCTTCTTATAAATACCAGAATTACAGGGAATATAAAGTGGAGCATTTAGCAACTAATGTCCTGTAAATCGTTACTTCTTACTTTGTCTGCATTCTGTTTTAACGTTGTACCCAATTTAAAAACCATAAATGTTTAAATTTACGGAACAATGTTTTTTTGGAAAAACAAAACGAATAGCATATTTTACTATTTTAGTTTTCTAAGCAAATTCTTTCAATATTAAATCCTTTTATTTAGCATCGATATTTAAACAATTTTTATTTTATAATTATCAAAGATAATTTAAATGAAAAACTATAATTTATTTATTCAATGTAATGACATTAGTTTCCTAGAAATCAATTATTTTAAAATGAGCCTCTTTTAGGGGCTGAATACAAATTTAAGTTTAGTACTCGATTTTTGAAATGCTACAGAATGACTATCTCACTTATCTTGTCACTTATTCTGTATTAAGTAATAACTGTACTGTAGTATAAATAGTGGATTAAGACTTTTCTTCTTGACTTCTTTAATATAGTATAAATAGTGTACTAAGACTAAAGATTAAGGTGTTATCTGTGTCGCTTATCACTTATGTAGAGAATGACTCACTATTAACACGTTGAGTGCCACGGTGACCGGCACTGACGCTAAAAAATTTGCAATGTTTTAAGTATTTTTTAAGAAAGCATAATCTTGTAATATATAAAAGGTAAGTAAATTTTAAATAAATTTAAAGTAATTACTTAAAACAATATATATATTTTTAGTTTTATATCATATTTTAAACCGTCAGTCATCGGTGAAAGACGGGTTCTAAACGGAATGTTCACCGTCAGTCACCGGTGACTGACGTGGCGTTTAACGTGTTAACGTATAGATTTATTGATAATAGGACCCTTTCACTAGCTTAATATGCTTCGACAATTTTCAGCCCAAATGTTTCAATAAAATGAGAAAAATATACATATTTTTTGAAATTAGACTTTTCTGCGCATCTTAAATCATTTTGATCTTTTTAGAGCATAATTCGAAAATTAATTAGATAAATTTTGAAATTGCAAATTCGCACAAAGGACATAATATAAATATAAAAAAAAAATTGCATGTTGCAATTCATATTTTTTTCGAATATTAATTTCGTAATTCATATTATAAAATTTTTAAATTGACAAATTTGATGTATTTATTTGGGCTTTTAAGTATTATAACCACACAAAAAATTATCACATTAGGATTAAAATTTCATTAGTTATTAATAAAAATATGAAAATGTAATTTAACATTAGAAGTTCTAAATTTTGAATATTTATAATTCGGAAACTTATTCAAATGACTTGAAATTTCGTTTCTGGGCATAATTTGAACAGAAGTTTTAAAATATAGTATCAAAATTAGATGTTGCCATTGAAAAAGTCCAATTTTGGTCTGGTTTTGATTTGTAGATGGCCCACAAGCAAATTTTATGCACATCATTTAAAAGTAGACTTTATTTCCAGACTTTCTTCTATTATAATTAGTTGCAGAATTAGTAGAGGGTGTTTACTTCCCCCTCCCCCCCCCCACGACTGTGCATTCATTTCTCACCAGTTGTCAATTAACACGGCGTGCGATTTCATTTCTGTGTGTCAGACACCTACCCAATTCCTCTACCCCAATGCAATAGAGATCCCACCCAGACGAGTATTTTGATTACTTTTTTTTTTATTGAAGGCATTCTTTGAACATTTCGCTTTACTAACTGTAATATCCTGACCTTTTTAGAAAAGTATGAAAAACACCCTACTCAAAAGAATGAAAAGCATAGAGACAAATTTATGAGGATGGGGCAAACTTTAAAACCTTTTATATTGTGATAACACTTTTCTGGGTAGAAGTATAAAAAAAATTGCGTGCTTACCCCAAAACGTCTCTTTAACCAATAAGTACAGTGAACTGACCGGTTCCTTTACTGCAGTTTAAGTATACGAATGTCAATGAGACAAATCTTAATAAAACAATATTAAGTGGTATCATTGTAAGAGGGTTCGAGTGTATTTCTTTTTAACAATAAGATTTTGTATAACAAAACGTTCCTCTTATCTCGAAGTATATAAATTCTGTAATTTATTTAAGTATTCCCAAATGAAAAGTTTAAAGTAACAAATATTCTTAAAATTCTATAATTTTTATATTGCTAATTTTAGTTACTTAAGAAATATATACATTTAAATTTAAGTTACCTGAAAAGTTTTTTTATTCATTTCAGATTTTGATTCATTTGCCAGTAACCATGATTCTGTGCAATTCCTATTTATAAATTCTCGTGAATAGCTTAAATATTAACTTCATTTTATTTAACACTATTAATACTTTATTGAAGCATTGCATTCACGCCAAAGATAATTTGTTTACCTAACCTTTAACTGATGTTAACAGTCTCACAGACCGCTGCTTTCTTCATTTTTTATAGTTTAATTTGTAACTTTCAGTTTAACTACAAACACTACCGAAATTTTGTTCCGTTTGGAACTTTAGTACTATAAGAGACTTTTGAATAGGCGAATTTTAATTATAACAGTGTTGACAAAAACTCCAACCTATGTGTTAATCACGCATTTTATTCATCTTTGGATGGAGAGGTCTCATAGACCGCTTCACAGTCGTTATGTGACAATTTCTTTCACATCAGTTAAAAAGGTTTAAGTTTTCATCAGAAAAAATAAAACAATATTTTTCTGTTTCTGTAAAAAAAAAAAATGCTGAGTAACTTTTACTATATTTTAGTATAATAAGATGTATCATATGGACATGGCACACACTAAGTTTGGAAAATTAATTTTCCAGGTTATTTTCAGTATTTAGAGAAATTTCTCTCCCTCAATCATTATTTTTTTTAAATTTTATTTACTCGTAAGTTACCTTCAATTCATAAAGACACTAATATAATTGCGTACAAATGAGATGATTTTCAAAATGTTATTTTCGTAATTTTTCATTTAAACTAAACTTAACTATAATTACTTACGATAAAAAATTTAATAAAGTTAATATTATAAACATTTGTTTCTTGCAGAAAAAAATTGGATTTTTCCACATGAAAAAAATCAATGAAAATACAAGACAGTGGCTTCTTATGTGGCTACTGTTTGCATAAACGTGTGTTCGAAAATAAAGGGAGCTGTTTTTACGGAACGTATCTTACAAAACCAAATTAACACCAATAACGTAAACGAAATAAGAATAACCATACCTCCTTTATTAAACAACTCTCCAAATTTTGCTAAGTACTGATCCATCCTAAGAGTCAAGGAAATACAGACACCTGGATATCTTCTTTGCAAAATCTTGTAAGAAGTGATATAAGATATTTCTAACCCATTGTTCTTGATTCCATACACTTACACATACTCGCCAACGAACCTTTCGTTAAACGAATAGCTGAATAAATTTAAGGCTGAAGACACCTTTAAAGAAATAGGTACAAAGTTATGACCTGCTTGACAAAAGAATGTGATTAGAATAGCTGAAGCTATACAAATATACAGTTGGAGGATTTCTTCATGTTTGAACAAATGATAGTCAATCCTTATTGAGGCATTATCATTGCATAAATGTATTCAATAGTCAAGAACGAAATTTTTTTGTAGAAGGATAAGAAATATTAACGCACCGGAAAATAAAGTTAAAAAAATATCAAAGCTGTAGCAGATAAGTATAAAACAATTACTTGTGCAAAATACCCTACGTTAAACAGAATAAAATGAAAAATTTAAATTACATCTCCTGAAAAAAGACACCGTAACAGAAGTTGGTTGGTTGGTTGGTTGGCAGACAGCTTGAGACATATGCTCCGACGAAGGCGGCTCATAACAGAAGTTCCTGAAATGTAATAAGAGAAATTTTATTGAAACTAAGGTCGGGATCCAGATACACTGTTAAAAATATCGTGAAAAATTACCTCTACTTTTAAAGGCTATCTATTTTTTGACCAATGAGAACGCTTCATAAATACCTATGGAGCGTTCTCATTTGTCAGAAAATAGATAGCCTTTAAAAACAGAGGTAATTTTTCACGATATTTTTAACAGTGTAGCGAAACGAGATTGACCACTCAGAAGCCTGCATTTTTGCGAACTTTGCACTGTTTGCAAAAATTCAGGCTTCTGAGTAGTCAATCTCGTTTCGCTAACAGCGAAAAATCTATCTGGATCCCGGACTAATTATCACTTACTTTCTCGAACCTTAATTATCATATTTGCTGAAGTATATTTTTTAACCGATTTCAAAAAAGGAGGAGGTTATCAATTCGACCCGTGTGTATTTTTTGTTCCCGTTCACGCATAACTTTTGTAAATATGTACCGATTTTGATAATTTTTGTCTAGAATATATAGTGTGGAATTCTGCTATCCAAACAGTGCTAAAAAGTTCTATCCCTTAAATGTGCAAAGACGCTGAAATCCAGGGAACCAATCGCAGCGACATCTGCGGTATATTTTCAGATTTCAAAGTAAACATCGTATTATTACAGCGTCTAGACCAAATCGTTTTGGAGTTTTAGAAAATATCCTGCAGATGTCGCTGTGATCGACTCATTGGACTTCAGCATCGTTTGAAATTTAAGGGATCCAATATTTTAGCACTTTTTAAAGTATTACTGGTGATAGCTAATTTCCACACTATATTTTCTAGACGCTGTACCCGTGTTACAGCGCCTAGAAGATATAGTGTGGAAACGGCTATTCCTATAATGCTTTAAAAAGTGCTAAAAACGTGTATCCCATAAATCTTCAACAATGCTCAGCGGCAATATGCTGATACGAGCGCCATCTCGTAACTCTTTTTAATATAAACACTGTGTTTTCAAAAATTATAGAGTGTTAAATATCGGAAACTATAAATATAAGATATTTTAGTCTGTTATAAGCTAATTTAGTTAAGGAATGACGTGAAATAGGCTAAAGAGTCTCTTTTAGAATGACTAACGTTTTTAAAGCACTACGATGGCGCTACGATCGACATCTTGTTATTCAGCATCGTTGTACATTTATGGGATTCAATTTTTTAGCACTATTTTGTAGCCGTTTTCTACACTGTATCTTCTAGGCGCTGTACCCGTGTGGTCCCATTCAAATTTTGTCAAAATCTGACTATTAGAACAAATTTGTTTTTATAAAAACTTTAAAATTCAAATCAAATTTGAAGCAGTAGCTTAATTAAAAGCTTTTATATTTTGTACTGTTACTATTGCAGAGATGCGATATATTTCCAAAGTACCAAATCTTGGCTTTGTTCTAGATAGATTTTCCACTGTTAGCGAAACGAGATTGACCAATCAGACGCCTATATTTTTGCTTTTTTAAGTAAGCAATTATTCTGATTGGTTAATCTCGTTTCGCTAACAGCGCAAAATCTATCTGGATACCGGAGCTTGACTGGACCAATTCTCGCATCCACAAATCCACATCAATACCAACCGACATCGGAAATGGGTGTCGAAACGCTGAAAATCAACTTATAAAGAATCGTTATATATCAGAACACAAGTGCCTATGTATCAGGATGCTTGTTACACCGGATGAACAAAGTGAATCCATATATCAGTACACATTAAAGTGCATTGCTATGTGTAGCGACACTGTATTTAGATTAAGATTCCGTTATCAGATTAGATATCAGAATGATTAGCGATTTTCTTCTGATACACTGTTGAAAATAATGCAGCATTTACTGTATAGTCACTCCGCCACTACTGACTATACAGCACTGGAGTGACTATACAGCACACTGGAATTACAACGTCTAGAATACCTAGCGTGGAAATATGCTATCCAAACAGTGCTAAAAATTTGTATCCCTTAAATGTGCGACGATACTACTAAAATCCCAAGTGTCGATCGCAGAGACATCTGCCGGATTTTTGTATTACATTGTATAGACTAGCAATATCTTGCAGTTGTAGAAAATATCCTGCAGATGCCGCTGCGATCGTCATATTTCAGCAGCATCGTTGCACATTTAAGGGATACAATATTTTAGCGCTTTTTTAAGTATTACAGGGATAGCCGATTTCCACACTATGTATTCTAGGCGCTATACTGGAGTGACTATGCAGCAAATGCTGCAGATTTTTAACAGTGTAGTGTTCCTCGAGAGGATAGTGGCAATATACAGGGATATATCTTTCGTTGAGACGAATCTAAATAAGAGAAAATTCACGAAGCATCTTGGTAAGCCTGCCATTAACGTCATGCTAGCTAAGTTCTCGCACCCGTATAACCGAACTCGTTCAGGCGACTATTGCCAAGTTCTGTAATAGAAAATGACTAGATCTTCTATGGTTTGGAAAATCGCGTCTGTCAAAGCACAATCTGAACATCAAATGTTGCCACTCTCACATAGAGGCAGTCAGGCTCCTGTTATCAGATTCGTACTCGACATCCATACACCACCGCTCATTTCCGATGTCATTACTATTATGAGAATGGACTTTATTCCAAATCTGGGTTCAAGGCTGAAAAAGTCGCGAGGTACCGGTATTGGAGGATATTCCAAATCTGGGTTCGAGGCTGAAAAAAATCACGTGATACCGGTAATTTACCCAAAGAACTTCTAACTGATAAGAAGGGAAGATACTACTCCTTTGCCTCATGAACTGTTTCATTGGCTAGCGGGGATTTACATTACACGTCTACGGAGCCTTCCCTTCTTTACACTAGAAGTTTTTACCTTGACCACGTGATCAAAACGTAGATGGAATATCCTCCATTTACCCAAAGAACTTCTAACTAATAAGAAGGGAGGCCACCACTGCTTTCCGCATGAGCTGATTCACTGACTGGCGGGAATTTACATTACGTCTACGAAGCCTTCCCTTCTTTACGCTAGAAATTTTTACCTTGACCACGTGATCATAACGTAGATGGAATATCCCCTGTTAGATGGCTGCAGATTATTTATTGAAACGTGGTTTTTGCTAATATCTTTCTGTTTAGTTTTTCTGGCAGAAGGGGGGAGTACATTAATATGTACCAACATATGGCCCGGGATCCAGATAGATTTTTTGCTGTTAGCGAAACAAGATTGACCAATCAAAAGCCTGCATTTTTGCAAAAAGCGAAAAGTTCGCAAAAAGGCAGGCTTCTGATTCGCTAACAACGAAAAATCTATCTGGATCTCGGCCATGAAGCCACTTCTTTTTGCATTGACTAATGGAAGCACTCTGACGCACTCTGATGTGTAAGGGCACTTTACTGATGTATTTTCAGATTTTCGACACCCACTTCCTATGTCCGTAGATTTTGATGTGAACATGAAGGTTTGCTGCATCGTAACCAACGAAATACAAGGACAGTTCATGGTGTGACATCAAGGTAATTACGTTACGACTGCCAGAGGATTCGATCGGAGCGCGACCAACAAAATGCATCAAACTACTGACAGTTGTTTACTTTATACTCTAAGACTTTAATAAATTTTTTAAAAAAATAACTTTTTTTTTCAGTTGTTCCTTTTCATAATAAAAATATATTGTTCTATATAATAGAATTCAAATAAAAAACTTATTAGAATGGAAGCAGATCTAATTTAAATTATCTTATGAGAAATAACAAAGATATTAATATTTTAAGACATACTTGCAGTTAGTCACGTAATCATAAAGAACTGGTTAACTCAGAACCAAGACACGGAGCACAAGCACATAAAAACAACTTTATGCAGAAAATTTGTCCGGAGAAGTGTCACTGAGGAATGTGATGCTAAAAGTACTCAACATGCACTCTGTGACACTTTTTGGGCAACAAAATTTTCATGTCAGATTAATGTGAAAACCATTCTCACTGAAGACCATATAGTTAAGATTCTGAAAAGAAAACATAAATGTTTAAGATCAACAGACAAATTTTGAATCTAGGTTTAAGATGAAATAGTTTTAGTACATTGTAAGGAATGGTTTATAAATACACACAAACTAGATTTTATTTTGCACATAGTTTATAAACTTAAACACAGAAACATTGTAAAATGTGTCTTGTTTTTATTTAAATTTCATTTAAGTAAAACTTCTGGCTCATAATATGTGTATTTGGCTGGAAACAAATGGGGATGCTTCTGCAATGTTTTGTGTTTGCATATAATTATTTTGCTAAAATGCAACATCTTACGTTTATCAAAAGAAAAAGAAAAATCAAAAATCCTTTTTTAACATGTATTTTTGTGAAGGATTGTGAAAATCTATTTTACAGAAACTTAAATGAAATAGTATTTGTTTGTTAATAAATAAAAAAAATATGCATGTATTTCAGACATACTTTTTTAAAAAATTCAGAGTATGCATATTTCAGTACTATTAAAATATTCATCTGAAGATTATCTTAAGTTTTAAAATGCAATTTAAAAAAGTAATAGAAAGCCAAAGTACAGTAACATTCTGAATTATACAAAAACTATTAAATCTAATCAAAATGAGAATTTAAATATGTTTAGAAATAAATTTTACTTCGTTAGGTTGCTGTGTAGAAATATTTAGGGAAAAAATTAAAAGTAAACATAAGCTACATGCTAAACAAATGTACAAAACATAACTTTTAACAGAATGCACAATTTAAAGCTTTTAATTGTATGGCGAAAGAAAAAATAAACTGTAAACAGCGTATTCGGCCTATAAAATAAGTAGATTACAGCTTAAGATAAGCAATGAAACAAATTTACTTCTGAAAACGTGAAATTTTATAGCAATTTATAGTTAGGCTTAAACACACATATCAAACTCTAGCACAACGATAACAGATCAAAAAATAGTAATAAATTTAACTAATAAAAAATTCACCAAATCCTTAAAATAATATGTCTAAATGATAAAAAAAAACTCTGCAGATTATACATAAAAATAATACATACCGATTAGAAACTTGTAATATACTTTAAAAAGTTATCTTTTAAAGATGTAATGCACTTGTGTAATGATTTACTACGGTTGGTTGGTTGTATTTATGTCGGCCAATTATCTGCACGTGGGATATAGGCCCTAAGGGGGGAGTGCCTTCCGTGGAGGTCTTTCTAAGGGAACCCAACCCGTATTAACGCTTGGAGAACCAAGGTTCGAAGAAAACCACGAAAACTCCGAACGATTAGGCCGACGGGCGCGATTGGGATCGAACCCAGCACCTCCCGTCTACCAGCTTCGAGAGCAGAACCTCTCGGCCACTGGTGGGGCAGATTTACTACGGAGAAGTTCAGTTTAGATGATCCAGTCCGTTTGACGTCATTAAAGCATGAACTGGCCTTGTCTGTCGTTGGTCACGGTTGGATGCGGTAACTTTTCGCGAAGTGCGAAGTCTTTCCAAAGTGCGAAATCTTAACTGGACAAGTCCCTACATCCACTAACCCACAAACCCACATGACATCGGAAGTAGCTGTCGAAAAGATGAAAATCCACCAGTAAAATACTCTCAATATCAAAGCACAAGTGCCTGTTTATGATAGTGCCTGTTGTTCCGGAGGAAAAAGAAGTGTCTCCATATGTCAGTTCACAATAAAGCGCATTGCTATGTGTAGCGACATAGAGCTGTGCAAGGTGACGTCACGAACAGGTTTTTGCTGCTGCTGTAGGACAGCTATCTCTACCTTTATCAATGCTTTTTCTGTTTGTGTGTCCTACAGCTTTCTTCACTGTTCTCCTGTAAAAGTCATATGATGTGAACTGCTCTATTGTCTTTAGATTCAGATTCTATTACCGAATGGAGGATATTCCATCTCCGTTTTGATCACGTGGTCAAGGTAAAAACTTCTAGCGTAAAGAAGGAAAGACTCCGTAGACGTGTAATGTAAATCCCCGCTAGCCAATGAAACATTTCATGCGGAAAAGCAGTAGTATCTTCCCTTCTTATCAGCTAAAAGTTCCTTGGGTAAATTATCGGTATCACGTGACTTTTTTCAGCCTCGAACCCATATTTGGAATATCCCCCATTAGAATGATTTCAGTTATTGTTCAGATAGGATTTCTCGTTATGAAAATGACGACACACGCCGTATAATATTTGATTTGTTAAAACGATTCTGTACAAAAGCTAACCACCAAGCATCTTGTTGAGCTATCCATTATCGTGAAGCTTGTTTACTTCTCACACTCGTATAATCGAAGTCTTTCAGGCGGCTATCATCAATTTATGTAATAGAAACTGCCTAGAATTGCTATGGTTTGAACAAAAGCGTCTGTCAAAGAGAAGTCTGGGCATCGAATGTTGTAACTCTTACATAGAGGCAGACAGGTATAGGTTATCAGTTTCGGACTCATCATCTAATCTACACCTCTCATTTCCGATGTCGTTGATGTCTTTTTGGGAATTAGATTGCGGGGCTACCGTCGCTGAGTGGATAAGACACCACGCCGCTAATCGCTTGAGAGCGTAGGTGGGGGCGGGTTCGAATCCCCCCGGTTCCGTTGCACACTCTTTGTGGAGCACCCAGCATGTAATTCTCTGGTGTTGTAAATTTCCTTGTGCTATCTCGTCCCTGTATATCGACGATGACTTATAAGCGGGCCCTGTTGTAGAGCACACAAGTCTGATGTATGTGTTCCATAACACAAACAAACAAACAAATTAGATTGCTGCAGTTTATCTATTGAAGTATGGCGCGATTTTTTCTAAAATCTTCCTTTTTAGCTCACAGGCTATCAAAGCCTAAGAGCATTATGTGCCGGCCGGTTCTGTATGTACATACGTGCATTATGTACGTATGTACATGCGTAACGCGATAACTTTTGATAGAAATATCCGATTTGCTTCAAATTTTTTTTCATGTTCATTCTGATAAGGCGCTTCCCTGATTAGTTTTGGGGGTTCATTGGTTAAGGATAAAGGTGGAAAAGGGGGGCTAGTCCCCTCCCCCCCCTTAATTTAGGTAAATGGGTTTTTCATGCAGAAATATTCAATTTGTTCCAAATTTGGTATACCGGTTTATTATGCTACGGAGCTTCCCTGATTAGTTTTGGGGGTTCATTGGTTAAGGATAAAGGTGGAAAAGGGGGGCTAGTCCCCTCCCCCCCTTAATTTAGGTAAATGGGTTTTTCATGCAGAAATATTCAATTTGTTCCAAATTTGGTATACCGGTTTATTATGCTACGGAGCTTCCCTGATTAGATTTGGAAGATCATTACTTAAGCAAAAAGGGGGGCTACCCCCCCCCCCTTAATTTAGATAAATGCGTTTTTCATATAGAATTATTCGATTTGCTCCAAATTTAGTATGCAGGTTTATTATGTTAAGGAGCTACCTTCATTACATCTGGAGGTTCATTAGTTACATATAAAGGGGGGAAAGGGGGCTACCCTCCCCTCCCTTAATTCAGATAAATGGGTTTTTCATGCAGAAATATCCGATTTGCTCCAAATTTGGAATACCGGTTAATTATGTTAAGGAGCTGCCTTGATTAGATTTGGAGGTTCATTAGTTAAGTATAAAGGGAGGAAAGGTGGGCTAGATCCCCCCACCCCTTAACTTAGATAAATGGGTTTTTCATGCAGAATTATTCGAATTGTTCCAAATTTGGCATAGCGGTTTATTATGTTAAGGTGCTTACCTGATTAGATTTGGAGGTTCATTAGTTATATATAAAGGAAGGAAAGGAGGGGCTAGACCCCCCTTAATTTAGATTAATTGGGTTTTCATGCACAGTTATTCGATTTGCTCCAAATTTGGTATACCAGTTTATTATGTTAAAGAGCTTCCATGATTAGATTTGGAGGTTCATAGTTGCCGAAACGTCAGTGAAGGCTTACTGTGGAGACACGAAAAGTTTTGATTTCCGTTTGTCTGTCTGTCTGTCTGTCTGTCTGTCTGTCCGTCTGTTCCGCGATAACTGCCGCAAAAAGCATCCGATCGGCTTGAAATTAATGTGGCATGTTGATGAGGTACTCGGACTTAGCTGTATGGTTTTTGGTTAAATTTGGTTCATTCGTTCGGGAAATATAGAATATTTTATTTTGCTCTGTAATGCTTTTCAATGGCAAGTCAGACGATTTTCAAATTTTCATTTGTTGAAAGAAATGGCTCATATAAAAAATGGATTTAAATGGTAAATTTTTGATGCTGAAATTTTTAAATAAGAGTAGTAAATTATTCCTATTAGTTTGCAATTTTGTCAAAACATTTGTCAGAGCTTTTAAATTAGGTGTATAACTTATGATGGAATTTTATACATGTGTTCGAATAATATAAAACATTTTATTTTATGAATTTACTTATATTTCATTTTTTTTTCTTTTAACCGTTGCGTAGCAACTATATCTCATCTAAAAATATCATAAATGTGAAAGTATGTATGGTTTTTAAAGTTAAATCAAAGTTAAAAGGAATGAATTAATGAATGCCTTTGTATACATATTTGCATATAAATTGATTTAAACGCAGAAATGAAAATAGTATTTATATACTATATAGAATAATATCTTTATTTATGTATTCAACTATTTTGATTATAAAGGAAAAAGTTCGTTATTTTCATACAGAATAAACTGACATTATTCTATTAAACTTTATAAACTTTATTGTTGCCAAAAAGAAAAAAAAAAAAAAAAAAAAAAAAAAAAGGAATAACAATTTCTTCCAAAGAGTTCATTTTAATTTGTAAGATTTCCACGTGCAAAGGGAAAATGCAGCAAATTACAAATAATAAAAAAGATAAATAGGACAGGAATGAATACATATAAAAATTTCACACCAAATACCACCTAAATTAATTTTTGTAGTGGTATTTTCCCACACTACGAAGAAAGATTCCTCGATTTACACGATTTTACTTGGCCTTCCTTTTCTCATTGGTTGCGATTTCATTTTCGCAATTGCGTATATTAATTGGCACAAAATTTTACATTTTTATGACTGAGGTATATGTAAGGCCATACAAATAAGAAATTCCGTATTGTTTCCTATAAAATCTGATAAAGTGTTGGTTAACTATATATGTTTCTATTAAGAGGAGCAGGGCTGCCAAGCCTCCGGAGTTCTGGATACCAGTATTTTAATACAAAATATGTTACTTTATTTAATTGAAACATTTGCGCGATTTAAAAGAACAACATTTTCTGTAAGGTAATAGTGTTGTGCAAAAAGCCTGAGACTTGCCATGTCTGGTGGTGAGTGAAATGTTTTATTTAATGCATTTATCTCTATTTTACGTGACTTAACTACGTGAACAACGTCCCGTGTAACAGCTTGTAGAGTGTAAAATAAATTATTAAAATGATCCCTATTACGAAAAATGAAACAAAATGCCCGGCTAAGGGAAATAAAAGGTTAGTTAACCTTTCGTAATTTGACCTGAACACAGGTGTGCATCAAATTTCAACGGTGTTTGTAACATCACGATTTTAAATTAAATGTGGATACTATTAAAAGGCTATCACAAAAAATACTTAACGGCGCCATATCACGTTTATCTATTTAGTCAATTGGAAGTGGACACGATGATGAATTATTAACCGTTAGGTTTAGAACTCCCCCTACTTTAGGGTGATTTTAGTAAGTTAATGCTATCGAGTACATTTTTAGATATTTAGATTAGATCTTAGATATAAATATTGCAGTATGGTAATCAAAATTATTATTAGATTTCTAAATTAGATGTCTCAGTTTACATTTCCAAAAGTTCTTTATCCATTAGATACAGATGTTTGTGGTTAGCAGGCAAGTAAATACTGCTGTATGGATATTAGGATAACGTAAAATGCTTGACCAAATTGTTGCTTATCCTTATAAATCGCAGTGTAAAAATGAATCTAAGATATACGATAATCATTAACTCAATCAATAGAAAATTACAAATGCAAAATAAATTACACAACGGGGGGTTCAGGGGGGGCACCCCCCTGAAGAAATTTCCTTTATTATATAAAAATTACTAGAATAAGTAGCTCGTGAGAATTTCAGAATATCATTACATAACAACGTATTTAATTTAACGCTTCTAATGTCTGAAACCATCGAAATATTTTTTTTCTCCTTCTATAAATGTTTGTGTAATTTAAAAGTTTAAATTTAGTTTTTGTAGAAAGATTAATATTAAGCAAAATTTGCTAAAAACAATAAGTTGCAGAGATGACGTTGAGGCTCTTGATCTGCAGATTTACTAGTTAAGTTTAAAGGGAGGAAAGGGGGTGCTAGACCCCACCCTTAATTTAGGTAAATTGGTTTTTCATGCAGAGTTATTCGATTTGCTCCAAATTTCGTGAACCGGTTTATTATTTTAAGGATCTGCCTTGATTAGATTTGGATGTTAATTGGTTAAGTATGAAGGGGGTACGGGGGCTAGTCCACCTTCTAATTTAGATAAATGTGTTTCTCATGCTAAATTATTCGATTTGCTTCAAATTTGATATACCAGTTTATTCCGATATGGCTTTCTTCACTTGATTTGAAGGTTCATTGGTTAAGTATAAAAGGGGGAAAGGGGGTCAAGTGTCCCCTCCCTTTAACCGTTTCAGAGGCACAAGAATTCTGTTCATAAAATGATAAAAAAATTGACTGACACCAGAATATTCCAATGAATTTCTTAGAAAATAAAAACCCGATATTTTTCACTTTTATTACAAAAGCAAAATTTTATTAAAATATGCTTGGTGCCATTTGTCAGTTTTAGAATTAAAATTAGGTGGCTAGACCCTCTAGCAACCGCCCTTGAAAGGGTTAATTGAGATAAATGGGTTTTCATCCAGAATTATCTAATTTAGTTTAATTTTTTTTCTAGGTTCATTCTGATAAGGAGCTTTTCTGATTAGATTTGAAAGTTCATGGGTTCAGCATAAAGAGAGAAATGGGGAGCTAACATCCCCCCTTAATTTAGCGAAATGGTTTTTTTCATGCAGAATAATCTGATTTGCTTCAAATTTTGTATGCCAGTTTATTATGTTAAAGAGCTTCCTGATTAGATTCGGAGGTTCTTTGGTTAAGTATAAAGGGGGAAACGGGGGGCTAATTCCTTCATTTATTTTTTGAGGGGCAATATTCTTTGAAATAAGAGTATAATATACAATTAGTGTGAATAGCCTGTGAGCTCAATGCCATCAGTTTAACTGGTCAAATTTCTTTTTATTGCTTTTTCTGACTGAAGAGGAGCACTCTTGACTACACTAGAAAAGCATTTTACTATGCACCGATGTATGGAATCATTTTGATGTGCACTGATATATCGTACGGAAGCTATTTGTCGCACTCTGACATGTAAGGACACATTTTTGATGGATTTTCAGCGTTTTGATACCCCCACGGATGTCCGCAGATATCGGTGTGGATATTAAGGTTTGATGAATGCGGTAGATTTCGTGCGAGATCTTGTCTGGGCAAGTTACTGCAACCAGAAAACCTGAAGATCCACAACGATGCTAACGGATCTTGTAGATATCACTCTCCTACAATGTTTTCAGTGAACAAATCCAAAGCGCGCGCATGCATGCCTCGATATGCGAACATTTTGAGCATTTTCTTACGTATACATAAGCAAATATCGATGTTCATGTTTTCAATAAAGTTTTTTTGCTTCCTCCATATATGACGTCATACACTTTTCTTTCGCATTTTTCTGGAAAATTATGGGTCGTAGCGGTATAGTTCTTTGGCCTTCAGTGCCATTGAGATCTTTTAGTTATGCCTATATGTTTGAAATAGTGTAACTTCATTAAAATGTACTTTAAAAGTTATCACCCGTAGACCATAAAGTATATGAATTCTTTTAAGTGTCTGTGTAAATAAACTATACATGTACATGCTATATACACTCAATTTTCAATCCGAACCATGCTCTAATGAATCTGTATAACTAATCACAAGTTTGTGGCAATCCAGGATCATTTACGAAAGCTACAATGCAGGTAAACGTACTGCAGTCATAAACACTTTTCAACTATATTGGAAAGTGTTGTCGGAAGAAAATAAACACGAATAAATAAATTTTCCATAAACCCATTGCCATAATTTTTTTGAGCGTCACTGTAAATGAACGATGATTGCTCTGCATTCCATTTTCAATAAAGAACATGATGTAGTGAACTTCAATAATGTAAGGTTAGTTGGGGCAACTGGGCCATGATTTTACAATGTGACTCTGGAGCTTCTGGCAATTCAGCTTCAAAAAGCTAATGTTCATTTGAATTAAAGTGTGAACTTCTGTAAATGTGTTCAGTTAGGTTCCTTCTATAAGACGGAAATGTTCAGAATTACATCTTAATATTTAAAAATATGAAAATATGTATATTTCATTTTTCTTTCCTCATGAGTCCAGTTGCCGCATAAAAATGGGTTATGTGCACCAGGAGGGTCTACGTTCCACATGCGTTTATTTTTTTTCATCTGGGATATCAGGTTCTGTTTGAAAAAGTGTAAAAAACTTAAAAAAATTTAAACCAGGCAGATCATGTAAATTATATATCAACAAAAGAGCGTTGTAAGGGAAACATTTGCTGTCAAAGTGTCTAAAAAAAGCACTAAAAGTGAAAATATTAGATTTATTTATACCAAAAACATAAAAATTAAGTAAGTACTTATGTATTTTAGTATAGGTAATAAGTATAAAAATCACATGGGTATTTTACGGAAAAAAAATAGCAAGGTAAATCTATGAACAAACCGCTACGTAAGCACTTAAGTACTTTATCTGTATGACGTACAATTTCAAGATTTGGCTATCTCGCTTTCAGAGGCAAGGTACTTGCATTCGTAAAATGTTGAAATAATTTAATGACACCAGTATTTACAAGAGAATCTATTTGTAAACGAGTAAAAGTATATTTTCGCGTACTTAATAAAGGCGAAATTTTCATTATAAAATTCCGGTGCCATTGTGGCAATTAGGGATTAAAATTATGTGATGCCATAACGGCATCACCGCCTCTCAAGGGGTCAATAAATTTGGCTTGATACCACCCAATATGCTTTTTTTTAATTTTATTACGTAATTTTAATAAAGTATTCCATAACTTTCTTTATTGTGAGCAAAAAACAATGGAGAAATTTATTTCCCGTAATAAGAGGAACTCTAAAAAAAATTATTTATAACTACTGGGGTAACTGGGTCCAGCATCGTTCAGTTACCCCGGATACATGTCCCAGTTACCCCATTCTTAAAAAAATATATGGTAACTGGGACACCAGGCTCACATTTAAAACATGAAGTAAATATGTATAGATACCTAATAATATTAATGTAGTTATATGCCTAATCTTTAAAATAAAAGATTGTTTAATAAAGTACTTACAGTATTTTAATAAAAAGCCAAGGAAGTTCAACCATATTGACGTTGTTTAAAAAAAAAGAAACGTAAGTTCTTGACAATCTATCACAGCAAAGTGAGAGTTATGATTGAGTTGACACACGTTGTTTTAGGAAGTAGAGATTAAGGTGCATTGTTGACAAAAGCTAAAACTTAAAAAACACTAAGTTTTTTATGAAATATCCTTTGGCCCAGTTACCTCGTGGGTCCAGTTACCCCGACTAACCTTATATATGAATTTCATGGCATTACAAGAATATTTAGAGAAGTGATAGCATATATAGACAGTCGAACCTAAATCATGAACAAAACTTTAATTATGTTTAAAAGTGTTAAAACTGAAAAAAAAATTACCTTTTGATTATACAATTTTGTACAAATACCACAAATGTGTTTTATTCTTTTTTTTTCTATCCAAAATAGATTTGTTTTTCACTTAGATCATTGGAATTTAAATATGGCTGCTTTTGTTTCAAGGGTAAATGCGTGTGTATTTAAGGATGTTCTCAATATTTATATATATACATGAGAACGTGAGTTTCAAAACTCGCTTTTTTAATAATTGAAAAAATGAAGTTTTCCCTATCACTCTATTCTATTTGCGAACCTGCACAGTAAAAAAACTACAATCTACAAAAACACAAGTTTTATCCTGTATTTTTTGGTATTGTAAAATTTTTGTTTACAATGAAAACCAATGGACGCAGTCAGAGGTTTTTCGCGATTTCCCAAAATCTGATTTTCTGTATAAGGCGAGTTTTGAAACTCACGTCCTATATACGTGTGGCAAAAATCGGTGCAGATGATGAGGTATTATGTTTTAGATATGTGAATAAGATAAACTAATAACAGGTGAAGCAACCACCTTATGCAAGTAGCAAGATCTACTGATAACAATGCTGATGGCGATGTAATCTGTAAGGTGTTAGCATATATTATCCTTGAACATCATTGATGACATAACTCCGGTCATGAAGTCATAATATATAGGTAGTTGACATGTGTACGAGATGTTTTCCGAAAAAAATTAGCTGAAATAAACCAATAGATGTTCTC
The DNA here is from genome assembly GCA_963932465.1 of Maratus speciosus. NCBI lineage: Eukaryota > Metazoa > Arthropoda > Arachnida > Araneae > Salticidae > Maratus > Maratus speciosus. The sequence continues at coordinate 178,665,751 of OZ010793.1, forward strand.
CTAAGAAAATAGTAAATATATGAGATAGTTCTTCTCGAGACATTGTAAGTCATTACGATGTCTCGAGACATTAAAGATTCGTTCAGCTCTTTAAGTCGAGACATTAAAGTGCTGAACATAATCCACATGTTCACATAGCAAGTTAAGTAAAATTATACCAGCCAAAACAAACTAGGAAAAAAAAAATATATATATATACCTAGCTGTTGCAATACGGCATTTAATTTCCACTACAATTGGCTCCGCGTGTTTTGAGACAAGGGAAACGATGAAAAATTTCTGCCCCAGTGCAAGGTATTTTATTAGATAGAGTGTAGGGATAAAAAGGCGCAATGTACAAAAGCTCGTGGCTAATAGCAGACCCCGATTCGCCGGCTGAGTTGGCAGACGTAGTAAAGGAGTGAACAGTCCCAGAAAGCGCCCGAAAACATTCGAAGCCTTTTTCAATAAAGAGATACATCAAGAAAAACTAGCTAAATGATATTCTGAAATCGAATGATCTCAAGCTGGACAAAAATACTTCTGTGTAAAGCCAAATGAATTTTGCAAAAGGGGAAGGGGACATTTAGAAAAAGAATTTTTTAAAAATGCAACCGTTGCAAAGAAAAAAATTTAAAAGGGTATAAATTGAATTAAATGGGAAAAAAATTAGAAGGGGTTGAAGATAAGTTAAACTGTAAAATATATTACATGTTATTTATATATTTTTTCTATATTTCTATTGTGCTATATTTCTTCGTTGCGCAATACTTTCTGGCATATTTTAAAACATAAAAGCATGGTACTTGCATTCGTGATTATTGAAACGATTTGTAACCGAACAGTTTTTTATCATTTTCCTGTAAATGAATTACATGTTGAGTTTTAGCGATTTATCTTCTCAGGACAGAAGTTTTTACCTTGCTTGCGCTGTAAATTCGGTTCAAAACGTCATCTTTGACAACAATATCTGAATAATCTTCTGTCTTTACGGAAAACACAAAACACGATTACATAATGACTTAACACCTTAACCACCCGGTCCTATATTTATTAAACGAAAACATAATTTGCAGAATTACAATAAAAAAACAAAGAAAGAAATTTAATATATACATAGAGGAGAAGGTCCAAATACCGGCTACTAGGTGTTCTGAGAACTGAGCGCAGCGCAGCCTAGCGGTGATAGGCAGAGTTTGTAACTTTAATTGAGAGAAGAAAGTTACGAAAAGTACGTCGCTGAAGTCTGTGTCATTTACAAATAGTAAATGCAAAAGTGTCGAATCTACGTAATCTGGTACATCAAAAGTTTTTCAGATATGTGTTTCTCATTTTTTTTAAATATACTGATCGTATATTGGCTTGAATTGTTGATTAAGTTATTTTCTAGACATATTTAGCTCTCAACTGCCACGCGCACAGTATTGGTATTTTATTATAAGAATGCGTAATACCGGTTTTAACTTAAACATAGCAGTGGTCCGAATACCGGCTACCTAGAGTGGTCTAAATACCGGCTAGCCGGTATTTGGATCTCTCTCGGTTGCTCTGCTTGAAGGGGAGGAAAATAAATTAATTTAAATAGTTCCCTAATTAATAAATTAATTTAAATGGTTCAGAAATAGTCCCCGTCCCATTTCGCAATATGAAAAAAGCAACCATGACCGTAATACTTCAGGACTGATACTGTTACTTATTCAAAGTTAAACACTTTGAATAAGTAACTTTGACTTCTGGGTTTCTTGCAGATATACCACACGGTTGTGTTTCATTCTGTCTACAAATTCTTATTTATTATAAATTCATATTTTGAGCAGATGTCCATTTTTAAAATAAAAGTATGCAATACAAATTGTTTCGGAACATTACTTAACGCAAAATTAAAAGTTTAAGCCTGCAAAAGTTTTTATTCTATAAAAAGATTTTTTATTCAGTAATTTAATTAGCTTCGAATGTTTACTAATTATATGAATTACTGATTAAAAAATGATTTTATTTCTTACTGCTTCCAACTTCCAACACAACAATTAATATAAATTGCTCATAGAATTTTCAACCTACAGCGATACGGTGATTAATCTTTCACATCAAAGTTTTATTTATCATTTGAGCAGTTTCACATCGTTATTGCTAAAAGCAACTCATTAAATTTTATAAAATTAAAAAGGTTGGTGATGCCAAAAATATATTTTTTACAAAGGTAAATTCGTATTCCTTACAATTTTGTGTTATTATGAGAAGTATGGTAATTTTATGTTTATTGCAAATATAAAAAATGTATCTTTTAGCCAATAATTTTGTATGATTATTTTTTGTTTTTTATATGCTTAATATGATGCTAACATCCCAGTAACATTGGCAGCTTATGCCAAACATCCCTAGTTCGAATCCTGACCTGGACACGTTTTCATTCAGTTGGAAATATTACAACAAAAGATAATTCTGTTTCAACATCAGCGTTATTGGTCAGAAATATTGGCAATATGTACAGTTTCAGTAGCTACTGATACCTTTGGATGTTAAAGTAAGCAAAAACTTTTAACTTTTTAAAGAGAGTGCAAAAATACTTAAAGACAAAAAAGTTTGCAATAACCTACTACAAAATGAAAAAAATAAAAAAAAAGATTTTTTTTTTTCTTTTCGCCTGGTCCACCACAGCAACAGAAAATAATCATTGTGTGTTAGTTATGAATACAATTAAAGCTGTGGAATTTTCAGCATGTGGAGGGAGGAAATGTATAATATTTTTGAAAGGGAATATTCTTCAAATATTGAAAACAACACAATTTGTTGCAGTTGTAAGATATGTGATGAAAATTGAATTTTTAACTTTAATTTAGAAGAAAGTCTCTATACCATATGTGACTATTTTTACTATACAGTATTTCTTCATAAATTCTGAGTATGCGATTTTAGGCCTCCAAACCAATTCTAACGGAAAGATGACATGCAGTAAGTATAATTTCAGACGACTCTGTTTTTTTTAAATTGTTAGATTTTTGTCAAACAGATTCATCAACCTCATGGTTGAATGCATCAACAGATTTTTGCCACAGAATCATCACAGTGTTAAGAGGCTACTTCAGTCAAGCGAAAAGATCCGTTCACTAGTGCTAATACTATTGAAGAAATTTATAAAGGTATCTCGGTTGCATTTCAATATTTTTAATTGATTTTTTTTACATAGGATAGCTGAGGTTAATCTGTACAAAGGCCCTTTTTTACTTTTTCGAGTTTGTTTACAGACATTTTTAATGAGGACACTTTCACTTTCGGAACCGGTTTCGATAGTGAAAGCATCCTCTTGAAAAATATCTGCAAACAAAATCTAAAAAGGAAAAAAAGGAACTTTGTACAGATCAACCTCGGTTATCCTATGCAAAAAAAACCATTTAAAAATATTGAAATTCAACCGAAATATCTTTATAAATGTTTTCCATAGGATTTGCATTACCGAACGGGTCTTTCCGCTTGAGTGAAGTAGCCTCTTAATGACAATTTCGCACAAATATATCACAAACTGTTCATAATGCAACTTCAAAGCATCGTCGCTTTCGGCACAGGTTCGTCACAAATTTAATGCCAAAATAGTCACAAATGACACACTTTTCACAAATTTGTCACACCGTGACTTCACAATGTGGTCACAGTGTGACGACACAAACGAGCTCTAAAACGGCCATAACGACTTCACATTCTGGTCACTATGACTTCACATCGACGTCACGCGACGTCACATCGACGGTCACAAAGTCACAGTGTGACTTCACAACGACGTCGACGTGGCGTCACCATGCCTTACGGACATATTATGGTATATGGGGAAAAATCGTTTGCAGAGTATTTTAATGACATTATACTATTTCAAATGTATTGAAACTGATATAAATCACTGAATTTCACTACGATCACGTTAGAATAGGGCATTAATAGCATTTTTTATTCATTTACAGGGACACACAAAAGAAATTGGTTACAGTACTGTGTTTGAGAATAATTCCTGTAGTGTACGGTTTAAAATTCGGTATGCGCTTTAAAATTTAATTAATGTTTTACATGTTACTCATTATATATAAATTCTATACCTCATATACAGGGCTGCACCAAAGTATTCACGTACCATTCTCCCTATTAGATGAAATTGCTGAAAGGAAATTTTCAACTGAAGTACAGTAGAACCTCGATTATCCGAAGTAATTGGGACCGACCACCTTTCGGAAAATCGAAATTTCCGGATAATCGAGAATACTTCAATTTTAAGATTTAGGGCAAATATGTGCGTTATGTATTATTATCGTAAAAAATGTTTAATAAAAATAAATCAATAGCAAAATAGAAACAAGAATAAACTACCTGAATTTTAATTTTGAAATTAAGTACCTATTACATATTTCACAGGGGTTTGAAACAAAGTTTTGTTTGTTGAAGTATCGGTTACCTTTGCTTTGCAGCTCTATCATGAAGTTTTTTTAAATACTGTTGGTTAACCAGTATCATAACACTAACCGCTTCATAGCACTAAGCGCTGCAATGCCAATGCCGTATTCTTGAGCTTATTTTGTCATACTCTCACCCGATTCTACATGATTTATGATTTGAATTTTTCCTTCTATACTTAATGCATTTTTTTACGCATGATAAAAATGAAAATTTTTACTCTAGTAAAAATCTCGTACGGGAGCTCAACGTTAAATTCAAAGAAATTCTAAGAAAAGAATCCAAAATATTTATCTGTACTAGTGATTGGGAAATGACCTTTCACACTGGAGGAATGTGTTAGTAAAAAAAAAAAAAAAAAAAAAAAAAAAAAAAAAACTTTAAAAAGGGATTTTGGTTAACCGAGAATTTTGGTTAAAAGAGTTTCGGATAAAAGAGGTTATACTGTACATGTATTTCTAAGGTGAACTAAATTTTTGCATTCATGCAGTTAATAGATACAAATCTATATATCACATACAGGGCTACTGAAAAAATTCGAATAATTTTACTGTTGTAGATGGGAACAGCTGAAAACCGGTCTTGAAATGCGTTATGCGTTTCCATGTGGTTGAATTAGACGTAATATTTAATTTTTTTTTAAGGTGCAGTTTTGTTACATAATTCTGAATGTGTTGGAAAGTGTTTCATAATCTATGATAGGAGCATTATTTTTACTTCCTTGTTGTAATTATATGAGCATTTATTTTAGATTCATGACAGAAAAATAAATTGTGTAGTATATTTCATCAAAAAAAGTATTTTTAATTTGTAACGTGTTCTTAAATGGATAATTCCAAATTTCATGTCGGATATATTAATATCTAATTTAAAATATTTCGAATTATGTACCGGAATTATTAAATACTAGAAGAAATAGAATGATTTTATTTTCGTGGTTAATTTTATGGTATTTGATTTTCAAAGTAACATCGAAGCATTAGAGTTAAATTTTTCATTATTTATACACAATTGCATACATTGAGTTTACTAAATAAAAGCAAAAAATATTCTGAAGTGCTAAAAGAAATAATTATTACAAATAAATATTTCATATGTGCTAGTAGTTAGAAGATTTAAAGCTGCAAGAAAATTAAGCATTTGAGCCGAAACTATTTCAGATTAAAATATTTTTTTTAATTTTTTTTATGCGATGTAAATAAAAGTTCTTACAATAACGTTATATATTTTAACTCTTTATCTACTGCGTTATGATCTAGTGCAATTTATTTCATGTAATTTTTTTTTCAGTTACTAGAATGAAAATTAAAGGATATACATAAAAAATATACTCACCCGTGCGAAATTTAATTCGTTTGAGGTAATTAATTAAAGTGGTAATTTAAAGTACCGTCAGTACACTATGAGTACAGTACACGTCAGTATTAGATTTTGTTAGCAGTCCTTTAGCATTATTTATGCCTAATTTACTCTAGTTTACTTTTCCCCCATGTTATTAGTTTAGCCTTATCATTTGTTATATGACACCTATATTCCAAGAACAACATGTTCTCTCGCATCTCCACATATGCAATATCTGAATTTACATATGCCATTTCTAGCATAGCAAAAATGAGACGGTAGCACAAAATTTTCGATTTCCTATAAAAAAAAATAATAAAACAGAAAAGAAATTCTAGAAAAAACATTACTAAACTAAAATTTAATTCTAAAATTATAAAGAAGATAAAAACGATGGATAACTACGCAGACGAAAAGTAAACAAGAAGTTTTTCTCGAATACCCAGTGGTACCGAATACCCGGCGGTACGTATAAGTACCGCCGAGTAATTCGTTAAATCAAATACATACACCGCTTACTTAAAATAACTAGTCAAATTGCATTCTACGATCATAATGAAAACAGAAAAAAAATCCGACACTTATCTTATGTCCTTTACTATGTTTGCAGCAATAAAAAGTCAAGCGTGACAATCTATACAAAATGTCGCCACAAAACACATCGACTGTTTCAAAGATAGACTCCTTCCTCGCTAAAATCACGAACCTAGAACTACTACTGCCATGTATCATGAAAAAATGGAGTTAAAAAAGTGTTTTTGCGGAGTACTATTAGAATATTAGTAATATTCACTACAGGATGAAAGTTTAAAGTGAGTGGTACTTATAAGTATCGTCAGTAGATAAAGTGTTAATTGGTAAGTATGTGGCTCAGAGGGAATTAGAGTGGGAGTGTTTTTGGAGTGTATGGTTAAAAAAATTACTAAGAAATATAAATATCTTGTATCTACGTGCATAAAGGTAGTTACTTTGGTACGTAATATATCCAGAACATATCCATATCAAAAGATTTGAAAGGAAAATGAGAAGCACACGTGAAGGCTTCTTTATGACATCTTCAAAAAGATACAGGCTACATTTTCTTTTCTAGTTATGTTTTTCTTTACCCTGGTTTGTATACCAAGCGTATACGCCTTAGTGTACAATCGTGGAAAAAAAAAAGTAAACACCCCCTACTAACTCTTCAACAAATTATCGTAGACGGAAGTTACTAGTACCGATCGATTTGAAATAAAGTCTACTTTTAAATGATGTATATAAAATTTGCTTAGGGGTCATCTACATATTAAAACGAACCCAAACCTCATTTTTTTCAATAGCAATACCCAATTTTAACGCGATATTTCAAATCTTCGGTTCAAACTATGCCTAGACACCAAATTTCAAGTCATTTGAACGATAAGTTTTTGAATTATAAGCATTCAAAATTTAGTGCTTCTAATGTTAAATTACATTTTCATATTTTTATTTATATATCCTTAAATTATGCTTCTAGTGTGCTAATTTTTTTGTATCAATAGAACTAATGTGCCCAAACATAAATACGCTGAATTTGCAATTTTTATAATTTTATGATATGAATTATGAATTATGAAATTAATATTCGAAAAAATTATGAATTGCAACCTACAATTTTTTTGATGGATTCAGATTTATTAAGTCCTGCTTTATGAAAATCCAAAATTTCACATTTTTCTTCCAAATAGTTTTCAAATTATGCTTAAAAAACGCCCAAATGATGGTTTAAGGGGCCGTCTATGATAGAAGTAAGTAGATATTTTGATATTTCTTCTGCTGCCTTGTTATCTAACAGGCTTCATTGACTGCTTAAGGTGCCTTGATCAAGAAGGGGGCTCTCTCGGTTAGCAATGGAGTACCCAACTTCAATTTGGATACAGCTCTTAAAATACGCTCGTTTTAAAATAATTAATTTCTCGGAAACTTATGGTACGAATTGCATAAAAATTTGTTTTTAGGCTAATTGAAGGGTGTAGAGTTCATTTATGCTGTCAGAATTGGGTATTGCATCTGAAAAAAAAACAAAGTTATGGTTCGTTTTAATATGTAGATGGCCCCCTAAGCGAATTTTATATACATCATTTAAAAGTAGACTTTTCTTCCAATCGTTCGGTACCAGTAACTTTCTTCTACGATAATTTGTTGCGGAGTTAGTAGGGGGTGTTTACTTTTTTTTTTTTTTTTTTTTTCACGACTGTACAATATTTCATATTAAGCATATCAACTTTTCAATATTTTGAAGAGGTTTTAACTTCCAAATCTCTCATCGCTTATCGCTTCCTCCAAGAAATTCTGATTATGATAGCATGCGTTTATACAGTCATTGTGGATTATAGCATACAACCAAAAAAAGAAATAATTTTTGTGCTCGATTCCGGCGGATAAGAATTTTGTTCATTTTTTAAAAAGATGAATCGACGAATGATAATTGATTTTGCTGATGAAATGCTCAACTCTTTAAAACTGGTGACTGGTGCGGAACACAACCTTAACCCGCTACCTACTGACGGTGCTTATAAGTACCATTAAAATAACTTGTTATAAAATTCATTTAATACATAGATTAGTTGTAATACAGTTTAGAATGAACTATAGATGCATTACTATATCTTGTTCCAAAAGCATTATTGGTTACACAAAACAAAAATATTTGTAAAAGGATCATTTCTTTTGCCTTTGCTTCTTTTCAGCTTTCTTGGCTTTGGGGGAAGGGGGTGAATTTTTCTATTGGGAAATATTTCTATATTTCTATTGTAAGAACATTATATTTGTACATTTCCTCAATCTACAAAATACCAAGAAAAATATTTAAAATAAAAGATTTGAGTGGGGTTATAAATATTGCACAAAATCCCTATAAATTCAAATTTAATGAATCCTACTAAATCCTTCAATCCTTCTAAAATTTATTAATTGATTATGTAGATCTTCTAATGTAGTTTAAACAATTCACGAAAAATGCTTTAGAAGATAAAATTTTCATGAATTCATAATTCAGTACATAAATGGTTAAAGCAGCTCTGACAGAATGGAGATTAAAAAAAATTCATAATAATAAAGAAAATTTATTTATATCATAAATTGTTGTCGAATAGGTTATGTTATAAATACCCTATTTAATAATAATCGAAAACCTATGAAAGTATTTTGTTTTTATTTAACATTATTTAGTGCATTAAAGCGGAAATGAGAACTTTGATCACAACTAAATTTAGAAATTCTATGAAACTTTAAATTTAGTTACACCTTGACACAAATTGCTGCTAATTAGATTTTATTCTATATCACGAAAAAGTGATACTACTATACTGTGTCTGTATGTGAATATCTAAGTTATCTATAGGGGTCAGGTACCCTTTGCGCTAACAAAATACATGAAAAAGTGACCTCTATAAGAATTACCGTCACTCTATAACTGACTTTTTTTATAAAACTGAAAATACATATTACGAAAGATTTATTTTATCAATTAAAGTTGTTCAGAAAAGTTTACACATTAAAGTTTTTTAATTTATTTTTATAGGTGATACAATTTTTACGAAAAAAATATTCTTGCATGCATTGCGCATGTTTTTTCGCTAAAAAAACCAATATATTTTTAAAATGAATACAGATATAATGTATTTTCAACATGACCTACAATGAAAAAAAGTAAAACTTGTAGATCTAGAGAAAAAGATATTTTTGTAAAGAAACTCGAAATATCGAGATTTTTTTAATACAAAAGTAGTCGTAGATTCTAAACTTCTGACTTGAGAAACATAATAATATGTCATTTTTTTTTTTGCCTCTATATGTTTACTACATTCACTGAAAATTTTGTGAAATTCTAGGTAAGGGGCTTTCCACAAATGATGTCACGGTTGGGAGGGGGAAAGGGAGCTCGTGAAATTGTGACAATTTGTGACAAGGGAATGGGAGGGAGTAAGAAGAAATTTGACATCACACATTTTGGTTAAAATAAACGAATTAAAAATCAGCAGATTAAATTTTGAAGTTATTTTGAAATTAAAGTATTTTGCGTTTATAAAGTAGATTTAAAGCCAAATATATTAACACGTTTAGTGCCACGGTGACTCACACTCAAGATGGAAAATTTACAATGTTTTAAGTAATTTTTAAGAAAGTATAATCCTGTAATAAATAAAAGGTAGGTAAATTTTATATAAATTTTCAGTAATTATTTAAAACAATATATATATATTTAGTTTTATATCATATTTTAGACCGTCAGCCATCTGTGAATGACGCTTTCTAAACTGAAAGTTCAGTGTCAGTCGCCGGTCACTGACGTGGCGCTTAACGTGTTAAATTCCATTTCAAATTCCAAAATACGACTGTTTTCAACTGCTCTTTCGTATAAATACTTTATTACTATTGTATATTAATTAAGTTTTTGTTATAAACCTTAATCTTATTTCATACAAAATAAGTACATGAATCATTTTAATGTTATGCTTACAAGTGTCGTTAAAACACATAGTTAAAGTTTAAAAGTAAAGTTTGAAATATGATGTATAACGTAGTGCTTTGTTACTGAACTGCAAGTATATGTTTATATAATAAAGCGTGACATGTGACAATGAGGGGGGGGGGGAGGTATGGTGAAGTGTGACACTTTGTGACTAAGGGAGGGAGGGGAATCAAAAGTATCGAAAAAAATTATGACTTCATTTATGGATCGCCCCTAACGATTTTTCAGAAATCGTGCGAGCAATGATCAAAATCGCTGTTTTGGAAAAATTGACATTAAAGACTAAATCACCCCTTGATTATATAGAAAAAGCTCAAAGTGTTTTAGAGATAAAATAAGGCGAATTTTTGTATAGGATTTATTTATAAATGTTCTTAAAAAATCGCATTTAATTATAAGCTATTTTTTGAAAAATCGATTTTTGGACGCTTTAAAAAGTACCTGACCCCTTAATAAAATAAAGATGCTTGTATGTTTGTTTGTCTATATGTGTGTCTGTGCATGATGGCAAGCAAAATCTACCTCGCGCAGGAGTCTGAAACATTATATAAGGGTTGTCCATTTCAGGCTATGATGCACCGGAGGCTCAGATTGTTCATTTGTAGATAATTAGCCGATATATTAATTGAAACGGCTTGAAAACTCATTCTTTTTTCATAAAATTGGCTAGCTCAGCATCTCATGTTCAGTCACTCTGCTTTTCGCAGCGCATAGAATGGAAGAAACAAATGCTGTTTTATTTTGTCAGTTTACCTTAACGACCATAGAGAGAACTGTTCAGGTGACGGAAAAAAGGAAGACATATTATTGCATTTCTTACTACTACGTCTTAAACACAACAATCAGTTCAAAAAAATATCGTTGTTAGTCCTCTGAGAAAAAAATTCCTGAAGAGACGTTTTCGCATTTGATTTTATCTACCTTACAGTAACGTTTCCCCAGGGTGCAATTTTAGAGTTTCCGATAAACAAAAATATGCTTTTAAAACAAGAACTCACTTCTAATCCACAATGCGGTTTTCAAATATACGAATTTTAACCCTTTCAAATACTACGCGACTGCAGGTCACTTTGACCTTCCAGGAGACGATATACTTTTTCTACGCTAAATGTAACTACAAGACAAAATTTCGGCACAATCTTTTTAGAGTAGGGTTGCACAACTTGTGGCCCGCGTGCCAAAAGTGGCCCGCGATGCGTTATCGTGTGGCCCGCCGAATTCGTCAATTTATAACTGGAAAAAAATTGCAATTTTTGTCCATAGGTCGCAGGAAAAAATCGTGAATTTCGTCAATTTGCTTCGGGAAAAATTAAAATTTCGACAGTCAATTAAAAATCGCGAAATTCGTTGATCGAATGCGGAATAATAGCGAATTTTGTCGATGAGGTCGGAAAAATCGCGAATTCCATTGGTCGAGCACGGAAAAATCGCAAGTTTTGTCGATTGGGCTCGGAAAAATTGTGAATTTCGTTGATCAGGCACGCAAAAATCACGAATTTCGTTGGTCTCGCACTGAAAAATCGCGAATTTTGTCGATCGGGCACCGGAAAACCCACAAATTTCGTTGATCGGGCTCGGAAAAATCGTCAATTTTGTTGATGATCCATGGAAAAATTGCAAATTTTGTTGATCGAATGCGAAACAATCGCCCGTTTCGTCTGTTTATCGCGAGAAAAAAAATCGCGGATTTCGTTGATCGAGCACGGAAAAATCGCAAATTTCGTCGATCAGGCTCAGAAAAATCGCAAATTTCCTCGATCGGGCACTGAAAAATCACGTGTTTTAACGATCGAAAAAATCGGGGGTTTCCTTGACCGGGTAAAGAAAATCGCGAATTTTGTCGATTAGGCGTGGAAAAATCTCAAATTTGCTGATCGGGCACGGAAAAATCGACAGTTTTGTTAATGATATGCGGAAAAATTGTAAATTTTGTTCATCGACTGCAGAACAATCGCTTGTTTCGTCTGTTATCGCGAAAAAAAAACGCAGATTTCGTTGATCGGGCGCGGGAAAATCGCAAATTTGTCGATCAGACACGGATAAATCGCGAATTTTGTCGATGATACGTGGAAAAATTGAAAATTTCGTTGATCAGCTGCAGAACAATCGTGAGTTTCGACAAATTATCGCGAGAAAAAAATCGCGAATTTCCTCAATTTGCCGCGGGAACAAAATTGCCAATTTCTTCAGAGTCAGTTAAGAATCGCGAGTTTCGTTGATAGAGTTCTGAAATATCGCGAATTCTGTTGGTCAGGGGCAGAAAAATCGCAAATTTCGTCGATCGGGCCCCGAAAAATCGCGAATTTTGTCGAACACGCTCGGAAAAATCAATTTTTTTGTCGATCGGGCGGGGCAAAATTAGCGAATTTCGTCGATCGGGCTCGAAAAAATAGCGAATTTCGTCTAACGGGTGAGAAAAATCGCAAAATTCGTTGTCCAGGCATGAAAATATCGCGAATTTCGTCGATCAAATTTCGCTAATCCCCCCCCCCCCCCCTTAGTTCAAAAGATCACATTTTTTTTTCGCCACTTGCCACTTTCATGCCTATGTTTGTTTTTTAGCACTTTTAATAAAACAAAATTTACTCTCCTGAATAAAGTCAAGGAATATTATCACTTCTTGACAATAACCCTACCTATATCTGTTATATATACAAACGTAAAGACTGTTGATACGTATTTGCCAAATAAATTGCATATGTTTACTGGGTAAGGGAACTTAGAGGGGTAAAGCTCCCCCCCGAACCATAGTTTTTATCTGATTATTGGCCACAGATCACATAGTGGAACTAATATTCTCTCTGTGTTATTGATGTGGCCCTCGACAACCCAGACATTTTAGTAAGTGGCCCTTCTCTTAAAAAGGTTGTGCACCCCTATTTTAGAGCATCTTAGTGCACCGGATTTACAGCACCTGTTAAAATTTCAAAGCATTTGAATGAGTAGACCGATAATTTTTTGAAGAAAACTCTAAATAGGGATATTTTGACGTGGTTTTTTCTCATGTTTTAACTACTAAATATGTGCATGTTTTTTTACGGCATTTTATAGAGGCCTTGTATACCGTTACTTTTATAACCTGAGAAAATTTCAGAAACTTTGGATGATAAAAACTATTTGTTTTGTTATGTTAAAGAACAGTGTGTAAAAACAAGAGAAAAAGCGAGAAGAAAACATTTTTCTTTTACAACTAGATATAATTTTTTTTTCATAAAATTTTTACGTCGGCTGCAAAAGAGATATATTTATAACTGATAAATATTTCAGAGTTCAAGCAACAATGACTATTTTTTTTAAACCTATAAAACGACCCTAACTGAAAAAAAATAAGATAATATCTTCTTAAAAGCGCTTTTACCACTAAATATGAAAATTTTGCTACTTTTTCATTTAAAAATATAAATTCATACAATATCGTGTTATATCATGCAAAATTGAGGGGGTTTTTAATGTTATTATCACGGACCTGGTGAACACCGGCGGGTCAGCAAGTGATTAATAAATTCATTCTCTATTCCACGTTTTGTGGACATAAGCAGGTGGAAAAAAATGCTATTTCTATTTTATTTTATTTTATATTTTGTGCATAAAAATACATGCATTCTTTTAAAGATATTTGAGTTGAAGGATATCGATAAATTAAAGATTTAAATGAAATGGGAAATTAGAAATTTATATTTATAGTACGATTATATTGAACATAATAATTAGAATAAAGTTATTTTATTATATTTTCGGATACAATATTTTATAGAATTTTGTTTCTTTGAATTCGTCCATTTTTTGGCTCCCAGAAAAGCACGTATCGCAATTTTCGTTGCCAAGATACAAGACACAATTCTCTAAAATGTTGTATGCAAGATTTGAAAACCAATTTTTGGACCAAATCCAAAGAAAAGTAGCTGGATGTGCGAATCCCAAAACTTTCTTCTATCTCATACATCTTAATATTTCAAAAAGTAGTTACAGAGGTTAATGCTGCAATATTATTAGTTCAATACTATACTAACTTTGATTTTCATCCTACATTTCTGCTTCAGTGTAATTAATCGGAGTAAAAACGAGTTAATCTCGATCATGATATTCATTAAAGTTAGCAGTTTTTCATTATTCTGTTGTACATCATCTGTTTACGAACAGCCGGCTTTGCAGGACGCGAGTTCCCGTCGCTGCACGAGCCGCCGATGGACGACAAAACTACGAAAGACCGTGAAAATTTTGCAAAAATCGCTATTACAGCGCCTCTTTCAGGCAGAATATTTCCAAATTCAAGGAGGACCTGCTGGCCATAGCCAAAAACATACACAAAAAATTTGGTTAAATTCTGTTCATAATATCATACACTTTTCGATGGTAAAATAAAGAAAATGGCACAAAAATAGCTATTACAGCAATCCCTTCAGGCAGAACATTTTCAAATTCAAGAAGAAACTGAAGGCCACAGCCAAATACACGCACAAAAAAAATTGTTTCAATTCTACGCTTAACTTCATACACTTATTGATGGTACAATAATGAAAATGGCACAGACATCGCTATTGCATCTCCCCCTTCCGTCGGAATATTTACAATTCGAAGGAGGTCCTGCTGGTCATAGCCAAAGAAATTTGATTCAATTCTATGCATAACTTCATACACTTTTCCATGATACAATAATGAAAATGGCACAAAAGTCGCTATTACAGCGCTCCCTTCCGGAAGATTTTTTTTTAATTCCGGGAGGACCTACTAGCTACAGCCAAAAACATAATCAAAAAATTTCGTTCAATTCTATGCATAACTTCATACACTTTTCGATGGTACAATGACGACACACGGACATACGGACGGACAGGCAGACATTTTGTATAAACATGTTTTCTGGGATATCAGACCCCTAAAACGTGTAAATCTGTTGAAAACCGGCAGTTGAAAAAAATTTCGATTACAATACTTTCTCCTATTGAAGATAGAAGAAAGTAAAAATAGATCATTAGATCATTATTGTTATCATTTTTTAACGCATTTGTGCATGTGCATTTGAAGAATTTTTTTAATATTCAAAAATTCGGAATTAATACCAGAAATTATGAATAACTAGATAGTGCCCGTCAAGATTTGACGGCATATAACTCAAATGTTTCATTAGAAAAATTCTTAAATTTTTAGTTAGTTGCTATTAAATTAATTATTGAAATCGTGACAAATTTCTATGTTGCATAAGTGATTCCCATTTCTTTAAGGCGATACGGGGCGCATTCAGTCTAACCTAACCTATTCAATGAAGTGAAATAATTTTAAGTTTATAATTTACAACCAATTACGCTTGCTTTTTATCACAGATTTACCTAAAACTACTGGGTAAAGCATTTATTTTTACTTACTACGGTATTATTATTATTATTTTTTTTTTTTTTTTGAAAAATAACATTTATTTTTATTTATTTATTTATTTTAAACTGAACAACCACATTTAAAGCTGCCATGAATTTTATTTTTATCAGTCTCATTCTCTAAAACCTAAATTTGAAACTATATGCAGCTAATGATTTATAATATATATATATATATTTTTACTTGAAGTTTATTTTACATTTTTATTTATTTTTTAAATATTATACCATGGATATCAAGGTAATTTCTTTTATCATTCTTACATGAATATTTTTTTCTTTCTTGCGGTTTACTTTTTTACGGAAAAGAATGACAAACTTTTCTTTCTGCCACACACACATATATATATTCTTGATAATGGTCAGAAAATATAACAAATATTGTAGATCAGCTCAATTTATTTAATTGGTAATTACATGAAAAATATTTTAAATAAAAAATTATTATTTTTAAAAAATATTGTTGCGTATTAAATTTTATTTAATAATAAAACATTCAAATAATAATAATAACAAAATAAAAATCATACAACTTCTCCTGATAATAAAACATACATGTCATTATTGAAGAGAATCATCGCCAAAAATACTGCAGAAATCCTTTTGCCGGGCGTTGAGCTCGAACCCACGTCCTCTATAAAAATTCAGAGCTTTAAACTGCTGCCTTTGACCACTGCGCTAGCAGGTATTCGTTCAAAATTCCTCTAAGTAAAAGAGGTTCAAAAAATAGTTGACGCATGCCCAAATGTGTCAATATTGGTCTTACTGATCGTGGTCTTTCAGAATTCCCTTTACGTTTTAATATATATGATGATATTTAGTTTAAAAACAAAGAAATTTTTGAATAGCACACATACATCCGGTAATGAAGAGAAATGTTTCAATTTGCTCATTTACTGGAATTATCTTTTCAATTGATCATAAAATGAGTTGGAGAAAATCAAATATTTCCAAGCTTAAGTAACTTTTCACGCTTGCTACGTTTTGAATGGACAATAATTTATGAAGTCCATGATATACGTTTTCGTATAAGATTTAATCACATCTCTGTTAAATTGTTAGTATGAAAGACTAAAAAGTTGCCGAGTTTTACTTTATATTGTATTTTTACTCAATTTTGAATGGACTACAATTTATGAAGTCCATGATATACGTTTTCGTATAAGATTTAATCACATCTCTGTTAAATTATTAGTATGAAAGACTAAAAAGTTGCCGAGTTTCACTTTATATTGTATTTTTACTCAATTTAGGTTCTTACGGAATTTTTAGCTAATACCAATGTTCTAAAAAAAACATTTACAACTATTATTTAAGTATAAAGAGAATAAGTACTGTAACACTGTTTTCGAAAAAAATGTTTATTATTCTTTTTCATTTGTCTTTATTGCTTGAATATGTGAAACCATTTTCTTGTTTATTCAAGCTCATCCCATTTTGTTTTATTTTCGTTCTAGACAGATATGCGTCTATGTAAAATTTGAAGAAAAGGTAAAGAAACAGAGGAACGAAGCATATATTAGTAACATATGTGAAAATTCCCACTTTGCATTTAGTTAGTGGCACGACGACTGTTCCCAAAAAGATGATCAACAAAAATTGTACCTGAAAAATAAAGGAAACAGCAACATTAATCAACATACGTGCAAATAAAATGTATGCAAACGTACAATGGAGTTATGAATAAATAGGAGGAGAGCTATAGTGTACTGTCTACGGTTGCGAGTGAAGTAACTGAGGAGGTTGTCACAAGATGGCGGCTGCTGTTTTAAATCGCATCTATAGTTTCTGAATACCGCCGATGTAAACTACCCACCAGTAAAATTGAATAGAAAATTGTGTCTTATTTAAGCGTCTTATTCTTGGAAATATTTTCTTACAAATACCGAAAAACTTCTATTTGTTTTTACTGGTGGCCTTTTAAAACAGTCAGTTTGTTTCACCGGTTGTCACAATATGGCGGAAATGCATGGCCTGACTACTGCAAAAGTAAACATCTACCTTTAAAAATGAAAATGTCTTTCTGCCATTATTTATGACTGAAATTTTTCACTATTAAGGCCAATAAATACCGAGAAAATTTTTATATAAATTTACTGGTGAAAGTTTCCACCGGAGGTAATCCGCCCTTGCGAAAGCGGTTACAGTTGAAGCTTCATTATTTTTAGGATACTGACAGTTCCTTTTTTATTAATAGTTCCATGAAGCATACATGGGTTATTATTTATTACTATAATCACAATGTGAGATACAGACTGCACATTGTTAAATTTTTAAAAAAAAATAATTATTCATTGCCATACATGTCGTGCGATCTAATAATTCTTTTCGTGCATTTAGCATAGTTCGCCGATCAAATAAATCTATTTAGATCTAGAAACTTTTTATAATAAAATGTAACTTATTTCTTTGTGATACATATTTGATTTCACTCTTACTAACTTATTAACTGCAAGAATTGTTAGTTAGAAAGGATTTTGACGAGAGGGGTATAGTTGGAAAATTTTCATAGTGGGGAGTAAAAACTCGATGGAACCAAGCATCGAAAATAACCTATTTTCGAGATATCCCTCTATTTATGTCACACAGTTTATTTATTTTTGCTGTTATATAGGAGAAACGATGTAAGAGCAGTAAGTCAAAATTCGTTGGTAATATAGAATAATTGGTTGAATGTCTGCATAGTTGCCAACCTCTCGATTTTTTTAATACCAGTAAATACTTACAAAAATATTCGCTATATTTGTTTGCAGAAATTATGCGATTTTATAACATCTTCGGTCCCTGGGTCCCCATACGGGGAACCCTGTTCTTTTCCTTATAAAAACTAAAATGTCCGATTATTTTACATTTTCACATCACTTCTTAATAGCTGAATGTTTTTTGCGTTCAAAGCAAACGAATAAATGGCAGCATCTAAGCTGATTCCCACATACAATAAATGTTATTTTCATCTGAGTTTGCAAAATGCGTAAAAATGCCCGAAAGACAGGAAGAAAGTGAGATGGAAGAAAGTGAGAAATTTCCATATGTATTTAACATAAATCTTTTCCAATAAAAATTTTTGAGCATTTGTAGATTATTGACTTGTTTTAAACTCTTAAATTTGCGATTGGGTTAATTTAGGTTAATGGTTATTAATTAATGTTTTGAAGGGGATTTGTAGTTTTAGATCCATATTTTTGGACCTAAATTACCAAGCGCCTAAAGGATCAATTTGAGAAAAGATATTTTTTCTGTCATTTACAATGTCATTTTGTTTGAAAAAAAAAAAGAATGAATAAGCATTTGTATTATTATTTTAGCTTCGGAACTGAAGAGGATAAAACAAGTATTTCTGCATAAAAATATCGGTATTAGAAAATATCAGAAGGTTGGCAATTATTATGCTTGTAATGTCAGAAACAAACTCCTTGGCCGGTCCTACAAGATGAAAAGAGGGCATGGGAAATCCCTAGTGGGAAAGGTCCTTAAGCGCTGAATCATAGAGAATTTTAGCAGTACTTGTGGTATGCTTTTCAGGCGCGCTGGTTCTGGAAAAGTGTTACGTACCCCTGTGATATGCGAAATCGGACCTAATTCTGAAGATGTCGTTTGTGAGTATTCAGACTCACAATTAATAATAACTGCAGGCGTAGACGATAATGGATTAGAAGGTCATCCTCCATACGAACCCCTACAATAAAAGAATAAATAGAAGTTCTGCAGCTTTCTTTGAAAATAATGAAAAAAAGCAAATGAGGCACGTGATAAGGTGAAAGGAAACAAGCTATACGCAGCCAATGCTATTTCGAACAAATCCGTCATTTCCACACTTCTTCGTGGTGACTTACTGCCTCTGTTTGGGAAGTCCCCGGTGGGCAGAGAAGCTATCAACGCAGAAAAACAAATCAGTCGCCGAATCTTTGGCATTATGAAACTTTTGATTGAGAACGAATTTTATAATAATATGAATATAATAATAACTGCAGGCATAGACGGTAGTGATTAGAAGATTATACTGTATACGAACAGTTAATGTGTGAGAAACCCTCGTAACAAAAACTTTATTACAGAAAAAAGAACTGCTTCGTATAATCGGGGCTCAAAGATACTCCTTTCTTTTTTATCCCAATGTCAATGTACACGTAATAATGTTGACCCATTAGAATCTTACTTTGTTCGCAGTTTTAATGTAGACGTGCATCTTTCTCTCACTTGTATTTCTGTGAGTCAATGTAGTTTGCTTTTAGAATGTACTTCATGCCGGGTCGCATACAATTCAAGCTCGGGTGAAATTAAATGTTTCCTTTTTTTTTAATATAATAATCAAGATAAATAAATAATGTGTGCGCATGTATTGATCCCCCGGTGCCTCCAACAGAAAAATATAACTATCCACAAATAATAGAGTAAATACTAATGCACATATTTTCTTTTAAAATAAAGATTTAGGAAGTTTCTCAACGATCTAGCGATGATGGAAAATGGACGAACTTCACCCATGGCGCTTCCGGGCGGATTAAAAAAAACCCCTCGCATGTATGCGATTATCTTACCTTATTTATTCAAAATATACATATTATTTAGAATATAAAGGTCTTTCCGTTATGACAAATTGATTTCATATTATGAAACCTCTAGGCAAAATATCTAAATAGAAGTTCTTTTAAAATAATGAATTTAGCAATTGAGGCACATGATACGATGAAAGGAAACAAGTTATAACCAGCCAAGAATCAGTGCAGGAAAGCTACAAGCTATATGGGGATACTGATGACGTTATTTGGAGAAAAAAACCAATTATTCTATAAGACCAACTTAACTTACTTTGACTTTTTACTCTTGCATTGTCTCTCATATATACAAGCAAAAATAAATAGGTAAAAAAATTGTGTAGCATAATTTGACGGATATTCCTAAAATACTCATTTTAGACGGGTAGTTTCGTTGAGTATTTTACTTCCCGTGATGAGATCTTTCCAATGATATCATTCTCGTCAAAATCGGCGACTAATACTTTTTAAAGTTCCCCAGTAACTAAAATCTCCTGCTAAAAAGAGATGTAATTGATCATTCCGTCAATTCATTTCCATCTGTTCATCCCGTCAATTTTTGGATGACGCAGCACTTTTAAAAATTTACCGAAAACTGTCCAGTCATTCGACAGTTTTTATAGAAAACTGTTACATAACTGTATTTTAACTATATTTTGACTATATTATTCCCCATATTCAGATAAGAATAGAGTTAAATTACGGTTCTATAATATTTTTCTAAAAAAGCTGTCGATTGACTGACCAGTTTGCCGGAAAATTTTAGCAGTGAAGTACGATCGTATTTTACACACATTTCTTCATTTATTTAAAAACTGACAGAAGTACTATTAGTTTACAGATATTTTAGTTCGACCAGGGATAAAAAAAAAACTATCATTTAACCCCTTGAGGGGCTGTGGGATGTATTATATCCCACCTAATTTTAATGAAGATTCGTAGCAGAAACTTTTAATTAAATTTTGCTTTTTAAACTTTGGTGAAAAAAAAAGTTAAAAAATTGCTTTTCCTCCTTTTGAGGTAATTTTTTCGAAAATTCCGATGTGAGTTCAACACTACACAAACACAATTGCTTGCTCCTGAAAGGTTTAACAATTGTTTGTAAATATGGCAATGTAACCGTGATCTGGATTTTTCCCCTGACTATTTAGAGCGCACTTAACAATATGGTTAAATGACTGTTTTATACATAAACGGATGCTTGACTGGATAGTTCAGAGGCTATTTTAAACAGTGTTCAAACAATACACTGCAACCTAAGTTTGCATTTGAAATAACAGCATTTTTCCCCTTAGATATTTATTGTTTTTTAATCTGCAATTCTTTTAAATATATAATGCAGTAATTAATTTATATGCGTACTATAATCACTATTATTGGAATAAAAAAAATAGTAGCTATTTCTTCAAAAGTAAAAAGGTATGACTTTGTTTTTGTTGATATTCATCTGCTTGCAATTATGCAAACTGTCATACCTATATCTAGAAGTTTTGTTTTAATTTTATTTTCTTTAAATGATGCATTTTTGTGGTGAATCCTGTTACCGAATCTAACTTTGTTTAGTCCACAGTCCTTAATCGAACAGTGGACCTGTAGCACGGTAGCGAAACGCGCTGTCCTAAACAACTGGGTAAATTTAAATACTCATAGAAAATAACTCGCATAATTTTCGAACTCCTACTTTTGGTTCAACGGCAATGGCAAAATATGTGTTCAAAATACGCGAGTAAATACGATATAAAATAATTTCTCTAATTCTATGTCATACCTTTTACTATTTAACACTAGAATGACGGTGAGGGGACATTTTGGCCCCAAGCATATGGAGGATAATTCCACAGAAAATTATCTTTTTTTTGGGGGGGGGGGGATAAAATTTATGATAGTTTTAATTTAAGGGTATGATTGGAAAATTTGATATCTTTATATTCTATAATAAAATCCTAATAAAAAGGCATTGTAAATTATTGTTTACAAACTAAGTTAAGTAGCATTATTGTCTTTGTGAGGTCATAATGTTACGCCAGTTACACAATAAAAGTTACGTGAGTTACACGTGTAAATGACATTTTTTTTCTATTTTATTATTCAGAAATTAATTAAACATGTTACTGTTATAATTTGGCATTACTTAGTGTTGTTGAGAACATTAAATCGCTTTTTTTAACGGGATAGTTTTGATAATTTTTACACTTCAATGAAGGCAGAAAAAATGTTTGTATATTTTATGTTATGTCAGTTACAGAATCTTTAATTGCAATTTTTGGGACTAAAAGAGAGATTAAAATAACTTGCAGAAATTTGGGTATTAAGTCCTTAGTGAGAAATATTTTAAATTGTAAAAATTTATTCTAGCTTTATTAGTAATTTTTCTACATAGTTTTAAAAACAAAATTCGATGATCAAACGCTACGTCAGTTACGATGGAATTGCCGTGGATATATTTCGGTTTGAAGAAAAAGTAGAAATGGCTAATTAACATTGGAACGCCCGGAAGGAGTCGAACCGACTCCGACCGTATGATTAACCCTAGAACTACCGGAAATTTTACTCAAGTTTTATAAAAACATTCTACACCAGAATTTTTACTTAAAACTATTTAATTTGTTTATTTAACTTATTGTTGTCTGATTTATACATTTAGTTTGTTTTGAAAAAATTTTCTAGTGTGAATAGATATTTTGAATATACATGTCGGGTCCATTGGACCAAAGCGTTATAAGTAAGCGAACAAACTTAATGCTGTTATCAGGCGTAAATTAACACAGTTGCGCCACCTTGTGGACGGAGTGATAATTCACATACGCGGGCTTTTAGCGTGGCGCGTATTTTCTAAACCTTCAGTCGCTCATGAAAATGAATTTTGTTTGCCACATTTATTACAAAATAATGGCGTAGCGAGTGGGGTATCCAGACGAACTTGACACCACGAAGTTTTCTTCGCCCTATCAGAAAAACTTCAGTTATTAATCAAGTGGAAAAAAACTTTATAATTTTAGTGGTGTGAGTAAGAAAACAGTTAGGTATCTACCTGTAGTTCACACTCCATCCGCTACGTGGCGCATGACCTTGATTGATGTGACCTCGCTTTTAATCTTGCCGATACTTCTCCCATTTAAGATAGGACGCTTACTTATATCGCTTTGCATTGGACCCTTCTGGTAGACAGAGGGTTAAATATCAACTGGAACCAGAAATTCTTTCATAAAATAAGTTAAATTTAAACTACGCAGATTTACGTTAAATAAATCAGTCAAATAATTTTAAATAAAAATTTTGGTGTCAGATATTTTTATGAAACCTGAGTAAAATTTCCGGGCGTTCTGGTGTTAAATAAGTTAAACAGTTTGACATAAAATTTCTGGTATTAAATATTTTTATAAAACTTGAATAAAAATTCCCGTCTGTCTAATGTTCAGGGCTTCCACAGGCGACTATTTTTATATTCCATTCGCACCACTATTTTTAAAAAATACACTTTTAAGTATATTTCTCTTGCAAATGTTGTCAAAGAATATGTAAAAGATTTTTGTTTTGAAGAAGTGGTGCGAAAGAGAATTAAAAAATAGTCGCCTGTGGCAGCCCTGAATGTTAAAATATTTAACAGATTAGTTTTTTTAAAATGATGTCTTTTTATCAGTGGCGAATCCTGATACCCAATCTAAACTTGCTTACTCCACAGTCCTGAATCGAACAGAGGACTTGTAGCCTGAAAGCAAAATGCGCTGACGTAAGCAACTGGCCTAATATCTGTCAATACTTAAATAAAATAACACACATAATTTTCGAACCCCTATTTTTGGTTCAAAGGATATGGCAAAAAATGTGTTCAAAATAGAGTAAATACAATATAAAAGCATTTTTACATCATATCTTTTACTATTTAAAATATTTAATATATTATGAAGCATATTTTTACTTACTATTTGAAGTTGTGTAATATACTTCTTCCACCAAAGATGTTTTCTGACTGACGGACCCATGGCAGCTAGCCCGTAATATGTGTACATAACAACGTGTACAAATGAGTTCAAATTCAAGGGAAGTACTTGTATTGCAGCTGCATTTCGGAAAGAAAAGTAATAAATTAAAAGGAAATGTAATTTTATTACACTTGTAACATAAAAAAGTAATAGCGAGACGTTTCGTGGATGCCGCGTCCTCGTGTAATATGTTCACCCTGATTTTTAGGGTTCCGTACTTAAAAAGTAGAAACGGAACCATTATAAGATCCCTCCTGTGTCTGTCTGTCACAGTCATTTTACTCTTAAACTATGGAATGTGGAAAGTTCAAATTGGGGGAAGTAATAAAGACTATTGAACCACATATTTACCGATTATTAAACATTTACAAATATGTTTATGAAAAATGTAGAATGGCCTATTAAGTTACTTAAAAAAAATATTTTCTTTGTATATCATGTGGGGTATCCTGTGAAAGATTTCCTAACGTTGAACTCAAAAATACATTTCTTTTAAATTTAGGTATTATATTTTCAGAGATATCATCAAAAATATGTCCCCCCCCCCGTCATCTATTTCCGAATCTACTGAAACTAAAATTATTAAGAAATTAGAGGTAGCAGACGTTAATTTAAACCTTGCAGGAAAAGTATAGCGATTACCCTAGGTCACATACTTTTTGAGAAAAGCGCATTTTTCCGTTACACACAAATTTTGATTTGCGAGCGTTCAGCGAAGGTGTTGAGGAGCGCTGGAGGCACTTATCGTAGCAGAAGTATAAAAGCATTGTTGATAATGAGTTTCGAAAAAAAATCGTCCGTAATTAGCCGAGATATTAATCCTCAAAGATACGGACATTTTGGACATACATAATGAGAGGGGCGGAGTATTCTATGTAGCATCAGTTTTTAAAGCCTATATAATACCTTTTAACGATATATTTGTGCAATGCAATGGCCAGTAGCAGTATAGAAGAAAAAAAACCGTCAAATTGTTAAAAACAGACTACTTTAATTAGAATTAATCATATATATACTATGGGATTCGCGACTAGTTTGCATTGAGCGGATCTCTAAATACGCCACGCCTCCCGTGTCTTTAAATGTTAATTAAAAACCTTTCTGGAAAAACGCGGCACGGGCCAAGATTTGCTACTTCTTTTCGAAGCGCTCTTAGCAGAATGTGAACTTTAAACTTAGATCAAGGGTTTCGTTTTAGCTACACTGTAAAAAGAAAAGATTATTACTACGCTTAATTTAGTTTATGAAATGTCAAATGAAGTTTAAATATGCAGTGCTTTTATTGTCAGTACCGAATTAACTTTATCATAAACAAATTAGAATAAAATATAAAAAAAGATACAGAATAGCAATAAAATATTGCATATGTTATTTAGGCTTCATATCTCGTTGAACTTTTATGGTATACCCATTCATACTTTTCTAGTATATACAGCAACGTATAGTTTTTACCCGGCTGCCAAGAAAGGTTATGTGTTTCACTCGTATCTGGGTATGTGGATTTCTTTATACCCTCGAAACAGCCCAACGGCTGGATGTATTTTAATGAATGAGGTTTCTATCGATTCGTCTTAACCGTCCGATGGTTATAGGCTAGGTTTTGTTTTTATAAATTCAAAATGGCGGCCATAAAATAAAAAATGGTGGTAGAGACCAAAAAAAAATTTTTACGCACCCTATTGAGTGACATATTATTGGATATGTCTTTCAAAATGAAGACGATGTTTCATTGAATATTTTACAGTAAGAAGCTCCGTTTAAATATTACACAACCTGGAAGTTATGTAAGTAGGATCTCTAGCTTTACTGCAGCTCTAACCTTCATAGACATCTATAGTCCTCATCAAAACAGTGTTTATAGATGGGAACTAATAATTAAACACAACTTAAAAGTCATCAATACAAGTAAATAAAAAAATAGGTAAGTAATATAAAAAATAGTTTCACATTGATGAGAAATAATTAATTAGTTCGCTTTTTACGCAGTCGGATTTTTTTATTTTTTAAAGTTAATTTACAATGTCTTATTATTCTTTTAGCAACGATTTCTTTTAATAATACAGTTAATAATTCATATATTTATTGAACGGAACCCTCTGAACGCGAGTAATACTTGTACTTCACCATTTTTAGGGTTCCGTACTTAAAAAGTAAAAACGGAACCATTATAAGATCACTCCTGTGTCTGTCTGTCTGTCACAGCCCTTTTACTCGTAAACTATGCAACGTGGTAAGTTCAAATACGGGGAAGTAATAAAGACTATTGACCCACATATTTACAGATTAATAAATATTCATAAATATACTTAGGAAAAATGTAGAGGGGCTAATTAAGTTACTTGAAAAAAAATCTTTTCTTTGTATATCGTGTGGGGTATCGTATGAAAGCCTTCGTAACGCTGAAATCAAAAATATATTTCATTTAATTTTAGGTATTATATTTTCAAAGTTATGGTGGAAAATGTAGGGCAAAAAAATGTTTCCCCCCATCTAACTCCGAATCTTTTGAAGCTAAAATTATGAAAAAATTAGAGGTAGTAGACATTAATTTAAACCTTGCAGGAAAATTATAGCAATTACCCTAGGGCACATAATTTTTGAGAAAATCGCATTTTTCCGTTACATTCAAATTTCGATTTACGGGCTTCAGCAAAAGCGTTGAGCATAGCTGGAGGCACCTATCGCAGCAGAAGTATAAAGGCATTGTTGATCATGAATTTCGGAAAAAATCGTCGGTAATTAGCCGATATATTAACCCTTAAAGACACGGACAGTTTGGACATGCATAATGACAGAGACGGCGTACTCTATGCTCCATCGGCTTTTAAATCTTAGATAACAAATTTTAAAAATATATTTATGTAATGCAATGCCCAGTAGCAGTATAAAAGCAATAAACGTCAAATAGTTAAAAACAGATTAATTTAATGAGAATTAATCACATAAATGCTATGGGATTCGCGACTAGTTTCCATTGAGTGGCTCTCTCAATACACCTACTATATCTTTAAAGGTTAATTAAAAACCTATTTGGAATAACAAATATACCGAATAGCTATATTTGCTATTATTTAGGTTCCATATATCTTTGAACTTTCATAGTATATCCATTTACACTGTTAAAACTGAAGGTGACTTTTCGGTGCCTTTTGAAAGACTGGGGTGAAAACACTGTATCAATTGGCACCAAGAGGCTTCGAAATGTGGTTGGGGTGCCGATTCGTTTCTCATTGGGTGACTGGAGTAATTAAGGTGCTGTGTGGTAGAAATATGGCACCCCAGTGGTGGACTGGCACTTAACGCATGCGCTGTGACATGTGTGGGGTGCCATATTTCTTCGTCGGCATGTGAAATCTACGGCTGTAAGACACAGGTAGCATACAGATATTGGCCAATGTCCCGATCAGTATTGGCCAATATCTCCAAAGTCACTGGGTATCAGGCGTCAAATTTACAATATCTGCCGATATTCATAGATGTAACTTAAAATTAGTTTTTAAAAGAAAGCATCCAAACGAATTTTTTTGGATTACTTATAACATTATAATGCGTAAATACTATTATTAACTATAAAATTTAACAATTTTATCATTTTTAGAAAACTTAATTTTTAATGCCTTATTTTTAATGTTTTATTTACATTGGCCAATGTTGTAAAAATGATGTTAGTATGCCAACATTCAGAGATATCTATCGACGTTCATAAAAACAATATCATTTTTCAGACATTTCAAGATATCTGTTGCCATTGATTTAGAATATCTGACGAAGTTTGTAATCTTGACCAAAGTGAATGGAAAGTTCTGAAGGACCGCCCATTTCTATAGTTTTGTTCGAAGCGTATTTGATGGAGACGCCTGCTATGAAATTTGCCTTATAACCCCTTGAGGGGCGGTGGGATATTTTTTATCCCACTTACGATTAATTTAGATTCGCACCAGAAACATTTTATGAAATTTTACTTTTCTAACTTTGGTGGAAAGAAAAAATTGGAAAATTGCGTTTCTTTATTTTGAAATTATTTTTTCTAAATTTCCGGTGGGAATTCGCATTTCACAAACGTAATTGCTTTCCCCTTAAGGGTTAAAAAAAATTTCTTTAGGAATGTATGTTATTTATATATACAGGGTGTTCCGTTAAAGGGGTCCAATATTAATAGGGGTAATAGAGGAGATCACACGGAGCATAAATCAGTATATAATGCCTGGCCGGATCTCAATAATTTTCAAGTTACAGCAAATAGAATGAAAAATCGGAAATTTGTAAAAAAACCCTCATTGCTAAACTATCGATAATGCTACATAAAAACGAAGCACATATTTAGAAAGAGCAGAAAAAATCCTACGAAATGACATAAGTTGTTTTAGAATATTGAGAATTAATGGCGAGTTACAAGCTCTGAAACAGTGAAAAAATACAAAATCAAATATTTAGCAAAATAGTTAACCGTTAATTCCAAAAATGCAACTCTACCTACATCAAGGAAAATGTTATAAAATTTGGTCCATTCCGAAAGCTTTCGAAGAAGCTGACAATAAACCATATCAGTTTAATTGTATGGGGGAAATCAAGCAGTTCCCTAGTTACAACTCTGTACTGTTGCACGCTCGGAAAGGGCGAAACTCCGCCCATGACGATTGTAAACACCCCGTTTTAATATCTTTCAATTATACATTTCTGATCAACCTCTATCAATACCCTTTCATTATTCAGTCTGGTCAAGTGAATGACATATTGTGCAGCTCTCGCCTTGTCTTAAAGCAAACTCCGTGACTGCTGCGTTTCCTCCATGAACTTTCAGGATGATGAAGAAGAAGTACTTTTTATGCAAATTTTCTATGTGTATAGGAAGAAAAGTGTAATAAAACAGCAGTCATCAGTGGGCGTTATGTTAAAGGGAGGCTGTTGTAAGTGGGATTGTAGTAAGTTGATGTATAATAATTATGCCGGAATACTCTAACGAAGAATATGCGGACATGCATCTGATGTACGGCCAAGCTCATGGAAATGCATGTCTAGCACAGCGCATGTACCGTGAGCAATTTCCAAGGAGACGTTGCCCAAGTTCGAAACTCTTCATAAAAATCGATAGACGATTACGGGAGACTGGATCGTTTAATACAGCAAGCATTGATGCAGGGAAACCTCGACATGTACGAACACCTGCAATGGAAGAAGATGTACTGAATATTTTTAAAGATAACCCCTCCACGAGTACACGAGCTGCTGCGTCTAAGTCGGTGTTTCTCACCAAAGTGTGTGGCGTGTTCTGCGTGCAGAAAACATGCACCCCTTTCATGTGCAGCGGGTACAACTGTTATCAGTAACAGATTGTGCTCAGCGGACAGAATTCGTACGCTGGTTGCTTAATGTAACAGAAAGTAATCCACAATTTCTGGAAAATATTTTATTTACTGATGAAGCAACATTTACGAGAGAGGGCGTGGTAAACACGCACAATATGCACACATGGTCATATACAAATCCGCACACTGTTTTCCCGTCGAACGCACAACAAAAGTTCAGTGTGAACATATGGGCAGGTGTTCTCGGCGATTATCTCATAGGACCATATTTACTCCCAGATGTACTCAATGGCAGTACGTACTTGGTTTTCCTACGGGATATCTTACCGCTGTTACTGCAAAATGTGCCAGCAACATTGCGCCACAATATGTGGTTTATGCACGATGGCGCACCGGCACATTTTTTCATAGGTGTTCGCAATCACCTCAATTCAACATATCCTGGGAAATGGATTGGACGCAGTGGACCTGTTGCTTGGCCTGCACGCTCTCCAGACCTCAATCCGTTAGACTTTTTTGTTTGGGGACACTTTAAATCGCTGGTGTATGAAACGCCTGTGGATACACCGGAGGATTTACTAGCGCGAATCGTTGTCGCTGCAGGAGACATTCCCAACTCCGTCGGAGTTTTTCGGCGTGTTCGCCAATCTTTACGACGTCGCTGTCGGCTGTGCGATTCTGTTAATGGGCGCAACTTCGAACACCTATTATAATAATGTCCGTTCGTCTGCCTTCCGACATTGAACTGTGCAGCGCAGGCCAGAAGACTATGCTTCACATATGTCATAAAGTACGTGGAATGTAATTCTTTATTTGTCATTTTTCTTTTATTTTCAACACTTTTTGGCACAGTATTTTGTAAGTCACAGACTGTGGTGTACTCAAATTGTAAATTACAAAGTTTGTATGAATTAATTTAAAATTTAGTGTCTTTTTTAAATTTATAATTAATAAAATTATTATGCTATTTGTTATTATTATTTCCTATCATAAATTATGATGCACATATACATACAATAATTGTCCATGTAAAACATGTACTGAAACTTCTTGCATAGTTACAAATCGCAATATTTTTAATTATTTCCGAATTTTCATCACCAGTTTAATTTTAAAGAATTTAACTTAAGCTTTATATCAATAAAAGACCACTTTAAAATGTAGACTATTATTGTAAAGTTATTTTGGTTTATTCAACTCTTGAATAATTAAAAATGTTGCATCTCAGAAGAAGCATGATCGAAAATGTATAGTTGAGAGTAATTAAAAAGGCGGTGTTTCCAATCGTGATGGGCGGAGTTTAACCTTTGCTAGTGTCAAAGAAAGCGGAGTTGTAACTAAGAAACTGATTAATTTCTCTCACACAATTAAACCGATATGGTTCATTGTAAGCTTTTTCGAAAGTTTTCGGAATGGACCAAATTTTACTACATTTTCCTTGTTGTAGCTAGAGTTGTCTTTTTGGAATTAACGATTAACTATTTTGATGTATATTGGATTTCGTACTTTTTTCACTGTTTCAGGGCTTGTAACTCGTCAATAAATATTGCTATTTTAATACAATTGATGTCATTTTGTAGGTTTTTTTCTGCTCTTTCTAAATATGTGCTTCGTTTTTATGTAGCATTATCGATAGTTTAGCAATGAGGGTTCTTTTACAATTTTCCGAATTTTCATTCTATTTGCTGTAACTTGAAAACTATTGAGATCCGACCAGGCTTTATATACTGATTTATGCTCCATGTGATCTCCTCTATTAGCCCTATTAATATTGGACCCCTTTAACGGAACACCCTGTATGTATATATGTTTGAAAAAATTTACATAGAAATCTATTGAGATTGATATAGAAAATTTTCTGCAGTAAAATTTATTTAGAAATTTATAGAGATTGAAAATAGAAATTTTTTTCAAAAAAAGCATTTCCTATTAAAATCTATTGATAGTGCTACAGTATACAAACTTAATAAGGGAATCTGCAATTATTGCTCTAGAATTATTTGTATTTTAAAAAAAAATAATGTATTGCCTATAGCGATGTTAAAATATAACAATTGTTAGTTTTATAAAAAACGACAGATGCGTTTTTTATTACATAATGTTTTTACATTAAAAAAGGAGATCAATTTATGTATTTTTTAAGGGATACTATGTTTATATTTTTATAATGATCTCGAATTTCAGACTTTTACATTAATTTTATTTTTTATTATTGAAAGAATACAAGTTTAGTTTCAAAAGTAGGTCATTAGTTTTCAACACAATTTCTTTTTAAATTTCTAACAAACCTAACAATAAAAAGTAATATTTAAATAAATCTTTGTTAAAAGAATGTAAAAAAAAGGAAGCCTATTGTGATTGAAAGAGTATGAGATAATAAAATTATAATTTTGTCAGACAATTTTTTCGTCACTAACAGAAAAGTCTGCTCCCACCACTTTCTATTGGAAGGTTCTAATTGGTACATTTTCTCTGACTAACTTCCTCTGTCCTTTAATAGAGCCAGGTTTCCCTGCCTTATATTGAATAAGGCTAGAAATCTCCTGAGCATAAACTTTTCCTAGTTCAGTGAGAAGTTTACGTTGACCACATCTGTAAGCCGCAGTTGTTGTGGTTCAAAACAGTAATTAATATCTAAAAGGTTATAATTTAATATAACCTGAAATTTCTGCCCGGTAATTATTAGACATTAGATATCGGAATCAATGTTTAATAATTAAATGATAGAATTTTCCGGTACGAATTAATTTTCCCAAACGGACACGATTTTCCGAACGACCCAATAGAAATATTGGGCAACATTGTAGGGGTGCAATTATTCTACCTTGTGGTACATCCTTTCACCCTCTGGGGCACCCTGGTTTTGGGGTGCCACTTTTTCACCCTAGTTAGGGGTGCAAATCTGGCTCTCCTAGGGGGGTCGCTCACGAGGCAAGCGTTTCATTCCTAGGAGGTGCCATATGCAACCTCTAGTTTTAACAGTGTAGGAGTGCTGCTGTTGTTTGCATTAGGTCAGGCGTAGTCGCTTTACTGTACCGCTACCTCACTTGCATAGCTGTAGCTCTCTCCGTTCGCAAGTATTTTCAGGTTAAAGGGACTTTCCTTTGCACCCTGTATACTATACAGCTATACCCAACCCTTCGATGTACAGTTTTTACAAAGTCTTAGTATTCTTTTAGCAAAGGTATTTTTTTTAATAATACACTTACTAATTCGTATATTATTGTACGGAACACTCTGTGCGCGAGTAATACTCGCTCTTGACCGTTTACTAAATACTTCATTTGGGAAAAAGTTTTCGGATATAAAATATTGTAAACATTTTAAACACATTTCATTTTATTGAAATGTAACAGTTATTATTGAAATTTAATATTACTCATAATCTATTTCTTTGTGGTTTCGTAAATTTAATTAAGAACTTACCGGATAACAATTTTATGCAGTACCAAATGGTCATATATAAAGACGGCAATTAAATTCCAAATAAATGCAAAAAAGTTACGTTTATCGTCAATCCCGATTTTTTAATGAAACTTTTGAGTGTAATAAAATTACAAAAAAAGAAAAAAACAAGAATGAAAAATCAGTCGTCCAGAATAGATAATGAAACACTTTTAAACACTCAAAATACTGTATATCAATAGTTGAAAAAAACATCAGTATTTTTTTGTCTATAGATTAGTATTTAGACTA
The DNA here is from genome assembly GCA_963932465.1 of Maratus speciosus. Lineage (NCBI taxonomy): Eukaryota > Metazoa > Arthropoda > Arachnida > Araneae > Salticidae > Maratus > Maratus speciosus. Next base: position 178,698,892 of record OZ010793.1, read on the forward strand.
CATCGCATGCTAGAAGTTAAATTAGTTAAACGAATAGCCCAGTTTAAAATTCCCACTCAGTCATTTTTGTCAAAAAACGGAAATGGACTCTACATCTTTTATGTGTCCCTGTATATCTAATATATAAAAATGAAAGTTTGTCTGTCTGTCTGTAATGCTCTACAAATCCACAGTTTGGAAACCAGAATTGTGAAATATTACGTACATGTGTATTAAAACACGGCCGAGGCAACTAAAGCAATCTGGAATCGAAATAATTTATAGTTAACTTTTAATTAATAAAAAACCACCAATTTTTCAGCAATTTCCTATCAAATTTAAACATTTTTCTTTATAGCATCTGCCAACAATTAAAAATTCACAATAAAATTATTACCACAGCAATTACTATATTCTATTGCAAGACGCATTGGATATTACGTACGTCACGCTGCAATACTAAAAAGCTGTAGCGGGTATTACGATAATTCTTTTACCTCACATGCAAATAATTATAGATATACATATTACGTACGCCATTCTACAATACTAAAAAGCTCTAGCGGGTATTACGATAATTCTTTTACCTCACATGCTGATAATTAGAGATTATTTAATTGCGCTTAATTATTACAAATTTTTAAAAATAAAGAAATACATTTTATCACAAACATCAACAAAACTTTTTATTCTATTTATTGCCTTATTCCAAAGATATCATTTTATTGTTTGCTGCCATAGTAGCATGATAAATTAAATTTCATTTATAAAAAGACACAGTAGTAGAAAAATATTTTACTAAATCGAATGGTTATTTTTAATTTTGGTTTTAGAATTAAATTTAGGAACTACGGTGCATAGCACGGATTGAATAGCTAGTGATCTATAAAAATGATACACACCAAGTAATATGCACAAAAAATGTTAACCCATTTGTGCTGAATTTTGGTTTTCTCAAATGTTTTAGTAAAATCACTTTAAAATATTGCAAAATGAACTGGAAAAATACTAAAAAAAATTTACACTTAATTTTTTTTGTATTTATTTAATAAAATATAAAAAAACTACCTATGAGTATTTCTAGTAGAATAATGTGCATAATTCTACTAAATCGAATGGTTATTTTTATTTTTGGTTTTAGAATTAAATTTAGGAACTACGGTGCATAGCACGGATTGAATAGCTAGTGATCTATAAAAATGATACACACCAAGTAATATGCACAAAAAATGTTAACCCATTTGTGCTGAATTTTGGTTTTCTCAAATGTTTTAGTAAAATCACTTTAAAATATTGCAAAATGAACTGGAAAAATACTAAAAAAAATTTACACTTAATTTTTTTTGTATTTATTTAATAAAATGTAAAAAAACTACCTATGAGTATTTCTAGTAGAATAATGTGCATAATTATATGTTTTGTCTATATTTATATTTATGAAGTTTTTAAATTGTATATTATGTACTATAATTAGTATTTTTATGAACTACAAAAAAAATATATTTATTTTTTTACAGAGACTAATAAAGTTATAACTATTATTATTAATAAAATAAGAATAATCGTATTGCTGACTTAAAAACAATTTATTTCATAAAGATCTTCAAAAGAAGATTACATAAATAACTGTCTTTTAAATGTCCAACAAAAATATGTGCCCATTAGTTACTAGAACCCTACATTTTGGACGTTACAGAAATGCATAAAAAATAGTCTTGAACATTTAATTTCGCAATTTAAAAAAATACGTATTTAAAAAAAAGTCTACAAGCTAAGAATATGACTTGCTATTTTGGATCCTTCATAGAAAAAATACAAATAAACTTACTTTTCACATTTCGCCGTCTTGAAAAATTAAAAATTTATAAACACCGAAAAAGCTTTTATTTAAACAAATAAAGATCCATCTTATGCTGTCATCTGTCGGTAACAGATAAAAACATTTATAAATAATTATTTCATACAATTTTCATGTTATAAAAGAGAAGAAAAATATACTTATTCATGGAAATTTGAAACGTCCCAAAAATGGGACGCTAGGCACAAATGGGTTAAATTTCAAAACACGTACCACATCTGAAAAGCACTGTCAGCAATTATTCTCCGTAGGTAGTTGCAGAAAAATAATTTCGTATATCCCTCTAAATGACCGATAAATTATTGCATACCAGACTCTACAGTAAGCGTGCACCTCAGAGATATATACAACTTTCAATATGTTTAAAATAGTGCAATATTTTTAAAATACACCGCAAACGATTTTCCCTTATAGGCCGTAATGTAATGGAATTCTTATGGATGTCCCTGTAAATGAACTGTGAGTGCTACACACTTTATTTTCAACTTGCTGTTTAACGCGTTCAACGCACGGGAGTTCATGTTTAATAACTATCCGATTTAGAAAAATATTTTTCTACTACTGTGCCTTTTTCTAATGAAATTTAGTTTATCATGTTGCTATGGCAGCAGACGATAAAACGATATCTTTGGCTTAAGTGAATGAAAAAGATAAAAATTTTTGTTGATGTTTGTGATAAAATATTTTCTTTATTTTTTTTTAAAGGCAATAATTAAGCGCAATTAAATAATCTCTAATTATTTGAATGCGGGGTAAAAGAATTATCGTACTAACCGCCACAGCTTCTTGGTATTGCAGCGTGGTGTACGTAATATGAATATCTCACATTTCACTAAAAATTTAGAACTGGTTAGAACTCGCGCAACTAAGGGTTGAACATAAAAAATGGCAAAAATTCTCCAAAAACATTTTTTTTTTAATTAATTTTCGAATGTTTTGCCCCAATCGTTTTCAGTCCCGCTATAAGCAACCCGTGTGCCAAATTTCGTAGTCCTGCGACCTGTAGTTTCCGAGTTATTGAGGTTACATAGATACGCGCACGTATTTTAATAGGGTAAGATACCGAATATAGAGTCGTGGGGGAAAAAAAGTAAACACCCCCTACTAACTCCTCAACAAATTATTATAGAAGAAAGTTACTGGTACCGAACGATTGGAAATAAAGTCTACTTTTAAATGATGTATATAAATTTTGCTTACGGGCCATCTACATATTAAAACGAACCAAAACTTTTTTTTTTCAATAGCAGTACACAATTCTAACAGCATAAATGAACTCTACACCCTTCAATTAGTCTAAAAACAAATTTTTATGCAATTCGTACCATAAGTTTCCGAGAAATTAATTATTTTAAAACGAGCGTATTTTAAGGGCTGTATCCAAATTGAAGTTCGGTACTGGAATGTTAACCGAGAGAGACCTTCTTGATCAAGGCACCTTAAGCGCCACTCAGGCAGTCAATGAAGCCTGCTAGATTATAGGATAGCATAAGAAATTTCAAAATATCTAGTCACTTCTATCATAGACGGCCCCTTAAACCATCATTTTGTTGTTTTTTAAGCATAATTTGAAAACTACTTGGAAGAAAAATGTGAAATTTTGGATTTCCATAAAGCAGGACTTAATAAATCTAAATTCATCAAAAAAATTGCAGGTTGCAATTTATAATATTTTCGAATATTAATTCCAAAATTCATAATTCATATCATAAAATTATAAAAATTGCAAATTCAGCGTATTTATGTTTGGGTATATTAGTATACTTTTCAGCCTACCTTGAGTGAATGCTTAATTTTCATACTTTGAAAGAAGATTTATGCTCAATATTGCATACAACAAAATTAATAATATTGAAATTTGATATGACATATGCAATGGCACAGTCAAGGGAAAGGTCCATGGGGATCTAGATTCCCAACAAAATAGAAAGGCAAAAATGAAACAAAAAGTACAAAAAGTTATTGTACTCAAAGAATCAAAATTTATGAATCCATTTTAAGGATGAAATGACATAAGTTTCTAATTAATCATTTACTTGAAACTTTAAACACATTAAAAAAGTTTAAAATTAATCAGAAAAGCAAAATGAGTGAAGGCTGACTTTGTTCGACTATAGTTAATATTTATAACATAAGGGTAAAATTTTCACATCTCATGAAGTCGTTAAAAGACTTGCAGTGATAATTAGAGAAATGCTTTTTTTAATTTGCTTTTCCTATCTTAAAGCATTTTTCTATAACAAAACTTAAGTATTTCTAATTGAAATTTTTCTTTAGTTTTTTGTTTTTCGAATCTTCCCAGATTGTCCAGCTAAAACTCATCTCTTTAACGTCCTTTTATCATAATAAAATGTAAGTGATTTTTATTTAACCTTCTATGCTCTAACGGTACTTCAAAGTTACATAAAAGAAAGCTTGTTATGAAATTCATTTAACAGACTGATTGACAGTAATACAGTTAGGGATGAGTGCTAAACTAAACTAAACCTGTGGCTTCGTGATCTATTAAGGATGAGAGCCTACAGTGCCCAACCCTGTTTTCTTGGCCCTGTGCCCCAATGTGCTAATGGCATATGTCCCGGTCAGACTATCGCAGGACCCTCAGTTTTTAGATCCCAAGATAGCTACACAAAAAATTAGCACATTAAGAGCATAATTTCAGGAGATATAAATAAAAATATGAAAATGTAATTTAACATTAGAAGTACTAAATTTTTAATGTTTATAATTCAAAAACTTATGATTCAAATGACTTGAAATTTGGTGTCTATGCATAGTTTGAACCAAAGATTTGAAATATCTCGTTAAAATTGGGTATTGCCATTTTTAAAAAATGAAGTTTGGATTTGTTTTAATATGTAGATGGCTTCCTAAGCAAATTTTATATGCATCATTTAAAAGTAGACTTCATTTCCAATCGTTCGGTACCAGTAACTTTCGTCTACGATAATTTGTTGAGGAGTTAGTAGGTGGTGTTTACTTTTTTTTCCACGACTGTACCATAGTAATCCCCAATAACAAATGTCAATTTCATGGTATCGCACTATATTTACGCGAGTTAGAACAAGGACAGACTGACGCACAGACAGACGGACAGATAAATCCAATTCATAAACATTTTTAAATTTTATTGGAAAGTGTTAAAAATCAAGGTAATCATTAAACCTCGCTTTTTGTTTTTTTAATTCTATTTAATTTTGAAAAAAAAAAGGTGATATTTTTTGTTGGGCGTATGCATTTTGAAACACCGGATTACTATCCTCAAAAAACTTTCGTTATTGCTGTTGTTGTATCTGTTAGAAATTTGACGTAGTTTCAATATTTACACACTTTATGCAACGATATTTTGATGAAAGGTTTATTGTTTCTTTATCCAGCTTTATTTGAGGTCAAAAATGGAAAACGCTGAAACTACCAAAAAATCGATAATCTCTTTTTTTTTTTTACGAAAAAGTGTCTTAAATGCCATGCTTAACAAACAGGAGAACCCTTAAAATCCCAACCCTAGTAGGAATAGTTCAAAAAAGAGTAGAAAATGTCGCTGGTTGAATGTGCTACACGAAGTGAAGCGGAGGTCGCTGAAAGTGCTAGCGATAAGATGCGCACGACTGGTGGCCCTTACACAATTTGATTATGTTGTTGTTGTTTACATCAATGAGATATTTTTAAGAAAGGAGAAAAATATTAATTAAATAAAAGAAAAGTTTGCAAATGATATTAGGTACTTAAACACTGAACGAAAGGAACCTACTACCTACATTTTAAACTGTTGAAATAAGAGCCCAAAAGGAGTGAAGTGGAAAACGCTGTAAGTACCAGAAGTAGGAGTTTTCTTTTTTTCGCTCACTTGAAAAATTTCCTCTTTTGAACTTTCAGCGTTTTCCATTTTTAGTCCTCATTTCTAACTCGTGGAAAAAATAATTATTTCTTTACTAAGCGATATTTTTAGCTCCAAAAACACCTTTACTATAAAAAAAGAAGTCAGTTACTTTCTTACATATACATGGATATTAAAGGGGTGGTTAAGTATCCGCAATAACTAATCTTAACATTTTCCTTGTAATTTAAATTATCTTGAAATTAAAGAAAAACAATACTATTTACCTGTTTCTGTTCTCAGAATCAGCCAGAATAACAGAGGTACAGCAGCATGATGCGTTACGTGCAAAAAACTCACCAGCTTTTGTTTTTTTCTAAGAATGAAAAATATCTGAAAAAAAAATGTTTTTCAAAGTTATTTCTATTTTAATTCCATTTTTTAGTTTAAGTTTCGAACAATTACATTGAAGGTTTTATTGACAAAAGAGAAAATTTGCGGTTTCATTGAAATATATAATACTTAACAATAAAAATATTTATCGCTGAACAATTACTAAAAAATTAATGTCTTATTTTTTGGTAAGGAGCTTCAAATTGAAAAAGGTTTCCGAAAGTTTTAAATCTTGTTATTTAACCCTAGAACTACCGGAAATTTTACTCAAGTTTTATAAAAACATTCTACACCAGAATTTTTACTTAAAACTATTTAATTTGTTTATTTAACTTATTATTGTCTGATTTATACATTTAGTTTGTTTTGAAGAAATTTTCTGGTTTGAATAGATATTTTGAATATACATGTCGGGTCCATTGGACCCTTCTGGTAGACAGAGGGTTAAATAAACGCTCAAGTGCGAGTATCACTCGCGCACAGAAAGTTACGTAAAATAAATATATTAATTAGTATCTGTATTATTACAAAAAAATAATAAGACATTGCAAAAAGCTATACAACGTAGGGTTGGGTATAGCTGTATATTACTAGAAAAGTATAACGGGAATACGGGGAAAATTCAGATAGATATGAAGCCTAAATAGTATAAAATATTGATATTCTGCATAACTCTTCTTTTAATCTTATACTAATACTAACCAGTTTATTACAAACTTAATTTAGTGCTGACCATAACAGTAGTGCATATTTAAACTTCATTTGGCATATCATAAACCCAAATTCAGCATAGTAATAATCTTTTCTTTTTTGAGTGTACTTAAAACAATACACTTGTTCAAAGTTTAAACTTCGCATTGTGCGAAGCGCACTGCGAAAGGAGGTCGCAAAGATGCAGTGCCGCCTTGCTCAGTGCCGCATTTTTCCAGATAGGTCTTAATTAACATGTAAAGACACAGAGTGGCATATTGAGAAAGCCACTCAATACAAACTAGTCGCGAATTCCATAGTATTTTCTTTAGAAATAATTAATAAAATACCGTTTGTAATGATGTTTTATCCTACAATATACCCAGGATTTGGCTCAGTTTGCTTAACGTATCATAAAACGAGTAATATTTCACTTCCCTATATCCATGTTTTATTTTCCCATTGTTTCCCGGATCTAAAAATTGACTTCCACTTTCACTCCTTTCGTCATCATATATGTGGATTTTGAAAATTAGACGTTAATAACAATAGTATTTCTTATATTCCTCTGACGAAGACTATGTTTTTTATAGTTGAAAGTACTGAGGTATTAAAGTAATTTAACATCTTTTTGAATATTGTCATCTTTTAAGTAGTTTTACACATTGTATAAATAAGCATATTTTAAGAAATATTGTTTATCAGATCAAATAATAGGCCATTTACTTCATACAGATTTATTTGCTATATAGGATGTTAAATTTTCATGAAAATCTGGCTAACTATTTTCACGACGCACAGAGGAGTTTTTTCCCAATTTAGCCGGCCAAAAGTCAATTTTTCGAAACGCAGTTGAGGAGAGAAAAATGTAGCTAATTAAGAAGATAAATAAATGGGGATTCACCGTACATTTATAATTTTTTTCTGTTGTGTGAGAAAATTGGTACCAGGGAAGGTTAAACTTGTTTGTAGCAGTAAGTTTTTTATTTGTATTTTAAAGTTCCATTTTGTGCCTGTTTATTTCACTGTGATTTTTTTCCCCATAAACTTTTCCTTATACCATATAGTTTTGGATTCTGAAAGCCCATGTATGTATGTTTACGTTTCACATGAATATATTTATATTTGTTAATTTAACAGATATGATAAAACGACATAAAATGTGTCGTATATTTTTGAAATTTGTGTTGTTAATTTCAATATTCCATAAAGTATTTGTTATACATCAGGGTCGATCCGGATGATCTTTTTTAATCTAAATGACAGATCAAGATATGTAGTTAATAATTTTGAAAACTGTAGCTGCGAAAAACTGCGATCTTAGAAGAATCCCATTCAAACACACAACTGTATGTTCCTGTAAATGACAATTTTTGCATTTCCCTTTCGATTTGAAAAGTATTCCACGATATATAAATTGAAATTATTGTCAGAATGTATCGTTGCGGACATAAAAAAGTTCCAATATACATATCTGGGCCATAATTTTTTTTAATATTGTCTGCGCCTGTTTCTGAAGTTCTATGTTACTTTTTGTATGTTCTAAATTTAAAAATGATATATGTCTTCTTAGAAAATGTTGCGCTGTTTTAATTTACATCTTATAAATTCTGCTTCTTAAATACATCTAGTATTTAATTATGGATTGTGAAAGTCCAGGTAAATATATTTATATATTCCACATGAATACGTTTATATTTATTTATTTAGAAGATTTTGTAAAGTGGCAAAAAATCTATCGAACATGTTTAAAATTTGTGCTTTTAATTTCACTATTCTACAAAAAATTCGTTACACTTCCCGATGAGTCCAAATGATTTTTTTTGGACTCATCGTCCAAAAAAATCACTCAATTTTCATAGATCTCATAATTTTCTAGATCTCATAATTTAAATGAGATCTAGATATTTAATTAATAACGTTGAAAACAATATCTGCGAATAATCGGTAATTTGTAATACTTTATTTTAAGCACGTTGTGTTTCCTTAAATGATAAATGTTTAATTTTCATTAAAAGAAAATTAAAAAATATATTTTAGGAAAGATAAATTGCAAATATTGTCAGAAGTATCGTCTACGACATAAAATAATTAAAATTTATATTTATGATCAATATTTTGTTCAACTTCGATTTTATGATTCGACAGTTAATATTTGCTTGTAGAAATAGTTTGATCTGCCGTACTTTCAACTTCGATTATGCGACTACTTATTTAAGTCAGTTTTTTGTTTTAAAATCTTACTTATATCAATAATTTTTAGATTTCAAAAGAGCCAAGTAAATGTGTTTATATTTCATATCATATGTTTATATATGGTTTTTAAAATGTAAGATCAAGCATCAAATTTATATTTTTAAAATTTGTATAGTGTATAAGGAATTTTTTATGCTTTCCGTTGATTCTAGCTGGTGTTTTTCAGTTTAAATGCACCAGCTATGCAGTTAATAACTTAAAAAAAACTGTCAGGGTGTCAGGAAGGATTTTTTTTTTTTTTTTTACACAAACTTATGTGTTTCTATATATGAGCATTTTTAAATAAAATTCTAAAAGCTAAATGTCTTTAAAATTAATTACTCTTATTATTTTATGTACAAAATTATTTCAGGTCCATTTGGAGTTAAAATTATATCAAGACAAGAACTCTTCAACCCTATGGATAACCAGATTTAGCCTGATTTCGAGAAAAAAAACTAGAATTTCTCGAGGATTATCTTGTTAACAAAAATAATTATTCAGAAAACCAAAAGCTATAAATAAAAAATGATTTTAAAAATATATTAAGCCTGAATTTCAGAAAAGATGGCATGAATCAAATAGGAATAAGCATTCTTTCTTGAAAAAAAATTCATATTGGTTATAAGGGACATAAAAAGGCACAAAGGGGTTTAAAGATTTAATAGTTACAGATATTAAAATTTTTTTTTAACTTAGTTTAGAAGTTTGATGAACAATGCGCTCTCAGAAATTATTTTCCTAATAAAAACTTTTAAAAGTGACCAGGAAAAAACGAAATTTGTTTCATTTTCTTCAAAGAAATTGGTCGCTCATGGAGGGAGTTAAATTGGGATGGTCTCTGAATGAAGGTAAAATTAGTATTGAGCCTATGGGAATAAATTTCGTTCCATGAAAAAAGGGTCGTTCAGGTGGTCGCTTAATAGAGGTGGTCGCTCAGGGAGGTTTCACTGTATATGAAAAAATACATTTGTATTGACGGATAGAATACAATATATTCACTAATATTCTGTTGCATTAAAGTCATTTTTACATATTACAATGTTTTCCATATACCCTGTATATATATATATATATATATGTGTGTGTGTGTGTGTGTGTGTGTGTGTATGTATATATGTATATATAATGTATTTTTCAAAGAAAACTACTAAAAAGTGATAGTAATAAGATAAACTAATCAATGATAAACTTTAGTCCAATTTTTCACTAAGAAATATTTTTGGCCGGCTAAATCCACCAAATACTCCACTGTGCGACGTAGTATGATCAAACTACAAAATAACGGTTTTGAAAAAATTGATATTCAAAATTAACATTTCTTAAAGTGGTAGTAGCTGATAAAGTCTAGTAGCTGATAAACATTTTGCGATAAATTTTGTCCTAAAGACTGATTTCTTTAAAAATTACAAACAACTGAAGGTGTTTATCTATGGTTCACTCTAGCGTATTTAAATTTATAATATTTAAAACTTTAGCTATTCGTTTTAAAATTTACCTTCATTTTTAACCATCAAACTTTCCCCCGTTATGAAGATGAAAACAGTTAGAAGCCTCTTAAGATATATTCAAATTTGGTGTGTATTTTCTGAGCACTGTATAAAATTAAAATTTAAAATATTACCAATTAATTTAACTTTATTGATTAAGCGGAAGACGTGTTGAGAATTTCGATATCTTAACCCCTTCGGGACGGGAGCCTTTTACGAATTTTTTAATCATTTGTCACCGTTTTTTAAAAACAGAAATTTGTCTCTTCATGAATCGAGAAGATGCGCTGATTAAACAATGCAAATTTTACAGTAAAATTTTACTGGTGAGGAAAAACAAGGATTTTGAGCGCTTCATGCGGCACGTATACGTGTTGCTCGTCCCCAAGGGGTTAATGAACCAACATCTTTTTTAAACTGTGTTTTATTAAAATTGTCTGATTTTACTTTTAAATATAAATCACCTGCTGAAAATTCAGTTTCTGAAGACAGAAAAAAAAAATTATACATTCTGATCACTGTCTTAAAATAAGTTTAATTTCAATTGATTAGAATTTTTCGAGTTCTTAAATATATTTCAATACAAAATTAATTTAATCTCAATCATAAATTTAGGAAATTTTAAAGAGCATATTCATATTGCACCTCTGTGATACAAGATGCTATTCTCCTCTTATAAGTTTTGAGTCAAATAGATTCGGAACCCGTCGCTTTCTTTAACTTCCCCCTACCGGTATCAATTTTTCACACGCGGCAGTTGTTCTCGAAAGAGCTAATGCATTGAAAACTTACAAGAGGAATATTCCGACTTATATCACAGGGAAACACATGCGAGTAACTCAGAGTTAACCCTCTCGCTGCGTAAGTAATTCTTCGCGTTGAGCGTCTTTTACAGAATTTTTTATCTTTTATCACCGGTTCTTTAAAGCAGAATTTTTTTACTATTGTAATCGGAGAAAATGTCCTGATTAAATGAAACAAAGTTTTCGCTAAAAAATAACTGGTGGGAATCACCAAATAGTATTAATTAGGCGGAAAAATGCATGCCCGAGTATATCTCGGGTTGCGCAGCGAGAGGGTTAATTCCATCTGAATGAAAAATGTCCAGGCGAGGTGTCAAACTCTCGACCCCTTTCTTCACTCTCCAGCACTGCACAAACTGAGCCATCGCCGACGTCTCTGGCCAACATAATTCAATCAAGCAACAACTTGTTGGCAATAACATTCAGTCTGAACTTACAGATTATGTTTTAGCCTAAGATCGTCAATCCAGGGGTTCCGGGTTCGATTTGTCTGTGCATTTTTCACTCCAATTAAAATGAAAATTTTCTTGTAATATTTCAATATACTTAAGTAAATACTTAGTTTAATAAGTATTAAAAGAATGAATTATTTACATGTTTCACTGCATGTAATAAATTGTTCGAAAATTAATTAAAATTGTACCAAAAGAAATTTAAAAAAATACAAATACTAATTGGTTCCCATTTCTCGAGTTATCCCTTATAGTTGTCTGTTTCTAACAGTACACTGTAATACAGTACAATAATAATAAAAAAACAATATTGTACAGTACATTACAAATTATACAAAATATTGACAATTTTACAACAATTTAATAAATGTTGTAAAAAAATGAACCTATACTCTTATTGGTAAAAATATCGATGACTTGACATTGAGAAAATAGAGAAGGTTCAATTTCTATTTTTTAGATCATTCGGACAAGTTAGCTCTCTGTTTTTTAACACTAGAACCGCCGTTAGGGGTCATTTTGGACCCTGCCAAAATTGATAATAATCGATTCGAACCAGAAATTTTTTTATAAGATGTGTTATATGTATGAAGCGAACATGGAATATGGAACATGAGATGTAGATATGGATTGCCTAGATGAGAGCATCTGTACATCCAGTCGAGAGGTGAAGTCGTCTATTGAGGCATGATAGAGAGCCGTGGAAGAAACTTATAAATGTGGTTAGGCCACTTAAAGTTAGTGATAATAATAGAAAAAGAGAGGCATAGTAAAATGGTAAGTAAAATACTTATAGGGTAACAATATATAAAAGAGAGAAAAAGAGAAAAATGTAAAGTTCCAATGATCCGAAAAAAGGAGACGAAAAAGCTACCGGGACGTGCCCCAGAAAACCAAAAAAAAAAAAAAGACTCTTTACAGAGACCATACATTTTAAAAGTGTAACATTATTTTGAATGCTTAAGAAGCAATGCAACAATTTTTTTTTTTTTTTTTAATTAAAGACAAATACAAGACAGAAAGAGAGTAAAGTAGGAGAAGAAAGAGGGAAACTCAATCTTCATCATCTAACAAAGTAGAAAACCTTGGGCGTTTACGATTAGGGGGGTCGGAGACCTCGTAGTCTGGTAACCCAGCTATTATATCATTGGGTAAATTATAGATATTTTTGTAGAAATTTTTAGCAAGTTTACTTATGCGTACTTTGAGAGAAGTGGTTTTTAAGTCCCTTCTAATGGTAGTGTTTCTTAAGTATCTGTGACCGTTTCTGATGGTACGAAGATTTTTATTGTGTGCTTTACTAAGAAAATCCATGTTGGTTTTACAGGCAAAACCCCATATGGGGCTTGCATATGTAAGAATCGGTCTAATACAGGCGTTATAGAGGATAATTTTATTTTTGATAGAGAGAGTTTTACCTTTTAATAAAGGGGAAAGGGTTTTTGAGATACCGGCCGCTTGGCCTCTGATGTTGAGGAAGTGTTTTTTCCATGTTAGTCTTTTATCCAGAGTTACCCCCAGATAATTGGTGTGGTCGGACCAGGGTATGGTTGTATTGTTGATAGTAATGCGGTTAGGGTTAGTAAGCTTCCTAGAGAAGTAAACTGCAGCAGTTTTTTGTTCGTTGAGTTTAATGCGCCATAAGGTGCACCAGGCCGTGAAATCGTCAATGTGTTTCTGTAAAATTTTGTATAAGGTGTAAGCAAAGTGAGCTGAGGCGTAAATTGCCGTGTCGTCCGCATACAGGGCAAGAAAGGTCCCCAGGGTGCGCGGTATATCATTAAAGTAAATGTTGAATAATGTAGGGCCGAGGACAGAGCCTTGAAGAATGCCAGCAAGTATACGATATAAAGTGGAGAGTATATTGTTGATGCGGACGCAGAATTTGCGATTGCTAAGGTATGAATGTATGAGGTGAATAAGTCTAGCATGAATTTTGAGCTTAATTAGCTTGTATATAAGGCCCTCATGCCAGACTTTCTCGAAAGCCTTAGCAATGTCCAGAAAAACAGCAGCTGCTGGAATATTCGAGTTGAGTTTCTCACTGAGAAACTCCACAACCCGAAGAAGTTGATGTACAGTGGAGTGTTTGGCTCTGAAGCCAAATTGTTCAGGGATCAAAATGTGATTAGTGTCAAGAATATCATTGAGCTGGGCCCTTATGACACGCTCAACTACTTTACTTAGAGAGGGAAGCAGGGATATAGGTCGAAAGTTAGTTGGATCAGATAGATTACATTGAGGCTTAGGGATAGGAGTCACAACAGAAATTTTCCAGGGGTTTGGAAAGTGATAATATTTAAGGATAGCGTTAGTAAGATCTGTTAGATAGTTAATACAATTTTGAGGAAGGTTTTTAATAGCGAAGTTAGAGATTTTGTCGTATCCGGGGGATTTCCTGTTTTTGAGTTTTTTGATTATATTAGAGATAGTTACAGGTTGTATTTCTGGGAGTGGTTCCTCAGGAGGGGTACTTAAGAAGTTGTTGACAGTTTCATGGACATCAAAGAAATGATCCGGGTTTGCAAGGTAGGGATTAGGAGAAAATTGATTTGCGTAACTTTTAGCTAGAGTTTCAGCTTTATCATGATCAGTGTAAGCAGTGATATTGTTGGTGTCTGTTAACGGTGGAATGGGGGTGTGATGATTGTTAAGTTTTTCTTAATGGCCCAGAGAGAGTTGTCTTCCGGAGAGAGAGAGCTGAGGAATTTCCCCCAACTCTTCTGCTTTTCTTTGGCAATAAGGGTTTTGATTTTATTGTTAAGACGATTAATAATTGGTTTTAGAGTTGGGTCTCTATTATTTTGATAGCGACGCCGTAAGTTATTACGATGTCTGCAGACAGCGTGAATATAGTTTGGAAGAATGAAGGATTTAGAGTTTTTGACATACTGACGAGTAGCCTGCTGATGGGCATTAGTGATAAGATCTTGAAAGTGAGTAACTGCATTATCAATATCATTGGTGTTCTGAATGGTTGGAAAAGTTAAATCGGAATTGTTCAATATGTTTTTAAATTTGTTCCAGTCCACTGCAACCAGAGGAGGGGGAGAGGGGGGGTCAACAAGGTCAATTTTGAAGCAAAAAGTTAGACTAACTAAATAAGTTAAATAGTTTTAAATAATATTTGTGGTGTGAAACACTATTTTTATAAAAATTGAGTAAAATACCCGGCGGTTCTAGTGTTAATCTGGAATGAAAAAAAAAATCAATTGCAGCCGAATCAGTATATCGTTGAATATGTTTTTCGTACCCATAAAAATAAAAAGAACGAAAAACCACACATACAGCATAGATTACGAAACACTTTCCAATACATTCAGAATACTATACCAAAACTTCACAGATTACTAAGGTGAAAGATGACGTCTAAATGAACAGTTTGGAAAACGCATAATACATTTGGAAACCAGGTTTCTGCTATTACCATTAATAGCCGTTAAGGGTGTCCGGGACACATTTTAAAATAATTTTTATTTATTCAGTTAAAATTCTGAATTTTTTTTGTGATGGTTAACCTTATCATTTGTAAACTATATCACATGATAAAACTTCTCAGAATTTTTTTTAAATTTAAATTTAAAATTTATTCAAAAAGTGGGGTAATTTAAAATCGTTATAACTCGAAATATTATTCATAGATTTTCAATTTATTTTCATTTAAATAAACAGAAATATATAACTTTTAATTTTGTTTCAGCATTTTTAACAATATTAATTTATAAAAAAAATTAAAAATATTTAACAAAAAAATTTAAAAAAAGTGGTGCAACTTATTTTTTTAATCATATTTTCAAAAATAAATATTTTTTTTTTCAAATATACTGAATCAAAATTAAAGTAAAATAATTGAAAAAGGTATGTCCTAAGTTTGAACCCTGTATCTATAACGGTTCTCGAGTTATAAGAATTTAAGTATGAGAAATGGCGAAAAAACCTATCATGAAGAAAAACGCATTTTTACAAGAAGTCGTTTCCATGACAGCCATTGCTTGAAAGCAAGATTTTGAAAACAAATCAAAATGAAAAATTTAATATTTTTTGTTCTAATTCAGACAGAAACTTGATTTAAATGTCATTTTAAGCAGGAAAAAGCAGAGAATTTTTTTATGAAATAAAATGTTTTTGCAAAATTTGAAGATTTTTGTGTCCCGGACCCCCTTAAAATACACGATTTTTTATTTTTTGCAGCACTGTATAGGATCTACAGATATGTATGCATACTGCATAAGATGCTCAAAGTAAGTTCAATTAAACTCATAGCACAATTGAAAATTTCCACTCGGCAGTTTACGCCAATAAACGGATGTTGTTGAGAACTTTTATGCGACCCTGTATATGATCTATAGAATTTATATACACCAAAATACATTTAAAAAATAGTTAAATTTAAAAATGCATTTCAAAAATGAAAATGCACTTCCAGCAATTATTGTTCGTAGGTTTCAATAGTTCAGTAATTGCTGATTTTCTTCTATGGCCAAAATGTTTGTGTGCCCCTGTAAATAAACGGTAAGTTGGTAAATAACGGCTATGCACACCATATTGTATAGTAAGAACCTTGTAGTACACCTCAGTGACGTATAACAATTTCAATATTTTTAAAATACTTTAATATATCACACGTTAAATGATTTTTCGCCATAGACCGTAATGTAACGGAATTCTTTTCAGTGACCCTGTAAATGAACCAAAGATGCAACACACTTCATTTTTAATATCGAACATGCCATAGTGTTTATGTGAATTAGAGCACGGACAGACCGACAGACGGACAGATAGATAGACAAAACGAATTCATAAACACTTTTCAACTGTGTTGGAATGTGTTAAAAAAAAAAGAAAAGAAAAGAAAAAGAAATAAAATTCAGTGAATCCAGCAACTTTGCTATACAGGAGTGTCAAAATGCCTGAATTACTTTGACTCTCTGTGATCGCTGCACCTCACCAATGTGGGTGCAGAAAACTCGATTCTGTTGCACAGCTGCCAAAGTCTCCGACTTTTTTGGATACCAGTATTTTAATACAGAAAATTTTCTTTTATTTAATTGAAACATTTCGGCAATTAAAAATAACATTTTCGCTGTGATAATAGTGGTATGTTAAAAGCTATATATTTTTCCATTCAATAGATTAGGTGGCGACGCTCTCCTTTCGAGAAACTATATTCTGTTCGAGAAGCCGAGTGAAATTTCATTCGAATTTCTTCTTCGAGAACTAAAATATGCGACAAATACGGCTTTCACGAACTCAGGTTGCACTGTAATAACAAATATACATCTAATTCAGACAAATCAGTAAAAAAGATATGTTACATTGAAAAGCCATAAAAACGAAACAGTCAGACAGGGCATAGTCGGATAAGCAATGGAAACATGTCTTTTAATCAAATTTCCTGATTTTTTTCCCACATGTGACTACATATCTGACAATATATTTTCCGTTTTACCACCCTATAAATATTGATATTTAATGAGATAAAAATGTTTTTTCGATTTTTTTAAAAACGAATTTTCTCAAAAACTGCAGCGCGGAATTTCATGCCATTAACTGGGGATTTATGTATACCAAAGATGCATAACTGGTATTTTTTGTATAATTTTCTGTTTATAAAAACCGTGTGAAATAGCGAAATAATAATTCAAAAAAAAAAAAAATCATATCTTATAGCTATCCGAAAATTACCATTTTCTTGTAGAAAATTCTTCATATGGGCCCGTATATTCTATATAAATGCCGAAAGTTTGCTTTGGTTACTACATATAAATATTTACAAAAATGTATATTAAAATTATTGAAATTCATTTTAAGGCGCTATTTGGGGCGGAGCTACTTAACTTCGACATCCGAAGAATTTTTGGAACAAAGTCAGCAGACAATATGTCAACTGGTGTATTTTACATTCCATTAAACCAGGGGTGGCCAACTGTGGCACGCCGGACACCACTAAAATTTTACAGAAAAAGTCAACTTCTTGAATCGCAGAGATTCGATGATTAGGTAAGGCAAGGATTACTATAAAATTTTAATGGTGTGGCGCGTGCCACAGTTGGCCACCCCTGCATTAAACATATAAGCCTTGTTTTTCAACTTCATGTTCATTTTGATATCGACAGCGTTGAGAATGTTGCTCATGTGTTCATTAAAATTTAAAATACAGCAATTCTGTAACTGTTTGTTCCAAAAATTCTTTGGGTGTGGAAGTTGAGTAGCTCCGCCCCAAATAACGCCTTAAAATGAATTTCAATAATTTTAATATACATTTTTGTAAATGTTTATATGTAGTACCCAACGCAAACTTGCGGCATTTACATAGAATATACGGGCACATATGGGGAATTTTTTACAAGAAAATGGTAATTTTCGGATAAACATATGATATGATTTTTATTTTTTTAAATTTTTATTGCTCTATTTCACTCAGTTTTTATAAACAGAAAATTATACAAAAATTACCAGTTATGTATCATTGATATCTATACATCCTCAATTAATGGCATGAAATTCCGTGCAGAAGTTTTTGAGAAAATCTGTTTTTTAAAAAATCGAAAACACATTTTTATCTCATTAAATATCAACATTTATAGGATGATAATAGGGGAAATATGTTGTCAGTTATGTAGCCACATCTGGGAAAAAAATCAGGAAATTTGATTGAAAGGCATGTTTCCAATGCTTATCCGGCTATGCCCTTTAAAAAACACATACGTTTTTTAAATAAAGGCCTATTTGCTTAAAGTTGAGAAATTTGCTAAAATCCTAGTTTAGCCCCGCCAAAGTCACAATGAACCATACAATCAAACTTTCATAAATTGTTGAAACTTTGTATACACAATGTAATTTGATACCACATTTACATAAAGATTGTCAACTAAACTATTTAAAGAAAGTAGATTTTCTCCGTCGACAGGTTTTATTCACAATTCTTAACCCTTTAGTGCGCAACTTTGCATATATGCAAACAACAGTGTTTTGAAATTAATAGATTTATTTTACTTGTATATACCTAACTCACACCAGAAAGTTAAAACAGCAATATATGGTTTAATTAACAACAGGAATTTCGTATTTAAATAAATCAAAGCAGTATAAGTAAGCTTGCAATGTCAATACTGGAATTTGGAGTATATTGACACAGCTGCGCCATCTGGTGGACGTGGTGAATAATGCAAATACGCGGGTATTCCAAGACTAACGAAAAAGACAGGCTACCGCGGTGGGTCCGATTCTTCTTTCTTTACAGACCGCTGGAGTCACGTGATGCTCGAATGCACCAATGAAGGTGTGCGAAAAGAACATCACGTGACTCCAGCGGTCTGTAAAACAAGAAGAATCGGACCCACCGCGGTAGCCTGTCTTTCTCGCTAGCCTCGGGGTTTTCAGTATGACGTCATATATGACAGAATATCTACTATCTGCGCATCTCTTGTGCATTTTTTTCTGAATCTTTACTCACTTATGGAAGATGAATCTTATTTACCAGATTTATTGAAAAATACTTTTATTACAGTTTGTTTTGATAAAATTATGTACATTAAAAAACAAAATAGTCGCAATATCATTTTAATTTCGGGAGAAAAGCACTAATGCTACGAAAGCATTACTGCCTTTTGCCCTTAAGCTAAAATGACATTGCGACTTTTCTTTTAAAATACACATATTTTTACCAAAACAAGCTGTAACAAAAATATTTTGCAATAAATCTGGCAAACAAGATTGATCTTCTGTGAGTAAGTAACAATCTGAAATTCGTAATTGAATTTTTAACAGAGATTCTCTAAATGGCTTTGCCTGTTTCAAAAAAAAATCTAATCTGGCGATTTTAGGAAAATTATTGAAGTTATTGCCTAGACTCGCAAAATATTTAAACAAATAAATGAGCAACACCTGCTCCTTTAATAGTACAACATTTAGTGCACGAATTTTAAATTAAAGTGATTTCGAATATAAAATGAAATGAATTTTAAATTAAAGGGATGAAATGTTTGTAAGTTAAGTAAGATGAGTGCAATGCGATTAAGAGAATATTAGAAATTTATCGTTTGCGCTTGATAAGCGAAGAAAAGGACTTAAAATTGAATATTTTATTTATAATTAAATTCTATACATATTCTAAACATTCATAAAGTATTCTCGTCGGGAATACAACCGTGTATATCATTTTTTATAACTTTAGCACATCAAAAATTGAGTAAAAAATAAGACTGCAAAATTCGATCTTTAACTACTTACTAATCTTTTACTATTTACTACTTACAATCATTAACTACTTACTAATCTTTTACTATTTACTACTTACAATCATTAACTACTTACAAATTTTTATGCGTCATTTTTCATTTCATTAAAAGAAAATAATTAAAATCGAGCGTATTTAAATCAACAACATTTGATAATATATATTAAATAATATTTTATCTTTTTTCATAAATTAAAGTTAAAATACGTAACGAACTTGTTTTACTCTTTTGAAAAGAATAAATATGAATTCTATAAGAAAAAGAATTTTCTTACAATTTCGAAAACTACAGTTATTCGATGGCCAACATGTTGCCATTTTAACAAATAATATTAGTTCTAAAAAGAACTGTTTTTATTTGAATAATAAACTATAATAAATAAGTAAAAAAAACACGAATAAAAATTAGTAGAAAGTTCTATTACTGTCAGAATATAAATGCTACAAACAAATGAAAACGCGACGTTTGCACTTGCTCAGTTATTTCATAGATGTGCAATTAATAGATTATTCGCAAAGAAGAAAACAGTTAGGCAACTTTCTGCATTTCACCCCGTCCGCTATGTGGCATGCGACCTTGATTGATGTGACCTCGCCTTTAATCTTGCAGTTGCCTCTCCCATTTAAGATAGGACGCTTACTTCTAGCGCTTTGAAATAAAGAACTTAACCATTGAAACTTTCTAGTGTAAAGTCAGATTCTTTGAGCTACGTAATTTCTAGAGCGTATTCTATCATGGCAATTAAAGTGTTAAAGGTTAAGTTTTATAAAATAAATAATTATATAAAATAAAGTATTTATAAATTTGCAATACTTTAGCGTAAAACAGCCACACGACAGTAGCTTTTACTTATATTGCAGATGTGCAACAGAAGAAAACATTGACGTATTATATGAAAAATGTATCTGTGATTTTTTTTCATTATTTTTCCTGTGTAATAAACCTTTCAGAGAATCATACACTCAAGGGGTTAAGGGGCGGCGGTATATATTATATACCACTTACGATTAATCAGGATTTGCACCAGAAAAATTTTAGGAAATTTTAGTTTTCTGACTTTAGAGGAGAAAAGTCGTAAAATTGCTTTTCCTTATTTTGAAATAAAATTTTTCTAAATTTCAGGTGTGAATTAAGCATTACACAAACGCAATTGCTTGCCCTTCAAGGGGTTAATCTTCATTTGGTACGTCACGAAATCAGTCCGGAGGCCTTGAGTATTGAGACGGTAAATGTTGGACCCCATAGAGATGGAATTAAAAAATAAGTAAATGTCCAATTCATCTATTGGCCTGAGGAATACATATATATTCCAAATTTCAAAGCTCTGTGTGAACAGGAAGTGGGGGAAAATGAGTAACACGACTTGACCGCCACATACAAAAACAAATGTAAGTTAAAGAAAGAAGGAATTTAAATTTGCTAATTTTTAAAATCACATCTGGATTTACGGTTTACTAAACTGTGAAATAAATTATTTTATTTTATTTTACATACATAAAATACTTACTGTGTCAAAAAACTCCACGTATTTCATTAGATATAACACCCAAGTAATACTCGCGAACTGAAAATTAAAAATATATACACGTAAATTACACTATATCTATTATAATAAAATGCTGAATATTAAAAAAAAAAAAAAAATTAGATTTATTTTATACGATTCATGCAATAGTGATAAAAAGACAACGATAAACAAGAGAGAAATCCATGAGAAGTATGAAAACTAGAAAACAGGAATTCTGCTTTCTCAGAATTTATCTTCGCCTCGCGTGAAATAAAATAAATAAATATATATATATATGTATATAGATAGATAGATAGATAGATAGATAGATAGATAGATAATACAAACACATTTCAGTTTTAAGATTTAAATGCACATTTTATTTTATAAAAATGACGTCATTTGCATCCGCTGAAGAACTCCATATTTATGATTCAGTCTTAAACAGCATCTATAGAAAAGTATGCATATGATGTCACAATCGATGAATAATACACAAACCCAGCGAAAAGCGATGTCGTTATTCAAGAAACTTCACCAAATATATATATATATATATATATATATATATTAATAAAGTTTTATAACTTTATTAACATTAATAAAGTTTTAAATAAATATAATAGACTGCTGCCGGATAAAAATATAGAGATTTTTAAGGCTTTTAAATATGTTAAACCGATGGGCAGACTCATATATAATTATAACGACTATGCAAAGGATTTGAAAAAAAGTATCGATAATAGTGTTTGTTATTGTCACGAAGTAAAATTCAACGAATATATAAATCCAACATACGGACACGTATTAACAGGTACTTTGGATATGGTACATAATAAGAATTTGAGTGAAATCATGAGATACGGGACGAGATACAGGATTAAGAGAGTATTAACAAGAAATATGGCAAAAAAAACGCTTGAATATGAATTTAGATATTTTTATTCAAAAATTAGTTTATAAATACAATTTGCCTGCTAACGTTTTCGAGGAATGGAAGTATTATATTTTAAAAGATTTGGGTAGAAATTTTGAGAGTAACTCTGAGGGGGTTTCGGTAAAGTATTATAATGATTTGAAAGAATCTATAACAGAATTGCAGAATAAATTTATAATTACGTATATAGATAAAGCTAACACAAATTACGCAATTATTTGTAAAACATTATATGGTAAATTACTCAGGGAGGCTTATGGTAATGAAATAAACTATGAAATTGTCAAATCAAATAAACAAGTTATTAGTAATAGAGTAAAAGCATATTATAAAAAAATTAAAATAAAGCAAAATAGTACTAGTTTTCCATATTTGGTAATGGTTCCAAAGTTTCATAAAGATCCGGTTGTTTTTAGAGCTATTACATGTGGTTTCGGTTCATATTTGGAAAATTGTAATAAAAAATTGTTGAAATTATTAAAAGAGATTTTTGATGAAGTATTGAAAGATAAACCGGCTTGTATAATAAAAAACAGCTTTGAGTTAATTAAACATTTAAATCTAATGAAAAACATTTCAAGTTTAACAGCGTATGATTTTGAAGATTTGTATAATAGTATAGATTTGGACAATCTTAAAATAAAAATTATGGAGTTTTTTAGTAAATATAATTCCTCAACTATCGGACAGGAATGGTTTACTGATTTGTTTAACTTTGTAGTGAATGAGAACTACTTATATGACGGCAAAATTGTTTACAAACAAGTTAGAGGTATTCCAATGGGGGGATGTTGTAGTTCGATTTTAGCCGATATATACTTATATATGTACGAGGAACAAATTGATATAAATGAGGATATGAAGTGCTTTCGTTACATTGATGACGTTTTAATAGTCAGATGCAATGATGTGAAAAAAGAAAAAATTGATTGCTATCCTAAAGGTTTAAATTTGAAATTGGAGTCAAAAAGTAAAAACATGGTCAATTATTTAGACATTAATATCGAGATAAATAATGGTGAGATAAAAACAGATATATATGATAAACGAAAAAGCTTTAACTTTGAAACTATAAAAATCTTAAATTTTGGATCAAATGTGCATATCTCAATATATAGAAATATTTTTATTAACGGGTTAAACCGTATAGATAGATTGACATCAAATACTGGGGAAAAAATTGAAGAACTTTACAAATGGTATATTCTGGCATTGCACCATGGCTATCCTGAGAGATTTTTGAAGAGTCTGCTGCGAAATTTCGTAAAGTGTAAGACTTATCGCAGAGATTTAGAGGTAATGTGGATGCGAAGAGAGGAGTAACTGTGGCTTTGACTGTTCAGGGTTTGCATGCACGATTGTTTGGGGTTTCGTGTTCAGTTGTTGGTTTTCGATGGGTCTAGGCAGCTCATTCGATTTGTTAGTTTTTTCTTTTTGGTCTTGACAGGTTGTTTGGGGAGCGTTGTGCACATAAAAACTGGTTTTAGCCCCGCAGTTGCATGTCGCAAGTGCATGCCGCCTGTCTCCATGCATTCGGTTTCTTCTGGCTTTAGTTTGAATGTTTTTAAAGTTTGCCGTTTTTAAAGTATGTTGTTTTTGAAGTTAGTTGTTTTTAGTTATTTTGTTGTTGTCATTTGGTTTAGTTTATTTATTGTTGGATCAGTTCCGTAGTTTCGAATTTTTGGTTTGGTTTTTGGATATATATATATATATATTTGGCTTATATATATTTCTGGCTTTTGATAATGGATTTGGAAGAAAAAAAAAATTATTTGTTTATAGTTGACGGGTAGGAAACATTATACAGGTATTCATGTTTTGAGAAATTTCATTTTGCGGGTTTGGGGGGGGGGGCGCATGTTTATTCTGCATTCATGCTTGTTTTCTTATATTTTTTTCTTTTGTTATTAGTTTAATGATAATTTAAGCATTCCTCTAAAAGACCTTTTTATTAAAGTTTTTTGTTTTTGTATGGTTAATATTATGTTTGTTTGTTTTTAATTTGAGTTGTTTTAGTTTTTTATGGAATTAGATTAATAAAATGACAATAGTTTTCAGTATTGAATGCGGGATGAACATGTGTTCAGAAACCTGCAAATTTTAAAAGTGGGGGGTGGAGTTAGTTTTCTGTCTGTCCTCCCACTGATGAAGAACAGACTGTTTTTTTTTTTTTTTTTTTTTTTTTTTTTTTTTTTACCTGTCTTTCTTGTTTTTATAAATATTTTATAGTTTTTAAAAAATTTCTGCAGATATACACCTTCCTTTTGAAGTTATGTTGTTTTAGCATTTTGAAATGATATAATATATATATATATATATATATATATATATATCGGGTATCTAATGATTCAGATGACTTCCTTTATTTGTAACATTAATATGGATACTGAAATTTAAACACTGGGTATAATAACTTCATGCTTTATCAGAAATCATTCATTTATATTTTTCTAAAATTCGGAAAATGTTATTACACTCGTATTAATGAAATTGCATTCTTTTAACTTTTCGATAGGAATTAAATAAAAGTGGAAAAAATAAATCACATAAATATTCTTTAAAATACATTTTTATAGCAGACCATATTCTTGCATAGTACGTATTTTAATTACATTTCTTTCAGTTGTTATGAGAAAATAGCAACAAAAATGTATAGTAATATACTATTTTTGATTTATTTTTTATAGAAATGGAGTACTTTAGTTGCTACCGTTACAGAAATGCCATAAAAAAAAAAATGATACCTCTAAAACAAATTGCGATGCAGTTTTTTTAAAAAAAATTGTATTTAAAAGCACTTTTTTTCCCTTATATTCTAAAAAACTATTCTAAAAACTGAAAATGTGCGATGTTTAAAAGTTAAAAAAATTGCAGCAGATTATCAGTATTTAACCGTACAATGATGCACCTGCTTCGTTTTACGAGTGACGTATGGTTAGGTGCAACGTTATTTTTTAGTGATGACACGTTAATTAGTCTCTGAAAGAAATAGCTTATCATGGGCTAAAAAAAAAAAAAAAAAAAAAAAAAAAAAAAAAAGCAATTTCACAAATTACAACGACCATTTGGAAAATGATTTTATCGAAGACTAAAATTTAAGACATAAAAAATCGCACGGAGTTGATCATACATTACGTACGCCATGAATTAAACATTAATAGTGTTATTACACGCAAAAATTGCAAGCGACAAAAATCTCGCCTGCGACCCGTCAGATTTCTTAAAACTTACGTATTATCCACCTGAAACTTACGTATTATCCAAGCATTTCACTGGCTGTTCAGGAAAAGGATTTTCCATCGTAGAAATCTGACGACCCATTTTAAATGAAATTTATTTCTTAAACTTCTAAACATCCCACAATATTACTTTTTATATCGTCATATAGAGAAACAAATGTTTTTTTAAATGCAATTTGTTTGAAAGCTGTATCTCAATTTGTTTCTGAGTTATGAATTTTTTTTTGTAGTTTTTATTTCTTTTTTGTTATAGTGGTAACACTCTGTTGTCTATCTCTGTTGAAAGTAAAGGGAAATACAGATTACTGTATAGACCAATCAGAAAACGAATAAAATGATGATCAAACCAATAAAAACCTTCAGATATGCTTTTGATTTGCTACCCTGACGAGGACAATAATCATTTTTCCAAATGGTTAAAAAAAAAAAAAATGCTTTATCTGCAGAATTTATTTACATGTTAGAACGAGCATTGTAAAAGAGAGAAATGTTTCTTAATCTAGGGAAACATAATAAAACTACAATCAAAAATATACAATAACCTGTTCCGAAAATTTATTTTGAAAGATATATATTTTCAAAATATTTTTTTGAATATGAATTTTAACCTATAATTTAAGAGATAAAAATTCAAAAAAAAAAAAAATATCTGGATTTTTTAACCCTTTCAGGGGCAAAGCATTTTCATTCCTTAAATATTGAAATAAATGAATAACACCGGAATTTACGAAAAAAAAAAAAAAAAAAAAAAAAAAAAATCAGAGCCCGGAGGCTGTAGGACAGAGAATCACCTCATTGAGTTCACGGCTGAAATTCCAGAATTAGTTAAAAATCGATTCGCATATTAAAACGCAATTGCTCTGCCAAGTCATACCTTGGTGAAAAACACCTGAAAACCCGATTTTAGAGGTTGACTCGTAGGTTTACCATTCTGTTTCCCTGCGCCGCCCGTCTAAGTTTGTAAATAAGAAAGAACTGCATTTCACATATATAATAAACGTAAAATTTTTTCATCAAAATTCTGGTGCCATTGTGGCGTTTGGTATTTATAATTTTGTAGTTTTATCGACATAGCACCGCCCCTCAATGTGTTAAATATGCGATACCAAAATTGCAGCCTCATTCCCTCCAGTTATGCTTAAAACATTATCCGTGTTACAATCTTTTGTTATGAGTTTAACATTAGGAATTCCAAACTTTAAACTTTCATAATTCCTAAATTATTTGACCAAATGACTTCTCGTTTCGTATCCTTAGAGAAAATTTATCGAAAAAGCCGTATATGATGTCAGGTGTTCAAATTGAAAATTTTAAAATTTAGTACAAATTTAGCATGAAGTCGACACTCTAAGCTTATTTTCTTAAATAAACTGAAAAAATGTAATTTTGTTGGTCTATTTTTTTTTTTTTTTGGGGGGGGGGGGGGTTCCTGCAGGGGTTGACTGTATCTATTGACTGCCTGACCATAAATGTGGTATTTTATACCGATAAACTTTTATTCTAATTTTCTCTTGTTATACCATGTCATACTCAAATTCTATAGTTGCAAGTATAGCCCACTTACATGATCTATTTCAGCAGTTGTGGATGATTGCAAAACGTCAAGCGTTTCAGTTCATCTTTAAAAAATTCTTGGTGATTCTCACCTAAAAGTCCTATAGCTGTTCTTGTTAGGAAAAAAAATTAATGTTTAAAATATTTATTTATTTTTGAAAAGTTCCACTTTTTCATATGTTCTATTAGAAACGGCACGCATTATCAGATTAAATGGCAATTTTAAACTAAATTATAGACGTATCAGAAGTTCCTACACTGTAAAAAAAACGGACTAAAAAACAAAGATTCTACTGGCAATCGAGACGCCAGTACTATTTCCGTATTTTAACGGAAATCCCACCCATAAATTCCCGAAATCCGTATTTTTACGGAAATTTTTCAACATAAATTACAGAAAATTTTCCGTTTTTCTGGAATTTATGGGGGAAAATTTCCGTTAAAATACGGAAATAGTACCGGCGTCTCAATTGCCAGTAGAATCTCCGTTTCTTTTCTTTTTCTTTTTTTTTTCTACAATGTAAAGAGATTGTTACAAACTAGTCGAAAATTAGATCTCATTAATAAACCATAAAGAGCTATTTTTTATTTATTTATTTTTGAAAAGTTCCACTTTTTTAAATTGCGTATTATCAATGCAAAGGAAAGGCATGCATTAACAGATTAAGTGGCAATTTTAAGCAAATTTATTTATGTATCAAAAGCAAAACTGGCACAAACTAGTCGAAAATTAGATCTCATTAATAGGAAATAAAATACTTCTGCATTTAGAAAAAGGACATTATCAGATGGATACTAAAATTACACAAAATCATTGTTTAACCCTATCCGGCGCGGTGTCCCTAAAAAAGGACACCTAGTTTTAATTCCAAAACTGACAAACGGCACCAAGAATATTTAACTAAAATTTTCCTATTATAATGTACATGAAACTAAGCAATTTCCTATTTTCTAATAAATTCGTTTATAAATTGCGGTGTCAGTCCATTATTTCATCAGTTTATAAACAAAATTACTCCGCGCCGGTAAGGGTTAACGTTATTTCTTATACATTTTCTTACAAATAACTCTTCGTCACAATAAATGGTGCTTAGAAAAAAATCACATTTAGTTATAATTATAAAGTCGCTAGTTTAAAAAACATGCATGCTACTTACCGTGTAAGCTACATGTCCTTTCTTTATAATATTCCCTTCACAGAAAAACGAAAAGTTTGTGTAGGTATATTGTAGATTCCAGATACTCTTGATATAAAAAGAAAAAAATAGTACAAACAAAATATAAATACACACAAACATACATATACATGTGTGTATATATATATATATATATATATATATATCATATTTATTTATATATTATGTGATTACAAATATTTGGACAATTTGTATTTAGACATTTTGAAGTATATTTTAGAGAAATTCTTGATGAATCGTCTTGAAATAAAAAAAAAACACGTTTAACATATTTCTCCATGAAGATTTAGACACGATGGTAATTAAAGACATGACAACAAATTAAAAAAATAATATTAATATTTCAGATACTGTATCAGGAAATGCTCGAAATGGTCTGCAGCTGTAATAAATTAAGTTGGCCCAGTACAAAAGTTTTCATGCATTTCAGCAAGACTATCATGGCTATTCTTGAATATATATAATATATATATATATATTATTGTGCAGTGTTTGCAACGAAATTTTATGCTAAATCCAAAAATCTTGACTAAGTGCAGTATAAATATTATATTTCAATTTAAAAAGGAATATACTGAAAACAGTACCGGTAACAAATTATAGATCCAAACCAAAATTTTACGATTTTGAGTGAAATAATATATTTGATTATTAATATTTTGTATAAACTATAAAATTCTTGTAAAATCAAAATATCATTAACAAAAAGCAAATCTATTTAGTAAAATAAAAGTAACGTATGAAGAATGGGTGTAGCAAAATGATAGATCCGCCAACTGAAATACAGTTAAGTTACACTAGCCTGCAAAAATTGGGTTATGTCATGTTTTTTAGCATTTGATAATTGTTTCTTATGTATTCTGTACCACTGAATCCGAAATTGATCTTTATTTTTTACCATCACGTAAAGATTTTTGCAAATCGTAAATAAAAAAAAAGGAAAAAATAGCAAAAATTTGATACTATAAAATAGGTGTGATGGTTGTGTTTTTAGAAAATGGATTTTTATGTATTTTTTACCGCTGAATTTGAAAATGACAATCATTTTAAACCATCACGTCAGGATTTTTCTTAAATCGAAAATTTCAAACTTAAAAAGCTCAAAGTTAAAATCTAGCCTTCTCCTCTCCCAACCTCATCGGACCCCTGAGCTGTTTAGCTGTAAGAAACCCTGTATAAGCCAATAAATGAATAAATTATTGAAGGAAATAAAATTAAACTGAATAAAAAAGTCTTACATCTATTTTAAAGTATCAGATTTTTCGCTATTTTTTAACCTTGAAATTTAGGATTGGCGAACAATCCTGACATGATGTTAAAAGTGAAGGTAAACTTTTTATTGAGCGTTAAAAAATATATAAAACGTAATTATGAAAGTTAAAAAACACAACCATCGCAGGTTTATGTTATCTAATCTAAAACTCATTCTTAAACTTGTTGACGGTAACTTATCGGAATTTTTTTTGTATTATTTTATTATAAACTGCCGCTTAACCCCTTGAGGGGCGGTGAGATATATTTTATTCCACCTACGATTAATCAGGATTTGCACCAGAAAAATTTTAGGAAATTTTAGTTTTCTGACTTTAGTGGAGAAAAGTCGTAAAATTGCTTTTCCTTATTTTGAAATAAAATTTTTCTAAATTCCCTTTGGGAATTACGCATTACACAAACGCAATTGCTTGTCCTTCAAGGGGTTAGTCTTCATTTGGTACGTCACGAAATCAGTCCGGAGGCCTTGAGTATTGAGACGGTAATGGTCGTTCTACAGCGCCTAGAAGATACAGTGTGGAAAACGGCTATTCCTATAATGCTTTAAAAAGTGCTAAAAACTTGTATCCCATAAATCTCCAACAATGCTCAGTGGCAATATGCTGATACGAGCGCCATCTCGTAACTCTTTTCAATATAAACCCTGTGTTTTCAAAAATTATAGAATGTTAAATATCGGAAACTATAAATATAAGATATTTTAGTCTGTTATAAGCTAATTTAGTTAAGGAATGACATGAAATATTTTAAAGAGTCTCTTTTAGAATGACTATCGTTTTTAAATCACTACGATGGCGCTACGATCGACATCTTGTTATTCAGCATCGTTGTACATTTATGGGATTCAATTTTTTAGCACTATTTTGTAGCCGTTTTCCACACTGTATCTTCTAGGCGCTGTAGTCGTTCCATGCTGATATCGAAAAACTTATTTTAAAGATTCTTCTTTATTGATATTCAAACTATATAAAGTATATGAAGAAACATCTTATAAAATCAAAGGCTAATTCCATGAAAACTTGTCATGTCTGTCACATACTACGATTTTTGGCTACCAGTATTTTAGAACGAAAAAATGACTTATTTTATTGGAGATATCTCATCAATTGATTAGTGCGGAGCAAACTTTTTTAAAATAACGGTGGCCAAGAAGCATAGCGACTTTCAGGTGTGTTACAGACATGACAAATTTTCATGGAATTAGCCCAAAGCATCACATAAAAATTACACGTTGTGAAGAAAAATATTCACTTCGAAATTGAAATTATAATCGAAGTATTTTTTAAATAAAATTTTAATTTTATAAACTACTTACTATTGCCAAACAGACTACATAAACAACAACAAGGAAGAAGTTGAATGCTACCATGGAATTTCTAAGATCAAAAGGTTTTCTGTTGCTCATAAAAGCTGGTCCTACTTTGGTCGAGATGAGGACGTATAGCCCAGACAAAACAATGGGTAAGTAATTGTTTCCCATTAGGAACCATGATCTCACTTCTGGATCTGTTAAAATGGAAAATAGTAATAAGTACAACACTGAATTTATCCCTTAAATACGCGATTTTTTATTTTGTTTCGAAAAAAAATATATGATTGTCTGAAAGGTTTATTACACAGGAAAAATAATGAAAAAAATCATAGATACATTTTTCATATAATACGGCATTCTTTTATTCTGTTGCACATCTGCAATATAAGTAAAAATTACTGTCGTGTGGCTGTTTTACTCTAAAATAATGCAAATTAGTAAATACTTTAATATGTATGTCTCCCAATTCCTTATTTTATATAATTATTTATTTTATAAAACTTAACCTTTAA
Organism: Maratus speciosus; assembly: GCA_963932465.1. Taxonomy (NCBI): domain Eukaryota; kingdom Metazoa; phylum Arthropoda; class Arachnida; order Araneae; family Salticidae; genus Maratus; species Maratus speciosus. The sequence goes on from OZ010793.1 coordinate 178,730,378, forward strand.
CCCTTAAATTCCATGATAGAATACGTTCTAAAAATTATGTAGTTCAGGGAATCTGGCTTTACACCAGAAAGTTTCAATGGTTAATTTAGTTTTATTAAAATACGAAATATCTGTATTTTTTTTAAGTAAAACAAATATTGCTATTTAAATTTTCTGGTGTGAATTAGGTATATACGAAAAGAAAAAATCTATTAACCCCTTGGGGACGGGCGACACGTATACGTGCCGCATGAAGCGCACAGAATCCTTGTTTTACTTCACCAGTAAAATTTTACTGTAAAATTTGCCTTATTTAATCAGCGAATTTTCTCGATTCAAGAAGACACAAATTTCTGTTTTTAAAAAACGGTGACAAAAGATTAAAAATTTCGTAAAAAGCTCCCGTCCCGAAGGGGTTAAATTCAAAACGGTGTTCTTTGCACATATGCAAAGCTGCACACTAAAGGGTTAAGACGAAAAATCATTTTACTAATTTTTTAAATTATCAAATATAGGTATGTATTTTACTGCTCCAATAATTCGCAGCAATTAAAAATTTAAAAAAACATATTTTCATTACCGAAATATTGGTCTTATTATTTTATTCAATTGGAACAATTTCACTCGTATTTTGTGTTCTTACTTTATTAAATACAATAAAGAACATTGTACCATATACAATGTGGAATTTGCATTTAAAGTACAAACGTATTAAGTAAATGTAAAAGAAAGGAATGAAAGTAAACTCTTTAAATATGCTGTATTTTTAAAATATCGTACAATCTGTGTAATTCTAGGCGGTTGCGACCATCTTATACACTAATTACCGCTTTTGCCAAAATAATTATCTCCTCCCCTCTATCAACAGGTGAATTATATTGCACACGTGTAACAACGATAATAATATAAATAGCAAATAAAGCCTTTGTGCAACAATATTAAAAAGCAGAAAAAACAACGTTTAAAATGCACAAATAATATATGAAAAGCAGCAAACAGCTGTTTCGAATCTACTAGCGAGATTCTTCTTCAGTGCAAAAGGAACAGCGTGCTAGAAAAAGCAAGGCTTAGCTCAGCCTTGCTTTTTCTAGCACGCTGTTCCTTTTGCACTGAAGAAGAATCTCGCTAGTAGATTCGAAACAGCTGTTTGCTGCTTTTCATATATTATTTGTGCATTTTAAACGTTGTTTTTTCTGCTTTTTAACGATAATAATATTCATCACTAATCATCCTCTCACTGTAAAGAAACAATATGTAACGTTATTCCATAAAATTGGTGGAAACATGCTGCCTCCAATTTTATGGAGTAATTAAACTCACATAATGATGTAATTTAAACTGATATAACTGGTGTAATATTACATATTAGTTAGTGTAACGTAACATCAGTTATATCGGTAATCTTTAAATATGCTGTATTTTTTAAATATCGTACAATCTGTGTAATTCTAGGCGGTTGCGACCATCTTATACACTAATTACCGCTTTTGCCAAAATAATTATCTCCTCCCCTCTATCAATAGGTGATTTATATTGCACACGTGTAACAACGATAATAATATTCATCACTAATCATCCTCTCACTGTAAAGGAACAATATGTAACGTTATTCCATAAAATTGGTGGAAACATGCTGCCTCCAATTTTATGGAGTAATTAAACTCACATAATGATGTAATTTAAACTGATATAACTGGTGTAATATTACATATTAGTTAGTGTAACGTAACATCAGTTATATCGGTAATCTTTAAATATGCTGTATTTTTTAAATATCGTACAATCTGTGTAATTCTAGGCGGTTGCGACCATCTTATACACTAATTACCGCTTTTGCCAAAATAATTATCTCCTCCCCTCTATCAACAGGTGATTTATATTGCACACGTGTAACAACGATAATAATATTCATCACTAATCATCCTCTCACTGTAAAAAAAAAAAAACAATATGTAACGTTATTCCATAAAATTGGTGGCATCCTTGCTACCTCCATTTTATTGAGTAATTTAACCGATATAACTGATGTTACGTTACACTAATATGTAATATTACACCAGTTATATCAGTTTAAATTACATCATTATGTGAGTTTAATTACTCCATAAAATTGGAGGCAGCATGTTGCCACCAATTTTATGGCGTAACGTTACATAATTTTTTTACAATGCTAGATTTACTATAATATTTAATTTTTAATCATCCGTTGGCAGCGCATCGAACTTGTGATAGGAAGACTGCGGATTTGAGTCTCAAAACAAGAAAATACTGTTGTGTACTCTAATAAAATTGGCGACCTATAAATCCACCGTGGATGGAAAATCGTTGCAACGTGAATTACCTATATCTGGGGTTACCCATGGAACTATTAACACGTTCACTGCCGCAAAAAGTAAGAATTTTCAAATTTCTTCTTGAAAGTCGTTTGCCACCACAAATTCTGACAGGTAAATTTCGCGTTACTAATACAGCGAAATTTCTTCCAATAAATAAGGCTTTTTTTTTTTTTTAAATAATTGTGAAAAGTTAATAAATTCAAGCCATGAGTATTAAAGCTACGAGTATACTCGTAGCGTGGCAGTCAACGTGTTAATAAAGACGAACGGGCATATCCTTAAAATAGTGAAGCTCCAACTGTAACCGCTATCGCAGGCGGTGTTTACCGCCTGTGGAAACTTTCATTAGTAGATTTGTATAGAAACTTCTCCCTTATCTAAACGCCTTATCAGTGCAAGGTTTCAGTCATAAATTATGGTGGAAACAGATTTTTCTTTTTACTGGTAAGAGTTTACTTTGGCGATAGTCAGACCTTGCGTTTCCGCCATACTGTGACAACCAGGGAAACAGACTGACAGTTTTACAAGGCAAAGTGACACCAGTAAAAACAATTAGAAATTTTTATGACATTTTTGAGAAAAAACGTCCATGAATAAGACTCTTAAATAAGACGAAATTTTCTATTCAATTTTACTGGTCGTTCACTGGTCGTACAATCGTTTGGCCTGGCGGCAATCAGAAACTGAAGATCAGACTTAAAAAAGCAGCCGCCATCTTGTGACAACCTCCTCAGTTACTTCACTCGGAACTGGTAGACATTACACTATATGTCACCTCCTCTTTATTCATAACTCCATTGTGTTACCTAACCAGCTGAAGGTCTCTCCACATAGTTGCGAAATTGAACGCCAAATGCTGGTCAAAATTAGAGAGTAAAAGTTACACTCTTATTACTACGCAGAAATTTGCCTAAATGTATGTCAATATCCTTAAGGGGTCTCAGGACTCTTAAAGCTTTAAAATTTTCGAAATATTAATTTTTTTAGATGTTAAACTCCTATCTTTTCTGAACATTTTGACATAATTGTTTCCTTGAAATTCCTATTAGAAGTGAAGTTATGGCTTTTACATTTATACACGTTCAATAGCTGAAGCGTCGTTTCGGAAACTTTGAAGCCGTTTTTCTCCAAATGACGTTTTCGGGCATAACGCGCACGATATGTCAAAAACATATGAATACTTTTTCATAAAATTTTCAAAACATACGTTTCATGTTAGTCTGTATAAACTGAACTTAAAATTTCCTTTTTATTTTTCAAAACAGTATTTTTTTAGGTGATTATACTGTAGAAATTTTCTTAATTTTGCATTAGCTAAATACAACTTTGTATTAAAAATATCAAAAAGCTTTAAATACAAATTTATTTAGGTTCAGAGTAATTATTATAATATGAAGTATAAGCAGGCACAAAAATTTTCATTCTAGTTGCAATACTTATTTTGTAATCGTGCGCGTAAGGTGTTATGCCGATTTTTTGCTCGTCAAATGTCTAACAGTTTGGAACCCCCCGTAAATGCTAATTCTGCATCTTATAATTTTTTAAATACATGAAATGAAAGAACATACTTATATATTTTATTTCAATTAAAATTGTGTCTTAAAATCAAATACTTTTTAAGATATTAAATGTTGAAAATGGTCTTTTTATTTCTTTTTTTCCAATTTTAAGAGTCCTGAGACCCCTTAAATTTTCTTTAAATGGTTTTCACTTTTAAAAATGATTCGCTGAAAATTAATCTTTTCTAGCACTAATTTTGAGTGTTTTAACCTTACGTAGACGTTAACCTGACGTTATAAAACGATCATAAGTATTTGCGAATTTTTGAAAAAGACGCCACAAAACAAGCAATTTTATATTTTCTTACATACTATTTTATTTAATACAGTTTATTATCAATCAAATACAATGGGATTATTAAATGAAAGCGTTTGTAATGTTACTTTTACTACATGACTAATTTTAATTGTTATTTTTTGCTATCTTGAGAAAAAAAAAGGATGTTTATTATTTAATTTTTTCACTGAATAAATCCACGAAATGGCTTGAATTTCATAAAATTACAATATGCGACACACGTGAACTCTATACAATCCAGATCTCTCCACCATCCTCCTCCAATTATTTCGTAACGGAATTCTCTATTCTGACATTTTCTCAGCATATTTTCAAAAAAAATTTCGAAAAGCATAAAAAGCTTCTACTTTCGGTCAAGATTTCAAAGGAATTCGACACTGTACGTCATGTGGTCAAAGATCTAAATTAAGGGGAGTAAGGAGTTCAAACTCTCTCAAAGCTCCGACGACTTTCGTTTAATTTACCATCGCCTTTTTCTGGCTTGCAGAAGAACAACAATAATCACATCATTAATTTAAGAGGAAAGTTCAAACTATTATTAAAAACTAGCTGTTTAACCCGTTCTATGCACGGGATTTCATGAATTTAATTCTAAAACGAAAATTAAAAATAACTATTCGATTTAGTAAAATATTTTTCTACTACTGTGCCTTTTTTTTTTTTAACGAAATTTAATTTATCATGTTACTATGGCAGCAGAGGATAAAGCGATATCTTTTTAATAAGGGAATAAATAGAATAAAAAGTTTTGTCGATGTTTGTGATAAAATGTGTTTCTTTATTTTTAAAAATTTGTAATAATCAAACGCAATTAAATAATCTCTAATTATTTATATGTGAGGTAAAATAATTATCGTAATGCCCGCTAGAGCTTCTTAGTAGTTGCAAGCGTGGCGTACGTAATATGTATATCTATAATTATTTTCATGTGGGGTAAAAGAATTATCGTAATACCCGCTACAGCTTTTTATTATTGCAGCGTGGCGTACGCAGTATGTAATGCGCCTTGCAATAGAAAGGTAATTGTTGTGGTAAGAATTTTATTGTGAATTTTTAATTGTTGGCAGCGGCTATAACGAAAAATGTTTAAATTTGATAGAAAATTCCTGAAAAATTGTTGGTTTTTCATTAATTAAAAGTTAACTATAAATTATTTCGATTCCGGATTGCTTTAGTTGCCTCGGCCGTGTTTTAATACTCATGTACATAACGTTTCACAATTCTGGCTTCCAAACTGTAGATTTGTATAGCATTACAGAAAGACAGACAAATTTTCATTTTTATATATTAGATATACGTACCAATTACAACACTGGTTAAAAAAAGTGACTTTTTATGTTTAGGCAACAGCATGTAAAATGTAATGTAAGAAAATGTATTAAATTGGGACTGACCATGTTATAGACCGGCTCATACAGTTGAAAATCTATCTGCATAACTCTATCTAAAATCTTTTTTTTTTTTTTTTCGATAAACAGCCTTAAGTGTAGGTGTATTATGCAAGCAAAGTAGAGCACAAAGCAACAGATGTCTTGTAAATATTGTATAATTCTTATTACCTAATTTACATTCTATTTTCCCGTTATTCCTAATTTGAAAAAAAAACTCCCTTAAATTTTAAAATTTACATCCCATTTTATTTCAAACACAAAACGATCAGCAGATTTAGTTTATTTAGTTTTCTGAACCAGTGTTTTTGAAAATTAAATTCCTTTTAGTATCGTCAATTCAGTGTAATCTTTATTTTATAGTTATCAAAGATAAATTCAATGATAAATTACAATTTATATATTTTATTTAATGTTAATCTTTTGTGTTGATTGTATTGATATTGTGAAACATAATTTATTTAATTAAACTCCTCGATAAAGAAAATTGAGTATTAATAAATACAGTACAGCATCGATTATCAGAACTCCAATTAACCGAACATCCTATTTCTCTCAGTTTTTTTTAAACGAACTTCCAATTATTCAAAAACCATATTAGACCTGGATTATCATATTTTAAATGATGATGAGATTGTGGATGAGATTCAAGACGAAAAAGAAATTGAAGAAAATGAAAACGAATGCTCTGAAAATGATCAAGGTCCATCACATACTGAAGCTTTTGAATGTTTGGACAGCTATAAAATGGCTCGAACGGCAGAAGAACATTGATCCTATTCAACTAACATATTTAAGAAGAATTCGAGATATGGCAGCATTGTAAAGAATGTCCTCTTTAAAGCAAGCAACAATCGAACGCTTTTTTGCTTAAATTATAATCTCTGGGAGTCAGAAAATGATATAAAAAAGTAAAAAAAAAAAAAAAAAAATTAAAAATACAAAAATAAATTTTTAAACATGCCAGCAGTAACTTCTGCTGCCAGTCCGAAACGTGGATAAAATGTGAAATTTAAACATCCCTTAAATTGCTTGACCATTTATCCGAACTTTTGCTTATCCGAACTAGGGTCGGTACCGACTTGTTCGGATAATCGGCATTCTACTGTATTCTTAAAATAACGTTTAGCAGTTTTGCATATCTCATTTTAGCCAATTAAAGAAATGTGAAAAATGAGAAATATATGGGAGTAACATATGACACTTTAAGAAGAAAAATCGAGCAATTCAAATTGTATTTGTAATACAATAATAGTTCAATGTAGCTTTTATTGTACAATCCTCTAGGATAAATTCAATGATAAACTACAATATATTTAAATTTAACATTAAGCTTTTGTTCGAAGAAACATTGAAATTATCTTGAAGATTATCATTTATTTAAGTACTCACAAATAAAATTTTATTAGCAACAAATATTCTTAAACTTCCATAACATTCATGTAATTATTTTTTGCTCACAGGCTGTCAAAGCCTGAGAGCTTATGTGCCCGCAGGTTTTGTATGTACGTATGTATGTATGTACGTACGTACGTAACGCGATAACTCTTGAAAAAAAAATCCGATTTGCTTCAAATATTTTTTCTAGGTTCATTCTCATAAGGCGCTTCCCTGATTAGTTTTCGGGGCTCATTGGTTAAGTATAAAGAAGGGGTGGATCTAAGGGAATACCCTTAATTTAGATAAATGGGTTTTCTTATCCGATTTACTTCAAATTTGGTATATTGGTTTATCATAATAAAGCACTTTCCGCATTAGATTTGGAGGTTCATTTGTTAAGTATCAAGGGGGAAACGGTGGGGCTAATAACCCCCCCTTTTAATTTAGATAAATGGGTTTTTCTATCCGATTTGCTTCAAATTTGGTATACCGGTTTATTCTGATAAGGCGCTTCCCTGATGAGATTTGGAGGCTCATTGGTTAAGTATAAACATGTGAAACGAAACAGGGGGGGCTGGGCTAATACCCTCCTTAATTTATTTTTCGAAAGGCATTATTCTTTGTAGTAAGAGAATTATATACAACTAGTGTGGATAGACTGTGAGCTCAATGCTATCAGTTTAAATGAGCAATTTTCTTTTTTATTTATTAATATTAACTTGAAAATAAAAATTAGAAATTTACTGAATGGTGCATATAAAATAAATTAAAAACTAAACAAACATTAAAATAAAATTAAACGTTAATTAACGTTTCAGTCATCGTATATGGGGCATTCTCACAATCTTTTGACTTTTAAGTCCCTGAATAATAATTTTTATTTTGGTACATATTCTTGTTTTTTTTTTTTTTTTTTTTTTAATTTCATATACTGAGGAAGATCCCATTGCACGATTGCATAACAATATTAACGAGATAAATAAGTTTTGGACGATGTGGGGGTCCAAATACCAGGAAAACTCCTATACCGTCCCATGTCCCTGATGCTGATTTTTAAGTTTGGAGCTGTCTGTATAAAATAGTTTCAATAAAAGTTATTCGATGTCATTTTTTTCCGAAACTGGGACAATTGTTTTATCTAAATATGCAGCAAAAAATTAACCTGCCCATATTTTTACGGTTGTTATTATTTTCCGAACTCTGTCCCTGGGTTTTAGATTCCTTACCATCCCTCTTGCTAACATTATACAGAAAATCACTTCAGAAGCAGCCACAGATTTTTTTTCAACTTTTTTCTCACGCAGAAGCATGCTAGAGAAAGAATGGCTAAAATCCTTTCACAGGAAATTTACTGCAGAATTTAAATCAGCATTTAAATATCAATTTCAAGCATCGTGGCTTTATTGGTAAGTCTTACCGTTCCCAAGGTTTATTCCTGCCCTTTTAGAGGTAAATTAATTTTTTATTAAATTTAATCCAATGTAAATAACTGTTTCTAAAAATCAATGAACATTGTGGTTATCACTTAGTCTTAAGATGACTTGCCTAAAAATAGTAGTAATTTTCTTTACCGTCAAATCCTTACCACCCCTTTTTTTTCATTACCGTTCCTTTTATCCTATACCATCCCCCCTTTTTTTTTACTTCCGGCCCTTCTTTAACACCCTTTTAAGACAATGTTATACCAAAGTTTTGTACTAAAAATACTACATTGCTATTATTTCTTATTTGAATGCCCTGTGGATACTATGCAAATTCATTATAAGTAAAAATTTAGAAGAAAATAGAAAGTTATAGTGGTAAAATGGTAAGGAAAATTAAACTCGCAAGTTTAACTTAAACCTCAGATAAATAAAAAAAATTTCGCTGCTGATCATTTTTTCTTTATTTTGAATCATTAGGCATTCGTCTATCAGATTAAAATTTTATTTTAGCAAATTTATTTTCACCAGATTTTTATTACCGAAAGACAAAAGATTGTGAGAATGCCCCATATGACCATCAAACCTGAGAGCTAATGAGGCCGCCCGTTCTGTATGTATGTATATATGTACGTAACGCGATAATTCTTGATAGAAACATCCGATTTGCTTCAAATTTTTTTCTATGTTCATTCTGATAAGGCGCTTCCCTGATTAATTTTCTGAGTTCATTGGTTAAGTATAAAGGGGGAGGGGAAATGGGGCTAGTCCCCCTCCCCTTAATTTAGATAAATGGGTTTTTCATACAGAATTATTCGATTTGCTTCATATTTGATATACCGGTTTATTCCGATATAGCACTATTTTATTAGATTTGGAGGTTATTGGTTAAATATAAAAGGGGAAAAGGGGGAAAGTCCCCTCCCCTTAATCTAGATAAATGGATTTAATGAAGAATTATCTAATTTACTATATTTTTTTTTCTATGTTCATTCTGATAAGGATATTTCCTGATTACATTTGAGGTTCATTAGTTAAGTATAAAGGGGGGAAAGGGGGTTAGACCCCCCCCCCCCCTTAATTTAGCGATATGGTTTTTTCAGGCAGAGTTATCTGATTTTCTTCAAATTTGGTATACCGGTTTATTATGTTAAGGAACTTCTCTGATTAAATTTGGAGGTTCATTGGTTAAATATAAAGGGGGGGGGGGACGTAGGCTAATCCCCCTTCATTTATGTTTTGAGGGGCATTATTCTTTTAAATAAGAGTATAATATATACAGTTTGTATGAATAGCCTGTGAGCCCAATGCCATCAGTTTAACTGGGCACTTTTATTTTTATTATTTTATTTTATATACACCATTCAGTAAATTTCTGATTTTTATTTTCACGTTAATATTAAACTTTTGATAGCGCAAATATCCAGCTCTTTTATTATTGTTTCATTAATTCGACAATTAAGAAAAAATTACGCGAAAAAAAATTAAATTATCTAAAAATTTTCTTTCTTTTCATTTCATATTTTGATTCGTTTAAACAGTACCGATAATGCAATGTAAAATTCTCGTGCTTATTCTAAATGCTAAGGCATATTTAATTTCATTCAGCAGTGTTAGTTTTTTCATTGAAGAACTGTATTTATGTCGAAGATTATTATTTGTTTACTTAATTTAAGTCTTCACCAAATAAATAAATAAATAAATTGAATAAAACAATCGAATAAGTTTATGTTTTAAACTTGTTTATGATTTGCATTGCTTAATTCACTTAAGTAAATAATTATATAAATAATTAAGATAAGTAAAATCAATTAATTATTTATTAAGTATAAATTAAATAAGTATAAATTATTAAGTATAAATAAATATATTAATAATTAGCATATAAATTTTCAGTTAAGTAAATAATTATATAAATAAAATAAATTTAAATAGTTGCATATAATTATATAACTAATTATATAAATAATTAAGTTACGTAATATAAATTAATTACATTAATTAAGCATAAATTATTTAGTATAAATTAATTACATAAATAATTAAGTTGAGTAAATAATTATATTATTGTACTGGCTTCGATAAGGTTAGTTGTTTTCACGGAAATTATCGTACAAGATCAAATTTACTTCAGTCACAGAAATTACCATCACTCACAATGTAATTGTCATTTAAAATTGTCGTGGATAGCCTAAATGGTAAGGAATATTTAATTTCATTTAGCATTAATTACTTTATCATGTCGTTGTCTATCTCATTCATGTCGAAGATTATCATCCGTTTACTTAATTTATGTATTCACCAAATAAATAAATAAATAAAATAATATAAAATAATAGAATAAGTTTTTATTTTAAACTTTTTTATGATTTGCATTGCTTAATTCACTTAAGTAAATAATTATATAAATATAAATTACTTCTGTTAAAATCATAATTGTATAAGTAATAAGATTAAGTAAAATAAATTAATTATATAAATAATTAAGTTAAGTAATTATATCAATAATTATATTAATATATATATAAATTTCCAGTTAAGTAAATAATTGCATAAATAAAATTAAATGAAATAGTTGTATATTATTATATAAAAAATAACATAAATAATTATATGAATAATTAAGTTAACCCCTTGAGGGGCAACCAATTGCGTTTGTGAAATCAGTGTTGCCAGATAGTCAAAGGTCAACTTCCCCAAAATTTCTGAAAATTTCTCCAAATCAGTGTTTTTTTCTCGCAAAAGTCCCCAACTCAGTTTTTACTCAAAAAGGGAATTTTTAAATTTTCAATTTATCACTAAAAAAAATATTTAAGTAATTTAAGCTCAAAAATTTTCCCCAAATCAAGCCTTTTTTTGAAAAAAATCCCCATTTACAAAAAACAAACTTTTAAACTGGGCAGAATGCATATTCTGTAGCTACATTAAGAGAATGAGAGATATATTTTTCAGTGACAAGTTATTTTACCTTTGTTTTTAGAAATATTGTCTAACGATGTTGGACTATTGTTACATTAGTTCCATAGCTTTAGACAATCTCTTATCAGTTGTGATTTGAATGAATCCGAGATGGTACACTGTTTTAATTTTTTGTCATTCCTATACTGAAGTACATAATCATAATGCAAAGTATTTTCGCTGTATCAGTCGATGTGCTTTTGTATATCATAAGAGAAAAATATCTGCTTTCCACATATTTAAATTAAATTTTATTAAAAGTACGGCCAAGAAATTTTTCGTTAAAGTCCTGCAGGTTTGGTCATGTGCAGTGTTAAGCTGCTTAAGACTTTAGAGTCTCATGCATCTGTAATATGTGTAAACTGTAGCGTAGTAAACAACGAACACGACCACATCCAAGAGAATAATGATTGATATTTCCAATTTCAGGATTGTATATTCGTTTTTCAAATCAAAATTGAGTTCGAGACACATCCAGTTTTTCTACAGGACTAAAAGAAATCTTTACGGAAAATAGTACAAAAAAAAAAAAATCCCCAAGTTTTTCACCAAAATTCTTGTAGTCCCCAAAAATTTCCCCCCGAACTACTTGTCCCCCCCAAAATTCCCCTAGAGGTTCAAAATTCCTCTAAATGGGGACAAAATCCCCAATCTGGCAACACTTGCGAAATGCTGAATTCCCACCAGAAATTTAAAAAAAATTTATTTCAAAATAAGGAAGGGCAATTTTACAACTTTTTTCCACCAAAGTTAATAAAGTAAATATTCATAAAAATTTTCTGATGCTAATCTTCATTAATCGTAGGTGGGATCAAATATAACCCACCGCCCCTCAAGGGGTTAAGTAAAATACATTAATTATATTAATTTAGTATAAATTATTAAGTATAAATTAATTATATAAGTAATTTAACTGCGTGGATAAGGCTAGTTGTTTTCAAGGAAATTATCGTACAAAATCAAATTAACTTCAGTCACAGAAATTACCATACCTCCTGCATTAAGCAACTCTTCGTATTTTGACAAATAATGATCCATTCCAAAAGTAAAAGACCTACAGACACCTGGAACTGATCTTTGGAAATTATTGGAAAGAAGTGATATTAACGTTTTCAAAACATTTTTTCTTGATTTCATACACTTAAGCACACCGCATTTCTAATGAGTAGCTGAATAAATTTAAACAGAGGATAGGTGTAAAAAATGATTTATTCGGAAAAAAGAAAAAAAAAAGACTCAAATAGATAAGGTATTGAAATATGCAATGAGAGTATTTATTGATGTTTGAACAAATGGTGGTCAATCCTGATTGTGGTATTATCGCTGCATAGTTGCGTGCGATGTTCATGTGTGCGCGCAGAGAATATTCAAGAACAAAAATTTTGTGAGGAATGGCAAGAAATGTCTCTGCACGCACACAAAAGAAAGTTAAAACAATCTGAAAGTGGTACCAGAGAAGTATTCTGTATTTTCTGGTATATGATGCACTACTTTTTTGTGTGTGTGTGACATACGAAATATAAAATTACATCTAATGAAAAATGAAATCATGCTATTTTATTTATAGAGCATTTAAAAAGAAATATTCTGTAGAAAAGTTACATTTATTTATTTTTTTAACCAATTAGTAGGTGCGTTCGTAATTATATAAATACGTAGCACCTATAGTCGTCGTTCAGTCCGTCTGTCTGTCCGTCTGTCCGCATATAACATAGCGAAAACTACTCAACAGAATGGTCTGAAATTTTAAATATATAATTGTTGCAAAATGTTGTCGAGTCATTTCAAATTTTATGAAAATCGGATGTATAGTTTAATGATAGGGACAGTCAAAAGTTTTCCGTTACATTACGGCCAATTGGAATAAATTATTGCAAGTGCATTTTAATGATGTTGCAGTCTTCCGAATGGTCTGAAATTTTAAATATATAATTGCTGTACAATTTTGTCAAGTCATTTCAAATTTTATGAGAATCGGATGTATAGTTTAATGACAGGGACAGTCAAATTTTTCCGTTACATTGCGGCCAATGGGAAAAAATTATTGAAAGTGCATTTTAATGATGTTGCAGTCTTCCGAATGGTCTGAAATTTTAAATATATAATTGTTGCACAATTGTTTCGAGTCATTTCAAATTTTATGAAAATCGGATGCATAGTTTAATTACAGGGACAGTCAAAAGTTTTCCATTACATCACGGCCAATAGGGAAAAAAATATTGCAAGTGCATTTTAATGATGTTACAGCATTTCGAACAGAATGGAATTGATAGACACTTATGAAGTGCACTAAAATATACATTCAGTACAATATGCGGTGCAAAAAATATTTATAAAACTAGTTACAGAACGAACGCCCGTCATTTGCCGCATTTGACGAGCAATTTCCAGTCATATTTAATGTAGTATATATTTTCTTCTTATTTAAGCACAATAAAATGACAGTTTCTGCATTGTGTAATTTTTCTGTCATTGGAAACTGTATTTTGAAATATTTATCACCACCGGAAATCAGTGCTGTATTTTCATTCATTATACACAAAGTAATCACAAGTATATACATAACATATACAATTTCAACTACTCCATTTATTTGGCTTATTACTTCTACATCATTACAATTTTATTGCAATATCTGCGTGTTGAATTCATCGACCTAGTGAAATCAAGAACAATTTCGTATAACTGTCGGTTGGTTGAATGTGGTTTTATAGAGCAAAGTTCCTTTAGAGACATGCTGCGCCAACGTATAACTGCCGGAAATGTTCCATACATACTGTATACAAAGGATCTTTAGGAATAAAATTTTTAAAAAAAGAAGCATGCATTATAAAAAAGTAAATACTCTAAACATGATTTTGTAAAGTTATACTTAATCCTTCTTATAGGGGAATAATAATAAATATTTTGTTAATCTTACATGGTACTTTTGTTCTGATACTATCGTTCCATAGTTGCGTTCAGTATTTAGAAACAAAAATTTCATAGGAATTGAGAAGAAATGTTTGTGCACAAGAAATAAAAAGTGAAATGGATTACTTCGGGGTCTTATTGTATTGCACGGGTTGTAATTTTCCAAGTAGGAGAAAAAGTGTCCAGGCCAAGATTCGAGAAAGGAGCCTTTTGGCAATGGTGTCTTCCAGATTTGTCCAAAACATCTCAGCTTGCAGATCATTGGCAGTTGAGTCAAAAGGTCCCTGGTTTAAATATGACACTTTTTCGGCTAGTTGGAAAACTATGACCGGTGTAATTTATTTACCAATTAGAGTAATTCTTGTAAGATTAATACAGTGTAATTATGTATCCAATCTTTTTTGGAGTTTCATTACCTGCGATTTATTCTGTTGATACTACATATTGTGTACAAAGGATCTTTAGGATACAATCCAGATGTTATAATCAATAAGATTTTCTGATCGAATTGTGTCCTCTAGATTTATCCAGCATAGTGTGGGCAGAGCATTGACAGTTTAAGCCAAAAGGTCTCTGGTTAGAATCTTGGTGTAGACACTTTTTAGCCCAGTTGGAATATTACAACTCGTGGGATTTATTGATTTATCAATTCTAATAATGGTCTTAAAATTAATCATTTTTTACCCCCTAGATTTATCCAGCATAGCTCAGTGGGCAGAGTATTGACAGTTTAAGCCAAAAGGTCTCTGGTTAGAATCTTGGTGTAGACACTTTTTAGCCCAGTTGGAATATTACAACTCGTGGGATTTATTGATTTATCAATTCTAATAATGGTCTTAAAATTAATCATTTTTTACCCCCTAGATTTATCCAGCATAGCTCAGTGGGCAGAGTATTGACAGTTTAAGCCAAAAGGTCTCTGGTTAGAATCTTGGTGTAGACACTTTTTTGCCCAGTTGGAATACTACAACTCGTGGGATTTATTGATTTTCCAATTAGAATAATTGCCTTAAAATTAATAAATTTTTACCCTCTAGATTTATCCAGCATAGCTCAGTTGGCAGAGTATTGACAGTTTAAACCAAAAGGTCTCTTGTTAGAATCTTGGTGTAGACCAGTGGTTCCAAACGTGGGGCGTACGCCCCACAGGGGGGCAATTTGGCTTTTGAGGGGGGTAATTTCAGATTTGTTATTTACACATTCTCTCTCAGATTTTCTTCATTTTTTAATGAAAGTCATGTTGTATGCTTAAAATCGAAATAATACATGAAAATTTAAAAATACCTGAATAAAAATAAATTTTACATAAGTTCCACTTAAAAGCTGAAAATACAACTGTTACCGGAATAATTGTATGAAAAATTCTATTGTATATTTAGACTAGTTTCTATACTCAAAATTTTTAAAATTTTTTCAGGTTTCAATATTATTTTAGTGTCCCCCCCCCCTTTTTTTAACTATTTTTTGAAACTGGTATTTCTATTTACAGTGCAATGTGCCACATGAAGGACCTTAAAATTGGCTATTTTGAACACATTTAACCTAAAAAATGTTTTAAAAAACTTCACTTGTTCTTAATGAAGTACAAAAATCAACTATAAAATGTATCACTTTTATCAAATATAATGTAAAAAGAAATTCAAGAAATTTCTTGAGGATGAAAATATGGATTGTGATTATATAACACTTTTGTGTCTGAGGTAAGTTGCCCAACAACTGCAAAAATTTTCTAGATGTAAATGTGAAGAGGTATAGCCTCATTGAAATTCAAAGAATTATGTTAAAACCATTCTTATATATACTTTTTTATCCTTTATCCTTTTGAATGTGAAAGGATTTATCATACTTAATTATCTCTTTTAGGCTTCTTTGGTGTGAATAATAGTTAATTTTATGTATAATAAAAATTGTATGTTACAGAGGGGAGGAAGGGGGACATCACGATTTTAAAGACGCTCAGGTGGGGCATGGCCAAAAAAAGGTTGGGAACCACTGGTGTAGACACTTTTTAGCCCAGTTGGAATATTACAACTCGTGGGATGTATCGATTTACCAATTAGAATAATTGTCTTAAAATTAATAAACTTTTATTATACAGTATAATTTCAAAAATCCGGTATCATCGGGACCGAGTCTATGCCGGATTTTTGAAGGAATATCGAGAGTAGTACTATATTTTTATGGTGCCTTTAGCCTAATTTAATTCATTATTAAGTGATAATTATGTAAGAAAAGAGAAAATTAAATATAAAATATACTTACTTTTATTGATATTTTCTATTTTACAGAAGAAAAAATCTAATAAAGCGTGAAATTATTTCTTCTCTTGTAATTTCGGAAACATGAATGTCAACTTCGTTTACTTCAATTGTTTTAGCCGTTCTTTAACAAAGTTTTTTTTTTTTTTTTTTTTTTTTTTTTGTATTTTATACAAATGGAGAATGTCTATTTAGGAAATACAGTCTTGTTTCTCTAAAACATATATTAATTCTCCAGCCAAATTTATGCATTTTTTAAGGACACCTTCTCTTTTGCCGGTTGTTCATTCTTATCTTCTGAGCTGCTACTAGCATTATCTGCGGTTCTATTTAGCACAGCCTCAGCGATCTCACATCCCGTTAAATTATTCGTTGCTGATGCACTTTCGTCAATTTTAGCCAGTCATCTATATCCCTTTTTTCGACACATAATGCATTTTCAGATTTTGCGTGTTCAATCAGCTCATAAATTGCGGCCTTTTCACGGGTAATGTGAAAGCCTAAAAATTTTTCCTCATCACTGATGTCGCCGTTGCCGAAAATTCGTTCTGGCCATATATTTTGCCAAGCATTCGCTAAAGTTGTTCCTGTGCTAAGCAACAATGAAGCTTCTAGAATATTTGTTCAGAAAATAATAGCCTTTGGCAAATAAAAAAAAGTCAAATATTCTTTTTTAGCATTTTTACTTTCGATCTTGAAGTTTTTAATTAATAAAGAATAGCTATTTTTCTTCTTCCATAACTTGAAAGCGTAAAAGAAAAAGGAAGGGAAAAGAGGGTTTTGATGCCGGATTTTTGCAGTTTCCGGATTTCTGAATGCCGGATTTTTGAAGTTATACGGTATTGATTTTCGTTTGAACGATTAAGTAATAGAGCCAGCAACATTATGGACGCCTTTCGGACACCTTATGCAGAAAAATACCAGTACAGAAAATTTACTGCTTAAATTAGTTGGTTGTCATAAAAAATAATAGAAGTTTTTAAAGCTAACATACTATCGCAATCTCTAAACTTTCCTCAATATCACTGTGGTCTAACTGTGACCGAGAATAACTACCCTTTCGGAATAATAATCTTCGATTTCTTGATTCGCAGAATTTCTTCAATTTAAAAGACGAAGATTTATGTTCGGAACAAGTTGCTCCACGCGTGCCGCAGTCGGGCCACTCTCTCCTATGTTTTTAAATACAGTCGGACCTCTATTTAACGAACCTCTATTTTGCGAACTTTTCCTGGGAACCAAGAACATTTTGCGAATTTCTTCGTAAAATAACCTCCAAATAGCGAAGTGCATCCTCTATTTAACGAACTTTTTCTTGTGATCTAAATTTTTTTTCTCCCCATTTCTCAAAATATTTCTGGACATTTCAAACTTATTATTTCTTTAAACACATTTTATGATGCTCAATGGCCTTGTACTGGTTTTACCAAGCACTTTCTTTGTCAGCAGTGAGAATTCGGTAAGTACAGAGGACGAAGACGATAATCCCTTAGAGTAACTGGGTACAGATGAGAAAAAAGAGAAATTAACCATGATGTGCTGATTGATGATTGTACTTCAATTAATTCCAAAATTGAGACATCGGATTCAGAAACGCTATCCGAATTGGATATTTTCGACTCTGTGAAAAATAAAAACAATACAGCAATGAATTGCGACGAAGACGAATATGATGATCATGTAAATTATCATGATGCAGGAATTAACAAAACTTCGTATGATGAAATGCTAAAATTATTTGAAACAATCGGACGCGGATTATAGTTAGAAGGAAATGCGCATGAAGGGTTTTTTGATATATTGCAAAGAGGCGAGATGTATTATGGGAGAAAGCACTTTTTAAAAGAAAAAATTTGGACAAAATTAACAGAGTTTTTCAGAAACTAAATTTAAGGACGCATATGTTAATGTATGGTTAAAATTATTTGTTATAATAATAATAAATACGATAAGGTCATTAAAATTCGTTATTTTTAATGTAAAACTATTTACTTTAAGCAGAAAATACAGTGTATTCCCGGACAATGTTTTGTTTTCCTTGCAGATTTCAAAGATTTAAACACATAGAAAAAATGAATTGATGATGGATATTGATTGGTAAAATAAATAAAACAAATCGATATAATTTATTTAAAAAAAAAGTGTGATTAATTACTTTTAGTAAAAATATTTAATTTTTATGAATTTATAATCTGTTTTGTTTAAAGCATTTTAAAATGCGAATCTCTATTTAACGAATTTTCCATATAACGAACTTTTTTCCGGGATTTAGCGACTTCGTTAAATAGAGGTTCGATTGTAGTACAGTTATACCCAAACAATTGAAAATAGAATGTAGAGAGTATTTCTTTCAATTTAAGAGATGCTGACAGTAGTCAGCAAAAAGAAAGAAAAAAAAAAGTACATCCCAATATCGCTCCCTTATGGGTATTTAACCCATAAATGCCGGGTATTGTCTTTCGGCAACATATCCAATTTAGGCTTATAAATACTATTACAAAAATATTGAAGCTATAATGCCTAATGTTGCCAATAAAATATATTCTGAAAATATTATTAAACCGATTTTCAACATTTAGATGGCAACGCTTGTGCTGTTTAAGAATAAAGATAGATTTATTCTTTCAATTGTTGATACATGTTCTTTTTGTTTTGTTTGGAAGCGTGCAAAATACCCTATTTTGTTCTGCAGTGAGCAAGTAAAATTTATTTCTTATCATAGTTCTAACAGTTCTTGTGTGTTTAATATTATAGAATTTTATCAAGGAAAATTATATTTTCAATTAAACACCAGTATTACCGATTAGTGACAAACAGTTTTTTAACCGTAAACCATACTTAAAACAAAATATAATTTTTTTAAGTATTTTTCCCATGATTTATTTAAAAAAAGAGAGTCGAAAAACTTTTTTTAAATGATTTTTGAAAACTCGGGCATTTAAGGATTAAATCTAAAATTTGATATCAATATGCGTTTCTAATTACATTAGTCTGCAAATTTTGGGTTGTGTCATGTTTTTTAGCTTTTGATAATTGATTCTTAAGTATTTTGTAGCGCTGAATCCGATAATGACCTTCATTTTTTAACATCACGTAAGGATTTTTTGCAAATCGTAAATTTCAAGTTAAAAAGTCACAAAATAGCGAAAATCTCATACTATAAAATAGATGTGATTGTAATGGTTTTTAATTTTTATATATATTCTTATGTATTTTTTACCACTGAATCCGAAAATGACCTTCATTTTTAACCATCACGCCAGGATTTTCCGCAAATCAAAAATTTCAAAATTCAAAAGTTAAAAGTTAAAACTGAACACCCTCCCCCCATCTCATCGGACCCCTGAGCTTTTAACTGTAAGAATCCCTAGAATAAGCCAAAAAAATTAATAAAATATTAAATTAAATAAAATGAAATTGAATAAAAAAAGTTTTACATCTATTTTATAGTACCAGATTTTCGCTATTTTTTTACTTTGAAATTTACGATTTTCGAAAAATACTGAAGTGATGATTAAAAATGCAGGTCATTTTCAGATTCACTTTTAAAAAGTACATAAAATCACTTATCAAAAGTTAAAAAACACAACCATCCCCTCTATTTTATGGTATCAGATTTTCGCTATTTTTTTACATTTTACCTTCGATATTTAAGTTTTGCAAAACATGCTGAGGTGATGGTTAAAAATGAAGGTTATTTTCGGATTAAGAGCTAAAAAATACACAAAAATCAATTAGTAAAAGTTAAAAAACACGGCCATCGCAGGCTTGTTTTATTCATCCAAAATATAAACGTTGGTGTATTTCTAACCTAGAGAAACAGAAAAACAACTACAATGTTTGTGGCAAAAAGCATAGTCTAGCAATGCTCAATGTTGAGTAAGTAAATCTTTGCAGCTGTCAGAATAATTCTACCTTTCACTTTCTCAGATTTGAGTAGCTGATCAGCTCCAAACGCTATATTTTAGGCGGCTGCAATAGTTAAAGCTTAACCCCTTGAGGGGCGGTGGGATAAAATATATCCCACCTAAACAAGATTCTCACCAGAAAATTGTTACTAAATTTTATATTTTTATCTTAGGGGGGAAATCACTGCAAAATTGCTTTTCTTTATTTAAAAATAGAATTGTTCGATTATTCCGGCGAGAATTCAATATTTAGAGTCATTTTTGCTTGTCCCTCAAGGAGTTAAGCAATTTTGCTATATGTATTTCAAATAGTACCGAAAGAAATATTTTCTAACAGATATACCTGCGCCAGGGCATTCTTTATAATAACGAATAAAATATAAACATAAAAGAATAGGAATAGTTTTAGCATAAAATTTTAAAATCAGAACATACTTTGCAGTTCAGTTGAAAATTGTGTATAATATAAAATTCAAAGTCAATATTCACTTGCAGGAAGCACGAAATTAACTGGATGGCCGCATGTGGGCAGCGTAGTAAATATTGTATAGTATATTGTATTGTATAGTATAATTTTTAAATATTTTTAAAAATGGCAATAAACTTTGAAATTTTTGCTTGGACAAAATTTTTGGAATTTACCCTCTTCTTAAAAAAACTTTAAAAAAAAAGACAAAAAGAAAAACACACTACGTTGGCATCTTTCGTCTACAGTTAACTGGAGAAAATTATATTTCAATAATTATATTAGATGGTGAATGATCATCAGTTACCTTAAGATACATGTAAAATTTAACGTCTGAATTAAAATATTATTTAAACTAAATATGAAACTTAGACAGACTTGCAGGCATTTAAAAAGCAATTAAATTTAAAAAATATGCATTAAAATATTTAATTAGAATCAAAATCATACAAAGTATGCGTTTCGCTATGCCATCGTAATATGTTCTGATGAGACTATACGATGACATAACGAAACAAACGCATAATGTGTATGATTTCGATTTTAATTAAATGTTTTATGTATTTTTTTAATTTAATTGATTTTTAAATGTATTCAAGTCTGTCTAATGTTTCATATTTAGTTTAACATCAGTTACCTGTTTATTCTCAATCAGTTATCCAACAAAACCAGTTTAATATTCCCTATAGTTTAAATTGCTATTTAACAATTGGAGAGTAGCGACGAAGCATCATCCTCTTAGCTTAGACATAAATTTCATAGTCGAGCCAACAGTATAAATAAAATATTTCTACCAGCTTACCTCTTAAATTCATTTAGATAAATTCAACGGTATAGATAGATAAATAAATTTTAAATTATATTTCTTTAAATTTATCAACGATTTAAATAAACTTTCTCCTTGTTAAAAATCTTTATTAATGTATTTTAACAGTGATTTGAACTTGAGTTTATACAATCGTAATACACTGAAAAAAGGAATTTTTTTTAATTTAACAAGAAGATTGATAAAATTATGTAATGAAAATCACTTAAAATATTCCAAACTAAGCTAAAAGTGAAAAACAAAATCCATTTAAGATGGTCCAGGACACAAAAATCTTCAAATTTTAAGCTCGAGCTTTAAAAAAAACTTTTATTGCATTAAAAAGTTCTTGTTTATTTTCTGCTTAAAATGATGCATAAATCATGTTTTTATCTTAATTAGAATAGGAAATATTAATTTTTTCGTTTTGGTTTGCTTTCAAAATCTTGCTTTCAAGCAATGGTTGTCATGAAAATTACTTCTTGTGAAAATGCGTTTTTCTTCGTGATGAGTTTTTTTTTTTTTTTTTTTTTTTTCACCATTTCTCGAATTTAAATCGTTATAAATCCATAACCGTTAAAGATAAACGGTTCAAAATTGGAACATGTATTTTTCAATTGGTTTACTTTAATTTTGATTCAGCAAATCTGAAATAAATATTTACTTTTGAAAGTATGATTTTTTATTTAAAGTTACATCATTATTATTTTTTTTATATTTTTAATTTTTACTTAAATTAATATTTTTAAAAATGCTGAATCAAAATTAAAATTTATATATTTCTGTTTATTTAAATAAAAACAAATTGAAATTCTACAAATAATATTTCGAGTTATAACGATTTTAAATTACCCCACTTTTTTAATAAATTTTAAAATTTAAATATATATATATATATATATGAGAAGTTTTACCATGCGATTTTGTTTACAAATAATATGGTTAACCCTCACAAAAAATTTCAAAATTTTAACTCAATAAATAAAAATTATTTTTAAATGTGTCCCGAACCCCCTTCAAACGCATATAAATACCTTTATTCAGATCGACATGTATTTCATTGCTCAAACGGCAATCTTCTCAAGATATGTGTTGATGCAAATATTTTCGCAATTTTTTTAAAAAACAAGAAATTAGTAAATAAAATCACGAGACAAAAAAAAAAAAAAAAAAAAAAAAAAACAAGTGCAAACATAAAATAAAATAAAAATGGATATTTGTGAACGGGAATTAACCTCTACTATTGCTTCTTACTCTCCAGAGCATCTCTTTCCAAATTTTAGGCAATTCAATGGAGCTGAATCATTCCAAATATTCTGACCGCGTAAAAAGATTCTATCTCTATTCTATGTATTGACTCGTCTCTATTTTTTATTATACATGTGGTCTCGTGATTTTATTTACCAATTTCTTGTTTTTAAATTTTTTTGCAAAAATATTTGTATCAACAAACATCTTGGGAATGTCGCCGTTTGAGCTATGAAATATATGTCGGTCTCAATAACGGTATTTAGATGCCTTTTTAAGTGTATGTTTTATCACTTTAAGACATTTTTAGCTTAGTTTGGAACAAAGTTTATGAAAAAATAATATAATATCCCCTTTTACGAGTTATCCACTATTCCGAAAAAACCGCTCTTATATCTACAGAAACCTAACAAACCGAAAGACTTCCGAGATTTAACCCCTTGAGGGGCAAGCAATTACGTTTGTGTTATTCTGAATTCCTACCGGAAATTTGAAGAAAAAAATTTAAATAAGGAAAAGCAATTTTACGACGTTTTCTACCAAAGTTAGAAAAGTAAAATTTCATAAAAATTTTCTGGTGCGAATCTTCATTACTCGTAGGTGGAATAAAATATATTCCACCGCCCCTCAAAGGGTTTAAGAAATATTTCTGAAACTAATGTCTCTTTTTCTGTCTGTAATTTTCTAAAACGCTACGAAGTAGTTTCACAGTGTATTATTCAGTTTTCTCAACCCTGTATCGATACCAACTGGTTTTTCGGATGCTGTCAATCAAATCATCAACTAAACATTTTCAGGTTCATCAAGCATGCTCAACAGGCAAACATACTAAATTAACAGCGTATATACTATACCATGTTTCCATATAAAGCCATTTTTAGCTTAGTTTGGAAGAAGGTTTATGAAAAAATAATATAACCTTTTACGAATTAGTCACGATTCCGAAAACCCGTTCTTATATCTTCAGAAACCAAAAGACTTCTGAGACTTAAAGCATTATTTATGAAACTAATGTCTCTTTTTCTGTATCTAATTTTCTAAAACGCTGCGAAGTAGTTTCACAGTGCATTACACAATTTTTTCAACAGCTCTATCGACACGAACTGGTTTTTCGAATGTTGTTAATCATCAAGTAAACATTTTCATGTTCAACAAGCATGCACAACGCAGGCAAACATACTAAATTAATATCGTATATACTATAAAATGTTTCCATATAGAGCCATTTTTAGCTTAGTTTAGAAGAAGATTGATGAAAAAATAATATAATATAACCTTTTACGAGTTACCCACGATTCCGAAAAAACCACTCTTATATCTTCAGAAACTTCAGAAACCAAAAGAGTTTCGAGATATTTATTAGAAATATTTCTGAAACTAATGTCTCTTTTTTTTTTGTCTGTAATTTTCTAAAACGCTACAAAGTAGTTTCACAATGTATTATTCCCTTCTCTCAAACCTGTATCGACATAAACTGGTTTTTCGGATGCTGTCAATCAAATCACCAAGTAAACATTTTCAGGTTCCTCAAGCATGCTCAACAGGCAAACTTACTAAATTAACAGCGTATATACTATACCATGTTTCCATATAAATCCATTTTTAGCTTAGTTTGGAAGAAGGTTGATGAAAAAATAATATAACCTTTTACGAATTAGTCACGATTCCGAAAAGATCGCTCTTATACCTTCAGCAACCTCAGAAACCAAAAGACTTCCGAGATTTAAAGAAAAATTTCGGAAACTAATGTCTCGTTTTCTGTCTGTAATTTTCTAAAACGAGACGAAATGGTTTCACAGTGTATTATTAAGTTGTCTCAACCCTGTATCGACGCGAAATGGTTTTTCAAATGCTGTCAATCATTAAGTAAACATTTTCATGTTCAACAAGCATATTACACAACGCAGGCAAACATACTAAATTAACAGCGTATATACTATACCATGTTTCCATATAAAGCATTTTTTAGCTTAGTTTGGAAGAAGGTTGATGAAAAAGTAATATAATATAACCTTTGTCGAGTTACTCACGATTCCGAAAAAACCGCTCTTATATCTTCAGAAACCTCAAAAATCAAATGACTTCCGAGACTTAAAGAAATATTTATGAATCTAATGTCCTTTTTCTTTTGTAATTTTCTAAAACACTACGAAGTAGTTTCACAGTATATTATTCAGTTTTCTCAACCCTGTATCGACACGAACTCTTTTTTCGGATGCTGTTAATCATCAGGTAAACATTTCATGTTCAACAAGCATGCTCAACGCAGGCAAACATGCTAAATTAACAGCGTGTATATTATACCATGTTTCCATATTAAGCCATTTTTAGCTTAGTTTGGAAGAAGGTTGATGAAAAAGTAATATAATATAACCTTTGTTGAGTTACTCACGATTCCGAAAAAACCGCTCTTATATCTTCAGAAACCTCAAAAACCAAAAGACTTCCGAGACTTAAAGAAATATTTCTGAAACTAATGTCCTTTTTCTTTTGTAATTTTCTAAAACTCTACGAAGTAGTTTACCACAGTGTATTATTCAGTTTTCTCAACAATGTATCGACACGAACTGTTTTTTCGGATGCTGTCAATCCTCAAGTAAACATTTTTCATATTCAAGTAAACAAATATTCATACCTATCTCATTAATCCCTGGAAAAATATGTATGCACTATAAAAATTATATATATTATAAAAATTTAAAAATATTAAAATTAAACAGGAATTCTTTCGTAATTGAAACTATCATGCCAATAGCCCTGCAAATAAAGGAGTCTTAAAGTATGACAGAAAAACGATTGAAAAAGCATTTAAGACAGGTAAATGTCATAGAGCTTAGACATAATATAGATACCTTAATTTAAGATACTTGTCTGTCTTAATGGACTGGTAGTAGAAATGAACTAATATTAAGTGTCATATATGGTGAAATGTCTTAAACAGCATACCGTAGCCGCCCACCATATTTGTTTGTTGCTGTGTGCCGTGCGCGAATCAAAAACGACTTCCTTCTATGAATGTCAAAAAATCACTGTGAAATGCGAATAAATGCATAGTGGACAAACATTTCAATCTCTATTATCGAGACCTTTCAGGTGAAAATGCAATACCCTTTCTGACAGCTGAAATTACCCTCTGTGGAATATAGTGGCACATGTAAAAGAAACACGAAGTATGTGAACCTCATGGTAATTCTAAGACTTTAGTCTAATTGGGTTTATTATAAATAGCTGGTTAATTTAAATGAAATGTATATTAATCAGTTATCTAGAAATCTTTGTTGGACAAAAAAAAATAGTTCCTCCATCTAAACAAAAGATTTTAAAACACTAGAAAATGTGTACTATGCAAAAGGGTATGGGAATTATAAAATATAATACTCCATTTTGTTCCACTAATGTTTTCTATATGTTATATTATTTTTAGAACAAATTTGATTTTAACAAATATTAATATTATCTATGTTTTTATGAGGTTCCATTTCTAAAGTATACATTTAAGTCCAAGATTTTAAATTAATATTAATCTATATTTACGCTATTGTTTTCTGTGTTTTTTTTTTCGTACTGTAAAATGCAGTACAGTACTAACTCAGTGTTTTTACACAGTTTATTTTCTTATATAAATGAGAAACTTTAATCATATTTATTTATTTATTTTTGTGTAAAAAAATAATGTTCTCATTTTTAATTATATGTATTATTGCAACAATCGTAAACATTTATTTTAATGTTGAAACACACTGAATTAAGTAAGCTTTTTTTCCCTCCAATGGAAACATAAATGAATTAACATATAAATTTTTGACAACTTTAATTATTAAATGCTCTTATGTATGTTAAATTGAAGCAAAAAGACATGCAGTGTTTTCAGATTTTTCAAATTATCTGATGGAAAATATTTATATATGAACGGTGAATTTAATAATTTGAAATTATGTGTAAAATTATTTAAAATATTCACTCCTGTTTAACAAGCACATTATTAACTGTTATATCGTAAAATGATTTCTTAAGTGATTTTAATATTTTACAGCAAGATAATTTTGAATAATAAAATCATACGTAAATGATTATTTTAATTTCACCTTACAAAAATAAATAAATAAAATAAAATAAAAGTGTAATCAGAAATTTTAAATATGCTTCAAATATTTGTTTATGAAAATGTGCCCGGATTTGTGTTTGTGCACATTTTCCTTAAACTATAAATGAAATATAAAAATTTGTTATGATTTACCTAATGAAGTAAAGAAAAATTTCATAAAGAGGAGGGGGGATTTGTCGATTTGAAAATAACATTATATTTATCTTGTGTACAATGTTGAAGGGGTGAGGAATTTCGTTTTTAATTACATTGAATCTATGGAAAAATAACATAAATAATAATATCAGATATGGTTTGTATGTATGTCTAATAATTAAAATTGACTAAATGATTAATAAAATTCTTCAACTATTTTCCAAAGTAAACAAAGAAAATTAATCTTTTTAAATACTTGAAAACGGATTAATATATCTTGGCATCGAATCTGATGAATGTGAAAAAAGGAAATACATAAATAAATAAAAATAAATAATGTAGTCTGTTGTAGTCTTCCATAATTAGCAAACATTTATTTTGCTTTGTAGCTTGACTGTAAGTCTAAGTTTTAGCCTGCTGTTAATGAAGCAGCGTAAATAGGAGAAAAAAAAGTCTTCTAAGATGTTTCGAGTGTCTTAAAAGACCTCATTTTAGATGTTTCAAATGTCTAAAAAATGGCGGCTTTTTAAGACATTTCAAGTTTTTTAAAATGGCGGCGTTTTAAGACGTTCCAATGTTTTAACTTCAGATGCAGAAAGATGTCTTTAAAAGTAAGACACATTTTTTTTTTTCACTTAGAATGTGACCATCCATTTAAGACACTTTTTTAACTGAATTTCACACGCTTGCGTTTACAGTGAAGATACTAAATATTGAAATATTCTTTTAAACAGTGCTTTGAAATTAACATTGTATACACTTAAAGTTACTTCGTATGAAAATTGACTAATGACTCTTCTGCACTCTGCCTTACTTTTAAAATTATATAAATTTATCGGATAAAAT
Organism: Maratus speciosus; assembly: GCA_963932465.1. Lineage (NCBI taxonomy): Eukaryota > Metazoa > Arthropoda > Arachnida > Araneae > Salticidae > Maratus > Maratus speciosus. Next base: position 178,758,381 of record OZ010793.1, read on the forward strand.
GTCTTATCAGATGAAAATAAACACGTGGGTGTGCAAATAATAGATAATTTACTGCTACCAATTTTTAGAAGTCGTATACACGATTAAATCCGTGGGGAGATTTGAATCATCGGGGCAAAAGTACTTTTTTCACTTTATGAAAATTGAAAAAATTGTCTGATTTTTGAAATGGCGTACTGCGCTTGCTATTGAGAGTATAAAAAAGTTATAAATAAAAAAGTTGTAGAGAAATTTGTATACTTTAATATTGTAACTGTCAAATAATATGCTACGGCAACGAGTCTCGAGATATTTTAAAAAGTTTTAAAAAGTCCAAAAAATTTTGTTGTTTTTTGGCCACAGAAAATTTAGTCTTAAGAAATTTTGTTGGAAAACATGGTTTTTCCATGATGGCCTCAGTATAAACACATTATTAAAAAATCTTCCACCAAAACTTTTGCAAAGTAAAATGTATATTTCCCCTGGACTGGTAAAACTACTCGGAAATTTTTCTGAAAGGTTCTCACAGCAAGAGAAATAATTTTCAGCAGCAAAGCTAGTTTAGATCCCGGAAGTATGTATATATATTTTTAGATTTTTGGAGATAAAGAAAGGCTTTTCGAAATAGTGGCTAACTCGGAAGAGATTACACTATATTTTGGAAAACCTACTAGAGAATGATTATGACATTTATCTTTTTTTTCCGAATGTGAGTTATTTCAGCTTAATTTTTCTACTGTGTAGCTACATATTGCAAAGAATATGAGACAAAAAATCTCCGAAGTCCTATCCAGAGATGAGAGCAACAAACTTTCACGAAAAACTGAAAAAGGAAGTATGTCTTTGGGAATAATTCGGAACAGTGTTGCCAGATGGGCTACTTTTTCTAAAATCAGATTCTTGATTGGCACCACTTTTTTGAAATGGTAAAATGTGCCTTATTTAATGACATATTAATTAAGGCAAAAACAAAGTGAATTTTACCGTTTCATAAAAGTGGTGCAAATCAAGAAATCTGAATTTTAAAAAAGTAGCCCACTGGCAACACTGATTCGGAAAGGCATATTTTGATCTTTTTTGTATGCGATAAAAGGCCGTAAATATTATCACCGGAAAAATCATAAAAGAAAGTATTTAATTAAAAAATTCTAATTTCTTGGTAGCGAGTTGTACGGTATTGGAATTTAATTCAAGGTACCTGATTGCGTTATGCACGATCAGATGCCAGAATACTGAAGTCTCATAGCATAAGACAACATTGAGAATTTCTTCAATCAGGTTGCCAGTTTCGACTTTTTTTTTTAATTCCGAAATTACACATATATAGATGAAATGATTATAAAAAAAAATTTCCATTATTTACTGAATTACATTTCGTTGATTGCGTAAAAAGAAATTCTTCTTTCAGATTTCTGGTGTGAATTCGAAACTTTTGAATCAAAAAAAGGTTAAACTGGCAATCGTGACCTAAGTCGATATACCAGTCAGGCAAGAGCTATTTGAAGTTTTTTTTATGTAACTTGTGAATACGATGTGTAACTTTCTGTCTCTGTGAGCATACATACATTTAAATAAATTCCGTTTTAACAGGTATAATCGTATAGCATTTTTTTCGACGGCAGTATGAAAAATTTCCTTTTAAAACAGGTTTCCGTTATAGACAGAATATGTTTTCGCAGATTTAAATGTATGGGGGAGCCTAGGAAGGATCGATGCATTTTTTGACAAAATTATTATTTTTTTTAGATATTGAACGTAGAATAAAGTTTTATATACCATTTTATTTCTTATACAATCAGTTATCAAAATAAAATTGCTACATAAGTGTAATATATAAGAAATTCGAAAAAAGATTGATTTTAATCATGCGAACATAACACTGGTCAACAAATTTGAACTTTTGCTCTGTCCTAAAACAGAAATTAGTTGTTTTTATGCGGTTTTTGTGCTGATTCCGAATCTAGTTTTAGATTTACTCCAGCACATCAAGTTTGAGAGATACAGTAAAACTCTGATATAACGCTCTTCCGGGAGACCGGGCTGCTTTTTCAAGAAGGCTCACGTTTTCAGCACCAGCCTTGGCGAGTTGGCGAAAGCGAGAGCGTTCAGCTAGCTCTAACGCCAATCGTCGTCTTGTGTTTTGTTTTGAACCGAAATGGCGGAAGACGAACTAACATATTTTAGTCCTACCTAAATTAAAGAAATATTTTCAGTTATGTGTTCTAGATGAAAAGAAATCTTCTTCGAAAGAAATTGTATTATGAATTCTTATACTCTGTTTTATCGAAGGACTTTATTACTTTTGATGATATAGACTAAAATTTTGATTATTTGATCCCCTCAAAAATCTAAATTTTCATTCAATTGAGCATTATTAATTCCATACCTCTTAAACAAAAACTCATTACCTTCATATATTTAGATGTTTGATTACATATAAAGATGGATTTATGGGGATCATGAATTAATGCAGTTTCAGTGCATTTTGATGTATATATAAACACAGATTTTAAAAAATACCTGTGGAAGAAAATTACTATATTTTCGTCGATGAACTTATATAATTAATTTAATACCAAATCATTCTGCAAAAACAGCCCCCAAAGCCGAGTGAAAATAGGCCAAACCAAGAAAGAAAAAAAAAACCTTTCACACCCCCAAACAGGATGTTTAGAAATTGCCTTTTCAATGTGAGATGAAATTCTTAAGGGGAGGTGGGGTAGAAGGAAGATTGAATGACTATCTTTTGTTACTTCAAAGTAACAAATAAAATCATTAGAGAATTCTTTTAACTGTATATGATAGTGAGGGGCTATAGATTTAAATAGTTAAATTTATCAATTAACAAATAGAAAAAACAAACCAAAAAATTAAAAACTTGGAATATTTAACTTTTGGGGGGGGGGGGAGAGGGGGGCGCAGAATTTGAATAATTGGTCTTTTACTTATAGTTACTTCAAAGTAATAAATAGGACAGAAAATTTAAAAAACTGTAAAGAATTAAAAAAAAAATGAAAGCGTGCGCACAAAAGGTTAATCCTTATTATTATTTTTAAAATCTTTCATTCTATTTGTTTCCTTATCTTTTTTTATGGTAAATTATTTATTTGTTATTTAAAAATCAACAGATAGAGCAAAACAGTAAACTTTATGCACTGTTATGGATAAGCGAAGGAATAGTTAACATTTCAGACACAATTTTAACTAATCTTTTCTGTAAGGCAACAATGAATTTTAAATGGGCAAAAAATAGTGTGATGGAGGAGAGGGGGGGGGGGGAAAGAGAAAATTCGAAATAAGAGGTTGCCTCAGACGATTGAGCATTATTTTATTGCCACTTCAACTTAATAAATAGAGCAATATGTGTGCAGATTGACGAAATATAAAGTGTGTGTGTGTGGGGGGGGGGGGGGGGATTTCATTCGAGAGAAGAATTTACATGATTTATTCAAATATGACGAATTATTATTTTTAAATAATAAATAAAACAACTAAGGCGAAATAATATTTAAAAATATGGCAAAAATTTTAAAATAAAAAACTGAAGAATTTTAAAGATTTTTAATTTTGTGCACTAGGGACAGACCAATGTCTTTTTCCTAAAAACTCAAATAATGATAAAATTTTAACAATACTAAAATGTAATAGTAATTGATTTAATTCCATGCATCAACTTGAAGTTATTTTAGCTGATAGATTTAATTGCAGGATACGGCTAAATAATTTATGCTTTATCGTTCAGTCTAATTATAATCGAATTGATTTTAGTTTCAACTTCCTATTAACTTCTAATCGCAATTAAATAAAAAACAATTAATTTTTAATGAATTATTTCAGTGAAAATGTGTTTTATTAATGCAATCAACACGTCACATAATTATGCCGCTTAATAATAATAATAATAAAACTAAATTAATTCAGTAATAATACTAATAAAACTATGTTCAATTGTTTCATAAAAACATGATCAATACAATTATATTTATTAAAGAAAATTTTTACGTCTGTTTTTAAAATGCGTTCTCAATTTCTTCGAACATATAACGAATTAATGAAATAAATGAATATTAAACTGAAAAAAATAACTTATGTTTGAATTATATATATTTGTGCAATTAAAAGTTATTTTAATCCGAAATAGATCTTTGTTTTAAGCAAGGTTCTAATTGCAAACCACGGGGAAATAACATTTCATCTAGCTTTTTACATTTGTGGAAAAAATAAATGAAAAAAAGCACATCTCTTCCTCTCAGCAAAGGAATGGGGTTGCTGTTAGCTACGCGTACGACGTCACGGACAAAAAAGGGTGCGTAGCGTTGAATTCATCCCCGCCCCAACCCTTACTCTGGCGATAAGGTGCTCAAAACGTGAGCCTTCTTGAAAAAGCGACCGGGCTAGAAGAGCGTTAAAAGCTGGAAAGCGTTAAATGCGGGAGAAAGTTTTCGATGTTTTAAAATTGAAAATATTAGATTATCTGCTTTAATTAAAGCGGGGAATCCTTTTCGTGCATTATTTAAAATAGAAACACCACAGCATAGGTACAAAAACGTTTCCTTAATTTTAAATATCACAAAGGGCATAGCCGGATAAGAATTGGAAACATGTCTTTTAATCAAATTTCCTGATTTTTTTCCCAGACGTAGCTACGTATCTGACAGTATATTTCCCCTATTATCACCTTATAAATATTGATATTTAATGAGATAAAAATGGTTTTTCAATTTTTCAAAAAACGGATTTTCTCAAAAACTGCTGCACGGAATTTCATGCTATTAATTGAGGATATATAGATACCAAAGATGCATAACTGGTAATTTTTGTATAATTTTCTCTTCATAAAAACTGTGTGAAATAGCAAAATAAAAGTTTAAAAATATAAAAATCATATCTTATGGTTATCCGAAAATTACCATTTTCTTGTAAAAAATTCCCCATGTGTGCCCGTATATTCTATATAAGCGCCGAAAGTTTGCGTTGGGTACTACATATAAATATTTTAAAAAATGTATATCAAAATTATTGAAATTCATTTAAAGGCGTTATTTTGGGCGGAGCTACTCAACATCCACACCCAAAGAATTTTTGGAATAAACAGTTACAGAATTGCTGTATTTTAAATTTTAATGAACACATGAGCAACATTCTCAACACTGTCGATATCAAAATGAACATGATGTTGAAAAACATGGCTTATATGCTAATAGAATCTAAAATAAACCAGTTGACATATTGTCTGCTGACTTTGTTCCAAAAATTCTCCGGATGTTCAAGTAAAGTAGCTCCGCCCCAAATAACGCCTTAAAATGAATTTCTATAATTTTGATATACATTTTTGTAAATATTTATATGTAGTACCCAACGCAAACTTTCGGCATTTATATAGAATATACGGGCACACATGGAGAATTCTTTACAAGAAAATGGTAATTTTCGGATAACCATAAGATATGATTTTTATATTTTTAAATTTTTATTTCACTATTTCACACAGTTTCTATAAACAGAAAATTATAAAAAAAATTACCAGTTATGCATCTTTCTTATCTATATATCCTCAATAATTAGAATGAAATTCCGTGCAGCAGTTTTTGAAAAAATCTGTTTTTTAAAAAATCGAAAAACCATTTTTATCTCATTAAATATCAATATTTATAGGGTGATAATAGGGGAAATATATTGTCAGATACGTAGCTACGTCTAGGAAAAAAAATCAGGAAATTTGATTAAAAGGCATGTTTCCAATGCTTATCCGGCTATGCCTTTTACATAGTGTTTACAAAGTGTATTATTATTTCAAATCAGAATAAGTAAAAGAATTGTTAACATTAAAAGCTACAAAATATATTTAACATTTCTAATACGAACCTTTATCCTTATATTAAACATAAAATACAATTATGAAAGAAACTAATAATAATATTTTGTTTTTTAAAAAGTGTAACATTTGTATTCTTGAGCACCACTATGAGGACTATAAACTTTCACTTACTATTTATTCTGTTTTAGAGAAAAAATCATCGAGTCTCGTCTGACGGGTGGAGGAACGGCCACACAAAAGAGCGTTTTCTGCATTGTTTATACGTCTTAACCACGGAGTAAAAGAGGTAAAACCTCTTTTACTCCGTGGTCTTAACATATCTTCATATGAAGCGGCGGTATCTACTGAAGCGGTGTATAGGCGGATAGTGCTAAAAGCTTCCATTACTTCAGCTGTCGTTGGGATGCGCTGTTGAACATCGCCATCAGCAACTTCATCAAGCTCCTCTTCTTCTGCCGCATCCTGTACAGTGTCCCCTATAATGTCGTCAATGCTCCTAACGTTGCTTGTGATAACGTCTTTATCAATGTTAAGATAGCTCTGAAGGCTGTGTGCGTTTTCTGCAAGATGCTCGCAAACAGCTTGCCAGTCCTCGTCGTCTATAGGATCCGACCCCAGTTCAGCTGTATCCAAATTATAGTTGGCGTCTGTTATGAAGCCTGTCGTTTTAAAGCAATTTTGAATTATTTTAGGTTCGATTGCATCCCAAGCAGCGCTAAGGTAGTTCATGGCGTCGAGGAGAGTTTCAGAAGATCGACTACTTTTATTTTCCATTTCATGTAGAAGTCGTTTTACTATATGTTTGCGACAATGTTGTTTTAAAACCTTTATGATCCCTTGATCCATCGGTTGAATTACGCTTGTGGTGTTTGCAGGTAAAAATTCCAGAGAGACGTTTGTAATATCTGGTATTTTTGGGGGATGTGCTGCGCAATTGTCTACGAATAGTATGCCATGCCTATTTTGCTTCCGCATCTCGACATCAAAATCAGAAACATATTTAATGAACTGGGGAACCGTCATCCAAGCCTTACGTTGATGTGCATAGTCACATGGCAGTAACTTGATGTTCTTGAAACAGCGAGGTTTGACCGATTTTCCAATCACTAGAAGCTTGCGTTTGTCGCTCCCATAGGCGTTGGAACAAACAAGCACAGTAACACGTTCTTTACTGAGCTTCCCTCCATGGCACTGCTCATCTTTTAACGTTAAGGATTTATCAGGCATCGCTTTAAAAAATAAGCCAAATTCGTCGGCGTTATAAATATCACAACTGGCATAGTTTTTGATAAGCCTTGGAAGATTGTTCTTTTTCCAAAATTCTGCATTTTCTGTGTTCACGGCAGCGGATTCTCCGCAAATCTTCTTGTACACAATGCCGTGGCGGGTTCGAAATCGGTCTAACCACCCATTAGATGAAGTAAAATCTTCAATTCTTAGCTTTTGAGCTACTTCTGCAGCTTTTCCTTTAACTATGGATCCACTGACAGGTATTTTACAGTGCCTTGATTCAAGAAACCACTCGTACATAACTTTTTCTAAATCTTCATATTTACCTGTTTTCACTGTCTTTTTCTTTGAGCCACCAATAGCAGCATTGTTTTCAATATCTTTTCTGTTTTCAATAAGAGTCCGAAGAGACGACGGTGCGATATTCATAGATAACGCAAAATCTTTTTGGCTGACAATAGGGGATTTTTTGTCATAATTTTTTAGAATTTCTATTTTTTTTTAAACTGTCAGCGTCTTTCTTTTCATACTCTTAGCTTCCATGTTGCTCCTAATTGGAGTCGCCAGCGATAAATGAAAAAAGCGGGAACAATTTGTGTGAAGTAAGAGACAGACATGTGCTACTGAGATGGACGGAATAAATTCTTTTATTCTCCGATCCAATGAGAAAAAAACGCAGAGCTGGCTGATTTTTTTTCCATAGTCTTTGGACGTTAGCTGGCTGCTAGTTCCACGTATCCCCTCTTTCTCTCTCTGTGTGTGTACGGGCGAGAAAATGAAAATTTCGGATGCAAACCAAAGCACCAAAGCGTAATATCCGGGATTTCTTTGTTCAAAGGACCAATAAGAAGCGCGTTAAAAGGGGGAAAGCGTTAAAAGCAATGAATTTTTACATTGTTCTTATGGGTATGGTTCAAGGGAACGGGACAAATGAGCGTAAAAGGCGGGAAAGCGTTTTAAGCGGTGAGCGCTATATCCGAGTTTTACTGTATTTGCATATTTCAATTTATGCAAATTTAGTAAATTTTACACAATTATTTGCAAATTTAAGGTATAAAGCAATATCAGACAGGGTTTTTTGTTTTATGTTATGATTACTACCTAATTTACTTCACAAAAACGTTGTTTCTGAAATTATACTGACATGTGACTGTGAAATATTGTACCTAATTTGAATATTTTTCATGTTTTTTAATAATGTTTCATGACGTTCAGATATTTCTGCCGCACGAGTTTGCTAATATGTTTCTAAACCAATTTTTTGAGCTGATTTCAAATCTTGTATCTGTTTTCTTCTATCACGTCTAGTTTTTGAAAAAAGTAAAATTTGAGTTTTTGGTCAAAAAAGCCAGAAATAACTTTTTATGATACTTTGTATGATAAACTTCAACTGGTTGGGATAGATTCTACTACTTATTTTTTTTCCATTATATAATTTTTTGTTTATGTCTCTGATATGAATCTGACCCTGTTCACCTTCTTGTCAATGAATTACACACCCCTAAAAAGCATCTTATGTCAAACCTGTGTTAATGCCGCGCAAAAGTTAAATTCATCTTACTCAAAAACTAGACATGACATAAGAAAACAGACTGCAGATTTGAAATCAGCATAAAAATCTAGTCTAGAAAAACGTTACGTCAATTCTGTGGCAACTATTTTAAAGTTGATAGTGATGTAAACATTACACCATTGAAAATATGCAAATTAGGCTTAATAACTGATAAATAAATGTTAAGAATATGCAAATCGTGACATTTATCTGAAGCAAATAGTCAAGTAGTCATTATCTAGAAAACGTAATTAGATGTGATATATATTGTATCTAAAATTTGCATAAAATTGCACAAAAAATCTTAAGTTTGCATAAATTTATATATGCAAATATCTCAAAACCTGGACCACCTAGAGATAAACAGAAAGCATATTCAGAATCAGCGCCAAACACTGATCTAGAAACAACTATTTTTAGTTCTAGGACAAAACCACTGTTGTCCAGTGTAATGGGTCAAGACTCCCTTCATATAGGAGTGTTGACCTACTATATGGGAGGCTTGACCCACTTTGTTTTATATTGAAATATTTGTGAAGAGAAATAAATTCGGTTTTATAAAAGCAAAATAACTTTATGCTGCATGCTTTAATTATTATAACAAAATATATTTTTGAAAATATGATGCTTAAACAACCCTGTTTAGGCGCAATCGCAAGTCAGAGGAGAAAAAGTTTGTTTTAAACAGGATTTTGTCAGAGCTGGTGTAATTGTACAGCAGGGAAAATGAAATTTTAACATTTAAGACAAAAGTCCGTTAGAGACAGATTCCCTTTTCATAGGGTTTCATATATTTATTATGTCCAGATTTAGGAGCCACTGTCCCACTTTTTTTTGTCTCCTTCTCCAACTTTCTACGACACGCGACCAGACAACTCTAGTTGTCTCCTAGTTTGTCTTCATCTCACTGTATTCATCCTGGTGAAATTTGTCTACATACCTTCCTAAAGTTTTTAGACCAATGCTATATTCTTTTGCAGCGGCAGGAGCGCATAGTTTATCATTAACACAGGGGTGGCCAACTGTCGCACGCCGGACACCACTAAAATTTTACAGAAAAAGTCGACTTCTTGAATCGCAGAGATTCGATGATTAGGTAAGGCAATGATTACTATAAAATTTTAGTGGTGTGACGCGTGCCACAGTTGGCCACCCCTGCATTAACATCTTATAACAATTTCAAGATTTAATTAGTACTTTCAGTACTAAAATGTTGAAATAAATGACTGGCACCGGCATTTACAAACAAATTTATTTGAAAGTAATAAAAATCTATATTTCACATACACATTAAATGAAAAAGATTTAGCAAAATTCTGGCGCTATTGTGGCGTTTGAGAATTAAAGTTAAGTGGTTTCATAAACATTGCACTGCCCTGAAAGTGTTAAGACTGCTGCTTCCATACTTTCTAGTGAGCCTGGTCTTTAAAGTTTTGAAAGCAAAAGGAATATTTATTATTGCTTTAAAACTTTCTTTTACTATGTAACTTATCACGGAATTTCCAACAAAACATCTTCAATAATGAGAACCTGAATAAATTCACAGCTGAAGACAGGATCAGACTCTTCAAATTATTATAAATAGACAAAGGAAAGGGTAAAGTTGCGATATCCATGCACATTTGAGATCCGACTGACCTACTCCTTGAAAATTTTTAATATTTAAATCAACTAAAATTCATTAAAGAATAAAGAAACGTTGCTTAAGCTCCTTTCCATAAAATGAATACACCACGAGGTTTATTAACTGCAATATCCTACAATACGAGAATATACGTTACGAGAATTGAGTAACTCTCGAACCTTGCAAAATTTATTCATTCTGGTATATGGCAAGCGTGAACCGGGTCTTTAAAGTTTTGAAAGCGAAAGTTTATTATTGCGGTAATATTTTCTTTTAGTACGTAACTTATCTCAGGATTTCCAACAAAATATCTTAAATAATGAGCACCTGAATAAATTCACAGCTGAAAACTCTCAGACTCTTCAGCTGACCAGACTCTTCAAATTATTATAAATAGACAAAGGAAAAGATATAGTTGCGATATCCATGCACATTTGAGATCTGACTGACCTACTCGTTGAAAGTTTTAAATATTTAAATCAACTCAAGTTTTTTTTAAATAAAGAAAACGATAATTAAGCCCCTTTCCATAACATATAAATACCATAATATTTATTATATATAATATATTACAATAGCAGAAAATGTTACGCCATACATGCGGAATTAACGGGAAAGCACACGCGTCGGGGTAGATTTCACCCCAGTTGCAAACTTTCTTCGAAAAAAGGGATAAATTTTATGAGGGCGCTTCTGACCTGCCTTGTACCTTTTAAGGTCAAGGTCGAGAAGGGGAGGTTAAAGGAATGTCTTTTCTTTTTCGTTAGGAGGGGAGAAAGATACCTCTTGGTTTGAATATCCCCGTGCGTGTATGGACGTTTCGTTTCGATACGTTCATTTTTTATGTATAACAAACTCTAAAATAATTTTAATCAAAGAGTTGCATAGGAACTACTTGTATACATTGATAAAAGGTTATTAAATGTAATTAATGTAAATTCTATGTAATAATTCATGTTTTAATGCGTAAAATAAATCGTTTGCAAATGTATAGCATACTTTATTAAGAAAACTTGATTTTTAAAGAAACTGCTACTAAATATATAACGCACGAGTTTGTTCCCTAAAAAAAACGAAAACTGATGCATTTTACAATGTAAGTAGTACACTTGTTTTTAACCCCTTAATTGTCACTCCCGTGATATTCACGGTCTGTGTTTTTTATTCAGATTGTTTGATTCCCACCAGTTTTATAAAATAGCGTATTTGTCTTTATTATAGTATCACTTTACCTGTAATTAAATAAGGTTGAATATTTCTTTTTCAAAAAAGTGGTGGCAATAAGCAATTTAAATTTTTAAACCGTATTTTAATGCGACCGTCAAAAGCTTAATACGTATTTAGCCAAAAATATAATGGGAGACAAAATGCCGTGAGATTTATCTCATGCGTATGCTAACGTAAAAAAATTAGGCGCGTGTGCTTATGGGTTAAATAACTCTAGAAACTTTATGCATTCTGGAATTTGACAAGCGTGAACCTGATCTTAAAAATTTCGAAACAGAAAGCAATAGTTATTATTGCGGTAAATCTTTTCTTCACTATGTAACTTATCACAGAATTTCGAACAAAATATCTTAAATAATGGAAACCAGAATAAAGTCATAGCTGAAGACATGATAAGACGCTTCAAATGATTATAAATAGACAATGGAAAAAATGTACTTAAGGGATCCATGCATACTTAAGTAAATGATAATCTGTTCTCTCCGTGTTGTAAACATTTACTAATACAACCATTCATTAATAATCATTAATAATTCATTAATAATTCATTAATAATCATTGAAGTTTACAGATCTCTAAAACAAAAGAAGTAAATTTTAAACTAAGATGACATGCGCTATTGCATAATATATCCGAATTAGATAATGCAAAAAAATTGGCAACTAAAATATTTGAAATGAATTGGTGAGAAAGTTATTGAGGATATAACATGCAGAAATTTGCAAAAAGTTTTAATGGAAATACAGTCATTATTTTATTTTCATGTTATACAGCAATTACAGAAGAGTTTTGTAATTGCAAAAACATAATCATATTTGTTCATAACACCTACGTAATATTGTGTTTTGACCAGGGAACTACGCCATTAGTGCAATAATGAACAAATCTTTAAATAAGCGGCAATCGGAAGAGCATAGTGAAACGTGTTTTTTTGACGCATAAATCATTTGCCCTTGTCTCCCCGTTATAGAGATATAAAGTCTTAAAGTTTGCTAATTTATTTATTTAATTTATTTTTCTTTATATAATGGAGGGACGAAAAGGGATTAGTGGTACGGGACGCGAAAAACTTTGTCAATACACGTTAACCCCTTCACGGTCGCTTAATATTTGGGAAAACCATAAAAAAGTACCTATTTCTTTTATTACAGAAATTGAATAATTATAAGTTTTCTAAATAAAATATGCAATTATAGTTTTTTTAAGGCGAAAATAAATATGTTATAGCACAAATTCACATTTGTAGAAAAGCCATCATGCGAGAATTCTGTGTCTTAATGTTTGTTTTACACCGTACAAATTAATGCGAATAAGACCTTTATTTTTCACATCTTAGATCTGTATTTATCATCATCACACAAACAAATTTTTACAAATAATATTTGAAATAATATACATACATTAAATTTTGATTATCCCGGGAGAACTCGCTGCATGAGATTTTCTCTCTCAGTCGTACTTTTTTAAGACTCTTAATTAAATCATTTTTCATTTTAATAAAAATTTCAAAATGTTTTTCAATTATTTTACCTATTTTGTGAATAAAAGTACTAAGCCAACCGAAAAAAGTTGATATTATATGAATGTAAAGTTAAAGAAAAGCAATTGGGCATTCTCACTAGCGAGTTCTCCCGGGTTATTAATAATTTTTTTGAGTGTTATATATTTCGAAACATGCAATACAAATCCCAGCATTGCAATCAGCGCCAAAAGCAACCAGAATATTCGAAGACTTCACAGGGAAATGCCAGTTAAATTTTTCTGGTTTCAGAAGTTTTTTACAGCAATTAAATCTCCAGCCCGGAAATATGACGGGCACGTGAAATAACGAACAACACCTCAGCCCGTGATATTGACGAGAGCAAGAATTAAAGGGTTAAAAATACTCTATACTTGGAGCTTGCCTACAAATTAGTAAGATATCTCATTCTCGTTTCAGGCGCTGTGTGAAGCGTGTGTTGTACTAAAAAATGTCTCGTATGAATATTTTACTTGTGCGTTCTAAAGTAATGGGTCGCTATAAAATGAAAAGAAGAGAACCTTATCCAAAATAATACCAGCTTTACGACGAAATTAAATGTAAGTATTAATTTTTCATTAGTGGCAAAATAAATGCATATTCTATTAATGGGGTTATTTCTTTTTTAGAACCACACCGATTACGACAAATTAATGTGATGAGTAAGTGCAGGAAAACCTTGTAATTGACGAATTTAGAGAGTTTGATGATATGTAAAGCAGTGTTGCCAGTGGGCTACTTTTTTTTTATTCAGATTTCTTGATTGGCACCACTTTTTTGAAACGGTAAAATTCCCTTTGTTTTTGCCTTAATTAATATGTCATTAAATAAGGCACATTTTACCATTTCAAAAAAGTGGTGCCAATCAAGAATTTGATTTAAAAAAAAGTAGCCCATCTGGCAACACTGATGTAAAGCATGAAGGCGAAGTTTTAGAATGCAGCGAAGAATAAACGTCGCAATAAGCTTTTAGTCCAAGAGCTGTTAAACATTTTAGGGAAGTTATTTGAGGCACCCTGAAAATTTGTGTAACACTTCTTTTGTGTTGGCTGAATACAAAATCGAATGTCTGGCTGAAGGATCGTGGCCCAAAAACTGTGCCAGACACGTGTCAAGTGCCATTTTTTGACTACCCCAAAAAAAAGGTATTTGAGGCACGCTGAGATTGAGGCAGAATAATATTTATACTTAGAAAAAAATATTTTAAAAACGACAGACACTTTAGTCGGCCCAAAAACTGTGCCAGACACGTGTCAAGTGCCATTTTTTGACTACCCAAAAAAGGTATTTGAGGCACGCTGAGATTGAGGCAGAATAATATTTATGCTTAGAAAAAAATATTTTGAAAATGACAGACACTTTAGTCGGCACAAAAACTGTGCAAGACACGTGTCTGGCACAGTTTTTGGGCCACGATCCTTCAGCCAGACATTCGATTTTGTATTCAGGCATTACAAAAGAAGTGTTGCCCAAATTTTCAGGGTGCCTCAAATACCTACTCAAAAATGTTCAACAGCTCTCCTACTATTTTAAAAACTTATATCTCGATAACGGGCAGACATACGGTAAATGATACAATCGTCAAAAAACACTTTATCTTATGCTCTTTCAAATGCTGTTTATTTAGATTTGTTTCCATTATTAGGCTAAAGCGTGGTTTGCTGGTGAGGTTGTTATTTTTTATAAGTATTAAAGAACAAATGTTTTTTACATTTCGTGCGTTATCGGTAAAAAAACGAAAATACATTTTTAGTACAGCTGCCAATGTTTACTGTTTTTTGATGCCATTATTTTAATGGAGTTCTCGCCTTGTTTAATCGCCGAAATTGTGCTGTTGATTAAGGCAAAATTATTTTTAAAAAATACTCGTAAAAAACGTAAAAGTTACAACTTTGCTTTTAGGTTTTATTCGACATTTTTATCCGGTAAAGTTAAAATGCAACAATGCATTGGATTTTTATTTCGATTGTAACACTTGCTAAAATAATTATATTATTGTAATATTCTAGAAATTGATTATACTAGAATAAGGAAAGAAGAATTGGGTATATGTAGTCGATTGGAAGACAATTGTTAGACCTCAAAAACATAATCTACTTCCAATACCTCATTTATTTACAATACAATATATTACTGTGTTTTGGGAATTTTTTTTTTCAAATAGAGTGCCCAATAAATAAATAAATAAAACATATTGATATTTCTATAGATGTTGCAGATAAATCAAAGATTCATTATCCACAGATGTGATGAACTACAGCAAATGAAGTCGCATATGAATGAAAGAATAGTAAATGCTTTTTATTGAGTTTTTTTGGTATAAAACGAAACATTCGCAATTCGTGAACTGAAAAACTGTTAAAAAGGATAATCTTTTTTCTGATTACAGTATGATTTCTTGACAGAAAATCCATTTTAAAAGGGAGTGTGGTTTCCTTTCGTTAAACACCTGTTGGGAAAGGCGTCTAAAAGATTTTTAATGAAATCCAGGTTTTCAAAGACGTCCCTACAGAAGGGCTCTTACAAGGTGTTCAACCGTTTGTAGCCGTAATAAGCGGGCAGCAACAAGTTTGCATATCATGTTGCAAACATGATCCAGAGTTGCCACCTTAACGAGTTGGCCGCTCTACGAGCCCTTGGGGTCTCATGCGTGATTTCTATTCTGCACAGTGTGAGACTATACGACATCATGGAAGGTTATTATGGCACAATATTCGCAAAGCCGTATTAGGAAACCAAATGCAAAAGGGCTGGGTGGTTTCGAAAAAGAAATTAATTTCATGTCAGGCAGTCAACGAGCTAACAATAACTACTAGCAAAGCGCTATAAGTAAGCGTACAAAGTTAATGCTGGAATCTGCCGTAAATTGACACAGCTGCGCCATCTTGTGGATGGAGTGAATAACGCAAATACGCGGGTTTTTTGTATGCATCATATATGACAGGATATCTACCATCTGCGCATCTCGTGCGCAGGCCTATTTGAAGATATTTACAATTTAATAGTTATAGGCGGAAAAGCAGACAAAGCTATTTTAGAGAATACCTGTTAAAATTTTAATCATGAATTTCAAATATTTACTCACTGGAAGATGAACGTACCAGATTTATTGCAAAATATTTTTGTTACAGTTTGTTTTGATGAAAATATGTGTATTAAAAAAATCGCAATGTCATTTTAATTTCGGGAGAAAAAGCACTAATGCTACGTAAACAGTATTGCCTTTTGCCCCGAAAATAAACTGACATTGCAACTATATTTTAAATCCATATATTTTTATCAAAACAAGCTGTAACAAAAATATTTTGCAATAAATCTGGTAAAAAAGGTTAATTTTCCATGAGGAAGTAAATATTTGAAATTCACGATTAAAATTTTAACAGGTATTCTCTAAAATGGCTTTGTCTGCTTTTCCGCCTATAACTCTTAAATTGTAAATACCTTCAAACAGACCTGAAATTTATGCAAGCTATTCAGGCTAAAAGAAAACCATTTTTGTTAATAAAAGTTATAGGCGTAACTTTTCATTCCATGATTTTTTCCAGGTTTTTTTTCCACATTGGAAGAAACTTGCCCACCTTGGGTTTATGTTATTATTTATTAGAAAAAAAATTTATTTTAAATATAATGAGCGAAAAGCATGTTTTTAAATTGATGTAGTATACCAGTATGTATGTATTTTAAATAAAGTTATGTTTTTCAAATGACGAGTATATTTTTAAAATGATTATTTTATATTTTGAATGAAATGAATGCAACATAAACGCTGGTGATGGGGAAAATATTTGACGGTTTATGAACTGCGGCCGGCTAACATAAAAGTACTTTTTTACACTGTTTATTTAATCTAACCCTGTTCATATATATGAAAAGATAAAAAGTTTTAATCGATTTTTCCCTCCCAGATATGCTAGAAAAATAAAAATTATGTACATGGATGTGTTTCTAGTAACAATAAAACATTTTAGTATTTTTACAACTTGGTTATAAATTAGAAAATTAATTTTACGTTATCTAAACGTAGCTGATAAATCCTTAAACATTCTTTATGGTTGTTACAACTGTATATACAAGTACAACAATTGTGTAAGTTATGTAACAAACTACGATTTCTAAAATATACCAGCTGGTTCGGAAATTGTAAAAGAGAAATATTTAAAACCTTTAAGCATCTTAAACGTGATTTTCAGCCCTATAATTTTTTATAAAAAAGTTAAAATATTATTTAATATATATTATTAAATGTCAGTGATTTTAATACGTTCAGTTAGCCCATCTCCGTCCGCAGCCCTTTTTTCTACTACTTATTCTGACTCTTTTGCGGAAGCCAGATTGAAAAAAAAAAAAAAAAAATCAAAAATTGAAACCGGACAAAATTAAAAGGTAAATTTGAAATTATTGGCTACAAACCAACAACTGCTACGTCGAGCTTATTATTAGTCTATAGTTTTCAGTTATTGGCAATTGTTGTGTGTTTCATAAGCCTTTTTCAAATTTGGAGAATGTTCCGCAATTGGGTTATTTCGATAAAAGTTACTTTCATCTTCTAACCATTATCTAATTTTTATACAGTTACAATTGTATACTGTTTTCTCATTTGACGCCAATCATGGCTATCGGCCCGATTACGGAAAGTTATCCATTTTACCCCTGCGAAGAACCGATGTAAGATAATAAATGTTTAATTGAGTATACCACGTAATATTTGTAAACATTTTATATTTTGTTCCAATTTTTGAAGTTTTTTCTATACTTTGTATACTTTCTGCAATATTATTCACCTGTGCGAAGTGCAGGTATTCCATGAAAACTATTTTCCCGGATTTGACACAATGACCGACATATTTATAGATTTTTAAAAAAAAAGTAATTTGTCGATTTAAGGATTTTTTTAAAAGCAGTTGTCTAAAATTCTCAAAATATTTAAAACTATAAATAATCAATTATTGCTGGTTTAATAGTACAAGAATTACTGCTTGCATTTTAAATTAAAGTGGATCCTAATGTAAAATTAAATGAGTTTTAAATGGAATGAATGAAATGCTTCTATTTTAAATATTATAAATACAATTAGATCAAGAGAATATTTGGCAATATATCGCCTGCGCCCGGTAAATGAAAAATATGCCTTAAAATTAATTAAATAATTTATACTTAAACTCTAAGCGTAATAAAACGTTTAATTCTCATTGGAAATACACATGTTTATGTAATTTTTATAATTTTATCTTATCAGGAATTGAATTAAAAACGCTGTTGTAAAATTCTATCTTAACATACATTAATTAATTTTTATATGTCCTTGTCCATTGCATTACAAAAACATAATTCAAATAGAACGTATTAAAATCACTGACATTTAATAATATATATTAAATAATATTTTAACTTTTTTATAAATTATTATAAACACAAAATTTCCTTTTTTTCTCTTTTGGGAAGCGAAAAAAATTAGTTCTCTCAGATAGAGAGTTATTTTTGCAGTTTTGAAAACTGCAATAATTAGAACGCCAACGTGGCATTTTCCCAAATAATATAAGTTCTTAAAAGAACTGATTTTGTTTAACCCTTTATCTACTGACGGTACTTATAAGTACCACTCACTTTAAACTTTTATAACATAGTGAATATTACTAATATTATAATGGTACTTTGCAAAAATCGCTCTTTTAACTCCACTTTATCCGAATACATTGCAGCGGTAGTTCTAGGTTGGTTATTTTAGAGAGGAATGAGGCTATCTTTGAAGCAGTCGATGTGTTTTGTGCCGACTTTTTGTACAGATTGCCACACTCGTCTTTTCATTGCTGCAAACACAGTAAAGGTTATAAGATAAGTGTTGGATTTTTTTCATGTGTTCATTATGGTCTTAGAATACAATTTGACTAGCTATTTTAGTTGAACGGTGTATGTATTTGATTTAACAGTTGAATGACTGTGTGGTACTTACAAGTACCGTCAGTACAATGGGTGCTGGAGAAAAACTTCTTGTTTACTTTTCGTCTGTGTAGTTATCCATCGTTTTCATTGGATTTAAAATGCAATTAATAAAATGTAGTACAGTAGTGATTTCCCTGGTATTTCTTTTCAGTTTCATTGTTATTTTTTATAGGAAATCGAAAAAGTTGTGGCACCGTCTGGTTTTTCGCTATGCTAGAAATGGCATACATGTAAATTCATACATTGCATATGTGGAGATGCGAGAGAGCATGTTATCCCTGGAATATTGACGTCGCAAAACTAAAGGACTGCTAACAAGATCGAAACCCAGAAAAAAATAGTTTTTTTTTAAACCCTTTCAGGAGCAAAGCATTTTCAATTCTAAAGTGTTGAAATAAATGATTGGCACCGGATTTTGCCAAACGATTTATTTGTAAATAAGAAAAAACCTATATTTCATATACTTATTAAATCGAAAATGTTTTCTGGTGCCAGTTGAAATAACTTGTGGGTTTTCTGTTATGATAATTTACTCATAGTGTACTGACAGTACTTTAAAGTACCACTTTAACCTTCCGTCTACCAGACGGGTCCATTGGACCCGACATGTACATTCAAAATATTTATTCAAACCAGAAATTTCTTCAAAACAAACTAAATGTATAAATCAGACAATAATAAGTTAAATAAACAAATTAAATAGTTTTAAGTAAAAATTCTGGTGTAGAATGTTTTTATAAAACTTGAGTAAAATTTCCGGTAGTTCTAGGGTTAATTAATTACCTCTAAATAATTAAATTTCTCACGGGTGAGTATTTTCTTTATGTTTATCCGTTAATTTTCATTGTAGTAACTGAAAAAAAAATATTACATGAAAAAAATTGCAGTAGATCCTAATGCCGTAGATAAAGGGTTAAATAACGAACTTCAATTAATAAATTAAATAATAGCGAATAAATAAATCGAATTATATTTATACTTCCAACAATTAAGTACTGCAGACGGCAATCGAATAAAATCACGGCTGCGCGTGCGCACAGTTATTTCATAGATATCGAACTTATAGATCATCCACAAAGGGGAAAGAAGTTAATAATCCTCTTGTAGTTCACTCCGTCCGCTGGGTGGCGTATGACCTTGATTGACGTGACCTCGCCTTTAATCTCGCGGTTACTTCTCCCATTTAAGATAGAATGCTTACTTATATCGCTTTGACTACTAGCGCATGATAAAAAATCTTCAGTAGCAAAAAAATAAATTTTCAATAAAAAAGTTTATTTGTAGGATCGTGTCCAAATTTTCATATTATTTTCTTTACTTTTATTTTCTGTTCCGGGTTATTTTTATTTTCTGTTCTGTTATAAATTTCCGGGTTCAGCATGTTTATTTATCCTCGATCAAAGTGGCATGCATCCTTGGAAATTATTGTTAAGTTGGCATCTCGAAACGCTCTGCTGCGTTCAAGAGCAGAGAAAAGGATGGCAAATCATTGGGATATCTTCTGTGATATCTGTGGTATCTGCGTAATTGTTCATCAGCCGTTTCTTAACCCTTTCCAGCACAGTGTGCCCGGGTCGGGATACCTAATTTCAATTCCAAACTTACAAACTGCACCAAGAATATTTTAATAAAATTTTGCATTAACTATGAAAGCGCAAAGTAACAACTTTCAAATTTATAAAAATGTCGTATGTAAATTCCGTTGTCAGTCGATGATATCATCATTTTATAACAAAATTTGCCTGTGTCGAAAAGGGTTAAGCAAAAGAAAAATTAATTTCAAGTTTAAGTTTCATACTATTTTTTTAACTACTTTCATGAATAATATTCCACAGTTTATACATTATCTCTATCCCTACATTTTTGCATACATTTATATACATCTTATAAAATACATATGCATACCTATATACAATAACATTCAATACAAAGATATATAAAATCTCTTTTTCAAAAAATGAAAAAAACGTCGAATAATGAGAAATCTGCCATAGGTGTAACCCAAAGCACAACACAATTCTTATTAAAAAATACTTTCTTTTTCCTAATTAATAATTAACTAATAATAAATTATACGTTTTTGTAGCTACTGACAGCATTAACCGTTAACTGCTGTTTATGCTCTCAAACCAGCCGTTTTGTACATTTTTCACAGTTTAACCCTTTAATTCTCGCTCCCGTCATATTCTCGGGCTGTGTCTTTTACTCAAATTGTTTGATTCCCACCAGTTTTATAAAATAGTGAAATTAGCTCTAGTATCGTTTTTCCTGTCATTAAATAAGGTGAATATTTCTTTTTAATAAAAGTGGTGCCAATGAGCAATTTGAATTTTTCAACCATAATTTAATTCGAGCGTTAAGGGGTTAAATTATAATTTTCTGTTTAACTGTAGGTAATAGTGAAATTTTGACTGTTTTGTAGCCCTGAGATTATTAAATGATACTTTTAAATACGGGAATTTTAATTATAACAAGGGAATAAACCCGGTCTTCAGAATATCTGTGAAAACCACAATACATATTATTTCTGATGTTAACACCTTTTCTCTATTCACACACTAAAGGCACAGAGATGAATGAGGTATTTTATGAAAGGTTCTGCAACCGACGTTTTAGATAGTATATTTATGTATTCTTAAAACACGTTCTTTGATAAAAAGGATTGCAGTTAATCAAAAGTTAATGAAAAAAACGTACCAGGAAATAATATAACAGATTGAATATGAAAGCTTGGTACTCTCTCTCTCTCTCTTTTTTTTTTTTTTTTTTTTTTTTTTTTTTTTTTTTTTTTTTTTTTTGATAATTTTAGAGATTTTTTACGTTTAATATATTTTTTAGAATGCCCATTAACAATACTAAAAATGATATTTATATGACAAATATCAATAATGCTGTCAAATAAAGTTTTGAAACGTATTAAAAGCGATATTTTCATATTGATATCACGTCAGGCATTAAGAGCCGAAGAACTCTCCAAAGATTGCTATTTATATTCAGCATTTTTTATTTTGTTCATTTCAGTGGATTAAGCGCGAAATTCGATTACGTGTCTTAAATTCGTGTTTTATTTATATTTTATTGTTTTATTTATTGATTGATGAACGTTTTAATTTCGTTATGGAACATAAGCTGTGTAAAGAAGTGAACTCCACTGTTTTCAGGGACTGTGCGAAGAAATCTTCCTAAAGAAAAACTAAATACATATCACCCAGATGCATAGAAGGTTTAGTGGACATTTTTCTCACGCTTAGGACATTGTAAGTGGTGATGGATTATGCACTTAGAAAGTAGCACACCCTCATAGAGGATGTGAAATACCGCCTAAGTGTCTTGAGCTACAGACCACCCAGATAGAAAACGCAAAGGGACTGCCTGATGTCTGTAAGTTGTCAGAGGCTGATTTTTAAAGGTTTTCTCACGGGGGTCTGAAAGAACGAAGGGAGGAAAAATTAAGGCGAGGAGGGAGCTCAGTCTGGAGACGGGATTTGGTGCGTGTGTTTGCTCGCATGTACGAGTGGGAAAAACATTCTCCCGGGCGAAAGGCACAACAGGTGCCACGTGCGAGTTGAGCCAAGCACTCGGAAATTGCCAAAGACGAACAGAAACTTTCCCGTTTTAGCCATCCGACCAACGAGCACCCTGCTGTATGTAACTGTCATTACTGAGCAGTAGCTCACATTGTATCTACAAGGACTCCACTTTTCTGCAAGTCATAAAAGTTTACAACCCACGAAATCAATATTTATTTATCTTTATTTATTAATTTTTTTGTTGTTGTTGTTTACTACCTAACTAAGATTTAAATAAAACTCTTTTGTTTAATTGATAATGTTGAAGGATTTTTTTCTTAGCGTTACTGTTCAATTTATTGATCGAGAAGCAATAGGAAGAGCATAAGTTAGTTACTGAATATGTATTTAATTTGGTTAATAGGCTAAAACACTGTCAGGAACTAGCAGTGGAAAATATGACCGAGTCTCGTGAAGAGAGAAAGTTGTGGTATGACAAAACAGCGGTAGAGCGAAAATTTAAGGTGGGTGACGAAGTGTCGGTTCCAGCTACCAACAAAAAGAACAAATTATCGGTATCGCAGATAGGTCCAGGGAAAATTCAGTCCAAAATCTCAGAGACAAATTATATCGTGAATGTGCTAGGTAGGCGCGAAAGGTCTCAAATATATCACGTCAATTTCTTAAAACTGTATTTAAGAAGAATTGAGTTAGTCAATTTTGTGGCGCAAGAGATAGATGAGGCCGAGGAAAATCAAGATTTGGACATAGCATTTCCAGAAGCAGATTTATGATTTTGAAAACGTTATTAAAGATAGCAATTTGAATTCTAGATGTGCCTCTGCGCAGATAGAGCAGTTGAGAAATTTATTAGTTAAATTTAGATCTTTGTTTTCTAATGATCCGGGACGCACTGACTTAATGGAACAAGACGTAGAACTATTAGAATATAAACCTGTCGAGATAAAACCTTCCAGATCTTCGCCTAGGCAAACGGAAATATTGAGGAAAGAAATTAAAAGAATGTTAGAGCTAAATATCATCGTCGAAGGGGTGTCAGATTTCGCCTCCCCGATGATTCTGGTAGAAGCCCCTGGGAAAGACCCTCGTCCATGTATTGATTACCGAAAGTTAAACGAGATCACCCGGGTCGAGTTTTTTCCCTTACCAAACATAGAGATAGGGTAGAGAGAGTTTCCACTGCGAAGTACATAACAGTTTTGGATCTCACGAAAGGGTATTGGTAAATTCCATTGACCACTAGGGCGCAAAGGTTGGCCGCATTTGTAACCAGTTTCGGTTCCTATATCCCCCTGGTCATGCCTTTTGGAATGTTAAACGCGCCCTATAGACTTTCGAAATTTATGGATAAAATGTTAAGAGGTTTAGAGGAATTTTGTTTACCATATCTTGATGACATGGCCGTATTTTCGGAAACTTGGGAGCATCATTTGCAGCACCTAGATAAGTCGGAAATTTTCGGAAACAGAGAAAAGTTTTTGTGCGACGGAAAAAGAATGTGCAGCTATTATCTTTGTAATTAAGAAATTGCGTCACTATGTTGATGGCTAACTCTTTTCTATAGAAACCGACCACAATCCTTTAGTTTTTCTTAAACGAAATTCTGGTAACAATTCGAGGCTTTTGCGATGGGCTCTCACACTGCAACCTTATCATGCAATAAAGCATAGACCTGGACGAGAGACCTGGAGCACATGTAGATTATTGAAGTCGTGCGGAATAGACTCATTCAAAACTAAAAGCTAAAAGTACTCTTGTACATTTAAAAATAATAATAATTTCATTTGTTTATGCTTTGTAAGTCAAGAAAGTGTTGTTTTATTCTAAATTTTTCATTTGGTAATTTTTGATCTTGTTATGTATATATATGTATTTTTTAAAAGTGTATCAGAGCACGCATTGATAATTTTATATATTTCATTTGCCACTCTGAGAAATTAGAATTTGTTATGATCGTCCACTGATTATAAGATTCTTCATTCAAGCCTGAAGAATTGTCTTTTAGAAGGGGTGTTGTAAAGAAGTGAACTCCACTGTTTTCAGGGTCTGTGCGCAGACATCTTTCTAAAGAAAAACTGAATACATATCACCCAGGTGCATAGAAGGTCTAGTGGACATTTTTCTCACGCTTGGGACATTGTAAGTGTTGATGGATTGTGCACTTAGAAAGTAGCACACCCTCATAGAGGATGTGAAATACCGCCTAAGTGTCTTGAGCTACAGAGGAACCTGATAGAAAACGCAAAGGGACCGCCTGATGGCTATAAGTTGACAGAGACTGATTTTTAAAGGTTTTCTCACGAGGGTCCGAAAGAACAAACATTTTTTTTTCCTTGCAACGAAATGATGAGCAATTTGTATTAATTTAAGTACAAACGGATTTACCTTTCGTTATCGTATGCTCGCGACAGAGATAGATTAAAAAAATCATGGTTGAAAATTAATTTAAAAACAATAAAAATTGAATAAATTGCGATGCAGTTTTTAAATAAATTCCGATATAGTTCTAAAACAAATTGCATTTGAAAGTAATTCTTTTCCTATTCGACGGTGTAAAAATTTAAAAAGTGCGGTAATTAGAAGTTTAATAAATTGCCATAAAAGTTAAATTTAATTTCTACTTTTGCCACCATCAAAATGACGTCAGCGATACGCATCGACGCGTTTGTCCTTTATAATATAGATAGTCCTGTAGAGAAAGGGTATCTTTTAAGTTAATCGAACCCTTTACTCATATCTCTATCAAACAGTCTATAGACCGATCATAGTAGCTAAGCGACAATTTCTGTCACATCAGCTAAGTGTTAACCATTGCTGTTGTGTTTAGGAGCGTTCATAATTATATAAATACGTAGCACCTATAGTGGTCGTTCAGTCCGTCTGTCTGTCAGTCTGTCCGCATATAACAGAGCAAAAACTACCCAACCGAATGGTCTGAAAATTTAAACATATAATTGTTGCAAAAATTTGTCGAGTCAGTTCAAATTTTATGAAAATTGGATGTATAGTTTAAAGACAGGGACAGTCAAAATTTTCCGTTACGATACGGCCAATGGGAAAAAATTATTTCAAGTGCATTTTAATGATGTTAGAGCCTTCCGAATGGTCAGAAATTTTAAATATATAATAGTTGCAAAATTTTGTCGCGTCATTTCAAAATTTATGAAAACCGGATGCATAGTTTAATGACAAGGACAGTCAAAAGTTTTCCATTACATTACAGCCAATGGAAAAAATTATTTCATGTGCATTTTAATGATGTTACAGCCTTTCGAACTGAATGAAATTGATATGCACTTATGAAGTGCACTAAAATATACATTCAGTACAATATGCGGTGCAAAAAATATTTATAAAACTAGTTATAGTACGAACACACCTCATTTGCCACGTTTGACGAGCAATTTCCAACGTGTTTAAAAAAGGGGGAAAATCTCGGTAGTTTACCATTATTTTAATATAAGCAATTTACAATAAAACCTCCGTAAAGCGACCACGTTCCGTTCCAATAAAAACTGATCGCTCCGAGAGGTGGTCTCATAATGGAGGTCATGTTTGAATCTAGATTTTAATTGTTCAAAAAGGGTAACAATTAATGTTACTAAAATGTATTTTTCACATTAGGAAAAAATGTGAAAATTACCACCGTGTACCGTGTGTGTACCACCGGAATTTATCCTGACAGAATAGGACAGGGGAAATTTATTGACCGTCATCCTTACTTTCCCTACAGATTCAAATTCATTGCCTAAAAAGGCACAAAAAGGTTTAAACACTTAAAAGTAACCGGAATAAATAAAAATTCTAAATTTAGTTTAGAAGTTTGATGAATAATGCACTCTCTGGAATTATTATTCTAATAAAACCTTTTTCAGGGACCAGAAAGAAACCAGGGAAAAACTGAATTTGTTTCATTTTCTTTAAAGAAATTGGTCGCTTATGGAGGCAGTTCAACTGGGTTGGTCTCTGAATAGAGGTTAAATAAATAAATTTCGTTCCATGAAAATATGGTCGTTCAGGGAGGTGGTTGCTTAATGGAGGTGGTCGCACAGGGAGGTTTCACTGTAGTTTCTTAAAAAGTGAATGTCATTTAATCTAGACTATTTCAACAAATGATTAACATGACCTCTAGAAATTTTTCTTTTAATAGAAAATAGGTTAATAGTAAATACTGAACTGTAATTATTTCATAATTGTGATAGAAATCAAAGAAAGGTCTTTGTCACTTTATTGAAATACATACACTAATAACTCGAAAAAATACAAAATATGCTTGCGTGACATAACTAATACTGAACGGCTAATTAAATACGCTTACGTTCGCACGTAATCAGTTTTGCATTTTCGAAAACAGCACTTTAGATATTTGGAGTTGTACGCATATTTCATCAGAAATCCCAATTTAAAGTTATTATTAATGACAATAAATCTCTTGTTAATGATAATTACAGAAATAACAAGCTAGAAATTGCTCGTTAAACGTGGCAAATGAGGTGCGTTCGTACTATAATTAGTTTTATAAATATTTTTTGCACCGCATATTGTACTGAATGTATATTTTAATGCACTTGATAAGTGCATATCAATTTCATTCTGTTCGAAAGGCTGTAACATCATTAAAATGCACATGAAATAATTTTTTCCCATTGGCCTTAATGTAACGGAAATCTTTTGACTGATCCTGTAATTAAACTATACATCCGATTTTCATAAAATTTGAAATGACTCGACAAAATTTTGCAACAATTATATATTTAAAATTTCAGACCATTCGATTGAGTAGTTTTTGCTCTGTTACATGCGGATGGACAGACGGATGGACAGACAGACGGACAGACGGACTGAACGACGACTATAGGTGCTACGTATTTATATAATTACGAACGCACCTAAAAATGGTAATTATCTTGGATTTCACATTTCTTTAATAAATAAAATGCGAGTTAGTTTTAAATTAAAATATAACGTATCTAATTCCATCATTGCATTAACTCTTCGTCTCTTACACAAATTTAATTCAGTTGACACCATTTTTTTAAAAGAAGTTTCTTTCGAGTACACAATTTCAAAAATGCTCTAATTAAATAAGGCAAATTTTATTTTTTCCTTTATTACTGGTTTAAAAAAAATTTTGCAAAGAAAGATGATGTTCAGTGTGCCTGGATATACGAGTGCAAAGGGTTAACCCTTTAGTGCGCAGCTTTGCATATATGCAAACAAAATAATGAAAAAAAATAAGAGATACATTTTTCATATAATACGTCAATCTTTTCTTCTATTGCACATCTGCAATATACGTAAAAACTTCTGTCGTGTAGCTGTTTTACGCTAAAATATTGAAAATTAGTAAATATTTTAATAAATATGTCTCCAAATACCTTATTTTATATAATTATTTATTTTTTAAAGCTTAACCTTTAACCCTTTAATTTCCAAAATAGAATACGTTCTGGAAATTACATAGTCCAGGGAATCTGACTTTACACCAAAAAGTTTTAATGGTTAATTTCGCTTTATTTAAATACGGAACAGTGTTGCCAGATAGTCGAAAGTCAATTTCCCCAAAGTTTTTGAAATTTTCCCCAAATCAGTGTTATTTTCCGAAAATTTCCCCTACACAGTTTCTACTCAAAACAGTAAAGTTTCAATTTTCTATTTTCCAGTATAAAAAATGTTTAACTAATTTAAACTCAATTTTTTCCCCAAAATCAAGCCTTTTTTTGAAAAAATGCTCCACTTACAAAAAAACTCGGCAGAATTTTGCATGCATAAGCATATGCGCAGCAAAACGAAGAGAATGGGAGATAAATTTTTCCACCACAAGTTCGGTTACACTTCTTTTTACCCGACTGAAAAGAAGGGTTATGTGTTTCACGCGTATCTGTGTATGTGGATTTCTTTATACCCTCGAAACATCCCAACGGCTGGATGGATTTTAATGAATGAGGTCTCTAACAATTCGTCTTAACGGCCCGATGGTTATAGACTAGGTTTAGTTTTCATAAATTCAAAATGGCGGCCGTAACATACAAAATGGCGGTAGAGACAAAAAAAAATTACGCACCCTATTGAGTGGCATATCATTGGATAGGTCTTTCAAAATGAAGACGATGTTTCTTTGACTATTTTACAGTCAGAAGCTCCGTTAAAATATTATACAACCTGGAAGTTGTGTATGTAGGATCTCTAGCTTTACGGCAACTCTAACCATCATAGATATCTATAGACCTCGTCAAATCAGTGTTTATAGATAGGAACTAACAATTAAACACAACTTAAAAGTCATCATAAAAGTGATATTAAAAAAATATATTTTTTAAGTCAATTCCTTCTTAGACCAATAAGAGAATTTTTTTTTCTCCCATTCTTCTTTCCTCTTGAGTGACGCTTAAAATGCCTTTATCAGGAAGAGGGCTGTCTTGGTCTTAAAATACCTTGATCAAGAAGAGGGCTCTCTCGATTATTGAAAATTAATTAATTTAATTTAATTAATTAATATTTGAAAAAACTGGATTAACATCAAGTGTCATCCACTACAAGTTTAAAAAAATTTATTTGAGCTTGATTGGATGAATAATAAGTATTTTATTAGCGATTGAAAATTTGAACAAAATATATATAGCGAGAGTGTGAGCTAATAGTAGGACTTGAAAAAAAAATAGTTTCATAGTTATGAGAAATAATTAATTAGTTCGCTTTTTACGCAGTCGGTTTTTTTGATTTTTTTAATTTAATTGTTTATTAAATTGTTGGATATCGATGATGCTGGCCTATCATTACGATACTTCTATCTACGTTTATACCAATAACTTTTTCACGGTTTAGATTTAGACCATCTCTAGTCAGTTGAGATTTGAATGAATCTAAGATTGTGTGGGCATCAACTGTTTTTATCTGACTTAACCTATAAAACTTTGTTTTTAATTTTTTGTCATACCTACTGAAGTACCTAATCGTAATGTAAAGCAACTTCATTGTATCAATCTCAGTGCTTTCTTCAATAATGAAAGAAAAATAGCTGCTTTCCAAATCTTTAATTAAATCTTTTAAAAAACACGGCAAAAGAACGTTTCGGATAAGACCTGAAGATTTAGTAATGGGAAGGTTTATGCCATTTAATACCGCAGAGTTTTCATTCAAGTTTCTTATAACGAGATACAAGGGGTCTGCTGCATTCATTGAGCAATGTTCATTTATAAACGTAGCAATGTGATTCTAGAATGCAATTACATGTCTTGCAAAAAACTCTACTGTTATTCTACGAAGCATAAATTAACTAGCCTTAAACAAAAAAAAAGCTAAATAATTGTTTTTATTACTTTTGTATAAATCTATACTAATAAAAGAAATGTGTATATGTCTATCTGCGATGACTAGGAAAACCTGCCGCACTGTGATCTGGAAATTCAGGTGGGGATAGTCCAAGATAGGTCGTAATGCACATGTGTTATGTGTAAGCTATAACGTTGTAAACGATGAGCACGTCCACGAGAATAATGGTTGATATCTCAGATTTCTGTATCTTATTTTCGTTTTCCAAATCAAAATCGAGTTCGAGGTAGATTCAGGGCTGTCAGATGACTTTCGTAAATTTTAAGTGAAATAGCGAAAAAAAAATTCCCCAAGTGTTTCCCCAAAAAATTTAATGTCCCCAAACATTTCACCACAAACTTGTTGACCCCCAAAAATTCCCCTGAAGGTTCCGAATTCCCCAAAATGGGGACAAAATCCCCAATCTGGCTCACTGAAATGGAAAGTCTGTTATTATTTAAAACAAATATAAAGCAAATTTTCATTTTCTGGTGTGAATTAAGTACATATGAATAAAAAAATCTATTAAATTTAAAACACTGCTGTTTTCATACATGCAAAGCTGCGCACTAAAGGGTTAACTCTTTCAACTTGTAAAACTCAAAAAATTTTTCGGTACTACAAGAACAGCCTTCGAACCCAGATATCTTTTGCGAAAAAATAATTATTCTAAAATATTGAACAGTAAACGAACTTCTTCATTGGTTTAAGATTAGTTTGTGAATGTCGTGCGTAGACGCCTAAAACAGTTCGGGATTTTTTTAGCCCCTGATATGCTTTTTTTTTCGGCCAGCAATTAAAATGCCGTCTCTAAAAAATAACGTTCCGTTATATAAACCAGCTGTAAAACAAAGCAGATGTATCGTTTTACGGGATAATCTCTACTGCAATTTTTTTTTTCTAAGCATCGCAAATTTAAATTTTTTTTTTACCATCGTATAGGGGAAAAAAGTACTTTTAAATGCAATTTGTTTGAAAACTGCATCTCAATTTATTTTTGAGATATTAATTTTTTTTTTTGTAGTTCTTAGCGCATTTTTTTTATTATTATTATTTTGGCAACTGAAGCACGCCCTCTCTGCAGAAAGTAATGGAAAAATAGTTCGAAAGTAGTAGATTATTATATCTTTTGGTTGCCATCTTCACATAACAACTGAGAAAAATTGTAATTAAAATACGTGCTATGTTGAAAAAATATAAATTTATGCACAGATAGCATGAACACTAGCAGCAAGTTTCATTTTTTTTTCAATATTATCTTGCCGTGACAAGTTTGAATTGAGAAATTCGCAGCAAATCTCCCGCAAGGTATACCATCACTCACTTGCATGAGTAGTTTGTTGTGAAACTGATGGCAAGATCGTCTTAATTCACGGAAGTGACGAAAGCAAAAAATCCCTCTGTTGAGAGAATAGACAATTAGCAGATACGCAGAAATTGCAGAAATTTTATTCGATTGGCACCACTTTTTTTAAACGCTATACTTTTCAAATACCAAAAAACGGCTGGAATGTAACTGTACAAATATTTTACCCTAACTTGTTTATGGTAGTAAAAACGATGCATGCACCTTAACGGTGCATGCATCGTCTGATCATCAATAGATCTGATCAGAATGGAGTCTCTATGGAAACAGGATCTCTATGGACCTTTTCGAAGGGGTTAAACTTAGAGTGTACGAGTTGTAAACAGTTCGTGTGGCATGGAAAGACTACTACTTTGCAGTAAGTATTTTTGATTACTTGTTTGCCATTAATTTGCAATAAACTTGATACAGCATCAATTTAACTTGCACGACAAGTTAGCTGCAAGTTCAAAGTGTGGTGACTTCGGCGTTTGTATTATATTGCTGAAGTCTTGTTATGAACTTTCAGCCTGTCATGCTGAGCTTGCTGCAACTTTGCAGGTTTTCAAAGCAAGACTTCTTCAAATTTTCTGAAAACTAAAAAAGCTATGTGAATGATTTCTGACAATATATGCGGCTATTTTAAACTATATATAATTTTATGTATCCATATTAACATTACAAACATATGAATCAGTAGATCCTTTTTTTGTCGAGTTTCTTGAATGACGACATAGCTTTTTTTCTGGATTTGTGTATTGTTTAGTGATAGTGACGTCATATGCACACTATTCTGTAGATGTTGTTTAAAACTGGATCGTAAATATAGAATTCTTCGGGGGATGCGAATGACGTCCTTTTATACAAAACAAAAGCGTATGTTTATGTCTTCAAACTGAATTATGCTTTGTACTATCTATATTTATATATATATTCATTTCGTTTCATCGAGGGCGACCCTAAATTCTGAAAAAGCAGAATTCCTGTTTTCTAGTTTTTATCTTGAAATCAGTTCAAATGACTGAACTTGCAAAAATAGGCGGTGGGGACCGCCTATGTGAATGCATGTGTCCCAATAATATTTTACTCTTTTTAAAAAAATTCAGATAGTATCAAAGGCTTTTACTTATCATTATATAATATTATTTCAAAGCATAGTACATTTTAATTTTGTTTATGGTGGTTAAAAAAATTAAAATGTGCGATGCTTAGAAATAATATTAATATTATTAAGGCAAACGAGTGAAAACAATACAGAGAGTCCGGGCTAAAAGAATCCAAAAGTTATTGCTTATTTTTATGGAACTACATATTAGAATTAAAAAAATATATATATTTAAATAA
The DNA here is from genome assembly GCA_963932465.1 of Maratus speciosus. Lineage (NCBI taxonomy): Eukaryota > Metazoa > Arthropoda > Arachnida > Araneae > Salticidae > Maratus > Maratus speciosus. Next base: position 178,790,800 of record OZ010793.1, read on the forward strand.
CAATAGCATCTCACAAAGTTTTGATATCAATAGACTTCGATATGTGAACCTTTGGTAGTACGACAAACGTCTAAACGGTACTTCAATTCTCCCCAAAGCTTTCGTAGAGTATCAGGAGATATTAGACAAATTGCTTCTATGATACGCTTTTTCCACTCATCCACAGTTTCAGTTTTTTGTTTTGTTCAATGCTTTAACCCTTTATCTACTGGCGGTACTTATAAGTACCACTCACTTTAAACTTTTATACCATAGTAAATATTACTAATATTCTAATGGTACTTTGCAAAAATCTCTCTTTTAACTCCAATTTATCCGAATACATGGCAGCTGTAGTTCTAGGTTTGTTATTTTAGAGAGGAATGAGGCTATCTTTGAAGCAGTCGATGTGTTTTGTGCCGACATTTTGTGCAGATTCCCACGCTCGTATTTTCATTGCTGCAAACACAGTAAAGGATATAAGATAAGTGTTGGATTTTTTTTGTGTGTTCATTATGATCTTATAATACAATTTGACTAGCTATGTTAGGTGAACGGTGTAGGTATTTGATTTAGCAGTTAAATTACTCGGTGATACTTATAAGTACCGTCAGTACACTAGGTGTTGGAGAAAAACTTCTTGTTTACTTTTCGTCTGTGTAGTTATCCATCGTTTTCATCTGCTTTAAAATGTAATTACTAAAATGTAGTGTAATAATGATTTCCCTGGTATTTCTTGTCTGTTTCATTGTTATTCTTTATAGAAATTCGAAAAAGTTGCGGCACCGACTCGTTTTTGCTGTGCTAAAAATGGCATATGTAAATTCATATATTGCATATGTGGAGATGCGAGAGAACATGTTGTCCCTGGAATATTGACGTCGCATAACTAAAGGACTGCTAAAAAGATCGAAACTTTAAAAAAAAAATTAGTTTTTTTAATCCTTTCAGGAACAGAGCATTTTCAATTCTAATGTGTTGAAATAAATGATTGGCACCGGAATTTGCTACACGATTTATTTGTAAATAAGAAAAAGCCGATACTTATTAAATCAAAAATATTTTCTGGTGCCAGTTGAAATATATTGTGGGTTTTCTGTTACGATATTTTAGCCATAGTGTACTGATGGTACTTTAAAGTACCACTTTAATTAATTACCTATAAATAATTAAGTTTCTCACGGGTGAGTATTCTTTTTATGTTTATCCTTTAATTTTCATTGTAGTAACTGAAAAAAAAATACATGAAAAAAATTTCAGTAGATCATAATGCCGTAGATAAAGAGTTAAAGTCTCGGAGTGGTTTCCAATCTACCGAGGTGAAGTCTATTATATTCAAATGGCTAGTTCTGTAATAATAGGCCATAACATTTGGACACTTATAGTCCGGACACCCTGTATATAGGTGATTCAGAATAAATTTAGCGATTACAAACGGCTATAACTATTTAATCGAAAAGAATTTATCGATAAGAATTACACAGCATGTAAAACGAAATTCAAAATTTTGTTTACAGATTTTATAAATGTTGTATGTGACTTTCCTTGGTCATACGGACAACATCGAAGCAGTAGTGCATTTCACACCATACATTCTGAAGCATATGTGGAGTGGAGTCACCAACCCAAACGTATTAGAAATGCATAGCTGCCAACTTGTACGGATTTTTCCTACCACTAAAATATAACAGAAATTTCTGCCTTATTTAAATAAGGCAGAAATTTCTGCAACATTCACGGCAATTCGGCGATTAAATTAGGCAAAAATTTTCCTTAAAGTTTAGTGGTAGGAAAAATCCGTACAAGTTTGTGGCTATGGAAATGCCCTCATGCGTGTAATTGCAACGAAAACTTCTCTACACTGTGATGACAGAACGACAATTGTGAAATTCTAACACACAAAATGCTTATCTGTATAGTATCCGCCATTTCCACTTGTGATATGGCCGCAATGAAACGGATTTCTGACCGCTGCGTTGTCTGAACACGCACATGTGCGGGCTTTACATTCATTGCGCTTGCGCCACATTTAACGAAATTTTGAGCTTTCTTCTACATTTTGTGTAAATTTTAGTGATATTTTTTTTATATCGATTAGACAGTTACAGTCGTCTGTAATCGCTATATTCGTTTTGAGTCACACTGTACTGTAAAGACAAATTTAAGCGTTTCTATACTTGCATGATCTATAATGCAATGATTTGAAACGGTTCAATTCATTGTACTGTAATTTCCCGCGTATGCGCAGCGGCTTAGTTAAGTCTTTTTCAAACCGGAAATCCTATGTAAAAAAGGAAGTCAAATAAATGCTAAGCAAAAGCAAGTCACATTTCATTTAAAACAAATTCTGGTAGGAAATCGAATTATCTGAGCTACGGCGTATATGCGGGAAATTACGGTATTATAGATCGTTTAACTGAAGAAAATTCTTATTTGTCTTGAAAGAGCTTTCGTTGAAGCCGAAACATTTAGACAATTTATATATAAAAACATTTTTCTGCTTTTATGGTTTCATTTAACACCATTTAGCAATTAATGATTTATACAACCTCTGGAATGTGTTACATATTGTTTGTTTGTATCAGAACTACCTTACCAATCAGCAGTACCTATCCGTAAAAGAGTTCCTGTTTTATAAATTTTCTCTTTCTGAGTTCCTTGTGATCAGATTAATTTTATTTTTACGTAGTTCGTTAATTTAAAGTTTTTCTAATGTAATAAAGATTGCTATTTGAAATACAAGAGACGTTCAAAAACTAAGCTTCGTCATTTTTTCAAGCGGGAACTTTATTGACAAAAAATCACCATGGCATCGTGAAATATACACCTTACATTATTTTCCGACATAGTCGCCAGCGACATTGACACATTTGTCGTAGCGTGGAATCAGTTTGAATAAACCACTCTGGTAAAACTCGGTGCCCTGCGATGCAAGGAATTATCGCACAGCCTACTCCACGTTAGCATTGTGTTGGAAGTGACGTCCCGAGATCACAGCTTTGAATGCAGGGAACAGGTGAAAGTCCGATGGTGCAGCGTCGAGACTGTAGACCGGGTGATACATTCTCCCCCATCCGAAGCGACGAATCTGATCTTGTTCGAGCCTTGCTGTGTGCTCACCGGACTTTCACCTGTTCCCTGCTTTGAAAGCCGCACTCTCGGGACGTCATTTCCAAAACATTCCTGAGGTGGAGAAGGATTCTGTGCCACAATTACTTGCATCGCAGGGCACCGAGGTTTATTAGAATGTTTTCTTCAAACTGATTGCACGCTACATCAAATGTCACAATGTCGGTGGCGACTATGCCGAAAAATAATGTAAGGTGTATATTTCATGATGCGTCGGTATTTCTTAAGACGTCGGTGGGGACTATGTCCAAAAATAGTTCAATGCGTATAGTTCATGATACCGTGGTGTATTTTTTTTTTTTTTTTTTTGGCAATAAAATTTCCGTGTAAAAAGATGACGAAACTTAGTTTCGGAACGTCTCGCGTAAATTCTCAATCTCCCCCCCCACCCCCCCTCCAAAAAAACCCAACACAAATTATCATAATTTAATGCCTCTTTAAACTGGATCTTATGAAAGTACCACCATAGCCTACACAATTCTCATATTTTATTCGACTAAGACAAGAAAAGTTTTAAGACGAAAACAAAGTAGATTAAACAAAGGCCAAGGTAACTTTTGAAGGCCATTTTAAAAAACGAGGAAGTATTTCCAAGAGTGAATAGCGATGAATATATAGCTATGACGATGCGGTTTTTCACCCGTTCTAATACAAAGAAAGAAGGAAAATCATTTGTTCCTTTACTTTTTTCTACGACAAATACTACAAAATTTGTTATGTGTAAAAAGCACGTGAGAGTCTTTGTTACTTCTTTAATGGTCCTTTGGCGACACTACGTTAATTGAAACATGTGAATGACAGATATTTCCTTGACCTTAGAATTGTGAGATGGATTTGTTTTTTCATAACAGTATTAACCCCTTCGCGACGGGAGCCCTTTGCTTAATTTTTTATCTTTTACCACCGGTTTTTCAAAATAGAAAATTTTCTTTAATTGAATTGCGAAAATGCTCCGATTAAATAAGGTAACCATTACAATAAAAAATAACTGGTGAGAATAATGAAGGATTCTGAGCACCTTAAGTGGCACGTATACCGGTCGCTCGTCCTCAAGGGGTTAAGTTTTAGAAAGAATCAAGATATTTTCACGGTGTTACGTTTGGCTAAAAATAACACGACTAAGACATTAATAAAAAATATCAGATATGTTTCAAAGAAATAACGAAAATTCTAAATAGATATTTTGCTTCATAATGTCTTACTCATTTTTTTTAATTTAGAGCCTCATAAATGTTTTCCAGTGTTTTACAAATTATTGAATAGAATATCTTTTTTCAAACTGTTGTAAGACCGAACCACTAACCAGGTTCGAACTTAGCTGAGGTTAGTTGCGTTTTGCAGCTATAAATTTTAATCTCACGACTTTAATTTTACACCCAGTAGTCATTTTTGACGCCTAAGATACAAATTTTCTTTTCGTCAATAAAACATTTAATCCATTTTCTGGTAACTTAACCGATACACTCACGACATTTCACGACTTTAATTTTACACCCAGTAATTTTTTATGCCTAAGATACAAATTTGCTTTTTGTTAATAAAACATTTAGTTCATTTTCTTATAATTTAACCGATACACCCAATTATTTTCTGTATTAATTTTTTCTTATTACTCTATTTCATTAAAATATTTCATTTCAAAAAGACACTACACTTAAGTGTGGAAATTTAATTATTCAAATCTATATTATAAAGGACAAACGTGCGTAGATCTGATGTCATTTTGAAGTCGGCAACACCTGACAATTAAATTTCGATAAAGAAAGTTAAAATTTTAGTGTTACATTGACTTTGAGTTAATAATTAAAATTCATATAAAAACAAAAACAAAATGTACTAAAGTTGCTTGCAGGTACATATATATATAAAATAAATTATTTAAAATAGGGGAGACTGGAGAAGGTTGACCATAGGGAAGGCTTGACCCACCCTTCAGTTTTCATATTTAAAGGAATTTCAATGTTTTCCCAACAGGTGGCAACGAAAGCTACTGAAATGCTCAAACAATAGCCTTTGTTTCATGCAGATAATTGCAACAGATGTGAAAAATCAATCAATAAGAGTTTTCACCTTAAAAAGCGTATTTTTTAGAAACACTTTTTAAGATTATCTCAGATAAAATATATCGTAGAAATTTAAGTAAGAAGATTTTATGTAATGCAGAAATATAGAGCTTTCAGGTATAAAGATTATACAGTAAATTAGGCTAAACATACCCATGTACTATACTTTAAAAAGTGCTTATGTGGGGATGCTTGATCCAATCAATACGAGGGAAGGTTGACCAGATGGTCAAAGCTTTCTTAATTAAATGTTCTTGGAAATATTTTTATTATAGACTGTACATAATGAAAAATTAATGGTCACATTTCTAAAATAATGTAAATTTACTCTGTAAAGCTAAAGTAAAATGGGGTGATAGAAAAAAAAATCTTTAAAATTGATTAAAGAATGACGTCAAAAATTGCTGTAGAAGCAAGAAGAAATTTAATAAAATATTAATTGGAAAGTTGATAAGAACTTTTATTTCATTTAAATAGTACCCATAGTAGGTAAATAGAAAGAATGGAAAAGACTAGAAAGGATGAAATCAGCAACCTTGGGAAATGTTAAGTGTTCATGTCTCTGCAAAGGAACATAACATTGATCAAAACACTTCAGGAAGGTGTGTAGACAAATTTCACCAAGATGAGCACAATGAGATGAAGCCAAACTATGTGGCAACTAGTGTTGTCAGGTCGCAAGGGCGTAGAAACCGGGGGAGCTGGGGGAGTTGTGGCTCCCCCTGGAATATTTCAGACGGGCTCGGCTCTCCCGAGAGAAATTCTAGCACCACATCTGTTTACGATACATTGCTGAATTAAAAAATAAAGTATACTATTTCTACAAAATTCACACAATAAACAACAAAGAGAAAAGTGAGAGGGGGTGGTGAGCACACTTGTTTGTGCCTTCACCCTTTTTCTCACTGTTTACAACCCTCCCGATTTCCAGAAAAAACGGTGTATTATATAGGTCTACTACAAATTACCTGCACCGAAAACATATTTATAAAGAGGAGGCTTTTAAAATTGATTTGGAAGAGGTTTGTAAAGAACTTGTAAGCAAAACAACAGAAAGCACTTTAATTTTTGGTAAATAGAAGTGGGAGAAGCCTTAAATTTGAATATTGCATTCGGGATCGCACATAAATTAAGTTTCTATGTATCAAGTATATCTATTAAAAATTATTTTAACTGGATTAAAGAGTTGGTGATCTTTTGATATGCTTCTATTTTATACTTGTGTTTGTGAAACGTGCAACACTATGAAGGAACCCTCCAAAATGAACGAAATGATCCGAGCCACTAGCTTTCCGCAATATGCCCCGGCTCCCCCTATTTGTACAAAGTTCCTACGCCACTGTCAGGTGGAGTGTCACAAAAAGGGGGTGTTTAAAATGAAATTTTTTCCTGTGCCTTGAATTCCGACTAAGCAGTTTTGTTTACATTTTCCCAAATAATTTTTAATAATGATTAAACCCTGTAGCATAAACTTCTGCTTTTTTTAACTGATTTTATTTCCCTTAACAAATATTTCAATATAAAGTAAAGTGGGTCAAGCCTCCTATATGTAGGGAGCTTTGACCCATTATTTTCTCATGATTAACATGAATCATTCTTCAGGTTTCTTATATATTATACTTATGTAGCAATTTTATTTTGAGAACTGACTGTATAACGAATAAAATGATATACGAAACTTTATTTTAGGTTCAATATTTAGAAAATAAATAATCATTTTGTAAAAAAAAAATGGGTCATCCCTCCCCAGTCTCTAATACATTAAAAATACATGAAAAACATATTAAAAACCCAAAGCGTTTCAGCCAATTGACAGGTCTAGCTTCAGGTTATTTAAATGTTGTTATTTCTTTCTGCGTTTATTCGACTAGGATAGGGCATTGTAATTTAACAGTAAAAAGACGGGCATTTTTACTCAAGTTTTTTAAAAATATTTAATACCAGAATTTTTATTTAAAACTGTTTAACTTATTTAATTAACTCTTTTTATTTTTGTGTCTTTCCATTTTATTTTATGAAGAATTTTCCGGTTCGAACCGAAATATATCCATATGTTGGGGCCAAAATGTCCCCTCATCGTCATTCTAGTTTTAAGTGTTAAATTTCGATTTTTCAATTTTCGCTACTGCACTTCTTTAAACTTCTACACATTGCACATTTGTAATTTTTAGACCATCATATAGGAAAAAATGTATTTTTAAATACAACTTGTTTTAAAACTGTTTCGCAATTTACTCATGTATTCTTCTTAATTCTTTAAATTATTTTCTCAGCATTATATTTTAATGTCTCCATCGAGTGCAGGCTCCATTACGGAGAATAATAAGACATTTGCACTTAAAACAATATAAATGGTTCAGGATTTGTCTCCGGAGAGATTTCGATAACGGAATTAAAACTTCATCAATCTATAATTAAATAAACAATTTAAAATTAAATTAAATTAAACACAAAATTAGCACACATGTTATCGAACAATTTCAATTTTTACGAAGGAAAGTCAGTAAGTAGTTCACAAACTGATATGATAGGTCGGAAATTAGTAGTAAATTGCTTCCAAATATGCCAATAGATGGCAGCATAATCAAACTATAAGATGTTACACTAGATTAATATTAACACAATTATTCTAATTGGTAAACAAATCATATTAGATGTAAATTTCCAACTGGGCGAAAAATGTCCGGACCAGGATTCGAACCCGGGACCTCCCTGGCTGAAGCCGCCAGTGCTCTGCCATCTGAGCTATCCCGGACGATTCTGGTCGAACTTTTTCACCCAGCTAACCATGATGATTTCAGCATCTGGTCTGAAACCTGGTTCAGCTCAACAGAATAAATCTCAGGTTATGGAACTCCAGAAATCGCTGGATACGAAATTACACTAGATTAATATTAACACAATTATTCTAATTGGTAAACAAATCATATTAGATGTAAATTTCCAACTGGGTGAAAAATATCCGGACCAGGATTCGAACCCGGGACCTGCCTGGCTGAAGCCGCCAGTGCTCTGCCATCTGAGCTATCCCGGACGATTCTGGTCGAACTTTTTCACCCAGCTAACCAAGATGATTTCAGCATCTGGTCTGAAACCTGGTTCAGCTCAACAGAATAAATCTCAGGTTATGGAACTCCAGAAATCGCTGGATACGAAATTACACTAGATTAATATTAACACAATTATTCTAGCTGGGTGAAAAAGTTCGACCAGAATCATCCGGGATAGCTCAGATGGCAGAGCACTGGCGGCTTCAGCCAGGAAGGTCCCGGGTTCGAATCCTGGTCCGGACATTTTTCGCCCAGTTGGAAATTTACATCTAACATAAGATGTTAATTTCGAATTTATAAGACAGCAGTTGCACAAGATGAGCAGGTTCGTTCAAAAGTTGTTGACGCAGAGCGAAGTGGTCGTCTAGTTGAGATTGCGACAGAAGAATCAGTGCGGAAGGTTGAGGAAATTGTTAGAGCTAACATGCGAACAATAGGCAGCATAGCAACCATTTCCTCAACCTTCCGCTTCCGCGCTGATTCTTCTGTCGCAATCTCAACTGGATGAACACTTTGCTCTTCGTCACCAAGTTTTGAACGACACTGCTCATCTTGTACAACTGATGTCTCATAAATTCGAAATTATTATCATACAGTTGGATTATGCTGCCACCTATTGGCATATTTGGAAACAATTTACTACTAATTTCCAAACTCTCATATCAGTTTGTGACCTACTTACTGATTTCCCCTCGTACGTCATCGAAAAGGGAAAAATATATTTTCAAATATAATTTGTTACAAAACATGTATGAGTTTACTGATAATTTATGGTTTTTAAAATAATGTTTCAGCATGAATTATTTTTAAATCCAACTCTATCGCATGCATCCCGATTACGAATGATTAATCCGTTTTCACTTAAAACAATGCAAATAGTTCAGCATTTGTTTCTGGCTAATATTCCAGAGAAAAATTTAAACTTCATCAATAAATAAATAATATAATATAATAAAACAGACATGTAATCAAACTATGCGGTTAAACCGCTGAAATTATTAGAATAAAAAAAAAAAGGATGGAATAAGTAGCAACATTTTTGGTGATTTCTTCGGCTATTAAAACTCCTGGCATTTGGCTAAAAGAAAATATCGCTTTTAATAAATTTCAAAAATTTATTTGAATGCATCAACGAAATTTTTTATATGAAAATCCTTTTTGATTTTATTAATAGGCAATCTAAAATATTTATATATTAAATAGGGAAAATCTTTTAGAGTGAGAAAAAAAATGTTTTTCATCTATAATCTGTAACCCGGAAAGCGAAGATTAGAACTCCTAGTTTAATTAAAAGATAAAGAAGACTTTGCTACTTCCTTTAGCCATTAATTAATTATTTATTAAACTGGATTACAATACAAGACCTGAAATTGATTTAATGCGGAAAAATATAGACTATAAAAGAATAAGGCACCAAAAAATTGTGTATTATATTATGGCAAGAAACCTCCGTTTGACTATAAATAATAAACCTGCATAGGAAAAAAAAATTATTATTTGCATCTTAAAATTAAAGCATTTTACTCTTTTTGAACATATCGCTATGTAAGTTTAAGGGTTTGTCTTAGCGTTTAACTAATTTACAAATTCCTACTTCATAAAATTTGGTTGCCTGGGTAAGTAGCCAGCCTTTCACGGTATTTTAAAGATGCGCAAACCTTTTCTTCATATGAGTGAAAAGTTGAAAACCACTTCGCGAAAAGTCCGAACTGTAAGGGAGATGAACAAATTCGTCTGATCGGAATTGGTTCAAAAGTTCTTGAGTGTATTTTCCGACAAATGATTTTCATCTTTTCACTCATATCAAGAACTGGTTCTTTAGTTTGGCAATATTACAGACAATTTACACTCATTATAACCAATATTCGTTTTGCTAATAACTAGACTAAACTTAGTCAGGGAAAAGGTATAGTATAATTCTACTTCTGCAGACGGAAAATGTTTAAAACAATGCACGTAGAAACTTTAACACAGTACCGCATAAAGCCGTATAAAAGGCCATAAGACAATTTTTTTCGAGGCCGACTTAACCAACTCGAATTCTAAAATCAGATTTTAATCTGATCATGAAAAGATTTCAATTGAATTTTTTATTCACAAAGTTACAAGTAATTCGTACTAAGACAAATTTTAATAATAATAATAAATGAATAAGAACAATGCATCAATTTAATTGTGAGTCATTTTGGAACGTATATTTCAGTAACATGTATAAAAAAATTTCACGAGGAAAAATTTTTTGTATAAAATGCCATAAAAAAATTCTCAAAGCTATCGTTTAAGGTTTGATAAATGAGGACTAAGAATGGAAAACGCTGAAAGTCCAAAAGAGGAAATTTTTCAAGAGAGCGAAAAAAAGAAAACGAAAGCACGTAATTTGCCACGTTTGGTGTAAAATTTCCGACATGTTTGAACTATTACTAGTAGGGTTAGCACTACAAGAGTTCTCCTGTTTGTTAAGCTTGGCATTTCAGACATTTGTTCGTTAAAAAGAAAGATTTTTTATTTTTTGGTACTTTTAGCGTTTTTCGTTCTTAGTCCTCAAATATATTTCGACTTTTATCTATAACAATGTTTTAATATTAGGATGCTTTTCTTATAAATTATAATACGAACTGGAAATTAGATATGTTTGAAATTTTTCCGACTGCACTCCCCGCCAAAATGCTCAGGCGATCGTGTACAAATGGTAATCCTGCACTGATTTTACTTAAAACGCTTAAAAGCATATTTTAACACATTAAGGACCAGCATGTTTTACAAGAATTTGTATTCAGTTCACACCACTTTTTGTTAAAATCTCAATTTTACTTTAAGAATAACTGTAATGTGTTACATAAGCCAAATTTTACTCCACTCTTTTACTGGTATAGAAAAAAAAAGAAAAAAAATTAAAATCACAAACACGATGTTGCGAAAACGCAACGTCAATCTTTAATGGGTTAAACAATTTTAATCATGTCGTAAAAACTCTTTTTAACATCCACATATCTCTCCTTCCCTTCACTCTAAAAAGAAATTAAAAAACAGATTTTATAAGCTTTACCAGTCGGGTCCGTATGTAATTACATATGTAAATGTATAGAATTACTAAAATACAAGTGAGTTTCCGATTCACAATATCTATAACAATAAATAATATAACGTAATATATGCAAAAAAGTAATTTTTTTAAATGTTTAAAAACTAATTTTTATTATTTTCAACTGTATATGCTAAAAATCGACAAAAATTCGTTTTTGGAACCTGTGGTGTAGTCGAAAGATAAAACAAATTTTAACATTTCTTTTATCAACAATCTTATTCTGAAAAACGTAGCATTAATACATTATTGACTGCGAGTTATTATTATTATTATTATTATTATTATTATTATTATCATTATTATTGAAAATCCTCATTCATATTAAACTGAAAGCATGTTTGTAATGCTTTTGAACCATTAGTATGCGTAGTACATTTAATTTGAAAATAAGAATTTTCGGTAATTTGTTTGTAAAATAAAGTAACATCTATGATGTAAGAGTAACTCTCATGTGCAGATATATATATATATATATATATATATATATATAAATTAATGCTCCCACCACTACTCTAGTAAACACTCGACTAAACCTGTAACAAAAAAAAAAAAAAAAAAAATCTGTTTACGTGTAATCACACCTAAAAAATGTAAATCCTTTTTTCATTTATTTAAGTTCATTCTTCTAATCGTGTCCCGATTTTCACCAGTTCGCAATTTGAATAAGTTATTTCATCAGACTACTTTCTTTAAAAAAACGCTCTCTACATTGTATGATGCAAGATTCATTCTCTTGAAGCGAATGATTCCTCACTTTACAACTCCACCCAAAAAGGGCAATAGCAAAATAAAATATAAAAAGAAAAGTGTTTGATCCGACATAAAACCACGCCGCTTCCCGAGTCATTCTTCAGACGAGCATCCTTCAGTTGTCGGTCCAGTTCTTCAGCTTGCCTTTCTACTAAACTGTTGCAAATTTTCTTAACACGAACTATTCAGCTTCTTTCTTCCAAACTTTTCAAATTACTTCTTTTATAAGTTTTTATTTTTATTTTTATTTTTATTTATTTATTTATTTTATTTTATTTTATTTTATTTATTTAATTTTTTTTTTTTGGGGGGGGGGGGGGGTGCGGTTAGAGAATGAAGTTTATTGCTTATATTTATTGGTTATGTTAACCGTTAAAACTTTTTCTAAAAGATTTCTTTGAAATGTATATCTGATTTTAAATTGATTTTATCATTTTACATTTTTGTTTTCGCGCTTCAATAATCATAAAAGTAAGAAAAAATAAAAAGAAAAAATTAAACTTTTAGTAGTACTTACTTAAATTTAGATAAACAAATTGTTTCCATTGTTATTTAACCATTGTTATTTATTCTTATTTTTTTCTCCTTTGATTATGAAATATAAATTAAAGTTATGATAAGTTATACATTAGCCCATTTGTTTGGAGAGTTCTTTCTTTATTTTTTTTCCTTTAATTCAAATTATTAATAGCTCCTACTTTTTTTTTTCTAAAAAATAATATTCGTTTTATTTAATCTGTCATTAATTAAGGCGAATATTATAATTTTAAAAAGCTGGTAGAAATCAAGCAATATTAATTTAAAAAAAAAAAAACGCCCAACTGACAACATTGCTTCGCAGGAAACCCTACTTTCGGATATTATGGGTTAACCATTTTGCTAAAAATGAATTTTTATAAACTCAGATAGGATTGACTAAGATTTAAATTTCAGGAACTATTTTTATAGTCATGCATTATTAAATCTAGTGTAAATCATGATAAAAATATTTTTATCAATTTGCTTTTTATAAATATGTAAAATCTGTTTTTTTTTTTTTTTTTTTTTTATGACAGAATATATTTAAAGGACAGTGACACATTTAATTCCAGAAATATTCTGAGAGAGAAAAAAATGATTAATTAACAGTTATCTGCTGACATTTTCAAATATCCCTATAATTAATTATTAAGTTTCATTTTTAATTAGCCTTTAAGGAAACAAATTGCTTATCAGGCTTTTATCATACAACTTGCCTATATGGAATAATAATTTTAAAAAATATCCCTGCAATCGTTGTCCAAGGAGTCTTTTTTGGCAACAGGTTGTTCCAAGGTACGAAATTAAAAACATGAATGTAACGAAAGTTAACGATAAATAACCCTTGAGCAATCCCCGAAGGTTCAGACAAGACGGTGATCAGGGTCAGGTCTCGACCCCGATAGGGTCCAAATTGCGAACAGATACCGACCCCACCTCTCAAAAGTCCCACCCATTTCTGTACCGTATTGATCGTGCCTGCTGGGTCAGAATTTCGAATTTGGGTATAAAAAGCGATCGATAATGACACGAAAATATTCTAGAATCACAAGAAGGATATAACTGAACAAACATGAAAGTGGTAAGTAAAGTATTGATCAGATATACCCTAAATCAGTTCAGTTAATATGACTCTACTTCTCTGGATATAACTTTCAAATATTTGCTGCATAAAAATTGATCGTAATATGGAAAGGATTTTGGATTATATACAGTCACATATTCTAAATTCTTTGTATAGTCTATGTATAGATGCACGGATCAATTGCATCAATTTCTCTGTTGGATATTGGAAAGATTCACTAATCTCAGTGATTAACCTACTTGCCTCAAAATGTAGAGCATGAGCTGATGTTCCTGGATTCGTTATCATCGTGGTCTCTGTGCAAGTTTTCAGGGTTTCCCTTCTATTCGAATCAAAATTTCGCATTTTGAGGAGGTATAACCTAAATCTGTTCTGTTAAAATGACTCTCTCTTGTAACTTTGAGGTATATACTCCGTTTAAATGAATTGCATTATAAAATCTTTCGGATTTTGTACTTGACTCCTCCTAAATTATTGCATTATAAAGTCTCTCGGATTATGTACATTGACTCCTCCGAAATTATCGCTATAGGACGCTTTAATCTATTACAGATGTAGGTGCATAGTTGAAAAGTTTGAGTCAATGTTTGTTTAGTATCAACGAGTTTTTGATGAGGTAACTGTGCAACGTTCTCAGGTCTATACTAGAGAGAGAACGATAATTTGAATCACTGTACCGGGAAAAGACCTCAGGAAACCTATAGTAATGTTGCTCTATAGTAATATTAACATTTTGCCCAATCCGTCCAAAATACTTTTGGATGTTGAAAATCAACAGGGTTATATTCTAAGATACGGAGACACTGGAGTTGAAAAAAATGGATTTATTACCAGGTTTAAACCCAAAAAGACATGGTTTTCTCCCAAATTTATTCTCAAAAGACCCGGTTTATTTTCTAAAATCATAGTTTATAACAAAACTCTCGGGTTCAAAATAGGCTGTGTTTTTCAATCTTAGCAAATCTAACTGGAGTAATAATTAAGTTTTGGAATATTTAGGTTTTCTTATCCGCCTAGTGATTAAGGGCGATTACTTTTGATAACAAATCCTTGTTCAGGTAATTCACAACATTCAGGATCCACTTTAAGCTATTTTAGATTTCCTTTAAGTTTATGTGAAAAAATATATCACAGACCCCCTTAAAGTTACTTATTAAGTAATTAAGATCAAATAGAAATCTTTGCAGTGCATAAATAACCTGTTAGTAACAATATTTCACCAAGCATTACATGTTAGTTTTTATTTGTATGAGTTCAGTTTATGTTAGAGTTCTTTTCCCCAACATAATAGACATACTATCAAACATAGGCGCCATAGTTATTGTATAAAAAGTTAAAAATGACAATTTCTTTTCTAAGCTGTAAACGTTCTGATATTCCTTTATATAAAATTTCGTACTTCTATCAAAATAATAATATGAGAAAATGCACAAATTTATGGAAGCCATTATTATGTTTAAAGCCCATAACTTTACTACAATTCTCTACTCTCAGATTCGATCATTATTAGATGCTTTCGTAATTATATAAATACGTAGCACCCACAGTCGTCGTCTGATCCGTCCGTCTGTCCTTATATAACAGCGAAAAACTATCCTACCGGATGATTTGAAATGTAATATATATAATCGTTGCAGAATTTCGTCGAATCATTTCAAATTTTATGAAAATCGAATCAAAACTTAAAAAGATATTATTAAAAGATTTCTTCATTTTTTTAAATCCTATTATACGTAATTAATTCAATGATATCCCATGATAGTTGATGATTCTAGGTTACCACGGTGATGGCGTCCTATTTATTTCCGTATTACTGAATTTAATATGTATAATCGTAATAAATTTTGTATTCATGCATTTTTGCATAAGAAAGCAATAGCTATTGCACCAAGTTCTGAATATTTATAAAGCTAATTATAGTACGAACGCACCTCATTTGTCACGTTTGACGTACAATTTCCGACTTGTTTCGAATCTAAAGAAGGAACTTGCACTATCGATAATTTTCCTTGAATGTAAAAATATGCCATATATATATGCACATTCTCACAATCTTTTGACTTTTGGGGGAAAAAAATCTGGCGAAATTAAACTTGCTAAAATAACATTTTAATCTGATAGACGAATGCCTTAATGATTCAAAATAAAGAAAAAATGGTCAGCAGCGAAAAATGTTTTATTTAACTGAGGTTTAAGTTAAACTTACGAGTTTAATTTTCCTTACCATTTTACCCCTATAACTTTTTATTTTCTTCTAAATTTTTACTTATAATGAATTTGCATAGTACCCACGGGACATGCAAATAAGAAATAATAACAATGTAGTACTTTTAATACAGAATTTTTGTATAACATTGCCTTAAAGGGGTGTTAAAGAAGGGACAGTAAGGATGGAACGGTAAGGAAAATTACCACCTATTTTTGGGAAAATCGTGTTAAGACTAAGTGATAGCCACAATGTTAATTTATTTTTAGAAACAGTTGTTAACATTGGATTAAATTATTTTTTTTTATTATTATTTACCTCGAAAAGTGCAGGAATAAACCTTGGGGACGGTGAGACTACCAATAAAGTCACGATGCTTGAATTTGATATTTAAATGCTGATTTAAATTCTACAGTAAATTTCCTGACAAAGAATTTCAGACATTATTTCTCTAGCATACTTCTGCATGAGAAAAAACTTGAAAAAAGTTCTGCGGCTGCATCTGAAATGATTTTCTGTATAATTTTACAAGAGGGATGGCAAGGAATCTAAAACCCAGGGACAGAGTTTAAAAAATAATTACAACCCTAAAAATGTGTGCAGGTTAATTTTTAGCTACATATTTATGTAAAACAATAGTTCTAGTTTCAGAAAAAAATTACATCGAATTATTTTTATTGAAACAATTTTATCCAGACAGCTCCAAACTTAAAAATCAGCATCAGGGACACGAGACGGTAGATGAGTTTTCCTGGTATTTGGACCCCCAACATCGTCCAAAACTTATTTATCTCCTTAATATTGTTATGCAATAATGCAATGGGATGTTCCTCAATATATGAAATAAAAAAAAACACAAAAAGTGTATTAAATAAAAAATTATTATTAAGGGACATGAAAGTCAAAAGATCATTTTAAAAAGATCTTTTTGAGGAAGTATTTTATGACTAGTTACTTCTAATAATGAATAAACATGCAATTAAAAAAAAAAAGTTTAAAAAATAATTCGAGGGATTTTAAATCGTTAGTTTACAAAAAAAAAAAAAAAAAAAAAAAAAATTGCTTTAAAAAAGCATTGCTTTTAATTTTTGCCATTCTTTATATTTCAGGGAGTAGAGGGATGCTCGCATGTATTCTTCCTTAACGTACAATGTACATGCGTTTCACTATCCTGCAGCCCATTAATAATTGCCAAAATGTAAGTCCGCATGTACAACAAATTCGGAAAGATCATTTGTAATGCAATTTAACCAACATTTCATGCAGAAATTATAACTTTTAAAATACATGTTAAAGTTTTCCGGGAGAAAATTTTAGAAATTATTAAATAATAAGAATATATTCTTGAATAATTCTTAAAAGATATTCTTAAATATTTCAAATGTTTTTCTTTTATAATTTCAGTTATTCTGCATGTTTTTTTGCATTGTTATTAAAGCTTAACCCTCTCGCCGCGCAACCCGAGATTTTCTCGGGCATGCATTTTCCCATCTAATTAATCCTCCTTGATTACTCCCACCAATTTTTTTTTTTTTTTTGTAAATTTTATCTTATTTAATCGGAGCATTTTCACGATTAAATTAGACATTTTTTTTTGAAAAACCGGTGGCAAAGAAGCTATTTTAATTATTTTGAAGCTATTTTAATAAAACAATTATGCAGCGAGAGGGTTAATAAATAATTACCATTTCTATTTCAAAATAGCTTAAAAATTATTTGTTATATTTATTTTTAAAAATAATCACCAGTATTTATGTATCTAAAGAAGTTTCGAATTTATTTTCATGTGTAAGTGGTTGACTGTAAAACTTTTATTTCGCATATAAATATTTACAGCACTTAATAGAAACTATGTTTATGTATATATGTAATTTCTTATATTAACGATATATAGCAATACATACATAAACATGTAATCTTTTTTTTTAAATGTGGGTGATAGAAAATGGAGAAAGAAAACGAATGCATGCTATGGGGGCACAAAGAAATCTTCTGATTTATAATCAAAACTAAAAAAAAAAAGTCTACTTTACCCGCATAAAAAGTATATTTTACCCATTTACGTAGATTTTTTTTACAGAAGTCCTGCCAATGGATTAAAATGCTGTAGAAAACTTTTAGAAAAACAATGCAAAAGGAAAAAATGTTATAATACAATTTTTAAAATGAGTGAGCTCAAAATTAGAAATTACTATTCTTGTAGTTTTTCTGTATTTTTACTTATTTATAGGCATAAAAACAAATTTTTCACACATTAAAGAAAAAATCATGTAGATGCCATTTTTAAAAATACTTAACTTTAAGAACTTTAGTACTTAACTTTAGTAACTTTAGCAACTTTAAGTACTTAACTTTCCAGACAGAAAAAGTCAGTCATTAAAAACACTCATGTGTTTCCTTTAACAATACTAAAAAGACTGACTTCTCCTGTCCGGAAAAGTCAACCATTAAAAACACTCATGCATTTACGTTAAAAAATATTAAAAAAACTGACTTCTGCTGTCCGGAAGAAAGTTAATTACTTTTTTAAAATGGCATCTACAGGATATTTATCTGTAAAAAATTTGTTTTAATGTCTATAAATAGGTAAATATAAAGTAAAACTATGTGATTAAAGATGACGTATTGTAACTCACTTAAATACTATTCTTATCTTAATAAATTATTACTAATATATTTTTTAGTTTAATTATAAAGTTACGCATAAAAGTAAACTAATGAAACGCTTAAAAGAAGAACCAATGGAGAAATGAGAAGATAGTAATGATAATTTGTAATTTGTTTAGAACTATAAGTTAAATAAACAGTTGCAATCCGTCATATGGAAAATGTACAGTAGACTATAGAATTAGTCTATAGATCTTGGTCTCTCTATTAGGAGTGGACTATAGACTAGTTTTAATCTATTTTTCAATAATTTTTTTTTGTCAACTTCTTTATTCAAACGAAAGTATTTCTAAATGTATTGCTTGTCTAATATTCAGTTTTTAAAAATATAGACCACCGAAAGTCTTATTTAAAGTTACTGGAACTCCATGCATTAAATGAAGTGTCAGAATACCTGCACAAAAACGATAAATTAACAGCAATAACATGAAAATAATTTTTTAATAAACATATTTTAATATTTTATTTAAATAAAAGTTATGCAAATTTAGATACTTAGCTGAAAATATTTAACACTTTCCGGCGCGGTGTCCTTAAAAAAGGACACCTAATTTTAATGCCAAAACTGACAATCGGCACCAAGAATATTTAACTAAAATTTTCCTATTAAAGTACATGAAAATAAGCAAGTTCATATTTTCTAATAAATTCGTTTATAAATTGCGGTGTCAGCCCATTATTTCATCAGTTTATAAACAGAATTACTCCGCGCCGGTAAGGGTTACTTGAGAATTGATAAATCCAAAAAATCGATATTCCGGTTTGAAAATAAAACTTATTAATGCAATATAAACGGTTTTGGAACTCGAAAACTTTTCCGAAAATTAGCGACTGAAAAAGAATTTTTTTTTTTTTTTATGAATCCCTTTTTTTTTTTTTATCTCGAAAATATATTGTTTTTTGAGATTTCTAAGAATAAAATAACCCTTTTTGGGGTTGCGGGTTAATCGATACAGGTTATTATAAATTTTCGCAGATTAAGAAAAAAAAAATCTTTTCTTACACTGAAAAACCAATTCGGAAAACTGTTTACTGTAAAACAAAAGCTTTTTTAAAAATGCTACTTTAAATCTCGAAAATATATTGGTTTTCCAAAGATTAAAAAAAACACTCTTCGGAGCCGTGAGTTACTCGATATAGGATATTGTTTATTTTCCTCCATAGACATAATATATTTTCAAAGATTAATTTAAAAAAAATCTGTTCTTACAGTGAAAAAAAATAAAATAAGGAAAACTATTTACTGGAAATCTAGTTAGAAAATACTGGTATTAATACAATATAAAGTTTTCGGAACTCGGAAACGTTTCCGAAAATCAGAAGCCTTTTTTTTAATGCTACTTTAAATCTCGAAAATATATTGGTTTTCTAAAGATAAAAGAACACTCTATGGAGCCGTGATTTACTCGATATAGGGTATTGTTTATTTTCCTCCGTAGACATAATATATTTTCAAAGATTAATAAAAAAAAAAAATCTGTTCTTACAGTGAAAAAAAAAAAAATACGGAAAACTATTTACTGGAAATCTAATTAGAAAATACTAGTATTAATACTATATAAAATTTCTGAACTCGGAAAAGTTTCCGAAAATCAGAAGCTTTTTTTTAAATGCCACTTTAAATCTCGAAAATATATTGGTTTTCTAAAGATAAAAGAACACTCTTTGGAGCCGTGAGTTACTCAATATAGGGTATTGTTTATTTTTCTCCGTAGATATAATATATTTTCAAAGATTAATAAAAAAAAATACGGAAAACTATTTACTTGAAATCTAATTAGAAAATACTGGTATTAAGTTATATAGTTATCAAAACAGAGGGAGGGGGGGGGCGGACTTCTACGAGAGTATATACGATAATCATTTAAATAAAATTAATTATTTGTTAAACAGGTGAAAATAGAACTTGTTTTAAGTTTTTTATTAACAAACAACTTATATTAATACATGGAAATTAGTTTAGAGGGAAACATTCGCCTTGTATACAATATTTCAAATGAAAATCAAATTTCAAAGTACAAAGTAAAATTGCTTAAAAGGCGCAAAGGCCAACATAGTGAAAAAGATTCCAAGCCGGGACTCGAACCCGGGCCATCAGTATAGCGCACTGACGTTCTACCGACTAAACCACTTGAAACGATACCCAGCACGGAAAATTTCCCACTATTATATGTTGGCAACGCTACAAACGCAGCACAAGATGGAATGTTCAACGTGAGCCACCGAACTGGGGCAAACACGGAACATAATTAAATCCAGCATCGATAGAAATTTCTATCATCGATAGAAATTCGCATGATAGAAATTCTATCATCGATAGAAATTTCTATCGATGCTGGATTTAATTATGTTCCGTGTTTGCCCCAGTTCGGTGGCTCACGTTGAATATTCCATCTTGTGCTGCGTTTGTAGCCTTGCCAACATATAATAGTGGGAAATTTTCCGTGTTGGGTATCGTTCCAAGTGGTTTAGTCGGTAGAACGTCGGTGCGCTATACTGATGGCCCGGGTTCGAGTCCCGGCTTGGAATCTTTTTCACTATGTTGGCCTTTGCGCCTTTTAAGCAATTTTACTTTGTACTTTGAAATTTGATTTTCATTTGAAAAACAACTTATAGTTATTTCTTAGGATCTTTTAATGATTATAATGTCGAACAGTTTTACCTTTTGATTTTATCATGCATTAACACTTCATACAATTTCATTCAAAGTTTTTTCCTTTCTTTCTAGTTTCAATTTTGACCACTCCTTTTTTATTTAAAAAATTTTTAGTCTTTTGTACCACGATGTAACTTTGGGTAAATTTGGAAACAAAAAATATTTAAATAAAACGAATTAACAGCCAAAGAAAAACATTGTCACAATAGCTGAGCCTGCCGTTGTGTGAAACCCCTATTTTCCTATGGAAGTATTTGCTTTATTTAACGACAGCAATTCTCACGGTCTAAGAATACTGTCCGAAAAATGTACATTTAAAAAAGGGAGAATGTGGCAGATACACAAGTGTTGAGTTTTTATAAACACTCTTTGCAGAATTTTTAATCTTTTATCATCGGTTTAAAAAAAAATGACTAATTGAAAATTAGAGAAGCTATGATTAAATACAGGACAATTTTCAATTAGAAATAACTGGTAAGAATAGTCAAGGATAGTGTTTCAAGTCAATCAGTGACAGTGAATCACACATTGCATTTCCGATTACTTTATGCGTCACATATCAGGTTTGCCACTTTGGCCTCTATTTGTATACCGAAATTTCGACTTTAAACCGAAACTTATTAAAGAAGAATTTTCACTTTAAGAAATCAAGAAAAATCTCGTATTAAATAAATCTGAAAATACATTTTGCATTTTGAGGTGTGAATCCGAATTTGTTTAAAAAAACGTGGAGGCCAAACTGTCAACCCTCTTACGTATATGCGACGTTTATCAAGGAGGACTTACCGGGTGTCCTAAAACAGACTGACTGATTTTGAAATTCAACAACTCACAAACGGTGACATATATTTAAAAAATTCTTGCAGGAGGGTTATGTAGTATGTCAAGAGTTTTTTACCGTGATTCTCGAATTTAGTTCGAATTACAAACAATAGATGACGCTGCAAGCAATAGGTGTTAAAAACAAGCTGGATTATTTGCCCTTTCTCTTCTC
The DNA here is from genome assembly GCA_963932465.1 of Maratus speciosus. Taxonomy (NCBI): domain Eukaryota; kingdom Metazoa; phylum Arthropoda; class Arachnida; order Araneae; family Salticidae; genus Maratus; species Maratus speciosus. The sequence continues at coordinate 178,812,982 of OZ010793.1, forward strand.
CCATGCCAAAAAGGGAGATTAAAATGTATTGAATGGGTCCCGCAGTACCAAAATTCGGGCCTGGATTTAGCGCATATTGCTCGCAGCGCCATCTATTGCTTGTAATTATAACTAAATAAGATAATCACAAAAAAAAAAACTCGTGACATCATGCATAACGCTCCTGCAAGAATTTTTTAACTGTGACCGTTTTCAAGTTATTGAATTTTAAAATCAGTCAGTACTTTTTTAAGATATCCGGGTAGTTTAGTAAAACTAAAAGATTTTCCTGTTTTTTTTTTTTTTTTTTTTTTTTTTTTTTTTTTTTTTTTTTTTTTTAATTACATCCACTAGACTCAGGCTAGACAATCGCAATTCAGCGTTTACGATTATTTCCTGATACGTTTTTTCATTAATTTTTAATTAACTGTACTTTTAAATCAAATAGCACGATTTAACATAATATGTGTGTACCATGTGAAAAGCTTGTTCAGAAATATTTCGAGTGATACCTCATTCATCGTTGTGCGTTTTGTATGCGCAAAGAAAAAAGAGATGTTGACATCCTCAACCATTTAGATAATAATTTAGATCCAGCCTGTTTGCACTTATCATGTTTTAATTAAAATTTTTACACAAAAATTCATTTTTTTTTCTGTCTAGATTGGAGTTTTGGTCGTGCTCGTGGCTGCAGCTGCAGCTGAAATGATGATGGCATCTGAATCTCATCCAGTTTCCAGCTATCATCATGGTCCAGCTCTTCATCATTCCTCTGCAGGTCACCATTATGGTGCTCATGGACACCATAATGCAGGACATGGTGCTTACGGACGATCCCATTATGGAGATCATGGACAACACCATGACCGCGCCCATGCTGCCCACGGACACCACGATGTTGGAGCTCACAAGGAACATGATGCTCATGGTGCTCATGCTTCCCATTATGGAAAATACAAGAATGTAGGAGCTTACGCTCATAATAAGGTAAGTCACACAATACAAAACAAGAAAATTTAACGTTTCAACGTGTTTTAACGTATCAATGATTAGTGCTATTAATAAGAAATTATTTAAATAAAATGCATTAATATTTATTTAAAAATACATTTAAATGACATTTCAGGATATTTAAATAAATTTGTTTATTTAGAATTTTCTTAGTTTAAAAAATTCTTATACAGGCGTTGTGTTTTAATAGAAATCTTTTAAACCCACTGCGTAGTGGAAATTCCTAAATATGATGAAGATATATTAAACTGAAATTATTGTACAATTTTTAAAAAACTTAACCTTTCTATAACGGAATTCACTCATAAATTGAAAATCTCCATGATACTGTCGGAAGGAACGCTATGCAATTATAATTATGCTAACACGAAAAACTGTCCAAAACAGAAATTATACATGTCGATGGCGATTTCATTAGATGTTTTTACTATAGTCATCTTCTAAAATATCAATTTAAATATCGATAAGATAGATCCATACAATAAGATATTTAAATCATTAAAACCATACTTGCCAACTTTCCCTTAAACTTCCGTAAAATGTGAGTTAAATTGACCGAGGTTAAACACGTTTCGAACCAGAAATTCACTAAAGAAATTAATTCAAATAGATTTCATAGAGGAACATGATTTTAAGTATATAATGATACGTCAAATAAATTTTCTGGTTAGTAACGCGCATAACCTAGGTCAACTTAACTCACATTTTACGGAAGTTTAGTTGGATGTTGGCAAGTACGTTAAAACCTTAAGCATCCTAACCATGTTTTTCCGTCACGTAATCTTTAAAATCAATAGCTGATTTAACACGAAATTCATATAAGTGCAGTGTATAAGATAAATAAATATGTAAAGTAATCATAAACAAATTCTCATACAAATACATTTCATAGCTATTGTTCTATGAATTATTAAGCTAACATAAAAATTTTACAGGAGGATTAAAGGTTTAAACGTAATAATAATCTACAAAGCTTAATGTATTTCTTTTCCGTAAAAGGTTCTAAATAAAATGAAAAAAATATGAAAGAAGCTATTTAATTCCAGTTTCGGAATAAGAAGACTTGAATATGTTATGCGTTATTGAATGAAAACGATTTCAGGAAAGCGTCATAAGTTAGCCAGTTTGGATTTGAGTAAGCTTTAACCCTTTCAAGGGCAGAAAAATTCTGTTCGTAAAATGATGAAATAATTGACTGACACCAGAATTTACAAACGAATTTTTCAGAAAATAAAAATCTGTTTTGTTGCGCTTTCATTATAAAAGCAAAATTTTATTAAAATATTATTGGTGCCGTTTTACAGGTTTGGAATTAAAATTAATGATCACGCCGTGTGATCATCAGAGTTGAAAGGGTTAAATATGGAGTATTCAGAATAAAGGTAATTTACAAATTTTAAAGTATTCCCCCATCTCTTCAAAGCGCAAAATAAAACCTCCTCTTTTTAAAAAGACAATTACTTTTTTTTTTTCTTACAGTCTTTCATTTTATCGCATTCTCGAAGTATTATTTCGTAAAATTAAATTAAATCTAAAATGGAATTTGAGAGATAAAATATGTATCATAATATTGATGGAATAAAAACTAAAATTTCTGTTCTACTATTTCAGGGATCAGGATACGAAAAAGCTTACCACTACGACAAAAAAGCCGGACATCACGCAATCCACGCCGACCACGGAGCAAAAAGCGGACACCATGCCGTTCATGGAAAACATGATTACCACAACACTGGAGCTCACGCCAGTCACGGACATGACAAGTATGGTCACCACAACAAACATGGTGCCAGTGCTTATGGACACCACCAGCATGCCAGCGGTCACCATGGAAAATACGGTAGTGGACACCATTTGATGCATCATCAAGCCCCAGCAGTTCACCACAGCTATCATCATGCCCCAAGCTACCACCACGCTCCAGTTAGTCATCATGGTGGCTACAGCAGATATTAGGTATTTAACAGTAAGTTGATAACTTTTAGCTTTTGATTTCTTTTTTAAAGAATGCAATTTAACACCTTGATGCTGGAGCGCATACTGTTCTTACTTTTGAGATGAACTACTTCCGAAAATTCACCTTCGTCTAATTTAATCGCAGAAATTACTCAGAAATCGTGCAAATTTCGCCAGTAGATAAACGAAAATTATTATATAGAAATAACGGTGTACAAAAGTAAAAACCGTACGCACTCTGTATAATAGACGTAAAGTTTAGAGCGGCGTTTTCGTAATATATCTAGATGAAGTTTTAATTTAATGAAGGTGAGATATAACATTTCAAACTGTAAATTTCCAAACTGTTACTTAATTGCATTGTTTTTCATTGTGGCTACACCTGGTATTACATGTTTAAAAGTTAGTTAATAGCGCTTGATATTTATTTTTTTAAGGTACACAATTTGATATCATAAGGTGGTTCAATAGTTCATTTTTCCTTTTCATAATATTAATAAGGGTGTAATGCTAGATCATAAATTGTTTAAATTCTAAAATAATATTTAATTTTAGAAGTTTTCGTAGTTTCAACAGCAGATACTATGTATTTAACAGTAACTTCATTAAGTCTGTTTTATAGTTGTTCATGGAAGTTATTCTGATCCTGATACTATAATAAGGCGGTTTAAGTTTCCCTTTTATAACATAAATGAAGCTTTATTATTACATCTCAGGCAGAATAAATTTTTACATAGTTCTTTACTTACTTAATTAAAATCATATCAAAGTAATGACTTTCAAATTTTTCAATGCTTAAAACAGTGTTCCTACGTCTCCTGGAACTTTGCAGACCAGGGAATTCTTCAGCACCAGTATTTTCTTTTAGAAAATATCTTCTTAAAATAAGACGAATTCTTGCGCGATTAATCTAGATTTCTTTTCTGTAAAAAAATACTGGTATTTATCCTGGAAAATTCCCTGACCCCGTACGAACCCTGTTAAAATATTCAAATCCATTTAAATATTTCAAGCTACAGCTAAAAATGTTTAAACGACACAAAGCTAGTGATTAATAAATAATTAAATATACCTTTTCTGTTCTTAAACTGTTAATGGTATTACTAATACTCTTAGTACATGTGGTGACAATAATGGCAACTTGAGAAATTTAGTAACATAGCAGTGTTTTTAAGTTATTTTTTTTTATTCAAAAACTCTAAAACTATTTCTAAATAGTAATCTTCGCTTTATCTAATGACAGACAGTTTGTGATTAAATAGATGTTACTGGCCCTAAAAAGTTGCAGATATTTTGAATATCGATTCATCGGTTACAACGTAATACATACCATATATTTTCTTGAGACGTAGCTATTTTTAAATATTCTCATTAATAACATATTTTTGAAATGAGAAAAAATATTATTATGTGTTTGTTTAATTTCAGAATTCTGTCCCTTCTCGGAGCTTCTTTCCCCCTCTCTCCAGTAAATATACCTGCTCGACGACGCACACAAGAATGAAAATATTCCTCAGAATTGTTTTGTTGATGGTGATACCATCTGTTGTTGAATTTATTTATTGAAAGCATTTTGTTTGTTTTGTCCAAAAATAAATTATTTTAAAGAAAACAAAAGTGTTTTATACGAGTTTTAATTTATTTTTTTATTGCCAGTTTGGCTTCCAATTTTAATCCGCAATTGCAAATCCATACTGTAAATTTCGAAAGAATTTTTACTTTAGGTGATTGCTAAATGATTCTTATAAAATAAACCATAAATTACTATTATTTATTTCTGGTATAAACACTAAATTTCTAAATAAAAATGGAGGCGAAAGTAGCAACTCTGATTGAAATACTTTTTTCTTGGGAAATACTGAATCGGTGTTGGTAGATTGGGAACTTTTTTGTCCCCACATTGTTGATTGTCACCGCTTCTTTTAAATACAAATATTCGACCTATTTAGAAATAACATTACATTTTCTAAAAAAATTTTAGAGAATTATACTATTTTATAAAAGTGGTGACAGTCAAATAATCTGAATTAAAATAGTCCCCAGTCTGGCAACAATGTACTGAATCAATACCAGTATACTTTTAAACAATTTTCACAGCAGCTAAACTATAAATTGATCCTCCGTCATTAAAAAAATACATATAATAATAAATGCAATAGTAAAGGAAATTCGCCAAGAAAAATTCTATTTATTATTATTATTATTAACTTGAAAGCATACTTGCAGTGTATGACTTACCCTGGTGCGTACGTTTTTAGGTGTGTTCGTAATTATATAAATACGTAGCACCTATACTCGTCGGCTGGTCTGCCTCTCCACATAAAACAATGCAAAAACTACCAAACCGAATGGTTTGAAATTTAAAATATATAATCGTTGCAAAATTTTGTCGAGTCATTTGAAATTTTATGAAAATTGATTCAAAACTTAAAAAGATATTACTAAAAGCATTCTTCCTTCTATTAAATCTTATCATACGTAATTAATTCAATGATATTCCATGATAGGTAGTGACTATAGGTTGCCATGGGGATTACGTCCTATTTAAGAGAGAGTCATAATATTTCCGTATTACTGAATTTAATATATATAATCGTAATAAATTTTGTATTCATGCATTTTTGCATAAAAGTGCAACAGCTATTGCACCAAGATTTAAATATTTAAAAAAGTAGTTATAGTACAAACGCACCTCATTTGCCACGTTTGAGATACAATATCTGACTTATTACATTTATCACCTGTTGCTTCCTTGATTAGTGTGAGCAAAATTTCGAGAAGTGCGTATAAGCACGAAATGTATGATCCTTTTTATAAGTAATATTGCGTCGAATTTTTGAAAATAAATTTCGCAGAAAAAAGTAACATTAAAATAATTCTAAGAAGCTTTTCACAAATTAGAATTCCTCAGATAGTACGTCGTAGATTTTGATCCAATCATCTGTGAAATTATGCTAGTGCACGCAGGATTTAAAAATTAAATTACCGCTAGACATAATGCAAAAAGAAGAAGCAATTACATAATTTGCAATTAATAAGTTTTCGCTTACCTAAATTAAAATATGCAAGTTTAAAGTAATCAAATTGTACTACAATAAATTTTAAATTAAATTATGTGAATTTTAAAAAATAAACCTAATGGTAAGTAAGCCAAAAATATTGACCTAATGAATTGTAGTAAAGCAGAATTAAAATTAACACTAGAAGCTACAAGAGCAGTCAATTTGACTGCTACCAGTTATGCATAATTTGATTTGAACCAGAAATTTCTTTAAAAAAGAGTTAAATAAATATATGAAGGGCTCACAACCATAGTAGACCAGGTTCATTTTGAAAGAAAAAAACTGAAATAGTTAATTTAGAAGGTGGATAAAATCTGTTTTATGCACTCCCACAGTCAACCAAGGCTATGAACAGATGCCATCCATACATGTAGTAGGAGAGCTGTTGAACATTTTTGAGTAGGTATTTGAGGCACCCTGAAAATTTGTGCAACACTTCTTTTGTAATGCTTGAATACAATATCGAATGTCTGGCTGAAGGATCGTGGCCCAAAAACTGTGCCAGACAAAAAATGGCACTTGACACGTGTCTGGCACAGTTTTTGTGCCGACTAAAGTGTCTGTCATTTTCAAAATATTTTTTTCTAAGCATAAATATTATTCTGTCTCAATCTCAGCGTGCCTCAAATACCTTTTTCGGGTAGTCAAAAAATGGCACTTGACACGTGTCTGGCACAGTTTTTGTGCCAACTAAAGTGTCTGTCATTTTCAAAATATTTTTTTCTAAGCATAAATATTATTCTGTCTCAATCTCAGCGTGCCTCAAATACCTTTTTCGGGTAGTCAAAAAATGGCACTTGACACGTGTCTGGCACAGTTTTTGGGCCGACTAAAGTGTCTGTCGTTTTCAAAATATTTTTTTCTAAGCATAAATATTATTCTGTCTCAATCTCAGCGTGCCTCAAATACCTTTTTCGGGTAGTCAAAAAATGGCACTTGACACGTGTCTGGCACAGTTTTTGTGCCAACTAAAGTGTCTGTCATTTTCAAAATATTTTTTTCTAAGCATAAATATTATTCTGTCTCAATCTCAGCGTGCCTCAAATACCTTTTTCGGGTAGTCAAAAAATGGCACTTGACACGTGTCTGGCACAGTTTTTGGGCCGACTAAAGTGTCTGTCGTTTTCAAAATATTTTTTTCTAAGTATAAATATTATTCTGTCTCAATCTCAGCGTGCCTCAAATACCTTTTTTGGGTAGTAAAAAAAAAAAAAAGGCACTTGACACGTGTCTGGCACAGTTTTTGGGCCACGATCCTTCAGCCAGACATTCGATTTTGTATTCAGCCATTACAAAAGAAGTGTTTCACAAATTTTCAGGGTGCCTCAAATACCTTCCCTAAAATGTTTAACAGCTCTTGGACTATGAGAAAGTATGTGAAAACACTTCGGGTTCATTGAGGGAGTAGGTAAAACAGATTTTATGCACCTTCTAAAGGAACTATCTCATTTTTTTTTTCAAAATAGACATGGTCTACTATGGTTATGAACCTCTCATATGACACAGAACAGTGCTGAACAGTTGAGATGCATTGAAGGGTTACCTAGCTGTGATCAGCTTAACATCCAGTCTATTGGTTTAATGTCTTATATAATCATGAGCCATTGGGGAAAGAAATAGTGTAGTTTTAAAAACTACATGATAAAAAAAGAAAACAATTTATAAAAAAAAAGCTAGAATTAAGAATTTGTTTTTAAGAGATAAAAAGTTATAGTTAAGTCTTTAACCCCTTAACTCTCGAATTAAATTACGGTTGAAAAATTCAAATTGCTTATTGGAACCACTTTTATGAAAAAGAAATATTCACCTTATTTAATGACAGGGAAAACGATACTAAAATATAGCCAGTTTCATTATTTTATAAAACTGGTGGGAATCAAACAATTTGAGTAAAAGACACAGCCCGAGAATATGGGTTGGGTTGGGTTGATTTTTGACGGCCAATTATCTACACGAGGGATATAGGCCCGGGGTGAGTGCCCTCCGTGGGGGTCTTTCTAAGGGAACCTAATCCGTATTAACGCATGGAAGATCCACGGCTCGAAGAAAACCACGAAAACTCCGAACGATTAGGCCGACGGGCGCGATTGGGATCGAACCCAGCACCTCCCGTCTACCAGCTTCGAGAGCAGAACCTCTCGGCCACTGGTGGGGCCCCGAGAATATGACGAGAGCGAGAATTAAGGGGTTAAGCAAATTTAGTAGATGTTAGTAGAAAAATTAAATTAAGGTATAGCTGTAGTTGTATGAACTACTATAAATAAAGATAAATATGCGAAAAAGAATTAAAGTTAGCACCTGTTCAGGAATTACACCCACCAAGCTAGTATAGTAAAAGCTGTAAAGGAGGCAGCATAGGCCGCTTAACAAAAAAAGGCGCTAAGCAGGTCAATACATTTTTTCTTTTGGTATAATTTATGATAAATACATTATAAAATTATAATATAATTACATTATGAATATATATATATATATATATAAGTTTAGAAAGATATAAATATAGGCAGAAAGCAATCTAGATGCGGTGAACACAAAGCTCAGTGGGTGTTCATAATAATGGAGCACTTGGGGCGCTTGCGATGGTGAGGTATCATAATCTGGAAGCCGAGGCTAATAAGAAAGACAGGTTATCACGGTGCATTCCGCGTATGTTTTTTTGCAGACCGCTGGAGTCACGTGATGCTCGAACGCACCAATGAAGGTGTGCGAAAAAAGCATCACGTGTCACTAGCGGTCTGTAGAAAAAACACGTGGGATGCACCGCGGTAGCCTGTCTTTTTCGTTAGCCTCGCTGGAAGCTCTGCTACGATATCGTTAGGCAGGCTTCTAATTAGGCAGAAGAAATTGTCAATATCATACAAAAATATGTTAAATTAATAAGTTAAAAGGCTTAAAATAAAAATTATAGTGTACATTTATATATATATATATATATATATATATATATATATAACTGAGTGAAATTTCCGGCGCTTCTACTGTTAAAATTCGTTTTCAATGTTCCTCGATTGCTGCTTTTTAAATTAGCTCCCATGGGTATGTTAATGGAAGTTCATGAAAATGAGATAAACAATTCTTTAAGTTTCAAGTAAATGCTGTAATATGTGCTTTTTAAAAATAATACATCAAAATCAATATTGTAGTAGATTATTACGTTGTCTATTTATACATACTGGGATTTTGAGAAGGTTCATTGTGGATCTATAGTAGTTTTTCGCGTTTAACACGTTCACGCCGCACAATGGAGTATTTGGTGGATTTAGCCGGCCAAAAATATTTCTTACTGAAGAATTGGACTAAAGTTTATTATTGATTAGTTTATCTTATTACTATCACTTTTTAGTAGTTTTCTTTGAAAAATACATTATATATATACCGGGTGTCCCAAAAAGGACTGACTGATTTTAAAATTCAATAACTTCCAAACGGTGACAGATATTAAAAAAATTCTTGCAGGAGGGTTATGCATAAAGTCAAAAGTTTTTTTACAGTGATTTTCGATTTTAGTTCGAATTACAAACAATAGATGGCGCTGTAAGCAATAGTCGCTAAATACAAGCTCGACTTTGGTTCTTTCTGTTGTTCCATGCAGAAAAAGGAGATGGAAATGTATTATCCGGGCCACAAAGTACCAAAAATCGAGCCTGAATTTAGCCTCTATTGATCGCAGCGCCATCTATTGTTTGTAATTCGAACTAAAATCGAAAATCACTGTAAAAAAACTTTTGACTTTATGCATAACCCTCCTGCAAGAATTTTTTAAATATCTGTCACCTTTTGGAAGTTATTGAATTTTAAAATCAGTCAGTCCTTTTTGGGACACCCGGTATATATATATATGGAAAACATTGTAATATGTAAAAATAACTTCAATGCAACAGAATATTAGTGAATATATTGTATTCAATCCCTCAATCTAAATGTATTTTTTCATATACGGTGAAACCTCCCTGTGCGACCACCTCTATTAAGCGACCACTTGAACGACCATTTTTTCAGGAACGAAATTTATTCCTATAGGCTCAATACTAATTTTACCTCCATTCAGAGACCACAACAATTGAACTCCCTCCATGAGCGACCAATTTCTTTGAAGAAAATGAAACAAATTTCTTTTTTTCTTAGTCACTTTTAACCCTTTGAGCTCTGATGTCTGAATTTCTTCCCACTTAATTTTAATCTCCAAATGTCGCATTGGCACCGGAATATTCAACCAAATTTATTTGAAAATAGGTCAATGCATTTTTTCGTGTATATTATAAAACGAATCTTTTGTTTACAAAATACTGGTGCCAATGTGACATTTGGACATTTAAAAGAATTCACCCCCCCCCCCCCAGAGCTCAAAGGGTTAAAAGGTTTTATTAGAAAAATAATTCCTGAGAGCGCATAGTTCATCAAACTTCTAAACTTTAGAATTTTTTTTGTACCTCTAACTATTAAGTCTTTAAACCCCTGTGTGCCTTTTTATGTTCCTTGTAACCAATATGAATTTTTTTTCAAGAAAGAATGCTTATTCCTACTTGATTCATGCCATCTTTTCTGAAATTCAGGCTTGATATATTTTTTAAAATCATTTGTTATTTGTAGCTTTTGGTTTTCTGAATAATTTCTTTTGTTAACAAGATAAGCCTCGAGAAAATCTAGTTTTTTATCGAAATCAGGCAATTCTGGTTATCCATAAGGTTGAAGAGTTCTTGTCTTGATGTAATTTTAACTTCAGATGGACCTGAAATAATTTTGTACAGAAAATAATAAGAGTAATTAATTTTAAAGATATTTAGCTTTTAGAATTTTATTAAAAATTGCTCATATATAGAGTATTTCAAGTAAAAATCAGTTTTTTGTTTAGTTAGAGAGAAGAGATTCAGTTCAACAACCTTTCTATTGAATTCTCCAATGATTTTTAAATTTCCAATCGTTAGCTTTGAGATTCCGCAACGATGCGCTACTTTGTTGATGACATGACCGGGAGGTAGCTGCACAAACCATCATCGAGTTGACGGCTGCAATTCCAGTATCAGTTAAATCTCGATTCGCATATTAAAATGCAACTGGTCTGCCAAGTCATATCTTGGTGGAAAATACCTGCAAATCTCACTTTAGTGGTTGACTGGTAGTTTTACCACTGTGTTCTTCTTCTCCCAGTGCTCCATGTTTTCATATCTTTGGGTACAGGAAAACACAATGATAAACCTACCGATCAAAAACTAAAATCCGGTTTGCAGGTGGTTTCCACCAAGATAAGACTTGGCAGACCAGTTGCATTTTAATATGCTGTACATGTTCTGCCTAATCCTAGAATTTCAGCCGTCAAATCGATGAGGTGAATGTCTGTTCAGCCACCTCCCGGTCACTAGATTACAAACCAACAAAACTTGAAGGGTTTGGCGAGATAAAATACAATGAGCCAAGAGCGCTGAAATCTTCACTTTCTACCCTTACTCCAGTAACCCATTTGTTTACAGGGAAGGGAGGGGGACTGTTTCAATTCATCTTGTTGTTTTTGTATATATTTTGGTTTTTAAAGAATGGCATGATGATTGATTACCCGGTAAAATGGCATGATATGCTGACTTATGTTTTTATGATTGTATGTTCATTAATGATTCGTTAAAAAATTAAAAGAAAACTATTTTCTAAATTATTTAGTTTAAATAGAAAAACACATTTGTTCGTTTATTAATTAAAGGGAAATTAAAAAATAACCACAATATGTATGTTAACAATAACGAATTTGCAAAGATATATTTTAAAAGAAATAATAACATTTTAGAGAGTATCCAAAAGTACTATAAAATTTTTCTAAATTAGATAACTCCGTTTATCATCTAAGCTCTATCGTACATAAGACAACAATATTTAGATTATTGCTAAATGTTTCAACAGCTGATATTCAAAGTTCATTTTTTTATTCTTAATTATTAAGCATTTTCTTTTTTAATTTGCTCTTTTTTATTGACTCATACTTGAAACGAATTTAAAAAGAGTACACGTGATCAACCATTAGAGCACTTTCACTTTAAGATATCATACAATTTTGAATAAAGTAAGCTGATTATAAAAATTATAAAAAGTAAATCTAAAAAATAAATATTTCAGAAAACATAATGACAGCAGCGCTTCAATAACATTTTCTTTAAATGTTAAACATTCTATGTCATGAAAGAATAAATGAATGGATTTTAACCCTTTATGTACTGACGGTACTTATATGCACCAATAAAGTAACTTGTTATACAATTATTTTAATGCATCGATTAGTAATAGTACAGTTTAGAATGAGTTATAGATTCTTTACTTTATCTTGTTCCAAAAGCACTATAGGTTGTACAACACAAAAATATTTTTAAAAGGATGATTTCTTTTGTCTTATGCATCTTTTCAGCTTTTTTGACGTTGAATGACTGGGGGAGAAAAGTTTCAGTTCGAAAATATTTCTATTGTAAGAACATTATATCTGTACCTAATTCTACGAAATACTAAAAAAAAATATTTTATTTAAAAGATTTGAGTGGAGTTATAAATATTGCACAAAATCCCTATAAATTCAAATTTTATTAATAAATTTTAATGGCAAAATCCTTCTAAATTGTATTAAATGATTGTGCAAATCTTATAATGTAGTTTCAAAAATTCACGAGAAAGGCTTTAGAAGATAAAGTTTTCATGAATTCATCATTTGAGACATAAAGAGTTAAATTCCAGTGGTATTAAATATTTTTATCATAGAATTACAATATATATATATTCATATACATTCTGTCCCTTAAGGGTTGTTCTCAAATAAGGGCAACTTTCTGACATAAGTTTTAATTTACTTTTATTCGAAAATGCATGAAACTAGCTGGTGTTGTTGTTCAGAAACTATGTAATTAAGCTGTTTTTCCTTTTTTTTTTTTTTTTTTTTTTTTTTTTTTTTTGCAAACGCATTAGATTTTTCAAGAATATATTGTCAGTCACGTGATCGAAATCGCTTATAACTCAATAGGTAATTGATTCATCAAAAAATGTAAAAAACAGTTCAATTCCAAATCGCTTCCATGGCCAGGCTTTCGCGTTTTATATATTTCCGTTAAAAATAAATTTGTAAATGAGCCAAAACGTTTTGCGCTTGTTGAGCAGAGCAGTTAAGAAGAGCCTTAAGTTATCGAATTTACAAACCTAATTTATAATGTTCAAAAAAGGAGGTGGGCTATCTTTTTCTTTTGTGAATGCAAGAATTATGTTTTCTAGTTACAAAATGTTATATTGTCCCTACTCTATCAGATTATCTCAAATATTGATTTTAATTTTGAAGTGATACTTCATTATTAGCTTACAATATATTTATCAACATTGTTTAAATTGATTTACTGTATATATATATTTTTCTTTTTTTAAGAAAACACTACTTTATGGGTCTGAAAATAATTGAAAGACTGCTATTCTACAAGGTTTAGAAATTTGATAATCACACAAAATACTCGATTTAGCTATGCATTTTAATTTAGAATATACCTTTAACAAAAAAGTATTATATATTACAAAATTATTCATGTGTTCTTATTCAAATTCAAAATAAACTTTTTTTTTTTGCAGTTCAGTTTGACCATTCGAAACTTTTTTAATAGTTGGTCTTTAGATGATGATAATATTTTTTTTGCCGAGCAGGGGTTTCCCACCACCTCTGACGGTACATACAAAATTCATAAGTATTTTGTTTATGTTAACTATTCTTACAGTACAAATTAATAAAGTTTCATTTTTGATATACGTACTAAACATATGAGGTTCACAACATCTTTCCTGAGGCAATTTAACTTTTAACAACTAAATAATCAACCTTTTTATTAAATAGTCCTTTTTATTTTTTATTTTATTTCATTTTATTTTACTTTTATTTTTCTTTTTTTGTATTTGCTTTATTACTAAAACCCACTTTACAACATTTTTATAAAATTTACGATTTTAGAAAAACGAAGAAACGGCGTAGACTTAACAAAGTACTAAAAAGTTTTAGGAAATTTTAGCAAAATATATTACAGGTGTAGTAAAAACTAATAACAATGTGCAATAAAAACATTAAAATGGGAAAAGATTTGAAAAATCTGTATAAATTAAATCATTTATTTTCATAAAAAACCCCCCAGAATTATAAATTATCTTAAAAAGTGGTAAAATTTATCATTTGTTTTAGGTACAGAAGAGCAATTTTCTATTTCCAAAGCATTTCACAATACATTACACAGTACAGTATCACAGGATACGAAGAACTACGATGCATTTCTCCTCCCTAAGAACTGGTTTCGCTCCACCAACAAATGTGCCAAAAGCTGCCAATTCCCCCTTCAAGTTTTGTTGGATTGTAATGTCGCCTCCCGGTCTGGCAGATATCAATAAGCAAATTCTTTCCCTTGATATTAAAGATTTGTGTAGTTTTCTAAAGTTTATTTTTATATATTTTTATTAGTTTTAAAATTTATTTAATAATGACATATTGATTTATTTACACATTAATTTAAATCCTTTAGTGCGCAGATTTGCATATATGCAAATAACAATATTTTGAATTCAATAGATTTCTTTTATTCGTATATACCTAATTAACACCAAAAAATTAAAATATCAAAATCTGCTTTAATTAATAACAGACATTCTGTATTTAAATAAAGCGAAATTAACCATTGATACTTTCTGGTGTAAAGTCAGATTCTCTGAACTACGTAATTTCTAGAACGTATTCTATCACGGTAATTAAAGGTTAAGTTTTATAAAATAAATAATTACATAAAATAAGGTATTTGGAGACATACTTATTAAAATATTTACTAATTTGCAATATTTTAGGGTAAAACAGCCACATGAGAGTAGTTTTTACTTGTATTGCAGATGTGCAACATAAGGAAAGATTGACGTATTATATGAAAAATGTATCTCTGATTATTTTCATTATTTTTCCTGTGTAATAGACCTTTCAGGGAATCATATATAATTTTTTTTTTTAAACAAAATAAAAAATCGCGTATTTAAGGGTTAATGCTTCAATGATGTAAATAAAATTTTTATTGTACAACTTTTTATAACAGAAAATGAAATTTGAAAATGATTATCGGATTGCTCAACGTTCAACGTACAGCTATTTTCGTGCGAACAGGTCAGCAATATTTTTCGCATGGGCTGTTTTCTCTTGCGCTGTTAACTTCGATGTACATTGAGCAAAAAAAGTATTTGCACGCAGACGATTTTTTGCATAAGTAACCATAGAAAGCAAATTTGATACTATTCTCTTAATTATTCATTTATTTAAATAAGAAGAAAATAAAAATAGCTACCCATTTCCCTTAAACAGTAATATTGCACATTTTAAAAAATAAATTAATATTTTCTCATACCAAAAAAGTATTTGCACAAGAAGCATTGACTGTTAAAAAAGGCATTAAATGTGAACATTATGCAAATGTTTAGCATATCAGTCCCGCAGTACATTAGCCCCGCAGTTTAAAATCACGTAATATATTAACTGGAGCAGGGATTCTGGGGAGTTTTTGTTCTAATGGCGCCGAAAACATGTGAACTGTCTGTTGCTACCCGTGAGAAGATTGTATTTCTTCACAATTCTGGATTAAGTTACCAAGGAATAGGTAAAAAATTAAATCTAAACTTTTCTAGTGTTCGTTATTTAATTAAGAAGAAAAAAGAAACTGGTTCGGCAATAAATAAGCCGCGAACTGGGCGTCCAAGAAAGCTAAATACCAGGCAAAGGAGAGCCATCATAAAAGAATCTTCAAAAAACCCTTTTCTAAGTGCTCGAGAATTGGCTGTTGATGTCGCTTCAACGTCGGGAACAATAGTTACACCACAATCAATTAGAAATATTCTTCATGATGCAAATATTCGAGGAAGAGCCCCTCGAAAAAAACCATTTATTAGTGAAACAAATAAGGTGAAAAGACTTGAATTTGGAAAAGCTTATGTCAGCAAACCACTAGAGTTTTGGAAAACTGTTATTTTTTCCGATGAAGGCAAGTTCAATATTTTTGGCTCAGATGGTAAGAAAACTGTATGGCGAAAGCCAAATACTTGTCTTCAAATTAAAAACTTGAAACCAACTGCAAAATATGGCGGTGGTCATGTAATGATTTGGGGATGCATGTCTTTTAACGGAGTCAGCGAAATGACCTTTATTGGAGGCAATATGAATGCTAAACAATATATTAATATATTGCGAGATCATTTATCTAATAGTGCTCTGAAATTAGGAATTCCTAATTCATATTATTTCCAACAGGATAACGATCCGAAACACACTGCATATATTACGAGGTTATGGTTGCTTTATAATGTAAAAAATCAATTGAAAACGCTACCACAATCACCAGACCTCAATCCGATTGAAAATTTATGGCATACTTTGGATGTGAAAATAAGAAAAAAGAAAATTTCTAACAAATCAGAACTTAAGCAAGCTCTTGGGGAAGAATGGCTGCAAATCAGCAGTGAAACATGTCACAAATTAATAGAATCAATGCCCAGACGATTGCAAGCTGTAATTCAAGCAAAGGGCATGCATACTAAATATTAGCACTGTTTTTAACTTATAAATAATTCCTCTAGTTCTATTTTTACTACTAGTGTGCAAATATTTTTTTGGCAATACAAATGCTACTTTTTTATGTTTTCATATTTTAAATATAATTATTAAGTCAGATATTAAATATGTTTATTTGTTTTGTAAAAGTGTTGGCATTTTTAATTCTTAGTTGCTTTTTATTTATTTATACATATGCTACAACAAATTAACCTGGTGTGCAAATACTTTTTTTGCTCACTGTATTAGTAGTTGAATAAAATCAATTGATTTGTCTGATACATGGAGAAGGAATAAAGCGCAAATGTAAGGAGTTGCTGTCTAAATGTTATTTAAATGTTAGCATAAGCTACAAAAGGGCAGAAATGTGTTGCATCATCTTAATTTGCACATGTATCACCTAGGCATAAATATATATTACTATGGAATACGCTGGGGTATTTTTTTTTTCTGGATAGACCCAGATATACTCATTATTTTTATTAATCTAACATGAAAAAAAAAATTATTTTAGAGTTCCTCCAATTAACTTCGAAATACATCTATGTTTATAAGAGCAGATCAACAATATCTTTCCCATGAGCTGTTATTTTTACATTGATAATTTTAATGTGCCAGTTGTCGAATTTCCTCTCGAAATATAGTTGCGGTCTGTTAGGAAGTGGAGAAAAACATTATTTCATTATACTACAGAATAGTCGAGGTATGTCACAGTTGTGGGAAAAAAGCGATACCATTACTAAAGCTGTAGCAAATCATCATATAAATATATGATTGGTACCAATCGATTAGTAATACTTAAGGAGACGTCTACATACAGTAATGATAACAAACTTTAAATTTTTAAACACTAACAGATAATTTTAACCATCAATCCTCTTCATCCATCATTCATCTTCCTCCTATAAATAGTATCTTCGCATAGCAAACAGAGAGCCATTCGGTCAAACAGCTTAGAAAATATGAAGGTTTAAAGTTTCAAATCTTAATGGTAAATTCATTTTTAATAACTTCAAAACAGATTGAAATCATGCGAAGTTTTAAGAATAACGCAAAAGTTACAGGATAAATTGAGCTGTAATTCTAATTCGCATATTTGAAGCTTCTAAATATCGATTTCTTGTTAAAAAAAATTCTTAGATTAAAATTTATATTTTTTCGAACATTAATTTAAATGTATATTTGAAATTTGAATTATCTGAATTAATCATGATTTTTTTAAATAATTTAATTAAAGTCAGAAATCGTAAAAAGAAATTATATGATTAAATGTGCATATACATGTCACACCTGATGTTTGCTGGATTTGCATAACTGATATTTAAGTTTACAGCAAAAGTCATCTTTAAAAAAAAAAAAAAATCAATTAATATCTTGACAGTTTTTAAACATATACCAAGGAGGAATTAGTTAAATACATTTTCCATATTAGTTTCAAAATTTTGTAAACGGCTTTATATTTGGGATTTTTACAAATCATCAGAAATATGTATTGTAAATTTTATTTTAGTTCATAGAAACACAGATTTCTGTGAACAGAATTTTCCTGCTCACATGCAGGGCCTGATTACCAACGGGGCACACTTACAGCAACAAATTTTAAAAGAAAAGTTCGACTTATCTAAACGCCGCATTCATGTAAAACTTCTGCCATCAATGAGGTAAAATTTTCTGTTTATTTTTAGTGGTAGGAATTTGCCCCGTGGGTAATCAGGCTCTGCTGACATGGTCTTTTTTTTTTAACATGATAGGAAATCTTTGATAGCCCATTCATCGACATAAATATTTTTTTACATACGAAAAAGATAACACCATTTAGATCATTTATTATACTAAAAGACGGATTTGTTATTCGTACCGGAAAAATAATGGTATAAAATGCTAAATTAAGTTTTTTCTTATTCCAAATTTTGTGCAGATGTACTAAGTAAACAATCTAGTTAATCTGATTGTATGTTTCAATCAATCAGATGCAAAGAAACAAAAACAGAAACTTTGACTAGTACAAGATACACTTACTCAATAGGGATATACTCATTGGTCAACAACTACACTGTAAAAAAAGATAGATGTTTTTTAATCTGCAAAAATGTACTATAATCCAGAACGAAAAGATACAATAACTTCTTCCGAGTCACCGAAGATTTCGAAAAGCGTTTTTTTATCTTTAAAAACTTCATAAAACTATTTATTTACGAAATTTAAAGAAGAATTTATAAAAAAAAAAAAAAAAAAAAAAAAAAATTATTAGATGCTCGTCATTTTCGGAAACGTTTCTGAGTAGCTTAAACAGTGCAATAATCATTTTTCTCAAATCGGGTTGGGTTGGGTTGGGTTGATTTTTGACGGCCAATTATCTACACGAGGGATATAGTCCCGGCGGGAGTGCCCTCCGTGGGGGTCTTTCTAAGGGAACCTAATCCGTATTAACGCATGGAAGATCCACGGCTCGAAGAAAACCACGAAAACTCCGAACGATTAGGCCGACGGGCGCGATTGGGATCGAACCCAGCACCTCCCGTCTACCAGCTTCGAGAGCAGAACCTCTCGGCCACTGGTGGGGCCTTTTCTCAAATCGGAATACGACTTTTTCGGATGCATCCATTCTCAGGTAGATATTTTGATATTCAGAAAACATGCTTAACAGACAAACATACAAAAGTAACTGCATTAATATGACTATGAAAATTTACATTATTTTCTTACAATTGTATGCACAAATTCAGTTATGCAGCTGAAAAGGTTTACTTGAGAATGGATAGAAACAGAAAATCTGATTTTCCAGGTACAGAGAACTAATTAACCCCTTAATTATCGCTCCCGTCATATTCACGGGCTGTGTCTTTTACTCAAATTGTTTGATTCCCACAAGTTTTATAAAATAGTGAAATTGGGTATACTTTGGTATCGTTTTTACTGTCATTAAATAAGGTGAATATTTCTTTTTTATAAAAGTGGTGCCAATAAGCAATTTGAATTATTTAGCCGTAATTTAATTCGAGCGTTAAGGGGTTAATGCATTGCAAAAGCTACTAGGAAACGTTTCCGAAAATTACAGGCATTTTTATAAATTGCTCTTTAAATTTCGAAAATAAATAGATTTCTGAAGTTTCTAAAGATAAAGGAATTTTGGAATATGAAATTTTCGGTGACTCGGAAGAGGTTATTATATACACCCTCCGTCCCAAATTTGTTGTGACATTTAGGTCGAAAATTTTGTCCCAAATTAATTGCTACCTTTCAAGTGTGTGGAGTCATAAATAACTTCCGATGCAGTTTAGTAGATCGACACCATTTTTAAGTACTCTACCGCCTGTATACCATAAAGATCATTTTCTTCCTAAAGAATTAACGATTCATTAACTAGAAGGTTGTTTTATGCGATTACTGGTGGAAGAATCCTTACAAAATGGGGCGTGGCTTAAGAGCTTGCGAACACTGAAATTTTTTAAAACTAAATTGGTACTTATTTAAGGAGAGACGGAGGGAATGCTTGGTAAGTAAATGTTGTTGATTGATAGCATAGCACACTGAAATCTCTGAAAAATGTTCAAACAAAATCATCAGTATCGATAATCAGTACAAAAGTAATCAAATGTAACAACCAATTTGGGACAGAGGGAGTATTAGTGTTCGTGATTATTGTACATTTTCGTAGATTAACACTAGAATTACCGATGTTAAATATATACCTAGTTTTACCGCACCCGTCAAATTGACGGATTTTTGATCATGGCTTTTGTTCCGTAGCGGAAGTATAACGAGCTGCCCCTAGCGAGCGGTCTGTAAAAAAGGTAGTTAAGCTGTTGATCGTCAAAGCATCAATACGTATTTCTAAAACACTCCATCCACACTACGCGATGGATATTAATTATGATTTGAAATCTATTCAAATTTGTGAAATTTATGTTTATGTAAGTGTCTTGTGCAGTTTTTACGTGTGAAATAAAATCAACTAAAAAGAAAATTAACGTCTACATTCCACCATCATATCGATCATTGTGGTCCGAGAGAGCCTGAGAGCTACTATGGATAAGCTTAACAGATTAAAAGGCACCGTAAAGGCTGCTATCACAAGATTAGAGCAGTTTTTAACTGATACTACTGATATAAAAACAACGAATGTGAGCACATTAGAAGTAAAATTAAAAAAAGACAGAAGCTCTTCAAAATAAATTAGATGAAATAAGAGAACAATATTTTGACATCCAAGAATTATCTGCGCAATAAGTGCAAGATATAGAGGAGGATATTAACACTGCTAATGAGAGGCTCGAACAAGTCGAGGTAAGCTTAAAAGTTTTATTACCAACTTTTGAAAATAAATGTAATATTTCATGTGTTGATGATCATTCAAAGGAAAACAAAACATAGGTGCGCCTCCCTGAAATTCCATTGCCTTCATTCGGAGGTGATTACTGTGATTTTGCTAATTTTAAAACGCAGTTTACTAACTTGATTGTTAACAATCCTCAATTAGATAATAGTCAGAAGCTATTTTATTCAAAAGCTTCTTTAAAAAACGAAGCTAAACATTTAGAATCACCTGATGATGATTTCAATTCATTATTTCAAGCTCTGATACACAGATACGAAAATAAAAGATTGTTAATCGATTCACATATTTCTTTAATTTTAAATTATGAAAAAATGCAATATGAATCCCCTAAAGATTTGCGTAATTTTATTGATTGTGTTAACAAAAACATTCGCGCACTCAAAATTATGGAATATACACAAAATAATTTATCAGAAAGGGTGTTCATAAATATAATTCTGAAAAAATTGCATAGCGAAACTCAAAAGCAGTTTGAATTATCTCTTGAAAACTCAAATGTTCCAACGTTTGATTATTTAATTTCTTTTTTGGAAAAAAGATGCCTTATGCTAGAAGAAATAAAACTTTCGACTGACGCCAATATGTCTGAATCGAAGTTTTCGAAATCTAAGAACAATTATTCAGTAAATAAGTCCAGATCATTTTTTATCAACGATAATAAAAATAAAAATAAATTAAAGCCATGTGTGTTATGCAATTCGGATCATCCCCTTTTCAAATGTTCTGTTTTTTTTAAACATGAGTATTCGTGAAAGGAAAATGATTGTAAATAAGAATAAATTATGTTCAAATTGTTTACAATTACATCAAAGTCAATGCAATTCTAAATTTACTTGCAGAACATGCAAATTGTCACATAATAGTTTACTACATGAAGTAAATGATATGTCAGAAGCGGCAATAATAAATAAAAATAACGAGTTTGTTAAAAATAAACAAATAAGCAATTCTGAACCTCAGAATAAAGAGACGCCATTAATTGGTTCCAATTTGTTACTAGAAGATAAAAGAAATTGCGCAATATTAAACACAGCTATAATTGTCTGAGCGAAGCGAAGGCTAATACTCAGCGAAATATTACTGCCCGGACACATTACTACTACGAGGGATATTAACGCCATGTCATACTAAAAAAAAAAGCCTAATAAAAACCTTTCGTCAAGCATAACTCAAAAAATATTTGTCGGATTTCGTTTCTGATTGCACCAGAAGGTACCTATGAGGGTCGCCTACTGAATGCACCTACTATGAAAAATAACTTCCAAACCGTTTAAAAATTATATGGAAAAAACTGATAAAAAAGCGCAATTTATCTGCATACGTCACAGAAATTTGGTGTGCGTCACTTTCACCGGTTGATGTTTTCGTAGACAACTGGTTTGAACACATGGAAGAAAAAAAAAAAATACGCACGCATTATTATTGAATAGATCAGTTTCAACCACGTGATCACAAACCTTGCAACAACCCATGGCAACCAGTTTTGGTGGGCAAACAAATAATAATACAGTACTCCGTACCACGGTGACCGTTTTTAGGCTGTTGTATAAAATCTGGCCTGCTGTATGACATACAATTGTGGATGATTAAAACAAAAGACATGAGTGTTTATTGCTCCGGGAGGTTATCTTTCTCTGGATGTCTGTCTGTCTATCATACAGCATGCAATTTTCTTGTAAAGGATGATATTATTATGCAGTAAAACCTCCATAACGGACACACCCGATTAGTCGACGCCTCTATTTAGTGGGCATTTTTTCGATTAACAACCCTTAAATAACTGTACATTTTTTTACTCTCAGTAGCGGACACCTCCAAATAGAGGACAAATTCTGGCCTCCCGAGGTGTTCGTTATTCAGAGGTTTTACTGATAAAACCTCCATAGCGGGCACACCCGATTAGCGGATACCTCTATTTAGCGGACATTTTTTTCGATTAGCAACTCTTAAATAACTGTACATGTTTTACTCTCAGTAGCGGTCACCTCTAAATAGAGGACAAATTCTGCATTCTCGGGGTGTCCGCTATTCAGAGGTTTTACTGTATATAATATTGATAGTTATTTTACAGGGCCACACAAAAGAAGAAGAATATATGAAACGAATATAAACTAAATTCGGGATTGGTAGATAGCTGATGGTAATGTAATTTTAGGATGTTGTTACAGTCATCCGCAGCATGTTTTTAGAGTTTCGTTCATCTAACGAAACCCTACCTGTCTCACTCCTTTGTATGTCTGTCTGTCCGTCTGTCACAGGGCCCGTTCTCAGAAATTATATATGTCGGAGACTTGAAAATTTGCATACCTATAGCTGAACACCACACATCAAACGGCAAATAATAAAATTTTGAAAAAGTCTAATATTTAACCCTCTGGGCTCTAACTTGTGTATTTTAAGCAATTTTTCTAACTCAGCCCCTAATTAAGTTGGAGACATGAAAGTTTGCATACTTATAGCTGAACACTTGCGATAACACGATAAATCATAAAATTTTGAAAAAGTCATATTTAACCTTCCGGTCTCTAACTTCTGTATTTTAAGCAATTTTTCTAACTCAGCCCCTAATTAAGTTGGAGACATGACATTTTGCATACTTATAGCTGAACACTTCACATCAAACGACAAATCATAAAATTTTGAAAAAGTCCAATATTTAACACTCTGGGCTCTAACTTATGTATTTTAAACAATTTTTCTAACTCAGCCCCTAATTAAGTTGGAGACATGAAATTTTGCATACCTATAGCTGAAATCCTCACATCAAACGACAAATAATAAAATTTTGTAAAAAGGTCTAATATTTAACCCTCTGGGCTCTAACTTGTGTATTTTAAGCAATTTTTCTAACTCAGCCACTAATTAAGTTGGAGACATGAAAGTTTGCATACTTATAGCTGAACACTTGCGATAACACGATAAATCGTAAAATTTTGAAAAAGTCATATTTAACCCTCTGGGCTCTAAGTTGTGTATTTTAAGCAATTTTTCTAACTCAGCCCCTAATTAAGTTGGAGACATGAAATTTTGCATACTTATAGCTGAACACCTCACATCAAACGGCAAATAATAAAATTTTGAAAAACTCTAATATTTAACCCTCTGGGATCTAACTTGTGTATTTTAAGCAATTTTTCTAACTCAGCCCCTAATTATGTTGGAGACATGAAAATTTGCATACCTATAGCTGAACACCTCACATCAAACGACAAATAATAAAATTTTGAAAAAATCTAATATTTAACCTCTAATATTTTGTCTCGCGCAATTTTAAAATTTAAACAGTTTTGCAATACTATTTTTTGTTCATTTTGCATAATAAGTGTAATGTGACGCAATTTCTTCTATTTCAGACTTCTAACGCATGTTAATGAATTTATTTTACAATATCCTTTCTCTTTCAAAATTCACATGTAAATATAGTTTTAATGGCGTAATTTCCAATAAGTGCCTGCTTTTTATACATAATTATTTAATTCTAATTTGAAGGTTTTTTTCTGTTTATAATAGTAACGTGTAAATATTTTTTTTATTTGAAGCAAACATTATTGTTTGCACTGTTTATACAGTTGGCAACAGTTTAAATTAATACCATTTCCTAAATTATGTAAAAAATATCAGTCAAGATGCTGAATATTTGAATTTAAAATAGAAATAAAACCTCAAAAAATGAGTCAAATTAAAAAAAATTAATGAAATCTGCACACCGGGATTTTCTATTGAATAAAATGATCTAAAAATGATTAAATTCACATGTATAGCTTTTGCTCCTATAAAATTTTTTTAATGGAACGATTTTGTCCAACTTTAGCATTAAATATCTCTTAAAATAATTCTTCGATTTGAAAACTGTATGCATTAGCGTGTTGATCAAAGATTTCGCTATAATACCACCGATTTTCATATTTTTGTATGCAATAGTTTTCTTAATATTAACGAAGAAAGACCTCCGGTCACAAAAAATTCAACACCGGCGGCGGCGGCGGTGACAGCGTTAGTTACTTTTTTTAGAATAGAGAGATATATAAAAATGAAAACTTGTCTATCTGTCTGTTTGTAGTTCTATAAAAATCCACAATTTGGAAGCCAAAATTGTGAAAAGATACGTAGATGTGTATTAAAACATGGCCGAGGCAACTAAAGTAATCCGGAATCGAAATAATTTATAGTTAATTTTTAATTAATAAAAAACCACCAATTTAACAGCAATTTCTTATCAAATTTAAACATTTTTCGTTATAGCAGTTGCTAACAATTAAAAAACACAATAAAATTATTACTACAACAATTAATTTTCTACTACGAGATTTCCACGTGAAAAATGAAAATGAAATAAATAGTTTGACGATTTTTTTTAAAAGGTGAATATTACGTTATAACTTTTATATTGCAAGATATTCACGTGAAATATGAAAATGAAATAAATGGTTTGACGAATTTAAATGAAAGTGAATATAACTTCATAACTTTTCTATTTCAAGGTTTCCACGTGAAAGAGTAAAATATTACGTCATATTGGAAATATAAAGGAAGTGGTGGATATAGTATAACGTCATATGAGTATGAAAAATGTATTGAAGCATGATAAAAACCCGATTAGGGAAATATTGGCCTATTTTAACATTATTGCTGAAATTATAAATTGAAATAAGTTCATTTATAGCTGTATTCTTTTGCGTCTGTTATATACATTTATACATTTTTATATAGCGTTTTCATATGATTCATTCATACAACATTTCGACTGCTTTTTTTAATGTTTGTTTTGTGTTGTACGTTAAATTTTGAAATTGATTTTTCAGAACAAACATCCTTCAAATTCTGGGCAACGCCGGCACTTTAGTTTGTAACAGATAAATGGCTTTTGTATCTGTACATTTAATGCTAATATTATAAAGCGTTATAATATTATAAAGTATATAATATT
This sequence comes from Maratus speciosus, assembly GCA_963932465.1. NCBI lineage: Eukaryota > Metazoa > Arthropoda > Arachnida > Araneae > Salticidae > Maratus > Maratus speciosus. The sequence goes on from OZ010793.1 coordinate 178,838,826, forward strand.
ATTAATGCTTGTACGTTTGTGAGGTGTTATCTCTGAAACTACATAGCCAACTTTAAAAAATGTTGGTGGCCATCTCTGCTCCGAAAAAAAGACTATTTTATGTCAGTGCAAGAACCTACATCGCTACAGGAGCAAAAAAGTTCTAAAATTGCGATTTCTGTGATATTGAATGGTTTAGAAACTTTAAATTTGGTGCGGTAGTTACTTTTAAGATGTAAATACTCGTAATGAACGCTCTCTAAAAGGTTCAATTTGACGGATAAACGTAAAAATTTCTAGAAAGGTTCTAAACTATGATTTATTTGGAATACTGAAATTTTTGGGATACTGTTGGGGTTAGAAACTAGAACTTTGGTATGGTAGTAATTAATAAGATGTAAATGCTCGTTGTAGAACGAATTCTAAAAAATAGAAAGACTAAACAAAGCGGAAAAAGACATAAAGATGATCTAAGTAACGAAGTACATGGAATTGTTAGGAATATAAACATGAAAATTGATATGGCTGTATTTATCATGACGTAAGTTCTCGCAATAGAACAATTTCTAAAAATGTCTCTATATAAAACAGTGCAAAAACAAAAAACTTTCAAAAATTTTCTTTTTCTGTGTTACTGCTGAACCCAAAATCTTGAAATTTTGCTTCGGGTTGGTTTTAAAATATACAATTGTCTCTCTGAATGGTTTCTAAAAAATTTAAAATTTAAAAAGATGAAATTAACGGAAGCGATCTCAGTTACCATTAATTTGGAATTATTAGGTACAGCAACTTTAAATATTTCATAATGCTGCATTTCCTACGCAAAACATGCTATTTAAATGCAACAAAACTGATAGATACCCACCTAGCATTAAATAAATTGCGTAAATATTGAATAAAGAACTTTATGAAACAGTGAGTTGGTTGCCCGAAAGTACTTGTTAAAGTGTTCCTTCTCTAGGCTTTTCTCTCTCTCGCCAAGGCCACTAACAGAGGGAAGTGCCGTTTTAAATGTGATATGAATTTTTTATCCGATTCATTTTTCTAGACATTTTATCAAAGGTCATATTCTCAATTATCATTTGTAGCTTTTTTATATATTAACTTATTCTGGTGAAATTTTATAATCGGGTTCATATTGGCGTATGTTAGCTTGCATGATTTCCTGAATAAATATGTATGGATTTGTAAATTACTTCAAATGACACTTTGACAGCTCAAAAGTTATGCAGGCGACATATTCAGATCTTGTGTCATACTTTATGTTGTAATCATTGCCGATTTCTTTTATTTAATACATGCTAAATACAGCTCAACTCTTGTGTAGAATATGTTTGAAAACAAAACAATACAGCGTATGTAGTGGCCAGCATACACTCATCATTTAAATCCGATCGAGCATATCTAAAACACACTCTAACGAAGCATTGCATGCCACTGTTGATGTATTCGGTACTTTGATACTATATTAGATTTTGAGGAGAGAATTCCTTAAATGCTATCGACAACCTCATTGCATCCGTGGAAAATAGATATTGTACAATATTAACTATTGCGGGGGAGCACATACCATATAAAGTATAGTCCATTCTTTTTAAGCATCATATATTTGTCATTTAATGTTACTCAAATTGGTGCGGAGCGTCTGATTATGCTCTTGACATCATTTAATACAGTTAAAATTCCGATATAAGTAATTTAGTGTTTCATTTTCTATTTTACTTTTAATACTTTCAATTTTATATCCATACATGGCTGTCTTGAATGGTTTGATTTCCCATTTTTTAAACAGTGTATACGAATTTATATATAAGATTTTGTAATTCTACGATTCGTTTATTTTCATCATTTCAGTTTATCGCAGTATATGGACAATTAAAAATAACATCTCATTTTCTTTGCTTCCACATGTTATTATTAAATCTATGTTCTCAGTAATATCGCTCAGACTAATCCCTCTGAGGGAAGTCTAGTTTTAGTAACATATGTGTATGGAAATAAAATTAGATTAAGAACAATCCTAGATAATGGGTCGTCGATTAACGTATTAAGTAAGACCGCAAGCAAGAAATTAAATCTAAAACCAGAACCATTCAAGGGTGTTATTTCCGGTATAAACGAGTCATCACAGGAAATAAAGCAAATTATCAATGCAAAAATATCAAATGAAAAAGGAACATTTTCTAAAACATTAGAGTTTGCAGTTCTACCAAAAATAACAAACATCCCGGTTGAAAGATAAGACATTTCAAATTTATGCATTCCTAACGACATAGAATTAGCGGACAATAATTTTCACATATCTGGTCAGATTGATGCATTGATTGGTAGCGAGGTATTTTTTGACATTTTAAAGAGTGAGCAAATTCGTTTAGCAAATGCTAATTGTATGTTACAGAATACGGTATTTGGGTATATAATCGCAGGTTCACTTCCACAAGTTGAAAATAAGTCATATTGTTGCCTCTTAACTGAAAATAGCTTAGACAATGCTTTACAGAAGTTTTTTGAAATAGAATCTTTACCTGGGGATAATAAAGAAACTGTCAAAGAGGATGATTTTGTGAGGAACATTTTACAAGCACAATCCATATTACTTTTATGGGCTAAATTAGATAAAAATAAAAAATGGCTAAATTATATACAGCTTTTATGGAAGAATACTAAACGTTGGGGCATATGACACAAATTAAAAGTGAAAACGAAAATAAGCTGTCTTATTACACATCATGCTGTGTATAAACCGGAAAAAATATCCACTCCCCTGAGAGTTGTCTTCAATGCAAGTTCAAATACATCTAGTGGTTATTAACTTAATTCTATTTTATTAAATGGGGGAACGGTTCAGCAAGATTTATTTTCGATTATAACTAGATTCCGTACCCACAACTATGCATTCTGTGCAGACATTAAGAAAATGTACAGGCAGATACTGATTGACCCACAACAGAGAAATTTGCAAAAAATTCTTTGGAGGTCCAGTAAGGAGGCCCCGATAAAAATATATGAACTCAACACGGTTACACATGGCACTCCCTTTCTTGCCACGCGAACGTTGAACGCTCTTGCTGATCAAAAAAGAAACGATTTTCCAAAATCTGCACAAGTGATTATTAACGACATGCATATTGATGATTGTTTATCTGGTGCAGGTTCCTAACAAGACGCACAGGACTTGCAATCTCAACTAATTCTGATCTTTAAAAGGAGAGCGATAGAGCTACGCAAGTGGGTCTCTAATCATCCTGAATTATTACAAGACGCAGCCATATCAGAATATGGATTTGACGAACACTCGCAGCAAATTTCTGTAAAAACTTTAGGGATGTTTTGGAAACCTCAATCAGATCATTTTACTTTTAAAATTAGTATCGAACCCAAAGATGTTTACACTAAGGGAGAAGTTTTGGCACAAATTGCTAAAATTTACGATCCATTAGGCCTAATTGACCCTATTATAACCAAAGCAAAAATTTTCATGCAACATTTATGGGAATTAAAGATAAATTGGAATCAATATCTGCCTGCCAGTTCTCTTCGGGAATGGCAAAATTTTCTGATTAAATTGACAGAAATAAATCTTCTTACAATTCCGCGATATGTTTTCTCTGACAACATTGCAGGTCTAGATTTACACGGATTTTCAGACGCTTCTGGAAAGGCCTATGGAGCAGCCATCTACATAAGATCTCTCTCCACAACTGGACAGTTCAAGTCTAATTTTCTGTGCAGCAAGTCCCGTGTGGCCCCCTAGAGACAATGACCATCCGCGACTAGAGTTGTGTGCAGCTCTACTTTTGGCAAAACTGGTTCAAAAAATAATTCCCATCCTACAGCTATGCTTTGGAAAGGTGTGGCTATGGACAGACTCATCAATTGTTCTATTTTGGCTTAACACCCCACCCCACAAACTCAAAACTTTCGTTGCCAATAGAGTCACCACTATCCAGTCTATTTCTGAGAATTATCACTGGAACCAAGCATCTTCAAAATCCAATCCAGCAGATATCATCTCCAGAGGTGCAACAGCCAAGGATCTGATCAATAATTATTTGTGGTGGTTTGGGCCAGAATTTCTTCAAAGGGAAATTATAGTTCCCAACCAATTTCCTACTGTCACAGATATTGAGTGCGAACAAGAACTGAAATTTGATTATACTTTACTGACTATGAACAATAACTCTAAAGATTGTTTTAATGTATTATATAATTCGTCTAATGATTTTCTCAAATTAATTAGAATATGTAGTTTTATTTTTAGGTTCATCAATAACAGCCGCCATAGAGATATAAAACGGAAGCAGCTTACAGGCATTGAGTTACAAAATAGTTTACAATTTTTAGTAAAAAAGGCCCAGGAAGGTAAGTTTGCTCCTGAATTAGCAGCACTCAGAAAAGGCAAACTGTTCCTTGTTCCAGTAAGTTAAAGGGATTAGATCCCTTCATTGACAACTGTGGATTATTTCGTGTAGGGGGCAGATTAATAAATTATGACTTACCTTTTGATGCTAAGCACCACTTAATTCTGCCCAGTGATCATAAGCACACTAAATTAATTTTTGAGTACTTTCACATGGGTGCTCAGGGATTAGTTCATCAAGTACGCATGAAATATTGGCCTATAAAGGCTAAAGGCATTGCCCGAAAAACAGTGCACACTTGTGTCACATGTTTCCGGCATAACCCTTGTGTAACCCTAATGTCTTGTGCAGTTTTTACGTGTGAAATAAAATCAATTAAAAAGAAAATTAACGTCTACAGTCCACCATCATATCGACCAGCTTTCATTGTAACTTTTGACTTCGTTAATGTGAATAAAGGAATATAATTTAACAAAAATAAAATTTAATATAATAATTCATTAATTATTAATTAAAATAAGTTTCTATTTGCATTTATAGCATAGCACATTTGAAAAGCCACGCTTTCTAGTATCCCGACGGATTGTAGGGTTCCTCTATTAGTGAGTGACATCGGCTGTCGGAAATCAAGCTGTGCATGACTTAATGGAAAACAATTAGCCTTCCTACAATACTATTTTCCGAAACTGAACTTTTTACAGATTACACTTTGCACAGATTGCGCTTTTCACCAAGAACTTTATCACGTTAGAAGTAAAACTGATAATCATTGCGTCCTGATTACATATACCAGTTAGACCGTTCAGTTCTAAACTGAATCGTAATCGGAGCAAAATAGATCCCGTTATAACGGCTGCCGAACACTTTGGATCATTCAACTTTGAAATTACCAAAGCAGGGCTGCACACGCGACTATTTTTCTATTCTACTCGCACCACTATTTTAAGAAAATAAATTTTGTAGTATAATTCTCTTGGAAAATGTTGTCAAACAGTATATCAAAGAGTTTTGTTTTGAAAAGGTGGTGCGAGGTAGAATTAAAAAATAGTCGCCTGTGGCAGCCCTGCCAAAGTCATCATTTTGACGGTTCTTGGTATAAATAGGTATAGGTCATACTGATTATGGAAATTAAAGTGGGTGAGTGGAATTTGAATAGGAATATTTAACTATTCCTATATTCCATAAAAAAGTCGTATCATAGAATTCTAGAACAATACATAAATTATATCAAATTTTTAAGCATGAATTTTGAAAACCGTCAAAATGACTGTCTTGGTAGTTCTAGTGTGAAGATTTTTTTTTTCTTTTCGTACAGTGTAGATAGAGTTGTCAGGATTTGATAAACATTATAATCTAACTTCTCGTATTGTAAGAAAACTTAGCTATTTTTCTGAGTTAATTAAATTTCGAATATGATTTTGATTTGTGACCAATACCTAGTCTGCTCTATAAGATCATTTTAAATACAGGGTTAGCAAGAAATAAGAGCCCCACTTCAGAGAGCTCTAGAATGCATTCTATTGGTCCAAATAAGATAAGATTTGAACTACAAATAATTCAAATGATGCGCTTGACATATTTATTAAGTTTAAAAAAATAGTCGATAAAAATCAGCTGACAGGTGACGCTGAATACACATGAAATCATTTAATATGCTTTATGAATGTTACATAATATATGTTAATGTTGAAAATGAAGATGGACATATTGAGCAACTTCAATGCTACTTTTTAGGGCTCCATACTTAAAAAGTAAAGACGGAACAGTTAAAACATTACTCCTGTGTCTGTCTGTCACAGCCATTTCACACATAAACCATGGAAGGTGGGAAGTTAAAATTGTCTATTGTAATAAAGGTTATTGGCCCACATATTTTTAGATTATTAACATATATATTTAGGCAAAATGTAGAGAAGCTAATTAAATTACTTGAAAGAAAAAAATCTTTTTCTGTATATCATGTGAAATCTTTCTTAACGCCGAACTCAAAAATACATTTCTTTTGAATTTAGGTACTATAGTTTCAGCTATATCATTGAAAATATAATGAAAAAAAGATAACCCCTCTCCCTTTTATTGCCAAATCTACTTAAACTAAAATTACGAAATAAGTAGAGGTAGTAGAAGTTAATTTAAACATTGCAGGAAATCTATACCCTATGCCACGTAGTTTTGAGAAAATCGCATTTTTCCGTTACCCAGAAATTTCGATTTTCGGGCGTTCAGTAAAGGAGTTGAGTAGCGCTGGAGGTATATCTATCGTCGCAGAAGCAGGATTGTTGATAACGATTTTCGAAAAAAGTTGTCGGTAATTAGCCGAAATAAAGGCACTCTTAAAGGCACGGAAGGTTTGGACATACATAAAGATACGTACGACGTACTCTGTACGCCATCGACTTTTAAAGCATAAATTTAATGATAACAACTTTTAATGATATATTTGTGTAACTCAATGTCCAGTGGTAGTATAAAAGGAATAAACGTCAATCTGTTAAAAACAGTCTAATTTAATTAGAATTAAACACGTAATTACTCGACTAGTTTGCATTGAGTGGTTCTCTCCATACGTCACCAGTGTCTTTAAAGGTTACTGTAAAAGCATTTATTTTCGAGAGGCTTTAATTTTCGCGATTTTCGCGAGCCCGTCATAATCGCGAAAATTTAAGCCTCGCGAAATATACATATTTTTTCGCCTCAAATAATAAGGAAAAATCAAAAAAATTTCACTTTCGAAATTTAATGATTACAGTTACTTAAAAAGAAATAAGTACAAAGAATTCTTGAATACTTACAACTATTTCTTGAATATTATACAACTTCTTCTTGAATAAAAACAATAATACAACTAATAGAATGGAGCTCATTCACTTACAATATTTATACCAGCTTCTTTGAAGCCATTCGTTTTTAGAGCGATGGGGAGAGGGGGGGGGGGCGAAGAACTTTTCTGACAAAAGGAAGTTTCTTAAATTGCCTTATGCAAAACGGGTTCTATTTAGGTAGTATCGAAATTTTTCAACTTTCGGTTCAGTTCATATAACATTCGCGAAATTTTCAGCTCGCGAAATCTCCGATATCTTCATTTTCGCGAAAATTACGACTCGCGAAAATAAGTGCTTTTACAGTAATTAAAAACTATCTGGAAAAGCCAAGGCGGGGTTGCAACTTTGCGACCTCCTTTCGAAGCGCGCTTAGCACAATGTCAATTTTAAACTTTGAACCAGGGTTTTGTTTTAGGTACGCTGTAAAAAGAAAAGATTCTTACTGCGCTGAATTTCTGTTTATGAAATGCCAAATGGAATTTAAATACGCACTGCTTTTATTGTCAGCATTGGATTTTTTTCCTTATAAACAGATTAGGATAATATTAAAGAAAGCGTTATACAGACCACATTATGTGATATTATTTAGGCTTCATATCTCTTTGTATTAATGGTATATCCTATATCCATTTATACTTTTCTAGTATATACAGCTATTCTCAACCCTACGCTATATAGTTTTTTACAAAGACTTATTATTCTTTTAGCAACGATTTTTTTTTGTAATAATACAGTTGCTAATTAATATATTTATTGTACGGAACCCTCTGTGTGTGATTGATACTCGCACTTGATCGTTTATTTTTATATTATAGGGGAGATAGGGGATAAGTGGGACATTTTCACAAAAATATTTATTTTAAATACTTTTTGTAAGTTATTATCAATATTATATATCCCATTTCATACATTAGATATTTGACTACATCTATGCACAATATTTAGTCAATATTATTATTATACAGTAAAATATTATAAAATTTAAAAAAACGTTCCTCTCAGTCACAATCATCCCCAATTTTTCTTGGCGCAGCATGTCCCTAAAGGGACTTTGCGCCATAAAACCCCAACCAACCAACCAACCACAATCATCCCCATAGCAGGGATGAATGGAACACTTATAGGGATGGATGGGACACATATATTTTCCTCCCTGTATTCAATGTTACCTAATTAAAATGTATAATTATAAACTTATATGTAATTTTATTTGTAATATATGATCTTATAATATGGCTATTATATCTCATTATTGCTAATCACTTCTTTTACTGCAGTTTTAACTTGTAATGCAAACTTCGGCTGTCTATCTGTTTCTTTTCCGCATACGAGACATTTTAGATATGAAAGAAAGTAATATATGTCTTTGAAATACGGTATAGCTAACATTTTTCATTCACAACTTATTAATATTAATTAAATGTATATTAGATATCATACACAAATGAAATTATATTCGAGAGAGTACGAGAATAGTATTTATTTAAGCACAAGTTTAAAATTCAATATAATTTCTCCCCATTTGATCAATAAACATATACCATTTTTAACAATTTTATCTATCTTTATAAAGTTTCAATAACAATTTTTTGATAAATTATTTAACGTTTATTACAATACAATAATTAATTCATTAAAGAGCGTTGGCAAGAAAACTTGCCATGTAAAGAGAACAAAACTTTTAAATTTGAATACCAGTATTTTAATTTGGAAATTTTCACGTTACCTAATTTCAAATTTTGAGTGATTAAATAAATGAAAATTACAATGTGGAAAAAACCGGTTCGAAGAATTAAAAGAAATGTAAAAGAGGCTCGTCCTTAATGGATTAAGATTCAATATAATTTTTAACAATAAACAATCTGTATAATACGAGTACTGTTTAATGCTAATAATTAACATAAATTATTAATTTATAAACCTATATAATATTTTTTAATTAATAAATAAATGTTTGAGCATCTCTAGGGATGAATGAGACTGTCCCATTCATCCCCATTTGAAAAGTCCCAATCATCCCCATGATGGATAATTTCAATTGTGAGGCATTTTGACTCAGAAATTATTTTGTCACAATGATGAATATTCATTCATTTCAATTACCAATATTGAACCTTCAAATAAATAATAACAACATATCTTATTTGTTTATATTGTATGAGATATTTGACAAATTCAAATGTAAAAAAAAGTTACTTTTTATCCAGAGTTTGAGAAAATGCAACGTTGCGAAAAAATTAAAAGAGCCATGAGGTTTTGCTTTTGGTTCTAAAGCACACTATGGTAGTGCCATATATGAGAATACAAAACAACTAAAAAAAAAGGTTTATTGCCTAAAATATTGAGAATGCCCCATCCATCCCTTGTCCCATTCATCCCCCAGCTCCCCTATAACAAATTTAAAGCATATTAAATCTGTCTGTGTGCTATCGGTTGATTTTATACATTTTTTTATATAAAAATGTCAAGCGCGTCATTTGAATTATCTGTAATTCAAATGTTTTCTCATTTGTGCCAATCGAACGCATTTTAGAGCCCTCTGAAGTGGGAATTTTATTTCTTGCTAACCCTGTATATGTAATATCACTATCGGATATTTCGTTTCGTAAATGGTATTTGTTATTTTTTTTTTATCTGTTAAAAATGTTTTCCCTATAAAAAAAATTCATTCCTGATGCACAATAAAAAATATTATATACAATATTATATACATAATTGATAGAACACATTAGGTATATCTCTATTAATATTTCAGATCGCTTTGCCGTTTGCGAAAAATAAAGCATAGTTATGCGATTTTTTTTCTTTTCATTGAAGTACATGACTTTGATAATAGACAGAATACAGAAAAGTAAAGAACTGCTATTATAGTTGGGCTTAGTTTAACCCGTTGCCCTCAAGGGGCAGGTATTTTATTTCCCACCTACGATCAATGAAGATTTGAACCAGAAAAATTTTATTAAATTTTACTTTATTTTACTAACTTTGGTGGGAAAAAGTCGTAAAATTGCTTTTCCTTATTTTGCCATAAATTTTTTTGAAAATTCCGGCGTTAATTCTACATTACAAAAACGCAATTACTTTCCCCTCAAAGGGTTAATGGTTTAATCCCATGCAATTTTTAATATAATAAATTTTAAAAGAAGAAATATTACTTTAAAAACTTACATAACATGTTTTCAAATCAAAAGTTAATGATTTGAATATTCATTTACTTAGTTCAAAATTTGAACAAAATCAGTTGGGTAATTACATGATTTCAAATCAAAAACTAAAAGACAATTTTGATCCTGGACATTGCCCATGATAAAATGCGGCCTTAAAAATACTTAAATACTCGTTGTTACCGACGATAAACATGTTGAGCAAAATTGGTAACTTGAGAAAAATCGGTAACAAATAAAGCATTCTTATGTAAGTAAGTAAAACAACGTTTTTAGTGTAATAGCGTTTATTGCTTAGCGTAATATCATAGTTTTAAGTAAAATGGGGTTTTTTTCCGCTAAAAACGTTGTTTTATCTGCTTACATTCTAATGCGCCAAATATCATATTAATTGACATAAATCATTCTAGTTTAAAAGAGTTATTTTTTTATTGAAGTATCTGTCTTTGATAAAACACAGAATTCGGAAAAGGAAATAAATGTTGTTACAGCTGGGCTTAGTTTAATCGCCTACAATTTTTAATGTAATAAATTTTAAAAGAAGAAATATAGCTTAAAATCTAACGTAACACGCTTTTAAACGAAAACTTGATGCGTTGTCATCGGGAACGTATTTGCATTCAAAATTTGAACAAAATCGGTTAGATAAGTATGTGATTTCAATCAAAAACTAAAAGAGAATTTTGCTCTTGGATGCTGCCCACAATAAAGAGCGATCTTAAAAATACTGAAATATTCATTGTCACAGACAACGAACTTGTGCGCAAAATTTCAGCAAAATCGGCGAAAAATAAAGCATAGTATAAAAGATTTTTAAATTAGACAGAATTCAGAAATGAAAAGAAATGTTGTTACAGCTTGGTTTAGTTTAACCTCCTGCAATTTTTAATGTTATAAATTTAAAGAAAACAGGAACATAACTTAAAAATTGTAATGAACAAGATTTTAAGTAAAATTGTCATAGGGACATCGTCAGGGGGTACTTTGTCATAGGGAATGTATTTGTATACAAAATTTGAACAAAGTCGGTTGGTTAAATGTGTTTTCAATCAAAATCTAAAAGAGAATTTTGATCCTGGACCTTGCCCATAATAAAGTGCGGCATTAAAAATACTTAAATATTCGTTGCCACCGACAATGAACTTCTCCGTAAAATCTGAAAATACGTAATATATATATATATATATATATATGTATATATATATATCTGTACTGGATCTTGCTCCTAATATAGTGCGGCCTTAAAAATAATTAAATAAGCGTTGTCACCGTGAAACAACTTGTGTGCAAATTTTGAGCAAAAGCGGCAAAAATAAAGCACAGTTTAAAACAGTTTCTTTTTTCTATTGAAATGTATGGATTTGATAAAAGACAGAAGCCAGAAAAGGAAGTAAATGCTATTACAATTCATCTTAGTGTAACTAATAGTGTAACTTAGTGTAACGCAAAATATCTAATCAAAAATCAGCAAATGTTGTCTTATTCGTCTAATCTTCTATAATTGGGTTCACAGCCGATATTGGCTGCCTAATTGTTAAAATAGCTCTAAAATTGCTTAAATACGTGTCTAATTAATTTTTTATCAGATTGGTTTATCTGTATTTCATGTTCCTAACTAAAATTGCAGCTGAGATATGGCGAAATGACGTAAAACTTTTGACCCCGCCATTTATATTCCCGTATTGTTTGACTTTCTAAAATCTATGAAATGCACGCTTAACTATTTCCTTAGTAGATTTGTTAAGCTGTATTTTACGTTCCTACCTTAAACTGCTGTCGAAATATGACGAAAGGACTTAAAACTTTCTACATCCCATGTAACTCTTTTGATGGTTGAATTTCTTAAATCGTTGAAATACGCGTTTAACAATTTTTCAGAAGATTTGTTATACTAAATTTCGAGCTCCTACCTAAAACTGATACCAAGATATAGTGAAAGGCCCTAACCCCTTGGGGACGAGCGACACGTATACGTGCCGGAAATAGGCCTAAGGATACTCATTTATCCTCACCAGTAAAATTTTACTGTAAAATTTGCCTTATTTAATCCAAGCATTTTCCCGATTTGAATCGGCACAAACTTCTGTTTTTTAAAACCGGTAGCAAAGTAATAAACATTTCGTAAAAGGCTCCCGTCGCGAAGGGGTTAATCCCTCCCACCCACCCACCCATTTAAGGGATCTCAGGACTCTTAAAATTGGAAAAAAAAGACCATTTTTAACATTTAATATCTTAAATTGTATATTATTTTAAAAAACAATTTTTATTGAGATGAAAGGTAAAAGTATTTTCTTTTTTTTCATGCACTTAAAAAATTGCAAGATACAGAGCTAGTATTTATAGAGAGCTGCAAACTGTTAGACATTTGACCAGCAGAAAATTGGTATAACAGCTTACGCGCAGTATTACAAAATAAATATTGCAACTAGAATGAAAATTTTGGTGCCTAGTTATTCTTTAGATTACAATAACTACCCTGAACCTAAATAAATTTGTATTTAAAGCATTTTTATATTTTTAATACAAAGTTGGATTTAGCTAATACAAAATTTTGAAAATTTCAACAGTATAACCACCTAAAAAACATTTTTTTTTTTTTGTTTTTGAACAATGAAAAGAAATTTTTAGGTTCCGTTTATGCAGATTAACATGAAACATACGTTTTGAAAATTTCATGAAAAAAATTTCAGATATTTTTGAGATATCTTGCGCGTTACGCACAAAAACGTCATTTGGAGAAAAATGACTTCAAAGTTTCGAAAACGTCACTTCATCTTTTGAGCTGATATAACTCTAAAAGCCATAACTTCTGTTAAAATGGGAATTTCTAGGAAACAAGTACATCAAAATGTTCAGAAAAGATAGGAGTTTAACATCTAAAAAACTAAAATTTCGAAAATTCTAAAGCCTAAATTCGAAAATTCTGAATTAGAAGTCCCGAGACCCCTTAACCCTTTTAATGAGTGAATTTCTAAAATAGTTAAAATACGTATTTTAAACTAGTTTTTAATAGATTTGTTATGATAAATTTTGCGCTCGCTTCCGCATTTTACACCTATTTCACTATCTAAAACTGCTGCCGAGATATGGCGAAATAACATAAAACTTTCAACTCCCCATTTGGACTTCTTATGAAGTGAATTTTATTACTTGCCTAGGTCATAACAGCAATCTTCTGTCCAATTCCGTTATCCTAACTTTATTTTTTTTCAGGTCTACACTGACCCAGATAGCATGAACATTAGCAGCAAGTTTGATTATTTCTGACATTATCTTGCCGTGACAAATTTGAATTGAGAAATTCGCAGCAAATTTCCCGCAAGGTATACCATCCCCCACTTGCATGAGCAGTTTGTTTTGAAACTGATGTCAAGACTGTCTTTAATTCGCGAAAGCAAGAAATCCCTTTGTTGAGAAAATAGACAATCAGCCCATACGCGGAAATTGCAGAAATTTTATTCGATTGACACCGCTTTTTCTAAACGCTATACTTATGAAATACAAAAAAAAAAACTCGAATTAAAAAGTACAAATATTACTTTAACTTGTATATGGTGATGAAAATGATGGATACACTTTCTGACGGTGTGTTCGCGTCAATATATCTGATCAGGTCAATGGAGCCCTCCGAATGGGGTAAACTTATAGTGTAACAGTTATAAACCGATAGTGGGGCGTGGAAAGATTACTACTTTGCAGTAAGTTTGCAGTATTTTTGATTACTTGTTTGCCGTTAATTTGCGATAAATTTGATACAGCATGAATTTAACTTGCACGACAAGTTAGCTGCAAGTTCAAAGTGTGGTGACTTCAGCATTTGCGTTATCTTGCTGCAGTCTTGTTATGAACTTTTAGGCTTGGCATGCTGAGCTTGCTGCAACCTTGAAGGTTTTCAAAGCAAGACAGCTGGAAATTTTCTGCAAATTAAAAATGCTATCTGAGGATGAGTCAGTTCTCTTTTTATTATATTAGTACATATTACGTTAAACAGATATTTGTGACAGAAAAATTATCTGTTTATAAGCTAAAGAAATGCGAAATAACGTGTTAAAGTTTTTTACTATCCCTCCATCCGAAATTTATAACCTTTTAAATATTAAGAAATATGCGTTATGTAATGAGGGAGGTGGGGATATCGCCATTTCTCTGGGACGCGGTCAATAAAAGATTAGGAACCACTGCCCTATTCTATATGATGAACATCGTGTTCTGCATCCTTATTGATGTACTATATCAATTTCAACATATTTTAAAACGTGTCATATTTAAATGCACTATAAAAAAATTTTCTTCAAGTAACAGAAATATTTTGATTGACACGAACTATAAATATACTTCACACTTCATTTTCAACACCGAAGATGCCATGGTAAACCTCAATAACATACAGGGTGCCCGCTCTCAACGGTGTCTAATGGCTAATTCCTAAACTGTTAGTCATAGACATATAGTTCCAATTACAAAAATGTTTTAAATTAGGTAAAGAAATATTTTAAAAGCGATTTGGGTCAATAAAGCATTTCTTAAAAAATTACGAAATATAAATTTTTACACGGTCCCCCAGTCTTATAAGTTATATTTAGTAAAATTTTCCGGTTACACTGACAAGTAAGACAAAAAAGTCCCGTTATTCTATGATTAAAACTGACCGAGTAATAGTTGTTTAATGTTGAAGTATATTTTTTGCTGCAAATTAGGGGTCATTCACAAATGTAGTAGAAATATAATTTCATGAGATGTATGAAAAAATTGGTTGAGAGTAAAATTAATATTGCAAAATAAATTTGAAATCTTTAATCATTCTGGCATATTAATGCAAAATATACAATTTGTAATAAACATATAAGAAGAAGGGGAAAAAAAAACAGAATTTTTTTTGAATAAAACGAGGAAAATTAACAGCCTCAATTCTTTACAAAATGATACATATTTTAAAATGTTATTAGATTATACTAGCCTGAAAAATTTGGTTTATTTCATGTTTTTTAGCTTTTGATAATTGATTCTTATGAATTCTCTACCGCTGAATCCGACAATGACTTTCGTTTTTTATCATCACGTTAGGAATTTTTGCAAATTGTAAATTTCAAAGTTAAAAAGTTCAAAGTTAAAATTGTATCTCCCCCCCTACCTCACCGGACCCCTCAGCTGTTTAGCTGTAAGAATCCCAGTATAAGCCAAACAATTAAATAAATAGTTTTTTATCATCACGTCAGGATTTTTTTGCAAATTGTAAATTTCAAAGTTAAAAAGTTCAAAGTTAAAATTGTACCTCCTCCCCTACCTCATCGGACCCCCTCAGCTGTTCAGCTGTAAGAATCCCAATATAAGCCAAACAATTAAATAAATTATTGAATTAAATTAAGTGAAATTAAATTTTAAAAGGTTTACATATGTTTTATAGTATCAGATTTTCGCTATATTTTGACTTTGACATTTACGGTTTGCAAAAAAATTCTAACGTGATGGTTAAAAATGAAGGTCATTTTCAAATTCAGTGCTAAAAAGTACATAAAAATCAATTACCAAAAGCTAAAAAACACTCTATTTTATAAAAATCGATTTGTGTTATTTTTAACTTTGACAATTTATGATTTGGGAAAAAATCCTGGCATGATGGTTAAAAATTAAGGTAATTTTCGGATTCAGAGCTAAAAATATAAAAGTTAAAAAACAGAACCACCGCAGACTTGTGTTATCTAATCTAAAACTTTTTTCTTAAAATTCTTGGCGGTAATCTATTCGAAATATTTTGTGTTATTCTGTAAAATAAGTATAAATGGTAACCACCGAAAATCATAATACTATTATATTATCATCGGATATACGTCAGTATGTAGAATTTAATCTCGATCGGATATTTGAAAATGAGTTAAAGTTAGAGTTCAAATTTTGAAATGGAAAAACATACATACGATCCAGGGGCGTAGCTACCGTGGAGCAGTTGGAGCAGACTGCTCCAGGCGCACGAATCCTAAGGGCGCAAAATTAGAAAGAGCAGAATAAAGATTCGTAAAAATATTTGCATATTTTTTCATTATTAATCAGATATAGATGAATTTTGCTGCAATTAGCATATTCCTATGATGCTTAACCTTGTGTTTTACCTCAACTATTTCGATTTGAAACATGTTTTATACACTGTTAAAGAAAATTATTTCTATTCGTGAAGTTTCAACTTTAATTCATAGCATATTGAAGCCTAAAGTAACTTCTCCAGTACCGTTTTAGCATGCCTGTTTTTATGTAGATTTCGTAAGAAATACTGCCTATTGCAGTCGTTGCCATGGTGTGGCTTTTGAAAAATTCCTTCAGAACTTTTTATTATATGATCCCATGAACCCAGAACCACCCCACCTCAAAAGTTTATATTATATGCATGTACTAAATTTTGTCCGCATGATAAAGGTCGCAATTATGCACGAATCATCTTCAAAGTCATCAAAAACAATCATATGGCTAATATCTCGGCGGGGATTGTAAATCGGCGAAACCGGGCAAAGGGTGGTGGAAATGGGGAGGATAGAAATAGGGTTTTAGGGGGAAAAAATTCATAACTTCATCACTTCTTAAGATATCAAAGCAATTTACCTTTATTATAAATTTTATTCATATTATATACAACTTTTATGCTGACAAGTTTTTCATAGGACCAACTTTTACCGGAAAAAAAATTAAAAACGAAGAGAAAAAGGAGAGGGGGGGGGGGTTGAAGAAGAAAAAAATCATAACTTCGTCAATTCACAAAATATCAAATCCGTTTAAATTTATTCTAAATCTTCTTATCTACAACTTTTATATTGGCAAGGACCAAATCTTACAGCAAATACAAAATAAGAATACATAGCGGTTAAAATAAAATTATCTTATTGTCGTATTCTGAAAAATAAAACAGCTCTTACAGAAAGATGAAATTAAAATCTCCTCAAAAGCACCCAGATAAAAATTTTAAACTGAGTTCATCTCTATCCTTCATTTAGTTTTTGTTGTTGAAATTAGTACTTACTTTGAAATCTACCTGCGCCTATTTGCCGAGCCGGCACTTTTTCAATTCCTACTATTAGTTCACACTCTCCCTATCGTTAATAAAATACTTATTATTCATCCACTCAAGTTCAAATAATTTTTTTAAAACTTGTAGTGGATGACACTTTGATGTTAATACAGTTTTTTCAAATATTAATTCATTAATTAAATTTTAATTAATTAATTTTAGTTTTATACGGGAGAAAAAATGGCGGCCATTGTTTATTGAACAGCATTTAATGCATCCTCATACCTATAAGGGGGATTACCATAGGGGGTACCCTGTTCTGTCGACAAATACCGCCAAGTTTATTGCCAACTTTGCGATATATCGCCACATTTGGCGACCAAAATGAGTCGCCAAAATTGAGCCAACTTGGCGATATTTCTAATATTTCACCAAATTCCCATAGACTTCCATTGTAAACCAATAGGCTTTACTTGCTTATAGAAAATCAACAGAATGAGACGTTTTAATGCAACAAAAACTAAAATTAGATAAGGGATTATATTAAATTTTTCTTTGATGACCTAAGTAGGAATTGACTTTAAAAAATATTTTTTATATTACTTGTTTCTGTTTTTTTTCTGTAACTTTTCCTTGGACGACAGTTGAAGATCTCCAAACCTTAAAGTAATCAAAAATTGTTTACAGGGTCCTTATCGGTCACTTTATTGTGTACCACTATTTCCAAAAAATAATCTTTCTGGTGCATTTCTTTTGAAAATATTTTAGAAATTTATCATGATTATTACTGTACGGAAATAATGGTAGCCCAAGAAGTCACCGTTGAGAAACCTACATTTACGATGTAACAATGACTTGGCTATTTAGTTATTTTGCGATTAGAAGAAAAAAAGAAGTTTGACAAGTTGAAGAAAATTATTGACCATTTTACAAACAAAAAACCAAAAAAAAATTTTTCTTTGAAGGGTTTTTTTTTTGTGTGTGGAAACTAAACATGTATCAATACAGATAATTGTAAAACAATAATAAGAGCCGGATTTAGGCATATTCCTCTTCAGCCCACGGCGACAAAACTTAGATGGGGGTGAGGGGGAAGCTGCAAATTAAATTTTGTGCGTATTGTTTTTTAGATTTTGAAAATATGGCAAGTCTCAAATGCAGAATTGATAAGCCTTTTTGATCAAAAATAGGAGGAAAAATTAAGTATCTAATTCAGTGCTCCTTAGAACCTGATTATCGCCAATGTAAACTTATACCACTTTCACCACCATCGAAATGTATTTTTACGCATTAAACCTTATTTAATCGCAAAATTTTAGGATTAAATAAGACAAAATATAGTAATGTGCGTTTGCTTGGGCCGTAATCATGCTCTGTCCCCGCTCCCCCGCTCTGTGAGTCTGTATGTGACACAAATTTTGTGTGCGCTCTATCTCAAGAACTAATGCACGGAATGTAATAAAAGTTTAGATTCAGTTAGTCCTTGATATAAATTGGCGCTGATTACTTTTTGGTGTAAATCGCCCAACAGGTGGCGCTGCTGTGTTGCCTTTTCACTATTTCCGGAATAGCTATATCTCAAGAGCTAATATACAGATTTTCATAAAACTTCAGATTCAGTCAGTCCTTGATATACTTTGGTGCTCATTACGTTTTGGTATAAATCGTCCGACAGGTGGCGTTGCTATACTACATTATTTATGATTATCGCGATAGCTCTATCTAAAGAACTAATGCACTAATTTTCAACAAACTTCAGATTCAGATAGTCCCTCATATAAATTAGTGCGATTTAGTTTATGGTGTAAATCGCCCAACAGGTGTCGCTGCTATGCTCTTCTAAAAGTGCACTTTTGAGCTCCTAGAGTCCGTGGAGGGTTTTGGTACGCTGAAATTCACTGCCGTAAGTCATCCCACACATGCTCAATCGGGTTCAAGTTAATTGAGTAGTTTGTCCAATCCATTCGAATGACATCTTCTGTTTGCAAGTATTCTGACACCACATATGCTTGTTGTGGCCAAGCATTGTCATCCATTAAAAAATCTCTGGGCCAACAGCACCCCTAAACAGTCTAAATGGAGTTCCAATACCTACTCCACATATCTTCGAGCGGTTACAGAGCCTCCTTGAAAGATGTGCAGCTCAGTGCGGCCATTTTTTTCATGATTCCCCCTTCCAAACCATTAAACCGCTGTCGTGGAAACGGGATATTTCACGGACAAGGGAAAGCAAGTTGCGTGTTCCTTCTTCTCTCCAGATTAAAACACATCTAGAATCAATGTTCAGACTAAATCTGGACTCGTTAGTAAAACATATTCAGGCCCAGTCTTTTTGTATCCGCTGATCACGACGACGCCTTTGGAAGCTGGAGTGCGTGGGACACAAACTACTTGTTTTATTGCATACAATCCACGCTCGTTAAGCCTTCGTGCAGCAAGAACGGCTAAGTCCAGTTTCTGCGGCAGCCTGAAGATCTGAAACCAAGTCTCTTGTAGTCGCTTCGCGGTTTCTTCGAGCTGACAATGACAGAAAACAGTCTTCGGATGCAGTTGGTGCTCTTGATCGCCCTTGACCAGGCTGTTTATCAACGGAAGAGTACTTAAAAAGCGGCCCCTAGCTCTTCACTTGGCAATTTGCGGGATATTCAAATTTTGGGCGACTCCCATTTTCGTTTGACTTCCCTAGATTCTACCAATTATTCATCACGTTTGACCTTCACTTAAATGATACCTTTGAGCCGTAACTAATGAATACTGATCACTCACAAACAATACATTCACTTTAAACAACACTATAGACCAGAATTCCAACATACGCTCATTGCGCACCACATTGTCAATCACCGAACTTGCATATTTCTGACTGTAACGTATGTGCGGAAGTGCAATTTTGTGTTTAATTGTATTTAATTAACATAAATAATTGCAGCATTGGGCACTGGTTGCAAAATTAACTAAGTGAGCATATTTTTTCCCATTATCCATTAATTTTGATGAAAAGTGAAAAAACTGCAATCCTAAGTAATATATAAGTGTGTCAATCAGGGTTCTCGCTGCCGATCGTCACTGAACCAAAACGTTTCATTTGGCAAAAAAAAGACTGAAATCGTCAAATTGCGAGAGATCTTTCTTTTCTTTCGGCGACACTCTCAATGATGTTTTTCCACGATTAAACCTTTCCTATGTAACTCGATATTTGTGTTTTGATATTCTTAGTGCTTCACGACGAATCTATTACTACCATTATTTGAATTTGGCTAGTTTTTCTTTAACGATTTGCCAAATTGCTCAGATTAGTGAAAAGCCAGTGAGGAGTGAGCCCACCGGTGTCTGGCTAATTTTTCAAACCATTAGCTGTAGAAATATAGTTCTAATAGTAGAACAGCTTCAAAGTTGTTCTTCATCCTCTTAAAAGTAATTTATGTCAAAACTGTTATTTTTTAAATTATGAGGTTTACATTTTTATTCGTGTTACATTTAGGAAATTCTTCTCCGTACTTTAACAGGTAAAATAAAAATAAATGTTCTACATCCAAAATGTACCGAGTTATGATACTTTGAATTTTATGGAATTGTAGTATTTTTTGGCAATAAAAAAAGAAAACCTGTTTCATTCATATGCGAAAAAAATTGACAATATTGTATTTTTTATTAGCATTCTAGAATGCTTCGAAACCCTTGAAAAGAAAAAATAGATATTAAGCACGGCAGATTGCATTGACTCATTGGCGCATTCAAAATTAAAATCCCGCCCAATTCGCAAAAAATATTCGTAGGTACTCCATACTTAAAAAAATATAATTCATTTCATTATCCATTATCTATTTTTAATTATTTGTATTTAATACGTTGTTAAAATACTTTGACTTTTAAATAAAAGTAAAATTTTGAATAGAATTAAGGTTGATATATAAATTTTAAACTTGAAAACAAAATTGCACAGAACTTTTCGTGTGACAAGAGGGCGCACAAACTTTCCTTGCTCCAGGGCGCTGAATATGTAGCTACGCCACTGATACGATCGTTGAAGTCAAATAAAAATTTAAATAACTAATTTTTGTTAAAAGAATTCATGCAAAACAAACAGTCTCAAATCCTTACAAAGTAAAACAAATGTTAAAATACAATTATTTTAACCAATCTGAAACTTAATAAAAGTTAACTCAATCGTAATACTTGTACAATTTTTTTCAAAGCGCAGATATACATGAAATAAGTTCTTCGAATATTTTAAGCACTGGGTATATGACCCCTCAAAGCATGGCTGAACATATTTGTGTTCAGATGCAGAAAAGTGGCATAAGTAAGTTTCATAACTCGGTCAATTTTAGTGTTATATGAACGGGACTTGTTTTGTGTTACTTGTCAGTGTAATATGAAAATTTTACTAAATATAGCTTATAAGACCGTGGGACCGTATAAAAATTTAAATTTCGTAATTTTTCAAGAAATGTTTTTATTGACCCAAATCGATTTTAAAATATTTCTTTATCTCATTTAAAACATTTTTGTAATTGGAACTATATGTCAATGACTAACGGTTTAGGAATTAGCCATTGGGCACCGTTGAGAGTGGACACCCTGTATATCAATTACATGACAATCTGAGTATATTTACGAGAGTTTGAGCGCGGAAAGATTAGCAGACTGACAGACGGCCATAGAGAAGCAGAATTCATAAACACTTTTAAACTGTGTTACAAAGTGTTAAAAATAAAGTCATACCAGATGAAATAGCAGAAATAACCAACTTAAAACAAAATTATCATTATTATTAAAATTGAACTTAATATCATTACAAATGGCACTTATCATCGTTTTCTTTTTTAGTAGTGGAGTAGAAATAAAAGTTGCAATATAACTTTTGAAAAATCAATAAACCTCGATTGATATGTACAGGACGATCATATAATGTGAGTTAAACATATTATGTTAAACCATGAGAAAGGCGTTATATTTTATTTCTTATTTGAAAGGCAAACTGGTCTTACTCGTTTGATTTAGATTTCTTTCCACCAAAGAAGTAAAAAGAAAGAAAAAAGGCGATAGTCTATGCTTTTCGAAGGAAAAAAACCTAAGGTGGAAAAGTAGAGACAGCTTTATATTGCAGTGATTCCAAAAATGTTTATAAATAATGAAATATATACCCAGTTGATTCGGTACTGCTGCGCCATCTGTTATTTGTTATTTAAACAAAGTAACTCTATGTTGAGTTAAATAATATTGATAAAGTGAGACATGAACTGAATCTGTTAGGTTTTCTCTTAAAAAATCCAAAGCAGGCTTCTAAATTTTTCAGATAAATATTTTTTACAATTAAATGAGACTTTAATTTCAACAGAGCCAGAATAATCTTTGAAAATAGGGGCAGCATAGTACCGTTTTGGGGTCTTTCATTTCAGAAAATTATTCTAATTTTAAACTGTGTGAAAACTCATCAATGCAACAAATGTTATTCTCTGGAGTGTCTTAACTACATTCACATACTTCATTAAACACCTTTTATATATTCCCTTTATATTCTACGGATAGATAGAATATATGTTTTGCTTAGATACTTCAGAACAGCCATACCCAACCTGCGGCTCGCGGGCCTCATGTGGCCCGGCAACCTCTTAGTTGCGGCCCAAGATACAATCATTAATACAAATTTATAAATTAATTGAGATTTGCATAAAAAGTATTTAAGCCCTTCACTGTTGTTTTACATATTTTCACAGGTAAAGAAAATCTATCCTGTTTTTTATAATTAATTCAAAACTTTGTTAAAACGTCTTAATTGCCGTTTTCTTAGTTAAAAGTGCTCTTTTCATATACTCCTTTTTGAGCTACAGTATTGTATATTTTTTTAATCTTCAACATTAATAAAATATTATTTAAAATTATTTAAATTTTCATTATACATTTGTACAATTAAAAAAAGTTTTTGCACCGAACGAAAGATTTTTAAAATCTCTTAAAAGAAGAAAATTTCTTTTGAGATTTTTTTCTTTAGAACTTGGAAATTCTATATTGTTATATTATTACGTTTTATATTTAATATATCTCTAATACTGTCTTTTAGGGTTGAAAGTTTGTTGCAGAAAAATTTTGCACAAAAAAGTTTTCCATCACTGTTTCCGGATAACAAACTTCGCGCCATATTTCTACAAGATTCGCAATAAAAATCAACCACGATGTTTACTGAAAAAGAAGTATAAAAAGTTTTTGGTAACACTTCTTCTGCGACAAACGTTCGACCTTACTGATAATATTAACTTTGTTAATGCTTCTTATGTTAAATTAATACATTAATTACTTTTTTAAACCCTTTTTTAAGTTCGTTGTGGACCGACTAACTCGCAAACATAATTTTTCGGCCCGAGATTTGAAAATGTTGAGTACGGCTGCTTCAGAAAATAATACCTTTGCAAAGCATGAATATGTATAGATTGGTATTTGAATAGCTTACATATTTATTTATGTTATGAACGAGGACACACCAATGCAAATTTACAGCATTGTTACACCAGCTTTTTATGGCCAGGATGGATGCTCATAGAATTAAAAATAGTCTTGCTGAGAGACGTACACAGGACTTTTCCTGAGTGGACGTGAGGGTCTCCCTAAACGTTTTGTCATTCTAAGTAGAAAAATAAAAACAATGATAAATTTTGATAGATTAAAACAAATTTTGATATGTTTTAGGGTTCGCACAGTTCTTCTATAAGTATTAAAACAAGGGTCGGCAAGTAATTTTAAGTTAGGTCCGAATACTTTTGAAAATTTTTATCGAGGTCCAGAGAAAAAAACACAGAAGTAATATAAAAACTATTATTTAAAAAATTTGCTATTTACATACACATACATATTCATATTATAAAAAAAATAGAAAAAGAAAAGTCAATAAAAATATAAAAGTCAGGTATTCGTCCTGAAAAATTACTACATGCACAGGATATACGTTTCGAAAATTTTTACATACACATAATAACATAGAAAAGGCAGGTATTCGTTGAAAAATTCATGCGAAAAATTACAATTGCGGTTTTGAGCAAGTTTTTTATAGTTTGGTTCAGATGGTGAACAGCTAATGCGAAGAGTGTCTTCATGTTTGGCGTCGGTTAATCTCGAACGATATCTATTATATGTAAATATTAACCTTTAACTAATGTCACAGAAATTGTCACATAACTACTGTGAAGCGGTCTGTTAGACCGCTCCATCGAAAGATGAATAAAAGGCACGCATAGTGTGGTGTTTTTGTACTGAACTTTTTGTATAGGACTATTATAATTAAAATTCCCCTATTGAAAAGTCTCTGGTGATAGTACTAAAGCTCTAAACGAAACAAAATTTGGCTAGTGCTTGTAGTTAAGCTGAAAGTCACAAGTTAAACAATAAAAATTGAAAAATGCAGTGATCTGTGAGACCAGTAACATAAGTTAAAGGTTAATAAATAATTTATTCAAATTGAAATGTTTTTGCGGTCCAGGATTCGATCTTCCGCGGTCTGCCTGTTGCCTACCGTGGTATTAAACCAAGAGAGCCCTCTTCTTGATCAAGGTATTTTAAGACCGAGAGAGCCCTCTTCTTGATCATGGCATTTTAAGGGCCACTCAAAAGGAAAGAAGAATGGGAGAAAAAAATTTCTCTTATTGACCTTAGTATAAATTGACTTAAGATATTTTTTTTATATTACTTGTTTATATTACTTACTTATTTTTTTATTTACTTGTATTGATGACTTTTAAGTTGTGTTTAATTGTTAGTTCCTATCTATAAACATTGTTTTGATGAGGCCTATAGATGTCTATGAAGGTTAGAGTTGCAGTAAAGCTAGAGATCCTACCTACACTACTTCCACGTTGTGTAATATTTAAACGGAGCTTCTGACTGCAAAATGGTCAAAGAAACATCGTCTTCATTTTGAAAGACCTATCCAGTGATATGCCACTCAATAGGGTGCGTAAAATAAGTTTCGTCTCTATCGCCGTTTTAAACTTTACGGCAGCCTTTTATAAAAACAAAACCTAACCTATAACCATCGGAAGGTTAAGACGAATCGATAGAGACCTCATTCATTAAAATCCATCCAGCCGTTGGGACGTTTCGAGGGTATAAAGAAATCCACATACCCAGATACGCGTGAAACACATAACCCTTCGGCAGTCGGGTAATAAATTTTGATAAATTAAGACAAATTTTGATATGTTTTAGGGTTCGCACAGTTTTACCATAAATATTAAACAGTCTCTTTTGGTTTATTTAACTGCAGAAGAAAATTCAAAATACCATGCAGTGGTGGAAAATTGGCGCAGAGGAGGAGCCTATTGACATCACTAAATTTTAGTAGTATTTTTCAGCTTATCTAATGACTGAATTTCTGAGTTTTTATTAAGGTGAAAAAATCTACAAAATATTAGTGGTGTCAATAGGCTCCTCCTCTGCGCCAATTTTCCACCACTGTACCATGGATTAACGAGAGTTGTTATAGA
Source organism: Maratus speciosus (assembly GCA_963932465.1). Lineage (NCBI taxonomy): Eukaryota > Metazoa > Arthropoda > Arachnida > Araneae > Salticidae > Maratus > Maratus speciosus. The sequence goes on from OZ010793.1 coordinate 178,864,623, forward strand.
TTCTGCGTTTTAATAATTAAACAGAAATTTTCATATCCTTAATAGCGTTGCCAGACGTCTTGAAAATACCTAGAAGTATACGAACCTTGTAGTTTTAACAATTTTGATAAAGTTTAAAAATTTTTAAATACTCTAGATGCAGAAATCATACAAAGGAAGACAGAAAGTAGGATAATTTTCTTGAGTGAAACTATCACCCTAAAAATTTGAATTTTAAAAAAGCCCCATGATATAAATATACTTTGTTTTTATATATTACAGATTTCAAGTAAAAATGTTTAATAAGTGTGTACATTCGAAAATATTGCACTGAGACATTTTAAAGAATAAAAATTGAGCACAGCAAACCTAAATAATTTCGTCTTACGGTGGATGTGTCGAATCCGTGAGTGACTATATTTGTCTCTTTGTTCAGTGACTATACACTAAATATATGAGAGCTGGTTGGGGTTTTTTAACTGAGACTTTAAGATCGGAGATAAACAAGAAAAGTACTTAAAAATGAGTATATTTTACGTGTGTGTAAGTATTGTACTTAGTATATAATGCGCAATGAAAAAACAAAAATAAAAAAAGCATTCTTTGAGGAAATAGTATTTTCCTTATTCCTTGTTCTTTAAAATTCAGCTCATCTTACTCAAACACACGAAACTAAAATAAGTGGAACACTATTATAGAAGATTCAATTCCTGTTTTCGTCGATTCTGAATTTGAATAAGAATTTCACCAAATTAGTCAGCTATATTCAAGTAGGCTTCATTTACGGTGATATATTTTTTATAACCAAATTTAGTGATATTTCACCAAGTATCTCCAAGCTTTGCAAGAATTTGACGTTTAATACGTATGAGAGTAAAAACAATTAGCCCAGTGGTTAGGGGGTTGAATTCGGAAATAATTAGGGGAAAGCTGGAAATTGTTTTAATCCCTTCAGTTTAGGTCTAGAATGAATATGCTATGTTTTCCCCCTCGTAATAGGTGAGCGTTAGGAAATATGTAGTGATTTATTGTAAAAAAACACGTTTTTTTTACATACCATAACAGTATCTCAAAACAACTACCTCTGTCAAAAGCATTGTCAGTACAAATGTTGCAGAGCTTAAAATTTTGAGTAAAATGAGTACCTACACTTAATATTTTTGTTGAACATTAAGGTCACAATTCCAATTTAAAGTTTTAGACACATGTTCAGGGGGTTGAATGCAGAATTAATTAGGAGAAAACTGGAAATTGTTTTAACCCCTTCAGTTTAAGTCTAAAATGAACGTACTATGTTTTCTTCTTCGCACTTGGGTGAATATTAGAAATTATGTACATATTTATTTTCGAAAAACACGTTTTTTAAAATTTCCTTAACAATATCTCAAAAGATCTAACTCTATAAAAAATATTGTCAATACAAATGTTGTAGAGATTAAAATTCTGAATAAAATGAGTACCATCATTAATATTTTTGTTCAACATAAAGGTCGCAATTCTATTTCAAAATTTTTCTAATCAAGAGCTTGAAGCCAGGAGAGACCAAGTTAACCCCTTGAGGGGCACCGGTATATATTATATACCACCTACGATTAATGAAGTTTTACACCAGAAAAATTTTATTACATTTTACTTTTCTAACTTTGGTGGAAAAAAGCGGAAAAATTGCTTTTACTTATTTTGAAATAGAATTTTTCAAAGATTCCGGTGGGAATTCAGCATTTCACAACCGTAATTGCTTGCCCCTCAAGGGGTTAACTTAACAATATCTCAAATTGCGGCCTTAATATTGAACAAAAATGCTCAGTTTAGGTACTCATTTTATTCAGAATTTTAGGCTCTATAACTTTTGTAATGACAATGTTTTTGATAGAGTTAGCTGTTTTGAGATATTGTTAAGTTAACTTGGTCTCTCTTGGCTTCAAGCTATTGATTAGCGATTAAGGCAAAATTTTGAAATAGAATTGCGACCTTAATGTTGAACAAAAATATTAATGATGGTGCTCATTTTATTCAGAATTTTAAGCTCTACAACATTTGTATTGACAATGTTTTGTATAGAGTTAACTGTTCTGAAATATTGTTAACCCCTTGAGGGGCAAGCAATTACGTTTGTGAAATGCTGAATTCCCACCGGAAAATTAGAAAAAATTTATTTCAAAATAAGGAAAAGCAATTTTACGGCTTTTTTCCACCAAAGTCAGAAAAGTAAAATTTAATAAAATTTTTCCGGTGTAAAACTTCATTAATCGTAGGTGGTATATAATATATACCGGTGCGCCTCAAGGGGTTAAGGAAATTTAAAAAAACGTGCTTTTCGAAAATTCATATGTACATAATTTCTAACATTCACCCAAGTGCGAGGAAGAAAACATAGTACGTTCATTTTAGACCTAAACTGTAGGGATTAAAACAATTTCCAGTTTTCTCCTAATTAATTCTGAGTTCAACCCCCTGACCACGGGTCTAAAATTTTAAACTGGAATTGTGACCTTTATGCTCAACAAAAATATTAAGTGTAGGTACTCATTTTACTCAGAATTTTAAGCTCTGCAACATTTGTATTGACAATGTTTTTGACAGAGTTAGCTGTTTTGAGATATTGTTACGGTATCTAAAAAAACGTGTTTTTTACTATAAATCTGTATATATTTTCTAACGCTCACCTATTACGAGGGGGAAAACTTAGCATATTCATTCTAGACCTAAACTAAATGGATTAAAACAATTTCAAGCTTTCCTCTAATTAATTCCGAATTAGGCCTTTTTTTGCTCCCCTACCACTGGGCTAAATGGTTACCAGAATTAAAGTATATTTACGAGAAACTATGTTTTCTAAAGCTCATAAATGAAATCTGATTATGGGAAAATCGCCCTCCCCATCTAGAATTTTGAGACTTTGGTGAGTCCGGTACACATGCTCAGCAGGGCTTAATTTCTAACAAAAAAAGTACCGGAATCCTAATATTCTGCAGTACTAAAACCATAGTGTGCTCCCTCCATCACTCCAATCCGCATATTTATATTTCATACATTATTTGCAAAATTTAAATCCATCTTTTTCTCTATAGGAAAATAAAAATTTTAAATATATTTACCTGCGTATACTTAACTGTCAACTATCCCACTTTTTAGTTCATCATTCCTTCCGAATAGAAACCTTTACCTAGTTTTAATGTTAATTAATCCTAAAATTCTGCAATTAAATAACGTAAGGATTATGATTCGGAAATAGATTTAACAGGAAAACGGAATTGTTCGCAGCTATGCATATATAATGAATAAACAACTAGCAAAAACATTTATAAGAAAAATTTTCAGAAAATCTTACGCGTCGTTTCACCTCAATCTCCTGCGTGTGCGACACACTACGTCACAGATAAGTGTTTTGATAGAAAATATATCAGAAACTTGGAGATGAGAGAGAAAGGAAAGAGTAATTTAGGCTTCGATTTTGGCGAAATCGCTATTGCACTGGGCTCCGGAGCCCTGTATTTATGAGCTCCGGGGCACATTAAGTCATAACCAAATCGGTTCATAGATACGAATGCTGTCGCTTGACAAAAATCAGATTGTTTCAAAATATCAGCCACCCTAGAATTTCAAAATGCTGTACCTTAATCATTTTATAGGATAGAGGTTAAACAAATTTTGCTCCTGAATTCTTGTATCAAAGCCAAATACTTAACACTAGAATCGCCGTTAGGGGTCATTTGACCCCTGTCAAAATTGATAATAGTCGATTCAAACCAAAAATTTATAGCATGTGTAATACTCAAACATAGGCTAATTAAATAAGTTAAATAGTTTTAAATAAAAATTCTGGTGTGAAACATTTTTTATAAAAATTGAGTAAATTAGCCGGTGGTTCTAGTGTTAAGGAAAAACACGTTGAATTTCTCATTTTTTGTACATTAATTTGAAACAAAATGGCGGATGCAGCTAGCCAATGAACTCGGTCGAGCCCTTGGTATATATTGTACACATGCTCAGCCACACCAAAATCAATTTGCTTCAAAATGTGAGCCACCATACAGTTTCAAGCTGCTCATTCATTCAACATCTCAGTCATTTCTTAAGATAAAGGCGAAATAAATAAAGCTCCAGAATCATTGTATCAAGGTCGAACTTTTTTTTTAATTCAATTTTCATTTTTGTATATATATATTTTTTAATTTTTTAAAATAAAAACTTTTTTAAGTGATCGCCATTTTGAAACAATATGGCGTATGAAACTGCCCATCGAAGTTGGACGAGATCTTGATACGTTGCATACATGCTTAATCACATCCATATCAAAATATGGAAAATTAACACCTTGTAAATAATACACTAATTTCAAATGCTAAAAGGTGTAAATTAAAACTTTAAAACCAGTATAAATACGTTTATTTCGACTGTTTACGTGTTTGGACTCTCCCTGAGCCATTTTCAAAAGAAATAAATAAAACTATTCTAAAATTGCAAGTATTTTTTCATTTTATGCACGTTATTTTTTATTTTACTTGGATGTTTAATTTATTTTTATTATTATTTTTTTTTTCATAACCACTGAGTAGCTCGAGTCATATTTTTGGTAAGTGAAATGATGCTGCACCGTTTCATATTGAATTTCTGCGCGTTACAATCTCTATGGTTTCTCTTATAATGGATAGATAGACTGGAGGGGAAAATTATTTTACTTTCATTGAAATTTATTTGGATGGTTTCTTCTTCATAAAATCTTGCTAGAGCTGTGGTTCTTCTATTATAATTTATTTCTACTATATTTAATTAAATATCTAGAGTAAAAAAAAAAGGATACAATTAAGATACAATTAAGATAATGATTATAATTTACATTTTTTATACTAATTGATGTAAGAGTTAAGGTTTTTTTTTTTAACCATTTGAAAAAATGACATGTAACATATTGGGAAAATGGTTATTGTTTTCGGTCAGGGTAGGAAATTCAAAACATATCTGAAGCGTTTTATTAGTTGAATCCCGCATTTTATTCGTTTTCTGATTGGTCTGTACAGTAATCTGTATTTTCCCTTTACTTTCAACAGAGATGGATACTTCTGTTGCCACTATGACAAAAAAGTAATAAAAACTACCAAAAAAAAATTAATAACTCAGAAACAAATTGAGATACAGCTTTCAAACAAATTTCATTTAAAAGTACTTTTTTTCTCTATACGACGGTGTAAAAAGTAATATTGTGGGATGTTCAGAAGTTTAAAAATGAAATTTCATTTAAAATTGGTCCAGGAATATTAATGTTTAATCCATGGCGTACGTAATGTATGACCAGCTCCGTAGAAGTTTAAAATTTTACAGTACCGAAAATTGTAAAACTGAAATTTCTTTTAAAATTTGTTCATGATGGGTCCAGGAATGTTAATGTTTAATTCATGGCGTACGTAATGTATGATCAACTCCGTGCGATTTTTTATGTCTTAAATTTTAGTCTTTGAAAAGATCATTTTCCAAATGGTCGTTGTAATTTGCTAAATTGTTTTTTTTTTTTTTTTTTTTTCCTGCAATACTTTCCTCGTTGTTAAAATATTTTATCTTATAATATTCTGCAAAAAATTAATTTTTCTCTTCTGAATAATATGAATATAGGTTAATTTATGAGCTGTTTACTGTTATTCGAAAAAACGAAATTCAAAGGACTCTATCGTATGTAATTTAGCTAGACGTGTTAATTCTAATTATTATTTAAATTTCCAGAACACATACGGAAAATTTTGCTTTTCTTCACTGAATTTCATATTATACCGTGCGATCATTAACTTTTGCTTTTTATACATAATACATGGATAAGTCATTTTAATAAATTTCGGCTCGCAAATTGAGGAAAATTTATAATAAGCGCATTTAATTAATTAGCTTTTATGATAGACACGATTCGCAATTTAATTTTAAGGGGTCTCAGGACTTTTAACGCTTTAAAATTTTCGAAGTTTTAATTTTTTTAGATGTTAAACTCTTATTTTTTCTGAACATTTTTATATAATTGTTTCCTTGAAATTCCCATTAGAACAGAAGTTATGGCTTTTAGAATTATACCCGCCCAATAGCTGTAGCGGCGTTTCCGAAACTTTGAAGTCATTTTTCCCCAAATGACGTTTTTGGGCATAACGACACGATGTCTCAAAAACTTCTAAATATTTTTTCATGAAATTTTCAAAACATATGTTTTATGTTGATCTGTATAAACTGAACCTAAAATTTTCTTTTTATTGTTCAAAAAAATATTTTTTAGGTGATTATACTGTTAAAGTTTTCTAAAATTTGCATTAGCTAAATACAACTTTGTATTAAAAATATTAAAATTCTTTAAATATAAATTTATTTGGGTTCGGTGTAATTATTACAATATTAAGTATAAGTAAGCACCAAAATTATCATTCTAGTTGCAAAAACTTATTTTGTAATCTTGCGCGTAAGCTGTTATGCCAATTTTCTGTTCGACAAATGTTTGACAGTTTGGAGCCCCCTGTAAATGCATCTTGCAATTTTTAAAATACATGTAATGAAAGAACATACTTCATATATCTTTCAATTCCAATAAAAATTGTGTCTTAAAATCAAATACATTTTAAGATCTTGTTAATTGTCAACTAGTATGCTGTGGCCATCACAAAACTTTCTTCTATCTCATACATCTCAATAATTCAAAATTCGCTATCACAGTGCCAAATTAAATCTGTGCTCATCATGAGAATTCTAAAAAGATGAAATTCCGTGCAATAATTCTCGAGGTATGACTGTCGCTGAAATCGTGTAAATTCAGCAAAATTCAGCATAGCAGCGCCACCTACTGGGTTATTTACACCAGAACCTAATTATAATCAACTTATGTCAACGTCTAACTGAATATGAAGTTTGAGGAAAATTCGTGCATTAGTTCTTGAGATGGTGCTATTGCGCAAATCATGACAAATGCAGCATAGCAGCGCCACCTGTTGAACGATTTATACCAACACATAATCAGCAGCAATATTAATCAAGTTACACTTAAATCTGAAGTTTGATGAAAATTTGTGCATTAGTTGTTGAGATAGCGCTATTGAGGAAATCGTTCTAAATGCAGCACAGCAGCGCCACGTATTGGGCGATTTACACCAACACGCAGTCAGCATCATTTCATATGAAAGAGTAACTGAACCTGAAGTTTGATGAAAATGTGTCCATTAGTTCTTGAGATAGAGCTATTGCAAAAATCGTGTAAATCCTGCAAAATGCAGCATAGCAGCGCCATCTTTTGGGCGATTTACAACAAAACGTAAAAAGCATTCATTCATGTCAAGGACTAACGGAACCTGAAATTTTATGAAAATCCGTGCATTAGTTCCTGAGATACAGCTATTGCGGAAATCGGGAAAAATACAATATAGCAGCGCCACCTGTTGAGAGATTTACACCAAAAACTAATCATCACAAATTTATATCAGGGACTACCTGAATATAAAGTGTTATTAAATTCCGTGCATTAGTTCTTGAGAAAGAGCACCCACAAAATTTGTGTCACATACATACAGACAGACAGACAGACAGAATCACAGATTCACAGACAGACATTTTGTAAAAACATGTTTTTGGAGTCTCTGACCTGTAAAACGTGTAAATCCGTCGAAAACCGGAATTCGAAAATTTTCATGAATCCAATACTTTCTTCTTGTAAAGATAGAAGGAAGTAAAAAGTCCTTCCGGCCAGTGCCGGGAGGAAGAGGTAGCTTTCATATTCCTTATTTTAAAAAAGCCAACTTATATTATTCAAACACACGAAGCTCAATTTAGTGGAAACCGAATATAGGAGATTCAATACTAATTTTTATCAATACTAAATCATTATGAATGAGAATTTCGCGAAATTAGTTATTAATTTCGCGCTTAATTAGTAAGTTTATCCAAGCTGCTTTTATTTAAAGTAATTTATATTTGGCTGCCAAATTCGGCGATTTCTTAAAGTGCCGCCATTTTAAGACAACATGGTGGATGAGGCTAACCAGTGAACTTGGTCGAGACCTTAGTAATTGCTGTGCACATGCTCACTCACATCGGAATCGGTTGATATATACAAGTGCTGTCGCAGGCAAAAAATCAGATTTTTCAAAATGTCACCCACATTAGCAATTGAAACTGTTATATCTGAGCCATTTTTAAGATAAAGACAAACAAAAAATGCTCCTAAATCCTTATATCAAGGTCAAATACTTAAGAAAGAAACCTTTTTCAATTTCTAATTTTTTTGCACCTCACTTTAAATATAATTTTTTTAAATTTAATGGCCGCCATTTTGAAACAAGATGGCTGATGAAGCTGGCCAGCGAACTTGGTCGAGATATTGATGTATACTATCCACATGCCTTCTTACATCGAAATAGGCGAATGCGTGTGTTATCGCGTGACAAATACAAGATCGTTTCAAAATGTTAGCCATGCTAGAAATTCAAAGTGCTATAATTCAACCATTTTTTAAGATATAAACAAAAGAACAAATTTTCAGAAACAAAAACTGCTCCGGAATCAAGGCCAAACACATAAAAAAAAATCTTTTTAATTTTCCAGTTTTTTAATACCTCATTTTAAATTTTAAATTTAATTTTTTTTAATGGCAACCCTTTTGAAACATGTTGGCGAATGAAGCTGGCCAACGAATTCGGTCGAGACATTGGTATGTACTATGTAAAGACGAAGTTACATCCAAATCGGTTGATAAATACGTCTTTTATTGCGTGACAAAATTCAGGACGTTTCAAAATGTCAGCCACGCTAGAAATTCAAAATGCTATAACTCAGCCATTTTTTAAGATATAGACGAAACAAAAACTGCTCCGAAATCTTTGTATAAAGGTCAAATACATAAGGAAAAAATAATTTTTCAATTTTCAATTTTTTGGTACCATATTTCAAATTTAAGTTTTTCTTAAAAATTTAAATGGCCGCCATTTTTAAAGAAGATGGAGGATGAAGCTGGCCAACGAACTCGGTCGAGACACTGGTATGTACTATGTATAAACGAAGTTACATCCGAATCGGTTCATAAATACGCCTTTTATCGCGTGACAAAATTCAGGACATTTCAAAATGTCAGCCACGCTAGAAATTCAAAATGCTATAACTCAGCCATTTTTTAAGATATAGACGAAACAAAAACTGCTCCGGAATCTTTGTATAAAGGTCAAATACGTAAGAAAAAAATATTTTTCCATTTTCAATTTTTTGGTACCACTTTTCAAATTTTAAATTTTTTAAAAAACTTTAAATGGCCGCCATTTTGAAACAAAATGGCGGATGAAGCTGGCCAACGAACTCGGTTGAGACATTCGTATGTACTATGTACACACCGAATTACATCGAAATCGGTTCATAAATACGAGAGTTGCAGTGTGACATAGGTCATATATATATATATATATATATATATATAATATATGGAGATATATATATATATATCAATTTTGAACGGAAGGTGGTTTCGGGGTCTGGGGGTCATGATCGATGAAAATATACCAAAATTTTTTTAAATCGCTTTCCTCCGAACGGCTGCAATAGGTAGCTTTTTGTAATGAAAGCTACATAAAATGGTCTTTCTTTTATGTTTTCCAGTCGTAAGAATTTTGAGGCCAGGATTGCTAGTTTGTCCTCCATTTCTATCCCGAAATTTCGACTTCAGACCGAAACTTTTTGAAGATGAATTTTTAATTTAAGTAAGCGAGAAAAGCTTGACGAAATAAATCTGAAAATACTTTTTGCATTTTCTGGTGTAAATTTAAATTTTTTTGATGAAAGTGAAGGCCAAACTGGCAACCCTGCTTGAGATCCCTTAAATTATCATGCTTTATAATTTTTTGTTATTTATGTTATAAAATTAAAAATATATATATTAAGCTATTTTTAGCCAGACACAAGTTGTCTTTGTGCTACATGTTTCAAATAAAATGCAATAATGCTACTATTTAGGATTTTCCCCAGTTTCTTTCAATCAAAAGTTGTTTTAACCCTTCTACTGCTTGTCGAGTGCGGCTAGACAACGCTTGTTGCTACAGCCAATTTTGACATCATATTTGAATTTTTCGGTAAATTTGACCTCGGGATACCAAACTGGAAGTCATTCAGTCAAACACTTTAGTAATTAAAAAAGTTTATGCAAGTCTCTGCTAATAACATAACTTTCAGTCTATTAATTTATTGTGTTTGTCCGTTTAAAAAAAAAAAAAAAAAAAAATTAACAAATTACAACGACCATTTGGAAAATGAATTTTCTAAAGACTAAAATTTAAGACACTGGGGGGCTCTGCCCCCTACGAGCTACGCTCGTCAACCCCCGTTCAGACACCGCAGATTCTAACAGCACGCTAATTTAATCGGCTTTAAAAAGATTTCGGAAGAATGAATTATAATTTGAATCTGATAATTATAATCTGACGTAATTTTCACCAAACTTTTCTTTCTCTTTTTAATATTCACGTAAAAATACTTTTGTTAGAAATGAAATATTATGATCATCTTAAAATATCAAATAAATGTATTGCGCAATTTTTAAATTTAAACTGTTTTGCAATATTATTTTTTGTTCCTTTTACGTAATAAGTGTAATGTGACGTAAATGTGACGTAAATTCTCCTATTTAAGACTTCTAACGCATGTTAATGAATTTATTATTTTACAATATTCTTTCGCTTTTAAAATTCACGTGTATATATAGTTTTTATGACGTATTTTTCAATGAGTTCCTGCTTTTTATATTTTCTGTTTATAATAGTCACGTGTAAAATAATTTTTTTATTTGAAGAAAACTTTATTGTTTGCGCTGTTTATACAGTTGGCAACAGTTTAAATTAATACAATTTTCTAAAATGCGTAAAAAATATCTCTCGAAATGCTGAAAATTTGAATTTAAATTAGAAATAAAGCCTCAAAAAATGAGTCAAATTAAAAAACTAATTGCAGTCTGCACACCGGGAAATTCTGACGCATAAAATGATCTAAAAATGATTAAATTCATATGTACAGCTTTTGCTCCTATAAAACTTTTTTAATGGAACGATTTTGTCCAACTTTGGCATTAAATATCTTTTAAAATAATTCTTCGATTTGAAAACTGTCTGCATCAGCGTGTTTATCAAACATTTCTCTATAATACCACCAATTTTCATATTTTTGTATGCAACAGTTTTTTTTAATATTAACGAAGAAAGGCCATGCTTCAGCTTTCAAACTGGATGCCGATCTGCCGGGAATATCTACGCAGATTTTCATTGGTCCATATCCAAATCAAAACTTTTTTATATATATAGAAGGATAAAAAATAGCACGGAGTTGATCATACATTACCTACGCCATGAATTAAACAGTAATAGTGTTATTACACGTAAAAGTTCCAAGCGACAGAAATCGCCTGCGACTCGTACATATTATCCGCACCTGAAACTTAAGTATTATCCAAGCATTTCATTGGCTGTTCGCGAAAAGGCTTTTCCATCGTCAGATTTCCAAGAAACCTGACGGCCAATTTTAAATGAAATTTATTTCTTAAACTTCTAAACATCCCACAATATTACTTTTTATATCGTCGTATAGAGAAAAAATGTACTTTTAAATGCAATTGGTTTGAAAGCTGTATCTCAATTTGTTTCTGAGTTATTATTATTTTTTTTGTAGTTTTTATTATTTTTTTGTCATAGTGGCAACACTCTGTTGTCCATCTCTGTTGAAAGTAAAGGGAAATACATATTACTGTATAGACCAATCAGAAAACGAATAGATTACAGATTAAACGAATAAAAAGCTTCAGATATGCTTTTAATTTCCTACCCTGACGAGGACAATAACCATTTTTCCAAATGGTTAAAAAAAAAAAAAAATCTTTGATAAACGCGAAAATGTTTACTTGAGTTTTGATAACATCTGAAAAACCTATATTCTGAGTTGAACAAACCTATTACTAGACTGTAAATACGACTCGGTAATATTTCTGAAAATCAATAGCGGCAAGAAAAACTTTGTTTTTATTTTTATAAACGCTTATTCAAACATCGAAAATATATTGGTTTCTGAGGTTTCTGATCATAATGAATGCTGGGAATAGTGGGTAACACGTTAAAGGTTATTCTATATTTTTGCTCGTCGTTATATTATATTTTCCTAGCTTATAAAATATCTGTTTTTTTTTTTTTTTTTTTTTTTTTTTTTTTTTTTTTGTTTTTTTTTTTATAGGGTGGCGATACGAAAGGATTAACAGCAGTGCTTAATTTGCACCGGAACTCAGGTCAGGTACTTCTCTGTTTTTAGTGAATTCACAAGTGCTCATAAATACTGCGCTCCGTCGCCCAGTGGAACAGCGCTTCCGAAAATCCAAAACCTAAATTATCTTTTCCATTCCGCCTATTTCCAATCGTTTGCGTTCTTTCCTACCAAAAAGCTTACACGTGTGTTGCATACATAGGAGGCATATTTCTATCTAGTGCTCCCAATTCTAACCTCAAGGATTTTCTCTCTCAATGGTTTGCGAACAGCGACCAGGAATGCCAGATTTAACCGCAACCTTTTTTATCTGTGGTCATTTTATGTTTACTCGCTGCTTTTTGTTGGTGTTTGTAAAATATTCTTATTGAGCAACTTTTTGGCTAAAAGCGGTGTTTGATATGTAACGAAGTTCACGGAAGCGAAGATAGTGAATATTTAAAAATTCATCGGAATACACCGGAGCGTATAAATACTGCACACAGAAACCCACCGGAGAAGCGTTGTGTGTTTATTTTGCTAATTGATACAATATCTACCCTATATATATAAAATCCTAATGAATCGAATTGAAACGAATTTATGTAACGATTCTATGAAACGACTGATTAAACAACTGATTACGTTTCACGGCGATTTCTCCTAAAATATGGAATACTTTGCGATGAAATTAACACCAAAAATCCGTATTGATCCACAGATCTCAAAACTGGTATTAGAATTTTAAAATTAGAATTAGTTTTCGAAATATTAATTTTTTTCTAATTTTAAGTACTTTTTTTCTAATGATGGCAACTCAAATTTTAATCATAACAGATATTTTTTTCATATTTTAGAAAAGGTTATTTTAAATTAATTTGACGATGCGTTTGGCCTCCCTTAAATGTGTGCTAAGAAATGCATCATGTTACTTTTATACAAAACTTTCATTTAAAATTGAAACCTTTAAAATAAATGGTTTTTACTTCATTTTTTTTTTAAACGAAACGAAAAGAAAAATATTAGACACACGTGTCATATACGCAACGGAGTACCTAATTGGCGCCAAAATGGCGTTATTTTGCCTGACATGGTAACCCGGCAATTGTTGCTTATTTATTAATATATGTTTATTTGAATTTATTTTCTTTTTATTTACAAAAAATGTTATAAATTGTTTTGTTCTATAGTTATTAATTTTTTTTTTATTTATTTATTGTTATTTCATTTTAAAAATAACAGAAAATAATTTAAAAATACATATGTAACAGGTATTTGAGAACGAGGTTTTCGCCAAATTGTCGTAAAAAAAAAAATCACGCCAAAACGTATGCGACAATGCAACAAATCATGAGATTTAATTTCCACTTCAAAGCAACGTTTTAATGTTATTACTTCTCCCGTCGACCAATTTCGCCAAATTATATAAATAGCCAAATTATACAAATTGACACATTTTTTTATTTTAAATAACAAAAGAACAAATAAATTAGTATAACATTAATAAAAATACAAATAAAACGTCGAAATAAAAATCCCTTGATGGCATGAACATGTGTAACTTCCTTAAAGTCAAGTGAATGTGACATTTACGATCAACCATTATTGGCATTTAATCTTATAGTTTGGCGACAGATTTTTGGTCGATTGGATAACCAAGTAGCACCGTTTTAATTTACCACTCAAAAAATAAAAAAAATGCTAACTGGCGAGTTAAAAAAAAAGCAATTGGCGAGATTTTCACCCGGCTAACATAAAAGTACCAGGAATTCTTTGTGATCATGGCAACTTTTATGTAGTTTTATTCGAAAAAATAATTTTGATTCTTTAATCAAAATGGAAACCTTTCTTATGAAAAGCGAAGGAATCAGCCCGTTGTTTATGGCAGTTACATGACTTGGACTATTATAATATAAACGAAATAATGGGGATAGAATAATACTCGGCGACTTATCACACCTGTGGCTGGCTAACATTAAAGTACCAAAATGACCGCCTGGAATATAAAAAGCGAAGGGATCCGCCTGGAGCTGATGAGGATAGCCACATGATTTAGGCTATTATTATAGAGATTGTTTTCAATTTCAAAAACAGCGCAAAGAATAATATTTCCTAACGATTAAAAATTTATTTTCACGTGACTATTAAAAACAGAAAAAAAAAAAACTTTAAAATTACTATTAAATGAGTACGTGTTAAAGGCAGAAAAATATTGAAAATTATGTCCTGAAAATTGTATTTACACGTGAATATTAAAAGAGAAAGGAAACGTTAAAATAAATACATTAATATGCATTTAACCCTTTCACGGACAAGGCACTTCTATTCGTAAAACCTTGAAATCAGTGAATAGCACCAGAATTTACATACAAATTTCGAAATACAAAAATGCTTTTGCTCACTTACTTAATAAAAGGGAAATTTTCATCCCAATATTCTGATGCTAATATGGCATTTAAGAATTAAAATTAAGTGGTCCAAAAATGAACCACCGCCCTTGAAGGGGTTAAAGCAGCAAATTTTAGTAATTGTATTATGTCAATCGTTTTATAACGCTGTTAAAAAATACCGAGAGACAAGACTCTGTTTACTTAATTCATTTTATTTTAGCTTCTTTTCAAATGTTTAACTGATCTTCTTTAACCAAACACGAAAACAACCATTGGATGTCTTAACAGCAACTGATTCTACCTTTAATTTTTGCAATCAAAGGGAATTGAATGGAACCCCGTTTACAGGGAGATCGCTACAGGTTTTTTCATTATAATTCAATCTTCTCTAATCTTTTTAAAACCGATCAGATTAGCGTGCTTTTAGATTCTACAGTGTCTGAACGGGGGTTGGCGAGCGTACCTTGCAGGGGGCAGAGCCCCCTAGTATATATATATATATATATATATATATATATATATATATATATATATATATATACAGTGGAACTTCCCTTTAACGAAGTCTCTATTTAACGAAGTTTTCTACTTAACGAAATTTTCTACTGAACCTTGACTTTGAGCACTATTAGCATGCAAATTAATCTCCATATTGCGAATAATATATTCTCTATAACGAAGTTTATTCGACTTAACACAACTGAACCTTTTAAGACAACTGAATATCCTACTGACGATGAGATATTGCAAAGCGTAATAAAATGTAGTAAGGAAACTACTGAGAACGATGAAGATGATAATGAAGAAGAAATTGAAAGACCTTCAAAAGAAGAAATGCTAAAAGCCTTCAATACAATAAGAAGGGGATTCCAGTTTCACGAATATGTTACAGATGAATTGTTTGGATACTTACTAAAGTGCGAAATTTTTTATGAACAATGTATTTTATACAAAGTAATATTACAGACTTTTTCAAGGTTAAGGATTTGGAATACTGACAAGGAGAGGGCCAACCTTGTTAATCACAGCTTTTGATTATTTTAATATATGTTGTAGGGTAGAGACCCCTTAGTCTCAGGTTTAACGGATTTTATCCAACGCTCCTTAGTTCTTAAGAAACCAGGGGGTCTAATAGTAGTACACAACTTAAATACTTACTTTGTAACAAAAAGGACGGGTCGGTCGTAGCTCAGTTGGTACGGCGTTTGAGGCTGATCTGTGGACCCGGGTTCGGTACCCGAACGCTCTGCATTTGTTTTTCTCATTTTTTGTTTTATAAATATACTTGTAATTATGATTTATTAATTTAAATTTAAAATTGTAATATCATACATTAATTATAATGTTAACAAACTTAAATTTATCATTTTTTATTTTTAAACTATTATATATCTCCTCCTTTAAACGGGTTTAAAAAGAAATTGGATCTATTATTGAATGATGAAAATTCCAAAATCGTGACAAAACCTGTTGTGGCGCCATCTAGTTATGATAAAATAAAAGAGTATTCAAATGAAATAAAAACAAAAACAGAAAGAAGATAAAGGGGAAAGCAAAATAATTGAAAGTGCAAGCATGCGTATTACAAATTTAAAAATCTTTAATATGCAAAAAATCGGTTGTAAATTAATTATGATGCTAATTTTTAATATAATTATGCTTGTTACTTTAAAAACAGAATAATAGTATTATCGCATTCACTTCCTTTGTTAACGCAATGCGTAAATGATGTTTCTTTAAAATCACGAATTGACACAATTGCTCAATATCATTGCATCGATAAAGAATATATGAAATATATTTTTAAAGTGATTCTAAAAAAAATTAACAGTTTTATGATGTTTTATACAACTATTTAGTTAAAAGTAAAAAATTAAATAGGTTAAAATTATAATTGATATACAATATTATAAATTTTAATTGACAATGAGATTATTAAGTTATACTTACAAATATGTTTATAAAACAAAAAATGAGAAAAACAAATGTTGCGCGTCCCGGTACCGAACCCGAGCCCGCGGATCAGCCGGCAAACGCCATACCAACTCAGCTACGACCAACCTGTCCTTTCAGTTACAAAGTAAGTATTTAAGTTGTGTACTACTGTTAGACCCCCCCCCCCCGGTTTCTCAAGAACAAAGGAGCGTTGAATAAAATCCGTTGAACCTGAGACCATGGTGTCTGTACCCTACAACATATATTAAAATAATCAAAATCTGTGATTAACAAGGTTGGCCCTCTCCTTGCGAAATAAAAGAGAAAAGGTCCGCTACGCTTCAGTTTTTGTTTAATTCTCTTCTTTGTCTGTTTTTTTAAACATTATTCTAATTAAAATTTTCTCATGTGTCTACATTGTATACAAAAACTTACTTTCCAAATTAAAATACATTTTTCCAATATTTCCATTTATGTGTATTTTTCATTTTATGAATGCGCATTTTTACACATGAATTGGAGTTGATTTCTATTTAATGAATTTTCTTCATAACGAAGTGTTTAAGTGTAATGATAAGATATCGTTAAATGGGAGTTTCGCTGTATATATCCTTGTCGAGTAGGACTTTTTGAAAATTACCCCCCACTCCTTATTTTAATATTTTTGTTATGTTCCTTTATTAAATTGTATTATATATAAATGCATATAGATATAGTCAAAATATATTAAAAATGTTCTTTTGCTGAAGTCGAATTTGCTTTAAATTTTTCATATGGCGTATGAAATAAAAACAAGTGAGAGGAAGGAACGGAGGATACACTACGGTTGTTATTACTGCAAAATAACAGAGCTCCGGTACTTATTTAGGTGCGTTCGTAATTACATAAATACGTAGCACATTATAGTCGTCGTCTGGTCTGACCGTCTCTCTGTCCGTCTACCCGCATATAACAGTGCAAAAACTACTCAACCGATTGTTTTGAAATTTAATATATATCGTTGCAGAATTTTGTCGAGTCATTTCAATATTTTTTAAATCGAATCAAAACTTAAAAAGATATTAATAAAAATTTTCTACGATATAAATTTTTCAACGATATATATTAAATTTCAAAACAATCGGTTGAGTAGTTTTTGCACTGTTATATGCGGGTAGACGGACAGAGAGACGGTAAGACCAGACGATGACTATAATGTGCTACGTATTTATGTAATTACGAACGCACCTAAATAAGTACCGGAGCTCTGTTATTTTGCAGTAATAACAACCGTAGTGTATCCTCCGTTCCTTCCACTCACTTGTTTTTATTTCATACGCCATATGAAAAATTTAAAGCAAATTCGACTTCAGCAAAAGAACATTTTTAATATATTTTGACTAGATCTATATGCATTTATATATAATACAATTTAATAAAGGAACATAACAAAAATATTAAAATAAGGAATGGGGGGTAATTTTCAAAAAGTCTTACTCGACAAGGATATATACAGCGAAACTTCCATTAAACGATATCTTATCATTACACTTAAACACTTCGTTATGAAGAAAATTCATTAAATAGAAATCAACTCCAATTCATGTGTAAAAATGCGCATTCATAAAATGAAAAATACACATAAATGGAAATATTGGAAAAAATGTATTTTAATTTGGAAAGTAAGTTTTTGTATACAATGTAGACACATGAGAAAATTTTAATTAGAATAATGTCTAAAAAAACAGACAATGAAGAGAATTAAACAAAAACTGAAGCGTAGCGGACCTTTTCTCTTTTATTTCGCAAGGAGAGGGCCAACCTTGTTAATCACAGATTTTGATTATTTTAATATATGTTGTAGGGTAGAGACCCTGAGGGATTTCACAGAACACAGTCGAATAAAAAGAACTTCGAATCAGAAATATTTCACGTCAATTCAAATAAATGATATGCGGAACAATTTTATCTATTCATGATAAATCAACAGAACGATTTTTACTCATTGGAAGTAAATCAGCACTCAAATAATTAAAACCTCGAAGAACTGAATATTAGTATTTTATTATCACCAGGCAGTCCTGGTTCAGATCTCATATAGCGGAGATCGCTCGCTTCAGAATTTAAATTACATCTACCTTAATAAAAAAACTGAAAAATAGTAAAGTAAAAAATAGGGTTACCATAATTCTTGGCGGTGATTAATTTTCGCCAAGTCAAACAGAAAGAAAGGGGGGTTTTAACACACTGCCCCCGGATGAACAATTACTATTGTTCATCATTCAAACTAAAATTTTATCAAAGATTTCAAATTACATCAATAAGACAATAAAAAGTTAGAACATACTTACAATAATGAGACATACAATTAATTCTATTTTCACAGGAACAACTACTGAAACTAAAATATACAAAATACTAGATTAGAAAAAGTTAAAAAATGAAAATGTAAACAAATTGTTCGTAAAAGTGAAATGTTCAATGTTAGTCCATAATGTCAAGTTCAAGTTTATGTAGCAGTTGAACTGGTCTCTTTATTACACCAGATTCAGTTTGTATAGCACAAGACCTAACTTTCGAATCTCTTCCTAAAAAGAGCTCTGTAATTCTGCCGCATTTCCACATGTGCTTTGGAGTTTTATCTTCATTAATTAACACAACGTCACCAATTTCGAATTTAGTCGGAGCTTTTACAGGAACTGAAAAATTGGCAGAACGCAGTTCTAGCAAATATTCCTGCCTCCAACGTTTCCAGAAATGGTTTAAAACTTGCTCTCGATATTTCAATATTTTTGTTAACGTTATTTTGTTCGATTTAGGTTCAGTAACACAATGAAAATCTGGTAGAGAATTTATTCGTTTGCCGATCAGGAAATGTGAAGGAGTAAGTGGAAGCGGTTCACTGTTTTCTTCATAAACATAAGTTAAAGGGCGACCATTAATCATTGCTTCGATTTCAGTTAAAGTGGTTTGTATTTCTTCATATGAGAGACAAGATCTTCCGAGAACTTTCTTCAAAGGAGTTTTCACCGAACGTACCATACGTTCCCAAAAACCGCCCCACCAACTGGCTCTTGGAATAATGAATTTCCATATGATTCTATTTTTATTAAAATATCGTAAAACTTCCTCTTTTGATATTCGGCTACAAACTTCTCTAAGAAGATTATCAGCTTTGATAAATGTTTTCGCATTATCACTGTAGATTGTTCGACAAATTCCTCTACGAGAGATAAATCTTTTAAATGATAAAAGGAAAGTTTCCGTCGTTAAATTGGTACATAATTCGAGGTGCACAGCTCTAGTGACTGCGCACGTGAAAAGAACTATATAGGCCTTTTCTTGGCCAGTTTTTGCTTTGACATAAATAGGTCCTGCAAAATCTACAGCACAGGCATAGAAGGGTGGTGATTCAGTAATACGACCTCTAGGTAATGGTGCAATTTCTTGCTTCCCAGGAGAAGCTTTAAATTTTGTGCAAATAAGACAGTTTTTCAGTACAGATTTTATCATTATTCGTCCTCTAATTATAAAATAATTTTCTCGTAAGTGAGCTAAAGTTGTTGCAATTCCATAATGGAAAACCTTTTCATGGGCATTTCGAATTAACAATTTGGTGTAAGCACTCCCATATGGAAGTATAAAAGGGTGCTTTTCCCTTTGAGATAATTCTGAAAATTGTAATCTTCCAGATAAAATTAACAAATCATTCTCATCCAATTTTGGATTCAGACTATACAAGGTTGAATCTTTATCGATGGGCTTTCCCTTTTTTAGTAACTCAATTTCACGATTGAAGACAGATAACTGGGTTTGTTTTAACCAATAAAATTCTGCCTTTTCAATTTCTTGAGCTGTGAGCTCACCTGAAATTTTAGGTTTCAATTTATTGATATTATTTATAAATCTCAAGATCCAGGCTGTGATATTAAGTAATTTGGAAAGAGAACTAAAATTTTCTAATTTTAACAAAGACTCTGGAGGTACAACACCTACTGTACAAGATAATTGAGTAGAACTCAAGTTTGTTGATTTTCTTTCGTTCGAAATATTTTCATTAAAAGTTATCTTTTCAGGTTTCGGCCAACTGTCCTTTGGTAATGACAACCATTCAGGACCGTAATACCATAATTTGTTTTCTATGAGGTTATGTAAATTTTCGCCTCGAGTAAGTAGATCACTAGGATTATCCTTACCCGGAATATATTTCCATATTCTAGGATCAGTCAAAGATTGTATTTCTACAACCCTATTAGCCACAAAGGGCTTCCAATCCATGGCTGATCCCTTGATCCAATGTAACGTAATTGTGGAATCTGACCAGATATGAATTTCCAAATTTTGAAAATTAAATGCACTTTTCAGATATTTAGACATTCTTGCAGCTATTAATGCCCCCATTAATTCAAGCCGAGGAATTGTCAAACATTTAATTGGGGCGACTCGGCATTTTGCCCAAATAAGACTAGTCATAATTTTATTATCACTTGTGGTACATCGAAAATAAGCTACGGCCCCATAAGCCTTAGGACTAGCATCTGAAAAGATATGAATTTCCATTGGGTCCGAAAAGTCTAAACCCTGTGGAAAATATTTGCGGGGTGCCTCAAATTTATGTAAATGTTCGATTTCTGCATACCAATTTTCCCATTCAATTTTTAAATCATCAGGGAATTTTTCATCCCATTCCAAACCCCCTTTCCATGTTTCCTCTAGCAAACTTTTCATACGAACAGAAAATGGTGCAATGAATCCAATAGGATCAAAGAATTTTAACATGGCTTTAAGAACAACGCGTTTCGAGGGATTAAATTTCCAATCATCAGGAAAGGATTGAACGTCAAAACGTAAAATATCCCAATTAGTATCCCATAATAATCCCAAAAGTTTTAGAGAATTATTCAAATTTTCTTCTGAGTCACATAATTTATTTTCTTTCCATAATTTTCTAAGTTTGACAGAATTAGTATTGAATTTTCGCAAATTCATGCTAGCTTCTTTAAAAATATGCGAAGCTGTTGAGGATAGATAATAAGCGTCTTCATCAGATTTTGACCCCGTAATCAAATCATCTACATAAAAAGAAGAGTCCAATATCTTAACAACTTCAGGATGATCAACATACTTACGTATATGGGATTTAATCGTTGCAGCCAAAAGAAAGGGACTGCAAGTTACCCCAAAAGCAGCTCGTGTAAATCTCAAAAATTTTAAATCATCCTTTTCGTCACCAAACCACAAAAATTTTAAATAATCCCGATCTTCCTCTGTTATCCCAATTTGCAGAAACGCTTTCTCTAAGTCAGCGCTAAATGCAACATTAAATTTTCTGAAATTAAATATTACATTAAGAATGTTCGGGTTAAGGTTAGGTCCTGGATATAAACAATCATTTAGAGAATTTAAATGCTTTTCTTTAGAAGAAGCATCGAAAACCATTCTTACCTTAGTAGTTAATTTATCATCTCTTAAAACCGGCCTGTGCGGCATAAAATAACCACTTTCTGTTATTTTAGCAGGACATTCTTCTACAATTCCAGCAGTTAATTGTTCTAATATAATATCTTTATAATTTTTACATAAGTCATTATCCTTCTCGAGTTTACGATTTAATTCCTCAAAGCGACTTCTAGCTATTCTAAAATTATTCCCGACTTTATTTTTCTCATATTTCCACAATAAACCCGTTTCATATCTATTATTTACGAATTTTAAGTTATTCTCAAACTTATTCACAATTTCCTTATCTGCATCAGAAATATTATCATTTGATTGCGTAATACCCAAAGATTCGATTTCCCATAAAAAATTCAAATCTTCCCCAACTGGATTTGAAACACACAGATTTAAAACCGAAGCACTTTCCATTTTTTTTCTTTTTTCATCTTCATAAAAACCACAAAGTGAATATCCGAATAAACTATCACATAAAAAGAGAGATTTAGTTATTTTTTTTATTTCTCTATCGTAACAGATTTGATAAAAATAATCCGCTCCAATAAGAACATTTACATTAGAATGGGATGATGTAACAGCATTTGTTAATTTAAAAGGTGCCAGTTTATTTTTTTATCTGTCTGGAGAGAAGGGGGGGGGAAAATCCTAACGTTTGAAATTACATCTGTGACTAAAGCCTCGATAAATATGAAACGCGATTTGTTTTCAACATGGCATAATTTTAATTGCACAACATCAAATGTTTTTATTTGTGGTTTAACAGCTGCAAAAGAATAAATTTGAAGTTTTTCTTGACGAATAATTCGGGGATTTAATTTTGATACTAATTGCTCTGTGACGAATGACCTTTGACTCCCCAAATCATATAAGCATAATGCAAGCTCAGAGCCTTTATCAGATTCCACATTTACGCAAGATGTTTGTAATATAACCTCTTTAAAAGAATTTTCATTTTCATTTTTACAATGAGAAATCGAACTAATAATTGTGTCAGCTGATTCGATTTCTTTTGGAATTGTCGGTTGAGATTTTTTTAAACAAATCGAATAATGATGAAAATTTCCATTACAAAATTTACATGGCTCTAAATTAGAATTACATTTAGCCGAGACGTGGAATTTCTTGAAACAAGTGTAACAGCGTCCTTGCATACGTAATTTATCCCGTTTTTGAGGAATAGTACACACTTTACACAGTTTTGAATCATGTTCATTGTCACAAAATAAACAAACATTTTTTACGTTAGTAGCCAATGCAGAGGCTGAAGGAATGTCGCGTTTATAGTTGCTAAAATGTTTATAACTGTTATTGTATTTATTTTTCTCTTTTTTAGCACTAAAACTATTTTCAGAGCTCTGGAGTGCCATAGTAGATTCTCGCGATTGAACTTCGTTTTTAATGAAAGAAAGAAGCTCTTCGACTTCCATTTTTTTACCATCGGTTCTTTTACGATTAAAATCTAACGCCATTTCAGCAGGTATCAACTTTAATAAAATAGGGCATAGGAGATGACCATAACTTCCTGCTGTAACTCCGAGAGAATTTAAATTTCTAATTTGTATTTCACAACTGTCATACAGTTCCCGAAGTTCTCTAACATTAGATGCATTCTTTACCTGTTTTAAATTTAAGAGTTTATTCATATGTGCGTTGATGACTAGGTCGTCAGGACCGTAGCGAGTCTTTAACAAATCCACCGCAGATTTAAAGTTTTCCTCAGAAAGCAAAAATCCTGCAACAGCATTATATGCACTACCTCCAAGAAGAGATTTCAAATAGACAAATTTGTCAATAGGAGTTAAATTGCAATTCTTTTCAATTGCGTTAGAATATTGCCCCCAAAATTCTAACCAGGAACTGCTGTCACCAAAAAATTTATTTATAGTGAGCTTCGGCAATTTCATAGATCGCTCTAAATTTCCGTTTTGAGAACCGGATTCATTTTTCATAAAATTTTGAAAAGTATTATTCTGATTTTGGGAGTTATGTTCATTTAAGAACTTCGTTATTTAATAACGAGATTCGATTATTTTCTCACTATAGGTTTCGGAATTTTCGATTTCTTTCTCAAAATCGTCATCGGCGATAATATCCTGGATATCAGAGTTTAATTTTTTTAATAATTCATATTTGTCATTTAACTGGTCCTTACAAATATTTAATAAATCTAATTTATTATCTAATGTCATTGAAACATCTTCAAGAGTTGTGCTTATTTTTGTACACAATTTTGTCGTTTATGTACGTAAGCCAGATCTTTTCTTTTTTAAAGTATCAATATTAACAGTAGTTGACATATTTGCTTTCAATTAATAAACAATAAAAAAATAGCTTACCTCAAGCTTTCAGAATCAGAAGAAAGTAATATTCATTCGTCAGTCCAGACATCCTGTCGCGGACGCCAACATGAGGGATTTCACAGAACACAGTCGAATAAAAAGAACTTCGAATCAGAAATATTTCACGTCAATTCAAATAAATGATATGCGGAACAATTTTATCTATTCATGATAAATCAACAGAACGATTTTTACTCATTGGAAGTAAATCAGCACTCAAATAATTAAAACCTCGAAGAACTGAATATTAGTATTTTATTATCACCAGGCAGTCCTGGTTCAGATCTCATATAGCGGAGATCGCTCGCTTCAGAATTTAAATTACATCTACCTTAATAAAAAAACTGAAAAATAGTAAAGTAAAAAATAGGGTTACCATAATTCTTGGCGGTGATTAATTTTCGCCAAGTCAAACAGAAAGAAAGGGGGGTTTTAACAGACCCCATAGTCTCAGGTTCAACGGATTTTATTCAACGCTCCTTTGTTCTTGAGAAACCGGGGGGGGGGGGGGTCTAACAGTAGTACACAACTTAAATACTTACTTTGTAACTGAAAGGACAGGTTGGTCGTAGCCAGGGTTCGCAAAGCTGGGTCCAGTTCGAAAAAACCCGGTGGGTTTTTTCAGAATGGGCCCATTTGAAAAAGCCCACTGAAAAACCCATAAAGTGGGTTTTCAATTTTCAATTTTCAGTTTTTTCAATTTTCAGATATAATTTAAAAATTTAAACAACATATACATTTAATGAATTTAAGTCATTTCAGTTAATTTTGAAAAAATATTAATATATAAAAGCCATTACATACACATCTGAAGTAAAATAAAAATGTATTTCAGCACATTGAAATACTTTACTAACATAGAACCTAGTAGGCAACATACATAGAGTACATAATTATAGGTATGTCTTTATATAAAAAATTCAAACCAACTATATTCATGGAAATAAAAAATTTGTATTTTTACTTTCTTCTATCTTTACAAAAAGAAAGTGTTGGATTCGTGAAAAATTTCGACTTACAGTTTATGATGGATTTATACGTTTTAAAAAGGTCCTGAAGACAATTTGATAGTTTTTAGAAAATGACTGTCTGTATGTGAAAAAAATTTTGTGGGTGCTCTATCTTAAGAACTAATGCACAGAATTTCACAAAACTTTAGATTAAATTAGACCTTGATGTAAACTGGTGCTGATTAGTTTTTGGTGCATACTGCCCAACAGGTGGCGCTGCTATGCTGCCTTTATCTCAATTTTTGCAATAGCTTTATCTCAAGAACTAATGCACGGATTTTCATAAAACTTCAGATTCAGTTAAAAGTTAAGTTATTGCTTATTGAATTTTGGTGCATATCGCCCTGCAGGTAGTGCTGCTATGCTGCATTTTTTGCAATTTCAGCAATAACGCTTATCTCAAGAATGAATGTACGGACTTCAATAAAAATTTAGATTCAGTTAAACCTTGATATAAACTGGAATGATTAGTTTTTGGTGTATATCGCCCAAGCGGCGCTGTTATGCTGTTTATCTCACTTTTTGCAATAGCTTTATCTCAAGAACTAATAATGCATGGATTTTCATCAAACTTCAGATTCAGTTAGATGTTGACGTAAATTGTTACTGATCAGGTTTTGTTGTAAATTGCACAACAGGTGATACTTATATCTCCTTGTTAAATGCATCCAATTCAACAAATCTATATTTGACAATCCTCATGATGGGCATAAATTGTCATTTAATTTTGGCACTGTGATAGTGAATTTTGAATTATTAACATGTTTGAGATAGAAGAAACTTTTGGGATCAGCACATCTGACTAGTTTACCCCTTTTTTTCTTCCTACTTACATATTTTAAATTTTAATATTCTATTCATTATTTGATTTAAAGAAAATTAAAAATTTTATATCTTCTATTATATTTCAAACTAATTTGTGAGAAACACTGACATTTAATTAATTTAAATTCATATAATTTATACAATTTATAACTTGTAAAATAGCATTACAATTATATTGTATACAAGGGAACAATGTACTTTTTTATGTATAGTGTATATAATATATAGAAAATATAGTATACAATAATGTAATTACGCATGTATTATACTTTTGAAAAAACCCGATTTTCCCCGGGGAAAATTGGGTTTTTCATGAAAAAACCCGAAAAAACTCATGTGGGTTGGGTTTTTTCAGAAAAACCCGGGTTTTTGCGAACCCTGGTCGTAGCTGAGTTGGTATGGCGTTTGCCGGCTGATCCGCGGGCTCGGGTTCGGTACCGGGACGCGCAACATTTGTTTTTCTCATTTTTTGTTTTATAAACATATTTGTAAGTATAACTTAATAATCTCATTGTCAATTAAAATTTATAATATTGTATATCAATTATAATTTTAACCTATTTAATTTTTTACTTTTAACTAAATAGTTGTATAAAACATCATAAAACTGTTAATTTTTTTTAAATCACTTTAAAAATATATTTCATATATTCTTTATCAATGCAATGATATTGAGCAATTGTGTCAATTCATGATTTTAAAGAAGCATCATTTACGCATTGCGTTAACAAAGGAAGTGAATGCGATAATACTATTATTCTGTTTTTAAAGTAACAAGCATAATTATATTAAAAATTAGCATCATAATTAATTTACAACCGATGTTTTGCATATTAAAGATTTTTAAATTTGTAATACGCATGCTTGCACTTTCAATTATTTTGCTTTCCCCTTTATCTTCTTTCTGCTTTTGTTTTTATTTCATTTGAATGCTCTTTTATTTTATCATAACTAGATGGCGCCACAACAGGTTTTGTCACGATTTTGGAATTTTCATCATTCAATAATAGATCCAATTTCTTTTTAAACCCGTTTAAAGGAGGAGATATATAATAGTTTAAAAATAAAAAATGATAAATTTAAGTTTGTTAACATTATAATTAATGTATGATATTACAATTTTTAATTTAAATTATTAAATCATAATTACAAGTATATTTATAAAACAAAAAATGAGAAAAACAAATGTAGCGCGTTCGGGTACCGAACCCGGGCAAACAGATCAGCCTCAAACGCCGTACCAACTGAGCTACGACCGACCTGTCCTTTTTGTTACAAAGTAAGTATTTAAGTTGTGTACTACTATTAGACCCCCTGGTTTCTTAAGAACTAAGGAGCGTTGGATAAAATCCGTTAAACCTGAGACTATGGTGTCTCTACCCTACAACATATATTAAAATAATCAAAATCTGTGATTAACAAGGTTGGCCCTCTCCTTGCGAAATAAAAGAGAAAAGGTCCGCTACGCTTCAGTTTTTGTTTAATTCTCTTCTTTGTCTGTTTTTTTAGACATTATTCTAATTAAAATTTTCTCATGTGTCTACATTGTATACAAAAACTTACTTTCCAAATTAAAATACATTTTTCCAATATTTCCATTTATGTGTATTTTTCATTTTATGAATGCGCATTTTTACACATGAATTGGAGTTGATTTCTATTTAATGAATTTTCTTCATAACGAAGTGTTTAAGTGTAATGATAAGATATCGTTAAATGGAAGTTTCGCTGTATATATCCTTATCGAGTAGGACTTTTTGAAAATTACCCCCCACTCCTTATTTTAATATTTTTGTTATGTTCCTTTATTAAATTGTATTATATATAAATGCATATAGATCTAGTCAAAATATATTAAAAATGTTCTTTTGCTGAAGTCGAATTTGCTTTAAATTTTTCATATGGCGTATGAAATAAAAACAAGTGAGAGGAAGGAACGGAGGATACACTACGGTTGTTATTACTGCAAAATAACAGAGCTCCGGTACTTATTTAGGTGCGTTCGTAATTACATAAATACGTAGCACATTATAGTCGTCGTCTGGTCTGACCGTCTCTCTGTCCGTCTACCCGCATATAACAGTGCAAAAACTACTCAACCGATTGTTTTGAAATTTAATATATATCGTTGCAGAATTTTGTCGAGTCATTTCAATATTTTTTTAAATCGAATCAAAACTTAAAAAGATATTAATAAAAATTTTCTTCATTCTATTAAATCCTATCATACGCAATAAATTCAGTTATATTCCATGATAGGTAATGATTCTTGGTTGCCAAGGAGATTACGCCGTATTTAAGATGGGCTCATATCATTTCCGTATTACTGTATTTAGTGTATCTAATCATAATAAATTTTGTATTCATGCATTTTTGGGTTATAGTGCAATAGCTATTACAGCAAGATCTGAATATTTATAAAACTAGTTAGAGTACTAACGCACCTCATTTGCCACGTTTAACGTACAATTTCCGACTTGTTTGTTAGTAATTAAGTTTTGATTAAGAGAGATGATAATCTACAAGTAAATAATTTATATTTGTCTCCTAAACGATAATTTTAATGCATAATATATATATTTTTTTATAAATAAACAACATAAAATTGTATCTACTTATTGTTATTTGCATACTCAATTATTTTAAAAGTGTGATTATTGGAAAACTCTTTATTACTTTTTCTCAACAAGAGCAATAGAAAAACGGCGAAACATACGAATGAGCGATACAACGATTGCTACTGTATTTATCATGAAATTAAAAATAGCATTTTATCATAAAATGTTCGAATTTTGAAAACAGTGATAAATGTTTTTAATCATGTTTTAAAAGTTTCACATTTTTATTTCCCATTCGTTGAGATTGACCTTATTAATTCATATATTTGTGTTTTATTTTTTTTCTGCCTGATACTTATCTATAATGTTTTTCTTATGGATTAAAATTCAGTCGTATTGAAGGTTTAATTCATATCATTCACGCATTAAAATTCTACAAATCTATTCAAAATCAAATTGCAAACAAGTTCACTGTTGATTTCAATTACACTCACGCAAGAAATACATTGTTGGCAGAGGATTTAAAAATAATAATAATAATTTGCAGGCTACAAACGTACAAAAATTTTTTTTGGACGTTTAAACAATTAAAATATGCTGTTTCTTAATCAAATAAAAGAGTTTATAAGCACATATCAGTGGTGGAAAATTGGCGCAGAGGTGGAGCTTATTGACACCACTAAATTATAGTAGTATTTTGCCTCTTATCTAATGATCAAATTTCTGAGTTTTTAGTAAACTGAATAATACCATAAAAATATAGTGGTGTCAATAGGCTCCGCCTCTGCGCCAATTTTCCACCACTGACATATATATATATGTGTGTATGTGTATCTTGCAATTTCACTTTCCTATGTTTAATTTTTGAATTGTCTTTTCTATTTGTTCATACACATGTGACTTCATTTTAATTCCTGTATATAAATACAGGGTGTCTACAAATTAGTTCGACAATTTCGTAAGTTAAGAACTTCCGAAATTTTAAATGAAATTAACTAGTTGAAAGTCATACTAGTAGTGATATAGCCGAAGTTTATTCATAGATGGCGTTAGGTGTCATAACTGACTCTATAGCTTAGCGAGTGGTAATCATCCTTGTTCGGTATTACGATAATGGAGATGTACATGTACAATGCTGCTGAAAAAAGCGAAATGCTGTCTTTGGTTTCATGAAACCATTCTTCTGTGCAAGTACGACGAAATAATGGTAATAATGGTAAACTTCAACTATTTTTTGTATCTTACAACAATATGTATTTTAATTTTTTCCTGTCAGTTCCAATCAATAAATCATTCTTTTTGTCCAACTAATTTGTAGACACGCTGTATATGTATATATAACAGGGTGTTTTGTTTCCAGAACTACAGATACTCTTTTTACTTTCTTCAATCTATAATAAAAGAAAGTATTGTAATCAAATTTTTTTTTCGACGGATTTATACGTTTTAGGTCTCAGAGGTTCCGAAAAACATGTTTTTGCAAAATGTCCGTCTATCCGTTTGTGTGCCTATGTGTCCGTGTGTGGCCTCTTTTTTATC
This sequence comes from Maratus speciosus, assembly GCA_963932465.1. Taxonomy (NCBI): domain Eukaryota; kingdom Metazoa; phylum Arthropoda; class Arachnida; order Araneae; family Salticidae; genus Maratus; species Maratus speciosus. The sequence continues at coordinate 178,894,853 of OZ010793.1, forward strand.
ATCGAAAAGTGTGTGAAGTAACGCACAGAATTAAACTAAATTTCATATATAGGATGACCCCGCCAGTAGTTGATAAAATTTTTGAAATATTGCGCCATTTAAGACGGAAATGAGTTTTATACGTGGCACTAAACATAAAGTTTTTGTTTGAATGTTGGTGTAAAAATTTTGTTTTTTAATTAATTGGAGAAAATTACGGTAAGTTAAAATAATCCACTTTCATCTTGCTTATTTGGCTAATAGTTTTATACGAATAATGGTTAATAGCAGCCCAAGGATGATATTATAAAGAATTATTTTTAGATTTTCGATTGACATCTTAAAAAACTATTCATTTATAATTTTGTTACTATTTAATTTCAGAGGATTTCATTTTTGTTCACTATAAGACATTCAGTAAGGGTTGTAGCAAGTATGTCAGTTTACTTCTAAAACTTAAAAGGAAGGATATATAATAAAAACTCCGTAGCACTGATCTTATTTGATATTCCAAATAAGATCAGTGCCTTGCGTGGTCTTCCTATGTCTTTGGCTATGGCCCACAAGTCCCAGTTGAATTTGGGGATATTCTGCAGAATTTTTGCACTATTTTCCTTATCGCATCGTCGAAAGGTATGCTTAGGATTGAACCAAACGTCATACATATGTTTTTGACTATGGACGTACACGGTTCTATGGCAACTTAAGTTACATTTAGAAAAATTTACTTCAGTAATTTTTGTAATAAAAAATATAAAAAAATATTCAAAATGTAAACTTGACATGATTTGTTAATTAAACCTATTCGAAGCTCAATTTAGATTAAATTTACGTAATATTAGTGTTATTTCTTGAATTCTGGCAGTTATAATTATTATTGTAACTGACATTACTCAAAAAAGAACGTAAGTTGACACGAAAAATATAATTTTCATTCTCATTTTTTAAAGAATTTTCATCCAAATTGACCTTTGGATAGGTTTAATTAACAAATCATGTCAACTTTACATTTGAACTTTTTTGGTGTTATATTACTAAAATTGAAGCCTTAAATTGGAACGTAAGTTACCATGGAATGACCCACAGACGTTTTGGCTATGGTCTCAGTTAAAATTCGGGATATTCAACTGGAAGGGGGGGGGGGGGGATAGAGATTTTTGTGCAGTATTCGTGTCGGGATAGCGATAGACCAAGCTTTTATGCTCTGGTATAATAATCGCTCAGAATTCGATAGCATCTCGGTATCGGGATATCGGGAAGCCTTGAATGCGTGAGAGATGGTAGAAGAATTGATTAACCAGCGAAAATGTCGTACTGGTAAAAAAAATTATATATGTATCATACTGAATCATCCAAGTATCCAATATAAGTTTAACATTCAACTTCGAATAGCTTTTATTTCTAGTATTAACCCTTTGCACTCGAGATGTGACTATCACTCACCATTAGTGTTGCCAAGTGTCACGCGTAGATAAGAACTCCAAATTCTCTTGACACCAATTATTTCTTATAGTTTATTTCGCCATCTTTAATCCCAAATAATTATGCCATTAAATAAGAATAAGAATTTTTTTTTAAATTCTGGTGTCCAGAGTACTTGGAGATCGAATTTACGCAAGACATCTGGCATCACTAGTGGTGAGTAAAAGCCACCTTTCTAGTGCAAAGGTTTAACATGTATGAAATAGAAAAAAATTTCGGGATTGGCACATCCGTCTAGTTTCTAATAACATATAAATAGATGGTTATAAAATTTTATTTATTCACTTGAATGTCGTTTTTAAACCTGAATTGTTGTTAAATAAAACGCGTCCCAAAATTGCCGCAAGAAGTAATTTTGATAAAAAACACAGGTTTATAATTAAAAATTGTAAATTTTTTATTGATTCATAAAGTATACAGTATAGGTTTATGTATGTATGGTTTTGCTGGATGTCCCAAAATTCTCGCAAGATTTTAATTTTGCGTCATTTGTGAATAAATTGCAAAATATGGATGTAGACGAAGTTTCAACAAGATGGTGCCACATGCCCTACAGACCGAGACAGAATTCAATCACTGCATGAGTCATTTCCTGGTCACGTAATTTCCCGATTTGGTGATAAGAATTCGCCGCTTAGATCATGCGATTTAACCCTTTATGTACTGAATTATTAATCATGAAAATTTTATCTTCTAAAGCATTTTTCGTGAATTTTTTAAACTACATTAGGAGATTTACATAGTCATTTAATAAAATTTAGAAGAATTTTAGAAGGATTTAGAAGGATTAATTAAATTTGAATTTATAAGGATTTTGTATAATATTTATAACCACACTCAAATCTTTTATTTTAATTATTTTTCTTAGTATTTTGTAGAGTTAGGATATGTACAAAAATAATGTTCTTGCAATAAAAATATAGAAATATTTCCAAATTGAAAAATCCCCCCCCCCCCCCCCCCCCAACGCCAAGAAAGCTGAAAAGTAGCAAAGGCAAAAGAAATCATCCTTTTAAAAATATTTTTGTTTCGTGCAACCAATAATGCTTTTGGAACAAAATAAAGTAATGCATCAATAACTCATTTTAAACTGTATTACTAATAATCGATGTATTAAAGGAATTTTATGAAAAACTATTTTAATGGTACTTACAAGTACCGTCAGTACATAAAGTTCTATATCAACGAAATCGAGCCACATTTATGCAAAAAGATCACGGACAATTTCATCAAAAGAGTGCATTTGTGCCAGAAGAGCCGTGGAGGCCATTTATCCGATATGCTATTCAATACATAACCTTATACTGTATACTTTATGAATCAACAAGAAAATTACAATTTTAATTATTAAGCTGGGTTTTCTATCAAAATTACTTCTTGCATGAACTTTCGGACACCATTTATAAGGATTAATGATGCATTCTCATAATTTTTTAACTTTCAGGAATAAAAATCTGGTGAAATTAAACTTACTAAAATAACATTTTTAACTTACAGACGAATGCCTTAATGGTTTAAAATAAAGAAAAAATGGTCAGCAGTGAAATTTTTTTAAATTTAATTGAGGTTTAAGTTAAACTTGCGAGTTTAACTTTCCTTACCATTTTACCACTATAACATTTTATTTCTTCTAAATTTTTACTTATAATGAATTTGCACAGTAGCCCCAGGACATTCAAATAAGAAATATTAGCAATGTAGTATTTTTAGTACAAAATTTTGGTATAACATTGTCTTAAAGGGGTGTTAAAGAAGGGACGGTATAGGAAAAAAGAGACGGTAAGGAAAAAAAGGGATGGTAAGAATGGGACGGAAAGGAAAATTACCACCTATTTTAAGGCAAATCATGTTAAGACTAAGTGATAGCTACAATATTCAAGGATTTTTAGAAACAGTTATTTACATTGGATTAAATTAAAAAAAAAATAATTTATCTCGAAAAGTGCAGGAATAAACCTTGGGGAGAGTAAGACTACCAATAAAGCCACGATGCTTCAAATTGACATTTAAATGCTGATTTAAACACTACGGTAAATTTCTTGTCAAAGAATTTTCGCCATTCTTTCTCTACCATACTTCTGCATGAGAAAAAAGTTGAATAAAATTCTGTGACTGCATCTGTAGTGATTTTCTGTATAATTTTAGCAAGAGGGACGGTAAGGAATCTAATATCCAGGGACAGAGTTTTAAAAAAAATAACAACCCTAAAAATTTGTGCAGGTTAATATTTTGCTACATATTTATATAAAACAATAGTCCTAGTTTTGGAAAAAAATTACATCGAATTACTTTTATTGAAATTATTTTATACAGACAGCTCCAAACTTCTGAATCAAGGACACGGGACGGTCAGGAATTTTGAGGTATATTAGGACCCCCAACATCGTCCAAAACTTATTTATCTCGTTAATATTCTCATGCAGTCATGTAATAGGATGTTTTCCAGTATAAAAAATTTAAAAAAACCCAAAAATATGTACTAAAAAAATTTTATTCAGGGTCTTGTCAAAAGGTTGCGAGAATGCCTCATATATTAAAAACTTTTTTCTCTTTGATACTGCTTGTTCGTTAAGTACTTTGTTTTTATATATTACTTTTTTATGCCATTTTAAATTTAGAAAAATAAAAGAACAAATTATGACGCATAAATCTGCAGTTAATAACGGAATTATTTCTGCTAAAACAGTTGAAATGGCAAAACTCTATAAAGATAATTTTATTGAGAGATTAGGTTTATCTCTTACAGAGGTAGAAAAATTCTGTTCGTAAAACGACAAAATGATTGATTGACACCAGAATTTACAAAAGAATTTCTTAGAAAATAAAAATTTCTTTTTCCAAGTTTTTATTTTAAAACCAAAATTATATTAAAATATTATTGGTGCCGTTTGTCACTTTTGAATTACAATTAGGTGGTCACATCGTGTGACTATCTCCGTTGAAAGGGTAAAAAATAGCTAGAATTAAAAGGGAAAAAAATCAAAATCCTACAAAATTTTTTTTTAAAAATACACCTTAAAACGCCTCGAAAATAAAATCTCAAAATATGATAAATTTTAACTTGATTATTTTAAATTAAAATTTTAATTTTAAATAACCTGAGACATGAACAAAAGGTCAAATACTTGGCTTTTTTATTTTTTTTTTCTTAATTTTCAGATAATTGAACTATTTGTAGATCACAGGAGAAACATTTGGAATAAACTATTATTTCGTTTTTATGGCATTGTCCAACTAAATTTCTTACATTAAATCTTAAGTTAAATGATCACAAAATTAATATAACAGTTAGAAAGTTACACAGACAAACAAACATCGACTCAATAAAAGTCAAATTGCGTTCAAGAATTCTGAAAACTGGTAAACAGAGTTGGGCAAATTTGCAATCTTAATTCCCTGCAATATAATTACAGTTTAATTGTATGTAATTAATTATAGTTAGAATTACATGCCACAAAAAATTCTTGCATTATTGTAGCCGGAGCCGCCCTTATTCCATTATTTGACAAAATTTCTGTGGTTGAATATATGATAGAAACTAAAATCAATTACGTACAATTAACTTGTTATTACATTGGGATATTTGAGATTACAAATTTGTCCAACTCTTCTGGTAAATCCACCAAAAACCTTAAGATGGAAATTTTCACGAATCCAGTATCTCTTTGAATGTGAATGTAAACTATTTGGATGTGCCAATCCCAAAACTTTCTTCTTTCTTATACATGTTAATATTTCAAAAAGTTGTGAGACAGGTTAATCCTTCAGTGTTTCTACTTCAATATTACACCAACTTTTATTTTCACCTTAAGTTTCTGCTTCATTTTACTAATCGGAGTAAAAACGAGTTAATCGCGATCATAAAATGTAATAAAATCAACATTTTCTTTATTCTGTTGTACATTAGCTGCTTGAGAATCGCCGGTTTAGCTGGATGCGAATTGTCCATCTTTGCAGGAACAGCCAATGTACAGATAGGACGAAGATCTAGGCGCTCGTAAGGTTTATTGCTGCCAGGTGGCGATTAGGCGGTCGCCCACTCCGATACCAGGTGTCAAACCCGTTCAACTGGGGCATCCCGGCAGGTAAAGGCCTGGCCATCGGTTCGAAAGAAAGAAAGAACAGCCAATGTATAACAGAACTATGAAAAATCCAGAAAAATCGATATTACAGTGCCACCTTCCGGCGGATAATTCCCAAGTTCCCGTGGGACCTGCTGGCTAAAGATAAAAACATACACATGAAATTTGGTTGATGTCTATTCAAAATTTCATAAACTTTTCGATGGTACAATAATAAAAATAGTACAAAAATAGCTGTCACTAAGCCCCCTTCTCGAGGAATGTTTCCAAATTCAAGGAGGACCTGCTGGCCATGGCCAAAAACATACACAAAAAAAATTGTTCCAATTCTATGCATAACTTCATGCACTTTTCGATGGTACAAAACGGAGATACGGACACACGTACAGACAAACTTTTTGTAAAAACATGTTTTTCGGGACCTCTGACACCTAAAACGCATATATCCATCGAAAACTGGAAGCTGAAAAAGAATCTCTATTACAATATTCTCTACTCTAGAAAGAAGAAAGTGAAAATGTAAGAATGAAGACAGAACAAGTGATTAAAATTGCATGAACATATTGACAGGAGTGTATCATCTGATTTACGGGTCTTTAGCTATTTAACAGGATCTGGCAACAGCCGTAACAAATCATCAGTCTTACTTTTGAACCACTAGCTTTCAAAACACTACTGAGTGAATAACAAGTTTTGTGGCCTATCGTCTTCTTTGGAAAATAGAACCTAAGTCGTGCGTCTTACTCTAGTGTTGTTAATAGCGGGAATAAATATATATCTATATTATAAAGGACAAACATATCTGTGCGTAACGCATACGTCATTTTGCGAATGGCAACACTTTGAAATTTGAAATGAAATTTTGGTTTAGCAATTTTCTCTACTGCAAATTTTTAAACTTCTAAACATCGCACATTTTAAATTTTTACGCCGTCGTATAAGGAAAAAAATGATCTTTTAAATACAATTTGTTTGAAAGCTGTATCTCAATTAATTTTTGGGATATTAATTTTTTTGCAGTTTTTAATACCATTTTTCTTATCGTGGCAACAAAAGTACCTCATTTCTATTGAAAGTCATTGAAAGTAAACGGAAAATAGGAGATACAGTATCTTTGTTGCCATTTTCTCATAAAACCTGTAAAAATAGTCGAAAATAAAATATGGGCTATGTCAAGAATATTGTCTGTTATTCCGTGATAATGACGTCATATGCACACTTTTCTATAGACGAAGTTTAAGACTGGGTTGTAAAAGTAGATTGCTTTAGCGGATGCAGACGACGTCATTTTATAAAAAAGCGTGTATTTTAATTCTTAAACCTGAATTATGTTTTGTAGAAGTGCGTCATTTTCGCAGCCCAGCTGCTATGAAATTCTTCACAGGTGAAAATGCTTCACTTTTGAGAATAATGTAATCGAAATCACACACTGATAAAACGCAATGTTTTACAAAAATTTAGAGTGTCTTTATAAAAGAGAGGTGACATGCAAATAATAGCGATTTATATTACAGAAATTGATGATTCTCGCCTGGATGGATTTGCTTCTAGGATGGATCTATATTATAAAGAACAAACGTATCTGTGCGTAACGCTGACGTCATTTTGCGAATGGCAATACTTCACGATCAAATTTCGGTCTTGAAATTTCGCTACTGCAATTTTTCAATCTTCTGACCATCGTACATTTTCAATTTTTGTCGCATAGGGAAATAAATGTACTTGCAAATGCAATTTGTTTAAAAACTCTATTCACTGACTGATGTATTATATTTTCTAAAATAATTTTTAAGCATGATTTTTTTTTAAGTTTATCCTATCACGTGCCGGTTTCAATACACAAAATAATAAACATTTTGCACATAAAGCAACAAACATTTTTCAGCATTTGTTTCTGACTATTTTTGCATAATGAAATTAATAATTCCTTTATAAGCAAATAAAAGAATAATATTAAAAAAACCACCAAACTAACATAATTGTGAAAGACAAATTAACGAAATTAATACTTCTTTTATAAACAAATAAAAGAATAATATTGAAAAAAAAAGCAAATCTAACATATTTGTAATCGTACAATTTAAATTTTTAGATCACTAAATAGGATTTTTTTTTTTTTCAAATGGAATTTGTTTGCAAAGTTCATCTTAGTTTTCTCATTGTCTATGGTTTTAAAAACAATTTTAAAGCATAAAATATTTTTTAATTTATGTATATCGGAGCTCGATTACGAAAGATTAATCCGTTTGCCCTTAAAAAATAAATAAAGAGTTCATTTTCTTACGGCTAATTTCCATTAAAAAAAAACTTCCCTATGAATAATAAAATAAAATAATATAAATAAAACACAAATTTACCAGACATGTATAAGCTCTGAAATGATCAGAATATAAAAGGATGCCATAAGTAGTAAAATCTTGGCAAACAACTTTTAGCATGCGGGTAATAAGAAAATATCGCTTTTGACAAATTTCAAAAATGTATTTGATTGTGTAATTCGTATTTTCCATATGAAAAATGCTTTTTAATGTAAGTGGTCAATCTAAAAAATTTATTGCATATAAAAAAATTATTAATTTTCAATAAAAAAAATGTTTTCACCTATATTCTTTAACCCGGGAAGCCCGGGTACGATCCCCTAGTTTTATTAAAGGGACAAGAGACTGTCAAACTTTTTTTTTTGATATTTCACTTTAAATTCTATGCAAGGGCACACTATGTGCATTATGGCATATATTTATCACACAAGATATTTGAAAAAAAAAATTGGAGAAAATAGGGAATTTTCTTGAATATTTTAAGCGTTATGAAGAATTTTTCAAAATGCCCCATTCGCATTCCTTATCAATTAAAATCCCCAATATTTTTTAGAGCTGTTTTTCATTAAATATGCCATAAAACTCAGCATCGTTTTTTTAAACTAAATATAGTTGGAAAAGTTAAAGGTAGTTGATTGCAGAAATATGACGCAAAAATGCTGAAAATGTCATAAAATTTAGAAAATATTTTTTTTACCTTTATATTCAAACTAGGAGGCTCTGCTCCCTGCAAGCTACGCTCGCCAACCCCCGTTCAGACACCGCAGAATCTAAAAACACGCTAATCTGATCGGTTTAAAAAATATTATAGAAGATTGAATTATACTGAAAAAGCTATGCAGCCCTGTAAACGGGCTGAAAAAGCTGTGAAAAAGCCCTGTAAACGGGTTTCCATTCAATTTCCTTTGATTTCAAAAATTTAAGGCCGAATCAGTTGCTGTTAAGACATCCAATGGTTGATTTCGTGTTTTATTAAAGAGGATCAGTTAAACTTTTGAAAAGAAGCTAAAAATAAAAGGAATTAAGTGTACATAGTCTTTGTTTCCCGGTATTTTAAAACAATTTCTATAACAATAGCCTAAGTCATGTGACTATCATCTAGAGTTCCGGGCGAACCACTTCGCTTTTTATATTCCTGATGCCATTTTGGTACTTTAATATTTGCCAGGTACAGGTGATAAGTCGCCAAATATTATTCTATCGCCATCATTTCATCTATATTATAATAGTCCAAGTCATGTAACTGCCATAAATAAATATGCTCTGATCCCTTCGCTTTTCATATGAAAGTTTGGCCCAGATATCATATACGGCTCCATATTGGCGCGATTTTTTTCCGACGCTAATTTGGGGAAAAGATCAACAGCATAAACAACAACATCCGGCTTATCAAATCAAGCAAAATAACGATACTATGGCGCCAGTTAAGTACCCGTTGCGTATATGACATTGGCGTCAGAAAAAAATAGCGCCAATATGGGACCGTATGTGGCATCTGTGCCGAAAGTTTTCCATTTCGATTTAAAAAAATCATTTTTTTTTCGAATAATACTACATAAAAGCATTGTCGCAAAGAATTCTTGGTACTGTTACGCTAGCCGGGTGCAAATCTCGCCAATAACTATTTTTCAACTCGCCAGTGAGCCTTTTTTTTTTCGAGTGGTAAATTATAACATTGCTTTGAAGTTGGAATTAAATGTCATCGTTTGTTACATCATTTAATATTTTGCCAGATGTCATATACGCACCCAGTTTGGCGTGATTTTTTTTTTTTTTTTTTTTTTTTTTTTTTTTTAACGAAAATTTGGCGAAATCCTCGTTTTCGAATAACCAGTTACATATGTATTTTTGGTACTACTTAGTTATCCCGTCGACCAAAAATCTATCACCAAACTATAACATTAAATGCCAATAATGGTTGATAAATGTCACATTCACTTGACTTTAAGCAAATTACACGTCTTTACGTCATCAAGTGATTTTTATTTCGACGTTTTATTTGTATATTTATTAATGCTATACTATTTTCTTTGTTTTTTCGTTATTTAAAATAAAAAATATGTGAATTTGTATAATTCGGCGTGTGGTTTGGCGATTTATATAATTTGGCGAAATGGGTCGATGGAATAACTAAGTAGTACCGTATTTTTTAATTATTTGCTATTATTTTTTATTTTTAAAGGAAAATAACAAAAAAATAATAAACTATAGAACAAAACAATTTATGTAATTTAAAAAATAAAATAAAATAATAAACACTTATTATTAAATAAACAACAATAGCCGGGTTACCATGTCAACCAAAATAATGCCATTTTGGCGCCAATTAGGTACCCCGGTGCGTATATGACATCTGTGCCTAATATTTTTCTTTTCATTTCGTTTAAAATAAATAAAGAAGTGAAAGCCATTTATTTTAAATGTATCTGCTTGTATTAAATAAAATGATAATCAAATACAAATTGAATTATGAATAAAAGTAACATGATTCATTTCTTAGCATATATTTATGGGAGGCCAGACTTCTCGCCAAATTAGTTTAAAATAGTAACCTTTTCTAATATCTGAAAAACAAATATCTGTTTGATTAAAATTTGAGTTGCCATCATTCGAAAAATGTATATAATATTAGAAAAAAATTAATATTTCGAAAACTAATTCGAATTTAAAAATTCTAATACCAGTTTTGAAATCTGCGGATCAATATTGATTTTTGTTGTTAATTTCATCGCAAAGTACTCCTTTTTTTAGGAGAAATCACCGTGAAACATAATCAGTTGTTTAATCAGTCGATTCAAATAATCGTTACATTTCAGGCGTTTCATATATTCGTTTCATAAATTTGGTTCATTAGGATTTTATATATATAGGGTAGATATATTAAATTCGCACACTGTGCGAATAATGCGTATAAAACTGTGCACAGTTTTATTTGTATATATATAAAAAACTTGCATAAAAAAACTGGAAATTTTAGTTGATATGGGAAGCACATGAGGCATTTTAAAAAGTTCTTCATGACGCTTAAAATATTCAAGAAAATTCTTTATTTCTCTCTCTTTTTTTTCTTGTGCGATAAATATATGCCATAATGCATATACAGGATGAGTCTAAAATCATGGGACACACTTAAAGGAGAGGTAGAGGACATCACAAGCATTCAGATTTGCATAACAACCCATGTTCGGAAACGCTTTCCTGCTGCGGTAGAGACGACACAAAACAAAAGAAAGACAAGGACACGAATAAGAGGAGAAAACATGTTTATTATCCTTAGTACAGCAAAAAACTAAGAAAAAAGAACATTAAAGAGACAATGATACTCATCAAAGTAGGTGTTCGAAATTTCGATCCCCAGCCGTGATGCATGGAAGCGCACCTCAGGCGCTTGGAAAATCTAATGTTCTCGAAAATACCGGGAGTGTCCCGGACTTCCCCAGCAGCTGCCACGATGTTCCTCAGCACTTTCCAGCATTGTCCCGGCATTTTTGCAGCACTAAGAATAATAAACATGTTTTCTCTACCTGCTCCTGTCCTTTCTTTCTTATGTTTGTGTCGTCACTACCACGCCAGGAAAGCATTTCCGACCTTGGTTTGCTATGCAAATCTGAAACCTTGTGATGTCCCCTACCTCCCTTAAAGTTTGTCCCACAATTTTAGACTCACCCTGAAGTGTGCCCTGGAATATAATTTAAAGGGTAATTTTAAAAAAGAAAAAAAATGAGTTTGAAGGTGCCTTGTCCCCTTAAAGTGCTTATAGGAAATTGTTGATAAATTAATGAATTATAATTTCCCAATTTCCTATAAAACAATGGTAATAAATTCACAAACAGTCACTACTAAATCAATATATAGAAGAGAATTATATTGCAATTTCCCTGTTCTTTTATCAACACAAGGGGATTAAAAGGGGGCTCAGGGCTTGATCGATACCGAAAAACATGTAAACAGAGCTCTGGCTTCGAATCCATATAAAAACAGAAGTATTCAATGTAACTAATTTAAACTTTTTGATATTTTAAAGATATGTTTGTAGTCTTATAAAATTATAAAATTAAGTACTTCAATGTAACAAAATAAAAAATATAGCAAAATTTATATAACACAATTTTCGAAAAAAAAATTAGGTGTCATATCACCATCCGTAAGTTATTGAATTGGCATACGAACCTTATTTTGTCTTTAAAATGACCAGGAAACTTTACTCTATAGAATGAATTAAGGATATAACTATCACTCAAAGGAAACCTTATTAAAAAAACTCTTAAATTTAAAAATTTTAAAAACCCTAAAAAGTTTTTTTCCCTTAAAAATACTCAAAATATTAAGCTATATAAAATATATTAATTCATTCTATAGATAATGATGTTATATGCATGCAAAAAAAAAAAATTAAGCCATTCCATCAAATACTTTTTTTTAAATCTTACGGATAGTCGTCAAAAAACAAGTTTTGAGAAAACGCGGCTTAAAGTTGCAATTAAATGTGTGCGGCTATGAAAGTGATTGTTACATAAATGCTTATAATTCCGTTAAAAATGCAAATATTTTTATGCGGTTTTTTGCACAGTGTTCAGAAGTAATTGAATAATCAAAATACATATTTAAAAAAAAATAAATTTTTTGAAAAGTTTTCAAGCACTGAGCCCCTTTAACCAGGGTTTCCCGAGATACAGAATATAGGCAAAAAACATCATATACAGGATGATTCAAAAGTCCGGTGCGAAAGTAAAACGCGATAAAAAAAGATCTATGGGTAAAGATTCAGCATGGTACGGTATTCTGTATGGCATTAACCAAAAAATTAGTTCAAAATCTCGATAATAGAGGGCGCTATTACAGATAGTTCCGTGGAATAATTCCATATTGCTCATAGAACACATGGTTTGGATAAAAAAATTGTACATGCAGTATTACCTATTGTTTTTGCATCCAAAACTTGCGCTGTGTAAGCAATATGGAATTATTCCATACAAATATCTGTAATAGCGACCTTTATTATGGAGATTTTGAACAAATTTTTTTGTTGGGGCCATACAAAATCCCGTACCACGCTGAATCTTTATCTGCAAACCGCCTGCTTCTCCGACATATAGTTCTTTTTTTTTATCGCGTTTTACTTTCGCACCGGACTTTTGAATCACCCGGTATATTATTTCTGATGTTAGCATCTATTATGCTCTCACATATTAAAGGCACAGTGATGAATTCAGTATTCTTCGAAAGGTTCTGCCAGCGGGTTTTGACGTAGTATACTTACATATCGTTAAAACACGTTGTTTTATATTTAAAAAAAGCAGTTAGTCAAAAAATTAGTGAAAAAACGTATCACAAATAAACTCAAAGATTGCGGCGTTAAAACCTGGTCAGTTTTCTAATCTGATAAATCTAATAGATTTTTTACCTTTAATATATTTACTATATTATTTTAGAATGCCCACTAACAACGCCAAAATCATATGTATATAAAAAAAAAATAGCAATAATGCGTTCAAATAAAGTTGTGAAACGTATTAAAAGCGATATTTTTATATTGGCCTCACGTCAGGAGCTAATAGCCGAAGGAATTGCCAAATATCGCCATTTACAATCAGCTTTTTTGGTTCTGATCATTTTAGTGGATTAAGCTTGAAATTCGATTGCATCTCTTAAATTTTGTGCTTATTTATATTTTATTGTTTTATTTATTAGCTGATGAATGTTTTAATTTCGTTATGGAATATAAGCTGGAAACAAATGATGAGCTATTTATACTAAAATAATGCAATATCTCGTAATCGTCTGTACGCGATAGATATAGAGTTAAAAAAAAATCATGTATGGAAATTAAATAACAAAAACAATAAACAATTGCGTAAATTGCGATATAGTTTTCAAACAAATTGCGATATTGTTTTAAAACAAATTGCATTTGAAAGTATACAATTTTTTCTCTTTTCGACAGTGTAAAAACTTAAAAAATTGCAATAAACATTGATAAAAGGAAAATTTAATCGTCCGGTGTTGCCATCGTCAAAATGACGTCAGCGTTACTCATGGATGCGTTTGTCCTTTATAATATAGATTGAGAACATCAGAAACATTAAAGTTCAATCGTGCAGAAATCGTGCAAAGTAAAAACCGCTTCCAACGAAGTTGAAAGGAGCATGACAATTATTCGCTATATGCGGATTTCTTTGTAATCGATTACTTTACAACTCTAATTTTACTTAGAAATTTCGGTTCTCCTTTGCTGATAGGACTTTTCAACTCTCATATAAATAACATAGTCTGGGAGGCAGCGTCATAGTTTTAGAACTAATTTTACCGTCTATGATTTTTATACACATGATAGATTATATGGTGCAGCTAAAAGAACTGCTGGAAATCGCAAGCGCTGGAGAATGTTGCCATAGCAATACCCACAACCTGCTGCAATGTGAAGTGACAGATAACAGGATCACTGATCTTACTCCGACACGGAGGGATTATCAGTAATCGAGTTTCTATACATTTGAAACTGCAGGGGAATATAATGTATTGCTATAGCAACACCCCTAGGTGGTGCGCCAGCTCATTGGCAGTTTCAGTACCTGTAACATCTAATTTTTGATATATATTCAACTCTGTGAAATCCACACACTTAGGAACCGGAGGTTTTGTGGATTATACATTTTAGCGGATTATAGATTAAAGTTTGACTATAATGACTATAATCAGGTTAATTTTTTAAAGTTTGATTATAAATTAGAAACAACTGTCCAAAAATTACAATGAAAAAAAAAAACATAATGCAACATTGGTTTAATATATTTTATAACTAAGGTTAAAGAAAATTTAAATTAAAGGAAAATTAAGTTATATACAATACAAATTTTACTGATTATTCATTATTTTAGACATTGACACAACACAATGGTAGTTTCAGTTTTGATTTGTTGTCAATAATTTTTTCTTGTGGTCTATGCATACACATTACTTCATGCTCCAAGATAATTTTTTGTTATTGAAGGAAATTTAAGTATTTATTCATTGGAAAATTGATAACTTATAAAAAATATATACCTAATTTAGCTTTATGAGTTTAACTATTAATGACAATTTTCATTGTTTACATTCCAACATCTAGTGCGGATAACAGACATTTGCAGATTATACATCAGCGGATTTCACAGAGTTGACTGTATACTAAAATCACCAACGCTAAAAATGCTGTTAAGAAAAATAAGCTTAGAGGATCGTATCCAAATTAAAATTGCAACAATCTTTGAAATTTTCAATACGAACTCATAATTTTGACATCATATTTGGATTTTTAGATAAATTTTATTTTGAGATAGTACCGAAAGTGATGATATTCGGCGAAGAAGTTTGGTAATTACGCATATTTAATTTTTAACTTCGAAATGTTGCACGAGTTGACTTTTTTTCCCATATCAGTGAAAAAATATCCAGTCCGTGACACTCTGATTAAGGCAACCATGGACTTCTATTTGAGAAAAAATCGACCCAAATATCAATATTTATTTTTGTGTGTATTAGTTGTACTGGTTTGTCCTTACCATTCGGGAAAAACTTCATGCAGCTGCGATGATTTTGCGCAAAGTTACAAGAATTTCGGTTTTGTACACAAAAAATTTTCCGGCTTATTAATAAACTTTAAATCTATTTTCTCAAAACAGATTTTTCAAGTTTTATAGATTTTTGAAATGCTCCATGCGTCGTAATTTTTGTTAAAAATTTTATGAAATTGATTAGAAAGAGTCCTGATACAGCTTACAAAGAAACTGTTTATGCATTTTAGAATTCGACTTCTTTCAGGTAATTAAATTTGATTTATAATTTATTAAAACGCAGAAGTCGGATGACAATCGGGATGGAATTAAGAAAAGAATCTCTCAAAAATGAAATATTCAAGTGTTTAAATAATCGATACACAGATTTGTTATTAATACACAGTTTAACGTGATTGAAATTCAAAATCCAGGAAATATGTTAAAAATTAAGTCTCAATGAGCATTTTTAAATTTTGTTTATAAATTTAAATTTAAACAAAACCCCTTCAAATTATAATAAGATTGAAAATTTCTTTTAAGGTATTCTATGTACTTATTGTGAAATATATATATGCACAATAATCCATATCTCTATGATGAAAAATAAAATAATAAATTTTTGCGTACGCTGCCCCCTTAACCCGTTCAGGACCGGCATCTTTTACACGAATTTTATTCGTTTGGCACCACTTTTTGTTAATTATTTGAATTAACTTTGTAAATCACAAAAATGTCGTAATTAAATAAAATCAATTTTACTTTTCTTTTTTACTGGCATCAAACTCAAGCGTTTTAAGCTCTTTTTGAGGGTGCATATATGCACCCATGGTTCCGAACGGGTTAAGGCTCCAGTCCCCGCAAGTGAAGACACTCGCGAGCTAAAGCTAAACCTATGAGGAGGTTATTTTCTAATATCTCGTTTGCATTTTGACAATTTTTAGTTTTTTTTTTCGCATTGGATAGCCGAGATCCATCTCTACATCGCTCTTTTTTTACTTTTCCGATTTTGTTGCAGATATTATTTAGAATGACACTTTCCTTTTCGGAACCGGTTTCGAAAGTGAAAGTAACTTCATAAAAAATATCTGCAACCAAAATCGTTAAAGCAAAAAAGGAGCGTTGTAGAGATGGATTACAGCTATCCAATGCAAAAATAAACGGTCAAGTGCGAGCATTACTCGCGTACAGAGGGATTCGTAGAATAAATATATGAATTTGTAATTGTATTATAAAAAAAAAATAAAAACAATGCTAAAAGAATACTAACACTTTGTAAAAAACTATACAACGTAGGGTTGGGTATAACAGTATATATTAGAAAAGTGTATTGGGTATAACTGTATATATTAGAAAAGTGTAAATGGATATACCACGAAAGCTCAAAGAGATATGGAACCTAAATAATATCAAATATAGCTATTCGTATAGCTCTTTTTTAAATATTATCCTAATCTGTTTATGATGAACTTAATTCGGTACTGACAATAAAAGCAGTGCATAGTTAAACTTCATTTGGCATTTCATGAAACTAAATTCAGCGTAGTAATAACCTTTATTTCTACAGTGTAGCTAAAACAAAACCTTTGTTCAAAGTTTAAATTTGGCATTGTGCTAAGCGCGCTTCGAATTGAGGCCTCAAAATTGCAACGCCGCCTTGGTCAGTGCCGTGTTTTTCCAGATAGGTGTTTAATTAACTTTTAAAGTCACTCGAGGCGTATTGAGAGATACAATCAATGCAAACTATCGCGAATCCCACAGTATTTATGCGATTCATTCTAATTAAATCTTTCGAGGGAAATGCGCTTAAAAAACGGACATCAAATTTTAATTCCAAAACAGACAAACGGCACCAAAAATATTTAATGAAAATTTTCCTTTTATCGTGTAGGTGAAAATAAGCAAGTTCGCCTTTTCTAATAAATTCGTTTATAAATTCTGGTGTCAGTTCATTTTTTCATAAGTTTATAAATAGAATTATTCCGTGCAGGAAAGGATTAAGTGGTCGCAGGACTCTTAAAGCTTCAAAATTTAAGAAATTTTATTATTTTTTTAAGATGTTAAACTCCTATCTTTTCTGAATATTTTGATATAATTGTTTCCTTGAAACTCTCATTAGAACAGAAGCTTTGGCTTTTAGAATTATACCCGCTCAATAGCTGAAGCGGCGTTTCCGAAACTTTAATGTCATTATTTTCTAAATGGCGTTTTTTGGGCATAACGCGCAGGATACCTCAAAAACTTCTGAATATTTTTTCATAAAATTTGCAAAATATATATTTCATGTTAGTCTGTATAATCTGAACCTAAAATTTCCTTTTTATTGTTCCAAAAAAATACTTTTTTATGTGATTATACTGTTGAAATTTTCAAAATTTTGTATTAGCTAAATGCAACATTGCATTAAAAATATAAAAATGCTTTAAATACAAATTCATTTAAGTTCAGGGAAATTATTACAATCTGAAGTATAAGTAAGCACCAAAATTTTCATTCTAGTTGCAATATTTATTTTGTAATCCTGCGCGTAAACTGTTATGCCAATTTTTTGTTCGACAAATATCTAACAGTTTCGAGCCCCATATAAATACTAATTCTGTATCTTGCAATTTTTTAAATACATGAAACGAAAGAACATACTATATCTTTCATCCCAATTAAAATTGTGTTTTAAAGTCACATACATTTTAAGACATCAAATGTTGAAAATGGTCTTTTTTTCATTTTTTCCACTTTTTAGAGTTCCGAGACTCCTTAAATTAGTATGTTTTTAACAATTTGACGTTTACTGCTTTTATACTGTTACTGGACATTACATTACGCATATATATCATTAAAAGTTGTTAGCTAGGCATAGAGTACGTCGCCCCTGTCCTTGTGTCGTCCAAACTGACCGTACCTTTAAGGGTTAATATCTCGGCTAATTACCGATGATTTTTTTCGAAAATCATTATCAACAATGCTTTTATTCTTCTGCAACGATAGGTATATTCAGCGATGCTCGACAATTTTCCTGAATACCCGTAAATCGAAATTTGTGTATAACAGAAAAATGCTAATTACTCAAAACTATGTGACCTAGGGCAATCGCTATAATTTTCCGGCAAAGTTTATATTAACGTCTACTACCTCTAATTTTTTTTCATAATTTTAGTTTCAGTAGATTCGGAATTAAATGGGGGGGGGGGGGACATATTTTTGGGCTACATTTTCAACAATATCTTTGAAAATATAATACCTAAAATTAAAAGGAATGTATTATTGAGTTCAGCGTTACAAAAGCTTTCACAGGATACCCACATGATATACAAAGAAAATATTTTTTTTTTCAAGTAGCATAATTAGCCCCTCTACTTTTTTACTAAATATATTTATGAACGTTTATTAATCTGAAAATATGTGGGTCAATGGTCTTTATTACTTCCCTGAATTTGAACTTTCCACGTTCCATAGTTTACGAGTAAAATGGCTGTGACAGACAGACAGACAGAATGACGGACGGGCAGACACAGGAGTGATCTTTTAATGGTTCCGTTGTTACTTTTTAAGTACGGAACCCTAAAAATTATTTAAAAATGTGGAAATGCAAACCAGATATTATAAAATAACCTGGCCATAGGTTTAGCATTAGCTCGCGTGTGTCTCTACCTGCAGAGACAGGAGCTTTAAGTCAAAGGTCTCGATTTCGTCTCTCGGCCTGGACATTTTCCGGTTTAGTTGAAAAAAAATCAATTCTTATATCTTTACTAATCAGTATGATTAGGTTAAAAATAATAAAATGTCGTAACGTTACTTTCATTATCAATAGCTGCAAAAGAAAATGCAATGCAGGTACTTTTTATGCTATTTTAATTAAACTTGGTTTATATAAGTAAAGATGAAAGCTTGTAACCGATTTTTCACTCATTTCCTGATATACTACTAGAATTATATATAGGGGAGATGGGGGCACATGTGAACAGTTCGCATAAATATAGCTTTTTCTCATAACTGGATTAATTTCTATAAACAAAAACTACTTAATATAGTAAACAGAACTTTCTTTTATGCATGGTAATTTTTTAAAAATCACCTGTATAGTTTTTCTTACATTTTTTAATAGTTTTATAAATTCAAAACATTGTTCACATGTGCCCCATCAGCGGGGTAGTTGTGAACACACGTGGGGCACATGGAAAAATATCCTTTAACAGTCTTTTTATTCTGTTATTCATTTGTCATCGTAATCATTAGTTATATTACCTTTTAAATTCACCATAAAGAAAAATATATATATATATTTCTCTAGTTTCTGGGTGATATGTTTAAGCAAAAGATTATAGAATGAGAATAAGTAGATATGGAGGGGAGAGGCTTAGATGATTCATTAAATACTGTTGTAATAAAATAAAAAAATAAAGAAGCAATTTAAAAAAAAAAAGAAATTAAAACTTTTAAATTTTGCTTAAGGGTTTTTGTTTGGGGGAAATTTTAGGGAGGGAGCATTTACATACTATTTTGTCGGAAATCGGCCGAAATACGAAAGACTCTCACCTTTTTGTGTATTTACCTTATTTACTTGTAAATTATAGATAAAGAAGGGTTTTTTAATGATTAAAAAATCTTTCGACTCTACAGCCCCCCCAACTTCTTATGCTTATGAAAGAGGGGGAGGGGGGGGGGGGTGTACAATCGGGATTTTACGGTAGTTATCAGTTTAAAAATTTTACTTTCTTAAAATATTACTGGTATTTATGCATATGGTATTTTGAAAGGATAGCTCCATTCAAAGCATCATATACATAACTGTTTAAGAGACGAAAGTAAGCCATCATTGCAATGTTAGAACAAATGTAACAGAAAATTTGCAAAGTTGTTCAAGGTAATACTTTTTTATTAACAATGCATAAAAAATATTGTTGTAAACCGTTTAGTAAAATAATATATAACATTTATTGCATTTTAGAAAACATTAAATTAATTTAAAGTACAATTGAACGTAAACGAGCTTGTTGCTCTTTATGTATTTGCTGAAAGATGTGTTTGTGGAAATTTTCAATACAAAATCAACTTTGTGTGAGGAAAATATCTTCTATTTCAGGAAAATTGTAGATAATGGAACTAACATTATTTCTCATTAAGTTAACTGAAAGAAACAGAATCACAGAATGATTATTGGAGCACTTATGAACTGTTCATATCTGCCCCAACTAGTCTGTTCACAAGTGCCCCAGATTGCTGATATTGTTAAATTGATAAATCATTAACATTTCTCAATTTTAGAAGAAAAATAACTGTATAAAAAATGTTTATTAGTATTCATAGTATATGTTAAAACACTCAAATTCAAATAAATGAATAAATAAATAAAGTTATTCGCTTATCAACTTGGAACAAAGATTTTACTTATGAGATCTAAAAACAGTGTTTTGGCTACAGAGGACAAACAAAATGTCATAGAGCTTCAAAAATTTTTTACCATACGTCTGCAGGTGCTATCATCTTTAGTAATTTTTTTCAAATAAAAAAAATTATAATAACTATCGAAAAATTGCGATGTTCACATGTGCCCCGTGTTCACATGTGCCCCCATCTCCCCTATATTTAAAAAAAATCTACACAGGTGCATTTCTGGTGATAATACAACATTTTAAAACTTTTAGAATTTAATTATAAAAGAAAAAAATATTGTAAGGGATTTTTCTGTGTGCCGGAAGCAGATGATGAACCACGATACATTCTTTATAATTACAACGGTATACGAGTTACAACAAAAGTGAAGCTAATTATGCGCCAAACAACATTACCTAAATTCAAGGTATATATAAATATTATACAATCATACATACAATAAACCCAACTGGAGTGAAAAATTAGCCAGAGCCAGGAATCGAACCTGGGAGTACAGGGAGTACAGCGTACCTGGCCGTTGCTCTAACCACTGAGCCACTCCGACTGATACCTGGGTCTGCAATTTTTCACTAATAAACCATGTTGGGAAATTCACCAGTCATCAATTAGACAGTCTCGGATAACGGCCAACGATGAATAGATTTTATTATTCCATCCATATACAATATATAAATACACATGCACACATAAATAATTTTTAACTCCAATTGGGTTTGTTGTATTTATTGTATGTGTGTATATCTGTATAATATTTATATATACCTTTAACAGTTGAATGCAGGCGTTATTTGTGTGTGTGAATGTATGTTTTAATATATATTGTAGATAGATGAAACAGTAAAATCTATTCATCGTTGTCCCGTCCTCCAAGGCTGTCATATTGATGGCTGGTGACTTTCCCTACATGGTTTATTAGTGAAAAATTGCAGACCTATGTATCGGCCGGAGTGTTCAGTGGTTAGAGCAAGAGCCTAGTGGGCTGTGGTCCCAGGTTCGATTCCTGGCTCTTAATATTTTTTTCATTCCAGTTTGATTTATTGCATGTATGTCTGTATAATATTTATATATACTTTTAACGGTTGAATGCAGGCGTTATTTATCTGTGTATGCCATTTTTAATATATATTATAGTAAGTGTGCTTTCATTACCTAAATTAGGCTGTGAAACTACAACAATGAAATATTTTAAACACTAAAAATAAGAAGACGAAATATAAATAGAAAACAAAGATTTTAATATATCTTTTAAATAGACTTTTATCAATTAGTAGTTGAATGTGAATTAAATTGTGATTTTACGCTAAGAAAATAATTTAGAAAGAAGTTTGAGAAAACATTTTTTTTTTTTTTTTAAGAATTTTAAAAATTTGAACTCCTAATATTAAACGAGTTGATTTTTTTTCCGTATGAGTGGAAACGTGTCTAAGCCGAGAGACGCTGGCTGGTTAAAACTTCTTCACACCCTTAATCACATATGAGGACGTTTAGTTTTTTATAATTACAATTACTCTCATTAATAAAAAGAACAAAAATTTGGTTACAACTTATTCACTACAGAATACCTTAACAAGATAAGTAAAAATTTTATGGTCTGACTGCACTGATAATGTTTTTTCCGATGTTAGGTATATACCTATATAATAAAAGGCAGTGTAACGCATCCGGGGCGAATCCATCAATCTTACCAGTTTCCGAGGAAGAGACTCAAGGTGAAAGGTTCCATTCTCCCATTGGTTGGCAAAAAACAAGAATCCCGCGATCACTTCTCAAGGTTACAAGTCCTGATAATTAAGCAGAGGTAGACACTTCTTCCTAACACATCAGAAGGCACATCGCATTTCACTACCAAAATAAATCGCCAAGTGTCACTTGAGATTATTTCACGTATCAAGTTGCAATCATATTAAATTTTCTTTGCGACATGTAAGAAATTTTAATTTATTTCTCATATAAAGTGATTCACGGAAAACAATGATATGGTATTTTTAAAAATATCCTTTTTATCCCTGCAAAAAATTGATAAAACTGACTTTCTTTTAAAAAAGTAATCAATTTAAATATTTTAGACTTATTATTTTGTAACTTATTTTTAAATTACACATTACTTATATTTTCCTTTTCTATATACAGGTGTATGTAAATTTAAACTTTAAAAAAAAGTCCATGTTTTAAAAGTAAAAAATTAATATTTATACGAAAAGTAAAATTAATAATTTTTGATTTATAGCTTTGCATCAGGAGGACAGAAGCTTAGGGGAGTAGACGGTTGGGATTCAACCCGAAATACTTATTTATTAATCAATATACATATAAAAAAAATTGGAGGGGGAGGGGAGGGGGGGGTTAAACGATAAAATACATTTTCAAAGTGTTATTAAAAAAAATAGTATTATTCAATAGTTGCAGCAGACTGTTTTAATTACGCGCTTTTATTGCATATTTATTAAATTTTTGTTTTATTAAGAAATCTTAATTTTGTTATAGTATATTAGCCGGAAAACCTGTTTTACCCAGAAACATTATAAATGCTAATTGTGTGTTTATTAGAACACAAACTCAGTGTTGCCAGATTGGGGATTTTGTCCCCATTTTGGGGAATTTTGAACCTCCAGGGGAATTTTTTGGGGACAAGTAGTTCGTGGGGAAAAGTTTGGGGACAATCAACATTTTTGGGGAAAAACTTGGGGAATTTTATCATTATTTTACGTAAAGTTTAGTTTTAGTCATCTGGCAACACGGGTCTGTCTTGATCTCGATTTTTAATTTTCATTCCACAGAACTTTTCTTTTGAATCGGAAAACGAAAATAAAATTCGGAAATCGCAGGTGTTATTAGTCTCGTGGCTGTGCTCGTTGTTTCATGTTCTTGTTTATTCTTGTCTACAGTTACGCATTTAATTCTAATGTCTCTCTACATGTTTTGGATTAGTAATTTTAGTGCTAAAAGAAAATAATTTATAAAAATGCCTGGTCGAAAGTACAAGAAAGAGTGGGAAAATGTGCCAGAATTTAAAGGTAAATGAACTCATTGAAAATCTTCTTATTTATTTTTTTTATCTTATTAAAAATAAGAATATTTTTAACTTTGCAGGGGTCGATGCATGTTTTTTTTTCCTTGGGTCCCCATTTTTTGAAATAAAAAGAGTTATTTTTTTTCTGAAATTTAATATATTTTGTGAAATTTATAGTTTTATAATAAATCAAAGCTAGTTACTCGATTTCAAACAAAACTACGAAACATTTATGATTTATCAATAATAACTTTAAGTAAAAGTTCTCCTGCTGAAGATTTTCTTTCTGGTGAACTTGTTCCGTTCTCAAATTGCATATTTGAAATTCAAACAATGAATAATTAATGAAAAGTTTGCTTTTTATGAAAAGGAACTTCGTGAAAAGGCCTGTTTTATTCACAGGAATTTTGTTAATGGCCCATTTTTATGAAATAGAGTTTCGTGAAGGGACCCTAACAAGACCCAGTTTTTGCCAGGATCTACCCCAAGTTCTAAAATTATACACTTAGTTTTAAATATACTATATGCGAATGAAATTGTTTTTTGAAGACTTTTTTTGTTATTTCAACACCCATTATTTAAATGTTTCTTTTGATTCTTTGGATATATTTCATTGTATCATTTTAATCGTTCCATTAACAGACAATTTGTTGCGCCTTAAGAATTGTGTGGTGGCGGTAGTAGAAAATTATTTGTTTCTTTTCTTTTTTTTTTCCCAACTTTAAATGCCTTACATCCTTTGAATTGTTTTATCAAGCTCCGCATACCACCTGTTATTCAAATTAATCTATAGCGTATACTGCTAGTATGTACCTTTACCTTCTGGTATTTTTACAACTAAAATATTGTCTCATTACTAGCTGGCACGTCCGGTCCCGTGATAATAACCTTAAATATACGTAAAATCAGTGTTAACGAAATTTTTTCCGAACGAACCTAAAATTGGGCCCCTGCCTTTGGTAGCGTACACCCGCGTGTTTTTTTCTCACTTTTTGTTCGCATAGAGTTATTTAATATTTTAAAACAATAGTCAATTAATGTAGAAGAAATTATTAATTAGTTAAAATGTCTAAACAATTTGTAATTATTGTGAATTATAAATGATTTCAAAGCCCGTGTAAACATTTGGAGAAAACATATTGATATTTGGGGGTAAAAAGGCTTGTAAGAAATGTTTTCTTCTATTTTTTTTTTCATATCGAGTAATTTAATATTAAAAAGAAATAGTTCTTATTGTCCGAACTCTTTGGAATTTTTCGGAGTTCTAATTGTATTTCCGATTTTCCGAAGTCTGTGTACAATTTCCCAGCAAAAATATTGGTATTTAGTTATAAAATCGCTGTTTTTTTTCCCTTTTTTTACATCGGGTTAATTAATATTGAAAAAAAAAAAGCAGTTCTTGTTTACTAAATTCATTGAAATTTTTGTAATTTTCCGAAGCCTGCGTATACTTTTTGTGCAAAAATATTACATTTAGTTATAAAAACAAGAGCAAAAGGCTGCCGCATATTCACGTTCTGAGCGAATATAGAGAATAATTTATTTTTTTTTAAATACTTCTTTGTAACAAACCGAATGTTTCGAGATTTTTATATGTGACATAAATTTGTGTACAAAGAAAGTCCAAAAATTTTGTGTTAAAATATTGACATTTAGTTACATTTACAAGGAGTGGGCCAACCTTGTTAATCACAGATTTTGATTATTTTAATATATGTTGTAGAGTAGAGGCCCCTTAGTGTCAGGTTCAACGGATTTTATCCAATGCTCCTTAGTTCTTGAGAAACCGGGGGGTCTAATATTAGTGCACAACTTAAATACTTACTTTGCTACAACAATGATAGGTCAGTCGTAGCTCAGTTGGTATGGTGTTAACCGGCTGATTGGCGGGCCCGGTTTCGGTACCTGAATGCGCTACATTTGTTTTTCTCATTTTTTGTTTTATAAATTTACTTGTAAGTATAACTTAATAATCTCACTGTCAATTAAAATTTTTAATATTGTATATCAATTATAATTTTAACCTATTTAATTTTTTACTTTTAACTGAATAGTTGTAATAAAACATCATAAAACTGTTATTTTTTTTAAAAAAATCACTTTTAAAATGTATTTCATATATTCTTTATCGTTGCAATGATATTGAGCAATTGTGTCAATTCGTGATTTTAAAGAAACATCATTTACGCATTGCTTTAACAAAGGAAGTCAATGAGATAATACTATTATTCTGTTTTTAAAGTAACAAGCATAATCACATTAAAAATTAGCATCAGAATTAAATTACAACCGATTTTTTGCATATTAAAGATTTTTAAATTTGAAATAAGTATGCTTGCGCTTTCAATTATTTTGCTTTCCCCTTTATCTTTTTTGTGCTTTTATTTTATTTGAATATTCCTTTTTTTTATCATAACTAGATGGCACCACAACAGAATTTGTCACGATTTTGGAATTTTTATCATTCAATAATAGATCCAATTTCTTTTTAAACCTCTTTAATGGATGAGAAATGATAGTTTACAAATAAGAAATGATAAATTTAAGTTTGTTAACATTATAATTAATGTTTGGTGTTAAAATTTTTAATTGAAATTATTAAATTATAATTATAACTATATTTATAAAACAAAAAATGAGAAAAACAAATGTACCGCATTCAGGTATCGAACCCGGCCCCTCGGATCAGCCGGAAAACGCCCTGCCAACTGAGCCACGACCAAGCTGTCGTTTTTGCTGCGAAGTAAGTATTTAAGTTGTCTACTAATATTAGACCCCCTGGTTTTTCAAGAACTAAGGGGCATTGGATAAAATCCGTTGAACCTGACACTAAGGGGTGTCTACCCTACAACATATATTAAAATAATCCAAATCTGTGATTAACAAGGTTGGCCCTCTCCTTGTTAGTCTAGAAAAAAAATGTCTCTTGGAGTCGCGAAGTGATTTCCGTTCACGAATTTTTTTTTAAAGGTTTAAGGGTCCAAAAGGGCAACTTTCTGACATAAGTTTTAATTTATTTTTGTTCGAAAATGCATGAAACTAGCTGGTGTTGTTGTTCAGAAACTATGTTATCGAGCTGTTTTTCCATTTTTTTTTTTTTTTTTTTTTTTTTTTGTAAACGCAGTAGCTCTTTCAGAAAATAGGGTTAAAGTGGTCGTTTTGAACTGAATTTCCGAACGGAGGAAGAAAGAGCACTCAAGAGCAGGCGAAAAACGTGTTTGTCACGTGATCGAAATTGCTTATAACTCAATAGGTAATTGATTGATCAAAAAATAGAAAAAACAGTTCAATTCCAAATCGCTTCCATTGCCAGGCTTTCCAATTTTATACCTTTCCGTTAAAAAATGAATTTGTAAATGTGTCAAAACGTTTTGCGCTTGTTGAGTAGATCAGTTAAGAACAGCCTTAATATTGTTATTTTTTTTAAACGGATCACACCGTCGTTGAGAAGAAAGTATCCGAATTAAGCGTGTATTTTTGTTTTTTTCCGTATTGCTAAAAGTGATTATGTGTATGCAAATGTATGCAAGCTTCGAAAAAAGGAGGGAAAACAGAAATTCGAACTTTTACAAAAATTTCGAAAAAGTCAACATTTGTATTGTTTTAAACAGATTGCGCCATTCGAAAGTAAAATGTACGACATTTGAGCGTTTATTTTTAGTTTATCCGTATTTCGAAAGACGGAAAAAAATTATATATCCTTTTACGACCACCGGTTCTTCGCTACAAAGCAATTTTTCGGAAGTGGCGCCACGCAACATTTTTAGAAAAAGGATGTCTTTTTGATGAGTGTTCATTGTGGATTTTAGGTAACATCTCGGTTAATTATCAGAAAAGGAAAAATCTGAATATAAGGTGCATCAAGAACTAAGACTATCTTCACCCAAATTTTCCTAGTCATCGCGGACAGACACGCACACACACATCACACAGAGAGAGACATCTTTCTTTTGTCAGTAAATATTTTTACAACATATATAGAAACAATTTTATAAAGCATTTTGTTGTTGTTTCAGGCTGGTTAACTTGTTCTCCAGAAGATGACACTAGAGCTTTTTGTAAAACATGCTGTTGCATATTGCAAGCACATAAGAAAGATATCAGGAAGCATTTAAACAGCCGTAAGCATGATGAATCTTTAAAAAGATCAGTAGCAACTAAACGTTCTAAAAAAATGACTCAATTTGCAGATTTGACTGAAGAAAGAAAGATTGCCGAATTAAAAATCGCTGCATTTATAACTGAACACTGCTCAGTGAATACAGCAGACCACCTTGGTCTCCTTATAAGAAATTTGGACGAAAAATCCTCGGTCTTAAGCGGCATAAAGCTTCACAGGACTAAATGCGCGGGACTTATCAGAAACGTTCTTTCCCCTTGCTTTTTAAAAGACTTAATTACAGATGTGGGAAGAAGCCATTTTTCTCTTATTATAGACGAAAGCACAGCGATTGACGCAACAAAAATGCTGTGCATGATGATTAGATACTTCAGTGGAGAAGACAAAAAAATTAAAACAACGTTCTATAAACTAGTTCAGATAGAAGCAGGTGATGCCGACACCATCTCTGATTCGTTCAAATCCCAACTCATTAAAGATGGTTTAAAGCTGGAAAAACTCATCGGCATAGGTGTAGATGGAGCCAATGTAATGATAGGCGAACATCATTCATTAGCAACCATTTTAAAAACAAGCGTAAGGGAACTTGTCATTGTAAAATGTATCTGCCATTCCTTGCATTTAGCTGCTGAATATGCGTGCAAAATTCTGCCTAGAAGTTTGGACTTTTTAGTGAAAGAGTGTCATAACTGGTTTTCGTATAGCAGCAAAAGGCAAATCGAATATAGAAAATTATATGAAACTTTAACAAATGAGTATCCTTTAAAACTCAACAAATTATCCGGAACCAGATGGTTGGCACGCTATGAGGCCATTGTAAAGATTCTTGAACAATGGGATGCTCTAAAACTTCACTTCAACCTTTCCAAAGAGAAAGAAAGGTGTTATACAGCCGATCAGCTATATAACATGCTCAATGCAGATATAAACCAGTTGTATTTTATTTTTTTACGTTATATGTTGAAACCCATCACAGATCTTAACAAAGGTTTTCAATCCGATTCTGCTGATGTGTTGAAATTGATGAATGATCTCCATTTACTTTTATATTTTTATTTTCAAATGTTGATTCCCCCATCTAGACTAGAAACAGTGAAAAGAGCAGATCTTTCTTCCTTTCAATTTAAAGACTTTGTTATGGGATCAGACTGCATCAATTTTGGATATTGTTTTAACGAATATGCTGCCAAATTGAATGACCAAGAAGTTCATTACGTAAAAGAAAGATGCCGCGACTTTGCAATTACATTATGTGAGCAACTCCAACACAGAATACCCGATAATATAGCTTTACTTGAAAAACTTTCTGCTTTTTCACCATCAGTCGCAACATCTCAAATAAAACCAGATATTACTGACATAATCATTCAGTTTAAAAATGTATGTGACGATATTGATGCCACATTGAATGAATGGAACACTTTACACAGAATAGAATGGTCCCATCTATCTTCCACGGAGAAGTTTTGGGCTGAAGTTTCTTCTTATGAAAATGCTCTTGGAGAGAAACAATTTTGTAACATATCGAAATTAGCTCTTTCAATGTTAAGTTTACCGATTTCCAATGCGACGGTAGAAAGGGCCTTTTCTATTGTGAATATCATAAAAGATAAGTTAAGAAATAAAATGAGCATCAATACTGCTGATGCCATTTTACGGATCAGATTTAATTTAGGATCAAACTGCCAGAATTTTATTCCCACTACAGATATGTTAAAAGAATTCCATTCTGAGACTGTGTATGAAACAGATCTGTCAAATGATGATGAATTAATTCTGGATGCTATATCTCAATTATAATTTAAAAATACCTTTGTCGTGTTTTAAAAAGTGAATTTAACTGTCACAATTTCTTAGTCAATTTCATTGATAAATATTTTAGTACAACTTTCATCAAAGGACTTTATTGGCAACTGTTGCTTTTGTGCACACTGTTTTCTTTATTTCATGAAACTTTTGTTGTCCATATTTAGTTGTTTTAATGTTTTAATTATCCATATATCTGCATCAGTTTAAACCCTTTCTATATATTTTTAACGTTTTAACAACGGAAGTTCTATTATTAGAATTTTTTTTCTTTGAAGCTTCAATTTTTTTTTAACTTTTCGATGTATCAATAAACATATATATAGTAACCTAAATTCTGAATAATTACTACCATAAAGCATTATTGTCTTTTTTCTGTAAACTAAATATCGTTTGGAAAATATCAGTTTCAACTGACGTCACACTGTGGCAAATAACTTGATAACCTCGTTAGGCATTTTGTTTGCCGATCGGTTTTTCTCCATTTTGATTGGTTGTGATAATATTGGTTAAAAAATCGGTGATTTTGGTTGGTTAATGGAAAATTTGGAGCACGTGGTTCAAACTGATCTATAGGCGTGCTTTTTTATTTTTCATAAAAACAAAATGGAAACTGACTCCAGCCAGAAGATTGCTGTTACTAAGTGCTCAAATACGCTATCTGGTGGGGAAAAAAAGATATAAAATCTCGCTTCAGGAAAATCCCATTTAAGCACACTGAATTACATGTAATTTTAATCTATTCAGAATGATTATTTTTTTTTTTGCACAATTTCAGATTTTTATACACAGCTGCCAACTTTTACACTTTATTTGAAACCAATAAAATTTTATTGAGATTTTTGCCTTTTTTAATCATGAGATTTCGACGATTAAATTAAGAAAATGTTTACTATAAAATTTTAGTGGTAAAAATAAAGCGTAAAAGTTGGCAGCCATGTTTTATGTCATATTTGTGTTCTGTGTTATATGACAAAGTGTAAAAAATTATACGAATTTGAATATCTAAAACTTTCGAACGCATTTACAATAAAAAATGTTTTCAATGGCACATTAGCATTAGTTAAAGGGACAATTTCCCTGTACCGATGGTTGCGATCAGTGCCTCTATAGTCAGTTTTAAGTCCCAATGTGGTATTGTTTATCATAGCTATCAGTGTTGATTTCAGGGTGTGGCCCGGGGGAACATTCCGCCAGGAGCAATGAGATGTCCCCCCCCAGAAGATTTGAGATTTTGTGTTTTCAATGGTCAAAAAGTGCAATTTCCCTCCGGAACTCCATAATGCACCCCCCCCCCCCGGAGCTACAGAAATCCCTCCCGGAGAAAAGTGTCTGAATTCAACACTGATAGCTATATCTTATATCTGTAAATCTCAGCTAAATGTTTAATACTTTGCATGCAGAGATAAGATTTTGTACATATTCAATAAGGGCATACATATACACTGTTAAATATATCGTGAAAAATTACCTCTATTTTTAAAGGCTATCTATTTTCAGACCAATGAGAAAGCTACATAAACACCAATCGAGCGTTCTTATTGGTCAGAAAATAGATAGCCTTTAAAAACAGAGGTAATCTTTCACGATATTTTTAACAGTGTACTATACATTCCATAAAAAAATGAAACATGGCAACCGTTTGTTTGGGTTTGGAATCTGTTTCAATCATGGAGGTAAGAACTAAGATATAATTTTATAGCTTGTATAATTCTATCGTTTCAAACATGGAGCTATGCCATGGTTTCAATCCTGAGTTGCTTAATAATATTAAGAAACTATGCTCAGTTGGTTGTGCAGATGAAAGATACTATAATGAATCGCATGTAAAAGTTTAAATGTTTATTTTTGGTAAATGGGGAATTTTTCGAAAAAAAGGCTTGATTTGGGGAATTTTTTTTAACTTGAATTAGTGAAATATTTTTTTTAGGGATAAATTGAAAATTAAAAATTAACTTTTTAAAGTAGAAATTGAGTTGGGGACTTTTTCGGAAAAAACCACCGATTTGGGGAAATTTTCACAACTTTTGGGGAAATTGACTTTCGACTATCTGGCAACACTGCACAAACTAGCCGAACTTTGCTCATCTAAACGCTTCCATATCGTCAATTATTCTTTTATCAGTTTTTCAAATTTTAAGTGAAAAACACAATTTTTACCCACCGTCCTAGGACGGGCATTTACACTAGTATATAATAAAGGCGTGAAGTAATGCTCCGGCAGTTAGTGTTGTTGGATTATTTGAACAAATCGTTAATATTTGATAAAAATAATATCAGACATAATATTAAATATATTAAGCTTTAATAATTTGTAGAATTGTAAGAAAGAAATTTACTGTTAGATTTTTTATTTTATAAGAAATCATTTTACTTATAAATTACCATTTTCGCTTAGGGGCCACAAATATTGACTATTTTTGTGAATTTTTATTTTATTTTTTATTTTTAAATATAAAATTATTAAATCTTTAAAAAAATTACATACATTTTTTTCTCACCATAATTTTTTTTCTCCTGAACTGGTAAAGTCAAAGGTCTTGCAGTGTTGCCAGATTGGGGACTTTTATAATTCAGATTATTTCACTGTCACCACTTTTTTTTAAAAATAGCATAATTCGCCTTGTTTTTCAGAATTTTTTATCTATCTCTAAATAGGCCGAATATTTCTATTCCAAAAAAGCGGTGAGAATCGACATTCTGGGGACACTGGCTCTGGGTGCCGTCTCCCAGCAAGCACTTTTTTTCTGGAGGGAGAGACGTTCAAAACTATTTTTTTTTTTTCATTTTTCACTCAATTGTACGAAAATTTTGCACACATAATAATTAATACATTTTTTAAGTAAATTAACCAGTTTTATTAAAATTGTATGAAATGAATTAACTTATTAATTAAAATATGTTAATCACTGTAATTAAAAACGCTCCATTCACATTAAATTTGGCTGAAGGAACCTGGCGTTATGTCAAATGGTAGCTTCGTAATATTGCAACAAAAGTTAGAATTCGTTTTAAAACTATACTAATATACTGAGAAAAAAAATAAAAAGCTTCTAATATTTACAATTTTCTTGAAATTTCACGGAAAAAACATATATAACAATCAAATTTTCCTTCTATGGGTATTAATGGATGTACAGTCGTGGAAAAAAAAAGTAAAGACCCCATACTAACAAGCAAAAATTTATCGTAGAAGAAAGTTACTGCTACCACACAATTGGTAATAATGTCTACTTTTAAATGATTTAATTTTAAATGATTTTAAAATTTGCTTAGGGGGATAAAACTACATATCAAAACGAACCATAACTTTTATATATATATATATATATATATATATAGTAGTACACAATTCTGACAGCATAAATGTACTCTACACCCTTCAATTAGATTAAAAACAAATTTTTATGTAATTCGTACGATAAGTTTCCGAGAAATTAATTATTTTAAAACGAGCTTATTCTAAGGGCTGTATCCAAATTGAAGTTCGGTACTCTAATGTTGACCGAGGGAACCTCCTTCTTGATCAAGGCATCTTAAGCGCCACTCAAGCAGTCATTGAAAACTTGTATTTCAAGATATCTAGTCACTTCTATCATAGACGGCCCCTTAAACCATCATTTTGCTGTTTTTTAAACATAATGTAAAAACTACTTGGAAGCAAAATGTGAAATTTTGGATTTCCATAAAGCAGGAATTATTAAATCTAAATCCATCAAAAAAAATTCTAGGTTGCAATTCATAATTTTTTCGAATATTAATTTCTTAATTGATAATTGATATCATAAAATTATAAAAATTACAAATTCAACGTATTTATGTTTGGATATTTTAGTATTATTTCTACACAAAAATTAGCACGTTAGGAGTATAATTTCAGGAGATATTAATAAAAATATGAAAATGTAATTTAACATTAAAAGCACTAAATTTTGAATGTTTATAATTCAAAAAATTATCTTTCAAATGACTTGAAATTTGGTGTGTAGGCATAGTTTGAACCGAAGATTTGAAATATCTTGTTAAAATTAGGTATTGCCATTGAATTAAATGAAGTTTGGGTTTGTTTTAATATGTAGGGGGCCCCTAAGTACATTTTATATCCATCATTTAAAATTAGACTTTATTTCCAATCGTTCGGTACCAGAAAATTTCTTCTACGATAAACTGATAACGAGTCAGTAGTGGGTGTTTACTTTTTTTTCCCACGACTGTACATTAATACTAAGTTTTGAATTATAGCATATTGCAAAGAATAATATTTAATATTATGAAAATTGGATAAAAAATAAGACGCGTGGAATATTTTGAATATTGTAACATGACAAAAAATACTCATTTTGAGAAAATGCGATTTAAGGGGACAGTTTACCTTAAAATTGATCAAAACATCGATTTTGCTTTTTTAATATTAAATGAAAGCCTGTTTAATTGTGAATATTTTGACACCTTATTTTTACCCATACGGTATTTATATGGCGAGATATTATAAGTTTTGCTAATACGCTCAGCTCAAATACCCATACAAATTAAAACTTAAAATGGATTTTTCTCCATGTCCCAATGGATTTTTCTCCATGCAATTTAATCACTCGTTAATTTCGATCTCTTCAAAGCTTAGGATTCTTCTCATCTCCTTTATTCTTTCACATTCCTCATTTTGATCTTTTCTAAATCTGAACTGGAAAAAAAAAAGAGAGAAATAGCCTGTTCGGAAAATTGAAAGATTGGTTAGTAGGAGTTCCGATAATCGGCGCTCTACTGTATATTAATAAATCAAAAATAGCAAACGATTTTTTAGTCGAATTTTTTCAAACTGAAGATCCACTGTCTCTTTAAGCATGACTTAAATACACATTTACAATACATTTTTTTCGCAATATTATTTTTATTATTTATATTAAGGGTAATTCCATAGTAACTGACGTAGCATTTTATCATCGAATTTTGTTTTCAAAACTATGTAGAAAATTTACTAATAAAACTAGAACAAATTTTTACAATTTAAAATACTTCTTACTGAGGACTTAATACCCAAATACCTGCAGATTATTTCAATCTCTATTTTAGTCCAAAAAATTGCAATTCAAAATTCTGTAGCTGACGTAACACAAAATATGCAAAAATTTTTTCTGCCCTCATTGAAGTGTAAAAATTAACAAAACTATTCCCTTCAAAAAAGTGATTTAATAATAGTACTTAACTCAGTTTTTAAACAGTCATTTACAATGCCTTTTTATTAGGATTTTATTATAAAATATAAAAATATCAAGTTTTCCAAACATACCCTTAAATTAAACATATTATAAATTTTATTCCCCCCCCCCCCAAAAAAAAAAAAAAAAAATTAGAATTTTTTGTGGAATTGCCTCTAAGCGAGTTTCAAAAAATTCTTAATCCCTTGAGGGGCAAGCAAAAATGTCTCTAAATATTGAATTCTCACCGGAAAAATCGAAAAATTTTATTTTTAAATAAAGAGAAGCAAATGAGAAATTATGAATATCAAATTCACAATATATCTTTACTTAATAGGTGTTAAAATACAAATGTTAAAACATTTTTTAAAAACAATGCAGATGTTGAAAACATTGGGGTCATATGATGTTAAAATCCGACCGCTTTCGACTGAACCATCAGTCGTCATCAGGGAAACATCACTGCCGAATGAAAGACAAACAGCTGGTTAAATATCAAAGGGCGAAACTAAACGAACCACAAAATAGGAAGGTAGGAAGGATGGAAAAACAGAGATGAGCAGCTAATCAGAAAAAGAGAGAGGGGGGAAGAGTGGGACAGGGAGGAGGGAAAATGGTTAATCAAAACCAAATTCACCTGTTACACCTAGTATTTTAAACCAGATTCTTGGTATGTTATAGGATAGAACATCATTACAGGCACTCCTGCCTCTTGCCAAAATTTCCAACGACTCTCTAAGTATACAAACATCATAAAATGAAGCATATGCAATGATTTTAACTTCTTTGAATAGGATATCAATGTCTTTAACTTGACTTAACCGGGATAGAGCTGTGGATGGTTTACACTTTTTTAAATCTGTCATATGCTCTTTAATCCTTTCCAATAATTTTCGAGTGGTCATTCCTACATAAGTATACTTTTTTGAACTGCCACAAACCCTAAAAGGGACAATATAAACTCCAGATTTATCATAATTGTCTATAGGGTCGATCTTTCTGTGTGCCAGATACTCTAATTTTGTCGGTGGTTTAGCGATAAGAATAACATTATATTTCTTCAAAGCATACTTAAGCGCTCAGATTTTAACATCATATGACTCCAATGTTTTCAACACTTCCCCCTCTCTCCTTTTTCTGATTAGCTGCTCATCTCTGTTTTTCCATCCTTCCCACCCTCCTATTTTGTGGTTCGTTTAGTTTCGCCCTTTGATATTTAACCAGCTGTTTGTCTTTCATTCGGCAGTGATCTTTCCCTGATGACGACTGATGGTTCAGTCGAAAGCGCTCGGATTTTAACATCATATGACTCCAATGTTTTCAACATCTGCATTGTTTTTAAAAAATGTTTTAACATTTGTATTTTAGCACCTATTAAGTAAAGATATATTGTGAATTTGATATTCATATTTTCTCATTTATTTTATTAAGGTGAATCTGTCGTTCTTTGAAATATAGTTTTTCTATATTTATTTAATTTAAGGAAAAGCAATTTTTCAACAATTTTCCCCCCAAAGTTAAAAATATAAAATTTATTTAAAATTTTCTGGTGAGAATATTGTTTAAATTGGGTGGGATATATTTTATCCCACCGCCCCTCAAGGGGTTAAAATACTGATAAAATTTCAGAACGTGCTGCCATCATTTTATTTGAAATTCTATTAGCAGGACACAATGTAGCAAGTAATTAGCACGTCCTTTTCTATTCACAATTGTTGTTCAGTAGTGACTTAATGTAACATAATCCGCTCAGGACGTTTTGTATTTTGCAGATCATACTTAAGAGAAACGAAATCGGACTACAACTCTAGTTTGAATGAAGTTTCAGACATGAATATTTAATAAAAAGAAATATGTTATTATGTTGTAAGTAAATGTAATCCTATTGCAGCTAATGTTTCTGAACAGAGCTGATAAAACCGCAAAGTACCGGGTGAGTCAAAAGTACGTAAATGCTTTAAAAACTCATAAAAAAGAAATTATTAAGTAAAATAATGCTATAAAAAGTGATAAAATATCCTTATTAAGATTGACGATCGTTTCGTCGCATAAACGGCGACATTTTCAAAATCATTCACGACAGAAAATATTTTTCCCTTATTTTTATTATTAGCTTTGGCCAGATTATGCAGCGAAGAACCTTTACAGATCGATTTTAAAAATAGCAAGTTAATTTATACATCAAGATTTTATTTACCATCCATAATCCGAGAATCAATAGAGATATTTTTACGCAACAAGAATGTTTGCAATGATTCAGTGTACCTTGATTTACCTAAAATTTGGAAAGATATGCTATGTAATTTTAGTAACAATAGTAAAAATTAATCCACGCTCGCAAATAGCCAAGATAATTTTATTTTTATTTTATGTTTTGAAATGTTTTTCATTGTGTATGTTGTATCGTGACATTGTTTACCATGTTATTGTTTTGTTAAATTATATGAAAATTAATCCACGCTCGCAAATAGCTAATTTAATTTTAATTTAATTTTATGTTTTGCAATGTTTTTCATTATGCATCATGTCTCGTGACATTGTTTACTATGTTTATTGTTTTTAAATTACGTGAAAATATTTTCAATCGTGAATAATTTTGAAAATGTCGCCGTTTGTGAGACGAAACGATCGTCAATCTTAATAAAGATATTTTATCACTTTTTATAGCATTGTTTAACTTAATCTGTTTATAAGCGATTATTATACATGTTTTTATAAAATAAATTACGATAAAGGAGTGCGGTTCGCAAGAAAAGGCTCACAAGGTAATCGGATTTTTTTAGCAGCAAGAAACTATTAGTTAAAAACTCACATGTAGAGGGCGCTGACAACCCAAACACAATGAACAGGACAACAGTTGTGTCGTAGAATGTTCTGGAGGTCATGTTGAACATTTGTTATTGGAAGAACAAATGAATGGAGCATATTGTTGTCCTGTTCATTGTGTTTCGGGTCGTCAGCGCCCTCTACATGTGATTTTTTAACCTTTTTTTTCTGCTGAAAAAATCCGGCTATCTTGTGAGCCTTTTCTTGCAAACCACATTCCTTTATCATAATTTCTTCCTTTTTTATGAGTTTTTAAAGTTTTAACGAACTTGTGGCTCACCCGGTATTTACGCAGTACTAAAATATTCCCATAAGTCGTATGAAACAATTTAAACTGTGTAACAATTTCTAACAAGTTGTAAATTGTACTTCCAACGTGGCAAATGAGGTGCGTTCGTACTATAACTAGTTTTATAAATATTCGAATTTTGTGTAATAGCTGTTGCACTCTTATGCAAAAATGCATGAATACAAAATTTATTACGATTATTAAATTCAGTAATACGGAAATAATAGGACTCCATCTTAAATAGGACGTAATCATTATGGCAACCTAGAATCATTACCTATCATGGGATATCATTGAAGTAATGACGTATGATAGGATTTAATAGAATGAAGGATACTTTTATTAATATATTTTAAAGTTTTCATTCGATTTTCATAACATTTGAAATGATTCAACTAAATTCTGCTACAATTATATATATATATATATATATATATATATATTAAATTTCAAACCATTCGATTGGGTAGTTTTTGCGCTGTTATACGGACAGACAGACGGGAAGAAGGACGACGACTATAGGTGCTAAGTATTTATACTAGTAAATCTGCAGATCAGGAGCCTCAACGTCAGCTCTACAATTCATTGTGTTTAGCACCCTTTGAGTAATATTAATCTTTCTACAAAAAACGAAATTTAAAGTTTTGAAATTACATAAACATTTATAAAACGAAAAAATATTTCGAAGGTTTCTGACATTAGAAGCGTTAAATTAAACCCCTTGTTATGTAATGGTATTCTGAAAATCTCATGAGCTACTTATTCTGGTAATTTTTAGATAATAAAGTAGATTTCTTCAGGGGGGCAGAGCCCCCCTGAACCCCTTCGTAGTGTAATTTAATTTACATTTGTAATTATCAATTAATTGTGTTAATGTCCTTTAGTAAATTCTACCAATAGACGGAAACGTACATGAATTCTTTTCTACAGCCCTGTATATTACGTGAAGATTTTTACGCGTCGTCTATAACATTTAAATTTAATGCAGACAAAAAACCCGCTTAGAACTGCTCATATCACATTTCCGCGGATTAGTATGCATAGTGTGCACCATATATCCAGTTTCTGCGGAGTCCTGTAAATGGTTCTATTTAAATTCTGCAAACATTTGTTAGTATACTAAATGTAATTGAGCTGGGAAATACATAACTCAAAAAAAAAAAAAAAAAAAAAAAACACTGAAGCAATTCGCGCTCATTTTCATTTATACTTACGAATTCATTTGTGTATCCCTGTACATGGTCTATACAATATTTAAGCACTACTTATTAAGCACAAATTTACTTAACGTTAAAACGCACACCATAATCGAAAATGCTCTTCAGCAATCATCCCTAATAGACCAGAACTGTATCCGAAATTTTTTATGTGACCCTATAAATGAACGATAAATACGATACAAATCATATTCAAGCTTCTTGTAGTCAACCACAGTAATGTAATTTAATTTCATAATGTTTGAATTAGTGCAACACAATTAACACACTGACGACAGGCAATTTAATTAAATCTGGTTTTAAAAACAGTAGAAGCTCCTCCCTCTTCTGAAAGTGTCTCGGAAATTGGTTTCTGAGATATGTTTTTCATGTTTATGCAGCAGTAAATATCTTTCAATGTACGGATGTAATATATAATGTCTTACAATCTATAAAAAATATGGACAACACAATATAAATGTCTTTTCTGTAAGGTAGAAGTCACTCCCTTAGCCAATGATGTATTCTGAATAAAAACGAGAATTCTCGTTTCCCGTCGCTAATGTGTTAAAATAAGCTGTGAGGAGTTAGTTTTTTTCCCCCGTAGACCACATTTTAATCGACCACTTTTGTGTGACCCTGAAAAAGACATATGCTTTGCACCCCATATACTACAAAAATGTTTCAAAAATACATATCAATTTTATTATTTTGTAACAGAGTAACATCATTAAAAAACGCCACAAAAGGATTTTCTTCAAAGATTGTAATATTATGAATACTTTTGAGTTCCCTGTACGCATGCTGTAAGTGCTACACATAACATATTTTATAGTAACCAGGTTCTAGTGCACCTTAATAAAGTATATAAATTTCATTACGTTTAAAATTGTGTAACATTATTAAAATACACCGCAGACGATTTTCCCCAAAGACTATAATGTAACGGAATAGTTTTGAGTGCCCCTGTAATTAAGCTATGAATGCTACACTCTTCATTTTTAATACCAAACATACTTTGGCAAACCTCAATAACGTATATCAATTACATGTAATCCCGACTATATTTACGCGAGTTACAGCACGTAGAGAAACACGGCAATCGACAGATAGAAAAACTGAAGTCATAAATACTTTTCATCCATGTTGGAAAGTTTTAAAAAGGATTTACATGCCTTTAACTGTACTTTTTTTTCACTTATAGCATGGTTAAACATTAGTTTAAACATCCTAATCCATGCGATAGCAATAACATATTAAAAGCCCCCCAAAATATGAATATCTGGAGATCTATAATTCTACTGGAAAATAATGCATTATCGTGCCCACTGTTAATTGCATAAATTGCATCGATTTGGCGCGATAAAATATTTTTTGTGATAGCCTTTTAATAGTACCTGCAACAAAATTAACGTAATTTACTAACTTCATTCATATTTGACGCAATGATAGGCTACGAATAACAGTCGCTAGGCAACGAAGAAAAGGAAAAAAAAAGAAATATGTATCATATAAAACAAGAAAATTAATTTAAAAATTCTTTATATTATTGGAATACATGTATAAATGTCCTCAAAACATTATACACGTAAATAAAAAAATCTGATAGATATATTGATAAAACATATAATAGGAATAATTTAAAACCCTTATTTGGAATTTTAGTATCCATAATTTGACATTTAAATCCATTAATCAAACGTGCCATTTTCTTTCAACAAATGGAAATTTGAAAATCGTCTGACTTGCCGTAGAAAAGCATTATAAAGAAAAATAAAATCTTCCATATTTTCCGAACGAATGAACCAAATTTAACCAAAAACTATACAGCTACGTCCGGGTATCTCACGAATATGCCCAATTAATTTCAAGCTGATCGGGTGCTTTTTGCGGCAGTTATCGCGGAACAGACAGACAGACAGACAGACAGACAAACGGAAATCAAAACTTTTCGTGTCTCCACAGTAAGCCTTCACTGACGTTTCGGCAATAATTTTGAACGCACCTAAAAATTATTTGTCTTTTAAATAAATACAGGTTATTTTAAGTAAAAGTAAATCGCAAAATACAAATATGCTATCAGATTTTTTCTTATAGCGAGTTTTTACAGAAAGATAGATTTAAATTTTAAACGGAATTTGTTTATTCAATATGGAATATGTCAATTTCTGTTATAAATTTAAAGACAAAGTAAGCAAAATGTACTATAAAAGAAGAAAAAAAAATACTAAAATGTATTTTGACTTATATGCATACTTTCCGTAAGGTATTTTCGTGTTGGTGACCTCTATCGGTGACTTTTTGAAGTATAACTTCATTTCTCTATTAAAAAAACACGCACTCTTAAAATACTTTTATCTCAAATTCTACTTCAAGTATGATTTTGTGGTCTTTTTACTAAAATTTTAGGGACTTCCTGCCATTTCTGTAATTACTTTTGTTAATACGCACAATTAGTATCACATATGTATGTCTCCGCCTCATGATAGATCAACAAAAATATGCCTAAATTCCTTAAAAAAGTTATCAATGTTGAAAGCAAATCGGATATAACAAATACCGCATACAACGAATAATGCACTTTACATTCAGTTTCGTTAGAAGTTTAGTTTACTGAAAATTTTTTCTAACTTTTTATGCAGTGTCCCGTAAGTCTGTTGACATTTGAAAAAATATATTTAAAAAAATAACAAATAATCGTATAGAAAGTGTGGCTTACACCAAAGACTTATCAAAAGAAACAGAATACTGCGTGAAAAAAGCAAAAAAATTGTCTAAAAAAGGCCAAATCAGTCCGTTCACATTTCAAAAAGTTATTAAAATAAATAAATACAAATTGTTACATCGAAAGTGTAGTTTACTCCATAAAACTTGTCAAAAATGTGGAGTTTTTCATGGAAAAAGTATTAAAAATGTAGTTAAAGAGTATAAGTCAATAATAATATAAGTCAACATTATATAAGTCAGTTCATATTTCAAAAAAAATATTACTTGTCGACAAAGAATTTTATGTGTAAAAAGAAAAACAAAAGTTCAAATTCCGGTCAGATAATAATAAATTGTCGTATCGAAAGTGTTGTTTACACCATAAGACTTGTTGTTTAAAAATAAAGAGATTTTTCATAGAAGAAGTAAAAAAAAAAAATGTTTAAGAAGTTTTATAAGTTCGTTTTTATGTTAAAAGTAAAAAATAAATAAATAAATAGTTCAAAAAGGTGCCATAACTCCTTTAACATTTTGAATGCAAACACGCATGAAACAAGTTGGGAATTATATAACAAAAGTGGCAAATGAGGTGCGTTCGTACTATACCTAGTTTTATAAATATTTTTTGCACAGCGTATAGTACTGAATGTATATTTTAGTGCACTTCATAAGTGCATATCATTTTCATTGTGTTCGAAATTCTGTAACATCATTAAAACGCAACTGAAATAATTTCCTGCCATTGGCTGTAATGTAACGGAAAACTTTTGACTGTCCCTGTAATCGAACTGTACATCCGATATTCATAAAATTTGAAATGACCGGACAGAATTTTGGAGCAATTATACTTTTAAAATTTCAGATCATTCGGTTGGGTAGTTTTTGCTCTGTTATATACGGACGGACAGACAGACAGGCAGACGAACGGACCGAACGACGACCATGATAGGTACTACGTTTTTATATAATTACGAACGCACCTAAACAGGAAATAATCATAAGAAATTATTGTATCGACAGTATCGATTCTCAAGAAGACTTGTCAAAAAAAAAATTAAATTTTTCGTTGCAAAAGTAAAAAAATCCCTGCCGGCCCGGCCTATAGGCAGAGATAGATATCGAAGTTAAGTATACTAATTTCACCAACAAAAACAAAATCATTATTAGATATAAATCCACTTTAACATCTGTCTGCTTTTGACGAGTTTTTATTTCCTTTTTATAAAATAGCTGGTTTTATCAGAATCATATTAAGGCGATATTAAAAAGAATATTTTACCATACTCAACAACTCGAAATTTTCTGGCACATTTTCAGATTAATTTTTAATAAAAAAAAAATATGAAACATGCTGACGTCATTTTTGAAAAGATTTATAAGCGACCTGTGTTTTTATTTTTCTTTCAATTAATTAAAACTTGATTAATAAACAATTATTTTCTCAGTAGGGCAATATTTTTCGTTTCTAACAATCGCTTCGGGAAATTCTGTTCAAAATGCCCACTTTGACATCCTTTTTTGAAATATATTCTGCCTCTATCAAAAAATCGATCATTACTGTACATTATATAGTTTCTGAATAAGAGAATCTAGCAATTGGATGCGTTTGAGAGCAAAAATGAATTTAAAAATGAGTAAGAAAATAGACAGTTTGGATTTGAATGCACCCTTAATAACATGATTTTGTTCTTCAATCGCTATGTATTTTTAATTTGTTTTTGCTGAATAAATATTGAAGACAATATTAAGAAGATATATGATAAATTCATGGAGATTTTATATCTTGTGAATTGACGGAGTTATTAAAATTTTTCTTCTTCAACCCCCCCCCCCCCCCCTTTTATGTTTTCGTTTTTAATTTTTTTTTTCGGTACGAATTGGTCCTATTAAAAACTTGTGACTATAA
Organism: Maratus speciosus; assembly: GCA_963932465.1. Lineage (NCBI taxonomy): Eukaryota > Metazoa > Arthropoda > Arachnida > Araneae > Salticidae > Maratus > Maratus speciosus. Next base: position 178,938,691 of record OZ010793.1, read on the forward strand.
AAGTTGTAGATAATATTAAGGAGATGTATAATAAAATTATTGGATTTGATATCTTGAGAATTGACGAAGTAAGGAATTTTTCTTCTCCCAAAAACCCTATTTTTGCGCTCCTTGAGCCTATTTTAAATTTTATCAAAAATCTGTGATGCATGAATTTTTGGCGCTATTTTTAGAAGTAATAAAAACTTTAAACTGATTTGATATGTACAAAAATTAAGAAGTTATGGGTTTTTTTCGGTTTTCACAAAACCCCTCCCTATTTCCATCCCTTTTGTCCGCTTTTGCCCATTAACGAACTTGAGCGAGATTTTATGTCCCTTGATTTTATGTATCAGTTTGAAAGAGATTTGTGCAGAATTGGGGAAGTTATCGTGTCCAGAAGAAAGTGATAACACAATTGCTTCGGGAAATTCCGTCCAAAATGCCAATTTTGACATCATTTTTTGAAATATATTCTGCCTCTATCAAAAAATCGATCATTACTTTACATCATATATTTTCTGAATAAGAGAATCTAGCAATTGGATGCGTTTGAGAGCAAAAATGAATTTAAAAATGAGTAACAAAATAATCAGTTTGGATTTGAGTGCATCCTTAATGCAATAAATTTTCCAACACAATCCGCTTCGGGAAATTCGGTTCAAAATGCCCACTTTAACAGCACTTTTTAAAATATATTCTGCCTCTATCAAAAAATCGACCATATCGGTACATTATATTGTTTCTGAGTAAGAAAACGTAACAATTGGAAGCCTTTGAGGGCAAAAATGAATTGTAAAATGAGTCAGAAAATAAGCAGTTTGGATTTGAATACACCCTTACTTAGATGATTTTTTTCTTCAACCGCTATGTATTTTTAATTTTTTTTTTTTTTTTTTTTTTTGCTGTAAGAATTGATCCTATCCAAAACTTGCCTATACAGATGTTGTAGACAATATTACAATATTAAGAAGATATATGATAAATTCATGGGGATTTTATATCTTTTGAATTGACGGAGTTATGGATATTTTACTTCTTCAAACCCCCCTTTTTGTTTTCGTTTTAATTTTTTTTTTTTTGCGGTACGAATTGGCCCTATGAAAAACTTGTGAATATAAAAGTTGTAGATAATATTAAGGAGCTTTATAATAAAATTAATTGGAATTTATATCTTAAGAATTGACGAAGTTATGAATTTTTTTCTCCCAAAAACCCTATTTTTTGCGCCCCTTGAGCCCATTTTTAACTTTATCAAAAATCTGCGATACATAAAATTTTGGCCCTATTTTTAGAAGTAATAAAAACTTTAAACTGATTTGATATGTATAAAAATTAAGAAGTTATGGGAGGTTTTCGGTTTTCGCAAAACCCCTCCCTATTTCCATCCCCTTGGTCCGATTTTGCCCATTAACGAACTTGACCGAGGTTTTATGGCCATTGATTTTATGTATTAGTTTGGAAGAGATTGGTGCAGAATTACGAAAGTTATCGTGTCCAGAAGAAAGTGATATATATAGATAGATAGATACATAGATAGATAGATAGATAGATAAAGTTTTTTACTGAGGGTGGTTTTGGGTTCTAGGGGGTCATGATCGGTGTAGATCTGCAAAAAATTTTCAGAAATTCCAACATGGGAACGATCCCAATAGGTAGTATTTCATACGAAATCTACCTAAGAAAAAAAAAAAAAAAAAAACTAGAGAACAGGAATTCTGCTTTTTCAGAATTTAGAGTCGCCCCCGATGAAAAAAAAATATATGTATATATAAATAATACAAAACATATTTCAATTTTAAGACTTACAGCACATGCTTTTATTTTATGTAAAATGACGTCATTCGCATCCGCTTAAGAATTCCACATTTACGATCCACTCTTAAACATTTACAGTAAAGTATGCATAGGACGTCACTATCGCGAAATAATACACAAATGCAGCAAAAAGATGCCGTCATTAAAGAAACTGAACAACAACAAAAGAAAAAAAAACTGCTGTCTAATGATTCATAGGCTTTCATTTGTTTGCAACATTAATATAGATACTTAAAATTAAGTATAGTTTATAATAGCTCCATGTTTTAACAGAAATCATTCGTTTATATTTTTTCAAAATAGCACGCATTTTATTACATTATCTTTCAATTGTTATGAAAAATGGCAACAAACATATATAATTAATATTTTACAACTATTTTTCCTTTACTTTCTACAGAAATGGAGTACTTCTGTTGCCAATATTAAGCAAATGGCTCCAAAAACTACAAAAAAATTAACATTTCAAAAATAAATGGAGATGCAGTTTTCAAACAAATTGCATTTAAAAGTACTTTTTTTTTCCAATACGACGGTATAAAAACTGAAAATGTGCTATTCTTAGAAGTTTAAAAAATTGCTATAGAGTATTTAATGGTACTGCTTTGTTTTACAGCTGGCTTCTGTAAGGTAACGTTATTTTTTGGAGACGACACAAAATAAGCTGGGAGAAAGAAATAGCTTACCGTACCTGGGCTAAAAAGAGTTCAATAATTTTATTAGTTCAAACACTCATAAAAATTTATAGAGTTCATTATATTTAATGGCATTGGACAGCTGTTTGTACCGCAAGACTTTACAAATAGTCGAAAAACTTTTCATAAAAAAATATTTTAAAGAAAATTTTGAAGAAAAAAAAATCCGACAGTTTGCAATTCTAAGCTGGTGTGCAAACATCAGTCCGATAAAACATTTTTTTAAAGGTTTTTTAAAAATGTGAATGAACCTGCGGACACTCTGTACTTGGGTAAGAGATATTTAAAGCAGTTCAAATTTTATCTAATGTTGGCAAACGCCGACATCTATTTTATTTAAACAATGGTAGCATCTATTTTATCTTGCGTGGACATTTGGGAATTTAAATCAGGTCTAACTCTAACCTTTTGTGACTAAAACCCACGCATTTATTCAAATCCATTTCCTGTAATTCTTCAAACAGCAGTGGTAGTGGATATGCTTTCCTTTTTATTGATATGCAAATCAAATTCCTGCTATGATTCAGAAATATAGAAAGCAAATCCATGTATAATATTATTTTCAAATTCAAATCATATATTCACATTATTCCAAGGATAATTAACAAAATTTGACTGAACTATTCACCTTATATTTTAAACATCGTGAGATATTACACCAGTTAATAGTTTGGAGAATTGCGCCACATATCTCCAAGGCAACAAACTTTATTTCAGAAAAGCATCTTTGGCAATGCTATGCCTACATTTCCAACGTACAATTCATTCATTTTAGCATCAAATTTTTTGCCAAGCCCACTTTATCCATATTGGGGGCGACTCTCAAAATTTCTCAGTTTGGTCTGGCCTTGACTTAAAAGAACCAAATTGGAGGTCGATTTCACTTTCAAAAAATTGGGGCGTGGAAAAATGTACGATTCTGGTCATTGGTAGTTTGATGGGTTTAGTGTCAGGTCGTTTCAGAGGTCATTCGTAACTGGTTGGCTTTTAATTTGTTTGCAATGCAGGCCAATAATGCATCTAGTGGGATTAAGTATGTTATCATGGGGATAAATTCAACAAAAGGATGGAAATATCGTCTAAGAATACTCTGTCGATTTTTAGGTAGATTTCCTAAGAATCAATACCTATTACATTCTCCTTTATGGTGGAATTTCCGAAAACTTTTTGCAGATCTACGCCGATCAGACCCCTAGAAATACAGTCGAACCTCGTTATACCGACACTCTAATTACCAGAAAAAAGTGTAGTCATAAGCAGAGTGTCGCAGTAACTGCAGTTGGAGAAAAATATGTTTATAAAAAGCTGTATTTTTAATTAATTTAAGACAATTTTAAATTCATAACTGTTCTTGCACTTTTAAGCAATAAAACATTATTATTAAACAAAATAAACACAAAAGCAAAATTGAAAAGAATAAAAATCAGATTTATGATGAGTTTTTTTTTTTTTTTTTTTTTTTTTTTTTTGTTACATAAAATATTGATAATTTTTTTGCCTATCCCTAGATGTGCTTCCTACAATTCTTTTTTCAATATTATACATTGAATTGTAATCGGTATTCATTGTTTCAGAAATGAATGACAGATAATTTCAGATTGTTTCAATGTAACGCAATGCTTCGGTTTTAGTCGGATGAAAGACGCCGTGTACAAGAAAGCGCCGCCTAACCACAATAAAATAACCGCGAGTAGACTGATACGTCTATCTGGAGTTTAAGTGGGTCATTAACAGTATGTGGGTTTATTTATTCAGACAAAGGATTAAAGTAAAATTTCTCATTTATCTCAATGGGTATTTTAGACACTTTTGTAAAAAGCTTGGCTAAGACATTTCCGTGCCAGGCCGCTTAATTTCAGTGCTTATAAGATGGATTATGAAAAATGGACAATTTTCCTAAACCGTCGCGATATCCGGAGTTGAAAATTATTCAAAATTATTCAAATTATAAAAATTATTCAAATCCGGAGTTTATTTACATTAAAATCATATACAGAAAATCGGGACTTTGAAAAACTGGCGTGATAAGCGTAGTGACGTGAAAACCGGGTGCCTGGATAACGAGTTCCGACTGTATATATGTATATATATATATATATATATATATATATATATATCACTTTTTTATGGACACGATAACTTCCATAATTCTGGACAAATCTCTTCCAAACTTATACGTAAAATAAAGAGACAGAAAATCTCGGTTAAGTACGTTAATGGACAAAATCGGACGAAGGGGGTGCAAATGAAAACTGATAAAACCCCATGACATCTTAATTATGATACATATCAAAATCAGTTTAAAGTTATTATTACTTCTATGAAAAATGCCAAAAAATTATATATGACAGATTTTTTACATTAAAAATGGCCTCAAGGGGCGCAAAAAATAGGGTTTTAAGAAGAAAAAAATTCATAACTTCATCAATTCACAAGATATAAAATCCGCTTAAATTGATTATAAATCTTCTACATATTTTATACTGAAAAATTTTTGATAGAACCAAGTCTTGCAGCAGAAAAAAAAAAGCGGGTTTGGGGTTTGTAGAAGAAATAAAAACACATTTACGTGATTCTGATAAAACCAACTCTTACAGAAAAATGAACTTAAAGACTCGTCAAAAGCGGCCAGATAAAATTGTTAAACTGGGACTCTCTAATCTTGGTTTAGTTTTTGTTTGTGAAATTAGTACCCCAACATTACTTTATAGTACCGTTAAAAGAACTTGTTATAAACCTCATTTAACATATCAATTAGCAGTAATAGAATTCAACATGAATTATAGATATAGATATTTTACAGTGGGCCATGGCCAGAAAAGGAATTTGGGCAACATATTTTCTAACAACCTATTAACTCTCACCTATTCAATCCAACCTATTCACATTTATACACACGAACAAATTTTCAGTATTTATACCTATTTATATCTATGTATAAAAAGAAACAGAAATAAATTGCATATAAGAAAACAATAACCTATACTAATATTATAAAGAGGTAAAAATTGTTTATTTATAGGAGGTAAGCTCCGGAACTACTGAACCCATTCCAAAAGTTATGGTATCAAACTTACGGTGTTAGTCCAACTTAGAACTTAGGCTATATCTTATGTCCGTGCCACTTGCCAAAAGGGGGTGCAGGAGCAAAAAACGTTCTAAAAATGCAATTTTTGTGTTACTCAAGGGCCTAGAAACATGAAATTTGGAATGGTAGCTACTTATAAGATACTAATGATCTCGAAGGACATTTCTTAAAATATCGAAATTAAAATGGGGTGAAAGTGCGCGAAAAGCGTTCTAAAAAACGTTCTAAATGGCGATTTTTACGCAATTTCAGGAAGTACCAAACAGATTTAAAAAATAATGGTGTCAAAATGATGGTGCCAACCCTTACTCCAACATAGGCTACATTTTATGTCGGTGCCACTAACGCTAAAGGGGGTGCAGGAGCAATAAAACGTTCGAAATTGCGATTTTTGTGTTGCTGAAGGTCCCAGATACATGGAATTTGCCATGATAGTTACTTATCTATACTAATATTATAAAGAAGTGAAAATTGTTTGTATTAGAGGTAATCTCTGGAGCTACCGAACCGATTTCAAAAGTAAACATATCAAAATGATGGGTTAGTTCAACTTAAAACATAAGCTGTATTTTATGTCGGTGCCACTACCCCAGAGGGGGGGGGGGGGGGCAAGAGCAAAAAACTTTCTAAAAATGCGATTTTTGAGTTACTGAAGGGCCTAGAAATATGAAATTTGCAATATTAGCTACTTATTAGATATAAAGGATTTCTAAGAACAGTTCTTAAGCAATTCGAAATTTAAAAGAAATGAAAATGCGAGAAAAGCGTTCTAAAATACGTTCTAAATGGTGGTTTCTACACAATCTCAGGAAATACCAAACCGATTTTAAAAATAATGGTGTCAAAATGATGGTGACAACGCTTGCTCCAAGATAGGCTATATTTTATGTCGGTGCCACTAACCCAAAAGCGGTGCAGGAGCAAAAAACGCTCTAAAAATGCGATTTTTGCGTTACTGAAGGGCCTAAAAATATGAAATATGATGGGCCTAGAAATATCTAAGAACAGTTCTTAAGCAATTCGAAATTTAAAAGGGGTGAAAATGCGCGAAAACAGTTCTAAAACAGTTCTAAATGGTGGTTTCAAAAAATCTCAGGAAATACCAAACCGATTTATAATATAATGGCGTCAAAATGATGGTGACAAGCCTTGCTCCAACATAGGCTATGTTTTATGTCGGTACCACTACCCCAAAGGGGGTGCAGGAGAAACAAAACGTTCTAAATTGCGGTTTTTGCGTTACGGAAGGGCCTAGAATCAGGAAATTTGGATTGGTAGTTAGTTATAAGATATCAGTGATCTCCACGTACATATTCTTTAAAAAATCGAAATTTAAAAGTGGGGTCAAAATGCACAAAAAGCGTTCTAACAAACGTTCTAAATTGCGATTTCTATGCATTCTGAGCAAGTATGAATCGATTTCAAATATAATGGTGTAAAAATGATGCTGACAGCTCTTGCTCCAAGATAGGCTATGTTTTATATCTGTTTCCACTACCCAATGAAGATGCAGGAGCAAAAATGTTCTAAAAATGCGATTTTTGAAATATGGAAAACCTAGACTCATGAAATTTTGCATGGTATATATTTATTAGATATAAATGATCTCCAAGAACATTTCTTTAAAAATTTGAAATTTAAAAGGGGTGAAAATGCGCGAAAAGCGTTCTAAAAACGTTCCAAATGCCGATTTTTTAGCAATATCTCAAGAAGAATCAAACTGATTTCAAACGTAATGGTAGGAAATTGATGCTGTCAGCCTCTGCTCTAACACAGACGCTGTTTCATGTCGGTTCTCACTGTCACCTAAAGGTTACAGGAGCAAAAAAAAAAAGTTCTAAATTTCGATTTTTGTGATAGGTAGGGGCTAGCAACTTGAAATTAGCCAAGGTACATATTTATTAGATATAAATTATCTTTAAGAACAATTTCGAAAAAATTGGAAATTTAAAAAGGGGTGAAAATGCGCGAAAAGCGTTCTAAAAACGTTCTAAATTGCGATTCCTACTCAATCTCAGGAAATACCAAAGCTATTTCAAAAGTAATGGTTGCAAATCAATGGTGACAATCTCTTCTCCAACATAAGCTATGTTTTATGTTGCCGTCTCTGCCATCTGGGGGTTGCAAGAGCAAAACAGATTCTAATTTGCGGTTTTTGCACAACTGAGGTGTCTAACGGTTTGAAATATGGCATGGTATTTACTTAGAAGATTCAATTGCTTTCTAAGAACAGCCGAAAGAAAATTCCAAATTTAAAAAGATTAAGTGAGCGAAAAGCGTTCTAAATTACAATTTATATACAATCTTATCAAATGCCAAATCGATTTAAAAAATAATGATGATAAATTGTTGGCGATAGAACCTGCACAAACATAAGCTATATTTTATGCCTGTGTCACGAGCACCAGAGGGTTGCAGGAGCAAAAAACTTTCTAAATTGCGATTACTGTGATACCAAAAAGGCTAGAAACTCTAAATATGGCATGGTAGTTACTTATAAAATATAAATGCCCTCGAAGGACTGTCGAAAATAAATTCTAATTAAAAAGAGCTGAAGCGAAAAGAAGGTGCGAAAAGCATTCTTAAAAAGGCCTAAATTACGATTTCTATTCAGTTTCAGTTTCAGTTTCAGGCCAGGCGGGAGGCCTACCAATATGGTTTTAGCTCAACAAGCCCCGCCCAGCAGAATAACTACCATCACAACGGGCCGCTGCCGGAGGCAGGGCCCGGAAATACCTTCGTTGAATAAGACCCCTACACATTAAAACTTACAAAATTATACAGAAATGTTACAAGTGGCAGCCCAGTTATATCCCAGGCGTGCTGGGCTTAGCATTATACAATCTTATGTACATTACAGATTTTGAAGGGTGAAAAAAAAACCTTATAATGCAGTATTATACATTGTTGGACAAGTAAAAAAACAATAAAAATATACTAAACAAAAGAAATCCCGATGGGAACCAAATGTGTCTCCCCCCGGGATTGCACTTATACTCTAAAGCGAAAGCTGGGTTCCCGGCGCGGTCATCCCTGTCTTCCCTGTGAACCAAATGTGGAAAATCCACTTAATAGGACTTACAGATACAACAAAAACAATGGGAGTTAAAAGAAGTTTTTCCCATTTTTTCTTATAAGATACAATGCTGGATTACAGTATTATACATTGGTGGAGAAGTAAAAAACAATAAAAATACACTAAACAAAAGAAGTCTAGATATGAACCAAATGTGGTAAATCCACTTAATAGGACTTACAGATACAACAAAAACAATGGGAGTTAAAAGAAGTTTTCCCCATTTTTTCATATAGATACAATGCTGGATTACACCGATTTCTATGCAATTTCAGGGAATATAAACCGATAGTAATAGTTGCGAATCAATGGTAACAGTCTCTGATCCTACACAGGCTATATTTTATGCCGATGATTCTACCACCCGGGGTTCACAGGAACAACAAACGTTCTAAAAAAGGCCTTTAAAAGCTTTCTAAATTACGCTTCTGTGGAATATTAGGAAATAACAAACCGATTTAAAAATTAATGTTGGCAAATTAATGATGACAGTTCCTAATTCAACATAGCCCTTTATGTTGAGAGAGGTGGTAGGACTTGGAATTTGACATGGTAGTTAATTTTAAGATGTAAGAAGATTGTTTCTAGAAAATTCAAAACTTCAAATGAATACTAAAATGACCGTATTAATTGAGCATAAAAATTTCAAAATATTTTCTAAATTATCTTTTTTTAGTTTTATTTCGTTTTATTAATTTAAGTCTCATTTCTGCCTAATGCAGTGCAATAATGACGTTTAGTGAAACTGTGTTTTAAATAGTAATTTTTGAATTATTCCTAAAAGTATTAAGTACCTTTTACAGAGGTGGAAAATTGGCGCAGAGGAGGAGCCTATTGACACCACTAAATTTTAGTAGAATTTTTCGTCTTATCTAATGACAGTTTTTATTAAGATGAAGAATACCATAAAATATTAGTGGTGTCAATAGGCTCCTCCTCTGCGCCAATTTTCCACCACTGCTTTTAATAAAAAAAATCTTTTAATAAAATAAAATATTACCTTTTAATAAAATAAAATATCACCTTTTAATAAAATAAAGATTTAGTTACTACCTTTTAATAAAAATTAGACATATAAATATCTTTGGCATATTTCAAATATTACGCGAGCAAAGCCGCGGTGTTTGCTAGTAGTATATATATATGTAAAATCTCTTAACCAATTGTTTAACCAATGCGTTTTACCTGCACTATCTTATGGAGCAGAAAAATCGACGCTAACAAAACGGATGGTACACAGATTACAAACTACACAGCGAAGTATGGAAAGGTATATGCTAGGCATTACTAGAAGAGACAGAAAGAGAATAACTTGGAGAAATCAGAGGAAAGTTTTTGACATCATCGAGAGAATTAAACGGCTAAAATGGAAATGGGCTGGGCACATTGCAAGAAGACAAGACAATAGATGGAGTACAAACATTCTACAGTGGTATTCCAGAGATCTAAAGCGACCGAAAAAACAACCGCAAGCAAGATGGAGTGATGAGATCAGAAAAATGGCCCATGTTAATTGCATGAGTAAAGCAGTAGACGGGAAACAATGGGAAAATCTGTGGAGACAGATATGAAGTGGATAGAAAACGGTTGAGGATGGTGATGTTGATGTAATTAAAATGTTTATGTATACATATAAATTCATATATATATATACAATATTAAAAGGGAATGTTATGACAGCTGCTTATACCATACGACAACGAAAGTCCCCTTTTGAAGTCTAAATTGCCCCAAACTTAAAATTAAAAAAAAACCCGCAAAGGCCGCTATAGTGGAAAAGTACACTGTAAAAAAAAAAAATCCGCAACGTTCCTGGGAAAAAATGGGCAGCTGAGTTGCCCATTATTTCCAAGAAACATTTCTTGAAAATGACTGGAACTTTACTGTATATGTTAAAAACATTCTACAGAAATGCCAGTAAGTTTCCTGCGAAATACCAGGAATATTTCTGTTGACAGCAAAACATTACTGACATTTCACAGCATGCGGTTTTTACAGACGATTTTTACATTTCCAGTTGACAATTTTCGCTTCATTATCATTATTTGTTGGAATGAAAAAATATTTTGAAATTGACATCAAAATTATTATTTATAATTTACACGAAAAAATAAATTTTCAGTTAAAATTCAATAAAGTAAATATATATATGATATATTGTTTTTGAACTTTGCTTAAAATATAAAAATATATAAATGTTAATAATAATTAGAAAAAAAATTTAGACATAAAATATTTTGGATTTTCGTCAGTAATTATGTTAGTTTACAAGTTAGATAAAATACATATAAATTTTCATGGAAAAAAAAAAATCCTAAACGTAATTGTATATTTTTAAAAATAAAAAAATAAAATAATAATATCCGAAAATAAAAAAAAAATTCAAATTTGCAGCAATTCAAAGTGTCAAATATATATCAAATTTAAATCAAATTGTAAAGTGTTAAAATATAAAATTAATTAAAAAAGAAAAAAAAAAGTCAAGAGGTAGCATCGAACTCGGGCCGTACGGGTGGCGTGCGAGCCTTCTGCGTCCACACCACGAAAGACACATTGAGAGCTGCAAACTAATGGGTATTTGAAACGTATGCTAAACCTCGGCATCTAATTTCTGAAAATCTAAGGCCCATTTGACGAAATCCTTTCACAAGAATAATTAGAGATAAGAACTCTAAAACATACTTTAAATTAATCAAAATCGGTGAGAATCATGTTTGATGGTCCCCTGGTTAATGGAGATCCAAATAATAGGTGTATTTTTTTTACACGGTCTGCTCGTTAAACATTCCAGAGACAAGTACGAGAGATAATCTCTTAGCGATGTCACAGAGGTATTGTATTTTCATCTGAATCGTCTTGACAATAGTACAACAACGTAAAGGATTATGTCGTCTATTGATTTATTTGCATTCCATATTGATTTTTTTACATTCATTTAAGGAATTCGTTTTCGACACTCGCGCGCGAGCAACGGATTATAGAAAAAAAAAATAAATGGCGGCCGCAGTGTTTTGCTGTTTCCAACTTTTGTTCAGGAACGTTTCAGATAAGAAAACCAGAATTTCACAGGAAAGAGCTAAATTATTCTGAAAACCTGAGAAAAGGCGAAACGTTCCTGGATTTTACATGGAACGTTACCATTTTTTTTTTACAGTGTACTTATTTTATATTATTATGTTCTTCAGGCTTTATTAGTTGTAAAAAGCAAAAGTTATGGATAATTTGTTTTCTAATTATAACTCTTTTGGTTTCTTCATATTAAAAGAGATATAGCGAAAAGTTTCATGTTTGAAAATTAAATATTTGAATGCGTGTGTGACGATGCCTATGTTATAAATGTTGGAAAGTTCAGTTGGAAAAGGTTCTATGTGGAATGGTTGATGATTACCGAGTGTTTATAATTGCAATTTCATAATATACAAGTATGTTAACTTTAAATAAAATATTAAAACAATAAACTAAATATATTATTATTACTTTAATTACCCACCTAACTATTTTTTTATGTGTCCTCAATGTTCAGCATGAAGTCAAAAGGGTAATTACGATCGGAAGAAGGGCCTATGTTGCACTAGATGCTCAGGACATTCAGATGAATTATACAGGTTGTCCATAAGACAACGTCCCAGTTATAAATTTTTATGCTAGCAATTGTAAGCGTTGGTTCACGGTCACAAATAAAGAGTAGTTCAAACAGTTTTTGATGCGCGCATGCGTGTGTACTGCTTTGTCATTTACTCCCTTGCTGCGCCACAAACGCGAAATGGCGATTCCTGGGCGTAAATCGTAATTGCTGGGCTGAAGATTTAAAAGTCGCTAGATCCATGCGATTTTTTCCTTTGGGTCTTTATAAAAGATCGTGTCCACGTTCCGCCGCTATCTAACGATTTGCAAGAGTTGATACACAGAATTGAAGAGGTCATTGCTTCATTACTCTGGACTTGTTAACCGAAGTGCGGGAAGAATTGGACTTTAGGTTGGATGCGTGCTGTATAACTAAGGGTGCACATATTGAACATTTGTAAGAAAAACTAGATTAGTTTACCTTCAATTTGATGTATGATTTGCTGTAAATAGTCTAAATTATCTGTTATAATATACCATTAAAACTGGGACATTCTTTTATGGAGACCCTATATTAATAGATTTTTCCTCATTTCTACAAATTTTAAATTTCTAACATACGCCCTTCTTTCAGACAACATTTCTTTATACTGTGTAATCAGAATAACAAATAAATATTAAAAACTTTTTATGAGGAAATGCAATATTTCTATTGCATATTTGAACATGAAGGAAAGCTCTTAAAATTTTAAAATTATTTCACATTATAGATAGAAGTGTCTAGTATAAATATGGAAACTTTCTTTCTTGCCTTCCGTTTATTTTTGCTGGAAGAATATTTGAAAGTAGAGTAGAATTGAACAAATAATATAGTAACCATAAATCAATATACAGGATGGTTATAATTAAAGTTACCCTGTTTAGACCTACGTAGAGTCTGTTCTGGTAGACAGATATGGATGAAACTTGGGAAATACGTTATATGCACCATGGGGAAAAGCAATCTACAATTAAAAATAGTAGTTCCAATTTCGACCGATATATGGCTGTTTTTATCTACTAGAAATGACGTTATGCAAATTTGGAGCGGTTTAAAAAGCCATTAGTCGCTGCCGTAAAGTCATTCTGCGTCCTACCGATAGAGAAGAAAGATCAAGCGTTACTAGTGAAGTTGTTTTGTCAAAAAGGCAATAATTTGCCATGCAAGATGATGCACCATTTCACATAGCCCGAACAGTGACTTCGTGATGATGCTTCGTGATGCTTCGTGACTTCGTTTTGCTTCGTGATGATCTGTTAATTTTGAGTTTTCCGACAATCTGGCCTCTAATCCTCGGATTTCTTGAATCCCTGTGACTTCTGGTTGTGAAGATTCCTGAAAGATCGTTTCTATGGAGGAAGCATACGGACTCTGCCTGATTTGCAAGCAAGCATAACTCGTAATGTTGACACAATTGATCGAGAAACCTTTCGTGCTACTGCGGAACACGCTATAACACGCTTTGAACATGTGCTTGACGCAAATGGACAACATATGCTGTGAATAAATAAAATTTTTTGTTCCCAGTTTGAATTTTTTGGTCTTCATACGTCTCCCTATCACCTGGTGGTCAAAATTTGAACTACTATTTCTTATTGCAGATTTCTTTTCTCCATGGTCCATATATCGTATTTTCCAAGCTTCAGCGAAATCTGCCTGCCGGAACGGACTCTGCGTAGGTTCAAACAGGGTAACTTTAATTATAACCACCCTGTAGATAGCAGTACTAATTTTCTCTTGATATCACGTTTGTAAACCGCATTTCTTGTTCAGTATCACTGAAAATATTACAGTCAGTGAAATGTATCTGGATTTTGTGTGTATTTTCAGTATATAAATTTACAGTTTTCAGAAATACTAAAAAATAAGTTTGAGTCTTTATAAAAGTCTATAATTTCTAATTTTGATAGAAAGGAAACAGGAAAGATTAATTCAAATTGTGATGTAGAAGAATGTTTGCAAGAGACCCGCCACAGCACCCATTATGGGAAAATTACTGATATTAAAGAAATTTTGGAGTTTTCAGATGAGGCTAAAGAACTGTTGCCCTTAAGATTGGGTAAAGAAATTGAAAAATATGTCTTCAGAATGAACAAGTATATTTGAAGAAGTACACACACTTATTTCGACAATGCCACTGCGACCCTTTTGAACAAGTCTTCAAACTTGTAATTTGAAGATTGCACATATGCCATTGTGTGTTCAATGTCACAACTTTTTTGAATGTCCAGAGCTGCCAAAATATTTCGTGTAGCTCTATTTAAATATAAATTCAATCTATGTGCCAAATTTTATTAAATCGTGTAACTATGTGGCCACAATTTATTTAATTTTAATTCATTTTGTATGACCTTATAGATTACGCGTGTTTATATCTGACCTATATATCATGCCCTTCTTCGAAGCGTTCAATTATGGTGTTGTGAATTGTAAAAGCAATATATTTCTACATTCAATATTTTTCAAGAAGAATAAAACTGAAAATTATCGCCATTCTATCCGGTATAGCGCAACAGCGGATGATTCAAAATTAATATCTTTGAATAATAATGAAAAAAGAATGTTCAAACGGAAAAAAATACTAAATATATATATGAATAAAGATATATCGTTGAAATTTTCACATTCACCTTGAAAAATATAAAACCCGGAAAAAATGTCTTAGAAAATACTAAATTACGAAAAGTTTAAATTGATTATATACGGGGCTGCCATGCTTAAAAATCGCAAAACTGGCCAACCAATGCCGATATACATGGTAAATGTTATACCTCGTAAGAACTTTGAAGAAATTTACCAAATTAACAATATACATTATATTTCAGTTAAGATTGAAGCTTTTACTAGCAAAAATCGTGTAAAACAGTGTTACAAATGTCAAGGTTACGGTCACGCATCAGAAGTGTGTGGCTTCGATGCTAAATGTGTAAAATGCGGAGATCTACATGTAAGTACAGATTGTCACCACAAGGTGCGTATTAAACCCACTTGTGCCAATTGTGGACTCGGGCACCCAGCGAATTTCCGTGTTTGTCCAAAAAATCCCTATAGACTAGAAAATAAACAAAACCGTAAAACAAGTAATAGCGTCAGCAATCTATCCCAAGAAACCCAAATCTTAGCGGATATATTTAAGAATTATAATTATACCAAAAATACTAAAGACTCTGAACCCTCAACTAGTAATGTAGAATTAAACTCTGATAACAATGATAGTACTACCGCAAACACCCATTCCTCCCCTACTATTGAAAATTCTAATGGTCCTACTAATTACACCAATGATATTAAAGACATTCTTAATACTTTCAACGAAGTTAAACAAATCTTTCAAATCACTAAATTCCTAAAATGTATAAAGAACATCTCAACTCAGACTTAGAAACTCGATAATCCGATGCAAAAATTGATAGTTATATTAACTGAATTTGATAAACTTGCAAGTCATATCAACATTAACGAAGATTAAGCTCTTCATTTGCTAAACTTCTTTCCTTCTTTTTGTTTGTGTTGTTTGTTTAAAAATTTATAAAAAAAAAAAATAAAAAAAAAGCTTCTATTCTTACATTTTATGCTCTTCTCATGATATTACTCTTATTTCTTTCATTCTCATGTTTAATTAACCTCAAATTACTAGACTGGGTGGACGCCGTCCTCTTGCTATCGTTTGATCCCCTCGTCTTTTGCATTTAACTGTTTATTTAGTTTGAACTCTCCTCACTGTAGCTTTTTCTTACATTTTTATTCTTTTTTACTTAAAGTAATTTAAATTCTCTTGTAAATATGTATATATTTAGTTTTGTTTCTTTTCTTCACTGTGTTAAACTTTTTTACTTATCAAGCTATATTAAATGTATGGTCTCTGAATTGAGTCTTTTTTTTTATGGGGGTTTCCTTTGGTAGCTTTTTCGCCTGTCCTGGACATATATGTGGATCATATGGAACATTTTTTTCCCTCCTACTAGTTATACTAACAATTTTTTCTTTTAAAAATTGTCTATCTTTTTAGCTTTTACTCTCTATTTTTCGTGGCTACTAGCCACGTTTAAACGCTCTTTTTTCTAAGGCTCCCATTGCATTGTAACACGATTTACTCTTAGCCTGGATGTATAGTTGCCCAGCAACTAGGGAATCCATACACCAGCTTTATTGTTCCATATTGATTATATACGGAGGTTGGTAATTAATATGTAGTTCAAGATACCTAACTCTGCCCCTCAGCAAGTTAGCGTTCCCAAAATAATACAGTAAAAATTACAAATACATTTAGAAGCAACTATTTTCTTAAAAATCAATTTAACTTAATATTAATATTACCTTCAACATAAAATAAAAATCTATATTTTCGTTTACAAACTTCAGTTTAGTTCTAAAGAAGGATGTTTAAAATTTAACCCGATCTTATGGCTAATATTCTTTGTAATCCTTTCCAAAATAGTTGAAAAGTGTTTATGATTTCGGTTCGTCTATCTGCATCAGCTCAAATTCCTGTAAGTATACACCGATTTCCATATCATTGATATAACTTATTGGGGTTCACTATAGCGTGTTCCCTATTGTATATGAAGTATGTGGCTATTAATGTTCGTTTACAGGGGCACACAAAATAATTCGTTACATTTTCATAGATAGGGGGAAATGTCTGCAGTGATTCATTGAATGCTTTCATTGACATGAACCTACTTAAGTGGTCTCAGGACTCTTGAAATTGGAAAAAATTGCAAAAAAAGACCATTTTCAACATTTAATATTAAAAAATATATTTGATTATAAGACACAATTTTAATTGGGATGAAAGATATAAGTATATTCATTCATTTCAAATATTAAAAAAAAATGCAAGATGCAGAATTAGAATTTACAGGGGCCTCCAAACTGTCAGACATTTGACGAGTAGAAAATCGTCAAAACAGATTACGCGAAGGATTACAAAATAAATTTTGCAACTAGAATGAAAATTTTGGTTCCTACTTATACTTCAGATTATAATAATTACCTTGAACCTAAATAAATGTGTATTTAAAGCATTTTTATATTTTTAATACAAAGTTATATTTAGATAATGCAAAATTTAGAAATTTTTAACAAAGTAATCACCTAAAAAAAATTTTTTTTGAACAATAAAAAAGAAATTTTTGGTTCAGTTTAAACGGACTAACATAAAACATATCTTTTGAAAATTTCATAATAAAAATTCAGAATTTTTTGAGATATCCTGCGCGTTATTCCAAAAAACGTCCTTTGGAGAAAAGGACTTCAAAGTTTCGGAAACGCCGCTTCAGCTATTGAGCTAGTATAATTCTAAAAGCCACAACTTCTGTTCTAATGGGAATTTCAAGGAAACAATCATATCAAAATGTTCAGAAAAGATAGGGGTTTAACATCTAAAAAAATTAAAAATTCGAAAATTTTAAAGATTTAAGAGTCCTGGGACCCCTTAACTGATGATGAAATTTATGAGAATCACCACGCATTTCTCCTATAAATTATGGAGGTCTTATCTGTTTTCGTTCGTTCGTTTAGAGAAAAACCCACACACAAACACAAAAAAAATAAATACTGAACTGGCTATGAACGATAATTGTCGGATGTACATTTTTACAGTGGTAGTTTAAGCTGAAATAATTTTTGCATATCGCGTGATGTGTATAAAAACTCTATAGATCATATATACAAGAGAATTCGTAGACATTGACTTCCATGGGCGTAATTTCTTTAAATGCCCTTAGTTGATTTTTCAATTTTCCAACTGAATTATACTTTAGTGTAATAAGGGATTATTGTAAAATACAGTGAAACCTCCATGTGCGATCACCTCCCTTAACGACCATTTTTTCATGGAACGAAATATATTTCCATAAGCTCAACTCCTCCCTTCACCATTTACCTCCATTCAGAGATCATCCCAATTGAATTCCCTCCATGAGCGACCCATTTCTTTGAAGAAAATGGAACAAATTCCATTTTTTCATGGTCGCTTGAAGGTTTTTTTTTTAGAAAAATAATTCCGGAGAGCGCATTATACATCAAAACTAAGTTTAGAATTTTTCTTTATTCCGATAACTTTTAAGTGTTTAAACCACTTTGTGCCTTTTTAGACAATGAATTTAACTGTTATGATAAATTAAGAATGATGCTCAATAGTTTTCGCCGCCCTAATTCTACCAGGAAACTCTCAAAGAAATAGATAAGTTAATGAAATTGTCATTATTTGTTCCCGTTCAAAAAAAAATTGCATTTATTTACTGAACTTCCAAAGGACTTGGAAATAAAAGTTATATGAAAGATAAAACCTTAAAATCAAAGCAAACATCAATGTATTCGTTTTTAAACTCTGCAGTAATTAACTTATGTAATTAACTTTTGTTTTGATACTTCATTTTTTTTATTTTTTCCTAACATGAAAAATAAATTTTAGTAACATTAATTGTTACTTTTTTTCAACACTTAAAATCTGGATTTATACATGACCTCCATTAAGAGACCACATCTCGGAGCGACAAATTTTTATTGGAACGGAACGTGGTCTCTTTAGGGAGGTTTTACTGTATAAACAAATTCATATATAGGGCTGAGTAAAAGAGATTTAATACATTGTCGCCTATACATTCATACTTGCCAACATTCAACTTAACTTCCGTAAAATGTCGGTTAATTTAATCCGGGTTAAAGAGGTTCCTAACAAGAAAATTTATCTGTTGTAATATTATATATTTTATTTAATGTTTAAACTATCAACCTAGTTAATTTGATTTCTTTAAAATATTACTGGTTCGGACGTCTTTAGTCTGGATCAAATTAATCGACATTTTACGAAAGTTACATTGAAGGTTGGCAAGTATGTAAATTGTAATTGATGGAAGAGTCTTTTTGGTTGCGTTACACATTTTCTAGGTAAATTAAATTTTAATATAATATGTGGCGCGTATAAATTCCATAGATACAGTTCTATCCAAACGAATTTATATTAACTTCTATGTAGAGGTTTCTTCAAAATGAATTTTCATTTATACTTCGCGTATTTTAGATCCAACCAATTTAACCATATTATGTGGTACTCTAACAAATTGCATAGTACCACATATTAATTGCATTATGTTTATATATTATATTATAATTATATATATTATGTATATTATGTTTATATATATATATATATATTATAATTTAACTATAACAGAAAACAGTAAAATGTAAATAAATTCTCATACAAAGTTGCACAAAATGATATGGCTACAATCTTATATCTATGGTCAATTCTTTCATTAATGCCATCTACGCATGGTATTCCCCAGAAAAATGTCTTTAGATGTTTTTAACGTTTTCTAGCTGAAATAAAGTATGTGTAACTGGCTTGTATAAAATTCTATTTATCATATACGAGACTGCAGAAAAGAATTTTTATACATTACTTTCTATGGAGGATAATTACTGAAATAGGATTTTTATCTACGTTATTAACACTTTTCAATTATGTTGGAAAGTGTTAATCAATTCGGTTTGTCTATGTGTCCGTTCACTGACTCTCGTAAATATACAGTGAAATCTCACTGTGCGGCCACTTCCCTGAACGACCTTTTTTTCATGGAACGAAATTTATTCCCATAGCATCAATACTAATTTTACCTCTATTCCGAGACCACCCCGGTTGAAGTCACTCCATGAGCGACCAATTTCTTTGAAGAAAATGAAACAGATTCCTTTTTTTTTGTGGTCGCTTGAAGAAAGTTTTATTACAAAAATAATTCCGGAGAGCGCATTATTCACCAAACTTCTAAACTAAGTTTAGAATTTTATTTATTCCGGTAACTTTTAAGTGTTTAAACATTTTTGTGCCTTTTTAGGCAATGAATTTAACTCTGATGACAAATTAAGGATGACGGTCGATAAACTCCCCAGCCCTATTCTATTAGGAACCTCTCAAATAAATAGATAAATTAATGAAATCGTCATTATTTGCTTCCGTCCAAATAAAAAATTGTATTTATTTACTGAACTTCGAAAGGACTTGGAAATAAAATTTATATAAAAGATAAAACCTTAAAATCAAAGCATTCATCAATGTATTCATTTTTTAAACTCTGCAGTAATTAGCATATGTAATTAACTTTTTTACACTTAAATTTTAATATTTTTTCCTAATGTGATAAATAAATTTTAGTAACATTAATTGTTATCTTTTTTCAACAATTAAAATCTAGATTTAAACTCCATTAAGAGACCACCTCTCGGAGCGACCAATTGTTATTGGAACGGAACGTGGTCGCTTTAGGGAGGTTTTACTGTATTCGGATTGCAAGGAAATTTTTATGTGTCATCGAAGTTTGCTTTAGAATGTTCTATACTGCAAATGAAATGTGTAGCATTTTTAGTTCCTTTACATGGACATACAAGAAAATTTCGTAACCTTATGATCTATGGGGAAAAATCGTTTGCGGTGCGTTTTATTGATGTTACGATATTTAAAACCTAATGAAATTGATATATAACATTGAGATTGAATACAGGGTGGTTTCTCTGGCGTAGAGAATAAGTAGCATTTGTAGTTCGTTTAAAGCAGTCATACTCAACCTTTTTTAATCGCTGTCCGCAAACTTATGTTTGAGACGTTAGGCGGGCTGCAAAACGCTTATAAAAGTGTATAAGAAAGAATAATAAAAATAGTAACATGACATAAATAATATAATAACGCATCATAACAAAGATAATATTATCAGCAGGGTTAAACGTTTGTTGCCAAAGAAATGCTGAAATAATTATCACCACTATTTCCAAACAATAATCTTTGTGGTAGATTTCTATCGCAATTATTGTAGAAATATGCTCCGAAGTTTTATAGTTTAGAAATAGGAGATGTAAAAATTTTTGGTGCCAATTTTTTCTGCGACAAACATTCAATCATAAAAAAATAAAAATATTAGCTATGTAACGAGTATAAAACGCAGTTATGTAACGATGCAGAATATACAAGTTCTATTAAAAAAATAATAATAAATTAAAAAAAAAAAAAACAGGCGATTTTCTATAATAAACCAGTCACTTTTGCTCATGACAAAAATATTTTTTTAATTGTAGAAATATATAGTGCAGAGTTTTTAGTCTGTAATAGGATCAAGGTGGAATATTGCATTTCATCTTATGATTTTATTTTGATATATCTGTAGTTGAGTAGTCTTTTTTTTTTTTTTTTTTTTTTTTTTTTTTTTTTTTTTTTTTTTTTTTTTTAAGTGTAACCTATAACTATAACTATTAGATTTATTACAGTTAATTAGTTTAGGAAAATAATAATAAACTATGATTTTAATGATTTCCCAAACAATAGCGAGTGAAATTTGTTGAAGTTTTAGCATTTTGATCTTGTTGATATATCGGAAAAACACAATCTGAAAAAAAAAAATGAATTAGTTTATATGAGTATTTTATAGTAACTTATTCACATATTATCCAATGGTTTATGAAGAAAAATGATTAAATCGAGTAAAAGCGGAATATTTGTAGTAAAATTTTAAATAATTTAAATTTAAAAATGTGAAAAATTATTAAAACTGCACTTCTTCAACAATTTCAAACATTTTGAAATATCTTTAGTTGCATAGCTTTTTTAGAAGTGTGATCTATAATTGAAACTACCAGATTTACAAAAAGTTAATTAGTTTAGGAAAAAAGTAATAAAATGGCATTACATATTAATGAAAATTCTTTACTTTACATAAGATAGATTTTCATAGATTTTTTAGAAGTGTGATCTATAATTGAAACTACCATATTTACAAAAAGTTAAGTTAATTAGTTTAGGAAAAAAGTAATAAAATGTCATTACATATTAATGAAAATTCGTTCTTCACTTTTATTTACAACACCTTAAAGCTTTCACGAACAATAACAGGTGAATTTAATAAATATTTGTTAAGTTTTCGCATTTTGATCATGTTGCTATATCGGAAAAACACAAGCTGAAAAAAAAAAACGAATGTCCATATGAGTATTTTACTGCATCTCATTAAACATATTATTCAACGGTTTATGGAGAAAAATGATTTAATCAAATAAAAATACAATATTTGTAGTACTAAAATGTTAAACATTTATTTTTTAAAGTGTAAGAAAGTATAAAAACTACACTTCAACAATTTTGAACATTTTGAAATATCTATTTAATTGCATACTTTTTTTTTTTTTTTTAAGTGTGATCTATACCTGTAACTATCAGTTTTACAAAAAGTTAATCAGTTTAGAAAAAAATAATAAAATGTCATTTAAGGATTTTCCAAACAATATCAAAATTTTTATATGAGCATCTTATTGTATCTTATTGACATACTATTCAATGGTGTATGAAGAAAAATGATTTAATCAAGTAAAAACGGAATATTTGTAGTAAAATATAAAAAAGTATTAAAGTACACTTCTTCAACACTTTTGAATGTTTTGAAATATTTAATTTAATTGCATACTTTTTTTAGAAGTGTAATCTATAACTGTAACTATCAGATTTACAAAAAGTTAATTAGTTTAGAAAAATAATAAAATGTCACTTAAGGATGTCCCAAACAATAACAAAATTTATCAAAATTTATTTTATATGAATACTTTATTGTATCTTATTTGCGTATTATTCATTGATTTATGAAGAAAAATGATTTAATCAAGTAAAAAATGCAATATTTGTGATAGGCATTCTCACAATCTTTTGATTTTTAAGTCCCTGAATAATAATTTTTATTTTAGTACATATTCTCGCTGTATTTTTATTTCTTATACTGGAAAACATCCCATTGCATGACTGCAAAGGGTGAAATGTTGAAAAATTGCTTTTCGTTATTTTAAAATAAATTTTTTCGATTATTCCGGTGAGAATTTAATATTACAGAGACATTATTGCTTGCCCCTTAAAGGGTTAAAAACGATTGCAAAAATAAAGTAAAGAAAAATATACAATTTGTACTAAAAATATAAGTTAAAAAATGACAGAATTTTTGTTAAATGAAATGATGAAAACAACAGTCGCAATTCTTCAGAAAAATGATTAATACATTAAAATGCTATTAGATTATCTATTCAAAAACTTAATAAAACTTAAAGTTATTATAAAACTTGCTCGAAGTGGCTCTCTTCGGCTGCAATGCATAAACTTACACACGAAATTAAACTTTCTAATACTTTAAGTACTTTGTGTACGATCCCTCTAAGAATGACCCAACTCATCTGTTTTCAGATACAGAAAATTAGAATAAGTCATGCAATTCAAAGTTTCATACCGCGGTCAATTTTAGTGTTAGATAAATAGATTTTTTTTTCTTACTTGTTAGTGAAAAAGAAAATTTTTACTAAATATCACTTATAGGACCGGGCGACCATATAAATAATTACATTTCGTAACATTTTAAGAAATGTTTTTATTGATCAAAATGACGTTTAAAATAACTTTTTATCTCATTTAAAACATTTTTGTAATTGAAACTATATCTCTATGAATAGAGGTTTAGAAATGAACCATTGCACACCATTGGGAGTGGACACCGTGTATAGATTTTTAAATGGACAGAAGACTTTGAATTGATAAAAAAATTGAATTTATGTTTTTCTGTTAATTACTTGTTAGGATTTAAAAATAATAAAATATAGTTCATATAGGGTAAAGTGCCCATATTTCGTCCGCCTTAACTTCTCCGCTTCTGTGAAAGTGGCGCCACTTATGACGCAAGGCACAGGGGACGGGAGGTATAAGGGATCAGTATCGAAAGTTTCGTTCGCCAAGACGCATACATAAATTAAAGACGCCGAATTTCCTATTTTTAGAAGACCCGAGTTCTTAATTACGTGGTTTGTAGAACGTTATTTACTATATTGTAAGTATTTATTTCTTATTCATTGCATGTATTTTACGTAGGTAAGATGCCGACAGTAGCATACAGTGAGTTTTAGGACGCTCAGTTCATCTTACGGGAACTGAAGCTCCGCCATATTGGGAAGGAGCGTGGTCCCAATTTCGTCCCCCTTGCAGTTCTTATTTTCGCCCCGAGAGAGAAATTAGGAATGCTTTTTCATGACAATTTTTTTTTCATGTTTGGATAGCTAATCTTTCGTTATGTTGCTCTTCCACTGATAATTAGTACATTTCTTTGTGCCTTACTTTGATGTAAATTAAATTATTGATTTAGAAATAAATTTTGATTTAGTTATAACTTAAGCCTCGGCGTATTGGATTTTTTTTTTTTTTGGGGGGGGGGGGGAGCGAAATTGGGACCATTTTTTTTCTTTTGCATTTTTTAGATACTTTTGAAAAAAACAATTTTTCGCATTGTTAAAAATTTTTTGTACGATATTTTCCTATGTTACTATGTGCGTGGGCAGTTAGTCTATGTAAAATTCAAATTTGGTAGATTTTCACTGAAAATTACAACATTTAGGACCTAAAAGTGACTGGGGGGGGGACGAATTATGGGCATTTTATCCTACTTAGCGGAAAGTGTCTTTTCGTAGTAAGGTAAGTAACGAAGTAGCATATCATGATGCATTTAGAATGCATTTATCTCAAAAGAAATTTTTCAATTCTATAAATGTTTGAAATGCTGAAATAGTTTAAATTTTCGTTTAAAATTATCAAGATCTCTAAGAAACGTTCGGGATATGTAACACAACAAATAAATTCTAAGCATCCTTTTTTGAAATGTTGGCTTTTTACTGTCTTATTGTTGGTTCTTAGCGACGGGCATCCATTAGGCTTGTTTTAACTTTCTGGGACCACTATTTTTAATGAGAATTTTTTCGTCATATGTAATCAAATGCTTTAGTTTAATAAAGGAAAAAAATGAATTAAGTCGTGTTCAAATTCAAGGATTTTATTCAACCTATTCGGTTGCGAAGAATTAAGGTCCTCGGATTAGTAACAAGTCGGAAACTGTACGTCAGACGTGGCAAAAGAGGTGCGTTCGTACTATAACTAGTTTTATAAGTATTCAGATCTTGGTGCAATAGCTGTTGCACTCTTATGCAAAAATGCACGAATACAAAATTTATTACGATTCTATATATTAAATTCAGAAATACGGAAATGGTATGACTCCATGTTAAGTAGGACTAATCACCACGGCAATCTAGGTTCATGACATATCATGGGATATCATTGAATTAATTACTTATGATAGAACTTAATAGAAGGACGAAATATTTTATTAATAATTTTTACGTTTTGATTCGATTTTCATAAAATTTTAAATGACAAAATATATATATTAAATTTCAAACCATTCGGTTGGGTAGTTTTTGTACTATTATATGCGGACAGATGGACGGACCAGACGACGACTATAGATGCTACGTACTTATATAATGTCGAACGCACCTAGTAAAGTATATTAACATGTGAATTTCTTATGAAATTTCAATTTATACCAGTTTTTAATCTTTTTGAATAAATGTGTGTTAAATGGAGAAATGGATGCACAAATTTTTAATAAAGTCTTTTTAAGTAAAATATGTATTTTTTCCTTCAAATATTTATTCAATACATAGTACAGGCATCCCCTGACTTACATAAATTCGCAGTTACGTAATAAGTCTCGAAAATTCCATTTGTGAACAAACTAGCGCGTTTGATACACATTTGCATACTTTTAATATTTATTTTATAAATAAAATTATAGATATAAGCCACAACCATAATATTGTTTATATATCCTTCTATATGTGAAAATAATAACTCTTTGGAAATGGACCAATGAAAATCTGCGTAGATACCGCGTTATATTTTTATTGGTATATACAATCAAATCTATAACAAAACAACTTAATATTTATTGTCAGTTATTCCTGGTAGTCGCCTAATTCATAATGAATGCAGTTTATGCTTATCAAGTATTATTTTATTTTTTGAGTGCTATTCATTTTGATTATTTCTTACTTTTATAGTTGTTTGATGTAGATTCAAAATTGTTATAAATCAATTCATCAATGTTAGATTTATAAATCCCGCATTCCAAAGATATTTGAAAAGTGTTCTTTCAGTTTGCTTTTATAGTTTTTCATACCTTTATAATTTATATACGAGTAAATGCTGTTGCAAGTTGCTTCATTTATAAAATAATACGGTGTAAATAATATATATATATATGTATATATACATACATACACATATATATATATACATATATATACATAATAAATACTGCAGTTTTTTACAAAATTTTACCTAAGCAACTTACAAATTAGACTTACGTAAAATTTAAGTTACGTTAAACTTTACGGAACACATTACTTACGTAAGTCGGGGGGTACCTGTACATAACATTTCTTTAACGAATTTCTCTTTAGAATAACATACAGACTGAAAAATTTGTTAAAAGTCTATCACCTTCTTATGAAAATAGAAAAAGTCATAACTCACATTCTAAATTAACGTTCTTGTATAACAACAATGAATTACAATTTCCAACAAAAAATATTTCAAGATATTTCTTCACAGTTCTTCGCACATATTTCTTTCGAATCCATTACCTTAGAATGGCAGGTAGTGCACTTTCACCTTACTACGTCTAAAAGTTCACGAAAACAATGTCATCGGAAAGATATAACCACTTCATTCATCATTCTGAAATGTCATTAGCATCCTCCAAGTCTACAATTCAACGAAATTGGAAAATGTTGTTGGTAACCTGATATAAGTAGTTCCATTTACATTATTATTGATAATCAATGATGCCAGTGATAAATTCACAGTTTCTCATGAAAGGTAAATATCAGTGACCTAATTTCGTAATCTTTTAGCCAAATTTCAATGAGTTTTTCCGGAAAATTACATGCTGATAGACCATTTAACCTCTCATACAAATCTATGGAAATTGTTTGACTATTTCCACAGAGAATGTAGAGGAAAGTTACGTTAAAACAAAGGCATTTTTTTCTTTTTTAACGAGGAAAGTGTTGAGTGATTTTGTGGTACAGTAGATTGTTTCATCACTCTTTAAAAAGATTTAACAATGCGCTAAAAAGTAATATTCAAGTCTGTAGACAATGTGCAGAACATATCGATGATTTTATTGCTTTCCGATATAAAAATAATTAATTGAGAATGAATTTGATCTGCGGAACATAAGTTTGTCCATATAAAAGCTCTTTTTTTCTTTTTTTTTTAATGATGTAGAATCGTTTTGTATGATATTATGGGACATTATTTTATTACTTTTAAAAAACATTTACGCAAAAAAATTATTATGCACTGAAAAATAATATTTCAGTCTAATAACAATGTGCAACAAACATTAATGAAATTAATGCTTTCGATATAAATAAAAATGCTATGCTTTTTTCCTTTTTTTTAATGCTGTGGGATCGTTTTGTGCAATGTTATGGTACACTGTTTTATTACTTATTAAAAAAAAAACATTTAACCATGCCCTGAAAAATAATATTTGAGCCTGATATTAATGTGCTACAAATATCGATTAAATTAATGGTTCTGGTATAAAAAAAAATATTTAATTCTGAATGATTTCGATGTACGGAACGTGGATATGACCATAAAAAGCAAAATTGACTAAAGTTTTCTTTTGTAGTATACGGATACATGTACCCCTAATTACCCCTATCGCAACGTATTGGATGTGTTACATTAAATTTAGTAAATAAATACAACCAAAAGCAATAAATGTAAATTAATTTATCGAAAAGAAAACTGTATTCATAATACAATTAAAATTAAAAGGTGTAATACTTTTCTTTTACATTTCTATTAAATTAATCTTTGAGATTGAAATCTAACACATCTTCATATACTTTTAGTTTTTAAAAAACAAGAAAAAACCTGATGGCTAATTCCATGCGCAGATTTATCTCTTATATAATACAGAACATGTATAAAAAAGTTTAAATCTCTATCTGAAATACAAAACAAGCATTAGCATTTTTAAAACTTGAAAGTAAAGAAAATATGAACATAGAGAAAAAGCCATTTGAAATTTTAATTTGTATGGGTAATTGCGCTGAGTGTATTAACAAAATTTACAATATCTCGTGATATAATTATCGTATGGGCAAAAATGATGTGTCAAAATATTCACAATTAAACAGGTTTTCATTTAACATTACAAAAGAAAAATCAATTTTTGGACCAATTTTAAGGCAAACTGTCCTCTTAAAACTGTTTAACTCATAAATTTTTCAATAAATCAGCATAAAAATAGTCTATTTTCTTTGACTAAATATTTAAAACATAATTTTAAAATTTTCTATTAATTACACTATTATTTATTGAGTTATAACGATTTATAACACAATTTTACAAACAAATCACTTTTGAATTAAAAAAAAAAATCTTTCAACTTAGTTTTCTTTAAGTTTGTGAGAAATATAAATTTTTAAAAAGCTCCAGGATAATAAATGCTATCCTTTTTTTCCCTCTAAAACAGTGGCTTTTTTTAATTGAAATTATTATCGAAATTGACGTTTTAAAAGTAGATAGCTTAATTGCTGACGTTTTGAAATTAGTTATGCCAAAATATTCTGTGCAAAAATACTAGTGTCCAATTGAGGTCGTGAGTTTCAAAACTCGCTTTTTCTCTATCAATCTTTTCTATTGGTAAAACTGCACCGAAAAAGCACAACAATCTGCAAAAAAACTAGATTTATCCCGTATTTCTGGCATTGTAAATTCCATGTTACAATGATAAACCAACAAACGCAGTTAGAGATTTTTCGCGATTTCAAAAAATTTGATTTTCTGGATAAGACGAGATTTGAAACTCTTGCCTTCAATTGTCAGCAACACATTAGGAAAATAAAAGAGGGTTGTCACAAATATGGTGGTACTTCTTCGTAAAGGCATAATAAAAAATATGCTTTGGTGGCATATATGACTCTAAGTTATTTAACATTTCATGTGTTTTAAAATTCAGATATTTTAATTTTTTATTTTATACAGGCGTATTCTGTTTTATTTAATAGAATATCCGTATCAGCAGCTTTTATTCCGGATATTAAAGAGTAACGGATCTTAATAGTTTGGAACATTGTATTTGCAAATAAACCCGTTTTAATATATTATACTGTATTTTATCGTTTATAAATATTTTATTTTCTACAACAATTTGTAAATTATTTGTATGTTGCAATAATTTATTTTGGTTAAAAGTATGTATGTTGACAGTAAATTAATAATCAAATATAAAAGAATATCATTAATATTAATTAATTAATTAATTAATACATAATTTCAGAGAAAAAATTTAAAATACTGAATAACCAATTTTTTTGGCATCAAGCTAATAATAAGTCACCCTATTTATTATTATACATGGTCTTTTATTTCATTTTATTTTGTAAAATATCAAATTTTGAATAACCTGAGTAAGTGCATAAAAATTGCCGTAAATATAAACTTATTACCATTAATAATATCATAATTTAAAGCGGCACTTTGTGCCACTTTAAATTATGATTTAATCACAGAATTCTGCGATTAAATAAGGCGAAATTCTCTAATTAAAGATAGCGATACCCACAGCCCTTCTTTGGATACAACACTGCGCGCAGATAATTATATTTAGAGAATATTTTTACTGTATGTAAAAATTTTAACATGCGACAAAAACACTGATCACTACTGAAAAAATCTTATCATTCCCTTAAAATTTCAAAAAATTAAATTCAATTTTTGTTCAGTCTTTCTGTTTTCACAATAATAATTATCTTTTAAACGTCTGTGACCAAAATACACAGAAAATGCTGTAACCTGGTGACCTATTTGTGATAACTGAAATCAAAGCAAGGAAAACTATTAATTATTTTCAATTTGTCTTATGAAAATATTGAAATAGTTGTCTTGTTACAACTATCACGAAGGTGTTGTTCCTACGTATTATCTTGTCATTGTTTCTTTTTTAAAAGTAATAACAGCTCGCATATATTCGAACCTGAAACCTATATATTGTGAAAGAGAAACAGCGTATAAAGACATAAATATAAATATGTAAAAAAAAAGGCACACAACTGTAAGGTACGCCTTTCTGGATCTCTGTCTCCCCCCCCCTTTTTTTTGCCCAGAGTTTTAATTTTACCTTTGATTTTTAAGCACTGATGATGAAATCTTAAAGGTTTCGAAACATCTGTATGCTTTTTATGCATATTTATATTCGTGTCTTTATATGCTGTTTCTCTTTCTTAATATATTGGCACAAAGTACAATCCTTACCCACATTTTACGATACTTTATGTTTGAATATATTATATCATGAAATTCATATTATAAGATAACATAAATTGCAAAAATATTTTTATGAAGTTGTTTTTTTTTTTTTTTTTTTTTCGTTTATTAAAAATGAACATTGTTGAACAGTTGAGCAGTATTGAGAGGTTTCGTAGCTGTGATCAGCTTAACACCTAGTCTATTGTTGAACTGTCTTGTAAAATTGGGAAATATTGGGAAAAGAAAAAGTGTAGTTTTAAAATTACTTAAGAAATAAATGAAGAAATTTAAGGTAAAATAAGTTATAAAAATTTTAAAGAGATATGAAATATTAAAAATTTAATATTAAGTCTTTAAACTTAAGTCAAAGGAGTAGGTAAATAGAAAAATCAAGTTAAGGTACAGCTGTAATTACAAAAACTATGATATAGTTTAGGAAAAATATAATCATTTCTATTTATAAATAAAACATTGGATAATATTTTTTCCTGGTTGTTACAAAATTATTAAACGACAACATTGCTTGTGGCTTTGTATGGAAGAAACCATCAAAAATCGTTTAAAATACAACAATTAAAAAATATGAAATAGATTTTTGCCTACGACTTTTTTAAAAAATCAATAAAAATCAATTTAAGGGAAATTTTCCCCATACGGAAAGTAAAGACAGAAAACTTCCAACAAGTCCTGCCTCGCGGGAGGAAACGTTCCATATGGTAACGAAACCTAACTTTGAAAGAGGTTACGGCTGCTTATGCTAGATTTTATTTAGAAAAAGTTCTGGGCGGACCAGAAACCTCCAATGATTTTTTTCTAAAAAACTTTCAAAAGTCAATCGTTTTGTTTGTAACTTTTTTAATTTCAAGTTTTTGACTATAAAGAGTTTAAACGAAATAATTTATTCTGTCATGATCGAAATTTTCGTTTAGTGTTTTTTTTTTATGTTGGTTTTGTTTCTTTTGTTGAGGTAGAAGACATTTTTATGTATTTATTTTTATAAAGTTATTTTGCAATTGCACGTTTAAACGATATAAATTAATTATACGACGCCGCGTATTCACGAAAGGATCACCCGTTATAACACTTATTGAGTTAACGATTTCTAGGACACAATCTACGAGTAAATAAATTAGCTTTTTTTCTTTGCAAAGACATTTTTAATAGTTTATTTCTATAAAATTATTTTTTCGATTTCGCGTATTAACAAAGCCTCCCCGATACATTGATTGTACGTTATTAACGATCGTGGGATTGCCACTGCCAAGAACCCCTATCACAGGATTCTTTTGTATACTGTATATTTTCGTGTATAAGCTGAGAATTTTTGGACATTTTTTTGGCTCGAAAGTGGGGAGGGGGAGGGGGGTTATACACGAGTCTAAGAAAATTGCCAAATTTGATATTCTAAAATAAAAAGGATGGTAAATATAAAAAACATAAAAAATACCAACAAATTTAAAAAATACTTTAATACCCTATTCTTTTATTATGAAAAACGTCACAAATCATCTTTTACTGTCCAAGTCATTATCAGAAGTTTCAAGCAATTCCTTAAAATAGCCTTCTCTCATTAGTACATCAGGATGAATATCCCCAGTATCTAGTTCACCATATTATCCCCATCTTCTTCAAAAATAGCATCATCCTCAGTTCGTTTCATCGCATTACTGATGCAATATTTTTTGAAAGATCGGACGATCATTTATTGTGGTAATTCAAGTCAAGCTTCTTTCACCCATTCAGAGATAGCAACGATGTCAACATTTTTTAAATTATCACCATTTGTCACAGCTGATTTCCAGATGCAGAGTTGGACAAATTTGTAATCTCAATTATCCGAAATGTAATTACAGGTTAATTGCATGTAATTAATTATAGTTAAATACGAGGGCTGTTTTTTTTCAACCTCCGATGGGCCGTAAAATAAAGACTAGTGTGAATAATAAAATTCTTTTATAACCTGCAGTCAAGTACAATCAAAGCTACTTGTCGACATAGTCGCAATGAAGATTGATTCATTTGTCATACTGTTGGGAGAGGAGGGGGATACATTCTTCACAGACTGTTGCCGCCAACGTATTGAGATAGGTCTCCAATGAATCTTGAAGCTTTTTGTTGGAATAGAAGTGGAATGGAGTGCTGTCGTCCCAGACCTGTCTACAGATCTCGAAAAAGGTGACAATCACTCGGTGCCAGCCTAACTCATGGCCCAACAGCTTCTTTCACAAAACGAACACATCCCATCGAATTTGTGATATTGAATCGAATTATTAAATTGAATATATATTACATTAACATATTGAAGTTTAATACACTAATGATGATATAATACAACAGAAATAACATTTTGATAGGAATATAAATGTTGTAAATTGAGAGGATGTTGTCCAGTAACGGCGGTTACAATATTTACCTTTAAAGCATTTTCTGGAGACTGTATTTTTATCCTAACTATGAATTTTTCTATGCTCGAACTGATTTTATATAAGTTGTATACACATAAACACAGAAAAAATTATATTTACTGAAAACTGCATACTTAAATATATATATATATACATTGGGAAAAGGACATAATTTTTTTTTTATTGTAAATAATCAATCGAAAAAATAGTTGCAGTTGATTCAAAATCATCAACAACAGTACTGATTTCTTATTAGTTCATATTCAAACTCAAATTAAGTATGAATCACATGTGTATAGCTTTGTTTATCATAAGTAGGGTCACTACCATATCACACAGTAGATCTCAATTTCGCTGCCACAATAGCTTATTTTGGCAATTTTGAACATAGAATTTTAATATTCTTGTTCAAGGAGGTTCCTGAATCCATTGATTTTAATTTAATTTTTCTGTCTTCTTTTTTTCTTTAAAAAAATAGACATGAAGCACAATACAGACGATATAGTGACTTCTCGGTAGTAACGATTTTCCTGCATTTTCAGATTAAAAACAGCGAATTAATTTACAGGTTCTAACAATATTTCCTTTCACCTTTTGAAGGTTTTGCAGTATTTTTATAAGAATGCTTGTAAATCCCAGGATATATATTTTTTAAATCTCAGTTTGATGCTATAATATCTTTAACATCACTACTTTCTATATAAGGTTCAAAATAGAATTCCGTTTAAAATATTTTGGTCTACAGCCATTTTAAGATGATTTCTAGGAATGGAAAAATCCGGGCCAGACGGTTAAAGGGATAAATATCAATGGAAACTCCCCTCCTTCTCAATATCATGTCATACAAAGTTTCACCAATAAAGATATGGTTACTGTTTTTGTTAAGCTTTTATTAAAGTATTATAAAATTGCCATTCTTTCATGTAATATACAGTATTGAAATGCGTTTTTATATTTTAATGCATTGTACTACACAGTGTATTGCAGTGTGCTTGTGCAATACAATGTGTAATTTGAAAAGCTTGAACCAATTAACAGAGCGAAATATGTTCGAGCATTGAGGTATCGCTGTGCGTGTTTTCTTAGCTAGTAGTTATATAGTATAGGTGCGATACGACGGAAAAAAAAACCGCTCAAATGTAACACGTGGGAGCCAAAAAGTTAAAGGTCACCAGTATTGTGAATTTAGTGAATGTTTTGTTTAAAATACTTACCGGAATTTTCAAATGATAATTTTAATTTTATTTAATGAAGTTGATTCTTTTGTTAAATAAAATAAACATTACTATTTGATAATTCTGGTACACATTTTGAATAACAAAAGCTCGCAAAATTGGTAACATTGTTGGATACTCCTTGCTAAATTTGAATCTAATCGTTTTCTATCTTATTTAACATCGTTAAGCATGTCTACAAGTATATATTATTTTAAGCACTTTTATTGAGGAATTCTAATGTTTCCCAATCATTCCTTTTGAAGTAATATTAAATATTCCATTTGATACCGGCAAATATAAACACAAACAGAAACTGATAGAATTTATATGATAATTTGTTACATAGTTTTCGTTTTTTACATGACAAATGAAACGAGAAGGGCGTGCTCATGTCATGAAAGACGAAGGCGGAACATTATACCGTTATTAAAATTTCTTTTGTTTTTAACTGTTAAAACTCTTATTAAATATATTCTATTGTATCACTATGCTGTTTTATCTTTCTTCTTTTTTCGTACTTATTTATTCCTTTTGCTAACAAAATCCAATAGCTAATCCGACTAAAAAAATAAATAAATAAATAAAATAATAATAATTTGAGATTTCAAAATAATTTAAATACAGTATTAAAACACCCTTTTCTTATTGTAAAATTTCATTTACTTGCTAGACTGGTTAAAATTAGAAAACACTTTTTAATTAAAAAAAAACCTTTTTAGTAAATACCCCTATGGCGAGGCCATATATTTGTATTCGATTTGTATTCGAAATAAATCTGTTTTTAAAATTTATTTCCCTTTCTTCTATTTAACGCTTGCATTCAAAAAATCATTTCTAAGTTATGTTTAAGTGCAATCGTTATACCAACATAAATATTCTTTTTGTTTCTGTTAAAAGCTATCATCATTCAGATAAATGATTTATTTGTTATTTTTAATTTAAGTAAATTTCCTTTCCTCCGCATAAGTATTCTTTATTGATATTTTATTTGTTAAATGCCGCTTTTTACAAATCTGTTTACATAATATAAAGATAATATAGTTAATTTAAGCTTGCTGGCGTCTCGTAAATGCATTAAAATAAACATAAATTTCATTTTCACTTTGGCCAGTAAATAGGTAAATGTCATTAATTATCCTCACCGTTAGACTTTATGTAAGCAATGATAGGTTTGCTTTTTATTTCACTTAATAATTCGTTGCCAAATGTGGTTTCTGTCCTTGGCGTTTATCTCGTTCAAATTTTAATATATCTCCCAGTTTAACGTATATTTTGTACTTGGCGTATTGGCTCAGGACAGATGTATTCTTGGCGTATTAAATTACGCAGATTGAAAGGGACTTCCTCTCTGATCGTCCTACTGTAAAGAGTTTAAAATTTGCTGAGTAAAGGGGGCCACCACTAATTTTACATCTTAGCCTTAATAAAGATTTTTCCATGGAAATTTCTCCTGAATTATTGCCTGGTGGACATTCCTTACAGGAAACGGATCAATGACTGGGGTTTGCGATGAATTACATTGCATTGTACAACCGGAACTATGTTACGATCATTGTTATAATAAACCGGCCTTCAACAACTCCATAACCCCTTTACTTTCATTTGTATACTTACATTCGTCTTATGACATACATAAATACTTATATACAACTTTCTTTACGTACAATATTCTATATACAGGGTGTTCCGTTAAAGGGGTCCAATATTAATAGGGGTAATAGAGGAGATCACACGGAGCATAAATCAGTATATAATACCTGGCCGGATCTCAATAATTTTCAAGTTACAGCAAATAGAATGAAAAATCGGAAATTTGTAAAAAAACCCTCATTGCTAAACTATCGATAATGCTACATAAAAACGAAGCACATATTTAGAAAGAGCAGAAAAAATCCTACGAAATGACATAAGTTGTTTTAGAATATTGAGAATTAATGGCGAGTTACAAGCTCTGAAACAGTGAAAAAATACAAAATCAAATATTTAGCAAAATAGTTAATCGTTAATTCGAAAAACGCAACTCTACCTACATCAAGGAAAATGTTATAAAATTTGGTCCATTCCGAAAGCTTTCGAAGAAGCTGACAATAAACCATATCAGTTTAATTGTATGGGAGAAATCAAGCAGTTCCCTAGTTACAACTCTGTACTGTTGCACGCTCGGAAAGGGCGAAACTCCGCCCATGACGATTGTAAACACCCCGTTTTAATATCTTTCAATTATACATTTCTGATCAACCTCTATCAATACCCTTTCATTATTCAGTTTGGTCAAGTGAATGACATATTGTGCAGCTCTCACCTTGTCTTAAAGCAAACTCCGTGACTGCTGCGTTTCCTCCATGAACTTTCAGGATGATGAAGAAGAAGTACTTTTTATGCAAATTTTCTATGTGTATAGGAAGAAAAGTGTAATAAAACAGCAGTCATCAGTGGGCGTTATGTTAAAGGGAGGCTGTTGTAAGTGGGATTGTAGTAAGTTGATGTATAATAATTATGCCGGAATACTCTAACGAAGAATATGCGGACATGCATCTGATGTACGGGCAAGCTCATGGAAATGCATGTCTAGCACAGCGCATGTACCGTGAGCAATTTCCAAGGAGACGTTGCCCAAGCTCGAAACTCTTCATAAAAATATATAGACGATTACGGGAGACTGGATCGTTTAATACAGCAAGCATTGATGCAGGGAAACCTCGACATGAACGAACACCTGCAATGGAAGAAGATGTACTGAATATTTTTAAAGATAACCCCTCCACGAGTACACGAGCTGCTGCGTCTGAAGTCGGTGTTTCTCACCAAAGTGTGTGGCGTGTTCTGCGTGCAGAAAACATGCACCCCTTTCATGTGCAGCGGGTACAACTGTTATCAGTAACAGATTGTGCTCAGCGGACAGAATTCGTACGCTGGTTGCTTAATGTAACAGAAAATAATCCACAATTTCTGGAAAATATTTTATTTACTGATGAAGCAACATTTACGAGAGAGGGCGTGGTAAACACGCACAATATGCATACATGGTCATATACAAATCCGCACACTGTTTTTCCGTCGAACGCACAACAAAAGTTCATTGTGAACATATGGGCAGGTGTCCTCGGCCATTATCTCATAGGACCATATTTACTCCCAGATGTACTCAATGGCAGTACGTACTTGGTTTTCCTACGGGATATCTTACCGCAGTTACTGCAAAATGTGCCAGCAACATTGCGCCACAATATGTGGTTTATGCACGATGGCGCACCGGCACATTTTTTCATAGGTGTTCGCAATCACCTCAATTCAACATATCCTGGGAAATGGATTGGACGCAGTGGACCTGTTGCTTGGCCTGCACGCTCTCCAGACCTCAATCCGTTAGACTTTTTTGTTTGGGGACACCTTAAATCGCTGGTGTATGAAACGCCTGTGGATACACCGGAGGATTTACTAGCGCGAATCGTTGTCGCTGCAGGAGACATTCCCAACTCCGTCGGAGTTTTTCGGCGTGTTCGCCAATCTTTACGACGTCGCTGTCGGCTGTGCGATTCTGTTAATGGGCGCAACTTCGAACACCTATTATAATAATGTCCGTTCGTCTGCCTTCCGACATTGAACTGTGCAGCGCAGGCCAAAAGACTATGCTTCACATATGTCATAAAGTACGTGGAATGTAATTCTTTATTTGTCATTTTTCTTTTATTTTCAACATTTTTTGGCACAGTATTTTGCAAGTCACAGACTGTGGTGTACTCAAATTGTAAATTACAAAGTTTGTATGAATTAATTTAAAATTTAGTGTATTTTTTAAATTTATAATTAATAAAATTATTATGCTATTTGTTATTATTATTTCCTATCATAAATTATGATGCACATATACATACAATAATTGTCCATGTAAAACATGTACTGAAACTTCTTGCATAGTTACAAATCGCAATATTTTTAATTATTTCCGAATTTTCACCACCAGTTTAATTTTAAAGAATTTAACTTAAGCTTTATATCAATAAAAGACCACTTTAAAATGTAGACTATTATTGTAAAGTTATTTTGGTTCATCCAACTCTTGAATAATTAAAAATGTTGCATCTCAGAAGAAGCATGATCGAAAATGTATAGTTGAGAGTAATTAAAAAGGCGGTGTTTCCAATCGTGATGGGCGGAGTTTAACCTTTGCTAGTGTCAAAGAAAGCGGAGTTGTAACTAAGAAACTGATTAATTTCTCTCACACAATTAAACCGATATGGTTCATTGTAAGCTTTTTCGAAAGTTTTCGGAATGGACCAAATTTTACTACATTTTCCTTGTTGTAGCTAGAGTTGTCTTTTTGGAATTAACGATTAACTATTTTGATGTATATTGGATTTCGTACTTTTTTCACTGTTTCAGGGCTTGTAACTCGTCAATAAATATTGCTATTTTAATAGAATTGATGTCATTTTGTAGGATTTTTTCTGCTCTTTCTAAATATGTGCTTCGTTTTCATGTAGCATTATCGATAGTTTAGCAATGAGGGTTCTTTTACAATTTTCCGAATTTTCATTCTATTTGCTGTAACTTGAAAACTATTGAGATCCGACCAGGCTTTATATACTGATTTATGCTCCATGTGATCTCCTCTATTACCCCTATTAATATTGGACCCCTTTAACGGAACACCCTGTATATAGCATCCGTTATTTTCAACAAATTTCAGAACCGGTGACGAATGAAATTTGATCCAAAATCCATATTCAACTAAAAACTCTTCCGGCGATAGAATTACTGGTAGATGTTTAAGCCCGATGAACAGGCCGGCGCTGGTTGTTATGAAAGGGTAGTATACAGAGAGTGATGATGGCGCTTTGACAAAACCGCGTACCATCGCTGAAGGCACCTCATTATCGCTATGAGCATCTCAAGCAGAGAGAGCACAGAGACACGTCCTTTTGGCCCAGATAGACATACCATTCGACTAACGGTCTCTTTAATTAAAATATACATAAAGCACAAATAACTGTACAAAAATTACTTTCAGTTGCATAAATATAATACAAAGATATTTAAAACACAAATTTAAAATATCTCGAAATACATCAGAAAAACCTAGAACGTTTTAACCAGCAAGCCAGAATCGCAGCCCCTCCCCCACAAGTTAAAAGATCTGTTAAATACTAAAATTGATCCTGTCCAAGCAATAAATTGATCCGGAGTATACATTATACCTTTCCAAAAAGATAGTAAATATTTTATTTATGTTGGTATGATGATGAGAAAGCTTCGTGATAGAATTAAAGAACATGAAGCAGATCTCAGATTAAATAGACCACATACTACATTACCAAGATTAGCTCAAACTCAACCTATAAAAGTAGATTTTAATAAATCAAAAATTATCTTTCATACAAATAATGGAGGATATTCCATCTCCGTTTTGATCACATGGTCAAGGTAAAAACTTCTAGTGTAAAGAAGTGAAGGCTCCGTAGACGTGTAATGTAAATCCCTGCTAGCCAATGAAACAGTTCATGAGTCAAAGCAGTAATATCTTCCCTTCTTATCAGTTAGAAGTTCCTTGGGTAAATTACCGGTATCACGTAACTTTTTTCAGCCTCGGACCCATATTTGGAATATCCTCCATTACCTGGAAGCCATCATAAGAAAGTCAATTGAAATAATTGCTAATAAAGATACAGCTTGTAACGATGCACTGTCATACGATATCTATTGTGTACGGAGATATTTGCTACATAATAGATGAAAGCTCGTTCTGTTGAAAATTTGAATAACTTTATCTGGCATCACATCTGACGTACAACATTTAAATTAAATTACAATGCTTTCTTCTGGACAATTCTCGAATAAGCGCAAATAAAATAGTAACAGCATTTAAGTCCTACTGAAGACGGCTTTGTAAAGGTTGAAAATGTTCTATTTTTTTCTGGTGTATTTTGAGGTATTTTAAATTTGTATTTTAAATATCTTTATATTATATTTATCCACCTGAAAGTAATTTTTGTACAATTATTTGTGCTTTATGTATATTTTAATTATTTAACTCAAGGTGAATATACCGCTAGAATTTTAATTTTCACGGTCTCTTTGTTCTTTTCAGGCAGCGCTATTCATATTTAATAACTTTACTAGGAAACTGACCGACATCCAGCAGGAAAAAAATAGCTTCCTTCAAGTTCAGTCTAATCTTCTTATCTCCTTTTCATTGTTGAATCTCCCGCCTCTTTGTTAAAAACCACAAGTGTGGTTGGAAAAGAAAGGCTAGTTAACATTTTTTTTTTTTTTTTGGTCCGGATAGACGTATCATTAAACCACTTTCAGTGTTGGCGTCTTTTCTTGTGGTCACGCGGCGTTTTTCCTCTTTAATGTCTTTAAAAGGAAATTGGCGGACGTTCTGCAAGAGGAGCACCTTTCCTTCAAGTTGAGCTAATCTTCTCATCTTCTGACCCATTGTTGAATCTCCCGCCTCTTTGTTAAAAACCACAAGTGTGGTTGGAAAAGAAAGGCTAGATAACATTTTTTTTTTTTGTCCGGATAGACGTATCATTAAACTACTTTCAATGTTGGCGTCTTTTCTTGTGGTCACGCGGTGTATTTCATCTTTAATGTCTTTGAAAGGAAATTGACGGACGTCCTGCAAGAGGAGACCCTTTCCTTCAAGTTGAGCTAATCTTCTTATCTCCTGACCCATTGTTGATTCTTGTGAATAAATCGCAGAAGGGTGCACAAGAAAAGGTTTCCGGGAAAATAGTACAGAATGATGGCAAAACAAGCATCTTAAGCTGCGTACGCACCATCCTTCTAACTGTTTTCAGTGGCGGCTTCGTTTTTTGTGGCCACGCGGTGTCTTTGATTTTTAACGACTGTAGCCGGAAAGGGACTGATGTCCGGCAAAAGAGGAACCAGTCCTTCAAGTAGAATCGAGCTCTTTATCTCCTGACCCATTGTTGATTCCCCTCATTCTTTTGTTAATAAACCGCAGATGGGTTCAGAAGAAAAGATTTTCAAAGAAAACTAGAGAAGTAGGCAAAATACGCCTGCGTACGCAGCCTAAGTCGAGCCTTAGATTGAGATAGAGAACTTTTCCTTGCTAAACGCAGCCGGGTCAGCACCGGACTGCCGATGAATAGAGATGAATCATAATGCTTCTTTTAACTGTGAAAAAGGTGTAAAATATAAACCTTAAAAACAGTACAGAAGTTTTATTAGAGTTTTTACGTTTTCCGGCTCCAGTGAAGCCTTTCTCAAAACAAATAAGAACAGTCTAAAATTCTACGAATTGAATATTTCCAACTGAACGAAAAAAGGCCCAAGCCGAGAATCGAACCCAGATCCTTGGCATACATTGCCAATGCTCTACCGTTTAAGCTATCTGGGCTAACAATCGGCGAGCATATTTCGCTTATCGTTTGTACGGAGTTCCTTTACCTGCGGTTTGTTCTGTTGAGCTGTCCAGGGCCTGATTACTAACGAGGCACACTTACACCAATAAATTTTAATCTTATCTAAACGCCGTATTCATAGAAAATTTCTGCCATGAATAAGGCAAAAATTTCTGCTTCATTTTACTGGTGAGAATGTGCCCCGTTGGTAATCAGGCACTGGAGCTGTCTACATGGCAGGCCTGATGTTATTACCAATAAGGTTATCTTAGCGACATATGTTTGCCGATTGTCAGCCCAGGTAGCTTAAATGGTAGAGCATTGGCAATGTATGCCAAGGATCTGGGTTCGATTCCCGGCATGGGCTTTTTTTTTTTTTTTTTTTTTTTTGCTCAGTTGGAAATATTCAATCTGTACGATAACTTTATCGATCACAGGAATGAAAATTCTCCGTTATTTTGCATACCAGTAAAATCTCAGGGAACATATTGTTTTGTTAAATCGCGGTT
This sequence comes from Maratus speciosus, assembly GCA_963932465.1. Lineage (NCBI taxonomy): Eukaryota > Metazoa > Arthropoda > Arachnida > Araneae > Salticidae > Maratus > Maratus speciosus. Next base: position 178,980,633 of record OZ010793.1, read on the forward strand.
TTTTTCCGATTAAATAAAATAACATTTTCTCTAATATTTTACTGGTACACTAAAGACCGGAGAATTTTCATCTCTGCAATCAGTATGATTGTGTGTTAAAAAATAATAGTAGTAATTTTAAAATTCCTTCATTTATGATAAAATGATTTGAAAAGCCATCATTCAATTTTTCACGTACTCTCTCAGATCGCACACGTTATTTTTTATTTTATCTTGGATGTTTTTTTCCATTTTCACAATCATGGAATAACTCAAGCCCATAATTTTGGTAAGTTAAATGATGCTGTATCGTTAGTACATCGAAGTCTAATAAAAATTTTGTACTGTTTTTAAGGTTTTTATTTTACACCTTTTAGAAATTAAAAGAAGTATATTATTACAGTGTGATTTCATTTGTGCTGTATTTAGATATGAATCAGATACAAATTATCTTTCACAATACAACAGTGGTACAACAATGGTTTATTTTCCTGACCAAGGTGCTTTATCATAAATGAAACGTCATTTTCAAGATGTTTGCAAACAATAAGCAGAATTGGAAATTCTCCTGTTTTTTGCATAGCATTATTTTCTTAGAGAAAATGTTGTTCTTTTAAATTTCAGATTGCTTTTATTACATAAACAAAACATTTTATGTACTAAAATATTGATATCGCAAAAGCCGGCGACTTGGCAGTTCTCAAGAAGGAAATCTGAAGCCGAAAAACAAAAAGTCCTTCCGGCTAGTGCCGGGAGGAAGAGGTAGCTTTCATATTCCTTATTTTTTAAAAGCAAGCTTATATTATTCAAACACACGAAGCTCAATTTAGTGGAAACCGATTATAGGGGATTCAATACTAATTTTTATCAATACTAAATCATTACGAATGAGAATTTTGCGAAATTAGTCAGCTTTATCCAAGCTGCTTTTATTTAAAGTAACTTATATTTGGTTGCCAAATTCGGCGATATCTTGAAGTTCCTGTCATTTTAAGTCAACATGGTGGATGAGGCTAACGAGTGAACTTGGTCGAGACCTTAGTAATTCCTCTGCACATGCTCACTCACATCGGAATCGGTTGATATATACAAGTGCTGTCACAGGCAAAAAATCAGATTTTTCAAAATGTCATAATGTCTAAATGTCACATTAGAAATTGAAACTGCTACATCTGAGCCATTTTTTAAGATAAAGACAAAACAAAAAATGCTCCGGAATCTTTATATCATGGTCAAATACTTAAGAAAGAAAAATTTTTCAATTTCTAATTTTTTTGCACCTCAATTTAAGTATAATTTTTTATTTAATTTAATGGCCTCCATTTTGAAACAAGATGGCTGCTGAAGCTGGCCAGCGAACTTGGTCGAGACATTACGATATACTATCCACATGCCATCTTACATCGAAATGGGTTATTAAATACGCGTGTTATCACGTGACAAATATCAGATCGTTTCAAAATGTCAACCATGCTAGAAATTCAAAGTGCTATAATTCAAACATTTTTTAACATATATACGAAACAAAAACTGCTCCGGAATGTTTGTATCAAGGTCAAACACATAAAAAAAACTCTTTTTCATTTTTCAATTTTTTGATAACACATTTTAAATTTAAAATTTAATTTATTTAAATGGCAGCCTTTTTGAAACAAGATGGCAAATTAAGCTGGTTATCGAATTCGGTCGAGACATTGATATGTACTATGTACACACCAAGTTACATCCAAATCGGTTCATAAATACGCCTGTTATCGCGTCACAAAAATCAGGTCGTTTCAAAATGTCAACCATAACAGAAATTCAAAGATAACTCAGCCATTTTTTTAGATATAGACGAAACAAAAAAGGTTCCGGAATCTTTGTATTAAGGTCAAACACATACAATTTTTTTTTCATTTTCTAATTTTTTGGTACGCCATTTTTAATTTAAAATTAAAAATTTTTTTAAAGGGCCGCCATTTTGAAACAGGATGGCGGATGAAGCTGGCGAACGAACTCGGTCGAGACATTGGCACGTATTATGTATACACCAAGGTACATCCAAATCGGTTCATAAATAAGCCTGTTATCGCGTGACAAATATCAGGTCGTTTCAAAATGTCAGCCACGCTATAAATTCACAGTGCTATAACTCCTCCATTTTTTAAGAAATGGGCGAAACAAAAACTGCTCCGGAATCTTTGTATGAAGGTCAAACACATAAGAAAAAATATTTTTGAATTCTCAATTTTTTGGTGCCATATTTCAAATTTTAAATTAAAAAAAATTAAATGGCCGCCATTTTGAAACAAGATAGCGGATGAAGCTGGCCAACGAACTCGGTCGAGACATTGGTATGCACTATGTATACACGATGTTACATCCATATCGATTCATGAATACGCCTGTTATCACGTGACAAAAATCAGGACGTTTCAAAATATCAGCCACGCTAGAAATTCAAAGTGCTATAATTCAGCCATTTTTTAAGATATAGACGAAACAAAAACTGCTCCGAAATCTTTGTATCAAGGTAAAACACATAAGAAAAAAATATTTTTCAATTTTAAATTTTTTGGTACCATATTTCAAATTTTGAATTTTTAAAAAAAAAATTTAAGTGACCGCCATTTCGAAACAAGATGGTGGATGAAGCTGACCAGCGAACTCGGTAGAGACATTGGTATGCATTATGTATACACCGAGGTACATCCAAATCTATTCATAAATACCCCTGTTTTCGCGTGACAAAAATCAGGTCGTTTCAAACTGTCAGCCAAGCTAAAAATTCAAAGAGCTATAACTCAGCCATTTTTTAAGATATAGACGAAACAAAAACTGCTCCGGAATCTTTGTATCAAGGTCAAACACCTAAAAAAAAATATTTTTCAGTTTTAAATTTTTTGGCACCACATTTCAAATTTTAAATTTTTTTTAAAAATTTAAATGGCCGCCATTTTGAAACAAGATGGCGGATAAAACTGACCAACGAACTCGGTCTAGGCATTGGTATGCACTATGTATACACGATGTTACATCCAAATCGGTTCATAAATACGAAAGTTACAGTGTGACAAAGATCAGATATATATATATATGGATATATATATATACATATATATAAACTTTTGAAAGGAGGGTGGTTTCGGGGTCTGGGGGTCATGATCGATGAAAATATACCAAAACTTTTTGAAATCGCTTTCCTCCGAACGGCTGCAATAGGTAGCTTTTTGTAATGAAAGCTACCTAAAACACGAATTACTATTACTTCATTTTATTATTATTTTTTTTATATAAAATGTCGTTATATCAGTTGCATGTACTGAAAATTGTTCTCAATGACTGCGATGTATGTTATAAGATGGATATTAATTTATTAAATGGCTGTAAGAATATACGCATCTAAGTATAGGGGGGGGGGGATATATGCATGTAGCCTTTCGCAAAATTATATCAGGTGTGGAGTGCTCGGCAGTAAAATAATTTTAAAATGAAAAAAAAAAAAAACATCTATCACGTGTATCACGCGAGAGTGGTACGGTCCATACCACTCTCGCACGTAAATAAAATATGCCAATTTTTTTTTTATTCTATCTTTTTCTTGTTTGTATATCCTGAATGTACAGGCTGTGTATGGACCCCATTTAGCGGTGGCGGCGCTGTAGACATGTAGCACCCCCTGTTTTCATTCGATATTATCTATAACATACAATATAATGATTCTTTTATTCGTTAATTACATCTTTACACCTGTGCATTATATAATCATTAAGAAATAATAGAGCAAAACGGTTCAATTTTTTTTTTAATCTGTTAAAGTACTTTTATATACAGTAAAATAACTTTTTGTTAGTTGGAAATCCATATCACAAATGTGGTAAATTTGGAACTCTTGAACTAGAGCGTGTGTGAGAGATTAGACAATAACAAAAAATTTAAGCACCTTTCTTTTTCTTTTTTTTTTCCAAGACAGCATTTTAAAAATCAGTAGGTTTAAAACCTTCACCAAACTTCAGTCAATCAAACTGATCTGTTTTAAAATTAAGCACCACAGATTTTTCTATTGAAATAATGACATTGTAAAACAAAAGGTAAAACTTCAGTATATATATATAGTAAATTTTACCGTATGAATTTTGTATCGTTTGCATTCTCTGCGGTGCAAAAATTCTATACTTCTTTAATTATTCTCAACCCTTCTAAGTTTTCTACATATCTTTAAAACATTTAGACTTTATTTTCCTAAACAGATGCTGAAATGTGTTCATTTTTACCTTAAAATCAGTGTAGAATTATAGATAATTTCACGGCAATTACTTTCCATTGAAAAACTAACAATGATTAAACTTGAAAGAAGAAAGACTCAGTTAGTAATCATTAATCATGTCAGGTGCATAATTAGAAATAGGCGGTAAAACACGCAGAAATTCTGAAACAATTAGAAACACCGTGAACCAGACTGATAAGAAAGTAAATCCTTAAGAATACATTAACTCTACGTCAGGGCAAGGTTGACGAGAGGTCAGAGGAATAAAAATTAAAACTCGGGCAAAGTGTGGCGTGTAATTCAAGAACATTTCTCCTAAGCATGAATGAAATTAGAAATCAATGATTTATTTTTCTGTAAATAGTTTTTGGTACGCAAATCACGGAAAATTTAAATATTTCAACTGTAGAATTAAAATAGAATTAAATGGCACTAAAATGACAAAATAACTTAAGTGGGTTTTTATAGATGACCCATACTTGGTGGTAAAATCATATTCTAGATGCATTGTATTTTAAGTAACAATGAATAATTTTGCATTAAATAAGCACTTATTTCAGCTTCCCCCCCCCCCCTTTTAGTAACAGTAATTTATGAATTTAGAGATAATAAGTTCAGCAAAATTCATGAACTAATTTTTTAACAAATACAAAACTCATCTTTAGCTTTTTCCAACATAGTTTTACAGTGTTTATAACTTATGTTTGCCTGTCTATCTGACCGTCTATCTTTCCGTCTGTCCTAGCTCTAACTCGCGTAAATATCCTTCAATTATTATTAGCTTGGTATATGTTATTGGGTTTATCATAGGACATTTCTTTATGAAAGTGGAATGTCTAGCATTTATATTTCATTTACAGGAACATGCGAAAGAATTCAGATACATCATGGTCTAGGGTGGACGGGAATCGTTTACACTGCATTTTAGTAAATTTAAACTGTTTCAAAAATAACGAAATTGATAGGAATTATTGAACTGCAATACAACATCCTTCCTATTTAATATAAAATACATAGCATTTATCCTTCATTTACAGGGACACAATAAAAAATTCCGTTTCATTAAGGCCTATAGAAAGCCATCATTTGCAGTGTATTTTAGTGATGTTACATTATTTCAAAGATAATGAAAATATTTTTTTTACTTTAATAAATACCTACTAAGATTTCGTTACAGCTGGAATTGTTAGAGATTGTTTAATAATCTATGCTATGCTTTGACGTATTATGCTGATGCATAATACCTACTTCGAAATACAAAATTTGTGCTGGTAAAGCATTCTCCCAGAATAAGAAGAATTCCATATCTGCGTACATTTCACCAGCAGAATAATTTACACAAAGCAGTTTCTCATGCATATTTAATTCGCGTACATTGTAGTAATGTATAGTGTTAAAATCTCTGAACTAAAACTTTATGAATCCTCTTCCACTCACAGGACCGAATAACAATTGCAAACTAAAATAAAACATATGGAGTTACTCTTCCGAACTTTCGAAACATTGGTGTATGCGTTAAGAATTTAACCCTTTCGGGACGAGCGTCTTTTACAGAATTTTTAATCTTTTGTCACCGGTTTTTCAAAACAGAAATTTTTGCCTAATTGAATCAGGGAAACGCTCAGATTAAATAAGGCAAAATTTACAATAAAAATTTACCGGTGAAAACAATCACTGATTCGAAACACTTTGCACGGCACGAATACCGGTCGCTCGTCCCCAAGGGATTAAAAAAATTACAAATTTTCGATTAACCCTTTCCGACGCAGTGTGCCCAGGTCGGGATACTTAATTTTAATTACAAACTTACGAACGGCACCAAAAATATTTTAGTAAAATTTTGCTTTTACAATGAACATTTAAAGTAACATGTTTTAAATTTCTAAAAAAGTTGTTTTGAAATTCCGGTGTCGGTCAATCATTTCAACATTTTACAACAAAATTGTCTGTGCCGAAAAGGCTTAAATGGAATAGGTATTCGACCGCTGGAGCTCCCGTTTTGAAATTGGATCTGCGCTACTAATACTTTATGTAGTCACCGAAATATTTATTACTTATATTCTCTCGCATTTCCTTAATCATTTTCAATATACAATTAGTTGAAAAATGGTTTGAAAATGGATTAAAAATTTAAATCCGCCGGCCGACAAGTATGAAATGCTACACAGTTCTTGCATAATATGTTCAACAGATTGAAGCTCAATCGGAAGTAGCGTTTGGGAACCGTCATTTACATACAAGATGATGCTTATAAAACTTTCTTAGCACTATGAATTCGTAAAGTAATCATTAAAATGGCTGAAGTAGTTTCTGTATAAAAGTTTACTCAAATATCAGCTGTGAAAAAGATACTGCAATATCAGTTGTTTTCTATATGATTTGGCAAGCATTATTTTCCCTTTTGAACGGTATTTTTAGATTTTCCTTTCATTTTATTCGCATGCTTTCTCTCATATTCTAGTATAATTGAATTTTTTTACAAATCACGGGGGAAATCTTTGTGAACCACTTTAAAAAACACAGGGGACTCATTGAGGTTCGAGTACTATGGTTTAAGGGCTTCTTAAATTATTTCCCTATAATTTTAACTCACAACTGTCTCCGTAAGGCAGCCATGCTGGCACGATTTTGACAACAAATTTCTTGATCTCGCGTAGCATAACAGCTTTATTAATTATTTAATTAAAGAAATCTTTTTATTTTTCCGGTATCAAAACTTTTTTGTTTTCTGTTTTGTCCTAAAAGTAAAAAGTCTTTCCGAGTTGTACAAGGAGGCAAAAGTAGCTTTCAGAAGGTAAAAAAAACCCCACTTACTAATACTAAAAATTGTTACATTTAAAAAGAAAATAAAAATATTAGCACATTATCATGGAAATACGTATAAAAATCGTTAAAGAAAATCTACCTTCATTCATCGCTTTTAATAAGCATCAAACTTAATATTTATTGTGATAAATTCATCTCGCTTCTCATATTCAAAAGCGGTACCCAGTTGCTTTACCAATATCTCGCACGTTTAAAAGCTTAAACAACACCTCTGTTGCATAATGCAATTGTTTCCTTATCTAATATATGAAATATTTTACGCTATTTACCTGTCTTTCCCTATTACTTCAAATCTAATGAATAGACTATACTCAAGCATGCAAACGCAACAAGTATTTTTTATTATTTTAACATTATTTGGGAGTGGTATTTTAAATACATCTGCTAGGAATACAATGAAATTAGGTTTAATGTACTTAGTTTATACATACGTAGTTTATTACATTTTTTTACAATTCTTTTACACTGTATGTGATGCAAAGGCTTGTTTAAATGTAATAATATTTTACTGTGTCTGAACATTTTGACTCAATCATGGAGATATGAGAATATTCTTTTTATTTTTTACGTTTATGGGTAGATAAGAAAAGTTTCCTGCTTCGAAAATATGATGTCAGAGTTGAAAATGTCATAAAAAGATTTGAAAAATGGTTTAACATATTGCACAATCAAATATTTCTGAAACCAAAGATAATTTACATATATAGTGGAACCCGGTTAAGACGCTCACGGTTAATACGCGATCCCGCTTAATACGCGGATTTTTTTCCGGTCCCTTGAATATCGCCCATAAGTGTAATGCAAAAATTTCACGTTTAATACGCGAACGGTTAATACGCGATCCCGCTTAATACACAAGAGATTTTCGGTCCTTTGAGGCAAAAAATCACGCTTAAGACGCGAATTCATTGATCAACATGCAAATTCCTTGTCTCTTCTTCAATGTTGCCAATTTACCAGATGTTTTTTATATTCAAATAAGAAACACTGCTTACGATTAGTAATATTTACTTTATTTAATGACAGATTAATTAAAGCGAACATTACTAATTGGAAATAGTGACAGATATTTGAATTTTAAAAAAACCCGATAAATTAGCAACGCTACAATTAAAGTTTGATCTCGCGTTCTAGAATTTTTGTCTCTCGCTCCGTGTATGTTTTTACATGTATGTAGAATGTATGTAGAATGTATGTTGTTTGTGTATGTAGTAGAGAGTATTAAAATATCTAGAAAGGGTGAGTTCGCGATTAGCATGAAGCTAAGGACCCAGTATAAATATAAAATTGTTATACCAAAAGTTTTTCATCAATAATGAAAGATAGAAATTTATTTTCTTACCTTTCTGGTAAAGCAGACATACGCTGGTTTCCTTCATGTGAAAACAACCTATAATTTTTTATTTAATGAGTAGATGTTGTGAATCGTGAAAAATATCTTCTTTGAATAATGCAGATGCAGTTGTAGAGAAAAAAAATATTTAATTCTTGAAGAGTGACTTGATTACAGCGTTCCACACACACACACTAAAAAATATAAAGTAAAAGGGTTAAATATGAATAATATAAGAGGAATGATGTTGGAAATCCAGTAGGAGACATTGGTCTTCCATAAGACAAAGAGTTAACGCACGAAAAACCGTGCGTCTTGGCCTCACAAAATCGGGCCTTCAAGTGAAAAAGTAAAAAGGGGCCCACAAGAGTTAAAACAGAGTAAAAAAACCTGAAACAATAAAAACTGCTTAACAAGCAAAAAGGGTCTATGTAAAATGAGTCTATCAGAAAAGTACTGTAGTGCTGCGATCTGTTGTCGCCTTTTCGAAACAAAAGTCTTTTACACAATTGTTCGCTAGTTTGCGATCTTACGCCACCATAGCTCAGGGAAGTGTCGCCATCTTGGAACATATTTCACAACTAAAAAACGCGTTGCATATTTCACGAGGAAATTGTCATTTCACAAGCGAGGTGATGATGGACATAAAATCACTTACACTGTGACGTTTTCCAACACCCCCGCTTTTTATGTCAAACCGACGAGCGTAGAATGTTTAACTTGTTTCTCAAACACTCGAAATGAGGCTTAGGCAACGGCTTGGTGAGCACGTCTGCCAGCATTAACTTCGATGGGCAATAAGTTATTTTGATTATACCATTCTGGCATAGATGTCTGATTTGGTGATACTTAACTTCCACGTGTTTAGTTCTTGTCTGTGCCTTTTCGTTTTCGGTCAATCTTATGGCTGATAAGTTATCTTCGTACAATGTTACGGGTAGTTGTTGACACAGTTCGAGGTCATTTAACAGGTCTAACAACCACGAAATCTCTTGACCTGCATTAGAGGCAGCGATATATTCAGCCTCCGTGAACGAGAGTGCTGTGCAACTCTACTTCCTCGATGACCATGCCAATATATTATTTCCTAATTTAAACAAGTTTCCAGTGGTTGATTTCCACTGTCTATTCTGTCGTTCCCCCAATCGGCATCGCTATATGCCGTTAGGATTGGAGGTTTTGTTTTATCTATGACGAATTTAAGATCTTTGGTAGTAAGCAGATATCTAATTAATTTCTCGATAGCTTGCCAATCGACTTCCCTTGGGGATTCATTCCTTCTTCCCAGGATGTTAACGACTGATGCTATGTCGGGTCTAGTTAAAGTTGCAATGTATAGAAGCCCTCCTATAGCCTGCCTAAATTTTACGTTATCTCCCATTAGTTTCCCGTTTGGATCTAGATTAAAGTAGTTAGTATTCATGGGTGTATACGTAGGCTTACCATTTAACAAATTGAATTTTTCTGCGATTTGTATTATTTTGTGTTCCTGGTCTAATTCTAGATTACCGTTTGCTGTTTCCTTTATGTTTATGCATAAATATTGTGTTACTTGACCCAAATTTTTGATTTCGTATTGCTTTGATAATTCAGTGTATATTTCGTGTGTGTCTGTTTTGTCTCCTGCGACTAAGATGTCATCAACATACACTATTATGTATGCGATTTTTCCATCTTGGACTCTTTTGTACAGACATTTGTCTGACGCGCATTCAACGAAATTTAGTTCTTTTAGAGATTTACTTATTTTTTGGTTCCACGCCCTAGCTGCCTGCTTAAGGCCGTAAATCGCTTTGTTTAAACTACACACTTTATCTTCTTCCCCTTTTGTTATGTATCCCTCTGGCTGATGCATATAAACCTCCTCTTCTAAATCGCCATGTAAGAAAGCAGTTTTGACATCTAGGTGAGTTATTTTAAGATCTTTGTACACCGCTGCGTTTAAGAATGCTCGTAGGGTGGTATGCGCTACAACGGGTGCGTAGGTCTCGTCGAAATCGCTTCCATATTTTTGAGCATATCCCTTAGCGACCAATCTGGCTTTATATCGCTCTATAGACCCGTTGGCTCCCCTTTTTGCCTTAAACGTCCACCTACAACCTATGACGTGTTTTCCCGGGATAGGTTTTATTAATCTCCAAGTATTATTTTGCTTCAGAGAATCTATTTCCTCACTAGTGGCTTTTAGCCATTTATCTTTAGTTTCTGCGTCATTGATATTTTGTAGGTCTGTCCATGACTTTGGCTCCTGAATTTGACACAGGTTTGCGCTTATTCCATAACGGTTAGGTGGTACGCCACGATTTTGTCTCTGCGATCTTCTCGGCTCAAGGGATGTGTCGGTCGGGGTGTTATTCTGATCATCGTCGCGCTCTTCTAGATCAATTTCAATATTATCTGCGGGAGTTTGTTCGGTGTTTTGATTTTCTTTGGCGGGTATAACTTCCTCATCTTTTATACCTTCTTCGAAGAATTTTACGGTTCTAGATATTATAATTTTATTTTCACCCGTATATATCCTATAGCCCTTGCTTCTGAAATCATATCCCAACATTATTCCCTCGATGGCTTTCTCATCTAATTTATTTCTTTTAGGTTTGTCGACATAGGCAAATGCCTTACATCCGAATGTTTTGATGTTCGAGAGATCGGGTTTTCTTTTATGCCAAAGTTCATAGGGTGTCATGTTATTTTTGTTAGCCTTTGTTGGTAGACGGTTGATGAGGTAGGTGGCGGACATGACAGCTTCCCCCCAGAATTGCTTAGGTAACTTGGCGTCCGACAACATGGTTCTAGCCATTTCCACTATCGTTCTATTCTTTCTTTCTGAAACGCCGTTCTGTGGGCTAGAATAGGGAACACTCAATTGACGCTCTATCCCGTTTTCTATCAGGCAGTTTTCAAATTCGTCACTGATATACTCTTTTGCGTTATCGGACCTTATTGCCTTTATCAACTTGCCAAATTTATTTTTTGTTAGCGCTATGTATTCTTTCAGTTTGATAACGGCTTCCGATTTATGCGCGATTAAGTATGTTATTGTGTACCTGCTATAATCATCCGTGAATGTTATAAAGTACCTTTTCCCTCCTATCGTTTCAGTATTCATGGGGCCACATATATCGGAATGTGCGAGGGTACCGATGTCTTTGCTTCTGTTTGTGGCTACTTTAGGGTAGGGCAGAGCGGAAAGTTTCCCTTCAATGCACTTGGTGCATCGCGTGTCATGTTTACATTTGTTAATTGTTATCCCATTGGCTAATTCATGATTAACAAGGTATTTAATATCATCAAAATTTTTGTATCCGAGTCTTCGGTGCCACAATGAAATACAATTTGTATTGTTACAGAAAGTTTGAGTATTTATAGTATAGCCGTAATCATCTTCAGGGTTTAATACGTAGAGATTATCATTTAATTTAGCTGTCAAGATTATATTATCATCTTTGACAAATAAACATGCATTTTTCTCGAAAATTACCTTTATATTATTTTCAGTGGCTTTCTTAACTGACAATAAATTGCCCTTTAGTTCTGGACAGTATAATACGTTTCTTAGTGTAATGTAGTGGTTTTTGTCTGTTTTTATTTTTACGTCGCCCATACCTTCCAAATTAAGCCTTTTTCCATTAGCGATTGTTATATTCCCAAAATTCCCGGCTGTGAATGTAGCAAAATTTGTTTTTGCTGATGCAACGTGCCTGGTACAACCCGAGTCAATGATATATGTGTTTGGATCTGTTGTTTGTGTTTGGTTAATTTTTACTGACTCAATTTCAAAATTGTTTTCCACTGGGAAGAGAGGAATGATCGATTGGTTGACCTCATCCTCTATATTTGACTTGCTGTTGAAACAGAAATTCGAGGAGTCGGTTTTACTACCATTGCGTTAATTTTTGGTGTTTACCGAATTGGCTTTAAAGTTGGCATGGTTGTTAAATTTATTACTGTTATAATTTTCACTTCTTTGGTAATTGTTTTTCTGTTTGTTTTTCAATTTGTAACATTCTGAACGAGCGTGCCCATCTCGTTGACAGAAGCTGCAATATTTTTTGTTTCCTTTATTTATAATTTTATATGCTGTGTCCCTTGGTCGTGTGCTGGTGTTTTTGTATTCGATTCGATGAGAGTACTCGTCGATGAGTTTGTTTTTTACAAACTCGAGGTCTAGATCCTTTTCGTCTCTAGCCTCCATGCTCGTTATAAGAGGAGCATATGACTGAGGCAAGCTGCAAAGCATAAGAGCCACGATGTGCGAATCATTTATGAGCTCTCCAATGGCAGCGAGTTTGTCGCGGATAGTTAAAATATTGTTGATATGTAGATTTAAGTCTCCGCCCTCATTGAGCCTTTGCGAATATAGTTTCCTCAAAAGGAATAATTTGGATGATAAATTCGCCCTTTGGTGAACACTTTTTAATCTTTCCCAAATTTCTTTGGGAGATGTCAAATGTCTGATGTGCACAATTTGTGTATTTTCAATGCACAAACAAATTATGGCTTTCGCCTTAGCCGCGTTTTTAGTATATGTATCATCGGGTGTGGCAGGTGGAGATTCTGTTATATATTTGAATAAATCGTCTTTAATTAAGAGATTTTCTAATTTGAAACACCAATGATTGTAATTATTATCATTTAGTTTCTCTACTGCCGTAATTTCTTTTGAGGCAGACATAGCGTGTTATTCAAGTTTTATAAATTCTTTGATAACAAATATATTTACTATAAGAAGTTTGTGACTTTCTTAAAATAATTTCTTAGAATATGTTATAAGTATAAATAAAATGATCAGTTATTCACAATAATCAATCAATATTCGTTCACAATAATACTCTTTTTGCGATATTATATATATCGTTATTTATTCATGCACATTTATTTTTATTTTCATGTATATATTTCAATATTTCATATCTCATATGTGCATCTTGTTCATCATTTTATCACAATCAGATAAACAAATTTTTATTACTGGGTTTTTTTTTATTTATTTATTTATTTATTTATTTACTTTCCCCTTCAACTCAGCCTTCATAATCTATTAAAATATCTAGAAAGGGTGAGTTCGCGATTAGCATGAAGCTAAGGACCCAGTATAAATATAAAATTGTTATACCAAAAGTTTTTTCATCAATAATGAAAGATAGAAATTTATTTTCTTGCCTTTCTGGTAAAGCAGACATACGCTGGTTTCCTTCATGTGAAAACAACCTATAATTTTTTATTTAATGAGTAGATGTTGTGAATCGTGAAAAATATCTTCTTTGAATAATGCAGATGCAGTTGTAGAGAAAAAAAATATTTAATTCTTGAAGAGTGACTTGATTACAGGGTTCCACACACACACACTAAAAAATATAAAGTAAAAGGGTTAAATATGAATAATATAAGAGTAATGATGTTACTAGTTATTCCAATAAAGAGTTGAACTTATTCCTGCCTTGTTTCGATTACTATGGGAAATCTACATTGGACGATTTATTAGCCGGATTATCATTCTTAGACTGCACCACTTCGAATATTCGTACCAACTTAGACATGCAGTTTTCTTTTCAGATTACTACAGTTACGAATAACCTTTCACTATCTTCTTTCAATCTGCTTGCTAAAATGCTTAAATGAGTAATCATAATTAAAGGTTGCCTACATCTACTATTTCAGTAAGGCTTACTAGTCTCACATGCAAGAATTCCCTTGTAAAATGGAAATAATAATAATAATAATAATAATAATAATAATAATAATAATAATAATGTTTTTCCAAGAGTTAGGAATAACCACACGAATAGCACGAAAAATTCTATTAAATTTTCTGTTAAATGAATTTCTATTTAATTTTTATGGTACTAAAAAGCGGAAGAGTTGGCAGCTATGTAAATGGGATGTTTTTTATTTATTTATTTATTTATTTATTTATTTATTTACTCTTTGTTTTCACAAACAGCACCAAAATTAAAATTAAATTTTTAATACTGATATGGGCTATTTCCATGCGAACTTGTCATGTCTGTCACATACTACGATTTTTGGCTACCAGTATTTTAGAACGGAAAAATGTGACTTTTTTTATCGGAGATTTCTCATCAATAGAATAAGGCGAAGCAAACTTTTCGAAAATAACGGTGGTCAACAAGCATAGCGATTTTCAGCTGTGTGACAGGCATGACAAGTTCGCATGAAAATAGCCTATGTAGAATTGCTGTTCAAAGATGTCCCTTATTAGTGTCAGGGCCCGATTAACTTGTGAACTTATGGGAAGTACAGTGTCATTTCGGGGACCCCCTTTTTTAGAGAAGTGTTTCGAAATTCGATATACCAAGAAACTCACTGATGCTACAAAAAAAAAAAAAAAAAAAAAAAAAAAAAAAAAAAAAATCCTGAGTGGTTCAGTTTAGTTCACATATATTTCATAAAAAAACTTCTTTTTTACCATGCGTATACGACACGCACCTACTAGTGCCAAAAATTTTAAATGTGCCCACTGAAAGGTTAATTTTCACAATGACCTGAATTGTAGAGTACCTTGTACATACCGAGCTCTTTAAAATAGATGTAATGCGATTATTTTTTTTAAAAAATAAACAAACTTTTAAATTTTCAAAAATTTTTGGGAGGGTGGGGGGAGCAATATTTTCTTTGAGGAGAGCCATAAATTTATTTCGATTTTGTTGGGCATAATTGAGAAGCAATTGACGCTGTTTTATTCTCACGCATTTTTGTAATTAACCAAATTACTCATTAATGATAAATATGTGAACGTCCGGTGTTACTCTTGTGACCATTAGAGCGAATTTTTATATGCTTCCAATTATTTTACTGCAAAATATAATTATGATAAAAATTGATATATCCAGTTAAATAATATTGTGCTCAACTCACATAAAATGCTTCTAATTTGTAACAAAAAGCATTTTGCTTGTCTATATAATAAATGAAAATTATTTTACTCTTGTGACCAGAGTGTCACACGAGTAACAAAATTTCGATTTAATATACAGAGAAGTAAAATGCTTTTCGTTAAGAATTAGATATAGGTTACGTGAGTGGCATACAATGGTAATTAGCTGGTTGTATCAATTTTTATCTTAATCCTTTACTGCGCAGCTTTGCATATATGCAAACAACAGTGTTTAGAACTTAAGAGATTTTTTTATTTGCATATACCTAATTCACACCAGAAAATTAAAATAGCAATATCTGCTTCAGTTATAATAGACATTCCGTATTTAAAAAAAGCGAAATGAACCATTGAAACTTCCTGGTGTAGCGTCAAATTGAACGACATAATTTCTAGAACGTATTCTGTCATGGGATTTAACGGGTTAAAGGTTAAGTAGTATAAAATAAATAATTATATAAAATAAGGTATTTGGAGACATACTTCTTAAAATATTTACTAATTTGCAATATTTTAACGTAAAACAGCCACACGACAGTAGTTTTTACTTGTATTGCAGATGTGCAACAAAAGAAAAGATTGACGTATTATATGAAAAATGTATCTCTGATTTTTTTCATTATTTTTACTTTGTAATAAACCTTTCAGAGAATCATATATATTTTTTTCGAAACAAAATAAAAAATCGCGCATTTAAGGGTTAATTATATTTTATAATAAAATAATTGGAAATATTTATGAAAATTTGCTATAATGGTCACAAGAGTAACCAGTGGACGTTCCCATATATCTCACTTTGTGGACTTTGCAACAGTAAACCTTTACCTTGTCAAGGGCAGTACAGTAAACTCTGTCTAAGGCGGAATCGGTTGGGACTGAGAAAATTTTTCGTGGTAGACAATATGCCGGCTTATGCAAAAGAGCATGATTTATTGGAATGAAGCATACGTCAGTCGAATAGCGTTTTATGTTTTCGATAAAAAGACTGGATCTTGAGTTATAATGAATTGCTCGCGATCTTTTATTCGATTGTTCATTGATTGTCCTGACCCAAAAATCTGTCGAAAACTGAAATTCTGGAAGATCCTTTGTCTTTATAAATAAATGAGAAACACTATTCAATTTCTTAGTACCGCTGTAATACCTACGAATTTGAAGTTTACACACACGCGCCAAAAAAAAAAAAAAAAAAAATAATAATAATAATAATAACTTCGGGAATGAGACATAAAGCCATCACTTTGAATTTGAGTACAAACTTAATGCACAGTATATTATAGATAAATACATATTTTCATAAATGTGTACTGAACTAGTAATAATAACTTTTAAATGCATATTTATAAAAGAAAAAATGGCACGAGCAAAAATTCCTTAAAATTTAAACAGTTTCTGTTCTTTTGAATTAACTTTTTTTTTAAGTATTACGGAATTTAATTTTTACGCTCGATATTAAGTATTTGACGTATATATATCAGTTTTAAAGTTTCATAAACGAAATGCCTTTCATTTCTGAAATATCTTATTTTCCGCCTTATGCAAAATTTCGATTTCGGTGGGTCTTTAATAACCTTTCCGTTTCCGCGTTAGGCAGATTCCGGCTTATGCAGCAAGAATTAATGTTATTTTCTATGGGTTCGCCGGGACTTTAAAAATTTTTCCGCGTTAGACAGATTTCCGGCTTACACAGAGTCCGCCTTAGACAGAATTTACTGCATTTGCCATGATGAGAACAATTAATTTTAATTCCAAAGTGCCAGGTGGCACCCAGGATTTTTTTTTTTTTATAAAATTCTGTTGACATAATATGCGTGAAAAAAAAAAAACTTTTAATTATTTTCAAATAAAATTGTTCGTAAATTCTGGAATAGGCCAAATATTTCAACATTTTAGCACCAGAAATACTTTACCCTGAAAGCATTAACAAATACAGAGTGACCATAAAAGAAAGTTCCAGATTCAATGGTATATTGTAACAGTTTCATTTATACTATTTATTAGGTTGTAACGAAAGTTTTCCGCCAAATCACCATTACATAATACTGATAATAATATATATAATTAACTGTAATTTTATATATAACCACAATTCCACAAAACCTTTACAGTGTCATATGATTCAACACTTGTACCTAAAGCTGTACACTTTATTGGATGACATTCTGTCTGACTTTTTGCAACAGAATTGGAAGTAAATGATGGTTTTAATCTGATAGCGTGATAGTCCCATTTCAGACACCTTGTACTTAATGATAAAGATATTTTTTTACAAATTTTACAACACAGTGTTATAAAGGAAGTTTCTTTCTTTCAAATGCCAAAATTCGTTTGACAAAATATCAGCAAACACGTCAACGCAAACTGTTTGCACAGACCGTATTAGCTGTGGCGGGAAACCTTCGTTACAACCTGATACAACAAATCATACATCAAATTAAAGGTAAACTAACCTAGTTTTTCTTACAAATGTTAAATATGTGCATCTTTAGTTATACGGCACACATCCAACCTAAACAGTGTTCGTATGCATCAATTTATTCAGGGGATTTTAGGTATTTTAGTACCGGAAATTTCGTAAAGCAGGTATTGGTCGCTATAAATAAAGATAGAATTTTTTTTTCATTAAATAAAGAAAATGTTACTTTACAAATATTCTGCTAAAAGTCCTTGAAGCGTACGAACCCTGCTAAAGTCCATTTCTTCCGAAACTTCTGTAACAAGTCCGGAGTAATGGAAGCAACAGCCTCTTCAATTCTGTGTGTTTTTGCCACATGGGGGATCACAATAAAACTTTGGCATAGATGCCGTATCTTCCCTCAGCCGTTATTGTTTTGAATTGTTTGGCGATTTTTTGTGTGCGTGTTGGCGGTCTTTACGGATATGGCAAACTCGATATGGAAACCCCGTGTGACGTGTCGTGTTCTGACAACCCCTGAGAAACTTAGAATTTTGTGCATGTATTTTGATATCGTGCATCGTGTTCTATCGTTGTCTTTTTATTTTTATGTTAAATTTATTGGATGTATTTCATTGACTATAGTTTCTGTAGTCCGTTTAAACGCTCTTGCTGAAGTAATTAAGAAATATGAGGAAATTTTGACAAGAAAGGGAGGTTTGTTTATAGCGTGTCAATACGTGCCTATTTTGGAAAATGACGGCGGTGTTATGAGAGATATTTTGTGCTGGGGGCTTCAAGAAAGCAGTTGTCTGTTAAAGTATGTTGATAATTTTATGTATATTTTGTTGCTTTAAGAGTTTTTTACATTTTGAGATTTCTACAAAACGAGAACTGCTGAATTTTGAGAATGCTATACCGCGAAAAATGCTGAATTCGGCGATGTTTTTTTTTTTTTTTTTTTTTTGGTAAATGAGCGCGAAGCGCTCATACAACTATTGCTGATTGCCACTTTAGGGAGTTTCGTTTTTTATGTATATTTTGCTGCTTTAAGAGTTTTTTACGTTTTGAGATTGCTACAAAACGAGAACTGCAGAATTTTGAGAATGCTATCCCACGAGAAATGCTGAATTCGGCGGTGTTTTTTTTTTCGGTAAATGTGCGCAAAGCGCTCATACAAGGATTACTGATTGCCAGTTTAGCGAATTTTGTTTATTATTTACATTTTATTTTCGTTAACCCAAAACATGCGTATAAACCGGTGCTGGAAAAGGGGTTTTCACGCCAAGAAGAATTCCAAGATGGCGGCCGGGGGGGAACTTGTGACATCTGTTCCAAAACTTTAAACGTAACGCACATTGTACTGAATTACAGACTCACTCTTAGCAAATTGTAGAGCACAAAACGCTTTACGCTCAGGAGTCGCCATTTGCATATAGGGCACTGCAACCTAATAAATAACAAAGCAGTACTCGCGCATATTGTTTGAGGGACTCTTTATTTGTGGCCTTGAAAACCAACACTCTACAACACTTACAGTTGATAAAATTAAAATTTATAACGGAGACATTCTTTTATGGACACCCTGTATTATTGACAATTACTCATTTCTGTACTTAATGTTTCCTTTGTGCTAATGTTCTTTTTTTAAAGCAAAGCTTACAAATTATTTTAAGTCTTATGCAATTAATGTTTTACTTTTTCATCTGACTTGTGATGACGACTTCATTCGTAAATATCAAATTCCCTCCCCTACCCTGTTTAAAATACAGTGTAACTTCAAAAATCCGACATCATCAGGATCGAGACAATGCTGGATTTTTGAAAATTCCGGATTTTTGAAGGAATATCCAAAGTAGTAACTAGGAATATCAAAAGTAGTACTATCTATATTATAAAGGACAAACATATCTGTGCGTAACGCATACGTCATTTTGCGAATGACAACACTGTAAACTGAAATGTCTGAAATTCAGACATTTAAGTGTCTGAAACGCAGTGTTCAGTTTTCAGACGTTTTAAAATGTCTTAAAATTTTCAGACACTTCTTGTGTCTGAATTTCAGACACTTAAGTGTCTGAAACAAGAGTGTTCAATTTTAAGACGTTTTAAAATGTCTTAAATTTTTCAGACACTTCTTACTTCTGAATTTCAGACATTTCAAATGTCTTAATTGCGGCCATCTTTGAACCCCCCCCCCCCTTTTTTTTTTTGGCCAATATGAAGCCATCTTTGACCACTTTTCTTTCTAAGCCATATACGCAACCATGTTTGACCACATTGAATCATTTTTTATAAATGGGAATACTTTGTTACCATAAAGCAGAGCTGATTGCAGCGTGGGAAAAATGGGGTGCTTCTCTACCCCCTGATTTTAGGGTACCCCAAATTGGATATGAAATTTTCATAAAGCTGATATTTTAAATCAGTTTTGACCTTATGAGGATTGTAATCAGTATTTTGTAGTTTTAGAATAGGATAATTATATGTATATATATATAAATATGTATTTATGTGATATATATGCCCTACGGCATTAAAAATGTTAATTACTTTTAGTGAACTTCAGATTAATTCTAGTCTGAAGACCTAGTATTCATTCGCCCCCTTCCCCCACTGCCTTCGTATACTGTTACAAGAAAAAAAAAAAAAAAAAAAAAAAAAAACCTATTCGATGCCGTCAAATACATATTTGGATAAATATATCATTTTCTTTAACCTAATCATGTTCTAAAAGTACAAAATATTTATTAAAATAAGTATAAGATCAAAACAAACTTAAAATATCAGCTTTATGGAAATTTCATACAGAATTTAGGGGCCCGTAAAGCTAAAGGCCCATAGAAACAGCCCAGTTTGCCCATGCTGTAATCAGCTCCGCTTTATGGTAACAAATTATTCCCATTTATAAAAAAGAATTCACTCCTTCAGAAATAATTCCATCCCTGCTTTGTAGTTCAATTTTTTCCTATTTAAATAACATATTCCCAGTGCAATTCCCAGTTTAAGCATTTTTTGCATTTTTATTTCCGTGTTAAATAAAATCTAATACTAGATTCCCCAAAATTTGCAGTATATGAGAACCCAATATTTAAAAAAAAATTGAGTATGAAACTCTTCATTTAAAGAGTAAATTCGATTTTTTTTTTTTTTTTAAAGAGGGGTTTATTTACCATAAGAAAAGTTGAGAATTTAATTATAAAATATTCAGAATTTCACGATAGCTTCATTCTAATGCTTCTATGATTTGTTTTCATGTTCACACACACACACATATATAATAACATACAGGAAAAGTCACTTCTAATTTCAAAACCTATTTTGCCTAAATATACATTTTTTTTCGGCCTTGTTTGTATAAATGAACTTTGAGGAAAACCGCAATTTTTTGTGCGAAATGTAGTTATGCATGGAAATATACAAAACTCTAGCTGTTTTCTAATTTCCATTTTAAACTTGTAATAACCTTTTAACTTAAAGCTGTTCTCAACTGCTCTGATCAACAAGCACAAAACGTTTTGACACATTTACAAATTCATATTTTAACGGAAAGGTATAAAATTGGAAAGCCTGAGCATGGAATCGAACTGTGTTTTCCATTTTTTGATCCATAAATTACCTATTGAGTTATAAGCAATTTTGATCACATGACAAACAAGTTTTTCGCCCTTTCTTGAGTGGTTACTCTTCTTTCACGCAGATATTCGGTTCAAAATGCCCACTTGGACACTATTTTCTGAAAGACCTGTTGCGTTTGAAAAAAAAAAAAAAAAAAAAAAAAAAAAAACGGAGAAAACAGTTCGATAACATAGTTTATGAACAACAACACCAGCCAGTTTCATTCATTTCCCAACAAAAATAAATTAAAACTTGCGTCATAAAGTTGCCCTTTTGGATTTGAGAACAGCCTTAAAATAAAATAAGCTTAGTTTTCAATTTCTCATGTTTTGCAAATCCAAAATTAAAAATTTTGAACAAAAAAATCAAAGTAAATAATGATTTTTTTTTTTTGAGGAAATGGAATTATAGCTGTAAATAATTTATATTCTATACAATGTGCTATTAAAAAATGAAAATTTCGAAAACTGATTTTACATATAATAATCACAAAATTGCAGTATTTTTTTTCCTTTCACCTGTATAGTTTAGAGAATATACGGGTGTGCCATATAATTAAAAATTGCTTTGAAACCAAATAATATCATGCAGAATATATATCTATATATATATTTAAGGTGACACAAAAAAGTTTTGACAAATCGGATTTCAAAACACAAATCAATTTTGCCAAAAACAGATTTTTGGCTAAAAAGGTTTTCCTCGAAAATTATACATCTCTAATTATATAAAAAATAAATCACGATAGATGTTTGTTAATTTTCCAATTTTTATCAAATATTAAACTTCGAGTGAATTGCATATCCTTCATAGCGAACAAACAATTAATTTAAAAGTAAGTTTAAAATAAAATGTGGTTATAACTGCGATAGAAAACGTTACAAGGAATTCAACATGTTCATCAAAACGCTAAATTAACCTTTTAAAAAAAACCTTTTTTTTTTTTTTTTTTACTTCTTTTAAATCCAAACAAAGTATTTCTTCTTCAACAAAAGTTTCGACAATTTTACGTTTTTGCTTTATTTTTATAGACATTCTAAGTTAACCAATTTTTTACATAATATTACTGATGTTTTTACATAATCAAATTAGCCTACACTCACACAAAAAATATGATATATAATTCTGGAGCTGCAGTTCTAGAATTACAAGTATGTAAAAATATATATTTCTAGAATTAGCTGTTTTTTTTTTTTCGCAAACAAATTCAAACCTAAGTTATATTTCATGCAACATTTTATGTGGTACTATAAACAAAATATCAAAAACACTTACTGATATCGATATGACTTGATTTAAAATAACTGTCATAGTGAATAAGAGACAAAAACTTGCTTCTTTTTTGAAGAAAACCCCTTCCTATATCCTGCTAGCTCTGTCAAAATAATGGAAATTTTCCATTCTGAAAACAGAGCCCGCGGGACTAGTTTGTAGGTCTGGGGTTAGTTTTCTTGTTTAACGAGATGAATAACTATATTCTTGACGAAAAGCAATGAAAAGTAATACTGTCTCTGTTGGGAACTATTTGTAGAGTTATCCGGATGTAATTTCAGTCGTTATATCCATATATGAAGCACATAAGATCCCTCCAGCCATCCAGAATGCAAGAAACTTCTAAATATAACGTTTCCACTAATAACGCAGCCGCAATAATAACATAATGACAACATTTTTCACAGTAAAAAATCCGGACCGGTCAAAGATGCGAACTGTTGAAGAACGTTTAAATTTGAATACGACAACGGACTCCGGACTCACAACACAGATTCGCTTCTCAAAGAAAAAAAAAAAAAGCTGCGAGTCAGCGTTTCCATTGGAAACAGATGGCTTTATTCATTACGTCAGTCTACGGGTTATAGTATGATAAGTTGTTAAAACTTTTTTTTTATCAGCGGGAAAAGTGGAACGTTGTATAAGAAGAAATCAGAAGCATTTTATTTTCTTTATTTGGCGTTTTTCGCAATGTTTACACTTATAAATTATATGAATATAATTATTACAGTTTTTATTCTTTCAGTAAGAGGGTAAAAAACATATTATAAATTAAAAAAATCGTCGTAACGCTAGTTAAAAAAATAACATTTATTCTTCGAAATGATTACATAATTGAACACTAAGAGAAAAAAGGACTAAGAAATTTTCGTAAGAGGAGCACCGCTCCCCCCCCCCCCTCTCTTCCTAAACCACTAATAGAAATCAATTTTTAAATATTTCATTTTGACGTTCGTATATTTAAAATTTATCTTAGATAAGGGGTGTTCAGAAGGGCAAAACTTTCCACTAGAGGGAAAGAAATGTTCTGCATTTTGAAAAATATTGTTAGAAATTTATTTTTATATATCTATTTAACATTTAATACTTCTTACTTGTTAATTTTTTTATATTCCTTTTATATAAAAAATATCTTGTACAAGGTGTTCTCACAAAAGATTCTTGGTTTAGCTTATTTCATATTTATATTTTGCGTTTTAGTTAGGCGAACTAGGTAGGGGACTCCAGACACATCTGTCCATCCTCTCCCCTTTCTACATTTTTTTCTAAGAGCAATCATATCTCTTTGTATTTAGGGAACGGCCTATGAGTGAGCCATGAGCATACCTATGAGTGGAAGTAGTTTTTGAGAAATTTATATTTTGGGAAAAGTTTCTTTAGCTTGTACTTTTACACTAAAAATAATTTAGTTCGAAAGTTAGTAAACGGACATTTACAATTTTGGCAGACGTCCCCATGGTCAAATTAAGTTGCTTATTTTATACACTAATACCAAATTTAGTGGATGGCAAAGCATTTCATCCATTCGAAAACGTTTTCTGACGGTGCTGCCAGATATATTGCGTTCCATATGCATATGAGGACACCAGAAGCGAAAGGCTATAAGTGACAAAATTGAAAAAACTGAGATCAGTATACAGGCTATCTGGAAATAAGGCTATTTCTTTTATGATTGCTCTCAGAAGAAAAATAAAGGGAGGGGAAACGTTGGACAGATGTGCCTGAAGTCCCCTGCCTTGTTTGCTAAACTAAAACGCAAAATATAAGAGATTTCCTAATTATGTGTTGCATTCTGGAGGTCAACTACTTAAGCTCTATAAACTACTTAACCTCTTTAATCTGTACTTAAAATTTAAAAAATATATTGTACTTCACTTTCCTTCCACAGTTATTGAAATAAGAATTGAAAGACCGCTATGAAATTAGCAACAGCTTCATATTTTAAGTCAGTCACTTACTATTGATGTTAATCGTTAAATTCAATTTATTCCAAATCTAATTTTTTTCACTTATATCCTTTGGCCGCAGGGTTCCTCATATACAATCGTCGTTTCATCATACATATGATACAATTGTATTACATTCAGACATATAAGTGTCTGAATTTCTACATGTCTTAATTTCAGACACATGATCATTATTCAGACATTTTTCTCAGTTCATTTATACCATGATCACAGTAAGACACTTAAGGGTCTTAAATTCAGACACTTATGATGTCTGAAATTTCATATTCAGACACTTAAGTGTCTGAATTTCTTTTTCAGTCACATATGTGTCTGAATTTAAGACGCCTCTATTTGCAGTGAACACTTTGAAATTTAAAATGAATTTTCGTTTTGCAATTTTCTCAATTGAAAAATTTTAAACTTCTACACATCGCACATTTTAAATATTTAAACCGTCGTATAAGGAAAAAAATGCTCTTTTAAATGCAATTTGTTTGAAAGCTGTATCTCAATTTATTTTTGAGATATTAATTTTTTTTGTAGTTTTTAATACCATTTTTCTTATTGTGGCAACAAAAGTACCCCATTTCTATTGAAAAGTCATTGAAAGTAAACGGAAAATAGTCGAAAATAGGAGATACTGTATCTTTTTGTTGCCATTTTCTCATAAAACTTGAAAAAAAAGGTGAAATTAAAATATGGGCTATGTCAAGAATATTGTCTGTTATTCCGTCATAATGACGTCATATGCATGCTTTTCTATAGACGACGTTTTAGCGGATGCAAATGAAGATATTTTACAAAAAAGCGTGTATTTTAATTCTTAAACCTGAATTATGTTTTGTAGAAGTGCGTCATTTTCACAGCCCAGCTGCTTTGAAATTCTTCACAGGTGAAAATGCTTCACTTTTGAAAATAATGTAATCGAAATCACACACTGATAAAACGCAATGTTTGACAGAAATTTAGAGTGTCTTTATAAAAGAGAGGTGACATGCAAATAATAGCGATTTATATTACAGAAATTGATGATTATAGCTTGGATGGATTTGCTTCGCCGGGTTAGACAAGCAAACAAATAATTCGTCGTTTAAAATAATATCATGTTCCTGTTTTTTTTCCAAATTTCTCTCGAATAATAAAATTTTAATGCTGTTCTTTAGGACATTCTACTATAATTTTATAAAAATAACATAATTTACTTAATTTAATTTTACCTAATTTTATATAATCTATATATTCAAAACACAGTGTTTTTTAGTCATCTGCCCTGATCTTTCTGCTGAATCAATTTTACTAATATATTTTTTTTTAAACTCAAACCTCTTCAGCTCTTCTTTTGTAGATGTAATCGCACTATGTTTTTTTTTTTTTTTTTTTTTTTTTTTTTTTTTTTTTTTTAATATCCCAACTTTTATATTTTAATTTTAGAAAGTATTTTATGAAATTTCTTCAAAATGATCAAAATTAGATACCTTTCATTATTGCAGACAAGAGAGAAATAATGAGGTATTTTTAACTTTATTCATGCTATTTTCTGATAAAAATTCAAAATTGTTGATAAAAATTGTTGTATAGGGTTTAGTGGCGCAAAATCCCCTTAGGAGCAGAATTTTGCATTAGGGGCATAATAACGGAAAACGACATACTCCTTTTGAAAACACGCATTTTTCCTCATAAATTTTCTATATTGTTTTTCCTTCTGCATGTGTACTAAGTTTCAGACACTAAACGAAATGCTTATTTAAGTGAAAATGAAGTCATATTTAAAAGAAAACGATTATTTTCTTAGATAAAACTAAACATTTTAACACAAATGCGTCTAAAAAACATAAATTACGGAAATTTTTACTCTCCGGAATTGAGATTAGAATCTCGAGTAAAGACTGCATCTGTTCACATAAAAGATGTTGCTGACAATCGTGACTTCAAGTTTTGAGTTAAAAAGATTTTTTAAATGATCAAACAAAATACAATTTTTTTTAAAATGATGAATATGGATATGAGAAGTGCGTATGCAAATTTAGAGAAGGTGAAAATTGCTGTTTTCATTCCGGAAATCCAAGCATAAGAGACTCGATAACCACATCCTAATAACTTATCTTTATTATATTTTACTGATTCAGTACCTATATTATAAAGAACAAACTTATCTGTGCGTAACGCTGACGTCATTTTGCGGATGGCAATACTTCACGATCAAATTTCGGTCTTGAAATTTTCGCTACTGCAATTTTTTAATCTTCTCACCATCATACATTTTCAATTTTCGTCGCATACGCAAAAAAATTTACTTTCAAATGCAATTTTATTAAAAACTGTATTCATTGACTGATGTATTATATTTTCTAAAATAATTTTTAAGCATGATTTTTTTAAGTTTATCTTATCACTTGCCAGTTTCAATACATATTAATAATATATATTTTGCACATAAAGCAACAAACATTGTTCAGCATTTGTTTCTGACTATTTTTGCATAACGAAATTAATAATTCCTTTATAAAGAAATAAAAGAATAATATAAAAAAAAAACACCAATCTAACATATTTGTGAAAGACAAATTAACAAAATTAATACTTCTTTTATAAACAAATAAAAGAATAATATTGAAAAAACACAAATCTAACATATTTGTAATCGTGCAATTTAAATTTTTAGATCACCAAATAGGATTTTGTTTTTCAAATGGAATTTGTTTTCAAAGTTCATCTCAGTTTACTGATTGTCTACGGTTTTAAAAACAATTTTAAAGCATGAAATATATTTTAATTTATCTATATCGCGCCGATCTCGATTACGAAATATTAATTCGTTTTCCCTTAAAACAAAATAAAGAGTTCATCATTTTCTTACGGCTAATATCCATTTAAAAACTTCCCTATGAATAAATAAATAAAATAATGTAAATAAAACACAAATTTACCAGACATGTATAAGCTCTGAAATTATCAGAATATAAAAGTTTGCCATAAGTAGTAAAATCTTGACAAACAGCTTAGCATGCGGCTAATAAGAAAATATCGCTTTTGATAAATTTCAAAAAATTATTTGATTGGATAATTTGTATTTTCCATATGAAAAATGCTTTTTTAATGTAAGTGGTCAATCTAAAAAATTCATTGCATATAAAAAAATTATTAGTTTTCAATTTTAAAAAAAGGTTTCACCTATATTCTTTAACCCGGGAATCCCGGGTACGATCCCCTAGTATTATTAATGGTGCCTTTAGCCGTAGTTTAATTCATTATTAAGCGATAATTATGTAAGAAAAAGAGAAAATTAAATATATAAAAAAACTTACTTTAATTGATATTTTTTTATGTTACAGAAAGAAAAAATCTAATAAAGAGTGAAATTATTTCGTCTCTTGTAATTTCAGAAACATAGATGTCAATTTTGTTCCCTTCAATTTTTTTGTATTTTATACAAATGAAGAACGTCTATTTCGGAAATACAGTCTTATTTCTCTAAAGCTTATATTAATTCTCCAGTCAAATTTATGCATTTTTCTAGTGATTCCATTTCTTCTGCCGGTTGTCCATCTTCGTCTTCTGAGCTGCTACTGGCATTATCGGCGGTTCATTTAGCACAGAGTCAGCGAGCTCGCTGTCTGTTAAATTGTTCGTTGTTGATGCATTTTCATCAATGCTCAGCCAATCATCTATATCCCTTTTCTCGACACTTAATTTATTTTCAGATTTAGCGTGTTCAATCAGCTCATAAATTGCAGCCTTTTCGCGGGAAATGTGAAAGCTTGAAAATTCTGCCTCATCATTGTTGTCGACGTTGCCGAAAATTCGTTCCGGCCCTATATTGTGTTATGCATTCGCCAAAGTTGTCTCTAAAGTTGTTCTTTTTTGCTAAGCAACAGTGTATCTCCTAGAAAATTTGTTCAGAAAATAATCGCCTCTGACAAATGAAAAAAAAAAAGTCAAATATTCTTTTTTAGGGTTTCGTTCATCTGACGAAACCCTATTCTTCTCACTCCTTTGTCTGTCTGTCTGTCCGTCACAGAGCCCGTTCTCAGAAACTATACATGTTGGAGACTTCAAATTTTGGGTACTTATAGCTGAACACCTCACATGAAACGACAAATCCTAAAATTTTGAAAAAGTCTTAAATTTAACCCTTTGGCTCCCAAATGTGTATTTTAAACAATTCTTTCCAAGTGAGCCCCTAATTAGGTTGGAGGCATGAAATTCCACATACGTATAGCTGGAAACCTGAGACAACAAGATAAATCATAAAATTTTGAAAAAAGTTTCATATTTAACCCTTTAGGGTCCAATTTCTGTATTTTAACCAATTTTTTTCTAACAGAGACCCTAATTAAGTTAGAGACATGGAATTTTGCGTCATTATAGTTAAACACATGAGCCCACAAAACAAATCATAAAATTTTGAAAAAGTTTTACATTTAACCCTTTGGGCTCCAATTTGTGCATTTTCAGCAATCCTTTATAACAGAATTCTTAATTAAATTGTAGGCATGCAATTTTGTATGCTTATAGCTAAACATCTCAGATCTCCCGAAAAATAATAAATTTCGAAAAAGTTTTATATTTAACCCTTTGGATTCCAGCTTGCGTATTTTAAGCAATTCTTTTTAACAGAACCCCTAATTGAATTAGGGACTTGAAATTTTGCATACTTATAGCTTAACGCCTCAGATCACACGACAAATAATAAACTTTGAAAAGGTTTTATATTTAACCCTTTGAACTCCAGCTTGTGTGTTTTAATGAGTTCTTTTAGACAGAGCTCATAATTGAATTAAGGGCTTGAAATTTTGCACACTTACAGCTGAACACTTCGGATCACATGACAAATAATAAAATTTAAAAAGTTTTATATTTAACCCTTTGGACTCCAGATTGTGTATTTTAAGCAATTCTTTCTAACTGAGCCCATAATTAAAGTGGAGGTTTGAAATTTTGCATACTCATAGCAGAACACCTGAGGCCAGGCGACAAATCATAAAATCTTGAAAAAGTCTTACGTTTAACCCTTTGAGCTCCCATATATATTTTTTAAGCAATTCTTTCTAAATGAACCCCATAATTAAATTGGAGACATGAAATTTTGCATACTTATAGCAGAACACCTAAGACCACACGACAAATAATAAATTTCGAAAAAGTTTTATATTTAACCCTGTGGACTCCAGCTTGTGTTTTTTAATCAATTCTTTCTAACTGAGCCCCTAATTAAATTGGAGACCTGAAATTTTGCATACTTATAGCTGAACGCGTTAGATCATAAGACAAAATATGATGTTTAAAAAAAAGTCTTATATTTAACCCTTTGGACTTCAACTTCTGTATTATAAGCAATTCTTTCTAACCGAGTTCTAATTAAGCTGAGGACGTCAAATTTTGCATACTTATAGCTGAACACTTGTGATCACACGACAAATGATAAAAATTTCAAAAAGTCTTATATTATTGACTCCTCTGGGCTCTAACTTGTGTTTTTTAAGCATTTTTTCTAACTTAGCCGTTAATTAAGCTACAGCGCGGTAGGTTCAGTTGAAGGTTCCGGGGGAGGATTTTCAATTCTTTCTCGAATCCCTCATGTGATATATCATTTGACCACCCTTTGACCACTCTTTCATTTTATGCACCACAGCCTTTCATATTTTATTTCCACTTTTTACTGCCAGGAGGGCTTTCCTATTTTAAGTTTTATGGGTCCAATTTCCTCGACTAATATAAGTGCGAAATGTTTTAAAACGGAGTTTCGACGGACAGACGTTTGTTTAGAATAGAGTGCACTCCCTAGTTGAGAATTGTGGGGCTAACAAATTTTGCAAAATGATAGTGTTTTGAAAGAAATATTAAACGAAACCCTCTGTGCGATCTGTGATCACACTTACCCACTTGTTTACATTTTTACTTTCGATCTTGAAGTTTTTAATTCATAAAGAAATGCTATTTTTCATCTCCCACAACCTGAAAGTGTAAAAGAAAAATGAAGGGAAAAGATGGTTTTGATGCCAGATTTTTGAAGTTGCCGGATTTTTTAAGGCATACTGTATATTTATTCAGTAATGTACAAAACAAAGTGTAGAACATACAGAACATACATGATTGGCACACTTAGGGCAGTGCTCGCCGTACATAAAAGACATCACAATCATGGAACTTTCGCATCAGCTACACAGTTCATCTTGCAGGAGTTCTGACAGTCATGCACTGGAAAACACGGCAGATATGGTGGATCCAAGAGAGCACCCGTGCAGATAGAACTTTGAAATCACCATTATGGAGAACATGGAAGGACTTGAGAAATTTTGCAGAGTCAGAGGAAGCGGCACAGCGCCAGTCGAATGTCAGGGAACTAAAGAAAACTCCATTCGGCCGAAGATGCTCAAGCTGTGGGCGCAGGACCTCATATTTGGTGATGTTGTTAATATGGGCAATCTGCAGCAGTGTTGCCAAATTGGGGACTTTTTTGTCCCCAGATTGTTGATTGTCACCGGTTTTTTTGAAATAGAAATATTCGGCCTATTTAAAAATAGATTAAAAGTTTTGAAAATAAGGTGAATTATACTTTTTAAAAAGTGGTGACAGTCAAACAATCTGAATTTAAAAAGTTCCCAATCTGGCAACACTGATCTGCAGATCGAATTGGTCGTTGATGACCTGAGCATCAATGACCAAGGTGTGATTACCCTTAATCCCATCGGGACGAGCGTCTTTTACCGAATTTTTAATATTTTACCACCGGTTTTTCAAAACAGAAATTTTTGCCTACTTGAATCGGGAAAATGCTCGTATTAAACAAGACAAAATTTACAAGAAAAATTTACTGGTGAGAATAACCACGGATTCTGAGCATCTTACGCGGCACGTAAACCATTCGCTCGTCTCCAAGTGGCTAAGGTTACTAGTCACTCAGCTTCTGAATTCCCCTCGGTAATAAGTCAATGGGCATTTGATGCATTCTGATATTAAAAATATCTCCTCAGTAAATTAATATCTTTAACTTCTTTTTTCAGTGTTCTCATCTTAAAGGATGTCTTTTTACCCGACTGCCAAGAAGGGTAATGTGTTTCACAAGTATCTGTGTATGTGGATTTCTTTATACCCTCGAAACATCCCAACGGATGGATGGATTTTAATGAATGAGGTCTCTATCAATTTGTCTTAACGGCCCGATGGTTATAGGCTAGGTTTTGTTTTTATAAATTCAAAATGGCGGTAGAGACGAAAAAACATTTACGCACCCTATTCAGCGGCCTATCATTGGATAGGTCTTTCAAAATGAAGATGTTTCATTGACTATTTTACAGTCAGAAGTTCCGTTAAAATATTATGCAACCTGGAAGTTGTGTACGTATTGTGCATCTCTAACTTTACTGCAACTCTAACCATCACAGATATCTATAGACCTCGTCAAAACAGTGTTTATAGATAGGAACTAACAGTTAAGCACAACTTAAAAGTCATCAATACAAGTAAATAAAAAAAAAAATAGGTAAGTAATATAAACAATATAAAAAAAAATATTTTAAGTCAATTCCTACTTAGGTCAATAAGAGAATTTCCCCCCCATTCTTCTTTCCTTTTGAGTAGCGCTTAAAATGCCATGATCAAGAAGAGGGCTCTCTCGGTCTTAAAACACCTTGATCAAGAAGGGGTGTCTCTCGATTATTGAAAATTAATTTAATTTAATTTATTTAATGAATTAATATTTGCAAAAAACTGGATTAACACCAAGTGTCATCCACTACAAGTTTTTTAAAAAAATATTTGAGCTTGATTGGATGAATAATAAGTATTTTATTAAAGATTGATAATTTGAACAAGATATATATAGCGAAAGTGTAAGCTAATAATATTAACTGAAAAAAAATTGTTTCACAAGATGAGAAATAATTAACTCGTTCGCTTTTTACGCAGTCGGGTTTTTTAAATTTAATTGTTTATTCTTTCTTAGTTTTCAAAATATTTCTTAAATCTACGCTTAATTTTATATGAAGTGTTAAAATTGTACTCCCAGTTCGTCAGTTTAGCATAGATTTTAGAAATATTTCAACAACTGAGAAAAAATGTGACATCCTTTAAGAAGAGAACACTAAAAAAGGAAGTTAAAAATATTAATTTCCCGAGGAGATATTTTGAATATAAGTATGCATCAAGCGCGCATAGACTTGACATTGTCGAAGGGAATTCGGAAACTGAGTGGCTAGCAGCCTTAAATGTTGCCTCTGCTGCCAACCTTTACATTGTTTGTATATCACTATTTCCGAATAGAAATATTCACTTACTTAATGACAGAAATTTGCGATTAACTCAGACAAAGTTTATTACTCGGAAATTGTGGCATTTAAAAATCGGAAGGTTTGGCAGCTGTGAGTAAATACATCCACGTGTCAAAAACTGTACTCGCAGATCATATTTATTATCCTGACATTCATAACTTCAATTTATCGATGCCAAAAGACCGTTAAAATATTTATGGAATTTTTGTTTTTATTTACAAACTAGCAGACCCACCCGCCGTTGCCCGGACCCGTGATGAATGAGCCTCAAATTTGTATGATTTTGTACCTTTAATTCCCTTTTGTTTGAATTTATATTTTTAAATATAAAACATCGCCAGAAAAATATTAAATTGAAGATACGTACTATTTTGAGTGACTTGATTTTCGGAGACTATGCGTACCGAAAGCGAGCGGAACTGCGACAAAACACTCAGGTTTTTACTGGTTTCGTGGACATTTTCAGACATTTTGTTTTGTAAAAAATATTTTTACCCCTCCGAACGTTTCACAATTTTTATAGGAGATGTAAATCTGGTCTATTTAGATGCTTCGATAAACATTGTGTTAAAATAAGGACGTTGACTAAAATAATAAATTAAGAAATTTGCTTAATTTACTATTCGAAAATAGTGGGTAGTGCAACCTTCCACCGGCAGGGAGCGCAATATGTTCTATACAAATATTACTCTACGAAACAGTGGTCAAAGGGCTGTTATAACTTACGTGAAAATTTCAAGTCGATCGGTTATTTCGTTTTCCAAATTTTAACGAATTCGCGTTCATTCTCTATTAAAAAAAGCGTTTCTTTTTCTTTTTAAAAGTCGATTTTTTTCCATTTCGAACAAAAAGTTCTGAATAATTTTTTTAAAATTTACATACTCTTAATTAGTCTACAAATATAGACCGAGAAGCTAAAGTTTGAAATCTCTAAATGCTGTAATTTTAAAATTTTGGTTTAAATTTGAACTCCCATTAAAATTTTACCTTATGGTTTTTATCTACTCTCCAAAATAAAAGTAGGTGTTCTTCAAAGCAGAGATAATGTCTGTAACTTTTAATAAGTAACATATATCTCATGACTCCCTCCAAAAACTGCATATAAAAAGTCAGAAACGCTGATTTTTTAAAAAAAAATCTAGAGCCCCTCCCTTCCACTCTGGAATTTCACGCACCATTCTTTTTTACACTTTATCTTTTGTGTTATAAACGTTCTTAAAATTTCAAACAGATCGCTTTGCTAGATTTCCTAATTTTAACAAAATCGCGTTATGTTAGTTCCACATTCCACCACCAGGGAGCGCACTCTATTCTTAACAAAAGCTCCTTTACACAACCTATCAGTAGATATGTTACTCGAGGAGGTGGCGGTCTTCAGGAAGAATTTAAGATATTTGTTGAAATTACTATTCGGAACTAGTGGTAACTTAACTTTTGTCACATTTATATGTACTATGTAGCATGTATCTGAGGACTCCGTCAAAAAACCGCACCTGAAACGGTTTGAAACGCAAAGGTAAAAAAAAAGAAATATTTTGCCCCTTCCCTCCCCTCACCCAACTGCACGAAATTTCAAGCGCATTATTTTATAAGCTTTTTCTAATGTGTTATAAATTATCTTAAAAGTGGAAGCAGATCGCTTTGTCGCTTTCCTACTTACGTAACTCCGTTACACAACCTATCAGTAGATATGTTACTCGAGGTGATGGCGGTCTTAAGTAAGAAATTAAGATATTTTTGAAATTACTATTCGAAAATAGTGGTAACAAACTTTTGACATTTTTATATTTAATTAGATTCATTTATCTCAGGACTCCGACAAAAAACCGCGCGGGAAATGGTAGGAAACGCAAAAGTAAAAAAAAAAAAAAAAAAAAAAAAGAAATCTATTGCCCCTCCTCCTCTCCCCACCTTCCCGAAATTTCACGCGCCATTCTTATATAAACTTTTTCTAATGTGTTATAAACTATCTTGAAGTTTCAATCAGATCGCCTTGTTAGATTCCCTACTTTAAATGAAATCGCGGTCTATTAGTTCTACATTCCACCACCAGGGAGCGCACTCTATTCTTAGTAAAAGCGTATATGAACGAAACCTCTTTACGCAACCTACCCTTAGATACATGGTTGGGGGGGGGGGCGGTCTTAACCAAGAATTTAAGATATTTGCTGAAATTACTTTTCGAAAATAGTGGTATCAAGACTTCTGAAATTTTTATCTCGAATAAGTAACATTTATGCTGTATTTTTACAAATCGCACGCCGTTCTGAAGAATACTACAATAAAACGTAACGTGACTACCATTTAAAATAAGCATATAAAATAAATAAACCAATTAGTGAAATTAGCGACCCCCACTCATAAATTAAGGGTGCAAAAAGTTCTGTACGAACATCCGACATGAGTTCCCACTGGCTGCGGCACTGTATAGTAGGCGGGCGATAAATTCAGAACATTTTTCTGTATTTAAAACATAAAAGAGAGCAATTAAAAAATGCGTTTAAAAATGTCTTTAAAAAAACACTTCTGAAAAAAAAAAATCAGTATCAGTATCAAAAACGAGAATTTAAATTCTATTAAAACTGTTGCTACCCGCTACAACAGCAGAAAGCATTAGAATGCAAGGACATATTGTTGCCAATTTCTAATTTCTAGTAGTAAAAGAGCCAGTAAGGAGTATTCTAATCTTTTATTTAACGTTTAAAAAACACATTTCTTGCTATCTAAATAAATCAGCATCAAACAGGCACCTCCAATTTTCCGTAAACCAACCAAAATCGCCGATTTTTTAGCAAATATTATCGGTCAACCAATCAAGGTCGAAAAAAAAACAGTAAACAGTGTGGCAAACCAAAAGCCTGCCAGGTTGTCAAGCTGGTTGCTAGGTTGTGACGTCATTTGAAACTAATCCTTCTCTTAAACGCTCATTATTATTAAATGTGTTTTCAAAGCATGTGTTTCACCTTCATGCTAAAATTTAATGTTTAGTTGAAAAAACAGTACCTCTTGAAACATTAAGCACTCAAATTGGTTTATTTAATTGTATCTCGGTTTACTTAATTATTTCTGCGAAAGCTTTATACAACCAACCAACCGAAAGCAAGCGGAAACAAAGAAACGTATTTTTGAGGAGCGATGCTTTATGAACCAACCAACCGAAAATAATCCGAGGGAAAAAAGGCGTACTTTTGATGAGAGTGATGTCCGAATATTAATTAATTACTCAGCTAATAATTAGAATATTAAAATTCTGAGAATATGGTGCATTAGAAGAGGCCTTGGACTCTTTAAAAAAAATTTTTTGAACCTCGTACGTGCTGTAGATTTTACTAGCCATCGCACACAGACAGACAGACAGAGCGATTTGTTCTTTTATTAATATAGATGGTAATTTCGTAATTATAAAATTCCCCGATTCCAACTGCTCCTCCTCTAACCTCCCCCCCCCCCCCCAAATGGCGCCCACCCGTCAGCCCTTCTAATGGCTGCGTATCACTGTAACCGGATAGAAATATTCCCGTTTTTAATGACAGAAATATGAGATTAACTAAAAAAATGTTAACTATTCGGAAATAAAGGCGTTGAAAAATCGGAAGGTTTGACAGCTATGAGTAGATAAATCCACGTGTCAAAAACTGTATTCGCAGATCACCTTTATGTTGATGACATTCATAACTTTAGTTTACCGATATCAAAACACAGATGAAATATTTATGGAATTTTTGGTTTTATTTACAAACAATTCCTTGTAGCATTACTTTTAAGATACATTAAGACTCCCATAATTTCTAAAATGAATTCCGAAGAAAATAAAAAAAGAATATTGGACACGCCTTGCGCTACATGTTTATTAGACCTAAATTTTTCAACCTTTCAATCAATTTTTCATCTATGTTACCCTCAATTTTTGAAGCATAATAGAAAGGTTGTTTTCAAACCTCGCCCTGATCTATAATGCGCCATTAACTTATTGGAAAATAAGTGATCTTAAGCGTGCGCGAACGTTATATTCAAAATGCTTTAACAATATATATGTTTTTTAAAGCTTATATTTTCGTTCATTTGTATGACTTTATTTGTTTATTGTCATATTCATACGGATTTCCGTCGAACCTGCTTTCGTTATCACCTAAAATTAAGTAGGATTACTACCTTTCTTTACAACTGCGTGAATTAAATTTTTTTTTGCATTATTAGTTTCTATAGGCGTGTTATAATATGTACTAAAGAGTCAGAGAAAGAATTTTTAACTTCTAACTTCTATCCCAATTTGTTTTTCATTATATGGTGAATTTGCATAAAAATTTCCACTTTTACATATTTATTAAATTATTTAAAAAATTGTAGAACAAGATCTTCTTTTTACTCAATATAATTACAGGCCTCGCAGACCGGTGTCGAATCCTAACCAAGTAGGTATTGTGAATATGCTTGCAGCCCATAGGAGAAATTTTATTGTTCATACCACTATTATGAAATAATTATCTTCATCATATAAATCTACTGTATGTCTTAAATACACTTATGTTGAAGAACATTAATTAAGGATAATGGTAGGAACAATAACATTTTTCCTACATGCTGCGAGCCCTGATAATAAGTAGACAAGACAATTATAGTTTCGAGAGCAAATAATTGTTATTGGCTCTTTTAGTCAGGTGGTTCGTAGCAGAGAATAGTTAACTAGACGAAATTAAACCGACTCCGAATTAAGACGGCCTCTTTCTAATTACCTGACGAACAGACCCGATATTAACCCTCCAGCCGCGGGAAACGCTATTTTTGCGTTCCAGTGGGCTACTTTTTTAAAATTCAGATTGCTTGATTCCCACCACTTTTTTAAAAGCGTATAATTCGGCTTATTCTCACATTATTTAATCTATAATTAAATAAACTGACTATTTCTACTACAAAAAAGTGGTGGGAAACAAATAATCTTAATTTTAAAAAAAAGTAACTTATTGAAAAAGTCGCCCGCGGCTGGAGGGTTAATTAGTTACTTTCGAATTTATAGTTGCGCTTTCTTTACTTGTTATAAAAGGGTAAAAAGAAAATTTTGTTCTACATATATTTTAGCTCCACTTCTGACATAAAAAAAATTGTAATCGTGTCATTAAAATATCTTTACATACGTTCATTAAATATTAAAGTAAAATTAAAAAATTGTTAACACTTTTAATCTGAGTGATGCATAAGTACCAAAGCCTTTTCATTTGATAATGTCGAACAGTGCCTTTAAAGGTTTTGAAGCAATTAAAAAATAACCAATTACAACTTGTCCTTAATATGTCCTTAATATTAGTACAAATGCCACAAAGTTTGAAAACTCGTATATATGTTCTTAAATAATCTCTCATATCTGCCAAACCTACATATTTTTTAATATCACTATTTCAGAATATAAATGTTTGTTTTATTTAAGGACGAATATATGCTATTAAATAAAACAATTATTTCTACTTGAAAATAGTTGTACTAAAAACTGGAAGATTTGGTAGTTAAAAGCAAAGTATCATTTTTTTTTTTTTTTTTAAGATTTTTTATCCCTTGTGACACTTAAATAGGGTAAACTTTGAGAAAACAACGTCTATATACACTAAATTATTCCTTATTTTTCAATTCATACTATTAGTTCACACTCTCCCTATATTTATTTATATATATATTTATTTATATATTTATATATCTTGTTCAAATTTTCAATCGTTAATAAAATACTCATTATTCATCCTATCAAGTTGAAATAAATTTTTTAAAACTTGTACTGGATGACAATTGGTGTTAATACAGTTTTTTCAAATATTAATTAATTAATTAATTTTAGTTTTGAATGGGAAACAAAATGGCGGCCATTGGTTATTGAAGATCAATGAAAGTATTTTCAATAAGGGGTTACCATAGGATCACCCAACCGGAGCACCCACCAAATTTGGCATAGGTTCAACGCTCCGGCGGAAAACCCCCACCACCAACTACGAAAAACCACATACAAGATAACAGTCCCAGAAAAAACAGAAAAACAGGGTTAATTGAAGCAAACTATAGTGAAAATCTCACTAGAACGAAAAATATCTACATACAACAATTACATAGATTATTAGTACCAAAAAAAAAAAAATAAATAAAAAGAACACTTCTTGTAAAACACCGACAGTGTACCAAAAAATTACGTAAATTTACAGACGATCAAGCTCAAACACTTGATAACATAGTAGAAAAAGTCATATACAGTATGAACGAAACTTAACCAAACTATACGTGAATATCATGTTATCAGTCACTGGAAAACTATGTTTATCACGTTAGTCATATGTAACAAGTCACTGCTACGAAGTAATAATGTCCAGATAAAATGTCCTTGAAAACTGCTTTTGGAAATTGTAAAATTGTCCATTTGCAGTAACTCAAGGGGGTTACCATAGGGGGGGGGGACTGTTCTGTCACCAAATACCGCCAAGTCTGTCGCCAACTTGGCGATATATCGCCAAAATGAGCCGCCAAAAGTGACGCCAACTTGGCGATATCTCTAATATTTCGCCAAATTCCCATAGACTTCCATTGTAAACCTACTTGCTTATAAAAAAATCAACAAATTGAGATATTTTAATGCAACAAAAAAACTAATATTAGCTTAAGGGATTATATTAAATTTTTCTTTGATGATCTAAGTAGGAACTGACTTTAAAAACAAAATTTTTATATTACTTTTTTAACAAATAATTTCTGTACTCCTAGAAAACATGTTTTATCAATGAATTTTCCTTGAAAGTCTGAAAAAGATAGGGAAATTTCGTTGATTTCTAGCATGCATGCGTATTGGCTCCATTACTACTAAAATTCCAATTTACTTTTTAAATGAAAAACCGCAGCAACAATCTTATTAACAACGAAATCTTCCTGAAATTAACTTCAAGAAATTAATCAAGCCAACCCATCTGAAAGAAACATGATATATTTACTTCAAACTGGTCCATTACTGAACAACTGTAACTGAACGGTTAAGTTACTCGGCTCATAACAGTAAGATGCCTGGTTCGAATCCAAGGTCAGCGCCTTTTATTTATCCGTACTTTCTTGAATTGATGTATATTTTACCTTCTGTAACTGAGAAAAAAGAAGCTGAGATTCTTCAAATACCAGAAATATCCCGGTAGCGCTGCTGCCAGTACAATATCCGTGATGTGAAGAAAGTTTTTCTGAGAGTGTGCATGTCTCCCTTAAATAGTTCCACCGTGTTTTAAGTACAATTGGGTACAAAAATGTTGCGCTTTTAGTTAATTTTCGTGATTTTTCGACAAAATCTGTTTTTGTTGAAAAAAACTTCTGGTTTTTAGAATCTCTAATGCAGTGGTTCCCAACGTGGGGCGTACGCCACACCGGGAATCAATTTGTCTTCTTAGGGGGCAATTCCAAATTTGATACTCAACCATTTGCTGTTAGTTTTTTTTTTTTTTTTTTTTTTTTTTTTTTTTTTTTTTTTTAGTAAAGTAATGCTGCAGACTAAAAATAAATGGAATACAAGTAAAAAAAAAATACCTTTTTTATTATATTTAAAAAATGTTTCGAATCAAAAGTTTAAAATAGAACCTACACAAGAATAATTATAAGAATAATCTTTTAAATTATTTTGAAAATATTGTATCTTACATTTTTTTTCAACATTTTTAATTATTTATTGAATGAGTTTTCTACTTCTATTCGATCTGCTATATGTTCACACGAATAATCTTTTAAACTCGAAATTATATATAATTATGTATAAATCTGACTGTCTTGCGCATATTTAACCTAAAAAATATATTAAAAAGAGGTGTTACTTATTTACTATACTATTACTTATTTATTATACTATTTTTTAAAATTTATAAATCTTAAATAGCATTAAAAAAGGCAATATGCAGACAGTAAATATCTATGCCTCTAATGCAGGTATCCTTAAACAAACGTCATGATGGCATATACATTTTACATTTTAAAATCAGATAATACATGAAAGACAATTAAAGATATTGGGAAGGGAAAACAGAGAAAATTTGTTATGGGGAATAATGGCTACTTAAAATTGATAAAGATGAGAATCTTGAAATGGTTCTTGTGTTAAACATAGAGTGAAACTTTAGTGTCCAAAAGTTTTCCACCAGAATTTAAAAACATAGAAAAATGAATTATAAAAAGTTTGAAGAATGCTAAATTTAAGTCCCTCTTCACGATATTTTGTAAAGATAAAAATGCAGATTGCATAACACTTTACTAAAACAATGAGTTGAGTTGGAAAACAATGACAAAACTCTTTTTAGCACAAAGGCCAAGGTGTATAGTGTCATTGCAATTATATAATTATTTTTAAAAAACACATTTCTGAAAAAAGACTTACCTCTTTAATATGTAATATGTGAAATGAATAATTATAGTTATGGCTCTATTACGCTTCCACCATGTCAATAGAGTTCACTTTTTAAATAATAAGAGACATAATTGACAGAGTGACTGAGAGGGAGAGGGGGGGATAGCAATTTTCCAGATGCTTTGGTGGGGCGTAGACAATAAAAGGTTGGGAACCACTGCTCTAACGTTTGTATTTCATTTACTAATAACTATGAATCAATCAAAAAATGCATTTAAGTGGTTTTTTCAAGATATTTAAGAAAAGTTTAGGAAATGTTCTATACCAACAAATTAAATATTCGCATATTTTGGAAGTGTGCGACAAAGTTTATGCATCCACTATATTTTACCATGCTGTAAATTATTTTGCTGTAGTAAACCTATATTTATCCAACATAGCTCAATATAAATAATAAAGGTCCAATATTCCACCTTTTCATTAAAATATTGATACGATTTATTTTCAAAATTTATAACTGTTATTGCCAATTATTATTTATTATTTAGTAGATAAACGTTGAAATAAAATATTTCTTATTATATACTGATATTAGTAAGAAACATGGAACGTACCAGTACAGATAAACTTGTAAGCAAAAATGAATTTTTTACAATAAAATGCCAATATTTGGAAAGACTGTTTATTCTTTATAAATATTACTACTGTAAAGTCAATGGGTATAACATTATTCACATACTGGAGTGGAACTATTTGATCACAAATGCTACTACCTCGGTAATATCTAAACGCTCTGCAAATGTAGAACCAATAAAATTGCAGAAAATTCTCTTCTGATTTAGATGCTTTAACCTCTTGAAGGGCACCGATATATTCTATATACCACTTAATTTTAATTCCCAAATACCACATTGGCACCAGAATTATGATATACGTCAGTGTTGCCAGTGAGCTACCTTATTTAAATTCAGATTTCTTGATTGGCACCACTTTTTTGAAATGGCAAAATTTGCCTAATTTAACGACATATTAATTTAGGCAAAAACGGGGGGAATTTTACCATTTCCAAAAAGAAGTGCCAATCAAGAAATCTGAATTTTAAAAAAGTAGGCCACTGGCAACACTGCTATACGCGATTCAAAGTTTTTAGTTATTTTCATATAAATAAACTCATAAATCCTGGTGTCAATTAATCAATTTCACCTTTTAGCATCCGAAGTGCTTTGCCCCTGAAAGGGTTAAGCACGCTCTTAATATTGAATGATTTTCCGATAATAAATATGATGTCCGTTCTAGAATCTCTTACATCTGCTATTTAAGAATAAGCTTGACATTTATTTGAACGTTCTTTAAAGATTCATTGAGCAAGATATTCATGCACCTGTATTTTTCTTAAGCTGTTAATCATGATCTTCAGATCATGACTTTTGCCTTGTAAGACAAGCCATTTCAGCTGTTGCCATTTCGCCATTTCAGCTTTGTTTGCTAAATATTTTATTTTAACGCTTTGTGACTCAACATCTCAGATTTAAAAAATGTTTACTCAGATGTTAGAATACATAATTTTAAGTATGTAAAAAAAAAATATTTTTAAATAGAACAGAAGAAAAAAATTATTGAGTAAAATGTGTTTTATTTTCAAAGCTGCAATAAACAAAAAATTACATGCTTCTCGTAAATATTTTAAATTTTTTAATACAAAATTGTAAAGAAAATGAACTTACCTTTGCAAAAAATCTATACTTGGCATCTCCAGCTTTTTAAGTGCGTTCGTAATTATATAAATATGTAGCACGTATAGTCGTCATCTTGTATGTCCGTCTGTCCGCATATAACAGCGCATAAATAACCCAAATGAATGGGTTCAAATTTAATATATATAAATGTTGCAGAATTTTGTCGAGTCATTTTAAAGTTTATGGAAATCGAATCAAAAAGTAAAAAGATATTACTAAAAGTTTTCTTCATTCTATTAAATCCTATCATACGTAACCGACTCAATGATATCTCATGATAGGTGATGATTCTAGGTTGACATGGTAATTAAGCCCTGTTGAACCCATTTGAACCTGCATTTTTACTTCCTCAAATTTGTTGGTAAAATCACTTTAAAATGTTGCAAAATGAACTGCAAAAATACTAAAAAAAATTTCGCTAAAAGTTTTTTGTATTTATTTGATAAAATGCAAACATACTACATATGGGAATATGCATAATATTTGTAATAGTATAATATGCATAATTGTATGTTTTGTTTATATTTATATAAAATAAGTTTTAAATTGTATATTATGTACTATAATTTGTACTAATATGAATTACTGGAAAAAATATATTTATTTCTTTACAGAGACGAATAACATTATAAGTATCAGTAATAATAAACTAATAATAATCGTATTTGAAGCTTAAAAAATTTTGTTTTATAATCATCTTGAAAAGGACTTTACATAAATAACTGTCCCCTTAATGGCTAATAAAAATGTGTACCCATTCGTGCCTAGCGTCCTATCTTTTGTACGTTAGAAAAATGCATAAAAAATAGGCTTGAACATATAATTTCACAATTTAAAAAAAATACGTATTTCAAAGAAGTCTAAAAGCTAAGATTATGACTAATTTATTTGGATGATTGGTCAAAAAATCACAAATAAACGTACATTTTACATTTCACCATCTTGGAAAATGAAAAATCTATGAACTCCGAAAAAAGCCTTCATTTTAACCCATTAACCGCCAAAAATATAAGGTTGACAATTTCAAATTTTTAGCTGAACGTTGTTTGCCACCACAAACTCTGAAAGATAATTTTCGCTTTTTACGATGATAAAATTTTATGTCTTTAATTAAAGGCAATTTTTTAATTAAAAAAATAGTGGTGTGTATGTAAATAACTTAAATATGTGCATTTATTTTAACCGTTGCGTGAACGCAACACCAGCGGGTAATGAGTTAAGCAAATAAATATCCATCTAAAGCTGTCATCTTTCCCTAACAGATAAAGACAGTAACAAATAATTTTTTCATGCAATTTTCATGTTATAATGGAGAAGAAAATTGTACGAATTTCAGGGCTCCCAAATGGTCCGCCAACTGAATACCAATATTTTTTTAGAAAAATTTTCTTTTTAGATTTTTCTTATAAACCGCCCCGAAACCACCTGCTTTGAAAGTTAATTCT
Source organism: Maratus speciosus (assembly GCA_963932465.1). Taxonomy (NCBI): domain Eukaryota; kingdom Metazoa; phylum Arthropoda; class Arachnida; order Araneae; family Salticidae; genus Maratus; species Maratus speciosus. The sequence goes on from OZ010793.1 coordinate 179,024,947, forward strand.
AGCGCAAACCTACGATAAAATTTTCTGTTAAATTTTATTGGTATTCAGTTGGCGAACCATTTGGGAGCCCTGAAATTTAATAAAATTCGAAGCGTCCCAAAAATGGGACGCTAGGCATAAATGGGTTAAGATGGAGTCCTATTATTTCCGTATTATTGAATTCAACATATATAATCGTAATAAATTTTGTATTCATGTATTTTTTCTGAAGAATGCAACAGCTATTTCACCAAGATCTGAATATTTATAAAACTTGTTATAGTACGAATGTACAGTCGTGGGGAGGGGGGGGGGGAAGTAAACACCCGCTACTAACTCGGCAACAATGTATTGCAAAAAAAAAGAGTGGAAATAAAGTCTACTTTTAAATGATGTATGTGAAATTTGCTTAGAGCGCCATCTACATATCAAAACGAACCCAAACTTCGTTTTTTTCAATAGCAATAATTGAAACGTTTAACACCATAATAATCACGTTTAACACCATAAATGAATTTTGCACCGTTCAATTAATATAAAAAGAAATTTCCATAAAATTCGTATGATTAGTTTCAGCGAAATTAATTATTTTAAAATAACCTATTTTAGGGGCTGTATCCAAATTGAAGTTCGGTACTCGATTGTTGAAATGCTACAGAATGACTATGTCACTTCTTTTAATGTATTATTATTTCACTCCCTTAATATATTTCGACTATTGTCAGCTCAAATGTTTCAATAAAATGAGAAAAATATATTTTTTTCAAATTGTGCTTTTCTCCATATCATAGACAGTGTTACCGCATCTAACTGGTTTTTTGTTTAACACTTTCACGCCGGCGCGGTGGGCCACACTCGACAGTCTCAGAGTTTTAAAGTCTCCGGCTCTCTGCACACCACTATTATTTCAGAGAAAATGTTGTTCCTTTAAATCGCCCAATTGCTCTAATTAAATAAAGCAACATTTTCTGTATTAAAATACTGGTATCCAAAAGGCCGGAGACTTGCCAGCCCTGAGACAGTCGAGCGTGACCCACCGCGCCGACGTGAACGTGTTAAGCATTCCAAATTCTCACCAGTATATTTCAACAGTTATTTTTGCTTTATTAGATTATAGACATTCCATAAATATAGTTTTAAAAAAAAAACATTACTATTCAAAATTTTCTGGTGTGAATTCAACATGTCTAAATAAAAAATGCGCCAGATTTGTCAATACTGATCGTACCTTAAGCCATCATTTTGACGTTTTTTAATCATAATTCGAAAATTACTTGGAAGAAAAATTTTTAATTGAGAATTCGCATAAAGCAGGACATAATAAATTTAAATCTATCAAAAAAAAATTGTAGGCTACAATTCATATTTTTTTCGAATATTAATTTCATAATTCATATTATAATTTTTTTTAATTACAAATTCGATGCATTTATCTTTGGGTTTTTTAGTATTATAACCTCACAAAAAATTATCACATTAAAATTATCATTTCAGGATATATTAATAAAATATGAAAATGTAATTTAACATTAGCAGCTCCAAATTTTGAATGTTTATAATTCAAAAACTTATCATCCAAGTGATTTGAAATTTCGTTTTTAGGCATAGTTTGAACCGAAGATTTAAAATATATTGTCAAAATTGGGTGTTGCTTTTGAAAAAAAAATCAAAGTTCGGTCTGTTTTTGGTTTGTTGATGGCCCCCTAAGCAAATTTTATACACACAATTTTAAAGTAGACTTTATTTCTAATCGTTTGGTAACAGTAACATTCTTTTATTATAATTAGTTGCAGAGTTAGTAGGGGTGTTTACTTATTTTTCACGACTGTACCTCATTTTCTAAGTTTATTGTTTTTTATTGAAAAATGAACGTGTGCTATTTATAGTTCGCTTATAAGAGCACACAAAAAATTTCAGATACATGATCGTGTATGGTTTATGTATGTATGAAATGCACTTTAATTACGTTATTTACACTTTAACCTCTTATAAGCGTCGCGCCCCAAAGCGATTTAAGTTAGTGTGCAAACTTAATGCTGGAATCGGGCGTAAATTAACACAGTGATCTTGTGAACGGAGTGATAATTCACATACGCGGGCTTTTAGTGTGGGGTGTATTTTCTAAATCTTTAGTCACTCATGGAAATGAATTTTGTTTGCCACATTTATTGCAAAATAATGGCGTAGCGAGAGGATCATCCAAATGCACCTGACATCACGAAGTGTTCTTCGTCTTGTCAAGAAAACTTCAGTTATTAATCAAAGTGAGAAAAACTTTACAATTTTAGTGGTGTGAGTAAGAAAACAGTTAGGTACTGTAGTTCACACTCCATCCGCTATGTGGCGCATGACCTTGATTGATGTAACCTCGCTCTTAATCTTGCGGTTAGTTCTCCCATTTAAGATAGGACGCTTACTTATATCGCTTTGGTCGCGCCCGATAATGTAGACTAATTTTTTTATAAAAAAAATTCAGATTGTTTGGGTGCCACCAATTTGCTGAAATAGAAATATTTACTTTATTTTACGGCAGATAAAATGATACGAGAATAAAGCCAATTACACCTTTAAAAAAAAAACTGGTGGGATTCAAACAATTTGAATTTTTAAAAAAGTAGCCTACACTACCGTGAAAATCACGAACGCGAGAATTAAGGTGTTAAAAGTAAAGAAATTGATAAGCTTTTACATGCTTTCTTTTGCGAACTGCACAGAAAGAATTTTCTCTTCATTTACAAGGACACACAAAATAGTATGCTAAAATTGATATCAGTAATTGTCTGAAATGTGCTTTAACGATGCTTTACTATTTCAAGCGTAACAAAGATGATATATGTTACTGAAGTTCACTATATAACATGTCCAATGAGCTAAATCGTGCATGCAACATTAACCCTTAAATGCGCGATTTTTTATTTTGTTTCGAAAAAATTATATATGATTCTCTGAAAGGTGTATTACATAGGAAAAATAAGGAAAAAATCAGAGATACATTTTTCATAAAATACGTCAATCTTTTCTTCTGTTGCACATCTGCAATACAAGTAAAATCTACTGTCGTGTGGCTGTTTTATGCTAAAATATTGCAAATTAGCAAATATTTAAAGAAGTATGTCTCCAAATACCTTAATTTATATAATTATTTATTTTATAAAACCCTTATTTTATTTAACACTTTAATTCCCATGATAGAATACGTTCTAGAATTTACGTAGTTCAGAAAATCTGACGTTACACCAGAAAGTTTCAATGGTTAATTTCGCTTTATTTAAATACGGAATGTCTGTTATGAATTAAATCAAATATTGCTATTTTAATTTTCTGGTGTGGATTAGGTATATACGAAAAAAAAGTATCTATTACATTCAAAATACTGTTCTTTGAATATATGCAAAGATGCGCACTAAAGGGTTAACCTTTTGATTAAGATGTTGGGACACCATAAGTCTCAGCAACTTTTTTTTAAATTATTATTATTGTATTCGTACCGCTATTTGAAAAATAATATCTGCCATACTAGGATATTTTCAAGAGATACGCATCAGGAAAAGCATTTTTTGTAAACTGTGGCATGATTGAATATAAAAATAGTCGCCAGTCACAGGACTGCCACGGTCGGCTATTTTTCTGTTGGCACCACTATTTTTTTAAACACATTTTATAGGATATTTCTCTTGAAAATGTTGTCAAAGCGCATTTAAAATATCTTTGTTTTGAAAAAGTGGTGCGAAATAGAATTTAAAAATAGCCGCCTGCGGCAGCCCTGCAGTTATGGGCCGTAATCAAAAGATTAATAGTTATTCTACAGGGAAACACCATAGAATTGTAAACCTGAGTGGGAGAAGATGTTATGCAACAAAAATTAGAATTCGAGAAAATTGAAGTCAGAGTTTTTTGTTGTAATTTAGTTAATTATTTATTTCTTTTTAGTAGCATATGTTTGAATGTTAATAGGTGATACTAAACTCTCCTGAAAAAAAAAATATTAGCCCTTAAATGCCGGGTGTTGCTTTTCGGCAACATACCCAATTTAGGCTTCTAAAATACTAATAGAATAATATTGAACTATAATTCCTAATGTTGGAAATAAAATACATTCTGAAAATATTATTAAATCGATTTTCAACATGTAGATGGAAACACTTGTGCTGTATAAGAATAAAGATAGATTTATTTTTTCAATTGTTGTTCTTGTTCTTTTTGTTTTGTTTGGAATCTTTCGAAATACCCTATTTTGTCCTGCAGTGACCAAGTAAAATTTATTTCTTATTACAGTTCCTAAAATTCTTATGTGTTTAATATTACAGAATTTTATCAAGGAAAATTATTTTTTCAATTAAAGACCAGTATTGCCGATTAGTAACAAACTGTTTTTTATCCGTAAACCATACTTACAACAAAATAGGATTTTTTAAAAGTATTTTTCCCATAATTTATTTAAAAAATGAAAGCCGAAAAACATTATTAAAATAATTTTTAAAAAATCCGGCATTTAAGGGTTAACATTTAATTATTAAATATTAGAAATTATATTCACCGTTTAAATTATTAAATATAAAAATATAAAATATTAAAAGATACTGCTCCTATCTTCAATACTAAGTAGAATTCTAGAATTTAAGTTTTACCATATGATATAGAACCTCATGACACTTTCATCCAGTAAAAAAGAAAACAAATTGAAAAAATGTATCGTAACATGTTCTTCTACTAAGCTTTTCAATTAGGATACATTATCAGTGTTCGTACGGGTCCTGGAATTTCGAGACCAGGAAATTCTTCGTTACCAGTGTTTTCTTATAGAAAATCTCTACTTAAATAAGGCAAAATTTCGCGCGTTCAACCTAGATTCATTTTTCTCTAAAACAATATGCATATTCCTCCTGGAAAGTTTCCAGAAACGTAGGAACCCTGATTATCAACTATCACTACTGAAAAAGCATTTTAACTGTGTATTGCATTTCCAAAGTCAACTAAACTTTAGTATATTATGTAATTTATTTAAATCAATTCTATTATATGCAAGGCCGCGCAAGAATTCTAATGTTTTTGCGTCTGTAGACGGAAATGGCTGAAAGTATGAAGTGTGTATCTAAAATTGATGAAATCTGAATAAAAACTGCACAAAAGGATTCATACGTCTGTGATGGTAATTAACGCAAGAAAGTTTTTAACCGTGTTACACGCTTTGGTCTGTCGTATATGCAGTGCTTACTATAATATAATGTCTAATCAAAAACAACTCATTGTAAATGATGCCTCCAAGCCACAAACTTAAAACGTCAGTCATAAAAAGAAGTGCATACTCCGAGTGCCGTGTAAAAATATATCACTACTCATAATGGTTCCAAAGGACTCGGACTGAGGCAGGAGACTACATCATCCCATTCAGCACAGAGCAGCATAAGAGTTTTTTTTTATATTGGTATGACATGTCGAAAATTTAAGGAAAGATTAAAAGAGCACATTTCTGATATCAAGTTTAACAAACCAAATACAGCTTTATCCAGATTGCATCAAAAAGAAAATATTAAGATATACTTCGAAAAAGCTAAAATTATCATTTCAACGTCTAACCACTACTCGTCAATAATCCGTGAATCCATTGAAATTTTACTTAGAAGTGATAATGTTTGTAACGATGTCCTTTCCTATAATATTCCCGCAATTTGGTACAATATCCTAAATATTTCAAGACCTCCTGATAATATGAACTGATGTTTTCACCCCTCAGCAGAGAAATGGACTGAACTCCGCTTGCGCATGCGTACTATTTTTGTTTTTAAAATGTATTTCTATTCAATCAGTCATCGTTTTTCCCTTTGAAAATAAACGCGTGTGTGTTCGAAAGATCTCGGGTTGCATTAAATAATATTTTTATATGTTTTTGTCACCTTTTAAGTAGTTATAAGTATATTATAAAATTTATTAATAACAAGGTGAAAATTTCCTTCACGACACTAGTGTTTAAAACAGGGTTTTGACTCTATTGGCGCTATTTAACGTTTGAGATTAAATTGTATTTTAACCTTTGGTGACTCAACAACTGAGATTTGAAGAAAATTTACTCAGATGTTAGAACACATTATTTTAAGCATGGAAAAATAATTTAAAAGATTTAGAACATAAAAATAAAAACAATATTGATTGAAAAGTACTTTTTTCACGTTTGCAATAAACAGATAATTACCTGCTTCTCATAAATATTGACAATTGTCTAACACAAAATCGTAAAGTACAGTGAAACCTCCCTGTGCGACCACCTCCCTGAACGGTCATTTTTTCATGGAATGGAATTTATTCCCATAAGCTCAATACTAATTTTACCTCCATTCAGAGACCATCCCAACTCCCTCCATGACGACCCATTTCTTTGTAGAAAATGAAACAAATTTAGTTTTTTCCTGGTCGCTTGAAGAAGGTTTTATTAGAAAAATAATTCCGGAGGGCGCATTATTCATCCAATTTCTAAACTAAGTTTAGATTTTCTTTTATTCCAGTAACTTTTAAGTTTTTAAATTCCTTTTTGCCTTTTTAGGCAGTGAATTTAACTCTTATGACGAATTAAGAATGACGGGCAATAAACTCCCGTGCCCCATTCTGTTAGAAAACTCTCAAAGAAATAGATAAATTAATGAAATGGTCATTATTTGTTCCCGTCAAAAAAAAAAAAAAAAAAAAAAAAAAAAAAAAAAAAAAAAAAAAAAATTGCATTTATTTACTGGACTTTGAAAGGACTTGGAAATAAAGGCTATGAAAGATAAAACCGTAAAATCAAAGCAAGCGTCTTCATTTTTTAAACACTGCAGTAATTAACTTTGTAATTAACTTTAGTTTTGATACTTAAATTTTTATATTTTTTTCCTAATGTGAAAAATAAATTTTAGTAACATTAATTGTTACCTTTTTCAACAATTAAAATCTAGATTTTAACATGACCTCCATTAAGAGACCACCTCTCGAAGCGACCAATTTTTATTGGAACGGAACGTGGTCGCTTTAAGGAGGTTTTACTGTATACGAACTTACCTTCGTAAAAAATATTTTTTGAACATTTTCAGCCTTTTTAATTTACGATGTTCATTTTTGAAATATCAATGAGAAAGTGATCAAATGACAAATAAAACTTTGAAACGAAAAATTAACTCAGCATCGCCGCGTGTTGAGAAATCTATGAACAAATCATATTAATTGCTGTGTTGAGAGATGGCAGCAATAATTAAAATCGTTTTATAAAGACCAATGTATAAGTAACATTAACTTTTGTGTATTTTTCAGATATGCAATGTGGTGATACAAAGGGTTAAATGTTGACGCCTGGCTGACAGTTTTTTTTTATAGCGTACCTAATTCCACTTTGACATGAAACCGCAGTTTATATTCATTATATTTTATAAATATTATTTAAATAGCATTGGAACTTACACGTTTTTGATTTTTGAAAACTACTTTCTATTAAAATCGATAAACTTTCAGTAGTTTTAAAGTAAGCATCTAATTAAATTTGTGTTTTATAATTTGTTTCATGGGAGTTTCAAATAGTTTTAGGTGCGTTCGTAATTATATAAATACATTGCACCTATAGTCGTCGTCTGATCCGTCCGTCTGTCCGCATATAACAGCGCAAAAACTACCCAATCGAATGTTTGAAATTTAATATATATAATCGTTGCAGAATTTTGTGGTGTCATTTCAAATTTTATAAAAATCGAGTCAGAACTTAAACAGATATTAATAAAAGTTTTCATTCTATTAAATCCTGCCATGCGTAATTAATTCAATGATATCCCATGATAGGTAAATGGTTCTAAGCTGCCATGGTCCTATTTAAGATGGATTCATATTATTTCCGTATTTCTGAATTCAATATATATAATCGTAATAAATTTTGTCTTCATGCATTTTTGCATAAGAGTATAACAGCTATTGCAGCAAGATTTGAATATTTATCAAACGAATGCACTTCATTTGTTACGTTTGACGTGCAACTTCCGACATGTTTAATATTATTAAAGCTATTTTTTTTAAAAATTCTTGGTGTAAGGTACATTTAAAGTACATTGACTTTCAGTCTTGACAGTATTAAAATATTCTTTTCAACAATAATTTCTTCTTTGCTACTTTATCCACTGCATTTTAACTTTAAAGGGACTGTTCTCCTTCAACCGATCAAAAATGCTAGAAAACTGATTCAATTTAAATACCTTTTCACAAACTAACTAATAAATGAAATTCAATGAAATATTTTCGATTGTTAAGTATCGCATTACTTGTTACAGTCAAAGCGATATAAGTAAGCGTCCTATCTTAAATGGGAGAAGTAACCGCAAGATTAAAAGCGAGGTCACATCAATCAAGGTCATGCGCCACGTAGCGGATGGAGTGTGAACTACAGATAGATACCTAACAGTTTTCTTACTGACACCACTAAAATTATAAAGTTTTTTCCCACTTGATTAATAACTGAAGTTTTTCTGAAGAAAACTTCGTGGTGTCAAATGCGTCTGGATGCCGCTCTCGCTACGCCATTATTTTGATATAAATGTGGCAAACAAAATTCATTTCCATGAGTGACTGAAGATTTGGAAAGTACGCGCCACACTAAAAGCCTGCGTATGTGAATTATCACTCTGTCCACAAGGTGGCGCAACTGTGTTAATTTACACCTGATTTCAGCGTTAAGTTTGTTCGCTTACTTATAACGCTTTGGTTACAGTAAACAAAGCTGAATGATGAAAAATATTTAAATTAATTACGAAAACTTAATTAAATAGTCTACTGTTTTTTTTTCTTGTTTTCGTAATTACTGCGCTATTATATATCACTGTGCGCACGATTTCTCGAATACTATTAAAGATAATGTGTTGAAATTTTCTGGGTGCATTAATATTATACTTCTGCGTAAAATGAACTAAAATCTTAGAATTATCTTAAATAATAAAAAATTTAATTAAAAAAAAATGTGCGAGCAATTTTACAGATTTTCTCTTTTTAATTTTTATTATTAATTATAAATATTATAAATGAAGATAATTAAGAGATTTTAGTTTATTATGTTAAGCAAAGTATTATCTTTAAATTAAAATCTCTTTAAAGTTAATAAATTAAAATGAACACGAGATATCATGCGCGCTGTGATATATAGTAATTACGAAAACAAAAATATAGCAGTTTACTTAATTCAGTTTTCCTAACTAATTAAAGTAGTTTTCATCAATCTTTTTTCTTTGTTGTAACAAGGAATGCTATACTTAACAATCCAAAAAATTTCATTGAATTTGTATTATTAGTTAGTTTGTGAAAATGTATGGAAATTGAATCTGTTTTCTAGCATTTTTGACCGGATGAAGGGGAACTGTCCCCTTAATATTGGATATATTATTTACTAGCAAAAGCCACTCTTTGTTTGGATTCGCGAAGCATTATTTAATAAGGTAAATAATTGAAAGTAACAATATTTTTTATATTATTTTAGAATCTTTATTAATCAAAAACGTTATTTTATGTTTTGGCGCTTTTTAATTTTAGAAATGTAAATTCAGCCAAATAACTAAGAATTTCCTCGGAATTTTTATTTATGATATAACGAATTAAACAATAATTTTATTTATTTACAAATCTTTTGTTGCCACTTTACAAAAAAAAAAAATAAAAAAAAAAATAAAAAAAAATAAAATAAAATCATAATATACATGGTGCATAGGAAAGTCCTTTTACCTGAAAATACTTGCGAACGGAGAGAGCTATAGCTATGCAAGTGAGGTAACGGTATAGTAAAACGACTACGCCCAACCTAATTCAAACAACAGCAGCGCCCCTAGTGGCGAAATTTCGAAGATAGCCATTGCAAATCGAAAACGAAAAGAGATAGAGAAAAATTTCCAATTAGAAAGTTTTAGAGCATCACTTAATTAGTACGAAAAAATATTTGGTTCACAAGGATAAGATAAATCGTTGCCTGTATACACAAAAATATCCGAAATCGTTGAGTGGCAATTCTACTTTGCATATTCACATTTCGGAAATGTAGCAGTGCGCAATTGCAGATTGTGACGTTGTACTGTACTGCAATGTCTATAAAAATTTAATTGCCAATGCATTTAAAATTTTAGTTTAACCCTTTCAGGGGCAGGAGAATTCTATTCGTAAAATGATGAAATAATTGACTGACACCATAATATTCAAACGAATTTTTTAGAAAATAAAACCCCGCTAATTTGAACATTCATTACAAAAGCAAAATTTTATTAAAATATTCTTGGTGCCATTTGTCAGTTTTCGAATTAAAAATAGGTGGATGTACCGTCTAGCCACCGCCTTTGAAAGTTTTAAATCTATGTCGTCCTATTGAAGAGGCTTGCAATAGACGTTCCATGCTGAGAAATGTGCATGCAGAATTACAAACGTGTATCGTGAGCAATGGCGAACTTTTCGAATCTACTGAATATTAACTTTTTATAACTGTGAGACAGTTTGTCTTTTTTTTTGTGAGTGTGTGATGTTGTCAAAATGCATTGAGATAAGTACGTGTTTATACAATAAATTGGGTGTATTTCTTCATACTTCTGGCTATTCCATGCAAAAGTTTAGACAAAATGGTGTGCATAGATTTCGGACATTTTTGGGTATACAGGCGAATATTTATCTTATCCAAGTAAGCCAAGTATCGTTTCGTACTAATTAATTGATGCTCTAAAACTTTCTAATTGAAAATTTTGCTCTATCTCTTTTCGTTTTCGATTTGCAATGGCTACCTTCCAAATTTCGCCACTAAGGGCGCTGCTGTCGTTTGCATTAGGTTGGGCATAGTCGTTTTACTATACCGTTACCTCACTTGCACAGCTATAGCTCTCTCCGTTCGCAAGTATTTTCAGGTTAAAGGGACTTTCCTATGCACCCTGTATATATATATATATTAAATGCGTAAGTATCGTCTGCGTAAATGATTTCACATAATAGCAATAAACTGTGTATTTGAATTCTTAACAATGAAAAATACTTTTATGATTGAATGTAAATAATTGAATTTTCACAAATTTTAATTCATTAAAAATATGCTATAATTTTCATAAAAAAAGGAATTTTAAAAATTTCATAAAAGAAATCGTGAAACTATTTAATTAATAATGACTCTATCTATAATGACTAACTCCAGGATTTATATTTCCTTCTGAAAATATACGTGTTTCTTTTTTTATTTGCAAAAATGCGTCCCTAATGGAAAAACATGTAAAATAAATTAATTAAAATAATAATTTTTTAAAGATTATTCTGTAAAAAAAAATAATATTGTGCAAATCTACAGGTCCTCATTTATTTTTATGTTTAATTTCAAGTAAAATACTGAATAGTCTTTTTTTTTTTAACGTGTACGACAAAATGTAATTTGTGTAGCCTAGTAGAGGATAGTGATGGGCGATTTCGATTTTTTTAATCGATTTAATCGATACTATGGCCAACTCGATTTAATCAATTCTATAAATTTTTGAATCGATGTCTCTAAAGGTAATGTCATTTTCCTTTTCCTTAAAAAATTGTAGGTAAAGTAGTCGGATGTGCCAATACCAAAACTTTCTTCTATCTCAAACATGTTAAAACTTCAAAATTCGCTATCACAGTGTCAAATTTAAACGATAACCTATGGCATCATGAGGATTCAAAAAGTATAGGTTCGTTGAAATATGTGCATTTTAAAAGAATGCATTTTCCAAACAAATAATTGAATTTCGGCCCACACCCTCTTAAATGTCTGCTACTAAAATTCCCAATTCAAAGAGCATAAAAGCGAAACCTGTTGGGCAGTATACATCCAAGCCTAATAAGGATCTATTCATGTGATAGTGTAACAGTATAATGAAGTTTGAATTAATTCCATGCATTAGTTTTTAGATACAGCTATCACGAATATCGTGTAAAATGCAGTATAGCAGTACAGCCTGTTGTATGATGTACACGAAAACCTAATCAGGAACAACTTATGTCAATGTCTAACAGAATATTAGGTTTGATGAATTTCTGTTCATTAGTTCTTGAGATATTCTCGGTAACATTGTGTAAACCCTGAAAAACAGTGTTGAATGCAGGGGGTGGTACCGGAAGACGTCCCCCAGGAAAATTTGAGATTTTTGTGCTTAATAGACAAAAGTCTCTCCCCTCCCCGGAACTCTAGAATGTCTCTCTCTAGAACCGCAGAAATCCCTCCCGGAGAAAAATGTCTGAATTAAATTTGCTGAAAACACCAGCATAGCACAACCTGTTATATGATTTGCATGAAACCCTAATCAGGAACAACATATGGCAGTGTCTAACGGAATATTAAATTTGATGAAATTTCGTTCATTAGTTCTTGAGGTATGATATCTAAAATCGTATAAATCCTGACAAACGTGTTAAATTCAGGGGGTGGCGACATCCCCCCCCCCGAGCATTGAAATGTCCCCCCAAAAGGTTTGAGATTTTATGCTTAATGTACAAAAGTCCAACCCCCCTCCCGCCCTCTGAAGTCTAGAATGCCTCTCGCTGGAGCCGCAGAAATCCCTCCCGGAGAAAAATGCTGAATTCAATTCAGCATAGCAATGCACCCTGTTGGATGATTTACACCGAAACCTGATAAGCAACAACTTATGCCAGCGTCTAACTGAATGTGAAGTTTGATAAAAATCCGTGTATTAGTACTTGAGATAGAGCTGTTGCGAAAATCGGGGAAAATGCAGCATAGCAGCGCCACCTACCGGTAAATTTACATCAAAACCTAATCATCAACAACTTACATCAACGTCTAACCGAATCTGAAGTTTGGTAAAAATTCGTGGATTAGTTTTTGAGATAGCGATCATGCAGAAATCAAGAAAAATGCAACATAGCAGCGCCACCTGCTGGGCGATTTTCACCAAAAAGTTATGCGCTCCAATTTACATGCAGGTCTAACTGAATCTAAAGTTTCAACAGATTGCATGCATTAGTTCTTTAAATAGACCGTCCACAATCTTTTTGTCAGAGACAAACAAATAGACAGACTAACAGACAGACAATTTATAAAAATAGTCAAATCGTATTCCAGACAAGACCTTCTAAACTATAAATTCTGCGAAAACCGGTAGTCGAAATTTTTCAAGAATTCAACACTTTTCTTTTTCTAAGTACAGAAGAAAGCAAGAAAAAAAGAACGAATCTATTCCACCGGTAACGTAAGATCAGAAGTAGCGAATCGATTCAGTATACAGATTCGATGTCGATGCTTAGATCGGGTTGAATCGTTTTCAAGACGATTCTTTAGATGCGGGTAGATCGTTTTGCGGACGATTCTTTAGATGCGGTTAGATCGTTATCCTTTAATTTACTTCAGTTCAAATCGAATCGCGGTTGATCTACGATTCGGGATCGGGTGTTGAATCGTTATGTTTTTCCTTCCAATTATACTGTTTTAGTGGCAGAATTGACGTAAAATTTCGTATAAGGAAGGATTTTTTTTTTCTTTCTTGGTTATATCAGTGTTGAATGCAGGTAGTTTTCTACGGGAGGGATTTCTGCGACTCCGGGGAAGAGCGTATTTTAGAGATCCGTAAGGGGAGGGGGGAATTACACATCTGTCATTAAAAAGCATAAAATCTTTAAACTTTCGAGGGGGTTCTATGTTCCGGGGGAATGCCCCCACCGGAATATCCCCTGAATTCAACGCTAGGTTAAATCGTTATACTTTTGTTTAGAAGCACAGTTATACGGGTTACTAGCTTATTATGTTGTATTTTTCAAGTTCGTCCCTTCTAATCCCCCTCCCCCCCCCCCTTCCTCGCCAATCTTAATTTACAAGACCGTTCAAAATATGCATGCAATTTTTAAAATGCCGAATTCTCGTTCTATTTTATTATAAATCCACATTTTGAAACCTTGACTAAAGATACATTTGAGGTCGCCCCCTCCGACCGTTTGGGACTTACCTCTCCCCCGGGGGGCATAGTTATTGTTTCTTCCAAACCATCTCGTGTAACATATCGTTGGAAAGCTTTTAATGACCTCTTTTATTTTCTGTCCCTCCTTCGCCCCCCCCCCCCGTAGTTACACGCTTTCGGCACTTTTTAGCTCACAGGCTATCAAAGCCTGAGAGCTAATGTGCCCGCCGGTTCTGTATGTATCTATGTATGCATGTACGTACGTACGTATGTACGTAACGCGATAACTCTTGATAAAAATAACCGATTAGCTTAAAAAAAATTTTTCTAGGTTCATTCTGATAAGGCGCTTCCCTGATTAGTTTTAGGGGTTCATTGGTTAAGTATAAAGGGGGGTGGAGGGGGCTAATCATCCCTTAACTTAGATAAATGGGTTTTTTATGCAGAATTATCAGATTTTGGTATACCGGTTAATTTTGATAACGAGCTTCTCTGATTAGATTAGAAGGTTTATTGTTATAGTCTAAAGGGGGGAACGGGGGGCTAATACCCCCTAATTTAGATAGATGGGTTTTTCTATCCGATTTGCTTCAAATTTGGTGTACCGGTCTATTCTGATAAGGCACTTCCCTAATTAGATTTGGAAGTTCATTGGTTAAATATAAAGGGGGGGGGGGACGGGGGTTAATACCCCTCTTAAATTTAGACAAATGGGTTTTCCTATCCGATTTGCTTCAAATTTGGTATACCGGTTTATTTGGATAAGGCGCTTTCCTGATGACATTTGGCGGGTCATTGGTTAAGTATAAAGAGGGGAAACGGGGGGGGGGGGACAATCCCCCTTAATTTATTTTTCGAGGGGCATTATTCTTTGAAATAAGAGTCTAATATACAGTTAGTGTGAATAGCCTACGAGCTCAATGCCATCAGTTTAACTGGGCTCTTTTCTTTTTAGCTCACAGGCTATCAAAGCCTGAGAGCTAATGTGCCCGCAGGTTCCTGTATGTACGTATGAATGTATGTACGTAACGCGATAACTCTTGATAGAAACATCCGATTTGCTTCAATTTTTTTTCTAGGTTCACTCTGATAAGGCGCTTCCCATATTAGTTGTGAGGATTCCTTGGTTAAGGATAAAAGGGAAAAGGGGGGCTATTCCCTCCTTAATTTAGATAAATGGGTTTTTCATGCAGAATTATTCGATTTGCTCCAAATATTCGGTATACCGGTTTATTATGTTAAAGAGCTGCCTTGATTAGATTTGGAAGTTCTTTAGTTAAGTATAAAGGGTGGAAAAAGGGGCTAGACCTCCAACCTCAATTTAGATAAATGGGTTTTTCATGCAGAATTATTCGATTTGCTCCAAATTTGGTATACTGGTTTAATATCTTAAGAAGCTGTCCTGATTAGATTTGAGGCTTATTGGTTAAGTATAAAGGGGGGACGGGGGCTAGTCCACCCTTTTTCAGATAAATGGGTTTTTCATGCAGAAGTATTCGATTTGCTTCAAATTTGATATACCGGTTTATTGCGATATGGCGCTTCCTTCATTAGATTTGGAGGTTCATTAGTTAAGTATAAAAGGGGAAAAGGGCGCCCATAAATGGGGGTGAGGGGTGGGAGGTAGTTGTTACGACCCTGCTGATTCGCTACGTTTTGGAATTACTATTTTTGGGCTTATCTGTGAATATCGAAATATTGATTCAAGTATCGATTCTAGAATTTGGGGATCGATTCTTATTGTGATCGATTCTGTTTTATACGATGTCGATTTTAATCGATTCTCAAATTTTCCAGAATCGCCCATCACTAGTAGAGGATTCGCTTCGCTCATCCTAATAACAATACACGGATGCCTTTTGAGTCAAAAGAGATTCATTCCATTCCATCTGCAAACAGGTTTCTAATAACACTTTTTCTGTGTTCTGTCTTTGATAAAATGTTCTTTACGAATGACATTCAGACTTTGATTATTTTTTAATGACGCGTTACAAAATGATGGAGAATGTTTCCAGTTGTGAATAATAATAAAAAAAATCAATTTATCTGATACTTCGATTATCCGTAGTCCTATTTTTCAGGTTCTACTGTTCTTAAATAATAACTGAACTGAGTGTCAGTAAAAATGTTTCCAATGCTATGCCAACTTTTGTGAAAACAGTAAAATCTGTACAAATTGAATTTGTCTAATGTGAAATCCTGACTTAATAGAAATTTTCAATACTCTCATTGAAAAGTATACCGCACAGTTATACATACTAATATAAAGAAAACCTTCCAAAAACAGAACTTTCCCGATACTTTGCGATTCCGGCTTAACAGGCTTTATTGTATTTATAGGAAATATTGTCTACATACAGTAAACTCTCTGTAAGGCGGACTCTGTGTAAGACGGAAATCTGTCTAACTCGGAAAGATTTTAAAGTCCCTGCGAATCCATAGACATAGAGTAAAATTTGTCTAAGGCGGAATATTTTCTACTACGGAAAATTTCATCGGAGCCGATCGATTCCACCTTTAGACAGAGTTTACTGTATTTCCAAAATGTAACTGTCGTAGTATTGGCTTATAATACGGTACAAAATCATGCGTGCGGGGATCTTCATTCTTAAAATCACCTTAATAACATTTGTTTCCTTGCAATATTCATCAAATATTGACTGATATTCTATTAATATTATTGTGAATCTATGAGGGAGGTAAATGTACTATATTAACAGTTTAATAAATATATTTCTCTTTCTTTCTGAATTTATACCTTACAATAATTCTTAAAATGATTACTGGCTAAAACGATAGAATTTCATTTATGGTAAAAAAAAAAAAAATCCCAAGTATTTTCTTATTGTAAACTACTTACAAAATATCATGCGTGCTGGGCTCTTCGCTCTTAAAATTACCTTAATAATATTTGTTTTCCTTGAATTGTAATGGCTTTTAATATATGCTTTTTGGGGAGTATTACCATATGAATTGAGAAAATTCGCCATGATCAGTGACGAGCGTGACAACGTAACTTATGTTTAAGATTTATAAAAAAAAAACTATAATTCGTAAAAATGAAAATCCTAGATAATTGCAAAGCGTTTTCCGTTAAAAATTGAATAACTTTACATAAAAATATGTGTCCTTGCGTATCATGATGTACCGTCCCTTTTATCAAGTAATTTCTACGAGAAAAATACTAAAAATATAAACCTTAAAAATTAAATATGCAGTTTAATTTGTATTACGATAAAGAAATTTTTAACATAGTGAATCAACAGTGGAATTCCAAATGCATTTCCATAAATGCTATTGGTGTTTAGCACTAAATTAAGCGCATTATGATTATTTTTATTCAGTTTACAATATAATTATTTTCGAATTTCATTACTGAAACGAAATATTTTCAACACTGTTTTGCTTGAGGAATAAAGTAACGTTGCTGAAGTAAAACGTGAAATGTAAACTGTAAAATGAATAATCATTGTAGTAAATCGGTAAATGTTAAATAATACCCAATATTGAGTCCATATTGGGGTTCAATTTGTGTCAATCTCACCACGTCATATTTCGTCAGTATTGCTCAATAATGCGCTTTTCATCTGAAATACTTCCAATAAATACTAATATTGGTTAAATATCAGTTTTACGTGGAAATATTGATAATGAGATGACGATGAGTAGTTTAATTTGTATTGCGATAAAGAAATTTTTAACATAGTGAATCAACAGTGGATTTCAGAATGCGTTTCGTAAATGTCATTGGTATTTAGCACTCAATTAAGCGTATTATGATTATGTATATTCAGTTTACAATATAATTATTTTTAAATTTCATCACAGAAACGAAATATTTTTAATAATGTTTTGCATGAAGAATAACTAACGTTTTGCTGAAAAAAAATGTGAAATGTAAACTGTAAAATGAATTATCCTTGTAGTAAATCGATATAAGTTAAATAATACCCAACATTGCGTCAATATTGGGGTTCAATTTTTGTCAATCTCGTTTCATCATATTCCGTCAATATTGCGCCTTTCACCTGAAATACTTACAATAAATACTAGTATTGGTTAAATATCAGTTTTACAAGGAAATATTGATAAAGAAATGGGGAGGGAGGGGGGTGTTATTTTAGATCGGGAGACAAATTCAAGTGAAAATCGATTTAATGTAATAAAAATAATAAAAGAATAACGATTAAAAATTACTTTTATAGAGAAATTTTGTTAAATTAAAAATATATATGTAGATAAAGATTTTTCGGACTTAGCTCAGAAGTAGCTCCTTGTAACACAATTTTTATGTTATCAGCGTACTATAAAATATTTATAATTTTTATAATGTTAAGACATTTTCTTTCAAACTGTTGTTATTTTTTTTACGGGCTGAATAGGAAATGTGTATAGTATCTCCTTACCTTGGGTGTAATTGCAAATGTTTTAAAACGGCGAAAGAGGAGATGAAACGAAGGCAAAAGAGGTGAAGGTAGAGGTGAAAGTGCTATGCATTAGCGGGTAAATTGCCACCCCTAAAATTTAATAGTTTCTTTACTTTGTTAATGACCACAGTTTCTGACTTTTATTAAACAAAAAATACTATTAAAATTTAGTGGTGGCGATTGGACCGCTGGTTTCCAGTTATTCCATCTCTTCCAGTGGTCAAGAATTAGATAAAATATTTTTTGTCCTTTAACCCTCTCGCTGCGCAACCCGAGATTTCCTCTGGGATGCATTTTTTCGTCTAATTACACCCCCCTCCTCCCCTTGATTATTCCCACCAGTTGTTTTTCTATTGTAAATTTTGCCTTATTTAATCGGAGCATTTTCTCATTTAAATCATACAAAATTTTTTGTTTGGAAAAACCGGTGACAAAAGATAGAATTTCTTAAAAGACGATCGTCGCGAAGCTATTTTGATAAAACAATTACGCAGAGAGAGTGTTAAGGCCTTTTAATTTTTAGAATGTTTATTTAAACTTTAAATGAAATTGGAAAATGCATCGAAAATACATCCTAAATTGTGTAAAGCTGATAAGATATTTTAGTTGCCTTTTATAAATACTAACTAGTCCTAATACCAGAGAATAATTTATGAAAAAGTTATTTTATACTGGAATTGAAAGAAGAACTATTTTCATGGGTGTTGGTTGAGTAATTTATTGTATCTCAACATTTTAGTTCAAAATACCCATAGAGTCACTTATTAGAAAAAGGCTGATGTGTGTTTCTAAAACATTTCTCCTGATCTTATAGCATTTAGACAATCTTAAATTTTCTCTTATTGAATCAGTATGCTTTCTCCTCGCAGATTATTTAGGAGAATTTGTTTATTTCAGATCTACAAATAAATTCATTTGAATAGTGCCTAAAAGATGCAGTGAAATAAACTAAACAAAAAATAATTATTAAAAATTACGTTTGCAGAGTTTATTAAATTTGATAAACAATTTAATTAGGGATTATTCGGATTCAGCCCAGCAGTAGAACAATTAACCTCACTTTTACACACTATTATTTAGCTTAATTTGATTCATGTATGTAAATATGTAATCTTGTGGTCGATTTTTTACTCATATTCTGATATGCTAGAATTATAAAACCTATGCACATTTTGTGTTTTTCCAATGGCACTGCAACCTTTTAATATTTTTATAACTGAATTATAAATTAATTTTAACCTTTTTAGGAACGGAAAAATTCTGTTCTTAAAATGATGAAGTAATTGACTGCCACCAGAATTTACAAACGCATTTTTCAGAAAATAAATCCTGCTTTTCTATGCTTTCATTCTACAACCAAAATTTTATTAAAATATTCTTGGTGTCGTTTGACAGTTTTGGAATTAAAAATAGGTGGTAACACCGTATGATCACCGCATTTGAAAGGGTTAAGGCATTTTTCCAAAAGCCAGGTGCAGATGATGAATCGCCAAATATTCTTTATGATTACAGCTGTTTGCCCGTTACAACAGTAATGGAGTTAATTATGTGCCAAAATACACTCGCTAAAAATGCCAACTGGCTATAAAACTGAAATACTGTAACCATTAAAAAATAGAAAATATAAATGGAAAATAAAGACTGTAGTTTTTATTTTAGAAAATACGTTTTTATTATGATATCAGCACACTATTCATTAGTTATATTTTTTTCCAATATTAAATAATTTTCTGCCTAGCTAACGATGTTGTTATTTCCTTAAGGATTGGATATTAAAAGTAAATTCCTCTTTATTTAGTGTGTAACTGCAGTGTGCAAAAATGTGGAGGTGGAAGTTATTAGGTCACAAGATGTCGCGTTTTTATCACAAAGAAGCATACCCTCAACTAGAAGAAGGCGACAAGAACTGGAATGTGGGTAGTTAAGTGCCTCGGATCCTAGTTGAACTCAATTAACTGTTGGAATATTTACAGTCCTGGAGCCGGTGAAATCAAAAGTTCCGTCATCGCAGAATTGAAAAAAAAATTTATGTAAATCGATAGTAAAAAGTCATACGAACAAAATAAGCTAGGTATGACTAGGTTTGACAAGCCGAAAATAAGTTAAATTAAATTAATTATTATTAAAAATTTGTAATGATTTACCGTTTTCCCGGAAAGCCCACACTTGACGAATATAAAGATGCAAAATAAAGGTTTCACCGGTCAAAATTTAAAAAAAAAAATGTGAAATTTTATCACGGGCCGCCTTCTTAAAATAGGTATGACAGACATTTCCGGCAGAATAAAGTTTGTCATACCAAGTTTTTCTGGAAGAGAACAAAATTTTCTATAAAAATGCTCTAAAATTGATCAGTATCCACGATGACGGTAAAACATTATAGGCTATTTCCATGCGAACTTGTCATGTCTGTCACATACTACGATTTTTGGCTACTAGTATTTTAGAACGGAAAAATGTGATTTATTTTATCGGAGATATCTCATCACTTGAATAAGGCGAAGCAAACTTTTCGAAAATAACGGTGGCCAACAAGCATAACGATTTTCAGCTGTGTGACAGACATGACAAGTTCGCATGGAAATAGCCTATACCTTTTTAAAAATTATTAATTTATACGAATTGAATATTTCCAACTGAGCGAAAAAATGCCCCGGCTGGGAATCGAACCCAGATCCTTGGCTTACAAAGCCAATGCTTTTCCGTTTAAGCTAACTGGGCCGACAACCAGCCAGCATATTTCGCTCAGCCTTATTGGTAGTAACATCTGGTCTGTCATGTAAACAGCTCAATAGAATAAACCGCTGGTAAAGGAACTCATATAAACGATGGATACGTAGATGAACTATTATTTTAACACAATCAAACTGATTGGTAAAGTTATCATACGAATTGAATATTTCCAACTGAGAATAAAAAAATGCCCAGGGTGGGAATCGAACCCAGTACCTTGGCTATCATACGAATTGAATATTTCCAACTGAGCGGGAAAATGCTCAGGCTGGGAATCGAACCCAGATCCTTGGCTATCATACGAATTGAATATTTCCAACTGAGTGAAAAAATGCCCAGGCTGGGAATCGAACCCAGATCCTTGGCTTGTTTTTCGCTCAGTTGGAAATATTCAATTCGTATGATAACTTTACCAATCAGTTTGATTGTGTTAAAATAATAATTATTTATTTAATTAAACATATTTTTTTGCTTGTCAAACCTAGTCATACCTAGTTCTTTTTTTTTCGTATGATTTTTAACTATCGATTTATGTAAAAAAATTTCAATTCCGCGATGACTGGGATTTCGATGTCACCGGATCTCGGACTATTACAAATCCCGTAAATATTCTGAAACACAGAAGACCCAGGACCGTTTTAAAATGTTTGTCTTTATTTGGTTCCAAGTAACCTAATTGTCGTTACTTCAAACATAGAGTTTGAAAATTAATCTCCATTTCATGTTTAATTCCCTAAACATCATTCAAAAAACAATTTTAAGAAATAGTCCGTATTTTTGCGTCATTTTAGAATATCGCGCTTTTTTGAAATGTTATAAAAAACGGTCTCATCAAAAACCCAATTACTACTTCAATAAAAATCTTTCATTAATGTATTTGGTATTTTATAATTTTAATATATATTATGAATTTTTAACTATGAAAATTATTTGTAGTGTAGAAAAATTGTTATAAAAATATTAAGTAGAATTAGAGCTACAATTTCTTTCCACGTTTACATGTACAATATTTACAAGAATAGTTTTATCCTAAATTTGAAAAAAATCCATTCTTTTTAAAGCTATCTCCAGATTAGTGTATTAATATCTCTAGCTTTTAATTAATTTTTTAAATGTAGTTACATGCACAAAATATATATTTTTGTAAAGCGTTGAAGACATTTTGTTTCAACTTATATACATATTTCATGATTTGCGCAAAATATATATTTCTTGATATATATTACATTTTATGCGCCAAATATGTATTTCGTTTATATCCGAAAAACTAATATTTTCATGAAGTGTTGCAGTTAATTTGTACCAAGCTGTATACATCATGATAGTTTAAAAGAATTGGTATGGCCATCTGCTGAGCCCGACCGCACCCCCTTCCTACATTTTAAAAAATATATGACCTCTGATCATTTTTGTCCATGTTTAACCATTTGGCCGCTTTTAATGAAAATCCTGATTATTCTCATGGGGGGGGGGGGTAAAAAGGGGTGTCAGAGGCTGCTGCCCAGCATACCCCTCCATTAACCAGGCCCTGGTTATCTAAAAATTTCACGTTTATTTGAAGAAAGATTAAATAACAACCAGGAACGATTATTGCACAAATTTTATGACTTGCCTTTCTGCGAACAAAATATATTTTTCGAGTTACTATTGATATTATTATTATTGTGTGTGTGTAAATATGTAGCAAATTTAATCAAATTAGTATTGTTTGCATTTTAATGACATCTGCTATACTTGAAAACACTGGAATACATTTTTCTGTAGTTTACACATTCCGTCCTTAGCAAAATGCATTAAAATAAGTATGTAATATTTAATTTATTCAAATTAATTTATTTTGAAAAATGAAATTAATTAATTTTAGTTTATTTAAAACACGTATAAGTAGTTAAACTATACAATTAAAGGAGCTTTTTATATCCGCCCAACACTTTGTAAACAAACCACATATTAAATACATCGGACATGCTTTATAAGCTAAAAGTGGTATTTATAATACCATATTTTTAAGAATAGTTTTCAAAATTTTCTTTGCTTTATCTGCAAAAAAATATGTAATGAAATAAACTCATTTTTCACCACTCTACTAGATTTTCCTAAGGATTAATTAGCAAATTAGAAAACAATTAAAAAATATTTTAAATGTAATTTAAATAAGTACCTAATTCGCGTATAAGCCGAACCCAAAATCGAGATGAGTGACAAACTGAATGCCGGTATTTAAAACTGTAATCTTCGTCTTATCGGTCTTATCTGACTTCAGAATTAGCAAAAAGTTTCTAAAATTAAATAAGATGAGGATACCTTTTTACAAATGCTGGTATTCAGTCTATGACTCCTCTCGAATTTGAAGCGGCCTATACGCAAGAATATACGGTATGCAATATTTAATTTATTAAAATTAATTTATTTTGAGAATACATTTGAATCAATTTAGTGTATTTAAAACACGTGGAAGTACTTAAACTATACAATGGTGTGAGATTTTTTTTAGATCTGCCCAACACTATAGGAAAATCAGATATTAAATACATCTTACATGTTTTATAAACAAAAAGTGGTCTTTTTAATAGCATATTTTTAAAAGTGGTTGTCAAAATTGTCTTTGCTTTATATGCAAAAGATGTGTAATGAAATAAACGTATTTTTCACCACTCGACTAGATACCTAAGGATTAGTTTGACTAGCAAATTAGATAATTGGAAAACAATTTAAAATATTTTTAATGTAATTTATCTTAAAATTATATAGGTTATTATTAAAAAAATTATTTAAAATTATTTGTATAGGGAGTAAACTCCCTATACAAATTTTCTATTTTGGAGAATTTGGAGAGGGAAGAAAAACACCGTCTGCGAAATAGCTTATGATTAATGCACAAAAATTCATGAAATGATTGGGAAATTATTTTTCACGTTAAGAAAAGTGATAGATAAAATTCTCAAAGTTCTATACATTAAACTTACCATTAAAAATAATTGCTGTTGTTCAGTAAAATACTGTGAAAAATGCACAAAAATTCGTGAAACTGATTGGATAATTATTTTTCTCCGTGAGAAGAAAATCGATTGATAAAATTCTCAAAGTTTTATTAATTAAACTTTCCATTCATATTAAAAATAATTGCTGTTGTTTATTAATATTGTGAGTAATGCACAAAAATTCGTGAAACTGATTGGGAAATTACTTTTCAAATTGAGAAGAAAATCGATAGCTCAAATTCTTAAAGTTCTATTAATTTAACTTCCCATGCATATTAAAAATAATGGATGTTGTTTATTAATAAAATGGTTAGGTTTATTATCAATATATAAAATATGAACTTCGTTGAAAATTGTTATTATGATAACGCCACGTTATATCCTTTATTTGGGTGTATCTCTCTTATTTTGTTTCTCCCTCTCTCCCTCCTTTCCTCCCCCGCACAAAAAATCAGTTCTACCTTAACTGTATTTTTAAATAATTTTATAGTTATTGCAATAAGTGTCTATTATAAAAAGTGCAGTGCTGTAACAATTTTGTTAAAACAATTGTAATATGCTAGTAAACATATTATTAGATTTACTTCTAGGTTACTATTTTTCTTATTTTGTAAATACACTCTATTATTTGTTTATTTGTATGCCTGTATGCGCAGTATAACGAGAAGCTACTGCATTAACACTTAAATGCATGATTTTTTAGTTTGTTTCAAGAAAGTTATATATGATTCTCAGAAAGGTTTATTACAATGAAAAAAATCAGAGATACATTTTTCGTATAATATGTCAACATTTTCTTATGTTGCACATCTGTAATACAAGTAAATTCCAAATTTAAAAGGATGAAGTGAGCGAAAAGCGTTCTATAAGCGTTCTAAATTACGATTTTTATGCAATCGTATGAAATACGAAACCGATTTCAAACATAATGGTTGGAAAATGGATGGTGATAGAACCTGCTCAAACATAAGCTATATTTTATGTTGAGGGAGCAGGAGCAAAAGAATTGCGATTTTTGTGGTACTGAAGAGGCTAGAAACTTTAAATATAGCACGGTAATTACTTATAAAATATGAATGTCCTCTAAGATCAGTCGATAATAAATTCGAAATTAAAAAGAGGTGAAGCGAAGGGAAAGAGCGAAAAGCATTCTAAAAGAGTCTTAAATTACGATTTCTATGGAATCTCAGGAAATAATAAAACCGATTACAGAAGTTATTGGCTACGAATCAAGAGTGATAGTCCCTGATCCTATACGTGCTATATTTTATGCCGGTGACACTACCCCCTAACTGGCAGGAAGAACAAGAAAGCCATTAAAAGCATCTAAATTCCGTTTTCTATAGAATATTAGGAAATATCAACCAATTTCAAGGTTAATGTTGGCAAATTAATGGTGACAGTCTCTGTTTCAACATTTTTCGAGACATTCTATTTCAACTCTGTTTCGGTATTTTATGTTGGTGCCACTGACACCAGGGAGGTAATAGACTGTTAGACAAGAAGCTTGGTATTTGACATGATGGTTAATTTTAAGATGTAAATGTGTTAAGATGGTTCCTAAAAAATTCAAAACTTCAAATGAATACTGAAATGAGAGTATGGAATGAGCATAAAAGTCTCAGAATACTTTCTAAATTATCATTTAATTGGAATTAGTTTTAGTTCTTCTTATTAATTAAAATCTCATTTCTGTCTATTGCACTTTTATAATGAAGTTTAGTCAAACTGTGGCTTAATTTGTAATTTTTGAATTATTTCAAAAAGTGTTCTTCTAATAAGAAATAGTCACGCAAATATCACTTGGCATATTTCAACTATTACGCGAGCAAAGCTGCGGGATTTGCTAGTCTGTAATACAAGTAAAAAACTACTGTCCTAACCAAATATTGCAAATTAGTAAATATTTTAATAAGTATGAATCTAAAAACATTATTTTATATAATTTTCTATTTTTTAGCCTTAAATGCAAAGTAATATATGCTGCTCTATGCATTTAAGGGTTAAAATTTCATAGGGTTAAAAAAAAAATAGAAACTACATTAGTTGCTATTCTTATTCAAGATTATAAATCTAAACCTTATACGTAGTTGACAAGTCTTTAAATAATGTTTTTTCAAGTATGATAAATTGCGTTGCAGTTTAAAATGATAAATAGCGCATAATTAAATTAATTCTGTTTCAACCCAGCATCTATCAAAATATTAAGCACAGATACATATCTTGTGTGAGCAAAGAAAAATTTGAATATCTAAGCCAGTTTTTATATGGGAAAAGGGTCTGTTTTGGAACGTGTCATGAAGCTTAAACCGCATAAAGGTAGATTGCTTTATGATCTGTTGCAACGAAGAGATTATATTTGTGGGACAAGACCGGTGGGAGTTTAATCTTGAAATCCAATGCAATTGCTGCTTAAGCATGTCAAACATGTGTAGATCAAATCAACCTATCAAACAATCAATAAAGAATTCATATGTGAAAATATTCGACGTATAACTTAAAAAAGAAAAAAAAACTGCCTAAGATGCTTTGCCTTGACCGGCAAGATGTTTTTTCTGCCAATGCTGACCGACGCCTACATTTTGAAATTTTCATCGTCATTACCGTACATTTCTGCTTTAAAATTTCCCACAGCCATTGACCTGTATAAGACCTTTTAATTGAACACCTTCTCCATGAAGTTTTTTAAAAAAAGGAAAAAAAAACCTTTCATAACAATGAATCGCCAACATACGGTACGGTCACAGCTATGACGCCTTACTCCCCCCACCCCTTTTGAAGAAATCGGAACACTGTAGGGTCGCTCCGGAGCGACTACTCATGAGTAGATACGGTCGACGCCCAGATCACCATTGAAGAATAATTCCCTTTTGTGTTTCATACGATATCTTGTTGAGTATAAAAACCTTGTTTCAACATTGAGAGCCACATTAGCTTCACAGATATTATAGAGTAAACAGAAAATCTTCCGTGGTTTTAATTTGTCCAAGATGAAGATGGTATGTAACTTTTGAATTTTCTGGTTCTTTGCCAGCAGCTTAATCCCTTTGCTACTTGGAGAAGCCTTTGTTTAATCTATATTTTTAATTGCATTTAAAAAAATTATTAATTACCTCAATCTCTTCCGTTTAAATTTGGATGCCTTTACTATCATGGCGTATTTCCATACATTACAATAAGGATTACTTCTAAAATCTGAGTCCGCGGGGAAAATTTTTTAACTGTTAAGATTTCCCAATGCTTTGAGCTTTATTTCTCCAGGTTAATATTTGAATGTCTTCATTACTTTTACACAATTTTCGCGCATCCAATTTCCAAACATTAAAATAAGGATTATTTCTAAAATCTGAATACGCGTGGAAAATCTTTTAACTGTTAAGATTTCCCAATGCTTTGAGCTTTATTTCTTCAGGTTAATATTTGGATGTCTTTGTTACTTTTACGCAATTTTCACGCATCCAATTTCCATACATTAAAATAAGGATTATTTCTAAAATCTGAATACGCTTGGAAAATTTTTTAACTGTTAAGATTTTCCAATGCTTTAAGCTTTATTTCTTCAGGTTAATGTTTGGATGTCTTTGTTACTTTTACACAATTCTCATGCCTCTAATTTTCATACATTAAAATAAGGATTATTTCTAAAATATGAATACGCGTGGAAAATTTTTTAGCTGTTAACATTTCCCGATGCTTTAAACTTTATTTCTTCAGGTTAAATTGGATGTCTTTATTACACAATTTTTATACAATGCAATAGGAAATATTCCTAAAATTTGAAAAAATATAAAAATGTTTTGAAATGGTATTTAAGGTTTTACAAGGCTTTCAAGTATCAATTAAATTTATTTTTTCACTTATGAAAATGGATGTCTTCATTGCCATTACACATCCAATTTCCATACGCTGTAATATGGATTATTTCTAAAAATAAAAATAAGAATGGAAAATATGCAGAGGTGCCAAGTTGCCACTAATCCTCCGTAATATGCGAGTTAATTTAACCCTGGTTTAATACATTTCGCACCAGAATTGTTTTTCAGAGATGAAATTAAATAAGTTCCACCTAGAAAATTGGAATTAAATAATTAAAGATTCATCAAATAATTTTTCTGGTTCGAAACGTTGTTAAACTGGGTTAAATTAATCCACGCATTACGGAAGATTAGTGCGAACTTGGCACCTCTGAATATGTGAAACGTCTCTGAAAGATTATATTCCTTCATTCATTAATTAGCTTTATTTCTTCGATTTAAACTAAGAAATAAAATTAAACTTGTCTTTATTATCAGTACCAATCCTATTTTCACAAATTAATTGTTTATTTTTCAAAAATCTGTATAAGCATGCGTAGAACTTTGAATTGCAAGTTAAGGTTTTCTGTTGCTTCATACATAATAACTGTACGGTAATATGGATACTGTAATACTATGTAATTCTTCCAGTATTCTTAATTAATTTTTTTTTTAGTTTAAAACTGCATCTTTATTAACAATACACATCATATTTTACATATTATCATTTTTCTATATATTATTTCCAAAACGCATGGGGAAAAATTAAACGTTAATTAAAAATTTCTGCAGGAAAAAAAAATAATTCAGTGATTATATAGCTCAATACAACATAGCAAACATGGAAATATAAATTTTAAAACTTGAGTAAATCTGAGTTAAATTGTCAATATTTAAGTAAATAATTTAATGAAAATAAAAATTTAATGAACATCATGGCAAAATTAATTCACTAATGACTTATTATTTCAAAATATTTCTCAATTGAAATTACCATCTTTAGGCTGAATTATTATTCCTGCAATATGGAAATATTTTTAATCTTCCATTTCACCCTAGTAGAAGGCCTACATTGACTGTATACGGCCCAATATTGTGATAATATATCAATAATCGAAAATACTTTTAATGAAATAATAATACTGTTTAAGTAATAGCTTTGCATGGAATGTTATACCACTATTGCAGAAACACTGGTTTTACATTAGGAATATTTTCAATGAAAATGTTGGCAGAAATATTGGCTTTACATTCGAAATATTATCAATGTAAATCTGGAAATATTTCTTTTCAATATCGATGGTATATTGAAAATGATAATGAAATGCAAGCACTTCAGTGCTTGAGTGGTATTTTATAGCAAAATACATCCAATATTGATCAATGTATAGCCAATAAAAAGACTATTTTACCCAATAAAGTT
This sequence comes from Maratus speciosus, assembly GCA_963932465.1. Taxonomy (NCBI): domain Eukaryota; kingdom Metazoa; phylum Arthropoda; class Arachnida; order Araneae; family Salticidae; genus Maratus; species Maratus speciosus. The sequence goes on from OZ010793.1 coordinate 179,054,173, forward strand.
TAAACTAGTAGACAATGTCAGGTCGCATCAGTTCCATTAGTCAGGTTAAATCCAGGTATGATTTATTTTTACATCATATGTTAATAAATGCTTAAAATAATTTAAAAATCCCGAAAACCGATTAAAAATAATTACAGTTTTCAAATAAATTTTATTTGACAGTGCATTGTTTGTTGAATTCGATCAAAATTTACATAATATTTTTTTGACATTATGCGATATTTAGAAGCGAAAGTATTTGCGATCAAAGTGAAAGTAATCTACAGTCGTCGTCTGGTCCGTTCGTCTGTCTGTCTGTGAGTTTGTCCGCATATAACAGCACAAAAACAACTCAACCGAATGATTTGAAATTGAATATATATATAATCATTGCAGAATTGCAGTCATTTCAAATTATATGAAAATCGAATCAAAATAAAAAAAAATATCAATAAAAGATTTCTTAATTCTACTAAATCCTATCAAACGTAATTAATTCAATGATAGGTAATTATTCTAGGTTGCCATTTTGATTGTTCTAATAAATCCTATCATACGTAATTAATTCAATGGTATCCCATGATAGGTAATGATTCTAGGTTGCCATGGTGATTACGTCCTATGTTCGATGGAGCCATATTATTTCCGTATTACTGAATTTTAATATATACAACCGTAATAAATTTTGTATTCATGCATTTTTGCATAAGAGTACAACAGCTATTGCACCAAGATCTGAATATTAAAAAAACTAGTGACAGTACGAATGTACTTAATTTATCACGTTTGACCTACAATTTCCGACTTGTTGTTTTACAGTCTGGATATAAAGGCTAGAATGGAATGTGATCAAGGCTTACCTTCAGAAAATTAATGTTTTCCAGAACATTTTCAAAAGTCATTTATATGAAGTGCTATTTGAAAAATTACAAATTTAATTACCAATGTCTATACACATAGTTAGTCAAAGTAGGATTAATTAACCCTTTATCTACTGACGGTACTTATAAGTACCATTAAAATAACTTGTTATAAAATTCATTTAATACATCGATTAGTTGTAATACAGTTCAGAAGGAGTTATACATACATTACTTTATCTTGTTCCAAAAGCCTTATGGATTACACAAAACAAAAATATTTTTAAAAGGATGATTTCTTTTGCCTTTGCATCTTTTCAGCTTTTTTGGCGTTGGGAGGGGGGGGGGGATTTTCTGTTCGGAAATATTTCTATATTTCTATCGTAAGAACATTATATTTGGGCATTTCCTAATTCTACAAAATACTAAGAAAAATATTTAAAATAAAAGATTTGAGTGGGGTTATAAATATTGCACAAAATCCCCATAAATTCAAATTTAATTAATCCTGCTAAATTCTTCAATCTTTCTGAAATCCTTCTAAAATTTATTAAATGATTATGTAAATATTCTAATGTAGTTTAAACAATTCACGAAAAAAACTTTAGAAGATAAAATTTTCTTGAATTCATAATTCAGTACATAAAGGGTTAATGAATATTTCGACAGTTTAGTTCATTATCTTGAAATATGCCAAAAAATGTAAAAACCAAAAATAAAGTTTAATTTTAAAACAAAAGAGTGCGTTTCAAAAAATGTCAAAAAATAATTTATTTTTTTAATTGTTTTCAATTTTATATTAATTTTAAATTAATTAATTTTTTTTTCAAAGATCTTAGTTTTAGCAAATAGATTGCCAAAATTTTCATACGTGGTTACAATTTTATGAACTTGATGTTGAACGGTTTCTGAATTAAAGCACTTACAAATTCAAATTTCGTCCATTTTTACCCTCATATACTTTCTCTTTCGGACCCGGTTTTGATATATAAAAGAACCCTCTAAAAAGTATTAATAATACTAAAAAAAAATTCTAAAACCAAAATCGAAAAAAGTAAAAACAGGCCTTTAGAGATCGAACTCAGCTATCTTATACAAAAAAAATTATAAATAAATAAATAAATAAATATTGAAATGCAAACAAGAAATTTGAAAAGGACGCCTCCATTGGTTTAACATTAATTTGCGAGAGTAAAAATACAAATTGGACCATTCATTCAAAAGTTACGCATCGACATTAAGTAAAAACATATGTATGTAAATTAATTATATACCCTGTTTTCTTAGAAGTCTGTTAATAAGCAGTAAAAAAGTTTCAGAACATATGTACAGTAAAAAATACTTTATAAAATCATATCACTCGAATTGTTTTATGTAACTTATTCTGTACTTCTATTTTTTTTTTTTTTTTTTTTTTTATGTAACATATTTTGTACTTCTCTTCTTTTTGTGTAACTTTTTTAGTGCTTGTTTTCTTTATATGTAATTTACTTTGTGCTTCTTTTCTTTTAAGAATCTTTTCTATTGTCTTTTTCGAGAAATAAAACAAACACTCGGTCAATCGCCTAGAGTATTATCGTTTAAATAGACTTGATAACAGTGTTGTTTTTTTTTATGTCATACATGCCAAGTTTGCTATGAAAAACATTGATGCATAATAACTTTATATTATAATTAGCATAAAATTAATTAAAGCTTCGTAATTATTTATTAAAAAATATAAATTAAAGAAAGATTTAAATAAAGTACCTCAGTGAAACCAGAATAAATCTAAAGAAAACTTGTTTGTATAAACTAAACTGCTTTATGTTACATCTCGTTTAATTTTGGTATCTTAAACTTCGCGTGATTGACTGTTTGAGAAACAGCCTTAAATTAAAACAAAAACGACAAATCGTGCTTCCAGCATAGATTATGAAATAATTTTAACACATTCAGAACATTTTAACAAAACCTCACAGTTTAATAAGGTGAAAAATTATGTCTAAATAAAAAAGGATGGCCGCTCTGGGAACTGAGCTTTCGCTCTAGAGTATCAGTACAATCCCGGGGCAAGGGTTTCAAATAAACAATTTTAAAAATGCATAACGCATTTGTAATCCCGATTTCTGCTATTACCATCAATAGTTAGAAAAATATCCGAATTCTTTTGTGCAGCTCTGTCTATGATATATACACGGAAAAAACTGTTTTGTTGAAATTACTAAATTTTGGTTCATATAGCTGCTCCATCCAAATATTTTGGTTGGAATGATTAAATTTTGGTTAAATTAACCAAATTATTTTGTTAATTCAACAAATCGTTTGGTTAGTCCACCCAAAATTTGGTCATTCCAATCAAAATATTTGGATGGAGCTATATGAAACAAAATTTAGTAATTTCAACAAAACAGTTTTTTCCGTGTATATTTCTATGGATAGTACGTAGTATGCTCAAGGTTAGTTCAATTAAATGGGTACCACAGTTTAAAGCTCTCCTTCAGAAATTTCCTTCAATAAACAAAAATGTATTTGACAACTTTTGTGCAGCCCTGTTTAATTATTATCTAAAGAATTTATATCCACCAAATAATGTGTAAAAAAATAGTTAAATTTAAAAATGCGTATCGCAACTAAAAACGTACTTCTAACAATTATTATTCATAGGCTTCATTAGTTCAATTATTTTTCCTTTTCTTCAGTAGCTAAATTATTTTGTGTGTTCCTGTAAATGAAAGATAAAATTTATGTACATCATATTCTACAGTCAGCACTTTCTAGTACCCCTTAGTGATACACATAAATTTCAATATGTTTAAAACAGTCTAATATCATTAAAAGACACAGCAAACGATTTTTCCTCATAGAACGTAAAGTAACGAAATTCTTTTGAGTGCCACTGTAAACGAACCGTAAATACAACACATTTCTTTTTCGTTCCTGTAAATGAAAGATAAAATTTATGTACATCATATTCTACAGTCAGCACTTTCTAGTACCCCTTAGTGATACACATAAATTTCAATATGTTTAAAACAGTCTAATATCATTAAAAAACACAGCAAACGATTTTTCCTCATAGAACGTAAAGTAACGAAATTCTTTTGAGTGTCACTGTAAGCGAACCGTAAATACTACACATTTCTTTTTCGTTCCTATAAATGAAAGATAAAATTTATGTACATCATACTCTACAGTCAGCACTTTCTAGTACCCTTTAGTGATACACATAAATTTCAATATGTTTAAAACAGTCTAATACCATTAAAAAAACACAGCAAACGATTTTTCCTAATAGAACGTAAAGTAACGAAATTCTTTTGAGTGCCACTGTAAACGAACCGTAAATACTACACATTTCTTTTTCGTTCCTGTAAATGAAAGATAAAATTTATGTACATCATATTCTACAGTCAGCACTTTCTAGTACCCCTTAGTGATACACATAAATTTCAATATGTTTAAAACAGTCTAATATCATTAAAAAACGCAGCAAACGATTTTTCCTCATAGAACGTAAAGTAACGAAATTCTTTTGAGTGCCACTGTAAACGAACCGTAAATACTACACATTTCTTTTTCGTTCCTGTAAATGAAAGATAAAATTTATGTACATCATATTCTACAGTCAGCACCTTCTAGTACCCCTTAGTGATACACATAAATTTCAATATGTTTAAAACAGTCTAATATCATTAAAAAACACAGCAAACGACTTTTCCTCATAGACCGTAAAGTAACGAAATTCTTTTGAGTGCCACTGTAAATAAACCGTAAACACTACACATTTCTGTTTCACTACTGAACATGCCATGGTAATCCCTAATAACATATACCAATTTTATTTCAATCTGACGATATATATGCCAGAGCACCAATAGACGGACACATAAACCGATTTCATAAACACCTTTCAACTACAGTTAAATTTCCATTTAACGAAGTCTCAACGTTACGCTTAAACACTTCGTTATGAAGAAAATTCGTTAAATAGAAATCAACTCAAATTCATGAAATTTGTATAATAATATACACTGCACATGCATAAAATAAAAAATATACCTAAAATGTCAATATTGGAAAAATGTATTTTAATTCGGCGGTATTTTTTTTATGCAATGTAGACACATAAGAAAAATTAAATTAGAATCATGTATAAAAAATCACATAATAGAGAGATGTAAACAAAAACTGAAGAGTAGCGTACCTTTTTCCATTTTTCTCAATATTCCAAATCCTTAACTTTAAAAAAAGTTTAGAATAATAGAGATTTCTTATAAAAAATGCACTCCTCATAAAAATCTTCGCACTTTTGTAAGCATTCCATCTGTAACATTTTCGTGAAACTGGAATCTCCTTCTTATCGTATCGAAGACTTTTAAAATTTCTTGCTTTAAATGTAAATGATTAAATAAATAAATAATTTCATTTTCATACAATCAGCTGAAATAAATTCATACATACAGCGTAACAGCAACCTCTCTGTTTGAATGTTGTACACGCGCGAAAGTGGAATAAACTTCGTTATATAGAATATATTTTTCGTAATATGGAGAATAACTTGCATGTTAATGGTGTAGATTACTCATTGAGGGTTGGTTCACCCAATTGATATCGCAGACTTTCAATGAAGCTCGTTCTGTCCCCAGTGAATATTGTCTGTTTTTAAAATAACTAATTTTAACTGTTCTTGATTTGTTCAGTCGTTTGCTATGCAATGGATATTTTGTACTGATGATGCCTCGCGTGTCGCTTGGCGAAATGTTTACAAATTGTATTTTTAATTGTTTTTAAGTATATTTTTTATAATTTTTTTTTAACTGTGCTCAAGTCTGTCTTAATTTATTTTATTTGGTGTTTTAATCTTAATGGTGTTCAAAGTTAAGGTTCAGCAGAAAATTTCGTTAAGTAGAAAACTTTCTTAAATAGGGACATCGTTAAAAAGAAGTTCGACTGTATTTTGGAATGTGTTAAATAAAGCAATTTTAGGTAAATATATCTGCTATGATATGATGCAGGGAATTTTTTATCATATTAACAATATAAGATAAACTCACCGGTAGTGGGCCACTTAAGTACATTTACCTAATTTAGGGATGCACCGAATATTCGGTATCTATTCGGTATCTATTCGGCCATGTTACCGAATATTCGGTTTGGCCGAATATCAAACTATTTGGTATACCGCATATATTCGGTTTGGCCGAATATCAAACTATTTGGTATACCGGATATTCGGTTTGGCCGAATATCAAACTATTTGGTATACCGCATATTCGGTTTCGCCGAATATCAAAATATTCGGCCGAACCGAATACTTAAATAAGATTTTTAAAACATATTTTTAAAAACCTTATAAAACTTTTACATTTAACAGTCAACTTATAAAGATATTCAGAATAATTAGAAACAGAATCATATTTAAATAAAAAAGAATGTTTTTTACATTATTTATTTGTTGTTTGTTAAGTATTATTTAAGAAAATTACCCAATCACGAGGATTTTCAAGGGAATTAATTATGTACAAATGTAAGTTCCTGAACACTGTCCAGTAAATAAGCTGTTTCTTGCTAAGATTTGAAAAACAACCATTTACAATCTCTGAAAATGATCGCCCACTCCAGACACCGATCTAGGATGCAGTTAAAAACTTCCTTGCTTAATCAAAGGGAATAGAGCAGTTATTCTTGCTGAGTTGCCACCATATAAAATTTGAATAGATTGTATTATTTATTTACTTTTACTTCAGTCTCTTCCTGACAAACAAATAATATATGATCCTGTGCAATTTTTCTTTCAATTTTTTCTAAATTTCTCTTTGATTTTAAAATGTTTGTTTTAGAATTTAAGAAAATTTTATTCATTTGTTTTAATTCACAGAAGAAGCTATGAAATTTAAAATTTTATTAATTAAAAAAGTTTTATAACTATCATCTTCTTAAATAACTCAAAAAAATCTTTTTCAGCATAAAGTTTACTTGAAAAAAGCTCTTGTTTACCAAAATGAAAGTTTCTGTTTTAATTATTATGTAAAATTGTTTTAAAATTTAACGTTTTAATGCCTTTAAATTTTGAAATATAAAAGTATTTGACAAGCCGAGTTATCGGTATTCGTCCTAACAGTTACTATTCGGCTAGCCGAGTATTCGATATTCGGTTTGCCTGTAGGCCTAATATTCGGTATTCGACCAGAATCACTATTCGGTGCATCCCTAATCTAACTATTATTAAAGTGTTATTGAATCGCGAAAGAAATATATGTATATATTTTAGCCTAGTTCCAACCTTCCTGTATCAGAATAATTTTGCCTAGTTCGAACCTTCCTGTATCAGAATAAACATTCAACGTTTCAAAATATATTCTTCGGAAAAAATGAAAAAATAGAAAATGTTACCTTCCTCTATGCTCCAGTAGAGGGAGTAGTAAATTTCTGATACATGAATTTTTAAATTTTCAGCTTATCTAACAAACTATTCCCGATGTAATAGAGTATATCAACAGCTGTTTAATTCAAAATAAAACATAATATTACGGAAACAATGTTTTAAATAAAACTTATCTCTAAATGAAAACTCTAATAATTTACTAAAAATTCTGTTTTTGAAGAAGCTCTAGAAAATAAACAAATGTACTAGCAGAAAAAAAAAATATTCTTACAGTTTATGGAAAGTTAGCATTTGAGGATGTTAGTCAATAAGATTTCTTTTAGCCGTTTTTCAGAAATGCATTGTGGTCTTGTTTTTAACCCTTAAATGCCGGTTGCTGCTTTTCGGCAACATACCCTATTTAGGCTCTAAAATATATTAGAATAATATTGAATCTATAATGCCTAACGCTGCCAATAAAATACATTCTGAAAATATTATTAAATCGATTTTCAACATGTAGATGGCAACACTTGTGCTGTTTAAGAATAAAGATAGATTTATTTTTTCAATTGTTGCTACTTGTTCTTTTTGTTTTGTTTGGAAGCTTGCGAAATACCCTATTTTGTTCCGCAGTGAGCAAGTAAAATTTATTTCTTATTATAGTTCTAAAATTCTTGTGTGTTTAATATTATAGAATTTTATCAGGGAAAATTTTTTTTTCAATTAAAGACCAGTATTGCCGATTAGTAACAAACTGTTCTTTATCCGTAAACCCTGCTTAAAACAAAATAGGATTTTTTTAAGTATTTTTCCCATAATTTATTTAAAAAATGAAAGCCGAAAAACATTATTACAATGATTTTTGAAAAATCAGGCATTTAAGGGTTAAACTTTAAAAATTAGTGGAAGACTATAGGTGCATTTACCTTACTTGAAAGTGTTTATGACATTGGTTTGTTGGTTGTCTGCCTTTTCGTGCTTTAACTCTCATAAACATACTCGCCAATATGTTTAATAAAATTATCGCCTTCTTTAACCGCCTTGTAACTTTTTTAAAGTTATTGAGATTTATTACAGAATGTTCGCTATTAAAAATGAAGAGGTTAGACTTTATAGTTCATTAAGTTTATTAATTCATTAGTTCATTCAGACTTTATAGCAGGGACACAAAATAGAATACCTTAACATTATAGTCTGCGGGTGAAAATCGTTTGCAGTACATTTTATTACTGTTGCGATACTTCCAACATGAAGAAATTGATATACATAACTGACATACATCATGTAACCTGCGGAGTATAGAATATGTAGCATTTATAATTAGTTAACAGTGACGCAGAAAAGAATTCAGTTATATTATGTAGTGCTGCCAGGTGTCCTGCGTAAATTGGAGCTCCAAATGCTCTGGATACCAGTATTTGAAAGTAATTTTCTTCGCCTTATCTAATGGCAGAATTATCTCCGATTAAAGATGGCGAAGTAAACTGTAAGATTTTAGTTGTGTCTAGAGCATTTGGAGCCCTTGTTTACGCGGCACTCCTGGAAACTGTAACTGTGAACGAAGAAGGGAAATCTTTTGTGGTGTCATTTTACTGATGTTATGATTCTTTAAACATACTGAAATTGATACGAATTAGCACGATTGATACGAGATGCACTGCAACATGTCGTCTATAGATTATAGAGTACGTAGCATTTATCTTTCATTTACAAAGACACACAAAAATATTAAGTTACAAGGCTGACTGTGATCAATAATTGTTGGAAGTCCGTTTTCAGTTGGTGTATATTATTTAAATTTACTAATTTTTAGCGTATTACATGGTGTATAAATTCTGTAAATTATATACAGTACTGCACGAAATAATTAGCACAATTTACAGCATATAGGCAGCAATTTCAAAAAAATCGATTCATACCACGATTTTTTATTTATTTATTTATTTTTTAGATTGTTTATTAAGATATGTCGTATAATTGTACGAAAAAATAAAATTTGTTTACAGCAGTATATGTTAGAGTTGAAAAGTATTTCATAATTGATGTCCAATACATGATGTTTGTTCCTGTTTTTTTTTTTTTTTTTTTTTTTTTTTTTTTTTTTTTGTTTTCTTAAGCCATTTTAAAATATAGGATTATTTAATTATGAGAAAACAGTAAATTCTCTTTTGCATACTTTTTATTGGTATTTTTCCATGTTAGAGTAATTTCTAAGGAAAAATAATTTTTTATATACCACTCTCTATAATTTATAAAGCTCGTATTTACTTATTTATTTTCATTTATTTACTTATTTATTTTTCCAAAACCGTCAGATATTTCGTCATTTATTTCGTCAAATATTTTCCTTTTCTGTGTACAAGAACCAAATATTTGTAGTTCAGTGGTTTTACCGAATATTTTCTCGCTATAAACATGTTTTGTCGCTTCTTAATAATAGAAAACTCCACTCGTTCTTTCCTTAATCGCAAACTAGTATTGGTTATATTTGGACACAATATTGCATCAATATTTAATTCATTTTAATACCAGTATTGATTAAATATTGGATTTATATTATAAATATTTGAAATGAAATACCACCATTACAGAAGTATTGTCTTTCCATTGGAAATATTTATAAAATGAAATACAACCATCACAGAAACACTACCTTGAAATTGAAAATTGTTTCAATGCATCGCCAATGTTGCAGAAATATTAGATTTTCAGTGAAGTGGAAAAATGTAGAAGCGTCGCAATAATTTAATTTCAATTTTTCATCCCAATATTTCATGCCAGTATTGGAAACGATAGATCCAATGCAAACAATATTACTTCAATATCGTTTTGTTACGATGTTTATCTTTCTACCTTCAAAGAAGTGCTGGTACTTTTGTATTATCCGGAAGGATAATCTGCGAACACTGGCGTTGATAATACTATTTACAATAACTCCTGTCAGCTAATGCTTGTAGTTACTTTTGTAGTAATGAAATGTGTGTAATGCAAGATATATTTATTGTAAGTATGTTGTATTGTATATCTGTTGTAAATTGCTGTAAGACAGTATATCTGAACTTCTTTACACATTATAAGAAATATGTCGCAAGATTAGACATGTAAGCATGGCCGGGTGGTACATACAAAAGGAAGGGTCTAGACTACCACTACTTTTATGCAAATTTTGCCTGTATTTAATCAGAAAGTTTTGTAATTAAATGAGGCATAAATTTTTATAAAGAAATAGTGGTAGTAGTGCAACTTCTCTTGTTTCCCTGTGTGCACCACTGAGATTGGCAGATGGGAAATCCATAGTGATCATAAAAAGACTTCCCCGATATATGAACCCCTCGCGGCCAAACCGCTCAACCAATCGAAAAGAAATTTTAGATATACTTATTTGAAGATATGCGCTCGAGATCGTGATGATTTAATCCTTTCATTCATACGGGCCTCATATGAGGACAGATAAGTATTGTCCTATAAAGCAAATAACTTTTCAGCATTCATTTATGGAGATTTGATTTATGGACAGATAATAGCTAGCATGCAGCACAATAATAAAAATATTTTATAACGGGTTCTCCTTTATCACAAAAAAAGATTTTTTGTGAATAATGAGAAATAACAAAAAATAATTTATGCATGAAAAGGTTAACCCTTTCAGGGGCAAAGCAATTTCATTGCTAAACTGTTGAAATTAATGACTGACACCGGAATTTGAAAACAAATTTATTTGTAAACGAGAAAAAGCTATATTTCGCATATATAATAAATTGAAATTTTTTTTACCAAACTTCTGGTGCCATTGTAGCATTTGGGAATTAAAATTAAGTGGTTTCATAGAAATACCACCACCCCTCAAGGGGTTAAAACAATACACCTCTTACGGTTACGGTTACAGTGAAAAAATTTCGAATTTTTCGAATGGCAACATCCATTTTCTTCATGCGCATATTCATCAGCGCATTGAAAAACCATAATTGGCGTTGGAATGATTCACGTACGATGGAAATTTACGGCACTTGCAAAAAAGACCATTGCGAGAAACGAAGGAGTGGCTACAAGACATGTTTTTCAGTAGCTGATTTTTATTTTCATTTGTGAACTGAGTAATGGTGTAAGATTTGTTTTAAAATGTGTTTTTGAGTTGTGTTTGTGTACACATCGTGAAAATAAAAATATAATGATTTGTTTTAGAGAGCTGGATATTGCGTTGCATAGGAACTGATTAAGATTGAGTGCCACAATATGACGCCGGCAATTTTAGTCATACGTGTATCTTTCCAACGCCATTTATGGTTATTCAATGCGCTGTTGAATTTGCGCATGAAAAAAAAGAGGGTTTTGCCTTCGAAAATTTCGAAATTTTTTCCCTGTAACCGTAACTGTGAGAGCTCTATTGTTTTAAATCATCATGATCTCGAGATCATACCTTCAAATAACTAAATCTGAAATTTCCTTTCAATTAGTTGAGCAGTTAGTTCGCTAGGGGTACATATATCGGGGAAGTTCTTTTATGACCACCCTGTATATGTATATAAGTATAAAAAAAATGTATTAACTTATTATTGCAAACTGATTTAAGTTTTTAAAAAATATTTATCATTTTTGTCGGTATATTTTCCTGGCACGATAATATATAAGTACTGAAATGCCACTTGCTTAACCTTCCGTCTACCAGACGGGTCCATTGGACCCGACATGTACATTCAAAATATTTATTCAAACCAGAAATTTCTTCAAAACAAACTAAATGTATAAATCAGACAATAATAAGTTAAATAAACAAATTAAATAGTTTTAAGTAAAAATTCTGGTGTAGAATGTTTTTATAAAACTTGAGTAAAATTTCCGGTAGTTCTAGGGTTAACCATGAAAACTAAAACTAAACTTTTCTAACTGAACTCGTTTTATTCCGAATAATATATTTTTTTGGTGTGAATAACTATTCCTCTGAAGCATTAATTTTTTTTTAAATGCATGTGTTTGTATCTTTGTTGCGTATTCTTTATTTCTCCAATAAATTTAAATCTTTATGAAAGCTTTTACTGTCGTACAAGCGTCTTAAGATTAATTAAAATCTTTTTATTTATTGAATTATTTTTATGTTGAATACACATTGGTGAATACACCCTTTTCGTACATATATATGACTACATACGTACTTACATACAAACTTACAGGATATCCTAATCCTGACTCAGCGTTTTTAAAATTCCGTAACAAACAGTGTCAGCCATTGAATTTATTCTTGCAGGAGATTAATGTGCAAAACCGGTAAATTCTTATATACGCTTACTTATTTTAGATCCAAATATCATCTGGCGCTGCGTTGTCTCAGACTGTTAGAAATCTCAATCTAACACATAAAAATTGATCAATGTCCTCTCGGCCTTTAACCTTTGTTAAAACTCCAAATAAATGGATCACGTTTTGAAAATTTAAATGTATTTTTGCAGGGCTGCCACTGGCGAATATCTTTTAAATCTATCTCGCACCAGAGAAATATACTATAAAATTTATTTTTTTTTTTAAGTGGTGCGAGTAACATAAAAAAATATTCACCAGTGACTTCTCTGTTTTAGTCAGTAGTGTAGTTTGACACAATACTGCACATAGCCAATGTTGCCAGTGGGCTATTTTTTTTTTTTAATCAGATTTCTTGACTGGCACTACTTTTTTAAAATAGTAAAATCCCACTTCTTTTAACGTTAGTTAATATGTCATTAAAAAAGGCGAATTTTACCATTTGAAAAAAGTGGTGCCAATCAAGAAATCTAATTAAAAAATAGCCCACTGGAAACACTGCGCATAACTGCCAACATCTTACGCTTTTTTGTGCCACAAAAAATTATTATATTTTACCTTTTTTAATCGCCGCAATCTGCCGATTAAATAAGGCAAACATTTCTATTAATTTTTTTTAGTACAAACAAGAGTAACATTTGGCAGCTATTACTGTGCCATCTATCGGTGATATATGGAACTGAAGTAAGGAAGCGTAATAAAAAATTACCGTCTCCTAAATTATTCCTCTGGAACAATAACTTTAGTTGCTGTCACCATTTACTTGTTATTGAGTTTTTTAAACGTTCAATTCGATTTTAGGACACCCCGTACAAACTTTCGTCTTACATGCTTACTTCCAACTTACATGTGTGATTGATCTATCATGACAACTTTCTCTCAGGCTATCGCTTTCAGAAATTTGCTTCAAAACGAGAATTTCGACAATATTTTGTGAAATATCTTTTGCTTTTATTGAAAAATGGAAAACTCTATTCAGTTTCATAGCTTTTGAATAAGAATACCTACTAATCATACTACTTATTATACTACTAATAAAACTATGTGGGCGGCGCTTAGAGTGCGCCGCCCACGTACTTGTGTCTTTACTTTAGTACAAAACGTCCGTATCTTCAAAGGCTAAGAATGATCGGTATCGAATTTTCGAATTAATAATAATAATAATAATAACAATACTACTGAAGAAGATGATGATAATGATAGTAAATAGTATTATTTTGTAACTCTGAAAAATGATTCCAGTTTTATTACATAAGTATTTTTTGTAAAAACTAGCTGATTGTCATCGTTACGTTGTTTGCTGTCGCTCTTGCTGAAGATCTAAAAACCTCAGAATCCTATCCCGTCGTCTCTTATCATGCCAGCCCTGCAGTAGCTGCTTCATCAGCTGGACATGCATATGGAGCCCATGGAGCCAGAAGTGCTGGATATGGAGCCTACGGACAGGGTCATTACGGTGACCATGGACTTTACGCAGACCGAGGCCATGCTGCCCACGGGCACCATAACATCGGTGGATACGGAGCACATGATGCCTATGGAGCACATGGAGCCAACTACGGAAAATACAGAAACGTAGGAGCTTACGCTCAAGACAAGGTAAGATTTAGTCGAATCATTTTTTTCATTCATGTTTTGATTCGAGGGAACAAATTGATTATATGAGTGAATATCACAAAATGTGAGATTTTGAAAAGAAAAATTTTTGAAAATTTAATTGTTTCAAAGCTTCTGACTCTTTTAAAAAATGTTAGTTGAGCAGCTGAATGAGGGAATTTGCATGTCAAATTGTTAAAGTTTGAAGAGCTTAAGTTCATTTTTTTGTAATTATAATTATATGTCATTTTCTTGGCAGTATAATGACAGTATAATGACAATTTATTCTAAAACATTTTTCACATTCTTGTTTTTTTTTTTATTCCAAAATTTTAATTTTGTTTAAAGGAACACGTTTCTTCTATCATGGTTCATACGCCTCCTTGAATGTTGCAGACCAGAAATTTTTTTTCACCAGTATTATCTTATAGAAAGTCTCTTTTTAAAAGAAGGCGAAATTTTGCGCGTTCAAAGTGGATTTCTTTTTCTATAAAAAGATACTGGTAGTTTCCTGGAGAAATAACGGTATCCGTATGAACCATGTCTATAGCACCTCAAATTCCGTGTGTAATATTCAGTTTTATTTGTAATTTATTGAAGCCAGGACAATGACATAATAAAAGTCTACTCAATTTTTACAAAACCTTTAAACACATTATTTTCAAAGAAATATAGGAAAGATCTTATTCATAACAATGATTTTACTACTTCTGACTTGAACTCTGTCAAGAACAAGAAGAATTTCTCTGATGCGCCATCTTTATACCTCATAAAGAACTTAAAATGAGCAGGCCAGGAAAATGACATTCATTTTCAGTGACAATCATATTTTAATTATGGAAAATTATTTGTAAAATACAGAACTTGTTACCTTCCTCATATATGCGTTATATAAGGTATAATTAATAATTAGAAATTAAAAATCTAGAAAAAGATATTTTACAGTATAGTAGAAATCCTTTTACTTTGCACACATCACAGTGTGACATGCCAGGAAAATGACATTCTGAAAATTTAAGCCTTTTAATTGCTTTATTTTTGTGTGATTATGAATATAATATCTCTTGAAAATACTTCTAAGAATATTTTTTTAGAATGTTAAAAAGAAAATTGCATTGTCTAACATTTTATTGTGCGGACTGCAATTTTCGTATTTTGTAATATTGTCCCATATAATATGGTAAAAATTTAAAAAAGGAACCTCTTAATAACAGAGCACAATTTTAGACGGAACAATTTCATGGTTACAACTGAAAGAATACCACCTATGGTGACACATGAATGATTCATTTGTGATCTGATTCCCTTACGGTCACGTGTTAATATTGGCTGATGACGGGCTGTTATAATTTCCAGATCGAAACGCGTCCTGTTTTTTCTTTAGATTTTATGGTGATTTATACAAAGTTTTATTATTTCATTGTAATACACAAGAACCGAAATTTTTAGTTTCTTCCATTTTAGTAATTTTAAACTAAAAATATTAAATTTTAAAAGTTCTACATTAATATGTTTGTTCTACATCACGTTAAATAGAAAAAAATTAATCATTCACTTTTAACAAACATATTTTAATTTCTTTTCTATTGTTCGAATTTGAGCGAGGCTGATTGTTTACACATCGTAAATACGTTTTCAGAAATTGGATAAAATTAGAGGTGATAGTTCTGGTATTAAAATGATACAATTGACATTAATAGAAGGATAAAAGATTAAATAGAAATTCTAGCACTAGTTCGAGCGAAGTCTAGGTGACAAAAGGTAGGTAAAGAGAGAGCTTAAAAGTCACAGGACTAAAAAACAAAAGCACTTATGAGAGTGGTATTATGCTTGGCTAAAATGTATCAGTCTATATCTTATGTATATACTAGCAGGCTTCGTACGCTACGCTGGTCAGTTTCTCCAACAAAGGAAATTTATCGGTGAAGTTGACCTTTTGGTTTAAAGCAATATGGATCTTCACCTGGAATGTTCTTCCGCATTTCTAAAAACAATACAAACGCCATTCCAGTGTTATATTTTCTAATCTGACAGACAAAATTTGGACTGTTAAGTTCCAACTTTTATAGTTTATCATTTACAGTAAGATTTGATAAAGAACTATAGAACAATATGTATTGTACTAAAACTATCCCTGAAAGCTTATCTAACGATGCATGTCCTAGCAAAATCCGTACAGGAGACCTTTCTAAAAATGCTAATCTTTCATAATCGAGTTGACCTTATTGTAGAACTATCCCCCGCAATTCTATAACTAAGCTGTGGTAGAATGATATTCGATATGACAATACCATTTCAGAAAAATTATCTGACTAACAATGCAATTCCCAAGAAAATCCATCCAGCAGAACTTTTTAAACAGACTAATCTTTCAAAATCGGATTCACTGGATTATAAAACTTTCCCCATAATTCTGTAAGTAAACAACCTAGCAATGTACTAAAAATTTCTCTAAAATAATATCTAACTAGCAGTACAAGTCTCATTAAAATCTATTCAATAGAACTCAAGTTATAAGAAGCTGAAACGAAATTCCCATTTTCATTTTATACATACAGTACATATAATTTAAATATAGTAGGAATCAGTTTGCATAACTTTTATTAAATTATGAATGCTGCATAAGGAACTAGAATATCATCTTTTATATATTTTTTCGCTGATTTATTTTCAAATAAATGAAATATATATATATATATTGTTTCATTTTCTACTTTCTACTAGGGAACTGGATACGAAAAAGCCTACGCCTACGACAAAAAAGCCGGCCATCACGCTGTTACCGCTGATCATGGGGCAAGAGCAGGACACTATGGAGTCCATGACAGGAATGCCTACCACAACAATGGTGGTTATGGAGCAGTTGGACATGCTAGGTACGGGGCTCACAACAGATATGGTGGCCAAGCCTACGGAGTCAATGCCCACGACAACTCAGCATATGGAAACTACGGAGCTGGACATGCCCAGATGTATCATGCTGCCCCAGCTGTTTCTCACTATGCCGCCGCACCTGCCCATGGATATGCCGCCCCTGTTCACGGATATGCCGCCCCTGTTACTTATTAAATGAATGTGAGTTTAACAAAAAATGGTCATCCTACATATTATTTTTGATGTCAAAATCTCTTTATCTATGTCTATACGATGCATGACGATGATTGAGCTATCATTCGAAATTTTCTGAGACAGGCTTTTAACATAGCATACCCACATTTCGTTCAAATACATTTTTTGATTAAAATTTTCAGCAATTAAAAATTAACGAAATATATCAACAAATAATCTCAACGATTTTAATGTAAAAGCCTCATGCAAGTCCACAGGTCTCCCTCTTTTCTTGAACCTTCCTACCCTGTTGAAATTTTACACAACCTTAATAAAAACATTTCACACCAGAATTTTCTTTAAAAACTATTTAATGTATTTATTTATATTAGTTTTCGGTAACTTTTATTTACCTTACTTTACGAAAAAAATTCTGGTTCGAATCGAATGAAATGAATTATAGCAATGGGTCGATTAGACCCATTCAGTGTAGGAAGGTTAAATCTTTATTTCAATGGGATAAAGTGTCTGCAGTAGTAGTTGATCAATTCATGGTGTTTTTGGTAGAGTTAGTAAGGGTCAGAGAATTTTAATACCAGTATTTCAGAAAAGTATTCTTCGACTTATTTAATCGTAGAATTCTACAATTAAATAAAGCGAGTATTATTATATGTAAGTACAGGCATTCGAATTTCCTGACCGTAGAAAAAAATATCGGTTTCCATGCTTCTCGTCAATCTTGCTCACCCCAAAAATGCGTCCAACAACCCTTTTCTACTTTTTTATGCGAATAAAATTGTAGATATAAAGCACATTTCGCCGAGCTATTAACTCGTGATTATGTTCTAAGTATAAATAGTCCAGTTTCACTAGTGGTTGGTCAACAATTGCAAATTTCTTATCAACTCTGATTTAGTAGTTGATCATACATCTCAATGAATGCGTATTATTATCATAAAAGCAGTAAAAAACTTGTTTACAAAACTCACTTTTACGGGATATATTAAGGTTCGTGCAATTATACCTCAACTTTTTTAAATTTTTCCGCCGAACATAACAGCAGGAAAATATAGCAATTCAGCGAATAAATGAGGTGGTTATAAACTCTTCGTTTTAAAAGTTAGATAGAAATTTTCCTAAAATTAATATGTTGCCAGACGCATTGGAAATTCCAAGGAGTGTGCTTACCTTGATATAATGCTAATAAATCAACTACTGGAGCAATCACCTTAAATATTATAATCTGGTTTGCTGTTGATGCAAACAATTTTTGTTTATGATAGCCAAATGGACAGTTCATTTTTTAAACTCCAAATCCCTCATAAACATATAAATCACAACCGCAATTCATGTCCTAATCACTGAAATAAACTGTAATCATGCAACGGAGGTATGATTATTTCAGATCATATTCGTTGGGATGCTTTATAGCAAATTATCGTTTAACCCCTTAATAGTGTCACAAGTAGGGTTGCCAGGTGTCCCGCGTAAATCAGAGCTCTAAATGCTCCGTACACCACTAATTTCCTTCAGTTTATTTTGCCATCTGTCCACAGTTGATGCAATTGAGGGATACCTAGTTGCAATGCAGCTCCAATCCCTGTGGGGAGTAATTGCATAACAGATATTAGAGGAGCCGTAGAACAATAGATGAACTATAATATAATTAAGAAATGATAAAGAAAAATAGAACAAATGCGTCTTTATTTCGAGAGATAGAAGACGCAGCGATTAACAATTTAGGAAAGACTGAAAGGCTTGAATTGTCCAATAAATTTATAAAGTATAAAAGATTGATAGAATATAACTTTAACCCCTTAATTCTCGCTCCCGTCATATTCACGGACTGTGTCTTTTACTCAAATTGTTTGATTCCCACCAGTTTTATAAAATAGTGAAATTGGCTATATTTTAGTATCGTTTTTCCTGTCATTAAATAAGGTGAATATTTCTTTTTCATAAAAGTGGAGCCAATAAGCAATTTGAATTTTTCAACCGTAATTTAATTCGAGCGTTAAGGGGTTAAATTAGGTATATTTAAAGAATGAAGGCCTAATTTACCCGGGACACTTGATAACACTCGCGAGTTTTTCCACTCCCAAGTTTTGTAAGAAAAACGCGAAAATAGCGAATTATATAAACTGGTGTCCATAAGTTTTGAGACAAGCACAAAATTCTAATTTCGTGCACAAAAGTAATTGTGAATGGTCCAAAAAAGCTTATATAAACAGCACATGTATCAAATACATACTACCGTAAAGCCAGTCAATGTGACTTATTGCGACGCCTGAAATGGTCACAAGTATCACATTTCATACGTGAACCAAAATGTTATATATTTTATTCGTCTCATTCTTACCGTAAAGTGACAGTTATTTGGTGACTCCACTGTGAACTCACCGTGAGTGTTGCTCTGTGACGAGTTACCAGGTGATATTACAATGAAGTCATCTTGTACTTGCTTTTGAGAACACTACTGTGAAGTCACTAAGGTAGTTTGGTTGTGAAAAGTAAAAAAAAAAAAAAAAAAAAAAAAAATGACATCACAATAACGTTATGTAAAGACTCAACTGTCACTTTGATGGTTGATTTGTGAAAAGTCATCGTGCGATTTCATTGCCGTATCACTTGGAGATTTGTCACAAAGTGGCTGACATGATGACTGATGACTTCAGTAGAATCTTCAAACGATGCTCACATGAGAATCAACATATGAATTGAACGTCAAAAGGTGATTCGTCACAAAAAACAGTCAAAGTGGTTTCACTGTGGAGTCATAACTTCACTAGTCAAGGGGATTACCTTGAGAGTAATAATAAGATGAATAAAATTTTGCTAAGCCTGCCGTTCATATCAGTTTTTTGCACTAATCATAACTACTTTTTGTGTTGGAAAATTATTTTTGTACCTTTTAATTATTTACAAATACTTATTTATACTTATTTACAAACAACTATATACAACATCGATGTGTCTAAATATCTATTTGAGCGGAAAACGAACTCCATTCGGTCTTCAAGTAAAATAAGCAAGTATTTCACAAATCGAATTGCATTTGAAGGAGTGGCCACTACTCGGGGAATTTTTTCAGAGAGAATACCAGTATTTTCTTATAGAAAAATTCACCTTATCTAATTGTGAAATTAAATAGGTACGATTTTTCTATAAGAAAATACTGGTATTTCCCCTGAAAAATTCTCTGACCAGAGGTCATCCTGTTTATAATCGCAAATATTGCTTATTTGAATTGCCCGAACTGGTAACTACTGGTGACATTAGTAAAAAGGTAAAATGACGCAAGTTACAATTTTACGTCTTTTATTAAGATACATTTTTAAGTAGATAGGTTTGATATATAACCTGGAATGAAAGTTAATATTAAGATAGCGCTGACTATGTTAAAAAGAATTCGGTTAAATATAAATACTGTTTTTAATCTTCAAACTAAGTTTTAAAAACAGTGATATTTCGGATTTAAATTGATTTATCGAAAATCTTTAAATGGTCAATTATGCTACTTTTTTTGCAAATATAAATTATGATTACGATTGTACATAAAGAAATTGTGTTTTATTCATACCTTTTATGAATATAAAAAATAAAAAGTATTTAAATTTGGTCTTAAAAAACACAAAATGCTCGTTGTTTAAATTGTTTCATTTATTTTAACAGAGAATTTTTTAGCTGCATGCTTCAAAACAATTCCATGCTTCTAAAAGACATGCTGAAAGACATATTGATTTGTTTATAGGTTATAAAACATATTGAATAACTTATAATCAAAATGCAACATTTTAATTAATTAAGTATAGGTACTCGTAAAAATCATTACTAAATATATTTTTAAAATATATATATAAAAAAAGAATGACCAAGCCTTTATTCAATCACGAATGCTCACGAATCTCACAGAATACATTTCCTTGAAACTTAGTTTAATTTACTAAAATTCAAGTTTTATATGGTTTTTTTATAATATAATTTCGACTTTAGTATTATAATAATAAAAAATTTAATTTTTTCCCGTAAATCAAATTTTTTTCTAAATCTAATAAAGTAAATTTATACTTACATATATTTTCTATTTGGATATTTTAAAAAAAAATACATAACATTTTTAAAAAGTATTTAGTGAAAATAAAAATATTAAATATTATATAAAAAGTCTGATTATAAGTAATGGTAACTAACTCTTATTTTCTCTTCATTTAATGCAGCTAGTTTTATTATGTTTATTCATGAACTTGATGCAGCGCATGCTTCGGAAATGGACGCCCAACACGCGAGAACATAGTTCTATTACATGGTTGTCATCAGAGACTATTTTTTTAATTCTATTCGTACCACGTTTTAAATATATAACTTTTTTCATACCTTCATGTAATGTTTTAACCCTTCACAGAACGATTTTTTCTATTTTTATGAAAAAAAGTTATTTGAAATCTATAAATCGGTCTAATAATGGGAAAAATAGTAAAAAAAAAAAATTAAATTTCAAATTTTCAGCTAAAATTTGATATTTTATGACGTGTAACCTATGTGCACAATTAGGGTTTTAAAATATTGTATTGCTATATTTTACAGCTAAATAAGCTTAAATTAATTAATTTTATCTGCTTAACAATCTGCAACTTTTTTTATATTAATATTTTTAAGTATTCAGTAAAAATAATTAAAGTAAATTTTACCTTAATAGCTCGATCGATTTTTTTTTTTTTTTTTTTTTTTTTTTTTTTTTTTTTTTTTTGTTTCCGAAGAAAAAATTCTAATTTTTTGTCAGATGCAGGCATCTGACATGGACAAAATAAGTGTTATTCCATTGTTTGGACTGTTCTAGATCAGGGATAGAGATCATATTGGCCAAATTCATTGCATATAATAATAATTACAGTTTTTTAGGTATGTGCCAGATCTGGCACGTGGTGCAGTGAAGGGCTAAGAGTAATGATCTCCATTCCTCATATTTTTCTGCAGTGAATCTGAGAGGGAGTCAAATTTCACCCGTTTTACCTTTCTCTTCTAATGCAGAATTTTTGCTACATATTGGCTATTTCCCTTCGTACGACTAATAAATTGGCAATACGTTGGCAAAAACGTCTCGACTGGGAGTTAAGTTAGCTGCAACTAGGAATCCTTACAAGCTACTTACTGACGACGATGATGATGCGAAGAGTTTTGACCGATGAGCCCGGGACCTATATTCCACATCCCCGGATACTGGACACTTGGATTATATGACAAGGTGGGATTCCTTGGACAGCAGTGCAAAAAAAAGGGGGGTGGGGATTACGACTTTAGTTCTTGAGTTTAACACAAAAATAAAAATTTAAAAATATTTCAAAAAATTACTTTAAAAGATTAAGGATTACAATAAATAAAAACTGTTTTAACCCCTTAACAGTGACATTTGTTTTCTTACAAAAAAAAAATTAAAAATGATGCTGGACACCACTTTTTCCATACTAAAATATTTACCTTACTTAATCGAAAAATATCTGACAATCAATAAAGGTAAATTTACAGTTACAAATTATTGGTATCAAATTGCTTTTAATAACGAAGCAAGCAAAGTGTTCTTGCCCGAATCCAGTTCGGGCCACACTGTTAAGGGGTTAAAATTAATAAAGAGCAGTGGGAAGAGAGGGCTGATGCTCTCCCCGGTAGCGCAGACCTTGGCTCTGAAAAGAGCCCTTTGCATACCGGTGTTATTTACTGTGTTTTAAGGGGAAAAAATTAACTAGTAATTTACCGGGTGTCCCAAAAATGACTGATGGATTTTAAAATTCAATAACTTAAAGACGGTGGCAGATATGTAAAAAATTCTTGCAGGAAGGTTATGTCTGATGTCAGGAGTTTTTTACTGTGATTCTTGATTTTAGTTCGAATTTCAAACAATAGATGACGCTGCGAGAAACAGTTGCTAATTCCAGACCCGATTTTTTGTACTTCAGGATCCATTCAAAACATTTTAATCTCCTTTTTTCGCATGGGAGAAGAGAGACGCCGAAAAATCGAGCCTGGATTTAGCGCCTATTGTTTGCAGAGCCATCCATCGCTGCTTTTTGTAACTAAAACTGGGGATCGTAGCATAAAAACTCCTGAAATCCTTCATAACCCTCCTGTAAAAAATTTTTTAATACCTGTCACCGTTTGCAAGTTATTGAATTTTAAAATCTATCAGTCATTTTTGGGACACCCGGTATGTGTAAAGGACTACGACTGGCAACGATTTTTAAATTTTATTCGCACCACTTTGTATTCGAACTTTTCTTTGTACTTGATTTCTCTTAAAACACAGCTGCTTACTGCTACACATGCATAACTAATAGATTTTTTTTTCTTTTTTTTTGTTCGCTTTGCAATTTGAGAAATGATGATGGTAACTGACCAACCGAGATTATGGAAAACTTTTGGGGCTAACTTATATCCAATTGAGCATATTGAGCCTCACAAACAATACTGTTTTCTCTGCAGTGTTGTACACGTTTCTAATTTTTTTAACACTGTATATATATACAACATATATACATACACATATACATATGTGAATATATGTATGTGTGTGTGTGCGCGTGTATTATTGTTAAAAAATGACGAGGCTAATACCATCACGTAAGGTTTTCCACAAAGTGAAGATACTTTTAAGTCACTGTGGCCGTTTTTTGTGACGAGTTACCAGGTGATTTTAAGAAATCACCTGGTACTCCCATTTGGAGACTCGACTGGTAAGTCACCATGAATGTTTCTTTGTGATAAATCACCAAATGAAAACACAATAACGTTACGTGGACACTGCACTGACAATGTGATAGTTGTTTTACGTAAAGTTATCCGGAGATTTTATTGTCATATCACTTGGAGGTTTGTCACAAAGTAATTGCAATTATGTCTCCTGTAGAGCCTTCAAATGATGGTCACATGAAAATCAATAAATGACGTTATTGTAACATTTCAAAGTGATTCGTCACAAAGAATTTATCCACGAAAATCGCACAGAGGTTTTAACAGGTCAAAATACTTTCTTGAAAAATGCTTACAAATAAGCTGCGTCTTACATTTCATAGGTTCAATATGTTTGTCGTCAAAATATATTGTAATACCTTTTCTGTTCTTTTAGAAAAAATTGTCCCTTCATCCCAATTTAGCTTTTAGCACCGTGCACAGTTCGCAACCGTTTCCAGTGCGGAAATCACCAGTAGTCTGCTATCATGTTTATTAGTGTCTGGTGTGTACATGATTTGCTTTATAATTTAGCAAGATAAATAAGAAATATTTATTTTTTTTATAAAGCAAAAATCTGAATAAAAATTGGAAGCACTATAAAGTTCACAATAATTTTTATTTTATTCAACTTTTACGCCATAAAATTATTATTGAATAACCATATGTTCTTCTTTAACAAACTCACTGTTCAAAATAAATTTATGTAAATTTATGTTAATTTCTTTGCTAATCGAAGTCATTCCTTATAGAAAATATTTATTTTTTTTACAGAAAAGATGTGTTGAGTTCCAGTGCTGTTCAAGGAACAAATATCAGAAAGCGAAGCAGCTATTTTTCGTCACATGATTCAGCACTTGATTCTACATTTTTGAAAGAATTGTTACAGATCTTTTAAGATTTTAACTGAAATCTTATAAGATCGATTATTTATTGATTGTTATCATCTTGTAAATGTCTAAAGTGTTCAATAAAAATTTGAAAAAGGTACTTTTAAGATTTTTTTTTCATAACATAGCTCTATATATTTTCAGTATCTAGAGTTAGACACATAGATTAAAGGGATAATTTGATAAATAAATTAGTATGAAACATTCTGAAAGAAAAATAATTTTGAACGATTTCAATGAATATAATAGTTCGAGGTACTTACAAATAACATAACATAGCGGACAATTTTTTTTGATTATTCAAATCAAATAAAGAATTCAATATAAGTCTGTTAGTGAAATGTTTCATATTTTTATGTGGATACAAATTAAGTTGCTCTATTAGTTAAAGTTTCTGATTTCCTTAATTTGAAAGAAATTGGAAAGTTGATACATATAAAGTAGCCATCAAAAGAACTAACTTTATAGTAATATTATGCGAAAAACTTGAGACTTTTTCAAAAAAGTTTAATCATTATGACAAAATGTATAAAAGATCGTATATTAATTATGTCAAACAAATTTCACAATGTCCTCCCCTTGTTTCAACATATTGTTATGCTCCAATGATACCCCTCCTGTGTTGTGATGCCTCATTTTTTACACCTGTTATTTAGAGTTAATTTTAATAAAACAGCATTGCAATTATTATTTTTTAAATGCTATCTATTATCAATTGAAATAAATGCTATAAAACAAAAAAGATTTTGTGTGATTTTACTTCACGCTGTTGCAGTTCAAAGTAAAATATACTTAATACTTTTTGAGTAAAAATACGTATTTTTTTATAAAGTTATTGCACTCTGTATGAAACGAATGCATTGTTTTTACATTTTAGATGTGACATCAAAATGCGTACACCCACCTCTCTCTTGCCACACTTGTCACACGTCCACTCTTGAAGTCACCTCGAATATATATATAATGATGATATAAATATAATATACATAGCATTAACAAAAATTTAGATACTTTACCATTTTTGTGACCCTTGAATAACTTCTAAAAGACATTTTATCATAATGAAATCAAAATCTACATTATCACAAACTTCAAACTGCGTTATGCATTATACTCATAATTTTGATAATAATTATGTAACATAAGCTAAATGCACGAATAAATTAAAAAGAAACCGTTTCTTAATGGAATCAAACGATGTAAAATTTAAAACAAAATTTCTAAGTTTAGAGAAAATTAAAATCTTTTATTGTGTAACTTCTTAACCACAAAATTAAAAAAAATGTTTGTGCACGCATATACCAGAGTTCATATGGGTACCGTTATTTTTAAAGCCTAATACCAGTAATTTTTTTATAGAAAAATAAATCTAGTTTAAATGGACGAAATTTCGCTTTATTTAAGGAGCGATTTTCCATGAGAAAATACTGGTACCGAAGAACTTCTTAGTCTGGAAATTCAAGGACCCGTACGAACCCTGTATACTTAAACCTTTTGAAGTAAATGAAAGATAGGGGCATATCCGACGAGTGTTACTAGGTGCCTCGCGTAAATTGGGTATCCGAACGCTCTGGACTCCAGTATTTTAAAGTAATCTTCTTCGCTTTATCTAATGGCAGAATTATCTGCGATTAAAGATGGCGAAATAAACTGTAAGAAATTAGCGGTGTCAGGAGCATTTGGAGCTATGATTTACGCGGGACACCCGGCAACACTGCTTTATAAACAAACATGGTGGCGAGCGGTCAGGGAAAAACGCAGTCAAAAAAAGAAGGAACAACCAGTCTTTTCTTATAGAAAATACTTGGAATAATATAAATGGATTAAAGAAGGCGAATTTCTCTTTAACAAAATACTAGTATTTAACACCTTTTTGGACTGTGTTTTTCCCTGACCACTCGCTATCCTGACAAATACTTTTCAATAATAAAGGGAAACGGGTGAAGAATTGTCAAATAAATCCCGTAACTACCAAGTTTAGGGTATTTTTTCAAGCCAATACATAATTTGAACCAGAGAAAGTATTTAATGATTTTATTTTGTTTCTAAATGTGGTTATTAATTTTAAAAAAATTAATAAAACTCCGTTTTAGTGGAACAAGAAAAAAAAAAAAATTACGGAATGGGAAAATACTTCTATGAAACCAACATCTTTTATAAAAAATATTAATATATATTGAAATAAGAAGTCAAATTGCATGCCAAAGTGGATAATGTTTTAAAATTTGAAATAGCTTATAAATAAAACTCCTAGTATCACACTGCAAAACATTTATCTAAATAATTATAGATATAGATATCGCATTGAACTATATAACTGTCTAACCGATTTCGTATCTTCGTTTCATTATCATTTTTTCTTTTTGCATTTTTTAATTTCCCAACGTTTAAAATCTAATGTCACGCTATTATTTCTATCCATAATTGCTTATGACATATGTTACTTATATTTGCTATCGCTAAACTGGTTTCATGGCAAACTCATGTAAACAAATCTTTACAAGCCAATCTTTTTCTGCATTTTTTTAAAGCAAACTATAAACAGCTAGGCTTCCAGCTCCCTCTATATTGTCATTTTTCCCGTATTAGGTTTCAAAGATATATTGTCACAATTTTAATTCCCTGTTTATTTCTATTTTATGACTTGCCCAAACAACTGGTCACTAAATAAGGTCCTTAACGTTTTAGTTCTAAAGTTTTCATCCCCAAAAAAAATTCATTGTGATCAATAAAAGAATGGAATATTTCGTTAGTTCAGTCTTCAACATAAACAATTTATAGTAAGTATTTCTTTTCGTGAACACCTGTATCTAACATAATTTAACTATCGGTTATACATTTTACCCGATATGCCCCAAATTATGAATTAATGAAAATTTTGCATCCAAAGCAAATATCCTGTAATATTGAAAGCATGCATAGTACGTACAGTTCCACCACAATTTTGTTATAGAATTTTTCTTACTATTTTTAGCAGAAAAATGTTATTATTTCTTCTATAAAATTTGTTGTTTGTAAATTTTGCTATTTAAATAGTAACGGATTTGCATATTAACGCATATATGGGAGCATTTCAGAAATTTCTTTTTCATTCAGAAATTCCGAATTCATACCGGAATTACGAAAAAAGAATTTTTATTTATATAGTTACGAATCATCTGTCGTTAAATAAATCAAAAATTACTATTCAAAATTTCTAATAAGAATCCGGAATTTCTGAATAAAAAATAAATTCCGGAAATTCACGCATATATGAAGTGCGAATGGGTTAAATAGGAAATTTCTAATCTGCTTTGAAGAAGTGTAGGATCTTCGCATAACATAATAAAATATTAGTAGAATCATTAAATAAACTTTGGAAAGATTTTACCTATTAAAATTATTAAACTAAATCAGAATTTGTAGCGGTTTTCTGCAATATTTACAATTCTATCCAAATGATTCATTTATCTTTTCTTTATTTTTATTTTTCATCTTGTTGAGTTAGAAAACATACAAATTTAATAGCCTTATATATAAATAAAATGCATATTTTTTTTAGAACTAAACTCCACGTCTTTTAATATAAAGAGAGCTGAACATTTAAAATTGGAAAAGAAATTACCTATTAGAAATATTTTTGCTTTATTCAACGGTTAATGCTTTTGAAACATGATAAAGTATCTAGAGCTTATTCAGAACTGTAATTTTGTCAATCGATGTGTTAAATTAATCTTTAACAAATTTTCTATCTATCGGTTTAAGGGGGTCCGGGACACATTTTAAAATAATTTTTATTTATTTAGTTAAAATTCTGAATATGTTTCTGATGGTTAACCATCATTTGTAAAAAAATCACATGATAAAACTTCTGATAATTTTTTTAAATTTAAAATTTAAAATTTATTTAAAAAAGTGGGGTAATTTAAAATCGTTATAATTCGAAATATTATTTATAAAATTTATTTTTTTTTCATTTAAATAAACAAAAATATATAAGTCTTAATTTTGATTCAGCATTTTTAAAAGTATTAATTTATAAAAAAATTAATAATATTTAACGAAAAAAATTTTAAATAAGTGGTTCAACTAAAAAAAGAATTTTTTTAAGTAATTTTTTTTTTCAACTATGCTGAATCAAAATTAGAGTAAAACAATTGAAAAAGATATGTTCCAAGTTTGAACCGTTTAACTTTAACGGTTCTCGAGTTATAAGAATTTGAATGAGAGAAATGTGAAAAAACCTATCATGAAGAAAAACGCATTTGTACAAGGAGTCGTTTTCATGACAGTCATTACTGGAAAGCTAGATTTTGAAAACAAACCAAAACAAAAAAAAAAATAATATTTTTTGCTCTAATTCAGATAGAAACATGATTTAAATGTCATTGTAAGCAGGAAAAAACAGAAAAATTTTTAATGAAATAAAATGTTTTTGCGAAAATTGAAGATTTTTGTGTCCCGGACCCCCTTAAAATATCACGGCGCAGAAAAAGTTAAAGGCTTTTATATATATATATATATATATATATATATGAATGTGGCCGAAATTTTTTAGCCTAAGAACGAAGAACCATGCGAAAAAAATATATAAAAAATGTTAGGCGAAAAGATTTAAATTTAGACGTCTTGCTTTTACTATTTCATTGGTTAGTAAATTTTTCACAAGAAATCTTTTAAAGTTTTGTTTTGTTTTTAGAACAAAGTGAACAATTAATGACAAACATTCCATAAGCACTTTATACTGCATATATTGCTTCAAGAGCGAATTTTACAGTGCTTGAAAATTTAAATGATTAAAATACAAATCAATGCATTCATTTTTACTGTGCATAGCATGTTAGAAATACAAAATTAATGACAACCTAATAAAGAATTAAACATAGTTATTACTCGTTTTTCACCCGAAGTTAATAATATCGACTAATAGAATATTTCCTTAATTCTGTATTCCGTACTAATAAATTGCAATACGTCGTCATAAAAATACTTATATCTAAATGTGAACATATATGTATGTTTATGTTTAACCCTTTAAAAGGCGGTGATGCCGCTATGGCATCACATAGTTTTAATCTCTAACATTGGCACCCGAATTTTTTAATGAAAATTTCACTTTTATTAAGTACGCGAAAATATCCTTTAACTTCTTTACAAATAAATTTTCTTGTAAATACTGGTGTAAATGAATTATTTCAACATTTTACGAATACAAGTAAGTATTCGTAATCTTGCCCCTGAAAGGGTTAAAAGCATTTATATCATCACAATAGATGCATAAAAGTTTCACTGTTATCCACGAATGCACGTTTGAAATATATAAAATGACAAAGAAAAAATACTTAGAATTATAGCGGTTACAACCTTTTACTGTATCACTGATTTGTTTAACGTTCCACCTACCAGATGGGTCCAATAGACCCGATAGGTACATTTAAAATATTTATTCAAACCAGAATTTTCTTTAAAATGAACTAAATATATGAACCAGACAGTGCTGAACACCGAAAATGCTCCCAGACTATGATGCTCTCAGTCCTTCTAAACACAAGAGACCCCGCTATACTACTTACTATATTAGAAGAGTGGTCGCGCTCTTTGGCTAATACTTTTTTGTCCTTTTTTTTTGTATAGATTTTTAAAAAACATTATACTCTCATTGTTACTTTACTTAGGTAAAGTTTGTTAAACTAATATTAACTTTATATATAAAATGTATGGCAATG
This sequence comes from Maratus speciosus, assembly GCA_963932465.1. Classification (NCBI taxonomy): domain Eukaryota; kingdom Metazoa; phylum Arthropoda; class Arachnida; order Araneae; family Salticidae; genus Maratus; species Maratus speciosus. The sequence continues at coordinate 179,084,612 of OZ010793.1, forward strand.
AAAACAGCTTTTTTTTTTGTTTGTTTGAAGGAATAGGTAGCTTTTCTAACACCTAGTTTTGCTTTGTCCGGTTATGTCGGATATGGAACAGTGTAAACATTTATTTTTTCATTAAACTCACTTTTCCTTAATAATTTTATTTCTACCTTCATTTTTATGTTTATATTTAAATTAACTTTACTTTTCTTACTCTCGGATTACCCTATCAAAAATTTTAATCTTTTTTCTTATAAATTATTCTTTTATAATATTCTTTCTTATATTGTAGCACATTTATGTGCTACGTCTAGACTTTAATTCATGGCTCCTCTATGATGTGATATACACTTACTGATACACAGGGAGTGGAGTTTTGACTCAATTTGATCCCACTGAACTTTTCACCTGTTCAACACTGAACAGTGGAGCATCATTGAGGGGTTTCCTAGTGGATAGCAACTTAACACCCAGTCAATTGGTTGATCGTCTTGTTATATTGTGAGACATTGGGAATAGAATAAAATTAATTTTAAACTACTTAGAAAGTAAATGAGAATAACGAAAAATGTAAAGAATTTAAAATTTCACTAAAATTTAAACGATTAAGATTGAAAATTAAAAGTTAAAAATCTTAAGACAAAGTAAGATTAAAATTTAGAATAATAAAGTATAATTGGAGAAATTAGGGTTAAAGGATAGCTGTAGTTGCGAAAACTACTAAATTTATATATGATTACATTCAAAATATTTATTCAAACCAGAATTTTCCTTAAAATAAATTAATTATATAAACCAGACAGTGCTGAACACCGAAGAGTGGAGCATTATTGAGGGGCTTCCTAGTTGATAGCAACTTAACACCCAGTCTGTCGGTTGATCGTCTTGTTGTATTGTGAGATATCGGGAACAGAATAAAATTAATATTAAACCACTTAAAAAGTAAATGACAATAATGAAAAATGTAAAGAATTTAAAATTTCAGTAAAATTTAAAAGATAAAGATTGAAAATTAAAAGTTAAAAATCTTAAGACAAGGTAAGATTAAAATGTAGAATAATAAAATATAATTGGAGAAATTAGGGTTAAAGCATAGCAGTAGTTGCAAAAACTGCTAAATTTATTGTTTAAAAACTTAAAAATTTTTAAATTAAAAAAAATTTAAACCAGATATTAATAAGTTAAACATGTAAATTAAATAGGAGTAGTTTTTAATAAAAATTCTAATGTAGAATATTTTTATAAAATTTGTTTAAAATTTCCGACAGTTCTAGAGTTAAACGACGTCTTTTTTTAGATTTTTAACCACATCCGTAGGCATTCCATATACGCATATTATGCAACTATTGATAATAGTATCAATATCAATTGATACTATTTAGAATAGATACATATTGATCTATTATTTCGTGCATATATATTTATACTATTTTTTTTATATTTGTTGATGCGCATATTTCACGATTGGCAAATATTGCAATGCTTTAAAATATTTACATTTAATGAAAAAATCCAAAGTTTTTATTTGTATCCATTACATTTGATGCGCATTGATACTATTTTGATGCGAATATTTCACGATTGGCAAATATTACAATGCTTTAAAATATGTGCATTTAATGAAAAAAAAATCAAAATTTTTATTTTTATCCATGTACATTTGATGCACATTGATACTATTTTGATGCGCATATTTCACGATTGCCAAATTTTACAATACATAAAAAGATGTGCATTTAATGTAAAAATCAATGTATGAATTTTTATTTGTCTCAGTGTATTTGAAACACAAAATTAACGAGTGTTTGCAAAGGAATTAAACTAATCTCTGTTATTTAAGTTCTTCACCAAGATTATAAAATCGACTGGTGTTATTAGGGGAGAGTAGCTGAATTTGGACCACTTCACTTGTTTTCAGGTGTAATTCCCTTAATTTTTGAAATATCTGCAAAACGACATTACACGGGGTCAATCTAGTCACCTACTAACTAAATAAATCTTTAGATCAATTTCTTTTTGTTTTATTTTAATTGGAAAAATTTGTCAAAAGTGGTCCAAATTCAGCAACTGGTCGCCTAAGTTGGACCCCCAATCTCCTAAATTGGACCTAATAATATCAGGTTGTTTTAATGACTAGGGAATATAAGTAATTTTATTAAAAGCAAAGTTTGCGATTAATGAAACAATCAAACAAAATAACAGCAATGAAATATAATGAAATCAAATATCTGAAAATAAGAGTAATTGTTTTAAATCAAAATGTATTCAAAATATGATCAAAGTTATCAGTAATTAAGAATAGAAATTATGGAACTAATTGTCAGTTACTTGAATATCATGTAAGGAGTGATGGAAAGCTTACACATTAATTTCGTTTATTGAATTTTTTTCCAGCGCACACAAATTTTAACCGTATTTGGCAATCTGAACACTGAATCATTTCTGCTATTTTATTTTTCTTACAAATTAGGCAAAACCAATCATCACTGTCTAGATTTTTCTTTTTAGATTCTGAATTGTTAGACAATTTTTTTGAAACAGAAGTTTTCTTTACATTATGTTTGTAATTCTTCCCTTCCATCATTTTCTTGTTAATTGCATTGCGCCTATTTTATAAAACTTGATGTTTCAATTGCTTTTGTGCTGTGATAGCTTCCTTTTTCTAGTTTTTTTTTTTTTTTTTTTCATTTCCAGTTTTACATTATAGGGCGAAGATACTAAACAGCTGTTTTTTGGCTCCCAATGTACTTTGATTTAAATGAATTAGCAAGGGGGAAAAGATTTCTAATATTTTTTTGACTTTCAGGGAGGATTTGTAGCTGCAGCCTTCTTGCAGGACAATTTCTTTACAACTTACTCTCTCCTTTTTCTTCCCTATATCTTTAACAGATTTTGCTGTCACGGGTGTTTTTCTTCCACTCTTAGTCTGGGTCTTTTTTAACATTTTCAACATTATAATAAGGGATTTAAAAATATCCTCTAATGAAAAATAGGCTACGATTAATCAAACGCAAACATTATATATTCAAACAGCGATTAATTCAGCCGCCCCCACCACCACTCCCCCCGAAAGGTTTGAGATTTTATGTGTTTTAATGGCAAAAAAGTGTAATTCCACCCTCCAGAACGCTAAAAAGTCTGCCATCTCAAATATCCTCCAGGAGGAAATGCTTGAATTCAACTCTGTAAACCAAATATGACGTAGGAATAAGGAATTCAAAGAAAATAAATACAAAAACATACAAGATAAAAGAAATTGGAAACAAAATTTATTGCATAAACATGTAAAAATATTTTTATGTTTAGATAGGCCTAAACTGTATAAAAAAATAATACAGATAAACAAAAAAAACTTGCATAGAGATAGTAATCCATTATAAAATATTAATATATATATATATATATATATAGTGCAGAAAGCGTACCGTCCTCGAAATTGATTACTTACTTTTCAAATTTACGATCGCATATGTGGTCCAATTTAAGCAACGTAAATTGGCCCAATTACGGCAACTGCACCATTTTTCAAAACAGATAATCTCAAGACTAAGAACAAACACGAAATCAAATAAATCCGCGTGAAAAATATGCGCAATAAACAGATGAATTCATATATGTATATTAAAACATAACAACTTACCCTAGTTTTAAAGTATTCACTTACGTTTAGCAGGAAAAAATTAGATCAAAACAGCTAACTTTAGGTTTCTTAAATTTGTCTGAAAACAGCACGTGGTAGGCGATTACTTCGGATAATCATGAGTGACGTCATTCTAATAAGTAGGATTTCAGCGGTAGATTGCGTCTCTCCCTCTAATTAACGGCAGAATGGCAACGGTCCAATTAAAGCGGCGGTCCAAATATGGCTACTCTTCCTAATACATCTCATATTAAATCCATATATATTTGTTAAATCTCACAATAAAAGTTGTTAATTTACGCTGATTAAATGTTTAATTTCTTTAAAACGTGATTTTAAGTAAATTTGAATTTATCAGAAGTAAAGATTCCTGGAAAGTCTGAAAAAAGGACGCTATACATTAGTTTGCTTACACGTTTTTTTACTAGCTTCTTTATTCATTACCTTTTTACCCGAGTGCCAAGAAGGGTTATGTGTTTCACGCGTATCTGGATAAATGGATTTCTTTATACCCTCGAAGCATCCCAATGGCTGGATGGATTTTAATGAACGAGGTCTCTATCGATTCATCTTAACCGCCCGATGGTTGTATGCTAGGTTTTGTTTGTATAAATTCAAAATGGCGGCCGTAAAATACAAAATGGCGGTAGAGACGAAAAAAATTTTACGCACCATATTGTGTGGCATATCATTGAATAGGTCTTTCAAAATGAAGGCGATGTTTCATTGACTGTTTTACAGTCAGAAGCTCCGTTTAAATATTACACAATCTGGAAGTTGTGTAGGTAGGATCTCTAGCTTTACTGCAAATCTAGCCATCATAGACATCTATAGGCCTCATCAAAACTGTTTATAGACAGGAACTAACAATTAAACAAAAAGTCACCAATGCAGGTAAATAAAAAAAAACAGGTATGTAATATAAAAAATAGTTTAACATTGATGAGAAATAATTAATTAGTTCACTTTCTACGTAGTCGGGTTCTTTGATTTCTTAAATCTAATTCTTATTAGAAGAGCTATTTTAACTCTTCAATGCATCAAACTGAGAATAAAAGTATTGGATTGGATATCAGAGTCTGATAATTTTAGCTGAATGCGATTAAATTTAAATTTCTCAAAAAAAAATTTTTGCAGCTTGAAATATGAAATGAATTTATTTAATATTTTTGTATGTAAATTAGTTAACAAGAGATGAAATTAAATAATCCGAACCAAATTATTTTTTTCGTTTCTATGACTTTTACTGTAAACTATGCTCTCTTATTATGTTGTTTCAAGAATTATTATTAGTATTGAGGAGAACTATACAGAAATAAAATCAAATTAACTTAGTTATTTCGTTTCTAAAATTGTTATAAGATCGAATCAATCTGAAAACAAATAAACCAATCTGCCTAATAATTATTTCGTTTTTGTGTTTATTTTGAGGTGAACCATAATGGCGAAGGATTTATTCCCATATAAATTTTCTTTCTGGAATTATTACTAAACAAGCTAATACGCTAAATACAAATCATATCTCTTAATTATTACAATAAGGTATATTGTTATACTGTTACTGGCTTAAGGAGAATCAATACACAGTTTCATTTGCGAAAAACGGTCAAAATATCAATTTTCACTTTTTGCTTAACGCTTTCAGTTTCTGTAATGTTGAATTCACAGCAAAATTTTCGAAATGTTTTATTTGAAAATAATGAAATGTAATTGTACAGCTTTTTTTCCCACTAAAGTTATAAAAGTAAAGTTTGTACAAAAATTCTGAACAAAATCTTGATTAAAATTAAATGATATAAAAAAACATACCAACACCCTTCAAGAGGTTTAAAACAAATCTAGACATCCTTAATATATTTTCACGAAGTGTAGTTCTAAGAAAAGCATAATTGTGATAAATCATACTTTTAAGAAAAATATGCAAAAAAAAAAGTTCAAAAGTTTAAAATCGTAGCAGAAATGAGACTATAATAATAATAATTATTATTATTGTCATTAGTGTGATGTTTCGTCGCCGATACGATGATAATTATCACTCAAATGTTAGTCCATCACACGTAAAAAATGCAAATAAATACTCCTGAGTAGATATGAGCCACCACCGGTATAGTATAGGTACGTGATACTGGACACAATGTAAGAAGGTTGGTAATTAATTACTGGGATTCCTCAAATAATATTAATGGATAATTTATTTACAAAATATTTACATTTAAAACACTATTTACATTTATAGGCACACATATAGCAAATCCTGCCAAACATTAAGTTACACGTTAAGACATTATATACGTACTGGGTTATGTCATGAAATTACACTTTTCCATTCAAAATTTACCGTACTCAGCCAGGCTCCAACGAGATGACCACAAAGGTATCTTCCGCCCTCTCATACATACATTACTCCACACTGGAGTAAATACTTTTCCAGATTCCTGTTTTACCACCAACGCAAGACTCGAGACCAACTTATATCTTTCACTGCCTCTCCTGTATTCAAATTCTACTGGGTTTCACCTGCAAAGTAAAGTAGGATTGTCTGTACGTTACATGTGCCTTCTACAGTCTCCCTTGTTAACTGACCAAGAATCACAGGAGATTATCTTTCGTTCACTAGTATGCTCGGCAACTACCTATTATATTATTGGAATTCCGATAGATAACATCTCTTCCGGTATTTCCTTTTATACAATAGATGTTTTCATACAATACAGATATGAATACAATATTACTCATTCTAATCCCACAGAGAAGAAAAACTGTTTCCTAAACTCAAGTAAGTAGATGTTGATATAGAGATAAATACAATAATAATAAAAAAATTAATTAACAGTCATTTCATTTGGCATACGTTCATTAAAACCAGAGACCTGGCAATTATCATTAAATATTTTTTCTTGATTGAAACATTTTTCTCCATAAAACCTTTAATATTATAGCAAAAAGATATTTTAAAATACTCAAACATAAAAAAAAAATAGTTCAAATTGTACTGAGTCCCCTTAGAACGTCAACCCGCATTTAACTTCAGTTCCTTAGTTGCGACATGAGGTAAGGAAAGAGAAAAGAAACTTAAAAAAACCGTAATAAACCATAACTTGAAAAAAAAAGGTACCCTTAACGCCACTTAGGACTTATGATTTCTACTCCTTTTCTTTTCTTTTTTTCTTTCTTCTCTTTTCTTCTTTAACGAATGATAGCTGTACAGTAAGAGAAAAAACAAAAGAAATTGTATTAATGAATTAATTGAAAGAAACAGAGAATTCGTTGAAGAGCAATGACAACATCCAAACTTCAAGATGCTGTAATTGCAGTATACACCTTACGTCGATTTTTAATATTTCTGATAAAAATAAAGGAAGTTCTACATTGCTATTAAAATTTTCAACAAAATTTGAATCATCGAAATAAAAGAAAAGTAAGAACGAAAAATTATGCGTTTAGCATTGATTATGTAACACTTTCCAACACGATTCAAAATACTGTAACAAAACGTCGCTGTTTATTAACGTGAAAGGCGATGTTTAAACTAGGGAACAGGAATTCTGCTTTTTCAGAATTTAATGTCGCGCCGGGCATTTCCATTACTTCATTTTCTTCTGATGGACTGATGGCTTGTTATTATGAAACAGACATTATAAATGAAGCGTTAGGTGAAGATGAAAGAGCAGCCGTAAAAAGTTAGAGATCTGATTTTCAAGTCAGAAGAAAATAACTCGGTTAAGCGGGACTCTACTGCAGTCCAAAACATATTTCAATTTTAAGATTTAAAGCACACGTTTTATTTATGTAAAATGACGTCATCAGCACCCGCTTAACACGTTCACTGCCGCAAAAAGTAAGAATTTTCAAATTTCTTCTTGAAAGTCGTTTGCCACCACAAATTCTGAAAGATAAATTTCGCTTTACTAATACAGCGAAATTTCTGCCAATAAATGAGAGAATTTTTTTTTTAAATAATTAAACCACGAATATTAAAGCTACGAGTACACTCGCAGCGTGGCAGTCAACACGTTAAGAATTCCACATTTACGATCTACTCTTAAACATCTACAGTAAAGCATGCATAGCGCATCACTATCGCGAAATAATGCACAAATGCAGCAAAAAGATGCCGTCATCCAAAAAAATCGACAAAAATAACGGCTATCTAATGATTCATAGATATTTAAAATTAAATATAGTTTGTAATAGTTCCATTGTTTTAACAGAAATCATTCGTTTATACTTTTTTCAAAATAGCACGTATTTTAATTACATTTTCTATCGGTTGTTATGAGAAAATGGCAACAAAAATATATAATTACTATTTTAGAACTATTTTTCCTTTACTTTCTACAGAAATGGAGTACTTCCGTTGCCAATATTAAGTAAATGGCTCTAAAAACTGCAAAAAAAATTACTATTTAAAAAATAAATGGAGATACAGTTTTCAAACAAAATGCATTTAAAAGAACTTTTTTCCCAATACGATGGTATAAAAATCGAAAATGTGCGATGCTTAGATGTTTAAAAAATCGGTATAGAGTATTTAATTGTACGGCTTTGTAAGGTAACGTTATTTTTTGGAATACACAAAATAAGCTGGGAGAAAGATATAGCATACCGTACAGGGGGCTAATAAACAATTTGGAAAACGCATAACACATTTCAAAACCCAATTTCAGATATTACCATCAATAGTTGTAAAAATATCTGACTTTTTCGTGTTCCACCCTGTATACGATCTATTGATTTGTATACATATTACATAGTATGCTAAAAGTTAGTTCATTTAAATGAATAGCACAGTTGAAAATTTCGATTCAGCAATTTCCATGAATAAATGGAAATGTACTTGGGAACTTTTGTGCAGCCCTGTATATGATCTACAGAATTTATACGTGCCAAGTAATATATATATATATATATATATATATATATAAAAGTTCAATTTAACCCTTTGTTGCATGCATTAAATTTGGCAAATATCTGACATTAAATTTGCTGTTTTCTATTTATTAAGATATCCGACTTTTGGTGATAACTCGATCTTTCTATATTGAAAGCATAGAAGTCACAGAGTAGCATAAACTTTGAATAGGAACTGTAAATAAAATAGTTTGGATAGGAGAAAAAGTAGCATCTTTGTCCATTGTAATGGACAGTATGTAACTAAGGGTTAAAAACGCGTACCACAATTGAAAACGCATTTCCAGCAATTATTGTTTAAAGGCTTCAATAGATCAATTATTGTTCAATCTCTTCTGTAGCCAAATTATTTTGTGTATCCCTCTAAATAATAGATAAATTCTATGCACGCCATATTCTAAAGTAAGAACCGTGTAGCACGTACCAGTGATATATATAAATTCCAGTATGTTTAAAATAGTGTAATATCATTAAAATAGACACAAACGATTTTTACCCGGTAGTCCGCAATGGAATGAAATTACTTTGGTACCCCTGTAAATGAACCGTAAATGCTACAGACTTCAGTTGAAATACCGAACATGCCATAATGATACTTAATAACATCTATAGATTTCATGGCAATCATGGCAATACGCCAATTAGAGTACGGACAGACGACAAACCGAAGTCATAAACACGTTTTAACTTTTATTGGAAAGTCTTAACCCTCTGAGGAGCAAGTAATTGTGTTTCTTTAATGTAGAATTCACACCGGAATCTGCAAAAAGATTTATTGTAGATTAAAGAAAAGCAACTTTAGGACATTTTCCCACCAAAGTTAGAAAAGTAAAATTTAATAAAATTTTTCTGGTGCAAATCTTCATCGTAAGCGGGATAAAATGTATCCAACCGCCCCTCAAGAGGCTAAAAAAAGATTTCTTTGTCATGTTTCTGGGGATTACAGTAAACGGTCTCTAAGACGCAGCCGATCAGTATCGAGGAAATTTTCCGTCGATTACAGTATTCCGCGTTAGATAGAGTTTACTTTATTGGAAATCGTTCTGAGGGAGTTCAAAATTTTTCCCCGTTAGACAGATTTCCGTTTTATACAGGACCATACTTAGGTATATTTTACTGTATTTTTTTATTTGCTGAAGTCTTGTTTATTAGTTGAGCCCATGGGAAATGTCTTACTGTTGTTGCGAAACTACTAGAAAATTTTTAAATAATTTAAAAACTTAATGTTAATAAAAAGTGGTATAAAATAAGAATTTAAATATATATATATTATCCTTTATTAAGACTAGCATAAAAATATTAAGTTAAATTTAAATTAATAGTGACACTCTTAAAAGTTAAGTTTAGGATTAAAAAGAATTTAAGTAAAAAAAAAAAGTAAAGCACTGTTTAAAGCAGGATAAACAAGAAAAAAAAACAATGTGGTATATATTTAATTTATTTTCTGAAGACATTTCTGGTTGGAATCGAAATAATCTATTGAATCCAGGTCAAATTGACTGATGCTGATCACTATGTCGTTCTAGTGTCAAAATGTTAAGAGGTGGCACTATACTTTAACGGAAAAAACATTAACATTATTTTTTTTAAATATTAAAAAATATTAATATTATTTAAATTATTAAATAAAAATATTAAATATTAATAAATATTTATAATATTACTTAAATCATTAAATTAAAAACATTAACATTCATTTTTAACATTAAAAAATATTAATATTATTTAAATTATTAAATAAAAATATTAAATAATAATAAATACTTATAATATTGTTATTATTAAATAAAAAAATAATAATCATTAAGAAGGACTGTCTCCGATATTCAAGCCCAATTATTATCTTAGTATTTTCCCTCTAGTATATATTAGATTGCACATGCCACCTTCACCCATAAAACAGTTTCAGAAGAAAATATAACATACCGCCATCTTCCACCCAAATCTCCAGTTAAAAAAAAATTACAATTTTCATTTTAAAAAATTGCTTATAACCTTACAGAAATTATTCTATGAAAGAAGATATATGTTTGCGATGGTAAGTTTCGCGAGTTTGGTTGTTGTATTCGAATGATAATAACAGTTATCTGTGTTCATAATCGACAAAACAAGGTTCTCAAATTAGTTTGCACAATTCCAAAATAATCAATCACTTACAATTTCCCTCCAGCTTTCTTTGCATCATAACCCACAAGACGCAAGCAATTATGTTCTTGAAACAAAGTGTCGCACTCTGCCACACCTTAACAATCTTTCCAGTTGTGGTTTCCCTACTTAGCCTGATTAAGATAGACACATTAATCACATATCAAAAGGTATTGCTGGAGGAATTTCTGTCCTTTTGCGAAATGCCTTGTATTTGCTATTTTTAGTGTATGAAACAAAATTATAAAACTTTCTCAGAAAATAACTGATTGACATTATATTTTTTAAATTATTGATATTATATTTTTTAATAATAAAAATTATTAATATTATTTAAGTTACTAAATGAAAATAGTAAATATTACTGAACATTAATATTACTTAAATTATTAAATAAAAGTATTAAATATCATTAAATACTAATATAATTTAAATTATTAAATAAAATTACTAAACATTATTGATATTAATATTATTTAAAGCATTAAATTGTTTAAATCGTCAAAATATATTAAAAAATGTAAAAAATACCAAATGTCATTAAATATTATTAATACTATTTAAATTATTAAATTATTTAAAATACATAAAATTTAAAATAAATATTATATTTATGTATATATATATATATATGTGTGTGTGCGTAGAGGTAGTATTTGTTATGCAGGAGGTCCTATAAGTCCGATAACACGCCAAAAAGTTAATAAAAAATTAACAAATTGTCGTATTGGAGTACGCTTTGTACTCTAAGACTTCTCAAACAATCGAACCTTTTGTGCCAATAGATAAAAAAATACTTCAAAGAGAATCATGCGTTCAAATGGGAAAAAAAGTCATACAATTTTCAAAAAAATGTTTTATCGGAGTTTTACACATAAGACTCTGGTTGTCACCATGAGTCTTTGTGGCAAATGAAAGAAAAAATAGTTCAAAAAGTCCTATGAATCCATTGACATTTTAAAAAATTATATAAAAATACAATTCTGCTCTATTGAAGAAGGCTTTGCAGTATACGATTTGTCATTTTTATTTATTTATTTATTAGCCCCCAGTATGCTATTTCTTTCTCCCAGCTTATTTTGTGCCGTCTCCAAAAAATAACGTTACGTTGTATAAGGCCGTAACAAAAAAAGCCGTAAAACAAAGCAGATGTATCACTGTACGATTAAGTACTCCATAGCATTTTTTAAACTTCTAAGCATTGCACATTTTCAATTTTTATACTGTCGTATTGGGGGGAAAAAAGTACTTTTAAATGCAATTTGTTTGAAAACTGTATCTCCATTTACTTTTGAAATATTAATTTTTTTGTAGTTTTTAGCGACTTTTGTTTAATTTTGCCAACTCAAGTACTCCAATTCTGTAGAAAGTAAAAGGAAAATAGTTGAAAATTAGTAATTATATATTTTTGTTGCCATTTTCTCATAACAACCGAAAAAAATGTAATTAAAATACGTGCTTTTTTGAGAAAAATATAAATGAATTATTTCTGATAAACATGGAGCTATTATAAACTAAATTTAATTTTAAGTATGTATATTAATATTACAAACAAATGAAGGCCTATGAATTATTATGTAGCCGATATTATTGGTCGAGTTTCTTGCTGATTTCTTTTAGCTGGATTCGTCTATTATTCTGAGATAGTGAAGTCCTATGCATACTTTACTGTAGATGTTGTTTATGACTGGATTGTAAACGAGGAATTCTTTAGGGGATTCGGATGACGTCGTTTTACATAAAATAAAATCGTGGGTTTTAATGTCTTAAAACTGAACTACAGTAGAGTCCCGATTATCCGAATCTCGCTTAACCGAGTTTCCACTTTAACCGAGTTATTTTCTTCTTTTATTATATATAACCGCTGTTTATGACTGCATTGTAAACGAGGAATTCTTTAGTGGATTCGGATGACGTCGTTTTACATAAAATAAAATCGTGGGTTTTAAAGTCTTAAAACTGAACTACAGTAGAGTCCCGATTATCCGAATCTCGCTTAACCGAGTTTCCACTTTAACCGAGTTATTTTCTTCTGATGGACTGATGGCTTCCATTATTATGAAACAGCCATTATAAATGAAGTGTTAGGTGAAGATGAAAGGGCAATCTCAAAAAGTTAGAACTCTGATTTTCTGGTCAGATTATGGGGAAAATGGCCATAATATATATTTTTTTTAATTATGGCCATTTTTTCCAATTCTGACCTGAAAATCAGAGTTCTAACTTTTTACGGCTGTTCTTTCATCTTCACCTAACATTTCATTGTACACCTAACATTTCATTGTACACCTAACACACATTTCATTGGCTGTTTCATAATAATAGAATCCACCAGTCCCTCAGAAAAAAAAATTATCCATTCCAAAGGTATAAGTTCGGGACTCTACTGTATCTATATTTATACATATATTTTTATTCATCGGGGCGACACTAAATTCTGAAAAAGCATAATTCTTGTTCTCTAGTATTTTATTTATTTCTTTATTTGTGACAAGGGAAAAAAAAAACTTGGTCAAATTTTCTTTCAACTCATTTTTTCTAAAAAATGACAAAGGTTTCCGTGCAAACCGCACACCAGTATGATAAATCGCTACATTTTTAGGGTTCCGTACTTAAAAAGTATAAACGGAACCATTATAAGATCACTCCTGTGTCTTTCTGTCCGTCTGTCACAGCCATATTACTCGTAAACTATGGAAGGTGGAAAGTTCAAATTGGGGGGAAGTAATAAAGACTATTCACCGACATATTTACAGATTATTAAACATTCACAAATACAGTAAGTACAGAACTTGTGTGGAAATATAAATTATTTAAAAAGAAACTTTAAACACACAATAAAATAAGTTAATTTGAACAGGCGTATACGTTTCGTGAAATTCAGGACTCACATCTTCAGTGTATAAAAACTTTAAAAACAATATCCCCCCCCCCCCAACTACATGTACGGTGAAAACTCAAATGTCAAAACACAATACCAAAAGACCATCAAGTTCCAACAGCCAATAAAATTAAAGCGGAAGTGAAGTGCCGTGACACAACAAATCCACCCAGAAAGTTCAGATGTATGGTGCACTAGACAACTCATTAACCAAGGAGTCTTTAAATCTATGGATATGAACAGCTTCAAAAAGTCTAAATTCAGAGGAATAATGCATTTCTTTATAATGGTAGCTGGGTCAAAATTGAAATTATGTCCCTCTCTCCAGCAATGAGAGGCGATAGAGGATTTCTGCAATGCTTTTTTCTTTACATAGTTTATGTGTTCTTTGACTCTGTAATGGAGTTTTCGTTTAGTTTTTCCAATATAGGACAAACCACATTGGAATTGAATGTTGTAAACACTCCAATAATTTTGAGGAGGAATTTGATCTTTAAGCTGTGAAAAAGTTAATTTATTAACTGGTTTAAAAACCACATTAAAATCATAATGTCTTAAGATATTAGCCATCTTAAAGCTAATGCTATTATAAAATGGTAAAATGATAAGGATAGAAATGGAAACTGCAGTAACAGAAGAATCAAGATTATTAACACATTTATTAAGACTATGAGAAATTAAATTATTGATATAAGATAAACTAAAACCCCGATCGATAGCCACAGATCTAATGTAATTTAATTCTGTAATAAGTGAATTGTTAACAATTCACTTATTACAGAATTAAATTACATTAGATTGCATTAGATTTAAATTACATCAAATTACAACCGCTGCGGCGAGCGGCCCCTCTTCGTCCGCAGCCCTTTATTCTTCTACTCTAGTCCGACTCTTTTGCGGAAGCAAGGTTCATAGGTCCCCAGCCACGTCCCGAGTAAAAGGCATTCTAGCGAAAGCAACGCTGAAAAAAATTTTTTTTACAAAGTCTTATTATTCTTTTAAATAATTCAATTAATAATTCACATATTTATTGTACGGAACCCTCTGAGCGTTAGTAATACTCACACTTGACCGTTTATTATAACTATAGTAGAGCGCCGATTATTCGGACCGGTCGGGACCAAATCCGATCCGGTTTATAAAAAATCCGGATAATTGGAGAACTTTAAAATAACGGCTATAGCAATGTTTTTAGGTAACTCCCCTTCACACATTTTCCAGACTTAGGACTAGCAATTTAGACTGGCAATTGTAGCAGTGCACATTTTAGAATGATACAAATGGCATATTTAGAAAACAAAATTGGTACAAATTTATACATAGAAGTACATATGAAAATTATTACATGTATATATACATACACTGTACGAACAAACGCAAGCGGAAAGAGAGAGAGGTGGGGGGGCTTCTTTTCGAGGACACCAAGGGACAAAAGAAGCATTTTTTTTTTATCCCTTTCAGAGAATCTGAAGATAAAGAGGAATTTTCATGGGAGAAAATATGTCAGAGACTCTCGCGCATCAGAAGTGAAACTTCTTAGGTCTTAGAAACAATTAATTTTATGCGTTGCTCTCTTTGCATTCGTTGGTGATTTTATTATTTCAGGATTAAAAATGTTTATTTAATGGTTAACTTTCATGACATCCAGTCAAATTTGCCCTACCTCGCCTAAAAGAAGTTTTACTTTAGAAATTTTGGAGCAAGCGGGATGGCCTTTATAGAAGGCGTATAGTCCTTGATCGATCCGGTTAATTGGACATTCCGATCAAACGGGTTCCGAATAATAAGCGCTCTCCTGTATTTGGAATGTGAATGGACTTATGGTTTTTTTAGACTTTTTTCACAAAAAACGACTCTTTTTGACAAATCTCTCGGTATAAACCACATTCCGATACAACAAGTTGTTAAATTCACATGAGTTATTGAAATCTAACTTTTCTTATGAGTCTCTTTGAACATTTGTTTTTTATTTCCTCAAAAGAGCCGTATTTGTGTAAACCGTACTTTGATACAATTTTGATATAAGGGAGACTGGGGAGGGTTGACCACCGGGGAGGCATGATGCACCCTTCAGTTTACATATTTAAAAGAATTTCAGAGTTTTGCCAATAGGTGGCAACAATATTTGTTTCATGCAGGTAATGGAAACGCGTGTGGAAAAATCAATTGTGAAAAGTTTTCAGCTTAAAAAGTTTATTTTTGAGAAACATTTTGCAAGATTTTCTCAGCTAAAATATATCATAGAAATTTAAGTAAGTAGGTTTTAAGTAATGTAAAAACATTGAGCTTTCATTCCAGGCATAAAGATTGTACAGTAAATTAGGCTAAATATAACCATGTTCTACAGCGGTGACTGGGGAGGGTTGACCATAGGGGAGTACTATTATTTTAACACAATCAAACTGATTGGTAAAGTTATCATACGAATTGAATATTTCCAACTGAGCGAAAAAATGCCCAAGACGGGAATCGAGCCCAGATCTTTGGCTTGCATTGCCAGTGCTCTACACAGTAAAAGAAACGGACTAAAATACTACTGGCAATCTAGACGCCAGTACTATTTCCGTATTTTAACGGAACTTTTTCCTGGTAAATTATAGAAAAAATTTCCGTTAAATTAAAAAAAAAACGGAAAATTTTCTGTAATTTACCGTGAAACAGTTCCGTTAAAATACGGAAATACTACTGGCGTCTAGATTGCCAGTAGTATTTTCGTATTTTAGTCCGTTTTTTTTTTTTTTTAAGTGTACCGTTTAAGCTACCTGGGCTGACAACCGGCGAGCATATTTCGCTCAGATAACCTATTGGTAATAACATCTGCTCTGTCATGTAGACAGCACAACAGAATAAACCGCAGGTAAAGGAACTCCATATAAAAGATGGGTACGTAGATATACTATTAATTTAACATGATCAAACTGATTGGTAAAGTTATCATACTAATCGAATACTTCCAACTGAGCGAAAAAATGCCCAAACCGGGGATCGAACCCAGATATTTGGCTTACATTGTCAATGCTCTACCGTTTAAGCTATCTGAGCTGAGAACCGGCGAGCACATTTCGCTCGGAAAACATATTGGTAATAACATCTGGTCTGTCATGTAGACAGCACAACAGAATAAACCGCGGGTAAAGGAACTCCATATGAACGATGGGTACGTAGATATACTATTATTTTAACACAATCAAACTCATTGGTACAGTTATCATAGGAATTACTGTCTACATGGCAGACCAGATGTTATTACCAATAGGTTATTTGAGCGAAATATGCTCGCCGGTTGTCAGCCCAGATAGCTTAAACGGTAGAACATTGGCAATATAAGCCAAGGATATGGGTTCGATTCCCGGCTTAGTATATTTCGGATTTTTTCACTCAGTTGGAAATATTCAATTCATAGGGTAGTCTTAACTCCCTTTTCAGTTTTCATATTTAAAAAAAATTCAGAGTTTTGCCTATAGGTGGTAACCAAAGCTACTGAAATACTCAAACAATTACTCTCTCAATACTTAAAAGAAGAATAGTACGGGAATTTTTTTGTGTAGTCCTGTATATCAGGTACAGAATTTATCTACAACGAGTAACATGCAAAATATTATTTAAATTTTAAAGCGCATACCACATTTTAGAACGCATTTCTAACCATTATTACTCAAAGACAGTACAGTAACCGATTTCTTTTGTGTGTCTCAGTAAATGAACGAAAAATGCTATGAATTCTCCATTCTATCGTAAATACCTTGTAGTGAAATTCAGTGATTTATCATTTGTATTGGTTTCAATACATTTGAAATAGCGTAATGTCATTAAAATACTCTGCAAGCGATTTTTCCCCATATACCATAACATAATGGAATTCTTTTGAGTGTCCCTGTAAATGAACTATTAATCCCACTTACTTCATACACAATACCAAACATGGTTTGGTGACTCCGGGTACATTTACGGGAGTTAGAGCATGGACAGACGGAGAGATAATCCGAATGCATAAACACTTTCAAACCTTATTGGAAAGTGTTAAAAACCATGTTGAATGCAATAAAAGGGTATAAAAAACGGTTATTTTACTGGAAAAAGTCTGGTCATTTCATGAACTGTGTATTTTTAGCACTCAGATAATACTTTCAGTTGTTACAAAACAGATATTTACCGTAAAATAAGAAATTTTTTTTTAATATAAGTTTGCCGCAAACAACATATCTTTTCCTGTATTATTATCGGGTTTTTTTTTTTTTTTTTTTTTTTTTTTTTTTTTTTTTTTTTTTTTTATTATTCTAGAATCGAAATGACTTCTCTTTAGGAAATAAAATGGGCTCGGTAAAAGATATTATCTTTTTAGTTTTTTGCACGGAAAAACTGTTTTGTTGAAACAACTAAATTTTCGTTAATATATCTCCAACCAAAATGTTTGGTTATAAATTAATGATCAAATTTTGGTTAGATTAACCAAATGGTTTTGAAAATTCAACAAATCAGTTGGTTAGTAAAACCAAAATTTGATCATTAAAACTAAAATATTTGGTTGGAGCTATATTAAACAAAACTGAGTTGTTTCAACAAAACAGTTTTTTTCGTGTGACTGGACTTTGAAATTAAATTTCCGCAGTTTTAGTTTTTATTTATTTTTTTGTTTTGTTTTGTTTCTTTTCATTATTTTTTTTAATTTACGGTGCAGTTGTCCAATACACAATTATTCTTTTACTTTGTTTGTAATTTGAGAAAAGAAAGGGAAAAAAGTAGTGACTCAGGGCTTGCAGCGTTCCTAAAATTTTCGCTCTTTGCTACCACTAAATTAAAATGATAACCTTTGTTGTATGAATCTATTATAGATGTTAAATAAATATACCACGAAGAATTCTTATTTAAAATACTGGTAGCAAAGTGCTAAAATTTTAGGAACGGTGCGAGCCCTGCGTACTTGTAATGAAAATTTTTAAGAAGTACACCAAAAATTTTTTAATAATATAGCCTTTTATTTAAGTGTTGGAAAGCTATCTCTAATTGTAATCTCATAGAGCTGCTAATAGTAAAATAATACTTAATGTTTGGATAATTAGTGGGAAAAAACTAAAATATTTACATTTTAAAATTATGAAACCAATAATAGCAAATTATTTAACCAATTTTTTATTGAATATGAGCATAATATATTCATGAAATATTTGTGCTAAACTTGAAATATGTAAAGCAAAGTAGCATTTATTAAAAACAAGGTTCGCACACTCCTTGGAATTTCCAATGACTCTGGCACCGCTATTAATGATAAGAAAATTTATATTTAAATTTTAAAACACAGAATTTACAATCACCGCCCTTATTCACAGATTTTTCAATGTTTATCTGCAGGGAAATACTTTGAAAATACTGTTAAAATTTGGTGGTAAAAATGTGCAAACCCTGTAAAAATATTAGTATTATTTTATAAATACTTCTAAAATAAAATCAAAGCATTCCATGTTGCTGTCATTCTAGATCAATATTTGATTAATGTTAAAATACATTTAATAAGCCTTTAGCATTTTTGAAGAAACTCGTTTTTAACACTTTCCAACATAGTTGAAAAGTGTTTATGAATTCGGTTTGTCTGTCTCCCATCCGCTGTCTGTCCGGTCCCTAACTGTCGTAAATATGCTCGGATTGAGATGGAATTAATATATGTTAATGGAATGTTCGGCATTGAAAATGAAGTGTGTAACACTTACAGTTAATTTACAGGGACTCCAAAGAATTCCGCTACATTATGGGGGGAAATCGTCTGCAGTACATTTTAATGATATTACACTAATTTAAAAATATTGAAATTTACATATATCACTAAGGTGTACTATAAGGCACTTATAGTAGAATCTGGGGTGCATATAATTTATCGTTTATTTACAGGGACAGACAAAAGAGTTTGGCTACAATACTGACAATGAACAGTAATTGCTAGGACTGCGTTTTCAGTTGTGATACAGGTTTTAAAATTTAATAATAATTATTATTATGATTTTTGCATATTACTTGGTGTATATAAATTCTATAGATCATATACAGGGCTGCAAAAAAGATGTCCAGACATTTCCGTTTAGTGACGGAAATTGCTGAATGGGAATTTTCAATGGTGCTATGAGTTTAATTGAATTAACTTTTTTTTCATACCAGGTATCTTACATACAGATCTATGGATCATATACATAGTTGCAATAAAAAATTCGGATATTTATGATAATTGAAGAAATTAGGTATTCGAATGCGTTATGCATATGCTAAATTGTTTATTTAGGTATCAACTTTCACCTTAGTAGACTGTAAAATTTTATTACAGTACTTTTAATGTGTTAGAAAGTGTTTCATAATCTATGCTGACACATGATTTTTCTTTCTTATTTGATATAAATTAAGTAATTTGAAGATGTCGCATTGTTTGGGAAATTACGATCAGATTGGAATAAGACCCTTAAAGCAGTAGCCCGCCGACAGTCTTACAACTTCAAATTTATTATGAGCGTTATAAAATATATATATATATATTTAAAAAAAAAAAAAAAAAAAAAAAAAAAATAAGATCAATTCCCTAAGAGTGACCTTTAGAATTTGATACATTTTAAAAGCAAAATTTCTTGATTCTGAATTACTTTTCACTTTGTGGTTAGCATTTGTATTTCCAAAGTAATTCAAAAGGGAAAAAAAGCTTTACGGGAGACAGGGGAGGAATTGGCCTTACTGGAAGTTTGACCCAGTTTCATTCTAAGAGAACAATGCACCTTACTACGATTATATTTCTGCTACGTTTCTAATTAAAAGGAAATTCCGATATTATTATTTTTATAAGTTTATTTACCTTTTGATTAAAATTATTGTAAAAATTTACTGGCATAAATTTTATTTAATATGAATGTATTCTTACGTTTTTCAAGAAAGCAAAATATTGACTCTTGGCTAGCTAAAATTTAGGTCCATGTTACCTAAAATTTAATTGTGGCTATTTTTATTAAAATAACATCTGCACTGACTTAATTTTATATAAATATATAGAGATTTAAAGTTGTTGGGCCTGCCTGAAATATATTGCCTGAAATATATTGAAAACCCTTGTTAATGAAAGACAAAAGTTGTGTAATGGTATGCGAAGTTTTAATTTCCTGTTGGGGTTTTCTTTAGGGAGGGGGGCGGAAGAGGGGGTTCAACTAAAAAAAAAATCAATGGGTGCTCAGTCTCCCCTAAATAATGATAATTAAAATTTATAAAAAGTACAAATATGTCATAAAATTAAATTTTAAATAAATTAAGACATATATCCTGAAACAAATTAAAACATTTACAATATTTTTTTTGTAATTCAATTTGGAATAATTTGTTATTTATTTATTTACTTATTTAAAGGAGTTTTGCAGATATTTTAAAATAAATTAAGAGAACTATAAAACGTTTTTAATAACTCAGTATTTATTTACTTAGTTAAATGGATCAATTAACCCCAGTTTCCCCTAAGTAATGGTAATTTAGATTTATAATAAGCAAATATCGGAATACATTTAATACTATATTAGATAATAAATGCGAATAGCTATTCAAATGACAATATTAACCTTCTCGCTGCGTAATTGTTTTATCAAAATAGGTTCAAAAATTGCGCAATTTTTTTATATTTATTACAAATCTACATATATTTTTGAGTTAAAATATGTGAAAAAATTTTGTAAAAGAGTTTTCTTTTTTTTTCAATATAGAATTGCATTATTTTTTTTAAAAAAAGGTTGTCAGAAAGATCGTCTTTTACAGAATTTTTAACCTTTTATCACCGGTTTTTCAAAACAGAAATTTTTGTGTAATCTAATCCGGAAAATGCTAGGCAAAACTTACATTATAGAATAACTGGTGGGAATAATCAAAGAGAGTGCATCCTCGAGGAAATCGCTGGTTCCGCAAATTTTAATACATTTTCTTTGCCCATGGAAATCGCGGGATGCGCAGGGGGGGAGGGGGGGGGTAAAAAAGGAGAACAGCTATTCTAAAAAATTTTACGAGATCTGCAAAAATGTTTGGTGCAGGAAAATGTTATTTTATTTTAACACTTTCTTTAATAAAATGTACTGTAAAATTCATGAAATGAATATGAGTAGAAATTAACACTTTTGAAACACTGTGAAATATATATTCAATTTAATATAGCTTTCTGACTTTTTGCTCTTTTATTTTTCAAACATTGCATTTTTGTTGGGTCTTTCTTTTCTTAATTCTCTCTTTTCTTGGGTCTTTCTTTTCTGAATTTTCTTATTTCTTCACGTTATCAGGAGGCACGAGAGTCATTCATGATGATACTCTGAAAGAAAAAATGCATATTTTGCTGTAAGTTTTCATTGAAAGGGAACATATAAACCTTATTTAAACTTGCAAAATACTTAATAAGGAGTAATACAAAATTAATCTATTTTATATGTCAATTTTTTATTTCATATACAAAATCAAAATAAAAAATAATGTTTTCCTAATATTTCCCATTATCATGACTGCTTAGCTTATACCGGGTGTCCTAAAGATGATTGGTCGGTTTTAAAATTCAATAACTTGCAAACGGTGACAGTTATTTAAAAAAAAATTCTTGCAGGAGGGTTATGTATGATGTCAGGGTTTTTTTTTTTTTTTTTTTTACTGTGATTCTAGATTTTAGTTCGAATTTCAAGCAACAGATGCCGTTGAGAACAGTAGGTGCTCAGTCCAGACCCGATTTTTGATACTTCGGGATCCATTCAATACCACTTAACCTCCTTTTTTCGCATGATAGAAGAGAGAAGCCGAAAAATCGAGCCTAGATTTAGTGGTTATTGCGTGCAACGCTATCTATCGATGCTATTTGTAACTAAAGCTGAGAATCGCAGCATAAAAACTCCTGACATCTTACAGAACATTCCTGCAAGAATTTTTTAAATATCTGTCACCGTTTGCAAGTTATTGAATTTTAAAATCTATCAGTCATTTTTGGGACACCCAGTATAAGCTAAGCAGTCATGATAATGGGAAATATTAGGAGAACTTTATTTTTTATTTTGATTTTATCATATAAAAGTATACATATAAAAAAATTTAGGAATGTGTAAGATTATTTTGCACTATAAAAATCTAGCACTTGCAGAAAACATTTACAGAGCAAGAATATACTTCGCGTTAAGTATTTGTTCGTGCGAGTTTCTTTTTCTTTTTGTTCTTCAGAGTTCGGAATCCCCTATCCTCACGACTTCATGATCCAAAGCCCTTAACCCCTCCGGGACGAGCGTCTTTTACAGAATTTTTAATCTTTAATCACCGGTTTTTTTAAACAAAATTTTTGCCTAATTGAATCGGAAAATGCTCGTATTAAATAAAGCAAAATTTACAATAAAATTTTACTGGTGAGAATAATACCCAATTCCGAACACCTTACGCGGCATGAATATTGGTCGCTCGTCCCCAAGGGGTTAAATAACATCCATCGCATCGGGAACTTTGGACTGTCTCGTGAGCAGATCTGAAGTAAAGGAGTATTTATTTTAACTCTGGATTTTGGATAAAACCTTCGAAGAAATGCTTGCTTTCGCTGGTGTCCAAAGGAGAAGCTTTACCATTAACGCGCTCATGTGCCGAGCTTCGCAGCTGCTAAGCTTTGTAGTGGAGCGAACATGCGCATAATTATATTTGAACCTAATGTTCGGCAAGAAAGCAGTACATCATAGGGGCAGCACTTACGACGGTAACTGAGTTCGCAAAAATTCCCTGACTTTTTATCAAAGTCATACTTGATCTCGGCCAATGAAAAGAGCAGGTGCTTTTCTATTTGCAAAAGAAAATATATATATATATATATAAATTCCGCGACGGGGATTGGGAACTCTGGAAATTGATCTCTGGCGACCAGGACCTGAAAGTTAGTCGCCACAGCAAAAAATTTAGTCGCCACGTGGCTACTGGCGACCGTAAATCTGCACCTATAATTAATGGGTATCTCAAATTTTCATATCCAAAAGTTAATCAGATGTAGAATTATTGCAATACAAATTAGAGTCTCATTTTTATATAATTTGTCAGCTTCAAAGATACCTGGCCCATTAAGTCTCCAGACAGTAAAACATACAAAAAATTAAACTTCATCTAAATTTTGTTACCTTATTTATTACCAGTGGTCGCCATAAAAGCAAAAGAAAATTTTATTGAATATGTCCTTACATCAGTATTATTACTCCATTATCTTATTTTTACTCCAGTTATAGATACCCCACAGTAGAATATAAAAACTCAATTTTATTTACATTTTGGTTTAGAGAGCGTTATGAGCGTACCTGATGAGAAATTGCCTAACTAAAAATTAACCCCCTACTTCTCGCTCCCGTGATTTTCACGGGCTGTGTCTTTTGTTTGATTCCCACCAGTTTTATAAAATAGTATGCAATTGACTTTGTCTTGGGATCATTTTACCTGTCATTAAATAAGGTGAATATTTCTTTTTCAAAAAAGTGGTGCCAATAAGCAATTTGAATTTTTAAACCGTAATTTAATGCGATCGTTAAGGGGTAAAATATACAGGGTGGTTCAAATTAAAGTATCCCTGTTTCGGACGCTCTAGTGAGAGAAGCAGTGGATGTAACGTCTTCATATTTGGAGGATATACATATCAAACCATGGGAAACTGATTGGTGGAAAAAATAAATTTAGTTCAAACAAAGGCCGTTAGGAGAAAATGAGGCGCTGCGATCGACTTAAGGTAAGGAAAATGTAGCTAAACAAATAAGCAAAGAATACAAGGTGTCGTCTAATTAACATTTTTTAAAAAGTTCCCACCACTAAATTTTTAATATTCTTTGCCCAATAACAATACTAACAAAATTAATCGGAGCATATACTAATAAAATTTAAACGAATAATACTAATAAAATTTATTGGTGGGAATCGGCTTATTGGCACCTAGATGTTTACACCTTTGGTCATATTACAATTTTCAAACCGATCGCAGCGCCTCATTTTCCCCTAGCCGCCTTTGTTTGAACTAAAAATGTTTTTGCACCAATCAGTTTCCCATGGTCTGATATGTATATCCTCCAAATATGAAGTCGTTACATCCACTGCTTCTCTCGCTAGAGCGTCCCAAACAGGGATACTTTAATTTGAACCACCCTGTATATATTTTCCCATATGGCGACTATATTCCAAGTTAAAATTAAATAGAACAGACTCAATTCGGTTTTTCATTAGGCTGGTAACGCCTCTTAGCGAAAAATTGACTAACCAAATTTATTTAAAATAATTTTTTTTTTAATTCTCTAAGTGGAATACACAAGAAAAAGTCTTTTACAGCACACTCTCCATGAGTTATAATCGCTGTAAGTGCGTTTTTAAATGGGATATGCTTTTTAAAATGTTAAGGCGGTTCTTAAAAAGAAAATTCTCGATCAACAATGAGAAACTTTCTGACAAATTTCTAGCTCCTTTCTGAACATAAATTACGATACTTCTAGTTCATTGATTAAGTGATTCGTAATTCAACAATGTTTTCCATTTTTTGTTAAATTAATTACATATACAGTTATAAACGGTTTTTGTCTCAGGAGAGCAGTGTTTTTTCTTTCCTTCAGGTTGCGGTTGCGGCCTAAACTTCGCTTTAAAATGCCTAATTTGTCAGCATTTTCTGTAAAATCTTTTGCCTTTACTGAAAAACGAAAATACATTTCGATTATACACAGTTTCCTCATAAAAGTTGCGTACAAAAATGAATTAAAAAATACACCAGAAAACAGTCGTTTAAAATTGAGAACAGCTTTAGAACTCGATAGAGAACGTTACGTATGATCTGCTTGTTTATTTCCATCAGCTCGGTAGTGCTGAAGATGCTATATTAAATTATCATTCAAGTTCAAATTTCGCTTGGAATTTGTTTTATAAGTTTTTTACCGTAAATAATTTATTTGTTAAAATTACTGGTATGGATTGATTATTTCAAACATTTCAAATACTTTTAGTGTTTGAAATTTTTAACTTGTTTAAAAGCGTATAGCAAACAGAGGGAAAAAATGTTCAAGCATGGGATCGAATCAGGGTTATTGATATTACGTGTCAATCCTCTATCACTGAGATACCTGGACGATATCAAGCCTAGAACTTCTCATTCTATTGGGAAGGCTGCAACTGCATAACACGGGAATATTTTTCTTGAGAAACCAAACCTGGGAGCAAACACGAAACGAAAGAGTGTCCGGTATCGACGATATAAAAAAGTCCTACATGTATAATTCTGGAAAATTTTGTTGAAATTTTCACTATTTGAAGTTTTTAACTTGCTTAAAAGACGTACAGCCAACAGAGAGAAAAACAGTCCAAGACTTTTATTAAACGGGGGTAATGTCAATGTAATGTCCCTGGCATTGACATTCTCAGGGTAATGTCTGTGACCCTGATTCAATCCCAGGCTATGACGCTTCTTCACTCTGTTGGCTGTACATCTTTTAAGAAAGTTAAACATTTCAAATACTAAATTAAAGGTATATGAAATTTTCTACAACAATTTCCAAAATTATACATATAAGTTTATTCAAATAGTACACTCAGTACTTAACTATATTTATATATAGATAGATAGACATTATATGTATTTATGAAATATGCATAATTACTAAATTATTATGTATATTTATTAAATATACATAATTATTCATTACAGTGGAACCCGGTTAAGACGCTCACGGTTAATACGCGGATCTTTTTCGGTCCCTTGAACATCGCCCATAAAGCTAATGCAAAAATATCACGTTTAATACGCGAACGGTTATTACGCGATCCCGCGTAATACGCGATAAATTTTTGGTTCTTTGAGGGGGGAAATTACGCTTAAGACGCGAATTCGTTGATCAATCCTCCTCTCTTCTCGAGTGTTGCCAATTTAGCGGATTTTTTTTTATTCAGATGAGAAACAAAGTTCCTGAATAGTATTATATACTTTATTTAATAACATATTAATAAAGGCAAAAATTAGTAATCGAAAATAGTGGTGGATATTTGAAGGAAACAAAAACCCGCTAAATTAGCAAAACTGCAATTCTTCTTTGATCCCGCCTCGTAACATTCTTTGTGTCTCACTTCGTGTACGTTTTTACTGTAGTAGAGAGATATAGGTGAATTCAGGATACTCATACATGTTATAATTAGTCGGACGTGGCAATCCCAAATTTTTTTTCTATGTCATACATGTTAATACTTCCTGAAAAATGCAGCATATCAGCGTCACCGGTTAGGTGATTTACACCAAAATCTAATCATCAACAACTTATATCAACTTCTAACTAAATCTGAAGTTTGATGAAAATCCGTGCAATAGTTTTTGAGATAGAGCTATTGCGGAAATTGTAAATGATTCTGCATAGCAGCGCAGTCTGATGGGCGATTTACACCAAAAACTAATTAGGACCAATTTACACCAGGAAGTAACTGAATCTAAAGCTTGATGAAAATTCATGCATTAGTTCTTGAGATACAGTTACTGCGGAAATCTTGAAAAATGCAGCATTGATTCGCCACCAGCCGGGCGATTTGCACCAAAAATTAAAAAGAAATGATTTATATCAGGGACTAACTGAATCTGAAGTTTGACGAAAATTCGTGCATTTGTTCTTGAGATAGAGCTATTGATATAATCATGAATAATGTAGAATAGCAGCGCCACCTGTTGGGCGATTTTCACAAAAAAGTAATAAGCATCAAATTATATCATGAACTAACTGAATCCGAAGTTTGGTGAAAATCTGTGCAATAGTTCTTGAGATATAGCTATTGCGGAAATCGTGAAAAATGCATCATAGCAGCGCCACATATCGCGTGATTTACACTAAAAATAATCAGAACCAGTTTATATGAAGGTCTAACGGAATTTAAAGTTTTGTGAAATTCCGAGCATTAATTCTTGAGATAGAGCGCCCACAAATTTTATGTCACCTCAGACTCATAGAGTGACAGACAGGTTCGCAGACAGACATTTTCTAAAAACTATCAAATTGTGTTCGGGACACTCTAAAACGTATAAATCCATCGAAAACCGGAAGTCGAAATTTTTCACGAATCCACTTACTTTCTTCTTGTAAAGTTAGAAGAAAGTAAAAATTATTATGATTAGACATGATCATACCAGTTGTTAGTGAGGTTTCAAACGTACATTATATCATAACTACGATTTATAACGCATATTATGGGCAACAACAAATGAAAGTTGTAACGAATGAGTAAATATGGCTGCATTTGGATAATTCTTTTATATTTTCTTTACTTTTTGCTATGCTAACATTACTTTTTACACAAAGATTAATAAGGATAGTTTTTCTTATATTAAAAAGAAGAACAGATTATAATGGTATTCATTATTACAAGTACAATTGGATTTTTAAAACTGGATTGTGCTTCAAAGATTTAATCTTTTTTTTTCTTTCTGTTAAACAATAGTCAGGTAGGAAAATTACTTTTGTTGTTTTATTTTTAGTTGCAACGTAATAATAATCCACAAAAAAGCCGTGTTTGGATCCATATTTATTTTCCGTTGTTATTCCAGTTGGTCATATAAAAAGAAACACTCAGTTGAAATGAAATACAATTAAATCTAAATCTAAATATACGTAAAAGACGCAATTTTTGACTGTAAACATATAAATGAAAGCTCTAAAGTTCATTTCGACGATTAAATGTGTAAATAAGACCAGTTCCTGTAACATTATACAAATCACGTTTAATACGCGATCCCGCTTAATACGCGAGTTCGGTCCACTCCCTTGAAACGCGTCTTAACCGGGTTCCACTGTAATTATACGCGTGGCCCAAATTGGCTTTCTGTGCCTTAGATCCAAAACTTTTTTACTTTCATATAAAATAAAATGTAATTAATTCATCAACGACACAGAAAGATTTTCTAATTATACGAATTTCGTTTAATTAAAAAATATTTTAGTTTTATGTTTACACATCTCGATTTATCTTTTATAATGATTCCTGTAAATGATCATCTGTTATACTAGAACTTTCTCATATTCGAAACACTTCTGAGGTTTCAAACTGAAAATTTTCTATTACTGTTATGTCTGCAGCTTTTAATGAGAACGTGAAAAAGTTTAGTTATGTATGCACTGTTTGCTTTATAATTTGCATTCACGTCTTGAGTCAGTCATGACTGATAATTATAAACAACGAAGTTCGTAGCAATGAATAGTCTCATTTGAGCCGATACAGCTCAAATCAATGAGTAATGTTGAAAATTTTCGAAAGAAGAAACGAGATTTTTGGAATACTGATAGTTTCGATCAAGTCGAATTTTCGGCCGCATTTTCACCGAAAACGAATTTTCAGCGAAACTCAGATTTTGGACTGAAACCGAAACCGAATTTTCATTCGATCTTTAAAAGAGTATAAATTATTCAAATTCACACTAACGAGTTTTTGAGACCCTTTTTATATGTGAAATATGCAGCTAAAAAGTAAAACTAAATGCGTAATAATTCATTTATAAACTATACTGGTTTCCAAAAATTAATGAAAAATCACAAAAATAGCGATGAATCATATAAAAAGAAACATATCTGTATGAAATTTGCATATGATGTTAACTAAAAGATGCTGAATAAAATTACAAAATGCAAATTAGTGGCGCTGCAATCGGATTGCGTCATCTGTGAGGAGCATAAAAATGCATTCTAGGTTGTACGGCTGCCGGTGTCGCTGTGATTATGAGATAAGAAAATTGAGATAACCAATTCATTAGTATGACCTCGAGGTATCATTTGTCCGCAGAACTGCGATATAACTATTAAAAGGTTGGACGCAGGTCAAAGTCAAACAGAGGTGGCCAGATGGTTAAATGTGAGTCCTTTTCTTATTCGTATGCTTTGGCAACAATTTCAAACCACTGGTTGGAACTCCAGAAGATTCAGCCAAGGACGGACAAGAGTTACGACAAATACCAAATACCGATATTTGCGGTTATGTGTACAAAAGAATAGGACAGCAACCCCCTCTCAACTTAAAACCTCCCTTGCTGCAGAAACAGGAAGGTTGGTATCAATGTCTTCTGTCTGTAGAAGGCTTCAGGAATGTGGTCTTAACGCGAGGCAACTAGCCATTTGTGTGCCGCTCACCTCATGTCACCGGAATGAACGTTTAAGGTATAGCGCCGAGAATATATAGTGTGGAAATCGGCTATCCCTGTAATACTTAAAAAAGCGCTAAAATATCGTATCCCTTAAATGTGCAATGATACTGCTGCAATATGCAGATCGCAGCGACATCTGCAGGATATTTTTTACAACTGCAAGAAATTGCTAGTCTACACAATGTAATACTAGTAATACGAAAATCCCGCAGATGTCGCTGCGATCGACGCTTGAAATTTTAGCAGTATCGTCGCACATTTAAGGGATACACATTTTTAGCACTGTTTGGATAGCATATTTCCACACTAGGTATTCTAGTCGTTGTATTTAAGGTGGACATGTGAACATGTCCACTGGACGGCTGATTGATGGAGGCGTGTTCTTTTCCTGTATTAGTCCTTGTTTAGCTTCCAAAGTGATATCAACTAAAACTAAACTCTGTGGCTATACAATCCAAGAAGGATCTGGGCCGACAGTGCCCATCTCTGTTTTCTTGACCCTGGGCCCCGAGGTGCTATGCAGCATGCGTCCCGGCCAGGTGGTCAACCTAACACGAGACCCTCGGTGTTTAGTTCCCAAGCAAGCTTGGTACTCATTTTATCGACCCCGAAGGGATGAAAGGCTGAGTGAACCTTGCCCAGTCGGGAGTCGAACTCTCGACCTGCGGTGCGGCAGTCAGTCGTGCTGACCACTACACCACTGGGCTTCAAAGTGATATCAAGCGTTGTTTTATTTGAAGAGAATAGAGAACACGCTATCATCCATCAAATATTCATTAAAGAGATTCATACGAAGGAGGCACTTCTGTGTTTGGGGTGGTATCGCTTTGGGTGCACGTACAACCTTCATGTCTTTCCACATGGAACTGTGAATGCTCACGTCTATATAGATGACATTCGTGGTGCTTACGTGTGCTCTTATGCCGACGCAATACGTAATGATTTCCTGTTATGGGACGACAACGCTATACCGCACAGGGCTCGCATCGAGGAAGATTATCTTAAGCACCAAACAATTCAGCGAATGGAATGGCTAGCTCGATCACTGGACTTGAGACTCATATAGAATGTTTGGGATAATTTAGAAAGATGTATTGCGGTTCTCAATTCTCCTCCTCAGACCCTTGCCATGCTTACGACTGCTTTGCAAGAACAATGGCTCGCACTTCCCAGCGAACTTCTCGATCGTATAATTGACAGTATTATACATCGTTGTATGTGCTGTATTTCTTCTAGGGCTGATCATACTTCATATTAAAGGTACTTTTCCTATACCAAACTATAGCGCCTAGAATATATAGTGTTGAAATCGGCTATTCCTGTAATAAAAAAGCGCTAAAATATTGTATTTCTTAAATGTGAAACGATACTGCTGCAATATGCAGATCGCAGCGACATCTGCAGGTTATTTTCTACAACTGCAAGAATTTGCTAGTCTATACAATGTAATACTAGTAATACGAAAATCCCGCAGATGTCGCTGCAATCGACACTTAAAATTTTAGCAGTATCGTCGCTCATTTAAGGGATACAAATTTTTAGCACTGTTTGGATAGCATATTTCCACACTAGGTATTCTAGGCGCTGTAACCAAACTGACACATTTAGTTTGTTTATTTTATTTTTGTGTTGATTTCTGAAAGGCCACAATCGTCTGGTAATTTCTTTTAATGTTATTTTATACCTTACTATGTGTTGTATATTGTTGCTCAGTTTTATTAAAATCTACAAATAACATTTTGAGTAATCGCTATTTTTGTTGTTTTTCCTTAATTTTTGGAAACCAGTGTAAAACAACAAGAATGTTTTCAAGGCTTTAAAAAAATGCTGCCCTCATTGATTCCTGATTATCTGTTTCTTACTCTCTGTCTTCTCATTTCTCGGGTAAAAGTTCTTGTTTACGAAGCCTTAAAACACGTGTGGATGACATATTTCTTCTAGTAAGAATATAAAATTTCATCTACTTCCACCGAATAGAACCTAAACCATTTCTTTTAAGATTTACTTTACAAAATAATGTGATTATCTTTTTTAAAGAAATTATCTTTTAAAAAGGGTAGTCATAATGATAAATTCATACAAAATGTGAAAAATACAATAAAAATTCTGATTTTAAACACACTATTTTAGTCATTTATTTCAAAAGATTTATTTAATAGTTAAAGTTTAAAACATTTTCTTTTCGTTTTTTATATATAGTGTTTAAAAAAATGTACGTAGATGTTGCAAAAATATTTTTGTAGGATTTAACATCAAAACACAATTTCTTTCGACTAATTTTATTCTGTAAGATAAAAGGCATTTCTTTTAGCAATTAAATCCAATTAGAAATACAGGGTAAAATGCCAAGTTGCCACTAATCCTCCATAATATGTGGGTTAATTTAACCATCGTTTAATACATTTCGCACCAGAATCTTTTTACAGAGATGAAATAAAATATGTTCCACATAGAAAACTGGAATAAATAAATAAAGATTCAACAACTAAATTTTCTGGTTTGAAACGTTGTTAAACTGGGCCAAATTAATCCACGCCTTACGGAAGATTCGTGGGAGTTTGGCACCTCTGAAAATGTTAATTTCTAAAGAGGTTTTATTTGTTCGGACATTAAAAAAAGTACCACAGTAAACAAATTATCTTTATTAAAAAGCAGAAAAACCAACGTTTAAAATGCACAAATAATACATGAAAAGCAGAAGGAGAGAAACTCTCCTCACCGGTAGAAGTCGCTACTTGTCCAGGCAGTCGTTTCCACTGCTTTTCTCTCATTGGTTGTTTTTGGCGCCTCCGCTACCCGCATACGGTATATAAGCCAGCGCAGCTCTGTCCATGATTTTGCTCAGCCTTGCTTTTTGTAGCACGCTGTTCCTTTTTCCCTATCTTGCACTGAAGAAGAATCTCGCTAGTAGATTCGAAACAGCTGTTTGCTGCTTTTCATGTATTATTTGTGCATTTTAAACGTTGGTTTTTCTGCTTTTTAATATTGTTGCACAAAGGTTTTATTTGCTTTTTTTATCAGTTATAATTGATCCACTCAAGGAGTCAATGAAGTCTGCTAGATTATAGGACAGCAGAATAAATTTCAAAATATCTACTCACTTCTAACATAGACGGCCCCTTAAACCATCATTTTGCCGTTTTTTAAGCATAATTTGAAAACTATTTGGAAGAAAAATGTGAAATTTTGGATTTCCATAAAGCAGGACATAATAAATCTAAATCCATCCAAAAAATTGTAGGTTGCGATTCATAATTTTTTCGAATATTAATTTCGTAATTCATATCATAAAATTATAAAAATTGCAAATTCAGCGTATTTATGTTTGGGTATATTAGTATTGTAGCTACAAAAAAATTAGCACATTAGGAGCAGAATTTCAGGAGATATTAATAAAAATATGAAAATGTAATTAGACCCATATTGGACCGCTGTCCTATAAATAGGACAGCTAATAAAACATTTTTTAAAGTAAAATTGGTAAGGATTTTCTAGTTGCATTTTGTTATGACGTCTTTAAAATACATAAAAGTATAACATATAAACAATAAAACAAGTAACCGATTAAAATTTAATTGAAAAAGATCTATATAAAAAATCTTTTAAAAATTGTGATCTTATAATCTAGAATTTTACCGTTATTATTATCTTTTTATTGGAGAAATCATAGAGTATTTTTGTACAACATAAACAGTATTTTTAAAGTAAAATAAAATATTTGCTCATAAAATTAGTTTATGTATGAATTTTATATGTCCTTACTATGTGTCCTGCTAATATGTCCTGTTTATAAGACAGCTAGTTACTTAAACAATTGAAAACTTTTTTTCAAAATTTTGCTAATATCTACTTAATTACACCATATTAATGAAATAATCGAAGTTTTAAAAAAAATTCAAAAATATTTAATCGGTGTGGTCCAATATGGGTTAACATTAGAAGCCCTAAATTTTGAATGTTTATAATTCAAAAACTTACCATTCATATGACTTGAAATTTCGTGTCTAGGCATAGTTTGAACCGAGGACGGGGAAATGGGGTATTGCCACTGGAAAAAATGAAGTTTTGATTCGTTTTAATATGTAGATGGCCCCTTAAGAAAATTTTATATGCATCATTTAAAAGTAGACTTTATTTCCGATCGTTCAGTACCAGTAACTTTCTTTTACGATAATTTGTTGAGGAGTTAGTAGGGGGTGTTTACTTTTTTTCCACGACTGTACCTCATTTTCCACGTTTGGCGAACAATTTCCGACTTGTTTGGTTTGTGTAGCAATGCTTAATTTAGACGTAGAGCTGTCCAACACTGCGCTCTTTCAAGGTTTTCTTGGCACCATTTTGAAGGTTTCTTGTTACTAGCCTTCTTTAAAAATGAAATTCCTTTTTAAAAGGATGCTTTATTTAAAATCTCTGACATTTGCTTGAGAGATATTTTTAAAATCTCTGCAAGTGTATTTCATACATAAAAAATTAAAACGTACTTAAAAAAATAATAATAATCATGTGTTATTGCTCGTCTTCATCGATTTATAATTATTCTTTATAAAATATTTTGTGGAAATGATGATGATGGGATTTGGTAAAAGTTTGCAATATTTTTTTATAAGTTAAGAAGTAGAATGTAGAAGAAAAAGCGCCCCTCACCCCTCCTTCGTGCATGAAAGTTCAACTTTTTTGTTACTGCTATTGATGTTGTTTCACTAACCCATTGGCTGTTTTGTAAGACGGAAAAAGAGCTATCATTTTCTACCTCAGACCTTTGAAATGTTCGGTAATTTTAATCATTTTGTTTTTTAAAAAAATCTATAAAATCGTGCGAGATTATTTCCATGAATGAAAGTCTTCAAGGCTTTTTCTTTGGCACCGTCCATGGATTGGTTATATATCATACCTGTCTTTGTTTCTGTACTTTTTATAATGGCGAATTTGCACCTTTAAAATAAATCAAGGCCTATTTTTGGGTCCCAAAAACTCTAACAATATCGCTGAATACTATTTTATTTTAATAATAGGCGAGATTTAATTTTCTTGCTCCTTCCAATTTACTTATATCCATAGGTGCCTTATGTCTTAGCAAAATTCATTTTCATATGTGTATCGCTACTAATACAGCGAGATAATTTTGTTGCATGTTTTGAGCCATGCTAATAATGATGCCCTTCATTGTTTGCCAAGAGCTGAGATGCGCTCCTGCTTAGTGAAAGTTTGGACAGGCCTGGTTTAGAGTATCACTATTTTCTAGTAGTAATCTTCAGAAATTTTCGCTGAATTTAATTGAAGAATTCTGCTATTAAATAAGGTAATGATTACTATTCGGATATAGTAGACAATAACCACTTCTATGCACATTGTTTTTTTACTACTGGTTAATGCAGCTATAAAAACAAGTAATTGGTTATTTCCACGAGTACTTGTAGTGTAAGTCACATACTACGATTTTTGGCTACCAGTATTTTAGAGCGAAAAAATGGTACTTATTTTATGGGGTATATCTGATTAAATGAATAAGTCCAACCAAATTTTACGAAAATAACAAGCATAGCAGTTATAAGCTGTGTGACTTACACTACAAAAACCCATGGAATTAGCCAATTAATAAAAGAATTTCATATAAGGGGAAAAAAATGCTTTTGACATAAACAAGTTTTCATAGAGTAAAAGTTCCATTTTCTGAACCTATTCTTATTGTGACATTTAAATTAATTACTCATATTTCGAAACTCCTAAATTCTTTTATTATATTCCACATATCTTTACAACAAATTTGAATTTTTCGGAATCTTCGATTCTTATTAAATATTTCAGGTCTTAACGTAATCTTTGCTCTTAATAACTGAACAAGCATTAAATGTTATGTTTCTCATTGGTTTTCAAGTACAGTTGTGGGGGAAAAACTAAACACTCCAAGTAACTATGCAAGTATTTATAATAGAAGAAATTTACTGCTACCAAACTGTTGAAAATAAAGTCTACTTTTAAATAATGCATATAAAATTTACATAGGGGGCCATCTACAAATCAAAACCAGACCAAACTTTGTCTTTTTCTATGACAACACCCAATTCTGACTATCGTAAATCGTCGGTTCAATCTGTGCCTGTAAACGAAATTTAAAGTCATTTGGTTGATAAGTTTTTGAATGATAAACATTCAAAATTTAGAGCTTCTAATATTAAATTACGTTTTCATATTTTTATTAATATCTTTTGAAATTATAATTCTAATGTGATAATTTTTTGAGCGGATATAATACTAAAAAAGCCAAACATAAAAACATTGAATTTGTAATTAAAAAAATTATAATATCAATTATGAATTATGAAATTAATATTGGAAAAAATATGAATTGTAACCTTCAATTTTTTTTGATGGATTTATATTTATATTTTCCTGCTTTTTACGAATTCTCAATAATATAGCTTTCAAATACTTTCGAAGTTATGCTTTAAAAATGTCAAAATGATAGTTTAAGGGGCCATCTGCGATGTGCATAAAAGCATAATTTGAAAAAGAAAAGTATATTTTACACATTTTATTCAAACATTTGGGCTGGCAATAGATGAAACATATTAAAAGAGTGAAATAGTTATATTGGCAAGAAATAATACATCAACAGAAGTGGCATAGTCATTCTGTAGCATTTCAGTAATCGAACTTCAATTTGAACACAGCTCTTAAAATATGTTCATTTTAAAATAATAAATTTCTCTTAAACTAATCATACGGATTTCATGAAAATTTGTATTTGGGCTAATTGAATTGTGTAGAATTTATTTTTGGTATCAAACTTGGGTTTTGTTATTGAAAAAATAAAACAAAGTTTGGGTTTGTTTTGATATGTAAATGGCCCTCTAAGCAAATTTTATATACAATCGAACCTCGTTATCCCGACACTCTAATGACCAGAAAAAAGTGTCGTCATAAGCGGAGTGTCGCGGTAACCGGAGTTGGAGAAAAATAGGTTTATAAAAAGCTGTATTTTTAATTAGTTTAAGTCAATTTTAAATTCATAACTGTTCTTGCAGTTTCAAGCAACAAAACATTATTATTAAACAAAATAAACACAAAAACAAAATTGAAAAGAATAAAAATCAGATTTATGATGACTTGTTTTTATATTTTTACTGAAATATTGATGAATTAAGGTTTGCTTATCCCTATATGTGCTTTCTACAATTCTTTTTTCAACATTATACTATGAATTGTAATCAATATTCGTTGTTTCAGAAATGGATGTTGGATAATTTCAGATCATTTCAATGCAATGCAATGCTTCGGTTTTAGTCGGATGAAAAACGCAGTGTAACCACAAGAAAACGCCGACTGACAAGAAGAAAATGACTACGAGTAGACTGATACTTCTATCTAGAGCTTAAGTGAGTGATTCATTGTATGTGGGTTTATTTATTCAGACAAAGGATTTAAAATTTCTCATTTATCTCATTGGGTATTTTACACACTTTTGTGAAAAATTTGGCTAAGACATTACTTTTTAAATCTTAATTTCCGTGCTTATAATATGGATTATGAAAAAGGGGCAATTTTCCTAAACCGTCGGGATATCCGGAGTTGAAAATGATACAACTACGTAAAATCCGGAATTTATTTACATTAAAATCATATACAGAAAATCGGGACTTTGAAAAGCTGACGTGATAAGCGGAGTGACGTGAAAACCGGGTGTCGGGATAACGAGGTCCGACTGCACATCCTTTAAAAGTAGACTTTGTTTCCAATCGTTTGGTACCAGTAACTTTCTTCTACAATAATTTGTTGCAGAATTAGTAGGGGTGTTTCCTTTTTTTCTCCATGACTGTACAGTCGTGGAAAAAAAAGTAAACACCCCCTACTAACTCTTCAACAAACTATCGTAGATGGAAGTTACTGGTACCAAACGATTGGAAGTAAAGTCTACTTTTAAATGATGTATATAAAATTTGCTTAGGGGGCCATCTACATATTAAAACGAACCCAAACCTAATTTTTTTCAATGGCAATACCCAATTTTAACAAAATATTTCAAACCTTCGGTTCAAACTATGCCTAGA
The DNA here is from genome assembly GCA_963932465.1 of Maratus speciosus. NCBI lineage: Eukaryota > Metazoa > Arthropoda > Arachnida > Araneae > Salticidae > Maratus > Maratus speciosus. Next base: position 179,122,345 of record OZ010793.1, read on the forward strand.
CACCAAATTGCAAGTCATTTGAATGGTAAGTTTTTGAATTATAAACATTCAAAGTTTAGTGCTTCTAATGTTAAATTACATTTTCATATTTTTATTTATATCTCCTGAAATTATACTCCTAATGTGCTAATTTTTTGTGCAGCAATAATACTAATGTGCCCAAACATAAATACGCTGAATTTGTAATTTTTATAATTTTATGATATGAACTATGAATTATGAAATTAATATTCGAAAAAATTATGAATTGCAACCTACAATTTTTTTGATGGGTTTATATTTATTAAGTCCAGCTTTATCAAAATCCCAAATTTCACATTTTTCTTCCAAATAGTTTTCAAATTATGCTTAAAAAACGGCAAAATGATGGTTTAAGGGGCCGTCTGTGATAGAAGTGAGTAGATATTTTGAAATTTCTTCTGCTGTCCTGTTATCAAACTGTGCCTTGATCAAGAAGGCGGCTCTCTCGGTTAACAATAGAGTACGGAACTTCAATTTGGATACAGCCCTTAAAATACGCTCGTTTTAAAATAATTAATTCCTCGGAAACTTATGGTACGAATTGCATAAAAATTTGTTTTTAGGCTAATTGAAGGATGTAGAGTTCATTTATGCTATCAAAATTGTGTATTGCTATTGAAAAAAACAAAGTTATGGTTCATTTTAATATGTAGATGGCCCCCTAAGCAAATTTTGTATACATCATTTAAAAGTAGACTTTATTTCCAATCGTTCGCTACCAGTAACTTTCTTCTACGATAATTCGTTGAGGAGTTAGTAGGGGGTGTTTACTTTTTTTTTTTCCACGACTGTACATGATTTGCAAGAAGAATAAATAAAATTAATAATTTTTTCGTTTTCATTTATAATGTGTAAATTTTTAAAAATTTTCTTGTTCATAATATGAGTCGACTAAATTTAAATTATTGAACTTAAAAAAATATTTTATGGAACGGTCTTGCTGATATATTTGATATGAAACATATTTTAAAGAATCAAATTTTTAATCTAACCACGTATGAATAATTTTTAAGAGAATGAAAAAACGTATGTTGTACTTAAGCAGACACTTTACACTTAAGGGGTCGCTGCACTGAAACTCCCCGATCGCGAAATTTCGTGTTAACCTATGGGAAATTTTTCAAGCGCGATTACTCATTACCAAATGTAATTATTAAAATACCGTTGTCACCAACAGAAAGTAGGCATCAGATGTCGATGATGTGCGTTTCTTAATATTGTCTACGTAAATTTTAAGTATTTTTAAGAAGACAGTAAAATTTAATCAAATGGAAATTTCAGAGTTTATCAGGTTTTTTATGTTCTTAAATTTAGGGAGATAATTTTTTAAAACGCACATCATCGGTGTCTGACGTCTACTTTCTGATGGGGAAAACGGTATTTTAATACTAATTATATTATGTAATGAGTAATCCCGTTTTACCCATAGGCTAAAATGGAATTTCGTGATCGGAGAGTTTCATTGCAGCGAAACCTTAACACTTTGATAGCTAAAATCACTTCTGAAAATAAAAACTAGTTGGATGTGCCAATCCCAAAACTTTCTTCTATCTTATACATCTTAATATTTCAAAACCTAGTTACACATGTTAATATTTCAATATTATTAGTTCAATACTATACCAACTTTGATTTTCATCTTAAATTTCTGCTCAAGTCAATTAAACGGACTAAAAACGAGTTAATCTATATCATAATATTTGTTAAAATTATTAATTTTTCCTTATTCTGTCGTTATCAGCTGTTTGCGAATAGCCGGCATAGCAGGAAGCGAGTTCCCGCCGCTGCATGAGCCGCCGATGCACAATAGAACTACGAAAAATCAAGAAAAGTATACAAAAATCGCTAGCACGGAGCCCCTTTACCGCGCAATATTTCCAAATTCAAGGAGAACCTGTTGGCCAAAGCCAAAAACAAGCACAAACATTTTGGTTCAATTGTATGCATAATTTTATACGCTGTTCGATGGTACAATAATGAAAATGGCACAGAGATCGGAATTATAGCGCCCCCTTCTTTCGGAATTTTTTCAAGTTCAGGGAGGACTTGTTTGCCATAGCCAGAAACATGCACAAAAAATTTGATTCAATTATATGGATAACTTCATACACTTTTCGATGATACAATAATGAAAATGGTACAGACATCGCAATTATAGTGCCCCCTTCCGGCAGAATTTTTCCAAATTCAGGTAGGACCTTCGTGACATGACCAAAAATAAACACGTAAAATTTGGTTCAATTCTATGCATAACTTCATACACTTTTCGGCGGTACAATATTCAAAATGGCACAAAAATTTTACAAAAATCGCTATTACAGCGCCCTCTGCGAGCGATTTTTTTACAAATTAAGGGAGGACCTCCTTGCCATAGCCAAGAACTTAAAAAATTTTTTTGGTTCAATTCTATGCATAACTTCATACACTTTTCGATGGTGCAATATTCAAAATCGCGCAAAAATCGCTATTACAGCGCCCCCTAACGGCGAATTTTTTGCAAATTCATGGAGGACCTGCTTGCCATATCCAAAAACTTAAAATAAAAATTCGGTTTAATTCTATGCATAACTTCATACACTTTTGGACGGTACAATATTCAAAATCGCACAAAAACGCATTTACAGCGCCCCCTACCGGCGAATTTTTTCCAAATTCAGGGGGGACCTGCTTACCATAGCCAAAAACTTAAAATAAAAATTTGGTTTAATTCTATGCATAACTTCATACACTTTTGGACGGTAAAATATTCAAAATCGCACAAAAAACGCATTTACAGCGCCCCCTACCGGCGAATTTTTTCCAAATTCAGGGAGGACCTGCTTGTCATATTCAAAAACTTAAACTAAAAATTTGGTTCTATTCTATGCATAACTCCATACACTTTTGGATGGTACAATATTCAAAATCGCACAAAAATTGTTATATCAGCGCCCCCTACCGGCGAATTTTTTTCAAATTCCGGGAGGACCTGTTTGCCATAGCCAAAAACTTATAATAAAATTTTGGTTTAATTCTATACATAACTTCATACACTTTTTGATGGTACAATGGCGACAGACAGACGGACAGACGGACAGACGGACACACAGACAGACAGACATTTTCTATAAACATGTTTTTTGGAATCTCTGACCCCCAAAACATGCAAATCCGTCGAAAACCGGAAGTCGAAAAAAATTTCGATTGATAGAAGAAAGTAATACAACAATTATTGCAACACAATTTCACTTGATATTATAAAATAAAAATTAAATCAGAGTATCCACCAATAATATTACGTATAATTTTATGTATAGCCGATTAAAAGAGTATTTTGCATCAAAGGCATAAAAAATACGATATCATCATGTTATTAAAAATTAATTTTCGTTATATCATTCTGTTTTCATAAGTTTTTCTGTACTTTGTTCATTAAACCCTGTGTAAGCGGAACATGTTTATAACAGAATTCTATTTTAAAAGTAACAATTTCGTTGTCCAACGATAAAAATCTTACACAATTATAGCTACTAAATTGGTATTTTGTTTCTATCCTTAGTAATTCCAATTTCGCGGTTTTTATTGTATAAAATTACTGTTTATTTAGCATCATGAAACCTATACAGGGTGTCCGGTCTCAACGGTGTCCAATGGCTAATTCCTTAACCGTTAGTCATAGACATATAGTTTCAATTACAAAAATGTTTTAAATCAGGTAAAGAAATATTTTAAAAGCGATTTGGGTCAATAAAAACATTTCTTAAAAAATTACGGAATTAAAATTTTTATACGGTCCCCCGGTCCTATAAGTTATATTTAGTAAAATTTCCTTTTACGCAGACAAGTAATACAAAAAAAGTCCCGTTGTTCTACGATTAAAATTGACCGAGTAATACCTGTTTAAAGTTGGAGCATATTTTTTGCTGCAAATTGGGGGTCATTCACAAGTTTAGTCGAAATATAATTTCGTCAGATATATTAAAAAATGGTTGAGAGTAAAATTAACATTGCAATATAAATTTGAAATCGTTAGTCATGCTGACATTGTTGCGAAATCGTATCTGCAGTGGTGGAAAATTGACGCAGAGGAGGAGCCTATTGACACCACTAATATTTTATAGTATGCATCAGTTTAATAAAAACTCAGAAATTCTGTCATTAGATAAGCCGAAAAATACTACTATAATTTAGTGGTGTCAATAGGCTCCTCCTCTGCGCCAATTTTCCACCACTGTATCTGCTTTGCGTTGGAGAGAAATCAAAAAATTAGACGAGATCATGTGACTCGGTCGTGTGGCGCCAGAGCCCACGAAATAAACCAGGGTCGTACTGGCATAACTGAGAGGGCGGTGGCAAAATGGATAAAAAGGGCGCCGATTGCCTTACAAAAGGGCGCAAATGCTTATATATATATATACATACACATACACACGCACATACTATATAAATTATGTATAAAAAATCACTTTAAAAATATATACGAGTATATTGCTATAGCGAAAACTTTATTCCTAAAATAATTATGTCACCCAAATTAGTATTTTACACTATAGAAATGTAATATGCACAAAAATAGTTCCCCGCAAGACATTGCACTTAAAAAAAATCTTATGTTAGACCAGTGTTGCTAATTTAGAGGTATTTTTTTCCACCACATTTTTCTAAGAAAGCTATCTCTATTTTCGAATTTCGCTCACCTTATCTAATGAGTTAATTCAAACTTTACCCCGAATATTTGAATAACAATCTCCATACAATTATCTCCAAATGGAAAATAAAATATTAAAATAAAACAAACAAAAACAATTTCGTTGGTCCAAAACTCAAAAGTGCAAAACATTATTTAATACAATTCAATAATATTTTATATAATACAATCTCTAGAATACAAATACTAATTATGGTGTATAAAATTTCAGGAAAGTTATTTTTGTTTAGTTCAAGAGTGACGTCTATTTTACGTGAATTATTTTAAAAATATGTTTTATTTCTTTATTTTTTCAACATTCAAAAGATATCATAGATTTTTTTTTTTTTTATTAATTATGGCCATTTTTTTCCCATTCTGATCAGAAACAAAATTATGGCCATTTTTTTTTTCATCCTGACCAGAAAAAAAAAAATATGACCATTTTTTTTCCTTTTCTGACCAGAAAATCAGAGTTCTAACTTTTTACGACAGCTCTTTCATCTTCACCTAACACTTCATTTATAACGGTTGTTTCATAATAATGGATGGCACCAGTCCATCAGAAGAAAATGATCCATTCCAAAGGTATAAGTTCGATTGAAAAAAACTATTTAATACTTTGAGCAGAAAGAAGAGGCTTCACCTGCAATTTTTATGACACTAATAGAATCCCATAGCTGCCAATGTGTACGGTTTAGTTACCTCTAAAATTTAACACAAATTTTTGCCATATTTAATCGTTGACAATTGTTAGACTTTTTAAACTGAAATTCCGGAAGTGACAGCCAATTGTTCCCTTGCGACGACATTTCTGTGGCTTCAACTCGTAAAACTTGGCTAAAAGTGCTATCTTTGACAACATTTTCTGAATGAATCTTTGCCTTTATAAAACAAGTTGGAAATTGCTCGTCAAACGTGGCAAATGAGGTGCGTTCGTACTATAACTAGTTTTATAATTATTTTTTGCACCCCATATTGCACTGAATGTATATTTGTTTGCACTTCATAAGTGCATAGTCTGTAACATCATTAAAATGCACTTGCAATAATTTTTACCCATTCCCCGTAATGTAACGGAAAACTTTTGACTGTCCCTGTAATTAAACTACACATCCGATTTTCATAAAATTTTAAATTGCTCGCTAAAATGTTGCAGCAATTATATATTTAAAATTTCAGACCATTCGGAAGTCTGTAACATCATTAAAATACATTTGCAATAATTTTTCCCATTGGTCGTAATGTAAAGAAAAACTTTTGACTGTCCCTGTAATTAAACTATACATCCGATTTTCATAAAACTTGAAATGGCTCTACAAAATTTTGCAACAATCATATATTTAAAATTTCAGCCCATTCGGTTGGGTAGTTTTTGCTCTGTTACATGCGGACGGACGGACTGAACGACGACTATAGGTGCTACGTATTTATATAATTACGAACGCACCTAAAAATGGGAAACTCTAATTTCCTGGTATCTGAACAAAATCGGCAAATTTTATATTTTTACGAATATTAATGCAATTTTTTTGTATTTACGAATGAAAATGACTTCGCGAAAGTATCAGAAAAGTAGTTAGTTTGGATTTGGGAATAGCTTTCAATATAAAAAATTCTCATAACGACAGTGATGTAGTCGTAAAAAAAACAGAGAGTATACGCTCTAAGCAGAGGGTATACGCTCAAGACAGAGAGTAGACCTTAGAGTATATATACAATAGATTTTTTGAGAAACAGGGGGTATACGATGTTCCTGAAAAAAATCCAGAAGGTATACCGCGTATACCTCCGTATACCCGCCACTACATCCCTGCATAACGAGGATGTGATCGCCCCCCACCCCAAAAAGGAAATCCATGACCCCCTCTAAATGATGAGCTGAATCCGTCCTTGGCTTTGTCGAATATTGATTGATTAAAATCTCGGAAACGGAATCGAAAAAAATTCCGCTTTATAAAGGATCCTTATGCCATATCATCTTTAGATTCTTCTATGTTTTGTCATACGCCAGACAGAATGATTTTAACAATACCGTGCAAAACGCAGATGCCAGAAAAATCGACAAACAAAATCTTCATTTGGCGCTCGGGGTACATGCCCCCTCTGCCCCCCTTAATTTCGTGTTCATATTTGAACCAGACCACGTTATATAAAGCACTTCCCTAATCGATTATTTTAACTAATATTGTCTGAATAGAACTGGTAAATTTTATGCATTTACAAACAGAAAATGTAACTTTGATAACGTGTCATAAAACAGCCAGTTTGGAATTGTGGACGAAGAAAAATCGTAAGATATAAAAATTGATATTATACCGATATGACCCTTACCTACAAAAAGAGGTACATGACACACAGACTCCACCTCATCTACAAGGAAAGATGGATCCATCCGTGGTGCAAATCACAAATGCATAGACGCAACTTTAATAAACTATATTACTAAATAAAAGTTATACCATCTTTTTCGGTTTCAGTGTAATTAACAGTTTCAATAGTTTCATAAATGTGTTCTGATTAGTTAAAATATTTATTTTTTAATTTTGTGCAATTTAATTCAGCATTTGTAATAGAAAAATGTAAGATCTGTTACTACATTCCCATTTAATAAAATAAATAAGTTTTGCGCCTCTTAGTACTAATAACATCTGTTACTTCAATCTTAGTTTTAAACATCGTACTATAGATAAGATTTTCTTTCAAATTTTTGAAAATGGTAATTGTTTACATAAATAATTAATTTATTTTTTTGTACACAGTTGTTCAAAATGAAAAAGAAATTCATTAAACGTAATTTATGTTACAACGATTTTACATTTTTTATTCCAAATACAACTTTAACTAGAATAAAAATCATGCGCCATGCATAGAATATGAAATATTTTCTAATACTATCAAAAATATTTCATTATAATTATTTTTTTCTTACAAGGAACAGCGATGCGTTAATAGACATTTTAGAAAATACTTAACAAAGTTAAAAGCCTTATCTCAGTAATTACTGCCTAGACTGAAGTAGTCCCTAAAGACATTAAGGGACTACTTCACTCACGGGAACTGAATTCGCTTACTAATGTTAATCCTATGGGAGAAGTTTTTAAAAAGGTATATCGTTTGCATGTCAAAATTTTTAAATGATTTTTTTTTTTTTTTGCATTGGATAGCCAAGGTCGATTTTCATAATGCCCGTTTTTTTACTTTTTCGATTTTGTTCGCAGTCATTTTTTATGAGGATAGGTCGACTTTCGAAACCGGTTCCGAAAGTAAAATTATCTAAATTGGAAAAAAAAAATACAAACAAAATCGAAAAAAAAGATTCGGCTTTTGTAGAGATTGGCCTCAGCTATCCAATGAAAAAAAAATCTTTTACAAATATTAAAAGTCAAACAAGAAAAAAAAAAAAATCTTCCATATGATTAACATTAGAAAGCGGGTGTGAAGAATTTGCGAGTGTTAACATGCAAAATCTTCAGTAATATAATCCTTGTATTTTATGCATACCACACAGTAAAACTAAAAGTCTAATTAAATAGAACAACGCTTTTCACTAAAAAAAAGGTTTTTACCGTTCATTGACGACAATATTTGTGTATCCATGTCTTTTGTGCAGTCCTATGTATGAATTTATTTATATTATATTCACACAGTAAGACTTAGTTGTGCTAAGAAACAAATAACACTCTTGAAAATGCATTTTCATCAAATCCCGCCTACACAATTCAAATATTTTGAATGTTGCACTGCATATAATTTGTAGAATTCATTCCACAGAATTTAATAAAAATTAGTTGAGATTGAAAAAGCACATCTTACAATGTTGCTTATAGACTGTTAAAGAAAATTGATATGATATATTCCCTATGCTTTCTGTGGATGACGTTATCTCCCTCCTCAATAACGTATATAAATTTCAAAAAACGCTTTTCAAACAATTACTGTCATTAGTGAATTCAGGAGGTGGCCCGAAGGGGACATTCCCCCGGAAGATTTGAGATTTCGTGTTTTGAATGGTCAAAAAGTGCAATCCCCCTCGGAACTCTATAATGTCACCCTCAGAGCCACAGAAATCCCCCCCCCCCCCGAGGAAAGTGTCTGAATTCAACACTGATTATTGTAAACCGAGATTAATACAATGTAATTTATTTCTATATCCCTGTAAATAAACGAAAGAAGCTACACGATACGTATTCTATATGAAGCGTGTTGTTGTGCCCTTCAGTTATGTATATCAATTTCTTTGTTTGAAGTAGTGTAACATCATTAAAATACAAAATATAGAATTTTCTTTCCATAGGAACGGAATATTATATTTAACGGAATATTTTTTTATGTATACCTGCAAACGAACTATAAGTGCTAAACACTTCATTTTCATTAAAGAATCTTTGTAGTAAATAGTAAATCATAATAATGTATATAAATAGAGTGGCAATCCAAGTTTATTTACGGGCAATCGGAATGACGAACCAAAGTCATAAACTTTTCAACTATGTTAGAAAGTGTTAAAATGTTGTAGTTTAATTTTGTATTGTTTATGCTACTGCAAATTTTATTGAGATTGCAGACATTTTCAAACAATATTGCCGTTATTAAATAAAATCTATACTTTATTTTAAAACAAAGTATTTTAGAAATATAACAAATAAAACGCATATTAAAAACTCCTAAATTAAACTTCTATCAGCTTTTTTTTACAAAAGGAACTAGTGAAACATATTACTATTTTTTTTTTCTGCACACCTGATATATTTTAATCGGTGGCTTAGGAAAAAAAAAATACACAAACATAAAAGAAAAACAGAACTAAAAATAGTCTTTTACGGGGGCTTCAGGAGGACAGGCCCTCTCCCTCATGAATAATTCTTGGTATCCTTTCTTTTACTGTTCAATTACTTTAAATCCTATGCGAAGAACAAACTTTGTTATTTTTTGAAATTTTCGAGAGGGAAAGAAAATTTAGTTAATTAAATTTGAAAATCTAAAGAGGGGCAATTCTGCTCAACTACAATTTCTGGCACCCATGTTTCCTTTCCATCCCATTGTACAAAAGATATAATTTCATACAAAAACATACTGATATTTGGAAAATATGAAACCCTTATCAAAGATTCATGGTATAACATAGCATATAATTAAAAATATTATTGATCAAAACTCAAAATATGCTTACGATTCTCTTGCATCGGACTTTTGATCTTCAATTGTGCTCGATAATTTCGTATCTATCATCACGGCATTGTTATACTATCATCGACGACCAACGTTTCGAAGAAATTATAAAACTTTCCAATTTTGGCTGCCTATATCGTTTCATTGTTATTTTTTCCTTCAAAAATTGAAATTTTGATGCAAAATACTTATGGCTAGAATTTAAAAAACAGATACTTCAGAGATATTCGCTGGAATTCAAAATAATCCAATGCTTGTAGTTTATTCCTGTCTAAAGAAGTAATCTCCGAATAGTAAACCAAGAAATAATTGTCAATGTGAATGATACAGGAAGATAGGAGAAAGGGGGATATTGATTTTGTGGGATTCTTGGCACTGCAATATATCAGGAGTTGTCGGTCTGCATTGGTGTCCCTTTTGTTGATTTATTCTGTATTCGATTGCAGACGCCATACCAGTCATCTGAGGACCCCTACTAACCAACAGTATGTGACAGATATGACAATTACCCCGAACGTCTTTAAATACCTTATTTACTGACTAATGGAAACATGCTGTTGTTAATTACCATGTGAGAAAAACATGATCAGTCTTTCAAAACTGAAACATCTGGAAATTTTTAAACGGAGACTGCGGTGTGTAAAGATCTTTTTCAAAGAGCTTTTGTGGTCTTTCTCTTTATGTTAGGAAAAGGAGGAGGATAATAGTTTTCGATTAGAAAATTCCAAGTAAAACTAATGTATGCACTTGAAGGAACTAATGTTAGCGCGGTATTTCAGATGTTTCACTACTGTTAATTATGTTGAAACGGCAAGTAAATATCCCTTTCTCCCCAATTCCTTTCAGTTTGTTTTCTGAATACTCAAAGAAAACTGAAATAGTTTTAAAAATCAATTCTTTACTTCATAAAATTCTTAATTTATTAATGTGCTTTTTATTTTAAACATTTAATAAATCAGGAAGATCTGCGTCCCCTCGCGCCCTTAGCGCCCCCCTTGAAAAAAAAAGTAAGGGGACGCTTGAAATAAAATAAAAAAGTGGGGGGACGCCGTCACTCTGCGTCCCCCCTCGACTACACCACTGAACTATACATGAAAATTTAATCATTTTTAGATCATTTTATACGTTATAAGTTCCCGGTGTGCAGATTGCATTTTTTTTTTTTGACTCATTTTTTGAGATTTTATTTCTATTTTAAATTCAAATTTTCAGCTTTTCGAGAGATATTTTTTATATATTTTAGAAAATGTTATTAATTTAAACTGTTTCCAATTGTATAAACAGCGAAACAATAATGTTTACTTCAAATTAAAAATTTATTTACACGTGACTGTTGTAAACAGAAATAAAAACTTTAAAATTAGAATTAAATGATCACATGTTAAAAGCAGGAAAATTACGTCATAAGAACCATATTCACACTTGAATTTTAAAAGAGGAACAAAATGTTAAAATAAAAAAATTATTATGCGCTAAAACTTGTAAAGGGAAGAAATTACATCATATTTAAAATGGCCAAAAATATAGTAAAACAATTTAAATTAAAAACTATATTTGCGCGAGATATTTTGAGATAATCTTTTCAACTATTATCGTGAATTCGAAGACAGCGCAAATAATATTTCCTTCTAACAACTAAAGTATTTTCACCTGAATATTAATAAGAGAAATAAAACTTTGGTGTAAATTACGTCAGATTTAAAACGATACATTTAAAATGAATTATTTAAAAGAACTATCTTATAGCGCTGTTAAAAAATACCGGGAGACAAGGACACTGTTTACTTAATTCATTTTACATTAGCTTATTTTCAAATGTTTAACTACTTTTTTAATTAAATACGTAAACAGCCATTGAATCTCTTAACAGAAGCAGATTTGGTCTTAAAAATCTCCAATCCAAGGAAAACGAATGGAAACCCGTTTACAGAAAAATCACTACTTTTTTTTTTATTATTATTCAATATTTTTAAAGCCGATCAGATTAGCGTGCTTTTTGGATTTTGGTGTGACTGAACGGGGGTTAGCGAGCGTAGCTCGTAGGATTTCAATTTATCAGCATCAATTTATGTGTGTATTTGTGGGGAGTGTGCGTGTGTGTGTGTGGGGGGGGGTCTTGCTATTACAAAAACACGATACTACTTTTTTTCAAGTTATTTTTGCAGAGGCGCTGAAAAAAATCTGGCCAAGTGACCAAGGGCGCCATGATTACAAAAACACGGTATTAGTTTTTTTTTAAACTTATTTTTACAGAGGCGCTAAAAAAATCTGTCCAAGGGCGCCATGATTACAAAAACACGATGATAGTTTTTTGAAAGGGATTTTTAGAGAGGCGCTGAAAAATATCTGACTAAGGGCGCCGTAATTAAAAAACACGATATTAAGTTTTTGAAATTTATTTTTACAGATGCGCTGAAAAAATCTGACCAAGGGCGCCATGATTACAAAAGCATGATATTAGTTTTCTGAAAGTTATTTTTACAGGGCGCTGAAAAAAATCTCACCAAGAGCGCATTCATTACGAAAACACGATATTAGTTTTTTGAAAGTTATTTTTACAGAGAGGCGCTGAAAATAAATCTGACCAAGGGCACCATGATTACAAAATTACGATATTAGTTTTTGAAAGTTATTTTTACAGAGAGGCGCTGAAAAAAAAAATTCTGCCCAAGGGCGCCATGAGTACAAAAACGCGATAATAGCTTTTTGGAAGGCATTTTTACAGTGGCGCTGAAAACTATCTGACCAAGGGCGCCATGATTACAAAAACGCGATATTAGTTTTTTAAAACTTATTTTTACAGAGGCGCTGAAAATATCTGACCAAGGGCGCCATGATTACAAAAGCATGATATTAGTTTTCTGAAAGTTATTTTTACAGGGCGCTGAAAAAATCTCACCAAGAGCTAATTGATTACGAAAACACGACATTAGTTTTTTGAAAGTTATTTTTACAGAGACGCTGGAAATAAATCTGACCAAGGGCGCCATGATTACAAAATTACGATATTAGTTTTTTGAAAGTTATTTTTACAGGGAGGCGCTGAAAAAAAAAATCTGTCCAAGGGCGCCATGATTACAAAAATACGATGTAGTTTTTGAAATTTATTTTTACAGAGGCGCTGAAAAAAATCCCCCCAAGGGCGCCGTGATTACAAAAACACGATATTAGTTTTTTGAAATTTATTTTTACAGAGGCGTTGAAAAAATCTGACCAAGGGCGCCATTATTAAGAAAACACGATATTGGTTTTTTTTAAACTTATTTTTACAGAGGCCCTAAAAAAATCTGTCCAAGGGCGCCATGATTAGAGAAACACGATGATAGTTTTTTAAAAGGGATTTTTACAGAGGCGCTGAAAAAAAAAATCTGACTAAGGGCGCCGTGATTAAAAAATACGATATTAAGTTTTTGAAATTTATTTTTACTTAGGCGCTGAAAAAATTCTCTCCAAGGGCGCCATGATTAGAAAAACACGATAATAGTTTTTTGAAAAGCATTTTTACAGAGGCACTGAAAAAAATCTGACCAAGGGCGTCATGATTAAAAAAACACGAAATTAGTTTTTTGAAATTTATTTTTACAGAGACGTTGAAAAAATCTGACCAAGGGCGCCATTATTACGAAAACACAATATTAGTTTTTTTTTTTAACTTATTTTTACAGAGGCGCTAAAAAAATTGTCCAAGGGCGCCATGATTACCAAAGCCGCCTCTGACAAAGGGACCAAATGAAATTAAAATGAAAATCTCTTGTCTTAAATTGGCATTTTTTTTTTTGTTTTGTTTTTTGTACTTTCACAAAAAACAGAAATACCAAACTACCGGGCAGCCACCCAGGGCGCTGAATATTTGACAGAAAATATACTAAATACATCATTAATACCAATATAAATTTATGTAGAAGTTACTATTCTTCGGGGTACTGAATACAATCTGGACCAGGGCGCCACGACTATCAAAGTCTCTGTGAATGAATCCATTTAAAATGAGAATATGTTTCTTATACAGTGTTTCGTCGTTAATGCTTGCACAAAAGGCAGAAATACAAAAATACCTCACAACACCAGGGGCGCTAAATACTTAGACGCAGAAAATGTGCAAACGTATTAGACGCAGACTTATTAGACACTTATTAGAAGCATTCCTAGAACAGAAATTATTTAGGCGTATATCTAATTAAGTGAGTACTTAATATTATTTTTCTTAGAATTTATCATTAGTACAGGCTTTGAAACAAAGTCTGGTCCTGGATACAATGTGTAACAACGGCATATCTGATTGTCGATAACTTATGTTATCTCGAAATTGGTTTATCTAATTGTCTTTGATCACACATAGTTTGTTTATGCTATACCTTAAAAAACAAAAAGCATTACTTTTTAATTTTCCAAATGAAAATCTTTGAAATTTTTATGCCTTTCAAAATGCGTGCTTAAAAAAAAAGAAAAAAAAAAGAAAAAAAAAGAAAAAAAAAGAAAAAAGTGACGATGGGCGCACCGGGCATTTGCCTCGTTGCCCGGTGGGCCAGTACGACCCTGAAATAAACTTTCAGATTGATACTCGAATTCTGTTTGATAAGTAACAACCTTGAAATGCTCGACCGGGGGAAATAAAATGTTTCCTCTGAATAAATGTATTATAATTATACATTAATACGCGAGATGTATTGTAGTGAAGTAATGCCAGAATATATTTTCTAGAAGATCCAGAATATATTTAAGCTTCGCCGAGATACGTATTTATCGTATTCTTGGTATTTATAATCTTATTCTAAATGTTAATTGTTCTAAATGTCGTCGTACTGTGCTGTCAATAAAAAATGAAAAGACCATCAAGTTTAATTATTTTAAAGGAATCGCCTATGATTACAACGAAATAAGTTTTTTTCTCGAAAGCATTTTATGACTTCGAATTATGTTACTCGACGTTTTATGAATATGAATAATTTTCATGGTTCCGAACACCGGGACTTTAGATTTGAAGTAGATTTCAAGATTATATAAGTATTAAATTAATGAGTGCTCCATAGGATTTCACAGTCTCCGCATTTGGACTGCAATATTGGATTACCCGTCATCGGCTTATTCGTCTTCTCGTCGCGGATATAAAAAAGGTACTGTACCGTTTTTGTTCTATGCATGAAAATAATGGATCTCGAAAAGTTAAAAGGTAAACGGAAAGTCATGAAGACTTCCATTACCAAATTTATTACTAAAATTGATAATTTCTTAGAAAGTCTAGATTTTGAAGTAAAAAGTAACTTCGATCAGTTGACTGAATATTTAAATAATATAATAGAAAAGCAAAACTAATTAAAATTAGTAAATAACCAGATTCAAGAGTTAATAGATGATGGAACAGTTTTCGAAAGCGATATACAAACGAGCATAGAATGCGATGACGTCATAAATGACGCTAAATTTAAAATTAAAATGAATTTGAAGAAATTTAAAGTTGATTCTGATCAGCCTGATACCAGTTCTGTATTTAATGCGAGTACAATTCCTTATGTTAGTCCTAGGCCGGTAACAATAAATTTGCCAAAAATAACTATACCAGTCTTTAAGGGGGAACCAAATACCTTTTTAGAATTCATGAATAGTTTCAAGAGTACAATCGATTCGAACGAGAATTTAACCAAAATTGACAAATTCAATTACTTAAAATCATTTTTGTCAGGTGAAGCGCTTAGATCAATTTCCGGTTTGGCGCTAAACGAAACTAATTATCAGCACTCTTTAGACTTACTGCAGAATCGATACGGTAAACCAGAAATTTTGATAAGCGGGTTTATAAACAAGTTGTTAGAGCTAGAACCGGTAAAATCAACCGCGAACATAAAATTGTTACGGGATTTATATGACGAATGCGAGGTAAGCATTCGAAACTTGAAAGCCATTGGGGAAGCTTCAGATAATTTTGGGTGTCTATTAATACCAATTATCTTAAAACAATTGCCCCATAACTTAGTTATAGAATTTCAGAGAAAGAAAAATGCCGAAAAAGCTGGTGACGTGAATGAATTAATGAATTTCATAAAGTTTGAAATAGAATCGCGCGAAGCAGCTAATGCAGTGTCAGGGCTTTCCTTAAAAAATCAGGAAGTAACACGATGGGAAAAAAGGGCTCCTAGGATAAAACCTAATGTTCCCACTTCAGTCGCGCTTAACACTGTTGTGAAAAATGTTTGTATTTTTTGTAACTCGAATCATTCAAACTTAAAGTGTAACGAGATTACCGATGAACAGAAAAGATATAAGTTGAAAAAAGATGGGAGATGTTACCGATGCTTCTTTAAATCGCACTTAATATCTTTGTGTAAGATAAAAATACCGCCTTGTGAATTGTGCAAAAGTAATCAGCATAATTATTTATTTTGCCCCACTAAAAAATCGACAAAAACGCGTCCCAATGATGGCTTAGTGAAAGCCGAAACGTCTAAAAATGACAAAAGTCAAGCCGTGTTTTCATATGTAGTAAAAACAAATAATTCACCCGAAAAGTATGCAACATTGTTGAAAACTGCCTGTGTACAAGTGCAGGGAACAGGAAATAAATTAAACACGAGAATTTTATATGATTCTGCATCCTCTAGAACATTTATTACAAAAGTTTAGTCTCAGCGTTAAAATTAAAACTCGTTGCTAAGGAAACACTTTTGGTTTATACTTTTGCGAATCGCGACGCCATAGAAAAGGAATTTAATGTGGTAATTTTAACTATTATTAGTTGTCATCATCCTTATGACAAAATAACTGTAAGAGCGCTGGTTTCTGAAATTATTAGCGGTACTAAGATAATGACTTCTGTTGATTATAAGTTAATAGATAAACTACATTTAGATAAACATGAATTGGCTGACACATTTATTCATTCGAAACCTGTTCAAATATTGCTAGGGGTAGATTATTTATTCTGTACTATAATAGGATCTGTCGAAAAAATTAATCGTCAATTATTTATGCAGCCAACAGTATTTGGTAAAACCCTTGTCGGTAGAGTTAATAGTAATAATTCACACACGACTCCCTGTTTAAATGTAATTTGTTTCTCATCAGAAAATGATCTTAGGAATTTATGGAACATCGAGTCCTTTTTAATCGATTCTAATGATCAAAAGCACGAAGAGACTTATGAGGTCATTAATCAATTCCAGAAAGAAATCATTTTTAAAAATGATAGATATATGACTCCCTTGTTATGGTGTAATGAATTAGATAAACAAAATTTGTTTAATAATTACGAGGTTGCGAAAAAGCGTTTTGCAGGTTTGGAGAAAAGATTAAAAAGTGATAAATCTTTGTTTTTGAAATATAATGAAATTATGAAAGAACAATTAAGTGAAGGAATTATTGAAAAATGTAGTGATAATTGCTCTATCGATTATGTAATGCCCCATCAATCAGTGTCACGACCGAGTTCTTCTACTACAAAACCCAGGATAGTTTTTGACGCGAGTAGCCGAAAAAAGTCAAAATCAATGTCTTTTTGCGGGGGAAAATTTAAATCCTAATCTCATAGATGTGCTATTAAATTTTAGACAGTTTAAAATTGCTTTCACGGGGGATATTGCTAGGGCCTTTCTGCAAATAGAGGTATCAGAAAATGATAGAAATTATTTATGTTTTTTGTATTTTGATGACTGCGACATAGATCAACGCACCGTTTTATACCATTTTAACCGTCACTGTTTCGGTGTGACCAGCTCCCCTTATGTTTTAGCCTCAACAATTAAAAAACATATTGGTAATTATAAGGAAACGGAACCCACCGCTTGTGAAATGATTAATAAATATTTATATGTGGATGACTTAATTTATGGAGCATCCACGGTTGCAGAAGCGATGAAACTAACAACTACTGCAGTTTCTATATTTAAAGATGCTACTATGCAATTGCGAAAGTTTATTACTAATTCACCAGAATTAAAGGAATCGTGGAATGGTAACCCGGTTATAGAAATTAATGAAAATTGTATAGAATCTAAAGTATTGGGGTTAAACTGGAATATTGAAGAGGATTTTCTGGCCATAGATTTGGCGTCTTTAGTGTCACTTGGTGACAGCTTGGAATTTACCAAAAGGCATGTTCTCCAAACTGCCGCCAAAATATTTGATCCTATTGGATTTATGTCACCATTTTTTATTAGAATTAAGATTTTTCTACAAGAATTATGGCAGAGTGGGTTGGACTGGGACGACGAATTTAATGAAGAATTTAAAATTAAATACAGAACATGGTATCAGGAAATAAAATTGCTTGAAGAATTAAAAATACCTAGGTATTATTATCACTCGGGTGAAGTGCAGGACAGGGTAGAACTTCACATTTTTTCGGACGCTTCCTTAAAATCCTATGGAGCGGTAGCCTACTTCCGGTTTAAATCATCCGAAGGGCTCTTTAAGACTTGTTTTGTTATGGCTAAAGCTAGAGTGGCCCCGTTGAAGAAAATAACTCTCCCTAGACTCGAACTTTTAGGTGCTCTAATAGCTGCTAAGATAGCTAATCACCTAAAAAGTATTTTCTCCAATCACGAAAAAATAGTACTGTGGACAGACTCGATCATAGTATTACATTGGATCCAAGGAGCGGCATCCAAATGGAAGCCATTCGTTGCCAACAGGGTAACGAAAATACAGGGAGTGAGCGACCCTAGTTCTTGGAGGCATGTAATTAGCAGAGATAATCCTGCGGATATGCTGACTAAGGGGCTATCAGCTAAAGAATTATTGAACTCTAAGCAGTGGTGGTATGGCCCTGAATGGCTTAGTAAAACTGAAAAATTTTGGCCCAAGGATGATAAGTATAAAACAAAATCAGTCAACCCTGAAATTGAAATTGAAGCTAGGAGTAAAATTATTGTTAATGCAACAATTGTTAAGGAGAATTTAATTGACATAAGAAAATACAGTAACCTGAAAAAACTATTACGAGTAACTGGCTATGTTATACTTTTTATCAAAATGCTAAAGAAAAAACGCGAGAAAAATTGTAACCTTACGTCAGAGGAAATACGAGAAGCAGAAATATTTTGGATAAAAAATTGTCAAAATGAAATTTTTTCGAAAGAAGTGTTGTGCCTGAAAAATTCTAAACCGCTCCCTAGAGACTCCTTGAACCCTTACCTCGATTCAGAAGGAGTTTTGCGAGTCCTTGTACGACTCAGTAAGACTGACTTATCAATGGATGAAAAATATCCTATAATTCTTCCGCCAAAAACTAAATTGGCAGAGCTAATAATTTGGGATGCTCATAATAGAGTTTTTCACTCTGCTGTTGCCCATACACTTCTACAAATTCGCGAAAGATTCTGGCTACTAAAGGCTAGACAAACCCTGAGAAGTGTGTTAAAAAATTGCATTATATGCAAGAGGTTTTCTTCAACTCCAGGAGACCAAACAGTAGCTCCATTGCCAGCTGATCGTGTAGAACAGGCAAATCCATTCAGTGTGATAGGATGTGATTTTGCAGGACCTTTGTACGTAAAAGACAGTGATAATAAACAATACATTTTGCTGATTACGTGTGCAGTAACCAGAAATGTCCACCTGGAGCTTGTAGACAACTTGTCAACTTCAGCATTTTTACTAGGATTCCGTAGATTCCTCTCACGACGAGGAATGCCAACTGTTATATATACAGATAATGCTCAGACGTTCAAACGGGCCGAAAAGGACTTAAAGAAACTTTGGTCCATTATAACTCATCCAGATGTACAAGAATTTTTTTCTTCCCATTGCATTAAGTGGAAGTTCATAGTCGAACGAGCAGCATGGTGGGGGGGGGATTTTATGAACGTATGGTTAGGACTATAAAAACTGCTTTACGAAAAACTCTTGGCAAATCATCGCTAACTATTAACGAACTGAATACTGTATTAATCGAAATCGAAGGCATGGTCAATTCACGACCTCTTACCTATATCTCGCCAGAAGGTCCAGACCCCCTACCATTAACGCCTGCTCACTTCTTAATTGGGAGAAGAATATCTTCTCTGCCACCAGTTCGGTTTCACCTTGACTCGAATATCTCTTCCAGGAAAGAGTTAATTAGATCTTATAACTATCGTGAAAAATTAATGCGCTTGTTTTGGTCTAGATGGAAAGGGGAATATTTATTAAATTTGAGGTCAGCTCATTTAAGCTCGAACAAAAATAATTTTCCTCAATTTAAATTAAATGACATTGTACTAATCAAAGATGATAAATTACCCAGAAATTTCTGGAGTCTAGGAAAAATTATTGAATTATTTCCTGGAAGAGACGGCAAGGTGAGGTCCTGTAAAGTCAAAACTGAGAAATGTATTCTCAAAAGACCCATCCAATTGATTTATCCTCTTGGACTTGGAACTGATTGTGACTCTAAAAATTAATTCATATATTAATCTTATTTTTTTTTCTTATTTTAGTTTGAATTTGAATGTAACGTGTTTAAATACCCTGAAGTATGTATGTATGTATAATATTTCGTATTTTATATCTGTATTTGTATTAATTTCATTATTTTGTATTTGTATTAATTTCATATATTTTAATTATTTGTGATGCACACCCATATGTTCATGGGTGGGCAGTGTTGCGAAATCGTATCTGCTTTGCGTTGGAGAGAAATGAAAAAAATAGACGAGATCATGTGACTCGGTCGTGTGGCGCCAGAGCCCACGAAATAAACTTTCAGATTGATACTAGAATTCTGTTTGATAAGTAACAACCTTGAAATGCTCGACCGGGGGAAATAAAATGTTTCCTCCGAATAAATGTATTATAATTATATATTAATACGCGAGATGTATTGTAGTGAAGTAATGCCAGAATATATTTTCTAGAAGATCCAGAATATATTTAAGCTTCACCGAGATACGTATTTATCGTATTCTTGGTATTTATAATCTTATTCTAAATGTTAATTGTTCTAAATGTCGTCGTGCTGTGCTGCCAATAAAAAATGAAAAGACCATCAAGTTTAATTATTTTAAAGGAATCACCTATGATTACAACGAAATAAGTTTTTTTCTCGAAAGCATTTTATTACTTCGAATGATGTTACTCGACGTTTTATGAATATGAATAATTTTCAGACATATTAATGCAAAATATACAATTTGTAATACACATTTAAGAAGAAAGAAAAAAACAGAAGTTTTTTTAAATAAAATGATTCTAAATTAACAGCCTCAGTTTTTTACAAAATAATACGTATTTTAAAATATTATTAGATTACACTAGCCTGCAAAAGTTAGGTTATTTCATGTTTTTTAGCTTTTGATAATTGATTTTTATGTATTCTGTACTGCTGAATCCGGAATTGATCTTCATTTTTAGTCATCGCATCAAGATTTTTCGCAAATTGTAAATTTCAAAGTTAAAAAGTTCAAAGTTAAAATTTAATTTCCTCCCCCATCTCAGCACACCACTCAGCTGTAAGAATCCCAAGATAAGCAAAAATATCGAATAAATTATTGAATAAAATAAAAGAAAAAGTTTTAAATATGTTTTATAGTATGAGATTTTCGCTATATTTTAACTTATACATTTGCAAAAAAATTCTAACGTGATGGTTAAAAATGAAAGTCATTTTCAGATTTAGTGCTAAAAAGTACGTAAAAATCAATTATCAAAAGTTAAAAAATACAACCATCTCTTCTACTTTATAGTATCCGATTTTTGTTATTCTTTAAATTCGACAATTTATGATTTGCGAAATATCCTGACATGATGATTAAAAATTAAGGCAATTTTCGAATTCAGTGCTAAAAAATACATAAAAGTTAAAAAACTCAACAATCTCCGTCTTATATTATCTAATCTAAAACTTTTTCTTAAACTTCTTGGCGGTAAACTATCCAAAATGTTTTGTGTTATCCTGTAAAATAAGTATAAATGGTAACCACCGAAAATCATAATAATATTAGGTTGTTATCGGATTTGCGCCAGTATGTAAAATGTAATCTCGATCGGATATTTGAAAGTGGGTTAAAGTTCGAATACAAATTTTGAACTGGAAAAATATACATAAGATCGTTGCAGTAACATAAAATCTTGTAAAAATAACATAATTTTATTAAAAGAAATCATAAAAGAAACAGTCTCAAATCCTGACAAAATAAAACATATGTTATTTCAGCCAATTTGAAACATAATAAACGTTAACTTAATCGTAATACTTGTACGATTTTTTTCAAAGCGCAAATACGCATGAAATGAGATCGTTGAATACTTTAAGCACTTGGAATATGACCCCTCAAAGCCAAGCCGAACACATTTGTTTTCATAGCAGAAAAGTGGCATAAGTCATGCATTTTTAAAGTTTCATAACTCGCACAATTTTAGTGTCATATGAATGGGACTTTTTTTGTCTTACTTGTCAGTGTAATAGGAAAATTTTACTAAATATAACTTATAGGACCGGGAGACCGTATAAAAATTTAAATTTCGTAATTTTTTAAGAAATGTTTTTATTGACCCAAATCGCTTTTAAAATATTTCTTTATCGGATTTAAAGCATTTTTCTAATTGGAACTATATGTCTATGACTAACGGTTTAGGAATTAGCCATTGGACACCGTTGAGACCGGACACCCTGTATAGTGTGTGCATGTTCAGTGTCGTCAACACATCATGTAACCTCTTTATTTTTAACCAAGATTTCCACAAGAAAATTTTAAGAATTTGTACTTTTATAACTGTGGTGGGAAAAAGTTGTAAGATTGCTTTTCCCTATTTAGAAATACAATTTTTCAAAAATTTCGGTGTGAATTTAACATTATAAAAATACAATTACTTACCCCTGAAAGGGATAATGTAATGTGTTGCCAGTTCTAGTGTGACAAAAAGTGCGACAGCAGTTTCTATATCGGGACATAGAAATACAGTAAACCCAATGTAAACGGAATCCTGTCTTAAACGTCAAAATTTCATCGTTTTATAATTGATGAAGACCTTCCTAATCAGCCATGCAATTATACCTGCTAAGACAAAAGCCCGTTTAAAGCGAATTTTTCCGCCTGTTTTAGGAAGCTTTCATTACAAAAAGCTGCATATTGCAGCCATTCGGAGGAAAGTGATTTAAAAAAAATGTTGGTATATTTTCATCGATCATGACCCCAAGACCCCGAAACCACTCTCCGTTCAAATGTTGATATATATATTATATCTGATTTTTGTCACACTGTAACTCTCGTATTTATAAACCGATTTGGATGTAACTTCGTGTATACATAGTACATACCAATGTTTCGACCGAGTTCGTTGGCCAGCTTCATCCGCCATCTTGTTTTAAAATGGCGGCCTTTTAAATTTTTTTTTAATTTAAAATTTGAAATGTAGTACAAAAAAATTGAAAATTAAAAAATATTTTTTTCTTATGTGTTTGACCTTGATGCAAAGATTCCGGAGCAGTTTTTGTTTCGTTTATATCTTAAAAAAGTGCTCAGTTATAGCTCTTTGAATTTCTAGCGTGGCTGACATTTTGAAATGACCTGATTTTTGTCACGCAATAACAGGCGTATTTATGAACCCATTTGGATGTACCTTAGTGTATACATAGTACATACCAACGTCTCGACCGAGTTCGTTCGCTAGCTTCATCCGCGATCTTGTTTCAAAATGGCGGCCATTTAAAAAAAATTTAAAAATTTAAAATTTAAAATGAGGTACCAAGAAATTAGAAAATGAAAAAGTTTTTTTTTTTTCTGTATGTGTTTCACCTTAATACAAAGATTCCGGAACAGTTTTTGTTTCGTCTATATCTAAAAAATGGCTGCGTTATAGCATTTTGAATTTGTATTGTGACTGACATTTTGAAACGACCTGATTTCTGTCACGCAATAGCAGGCGTATTTATGAACCGATTTGAATGTAACTTGGTGTGTACATAGTTCATACCAATGTCACGACCGAGTTCGTTGGCCAGCTTCATTCGCCATCTTGTTTCAAAAGCGAACGCTAAAAAAAATTTATTTAAAATTTAAAATGAGGTATGAAAAAATTGGAATATGAAAAAGGTTTTTTTATGTGTTTGACCTTGATACAAAGATTTCAAATCAGTTTTTTTTTTCGTCTACATCTTAAAAAAAGATTGAGTTATAGCACTTTGAATTTCTAGCATGGCTGACATTTTAAAACGATCTGATATTTGTCACGCGACAACACGCGTATTTATTAACCTATTTCGATGTAAGAAGGCATGTGGATAGTATATAGCAGTGTCTTGCCCAAGTTCGCTGGCCAGTTTTATCAGCCATCTTGTTTCAAAATGGCGGCCAGTAAATAAAAAAAAATTTATATTTAAAGTAAGGTGCAAAAAAATTAGAAATTGAAAAAGGGTTTTTTTAAGTATTTGACCTTGATATAAGGATTCTGGAGCATTTTTTGTTTTGTCTTTATTTTAAAAAATGGCTCAGATATAGCAGTTTGAATTTCTAATGTGGGTGACATTTTGAAAATTCTGATTGTTTGCCTGCGACAGTACTCATATATATCAACCAATTCCGATGTGAGTGAGCAATTGCACAGGAATTACTAAGGTCTCGATCAAGTTCACTGGTTAGCCTCATCCATCATGTTGTCTTAAAATGGCAGGCACTTCAAGATATCGCCGAATTTGACAACCAAATATAAGTTACTTTAAATAAAAGCAGCTTGGATAAATCGGACTAATTTTTCGAAATTCTCATTCATAACGATTTAGTATTAATAAAAATTAGTATTGAATCTCCTATAATCGGTTTCTACTAAATTGAGCTTTGTGTGTTTGAATAATATAAGCTGGCTTTTTAAAAATAAGGGATATGAAAGCTACCTCTTCCTCCCGGCACTGGCCGGAAGGACTTTTTTGCAGTTCTGATTTAATAGGTTTAATGCTACTAAATAAACACAGCAACTGCATGCAATAAAACCTGTGAAAGATATATCACTAAGGACTTGAACAAAACTCCAATTTAGCAGCTATAATTGTATAAGATTTTTATCGGACGGACAAGTTCTACTTTTAAAATATTACTCCATTATAAACATATTCCACTTACACAGGGTTTACTGAACAAAGTGCAGAAAAACTTATGAAAACTGAATCTCTAGGAACTTAAAAAAATCCGTTGTACACAGGTTTGCGTCAAGTTAAGTAGTTTTGAAAGGTATTCTTTTGAAAGAGACTACAAAATATTAACACGTGTTGGACAATTGCACAATAAAATATTATAAATAAGAATATACGCATAAAAACACATAAAATTGCTAAATAGTACATACACGAAGAGACTTTATATATTTTTTTATATAAAGGTTCTTGTCATATGTATCATTTAGCGGTTTTATGTGTTTTTATGAATACATTTTTATATATAAGACTACTTCTTTTAAAATAGGTTCTGTCTTCACAGATTTTAGACTAACGGATAGTAGGATAGTAAAAGAATATTAAAAGAATTTGTGCATCATGAAAAATCTGGACATTTGGCGTCCCGCACAGTGGTCAAACAGGACTGGTCCCTGCAAATCGGGACACCTCACGACACAAAATTAATGTTTCATGAAATTACAAGGTCTTGCGGGTCTATGTGCTGCATATTCTACAAAATCCCCCCTCCCTACATATGAAGACATCTTGTTTCTTCACTGCTCGGCTAAGATATCTCTGTATCATCATCTGAATGGAAGACAAGACTTGGTTCAATCCTGTGGGAAATATGCGAACAGGACCCGTTTCTTCGGAAAGTATCCGACCGATCTTGATGAAATTTGGAATCCATATTCACTGGATTATGTTCAAGACTTATGGCCGGCAGTTTTTTTTTCTACGACTAAAACTTTTTATTTTAGAGCAATGGAAAATTTTCAGAAATTTTCCATTTTTGAGAAATGTGTTTTTCTGAAACTAATTAAAGGTTTTAAAAACTGTCTGCCACATATGATCTTGTATTTATACTCTACCAAAAATTTTTTTTATCAAAATTGCTCGAGTACTTTAGGAGTTAATGAGGTTTTTAGCTGAAAAGTACATTTTTTCTGAGAGCTAAAAAACTTGGACACTTCTAACTTGTGGAAGTTCTTGCACAGTTTTATCGAACACATGAATTAAAGTATATAGAAACACTTGGATAAAATTTAATTGCATATAATAAATGAGTATAAAATGGTAGAGTAAAATTAATGTAAGTGGGCGTGGCGTCTCAGTCGCGTCTTCTCTTAATCCCTTGGGGACGAGCGACCGGTATACGTGCCGGGTAAGGTGCTCAGAATCAATTATTATTCTCACCAGTAAATTTTTATTGTAAATTTTGCCTTATTTAATATCAGCATCTTCCCAATTGAATTAGGTAAAAAATTTGTTTTTAAAAACCGGTGATAAAAAATTAAAAATACATAAAAATACGCTTGTCCCGAAGGGGCTAATCGAGATCGGAATAATTCACGGACAAAAATTTCTGTCCATATCTTGAAATTTCTTTGTCAGATAATCTATTTTTATCTCACATGGAAACTCAGATTTTTATCAATCATTCATAAATCTTTCGAAATTTCTACCTTGGCCTTTATTTTAATAACTTTATTCAATGATTTCCCATGTACTAAAAACGTTAATTAATAAAAACAAAATAAATAAAGTAAAATACCTAGGGACACCAGACTAATATGAAAGAATCACCTATAATAAACAGCTTTCAATTTTTTTCGCCAGACCTCTCAAGGCGAAAAAAAACGAGAGTTGACCTCTAATCACCTTCATTTTCCCGTAACCATTTCTCGATATATTAACAGCCACAAGGGCACGGTCACTTTCATGCCCTCTTTTACCCCATAGAAATCAGAACATTGTAGGGTCGCTCCCGACAGACCAGTTCAAAACTATTGGTTGACGCCCAAGTCTCTGTGAATCGTTCATTTTTGTTATTTTGTTGCAACAACGATATGTGAAGGAGTATATAAGCACCTCACACCAACAGTTCGTCACAATTCGCTCTCTGAGCATCTATCTCTTCTATAACTGAAGAATTTCTCTATCAACAAAAATGAAAGTGGTAAGTTTATGAGTATATTTTTCATAAGTTATATCGTTTCAAACCAAAGCATTTATATGTATATAAATACATATATATTAACCCTTAAGTGCGCAGCTTTGCATATATGCAAACATTAGTGTTTTATATTTAATAGTTTTTTTTTTCATTCATATATACTTAATTCACACCAGAAAATTAAAATAGCAATATTTTCTCTAATTAAAAAACAGACATTCTGTATTTAAATAAAGCGACATTTATCATTGAAACTTTCTGGTGTAAAATCAGATTCTCTGGACTACGTAATTTCTAGAACGTATTCTATCATGGTAATTAAAGAGTTAAGGCTGCCCGTCACCCAGTTTCCGAATTCTACTCGGTAATGTCAAGTCTATGGACATTTGGTGCATTCTTATATTTAACATATCTCCTCGGGAAATTAATATTTTTACTGTGTACTCTTCTTAAAGTATGTCTCTTTTTTTTTAGTTCTCAAAATATTTCTAAAATCTATGCCTAATTTTATATGAAATGTTAAAATTTTACTCCTAGTTCGCCCACTTTTAACACATAAAATATTAAATTAAGCATATATTTTAGAAATATATTGACAACTAAGAAAAAAAAGAGATATCCTTTAAGAAGAACACACAGAAAACAGAAATAAAAAATATTAATGTCCTGAGGAGATATTTTAAATATAACAATGCATCAAACGCCCATAGACTTAACATTACATAAGGGATTTCGGAAACTGAATGACAAGCAGCCTTAATTCAGGAAACTCCATTTATGGATATTAAATTTCTTATTTAGAATCAACAAAGCAAAGCTTTATCGTAATTCCTCTACCATAAAACATGAAAGTTGTAGCACGTTTTTGAGTATAATTTTCATTCCTTATAGCATTATCATACAAAAGTTTTCATTTTTTGTTTTTAACTCAGAGAAATCTCCATTTGTGGATATGAAATTTCTTATCTAATATCAGTGAAGCTAGGTTTTATCTTTCTTAAAGTTTCTGATAGCATTTTAACAAGTAGATCAAATAACTGGGATAATGTTAAGAACCGTCTAGATGTAAGAGATTATAACAAAACCGGTCCCCAAAAAAGTGAAACTGGTCTTGTGTCAGTTTTCATGGTCTGAAAAATTCACTCTCTCTTACTTTTTAATTTTTCTTTCTAACTTTGAACAGATAGCTGCTTTTATCTTTGTTATTTTCGAATTTAAATTTATTTGTACAGTTATGAAAAGATTGTATCTTGCAAAAATTGCTAAATTTTTAAGGCTATGAAAAATTCATTTTCCTATATAAACTACATTTTTGGAAAATTTGCATCCCGTCAAAATATATTTTTTGGTCTGTAAAAAAATGCATGATCCTATAGAACTTATTATAAAAAATGACAGTTATGAATAATTTGTATTTCTTCAAAGTATTTTAAAATTGATTGACTATAAAAAATATATAATCCTAAAGAAATTATTATCCAAGATTACAATTTTGTATAAATTGTATTCTTGCAGAATATTTTAAATTTATTTTGTAAATGAAAAATACATAATCCAATAAAATACATTTTCCAAAGCTATAATTGTGGAAAGTTTGTATTCCTGTAAAATATATTCCTGTTCCATTAAATGAGTATCATACTATACAATTTACTAACGAATACTACAATAATCAAAATCAATAATTCCAAAGAATTTATTATCTAACATTCCAATTTTGGACAAATTGTATCCTTTGAAAATATTTTAATTTTATTTCGTGAATGAAAAATGCATAATTCAATAAAATTTACTTTCTAAAGCTATAATTGTGGAAAATTTGAATTCCTATAAAATATTTTTTTGTTCCATTAAAAAAGTATCCTCCTATATAATTTACTAACGGAAACTACAATAATCAATAATTTGTATCTCTTCAAAAGATTTTTAAAATTTTGGGTATGAAAAATGCAAAAAATTAAAGAAATTGCTATCTAACATTATCATTTTAGATAATTCGTATTCTTGCAAAATATTTTAATTTTAACTTGAAAATAAAAAAAATCATAATCCTATAAAATTAATTTTTTTAAAGCTTCAATTGTGAAAAATCCGCATATTTGTAAAATGTTTTAATTTTTTGTTTTTTCCAAAATTTATAATTCTAAAGAATTTTTGTTCAAAACTAACAGTATTAAAAATGTGCATTCGTCCAAAAAATTCGATTACATTATATATATATATATATATATATATATATATATATATATAATATTGAATATGAAAATTTCTTAAACCTATTAAACTTTTATCTGAAAAAACAATTATTAATTGTGTCCTTTCAAAATATTTAATGTTTGAAAATAATAATTAATTTATAAAAATTAATAATAATGTAGAATATAGTATCTTAAATAGCTTAAGAATATATTTTTTATGATTGCGTATATTTTAATTTCAAAATTTATTTTAAATGAAAAGAATTTAAAAACATTGCAGAAAGGATCATGCACTTGAAATGTATTGCAACATTCTTAAGAAAATTTTATTATTTTATATCCGTTTCATATTCTTATTTTAAATTATTTTTACGGTTATGAAAAATTTACGTAACAATAAAATATTTATTTTTTTCTGTCTGTGGGAAATGTGTAATTCTATGGAATAGACACTCCAAAAAAGGTTAAAAAGCCCTTTTCAAAAATCGCTATCTTAAATGAGAAATATATCTTGAATGGAAACAATTAAAAGAACATTACACGTTAAATTTAAAACATTACAGAATATTGTTAAAAACTGTTTGACTATAAGTTATATTGTATAATCTGAAACACTGTGCAACCATCCGCGTTTTTCACAAGCTATTGATATACATGATATACGTTTAAAAGAAATTGACAGGAAAAATATCCAAAGTAAAATAATTCGAAATATTTATTACAGTTGCAAGGAAATTTGAAATATTAAAATGATATATATCGAAAATTTTAGTTAACAGTTGAACTCTGTACAAAGGAACTTCTTAAAGAAAATTTCACAAAAGATAAGAAATTTGATATGTCTTTCTTGAAGTTTAATATCTATTTTAAAATATTGCGCAGTTGATCTACTTTACCGTTTCTTATTATTTTGGAATATTAGTTTCTAAATTATCATTATCACAGTCTAACATTTTAAACGTTTGCTATTCTGGTTCAATACCAATGCATTTAAAAATTCGTTCATACTTATAGATGCATTGCCTGCTAAGGAGTACTTCTTCTAACAAATATTTCGGCTAAGAAAGATTGTTTTTGCTGTTTTTCTGACTTGGTTAACAAATACAGATCCGTATAACGAATATTTTATTTGATTCACTTTTAACATAATACAGTTTCTGTAAACATCTGTGTACAGCTCCATACAATGTTAATTAGATGAAAAGTCATGTTTCGATTGATGAAAATTACGGCTAACGAATGTGGTTCTAGAACATTTTGTTTTTGATTTGCCAAGATATCACTGTACTTTTTATACATGTATAAACATCGGGGCAAAAGTTTCTTTATTATGAATGTTTAATATCTATGTAAGCAATTATAAAAATACGATATGTATCGTTTCAGCTTTTCATCGTCGCAGCCCTTCTGGCTGTTGCCTTGGCCGAAGACATGATGTCTGCCGAATCCTACCCAGTGGCTTCCTATCATCAAGGCCCTGCAGTGGCCCACAACTCTGCTGGACACGCATATGGTGCACATGGAGCTCACAGCTCTGGTCATGGTGCCTACGGACGATCCCACTATGGTGACCACGGAGTACATTCTGATAGAGGCCATGCTGCCCACGGACATCACAACATCGGTGCTGCTCGTGCTTATGATGCCCATGGTGCCCATGCTTCCAACTATGGAAAATACAGAAATGTAGGAGCTTATGCTCAAGATAAGGTAAGACCCTGTTCCTAATTCAAAATCAATTCCATAATATATACTAGTTTTGACACAAATAGAAATTTTTTAATGTAGAATATTAGTCAAGCATTTTATTGTCATAGTTGAATTCAGAAGAATCGAGCTTTCTCTGGGTAAATCTAGCCTTAGAAATCGGAGAATTCGTTTTAAAATAAAATAAAGTGTAATTTTCTTTAGAGAAAAGTAAATTAATGCCCATGTAATGAAATAAACTGCACATTTTGTTTGGTCGAATTACTTTCTAAATTATCAAATAAAACTGAAGTGTTTTTTCCTCTCCAACACTATAGAATTACAAATTATAATTAAAAGTAGATTTAATTCATTGTACGTTCAAACAGTATTTTGATTTAAAAAAATATATATATTACAAAAAAAATTTCTGGTACACTTTTTTTTTACACTTGTCTAAAATTAGGATACGGAAAATACAAAAAATAAGATCTTACGTTTAGGACTGTGCAATTATCGTAGTTACATGTATTAGTATTTAATAGTAGATTTAATGAAAAATGGTTCCCTAGTCTCAAATTTTCTTATTTTTGTACTATTGTAATTTTGAAATAAACCTTCTTTATTTATTAAATTAAGCAATGTTACAGATTTTTTAAAAGTAAAATTAGTGGTACTAAAAATAGTTTTATATACTAACTTTTTCTATCTAGTCTCTGATATATTTTAAGAAATGCTTTATCATATTAATTTACTTGAAAAGTAATTTCGCTTTTTTTTTCTCATACAATGAAAAAGTTTACATTAAAAATTTAAATTTTTTATATTTATAATTGACTAAAAATAGCTATTCCAAATAATCGCTTCCCATATGCAAGTAACATTTCCCCACTTTACCCTGTAGCCGTTTTCTGTCATTTCAAAAATTTACTCTTTAACAATTGATAACAGTAAAACAGCATTGTTTTCATCCCCCTAGTTTATTCAGTTAAAATGCATATATTGTCGAAAATTTAAATGCATTGATCACAAAAAAAATATATAAATTGTTTCTCGCGTATATGCAGGTTATATATTTAAATGTGCGAATTAATGCAGAATCGACACATCTAAGGATCCATTGTGTGCAACAAATGCAGTCAAATTTCTTATTTTCTTTATATACTGGATGACTTAATTTACTGACTGACTTAAAAACTAAATTTATTTTGTTCAAACTGTTATATTCAAAAATTGCTCATTTCCTAACATGGGAATTAGTATTCCAATGTTTTGTTCTGTATTATAAATCAGTTAAGTAAATACAATGAAATATTTAAACACGGAATATTTTATAATGGCATCCTGCTTTAAAATTATGGAGTTTTTTTTAAATATAAATAAAAAACAACTGCAGCAGAACATGCTAAGACGGAAACCCTTCTAAAATAGAAGGTAACTTTTTTCAGTCCCTTGAAATTCCATCTAAGCTATTTTTACTGTATAGCATTTCGTTTTTGCCTAACACTATCCTAATCGGTTTATGTCTTCTCTCGTAGGGTGCAGGATACGAAAAAGCATACCACTATGACAAGAAGGCCGGACACCACGCTGTCCTCGCTGACCATGGTGCCAGATCTGGTAGATACGGAGTCCATGATGCTGCCGCTCACCACAACACCGGAGCTTACGCCCGTGCCGGACACGACAGATATGGAGCCCACAACAGACATGGTGCTGCTGCTCACGGAAGCCACGGTTATGACAACGCAGCTTATGGACGTTATGGAAGCGGACACCACCAAAACTACCACGCTCAACCAGCTGTCCACCAATCTTACCATGCTGCCCCTGTTTCTCATTCCTACGGACATGCTGCTCCAGTTTCTCATTCCTACGGACATGCCCCAGCCGCCCGTCACTACTAAATTAAGAGTAAGTATATATATTTCTCAATAAATAAAAAGTAACAATAGTTTTTAAAAAACACGTGAATTAAAGAACTTAAAAAGAAAGATATGTCGATTTTAAATTTCATGTTGTACAGGGGAAAATTCGTGGGCTTTATACAACGTAGCATTCTTATGTAAAAACAACACATTAAAGTTCAAAATTAATGGATTGTTATAAGAAGTCTTTTTTTTTTCGGAGATCTGGCAACATGATAGAATTGAGCAAATGTTGCATTGCATTATTGTAATAAAAAAATATTTATTGTTAAGTCACGTTTTAATAGATTTTTTAAAATTCATATTTGAAAATTATATAAAAAATTTTGGATTTGTAAATTGTTTTCTAGACGTATAATCAACATTTAATTAAAATTTATCTACTAATTCATAATTAAGTTCTGCAAATTTGAAAATATTGTATTGTCACAGGGAATATAACTGCACACAATTTCTAGAATTCTATCACATCAGTACATGTATTACAATGTATTACAAAATTCCATCTTTACGTACATGAACCAAGTTATGTTAAAAAATAAAAAGGGTGTAAAAAAGAGAAAGAACGAACTTAAGTCAAAAAATAAAAAAGCGTGTAAAAAAAGAAAGAACGAATTTAAGTTAAAAAATAAAAAAGCGTGTAAAAAAACAAAGAACGAACTTAAGTTAAAAAATAAAAAGCGTGTAAAAAGTTAAAAAGCGAACTTTCTCTTTACACTGTAAAAAAATGCAGAATTTTTCCTTAATATAAAAAAAGACAGAAATTCAATGTAAATTACTTACTTACTATTCCAAAAACATTTCTCTTCCCTTCAGAAACCTTTTAAAGAAGGACCAATCAGAAATTTCAGAAAACAACAAGTCTCACAAACACATGGGTAATAAAGTAGCACTTTTGTTGCCGGTAAATTTTGGAAAAGACACTTCTGTTAATTTCGGAACTCTATTGGTTAGCGAGGTTTCTGAATATGTATACATATATATATTTTTTTTTTCGTTAAAAGTTTCAGACGATAAAGAAAAGGCTTGCATAGCTACAGTAGTAATCTCAATGTAATCTCGGGGTAACTACGAGATCACACTGCGTTTTCATAAAAGTTTGTATGTATTAGGAAATGTTTCTGAAGTTTTTTACAATGTATATATATATTTTTTTTTCGTTAAAAGTTTCAGACGATAAAGAAAAGGCTTGCATAGCTACAGTAGTAATCTCAATGTAATCTCGGGGTAACTACGAGATCACACTGCGTTTTCATAAAAGTTTGTATGTATTAGGAAATGTTTCTGAAGTTTTTTACAATGTATATATGAATGATTTTAAACCGTGCAAGATTTCTCTATCATTTCGCTATTTGCACTATAAAAAATAATGATTAAAATAATAATAATTTGAAAATTTCTACAAAAGAAATTATTGTGTAAAAATACATTTAAATTTATAAGCAAATTATTTTTATTTGTGTGTGCGTTTTAAAACTTTGATTTCATTGAAAAAATTATCAGAACCCAAACAAAATTATTGCTTTAATTATATTTCACAGCATCTTACATGAAAATATAGGGGATTTTATGTAAAAAAAATAATATATAAAACGCTAGAAATTGATTTGAAATATAAAACTCACACGCAGAAAATAATTGTTATAAAAAAAAGAAAACTGTTTTTAGCAAAAAGAACAGATAAATTAAATATTAATGATCGAGAATTATTTATTTAGCAATTATTTCGTATGGAATACAATTTCGAATTGTCATCTAAATTAAAATAACCTAAAATTCCTTTTCTTTCTGTTTGTAAAAGTGTCTTTTATGTTGCCTAATTAAGGCTCAGTATAAGAGTTTGCACGTTACAGAGTTGCTTTTTGTCGCCAAGGAAAACATTGTATCATTTATTATGAAAGCACCACCATCATGGAAAAAAATATTGTTTTAGCAATGCTGCACTGTGGAAAAGAATCTATCACTGATTTATTTATATCCTTTACATCTTGAATAAAAATATAAATAGCTATCACGTTTCGAATCAGATTAATAGATAATATCATCCGATAGCTTTATTAGTAACAATTTTGCCGATTCAAGATTATAGAAGATTCTTCATTCGTACTTTCGTTTGTTTAAAAGTGTTGCTATATCTTCTACTATATGTAAGTATGTAGGTATGTTATAAGATGAATATAAGGAAAAATGTCAGTATGTAGGATGAGTGTAAGTATAAAAGTTAGAAAATGGAAGTATATCAACACGGGGTTAATATATCAAGTTTACGGACTTAAGCATGAATATAATTTTAAAATAAAAATTACTTATTGTTATTAATCATTCTGGTGCGTAAATATTTTTTTTGTTCATTATTCATTGTATTATTTCATTGATTCATTCGCTTTTATTACAGATTTTTGCTCAAGAATTTGTGTTTCTATGACTTGACATGGACTGGATCTTGGAAAACGAACTTTACAAATTCACTTCATGTTAAGTGTTAGATACCTGTGTGAAAGACCTTTGTTTACGAGACTACGAGTGTTAGATCTTCAATAATTCAAAATCTGTTTGAATCTTTGATGATCTGCTATTTATTATATTTGTTATTGTCTTGTAATATAATGTAAAAAAAAACCTTAATAAAAAATTTAAAACACTTAAAATACATCGCCTTCTTTTTTTCAAATAATTTAAAACACATTTGATAAATTGATGGTATTTTTATATTAGCCAGACACAAATTTCACCAATAGCATTTTTCTTCCTTAGCATATTTTATTTTTTGCGTGAGAAAATTAGAAATAATACTTTGATGTTGAAGTAAAATATTTAGTTTATATTATGAGTATTTAAACTTTTTAAGCTCTGGTATGTGAATGTCTTCCCAATGCAATTTTAATCCCCAAATGTCATACATAATGGCACCGGAATTTACGATCAAATTTATTTCAACATAAGTAAATGCATTCGTGTAAGGGAGATGGGGGCACATGTGAACACGGGGCACATGTGAACATCACAATTTTTCTTTAGTTATTAAAAATTTTTTTATTTGAAAAATTTACTAAAGATGATAGAACCTGTAGACATATGGTAAAATTTTTTTGAAGCTCTATGACATTTTGTTTGTCCTGTAGCCAAAACACTGTTTTTAGATCTCAAAAGTAAAATCTTTGTATCAAGTTGATATGTGAATAAATTTATTTATTTATTAATTTATTTGAATTTGAGTGTTTTAACATATACTATGAATATTAATAAACATTTTTGATACAGTTCTTTTTCTTCTAAAATTGATAAATGTTAATGATTTATCAATTTAACAAAAGCAGCAATGTGGGGCACTTGTGAACAGACTAGTTCGGGCAGATATGAATAGTTCATAAGTGCCCCAATAATCATTCTGTGATTTTGTTTCTTTCAGTTAACTTAATGAGAAATAATGTAAGTTTCATTATTTACAATTTTCCTGAAATAGGAGATATTTTCCTCACACAAAGTTTATTTTGTATTGAAACTTCCACAAACACATCTTTCAGCAAATACATAAAGAGCAACAAGCTCGTTTATGTTGAATTGTACTTTAAATAAATTTAATGTTTTCTAAAATGCAATAAGTGTTATATATTATTTTACTAAGCGGTTTACAACAATATTTTTTTTGCATTGTTAATTAAAAGTATTACCTGGAACAACTTTGCAAATTTTTCTGTTACATTTGTTCTAATCTTGCAATGATGGCTTACTGTCATCTCTGAAACAGTTATGTATATGATGCTTTGAATGGAGCTATCCATTCAAAATACCATATCCATAAATACCAGTCATATTTTTAAAAAGTAAAATTTTTAAACTGATAACTACCGTAAAAATCCCGATTGTACCCCCCCCCCCCTCTTTCAAAAGCAAAAGAAGTTGGGGGGGGGGGTATAGTCGAGATTTTTTTTAATCATTAAATAACCCTTCTTTATCTATAATTTACAAGTAAATAAGGCAAATACAGGAGTGAGAATCTTTCGTATTTCGGCAGATTTCCGATAAATAGTATGTAAATGCCCCCTCCCTAAAATTTCCCCCAAACAAAAACCCTTACGCAAAATTTAAAAGTTTTAATTTCTTTTTTTAAATTGCTTCTTTATTTTTTTATTTTATTGCAACAATATTTAATGAATCATCTAAGCCTCTCCCCTCCAAATCTACTTATTTTCATTTTATAATCTTTTGCTTAAACATATTACCCAGAAACTAGAGAAATATATATATATATTTTTTTTTCTTTATGGTGAATTTAAAAGGTAATATAACTAATGATTACGATGATAAATGAATAACAGAATAAAAAGCATGTTAAAGGATTTTTCCCCTTATGTTCACATGTGCCCCACGTGTGTTCACAACTACCCCGCTGATGGGGCACATGTGAACAATTTTTTGAATTTATAAAACTATTAAAAAATGTAAGAAAAACTATTCAGGTGATTTAAAAAAAATTACCATGTGTAAAAGAAAGTTCTGTTTACTATATTAAGTAGTTTTTGTTTATAGAAATTAATCCAGTTATGAGAAAAAGCTATATTTATGCGAACTGTTGACATGTGCCTTCATCTCCCCTACATTATAAACAGAAAATTTTGCATCAAAATACTGGCGCCATTCTGAAATTTGGGGATTAAAATTAAGTGGGAAGAAAATCAACCACTAGAGCTTAACCTTTTATGCCCCGACCGTACTAAAGTAACATTAAAATAACTT
Organism: Maratus speciosus; assembly: GCA_963932465.1. Taxonomy (NCBI): domain Eukaryota; kingdom Metazoa; phylum Arthropoda; class Arachnida; order Araneae; family Salticidae; genus Maratus; species Maratus speciosus. Next base: position 179,159,768 of record OZ010793.1, read on the forward strand.
GCTATAAAATTCATTTAATACATCGATCATTATAATAAGTTTAGAATGAGTTGTAGATACTTTACTTTATCTTATTCCAAAAGCATTATTGGTTGAACAAAGCAAAAATATTTCTAAAAGGACGATTCCTTTTTCATTTGCATCTCTTCAGCTTTTTTGCCGTTGAAAGATTGTGAATGAAAAGTTTTAGTTAAATATTTCTATATTTCTGTTGTAAGTGCATTATATTTGTACATTTTCTAATTCTATAAAATGCTACAAAAATTTAAATAAAAGATTTGAGTGGAGTTATAAATATTGCACAAAATCCCTATAAATTCAAATCTAATTAATTAATTTTACTTTACAAAATCCTTCTTAAATTTATTAAATGATTGTGACTAAATGATGATGAACTAAAACTTTTCACTCACAATCTTTCAACAGCGAAAAAGCTGAAGAGATGCAAATGAAAAAGAAATCATCCTTTTAAAAATATTTTTGCTTTGTTCAACCAATAATGCTTTTGGAATAAGATAAAGTAAAGCATCTACAACTCATTCTAAACTGTATTATAATGATCGATGTATTAAGTGAATTTTATAATAAGTTATTTTAATGTTACTTTAACCCTTAATTGCATGAATTATTTTAGAATTGTGTTTTTTATTTTTATATTAAGGATTAGACTCCAGAAATCTTAAGGTAGATTTTTAACTTTATTTAGTAGCACATTTTTGTAATTTTTGCAGGATTAATATTTCTATATAAATATAGTGGTTGTACGAACTTAATTTATGTATTAAAAATTAAATAAAAAGGTGATTGAAATTTACATCACTATGCAATTAAGGGTTAAAGAACCGTCGGAGCATAAAAGGTTAAGCTCTGGTGGTTGATTTTCTTCCCACTTAATTTTAATCCCCAAATTGCCTAATGTAGTTCCAAAACTGCACGAAAAATGCTTTAGAAGGTGAAATTTTCATAAATTCTTAATTTGGGATAAAAAGGGTTAAAGGGTATTTTAAATGGAATGAGTGAGATGTTTATATTTTATATTAAATTAATTCATTATGAATGATGGCGATGGAGACAATATTTGGCGATTTGTCACTTACGCCCGACTAATATAAATATACCTAATTTATATCAAACGTTCTGACTGAAGAATAGGCGTAGAACGAGAAGAAAATATCACTTTCTCATTTTCTCGTTTATTGCAAAGTTTGCACTCAATGAGCAATTCCAAGTTAATATTACCCAGAAGATCAAACCAGGGTTTCCACAGTTACATAACATATTACCCGGTGTACAAAACGTTGGTGAAAACATTTTTTTTTTTTAACTCTAAGAATATTTTTTACATCTAATATATATTTTTTTAGATTCGTCAATAATAACACCAAAAAGCATTTTCATATTAAAAATACCAATTATGTATTCAAATAAAATTTTGAAATTTATTAAAAGCGATACTTTATAATTAGCAGCATACTAAGGATCAACAGTAAGAAATTCGCCAAAATTTTCGCTACTTACAACAGCCTTTAGTGTTTAAGCGTGTAGTCCAAACACATATCTATTAAATTTGTGCTTCATTTATTTATTTTATTTATTTAGTAGCTTATTAATGATGTTTTATTTTCTTTCTAGAATGTTATCCGGACACAAATACTGAAAGATTTATATTGTATTAAGTGCAAAAGGATTCATTATTCGTAATTGGATTGCACTCGTTAGAGATATATTTAAAAAAAACTTGCTTGAAAATTAGTAAACTGGGATACAATTTTCATACAAATTGTATTTGAAATTCACAGTTTCTTTTTTTGTATTCGGCGGTGTAAAAATTAAATTGTGTCATGCTTAAAAAAAAAAAAAAAAAAAAAAAAAAAAAAAAAAAAAAAAAAATTGCAGTAAAAGTAAAATTATTAATCAGGTATCCATTAATTTGCACAATATATTTTATATTTCTTTAAAAAATAATGGATGACACGAACTAAAATAACTTCTTAAAACGCCATCAAAACCTTAAATGCGCTAGGCCTTTCGAAAGATCTGTGTCTTTCTTCGTCAGACGCAAAAAAGATGTGCTTCTACTATGAAAGCAGCAACAAGACTGAAATGAGAGAAGGGAAGGGAAAGCAAGCTGGAGAAACAGCCAATAGGAAATTAGAAAACAACAGCCAATAGTCTTGCTGCTGCTTTCATAGTAGAAGCACTTTTTTTTTTTTTTTTTTTTTTTTTTTTTTTTTTTTTTTTTTTGCGCCTGACTCAGATTTTTCGAAAGGCCCAGAGCATTTAAGGTTTTGCTGGTATTTTAAGAAGTTATTTTAGTTCGTAATAATTCACACCAGTTTCAACTTATTTTCTTTAATAAGGGTGAATTTCGTTTTGTAAATTTGTAATAAATGTTAATAGTTTGAAAAATTTCCTTTTACCTGTTCTTGATAGTCAGTTTTAAATCTATTTAAATTGCAAAACACGTTTTTTATTTATTTAAAAATAATGAATGAATTACGTTTTGTAAATTTGTAATAAAAGTAATAGTTTTAAAATTTTCATGTTATTTGTTCTTATTAATCCGTTTTAAATTTATTTAAGTGCAACTTATGGTTTTTTATTCATTTAAAAATAATTCACGCATGTGGGTATTTAAAAGATTTGTTCGCTCAATCGCTTGCGCACTGCAAAAAAATTCAGAAAAGTTTCATGACATTCAAAAAATTTTTACTGGAATTCAGTAGAACCTAATTTTGTAATGAAGATGTCTAACCAATGCCTTATTTTTAAAAGAAAAATCTACTGCACATATATTGTTTAACAAAGTGCTTTAATCAATTTCGAGATATTCGTATACTGTAATCTATACATATCACACTATAATCCGTAAAAGTATTGTAACACAATAATCAAAGCTGCAAAGTCTCAGGCTTTTAGTACACCAGTATTAGCTTAGAAAAAATGTTCTTCTTTTAAGTCCGCTGAAATGAGCTATGCTGAACAGTAAAGCAGCTTCCTAGTTGTTCTCAACTTAACGCCCAGTCAAATGATACAGCTCATATTCAAAACATTAGAATAATTGAGAAAAAGTAATAAGAAAAAATTATTTTTCATTTATTTATTTTTGATCACTAAGTAAATGCAATTAAATTTCTTATAAATTAAATCTGGAACGTTTAGATAAGATTTTAACATTTACAAAATATAAAATACAGTACAATAAATTAGGTATACAGCTTTCTGAAACACATCAAAATATTAGAATATTTTATTTTATGTAACAATATTACCTTATGAATATGAAGTAAATGGTAGTTAATATTTTATAGCATCCTCTTTAGCTTTCATAACAGCGTACAATATACAAGGCGTTTACAAACATTTCTATCAATATTAGCCTTAATACACTTTATACGTGCCACTAACTCTGTTTTACTTAAAGTAGGATTAGTTTTTTTCTTCATTATACACCATAAGTTTTCGATAGGATCAAGGTCTGGTGAATTTGGTGGCCAAGAAAGTACTTTAACGTTGCGTTAGCGGAACCAATTATTAGTTGACACCGAGGTATGCGGTGACGCTAAATCTTGTTGAAAGATGAAATCATCTTCAAATAAATGTTCTGATGATGGAATCAAGGAATATTCCAAAATTTCTTGATATATCTGAGAGTCAACCTTTTCGTAGTAGATGCATAACTTTCCAGGTCTTTCTGCACTCATGCAACCCCAAACCATGACACTAGCAGCAAATTTTACGGAACGTTTAAGGCATTCTTTATCAGATGCTTCTTGCTTCGTTCTCCAAACTCGAATACCTTGATTACCATATGAAACACAAAACATACTTTCATCACTAAATAATATATTTTTCCAATCTTCTTCGCTCCATAAACGTCTTGATTTACACCAATTCATTGTTATACGCTTTTGTTTTGCAGTCATGAGAGGTTTTGTTTTCGGTACACGAGATTCAAACTTAAATTTATGGAGACGTCTTAATGTTGTCGATGTAGAAACTTCAACTCCTTCTTCTTTCCATTTTCGTTGCAAGAATCGCACACTTTTAAAATGGTTTTTCTTAACTCTACGATTCAGTTTCCTGTCATCTCTAGCATATGTTTTTGGTTTTCGGTCAGCATTTCGGCGATTATATTGAAATTTTCCATTTTCTTAATATTGTGTTAGTATTTTACGAACACTTGATTGCGAACAATGTAAATAATTCGCTATATAACTTTGATTTTTACCGTGCCGATAAAAACCATCCATACGAAGTTCAATAGATTCAGGAATATCACTCATACGACCTATTTTAAGATAAAAAAGCAAGCGAACTGCAAAAAGAATACTGATTTTAAATAAAATCGTCTGAATTTAATCAATGATGCCACCAGTTATGAATTGGTGGGTGATAATTAAAGGAGAATTAATGTGAAATATTCTAATATTTTGAACCGCTTGAATAAATATTCTAATTTTGACTTTTCAAAATAGTTTTTTTTTAATTAATCTTTTCAGAAATGATATTAATTTTAAGATAATAAATAACTTTAATCTATAATAAGTTCTTAATAAAAGTATCGATTGCATATTTGCATTAAAAGACATTAAATTAGCAAACGATATTTTCAATTTGTATAAAAAAGTAATTATTCAAATATTTTGAATATGAGCTGTAGAATGTCTTGTTATTGTGTGAGCCGTTGGGAAAAGTAAAACTGTAGTTTTAAACTAGTAAATAAGTAATTAACGTTAAATAGTGAACAAAATTTATAAACATTAAAAATTTTTAAAGAATTAAAAAAAACCAATTTTCATATTTAAAAATCCCTGCCGGCCCGGCCCACAGGCAGAGGTAGATTTCGAAGTATACCAATTTCACCAACAAAAACTAAATCATTATTAGATATAAATCCACTTTAACAATTTTATCTGTCTGCTTTTGACGAGTTTTTATTTCCTTTTTATAAAATAGCTGGTTTTATCAGAATTATGTTAAGGCGATATTAAAAAAAATATTTTTCCATACTCAAAAACTCGAAAATTTGTGGCACATTTTCAGATTCATTTTTAATTTAAAAAAAAAAATATGAAGCATGCTGACGTGATTTTTGAAAAGATTTATAAGCGACCTGTGTTTTTATTTTTCTTTCAATTAATTAAAACTTGATTAATAAACAATTATCTTCTCAGTAGGGCAATATTTTTCGTTTCTAACACAATCGCTTCGGGAAATTCTGTTCAAAATGCCTACTTTGACATCATTTTTTGAAATATATTCTGCCTCTATCAAAAAATCGATCATTACTATACATTATATAGTTTCTGAATAAGATAATCTAGCAATTGGATGCGTTTGAGAGCAAAAATGAATTTAAAAATGAGTAAGAAAATAGACAGTTTAAATTTGAATGCACCCTTAATAAGATGATTTTTTTCTTCAACCGCTATGTATTTTTAATTTGTTTTTGCTGTAAGAATTAGCCCTATCCAAATCTTGTCTATATAAATGTTGAAGACAATATTAAGAAGATATATACTAAATTCATGGTGATTTTATATCTTTTGAATTGACGGAGTTATGAAATTCTTTCTTCTTCAACCCCCCTTTTTTGTTTTCGTTTTTATTATATATATATATATATATATATATTTTTTCGGTACGAATTGGTCCCATCAAAAACTTGTGAAAATAAAAGTTGTAGATAATATTAAGGAGATGTATAATAAAATTATTGGATTTGATATCTTGAAAATTGACGAAGTAAGGAATTTTTTCTCCCAAAAACCCTATTTTTTGCGCCCCTTGAGCCTATTTTAAATTTTATCAAAAATCTGTGATGCATGAATTTTTGGTGCTATTTTTAGAAGTAATAAAAACTCTAAACTGATTTGATATGTACAAAAATTAAGAAGTTATGAGGTTTTTTCGGTTTTCACAAAACCCCTCCCTATTTCCATCCCCTTTGTCCGCTTTTGCCCATTAACGAACGTGACCGAGATTTTATGTCCCTTGATTTTATGTATAAGTTTGGAAGAGATTTGAGCAGAATTGCGGAAGTTATCGTGTCCAGAAGAAAGTGATAACACAATTGCTTCGGGAAATTCCGTTCAAAATGCCCAATTTGACATCATTTTTTGAAATATATTCTGCCTCTATCAAAAAATCGATCATTGTGGTACATTATATAGTTTCTGAATAAGCGAATCTACCAATTAAATGCGTTTGACAGCAAAAATGATTTTAAAAATGAGTCAGAAAATAAGCAGTTTGGATTTGAGTGCATCCTTAATGCAATGATTTTTCCAACACAATCCGCTACGGGAAATTCGGTTCAAAGTGCCCACTTTAACAGCATTTTTAAAAATATATTTTGCCTCTACCAAAAAATCGACCATTACGGTACATTATATAGTAAGAAAACGTACCAATTGGAAGCCTTTGAGAGCAAAAATGAATTGTAAAATGAGTCAGAAAATACGCAGTTTGGATTTGAATACACACTTACTTAGATGATTTTTTTCTTCAACCGCTATGTATTTTTAACTTGTTTTTGCTGTAAGAATTGGTCCTATCCAAAACTTGTCTATATAGATGTTGTAGACAATATTAAGAAGATATATGATAAATTCATGGGGATTTTATATCTTTTGAATTGACGGAGTTATGGATTTTTTACTTCTTCAAACCCCTTTTTTGTTTTTGTTTTTGTTTTTAATTTTTTTTTTTTTTTTTTTTTTTTTTTTTTTGCGGTACGAATTGATTCTATCAAAAACTTGTGAATATAAAAGTTGTAGATAATATTAAGGGGATTTATAACAAAATTAATTGGAATTGATATCTTGAGAATTGACGAAGTTATGAATTTTTTTCTCCCAAAAACCCTAATTTTTGCGCCCCTTGAGCCCATTTTTAACTTTATGAAAAATCTGTGATACATAAAATTTTGACCCTATTTTTAGAAGTAATAAAAACTTTAAACGGATTTGATATGTACAAAAATTAAGAAGTTATGGGGGGGGGGGGGTCGGTTTTCACAAAACCCCTCCCTATTTCCATCCCCTTGGTCCGATTTTGCCCATTAACGAACGTGACCGAGATTTTATGCCCTTTGATTTTATGTATCAGTTTGGAAGAGATTGGTGCAGAATTACGAAAGTTGTCGTGTCCTGAAGAAAGTGATATATATATATATATATATATATAGATAGATAGATACAAAGATACAGTTTTTTACTGAGGGTGGTTTTGGGTTCTACGGATCATGATCGGTGTAGATCTGCAAAAATGTTTCAGAAATTCCAACATAGGAACGATCCCAATAGGTAGTATTTCATATGAAATCTACCTAAAATCAATAAAATTAAGTTAAGGTTAGAGAATAATGTAAAAGATGAGAAAAAAAAATATATATATATATTAAAGTTGAAAATAGTGTATAGCAGTAGTTAAGAGAACTATCGCAAAGAATCCGCAGAATATTCCAATTAAATAAAAGAACATTTTCTGTATTAAAATACCGGTATCGAAAAGACCGGAGACTTGACAGCTCTGCAGTAAAGTATTGGAGAAGTATTTACGAAAATTCAACGTAGCTTCGTACTTACCTAAGATGAACTACTGAACAGGTGAGTAGCATTGAGGGGTTTCCTAGCTGATATCAGCTTAACACCCAGTCTAGAAAATGAAATATCTTACGTTTTGTGAGCCATTCGGATAAGTTAAACTGTAGTTTAGAACTACTTACGAGAACAAGTTAAGAAATTTAAAGAAAAAATAAATAGTTAAAGTATAGAAAAGTATTAAAGTTAAAAATTAAGTTAGAATATTCCAATTAAATAAAACAACATTTTCTGTATAAAAATACCGGTATCCTAAAAGCCGGAGACTTAGCAGTTCTGCAGTAAACTATTGGAGAAGTATTTTATGATGTATCACAAACATTTACGAAAATTCAATGCAGCATCGTACTTACCTAAGATGAACTGCAGAATCTTCCAATTAAATAAAAGAACATTTTCTGTATAAAAATACCGGTATCCAAAAAGCCGGAGACTTAGCAGCTCTGCATTAAACAATTGGCAAATAACAAAAATTAGAAAATTATCGTCGATAGAATGAGCTCGAAAATTTGTTCCCAAAAAGAAGCAAAAAGATGAGGGGTTGTATCAAATATCTGCTGATTAGTGCTAAGATAGCGTACACAATATTGCAAGTACTACTATCTTTGGATACAACCACTCATCTTTTTGCTTCCTTTTGTGAACAACGGATTTCGAGTTTATTCTATTGACGATAATTTTCAGAATTTTCAAGCTATGGTTTTGAGACTTTTACAAAAGTTGCTCTATACACTTATCTAACACATTATGCACATTATATTTTGATTGCTTTAGCGCATGCGCAGTGAAACATGTTTTAGTAAACCTACTCATTTTTCATCCAATTTTTATTATTTTTTAATTCTGATTGCAGAGTATTGTGTACAATGTTGTTTATCATATTTTCTGAAAAGAACTTTTTTTTATATTAAGAACTCTGCAAATTAAGCAAAAAAACTTTGGAAACTTTGGCGAAATTTGGAATTGTTTTTATAAGAACCTTAGTTTCTCTACGAGTATACATGTTATCCTCATAAAAATGAACACAGTATATTGCAATAAGCCGCTTATTAATAATCTTGAATTTGAACGCTTTTACTACATAAGTTTTTACAGGGTTATCCAAAAGATATTCGTTCTTTTTCAATTTGTTGACGATCCCCTATGGGTTTTCGGGGGAAAAAATCTTCGCTGAAATATGTGACCTATACTATACTATTTACACACCTGCAGTTCCAGGTTAATTCCTCATGTATTTTTCTAGATATTTAACAAAACGTCTAAAATCGCAAGTGACCGGTCACCTTTGGCCATATAATGTATAAATGAACATATTTCCATTCATCATTGGAGCAATAACGATAAAATACGCCAATATTTCCATAATCGAGTTTTTATCATGCTTCAATTCAATTTTTCACACTTATATGACGTTATATATTCACCACGTCCTTTATATTTCCAATATGACGTAAAATTCCATTTTTTTTTAATTCGTCAAATTAATTAAATAATTATAATTTTTCACATGGAAATCATAAAACAGAAAAATTATGACGTAATATCCACTTTTGTTTTAATTCGTCAAACTATTTATTTTATTTTCATTTGTCATGTAGAAATTTTGCAATAGAAAATTAATTGTTGTGGTAAGAATTTTATTGTGTATTTTTAATTGTTGGCAACAGCTATAACGAAAAATGTTTAAATTGGATTGGAAATTGCTGTTAAATTTGTGATTTTTTATTAATTAAAAATTAACTATATGTTATTCCGATTCCGGATTATTACTTTAATTGCCTCGGTCATGTTTTAAAACACATTTAAAACACATTTACGTAATATTTCGCAACTCTGGCTTCTAAACTGTGTATTTTTATAGCATTACAGACAGGCAGACAAATTTTCATTTCTATGTATTAAATTATACCCTTTAGATTTCAGAAAATTTCCCATGAATCTCAAAAACCAATTTATTTTGAAGGTTTCTATTTGGTTTTTCTTGGAATGTTTCTGAAGATGATGAAAATGTTTAAAAAATCATAGGTAATTTTTACATTGGTTTTATTGCATTTTTGTGAATAAAATTTCATTTGTTTAAAAAAAGATACATTTTTTTGTAGCGTATACATTACCTGTGCAGATTACTGTACATATACTATATAAGCAAAGATTTCAGCCTACAATTTATCTCAAAATTTATTAGAATGGTCGTTTTTTGAAAAATCTACAGGAAAATTTCTCTGAAAATTTTGTACAAATACAGTCGAGTCTCTCTATAACGAACCTCCATACAACAAATTTCTCTATATAAGGAATATTTCGTAAAAAAGGTTACTTTTATCATGATTACATTAAAAAAAATCTCCATAAACGAAATTTTAAAGAAAAATGTTAACGAAATTTTAAAGAAAAATTTCTTTATTTGTTCAGAAATAATCTTCAAAACCACGTAGAATCAATTTTCCTTCATTGATTCCTGGCTTATCTTTCAAAGCTGAGTTCTTTACCTTACTTCTCTACCGACTTGAAACTGTTTAAGTAACTTGAAAATAAAATATAAAGTCAATATTTAGAGTAAAACATTTCAAAATTTTAATTAAACACCCGAAAAATTATTTTTCAAAATTTACCTTAAATAGGAATTTTTAGGGCAATCTCTAAATAACGAATTTTTCTATCTAACGAAATTTTTGAGTGAAACGTTGGACTTCGTTATGTAGAGACCCGGCTATATATGTATGAAACATTATATGGGTTTGTAAAGTTAGACTGAGAAAAAAAAATTAAGTAAAGATCTCAGTCTGAGATTCTGATAAAGAAAATGAGAAAGGTTTTCCGTTGAACAAAAATCAGCCACTTTGGGCTATTTCCATGCGAACTTGTCATGTCTGTCACACAGCTGAAAATCGCTATGCTTGTTCACCACCGTTATTTTCGAAAAGTTTGCTTCGCCTTATTCTATTGATGAGAAATCTCCGATAAAATAAGTCACATTTTTCCGTTCTAAAATACTGGTAGCCAAAAATCGTAGTATGTGACAGACATGACAAGTTCGCATGGAAATAGCCTTTGGCTTTTTGCAGATCAAACAGAGGCAGTTTGGCACTCACGCTCTTAGTAAAGAATCACCCGGTGTTTTTATTTATTTTTTTTTATGTTGTTGTTGTTATGACGACCAATTATCTACACGAGAAAGAATCAGCCGGTTACAGATTTTGCACTTCGTCAATGTTTCAGCGCTGCTAGCTCGCCGTTAAATAAGACTATCCTGATGGTGTCACACGTTATAGAATTCTTTCTGTTCTTCCTAAATATAATCTTATTTTGCGTGTAGTTGTTTAAAAAATTTTCTAAATTTGGGAGTTTTCAGTGATGACACATTTTCTTTTATTCACCATAATTAGAAAACTTTTAGAGATAGAAGAACGAGGTTACTATTGCGTTTTATGCTGCAGCACCACATTCGATCTCTTCCACTATCATCACTTTCGTTTGTCAGATAAAGTGAAATTCACCATGTATGTATACACCGAGTGTTTCAAAAGTTCGGTGCAAAAATAAAACGCTATAAAAAAAGATCTATGTGTCGGACAGACATGCGCTTTTCAGATAAATATTCAGCATGGTACGGGATTTTGTATGGCACCAACAAAAATATTAGATCAAAATCCCGACAATAGAGGGCGTTACTGCAGATAATTCCATGGAATAATTCCATATTGCTTGCACAACGCACGATCGGGATACAAAAACATTAGTGAATATTGCATATACACTTTTTTAAATCAAAATCTTGTGTTGTGTAAACAATATAGAATTATTCCATGGAATTACCTGCAGTAGCGCCCTCTATTTTCGAGATTTCGAACTAATTTTTTGTTGGTATCATATGAAATCCCGTACCACTCTGAATATTTATCTGCAAACCGTATGTCTCTCCGACCAATAGATCTTTCTTTTTTCTTGTTTTATTTTCGCACCTAACTTACGAAACACCCGGTATATATATATATATAGGAGGACGTGAGTTTCAAAACTCGCCTTAACCAGAAAATCAAATTTCAGAAAATCGCGAAAAACCTGTACCTGCGTCCATTGGTTTTCATTGTAAACCAAGATTTTACAATGCCAAAAATACAGAATAAAACTTTTTTTTTTTCTTTTTGCAGTTTGTAGTGTTTCTTCAATGCAGGTTTACCAATAGAATAGATTGATAGAAAAAACAGGATTTTTTAAATGTTGGATAAGACGAGTTTTGAAACTATCTTCCTCATATACATAGACACAGGGTGTCTCAAAAGTCCATGACACATTTTAAAATTCAATATAAAATCAAGTAATTTTTGCAAAAGAGTGCGACTTGGACTAAAATACTTCTCACGATGAAAAGCTTTCTTCAAGTGAATAAAAAGATTAGTTCCAAACTTTGACTATAGATGGCGCTAGAAACCTGCACGGGCCGGGCCTAACTTAATTGTTCTGTACAGAGCCGGGCCTGGTTTCATTCCTAGTCTTCACGGCTCAAAATTTTCAGTCCTAGATTTGAGCCAGCCCGTAGGAAAATCATTGTCTCAGCGTGGCCTGGTCCATTTAAAGGTCAGTTAAATTAAGCCTGACCCAAAAGTTTTTGCAAAAAATGCATACATTTTTGAATCACCATTATTCTACACTTAAACAGTAAAATTTATTATTTTTAAAGAATAGTAGATTTCTACGCATATTAAAATATAACTAAACTAAAATACAGTAAAATGTGTGAAAAGGAACTATGCCTACTGCCTATGACGGAACCCTGTTTTAAACTGAAAAACGTGTTGATCCATGCAAAATTAATATACTAATAAGTAAGCAAAGAATACATAATACATTTACACTTGCTAAGAAAGGAAGTTGTCTATAAAGCATTTTTTTTTCTCTTTTCTATGCAATTCAAACTTAGAAGATTTTACTGTATAGCATTTTTCCGATTTTTAACACTTCTATACATGGAATATGGATTAACAATATTAAGGATAACTGAAACAGATACATACAAGAAATAGAGATTCATTAAAAAAATAAATATCGCAGCCTGCTGCACTTCTATAAAAATAAAGATTATAAACATGAAAAAAAGTTAAGATAAATATTTTTGGTCAGAACTCCTCGTACGAGACAAATTTTTAACCAATTCGACGTAAAAATCAATGTTTTGTAGAAGTTCACTCGGGCCGGGCCGGTCCCGAGCCGAGATTTTAACTTTTTTCCGGGCCGGGCCAATATTATTTTTTCTACGGGCCGGGCCGAACTTTAAATTTTTTTATCGGACCGGGCCGATTTTTTTTTCTATGAGTCGAGTCGGGCCCGGGCCTGGAAATGTCGGCCCGTGCAGACCTCTAGATGGCGCTACATGTTCTTTGGTTTGGTTGGTTTCAAACATGCATTTTTTCTGATTTTCGGATTAATTTCGATTTAGTTTTGCTGTACCAACCTACACAATTAGCTTTTTCGCTAGGAGTCGTCATTTCTGTGGCACAGTGTCAAAATTAATTTGAAAATCGGAAAAATGCATGCGTAAATAAACCAAATAAACTAACGAACATGAGGCACCATCTATGATCGAAGTTTGGAACTAATTATTTTCATTTGCTTGAAGAAAACTTTACGTCGTGAGACGAATTTTAGTCTAAATCGCACTCCTGTACGACAATTGCTTGATTTTATATGAAATTTTAAAATGTGTGAGGGTCTTTTGGAACAATCTGTGTGCATATATACATATGTATATATATATATATGGGTCGTTCTACGGAAAACGTTAATTTATGAGTGTAAAAATTTCGATTAAAATTTTTATATTGATACTTATAATTCATCTTTGACCTATTTTAATAAATACAGCTGGTGCTAATATCTTCTAATTACTTGATGATTCATTTATTTTTCTATAGATTTAGCTTATATTGTAATACAGATTTAATAATATTGTAAAGATAGCTACATTTACAGTGGTTACAAATATACAATGCTTTGTTTTATAATGCCGTATTTTTTTTTTTTTTTTTTTTTTATTAGGATATGATATGTGACGTAAAAAAACTATAAAAAAAAGTTTTATATATATAAATCACAAACTTTCTTTTACAAGAGAGTATGCTTAAGTTTTAAATCAAGAACGAAGGATATATAGAATTCATGATCCTTTCTGATTCAGTGAAAATATTTCATAATTAATGACAAACTAAATATGCACATTCACGGATAACAACTGAATTTAAAAAGGGATGCCTCTTGTCTACGAAAACTTGTATTAGGTGAAGAATGCTACTATGTTTTAGAAATTATAGCCCAGAATTTTACTGAAATGGAGGGGAAAGGAAAGGCATGTGATAGTAGTTCAAACACACTGAAAAAAATGAAGTACTCAAAAATGAGTAAATAGATGTACTCATATCGAATTGAGTATGTTTGGATCAAAAATGAACATATGTTTTCTCAATTTTGAAACATCACATGTTATCAAACCAAAACAAAACGATAATTCTGTACCCTGTAATGGTTTATTTCATTTATGGTGGCATAAATGATGTGCATGAGGATTCAAATAATATATTATGTACAGCATTTTAAAGTAATTCAAAAGTGCTTACACATAAAGCTCTTGTTATAAAAATATTCGATTTGGGTTTCTTGCTAATAATTTTGCTATTTTTCTTAATAAATAATCAATTAAACCTTTCTTGTGTAACATAGAACAGAAAATAAAAGTTAGTGCATTTTTAATTTAATTTGTAGGCTCAAGGGCGCAGTACATAACGATTCATATTTGAACACATACATGAAAAAAATGAGTCAATGATAAAAAAAATGAGTACACGTGTTTCTCAATTTTAAATACATTTGGATCGGAGCTATTATGAGTATGTCACGTATTTAAAATTGAGTACTTTTTACTCAATTTTGAGTACCCATTTTTCTTCAGTGATAATTTTTGATAATATTATTTTCATAAAGAAATTTAATTGACAAATAAAGGAATTTTCAGAGTTAGGTAAAATTAGGTATTGGATGAATAATATATATTTATTGCATTCACAAAATAAATGGAGAGGCTAACAGAGGAAATTTAGGTGTAATATGTAACGCAAGTACACTTCCGTTCTCTAAAAAAATAAAATAAGTAAAAAATTTACAATCATCAGTCTATATCAAATATATAATTTTAATGCGTTCGTTTACGTAAAAGGTCAAAAAAATCTGTTCTGATATAATAAAGTAATTTTTGTTTGTCTGTTTGTAGGGGGTGTCTCAAACTACCGAGGTTAAACCTCTCAAATTAGGAAACCGATTTCAAAAGTAATGGTAGCAAGTTGATGGTGACAGTCCCTGCTCCAACATAGGCTATAATTTATATCAGCAACATAGGCTTTAATTATAGATTACCTCCAAGGTGGTACCAGACCGAAACCGTTCTAAAATTCCAATTTTTTTGCTACTGACGGATCTAGAAACTTGATATTTGACATGGTAGTTGCTTATAAGATGTAAATACTCTCTAAGGACATTTTCTAAAAAATTCGAAAATAAAAAGGGCGAAAATCGTTCTAAATTCGTTCTGAATTACAACTTCTATGGAACTGAGGATTAAAACATGAAAATTGACATGGCTGCTACCTTAAAGACGAAAATGCACGTACAAAAAAGTTTGTTTTTTCAAATTCGAAATTTTAAAGGGTGCAGGAGAACAAAAAACTTTCTTAATTATGATTTTTTGTGACATACTGAATAGACTAGATGGTTGTGTTTTTATGTTAGAGATGTTAGAGAGTTATGTACTAGATGGTTGTGTTTCAACAGGAGTGATATAGGCCATAAGGGGAGGGGTGCCCTCCGTGGGGGTCTTTCTAAGGGAACCTAATCCGTATTTACGCATGGAAATCCACAGTTCAAAGAAAACCAGGAAAACTCCGAACGATTAGGCCGACGGGCGCGATTGGGTTCGAACCCAGCACCTCCCGTCTACCAGCTTCAACAGCATGATCTCTTGGCTACTGGTGGGGCCTGAATGGACTAGAAGCTAGAAGTTTGGCATGGCGTCGGTTACTTTTAAGCTACAAATACTCGTTTCTATTAACTGTGAATTCACGTCATTTGTGTAATCTGTAACTACGCCTACAGGCGTCCCTTTGGCATTTTCTGTGTTATATTTTTCTGAAAAATATGTACACTATTCGCATTTGTACAATCAATATACTAAGAATGTAAATGCATCTATGAGAGGTAGTATAACGATTATATACATCCGATAGTACACTGTAAAAAAAATCTGTTAAGTTACTAAAGTTTTTCTAGGAAACTGGGATTCCAAGAACTTTTTATGTAACGGCAACAACAAAAATTCCTGTAACAGCGTCTGTTACAGGAATTTTTCTTGTTGCCGTTACATAAAAAGTTCTTGGAATCCCAGTTTCCTAGAAAAACTCTAGTAACTTAACAAATTTTTTTTTACAGTGTAACAGAAACATGAATGCATAAAAATATTTTTGTTAAATAAAGCAATATGCAAGGAAAACATCCATAAGCGGGTCTTACTGTTAAAAAGACGAAAACATGCGGTCGCGAATGTGTTAAGATTCTGTATTTTACATGATTTTACATAATATTTGCTAATTAATAAATTCCACTCCAATTTCAAAGGCACACAAATACTATTTGTCATTGTCATATTTCAACAACCACGAGTGCAAATCCGCGGGTTTTGCTAGTATATACATCATATTCTGTTAAAAATTAACTATCATGTACCGAAAAAGCAATTTTTTTTGTAGAATAACCGCTATTCCCTTTCATATTTCAATTCCTTTTTAATATATTCGCTATATTTAAAAATGAATATGCCTTTTGAAATGAAAAAAAAAACTTTTTGTATAATTTTATAATTTTTGAATGCAGAAAATAATAAATTAAAGGGTTCATGGGAGCCTATGTTACAGATTTTGGAAGGTGTGTTCTTTGTTGCAAAAGGGACTACGGGAAATAATTCATGATAAACAGGTGTTAAAAATTAAAATTCATAATAAACAAATTTGTTCACTTTAAATGAACAAGAAAAAACTAATCGAGAATGGTCAATTCTAAAACTTTCTTCTTTCTCACACACGTTATATTTTAAAAAGTTGTTACACATGTTAATACTTCAGTGTTATCCCTGCAATACTTGATTTTCATCTAAACTTTATGCTTAATTCTACCAATCGGAGTAAAATCGAGTTAATTTCGATCATAATATTTAATAAAATCAATATTTTTCGTTATTCTGTTGTGCTTCAGCTGCTTGAGAATCACCGGGTTAACTAGAAGTGAATTACCCGTTGCTGCATTAGCAGCCGATATACAACAGAACTACGAAAAATCTCCAGCACAGCGGCCCTTCGGGGGGAAAAAACCCCCATTTTTAACTGGGACCTAACTTGCATAGTCAAAAACATATATATGAAGTTTAATTCAATTGTCTGCATATTTTCGTACACTTTCCAATTATACAATAATGAAATGGCTCAAAAATCGCTATTACAGCGCCCTTTTCAGGCATAATACCCCAAAATTCAACTGGGACCTACAGGCCATAACAAAAAACATATATATAAAATTTGGCTTAATTCTATGCATAACTTCATACATTTTTCATTGATACAATAATGAAAATGGCGCAAAAGTTACTATTATAGTACTCCCTTCCCACGGAATGTTCCTAAATTCACGTGGTACCTGCTGGCCGTAGCCAAAAACATACAGTGAGCAAAAAAAATATTTGCACACCGGGTAAATTTGTTGTAGCATATGTATAAATAAATAAAAAGCAACTAATAATTAAAAATACCAACACTTTTACAAAACAAATAAACATATTTAATATCTGACTTAATAATTATATTTACAATATGAAAACATAAAAAGGTAGCATTTGTACTGCTAAAAAAATATTTGCACACTAGAAATAAAAATAGAACTAGAGGAATTATTTATAAATTAAAAACAGTGCTAATATTTAGTATGCATGCCCTTTGCTTCAATTACAGCTTGTAATCGCCTGGGCATTGATTCTATTAATTTGTGACATGTTTCACTGCTGATTTGTAGCCATTCTTCCCTAAGAGCTTGCTTAAGTTCTGATTTGTTAGAAATTTTCTTTTTCCTTATTTTCGCATCCAAAATATGCCATAAATTTTCAATCGGATTGAGGTCTGGTGATTGTGGTGGCGTTTTCAATTGATTTTTTTACATTGTAAAGCAACAATAACCTCGTAATATATGCAGTGTGTTTCGGATCGTTATTCTGTTGTAAATAATATGAATTAGGAATTCCTAATTTCAGAGCACTATTAGATAAATGATCTCGCAATGTATTAATATATTGTTTAGCATTCATATCGCCTTCAATAAAGGTCATTTCGCCAGCTCCGTTTAAAGACATGCATCCCCAAATCATTGCATGACCATCGCCATGTTTTACAGTTGGTTTCAAATTTTTAATTTGAAGAGAAGTATTTGTCTTTCGCCATACAGTTTTCTTACCATCTGAGCCAAAAATATTGAACTTGCTTTCATCGGAAAAAGTAACAATTTTCCAAAACTCTAGTGGTTTGCGGACATAAGCTTTTTCAAATTCAAGTCTTTTCACCCTATTTGCTTCACTAATAAATGGTTTTTTTCGAGGGGCTCTTCCTCGAATATTTGCATCATGAAGAATATTTCTAATTGATTGTGGTGTAACTATTGTTCCCGACGTTGAAGCGACATCAACAGCCAATACTCGAGCACTTAGAAAAGGGTTTTTTGAAGAGTCTTTTATGATGGCTCTCCTTTGCCTGGTATTTAGCTTTCTTGAACGCCCCGTTCGCGGCTTATTTATTGTCGAACCAGTTTCTTTTTTCTTCTTAATTACATAAGGAACACTAGAAAAGTTCAGATTTAATTTTTTACCTATTCCTCGGTAACTTAATCCAGAATTGTGAAGAAATATAATCTTCTCACGGGTAGCAACAGACAGTTCACACGTTTTCGGCGCCATTAGAACAAAAACTCCCCAGAATCCCTGCTCCAGTTAATATATTACGTGACTTTAAAGTGCGGGGTTAATGTACTGCGGGACTGATATACTAAACATTTGCATAATGTTCACATTTAATGCCTTTTTTAACAGTTAATGCTTCTTGTGCAAATACTTTTGTGGTATGAGAAAATATTAATTTATTTTTTAAAATGTGTAATATTACCGTTTAAGGAAAATGGGTAGTTATTTTTATTTTCTTCTTATTAAAATAAATGAATAATTAAGAGAATAGTATCAAATTTGCTTTCTATGGTTACTTAAGCAAAAAATCGTCTGCATGGAAATACTTTTTTTCCTCACTGTATACATGAAATGTGGTTCAATTCTATGCATAACTTCAAATATGTTTCGATGATACAAAGATGACATAGGGACACACAAACGAACAGACAGACATTTTGTATAAACATGTTTTACGGGATCTCTGACTCCTAAAACATGTAAATCCGTCGAAAATAGGAAGTCGAAAGAAATTCGATTATACTTTCTTCTTTAGAAAATAGAAACTAAAAATTAAAACAATAAACTAAAAATAGTATTATTACTTTCCATATCCACCTAAGTAGTTTTTAGGTGCGTTCGTAATTGTATAAATACGTAGTACCTATAGTCATTGTCTAGTCCGTCCGTCTGTCAGCGTATAACAGCACAAAAACTATCCAACCGAATGGTTTGAAATTTAAAAAAAAATCGATGCAGAATTTTGTCGAGTCATTTCAAATTTTATGAAAATCGAATCAAAACTTAAAAAGGTATTAATAAAAGTTTCCTTCATTCTATTGATTCCTATCATACGTAATTAATTCAATAATATCTCATGACAGGTAATGATTCTAAGTTGCCATGGTGATGACGTTCTCTTTAGGATGGAGTACGTTATTTCCGTATTACTGAATTTAATATATATAATCGTAATAAATTTTGTATGGATGCATTTTTGCATAAAAGTGCAAAAGTTAATGCACCAAGATCTGAATATTTATAAAACTAGTTATAGTATGAACGCACCTCATTTGTCACGTTTGACGTACGATCTTCGACTTGTTGCCAAAAAAAAAATGAAACTGTTAATGAGTTAATAGTATTTTCCTTATTTTTGTAAAAATTTAAATTTGTAACGTAGGCCCTTCTTACAGACATCCATTCAAATGTTAATTTGTTGTCAGGATTTATAAAAATATTTATTAAGAAAAATTAATAATTTTTTTAGTAGAAAAAATCGTACAAGTACTTTTGCAACGAAATTCACATTTTCAAAAATGTCTCTCAAACTCCTAAAGACATTTTAATGAATAGTAAAAATAATAACTAAAAATAATTATAATAAACTCCTAATTTTAATTTTTTTTTAGAAATTTGCTTACTGTTTGGCTGAATGAGCTGTAATTTTAGATTCGTATATTTAAACTTCTACAAAATGATTAGTGATTTTAAATTACTTTTTATAACACTAAATTCGCATATCTACCCATGAGCACCGGTAAAACGAAATCGAGGATCAAGATTTTGGATGTCCTTGTAATCCAGTGCCAAGACTGTCATTTTTTTTTAATGAAGAATATAAATATGAATCAAACTATACAAAGAAATATGTGTCAAAAAACATCCAACGCGAGACAACTTTTAAACATATAAAAATAAAATGCAATACATAAATTTAATAATTAAGAAATATAAAAAAAAAATCGTTCCAAATCTTCTACCAGCTTTTTTGAATATGGAAAACTGAAAAACTTTATTCTCTTTTTTGTTTCGTCAATTTGACTCCGTCCCCCTGACATGAAAAAAATTTACTTACCATATATTCCTCGTATAACGCACATTTTGGAACTAGAAAATCCATGCAAATTTTCAGGAGCGCGTTATACACAAGGTTTAAGGTTTTAAAATTAAAGATCAATTTATTATTTTTTTTTAATATAGGGCTACGACCGTTCGCGCATATTTTTACGATACTCTTATGGGCGATGTTCAAGGGACCGAAAAAAAATCCACGTATTATGTAGGATCCAAGATTTTATGCTTTTAATGGAAATGGTTAGTGTAATTCCCCAACGGATCTCTAAAATACCCCCGGACCCGCAGAAATCTCTCCCGAAGAAAAACGTCTAAATTCAACAATGGCGATCACGTGTCAACCGTGAGCATCTTAACCGGCTCCGACTTTATTTCTAGTTCAACCAAATCTAACAAGTTTTCTTTTAGCTTTTGTGCAATTTCTGAAAAAAAGAAAAAAGTCTGACATCTGATGACGCTGCAGTCTGAAAGATAAAACCTCTTTAATGGGGAAACCATCCCCTTAGCATTTTGGAAATGACGTCCAATATTTTGCGTATATTACATTTTAGCCTTTAGCACCCCGAGTGGTGGTCCGTCATCGAACAGCTCTAAAACGGGGCCTACTGAATTAAATTTTATACTATGTTTTCAAGGGGAAAAAAGTATTATTGATATGAACCTAATTTAAAGGAATGCTTTTTGATGACAATAACAGATGGCAGCACTAACTGCAGAGTTATTTCCACTCCAGTCAATTTTTAAAGTAAATAATTTAGCGATCCCTGATCCTATTTTAGAAAATTGGGAAAAGGTTTTTTTTTTCCTTAATGTTCCATTATTTCAAGACCATACAATAAATGAATAAGGCAAATATTTATCCAAGCATTCCGATATGTATAGAATGCTTTTGTGACGATCTTTTAAATTTATTTTATGAAAATTGCTTAAATATGCAGGACGGCGAAGATGGGTGTCGGGAGTGACTACCAGGGACCTAAGTCCGATCAAGCCAAATAGGGGGCCGGGGCTAAATATTCCTCATCCATCCATCCCTTTTATGCTATCACAAAAAATTATACCTTATGTATGCTTTAGAATACAGATATGAATATATAAATACATATACAGTAGGCTTCCTCAAATCCGCCACCCTTAAATCCCCAAACGCCTAAAATCAGCACATCGTTGTAGATGTAAACACTGAAACTTACATTTAGGATGTAGGGGAAAAAATCAAGAATTTTTTTTTTATATATATTTATATCATCCCGTACACATTATAATATAAGCATTCTTTCTCATGCAGAAAGTATAAATTTATTTCCAAAAAAATTCTAGGTAGCGCTGATATTAGTAGTCATCGTGATTTTTTTTATAAATTTTTTATATATATATATTTTTTTTATGTATGTATTAATCAAACTTTTATGGTAATTAAGTCTGGCTAAACATAAAATAAAACTTCATTACTTTGCGATTTAGATGTAAATTATTATTGTACCTTTATGCAGTGTTGAATTCAGACGGGAGGAATTACTGTGGCTCCGGACGGGGACATTATAGATTTTTGGCGGGAGGGGGGGGGGGGAAGATTGTGCTTTTTGACCATTTAAAACACAAAATCTCAAATCTTTCGGGGGTACATCTCATTGCTCCGGGACGGGGAATGTCCCCCCTGGGTTCAACACCGCCTTTTTGAGGCGAGTTTCATTGAATAATTCAACAAAAATTTATATCACCAATTATTTACTTGGCCTTTATTTTTAATATATTAATCAGTTCTCAAATTTTATTATTTTACTTACTTATTTTAATATTTTATTTTATTGAAATTGTAAGAATTCATTATAACTTCAAGTGCACTATTACATTCAAAAAACCTTTTTTTTAATGTAAACAAAAATGTGACCCGCACAGCGCAATCCGCAAAATACTAAAATCTGTACAATACCTCTGGTCCTAAGCTACGCGGATTCGAGGTAGTCTACTGTATTTAGATAAATATATATATATTTTTTGTTGTTGTTGTTGTTGTTGTTGTTTTTGTCATTATTATTTAACTTTAAACTCACCATTCCATAAAAGTGCAAATTGTTGATTATAACTAGTGCAATATCAAAATAGATTTAAGGCAAAAAAATTACATACCAAATATACCCAGTCCCCCTCCCCCACCCCCACAAAAAAGAATCAAGGGCCCCCAGGCCACGCGTAGGCCCATGCTTTAATCAGAGCCTGCCTGTGGCGCTGAAATCTAGATCTCCTATAACATTATTTACTTATCTTATTTATCTTATTTATGTATATTTTATTATTGTTTGGATTAAATTTCATCGACTTATGTTAAAAACCGCTCATGTTCTATTAACTCTAGCCTTAAAAACGAACTTTTTACTGCTGTTAAAAAAAGTATTAAACTTCAACTTCTTCTTCTTCGAGGAGACTTCTTCTATCCCTCTAAACAATAACTATAAAAATCTTTCCACCGAAATTAATCTTAGCGAAAATGCAACTATAGATCAATCCCCTACTACTGAAAAGAATGACCAAAATTCGGGTAACGCTAAAGCAAGTGTTAACCTCTTCTACGTCGAAATAGATGAAAATTGGACGATTCTAGCGCAAAAAGTGACAGAGATTAGCTCTGACAAACCTGAAATTGCTCTTAAAGGCAAACGCCTTGCCATAAATTAAAAAATGACAATGGTTTTAGGAAAACTCAGCGCTGGTTAAACAAAAATACCAAAAAAATATACTTCTCTCGATCCAAGAGAACTTGGCCCAAAATAATATACATTAGAGGTCTTCCTTGTTATACCGATACCGAAATTATTGTTGATAGCTATAATGAGCATGGTTTCACAGTTTTCCTATGGCTACCATACTCAACAACCGCAAAAACGGCAATCCAATGCCACTTTATATGATAAATGTTTTACCACGTAGAAACTTCGAGGAAATCTATCAAATCACTATCTTTCTGTTAAGATGGAGGCTTTTAAACAGCAAACAAAGAGTTAAACAATGCTACTGCTGCCAGGGGTTTGGGCATGCTCAGAGGTTTGCGGCTTCGACGCTAAATGTGTTAAATGCGGAGAATTACACCTTAGTACAGATAGCCGTCGTAAGTGATGTATAGCTCCTAAATGTGCCAACTGCGGGTCAGATCATCCTGCTACATAACGGGGTTGTCCTATAAACAGCTACAGATTTGAAAATAAAACTAACCGCAACTCTAACAAAAATAGCGATAACCAGGTTACCAAAGACACCCAACTCTTTGCTGAAATGTTCTAAAACTACAACTATACTAAAAGGAAAATGGATAATGGATCTTCTACTAATCCACATATGTTAAGGGGTCTTGTACCTTTTAAACACGTCGAAAATTAATGAAAAACTTCAAAGTTTGAATTAGTCTATCTTCAAAGCCTTTTTATGTATAAATATGAAATTTTGGATATTGGTAAAACATATTGTGCTTTGTAATATGCTACCATTAGAAATTTATTAACCCTTTACAGAATTTGTATACTGTTGAAATAAAAATAGCTCTTTTTT
Organism: Maratus speciosus; assembly: GCA_963932465.1. NCBI lineage: Eukaryota > Metazoa > Arthropoda > Arachnida > Araneae > Salticidae > Maratus > Maratus speciosus. Next base: position 179,183,789 of record OZ010793.1, read on the forward strand.
TACCCCATAAGTCATTGCGCGCATGATATCTTGAGAAAGTATGTGTGGATTGGCATGAAATTCGGTAAAGATACTAAACATATATGTGTGTTTAAAATGATCTACTCTTAGGCTAAAATTATTTCATTAACTACATAAAAAAAAAAAAATATTTTCGTAAAAAAAAATAAAAATTTTGTATTTTTAATGAATAAAAACAGTCATAACTAAAAATATTACCATTGTAAATACTTAAAAGTAGATCATTTTAAACACACATATTGGTTTAGTATATTTACCAAATTTCATGACAATCCATACATACTTTCTCAAGATATCATGCGCGCAATGACTTATGGGGTAAAAAAAAGAGCTGTTTTGATTTCAACAATACACAAACTCTGTAAAGGGTTAATAAATTTCTGTTGGTAGTATATTACAAAGCACAATCTGTTTAATCAATATCCAAAATTTCATGTTTATACATAAAAAGGTTTTGAAGATAGACTAATTCAAAGTTTGAAGTTTTTCGTTAATTTTCGACGCGTTTAAAAGGTACAAGACCCCTTAAACTCCGAGGTTTCTGTTAACGGAACAGCAAATACCCCTTCCTTCCCTACTTCTGAAAATTCCAACAATACTCAAAATTCGTCTAATTCCACCAAAATTCCTCCAAGTCACACTAATGACATCCAAAAAAATCTTCAATACATTTAACGATATCAAAGAAATTCTTAAAATAATCAAATTTCTAAGTTTTATTTAAAACATTTCTAGCCAAACCAAAAAACTAAATAAACTACAAGAAATGCTTGTCATTATTAAAGAATTTGATAACCTTGCTAATCAACAATCTTGTTAATTCAACATCAACGAAGAGTAACTCTTCTTTGCAGTTATACTTTTCCCCTGTTTCTTGTCCTGTCCTTAATCTGTATATATATATATATATATATATATATATATATAAACACTCTTTAAACTTATATTACTTTGATCTTATGCTTTATTATACTTTTTCCACACTTTCCTTATTTTTATTTAACTTTTTGTAACAGAGTTACCAGACTATGCGGTCGCCATCCTCTTTTTCTCATAAAATACCCTCTGTAAAAAGTTTTTAACTGTGCAGCTAGTTTGAACTCGCCTCATTTATATTTTTTATTATCTCTTTTTGTTATTTTTTTATGTTTAAATATAAAATTTTCAACTTTTAAATACGTAAAAATTTTAAACCGCTGGTAGCTTTTCCGACTGCTTATGGACTGATTTAGGTCTGATTGGATCTAATGGACATTTTTTCATTTTTTATATATATATATAAATTATGTTTGTTACTTTTTTTACGTTTTACTTTTTTTTTACGTATTCTTAAACTTTCTATTTTTGTGGCACCCAGCTCTGCGTCTAAATATTCTTCTATGGCTCCCTTTGCATTGCAAAACGCTTATACCTACATACCGGTTGTTAATTTGCATGGCAACTAGGGAATCCAGAAATCTACTACATTGTTCCATTGTTTTTATTGTATACCAAAACAGGATTTAAATTGTGAAATTTCCGAAAAAATACTCATATGAATTATATAAAGTTTGTAGCCACGTCTTTCCCTTATCTTTGGAAACCTGGGGATTTTTTCCTTATTTATATGGAGAAAATCTCTCTTAAATCCCATGGGTTGCTTCAAATAATACTATTTTTTGTCTTCAAAGTTTGGTAATTCATTTATGAAAAAAAGAAAATTTATGTACTTAAAGAAGCACTATAAATATTTATTTTATTTATAACGTGCAAAACTTTAGATCAGGGATCTCAAAGTCTACTCGGCAAAATCACATTTTTATCTTCAACTCATTTTATTTCATATTAGCAGAACCACACCCCCTTGCCCGTGTTAACAAAAGAGACCTCCCGTGTGAAATAGTTTAAAATGCAATATCCTAAAAATACGACAATCACAATAACGATGCTCTATGAATTCGCGCTCATAAATCGTTAAAAAACAGAAAAATGACGTTACTTTGAATTAATCATAATAAAATTCCTCATATAAATGCCTATGCAGGTTTTCTTCAGCGAGAGTAAGGGTTGGGTTGGGTTGATTTTTGACGGCCAATTATCTACACGAGCAGCGAGAGTAAGAGAAAAATATACGATTTGCCTGATAATACAGGAAACAATGTAAATTCAGATAAAAGGCAAAAATCTAAATTCAGATTCAATCAAATGGTGTAGCTTTTCGTGAAATTCTATTTCAAATGGCATTATTTTTAAATGGAAACTTACCTTTTACTTTTCATTCATAAACGCTTGGCTTTCAGTCGTGACGTCAGTCATGAAGCTTTGTTCGAAGTGTGGAAGAGCAGATCCTGCAAAACGGTTTCTATGTCCCATTTCCTATTTAATATAAATAGTAGAAAATGTTACTACAGCATCTAAAGTATTAAAAAACTTAGATATGAGATATAATTGTGCTTTACAAACGAAATAAGAAATAAAGCGTGGTAAAGGCTTGCTTAGAGTCAGTTTGACGTCACAATGACAGCGTCTCAAAGAAAGTGACGATATATTTAATAAATTCTTCTTTTTTTTTTCTCCTCAAAATTGAAACGTCTGTACTGTAGTAAATGTTTCAGTTCCAATACAATTAAATGAAGGTGGTTACAACCTAATTTTATCGAATGATAATTAAAAAAATTAATTTTATACATGTAAAATGCGCATTATCTGATCCAAATGGCGTCGATTTCGTATTCGAAAATATAGGGAGTGGGTCTGAATTTTTATTGGCTTATAAAAACAAAGTACACTTGTCATATTTTTTTTAATCCTTGCATCGGTTTTTAGCGTGCGGTAATAGGCAATAAAAAATCGCATTAGAAAAAAAAAAATAGATTTGTATAATGATAAACTATGGCCGGTGGTTGAAAAAAGGGGTAAAGAGTGCTGTGAGAAAATTTTAAGCTGCGAATAATTTTATTCTTATTCTAAAATGTTAAGTTTCGCTCAACTCCATCAAAGACTGTAGATTTATTTAAGGAACATAAACCCGCGACCCACACGTTTATTTTTATATAGAGAGATCTGAAACTCTCTGCCAGGTGCAACGCTTACGAATTATAACTCAAAATTTACTGATATTCCTGGGCTGTTTAGTTTTTGTAAAATCTTTTTTATATCGAAAAGATTCTGACCCCCACTTCCTCTCCGCCACTCCGACGACGCATTGCATGACTCTGTTGACTGTTCGGGACTTTGATATAGCACTGCTTGAAGAGAGAATTAATTTCCTAATATCGACAACCTCATCACATCTGGGGAAAAGATGTTTATGTTCTTGACATCATTTCAAAAAGTTAAAATTCCTATATACGATATTTTAACGTTCTACTTTTGTATTACCTTCAACAGTAGAACCGCCGGAAATTTTACTGAAGTGTTATAAAAATATTTTACACCGGAAATTTTAATTGAAACTATTTAACATATTTATTTAACTTATTTCTCCGAGGTACATTTTAAGCTTATTTTAGAAAGAAATTTCTGGTGACAATCAAAATATTTTTATTTGGAAGCAGTCAAAATGACCACTACGGCGGTTCTAGTGTTAATGTATGTGTACTTTCAAATTTATACTCTTGCATGGCTTGCATGATTTGCTTCATATAATTTTTTAACCGTGCATATGAATTTATGTATAACACTTTGTAACTCTACCATCCAATTTGTTCATTTTCATAATTTGAATTTGTGCCATTATATAATTAATTAGAGATAGCATCTCATTTTCATTATTTGTCAGAAGTTATTATTAACTCCTTGAGGGGCAAGCAATTGTGTTTCTGTAATGTTAAATTCACACCGGAATCTGCAAAAAGCTTTATTCCAAAATAAGGAAAAGTAGTTTTACAACTTTTTTCCACCAAAGTTAGAAAAGTAAAATTTAATAAAGTTTTTCTGTTGCAAATCTTCATTAATCGTAGATGGGATAAAACATATCCCACAGCCCCTCAAGGGGTTAAATCTATATTCACACAATATCTCTCAGACTAATCCCTCTGAGGGAAGTCCTGGCTAAAGTAGTGATTGTGTGATAATGGCATAATTATTTTAGAAAAAATAATGATTCTTACGAATATTTTATAAAATATCGATAATCGTAATTGTCAGCTAAGTATTGTCTTACTAAAACATACAATTTCTGATAAATTTATTTTAAGGATCCTCAGATTTTGAAAGAATTTCTTTGTAATTTCTAGATACAAGTATTGGTAAATACAAACATTTCTCAGAATATACAGAGCGCACCTACCTATTCAGAGCTGTCTATAGTCGAAACTATTCATAAAAAAATATGAATTTTTGAATACGTCTGAACGTAGGAATGCGAAATACATTTAGCAGAAAAAATAATTTAATTTAAAAATGGCCACCAGATGGCGCATTTTTTTTTTCAATAATGCAACAAAATACACGTTTATACTCTGTAGAATTGAGACAATACTATTCAATGCTTTAACCGTTATTGCCAAGTACCGTTTGAAATCGCAAAATAGTATGTTCAACACTCATGAGAAACAAATTCTTGGAAATGTTGAGGACATGACGGAAAATGCTGTTCTTGAGTTCTGAAAATCATCCGTTTGCAATCATTGCACCGCTGCGAATGTTTCTCAAATCTCGAAATGTCCGCAAAGCTTCTAGTGTGGAATCACCAGTTTGATTTTTTTTTTAAGTTTCGCTAGTAAAGCACGATTTTGTATACAGGGTTGCTACGGGTCAGGTAATTCCCTGACTTTTCCCTGCCTTAACACCAGTATTTTCTTAACAAAAAACTTGCCTTTTGCAATCGCGCGATTATATTAGTCGAGTTTTTCTGAATAAAAATACTGGTATATCAGCTGAAAGCGTACTAACCTTGATCTAAACTTGACGACATTTTCTGTGGAAAAGGCATGAGACTTACAAGAGATTGTTTGCGTCTTTTTATTTAACATTTTCATTGTGCGTGAACCGGTACATCAAGTGGTTTCTAAAATTTGTATATATGCAGTGATGGAACAGTGGCGCAGCAGTTGAGCGACTGTCATCACTAAATTTTTATAGTATTCTTGGCCTTCAAAAATCTCAGAAATTCTGTCCCGAAGTTAGATGAAGAATACTAATAAAATTCTGCGGTGTCAATTGATACTCACCTGCTACACTGTTCCATCACTGTATATGGCTAAATTGCATCAGAAAATGCGCTATGGTGAGTTTCTTTAGATTAACCCCCTCACGGACAAGCCCATGTTACAATACGTTCACTAGGCTCCAGGTTTCCCTGCAATACAAGCAATATTTAAAGTAATATAATTCTATTGATTTAATGTATTTTTAATACATTGCACTACGATTAGTAATTCCAAGGATTGCATTCATATTCGTTATTAAGTTTGTTTTATAAAATTTTGAAAGAATCATCTTTTTTTAGCATTTAAAACAAAATGCAGAGAAAACAACATTACGATTTTACCCTTTTCCAAGACTTTCAGAGAGTTTTAAAAGAGTTTCTGCTAAATATCTTTCGTATCCCTTCATTTAGACCCATTCTAAATTGCATATTATTCTGATGAATAGTTTCGACTACTGATAGATCTGAAAAGGTTAACATTTAATTATGTACACCCTGTATATTTGAAGAATATTGTTTCAGACACAGTCACGTGAAGTTATCAAACAGGTTTTATTGTTTGATCCTTCGACATTCAAGGTTAAATAGTTTCTTGTGACAATGTATCATATTTTTAAATATTGGTATTTAGTGATTTAAAACGTTCCTCAACATCAGTTTTATTAATTTGGTAAAGTATCTCCAGGCAGCATTTTTAGGATCCATATTACTTTTATAAACTTAGAAATGCATACCACAACTGTAAATGCTCTTCCACCATTTATCGCTCATACATAACACTCTAACAAAAAATCTTGTGCGTGCCTTTGTAAATGAAGGGTAACTGTTATCCACGCCATATTCTACAGTAAGTATATGATAGTCACATCAGTAATGCATATAAATTTCATTATGCTTGAAGTAGAAGCGACATAACTAAAATACGCTGCAAAAACGTTTTCTCCATAGACTATTATGTTATCAGACTTTTTAGTGTCACCCTGCAAATAATATTAATTTTATTATCTTTGAAATAGACCATTATTAAAATACACCACAATCGATTTTTCCCAGTAGGTTAAAATGCAAAGGGATTTTTTAGTGTATTTTTTTAGAGAATTATAAATTATACTTGGCTAGTTCCATGGGTTTTTGTAGTGCAATTCACATTGTTCATAACTGCTATGCTTGTTGGCCACCGTTATTTTCGAAAAGTTTCTTTAGCCTTATTCAATTAATGAGATATCTCCCTTAAAATAAGTCACAGTTTTCCGTTCTAAAATACTGGTAGCCAAAAATCGTAGAATGTGACCTTGCGCTACAAGTACTCATGGAAACAGCCACCTATTTTTCTTTCAATATCTAACATGCCATAGTAAACTTTAAAAACATATATCAGTTATATGGCAATCCGAGTATGGATCCGAGTACGAGAATTAGTGCACCAAGAGTCGGCACAAGGTAGACCGACGGCATACGGCAGACAGAAAAAATTAAAGGGATAAACATTTTTGCGTTACTCTCGTAAACAAATTACATCCTTATTTTAATCATTATAGCTGCATATTTACTAGACTTTTAAAATATATTTCTTAATTTTGACACAGCCCCGAAATGCATTTCAATACATATTTAAAGGTGTTTTTCTTATGGTGGATCTGGTCGTGATTTGATTTACCTGTCATGTGTATAAGTGATGATATCGCCAAATATTATTTAATTATGCATCTACCTCAAGAAAGTTTTCGAAATATTATTTAGGAAATTAATATATAGCTATGCTATTAAAACATTACTAGAGTGAACTAAATGTTCATCCATAATCTTGTTCCACATTAATGTCGAAAAATTGTAATTATCTGATATAGTGATATTAGCCAAGACAAAGTATAAGAATCAGGATCATTGGCCAAGACAAAGTCTAAGATTGAGAACCAGTGCAGTTTCGGGCGCTGTCGGTTTACACGAGTTTGTTACTTATGGTGAACATTCTGATTTACTATTCCGGCTTCTCTAACCAGGGTTCGTACGGGTGCTTGAATTTCTAGACTAAGAAATTCTTCGGTACCAGTATTTTCTTATGGGAAATCTCTCCTGAAATAAGGCGAAACTTCGTCCGTTTAAATTGGATTTATTTTTCTATAAAAAAAAACATTCTGATATTGGGCCTTGAAAAGAACGGTACCCGTACGAACCCTGTCTAACCGTCTATAAAAGACGGCTAAATTCCTTGATTACATTTTTTACCAGCTTACTACATATATAAATGTTTTATTATTTATTTATTATATTTTCAGACATATTTTTTCCGGTGTCTAAATGTTCTATTTTTTTGAAAAAACGTTCAAAGGAAAATATTTATGTACATCTTCAAAAAATACTGTAACAGAAATTTACAGACTCTTAGGTAATTTTAGTTTTTGCATAAACAGATTTATCCTCCGAATTTTACAATTCAAGTTATGAATTACATTCATATTTTTTTGTGCACTGTAATTGATATTAATATTATTAACGGTATAATGCTGCTGTGAAACACAATAATAATTATAATCTAACGTGAACAGATTGGAATAATACAAACATACGTCCAGTCGCACGATGGGCTCATTAAAAAAAAAAAACGTGCAAATAAATAAAAAATTCTTATTACTTTTTAAACAATATTTTTTATTCATACTTATACAGTGATAGGTAAAACGCATTTTGTTGGCACAGACAGCATGGGAAAACTACGAAAATGTGCAAAGACTCGTACACGATAGGGGGGGGGGGGGATGGAGATATCAGTCTCATATTTGCTTTTTATAACTCAGCGCGTTGTGACAAATTCACAACTTTAATTCTCATGCCCGTTATTTATGTGCATTCCGAAACTGATAATGAGCACAATAGTATGTATATTTATAATTATATTTTTAATTGATTTATAAACTGTAGAATTACCTTTTTTGAGGAAAAAATATTTTAAAATCGATTTTTAATATACTTCCGGCTCTGGTCCGGCATTATTTATTTTTGGGATCGAAAAAAAAATTAACTGTGCATTTTATTTTTTATTCCTACGTATTTTTGGTAGTACTCAGTATTAAACTTTAGTTCTTAATTTTTGATACAAAATATCTTTTTTTCTTCTAATGCTATTATTGCACACAATAAAAGAAAAGAGGAAATCTTATTCACTATAAATCATATTATATAGTCAAAAGTATCTGGACACCATCAGGGGCGGATCCAGAGAATCGTTTTTTTTTTGGGGGGGGGGGCGATACTGAGTGACATATAATCAACGTAGTCATAATTTCTGTTGCTCAAATCATTCCTTGCAGTTCATTATTAAATGAATATGAAATAATAAATGCGATTCGAAAATATTACAGACTCTCGATTATCCAACGTCTGATTAACCGAAACAATCGTTTTTCCAACACTCTTATTATATAATCCCGCTTTCCCCTCAAAATATGGATTATTGTTACTTATTATGTCGAAAAATTAAAACGTTATAACAAAATTTATTTATTGAATGTCTTGTTTTGTTTTTTTTTCTTTTTACTCTAATGCTGTGGTAATTATTTATCTTAGTTTTTGTTTTTTTAGCTATAAGTTTTAACTACGTTAATAACACAAGCCTGCGATGATTGTGTTTTTTAACTTTTGAAAATGGATTTTGATGTATTTTTTAGCACTGAATCCAAAAATGACCTTTATTTTTAACCATCACGTCATGATTTTCGAAAATCGTAAATTTCAAAGTTCAAAAGTAAAAAAAAAATAGCGAAAATCTCTCAAAGCAATTTGTCAAAGCCTTAACAAAAGAAGGTAAATGTTTTAAATATATCTGCGACAAATTTCCCACCCTTATCAACCGCCAAAATAAAAGAGAATACCGAGATGAACCCCATAAAGAAGATAAAAGGAAAAGCGCGAAGCAGAGCATGAGCTATTCAAAGAAACTTCCACACATGGAATAAAATTATAAGGATTTTAAATACACAATATTTTACGTGTTCAACTGTAAAAATGCATAAGCAAAAAAGTGAATAAATTATTATGAAAAAAAGTTACGTCTATTTTATAGTAGAAGATTTTCCCAATAATTCGACTTTATAAAAATTTGCGATTTGGGAAAATACCTGACGTGATGCTATGGTAAAAAATGAAGGTCATTTTTGAATTCAGCATTAAAAAATACATAAGAATCAATTATCGAAAGCTGAAAAACATAACCATCACATCCATTTTTTAAAACCAGATTTCTGAAAAAAGAATAATCTCTGAAAAAGGAACCCCTTCAGAAATCTGAAGGGGCCTTAACATCCTTGAAAGTCAAAATGTGTCATCTAAGTGGTGTGTCTTTCTTCACAGGCACGGATCCAAGGAAGGGGGGGGGGTGAAATCGCCCCCCTCACTTGGTTCAAAAAATATAAATCCACCGATTATCGCGAATTTCGACAAATGGTCGCGGAAAAAAATCAATTTCGTCAATCGGTCGCAGGTCAAAGGATCGCAAAAAACGCGAATTTCGTCAAAGGATCGCGCAAAAACGCGAAATTCGTCAAAGAAGCACGGAAAAACGTGAATTTCGTCAAAAAATCGGGCATTTATAAAATGATCACAAAAAAAACGCAAATTTCGTCAAAGGATCGCCAAACAATTGCAGAAAAACGCTAATTTCGCGAAAGAGTAGCGCAAAAAATGTGAAATTCTTCAACAGATCTTGCAAAAAATGTGAATTTCTTCAACAGATCTTGCAAAAAATGTGAATTTCTTCAACAGATCTTACAAAAAATGTGAATTTCTTCAAAGAATCGCGAAAAATAGGCGAATTTCATCAAAGGACCGCGGAAAAAACGCACAATTAGTACCTGGAAGAAATTCCCCTAGGCGCGCACCCACGGAAGGGGATGGGGATCGATCGGGACGCTCGCCCAAGATATAAACAGACAGACAAGCAGACGAAAACCAAACACTTTTCGGGTGCCAATGGTAAACCTCACTGACGTTTCGGCAATTAGTGAATAAAAAAGGATTACGTCCTATCAAAAGGCATATGGCGCCATAATTTTTTACACTATGGGTTGAGGTTGGGAATGATGCCACTTCGTGTACCTTCTGTTGAATCTCTACAACAGAAATTAACAACGTTATGCGGATCCTTTTAAAGCGTTGAAACTTTTTCGTATTTTCAAAGAAGCTGCAATTCTAATTTCTATATAACGATATTTTTGAAGAGTGCTTAATTGTTTGGGAAAAGAATGGGATTCATAGCAATTTCCAAAGAAAGAAAGAAACAAGAAAAAGAAAGGTCCTTTCAAAAATTTAAGCATCTTAATGTTTACTGAAGTAAGCCACTAACGTGTACAAAATGTACTGTTATTGCCACCCACATTGGTAATCAAGGGGTATTTGATGAATGAACAAGAAAAGATTATGTCCTAATCCTAAATACGCTAAAATGCGTATGGTGTGTTAATTTCTTAAAAACCAACTTGGTAAATTTGTTCTTCCCATCTTTGCCCCGACCTCCCCCCCCCCCATAGATGCGCGCCTAGGCGAATCTCCGGCCGGTACTAATTGTGCATTTTTCCGCGGCCCTTTGACGAAATTCGTGTTTTTCAGCGATTCTTTGGCAAAATTCGCGTATTTTTTCGCGATTCTCTGAAGAAATTCGCATTTTTTTCAGAGATCTGTTGACGATATTAGTGTTTTTTGCGCGCTTTTTTCACGAAATTAGCGTTTTTTCCACAATTGTTTGGCGAAATTCGCGTTTTTTCTGTGATCTTTTGCCAAAATTGGCATTTTTGCCGCAATTCTTTAACGAAATTAGCGTTTTTCCGCGATCCTTTGACGAAATTCGCGTTTCTTTTGCGATCCTTTGATTTGCAAACGATTGACGAAATTGATTTTTTTCAGCGATCATTTGTTGAATTTTGCGATAATTGGTGGATTTATATCTTTTTTTTGGCGGGGTGCGATCGGGGCGATCGCCCCACCCCCCCTTGGATCCGAGCCTGGACACCATTATATTTAATTGGAAGAACTTAATCTCTTTTACTTCTTTCTTTTAGTGTTATCATTGCATTTAAATTATGGGTATATTTAATTTTATAAACTCCCATGAGAACTGGAAAAACACTTGTTGCATGAATTTTGGGTACAATTAGTGTGATTTATTGATGTCTTTTTCAAACTGTTTTTTCTCTGCATTTAAGTCCAAGTAATGCCTCAGCTTTTATAATATCTTCATAAGAGAAACATTGCACTAAAAGTTCAAAATTATTTACAAAACATACTTCGTAGAAGATTTTTTCTATGTTCAATCATAAGTTGTGTTTAAATATTCAATAGTATATTTGCATTCCTCGTCAGACTTTTTTAAAACATTCAAAAATAGAAATTATAGGCCGTGAGAAAGCTTTTAACATTAATTAAATCGTGAATGGCATCTTTCATTTCATTCTGCTATTCAGAATTCGGAAATTTCTAAACATCTCATTGAATTAAAGGTATATATAAATATTATACAGACATACATACAATAAACCCAAATGGAGTGAAAAATTAGTCAGAGCCAGGAAACGAACCCGGGACCACAGTATACAAGACTGCTGCTCTAACCACTGAGCTACTTCGGCCGATACCTGAGTCTGCAATTTCTCACTAATAAGCCATGATGGGGAAGTCACCAGCCATCTATACGACAGCCTTGGATGACAGGACAACGATGAATAAATTTTACTATTACATCGATCTACGATAATTATTATAAAACACTCATACTACAATATATTGAAACACACATACACACATAAATAACGCCTGCATTCAACAGTATTCATCGTTGTCCTGTCATCGAAGCCTGCCGTATAGATGGCTGGTGACTTCCCCAACATGGTTTATTAGTGAGAAATTGCAGACCCAGGTATCGGCCGAAGTAGCTCAGTGGTTAGAGCAGCAGTCTTGTATACTGTGGTCCCGTGTTCGATTCCTGGCTCTGGCTAATTTTTCACTCCAGTTGGGTTTATTGTATTTATTGTATGTATGTCTGTATAATATTTATATATACCTTTAACTGTTGAATGCAGGCGTTATTTATGTGTGTATGTGTGTTTTAATATATATTGTAGTATGAGTGCTTTATTATATCTCATTGAATTGTTGGGTTCAACGATTTAGTTCCAGATTTGCATTCCTCGTCAATCTCTTTTAGAATCTTCAAAAGTAGAAATTATAAGCCGTGAGAAAGCTTTTAACATTAATTAAAAGGTGAATGGAATCCTGGGCTTCATTTTGCTATTCAGAATTCGTATCTTTTTAACCATCTGCATTGAATTGTTGGGTTTAACGATTAATTCCAGGGGGCTTCTCTTAACTCTTAAAATTCAAATTTTAAAATAACATTACTCTTTATTTTTTCTGGTTACTCTTTATATGCATATAAACCGCGTTTTCCGCTAAATTTTTAATCCTAAAAAGTAGGTTGCGCAATATGCGCTGACTCTTTTAACCATCTGCATTGAATTGTTAGGTTTAACGGTTAATTCTAGGGTGCTTCTCTTAACTTTTAAAATTCAAATTCTAAATTAACATTAATCGTTATTTTTTTCGGTTTCTCTTTATATGTATATAAACCGCGTTTTCCGCTAAATTTTTAATCCTAAAAAGTAGGTTGCGCAATATGCGCTGACTATTTCGGACAAAAACATGCCTGTATTCACTAAGACGCTGTGTACAACACGTATATTTCAATATAAAATTACATTATAATATAAAAGCAAAATAAGTTAAATAATACCGCTTTTAAATCTCACGTGGTGGAACCCGCCGAATTTCTACGAAAGAAAATGTTTAAGAATTAACTGTTTCATTGATTTATAATAAACCTATAAAATTAGTTACAGTAAATGCATCTTATATGGGTTAGTCTAACTTTCAAACAAATATTATTTTAACCTAAAGTTAACAAAATACTGTTTCTATAAAACTTAGTTGTCCAAATTATTAAAATTAAACTTTAATCGTACATGTAATCAGTAAAATATAATAATGATCGGTTATTATGATGAAGTTATCAATTGAGGCTCATATGCTTGGTATTCCGGAATGCAAACAACAAAATTTATCCCACTTTGATACGATCATAGAATTTTTTCAAAGTGAAATCTAAACCCGACATCATTTTCACCTTTTCAAAATTTACATTCGCATTACTCATATCCGTATTCACCATTTTTTAAAAATTGGTATTTTAATTTGATCATTTTAAAATCATTTTAACTCAAAACTTGATGTCACAATTGCCAGCAACATCTTTGCACATGAACAGGCGCACTCTTAACTTCAGATTCTAATCTCAGTATCGGGGAGCAAAAATTGCCGTAATTTATGTTTTTTTAGACGCATTTGTGTTAAAATGTTTAGTTTAATCTAAAATTATAAAGATTTTTTAAAAAAATCTTTGTAAAAGAAAATGATAGTTTTCTTTTAAATATAACATAATTTTCACTTACTTAAGCATTAGTGTCTCAAACTCATCAGTTCACATGCAGAAGGAAAAAAATATGGAATCTTTAGGAGGAAAAATGCGTGCTTTCAAAATCAGACCGTCATTTTCTACTCAAAAAATTTTGACGCAGCATGTCCCTAATGGGATTTTGCGCCACTAAACCCTATACAACCAAATTTAAACCAGAAATTTTTTTTATTTTTTTTAATCAGAAAATGGCATGAATAAAGATAAACCTCATTATTTCTCTCTTCTCTGCAGTAATGAAAGTTATCTAATTACCCCCATTTTCAAGAAATTTCATAAAATATTTTTACAGTTAAAATATAAAAATGGGGATATTTAAAAAAAACACAGATAGTGTGGATGCATCTACAAATGAACAGCTCTCAGTTAAAAAATTATTAGTAAAATTGGATCAGTAGAAAGCTCAGGGCAGATGACTAAAAAACAGCCGTGTGTTTTAACTATATAGATTACATAAAATTCCAAAAAATTAAATTAAAAAAATTATGTTTGTTTGATAAAATTATAGTAGAATGTCTTAAAGAATAGTAATAAAATTTTATTAGTCGAGAGAATTTTGGACAAAAACTTGGGGAACCTGATATTATTTTAAGCCTCAAATTATTGCCAAGATCGTGTTTGTTTACTTGTCTAACTCGACGAAGCGAATTCACCCAGGCGAGAATCATCAAGTTCCGAAATATAAGTCGCTATTTTTTTGACAAAGACTTCCGATCTGAGTATGACAATTGTATGTCACTGCTCTTCTATAAAGACACTCTAATTTTTTTAAAAACATTGCGTTTTATCAGTCTGTGATTTTTACAACGTTATTTTCAAAAGTGAAGTATTTTCACCTCTGAAGAATTTTAAAGCAGCTGGGGTGAAGTGGCGCACTTCTACAAAACGTATTTTAGTTTTAAGAAAATACACTCTTTTTTTATAAAATGACGTAATTTGCATCCTCTAAAGCATTTCACTTTTACGATCCAGTCTTAAACAACATCTATAGACAAGTATGCGTATGACATCATTATCGGGGAATAATACACAAACTCAGCAAAAAGCAATATCGTCGTTCAAGAAGATCTGCAAAACAAAGTGCGTATCTAATGATTCACATGCCTTCATTTGTTTGTTTATAATAGCTCCATGTTTTATCAGAAATCATTCATTTGTATTTTTTCAAAATTCGAAAAATATTATTACATACGGATTAATAAAATGGTATCCTATAAGCTTTCTGATACAAATTAAGTAAATGCGGAGAACATAAGTCACAGAAATATTCTTTAAAATACATTTTTGTAAAGAGAAATTGTTGTATCGTTTGTAAAGTAAGTTTGCACTAGACTAAAAATCATTTAATTAATAAACAAAAACGAAATAAAACCAAAATTCACCAGATTAAAAAAAAAATGATGATATTCTTGACATAGCACGTATTTTAATTTTTTTTCAGTTTTTATGAGAAAATGGCAACAAAAAGATAAAGTAATCTACTGACTATTTTTCATTTTAATAAAAATGGAGCACTTCAGTTGCCATAATTACAAAATTAGTACTAAAAACTATTAAAAAATTAATATCTCAAAAATACTCGAAAATTGTGATACAGCTTTCAAACAAATTCTATTTTAAAGTACATTTTTTTCCTATACGACGGTGTAAAAATTTTAAAATGTACAATGTTTAGAAGTTTAAAAAATTGTAGTAGCGAAAATTGCAAAACCGAAATTTCATTTCAAATTTCAAAGTGTTGCCATTCGCAGAATGACGTCAGCGTTACGCACAGATATGTTTGTCCTTTATAATATAGATAAATGGATAGATAGATAGTTTGAGTAATACTTAATAAATGCACCTTAATTCTTCTTTCGCCTTAATATTATTAAATGTAAACAATTTTCTCATAGCATGTAATGTTTCTGTTTCATGAAAGATTAATTTTTCTTTTAAAATATTTTTTTTTTTTCATTTAGAAATATCTGTTATGCCATATACATTTGACACAGAATAAAGTTTAGCAGTCATAAATGGTGAAATTATACGGGGTGTTTCTAAATGAATATCGGGGTTTTAAAATTTGGTAGTATTTATAACATAAAATTTAAAATTACAATTAATACATAAAATAAAAGAGCAACCCAAACAGTTTTACCTACAAGCTTACAAGTGTTCAATGTGAACACCTTTCATAACACAGCACACATCAAGTGGATAGCTCAATTCTTCCCAAAGGTTGATTACTGTTTGTGGGGTCATTGTTGCAACAGCTGCAATAGTCAACTGGTAGTGGAGGCACATACACACGATCCCTTATGAACCCCTACAGGTTGAAATCATATGGCGTCAGATCGGGTGAGCGTCTGAACAGAACTTCTTTGCTAATCAACGTTTGAAAAGAACTGAGCTATCGACTTGATGTGTGCCGTGTGATGAAAGGTGCTCACATTGAACATTTGTAAGCTTGTAGGTACAACTGTTGCTCTTTCATTTTATGCATTAATTATAATTTTAAGTTTTATGTAATAAATAGTACCAAGCGTTAAAACCCCGATATTAATTTAGAAACATTCCGTATGACAATAAAAATGGCAATAAAAATGAAATCACAATAAAAATGGATACCACAAACCTATAATATACAACTGTATGTATAAAATAAAGTACCTTATACTTAATTACAAGAATTAATATGGGAGAAAAAAAAAGAATATGGATACCGAAAAAAAATAATTGAAAAACTTATATATTGAATTACGTTTTCAAGAGTACAGAATTCAATGATATAAGCAAATCGGTTGTTTTCTGTGAGAAAAAACTAAAAGCTGAAAATTTTTTTCTCCTGTACTCAAACAACCAATATGACCAAGAGAATAGTTTCAAGATGAAAAAAGAATAATATCAAGTGGCATGAAATGGAAAAAACAATACAACCTTTTAAATATTTAATTATAGCATAAAAAATAGAAATATTACAGACATACCGAATACAATCCCAGTTATTTTCAAAATATCTTCCTGCACATGGTATTCAAAAGCACGATATGATTAAGGTGAATTAAACAGTTAAGTTAACACAAAAATTAAAACCTATGGATTCAGTTAATTCATTTTGAAATACCGTGATAAATTCAATTAATATAATATAAATAGAAAATAATTACATTATTTAAAATACCTAAAAACATTTGTAAATTGTTTAATTTCTATTTTACAATATTGTCAATATACAGCGTTTAATACCACCTGGTGTAAAAAATTAAAATTATTACTCTAACAAAATTTTGGTGCTGCCATCTATTATGTTATTTTAAAACTATTAAATGAACCAAATAAAAGCTAATGAATTTAAAATATATCAACTGCATTACCACACAAACCCTAATATATAAATAATACCATACTATATATCATTATTAAAAAAATTAAATTAATTAAATGTTAATAAAATGCTTTCAATATATTCTATTACTTTACCCATTTAATCCACACTGAGAAATTAAATAATTTTATAACATTGATAATATATAGAATATAGCTATATGCTATAACATAAAATAAATTATATATAATAAAAATATAAAAAAAGTTAATAATTACTATTAATTATAAAAAATAATAAATTAATAAAATGAACAGGAAAAAAAATGGATGTTTATAGAAGATTGTCAGATTCTAAAATTCCCAATTGCCTAAAGATCACTAATATAGTGTGTGGATTATTTTCATATTAGCCATAAAAAAGCTAAAAAATATGATTGTGACAATCAAACACATTAAACCGATAATTAATCATGGAATAAAAAGTTGAAAATAAAACAATATTAAAAAGTATAGAGGAATAATAATAAAAACTAATTACCCATTTTTAATACATACAGTATAACATTAGTTATATCAAATAAACTTATGTGCATATTAATCATTATAAAGATGGTATACTATTATTAATTAATATGATATTGTCCTGAGTAGACTAAAATTTAAAAACAAGTTAATTTTGAATTTGATTAAATATTAAATAAGCTAGATTTAATATGAATTAAAATAAAATGTCACCAATTACATATAAAACATCAAATCAACATCCATATAAAATACCCATTTGAAATGTAGTTATAATACAATAACCCCATAATTTTTTTTAATTAACCATTGCGTATTATCCAGACAACACCACCCTCCTCCGTACTCTAACATCTACCCACCCAACCATCCTATAGTAATTGTTTATTATTATTTTACAATTTTTAATTTTTTATATAAATATTTTTTATTTTATAATTTTTTTTTGTAATTTTGTATACGCATGTGTTAACCCTTTATCTACTGACGGTACTTATAAGTACCACGCACTTTAAACTTTTATACCATAGTGAATATTACTAATATTATAATGGTAGTTTGCAAAAATCGCTCTTTTAACTCCACTTTATCCGAATACATGGCAGCGGTAGTTCTAGGTTTCTTATTTTAGAGAGGATTATATTCTTATTTTATTGAGGCTATCTTTGAAGCAGTCGATGTGTTTTGTGCCGACTTTTTGTACAGATTGCCACGCTCGTCTTTTCATTGCTGCAAACACAGTAAAGGATATAAGATAAGTGTTGGATTTTTTTTATGTGTTCATTATGGTTTTAGAATACAATTTGACTGGCTATTTTAGTTGAACGGTGTATGTATTTGATTTAACAGTTGAATTACTCCGTGGTACTTATAAGTAACGTCAATACAATGGGTGCTGGAGAAAAACTTCTTGTTTACTTTTCGTCTGTGTAGTTATCCATCGTTTTCATCGGATTTAAAATGCAATTACTAAAATGTAGTGCAGTAGTGATTTTCCTGGTATTTCTTTTCTGTTTCATTGTTATTTTTTATAGGCAATCGAAAAAGTAGTGGCACCGGCTGGTTTTTGCTATGCTAGAAATGGCATATGTAAATTCATATATTACATATGTGGAACTACGAGAGAGCATGTTGTTCCTGGAATATTGACGTCGCAAAACTAAAGGACTGCTAACAAGATCGAAACCTAAAAAAAAAAAAAATAGTTTTTTTTAAAACCCTTTCAGGAGCAAAGCATTTTCAATTCTAAAGAGTTGAAATAAATGATTGGCACCGGAATTTGCCAAATGATTTATTTGTAAACAAGAAAAAGCCTATATTTTTATATACTTATTAAATCGAAAATATTTTCTGGTGCCAGTTGAAATAACTTGTGGGTTTTCTGTTGTGATAATTTAGTTATAGTGTACTGACGGTACTTTAAAGTACCACTTTAGTTAATTATCTCTAAATAATTAAATTTCTCACGGGTGAGTATTTTTTTTATGTTTATCCTTTAATTTTCATTGTAGTAACAGAAAAAAAATTATTACATGAAAAAAATTGCAGTAGATCATAATGCCGTAGATAAAGGGTTAATTTGTATTCTTAAAGATCATGTAAGTACTAATTGTATATTAATGAATATATGATTTTTTTTTTTTTTTGGAAAACCATGATTTAATGCATCATAAATTAGTTTTTTAATATTATTGTTAATTAGATGAGAAGAACATAAACATTTTATTCTATATAAATGATTAAGTATTATATTTCGATATACAGAATGATGAAGACAAGATTTAAAATTTGTAAATGTATTAAATTTGAATTTAAATTCTTTACGTTTATCATATAAATCTGTTATTGTTTTGTTGTCTTTTATTGTAATTTTAAGATCTAAGAAGTTAATTGTATTGTTAGATAAGAGGTTTTCCGTTAATTCCAAATTAGTGGGATAATCAACTGGAAATTGAGAAATTTTAGATTGATCAGTGGCAATTAAAATTATGTCATCAATATAACGATATAAATGTAGATTCTTATTAGTAAAAGTACGTTCAAAGTGATATAAGTATAAGTCTGATAATAAACTGGATGTACAACTACCTTGTGGTATACCGACGTGCTGTAAATATAATGTGTTATCTTGCAAGATATAATTATTATAGATAATGAAGTTTGTTAAAGATTTCAAATAAGCGATATCTATCTATCTATATATATATATATATACATATTTTCTGAGTCAGAATTTGTGCAGAAATTTTAGTTTCGAATTTATTGCTATTCCGCACTTTAATAATTAATATAGCGAGTCTTATATACGAGACATAATTCTTTTCTTCGTTTTTAACACTTTCCAACAAAGTTGAAAAGTCTTTATGAATTGGGTTTGTACGTCTTTCTGTCCGTGCTCTAATTCGCGGATGTAATGCTATTACCATGAAAATGATATATGTTATTGGTGTTTACTACGGTATGTTCTGCATTGAACATGAAGCGTGTAGGACTTACGGTTCATTTACAAAGACACTCAAAATAATTACATTACATTACATTACGGCTTATGAGGGAAAATTGTTTGCGGTGTATTTTAAAGATATTGTACCATTTTGAACATATTGAAAATCATATATATCACTGAGGTGCTCTACAAACGCTTATTCTATATAATCTCGTGTGCATATACGTATCGTTAATTTACAGGGACACACAAGAGTATTTTTTTACGCTACTGCCTATGAAGAATGACTGGTAGCATTGCTTTTCAGTTCTGGTACGATTTTAAAAGTTCATCAATTTTTTGCATATTACTTGGTGTGTATAAATTTTATAGATCATATACAGAAATATACAAAGGATATAGAGTACATTTTCTTATTGACGGAAATTGTTGAATGGGAATTTTAAACTGTGCAAGTTAGCACTTATAATTGATCTAACCTTTAAAATACGATGTAGCATAAATATCAATGTATAGATCATATGCAGGAATAAAGAAAAAATTCTGATGTTTTTCCAACGATTGATATACTGTATGCTGAATGTGTTGGAAAGCGTTTCATATTCTATGCTGGACGTATGATTTTCCTTTCCTGTTGCCCTATCGAAACGGGAAGAACTTGGCAGGTATAATAATGCATCTGCGTTTTTTACGAGTTACGTTTCTAAACGCATTTCATTTATTGCAATCTACTGTTTCTCACTAAAAAGATTTTCTGTGGTGAAGTAGAGCATTGTAGATTAGAGTTAAAATACAGCAGTATCAAGTGCAGTATCTTCTTTCAGTACAGCATATACAAATTCACTAAATTGTGTTATGTGACAGCCGAAAATTCAATCGTTTCTATCTTAAAATGATTTAGTCCTTTCAAATATATCTTGATCAGGAATCATATTAATCAGTCGATCAAGAATGAGCCGCGAGTTTTTTGAGACCACCAATAGCTGTATTGTATTAATCCTTAACACGAAGATGCACCATGCAAACTCTGAAAATTGATAACCATGAACCGATTAACATGCTTCAGATAAATATAGCTATGTATTTTTCTTATGCACAGTTTTTTATGCACGATCCGATTATAATTTATTAAGCTAAGAATTTTGATGTAATATGTACCATTTATGAAAATGTATCAATAAAAAAAAAGGTGCCCAGTTAAACTGATAGCATTGAGCTTACAAGCTATTCACACTAATTGTATGTTATACTCTTATTTATGCCTACTATTCATAAAATAGAACTCGTTCTTTTTGAGCAAAACGGTAAATAAATTAAATGGGTATTAGCTCCCCCATTTCCCTCCCCATTTATACTTAATCAATGAACATCCAAATATAGCCAGGGGAGCGCCTTATCAGAATAAACCGGTATACCAAATTTGAAGTAAATCGGATTATTCTGCAAAACGAAACCATTTATCTAATTTAAGAAGAGGGTTAACCGCCGCTCCCTTTATACTTAACCAATGAACCACTAAAACAAATCAGGGAAGCGTCTTATTAGAATAAACCGGTATACCAAAATGAAGCAAATCGGATAATTCGGCTTGAAAAACACATTTATATAAATTAAGGGGGGGATTAGCCCAGTACCCCCTTTATACTTAACCAATTAACCGCCAAAACTAATCATGGAAGCGCCTTATCAGAATAAACCGGTATACCAAATTTGTAGCAAATCGGATAATTCTGCATGAAAAACCCATTTATCTAATTTAAGGCGGGGTTTATCGCCACGTTCCATTCTTTATACTTAAACGATGAACATCCCAAAACTAATCATGTAAGCGCTTTATCAGAATGAGCCTAGAAAAAAATGAAACAAATCGGATATTTCTATCATAATTATCGCGTTACGTACATACGTACATACAGAACGTGCGGCACATTAGCATTCAGGTTTTGATAGCCTGTGAACGAAAAAGAGAAAAAATGCACAGTGTAACAGTAAAAAGGAAAAAGAAAAACCTGAATGGCAGTCATACACTGTAAAAAAAATCCGAACAGTATTCCTGTAGGAATCGGAAAAATAGTTCCCCTTATCGTACCGGAAAATTTTCCGACCCAACTCGGAATAAAATCCGAAAAAAAAAGGAAACATTCATTAAAACGGTACTTTACGGATTTTATTCCAATTTTACGGATTTTATTCCGATTTTACTGATTTTATTCCCAGCTGGGTCGGAAAATTTTCCGGTACGATAAGGGCAACTATTTTTCCGATTCCTTCAGGAAATCTGGTCCTAATTTTTTTTTACAGTGTAAGTTCCAGTTCTAAAACTCGCAAAATAAAGATGTTTGCACCAAAGTTTCTTGCTTTGCAACATTACAATGAAATTTTCTTGTGGGGCCACATGCATATTTTTTTATACTAACTTCTTAATATGAAACAAAATATCAACAACATATATTTATTATTTAAAGTATTTTAATTTAATATGTACTATTTAATAAAATGTAGAATAAATGCACATTATTCCAGAAAAAGAAAATCTGAATGGCAGTCATTAGCTCTAGTTCTCAAACTCGCAGAATAAAGCTGTTTGCACCAATGTTCCTTGCTTATATTAACGTTACAATAAAATTTTCTTGTCGAGCCAATTACATATTTTTAGGGTTCCGTACTTAAAAAGTTATAAGATCACCCCCGTGTCTGTCTGTCCGTCTGTCACAACCATTTTACTCGTAAACTATGGAACGTGGAAAGTTCACATTGAGTGAATTAATAAAGACTATTGACTCACATATTTACAAATTATTAAACATTCATAAATATATTAAGGGGAAACGTAGAGAGGCTAATCAAGCTACTTGAAAAAAAAAAATCTCTTCGTTGCATATCATGTAGGGTATCGCATGAAAGCTTTCGTAACATTGAACTCAAAAATACATTTCTTTTAATTTTAGGTATTATAGTTGCAGTGATATCCTCGAAAATGTAACGCAAAAATATATTCCCCCCCCCATCTATTTCTTAATATACTCAAACTAAAATTCAGAAAAAAATTAGAGGTAGTAGATGTTAACTGAAACTTTGCAGGAAAATTATAGTGATTATCCTAGGTCACATGGTTTTTGAGAAAAGCGCATTCTTCTGTTACACACGAATTTCGATTTGCGGGCATTCAACAAAGGTGTTGAAGAGCGCTGGTGGTACCTTTCGTAGCAGAAGTATAAAGGCATTGTTGATAATGATTTTCGAAAGAAATCGTCGGTAATTAGTCGAGATATTAACCCTTAAAGACAGTGACGGTTTCGACATACATAACGACAGGGGAGGCGTACTCTATGTGCCATCGGATTTTAAAGCGTAGATAACAACTTTTAATGATACATTTTTGTTATACAATGCCCAGTAGCATTATAAAAGCTATAAACGTCAAATTGTTAAAAACAGACTAATTTAATTTGAACTAGTCACATAAATACTATGGGATTCGCGACAAGTTTGCATTGGGTGGATATCTCTATACGCCTCCCATGTCTTTAAAAGTTAATTAAATACCTGTCTGGAAAAACACGGCACGGACCAAAGCGTCGTTGCAGTTTTGCGACCTCCTTTCGAAGCGCGATTAGCACAATGCCAAGTTTAAACTTTGAACAAGGGTTTTGTTTTAGATACACTGTAAAAAGAAAAGATTATTACTATGTTGAATTTAGTTTTATGAAACGCCAAATGAAGTTTAAATATGCACTAATTTTATTGCCAGTACCGAATTAAGTTCATCATAAACAGATTAGGATAAAATTAAAAAAAAAAAAGAGTTATACAGAATTGAAATATTTAATATTATTTAGGGTTTATATCTCTTTGAACTTTTATGGTATACCCATTCATACTTTTTTAGTATATACAGCTATACCCAACTCTACGTTGTATAGATCTTACAAGTCTTATTATTCTTTTAGCAACGATTTTTTTTTTTTAATAATACAGTTAATAATTCACATATTTATTGTACGGAACCCTCAGAGCGCAAGCAATACTCGCACTTGACCGTTTATTTTAATACTAACTTAAAAACAAAACATTAACAAAATGTAATTTATTATGCAAAGTATTTTAATGTAATATGTACAGTCGTGGGGAAAAAATGGAAACCCCCTACTAACTCTGCAACAAATTATTATAAAAGAAAGTTTCTGGTACCAATCGATTGGAAATAAAGTCTACTTTATAATGATGTAATATAAAATTTGTTTAGGGGGTCATCTACAAATTAAAACCAGACCAAACTTAGTTTTTTTTTTCAACGGCAACACCCAATTTTGACAACATAATTTAAATCTTGGGTTCAAGCTATGCCTAGAAATGAAATTTCAAGGCATTTCAATGATAAGTTTTTTAATTATAAAAATTCAAAATTGAGAGGTTTTAATGTTAAATTACATTTTTATATTTTTATTTATATCTCCTGAAATTATAATCCTAATGTGGTATTTTTTTTTTGTTTGTTTGTTTGGTTATAATACTAAAAACTCCAAACATAAATAAATTGAATTTGTAATTTAAAATTTTTATAATATTAATTTTGAACTATGAAATTAATGTTCGAAAAAAATATGAAATCCAACCTACAATTTTTTTTTTTTTTTTTTGATAGATATGTATTTATTATGTCCTACTTTATACGAATTCTTAATTTGAAAATTTTCTTCCAGGTAGTTTTCGAATTATGAGTAAAAAACGTCAAAATGATGATTGAAAAAGCCGTCTATGATGTCCAGAAAAGCATAATAATAATAATAATAATAATAATAATATACCGGGTGTCCCAAAAAGGACTGACTGATTTTAAAATTCAATAACTTCCAAACGGTGACAGATATTAAAAAAATTCTTGCAGGAGGGTTATGCATAATGTCAAAAGTTTTATCACAGTGGTTTTCGATTTTAGTTCGAATTACAAACAATAGATGGCGCTGTAAGCAATAGTCGCTAAATACAGGCTCGATTTTTGGTCCTTTCTGTTGTTCCATGCAGAAAAAGGAGATGGAAATGTATTATCCGGGCCACGAAGTACCAAAAATCGAGCCTGAACTTAGCCTCTATTGATCGCAGCGCCATCTATTGTTTGTAATTCGAACTAAAATCGTAAATCACTGTAATAAAACTTTTGACTTAATGCATAACCCTCCTGCAAGAATTTTTTTAATATCTGTCACCGTTTGGAAGTTATTGAATTTTAAAATCAGTCAGTCCTTTTTGGGACACCCGGTATATATATATATATATTACTCATTTCATTGAAACATTTGACCTGGTAATAGTCGAAACATATTAAATGAGTGAAATGTTGATATAGGCAAGAAATAATACATTAATAGAAGTGGCATAGTCATTCTGCAGTTTTCAACAATCGAGTACCGGACTTGAATTCGGATACAGCCCCAAAAATATACTCATTTTAAAATAATTAATTTCTCGGACACTAATTATACGAATTTCAGAAAAATATGGATTTAGGCTGATTGAAAGGTGTAGAATTTATTTATGATGGCAAACGAGGGTATTGCTATTAAAAAAAGAAAAAAAAATTGGGTTTGTTTTGATATGTAGATGTTCCCTTAATCAAATTTTATATACATCATTTAAAAGTAGACTTTATTTCCAATCGTTAAGAACTAGTAACTTTCTTTTGCAATAATTTGTCGCAGAGTTAGTAGGGGTGTTTACTTTTTTTTTTTCACGCCTGTACCATTTAATTAAATGTATGAAACAGAGAATAAGCAGAATAAAGCTGTTTGCACCAAAGTTTCTTGCTTGTATTAGCATTAGAATGAAATTTTCTTTTGGGGCCACTTACTTTTTTTTTCTAACTTTTCAATATGAAAAAAAAACATCAACAAAATATAATTTATTATGCAAAATATTTTAATGTAATATGTACCATATATTAAAATGTATCAAAAAGAGAATAAATGCACAGTATACAAAAAAAAAGAAAGAAAGAAGAAAGAAAAAAGAAAAAAATCTGAATGGCAGTTATTAGCTCCAGTTTTAAAACTCGCAGAATAAAGCTGTTTGCGCCAAAGTTCATTTCTTATATTAATGGTACAGTGAAATTTTCCTGTGGGACCACATACATATTTTTTTAATACTGACTTCTCAATATGAAACTATTTGTTTCTTTTTTATTTGATTTGTTATGTCAAATTTACAAAAAAAAAAAAAAAAAGTCATTTCTTTACGTTTAGAAACACGCGAAATATGAGATAAAATGAATTCAGGGATTGGTTCAATTATTGAGTTTAAATCATAAAATAATAAACGTAATAAGCAATTTTATAAACTTTTTGCACTTCCTTTTTACGTTATGGTATCTTAATTATCTTAGTTTCTTAACAGCGCACAGTTAGAAAATTTCGAATTTATGTTTCTCCAAACGATAACAGTTTTTCGATACTTAAGTAGTAGTACGCTTTGACGGCTTGAAATTAGGCTTTTCCAAGAATTTTCTTTTAAAAAATGCAAAGTGTTTAGAAAAATCCATATACATTAAATTATAATACACACATTAAAGCATAACTGCATTTAATTTTAATTGATACATTACAAAATGGCGGTTGGACAGCTGAACAGAAGAAGCGCGCGCTTCAAAGAAAAAAAAAAGTCGAAAATTGTACGTCAAACGTGGCAAATGAGTTGCGTTCGTACTATAACTAGTTTTATAAATATTCAAATATTGGTGCAATAGCTGTTGCCCTCTTATGCAAAAATGCATGACCACAAAATGTATTATGATTCTATATCTTAAATTCAGTAATACGGAAATAATAGGACTCCATCTTAAATAGGACGTAATCAGCATGGCAACCTGTAGTCATTATCTATCATGGGATATCATTGAATTAATTACGTATGATAGGATTTAATAGAATGAAGAAAACTTTCAACAAAATTCTGCAACGACTATATATATTAAATTTCAAACATTCGGTTCAGTAGTTTATTGCACTATTATATGTGGACAGAGGGACGGAGCAGACGACGACTATAGGTGCTACGTACTTATATAATTGCGAACACTCCTAAAAAGGGCCAAGTGATGAACGGAACAACTCATCGTAGAATTAAACAATAACAACAAGCCAATTTTTTTTTTTTTTTTGTAGTCTAAAATGGTAGCTAGTAAAATAAGTATACGTTTTTAAATTATATATATGCATTTTTAGTGAAATAGCATCAATTCAAACTTTCAGCCAAAAATTGCGGTATGTAAAGTTACAGAAAAAAGCGAGATACCAATATAACATATTTCACTAGAAAAATATGTGACGATTAATTTACAAAAATGTTCCAGTTTTTTCTTTGAGAATGGTTTTTGTCGAGAATGGTTTTCCTTAGGAGTTAAAATAAATTACCAAAAACAATGTTTAAACACACAATAAAATACATAAGGTAAAGTGGACAGACGTATACGTTTCGTGAGTTCCAGGACTCACATCATCAGTGGTTAAAATCTATAAATACAATATCCCCCCCCCAACTACATGCACGGTGAAAACCCAAATGTTAGAAAACACAATACCAAAAAACCATCAAGTTCCAATAGCCAATAAAATCAAAGCGGAAGTGAAGTGTCATGACACAACAAATCCACCCAGAAAGTTGAGATGACACTTCACTTCCACTTTCAATCAACAGTTTCACTGAATGCATTTGATCCAATCACATTTTTCAGACTTTTAATGCACTCTGCTAGACACTCTTAACTTAATCCTTAAATGCCTGGTGTTGCTTTTCGGCAACATACCCAATTTAGGCTCTAAAATAATATTAGAATAATATTGAAGCTATAATGCCTAATGTTGCCAATAAAATACATTCTGAAAATATTATTAAATTGATTTTCAACATGTAGATGGCAACGCTTGTGCTGTTTAAGAATAAAGATAGATTTATTTTTTCAATTCTTGCTACTTGTTCTTTTTGTTTTAATTGGGAGTTTGCGAAACACTCTATTTTGACCTGCAGTGAGCAAGTAAAATTTATTTCTTATTATAGTTCCTAAAACTCTTGTGTGTTTAATATTATAGAATTTCATCAAGGGAAATTACTTTTTCAATTAAACACCAGTATTGCCGATTAGAAACAAACTGTTTTTTAGCCGTAAACTATACTTAAAACAAAATAGGATTTTTTTAAAGTCTTTTTTCCATGATTTATTTAAAAAATGAAAGCCGAAAAACATTATTACAATGATTTTTGAAAAATCAGGCATTTAAGGGTTAACACTGATTCTCATTCACTTAAAAAAAAAAATTCTCATCTTCTGAATCTTGGGAGGAAATTTAATCCGTTATCTTTTCAAAGCAGATCAAATTAGTCTGCGGTGTCTTCATGAAGGTTGGGGAGCGTAGCTCGTAGGGGGCAGAAGACCCTAGTTACCTAAAACTATATTATATACTACCGATGTTTACATTTATTAAAATTATTAATAACTGCATTTAACATGAGATTTTTAACAATGATTAAAATTAATAAATATTAAACAATTATTTATAGGCCAATAAAGTTTATTTATAAGGCAAAATACATATATAAATCGTTGAAATAATGTTCACCTTAGAATTTAATATTTTTTATGTCATTTTAAACATTTAGAAAATTTATAATTTTAACTAATGATTTTTTTTTAACCAGTTGATTAAAATCACGATTTAATCACTGATTTAACCCATTACCCGCTGGTGTTGCGTTCATACAACGGTCAAAATAAATGCATATATTTAAGTTATTTACAAACACACAACTATTTTTGAATTAAAACTTGATCTTATTTAAAGACATAAAATTTTAAGATCATATAAAGCGAAAATTATCTTTCAGAGTTTGTGGTGGCAAACAACGTTCAGCTAAAAAACTGAAAATTTCAACGTTATAATTTTGGGGGTTAATGGGTTAAATTATCTGATTAAAATTGTTGACAAGTTAGTTAATATACAAGAGTAATTTATACAATGAAGAAACAACCAGGCATTTGACTGCAACGGAAAATAACCAGCATCTTACCCCAAGGGGAAAAAACTGGCATCTTATCCCCAAAAATTTTCGTCGACTCACCCCAAAGTATTGGATAAGACGCCGGTTACCTCCACTAACGTGAAGAAGCGGGAACCGACCACCATTTATGCTTTGCAGAAAGACCAGGTACCAGTACTCTCTAAAAACATCGGATTTATGTCTCTGGTGTTTAAACTAAGACATATATAGGCAAATAAAAAAAGACACGTAAAGATTTTTTACACTTACCATAAGTGTTTTGACGAAATAGCAATAAAAAAGAACCACTTGAATTTTTTTTAAAGAACCCAAACGGAAATTTAAATATCAGTAGGGAATCCGCTTCCTTACAACTGAGCGGCATTTCCCTACAGCGCCTGCGCATATGAAAACTACGTGATTCCGCATCTTGTACAACATGGCATCTCACCTCAAATTATCCTACTAATAAAACGTAAAGAATTTAGAAATTTCAAAACTTAGATATCATAACTTTTTTCAGTGTTAAACATCAAAACACTTTATAAAATTTATAATTTATAAAACTTATATTTAATTTATAAAACTTTATAGTTTTATAAAACTATAAAGATTTAAATTATTTTTAAATCCTTTTTCAGACAATTTAATAATGAAATTTTTGAATAAAAGGTGATCATAGGGGTACTAATGAAACGTAAAGCATTTAGAAATTTCAAAACTTAGAGATAATTATTTTTTTAATTAAGAGTATCAATACACTAGATAAAACTATAAAGATTTACAATATTCTTAAATACTTTTTCAGACGCTTTAATAATGAAATTTTTGAATAAACACTGTAAAAAAAAAATGGTAACGTTCCATGTAAAATCCAAGAACGTTTCACCTTTTCTCAGGTTTTCAGAATAATTTAGCTCTTTCCTGTGAAATTCTGGTTTTCTTATCTGAAACGTTCCTGAACAAAAGTTGGAAACAGCAAAACGCTGCGGCCGCCATTTATTAATTTTTTGCTATAATCCGTTGCTCGCGCGCGAGTGTCGAAAACGAATTCCTTAAATGAATGTAAAAAAATCAATATGGAATGCAAATAAATCAATAGACGTCATAATCCTTTACGTCTCTATTGTCAAGACAATTCAGATGAAAATAGAATACCTCTCTGATATCGCTAAGAGATTATCTCTCGTACTTGTCTGTGGAATGTTTAACGAGCAGACCGTGTAAAAAAAAATACACCTATTATTTGGATCTCCATTAACCAGGGGACCATCAAACATGATTCTCACCGATTTTGATTAATTTAAAGTATGTTTTAGAGTTCTTATCTCTAATTATTCTTGTGAAAGGATTTCTTCAAATGGGCCTTAGATTTTCAGAAATTAGATGCCTAGGTTTAGCATACGTTTCAAATACCCATTAGTTTGCAACTCTCAACGTCAGGGCCTGATTACCAACGGGGCACACTTACACCAATAAATTTTAAAAGAAAAGTTCGACTTATCTAAACGCCGTATTCATGTAAATTTTCTGCCATGAATGAGGCAAAATTTTCTGTTTATTTTTAGTGGTAGGAATTTGCCCCGTGGGTAATCAGGCTCTGCTCAACGTGTCTTTCGTGGTGTGGACGCAGAAAGCTCGCACGCCACCCGTATGGCCCGAGTTCGATGCTACCTCTTGACTTTTTTTTATTTTTTAATTAATTTTATATTTTAACACTTTATTACAATTTGATTTAAATTTGATATATATTTGACACTTTGAATTGCTGCAAATTTGAATTTTTTTTTTTTTCGGAAAAAAAATATACAATTACGTTTAGGTTTTTTTTTTTTTTTTCATGAAAATTTATATGTATTTTATCTAACTTGTAAACTAACATAATTACTGACGAAAGTCCAAAATATTTTATGTCTAGATTTTTTTTCTAATTATTATTTACATTTATATATTTTCATATTTTAAGCAAAGTTCAGAAACAATATATCATATATATATATTTACTTTATTGAATTTTAACTGAAAATTTATTTTTTCGTGTAAATTATAAATAATAATTGTGATGTCAATTTCAAAATATTTTTTCATTCTAACAAATAATGATAATAAAGCGAAAATTGTCAACTGGAAATGTAAAAATTGTCTGCGGATCCCGCATGCTGTGAAATGTCAGTAATGTTTTGCTGTCAACAGAAATATTCCTGGTATTTCGCAGAAAACTTACTGGCATTTCTGTAGAATGTTTTTAACATATACATTAAAGTCCCAGTCATTTTCAAGAAATGTTTCTTGGAAATAATGGGCAACTCAGCTGCCCATTTTTTCCCAGGAACGTTGCGGAATTTTTTTTACAGTGAATGGTGATCATGCGAGTACTAATAAAACGTAAAGTATTTAGAAATTATAAAACTTAGAGATAATTAATTTTTTTAATTGAGAGTATCAATTCACCAGATAAAACTATAAAGATTTAAAATATTTTAAATGCTTTTTCGGACGCTTTAATAACGAAATTTTTAATAAAAGGTGAATATGCGGGTACTAATAAAACGTAAAGTATTTAGAAATTTCAAAACTTAAAGATCATTTTTATTTATTTTTTTATTGACAGCATCAATACACTAGATAAAACTATAAAGATTTAAACTTTTTTTGAATACTTTTCATACATTTTAATAATGAAATTTTTGAATAAAAGGTGATCATGCAGGTACTAATGAAACGTTTATCATTTAGTAATTTCAAAACTTAGATATCTTTATTATTTTTTAATTGAGAGTATCAATGCACAAGATAAAACTATAAAAATTTAAAATATTTTTAAATACTTTTCAGACATTTTAATAATAACATTTTTGAATAAAAGGTGATCATGCGGGTACTAATAAAACGTAAAGCATTTAGAAATTTTAAAACTTACAGATAATTTTTTTATTTGAGAGTATCAATACACTAGATAAAATTATAAAAAATTTAAATATTTTTAAATACTTTTTCAGGTGTTTTAATAATGAAATTTTTGAATAAAAGGTAATCATGCGGGTACTAATAAAATGTAAAGCATTTAGAAATTTCAAAACTTAGAGATCATTATTTTTTTTTTTATTGAGAGTATCAATAAACTAGATGAAACTATAAAGATATAAAGATATAAAATATTTTTAAATACTTTATCACATATTTTAATTAAAAATTTTTGAGTGAAATGTGATTATGCGGTTGCTAATAAAACGTAAAGCATTCAGAAATTTCAAAACTTGGAGATCTTTATATTTTTAATTGAGAGTATCAATACACTAGATAAAACTATAAAGATTTAAAACATTTTTAAATACTTTTTCGGGCATTTTAATAATGAAATTTGTGAATGAAAGGTTATCATGCAGGTATTAATGAAACATAAAGCATTTAGAAATTTAAAAACTTAGATATCTTTTTTTGTAGTATCAATACATTAGATAAAACTATAAAGATATAAAATATTTTTAAATACTATTTCAACCATTCTAATAATGAAATTTTCGAATAAAAGATGATCATGCGGGTACTAATAAACGTAAAGCATATTTTTTTATTTTTTTATTAAGAGTATCAGATGATCTTTATGGATATCTTTATGAGAGATACATCGAGAATAAAATATGTTTACAAATATATGCTTAGTTTAGAAGCAAGGAATTAAGAGATGTACTTCCAGAAATAACTAAAGTTTTTTTTTCTGTATAATATTTTTTGAAAATTCATTTAGCTACATACCTAAAAACTCCAGGCTATCAAATAAGAAACATTCAAAATATGAAATATTTTCATTTCAAAAGTAATTTTCTCCTTTGAAGTTTTCAAAATTAAAACATTGTATGTCAATTCCTAAAACAACTACAGTTTTAAATATATAATGATGATTCACACCCATTGCTTCTATATCCTTATTATGACCATTTAACTCTTCTTTTCATGTTCTGAAGCGAAAAGTCACGTAATTAGTTGAATATGGGTCACGATAGCTAATTTAAAAAAGGGAAAAGAACTTCGTTTTAAATAAAAATTGACAAAATATTCTATCACATTTTAAAAATAAAATAAAAGAAACCATTTCATTTTTTTTCTCTATTTGGTGGGAATTTATGAATAAAAATTAGAAATGCTTTTCTCGTATAGTTTTATAAGAACATTACAAGTAATTTAATAGATAGAAAACTGTATAAATGCAAATTAAGTTAATGTGATCTACACTTTTAAAAAAACTCTGTAAAGTTACTAAAGTTTTTCTAGGAAACTGGGATACAGGAATTTTTGTTGTTGCCGTTACATAAAAAGTTCTAGGAATCCCAGTTTCCTAAAAAAATTTCAGTAACTTTACAGATTTTTTTTTTTTTTTTGCAGTGTATATATTAAATTCAGTAATACGTAAATAATACGACCGCATCTTTAGTAGGACGTAACCCCAATGACAAACTAGAATCATTACTTATCATGAAATATCATTAAATTAATTACGTATGTTAGGATTTAATAGAACGAGGAAAACTTTTTAAAGTTTTGATTCTATCTTCATAAAATTTGAAATGACTCCACAAAATTCTGATCGATTATACATAAATGAAATTTCAAACCATTCATTTGGGTTGTTTTGGGGCTGTTATATGAGGGCAGAAGGACAGACAGAGGGCCAGACGGACCAGCCGATGACAATAGGTGCTACGTATTTATATAATTCAGAACGCACCTAAAAAGATTTCTCGTTTCAATCACTTTATGAAACTGTTGTAATGTAACGATTTGTCTGTTATTGTTCGACTTTTATAAATGATAAAAAAAAAAGCGTATGAGAAAAATATGAATCAGAAATTTTTCGTTATTTACAATTTTATCGATGCAAACAAAAAATCTCGATTCATTACATATTTTCCTGAAATTTTTTGTGTGAATGTTAGTTCGACTTGGAATAATGCAGTAATCTGCCCCTTATATGACCCTTTAAAGGACTTGGTACAATGCATTTTTCGAAAAACGACGTAAATATCAATTTTCAAACTTTTCCTTAAAATGAATTTAGACATTCAAAGAATATTTTTACGAGGTGACATTTTTTTATTGGTTTCCTAAACAAATACAATTTTTGTAGATCTGATAGTTATAATTATAGATAACGCTTCTAAAAAAAGTATGCAACTAAAAAAACATTTCAAAATGTTCAAAAGTGTTGAAGAAGTGTAGTTTTAATACTTTTTTCCATTTTACTACAAATATTCCGTTTTTACTTGATTAAATCATTTTTCTTCATAAAGCATTGAATACTATGTCAATAAGATGCAATACAATACTCATATAAAATAAATGTTGCTATTGTTTGGGAAATCCTTAAATGACATTTTATTATTTTTTTCACAAGCTAATTAACTTTTTGTAAATCTGACAGTTACAGTTATAGATCACATTGTTAAAAAATGATGCTACTAAATAGATAGTTCAAAATATTTAAAGTTGTTGAAGAAGTGCAGTTTTAATACTTTCTTACATTTTTTAGTTACATTTTTAGCATTTTAGTACTACAAATATTGCATTTTTACTTGATTAAATCATTTTTCTCCATAAACCATTGAATAAGATGTCAATAAGATACTATAAAATACTCATATAAAATAATTCACTTTTTTTCTCTATATCAATATAACTTCAGCAAATGTTTATTCAATTCACTCGCTATTCTTTGGAAAATCCTGAAAATTGACATTTTATTATTTTTTTTTCATAAACTAATTAACTGTTTGAAAATCTGACAGGTACAGCTATAGATCACACTTCTAAAAAAGTATGCAACTGAAGATATTTCAAAATGTTCAAAATTGTTAGAAGAAGTGTAATTTTAATACTTTCTTACATTTTTTTAATTAAATTTTTAATATTTTAGTACTATAAATATGTCATAACTATAGTACTATAAATATGTGTAATATGTGAATAAGATACAATAATATGCTCATATAAAATAAATTTTGTTATTGTTTGGGAAATCATTAAAATGACATTTTACTATTTGTTTCCTAAACTATTGGGTCGTTCGGAAAGTCGTGTCTGTTTGGGAAAATCAATTTTTACCGGAAAATTCTATCCTTTAATTATTAGACATTGATTCCGGTATCTAATGTCTAATAATTACCGGGCAGAATTTTCCGGTAAGAATTTATTTTCCCAAACGGACACGACTTTCCGAACGACCCAATAGTTAACTTTTTGTAAAGCTGATCAATACAGGTATAGACCACACTTCTAAATAAAATTATGTAACTAAAGTTATTTCAAAATGTTCAAAATTGTTGCAGAAGTGCAATTGTAATACTTTCTTACATTTTTTTTAATTAAATGTTTAATATTTTAGTACTACAAATATTGCATTTTTACTTGATTAAATCATTTTTCTCCATAAACCATTGAATAATATGTCAATAAGATACCACAAAATACTCATATAAAGTAATTAACTTTTTTCAGGTTTTGTTTTTCCGCTATATAAATATAACTTCAGCAAATGCTTATTCAATTCACTCGCTATTTTTTGGGAAATCCTGAAAATGGCATTTTATTATTTTTTTCATAAACTAATTAACTGTTTGAAAATCTGATAGATACAGGTATGGATCACACTTCTAAAAAAAAGTATGCAACTAAAGATATTTCAAAGTGTTCAAAATTGTTGAAGAAGAGTAGTTTAATACTTTCTTACATTTCTTTAATTAAATTTTTAACATTTTAGTACTACAAATATTGCATTTTTACTTAATTAAATCAGTTTTCTCATTAAACCATTGAATAACATGTCAATACGGTACAATAAAATATTCATATAAAATAAATTTTGCTATTATTCAAAAAATCATTAAAATGACGTTTTATTATTTTTCTCTTAAACTTATTACCTTTTTTGTAAATCTGATTGTTACACTTATAGATTACATTTCTAAAAAAAAACCATGAAACTAAATAGATATTTAAAAATGTTCTAAATTGTTGAAAAAGGGTAGTTTTTTACATTTTTATAAATTAAAATTTACATTCTACTACAAATATTCCGTTTTTACATCAATAAATCATTTTCCTTCATAAACTATCGAATAATATGTCAGTAAAATTCTACGATATACCCATATAAACTAATTTTTTTTTCAGGCTGTATCTTTCCAATATATCAACATGATCAAAATGCTAAAACTTCAATAAATGTTTATTCAATTCACTCGCTATTGTTTAGGAAATCCTTAAAATGCCATTTTATATTATTTTCCTAAACTAATTAACTTTTTTGTAAATCTGATAGTTACAGTTATAGAGTACACTTAAAATAAAAAAAAGTATGAAACTAAAAGATTTCAAAATAAAATCATAAGATGAAATGTAATATTCTACCGTGACTCGTTCACAAACTACGCCAAATGAAATTTAAAAATTTCACCGTACTTAAAAGGGGGCAAATAATAGTAATACAGATGTTACAAGTTTAAAAATATACATTTAATTAAATTTCTGAGTACTTTTGGCCTGCAGTCCCGCAATCATCGCCAGGGAATAATTTCACTAATTGCCGTTCTATTTATTCAAATACGTCATTTCGTTTGAAATGGGAGAGTGTATAATCCTTAGTGTAGCTGGAAGTAGAAGTAGTTGTGCTTCGCATTAAACTTGTGTAGAGGAAAATATGGAAAATATTTAACTGCCGCCGTTCGCATATTCATAATACCTACTCGGTTCAGATCCTGAACCGTTCTCATTGGTTCTCCTGATTCAGATATCCAGATTATACTGACTTTGAACGGCTTGGAAGCAGTGCGGTCAATTAAAATTTTGTTCTAAGTACTTTTTGAGTGAGTTCGTAGTAGCTATGTGGTATGTCGTCTCTACATAATACCGTAGATCCCCAGGCCGAATACAAGCAGCGGGGAGTATTAAGATATGATTTTTTTTTTATTATTATTTCAATAGTTAATAAAATATGAATGGTAAAATGGAAAATTTATATTTTTCAGTATTTAATTAAGTTATAAAAATAATTTTAAACAATACTAGCAATTTATATATATAAAAAAATTAATGTTCTTTATAGTGATTGTTATTACGGTTATAACGAATTTGATTAATTTTTGAGATTTCTACGCTACATGATTGATGCAAAAAGGGTTTTTTTTCTTTTTTTTTTTTTGTTGCGTCTTTATGACCGCGAAGCTGTCATACATGACAAAAAATATATATGCTAATTAACAAAGTTTACAAACCCCTGCACAAACAATTCTAAGATTATTAAAAGCGAGCGAGGAGCGAAGTTGGTTTATTGTGTTTGTAGAAATTGAAAGAAAAAATGATAAGTATAAGTAAATTATTTATGTACATATTTGCATAATTTTAAATTATTCACAATCACCATTAATTTGTGTTATATTTAAATTTTGTGCAATAAAAGTACACGCTGAACGATGCTGCCGATCACTACTTGCAGGACATTAAAAATCAGCATGGTCTGAATCTAGCGAGTCAATCAGAATGGCTCAGAATGTGAACCGAGTAGGTATTGTGAATATGCCTGCCGTTCCATTCATTTTAATATGTCACTTTGTTCATAAACGTCACTTCGTTCTACGTCGAGGCTAACGGAAAAGACAGGCTACCGCGGTGCATTCCACGTCTCTTTTTTTACAGACCACAAAAGTGACGTGATACTCTTTTCGCACACCTTCATTGGTGCATTCGAACATCACGGGACTCCAACGGTCTGTAAAAAAACATACAAGGAATGCACCGCTGTAGCCTGTCTTTCTCGTTAGCCTCGGTTCTACGTGGATAACTGGATAGTTGTACAAGATATTTAACTGTCGTTTGCATATTCATAATGCCTACTCGGTTCAGATCCTGAACCGTTCTCCTTGGATCCCCAGATACTGACAGAACATACTGACTTTGAACGGCTTGGAAGCAGTGCGGTCAATTAAAATTTTGTTCTAAGTATTTTTGAGTGAGTTCGTAGTAGCTATGTGGTATGTCGTATGTCCATATAATACCGTAGGTCCCCAGGTCGAATCCAAGCAGCGGAGAGTAGGAAGAAATGATTTTTTCTAATTATTTCAATAGTTAATCAAATATGAATGTAAAAATGAAAAATTTCTAATTTTCAGTATTTAATTAAGTTATAAAAATAATTTTAAACAATACTAGCAATTTATATAAAAAGCTTTTTTAAATATTCTTTATAGTGATTGTTATTACGATTTTAACGAATTTAATTAATTTTTGAGATTTCTACACTACATGATTGATGCAAAAAGTGTTTGCTTTTTTGTTGTTGCTGTTATGTCTTCATGGCCGCGAAGCCGTCATACATGACAAAAAATATTTGTGCTAATTAACAAAGTTTACAAACCCCTGCACAAACAATTCTAAGATTATTAAAAGCGAGCGAGGAGCGAGTTAATTTATTGTGTTTGAGGAAATTGAAAGAATAAATGATAAGTATAAGTGAATTATTTATGTACATATGTGCGTAATTCAAAATTTTTCACAATCACCATTAATTTGTGTTATATTTAAATTTTGTACAATAAAAATACACGCTGAGCGATGCAGTCGATTATCACTTGCAAAACATTAAAAATCAGCATGGTCTGAATCTAGCGAGCCAATCAGAATGGCTCAGAATCTGAGAACAGAGTAGGTATTGTGAATATGCCTGCCGTTCGATTCATTTTAATATGTCACTTTGCTCATATACGTCACTTCGTTCTACGTGGGTAACTGGATAGTAGTAGAAGTTGTAGTGCTTCAGATTAAATTTACGTAGGGAAAAATTACTAGATGCTTAACTTTTCAGAATATTTAACCAAACGAAAACAACAGGCTGAGGCACTATCGATTGCGTTAGACAGTTGGAGTCACGTGATGCTCTTTTTGAGTACCTGCGTTCGTGCATTATAGCGTCACGTGACTCAAGCAGTCTGAGAAAAAGAGATACGTGTAACAAACCGCTGTCGTCTGTCTTTTTTGTTAGCCTCAATTTAACATTATATAATGTAAAATACGCAGGGCAGGCGTGGCGCAACCATAAGGAAAACGGAATGACTGCCCAGGGCCCCGCGCCAAATGGTCCCTTGCTAGGGGATCCGACGGTCTCTATACAATTCGAAATAATGTTACTCCTCTAAATAAAATAATAACATTCTTGCTCTAAAAATTTTTTTATGTTTCTTTCCGAGGAAAAAATAACCGGTCAAGTGCGAGTGTTACTCGCGCACAGAAGTTTCCGTAAATTAAATATCTGAATTAGTAACTGAGCATTGCATTACACAAATATAATCATTAAAAGTTGTTACCTAGGATTTAAAAGCCGATGGTGCATAGAATACGCCGCCCATGTCTTTATGTATGTCCAAACCGTCCGTGTCTCTAAGGGTTAATATATCGGTTAATTACCAACAATTTTTTTCGAAAATCATTATCAACTGTTCTTTTACATTTCCACGACGATAGGTACCTTCAATGCAGTATTCTCCAAAACTATGTGACCTGTAGGGTAATCGTTATAGTTTCCCTGCAAGGTTTAAATTAACGTCTACTCCATCTAATTTTTTCATAATTTTAGTTTCAGTGTATTTGGAAACAGAGAGGGCGGGGACATGTTTTTCCATTACATTTTTGACGATATCTCTGAAAATATAATACATAAAATTAAAAGAAATGTAATTTGAGTTCGGCGTTACGAAAGCTTTCATGCGATACACCATTCTATATACAAAGAAAAGATTTTTTTTTTTTCAGGTAACTTAATTAGCCGCTCTACATTTTTCCGAAATATACTTGTGCATGGTTCATAATCTATAAATATGTGCGTCAATAGCCTTTATCAGCCAATTTGAACTTTCCACGTTCCATAGTTTACGAGTACAATGGCTGTGACAGACGGACAGACAGACACAGGAATGATCTTATAATGGTTCCGTTTTTACTTTTTAAGTACGGAACCCTGAAAATAAGCAATAATTTTACGTCTTACAGGCAAAGTTATTATAACTGTTGGGGAGCGTATTTATTTGATGATCCTGAGAGTAACTGTGAACGCAAAAAAACAAATAATTAAAATATCGTAAAGGATAAAAAAAAAAAAAAAAAAAATGCGAGATTAAATATAAATATGTATCCTAAATGTGAAAGTAATGGTATTTTTCGAACATCCTATGATATATACAATGAAAGCTAATTATATATTTTATGATATATATTTTGTTAATCCCATATTGAAGTGTACATTGGGGCCCCACTGACTGTTTTGCCAGGGCCCCGCATGACGTTGCGCTGACACTGGAAGTAGAAATGGAGTTTTCTGATCTGTCGGTTTAATTGACTTGCGAAAATTGGATGTGGCAGTTACCACCAGAATCTGATAACAAAATATCGTTAGAATTCACTTTGTTTATGTAGTATTATTAATATATCTACTTTGCTTATTCCGGTTGGATAGAATGGTGTGTCTATTACATGAAAGCTGATAAATACAACTTCTCCACGTACATTTCAATTAGGAGGTTAAATTCCTCACGCAGCAGTGTCAGGAGAAAACGTTTAAAGTATCTTATTTGCATTTCAATATTTTAAAAATGATTTTTTTTTTAACCATTTGGAAAAATGGCTATTGTTCTCTGTCAGGGTAGGAAATCAAAAACATATCTGAAGCGTTTTATTGGTTGAATCTATATTTTATTCGTTTTCTGATTGGTTTATACAGTAATCTGTATTTTCCCTTTACTTTCAACAGAGATGAATACTTCTGTTGCCACTATGACAAAAACGTAATAAAAACTACAAAAAAATTAATAACTCAGAAAATAATTGAGATACAGCTTTCAAACAAATTGCATTTAAAGGTACTTTTTTTCTCTATACGACGGTGTAAAAGGTAATATTGTGGGATGTTTAGAAGTTTAAGAATAAAATTTCATTTAAAATTGGTCGTCGATTTCTTGGAAATCTGACGATGGTAAAGCCTTTTCCCGAACAGCCAATGAAATGCTTGGATAATACGTAAGTTTCAGGTGGATAATACGTAAGTTTCAGGAAATCTGACGAGTCGCAGGCGATTTTTGTCGCCTGCAATTTTTGCGTGTAATAACACTATTAATGTTTAATTCATGGCGTACGTAATGCATGATCAACTCCGTGCTATTTTTTATGTCTTAAATTTTAGTCTTTGAAAAAGCCATTTTCCAAATGGTCGCTGTAATTTGTTAAATTGCTTTTTTTTTTTTTTTTTTTTTTTTTTTTTTGCATTGGATAGCTTAAGTCAATCCCTAAGAAGGCCTTTTTTTTTTACTTTTGCGATTTTGTTTAAAGCTTTTTTTATGATATTTTCACTTTGGAAACCGATGTTTCTAAAGTGAAAATATCCTCATAAAATAAAAACCTGCAAACACAATCGGAAAAGTAAAAAATAGCCTTTGTAGATGTCGACTTAAGATATTCAACGCAAAAAAATAATAAAATAATATAAAATATGAATGTACAAACGAGATTTTTTTAAAATAATTCTTCCATAGGATTAATAATAGCGAGAGGTTGTTTCCGCGTAAGTGAAGTTGTCCCTTAATTTGAATAAATGTCTAGTACTTCAAAACCTTTAACAGTGTTAGATGGAGTAAAACCTTTGTAAAATTCTGGCTCAACAACTTCTTCTGTATGAAATATAATGTTATTGAGCATGGGAGTGCTCGGGGGGGGGGGGGGGGGGGCATCGTGCGATAATTTTAAGATTTCACGAATTAGAAACTTTTAACTAATTAATTTAAAATGTTATCATATGATTAAATACACACGTACTGCAGCAAAATATATTGAAATTATTTAGAAACATGCATATGTTGTACCTTTAAATATGTTCAAAGTGTAAAATGATTTACTATGCAAGATACTATACATTTTGAATTAGTGGTTTGAATTGCAATAAAATTGTGATTAATCTGGATGCGCTGCCATTTTTAGGTGCGTTCGTAATTATATAAATACGTAGCACCTATAGTCGTCGTCTGGTCCGTGCGTCTGTCCGCATATAACAACTCAAAAACTACCCAACCGAATGGTTTGATATTTAACATGTATAATCGTTGCAGAAATTTGTCGAGTCATTTCAAATTTTATGAAAATCGAATCAAAACTTCGGTTGTCATGGTAATTACATCATATTTAAGATGGAGTTATATTATTAAGCCACTTTGCATAATTACATCCAGGCATCGAAAAGTAGTTTAAGTGATAGTATATTTTTTGGGCGCATAAAAATTTAAATTTTGTATTTCTTCAAATTTAATCCGCTGAAAATTTTAATCGTTTTCAATGTGTGTGATGAATATTCAAGGAATAAAATCCTAGGTCAACGCTTTTTGGACACCTTGTATAATACGTGTTAACTTCATGCAAAAAGATGAAGTAGCCAAAAAGATATCTTCTGTACAATACAAAAAAAGAAAGGAATCGCTTTCAAATATTTTTTAAATAATTTTTTATAGAGAACATGCAATACAAGTATAATTATAAGGCTTTCTATAAAGAAAGTGATATTTACAATGTGAGATTTTTTAATGCTTAGGAAATATAACTTTTTCAAGTATATGTGACGGGAGGCGCTCGAAAAAATGTACCTTATGCCTAAAATATTTTCATGTTGTGATTGTTTGAATAACATTGAATATTCTTCTTTTAAATACAATTTATCGTACATCTCTCTTCTTACTACAAAATTAATTATTAGTTGTTAAAGAGAGTAACTTCATTACAAAAACTTTGTTGAGTTCTGGTAAGCAGTCTCGTCAGTAATTTAACGCCTTTTATTTTCAAACAATCGACCAAAAATTTTGAGTAATAATTTTTTGCTTTAATTATTCGCGTAATGTTTGCCGTTAACTAAAATAAAATTTACTGTTGAAAAATTCTGTAGACGTTTTAAATA
The DNA here is from genome assembly GCA_963932465.1 of Maratus speciosus. NCBI lineage: Eukaryota > Metazoa > Arthropoda > Arachnida > Araneae > Salticidae > Maratus > Maratus speciosus. Next base: position 179,226,735 of record OZ010793.1, read on the forward strand.
AAAGAAAAAACGCACTAAATTGGCAACAATATTGGTCAATGTGTAAAAAAAGATGTACAATTAAGAATGTACAAAATGCGTACAAAAACTTCCAAACGAATAATAATATAACTTAAGAAAGAAACGGAACAAAAATATTGGAAATTATGCACAGTAAACCGCGAGGCGTCAGCAGACAATCACCTCATCGAGTTCACGACTGCCAGAACCACCGAATTCCAGAATTAGTTAAAACTCGTTTCGCATATTAAAATGCAATCGATCTGCCAAGTCATATCTTTGTGGAAAATACCTGAAAGCCCTATTTTAGCGGTTGACTGGTAGGTTTACCATTGTGTTTTCCTGCACCCAAAAGTATGAAAACATGGAGGACTGGAAGCAGGAAAGCACAATGGTGAACCTACGACTCAACCGCTAAAATCTGATTGTCAGGTGTTTTCCATCAAGATATGACTAGGCAGACCGATTGCGTTTTAATATGCGAATCGAATTTTAACTAATTCCGGAATTTCAGCCATGAACTTGATGAAGTGATTGTCTGTGCTGCAGCGTCCCGGTCTACAGTGAATCATATTTCACATCCCTAATAAAGCTGATTCAGTGTTCTAAAACTTTAAGGGTGTTCTGAAATGAAAAGCGCGTTTTGGACTCTACTTTCTGACATAATAACGAAAATCTTTTTACCTTCACATGCACTAAAAAATTTAAGATGATAAATTTGTTTCTTTAAAATCGCGCTATTTTTTTATTTTACTTTTAAAATTAATACTTTTCACAAAAAAAAAAATTGTCAAAGTTTGACTTTTGTCAATTTTCTTCCGGAAAGTTATTACTCAAGTGTGAACGTAAAATTTACTAAGGAAGATTTTCCCAACTTCCACATACTCATCAAAGCATTCTTAATTACGCTGTGTTTTCGAAATTTCAATTTAATCTTTCAATTTTTTTATATCTTTAATTTAACTGAAACTTTCGCTTTTTTAATCATTTTCAATCTTTCACAAATACGAAAGTAGATGGCAGCACCAGCTATCTTCGAGCAATTACGCTTTGAATAAAACTCAAGTATTAAGTATTGACTTTTAAGTACTTAAATATTGACTTTTAAAGCTTTTAAAATGAATAATAACGTGTAAACAGACTTATTTCATTTATTGTCAATGTTCATTCCTAAATGTATAGCATTTTTGCTTTTCTTTTATTAAATATACAATTTCCTAATGAGTTTTTATTAACCAATGACCATTCTGCTATGAAATCCAAGGACCAAATGATATCCAATCAAGCCTCAGAAATATGTTTACCATTCATTTAAACAGGCCGCGCCAATAACTTTCTCCAAATAAAAAATTCAAGGCTTAAAAAAAAAATAAAAACAATTTAGTTGGCTTCAAATTTTTAGGCTGCAAAACAATTTAGAATTTAGCATTATTAAGATTACAGATAGATTTTTATTTTTTTAATTTATTTTCTTTTAGAAAAAGTACTTTTATGCAAGACCGTCGTTAGAGGAATTAGGGGGGAGGGGGGCAATTAAATTTCAAAATTTAATCGTTGTCTGGGACAATATTTTGACTTGAGTGTAGAGTCAAGCGTCGGATCGGGTTTGTCGATTTTCTCTACACTCACCCCAGGTCGGGTCAAGTCGTGTGCAGGTTAGTTCTTAAAAAAGACCAGAGGTTAGTTTATAAAATAGCCCGACTTTCGGGTAAGCTTGCCGTTGACTTTTTCTTTGCATTTGGGGTAGGCAATTATATTTTCGGTTTCGGGTTGGGTTTTGATTTTTATGCGTCGGTTTCGTTTAACCTGATTTTTCAAAACGTGTCTAGAATATTAATTGAGATTATAGTTCTCCATCGGGTCATGTAGGCCGATTTTACCTAAATTTGACCCGACGCCGCGCTTCGGGTTGGAACTAACTTTTTTTCGTTGTAGTTGGGTTCGGGTCGAGTTGAATCGAATTGTTTGGGCTACCCATCGGTTTTGGGTTGAGTTTCAATACTTACCCGCGTTTGGGTTAACTCAGCTTTACAAAAGAAAGTCTGGAATATTGTTTTAGATGAAAAAATATATATTTAAATATGAACGAGTCGCATTACATGTTTATTTTTTCCATAAAAGTAGAATTCATATTAGAGATTTGACTGTACAATATTTTTTCACAGTCGTGTTAAATCATAGAAGGTTATTTTTGTGACGAGTTAGGTTCGAATTGAAGTGTTTCGGGTTTGGGTCAATAAAAAGAAAGTTTTCGGTTTCGGGACAGGTTTGAGGACAACGGAAATTTTCTGGTCGGTTTGTGGTTGACTTTCAAGTGAATTTATTGGTTCGGGTCGGGCAGATCCAACATGTCCGGGAATCTTTTTCTGATTTTTTTTAAAAAAAAAAAAAAAACTATTATATAGTACTTGAATTTGAATGAAACCTTTCATGTTTATTTTTTACGTAAAAAATACTCTTTAGATAACATTGATAATTGGAAACATCATTACAGAGTATTTTTTCCATAATTGTTGACTTCTCTTTTCTATCTTTCTGGTGAAAGCTCTAGCCAGCCGGACTGGGTTCTGGGACCTCTGAATTTAGGTAACCAAATAATGTATATATTTTTGTTGTTTTCTTTCAGTATAATGGAATACCATTTATCATTACTATGTGATATATTTTCATGCTAAGCGAAAATATTTTGCTGAAATTTTAATTGATTTTTGTCACATATTAATTCTAATCAATATTTTGTACTTTTATAATAAATGAAATTAGGCAAGAAAAAAGTATCTAAATATTTAGTATTATGTATTACTGTCTGGTTATACCTACGAGACGGCTGCAAGGAGGTTTTGGGGAGAGAAGCAATGCATCTGGCCACTAAGGCTGAACGATATATCGATATATCATCAAATATTGATTTTTATAACATATCGACTTCAATCTTCTTTCAAAATCGATATATCGGCTCTGATTATATTCATTCATTACTCAAAACAATTTCTTTATTCTCTAATTAATGCTGCAGTGGCGTACCCAGGATTTTATTTCGGGGTGGTGGGGGGGGGGGGGGGGGGGCTGACCTAAATTTCTATAATGTTCTCTATCTTACGAAACAAGTTGAATTGTGTTGTAAACAGAAATCATTTTTGACAATAGGGCCGTAGCCAGAGGAAGGAAAGGGGGCAGGGGTGATTCTGTGCCGAATTTTCCGAAAATATATCGCCATTTTTGTCAAAGGGCCGCGAATAAAAAACGAATTTTGTCAAAGGGCCGCAGATAAAACGCGAATTTCAAAGTCAAAAGTCGTCAAAGTCAATTTCAAAGTCGCGAATTGTCAAAGGGTAGTGAAAAAAAGCGAATTTTGTTATAGGATCGGGAAAAAAAAGCCAAATTTCGTCAAATGATCGCTGAAAAAACGCGAATTTCCTTTAATGACGCTAAAAAAACGCGAATTTCGTCAAAAGGCTGCAGAAAAAACACGAATTTCATCAAGGGACCACGGAAAAAACGCAAGTTTCGACAAATAACCTCGAAAAAAACACGTATTCCGTTAAAACGCCGCCGGAAAAACGCGAATTTCGTGAAAAAGCGCTAAATTCAACTACGGATTGAAAAAAAACGCAAATTTTGTAAAAAAGCACAAAATTCGACAACGGATTGAAAAAAACGCGAAATTCGTGTAAAAGAGCAAAATACGACAACGGATTGAAAAAACGCGAATTTCGTCAAAAAGCTGCGGAAAAAACGCAAATTTCCTGCAAAGCCGCAGAAAAAACGCAAATTTCGTTCAAGGACCACGGAAAAAAGCTAATTTCGTCAAAAAGCCGTGGGAAAACGTAAATTTTGACAAAGGTTCGCGAAAAAAACTCGTATTACGTCAAAAGACCGCGGGAAAACGCGAGTTTCGTCAAAAGGTCGCAAGAAAACGCGAATTTTGTCGAAGGGCCGCGAAAAAAAACAAGAATTTCCTGAAAGGGCTGCTGAAAAATCACGAATTTCATCAAGAGAACGCGGAAAAACGCAAATTTCGACAAATGACCGTGAGAAAAAAAAACACGTATTTCGTTAAAACGCCGCGGAAAAAACGCGAATTTCGTCAAAGGAAACCAAAAAAAAAAAACGCGAATTTTTGTCAAAGGACTGCAGAAAAAAACGAATATAAGAGCCACGGAAAAAAACGCGAATTTTGTCAAAGAACTGCAGAAAAAAACGAATATAAGAGCCACGGAAAAAAACGCGAATTTCGTCAAAAAGCCGCGGAAAAAAACGCAAATTTTGTTCAAGGGCCGCGGAAAAAACGCTAATTTTGTCGAAAAGCCGCGTGGAAAGCGCAAATTTTGACAAAGGATCGCGAAAAAAACGCGTATTATGTCAAAAGGCCACGGAAAATACGAATTTCGGCAAAAGATCGCCAAAAAACGCGAATTTCGTCAAAGGGCCAAACGCGAAACTGGAAAAAACGTGAATTTCGAGAAAGAATCGCGAAAAAAACACGTATTCCGCGAGAATATCGCGCAGCAATAGCGAAACTTGTCAAAGCATCGCAAAAAATGCGAATTTTGTCAAAAAGACGCTAATAAAATGAGAAATTTGTCAAAGGGCCGCAGATAAAACGCGAATTTTGTCATAGGATCGTGAAAAAAGACAAATTTTGTTAACTGATCGCGGATGAAAAGCTAATATCGTCTAATGGCCGCTAAAAAACGCGAATTTCGTCAAAGGGCTGCAAGAAAAACGGGAATTTCATCAAGGGGCCTCGGAAAAAACGCGAATTTCGACAAAGGAACGCAGAAAAAGAGAATATCGTCAATGGGCCACGGAAAAAATGCGAATTTCGTCAAAAAAAGGCACAGAAAAAGCGCAAATTTCGACACAGGATTCCGATAAAATTCGAATTTCGTCAAAAAGCCGCGGGAAAATGCTAATTTCTACAAAGGATTGCAGAAAAGGCGCATTTCGTCAAAGAGCCGCAGAAAAAACGCAAATTTTGTTCAAGGGCCTCAGAAAAAACGCAAATTTCGTCGAATAACCGCGGAAAAAACGCAAATTCGACAAAGGATCGCGAAAAAAAGCGTATCCCGTCAAAACGCCGCGAAGAAACGCAAATTCCGTCAAAGGATAAAAAAACGCGAATTTCGACAAACAATCGCGAAAAAAAGCACGTATTCCGCCAAAGGACCGCGCAGAAAAGATGAATCTATAAAATTGTGCTCCCCAACACCGAATATAAAGTCTCTTTCTTCTTCTTTGGGAATACCGTGGTGTCTATATGTAGACTAATAGGGAACTAACGAGAATGGCTAATCCGCGGTAAAACAGAAAACTATATTACAAATTTATCGCAAAGTGAAAGGGAAAAAAATCAGACCTTTTTCATTTCATTTTCGACTATTTCGAAAAAGGGCCTTTAACCCCATCAGCCCCCTTCCCCTCGTTGGGAATATTGTGGTGTAACTGTGCGCTGATATGGGGCTAACCAGAATGTCGTTATAATGCAGTAAACAAAGTTACAAATTTATCTCAAACAAAAAGAAAATAAATCAGCATTTTTCTCATTTCATTTTCGGCTATTTTGGGAGGGGGGTGAAACTCTATTACACCCTTCCACTTCTTTGGGTATACTGTGGTGTCACTGTATATTGATATGGAACTAAAGAGAAGAGAGCGGCTAGTCTGGTAAATGATAGGGCGGGGGGGGGGGGGGGAATTACAAATTTATTTCAAACAAAAAGAAAAAAATCAGCATTTTTTTCATTTTATTTTCGATTATTTTGGGAGGGGGCTGTAACCCCATTAGCCCCTTTCACTTCTTTGGGTATAATGTGGTGTCATTGTGCACTAATATGGAACTAAAGAGAAGAGAGCGGCTAGTCTGTTGAGTGATAAGGGAAAAATAGTTTATCGCAAACAAAAAGAAAAAATAAGCACTTCTTCATTTCAATTTTCGAGTATTTTGGAAAGGGACTGTAACCCCATTAGCCCCCTTCCAGTTTTTGGGGTATAATTTGGTGTCGCTGTGTACTAATATGGAAAAACCGAAACGAGCGGCTAGTCTGTTGAATGATAGGGGAAAAGATGCTAATTTATCTCAAACAGAAAGAAAAAAAAAGGAACTAATTTTTCATTTCATTTTCGACTATTTCGAGATGAGGGGCGGGGGGCAGCTGTAATTCCATCAGCCCCTTTCCTATCTTTGAGTATGCTCTGATGTGAATGAGGACTAATATGGGGGTTAACGAGAATGGCTATTTCGCTGTATGACAGAAGAAAAAATTACAGATTTATTTAAAAAAGTAAGGAAAAAACCCCTTTTTCATTTTATTTTCGAATATTTCGGGAGGAGGGGGACTGCAACCCCATGAACCCCCTTTGTCTTTGGTATCAATGTGGAGTAATATGGGACTAATGAGAATGGCTAGTCCGGTATATGATAGAAAAAATTTTTAAAAAATTCCAAAAAGAAAGAAAAAAATTCAGCAATTTTTTCATATCACTTTCGAAAATTTCAGGTGGGGGGGGGGCTGTAGCCCCATCAGCTCCCCCTCTTGGGTACGCCCAAGTGCTAGAATGAGAACAAAAAAATTGTAAAATAATAGGTATTATTTTTCCTTTATCTCCTCCTGCTCTCCCATATCTAGAGAACCCCCATTTGCTTGTGGGGGGAGAAAGGATATTTAGATGATGGTTTATTTATTTAATGTCGCTGGAATTCAAAATAAGAAATAGAGTAGAAAAATTAAGCTCTTAAATTTTATATGTTGGCAATCAAAGGAGAGAAGTAAAATTTTCGGTAAGGGGGGTGGGGGGTGGGGGGGGGGGTTACACATTAAAAAATAAAATAAAAGGGAAATTGGTCGAAACGGGGAAAATCCTCATCCAAGTTTCCTGAACAGTGATGTAGTCGTAAAAAGAACAGAGGCTATACGCTCTAAGCAGAGGGTATACGCTGAAGGCAGAGCGTATACCCTAGAGTGTATATACTATAGCTTTCTTGAGAAACAGAGGGTATACGGTGTTCGTTAAAAAAATCTAGAGGGTATACGGCGTATACCCCCGTATACCCTCCACTACACCCCTGTTCCTGAAAAGTATTATTTCATGCGAAGCTTTCTGGTACATTCACGGATATTTTAAACATAAAAGCAAGAAGTTAGTGCGCGTGTTCCCTTTTTTGAAAAATGAAACATTTTAAGTTATAACCTATTGTTTTCCAATAATGATCATTTTCGTGTTGTTGCGTTACGAAAATTTATTCAAAATATTTATTTTGACAGCCTTTTCTGATAGTTTACTTGATAGAAAAATGAAAAACGCTATTCGATTTCGTAGCTTTCAAATAAGTGCACCTTCCAATTCCGTACGTCTAAGCTTAGGAATGACTTCTCGAATGTGTTAAAAATTGGGAGATTTGCTGAATTTCTCAATTTTTTTTCAAATTTTTTTGCCCCTTCTCCCCGCTTCACACCCTACAAAAAAAAAACCCCTTTCTTAAATAGTTTAAGATTTCTGGCTTTTTTAAAACTTGATGAAGAATCAGCGTCACATTCCTAGCAATTTATAGTCCAGGCAATAGGAGATTTCACCTGGCAAAATTAATAGTAGTTCTGGAAATCGACTTACCTTATGATTTTTTGGTCGCTGAATCCGAATTTGTAACTTCCCAACGAAATTTCCCCCGGCAACCCCCCCTCCCCCCCCCACCCCCCAAATTTTGGTAAAATGCCCCGCAAAAGATTTTTATTAAAAAAATCATATAATTTTTTTTATTATTGTTTTAGAGAAAAAGTATCAAGAAATTCAGAAATAGACAAAATTTGCAACAAATAACATACATGAAATTATGACGTAGGATGATTGGGGAAGGGGAGGGATCTGCCTCGGAACATGCGCCGTGGTGCTGCCTGACTAAGTTGCGCAATTCCACTTAACCACACACATCGTTTACATTCCCTTTCCCGTCTCCCCTCCGAACTTTGCACCCCCCCCCCCCCCCGCAACTCTTATTTTGGGAGTTTGCCGGAGGAAATTTTGGTGGGAAGTTAAAAATTCGGATTCAGCGACCCCAAAAACATATAGTAAGCCTTTTTCCAGAACTACCATTAATTTTGCTGGGTAGAGCCCCTACACGGTCTCTATTGCCTGGACTATTAGTGCAGATTCAATAAGCGCAGTCATAAAGAAACATTTCTTTTTTAATTCTGATTTTTTTTTTAAATTAATTTCCTGGAGCGATTTCCCAAAATGTGTTTTTTCACGCAAATATTTCTGACACATTCACGGACTTTTTTAAATGTAAAAGCAAGAAATTAGTGTGCTATTGAAGAATTGAAGTGATTTAGAAACAAATAGCATTTTTCAGTTTTCGGTAAATGTATTGGATTTTAAGTTATAAGCGATTGTTGTCTCACGATGACATTTCTGGGCTGTCACGTCTGAAAATCGATTCAAAACGCTTAGTTTGATAGCCTTTTGTAATAGATCCTTTATTTTATAGAAAAATGGAACACGCTATTCAATTTCGCCATTTTTTAATAAGTGCATCTTCCAATTTCGCGCGTCTAAGCTTAAGGGTGCTCTCAAATCCAAAAGGGTAACTTTCTGACATAAGTTTTAATTTATTTTTGTTCGAAAATGCATGAAACTAGCTGGTGTTGTTGTTCTGAAATTAGGTCATCGAGCTGTTTTTTCCATTTTTTTTTTTTTTTTTGCAAACGCAATAGATCTTTCAGAAAATGGTGTCAAAGTGGACGTTTTGAACCGAAATTCCAAAAGAAAGCAGAAAAACCAGTCCGTAAAAAGCGAAAATCGTATTTGTCATGTGATCAATATCGCTTACAACTCAATAGGTAATTGATGTATCAAAAAATGGAAAAAACAGTTCGATTCCAAATCGCTTCCAGGACCAGGCTTTCTGATTTTATATCTTTCCACTAAAAAATGAATTTGTAACTGTGTCAAAACTTTTAGCGCTTGTTGAGCAGAGCAGAATAAAAGTGTTATAGGAAAACACATATTTACGTTCACTAAGATATCGTAATGGATTCATCATATTGCACCCTTGTTTGGTTTCAGAAACTCAACGGGTTTTGAAACACCTGCGACTTCGTTTTTTTGCCGCAGGCGATGGGGTCCCTCGTTATCTCCATTCACGCAGTTCAGTTATTAGTTTTAGAATCTGAGTAAAAGTTGCTTTCCAAAGTTTTGAAGGTGAAGTTTTCCAAAGGGGAGTTTTTTGAGTCCGAAAATTTTAGATACATAAAAATAGAAATCATTGTATAACTGGCTAGTATAATATGTCCACAAAAAATACATTTTGAGTTTAAAGTGAGTGTGTGTGTGTGTGCTGGAGTAGGGGGGGGGGGGGCGGTGGGATAACTGGGGGTAGTGGATGATTTGATAAAGGGGCTAGCTATGCATATGTAACGTTACATTTTAGGGGGGAGGGGGGTCTGGCACATGATATTGTAAGATACACCTAATGGGGGGAGGGGGTTGTCTTTTGATATCGTTATCATTTTTGATCCAGCCAAAATTTTCTTTTTTTTTATTTGTAACTTGGTCTTTACATCAAAATAGTAAGTTATCTACTTTTATGAAAATACAAAGTTATTATTAAAATCTTTAAATGATTATAAAATTATTTAATTCCAAAATATGGGCGTCTGGCATTCCTATTCTTCTGTCACACGTGTATGCATGTGTAATCCGCTGTTCGACAAACCATATGCGAATTATGTTTGAAATGATACTTGTATTTACTAGTAAATAAAAGAAAAAGAATGTTGTCCATCTGGTTTGTTGATAAGAATTTCTGTCTGCCCCATGCTGTGCGAAAACAAGTGCAAAAAGACATTATTACTGTTGAATGCATTATCTAAAAAAAAAGTTATTTTTAAATACAGCTCTCTGTAAGGCGGACTCTGTGTAAGACGAAAATCTGAAACTCGGTAAGATTTTCAAGTCCCTGTGAATTCATAGACATAGAGTAAAATTTGTCTAAGGCGGAATATTGTCTACTGCAGAAAATTTTCTTGGTCCCGATCGCTTCCGACTTAGACAGAGTTTACTGTACTTCTAAACAGTAACTATTTTAAGTATTATTTGATATCAGGGGGGTGCCATTTCCCTCTAGTTTCGGTATCAAGGTTTCCGTACGTATGACGTCACTGTGCGTGCTAAGGAGAATTCCCGCAACAGAAAAGATACTATTTTTGCATTTAAAATTGAATTTCTGCTCAAAAATTTTTTTGTTTTTGTTCAAAGGAGAGCATATTTCTTCAAGACAGAACATTTTTTACTAGCGAAAATATTTTTTTTGAAGAATAAAGCGATTATAGAGGATTTTTTCCCTTCAAATGAAACAGTTGTGTGTTATTATCATTATTATTATTATTGTGCTAAGGTGGAGTTTCTATTGTTTGTTATCTTTAGTCGATCATTGGAATTGGATGTGTGTGTGTGTGTAAGGGGGGGGGGGGGATAAACATGTATTGTGATTTCCTTTGACACCCAGGACAGTTTGCCCACACACGAAGCTCCGAAAGAGCTATTTCCAATCACTTTTCCTAAATATTACGCGGTAGCTATTTCTCAGATTTCGTTGATGAAACATCAGTTAGAAAAGTTTTAAAATAACGTATTATTTTTAGTGCTTTGCTTAAAATGCCTAGTACTTATGCTATTTCAGTATGGACTAATATTTCGGATAAAACAAAAAATGTTTCGCCTCATACATTAATGAAGAAATCTGATTTTTTTTTTTTTTAATGCATTATTTTATGTAAACGTACGTGTACAATGCTGAAATTTCTGAATTTGTTCCGATTACTTTCAATCGAGTGAATATTGTAAATAAAGTCATTGAAAATAGTAGCGATGTAGATAATTTAAAAATAAATAATAACATGTATATAACACTAGTGAAAATAATAAATACCATGCATCTAAAAATTCGGGAAATCTCAAGCAGTGTGAAAATAACATTGAAGGTGAAGAATTTTCATTCACCATATCTTCCGTAAATTGATCTTTTCAAAAAATTAGGCATATTGCTGGTTATACAGAGAAACAAACTTTTATAAATTGCATGACAGTTTGACAATTCATTAGGTGAATCAAATATGTTACAACCAATTCCTTCGGACGAATCGGTATACTTTCAATGTGATAAATGCATCGAAGATGTAAAACTGTTAAAAAAAATTCTTAATGAAATTGACAGCAGCTCATTTTCGAAAGAATTTAATATTTTTGAAATGCTTGCAAAAAAGTTAAATTGGTTTTCCAAACAGGCACAGAAATATAATAAAATCATTTGTGAAAATCCGAACTTTCATTCGATTGAGACAGATTAAGAGGCTACTTCCCTCACGCGAAAAATCGCATCCTATGGGAGAAATTTTTAAAAATATCTCGTTTGCATTTCCATATATATATATATATATATTTGCATTGGGCAGCTTAGGACGAACTCTACAAAGGCTGGTTTTTTTTATTTTGTTTGCAGTTTTTTTTCATTATGAAATTTTTACTTTCGGAACCGGTTTCGAAAGTGAAGTATCCTCATTAAAAAAAACTGCAAAGAAAATCGAAAAGTAAAAAACAGCCTTTGTACAGATCGACATCGACTATCCAATGCAGGGGAAAAAAATGAAAACATTCGAATTCAAACAAAATATTAAAAAAAAAATTCTCCCATAGGTTTAACATTAGCGAGCGGGTGTTTTCATGTGAGTGAAATAGCTCCTTACCGAAACATATTCATCAGAAATAAAAAAGAGATACTCTGCCAAAAAAGGAAAAAACTGAAGTAAATCAGCTGTGATTGCACGATAAAATATCAAATAATGGAGCGCATATCTGAAGTATATACAAAACGCATCTTGTGATGAAATCATATGCTTGAAATTAAAACATATTCTGAGGGTAAAAACCTAAAAAACCTTAATTATTAAATATTTCGTATAATTTTATGATAATACATCATTAAACTATAATTAATTTTTAATAACCTTTTCGGAAGGTATTTATATTCTTCTTAGTTTAAAATTCAAATTTTTATAGCATATAAATCTTTGTTTTAAGAATTCGGCAATTTAATAATTAAAGTTTTTATTTTTATTTGTATTTTAAATCTCTTTTATAAATACTGCTTGCCTTATTACTTTTTTTCGATAAAAAATTTCAGTGTGATATTCAATGACATCAAACGCATAAATGGAATCTGAAAGAAACAACAATAAATTCTAAAAAGCTGGAAAGATATATAATTTTAAAATTTAAATATGCACTTTATTTGGATGTGAAAAATATTGTTTAAATGTTAAACTGTCTTTCGCGCTAAAATTTACTTTAATTTCTCTCACTTATGGATGTACATGTACATTAATTATTATTATGCAACATTAAAGTATTATTCTAAATAACCTTTTCGAAATGTGTTTATAAAATATATTACTCTGAATTTCACATTTTATTTTCAACAAATGATATAATTATATAGTATAAATATTTTAGTTTAATAATATTAAATATTCAGCTATTTACTTATGAAAATTTCTATTTAATTTGCTTGTGTAATCACGCAAAACTCAAACTGGGGTATGAGGGAGGGTGAAACCTAAGTTATTATTACTTTTTTAAACATTTTTTATGAAATAGCTCTTTACTAAAAACATAGCGAAATAATGACATATTATCTTAGTTTTCAAATTGATTACCGATGAAATATTATAAATATACTATATTAAAAAGTATTAACAAAACATTAACTGCAGTCATATAAAAATCAAATTTGCTTCTTTTGTAGGTCTTTTTACTTATAAAAATTACTATTTTACTTTCTTTTAATGTAAATTACCGTTTTTATATTGAGTAGTAAACGAAACTTAATAAAAAAAGACAGCAGATTTAACAATTAAATTTCAAAGAGTTAAAAAGAGGTAATATTTTAAATTTTAGATGTGATGTTTGTCCAATGTATAAAGAATATTTTTTAATCGTAAAATTCTTTTCACACGAAAATTTCTACTGATATTTTTCAATTAAAAATAGTCTATTTCTAATGCAAAGTCAATTGGAACACCGATCTGAGCACGCGGGGTGACGTCAAGCAGCGAGTCGCTCCCTATTGGCTACGTGGTGAAATGGCGCAACCTTTAGATATAGTAACCTTGATTTGATATAAAGTTACTTCATATATAAACTGTTATTTTATTGACTTCCCTTCGTCTGAATCAATAAAGAGATGCGAAAAATAAATGTATTCATATTATATCACTTCAAACAAAAGAAAAAAGTGAATATTTAAATATTAATCAGAACTCATCGAGCCCACAAATACTGCATGCCGAAGTTCACCGGAATAGTGCTGTGTGTTATGTTTTGGTACTTGATACAAAGGAATCATTTTTGAGTAGGATTTCAGAAAATTCCCCACTCAAAATATTATTGTTTTTTTTTAGCTCTGATTATGTATTCGATCTTATTATATATTAATGATAATAGATATTGTCAAAATACATAAAAAATTGTTTTTTGCTGACGTCCCACGTCAGTCATCGGTGACTGGCACTGAACTTTCCGTCAGGCCGCGTCAGTAATCGGAGACTGACAATTACAGATTGTGTAACGGGAATCTTATTTCGCTGCCCAAACGAAAAGACAGACAAAACAAAAAATTGTAGACCATAAATAAACGGTCTTTATGAGAGATGGACTTTGAGAGGCTTCATTGTATATATAATTTTAAAGCTTGTAATAAAAAAGAAAAAGAAACACAGATTCTTAAAAAAATACTTATCAATAATTTATTAAACCAAAATATATTGATTACGATAATACATTGATAATAAAATACATTGATAATGAATCCACTGACCAAATTGGGTTAGTATTATAAAAAAAAAAAAAAAAAAAAAAAAATGTGCTGGGATAAACTCAGACATTCAATTAATAGTAGGAAATAATAAAACAGAGATTAAAAAAAGGGGGAATTTGAAACTCGGGGAGGGGGTGAGGTGGGGTCGGCAAGCAAAAATCTTCTTGCTCTAATCCATTAAACTTTTCAACAGGCAACGTTGCAAAAATATTGAAAATTTCTCACCTTAGATTGAAAATTTTAAATTAAAGCATTCGCACACAGAACACACACTGTATATATAATTTAAAATATGTGCAATGTAAATAAATGATACATGTTTTTATTGGAAAATGGAATACGCTGTTCGATTTCCCTAAAAGATTCTGGCAATTTTATTATTTGAAAACAGCTTGGTAGTTTAGTTCAATTTAGCGAAATTAAGGGATAAGACTAGGCTTCCCAGGTTACGGAATATTGGTGAAAACCATCATATACATTATTTCTGATGTCAACATCCTTTTTTCTCTGCACATACTAAAAGTGCACAGCGATGAATGAGGTATTTTTCAAAAGGTTCTGCAAGTGGCTTTTGTTGTAGTATATTTATATATCATTAAAATGCGTTGTTTGATTTTTTAAAAATGCAGTTAATGAAAAAAATGTATCAACAAATAATCTCAATTATTGCGGTGACAAAGCCTCGAACGGATCTACTATTTCCTTTCTTTTTAATTGATAACTCTAACAGATTTTTTACGATAAATATATTTCTTAAAATGCACATAACAATACTAAAAACCATATTAATATGAAAAACAGAAATAACGTGTTCAAATAAAGTTTTGAAATGTATTTAAAAATATATTCTCCTATTGGTCTGGCGTCATTATTTAACAGCCGAAAAAGAAATTGTGTTTTATTTATATTTTTTTATTATACTTATTGATTTATCGATGCTTCAATTTCGTTACAAAATATAAGCTGAAAACAAATTATCAGCCATTTTTATTGATTTAATTGCAAACGGATTTATCTTTCGCAATCGTCTGAACGCAATAGAGATAGATTTGAAAATTATTTTAAAAACAATAAAAAAATGGGTGCAGTTTTCATACAAATTGCGATATAATTTGAAAATACATTTTTTTTCTTTATTTGACGGTGTAAAAATTGAAAATGTGCAATTCTTAAAAGTTTAAAAAATTAAGAAAAAAAAAGTACATTAAAAGCTAAATTTGATCGTCTACTGTTGCCATTCTCAAAATGATGTCAGCGTTACGCACAGATAGGTTTGTCCTTCATAATGTAGATAGATAGACAGATAGTGTTGTAATACCAAGAAAACTCTGATGCATTATTTATTATTCTCATATACAGACGTAATTCTATGCAATACAATAATATAATAATTATTAAAACTAATAATATGTACGGATATTCTCAAAAATTAGTTATTCCATTTCTTTTCAAGCCCAAAAAAATTATAATTTTTTATTAACAATCTTATTTCAAATGCAATTTTAATCCCTAATCCAATAAATCAATATTTTCATATTTATAAATATGTTTTATACGTCATTCATCCCAAACATAAGATATGCATAATTAGATAGAATAAAACAATATAAAAGTTTTATATATTATGAATGTTTGTGAAATTATTCCGTAAAATGGGATGCCTAACTTAATCCCAACTCAAATACTTTATATTTGTTATACTATATTACAAAATTTCGAGATGAAAGGCAATTTCACCACATTTTGCAATAACCTACATAATGAGAAATTATTCTTTTTTAGAACAGTTAACATTTATTGTACATTATTCACCCTCCAAGTCAAATATGCATGGAACAATATAAAACAATATAAAGTAATAAATACTACAAATATTTCTAAAATTTTCTCTAAAATGGGATGTCTAATTTAATCCCAACTGAAGAACTTTGTAATTGTCTGTTTTATCTATTCCAACGAATAAAAATGCTGTTTTTAACATCTGTTACAGTAACACATAACAATGAATAAAAATTTTGATAATTGAAAAAAAAAACACGTACATTGTTTATCTCTATACCAGGGTTCGTACTGGTGAGGATTTTTTCAGGAGAAATATCAATATTTTTTATTAGAAAAATAAATCTAGGTTAAAGAAAATACTGGTACCGAAGAATTTCCTGGTCTGGAAAATTTCAGGGCTCATATGAATCCAGTTATACATATATATTGTTTTAACACCTGTTGTGGTAAAACCACAACCAAAGTTTACACAATACTAAACATACTTTTTACATTGTTCATCTCTCGCATTAAACACACTAAACTATAATAAAATAAACAATATAAAAATAAGAATGCTACAAATATATCTATAATTTTCAACAAAACGGGGTATCCAATTTAATTCCAATGCGAATTCTTTATATTAATAATATTCTGTTATAGTATTTAGAAGTGAAATGCAGTTTTAACATCTCTTGGAGTATAACACACAACCAAAGATTACACAACAGTAAACATGTATTATACATATACATTGGTCATCCCTCACCTCAAACATACAGAATTTTACTAAATTAAACAATATAAAAATTATTAATACTATGAATATTTGTCAAATGTACTTGGAATTGAACGGGACATCCAATATTAACTCAAATATTTGGTAATAAAAATTCTCTGTTGTGCATTTCGGGAATAAAAACATTTTTAACACCTGTTGCAGTCTACCACACAAAAAACTTTTTTCAGTAATAAACAAGTACTATGCATTGTTCATCCCTCTCTTTAAACACATTAAACTGTATGCAATTAAACGATATAACAATTTTACATGTACTCATCGTTCATAATTCACATGAAACACGCTATCTATAATTAAATAATATAAAATTTTTGAATTATACGAGGGACCCGACCTGGCCTGTTTTTAACACACAATTTAAAAAAATTAGATTTTTTTAAATTAAAAATCGTATTTTTCAAGTGAAAAAAAAGTGTATCAATTATTTTGATTTTAGCATGTAAACTATGAAAAAACGCATATGCTGTTAAATTAATAAAACTGTAGCTTATTAATCTGAGAAAACGCAACTTAAAGTTTCAATTTCCAAATATCTTCCATTATACTAGCTGTCTATAAATAATTATAACTGAAGAAATAATGCAAATTTTTGAATGCGGATTTTTGCATATTCTTCAGTAAATGTTTAAAGATTCAGAATAAATTGAAAACCAAAGATTGATTTTTTGAAAGTTTAAAGGCATTGTATCCCCAATTCAAGCAAAACTACTATAAAATATAACGTTTAATTGTGCGCTATAAATTTTAATGTATACCCTATGTGAAATATGATATTTAAAATGTAGATTATCTGATAGATGTCAATGAAAACGTTGACTGAGCTATTCTCCAATACGTTTTGAACTTCTTTAAGTAGTTTTCTCGCCATGGTACGCAATGACAGCAATCATATTGCGACCTATAAGATAATAGGCTTGACCCATTATTTGGTGGTGACATATATATTTGGAAATAGTGGTCATGATCAACATACTAATTGATGTTTTCGAATAAATATACAAAATGATAAGGATGGAAAAAAAATAAACACAAGTTGGAAAATAAATAAACACAAGTTTGCTTTAACCCTCTAGATACTGTATCGGGTGATATTTTTTGCTGCAAAATTGCGGAGAAAATAAGAAATAAAATCAGCTAATGTGACCGGAATAAATTAAAAAACTGCATTAATTTAACCCTTTATATCCTGACGGTACTTTTAAGTGCCATTAAAGAAATTCAATGTAAAATTTATTTAATTCGTCTACTAATAAAAGCAGATTGCATTTTTCATACAAAATAATTTGCTCAATCCTATTTTAGAAAGCACAGTGAAACAGTCGAAGCTAAATTTTTTTAAGGGAGTTATTTTCTCAAACTTTTACCTAGGTGTAGCTATTATCCTATTAAACAAGCTGGAAATTGCTCGTCAAACGTGGCAAATGAGGTGCGTTCGTACTATAACTAGTTTTATAAATAATTTATGCACTGAATTACTATATACTTCTAATATATTACTAATACTATATTCAGACCACTGAATATAGTACTGAATGTATATTTTAGTGCACTTCATAAGTGCATATCAATTTCATTCTGTTCGAAAGGCTGTAACATCATTAAAATGCACTTGAAATAATTTTTTCCCATTGGCCTTAATGTAACGGAAAACTGCCCTGTAATTAAACTATACATCCAATTTTCATAAAATCTGAAATGACCCGACAAAATTTTGCAACAATTATATATTTAAAATTTCAGACCATTCGGGAGGCTGTAATATCAATAAAATGACACTTTCAATTATTTTTTCCCATTGGCAGTAATGTATCGGAAAACTTTTGACTGTCCCTGTAATTAAACTATACATCAGATTTTCATAAAATTTTAAATGACTTGACAAAATTTTACAAAAATTATAGGGTAATTCCGGGATTTTTGCCGCACATTTTTTTTTTTTTGAACTTGTATATAAAGTCCCATGGTGGACATAAAATAAAACGAATCATGATGTGCTATTTGATGTTAAATATACAACGCGTGTACGCGACAAAAAAATTCAAAACAAATTATTAATATTTTTTAACATTTTTTTTTCTAAAACCTTACACTGCGGCGCGTCACCCTTACATTCAGGCTGAGACGCCGCACTTCTGCGGTAGTTATGCCGCGCTTGTAATAATAACAGAATGAAATTATAAATTAAAAAAATCATATCTGGACTAATTACCGATGTAATAACAAAATGAAACTAAATGAGTACAATGAAACGTATTAGTAGATTCAAATTAATAATTGTCTCCTACTTGACTATTAAAATTATCGACTTATTATTTTTTACATTAAATTTTAATTGTTATTTCAGCAACAACGTAACATCAATGTATTCGAAAGGGAAAAGAAAAAAAAGTAAAATTGTATTTACATAATTTATTTGTTAACCCTTTTGGAACCGGTGGCTTTTACAAAATTTTATTCGGTTTGTACCACTTTTTTTAAAGAAGTTACCTTAACTAAAATAATCATGAAAATGCTCTAATTAAACAAACGAAATATTACTTTTCTTTTTTACTGGTGCCAGAAACAAATTTTGCAAGCTCTTTATGAAGGTGCTTATAGGCACCTATGGTCCCGAATGGGATAAGAGACCTGTTTTTTCGACTACAATCTACAGAAAAAGGTGTCGAAAAAGTACAGTCTTTATGTAACTACATTTAAACCCATGATGCAACGAAGCCAATTACACTTCCTTTTTTCTTTTGGAGTTGTTTGCAAAGAACGCCTGCGTTACGCGTAATCCAATTTTTCATTATTATCATCTTGACTTGCATCTTTCTTTCCCTTATTACTTTTTATTTTCCCCTTTTTCTCCTTTGGTTTTAGTAAACATGATAACATGCCTTGCATGGTTAGTCTGTGCAAAAAGAAAAGGAAAAGTTAATAACACTTAATCCTCCCGTATAAAAGAAACTGCGGCATGTATACCGGAATAGCAATGCAGCATGTATCCCATTTTGCATGGTGCAGACGTCGGCCATCACAGTTACCTGCATCGCTAAGGGGAATGGCATAACCATATACACAGTACTCTATACAAACGCTACACTTAGTTTTGACTTCGAAATTATGCATGCATTTAGTAATTAGTGTATGAAAAGTATTTAAACATAACGTGTTTAAAAGTTTGGACAGTGAAATCATGCACTTACGCAGTGGTGGAAAATTGGCGCAGAGGAGGAGCCTATTGACATCACTAAATTATAGTAGTATTTTTCGGCTTATCTAATGACAGAATTTCTGAGTTTTTATTAAAGTGATGCATACTATAAAATATTAGTGGTGTCAATAGGCTCCTCCTCTGCGCCAATTTTCCACCACTGACTTACGTCAAATTAAGGACTGTACTTCTGCAAATAAACATCGAAATGGGATTCACGCTATACACTGGTTAAAATAATCTTATTGTGCACCTATACAATGCGTTTGACGACCATCTATTTCAGGGGTGTCAAACTGTGGCTCGCCGTCTACCACAAAAAATTTTACAGTTATCTTTGCCTTATCTAATCGTCGAATTTCTGCGATTCAACTTGTAGACAATTTCTTTAAAATTTTAGTGGTATTTGGCGGGCCACAGTTTCACGCCCCTGATCTATCGATAATTACAAGAAATACAAGGGGTGCGGCATCTATCCCGTATGCGGCGACTCTCCCGGAGTTACCCTATATTTAAAATTTCAGACCATTCGGTTGGGTAGTTTTTGCTCTGTTATATGCGGACAGATGGACAGACAGACGGACTGAACGACGACTATAGGTGCTACGTATTTATATAATTACGAATGCACCTAAATATGTTATATGAAAAAGTTTCAACTACAAACCACTTTTCTGTTACAGATAGTATCATAATACAATACATGTATTTACACTGTTCTTATAAGAATTGTGATATTTCCATAACAGTATTTTTTGTTAATTAGTCTAATTATTCTTGTTAATATTTTGCAATCCATGCTTTTGTTGAATTATGAATGTCTTTACGATCTTGTAATTGGGGGGTTTTCAATTAATAACGTCCGTTAATTAGGACTTTTTCAAAATTTTATGATTTGTCGTTTGATGTGAGGTGTTCAGCTATAAATATGAAAAATTTCATGTCTCCAATATATATAGTTTCTGAGAACGGGCTCTGTGACAGACGGACAGGCGGACAGACAGAGGAGTGAGACGAATAGGCTTTCGTCAGATGAACGAAACCCTAAAAAGTCTCTGTAGATACCAGAATACAGCAACTGATGGGTATACTGCCAGACATTAAGATTTTAGCCCGAATTTACAGGGTTTCAAAGACCGGTTTCGCGGGACGCCGAATGTTCCACTTTTTTTTCGTAAGGCAAATATAGTTTTAAATTTTCCTTTGTACCATGCCATTTATTTTTCTGTAAGAAGTTCTTAAAATACTGAAAAATCTATGAAAAATCACTAAGAATATTTTAATCTTTTAGTGTAGAATTTTTTTTATATATATTTTTTTCATAACAACTATCAAACAACTTTTTTTCTAAAGAGTTAGAAACTCAGACCTAATAAAACTATCACAATTACTTTATACCTGCGTTCTTAAATGTTCAGGTATTCTTAATCATATTTTTAAAATTCAAAGAGAAGTTTTTATTTCTATTTTACTGTAAATACAACTGTAAGTACATCTTTGTAGTGTATTACTACCAGAGATCGCATTTTCCAGACTGCCAGGAAAATATGCTCAAAACAGAAACTGCAGCAGTATATTCTGAATATTGATCGCTTTTATCGAAAAATGAGAAAAAAAAACCTGAATTATTTTTGTTAAAATGTTGTAAATTAACAGAAACTTTCCCAATGCTTGAGGAGTAAAAGGTTTTAATTTTAATTTTGTGTAGGATTAACATCAATGAGATATGTTCTTCTATATAATATCAATTAAATTCAATTTGCGAAGATTATTCTAAGGTTATATAAGATTATATTCTAAGGTCTATATTGTTAAATATAGTCAAAAGATTTTGTAGGTTTATCTTACTTGTCAAAGTGCAGCTGAGAGGTTGTTTAATTTATATAAAAGTAATACAATGAAAGAAAACTGTTTTGTATTTTGTTATGCCAATTTAGAGCTGGCCGTCCCACATTTTGCATCTAGCAACACAAGGTAGCCATGGACTAATGGGTTTAGAAATAAAATCATTCTTGACACTTCCCACTTAGCATTATTTAAATCTGAAATTAGTTTAGAAAACACTTTTTTAATTCTAAGTAGTTTTTTAATTCTAAGTAGTTTTTAATTCAAAATTTGCTCAGGGCCTCATCTACATATTAAAACGAACCCAAGCTTCACATTTTTTCAATGGCAAAACCCAATTTTAACAAGATATTCCAAATCTTCGGTTCAAACTATGCTTAGACGCCAAATTTCAAATGATTTGAATGATAAGTTTTTAAATTATAAACATTCCAAATCTAGTGCTTGTAATGTTTAATTACATTTTCATATTTTTTATTAATATCTCCTGAAATTATACGCCTAATATGCTAATTTTTTCTGTAGCAATAATACTAAAATACCCAAACAAAAATACATTGAATTTGCCAATTTTATAATTTTATCATATGAATTATGAAATTAATATTCGAAAAAATTATGAATTGCAACCAACAATTTTTTTATGGATTTAGATTTTAGTCCTGCTTTATGGGAACCCAAACTTACACATTTTTCTTCCAAATAGTTTTCAAATTATGCTTAAAAAACAGCAAAATGATGGTTTAAGTGGCCGTCTATGATCGAAGAGACTAGATATTTTGAAATTTCTTATGCTATTTTGTAATCTAGCAGTCTTCAATGACTTCGTGAGTGACGCTTAACCCCTTCGGGACGGGAGCCTTTTACGAAATTTTTAATCTATTGTCACCGTTTTTTAAAAACAGAAATTTGTGTCTTCTTGAATCGAGAAAATGCGCTGATTAACTAAGACAAATTTTACAGTAAAAGTTTACTGGTGAGGAAAAATAATGATTCTGAGCGCTTCATGCGGCACGTATACGTGTAGCTCGTCCCCAAGGGGTTAAGATGCCTTGATCAAGACTCTCTCGGTCAACAATCGAATACCGAACTTCAATTTGTATACAGCCCCTAAAATACACTCGTTTAAAAATAATTAATTGCTCGGGAACTTGTCGTACGAATTGCATAAAAATTTGATTTTAGGCTAATTGAAGGGTGTAGAGTTTATTTATGCTGTCAGAAATGTATACTGCTATTGAAAAAAACAAAGTTATGGTTCGTTTTAATATGCAGATGGCCCGCTAAGCAAATTTTATATATATCATTTAAAAGTAGACTTTATTACCAATCGTGTGGTACTAGTAACTTTCTTATTCGATAGTTTTGTGCAGAGTTAGTAAGGGATGTTTATTTTTTTTCCACGACTGTACATCATCACGAAAAATATAGCGGGGTATTTCTACTATTTCAAAATTTTCTGCATTGCATTAACACTGACCCTTCAATAGTTACTTACAAATTTTTATTTGGAAATATGTGTTCTGATATTTAAAACTTTCATATTCTTCAACTGTTCGAGAACATTCTTTTAACTAGATAAATGTTTGAATGAACTTAATTCCGACTATAACAACCGTAAATTCTTTTTTCTTCTGGTTGCTCAGAAGCTATTAGATCAACATATGAATGTCATACGGTGATAGACAGCACTTTCTTCTTTCTCTTTGTC
The DNA here is from genome assembly GCA_963932465.1 of Maratus speciosus. NCBI lineage: Eukaryota > Metazoa > Arthropoda > Arachnida > Araneae > Salticidae > Maratus > Maratus speciosus. Next base: position 179,249,923 of record OZ010793.1, read on the forward strand.
GGCCAGATACTTACACTTTCTTCTTTTGTTTCTTTCTTTCGAGGTCTTCTTGATTTGCAATATCTTTTTTTTCTTTCTGATGTTGTATCATTTTTGAGGGGTTTCCATCATTGGTTGTGTCTCTCCTAATCTAAGCAAAACTTCTTCAGAAGTTAACTTTAGTCATGGTTTTCCCTAACTTCTTTGAAGGGTTTTCTGACAATATAAGAAGCAGTATTCGTTGATATACCGTGAAAGATATATTAACTATGTTCATGACTTCTTTACATTAATAGTCACTCACGTTTGTCGTTTATTTACATCTTGAGCCTAGAATGAGACTAAGATCTGCATTATATCGTAAAAATTTGATGTTTTCTATCGTCACAGATGAAAATAAAATAGTTAAACATATTGTTCACAATTACCTCGCAATGAAAAAAGTAAGGGGAATTATAAACAACATCGTAGAGAACAATATAAATATGAAGAAGTAATAAACAGTAACTAATAAGCAGTTCGCTGAAAGACATGTTTCTAGCAACAACAAACTTCAAACCCGACGTACCTCTAGGTTGTATATACCGGGTGTTCCAAAAATGACTGATGGATTTTAAAATTGAATAACTTGCAAACAGTGACGGATATAAAATTTTTTTTGCAGGAGTGTTATGTAAGATGTCAGGAGTTTTTATGCTGCGATTCTCATCGATAGATGGCGCTGTAAGCAATAACCGCTAAATCCAGGGTCAATTTTTCGTCCTCTCTCTCTTCTTTCATGCGAAAAAGGGAGATTAAAATGCATTGAACGGATCCCGAAGTACCAAAAATCGCGTCTGAACTGAGCATCTATTGCTCTCAGCGCCATCTATTGTTTGAAATTCGAACTAAAATCAAGAATCACTGTAAAAAAAAAACTCCTGACATCATACATAACATTCCTGCAAGAATTTTAATAATATTTGTCACCGTTTACAAGTTATTGAATTTTAAAATCCATCAGTCATTTTTGGGACACCCGGTATGTATAACAGCAGGAAGAAATAATGAGGTGTGTAAATTCTGTCAGACAACTTTTTAAAAACGTAACAACTTTTTTTTTAAACGACGCTGCAAATTACAGCACAAAAAATTCGGTAACTTATTATTTGTTTACTTATTATTTTTCCATTGCTCTATTGGGCTTTAGTACTGATTGTTTACATTTATATACTCTTTACAGTTACCTCAACTAACCCTGTAGCTATTTTTTCTTATTTATCACCATTAATAATATTACTTTTAAAACCTTTTAAAATCATAAAAATTTTAAACACCTTTTTTTTTTTGTTCTTTATATGAATCCAGGTGAGTTATGCTAACCTGGTGGTGCTGAAATCAAATATGCAATAAAATAAATTTCATTCGAACATAATTTTTACTGTATCAAATTTCGGATGATATTACAGTATTCAATAACAAAAGTCAATTTTTTTCAGAAATTAAAAACCATTTACAATTAAAAGTATTTTTTTACACGTCTTCTAGCCTTTTTTAGTGTAGAACAGAAACTTCTAAAGCGAAATTGCAAAGAACAGCGGAGATGTTCCATTTTAGATAGTTTTTAGCTATATCAAGAATAGCCTTAATGAAATCGTATTTCATAGGGAACTTGAAATTTCCCGCATAAGTTAAGATTCCCATAAAATTCCACTAAATAGTTAAACAAACAAGTTAAATATGTCAATGAATTCTGAGTATTTAAATTTTCAAAATTACATGCCTTTAAAATTGCATAATAACTGCATTTTGTAAAATATCTGACATCGACCGAAGAAAAATGAGGCCAAATGCATGGAATTCAGATAAAAATACAGTAGAAATATTTAAAGAAAAAATGTGCACTGTGCCGTGTTATGCACATGATTACAGTATACAAGTTAAATGGAAAAATTGTTCCTTTATAACGTTAGTGCAGTTGTTATTAGTTAAAGTTACCATAATTATTTAAATGCAAGACAACTTTTGTTGGTATCCGCCGGAAACTGTCTTTATTTCCATTGAACATCCTAAGACACCCTAACGAATGAGGTGCTGATCCCCTAACTGTTCAGGCCATTCCCGGTCGCAAGGTAACTCTATTATTAGTGGCAATTTTGCATTTGAACGTAATACATTTCAAAAAATGAATATAATATTTAGACAAGCAGCTACATGTATGATTGATAAAATATCTAGAAAAGGAAGACCTTGGTGAAATAATACCGTATTTTACATTTTTCTCAAAAAATGTTTTATTTTATAAGTGAAGGTGTTATGAGGTAATCTATCATATGGTAAAACCAACTTACCATTGGTAAGCCATCTTTCGTCAGTCTAAGCTCTTAGGAGCATTTATGCGCTACATCTCAGCCCGTATGGTGCCGGAATGACACATGCTACCGCATTGTAAATAATTTATGTAACGTTACTTAATAAAATTGGTGGTAACATGCTGCCTCCAATTTTATATTTTATGGAGTGATGGTGCAGTTTAAACTGATATAACTGGTGTAATATTCCCCATTAGTGTAACGTAAAACTAGTTACATTGATTAAATTACTCAATAAAATGGGGGAAGCAAGGCTGCCAGCAATTTTATAGAGTAACGTTACATAAATATTTTACAGTGTGGCCAAGGAAGAGCCTGTCCAGTGCGTGCCACTGTCCCAGCACTCCAAAGAACATCTATGACGTCTGTTCGCCAAGTACAAAAACACTTCCAGCTACTAGAGGGTGCGACCTGCATCGTTCGAGGTCACACTCTGGGGGCCATAAGAGATCTCGACACCCACAGGAGTGCCATGCTCAGAAGTTTATTCCCGAGGTTCATAGAAATGGTTTTGCTTTATCAAAGCCTCTGAAGATCGAAACCCATGTGAGGAACAACATTATTCTTCAGCAATGGACAAGAAGTGATGGTGTCGCTCCTGAGCCCGGGAATGCTGCAAACAATTCCTCCTTGAGAGCATAGACACCCCTGCGCTAAACAGCAGGCTACCGTGAGACTCTCGTTAGAGACTTCACTCCCAACTCCTGCATATGAATCTAAGCCGCAGGGGCCTGATCACCCGATCTCTGACTAGGAACTTACTACCTCCGGGCCGCAGGTTCCTGAGCACCGAGAATCCCCTTCCCCATTCAATGCGGCTAGTACGTAGAAACCGTAGTTTTCCTTTCACGACCCCGGAGGACAGTGGAAACCTTGCTCCCGAGTTTCGTAGTAAAGTTACCCATCGGGGGTTTCTATGTATGGTAAAGCTAAAATATTAAAATTCCGACTAATTTTAAAAATAAGAGGCATTATGTTTTAATATTTTATATTTTATATTTAATAATTTAAATAATATTAATAATTTTTTATATTTGAAAATTAAATGTTAATACGTTTCTCTGACAGAGAGTAGTACCACCTGTTAAAATTTTAAACATATGCAACTAGAGAAAATAAATGGATAAAATAAGACTGGAGAAAATAAATCCATAAAGTTTTCAACAAAAGCTTTCACTTCCATTTTTTTCGAAACTCAATATTTATTTCATAACATACTCTTTCACTAAACTCGTCAAATATAAAATGGAACTTTTTGTAACCGAATTCTTTTGAGTGACTCTGTAAATGAACAGCAAATGCTTTGCACACCATAGTCCATAGAAAACCTGTTGTAGTGTACCTCAGTAATGCGTATTATTGATTGTGTTTTAAATATATAACATCATTGAAAAATCTGCAAAGATCTTTTACCAATTATGATGATGCATCATATATTGTCCTTTTATTTTTTTTAATTAATGTTTACTCTTTCTTTCCTTTTATTCAATCAGTTATAACTGGATTTATTAAAAAGTAATCTCAGGGGAAATACATTTGACCATATTGTGTGAAGTAACTAATGCTCACACATTTTAAATTACAGGCTTGGCCGGTGATGTAAGAGTGAAAGTACATTGCAAAGCTTCGCAGAACCCATATTGTGAGCTCTTATCCCCAATAATTGACTGCAACACATCAAAAGCTATACGATGTTATTTATTGGAACTTTCGTGAAAACAAATTTGATGGGGTGGTCCATTAGACAGGCAAGTCTTTACATAGACAGAGTATCAGGCCGAATGAAACACTTACATATCAATCGCACGCCAACATCCACTATAATACAAGGCCAATATGAGAGTTTAAACAAACGCCAAAATTATCCGTTGCATAGAAAAGCAATGGGAGCGAACTTAAATTATTGGCGAATAAAATGATAAAGACAAAATCGCGAAAATACTCAAACCAACCCTATAGAAATATCTACAATACGTTAGAATCTACATATCTTACAGATGACAAATATCATTAATGATTAAATTTATTGTCTGACAATAATGCAATAAATGGATAAAATCCCCTTGTTAATAAAAATGATCGCTTTCTTTTATACACAAAGTAGTAAAATTACCCACATAAATCACGTAACTAAAATAAATTAGTATAAAATTAACATCGAAATGACAAGAATGCAATTATCGTAAATCTTTACATATAATTTAAGTTCGATGAATGAATCAATCCGTTTAATGTTTATAGTTTTATAACATACATCCGAAAGAAAAGAGAAACATGAAAATGTATTTCGCCCTGAGATTACTTTTTAATAAATCCAGTTATAACTGATTGAATAAAAGGAAAGAAAGAGTAAGCATTAATTTTAAAAAATAAATAAAAAGGGCAATATATGATGCATCATCATACCAATAGATCAAAACATAATTGAATTCTTCTGCTACTTATTCTGTACTTTATATCTATATAAAACTTGTTGTAGTCCACTTCAGTAATGCATATAAATTTCATTATGCTTGAAATATGGTAACATTTTTTTAAATACACAGCGAACGTTTTTCTTTTTTTCTTTTTGCTTAGAATGTAACGAGTTTCTTTCCTGTATACGAGGCATTCTCACATAATTTTGACTTTTAAGGGGTCTCAGAACTCTTAAAATTGGAAAAAATGAAAAAAAAAAATAACAGACTATTTTAAACATTTAATATCTTAAAATGTATTTGATTTTAAGACACAATTTTAATTCGGATGTAAGATATAAGTACTTTCTTTCATTTCAAATATTTAAAAAAATGCAAGATGCAGAATTAGAATTTACAGGGGGCTGCAAAATGTCAGACATTTGACGAGCAAAAAATCTGCATAACAGATCACGCGCAGAATTACTAAATAAATTTCGCAACTAGAAGGAAAATTTTGGTTCCTACTTATACTTCACATTGTAATAATTACCCCGAACCTAAACAATGTTGTATTTAAAGCATTTTTATATTTTTGATATAAAGTTGTATTTAGCTAATGCAAAATTTAGAAAATTTCAACACTGTAATCACCTAAAAAAATATTTTTTTTTAACAATAAAAAGGAAATTTTAGGTTTCAGTTTATACAGACTAAAGTGAAACATATGTTTTGAAAATTTCATGAAAAAAATATTCAGAACTTATTGAGATATTGTGCGCGTTATGCTCAAAAAACGTCATTTGGAGAAAAATGGCTTTTAAGTTTCGGAAACGCTGCTTCAGCTATTGAGCGGCTATAATTTTAAAAGCCATAACTTCTGTTCTAATGGGAATTTCAAGGAAATAATTCTATCAAAACATTCAGAAAAGATAAGAGTTTAACTAAAAAAAGTAAAATTTAAAAAATTTCAAAGCTTTAAAAGTCATAAGACCCATTAAGTCCCTGAATAAAAATTTTATTTTATAGAATATTCTTTTGGTTTTTTTTTATTTCTTATATTAGAAAATATGCCATTGCATGATTGTATAATAATATTAGCGAGATAAATAAGTTTTGGACGATGTTAGGAGGTCAAAATGTACCATGAAATTCCTTACCGTCTCGTGACCCTGATGCTTTTTAAGTTTGGAGGTGACCCTGATGCTTTTTAAGTTTGGAGGTGTCTGTATAAAATTGTTTTAATAAAAGTAACTCGACGTAATTTTTTTCCTGAAACTGGCACTGTTGTTTTATATAAATATGTAGCAAAAAAATTAACCTGCAGACATTTTTTACAGTTGTTATTATTTTTTTAACTGTGTTTCTGATTTTAAGATTCCTTAACGTGCCTCTTTCCATAATTATACAGAAAATCTCTCCAGATGCAGCCACAGAATGTTTTTCAACTTTTTTCTCATGCAGAGGTGTGTTAGAGAAACAATGGTTGTAATTCTTTGACAGAATGTTTACTGCAGAATTTAAATGTTCAGTTTCTAACATTGTGGGTTTATTGGTAGTCTTACCGTCCCCAAGGTTTATTCCTGCACTTTTCGAGGTAATTTTTAGGGTTCCGTACTTAAAAAGTAAAAATGGAACTATTATAAGATCACTCCTGTGTCTGTCTGTCACAGCCATTTTACTCATAAACTATGGAACGTGGAAAGTTCAAATTCGGGGAAGTAATAAAGACCATTGAGCCACATATTTTCAGATTAATAAACATTCATAAATATATTTAGTAAAAAAGTAGAGAGGCTAATTATGCTACTTGAAAAAAATATCTTTTCTTTGCATGTCATGTGGGATATCCTGTGAAAGCTTTTGTAACGCTGAATTCAAAAATACATTCCTTTTAATTTTAGGTATTATATTTTCAAAGATATAGTCGAAAATGTAGCGCAAAAATATGTCTACCCCCCCCCCCCCCTCCCATCTAACTCCGAATCTACTGAAACTAAAATTATGAAAAAATTAGAGGTAGTAGACGTTAATGTAAACCTTGCCGGAAAATTATAGCGATTACCCTAGGTCACATAGTTTTTGAGTAATTAGCATTTTTCTCTTATACACAAATTTCGATTTACGGGCATTCAGAAAAATTGTTAAGCATCGCTGAATATACCTATCGTTGCAGAAGAATAAAAGCATTGTTGATAATCATTTTCAAAAAAATCATCGGTAATTAGCCGAGATATTAACCCTTAAAGGTACGGTCAGTTTGGACATACCCAAGGACAGGGACGGCGTACTCTATGCCTAGTTAACAACTTTTAATGATATATATGTGTAATGTAATGCCCAGTAACAGTATAAAAGCAATAAACGTCAAATTGTTAAAAACATACTAATTTAAGGGGTCTCGGGACTCTAAAAAGTGGAAAAAATGAAAAAAAAGACCATTTTCAACATTTAATGTCTTAAAATGTATATGATTTTAAAACACAATTTTAATTGGGATAAAAAATTGCAAGATACAGAATTAGTATTTATAGGGGGCTCGAAACTGTTAGACATTTGTCGAACAAAAAATTGGCATAACAGTTTACGCGGAGGATTACAAAATAAATATTGCAACTAGAATGAAAATTTTGGTGCTTACTTATACTTCAGATTGTAATAATTTTCTTGAATTTAAATAAATTTGTATTTAAAGCATTTTTATATTTTTAATGCAATGTTTCATTTAGCTAATACAAAATCTTGAAAATTTCAAGAGTAAAATCGCCTAAAAAAATATTTTTTTTGAACAATAAAAAGGAAATTTTAGGTTCAGTTTATACAGACTAACATGAGATATATGCTTTGAAAATTTCATGAAAAAATATTCAGAAGTTTTTTATGTATCCTGCGCGTTATGCCCAAAAAACGCCATTTGGAAAATAATGACTTTAAAGTTTCGGAAACGCCGCTTCGGCTATTGAGCGGGTATAATTCTAAAAGCCAAAATTTCTGTTCTAATTGGAATTTCAAGGAAACAATTATATCAAAATATTCAGAAAAGATAGGAGTTTAACATCTAAAAAAATTAAATTTTCTTAAATTTTGAAGCTTTAAGAGTCCTGCGACCACTTAATCCTTTCCGACACGGAGTAATTCTATTTATAAACTTATGAAATAATGAACTGACACCAGAATTTATAAACGAATTATTAGAAAACGCGAACTTTCTTATTTTCACGTACATGATAAAAGGAAAATTTTAATTAAATATTCTTAGTGCCGGTTGTCTGTTTTGGAATTAAAATTAGGTGTCCGTTTTTTAAGGGCATCGCCCTCGAAAGATTTAATTAGAATGAATCGCATAAATACTGTGGGATTCGTGGTAGTTTGCATTGATCGTATCTCTCAATATGCCTCAAGTGACTTTAAAAGTTAATTAAATACCTATCTGGAGAAACGCGGCACTGACCAAGGCGGCGTTGCAACTTTGAGACCTCAATTCGAAGCGCGCTTAGCACAATGCCAAATTTAAACTTTGAACAAAGGTTTTGTTTTAGCTACACTGTAGAAATAAAGGTTATTACTACGCTGAATTTAGTTTCATGAAATGCCAAATGAAGTTTAACTATGCACTGCTTTTATTGTCTGTATCGAATTAAGTTCATCATGAACAGATTAGGATAATATTAAAAAAGGAGTTATACGAATAGCTATATTTGATATTATTTAGGTTCCATATTTCTTTGAACTTTCATGGTATACCCATTTACACTTTCTAATATATACAGTTATACCCAACCCTACGTTGTATAGTTTTTTACAAAGTCTTAGTATTCTTTTAGTAACGTTTTTTTGTTTTTGTTTTTTTAATAATACAATTACAAATTCATATATTTATTCTACGGAACCCTCTGTGCGCGATTAATGCTCGCACTTTACCGTTTATTTTTATTATTATTTAATCCAATGTAAACAACTGTTGCTAAAAATCAATGAACATTGTGACTATCGCTTAGTCTTAACATATTTTGCCTAAAAATAGGTGATAACTTTCCTTACAGTCCCCTTTTTTGTTACCGTCCCTTCCTTACCATCCCCGTTCTAATTCATTATTAAATGGATGGAAAGGGCCTCACTGGGATAGTACAGCATTAAACATCAACGCTGAATAAGACTATTATTTAATTATAGCTACAAGAACGTAAAAGATTAAAACTGGAAGTTTAAAAATGCCGAGTTTTTTCTTAAGTTGAATTTCACATGTTTCTTATTCATGAAAGTTAAAATTATCGGAGAATGACTCACATGTATTTTGTTATAAATCATCGCTTTTAAAACTTTTAACTATTGAGACCCTCTAGACATTCACAAAAAAAGTAAACAGCCCGTTTTATTGTACTGTTTTAATGAAATCTTAGTAACGGATTCTTTCAAAATAATGATACATTTTTTATTTCTTACCTGTTGAAAAGCATTTTCTTCAATAGTAGCATCAAAAGTTAAATTAGTTGAAAATAATTTACTTCTGTGTATTTCTGACGTAAATCTACATGAAGTAAAGCTGTTTTCAAGCGATAAATAAATGCAGCCGTGTATTAATACATGTTTACGTTTACTTATCAGCCTACATTGGCATCAATACTAATTATGTAACATTTGATTATTATTTAATAATAGATATTTCTTATACATAAACATTTTATTTTTTCGGATTAACTACGCAGCTTCTCGTTACCTGTTCGCGACCAACAGTTGGAGAAACAATGTTCTAAGTATTTAATCGTAATAATTTGCTACAGGCTTTATCGTTCCCGGGATATTCTAACCGTCCATACACTTATATTTCTGTTTGCAACCATGAAATTCTTAGTAAAAGATTTTAAATGACAAAATTTATTTATTTATTTATTTTTTTAATATATGGAATATATTTTTTTAGGTATATATGATATACCGGAATATGTGTATTACAAGTAAATAACAATAAAATAAAATAATTCAGCTTAAAATAATAGGAACTGCTAAATTTCAGCCTTTAAGACAACGTTACACCAAAATCTTGTACTAAAAATACCATATTGTTACTATTTCATATTAAAATGTTCTATGGGTACTGTGCGAATTCAATATAAGTAAAAATTTAAAAGAAAATGAAAGTTAGAGAGATAAAATGTCAAGGGGACGGTAAGGAAAATAAAACTCGTAAGTTTAACTTTGTTCTTCAGTTAAATAAAATACTTAAAAATCATGACCATTTTTTCTTTATTTTGAATCATTAAGGCATTCTTTTATAAGTTTAAATTTTTATTTTATTAAGTTTAATTTTAAAATTATGTGAGAAAACCTCATACCTGCAAACGAATTATAACACCTACACACTTCATTTTCAATAGCGAAAATGCTACAGTAATCCTCAAAAGCCCCAACATGCCAATCCTAGTACATTTGCGTGATCACTATTACGGCAAAATCTCTAGCCAAACGGCTGAAAGACAAACTAAAGTTATACATACTTTTAAACTATTGGGTCATTCGAAAAGTCGTGTCCGTTTGCGAAAATCAATTCGTCCCGGAAAATTCTATCATTTAATTACTAGACATTGATTCCGATATCTAATGTCTATTAATTACCGGTCAGAATTTTCCGGTACGATTTTTCCAAACGGACACGACTTTTCGAACGACCCAATATGTTGGAAAATGCTAAAATGCAGTTATATTATACACGAAAAGTCTAGTAAATATAGAACAAAATTTCTTACGTTTTTCTCTCTTTCAACATTCTACTCTCTTGAGAGTGGCGAGAGAAACAAAAGTAGATTGTCACTAAAAAAAGAAAAGAAAAAAACTCTTCTAGGAAAGCTTTTAGGCAACCATTTTTAATTCCAATTAACGGAGAATCTTCATAGTAGATTTAGCGACCTGAAACAAAAGAAACAAATGATATACAGGGTGCCCACTTTTACAATACTCTACTAGGCAATTCTTATATAATAGATATTTGTATATACTTCCAGTTATAAAAATGTTTAAAAAGAAATAAATATTTATTTAAAAACCAATTTCAATCAACAAATAAATTTATGGAAAAAACAATGCATTTTCTTTTTAAATGCGCTTTGGAAGTCATGTAAGTTATATTTTTATATAAAATCCTCATACAACAACATATCTAACAAAAGAAGAAGAAGAAAATCATCCATACTTTTCAATTAAAGAAAAAGTCCAGTTATGAAAGAATCTTTTGAATTTTAAACATTTTGAGCAATTTAAAAACAAGAAAGCTCAATACTCTAAAGCAAAGTTTTTCAACCGCCATGCCGGTTGAAGATGTAAGGTGCGGCATGAAAAATGTTAATGATAGTATTAAAGATAGTCTCTTTTCATTAATTCTCACTAATGTATTTCTAAATGCTGAAAAAAAAGAGTATCAAAAATATTTGTTCATTTCTTAAAGTCTTATTCGTGTAAAATTAACTTTAGTGCAATGATGACTTTTATAAACAATATTTCACGAACATGTTTAGAATCCTTGAAAGAAAGTTTAAAAGTATGTCTACCTGAAAAATGAACGCGTTGAAGTAAATATTCTAAAACTGAATCATTCACTCAACTTCTGCTTTCGATATTAAAATATAATATCCAGTAAATATTTAGAAACAAACAAATTTTAAAACTTGGAAACCAGTCTTAAATTATAACTTAAATTAATAAAAGACGTTTCAAACTGAAACATCTAGTAAAATTACAAAACAACGTGTTAATACACAATAATAAAATCTATAAATGAACTTTCAAGTATTAAACAAGATCCTGAACAGTATAAATGTCAATTGATACCCAAAAAGTAAGGGGAACTGTAAACAACATCGTAGAGAACAATAGAAATATGTAGGAACAAATTCCAATCAACAGTTCGTCTAGAAAAATGACACTAACAACAACAGAGTTCAGAGATAGAGAGAAAGGAAATGTGTTGGCTTGGCGTGAAGCTAAAAATGCAACCCTTAAACGGGTTAAAACCAGTTACAATTCGGCTCAAACATATGCCGCTCCATACGGGTTGTGTACGGATCGGATAGAAAACCTTTACCCGTCCAATGAATTCAATACTTGTTCCACGTGCTTATCTTGTTTGGGCCGAATGAGTGCATTTGTTTGAACGTGAACCGGCTTCATATTGTAAAACATTTTGGAGGTTTACTGCATCTCTATTATATTAGAACTCTGTGCTAACAACAATAATTTTTTTAAACGACTTACCTCTAGTTTACATCTAACACCAGGAAGGAATAATGATTGTGTAATTTCTGTGCAAATAATGTGTAAATTCCGTCTGACAACTTTTTCGGACTTATCGTTTTGATAACAACGCTGTCGTAGCACAAAAAAGATAGTAACTAACACACCATTGTCTTTCACATGTTCACGTTCAAGAATAAGTCGTTTAAAAATATTAAATCACCAGGGAGTACAAGTAGCCCAGTGATAGGGGAGCAAAAAAAAGGCCCAATTCGGAAATAATTAGGGGAAAGCTAGAAATTGTTTTATCCCTTCAATTTATGTCTGGAATGAATATGCTACGTTTTCCTCCTCGTACTAGGTGAGCGTTAGGAATTATACATTGATTTATAGTCAAAGAACACATTTTTTTGAAATACCATAACACTATCTCGAAATCACTAACTTTTTCAAAAACATTGTCAATACAAATACTGTAGAGCTTAAAATTCTGAATAAAATGAGTACCTACACTTAGTACTTTTGTTGAATATTAAGGTCACAATTCTACTTTAAAGTTTTGGTCACGTGGTCAGAGGGTTAAACTCAGAATTAATTAGGGGAAAACTGGAAATCGTTTTAATCCCTTCAGATTAGGTCTAAAATGAATATTCTATGTTCTCCCCTTCGTACTAAGTGAGCGTTAGGAAATATGTACACATTTACATTCGAAAAACACGATATTCTTTAATATTTTTAACTATATCTGAAATTGCGACCTTAATTTTGAACAAAAATAAAGTGAGTATTCATTTTATTCAAAATTTTAAGCTCTACAACATCTGTATTGGCAATTTTTTGATATAGTTAGCTGTTTTGAGATATTGCTAAAGTAATCTGGTCTTTCCTATCTTGAAGCTCTTGATTAGCGATTAAAGCAATTTTAAGCTCTACAGCATTTGCATTGACAATGTTTTTGATAGAATTAACTATTTTGAGATGAAGCAGAAAATCAAGCGGGCTCAGACTATCATTACTAAATAGCTGATTGAGCTCCCATGAAGCAACTAATGCTGTTTCAAACGCATTAACAAATAAAGGCCCATTTTTAGGTGTGTTCGTAATTATATAAATACGTAGCACCTATAGTTGTCGATCAATCCGTCCGTCTGTCCGTCCGGCCGCATATAACAAAGCAAAAAATACGTAACCGAATGGTCTGAAATTTTAAATATATAATTGTTGCAAATTTTGTCGAGTCATTTCAAATGGTATGAAAATCGGATGTATAGTTTAATTACAGGTACAATCAAAAGTTTTCTTTTACATTACGGCCATACAGGGACAGTCAAGTTTTCCGTTACATTAAGGCCAATGGGAAAAAATTATTTCAAGTGCATTTTAATGATGTTAAAGCCTTTCGAACAGAATGAAATTTATAAGCACTTATGAAGTGCACTAAAATATACATTCAGTATAATATGTGGTGCAAAAAATATTTATAAAACTAGTTATAGTACGAACGCAACTCATTTGTCAGGTTCGATGAGCACTTTTCAACTTGTTTTCTTTGAAGTGAAGTAAAGTAAGCTGGTGCATGATTATCAAACAACTCCATGCTATATTTATTTTAGGATGTAATGCACACTAGTATGTTACCTGTTTTTGCTATCCTTTACTCTTATTTTTATGGTCGATACACTTTTTGTTTCTTTGAAATTAGTCATTACTAAAACAACTCGATTGTCATTCCATCGAACTGCTCCAACTTTGTTCTTTGTATCGAAATTGCTGTCTGAAGAGCAGCGATCCCTCTTCGACATTGTTTTACAGGGCATAACCGGGCATTTAAACATTCTATGTTCTCTAACAGGACCTGTAGTGAAGTTTATTTGCAAGAATAGATAAATTAGCAGTCTCCTTGGTGTCGCTCAGTGCATCGGGATCTGGAGCTAAAATTACTAATTCGGCTAAATCACTTCCATCATTGTCATCTTAAGCCCACAAAAAATCCAAGGCTTCCTGCGCAATTAATAATTTACGTTATATAGTAACCCTTTATCTACTGCATTATGATCTACTGCAATTTTTTTCATGCAAATTTTTTTTTTCGGTTACTACAATGAAAATTAAAGGATAGTCATAAAAAAAATACTCACCCGTGAGAAATTTAATTCCTTAGAGGTAATTAATTAAAATGATACTTTAAAGTACCGTCCGTACACTATGAACAAAATACCGTAACATAAAACCCACAAGGTATTTCAAATTGCACCAGAATTATAGTAAAATTTTTTCGATTTAATAAGTATGTGAAATATAGCCTTTTTTCATATTTACAAAGAAATGTTTTGGCAAATCCCGGTGCCAATCATTTATTTCAGCACTTTAGCATTGAAAATGCTTTGTTCTGAAAGGGTTAAAAAAATCTATTTTTTTTTTTTTTTTTTTTTTTTTTTTTGGTTTCCATCTTGTTAGCAGTCCTTTAGTTATGTGACGTCTATATTCCAGGGACAACATGTTTTCTCGCATCTCCGCATATGCAATATATGAATTTACATATGTCATTTCTAGCATAGCAAAAAAGAGCCGGTGCCACAACTTTTTCGATTTCCTATAAAAAATAATAATGAAACAGAAAAGAAATACTATGAAAATTATTACTATACTACATTTTACTATAATTACATTTTAAAGCAGATGAAAACGATGGATAACTACACAGACGAAAAGTAAACACAAAGTTTTTCTCCAACACCGAGTGTACTGACGGTACTTATAAGTATCAAAGAATAATTCAACTATTAAATCAAATGCATACACCGTTCACACCTAACATAGCTAGTCAAATTGTATTCTAAGATCATAATGAACACATAAAAAAAATCCAACACTTATCTTATATGCTTTACTGTATTTACAACAATAAAAAGATGAGCGTGACAATCCGTACAAAATGTTGTCACAAAACACATCGACTGTTTGAAAGATAGCCTCCTTCCTCGCTAAAATAACACACCTAGAACTACTGCTGCCATGTATCCTGATAAAGTGGAGTTAAAAGAATGCTTTTGCAAAGTATCATTAGAATATTTGTAATATTCACTATGGGATGAAAGTTTAAAGTGAGTGTACTTATAAGTACCGCAGTAGATAAAGAGTTAAATACTGTCATTAAAATAATTTTGAAAAGAAAACAAAATTGAATTATACAAAAACGAGAGAAAGTAGGTTTGCTTCCATGAATTTCAAAATACAAACTGCCTTTATGAACTGTTGTTTGAGAACAAGCCACTCCATCCCTCACACACCTGTCAGACAGACTGTTTGGCGCCTGCGTTAGTTGTAGCACATCAATGTTTGGAATGTTACAGAGGATCATCTCCATTACTAAGTGATGGTAAAGGTTAGGAAAGAGTGGATTTGTCTTATCTTCAGAGCAGTCGAAAGCGCATCGGAAAATTATCTCCTACATATTTTACTTTGTTTTATTTTCTGGTATAAAAGTATGGAATAATAACTCAATAAATTTATATGTGGGCTTTACTAGGAGTTCTAAACTTTTAAAAACATGTATGTTGAAAAAAATAGACATAAAATCTGCAAAAATGGCCATCTAAAAAATTTAATAAAAAATATCCAACATTAATTTAAACTTGCGATAAAGACAAATATATTTTTAAATGAATCTTAAATAATAAATAGTTTTTAAATTGAATTAAAATATTCAAAATAATTTATAGAGAGTCCGCTTATGTGTGCTGTCCTACTTTTAGGACGAAGAGGAAATATGGGTTAATATTTTCGGAAAAGAAATGTTGCTGTTTATTTCTATACGTACCTTTCTTGGAGTTTTCCAGGGAGTTTGGCACACCTATTTCTGATAAGAAATTTTCTATTGAAGAATTGCATTTGAAAAGAACATTGCATGTAACAGAGTGCGCGCGTTTTAGCACAATTTTTTAGTAGAATTTTTCGCCTTATTTAAAAGCAGAAAAATATTGTGGGGCCCTGTCAAAGCGCCTAGTGTTAGTGCGTTACGTATACTACAATACTGAACTAATAAAGTTTATTTTAAAAATATATATATATATCATAGAATACTATATAATATCGATGTATGAAGAATACCATACTTTCACATTTAATATACATAATTATTTTTTATTTCGCAAAATCTTGTTTCCTTTATACTATTTTAAATATTTATTTTTTTGCGTTCATGGTTACTTTCAGAATCATCAAATCTATACATTCGCCGACAATTATATTCAATTTTGCCTGTAAGAAATATAAAATTAATACTTAACCTTTTTCTTACGGAGAAATATTTTAAAACAAAACTAGAGCAATAATATTCTTATTTTATACAGAGTAGACGTTATTTCCAATTGTATAGTGAGACTCGGAGCCCTTTAACAAGGCCGGCCCTGACTGTGATTACGATTTTATCATATCTTGTAGAGTATTTACAGAAAATCATTTTTTAAAGAAAAATAATTTATAAAACCCGGAATAAATATATAGAAGTTATTTTTATTAATATTATACTTTCGTCTTTAAACAAAATAAAGCGTAAAATTTGTAGGCATCATGTAATAAATCTGTCTTGCGAGACAGGTTGAAAAGCAATATTCAACAAAAGAATGGACTATAAAATGCTCTCTATTTGAAGATGGCACTAAGACGAACACTTTGAGACGAACTTCCTTATTACAATCTTTTAGCTTTGCTACTATAACTAAATATGTAAACAAAAGTCAGATTTTTTTTTCTTTGCATTTTCTAAATTTCAGATTAAAACACATTTTAGGCATTGTTTCAATTTATAAGTAAATGAGAAGGCTAGTGCCACTAAAATTTTTGTCCTTTTTTTTATTAGGATTTAGCACAGTTCTACCATTAACACAGTTTATCCATTTTATTATTTTCCAATCGCGCCCGTCGGCCTAATCGTTCGGAGTTTTCGTGGTTTTCTTCGAACCTTGTATTTCCATGCGTAAATACGGATTAGGTTCCCTTAGAAAGACCCCCACTGAGGGCACTCCCCCTTGGGCCTATATCCCTCGTGTAGCTAAGCGGCCGTCAAAATTCAACCCAACCCAATTTATTATTTTATATGTATTGTTATGTATTAACAAAGGACTTTTATACACATTTTTAACCATAATCTTAATTTTTCTGTCATCAATCGATTACTCACAATTTACTAAAGTTGTGAAAAAATTGTAAAATAAAATTGTGTCGGTAAAACTTATTTCACGGCTAAAACATTTTCTCTACTCTAAACAGCTATTATTCAATCCAATTTTAACCGTAATTAAACGGAACTTTTTTACATTTGACACAGTTTTGAAAATTGCTTTTTCTAAATGTAATTTATAGCCCTTGGGAGTCAGTATATCATTGAATTTCGTAGGTTTTGTAAAGATTCTTTTAATAATTTTTACGAAAACGTGTGAGTTTACAGAAAGACATGTTATAGTTTCTAAAAAATTTGATCGAATTCTACATTATGAGTGCTCGTTTGTGAAAAAATCCTTGTACATAAAATCTTGTAAAAATTCGAGCCAATATTTTTGTAGAGGTTAGCGGATTACAAATCCGCTATATTTTCTAAAAAAAATGATCGAATTTTTTACATTATGAGCGCTTGTTTGTGAAAAAATCCTCGTATAAAATCTTGTAAAAACTCTAGCCAATATTTTTGTAGAGGTTTGTGAATTACAAATCCGCTAATCGGAATCCGGAACCGTCCCGGAAATTTTCATATGATTTATAAATGAACCTCTAAAAAAACATATATATGAAAAATATTCCACAAATTAAAACTATACCCATTTTATTTATAAATGCAAATGATTTGAAAAGTTAGATTTCCAATTACATAAAATATGGTCTGCGTTCACTTACAAATCTGTCTCTTTCTCTATTTCAATTGAAAAAGAAGAAAACTGGTGAAATACTGATAATTTTAATAATAACTTTCGATCAAATTTTATCCAATCAAACTTTTTTTTTTCGTTTCACTTAATTTTATTTTAAATATTTTTTTTAAATAAACTTTTGGAAAGTTAATGAAACACATATTTTATAAAAGTTTTTACTTATTTGTTTTGAGTTTGTAGAAGGACGACACAAAGTTTTTGAATCAAACATAAGGCTTCATAAGGTTCTACACCTCTGACCACTCCAAAGGCCTCTTCGACGTGCAACTATAAATTTAAAACTTCCAGTCTTATAAACTTTTTAAAATAGGGGAAGGAAAGGGGAAGTGAGAGCAAAGTAATCATTTGAGCTTTTCCCGCACTATAGTGCCCTCGCCACGCTGGAACTAGGCGAAATTGTCGTCACACATGCTGGTAATATTGTTTGCGATTTTGAAATGGAAAGCTACATTTTTCTAAAAAAGAAAATAAATTGAAACTGGTGTGAATCAATAAGAACTAAAAGATCTTCTTAAAACGCCATCAAAAACTTTTAAAAGCACTAGGCCTTTCGAAAGATCTGAGTCTTTCTTCGGCAGGCGCAAAGAAGACGTTCTTTTACATGAAAGATTCAGCAGCAAGATTCTAACATTTTTCTAACTCATTGTACTGTTTTCGGCATTTTTTACTTTAGGCAAGTGCCACAATTTCTTGATTACAGCTAAATAATATGTAGTGTTATAATTATTTGCTCTTATCCTATTTGATCAGTACGAAATAATCTTTTAAATAACGTGTTTTTGAAATAATAAAATATAATGAACATATTCTATTGTAGTTAGGAATTGTGTTACAGACATTAGCAAAAAAATGCGTTCACATTACAAGAATTTGAAATAAATCAATAAGTTGTTAACTTACAATTTATTGTCCTTTTAGCTGCCCCGTTCGAGCCTTTGAAGATGCGAAAAAATCTTGCAATGAAGTTTGAACCGACATTGTTTCTTTTTTTACTTTTAGAAGCTCTTTGTAACAGCATACTGAGTTGTCTTAGCTTTTTCTAGTGAATTTTTTTAATTTGTTTGTCACTATCACTTGGCTGTCGCAGGAAAGCTTTCCTTCATACAACCAAAATTCTTCGAAAAAGTTCAAATTGCGTCTTAATTAACCCCTTCAAGACGAGTGTCTTTTACAGAATTTTTAATTTTTTACCACCGGTTTTTCAAAACAGAAATTTTTGCCTAATTGAATCGGGAAAATGCTCGGATTAAATAAGGCAAAATTTACAATAAAAATCTACTGGTGAAAATAATCACGAATTCTCAGCACCTTACGTGGCACGTATACTGGTCGCTCGTCCCCAAGGGCTTAAGGAAGTTTTTACTGCAGGCCAGAAGACACTTAAGTCTAGGGGACGTAAGTCAGGATACTACTGTATATTAATTAAACAATCTACTATAATTAAAAAGGAAACCTGCTAATACGCAATAAATAAAGTTAGTCTTAGATGCTTTATATTCCCTCAGCCGTTATTTCGAATTGTTTGCCGATTTTTTGTTGGCGTGTTGGCGGTGTTTATGGATATGGCAACCTCGATATATGGAATCCCGTGTGACGTGTGTGTTGTGACGTGTCGTGACGTGCAACCCTTGAGAAGCTCATTTTAGCTTGGAATGTTGTGAATGTATTTTGATATTGTGTTGTATAGTTCTGCCTTTTTATTTTTATGTGAAATTTATTGAATGTATTTGACTGACTATGGTTTCTGTAGTCCGTTTAAACGCTCTTGCTGAAGTAATTAGGAAATATGAGAAGAAAAGAAGGTTTGTTTATAGAGTGTGAATGCGTATTCATTAGCCTATTTTGGAAAATGACGGTGATGATATTTCGTGCTGGAGCTTTCAAGAAAGCAAATGTCTGTTAAGATATGTTGATAGTTTTATGTATATTTTGCTGCTTTAAGAGTTTTTTACATTTTGAGATTGCTACAAAGCGAGAATTGCTGAATTTTGAGAATGCTACACCGCGAGAAATGGTGAATGCAGTGATATTTTTTTCAAATAATGTGCGCGAAGCATACATACAACGATTACTGATTGCCATGTTAGCGAATTTTGTTTTTTATGTGTATTTTGCTGCTTTAAGAGTTTTTTACATTTTGAAGCGAGAACTGCTGAATTTTGAGAATACTATACAGCGAGAACTGCTGAATGCAGTGATTTTTTTCGGTTAATGTGCGCGAAGTCACATACATCGATTACTGATTGCCATTTTAGCTAATTATGTTTATTATTTACATTTTATTTTCGTTAAGCCAAATATGCGTATAAACCGGTGCTTGGCGACATTTACTACTTGGCGGAAAAGGGGTTTTCACGCCAAGAAATATTCCGAGATGGCGGCCGCGGGAACTTATGACATCTGTTCCTAATGTTGTTCCCCATATAAAAAAAAAACTTTATTTAAAATACTGCAAATTATATAAAGTAGAGTTAAAATGTTTGAGAGCAATCTTTGTCTTTTCTATCATAATTTTCTAAATCATTAACTTCTGCTTAATTGGAATATAATTTCATAACAATTTAAAGTTGATATTTACTTTTACTTTTTATTTTAACACTTTTCTAGCCGTCTTGCCTTTTAAGATGAAATTTTACTTCCTCATAACCGCTCATTGGTTTTGAATAATTAGTTTTATACATAGTAAACTTTAACTCTTCATGTCCCAAGTCTTTTTTTCTGAATTTTTAAAAATAAGTTAGATGATTTTTGCAATCATTATAATGTAAAAAATTTTCAGTGCTGAAATTTTCCTCTCTGAATGTTTCAACACCAAGAAAGCTGAGCAGATGTTATGAAGCTGAAGTCAAGTCAAGTCAACGCGGTGCTTAAGGAGTACCGACGTGGATCGTGTTACCGCCACGCGAAACCTCCAACGAAATTGAAAATGGTGATATAAAATTAAATTTAGAAACAACGGTTAAAATAACTAAGAATTTTGAAAAGCCTGGTGGAGAGCCCTAAACCACATTCCGGGGTTTTGAAGCACCTGAGGCACAATTCTGCCTCTAAATAAATGGCGCATAGAGCAACCAACTGAATTTGGGTGCCCTACACTTCGTTGACAGACGGATATCTGACTCGCCAAATACGGAGAGTGAAGAAGGAGGTGGTACCAGGAGTCACAGCTAAGCCTGACATCCAGGAAAACCAGAGGCCTTTAACTAACACTTTCTCTAAAACGATAGAAAAGGGGGGGGGGGCACATAGATCACTAAATTTTGATAGTCAAGCCTAGTGCTCATCACAAGTCGCAGATCTCCCTGCTTTCACACAAACGGCCAAGCCTTGAAAAAGGCCTTGTGGTACTCAGGGCCTGATTACCAACGGGGCACACTTGCACCAATAAATTTTAAAAGAAACGTTTGACTTATCTAAACGCCGTATTCATGTAAAATTTCCGCCATGAATGAGGCAAAATTTTCTGTTTATTTTTAGTGGTAGGAATTTGTCCCGTGGGTAATCAGGCTCTGGTGGTACTAGACATCGAGATCTCTACAACTGCGATTTACCAAGATCGAAAAATGGGGGTAATTTTAAATTCAATAAAAAACTATCAAAAACAAAATAATTCAACTAAGCTGTATGATTCTGTGATCAGTCCCGGTAAACAACAACTCTCGTAGTCCCCAAAACAGCTCGAAGCTGAATTAGAAAATAAAAGAGTATACTTTAAAAACACTTTCTGTTACAAACATAATGAAACTGATATGAATTAGTGAGGTGCACTAAACCATGCCTTCTCTCTGTAGAATATGATCAGCATGGTTTAGTGCACCGCAACAATTCATATCAGTTTCATTATGTTTGCAACAGAGTAACATCATGCAATTTTTGCAAGGGGTGCATATAACGTATCATTCATTTACAGAGTCACACAAAAGAGTTCCTGTATGTGCTGGTCTTCGGGAAAAACTATTCGCATTTAAACCCTTAACCTACAATTTAACCTACGGTTTGGCAAATCCATAGCTACAACTAAAATTTAATAGAGATTTTCGCCTTTTTGAGCGTGGAATTTCGACGATTAAATTAAACTATATTTTCTGTGAAATTTTAGTGGTAAGAATAATTTACATTAGGCTCGATCATCGTACGCGGTCTATGCCCGTCATTGTAGGTTAAGGGGTTAATTATGCTGCACTATTTCAAACGTGGTTAAATTGATATATACAGTATAAGCTCGAAAATTCGGCATCATCGGGACCGAGAATAAGCCGGATTTTTGAAAATTCCGAATTTCTGAAGGAATATCAAAAGTACTTCCATTATTCTTAATAGTGCCTTTAGTCAAAATTTAATTCATAACCAATTGAAAATTATGTGATAAAAAAACTAAATGTTAAAAAAACTTACTTTAATTGAATTTTTTTATGGTACAAAAAAAAATCTAATAAACAGTCTATAAAACAGTAAAATTATCCTTTCATGAGTGTTTTTCTCTTTAACTCTTCGGGACGTCATTTTTTATATAATTGTTGTAATTTATATATTGTTGCAGTATTTTTAGCTTCTGATTTTTAATGTCATAAAATGTCGATTATCCGAATTCATACTCAGTACACAACATTTTCACAAATCGTTCTAACTGTTTTATCAAGGCGACTTTTTCTGCGATAGACAAATCTAAACATTTTATTTTAGAAGCAGCATTTTCTGATTTTGTTAAAGACTTCGTTCTAGCTCGAATAAATGAATAATAAAAATTTGCAAAACTTCAGAGGAGAAAATACATGTGTTCGTCCACCCTTTTCTCTTTCTCCCATAAGTTAGAAGTGTAAATAAAAAGGAGGGAAAAGATGACTTCGATGCTGGATTTTTGAAGTCACACTGCACAATCACTGAGGTTTATTAAAAGATGATTGCCCTAGAATATGATGCGCATTGCATTTATCGTTCATTTTCAGGGACACATAAAAGATTTCGGATACAATGTTGTATAAGTATTGTGAGTCCAGCAGTGATTGTTAAAAGTGCGTTTTCAGTTATGGCATGTGTGTTTTAGACTAACTAAATTTTTACATGCTACGTGAAGTGAATAAATTTTATAGACCATATACAGGGCTACACAAAAGAATTCGTAAGAAATACTGAGAATGAGAGGGAATTGCTTACAGGTGTTTTTTTAATTTGACATATGCATTTTCAAGGTCAATATATTCAGTATTCTAAGAGATGTTTGTAAAATATAAATAAAATCATATACAAGGCTATGCAAAGAACTGTAAACAAGGCCGTCTATGGCTGATAATTTTTAGAAGTATGATTTCAGTAATTTTAAGCGTGTATTTACCTTAATTAAATTAGAAATTAATGTATGACGTATATAAAAATCTATAGCTAATATACCGGGCTGTACGAAAAAATGCAAGTACGTTTACTTCTATTAATAAAAATTTCTGAAGTAAATTTTTTATTGTGTTATGCGTTTTCTTACTATACTAAATTTTAACATGCTATACAGATCTATAGATTTTATACAGAGTTGCACAAAAGCAGTTCATATACAGAGTTGCACAAAAGAATTAAAGTGCTTTTCGGGTTATCGATGGTAATTACTGAAATCTGATTTTCAAATGTGCTATCTGTTTTCTAAAAGACTAGCTGTTTTCTTGGGTATCATATTTGCGCTATTAAACGGCGAAATTTTATTAACCACTTGGGGACGAGCAACCGGTATACGTGTCACTTAATTCGCCCAGAATCCTTCATTATTCCCACCAGTTATTTTTTATTCTAAAGTTTACCTTATTTAATCAAAGCATTTTCGAGATTCAATTACAGAAAATTTTCTGTTTAGAAAAATCGGTGGCAAAAGATTAAAAATTAAGCAAATGGGCTATCGTCGTGAAGGGGTTAAAGTATTGTGGAAGAGTTGGAAAGTGTTTCATAATCTATGCTTGACGCATGATTTTTCTACTTGCTTTTAATTAATTTTGAAGAAAATATTTTTAACAGAAATCTATTTGTAGAAGTTTCAAATAGGTGAACCTAAAATTATACTTCAATCCCCAAGTAGTTTTTGAGTTATACTTAAAGAAATAAAGGCATTACAAACAGCTTTGCAACGAGTACAAACGAATTTAACATTAACACGTTAAACCTTCTAAACTTTAAATCTCATAATTCCTAAACTTTTTGACTGAAGATTTTTCGTTTGGTATCCTAAAGCAAATTTTCCCAAAAAAGCAAAATACGAATATGTTGCAAATTAAAACCTTGTAATAATATACTAATTTCAAATGCTAAAAGGTGTAAATTAAAACTTTAAGACCAGTAAAAATGCGTTTATTTCGACTGTTGACATGTTTCGACTCTCCCCGAGTCATTTTCAAAACAAATAAATGAAACTATTTCTAATTTGCACGGTCTATGAAACGCCATCATTTAGTTCTGTACGTATTATTTCATACTATGCACGTTATTTTTTATTTTACTTGGATGTTTATTTTATTTTTATTTTCATAACCACTGAGTAGCTCGAGGCATATTTTCGGTAAGTGAAATGATGCTGCATCGTTACATATTGAATTTTTACACGTTACAATTTCTGTATTTTTTCCCTTATAATGGATGTATGGTGTAGACTGGAGCGGAAGGTTATTTTACTTTTGTTGAAATTTATTTGAATGGTTTCTTCTTGATAAAATCTTGCTAGGGCTGTGGTTTTTCTATTATATTTAATATCAGCTATATATTCTCCTTTTTTCTATACTTAAATTTCCTGCTAGCATACCAATATAGTAATTCTTTGATCCGTCTGCTTTAATAAATAGTATTTCATACACCCCTGAGTAATTCTCAAAATTAATGGGGTCAATTTTAGCGCAAATGATATTTTTCAATTTCGGAGGTGGTTTGGCTACTAAGCAGATATTGAAACGTTTAAGACTATATTTTAATTTCTCAAAAAAGCTTGGAATATATTGAATAGTATGAAGTTTGTATTTTTGCGAATCAAATTTACTTTCAGGCTTATTATTAGCAATATCCACGATTAATTTGTTAATATGTTGAACTTTAAAACCATTATTATGAACAATTCTGCGAATATCATCTAATTCATCATTTAAATTATTTTGCGTGCATACTAGAAAAGTTCGTCTGATGAAAAATATGTATACAGAAAGAGCATAATAGCTGATATTAAATATAATAGAAAAACCACAGCCCTAGCAAGATTTTATCAAGAAGAAACCATCCAAATAAATTTCAATAAAAGTAAAATAATTTCCCTCTCCAGTCTATAGTATCCATCCAGTATAAGAGAAACCATATAAATTGTAACACGCAAAAAATCAATATGTAACGATGCAGCATCATTTCACTTACCAAAAGTATGGCTCGAGCTACTCAATGGTTAAGAAAATAAAAATTAAATAAACATCCAAGTAAAATTAAAAAAAAAAAAAACTTGCACAGTATGAAAGAATACGTGGAAAACTGAATGATGGCGTTTCATAGACCGTGCAAATTTGTAATAGTTTTGTTTATTTGTTTTGAAAATGACTCAGGATGACTCGAAACATCTCAACAGTCTAAATAAACTTATTTTACTGGTTTTAAAGTTTTAATTTACACCTTTTAGCATTTGAAATTAGTATAGCTAAATATGATCTTAAAACTGAGAGTTCGTATTGGAAATTTCAGAGGTTTCTATATTGTTACTATAAAGACGACCCTTCAGCTTATTTTTAACAGTTAGTTGAAAAGTGTTTATGAATTCGGTTTGTCTGTCCGTCGTCCACACTCTAACTCCCGTAAATATACTCGGAGTTTCAAGCAATCGGTATATGTCAATGATCTTTACCATGGCATGTTTGGTATTGAATATGAAGTATGTAGCATTAATAGTTCATTTACAGAGGTACTCAAAAGAATTTCGTTACATTTCAGGGCTCCCAAATGGTCCGCCAACTGAATACCGATATTTTTTTAGAAAAAATTTCCTTTTAGATTTTTCTTACAAACCGTCCCGGAACCACCTTTGAAAGTTAATTCTAGTGCAAACCTACCATAAAATTTTCTGTTAAAATTTATTGGTATTCAGTTGGCGGACCATTTGGGAGCCCTGCATTATGGTCAATAGAGAAAAATCGTTTGCAGAGTATTTTAATGATACACTATTTCAAATGTATTGAAATTTATATAAGTCACTGAATTTCCCTACAATGTGATTACTGTAGAATAGAACATTCATAGCATTTGTCATTCACTGACGGGGACACACAAAATAAATCGGTTACAGCACTGTCTTTGAGCAATACTTGCTGGAACTGTTTTTTCAATTTCGGTATGATGCGCTTTTAAATATTTAACTAATTTTTTGCATGTCACTCTCTGTGGATGAATTCCATATCTGGGTGATTTTCAAAAAGTGTCGTGTTTTACTGTCCTTTCACATTTGCACATAAAAATAGTTAAATATCATAATTTTAATTATTGCATTTTAACTGTCATGTTTTTTAATGATAATTTATAGTATATTATTATTTATAAAAAATTTAAAAATGAGAAATATATTCTTTTGTAGTCAAAATGTCATTACCGTAGGTTGTCCTAACAAGCAATTTATTAGGTAAATATTTGACTAAGTTCTATTTAAAACAGACGGTTATAATTTTTTAATACATTTTTATTTATTAAGATGCTAGTAATTAAAAAAATATTTATTTTCATTAATTAAACTTATCTATAATTCTTAATAAATTTTTTTAACTGCATCCTAAGAAGGAGTGTCATTGCCATGCTTCTGACAAAAAGTTCATCTGGAATTTTTTAGAGGTCCTTTTTATCAAGCCAAAAATACTCCTTAAAAATCAACTTGTTATCAGGTTTAGGTGAATAGAGTAAATAATTTTATAGTTTCAATAAAATAAGTAAAGACTTTGAATGTTTTGGTGAGTATTTTTTTTCTGTACGTCATTACCGTACCCACTCCTAACTGATAATTAAATGAACTTTTATTTCTTAATCTGCTTCTATTATATAAGAAATAGAAAATCATTCTATGGGCCAGAAGGCTGCCATTTATGCCTGAGGGATAAATAAAAATATTTTGCTTAATTTATCATTACTGTGCTCACTTATGTTCATTACCAAGTTCATTAAAATTGAAAAATTAGTTTTAAAATATTAAATTAGTAATTTGGTATCTGCTGATGCTTGTATATTAATGTTTATCAGGTAAGGTAATTATTTACAAAAAATTAAATTTTTCTGATTATTTCTAAAAATTTGATTTTGTTATTCCAAAACATGGACAGATTTCGAAAATGATCCACCTCGTATACGTGGCTGCACAAAATAATTCAAGCACCATTCTCCTTATTAGCGGAAATTGCTGAAGAAGAATTTTCAACTGGGGTATGTATTTCCTAACTGAATTAAAGTTTTGCATGCATGTTGTTAATAGATACACATCTATATATCATATACAAGTGTTGCTCAAAGAATTCGGATAATATTTCGATTGTAGATAGGAATTACTGGGTTTTCAAATCTGTTATAAGGTTCCAAATGGTTAGACATCCTATTTTAACTTATTAAACGGTGCAGTTTTATTACATTATTCTGAGTGCTTTGGAAAGTGTTACATAACTTATGATAAAAGTATTTTTTCTTTCTTGTTTAAACATAAAGTCAGAAAAGACAATTTCCTGTCGAACGGTAATTGTAATTTTTTTTCTGTTACAATTTGGAAATTAAAATGTATAAAGTATTCTCCTTTTTACTGTTTGGGTGACTAAATTTTTTTATTGTACTTAAAAAAAGTGGAAAAAAAACAGAACGATGGCTATAACTACTGTTTTAATTAATAACCAGAAAATAATAAAAGTAACGTTTTAATGCATATAAAGTTCATTATAATTTTATGTGGTTTATATTATCATAAATTACCATCTATATATTGTAACTGAACCCAACTTCTGAAAGTTAAATAGCAACACCCTAATTTTCATGCATTCTTAAGTTCTCCTTGTCAAAAAGTGTGGTCATACAAACTGGCATCAAAATTTTGAATGATAAGTTAGTGAGACTACTGATGAATGAGTCAATCAGTGTTAAAAATAGAGGTTATACATATATAATGTTATCAATTTTTTGGCAATTTTCGATTCCCTACCCCCTTATGATATCACGTTATCATTCCGCAGCCCCTCCCCGCCCCGCCCCAATGATGTAGTTATCTGTATTTAAAAGTGTTTGTTATTTTTACAATTTTTCGCTTTCTTTTTCTTTTTATACGTTTGCAATGATATACAGATATTTAGTAATAGCTTTTTGTTACATAATACATTCAACGTAATATTGTCTTCTTGCAATTGCCTTCTGGACGGAGTTAAGCAGAACTTCCTATCAACAAAACAGGTAGGGAACATTCTTCCCCATTTTTTTACGAGTAAAAATAACAAGTATCATTTCGAACCTGGTTTCTATAACAACGAATTATATGTGCATATGGCAGAAGAATAGGAATGGCGAATTTTGTAATACTCTATGTTTTGGAATGAAATGATTTTATAATCATGTAAAGATGTGATGTAAAGAAAAAGTTACAAAAAAAAAAAAAACCCGAAAATGTTGTTTGGATCGAAAATGATAAAGATCAAAAGCCAAAGCCCCACTCCTAGAGCAGGGACGGCGAACCTATCGCACGCGAGAGGTTATTTTTGGCACGCCGTTATTTGAAATTTTAAATCAAAATTCAGTCAAACTCCCCAAAATTCTGCACATCATTATTTTTTTTTATTAATACACGAGCTTGACTGAAAATAGTTTGTGTTATATAAGTACGCTTATAATAATAAGCCCAGTAGCAGAAACAGTGCAGCACAGAAGCCGGTGCTGCAGATTATTTTAAACCTAGCAGATTACTCCACCAGCTTAAAAAGAAATGCTGGACTTAAAAAATAGCTGAAATTTACTTTAGGACTTGCTAGATTTGTGTTATTTGTTGTATTCTTTTATTATATTTTCTTTATAAATGGAAATTTTCCTTATTTTATGTGTTTCTGTTATTTCTTATGATAGTAAGCTTAGTCTAGCATTGTTAGGTCGCAGATAAATTTTAGTTTGCTGCAGATTGAGACAGAAAATTCTGCTTCTGGGATAATAAGTACTAGTGTACTTGTCATTATCATTGAATTACCCTCTCAGAAACACCTCCCCCCCCCCCCTAGTCCACCGACACATACACTTCCTCGATTTCGTTCTGCTGGTGCCGGTGATTCGCATAGACACCGCATGTAACAATATGTTTTGGTTTGAGTTTTCAATATAATAATACATTGTTCAATTTAATGTGTATATTGGTATTAACTGCAGATCCATATTTACCGTAATCTAATAATAAAAAAATAAATAATTTTCATTCATTATTTTTTTTTCTTGACGGGAATGTGGGGGGGGGGGGGAGGTTGTTGGCACGCCATGGTCACTTGAAATTTTTTTCGAAAAAAATTGGAAAGCGCATGTGAAAAAGTTCGCCGACCCGTCCTAGATATATCTTATGATATCAAGTACTAGATCCCTTCCCCCCCTAACATTATATACGTACAGCCCCATAAATGTCCGCTATAAAGAGTTAATTGGAACAATAATTTAGATATTTCATTACATTCTTCGTAAAAGCCATAATATAACGCGCATGCATATTTTCTATAAATATATTTTTATAGTACTTAATTCTAATTAATAATGAGATTGCTAAAAATTTGTAAAAAGGATATATGTTTGTTTGTTCCATTTTCGATCCCCTACCGCTCCCCAATATAATTTTTCTTTCACTTCTGACTTTAAGTTGGCAAGTTATCATCAGATATGTAAAATCAGCATCTTTAAGTGGGCGTACTTAAGATTAAAGTTAAAAATATCTAAGGTTTAATAATAAAATACTCTAAGGTTTTTATTACTTCAGAAAATTAGAGCTCCGGTACTTTTTTTTAAATTGGAAATTAGGCCCTGTCCCTATCATAAAATGCATCACATTAATTTTTAACTCTACTTATTTCTTTTGAATACTGAACACTCAAGCACAAAAAACGTAAGGGTGATATTCTGACAAAGCATTTTATATCATTGTTATTCCTGAGCTTGAATTGCTCCTTTATATAAAAAGGCAAAATATTTTATTCTTCTGCTATCTTTGTATCCAGAT
Organism: Maratus speciosus; assembly: GCA_963932465.1. Taxonomy (NCBI): domain Eukaryota; kingdom Metazoa; phylum Arthropoda; class Arachnida; order Araneae; family Salticidae; genus Maratus; species Maratus speciosus. The sequence continues at coordinate 179,279,999 of OZ010793.1, forward strand.
TACAAATTTTCCAATTTTCCATTCTTAGCCCCCTCCCCCCCCCCCCCACTTTTTTTTTTTCTTTTGAGCACCGAGACTTTGGCGCAAAAAATAGAAAGAAACACTGATAACATTTTGATAAGGTGCATTTTACAATCGCATGTCATTACCGCTTTTGACCTTGAATTCACACTAAACTGACCAATAAAAAAAAAGAAAAGAAAAAAAAATTGAAAAACTAGTTTTTTCTTATTCATTTATTGACATTGATATTCAATTCATTATTGATTTCATCTGCATACTTAAAAACACCTTTATTGCTTCATAAAAAATAGAGATAAGCACTGACTTTGTACCTGCAGCCTCCACACCGCCTTTAAGAGCCTTTTTAATAGTTCACAGTACCTTTCTGTACCACATCATTCAATGCTACGTTTACCACAAGATTTCCAAATATTAATGATATGCAATTAATTTACTCATATTGACCATCGAACTGGTCAATTAAAGTTGTTATTATTATTTTTTATCAATCGCGTACCTTCAAGGTAAATAGAAAACGACCTCCGTTTCACTTTCTTTAGATGCCGTACGAAACATCTGATGCCACAAGGGCACGGTCACAGTCATGCCCTCCTTTTTTATCCAAGGAATCGGAACGCGATGGTGTCGCTCCGGAATAGCTAGTTCAAGACTTCTGTTGACGCCCAAATATCGGTAAGAGACAATTTTTTTTTTTTAGTCAACTCACAGACGACTATAAATGCTCCTTACTGTCCACTGTTGGTCACAGTTCAATCTTCGAACAGTCTAGCAAAGTAGATCTCTACTTCTAAAATCAATAACCATGAAAGTCGTAAGTATTGATTAGCTCTACTAATTAAGTTCAATTTAGTTCTGAAAAAAATTAAACTAATAACAGCTATATGCAATCTAATTAATAACTTTTTAATTTCAATAGCTAAAGCAATGTATCCATATATGAATCCTTTATTGGAACTGATATGTAAAACAAATATTAAAGTTATAAGAATAATATAATATTTAAGAAGTTTTTCAGTAGCTAAGAAATTATCTCCTGCCATGGAGCGCATTTACTGCCATTAATTTAAACTAAAAATGACTTGAAATTTCGTATGTAGGCATAGTTGAACCAAAAATTTCTATTGTTAAAATTGTATGTTTCTATTTAAAAAAACAAAGTTTGCTCTAGTTTTGATTTCTAGATGGCCCCCTAAGAAAACATCACATACATATTTCAAAAGTATACTTTATTTCCAATTGTTTGGCACCATTAATTTTCTTATATTATAATTTGTTTCAGAGTTAGTTCTTACTTTAGAGTAATTTAAACTAAACAATTTACAGTGTTTTAGAGTAAAGTTAATTTGTATTTTAAATCTCAATTCATCTCATGAAACACGCGTTACAATTCATCATTTACTAATTATTACAATCCTAAATTCATAAGCATAGTTATGTAAACTTTTAAAATATGAACTAGTTTTTGTTCAGTAAAGTGATTCTCTGTTTCCAAAATCAAATAACTTCTTTTTAATTTCAACAGCTAAAGAAATATATCCATATATAAATCCTGTATTGAAACTCATAAATCTTAAACTTATAATGTAATATTTAGTAAACTTTTCTTAAATTTCAATAAATACAGAAATTTGTTCAACTGTAGATCTTCTTTAACACTATAGCAGCTTAAATCAAAGATACTAAAAAATGTTTTTGAAATGACGGTTAACTTATACTTTAAATGCTTTATTCTTTGTCAAATTAAAAGCAAGAATTATAACTCTCTAATAATACTTAGAAATATGTTCCCTAATAATCTTTAAAATATAAAATTTATTTATATCTTTTACATTTCCATAATTTGGGAAATATATTCAAATACAATCTTTTATTAAAATCTAAGAAACTTAGTAAAATACTATAAATATATCTAAACTGAGTTAACTTATAAGATTTGAAAAGTAATAATAACAAGCATATTAACAAGAGCGAAATGATATTAAATAAGTTTCTGGTAAATTTCCATGGCTATCAAAAACATTCCTAACATCTTTCTAAAATTGCAAATTAAATTTAAAAAATCATAAATATTTTTAAATAACATTAACTTCCAATTCATTTTCATTTCAATCTCGTTTTGAAATTAATTATAGTAGCAAAAGTCCGATACATTTTAGAAGAATATATTTCTTTAAAAATTATTGTTCTGAAAAACTCATTATTTCCATACAAAAATTAATTTTCATACGTTTAAAAATATTCTTATTAAAAAAATGTAAGAGTTTTTTTTTTTAATTCCGAAACTAAAAATAGAATCTTAATTTTAGTAATACAGAAAAAATTATTTAAAATTAAATAATCCATTTTAAAATAACATAATACCATAAAATTCACGCGTGTTAGTTAAACAATCATTGTAAAACAAATATCCTTTGTGCCTTAAATACGTAGTCTTTGTAAATGCAATCGAACAAACCAGGTTTTAACAGTTGGAAAGAGTTACTTGAAAATTGCCGTTAAATCAAGTAAATTTAAAATTAAATCATTCTTAAACGAAGGAAGGCATTAGATAAACCGAAACTACAGGAAAGTTGGATATAAAATTTGAAAAAATTTACTTATCGATAGTATTTAAAATTTATCCTTAAATTATGGAAATCTTTAAATGGGATGATTACTCTGTATGCACTTAATGTATGCATATTTGCTTTAAAAATAAAAATTTAATCTATAGTCTCCTAGATCTAGATTTTCTTTTTAAATTTCTTTCATCTTTTTTTTTTTCAGCTTTTCGTAGCCATCACTCTTCTGGTCGTTGCTTTGGCCGAAGATATGGAAACTTCTGAATCTGGACACGTCCAGTCCTATCACCATGGACCCGCAGTGTCCCACAATTCAGCCGGACACCATTATGGTGCTCATGGAGCTCACAGCTCTGGACATGGAGCTTACGGAAGACACCACTATGGAGATCAAGGACAGCATCATGATCGCGCCCATGCTGCTCATGGACACCACGATGTTGGAGCTCACCGTGAACATGACGCACATGGTGCCCATGCTTCCAAATACGGAAAGTACAGAAATTCTGGAGCTTACGCTCATGATCAGGTAAGGTATCACCTTTGTTCTATTATGTCCTAAATACAGTTGCGAGTATTTTACTCAGAATATTACAATTTCGTGATGAAATTTTTAGTGGTGATTATAATTGACTTACATGATTATAAACGAGTTCTGTATAAAGTAAAGTAAAATAATTTTCCAAAATTGATTTCAGGAAAACAATAAATTTATTCCTTATTAAAGAATATTGTACATAAGAATCAGTACATGAAATTTTAACAATACATGTTTACCTAAACTCACCGACTGTGTTTTTTAAAGATGAAATTGTCATTCATATTTAATTTGGACACATTAATGATTAATTTCATTTAAAAGAACATAAACTAACATTTATTATAAAAAAAAAATTTATTAATTCCTATATTTTTGTCGTTTAAAATTACAATAACATTCTCTAATACAACACTTTTCTGAAACTATCCACACTGGAAACATTAAAAATCGATGATTTCTTTTTTTATTATTTTTTAGCTCAAAAAATCCCATCTTTTAAATTTAAATAGATATTTGTGGACTAAAATAGAAGAAATTAATTTAAGTACTAAATGAAATAAAATTATTTTTAATTTATACATTTAAAATTAATTGCATTTTTTAAAGCCTTTTAGGAAACAAGAAAATATTTTTCATTTTCGTTTCTTTTCTTAATAATTGCTAATTATAGGAATAAAACTTCTAAAGTCCTTTTCATTTTTATCTGACTTCCAACAAAAGTCATTATACAAATCATTTGTATGTTTTTAGGTATGTTCGTAATAATATAAATACGTAGCACCTATAGTCTTCGTCTTTTCCTTCCATCTGTCTGTCCGTCTGTCCGTATATAACCGCGCAAAAACTACTCAACTGAATGGTTTAAAATTTAATGCATATAATCATTGCAGAATTCTGTCGACTGATTTCAAATTTTATGAAAATCGAACCAAAACTTAAAAAGATATTAATAAAAACTTTCTTCATTCTATTAAATCCTATCATACGTAATTAATTCAATATTATCCCATGATAGGTAATGATTCTAGGTTGCCATGTTGATTACGTCCTATTTAAGATGGAGTCTTATTATTTCCGTATTACTGAATTTAATATGCATAGTAATAAATTTTGTATTCATGCATTTTTGCATAAAAGTGCAACAGCTATTTCACGAAGATCTGAATATTTATAAAACTAGTCATAGTGCGAACGCACTTCATTTGTCACATTTGACGTACAATTCCCGACTTGTTATCTCTTGACTCTTTTTGGCTTTCTGGCACGTAAACGTCAGAAAAACTGGCTAATCACCACAAAATATCAACATTTTGTTGATGTGCACAATACTATGTTATGTTCTTAAAATAATTGTCATATTATGTATAGATTTTTAAAAGGACGCGTCAAAAATTTAATATAGGATTCCATTCTATATGCCAAAACGAATAGCACCAATGAGATTTAAAAGGAATGTAGATACTAATTAAGAGTGACAACAAAAACACTTTATTGTGCCAAGCCACTATCAAAAAATCCTCAAGAGGCACGTATAATATTGGGTCGTTCGGAAAGTCGTGTCAGTTTGGGAAAATCAAACCGTACAGGAATATTCTATCATTTAATTATTAGACATGGAACATGGAACTGCTTTCGATGGGCTGTCCAGTTGCGAGGCACACTCTACGCCCTGGATATGAGTGATTGTAGATCACATCGTGATTAAGCCATAAAATAGATTAACCGTAGAACCGAAGTTCTACATAAAAAATAAAAAAATTAAAGGGGATAGCAAAATAACTGAAGGTGGTGAAAAGTCCTTGGCTCGGCCAAGTGTGCATTGCAGTCGTAAGCCGGTGGTGGTCTACAATGGCCCTGAAAAGGGCTAGGCTCCTCACCGAAAAATGTCGTACGACTGTTTTGGACATCTGGAGAGCCTCGGACGAAGTGAGTAGGGATGTAGGAAAGTTGGGTCTATTTACATAGGTCGACAGGATGAGCCGCCAATCCGGTACATAAACAGGAGGAGCTTCTGAGAGCTAGTGAGAAGTCCGAAGTATAAAATTATTAGGCATTGATTCCGATATCTAATGTCTAATAATCACCGGGCAGAATTTTCTGGTGCGAATTGATTTTCCCAAAGGGACACGACTTTTCGAACGTCCCAATAATTAAGTGACAGTAGAATAAGGGAGGAAACAATCCCATTAAGTCAGGGGTGAAGGAAAAGGAGGGCTCAAAGAACTCAAGTCTTCTTTATTTAAGGGAAAGCAAACACAAACAAAAAATGTCCTACACTGTAAAAAAAAATCTGTAGTTATACAGATGTAAAGTCACATGCTTACTAAACTTTCACCTGTAACTGTACGAAAAAAGCTGCAAATCTACAAAACTAGTTTTTGTAAAGCTACAAAAATCTGTAACTTTACAAATGAGTCTGCTAAAATTTCAGTAATCTTACTAAACTTTTATTTGTAACCCTGGCTGCAGTTACATGAAAAGTTCTCGGAATCCCAGTTTCCAAAAAAATTCTTAGTAACCTTACAGATTTTTTGATTTTCGGCGCAAAAGTGTGTCTGTTACATGAAATTTTGTTGTTGCTGTTACATGAAAAGTTCTAGGAATCCCAGTTTCCTAGAAAAACTTTAGTAACTTCACAGATTTTTTTTTACCGTGTATGAGCTGTTTCAAAAACTTTTATTTTCTGTCTTCAGTGTTTAATAATTCATTTCGGAAATAAAATCTCTGTACATAAAGTAATACACAGTTAGAAACATTGATTGTGTTTTAACTCGTAAATCTACAGATCAGAGTCAACAATTTCAACTCTGCAAGTTACATTTTTATTTTTTATTCACTGTATTTTATATTTTCACATTTTGAAATCGAATATTCATTTATTTCATATTCGTACGCGTACTACTAGTAATATTTCAACTTCGAATGTTTTACCTCAAATTTTAGCAGAAAAAACAATTACATGCACTGATAATGTAAAAATGTTTATTTTAATGTTTTATTCTATGAGTGGGAGGTTGGTTTATGTTCCACTCAGCCATTGTCTCAATTATTTATATCGGTAACTCTTTAGAATTCAGTACCTTAAATTATCTATCATGATTAAAATGTTGATTTTACGATACTGGCATTAATCAATTACGTGTTTTTCCCGATCTCAGTTCGGGCAAGAAGACTTTGCTAGCTTCGTTACTAAAACCTTTTGGACACCTCTAATTTGTAACGGCAAATCTTGTCTTTATTAATTGTCAGGCATTTTTCAATTATATAAGGCAAATATTTTAGTATGGAAAAAGTGGTGTTTAGCCCCTATTTTTAGTTTTTTATTTGAAAAAAAATTAAACAGTTGAAGAGGATAGTAGAGAGCTTGAAGACTTAATTATTCTCATAAACATTTTAATTATTATTGATAATCCTAATTGAACAATTTATTTTTTAAAAAAAGAGTACTTGGGGTGCTTTAATAAGTTTTGAAATTTAACTGCTTAGATTCAATTTTATCTTTTTTATTACTTGTCTGTTATAGGGTGCAGGATACGAAAAAGCCTACCACTACGACAAAAAGGCCGGACACCACGCTGTTCACGCTGATCACGGAGCACAATCCGGACACCATGGACTCAGGGATAGAGCACACTACCATAACGCTGGAGCACACGCTAGTCAAGGACACGACAGATACGCTCACCACAACAAACACGGCGCTGCTGCCCACGGTGAACACGCACACCAGAACTCACACTATGGTAAACACGGTAGCGCTCACCACCAGAACTACCACCATCAACCATCCGTTTCTTACCATCATGCTCCTTCTCACCAAGCACCTTCTCACCATGTCTCTTCTTACCAAGCCCCTTCACATCATGGCTCTTCTTACCAAGCTCCTTCTCACCATGGCTCTTCTTACCACTATTAAACAAAAGGTAATTTTTTTTCTTACCTTTCATCCCTTCGATGTAGACAAAATTAGTACCAAGCTTGCTTTGAAGCTAAACACTGGAGGTTCTGCGATAGGCTGACCACTTGACGGGACAAATGCTATATAGCACCTCGGGGCACATAGCGAAGAAAGCAGAGTTGAGCACTAACGGCCAAGCTCCTGAATGAAATGTAGTGCCGCGGAGTTTAGTTTTTAAAGTTAATTTTTTAATAAGTTTTCAGGGGATAACAAGCAAAAATATTTTGTTTTCATACAGAAGGGAGAAATACATACTTATCGCTGCTGTACTTATTTCTATATGCAGGGCTACCACAGGCATTTTATATTCTGTTCGCACCACTACTTTAAAAAAATTAATTTTGTAGAGTACTTCTCTTGCAAATGTTGTCAAAGCGTATGTAAAAGATTTTTGTTTTGAAAAAGTGTCGGGAAATAGAATTAAAAAATAGTCGCCTGTGGCAACCCTCTATGTATATACATATACAGGGGTTGTACGCTTCAGGGATTTTTTCAGGACAAATATCAGTATTTTTTTTTATAGAAAAATAAACCTAGGTTAAACGCGCGAAATTTCGTCTTATTTAAGAAGAGATTTTCCATAAAATAATACTGGCACCGAAGAATTTCCTGGTCTTAAAATTTCAGGACGCGTACGACCCCTGCATATATGTACGGATTTTCTTGAGAAAAATTAGTCTGTTTATGTATCACCACCAGAACTGTTATCAACAAGCATCTATTTCTTATCATCATACCCTTCTCACCTCTATTAAGCAAAAGGTAAAAATTTATAAATGGGCTCGTACAATATGTCTTCAGAGGGTAATGACTGTTAATAGTTTCTTTTCTTAAAGAATAGGAAAAAACATATTCATTCTTGTATATAAATATATATCTATATGCATACATTCATACATAGATGTGTGAATGTTTTTCTGCAAAATTCATCTATTTATGAACCACAACCAGAACTACCGGCATCGACAATTGTTTCTTACCACCATGTTTCTTTACCCTACGGCCCTTCTCACCAATCTTTTAAAAAAGTTTTTCTTTCTGTGCATAAATAGACTCTTATCTCAATAACCCTTTCAAATGCGGTGGTATGTTTATGAAACCAGTTAATTTTTATTCCCAGATGCCACAATGGTGCCAGAATTTTAGTAAAATATTTTTCGTTTAATATGAATGCGAAATATAGCCTTTTTCTTATTTTCAAATACATTTGTTTGTAAATTCCGGTGCCATTCTTTTATTTCAATATTTTAGAAACGAAAGTGTTTTGCCCTGAAAGGGTTAAGACTGACTACGGCATTATTGGGCTGCTATTAAATTTTATGACTTTCTGGTATGTCATTGAGTCCACTTTAGAAAATCTAAACTTTAATTCATAATTGGTAATTTTAGAAAACTGTTAATGTAAGTGTAAATAAATTTTTATTTACATTTTGTAATCTGAAATACTTTAAGAATTCTTTTACAATTTCTTTTTGTTAAATTATGTTTAATAATCTTACGCTAATAATTCGTTAGAAATAACAATAGACAAAATATCGAGAAATCAGGAAAAAAATCCAGCTCTTTCACAAGTTAAATATACGTAAAAAGTTTTTATACCTACAAGTGAGGAGGTGAGTTTCAAAATTCGCCTTATCCAAAATTAAAACGAGTTTTCTCTATAAATCTATTCTATTGGTGAACCTGAATCGAAAAAACACTACAATCTGCAAAAAAACTAGCTTTATCGTGTATTTCTGGCATTGTAAAATCTTGGTTTACAATGCAGAGGGTCTTTGCCGCTGTCAGAGGATTTTCCTGATTTCCCAAAATTTGATTTTCTGGATAAGGCGATTTTTGAAACTCATGTCCTCATAGTATAAACATGATTTTATATTCACATACATAAATCAACTGAATGAACAAAATCAATCAAAGAAAAAAGTCGTTAATCAGGTTTTTTTTTTCTTTTTCATTTAATCTTGTTAACAAATTAAGTATTTATCTATGCAACAAATCTAAAATTGTTTTCTTATATTTCAGGTTTCTCTGCAACCTTATGTGACCTGATATGAATGTTACAGATTTTCCAACGTTCAAACAGTTTGTCTGAATGCAGATGTCTGCTATTTATTATTTATGTTTTTGTGTTGTAAAAATTTTAAACAAAAAATAAAAAAAAGTTTAAAACTTCAATTTTTTTGTTTTTGATTTGTTCTTTTATAATTTATCAAAATTATATTTGGATGCCAAAGTTAACTAGTCGGATGTGGCAATCCCAAAACTTTCTTTTATCCCATACATGTTAATACTGGCTGAAAAATGAAGCACAGCAGCGCCACCGGTTAGGTGATTCTCACCAAAATCTAATCAGCAACAACTTATGTCAACTTCTAATTGAATTTAAAGTTTGATGAAAATCCGTGCATTTGTTTTTGAGATAGAGCTATTGAGGAAATCGTGAAAAGTTCTGCGTAGTAGTGGCACCTGTTGGGCAATTTACACCAAAAAATTATCAGGATCAATTTTTATCAGGGACTAACTGAGCCTAAAGTTTGATTCAAAATTATGCATTAGTTCTAGAGATACAGCTATTGCGGACACCGTGAAAAATGCAGCAGATTGGGCGATTTACACCAAAAACTAAACAGCACTAATTTATATCAGGGACTAACTCAATCTGAAGTTTGATGAAAATTCATGCATATTAGTTCTTTAGATAGAGCTAATGCAATAATCATGAATAATTCAGCACAGCAGCGCCACCTATTGGCGAATTACATCAAAAAGTTATCAACACCAAATATAACTGAATCTGAAGTTTTCTGAAATCCGTGCTTTAGCTGTTGAGATCGAGCGCCCACAATATTTGTATCACACACAGATAGACAGACTCACATACAACATTTTGTAAAAACATGTTTTTGGGGATCTCTGACCCCTAAAACGTGTAAACCCGTCGAAAACCGGAATTCGAAAATTTTCACGAATCCAATACCTTCTTCTTGTGAAGATAGAAGAAAGTAAAATCAAATAAGTTAAATTCTTAATTACATTAGTTCAAGCCAATATATTGTACTTTTATCTTATATAAAAATAATTTTGGCTGATCCAGATCGAAAAGGTTTGTTTCATCTAACGAGAAATTGTGGCAGTTTGTGCAGGGCATCCACTCTCAACGGTGTCCAATGGCTAATTCCTAAACCATTAGTCACAGACCTATAGATCCAATGACAAAAATGTTTTAAAAGGAGTAAAGAAGTATTTTAAAAGCGATTTGGGTCAATAAAACATTTCTTGAAAAACTACGAAATTTAAATTTTTGTCGCCCGGTCCTATAAGTAATATTTAGTAAAAATATCATATTACACTCAGAAGTAAGACAAAAAAAGTTCCATTCTTCTACAATTAAAAATGACCGAGTCATAGCTGTTTAAAGTTGAAGCACCTTTTTTCAACAAAATAGGAATCATTCACAAATTTACTAGAAATATAAATAATCGGCAGATATAAAACAGTAATAGTTGGGAGTAAAACTAACGTTACACTATAAATTTGAAATCTATTTTTATTCTGACATATTGAAGAAAAATATAATTGTAGTAAAAATATAAGTAAAATATAAGTAAAATATATAATGCAGCATTTTTGTTAAATGAAATGATGAGAAGCAATAGTCACAATTCCTTAAAAAATTATACATATTTTTAAATGCTATTAGATTATTTATTCTAAAACGTAATTAATAAAAATAAAAGTTATCTTGAAACTTGCTCGAAGTGACTCCGTTCAACTGCAATGCAGAAATGTACAAGCGAGATAAATCCTTCTAATACTTTAAGCACTTTGTGTACGATCCCTCAAAGCATGGCCCAACTCATTTACTTTCAGATACAAAAAAATAGACATAAATCACGCAATTCAAAGTTTCATAACTCGGTCAATTTTAACGTTAGATGAATGGGACTTTTTTTTTTTTTTTTTTTTTTTTTTTTGTCTTACTTGTTAGTGAAGGAGGAAAGTTTTACTAAATATCACTTATAATACCAGGAGACCGTATAAAAATTATAATTTCCCAACTTTTTAAGAAATGTTTTCATCATTCTAAACAACCTTTAAAATAATTTTTTACGACATTTAAAACATTTTTGTAATTGGAACTATATAACTAACGGTTTAAAAGTTAGACATCGGATATCGTTGAGAGTGGACACCTGTATAATTCGAAATCTAAAAGATTTGTTTAACCTAGTAAGAATAATGACAATTTGTATGATTAATCGAAATATGAAAAAAAAAAATTAACAAGAAGGCGAAATGCAGTAAATTTAACATTTCCTTTAAGATTATTATTTTATTCTTACTATCGTTTAACAATATCACAAGAAATCAATAAAGAGATATACTAACACGATACAATGTTCCAATCACATACGTAGCACCAAGCTCTACCTTTTAATTTAATTATTTTTATTTATTTATTTATTTTAGCACCATTATTTCCTAAAAGAAATATTCTCTTTGTTTAATGACAGGAATTCTACGATAAAATATTTATACTTTTATTTTTTTTTTTAATTATTACGTAGTGTTTATACTACTGTTAGAATTTTTATCCCAATGGCTCATTCATTTTAGACATTCATTAATAGACTGGGCGTAAAGTTGGCGTCAACTCGGAAGCCCCTCAAAGTGATATCACTGTCAAGCCACTGTTACGATAAAATAAGATGAGGATTAACATTCAAAAATAACGGTCTGAAAAAACGGAAGACGTTTCCGACTCTTGAGTCATGCAAACATAAAGAGACACACTAGCCTAATATAGAATTAGATATTGGACAAAAAATGTCTGAAATGCGAAAGTTTTTTGTTTGTTATGAGCAAGAAATATGATTTTTATTAAAACGGTACTTTTATATCGTTTATACAGGCTAGCCCAAATAATGATGGGCTAAACTTTAAAAAATGGTTGATAATACTACATTAAAATGTTTTTGAACAGTCGTGGACAAAAAAGTAAACACCCCCTACTAACTCCTCAACAAATTATCGTAGAAGAAAGTTATTGATACCAAACGATTGGAAATAAAGTCTACTTTTAAATGATGCACATATAATCTGCTTAGGAGGTCATCTACATATTAAAACGAACCAAAACTTCATTTTTTTCAATGGCAATACTCAATTTTAGCAAGATATTTCAAATCTTCGGTTCAAACTATGCCTAGACACCAAATTTCAAGTCATTTGAATGATAAGTTTTTGAATTATAAATATTCAAAATTTAGTGCTTCTAATGTTAAATTACATTTCCATATTTTTACTTTCTTCTATCTTTACAAGAAGAAAGTATTAGATTCGTGAAAATTTTCGACTATCGGTTTTCGACGGATTTACACGTTTTAGGGGTCAGAGAACCCGAAAAACATGTTTTTACAAAATGTCTGTCTGTGAGTCTGTGAATCTGTTAGTCTGTCTGTATGTATGTGACACAAATTTTGTGGGCGCTCTATCTCAAGAACTAATGCACGGAATTTAATAAAGATTTACATTCAGTTAGTCCCTGATATAAATTGGTGCTGATTAGTTTTTGGTGTAAATCTCTCAACAGGTGGCGCTGCTATGCAGCCTTTTTCACGATTTCCGCAATAGCTCAATCTCCAGAACTAATGCACGGATTTTCATCAAACTTCAGATTCAGTTAGTCCTTGACATGAATTGAAGTTTTGAACATTTTGGTGTAAATCGCTCAACAGGTGGCGCTGCTATACTGCATTTTTTACAATTTCCGCAATAGCTCTATCTCAACAACTAATGCTTGGAAAATCAACAAACTTCAGATTCAAGTATACTTTGATATAAATTAGCGCTGCTTGTGTTTTGGTGCAAATCGCTCAATAGGTGGCGCTGCTATGCTGCACTTTTCAGAATTTCCATTATAGCTGTATCTCAAGAACTAATGCAACAATTTTCACCAAACTTCAGAATCAGTTAATCCTTGATATGAATTGACATTTTGTACATTTTGGTGTAAATCGCTCAACAGGTGGCGCTGCTATACAGCATTTTTCTCGATTTCTGCAATAGCTATATCTCAAGAACTAATGGACACATTTTCATCAAACTTCAGATTCAGTTACTCTTTGATATGAAATGATGCTGACTACGTGTTAGTGGATATCGTCCAATAGGTGGCGCTTCTGTGCTGCATTTTGCCCTATTTCCTCAATAGCTCTAGCACGAATTTTCATCAAACTTCAGATTCAAATACACCTTGATAAATGTTGATGCTGATTATGTGGTTGTGTAAATCGCTCAACAGGTGGCGCTGTTATGCTGCATTTGTCATCATTTGCGCAATAACTCTATCTCAAGAACTATTGGACGGATTTTCCCCAAACTTCATATTCAGTTAGACATTGACATAAGTTGATGATAATTAGGTTCTGGTGTAAATCACCCAATAGGTGGCGCTGCTATGCTGCATTTTGATGGATTTATACGATTTTAGGGACAGTAATATTTCAAGAGCTAATGCACGGAATTTCATCTTTTTAGAATCCTCATGATGAGCATAGATGCACTGTGATAATGAATTTTGAAGTATTGACAAGTATGAGATAGAAGAAAGTTTTGTGATGGCCACAACATACTAGTTATTTATATCTCCTGAAATTGTACTTCCAATGTGCTAATTTTTGTGTAGCAATAATACTAATATACCAAAAAATAAATAAGTTGAATTTAAAATTTTTATAATTTTATGATATGAATTATGAATTATGAATTAATATTCGAAAAAATTATGAATTGCAACCTACAACTTTTTTGATCGATTTAGATTTATTAAGTCCTGCTTTATGGAAATCCAAAATTTTCCATTTTTCTTCCAAGTAGTTTTCAAATTATGCTTAAAAAGCGGCAAAATGATGGTTTAAGGGACCGTCTATGATAGAAGTGACAATATATTTTGAAATTTCTTCTACTATCCTGTAATCTAGCAGTCTTCAGTGATTGCTTGAGTGGCGCTTAAGACGCCTTGATCAAGAAAGAGGCTCTCTCGGTCAACCATCTAGTGCCGAACTTCAATTTGGATACAGCCCCTAAAATACGCTCGTTTCAATAATTAATTTCTCGGAAACTTATCGTACGAAGTGAATAAAAATTTGTTTTTAGGCTAATTAAAGGGTTTAGAGTTCATTTATGCTGTCAGAATTGTGTACTGCTATTGAAAAAAAAAAACAAAGTTATGGTTCGTTTTAATATGTAGATGCTCCCTTAAGCAAATTTTATGTACATCATTTAAGAGTAGACTTTATTACCAATCGTGTGGTACCACTAACTTTCTTCTACGACAATTTGTTGCAGAGTTAGTAAGGGGTGTTTACTTTTTTTTCCACGACTGTACATTTATGCCATACTTCGCATTTTATTAAATACAAAATGACTAATATGAAACCAGAATTACAGACAATAAATTCAGTCAAAAATGCAGTTAAACCGGGAGGCGACTGCACAGACCATTACCTCATCGAGTTGACGGTTGAAATTCCAGGATTAGACAAAACTGATTAGCATATTAAAATGCAACTGGTTTGCCAAGTCATTTCTTGGTGGAAAACACCAGCAAATCCGAATTTAGTGGTTGATCGGTCGGTTTATCATTGTGTTTTTCTGCACACAAACGCATGAAAACATGGAGGAGTTATGGCAGGAAAACACAATGGTAAACTTATCAGTCAACCACTAAAATCGGGTTTGCAGGTGTTTTCTAACAAGATATGACTTGGCAGACCAGTTGCATTTTAATATGCGGATCGACTTTTAACTAATCGTGAGATTTCAGCGGTCAACTCGATGAGGTGATGGTTAGTGCAGCCTCTTCACGGTTTAATTGTTTTCATTAAAATCCGAACACAGATATTTTCCTAACTTTCATTACAATATCTTATCACAAACATACAAACTTCGCAAACCCTCCTTACTGCAGCTCGACCAATAGACCCAATTTATTCTTTTTAAAAAATTATCCTCTAAGAGGACTCAAGACTCTTACAGCTTTAAAATTTTCGAAATTTTAATTTTTGGAGATGTTAAACCCTTTATCTTTTTTGAACATTTTGATATAATTATTTCCTTGAAATTCCCATTAGAACAGGCGTTATGGCTTTTAGAATTATACCCCCTCAATAGCTGAAGCGGCGTTTCCAAAACTTTGAAGACATTTTTCTCCAAATGACGTTTTTTGGTCATAACGCGCAGGATATCTCAAAAACTTCTGAATATTTTTTCATGAAATTTTCGAATTATATGTTTCATATTATTCTGTATAAATGGAACCTAAAATTTCTTTTTATTGTTCAAAAAAATATTTTTTTAGGTACGGTTTTATACTGTTGAAATTTTCTAAATTTTGCTCTAGATATGTACAACTTTGTTTTAAAAATATAAAAATTCTTTAAATATAAATTTATATAGGTTCAGGGTAATTATTACAATCTGAAGTATAATTAGGCACTAAAATTTTCATTCTAGTTGCAAAATTTATTTTGTAATCCTGCGCGTAAGCTGTTATGCCAATATTCTGCTCGACAAATGTCTGACAGTTTGGAGCCCACTGTAAATGCTAATTCTGAATCTCGCAATTTTTAAATACATGAAATGAAAGAACATACTTATATATTTCAATTCTATTAAAAATTATGTCTTAACCCTTTCCGGCACAGTGTGCTCGGGTCGCGATACCTAATTTTAATTCCAAACTTTTGAATGACACCAAGAATATTTTCGTAAAATTTTGCTTTTATAATGAATAGTTAATGTAACATGTTTTTAATTTCCAGAAAAGCCGTTTTAAAATTTCGGTGTCAGTCAATCATTTTACCATTTTACAACAAAAATTGCCCGTGCCGGGAAGGGTTAAAAGACAATACATTTTAAGATATTAAATGTTGAAAATAGTCTTTTTTTTTTCTTTTTTTCCAATTTTAAGAGTCCTGAGACCCCTTGTGGAAAATTATATAATGTGCAGACCTACTAGAAGTGTATAACTACTTTATTTTTTAAAACTCTTGATTCTATTCCCCGTCCCAGCATATTCCCTTTCATATTGATACTCCTCTGCCAACAAGAGAAGGGTTTGTCCTTCACACGCATGGGTTTTGCGTACATTATTCTGCATAATGTTTTAGTTGTTACTGGTATTTTTTTACAATACAGTACTCTGTTAAAGCCCAATGGCGTAGTGGTCAGAGCATCTGACTGTCGCGCTACAGGTCGAGAGTTCGACTACCAGCTGGGCGAAGTTCACTTCGCCTTTCATCACTTCGGGATCGATAAAATGAGTACCAAGCTCGTTTGGGAACTAAACACCGAGGGTCTCGCGTTAGTCTGATCACCTGGCCGGGACGTATGCTGCATAGCACCTCGGGGCCCATGGTCAAGAAAACAGGCATGGGCACTGTCGGCCCAGATCCTTCACGGATTGTATAGCCACAGAGTTTAGTTTTGTTTTTAGTACTCTGTGTATTATGCAATGTGCATTATTATTATGTAAGCTATACACATTATGTAAACTGTATATAATGTTTGAATATAGCATAGAACATGAATATGTCAATGATTTTTTATTAATCGGATTTAGGAGGGTTTTGGGTTAACTTGAAATAGAATTTTCGCGTTCGGGTAGGGTATAACTCGACTCGCTCTGTACTCTAATAAGGCTTAATAGAGTAAAAGTTGGGAAAACGCAATCTGTATATTTAACGCAAATCTACCTTAAGCGAAAAAAACTTCAATGTCCAGGCAAAACGAATACAATTACACTTCCTTAGACGAAAACCTGATCAAAATGTAATTTTTTGCAGTACCTTGCGATTTCTTCTTATTAGGCTTTATTGTATTGTATTTTTCCGTAGAATCTTACGTAAGTTTAACGTAGAACTTTATTTTCAGCAATAAAATAAATGAATAGAATTGTTGTAATAAAAGCGAATATGCAAAAAAAATGGGCGAACTTTACTCCTTCCTTTAACACTCAGTTTTCTAACTTTGATTGGAAAGAAATTAAAAGAGACTAAAAAACTGAAGAACAGGAAAATTATAACGGGGGAGAAAATTCAATTAGGGGAGATGGGGGATGAATGGGACATTTTCACAAAAACATATATTTTAAATAATTTTTTTAAGTTACTATCAACATTATGTATCACATTTCATATTTTAGATATTTTACTACATCTGTGCATAATATTTAGCCTACATTATTATTATACAGTAAAATATTATAAAATTTAAAAAAAGTTCCTCTCTGTCCCAATCATCCCCATAGCAGGGATGAATGGGACACTAAAAGGGATGGATGGGACACAAATATTTTCCTCCCTGTATTGAATGTTACCTAATTAAAATTTATAATTATAAATTTATGTAATTATATTTGTAATATATGATCTTATATTATGGCTATTATATCTCAGCGTTGCTAATCTCTTCTTCTACTGCAGTTTTAACTTGTAATGCAAACTTCGACTGTCTATCTGTTCCCTTTTTCCTCTTACGAGACATTTTAGATATGAAATGAAGGTGAAAAATGTCTTTGAAATACCGCATAGCTAAATTTTTCATTCATAACTTATTAATTAATACATATTAATTAAATGCTTCTTAGATATCATGCGCAAATGAAATTATGTTTGGGGAAGCGCGAATGAGCACAAATTCAAAATTCAATATAATTTCCCCTTTTGATCAATAAACATATACTATTTTTAACAATTTTATCTATTTTGATAAAGTTTCAATAGCAATTTTTGATAAACTATTTACCTTTTATTACATTACAATAATTAGGATTCAATATAATTTTTAATAATAAACAACCTATATAATAAGAGTGCTGTTTAATTCTAATAATTAACATAAATTATTAATTTATAAACCTATATAATATTTTTTAGTTAATACACAAATGCTTCAACATATATAGGGAGGAATGAGACTGTCCCATTCATCTCCATTCGAAATTGTCCCAATCAACCCTATGATACATAGATTCATTTGTCCGCCATTTTACCTCAGAAATTATTTTGTCACATTGGTACCTTTTATTACATTACAATAATTAGGATTCAATATAATTTTTAATAATAAACAACCTATATAATAAGAGTGCTGTTTAATTCTAATAATTAACATAAATTATTAATTTATAAACCTATATAATATTTTTTTAGTTAATACACAAATGCTTCAACATATATAGGGAGGAATGAGACTGTCCCATTCATCTCCATCGAAACTGTCCCAATCATCCCTATGATACATAGATTCATTTGTCCGCCATTTTATCTCAGAAATTATTTTGTCACATTGGTTACTATTCATTCATTTTAATTACTAATATTGAACCTTCAAATAAATAACTACAACATATCTTATTTGTTTATATTGTATAAAATATTTGGAAACTTCAAATGTGAAAAAAAGGCAATTTTAAGCAGAGTTTCAGAAAATGCAATTTTGCAAAAAGATGAAAACTGCCATGTGGTTTTGCTTTTGGTTCTAAAGCAAACTGTGGTAGTTCCATTTATATGAATAGAAAGCAACTTAAAACTAGTCGTTGGGGGGCACCGTAATACTTACTCATCATGGATATACATAACATAAAATATGAAAATAAAACATTTGATACATGCTAAGCATTGTATCATGTTACTTTATTCATAATTTAATTTACTTAGACTCCCTTAAATATAATTTATATAATCCCTTAATCTAATATTGCTTTTTGTTGCATTAAAATATCTCAATTTGTTGATTTTCTGTAAGCAAGTAAACACTGTAGGTTTGCAATGGAAGTCTATGGGAATTTGGCGAAATATTAGAGATATCACCAATTTGGCGACAAACTTGGCGGCATTTGGCGACAGCACAGGATCCCCCCTATGGTAACCCCCTTATAGGTATGGAGATGCATTAAATGCTTGACATTTACGATAAGCCATTATTGGCATCTAATCTTATAGTTTGGCGATAGTTTTTTGGTTGGCGGGATAATCGTGTAGAACCGAATTGCGTAAAAGGAACATTCTTATAACTAGAAAAATTATAATAATATTAACTAACAGTTTTCTACGTCGGATTAAGCGTCTCATTTCCGATTAAAATATATCTTTGAATTGAAATTTCAATGAAATACAGGGTCATGAAAAATCGAAGAGTGTGAAAAATAGAATTACAAATATCTCGACAACTAATTATCCAATCGAGTTCATTCATGATGCAAAATTTATGTTTTTTATTGTCTTTTATATTCACTCCTTCAAATAAACAATTTCGAAAATTTTTGTATACCTTTTATCAGAACGAATATTTCAAGAGCCCGAAAAAAATAGTTCGTATAATCGAGGTTACTCATATTCAATAGGCTTCTTCCCATTGTTACTTCCTAAGTACACACCGAATTTCAAGTCTCTATCTCAATTTGTTCGGGAGATAAAGCGTTTACAGACATAAACACACACACACATACAGACGGACGGCAAAAAAAAATTTCTGAAAATATGTTTTTCGGAATCTCCAGTGTCTGAAACGTGTAAATCCGTCAAAAAAAAAAATTCTATTTTTAAAACGATTACAAGACTTACCCTATACTACGTATGATGGGTAAGTTATAACGTTCATTGCCTGAAACATTGAGAATGTCCCATCCCTCCCTTGTCCCATTCATCCCCCAGCCCCCCTATGTGATATTTCTAGGGGGGGGGATCGTTTTTAACTAATTCATAAATATTTTTTACACCCATGAATAATTTTTTAAGGAATTAAAAAAAAGTTTACAATACAACTAATAAAAATCTTTATCAATAGGTCTTGGATAGTTTCCTGAGAAAACTTAAACATCGGTTTCATTAAGGGGACAGTGGAGTTTAAAATCCTTAAAAATATTTGCTGGACAGATAATTACACCTTTTTATTTTTTATTAAATATATTCAAAATTGTTAATTGGTCCAAATCATCCAAGCAACCTCATAGCAAATTGGTATATAGTTTTATATACCTTAGATAAATTTAAATAATATAAGTGATCGTACTTACCTAAATTCTAGTAGAAGAGCAACGCGAAGCATTAATAAGATTAAATTATAATTCGCGTCAAAAAGTAATTATTAAATTTGAATAATTACGAATAGAATTAAGAGTTTGCGTTGTGATTTATTTAGACGAACTCTTCCACTTATGAATTAAACTAAAGTTTAAGCTGTAAAAAAATGAATTGACACACTTTAAATATTATTAATTAAATAATTACAGAAACTTTTTAAAACTTGATTAAATAATTTATTTACATAGAACAAATCTATTTACAGAAAAAAAACATAATATTAATTCAAAAAATAGAAAGCAACACTTTTGTTTGCTTCTCATTATTTTAAGTATGTTTAATCTTTTTTAAAAAAAAAAGACAATATTTTCACGTACTCTAATTATTATAATTGTTTCTTTTTGCTAAAAGAAATACTCTCTTTCATTTTTAAAATTACCTTAATCTTATTTAATTATTGGTTTGGTCGGATCTCAGATAACTCTCTACCATAAAATATCAGAAAAGTATTTTTTTAGATTTTTCATATGAACTTATGTGGTAAAAGAAAATGTGTAAAATAGTACCTTCTTTTAATATACGGGATGGTGGCCTTTATTTGTCAAATTCCGAGATGTTGCGTTGCTTAGGATCAGGGCAATGTGTCGTCAGGAACGCATCCTCAATTTGGCTTGATTAGGATCACTCCGATATGTAGATCAGGAAGACATCCTCAATTTGGCTTGTTTAGGCTCACTCCGATAGGTACCTCAGGAAGACATCCTCAATTAGGCTTGGTTAGGCTGGATTAGGCTCGCTCCGCTAGGTCCATCTCGCCTGGGCTTTACTAGGGCTTGCGGGACTCATTGCACGGGCTTTCAGGAGAGCTCTTGCATCCTCTACATCTTTTTTCAGACTATCTTTTTTTAAAACTTATTCTTCTTGCACACCAGTTCCTGCAGTGGGTGGAGCTATTTTTGTCTAGTCCACTGTTATTGGATGTGAGAAGATTTTTTATTATACTTCGATAGGCCTATTAGCTAGCAGTCTGCAAATGGCCCCTAACATATACTTTAATATTATTATCTGCCTTAAAGTTTGGGTGGTCTGAAGAGTCATAAATTTATCCCAACACTTTTATTGAGGCCATAAATTGCTTCCAACGTTTTTATGATTTTACGACCTCTAATTATACACCACTTTCCATTGGCTTGTCATAAAACGACACCATGGCGTCTGCGTATTGTTGTTGTCTGAGATCCGAACTCCATTCAATATTATACATTCATTTTACAATACAACAATTTTTAAAAATATATATTTACTATTTAAAATCAACTTAATAATTTTTGTATGAACTTACACTCTTATTTTACTTAAATATATAAACATTATAATTTTACACTCATAATTATATTTTATAAAAAATATTTATACAAACAGAAATAACAAATTACGCAATTTTACTTTGATTTCACCAACATGGTGCGGGAACATATCATAGTTATATGTTGCCCAGCATCTCTCCCAGTATCGGAAGAAAAAAAAAAATAAAACTGATTGCTGGTTTTATTTTTTTTTTTTAAAGCTTGAAGGAATGTACGTGTCCATATGACTGTGTATCTACACTGTTTTTGATCGAAGACTGTAAAGTTCAATTATGAATGGTTCTGGTATATTTTATAAGAAGTTCTTCTATTGTTTCATAACAGAAAGTTCAACACATGATAGCATAGTTGTCTGTTGACATTCACCTTTATAGAAGACCTCTGTACTGACAATCAGACGTCTTTCTCGAAGCCTTTTTTCTTTACCACTCACATGTTTACTAATTTTGTAACTTTACAGTTTAAGTGCCCAAAATACATTCAAAGCTATAATTTTGTCTGAAATTAATATGCCGAAATAAACCTCATTATAAGAAAAATAATGGCATACGCATTTGACATATTATTTCATCACATACAACCTTATGACACAGTGTTTTATCTAAAACACATTTTATACTGAATAAAAGTAAATACAATGCTTGTAATATGACATGTTATATTTTCACATAATTAATCTGATGTATTCAAATTATAAACAGAAAAAAATATTGTATACAAACTTGTTACATTATTTTATTCATTTGTTACTTCAAACATGTATGATCTGTCAAAATGTACAAGCTAATTCATCTCCTTTAATATATCATTACGCAATGCTTTCCAACTCTACCCGATACGAGAGAAAAAAAAAAGAAGAAGCAGGAGAGAATAAAACCAGTTTTTTGACCGTCGCCGATCCTCCCGAAAAGTGGGGGGTGGTCAAGCTACTAATCGCTTTCTGTGAGGTGATTTGTGCTGTGACAAAATTTTACGACTTCAAAAAGTAAGTATTTAAAACCATTTCATGCTTGTAATTACCGTATTAATTAGTATAATTTCTTGATATACTTTCTTCTTAACTCACTGTGCATGCCTGTATGTAATTTTAAACATAATCTATGCATAAACAGTGTATGTATTTGTATCGTATCTAATGTAAACCTTCTGCCTTTTTTTTTTTTTATTTTGCAGGGGAAAAATGGCGATTCTAGCATGTGCATTCTCCTGCCTCATACTTGAACTGAAGCGAGGGTGGCTTTTTATTCATCCAGGTTTAATCTAAACCAAATTGCCTTTCAGGATTAAAAAAAAATGCATATAATTTTCTTTAACTGATTACATTGTATATTTTTAGACCTCTTTAACAAACACAAATTTTGATTCATGATATTGTTTACTATTAAAATGTAAACAACACGGAAAAATGACTTCTACGGCCTCTCCAAAAATGCAAAATATGCATTACGCTGACCTTAAAAATGCACCTTCATTTAATACTATTAAATAGTGTTGTCAGAAAATGCCATTGACGAAGAAGAGAACAATTTTTTTGTCTTAAATTATTATTTATTTAGCCAACAATTCTATCTTAAAAGATTGTTAAATTTTCATATTTATTTATTTTTTTACTGAATGAAATAAAAATTTATTTATTCAAAATTTTATTTATCATTAACATTCCGTATGTGAATTCTACTGTCTAAAATTTAATGATATGTTTAAAAATAAAAGATAATAAATTATTATTATTAATCCAACATTAATAATTATTATTTAAAAAAAAAATGTTATTAATACACTTGTAAAATTTTTAAAAGTACTAAAAGCAAATGATAAATATTCTGTAAAATCGTATGCAGTAATCCATGAGTACTCGGGCCCGAACCAAAGAATTTCTGCCAGCAGAAAAGCATCTTTGTATACTCATACATATCCACATCAAATTGCTACAGATCAAGTTTTTAAAATGATAAATTTATGTACTATAAAAAAAAATTAAGTAAATAAATTTATTAAGCCATACTACATATTTTAATAAAAATAAGGCCAATATATATAAATATATTTATTTACCTATTTTGTTTCCTAATGTTAAATTGGCCAAATTATATAAAAAAAAATATTTTATGAACTCACATACTCAAATTTATCAATACTATGTATATTTATATGTGTTAACTTTAGAATTGCATTTAATTCTAAGGGAAAGAAAAGAAAAAAAAAAAAATGCTTAAATTCTAAACTAACATAAATTTATAAAATATGCTATTTAAAAAAAAAAAATCTAATTTCTAGCTGATTTCAGCAAGATGTCATTTAATATTTATATTAAATAATTTTTCGAATACATTTATTAATTGTTAAATTTGTATATTTTTATATATACAATAAAAATATAATAGTCTTACATAAAATTTTGCACTACAACAATGTTATTAATTAATTTAACTTGAATTTAAGCCTACTTTAATTCTAATTGAATACCGTTAATAAAAGTAAATTAGCTTATCAAGTTAAATATAATATAAACTATGTTTGTCTAATGTTAATTTTGCTGAAAATTCCATAAATTTTAACTGTAAATGCTAATTGCTATACCTTTTGTTATTTATTTTGAAAACAACACGAACTTATATTTTTATTTATTATTTATTTTTTATTTTTTAAATCTAGGAACTATACACTGAGCTAGACACTCCATAAATGTGTAAAACCTAAAAATCAAAAATTTTCCTAAAGAAAACTCAAAATGCTGCTTTTTACAATATAATATTACTAATTTTATTGTTTCTGAGCATAACATCTAGTAATTATACCATACTTAATTTTTTCTTCGATTCCTTTTTCAGCCAAGAATCCTGAAATTTATGCCTAGGTGAACCATATATTGATGTATCTGTGAATTGATAAATTTTCTACAAAAATTTTGTTGGTGTTGGTGCATACCCAGCCGTAGGCCAAAATTGCACCCTATACAGAAAGCCTTTGGTGAGAAAATTTTAATTTTACTTCAATTATTTATTTGTGTATTTTTTTTTTTTAATTTTTTTAGTTTTTCAATCTCCCCTTTTAATTTCTCGATTAGCTCTTTGTTTTGCTTACTTGATTCTATAATGTTCTCATAAAGATCTTTGTTTTCTTTATTTATTGCGTTAATTTCCTCAAACTTTGATTCATTATACGCACTTTCCATAAGTTTTGCTAACTCGCATGCCTCCTTGAAGGACCTGGGCGCATTTTTACGCACATCTAGTGCAATATCCTGTCTAATTGAATTAAAAAAATTCGACATTTTTAAGATTTCGATAAAATTCTCTTCCTTATTATCCACATTTTCGCCTGCACTTTCGATATAAGATTTTACACCCTTTTTAAATTCCAAAATGAAATCCTCTATCGTTTGACTTGCGGCCTGTTTTAAATTTAGGAAATTGCTCTGAGCATTAAGGAAGCTTAGTTTTGTACCAAATAACTCCACCAAATTATTTTTAAATAAATTATAATTGGTCTCGTTATATGTTTCAATCTGTTTACTTAAAATATGTTTTGCGTCCCCAGTAATTTTAGCCTTTAAAATTAATAATTTAGTTTCTTCCTGTATATCTGTCGAATTGAAAATATTATCAAATTCCTCTAAGAAAAATATAATGTTTTTGTTCTTTTTATTGTCAAATGGTGACACTAACTTAATACGTGTATCTATATCCAGCGTCTGAGTCATTTTTAACAAATATTAGTAATCAATGTATACTTTTTCAAAATATCAATTCAAAATAGATCCTATACCTCTTAAAAGAATATTTTGCATCTCATACTATTTTCTCTATATTACAACATATGTATGAAAATATTCTAAATTGCATAAATACATAAAAACAACAACACTAAAATTTAAAAAAAAATTTCTTAGGAGATGAAGTTGTTTTGTAGATTATTCTTTTACACACATAAATACCCCTAAAATATTTATAATACACGTATATATAAAAAACAACATAATTTCATTTAACAGAAAAATATTTGTCTTTTTCTACAGAAAAAACAATCTTATTTTTTTTTTTTTTTTTATAAATATTGTACTACTACTTCGTAGTACGACTCATAAATTTTCTTTTGTATCAAGGTGATACAATTTCAAAAATCGTGATCTATTGACATTTCAATCATTTTTATATCAGACATATTATAAAATTTTACTCATTATTCTTATTATTATTATTATTTATACATTATATAAGAAAAAATTATTTTTACAAATGTGTCATCTGTGATGTGAATGCCATTATTTTTCAATGGTAACTGAGATCCAACCACAAGAGAAAAGAGAGAAAAAAAAACAAAATTGTAATTCCTAAATTTACCTATTATAAATCCCAGAATTATTTTTTTCATTTCCTTTTTGTTTTTTACTAACATATATTATTCATTTTATTTATATAAAATTATTATATGTGTGTCAGTATTGTTACAATAATAAAATTAATTTTAATAAAATTTTAATCAATTAAACTTACATATCTACAATATCTTTAAAATTGTAACATTAAAATAATACTTAAATTTATTTTCCTTTATTATTATTATTATTATTATTATTTCTAATGACCTCAGATGAACGTTCCTGAGTCATAGCACCCTTGTACTTAATGAACGTTCCTGAGTCACGGCGCCATTTGTACTATGAAGGGGGGATGCTGGACAGATAATTACACCTTTTTATTTTTTATTAAATATATTCAAAATTGTTAATTGGTCCAAATCATCCAAGCAACCTCATAGCAAATTGGTATATAGTTTTATATACCTTAGATAAATTTAAATAATATAAGTGATCGTACTTACCTAAATTCTAGTAGAAGAGCAACGCGAAGCATTAATAAGATTAAATTATAATTCGCGTCAAAAAGTAATTATTAAATTTGAATAATTACGAATAGAATTAAGAGTTTGCGTTGTGATTTATTTAGACGAACTCTTCCACTTATGAATTAAACTAAAGTTTAAGCTGTAAAAAAATGAATTGACACACTTTAAA
The DNA here is from genome assembly GCA_963932465.1 of Maratus speciosus. NCBI lineage: Eukaryota > Metazoa > Arthropoda > Arachnida > Araneae > Salticidae > Maratus > Maratus speciosus. The sequence continues at coordinate 179,306,555 of OZ010793.1, forward strand.
TATTATTAATTAAATAATTACAGAAACTTTTTAAAACTTGATTAAATAATTTATTTACATAGAACAAATCTATTTACAGAAAAAAAACATAATATTAATTCAAAAAATAGAAAGCAACACTTTTGTTTGCTTCTCATTATTTTAAGTATGTTTAATCTTTTTTAAAAAAAAAGACAATATTTTCACGTACTCTAATTATTATAATTGTTTCTTTTTGCTAAAAGAAATACTCTCTTTCATTTTTAAAATTACCTTAATCTTATTTAATTATTGGTTTGGTCGGATCTCAGATAACTCTCTACCATAAAATATCAGAAAAGTATTTTTTTAGATTTTTCATATGAACTTATGTGGTAAAAGAAAATGTGTAAAATAGTACCTTCTTTTAATATACGGGATGGTGGCCTTTATTTGTCAAATTCCGAGATGTTGCGTTGCTTAGGATCAGGGCAATGTGTCGTCAGGAACGCATCCTCAATTTGGCTTGATTAGGATCACTCCGATATGTAGATCAGGAAGACATCCTCAATTTGGCTTGTTTAGGCTCACTCCGATAGGTACCTCAGGAAGACATCCTCAATTAGGCTTGGTTAGGCTGGATTAGGCTCGCTCCGCTAGGTCCATCTCGCCTGGGCTTTACTAGGGCTTGCGGGACTCATTGCACGGGCTTTCAGGAGAGCTCTTGCATCCTCTACATCTTTTTTCAGACTATCTTTTTTTAAAACTTATTCTTCTTGCACACCAGTTCCTGCAGTGGGTGGAGCTATTTTTGTCTAGTCCACTGTTATTGGATGTGAGAAGATTTTTTATTATACTTCGATAGGCCTATTAGCTAGCAGTCTGCAAATGGCCCCTAACATATACTTTAATATTATTATCTGCCTTAAAGTTTGGGTGGTCTGAAGAGTCATAAATTTATCCCAACACTTTTATTGAGGCCATAAATTGCTTCCAACGTTTTTATGATTTTACGACCTCTAATTATACACCACTTTCCATTGGCTTGTCATAAAACGACACCATGGCGTCTGCGTATTGTTGTTGTCTGAGATCCGAACTCCATTCAATATTATACATTCATTTTACAATACAACAATTTTTAAAAATATATATTTACTATTTAAAATCAACTTAATAATTTTTGTATGAACTTACACTCTTATTTTACTTAAATATATAAACATTATAATTTTACACTCATAATTATATTTTATAAAAAATATTTATACAAACAGAAATAACAAATTACGCAATTTTACTTTGATTTCACCAACATGGTGCGGGAACATATCATAGTTATATGTTGCCCAGCAATATTTTTTTTTATTTTTGTAAATTTCACCTTAAATATTAATCAAGGGTACATTATATGCATTGTGGCATGCATTTGTCACAAAAAAAAATAAAAAAATAAAATTTATTTTTGAGAAAAAAAATGGAATTTTACTCAGAAATCTTCGAAATGCCCCCAGCGTCTCCCATATCAATGAAAATCCGCAATATTTTTTTATAAAAGTTTGGTTTATATATAGAAATAAAATAGAGCATCGAATTTTATACATTTGAATTTAAAGGTAAAAAAAAAAAAAAAAAAAAAAAAAAAAAAAAAAAAAAAAAAATTCAAAATTTAAAAATTTAAAAAAAAAAAAAATTTTTAACCTTTAAAATCAAATATATAAAATTTGATGCTCTATTTTATTTCTATATATAAACCAAACTTTTATAAAAAATATTGGGGATTTTCATTGATATGGAACACGCAGGGGGCACTTCGAAGATTTCTAAGTAAAGTTCCATTTTTTTCTCAAAAATAAATTTTTTTGTGATAAATGCATGCCATAATGCATATAATGTGCCCTTGAATAATATTTCAGATGAAATTTACAAAATATAAAAAAAAATTGAAAAATTTTGAAATTTTGAAAATTTTTCGAAAAAATTTCAACATTTTTCAATTTTTTTTTTACTTTTAAATTCACATATATAAAATTCGATGTTCTATTTTATTTATATATATAAACCAAACTTTTATAAAAAATATTGGGGATTTTCATTCATATGGGAGACGCAGGGAGCATTTCGAAGATTTCTAAGACAATGCGTAAAATTCCATTTTCTTCTCAAAAATAATTTTTTTTTATTTTTTTTTGTGATAAATCCATGCCATAATGCATATAATGTACCCTTGAATAATATGTAAGATGAAATTTACAAAAATAAAAAATATATATTTTTTTAAGGATTTTAAACTCCACTGTCCCCTTAAGTAGAAAGTAGAGAAATAATTTTGGTGATATACTTCTTTAGATCATAGAGCAAAAATTCTTTGAGAATATGTTCTCTCTCGAAAAACAGAGAGAAGAAAATGGAAAGAAATTAAAAGACGCTAAAAAAAAAAAAAAAAACTGAAGAACTGGAAAATTTTAACGGGGGAGAAAATTCAATTATGTGAAGAGGTTCTGCTCTCGAAGCTGGTAGGCGGGAGATGCTGGGTTCGAACCCAATCTTGCCCGTCGGCCTAATCGTTCGGAGTTTTCTTCGAACCATTGATTTCCATGCGTAAATACGGGTTAGGTTCCCTTAGAAAGACCCCACGAAGGGCACCCCCCCCCCCTGGACTTATATCCCGCGAGTAGATAATTGGCCGTCAATAATCAACCCAACTCAACCCAGCTCAATTATGTGATATTTCTAGGGGGAAAAAATCGTTTTTACCTAATTCATAAATATTTTTTTACATAGATGAATAATTTCGGCGGTTTTTGCAACTGAATGTTTGTAAAAAAAAAATATTCTGCCATCAGTTAGTATATTTCACTTGATACAAGCTGATAAAAGAGTAAAAGTAAAATCTGCACAGTGCTTCCATGGTTGTTGTTTTGCATTTAACCCTAGAACTACCGAAAATTTTACTCAAGTTTTATAAAAATATTACACATCAGAATTCTTATTTAAAACTATTGAACTTATTTACTTAACTCATTATTGTCTGGTTTACATATTTAGTTTATTTTAAAGAAATTTCTGGTTAGAATAAATATTTCGAATGTACCCATCGGGTCCATTGGACCCGTCTGGTAGACGGAGGGTTAATAGATATTAAAATTGGATTATTAAAAATAACTAATGATGATTTTTTTTAACTTTACATACATTACAAAATGAACCTCAAAAGTGTTTTACAAGCACTAAAAATTATTATTAATAGCTATTAAACAGTCTTTAGTCACAATTTAAATTTTAGAAACATTAACCTATAGTAGAAAGCATAAAAGAACATTTTTAGTAATGTTTCTGTTAATATCCAAAAGTAATCATTCTCTGAGAAAATCGTCACACCCACAAAAAATTTCAAGGGCGAAATTTCGAAATTTAACTTTTCCCCTGCAAATATCATATAATAATTTTAATAATTTATTATGTGATTATTATCATTGTATTTCATTCTGAAAAAAAAAAAACTAACTCAACGAAAACGTCTTCGATAAAGCTCTTATACACAGAAATGCCAAAAGAAAATGCTAAACACTGAGAAAGTGGTAGTGAAAACGCATGTACTTGAAACTGAACAATGGGCGACAATTAAATAAATGCTATTTTGATTTTTCTTGTGAAAAATACCGACTTGAACCCGGAAAAATATAGAAGAAAGTATTTTTTTTATTAAACAACAACAAATTATTATTATCATTTAAAGCAGAGGTTCCCAAACTGTGCTCCGCGGAGCCCCAACGCATTTAAAGAAAGGGTCTTTTTTCTTTCACAAATGGGAACAGATTATTTTATTATGAAGGTATTTATGCATAGATGATAATTATGTACAACAGAATAAACTCTTTTAATTAACTAAATTTTATTTCCTTTAAAATTTCCGGGGAGAATGTTAATTTACACTCTAATTTTGCGTTTTCCGCTCAAAAATACGATAAATGGAGAAACAAACGTATAATTACTGCAAGAAAGCCAGAAATTGTATTCCGAAAGAAAATTTGGATATTTGAATTTCCCAACTCCTCCCCTCAGTGTGACTTTAGGTGAAGTGTTATCTGATGACTCCACGTTTCATCACCGCCCTCTGAATATTCAGGGGGCGGTGGTTTCATGCTGAACTACGTCATCATTCCGAAAGAAATCAGTCTGATTTGAAAGATAAACCGCCTGATTTTTTTCAGTATGAAGGGCAAAGTAATCTATGCATGCTTCAAAAGAAAATATCACAACGCTTGTTAAATATGAAATGCCCTGGACATAGGTGCAGACTTCAAGGATGCGAAATAGGCAATAAGATATACTTCTACAACTAATTAAAATTTTTCCTTTTGTCCTGTTTAATCACTGTGATTAATTTGGACAAAAATAATGTTCTATAATTAGTGACAGAAGTTTGCCTTGTTAGACTCCGTCGCACCCGTTAAGTTGTCGCTTACCTGATATTTTAACAAGTCGCTTGAGTTTGTGAAGATCATATAATTGCAAAGACTCTTGATAAACCTCGTAAAATTAATTTTGTCATGAATTTGTTTTATGAAAAATTTGTTAATTTAATGTCATTATTCCTTTGTCAAATAGATCATTTTTTAAAAATTAACTCAATAACAGGTGACGCAAAAGAACACTTAAGAGCATCTTCAGATGCACAAAATTTGTACTACAAATGAATTAATCTATTGATGTCACTGGATTAGCAGTATTGTTAGTATTTTTCAGTTACATATACAAATATCCCGTTCAGACCAGGGATGTTAACAAATTGAGGAGGGTCACGTGAATCGACGTTTTCGGGGATTGATGGAAGAAAATATTACTAGTACTGGAATTTTGTAAGGATGAGTAAAGAAGCTGTAATCCTACTTCTGATTGGTTGTGAGCAGGTTTTAATTTCTAACGACATTTGGAAACGTAAAGGGCATAGTCGGATAAGCAGTGGAAACATGCTTTTCAATCAAATTTCCTGACTTTTTTCCCAGATGTGGCTACATATCTGACAATATATTTCCCCTTTTACCACCCTATAAATATTGATATTTAATGAGATAAAAATGTTTTTTCGATTTTTTTAAAAACAGATTTTCTCAAAAACTGCAGCGCAGAATTTCATGCCATTAACTGGGGATATATAGATATCAAAAATGCATAACTGGTATTTTTTGTATAATTTTCTGTTTATAAAAACTGTGTAAAATAGCGAAATAAAAATTCAAAAATATAAAAATCCTATCTTATGGTTATCCGAAAATTACCATTTTCTTGTAAAAAAAAAATCGCCATATGTGCCCGTATATTCTATATAAATGCCGAAAGTTTGCGTTGGATACTACTTATAAATATTTACAAAAATGTATATTAAAATTATTAAAATTCATTTTAAGGCGTTATTTGGGGCGGGGCTACTTAGCTTCGATATCCGAAGAATTTTTGGAACAAAGTCAGCAGACAATATGTCAACTGATGTATTTTAGATTCCATTAAGCATATAAGCCATGTTTTTCAGCTTCGTGTTCATTTTGATATCGACAGCATTGAGAATGTTGCTCATGTGTTCATTAAAATTTAAAATACAGCAATTCTGTAACTGTTTATTCCAAAAATTCTTCAGGTGTGGAAGTTGAGTAGATCCGCCCCAAATAACGCCTTAAAATGAATTTCAGTAATTTTAATATACATTTTTGTAAATATTTATATGTAGTACCCAACGCAAACTTTCGGCATTTATGTAGAATATACAGGCACGTATGGGGAATTTTTTACAAGAAAATGGTAATTTTCGGATAACCATAAGATACGATTTTTATTTTTTAAAATTTTTATTGCGCTATTTCACACCGTTTTTATAAACAGAAAATTATAAAAAAATTAGCAGTTGTGCATCTTTGGCATCTATGTATCCTCAATTAATGGCATGAAATTCCGTGCGGCAGTTTTTGAGAAAATCCGTTTTTTTAAAAAATAGAGAAATCATTTTTATCTCATTAAATATCAATATTTATAGGGTGATAATAGGGGAAATATATTGTCAGATACGTAGCCACATCTGGGCAAAATATCAGGAAATTTGATTGAAAGGCATGTTTCCAATGCTTATCCGGCTATGCCCTATCGTGCTCGCTTTCGGAAAATGACCCGCCCTCAATGTGTTAACCCCTTGGGGACGAACGACACGTATACGTGCCGGAAATAGGCCTAAGGATACTCGTTTATCCTCACCAGTAAAATTTTACTGTAAAATTTGCCTTATTTAATCCGAACATTTTCCCGATTTGAATAGGCACAAATTTCTGTTTTTTAAAACCGGTAGCAAAGTAATAAAGATTTCGTAAAAGGCTCCCGTCGCGAAGGGGTTAAGAGTGTTAACTGACTTTTTGGAATGTGCACCCGGAACTTAACTTGACTGTTCTATTATTACGGTGTTTGAGAACATTAACTTGATTAAAATGAGCGCCTGACTAACGCCAGTCTGAAAAATGTTTCACAAAGATATCAGGATCATATTTTTTGTAGATCACTACAAACCAAAGCACTAAGGAACGAAATATTTTTTGATAAATGCTTAGGAAAACACATATGAACATGAATGCACTATAGGTGCAGATTCCCAAAATTTTTAATGAACCAGTGGCTCCTAAACCCCAAAAATCCAGTCGCCATTTTGGCTCCTAACCAAAATCTAGTGGGCACATTGTGAAACAAACTCATAAAACAATAGTGTTTATATGAAAAAAAACTTAACAAAAATACTCAAGAATTCAAAATGAAAAATAGTTTAATTAATAAATGCACATGTACAACAGAACGCAGACTAATTACAACATGTGTGTATATTTAGTTTAATCCTAAAATTCTTGAAACTTTGATATTAAAAAAGTATAATATAAATCTGGAAAAATCAGAAGATAAAGTTGGACAAGATACAGTTGAATAACAAAACATGCATAAGCTAAGCAGTCATGATAATTGGAAATATTAAGAAAACTTTATTTCTTATTTTGATTTTGTCATATAAAAGTATACATATAAAAAAATTTAGGAATATGTAAGATTTTTTTGCACTATAAAAATCTCGCACTTGCAGATAACACTTACAGAGTAAGAATATATCCCGCGTTAACTATTTTTTCGTGGGAGTTTCTTGTTCTTTTTGTTCTTTTTTCTTCAGAGTTCGGAATCCCCTATCCTCGCGACTCCATGATCCAAAACCCTTAAATAATCTCCATCGCATCGAGAACGTTGGACTGTCTCGTGAGCAGATCTGCAGTTAAGGAGTATTTATTTCAATTTCGGATTTCAAACGAAACCTCTGAAGAAATGGTGTCTTTAGCTGGTGTCTAAAGGAGAAGCTTTACTATTAACGCGGCAGCTGCTAAGCTTTGTAGTGGAGCGAACATGCGCAGAATTGTATTTGAACATAATGTTCGGCAAGAAAGCAGTACATCACAGGGGCAGCGTTCACGACGGTAACTGAGATCGCAAAAATTCCCAGACTTTTTATTAAGTTCATACTTGATCTCGGCCAGTGAAAAGTGCAGGTGCTTTTCTATTTGCAAAAGAAAAAAATATATAAAAATTCCGCGACGGGGATTGGAAACACTGGAATAGATCTCTGGCGACTAAGACACTGAAAATTAGACGCCATAGCAAAAAATTTAGTCGCCACGTGGCGACTGGCGACCGTAAATCTGCACCTATAGAATGCACTGATGATGCGAAAGCAATGATGGGTAACAAAGTCATTGCAAAAATTAAAGAGATGATAAAGCACCGTAGAACCATCTATTGCGTTCTTTATAGATACAAGCTATCCGCGGAAAAATGTCTTTTGAACTTATAAAAAGGTTAAATGCTGCCATTAATATAATAAGCTATATAAAATTACGAACTCTTAAAAGCAAACTTTTTAAGCTTATGTATGCAATTATTGGATTACTTCCGCCCCTCGTACTTAAATACCGAAGTAAGATAGTACTGTCTATGAAGAGCGTTTACACGATTGTTGAAACTGCAGAGGTGATATCAGAAGAAGCATAACACTAAACTGGCAAAACTTTTAACTAATGAAGATTTTGAATTCTAATTGCACATTATTCCGATATGTTTAGCAAAATCAAATAAATGTATCTATCATTCCAATGAAAATCTGTCACAATTTCCGATTCATTTTCCAAACTTGTGTTAAGATGAAACGTGTATTGGTCAGATTCTGAGTCAAACGATAATATCGATTACGTCCCTTTTGTTAAAAAGGAATTCAAACAACACCGGATAACAAAAGTATACAAATTAATATTCAGGGGCATCCTGTAGCTTTGAAAAACTCTTTCAAACAACATTTTTCAACAGCTGAATAGAAAAGGCTTTGGACAACTCTGACTGTGTTCAGCGTTATCAAAAAAAAAAAAAAAAAAAAAAAACGTCCAGCTTAGTATAACTCAGTGAAACACCGAGGCCCTCGTGGATTTGACATCTTATAGCAAGTTACACTAAATATACCAACAACGGCCGGTTATTTGGTGGGAAAATATTCCGATTTGAACCAGAAATATTTCATAAAATAAATAAATATAAATCAAACAGAAATAAATTTAATAAAAGAGTTAATTAGTTTTAAATAAAAATCATTCGTCTGAAACATTTTTGTAAAACTTGAGTAAAATTCCCGATATGATTCCTGAGTAGTGTTAAAGATCTTACTTTAAAACCAAATCGAAATACAGAATTCTTTTAAATGCAGAACCAAATATTCGCCAGCAATTACTATCACCTAGACCTGAATTCAGATATTTGACAAACAACAAGTCAATCACATTAAGCGTTTATGCGCTATTGTTCGTCACTCTAATAATGTAAAATTTACTATATAGCAAATATTACGATTTCTTGAGTTTTGAAGGTTTTTTTACTGTAAGTTTGTAAACTTTTGACAATTCCATCTGTATTGATGATAATTGAAAATAAATTCAGTATTACAGTAACAGTTTCAAAATATAATTTTATTTCTGGGACAATGCACAATTGATTAGATTACTATTCATTCCCACTTCCTGTACCCAGCAGCAATGCACTTAAAAAACGTTACCTAAGGTACGGTAGGCTTCAGGAGCTCCGCCATAGAAATTCATTCTAAAAAGGGCTCCGCCAGTCAAAAAGTTTGGGAACTACTGGTTTAAGGAATATGAAGGTTTATGTTTTTTCAGACGTAGATCATGCTACCTAATTGTGCTTTTGTCTATTAGAGAGATCGTTATTATGGTGAATCATAATGCTCGGCTAATTGGTGTTAGGAGCGTTACTGAATTTTCTTAAAGTCAGAGCTACTTCATTAATTTTATTTTATTGTTAAAATATTTGGTAATTTCTTGACGTTGATGTGAATAACTCACAATCGTTCAATCGGTGTTTTCTCGTTACAATTATTTCAATTAAGCGTCATTATTTGAATTAGATCATTTTTAAACTTTCTTTTGTGACGCATCCTCAGTTTTAACTTAAATCTTCAAAATACATACGACATTTGTAATTCAGACCATACCTATGTATAATTTTACATATGCTTTTCTCCCCGACTGAAGTCTGAAAGGTGCTCAAAAGCGTAATGACGACACACTAGCCTTATACGTAACCTTAAGCGTTAATTACATTTTTTAAATAAAGAAATATTTACGCGAAAAAGCATTTTTGAAAGTGAAGTAAACAAAAGAATTCCGAAACAGAATTTGTCAAAATTTATGCAAGTACCATACGCTATCTGTCTTTGTCTTTGCAGAGATATCTTAAGGCTGTTAGTCACTGAGGTCTCAAATTCGACTCGCGGAAGTTAAACCTATAGGCGTGTAATGCGTTCGTATTTTTTAGTGATATTTCAAAAAATATTCGCCACTGTTACAATTATTATAAACAAATGAGAATAATAATAAATGCAGTTAATTATGCGCCAAACCACACTCGCTAAAATATACCAGCTAGCTGTAAAACTGCAACAATTAAATGTTTTAAACAACAAAAAGCAGAAAGTAAAATAAAAAAAATAATAAAAGAGTGTAGTAATTAAAAAAATGCTTTTATGTTTTCCCAGTTTAGAAATACTTATTTCATTCATTCATAACGTTCGAAAAGACCTTATTCGAAAGTTTATTCAAGCTTTATGCAAATATAGAAATAAAACCGGAAGAAAACATATTCTTATAATAAACATTGTTTTTTTTTTTTTATTAATTGGTTAATTTCATTTACGACACAATTGTACTTTGTAAAGTATTATTAATAATAATAATAATAATAATATTGTTATTATTACTAATATTAAAGATATAATTTAGCGCTCATTCAATCTAAATTATACTTATATGTAGTATTCGGCATCAATTGATTATATTTTCAATCAAATAACTAACTGATAAAAAATTGAATTGCATTTAGTTTCAGTTCATTTAAAAGTTAGCTGTCACTAAATGTACTGAAATTGAATGCCATTGCAATTTAATTGAGTTCCGAGTATCATAATTATATATCCTTCTTTAACGTAAAATCGTAGTTTCAAATAATAGTTTTATATGAATTATTGTTAATCATAGCTCAAGCATGATATTGTAAAGATTAAGTTTTGAATGTTCGACTGATTTCTTCGATTGATCAACTACTTGGAAAATGGCAATTAAAGAAACTATTTGCTTCTAATTTTGTTGTTATTTAATTTCAGCAGATTTCATTTTTCCCATTATAGGACATTCATTAAAGTTTGTAGCAATCATGGTAGTTTACTTCTAAAACTTAGAAGGAAGGAAATATAATAAAACACTCTTAGCATCGACCTTATTTGATCAACTACTGCCTGGGTCACCCAATATTAATATAATTCTTGAGAGTATTAATCATTACTCACTGTTTTAAAACTGCATTTTATCTGTTAATTATATTCTACAGAAATAATGTTTTTATTGACGTGAAACTTAAAGCTTAGTGAACACATTTATCAGTTAAGTGCACTGAGAAGGTTAAGACAATATCGCTAAGTTCTGGAATGTATGTTTGCCATAGTTTGGACAAATACTTCTGCCCTAGCACGGTCTAACATGCGCCCTCTTACGTCGCCACTCACATATGGGGGCATCCTATAATAATGTACTTGTAGCTTGCGAAAAATTTGTCCCGTCAAATGCCCTAGGATACCAAAACGTAGCCATCCTTGATTTATACTACAATGAAATCCCGAAGCAATCGTCCATGCAACCGTCTTTATATTAGTATTCCATTTTCTAATTATCTTAAATAGACAATTAGGAAACTAGATAAGTAATACATACCCTTTCTTCTAATAAAATTATGCAAGTTATATTATTTATATTAAACATTTTATCTTGTGATTTTTTTCCGGTACAAATGTTTTTATTTTTTTAGTATAATTATTGGATGAAATATAGTACATTTTCCTTTTATTGGCAGCCATTTGTATTTTTCATGTAAGATTCCACACCGAAAGATAACTCTCTGCACCCTATTGGATGTTAAAGAGATTTTTTTTTGTCACATTTTATTTAAAAATGGTAAACTATAAAATAATTCTGTCGCTACCATTTCGTATGGGCTTATATGCTTTAAATTCATATGCAATTAGCATATATTGGGAAGTATTGGGTAAGAATTAAAAATCATCAATAGTTAAACGTACTGTATTTTTAATTTTTTTTTTCTTTATTTGAATATTTTACACCTGTTTGAAATATTTTTAGATGGTTTTATTAAAAGAATGATTTAATTAAGAAAAAATATAATTCTTATGGCTTGATTTAGAAACATAAATTGTTTAAAATAAAATTAGTGTGCTCTATAATTATACGAACCAGATTTAAATTTGTAGAACAACGTGGTTTTGCCTGTTTTCCGATCACGAGCAAGCCCCACCAGTGGTCGGGAGGTTGTGCTCTCGAAGCTGGTAGACGGGAGGTACTGGGTTCGATCCCAATTGCGCCCCTCGGCCTAATCGTTCGGAGTTTTCGTAGTTTTCTTCGAGCCTTGGTTTTCCAAGCGTAAATACATGTTAGGTTCCCTTAGAACCCCCCCCCCCCCCACGGAGGGCACTCCCCCTCTTTATGGTCCATATTCCTCGTGCTGATAATTGGCCGTCATAAACACAACCAACCGATCACGAGCAAAGATACTTTTTTAGTACCATCCTTTTTGCAGACTAAAAGGAGAGTTACATTTTCTTTAATACATTCAGCTCCAGAGCATTTTCTATCTTTCACTGGTTGTGTATCGCTTTCCAGAGTAAAGCAGTCCCATCTGCATTATGTACAGTGTTAAATTAAGACAGTATTCTTCGAGAGGGATTCTACGGTCCCACAGAGGGGTGCAATAGAGAGTACTAAAGGGGTGGTGCGTTTTTTGACCATTAAAAAGTATAAAGTCTCAAACCTTCTGGAGGAGACATTTCGATTCAGGGTAGGGATATTCATGCTTCGGGGATGGACTCTCTAAACCACCCCCGAAATCATTTCTGATTTATTCGGTGAATCCGAACACTATTGTTCATAAGTTTGGCAAAAATAAAGATATTTTAACGAGCTTTTCAAACCTTGCCTTGTGAAAAATGCAACGACAAAACGAAAAATGCTTGAATTGTACAGTATTTCACTAGTAATACCGTAAATTATGTTAATTACATTCGGAAATATCGAGCGAATAACTCAGCATATTTTTGGATGTAGATGGTGACAACTCCTGCCTCTTATCATGATATCGTTAGATTTCTCACAAAGAAAGGTTGATGCAAATTTCAGTAACATGTTTTCACTATTTTTGAAATTATGAACAAAAGTCGTGGTTCAGATTGAAGCGAAACATACTGTATTTTTGTTTAACCCTTTATCTACTGGCGGTACTTATAAGTACCATTCACTTTAAACTTTCATCCCATAGTGAATGTTACTAATATTCTAATGGTACTTTGCCAAAACACTCTTTTAACTCTACTTTATCCGGATGCATGGCAGCAGTAATTCTAAGTTTGTTATTTTAGCGAGGAAAAAGGCTTTGAAACAGTCGATGTGTTTTGTGCCGACATTTTGTACAGATTGTTACACTCGTCTTTTTATTGCTGCAAACATAGTAAACATAGTGTAGTTTACCCTTTCAGGGGCAAAGCATTTTCAATGCTAAAGTGTTGAAATAAGTGATTGGTACCGGAATTTGCCAAAAAAATTATTTGTAAATAAGAAAAAAGGCTTTATTTCCCATACTTATTTAATCGAAAATATTTTACCACAATTCTGGTGTCATTTGTAATACCTTGTGGGTTTTCTGTTACGATATTTTAGTCGTAGTGTACTGACGGTACTTTAAAGTAGCACTTTAATTAATTACCTCTAAGGAATTAAATTTTTCACGGGTGAGTCACAACGAGTTCTGAGTAAACTTTATCTTGCGAATCAATCACAAGTGTAACTCGTAGTAAATAATATACTTTATTAATCAATTAGGAGTGTGACTCTTGTTTAACGCACAAGCGATTGGGTTAATTAATTATTTTATGTATAACTAATTTAAATATATAAAACCTGAAGAATGGTTTCAATGGTGAAAACCGTGTTTTAATTCAAGGGCGGGTCTGGAGAGTCCTCAAGGGGGGGGGGGGGATTTTAGAAATTTGGAGACTCCAATCTGATGCGCGGGTCGGGGCTAATTTTTTTCACTGCGGGTCGTGTTTCTTCTACTTTTTGCTGCAGGTCGAGTTTGAATCCTGTTAACTTCTATTTTTTGCTGCTGGTCAGGTTAACTTATATTTTATTTCTGTGCGTCGGATTTGGGTCCGGTTGACTTGTGCTTTTTGCTGCGGGTCAGGCTTGGGTCCGTTTTACTTCTACTTTTCTGCTGCGGGTCGGGTTAACTTCCACTTTTCGCGCATTGGGTTTGGGGCAGATTGACATATTTCATTTCAGGTTTGGGTTACTTTCGGATTGGGTTTTCTCTCTTGCGAGTAGGGTCCTCGTTAATGGGGGAGGGGAGGGGAGCCTTCCCCCTCCAAAAAGAAAAGTTTGCGAATGCTGTTACACTTGGAAAATTTACAAACTTAGTTGGCAAATTTGCTTGAAACTTTAATAAAAACTATAAAACACTTTCTATTTCCGATAGATTTGACAAAAGTTACAAATCTAATTGGGAATATTATTAACCTTTTTACAAATAAGAACTATATTACATTTTCTAATTGTGGTAGCTTGGTAAAATTACAAAACTTGTTGGTAAACGTCAAGAACTATTTATTTTTGCTTCTCAATGAGACTGAAATTTGACTTGGCAATTTAAGGTCCTGCCCCCACCAAGAAAAAGTCTTAGCGATGGCCCTGCTTACGAGAAGGTTTCGGGTTGACCCGATTTTTGAAAAGAAAGTCTAAATGTTTTTGAAGATAAAACTATATACAGAAAAAGCAACATAACGGACACGCCCAAATAATTATTTAGGAATATATTTTAATCCTCAGGATTGTGTAAAAAATACCAATTTGGTAAGACTGCTTGTCCCTTTATGTCTAAGATCAGTCGTAATTCAGTAAATAATGCTTTAAAACTTATTAAAAAACACACCGGTTGACCTAAAATGAACTGACTGATGATAAAATTCTGTAGCCTGCAAATGGGGACAACAATTTAAAAAAAACTTGCAGGAAGATTATGCAAGATGTCAAGAGATTTTTTACTGCGAGTCTTGATTTTGCTTTACAATAGCAGTGATAGATGGCGCTGAAAACAATAGTCATTAAATCGAGGTCCAATTTCTGGCCTTTCTCCTCAGGGCACCGATTTAGCACCTCTGGCTTGGCGCGCCATCTAATATTGCTATTTTAAACTAAAATCAAGAATCGAGGTAAAGAAAAAACTCCTGTTCAAGAGTGATGGTGAAAAAAAAAAAATTCTGAAATTCAAAACAAATTTTCTGAAAGGTTACAGCAGAGAGGGGATTCCCTCCTGGCATAAATTGTTTTTGTTACAGGTCGGGTTAGCTGTTTTCGATCCGGGTCGATTTCAAGCAGAGTGTACATTCCTGCCAGCTGGGTTTGGGTTAACCCGTTTTCTTCGAAAGTTAGTTCAGCATATTATTTATGATTAAAAACTATACATGTAATAATAAACATAGATGTATGTATGTGTGTTGTTTTCTAAAGAGACCACTGTATTTTTTCCACGACCCTTTGATGAAATTCGCATTTCTTCCACGACTCTTTGACGAAATTTGCGTTTCTGTCGCAACCCTTTGACGAAATTTGTGTAATTTTGCAGCCCTTTGATAAAACTCGCGTTTTTTTCCTGCGACCAAAATTCACGTTTTTTCTGGGATCCTTTGTCGAAATTTGCGTTTTTTAAGCGATTCTTTGACGAAATTAGGTTTTTTTCACGATTCTTTAAAAAAAAAAAAATGCGCGTTTTCTCCTGATATTTTGATAACATTTGAGTTTTCTTTTCGTGGCCCTTTGATGAAATTCGCATTTCTTTCGCGATTCTTTGAAAAAATTTGCATTTTTTGGCGGTTCTTAGACAAAATTTGAGTTTTTTCCGCTGCCCTTCCAGTTCGCGTTTAAATAGTTAAAATATGTCAAAAATCTTTGTGAGAGATTTTTTTTTTTTTAATTAGATCATAAAAAAAAGATTTGTTGCGGAAATTGCGGGTTGCGCAAATTTTACTACTTTTACACTGGCCGTAGAAATCGCGGGATGCGCAGCGAAAGGGTTAGATTTTCCAAAAATTGGGAACAGAATCACCCCTGCTCCTGACATCTTACATGATCCTCCGGCATTCTTTTTAATATCTGTCACCATTTATAAGTTATTGAATTTTAAAATCAGACAGTCCATTTTAGGACACCCGGTATATTCAGTAAGCTATGGGATGATGGCTGAAAAAAAATCGACTCTACCCCAGCCTGCATTTTGCAATAAAAATTATTCATAAAGTACACTTACTTACGCTCATATTTTATTTTCCGATTATGTTCGAAATTCATGACTGCAAAAAAAAATAATATTAATGACTATTTAGGAAATTATGTACATAAACACTACGTAAAAATATGACTCAGACAATTACATTCAAATGAAAATCAGCAGAATGAAAGAAACGGATGATAAAAGAAAATCATAATTTTAAAGCTCTACAAAAAAATAAAAAGTAGATTTTTAAAAATGCATCTTTGTAACTTATCAAATCAAATTAAATTTCTAAAGATTTCATTAAACAAATGTATAACATAAATATAATCTTTACAAATAACAAATGCCAGGACAACTTGGGCTCAGGGGGGGGGGGGGGGGAGGGATTTTGAGGAGTGCACGGGTCGTGGTCGGGTCAATAATGCTTATCATACGGGCTGACACGGACCGAATATTTAGTTTTTATTCCGAGTCAAGTCCAGGCCTGGAAATTTTATCCAGTGCAGACCTCTAGGAAGAATGAAATCCAGGCTCGATCTGGAAAATAAAGAAGTCTGGCCCGACCCGAATCTGCAGAAAAATGTAAGATAAAAGCACGGCCCAGCTCTAAAAGAGGAAAGCCTGACCCGATCGATTCACGTGGATTTTAACTGGTACGACCCGGGACGTCTCGCGCCGGGCTCGAGCTTCGCCCCAAGTCAATCCCCGTGAGGATGCATAATGTCGGCTTGCAAATCCTGTATCAGCCCAAGGGGGGGGGGGGGGGCGATCGCTCCTTCGCCCCCTTAGATCCGCCATTGTTGTAATAATTATATTAGGTAGCAGGTAATCGCGCTTCTAATGTTTTCCCATAGGTTAACATGGGATTTCGCGATCGAGGAATAAACTACATTTATGAAAACATTGGAAATTTTTTTACATTCACTGAAATCTTGCCTTATTAACCCCTAAAAAACGAGCGACACGTATACGTGCCGCATGAAGTGCTCAGAATCCTTGTTTTTCCTCACCAGTAAAATTTTACTGTAAAATTTGTCTTATTTAATCAGCGCATATTATCGATTCAAGAAGACACAAATTTCTGTTTTTAAAAAACTGTGACAAAAGATTAAAAATTTCGTAAAAGGTTCCCGTCCCGAAGGGGTTAAAACATATTGGTTCAAAGAGATTATCAGTAGCAAAAATTATTTTTTAGGCAATATATTTTTTATTTTGAAATTCTTTCGTCTTATTATTCATATTATTCATATATCCTACAATCCATGAACCTTACTTTCATTCTCTGGTAGACATTACTGCGAAAATAATTTTTCCATAATTTCAGTGCTGCCATCTATCTGCTTGTTGAGAAATTAAAACAAATTGTAAATCAAACAGATCAGTGGATCTTAATCTCTTAATGTTAGTTACAATATTCGTATTTTTCCCTTGTCTCCATGAATGCCCAGAATTTAAAACTGAAATTACTGAAAACGTTTAAAATTTTCAATACAGGATATACAGGCTAATAGAAATGGATAACTTACACGTACTGTATTTATAACAGTATTTTCAGTTATTCCTTTTATTTTAAATAGCAAGTTTTTTTTCTTGTTTTGTTTGAGGGGGGGGGGGGGGCATTTCACAAGAGTTAAATTTTTTTACATTGAACGCAAAACCTTCATGGAACCCAACGGGTCCACAGACCAATTAAGATCCAATGAAATGCGTAATTATAAAGAATTGTGAACAGTGGTAAATTCAGCCATTTTTCCGGCATGGAATTTAGCATTCCGGGAAAGGGATGTGTCGATTTGAATCTTTTGACCATTAACAAACAGAAAATCTCAAATATTATTGTGGGAATATTTTAATGCTCCGGGGACAGAGGATCCTCTTCTGATCAAACCCTGAATTCATCCTTGATAGGGAATATTTTCACATGTGCGTAAATAGAAAATAATATCTGAGGGATATTCCATAATCCTTTTCAGGAGGGCAATTTCAGATTTCTTATTAACAAATTTTCTGTCATTTTTTTTCTAATGAAAGTAGTGTCTTAATCTAAAAATAGGAATAATAGATGAAATAATTTAAAAATAACTGAATAAAAATAAATTTTCGAAACGATCCTATTTAAAAGTTCAAAAATACACTAACACTGGAATAAATATGTGCATTTCTTTGGAATGGAACAATGGAACAATAAAGCAGGTGTATGGATTCCCTAGTTGCTTGGCAACTTTACATCCAGGCTAAGAGTAAATCGTGTTACAATGCAATGGGAGCCTTAGAAAAAAGAGAGTTTAAACACGGCTAGTAGCCACGAAAAATAGAGAGTAAAAGCTAAAAAGATAGACAATTTTTAAAAGAAAAAAATGTTAGTATAACTAGTAGGGAAAAAAAATGTTCCATATGATCCACATATATGTCCAGGACAGGCGAAAAAGCTACCAAAGGAAGCCCCATAAAAAAAGACTCAATTCAGAGACCATACATTTAATATAGCTTGTTAAGTAAAAAATTTTAACACAGTGAAGAAAAGAAACAAAACTAAATATATACATAATTACAAGAGAATTTAAATTACTGTAAGTAAAAAGAATAAAAATGTAAGAAAAAGCTACAGTGAGGAGAGTTCAAACTAAAAAAAAAAACCAGTTAAATGCAAAAGCCGAGGGGATCAAACGACAGCAAGAGGACGGCGTCCATCCAGTCTAGTAATTTGACGTGAATTAAACATGGGAATGAAAGAAATAAGAGTAATATCATGAGAAGAGCATAAAATACTAGAAGTTTTTTTTTTTTTTTTTTTTTTTTAATTTTAAACAAACGACACAACAAAAAGGAGGAAAAAAGTTTAGCAAATGAAGAGCTTAATCTTCGTTAATGTTGATATGACTTGCAAGTTTATCAAATTCAGTTAATAACCATCAGTTTTTGCATCGGATTATCGAGTTTCTTAGTCTGAGTTGAGATGTTCTTTATACATTTTAGGAATTTAGTGATTTGAAAGATTTGTTTAACTTCGTTGAAAGTATTAAGAATGTCTTTAATATCATTGGTGTAATTAGTAGGAGCATTAGAATTTTCAATAGTAGGGGAGGAATGGGTGTTTGCGGTAGTACTATCATTGTTATCAGAGTTTAATTCTACATTACTAGTTGAGGGTTCATACTCTGTAGTATTTTTGGTATAATTATAATTCTTAAATATATCCGCTAAGATTTGGGTTTCTTGGGATAGATTGCTGACGCTATTACTTGTTTTACGGTTTTGTTTATTTTCTAGTCTATAGAGATTTTTTGGACAACCGCGGAAATTCGCTGGGTGCCCGAGTCCACAATTGGCACAAGTGGGTTTAACACGCCCCTTGTGGTGACAATCTGTACTTAAATGTAGATCTCCGCATTTTACACATTTAGCATCGAAGCCACACACTTCTGATGCGTGACCGTAACCTTGACATTTGTAACACTGTTTTACACGATTTTTGCTAGTAAAAGCTTCAATCTTAACAGAAATATAATGTATATTGTTAATTTGGTAAATTTCTTCAAAGTTCTTACAAGGTATAACATTTACCATGTATATCGGCATTGGTTGGCCAGTTTTACGATTTTTAAGCATGGCAGCCCTAGTGACTGCGAAACCATGCTCCCTGAGACTATCTGCAATAATTTTTGTATCGGTGTAACAGGGGAGGCCCCTAATGCATATTTTTTGGGTCGAAGTTCTTTAGGATCAAGAGTGGTATATTTCTTTTTGTTTTGGTCTAGCCATTTCTGAGTAGATTTAAAGTCCTTATCAGAGTTACATTGTATAACAATGCGTTCGCCTTTTAGCGTTATTTTGGGTTTTTCCGAGTTTAACTCCGTAATTTCATGGGCAACCGTCGCCCAATTGCTGTCGACTTCGACGTAGAAAGGGTTAACAGATTTTTTAACTTTGACAGTATCCTGTGTATTTTCACTAACATTTGATTCATCCATATCCACATTTTCAGTTAGGTTAACTTCGCTAGCGATATTTTTATATTTATTACTAAGTGGGATAGGAGAACTCTCCTCCGAAATAGGTCGTTTAACTCCTTTCTTAACAGCGTTGAAAATTTCTTTTTTAAGATTAGTGTTAGTAAAAAAAAATTAGGAGTTTTCTTATACTTAATAGAGCAGAAAAAACTAAAGATAGCTGAATTTAACAAATTATCATGGGTTAGCTCCCTAAGTAAAGTAAAAGCATCAAGGCAAGTTTTCCTTACCTCTTCTTGCTCTGAAGCAGAAGCAGAATAGCCGTCCTTAGCCTTAATGTCCAAAATATATTGATCCACAAATGTGTAGAAATCACCTAATATAGTTTTAGCATAGTCTTCAAAATTTGAAGAAAATCTGTCAAACTGGTCCTTGAAATTGCTGTTTAACGTTCCAATACATAATATTTCGTCGATAACTTCCTTAATATAATAATCTTGATCATCTGTAACCGTCATAATGCAGCACTAAATAGCGAGCGAAAACTATTCTAACGAACCGCCCCACCTGCCGTTCACACTGCGAAAAATATAACATGCGTATTTCTCTGGATAATTTGACTCCTTTTACATATTAAAAAATCATTCTAATTTTTCTGGCTTTAATATTATTTTAGTAAATGACACCTCTTTTTTTTTACTATTTATTTAAAAAAAACCTTATACATCTATTCATAGTGCAATATGCCCCATGAGGAAAATTTTACATATGAAATTTTGTAGGGTATATCTAAAATTGACTATTTGGACATGTTTCAGGGCCGAAACAAGCCTTTTTTTTCACCCGGGGCAAACATGGATTTTAGACCCCCACCCCCCTTCAACAAAATATATTTACAAAGAGAAATTTACTAGTTTTCTAATAGCCGACTTATTTTAAAATTTAAATATGTAATTATAAAATATGTAATATTGAACTACGCAATCTGCTTTGTCAAATATTGATTCATTGAAATCTTGAATCGAAATAGAAAAGAATCGAAAAAAATTCCACTTTATACAGGATCCTTATGCCATATCATTCTTAGATTCTTCAATGCTTTTGCATACCCCAGGCAGGACGAATTTAACCCCTTGAGGGGCGGTGGGATAAAATATATCCCGCCTACAATTAATGAAGATTTACACCAGAAAATTTTTATGAAATTTTACTTTTCTAACTTTGGAGGAAAAAAGTCGTAAAATTGCTTTTCCTTATTTTGAAATAAATTTTTTCTAATTTTCCGGTGGGAATTCGGCATTACACAAACGCAATTGCTTGCCCCTCAAGGGGTTAACAACACCATGCTAAACATAGACGTGAGAAAAATCGACAAACTAAATCTACATTTGGCGCCCCTTCGTTCTGCGTCCGGGGTAGATGCCCGCTCTGCCCCCCCCCCCCCCCTTAGCTTCGGTCCTGACATGTTTAATCTAAAAAAATGTTTTGAATGATCTAAATGAGGTGCTACATTTACGAAATTAATAAAACCCGTGCACATCACGGAAGGAAAGTGTTGAAAGTAAACTTCTTATGGCTCTTCTGCAGACCACATATAGAATATCACATTCATGACATATGCATTTTAAAATTTAAAATTGGACAAAACGTTGTGGCCAAATAATAATAATGGGGAGAAAAGCCCGCCATCAAAGAAGTATGTTATGAGAGGAAAGAAAAATAGTAACTTAAAATGGATAAAAGCGCAAATCCGGAAATGTTACTGGTGAATTATGTTATCCATACAGTTTTTACGATAAACAAATATCACTTATTCTTTATGAAGTGCTAAAATCCATTATAAAATGTATCAATTCTATCAGATGTAATACAAAATATGAGAGAGATTTCAAGAAATTTTACGAAAATAAAAATGTAGGCTATTTATCACTTTTAACCCTCCGTCTACCAGACGGGTCCATTGGACCCGACAGGTACATACAAAATATTCATTCAAACCAGAAATTTCTTTAAAATAAACTAAGTATATAAACCAGACAAAAATAAGGTAAATAAGTAAGTTAAATAGTTTTAAATAAAAATTCTGGTGTAGAACGTTTTATTAAAACTTGAATAAAATTCCCGGTAGATCTAGGGTTAAATTTGAGGTAAGTTGTCAAAAGGCAACAAAACTTTTGTAGGTGTAAATGCGAAGATCCATACCATCACTGCATTCAAGGAGTTAGGTTAAAAGCATACTTGTAATTTAAAAAATATATGATTTTGATAAATTAGAGAATGTGAAATAACTTATCAGAGTTAATGCTATTTTCAGATCCATCCGGAAAAATGGAAGTTTATTTTTTATGTGACAATATCTATATTATATAGAAGGGAGGGGGGAACATCATGATTTTAGATATGCTTAGGTGGGGCACGGCCAAAAAAAGGTTGGGAACCACTGATTTAGATAAAGACAAGCGTATATAACTGTACCCAGTGCTATAGTCGTAAAATAAACAGAGGTTATACCGGCAGGTGGCTGCAACGTCGAAATTAAATTTGCGTAAACCTTTTTGGTTACAAACCTGATTGCGGAAATTCCATAGATGCTTATGATCTTAATATCGGTAACAGGTATTTATTGAAATACACTTCTTAAACACTTTTAGGGACGCTGTTTGCATGGGACGAAACGCTTAAATCTAATTCCCAAACTTCCAACTGCCACCAAGAATTTTTTAGTACAAGTTAGCTCTTATAATATACGTGATGAAAATTTTTTTTCAAACATATTTTATTTATTTCAATATTTCCAAATAAATTTTTTCGTAATTTGTGGTGTCAATGAATTATTTCAATGTTTTTGGAGCAGAAGCATAGTTGCCAATCTCCCGATTTTTTTCATACCAATATTTTTATGCAAAAATACTTGCTTTATGCAATTGAACAATTTACACAATTAAATAAAGGGAACGTTTTTGTAAGATTTTACTGGTATAAAAAAAATCGGGATGTTGGCAACTATGCAGAAATTACTTGGAAAGAGTTAAACAAATTCATTTAACATGGTTTACTCAAAGAGTTAGATTTTATCGGGAATATCAATTTAGCGATATAAGTTTATATTAACCCTTAAATGCCTGGTGTTGCTTTTCGGCAACATACCCAATTTAGGCTCTAAAATACTATTAGAATAATATTGAAGCTAAAATGCCTAATTTTGCCAATAAAATACATTCTGAAAATATTATTAAATCGATTTTCAACATTTAGATGGC
Source organism: Maratus speciosus (assembly GCA_963932465.1). Classification (NCBI taxonomy): domain Eukaryota; kingdom Metazoa; phylum Arthropoda; class Arachnida; order Araneae; family Salticidae; genus Maratus; species Maratus speciosus. Next base: position 179,329,680 of record OZ010793.1, read on the forward strand.
AACACTTGTGCTGTTTAAGAATAAAGATACATTTATTTTTTCAAATGTTGCTACTTGTTCTTTTTCTTTTGTTTGGAAGCTTGCGAAATACCCTATTTTGACCTGCAGTGAGCAAGTAAAATTTATTTCTTATTATAGTTCCTAAAATTCTTGTGTGTTTAATATTATAGAATTTTATCAAGGGAAATTATTTTTTCAATTAAACACCAGTATTGCCGATTAGTAACAAACTGTTTTTTAGCCGTAAACCATACTTAAAACAAAATATGATTTTTTTAAGTATTTTTCCCATGATTTATTTAAAAAATGAAAGCCGAAAAACATTATTACAATGATTTTTGAAAAGTCAGGCATTTAAGGGTTAATTAATTTAGAGGGAATCTAAATATTTTTCGACGTGTTATCAATTGATATAAGGAATGATTGTTACCAGGTGTCCAAAAAATGACCGGCCTATTTAAAGATTTTTATTATTCTTATATTAAATTCATATTATTTAAATCTTATTTTGTGCCTGAAAATTTACTGTTTGGTCAAGTACATTTCCGCAAACGGTGCGTTTCTATCGGTTCCCATTTTTACAAAAAAATTATTCTTTAAACAGACACGTCATTTTTGAGGCATCCGGTAATAACGTATCAATAGTTTCGTCTCTGCGCGACCAATTCATTTTAATAGTTATATATCTTTATGTATATAATGGCCTACACAATTATGTTCTTTCAGCTAATCACCACTTATTCTATATCGCTTGATTTGAAATCACGAGTACATTTCACAAATTAAGCGCTAAATTACGCCTTTTTTACGATTTTATTCACACACATTACGTTTGCTATTTCATTATGCGCAGCTTTGCATATATGCAAAGAACTCTGTTTTGAATTTAAAAGATTTTTTTTTTTATTCGCGTATACCTAATTCACACCAGAAATTTAAAATAGCAATATTTGCTTTAATTAAAAAACAGACATTATGTATTTAAATAAGCCGAAAATAACCATTGAAACTTTCTTGTGTAAAGTCAGATTCTCTGAACTATGCAATTTCAAGAACGTATTCTACTATGCGAATTAAAGGGTTAAAGTTAAGTTTTATAAAGGAAATAATTATATAAAATATAAGGTATTTGGAGACATACTTATTAAAGTATTTATTACTTTGCATTATTTTAGCGTAAAATAACCACACGACAGGGGCTGTGCATATATAACGTTATCATTTTTAGGGGGGGTGGAGGTGGAAAATGATATCGTAAGATATCGCTACGGGAAGGGGGGGGGGGTTCTCTTTTGATATCGTTATCATTTTGGATCCAACCAAAATTTTCTCTTTTTATTTGTAACTTGTTCTGTTGATCAAAATAGTGTGTTATAATTTTTTAGTCTGTTCTCTATTGTTATGGAAACCCAAAGTTATTATTAAAATCATTAAATGATTGTAAAATTATTTCATTCCTAAACATGGAATACCCCCAACTTTTTGCGTTCCTATTTTTCTGTCATATATGTATGAATATGTAATCTGCTGTTCGAGAAACCAGCTGCGAAGTATGTTTGAAATGATGCTTGTTGTGTTTACTATAGTAAATAAATGAGAAAGAATATTGTTCACTCGTTTTGTTGATAAGTTCTCCCCCCCTCCCTCCCCCCCAACACTTGTGCGGGGCAAGTGCAAGAAGACATTATTACTGTGAACGCATTATGTAACGAAAAGCTATTATTAAATACTTTTAAATAGTAACTATTTCTTTTAAGTGTTATTTGATATAAAGTTATTTCATGTACAAAGTGATATTTCATTGACTTAACTTCATTCGGATAAATAAAATATGCGAAAATTAAATGCATAAAAATATATCCCTCCAGACAAAAACAAAAATTTCAAAAATGAAAGTTTGATTTTTACATATTGATAACGATATCATTACGAGTGGGGGGGGGGGGGGGTCCAGGTATGATAAGGCATGATATCGTAAGGGGGGGAGGGAGTACAAAATTATCAAAAAGTTGATAAGGTTATACATGCATAGCCCCACAGTAGTTTTAACCAGAGCCTGATTACCCACGGGGCAAATTCCTACCACTAAAAATAAACAGAAAATTTTGCTCATTCATGGCAGAAATTTTACATGAATACGACGTTTAGATAAGTCGAACTTTTCTTTTAAAATTTATTGGTGTAAGTGTGTCCCGTTGGTAATCAGGCCCTGGTTTTAACACCCTTTTTTCGGCTCTCTGCAGTCCACCACTCCTCCCCCTTAAATTGATAAAAAAAATATGATTGGAATGTTTTAATGAAATCGTGCGTCCCGCTACACACAACTTTTTTGTATGTTTTACGTTTTAAAAAACAAGTTTCCGATAAAACTATGTTTAAAATTTTACAATAGTGTTACGTTCAACGTGCGACGTTACATTCAATAGGCAAAAAATACTGTAAGGAATTGGAATATCCCGAAACCGCTTTAGAGCAACAATCTGCACATTTGAGGGATGCAAAATATACAAAATTTTTAAAAAATCGAAAATTTTGACCAAAAGAAGTAGACACACTCCCCCCCCCCCCCCCCCCTTAATCTTCCAGCCACGGGAAACGCTATTTTCGTGTTCCAATGGACTACTTTTTAAAATTCCCTTTGTTTGATTCCCACCACTTTTTTAAAAGCATATAATTCGGCTTATTCTCACATTATTTAATCTGTAATTAAATAAAGTGCCTATTTCTACTTCAAAAAAAAAAAAAATCCCAGCCGACTCGGCCTACCCGCGGAGATAGATTTCGAAGTTAAGTAGGGGAGGTAGGGGAGGTTTAATACATAGGGGGGGTTGATACATTGACAATTTTTCTCAACAAATGGTATTAACAGCTGTTCTAAGACATGTAAAGGCTTCTTTTATTTGAAGAAGCCATCATTAGCTGGACTAATCAGTGAAGAACTGACAAGTTTTCTTTTCTTTTAATTTTGAAGGTTTTTGGAATGTCAATGTAATTTTTTTTAATTACTGATTTTCTTTCATAACTCTTATTATTGTGAAGATAATATATTGTAATTATTTTTTATTTGTAAAGCACATTGTTAGGATGAGTTTTACTAGAAAGCAGATTGGCATTTTGCAACTGCATTTATACAAAGTGATTGAAAATCCAATAAGGCATGATAGGGAGAAATGATACATTAGTGCTGGGGAGAAATGATACACTTGTATACAGTGTTGCCAGTGGGCTACTATTTTTTAATTCCGATTTCTTGATTGGCATCACTTTTTTGAAATAACAAAATTTTCCTTATTTAATGACATGTTAATTAAGGTGAAAACAAGGGGAATTTTACAATTTCAAGAAAAGTGGTGCCAATCAAGAAATCTGAATTGAAAAAAGTAGCCCACTGGCAACACTGCTTGTATATTTGAAATTTAATAGTTTTTTTAAGTTGTAAACTAATATAGGATTGTAATATTCATTTTTTTTTTACAGCAAGAGCTACTGAAATTGGTAAGAGAGAACAAAGGGACTTTTCGTAGACATTATGTAGGTTACATAGAAAAGCAGTGCGACGATAGATGGTTAGTTCGCTTTGCTCGTCATGTAGAATGAAAAAAGTTTAAATGGCCTGAAAGGGAAGCTGTTTCTATAATTGACGAAGGGCAAATTGAAAAAAACATTAACCCCCTCGATCTTACTTATCAAAATGATAGAGTTATTAGTTTTTATTTGAACCATTTCAGGAGTGGTGGTTATGTTTATGAAACCACTTCATTTTAATTCCCAAATGCCACATTGGCACCAGCATTTTGGTAAAATATTTTCTATTTAATATGAAAGTGAAATATAGCCTTTTCTTATTTCCAATTAAATTTGTTGGTAAATTCCGGTGCCAATCATTTATTCAACATTTTAGCATTGAAAATGCTTTACCCCTGAAAGTGTTAAAGAAATCTTAAATGTGCTAAATTTATGTTAAATTGCTTGCAAATCAGCAATGTTCACTTCATTTTTCCTTGCAGCAAGATCTCTATGATTTTCTTTCATTATTTATTTTCTAAAAAGTGGGTTAAATAGGGTTGTTTAAATAACAGCAATTGTTTAAATATTTTTGCAAAAAACATTTCTGAAACAAAAATATGACAATGTCATTTCTTTTTAAATTGTACTTAAATATTTCAAGATTTATCATAAAAAAATGTATGACACATAAATTGAATTGTCTGAATTTTTTTTTTTCAATTTACATAACAATGTATCAAATCTCCCTTGCTAGTGTATCAATCCTCCCCAGTAATGGGGAGATTTGATACAGTAGTAACCTTTCAAAATAATTGGGATATTTTTTGTGAATGATTATTTTTTTAATTCTCAATATTTTTAATAAAGGATTAAAAGAGCACTTTATAAGAAAACACGAAAAATTTGTTTAAAAATAGCTTTCTAAGAGTTGTAAAAAATTAGTAAAAAAAAAAAAAAAAGTGTATCATACCTCCCCTACTAATTTCACCAACAAAAACTAAATCAAGATTGAAGATAAATAAAGTTTAACAATTTTATCTGTCCGCTTTTGATGAGATTTTAATTTCATTTTTCTGTAAGAGATGGTTTTATCGGAATCATATTAGGCGGTATTAAAAAAAAATATTTTCCAAACAACTCGAAATTTTCTGACACATTTTCAGACTAATTTTTAAAAGTAAAAACATGAAACCTGCTGACGTGATTTTTTAAGGATAATTAGAAGAGACTTGTGGTTTTATTTTTCGTTCAATTAATTAGAACTTGATTTACAAAAAAAAAAAAAAAAAAAAAAAAATTCTGTGTACAACTAATTTTTTGTTTCCAGTACAATCGTTTCGGGAAATTCGGTTCAAAATGCCCACTTTGACAGAATTTTTTGAAATATATTCTGCCTTTATCAAAAATCGACCAATACGGCACATTATATAGTTTCTGAATAAGAGAACCTGTCAATTTGATGCGTTTGAGAGCAAAAATGAATTTATAAATGAGTCAGAATATAAGCAGTTTGGATTTGAGTACACTCTTAATACGATATTTTTTTCTTCAGCCGATATATTATATCCCACCTAATTTAAACATTTTTCTCACCAGAAACTTTAAACTAATTTTATATTTTTAATTTTGATACAGCGCCTAGAAGATACAGTGTGGAAAACAGCTATTCCTATAATGCTTTAAAAAATACTAAAAACTTGTATCCCATAAATCTCCAGCAATGCTGCTGATACGAGCGCCATCTCGTAACTCTTTTCAATATAAACACTGTAATTTCAAAAATTATAGAATGTTAAATATCGGAAACTATAAATATAAGATATTTTGGTCTGTTATAAACTAATTTACGTAAGGAATGACGTGAAATAGGTTAAAGAATCTCTTTTAGAATGACTTTCGTTTTTAAATCACTACGATGGCGCTCCGATCGACATCTTGTTATTCAGCATCGTTGTACATTTATGGGATTCAATTTTTTAGAACTATTTTGTAGCCGTTTTCCACACTGTATCTTCTAGGCACTGTAATTTGGGGGACGAAATTTAGATAAACTTCTTTTACATATTTTAAAAAAAAAATTTCTCTATTATTCCGGTGAGAATTCAATATTACAGATTTATTATTGCTTGACCCACAAAGGGTTAAATTTTGATTTTTTCATTAGCACCACTTTCTTGAAATGGTACAATTCCGATAGTTTTCACATTTCACATTAGGGTGAAAACAATGGGAATTTTATCATTTCAAAAAAGTGGGGCCAATGAAGAAATCTGAATTTTAAAAAAGTATGCGTGAAAGAACATTAACCCCTTCAAGGGCGTTGGTTCATTTCTGGACCACTTAATTTTAATCCCTAAATACCACATTGGCACCAGAATTTTGGAATGAAAATTTTATTTTTATTAAATATGTGAACAAAAGTTTTTGCTTAATTTGAAATATATTTGTTGGTAAATTATGGTGTCATTAACTAATTTCAGCATTTTCCGAATAGAATTACCTTGCCCCTGAAAGGGTTAAGCGACAGAACTTTTCGGTACACCTAAAATTTTTTAAATATATTTTTGATGTAAGAATTGGTCCTATCAAAACATTGTCAATATAAAAGTTGTAGATAATATTAAGAAGATGGATAATAAATTTAAGCAGATTAGATGTCTTGTGAATTGACGAAGTTATGAATTCTTTTCTTCTTCAACCCCCCTTTTTTCGCTTATTTATTTTTTCAGTAAGAGTTGGTTCTATCAAAAACTTCTCAATATAAAATTTGTAGATAATATTAAGAAAATTTATAATAAATTTAATTGGATTTGATATCTTAAGGTTTGATGAAATTATGAATTTTTTTCACCCTAAAACCCTTTTTCTTTTTTTTTTTTGCCCCTTGAGCCCATTTTTTATTTTATCAAAAAATCTGTCACACACAAATTTTTGGCCCTTTTCTAGAAGTAATTATAACTTTAAGCTGATTCGATATGTATTATAGTTAAGATGTTATGGGTTTTTTTTTTTTTTTGGTTTTCACAAAGCCCCTCCCTATTTCTACCCCCTTGGGCCGATTTTGCCCATTAATGAACTTGACCGAGATTTTCTGCTCCTTGGTCTTATGTATCAGTTTGGAAGAGATTTGTGCAGAATTATGGAAGCTATCTGTCCATAAAAAAGTGATATATATATATTAACTTTTATAGTTTAATAAAAAGGAAAAAGATGATGATTTGTAATATTAAATAATGGTTATATAGAGAGATATATAGATAGATTAAGTTTTCAACTAAGGTTGGTTATGGGTTCTAGGGGTCATGATCTCTGTAGATCTGTAAAAAAATTTCAGAAATTCCAACATGGGAGAATGCAATAGGTAATATTTCTTACGAAATCTACCTAAAAAGTGGTGGAAACCAAACAATCTCAATTTTTAAAAAGTAATCCACTGAAAAAGTCGCCCGCGGCTGGAGGGTTAAGCTAAACAAGAATGGCTTACACTTGCACATGTACCAAAAATTCAACAGCATGTGTCATCGGCGCTATGAGCGATGGAACGAAGCATTCACTGACAGTCTTCAACATATTTACAAATGTTCTCAAAAGTGTGTTGTAGCTAAATGGAGCTTACTCTAGAGGAAAATAAAGATTTTTTGCTTGTATCTTTTGTTTTCTTTATGTTATGAGACCATTCACCGAAAGTTTTAGACGCACAATCTATGCAGTAATGTAGGTAATATATAAAAATATTTATGTAGAATTACAGTGTTGTGGTCTAACGAATCAGGCAACTTCTTAGTTTACAATAAATCATCTTAAAAATTCCAAACATTATTTTTTAAATTACTTTAATTTCTGTGTTACATATTATTAAAATGGCACAATACACTGAAATAATCTCTGGTTATTAATTATTTTTACATTTCAGAAATAATTAAAATTCAATAACTTTGGCAGCTAAAATTCGACATCAATGAAATCATGGACTTTTCCTGTCTAACATAGAGCAATACTTCTGCATTTTATTACGAACTCTCTAACTATCTACATTAGACAGCTAGGTAGCCCGATTAGAAAGACGTTTGATGACGCAATTACGGGAAAACAAACTTTAAATTTAATTATAACTTTTTCCAATATTTTTTTCTGGTACATACTTTTTTATTTTTTATTTGTTTTACGGCAAATTAACTACAGGTATTATTTAGTTTCTTATGTTGCGTCTTTCTCCATGCCTCTTACAAAGTCAGTGACGTACTTCAATCATGTTTTCCATAAGAGAATAATTTTCCAAACACCATTTTTGATGATCATATATCGATGATCTCCCGATGAGCCCATATCAGTGTAATCTTACGTTTATCACATTCATTAATATTATAATAATTTATTTCTTTGCTAATATATTGTATGCACAAAATGATTTCATTTTTCTAATGAATTATTACAGTAAAATTCACTATCGTTTAAATCAAGTGCGAATACTCCTTTACGTCCTAAGTATTTAATAAAAGTTTCTCTTTCTAAAGAATTCAATACGCTAAATCGGTATTTTAGGGATTTTATGCGATATGATATTTCAACTCTACCCAAATAATTTTTTTTTAATATAATTTTTTTATTTTATGGATTTAGGAACTGAATAAATCTAATCCACCTAAATAATCTACATTATCTTTCTAAACCTCAGAATCTAATATATTTTCGACATTTAACGAAGCAATTATATAAGCAAAGTTTCTTTTGCTGTCATTGATTTTCGGAAACTTTACAAGTAATTTTTATAGTGTATTAATCAGATTTCACAACCCGGAATAAAGTTGTTTTAAGTGCTATCAATTCTGAATGAAACTTTTATAGCGGCGCATTGATTTTATATATGCAACAACAACAAAGTAATATTAATTTTATTGTTAGTGTTAATGTTAATACATTTAATTATCATGTATATTTGTAAAATACGTTTATTGAACATGAAATGTTTATTTTTGAATTGATGGCATCCAAAAAGCCCATATTCCATGTTGGTAAAACTGATTAATACACAACTACTCGGAAACGCTTCTAAAAATCAGTGGCAACAAAAGAAACATTTTTTTTTTTTATAAATACTTCTTTACATCTCGAAAATTGAAGTTTCTAAAGATAAAGAAGGCTTTCCGTAATTGTGAGTAACTCGGAAGAGGTTATTGTATAACTTCGTTTTTCGTTATATTATATTTTACTATATGAAAAACGTCTTTTTTTTTTTTTTTTTTTTTTTTTTTTTTTTTACAGTTTACATAACTCTTCCTAAATTGTGTCACTGGGAGTCGGTGTGTTAAATAGATTTTATGACAAGTATTTTAATGTTACTTTAAACTACGATTAAAAGTTAAGAGGGTTAAAATGTTAAAGAGCTCAGAGGACTCGCTATATTTGATTTGTGGAAAGTAAGGAAAATATCAATGCACAATTTTATTTTTATTTTATTTTATTTTATTTTTTGCTTAAAATTTATATATATACTACGAACAAACTACGGATGACTATACGTAGTATATTTTGGGGAAGTTACGTAAAGATATGACAATTATGAATATGTTTTTGTAAAGGGCTTTTTACTGCATCCATTTCATTTTAACCGATTTGGAGTTACATTTTTTAACCCTTAAATGCCGGGTTTTTCAAAAATCATTGTAATAACGTTTTTCGGCTTTCACTTTTTAAATAAATCATGGGAAAAATACTTTAAAAAATCATATTTTGTTTTAAGTATAGTTTACGGCTGAAAAACCATTTGTTACTAATCAGCAATACTGGTGTTTAATTGAAAAAATAATTTCCCTTCATAAAATTCTATAATATTAAACACACAAGAATTTTAGGAACTATAATAAGAAATAAATTTTACTTGCTCACTGCATGTCAAAATAGGGTATTTCGCAAGCTTCCAAACAAAACAAAAAGAACAAGTAGCAACATTTGAAAAAATAAATTTATCTTTATTCTTAAACAGCACAAGTGTTGCCATCTAAATGTTGAAAACCGATTTAATAATATTTTCAGAATGTATTTTATTGGCAACATTAGGCATTATAGCCAGAGCCTGATTACCAACGGGGCACACTTACACCAATAAATTTTAAAAGAAAAGTTTGACTTATCTAAACGCCGTATTCGTGTAATATTTCTGTCACGAATGAGGCAAAATTTTCTGTTTATTTTTAGTGGTAGGAATTTGTCCCGTGGGTAATCAGGCTCTGATTATAGCTTCAATATTATTCTAATAGTATTTTAGAGCCTAAATTGGGTATGTTGCCGAAAAGCAACACCAGGCATTTAAGGGTTAAATTCCTTTTCCTGACTTTGTGTTTTTTCGGTATATGTTAGTATGCTCAATACAGCAAAACTCCGGCATATACAGGGTGTCCATAAAAGAATGTCCCAGTTATAAATTTTAATAGTATCAACTGTAAGCGTTGTAGAGTATTGGTTCACAGTCACAAATAAAGAGTCACTCAAACGGTTTTAGATAAGCGCATGCGCGAGTACAGCTTTGTTATGGACTCGCTTGCTGTGCCAAAGGGCGACTCCTGAGCATAAAGCATTATTGCTGGGCTGAAGATATAAAACCTATTAGAGCCATGCGATTTTTCCTTGGGGGCTTTATAAAAGATCGTGTCTACGTTCCGCCCATGCTAATGATTTGCCAGAGTGGAAAGTTCAAATTCAAGTTCTAGTTCTGACCATGCAGGGAGGCCTACCTAATGGCTTGAGCACAACAAGCCCTGCCTGGCTAATTATGTTTACTAAGGCTCCCGTTTATTGAAAGATTTGAAAAAGATATAACAATAATAATTTCAGATTGCAACCCAGTTGACTGAGCGTGCTACTATACAATACGAGGTATGAATCATATAACAACGAAGAAAAAAAAATGAAACGCTAGTTATTAGAAAATTGCACATTCCACACATCCATGTGAATTTTTACAACACTACCTCTAGCAGAAAATATTTACATAATAACTACTAGCTATGAATATTTTAAAGCACGTAATACCATTAACAATAAAACAGAGAATATTTACAAAACAACTGGAAGAGGCTATCTATTGAGAAAGCTATCTATCTGAGAGAATTCTATCACTCCAGACTTGTTTACCGACGTGTAGGAGGAATTGGACATTAGGTTGGATGCGTGTCGTATAGCTAAAGATGCATATATTGAACAATTGTAAGAAAAACTAGTTTAGTTTACCTTCAATTTGATGTATGATTTCTTCTAAAAGTCTAAATTAAACTATTATAAAATACCATTGAAAGTGGAACATTCTTTTATGGATTTTATCTCAAATTACTTGATATTTTTATTGGCGACCTCGAAGGTGTGTTTTATGAAATTAAGGATCGGATGTGCCATAATATAATTAGTTTATTCTTAAAAAATAAAAATGTTAAGTCGCATTGTCTTTTTTCCTCTGTTTTCCGGCACGTCGTGGCATTTTTTATTACTTAAATTATTGGCATTTTTCAAACATAAAAATGTTAAGAAACATTGTCGTTGTTGCTCTATTTGTCCGAATGGTCATGGTATTTGGTCTCCTCTCTTAAGATTTTTAGCTTTTTGGAAATATGATTTTCATGTTCCCTATTTCCACCCCCTTGGTCCGATTTTGCCCATTAACGAACATGGCCGAGAAGTTCTGCCCAGGGCCTGATTACCAACGGGGCACACTTACACCAATAAATTTTAAAAGAAAAGTTTGACTTATCTAAACGCCGTATTCGTGTAATATTTCTGTCATGAATGAGGCAAAATTTTCTGTTTATTTTTAGTGGTAGGAATTTGCCCCGTGGGTAATCAGGCTCTGGTTCTGCCCCTTCATTTTATGTATCAGTTTGGAAAAGATTCGTGCAAAATTATGGAAGTTATCATGGCCATAGAAAATTGATATACATTATATATATAAAAATTTTGAACTGGAGGGGTGATTTGGGGTTTTAAGGGTCATAATCGGCGTAGATCTGCAAAAAATGTTCAGAAATTCCAACATAGGGGAGAATGTAATCGGTAGTATTTCTTACGAAATCATCCTAAAAGGCGTATTAGACTTAAATGAACTCCGGTTGTTGGTCCTGATCCACATTAAAACAAAAAAATGCCTGCAATGATAGCAGTTAATGATATTGACTTTACCTATCGGTAAGTAAATAATCTGGATTTTATTCGAACTCTCTGACTATCGTAACAGATAGCCGGGTAGCTTGATTATCAACATGCAAACGTGCAACGTTAAAGTAATAAAACTTATAATATACTTTAAAAATCATTCTTATAATTATTTTCTGGTGTCAGTATTCAGCTTTTTTTTATAAGAAAAGTTATCCAATCTTAGAGTATTTTGTATTAACGCTAGACCAGCCGGAAATGTCACTCAAGTTTGATAAAATGAATTTCACACCAAAATTTCTGTTTAAAACTATTTAACTTATTTAATCATCGTATTTTTGTGCCGCCTATATTTAACATATCTTATGAGAAAAATTCTGGTTCGAATCGACTTTTATCAATTAAGTATGGGCCAAAATGACCCCTCATGGCGGTTCTAGTGTTAAGTTTCATAGGACGTCAAAGATTTTCTTTGTCATTTTTACCGTGGGAGATTGGGTGTGGAAAAATCGTGAATTTTGTCAATTAGGGTGTGGAAAATCTCAAATCTCGTTTATTCATGAAAAATAGCAAACTTTGTCGATCAGGTGTGGAAGAGAAGCGAATTTCATTGGTCGGGTAGGAAAAAATGGCGAATTTAGTCAATCAGGCGTGGAAAAATAGCGAATTTGTTTGATCAGGTATGAAAAAATTGCGAATTTAGTCAATAATGTGCAGAAAAATAGTGAATTTTATCAATCGGGTGTGAAAAAACAGAGGATTTTGTCTGTTGGGTGTGGAAAAATTGTAAATTTTGCCTCCGTCAGTCAGTTGAGATCGTGAATTTCGTCGATCGGGCGTGGAAAAATCGTGGATTTTGTTGTTTAGAAGTAGAAAATTATATTGATTCACAGAAAAATAGCAAACTTATTTAATCACGTGCGGAAAAAAAGGGAATTTTGTCAATCGAGTGTGAAAATATAGCGAATTTCATTGGTCGGGTAGGAAAAATGGCGAATTTAGTCAATCAGGCCTGGAAAAATAGCGAATTTGTTTGATCAGGCACGAAAAAATTGCGAATTTTGCCGATAATGTGCGGAAAAATTGAAAATTTTGTGATCGGCAACAGAAAAATCGAGGGTTTGTCAGTTTTCCTGCTGTCAGTTTATTTTGTCGATTTCCTGCAGGAAAAAATTGGAAATTTCATCAGTCAGTTAAGAATCACGAATTTCGCTGATTGGGTGCAGAAAATTCACGAATTTCATCGGTCCAGGGCAGAAAAATCGTAAATTTCTGCGATCTGGTACGGAAAAATTGCGAATTTTTTCGATAATGGGCAGAAAAATTGAAAATTTTGTCGATCGGCAACAGAAAAATCGAGAGTTTGTCAGTTTATCATGAGAAAAAAAACGTAAATTTTGTCGATTTCCTGCAGAAAAATCGAAAATTTCTGCTATCTGGTACGGAAAAATTGCGAATATTGTCGATAATGTGCAGAAAAATTGAAAATTTTGTTGATCAGCAACGGAAAAATCAAGAGTTTGTCAATTTATCGTAAGAGAAAAAAAAACGTGAATTTTGTCGATTTTCTGCGGGAAAAAATTGGAAATTTCATCAGTAAGTTCAGAATCACGAATTTCGTTGATTGGGTGCAGAAAATTTACGAATTTCATCGGTCCAGGGCAGAAAAATCGTAAATTTCTGCGATCTGGTACGGAAAAATTGCGAATTTTTTCGATAATGGGCAGAAAAATTGAAAATTTTGTCGATCGGCAACAGAAAAATCGAGAGTTTGTCAGTTTATCATGAGAAAAAAAAAAACGTAAATTTTGTCGATTTCCTGCAGAAAAATCGAAAATTTCTGCCATCTGGTACGGAAAAATTGCGAATATTGTCGATAATGTGCAGAAAAATTGAAAGTTTTGTTGATCGGCAACAAAAAAATCAAGGGTTTGTCAGTTTATCGTGAGAGAAAAAGAAACGTGAATTTTGTCGATTTCCTGCAAGAAAAAATTGGAAATCTCATCAGTAAGTTCAGAAATACGAATTTCGTTGATTGGGTGCAGAAAATTCTCGAATTTCGTCGGTCCGGGGCAGAAAAATCGTAAATTTCTGCGATCTGGTACGGAAAAATTGCGAATTTTGTCGATAATGTGCAGAAAAATTGAAAATTTTGTTGATCGGCAACAGAAAACACGAGGATTTGTCAGTTTATCGTGAGAGAAAAAAAAAACGTGAATCTTGTCGATTTTCTGCGGGAAAAAATTGGAAATTTCATCAGTCAGTTAAGAATCGCAAATTTCGTTGATTGGGTGCAGAAAATTCACGAATTTCGTCAGTCCGGGGCAGAAAAATCGTAAATTTCTGCGGTCTGATACGGAAAAATTGCGAATTTTTTTCGATAATGCGCAGAAAAATTGAAAATTTTCTTGATCGGCAACAGAAAAATCGAGAGTTTGTCAGTTTATCATGAGAGAAAAAAACGTGAATTTTGTCGATTTCCTGCAGAAAAATCGAAAATTTCTGCGATCTGGTACGGAAAAATTGCGAATTTTGTCGATAGTATGCAGAAAAATTGAAAATTTCGTTGATTGACAACAGAAAATTCGAGAGTTTATCAGTTTATCGTCAGAGGAAAAAAAACTTGAATTTTGTCGATTTCCTGCGTGAAAAAATTGGAAATTTCATCAGAAAGTTCAGAATCACGAATTTCGTTGATTGGGTGCAGAAAATTCACGAATTTCGTCGGTCAGAGGCAGAAAAATCGTAAATTTCTTCGATAGGGCACGGAAAAATTGCGAATTTTGTCGATAATGTGCAGAAAAATTGAAAATTTCATTGATCGGCAACAGAAAAATCGAGAGTTTGTCAGTTTATCGTGAGAGAAAAAGAAAGGAGAATTTTGTCGATTTCCTGCGGGGGAAAAAATTGGAAATTTCATCAGTAAGTTCAGAATCACGAATTTCATTGATTGGGCGCAGAAAATTCATGAGTTTTGCCTATCAGGACAGATAAATCATAAATTTCTTCGTTCGGGTACGGAAAAATCACGAATTTTGCTGATCAGATGCGTTAAATTAAAAATTTCATTTACTGAGCATGTAAAAATGAATTTCGTCAATCAGGCGTGGAAAAACAGCGAATTTTGTTGATCGGCTGTCGAAAAGTCGTGATTTTTGTCAGTCAAGTTTGACAAACTCATGGATTTTGTTGGTTGAGCATGGAAAAATCAAATTTTCAAAAAACAAATTTTGACGAGTAGGATTGGAAAAATTGCAAATTTCTTTGGTTGGGTACGAAAAAATCATAAATTTGGTTCTTGATGCGTGGAAAAATTATAAATTTTGTTCATCAGCTGCAGAAAAATCGTGAAATTCGTCAATTTACTGCGGGAAAAAAATTGCATATTCCATCAGTCACTTAAGAATCGTGAATTTTGTCGATTGGGTGTGAAAAAATCGCAATTTTTGTCGATTAGGAGTGGAAAATTCTCAAATTTTATTGATTCCCGGAAAAATAGCGAACTTCGTCGATCAGGCACGGAAAAAAAAGAATTTTGTCTATCAGGTGCATAAAAATCGCAAAGTTTTTTGATTGGGCGCAGAAAAGTAGCGAATTTTATTGATTATGCGTGGACAAATCTCAAATTTCATTAATTTGCTCTTTCTCTCCTCTTTGTTCATAAAGCTCAAATTTTTTGGGTCAGTAGCCACTTTCATGCCTGTTTGTTTTTTAGCACTTATAATAAAACATAATTTAATCGCCTGAATAAAGCCAAAGAACATTATCACTCCTTAAAAACAATCCTTGCAAAGGAATACGAATCGGGCAAAACCTGCACAAGAAGTGTTGCATTATCGTATATAAGGTCACGACCGTTAGCCGAGAGTTCTTTAAGTACTAATCTGTGTTTTCCGAGAATTGAGCCGAATGAGGAGTGTCCACATACTCGTCTGTACAAATTTTACAATGGCATTATTCATCATGGGAACAAGCTCATTGTGAACCTTTTTTTGCTGAAAATTTCCCCAAATGAACTATGTACAATGTTCTACAACGTTACTAGAAGGGACTCCCAGCCAAAAGACACATGGAACAGCTAGTAAGGCCCAAAAACTCACCAAGCCAAAGTTACAGTAGTTCAGATGACTGTTTGGCAAAAATGACCTGTTAAACCATATCACGGCTGTCAAATTCAGTCTCATCTGGCCACCTACATAAGACAATGACCAAGAAGCGTATCATCAAGTATCGCAAGAAAAGGGTCATACAAAAACAAAAAGAAAAGCAAATTGTTGCTGCGAAAGCGAAGTGTGTCCGCTTGGTCAGAAAATTCTCTGATCAAGCATTCATCTTGGATGACGAGTCATATTTTACGCTCACTCAATCCATTTTTAAACATAATGGTGGCTACTACACATCTGACGTCTCCACGCCACAGCCTGTTATCAAATACTAAAGTGAAATTTGAAGACAAGATCCTCATTTGTATTGCAATGAGTCTTAAAGGCTTGAGTCATCCAAAAGTCTAGGTTCGTTGTCAATGGGCAATGACATATAAACAAGTGCATTCGCCACCATCCCCTACATCATTACAATTTCAACGGCGGTGATTTCATCTTATGACCAGACTTGGCCAGCAGTGATTACTACAAAATCGAAATACTGCTTCGAAATGTGAAAATGTCTAAAGCGCAGAGCATAATTTTGGGTGCACGTAGTCACGGAAACGTAAAACAATTTACGATCTAAAAGCTATTTTAATCAACAAGCGAGATATATCAGATGCATATGCAATGATATATCAAAGCATATCAACTGATATTCTAAAAGTATCTTGGAATATTACAATATGAAAAGTAGTTCAACACGAAGTAAGTTTTTTTTCTAATTTTTCTTGCATTTTATACTTCAAACAAGTTTTTATGAAAATTACTTTTTTCATGCTTTCTCTAAGTTGAAAGAACTAAGGCTCAGTGTTGAAATAATTTAGAAATGAAGTTTTTATATTTTTAGACTCTTGTGCAACAAACATAGGGAGATATTTTTTTTTCCTAATGTTTCTAAAAATTTTATATAAAATTGATAAACGTGATAATTAATAACAATTTAAGGAAATTTACCATGTGTAATTTAATTTTTTTAAAGATAATAAAAAAGAAAATTGAAAATATTTCTCCCATGATCTTTTGCATAGGTATACTGTAAAACTATTTTTAAGAAATTTAGTGATAATAAAATATTGAAAATTGAATGAAGAGCAGTATTTTGAAAAATGTATATTTTGACAGAAATGCTATACCAAAATTCATTACTACTTTAAAATCAATAATAAAATTTTTGGGGTTTTCTTATGAATCTGCCTTAAGTGTGTATGATGTTTACATTCATGTTTGTGAAAAAGTATCTCTCTTACTTTTTCTGCAATTGAAAGTGTTTTTTATATGAACTGGGCTATTTCTTATATTTTTAATGTTTGTTTGGTTATCGTAAATATTTTTATGCAGTTGCTTAAAGAATTGTGAATTATACCTATTGAAATACACTTATGCTGCAGAAATATTGAAGAGGCAAAATTAAAAGATTAAATTGTTTATAAGTAAAGAAAGATCTTGACTGACATGTATAGGTCCAGACTCCCAAAAGCTGGAAGAAGCCAGTGACTCCTAAACATAAAAAATCCAGTCTCCACATTGTAAAACAAATGCATAAAAAACAATAGCATTTATATGGGGGGAAAATTCAAAGTGAAAAATAACTTTTTTAGGTACTTTTCGGTTAGCCGGGCTATATTACATATTTATATATGTATACTTTTATTGTATATATACACACACATATATATATATATATATATGTATGTATATATGTATAATATACATACATGTATAACACTGGCACCCGGCTAACCAAAAAGTACCCTTTTTTAATATGTACACGTGTACAAAAAAACATTAATTTCATCAAATGTGTATATTTAATTTTGACATAAAATTCTTAAAATTTGAATAATTAATTAAATATAATATAAATATTTAAATGTGCATAGTTAGAAGATAAAGTTAAGCAAGATACAGTATAAAAAAAAAATTGTATAAGCTAAGCAATCACGATAGTAGGGAATATTATGAAAACAATATTTCTTATTTTGATTTTGTCATACAAAAATACATATTAAAAATGTGACATTATTTTGCACTTTATAAAAATCAAAATACTCTTTCAAACATTTGTTCTACAACACACACACACACACACACACAAAGGCGAGTTAGATATTAAAAGTTAGTAGTGGCCACAGAAAAAAAAAATTGTCGCCACCTGGCAAGTGGTGACTGTCCATGAGTCTGCACCTACTGTTCGTTTTCGAAAGCCTCGCCTAGCACACTGGGACGATTCTACTAACCAAAGGGGTGTTACGCTGAGCTGGGTATTTTCCTAAATTGTTCATTTGTTGGTTGTCACTAGGATTGGTGTCAGGGCTGAAACTAGGGGTGCAGAGGGGGCATGTGCCCCGGGCGGCAGCTCGAAAGACGAAGGGGGGTGCCAGATAAAGATTTTGTTTGTCGTTTCATACAAAAATGTATATATATGAAATACAAAGAAACTTGCAAGCTAATGTTAAACCTATGAGAGCGTTCTTTTCAAATTTGTGAAAGTGACTTTATAAAAAAAAAAAAAAAAAAAAAAAAAATCTGCAACCAAAATCTATAGAGTAAACACTAATACGGTTAGAATTCTTTCTAAACAAGGAAAAAAATCATCTGAAACTATTAATATGCAAGTGAGAAATTTAAAAAAGAACGCTCCCATAGGTTTAACATTAGTGATCCAGTTTCTTATCGAGCCTAGTGTAGGCTCTTAATGCTCAAGCTAATGTTAATCCTATGGGAGCCTTGTTTACATATTTGTTGTTAGCATTTATTAAATTATTTTTATTTTTTAAGGATTTTTATTTCTTTTTTTGCATAGGGTACCTGCGGCAATAACTTTTATTGTGTATGAGGAGGGGGGGGGGGGTCACCAAAATCTATGCCTTGTGTTCAAAACAGTCTAGTTTCGGCCCTGATTGGCACTCAGCTAAACAAATGCTGTTCACCCCCTATTTTGACAAAATCAAAGAAGACCTGACGCATGTGCAAAAGCATGGAAGGCTTTGCTATCCGAAAACAAACAATATACTGATATGAATGTAAACATAACCCTTATTTTCTCCGATTCAACTAAACAAACAGCACAACTATCAGTGTCTGACTGCAGTTTTAGATTTATCTTTAACCCTTTTTGTACTGAATTATAAATTCATGAAATTTTTTTCTTCTAAAGCATGTACATCAGTGTTTTTTTTCTTGCACTGATTACTCACCTGAGTACTTGATGCACTACTAGTAAAAATATTACAAGCATATACATTCAGCTGTAATTAGAAATTAAAAAAAATTGTGAAAATTCCATCATAATGTTTTAAATTTAAAATACAGCTTCATCATATGTTCTAAGGTTCAATTTAAGGTATTTTAGGTTATATTTATTGAAACTTCATTTTTGTGTATTTATTTCAGAAATATTAACTTTTTTTTTTTTTTTTATTTCATGCTGTTGTAAGAATATACATTGCTCAGCTTTCTGTTGTGCCACTGTTTCCGTTACAGGTAGACCAATGAATTTACGCTTGCTGTTCAGTCCAGTGTTGAATTCAGATGCTTTTCTCTGGGAGGGACTTTTGTGATTCTGGGGGGGGGGGGGGGGGGGGATTGCACTTTTTGACCATTGAATATGCAAAATCTCAAATTTTCCGGGATGGGGTGGGGGGATGTCCTCCAGGGCCACCCCCTGAATTCAACACTGGTTTGGTCTTATTATTAATTTTATTGTTTCAGTGTGAATTATGTATGATGTGATAGCAATATATTTAAAATGTAATAATAAAGCCTTTTTGTGGTAAAATTTAGGTAGGCAAAAAAAGTGTACAAAGAAAAGTGCACAAAATCTGAGCGTATTGGGCACCACTAATTGTGTATAAAGAGTGCACAATTTAGGTATGCAAAAAGAGTGTAAAAAAAAAGTGCACAAAATCCGAGCGTATTTGGCACCTCTGATTGTGCATAAAAAGTGAAAAATTTAAGTATGCACTTTTTGCGCACAATTCAGTGTGCACTTATTATGCGTAAGCAGCCAAATACGCTCGCTTTTTTGCACTTTTTTTTTACACTTTTTTTGCAAACTTTTTCTAGCTGGGTATTTTGGAACTTTATGTTTAATTTTAATTCAGAAGTTCCAAACAACTAAATAAGATATGAGAAAATTGCACGTATATTTTGGCAAAGGGAATGGGTGTAGAAAAAAATGCATCTAACAGTACAGTATAGCAGTTTATAACCCTTTTGTATTCGCAGAAGGAAACCCCATGCTATTTTGAGAGTACATGTTTTTGCCATAAACACAGAAAAATTACAGACTCAGAAAAGAGAATGTTAACGAAAGATTTTAAGACAAAGACCTAAAACAAATTTTGAAAAGAAAGAAGTCTGTATTCATAAACTTGTATTTGAGTGCATGGTAAGGGACATTGAAATAACTTCGACACAAAAATGAACGTGCTTTTTTGGGAAAAAAGTTCCCAATATGTAAATATATAATGATTTAACAAAAAATAAGAAGAAAAAAAACTATGTTTGTAGTATAAATCTGGCGCCCTCTCAATTTCCGCGCTCGGGCTAGTGCCCCTTCGCCTCCCGCTTCGCACGGGCCTGTATCTCGCCTTTTTCTCGTCTCGCGAGAAGAGAGAGGATTTCTTGAATTTTTCTGGAAAAAGTATTCTTTATAGTCTTTCTGAATAACGAAGAAAAATCATAGTTTGATATCTTCGTTTTGGCCTTGAAAGACCCTTGAAATTTATTGAACTCGTCGGTTTGGGTATGAGTATGATGAATGTCAAAAGCGAATGTCTTTAAATGAGCTAGATTGAATTGAAGATGTTGCCATCTAGTGTCTAAAATATGAAATAACACAAAGAGTACCACAAAAATTGAGAAGCAGTAAGTAAATCTCCTGAGATCACCGGTCAATTTATTTCATTTAAAAATTAAATTTACAATTATAATGAAATTCAACTTCATTCCTCAAAATACTCTAAAATTAAATACATATAGGCATCCCTCGACTTACGTAAATAATGCGTTCCGTAAACTTTTGCGTAACTTGAATTTTACGTAAGTCGAATTGGTAAAATTTCGTAAGAAACTGCAATATGTATTATATACATATAGTATATACATTTTTTACACACAGTATTATTTTATAAATAAAGCAGCATGAAACAGTATTTACTTGGATATAAACTATAAAAGCATGAAAATAAAATAAAATCAAACTGAAATAACACTTTTCAAATAAAAAAATATCTTGTGGAATGCGGGATTTATAAATTTAACATTGATGAATTAATTTATATCAATTTTGAATCTACATCGAACGAACAGCTGAAGCTAAAAGAAAAAATACACTCGTTCCTCTTCATCGAAACTTTAAAATTAAGTTTCATTGGGTTTGAATTCATCTAACAAAATTGTAACGGTTAAATCAGAGTTTTTTTTTTTTTTTTTTTTTTTTTTGCCTCATTTTAATTAGATTTGTGTTTGTTTCGTTAAAGATAAATTTGTATATATCAATAAAAACATAACTCAATCTAATACATAAAACTACATTATGATTGTGGTTTTTATCTGCATATTTTATTTATAAAACAACTATCAAAAGTATGGAAATGCTTATCAAACATGTTAGTATGTTCACAAATGTCATTTTCTATATTTTTTACGTAAGTGCGAATTTACGTAAGTCGGTATTACATAAGTCGAGGGATACCTGTATATAAATTCATTTTAGGTTTATTTTTCACCGCGAAAATGTACATTTTTAATAATAAGTAAAACACACACAAGTGATTTTTCCTTGCATTAAAATGTATTAATTTTTAATATTTCTTTTAAAATACCTGTGGGATAAATTTCCACAAATTTAAGCTTATACATACATTAATTTCAATGTCATAACATTTTCTTTTAACGAATTATTAATATTTTTTAATGTTAGTGTATTTACTGTATTTTTAATTTGGCGGATAAATAGATGGAAAAGTTATTCATTACTATTAGACCGGGAGCAGGCAGCACACACAATAATCTCATCGAGTTCACGGATGAAATTCTAGGATTAGTTACATCTTGATTCGCATATTAAAACACAATCGGTCTGCCAAGTCACATCTTGGTGGAAAACACCTGAAAACCCGATTTTAGCGGCTGACTCGTAGGTTTACCATTGTGTTTTCCTGCTCCCAGTCCTCCATGTTTTCATGTCTTTTGGTGTAGGAAAACACAATGGTAAACCCACGAGTCAGCCGCTAAAATCGGGTTTTCAGGTGTTTTCCACCAAGATATGACTTGGTAGACCGATTGCGTTTTAATATGCGAATCAAGATTTAACTAATCCTAGAATTCCATCCGTGAACTCGATGAGGTGATTGTGTGTGCTATATTCAATAATAAGACTTTTTCTTGAGAAAATTTATATACAGTTCCTTCACCAACAAATTCCCTTTTAAAATTTAAGAGCATGTATGATATTTAGGCAAAGCAAACGAAGCATATTTAGCATGATGTTCATAATCATGTAATTTGTTCATAAACAGATATAGGGGAGACGGGGGAATGGCGCCACTCGGGGTTATGCCGCCACCCCGCCTAGTTTAAAAACTAACGGCAGTTTGAGACAGTGAATACGCCTGCACTATAGCGGCCAACAATAGAAACAGTGCCTAGAGTGAGAGTGATTTTGTTGTACGTCGTTCGTTTGTTCTAGTGAAAATTTTAGTTTTCATCTAGTTGCTTCTTATTTTGGAGCTTCAAATGAGTAGAAGTAAACACCTTTTATTGTAACATTAGGTACTTAAGATATTATTGCCCGTAATATACATGCATTCGCCGACATTTTGATGCAATTTGTTGAACAAGTTCTGTTCTTCTTTCGGCTTTGCTGGTGGATTTCCGCTATATTGTCCTCTCAGGGTGATGCCACCACCATGGTAAAGGGTGACTTTTCCAATTTGAGTTAAATTGTAAGCTTAGCACTTAAGGAACATTGTAATTATTCATTATTTTGCTAAATTATTGCTTTTTAAATATTTTCAATAGGTTATGTGTTTTCTATTATCCATTTTATGTATTTAGTAGGTCATTAAAGAGTGGCGTTATCACCCCGATACAGTGGCTCAATTACCCCCAGTATCCTGGATAATCCCGCCACTATACAGAGGTTGAAGGAATTTTTTTTTATGTGTGCTTACTTTACAGTTATGATTACGGTTAAATTTATACGGATCCTAAAGATCATGATTCAGCTTTAGAATTTTTACTATTAAAAAATACACATTTTTTTGAGGTGAAAAAAAATTAAATTCCCTTAAGGTGTCGCCATTCCTCCATTGTGCTTAAATGCGGTAAGATTTTTCATAAGCTTGGTACATTTATGCCATATTTCGCATTTTAATAAATACAAAATGGTAAATGTGAGCGAAAATGATTTATTATTATTCTTATAACGAAAATCCAATTTGTTTTGAAGAAATTGAATTATTATCTGTAATATAAACAAAAATATGTGACTGACACATTTAAGCCATTTTTATCCCATTTACATTAGTCATTATGCATTTCATTTCATCTTAATTATTTTAATTTAACTGTTGTCAGCTTTTAAAATGCATAATGCTGCTGTTTACAATTAAATAATGAATCATCTAACATTCGTGCTTTAACACTAGAACCGCCATAGACCGGTACCTACTAAGAATATTTCGATTCGAGCCAGATATTTCTTTTTTAAATAAGTTAAATATGTATCATAGAGAAATAAGTTAAATAAATGAGTTAATTGTTTTAAATAAGAATTCTGGTGTAAAATATTTTTATAACATTTGAGTAAAATTTCCGGCGTTTCTAGTGTTAAGGTATGTGCCAACCCCTCTACTTCGTCATTTTTGTGAAAATTTTCGTTTTTTTTTTATTAATTTAAATTAAAGTTCAAGCATTTTGGATTCCAAAAATGCCTTACTTTTAATTCAGCGATAATTATAAGCAAAGTTATAGCCCAAAATATAAACCTTTATACATAAGTTTTTATGATGTATCTTAACTTGCGTTTTTCATTGTTTACGTTTACAAAAAACCTCATTTCTTAAAAAAGTTTTTAAGATATTGCAATAAAATTAGGTCACAAGGTTCTGCTCATCTATTTTTATGTTGCGAAGCAAAATACAGTTTTTAAGTATGTATATACTAATTTAAGATATTCAAAATAGACATTTTTAAAAAAGAAAATCATGTTTTGTATACAAAATTTGGTATATGTTAATAAATTTAAGAGGTATTGCAAATCTTTTGCTTCGTAACACAGGTAAGTGGTTTGCTAATATATTGTTGAAAAAAAAAGTGAAATATATTGAATAGATTTTGGTATAGAAGGTTTGGCATAAACACAATTCTTTGCTAAAATTTGACTAAATATTGCCTAAATTTAAAAAAATTAATAAAATTCCATTAAAAATTTATTTGAATTCATAGTTTTAATCCCTATTTTAACTAAAAACACATATGTTTAATAAAAATTTCATATTTTTTAAAAACGGTGCGCCGAAGGTAAGCACATAGACATACCTTAAATACTTTTAATTTTGACAAACAAGAAGTGGCAATGTCACCAATTTTTCAGGTCAAATAAGCATTTTTTGAATCAGAAAAACTAGTAAGGGGCGATCTATAAATGATGTCACACTCTTTTTCGATATTTTTTACCCCCCCCCCTCCTTTCTTTTGTCAAAAAATGTCACATTTCACCATACTCCCTCCCCTCACCTTGTCACATGTCACGCTATATTACGTAAACATATACTTGCAGTTCAGAAATAAAGCACTACGTTATAGATCATATTTCAAATTTTATTTTTGAACTTTAACTATGTGTTTTAATGACATTTGTGAGCATAACAATAAAAGTGATTCGTGTACTTATTTTGTATGAAATAAATTAAGGTTTACAACAAAAAAGCATAATTAATATACAATAGTAATAAAATATTACTATGAAAGAGCAGTTGAAATCAGTGTAGTATTTTAGAATTTGAAATGCAATTTAATATATTTGGTTTAAAATCTTATATTTACTTTATGAACACAAAATACTTTAAAACAGGTTGATTTTGAAGAAGAAGCCTACTAGTCATCTATAAAAGCGGTTTAATGACTGGGCAGTTTTCTGCAGATTTTTAACAGTGTAGTTTAGGTACTATCAAAACTTTTTTTTAAAGGACTGTAAGGCCATTCCATGGGACGTGCGTGGGACATTGCGTGGGACAGCTTTTCTACATATTAGCGCTTTTTTAACAATGCTATTGTATCGTCAAATTGAAACAACTATGTGGATATGAAAATCTGGAGGTTTTTGTTATTTTAAATGTATCGTTTATATTTTAACAAGTTCAGTTAATAGATATAGGTATTTGAGTACGTGCTATACGCAGGACATTTTTTATCGTTTTTCATGGAATGGCACTAAACGGGCAGATTACTTAGGTCTGGGGTTTAAAATTTAGTGATTTTTAAACTTTTTAAAAACGGGCAGAATAGGTCTAAGGTAAAAATGTGGATATTTTTAAACCTATTAAAGGGCCATTCTATATAACATGTGGGATAGCTTTTCTACATATTACTGCTGTTTTAACAATGCTGTTGCATCCTAAAATTAAAACAACTATACTAATATAAAAAATCTAGGTTTTTATGTCATTTTTACCCGGCTGCTAAGAAGGGTTATGTGTTTCACGCGTATCTGGTTATGTGGATTTCTTTATACCCTCGAAACATCCCAACGGCTGGATGGATTTTAAGGAACGAGGTCTCTATCGATTCGTCTTAACCGTCTGATGTTTATAGGCTAGGTTTTGTTTTTATTAATTCTAAATGGCGGCCGTAAAATACAAAATGGCGGTAGAGACGAAAAAATGTTTTTTACGAATCCTATTGAGTAGCATGTCATTGGATGGGTCTTTCAAAATGAAGACGATGTTTCATTGACTATTTTACAATAACAAGCTCCGTTTAAATATTACACAACCTGGAAGTTGTGTAGGTAGAATGTCTAGATTTACTTCAACTCTAACCATCATAGACATCTATAGGCCTCATCAAAACAGTGTTTATAGATAGGAACTAACAATTAAACACAACTTAAAAGTCATCAATACAAGTAAATAAAAAAAAATAGATAAGTAATATATATAAAAAAAAAAAAATCACATCGAAGAGAAATAATTAATTAGTTCGCTTTTACGCAGTCGGGTTTTTTGATTTTTTAAATTTAATTTTTTTAATCTGTAGTTTATATTTTAACAACTTATGAGGTGTGGCAGATAGAGGTATTTATGTAAGTGTCGTGTGCGGGACATTTTGTCTGTTTTTCATGGAATGGCCCTGTAATCGTTTGAGTAGTTCCCGAGAAAATGGTACATCAATTTCAGCTTTTTCACATGTGATTTCGCAACTGTTGTCGTCCCTTAAAACTTTTCGGATATCAGTAAATCTCTCTCGCACAATGATTAATTTAAGGGGTCTCAGGACTCTTAAAGCTTCAAAATTTTCGAGATTTTAATTTTTTTAGATGTTAAACTCCTATTTTTCTGAAAATTTTGATGTAATTTTTTCCTTGATATTCCCATTAGAACAGAAGTTATGGCTTTTAGAATTATACCCGCTCAATAGCTGAAGCGGCGTTTCCGAAACTTTGAAGTCATTTTTCTCCAAATGACGTTTTTGGGCATAACGCGCATGATATCTCAAAAACAAAGCACTTTTTGAATATTTTTTCATGAACTTTCAAAACATATGTTTCAGGTTAGTCTGTATCAACTGAACCTAAAATTTCCTTTTTACTGTTCAAAAAAGTATTTTTTTTTTTTTTAAGTGATTATACTGTTGTAGTTTTCAAAATTTTGTATTATCTAAATACAACTTTGCATTAAAAATATTAAAATGCTTTAAATTCAAATTTATTTGGGTTCAGAGTAATTACTATAATCAGGAAAATAATTAGGCACCAAAATTTCCATTCTAGTTGCGATATTTATTTTGTAATCCTGCGCGTAAGCTGTTATACCAATTTTATGCTCGTCAAATGTCTGACAGTTTGGAGCCCCCTATAAATGCTAATTCTGCATCTTGCAATTTTTTAAATGCATAAAATAAAAGAAAATACTTATAACCTTCATCTCAATAAAAATTACGTTTTAAAATCATATACATTTTAAAATATTAAATGTTGAAAATGGTCTCTTTTTTTCATTTTTTTCCATGTTTAAGAGTCCTGGAACCCCTTAAAGCTTAAAGCTTTCAGCAACTCTGGCATACCTCAAAACTTTTAAAAATGTCGAAAAAAAAAATTAGTCTATTATTAAAGAATAACATGTTACCAAACTTTAAAAAAAAATAAATAAATAAATAAAAAATGACTCTACTTTAATTAGATCCGGTTTTATAATAAAATATGTGGAGCGATATCTATCCAAATCAAGGTAAATTTGAACTTGAAAATCATTTTTTCTCAAAACAGACATTTTTCACTTTGCTTGCATCATATTTTCAAAACTAAGTAATATAGAAACTTATTATTTTGTATTATATTGTATTTTATATATTTTCATAACGTCTACCTATTTCTAAGTAAGTACCTGTAATATATTTATTCATTTTTAAACCATTCTTGAAATTTTATCATAAATTTTGTATTTTATGATTGCCTGAAAAAATATTTTCATCTAGAAAAATTGATTATTATTATAGGTTGTATTTAAAGTATAATATTTTAAGAATATATATGTAATATTAAGTAGATATATTGAATGTATTTTTTATAATCCTGTGCGCAACACATGTGTGTCAAATCAAATTTTTGAATATCTTTTTTTTTTTTTTTTTTTTTTAGTATACCTTAACTAAACTTTTTTTTTTTTGCATTAAAATTATTTAAAGAAATACGTAAACAAAGATTTGTACGATTTACTCAGAAAAAATTGTTTACTTTGAAGAAATATTTACAGTTCCAAAAAACTTTTAATATTGTGTAAAAAACAAGCACTATCGAGCTGCTGAAGGCGATCTCCACCATTGAGAAATTTGAAATAATGTTATTTTACGCATCATCAGATAACTATTTAAATATAATTTCCATACGAAGGTATGAAAGATGAAAAAGTATTTGTAATATTTGTCATTCTTCTTGCA
Organism: Maratus speciosus; assembly: GCA_963932465.1. Classification (NCBI taxonomy): domain Eukaryota; kingdom Metazoa; phylum Arthropoda; class Arachnida; order Araneae; family Salticidae; genus Maratus; species Maratus speciosus. The sequence continues at coordinate 179,357,639 of OZ010793.1, forward strand.
ACTTCTAAATAATGGAATGTAAAAACACGTGATAATTGGAAAAGCTTAGAGATTTTTATTTATTTATTTATTAAAAAGTGGAAAATCCAAACGTCAGTAACTACGAACGATATAATTTTAATTTGGGTTTGAAAAATTCTACAAAATACTTCTTTTTAATGAAAATCTTTAATAAAACAGTTTGGCCGAGAATCATTAAGCTGATAACAAAATTCATTTTTAATGAACAATTCTCGAAAAAAAAAAGGGGGTGAGTATCCTCTACTAACTGTGTACTTGTACCAATCGACTGAAAATAATTAGTATTAAATAATATCATTAATTAAAAATGTATACGGGGGTCATCAAGAAAGTGAGATCCGTTAAGCAATTAAACAAACGAAAACGATCATTAGAAAAAAAATTGCATCATGAAGTACTATGCTTACATTATTTTTCAGCGCAGTTGCCACCATTGTTGAAGCATTTATCATAGAGGGGCACGAGTTTCGTATGCCCTTTTCGTAGTAAGATGCCGCCTGCGATGCAGTTTTCTGAACAAAATTTCATGAAGAAGTGAACGGGAAATTTCAAAAAAGTTAATTGACATTGTCGTAATGGTGAATCTTCGGTTCTCCCCAATCTTCTCTTGAACTTCTGTTAGTAAATCATCATCAATCAGAGGCGGCCATCACTTCGTTCTTCATAATGAACGCTTTCACATCCTTCATATAAACTTTTCACCCATCTCTTTACCATCGAATCACTCATTGCGTTTTGTCCGTAAACTTCACAAATTTACCTGTGAATTTCAGTTGGTTTCATGTTCCTAGCGTTCAGAAAGCGGATGACAGACCTTATCTCACATACAGCAGGTTATTTATTTTTTTTTAACATTTTAAACACTCTGCTGTCAATGAGTAAGCCAAGTGAACTCTCAGGCGTGAAATCATGAAAGCAGCGCTTCCGCGGGAAAAGTTAAAAACGGAACCTACTTACTGGACTGCCTTCGTAGGTTTATTTTTTTATTAAAATTTTAGCTATTAAAAATTTGTTATTAAATAATTGTATTAATTATTGTATTAATTAATGGATAAATCTTATTCCGGATGCCAGCTTCATATTAAAAATTGTGCCAACTTTGATTTTTCAAATGGTGACAGCCACTTTCGTCAACATATTTGAGTTGTTTTGATCGAGGCAGTCGGAAAAAAATCTATTCATATACTTTTCATAAACCCTGGTTTTATATATATATATATATAAATACATATTATAGGATCTGGAAGACAGAATAAAACTGTAGCTTTTCTAATTTTTCCAAAAAAAAAAAAAAAAATTATTTATTGATCTAAACGGCTTCCGAGATAAATTTCTGTCTCGTTTTAAAGATATTTGTAATTAAAAGTGTACATCTACCATTAACACTCTGAGAAATAGTTTTCGACCAAGTACAGAAAATGCCTGCGCTTTTTTTTTTTTTTTCCGCAATATTTTATGGCTAGAGCGCATCTTGTATAAATTAATTTATAGTATATTAAATTTGTATTTGTAGCTATCTCTTTTGGACAGCTATTTAACAAAAACTTGCATTTTAAAGAATAGGGATACATTGCAATTTACGAAATTTATTATACAAATATTTGTTCCCGTATCTTTTTCTGGTGGCAAAATTATAATAGCATTTTCTAAATAGTAAATAGAAAACTAAAATAAATCCATATTTTTAAGCGAATTATTTTTAACCCCATCTGGACGGTCATCATTAAACGACATTTAAATATTTAATGCCAGTAATTTCGTATAGTATTTTTTGGCAATTTTAATCTAAGAATTCTACTATTCAGGGTTGCCAGTTTATCCTTCATTTTTATGCCAAAATTTCGAATTCACACCGGAACTTCCTTGAGATGAATTTTAATTTTAAGTGTAAATGAAATATTTGTCTTTAAATAAATTAGAAAATACTGTTTGTATTTTCTGGTATCAATTTATAATATCTGATTAAAAATGAAGGCCATACTGGCAACCCTGCTACGATTATACAAAGCAAAGATTACAACTAAAATATTCTAGTACTAAAAAATAGAATCCATACCACACTATATGGAACACCCGTGACACCCGGTCCTGAAGGTGTTAAATCTCCATAGAGATTCAAATGAAATAGTATTAGGAGTTTATTGTTGAATTTCTAAAAATAAAATTCAGATCTTACAACAACTGGTCTTCAAACCCGGAAATCATTATGGAGGAGCTACTAGAACTGATTGCATGTAAGTGCAGAGAGAAGTGTGCACACGTTGTCGATGTGTAAAATGAAGTATAAATTGCACTTTACTTTGTAGCTGTCAGGGACAATACAGTGAATAAAATAGATTTATTTTGCAAATTTGTAAACTTTTTATATTATAACAATTACTTTGTTTTAACACCTTCGGGACGGGATCCTTTTACGAAATTTTTAATCTTTTGTCACCGTTTTTTTAAAACAGAAATTTGTGTCTTCTTGAATCGAGGAAATGCGCTGTTTAAATAAGGCAAACTTTACAGTAAAATTTTACTGGTGAGGAAAAACAAGGATTTTGAGCGCTTCATGCGGCACGTATACGTGTCGCTCATCCCCAAGGGGTTAAAGATGGATATTGTTTAAGCTCAGAGTCAGGGTTATGTCTTTGATTTTCCATTTTTACTCCTTCTTATAGGAATTTGATTTCCAGGCAATATAGTCATACGAATAATTATATAAACATGCTTTATAAGATATACCTAGAGCGGGATGTAGGGTGGAGAATTTAGAAGTAAAAAAAGTAAAAAACAATTACACAAGTTGCACCCAGTGCAAAATGAGTACTGGAAAACGTCGTATCAGTGTAAGAGTTGGCTGAGTATTGCGTTGTCGCCGCAAAAACTTTTAAACCATTTGTCGCAGAACAATTTTTTTATAAACTTGTTGTAGTTTATTTCAAGAGCTTGCAAATTATGTATCACAATGTCGCAATATTACGATTTGTAATGGAAATGTGGGAATTTTAATGAACCTATTTCTATTGTCACAGAGGCCATTTTGATGAAGTCATCATGGGGGGTTGTGACTTTTGATCGATTGTCTCCCGGCGATTTTCTGTTTCTTAACATGTATATAAGCATCTTATATATGCTCGGCATCTTATACTAGTATCCGGAAGTGAAATATTTTTACGCTAACTCCATCGACTGATAGTTAAATATTTAGCAGGAAAATTATACGGTAATTCTTAATATATATTAAAGTTAATTTATATGTTATAAAATAAAATGTACGTATAAGCATTGCATTAGTTATGTTATACTCTTTAAGGATACCAGAAAAACTACTCTTTCTTTTTAGGGATAATTTATTGTATACTTTACACAAGAATGAAGAAGATTTGCTGAAGAATTCTTTAGATTAACAAATTAAACGTGTTTTTCAATTACTGTTTTACTTTCTCTCAGATTAAAAAAATTAGAGCACTGACATTTTCCAATTATACTGAATTTGCAATTATGATTTCTAATTATACAATCATAGCTACCTCGCATTTTAAAGTCAAATAAATGTGTTTCTACTAGAAATTTTATTTAATGAGTGAAAAAATATATTTAATACATAGAAAGAAGGTAACATTTTACAAAGAAAAATTTCTGATTCTAAGTAGTTTATCGGTTAAAAGAAAAAAAAACTGAAGGTTTGCTGCTACGTACTACATTAACCATATTTTTAATTGTAAGTTTGTTAATTACTCTGATAAGACATTTCTAGAAAGATTCTATGAAAATTGTGGGAGAGTCATTTATCTAGTAACAGTTAACGGAAGAGACTGTATATGTTTTATAGCTGTGATACTTTTACGCCTCGTGATTATCACGTGATAAAGATAGGTCGGTGTCCACCAATTGTTGGTCATGTGATTAAGGTAAGCAGAAAAATAGACTATAGGTGGAGTACTGAAGCATTCTTTTCTGTTGGCTGCGGTCTAGTCTCCATTCGGTTATGCTTATGATTTTATTTAATAAAGAATTTAATTTTACTTCAGTATATCGAATGCAAGTCAGTATGCAGAATATCAAACATTAACAACGCTATAAATTGTAAATGAGACATATAACATATTAAATTCATTATCCACTCACCACTTATACAATGTGTGCTTTGAGATACGCTCAGCCTGTTATTTATGTTTTCAAGCCTGCATATTTAAGATGGTTTTCAAATTACCTGCTCAACAAAGCGAAGCTTTCTGACTCATTTTTAAACGTAAAGACATAAAATTGGCAGGCCTGATTATTAAAGCAATTCGGATCAGAATAGCGTTTTCCTCTTTTTGACAAATAAATTACTTATCGAGTTATAAGCGATTCATTTCCCATGATGAGAAAATTTTCTCTTTTCTCGGGCTGCTACGTTTGGAATTCGGTTCAAAATGTCCACTTTGGCAGTATTTTCTGAAAGATTGTTTGCCTTTATCAAAAAACAGAAACGCCATTACATAGTTCCTGAATAAGAAAACCTGACAATTTCATGCGTTACCGAAGAAAAATTAATGCATAAGTGTGTCAGAAAGTGTCTCCATTGGATTTGAGAACAGCCTTAATAAAAACCGTTTAAGAAATTTTGTCCACTTAGCAGTTATGAGGTTTCTAGACTAAAATACATTTATCCTATATACTTTCATGTGTTTTGCCGTTTTTATGGTTTTATTCAATTGCGCTTAGGACAAAACTAAAAAAACTGAGCTTTTTTTGCAAACTTGATCTTTATTTTTGTCAGTTAACCCCTTGAGGGGCAAGCAATTACGTTTGTGAAATGCTGAATTCACACCGGAATCTTTGAAAAATTCTATTCCAAAATAAGTAAAGGCAAATTTACGGCTTTTTGCCACCGAAGTTAGAAAAGTAAAATTTAATAAAATTTTTCTGGTGTAAAACTTCATTAATCGTAGGTGGTATATAATATATACCGGTGCCCCTCAAGGGGTTAAAGGGGCTGATCACTCAGCTTCCAATTTTTCCTCACTAATGTAAAGTCTATGGGCATTGGATGCTTTCGTATATTTAAAATATATCCTCTGGAAATTAATATTTTTAACTTCTATTTTTTGTGTACGCTTCCTAAAAGATGTCTCTTTTTTTCATAGTTCTCAAAATGTTTCTAAAGTATAGACTTAATTTTATAGGATGTGTTGAAATCTTACTCACAGTTCGCCCGCTTTTAACACATAAAATATTAAATTCAGCATAGATTTTAGAAATATTTTGAAAACTAAGAAAAAAAAAGAGACATCCTTTAAGAAGAGTACACAGAGAAAAGATGTTAAAAATATGAATTTCCCGAGAAGATATTTTAAATATACGAATGCATCAAAAGTCCATAGACTTACCATTACGGAGTCGAATTCCGAAGCTGAGTGACCAGCCCCCTTAAAAAGAAAATCCAAATAAATTCAAATGTTCTAAATATTCTGGGATATCTCTAAACTTCAAACATTTCAGCTAAACTAAATAAAGTGAATGAAGCATTTTTTACAATGTAGGAAATTAGCTTAGCGAAAAACGTTGTAAACCGGTAAAGCAATCTGTAAAATGCAAATTTTGAAAAACCGCTAAACTGAAAATTTAAATACAAATTTATGTCTCTAAATAACTTTACTCATGAGGTTTCTGCACTAAACAAATATTATAAAAACGCAAAACGGAAATAAATACGCTATACGGAATGTCATTTTAGTGGATTTTTGCATCAGTCGAAGCGTCTATATATGGGAACATCCACTGTTACTCTTGTGACCATTCGAGCGGTTTTTTTACAAATACTTCCAATTATTTTATTGTAAAATGTAATTAAGATAAAAAGTGATATAACCAGTGAAATACTACTGTGCACCACTCATTTAATATATATCTAATTTGAAATAAAAAGCATTTTGCTTGTCTATATAATAAATCAAAATTTTGTTACTCTTGTGACCAGAGTGTCACAAGAGTAAAAAAATTTTGATTTAATATATAAACAAATAAAATTATTTTTGTTGCCAATTAGATATATATTACGAGACAGGAACACAGTTATATTTAATTGGTTATATCAATTTTTATCTTAAATATATTTTATAATGAAATAATTGCAAGTATTTATGAGAAATTGCTCTAATTGTCATAAAAGTAACGAATGGACGTTCCCATATGCACTTAAGAAAAACAGTGTTGACTAATTTAAAAATTCAGTAAAATCCCGGTTATCTGAAAAGCACGGGACCAAAACATTTTCGGTTAACCGGAGTTCCATAGGAATTTTCGGATAACCGGGGTTCCATAGGAATTTTCGAATAACCAGGTGGCTTATGGTGAAAACTTGTTTGATGAAAAGCTGTGATCGAAATTTAGAACATCATTGTAATAAAAATGTTGTGGTACCGTATTCAAAGCACCCTGAATGACAAACCAAAATTACAAGTCGCTCCAACAGCTTAACAGTCACCACATATTTTGTAAAAAAAATGAAGTGTCGTGAGTGTCTATCTAATAAAGTTCCCGAAATTACGCAATGGACCAAATAAGTAAGTTGACTCTGTTTATTTATTTCATAAAGAACATGCCTTTTTAACACTATTTTTACCAGTGTCCAATAACACCTTTCGAAGTTTTGATTTTTACTTCTAATTTTTAAAGCTAATTAAAACAACTCTTCAATGTATTAAAAAAGATTCGGAATTGTTTTGATCTTAAACATACAAATAAAATAGTAATCATAAATCAAAACAGTTGAAAGGTGTCATTTGACATTGGTAAAAATAGTGTTGACAGTAAATTTTTTCCCATTTAAAACGGACTTTAAGGAATTTTAATGTCTTTCGGTTAAGCCAATTTTTGGATAACCGGGGTTCTACTGTATTTTATCAGTTATGGATTTCTGTAATAATCAATGGAATTCTCCGCTAAACAACGAGAAACTTTTTGACACATTTACGGACTGATTTTTAGATGCAAAAGCGTGGCACTTGTAGGCCTGACTATGGAAGTGATTTCAAGTCGAATTGTTTTTTCAATTACCTTTGCATTCTTTTCTACAAAAGAGCTTGCATATGTGACATTGTGTGTCGCATACTTCTATGTAGCGCTCAGAAGCGTAGACTGAATGGTTTCCGATCGGTGACGAAGCATTCCAGAACCAGAATTATACGCAACTGTATCTATTGTTTTTACTCGTTGTCGTGTTATGTTTACTCGATGCTTTTTGCTCGTGTTTGTAAAATATTCTTACTGATCAACTTTTTACTCCACGCTGAACTTAATTTTTTCCAAAGCTCACAGGAGAGAAATTCCAGCAATTCTTTATTTTGTGAATATTTAAGTATTAGTAGGAACCCACCGCGCGTTAATCCCTTGGGGACGAGCGACACGTATACGTGCCGCATAAGATGCTCAGAATCCTTCATTATTCTCACCAGTAAATTTTTATTGAAAATTTTGCCTTTTTTAATCCGAGCATTTTGCCGATTCAATTAGCCAAAAATTTCTGTTTTTTAAAACCGGTGATAAAAGAATAAAAATGCTCTAAAAGACGCTCGTCCCGAAGGGGTTAATACCAGGCACCGAAGCCAACCGGAACAGCGCTCTGTGCTGTGTTTTGCTAGTTCAGAAAAAGAAATCATTAACGAAAAGGATTTTCTGAAAAATCTACACTCCTGATTTTAATGTTATTGCTCCGTTTATTTATTAGATTTTATTATATAAAAATCCATATACTAAAAATCTGTTTAAAAAATATTTTTTTGAGGATGAAATTGCTTTAAATTTTGCAAATAATGTCTGAAGTAGTATAAATATGAGGGTGGATGGGACGAGTAAGGGAGTTCTGGTAAATTTTTTTTTCTTATACATTAAGCTCTGGTTATAAGTGATTATTGTCACGTGACGACAGTTTTTCTCCTTTCCCGCGCTGTCGCTTCAGGAAATTCGGTTCAAAACTTTGCGTCCACTTTGACAGTATTTTCTGAAACATCTTCTGCTTTTAAGAAAAAAGGGAAAAAACCTTTATTTTACATAGTTTCTGAATAAGAACATCTGTTAATTTCATGCGTTTCCGAAATAAATGAATTCAGAAATTAACTCTTTAGAATTTCAGAAATAGCAAAAAATGAATCAATATTGCATTACTTATAATGCATTTTACATTGTTACCACAAAAAATTCCCTCGATTCTCCTGAAATGAAATTTAAGGTATAATTTACCGAGTAACCTAGCATACTAGGCTAAAAATGTTTTACATTTGATCCTTAAACACACTCTTTAACGAAGTCCTGCCGGCGGACGGAAATAATTTCAGTTTTTTGACATTAGCCAATGGCAAGTACAACCTTGTTAAATTTTAATACAACGGTTCTTACACCAAAGTCGTCATTTCAAAACTTTCTTAGAGGAGAAAAATATTTTCTTTGAGGGGGGGGGGGGGGCAACAATTTACTTTTTTCTTGCTGTGAAACGTTTAAAATGTAACTCATATAGTTTTATTCTCATACTAGCTCTTTAACCCGTTCTATGCACGGGAGTTCATGAATTTAATTCTAAAACTAAAATAAAAAATAACTATTCGATTTAGTAAAATAGTTTTCTATTACTGTGCCTTATTTTTTAAAGAAATTTAATTCATCATACTACTATGGTAGCAGACGATAAAACGATATCTTTGGAATAAGGGAATAAATAGAATAAAAAGTTTTGTTGATGTTTGTGATAAAATGTGTTTCTTTATTTTTAAAAATTTGTAATAATTAAGCGCAATTAAATAATCTCTAATTATTTGCATGTGAGGTAAGAGAATTATTGTAATATCCGCTAGCGCTTCTTAGTATTGCAGCGTGGCGTACGTAATATGTGTATCTCTAATTATTTGCATGTGAGGTAAAAGAATTATCCTAATACCCGCTATAGCTTTTTAGTATGGCAGCGTGGCGTACGTAATATGCAATGCGGTTTGCAATAGAAAGGTAAGAATGTTGTGGTATGAATTTTATTGTGAATTTTCAATTGTTGGCAGCTGCTTTAACGAAAAATGTTTACATTTGATAGGAAATTGCTGTTAAATTGGTTGTTTTTTATTCATTAAAAGTTAACTATAAATAATTTCGATTCCGGATTCTTTAGTTGTCTCGGCCGTGTTTTAATACACATGTACATAACATTTCACAATTCAGTCTTCCAAACTGTGGATTTGTATAGCATTACAGACAGACAGACAAATTTTCGTTTTTATACATTAGAAATATTTAAAAAATAAACAAAAGTACACCTTTTGAGAATGTTGCAATAGCGAGGCTTTTTCAAATATTACCGATAATTGTTAATCCCTGTGCTTAGAATACGGATGCACAACCTGTGGCCCGCCATGAGTTACCTTGTGGCCCGCGATCACAATTTATATAATTTCTTAGTTTTTTTACACAATTTCGTCAATTTGTAACTGAAAAATTGAAATTTTTGTCTAAATGTCGCAGGAAAAATGTTCAATGTCGCGAATTTTGTCAATTTGCACCGGGAAGAAGTTGCAAATTTCCTCAGAGCCAATTAAGAATCGCAAATTTCGTTGATCGAGTTCGGAAAAATCGCGAATTTTATTGATGAGTCGCAGAAAAATCTCAAATTTCGTTGATCAACCAGGGAAAAATCTCAAGTTTTGTCAGTTTATCGCGAGAAAAAATCGCGAATTTCGACAATTTGCCGCTGAAAAAATTGCAAATTTCGTCAGAGTCAGTTAAAAATCGTGAATTTCGTTGATCGGACGCATTAAAAATCACGAATTTTGTCGATTATGTAATCCTTGATCGGTTACTGAAAAATCGCGAGTTTTGTTAGTTTATCGTGAGGAAAAATCGGAATTTTGTCAATTTGCCGTGGGAAAAATTACAAATTTCGTCACAGTCAGTTAAGAATCACAAATTTCGTTTATCGGGCGCGGAAAGTTTTTGAATTTTGTTGATCGCGAGAGGAAAAATCGCGACTCGCACGGAAAAGTCTCAAATTTCTTTCATCGGGCACAGAAAAATCGCGAATTTTGTCGATGAGGTACGGAAAAATTGCAAATTTTGTTGACCGGCTGCGAAAAAATAGTAAGTTTCGTCAGTTTATCGCGAGAAAAAATGTCGAATTTCATCAATTTGTCGCGTAAAAATTTCAAATTTCTTCAGAGTCAGTTAAGAATGGCGAATGGCGTTGATCGGACGTGGAAAAATCGCGAATTTTGCCAAGGAGTTGCGGAAAAATTGCAAACTTTCTTTATCGGATATGGAAAATTCGCGAGTTTTGCCAGCTTATTGCGGGAAAAAATCGCAAATTTCGTCAATTCGCCACGGGAAAAATTACAAATTTCACCACAGTCAGTTAACAATCACGAATTTTGTTAATCGGGCACAGTAAAATCTCGAATTTGTCGATGAGGTACAAAAATTGCAAATTTCGTTGATCGACTGAGGAAAAATCGCGATTTTGTCAATCTGTCGCGGAAAAAAATCACGAATCAATTATGACAATTGATAGAAAAATTACAAATTTTGTCAATTGGTCGCAAAAATATTGCGAAATTTGTCAATCGCTCGTGAAAAAAAATCGTGAATTTTCCCAAAAACTCCTGAATTTCGTGATTAGCTGATGCAAAAAAATTACAAAATTTGTGTGTCAGCCCCAAAAAATATAATGAAATAGAAATCCATTGGTCGCAGAAAAAAATCGCAAATTTCATCGATTGTGCGCGTAAAAGAAATCGCGATTTTTGCCAATTTATTGCGCGAAAAAAATCGCAAATTACATCAATGTATATCAGAAAAAAATCACGTTTCGTCGATTGGTCCTTGGAAAAAAATTGCAAATGTTGTCAATCTGTCACGTAAAATATCGCAGAATTCGCCAATCACTCATGAAAAAAAAATCGCGAATTTTGTCAATCGTTCATGGGAAAAACTTGCAAATTTCGGAGATCAATCGGAGAACAAAAAAGTCGCGAAATAATTCGATCGGGGCGGAAAAAATCGCAATTTTCGTTGATCCGTTGTGGAAAAAAAATCGCGAAATTTTGAAATTTTATCGCTGAAATAAATCGCGAATTGCGTCAATTTATCGCAGTTATCGCAAATTGGTTGTTTGAAAAGATTGCAAATTTTGCCAGTCTGCAATGGAAAATTACCGCGAAATCTGTAAATCAGTCGTTGATAAAAAATCGCGAATTTCGTCAATCAGTCGCACTTGATTGACAAAAGAAAAAAAAACGAGTTTTGTTAATAGTCCGCAGAAAAAATAGCATAATTAGTCCATCATGCCTTCTTATTTCAAAAATAAATTTCCTTTTATTTTAAATGAAGTTATTCTTCAGTAATTTTTTTTTTTTGATAATTTTCAATAACGTTCAATTATTTAGAAATTTTGTGTAATTTTTTCTCTTCAAGTTACCATTTCTCAAGAAGGAACCGATAGTCTTCATAAAGTGTTGAATGGTTATTCAAGAAGATGCGAAGAAGCCCTGCATTGATTCATACAATTATTTATTTCCGTTTGTTTATTTTTATTATAGACAAAAAATAATTATTCATCAAGAATAAAGACTTATTACCCCCCCCCCTACCTCCCCGATATAGAATTTTTTCTGTGTTACTGACATGGCCCTTAACAACCCAAATATTTTTGTAAGTGGCCCTTCTCTTAAAAAGGCTGTGCACTCCTAGCTTAGAATGAATTTTAATGTTAACGTTTCTATTGAAATTCAAACTGACAAGCTAATTTAGCTTTTGTGCAATTTCTTGAAAGTTTTTTTTTTTAATCCGATCTGTGATGACTGATATACTCTAAAATATAAAATTCTATGAAAGGGAAATCCGTCCCCCCCTCCAACACACGCACAGTTGCTTATCGCAAATGGCGCTCCCATCTTAAAAACTCTTAGATATTATGGACTCCTTTGAATATTTCCCCTATCTTCGCGGATCCCTGGGATTTAAGACTGAAATTACTGATGTTTTTTAGAGTATTAAATAAACGATATATAAACTAATAAAGATACATTAAACCCTGATAAAACGAAGACGTTACGATTCGGGAAATTCGACAAAAAATTCTCATGTTCTACTTATATAAAAAAAAAAAAAGGCACACGAATGCTTTGCGGAGTTTATAGGTCCTGCGGATTACTATTTCAGAGCTACAGTTTCTAGTACGTGCAATTGTCTTAAATCTCTAAATCCCTAACGTTTTCTTATAAAATATTTCTGGGAAAGACCTTTAAAATTTCTGAGAGAAACCTCCACCTCAGTATCTGATGTGTTACGTCAATGGTTTTATATAATGAAAAATTAACTACATTTTAATTTTTTTGAATATAAATCAATACGCGAAATATCACATATTATCAATATGCCATAAAAGATAAAAGGAAGCATGCAGTATATTAAATATCTATATTTACTCACCACTTAGATAATGCAAGCTTTGATTCATACACTTGGGAACTCTGTTCACTCTGTTGTTCACCTAAGTAGATATGTTCAAGCCTGCATCATCTAAGTCGAAAATGAGTAGCAGAAATCTCGAATCTGATGCAAAAGCATTGTGCATTGCGCGAGAAATACCTTGGAGCGTTTTTACCTGTCAAACTTACAATGGTTTCTTCATCAGATTCAACCTTTCGCTGTGTCCTCGTTTCTTCTCTTGGAGAGAGATGTATTCAAAAATATGGGTGGAGTGTTTCGTGATCGGATATACGGCCGCATTTAGGATTATTTTAACCCCGACTGGATCTTAATATGGGTAAAAATAAATAATTTTTAATTGCTGAAAGTTTTGCAATTCTTTTAGTCTTCGACCGCCATGGTTTTTTATTTTAATTTGACCTTACTTTGAATGATATATCGTCTGCTGTCAATGTAAAAATTGGGATATTGAAGTGTATGTGTTATTTTTTTAAACATTACAGTTGAGAAAATGTTTTCGAAGAATTTTTAATTTCTTATAATGGATTTTTAAAAAATATTATTTCTGTTATTATCATTATTATTATTATTATTATTATTATTATTATCGACGGAGTAATCAAAATGTCTTTCAGACAACGACCTAAGCGTTGTTACCAAAATATGTAGACTTCTCATTACAGCATCTTTAATTTAAATTTGCTAGCACAATATGCAAGTGTATATGGGTTTCGTAATTTAAATTTGCGAGCACAATATGCAAGTGTATATGGGTTTCTTTTAGGGAACTACTTAACACATCGTAGTAGAGAAAATGTTTTCTCATAATTTTTAATTCCTTAATAGATAAATCTTTATTATTATTCGCAAACTCTCTGTAAGGCGGACTCTGTGTAAGACGGAAATCTGTCTAACTCGGAAAGATTTTCAAGTCCCTGCGAATCCAGAGACATAGAGTAAAATTTGTCTAAGGCGGTATATTGTTTACTACGGAAAATTTCCTTGGTCGCAAACGATTCCGCCTTAGACAGAATTTACTGTATTATTATTATTATTAGAAACAGAGTAATCACATTTTCTTTCAGACAACGATCAAAGATTGTTATCAAAATATGTATATGTATACTCATTACAGCATCTTTAAGTTAAATTTGCGATCACTTATGAAGGTTTTGGAACGAATATTATTGAAACGATGTTTAGAAAAAGTGTATTATTTTAATCCAGACAGCATTTTAATATGGGCTAAAACAAACAATTTTTAATTGTTGGAAAATTTTCAACTCCTTTAGTTTACAGTCACCATGGTCTTTCTATTTTGACCTCACTAGATGGGATATATCACGTACTAGTCAATGTAAAAATTGGGATATATAATTATACATACTAGCTTGTTTTAGAGAACTACTAAACACATTGTAGTTAAGAAAATATTTTCGTAGAATTTTTAATTTTTTAAAATAAATAAATGTTTATTATTATTATTGATGTTGTTATTATTATTATTAGCGACGGAGTAATCACGGTTTCTAAAAAAGAACGACAAAAGCGTTGTTATACCAAAATATGAAAATTACTCATTATAGCATCTTTAATTTAAATTTGCGATCATTTATGAAGGTTTTAAAACAAATTTTTTGATTTTTTTTTTTGAATTTTTTGAAACGATGTTTAGAAAGCGTGTATTATTTTAATCCAGACTGTTCCTTAACTTATTAACCGCCAAAACTAAAGGTTGAAATTTTCAACTTTTTATCTTAACGTTGTTTGCCACCACAAACTCTGAAAGATAATTTTAGCTTTATATGATCTTATTTTATGCCTTTAAGTAAGGCCAATTTTTTAATTAAAAAATAGTAGTGGGTATGTCAATCATTTAAATATGTGCATTTATTTTGACTGTTGCGTGAACGCTACACCAGCGGGTAATGGGTTAATATAAAATAAAAATAAACATTTTTTTAATTGCTGAAAGTTATGCTGCTCCCTTAATTTTCAATCACTATGATCTTTCTTTTTCGACCTTCCCTTGAATGATATACCGGTGACTGTTACTGTAATAATTTATATGTGCAAGATTTTTCGTTTGTTGCTGTTTCTCAGGACTTCTAATATGTTACAAAACTGAGATTAATTTGCAGAACAAAATTTATTAAAATATAAACTAAACTCCTAACATAACAACCATTTTTTGTTAATATTGTTGTTATTGTTATTATTATTTTTGAAAATATACTAAATGCAACAAAAGCGATCTCAAGGAAGTTTTTTAATTGCTAAGAGTTTTACAATTCCTTTATCATTCAATTAAATCCACGATCGCCATATTCTTCTTACTTTGAATGGCAATGACGAATTTTTTTCCGCCTACATGCAAATTAGTGTAGTCAAGTGTGTAGATTATAAGCATAAATCAAAGACTTTGTGTGAATTTAAATACATAAGATAAAAGCTTTAACAACGATTTAACGCACAAATACGTACAAACATGACACAAAAAATCACCTAGAATCGTTTCGAGGATTCCTGGATACCCTTCCTCAATGCGAGAATTAAAAAAGGATTAAAATGGGGTCGAAGAACCCCTCAGTTTTAGCCCCGGGGCTATAACCGAGAACCCATTTTAATCCATTTTTTTTCCCCGCACTGAGGAGATCCGGGAATTCTTGAAACGATCATATGTGATTTTTTGTGTCATGTTTGTACGTATTTGTGCGTTAAATCGTTGTCAAAGATTTTAACTTATGTATCAAGTGTGTAGATTTTTCAACTTTTGCTAATACACTGAAACTGAGAAAAAGGTTTCCTGGAAATTCTAACTTATAGAAATTGACGAACTCTTAAACAAGAAAAATGTTGGCAATAGGTATTTCACTATTCTTCTTATTCTTCTTATTCTTATTCTTAGTATTATTGTTATTATTATTATTATTATTATTATTATTATTATTATTAAAATGAGTCGAAACACGTCGAATTCGATGAATGAAAAGGTTTTAAAAAACTTATTTACTGAATTTATAAAAAGGTCACAAAAATAATTATAATAAATAATCAATCTTATATTGGCTAGCCTAACTCTTAAAACAAATATTATTTTTAACGAATGTTTACTTTCAACTTTTGAAATCATTCAAAAATTAAACTTTATCCCTATACGTAAACAGTAACATGCAATTAAGATAAGAAATTGTGAAGTTATTAAATAAGGCTTTGATCTGTGGTATGACGTAGAGAAAAATCAAAGAAAATTGCGTCACTATCACACAATTATAATTTTCGTTTTCAACGAAATATAAAAATAACGTCGTTTTCACCATCGCAAAATTTACATCCATACTTTACATATTTATATTCACTATTTAAAAAATATTTAACATGCAATAGGTTATTTATAAATATATTCCTAAATTTGATGTCACTTTTGCCAGTTACAATTTTGTAGGTAAACATTCGCACTCTTGACTTGAGGTTCTAATCTGAGTGCTGGCGAAATCTAGAAATTTACTTTTAGACGCATTCGCAGTAAAAGTAAAATATTTAGAAAATGTTTAAATTATCAAAGAAAATACTCATTTCATTTTTACTATGGCGTCATTTTCACTCACTGAGGCCCTATGAGATTCACATCTCAATTTCAGTATCAGCGGAATTAAAAAAGAAAATCGAACTTTAACAGCTTTATGAATGCATAATTTAGAACGTGACGTCATTTTCTGTTCAAAAGTTTTTAAAAAGTTATTTTTAATTGTAATACGAAAATGGCGTCCTTAAGGATACGGTAATACCTATTTATTTCCCTTCTCGTTTCAACAATGGAAGTAACCTGATTGAAACCGATGTGAAGAAATTTCATAAAGGACTTTTAAAATTAAGAATGAAATATAAAAATGGAAATAAATTTAAAAAAAAAGCTAGAACGGGTACATCTACAAATGAACAGCTTTTATTTAAAAAAAGTAATTATCAAAATCGGTCCAGTAGGAAGCTGGGGGCTGATGACTATAAAAACAGCCTTTTAAATATATAGATTCTAGTAAACCTTAATAAAGTGCACATAAGAAAATTTTTCATTGGTAAAAGTTTTATAACTCCTTTAGATTTTGATCATCATGGTCACTATTTTGACCTTACTTTAAATGATATACTGCTGTCTATCAATGTAAAATACCCACCTGCTTATCTAGTGGTTCACTAACTACTGAACGAGAGGTGCCGAGTTTGAATCTCAATTCAGGAATAGATGTTAGTAGTGTAATTCTGCTTTAAACAGAGATCCCGGTCTGTTCAGCTCTGTGCAAAAGAGGGATGTAGTGCCCCTAATTATCCAACCAACTATGAATGTAAAATTTGATTAGTGCAATATATTTCATCCGCTGCAGCTTCTCGGGATTACTATGCGAGTAATGTGTAAAAATAGAGTTTATGTTGATGTCAGCTTTCCAAATGGTGATGATATCTATAGCACATATTAAACCTTTATCTACTGCATTGTGATCTACTGCAATTTTTTTCATGTAATATTTTTTTTCAGTTACTACAATGAAAATTAAAGGATAAACATAAAAAAAATACTCACCCGTGAGAAATTTTATTATTTAGAGGTAATTAATTAAAGTGGTACTTTAAAGTATCGTCAGTACACTATGACTAAAATATCGTAACGGAAAACCCACTAGGTATTTCAAATGGCTCCAGAAAATATTTTCTATTTAATATTTATGTAAAATATAGCCCCCCCCCCCTTTTTTTCGTATTTTCAAATAAATCTTTTGGCAAATTCCGGTGCCAATCATTTATTTCAACACTTTAGAATTGAAAATGCTTTGCCCCTGAAAGGGTTAAAAAAACTATTTTTTTTTTTTTTTTAGGTTTCTCTCTTGTTATTAGTCCTTTAGTTATGCGACGCCTATATTCCAGGGACAACATGTTCTCTCGCTTCTTTACATATGCAGTATATGAATTTACATATGCCATTTCTAGCATAGCAAAAACGACCCGGTGCCACAACTTTTTCAATTTCCTATAAAAAATAACAATGAAACAGATAAGAAATACCAGGGAAATCATTACTACACTACATTTTAGTCATTACATTTTAAAGCAGAGGAAAACGATGGATGACTACACAGACGAAAAGTAAACAAGAAATTTTTCTCCAACACCCAGTGTACTGACGGTACTTATAAGTACCATCGGGTAATTCAACTGTTAAATCAAATACATACTCCGTTCACCTAACATAGCTAGTCAAACTTTATTCTAAGATCATAATGAACACATAACAAAAAATCCAACACTTATCTTATGTCCTTTACTGTGTTTGCAGCAATAAAAAGACGAGCGTGACAATCTGTACAAAATGTCGACACAAAATCCATCGTCTGTCTCAAAGATAGCCTCATTCCTCGCTAAAATAACAAACCTAGAACTACTGCTACCATGCAGCCTGAAAAGTAGAGTTAAAAGAGCGTTTTGGCAAAGTACCATTAGAATATAAAAATATTCACTATACGGTGAAGGTTTAAAGTGAGTGGTACTTATAAGTACCGTCAGTAGGTAAAGGATTAATAAAATCTGCTACGAAGATAATTGTTTTAAAGTGCTGGTAGTAAATATATAAAAAAATAGTACATTGTGATCCCTGTACGAAGTATAGTACGTGCCTAACTGGGAGTTCGAGTGATCATTTCTATAATTAAAAACAAGAACGAAAAATCATGTTGCACGACATAGATTATGAAACACCTTCCATCACTACCGGAATATTTTTAAGAAATTTTATTTTCATTCATACACTGCAATGAATCCAAATAAACAATGAAATCCTAATAAACATTAAAAAAAGGCACAACGCAGTATAGCTATTTACAGCCGGTAGTGAATGCAAATTATTTCGTTCCACCCTGTATAAAATTTATACGCCTCGTAATATACTAAATATTAATTAAATTTCAAAATGCATTTCACAGCTGAAAATGTACATCCAGTAATTATGGCTCATACATAGCTGCCAACTTTTATGCTTTTTTTTCTTGCCACTAAAATTTAACAGTAAATTTTGAATTATTAAATCACCAAAATTTCTGATTGAATAAGTAAAAAATTTCGATTAAATTTTAATGGTAGGAGAAAAGCGTAAATGTTGGCAGCTATGCTCATATACAATCCTGTAGGTAAACTCTTTTTGGTGTCTCTGGGAATAAACGATAAATTCCACATACTGAATAATATATAGAAAACATGGTGCAGTGCCATTCAGTAATGCATATCAATGTCATTGAAATAGCATCATTCAAATACACTGCAGACAATTTTCTCCATAGATTGTAATGTAATGGAATTCTTTTATGTGCCTCTGTAAAAGAATTAAAATTGCTACCTACTCTATACTCTATAGAAAGCAGGTCGCCATTCACCTCAGTGACGCAAATCAATTTCAGTATGTTTGAAAGAGTGTAACATTATTAAAATACATTGAAAACGAATTTTTCCCATTGACTGTAATGTAACACAGTACTTTTAAGTATCCAGTTGTATACAGTTGTAAAAAACCCGCAAATTTTGGGAGACGGTAATAAATCCGGGAAATTTTGGGAAATAAGTTCTGAATATTTGAAAATATTAGAAATTTTGCAGCAGTTTTGAAGCTAAACAAAACCAGTTGTTTTTCAATTTTTAATTTTAGGTAGATTTCGTAAGAAATACTACCTGCTACATTCTCCCCTATGTTGGAATTTCTGAAAACTTTTTGTAGATATACGCCGATTATGACCCCTATAACCCCAAAACCACACCACAGTTCAAAACTTCATCTCTCTTTCTCTCTCTCTCTCTCTCTCCCTATCTCTCTCTCTTTCTCTCTCTCTCTCTCTCTTTCTCAATCTCGCTCTCTCTGTATGTATATATATATATATAACCATTAATTAAACATTACCGATTACCATCAAAAATTGTGATATTATGAATGAAATGACAATAATACAGTTTCCCCCAACACACTTAATATGGGTACCAAAAACATATAATATACAAGCTGCTATGTGTAAAATAAAGTCCGAGAAATATTGCGAGAATTAATATGGAAGAAAAAAAGAAAAATATGGATACCGATAAAAATAATTGAAAAGCTTATATATTGAATTACGTTATCAAGAGTACAGAATCCAATTATATAAGCAAAATAGTAGTTTTCTGTGAGAAAAGAGCTAAAATCTGAAGAAAAAAAAATATATTTCCTGTACTCTAACGACTATACATTAAGGTGGGCCGAAAAAAACTTTTTTTTGGTTTTCGATGATGGGTAGTGCGGAAAAGTGGCCACTAGTGGCACCAAGTTCACACAAAAAATTTTAGATTTTTAGGACAATTCCTATATTTGCCGCTTTTGGCTTGAAGTTTTGCTAAAAGGCTGATTTTTTAACTTTTTTAGCAAAAATTTTAAAAATGTTAAATTAAGCTTATTTTAATCTTATTTACTTGAAAAGGCATATTTTATGTTCCAAATGTATAAATAAGCTCTGATAATGTATTATTTATTTGCTATGTGTATTTTAAATTAGACGATTTTTACAGCCTTTTCGCGTTTAAGTAAGCAAAAGTTGCATGTATTGTTTGAATCTTTCAACGGTTTCTCTCTTTTGTCTTGTTTATGTCCCTTGGTCTTCCTTATTTTTTTTCGATGCTTTAAGGGTCATATATTTGGGTGACGGACAGCAGAATCCCTCAGAAACAGATCTGGAAGGAGAGAAGGGGTTGAGGCGAGAACTTAAGCGAACGCAGTGACTGATCGCGATGTTGGGGGAGTGAAGGAGGAAATACAAGAGAGGAGAAAGTGCGATAAGGGATGCTTATTATTTTCAGTGTTCCGTTTCCCTGAGACATGGCGGACGTTGTGTGAGACAGGAATATGCGTTTAGGAGTGTTTGGCTTTGAAGGGGCTCATTCAGATTAAGTCGAACCACTACCCCCTACATACTACATGCCTCTCGCATTTGACTCAAAAATGGAAGTCAGCAAGGTTGATAGATGGCGCTACTGTTTGGGGTATGTTATTGCTGTATTTACATGGATCGCCTCATAGACCTGCCTTTGAAAGCTATTAATTTTTTTTATTTTTTGCAGTAATTTGTGATTTTTTAAACAGAATGTTTACTTTTAATGAAGTTAATATATTCTCTATAAATTGCCATATTGCTGTGTGCCTTAGTGCTGTTCATCCAGCAAAATAAAGGAAAATATTTCTTTTCACCATTCCTGTAGAAGACAGTCAACGAGTCTTTTTAACTTTTTTTCATTGTATTGTTAAAAATACAAATAGATATTTTTACTACTATTATTTGCATGTTTCTAATAACATTCCGTTGTATAATAATAAATTAAATTAATGTACAGTTGCTATTAATAAGATGTATTTTTATTAATTTACAATGTCTTAAAAGGAAAAGGGTACCTTAATCTGAAAGAATCTGAAACAATATTGTTATTATTAATAATAAAAATGATAGATCAAAGTATTTCTTTTTATCAAATAATTATGCTAAGCCTTTTCTGTATGAAAATGAAAATACAATAACATTCAAAATTATTTAAATTTCTTCCAGCAAAATTATAATGATAATAATAATAAATGATACACGATGAAATCGAATACGAATTAGTAATGTGATCAAAATAAATATGTATTCATAGCATTGTGTTTTGAAGCAATATAAATATTATGTAATTGAAATATATCAATAATTTCATTCCTGAAAGTACTTGATTATTACTTGTAATAATTAATAATACAAATATAAAAGAAATAAAACTAAATTATATGTTAAAAAAAAAAAAAAAAAAAAAAAATGCAGAATTGACGTTTTGAGGCCTTGGCCGGAAGACTTGCTAGTTTCATTATCATAATAAATGTAATTAATATATATAGTATTATTATCACAATATCAATAAATTAATTATTTTATATATAAAATATAAAATAGGGAATTAAAAAAATACTATTATCAATTTATTGAGGCAACGTGTGTGTGTATCGGGGGGGGGGGGGGGGGGAGTAAAAAAGATGAAAAAAGTGTCTTGGAACATCAGTGCACAGAATCGTATTTCCAACTTATTAAATTTCTTGAAAGTACTTGATCTATTACTCGTAATAATTAATAATGCAAATATGAAAGAAATGAAACTGAGTTGACTGTTTTAAACACTGCAAGGAAAAAAAAGAGAGAGAGAGAGAGTTCCAATTTATTAAATTTCCTGAAAGTATTTGATATATTACTCGTAATAATTAATAATGCAAATATGAAAGAGATGAAACTGTGAGTTGACTGTTTTAAACGCTGCAAAAAAGAGAGAGAGAGAGAGCAGAATTGATGTTTGAGGTCCTGACCCGAAAAAAAGATGTGTAGTAAAAAAGATGAAAAAAGTGTCTTGGAACATCAATGCATAGAATCGTATTTCCAATTTATTAAATTTCCTGAAAGTACTTCATATATTACTCGTAATAACTAATAATGCAAATAAAAATTAAACTGTGAGCTGACTGTTATAAACACTGCAAAAAAAAAGAAGAAAAAAAAAAGAGAGAGAGACAGGGAGAAAGAAAAAAGAGCTGCAGAATTGACGTTTGAGGTCCTGACCCAAAGACTTGCTAATTTCATTATTACAATAAATGTCACTAATATTTATAATATTATTATCACAATATCAATAATTTAATTATTTTAGATAGAAAATATTAAATAGGGAATTTCAGAAAAACATTGTAATAAATTTATTCAAGCAACATGCGTGTGTATGTGTGTGTGTGGCAAGGCCAAAACTAAGGGGGGGCAGAGGGGACATGTGCCCCGGGGGCCAGAATGAAGGGGCGCCAAACGAAGGATTTTACCTTTAGAATGGATCATTTTATTCTGACGAACTGGTGGCTTCCATTATTATGGAACAGCGATTATAAATGAAGTGTTAGGTGAAGATGAAAGAGCAGTCGTAAAAAGTTAGAACTCTGATTTTCTGGTTAGAATGGGAAAAAAAATGGCAAAAAAAAATTATGCCCATTTTTTTCCCATTCTGACCAGAAAATCAGAGTTCTCGAAAAAAAAAATGGTCATAATTTTTTTTTTCAAAAAAATTTTGCCCATTTTTTTCCATTCTGACCAGAAAATCAGAATTCTAACTTTTTACGACTGCTCTTTCATCTTCACCTAACACTTCATTTATAATGGCTGTTTTATAATAATGGAAGCCATCAGTCCATCAGAATAAAATAACTCGGTGAAAGCGGAAACTCGGTTAGGCAGGACTCGGATAATCGGGACTCTACTGTATATTTCATTTTAAAAATGATCTTTAGAATATTTTTGCTGGTGTTCAGAGGGACCTCCCCCTTGGATCCGCCACTGTAGATTACGTAGTTCAGTATTACATATTTTAAATTTTGAAAGAAATAAGTCGTCTATTATAAAATTAGTAAAATTCTCTTTGCAAATATACTTTGTGGAAGAGGGAGGGGGGGGGGGGGGTTGCCAAAATCAATATTTGCCCCGGGTGCAAAAAAGCCTAGTTTCGGCCCTGGTGTGTGTGTGTGTGGGGGGGGGGGGTGTAGTCAAAAAGATGAAAAAAAAGTGTCTTGGAGCATCATTGAACAGAATCATATTTCCAACTATTTAAATTTCCTGAAAGTACTTGATGATTACTTATAATAATTAATAATTCAAATATAAAAGAAATGAAACTGTGAGTTAAATGTTTTTTAAACACTTAAAAAAAAGACTTGCTAGTTCCATTATTATGATAAAGGTAATTAATATTTATAGTATTATTATCACAATATCAATGATTTAATTATTTTAGATAAAAAATATTAAATAGGGAAGTTCAGAAATATATTGCAATCTATTTATTGAGGCAACTGTATGGTACTAGTACTGGAGTGTCAAGTAATTATGTTATTATTAGAATTAAATTTTAATTCACAATGGGAAGTACAACTATGAAGTTAGTTAAACATTGTTGATACATTAATATAATGTAAAAAAAAACAGGAATATAATAATTATAATTATTAATTAAAAATTTTTTTTAAAGCAATTCCTTAAGATTGTCCTTCACTGACACATTCACCCCACATTAACCTTGTTTATTATTAATATTTTGCCTGAAAGAAATACATGTCTTACTATTTAGTAAAATTTAATTTAATCAAATACTTTTATGTTTTGCAATAACCTTTTTAAACTTGCTCATAGTTTTTGATCCATTGATTAAAATTCATGTACCATTTTATAGTGTTAATAAATATTTTCACTTCATAAACCTTGTTTATTTTATTTTTGATGGAAATCTATTTACAAGTAAATGTAAGTGCAATTAATTTATATATTATAATTAATTATAAAAAAGAACATATAATTTAAAATTCATATAATAAAATAAATTATGTGCGTTATTTTATCATTCATCATTTGAAATTGAAGAGAAATTATGAAATAATTTCTCTTTTCAAATATTTTATAGAAAAAATATAATTTAATACAACAATTAAAATAAATACGAAAAGAAAAAAAAAAAAAAGTGAAATTCTAGGAATAAATAACAAAAATTTTTTAACAAATTTTGCTCTTTAAGCTAATTTATTTTAAAATTTTCTATTTAAAATATTCTCAAAACAACTTTTGTTTACGTTATTTATCTATAAGTTTTTAAAAATCATGTCAATTGTCACCGATAGATGGCAGAGCATTTTGGGGCTAAGCTGACTTCCAGTTCTTATATGGGGAAAACAGTGAATGCGAGAGGCATTTAGTATGTAGGGGGTAGTGGTCGAACTGCTTGCTTGAAAGCTCCCACTACTTGAATCTTCCAAAAATATAACTGCCTTCCATCTGGATCTAACTACACTCGTTGAAGGCTTTGTCGCAGAACCACTATTAATCGTTGAAATTGTATCCCTCTTCATTTTCCGCGATATTTTCTTTGCAAGAGTTTTGCTTGTTTTTAAATCAGCCGGCACTCCTTAAGGACCGCGATGTCATGTCAATATTTCCGATAAACATTTTTCGAACAGTTCTTTGATCCTTCAAGAAGTTGACCTCCAGATGTAGAACTTTACGTCTGATGTCGCAGCTACAATTGTTTAAGCCTCTACACTTACAAGCTGCAATGTCAAAGAGAGAGGTTTCCGCATTTCGTACAAAATCTTCGCAGATCGCCTTGCCTTTAACCCCTTCGGGACGGAAGCATTTTACGAAATTTTTAATCTTTTGTCACCGTTTTTTAAAAACTGAAATTTGTGTCTTCTTGAATCGAGAAAATGCGCTGATTGAATAAGGCAAATTTTACAGTAAAATTTTACTGGTGAGGAAACACAAGGATTCTGAGCGCTTCATGCGGCACGTATACGTGTCGCTCGTCCCCAAGGGGTTAACGCCCGTATGATTACAAGATTTCTCCAATGATCTACGCTCATTGTAATAGTTTTTAATCTTTCCATTAACTGTTCGTTGGGAAACCACTGGTATGGAAGATTTTATCCAGATTTCGGAAACTTTTTCACCTACCATTTTAATAATATCATCCACTGGTTGAAGATAAATATCTCGATTTTCTTCTACATCGCTTCGCAACCAATAGTAGTGTGGCGCATGATGTCAGCAATAGTTGGCAATTGCCTTTCAATTTGCATGGTGCCTCAAAATGGCTATTTTTCACGCTATGTCTTTTCATGTCTTTACATTTTCATGTCTTTACATGATCAGGAACTTTCGCACTAGTCATTTCTAAACTCGTCGTAATAAAACGCACAAAACACAGTAAAGGCACGTTAAACGATCCAAAAAGCAATGTATTGCACGAGAAAAAGGTTTTACTTTTGCACTGAACAAATGTCACAGGGAAACCGAGCACTGAAAAATAATAAGCATCCCTTATCGCACTTTCTCCCCTCTTGTATTTCCTCCTTCACTCCCCCAACATCGTGATGAGTCACTGCGTTCGCTTAAGTTCTTGCCTCACCCCCTTCTCTCCGTCCAGATCTGTTTCTGAGGGATTCTGCTGTCCGTCACCCAAATATATGACATTTTGAAGCATCGAAAAAAATAAGGAAGACCAAGGGACATAAACAAGACAAAAGAGAGAAACCGTTGAAAGATTCAAACAATACATGCAACTTTTGCTCACTTAAACGCGAAAAAGCTATAAAAATCGTCTAATTTAAAATACACATAGTAATTAAATAATACATTATCAGAGCTTATTTATACATTTGGAACATTAAATATGCCTTTTCAAGCAAATACGATTAAAATAAGTTTAATTTAACATTTTTAAAATTTTTGCTAAAAAAGTTAAAAAATCAGCCTTTTAGCAAAATTTCAAGCCAAAAGCGGCAAATATAGGAATTGTCCTAAAAATCTCAAATTTTTTGTGTGAACTTGGTGCCACTAGTGGCCACTTTTCCGCACTACCCATCATCGAAAATCAAAAAAAAGTTTTTTTCGGCCCACCCTACTATACATATATATATACATATATAAACTTTTTGTGCAGTTAAACCATTTAAACACATGAAATTTTACCAAATTTGATGCAATAATCAGTTATAGACAAAAGATACAAAAATCCAGCTAAATAATGTTGAACTAATAAAAGACGTATGAAAAAAGAAATGAAAGATCAATTGGATGGATGTAGAAGGAAGCTTATAGTGCATTTTACTTCATCAGGGGTACATGAAATACAAATATAAGCAATACACAGTCGATTTCTGTAAAGGAATCAAGCTATAAGCTGAAAAATTCTTTTATGTACCCAATCGAATATAAACCAAGAAGCATAAAAACAATATAAAATAAGAATCACATAGATTGAAAGATCTAAGGAAATTATTTGAAAATACTTGTAAAAATAAATTAAACTTATCCCCTAGACAATCACTGAAAGAGCTTTAAAAAAATTACACGTGCAGCAAAGATATATATATACGGTTTAAGGTGATCAACACCGTTAGAATATGGAAAATGTATAATAGTTAACGGTTAAAAGTTAATATCGTTAAAACATATATTTATAAATTTAAACCAAAAATAAATAAATAAATAAATAGTAAAATATTATAAATGTAAAAATTATTCCAAATTATGTATAATTCTGTATACAAATTAATTCATTAATTGATAAACTAATATTAAATTGTTTAGATAATAATAATAAAACTATATATAAATGTCAATTTTAGTGTTGATATCTAGTGAGAGTTTAAAAACTAAATATTTGTAGACCTAAGTAGCATAAACTATTTTAGAGCTGCCATCTTATAGCCATTTTAATCATAAAAAAATATAATCTTATGAACTGCTTATAAATATATATATAAAAAAAAGAAAAAAAAGCAATTGGATAATTACCTCAAAGTAAAATAGATAATAATATTAAAACAATATTCTTATATATATATTAGTGTTGATAATATGTAATATTTATTTAAAGCTAATGTATTTATTTGACAAGCTAAGTTACTTAAAAATAATTTTTAAATGCTGCCATCTGTAATCAATGAAAAAAAAATATTCAATGCAGACGCACACAAAATTAAATGCTAATTGTATCCAAAAAACGAAAATTGTAAAATAGCATAGATCTATATTTAATGTTTAATTATGTATGTATGTAAGATGGATTTAACAAGAAATAATGGAAAGGAATTTTTTATTTCTTGTTCAACATTTTTAAAATCTATGAATTTTAATTTATTAGAACAAAGATTATTAATTCTGTGAGCAAAGTTAAGTAAAATGTTGACATAAACAGATTTATGAAGACATGAGTTATAATTCGTGAATAATTTAACATTAAATGGGAAATCTATTCGTTTATCATATATGTCAAAAAGTATTTTATGAGTATCACAAAGAATTAATTTAAGATCTAGGAAATTTATTTCCTTATTCATCATATCATTATTACAATATTTTAAATTTTTGCGATATTTTATAGGTAATAAATAATTTGATTGATTATTATAATAAAAAGCAATTATGTCATCTATATAATGGTATAATTTGCAATCAACAATAGATGGTTTACGTTCATTATACATTACTTTTTATGGACACGATAAATTCTATGATTCTGCACAAATATCTTCCAAACTGATATATAAAATCAAGGGGCAGGAAACCTCGGTCAAACTCGTTAATGGACAAAATCGGACCATGGGGCAGGAAATAGGGAGGGTTTTTGTAAAAACAGAAAAACCTCGTAATTTCTTAAGTGTAGTACATATCAAATCAGTTTAAAGTTATTAATTCTAGGAAAAGGGACAAAAATTTATGTATGACAAATATTTTATATCATTAAAAAAAGGCTCAAGGGGAAAAAAATTCACAACTTCGTCAATTCACAAAATATGAAATCCACTTAAATGTATTATAAATCTTCTTAATATTATCTACAACTTTTATTTTGGCAAGTTTTAATAGGGCTGACTCTTAGAGCAAAATAAATAACTAATAAATAAATAAATATAAATAAAAACAAAAAAAGGGGGGGGGGAGTGTAGAAGAAAAAAATTCATAAATTTGTCAATTCACATGATATCAAATCCGCTCAAATTTATTATAAATCTTCTTAATATTATCTATAACTTTTATATGACAAGTTTTTGATAGGACCAACTCTTACAGTAAAATAATAATAATAATAATAATAAACAAATAAATAAACGAATAAAAGGAGGGGGGTGAACAAAAAATTGTCATATTAACATGATTCTGATAAAATCTACTCTTACAGAAAAAATGAAATAAAAAACTCTTCAAAAGCGGCCAGATAAAATTGTTAAACTTGGTTTATTTCTAGCCTTCAGTTCGTTTTTGTTGGTGAAATTAGTACATAACTTCGAAATCTACGTGGGAATGTAGGCCGAGCCGGCAGGGGTTTTTAAAAATACAATTGAAATCAATTTTTAGATTTTCAGTGCTGACATATAGTAAATTATTTACTTTTAAGAAATGTCAAGCACTGTTCTGAAAAGTTTAAGGTAGTTTCTTCATTGTGAATTCCCAAGTCTTATGATTTGGTTCTCTAAGTTTTTATAACGTATTAAAACTCACTAGTTTTACAACAATGGGGGATTTGAATTGGTGAGGATTTCAATGTTTCTTTAAGAAATTAAAATTGTTTAATTTCTGTTATCTGGCATATCTACTATTCAGACATACTCTATATTATTTTCTAGTGAGTTACATAGTATTTTTTTTTTGTGATTTCTTTTATTCATTTTTTTTTTTTGTTGTTGTTGTTTACACTGGCTGATTCAGAGATCAGGTGGGATGTTTACATTCATGTTAGAGAAGATGAATCTGTCATCTGCCTCTCTCACATTTTACTTATCAACGATTAAAATATATGATTACTTATAACATTTTAGTTCCTCTTAATTAATATTTTTGAACTTAACCATGTATTTCGTTAGTTTTCAAGCAAACTGTGATATTTTTCTATATTTATGTTATTGGTATGGCTAACGTTTGTAAAATCATTTTCTTTACATTGACCAAAATTGAAATCATTAAAAAAATTACAAATAATAAATTAAAAAAATTCCATGCCTAACACTTTCTGAAAATGCCCGGGAATTTTTAAAATTTTCTTATAAAAAAACCTGGTTTATTCCCAGAAACAAGCCCGGATATTTCCCGGATAAGTTATTGGTATTGTTAACGTTTGTAAAAACGTTTTCATTACATTAACCAAAATTGAAATCATTAAAAAAATTAAAAATAATAAATTAAAAATGTACAAGCCGAAGACTTTCTGAAAACACCCGGGAATTTTTAATATTTCATTCCCAAAAAGCCTGATTTATTCCAGGAAATAAACCCGGATATTTCCATCCTTTGCGGTACTTAACCCATGTAAATAAACTGTGATTACTATTTATCCTATAATCTCTTCTCTATTGTATGAAGAACATGTTGTTGTCCATTTCAGTGATGCATATGAATTTAATTATGTTTAAAATGGTGTACCATCATTAAAATACACTGAAAACGATTTTTCTCCATTTACCATAATGTAACTTAATACTTTTGATTGTCCCTGTAAACTAACCATAAACGGGCCATACTTCATTTTCAATACCGAACTCGCCGTGATAAACCTTACTAATATATATCAGTTACATGACAATTCGAGTATATTTATTCGAGTTAGAGCACGGACAGACAAACCGAATTCACAAACACTTTTCAACAGTGTTGGAAAGTGTTAAAAAATCATAGTGCAACATCATCTTCTGTGTGGCATCGATGTCACATCCACAACAAATATATATGTACAGTGGAACCCGGTTAAGTCGCTGACGGTTAATACGCGATCCCGCTTAATACGCGGATTTTTACCAATCCCTTGAACATCGCCCCTAAGGCTAATGCAAAAATATCACGGTTAATACACGAACGGTTAATACGCGATCCCGCTTAATACAAGAGAGATTTTCTGTCTTTTTAGGCAAAAAATCACGTTTAAGACGTGAATTCATTGATCAAGATGCGAATTCCTTGTCTCTTCTCCAGTGTTGCAAATTTACCGGATTTTTTTTTTATATTTAAATAAAAAACACTGTTTCCGAATAGTACTACTTACTTTATTTATTAACAGATTAATTAAGGTGAACATTACTAATCGGAAATAGTGGTAGATATTTGAATTAAAAAACCCGGTAAATTAGCAAGACTTTCTTCTTTGATCCCGCGTCCTAACATTCTTTGTCTCTCGATTCGCGCATGATTTTACTATAGTAGAGCGAGATAGACGAATTCAGAATACTCATGATACTCTTAAAATTATTGTGATTAAACATAATTATGCCTATTGTTAGTGAGGTTTTAAATGTACATTTTATCCCTAATATGTTTTCTAAAGCACATCAGAGGCAAAAAAAAATGAAACTTGTAAAGATTAAATAAATGCGACTGAGGTTGTTTAATTTTTTTTTTATGGTTTCTTTACTTTTTGCTATGCTAACAACATTTTTTACCACAGAGATTAATAAGCATAGTTTCTTATAATGCAAAGAAGGACAGATTATCACAAGTACTAAATACGATTTTAACAAATGGATTGTGTTTCATAAGTTTAATATATATCTCTGTTTTTTTCTCTTTGTAAAAAAAAAAGTCTAGTAGAAGAATTGTTTTCGTCGTTTCATCTTTGTTTGTAGGTCGATAACTATTAATCGACAATAAAGCCGTTTAAATTATTTTCTTTTTCAGTTGTTATTCCAGGCTTTCCTATAAAAAGAATAATGATTTAAAGTTGAATACAATTAAATTTTAATCGAAATATACCCAAAACATACAATTTTCGACCGTAAACGTATAAATGACAACTCTAAAGTTCATTTAGACAATTAGATGTGTGAATAAGCCCAGTTCCTGCAACATTATACAAATCACGTTTAATACGCGTCTTAACCCTCTCCGGCGCGGAGTAATTCTGTTTATGAACTGTTTATGAAATAATAAACTGACACCATAATATAAACGAATTTATTAGAAAATACGAACTTGTTTCTTTTCTCGTACATTATAAAAGGAAAATTTTAATTAAATATTCTTGGTGTCGTTTGTCAGTTTTGGAATTAAAATTGTGTCCCTTTTTAAGGACACCGCCCTTGAAAGGGTCCGGATTCTACTGTATATATATTTTTTAAATATGAAAATCATGTTTAAGAAAATCGCAACTGTTTTATTAGAGTAAATACATGTTGGTTAAGTTTATAAATATTTATTTTAACCCTTAAATGCCTGATTTTTCAAAAATCATTTAAAAAATGTATTTTGGCTTTTCATTTTTTAAATAAATCATGGGAAAAATACTTAAAAAAATCATATTTTATTTTAAGTGTGGTTTACCGCTAAAAAACAGTTTGTTACTAATCGCCAATACTGCTCTTTAATTCAAAAAAATACTTTTCCTTGATAAAATTCTATAATATTAAACACACAAGAATTTTAAGAACAATGATAAGAAATAAATTTTACTTGCTCACCGCAGAACAAAATAATGTTTTTCGCAAGCCTCCAAACAAAACAAAAAGAATATGTAGCAACAATTGAAAAAATAAATATATCTTTATTCTTAAACAACACAAGTGTTGCCATCTACTGTTTAAAATCGATTTAATAATATTTTCAGAATGTATTTTATTGGCAACGTTAGGAGGCATTATAGCTTCAATATTATTCTAATGGTATTTTAGAAGCCTAAATTGGATATCTTGCCAAAAGGCAACACACGGCATTTAAGCATTAAATGTTTTAAAATTATGTATCAATACCACTTAAAATCATCCAAACTAAGCTAATAATTGCTAAAAGTGATAAAAAATACACTTAAAAAGGCATATAAATAAAATACCTTTATTCAGATCGACATATGTTTCATTACTCAAAAGGCGATATTCTCAAGATCTTTGTTGATCCTGTAGACAGACAGATATTTTCGCAATTTGTTTTTTAAAAAAACAAGAAATTCGTAAATAAAATCACGAGGCCACGTGTATAATGAAAAAGAAGTGCAAACATAAAATAAAATAAACAAAATGGAAATTGCTCGTCAAACGTGGTAATGAGGTGTGTTCGTACTATAACTAGTTTTATAAATATTTTTTGCACCGCATATTGCACTGAATGTATATTTTAGTGCCCTTCAAGAAGTGCATATCCATTTAATTCTGTGTCAAAGGCTATAACATCATTAAAATGCATTTGAAATATTTTTTCCATTGGCCTTAATGTAACGGAAAACTTTTGACTGTCCCTGTAATTAAACTGTAATCTGATTTTCATAAAATTTGAAATAACTAAACAAAATTTTACAAAAATTATATATTTTAAATTTCAGACCATTCGGTTGGTTAGTTTTGGCTCTGTTATATGCGGACAGACGGACAGACAGCTTGAACGACGACTATATAGGTGCTACGTATTTATATAATTACGAATGCACCTAAAAATAGATATTTGTGAACGTGAATTAATTTCTGCTATTGTTTCTTATTGAGTTGTTTATTTATTGAGTAACCTAAAATTGGAAAGAGATGTTCTTCAGAATAAGAAACAATAGTAGAAATTAAATCACGTTCACAAATATCCATTTTTATTTTATTGTATTTTATGTTTTCACCTGTTTTTCATTATATATGTGGTCTCGTGATTTTATTTGCCAGTTTCTTGAGTTTTTTTTAATTTTTGTGAAAATATTTGTATTAACAAAGATCTGGATAATGTCGCCGTTTGAGCGATGAAACATATGTCGACCTGAATAAATGTATTTATATACACTGCTGTCTAAAATTAAGGACCAGCCACAAAATGCCAATTTTTAAGTAAGTGAATACTCAAAAGGAAATAATATAATTCAAATAATTACTATCCCTACAGCACAGTCAGTCCATATAGCATCTCATTCATGTCACACATGGTCACAAGTGCACAGTCACTACGGTGAGACACAAAATAGGAAATTCCACACGTCTTATTTATTAGTCTGAAATGATCACTATATGTGATTCTACTGAGACGTTAATGTGACTGCTGCTTTGTGACGAGTCACCAGGTGACTTTACCATGTAGTTACATTGTGACACTCATGTGGCTGTCATTTTTAGACTCAATTTCAAAGTCATGATGGACGTTGCATTATGAGAAGTCACCAAATAATATCACATTATAGTCAGATGGTAGCTTTTCACAAAAGAGCACAATGGTGACTTCACAGTAGTCTCTCTGTCACCTGAAAGTCATCATGAGACTTTAATGTGACATTATTTGGTAACTTATCACAATGCAGCGTTCACGATGACTTTGAAATTGAGTCTGCAGATGACAGTCACATGAGAGTCACAACGTAACTACATTGTAAAGTCACATGGTGACTCGTCACAAAGCTGCAGTCACAGTGACGTTTCAGTGGAGTCACATATAGTAATTATTTGAGACTCATAATGAGATGTATGGAATTTCATATTTTTTTGCTTCACTGTAGTGACTGTGGCACTTGTGACCATGTGTGACATGAATGAGATGCTGTATGGACTAGCTGTGCTGTAGGGATAGTAATTATTCAAATTATATTATTTCCTTTTGAGTATTCACGTACTTGAAAATTAAGATTTTGTGATTGGTCCTTAATTTTGGACACCAGTGTACTTTTTAACCCTTTCAGGGGCAAGCATTTGTGTTTCTGTAATGTTGATTTCCCACCGGAATTTCCGAAAAATATGGTTTCAAAATAGGGAACAGCAATTTTCCAAAATATTTTCACCAAAGTCATAAAAGTCAAATTTAATTAAAAGTTTCTGGTGCAAATCTTAATTAAAATTACATCCCACCACCCTTCAAGGGATTAAGTGTAATTTTTATCACTTTTTAGGTTAGTTTTGATGAATGTTTTTCCTTTGAAAACTTCTAGAACAAAGCTATTTTTGTTGGAAAAGTGTCAGACACGCCCATACCTGTCTTAATTGAAAATCTTAATTTGTAAAATATTTTTCAACTCGATGCTCTCCGTCGGGAATGCTGACCTGTAAAAGATTAAGAAACAATGGTGCATCTTTACAGGACGACGGGTTTACGATGTGTTTCGTCGGAATCAAAGAAACCAATCATGATAGACGGAAAACTTAAATTTTGAAATTGAAAATTGAGCTTTTGCTAAATTAAAAGTTTAACTATAATAGCAATAGTAACATTATGAAAATTACAAGGTCTAAATACTTCCTAACAAATGTTTCTTACAGCCTTTATAGCTGTACATCAGTTTCATATCGCTGTGTCTAAGTTACGTGAATTTCGTTTCGCATGTTAAGCTGCAGTTATAAAATATTTCTTTTCTTTTTGCCAAGCTGTCTTCTCCGACAACTTTTACTTGAATTTAGGCGATTTAAGGAATCGATGGTAACTGCGAAATTTTTATTTTTCTTTAATTGCAATTTTTCATTCCCTTTTTCTGGTTGCTCAATTTATATAAAAAAACACTGGTAGAGAAAATGAAATCTAATAACCTTCAAGCCCCACTTATAATAAATACTTTTATAAAAGTTTACATAAAAATCATACACATGGACATGTTGTTCATATGTATTATTAGACGCATTTACTATGTAAGTCACCGTAATGACAGTGCAATTGCCGTTCAAGACACTAAAACTTAAATTATTATAACATTTGCGGTGTAGTAATTTGTTTGGCGTTTTATAGATAATGGAAAAAAGTTAATCTTTTAAATTGTGTACAGTGTATAATATTCTAATCAAGAAAAGTTATTACACAGATTTTCATAATTTCCCTTTAACTATATTAAAATAGCTTTTATAGTCGGTAAGTTATTTCTTAATACCATTCTTCTGGTTTATATTTAATATGTAAATTTTGCTATTTTTAACAATTCTAAACATATTTAAAGAGTTTTTAAAACTTTTGTTAGTCTTTCTGTCCTCACTCTAACTTTTGTAAATATACTTGGTACTATAAAATCGATATATATTGTTGTGCCTTGCAAGTATTATTAAGCTAAACCTTTCTTCAACATATTTTGTATTTCATATTTTATTCTGATGTTGTGTTATTCCTGCCAGTATCAATGTTTGTAAGATTCCATTTAATAAATTTGTATTTTTTCATATTAAAGAAAAAAATTATCAGTTTTAAATTGTATAACACGCAGAACAAAATATAAAACTTTTAACTTACCATGATTATTTCATTTACTATTAATGTACGACACGTTGGCGCCTTCATGTGGAATAGCATTCCAAAATCTTTCAATAAAATTGCTTAAATTTCAAAATATTCGAATCATTGTTAAATAGGAATATTGGAATTACTAAAATATTTCTTGCACAAATATTGCAATACAAGAAAACGGGCATTACCCAAGTACATGAACATAGAATAGTAGGACCTCTAACGAAATAAGCTTCAGAGGAAGAAAATTGTTCCTTGAGAAATGTTTGAATTACAGGCGCTGTTCTAGCACGGTTCTGCTCAGTTCGTCTATTTCTACCAATCATCTGCTTGATAATTGAGAGTCAGGTCAGCCACAGATTGCTGTCCACTAGGGGGTGCTTTTATCCACGGTTCTACGCCGACTGTTATATTTGCTCGAAAGTTGCAACAACAGAATTCAGAGAAAGACAGAAAGAAAATGTTTTGGTTTTGCATGAATCTAAAAATGCAACCCTGAAACAGGTTAAAACCTGTCACAATTCAGCCCAAACATTTGCGGCTCCACAGAGTCTGTGTTTTCAAAATCTCTCACCTTCCAATGAATTCAGCCATTGTTCCGCGTACTTGTCTTGTTTGGGCTGAATGGGGGCATTTAAATTTAAGCAGTGACCGGCTTCATATTCCAAACCATTTTGACTTACTGCGTCTCTATTATATTAAAAATATGTATTTGCAAATCGTTTTTAACATTATTGGTCCTACTTTACTCTATGTCCATACCCTATTAGCACAGATTGTTGGCCTATAATTGGCAGTATGTGGAAACCTTTGGAAAATGAAAGGACACAGATGTCCTTTTAACCCTCTAAGCGGTTTCCCATATTTTTACGTTTCCCTAAAACAACTTAAATCGGTTGTAGACAAAAATAATTTCAGCAGAATTGTTTTTAAGATGCATGTCAAATAAAGGGGCATGAAGTGTATATTAGAAACAAACAACGAAATAAAATTTAAATTAATATTAGTTTTATAATCCGTTTTATAATTAGTTTTATAATATTAATTAAAATCCCTCAACACTCAGAGGGTTAATTTGGAGTATATCTTAGCAAAATTCTTAACAACTAACGGTTGAATTATGCCTGGAATTTTGTTAGCAAATGGTTCGTTGACCAATGATATGGCAATGTAGACATCTTTTACTGTGAGCCAACAATTCACCAACAATTTTTCATCGTTAGTCCGACCATTTTCGGCAACTTAAAAAAAAACCGGTGAATAAATTATTTTTATGCATAAGTTATTTTTATATGAAAAAAAAGATAAAAAAATAAGAATTAAAATCGATTATTAAGAACAAATAATGATAAGCTATTTAAAATCTTACATTTATTACAAAATTTCAAAACGACCCTGATATAACGTTTAGAAGTATTGAAAAATTATTATTAACACTTATTAAGTATTTTTGTAACAATTTAAACTTTGTACCACAAAGTAAATTGTAAAAAATAAAAAACTATTTTGGTCATGTTTTAATTTTAGATTCAAGATCAAAACTCTTTGCAAACATTTTCTCTCGTGTAGAACAGATAAACATTCGTCATATACAGATTTTCCAACTGAATATTTAAAGGAAATGACTCTGTTATCTTTTGTTGTATTTCACACGCTTTATTGAACTTCATATAAAGTTTATATGTTATATGTAATACAGAAATAAAAATAAAATATACACAGTTCTCTAGGGTTTGTTTTTCAATACAACCTCGTATGAGATTTTTATACATGACAGAGTTAAAACATTTTTGCTTTCTTCTACCTTTACAAGAAGAAAATATTGGATTCGTGAAAATTGTCGATTTAAGATATTCGACGGATTTACACGTTTTAGGAATCAGGGATCCCGAAAAAACATGTTTTTACAAAATGGCTGTATGCGAGTCTATGACTGACTCTGTCTGTCGATATGTGACACAAATTTTGTGGGCGCTCTATCTCAAGAACTAATGCGCGCAATTTTATAAAAATTTATATTCGGTAAGTTCCTGATATAAATTGGTGTTGACTAGTTTTTGGTGTAAATAGCCTAGCAGGTGGTGCTACTATGCTGCATTTTTTACGATTTCCGCAATAGCTCTACCTCACGAACTACTGCACGAATTTTCATCAAACTTCAGATTCAGGTATATCTTCATAAATATTGGAGTCTTTTATGTTTTGGTGTAAATCGCCCAATAAGTGGCGCTACTATGCTGGAGTTTTCACGATTTTTGCAATAGCTCTATCTCAAAAACTACTGCACGGATTTTCATCAAACTTCAGATTCAGTTAAACGTTGACATAAGTTGTCGCTGATTAGGTTTTAGTGTAAATTATCCAACAGGTGATGCTACTATGCTGTATTTTCCTTGATTTACACTATTTTAGCGATAGTCATCTCAAGAACTAATGCACGGAATTTCATATCTTTAGAATCCTCATGATTAGAATCCACATTGCCATTTATTTTTGCACTGTGATAGCTAATTTTGAAGTAAGATGTATAAGATAGAAGAAAGTTTTGGGATTTGCACATCCGACTGGTTCATTTATATAGAAAGATCTATAACACATAATAAACGAGTTTAAACTGTTATATGCTAAGAAAAAAAGAGGAAAAAAAACAAGAAGAAAAGGAAATGAGAGAGTAACTTAATATTTACATTCGTTTTTATTCTGTTAAAAGAACGTTATTCATAGCTGACAATTTCTACGATTTTATGTTACCGCTATTTTTTAAATGTAAACTTTGCCTTATTAAATCTAGAAAATCTACGATTAAATAGGCCAAATTTTTCTTATCAAAAATATAGGTAAGGAAAAGTGCAAAAGTTGGGAACTATAGGTAAAGCATTTTAAACTTTCAGAAATTCATACATAATAAGTCAGTGATTTCGGTTGTATTCTTTGCGAACGTATTATAAACAATGAATTTTATTTGAATACGAATGTTTCATTATGTCAGCAAACACTGATGCTTTTAAGCCCTTATACAAAAAAATTCGTACCGCTAATATAAAACGCATTATTTCAGAATTGCAGATGAATTTATTAAAAGAAGAGAGAGATTGCACGTATAAAAGTATAAAAAATGCAATAAATCTTCAGGAAAATGAAATTTACAGAGAAATTCGAAAACTAAGGAAAGTTTTGTACAAAATCCTGAAAGAAAATTAAGAAAAGTAACATTATAATTTATTTTAGATTGCTTGATTAAATAATCTTTCTCAAAAATATTTGTTGCACATTTTTGTTGGATGCACAGAGAAATTCGAAAACTAAGGAAACTTTTGTAGAAATTCCTGAAAGAAAATTAAGAAAACTAACCTTATAATTTATTTTAGATTGCTTGATTAAATATCTTTTTTAAGTGAAATTATGAATGAAATTCAATGGCTTGTACTATTCCAAGTACTTAACTAATAACTATTGTGTAACTATTACCTTATTAACTATTACTTATGCCAGTACAATTTGAAATAAAACTTCGAAAGATTAATCATTCTCTCTAAAACATATTTGGAAATATCAAAGGAATCTGAAAAAAAATTGTTTTGAAAAGTCCTATTATTTTAACTCGTTCGGGACCATAAGTGCATATATGCCCCTCAAAAAGAGCATACAGATCTTGTTTTTCGCATCAGTAAAAAAGAAAAGTAATATTTTCTCTTCCTCTGTTGGATATCTTCCTTTTTCACTTTTTAAAAATCCAATTTCTGCCCCTTTCGCCTGTTTTCCTCCGTCATTTTTCTTCTTTCTCTTCACATGTATTTCAGGCAAGTTTGGAGTGTCCAACAGCGTTTTATTGTGAGGTGATCCGGTAATCAGTGTCGCTTTTGAAGAATTACGATCACGGTTGTTTTTTTTTTCATGTTGCAAAATGGGACTGGAGCTATTTCTGAACAATTTAAATTAATTTATTAATTATGGAACTATTTAAATTTATTTATTTTCATGCCTTTCAACCAGAGCAACAGAGAGAGTTCCAAATACCGGCTAGTCGGTATTTAGACCACTCTAGGTAGCCAGTATTTGGACCACTGCTATGTTTAAGTTAAAACCGGTATTACTCATTCATACAATAAATTACCAATAATGTGCGCGCGGCAGTTGAGAGCTAAATAACGTCTAAAAAATAACTTAATCATCAATTCAAGCTAATATACGATCAGTATATTTTTAATAAATGAAAAACATATATCTGAAAAACTTTTGATGTACCAGATTTCGTCATTTAGACACTTTTGCATTTACTGTTTGTAAATGAGACAGACTTCAGCGACACACTCTTCGTAACTTTCTTTTCTCAATTAAAGTTACAAACTTTACCTATCGCCGCTTGGCTGCTCTACGCTCAGTTCTCAGAACATATAGTAGCCGATATTTGGACCCTAGCCGGTATTTGGACCTTCTCCTCTATTATTTTTTTAATATTGCGCTTTTTTCACATTTATTTCTATTTTGAATAACGGAAAATATCTATCTTGAAAACAGAAAAATATCAAAACGGACAATAGACAGCAACTTTGCTGCCTGTATACTTTCCGTTTTACTCACGGATTTTTTTATTTTTTATTTTTTGTACAGTGTACTTTATAGCAATAGCACATCAAACACAATACCGAAATATATTATTATATTTTTTATTTAATCATACTGAGCTTTAAGAGAATTTCCTGTAGATCTATTATAGATTTTCCTGTTAAATGTATGTTTTTGATTAGTGTGGAAAAACCGCGGGATCAATTAACCTCACAAATCACAGAAAACCTTTGCTAGTATTCTAAGATAAATAATTTCCAAAATTATTCTTCTTATACACAAATCATTTAACACTTTGAACTCTAGGTGGATTAGAAACTAAATATTAATAAATGATCTGGACATGCCTATAAGGTCTGTTGTTTTTTCCCAGTTTAGAATAATGCCATCTTTTTAAAAATTCAGAAAAGGAAATGCACTTTACGGTTGCTGTCCTTGAAAGGTATTACTCCAGTCATTAACCTAAAATGTGATTCTAATCAAAATTTCAAGGCATTTTCTGCTTCACATTTATTAATCATATAGAAAAATAGCATTTTTTCTATGCAGTTATAATACTGTTTGGTTTCGACGAAGTTCCTTTTTTTTTTCACTTAAAGGATCGCGGGATTGTTCTTTTAGTTTCCGCAATCAAATTTATAAAGTAAAATTAAACTGATAACGAATATCTTAAAGATTAAAAGTAGTACAATAAACACGGTTTAATTTATTTACTCGAGGGAAATATATAAGAATTATAAGGTCATTTTACTTTTACAAATTTCATCATATAACTTTAGATTTCATAAACGAAATCCACATATATAAATCTTAATCAATGCAAAATCTTAAACATATCTTTTACTGTTCGAAGAGTTCTTGCATGGGATTTCAAAAATGTTGATTATTACTTAAATGCGAAAATCATTTTATTTTAAATTATTATTCAGATGAGAAAATATGTTGTTAAATTTCATAATATTTTTATTGGTACAGACAGGAATTCAAATTTACAAGTTTAAAAAAAAATTACTATTTTTCTTTCAAAATTAAAAATGGCACTATGTACTGTTATTAAAACCAGCGTCGAAGACCGAGCTACATTCGGTTATAATTAGCCTTGTGTTAAACTCGATATAACCATAAATTCTCGCTGTATTATCGCTGTAAAGCATTTTATTTTATAACAGTCAAGAAAATTCCTTCAGATTCTAAAAGCCGATGCTTTCTCAAAATCTCGCCAAATTTGGCGAAATTTCTTCATTTGGCGCCAAACATCTGTTGAAAAAGTTCAATGTATCCTGATCGGTTGAATTATGTTTTCGAGAACGTTCCGTGGGATATGATTGGTTGAATCATGTATCTCAGATCCTATCGGGAATTTCTAGAAAATTCATTTAGATTCTGAAAGACAAAATATTTCGCCAAATGTCGCCAAATATCGCCAAAAGGGAGATATTTTTTCACTGGTCGCCAAGCATGTGTTTTTGCATTGTTAATCTGAAAAGTCGATTTTCTCAGCAAATCACGCCAATGTCGCTAATATTTCGCCAAATTTCTGGCCTTCTTCAAGAACAAAAGAATCATGGAGAAAAATCATTATCTCAAAGAAAAACTGTTGAGATTGTTTTCTTTTCAAAATGCTACACAAGTTTTTTATGTTGTTTACAATGTATTACATTTATCAGTAAGATGCATTTTTCATTTTGCATTAAAACTTAGCATACAAAGTATAACAATCGTATGCATTTAAAACTTGGTATGGGAAGGTGTGAGATAAAAAATAAACTGACTTCCTAACATTCAAATAAATACTATATTAAATGTATTGAGGGTAAACCCCCAGAGACATACTTCGGTTCAGCACTCCGCACTAGTGCGATTTGGAAGTCCGTAACTTCAACTGTGTATTACTTTGTTGGAAATACAGTAATAATGAAATATAACCCATGATTCCCATACGAAATTCAATGAGGAATCGAACTGTGATATACAATTTTTATGAAAAGCATAATTTGTTGATGAAAAATGCAAATTAACGAAAACATGTTTTTAAAAAATGCCAACGATTTGAAATTTTGGTCAGTGCAAATTCGCACTAGTGTGGAGTTCAAGAGTTTAACCCTTTATGTACTCAATTATGAATTCATGAAAATTTTATCTTCTAAAGCATTTTTCGTTAATTGTTTAAACTACATTAGAAGATTTACATAATCATTTAATAAATTTTAGAAGGATTGAAGGATGTAGAAGGATTATTTAAATTTGAATTTATAGGGATTTTGTGCAATATTTATAACCCCACTCAAATCTTTTATTTTAAATATTCTTCTTAGTATTTTGTAGAGTTAGGAAATGCACAAATATAATGTTCTTACAATAGGAATACAGAAATATTTCCGAATTGAAAAATCCCCCCCCCCCCCCTTCCTAACGCCAAGT
The DNA here is from genome assembly GCA_963932465.1 of Maratus speciosus. Classification (NCBI taxonomy): domain Eukaryota; kingdom Metazoa; phylum Arthropoda; class Arachnida; order Araneae; family Salticidae; genus Maratus; species Maratus speciosus. Next base: position 179,399,824 of record OZ010793.1, read on the forward strand.
AAGCTGAAAAGATGCAAAGGCAAAAGCAATCATCCTTTTAAAAATATTTTTGTTTTGTGTAACTAATAATGCTTTTGGAACAAGATAAAGTAATGTATCTATAACTCATTCTAAACTGTATTATAACTAATCGATGTATTGAAGGAATTTTATAACAATTTATTTTAATGGTACTTATAAGAATCGTCAGTAGATAAAGGGTTAAAAAAAGCCCTTTTAACACAGCTTGTCCGATGAAACGAAAAATAAAATTTAGTATTGAGTTACAGAAAGCTGAAAAACAATTTCTTTAAATAGTAGATTTTATTATTAGTGTTTCATTATTTATTCTACAAATTGATACACAGTTCTAGATATCTGGCAGATGGAAAGTGCACACATTAAGAATAACCTAAAATAAGAAATTATATCTGAAAATTTACAAAGCAATGTATTTCCTCGGTCGCTTACTATTCCGGCTTCTTCTATAAATTTCTATTTCACAAAATTTTATTCCCATACAGAAACTCCAACCAGAATTTTGGTTAAAAAAATTCGGTTTATTATGTGTGTGAAAAATAGCTTTTTTGTTATTTAAAAATAAATTTGTTTTCAAATTCCGGTGTCAATCATTAATTTCAACACTTTAGCAATGGAATTGCTTTGCCCATGAAAGGGTTATCCCGTTCAAATGCAACTCTAGCCTCCCTATTCTTAGTAGATAACAAACGTGTTTCTGCTGGTCTTCTACCATGTAAACCATAGAGCTTTAGGCGTCGTTTGACTGATGAAACGTGTATGTCGATGCCGTAATTTCCTTTCAATTAATTTTTTATTATTACAGCGGACTTACGACAATCACTTGCAGATATCATTTTTAAAATATAGTCAACATTTCAAGTTGTTTTTTTCGGATGGGCACTTTGAGGCTTATTTTCGATGTATTTCTGTTTATTAAAAACTTTATTCCATGTAATAACAAATTGCCGAGACACGTTAAAAGAACGAGCTAGTTCTGCTTGCAGTCTACCTTTCTTAAGGGCATTTACAGCGGCTTTTCTAGAATCACTTCAATATTTTTTTTACTTTTTGGCATTCCTGATCCTTAAAAATAATCACATTAAGTCAATATAAACACTAATCGAAACTATAGCGCCACTGATACCTTCAACAATTAAGTGCAAACTAATTGTCAAAATACTTTTGATACTATAAATAGCTGCAGTCATAGTGTTCTCAATTATAGGGAATATATATTCTTTAACATTTTTATATTAAATAAAATAAGAGAGAATATAAGGTTGTCAAAATACTTTTGAGCGCTACTGTATATATATATATATATATAATACCTTTGAATCAAAATTTATCTAACAAGTTCATAAAACTATGTTAACCAAAACTCTAAATGAAGATGGCATGTAAAAATATATAAGAACTACCCTATGCTAACAATAGTCTATCAACAAAATGATAATAATAAAAGGTATAATACATAATTCTAAGAAAACGAGAAGGAATGAGATGAAATTCTAAGAAATTGAAATTAGATGTTACAATAGATAGATTTTGAATTTACAAAGAAATGTGAAATACTGCGCTGATTCAGAAAACAATAATATTATTGTTTAAAATATAATTAAATAAATGCATGATATAAATCGTATAAGCTGCTACATTTATCCTGCATTCTCAACCGATCAAAATCATTTTATAAAGCCAAAATGGGCTTATAAATTAAATTATCAGATGCAAAATGCAATGAAAAAATGCATATACTAAAAAATATGTTATATACATATTCAGTCAATGCAGCAGAATACCATAGAATGTTATATATATAAAATACCATTTGAATCAAAATTTATCCAACAAGTTCATATAACGATGTTAGCCAAAATTCTAAATGAAGATGGCATGTAAAAATGTACAACTACCCTATGCTAACAAAAGTCTATAAAAAAAATAATAATAATAATAAAAGGTACAATATATAGTTATAAGAAAATAAAAGAACTTGAAATTAAATGTTGCAATAGATGCATTTTGAATTTACAAAGTTTTGTGAAATGCTGCACTATATATTATATGTAAGGTATGCATGTATCTGTTTATATGTATGGAATAATTAAATGATTAAATAATTAAAAAAACTTGCCCACTAAATGCTTGAATAGATAATGCTGTTTTCGAAACAACCGCAAACATTTAATTAATCACGAAAGACATAAAGAAATAAGCAACAGATAGACAGTGAATTAACACAATTCAAAATGACTTTATGCGGAATTTACAATAATAGCATTGTAGAGATGTTTTTATACATCTTCTATTCAAACATTAGACAGTCACTTATGCTAAGCCTTTCACTAAAAACTCTCAGAATACTGTTCTAATCAAGATACTATGTACTTTCGTACTAGCTTGTACATTTTTATATCAAAGAAGTCGAGATGTTGCACGTTTTTTACATACTATATGTATATTATAAGTATTTGTGTATATACTTTAACAACAAAGATGTATTCAAAATACTAATAATCGTGATTACAATACGTACTTTGCCAAATGGTAATCTGAGTTGATTTTCTACTACCATTTAAACTTATATTAAAAAATATATATCTAAACCTTATCAAAGTAATATAGATCATACAAAATGGAATGACCTTCTTAGGTTAGTCTACATAAAATAAAACTTCATTGGCGTAGGTTAGATAAAAAGCACTTTGTCTAATCATATTAAAAGTCGTCTTCTTTTTTTTTCAGTTTATTATATGCAGGGTATATTGTTGCTACCTATTTACTAATGTCGCGGAAGAGTCACACTTTAGACTTTTAACAACTTTATGTAATTAAAATTGTTTACAAACATATTTTTCAGCACAAACTGTACAATCCTCGACAAATAGATGTTTTAAAATAGCATAATATATAGAATTATTATAAGTAGTTGAAAGTGAAGTTTCTTTTGGGGAAAAATATTTATATAAAATTCATGATAACTGTTTATTGGAGAGGCAAAAAATTAAAGTTAAAAAAAATACTTTAATTGTTTTAATATTATTAAATATATATCAAGGATATTGTTTTCAACCTGTCTGTAATTAACCCTGTCAATAATTAATCCACCTCCCTTTTTAAATGCTAGCATTTTACACTTTGGTAAGCAGCAAAAAACATAACATTTAAATTAACAATTAATGTAGTTACTAGCACTAAGAAACTTGAGTTAGAATATTATTTGATATAAATATGGTTAACACTTTCGTGGCGGCGTCCTTAAAAAAGAACACCTAATTTTTATTTTACTTCCACCCGGAATATTTAATTAAAATCTTTAAAATTAATAATTTAGTTTCTTCCTGTATATCTTTCGAATTAAAAATATTATCAAATTCATCTAAGAAAAATATAATGTTTTTGTTCTTTTTATTGTCAAATGGTGACACTAACTTAATACGTGTATCTATATCCAGCGTCTGAGTCATTTTTAACAAATATTAGTAATCGATGTATACTTTTTCAAAATATCAATTCAAAATAGATCCTATACCTCTTAAAAGAATATTTTGCATCTCATACTATTTTCTCTATATTACAACATATGTATGAAAATATTCTAAATTGCATAAATACATAAAAACAACAGCACTAAAATTTAAAAAAATATTTCTTAGCAGATGAAGTTGTTTTGTAGATTATTCTTTTACACACATAAATACCCCTAAAATGTTTATAATACACGTATATATAAAAAACAACATAATTTCATTTAACAGAAGAATATCTGTCTTTTTCTACAGAAACAACAATCTTATTTTTTTTTATATATATATATAAATATTGTACCACTATTTCGTAGTACGACTCATAAATTTTCTTTTGTATCACCTTGATACAATTTCAAAAATCATGATCTATTGACATTTCAATCATTTTTATACCAGTCATATTATAAAATTTTACTCATTATTCTTATCATTATTATTTATACAGTATATTAAAAAAAAAATTTATTTATACAAATGTATCATCCGTGATGTGAATGCCATTATTTCTCAATGGTAACTGAGATCCAACCAAAAGAGAAAAGAGAGGGAAAAAAAAATTGTAATTCCTAAATTTACCTATTATAAATCCCAGAATTATTTTTTTCATTTCTTTTTTTTTTATTGCTAACATATATTATTCATTTTATTTATTTAAATTATTATATGTGTGTCATTATTGTTACAATAATAAAATTAATTTTAATAAAATTTTAATCAATTAAATTTACGTACCTACAATATCTTTAAAATTGTGACATTAAAATAATACTTAAATTTATTTTCCTTTATTATTATTATTATTATTATTATTATTATTATTTCTAATGACCTCAGATGAACGTTCCTGAGTCATAGCACCATTTTACTTAATGAGGGGGGATGCTGGACAGATAATTACACTTGTTTATTTCCTATTTAATTTACATCCAAAATTGTTAATTGGTCCAAATCATCCAAGCAACCTCATAGTAAATTGGTATATAATTTTATATACCTTAGATAAATTCAAATAACATAAGTGATCGTAATTACGTAATTCTAGTAGAAGAGCAACGCGAATAATTAATAAAATTAAATTATAATCCGCGTAAAACTGTAATTATTATATTTAATTAATTACGAATAAAATTAAGAGTTTGCGTTGTGAATTATTTAGACAAACTCTTCCACTTATGAATTAAACTAAAATTTAAGCTGTAAAAATAAGTTGACACACCTTAAACATTTATCAATTAAATAATTACAGAAACTTTTTAAAACTTGATTAAATATTTTATTTACATTGAACACAACTATATACATATACACATTATATTAATTCAAAAAAAAAAAAAAGAAAGCAACACTTTTGTTCGCTGCTCATTATTACATGTATATTTAATCTTTTTAAAAAAAAGACAATGTTTTCATTCACTCTTATTATTATATATTTTCTTTTTGCAAAAAAAAAAAAAAAATAATAATTATCTTTCATTTTTTTAAAATACCTTAATTATATTTAATTATTGGCTTTGTTGGATCTCAGATTGCTCTCTACCATAAAATATCATAAAAGGATATTTATAGTTTCTCATATAATTTAAAGTGGTAAAAGGGTCATTCCATACAAAATGAGTAAATCACCTGTGGCAAACATGTCACAGATTTTAACGAAAATCATTTTGTAAGTAGATCATATCTATTTATGAGTAAATGTAAAATAATAGATTTTAGGATTGTTTATTTAAGTATTAATATTTATATTAAAAGTGGATGCAAAATCGTGGTTTTGGCTGCATGCTTGAAGTTCAATTTTGGTTATTAGCCTTAAGAATGCAAAGACTATATTAAAAATTATTTATAATTAGGAATGAATGATAAGTAACAGATTGACGTAAGTTAGTAATTGTATTTTTATTCCTTAATGAGAAAAAAATTATTTTTGAAAAAAATTGAGGGAAAAATGCAACGTTTCTATTGAGATGAAGGACACCTCTGACAATATCAAAATTGCTTGATGTTATAGCTAAAAGTATATGTATTAAATATTTAAACTTTCATTCTTGCCTTTTTCATTCCTTAATGAGAAAAAAAAATAAATACTAAAAAATGTTGAGGATAAAATGCAATATTTCTATCACTTATTTCGACGTGAAAAAAAGCTTTTTTAAACTTTTAATACTTTTGATTTTATAGATAACAGTGTATATTTTAAATATAAAAACTTTTATACTTGCTTTCAGTTTATTTTTTCCTCAAGAAGATTTTTAATTAAAGTAGAAAAAAAAAGCTCAATTGAACAGAAAATTATATATTAATTTCTAAACCCACATACAGAAAATAGATGGCAGCACTAAATTTTTTCACCTTGAAATCGTGCAATATTTTAAGAAACGCGCGCGAATTTAAAAAAAAAAAAAAAGCTCATGGAATGTAGTTAATATTGCCTTTTTTAATCCAATTTTGTGACGTTAGGAATCAAAAAGGCATGCTGGAAATTTTTTTAGCAGATTATGGACTTATTGATCTTTATGTCTGTGCAATAACTGTAATGTGGGACATTTCCTTCATTATTTTTTTTACCTGTCAATAAGAGGAAAAATTACGAATTTGTCATTTTTTAAAAAGTTTCTAAAATTTTTTAAAGGTGAAGGAAATACATGGCAACTTAAAAACTTTAGTAATTCGATCTTAATATGTAAAACTACATCAGGCATTAATTTCTCAGATGTTTTTGAATTCCTTTAATTTTTATTACGTTTTTAATTTTCTCAAAATTTGCAAATTTTCAATTTTTACAACCAATTAAAGAATAATCATGGTGTTACCAGATTATTATTGCTCAATAAATAAGAAGATAATTTTTCAGAGGTTACATTATTAAAAAAAAAAATTCATTTCAGTTAAATAGTTTTCAAGATACAGAACTTCAAACCTGCAACTTTGGACGATTGCATACATGCCATTCTTTATCACAAGTTTTTTAAATGTCCAAAACTGCTAAAATAATTTATTTTTTGTGAAGATATTTTGCAGAGCTCTATTTGAATATGAATTGAAACTGTATATCTAATTTTATTAAAATCTGTTACTATGTGGCCACGACCTTTTTTTAATTTTTGCTCATTTTACGTGGAATGACCCAAAAGAAAAAGATTAAGGTAATACCTTGAATCATATACGGGATGGTGGCCTTTATTCATCAAATTCAGAGTTGTCGCGTTGCTAAGGATCATATCCAAATGTCATCTGGATTCAGCTTCTTATCAGAGCGCCGAATTCGGGATGGCAGGATGCATAGCTACGGACCGCAGTAGAACAATCCATTTTATTTCAACATCAGGAAGACATCCTCAATTAGGCTTGCTTAGGCTCACTCCGATATGTCCATCTCGCCTGGGCATTACTAGGGCTCTCTGGATTCATTGCATGGGCTTTCAGGATAGCTCCTGCGTCTTCGACATCTTTTTTCAGACTCCCTTTTTCAAACCTTTTTCTTCTGGCACACCCACTCTTGCAGTGGGTGGAACTATTTGTCTAGTCCTCCCTTATTGGATATGAGAAGATATTGCATTATCCTTAGATAGACCTATTAGCTAACAGTCTGCAAATGGCCCTTTACATATACTTTAATATTATTATATGCCTTAAAGTTTGGGTGGTCTGAAAAGCCATAAATTTATTCCAACATTTTTATTATTTTACGATTTCTAATTATACACCACTTTCCACTGGCTTGTCATAAAACGACACCATGGCGTCTGGCTATTGTTGTTATCTGAGATCCGAACTATATTCAACATTATACATTCATTTTACAATACAACAATTTTTTTAAAAATATATATTTAATATTTAAAATCAACTTAATAATTTTTGTATGAACTTACACTCCTATTTTACTTAAATATATAAACATTATAATTTTACACTCATAATTATATTTTATAAAAAAAAATATTTATACAAACAGAAATAACAAATTACGCAATTTTACTTTGATTTAACCAACATGGTGCGGGAACATATTATTGTTATATGTTGCCCAGCACAGATAATAGAAATTTCCAAGAAGCCCACTATATTTTCATTTTGTACATATTTAGGGCACTTTCTGTAAGTTAATAAATGTAGTATGAAAGTGAAGTTTCTTTTGGGGAAAAATATTTATATAAAATTCATGATAACTGTTTATTGGAGAGGCAAAAAATTAAAGTTAAAAACAATACTTTAATTTTTTTTAATATTATTAAATATATATCAAGGATATTGTTTTCAACCTGTCTATAATTAACCCTGTCAATAATTAATCCACCTCCCTTTTTAAATGCTAGCATTCTACACTTTGGTAAGCAGCAAAAAACATAACATTTAAAATCAACCCTCAAACACAATTTAGTGGGACACAAAAACTAAAGAGTGCCCTATACACAAAAACTGTTAGTCATGCTTTGGATTGCTGCTTGTGGTACACTTGTAACTTTAAACTTTATTTTCGTTTTATTTTTTGTTTTATAGATAAAAAAAATTAAGTTTCTAGTTTGTTATTTCGAAACAAAAATATTTTGAAGATTTTCGAAAAAGACTACTTTATTTAGGATACGCCGGTACACTACTGCAGCAGACTCATTAATGAAAATAAGTAAAAATAAATGTAGCGTTCCATTGATAAGATACACTTGTCCATAAAATTTCAGTGTTGTTTAACAATGATTTTCTTTTAATTACTCTTATTATTTTTCACTTATATTTTATTTTCTACTTTTCAGTGTTTAAAATATTTTATTGTAGCAGTTCCACAACCAGTTGGCATATTTTAGCGAACGTGGTTTGACGCATAATTAATTTCATTCTTTTTGTAAATCGTATACAGTTTTAATCATAAAGAATATTTGGCGATTTATCACCTGCATCCGGCTGTCGAAAAAATGCTCCAAAGTTTAATTCATAATTAATTTTTAAAAATACTAAAACGTTGTATTGTCATCGAAAACACAATTGTGTACATAATTTTTATACCTCTGGCATACCAGGAAGTGAGTGAAAAATCGGTTAGAAAATTACTTCTTTATATAATGGAAAAAAGTTAAGTTGAATAAAATTATTATCAAAGCTTATGCCTTAGGCAAGAAATTTCCAGAGGAGCCCTTATTTGCCATACATTCTTTTAACATATTTATGACTTTTATTTTCTATAGAAAATCTAAGTCAGTTCTTCTTTTATGCATAAAATCTACTAGCTAATTTATGAATGCTGCACTCCCTCTTTCTAACCTTTTCTTCTATATCTGCTAAGCAAATTTTCAAATTTATTTTCAAATTTAAAATGGTCTTGGCAAAAAAGCTTGATAAAGTTCGTTTGCCTATTGGGTCGTTCGGAAAGTCGTGTCCGTTTGGGAAAATCAATTCGTAATTATTAGACATTAGATATCGAAATCAATATCTAATAATTAAATGATAGAATTTTACGGTACGGATTGATTTTCCCAAACGGGCACGACTTTCCGAACGACCCAACACTTCCAAGTTTTGTTTAACCCCTTGAGGGGCGGTGGGATTAAAATATATACCACCTAATTTAAACAAGATTCTCACTAGAAAATTTTAACTAAATTTTATATTTTTAAATTTGGAGGAAAATCGTTAAAAAATTGCTTTTCCATATTTTAAAATAAAATTTTTCAATTATTCCGGTGAGAATTCAATATTTAAGGACATTTTTGCTTGCCCCTCAAGGGGTTAATAAACTTCTATTTTTCGATAACAAATTGTTAAAAATACCTACACTTTCACTTTTCACAATTTTTACTATTTAATGAGCACACAAAAAAAAAACTTAAAGTTTAAAATTGAAATAAAGTAATATTTATTACCTTAACCCTTTATGCCCCGATGGTACTTTAAAGTACCTTTAAACAATTTGTTATAAGATAAATTTAATACATCCATTAGTATTAATACAGTTTAGAATGAGCCATTGATACCTTGCTTTATCTTGTACCAAAAGCATTATTGGTTGCACAAAACAAAATTTTTTTCAAAAGGATGATTTCTTTTTCATTTCCATTTTGTCAGCTTTCTTGACGTTGAAAAATTGTGGCGGGAAATTTTCAGTTAGGAAATATTTCTATACTTCTATTTTAAGAGCATCATATTTGTACATTTACTAATTCTATAAAATACTAAAAAAATTATATTAAATAAAAGATTTGGGTGGAATTATAAATATTGCACAAAATGCCATAAATTCAAATTTAATTAATTAATTTTAATTGGCAAGATCCTAATTTTGTTACATTATGCTGTAAATCTTCTAATGTAGTTTCAAAAATTCACGAAAAATGCTTTAGCAGATGAAATTTTCATGAATTCATAATTTCGGATAGAAAGGGTTAAGGATATCATTGAATCCTGTTCAAAATCAATACTATTCTAATATGAAATTTTTAATACAGAAAATATCGATTGGTAGGAAGTTCCCTAATTGTTTTAGTGTTTGCACTTTCTATTAATAAAGAGGATCATGATTTGGATTAACTTTTAGAAAAAAAATAACAGCGAATGTAGCCAACCAACCAATTTACAGGGCTTAAAAAGTATACAGTATGTAGTACACAAAAATATCTTAATGAGTTCCTGACGTCTAAAGTGCCTTTAACGTAGAATAGGGGTGCACAACCTGTGGCCCGCGGGCCACCAATATTACAGCTATTTTTATGCAAAATAATTTTCCTAATTAATTGACAGAAACCTTGATATTAAATAATTCAAATGTTACTTTTCAATTTTTGTGGTGGCAAACAATTTTCTGGCAAAAAGGTTGTACAGCATTAACGTAGAATAAATGATGAAATTCAGCATCCCAGTTTCATCAGTATCGTCTAAAATCTATGACCTTATATCTTTAAGTTCAATGTTGTTACACACCTAGTTTTAACGGTTACTTTTGCCCCTCCCAAGACAGCTTAAGGCAAGGGTGAATATATGGGAGGGTTCACTTTCACTGCTGAACCATCTGTTATTATTAAATGAAAACGAAAAATGCTTGACCTTTTAGAAGTTTTGTTTTTCCTGCTATTCCCATAGCTACAAGGGCAAGTTTCTAATCATGCCTTCTCTTGCCCCAAGAAGGGAGAATCAAATGGGGTTGTTCTTGATTGACGTATTTGTAGTTGATTTAAATGCCCATGAACCTGATTAAAAATTATTCTGGTTAGCAAATAAAACAAAATAAAGACTGGGTATATATACTGGCTATTGTGACTTAGCTGAATCAGTTCGATCTGTGCTTTCCTATTCTATTAGATCTCTTAGCTTTTACAATCAGCACCAAGATGAAAGTGGTAAGTTCTGTTTTCAAATATCCGTTTTCAAGTTTTCACTTTTCTATTTTATTTTCTTTTATTCCACAATTTTAAGAGCTTAAAGGATACGAATTTTAAAAGTTTAATTACAAAAGTAAGAAGCTTGTTTCTGTTATCTAGAATCTTCAATAGGATTGATTAAAAAGAACTTTAAAAGGATTGATTTTAAATTGTATAATGAACTAGCAAAATCAGTTCAATATATCATCTTTCCTATTCTAGTAGCTCACTTAGCTTTTACAACCATCATCAAGATAAAAGTTATAAGTTCTGTTTGCTAATCTTCCTTTCCAAGTTTTCTTTTTTCTGCATACTTTCTTCACTTATCCATAACTTTAAGAACTTGATAGCATAAGAATTTTAAGAGTTTAATAACAAAATTAGGAAGCTTGTTTCTATATTCTAGAAGCTTGATTATAAATTTAAAAGGTTTAATTCTAAATTTTACAGTGCAATAGGAAAATCAATTCAATATACCAGCTTTCCTATTCTATTAGCTCTCGTATATTTTTAAACCAAAATGAGCTCTAGAAGCTAGTTTTTGATTTCTCATTCCTGTGTTTCAATTTACATTATTATTTGAAATATTATATTTTTTAAGGACTTTGACTACAAATTTTATATATATAGTCTTAGGAATATGTATTCCATTGGTAAAGCAGAGCTGTCCATAAAATTCTATTTCTATATGTTAACTTTAAAAATAAATAAATAAATAACGCATGTAGTCCCGTTGGGAATCAAATGGGGTTGTTCTTGATTGACGTATTTGTAGTTGATTTAAATGTTCTGTTTAGAAATTTTCGCGTCAAAAAATAAAACAAACTAAAGTTTAAGTATGTATACTTTTTATTTTGAATTAGCAGAATTATCTCGATTTCTAAATTTTTCGTTCCTCTGTTTTACATTATTTTCTTACTCAAAACTAAAAGCTTAGAACATAAGAATTTTAAGAGCTTGATTATAAAGGTTAAGAGTTTGATTCTATATTCTAGATTCCAGATTTGAAATTTGAAGGACTTTTTTCTAAATATTATAGCGAAATAGAAATCAGTTTGATGTGTGAGTTTTCTAATTCTGGCAGCTCTTTTAGCTTTACAACTGCCACCAAGAAAAAAAGTTGTGTGTTTCTAAATGTCAATTTAATATTTTAATTTTTCTGTTTTACTTTTCCTAGTCGAAACTTTAAGGGGTCTCAGGACTCTTAAAATTGGAAAAATCGAAAAAAAAAAGACCATTTTCAACAAATAATATCTTAAAATGTAATTGATTTTAAGACAAAATTTTATATTGGGATGAAAGATATAAGTATATTCTTTCATTTCATGTATTTGAAAAATTACAAGATGCAGAATTAGAATTTACAGTGGGCTCCAAAATGTCAGACATTTGACGAGCGGAAAATCGGCATAACAGATTATGCGCACGATTACAAAATAAATTTTTCAAGTAGAAGGAAAATTTTGGGTCCTACTTATGCTTCACATTGTAATAATTACTCTGAACCTAAATAAATTTGTATTTAAAGCATTTTTCTATTTTTAATACAAAGTTGCATTTAGTTAATGCAAAATTTAGAAATTTTCAACAGTATAATCACCTATAAAGAATATATTTCTGAACAATAAGAAGAAGATTTTAGGTTCAGTTTATAAAGACTAACCTGAAACATATGTTTTGAAAATTTCATGAAAAAAAATTCAGAAGTTTTTGAGATATCGTGCGCATTATGCCCAAAAACGTCATTTGGAGAAAATTGACTTCAAAGTTTCTGAAACGCCGCTTCAGCTATTGAGCGTGTATAATTCTAAAAGCCATACCTTCTGTTCTAATTGGAATTTCAAGGAAACATTTATATCAAAATGTTCAGAAAAGATAATAGTTTAATATCTAAAAAAATTAAAATTTTGAAAATTTTAAAGCTTTAAGAGTCCTGAGACTCCTTAAAAGAATAACAATTTTAAGGTTTGATATAAAGTTTAGACATTTTATTCTATATTCTAGAATCTTGAATATAAATTTGATCGCTCGGGTACATTTAACGACTAAGACTAGTCATGCACTTGTCACTGGCGCTTATTTTTATATCCTATTCATACCACTATTTAAAATAAACAAAATTGTACTATATTTCTCTTGAACAACTAAGTTCTGTTTTCTAAGTTCTGTTCTAAATTTCTGTTTTCAAAAAGCACTGCGAAGTGGAATTAAAAAAAAAAAAAACCCTCAGTGGCAGCTCTGAAACAAATGTGTACCTAAAGTGTTAAAGAGCTTGTTCTAAATTTTATATTGAATTTGCATAATTAGTTTAATATGTAAGTATTCCTATTCCACTAGCTAACGTAGATTTACAACCATCAAAAGCGCGAAAGTGATTAAGTTTTAAATATCAAGTTCTAAAATTTTATTTTATTATACAAATGTCTTCTATTACTCGATAATTTAAAAGGTTTCAAAATTTGAAACTTTTATGACTTCGACAACAATTTTTTGAAAATATTTTCTCAAACTAAGTTTAAACTATGTTCAGTATGCTTTAAAAAAATATTCACTTAAATAAATATATTTATATATCAGTTAAAACAGCTATCACGACGTTTCAATCACCAACAATTTTATTTGTGCATCTTTTGAAAATACAAAAATTCTATAATGAAAGAAAGCTTTACGAACATTCGGTTAATTTCATAACTGCCCAAAATTCTGGAAAGTTTTTCCTTATCTTCAGAAACTTTTAAGAGAAATACTCAGAAACCTCATAGCGAAATAACTTTCCAAAATTAGAAGAAACATCCTATATATATATTTTTTTTTTTTATGAGAGTAACAAACTGACTCTTTAATTGTAGAAATGTTCTTGTAAACACTGGAAATATCTTGTTTTCTGAGACGTATGATCAGTAACGCGAACAATCAAAATAGAAAGCAAAGTCTAGGTTACGTTGAATTTTCGTAAACATTTCTGCTATAATACTGCAGATGAGACAATTTTTGCTGGTATTTTTTTAGATATTATTGTATCTCAAACGCTGAAAAGCTCATAACATCCAGCATTGAAAAAAGTCGACATCAAGAAGAATATTCATAAATATTCTTCGTTTGTTTCATTTTAGATTTTGGTAATCACCACTCTACTGGCCGCTGCTTTGGCCGAAGACATGATGGCCGCTGAATCCTATCCAGTCGCCAGCTACTCAGTCGGACCTGCAGTGTCTTCCTCTTCCGCTGGAAATGCCTATGGAGCTCATGGTGCCCGAAGTGCTGGATATGGTGCCTATGGACGATCTAACTACGGAGATTCAGGACTTTACTCAGACAGGGCAAGTGCTGCTCGAGGACATCACAACATTGGTGCTGCTCGTGCCCATGATGCCTATGGTGCTCAAGCTTCCAACTATGGACGATACAGAAATGTAGGAGCTTATGCTCAAGATAAAGTAAGACTTGATATGTTATTTAATTGCCATTATTTCTATTATAAACTTGAAGTTTTAATATAAATCAGAAAATTTCCTTCTAGAAGATTAGTCGTTTATTGAACTATTTATGTCCTGCGGTACTATAATGTTCCATTAAAAAAGCTTGGTATAATATTTAATTAACACATCAATTTCTAGTAATGTAATTTAAGATTAATTATAGATGTTTTATGTGACCATGTTCGTTCTACAAAGTAAAGACAATTTTTTTTAATCAATAAATTCTTTACCGTATTAGAACTCCTCAGCTTTATTGATGCTTAAAAACATAAACTGGAAAGTTTCAGTTCAAATAATTTAAATATTTTTAGGTAAGGGCAGTATATTTGTACATTTTCTAATTCTAGAAAACACTAAAAATTATATTTAACTTTATAATTAAAAAATCTTGCTTTTGGAAGTTGAATTTTTATGTACTCATATTTAGGGTTAGATACAAGAAATTTTAAAAAGAAATTCTTCCTCTTTTTCAATAGCAGACTTCTATGATTACAGAAGGTAAAATATGTATATATATATATATATTTTTAATATACTGGACCTGAATCCATTTATTAAAAGTTACAGGTTAATTGAATCATATATGCATCACTGTACAATGTGCAGTGCAGTGTTAAAAAAAAAGATTTGGGTAATATTGTAAATATTCCAGAAAATCCTTTAAATATATAATTCGACTATTAATTTTAATAGACGAAATATTTCTAAAACTCATTCAATGATTGTACGAATCTTCTAGCTTATTTTCAAAAGTGCGGTAAAAAAATTTTGGTATGTGATTTTTTTCATAAATTCAAAATTTAGGCATAAAGAATTAAAAAACATATCAGAGGGATCAAAATATTTCCAGAAGCATACAGCCTCAGAATTTTGAAAATTCGTGTTTATAGAAAAATAATGCATCTATTTTTGTTTTAATGTAACGAGTAAAAAACATGTTTTCGACTTCTTTAAGTCAGAATATCGCATATTTTATGTCGAATTATTTTCTTAAATTTTCAAACACTGTTTTTTTTTTCTTTTTCCCAAATAGGCACACAGAAATTACATTAAATATAATAAATTTGAAACAAAACATTTTCCTTTAGAGAAAATGCCATTGATTAAAAAAATGGTTTTCAGTTAACTTTAAGGCTATTTATTTAAACGCATGTACTATTTTGTACTTATAAATCAGATGTTAAACTGCTGTTCCATAGTTTTTCTTAAATGATTGTTCCACTCATAAATACATGGTGTCATCCAAAAGTTCCGGAAATGGATTTAGCACGATTTGTTTTTTGATCCGCGGAGCAAAGGTAACAAAAAAAAAACCTGTTTTGAACAAGAAAATTTACTTAGTAAGTAAAGTCAACCACTTACCACAAAGGAATGAGTTACATTGTATTAAATAGATTTCTAGTTCCAAATAGGCTTACTTGATCCGCGGATAATGTTAGAAGCTTTCCTTAAACTTTTGGATAGTGCCACATACACCAGTATAAAGATGCGGTTATATACCAAAAAAGTGAAATAAAATATTAAATTTTAGGGCGCTGGATACGAAAAAGCTTACGCCTACGACAAGAGAGCAGGAAACCATGCTATTGTCGCTGATCACGGTGCCAGATCTGGACAATACGGTGTCCGAGACAGGAACGCTTATCACAACACTGGAGCTTACGCTCGTGCCGGACACGACAGATATGGAGCTCACAACAGATATAGTGGCAACGCTTATGGAGTCCGAGCCCATGACAACTCCAACTACGGCCGATATGGAAGTGCTGCTGCCCAGTCCTACAGAGCTGCCCCCGCTGTCGTTTCCTATGCTGCACCAGCCCATGTTTCATACGCTGCACCAGCTCATGCACGATACTAAGTAAAGGTAAAGTTCTATTTATTGTAGCACATCTATTTTGAAATAAGAAGTAATTAACCAGTGAGACCGCCGCCACTCGCGGAACAGGCGGAATTGGAGGTACCTTCCTTTAATACTGGCTGAAACGGTAGTAGGCCCGATCGTGGAAGGTTATCATCGGAAAAAATTTAAACAAAACTTTAATAAGTTCCAGATATCGACCAGAAGGTTCTGTTTAGACTAAAAAATAATAATAATAATAAACGAAAAATGTTAATGTCATATGGTAGAAAATTAATCTAATTTAGATATATTTTCTACCAAACAAAATTAACATATCCGTGTCTAACTTTAGTTTTTTACAGTTTTTCGTCTGACAGCTCAATTAATTAAGCCTGTTTTATTACTGGCACCCTCATCCTACTTTAAAAAAATTAATTTTTTTTAATTATCTAAAATTTTCTGGAGCGATTTCCATGAAATACTCGGAAAACGAAAGGGACAGTTCTAACTTCGACCAATGTTTTGAAAATTAGAAAAATCATTTCTCTCCTTTGGCATATAAAAAAAATTGTAGACATATTATAACAAATAGTAGATTTTAAAAGTACAGTTCTAAAGTGTAGTTGTTTTTTTTTTAATTTAACTTTTGACTTAGATTAAAAGCTATCTCCTTTTTTAATTACCTATTAACTTTGTATACCCTTATTCATTTCTAATCAAATTATAATAACTTCATATTTATTAGTGATATAAATAAAAATCAATGGAAATTTTACACATATTGAAACATAGAAAAAAAATATTTGATTTTATTTCATGGAAGCTTTACACATATTGAAACATAGAGAAAAAAAATTATTTTATTGCATGTAGTGTATTTGCTAGGTTTGTTTAAAACTAGCTAAACTATACTTAACAATTCTCTAAAACATACGTTACCTGAAAATGCAATTATTTAGCTAAGATAGTCATAAAATAAAAACACAAAACATTTTTAAATGTATTTAAATACAAATAAATCAGATATACTTTTGGTGCATTATGAAGAACTTAAAACTTCCAACACGCAGAAAAATTAGAAATGCAGTTAGGATGTTACTTGCAATTTTAATTTATTTAATAATAAATAGACCTGAAAATTTTAAATGTCTTATAACATTAAGATATTTCATAATAAACTATCTACTAAACACCATGAAATGTTTAGGCCACTGAAAACTGTCTGACCTGTGTATCCTGTGGGTATCAGATAGTGTTTTCACGTTTTCCGTGTAAATCGGGGATCCAAATACTCTGGACACCACTAAATTTTTACAGTTTATTTCATCATGTTTAATCGCAGATAACTCTACTATTAGATCGTATTCTTATACCCAACAATGCGTTGCGGTCAATAAATAGTTATAGGATTAACAATGCTGTTGGTAAAATAAGACCGCTGGGCATCCGTAGTCGAGATGATGGTTTTGCTCCACCTTCTAAACGAAGACGGCAGGAACCACCTTAAACGCATCGTTACGGTTTTTCAAAATTCGAACTTTGTTTAATTTTTTCCCAGTCTAATTTAAACTCTATTCTCACTTTTATGATTTTATTTTCTCGACATCGTTCCTGCCTACGCATTTGGCACCGGAAATCGTCCACTTTCTATAAAAATCTTATATTTTTCAACGATTTTGGGTTTTTTTTTTTTTTTTCCTTCCAAAATTGATTTTTTTCTCAATAAATCTCTATTCTGTCTTTCTTAACTCAATTTTATTTTTTCTCCTTTATTTCAGTTTTACTTAATTTATATAAAAAAGGGGGAAATGTATGGTTCTGTGCTCAGTAATTTATATACAAATTCCACCTCATGCTTAACATCTCTATGCGTAAAGATTATTCGATTGATCACTGTCGAACGAAGGTAAACTAGAGCATTACGACTGTAGTAGGCACTTCATCATTAACTGCATTGGTTCATTTAGATAAGGCGCGGAAAATTATTTTAAAATGCTGGTATCCTGAGCAATTGAAGCCGCCCCGATTTATGCGGAAAACCTGGCAACACTGGAATCAGAGCAATGGCCTTATGTTGTATTTGCAAAATATAAATATTAAATTGTATTACAATTTTTGCTTTTCATTGTTTGCGCATAAAACATCTTGTACCTATTTTTCAGGAAAGAAAACTACATTATCACGTGGACCTTGGTTTGCAACTTGAAGAATATGTTCTACATACGAATCAGTGTTGCTCAGTGGACTCGATATTTATTTTAAAAACTATCCCAAGTCTTCAAATTCTCTAAGAGCTTTTTGAAGATTTGTTATTTATTTCCCATATTTTGTATTTTAACTGTAAAAAAATGTAAATAAAAAATATAAAACTTGAAATATTTAGTTTTTATTAAGTTACAATATACGTTTACAACCACAACAATATATACTTGTAGTACAAACATAAAATATATATTCCAAAAGAACTTCAAAGTATATACTAAAAACAATTTAATTGTTTAGAAGAAGTCAACAAAAAACATTAAAATATGACATGTTTTGACTGATTCACTAAATCATCTTCAGAACACATAAAAACACAAGCACAATGTACATAACATACTGGAATTCGAGATCAGTCTCTACTATAAAGTGAAGATACAACAACCTATACATTTTCAATACTGCCCGTTGCTCCATCTATAGTCCACTTTCCAAAGTTATTCAACCAAATATTCGGAATAGGAAAACACAATGTATCATTACATACTTTTGAACCTCATATACATTTCAATCGAACCTTACAAATAGTTGTAAATAAAATAAGATCTATAAAACATTCATTTCATTGAACAGGATGTTGATATTCTCTTTTTTACTAATAGACCGGGAGATGGCAGCACATACAATCATTTCATCGAGTTCACGGCTGAAATTCCAAATTTAGTTAAAACTCGATTCACATATTAAAACGCAATCAGTCTGCCAAGTCATATCTTGGTGGAAAACACCTTAAAATCCGATTTTAGGGGTTGACTCGTAGGTTTACTATTGTATTTTCCTGTACCCAGTCCTCCATGTTTCCATACCTTTGGGTACAGGGAAATACAATGGTAAACCTACGAGTCAACTGCTAAAATCACATTTTCGTATGTTTTCCACTAAGATATGACTTGGCAGACAGATTGCGTTTTAATATGAGGTTATAACAAAAGTTCTCCGCCAAATCACCATTACATAATGCTAATTATAATGTAGATAATTAAGTGTAATTTTATATGTAACCACCAATTCGCCAAAACTTCACAGCGTCATATGATACAACACTAGTACCTAAAGCTGTACACTTTATTCGGTGACATTCTGTAGCTGACTTTTTGCAACAGATCTCGAAGTAAATGATGGTTCTAATCTGGTAGCATAATAGTTTCATTTCAGACACCTTGTACTTAATGATAACGATATTTTTTACAAATTTCACAACACAGTGTTATAAAGCAAGTCTCTTTCTTTCAAATGCCAAAAATCGTTTGACAAAATATGAGAATACGCGTCAACGCGAACTGTTTGGAAAGACCGTATTAGCTGTAGCGGGAAACTTTCGTTACGACCTGATATATGAATCGAGTTTTAACTAATTCTGGAATTTCAGCAGTGAACTCAATGAGGTGATTGTCTGTGCTGCCACCTTCTGGTCAATAAGTCTTGATAAGGCCGTATTTTCCCTATTATATTATTCAATTAATATTCATTTACCACATTTATTACCGTTATCAAGTTCAGTTAGGATGAACACCCTGTATTTGTGATAAAAAACTGGTTTGCGAATCCATGTTCGAAGGCAACTTTTCATCCTCTTGATGCGTACTACCACAAGTTCTGAATTTGTCGGTCGAATTCGACAACACCCTGTATATATTATTAATAAAATGAATATAGATCAGGGCCATACGAGGGATCATCCTCTTCCTCAGTTTACCTAAAGGGGTCTTGTACCTTTTAAACACGTCGAAAATTAACGAAAAACTTCAAAGTTTGAATTAGTCTATCTTCAAAACCTTTTTATGTATAAACATAAAATTTTGGATATTAATTAAACAGATTGTGCTTTGTAATATATTACCAACAGAAAATTATTAACCCTTTACAGAATTTGTGTATTGTTGAAATCAAAATATCTCTTTTGTTTACCCCATAAGTCATTGCGCGCATGATATCTTCAGAGAGTATGCATGGATTATCATGAAATTTGGTAAATGTACTAAAGAAATATGTGTGTTTAAAATGATCAACTTTTAAGTATTTACAATGGTAATATTTTTAGTTATGACTATTTTTATTCATTAGAAATACAAATTTTTTATTTTTTTTTTTTTACGAAAATATTTTTTTATATAGTTAATGAAATAATTTTAGCATAAGAGTAGGTCATTTTAAACACACATATATGTTTAGTATCTTTACCGAATTTCATGCCAATCTATACATACTTTCTCAAGATATCATGCGCGCAATGACTTATGGGGTAAAAAAAGAGCTATTTTGATTTCAATAATACACAAATTCTGTAAAGGGTTAATAAATTTCTAATGATGGCATATTACAAAGCACAATCTGTTTAATCAATATCCAAAATTTCATTTTTATACATAAAAAGGCTTTGAAGATAGACTAATTCAAACTTTGAAGTTTTTCGTTAATTTTCGACGCGTTTAAAAGGTACAAGGCCCCTAAACTCGTCCTCAAGTTTCGTTCTAGCTCTTGACCGTTTTATCACACCTTTCCTCCAAACCTATAATAGGCATCTTGGTAATTTTTTTCTCTGTGAGTTTGTCTCAACGGCATCATTTTAATTGAGGGAATTTCAAACAAACATTTTTTTACTCGAAAACAGTACAAACTTGCTTTCTTTCAAAAGCTCAATAAAATATAACGATTTATTATTATTTTAAACAATTTTTAATTCATTTGATAAATATAGATTCAATCAAAAAAGTTATCCAAAAATTTTGTGGTGATCGGATGAGTGCTTTAGGAGAAAAGGTAGGTAGCATGCAAAAAACATCAGATAACACGTGCAGGAGAAACGTACAGTCATGGGGGGGGGAAGTAAACACCCCTACTAGCTCTGCAATTAATTATAATAGAAAAAATTTACAGGTACCAAACGATTGGAAATAAAGTCAGCCTACGACATATATAAAATTTGGTTAGAGGCCCTTATACAAATAAAAACCAGACCAAACTTTTCCAATGGCAACACCCAATTTTGACAATATATTTTAAATCTTCGGTTCAAACTATGCCTAGAAAAGAAATTTCAAGTAATTTGGATGATAAGTGTTTGAATTATAAACATTCAAATTTTAGAGCTGCTAATGTTAAATTATATTTTCATATTATTATTAATATAACCTAAAATTGTAATTCTAATGTGATAATTTTTTTGTTTGGTTATACTACTAAAGAGCCCAAAACATAAATACACAGAATTTGTAATTTTAAAAATTTATAATATGAATCATGAAATTAATATTCGAAAAATTTGAATTGCAACCTACAATTTTTTTTGATAGATTTATATTCATTAAGTCCTTTTTTATGCGAATTCTCAGTTTCAATTTTTTTAGTTTTCGAATTATCAGTAAAAAATGTCAAAACGATGGTCTAAGATATCCAAAAAATCATAATTAAAAAATATATATATTTTACTCATTTTAATGAAACATTTGGGCTGGCAATAGTCGAAGCATATTAAGCGATTGAAATGTTCATATTGACAAGAAATAATACATTAATAAAAGTGACATAACTTTTCATCAAACGAGTACAGAACTTCAATTTGGATACAGCCCCTAACATACGCTCATTTTAAAGTAATTAATTTCTTGGGAACTAATCGTACGAATTTCATAAAAATTTGGATTTAGGTTAATTGAAGGGTGTAGAATCTATTTACGGTGTCAAACTTGGGCATTGCTATTGAAAAAAAACAAAGTTTGGGTTCTTTTTTATACGTAGTTGATTCCCTAAGCAAATTTTAGAAACATCATTTAACCCCTTGGGGACGAGCGACGCGTATACGTGTCGCATGAAAAGCTCAGAATCCTTGCTTTTCCTCACCAGTAAAATTTTACTGTAAAATTTGCCTTATTTAATCAGCGCATTTTCTCGATTCAAGAAGACGCAGATTTCTGTTTTTAAAAAACGGTGACAAAAGATTAAAAATTTCGTAAAAGACTCCCGTCCCGAAGGGGTTAAGAGTAGACTTTATTTCCAAACGTTTGGTACCTGTAACATTCTTCTACAATTATTTGTTGCAGAGTTAGTAGGGGGTGTTTACTTTTTTTTTCATCGACAACACACTTAGTTAACGTGTAAAACAACTCAGACAACAAGTGCAAGAGAAACGTACCACAATATTTATTTTTTTAAAGTAGTGGTACAAGTAGAATATAAAAATAGTCATCAGTGACAGTCCTGCCTCTGTCACGTTGATTTACTATCAAATGCATCTCCTGTAAAGAATTAATCTGTGATAGATAAGACATATTCTCATTGTCTACAAAACTAAACAAGAACTTCAAATTCAGCAGAACAACAATATTATAACTAGAATTAAATAAGAATTGTTTCTGAATCTATTTTTATAGAAATAAAAATTATATTTGATTAAAAAACAATGAATCATTCATTGTTTTCAATTTTTTTAATTTTCGGCACTCTTGAAACTACAGAAGAACGTACTCAGCATCGTTCACCTATAGTTTAAAGTGAAAATTTCTAAAAGCAGTAAGAAAAAAGCATATCTCTTTTGAATTATTTATTAACACAAACAAAATGTATAATCACGACTAAATATTAAATAATACATTAGTTATAATTTGTAGTAAAAAGATAACAACATATTTTAAAAACTTATTTCCATGTATTCTAGAGGTCTGCTCGGGCCGAAATTTCCAGTCCCGGGCCCAGGCCGACTCATTCAAAAAAAATTTCGGCCCGGCCCGTAGAAAAAAGATATTGGCCCGGCCCGGAAAAAGGTTAAAATCTCTGCCCGAGTGAATTGCTACAAAACATTGATTTTTACGTCGATTTGGTTAAAATTTTCACTCTTACGAGTGTTCTGACCAAAAATATTTATCTTAACTTTTTTTTTTTCATTTTTATATAAGTGCCGCAGACTGCGATATTTATTTATTTTTTTTTATGAATCGCTATTTCTTCTATGTAAATGTTTCAGTTATTATTAATATTGTTAATCCATATTCCATGCATTGAATTGTTAAAAATCTGAAAAATGCTATACAGTAAAATCTTCTAAGACTCAATTACATAGAAAAGAAAAAAAAATGCGTTATAGACAAGTTCCCTTCTTAGCAAATGTACATGTATTATGTATTCTTTTCTTACGTATTAGTATATTCATTTTGCATGTATCAACACGTTTTACAGTTTAAAACAAGATTCCGTCATAGGCAGGTTCCTTTTCACAAGTTTCACTATATTTTAATTAGAGTAGAAATTTACTCTTCTTTAAAAAGAATAAATGTCAATGTCTAATTGTAGAATAATGTCGATTCAAAAATGTATGCATATTTTGCAAAAATCTTTGGGCCAGTCTTAATCTTACTGACTTTTGAACGGACAGGTCACGATGAGACAATGATTTTCATACGGGCTGGCTCAAAACTAGTACTGAAAATTTTGGGCCGTGAAGACTAAAAAAGAAACCAGTCCCGGCCCGGCCCGATTCTTTCGAAAAAAAGTAAGACCCGAACCCGCCCCGGCCCCTAAAGAGTAGTCACTAGGCCCGGTCCGGCCCTAGCCTTCAGATAAAAGTATGGCCCGGCCCGAGTTCCGCAAATGATAATAGGCCCGAACCCGACCCGCGAGCCGGGCTCGGGCTTCGGGCCTCGGGCCGGCCCGTGTAGATCTCTAATGTATTCTCTCATTTTTTTGTTACAGTATTGTTAACGTTGATTGAAGTAATTGCGCTATTTACTTTCTGTAGACGCAGAGCGTAAGGAAAGTATTGTAAATATGATAAAAATCCGATAATGAAAATATTGGTTTATTTTTACATTTTTAGGTTCCCGGAATCTGTTTTCGCTACTTTTACAATGACTCCATGTATATGTATATATATATATAGGCAGGTAGATAGGTGAGTTTTTTTTTTTTACCTTTTCTGGTCTCCAGATGTATGCGTATGTGCATACGATTATGCTCAAACTATACTTTCAATCAAGCTCCCATTCGGTGAATATATTACAGGCCACTGTAGCAAGAGCTGTATTCATTTTTGTACAAATCGGACAATGGGTTTGGTATCGGCACCATTTTTCAACCACTTTCTGGCAAAAAAAAAAAAAAAAAAAAAAAAAAAAAAAAAAAAAAAGGAAGAAAAAATTGTAATTTAATAGATTACAACGGCCATTTGGAATTTATTTCGTCCACCAAATTCCGTAGCATCCTCTTCAACAACAGATCGCAAAGATCAAACTTCAGACGACCAAAACCTTCATCGAAAAACTCTCCAAGTCCCGTTTCGAGAAGAAAAACAGTTTACAAATCGAAAGCAGTTCCACCGAATCATCCAGAGATTGCGACAAATTACCTACGTTGAGCTCAATTTTCACCGGTTAGAGTCGACCGTCTGTAAAACGCCGTGGCTAGTGGATTGGAGCCCCTCGAGAAATGGCCTTTTACTATCAATCGATTAAACATTGTTTCCTTTTTCGTGTTCGTCTTTTATTCTGCAATCGATTTTCATGGCCCACATAATCAGTTGAAGACCTCGATTTTCATGGCCTACATAATCAGTTAAAGACCTCGATTTTCATGGCCTACATACCCGTAAGGCATGGTGACGTCACGGCGACGTCGTTGTGAAGTCACACTGTGATTTTGTGACCGTCGATGTGACGTCACGTGACGTGGATCTGACGTCATAGTGACTAAAATGCGAGGTCGTTATGGCCGTTTTAGAGGTCGTTTGTGACGTCACATTGTGACCACTCTGTGAAATCACGGTGTGACAAATTTGTTAAAAGTGTGTCATTTGTGACTATTTTGGCATTAACTTTGTGACGAACCTGTGACGAAAGTGACAATGCTTTGAAGTCACACTGTGACCAATTTGTGAAATATGTGTCATTTGTGACGAACTTGTCATAAACTCTGTGATGATTTCAAATGAAAATCAAATTTCAAATTAATTGCTTAAAAGGCGCCAAGGCGAGCTAGTGAAAAAGATTCCATGCTGGAACTGGAACCCGGGCCATCAGTATAGCGCACTGACATTCTACAGACTGAACCACATGGAACGATACCCAGCCTGGAAAATTTCTCACTATTACATGTTGAAAAGACTACAAACGCAGCACAAGATGGAATATTTATCGTGAGCCACCGACATGGGGCGAGCACGAAACTTAATTAAATCCAGCATCGATTGAAACTATATTAATAATTGGAAATTTTTCCAGAGAGAAACATTCGCCTTGCATACAGTATTTCAAATGAAAATCAAATTTCAAATTAAAATTGCCTTTTAAGCTATTAATTTGAAATTTGATTTTCATTTTAAATACTGTATGCAAGGCGATGTTTCTCTCTGGAAAAATTTCCAATTATTAAAATAGTTTCAATCGATGCTGGATTTAATTAAGTTTCGAGCTTAACCCATGTCGGTGGCTCACGATAAATATTCCATCTTGTGCTGCGTTTGTAGTCTTGCCAACATGTAATAGGGAGAAATTTTCCAGGCTGGGTATCGTTCCATGTGGTTTAGTCGGTAGAATGTCAGTGCGCTATACTGATGACCCGGGATCGAGTCCCGGCGTGGATATTTTTCACTATGTTGGCCTTTGTGCCTTTTAAGCAATTTATTTGAAATTTGATTTTCATTTGAAATATTGTATGCAAGGCGAATGTTTCTCTCTGGAAAAATTTCCAAGTATTAATACTGTGATGATTCTTGTCATAAACACTACGATAATTTTAAAGTAAACTTTTGTTTGAAATATAAAATCTTATCTTTTTACCTTACTTTTTAGCAAGATATCGCTATTTTGGAGTCCTATTCTTCTAAAATATTTTTAATCTTCCATTTAAAAAACAATGCTTATCAACTGACATCTTTTTTTAATAAGTTCTAAACTTGATCTTGAATTCAAGCTTAATATTAAGAATGTGTAAGCTTTTTAATGTGATGTGATTTGTCATTGCTTTATTAAATAGGAACATGGAGTCTTACGGACATTAATACAACTGTTATTTATAGAACGACTGGATAAGCCCTATTTATTTAAATTTTTTATTCCCGTATATATTGTATTTTGTGAATATGAGCTAATTAGATTTGGTATGTTTTATAGGAAAAGACTGATCTGGGAAATAGAAACAACAAGTAAGATATATCATGCGTTAAGAATAGATTATAAAACACTTTCCAACTCTTCCTAAATGTTTTAACAAGACATCGGGGGACATAACGTAAATAAGATAACTAGTAAACATGAAAACGCGTAAAACATTTGAAAAACTGATTTACACAGTTACCATCCACAGCCAAATATGTTTTCTAATTCTTTTAAACAGTCCTGTATTTGATCTGTAGATTGATATATATATATATACTATATAATGGAAAAATTTAGTTTATCAAGGAAACGCATAACAGGTTGAAATTCTCTTTCAGCAATTTATACTAATATATGGAAACATACTTAAATAATTTTGTACAACCCCGTAGTTTACCTAGAACCTTTATTACACGCCACTATTTAGTTAAAATTTAATTCAAATTAAAACACACTTAAAACTGCTGAAATCACATTTCCAGAAATTATAATTTATAGACGGCAACGTATCCAATTCTTTGCGTGACCCTGTATATCATTTTATCTATATACTACAAGCATTTCTTAGTAAATTAAATACAGTGCAGCGTAAAAATGCATAACTTATTTAAAAACCACCTTTAAGCAATACCCAGTAACCCTTACGAATACTTTTGTATAGTCCTGTATATGAATTATAGCATATATACACCATATGCTATGCATAAATGTAGTGAATCATAATTAAAAATGCATTTCCAGAAATCATCGCTAATGAACAGTACTTCGGATACAATATAGTATCTGAAATATTTTGTGTGTCCCTGTAAATGCTATATACACTTCGTATTATACATGAAATAATTCATAGTATGTAAACCTCAACGACGTATATCAATTTCATTACATATCAAATAGATTAACATAAATAAAGTACGCCGCAAACAATTCCCTCCACCCCTATATCATTATGTATTTGAATTCCTTTTCTAGCCCTGTAAATGAAAAATAACTATTCTTTTGCATCGCATATTCTACGGAATGCACATTTTAGTGCGCTTCATAAATGCATATCAATTTTATTCTGTTTGAAAGCGTGTAAAATCATTAAAAATCATTTGAAACGATTTTTTTCCACAGGCCGTAATGTAATGGAATACAATTGACTGTCCCTGTAAATGAACTAAACATGCTACAAACTTCATTACAAATAGGGACCTTGCTATGGTAAACGTCAATAACATCCAAAAATTTCAGGTCAATCCGAGTATATTTACGCGAGTTAGAGCGCGGACAGACGGCCAGACAAACCGAAGTCATAAACACTTTTCAACTTTATCGGGCATGAAAAACACTTTATTTCAATGCTTAAATATTATATTTTATTTTTTAATGCCAATAAAATAAATGTATCGAGAACATAGAAAATGAGTTTACAACCAAAGAAAATTTAATAACTGATTCTGAATGTCTACAATTAAATGTTTGATTAAAATCACAAACAGCAAAAAAAAAAAAAAAAATGCTTAAATACAATTAAAAAAATAATTATAACAATTTGAAAAACACTAAATAATTAGTATTTATAATTGTACTATTAAACAACAACAAACTATAATAGATGAATTAAATGCATTTAACAGTTTCTCAAAAATCTTTCCATCGCCATATTGCGTCTGAAAAGAATCTCAGCTCAGTCTTATTGTATACAACATACAACTATTTAACTCATGATAATAATCTACCAAACAGGAACAAAAAATTTAAATTAAATAAGACATACCTTTTTAAGTTCCATAAATATTTTAATAATATCCGTATTTTATCCTAAATTGTCAGGCATATTTCTGTTAGCTTAAAAAACTAACTTTCCGCGTCAGTTGTTCTCTGATCCTTATTTTATTCTGCGGTTTAATCGAGAGCAGACGATATTAGCAAGCAGGTGCTCCTACTGTATTATTATATATATATATATATATATATATATTTTCTTTTGTACACAACAGAGAGTTTAAATGCGCAATAATTTTATCTTATTTAAGAGTATCTGTAAAGAAAATTTTCTATTTGAATGAAACACCTGCCTTTTTTCTTTCTTTTTTTTAAAGTAAAGTTTGTTTTACACGTAGTCATATCTCTAAAACACGAATTTGAAATACGAATAATTATATAGGTTTTGTACAAAATTTGTATACATATTTTTTCGGAAAATACCAATTTTATTTAAAAAGTCTAAAAGAAGTAGAATTTTTTAAAAAATAGTTATTTAAAATAGTTAAACACTAACAGGAAAAAATATGACTTGAATGCAAATTCTAAAGCAAGAAATGCATATATGACTAAACACTGAGTATTCTTTCTACGTGCTCATTAAAAGATACAGACTTACCTGTAATAGAAAATTTTAGTTTGAAACCACAGAAGGGTTTCGAATACCACTGCTCGACAAAAAAAATAAATAAATAAATAAAATAAAATAAAACAACTTCCTCCCTGCAAACTAAATATATAAAGTGTGCAGATTTAATATTCCTAATTCTAAATATGTTATCCAAATTGCTCCAATACGTACCATTTTTCCGAGAAACACTTTTATAATAATAGCAATCAGTGAAGGATTAAATTGCAATGGTAGATAAAATTTAAATCATAAAAAAGTATACTTTCACTGTCTTAAATAACAAATTGATAAAATATAGCATGAAAATCTAGTTTGTTGATACTTCTACCGTGCATTTTCCTTTTTCTGCCCTCCCCCCTCTTTTCGTGTCCGAATTTACTATTTCCTATCCACTAATATATTTTCATTCCTTATGTCGCTGTAACTCGGGCATGTAATATCTCTGTTCATTTTCAAAGATTTTTGATGTTCATATTGTTGTCACACTGTGACTTACAATGAGGTGATTTTTTTTAAAACATATGTGACATGACGTACGTTACATGCAGTGTCATAACAGTGACGTCACAATTTTTTTTAATTGCCAGAAAATATAATTTTACATAAATAACATGTTTTGAATATATTTTGTATTTTTTAAAGTTTTCTAAGAAGTTCACATCTCAGTCACAATGTGACATCACTGAGTGGTGGCATTTTGGTCACAGATGTGACGTGACCACAGTGACTCACAGTGACGTCACAACGACGTCACCGTGACCATGCATGCTATGAGGGTAATGAGTTGAAGACCTCGATTTTTGCTTTGCAAGACGATTTTCATTTCGGCGTCGCTCTTTGGCTTTGTATTTTTCCATATCTGATAATTTGCGCCTACTCATTTTGTAACTTTTTCAATTTTTAATGATTTTATGCCTTTCAGTTACCTATTCAAACAATTTTTAACGATTTTATGCCTTTCTATTACCTATTCAAATAAAAATCCTTCTGAAAATAAAGAACATCGTTGAATTTCGTTAAAAAAAAATAAAATGCGAGCATCATTTGGCCCCATCCTCAACCGAAAACAACAACCATTTCTAAATGGTTAAAAAACTAAATTAATTAAATATTTTTATTGTTCACGTTCATCTTTTCTTAACACAAGAAATAATTCAATAGAACTGTACTCAGTTTATTAAAACACTAGCTGACCCGGCCGGCGTTGACCGGTCCAGTGATAATAACCTTAAATGAACCTCAAATTTTTATTCTTTTATATCTTTAACTCCATTTTTCCTGTATTTATATTTTTAAATGAAAAAAATAGCAATAAAATATCGCATTGAAAGTATGTGCTATTTGATATTTAAGTCGGGACGAAACACTCAGGTTTTTATTGATTTAGTCGAAATTTTCACGCATTTTATGTTGTATAAAATGTTTCTACCCGTCCAAACATTTTGAAATTTTTGTAGGTTTAAATTTGATCTGTTGAGTTGCTCTAAAGAGATTGTGTTAAAATACGGACGTTTAGTTACTTTAACCCCTTAAGGGGCACCGGTATATATTATATACCACCTACGATTAATAAAATTTTACACCAGAAAAATTTTATTAAATTTTACTTTTCTAACTTTGGTGGAAAAAAGCCATAAAATTGCTTTTACTTATTTTGAAATCGGATTTTTCAAAGATTCCGGTGGGAATTCAGCATTTCACAAACGTAATTGCTTGCCCCCCAAGGGGTTAAGCCACAGCTGCCAACTTTTATCCTGTTTTCTTACCACTAAAATTTCTATTGAATGTTAGCGGTAAGAAAAGAGTGTAAAAGTTGGCAGCTATGCTTTTATCGTAGAAAGAATATCGTCTCCGTGAGGCGCGAAGATACCTGCGTTCACCGGTGTATTTGAAAGGGTTAAAATTCATATTTTTTAAAACCGATTGCACCATCGATTAGAAGGAGATTTCAGCGTCGAAAAAAATTTTAAAAGCACATTTTTGTTTTGTTGGTACCTCTAAAACGGCACCCTGGGCAGGCGGTGCCATTAGGGGGGAAAACATTTTCCGGAAAAGCCTCCTTTTTTTAATTATTTTTTCAAAGGATTAACTGCTATATTTTTTTCGTATTGATTGCGGCATTTCAGACTTACGAATACGATCTTTTGGAATATGTCTTCCAATTTAAACTGTACCGAGCGGTTTGATCAATGTCGGTTAAAACAAAACTATAAAAACATAAAGAAATCCGCCCACTCAGTTGTTCATACGTAAATACGATTTTGGGGCATCCGTGAGCTCTTTTTTCTTCTCAAAAGGACAGAGATGAGTTTTTAACCCTTTAATTCTCGCTCCCGTCATATTCTCGGGTTGTGTCTTGTACTCAAATTGTTTGATTCCCACCAGTTTTACAAAATAGTGAAATTGGCTATATTTTAGTGTCGTTTTTCCTGCCAATTAGATAAGGTGAATATTTCTTTTTCAAAACAGTGGTGCCAATAAGCAATTTGAATTTTTCAACCGTAATTTAATTCGAGCGTTAAGGGGTTAATGAGAGTTCTTTGTGATTTTTAATTAAATACCCAGTTAATTATTAGAAATTTAAAATTCTGAGTCTCGGGACCACCAGGAAAGGACATGGACTAACCATATACGAATTTTCAGCCTTGTGCGTGTGGTAGATTTTGCTAGCCATCACAGACAGTCACACGTACATACACAGAGCGAAACTTTCTTTTATTAGTGTAGGTTTCCTTTTCTTTCCCCTTTAAGGGGCATGCAATTGCGTTTCTGTAATGTTGAATTTACACCGGGAACTTTGAAAAAAAGTTGTTTCAAAATAAGGAAATGCAATTTTTCGACCTTTCTTTTCCCCCACCAAAGTTAAAGAGGTAAAATTTAATTAAACCTTTCTGGTGCTGAGCACGAAAATATTAGGTATGATAAGATATATCCCACAGCACCTCAAGTAGTTAAAAGTAAAGAAAAAAATTAGAGTTAGTTTTAATTATCTGATAAAACCATAGAGGAATGTATTGCATGCAATGGAGGAACAATAGAGAGAGTTATCAATATTAGGAGCAATTTAAAAGGTCCATTATCATAACTATGTAAATTCAGTTTCAATATTTATTTTCAATGATAGGTCTTGATTTCAGCACGGGTGAAATGAAAATTCATTGAAAATGGTGTCATAAATTTAGGGAAAAGTTTGAGCTGTATGAGAAAGTGCCGTTTTTTTTTTAGAATATGAGGTCATTTTCACAAGTGGAAACATTTCGAAAAAGTTTCATAAAAGTTTGAATTAAGTTTTAACTTATTTTTATTCTAGCTAACTGTTCGTTGCCCGGCCCCGTGATATTGACCTATAAATTCGTCTTAAATAGACCTAAAATCAGGGTACCTAATGTAGGGACCCAATTGCTTTTGGCCGCGTATATCCGCATGTTTTCTCACTTTTTTCACAAATAGTTTTTGTCAATTTTTATTAATTATATAACGTTTTCAAAGCCTGTGTAAAAAATTCGTGAAAAATATTAATATTTAATGGTTAAATGGCTTGTAAGAAGTGTTTTCTTCTTATTTTTTCCCATTTAAAAAAATAATATTTCTTATAGTCCAAACTTTGGATTGTTTGTAAATTATAAATAAAATGTATTCAAAGCCTGCTAATTATTTTCGTCGAAAATATTATTAATCAGTTGTAAAAACATGAGCAAAAGGCAAGCGCGTATTCAAGTTCTGAGCGAATATTGATCAGATTTAATTTTTTTTATTACTTCTAATCAACCGAATGTTCCGAGATTTTTAGATGCAATATACATGTGTCCGAAGAAAGAGTAAAAAATGTGTATTAAAATTCCGACGTTTAGCCTGAAAGAAAAAGTGTCTCGAGGAATTGCGAAGTGATTACCAGTCATAATTTTTTATTTATTTATTTATTTATTTATTCGAAACGGATGGCATTTGTTATACAGAAGAAAATTCCACAATTAAATTGATATTTTTGTTTTTCGTATCTCTAAAAATGAGACTGAAGGGGTTCGAAGAAAAGTGGGGGAAACACAAATTAAAAAAAATCTAAAGGGTTAAAATTCGTATTTTTTTTAAAACTGATTGGGCCGTTTGAAAGTAAAAAGTACGAAAATTAAGCATGTATTTTTAGTTTTTCTCCATTCTCAATGGTTTAGAGGACTTCGAAAGAAAAAAAGCTATTAATGGTCATCGGATTTCTACAGCTAGTGTTCTTACGGAACTGGAGTCACGAGCCATTTTGAGAAAAATAATGTAATTTTCGAGAGTGTTCGTTTTGATTTTAAATAATATCTCGGTTAATAAATAAAACAATTTTAAAATTTGAGCCCAGGTTGCATCAGGACCTGCCTTGGACTATCCTAGCTCAATTTTTTAGATCTCTACGTTCAGCAGATTTTCCTAGCCTTCACGGACACGCACACACACCAACATCCTTCTTTTATTATTATAGATTACTATTTATTTGAACGTATAGTATTCTGCAAATTTTTCGAAATGTGAAGTAGAGTCATTCCAGATTTTTTATTTTATTGAATTTTGGGGTAGGCATAGTCTTAATACCTTAACTGTTTTGCCCGAGCGGCACTCG
This sequence comes from Maratus speciosus, assembly GCA_963932465.1. Taxonomy (NCBI): domain Eukaryota; kingdom Metazoa; phylum Arthropoda; class Arachnida; order Araneae; family Salticidae; genus Maratus; species Maratus speciosus. The sequence continues at coordinate 179,433,351 of OZ010793.1, forward strand.
GGCAAAAACAGTTTATTATCTTCGATACTAAGAGAGTTTGGATACCACTTAATTTTAACTGTAATCTTTGGTTTGTTAAATGATATACCTTTTTCGATTGTACAAAGTCAAATATTTTAGTTTTAAAAAAAAGTGGTGCCGGGACCTTATTTTTAATTTATTGTGTCAAAAAAAAAAAGAAAGAAAGGAATAGTTAAGGGGTTAAAATGTTCCCCGAAATTTCGAGCCAGGATTTCTTTTTAAGTGTTTTTATTGCAGAAAAGTGGACTTTGGGAAAATAACATTATTTTATAAAAGTAATAGTGCTCTTTTGGTAATATTTAGAAATTCGTCCTTCAGAAATAGCGTAAAGACAATAATTTTATAAATGATCTTTTAAAAATTTTGTGGCACACATAAGATCCTTTCACGGCATACCAGTGTCGAATATCCCATACTCATTACTTGGTTGACAAATATTGTACCATGTTTGGGCCTTTTTTTTTTTCGTTTTCACTGAACTTTTTATTAGCCCCCGATATGGTATTTCTTTCGGCCAGCAATTAAAATGTCGTCTCCAAAAAATAACGTTCCGTTGTATAAACCAGCCGTAAAACAAAGCAGATGTATCATTGTACTGTTAAATACTCTACTGCAATTTTATGCCATCGTATTTGGGAAAAAAGTACTTTTAAATGCAATTTGTTTGAAAACTGCATTTCAATTTATTTTGGAGATATTCTTTTTTTTTTTTTTTTTTTTGTAGTTTTTAACGCCATCTTTGTAACAGTGGCAACTGAAGTACTCCATTTCTGTAGAAAGTAAAGGGAAAATATTTGAAAAATAGTAATTTTATCTTTTTGTTGCCATTTTCCCATAACAACTGAAAAAAATGTCATCGAATATATCATCATCGTGGTATTTTGAAAAAATATAAATGAATGATTTCTGATAAAGCATGGAGCTATTATAAACTGTATTTAATTTTAAGTATCTATATTAATATTACAAACAAATGAAGGCATCTGAATCATTAGATAGCCGAATTTTTTTGTCGAGTTTTTTTATTGACGACATCTCTTTTTTGGGGTTTGTATATTATTTAACGATTGTGATGTCATATGCATACTTTACTGCAGATGTTGTTTAAGACTAGATCGTAAATGAGGAATTCTCCCTCCGGATGCAAATGACGTCATTTTATATAAAATAAAAGCGAGTGTTTTAAGTCTTAAAACTGAAATATGTTTTGTACTAGCAATATTTATAAACATATACATTTTATTTTCATCGGGGGCGACACTAAATTCTGAAAACGCAGAATTCCTATTTTGTAGTTATTAAACTTAACTTGGTTCATGCACGTAAAGTTGGAATTTTATAATCGATTTTTCATTCAGTTTCTGATATGATAGAATTTAAAATAAAATAAATTAAAATAAAAGTTTACACGTGAGTTTCCATTGGCAATGCAACGTTTTCATATTTTTAGACTTTAAATATAAATTAGTAAATTGATTTAAAGGCATTTTTCCGTTATCCGAGTCACTTGATAAATCACCAAATACTCTATATCAGCTGTATTCAACCTGCGGCCCGCAGGCCTCATGTGGCCCGGCGACCTTTTACCTGCGGCCAAAGACACTTGAGATGTGCATAAAAAGTTTTTAAGACCTTCACTGTTGTTTTTATATTTCTATGGTAATTCAAAACTTGTCCTGTCATTTACAAATAACTTCAATTAATGTAAAAGCATCTTAAATTCCGTTTTCTTAGTCAAAAGTTATTTTCACAAATCTGTACTACACATTTCTACAAAAATAAATAAATAAATAAATATAAATATAAATAAATGAAAAACATTTTTATCATGAGCAAAAGTGACTGATTTATTAGGGAAAATTGCCTTTTTTTCTCTTTAGAACTTGAATATTCTGCATTGTTACATTATTGCGTTGTACACATATTGCATAGATATTTTTTTATTTTTTTTTAGGATTGAATGTCTGTCGCAGAAAAATATTAACATCAAAACATTTTTACACCTCTATTTCCAAACAGAAAAACTTCGCAACATTTTTCTACAACATTGACATAGAAATCAAACACGAAGATTATTATTTGGAAATAGTGGTGTTAACTCTTTTAATTATTCTTCCGCAACAAACGTTTAACTCTACTGATAATATTAACTTTGTTATAATGTTTTATTATACTGTTTATGTTGTCTTACTATTTTAATTATTGTTTTTATATTCTTTTTTAAGTGTATTGCGGCCCGCCTAACGCCGCAGACATAAGTTTGCGACCCGCGAGAAAAAAGATCTGTATATGGCTGCTCTATATGGTAGCATCTGTAAACGTGTTATAGCAACAATGGAATTAAATATGCGCCAAACCATGATCGGTAAAATATACCAACTGGCTTTGAAACTACAACTGTAAAATATTTGAATACGTTAAGCGCCACGTTAGTCAACGGTGACTGATACTGAACTTTTCGCTTAAAACGCGTCATTCACCGATGACTGACAGTCTAAAATATAATATAAAACTAAATGTATATATATATTTTTAAGTAATTATTGAAAATTTATTTAAAATTTACTTATCTTTTTTATTTATTACTGTTTTATACTTTCTTAAAAATTACTTAAAACGTTGTAAATTCTTCAGCTTCAGCGCCAGTCACCGTGGCACTCAACGTGTTAAACACTAAAAAGTAGAGTAAAATATAAACTAAAAAAAGAGTGTAATATGTATATATTTTTTTAATAACATTAATTAAATTATTATTACACGTTTAGAAAACAATTTAGAAATCCTGTATAGTTTAAGTAAGGCTTTTTTCCTTTTCTTCTGCCATATCTTAAATTAAAAAAAGCAGAGCAAAAATTATATATTTTTTAATGCATTCACTAGTTCGCGCTTTCTACGAAGCGTACATGAAAGCGGTGAATTTTCCATAACCCAGGCAATCATCCGATTAAAGACTTAATCACTAAAGTTGATATAAGCTGGTGTGATACAATAAGATCAAAAGAAATGTGCAAAGCCTATCGAAAAGCATCTATCAAAATAATTTTTATAATTCTAGCTTAGGGGTGATCCATAAATGATATCACGCTTTTTTTCAATATTTTTGACCCCCCCTTCCCTCCTTTGTCACAAAGTGTCACACTTCACCTTACTTCCCCCCCCCCCTCTTGTCACATGTCACTCTATATTACAGAAACATGTACTTGCATTTCAGAAACAAAGCACTGTGTTATAGATCATATTTAATATTTTTTTTAACTTTAACTATGTGTTTTAATGACATTTGTGAGTACAACTATAAAAAGAAGTCGTGTACTTATTTTATATGAAATAAGATTAAGGTTTACGACAAAAAAGATAATTAATATACAATAGTAATAAAATATTAATATGAAAGAGCAATTGAAAACAGTAGTATTTTGGAATTTGAAATGGAATTTAATATATTTGGCTTTAAATCTTATCCTTACTTTACAAATACAAAATACTTTAAACTTAATCTGCTGATTTGTAATGCTTTTATTTTAACCAAAATGTGTGATGTCACATTTCTTCTTAGCCCCTCCCACCCCCTTGTCACAAACTGCCACAATTTCATGAACCCCCCTCCCCCCTCCAAGCGTGACATCATTTGTGGATGGCCCCTTATCAATAATGAGAGAAAAAACGGTTACAATATTCCATACAAAAATATAGTTCAGATTAATAAAATAGAGTAAACACAGAGATATAACCAGGGTTCTCGCTACCGCTCTCGCCATTGCGCCAAATTGCGACAAAATGCTTTATTTGGCGAGTAAACGAACAATCAGATTTGCCAAATTGCGAGTGCTCAATTTCTGCTCTTTTTAAGCGTGTGCCAATACAGTCCAGATTCTTATCCGCGTTACTGAACGATTGATGTCGCTTTTCATGTTCAATCTTCAATAGCACCGTTCCATTTACATTATTCTATTTATAGAGATATTGAGCCAACACCAATTCAGTATAGAAACAGCCAAAGATACAGAAAGGATTATGCCATATGTATTTACTTATTGTCAATTGATCTCTATCTATGTGCCGGCATCGCGCTGGTAAAAACACAAACAAAATTACGTGCATCAAGTACTAAATATAGAAAAGTCTTGCTGGAATGCGTCTTTGAAATTAGCCATTTACCGTACTATTTATTAGTTGTGTGCAAAGTATCAGTGGCGGGTCAATCTTTTCTATCTGTTAGGGTAGAAATCTCATAGCAATTTTTATTGTATATTTGCATAACAATAAATCAAAGATCGTCGCTGTTTTGAATTTTTATTTGGACTGCTAAAAGAATGTCTGAAACATTTACACATTTGCAGGGCTCGCACTGTTCCTAAAATTTTCGCACTTTGCTACCAGTATTTTAAATAAGAATTCTTCCTGGTGGGTTACTTTAACATCTATAATAGAATTATACAACAAGGATTATCGTTTTAATTTAGTGGTAGCAAAGTGCGAAAATTTTAGGAGCGCTGCGAGCCCTGCATTTGGAGACATTCAGAATTTACTTATTAGGTGCGTTCGTAATTATATAAATACGTAGCACCTATAGTCGTCCTTCGGTCCGTCTGTCTGTCTGTTCGTCCGTCCGTCCACATACAACAGAGCAAAAACAATCCAACCGAATGGTCTGAAATTTTAAATATATAATTATTGCAAAATGTTATCGAGTCATTTCAAATTTTATGAAAATCGGATGCATAGTTTAATTACAGGGACAGTCAAAAGTTTTCCGTTACATTCAGGCCAATGTGGAAAAAATTATTTCAAGTGCATTTTAATGATGCTACAACCTTTCGAACAGAATGAAATTGATATGCACTTATGAAGTGCACTAAAATATACATTCAGTAGAACATGCAGTGCAAAAAATATTTATAAAATTAGTTAAAAAAGAACGCACCTCATTTGCCACGTTTAATGTGCAATTTCCAACTTGTTTTTAATAGTTTGTGTAGCAGATAGTCGAATTTCTATTTTATAAGCAATCACAAAAAATTACGTTGTCTTAGACATATTGAAAGAAAAAGAGAGACAATAAGGGGTTAAAGATAGATTTTTCAGTGTTTCACGCCGAATCTTTTTTGCTAACATATTTTTTTTTTCATTTAGCTTGTAAGAACTTTACTAATTACCCCTAAAGACTATTTATTCACGAACTATTATTCGAGAGAAGATTCCTCTGAAAGGATCTTCTAAACTTTCCCACGCTAAATCTCATCGATCATTCCTGAACAAAGCTATGGTGCCATCAAGGCTAGAAATATAAATGGAGAAGACAGTACAATTTCGTTCCGCCGCGAGTTGAACATTCCGTGGAATCACAGAGAAAGCAGGAGCTTCAGCCGTCCAGTAAATGAGCGGTGGCAACGGCTGAGGGGGAGAAAAGACGATTTCTCCTAGGGCGGCGAGCTTCAGCCTTCGAGAAATAGGCGGTGGCAACGGCTAAGAGGGAAAAAGACTAGTTTTCCCTAGGACCGGGAGTTTCAGCCTTGGAGAGAGGCGAGGTGGCAACGCGGGAGGAACGGAGAAGGAGTTGAGAAGGGAGAGAGTGAGGACGCTGGCGAGGAGGTCTGGCTGGACCAAGTGGTGAAGGAGCGAAGCGAGGAGATGAGATAGATGGTCGTCCGATCAGTCTTCTCTCCGATTGAAGCACTATATCTGTGGAAGCAGCCCGTTGATGGAACTTTTTATCCTGTTAAAATGACGAGAACCCAAGACTAATATTATTTAAGTTGTATATACTCTTATTCAACCTAGATATCAATGTAAATAAAGGACTTAGATTTTAGTAACTTACGCTACCATAGACTCTTGTCCAGTGATATCTAAGTCCCTACAAGCTACTGTTTTTAGGGTTTCGTTCATCTGACGAAACCCTATTCGTCTCACTCCCCTGTCTGTCTGTCTGTCCGTCATAGAGCCCGTTCGCAGAAACTACATGTGTTGGAGACTTGAAAGGTTCCATACTTATAGCTGGACACCTAAGATCAAACGACAAATCATAAAATTTTGAAAAAGTCGTAATTAGCGGACGTTATTAATTAAAAACTCCCAATTTTACGTCTCATTAACGAAGAAACGGCATAAATGAATGCAGGCACGAACAGACTCTCGAAATATTTTCATTTCTCCTCCGGGTTGCCACACAGCAGCGCTTCCAGATTGGAAATTGCAGGATTACCAGAGCTTATTTCAAGTTAAAAAGTGTACTCGACATTTTTAAATCGTTTCCATTCTCAGAAAGTATTCACATTAGAAATTTGTAATTTATACAGACAGACGCAGAAAGAAATCTAATTTCAGTAAGTATAGAGATCGTTTCTCTGCGATGTGTACAGTGGTGGTCAAAATTATAAGGACAAGGCAAAAATCGCCAAATCTTGGCTACATTTGGCCGGAAACTTATGCAAATTTAATGGCTGGAAACCAATGAAAAATGAAGAATATTTTTATAAGTTTTTTTGGAAATATGTGGAAAATTCATATTCATAAAATGCATTATGGATTTATACAGCCATCTGATATGGACAAAATTATAAGAACAACTGTATTTGTGTGTTCTAAAAAGTAAAATTTGCATGTTTTTTGCTCTGCACACGGAACACCTGGACGATATAAATGCGTATTAAGCGTTTGGGATCGTCATATTCTGTTTTTCAGTCATGCCGCTAGATACAAAGATTTCGGAGTTTGAGAAAGGGAAAGTGGATGCATTTAAAAGTTCAGGACTTTCTGTAGGCCAAATTGCGACAAAGTTCAATAGATCAAGAACGGTTATTTACGATTATCTTAAAAATTCCGGTAAATATGGACGGCAAAGACATACAAGTAGGCCATCTTCTGCTTCTGTACGGGCGAAAAGAATGATAATAAAGCGAGCTTGCTCCAAAAAACAAATGTGAACAGAAATAAAACGTGAATTAAACTTAGAATGCAGTGCTCGAACTGTTCGACGTGTTTTACAAAAAGAAAAAAAGGTTCACTATGGTAAACATATGTCACGACCGCCTCTTACAAAAGTTCATAAGAGACTGAGGATGGAGTTTGACAAAAAATGCATTACTATGTGGAAAAAAAAGTGGGATGATGTTGTCTTTTCCGATGAGAAAAAGTTTAATTTGGATGGACCAGATGGTTTTCGCTACTTTTGGTATGATCTCCGTAGATAAAAAGAAATTTTCTCAAAGCGTGCATTTGAAGGTGGCTCAGTAATGGTCTGGGGGGGTTTCGCAATTAGTGGAACTACTCCAATAGTTTTTGTGCAGGGTATAATGAATCCCGAGAGTTATTTTGATGTATTGGGCGATAATATTTTACCAGAAGCACCGTTAATAACGAGTGGAGATTACTTTTTCCAGCAGGACAATGCCTCAGTACATGTTTCTCAAATTTCAAAATCGTGGTTTGCTGTTAATTTCGTGAAACTACTTCATTGGCGGGCCAGAAGCCGTGATCTGAATCTAACGGAAAATCTGTGGGGTATTCTGGCACGCGAATTATATAAAAATTGTATACAATATGAAAACAAGTAAGAGCTTATGTCCTCCATTGAAAACGCCTGTTCAAATATTTCCAAGAACGTTCTTAAGGAATTGTCAAACTCAATGAGGTCAAGACTGATAAATGTGATTGAGCAGAAGGGGAAGATTATTAATTATTAGTGTGTTTCAGACAAAAACATTTATTGTTCTTATAATTTTGTCCAATTTTTACAACGACATATTTTGTTAATTATAGCAAAACATTCATAATTTGCATTTTCAATATTTTGATTTCTACAATGATTTCTAGCATAAAAAAGTATTTTATGTATAAATTTCACTTTATGTAGTTCAGAAATAATCTTTTTCTGTGCATTTTTCAATTGTTCTTATAATTCTGACCACCACTGTATAACAGAAAAAATCCTCTAAAAATCGATCGATAAAAATTTAATTTTCTTCCATTACAAAAGCAGGTGTTGATAGATTTGATTTCCGACGGCTGGGATAAATTCTTTTCTCCAGACAAATGGCACCTGGCCACGTGATTTTTCATAGTAGGATATTTTAATACGAAATTTAAACTTTTTAAATATTTAATTTTTAGATTAAATTTTTATACATCCCGACATGAAAATTTTCGCCGATTTCATACATGCTCATATCAAATTCCTATCTTAATTACAAGCTGAGATATTAATTATTATTTAATTAGTAATTGGTTTTATTTCTATCAAATGGGTAAGGGAGACCGGGGCAAGTTTTCCAACGTTTTATAATTTTATTTTTGTATTTTTTTATTTTTAACTATTTTGATATCTACAGGATATCTTTGTATTCCCTAGACCTTTCTGTACAAACTGGCACAGTTATTTTTCAAAAAACTAAACATACTTTTTCACAAAAAATTGTTAAGTCTAATCATGTTACGTTAGAAAAAATGCCCCGTATGCGGGTTAAGTTTTCCAGCCTACTAAAAATGGTCAGGGGCAAGTTTTCCAACTATATTTTAAATGGTAAAACACAGTTAATAAATCTTGCTTGTTAATTAATAAGTATTTTTTATTGTGAACTAAATGCACAATAACATAACAGTAGTATAAGAAACAGTTTTAATCCATTTTACATTTCAAGACGAAGGTCCAAACAGCTCCCTTGCCGGGATTGGATTCTGTTTTTTCTCGCCCTTTTTATCTGATTTCTTTTGCAGTTTCCCTTTTTTTTAGAATCATTTTTTTCCTTTTCAGTTGATTTTTAACAGGAGAATCAGCCAGTACAATACTTCCTATTTTTCTTTCCACTCCGTGTTTGCCTCCTTAGTGCAGCCTTCGCAAAAGTCCTAACTTCTTCTGGTGTAGGCAAAGTTTGTTTGGATGTAGAAGGAACGCCTTTTTCATTAAGCAATGAGGAAATTTTGAGTAGAACTTAAGGAGCGGCTTCTTTGGAAGTGCTAGCCTGCGTTGGTGTAAAAGGATTAGATGCTTTCGTCGTTTATTTGTTTTTTTTTTGGGGGGGGGGGGGCGGATTATTGAAGAAAGTTTGAAATCTTTTCAGGATTCTTGGTGCTTTCAAGATTTGGTGCGCCAGGAGCTGGCCTGTCAGAAAAGTAGGATGGCATAAAAGCAGACTGTAAATATTTCAGGATTCAGTAGGAAAATTCACTAACGTTTAAAACCCGCCATAATATTGACTGTGGATTAACGCCAGTGGAGCGGATTATTGAAGATCTAATCACGGTTAATTTGCTTTTTGAGGGGCCCATACAAACTGCGATCTCAGTGTTGTAGCTTATAACTATAAAGGTATAATTAACATAAAACGGATTCATTAAATAAACCCATTTTAGAAAAAAATGACATTTTATTATATTTTTTTAATTTACCTTGTTTTTCATATTGATAGTTTTACTGAAATTACTAAATGATCGAACGGGTTCGTAGTATATATGGTTATTTGGCCGATTTATCTACACAATAAATACATTTTTGATACAGCAAGCCGAGTTGATTTAAGAGAGGGGACGTTTTCAGGACGACGTTTTCAGAGAGGGGACGAGAGAAACATGTTGGAAAACATGCCCCGTACGTTATTGGAAAACCTGCTCCATCGCCATATTTGAACTTTTACACTACCTGGCTGAATAGCGGTGTAAGTTATTTGTGAAACAAACGCATAGTTACCTGAAGAAAGAAACCCTTTTTGCATGCAATGTCAAAACAGTAAGTTTAACGCTAGTACGATTTTTTTTTTTACGTTTTAATAAAAACTTAAAATCTTAATCATCTTTGAAAAACTGAAAAAAACAGCTCTCCAGACGAAGTGACAGCAACTATTAAGCTATAACTTTTGTAGATGGTGTGTAAGATGTTGCCACTTCAATCAGTTCACTCGCTAGTGTGACCTAGCGGCTCATTTAAAAACTAAAGCGAGTTGGAAAACTTGCCCCTATGGAAAATGTGCCCCGGTCTCCCCTATATTAAAATGAAGGCAAGTGCTTTTTAGCCGCGATTTCATTTAAATTAGGAAATCTAACAATGCGATCTGTTTGAAACTTGAAGATATTTCATAACACATAAGAAAAGTTTAAATAAAGATTGGCGCGTGAAATATCTGATAGGGGGGGGGGGGCGGAGGGGCGCTAATTTCACTAATTGGTTTATTTCTATTATATACTTATTTTAAAAGGCAGTCACGTGATGCTTGACTACAGTAGTCTTCTGAACGGTGTCCTATTTTTTTTAAATGCAGCATAAATGTTACTTATGCCAGATAAAAATTTCAGAAGTATTGATACTACTATTTTCGAATAGTAATTTAAACAAATATCTTAAATTCTTGGTTAAGACCGCCAACCCCTCGACTAGCATATCTCCTGATAGGTTGTTTAACGGAGTTACGTTCAGATACAGTTTTGTTAAGAATAGAGTGCGCTCCCTCGTGGTGGAATGAGGAACTAACAAACCGCTATTTCATTGAAGTAGGAAATCTAACAAGGCGATCTGTTTGAAACTTTAAAATAGTTTATAACACATAAAAAAAGTTTATAAAAAATGGCGCGTGAAATCGGCCAAACTCGAGCACAATTATTTTAAAAAATCGAAATCTACAAAAGAAAAAAAGAAGTGAAAGCAGAGTTTAATTAGTTTAGCAAATTAGCTTAGTTCAGAAAACTAACAGCCTAAGTTTTGAAATGTGATAAAAAAAGAAACCCACGTTCTTTTTTTACTTTCTTTCTTTTTTTAAGAAAATTATGTTATTTATCTTTTTAAAAACTAGAATATTTACAAGAATCTGTATTAGTCATAGTAAGTCAAAAAGATGGCTTTATAATCCCACTTTGACGTCTTTTGTTTCGGGGAGATTTTTTGTAACACCGTTCTTTCTATTGACGAGGATAGAAACTATTTATCTCTTTGCTTTCGTAGTTTAAAATCTAGAAAGAAGCAAAAAAATTTGAAAGGAAATGCAGATGTGAAACGATACTCTAAAATGCGATTAGCCGGGGAAAATAGGAGGGAGTGTACAGTACATTAGAGATCTGCACGGGCCGTCCCGTGGCCCGAGAGCTCGGGCCTATTTTCATTCACGGCACTCGGACGGGCCGGCCCCGGGCCATACTTTTTTCTGAAGGCTCGGGCCTTACTTTTTTCCTGAAGGTTAGGGCCGGGCCTAACTTATTTTTTCTGCACAGACCCGGGTGCTGGTTTCATTCCTAATCTTCACGGCCCAAAATTTTCATTCCTAGTTTTGACCCAGCCCGTATGGAAATCATTGTCTCGGCGTGGCCTGGTTCGTTCAAAAGTCAGAAAAATTAGGGTTGGCACAATTTTTTTTTCAAAAAATGCATGCATTTTTAAATCGCCATTATTCTACAATTAGCATTCAAATTCATTCTTTTTAAAGAATAGTAGATTTTTACACTTATTAAAATATAGTTAAAATAATATATAGTAAAACGTGTGAAAAAGAACCTGTCTATGACGGAATCTTGCTTTAAACTAAAAAACGTGTTGATCCATGCAAACTTAATATACTACTACGTAAGAAAAGAATATATAATACATTTACACTTGCTAAGAAGGGAACTTGTCTATAACATATTTTTTTTTTCTTTTCTATGCAATTCAGTCTTAGATTTTACTGTATAGCATTTTTCAGATTTTTAATACATGGAATATGGATTAACAATATTAATGATAAGTGAAACATTTACATACAAGAAATAGGTTTATTAAAAAAATTCATTAAAAAAATAAATATCGCACCCTGCGGGCACTTCTATAAAAATGAAGATTATAAACATGAAAAGAAAAGTTAAGATAAATATTTTTGGCTTGAACTCCTCGTACGAGACAAACTTTTAACCAAATTGACGTAAAAATCTATGTTTTGTAGAAATTCACTCGGGCCGGGCCGGACTTTTAACTGTTATACCGGGCTGGGCCGGGCAAATAATTTTTTTTCTACGGGCCGGGCTCGGGCCGAACTTTTAACTTTTTTACCGGTCCGGGCCGAAATTTTTTTCTCTGAGTCGGGTCAGGCCGGGCCTGGAAATGTCGGCCCGTGCAAACCTCTAGTGTACATACCCTGCCTCCTATGAAAATGAAAAATAATAGCACAGAAAATTCAAATTAAACTGGAGGTTGGTTGGTTGGTTCAATTTCGTGTTTCGCGGCTATTTTTTGATATTCGTAAAAGGAATATGGTTGCAGTCTTTCAAGTCAATATAGTAATTTTTTTCTCTTAAAATTTTTATACGATTTTTAAAGTTTCTTCTCGTTTCGCGGCGTTTTTTTGAAAGTAAGAAAAGGGAAGCCGGTTTCAATCTTTTAGTCCAGTACAGTAAATTTTGACCAAATTCGTGATTTTATTCTGCGATCATTTCATGATATTTACAATTTTTTCCCAAAATCGTTTGACGAAATTCACGTCTTTCTACGCAATTTTTTGTCGAAATTCGCACTTTTCACCACTAATCTTTGACAAAATTCATATTTTTTACCGCGATATTTTGACGAAATTGGCATTTCTTTAGAATGATCCTTTGATGAAATTCGCGTTCTCTTTCTACGATCTTTTGACGAAATTCGTTTCTTCTTTCTGCGATCCTTTGAGGAAATTCTCGCTTTTACCGCGATCCTTTGATGAAATTTATTTTCTGTTGCGGCCGATTGACGAAACTGATTTTTTTACAGGGGTCATTTGCCGAAATTCACGATAAGTTTTGCGCGACCGATCGGGATAATTCTCGATATCTTTCCGTACCAATTAACAAAATTATGTACTCTTTTCCGCGACATTTTGACGTAATTTGCAAAAATTTTTCGTCAATCGTTTATTGAAATTCGTAATTTTTTGCGCAATCTTTTGACGAAATTCGCGATTATTTTCTGTACTCTTTTATCGAAATTACTGATATTTTTCCACGATCGTTTGAAGAAATTCTCAATTTTTTCCGGGGCAGATTCAAGAATTGACTTTGAAAAATTCCATAAAGGAAATAAAAATCGCGGATTTCAAAAAAATTTTAAAATACTGAAGAATCACTGGTTTGTGAAAGAATTTGGAAGAGGAAATACTGCACAGCATTTTTATTATGGGGGACTTTCCTTTTCTGTGCGCAAATCGCGCAATCCCGCTCGTTATTTCAAACCCTATCCCTCAAAGAAAAGTTCATGACTAGTAGAGTTTCGTTGTTTGTTTGTTTTTTTAACGAACGTAGAATTAAACAATTCTAGGATTGAGGTGGGGACTGCCTTCGGCAACGTACTCCCGAGCAAGCTACGACCTCTTCTGTCTCGAAAGAAGCGAATCTTGAATTATTGCGTTTTTTATTTCGAGCCAAATTAAATTTTCAGCCTTCTTATAAGAACTGATTTGACATTCTTCCAATTCGAATTTAATCACAGCAATTTCAAAAATTACCGGAGAGTTTTTCTGTTTCAAAAAAAGTAAAAAAATCGCCTCAAAGCACGAAAACCACCGCTAAAAATCACATTAAAAATTCGAAAAAGATTAAAAAACTACAGGGAACGAAATTAACTAATTGGGTAAAATATTTAAACCGGATTCCTTTTAGGAATGTAAAGAAAAATCACCACGAAATGCCCTTTAAAAATAACTAGAAAATTGTTTAAAATTGAAAAATCGCTGTAAGAATCTCGAAAACACTTTATTGAAAGGAAGACAAAGTTTATACTGGATAAAATATTGAAATCGGATTCTTTTTTACTAATTTGAAAAAAAAAATGCCGCACAGTGCGAAAAAATTCGCATAAAACATTAATTGAAAAATTCCAGAAATTGTCTTCGATATGCATGACTTCAGGCATACAGGTCCTGTCAAATCTTACGGCTGTGCGGGCTGCATTGTTTTTACAGAGTTGAGCGCTCGCGCATACACACACATATATACAGACAAGCACCTATTTTTATTATTACAGTCGCATCATGATAGCTACAGATATAGATTTTTATCTTGATAAAATTTAGTGTATATTATCATGACCTACTTAATATATTCGACACATTTTGTGGTAAAAACATGAATTACCGTAATTCCCGGTCTATAATCCGAAGATCAAATAATTACGTTCGAACCCAGAAATCTTGTTCCATAAAACGTAACTTGTTAAATAGTAATAAATATTTAACTTCAATAATGAAATAAAATTTCTGGATCGAAACATGATTGTTTGATCCACGGATTATAGCCAGGGAATTACGATATTAATGAAAATTATAATTATTTATAATAATAAAAGAATTATTTGTACAGACTTTCCTTCAAAATTTCTTGGGTCCCTCCGGTGATCCCTAAGAAGTCATGGAGTCACATTGTGAAAAACTTTCGTGCGTACACTGTAAAAAAAAATTCCGCAACGTACTGGGAAAAAATGGGCAGCTGAGTTGCCCATTATTTCCAGGAAACATTTCTTGAAAATGACTGGAACTTTACTGTATATGTTAAAAACATTCTACAGAAATGCCAGTAAGTTTCCTGCGAAATACCAGGAATATTTCTGTTGACAGCAAAACATTACTGACATTTCACAGCATGCGGGATCCGCAGACGATTTTTACATTTCCTGTTGACAATTTTCGCTTTATTATCATTATTTATTGGAATGAAAAAATATTTTGAAATTGACATCAAAATTATTATTTATATTCAAGGCTGGAGTAGCACAGTTGAAGTTTATTCCAACAGAGCGAAAAATGTTCAGACCAGGGATCGAACCTGGATACTCGGCGTGCCGTGCCAATGCCTTACCTGTTAGGTTATTCGGACCGATACCTGGCTGACATAATTCACTCTTATTAGTTGGACTTGGCTGCGAACTGCAGCGCTAGTTATTATTTATAATTTACACGAAAAAATAAATTTCCAGTTAAAATTCCATAAAGTAAATATATATATGATATATTGTTTCTGAACTTTGCTTAAAATATAAAAATATATAAATGTAAATAATAATTAGAAAAAAAATCTAGACATAAAATATTTTGGATTTTCGTCAGTAATTATGTTAGTTTACAAGTTAGATAAAATACATATAAATTTTCATGAAAAAAAAAAAAATCCTAAACGTAATTGTATATTTTTTCCGAAAATAAAAAAAAATCAAATTTGCAGCAATTCAAAGTGTCAAATATATATCAAATTTAAATCAAATTGTAATAAAGTGTTAAAATATAAAATTAATTAAAAAAGAAAAAAAAAGTCAAGAAGTAGCATCGAACTCGGGCCGAACGGGTGGCGTGCGAGCTTTCTGCGTCCACACCACGAAAGACACGTTGAGAGCTGCAAGCTAATGGGTATTTGAAACGTATGCTAAACCTCGGCATCTAATTTCTGAAAATCTAAGGCCCATTTGAAGAAATCCTTTACAAGAATAATTAGAGATAAGAACTCTAAAACATACTTTAAATTAATCAAAATCGGTGAGAATCATGTTTGGTGGTCCCCTGGTTAATGGAGATCCAAATAATAGGTGTATTTTTTTTACACGGTCTGCTCCTTAAACATTCCACAGACAAGTACGAGAGATAATCTCTTAGCGATGTCACAGGGGTATTGTATTTTTATCTGAATTGTCTTGACAATAGAGACGTAAAGGATTATGTCGTCTATTGATTTATTTGCATTCCATATTGATTTTTTTACATTCATTTAAGGAATTCGTATTCGACACTCGCGCGCGAGCAACGGATTATAGCAAAAAAATAATAAATGGCGGCCGCAGCGTTTTGCTGTTTCCAAATTTTGTTCAGGAACGTTTCAGATAAGAAAACCAGAATTTCACAGGAAAGAGCTAAATTATTCAGAAAACCTGAGAAAAGGCGAAACGCTCCTGGATTTTACATGTAACGTTACCATTTTTTTTTTTTACAGTGTATGTCCTGGTGTACCGCATGTATTATCTGAGATTTATCATCCCGCAAACTTTCATGTACAACACTTTGTGATAATTTTAGATCTCATGCAGTGTTCCCCTGTGCCTATAGAAGTTTCCAATATGATTAAAGGTCATTTTTAATCTTTATAAGAAGTTAAGGTGCAAAAAAATTTTACTCTTGTGACCACCCTTAGTCACTGTCTTATGTCATTGCTGCAAGGAGATTTACATATACTTTTTTTTCTTTTTTACCATTAGATCTAGTTTTGATGCTTTGAATCCCTTCTCATGCCTCCTCACGCAAACAAAAATCGCGTTTGAGCTCTTTTTAAAAGAAATACCACACAACTATACCTTCTAAGATGAAAACTTGTCTAAAACGGAAATTTGACTGGTTTTATGAGGTACCGTTTTAGCAGGTTTTACCATATAAGATATTGTTTGTATCCAACATGTTCAGGTTAAGAAGTCTGGGCACCCCCCCCCCCCCCGTTCAGAAGGCTGGTTACGCCTATGTAGAAAATAATTTCATATTAAAAGTAACCACCACTCCAAATTTCATGTTCCTAGCCACTGCAATATCACAGAAATCGCAATTTCAGGAAGTTTTTTGCTCTGCCTCCCCTAAGAGGTTCTTGTACCAACAAAAAATAATGCCTATGTTGGAGCAGAGATGGTTACTAGCATTTTGCCAACATTAATTTTAAAATCGCCTCGGTGGTTTCAGAGATTACTCCCACAAATTAACAGGCAAACAAACGCACAAACGTTACTTCTTTATAACTCAAGAAAATGGTGTATTTTTATACCATCAACAAGGATTGGATTAATAATAATTAACTAGTCGGAAATTGTACATCAAACATGGCAAATGAGGCGTGTTCGTACTATAACTAGTTTTATAAATATTCAGATCTTGGTGCAATAGCTGTTGCACTCTTATGCAAAAATGCATGAATACAAAATTTATTACGATTATATAAATTAAACTCAGTATTACGGAAATAATGTGACTCTACCTTAAATGGGATTTATCACCATGGCAACCTAGAATCATTACCTATCATGGGATATCATTGAATTAATGACTTACGATAGGATTTAATAGAATGAAGAAAACTTTTATTAATATCTTTTTAAGTTTTGATTCGATTTTCATAAAATTTTAAATGACTCGACAAAATTCTGCAACGATTATACAGGGTGAATCTAAACTCTTGGACAAAACTTTAAGAGGTGATAGTACACATCAAGACAAACAATATTAAATAGGAAACTAAAGGTCCCAAACGTCTTCCTGAGGAGATAGGCGCCATTAAAGTTTAGGGTCCAAAATTTCAAATGATTATAAAAAACGGGAAAATTGGTCGATTCGTTTGAGGTTTTCTCTAAAACTATTCTTTATGTCAGTATTTTCTTGCAAATAAAATTTAAAGATAAAGTTTAAAAAAATGCCGATCGAGAGCGCTTTAGACTTTGGAGTAACGAACAACTATTTTTTGCAGTTATTTTTTGTATCCCATTAAATGCTTTCAAAAGATTAGACTTAAATTTTGAGCTCAAATCTGAATTGTTGGGAGTGGTGAAGTAGCGCAAACTGATCTGTGTTCGGGGGGAAGGGGGGGGGGTCACATTTCAACTCCTGAACACAGTTCAGTTTGCGCTACTTAACCACTCCCAACGATTCAGATTTTGAGCTCAAAATTTAAGTCTAATCTTTTGAAAGTATTTAATGAGATACAAAAAATAACGGTAAAAAATAGTTATACGTTACTCGAAAGTCTAAAGCGCCTTCGATCAGCATTTTTTGAACTTTATCTTTAAAATTTATTTTCAAGAAAATACTGACATAAAGAACAGTCTTAGCGAAAACCGCAAACGAA
The DNA here is from genome assembly GCA_963932465.1 of Maratus speciosus. Lineage (NCBI taxonomy): Eukaryota > Metazoa > Arthropoda > Arachnida > Araneae > Salticidae > Maratus > Maratus speciosus. Next base: position 179,451,159 of record OZ010793.1, read on the forward strand.
TCGACCAATTTTTCCGTTTTTTTATAATCATTTGAAATTTTGGATCCTAAACTTTAATGGCGCCTATCTCCTTAGGAAGACTTTTCGACCTTTAGTTTCCCATTTAATATTGTTTGTCTTGATGTGTACTCTCACGCCTTAAAGTTTTGCCCAAGAGTTTACATTCATCCTGTATATATTAAATTTCAAACCGTTCGGATGGGTAATTTTTTTCGCTGTTATATGCGGACAGACAGACGGACGGCCCAGACGACGACTATAGGGGATACGTATTTATATAATTACGAACGGGCCTAACAATTGAAAAGCCAAGAGATCTTTGACATTTTTGCTTCATCTGTACTCCGATATGTTGTTTAACCCGTTCGGGACGGGAGCCTTTTACGAAATTTTTAATCTTTTGTCACCGTTTTTTAAAAACAGATATTTGTGTCATTTTGAATCGAGATAATGCGCTGATTAAATAAAGAAAATTTTACAGTAAAATTTTACTGGTGAGGAAAAACAAGAATTCTGAGTGCTTCATACGGCACGTATACGTGTCGCTCGTCCCCAACGGGTTAAGAAATAAATAGCTCACCGCTCCGAATCTTTTATATATATCTTTTAATGATGAAACTCGCAAAAACACTTTCATCATGAAAAATCATCGATTAATGATGAAATTCCATTCGAAGTTTCACCAACGTCCTCGTAAACGTTCTGACCCTATATTTATTGGTTCAGCGTTGAATGACCTATTAACCAAGTGATATTGGTGAATTAACCTTTTTAATTTTAAACAATATTGTCTATGCTTGTGTTTAGCGGTATAAAGATTAGAATGACCTTCATTTTTCTACATTTGTAACTTTTTCGACAGTAAGGGCAAGGTCAGAATCATTTTGCTTAAGGTGCTGAGTAGGGAAGGGCTACTCTTTGATAATTGTAACCTTGTTTCATCAAAAAAGAAATATAAATAAGTGTTTTAACGATTAAAAAAATAATATTTTTCTCTTAGTATAAATATTCAACATTTTCTGTCTGGCTTCAGTTTGTGTGGAGAGTTCCAGCTTGGATTAGTAGTTAACTTTTTTTCTAATTTGAAGATGAAAGTGGTAAGATAAATATAATACTTTATTTTTTTTCAATAAGCATTCTTCTATACCTATTATAATATCTATATAACATACCTAATTCTATTTATTTGATTAAATGCAATTTTGAATCATTTCTCGATCTTTCTTTTCTCATTCTTTTAATGTATTATCACTCGCAAAATCGTACAGGCATTCATAAATAAATAATAATTGGTGGTAATATTTCATAAAATTCGTAGATGCCTTTACACGTGATTATCACTATTTTTGAAGAGCAATTCTTTCCTTAATACGGCGAAGATTACTATCGAAAATAGTGGTAATCAATTGTAAGCACCTCCGTGCGCCCTGTATGAGAAAAACTGGGGAATTCAAATAAATGTATAGTTAACATTATTCTATATTTATTGTTCTAGTTGTGATTTCACAATTATCTATCTTATATTATTCCATTTTAATGGTTTATTTTGTATAGTCAATGTACTACTATAGAAAAATGAAGTTTCATATTGTTAAATAATACTGTAGTGAAACGTAATATAAGACGAATGACATCATTTGAAATAAATGTTATAGATAAACGTTTAATATTACTTTTGCGGTGCTTGAGACGTAAATTCGCTGTTCAAACTTTAACCATTAAAACTGGGGTCATATTTAAAAGAAAAAGAAAATCAAACATTCTAAAATCATTGTTTAAATCTGTGGTTGCCAACCTTTTTTTTACCATGCCCAGTCTGAGTATCTGTAAAATTCTGATGCCTCCCCATTAACTCTTTATCTACTAACGGTACTTATAAGTACCATTAAAATAACTTGTTATAAAATTCATTTAATAAATCGATTAGTAGTAATACTCTTTAGAATGAGTTATAGATGCGTTACTTTATCTTGTTCTAAAGCATTATTGGTTACACAAAACAAAAATATTTTTAAAAGGGTGATTTCTTTTGCCTTTGCATCTTTTCAACTTTCTTGGCTTGGGGGTGGGGGTGGGGGATAATTTTTCATTTTGGGAATATTTCTATATTTCTATTGCAAGAACATTATATTTGTACATTTTTTAATTCTACGAAATACTAAGAAAAATATTTAAAATAAAAGATTTGAGTAGGTTTATAAATATTGCACAAAATCTCTATAAATTCAAATTTAATTAATCCGTCTAAATCCTTCAATCATTCTAAAATCTTTCTAAAATTTATTAAATGATTATGTAAATCTTCTAATGTAGTTTCAAAAATTCACGAATAAAGGTTTAGAAGATAAAATTTTCATGAATTCATAATTCAGTACGTAAAGGGTTATCATATTATTCTTATTAAATAAAAATTGAATTGTGAATTCCCGTAGGAGAAACTTAAAAGAGCATTAATAGGGACAAATGTAGTAGTGCCAGTCACTTCATATTTTTTAATCTAAAAACAGGCAAAATTTCTACCATAAATATATTTTTTGACAGAACTCTATAAACGCAAAGAATTCAAATATCATCGCCTTTTGATACTAACAAGAGTCCTTGGGCAATTCACTACACAAGGAGAGGTTCCGAAGTTGGAAATACAGAATGTGGTGATATTGATAGAGTATATTTAGTAGATAAATATATGAAATTCATAAAGTGAGATATATAGGAATTTACGTTACAGCTAGTAATCGGATAAATAACTTCTTTTGGCAAGCGCCCCAGCTGCATGGTTGGTTTTCCGAATTTTTTGTTTGAGTTCGAATCCTGATCAAAATATTATTTATTAGCAGCGAAAATGTTCATTGATGAATTTCGAACAACAATTGAAAAAATATGTATAATCATTTTAAATTTACGAAATGTATAAATAAAATAGATGTTTTTGCGTATGTAACAACAGTATTAAGCATGAAATTCTGTATGTTTAAATATCTAATTAAAAGGGAAAAAATAGGCAATTTGTATTTCTAACAGGCTAGTTTTTTTGCTGCTATTTAAACTATTCACAGTTTACATAAATTATTTTTCATCGAAAAATGAATTTAAAAAACTGATATAAATCTATAATATATTATTTTAATTTTGTTTTATTATCCAAATATTTCATGATTTTTTTTTTATATTCTTTGGAACTATTATTTTTCTTTAGAAGTGTTTTTTCTTTAATTTAAAAGTTGATTAACTATTCATTTCTTCTTAGAGGATATACGTTATTCCTATTTAATTTTATAAGAGCATAAAAAAATCATTATATAGTTACAACGATGTTTTAAATATTACTTTTTATATATTACTTTTATATTTTTTATTTATTACTTTTATATTTTTTTTACTTTTATATTTTTTATTTATTACTTTTTATGTATCACTTTTTATATATTACTTTTTATTACATAAGTAGAATATAACTAAATTAATGTTGAACGATATTAGCATTTTGAATCGGAATGGGAAAAGTGCCTTTAAAATTAAAGATGCGATATCTATATTAGGAAAGAAAATTTTTTATAACTTTGACAGGTACGAACATATTTTAAATATGCAAATAAAACTTTTTTTACTGGGACTTTCTTTTTCCATTCAATTGACATATTTTTTAAATTTATGTTAGTAATACTATAATTTTCCATTTAATTTAATTCAATCTTCTTTTTTTAAATTGTTTGTTACGCTGAAAAAATCTTATTTTTAGGTGCGTTCGTAATTATGTAAATACGTAGCACCTATAGTCGTCGTCTAGTCCGTCTGTCTGTCTGCCTGTCCGCATGTAACAGCGCAAAAACTACTCAACCGAATGCTTTGAAATTTAATCGTTGCAAAATTTTGTTAAGTCATTTCAAATTTTATGAAAATCGAATCAAAATTTAAAAAGATATTAATAAAAGTCTTCTTCATTCTATTAATTCCTTTCATACATAATTAACCCGTTCGGGACCATGGGTGCATATATGCACCCTCAAAAAGTGCTTAAAACGCTTGAATTTGGTAGCAGTAAAAAATAAAGGTAAAATTGATTTTATTTAATTACGACATTTTCGTTACTTACAAAGTTAATTCAAATAATTAACAAAAGGTGGTGCCAAACGAATAAAATTCGTGTGAAATATGCCGGTCCTGAACGGGTTAATTCAATGATATCCCATGATAGGTAATGATTCTAGGTTTCAATGGTGTTTACGACAGGTTTAAGATGGAGTCATATTACTTCAGTATTACTGAATTTAATATATATAATCGTAATTAATTTTGTACTCATGCATTTTTGCACAAGAGTGCAACAGCTATTGCACCAAGATCTGGATATTTATAAAACTAGTTATAGTACATGAGATCATTTGCTATGTTCGAAGTACAATTGTTCAGTTTTAAGAAAATCAATTAGCATATTCAAATCAATTACAGCTTTTTGTAATCGCCGCCTTACTGGCCGCTGCTTTGGCCGAAGATATGATGGCCGCTGAATCATATCCAGTAGCCAGCTACTCAGTCGGACCTGCAGTGTCTTCCTCTTCCGCTGGAAATGCCTATGGAGCTCAAGGTGCCCGAAGTGCTGGATATGGTGCCTATGGGCGATCTAATTATGGAGACTCGGGCCTTTACTCTGACAGGGCCAGTGCTGCTCGGGGACAACACAACATTGGTGCTGCCCGTTCTCTTGATGCCTACGGTGCCCAAGCATCTAAATATGGAAAATACAGGAACGTAGGAGCTTATGCTCAGGATAAGGTGAGAAGATGTTTAAGTTTTATAACAAATAAAAATGCGAAACTTGCATTTGATGCAGTAAAACTTGTTAAAACAGAACTTCTGTGCAACGGAATCCAACCCAAACGAGAATAAAACTTTATGGTACCTGCGAAAGCAAATCAATTTAAGAGAGAATATATATGCTAAAATGGGAGATAGACATTCCGAAAACGGAATATCCAAAATATAATTTCTCTCCGCTCTTTTCCGATTCTATCTTAATAGTTTATGATGTACTGTGTACCGATATATTTTTTTCTAATTCAAAAAATCGGTTAAAGAAAATTTAAATGTTTGTAATTCACCTTTTTGTGTAAAAAAAAAGATAGGTCTTAATAATTCTTAAGAGGACCCGACGGAGCGTACAAATCCGATAAAATGAATTTAAATAACGTGCACCGGAAAATTTATTTGAATTTATTTAAATAAAATTTATTTTTCATTTTTGATATCTGTTTTTAACGGCTGTTTCCAGTGTGTTATCAAGCAATGTAGCCATTTGTAAAAGGGTTATTCTGATTTAATTGTGATGTGACAATGCGGTTTTAGTAGCGGATAGGGACAGCTTAATGCAACAATGTTAAAACTTTGACTGCATAACGATATGGGGGAAAAAATCCAAAAATCCCTAGCCAGCTTTGGCACGTTGTTTTGATTGTGTTGGTGTTCGTTTGTACTTGGTAATTTAATTATCCATGTGTTTTATATTTTATTGTGTGTTTATATTTTATTTTTCTCATATTTTTATTATAATTTAAAGATGTTAATACTTGAAGAGAATGCATTATAATGATTAATATTCTAATGTTAAAAAGTTTATGAGATGCTATCATTATACATTTGCTATAAAATAGGAACTGAAAGAATCATAAAATTAAAATATGTTTAGTTCAACGTAATAATTTTAAAAAAAAAATTGAACTGTGCACTCTCAATTGGGATTTTTTTTTTTTCAAACAAAGAAACATGTTAAATTTGGAACAAAGAGAAAACAAATAGTAACAGCTTTCAAATCTTTCTAATGTAAGAAAAAAAATTAAGCCACATTGACGTATTATATATAATAATAGTTTCATATGCACAATTATACTTACGGAACAAGTATTAAATTATGTATATTTTAATTACAGAAGTGTATGTTAGTTAAGTCATATTTACTGTTTTTTAAAGCCTTGACTGACAGTGAAGTCAAAAGATTTAACTTAATATAAGAAATAATAATTTTATTGTATCCGTTGGAAACTAATTTTCTTAAAGCTGTTAGAACGCCACATACACATCCCTATCAATTTATTTATATGAAATGAGTTAATTAGTAAATAACATTATTATGACATAAAAGATGAACTGCTTTTAAATTTTAAAAGTAAAAGTTGTAGATAATTGTTTACATATTTAAACATTCCTTACTACAATGTTGGAAAGATTATGTTCTAAAGATTTCGTTTTTAATATTATTTTCAAATATTATTGGTAGGTGGCGCCAGTAAAAATGCAAAAGCTTATTATTATTATTATTATTATTATTATTATTTTTTTTTTTTCCCCCTGTGCTTCGTACCAGGTTTGCAGAAATCCCTACGAGATTTCCTTCTCCCTTCTTTGATTATGCAGGCGCTTTTTTAACATTGTTGCATTAAGCTGTCCCCATCCGCTACTTGCGGTTTTCTCTTACAGCAAACGTGCCGTACTTTTCGTATTTGCTTCGATAAAAAAATTAGGTCTTTCTCACTGTATTCTTTAAATTAATTTAAAAATTGATAAAATGTAAGAAAAACTATTCTGATGCAACAACTTTTAACCAATTCAGCTTAACTTCGTATTTATTTTATATTCAACATAAAATAAAAAGTCTGTCATTTAGGTGAGAGATTTCAGTGCATCGCCAAAGTGCGGTATCTTATGATTAATCTTCTGTAAAAGGTTGTAAAGTCAAATGACGTTTTTGAGCTAGTGTGATTTGGCGCAAGAGTAGTTTTAAAAATCTTTAATCATATTCACATTTGCCATAGCAAAGCTTGAAAATTAACCCAACTATTAAAGATTTATCGAATGTTTAAAAAGAAATTTTAATAAAATAGGTTTTTTATTAAGTCTTGTTTGAAAATTATATAAAATTCTAAAAAAATCAGTAAATTGATCTAAAGTTTTCGAAAACTTTCATTTGAAAATACATTTGTTTTCCTATTCGATTATATAAAATTTGAAATTATGCGATTTTTAGAAGTGAATGTATGAGTGATAAAAGCGGAAGCTACAGTGCAAATCGTAGCTACTATTGTTATGACATTGGTATACCATATGTTAAGATGTATTTCCAATATTAAATGGATTTCTGACGACTACAGAAGGACCTATAATTAGAGAAATAGAACTTTGCCATAAAAATATTTTATAATTTGTTTTCTCCAGTTATGTTACAATTAATATCATTGTATGAAATGGTCAATATTTTTAGTAAAAGGCATGTTTATGTACGCAAAAAAATGATTCGTGTACATTTTATTCAATTGATACATTAATTGATTTTTAGAATTTAATCCGCGTTTAATTTTTCTTGATGTTTAATGGAGTTTAGAAATGTTTTAAGAGTCTATTTAATTTTCATAATAACTGCCGCATTAGGAGCGGTATGAATTCTAACGCATTTCTATTTCTTACTAACGGCATTTTGTAGATTTTTATGGGAAAAATAAAAATTCTTACAAAACTGTGTAATTATATTGTCGATATAAGTTTTCTACGTATGTTAATAAAAATTAATCAATAAAATTTACAGAAATACAGCAAAAAATAATAAAAATTTGTGATAATCTTAAACCTTTTTAATATATACTGAAAACGCAATCATGCTAGAATTTAGAAATATTGTTTAAGGACTTTCTTAACAGCTCAGTGAAACTTAAAAAAATACTAACACATTGTCGACCAGTCATGTGGGTATTCATATTTGCATAACAAAAAAGTGTAGTAAATAAACAATTTCATAATAACTAGCGAGTTAAAAAAGTGTCAAACGAAATAAAAGTTATTAAAATATTTATATGCATAACTTGTTTATATTTTTATTATCGTTATTCTATTAATATCATGGATGAGAGTGCTCCGATCCAAGTGGGTACTTTTTACCGCTACATTTTAATAGTATTCTTCTAGATCTTCTGTCATTAAATACGGCAAGAAATACTCTTAAAATTTAGAGGTACGGTCATTTGTGTCGGAGCGTTCTTATCCCTGTAATATGAAGCATTGGTATCGTAGAATGATTTAAGTATTATATGCTGAAACATTCATATAAAAAACATTCAATAAGCATTAAAATCTGGATGAATATAAGTTAATGCTACTTTTATTATTAGCGTTTTTCAGTTAATATATGAAGCATTAGTGTCATAGAATGATTTAAATATATACTCCGAAACATTAATTTAAAAAACATTCAATAAATATTTAAATTTTTATCAAAATATCAGTTACTGCTTCACGGTATTCCAACATCAATTGATAGAAATAACTCTAATACATAATTTATTTACAATACGTAAATTAATATTTCTTTAAGAAAAATAAATGGAAACGTAAAGAAATAATGAAAAAAAACGACGCTTAAAACAGTTAAGATTGCAGTTTATTTCTGATTACCACTAAACTTTCTTTCTTTGATTTCTTAGTTCTTCTTTCTTAGTTTCTCTGGATAACAATTTTGATGCAGAAATACTCTATTTTTATTTAATTTGAAATTTTACATTTTATATAAAATTTTCTGGTAAATTTAAGAAAATCAGTCAGTGTTAATGGCAATATGAAAGTATGTGTGAAAAAATATTTTATTAGATTGAATATTGTAGTTAAATTAAGAACTTGTTTCATGTGTGCAGTTATCAGTAGAAAATACAATATGCTTTCTCTTTCAGGGTGATGGATATGAAAAGGCTTACGCATACGATAAGAAAGCCGGGCGCCATGCTATTGTAGCTGATTACGGTGCTAGATCTGGACAATACGGAGTCCAAGACAAGAAGGCTTACCACAACGTAGGAGATTACGCTCGTGCCGGACACGACAGATATGGATCTCAAAACAGATATGGAGGCAAGGCTTATGGAGTCCAAGCTCATGATAACTCTAACTATGGAAATTATGGAAGATCTGGTGCCCAGTCTTATAAAGTAGCGCCAGTGGTTTCTTCGTACACTGCTCCAGCTGCCGCTTCATATGCTGCACCCGCAGCCGCTTCATATGGTAGACCAGCAGCCGCTTCATATGGCTCCCTATCCCGTTACTAGGTAAATAGGAACTATTCAAACAAATTTGCTCGTTCTTTCTTGGAATACAAGTCGAGTACCGAACCGTTCAACAAAGTTCATGGGAAGTCTGTTAGCTGCAACGATATTACTTTAAAATGAAATGTTACATTTTAGCGTTTTTTAAAGTACTTCCGGGAATAGGTTAATTGCAAATTGTTTCTACCTTAAATATAAAATAACTGTCAGTTCTCTAAACACCAAGTCTCAATAGAATTTCCTTGATAAAATTTTGATGTTTTCTCATATACGTTAAACATATCCATTTTTTTTTAAATATATAGACGGGGATTGCCCTTTTTATTTATTTATTTATTTACTTATTTTGTAATAAACATTTCGTGTTCGGAATTCGAGTGTTCTAGTTTTTTCAGAAATTGCTTGGGGTAAAGGGGTTTAAACTAAAATTCAAATATATGTTGTTGCATGCAAGTTATTCAGATTAACACAGAAGAAAACTATATTATAAGTTTTTCATATTTCCCTTCTCTCTTTCAAAAATTTTCTTATACCAGTGACGTTGAAGCCTAAGATTTTCACTCCTTTGCAACAGTGTCAAGAGCAATTTTACCAACAATTTGTAATTGCAGTCACTTAGGATTTTGGATCCTTTTGCAATTTTTTTCCGGCAGCAAGTAAAAAAAAACGATAATTGGGGAAAAACATAAGCTCACACAATATCGCACTTTAATATATTCTACAACCACAACGATGATAAACAATGGCATAATTTTTAATGCGTCAGTACTTCACAACAAGATAAAAAGCCATTAAGAAATTAATGTTCATGTAAGAATTTTTATAGCTGAAGAGAAAGATGCTTTCTCAAACAAATACTTTGGGGGATGTTTACATCTTATATATATATACCGGGTGTCCTAAAAAGGACTGACTGATTTTAAAATTCAATAACTTGCAAACGTGACAGATATTTATAAAATTCTTGCAGGAGGGTTATGCGTGAGTTCAAAAGTTTTTTTTTACAGTGATTTTCGATTTTAGTTCAAATTACAAACAATAGATGGCGCTGAAAGCAATAGGCGCTAAATACAGGCTTGATTTTTTGGTTTTTCTCTTCTTCCATGCGGATAAAGGAGATTAAAATGTATTGAGTGGGTTCCGAAGTGCCAAAAATTGAGCCTGATTTTAGCGTCTATTGATCGCAGCGCCATCTATTGTTTGTAATTCGAACTAAAATTGAAAATCACTGTAAAAAAAACTTTTTACCTCATGCATAACCCTACTGCAAGAATTTTTAAAATATTTGTCACCGTTTTCAAATTATTGAATTTTAAAATAAGTCAGTCCGTTTTAGGACACCCGGTATATATATGTAATTATGATAATTATTTTTAAATTATCATTAACCTAGTCATATATTATTCAAAAACACGTGTTTTTAATTTACATTCTACTGAATTAAGCATTAAACAGAATATTAAGCATAAAACACGGAGGCAAACATGGTCAAAATAAAAAAACTCAAAATAAAAAATTGCCATTAGCCCATTCATTTATTATTCAAAAACACGTGTTTTTAATTCACATTCTTCTGAATTAAGCATTAAACAGAATATTGAGCATAAAACATGGAGGAAAACATGGTCAAAATTAAAAATTATCATTAACCTATTCACTTATTATTCAAAAACACGTGTTTTTAATTTACATTTTTCTGAATTAAGCTTTAAACAGAATATTGAGCATAAAACACGGAGGAAAACATGGTCAAAATAAAAAATTATCATTAACCTATTCACTTATTATTCAAAAACACGTGTTTTTAATTTACGTTCTTCTAAATTAAACATTAAACAGAATATTAAGCATAAAACACGGGGGCAAACATGGTCAAAATAAAAAACTACCTGTAAATACAAGACACACCTTACCTATTCAGATACTTCCCTGAATAGAAAAAGGTTTCCCTTACAGAAAAATTATGGTTTGTTGTAAATTGGAAAGTTTATTTAAATACATAAAAGAAATTTATTACCAAATAAAATATTTCTTAAAGAAGAAATTACAACTTCAAAAAAGTTTTTGTTTTTTCTTCTTTTATTTATTTTCGTAGAAAATATCTTCTTAAATCGACTTCGATAAATTATCTATGTTACATTTAACCTTCTGACAAACACTAGAAGTAAAATTTCCTCTTTTTTTTATATGGTTTAAAAAATGTATTACACTTTTATACTTTTATGCTGAAAAAAGTAACTATTATTGTTTATAAAAATGGTGTGTATGCAAAAGAAAAGACACATATACTTTAAATGTAATTAATTAAAAATAATAATAAATTCTTATAACATTATTTTTTTCTCTAAATTTTATGCTGCTTCTTTTAATTTTATGCTTCTCAAATGTTACAGAACTGTGTTTGGCATACGCTTTATAGATGAAGAAATAATGAAACTATATTTCCATTCTTTTCTTTACATTTAGAATTTGATGAGTTCTAAATACTATAACTTCATTGGACGTGTTTCTACACAGAACATTGGCAAAAAATGCCTCAGCAAAAAATATTCTTTTCAAATAAATAAAAGCTAACGAAAGAAAGGCAACGTTTTAGCTACAAAAAATGAATAAATAATTAAATAAAATAAAATTACTTAAATTACAATTCCAACGCAATAATGCTTTAAATTTGTAAATAAATTTTATATTTTATGCCAATTTTTTCAATTACAAAATTTAACGTTAGTGAAATTTTAATGACAACTTTTAATAACATTTTGTCCCAGAAATTTTTATGACTAAAATAATTGAAATACTTGCTTTTTAAATGTATGTTTGAGATCCAAAAATTAAACATGGACTCAATTTCAAACATTCCTGTAACAATTACTTAGTGAGAAATGATTTTCCCATCTCAACAAGGATTTTATACATTCTAAAATTAAAATATAAGTTATTTTTCAAAAACTACATAAAACCAGAAATTGGTATTTGTTGATGTTTTCACATTTAAGATGTTTATTGCTTTAAAATTCGATGAATGCGTACTTAAGTGTGGAAAAAAAGATATTTCAACTTTTATATTTGCATTCACGAAATTGATCCGGGAATAAATAGAGATATTTTTACGCAACGAGAATATTTGCAACGATTCAGTGTTCATTGAGTTAACTAAAATTTGGAAAGAGATGCTATTCAGGTTTCGTAACAATAGTAGAAATTAATCCAAGCTCACAGATATCCACTTTCATTTTATTTCATGTTTGCACTGATTTTCCTTATGCATGAAATCTCGTGACATTATTTACTAAGTTGTTGTATTTTTTTTAAATTTTGCAAAAATATTTCTTTTAAGAATGATTTTGAAAATGTCACCGTTTGTGCGATGAAACATACGTTAATCTAAATAAAGGTATTTTATCACTTTTATAGCATTTTTTAGCTCAGTTTGTTACACGAAACACGTAAATCACATTAAAAAACTGTAAAGTTTTTTAACCAGATGCGCATGTATAAATATTAATTAGTACTCTCTTTTTCTTTTTAATTAACTCATTTACTCTTTATAATTATTTTAAAGATAATTAAAAGATGTCTCAATAAACCCTAAACCTGCTGAATAATAAATATGTGCCGTAATATTACAATTTAAAAGAATTAGAAAGTAACCTTATTAGATGTTTTACATGTGATTTTACTTTTCGTAACATAAATTATGCAATTCATTTTGACTGGTGGATCGCTGCATGCAATACAATGTTATAGTGCAGAAGGAAACGTCATATTTTTGCAATCAATTTTAGCGTCGATAATGTTTGTATATATGATAGATTAAATGGTACATATAACAAAACTTATAGTCAGCTGGTAAGTCAGCGGAGCGTGTTGCCATAACAACATCACACAGCGCTTCAATTTAAAATAATTGTTAGCCCTATCACAAAGGTTACTCCGACTCCGAAGCATCGTCAGTAATCGGGTTGGCTTTCATCTCACTCTGTAGCAGTGTGTGCCATTTTGCTATTATGGCAACATCCCCCCTCTGTGCACTAATTTCGTTATCTGTATCTTTCATATATACCAAAATCATGGACATCAAAATTAATCGCAAAAATGTGGCACTGCTCCCGGACAATTGTTCGGATGCCCTAACGCTAGCGAAATTTCGAAAAAAAAATACAAAGAAATTCCAAATATGTATTTATTTGTTCGAAACTACAATACATGATTAAATCGCCCTTCTATAGCTTCTAGACTCACATGTGCAAGTGCATGCTTAATCATGTTCATGAAGACTCGCTACAACAAGCCAGGTTATTGTGTTATCATTAGGGAATCACCGCATAACTGGGTTAATTGTTGAGTCAAATAGCATGCATTATTCATCAGGTTTTTCATAAAACAGTCGTCTCCATTTCTTCGAATCGTCTTATTGGAAAAATAAACTTCGATAATGTAGAAGCATTCTTCCGGAGAAAGCACCATGCTGACGTACACATGTGTGTGAGTTACTCGGCATTATCCTGAACTCCGTTCGCTACGCCAATTTAGCCACTAACATAACAGACTCCATTGTCGTACTTAGTAATTTTCAAAAATATATTGAACTTGTCTTATAAGCATATGATTTATTTAAATTCCCACTAGCATTTTTGTGACACCTTTTTTTATGTTGCTGTATATATATATACTATATATATATTGCAATTTTACTTATTATGGTATTTTTAACACTAGAACCGCCATGAGGGTCATTTTGAATGATGCCAAATTGATATTAGTCGATTCCAACCAGAAATTTCTTTATAAGATTGTATGCTAAATGTTTGCTGAACAAATGTAGGCTTATTGAATAATTTAAATAGTTTTAAATAAAAATTCTGGTGTGAAAAACTTTTTATAAAACTTGAGTAAAATTGCCGGCTGTTCCAGTGTTAAATTTTTCTCATATAAAATTAATATTAAGAAAAATGCCTTAGTATTTTTTCATTAACTCATCGTGTATCTTATTTTATTAACCTTAAGTTTCTTTCTAGATACCTTGAAATGCAGCCCTGGAAACCTGATGCTATGCACTGGATTTGCAGCAAAAAAGTTTTGAAGCAATTTCACTGCTATATGACGGATTTCCAGAAATTCACATCAGTTACTGTCTTGGTACTGTAATAAAAGGAAAAATAATTTATTTTTAATGTTGTGTTTTTGTTGTAGTTGAAATTTACAAATAAAGATTTTAAACTTTTATATGGAGCAATGAAAATATTTCCCTTATTTAGTTAAATCTCTTAATAAAATTTTTTATGTAACAGACCGCATCTGTCATAACTATTTTAAATATTTGCGCGATTTTAAGTTGCATATTTAAACTCATCTCTTATCAAACTTTGAATTCGAAATTCCAACAACATTAATTAATATACAGGGTATATTAATATTCTATTGAATAATTCATGGCATGTTTCTTAAAAAAAAAACTAAAAAAAATTACTTTAAGTATTTTTAATAGGAATATTGAAAAATTGATTACGACGCTGATTAGCAAGTTTTCCGAAAACTTAGGTAAAAGTGAGATAAAGCTTTTTATTGGTTTTTTCAAACGGCAGGCAGCTTTTTTTTTTTTTTTTTTTTTTTTTTTTTTTTTTTTTTCAAGACCAATGTTCAATTTAGACATTTTTTCCTGGGGGAGATTTATGCAATAAGGTCTCTTTAGAACTCAGAACTAAGATTTCAAAGAATTTCCCTTTTTTAGATTTCTTTTTGGAATAGATTTCTTTTTAGAATTTCAAAACAAACTTTCCAGTTTACTATTGATATTTTTTGACATGAATATTGAAAAACTGATTACGTAGTCGATAAACAACTTTTCCAAAAACTTAGGTAAACCGGAGATAAAACTTTAGAATTTGGTTTTTCAAACAGCTTTACAGCTTTTCTTTGCTTAAAATATTTTTCAAGACCAGCGCTAAATTCAGACAGTTTTCTCTGGAACAGTAAGGGAAAACAGCAAGGGCATTTTAGAATTTCAAAAGGGAGATTTTACCTTCCGGCATTCATAAGCCGAAATCTTGGAAACATTCTGATATAAAAGTGTAGTGTAGGGTATGCTGTGTATTCATACACACAAATCATGATTACAGTACTTTCCTGACACTCCTGGGTAGTGATAAATTGAAACACATTTCAACAACTATGCAGATTTCTACTCAGAGTAATTGGGTATGCACGAATGAGGCTCGTTTAACTATACTATGGAATAAGTCGCAAAATGAATTTAATACTTAATCCGTCAGCGATTTTAGCGAAAATCTGTACAGTTCGACGGTGTTCTATAACATTCCCGCGAAATGGGAGCTCGATTGGAAATATCATTTGGGAGATACTGTGTTCACTCAAACACACACGTACACGCAAATCATGACTACAATCAGGGCTCGAAATGTATCGGAGCAAACCGGAACGATGTTCCGGTTCGTGCAATTGTGACAAATATTATTCCGGTTCGTGAAAGTACGGAAAACATTGTTCCGTTTCGTGCAGTTATTAAAAAATATTATTACAGTTTCACACAAATGGCTTACTATGCTCTCTGAAACGTTTTTTACTAATTATTTAGAATCTTGAATGCATTTTTTAAAATTGGTTTTTCTATGGTTAATTATAAATGGTTTATATGGTTAATGGCTTAATAATAAATTTGCTATACAGTAAAGTCCCGATTATCCGAGTTAACAGGGACCAAGCTCACCTCGGATAAGCAAAACATTGGTATAAACTGGATATTGACAAAAATCGGCACCCACTGAGGAGATGAAATGTAAATTTTCACTTAATTCATTAATTTTTATGATACTAGTAACATATCTTTGATGTACATTTCCGTTACTTTTAAGAAAAAAGGGGAATGAAATTGTTTATTTGAAAAAAACCTTGATAGTTTTTTGTTCGTCGAATGTCAATTTTGCTGCAGTGTTACCTACTGCATAGCTACCAATTTCTAAGATTTTTTTTTTTTCTTACCTCTAAAACTTACCAGCAAATTTTGCCCAATTCAATCGCCGAAACCTAACAATTGTCCACGATTAAATACGGAAAAAACTTGTATTGAATTTTAGAGGTAACAAAACCGTACAAATTGGCATATTAGTCCACAATTATTTTGTAATAGCGTTCCGGTTCGTGGAGTTTTCCATTTCGAGCCCTGACTACAATACTTTCCTTACACTACTGGGCAGTAATAAATCGAAGCCCATTTCAACAACAATGAGGACTTTTACACAGAGTAATTTAGCATCACGAGCGAGGTTCGTTTAACTATCCTATAGAATAGGTCGCAAAATGAATACTTAATCCATCAGAGGATTTAGCAAAATATACAGTTCTTGTGACGGTGTTCTATAAAATACTCACCAAATGAGAGCTCAATCGAAATATCCAGTGTGAGGTATTGTATTCAATCATACAAATCATGATCGCAATACTTTCCCTACACGACTGGACAGTAATAAATTGAAACACGTGTTAAGAACTATATCGACTTTTAATCAGAGTAATTGGGTATGCACGAGTGAGATTCGCGTAACTATATGTTATTGAGCTTTACTACAGAATGTTCGGTGATGAAAAAATGAAATTTCTAAATAATAATCTGTTAGTGTAAGAAAGTGTTTCATAATCTATACTTCACGCATAATTTTTCTTTCTTGTTTATTTTTTATTGTCTCTACGTTCCTTACAAATTAGCCAATCGTCACGAAATATGAATATGCAGTTAAGTTATACATAACTATTTTATGTTTTCAAAAATATATTGGTACCGGAATACCTAAAAAACATGGAATCGCCTACTGTGCTTGAAAATGAGCAATATTAGTAATAGCATGATTGAAATTGAATGAGAATGGAAAGAAAGTGTTGCCATAAAAACACTTAGTTGCACCACCATAGCTGCCAACTTTTACGCTTTTTTGCTACCACTAAAATTTAATAGAGATTTTCGCCTTGTTTAGTCCTGACATTTCGATGATTAAATAAGACAATATTTACTGTAAAATTTTAGTGGTAGGAAAAAAGCGTAAAAGTTGGCAGCTATGCACCACTCTTTTTTACTAAGATACGCAAACTGGCGTGCAATAAAAAAATAAATTTTTAATAAGGTCAGAAAGAATTCCTTTGAAGTCGTCGGTATTTCGTTTCAAAAAATTAATTGCGTCAATGTAATGTTTATTAGAAAAGAATTTCATACCAGTTATTTATTTTAATTGGGGTTAAGTTCAATTATATATTTATTGATATCTATTTCTAGCAAAAATGTTTGCAGTTCGAGGGAGAAATAGCATGCGAAAATATGGCGTTTTTTAAACTAAGTGACCAATGAACCTCTAAATATTATTCTTTTAGTTATTTTTTTACCTTCAGATTGTTTTTTAATAAAGTGTGTAATTAGATTCATATGTAGATACAAATGAATTGTAGAATGAACAATGAAAAGATATAGCTACTCATTATTTCTTTTAAATCGAAAATAATTGTTCTTTAATAAAAATAAATAAAATAAAATTCGTAACTTACCTGTTATGCGTAGCTCATCTGACCTAATAAATCTGATTCCTTCCAGATAAATACCTGTTATCAAGGTCAGACCTTCAACTTGAAGAACGAGAAAGGTGTTTCCCAAACATTTGAGAGTAGATACTAAAAAATGTACAATATTACATGCGTATTTTTTTACACTTTATTTATTAGCTATTTCGTCGTATTTCTGGTGGTTCAAAATACAGTAAAACCTCCCTAAAGCGACCACATTCCGTTCCAATAAAAATTGATCGCTCCGAGAGGTGGTCTCTTAATAGGGGTCATGTTTAAATCTAGATTTTAATTGTTGAAAAAGGTAACAATTAAAGTTAATAAAATTTATTTTTCACATTAGGAAAAAATATTAAATTTTAAGCATCAAAACAAAAGTTAATTACTATAGAGATTAAAAAATGAATACATTGGCATTTGCTTTGATTTTACGGTTTTATCTTTTATAACTTTTATTTCCAAGTCCTTTCGAAGTTCAGTAAATAAGGGCAATATTTTTTTGAACGGGAACAAATAATAACGATTCCTTTAATTTATCTATCTCTTTGAGAGTTTCCTGACAGAATAGGGCAGGGGTGTTTATTGACTGTCATTCTTAATTTGTCATCAGAGTTAAATTCATTGCCTAAAAAGACACAAAGGGGTTTAAACACTTAAAAGTTAGAGGAACTAAAAAAAAAATCTAAATTTAGTTTAGAAGTTTGATGAATATTATTATTCTAATTATTATTTTTCTAATAAAACCTTCTTCAAGTGACCACGAAAAAACGGAATTTGTTTCGTTTTCTTCAAAGAAATTGGTCACTCATGGAAGGAATTCAACTGTGATGGTCTCTAAATGGAGGTACTCTTAGTATTGAGCCTATGGGAATGAATTTCGTTCCATGAAAAAATGGTCGTTCAGGAAGGTTTCACTGTAATCATTATGACGATTACCTCATAAATCATAGATCAGTGGTTCCCAAATTTTTATGCATTGCGTACCCCTTGAAGAATTGCATATGCCTTTTGTTACCCCTTTTCCCCTTTTTTTTTTACTTGTGAAAGTCATGAATAGAAAATAGAAACAAAAAAAGCAACGAATGGATACAAATAAATAAAGATCCTTTATTTACATTTAATGTAGCATTACATGTAGAAATATTTTTAATGTGACTGTTGCATTTGTTTATACTTGAATATTTGTCCAATGTGATTTACTGAGGCACAATCATAAATCCTCTTTAGCATCTAGACCTAGTATATTGTTATATTGTGGCCAATCAATGAGGTGAAAAAATTTTCACTTGCTCATTTAGCTACACTGTGTCGTACATTAGTTGTTGACACGTACTCGTTGGACTACCCCTAGAACCTCACGCGTATACTCGTGACCGTGTACAGAGTCTGATTACCCACGAGGCAAATTCCTACTACTAAAAATAAACAGAAAATTTTGCCTGATTCATGGCAGAAATTTTACATGAATACGGCGTTTAGATAAGTCGAACTTTTCTTTTAAATTTTATTGGTGTAAGTGTGCCCCGTTGGTAATCAGGCCCTGACCGTGTACCAAGTGGTATGCGATCAACACTTTTAGAAACTCGTTTTTCAACCTACCCTAGATGATAAAAGATTCTTCCAATTACAAAACATATTGAAATCAAGTATAACATTAAGGCGGTTCTCAAATTCCTTTCTCAACAAATGCAAAAATTTCTGGCACATTTTTGACTCGTTTTTAAACGCAAAGGCATAAAATTGGCAAGGCTCACTATTGGAGCGATTTAAAATAGAATAAAGTGTTTAATTTATTGGTAAATAAATTGAGGACTAAAAATAAAAAACACTAAAAATACCAAAAAGGTCGAATATATATATATATATATATATATATATATATATATATATATATATATATATATATTTACGAAAAAATGTCCTAAATACGAAGCTTAACAAACAGGAGAACGCTTAAAGCGGAAACCCTAGTAAAAATAATTCAAAAAAGAGTAGAAAATGTTGCTGGTTGAATGTGACATACGAAGTGAAGCAGAGAACGCTGAATGTGCCCCACGAACTGAAGTGGAGAACGCTGAAAGTACCAGTGATAAGATGCGCGGCGACTGGTGGCCATTACACGATCATGTTGTTATTGTTTACAACAATGGGATGTTTTAAAGCAAGGTAAAAAAATATTAAATATATATTAGGTATATGCAAAAGTAAGTTCCACTTTTCTAATAGATGGCGTAAGTGTTCTTATATCTATTGTGTGAATCTAGTAATACATGCTTTTGAAAAGTTTCTTCATAACCTTCAAAACATAGTATATGACATTTGATTAAAGTGTAAACAACATACTTTTTTTATTCGATTTAAAATGGATAATTTTGTGCCAAATAATCGTCATTTGCGGGAAGTTTTCTTATTACTTTTATAATTTTAAGAAAAGCGCTGCTGAAATTCATCGTCAACTTGTAAAAGCTTACGGTGAACATGCTTTTTTTTAAGTATATGTAGAAGGTGGTAATTTAAAGAAGTTGAAGAAAATAAAACAAATTCCGTTTTTTCCTGGTCGCTTGAAAAAGGTTTTATTAGAAAAATAATTCCGGAGAGCGCATTATTCATCAAACTTCTAAACTAAATTTACATTTTTTTTCCGGTAACTTTTAAGTGTGTAAACTCCTTTGTGACTTTTTAGGCCAATGAATTTAACTCTTTGACAAATTAAGAATGACAGTCAATAAACTTGCCTGCCCTATTCTGTCAGGAAACTCTAAAAAAAATAGATAAATTAATGAAATCGTCATTATTTGTTTCCATCCAAAAACATTGCATTTATTTACTGAACTTCGAAAGGACTTGGAAAAAGTTATAACTATAAAACCGAAGAATCAAAGCAAACGTCAATGTATTCATTTTTTAAACTCAACAGTAATTAACTTACGTAATTAACTTTTGTTTTGATACTTAATTTTTTTTATTTTTTCCTAATGTGAAAAGTAAATCTTAGTAACGTTAATTGTTACCTTTTTTCAACAATTAAAATCTGGATTTAAACATGACCTCCATTAAGAGACCACCTCTCGGAGCGACCAATTTTTATTGGAACGGAACGTGGTGGCTTTAGGGAGGTTTTACTGTATTAGGTATTTAAGCACTAAACGAAAGGAAGCTAGTTACCTACATTTTAAAGTGTTGAACTAAGAGCCTAAAAGGAGTGAAGTGGAGAACGCTGCAAGTACCAGAAGTAGGAGTTTTTCGTTTTTTTGCTCTCTTGAAAAATTTCCTCTTTTGGGCTTTCAGATTTTCCCATTTTTAGTTCTCAATTACTTATTGAGTTTTTAACGATTTTTTTTTTTTTTAACAACAGGTTTTGACAAAAGGTTTTTCTCTTTTCTGGTACTGTCGCATCTGGAAATTCGGTTCAAAGCGTCAACTTTGACATTATTTTTTAAAAGATCTCTTGCTTTTACCAAAATATGGAAAACGCTATTCGATTACATAATTTCTGATGTTAAATCCATAGAGGCGATTTTTTTCAAATTTCTATCTTGCATTCTAATACTATTTTTAAAAGATTTTTTAATATAGAATAGCTGAGGTTGATCTCAGCGTTGTAAGTTTAAACTTTTGCGATTTTGGTTTGGTTTCGATTTTTTTTGTTTCTTTAAGAGGGCTGGTCACCCAGCTTCCGATTTCCCCTCACTAATGTAAAGTCTATGGGCATTTGATGGATTCTTATATTTAAAATATCTCCTCGAGAAATTAATATTTTTAACTTCTATTTTTTGTGTACACTTCCTAAAAGATGTCTCTTTTTTGTTAGTTCTCAAAATATTTCAAAAGTATAGACTTATATATGAAGTGTTATTGTGAAGTGTTATTACTTAGTATATGAAGTGTTAAAATGTTACTCACAGTTCGCCCGCTTTGAACACGTAAAATATTAAATTCAGCATAGATTTTAGAAATACTTTGAAAACTAAGAAAAAAAAGAGACATCCTTCAAGAAGAGTACACAGAAAAAAAAAATGTTAAAAATATGAATTTCCCGAGAAGATATTTTAAATATACGAATGCATCAAAAGTCCATAGACTTAACATTACGGTGGAGAATTCCGAAGCTAATTGACCAGCCCCCTTAGGTTACTTTCACTTTCGGAACTGGTTCCAAAAGTGACAGAATTACCACAACTAATTGCTCCCAGCAAGTGAAAAGGAAAAGAAAGAAGCTGATAACGCACCAGATCAGATAAACACTATTTTTCTACCGGCCAGCGTACCGTCAAATGACATCATTTAAAGTTCTCATTTATATTTATTCTGCTCGTAATTTTTAAAGCTAATAAATATAAAAATAACTCTTCAATGTATTAAAAATGATTTATGGTTGTTTAAATATAAAAATTACAAATAAAATAACCATAAATCAAAATGATTTTAATTAAAAGGTATCATTTGACACAGGTATAAATAGATTTAAACATAGAATAAATAAAGTGATAAATTAAAATCTGTCAACGAAATGACAAGTTTTAATTTAATGTTTAACATAGCACATCAATTTAACTTGAATAAGTTAAAAGATACCTTGGAGCAGAATATGCTCGGTATTGTATTCTAATTTTAGGTAGAAATACTTCCTATTACATTTTACCCTATATTGGAATTTCTCAAAACTTTTTGCAGATCTGCGAGGATCATGACCTATAGAATCTAAAACTATCACCAGTTCAAAACCTTATATATATATATATATATATCACTTTCTTATGGACACGATAACTTCCATAATTCTGCTCAAATCTCTTCCAAACCGATACATAAAATCAAGCGGCAGAAAATATCGGTCAAGTTCCTTAGTGGGTAAAATCGGACCAAGGTGGTGGACATAGGGAAGGTTTTTGTGAAAACAGAAAAAAATCCATAACTTCTTAACTATAACACATATCAAATCAATTTAAAGTTACTATTACTTCTAGGAAAAGGGCCAAAATTTTATGTGTAACAGATTTTTGATGTCATTAAAAATGGTTCAAGGGGCGAAAAAAAAAAAAAAAGAGTTTTAGGGGGAAAAAAATTCATAACTTCGTCAATTGTCAAGGTGTCAAATCCACTTAAATTTATTATAAATCTTCTTAAATAAATCTCTAAATCTTCTTCTGCAACTTTTTCATCTACAACTTTTATACTGACAAGTTTTTGATAGGACCAACTCTTACAACAAAAAGAAAAAGAAAAAAATCAAAGGGGGTGGAGTGAAGAAGAAAAAAAATTCATAACATCGTCAGTTTACAAGATATCAAATCCGCTTAAATTTCTTAAAAATTTTCCCATTATCTGCAACTTTTATATTGACAAGTTTTTGGTAGTACCAATTTTTACAGCAAAAAAAACGGGGGGGGGGGGTATCGAAGAAAAAATTAACGCATTAACATGATTTTGATAAAACCAGCTCAGAAAAATGAAATTAAAAACTCGTCAAAAGCGGTCAGATAAACTATTAATTATTACGATTATTAAACTGGGTTTATCTCTAAATTTGATTTAGTTTTTATTGGTGAAATTAGTAATTAACTTCGAAATCTACTTGTACTTATAGGTCGAGCCGGCAGATCAAAGTCACAAAAAAATCTTTAGAACAAAAATCGCAAGTATCATTAGATTACCAAATATATTCTCGTTAGATAAAATGCTCTTTGTTTCTAACCACTTTCAAGAAACATAACGTAATTTTATTTTTCATTTTGAACTTTGCAGATATAATTTATATTGTAGTAAGAAAAATGCTAGAATCCAACTGAAATAGTGCAAAAATTTTCATTAAATCCTTCCGCCTTGTAAAATTCAGATACTAGATGGGCAGATAAATAAGGCAATCTGGAACCTATTTCGAAAAACTCAGAAAAGGGAAAAATAAAAATTGATACAACCGAAAGTTATTTTCAGAACAAAAATCTTCAGAAGAAGAATCGCAATTATCACTAGATACCCAGATCAAGCAGGACGGTCGTTCTGCCAAGCCAAGCTGAAAAAAAAAATGCTAACCTCGCCAAACAAACAAACGCCAAGAATAAAACGCAAGACACCGTAACTGCTTATTATACTGATGACAACTTCTCCATGTAAAATCAACCAAACATGCCAGCGTAAAATTTCCCATATCAAAAGAACCAATCATCGCAGAAAAATAAAACCAAAACCAGAAGGACCTAATGGAAAATATCTTCAATTTGAGACCAAATGCATCCTCATAAATTAATTATAAACAGAGATATAGATTTTTTAAAATAACGTCGAGATACTGAAAATGATCGATTTATTTTCTTCGTCACAATTTATGGTTCAATCAAGGTAGAGACTTAAATAATGGACATAAAAAAGTAAGGATTGCATTTTTGGACAGATATTTACTCAATCTACGTGCTTTTGTAAAATTCAGCTTTAAAAACACAAATTTTCTATTCTTAATTAGCGAAAAACTGTTAATTAATTTTAAAGTTTATAAATTATGCCAAACAGCGATAAACCCGCCAAATCATTTTAGAAGTCTTTTAAAATTTTTTATATTATCCTTTTGCATTGATTTCATCGAAGAAAACTATGGCCGAGATCCAGATAGATTTTTCGCTGTTAGCGAAATGAGTTTGACCAATCAGAAGCCAGAATGTTTGAGAATTTTTGCTGCTTCTGGATCCCGGCCTATGTCATAAAAGTTTTGAGTCATTTTCTTAGTGCCATGGATGAAGTGCAATGTTTACAGAAATTTAGGCTGGGATCCAGATGGATTTTTCGCTGTTAGCGAAACGAGATTCACCAATCAATAGCCTGCATTGCTGCAAACAGCGAAAAGTTCGCAAAAGTGCAAGCTTCTGATTAATGAATCTCGTTTCGCTAACAGCGAAAAATCTATCTAGATTGCGGCCAATTATGTTGAACACAATTTTGCATTTCCACATCCAGGAAGGGTATTGATGTCATAACAACAGTGCGTATTCGAAACTATTTAAGGCATTGATTCTGAACTCCTTTGCTATACATTTCAATATTAAAGAAGTTGTTGTTTCAATAGTTTTAGTACTTTTCTCTATTGCTCACTCTAAAACACGAATATCGAAATTTAACCAACAGCGCTCAGAAACTATAGCGCCTAGAATGTATAGTGTTGAAATAGGCTAACCCTGTAATACTTAAAAAAGCGCTAAAATATTGTATCCCTTAAATGTGCAATGATACTGCTGTAATATGCAGATCGCAGCGGCATCTGCAGGATATTTTCTACAACTGCAAGAAATTGCTAGTCTATACAATGTAATACTAGTAATACGAAAATCCCACAGATGTCGCTGCGATCGACACTTGAAATTTTAGCAGTATCGTCGCACATTTAAGGGATACAAATTTTTAAAACTGTTTGGATAGCATATTTCCACACTAGGTATTCTAGGCGCTGTATCAGAAACAACACCATAACAGAGAGCCTTTATACATAAGAGTGGTGATATATGCACAGGAGACATGCTCATTTCAAGCTTTTGTCGAAAGTACGGCAATCCGCTTTCTTGAATAGAGGATATTCAATCTACGTTATGATCACATGGTCAAGGCAAGAACGTCTAGCGTAAAGAAGGGAAGGCTCCGTCTACGTAATGTAAATCCCCGCTAGCCAAGGAAACAGTTCATGGGAGAAAGCAGTAGTACCCTGTTAAAAATATCGTGAAAAATTACCTCTGTTTTTAAAGGCTATCTGTATTCTGACCAATGAGAACGCTTCATAGGCGTTTATGTAGCGTTCTCATTGGTCAGAAAATAGAGAACCTGTAAGAACCGAGGTAATTTTTCACGATATTTTTAACAGTGTAGTTTCCTGTTTCCCTTCTATCAGTTATAAATTCTTTGGGTAAATTACCGGTACCACGTGACTTTTTCAGCCTCGAACCCATATTTGGAATATCCTCCATTAGAAGATACGCGCATGGACGATCTCTATTAGACTAGGGAAATAATTCAGCATGCATTAACCTGGCGATAATGGCATGCTCGTAAAGAACTTTAACGATTTGTTTTTATCACTTTTACCAATAAACATTTATTGGCCGTATGTCGCTACTTCGTTATAGAGACACACTTGTTCCTAATTAGATCCCGGCCTTAATGTATCAAAATACAGAGTTTGCTTTCTGTACTATTCCTGAGCTCAGTTGTAGCGTCTAGAAATATAGGCCGGTATTCAGGTACAATTTTGCAAACAGTGAAAAGTTAGCAAAAATTTTGGCTTCTGATTGGTCAATCTCGTTACGATAACACAGAAAAATCTACCTAGATCACGGTCACTGTGTGGAAACCGGCTATTCCAGTAATTCGTTAAAAAGTGCTAAAAATTGAATCCCATAAATATTGACAAATACTGAATGACAAATGTCGATAGGAGCAACATTTTCTAGATCTTCTCTGAGCGAAACATTTTCTTTTGAAATAGTTATGTTGGAATTACCATATGTCGCTGTAATCGACATTCGTCGTTCAGCCTCGTTCAACATTTATGGGATACAATTTTTAGCACTTTTTTAATAAACCGATTTTTAAACTATATCTTCTAGAAACTATAGCTCCGTTATAGCGTCTAGATTATATGTTGTAGAAATCGACTATCCCAGCAATACTTAAAAAAGCGCGAAAGTATTGAATCCCTTAAATGTACAACGATGTCGAATTCCAAACAGTCATTTGCATCGACATCTGCAGGATATTTTTTAAAGAAGAAAGAGACATGTGTAATGCACCGCTACAGCGTCTAGAATACATAATGTGGAAATTTGCTATCCAAGAACCGCTAAAAAGGTGTATCCCTTAAATGTGCACTGACGCTGAAATCCAGGGAGATTATCGCAGCGACATCTGCTATATATTTTCAAATTTCAAAGTAAACATCGTATTATTACAGCGGGTTTGACGCCAAGCACACAGGTCAAATGTAAGTTAATAAAACGTTTAAAAAAAAATGTTACAGCGTCTAGACCAAATTGTCTTGGAGTTTTGGGAAATATCCTGCAGATATCGCTGTGATCGACTGATTGGATTTCCACACTATATATTCTAGACGCTGTAGCGCCGCGGTAGCCTGTCCTTTTTCGTTTGCCTCGAAGTAGATGACGTCATTTGAAGCTGTTCCTAAGTGTGGAGTTGATTATCTGTACACGGCAATGGACACAAAAAAAATCGGCGCACCGCTTTGTACTAATCATCGTGTAAAGATGATCCAACTCCGTGTGACTTTTAAACGTCATAAACTGGCCTATTATGTCATTGATCACGCTAACACCCTCCCCCTTGCGTCCGCCATATATAGCTGCATCTTGCTATGGAGACTGCTAAATGGGCTGCTATCGGTCAAAATCAAGAGAGAAAAGGGCAGAAGAGGGGGGAAAGAACTCGTTTTCTTTATGTAGTTTTTCACACGGGAAGATTGACATGTCTGCTCCTCTCCTTTCATAGCTTCATGGTGGTGAAATAAACAAACGCCCCTTAAATATTTGAGAAAGTCTTGACACGCGTCACAAAAACATCACACAAAGCAGGCAAAGCAAAGGAACAAAATCATTCATTGGCTCGTGGATATGAACGAGCCAATGAATGATTTTTCTTCTTTGTTTTGCCTGCTTTGTGTGATATTTTCCTGACTTGTCAAGGCTTTCTCGAATATTTAAAGGACGTTGAATAGACCGGGATCAAGATAGATTTCACGCTATTAGCGCGATGAGATTGATCCATCAGAAGCCTGCATTTTTGAAAACTTTTTTTATGTTTGCAGTAAACACTCTGGATCCCGGTCATTAACTTTGGTTGGTTAAGACGATTTTGAATAAAATCAAATCAGAAAGCCAATGTTTTTAAACTTTTTTGGTTAGTTTAATCGAAATCTTCCACGTCTATTAATGAAAACGGAGTTACTGTACTTTGGACAAAAACTTGAATATGAGTACACGACTTGTGCATATGTGTCACCACTCTTACATATAAATGTACTCTGTTATGAGCATGATTCTAAGCGCAGCTGGTTAAATTTGAGTATCTGGGTATTAGATGAAGCAATAGTGGCCCACCGTGGCTGAGTGGATAAGACACCACGCCGCTAATCGCTTGAGAACGTAGGTGGGGGCGGGTTCAAATCCCGCCGTGATCCTCACGTGATCTGATATATATGTGTTCAATAAAACAAACAAACAAACAAGCAATAGTGAAAGGTACAGTTGCCATGGAAACAACGACTTCTTTAATTCGTATAGAAAATTAATGGATAGTTGTAAATAATTTAAGTTTAAAATGTAGGCAAATGCTCTGAAAATATCAATGGCTCCCATTTAGTATTTTACAAAAGTAATTTAATATATTCACATGATGTATAAGTTGATGCAACTCTTACCTAATGAAAATTCTGCAACAAGACTTACGTAGGCAGATCTTTTCAATGATTAATTCAGAATTCTAAGAACAAAACGAAGTTCTTAAGCGCCCTTCCTCACCCCTCCACCCACTCAAAAAAAGAAATACGATAGAAAGGTATAAGTATTTGGATAATTTCAGTATTTCTGTGATCTTTGGTCAGAGTTTAGAAAAGGTGTCTGGGTATTAAAAAAAAACATATAACAAATTTGACGAACGATAAGACTATAGATTTCAGGCAATTTTTAACTGCAAAAAAATTTTATTCTAATGATTATGCGGCTTTAATAATAGACTATTAAATATAATCAATTTACGGGAATTTTTATACGAAATTATATTCTCACATTTATGCAAATAGGTATGGATAAACAGACTTGAGTAAAATTACATATTTATTCTTTCTTCTCTATAACACGATCTAAATGAAGATGAAGTTATATGTACAGTTTATATCTTTAAATTTTTAGATTTTTTTTATCAAAAATGTTTCATCATCATGTCTAGAATTGCTAGATTTACTTCTTTAGACAGATCTTCGATTCTTTAGATGCCTGCGGGGCTTCATTTTCGGATTTTCCGTAGGTATTTGTAAAGATAAATTTATTTTGCAAAACCGTCAGCAAAAAAAAGTTAGAACAAACAATTAACTGACACACTAACTGTAAATATATATTTTATTTTGACTCTATTTGATTTTTACTAAATTTTCATCCTTCATAGAAAATTTTAAGGCGATATAAATTGAGAAAGACTGATACTTTGAAAGAAGAAATTGACTTTCCTTACTTTTAAATTATTAATTACTCTAAAAAATTAATGATAGGTAAACAAAGTGTATACTATTGTGTTTGTTCCCTACTTATAAAGGCTATACAAGGACTAATTTTAGCGAGTAGAATTATTTCAATTATATATAATCTGTTTAAAAAAAAGAACTGATATTTACTAAAAAACAACTTTTCAAAAGTAAAAAAAAAAGCCAAGCAAAAAAAAAAGAAAAGAAAAAAGGGGAAAGTTGTGGCTAAAAAATAGTGTGATATCAAATTTCCAAGCTAATATTATGGTACTTATTTAACATTTTTTATTAAAAATTTACCATATGTAAGTCGAGTACCTAAGTATGCGTTGATAGAAAGCCTTTTCTCCTTTACTAAATACATCATAACGTGTTTCTGAAAATTAATTTTTTTTAATTATGCATGATGGGCTTGGCGGCCATCTTTCCATATTTTACACAAATTTCTAAGCAGACAAGCTCGTAATATGTTTGCATTATTAAGAATTTTGAACTTCTAGTTTTGGCTACAGACAGATAAATTAAGAAAGTCTTTTATTTTGAAGAAAAAAAAAATTGATTTTTACTGCTTTAACTAATTAATTAACCCCCTCCGAAAAAAGAGAATCATAAGATAAAACCTGAAGTTACTTCAACTTTATTTTAAGACACAAATTTCTAGGCACTCATTTCCATAAATTAAAAGCATAAAATGTTTGCTTTAGCAACAATTTCGAATTTCCGATCTTAACAATGTACTTGTGTGCTTAGAAAATTGTGTAAAATATGGAAAGATGGTCGCCAAGCCCATCATGCATAATTAAAAAAAATTAATTTTCAGAAACACGTTATGATGTATTTAGTAAAGGAGAAAAGGCTTTCTATCAACGCATACTTAGGTACTCGACTTACATATGGTAAATTTTTAATAAAAAATGTTAAATAAGTACCATAATATTAGCTTGGAAATTTGATATCACACTATTTTTTAGCCACAACTTTCCCCTTTTTTCTTTTCTTTTTTTTTTTGCTTGGCTTTTTTTTTTACTTTTGAAAAGTTGTTTTTTAGTAGATATATTATCCTGAGAGAAACTAACTTGTAAATCTCTCGTTTGTAATTTTCAACTATGCAGCGATGACTTGTATTATTAAAAAAATTCTACAATTTGACTGAAATATTGTTAACATTTTAAATAAATCTCATCTGAAAAAATTCAGAAAGTGGTCAGACAAATAATCAAGAAATCTATGTAAGATAAAAGAACAAGATAATCAAGAGAATCTTAGATTTCACCAGCAGTTATCAAAATACAGGGTGTTTCAGAAAGAATCATCCATTATAAATGACAATGACTTCATTTTAAACAATGATTGGGAGACACGCTTTGAATACAATGCAGAAAGGAACTCTGAAGTAACGGAACAAAACTTTAAATTTTCTTCGATATTATGTTTCAAGCGTTTCTTCCTATCATTGTTTACAAAGAAGTTTCTGTAATTTCTAATCATGCCATTCTTTCTGATATACCCTGTATATTCTCTTGAGAAAAAAAAATTCTCCCCGGTGTAAAAAAGGCACACTTAAATAACGATTTTATTAATTTTGAACTTGACAACGATGATTTGTAGTATAGAAAAATGCCAGAATTTACACGAAATCATTCTAAAATTTTGAGTATTTTCCGCCATATTATAAAATTTAGAGAACGAAGGGACAGATAAATAGCAAATCTTAGCTCATAATTTTTCTTAGCTACTCTGGAACGTGAAAGAAAAAAAAACTACCATAAAAGGCAACCGAAAGTTACAGTCCCAATAAAACAAACGTATAGATAGCTACGTATAGATACATACGTATAGATAGTATACAAACGTATAGATAGCAAACAGAATGTAGTTCCAATAAAACAAACGTATAAATAGCAACGTACAGATAGCAAATAGAATATAGATAGCAAACCTTAGCTCATAAACTTTTACTAACTACGCTGGAACGTGAAAGAAAAAAAAACTACCATAAAAGGCAACCGAAATTTACAGTCTCAATAAAAAACTCCCGAACAACAATCGCAAATATTACCAGTTGCCCAGATACACTCGTGTGAGATATAGATAGCAAATAGAATATAGATAGTAAATCTTAGCTCATAAACTTTTCCTAACTATACTGGAACGTGAAAGAAAAAAAAAGCTACCATAAAAGGCAACCGAAAGTTACAGTCCCAATAAAAATCTCCAGAGCAACAATCGCAAATATCACCAGTTGCCCAAATATATTCGCGTGAGATAGACTGACTTTTTATTTCTCACCGATTTCAAAAAACACACTCTTATACCACGATTTTGTTTTTAAGTTTGAACTTTTAAACTACACACCGGATCCAGTTCAGAGACCTGTACTTGTAACGACGTAACTGTTATTTAAAAGAAGTAAACCACTTTTACAACTGTAATCCTATTACACAATGAATGCACTAAAAGAGATTGAAATACTGTATAATCCTTTATCAACTGTCCGAATACAATACGAAAACTGCTGTTGTTGACATCAGACATTGATAAATAAAACCGATTAAAATGCGGGTCGATCTATTGTGTTTCGCTTCTCGACTAGGTTTCCAGGAGAATGCGAGGTATATCACTTTCGCTGGGATACTTTCATCATTTTGTCGTCACAATTATTTCTATTATTTCCTATTTATTACCGACCTATGATATAATTTTCGTGATTATAAAACAGTTCAATGGATATTGGGGTGAAAATGTCAAGGAGGGTCACTTGTTAAATTATTGTAGTCAAATAATAGTTAAGGTTAATAGTAAGTCGAATAATAGTAAACGGTTCAATGGGTATTGGGGTTGAAAATATTGGTCAATTTTCAAAATATTTCAATCAAAGGATGGTTAAACGCAATAAGAAAGTAACCAATTAATACACCCGCACGAAAATTAAAGTTCAAGGAGTTCTTGATACCAGTACTAGTAGTCTAGTACCAGTATCTAGTACCAGTAGTCTCGTGTGAGGCTTTCGCATTGCAATCTTTCGGTTTATCTTCTGACAACGTTTTCCTAACGTTAAATTTCTGATTAAGTACTTATTTTTTTATCAAATAACTTGTTTTAAGGACTCAAGCTCAGGACTCTTAAAGCTTTAAAATTTTCGAAAATTTAATTTTTTAAATGTTAAACTCTTATCTTTTCTGACCATTTTGATATAATTGTTTCCTTGAAATTCCTATTAGAACAGAAGTTATGGCTCCGCTGAATTGCTGAAGCGGCTTTTCCGAAACTTTGAAATCATTTTTCTCTAATTGACGTTTTTGGGCATAACGCGCATGATATCTCAAAAACTTCTGAATATTTTTTTTCTGAAATTTTCAAAACACATGTTTCATGTTAGTCTGTACAAATTGAACCTAAAATTTCTATTTTATTGTTGAAAAAAATATTTTTTTAGGTGATTATACTGTTGAAAATTTCTAAATTTTGCATTAGCTAAATACAACTTTGTATTAAAAATATAAAAATGCTTTAAATACAAATTTATTTAGGTTCAGGGTAATTATTATAATCTGAAGTATAAGTAGCCACCAAAATTTTCATTCTAATTGCAAAATTTATTTTGCAATCATGCGCGTAATATGCTATGCCGATTTTCTGACCGTCAAATGTCTGATAGTTTGGAGCCCCCTGTAAATGCTAATTCTGCATCTTGAAAAATTTTTAAGTACATTAACTGAAAGAACATACTTATATCTTTCATCCCAATAAAAATTGCGTCTTAAAATCAATTACATTTTTAAATATTAAATGTTGAAAATGGTCCTTTTTTTCAAATTTTAAGAGTCCTGAGACTCCTTAACGAAATATGAGTGTGCTGTGTCAGAACTCTGATCAAAAGCCTTGTTGTATAATACCCCATTCATCGTTGTGCATTTCGTACGTGCATGGAAAAAGGGATGTGATAACAAATCAATTATAAATAATATATATGATAATACTTAATCTAAAAGTATAACGAAAATTCAGTATGCAATGTCAGATATGGGCAAAAAATCCTCAAATGATACCTCATTCATCATTTTACGCCGCATATTAGTTTAATTTAGTATACGATGTCAGATGTAGGCAAAAAATCCCATCCAATGACACCTCATTTATTGTTGTGCGTTACATATTAATTGAGAAAAAAGGTATGTAGGCAGCAGAAAAAATAGACACTGTAAAAAAGGGACTAAAATACGAAAATTGTACTGGCAATCGAAACGCTAGTACTATTTCCGTATTTTAACGGAAATTTTCCCCCGTAAATTCTTGAAAAACGGAATTTTCTCTGGAATTTACGGGGGAAATTTTCAATTAAAATACGGAAATAGTGCTGGCGTCTCGATTGCCAGTACAATTTCCGTATTTCAGTCGGGTTTTTTTTACAGTGTATACTGTGGACATGCGCAAAGAATTCGCCCTTAGCTGCCCTCTCCCCTCCGTTATTCCTCCTACCCTCGTTACTCCTTCCGTTATTCCCTCCCACATCCCCGAGTATACCCCAATTTTTTAATTTCATTGAAATTTTAAACAAACGAAGTCTTTCAACAGAAATTCAGTATCCAATGTCAGATGTGGGTAAAACATTCTATTCAGTGATACCTCATTTATCGTTGTATGGACCATATTAGTAAAATTCAGTATGTGATGTCAGATATGGGAAAAAAATCTTATCCAATAATACCTCATTCGTCGTCGTACGCTACATATTAGTTAAGAAAAAGGGATGTTGACAACAGAAATAATATATGAGGGGCGCCAAGTCCATTTTGAAAAAAAAAAAAAAAAAAAAAAAGAGAGATAGTCCATGTAGAAGGAGTATAAAATCTGTTTTATTTCTCCCACAGTGAACCAAGCCTGTTTTCACATACTTTCTCATATATGGATGGCATCTGTTTACAGACTTGGTTCACTGTGAGAGTGAATAAAACAGATTTTATGCTCCTTCTAAATGGACTATCTCTCTTTTTTTTTTAAATGAACTTGGTCCACTATGGTTGTGAGCCCTTCATATATATGATGATACTTTCTCGAAAATAACATGAAAGGATTGGTCTATTCGACCTTTTATTTGTTTATTTTATTCTCTATTTCTCATATATGAAAATTCTGGAAATGAAACGTACTTGAATATTTTTTTAATTGTTTATCAAAATTTCTATTACTTTCTATTTACTAACTTATTATGTAACTTTCGAAACTAAAAAGTGATTTCCTAATTCCAGTGAATTTGGAATAAAAATGTAAATGAGCGAACACTTCTCAAAATATTTTAATCATAGCTTGGTTGAAAATAATTAGGAAACATAATTAGGACAATAATTAGGAATAATTACTTCTAAAATTCATGCACCCGTACGAAATGTAAAATAAAAGAAAAAAATTAGTAGCATTGAGACTACTTAAATAGCTTTACTTATATAATATATAGTTTATTAGTATTCTTGGTAATATTAGTACATATTTCGTCATCTATTCTATATCTATTTTTTAATTTATCGTTTAAAAAATGTTCGAAAATATTTAATGGCAAATTTGTTCGAGCTTTTATTATTTTTTATTGAGGACGTAAATTTCATAAATATCCTTATACAAAAAGAAAAAAAATGTGTTTTCTCTATTTATCTATTCTGTTAAATTTTTTATAACGAAAAACAAACAATTTCGTTTTTAAAAAATTATCAAATTTTCCATTATTTCCCATTTTATTTGGAACTAGAATGCAATTTTCAAAATTATAAACCACTTCATTGAAAGTTTTAAGGAATAATCACTTTTTACCCGGCTAAAAAGAAGGGTTGTGTGTCTCACGCGTATCTGGGTATGTGGATTTCTTTATACCCTCGAAACATCCCAACGGCTGGATGGATTTTAATGAATGAGGTCTCTATCAATTCGTCTTAGTCGTCCGATGGTTATTGACAATGTTTTGTTTTTATAAATTCAAAATGGCGGCCCTAAAATACAAAATGGCGGTAGAGACGACAAAAAATATTTTACGCCCCATATTGAGTGGCATATCATTGGATAGGTCTTTCAAAATGAAGACAGTGTTTCATTGACTATTTTACAGTCAGAAGCTCCGTCTAAATATTACACAACCTGGAAGTTGTGTAGGTACGATCTCTAGCTTTACTGCAACTCTAACTATCATAGACATCTATAGGCCTTATCAAAACAGTGTTTATAGAAAGGAACTAACAATTAAACGCAACTTAGAAGTCATCAATACAAGTAAATAAAAAAATAGGTATGTAATATAAAAAAATAGTTTCACATTGATGAGAAATAATTAATTAGTTCGCTTTTTACGCAGTCGGGTCTTTTGATTTTTTAATTAAAATATTTTAGTCAAAGAATGGCTATTCTTATTCAGAAACTAACCAATACACGTGAAATTTCTCGTAACGAAAAATAGTAATTTGTGTTTTAAAAATTTATCAATATTTCTATTATTTTCTTTTTAAAAAAAAACTAGGATGTAATTTTAAAATTATAAACCAGTTCTTTGAAAATTTCAAAGAATGATCACTTTTGAAAATATTTTTGTCAAAGAATGGTCAGAAGTAATAAGAAACTACCTATTTTAATTAATGCACCTGTACAAAATGTTAGTCTATCTTAAAAATATTATCTTTAAAATCGGGTATACTTTCTAGTTAAAATATGCTCTAAAAGACTATAAAAGTTGTGGTTTATTCGAGTATATTTTTACCAACGAATTCCTATTCCTTTCATTACGGACTTTTCTGTCGTCTCCCAAAAATTCATAGCTCATCTTTGAACGGCTGCCAAACACGGTTCGTAGTTTTAGAAATGTATAAGGATGAGGGATACGACCTGTGCGTCGGATTTTGCTTTTATAGCGTCTACACGATTTCTAAATATCGAGCAATTTTAATTTTTTCGTCATTGAATGTGGGGGTGTATTCTTTTTAACTAAATTTGTTTGAAAATTCTAGCACAATTCAATGACTTTTTATGACGAAGGATTTTCAAAGACATTTTTTATTAAAATATATCTCAAGAGTGAATGTTTGTGGCAAAATTGCCATATTAGGCAAACAATTCCGCAGATCCAATTGAACATATGCGCGCACACAAAAAAGCAGAGTTACACTCTAACGCCCATGGTAGTATAAAAGCTACGTATCTTCAGTATTGCCAATTGGGCGGGATTTTTTTAATTCAAATTTCCTGATTGCTAGCACTTTTTTCAAATAGTAAAATTCACTTTATTTAATGTCAGATTAAATAAGATGAATATTACTATTTGAAAAATTGGTGACAATCAAGGAATCTAAATAAAAGTAAACTCGCCCAGTTTGAAACACTTATGGCAACACAAGTTTATTAGAAAATTAAACAAAAGATTGGATTAACCTGATTTACCACATGATCGGAATAACCATAACATATCACATGAGGTACCGCACTTTGGTGTTAACCCGGGAGAACTCGCTGCATGAGATTTTCTCTCACAGTCGTACTTTTTTAAGACTCTTATTTAAATCATTTTTCATTTTAATTAAAATTTCAAAATGTTTTACAATTATTTTACCTAATTTGTAAATAAAAGTACTAAGCCAATCAAAAAAAGTTGATATTATATGAATGTAAAGTAAAAGAAAAGCAATTGGGCATTCTCACTAGCGAGTTCTCCCGGGTTAAACTGAAATCTGCGAACGAAAAGACAGATTTTCATTTTACTTTCAAAATAAAATGAAATGTAATTGGTTAATGATATGTTAAATGAGAATAAAATCGGAATTGTATTCCTTTTTAAAGGAAAGAAACCTCGATTGTTGAAAAAGTGATAACCATTCCTATTGTGGAAAGGAAGCGAAGAAAATAATAGTTATATCAATATATATATATTAATTTACACGTTTCTTTATACGTAAAATTGCTAAAATAGAAAAATATGTTAATATTTTTAAAAGAATTTGTCAATATTTGTTGACGACCTATTATACAATTTTTGAAGTTATGAAACATCACAATGGATATTAAATTGAAATTTTCAAAGAATGATCACTTTTTCAAATTTTACTGTCAAATAATAGAAAATAGTAAGAAACTAACCAATTTTAATTAATGCACCTGTTCGAAATTAAACAAAATCTAGTAGCATTATCTTCACACTTTACGTATTTTCTCGCTTAAACATATTCGAAAATAACATGAAAAAGGTTGTTATTGAAGCAATTTTCTTTCCATTTTTATTCCACATTTCTTGCGCATGAATTTCTTCATATTAAAAATGCGTAAATATTTTTTGAAGTATTTATATTTTTTCTGTTATTCCCTATTATTATTATATATTTACTACCGACCCATGATACAAATTTCGAAATTATAAAGTGTTCAATGAAAGTATTGTCATAGAGCAGTCAGTCAATTTTCAATATATTTGAATTTTCAATATATATAATGAATTCCCCCGTGCCAAAGAAACTTGAAGTGATACCATACTCTATGATTTCAGAAAATAATTCAGATAAAAAACCATTGTATCTATTTGTTCAGTTATTAAGTTATATCGCGTTCCGACTACGGCATTTTGGTCACTTATTTTAGGTTTTTTGAACGAGACAACCCGGAATTCGACTTCATTAGTTTTCACTACTAAACATTTTAGGAACCTTAATTTAGTAAAACGGATGTGTAGTTGTTAAATTTGTAACTGAAACTTCTGATTCTATATAGTCTATTATTGATTTTATGTTATTATAGTTTTATTGCATTGATAAACAGTTTGCGTTTATTCAAAAACATTTCAAATTAAGAGAAATTAAGAGTTATTTCATATAAGAAAATTGTTCAGATGGCAGATTTCCACTCAACTCAATTCACAATAGTTAAGAAAAGATCTCAAACGTTAAGGACATTTCAGAAACTTTTTCCAGTCGAAAAGCTTGATTTGGAATCATCCGGTTCAATTTAAGGGACTTTAATATCATAGTTTAAATGAAATAACAGATTTTGAATACTGCAAAGGGCTTTTGAGGATTTATTTTATTTTTAAAGAATGGTTGATTTCCAAAAAAGTGTTAATAATATAATCAACAGCATTTGGTTCAGATATAATTACTATAAAGTTTGCTCTTGTTTTAGATTTTCCTACTGCTATATTCACGATACCAATAGAGTGAAAACCGCTTAAAACGAAGTTGAAGGCAGTCTTAAACTTATTCGTTATAAACGGCATTTGTAATAATGAATATCTGCCTCTAAATCTATCACTCCGCTATTTACACATGCTTAACCTTAAGTATAGGGGTCCATAAAATCGGAATATTTTAATTTATTATACCTAAAAACTTATAACTGAATAAGAAATGAGCATTGCACAGTACACGTATTGAATAAACTTTTCATCACAATACCATCCGTTATTATTAACAACTCAGGAAGTTCAACACTTATCAGTTTAACTGTGCAGAATTTCTGCCAAATTGTCGCCATCCCTGATTATCCCCACACACATCCCAACTATGCACAATTTTCTTACACGAGAAGAGGGAGATTTCCTACATTGACATCCACTTCTATACCTACTAGAAGAGTTATAAAATGCCTCTCTATTCCTATCATCGGTTCAACAACCATTTTCGAAACTTCCTCTATTTCCTCTAAATTTGCAAACAGCACTTGTATAATTTTAACCATTATTACGAGCATTTTAAAAAGTACTGTTTCCACTATTTCTATTGCCACTTCCAAACTCTCTACTCTCTTCTCGAAAACTACGAGTATTTCCGTTTTCCTCATCTCTAAACTCACGTGAGGGAGAGGAGTTAAATACATCAGTGCGGATCAATATACAGTACTCTGTCGTAGACTACAATATTCTCCACCGCAGAACAGCGTCTAGAATAAATAGTGTGGCAAAAAATCGGCTGCCAAACAGTGCTAAAAATTTTAACCCCTTAACTGCGCAACGATGCTGAAATCTTAACAGTTGATTTCAGTGACATCTGCGGGATATTTTCAAATTTTAATGTAAATATCGTATTATTACAGCTTCTAGACTAGCAGTCGTCTTCAGTTTTAGAAAATCTCCTGCAGATGTCGCTGAGATTGATTCTTTGGATTTCAGCATCATTGGACATTTAAGGGATTCAATATTTTAGCACCCTTTTAAGTACTTCTGGGAATAGCTGATTTCCGTACGGTTTATTCTAGTTACTGTAATCTCAGTCAGTGTCATTTCTGATTTCATGTTTTAATAACAAATAAAGTGTAGCTGAATTTTTAGGTTAACGCATCTCAATATTGTCTTGTACACATGGAATAAATACAACAAAATATAAAGATGGTCTTCAAAAGTTAAATCCAGTCAAAGTTTATATTTGAATTCAAGCTTCACACAGAAACATTTTTGTTCCTTTTTTAAAAAAACAGTTTGTTCCTTTTTTAAAACAGTTTGCCAATTATTAAAAAAAAAATCCTCACGCTGGACATTTTAATCACGCACTTATGCAAATTCCTTTTTCAGTTAACCAATTTATATCTCATAAAGCATTTACGGATATTCTCCAAACTTAGTAAATCATTACCTTTTAACGAGAATTTTAAGAAAGATATTTGTTTTTATCAGGAACAATATTATATAGCACATACTCTTCCAGGTGAGTAATGAAATCTGTCATGCCTTCTATAAAACTAAAAAATCTAGGTATAATGTCCAACGGTTTAGATTCGACATTTTTTGGACACCAGTTGTAACAACACTTTCAGGTCTGTTAGCTTCAAAAGAGGACATAATATCGATTTTAAAACGAAAAACAATAATTTATTAATTCACTTTAACCCTTTCCGGCACAGGCAATTTTTGTTATAAAATGATGAAATGATTGACTGACACCGGAATTTTAAAACGACTTTTTTTTAAATTAAAAACATAAAAACTTTTAATGTTCATTGTAAAAGCAAAATTTTACTAAAATATTCTTGGTGTCGTCCGTAAGTTTGGAATTAAAATTAGGTATACCGACCCGGGCACATTGTGCCGGAAAGGGTTAAGAAAAGAAGGAGCAGTGGAATAAACAAATTCCATTTAGATTTCACCAAACTTGATAAAGAATCCTAAGAGGGAAAAACACCTTTCTCACTTCATTAAAATTCAAATACTTAACTAAACTCACGATGTTTCTAAATCAACTCTTATTTCCCAGAGGAACAATACACACTTAATATTTTTAAACTAAACAAACCCACTGAGTATACATATTGCTTTATTTTCAATACATGAAAACACAACTTCCTAACAGCACTAGAACTTTTGCACTAGAAATTTTTCCGTAGGACTTATAGATTATGAAATATTAACAAAACCCCGAAAAATGGTACCTTCTTTTACCCCCTTCCCCTCGCGCTCACCCCCCATTCATCAGGACTTTTAGTATGTTCATTAGTAGACCCTCCCAAACAATATTACCAAGTTTCAAAACTCTCATAATTATGTCCCAAAATGACCCAAAATCTGCCTAATTTGACTGGACTTAATCAATGAATATATGGACACAAACCCTTAGTTTTTGCTTCATTTTGGGAACAACGGATTTTGAGCTTATTCTATAAACGATTATTATCAGACTTTTCAAACCATGTTTTTGAGACTTTTACAAAAGTTGCTCTATACACTTATCTAACACATTATGCACATTATATTTTGATTGCATTCGCGCAAGCGCAGTGAAACCGTTTTTAGTAAACCTGCTCATTTTTCATCCAATTTTTATTATTTTTTCATTCTGATTGCGGGGTATTGTGTACAATGTTGTTCGTCATATTTTCTGAAAAGAACTTTCTTTTATATTAAGAACTCTGCAAATTATAAGCAAAAAACTTGGCCAAATTTGGGACTGTTTTTATAAAAACCTTAATTTCTCTACGAGTATTCATGCTATCCTCATAAAAATGAACACAGTATATTACAATAAGCCACTTATTAAAAATTTCGAGTTTAAACGCTTTTGCTCCATTAGTTTTTACAGTGTTATCCAAAAGATATTCGTTCTTTTTCAATTTTTGACGGTCCCCTATGGGGTTTCGGGAAAAAATCTTCGCGGAAATATATGACCTATGCAATACTGTTTACACACCTGCAATTTCAGGTTAATTCCTCATGTATTTTTCTAGATATTTAACAAAACGTCAAAAATCGCAAGTGACCGGTCACCTTTGGCCATATAGTGTACAAC
The DNA here is from genome assembly GCA_963932465.1 of Maratus speciosus. Lineage (NCBI taxonomy): Eukaryota > Metazoa > Arthropoda > Arachnida > Araneae > Salticidae > Maratus > Maratus speciosus. The sequence continues at coordinate 179,492,261 of OZ010793.1, forward strand.
AAATTTACCTGGTGTGCAAATAAATTTTTTGCTCACTGTATATACCACTTTACGTAGCTATATATAGTTACTGTACAATTGCACTAGCTTAATTAACATATCTAACAAACTACACAAAAAAATAAATGCGACAACGAATTTCGGATATGCATTAGTACTTTGCGAAACCTGAAAAAAAAAACAAAAAAAAAACAAAGAAAGAAAAAAGAATAGATTTCTCTTTCACGCACAAACATTAGGTTTTCTCGTTAACACGATTGCACACAAAGTCGCAAAAACTCACGTCCACTGAAGTATCTTTATAAAACTGTAGTCAGGCATACTGCCACAATGTTAAACCAACGTTGGCGTTTTTACAAATTCCTCGTTTCAATTTAAATATTTTTTAACTTTTTTTTTTTTTTTTGCATATGATATCTGAGATCGAGATCTAAATTTTGCACTTTTTCGATTTTTGTTGTACTTTCATTCTGAGGACACTTTCAATTTCAAAAAAACCCTTTAAAAAAAAGTAGCCTACACTGCCCGTGAAAGTCACGGGTGCGAGATTTATGAGGCCACACTAGTCAAACGGAAAAACTCGAACGCTAATGCTAAGTCTGTGGGAGCGTTATTTTTAAATATCTCGCTTTGATTTTGATTTTAACATTTTTTTTTATTTATTTTTTTTTTATTTATTTATTTATTTTTTTGCAAAGGATAGCTGGGGACGATCTATAACCGGGCTAGTTTTTACTTTTTCGATTTTGGTTGCAGTTTTTTTAAATTAGGATAGTTTCAATTTCACAACCGGTTCCGAAAGTGAAAGCAATTTAAAAAAATCTGAAACCAAAATCTAAAAAGTAAAAACTAGCCCGGTTGTAGATCGTCCTCAGCTATCCTTTGCAAAAAAAAATCATTCAAAAATATTAAAATCAAAGCGAGAAATTTTAAAATAATGCCCCCATAGACGTAACATTATCGTTTTCCTTTCTTCCCGTGACTGAAGGGGACTCTTAAGGGGTTAAATTAGTATTTAGCATAAAAACGTATATTTTGAAATTTCATTATGTCATCAATCAGCGATAAATCACCAAAAAACGAAATTTTCATTATATTTTTACGGACGATATACAGTGAAACCACCCTGTGCGACCACCCCCTTTAAGCAACCACATCCATGAACGACCATTTTTTTCATGGAACGAAATTTATTCCCATAGGCCCAATACAAATTTTACCTCCATTCAGAGACCATGCCAGTTGAACTCCCTCCATGAGCGACCTTTGAAGAAAATGAAAAATATTCCGTTTTTTCCAGGTCATTTGAAGAAGGTTTTATTAGAAAAAATAATTCCGGAGAGCACATTATTCATCAAACTTCCCAACTAAGTTTAGATTTTTTTTTATTCCGGTAACTCTTTACTGTTTAAACCCCTTTGTGCCTTTTTAGGCAATGAATTTAACTCTGATGACAAATTAAGATGGCGGTCAATAAACTCCCCTGCCCCTCTCAGGAAACTCTCAAAGAAATAGACAATTAATGAAATCGTCATTATTTGTTCCTGCCCCCCCCCCCAAAAAAAAAACAATCCATTTATTTACTGAACTTTGAAAGGACTTGGAAATAAAAGTTATAAAAGATAAAACCGAAAAATCACAACAAACGTCAATCTATTCATTTTTTAAAACTCTAAGTAATTAACTTATGTAATTAACTTTTGATACTTAAATTTACATATTTTTTCCTAATGTGAAAAATAAATTTTGGTAACATTAATGGTTATCTTTTTTCAACAATTAAAATATAGATTTAAACATGACCTCCATTAAGAGACCACCTCTAGGAGCGACCAGTTTTTATTGGAACGGAATGTGGTTGCTTTAGGGAGGTTTTACTGTATACAGATTCCGCAGGAACTTCTTTTATAAAAATATATAATATCTTCATGAGAAGAATATTCCGTATTTTTTTTTTCAAATTTTCTGAGCATGCACTTATGAGACCTTCGTTTTAAGACACGCTTTGAAATTTTTTTTTCTTTCCATTTCGTGGAAAATATTGTTTTTTAATATAAGAAATGACATGGCGAGTTACTAAAATACTCTTGGCAGGTCACCTGTGTCCGGCGGGCACTGGATTGAAGACACTTTGTGTAAAGGCTATAACTTAAATAATAATGAACATTACTTATTTTGTTTTTGTTTTTTTGCACAAGATATCTTGGAGGCATTTTGCAAAGTCAGGTGAATCCGCGTTTACCGTATAAAGAAAAGTTCGTGCTACTACTTATAGGTGTCAAAAATTAATGTCAGTAGGTAAAATATTTAGCTACATAAAAGTAAAGTCAAAATTTCAAAAAATCCAACGTTTTCGTTTTTACGAGGAAAAGAACAGATGTTTTTAAATGCTGGTAGTGAGCGTCACGATTGATCAGGTTATATCATAAATAGCAGATTAAAAAAAAAACAGATCCACGACAGCCATTTGTATAAGTGAGCAAAACGATATAAACATAACACAAACGTAATGCCCTCCTAAGTAAATGATGGTAATTGAAGGAAAAAAAACGAATTATCATAAAAATTACTATGACCAAAATTTAAAAAAAAAAAAAGATTGGTCGATCAGGGATTTCTGTGGAAAGGAGAAAAATCGAGATATGGAGCACCATATGACAATACCGTATTAACATGAATTTAGAAGTCCCCCAGACATAAAATGCACAATTTTTCTTAACCGTTAATATAAGGATTTTTCTTTAAAATTCGAATTTAATATGCAAGAAGATTTTTAAAATGAAAAATAAAATTTATTCGTAAAAATTGCTGAGTCCCATTTTTATTTAACCGACATTTTTTATTAGTATCCATTTCTCACAGGCATAACATTAGCATTACTCCACCATATTTCGGATATTTCAGAGCATAAATAATAATTTCTTCTCCTGCATTTGATTATACTCTTGGATTGTAGGTAGACAGAATTATCTTCAGTCACATCTATAACATTCGAAATACCGCAAACCTCTTAACTATATATTTTGAAATGAACTTCCATGCATCTAAAACCACTGTGCTACTACAGATAGTGAATTTTTATTCTCGTTTGTTAGTTATGCCAGTTCTGTACCAATTTCTGGAACTAACACACGTATTATTATGCAAACGAATTGCTGTTTATGAAGGTCTATTTATGTATACCTAAAGCGCTGTGGAAGTCCAGACACAATTAGATCAATTCTACACTATGACGCAAAAGTTTAGACAATGAAGAAATTCTTACATACTTTGAAAAATATTTATTCAATTTTCAAATCACTGCTTGAAATTAATGTGCTGTACATATAAACAATATTTATAACAAAGAAAAGTGGAATTGTGCATATTGCAATAAATTAAATGGTAACAAAAATAAACTGCTGTCTCAAAAGTTTAGACACAAATTAAATAAAATCGAAATAAACAATTTTTAAAACCTGGTTGCGCATCCATGCTTATGTATTACGTCATATACACGAGATTGCATGGAAGAAACTAAATCTTGCATAGTTTGTGGATCGATATCGTACCATGCATTCTCAATAGATGTCTTAAGTTCCTTTTCAGAAGAGTATTGTCTAGCGTTGCTATAAACTTTGCGACACATGATGCTCCAAAGGTTTTCTATAGGGTTAAGATCTGGGCTACATGCTGGCCAGTCGAGAACTCTTATATTATGGGAATTAAACCAAGATTTTGAATGTTTTGCAGTGTGAATTGAAGCATTGTCTTGCTGAAATTCCCACTGAGGACCCCCTAGAAGCTCAGCAAATGGCAGTAGGTTTTCTTCTAATGTCTGTGTATAATGCTGTGAAGTTTGACGACCACTGGTGAAGGTCAGAGATACTTGTCCATTATAGCAAAAGGCTGCCCAAACCATCACCGAGCCCCCTCCTTGTCTGCGACTAAAAAAACGTCGAGGTTCCTTCCGCAAGTCATGCCAATACGATAAACAACCATCTGGACCATCCAGATTCCACTTTTTTTCATCGCTAAATATGACTGACTGCCATTTCTCTCCATATGACATATGCTTTCGAGCCCACATAAGTCTTTGTAACTTATGATGTGGTTTCAGAGCTGGTTTCTTCTGCATTTTGCTATAAACGATTGTTCCTTTTACCAAAATTCGTCTACGAATCGTATCCTTTGATACAGAGAGTCCCGATGAGCTTTGAACTCCACGTACGCTCATTTGTTGAGTACTCGCTAGTCTTTGTATCAGGCGATCCTCTCGTACATTTGTCACACGTAGCCTCCCAGACCGACATTTTGCTTTATATTCGGAACCACTCGATAAAACTCGATAAATAGATTTTTTTGACCTATTAATAATAGCAGAAATTTCAGAAACGCTCTTCCCTTCACCTTTCAACTGCCAAATCCTTGAAACCTCATTCACTTGAATTTCTTTAGCTCTCGGCATGTCGACTATGAAGCGCAATCGTTTGCAGAACTTAAGTACTCCAAATTTGTGACATCATCGATTCTAAATTTGCATATGCCAGCGAATATTCAAAGAAATTTAGAATAGTGTCTAAACTTTTGCGACAAGCACATTTGAATTTTTGTGAAAAAAATTAGTATTATAGCAAATAAAACGACTGTCTTTTGTACATAGCATTTTAAATCAGTTTTTGAATATATTTACAAGTTTTTGTAATTCTGACGTCATAATTCTACATTTTAAAGCTGAATGACGTCATTGTCTAAACTTTTGCGTCATAGTGTATTTCCTCGAAGTCTGTTTTTAATCCTTTGAGGGGCAAGTAATTGCGTTTGGGTAATGCTGAATTCCCACCGGAAATTTTGAAATTTTTATTTCAAAATAAAGAAAAGCAATTTTTCAATACTTTTTCTCCAAAACTATAAAAGTAAAACTTAATTAAAAATTTCTAGTACAAATCGTAATTAAACTTAGGTGGAATATAATACATCCCATCGCCTCTCAAGGGGTTATTAGAATCTGTTATATAACCCTTGAATGAAAATTATATTAAAACAAAATCAATATTAAATCCGAGACAGATAGACAATGAAGTCCGATAGATAAAACCCTTAGTTGAAGGTGCTGGCGTACAGTGCAATTTGGGAGTGGTGGCGTATGGAGTACGCCAACTCATTTTCCCATCTTCTGCTTCAAATTTCCAAATATATTACCTAGTTTATTACGTTAATCTCGTCAGGAACCATATTAAAAAGAAATTAAATAAAGAAGAAAAAAATATTTTTAATAAATTAATTTAATTCTCATTCTATAATTTAATTCTGATTCTATAATTTAATTCTCATTCTATAATTTAATTCTTATTCTATAATTTAATTCTAATTGGCGTGCTCTGTACGCCATCCCCTCCGGTTGAGGGGTAAGAGAAAAGCAGAGTTTATGCTGTCTGTACGAGGAGGAGGGGAAGGTGATAAAATAATCTTCCTAATATATAACAATACCACACACGTCTTACTTTATAGTATTTACGATTGTCTTCGATTTCAAGACGCACCCAGTTAATTAAGTTTGATTTTTGTGGTCAAACGTCCGTTTTAGATTTGCGTAAATACGAGAAAACAAATATTTTTATCTGTTTTAGTGCACTGCAATAGTGCTTAAGTATTGAAAAATCTGAAATGATTCAATACAAAATGAATCAAAAAACATTTAGTACCAGAAAAAATTAATCGGAAATATTTTAATGAAAATTTAAAAAAAAATTTCTTTGCTTTTTCTTTTATAACTAAGCAACATCAAGTTAGCTAGCTGTCAATTTTAATCAGCTAGAATAATTAAAATTAGATTCAGTTCCTGACTGTTAACTCTTTGTTGACCAGTTACTTGCAGACTCGGACTATCCCGATGGCTGGTGCGCCCCGTACTGAGAAAACTTCGCGCCCATAAGGCAATCTATTTTTAATTTTATTTTTTTTATCTCAATAATGAATATAAAAATTATATACATAATAGTTTTAGAAATACTGTTAAAATTACAAACCAGTAAATGGTGAAATGTTTTTAATCGACGTAGACACCACACTTCGGTTCAACACCCGCTCACTTCACGTTGATGCGATTTGGAATTCAAAAATGTCAACTGCGTATGACTTTGTGGTCAATGTATTTATAATGGAATATAACACATGATTCCTATACAAAATTTAATGAGAATTCGAACTGCGATATTTATTTTTATCAAAAATTTTATTTTGTTAATGAAAAATGCAATTTCGTGAAATACTGTTCAAAAACACCGACATTTCAATTTTGGTCAGTGCGAATTCGCACTAGAGTGGATTTCTCGGACTTAACTAATGAAACAAAATTATAAGCAATAGTAACCAGCAATTGTAAAAGCATCATAAATTCTAAAAGTTTTTGCTGGAAAGTAAAAATAAAATAATGAAGTTTCCAATAAAAATAGGATCAATTATTAGTAGCGTTTCTAAAGTAAAAACCGTTCAAAATAATACTGCTTTTTACGTGGGGAAGGGCGAGATTATATGTTTGAAACATGTTCTGTTGGGTCAACTTTTTAACTCTGCGTGCCACTTTTTCTTCCCAGATATCGGGTAACCTTGATTTATAGTAATCGGATGATCAACATCATTTTAGAACGAACTCATGATTCTTAAGATATGATACTTGATTTAATATCTGTCAATTATTTGTTTTCATTTTACAACAAACTCGCCGTTGCGAGTCGTGATTCTTAAATTATAATAATCTGATGATATACACAACTTGGATTAACATCTGTCCATTATTTGTTATCATTTTACAACGAACTCGTCGCTACGCCTCATGATTCATAAATTATAATAATATGATGATCTACACAACTTGATTTAACATCTGTCCATTATTTGTTTTCATTTTACAACGAACTAATGTTGCGACAAATTATTCTTTCTTAAAGGATTACAAAGTAAATAACCCCTTCGGGACGGGAGTCTTTTACAAAATTTTTAATCTTTTGTCACCGTTTTTTAAAAACAGAAATTTGTGTCTTCTTGAATCGAGAAAACGCGCTGGCTAAATAAGGCAAATTTTACAGTAAAATTTTACTGGTGAGGAAAAATAAGGATTCTGAGCGCTTCATGCGGCACGTATACGTGCCGCTCGTCCCCAAGGGGTTAAGGACTAAAGTCACCAAAATTTTTTTACTACAATTCAGTAATGTTAAAGGTGGTGAGGTAAGAAGATTCGTCACGAAACTTAAGTTTCTAAGGCCTGTCTCACACAAGAATTAAATCTGTACTTTGGATAAATTAAGATGCAATCAAGTTTCATTAAGTGTTAAATTTAATCCTTTCACTGACGCACTAAACACAAAATATACAACATTTCAATTCCATAACTAATAGATTCCATAAATCCTGATACACTTTACACTAAGCTCTAATAAATAACTCTAGCACTAGATGATAACCACTGTAGCCAAACCTATAATCCAGCGGAAGAGGTGTCCCCCATAAAAGCCCGAATTATTTTTTATTTAAAATGGAAATATTTCATTTCACACCAATTTTTCAAAATAGAAATTTTTTTCTTATTTTATCGCGGCGTTTCTGTTATCAAAGAAAACTAATATATATTTTCACAATTACAGGTGTGCAAATAACAAACGTACTGGCAGATATGCTGTTTCCCTGAGGCAACGCTAGGCTATAACCCTATACTATTGTCGGAAATGTGCTAGAATTATTTTGTGCATTCCCGTATATGATCTATATATTTTTACGTACTCTAGAAAGTGTGCCAAAATTTAGTTTTGCTATAAAACGCATAACACTGTTGAAAAATCACCTTCAGTAATTTCCAGCAGTAGAAATGCACTTTAACATTTGTGTACAGCCCTACATATTACATAGCTGCCAACTTGTACGGATTTTTGCTACCACTAAAATTTAATAGAAAGTTTTGCCAAATTCAATCGCCGAATTCCCGTGAATGTTGATAATTAAATAAGGCAGAAATTTCTTTTAAATTTTAGTGGTAGCAAAAATCCGTACAAGTTGGAAGCTATGATATTATCTAGAGAGTTTTTAGACACTCCTCATATTAAACTAAAATTTAATTATGGTAAAAAAAAAATGAAAATATACTACTGGAAACATGCTTTCAGATATTATCTTCTATAGACGACAATATATCCGGTTCAGTGCGCAGCCCTTTCAATGATTTTTTTTTTATATTCTGCAAAAATCTCTTAGATTTTTGTAGATTTTAGATTACAAAAATCTAAATATAGCTTAGCTGAAAAATGGATAACTCAAAGTAAAAACACCCTTAAGCAATTCACACTCATAAGCAATAATGCTTGCGAAATATTTCGTGTAATCCTTTGTATGACATATAGAATTTGCACACACAGTGTAGCATTAAAAAAAATTAATCAAAATTAAAAAATTCCTGCTGGCTCGGGCTACAGGTGCAGGTAGATTTCGAAGTTAAGTACTAATTTCACCAATAAAAACTAAATCATGATTAGAGATAAACCCACTTTAACAATTTTATCTGGCCGCTTTTGACGAGTTTTTAATTTCATTTTTATATAAGAGCTGGTTTTATCAGAATCATGTTAAGGCAGTATTCAAGAAATACAAGGTGAGACCGAAAAGTAAGGTGACTCACTCCTCCTTTCGAAAATGAACAGCCCGGCAACCGGACACATGCGCATTACGATCTTCGGTATATAACATTAAAGTTCAGGGTCATTTGCAAAGTTTCTTGGTTAGTGTTTGTTCGTGCAATCGCTTAAACATAAGAGGTGGTGGTGCATTGCGTAATGGAGCAGAAAAGGAATATGAAATTCTGTTTTTAAATGGGTAAAACTGCTACGGAAACCTTGGAAATGCTTCGAAGTGTGTATGGCGAAGAAACTTTATCTCGCAAGACAGTATTTCAGTGCTTCAAGCATTTCCGTGACTGTCGTGAAAGCGTGGAAGATGAGCATCGCAGTGGAAGACCGGTGACGAGCAGATCCGCGGCAAATGTTGGAAGATTTAGGAAGTTATTGCTGCAAGATCGCCGTTTCAGGGGCGCCATTTGAGGGGGGCTGAGGAATTTGATTTTTCCAGGGAATTTGATTTTTCCGAAAATTTATAAACCATCAATTGCCAGACTCAAGCAAAAATTAAAAATTGCTCAAACCTCAAACCTCAAACGCTAAAATAATTTATCAGATTTGATTGCAATAAAAACATATGCGTTAAATAAAGGATTTATGCATAGAAATTAATAATTATCAAAAAAATTTCCTATTCGAACTTTCTGAAGGTGGGACATATATCGTATTTTGGCTAATTTTAAAAATGCATGAGAGACTTTTTCTTTTATCAGTTACTTCTCAGCTGTGTACAACTTGATCATTAGGAATAGTCCCCCTCATAGCTAGAAATTCAGAAGTAGAGATTTTTCAGAAAGATTTTTTTTTTTTTTTTGGGGGGGGGGGGCTGTTGAAAAGGCGAATATAATTCAAGTTCTTAATTATCCGACTTTTTTACTTTTTTGGATTATTAGTGTCACATTTTATTTATTGCAATCATTGCAATGTTCCCAAATTATTTAATTATTTACTTTATTAAGTCATATTATATATGGTACACTCTCTAAATTGTTCGACGCCTAGGACATGGGTGCAAGACATTCAGTCTCAGGACTATTTCAGTCTTGGAGAAATTTTTGACTGATAGTAAATTCTACTTTATATACATAAATTATAGCAATTTTACTATCAAGAACATTTAATCACTTTCTTTTATTTTAAATAATCTATTTTTAGCCATAATGCAAGGCGTAGAAATCTTTAAATCCATTTTTATTTGTTATTCCTAATACTCGGAAAAGTTTTCAGTCTTGGCTTAGATTGACTTCTTGCACTGGAAGTCTGTCAGTTTTTGGGTTAAAGAAATTGTTTTGTCGGGTGGGCGCAGACTCCATTCAATCCCAAAGTAAAAGAAAATTACCCCATATTTTAACACGTTAGTAGTGTGGATTTGACAGTTCTGCGCCCCCTGCACGCCTGCACGCTCCCAAGGTCAAATGAAGGTCATTCATTATCGTACTATAAGACGATAACGAAAGTGTAACGCGATAAGCGAAGGGGGAAAATGATAACGGAAGTGCAGTGTGATAAGCGAAGGGGGAGATAAGCGAATGTTGATAAGCGAATGTTGATAAGGATTTTTTGAGATAAAAGTTTTTTAGCGTAGGATAGCATTTTTTAGTGAGAGAAAGATTACTTTTTAATGAAAAGTTTTCCCGGAAGTTTTATTTATAGAACAAATGACGTTTAGTCAATAAATTTTAGGGGGATTTTTTTTTTTTTTTTAATTGTGACCCACCATGACCAACCCGTTTTGTTTAATTTAGAATCACATCGGAACAGCATTTAATATTAAAAGAATAATGCTACTTTGATAAATTTCACATGTATTATATATCAGTTTCATATGTATTTAGGGGAAGGATTTTTCAGCGGGGTGATTCTTATCGCCAGGAAATTGTAGGACGATAGCGCGCGTTAGGTTCAGTGATAAAAGTCGAGTCTTTAAATGAATTTATATTTGAGAATCTCATCTACCAATGTTTATAAACAAATGGAATTATTTTAGGGCATGTTTTCTAATTTTTATAGTGCATATTTTTTAAGGAATGAAATTTAACACACTGTTCTAAATTTTCGCATTAATGTTTTAGAGAATATTTTTGCAAAGAACATTTTAGCATCAAATAAAAGAAAAATAACTTTATAAATGTAATTTAAAAAATAGATTTTTTATGTTTTCTCCAAGTTTTTTTTAAACACGTTTTTAGATAATTAATATATTTTTATAACACGTACCCTATTGAAATTCTTATATCAATTATTAATAGCATTGAAATAAAAGTAAAAGCATACATTATTGAAATAATAAATCAATTTAAATAATAATAATAATAATAATGTTACGTTTAGCTCAAAAGTAACTGTAAGAAAGTTACGCATAGTTTTCTATAGGACAATATTTTTCTTTTCACACATACTAATTAAAATCTACTATCAATATTAATAGCATTTAAATAAAAATAAAAGCACACATTTTTGAAATAATAAGAAGATTAAATAATAATAGCATATACTATTAGGATAATAACGGCATTGCAATAATGATAAAAGAAATGTTACGCTGCGTTCAAAAGTAACTATAAGAAAGTTTCGCATAGTTTTCTATAGGACAATCTTTTTCTTTTAACACATACTAATTAAATTCTACTATCAATATTAATAGCATTTAAATAAAAATAAAAGCATACGTTATTAAAATAATAAGAGGATTAAAATAATAATAGAATATACTGTTAGGATAATAATGTCATTACAATAATAATTAAAGAAATGTTACGGTGAATTCAAAAGTAACTATAATAAAGTAACGCATAGTTTTCTGTAGGATAAAATATTATTGCATTTAATGAAATTTTAAAACTTTTATGCGAGGACCTGATTCTGTTAGACTTCAACTTGAAGGGGGGGAAAGCATCGCAATTTATATAGCAAAAATCTTGACTTCGAGTCAGCGAGCTTGAATCTTTTTTTGATAATGCATTGCGGATTGTGGATAAGAGAATGTACTATAAGTAATTTAATACATTTTCTAGAAAATTAACTTAAAGGAAATTTTACAAAATAAATTTTTAGCATAAATATCGATAAAATAAAAATACTCTGTTTAAATTTGTTACCCTTTGCATAGGCGAGAGTTTTTTATTAGTAATATGTAATTTTTCAAACAGTGAGTTAAAGATTTTCAGTGTCTCCTTTCAATTTAGGGGAGTAAACCACATGAGTTCGTATGATAATTTTGACTCACTCAAGTTTAGGGACTGTTTGCTGTCAAAGTGAGGATATGTGATAAGAGTATTTCCAATTGTTAAAGAATAATTAAAAGTGCTTTCTCGTAACTTCAAGTTTTCATTAATTTTAGAATGATAACATTAATTTTCTCATAAACACATATTAGTTCATTTAACGCAAATTAGTTTGCTTAAACATTTTTAAATTTTATTCACCCACACAACTTCTTTTTGAACATATTAAACAATCACTCAAAATTCGAAACTTGCTACTTATTGAAAGAAATATATTTAACCAGGGATTTGTTTAAATATCGACAGAAAAAAATATGTTCGTTTAACTGCTATTGTAACTAAACATTACGCGAGTGTGAATTACTAATAACATGTAGGGACAGGGGAATTTATGAAATGGGAAATAAATAATAATAATAGTGTATACTAAAAATATCATTATTATAACTAAACAATATCCACTTAGGATAAAATCTATAATTTTTGAAATAAGCTAACACAAGTTTCAAATGAATTGTGAAACATGTTAAGAACTTTTAACTCTTTATTCTATTTGTATATGATTATGATAAATAAATCTTATATTTTATGAAATTAAAAAGAAAATAGAGATTTAATGACTTATGCTTTATTTAGTAGAATCTGATATTAACAAAGGTTTTAATTTATTTCTAAAGTTTAGTCAGCACACACATTCATCGTTCAAACAATTAAAGCAAATTTTTTTTTTTTTTTTTTTTTTTTTTTTTTTTTTTTTTTGTGTAAGTGAATGAGCTTAGAGTTAGTTAATATATGAATTATTTAAAAATACAATCATGCATAAATAGCTTTTATCATTTATTACAAAACTTATTAACATTTTAATTTGTTAGATACCCTATAAAACGACTAAACTTATGAATTATTCAAATCGATATACATATATATATATATATATATATATATATATATATATATATATATCACCTAAATTACTTTTAACACAAGAACTTTACACTTATAATTTTTAACAAATTAGCATAACCTACATTTTATGTTTCTGATTAGGTTCAATAAATTAAAACGTATATGCTATAACAGGTATGAACTAAACGTATAAGAAAAATTAGAATTTACATATACGTTATATATTTTTAAATTATAAACATATAAATTATACTTACGTTATACGGACACATATGCAAACACGTCTATTTCCCCAAGTTACTTGAAGAAGAATGCTTGATAAGTTCATATCAGATGATACTTCAAATCACTAGCAAGTTCAGACATAAAGTAATGACTCATCAATGGCTTTTACCAAGAGATGACGTCACTGAGAACTTAGTACAATTTGCTCGAAGTCTAATCTGTCATTAACTTCATACATTATCATTTAATAAATATTTTTTTAATTTAATTTCAATTTATATTTTTGTGAATTTACTATTATTTGTAAGATTTTGTTATTTTTAGAAATTTTAGTTTTGCTATTTTCAAATATGCAAATTCCTATTTATATCTAAAATCCCTGCAAAGCATATATGTGTGAACTTTTTAGACATACACTTTGAAATATAGATCTAGTTCAAATTTTGCTAAGTTAACACGTTACGTAATAGAGGTCACGTGATACCCTAACCAATCACGCTATCTAGGTAGGGTTTGCTATTTTGGAATTATCCAAATTAGTTACCAGACTTCTCATTTTATAATAATCACTCTAACCATTAGGCTTGTTGTTTAATCATATAAATATAATTTCTATCGTTTTTGATTTTCAGTTACTTACTAACATATAAACACCTTTTACGTATGTTATATTAATTCTGATATAGTTTAGTGCATATAAATTTTAACTAATATCCCATAGTAGATTTAACTATATTCGCTAACTTCCATATATATATATATATTTAACATTGATCAGATTACGTAATAGATTTTTTTCCAATGTTTGTAGAAGTAGTAGGTATTTAATTTATGATTAATTACATTTGAACTTTTAACTGAAATTAAGTGAGCACTTTTGAGGAATACCCTAGGTTATTTTTCATATCATATTTCAAAACTACCACTTTCTATATTGAGTGTATGTTATTGACTCTTTTCGCTCAAGTTAACTTTGCTATTTGACAGAAAATTATTTAATCATCAAGCGATTAAGCCTTCTCATTTTCAAAGTTATTTATATAACTTACTAACTATATATCACAGATAAACATTAACATATCAAGAATACTAAAGAAAATTAAATATATACTGAATGAAAATTTCAAACAATTCAGCGATTAAATATAATTAAACAATAACAAAAAATGAAATTAACAGATTAATGAAATATATATTTGATAATAAAAAGGAATTTCAATTATTACATAAAATTTTTACTATCAAACAAAAATATATAAATTGATAAAAGTATTATTGCAAAGTTTACAAAAAGCTTAGAAATATTTTCAACTTTTCAAAAAGATTGTATTTCCAAGATATCAAAGAAAAATTAACTGTTATTGAATGAATACCACCTAACAAGCATATACTACTAAACTAACATACAACAAAAACACTTTTTGGTAGCCAAATTTGGCGATATTTCGACATGTGTAGCCAAACTAAGGAGAATGTAAGACTATTCTAAGTCCACAATTTTCGCAATATATAAGCAATGGACTCAACTTAACTTTACTATTTATCATAAAAATTGTCTAATCACCAAACGATTTGAACTTCTCATTTTCAAAGTTATGTTGAATTTATAAGTAATTATCAAATAAATATTTTATATATATATTCTACACAAGTATTAAATAAAATTAAATAACTAATTATCTATAACTTAACACTGAATAAAAATTCCAAAAAAACATTTAAAATAATTAATCACTTAAAATAATAATAAACAACAAACATAAAAATAATGAACGATTAATATATCTATATATATATGTATAAGTTTAAAAAAAAACTTAATAAAAAAATAATAAAGCTTAATAAAAAAGTCTTGAAAAATAATTAAAAGTTAATAAAAAAAGATTTCAAATATTACAATTTTAAAAAAATTATAATTTGATAAAACCATTCACAAAAAAATTACAAATTATTAAAAAATTTAACATATATTTATATATATATATATTTACAAGTCAAGAAATTTTAATACAAATGTACATATATGTACAAACATATATGTACATATATGTGCAGACATATATATGTATTATGTTTTGAAAAAATAAATTACAAGTCTTTAAGAAAATTATGAAAAAATTGCAAATTAAAACAAAGTTTAAAAAAAGAATCATTAGTTAAAAAAATATATGTACTTGTACATACACACACACACACATATGTGTGTGTGTGTGTACTTACACGTATATGCATACATGCATATATATATATATATTATATGTAAATTATTTATGTATGTTTCGGTTTTAACTTTTAAAAGAAAACATTTCATTATCCAATTATTTATCCTAGTGACCGTTTATTTACCCATCAACAAATCAACCAACCAACTGATTTCCATAGTAACCATCCGTTTAACCTAACAACAATTTACCATTTATATGCAAATATTTGAAGAAACTATGAAAGAAAGACATTTTAAATCGAATAAAAAAACCCAGAGAAAATCAAATAGGTTATGTCTTAGTTTGAATTATTCCTTTACTTAAGTAAGTTAAGACTTGGAAATAACTTATATTAAGTTACTATGCTAACTTGTGTTATCAATATATTGATTTAATAAATTTTCATAGGTTTAATATGATAATGAACGCGTCTTGTAATCTCACAACTATATCCAGCTAACTTTAAATTGTACTATTAAAAATTATGCTTAGAATTCACATATGTTATTTAAATCCTTCAAATCATAGAACGTAAAAAATCTTACAAATTATACATAAATAAACTGTTCTTACCTAAAAATCCACCATACTTCTATACTTAACTTGCGCGAAATAAAACCCAACCTTCTACTATGCTTGCCACAGAGGGAAAGAATGATAACACATCGTTTATCTGGTAAAACCCAAGGCCACGTGATCACCCTTATCTATGACGTCACTGATGATTCATACTGATAAGGAGTAGATAATTTTTTTAATTACTGTGTTAGATTATGCAATTAAAAGCTGTAATTCCTAACTACAATTATCACATCTCATTTAATTAATTTTTTTAATAATTAAAATAATAATTTAGTTAGTCTATTACAAATAATTATTTTTAGTTCTATTATTTAAAAACATTCATATCATATCATATATAGCAATTTTAAGACATATTAATTTATATCATTTTATACTTAAGTAGAACAGTCTCACCTAAAAATCCAACACACCACGATACCTAACATAGGTGAAATAAAAAACAGCCTAGTACCATGCTTTCAGTAGAAGAAATGATTAATAATGAAAGCGCTTATCTACTAAGCTAAGATCACGTGATACTTATTACTATCTAAGGTCAGAGCGCTTATCTAATCTATGATGTCATGGGAAATCCCCAGTCATGCTCATTTGTGTTGCCAATTTTCACAATACAAATATTTTCTGATAATAGCGTTGCCACTTTTCCATGAAAATAGCTTATCAACTCTCTTACCTCAAAAACAGATCTTATCAATTTGTGTTTATCCGTGACGTCATCATAAAAAACTTTAATTAAATTATTAATATCTTTCATAAGTTTGTAATATAAGTAATTTGTAATATTTTTCTGCTAACTAGGTTTATAAGTATTCCGACTTAAAAATCTCTTTTATAGATTAACTATGAAAATCAATTGTCTTGTCAAACCTTTTACTATTTTCAGTTCAACTTAGTGTCATGAAATATATCAGCAAAGCTTAAAATTATACTTTTTAGTTATCTTACTATTGTAAATTATTGTTTTTGAAATCTATTAAAATTTGAAAAATGATTAAATACTCTAACATTATAATTTTACATTCATTTCACAATATAAATACACAAAATTATACTTACCTAGAACCAAGCACTTGACTGGAGCAAAAACACGTCCTTATTCTAAGCTTCCCTAACGAGAACTGATTGATAACATGCTTGCTTGCTTATCACTTCGAAAATCGCGTGACGTCACATATCACGTGATAGATTGTTGATAAGATAAGGTTAGCTGATAAGAACTTATACTATCATTCATTTACCTCTCAGACTTTGCTGGAAACGGTTGAGTTTTAATAGACTAATTGAATTATTCTAAAAACAATTAGAGAGTGTGTTCATTACAAAGTTTGAGTTTTCATCTAGCTTAGTCATTAAAATTTTTACACATGTCATCATTTTTTTGAGTTAAATGATTCTACATTTCGGTTATATATAACTAAGTTTATATTTAGTATACGCCTAGATAAAAATCTCCTTTTCAAACGTTTAAAAGTCTTTAATTAAACTCAAATCTTTAATTAATCTTTAATTAAGCTCAAATCGTTAATTAATCTCATATCTTAATTACACTACAAATTAATAAGGTAATATTAATTACACCACACATTTATTAGAAAATCTTATTAATTTGTAGTGTAATTAAGATATGAGATTAATTAACGATTTGAGCTTAATTAAAGATTAATTAAAGATTTGAGTTTAATTAAAGAGTTTTAAACGTTTGAAAAGGAGATTTTTATCTAGGCGTATACTAAATATAAACTTAGTTATATATAACCGAAATGTAGAATCATTTAACTCAAAAAAATGATGACATGTGTAAAAATTTTAATGACTAAGCTAGATGAAAACTCAAACTTTGTAATGAACACACTCTCTAATTGTTTTTAGAATAATTCAATTAGTCTATTAAAACTCAACCGTTTCCAGCAAAGTCTGAGAGGTAAATGAATGATAGTATAAGTTCTTATCAGCTAACCTTATCTTATCAACAATCTATCACGTGATATGTGACGTCACGCGATTTTCGAAGTGATAAGCAAGCAAGCATGTTATCAATCAGTTCTCGTTAGGGAAGCTTAGAATAAGGACGTGTTTTTGCTCCAGTCAAGTGCTTGGTTCTAGGTAAGTATAATTTTGTGTATTTATATTGTGAAATGAATGTAAAATTATAATGTTAGAGTATTTAATCATTTTTCAAATTTTAATAGATTTCAAAAACAATAATTTACAATAGTAAGATAACTAAAAAGTATAATTTTAAGCTTTGCTGATATATTTCATGACACTAAGTTGAACTGAAAATAGTAAAAGGTTTGACAAGACAATTGATTTTCATAGTTAATCTATAAAAGAGATTTTTAAGTCGGAATACTTATAAACCTAGTTAGCAGAAAAAATATTACAAATTACTTATATTACAAACTTATGAAAGATATTAATAATTTAATTAAAGTTTTTTATGATGACGTCACGGATAAACACAAATTGATAAGATCTGTTTTTGAGGTAAGAGAGTTGATAAGCTATTTTCATGGAAAAGTGGCAACGCTATTATCAGAAAATATTTGTATTGTGAAAATTGGCAACACAAATGAGCATGACTGGGGATTTCCCATGACATCATAGATTAGATAAGCGCTCTGACCTTAGATAGTAATAAGTATCACGTGATCTTAGCTTAGTAGATAAGCGCTTTCATTATTAATCATTTCTTCTACTGAAAGCATGGTACTAGGCTGTTTTTTATTTCACCTATGTTAGGTATCGTGGTGTGTTGGATTTTTAGGTGAGACTGTTCTACTTAAGTATAAAATGATATAAATTAATATGTCTTAAAATTGCTATATATGATATGATATGAATGTTTTAAATAATAGAACTAAAAATAATTATTTGTAATAGACTAACTAAATTATTATTTTAATTATTAAAAAAATTAATTAAATGAGATGTGATAATTGTAGTTAGGAATTACAGCTTTTAATTGCATAATCTAACACAGTAATTAAAAAAATTATCTACTCCTTATCAGTATGAATCATCAGTGACGTCATAGATAAGGGGTGATCACGTGGCCTTGGGTTTTACCAGATAAACGATGTGTTATCATTCTTTCCCCTGTGGCAAGCATAGTAGAAGGTTGGGTTTTATTTCGCGCAAGTTAAGTATAGAAGTATGGTGGATTTTTAGGTAAGAACAGTTTATTTATGTATAATTTGTAAGATTTTTTACGTTCTATGATTTGAAGGATTTAAATAACATATGTGAATTCTAAGCATAATTTTTAATAGTACAATTTAAAGTTAGCTGGATATAGTTGTGAGATTACAAGACGCGTTCATTATCATATTAAACCTATGAAAATTTATTAAATCAATATATTGATAACACAAGTTAGCATAGTAACTTAATATAAGTTATTTCCAAGTCTTAACTTACTTAAGTAAAGGAATAATTCAAACTAAGACATAACCTATTTGATTTTCTCTGGGTTTTTTTATTCGATTTAAAATGTCTTTCTTTCATAGTTTCTTCAAATATTTGCATATAAATGGTAAATTGTTGTTAGGTTAAACGGATGGTTACTATGGAAATCAGTTGGTTGGTTGATTTGTTGATGGGTAAATAAACGGTCACTAGGATAAATAATTGGATAATGAAATGTTTTCTTTTAAAAGTTAAAACCGAAACATACATAAATAATTTACATATAATATATATATATATATGCATGTATGCATATACGTGTAAGTACACACACACACACATATGTGTGTGTGTGTGTATGTACAAGTACATATATTTTTTTAACTAATGATTCTTTTTTTAAACTTTGTTTTAATTTGCAATTTTTTCATAATTTTCTTAAAGACTTGTAATTTATTTTTTCAAAACATAATACATATATATGTCTGCACATATATGTACATATATGTTTGTACATATATGTACATTTGTATTAAAATTTCTTGACTTGTAAATATATATATATATATAAATATATGTTAAATTTTTTAATAATTTGTAATTTTTTTGTGAATGGTTTTATCAAATTATAATTTTTTTAAAATTGTAATATTTGAAATCTTTTTTTATTAACTTTTAATTATTTTTCAAGACTTTTTTATTAAGCTTTATTATTTTTTTATTAAGTTTTTTTTTAAACTTATACATATATATATAGATATATTAATCGTTCATTATTTTTATGTTTGTTGTTTATTATTATTTTAAGTGATTAATTATTTTAAATGTTTTTTTGGAATTTTTATTCAGTGTTAAGTTATAGATAATTAGTTATTTAATTTTATTTAATACTTGTGTAGAATATATATATAAAATATTTATTTGATAATTACTTATAAATTCAACATAACTTTGAAAATGAGAAGTTCAAATCGTTTGGTGATTAGACAATTTTTATGATAAATAGTAAAGTTAAGTTGAGTCCATTGCTTATATATTGCGAAAATTGTGGACTTAGAATAGTCTTACATTCTCCTTAGTTTGGCTACACATGTCGAAATATCGCCAAATTTGGCTACCAAAAAGTGTTTTTGTTGTATGTTAGTTTAGTAGTATATGCTTGTTAGGTGGTATTCATTCAATAACAGTTAATTTTTCTTTGATATCTTGGAAATACAATCTTTTTGAAAAGTTGAAAATATTTCTAAGCTTTTTGTAAACTTTGCAATAATACTTTTATCAATTTATATATTTTTGTTTGATAGTAAAAATTTTATGTAATAATTGAAATTCCTTTTTATTATCAAATATATATTTCATTAATCTGTTAATTTCATTTTTTGTTATTGTTTAATTATATTTAATCGCTGAATTGTTTGAAATTTTCATTCAGTATATATTTAATTTTCTTTAGTATTCTTGATATGTTAATGTTTATCTGTGATATATAGTTAGTAAGTTATATAAATAACTTTGAAAATGAGAAGGCTTAATCGCTTGATGATTAAATAATTTTCTGTCAAATAGCAAAGTTAACTTGAGCGAAAAGAGTCAATAACATACACTCAATATAGAAAGTGGTAGTTTTGAAATATGATATGAAAAATAACCTAGGGTATTCCTCAAAAGTGCTCACTTAATTTCAGTTAAAAGTTCAAATGTAATTAATCATAAATTAAATACCTACTACTTCTACAAACATTGGAAAAAAATCTATTACGTAATCTGATCAATGTTAAATATATATATATATATGGAAGTTAGCGAATATAGTTAAATCTACTATGGGATATTAGTTAAAATTTATATGCACTAAACTATATCAGAATTAATATAACATACGTAAAAGGTGTTTATATGTTAGTAAGTAACTGAAAATCAAAAACGATAGAAATTATATTTATATGATTAAACAACAAGCCTAATGGTTAGAGTGATTATTATAAAATGAGAAGTCTGGTAACTAATTTGGATAATTCCAAAATAGCAAACCCTACCTAGATAGCGTGATTGGTTAGGGTATCACGTGACCTCTATTACGTAACGTGTTAACTTAGCAAAATTTGAACTAGATCTATATTTCAAAGTGTATGTCTAAAAAGTTCACACATATATGCTTTGCAGGGATTTTAGATATAAATAGGAATTTGCATATTTGAAAATAGCAAAACTAAAATTTCTAAAAATAACAAAATCTTACAAATAATAGTAAATTCACAAAAATATAAATTGAAATTAAATTAAAAAAATATTTATTAAATGATAATGTATGAAGTTAATGACAGATTAGACTTCGAGCAAATTGTACTAAGTTCTCAGTGACGTCATCTCTTGGTAAAAGCCATTGATGAGTCATTACTTTATGTCTGAACTTGCTAGTGATTTGAAGTATCATCTGATATGAACTTATCAAGCATTCTTCTTCAAGTAACTTGGGGAAATAGACGTGTTTGCATATGTGTCCGTATAACGTAAGTATAATTTATATGTTTATAATTTAAAAATATATAACGTATATGTAAATTCTAATTTTTCTTATACGTTTAGTTCATACCTGTTATAGCATATACGTTTTAATTTATTGAACCTAATCAGAAACATAAAATGTAGGTTATGCTAATTTGTTAAAAATTATAAGTGTAAAGTTCTTGTGTTAAAAGTAATTTAGGTGATATATATATATATATATATATATATATATATATGTATATCGATTTGAATAATTCATAAGTTTAGTCGTTTTATAGGGTATCTAACAAATTAAAATGTTAATAAGTTTTGTAATAAATGATAAAAGCTATTTATGCATGATTGTATTTTTAAATAATTCATATATTAACTAACTCTAAGCTCATTCACTTACACACAAAAAAAAAAAAAAAAAAAAAAAAAAAAAAAAAAAATTTGCTTTAATTGTTTGAACGATGAATGTGTGTGCTGACTAAACTTTAGAAATAAATTAAAACCTTTGTTAATATCAGATTCTACTAAATAAAGCATAAGTCATTAAATCTCTATTTTCTTTTTAATTTCATAAAATATAAGATTTATTTATCATAATCATATACAAATAGAATAAAGAGTTAAAAGTTCTTAACATGTTTCACAATTCATTTGAAACTTGTGTTAGCTTATTTCAAAAATTATAGATTTTATCCTAAGTGGATATTGTTTAGTTATAATAATGATATTTTTAGTATACACTATTATTATTATTTATTTCCCATTTCATAAATTCCCCTGTCCCTACATGTTATTAGTAATTCACACTCGCGTAATGTTTAGTTACAATAGCAGTTAAACGAACATATTTTTTTCTGTCGATATTTAAACAAATCCCTGGTTAAATATATTTCTTTCAATAAGTAGCAAGTTTCGAATTTTGAGTGATTGTTTAATATGTTCAAAAAGAAGTTGTGTGGGTGAATAAAATTTAAAAATGTTTAAGCAAACTAATTTGCGTTAAATGAACTAATATGTGTTTATGAGAAAATTAATGTTATCATTCTAAAATTAATGAAAACTTGAAGTTACGAGAAAGCGCTTTTAATTATTCTTTAACAATTGGAAATACTCTTATCACATATCCTCACTTTGACAGCAAACAGTCCCTAAACTTGAGTGAGTCAAAATTATCATACGAACTCATGTGGTTTACTCCCCTAAATTGAAAGGAGACACTGAAAATCTTTAACTCACTGTTTGAAAAATTACATATTACTAATAAAAAACTCTCGCCTATGCAAAGGGTAACAAATTTAAACAGAGTATTTTTATTTTATCGATATTTATGCTAAAAATTTATTTTGTAAAATTTCCTTTAAGTTAATTTTCTAGAAAATGTATTAAATTACTTATAGTACATTCTCTTATCCACAATCCGCAATGCATTATCAAAAAAAGATTCAAGCTCGCTGACTCGAAGTCAAGATTTTTGCTATATAAATTGCGATGCTTTCCCCCCCTTCAAGTTGAAGTCTAACAGAATCAGGTCCTCGCATAAAAGTTTTAAAATTTCATTAAATGCAATAATATTTTATCCTACAGAAAACTATGCGTTACTTTATTATAGTTACTTTTGAATTCACCGTAACATTTCTTTAATTATTATTGTAATGACATTATTATCCTAACAGTATATTCTATTATTATTTTAATCCTCTTATTATTTTAATAACGTATGCTTTTATTTTTATTTAAATGCTATTAATATTGATAGTAGAATTTAATTAGTATGTGTTAAAAGAAAAAGATTGTCCTATAGAAAACTATGCGAAACTTTCTTATAGTTACTTTTGAACGCAGCGTAACATTTCTTTTATCATTATTGCAATGCCGTTATTATCCTAATAGTATATGCTATTATTATTTAATCTTCTTATTATTTCAAAAATGTGTGCTTTTATTTTTATTTAAATGCTATTAATATTGATAGTAGATTTTAATTAGTATGTGTGAAAAGAAAAATATTGTCCTATAGAAAACTATGCGTAACTTTCTTACAGTTACTTTTGAGCTAAACGTAACATTATTATTATTATTATTATTTAAATTGATTTATTATTTCAATAATGTATGCTTTTACTTTTATTTCAATGCTATTAATAATTGATATAAGAATTTCAATAGGGTACGTGTTATAAAAATATATTAATTATCTAAAAACGTGTTTAAAAAAAACTTGGAGAAAACATAAAAAATCTATTTTTTAAATTACATTTATAAAGTTATTTTTCTTTTATTTGATGCTAAAATGTTCTTTGCAAAAATATTCTCTAAAACATTAATGCGAAAATTTAGAACAGTGTGTTAAATTTCATTCCTTAAAAAATATGCACTATAAAAATTAGAAAACATGCCCTAAAATAATTCCATTTGTTTATAAACATTGGTAGATGAGATTCTCAAATATAAATTCATTTAAAGACTCGACTTTTATCACTGAACCTAACGCGCGCTATCGTCCTACAATTTCCTGGCGATAAGAATCACCCCGCTGAAAAATCCTTCCCCTAAATACATATGAAACTGATATATAATACATGTGAAATTTATCAAAGTAGCATTATTCTTTTAATATTAAATGCTGTTCCGATGTGATTCTAAATTAAACAAAACGGGTTGGTCATGGTGGGTCACAATTAAAAAAAAAAAAAAAATCCCCCTAAAATTTATTGACTAAACGTCATTTGTTCTATAAATAAAACTTCCGGGAAAACTTTTCATTAAAAAGTAATCTTTCTCTCACTAAAAAATGCTATCCTACGCTAAAAAACTTTTATCTCAAAAAATCCTTATCAACATTCGCTTATCAACATTCGCTTATCTCCCCCTTCGCTTATCACACTGCACTTCCGTTATCATTTTCCCCCTTCGCTTATCGCGTTACACTTTCGTTATCGTCTTATAGTACGATAATGAATGACCTTCATTTGACCTTGGGAGCGTGCAGGCGTGCAGGGGGCGCAGAACTGTCAAATCCACACTACTCACGTTTGTAATAAAGTAGTCTATAATTTTATCCCTTATGTACAGAAATGAACACTATGGGCCACCATTAATAGTTAAATCTATAGTTTTTAATTTGAAAAATATTCAGGACTTCCTTGTTAACACTAGAACGGCGGTAGAAGTCATTTTGACACCTGAGTACTTTCGTCCGTTGATTACTTTTGTTTGCTTGGGCGAAATCGTTTGAAATTTTTTGACTTTTCCTAAATAGATAACATATATTTCTAAAGAAAAATTCAGCTTTCTAGATTTGTTAGTTTTTGAAATATGGGCTTGTATTCCTAGAACGGCGGACGGGGGTCATTTTGACCCCTTTAATAAAATACTCTTTGTACTCGAAGCTGCTTTTGTTGCTATACTATATGTTCGAGGAGCAATAAAAAAAAAGGGTTTAGATTTATATTCATTGTCGTCCAAGGCATGAGGAATACTATTTTGCAAAGAAACTATCTCAAGAGATAGATTCAAAGAAAGAAAAACATTTTTTAGGTTTGATGAAAAAACAACAAGATCTAGCAGACTACAGACTGTTAAATTTGCTCTTGCATCTAAAATGTGGAATAAATTTATTGAAAATTGCAAAACATGCTACCGACCAGGACAAAATATTACAGTTGATGAACAAGTGTTCCCATCTCAGGATAGATATAAATTTACGCAATATATGCCAAATAAATCGGATAAATTTGGAATAAAATTTTGGTGATCTGTTGACATTGATACGAAATACCTCTTGAATGAATTTATTTATCTAGAAAAGGATGAAGCAGCCAATCCTTAATTACGTTTATCGGAAAATGTTGTCATGAAATTAACAGATTCCCATCTAAACGAAGGGAGGAATATTACGACAGATAGCTATTTTACTAATATCAAATTAGCAGAAATGTTAAAAGCTAAAAATACAACTTTGGTTGCACAATGAAAAAGAACAGAAGAGAAATTTCTATATCATTGAAAAATATGCTCAGTACTCTTTATTCATCGAAGATAGGGGAATGTGATAATATGACACTTACCATCTATCAAGCCAAAGAAAAAAAAAGTGTTTTTCTACTTAGCTCATTGCATTCTACTGTAAAAACTAAAAACGTCTCAAGAAGTTGCCCGATTCAATAGAATATTACAACGCAACGAAGTATGGTGTGGATATCCATGATCAGATGTGCCGAAAATACTCCGTGAAATCGGCTTCTAGACGATGGCCTGTACATATCTTTTTCAATATTTTGGATCATGCAGCTTTAAACGCCTGGATAATTTATAAAAGTGTAACAGGCAAGCCTATCAGCAGAAGAGATTTTCTTTTAAATTTAGGAGATGTGTTCAGAATGGATCTTATGGTTTCAAATCTCCCAAAGATCTTTCCTGAGTCTTCAGAAAAAAAAAACCCGAAAATAAAATAGATATCAAGAGAAAAAATATCAAGTACAAACATGCAATGGAAACAAATCTCAAGAATTTTGCGCACCATGTTTCAAAGTTGTGTGCGGAAAATGTACTGGAAAAATTGCTATTTTTTTTATATACAACTGAATTAATTCCTAATACGTGCGTACAATTTGGAGTATTATAAGCATTAAATAAAATTGAAACAGAATGCTTAACATATTAACCATTCAGCTACACTTATAATGAAATAACGGAAACAACAGAACATATTTCTCATTTATGGATTTAGAGAGTGAATCATTCGGCGAGTAAGTAGATGAAAATATAAATATATATTATTTTATAAATTGTGTTTTATTTTAGTTAACATTAGTTTTAATTTGTGAAAACATTAATTTTAAATCGATTTTTATATCAAATTAATGAGTTTTTTGAGTAGTCGTAGTATGATCCAATTAATCGCCCTGTAGGCGTTACATATACAGTACTTTAAAAATTCAATAAATTATCGAATAATATTAAATATAAATTATGAAATACACGTAAATTACATATTTTTGCCAATGTATGGTTTTTAAAATTATTTTAGCATTGTTATTTCAATAGTTTCATCGAGGGGTCAAAATGACCCCTTCCCGCCGTTCCATTAGGTAACATTTTCCCGCCGTTCTAGTGTTAAAAACCTGGTCATCCCGATTCCGACCGAAAGAGATAAAGCGCAATCCGAAAAAACAAAATTAAAGTGTAATCCGAATTAAAGTGTAATCTCACTCGCAACGAAGAAAATACATCAGCCTATCCTGACGCAGGACTGTAATTTCATGTAAATGCGAAAACCGCTAAAACGATTTCATTGAAAGGCAACTCAACCCAAAATGAAAGAAAATGAATCCATATTTTAATACAATTATTGTAAAAGAAATCTACAATTGTATCTTTAATATAAACTTTACCTTTTATGTAGAAAAATGAAGATATGCATATATTATTCATTAATGTTTAAATATGTAGCTTTTCCATCTAAAAAATATTCAGGATTTCTTTGAAAAATAGTATTAACACGAACCCCCCTTAAAATAGTGAAAGCGCAATCTAAAACAATTAACGCTTCATCTTACCTTTACTTGCAGAAAATCACTAATGAAAATTTTCTTATCACTATAGACCACAAAAGTTGCAAATTTCGTTACCTATTCATGACGTTTGTGGGCTGATTATCTCATGACTGATTGAATTTCATGGGGTCAATCCATTTCAAGTGGTCCAGAAAATGTCATATTCGTTGCTCGACCATTTTTAAAAAATCTGAAATTTTTCGTACAACAACCCTAACATGATGGAAGTTCAAAATGACTATTATTTTAATTTTATTAATTTTTTTTTTGTGCATGGCGGCCATCTTTGTTTCATCGTCTGCAGCAATTTTCTCACAAGAAGGGTTTACGGAATTGTAAATAATTCATCGTTTATTTATCCAATTCAACTGCGGATTAAAGCAATTTGTACAGAATACATTGGGCTAAAAGTCTAGTAATGGGTCAGTTTCCGAAACTAAATGCTTATTGGTAAAATTTAAGCATAAAGTTTCCGTTTTTTTCCAAAATTTGTCCGTTTACAAGAGGAAATTTTTCTAGCAAGGAAAGCTGTCAACATGACATAATTTTTTTTTTACAAATAGGCCGAAAGTACTTGTACTCAAACGCCGAGTTCCAGATCTGGGACTTGCTTTCTCTTCGCTAAAAAAAATTCCAAATTTTTCAAAAATGACAAAAAATCGCACTTTTCAGGCTTTGATATCTCTGGTGGGGCACGAGATAAAAATCTGAAATTTTTTTTAGTAAGAGTATTGTATGGTAGTGTTATGCACAAGAAATTTCAGGATGGAGATTTGACTACAAGCTGAGATAGGTAAAGGGCAACATGTCAAAACAATACTGCCGAACTATTGTTTTCTTGTAGTCACAGCTAAGTATTTATCTCAGAGTATCATTTAAATTTATTTTTTAGATTATCTTTAAATAATAGTAACAGAAAATAAATCTTTTGCAATTAATTTAAAAAATAATTATGCCTAAGGCTTACATTTTGTAAGTTTTCAGTAATTTTTGTTGTAATTTTGGTAACTAAAAGAAACCTCAGCACTTTTACATACATATATATATATATATATATATATATATATATATATATATATATATACAAGACCTGAGACAAAAACAGAATAGGGAAAGAGAAAAGCTGTTAATGTTGGCATACTTGTTGAGACATGATCAAACGTGTCAAAACACATTCCTGCTTGTTGGTTTAAAAACCACAATTTTAATGCTGCTTGTCAGTCCCTGAAACTTGTTCCTACCATAAGTATGTTCCTGTAAATGAAACATTATGCGATGTTACCATGCATCAGCCTCAAGTAATTTTCAGAAAGTAAAGATACCCAAACACTTTTCAAAATTTATACTGCAGAAAAATCACATTTTTTTCATAAGAAGTAAGCCAGGAATTATTAATGAATTGAGACTTGCACATAGTGATTGCAAAGTATATTTCTATGAGCCAGCAGGGCCAAGATCTTCAATTAAGTTATCAAGAGATGACAAGACTTGGTTCCTACAAATAAAATTTTGAGAAAGATCAAAATTGTGGTTTTTGAACCAACAAGCAAGAATGTGTTTTGACACGTTTGATCATGTCTCAACAAGTATGACAACATTAACAGCTTTTCTTATTCCCTATGTTGTTTTTGTCTCAGGTCTTGTATAAAAATATTTTGTTTTCTTTATGTAAAAGTGCTGAGGTTTCTTTTAGTTACTAAAATTACTTACAACAAAAATTACTGAAACCCTACAAAATGTAAGGCCTTAGGCATAATTATTTTTTCTATTAATTGCTAAGCTTTGCAAAGGGCTTTATTTTCTGTTACTATTAATTAAAGATAATCAAAAACATAAATTTAAATGACACCCTGAGATAAATACTTAGCTGTGACTACAACAAAACAATAGTTTGGCAGTATTGTTTTGACATGTTGCCCTTGCCATATCTCAGCTTGTAGTCAAATCTCCATCTTGAAATTTCTTGTGCATAACACTACCATACAATACTCTTATAAAAAAAAAATCAGATTTTTATCTCGTGCCCCACCAGAGATATCAAAGCCTAAAAAGTGCGATTTTTGCCATTTTTGAAAAAATTGAGATTTTTTTTAGCAAAGAGAAAGCAAGTCCAAGATCTGGAACACGGCGTGTGAGTACAAGTTTTTTCGACCTATTTGTAAAAAAAAAATTATGTCATGTTGACAGCATTCCTTGCTAGAAAAATTTCCTCTTATAAACAGACAAATTTTGGAAAAAAACGGAAACTTTATGCTTAAATTTTACCAATAAGCATTTAGTTTCGGAAACTACTCCATTACTAGACTTTTAGTCCAATGTATTTTGTACAAATTGCTTTAATCCGCAGTTGAATTGGATAAATAAACGATGAATTATTTACAATTCCGTAAACCCTTCTTGTGAGAAAATTGCTGCAGACGATGAAACAAAGATGGCCGCCATGCGCAAACAAAAATGAATAAAATTAAAATAATAGTCATTTTGAACTTCCATCATGTTAGGGTTGTTGTACAAAAAATTTCAGATTTTTTAAAAATGGTCGAGCAACCAGTGCTGGACCACTTGAAATGGATTGACCCCATGATTCTTTTTTCGCGATCATCTGACGAAATTTGTGATTTTTTTGCCACGAGCGTTTCACGGAATTCATGGGTTTTTTCTGCAGCCGTTATCAAATTTTTTTTTTGTTTTGTTTGCGACCATTTGTCGAAATTCACAATCTTTTTCCACGACCAACTGGCGAAATTCCGTATTTGTTTCTGTGATCTTTTGATAAAATTCGCAATTCTTTTTCAAGATCATTTGTTGAGATTCGTGATTATTTTTCTCCACCACCGACTAATAATATTTGTAATTTTTTGCGCGATAGTTACACGAAATTTTGTATCTTATTTCAAGATCGTTTAACGAAATCCCCCTCGATTGTTTGATTAAATTTTCGTGATTTTTTGTGCAATCTTTTGACGAAATTCGCGATTTTTTTTCGCAATCCTTTTACAATATTCAATATTTTAGTTTGTATATTTATTTGACTAAATCTGCGTTTCTTTTCGAGATCTCTGATGAAATTAGCAATATTTTCCACGGTCGTTTGGAGAAATTAGCGATTTTTTCCTCGACGATTTGGGACATTTTTTCTTCAAAATTTGCAATTTTTTTCTGTGATCCATTGACGAATTGATTTTACAGAATTCGAAAGAAAAATAAATCGTGGATTTTCATGAAAATTAAAAAAATTCGCAGAATAATCACATGTTCGTGAAAGAAGTTAAGGAGACAAAATCACATAGAGCTATTTTTATTGTGCGGGATTTTCCCATTTTCTGTGAAATTTGTGCACTTTTGCATGCTGTGCAATTCTGCACGTTCCCTGTTCCCGAAAAAAAAAAATTTCCTTGTCCATCACTGGAAACTCTTGAAATGGCGCCCCTGTAGTAAAATCTGAAAAAATGAATTCGAAAAGGATTAGAAAAAAGTTCCATTTTAGACAGGTGTTTGTCTTAGCAAGTACAATTGTAGGATGTTTTTCATCGAAATTTAATTTTTTTTCCCATTTGTGAAAGAATTCTGTTATAGACAGGCTTCGTTTTCACAAGTTTTACTGTAGTACATCTCTTTTCAGAACTGTACTATAGAGTGGATAGTTTAACAGTCTTTGAGGATACCTGTAAAAATGGAACCTATAATAGAATACTGTTTAAAATGAAAATGTTTCATATTCAATATATTGAAATTTTACCTGCTAAGATGGAAACCTGTTTAAGACAAAATATTATTAGTTCTTGTGTTTCCGTATTCAAAGTTTTTACTGTTTTTGTAAGCATGATTCAGTTTACGTTTCTTGTTCGGAGGGGGGGGGGGATGACGTCCGGATCCTACCTTTAGCTATATAACTTCCCTCAAAAAATATCTTTGCCCCCCCCCCAGGAAAATTCTGAAATGGCGCCCCTGCGCCGTTTGTCCGTCCGAATAATGGCGAACGAATTGTTCCTCGTGAAATCGTCTGAACAATATTGACGAAGGATTTGGGTAAACGGGAACTTTGTGCGACGTTTGTCCCTCATTATTTAAGCGACGAACAAAAACAGCAACGAATGGACTCCTGCGGCGACTTCATCAATGCAGCAGATAAAGGTGACGCGTTTTTACAGTCCATCGTCACAGGAGATGAAACGTGGTGTTTTGCGAATAATCCACAAACGACATTCAAGCTGCTGTTACCAAGGAACTTAAAACAATCTCAAAGGAGGACTTTTTCAAAAGTTTCCAGAACTTGTATGAACGTTGTCAAAAGTGTATTGTAGACGGCGGGAACTACTTTGAACAACAGTGAGGTATTTATCTGCAAATATATAATAAAGTGATTATTATGACGTCAGTCACCTTACTTTTCGGTCTCATCTTGTATTTTCGCATGCTCAACAACTCGAAATTTTCTGACACATTTTCAGATTCATTTCATCAGATTCAGATCATCCCCAAGGTTTATTCCTGCACTTTTCGAGGTAAATTAAAAAGAAAAATTATTTAATCCAATGTTAACAACTGTTTCTAAAAATCAATGAACATTTTGGCTTAGTCTTAACATGATTTTCCTAAAAATAGGTGGTAATTTTCTTTACCGTTCCATCCTTACCGTCCCTTTTTTTACCATTTCGTCCTTTTTTTCCAATACCATCCCCTTTTTTTACCTTACCGTCCCTTCTTTAACACCCCTTTAAGATAATGTTATACAAAATTTCTGTATTAAAAGTACTACATTGTTATTATTTCTTATTTGAATGCCCTGTGCGTACTATGCAAATTCATTATAAGTAAAAATGTAGAAGAAAATAAAAAATTATAGGGGTAAAATGGTAAGGAAAATTAAACTCGCAAGTTTAACTTAAAACCCAGTTAAACCAAATAATTTTCGCTGCTGACCATTTTATCTTTATTTTGAATCATTAAGGCATTCGTCTATCAGATTAAAATGTTATTTTAGCAAGTTTAATTTTGTCAGATTTTTTTTTTTTCCCAAAAGTTAAAAGATTGTGAGAATTCCCCGTATATCACTTTCTTCTGGTCACGATAACTTCCACAATTCTGCCCAAATCTCTTCCAAACTGATACATAAAATCAAGGGGCATAAAATCTCGGTCAAGTTCGTTAATGGGCAAAATCGGACAAAGGGGATGGAAATAGGGAGGGGTTTTGTGAAAAACGAAAAAAACCCATAACTTCTTAAATTTTGTACATATCAAATCAGTTTAAAGTTTTTATTACTTCTAAAAATAGGGCAAAAAATTTATGTATCACAGATTTTGATAAAATTAAAAATGGGCTCAAGGGGCGCAAAAAATAGCGTTTTTGGGAGAAAAAAAATCATAACTTCGTCAATTCTCAAGATATCAAATCCAATTAATTTTATTATAAATCACCCTAATATTATCTATAACTTTTATACGCACAAGTTTTTGATAGGATCAATTCGTACCGCAAAAAAGAAACGAAGAAGAAAAAAAATCCATAACTCCGTCAATTCACAAGATGTAAAATCGCCATGAATTTATCATACATCTTCTTAATATTGTCTAAAACATTTATACTGACAAGTTTTTGATAGAACCAATTCTTGCAGGAAAAACAAATTACAAATACATAGCGGTTGAAGAAAAAAATCATCTTATTACGGGTGTATTCAAATCCAAACTGCTTATTTTCTTACTCATTTTTAAATTAATTTTTGCTCTCAAACGCATCCAATTGGCAGATTCTCTTATTCAGAAACTATATAATGTACTGTAATGATCGATGTTTTGAGAGAAGCAGACTATATTTCAAAAAATGGTGTCAAAGTGGGCATTTTTAACAGAATTTCCCGAAGCGATTGTGTTAGAGACGAAAAATACTGAGAAAATAACTGTTTATAAATCAAGTTTTAATTAATTGAACTAAAAATAAAAACACAGATAGCTTATAAATGTCTTCAAAAATCACGTCAGCAAGTTCAATATTTTTTCTTTTAAAAATGAATCTGAAAATGTGCCATAAAATTTTGAGTTGTTGAGCATGGAAAAGTATTTTTTTGAATACCGCCTTAACATTATTCTGCTAAAAACAGCTATTATATAAAAATGAAATAAAAACTCGTCAATAGCGGCCAGATAAAATTGTTAAAGTGGGTTTATCTCTAATCATGATTTAGTTTTTGTTGGTGAAATTAGTATACTTAACTTCGAAATCCACCTCCACCTGTAGGCCGGGCCGGCAAGGATTTTTTGGTTTTCGTTTTTTCTTTTTCTTTTTTATTTTCCAGTAAGAATTGGTGTTATATAACTTGTCAATATAAAAGTTGTAGATAATATTAAGTCAATTTATAATAAATTTAATTGGATTTCATATCTTGAGAATTGACGAAGTTATGAATTTTTTTCCCCAAAAAACCCTATTTTTATCGCCCCTTGAGCCCATTTTTAGTTTTATCAAAAATCTGTCATACATAAATTTTGGCCCGTTTTTTGAAAGTAATAATAACTTTAAACTGAGTCGATATGTACTATAATTAAGAAGTTATGGGTTTTTTTCGTTTTTCACGAAACCACTCTCTATTTCCACCCCCTCTGTCCGATTTTACCCATTAACGAACCTGACCGAGATTTTATGCCCCTTGATTTTATGTATCAATTTGGAAAAGATTTTTGCAGAATTATGGAAGTTATTGTGTCCATAAAAAAGTGATATATATATATATATATAGAGAGAGAGAGAGAGAGAGAAAAAGTTTTTTACTGGGGGTGGTTTTGAGTTCTAGGGTCATGATCGGTGTAGTTCTGCAAAAAATTTTCCGAAATTCCAACATAGGTGAGATCCCAACAGGTAGTATTTTATACGAAATCTACCTAAAACGCATGTCAAATCTGAAAATATTCCTCTAGCTTTTATCGCTCATAGACTGTACTGCAACCGAAATCTTTTGTGTGTTTCTGTAACTGAACAATTGATGTTACGCACATCATATTTTACAGAAAGCATCTTGTAGAGCCCTCAATAAAGTTAATAGGTTTCATTATGTTTGAAATAGAGTAACTTTATTAAAATACGCGCAAATATTTTTAAAAATATATTCTAAGTTAAACTCTGTTGCTATACGATCCATGAAGGATATGGGCCGACAGTGCCCATCCCAGTTTTCTTGACCCTAGACCTCGAGGTGCTATACAGCGTATGTTCCGGTCAGGCGGTCAGCCTAACGCTGGACCCTCGGTGTTTAGTTCCCAAGTAAGCTTGGTACTCATTTTATCGACTACGAAGGGATGAAAGGCAAAACATATAGGCAATTTTTTAAATAAAGCATTTAGTGTTTCATTTTTATTGATTATTTTACCGACTTTCTTTGAGATGATTATATCTACAGGTCACCTAGTTCAAATCTCAAACACGTGAGAAGGATTTAAGCTATTTTCAAAATTTTAAATCAACTCTTTTGTTTATCAATCTAAAAAAAAAAAATCCCTGCCGGCCCGGCCTACAGGCAGAGGTAGATTTCGAAGTCAAATATACTAATTTCACAAACAAAAACTAAATCATGATTAGAGATAAATCCACTTTAACAATTTTATCTGGCCGCTCTTGACGAGTTTTTATTTCATTTTCATATAATAGCTGGCTTTATCAGAATCATGTTAGGGCGGCATTAAAAAAAAATACTTTTCCATGCTCAACAACTCGAAATTTTCTGCCATAATTCCAGATTCATTTTTAATAAAAAAAAATATGAAACATGCTGACGTGATTTTTGAAGAGATTTATAAGCGGCCGGTGTTTTTATTTTTTGTTCAATTAATTAAAACTTGATATATAAACAATTATTTTCTCAGACGGACAATATTTTTCGTTCTAACACAATCGCTTCGGGAAATTCCGTTCAAAATGCCCTCTTTGACATCAGTTTTTGAAATATATTCTGCCTCTATCTAAAAATCGATTATTACGGTACATTATATAGTTTCTGAATAAGCGAATCTACCAATTAAATGCGTTTGAGAGCAAAAATGAAATTAAAAACCAGTCCGAAAATAAGCAGTTTGGATTTAAGCGCATCCTTAATACAATGATTTTTCCAACACAATCCGCTTCGGTAAATTCGGTTCAAAATGCCCTTTTTAACAGCATTTTAAAAAATATATTCTGCCCCTATCAGAAAATCGACCATTACGGTACATTATACAGTTTCTGAGTAAGAAAACGTACCAATTGGAAGCCTTTGAGAGCCAAAATGAATTGTAAAATGAGTCAGAAAATAAGCAGTTTGGATTTGAATACACCCTTACTATGATCATTTTTTTTTCTTCAACCGGTATGTATTTTTAATTTGTTTTTGCTCTAAGAATTGGTCCTATCCAAAACTTGTCTATATAGATGTTGTAGACAATATTAAGAAGATATATGATAAATTCATGGGGATTTTATATCTTTTGAATTGACGGAGTTATGGATTTTTTTCTTCTTCAAACCCCCTTTTTGTTTTCGTTTTTAATTTTTTTTTTGCAGTACGAATTGGTCCTATCAAAAACTTGTGAATATAAAAGTTGTAGATAATGTTAAGGAGATTCATGATAAAATTAATTGGATTTTATATCTTGAGAATTGACGAAGTTATGGATTTTTTTCTTCTTCAAACGCCCTTTTTGTTTTCGTTTTTAATTTTTTTTTGCAGTACGAATTGCTCCTATCAAAAACTTGTGAATATAAAAGTTTTAGATAATGTTAAGGAGATTTATAATAAAATTAATTAAATTTGATATATTGAGAATTGACGAAGTTATGAATTTTTTTCTCCCAAAAACCCTATTTTTTGCGCCCCTTGAGCCCATTTTTAAATTTATCAAAAATCTGTGATACATAAATTTTTGGCCCTATTCTTAGAAGTAATAAAAACTTTAAACTGATTTGATATGTACAAAAATTAAGAAGTTATGGGGGGTTTTCTGTTTTCACAAAACCCCTCCCTATTTCCCTCCCCTTGGTCCGATTTTACCCATTAACGAACTTGACCGAGATTTTATGCCCATTGATTTTATGTATCAGTTTGGAAGAGATTGGTGCAGAATTACGAAAGTTATCGCGTCCAGAAGAAAGTGATATATATAGATAGATAGATAGATAGATAGATAGATAGATAGATAGATAGATAAAGTTTTTTACTGAGGGTGGTTTTGGGTTCTAGGGGTCATGATCGGTGTAGATCTGCAAAAATTTTTTAGAAATTCCAACATAGGAACGATCCCAATAGGTAGTATTTCATACGAAATCTACCTAAAAATTATTTTATATTCTGTTACGAAGTATACGTGCTTTATTTACCTAACGATCCCATTTCCCCATAATAGCGAAAAAATATACATAATCGGTATTATAAAATGGGGATTAACTGTCCTGGTCTCCCCCTAAATACTATGATTATTTGAATCCATTTTCATGGTCCTGTAAAAGATCTATACGTGCTACTTATGTCATTTTCAATATAGAAACTGCTATAGACACGGTTAATAGCATATATCTAACTCATAGAGTGAAGAAAATTTAAGAGAGGGCAATCATGTTTAATTTTCTTCTATGTTATGAGATTAATGATTACATCAATCACGACTGAATGAATCGTGATTAAATTAATCATGGGAAAAAAAACTTTTAACCCCTTGAGGAGCGGTAGGATATATTATATCTCACCTACGATTAATGAAGATTAACACAAGAAAAAAATTATTAAATTTTACTTTTCTAACTTTGGTGAAAAAAAGTCGTAAAATTGCTTTTCCTTATTTTGCAATAAAATTTTACGAAGATTCCTGTGTCAATTCGACTTTACAGAAACGCAATTA
Organism: Maratus speciosus; assembly: GCA_963932465.1. NCBI lineage: Eukaryota > Metazoa > Arthropoda > Arachnida > Araneae > Salticidae > Maratus > Maratus speciosus. Next base: position 179,529,375 of record OZ010793.1, read on the forward strand.
CTTACCACTGAAAGGATTAAAATCGTAATTCCTTTTTAGGTGCGTTCGTAATTATATAAATACGTAGCACCTATAGTCGTAGTTTGGTACGTCCGTCTGTCTGCATATAACATTTGTCATTTATTATATATACTCGTTGTAGAATTTTGTCGAGTCATTTCAAATTTTATGAAAATTGCATCAGAGCTTAAAAAGATATTAATAAAAGTTTTCTTCCTTCTATTAAATCCTACACTGCGTGTCAAAAGTTTAAGCACAACATAAAATTTCAAAATAAATTGTATTGTTGACTGAAAGTTACTTTCCTTTTCACATGACCTACAAATTGTAGTTTTAAAAAGATATTTAGCAGATTTATGCTTTAAAATTTATCTCAAGTAATAGAATTTCTCAAAAGAACAAAAATAAGTGTGCAAAAGTTTAAGTACAGTAGTTCTTTAATCTCTAGTAGAACAAGAATAAAAAAAATAATACTTGATTATTGCTCCATTCTGCTGAATTGCTTTAAATACAGTCGAACCTCTATTTAACGAATCTCTATTTTGCGAATTTCTCTATTTTACGAACTTTTCCTTGGGACCAAGAACATTTCGCAAAATAACCTCCAAATAGCGAAGTGCATTCTCTATTTAACGAACTTTTTTTTGGAATCTAAAATTTTTTCCTCCCTATTTGTCAAAATATTACTGGACATTTCAAACTTATTCTTTCTTTTAACACATTTTATGATGATCAATAACCATGAACAGGTCTTACCAGCACCTAACTCACCGAGAGTAGTAAAATCGCTGTGATTGTTTGCTGTCTGATTATTAAGTGTCTGCCTCGTGTCCTTTAACTAGAGTCTGTCGTTTTCTAGATCATTCAGTCGTGCTAATAATTTCGGTTCTTTTAGCTCGAAAATGTCAAAGAGAAAGTACTTGGCATAAAAGAAAAAAAATCTTGATGTGGTGGATAAAAGCGTGAAGAAAAAGAATATTGCTTTAAAATTTGGTATTCCTCCAAACAGCTTATCGACCATAATAAAAAAATCGTGATTCTAATGTAAAATTATTTTTTTAACTGAAAATATAATGTATTTTCAGACAATGTTTTGTTTCATTCTTATTTCCCTTGCAAGTTTCTTTTTGAAGGGTAAAATATATAAAACAAATAGATATAATTTATACAAAAAGTGTGTTAGTTAATTACTTTTTAAAAATTATATTTGGTGTTTATGGGTTTAAAATATGTTTTATGTAGTTTAAAGTATTTTAAAAGGTGACTCTCTATTTAACGAATTTTCCATATAACGAACTATTTTTTGGGATTTAGCGACTTCGTTAAATAGAGGTCCGACTGTATACGGTCTTCTATCGATAAAATGAGGTTCTTTGTTGTTTCTGGTTCAATTTTAAACCACGCGTTCTCAATGGCATCTTTCAAATCTTTAACTGAAGTATACTGCTTTCCATTTGGATAAACTGCATGAGTGAGAATACCTCACACATTTTCTATAGGGTTTTAATCAGGGCTAATTTCCGTCCATTTCAAAACACATACTTTCTTCGACTTAAGCCACGTTGAAGTGGAGTCTGATGTATGGATCGAAGCATTATCATGTTGAAATAACCATTTTCTCCCCTCCCCTAAAACCTCAGCAATAAGCAGAAAATGATTGGCAAGTGTCTTTTAATAGTTTTCAGAGTTTTTACGACCCCTGATTAATGCTAGAGAGGTCTGACCATTAAAAGAAATAGCCCCCCATATCGTTACACAATCACCACCATGTTGTCGGCTAAGTATACTCCCAGGTCCTTTGCGGAGATCATGCCAATAGTACTTAAACCCATCAAGGACATCGGGGTTCCTTTTTTTCCATCACTGAATATGACATTCAGCCTTTTATCACCAAATGGCATATGCTCTTTGGCCCACTGTAATCTAGCTTCTTTATGGTGTCGTTTCAGACATGGTAACCGAGCCATTTTACGGTTTTTGATGTATTCCTATTCCAAAACTCTTCTGTGAACAGTTTTTTTCCGATATTTGTTCTCCAACTGCATGTTTTATTTGCGAAAGACAGTAATTATCAGTGGAAGCGATGTTTCTGATGCGGCGTTCTTCGCACAAAGTAGTCACTCCTTGCCTTCCTGAACGGAATTTTCCTTTGAAATCATTGCTACGAACCAAAACTTGATGAATATCTAGTTTTGATCTTTTTAATGCACTTGCAATTTCAGAAACAGACTTATGTTTTGCTCTCATACTCCAGATATTTATCACCTTCTCCTCTGAAAATTCTTTCGACTTAGGCATTTTGTACTAACTCAAAAACAACAACTGATTGCTTCTTAAGCTCTTCATTCCCGAAGATAAAATAATACTACAAATTCTCATTCATTGGTTTTAAATAAACAAAATGACATCACAGATGACAGAAAAAAGTAATTTTCGGAAATTGATATTTTAGGACGCTAGTAATTTAGGTTCACAAATAGGGATCTAAAAATACACATCCCCTTGAAATATGTATTTAATTTCACCTAACCTAAATTCGCACAATCACAAATTTAAGGCATTTAAACACGTGAATGATATGCAAATCCTTAAAACATTTTATTGTAAAGGATTTAAGTTAAATAATTATGAAATTTTCTCCCTTTCTTGGCCACACTGTTTTGGACGCATTTTGCAAACTCATATGAAAATAACATTTATTTTATGAGAAAATGAGCATAGATGTTGCCATTTATTGGTTTAATTTTAAAACAAAAATATTCAGCAATTAAGAAATGAAATCAAAATGTGAAAAAATCAAACAGTTTAGTTTTTATGAGGAAAAGAATAGAAGTCCACATATGTGGACCCAGGTAGCGAAGAGGTTATACACCCAAAAATGAATTGCGTATACAACCGCTTACATCAGATTGTAAAATTTGCATAAAAACTATTTTGTGCTTAAACTTTTGACACGGTTATTTTTGTTCTATTCTTAAACTCCATTGTTTGAAATAAAATGTAAAGGATAATTTTATTGAATATGGTGTTAAAACTGCTAATATTAACATATACAAGTCATATATTGAAACAGAGTGAATATTTAAAGTTTTATTTTAAAATTGTTATTGTGCTTAAACTATTGACACGCACTGTATCATACGTAATTAATTCAATGATATTCCATGATAGGTAATGATTCTAGGTTATGATAATTACGTCCTATTCAGTCCTATTATTTCGGTATTACAGAATTTAATATATATAATCGTAATTAATTTTGTATCCATGCATTTTTAATAAGAGTGCAAGAGCTACTGCACCAAGATCTGAATATTTATAAAACTAGTTATAGCATAGGTGCCATCCTCATATTAATCTTCCGTAATACTTGCGTTAATTTGACCCTGGTTTAATACGTTTCGAACCAGAAATTTTTTAAAGATATGAAATTAAATATGTTCCACGTAGAAACCTAGAATTAAACAAATAAGCATTCATGAAATAAATTTTCTGGTTCGAAATGTGGTTAACCGGGGTTAAATTAATCCAGACATTACGGAAGATTAGTGAAAGGTTGGCATCTATGTTATAGTACGAACTTTCATTTGCCTCGTTTAACGTGCAATTTCTGACTTGTTATATAATTATTTGGGCACGGTTCCTTACAATCTGGAAAGGCTATAATTTTAAGTGAAGAATCAAAAACTTTTTAACTGCGAAAATTTTGATATTAGTAAGATTGTTGCTAATGGCTGTGATGGAACTTCAATTAACGTATGTCACAAAGGAGATTTTGTGCGATTTCTACAATAAAAAGAAGGAAATACTCTTCAATGGCTTGTTTATCAATTATATACCAATGAATTTATCTTATACCATTTGTTCGAGCATTTTGATGGTACAACAAGTGAGCCTCAAAGTTTTACAGGATCTATTGACATATATCTAAGAGATTGTAAACTGCTTTCTCTTGTGCTTATTAAAAAAATAAGTTATACTTTGCAACAAATAACTAATAAACAGGACTGAAACATGGATCAACTCTATGCATTTTTGTATAAGAGTGTAACAGCTATTGCGCCAAGATCTGAATATTTATAAAACTAAAAAATCCCTGCCGGCTCGGGCCTACAGACGGAGGTAGATTTCGAAGTTAAGTACTAAATTCACCAAGAAAACTTACATCAAGATTAGAGATAAACCCAGTTCCTTCACTAAGAATGAGCTCTAGGGAGCTAAACATCTTGTGAAAATTCTAATATACACGAATACACACACGCATGCATATGGAATAGGTTTAAAAATGGCTAAAGCAAATTCAGAGAACCTCAAAGTGTTAAAATATGTTAATATTTCCATAGTCGGGTTTTTATCATGTTTTAATACGTATCTTCAAACTCAAATGACGTTACATATACACCTGCTGAGGTCTATTATATTTACAATATGACGCAATATTTTGTTTGTTTTTTTAAATCGTCAAACTATTTATTTCACTTTGAGTTTTAATGCGGAAATCTTGCTCTAGAAAACTTATGACGTAATATTCAATATATTTTCTATTCCTCAAACTGTTTATTTAATTCAATTTTTCACGTGATTATATTGCAATAGAAAAGCAATTGTTGTGGGGAGAATTTTATTGCTTTTTTTTAATTGTTGGCAACTGCTATAACGAAAAATTATTTTTTCCTGTCATTGTTGTGTAAGAGCTGGTTTTATCAGAATCATGTTAAGACGGTATTCAAAATTTTTAACCCTCCCCATTTCCATTCCCTTGGGCCGATTTTGCCCATTTTCAATCCCCGCCGAAATATTAGCCATTTTAAAGTTATTGGCGAGTTTAAAGACGATCCGTGCATAATTGCGACTTTTATGGTGCGAACAAAATTTAGTACATACATACACACACATATATATATATATATATATATATATATATACAGGGTGTTCCGTTAAAGGGGTCCAATATTAATAGGGGTAATAGAGGAGATCACACGGAGCATAAATCAGTAGATAATGCCTGGCCGGATCTCAATAATTTTCAAGTTACAGCAAATAGAATGAAAAATCGGAAATTTGTAAAAAAACCCTCATTGCTAAACTATCGATAATGCTACATAAAAACGAAGCACATATTTAGAAAGAGCAGAAAACATCCTACGAAATGACATAAGTTGTTTTAGAATATTGAGAATTAATGGCGAGTTACAAGCTCTGAAACAGTGAAAAAATACAAAATCAAATATTCAGCAAAATAGTTAATCGTTAATTCCAAAAATGCAACTCTACCTACATCAAGGAAAATGTTATAAAATTTGGTCCATTCCGAAAGCTTTCGAAGAAGATGACAATAAACCATATCAGTTTAATTGTATGAAAGAAATCAAGCAGTTCCCTAGTTACAACTCTGTACTGTTGCACGCTCGGAAAGGGCGAAACTCCGCCCATGACGATTGTAAACACCCCGTTTTAATATCTTTCAATTATACATTTCTGATCAACCTCTATCAATACCCTTTCATTATTCAGTCTGGTCAAGTGAATGACATATTGTGCAGCTCTCGCCTTGTCTTAAAGCAAACTCCGTGACTGCTGCGTTTCCTCCATGAACTTTCAGGATGATGAAGAAGAAGTACTTTTTATGCAAATTTTCTATGTGTATAGGAAGAAAAGTGTAATAAAACAGCAGTCATCAGTGGGCGTTATGTTAAAGGGAGGCTGTTGTAAGTGGGATTGTAGTAAGTTGATGTATAATAATTATGCCGGAATACTCTAACGAAGAATATGCGGACATGCATCTGATGTACGGGCAAGCTCATGGAAATGCATGTCTAGCACAGCGCATGTACCGTGAGCAATTTCCAAGGAGACGTTGCCCAAGTTCGAAACTCTTCATAAAAATCTATAGACGATTACGGGAGACTGGATCGTTTAATACAGCAAGCATTGATGCAGGGAAACCTCGACATGTACGAACACCTGCAATGGAAGAAGATGTACTGAATATTTTTAAAGATAACCCCTCCACGAGTACACGAGCTGCTGCGTCTGAAGTCGGTGTTTCTCACCAAAGTGTGTGGCGTGTTCTGCGTGCAGAAAACATGCACCCCTTTCATGTGCAGCGGGTACAACTGTTATCAGTAACAGATTGTGCTCAGCGGACAGAATTCGTACGCTGGTTGCTTAATGTAACAGAAAATAATCCACAATTTCTGGAAAATATTTTATTTACTGATGAAGCAACATTTACGAGAGAGGGCGTGGTAAACACGCACAATATGCACACATGGTCATATACAAATCCGCACACTGTTTTCCCGTCGAACGCACAACAAAAGTTCAGTGTGAACATATGGGCAGGTGTCCTCGGCGATTATCTCATAGGACCATATTTACTCCCAGATGTACTCAATGGCAGTACGTACTTGGTTTTCCTACGGGATATCTTACCGCAGTTACTGCAAAATGTGCCAGCAACATTGTGCCACAATATGTGGTTTATGCACGATGGCCCACCGGCACATTTTTTCATAGGTGATCGCAATCACCTCAATTCAACATATCCTGGGAAATGGATTGGACGCAGTGGACCTGTTGCTTGGCCTGCACGCTCTCCAGACCTCAATCCGTTAGACTTTTTTGTTTGGGGACACCTTAAATCGCTGGTGTATGAAACGCCTGTGGATACACCGGAGGATTTACTAGCGCGAATCGTTGTCGCTGCAGGAGACATTCCCAACTCCGTCGGAGTTTTTCGGCGTGTTCGCCAATCTTTACGACGTCGCTGTCGGCTGTGCGATTCTGTTAATGGGCGCAACTTCGAACACCTATTATAATAATGTCCGTTCGTCTGCCTTCCGACATTGAACTGTGCAGCGCAGGCCAGAAGACTATGCTTCACATATGTCATAAAGTACGTGGAATGTAATTCTTTATTTGTCATTTTTCTTTTATTTTCAACACTTTTTGGCACAGTATTTTGTAAGTCACAGACTGTGGTGTACTCAAATTGTAAATTACAAAGTTTGTATGAATTAATTTAAAATTTAGTGTCTTTTTTAAATTTATAATTAATAAAATTATTATGCTATTTGTTATTATTATTACCTATCATAAATTATGATGCACATATACATACAGTAATTGTCCATGTAAAACATGTACTGAAACTTCTTGCATAGTTACAAATCGCAATATTTTTAATTATTTCCGAATTTTCACCACCAGTTTAATTTTAAAGAATTTAACTTAAGCTTTATATCAATAAAAGACCACTTTAAAATGTAGACTATTCTTGTAAAGTTATTTTGGTTCATACAACTCTTGAATAATTAAAAATGTTGCATCTCAGAAGAAGCATGATCGAAAATGTATAGTTGAGAGTAATTAAAAAGGCGGTGTTTCCAATCGTGATGGGCGGAGTTTAACCTTTGCTAGTGTCAAAGAAAGCGGAGTTGTAACTAAGAAACTGATTAATTTCTCTCACACAATTAAACCGATATGGTTCATTGTAAGCTTTTTCGGAATGGACCAAATTTTACTACATTTTCCTTGTTGTAGCTAGAGTTGTCTTTTTGGAATTAACGATTAACTATTTTGATGTATATTGGATTTCGTACTTTTTTCACTGTTTCAGGGCTTGTAACTCGTCAATAAATATTGCTATTTTAATACAATTGATGTCATTTTGTAGGTTTTTTTCTTCTCTTTCTAAATATGTGCTTCGTTTTTATGTAGCATTATCGATAGTTTAGCAATGAGGGTTCTTTTACAATTTTCCGAATTTTCATTCTATTTGCTGTAACTTGAAAACTATTGAGATCCGACCAGGCTTTATATACTGATTTATGCTCCATGTGATCTCCTCTATTACCCCTATTAATATTGGACCCCTTTAACGGAACACCCTGTATATGTAAACTTTTTAGGTGGGGGTGGTCTTGGGTTCCTGGGGTCATATAATGAAAAGTTATGAAGGAATTTTTCAAAAGTCGCACTATGGTAACGACTGCAATAGGTAGTATTTCTTACGAAATCTACCTAAAATAGTACGAACGCATCTCATTTGCCACGTTTGACGTGCAATTTCCGCCTTGTATAATTTTAATTATGATTAAAAATTTAATCGACAAATTGATCGATTAAAAAGTGATCCATTAAATCCAACCCTGGTAAAAAGCGATTTTCGCTGTGTTGTAGACGCTAGTCTTTTCGAAGTAGTATATCATATAACAATTATTTAAAAAAATATATGCAATCAGTTTTTTTTTTTTTTTTTGAAACAGCTAAATAGATAGTATTAAATGGTTATTCAAATTGACTTAGTGTAAACTGATACTACACTATAATAATTTATTTGTTGTTTGTGCAAAAATATAACTTATTTGACAGCACAGGGACATTGATTATCACAGTACAGAAATACAATTTATTTATTGACACTGAGAAATGCGATTTTTTTTTTTTTTATGTAGGGGAGTGTGGTAATGAATGGGCCAATTTATTGGTTTTTAATTTTTGTAATTTTTTCTAATATTTTTTTTTTTTTGGCTCAGAATTGGCTCTTCAGTTACTTTACTTATTTGGTTATACAAAAAAGTCATAAAAATTGGATTAGAAAATGTCTATAATGAATGACAATAGAAAATAAAAATATAGAAAATTGGCCCATTCATGGGCCATTCAAGGTATTGAATGGGCCACTAAATGAATTCAATGAAAAAATGTGGAATTAATCTTTTATTCACCAAACATGATAAAATGAATGGTACTTGACATGATATGATCAAAGCATACTGAAATAGTAAGTAATACACAATGCTTATCAAAATTTATAGAAATTAAAAGTGATATTATTAAATCGCATAATTGTAGGAGAAAAATGACAAAATAATGAGATTATAAGCAAGAAAGAACATAAAATATACATAAAAATAATAGATAATACACATTATGATTTAACGAAATTTATATTTTTCAAAATTAATATTAAACGACATGGTTGTAACAGGGTTGGAACTGCCTATTAATTGACTATTTAGTGTAAATTTCTGATATTATTTATTCTACCCATCAGATTCAGAATATAAACAATTATTCTAGTTTTATATCAAATGGAAAAATACTGGTAGCTGTGGTCAACAACTGGACAGTTCACCTTAATCATTTATACAATTTAACTTATGTTTCTAATAAATTACTGATACTTCTTATGGTAAAAATGTGTATTTTAGACATCACTATAAACCTATTCTAACTAGAAAGTAATTTAATCTAAATCCATTGCAGTCAGTTATATTTCATATTAAAGCTAAAATCAGAAAGAAAGAAAGAAAAACCATATTTTCTCGATCAGGATGAAGGTGGCCCATTCAGCCCCACCTATACTTCTGGAATATATTCAGGTTTTTTTAATACATTAAATTCAAATAACATCTAAATACATCCTAAAATTAGTTTACATGTATGCAAAGACTTGCTAATACACATATCTGCAATGAAATAATAGATACTTTTTAGCTTATTTATTTTACTGAAAAGGGAAAAAATTTACTTTTCAATCAGATTCTTGACCATACTATTCTAGTGGGGAAATGGCTTCTCCCAAACAATGGAAAATTTGATGAGTTTGGTAGAACAAATAGCTTCATCTATTGGTGGCATCTAAAATAATTTTATGCAAATACTTTTTCATATTTTGTTAATGGCCCATTCATCCCATGGCCCATTCATTACCACTCTCCCCTACTGTAATCAAATATCTATACGGTAAATCTCTTAATTTAGAGATTTCCTTGCATTATAACTTATTTCTTCACTGACTTTGAAAAACCCCGTGTTTCTCATCTTGATAATTTTCAAGTTTTAACATGTGTATTTAGAAAATATTTATTTATAAATAATAACGACTGTATGTATAAAAAGAGGAAATGTGCATTGTCTATTTAAATGTACTTATATGGCTAAAGGTTTTTATTTTCTAATAACAAGCAACTTTATTTAATTTGTAAACAAAAAAGTTTTGTTCAAGACTGAGAGAATTGAGGTAGGAAAAAATGTGCTAAAACCGTTTAGTCGCGTGAAAGCGGATATCTCAATTTTTACTAACTTTGAACAGCATTTTAGTGAGTAATAATTGAAATGCAAAGCTCTAGGCAAGAAAAAAGAAGCCGATAGTATTTCGGTATTAGTCCAGGGAAAATGTACATTTTACCTTGTAAAAGGTCGGGTAAAAGATTTTTTTTTGTAATGATACCAACATGGAAAAACCAAGTTTTCTAAAAAAGTTTCTTGAGGCTAAATTTTTTGTGGCCAAAAAACAACAAAATTTTGGGACTTTTTTATATATTTTTTAAATATCTCGAGACTCGTTGCCGTAGCATATTATTTGTCAGTTGCAATATTAAAGAGGATAAAATTTTCTACAACTTCCATATTTACAACTTTTCTATACACTCAATAGCAAGCGCAGTACGCCATTTCAAAAAAAAGACAATTTTTTCAATTTTCTTAAAAACGGTGAAAAACGTAGTTTTGCCCCGATTATTCAAATGTTCCCCGCGGATTTAATCGTGTATGTCGACTTCTAACAATTGATAGCAGTAATTAATCTATTATTTGCACACTCATATCTTTATTTTCATCTCAACAGACATTTTACATTCAATAAATTTATATAATTTTAAAAGTAGAGCAGAGTGTAGATGAATGAGACAATTTCCATATTTAGACGGTAACCAGTGGTGGAAAATTGGCGCAGAGGTGGAGCCCATTGACACCACTAAATTATAGCAGTATTTTGCCTCTTATCTAATGATCAAATTTCTGAGTTTTTATTAAACTGAATAATACCATAAAAATTTAGTGGTGTCAATAGGCTCCGCCTCTGCGCCAATTTTCCACCACTGCGGTAACTTTAAGTGCATACAATGTTAACTTCAAAGCATTGTTTAAAAGAATACTTCAATATTTAGTAACTTATTTTCACGATAGTTTCAATTAAGAAAGAATTCTTGTTTAATTTTAATAATTTTATTATTTTTATAATTTTTATAATGCATACATATTTTTCAAGGTGTCAATGGGATAGGTATGAAAATTTGCGAAAAACATATTTTATTCCACTCTACAATGGTATATTTTATTTACTAATTATTGATAACAATTGTTTTAATGTTTTAAAGATAGCAAACATTGGATTGTAGTTCTATATAAAAGGGGGGACTCAAAAAATAAATATCTTTTATGTAAGAAATATTTTTACCTTATGAAATAGCTACAATAAAAACGACAACAGATTATTTAACTAATTTTATGCATTTTTCTCTTGTAAAATTTTAAAATTCTGCCAATAAAATATTTGAGATCGCTGGTTTCATAAAACTATTTAAAAGATTAGTTTTAAAAAATATTGTCAATATTTTTTCCACTTATATCAATAAATATAACAAGAGATTATATCATTTTAGCATGCAAAAATGTATAAAACTTTTAAGATTATCTGTGAATTGCTTTAAAGCTCAAACAAAAAAACTTACTTTGGTTGTTGAAAAATATACTTTGTGGAATATTCTAATCTTCTGTAACCTGTACTGTTTTGAAACTATATCTGTTTAATTATCTCAATGATACCATTTATCAAATGAAATACCAATTTATTTATGATTGTAGACCATATAAACATTTTTGCTTTCGCATTGATCACCTGTTTTATTCAACTCCACTTTCCCAACACAAAGTAAGGTACGCAATATGACTGCATAAACTAAATGGGGAAATGTATTTTAATAATAATAATTTCTACAGGCTATTTAACAATATTTTTTTCTTTTTGATGGCACTGTTGTAAGATTATTAGCCTCCCGTTTCGACGGAATACGAAATACGGAATACGAACGCCAAAAGAAGTTTTTATTGTCGATTAATTATATGTATATGTTATATAAAAAATTTTACTTTTACTATTCATTTAAATTATTCTAAATTGCCGGCATATTCATTCTTTCCTTTTTTTCTAATACACCCTATTATTTATTTCTAATTAAATTCCTATAATTTTAAAACGCGTATCTTAATAATAGATTTATTCCAAAACGTAATCTAAACTTTTAATCTCTTCATTAATTTTTATCGTCTACCAAACTGTAAAGTTCTGAACGCAGTTACTTATTTTTCGAATGTTTATCAAAGCCATTTTTACATTTTTATTCTATTCCATCTCATTTTCCCGCCAGCTGGGCGACCGCCTTTTTTCATCGAAATCCTTCCATTAGCGGCGCCGGGATTCTTTCCTGTGACGCTTCTTGATTGCTCTCCATTGGCTGAGTGACGGATCGCAGTTTCACTTCGAGTCTCGTTCGTGATTTTGTTTGGCTAGCCTGAAGTTTTCATTTCAATCGGATTTTCCTCCGCGCATTCTAATAAATAGCTAGAGCATGAGCTCAGGAGTAGATTTTTTGTGCTGTTTGATTGTTTACATAACCTGTTACCTGGTGTCCTAAGCCATGTAGAATGTTCATTTCGTGAATTAGCATCTATTTCGCATGAGTAACTAGTTCATGCTCGAGTGGAATGCTCTGATTTCTCATCCTGTGGGAATTGTTTAATGTTGATATGTTCTGATGGAATAAACAGTTTCCTATGACTACGTTTCCATGTTTTTAATTGGGAAAACCCCAGATTTCTTCCTACGCTTTTTTTTCACCACTCACGCGGCCTAATCTGCCTTGTCTTCATCATGAATAAATAAGTGTTTCATTGGACTGTACCAATATTATCATCGCTCTACAGCTGCTAAATTTTACCTCCACTAGCGATGCTTGTGCTAAGTGGTATGCCTGCTATACAACCTCACCAACGGCTGATTAAAAGGTGATACGAATCAAGTAATATGCCGTAAAAAGCACGACGTGATTGTTCGACTTAAACCATTAAATTGTTTCGTAATAAGAAATATGAATAAAAATGTCTCGAAACCAGAAAACTAAAGAAAAGGTAAAAAAAAAACTGTAATCAAAATAGAACACCACAATAACGAAAATAGAAAAGGTAAACACTAATCCGGTTATAATTCAACGTCAGCAATTCTAAGCAAAAAAAAAAATCATTTAAAACTATTAATTGCAAGCGAGAAACTGTAAAAAGAACGCTCCCATAGATTTAACATTAGCGTTCCAATGTCTTCGCGTGACTAATGTAGTCTCACGCGAAAACATTTGCACGCTAATGTTAAACCTATGGGAGCATTCTTTTCAGAATTCTTGCTGGAATTTCAATATTTAATTTTTAGGTAGCTTTCTTTACAAAAAGCTACCTATTGCAGCCGTTCGGAGGAAAGCGATTTCAAAAAATTTTGGTATATTTTCATCGATCATGACCCCCAGACCCCGAAACCACCCTCCGTTCAAAATTTATATATATATATATATATATATATCTGACATATGTCACACTGAAACTCTCGTATTTATGAACCGATTTGGATGTAATTCGGTGTGTACATAGTACATACCAATCTCTCGACCGAGTTCGTTGGCCAGCTTTATCCGCCATTTTGTTTCAAAATGGCGGCCATTTAAAAAAAAATTTTTAATTTAAAATTTGAAATGTGGTACCAAAAAATTGAAAATGGAAAAATATTTTTTTCTTATGTATTTGACCTTTATACAAAGATTTCGGAACAGTTTTTGTTTGGTCTATATCTTAAAAAATGGCTGAGTTATAGAATTTTGAATTTCTAGCGTGGCTGACATTTTGAAACGTCCTGAATTTTGTCACGCGGTAAAAGGCGTATTTATGAACCGATTTGGATGTAACTTCGTTTATACATAGTACATACCAATGTCTCGACCGGGTTCGTTGGCCAGCTTCACCCGCCATCTTGTTTAAAAATGGCGGCCAATTACATTTTTAAGAAAATTTTAAATTTGAAATGTGGTACCAAAAATTGAAAATTGAAAAAATATTTTCTTCTTATGTGTTTGACCTTGATAAAAAGATTCGGGAGCAGTTTTTGTTTCGTCTATATCTTAAGAAATGGCTGAGTTATAGCATTTTGAATTTCTAGCGTGGCTGACATTTTGAAATGTCCTTATTTTTCTCACGTAATAACAGGCGTATTTATGAACCGACTTGTATGTACCTTGGTGTGTACATAGTACATACAAATATCTCGACCGAGTTCGTTGGCCAGCTTCATCCGCCATCTTGTTTCAAAATGGCGGCCATTTAAAAAAATTAAAAAAGAAAAAAAATTAAATGAGATACCAAAAAATTGGAAAATGAAAAAGATTTTTTTTTGTATGTGTTTGACCTTAATACAAAGATTTCGGAACAGTTTTTCTTTCGTCTATATCTAAAAAAAAATGGCTGAGTAATAGCATTTTGAATTTCTCTTGTGGCTGACATTTTAAAACGACCTGATTTTTGTCACGCGATAACAGGCGTATTTATGAACCTATTTGGATGTAACTTGGTCTGTACATAGTACATACCAATGTCTCGACCGAGTTCGTTGGCCAGCTTCATTCGCCTTCTTGTTTCAAAAGGGTTGCCATTTAAAAAAAGTTAAATTTAAAATTCAAAATGAGGTATTAAAAAATTGGAAAATGAAAAAGATTTTTTTTATGTGTTTGGCCTTGATACAAAGATTCCGGAGCAGTTTTTGTTTCTGAAAATTTGTTCTTTTGTTGATATCTTAAAAAATGGTTGATTTATAGCACTTTGAATTTCTAGCATGGTTAACATTTTGAAACGATCTTGTATTTGTCACGCGATAACACACGTATTCGCCTATTTCGATGTAAGAAGGCATGTGGATAGTATACATCAACAACTCGACCAAGTTCGCTGGCCAGATTCATCAGCCATCTTGTTTCAAAATGGCGGCCATTAAATTAAAAAATATATATATATTTAAAGTGAGGTGCAAAAAAATTAGAAATTGATAAAGGTTTCTTTCTTAAGTATTTGATCTTGATATAAGGATTCAGGAGCATTTTTTGTTTGTCTTTACCTTCAAAAATGGCTCAGATATAGCAGTTTCAATTTCTATTGTGGTTGACATTTTGAAAAATCTGATTTTTTGCATGCGACAGCACTCCTATATATTAACCGATTCCGATGTGAGTGAGCATGTGCACAGCAATTACTAAGGTCTCGACCAAGTTCACTGCTTAGCCTCATCCACCATGTTGTCTTAAAATGACAGACACTTTAAGAAATTGCCGAATTTGGCAGCCAAATATAAGTTACTTTAAAGAAAAGCAGTTTGGATAAAGCTGACTAATTTCGCGAAATTCTCATTCATTATATTGATAAAAATTAGTATTGAATCTCCTATATTCGGTTTCCACTAAATTGAGCTTCGTGTGCTTGCATGATATAAGTTGGCTTTTTTTAAATACGGATTATGAAAGCTACCTCTTCCTCCCGGCACTGGCCGGAAGGACTTTTTTTTTCATATGATATCTGAGGTCGATATCCAACATTGTGCGTTTTTAATTTTTCGAATTTTGTTGCATTTTTTTTAATGAGGATACTTTAAATTTCAGAACGGGCTCCAAACAGTTTTTCAAAAATGAAAGTGTCCGAATATTAAAAACAAAAAATGCAACCGAACCCGAAAAAGCACAACATTCGATATTGATCTCGGGTATCCCATAAAAAAAAGAAAAAAATTTAAAAGTAATAAAATGCAAGCGGGATATTTCTCAAGAATGCTCCCATATGTTTAATATTCCCTTGCGAATGTCTTCGTGTGACTAATTTAGTCTCATAATTCATATAACTGTGACTTTAAACGCCTCAAACTACAACTATCGTAAAATATTTAAAAATGAAATCTGTATATACGGAATCCGGTCTTTAAAGAAAAAATTATAAAATTTCAAGATAGAGAATATGAGGAATTATACCTGCTAAGATGGAAACCTGTTTAAAGCGGAATAATTTCGGTTTGGTTTTCAAGGTTTTAATGAATCAATATTTGGCAAAGCTGATTACGTAGTTCACATTACGTATTTAATGATTACACACCTAAAATTTTCAAAATCCGGCTATTAGAGATTTATTAAAATTCTCGTGGTAAATTTTCTTTTCAAGCGGGGGGGGGGGGGGGGAGAATCCATGTTTGCTACGGGCGCAAAAAAGGCTAGGTTAGGCCCTGAACATTTAATTTACTGATATCAATATATAGAAGTTGACATGCACCATTAAATCATCCGGGGGAAACATTTGAATAATCGGGGCAGAACTAAGTTTTTCACGGTTTTTAAGAAAATTGAAAAAATTGCCCTATTTTTGAAATGGCGTACTGCGCTTGCTATTGAGTGTATAAAAAAGTTGTAAATATGAAAGTTGTAGAGAATTTTACCTTCTTTAATATTGTAATTGACAAATAATATGCTACGGTAACGACTCTCGAGATATTTGAAAAAAGTCTCAAAGTTTTGTTGCTTTTTGGCCACAGAAAATTTAGCCTTAAGAAATTTTGTTTGAAAACTTGGTTTTTCCATGTTGGCATCATTATAAACAATTCAGAAAAAGAAATCTTTTACCCGACCTTTTGCAAGATAGCCTCCTTTTTTGGTACATTTCCCCTGGACTATGGGATTTTATAATTTCTCTATAAGAAAGTTAATTTTGCCATTTTTGTTTTTAATACTTGTATGTTTTCGAAATTCTTAAACGTAAAAAGGTATTTTTCCAGTATAAGGGACTTCACATTTTTAAAGAAAGCTAGGCGCAATTCGGGCTTCAGAAAGTGATATTTGTGGCCAAATGATATAAACACCTTATAAAAATAAACCTGATGAATTTTTATGATTGTTTATATGTGTATATTTATTATTTTTATATATATTATTATTGTTTTTTACACATAAAATTTTTTATATAAAAATTGATAAATGGCTTCTTTAAATTAAATAAATTGTTTAAATTCTACAGAAATAGCTTGTGTACATGAAACAGTGAATAAGTTATATCAGATGCAAATTTCCAACTGGGCGAAAAATGTCCGGACCAGGATTCGAACCAGGGATCTCTTGGCTGAAGCCGCCAATGATCTACCATCTGAGCTATCCCGGAGGAATCTGGTGGAATTTTTTCACCTAGCTAAACTTATTGATTATAGCATCTGTTCTGAAATCTGGTTCAGCTCAACAGAATAAATCGCAGGTAATGGAACTCCAGAAATCACTTGATACGTATTTACACTAGATTAATTTTAACACAGTTATTCTAATTGGTTGTAATTCCATTACCTGCGATTTATTCTGTTGAGCTGAACCAGATTTCAGAACAGATGCTGTAATAAATAAGGTTAACTGGGTGAAAAAAGTCCCACCAGATTCGCCCGGGATTGCTCAGATAGTAAAGCATTGGCGGCTTCAGCCAAGAGATCCCTGGTTCGAATACTTGTCCAGACATTTTTCACCCAGATGGATAGTTACATCTGATATGATTTATTTACCAATTAGAATAATTGTGTTAAAATTAATCTAGTGAATAAGTTACCAGAAAATATGTTAAAAAATTTGTGTCTCTCGGCAAGGGCATTTTCTGTATTTCGCCAAGGCCCATACTGAAAAAGTACCCATAAAAACCTTTAAAATTACTGAAACATTATATATTATTGTGTGTAGCATATAAGTATTTATTTACAACAATGAAATTGCTGCTAGCATTTATATAATAATTTTTACCGCTCTCTTTCCGATCTTCATTCTCGTGGAGTAAGACAGAATATCCTACTTGTGATAAAGTCGTATATTGGGAAAGAATAATTGAAGAAATGGTACAAAATGCTTCAAGAAAGGGCAGTCAAAACTAGAAGGACAAAAGTGGTTAAAATTTTTCTATAACTTTTAAAGAGATGACCTTTATTTTAACACTTTTGCAAATTGTAATTGAGATAATTATCATTTTGACATTAAATATTAAATCATTAGATTTGCAAGCTGATTCTAATTAAAGTTGCTCTTTCAAAGGGCTATTAAAAAAGAACCACTGGTCAGAATGACCTGATATTTCATTTGAGTATACGTGAAGCAATAGGAATTTGTTTTTCGAAA
Source organism: Maratus speciosus (assembly GCA_963932465.1). Taxonomy (NCBI): domain Eukaryota; kingdom Metazoa; phylum Arthropoda; class Arachnida; order Araneae; family Salticidae; genus Maratus; species Maratus speciosus. The sequence continues at coordinate 179,547,434 of OZ010793.1, forward strand.
GACAGAAAAAAGTTTACCGCTAGATGGCACTGTACTCGTAATAAGATGCTAATTAAAAGATGTGACATGCTGTTGTGACACTCTTTGTTCAAAGACTGTCCACTACGACAATGCGATGCCACAGCTCAGTGACGTAGCTAAGGGCGGCAAGGGGTGGGGCCCGCCCCGGGCGGCGCTGCCAAGGGACGCCAAATTCAAAGACGTTATAACGGAAATTATCTAACATATTTTGACAGTAAATAAAAAATTTTTATTTTTTGTGGTCTATGTGGGAATGTTTTCTTTAGAGAAATATTTTGTTACATCCAAATAAGGAAGAGAAAAAAATATCCCTGTAATATTCCCAGCTTCTGTAAATATTCCTAGAGATGGCTCAACGCGTTTTATCCTTTATATGATTTCATACCTGAATTGAGGCGCAAAAGGATTAAATGAGTAGCACAAAATTGAGAAGCATTTTAAACCGAAATTGCTTCACATATTCTGACAATAAATAAGAATTGTTCACCATTTACTTTTTTTTTGTATGCTTTGAAGAAATTCGGCAGTAGGGGAGGTGGGGGGAGTAGCGAGATCCGTGTGTGACAATGGCACATGGAACTCCTTACTGTCTAGCCTCCAATAAAAAAAATACATGCTGGTGTCAAATTTCTGATATCAAAAGAATTTTTTTTTTCATTTCTCTATTGGATTTCATGAAGCATTTTGTGTTCTTAACATTTCATATGTATAATTTTGTGTAATGGGGGGGGCTTCTGTGAAAGAAATGCAAAATAGATTTTGCTGGAGGAATAATATGTAAAGATATTATTTCTTCTTTATTGGATATTCCATCTTTCCGTCGAATTGGCATTTAGAAAAGCCAATTTAAAAAAATGTGGCTACCTACCCCCAAATTTTCCCTTGTTAAAACATATAAAAAAGAAAGGGACTCTTCATTCTTCTTAATACCATCAATACTGTGGAAATTAGAAAAATCAAAAATACTCTTTTGGCCTTGCTTTCTGTTAAATGCAGGTAAGAGTATGAGATCATTAGAAACATTTACTGATTTAAAAAAATCTTGTAAAATAAATGGCTGTGCAATATGCTCGCGAAAAAATATACGTGTGATATAAATAGTGTAGAATTCAGTGACTTGAAAGATATCATAATACTATTGAAAAGAGCTCTAAATAATAGCCAGAAACTTGATTATACACCAAAAGGGATACTATAGTACATTTATAAAAATATGCATGATAGTCACTTATAATTAATCAAACTAAGCTAAAAATTGCTAATAGTGAAAAAAAATATACTTAAAAAGGCGTTATACCTTTATTTAGATCAACATATATTTTATCGTACAAACGGCGGCATTTTCAAAGTCCTTGTTGATAGAAATATTTTCGAAAAAAATTTTTTAAACAAGAACTTGGCAAATAAAATCAGGAGACTTCACGTACAATGAAAACCAGTGCAAACATAAAATAAAATAAAAATGAATATTTGCGAGCGTGAATTAATTTCTACTATTGTTTCTAAACCTGCATAGCATCTCTTTCCAAATTTTAGGTAACTCAAGTGAGACTGAATCATTGCAAATATTCTCACTGCTTAAAAATATCTCTATTGATTCCCGGATAATGGATGGTAAATAAAATCTTGGTGATAAATTAATGTACTATTTTCAAAATCAATCTGTAAAGGTTCTTTGCTGCATAATCTGATCAAAGCTGTAGTTCTCTCATTGTATTTGATGTCTGCTATGGGAACGTCCACTGTTACTCTTGGGACCTTCAGAGCAAATTTCCATATATATTTCCAATTCTTTTATTTCAAAATATATTTAGGATAAATTTGATATGCAACTACTTAAAAATACATGTACTCTACTTTCATAAACCATATACAATTTGTAACAACAAGCATTTTAGTACTTGCTTAGATAATAAATGAAAATTTTGTTACTCTTGTGACCACAAAAAAAATGCAATTTTCAAAAATTGTGTTTGAAGCAGAAATTCGGTGAATTATATGAGACTATAGAAACAAAATTTCCAGAATATAGCACAGTAATCATATCTTTTTATAAAGCATTAATCATTGAACTCATCCGATAACACATGAATTAGTTACATTTGATTTTCCAAAATGCTAAGTGTTACTCTGTTGATATTTTGTACATAATGTAATTTTAGTAAAAATTCAGTTTAAATGCTAAACAAAATAATTAAAATAAGTTTTAAAAAATATTTTCCATACAAAACAACTTTTAATGATGGTTTAATTTTAAAATTACATAAAAGAAGGTAAAAAATTCTAAAATTAATTATCACTATAACCACATAGCAACCTCTCAGTTTCTGCTACTTAACAGAATAAATCATTGTCTTCATTATCAATAATATCACTTGCAACTTCTCCTGTATCATGATTTACTTAATGAAACACAAATTCTTTGTACGAATCCTGTTAGTGTATGGTTTGTAGCAGATAATGTCATTTTTCATGGTTTTAACAAATTGTATTTGTTGAATGCCCTTCGCTGTTGATATTTTCTCTCAAAGTAATGGAACATTATTGTTTTATTTCTACATCTGATATACGGAGTATGCTTACTTTTGTTTTTCCATGAACAATTTTGACAAAATAAGCAGCATTTCTTAGAATTGCTTTTTTAGCACTTCATTCCACATATATCATTATACAACAACACAAAATAAATCTACAGCATCTATACCAGGAGTATTTGAAAAAAAAAACATATGCCCAATTAAGTTAATTGAGACAGGAGTCTGATTCATTGCAGGCCTATTTGCATATTTATATTTTTGTTTAAATTGGAAAGCACAACCATCATATAAAAAAGTAAAACAAATACATTTTAGGAAAATACAAATTCCCTTAAAGATGCTATGTTGAAATTTTACATACGAGAGCATTTACAAAAAATTGATTATGAGTTACATTGTCTGAAATAATAGCATAAGATTTTACTTTATTGGGATCATACTAAATAATGGTTGAAAATACAGTCGCTTGTGGATTTGACCGGTAATGCAGTATTTTGTACCAAAATTTCGTTTTGACATAAAAATGTACAGTTTTCAGAAAATCCACTGGCATAAATATTCTTTGAGAAATGGTTATTTCTTTTGGCATTATGAAAATAATCCTTTGTACAAGTTTGAATGAATGTATGCCAAGAAATGGTTGTGGTTGCTTTCGAAAATTTTGTAAACAATCAGAAATGGTTTCTTCAACTGTTACTTTTTCAAAACGTTTATCAACGTTTTGCGAAAGTAACAGCATTGTCAATATGTTGATAAACTTTTTGTCAATAGCAAAACGTTTATCAATGTTTTGCTATTCACAATAACTTATAAGAAGTTCTGTATTATGGACTTCCGTTTCAAATAATTCTTCGATGTTATCCTCGCAAATTAGACATTCTGAATTCATGCATTCTAATTATTATGCATATCGGCAGACAAAGTCATTAAATCCTTCACAGGAATGTTTAATGCAGGAAATACACCAGTCACTACCTTATGAATTGCTTGAATGTTTTCGTGGCAACGACAAATGCAGATATTCTGATGAATAATTTTCTATTGTTTTATGAAACTAGGCTTTAAAGCTGCAAAGGAATCTCCAATTTTTCAATTTAGGAAAGCTTCTTTAAACAAAAAACGTATTCTCTTAGTAAATGTCCCCTAGAATTGATGAAATTATGTGACCTTTTTCATGCTTAACTAATGTAGATTTAGCTGAAGAATGACCTCTTCTTAAATCTTCATCGACATAAAATTCTCCAAAGCTGTAGAGTTACATTTTTTTTCTGTTACAGTATCTGAGGTTAGCTAGTTCTCTACTTTTTTCTTTTCTTAATAATTCCATTCTCTTGCTGAAGCTTTTGCTGGCTCTAAGACTTTTACGTCTTCACTTTTTTCTTCACTAAGACTTTTACGGCTTCACTTTATCGTAATATATTTTGTTTTGTTTCTTTCTCATATCAACATGTTCAATTGCTTTCTTATTTTTTCTCTACAATTTTTGGCGTTTAGCAGAATTTTTCCAACTCTTTAAAACAATGTCTTGTATAAGAAGCAATATTAAAATCTTTCTTTTAAAATATACTATCAGAATCCTTTCCATAAGAGCTATTATAAGAATCTCTGTAGGTTATACAGCAGAATTTGGCAAACGAAGCTTTACAAAGCCTATAAAATATCTGATCAAAGACCATATGCTTCAAACCAAAAGAAAGTACACACAATTGAAAGGAGTTGAGTTATTTTAATATATCTTTAATTACTTGTCATGATTATTTTAAAATCTTAAGTAATAACAAAAATGGATAAAACTAAATCCATCCATTAAAAAAAACACTAATAAAGATAATTTATCTTCCTTAAAATTTACCAAATAACCTTAGTTGTGGCTAAAACTATTTCAAGAACTATTCTAATAACAGGGACAAAACAACTAAACTTTAAGCATTCTGTCTGTTTTGGTTGTAACGCAGTTTTATGTCAAACTATGGACATAAGTGTTATGTGTTACACTTGTGACAAAGACGTTTGTTACTCTTGTGACAACTCCCCGGAGCCTATTCCATGCATAGCATAAACAAAATATTTAATGTAAAATCTGTCTTATACCTCGAAATCAGAGAGTTAGAAGTTTTGGGTAAAAATGGTAAGTAGTTTTTATGAAATTAAAACTTAATATGTTTTCTGTTACTCTTGTGACATTTAATTGTCAACTAATAAATATGTTTTCTGTTACTCTTGTGACATTTAACCCTAGAACTACCGGAAATTTTACTCAAGTTTTATAAAAACATTCGACACCAGAATTTTTACTTAAAACTATTTAATTTGTTTATTTAACTTATTATTGTCTGATTTATACATTTAGTTTGTTTTGAAGAAATTTTCTGGTTTGAATAGATATTTTGAATATACATGTCGGGTCCATTGGACCCTTCTGGTAGACAGAGGGTTAATTGTCAACTAATAAATAAAGTTAAAATTGCATTTAATACCTTAGATAAAACCTTTTAACTATGTATATCTGACGTATGCAATAATAGCTTGTTATATCCAATGCATAATAATTTAATTTAAAGAACAGAAGTAAAAAAAAAAAACATACAACTCAATAAGTGGATTTTTATGCTCAACTTTAAATGAATTTTAATACTACTAGTTTCCAGCTCAGTCTCGGTGTAGACTTATTCTTAGGAAATTAAAACTTACAAATTCATATACAGCAACTCTTTAGCTTTAAATTGGTGTATCACACTTATGTTTCCGTTTTTAAAAAACTTTCAGCAAACATTTTCTATTGCCCTATATGTTCTTTGATTAAGACCTCTTAGACAAGAATTGGGGATGAAACATATGTTGATCTAAATAAAGGTGTTATACCTTTTTAAGTACATTTTTTATCACTATTAGCAATTTATAGTACATTTGTTGAATGGGCATACCTTGCAACTCTTACAACACACTAGCTCTCTCTTGCAAGAGCATTACAATTTTTTTAACTTTACTTGTGGAACTACTCAGACAAGGGTAGATTTACCTTTGATCTGGTCCCAGTGGTTTCTTTGTATCTTCTCTTAATCACTCTCTCCTATACGGCTTCCCCTACCGCCTACCAGTCGTGGTTCCTTTGGGCATTTCTTCCCTATGTGTGTGCAGTGGTGTTGCTCTTGCCTCTCATTACTTCTATAATAGTCCTTTAGCAACATGCTGGCATATTCGCCGTACTCCTGTTCTTCCAGATGGTTGGATATATAATATTTTATTGCGCCAGACTTCGCTCTCAAAGCTAAAAAACATATTTTACTTCCTATGTGAACACTATGTGATAATGTATTTTCAGATTCTGCATGTCCAATCAGCTCATAAATCGCGGCCTTTTCTCGGGAAACGTGAAAGCTTGAAAATTCTTCCTCATCATCGATTTTGCCGTTACCGAAAATTCGTTCCGGTTATATATTGTGCCATGCATTCGACAAAGTGTTGTTCCCATGACTGTACAGTTGCCCAAATTACATCTTTGATAGTCTAATTCTGTTTAAAAGTTTCTAATTTTAAGTCCTGATAGCATGCATTCAAAAGACGCTTCATAAATTCTGCTTTTAGTGATCGGTAAATTCCCTGATCTGCTTAATAATAGGCTGAAGTGCAATTAATAGGTAAAAACATAGCAGTGACATTATCTTTATCCAAGATTTTAGGATGGGCTGCACAATTATCAAGCAGTAAGATGGCCTTCGAATCACGTGAAATACCTGTAGAATCGGAAGGGCGCCGTGCTCCCGGAACAAAAGAATTGTTAAACCAATCACTCATGATGCCAGAAGTCATACATTCACGCTTGTGGACTTATAAATTACTGGGAAGACTTCGATACCTTTAAAAGGACGAGGGGATTTGCTTTTCCCGATCACCAGCATTTTACATTTATGCGTACCAGCGATGTTTCAGCACGCAAGTACCGTAATCCACTTTTTTTAAACTTTCATTCCTGGTGCAGCTACCTCATTTGAAGTAGCGAGAATTTTTTCGGCAAGCAACACCAGAACAATCGTATCTCGCCCGCGTTATACATTTGTTCAGGAGTTAACATCACTTTGGCAGCAAATTTAGAAAACTCTTGGATAAAGTTTTCAGTGGCTTCATCATCCGCAGAGAGTTTTTCGCCGCTTATTGCTAATTTCTGAATGCCATGCCGAGCTTTAAATTGGTGCAACCACCCTTGAAAATAATCGCATGCATCAGAAATGTTTAATTTCTGTGAATCGCTTCAGCTTGTGAAATCAGCATAGGACTAGATATGGGTACTCCTTCATTTCACGTAACAGAAACCATTCGAAGAGCACATTTTTCTCCGTACCAATTTTTCCCGCATGAGAGATTTTTCTCTTTAGCATATCCTTCGGAACGTCACCTTTTTATGAAATTACAATATTTTTTGCTTTTATTTTTTAATACCATAAACTGTCATTCAGCTTTGAGAAAATTTGTTCAGAAAATAATCGTCTTTGACAAATGAAAAAAAAAAAGCCAAATATTCTTTTCTTGCATTTTTACTTTTGATCTTGAAGTATTTAATTCATAAAAAAATGCTATTTTTTTCTTCCATAACTTGAAATTGTAAAAGAAACAGGAAGGGAAAATATAGTTTTGATGTCGGAATTTTGAAGTTGCCGGATTCCTGAATGTCGGATTTTTGAAGCCACACTGTATTTACTTTCTTTTATCTTCACAAGGAGAAAGCATTAGATTTGTGGAAATTTTAGACTTCCTGTTTTCGGCGGATTTATAAGCTTTAAAAGATGCTGAACACGTTTTTGACTGTGTTTAGAAAATATCTGTCTATGAATTTGTCTATCTATCTGTCTGTATGTGATACAAATTTTGTGTCCGCTCTATCTCAAGAACAAATGCAGGAAATTTCACCAAACTTCATATTATGTTAGACCAGCGGTTCCCAACCCGTGGGCCGCGGCCCACTTGTGAGCCGCGAGCACCGTGGTACTGGGCCGTAGAATCTTGGGGTCTAATGCCGGTTTTTCGGGACAATTCACTACAGAAGCGCTGGCTGTTGATCGCTGGGCTTACATTCGTCAGTCATCGAGGTCAACGCTCTCCTCCATCCGACATTCTTCATCCTTCTCCCCAGCACGTCCGCATTCCGCACTTTTATTATTGACTCCTTTGTCAGTGGCTGTGTTTTTCTGTTGATGTATCATATCGTTATACATGTACTGTGAGCTAATATTACTTCAGGTCAATATGGATGCTTGGTTTCGGACGGGATCTTGTCGTAAGATGAAGTTGGCAAGTGATGAAGGGACTTCTACATCTGTTTCTACAAATAGTGAGTTTGAAATGAAGGCGAAATCCAGTCTAAGTTGTAAAAAAATAGCAAGGAAAACTAAAATATATTTTCGTAAATATAACCCTGATTTTTAAAATGTGGGTTTGCGTTTTCTGGTTCTGAGGAAGAGCCTATGCCTCAGTGTGTGATTTGTTTCGAAATGATATCCAACGAATGTATGAAATTTTCAAAACTTGAAAGACATCTATCAACTAAACATCCTGAATGTGTAGGAAAGTCTTTGGATTTCTTTGAAATCAAGAAAAGAAATTTTGTATGTCTAAATCTACCATGGAAAAATCTTCAAAACAGAACAAACTAAGCACGAGTTTCTTATGAGCTTTCTTTGTTAATCGCAAAGAAGGGTTCAGCTCACACCGTGGGAGAGGAACTTATTATACCCCCAGCAAAAATAATAAGTAATGCTTTGTTTGATGAAAAATGTACAAAAAAATAAACGAAATTCCATTATCAAATACAACCGTTAAAAGAAGAATTGATGAAATGTCGAAAAATGTGAAAAAAGCTCTCATTACTTTTTTGAAACAAAGTGAATATTTTTCGCTGCAACTTGATGAGAGTACAGACGTTGCTGGACAAGCTAATTTATTAGCTTTTAGTCGTTTTGAGTTGAATGGCAATATTGAAGAAAAAATGTTGTTTTGTCGATCTTTGCCGACAAAAACAACTGACGAAGAGATTTTCAAATCTATTGACAATTTTATAAAATAAAATGAAATAAATTGGACTAAGTGTGTAGGTTTGACAATGGATGGAGCACGTGCTATGTCTGGAATTCATATTGGTTTATTCGCCAAAGTTAAATCAGTCGCTCCTTTGGTTCAATGGACACATTGTAGCATACATAGAGAAGCTCTTGCAGTTAAAGGTTTGAACGAGAGATTAAGAAAAACTCTTCACGATTGCAGTAAAAATAGTTAACTTTATCAAAGCAAGATCTAAAAACTCCAGACTGTTTGGTGTTTTGTATGATGAAATGGGCAGTGAATACAAACAGCTTCTACTTCACTGCGAAGTTCTGTGGCTGTCGAGAGGCAAAGTGTTGATAAGATTGTTCGAACTCCGTGATGAACTCACGGGTTTCTTGAGGGAGGGAGATTATGATGGAAAACTTGCAAATTCCTACGTAGACTGTGTGACCAATGAAAACTGGTTGAAACGGTTGGCATATTTGGCGGATATTTTTAGTTCTCTCAATGTTCTTTAACTTAACTCTGCAGGGCAAGGACGCTCATAAGTTTTTTGTGCAAGACAAAATAGAAGCAATGATAAAGAAACTTCAAAGATGGGCTCAAAAAGTGGAGCAAGATTCCTTCGACGCATTTCCAGTCCTACATGATTTTCTTGAAACCAACGAAGTCAAAATTAATAAAACAACAGCTACAACTATAAAAGAACACCTCGAATCTTTGGCCTCTAACCTCAGGTAATTTAATGTTATTTATTTTTCTTAATTTTATTCTATTATTGTTAATAAGCGTAATTAAAAACATTTATTTTCCTAAAACAGTAACATTTTTTAACATTAGTAAATTTTTCAAATAGTACCTTTTTAAAATTATTAATAAATTTTAGTTACTTGTCTTATACTTTTATTAATCATTCATATGAATGAGAAATCTACCAACACTAACTGAAGCAGTAATTAAGCCTTTTCATATTTTTTAGGAACTTCTTCCCTAAAATTGAAGATGAAATACAATGGATCAGAAACCCCTTTGAAGAAAATTACTTAAAAAAATTAAAATTATCTTCAAATGAAGAAGACTCGTTAATTGAACTATCATGTGACCAGACTTTAAAATCGATTTTTAAGACAACACCACTGGTCTAATTTTGGATAAAAGTTCGGCAAGACTATCCTGCTATTGCCAAAATTGCACTGAGACACTTGATGGTCTTATCTACAACCTATCTATGTGAACGAGCCTTTTCAACTTTAGTTTTTTTGAAAAATAAATATAGAAATAAAATGAATGCCGAGAGTGATTTGAGACTAAAACTATCCAGTTTCAATCCAGATATTAACTCTCTAGTCGAGGACAAACAGTGTCAAAAATCCCATTAAGGTTTTTTTTTTTTTTTATCGTTGCTTTTTTATTTGAGTTTTTATATAATTGTGATAGCTAAGTGAATACAATAAATAAAGTTATTTTATTTATAAAAAAACATTTTTTTCTTCATGTACAGCATCTTTTACTAGTTACTGACATAATATATATATATATTCGTCATGTGTATATACTACCGGGTGTCCCAAAAAGGACTGACTGATTTTAAAATTCAATAACTCGCAAACGGTGACAGATATTAAAAAAATTCTTGCAGGAGGGTTATGCATAAGGTCAAAAGTTTTATTACAGTGATTTTCAATTTTAGTTCGATTTACAAACAATAGATGGCGCTGTAAGCAATAGTCGCTAAATACAGGCTCGATTTTTGGTCCTTTATCTTGTTCCATGCAGAAAAAGGAGATGGAAATGTATTATCCGGGCCACGATGTACTAAAAATCGAGCCTGAATTTAGCGACTATTGCTTACAGCGCCATCTATTGTTTGTAAATCGAACTAAAATTGAAAATCACTGTAATAAAACTTTTGACCTTATGCATAACCCTCCTGCAAGAATTTTTATAATATCTGTCACCATTTGGAAGTTATTGAATTTTAAAATCAGTCAGTCCTTTTTGGGACACCCGGTATAACTATATAGGTGTCTATTTGTCATATTTTTAATTTGTATATGAAGTAGTTAGTGGTCCTCAAAATTATTTTTACAAAATTGGTGGTCCGCACAACTAAAAAGGTTGGGAACCGATGTGTTAGACCATGTAGTAGGAGAGCTGTTGAACATTTTAGGGTAGGTATTTGAGGCACCATAAAAATTTGCGTAACACTTCTTTTGCAATGTCTGAATCCAAAATCGAATGTCTGGCTGAAGGACTGGCACTTAGACCACCCGTGAATTTTTAAATTTCCAAAAATTTTTTGCAAAAAAATATCCTTGAGGCATTTTGAAATTTTAATACCTTCAAATTTAGTATTTAATGAAATAAAAAATATAAAAGCCAGACACTTTAGTCGGCCCAAAAACTGTGCCAGACAGGTGTCAAGTGCCATTTTATGACTACCCAAAAAGGGTATTTGAAGCACGTTGAGATTGAAACAGAATAATATTTATGCTTAGAAAAAAATATTTTGAAAATGACAGACGCTTTTGTTGGCACTTTCTACTTGCCAGACAACATAGAATGTTAAACGCGAGTGCCAGTAAAGCTGGACTTTCGGTGCCTCGCTGAGGATCCATTTACTGACTTACCATACAAACATAGCGTAAACAGCGTTGAATCTTAAGATGAATTTCAACTGGATGCGTGCGCAATCACAACAAATCTAACTGCGATAGGCTCTCGCAAGACCACGTGACTCATAGCAAGCATGCAGTTGTTCGAAAAATTTTGGATTAGTAAAAAGATTCTCAATCGCAGTATGCATATGTTTTTTCTTTTTAGAATTTTCATATATTTAACATTAAATGATAAAGATATGATACATATCTATTGATACGCGATGTAACAGAGAATTTCAGAGAATAAACGAAAATGTACTTGAGAACTTTTGTGTAGCCCTGTATATTATCTATAGAATTTATACACACCAAGCAATATTTAAAAATATAGTTCAATTTAAAAACGCGTCCACAACTGAAAATGCACTTTCAGCAATTACTGCTTATAAGTTTTAATTGTACAATTATTGTTCAATTTCTTCGGCAGTAAAATTATTTTGTGTGTCCCTGTGAATGAACGATAAATTTTATGCATGCTATATTATACAGTAAGTTCCGTGAAGTACTATATATAAATCCTCAGTACTATATATAAATTTCTGTATGTTTAAAATAGTGTAATATCATTAAATTACATCGGAAACGATTTTTCTCCATAGGCCGTAATGTAACGAAATTTTTTGAGTGTCAGTGTAAACGAACCATATATGCTACACACTTCATTTTCTATACCGAACATGCCATAGTGTTACCCAATAACACCTATGAATTTCGTGGCAATCAGACTATATTTATTAGACAGGGACAGACAGACAGACAAACCAAATTCACAAACACTTTTTAACTTTGTTGGAAAGTGTTAAAAATGCTTATCAAACTTATATGCTTATTAAATGCTTATTATGCATACGTATGTTTTAAAGTATCAGTAAAATTTAACTGCGGAATTTCAGTAGAAGGCCTTTAAAAAAATAAAATATTTTCGATTATTTGGCGCTAAAAGACGAATGCGCACGCAATTTGGCGGGCAAAACTTTTCCTCACCAAACGTGAATATTTTAATGCATCTGAAAATTGCTCGTTAAATGATTATTCGAATGCGCGGTACTTAATTAATTTAAACTTAAACAATGAAACATTTTGTTATTTTTTTTTCTATAAGCTAATGTAATATATACAAGTTGCGTGTTGCTGAAGTTATTTAATTTTCGGACGGTTTCACCGACTGGATAAATTTAAGTGCACTTTAAAAGTAACTGTCCGATTAAGAACTATTTCATTATACATTTCGACATTAAATAAGTCGTTGTTTCTATGACAACAAACAATACTTTTCTCTAATCGTCTCCGACACTAACACTATCGAAGTGCTCAGAATCGGCCCGCAACTTTGAGTTTGAAGCAATTTTAATCCGTTTAAATGTTTTACTAACCGTCATTAAATCATCGTTAAATTTCATTTCATGTACATATAAATGTATATGGCAAAATCATAGTTATAAAAGTACTTCGCAACGTTTTTGTAGCGTCTTTTCACTAAAAACAGTGATTTTTTTCGTCGCTTTTTGCGCAAATCACATTTTTTTCTTTTTTTACTTTCCATGATTACTACTGCAAAATTTTCAAAACAACTGCATGCTTGTTGTGAGTCATGTGCAGTCCGATTCCCGCAAGGTGCGAAAGGAATTCGAACGTTCGTTACGACGTCACGTGAAAACGCTCTTTCGTATCGTATCCTAATTCGTATCTGGCGAAAAGTGCTATTCTGGGATCAGATTTTCGTACATTCGAAAGTGATTACGGATGCTATACAGCGTCCGAAAAGGCGGTGATAGCTCCTCCCACAGTTACGTCAGTTTTACAGATTACGATGATTGATATCACGATATAACCAATGGGAATCCATCATTTATTAATCGAAGTAATCATTATCGTATCGTAGTTTCATCCTAAAACGTGTAAACATAAAGCTAATGACAGTTTAGTAGTGTTTGAAATTTGCAATTTTTGCCGTATAAGGTAATTTAACGTTACAGTCTTAATGATATTCCTGTTATAATGAAAAGGCTGCTGTTCCAGAGTGTCTGCATACTAAGTATCTGAGTGTGACGAATTTAATTTAAAATAACACAAAACTTTTGCCTGAATACATATTGCCTCATGTATGTGTTGATTAAACGCAACATACTTTGGCAATAATGATTCAGTTGGGTATTTCTACAAATGATCCTCCAGCACCAGGAAAAAGATAACTATGAAATTGTTCTATGCCAGTATTCAAGGAGTACTTGTTCCACAATTATACTACAGACCTTAATAGGTAGGAAGCCAGCAATATGCATTTTTATTATTTATTTTAAAGCTGAAAAATCTCACTGTTATAAGAGAAAATTTTAATTTTAGCGTTGTTTAATAAGAGAATTTTTTGTAGTTTAGACGAAAAAATAGAATGTGAGAATTAACATAATATACAAATGATCATAATTATCTACAAAGCTAGTACTTAAGTTACCTGTTTTGTTGAATTTGTAGATTACTTTATTATTATTCATTTAATGCTTGATATAATGCAGATTGATGTCTGAAGATAATATACATTGAGCTTTCATAAATCTTATCATAATTTTTTCCCCTTTTTTGAAAGTCATAATCATATAAAACAAATAAATGTACTTAAAATTTTCAAACTGAAGAATCCTGAATTTCAATGGCTTGTGCATTTTATAAATATAAAGTATGAACTTTTTTTTTTTCGATAGTATACAGAAAACCAGAAGGAAATTAATTTATTGTTTATTCAGTATTCCACAATGTAATAGAAAGTAATGTTTCCCGAAACAAATTGAAGATTTTATCTTGATACTAAAGTTTGTAAGCTTCTGTAAATGAAACTATTAAGTGACTAATATGTGTATGCTCAGGGGTGACGAATTACATAAATTTACTCACCACTCATGAAGTGATTTTTTGAAGGGAAAGAAATTTTTTTTATTCATTCATTATATTTAGTGTTATACCCAAATATTCATATTTTACTTAGGTGGCAGGATTCATTCATTTAAACCAGCTTGATTTTAACCATGATTTAAATCAACTGATTAAATGAAATATTGATTTAAATTAACTTTTCAGCAGTTTTTATCAGAAATCTATGTCAAGATAGTTTGTAATAAATATGTTTGTCCAAAAATACATTGCAAATTTAAAAAGTGGGATAGCCTTTTTGAATTTTATTTAAATTGAATATTACATTTTAAAATATAATCATAAATAGGGAATAGGAAAGATAAGGATATTTATATAGTGTATGTAGGATATTTGTTAAATTGCAGCTAGCATAAGTGAGGGTTCCATATCGTTACAAGACAATTTGTTTTATTTATTTCATGATTTCAGAAGTAAAAGCGAATTCACATTTTCAAATCTCTGTTTATATTGCTCTCTTTTTTTTTTTAACTATATTTAATTTTTATATGCTTAAACTATTTCAAATTTACCAAGTGAATGAGCTATTTTTTCAGATTAAATAAGCTTTTCTAATTATTAATTTAATTTTAATGATTTAGTAAAGGGTATTTTACTTTAAAATTAAATTTTTATTAAAAAAATCATAAACCCTACTAAAGAATAAAAAAAATTTACATGGTGAGTAGAATGTATTACAACAGAATCCAATTCTGATTCTTAAATGTTTCATTGGGAGGAACTTAAAAAAAATGAAACTTTTACTATTATCGAGGTATCTCTTCTAATGTGATTAAATTTGTAAATAAAATGCCCCCCACCGAAAAAAAAAGCTTTTGAAATCTATTCTTTGTAAAAAAAAAAAAAAAAAAAAAAAAAAAATCACATAAGTTAGCTCTTTTTCTATTCTTTTTTTTTTTTTTTTTTCATTTCATTTCTTAAATTTGCATTTTAAAAACAGTTAATAAAGAAACGTATTTAATTTAAAATGCTTATTTTCATGAATCAAACAAACAAAATGAATAAAGTTATGTATTTTGTATGTTTTTTGCTTAACCTTGTGATGAAAATACAAATTACTATATTTAATTTAAGATTCTGTGAAAAATCAAGGAATAAACGCAGTGAATACATATGTAAGTTAGAAAATGCTTGCAAATTGGATTTCTAGAAAGCTTTAAATCAGTATTTCAATATTACAGCACACCAACCCCCCCCCCCCCTTCCTACCAGCCTAACATTATCTTTACATGTAAACAAATGTTTTGTCAGCCCTTTTCATCGTATTAAAATAGTGATTGATAGTTCTGAAAGTCAAAATACTCATTTAATGCAACTTATTTTTTTCTGTATATTATATATAACTCTAATAAAAGGCATATTTTCAACTGTTAAAGGTTTTAATAAAACCTCCAAAAAATTCAACTTTATATAAGTATTGGAGCTGTTTACCTTTATGCAGAGATAATCAGCAGAAGCTTTCAAAGTTGTTATTTGTTTGCATTTGTAATTTAACTTTTATATTATTTTTCATATGCAAAATACAATATTTTGCAGCAGTTCAAGCTTTTATGATTTTTTTTTCAATTTTTTTTAAGTGACATTAATAAAAGCATATTTTTATTTTCTATCATAATTTTTCATGTTAATAATAACTAAGCTCTTGAAGTCTATTCTTTGTTAAAAATAAATCACATAAGTTAGTTTTTTTCTTTTCTTTCTCTTTTTTAAAATTTCATTTCTCAAATTTGCATTTTAAAAACAGACAATAAAGAAATGTATTTAATTTATAATGCTTATTTTCATAAATGAATAAAGTTGTCCTTTTTTTTCGATTAACCTTGTGATGAAAATACAAATTATGTTTAAGATTTCTGTAAAATATCAAGGAGTAAAGCACTGAATATATTTGTAAGATAGAAAATGCTTGCAAATTGGTTTTCTAGAAAGCTTTCAATCACTATTTCAACATTACAGCACACCAACAACCTCCCCACCCCTTACCAGCCTAACATTAGATTTACATGTAAATAAATGCTTGTCAGCCCTTTCCATCTTATTAAAATAGTGATTGATAGTTCTGAAAGTCGAAAGACTCCTTAATGCAACTTATTTTTTATTTTATATTATATATAACTCTAATAAAAGGGCATATTTTCAACTGTTAAAGGTTTTAATAAAACCTCCAAAAAATTCCACTTTATATAAAGTAGCAAAGCTGTTTACCTTTATGCAGAGATAATCGGCAAAAGCTTTCAATGTTATTATTTTTCAAGGGTAAAATTATTTTTATATTATCTTTCACAAGCAAAATACAATATTTTGCAGCAGTTCATGCTTTTATGATTTTTTTTCTATTGATTTAAGTACATTAATAAAAGCATATTTTTATTTTATATCCTTTCATTTTAATATATTTCATGTCATTATTTATAAAACAAATTTCAGCAATTAACATATATGCTTCATTATAAAAGCTAAACTGACTTATCCACAAAATAAATAAAAATGAAATATGTATGTTGTATGTGACATGCAGTAATATAGTTGATTGAACATGATGTTCACATTGCTTGAGGATAAAATTTGTTTATTGTAAATGGGTGGCAAGAATGTAAACAAGTACAAATTTAATAGTGCAATTGATATATTGAAATACTTAATGTAAATACTTTAAGAAAGGCTAAAGAGAAAAAACTATTCACAGTCATTAAGGTAAGACTGGCAATATAAACAGTTGTTTAAACAATGTTTAAATAAGATGTTCTGACAAAAGTATTGACTAAGTAATTTGCTACATGTTTTCAAAAACAGTAAATAAAAAAAAGGAGAAACTAAATGTAAATGACACCCCCTCCCCCCCAACCCACATTTCTCTCAAAAAAGAAGCATTTGAAATCAATTCTTTATATATAAAAAAAATACATTTCAAATGCTTCCTTTTTTTTTTTAAAGATAATAAAGAAATGTATTTCATTTTTTATATTTATTTTCAAAAGAATAATAAAGTTTTTTTCAACACTGATGAAAATAAAATTATTATTTCTATTATTATTATTATTATTTTGAGATTTTCTAGGAAACATCAAGAGTAAAGTAAAATTTAAATCTCCCAAAATATATTCATGAAATAAAATGCCTGCAAGTTTAATTTTTAAAGCTTTCAATCACTATAGCAACACACCATAACCAACATTCTTTTTTCCTTTTATTTTTACAGGAACATCAATTAATATTTATTTATCATGCATCTTATTAAAATAGTGGTTGAAAATTTAAAAAGTGATAGGGTCAGGTGGGGGAAAGTGGTGGTAATCTAAAAAAATGCACTTTTTTCACAATAAATGTACATATTTTTACTTTTTTTTCAATTAATACATAATTGGAGTTTGTGACAAATATTTCTATTAAGATTTGTAAATCTGTCAACAAGTTTACTGTTGTTTATCTTCTTGTTTACATATATGTGCAGTTTCTTCTTAACACATGGCATTGATAAACTTTGTTCTTGATCATTTCTCACTTGAAAAAATTAGTATATTTTGATACATTTCAGTAGAAGAACTTCTTAAAAACAGATTCATGCATCAAGGTAACATCATGCAACAAGGTTTTACTATTTCAATTTTTTATGATTTTTTTTCTGAGGTGGGGGAAAGTGGTGGTATAGTTAGGCTTAGCTCAATGTTGTATGATGATTCAATTTTAGACTGTAGATGTGATTAATTTTTAAAAATGGGCTGTAATAAAAGTATTAATCTAAAAAAGTAGGCTTTATTTATAAATTTTAATCTTAATATGATAATACAATTAAATAAAAAGTTATTTTTTACATAGGGTCAGGTGGGGGAAAGTGGGCCCATGGGGTAAAGTGGGGGTATATTGAAAAAAACCTATTTTCTCTTTTAAATTAAGATATTTTGTTAATTCTTTTTTAGAGACATATATTGAGATTATGGCAACTATTATTACTTTAGTTTTAGAAACTGGAAACAAATTTAATGTTTACAAACTATCTTGTTTATGCTCATTGCATACCGTCAAAAAATCGATCAGCTAAAATAATCGCCCAAGTGATAAAAATTAATACATTATATCACATAAAGCATTTGAATAAGTCACCATTGGGGAACTATTAGACTTTTCTTGCTGTTTGGTGGTGAAGATTATATAGAGTTCAGCAATATATGCTACATACTAAGTGAACCTAATTTTGATAGCCATGGACATTATTTCTTTAATTAAATAATATCTGAAAAATATTTTTTTTGTGCATTTGTACCTTTAAAAATAATTAAGATGCATTTATTTCAGTGTATTTTTATTTAAAAAACAATATTTACACATTTTTATTTAAATATACACTAATTTTGGAACTACCCCCACTTTCCCCCACCATGGGGTAAAGTGGTGGTATCAAAACATGCTCTTTAAAATGTATCACTGTCAGAAAACAATCGAATAAAATTGAGTGGTTATGCCTCATGTTTAATCTATGTGAATCCAATGTATAGAAAATGCATCAAAAGTTTCATTAAAATAAATTTAATAGTTTGATTTTAGGGCCTTTTCTAAAAAAAGCTTGATTTTACCACCACTTTCCCCCACCTGACCCTACACATTCTTTTAAAAAACTTAATACCTTCTTCTTTTCTTTTTTTTAATATTATAAATCTAATGTAAAAAGCATATTTTCAACTGTAAACAAATTAAAATGAATAGCTTTTTTTAAAACTCCATTGAACTTTACTCATCTGTTTTACTATGCAATTTATTATAGAAGTAAGTCATTTGTCTGCTTTTGATATTACTTAAACAATTTCTATAAAATCAAGAAGAATTATTGTTATTATTTTTTTAAACACTGTTTTAAAGTTCAAACTTTCTACTTTTACAGCAGTCAAAATTTAATTTATGTATATTTATATGTGTGTCATTAATGTATAAAGCACATGAATAAAAGTTTCACATTCTTAATAAATAAACATTTTTAAAATTTTCTCCAAAAAGGATTGTAAAACTTTCATAAAAAGCAATTTTCAAAGAATATAAACCACAAAAATAAAGTTAATTAGCAAGCAAACAACTTTAATCAAAGATGCTTATAAAACACTCATAGATTTTTTTTTTTTTTGTCTGAAAATTTTATTCATGTAGGTATGAAGTTGATTTTGTAACTGTAGTAAAAAAGATTTTCGCTGGTATTTTAAATTTTAGATTATTGTTACTATAAAATATGCTATATAAAAAAAAACTTTAATAATTAAATTCTAGAATGTATTTAGTATTCAGTTTTTGCCTTGATATTTTAATATTGGAAATGCATAAATAATTAGTAACAAAGCCATTCAAATTTTGTAATAATAGTACTAAATTACTAATATATTTTTGAAAAGATGATTTCATGAACTTTATTTATTTTCACATTTATTAAAAAGTAATTCTCACACATTGATTGATATTTTAATAAAATTTGAAGAAGATTATAAAATTTCTGTAATTTGTTTAATATATGTGTACTTTAAAAGCTAACTTTCAAAAGGAAAATAAAAATGCAGAAGTTGTGTAAGACAGCAATAGATGCAGGGTTGTGGTATAATTATATAACAATAATAAATAAATAAAATGAAGCTAGAAAAACATTTTATTCTTCACCATTTTTCAAAAATACAAGGAAGTAACAGTATATATTTTTCTTACACATAGATATAATAATTTCAAAAATTATATTAATATTAAAATATATCTCAGTTTGATGTATATCTCAGTACAGATTATTTCATATTCTTGTCAACTTTAATGGGAAGAGGTACATCATACAGCAGATTTTCAGCTAAGCATTCATCAAAACCTAAGGTTTTATGTAAAATAAATAAATAAAATTGGACATTAATAGCATGTATTTCTTGGTATAAGTATTATGTTTAAAACTATATAGCATATAACAATTCTTTATTAATTAATTAAACTCTCTGTTATATTTATTAATTAAACTCTTTGTATAACTAACTGCATTTGTAGTAGAGCATCAACTCCAAATCCTTCAACCTTGAAATTTAATTTTTTTTCAATGATTAAAAGAAAAGATTAAATTTATTTTACCCATTTGACTTTAAATAATTAAATATAGATAAAACAGTTATAATTGAAAGCAAAGTGTTTTTATTTATTATAATAATTATCATTCATTTGTTGAAAAATCCAACCCGCCCTCCCTTTTGGATTTTGATCAGAGGGTACCAATGCAATGAAAATATCTCAGATTCTTCCAATTATTTAACAAATTTATCTTCATTTAAAAAGAATTCTACAACTTTAAAATCATTTCCAAACATCTGTTTGTTCTTAAAAATAAAAGTATTTTTTATAATGTACATAATTTATTTTAAAATAAATGAAAATTAAAACCTCCCCACATCAAAATAACAGAGTAAACGCTCATTTTTTACCAAATACATTATAATATTCTTCACAAATGCAATAAAAAAGTCCTAACATCGAAAAATACTGGAAACTTACTTATTAAAATGTCCTATCATATGTAAACAATCATAAAAGTTGCATCCGAAATGGGCTTTTCACACTCGTTTCGCCAACTTTGAGATGGCGAAAATAGCATCCGAAAAAATGTAAACATCCGAAATAAATTTTCGCATCTAATCTTTCGCCAAATACGAAAAGAAGTAGCCCAGAATACAGTTTTCCCTTTCCTACGCCCCTATGACGTCAAAATGATGTCACGGAGGGGGGCGTTCCGCCAAATTTTCGTACTCGGACGAAGCCGGAATTCGACTTGTGGTCTTGCGAGAGCTATCACAGTTAGATTTGTTGTGATTGCGCACGCATCCAGTTGAAATTCATCTTAAGATGCAACGCGGTTTATGCTTTGTTTGTCTCGTAAGTCAGTAAATGGAACCTCAGCGAGGCACCGCAAGTCCAGCTTTACTGACACTCGCGTTTAACCCCTTGAGGGGCGGTAGGATAAAATATATCCCACCTAATTTAAACAAGATTCTCACCAGAAAAATTTTACTAAATTTTATATTTTTAACTTTGGAGGAAAATCAATGTAAAACTGTTTTTCCTTATTTAAAAATAAAAGTTTTTGATTATTCCGGTGAGAATTCAATATTTAGAGACGTTTTTGCTTGCTCCTCAAGGGGTTAACATTCTATGTTGTCTGGCAAGTAGAAAGTGCAAACAAAAATATCTGTAATTTTCAAAATATTTTTTTCTAAGCATAAACATTATTCTGCCTTAATCTCAGCATGCCTCAAATACCATTTTTGGGTAGTCATAAAATGGCACTTGACACGTCTGGCGCAGTTTTTGAGCTGACTAAAGTGTCTGGCTTTTATATTTTTTATTTCATTAAATACTAAAT
Organism: Maratus speciosus; assembly: GCA_963932465.1. Classification (NCBI taxonomy): domain Eukaryota; kingdom Metazoa; phylum Arthropoda; class Arachnida; order Araneae; family Salticidae; genus Maratus; species Maratus speciosus. The sequence continues at coordinate 179,568,976 of OZ010793.1, forward strand.
TTGAAGGTATTAAAATTTCAAAATGCCTCAAAGATATTTTTTTGCAACGAAAATTTTGGAAATTTAAAAATTCACGGGTTGGATAAGTGCCACGATCCTTCAGCCAGACATTTGATTTCGTATTCAGGCATTACTAAAGAAGTGTTGCACAAATTTTCAGGGTGCCTCAAATACCTTCCCTAAAATGTTTAACAGCTCCCGGACTAATGGCATCAATTGGTGCTGATTAGGTTTTAATGTAAATCTCTCAACAGGTGACACTGTCATGCAACTTTTTTCGAAATCATCAAAATAAAAGCTAAGACAGACAAGGATGTTTATTAGAAAGAAACATTGACCAATTTAATCTTAAGCATTTCTTTCACTTGAGAAATTCAACGAAAATAAAATAAGATCATCATTTCTAAAAGCTTAAAACAATAGATGGAATAAATTAGAAAAATGTTTTTCTACCATTTTTCTCTCTCACAGTGCTGCTGAAGCCACAGAACACTTATATAAGAATGCATTAAAAATATGGTGGAAAAAAACGTTTTTTCTTTCTCTTTATTTTTAACAACAACAAAATCCGTACCACGACCGAAAAAAAGCAAGCTATTAATTTTTAATGAATATTGTCTTCGATAGCTGGTTTGTACCGCTTTGATAATGGACAAGATGAAGCAAGTCGGAAATTGTACGTCAAACGTGGCAAATGATGTGCGTTCGTACCATTACAAGTTTTATAAAATTGAGATCTTGGTGCAATAGCTGTTGCACTCGTATACAAAATGCAAAGAGTTCAACAATGCAACAATTATGCAAGAGTGCATGAATACAAAATTTGTTACGATTCTATATTTTAAATTCAGTAATGCGGGAATAATATGACTCCATTTTAAATAAGACGTAATCACCAAGGCAACCTAGAAACATCACCTAGCATGGGGTATCAACTATGGGATAGTAACTTTTATTAATTTCTTTTGTTTTGATTCGATTTTCATAAAATTTGAAATGGCTCGACAAAATTCTGCGACGATTCTATATATTAAATTGCAAAACATTCGGTTGAGCAGTTTTTGCGCTGTTATATACGGTTAGACTGACGGACCAGACGACGACTATAGGTGCTACATATTTATATAATTAGGAACTCACGTAAAAAAGGAAACAAACGAAATAAAAGTAAACAATTAATTTATAAAGGTATATATAAATATTATACAGACATACATACAATAAATACAATAAACCCAACTGGAGTGAAAAATTAGCCAGAGCCAGGAATCGAACCCGGGACCACAGTATACAAGACTGCAGCTCTAACCACCGAGCTACTCCGGCCGATACCTGGGTCTGCAATTTCTCACTAATAAACCATGTTGGGGAAGTCGCCAGCCATCTATACGTCAACCTTGGATGACTGGACAACAATGAATATATTTACTATTACATCGATCTACGGTAATTATAATAAAACACACATACCACAATATATACTAAAACACACATACACACATAAATGTTGCATGTGTAAAAAATTGAATGAGGCGTTATTTGTGTGTGTATGCGTGTTTTAATATATATTGTAGTATGTGTGTTTTATTACAATTAATTTCTATTTGAAATGAAGAAGAAAAGAATTAAATTATTAGCCGAAATCTTCATTAATAGAAATGTGATTTCCTATAGTTAAAAAAGTTTAATTCATTCTGATTGCTGCTTACAAGTTAAGGAAACATTTTATAAAATAGCAAAAAAGAACAGTAAAAAAGTATAAAACTCATCCAAGTTTTAGATAAACAGCTTTTTAGGCGGATGAATTTATGAAGGATGGAGGATTTTTTTCGGAATTTTCCAAGTTTATTATGGATAAGTATCATGGACTGTTTATTGTCTGTACCCATTTCCTGATCCAGCTGTTTATTCAACACTTCAAAATTTTCTGTTGTCAGTCTTTGAATTATTCCTTAACCTAATTCTTTTACCTCTTCGTTTATCTCTAAATATAATGTTTTGCTCATGGAGATTTACCTGAATCTTATCTAGAATGACCTAAATCTACACTTCCATAACAGTACCTTGAGCATCTTGAATACTGGAAACAGCATCCTTTATTATATGACAGTAGCCATAACTTTTTCAAGTAGCATTAAGTATCCCAATGAACAGCTTGAAATATATTATAAATGTAGGATGAGTTATGCAAGTATACAAGGCCAATACAGACGATCATTCGCGCGTTATCTGCTACTCCGGACGCTGCGATGGACAACAACTCAACATATTTAACAAGGGTCGGAAGAGGTCCACTTTTTAGCAACCGTCACATGAACGATCCCAAACATGAGACCTGACAGGGGAATCTCACTACATGAGGACAAGTGAGGATAACCACAAAATTACTCTACCCTATGAGCAGGGTACCTCTAATGTTCCAGCCAGCGGATGGACATCATAAATACAAAATGTTAGTTAAAAAATGATAGGCTAAAAAAGGGAAAATTAGTCTCCCCGCATCTTGCATACCGAGGCCAACTACCTCCCCGAATGTCAAGGCTACAAGGATAGAAAGTCTCGGCAAAAATTTTGGTCTGGCCGGACCCTGCGGTGGCCGTCTGTTCCCTATTCGTTCATCTGTTTCCAGGGTGTCCACCTGGCTCGAACCAAACAAGGGGCACGGAAACACGGTCTCCGGACTAGACGTGGAGATCCATCGGCGATCTGCATCCATCAGGCACTCAACTTTAGTCTTTTTTCCAAAAATGAAGGGACCGCCACGGCGTGCTCATCGAGTTTTCCGGTCATCCTCCTGCGCATATGCCAGGTCACGGCCAAACTCTATTCCCCTTTTTTAATAAATATCCAACACTCAACTAATATCAAAATATTTTTTTTCAGAACATTGATTATTTTTACACGATTCTTATTTATTTAGTAAATATAGATATTTGTAGATTGTGAACAAATTTCAGTAATTTTAGGCGCTTTCCTTATTTAATGATCGGCAAGATTTATTTTATGATCGTTTATGTCATATTCCGAGTCTTCATTTTCGAGCAGGCTAGATTGTTCCGTGGTAGCGCATTTGCCTGCTAATCGAAAGGTTCCCGGCTCGAAGCTTGGTATCGGAGTTTGAAATTTTTCGCTGCAATAGATTTCATTATCTAGATTCAGCTCTACAGAAATTTTGTAATTTTTTTCCTTTTCCCATTTTAAGATTGTAAAATATCTTATCAATTATTTTTTTAATTCAAAAAATCTCTCTTTTTTTGGCAATTTTAAGGGTTTATATTTTTTAACTAAATTAAATCATGTAATTAAACATGCTTTTCAGGTATACAAGCGTATGCTGTTATAATTGTCTGAAAAGCAGTTCTTGAATATTTTTAATTTTATTTAAAAAATATCTTCCAATTTTAATAATTTTAACATTAAATTTAATGGTGCTGTCATCTAAGATCTTATTGAAAAATTTAAGGATTTAATAATTATAGGTTAACGTTTTGGATTAATTAATTAAAGGATAAGGTGCTTTGAAAGGAATATTAAACGAAATCCTCTGTGAGATCTTCGATCACGCTTATCCACTTGTTTTAATTCATGCTTAAAAATTATTTTTAAATCTCATAAAAAGTCGCTAAATTGAACTACTATTTTCAAATTAATTTAATTTGAAAGTACATTTTCCCCCTAATCGATGATGTAAAACTTGAAATTATACGATAGTTAGAATTTTTTGTATGAGCGATAAAAACAGACAACCGTTTTCTTTGATAGGTATCCAAAATTAATTTATAGATTTTGAAAACAATGAAAAGTCAGCAATAATAGGGAATAGAAAGAAATGATTTTTTGTCGCTAAAAAAGGAAATACTATAGCCTTATTTGCAAACATTATTTGCACAACGGAATGGTTAGCATTAATAAATGTTTTTAATTTTTTAATTATCTTCCTGTGAATTATGCATCCTTTAAATCTTTGTCTCTATATTTACATAGATCTTTTCCTATATGCTTCTATATACTATATATTGATACAGTAAAACCGCCTTACCGGACACCTTTATTTAACGAAGACTTTTCAATCCCCACTCGCTAATCTATAAGTAAGCTATAAGCTATATATCTATAACTAATCCTAGCAAACAGTAATTTAACCCGCAAAAGGTGAAAAATGATCTGTTTCGCGAAAATTAAATTTAACCCTTTCAGGGACAAGGTATTTCTATTCGTAAAATGCTGAAATGAGTGAATGACACCAGAATTTGTGAACAAATTTATTTCAAAATAAGCAAAATATTTTGTTCATATACTTAATAAAAGGAAATTTTTCATTCCAATATTCTAGGGCCAATGTGACATTTAGGGATTGAAATTAGGTGGTCCAAAATTGAACCACCACCCTTGAAGGGATTAAAGGGCTAAAAATTACAACCAAGAGTTCAGAGTAAGTTCCGTTATCTTCTTGGAAGGCAATGTGTAATAAATGTTATCATATAGGTATTTTGCGATATAAATTGTAATTAGTGCGTCGTGATTGTCAAATATATAAATTGCAAGTGAGATCCAACATGCATATGTACAAATTTCTTTCACTGTGTTAAAAGATTTTTTGTAACAGTATTATTTTGATGTTGGAAAGCGTATAATAAACTATAATACACTTACACACACGGCTATTTTTTTTGTTGTGTGTTAAGATTTCATCTCATACCTTGATCCTCAACAGGCTTGACTTTTAAAGGTACACAATATGCTAGCTACTTTTAGTACCCGCAAGCGTGTTATGCAAATGTCGTTTGTTCTCTAAAATTTTTAGTTTCTTTTAATTGAAGAAATTTTCTTCTAATTTTAAACAAGTTTCGACAAAAGGAAAAGAACATTTTCCTTTAATCCCTTCGGGACCGGCAGTTTTTACACAAATTTTATTTGGCTAACACTACTTTTTTAACAAAAGTTAGCTTTACTTAAATAATGCTCTAATTAAAGATACTTAAAGAACTATGAAAAGACCTAAACCAATCATGGTTACGGGTATCCCAAACATCACAGAATTTCTAAATGAACTTTCATCATGCAACAAATTCAACTATGTAGCAAAGTTAGTAGGAGAATTCATTCGAATCTCCCCAGCAACCTTCTGCGACAAAATGTCGCTTCATGAACACTTTAAGCAAACTGCTGTTCAGCAATATATTATCCCTGACTCGGACATACCATTAAAAGTGGTAATTAGAGGCCTCCCTAGGATTCTCGATATTGAAAGACTCTCTCTTGTAGAGGTTTCACTATTCTTAAAATGACTCAATTAAAATGTCGAAGAGATGGGAAACCCCTCCCTCTTTATTTATTGGAATTACCTAAAAATGTGACTTCTTATGAGATCTTCAAAGTAAATGCTATTTATAGCTTAACCCCTTAATTCTCGTTCCCGTGATACTCACGGGCTGTGTCTTTTATTCAGGTTATTCTGATTTGTTTGATTCCCGCCAGTTTTATAAAATAGTGTAATTGGCTTTATTATGGTATCATTTTACCTGTTATTAAGAAAGGTGAACATTTCTTTTTCAAAAAAGTGGTGCCAATAAGTAATTTGAATTGTTAAACCGTAATTTAATGCGACCGTTAAGGGGTTAAGGGTGGAAGTTGAAAAATTTCGCCCTTCAAAAAAAGCTACTCAATGTCATCGATGTCAAAAGTTCTTCCAGGTAAGTGCGAACTGTCATCTAAATCTCAAATGTGTGAGATGTGGTGGTCCCCACCTGTCCCCAGATTGCCAAGTTAAAAAAGATGCAGTAATTGCTAAAGAAACTTCTACTGAGGTCCATAAACCACCCCCTAAATGTGCCAACTGCTCACTAGAACACCCTTCATCTTATAAGAGTTGTTCGCAATTTCCTCTAAAAAACCAATTAAAAAAATTTTATGCTAAAACCGCTGCTGCTACTAAAAAAGTAATTTTTTTCAAAAAATCCCACAAACAATCTGAGGACGTCACCTTACCACCCGCCAATAAAATTCCTTCTGTGCCCAAGGCTCCGCCTCCCACTCAGCAGCTTTATGAGTTGCAGGATTTCTCAGGTTCTATCCTTACGATAGCAGAGAGCCTTACTAAAATTAAAGAAGAACTAAATGTAAATTCATTTAACGAAATACCCACTAAACTCAACAGTGTCTTAGAAGAGATACAATCTAAAAAAGATCCAATATCTAAACTTCTCGCCTTCAGCGAGATGCTAACTAGTAATTTTAAACTCTCTAGCAGCGAGTCATAAATTCGCTTACGGCTCCTACCCTCATTTAACTTTTTATTTCTCTTATTTCTGTAATTTTAATGTATGGTCACTGAAAAGTGTCTTTTTTTGGTAAGGTTTTTCGCTTGGCTTGCGATCTATTCGGCTTTATGAACTTAGAACATCTTTTTCTTATTCTATCCTTTGATTTTCTACTGCGGACTTCATGTAACAGTGAAGCCTCGCCCTCCTATTTTCGTATTGGCTGCCTGTTTCGCCACTTACTTAAATAGACTTTCCTCTCTCTTTTACTTTCATTCTGTCTTTGATTCTTGGCAGTGATGCTGGGAGTTATCGACACTCTCTATTACAGTAGTGTTTCACTACATTTAGACTAACATTTCCGGTTTTTTCTTATGATGTGCAAAAGAAATACTCATCGACAGGGCGTGGATTTGTTCTACAAATGGTTAGCCCCTGGATCTGTATGCTGTTCACTGTTCTAATTAAAGAAAGCAAATATTTTCTTTTTTACTGGTGCTAAAACAAATTCTGTATGCTCTTTTTTGAAGGTGCATACTATATGCACCCATGGTCCGGAATGGGTGCATATAACATAAAATTCTTAATATATACCACCTAAGTTTAATCTAGATTTGTACAGGAAACTTTTAATTAAATTTTATTTTTATAACTTTGGTGGAAAAAAAGTTGTAAAATTGCTTTTCCTTATTTTGAAAGAAAATTTTCAAAGATTCCGGCGTGAATTCAACATTACAGGAAAACAATCACTTCCCCTTCAAAGGGTTAAAATAACTTACGTTCTCAAAATTTGAAAATAAGTAACTGGATTATACAGTATGCATAATACAAAAGCAAGAGCAGAAGCAACTACTATCCTTTGCGCTGCAGTGACATACTGCTAGCGGAGGTTGATTTACAGTAAAGTGTTTCCACTCACAACTTAACAGGCGATTTTTTTTTTTAAATAAACAGAAAAAGTTTTAATAATTGTAATTTAAATTGCATTTTACTTGAAGTTATGAGCTGCTTTTTTCTAGAGTTAGAAGATACAAAAAAGAAAAATTGTGCATCAGGCATAGATTATGAAACACTTTCCAACACTTCCGGAATATTTTAACAATACTTCCGGTTTAATAAGGTAAATAACATAATTATGTAGTCATTTTAGAAAACACATAACATATTTGAAAAATAGAATTCAGTAATTACCGTCCATAGTCGGCGTAATACTTCAATTCTTTTGTGAAGCACTATATTTGATCTATAAATTTATATATATTCCACATAGTATGTTAAAATATAGTTTAGTAACAAAACGCATAAAAAGGTAAAAACAGTAATTTTTAACAATAGTCGTAAAAATACTTGAATTATTTTGTACAGCCCTGCACATTATATACAGATTTTTATGCGTGCCACGTATTAAGCTAAAATTTAATTCACGCAAAAGCACCTTAAAATTATTGAAATATTTTTAGAAATTATCGTCCATAAGCGGCCATTTATCTAGCTCGTGGTATGGCCCTGTATAGGATTTTATTTATCTTCTACAAACATCTCTTAGTATACTAACTATAGTTCAGCTTGAGATGCAAAATTTATTTAAAAACCATCTTTAAGCAATTCACGCCATACGCGTTTTTTTTTTGTAGCCCTGTATATAATCTATATCTTTTTACATACCCGTACTATGTTAAATTTAGTTAAACTTAAAAAATGCGTATCATAACTGAAAGCACACTTCCAGAAATTATCGCTAATAGACAGTACTTCGGATACAGAACTGTATCCGAAATATGTTGTGTGTCCCTGTAAAACGATAAATGATACATACGTCATATTCTGCAGCAGGTATCTTGTAGTACACATTAGTAATGTCTATCAACTTTATTTTGCTTGAAATAGTATAACATACTTCAAATACGCCGCAGTTTTTCTTCGAAGACCACATTGTATAGCGGAATTCTTTCGTGTGGCCCTGTAAATTAATACAAAATACTTTGCACCTCATATTCCACAGAATGAACGTTTTAGTGCACATAATAAATGCATATCAATTTCATTATGTTTGAAATGGTCCAACATTAGTAAACTGCTCAAGAAACTATTTTTCCTAGGCGACCATAACGCAACGTAATACTTTTGATGGTCTCTGTAAATGAATTATTAATGCTAAACGTTTCAGTTTCAATGGGGGTTGTGATATAGAAAATGTCAATAATATATTTAAAACTACAGAGCAATCGATGTATATTTACGAGAGTTAGAGCACGGACAGATGGCCAGACAAACCGAAGTCATAAACAGTTTTCAACTATGTTGGAAAGTGTTAAAAAGGCAATAAGGCAAGAAATTGTTGTCTTTCTATTCTTTAAAAAAAAAAAAAAAAAAAAAAAACGGGTAACTGACGCTGTCACCGCTACACTTAATCAATCTTTTGTGACCGGAGGTCTTTCTTCACTAATATTAAGAATTACATTCAAATATGAAAATTGTTAGCATTATACAAAAGTAATTGATAAACAGTCTGGTGCAGACAGTTTTGAAATCGAAGAATTGTTTTAAGAAATATTCATTGTTAAAATTTTCAAAATACTTCCGTTAAAAAAGTTTTAAGGAACAAAAACTAATCATAGGAATTTAATCATTTTTTATACGGATATACATTACAAACTTAGGGTGTGCAGACTACATTTATTTTTTTAATTTGACTGATATTTATTTTTTTTTTCAATTTTTAATGAAATCTTCATCATTTCAATAGACATTTTTTATGTATTTACACGTAAATATTAAAAAAGAAAGAAAATTTAAAAGTTAACATTAATACTTGTTAAAAGCAGTAAATGAGAGAAATTGTGTGATATTTAAAATGTCCAAATAATAATATTTCCAAAAGATTTAAATTAATATATATATATATATTTATATTTCATTACTTTAAAATGCAAAAACACCATAACTCAGAAAAGAAGGTGTATATCTGCAATATTTAACTATAAAAAACTTTTAAAAACAAGTAAAAGACAGGTAAAAAACAAAAACACAAGCAAAAAACACTCTGTTCTTCTTCAGTGGGAGGACAGACTTAACCTAACTCCACCCCCACTGTTAAAAATCTGGCAGGTTTCTGAACACACGTCCAACCTGCATCCAATACAGAAAAACTATTGTCAAAAACTATTGTCACTAAATTCAAAAAAGCTAAAATAAACCAAAATTAAGCAAAATAAATAAATAAATAAATAAGTAATGTAGATAAAGCATAATTTAAAAATCTTTAACAAAATAAACTTTTAGAAAAGTACTTATTTATACAGATAAGAAAAGATACATATTTATACAGAAAAGATACAGTATCTCCTATTTTCGACTATTTTCCGTTTACTTTCAATGACTTTTAATAGAAATGAGGTACTTTTGCTGCCACGATAAGAAAAATGGTATTGAAAACTACAAAAAAATTAATATCTCAAAAATAAATTGAGTCACAGCTTTCAAACAAATTGCATTTAAAAGATAATTTTTTTCCTTATACGATGGTGTAAAAATTTAAAATGTGCGATGTTTAGAAGTTTTAAAATTTGCAGTAGAGAAAATTGCAAAACCAAAATTTTATTTCAAATTTCAAAGTGTTGCCATTCGCAAAATGACGTATGCGTTACGCACAGATATGTTTGTCCTTTATAATATAGATATGATAACTAATTTCCTATCCGGTAAAAATAATTTCCTCTCTCGGGCATTTATGAGAGTTTTATTAAAAGCGTGATGTCTTATTTGGTTCTGTCTTAATTCATCTGTGGTTGAAATAGTCTTGATTCATCCGCAGGCATGGAAAACAGTCTCAACTCATACGCAATGAATTCCTTGCCTTCCTCCTTCCCCCTTTTTTTCATTTATAATAGCTAATGTCCTTGCCAATTCCTAAATTGGCGGTAAATAAATCTTTCAGGAAAGATGAATGAGAATGAGAAGGTCGAAAATTTATCTATGCTTCCAATCTAGGTGCACTTTCTAGAAGTTACTGTGATACTAGTTAAAGGACCATCTGAAATGGCATATTTATTTCGACATTAATATATTTTTACAGTAATCCATGTAAACAATGTGCAGTGAATGCTGCAAACATACATTCCCTATAAACAGCGCTTAATTTCTAACAAAAGGGTACCGGAACTCTGATTTTAATGGAGAGTGAGGAATTTTCAAAAAATCCTACTAACTAGCGAAGGATTTCTTTACGCCTGCTAGCAAAATACTAAACAGTACTGTTCCGGTGGGTTTCAATGTACATCATTTATAAGTTCATGTGTGTTCCATCTCATATTTAAATATTCACTAAAAATAAAGAAATACTGCGGCTGCGCTCCTGTGAGATTTGGCGCAAATTAAGCATCATCTGGAGCTAAAAAGCTTATCAGTACGAATGTTTATCAAACACGATCAAAAAACAGCGAATGAAAGTCACACGATATGGGTAAAAATGGCAGATACGGTTGTGGTGAAATTTCTCGTCGCTGTTCGGAAACCTTTGAGACAGAAAAGAACTGAGTCTACACTTGTGAGAGCTAAATAGGAATATGCTCCAACATGCGGGATACGCTATGTCACATATATGAGTGCTTTGGTAGGAAAGGACGCAAAGGATCGGAAATGGGAGAAAAATGAAAAAGATTATTTAGGCTGCGGTTTTCCGAAAGAGCTATTCCGCTGGGCTCCGATAAGCAAGTATTATAAATAGTATGCATCCTATTGTGGTCAGTAAATTCCGACCAATATTTAACGGGTCTCAAAACCCTTAAAGCTTTAAAATTTTCGAAATTTTAATTTTTTTAGGTTAGACTCCTATCTTTTCTTAACATTTTAATATAATTGTTTCCTTGAAATGCTTATTAGAACAGAAATTATGGCTTTTAGAATTATACCTGCTCAATAGCTGAAGGGGCGTTTCCGAAACTTTGAAGTCACTTTTCTCCAAATGAGGTTTTTCGGCCTAACGCGCACGATATCTCAAAAACTTCTCAATTTTTTTTTCGTGAAATTTTCAAAACGTATGTTTCTTGTTATTCTGTATAAACTGAACCTAAAATTTACTTTCTATTGTTCAAAAAATTATTTTTTAGACGAGTATACTGTTGAAATTTTCTAAATTTTACATTAGCTAAATACAACTTTGGATCAAAAATATAAAAATGCTTTAAATACAAATATATTTAGGTTCGGGATAATTATTACAATCTGAAGTATAAATCGGCACCAAAATTTTTATTCTAGTTGCAAAATTTATTTTGTAATCGTGCACGTTATCTGTTATGCCGATTTTCTGCTCGTCAAATATCTGACATTTTGAAGCCCCCTGTCAATTCTAATTCTACATCTTGCCATTTTTAAATACATAAAATGAAAGAACATACTTTATATCTTTCATCCCAATATAAAATTGTGTCTTAAAATCAAATACATTTTAAGATATTATATGATGAAAATGGCCTTTTTTGTTTTGATTTTTTCCAAATTTAAGAGACCTGAGATCCCTTTTCTTTCTTTCTAACCGATGACCAGGCCCCTACCTTCCGGGAAGCCCCAGCTGAACAGGTTTGAATCCTGGTATCGGGGTGGGTGACCGCCTAATTGCCGCTTAGCGAAAATAAACCTAACGAGTGCCTAGAACGTATCGGCAGTGCCTTTTGCTTAGTTGTGAACGGTGTTATGCCGGTTGCTTAACATTTATATCCTGTTGTTTGGAATCTGCACATTGCTACTCATGTTGATCTCGTAATTTGGAACCTTGGTCGGGTAACAAGACCTTCACCTGGCAAGGCACCTCTAGAGGTATAATTCACAGATAATTTGGAAGATTTTGCACCCACGACGGATTTTGAATGCACTAGGCGCTATTAGCGTACATGGCGGATTATAGCCAGCAGTAGGCCTCGATCCCGCGGCCTTAGCTGCGGATTCTATGCTCTGCCAACTGGGCCACCGCTGCCCGAACTACTTCTGATTGACGTGGAGTTTTGAAGCCGAATTGTTCGTGCAGACTTGTAAAAAAATGGATTTTGGAGTGGGGGGGTGGGGGGGAGAGCAAAAAAGAAAAAAATGGAGTGCCACAGATAGACAAGTTGCACCGAAAGTTAATTTTGGGCCGAAATACTAGGCAAACATAACGATGCCGGGAAATGAGGCACCGCCAATCCACCGTACCCCACCGCGTAGAAACTGGCTCCGTAGACTCCCCAGCTTCCTACGGTAGAGGGTCCGGTAGCTTGTGCAGGCTATAGCCTATGTACAACTACGAATAATAAAGAGGCGGCAGTCAAGAAAGAAATAAAAAAAAAGAAAAAGAAAAAAAAAACCCTGAAAGGGAGAGGGGTTAGCTTGTACATGTTATTACACTTAAAACTTGCGTATAGCTATTTACTTAACTACCATTTATTATACAGGGTGCGGAAAAAGTATTGATAATTTTTTCTTAATGTTTGTGTGTGTCTTTTAAATGTTGTAGAATTATTTTTTTTTTGTGTGTGTATATTTGCTCTTTGTAATCTAAATATTGCATTATAAGTAAGTATTTTTGTGTTATTGTTTGCATTTCGTCTTCTGTGGCGAAAAACTGTTCACTATTGAATAAGCTGTTAACCATCAGAATGACTGCATATTAGCCAAAAACAGTAAAACTGTTAATTCAAGTGGTGGAATAGTAGCCAGAAAAGCTCATCCAGCCAGCGTGATGGTTTTTGGCTGCATCACAAGCAATGGGAAATCCCCTTTGGTCTTTGATGATGCTGGTGTCAAGATTAACCAGATTAATATCTCAACGATATTCTAAAAAAATAAAAACGATATTCCATGGCTAAATTCTCATTTTGGAAACAATCCATATGTGTTCCAACAAGATTCAGTACCAGCCCATAAGTCTTGCCAAACGTAACGGTGGTGCCAAGCAAATCTTCGTGATTTCCTTTCATCTCAAGACTGGTCTCCGAATACTCCAGATTTTTATCCACTTGATTACTCAGTATGAGAGTGTTGCAAGCAAGAGCCTGTGCTAATCCTCATAAAGATATCACTTCTTTAAAAGCTGCTCTGACGTGTAAATGGAACGGTCTCGATGCGGACTACTTGCGGCGCACCGTGGATGCCTTCCCGCACTTTCTCCGCGAGTGTATCAAGGCAAAAGAAGACCGAATAGAAAATGAATGATAGAATCAATAAAATGAATAAATATCAATTGATACTTAGTTGTTAATCTTACGCAATAAAAATTATTGAAAAAATTGTATCTATGGAGCTGTAGTAGAGATTGATTTTACTATCAATTCTTTCTCCGCACCCTGTATATATTGTTTTAATATTATCCTTTCACCAGGTCACATTAAACTAACTAGAGTAATTTACTTTAGATTACTTAAATATTACCTGTCTATTTAAAATGCATTTATATTTTTAACCATTACTAATGCTAGAATCAGGATTTTATTTATTTATTATTATTATTATCTTACAGCAAGTTAACTATGAATTATCATACTATTACTTAGCTAGGAGGGAATTGATAGGAGACTAACGAGCTGACCTAGTGAGATTAATATACTAATTTTTAATTGAGCTAGCTGCTTGAGGTTGTAACTTAGACATAAGCTATGGGGGTTGGGCTTGACCTAAATTAACATTTAATTTTGTAATTCATTCATGGGACCTGAGACCCCTTAAATTCTGACAAAAAAAACCCCAAAAAGATGGCAGAACTGAGTTCTGGTGATCTCCGGCGCAAATTAAACACTGCCTGTAAACAGATTCTATATACATTGGTAAAACATGTACTTTCGATACCCCTTTTTAGGATCATTTCTATTTAAGGGGTGTCTTAAAGCTTCAAAATTTTCGAATTTTTTATTTTTTTAGATGTTGAACTCTTGAAGATGTTAGAGATGTTTTTCTGAACATTTTGATATAATTTTTCCCTTGAAGTTCCTATTTGAACATAAGTTATGGCTTTTAGAATTATATCCACGCAATAGCTGAAGTGGCATTTCCGAAACTTTGAAGTTATTTTTTCTCCAAATGACGTTTTTGGGTATAACGCGCAGGATATCTCAAAAACTTTTGAATATTTTTTCATGAAATTTTCAAAACGTATGTTTCATGATAGTCAGTATCAACTGAACCTAAAATTTAATTTCTATTGTCCAAAAAAAGATATTTTTAAGTAATTGTACCGTTGAAATTTTCATCCATAGACGTATCCAATTCTTTGCGTGGCCCTGTATATCATTTTATTTATATTCTACAAACATTTCTTAGTAAACTAAATTCAGTTCAGCATTAAAATGCATAACTCATATAAAACCCACCTTTAAGCAATTTACGCTCATACTCAGTAAGCTTTACGAATTTTTTCTGTAGCCCTGTATATGAACTATAGCATTTATACACACTATATAGTATGCATAAATATAGTGAAACTCAAAGGAGCATATCATAATTAAAAATGCATTTCGACCAATCATTGCTAATATACAGTAATTCGGATTCAATATACTATCTGAAATATTTTGTGTGTCCCTGTAAATGCCATGTACTTCGTATTATACATGAAATAACTTATACTAAAGCTCAGAGACGACTATCAATTTCATTATATATGAAATAGTTTAACATAATTCAAGTACGCCGCAAACAATTCCCCCCCCCCCCTATACCATTATGTAACAGAATTCTTTTGTATGGCCCTATAAATGAATAATAATTATTCTTTGCACGGCATATTCTACAGAATGCACATTTTTGTGGACTTCATAAATGGATATCAATTTTACTATGTTTGAAATAGTGTAACATCATTAAAAATAATTTGAAACTATTTTTTCCCATTGGCCGTAATGTAACGGAAAACTTTTGACTGTCCCTGTAAATGAACTAAACATGCTACAAACTTCATTTGAAATAGGGATCATGCTATGGTAGAGGTCACTAGCATCCAAAAATTTCAGAACGATCCGAGCATATTTACGAGAATTAGAGCGCGTACAAACGGACAGACAAACCGAAGTCATAAACACTTTCCAACAAACGAAATTAAATTAAAAATATACATAAAAACATTAGACCGGGAGCCGGCAGTACAAACAATCACCTCATCGAGTTCACGTATGAAATTCTAGGATTAGATAAATCTTGATTTGCATATTAAAACGCAATCAGTCTGCCAAGTCATATCTTGGTGGAAAACACCTGAAAACCCGATTTTAGCAGCTGACTCGTAGGTTTACCAGTGTTTTTTCCTGCTCCCAGTCCCCATGTTTTCATACCTTTTGGTAGATCAAGATTAGTACAATAAGAAAATTTCGGTCTGCTTCATCATATCTTGGTACGAGACAAGCAGAACGGGGTGCCAATTCCCCATTTTGGCGGTATTATCACGTCATCGAACTACGGCTTGAAATTTTGACACATTAAAGATACCAGTACAATAAGAATATTTCAGTCTGTCTCGTCATATCTTGGTAGGAGATCAGCAAAGCTGGTTCAATTCAACTCATTAAAGATACAGATTAGTACAATAAGAATATTTCAACCTGTCTCGTCCTACCTGGTACAAAGCGAGAAGAACGGGGCGCCAATTCTTAATTTTGGCCATCGAGTTACGGTCTGAAAATTTAACACATTATAGATACAGATTATTACAATAAGAATATTTCAGACTGCTTCGTCATATCTTGGTACGAAGAGAGAAGAACGGGCGCCAATTCCTTATTTTGACGACCCTATCACGTCATCAAGTTGCGGCTTAGAATATTGGCACCTTAAGGTTACATCAGAGTAAAATAAGAATATTTAAGTTTGCCTCGTCATATCTTGGTACGAGACGAGCTGAGCGGGGCGCCAATTCTTAATTTTGACGGTATTATCACGTCATCGAGTTACGACCTGAAAATTTAACACATTAAAGTTACAGATTAGTACAATAAGAATATTTCAGTCTGCCTCGTCATATCTTGGTACAAAGCGCGATTAACATAATCGATGACGTGATAATACAGCGAAAATTAATAATTGGCGTCCCTCTCAGCTTATCTCGTACCAAGATATGATGAGGTAGACTGAAATATTCTTATTGTACTAATCTGTATCTTTAATATGTTGAAGTTTCAGGCCGTAACTCGATGACGTAATAAAAAGCCAAAATTAAGAATTGGTGTCGCGCACTCCTAATTTCGTACCAAGATATCACGAGGCAGGCTGAAACATTTTTATTGTACTAATCTGTATATTTAATGTGCCAAAATTTCAAGCCGTAGTTCGATGACGTGATAATACCGCCAAAAGTGGGGAATTGGCACCCCGATCTGCTTGTCTCGTACCAAGATATGACGAAGCAGACCGAAATTTTCTTATTGTACTAATCTTGATCTTTAATGTATTAAAATTTCAAGCCGTAACTCGATGACGTGATATTACCGCCAAAATTGAGAATTGGCGCCTCGCTCTGTTAGTCTCCTACCAAGATATGACGAGGCAGACTGAAATATTCTTATTGGGCTAATTGGTACATTTAATGTGTCACAATTTCAATCCGTAACTTGATGACGTGATAGTACCGCCAAAATGGAGAATTGGCACCCCGTTCGTCTCATTTCGAACCAAGTTATGCCGAATCAGTCATTCTTTCACGTACTGTTAATAAGCTTTTCCTAAACCATTAATTTTTCTTGAAAGCCAATTGCAAAGTAATATATATGGCAATGTAATGTAAAATATTATGTTTATTGTGTTCGAATTGTACATCATGACGTCTTTTTTTTTTTTTTTTTTTTTTTTTTTTTTGTTATAAATTTTAGTCTGCCGGATGTTTTTACCAGGATGTGGGTAGGCAGACCAAAATATTCTTAAAATACTTTATTTTACCTTTGATTTGGCATCAATTACATCTCGAAAATCGATGACGTGATAGTGACGCCAAAATGACGAGCTGGCGCCCGCTGCTGCTCATATCGTACCAAGAAATGTCGAGGCAGACCAGTCATTCATTCATCAACTCCTAATAATATTGTCCTATATACATCATGATTTCCTCTCGTAACTCGATGACGTAGTCATTTGTGTCGCCACCGATGGCAAGACACAATATTACACAAGCTATGTACAATATTTAGAAGTTATAAAAATTTCATTTCATGGCATTTCATAACATTTTCAATCTTTGCACCGGGGAATGGGGAAATGTGCTTTCAAACGCATTTTTTTTCTTTTTCTTTTTTTAACCATTTGGAAAAATGGTTATTGTCCTAGGTCAGGGTAGGAAATCAAAAACATATCTGAAGCGTTTTATTAGTTGAATCCCACATTTTATTCGTCTTCTGATTGGTCTATACAGTAATCTGTATTTTCCTTTTACTTTCAACAGAGATGGATACTTCTGTTGCCATTATGACAAAAATGTAATAAAAACTATAAAAAAAATTAATAACTCAGAATTAAATTGAGTTACAGCTTTCAAACAAATTGCAATTAAAAATGCATTTTTTTCTCTATTCGACGATATAAAAGGTAATATTGTGGGATTATGTTTAGAAGTTTAAAAATGAAATTTCATTTAAAATTGGTCCAGGATTATTAATGTTTTATCCATGGCGGACGTAATGTATGACCAACTCCGTAGAAGTTTAAAAATTTACAGTACCGAAAATTGTAAAACTGAAATTTCTTTTAAAATTTGGTCATGATGGGTCCAGGAATGTTAATGTTTAACCCTTTCCGGCGCAGACAAATTAAAAAAAAAAAAAAAAAAAACCCTCCTTAAATTAAATTTTGACTGTAAAATCAAAATTTTGTTAAATATTCTTGGTGCCATTTACAAGGTTGGAATTAAAATTAGGTGTGTCCAGACTGGACACACTGCGCCGGAAAGGGTTTTAATCCATGGCGTATGTATTATATGATCAACACCGTGCTATTTTTTATGTCTTAAATTTTAGTCTTTGAAAAAATAATTTTCCAAATGGTCGTTGTAATTTGTTACATTGCTTTTTTTTTTTTTTTTTTTTTTTTTTTTATTTATTTATTTACTGTACCGAAATTTGATTGAAAAATTTATCGGTATTTACTCAATTTTTATTGTTTTTAAAATAATTTTCAAGCATGTTAGATTTTTTTTTCTTTTTTTAATTTATCTCTATAGTGTGTAGACAATATTATGAAAGATAAATCCGTTTGCTTTTAAATTAACATAAATAGCTCATCATTTGTTCTCAGCTTACTAAAACATACGCCAATCAATAAATAAAACAATAAAATACAAATAAAAAATTTCATGTTTTCGATCTACTTGCTAAAACACTAAAATTAACAAAATTAAAAACACTCACATATGATGGTTTGCAGCAATATTCTGAAACACGTGAAGATCGGGTTTTTATCGCGTTGTAACTACTAAAAAACAATAATTCTTGATAACACGCGTTAAATATTTTTAAAATTATAAAATGTGTAATCAGTATATAACTAGTGTATTGTGGCCATCACAAAACTTTCTTCTATATAAATCACGTCAATTAAATCATTGAAATAGTACAAGAAAATACATCAATTTAGCATTAATTCATGTCAAAGTATATCTGAATTTGAAGTTTCATGAAAATCCGTGCATTAGTTCTTGAGATAGAGCTATAGCGGAAATACTGAAAAATGTGGCATAGCAGCGCCACCTGTTGAGCGATTTACACCAAAACATAAACAGCACTAATTCATATCAAGATAACCTGAATCTGAAGATCGTTGAAAACCCAAGCATTAGTTTTTTAGATAGAGCTATTGCAGAAATTGCAAAAAATACAATATAGCAGCGCCACCTGTTGAGCGATTTACACCAAAATCTATAAAACGTCAATTCATGTCAAGGACTAACTGAATCTAAAGTTTAATGAACATCTGTGCATTAGTTCTGGAGATTGAGCTATTGTGGAAATCGTGAAAAATACTGCATAGCAGCGCCACCTGTTGAGCGATTTACACCAAAAACTAAACAGCACTAATTGATATCCAGTTATACCTGAATCTGAAGTTTGTTGAAAATCCAAGCATTAGTTCTTGAGATAGAGCTACTGCAGAAATTACAAAAAATGCAGCATAGCAGCGCCACCTGTTGAGCGATTTACACCAAAATGTATAAAACATCAATTTATGTTAAGGACTAACTGAATCTGAAGTTTGATGAAAATCCCTGCATTAGTTCTGGAGATTGAGCTATTGTGGAAATCGTGAAAAATGTTGCATAGCAGCGCCACCTATTGAGCGATTTACACCAAAAACTAATCTGTACCAATTTATATCAGGGACTAACTTAATATAATTTTTTATTAAATTCCATGCATTAGTTCTTGAGATAGACCGCATACAAAATTTGTGTCACATACAGACAGACATTTTGTAAAAACATGTTTTTCGGAATCTCTGACCCCTAAAACGTGTAAATCTGTCAAAAACCGAAAGTCGAATATTTTCACGAATCCAATACTTTCTTCTTGTAAAGATAGAAGAAAGTAAAAACTGCTAAGAAGTATTTATGGACGATGTATGTTTTTTTTACATCTTTTAACTATAGTTACCAGACACTCGTAACTATATTTATATTCTATTCGCACATTATTTTTTAGAAATACATTTTATAGTATATTTCACTTGTAGATGTTGTCGAAGTGCAGAGGAAAAATTTTTGATTTGAGAAAGTGGTGAGGGATAGATTTTAAAAATAGTTGCCAGTGGCAGCCCTGCAGACAGTGCATTTCTGTTCTAGTTTCTCAGTTATGCCTGTTCTGTGTTTCTGGAAACAAACCACGTGTTATAATGCAAACGAATTACTGTTCATAAAGGCCTACATAACAAACATCGAGTGCTGTGGAAGTCATTTCCTCCAGACGCAATAACTAAATCAATTCTATTTTATCGGAATCTGTTTTTAATAGAATCGGTATCGGTTACATACCCGTAAATAATATTAGGTTAAGGAAAAAGTTCTGGGAAATTTTTAATCTAATAGTTAGAGGAATTTGTATCGTATATAGGAGTACTAGTAGTACAGTCCAAACGTGGCTCCATCCGATTATGTCCTCTTTCGATCAATGCAACACTTTTTCAAGGGCCGTCGATTTGAATCCTTTAACCCCTTAATTCTCGCTCCCGTCATATTCTCGGGCTGTGTCTTTTACTCAAATTGTTTGATTCCCACCAGTTTTATAAAATAGTGAAATTGGCTATATTTTAATATCGTTTTTACTGTCATTAAATAAGGAGAATATTTTTTTTTTCATAATAGTGGTGCCAATTTTGAATTATTCAACTGTAATTTAATTCGAGCGTTAAGGGGTTAATGAAGCTGAAGAACCATGTCAATAGTTTTTCGATTCCAAGGAGCCGCCACGGTAGTTCCAGCAAATCCGGAATACGGCAGAACGATGTCAGAAAGTCGTGGACTATGATGGTCTCTACTTTGAAGAATAGTCCTTGTTGCTTTTGTTGTTAATTTGCGCATAACAACGAAGCTTTCACAAATTTCCCAGAACTTTTTGCTCAACCTAGTAGTAACATCGATATTAAATCCTATAGAAGTTCCAAATGCCAGCAGCTAAGAAAAAGGCAAAGTTTATGCCTTCTGTACGAGGGGAAGGGTTATAAATAAATTTCCCAATATATATACAACACGCATCTGATTTTACAATATTTGCGATTATCTTCAAGTTTAACATGCATCCAGTTAATTAAGTTCTATATTTGAGGGGATGCCTGGGGTGTCCGTTTTAGATTCGAGTAAATACGGTGAAACATACATTTGAATCAGTTTTTATGTTCAGTAATACCTCGACTTAAGTCAGCAATTCGGTCCAAGACTAGCGACGTAAGTTGGGGTGTATTTAGATAAGCAAAAATGGATAAGTAATACAAATTCTCCAATATCTAACGTTCATAGAGTAACTCCGAGAGTGTCGCCGCATCCGGGATAGGTGCCGCAGCCCTTGATTTCTTGTAATTATCGACAGATGGTCGTTAAACGCGCAGTAAAGGTGCGCAATGAGATTATTTTAACCAGTGTATAGAGTGCATCCCATTTCGATGTTTACTTGTAAATGTACAATCCTTATTTTGACGTAAGTGCATGATTTCACTGTCCAAACTTTTAAACACGTTATACTTAAATATTTTTCATACGCTAATTTTTAAATACATGCATGATTTCGAAGACAAAACTAAGTGTAGCGTTTGAATAGAGTACTGTGTGTATGGTTACGCCATTTTCCTTAGCGATGACTGATAACTGTGATGTGCGACGTCTGTACCATGCAAAATGGGATACATGCCGCACTGCAATTCGGTATACATGCCGAAGTTTCTTTTGTACGGGATGAGTAAGAGCTATTAACTTTTCCTTTTCTTTCTACATAGACTAACCAAGTTAGGCATGTTGTCAAGTTTACTAAAACCAAAGGAGAAAAGGGGAAAAATAAAAAGTAAGAAGGGCAAGAAAGATGCAAGTCAAGATGATAATAATGAAAAATTGGATTACCCGTAGCGCAGACGTTCTTTCCAAGGAATGTTTCGAAAACTACTCCAAAAAAGAAGAAATGTAATTGGTTTCGCTGCATCATGTGTCAAATATACTTGCATAAAGACTGCACTTTTTCGACGCTTTTTGTGTCGATTGTGGTAAAAAAAAAAAAAAACAGGTCTTTTAACAAATAAATTATGTAAACACAATTTTACTGTTTTTCTTTTTCCTCTCTAAGACATTGATGTTACGTTGTTGCTGAAATAACAATTAAAATTTAATGTAAAAAATAAGTCGATAATTTTAATAGTGAAAGTAGACAAACAATTATTAATTTGAATCTACTAATACGTTTCATCGTACTCATTTAGTTTCATTTTGTTATTACATCGTTAATTATAGTCCAGATATGAATATTTTTTTTAATATTTTTATTTATAATTTCATTCTGTTCTTATTACAAGCGCGGCATGACTACAGCACAAGTGTGGCGTCTCAGACTGAATGCACGGGTGACGCGCCGCAGTGTAAGGTTTTAGAAAAAAAAAATGTTAAAAAATATTAATTATTTGTTTTGAATTTTTTTGTCACAGTACACGTGTTGTATATTTAACATTAAATAGCACAGCATGAATTTTTTTTTTTTTTTTTATGTCCACCATGGGACTTTATACACAAATTCAAAAAAATAAAAATATGCGGCATAAATCCCGGAATTACCCTATTTTATTGTATTTAGGGATTATGGTACATATATTTAACATTAGCAAAAAAAAATCCATTTGCAATACAAGAATTTGGAATAAATTGGTAAGTTGTTAACGTAAAATTTACTGTTCTTCTAGCTAACCCGCTCATGTCTTCGAGGTTGTGAGAAAATCTTGCAGTGAAGTTTGAACCGGCTAATTTTCTTTTTTTTCTAATAAGCACAGCAGAGTGAGTTTTCAAAGCTTTTTATAGTAGGATTTCTCAATTAGCCTACGACATATCCATCAAGTTAGCTAGCTGACCATTTAAATCAGCTACAATAATTAAAATAAAACGCAAGTATCCGTCTGTTAACACTATGTTGACCGGTTACAGGCAGACTCGTGCTTAGTGTTGGACGATTTCAGATGTTTCAATGTGTCGATGTTTTTCGATTGTTCACTCGTTGATTCTTTCAAAGTGAGAGGCTGAGTTCATAAATATCTATTAATATCTAAGTGCTTCCTTAAGGAAGGGACAGAGAATGGTTTGGCCATACGAAAATTATTAATTCCTGAATGATAGAGTAATATTTTTGGATTGTTTCATACTTAATTCATTGAAACTTTGTAATGTATATTTCATTTTTTTTCCTTTGCAGATACATAACCTTGTGTTTTCTATTGTAGTAAGAAGTTTCTATTGTAGAAGTCTTCTCTTGTAGTTTTGTGCTTTTTGAAAATCCTTTATTAAATTGAAAATGGGTTGGAAACGGACAACGCTGTGTGGGGTGATGGGAGAATAATACACTGAATACCAGGTTTTTTTTTTGTTTTGTTTTTTTTTTTTTTTAGCGGCCTGCGCATAATTTTCGCACACCCTATTTTTTACAGGAAATAAATGGAAAAAATTTAATTAAAGCATACGTCATATAATTTTCAGATGAAACTATTTTGGGGATATTCTAAACCTATTATTCAAACAGCAAATATTTTAGCAATTTGTCTTTCGTAACCAGATCTAAAGTGAACTTTTTGTTTAGTTCTATGTATCCGTAGGATGATATTTGATTCTTTATTTCTGTGATTTTTTATTTCCATCTGCTCCAAGAGTGCAGGTGATTTTATGACCAATAATAGTACTGCATCAACAAACGTGACATGTTAGGCATTCCTGCCTAAAATTAATCCGTCTAAGATAAAATAATTGATCAAATTGTTCCTGCTGTGAAATTATAATGGCTGAAAAAAAAAACAGTTTTAACGTAACCTTTTAATTTAGAGAGGTCTGTTTTGTGAGAAAATATAGCAAAAGAGTCCCGAGAAAGAAATTTAACGTAAATGAAGTCCTTATTCGATAGCAGCATAAATAAACAAAAAGGTAAAAGAATTTAGTAGAACAAATGAAAGCATGGGGGGATTTCTGTGGTCGTCAGTCTGTAAAATTCCCTGAAATACAAGAACTTATAAAATACCTTGAGAAAATTCAAAATGTTTGTTGCGCTGTATCATCAGCAATGTTGAAACTACTTTTTAACAAACTAGTATGGAGAATAAAGGAATGTTAAAAATCTACTGCCAAATTCACCTTAAGTAAATAATTAAAATTCGTATAAAGAACAAATAAAACGTACTAAAATTGCTTTTAGGTGCATATATATAACATGAAAATATTTAAAATACATTAAAATACCATAAAAATGCATTACAAATCAAATTAAAATCCCCAAACATTTTCAGCCAAATTCAACGCAGCCATCGTCAGTGTTTATCTAAATGTTGTTATTTCTGTTTGCGCTTATTCGTCAAGGAGAGACCATTGTAATATAAGCCTGGTATGGGAGATAAAGATAAGGTTAGAGGAAAATGCATTCAATTTTTTAACAAAATAAGCTTTCATCTACTATGTAGCATATCTTTCCAGACTCCATGGATGTCATAGAACAATGATCACATTATGACAATGATCACACTTATCTCACATACCACACTTAAATTACAATGGTCCCTCCTTGATGAATAAGCACAAAAAGAATTAATAACATTTAAAAAGGCACTGAAAATGGCCGAAAACGTTTTGGGATTTTAATTCGATTTTTAATGTATTTTTAAGGTATTTTAGTGTATTTCAAATAATTTTATATTGTATATGTATGGGCACTGCTTGATTATCCCGTCGCCCAAAAAACTATCGCTAAGCTATAAGATTAAATGCCAAAAAATGGATGATCGTAAATGTCACATTTACTTGACATTACAGGTTACACGTGTCTGTTACGTCATCAAGCAATTTTTAGATTTATATAAATAGGTAGAACCTATAGTCGTCGTTCGGTTCCTCCGCCTGTCAGTCTGTCTGTTCGTCCGTCCGCATATAACAGAGCAAAAACTATCCAAATATTAAAAATTTTGAAATTTTAAACATATAATTGTTGCAAAATTTTGTCGAGTCATTTCAAATTTTATGAAAATCGGATGTGTAGTTCAATTACAGGGACAGGCAAAAGTTTTCCGTTACATTACGTCCAATGGGAAAAAATTATTTCAAGTGCCTTTTAATGACGTTACAGCCTTTCGAACAGAATGAAATTGATATGCACTTATGAAGTGCACTAAAATATACATTCAGTACAATGTGCGGCGCGAAAAATATTTATAAAACTAGTTATAGTACGGACGCACCACATTTGCCACGTTTGACGTAAAATTTCCAACTTATTGACCCTACGTTTTATTTCTATTTTTACTAATCTATCTATACTAAAATTATAAATAAGTAAAAATTGTGGGTTTGTTAGAGGTAATCTCTGGAGCTACCGAACCGATTTCAAAAGTAATGGTATCATAATGATGGTGTTCGTTCAACTTAGAACATAGGCTATATTTTATGTCGATGCCACTACCCCAAAGGGGGTGCAGGAGCAAAAAACGTTCTAAAAATGCGATTTTTGCGTTACTGAAGAGCCTAGAAATATGAAATTTGGAATATTAGTTACTTTTAAGATATAAATGATGTCTCAGAACAGTTCTTAAACAATTCGAAATTTAAAAGGGGTGAAAATGCGCGAAAAGCGTTCTAAAAAACGTTCTAAATGGTGATTTATACGCAATCTCAGGAAATAGCAAACCGATTTAAAAAATAATGGTGTCAAAATGATGGTGACAACCCTTGCTCCAAGATAGGCTATATTTTAGGCCGGTGCCACTACCCCCAAAGGGGGTGGAGGAGCAAAAAACGTTCTAAAAATGCGATTTTTGCGTTACTGAAGGGCCTAGAATCATGAAATTTGGAATATTAGTTACTTTTAAGATATAAAGGATTTCTAAGAACAGTTCTTGAAAAATTCGAAATTTAAAAGGGGTGAAAATGCACAAAAAGCGTTCTAAAAACTTCTAAATGGTGGTTTCTACACAATCTCAGGAAATACCAAACCGATTTTTAAAAAAATGTGTCAAAATGATGGTGACAACCCTTGCTCCAACATAGGCCATATTTTATGTTCGTGTCACTACCCCAAAAGGGGTGCAGGAGCAAAAAACGTTCTAAAAATGTGATTTTTGCGGTACTAAAGGGCCTAGAATCATGAAAGGAATGTTAGTTACTTATAAGATATCAATGATCTCTAAGAACGTTTCCTAAAAAAAATCGAAATTTAAAAGGAGTGAAAATACGCGAAAAGCATTGTAAAAAACTTTCTAAATTGCGATTTCTATGGAATTTCAGGAAGTACTGAACCGCTTTCAAATATAATGGTGTAAAAATGATGGTGCAGCTCTTGATCGAAGATAGGCTATATTTTATGTGTGTTTCCCCTACCCCAGAAGAGATGCAAGAGCTAAAAACGTTCTAAAAATGCGATTTTTGAAATATGGAAGGACTTAGATTCGTGAAATTTTGCATGGTATACATTTGTTAGATATAAATGATCTCTAAGAACATTTCTTTAAAAATTTGAAATATAAAAGGGGTGAAAATGCGCGAAAAGCGTTCTAAATACGTTCTAAATGACGATTTTTGAGCAATCTCAGGAAGGATCAAACTGATTTCAAAAGTAATAGTAGGAAATTGATACTGACAGCCTCTGCTCTAACATACACGCTATTTCATGTCGATGTCACTATCACCTGGAGGTTGCAGGAGCAAAAAACATTCTAAATTTCGATTTTTGTGATCAGTAGGGGCTGGTAACTTGAAATTAGGCAAGGTACGTATTTATTAGATATAAATTATCTTTAAGAACAGTTTCGAAAAAATTTAAAATTTAAAAGAGGTGAAAATGCGCGAAAAGCGTTCTAAAAACATTCTAAATTGCGATTTCTACTCAATCTCAGGAAATACCAAACTTATTTAAAAGTAATGGTTGCAAATTGATGGTGACAGTCCCTGCTCCAACTAATCTATATTTTATGTTGCTGTCACTACCATCTGGGGGTTGCAAGAGCAAAACATGTTCTAATTTGCGTTTTTTGCACAACTGAGGGGTTGAACATTTTGAAATATGGCATGGTATTTACTTACAAGATGCAACTGCTTGCTAAGAACTGTCGAAAGAAAATTCCAAATTTAAACGGATGAAGTGAGCGATAAGCGTTCTAAAAACGTTCTAAATTACAATTTTTATGCAATCTTATCAAATACCAAACCGATTTAAAAAATAATGGTGACAAATTGTTGGTGATAGAACCTGCTCAAACATAAGCTATATTTTATTTCTGTGCAACTACCGCCAGAGGGTTGCAGGAACAAAAAACTTTCTAAATTGCGATTTATGTGATACTGAAGAGGCTAGAAACTTTAAATATGGCATGGTAGTTACTTATAAAATATAAATGCCCTCGAAGGTCTGTCGAAAATAAATTCGAATTAAAAAGGTGTGAAGCGAGGGAAGGTGCGAAAAGCGTTCTAAAAAAGTCCTAAATTACGATTTCAATGTATTTTCAGGTAATATAAACCGATTATAAAAGTAATAGTTGCAAATCAATGGTAACAGTCTCTTATCCTACACAGACTATATTTTATGCCGATTATTCTACCACCTGGGGTTCACAGGAACAACAAACGTTCTAAAAAAGGCCTTTAAAAGCTTTCTAAATTACGTTTCTGTGGAATATTAGGAAATAGCATACCGATTTAAAAATTAATGTTGGCAAATTAATGGTGATAGTTCCTATTTCAACATAGCCCTTTATGTTGAGAGAGGTGGTAGGACTTGATATGATGGTTAATTTTAAGATGTAAGAAGATGGTTTCTGAAAAATTCAAAACTTCAAATGAATACTGAAATAAGCGTATTAATTGAGCATAAAAGTTTCAAAATATTTTCTAAATTATCATTTATTTAGTTTTATATCTTTTTATAAATTTAAGTCTCATATCTGCCTAATGCAGTGTAGTAATGAAGTTTAGTCAAACTGTGTTTTAAATAGTATTTTTTTAAATTATTCCTAAAATTATAAATTCTTTTAATAAAAATTACACATATAAATATCTCTTGGCATACTTACGCGACATTACGCGAGCAAAGCCGCGGGGTTTGCTAGTGTTGTAATAATTTATTTGTTATTTCGTTATTTAGAAAAAATGTCAATTTGTATAATCTTGCTAATAGTTTGACTATCTGTATAATTTAACGAAATTGTTCGACGAATAATCAAGTAGTGTACCTCTATATGCACCTAAAAGCAATTTTAGTACGTTTTATTTGTACTTTATACGAATTTTAATTATTATAAAAAAAATTACACTCTTTTGTTTAACTCAACTTATTTTTTGTATGTAAAGATAGAATTTTGAAATCGGTTTTCTCACTTCCTGATATGTTAGAATTATAAAAATTATATTTACATGTCTTTGGAAAAAGACACTACAACCTTTTTATAATTTTAGAACTTTAATTTTTAAAACTTAATTTTTAGACATTTTTCCTCTAGCCCTCTACAGGTGATAAATCGCAAAATGTTCTTTATGATTACAATTGCATGGGAGTTTGACGACAATAAGTATACGAACAACAATGAATTTAATTATGCTCCAAACCATGCTCACCAAAAAGGGTCAACTGCCAATAAAGCCGCGACAATAAAATGTTTTACTCTTTAAGGTAAAAAGTAAAAATAAATTATAATATATATTTTTTAAATTATGCTCTACTCAATTAATAGTTTTATATTAATCAAATTATGATTATACATTGAGAAATCAATTTAGAAATTTTTAAAATGTTGTTTAAATAATGTTTTATTCTTAATTTTCTAATGCTATATCTTAAAGAAGTTGGAAATTGCACGTCAAACGTGGCAAATGAGGTGCGTTCGTACTATAGCTAGTTCTATAAATATTTTTTGAACCGCATATTGTTCTGAATGTATATTTTAGTGCACTTCAATGACTGAATATCAATTTGATTCTGTTCGAAAGACTGTAACATCATTAAAATGCACTTGAAATAATTTTTTCCCATTGGCCGTAATGTAACGAAAAACTTTTGGCTGTCCCTGTAATTAAACAATAGATCCGATTTTCATAAAATTTGAGATTACTCGACAAAATATTACAAAAATTATATATTTAAAATTTCAGACCATTCGGTTGGGTAGTTTTTGCTGTGTTATATGCGAACAGACGGACAGACTGACGGACTGAACGACGACAGTGCAACGTATTTATATAATTACGCACGCACCTAAAAAGAAAAAAGGAAAAAAAATAATGTTTTTTAAATAAATTTAATACTTTGTCCTTTCTTCAAAGCACAAAAAAGCTGTGAATTTTCCATAAGTCGCACCACACGATACGAGGTAAGGTCAAATAATTTTACCTTATTGGCCTTCAAAGTACTTCCCGCCTTCATCCACACACTTCTTCCAGCGTTCGTATAACTATTCAAAAACTCCGTGAATCCAGTTTTTGAGACATCCGTCAGAAGTTTCGTCGCATTTTCGATCATCTCACATCTGAATCCATAAAGCGGTGTCCCTTCAATTTCATTTTCAGCCGTGGACACAGGTAAAAATCCGCTAGTGCTAGGTCGGGGGAATAAGGAGGGTGTTCCAGAGTAGTAACACTGTGTCTGGCAATGGCAAGGTAATTTTTCACAATCAGAGCGCGATGTGGTGAAGCATTGTCGCGTAAAAAAACCAATCGTTTGTTGCCCATTTTTCAGGTCGTTTTCGTCAGATTGCATCTCGTAGTCGTTTAAGGATTTTAAGGTAAAGTTCTTTATTGACAGTTTGGCCTTCAAGAGTAAATTTGTAGTGAATAACGCCCTTGTACACGCTCGATGCCCTCGAACGTGCTCAACATTTCCATCTGCGGTGGAAGAGGAGGGGCGCCCAGTCCAGCTATGTTTGTGCGACTTTCACGAAAACGCTTATGCCACTCGTATACAGCTGTTTTTTATGGCATCATTTCCGCATGCTTTCTTCAGCATCTCAAGCGTCTCATGAGGGGGATTTCTCGTGCAAAACGCAGAATTTGATTTTTGCACGCTGCTTCAAAATCCGACGAATGAAAAATTCGCATTGTCAGAAATGATCCGCATCTAACCGGAAATGAATTCCAGATGCCTGTATGTTTTCCTTATCAGTGATCCCAACCTCCAAAAAAAATATTTCCCCTCCAACGAATACCTGTGTGAATGTAGGCGATCATTCCGGGAATTTATTGACTGTAGCTCGTAGAACTTGAGGACCACAGGTAATGTTAGGGCCACTTGTATACTCTGAATATTCTGCAGGCCACTTTTATAGTACTTTCATGCTCTTCGATTGCTCTAATATTTTCAGCTACAGTGACACAATTCATTCGGATTTTAATTTTTTTTTCTGGGAGAACAAAGATAGACCTCGAGGATTATTAGTAGTGTGAGGACATCTTGTATATGCTGTATATTCAGCAGAGCACTTTTATTCTACTTTCAATCTCTTTCAATGCTCAAATATTTTCGGCTATAGTGTTTGACACACAATTCATTCGAATTTTAAGGTTTATTTTTATTTTTAATTTTTTTAACTTTTACAAATACGGGAGGATTAGACGAATAGGCTTCCAGGACTGCCAGTGGTCTACGTACCACAGTTTTAGAATAGCTGATTTAAAAGAAACTCTCGAGATATGAGATGTTTTCGCTCATCTACGATGCTAATTTAAAATTGTCATTAACAGTTTTGGCCGTTTTCGTAATTTTTCATGAATTCATGAAAAACTGTAAAACAATTTACATTTATGTTTTACAATTTCATATTAAAACATGCTATATAATACTTTAAAGCCTAGGATGCCAATCTTTTGGAAACTTACCTTATCATTGTGCAACTGAAATTTTGGATGATTTGAAGAAACTTCTTCAACAATATATATATATGTATTTTTTTTTTTTTTACCTTAAAAAAATCATGTTGTTTCACAAGTTTTATGAGATCATCCAAAGTTTTACTTACACAATAGCGAGCTAAGTTCTCAAAAGATTGGCGTTCTGGGCTTTAAATTATTACATAGCATATTTTAATATGATACTCTAAAACAGCATTCTAACTGATATGAATAAAAATTAAATAAAAATAATTATAAAATATCAAAATCAATTTATATTAACAATTAGAATGAAATATAAATTCACGAAAAATTACGAAAAGGCCAAAAATCTTATTGACAATGTTCAATTAGCATCGTATAAGTGAGAGAAAATGTCTCATATCTTGACAGTTTGAATTAAAATTTCACTATGTGCAAATTACTTAAACGATGGAAAATATTTAAAAAGGTTTTAAATTACTTTAATATTTCTTAGTACTTTCAACTATATACATAGCCTTCGTCAGAGAATACAAAGATACAAGCGACTTATTTTCAAATTTCACATAGTTGGTGTCGAAAGGAGTGAAAATGAAAGTCACTTTTTAGATCTGGAAAACATTAGGAAAATAAAAATATGGATATTGAGGGATATCCTATATATCCGTGAATCAATAGAAATTATTACGAAAGAAAATACTGTTTGTAATGACGTTTTATCGTACAACATATCCAGAATTTGGCTCAGTTTACTCAAAGAATCATAAAACACGTAATTTTCTACTTCCCTCAATATCCATATTTTTATTTTCCCAATGTTTTCCGGATCTAGAAACTGACTTTTACTTTCAGTCCTTTCGATACCAACTACGTGAAATTTGAAAATAAGAACCTTGTATTTTTGTATTTCCTGACGAAGACTATGTATATAGCTGAAAGTACTAAGAAATATTAAAGTAATTTAACATCTTTTTAAATATTTTTCATCTTTTAAGTAATTTACACATAGTGTAATTTTAAGTTTAACATTTTTAAAGATGAATTTAGCATTCTATTTATTTATTTGCTTGACAGTTTGGTTTACATCAGAGTTTCTAAAGCTGCGGTTAGCGGATCACTAGTGGTTCTCGAAGCGTATTCGTGTGGTCATACTAGATTTCCAAAAGTAAAAAATAAATAAATTCTAATGAATTGCGTATCAAAGACTATAGCAGAGAATTTTTGAAAAATAGAAAAGCATGAAAGTAGTTTAAAATTGGTCCGCAGAATAACCAGCATACAGAGACCGATATACAAATTTGAATTTCCCGGCACAGATGCTTACTTTTAGCCTTATACCGATGCTTAAAGGGGGATTGAATTAAAAATATATATATATAGTAAACCTCGTTAAAGCGACCACGTTCCGTTCCAATAAAAATTGGTCGCTTCGAGAGATGGTCTCTTAATGGAGGTCATGTTTAAATCTATATTTTAACAGCTGAAAAAGATAACAGTTAATGTTACTAAAATTTAATTTTTCACATTAGGAAAAAACGTAAAAATTTAAGTATCAAAACAAAAGTTAATTACATAAGTTAATTACTGCAGAATTTAAAAACTGAATATATTAACGTTCGCTTTGATTTTACGGTTTTATCTTTCATAAATTTTATTTCCAAGTCCTTTCAAAGTTCAGTAAATAAATAGGTTTTTTTAGACGGGAACAAATAATGACGATTTCATTAATTTATCTATTCCTTTGACAGTTTCCTGACAGAATAGGGTAGGAGAGTTTATTGACCGTCATTCTTAATTCGTCATCAGAGTTAAATTCTTTGCCTAAAAAGGCACAAAGGATTTTAAATGCTTAAAAGTTACGGGAATTTAAAAAAAATTTAAACTTAGTTTAGAAATTTAATTAATAATGTGCCCTACGGAATTATTTTTCTAGTAAAACCTTCTTTAAACGACCATGAAAAAACGGAATTTGTTTCATTTTCTTCAAAGAAATGGGTCGCTCATGGAGGGAGTTTAACTGGGATGGTCTCTGAATGGAGGTAAAATTAGTATTGAGCCTATGGGAATAAATTTCGTTCCATGAAAAAATTATCTTTCAGGGAGGTGGTCACTTTAAGGAGGTGGTCGCATAGGGAGTTTACACCGTATATTGAAAACGGCACTTACTAAGTTAAAAAATATTGACTTAATTTATTTATTTTAAAATATCCATTACAAAATTAAATTTCACAATCATTAATTTACTTCTAAATAATTATTTCACAATTATGAAATTTAAATGAGTAGACGTTTTATAATAAATTGTGTGCTGCTCATTATCTTTTCCTATTTTTCCTATATACGAGTATTTGGAATGATAAAGTATGCAACAACTAATAATAAATTTTCTGCAATACCAAGCTACAATTATTTAAAATATAGAAGCTCTGCGCCTACGAGCTACGTTCGCCAACCCCCTAAATAATCTGACGAGAGCAGGAACAAGATTAAATAATATTTTAAAATATAATACATTTTTAAAGTGATAAATATAAAAGAAATTATTCACTATAATAAAGTGTATATAAGTTTATAATATAGATGTTTCAGACAAAATACGAGGGTGAGTCGGAAAATAAGTTTCCCTTGGCAACTGTGGACAGAGGTGCGTATGAAAGACAGAAAATGTAATCAAGCATTAAAGATAAGACGTAACTTTATTTTTCTACATAAGTGTCAAGTGAGTTGAGACATTTGTCATACCCTTTTATAAGCTTCAAAAAGCGCTCCTTGAAAAAATCTGGGCTCTGCATCATTCTGTTCCCGTTATATGGGAAGAAAGTGCGTTGTGAATTCGTGGTCAAAGGAGGAAGTGAGCGGTTGTCCGCTATGCATGGGCACGTGGAGTATCGGGAGCAGAAATCCATAACCGCAACGTGGGAGTCTATGGGCCAGATTTGATGTCGAAACAAATGGTGCGGAGATGGTGCCGCCAATTCAGTGAGGGGAGTCAGCAAGTGTTGGACAGACCGAGACCTAGACGGACGTGCACGGCCACTACAGACGAAAGAAATGCTTGACTACTTCTTTGTTAGCAATGCTGAAGTCACACTAGCCGTTCAACGCTTCTTTTGTATGCAGAGCCATGTTTTTTTTCCTGGAGGGCTTTACGAAGCTTATAAAGGGTAAGACAAATGTCTCAACTCACTTGGCGCTTATGTAGAAAAATAAAGTTATGTCTTATCTTTAATGTTTCATTGCATTTTTTGTCTTTCATGCACATCTCTGTCCACTGTTGCCAGGGGAAACTTATTTTCCGACTCACCCTCGTATACGACGTTATAAAAATACAATAATAACACAATCTGTTTAGATTGTAGAATGAAACGTAAAGTTCCATCAGATGTTAAAACTACATCCGATTTTGGATAATAATTGAAAAAAACTTCAGCAACATTCGGGGGCCCCTGAAAATCAGGGCCCCTTGGCCCGTGCCCCGAATGCCCTGCCGTAAATCAGGCGCTGCCAGCATATACAAAACGTCCTCACACCACTAGTAATCCGCGAAGTCTATCCTTATCTTCGTAGATTTCCAAGAGTAAATAATAATAATAATAATAATAATAATAATAATAATAATAATAATAATAATAATAATACTCGTAATAATAATGAATTGCGTATCAAGCACTATAGCTGAAAATATTAGAGCAATATAAAAGCATGAAAGAAGTATGCAAGTGGTCCGCATACCACTTGTGGTCATCGAGTCGTATCCTTCTGGTGCTCTTATATTTTCAAAAAAAGTAAAATAAAAATCTAACGAATTGCGTATCAAACAATATAACTGAAAATATTAGAGCAATAAAAGAGCACATAAAACGTTTTAAGAAAATCTTTTTTATGTTGCTTTCCGCAAGGCATTCCCTGGACTTGAGTAAATCGGATATAACTGAAAAAGTCGTAAATGTGAAGAGCGCATAAGTTAAAAATACTATATTAGGAAAAAACTACAAGAGTGGAAATACAGAGTTCAAAGGAAAGTCCCTTTAACCTGAAAATACTTGCGAACGAAGAGATCTACAGCTATGCAAGTGAGGTAACGGTATAGTAAAGCGACTACGCCCGACCTAATGCAAACGACAGCATCAACCCCTAGTGGCGAAATTTGGAAGATAGCCATTGCAAGTCGAAAACGAAAAGAGATAGAGCAAAATTTCCAGGTAGAAAGATTTAGAGCATCAATTAGTTAGTACGAAACGATATTTGGTTCACACGGATAAGATAAATCGTCGCCTGTATGCCCAAAAATGTCCGAAATCGATCAGCGACGATTCTACTTTGCATATTCACATTCCGGAAATGTAGCAGTGCACAATTGCAGATTGTGACGTTGTACTGTGCTGTAATGTCCGTAAAAATTTTATTTCCAATGCATTTAAAATTTTAGATTAACCCTTTCAAGGTGTTCTAAATTAATTCTATTCGTAAACTGATGAAATAATTGACTGACACCAGAATATTCAAACGAATTTATTAGTAAATAAAAACCTGCTAATAGCACTTTCATCAAAAAAGCAAAATTTTATTAAAATATTATTGGTACCATTTGTCAGTTTTTAAGTTAATCTATGTCGTCGTATGAAGAAGCTTGCAATAGACATTCCATGCTGAGAAATGTGCATGCAGAATTACTCTCACGAATACAAACGTGAATCGTGAGCAATGGCGAACTTTTCGAACATACTGAATATTAACTTTTTATCACTGTGAGACGGTTTGTCTTTTTTTTGTGTGTGATGTTATCAAAATGTATTGAGATAAGTACGTATTTATACCATAAATTGCACGTATTTATTCATGCTTCTGGCTGTTCCAATCAAACGTTTACACAAAATGGAATACATCGATTTTGGAAATTTTTGGGTATACGGGCGAAGATTTATCTTATCCATGTAAACCACATGTCGTTTCGTACTAATTAATTGATGCTCTAAAACTTTCTAATTGGAAATTTTGCTCTATCTCTTTTTGTTGTCGATTTACAATGGCTATCTTCCAAATTTCGCCACTAGGGGGCGCTTCTGTCGTTTGCTTTAAATTGGGCATAGTCGCTTTGCTATACCGTCATCTCACTTGCATAGTTGTAGCTCTCTCCGCTCGCAAGTATTTTCAGGTTAAAAGGACTTTCCTTTGCTCCCTGCAAAGTCATCGTTTATCAAATAAAGATTATATCCAACAATAATATAATAATGCACTCTCAGAAACACTTTCTACAATTCATGGAAATTTTCCATAATTGACGAATATCCGTTTTTTTTTTTTTTTTTTTTTTTTTTTTTTCTCAGTTACAGGTGGTAAATTATTCATTAATTGAAGAAAGTTGTGAAAAAATAAAGGTTGCAGATCTTGAATTTGAACCACCCATCTTAGCGTTACGAGGCGAACACGCTAACCTCTGGGTTGCAGTTGTACAATAGCGAAACACTTTGAAATAAATATGTTTGCTACAGATGAGTATATCTTAACCAATTTCTTTAAAAAGCTTTTAATATTGAAGTTAATTTCGGGAAGATTTCGTCTTTAATGAGATTGTAGCTGAGGTTTTAATACTTTAGTATTAATATAGGATAAAAATACGAATTATAAACATTTTTAAGTATATTGCTAGATGTAAAATATAAATATTATATTTTTGTTTGATAAGATTTTATATTTTTGTTATTTATTTATTTTTTAGTAATATCGTTCTTTTTCCATTTAATATTTTAATTAAAATATCTTTAAAATGTGTTCGTTTAAAATATATTTTAAATGCCATTATTTATTTATAAACAACTTTTTAAGTTCAACTTTATTTAACTTTATTCTACTTATTCAACTTTAAAAAATAAATTGTGAGTACTTTTGAATGAATGAGAAAAGTAATTGTTATTTATTTTTAAATTCGATCTTTTTTCCTTTTTAATTAAATTAGAAATCTTAATTTATAGAATTTCTGGTTTTTCGCTTTTAAAATAAATTCGGAATTAATTTTAATAGAACCAATACGGATGCGTGCTGGGAATGAACGGAATGTTCCCCTCTGTTTCAGACTTTCAGGAAGAATTCACAGATAAAACATGCTTTCTAGGAGACATGTTTTCATGTCTCTTTTATTTCTTTCTAATTAAATTAGAAACCTTAATTTATAGAATTAATGATTTTTCGTTTTTTAAATAAATTCGGAATTAATATTAATAAAACTATTACGAATGCGTGCTGAGAATGAACGGAATTTCTCCTTCTTTTTCAGACTTTCAGGAGGATAAAACATGTTTTCTAGGAGTACAGAATTTTTTTTTTTTAATGAGGAATAATTTAGTACATATTGGCGAGTTTTTCTGACAGTGTAACAAACTAAATCATTATTTTTTCAAACCCAAGAAATACACAGTTTGTTTCACTATTTCCTGATTTTTGTTGTTCTTGTTTTGTGGAAATTTCTTCAGTCGTGGATACAGGATATTTTCTCTTACTTCTTCACACTTCTTTGTTCATTAGTACAAGAAAAATATAATGCATGATGTTACTTCTTGTTTTTCCACTTGAGGGTATATACTATAAGGTATACACCCATGAGCGAGATCCAAGCCCGCAAACTAGGTCAGATGTAATCTCTAACATTATGAAATCTAATAAAAAGTAAGTTAAACAATAAGGTTTCGCTATTATATTTACTGAATTAGAGAGAGTTTGTTGCTGAATTATTGGTTTTGAAAATATCCCATTTATATGATGAAAACAGCGCAAAAAATTCAGAATTTATTTAAGATTTATTTACGTGATTCAAAGATACCAAAAAACTTCTTTAACCCATTTAAATTGACCAATGCTTGTGGTGAAATTTGCCAATATTTTACCAAATATTTTTAAGCTTGGTCTGTATCGTGGAGAGCACTATGCATGTGTATATTTATGGATGTGTTCATGTACAGTCGTGGAAAAAAAAAAGTATACACCCCCTATTAACTCCTCAATAAATTATCGTAGACAAAAGTTACTGGTACCAAACGATTGGAAATAAAGTCTACTTTGAAATGACGTATATAAAATTTGCTTAGTGAGCCATATACATATTAAAACGAATCCAAACTTCATTTTTTTCAATGGCAATACCCAATTTTAACGAATATTCCAAATCTTTGGTTCAAACTATGCCTAGACACCAAATCTCAAGTCATTTGAATGATTAGTTTTTGAATTATAAACATTCAAAATTTAGTGCTTCTAATGTTAAAGTACATTTTCATATTTTTATTTATAACTTCTGAAATTATGATCCTAATGTTCTATTTTTTTGTGTCGCAATAATACCCAAACATAAATACCTTGAATTTGCAATTTTTAAAATTTTCTGATATGAATTATGAAATTAATATTAAAAAAAATTATGAATTGCAACCTACAATTTTTTTGGTGGATTCAGATTTATTAAGTCCTGCTTTATGGAAATCCAAAATTTCACATTTTTCTTCCAAGTAGTTTTCAAATTATGCTTAAAAAACGGCAAAATGATGGTTTAAGGGGCCGTCTATGATAGAAGTGACTAAATATTTCGAAATTTCTTATGCTGTCCTGTAATCTAACAGGCTTAATTGACTGCTTAAGGTGCCTTGATCAAGAAGGGAGCTCTTTCGGTTAACAATCGAGTACCGAACTTCAATTTGGATACAGCCCTTAAAATACACTCGTTTTAAAATAATTAATTTCTCGGAAACTTATGCTACGAATAGCATAAAAATTTGTTTTTAGATAATTGGAGGGTGTAGAGTTCATTTATGCAGTCAGAATTGTGTACTGCTATAGAAAAAAACAAAGTTATGGTTCGTTTTAATATGTAGATGGCCCCTTAAGCAAATTTTATATACATCATTTAAAAGTAGACTTTATTTCCAATCGTTCGGTACCAGTAACTTTCTTCTACGATAATTTGTTGAGGAGTTAGTAGGGGGTGTTTACTTTTTTTTCCACGACTGTACATATCTATATACATACCACAAGTGCATACCACAATGAAATGTATTTAACAGATTTCCATTTATTTTTCTATATTTTCAATATCAGCTGTGTAGTAACATCATGGCATCACATCTGAGTATGATCTACTTTTCCTTTTCTTTATCCTTTTATTATCTTAGATCAGGTAACATCTTCTATCCATCTCATATAGTTGAAACGGAAAAGATGAAAACAAACACGAATCGACTTCCGAGATTTTTTTTCTGCACTGGATCAGATGCGACAATTTAAAATGAAAAAAACAAAGCAGAAAAGTTGAAAAGGAATTGGAAAAAAAGAGTCGAACTTTGGAAAAAAGATTTTTTTTAATTGTAAATATTAATAATATTTTTAACAAAATACATTATTAGAAAGGAAAAGGTATCCCCGAATAAGTTTTTTTTTTGTTTGTGTGTGTATGCGTTTGCTTTCTAGTTCTAGAAAATCATATTTAGAACTTGTGTTGGACTGATTATGAGTATCCTCATAATACAACCGCAGTAAGGCGAATATCATTATTCGGAAAAACTGTTAACTATCTGGATAAAAAAAAAAAAAATCCTCTAAATTGACAACAATGGAGAAGAGAGACGAATCTTGGCCTTAGAATTCGCGTATTAAGCAAGATTTTTGCCTCTAGGGACCGAAGCTTTATCGCGGACTAAGCGGAATCGTGTAATGACAGTTTGCGTATTAAACGTGCTATTTTCCATTAATCTTATGTCTTCGAACCGTGGATCTTCCATGCGTTAATACGGATTAGGTTCCCTTAGAAAGACCCCCACGGAGGGCACTCCCACCGGGCCTATATCCCTCGTGTAGATAATTGGCCGTCAAAAATCAACCCAACCCAACCCATTAATCTTATGGGCAATGCTCAAAGAACTGGAAAAAAATCCGCGTATTAAATATGAGCGTCTTAACCGGGCCTAACTGTATTTTTTTTTAACGAAAGATACCGTTGGAATCGGAAAGGTATGACTAAACTTTTCATGTTTTTCCTCTCTTTTGTACTCTACAGGGATTCGGTGATCGTAATTTCAAAATGCAGAACAAGACGAAAGCTTCGCTTTGGTATGCGCGAAGTACCCAGAACGTCCGGAGATGGATAGACATAATCGACGGAACAAAGGAAACTTGCCCTTTTGCTGTGATCAATATAATATGATTTTAATTAATATATTAGCTAATTATAACAAAATCTATAAACTTGCTTCGAGATGCATAACTTCAGGCACACCTGCCAAATCTTGTAGCTCTTTGGTAAACTGAAGGCAGACACACGCATAACCTCTGTCTTTATCATTATACAGTAACCGCCGCTTAATAAAATCATATTCGTTCTGAGTCAAATTGATTTTAAGAAGCGGCTGATTTTTATATCCGGCGAACATTCCCGAACCCAAAAACGAAGGTTATACCCCGGAAACTCGGAAAGAACTTGCAAAATGTGACTTCTAATGACATTAACAAACAGGATTGATTATTTTTTTAATTAGTTGATTGTTCATTCAAAGCTAATAACTATCATACATATAAAATTAATAAATACTTACTACATACAAAATTAATTTCGCATTATAACTTACATTATTGTTCTTTATGAAAAACTGAACAAAGGCGCCTTGTTTGGTCGAAACAATCAAACATTCAATGTTTTTAGCAATAAGGTAATACTGGCTGTGCAGTTCTTGCTCTGCACCCGGATACTCTAGTATCCTTCTTGGAGTATGAAGAGCTTTGCGCGCATCATCATCAGTGGTTGAAGGACCTGTTCTTCGTCTATATCGGAATCTTCAATTCACTAGCTGGTCTGCTTGAAACTTGCGAAGACAAGAATTACCCCACTATTTCTGTGTCAGATGTTTCACTGGCGGTTGGGGTATTTTCGTCAATTTCGACATATTGAAGGAAATCCTTGTCAAAATCTTCCTTATCTTTAGCGGTGGCGGCAATTTTTTGTGACTCTTCGGATTTAAATCATCAAGCCAAGAAGCAATTTTCAATCGTGTTGTTTTTCACACTGTCCCAAGACTTTTTAACCCCTTGGGGACGAGCGGCACGTATACGTGCCGCAAAAAGGCCTAAGAATACTTGCTTATCCCCACCAGTAAAATTTTACTGTAAAATTTGCCTTGTTGAATCCGAGCATTTTCCCGATTTTTAAGGCACAAATTTCTGTATTTAAATATCGGTGATAAAATATTAAAAATTTCGTAAAGGACTCCCGTTGCGAAGGGGTTAAGGCAATGCATTGCATCCAACAGACTGACAGATTTTGTTATGAAGCTTACAGAAGAAGACACAAATATATCGCATACTTCGATTTCTGTTATTGCTTTTTTGGCCAATTCTTTCCTATAATAACATATAAAAGCTTTGATAATTCCCTGATCAAGTGTCTGTATAACACTGGTGGAAGAAACACTACATATATGTGCTTCAATGTTAAATCTGGAGGATATGCAGTGCAATTGTCCATAACCAGGGCAATATTTTCCGTAATTTTTTTGTCCCATTGTACAAGCAAATCAGCGAAAATTG
Source organism: Maratus speciosus (assembly GCA_963932465.1). Classification (NCBI taxonomy): domain Eukaryota; kingdom Metazoa; phylum Arthropoda; class Arachnida; order Araneae; family Salticidae; genus Maratus; species Maratus speciosus. Next base: position 179,610,304 of record OZ010793.1, read on the forward strand.
GAGATGTCATCCACGATTTCTTATTGTTGCGGTAGTCCACAGGAATACTATTCACTCATTTAAAACAGCGCGGTTTCTTACTTCCTCCAATCACTAAAGGTGTTTTCTTGATATGGCCCCGTCATATTGCACATCAGAAGAACAGTTACACTTTGTTTAATTCTCTTGCATCCTTCAGTGGACTCTGTTCTGAACATATGAGTGTGCTCTGGTAAATCCCGATAAAACAGTCCTGTTTCATCAGTGTTAAAGATTTGAGAAGGATCATAATCTTTCAACAAATCGGGCAAAATGTTTAGTTTCCAGTAATCTGCAGTGTAAAATCCGCTTCCTGCTTTTCGCCGTATAGCTTCCGATAAACGATATTGCTTCGTTCTTTCCATAGTGACAACCAGCCATCAGTGGGTCTGAAGCTTTCAACACTCATCATTTGCGCGAACTGTTCGGCTTTCTAAACGTATAATCATAATTTAATTACTATGAAACTAATAATTGAGTACAGCTTAATTAAATATATATATTATAAGTTGTAATTTTCCAACGGGACGAAAAATGCCGGTCCAGAAATCGAAGCAGGGATGTCTTAGCTGAAGCTCCAATCAGTGTTGCCAGACTGGGGACATTTTTAATTCAGATTATTTCACTGTCACCACTTTTTTTAAATAGTATAATTCGTCTTATTTTTGAGAATTTATAATCTATTTATAAATAGGCCGAATATTTCTATTTCAAAAAAGCGGTGACAATCAACAATCGGGGGACAAAAAAGTCTCCAATCTGGCAACACTGCTTCCAATGCTCTGCCAACTGATTATATGACTCTTTGTTTGTTTTTTGTTTTGTTTTGTTTTGTTTAAAAAACTTTTTTTTTAAGTAGACGGTTGCTTACGTTACGTGGGGCATACATTATGCGAGTAAATGCGGTCTATTCATGCATTATTCTTAATTAATTTCTCGAAATAGTTCATTGTGTTGTCTTAAATGAGTTTTGATGACATTCCTCCTGCTCTTTCTGTGAAACATTAGCATACTTAACACTAAACATAAACATACCGGAATTTTAATCAAGCTTTTAAAATATAATTCACACTAGAATATTTTTAAGCAACTAACTTTTCTATTAAACTTGCTTTTGCGTGGATTACATTTCATTCATTTTTTTAAGAAATTTCTGGTTCGATTTGAAATATTTTCATTTAGTATCAGTCAAATGACCGGTTGTTTGTAAATTTAGTATTAACCCTTTAGTGCGCAGCTTTGTATATATGCAAACAACAGTGTTTTGAATTTAATAGATTTTATTCGTATATAACTAATTCACACCAGAAAACTAAAATAGCAATATTCGCTTTAAATAATAACAGACTTAACGTATTTAAATAAAGCGACATTAACCACTGAAACTTTCTGGTGTAAAGTCAGATTCTCTGGATTACGTAATTTCTAGAACGTATTCTATCAAGGGAATTAAAGGGTTAAAGGTTAAGCTCAAAGCGATATAAGTAAGCGTGCAAACTTAATGCTGCAATCGGGCGTACATTAATACAGTTGCGCCATCTTGTGAACGGAGTGATAATTCACATACGCGAGCTTTTAGTGTGGTGCGCAAAGCGATATAAGTAAGCGTCCTATCTTAAATGGGAGAAGTAACCGCAAGATTAAAAGCGAGGTCTCATCAATCAAGGTCATGCGCCACGTAGTGGATGGAGTGTGAACTACAGGTAGATACCTAACTGTTTTCTTACTGACACCACTAAAATTGTAAAGTTTTTTTCAGCTTGATTAATAACTGAAGTGCCTCTAATAAGGCGAAGAAAACTTCGTGGTGTCAAGTGCGTCTGGGTGCCCCTCTCGCCACGCCATTATTTTGCAATAAATGTGGCAAACCAAACTCATTTCAATGAGTGACTGAAGATTTAGAAAATACGCGCCACACTAAAAGCCCGTGTATGTGAATTATCACTCCGTCCACAAGGTGGCGCAACTGTGTTAATTTACGCCTGATTCCAGCATTAAGTTTGTTCGCTTACTTATAACGCTTTGTGGTGCGTATTTTCTAAATCTTTGGTCACTCATGGAGATGAGTTTTGTTTGCCACATTTATTGCAAAATAATTGCAGAGCGAGAGGGGCATCCAGATGCACATGACACCACGAAGTTTCCTTCGCCTTATTAGGAACACTTCAGTTATTAATCAAGATGAAAAAAACTTTACAATTATAGTGGTGTGAGTAAGAAAACAGTTAGGTATCTACCTGTAGTTCACACTCCATCCGCTACGTGGCGCATGACCTTGATTGATGTGACCCCGCTTTTAATCTTGCGGTTACTTCTCCCATTTAAGATAGGACGCTTACTTATATCGCTTTGGTTCAGCTTTTTAAAATAAATAATTATATAAAATAAAGTATTTGGAGACATACTTATTAAAATATTTACTATTTTGCAATATTTTAGCGCAAAACAGCCAAACGACAGTAGTTTTTACTTGTATTGCAGATGCGAAACAGAAGAAAAGATTGACGTATTATATGAAAAAGTATCTCTGAATTTTTTCATTATTTTTCCTGTGTAATAAACTTTTCAGAGAATCATACATAATTTTTTCGAAACAAAATAAAAAATCGTGCATTTAAATGTAAAGTTTTTACATCTACATTTACCAGTGTGTTTTTAGAATGCTTTTCTACATACTGTTATGCAAGTATCTTCAATAAAAAATAAATAAAATTGTGTATTTGATTCTATAGAAATTCTTTTACTTCTACACTATTAGTAGTAAACCGTATTTTTTTTTTAAATATTCACACTATTTGTCATTACATATTATCTACTTAGGTTTATGATATTATGACCTCAGTCGTATTTATTTAATCTTTACGAGTTTCTTTTTTTTTTACCCGACTGCCAAGAAGGGTTATGTGTTTCACGCGTATCTGGGTATGTGGATTTCTTTATACCCTCGAAACATCCCAACGGCTGGAGGGATTTTAATGAATGAGGTCTCTATCAATTCGTCTTAATAGTACGATGGTCATAGGTTTGGTTTTGTTTTTATAAATTCAAAAGGGCGGCCGTAAAATACAAAATGGCGGTAGAGACGAAAAAAAAATTACGAACCATATTGAGTGGTATATCATTGGATAGGTCTTCCAAAATGAAGACGATGTTTCATTGACTATTTTACAATCAGACACTCCGTTTAAATATTACACAACGTGGAAGTTGTGTAGGTAGGATCTCTAGCTTTACTGCAACTCTAACTTTCATAGACATCTATAGGCTTCATCAAAACAGTATTTATAGATAAGAACTGACAATTAAACACAACTTAAAAGTCATCAATACAAGTAAATAAAAAAATAGATAAATAATATAAAAAATAGTTTCACATTGGTGATAAATAATTAATTTGTTCGCTTTTTACGCAGTCGGGTTTTTTTTATTCTTTAAATTTAATTTTTAGTTGTTCAAACTGATTATTGACGAAAAATCTTGTATTTCCTTATCTTTTATCCCACCGCCAGGGGGCGCACCCTGTTCTAAGCAAACCACTTTCAGAAAGAAAAATGACACGTGTCCCTTACCGTAGATATGTTATTCGAGGAGGTGGGGGACTCAAATAAGAATTTAAGAAATTTGCGGATATTACTATTTAGAAAATATGGTAATTATCACTCATAAAGCAAGGGGCGGTGTGTCCTCTACGAACATCCGATTCGTGACTCAGCTTCCTGTACCATCGGCGCGCTCTGCAAAATCTGTTAGTTCCAATTTCCACCTCCCAGGGGCGCGCTCTGTTCTAAACAAATCTATATCCGAACGGACTTATCAGTAGATAAATTATCGAGAGTTTGGAGGATTCAATAAGAAATTGAGAAACTTTCCTCCCTGTGTGTTAATTAGGAGTGGAGATGATTAACTCTGAATGATTACAAATGTTAGAGCCCATGGAGGCATTGTCGCACTTAAAATAATGATAATTAGTGAAGAAATGCTAAATTTTAAGATAGTTTTATACCGGGTGTCCCAAAAATGACTCATGGATTTTAAAATATAATAACTTGCAAAGGGTAACACAGATTTAAAAAATTCTTGCAGGAGGATTATGTATGATGTCAGGTTACCCCTCGGGATTGCACTAACACTCTAAAGCGAAAGCTGAGTTCCCGAGGTGGTCATCGCTGTCATCGCTGTATGATGTCAGGAGTTTTTTTTACTGTGATTCTTGATTTTAGTTCGAATTTCAAACAATAGATGGCGCTGAGAGCAATAGGTGCTGAGTCCAAACCTAATATTTGGTACTTCGGGATCTATTCAACACATTTTATTCTCCTTTTTTCGCATGGAAGAAGAAAAAGGCTGAAAAATCGATCCTGGTTTTAGCTTGCAGCACATCTATCGATGTTATTTGTAACTAAATCTGAAAATCGCAGCATAAAAACTCCTGTCATCCTACATAACACTCCTGCAAGAATTTTGTTAATATCTGTTACCGTTAGCAAGTTATTGGATTTTAAAATCCATCAGTCATTTTTGGGACACCCGGTATATTTCTCTATTCAACACTTTCCAGATAATGTGGCTGCCATGAAAAAAAGCAATTATTTTTTGTGATCAATTTAATGAAATATTAATTAAGATATCCGCTTCTAATTATATGATTTTAATGAAAATTAGATTTCTGGAATCAGCGTAACACTCTGTGCACAGATGTGTAATTTTCCAACCGGTAAATGCAGTATGTTTAAAAATTTTATAGAGCTCTGAACTCTCGAAATAGAATAAAAATATGTAGTTTTATAATCTGAAAACATGTATTTTTCCTTGGAAAATGAAATGGGGAAAAAAATCCTTTTATTAAACCAGACTTTTAATTTATAATTCGAGTTCTAATTAGAGTATTGGAATAATTTTTAGAAATTCTGACAGAGAACACTTTTCTACGCATACATGCGTTAATTTGAAATCTATATAAATGCGATATTAAAAAATATATAGCGTCCCTTTGAAAACCATCAGTATCTTTATCGCCATTGCATCAGGGCTGGGGAGTCGGAGTCAGAGTCGTCCATTTTACAAGCAGGTCTGCGTTGTCAGAGTCGGCCTATATTTGAGCGAAAGAGTAGGAGTCGTTATGTCGAATCTGTTAAAATTCCCGGAGTCGGAGTCGTCCATTTTCCCACCGACTCCGCAGCCCTGCATTGCATACCTGCCACCCCGGCAACCCTTCCCTCTCTTATCGAATGTGGGAAAGAATTTTCTTTGCAATCTGATAAAAATACATTCTTTAGTTGAATTATATATACTTTTCCATTCTTTTAATTGGTGTTTTTAATTAATAACTCAGTCAATTAATAGAAATTTAAATTTCTGAGTTTCTGGTACATTAGAAGACGGCTTGGACTACACTCATACAATATGTCAGTCTTGTACGTGATGTAGATTTCGCTAGTCATCGCAGATACACGGACAGAGCGAAACTTTCTTATTTATTATATATTTTCGATTAAATTCTACTTAGTCCATACTATTTTTATTATCTGAAATACTGCATATGATTACAACGGATTTCTTTTGAAAGCCTTTACTAATTGAGTTTATGTTCTTTTAGTGAACTCATCATTTATATTCTATGTGTCATTGTTATTATTATTCAACTGCAGTTAAATACTCTAACTTCTCTTCAAATGAGTATTGTGCATACGAAAAACTGTTTTCTTTATTTTATTTATTTTTTTTTTTTTTGGAAAACATTTATTAAATACTGACATTTTTTACATCATTCATCACTTTTATTCGATGTGTTACTAATTATGTTCATTCAGTTGAAATTAAATACCCTAACTCTACATTAAATAAATGCTATGTGTAGTTTATAGTAGAATTAAATTAGATGTCCTTTAAAGAAAAATAAGAATGTCAAGCTTAACACTTTATCTACTGACGGCACTTATAAGTACCATTAAAATAACTTGTTATAGCATTCATTTAATACATCGATTAGTTGTAATACAGTTTAGAATGAGTTATAGATACATTACTTTATCTTGTTCCAAAAGCTTTATTGGTTACACAAAACAAAAATATTTTTAAAGGGATGATTTCTTTTTCCTTTGCATCTTTTCAGCTTTCAAGGCATTGTTGGAGGGATTTTTCAATTCGGAAATATTTCTATATTTCTATTGTAAGAACATTATATTTGTACATTTCCTAATTCTTCAAAATACTAAGAAAAATATTTAAAATAAAAGGTTTGAGTGGGGTTATAAATATTGCACAAAATTCCTAAAAATTCAAATTTAATTAATCCTTCTAAAATTTATTGAATGATTATGTAAATCTTCTAATGTAGTTTAAATAATTCACGAAAAATGCTTTAGAAGATAAAATTTTCATGAATTCATGAAAATAATAAAGGTACATAAAGGGTTAACCTCTTCAGGGACTATTTTTTTATGGTGAGAAAAAAAATGACTTAAGGGGGTACGGGGCTCAAAATTCTATTTTTTTTTATTTATAGAAATTTTGTTATGAAATTTTTTCTGAAATATATTTTAATATAATAAGAATATTGAATATAAAAAAATCTGAAAATTTTTATGTATTTTTTTTTAAATTTAAATTTTAAAATTTTAAACATATTTAATTTTTTATATAACTCTGGAAGTACTTACTCGATTTACAAAATTTTTACACTTTTGTGTAGAGAAAATTTGTCATTTTAATTTGTCTTCAGAATTTTTTAAAATATTGATTAGGAATTTTTTTTTTAATTTAAGTAAGAAAATGAAGTATTTTTATGAGTGAGTTTTGCATTAATTAGCATATTTTCACAATTATCGCTCAAAATTAAAAATCCTGAAGACAATTTGTTGGAAATATTGCGTAAAAGCTCTTTTGAAACTTTCATACATATATGGGACATTCTCACAATCTTTTGACTTTTATGTCCCTAAATAATAATTTTTATTTTAGTACATATTCTTGTTTTTTTTTATTATTATTATTTCATATACTGGGGAACATCCCATTGCATGATTGCATAACAATATTAACAAGATAAATAAGTTTTGGACGATGGCGGGGGTCCAAATACCAGAAAAACTCCTATACCGTCCCGTGTCCCTGATGCTGATTTTTAAGTTTGGAGCTGTCTGAATAAAATTGTTTCAATGAAAATAATTCGATATAATTTTTTTCCGAAACTGGAACTATTGTTTTATATAAATATGTAGCAAAAAATTAACCTGCATGCATATTTAGGGTTGTTATTATTTTTTAAGCTCTGTCCCTGGGTTTTAGATTCCTTACCGCCCATCTTCTAAAATTATACAGAAAATCACTTCAGATGCATCCACAGAATTTTTTTCAAGTTTTTTCTCATGCAGAAGTATGCTATAGAAAGAATGTCTAAAATTCTTTGACAGGAAATTTACTGCAGAATTTAAATCAGCATTTAAATATCAATTTCAAGCATCGTGGCTTTATTGGTAGTCTCACCGTCCCCAAGGTTTATTCCTACACTTTTCGAGGTAAATTAAAAATATATATATATTTAATCCAATGTTAACAACTGTTTCTAAAAATCAATGAACATTGTGGCTATCACTAGTCTTAACATGATTTGCCTAAAATAGGTAGTAATTTTCCTTACCATTCCATCCTTAACGTCCCTTTTTTCCTATACTGTACCCAGTTTTTACCTTACAGTCCCTTCTTTAACACCCGTTTAAGACAATGTTATACTAAAATTTTGTACTAAAAATACTACATTTTTATTATTTCTTATTTGAATGTCCTGTGGGTACCATGCAAATTCATTATAGGTAAAAATTTAGAAGAAAATAAAAAGTTTTAGTGGTAAAATGGTAAGGAAACTTAAACTCGCAAGTTTAACATAAACCTCAGTTAAATAAAAAAAAATTTCGCTGGTGACCATTTTCTTCTTTATTTTGAATCATTAAGGCATTCGTCTATCAGATTAAAATGTTATTTTAGCAAGTTTAATTTCACCAGATTTTTATTCCCGAAAGTCAAAAGATTGTGAGAATGCCCAATATCTTGCAAGAAATTTTAGATACCATCCTTTTAAAGTTTACAAATCGTGAGAAAATTCATTCTGAGATAAATGAAGTTAAAGTCGGGGACGAGGGACCTTAAAAATCAATTTTTTATTTTTTATAAATTTCACTTTAAATATTATTCAGGGCTGCATTATATGCATTATGGCATGCATTTATCACAAAAAAAAATGTAGAAAAAAAATTTTTTGAGGAAAAAAAAAAGGAATTTTACGCGTTATCTTGGAAATTTTCAAAATGCCCCCTGCGCTTTCCATATCAATGAAAATCCCCAATATTTTTTATAAAAGTTTGGTTTATGTATATATATAAAACTGTGCATTTTGAAAATTTCTAAGATAGCACGTAAAATACATTTTTTTTCTCCTTTTCTTTCTTTCTTTCTTTTTTTTTTTTTTTTTTTTGTGATAAATGCATGCCATAATGAATGTAATGTACCTTTGAGTAATAAAAAATAATTAATTTTTTGGAGAATTTTTAGCCCCGGACACCCTCAACCTTTTTTTTACGATTTATTCATTTTATATTTATAGGAATTCAAAAAGAAAAATGGAACAAACAATAAAAATGCGCATAAAAAAGTAACATCCACATTTGTGGCCGCTGACCGTTAATGGTAATTTATGAGTGAAACGATTTCTTATGAAATAAACAGGTATACCAAATTTGGAGAAATCGAATAATTCTGCATGAAAAACCCATTTATCTGAATTAAGGAGGGGGGGGTAGACTAACCCCCCTTTCCCACCTTTATTCTTAACCAATGAGCCCCCAAAACTAATCAGGGAAGCGCCTTATCGGAATGAAACTAGAAAAAAAATGTGAAGCAAATGGGATGTTTATATCAAGAGTTATCGCGTTAAGCACGTACATACGTACATACGTACGTACGTACAGAACCGCAGGCACATAAGCTCTCATGCTTTGATAGCCTGTGAGCTAATAAAGCGGTATACCAAATTTGGAACAAATTGAATATTCCTACATGAAAAACCCATTTATCTAAATTAAAGGGGGGTACTAGTCCCCCCTTTTCCCCTTTAAGCTTAACCAATGAACCCCAAAAACTAATCAGGCAAGCGCCTTACCAGAATGAACCTGGAAAAAAATTTTGAAGCAAATCGGATATTTCTATCAAACGTTATCGCGTTACATACGTACATACAGAATCGGCGGGCACATGAGCTCTCAGGCATTGATAGCCTGTGAGCTAATAAATAAAAAAGAAAAGTGCCCAGCTAAACTGATGGCATTGAGCTCACAGGCTCTTCGCACTAATTGTATATTATACTCTTATTTTAAAGAATAATACCCCTCAAAAAAATAAGTGAAGGGGAATTAGCCCCCTTTATCCTTAACCAATGAATCCCCAAAACTAATCAGGGAAGCTCCTTAACCTAATAAACCTGTATACCAAATTTGGAGCAAATCGAATAATCCTGCATGAAAAACCCATTTATATTTAAATTAAGGGGGGGGGGTGGACTAGCCTCACTTTTCTCCCTTTATCCTTAACCAATGAACCCCCAAAACTAACCAGGGAAGTTTCTTAACATAATAAACCGGTATACCAACTTCGGAGCAAATCGAATCATTCTGCATGAAAAACGCATTTATCTGAATTAAGGCGGGGTGGGGGGGGGGGTGTTGGACTAATCCCCCTTTTCCCCCTTTATTCTTAACCAATGAACCCCCAAAACTAATCAGGGAAGCGCCTTATCAGAACGAAACTAGAAAAAAAAATTTTAAGCAAATAGGATGTTTTTATCAAGAGTTATCGCGTTACGTACGTACATACGTACGTACATACATACGTACGTACATACAGAACCGGCGGGCACATAAGCTCTCAGGCTTTGATAGCCTGTGAGCTAAAAACTAACAAATGTTTTCTTACATTTCTACAAATTATTAAAACTTAATATATTTAATATATCTGATATTATTTTTATCAAATGATTTGTTCAAATAATCCAACAACACTGACTGCCGAAAAATTACTTCACGCTTTTTTATATCTTTAAACATCGGAAAGAACATTAGTGCAGCCAAACCATAAGATTTTTACTTATCTTGTTTAGGGATTCTGTAGTGAATAATTTATTATCAACTTTTTGTTCTCTTTGTTATTGACAGTCATTATAATTATAAACAAGTTGGAAATTGCTCATCAAACGTGGCAAATGAGGTGCGTTCGTACTATAACTAGTTTTATAAATATTTTTTGCACCGCATACTGTACTGAATGTATATTTTAGTGCACTTCATAAGTGCATATCAATTTCATTCTGTTCGAAAATCTGCAGCATCATTAAAATGCATTTGAAATATTTTTTTCCCGATAGGCCGTAAGTAACGGAAAACTTTTGACTGTCCCTGTAATTAAACTATACTTCCGATTTTCATAAAATTTGAAATGACTAGACAAAATTTTGCAACAATTATACATTTAAAATTTCAGACCATTCGGAAGACTGTAACATCATTAAAATGCACTTGCAATAATTTATTCCCATTGGCCGTAATGTAACGGAAAACTTTTGACTGTCCATGTAATTAAACTATACATCTGATTTTCATAAATTTGAAATGACCCGACAAAATTTTACAACAATTATATATTTAAAATTTCAGACCATTCGGTTGTAGTTTTTGCTCCGTTATATGCGGACAGACGGACTGAACGACGACTATAGGTGCTACGTATTTATATACAGTAAACTCCCGACTATCCAGCTCTCGACTATCCGGCCTTCCGTACTATCCGGCCCATTAAAAAAAAATGAAGAATGTTGCAAGCGGCCAAGGCAGGCAGGTTTTCGTCCAGGTGGGTGTCAAAAACATGGGGAAAAATCCAAACATAGTAATTGCAAAGTCTTGGAACATTCTTTTGCACGGAAAAGGTAGACACAAACCCGTGTGGGAAACTGCAATGGGATATGAGAAAGATAAGCTTAGTCCATTGCTGAAAATTATATCGGGCTCTGACGATGTCAATGCAGAAGACATTACAGAATGGATGGCAAACGAATAAGTCAATGAATAAATTGAAAACGATATTGTAGAAGCGTTGACGCAGGGATAAATATCAGAAGAAAAAGATAAACAGGATTGTAGGAAAAATCTCATCCCACATTCGTAAGGGTTCAAGACGATTGGGGCAGCACTGTACTACATTAGTCAGCTGAAATCGACGCCAACTGATATCATGTACTTGCCTAAATGGAGGGACATTGCGTTGCGGAAGAGGGCTAACAGGGAGAATCAGTCATATATTAAGACCTTTTTTCAAAAACAAAAAACTGTAAGTTTTGACTCTTATCTTATGCATAACTTTTCACATTTGTGCAATCGTTTACTAATAAACAGTAAAATAAGATTTACTCATTTTTTTACGAATTAGGATTGCGTTTTATGTTAATGTTTTACTTATTTTGAAACTGTATGTACTGTATATATAAAATTTATCTTAATATGTGTATAACATGTGTTTTTAATATCATGGCGGGGGGAGGGCACGAAGTTAGTAAATATTTGTAGAACTCCGGCCTATCCGGTTTTTTTGTTATCCGGCCTACCCTTCCGCCACATTAGGCCAGATAGTTGGGAGTTTACTGTAATTACGAACGCACCTAAAAATGGAACAAACAATAAAAATGCGCATAAAAAAATAACATCCACATTTGTGGACGCTGACCGTTAATGATAATTTATGAGTGAAACGATTTCTTATAAAATAAAAAAACTAACAGTAAATTTTTTTTCTTACATTTCTACAAATTATTAAAACTCAATATATTTAATATGTCTGATATTATTTTTATCAAATGATTTGTTCAAATAATCCAACAATACCGACTGCCGAAAAATGACTTCACACTTTTTAGGTGCGTTCGTAATCATATAAATACATAGCACCTATAGTCGTCGTTCAGTCCGTCCGTCTGTCCTTCTGTCTGTCCGTCCGCATATAACGAAGCAAAAACTACCCAACCGAATGGTCTGAAATTTTAAATGTATAATTGTTGCTAAATTTTGTGGAGTCATTTCAAATTTCATGAAAATCGGATGTATAGCTTAATTACAAAGACAGTCAAAAGTTTTCCGTTATATTATGGCCAATGGGAAAAAAATATTGCAAGTGCATTTTAATGATGTTACAGCCTTTCGAATGGCCTGAAATTTTAAAAATATAATTTTTGCAAAATTTTGTCGAATCATTTCAAATTTTATGAAAATCGGATGCATAGTTTAATTACAGGGACAGTCAAATTTTTCCGTTAAGGCCAATAGGAAAAATTATTTCAAGTGCATTTTAATGATGTTACAACCTTTCGAACAGAATGAAATGGATATGCACTTGTGAAGTGCATTAAAATATACATTCATTACAATATGCGGTGCAAAAAAATATTTATAAAACTAGTTACAGTACGAACGCACCTCATTTGCGACGTTTGACGAGCATTTTCCAACTTGTTTATATCTTTAAACATCGGAGATAACATTACCAGAGCAGCCAAACCATAACATTTTTACTTCTCTTGTTGAGGGACTCTGTAGTGAATAAGTTATTATCAATTTTTTGTTCTCTTTGTTATTGACAGTCATTATAATTATGAAAAACTAAACGTCCACATATGTGACCAAGGGCGTGAAGATGTTAAAGTATTTTCACTGTGCGTACAATTGGGTTTATTTACCTTCTGAAATCAGTTATTAACTACTTATTAACTACTGTTTTTTTTTGTTGTTGTTGTTGTTTGTTTGTTCGTTCTGTTTTTTCTGTTTACACATAAATGTTATTCGGTGTGTCATTAATTCTGTTTGTTCAACTGAAATTAAATACGCTAACTCTAGTTTAAATAAATATTATACATTATTTAAAATAAAATTAGACTATTTATTTAAAACAGAGTTAAACTATTAAGTACCGAATACTTTCGCTTTTTGTGTATTTTTCTGAAAACAGTTATTAACTATTAATTTACTCAGCATTTTAATGCGATGTGCTATTAATTTTGGTTACTCGATTAAAATTCAATAGCAGAGCTGCCAAATCTTCCGTTTTTTTTTTTTTTTTTCCACAAAAATTTAATTGAAAACTTTGCTTTGTTTAATCGGAAGATTTCGGAGATTAAAATATTTTAAAATTTACAAAAAAGCGCATGAGTTGACAGCTATGCAATAGTCTAACTCTTATTTAAATAAAATACTTCCATACTCTTATCAAAGTTACAAAAAACAATAATGAATTAACACCTTTTAGCGATCAATTAGCGAGTTTAATGGCTTAATGACGCTGAAATCAATAAGAGAATTTCATCGTACTCTTTAACCCAGTAAAAAAAAAGCCCAGTATAAACCACAAAAAGATTTCCAAACATCCCCAACAATACTCTTGTTAGGGTTTTCAATAACCCGTTTACAATGTAAATCAGGAATCTTTCTTTTATTTTAAATTCAAGGTAAAAATTAATAGCTCATACTTTCACTTTTCTTAATCAAATTGTGGATACATCATAAACTTACAAGGGCACGGTCACAGCCATGTCCTCTTTTTCCCTGAAGAAGTAGCAACATGATAGGGTCACTGGAGAACGACTGGTCCAGGAGTATTGGTCGACGCCCAGACAACAGTAATAGATATAGTTTTTCTTGTTCTGTAAGCAATATCTGCTTCTGTATATAAAGCCCCTTCCGAGCGAAGAAAGTCATTATTTAACCAAAAGAAGTCCTCCAAGAAGTGTCTAAAGCACTTGTAAAAACTAAACATGAAAGTGGTAAGTGTTCAATTTTGTTACTTACTACTACCTTAGTGCACATAAAATATGCCTTAGAAAAACAATGTCTTTATTTTTAGAGACAAATTTTTAATTATAATTTTGGGCTTGTAAAAATTAATGAAATTGTATTTTTCGTAAAATTCTTTTACAATCATAACAGCTTAAATAACATTTTCCGTTTTAAAATAATTCTAAAGAAAAAAATCTAGTTTTATAATTCAACCAAAAGCAGTCCTCCAAGAAGTGTCTAAAGCACTTGTAAAAACTAAACATGAAAGTGGTAAGTGTTCAATTTTGTTACTTACTACTGTGCACATAAAATATGCCTTAGAAAAGCAATGTCTTTATTTTTAGAGGCAAATTTTTAAATGTAATTTTGGCTTGCAAAAATTAATGAAATTTTATTTTTGTAAAATTCTGCTTAAAATTTACAACTATAACAACTTAAATAATACTTTCTCTCTTAAAATAACTCTAAAGAAAAAATCAATTTTATAATTTAACCAAAGGCAATTATCCAAGAAGTGTTAAAGCACTTGTAAAAACTAAACATGAAAGTGGTAAGTGTTCAATTTTGTTACTTACTACTACCTTAGTACACATAAAATATGCCTTAGAAAAACAGTCTTTATTTTTAGAAGCAAATTTTTAAGTATAATTTTGGCTTGCAAAAATTAATGAAATTGTATTTTTCGTAAAATTATTTTAGAATCATAACAACTTAAATAATATTTTCCCTGTTAAAATAACTCTAAAGAAATAAATCTAGTTTTATAATTTTATAAATTACTTTAGGTATAATTGTGTTTCATTTAATATACCTATAAAAAAAAAAAAAAAAAAAAAATACTTAGCCCTCTGCAACCAAAATTGATTTTAAAAATGTTTTTCGTTTGATTAACATTTAAAATTTAAGAGATCACTTTTCTTGAGATTACGAGTGACAAAGAGCAATCATATTTAATCTTAACACATAAAAAAGGGCAATCGTGTATTTATTATCGTTAATTAAAAAAGGGAAATTATATTCATTTTTCAAATCAAAATTGTTCATAACAGATAAATGTTTGCTTTTTACGTTAAACAATTGTGAATGAATAGTGTCACTTTGAAATCTCGGTGGGCAGTAAAGAGTTACATTTTTAGGGTTCCGTTTATCTGACGAAACCCTATTCGTCTCACTCCTCTGTCTGTCACATAGTTAGTTCTCGAACACTGTATAAGTTAAATTAGGAGACTTAAAATTTTGAATGACTTATAACTGAATACCTCCGATCACACGACAAGTCATAAAATTTAAAAAAAGTCTTATATTATTTTAATCAAATGAATTAATTTAATGACATCCGACCATTTCTGCGCTTTGGATTATAAAACAAAACCTTAATTTCAGTCTTTTTCATCCAGCCTAGATGGCTCAGTAGTAGTTCTATTCAAAAGGTTCCTGGTTCGAAACTGGGCATCGGACTTTGAAACTTTTTCAAAAGGAATAGATTTCATTATCTAATAGATTGAATTTTACAATTTTTTTTTTTTTTTTTTTTTTTTTTTTTGCCATTTTAAGTCCAAAAGTTGTTGAAAAATACTCTATTAATTATTTTTTAATTCAAAAATTCTTTTTTTGAAAAATTATGAAATTTTAAATTTTGTTTAAACTTCTGCTATTTTTTTGAAATTTAGGAATTTTAAATTTCGTTTAAAAAATTTGTTTTGTTTTTGAAAAAAAAATCTAAATTTTAAATTTTGCTTGAACATCCACTAAATTTTTGAGAAACTACAGCATTTTAAATTTGGTTTAAACAATTTTTTTAGCTAAAATTAAATCATGTAGTTAAATATGTTTTTTTAGATACACAAACATATGCTATTACAATTGTCTGAAAAGTAATTCTTGAATATTTTTAATTTTATTAAAAAATAGCTTCCTTTTGTGATCTTTTAAATATTATATTTAATGGTGCTGCTATCTATGTTCTTATTGACAGGGTGCTTTGAAAGGAATATTAAACGAAACCCTTTGTACGATCTTCTATCACACTTACCCACTTATTAAATAAGTATACTTAAAGCTTATTTTCTACAAGTTTTAAAGTTATCACACAAAAATAAAATGAACTTTATTATAAAAATATCAAACCAATTTCAATTATATACGTAGATTTTTTTTCTCTTATGGAATTAAATTAAAATATTCCATATATATCGTTTTTATATGCGTATCATGACACATATATTGTTTCCAATAATGACTGTTTTAAAAATATCTTTCGCATCTACATTTTAATGTAAGGCTCTTTTAAAATATTTAAATTCTTTAATTAGTCTTTATGAATAAAACTGCTATAAAATGTATGTACGATGAAACTGATAAAATAAGTCATTTTAGCATATGATGTTTGCTTTTCACTTAATATTAATGTTTAAGTGCTATAAAATTATAACATACTTCTATTATGTAATAAGAAAAATAATAATTTCGGCAAAAGATAATTTTAAACTCTTTAAAATAACAAATTAAATACATTATTCACACATAGTGTTATTTTCTGCATTGTTACAAATTTTAGAAAAAAAATTCAGTGTGAAAAAAATTCGAATAATTATATATATATATATTAACATATTCTCTTTGTATTTTTTTTTCATATTTATTAAACTAAATGTTCTCGTACAGGATAAGTCCTTACTAAGACGTTAAGTAATACCATATTTATTTATTTATTTTTGTTCTTTAAATGGCACTTTTTTCAATCTTTGTCTAAAAAAATGTTAATTTTAATTAAATAATTTAAGTTAAATGACTTATGTTTAATATAGAATAAAACTAATTATTTGAAATACTTCGATTTTATGGTACTACTTTATTATCCCGTCGAGCAATTTTGCCAAATTATACAAATCGCCAATCTATTCGCCAAATTGTATAAATTAACATAATTTTTATTTTAAATTATGAAAGAACAAATAAATTAGTAAAACATTAATAAAAATACAAATAAAACGTCGAATTAAAAATAACTTGATGACGTAACAAGCAGGTGTAACGTATTTAATGTCAAGTGAATGTGACATTTTCGATCATCCGTTATTGGCATTTATTTATTGGCATTTAATCTTTAATCTTGGCGATAGTTTTTTGGTCGACGAGATAATCAAGTAGTGCCGATTTTATGAAGAATTATTAGAAATAGCTTTCTGAAAAAAAAGTATTTCTAACCAAAAATAATTAAGTCAGTTTTGTTTTTATATTGTATATCAGCTGAAAATGTAAATCTTAGATTACATCACATTAAATAAAAGTTGCCCATTTAGATATTTCTGTCTACTAAGAAAAGTACAATTAGATTACATTCAGTAACATTTTTTTTCCATATTTGCCCCTTTTGGGTCGAAGTACTCATAGGCACAGGCATCCTGTGTTCCTCACACGAATTTATTTGGTTGGCAATACATTTTTCAAAGAAGCATTTCAAAATACCCACGGCAACACGGGGAAGATAAATTTGCTAAAAACTTACTTTTAAAATATAGTGGGGCGAATAGAATATTAAAATAAAATCATGTATATAAAGTTTGGGCAGCCGCACTCGACTGCAAAGGGTTATTCATTTTAAAAAACTACCTCATTTGGAAAAAAAATATGTATTTTTTATTGCCAAATCCATATGCTTCATAATACCGGTCATGATAATTATTTGATATTGTCAACTGTCGCTGCCATTATATTACTAATCAATTGAAATATATAAATCTGAGACTCAGTCACTTTTAATCATTTCAGAAGCAAAGTTAGAACAGTACTATAAGTACCCATTAACTGTTTTACGCTTAGATATACATACCAGTAAAACAGATAACAGTAAAAGTACCATTTTCTGAAATTAAATTTAGGGAGCTAGTAATTTTTTGTTAATACATGTGTACTAGCTCTCTAAAACATTAATTTAATTATCAATAATCTAGATTCATACAACAAAAAACTTAATGGTTTTTTTTTATTATCAATTTATCATTAAAACTACTCAGAAAAGTTTCCGATAATCAGAGGCAGCAAAAGAGAATTTCTTTTTATAAATGCTTCTTTAAATCTCAAAAATATAATAGTTTTTGAGGTTTTTTAAAATAAAGACCGCTTTTCTAATGCTTTTCAGATAGGTAACTCTGAAGGGGTTATTGTGCGTTTTCGTTCGTGGTTATATTGTATTTTCCTAAATTCTGAAATATTTGGGAGGTTGTTGTTTTTGTTTGTTTGTTTGTTTGTTTGTTTTTTTGGTACAATGTAGGAATATTAATAATTATGTCTAAATTAAACTGAAATACGTTTCCTTTATTTATTAATTTTTTTAACTGTTTCTCTAAGAAGTTTAAATAAAAGTATATTAATCTTTACCACTAAGTTTTTTTAACCCTTTATATCCCAAAATATAAAAAAATGAAAATTTCATCTTCTAAAGTATTTTTCCCGAATTTTTGAAAATTCATTAGAACTTTACACAATCAGATAATAAATTTTAGAATGATATTACCAATTATATTTAAAGAACTAAATATTTATTTATTGGGATTTTGTGGAACATTTATAACTCCATTCAAATTTTTTATATAAAAATACTTTAGAATTAGGAAATGTACAAATATGCCCTTACAATAGAAATATAGAAATATTTAAGAACTGAAACTTTGCATTCCCCAAACTTCCGACATCACCTTCTAAAAACATTTTAGTTTAGTGTAACAAATAAAGCTTTTGGAACAAGATAAAGTAAAGCATCTACAACTCATTGTAAATTGTATTACTGCTAATCGATGTACTAAATGAATTTTATAACAAGTTATTTTAATGGTACTTTAAAGTACAGTCCGGACATAAAGGGCTAAGTGCATTAATCATGAGACTAGTGGTAATAATTCTTTGATCTATTCAGCTGTTTCTCATAACCACTTTATTAGTCATCCATTACGCCAAGGACATGAAAATCACTGGTTTATGATTTTTAAAAATTCCATAGTTATAATTAATTTCATTAAAATACCTTTCTTTTTAATTTGAATGTTAAGAAATTTGTTAATTTTAAACAAATAAATCTTGATCATCACCACTAAATTCTTTTAAGTCATTGTACCTTGATTGTACTTTGTATCATTAAAAACTTATTGTGTAATTCTTTTAATATATTGATTGGCAGTAATACAATTTAGGATAAGTCAAAAATACTTTATTTTATCATGTACCAAAAGCATTATTTGTTGTCCAGTGAAAAGTATTTCTAAATAGATAATATCTTTTCCAATTATATCCATGACGATTTCTTGCTGTTGAATTACATGGAGTGAAAGATTTCAGTTCCGAAAAAAATTCTATCATTACATGTAGGGCCATTATATTTAATGCAATTTAGGATAAGTTAAAAATATTTAACTTTATCATGTATCAAAAGCAATGTTTGCTGTCCAATGAAAAGTATTTCTAAACAGGTAATATCTTTTCCAATTATATCCATGACAATTTCTTGCTGTTGAATGGCATAATTTCAGTTCCGAAAAAATTCTGTCGTTATATGTAGGGTCATTATATTTAATACAGTTTAGGATAAGTTAAAAATACTTTATTTTATCATGTACCAAAAGAATTATTTGTTGTCCAATGAAAAGTAAGTCTAAATGGATAATATATTTTCCAGTTATATCCATGACGATTTCTTGCTGTTGAATTACATGGCGTGGAAGATTTCAGCTCCGAAAAAAATCTATCATTATATGCAGGGACATTATGTTTAAACATAAATAATTCTTGATCATAACCACTAAATTCTTTTAACTTATTGTGCCTAGATGGCACTTTAAAGTATCATTATAAATTTACTATGTAGATCTTTTAATATATTGATTGGCAGTAATACAATTTAAGATAAGTTAAAAAATACTTTATTTTATTCTATACCAAAAGCGTTATTTTTGTCCAGTGAAAAGTATTTCTAAATATATAATATCTTTTCCAATTATATCCATGACTATTTCTTGCTGTTGAATGACATGGAGTGAAAGATTTCAGTTCCGAAAAAATTCTATCATTATATGTAGAGACATTATATTTAAACATTTTATAATTTTATAAAACACTAAAAACAATTTTTTTTAATGATTTGTAAAATTTCCACATAGCTCTATTAGTCACATTTAGTTTTTCAATTTTAATAGACGAAACCTGTCTACGATTTATTTAGTGGTTACACAAATCTTTTAACGTATATTCAAAGATTCAGTGAAAACGGGTACTTTTTCACAATAAGGGCCTTGGCGATTTATTTTTTTTAAGCTTGGCCGAATTCGAGCTTCATAAAGTGAGATTTGTTGCCAAATGATAAAAACAGCTATGAAAACAAACCTAATGAAAATGTATGCTTGTTTATATATGAACTTCTATTGTTGTTGTTGTTTATGTACAATTTACTTCTGTTTGCATGTAAATATAGATAAATGGCTTCTTTATATTAAACAAATTCCCTAAATGTTGAAAAAATTGCTTGTGTATATGAAGCAGTGAATAAGTTGCCAGAAAATATGTTCCCAAATGTCTTTCTCTCGCCATGGCCATTTTCTCTATCCCGCCAAAACTCTATACTGGAAAAGTACCTAAAATTACTTTGAAAGGGGAAATTTTCATTAAATCATAATTTGTTACACAAAGGGTTAAATACACTAGCCGTGAGATCAATCTGATTAATCCTCGATCTTTTCAGCTGTTCGTCGTTGCTACTTTACTGGCCGTCGCCTTGGCCGAGGACATGAAAACCGCTGATACTCAACCAGTTGCCTCTTACCACTCGGGTCCAGCAGTTTCGTCCAATTATCACACCGGCCCAACAATTCATTCTTCTGGAGCAGGACACGCTTATGGTGCCCATGGAACTCACAATGCTGGACACAATGCTTACGGACGCTCACATTACGGTGACCAAGGATTTAACGCTGACAGAGCCCATGCTGCTCATGGACACCACAATATTGATGCCGGTCGTGCTCATGACGCCCATGGTTCTCATGCTGCTCAATATGGAAGGTACAGGAATGTTGGCGGTTATGCTCAAGATAAGGTGAGTTATGCATGGCATTTATTAATTAAGTAAGGGTTTTATTTTCCTTTTATTATTACTTTCGTGTAACTGTATATATAATTTCGTTGCTCCTATAAACTTTTGATTTTGTAGTATTGGAACTTTGCCTTTATAATATAAAAATCTGGTCGAGGTTTTTGCTATAACAAGTTACTTTTTTTTCGATGATTTTCCAAAAAATAATTTAAGTATGAATTAGCTTTAAATTTGCTAAAAATTTCCCACCTTGATACTTTCTTTACATAAGGATACCTAAGGATACCTAAGGATACCATGATACTTACCTACAATCTCTCTCTCTCTCTCTCTCTCTCTCTCTCTATTTTTTTTTTTTTTCAAAAATCACAATTTGATAAATTTTTATAATTTTTTTAGCTTTTAGATCCTTTTTCTTTAAATTCAACAAATTTTTATTTTTTCATTGAGAATTGTATTTCTAAAAAATTATTTATTCCAGCAGTATTGCGTGTTGAAAGCTTGGAGCTGAAGGTTTTAATAGTTAATGTTGTTGAATGGTGGGAGTTCTTCGAAACCTTTTGCTGTTTTTAAACAGAAAAAAAACCAAGCTTCTTTTTTGTAACTAATATAGTTTCTGTTACCATTCTAACCAAATTGCATTAAAAATCGAGCTTAATTTTTTAATAGTATTTTGATCATTACTCTGTTTTTAGATTCTTTGTGATATTGATTTGTGCATCAGAATCTTGATATTTCTAACACGTCACTGTTTAATAAATTTTAAATATATTCCCATATAAATAATTAAAAAAAACTGTTTATTTCCTGATTGATATCAGAAAATAAAAAATCGCATTTAAAGAGGTGGGGAGGGTGGATCTTATTGAAATGCAAATGTATGTATTCGTACGTAAAAATACATGTTCTTGAAATTTGTACTTAAACCAGCTTTAAAATTTATTTTTAATTGAACACATTAAAAACAGCAAAGAACATTTATCGATCAGCTTTAAAATATTTATTAAAGAATATAAAAAAATATATCAAAAGTTGCTGAATTTTCTTCGATCGAGGATGTTAACTTTGATGAAATAAAATTAAAAATTCATTAAATTCATGTAAAATAAAAAGCACTCGGATATATAAATCTCTATAGATGTACACGATATACCACTACTTAGGCTATAAGAGTTGACGATTTTGTAAAATATATCAGTATATAACAGCAAAACTAAATTTTAAATCAGCGTAATGTCCTTTTAGAAACGGTGACCTTTTTTAGTTGCGCCTTAAAAATTTTACAAAACTTCATTTTGTAGGAATGATGGATTCACAGTATTACATAATTTATTAATCCTTTAAGGCAGGCAAAAATACATTTTCCCAGCTCAACAACGCGAAACTTCCTGACATATTTCCTGTGTCTTTTTCAAGCATTAACTAGCAGGTTTCGCTGACCAGTTTCCCCAAACGAACCTTGAATCAAACGAAATATATTGGTGAATTTTACCATGTGTTTTAAAGCAATACGGACCTTTACTTGGAATGTACCTTGCATTGCTGGAAAAAATACAAACACCATTGCGCTATTATATTTTCTAATGTGAATGACCAACTCTTTTAGCTGATCACTTATAGTAGGATTTGGTAAGGAATTATAGAACGATATACAATTTTCTAAAATCACTCCTGAAAAATTCTCTAATTATCAATGGAAGTTTAATCAAAATCCATCTAGTACAACTTTTAAAAAAGGCTAATCTTTCATAATCGTTTTCACCTGGTTATAGAACTTTCCCTCGTAATTCTATAACAGACCAACGTAAAACGATGTGTACACTAAAACCATTCCTGAAAATCTAACTAACAATGCCAATCTCGTGAAAGTCCGCCGATCTTTTTTTTTAAAAGGTATCTTTCCTCCATAATTCCATAACTAAGCAATATAAACCGATATATTATATATTAATACCTTCCCTGAAAAATTATCTAATTAACAATGCAAGTTTCTTCTCAATCCATTTAGTAGAACTCAAGTTATAAGCGGCCGGAACAAAATTCCTATTTGCATTTTATATATGTAGCACTAGCATGATATTTGAGACATGATTATTGAAGTAATTTGTAATCGAACACTTTTTTTTCCAATAAATTATTAACATATTGGTTTATAAGCGATTATATCAACATTTTCTGAAAAATCTTCTGCCTAACCAAAACATGCAGAAAAAGTTCTATTACATAGTTTCCGAGTAAGTGCACCTGCCGATTTGATATGTTTGCAGATACTTCATAAATATTTTTCAGTTCCGCGATTCATAAATCAATATCGGTGCACAAAAATAGTATGAAGATTAATACAGCAAAACTTCAGTTATCCGAACTCTACTCATTCGGGTCGACAAATATCGTAATTGGTATCAGAAAGTACGAAAATGCAGTTAAAAGAAAAAAAACAATCTTAAAATGCAAATGTATGTATTTGCTCATAAAAAATTTCAATTTTCTTGAAATTCCTACTTAAAAATTCCTACTTGCTACCCCTTATACAAACCAGAAGTTAAAGCAATATTGTAACTTTTCTGTGGCTTAATAGGCCAATTTAAAACAAGTCGGAAATTGTGCGTCAAACGTGGCAAATGAGGTGTGTTCGTACTATAACTAGTTTTTATAAATATTCATATCTTGGTGCAATAGCTGTTGCACTCTTATAAAAAATGCATGAATACAAAATTTATTACGATTATGTATTCCAAATTCAGTAATACGGTAAAAATATATGACTCCACCTTAAATAGGGCATAATCACTGTGGCAACCTAGAATCATTACTTATCATGGGATGTTATTGCATTAATTACGTATGATAGGATTTCATGTAATGAAGAAAACTTTTATTATTATCTTTCTAAGTTTTCACTCGATTTTCATAAAATTTGAAATGACTCGACAAAATTCTGCAACGATTATATATATTAAACTTCAAACCATTCGGTTGGGTAATTTTTGAGCTATTATATGCGGACAGACGAACAGACAGACAGACGGACGGACCAAACGATGTCTATAGGTGCTACGTATTTATATATTTACGAGCGCAATTAAAAAGAGTTAGTATATTAGAACTAATCATAAACCTGTGCATCATAACTAATCCACACGGCTCAGAAAAACAAAACTGTGTTGAATGAATCATTCATGATTCACATGGCTTCATAAAACAGTAATTATGCGAATCCCTGGCAAATTCATATAGTAGTTTACATGTTACATCTTAACACACCCCGTGTGTTCCAAAAATGACAGGTTTATTTGAAAATGCATATAATTTTATTTCTGGTATTCTTATATTAAATTCACATAACTTAAATATTAATCTGTATCTCAAAATCTGCTGTTTTCCCAAGTACTTTGCAGAAAATTGTGCATTTTTATCGCTTATCATTTTCTAAAAATTCATTTTCTAAATAGGACTGTCATTTTTAGGGCACCCACCCCTTATGTTCTCAACAATGTTGATTATTTTTAACTTCACGAATGCATGAACACAAATTATACGTTAGCATATTTTTTTATCATTTCAGGGCGCCGGATACGAAAAAGGCTACGCTTATGACAAAAAAATCGGACATCACACCATTACAAATGATGCAGGTGCCAGATCTGGTGAATTCGGAGTGCGCGATAGAGGCCAGTACCACAACGACGGTGCTTATGGCAACCGAGGTCACGAAAGATTTGGAGCTCACAACAGATATGGTGCTGATGCTTATGGATCTCAAGGACATGATAATTCTGCCTATGGACGTTATGGAAGAGGTCATGAACAAAGTTATCATGCTCTTCCTGGTTCTTCCGGTTCCTACCACGCTGCCCCAGCCGCTGGCTACCACTCTGGTCCAGCTCACGCAGCCCCTGCTCAGCATGCTCCAGCTCATGCAGCCCCTGCTCAGCATGCTCCTGCTGCACAGCACGGATCAGGACATGGACATTATTAAAAAGAAAAGGTACTTTTTTTTAGAAAATTTGTTACTTTTTGAATGAAAAAATACTTTTTCATTTTTTCTTCTTGGATACTATGACGATTATAATTATCAAATCGAGTCTAATATACATTTTTGCTTAACCCGGGAGAACTCGCTGCATGAGATTTTCTCTCACAGTCGTACTTTTTTAAGACTCTTATTTAAATCATTTTTCATTTTAATTAAAATTTCAAAATGTTTTACAATTATTTTACCTATTTTGTGAATAAAAGTACTAAGCCAACCAAAAAAAGTTGATATTATATTAATGTAAAGTAAAAGAAAAGCAATTGGGCATTCTGACTAGCGAGTTCTCCCGGGTTAAAATGTCAATTTAATTATTACAGTTATTGATTTCATTATTATAAAACTTTCATTAAATTTACTTAAACTCAGTTGCAGCCATCAATTAAATAAAATGTTGGAAACACAGCCGATTTCCTAATTTAATCACAATATAAAATAAATAATAAACAAACAATTATAAATACTACTTCATATAAAATTGAATTTTGATCAGCTCAATTCGGGAAGACATTTTAGAAATCTATCCAGTACTGAAAATACGTTATTTAATATAAGTTGCTAATGTGAGATACATAGTATATTTATCATAAAGCAAATGTCAATATTTATTTCTTTTTGTTAATTTATTATATATTTATTTATTCATATATTATGTATTTAAAAAGCTGCTTTCGTTTTTCATTGCCTATCGATAGACATGCAGATGTTAAGATTGCAAATCAGTTAGATGTCCATTTTCCTTTCACCGTGCTAATTTTATTGGACTGGAAAACCTCCATTGTCTAAACATTTCTTCATAAAAATCTTTTGTATTTCTTTAATTTTTTTTTAATATGCAATTGCTTAAATTTGACACTCTATATTATCCTTTACATTTATTTTAAAAAATATATATTATATATGGCATGGCATGGCATGGCACAGAATCAGAGCATGATAAAAATAATAATAATAATAATAAAGCAAAATAAACTAACCATAAATAAATTCGAATTTTCGGAATGCTATTTGATATTTTCGAAAATTTTTGAAATGCGGCAAAAACTTGTTTTAAATTAAGCAGTGGAATAAAAATATTTTATTTTAATTTGTTAGGAAGGTACGTATTGCTGAAATAAAGCAGCTTTTTATATATGATCATTTTATTGTCTTTCCCCTCTTCAGATGATCAGTCGCTCTTGGATTAAACACGGTAGGTAATCTTTGAATAAAGATGTTTTCAAAAGACAACTGATCATTTTTTACGGCTCGGATGATTTTCGGGGAACTCCTCTTTTCGCTGGACGTCATTGTGCTGATCAACACACTTAACGTGCAGTGATGCATACGTTTAATCTACTAAAAGTTTAATTATTGATAAATAAAATCAGTGCTATAGAGTCGATATCTTTAAATAACAGTATTTAATTTAATCGCCTTATAAAATAAGAAAAGTCTGCAATTTAATCAGCTGGAAATACTCTAAAATTTCTGGTATCCGACCTTAATATGAATATAAAATAATTGTTCCAAAAGAAAAATTAGCGCAGTGTAGGGTTAATATGAATAAATCACAAATATACATTTCATTAGGTCTACCTATTATGAAAAGTCTAATTAGTTATCTTGAAAACTGGCTCAGCTAGAGCGATTACATCCATTTTCAGATCTACCGATGAGAATCAATATCGTGAAAAAAATAGTAATATACACTTGTAACTTGGCTCATATGTATATAAATATTGAATCTAGCCAAGAATTAAAAAAATATATTAATTTCTAATTAATTTTGCTTAGAGCTCAGATGATAAAAGTGGTGTGTGACAAAAAAACAAAATATTGAAGTAATTATATTATTGAAGATAATCAATGGTCATCTACCATATTTTAAATTACTGTTTGAAAAAACTTTATACTCACAGAGATTTTAATTGATAAAGGTTGCATTTGACAATAAATGCAAATAGATATTTGGAACTTTACAGTTCATTTTCTGAAAATGATGATTATGTCAATTACCATCTTTATCATCTGAGCTCTTCATACGTTTTCAAATGCGACGGCTGTTTTCGACTTTTCTTAAAAATCTGACTTTTTGTGTTGTGTCACGACGAATAAAAGCGGGATAGATCATTTAAATTTTTAAAACAAATTACATCAGGATTCGTACGGGTAAGGGAATTTTTCCAGGAAACTACCACTATTTTTTTTTTATATATATATATAAAGAAATCTAGGTTAAAAGCTCGAAATTTCGCCTTTTTTTTTTTTTTTTTTTTAAACCAGAGATTTTCTATAAGAAAATACTGGTACAGAAGAATTTTCTGGTCTGCAAAATTCCAGGAGGCGTACGAACCCTGTTACATATTATTAAATAGCGTTGAAGTTTTATTTAAATTTTAAAAATTACTACTGGCTTTTAGATAAAGTTTATTTTTAAAAAATATACCGTATATTCCGGCGTATAACGTACGCTTTTGAAACAAGAATTTACAGATACGCCGGGTATAAGAATGAAAGCTTAAAAATTATGGCTCTTAGATAGTTAGATCTCAGATTTCCTTCTCTAATATTAAACCTATGGACGTGGAATACATTTTTATTTTTTAAATATCTCATCAGGAAATAAATATTTTGAACTATTTTTTTCTCCGGCGTGGAGTAATTCTGTTTATGAACTGATGAAATAATGGACTGTCATCAGAATTTATAAACGAATTTATTAGAAAATACGATCTTGCTTATTTTGACGTACATTATAAAAGGAAAATTTTAATTAAATATTCTAGGTGCCGTTTGTCAGTTTTGGAATTAAAATTAGGTGTCCTTTTTTTAAGGACACCGCCCTCGAAGGGGTTAAAGAATATCTCTCCTTGTTTCAGTCGTCAAAATATTTCTAAAATGTATTCTTAATTTAATATTTCATGCGTTAAAAAGCTGACAACCTGTGAGTATGATTTCAACACTTCAGATAAAATTAATCAAATTAGATCATTAAGTACGATACGTCCGATTCGAAAGAGGTTTTTAATTTAGAAATTCTAAATTCTCAGCAGAAATTTTTAATAGTTATCTTTTGTTTATAAGAAGATAAACATTCCAAAAAAAATAATAAAAAATTACTGTTCAAAATTTTCTGGTGTGAATTCAGAATTTCTAAATAAAATACTGTTTCTAAATTTTACGATCTTCTTAATGACATAATATATTTTAGAAATATTTTGGCAACTAAAATAAAAAAAACCTTTTTTTAACTATGGAACACAGAAAAAAGAAATTAAAAATATCCACTTCCCGGGGAGATATTTAAAAAAAAAAAGAATACATTTCAGCGAGGGAAACCTGATACCTCAGTGTTCCCTCGATGTTCCCCTGATACCTCAGTGTTCGTGATATTTGTCGATAAATGAACAAGAGAGAAAACGTGATTCTTTGAAAGAATGAAAGTATAATTCAAACAGATAGGCATAGGTCCTCAGTTCGCATTTGCTCTTCTTCTTTATGTTTGCGCTAGTTATTATGCTTTTTAATGGTGTGTATTGTACTTTCATGCTACATCTCTCATGAAAATTTCTTTGCAAAAAAGAGAGCGCTTGTAGTGTAATAAGGTGAACATACCTAAAAATAGAAAAATACAATTTCAGATCTTAGGTGTACGTTATACGACGGGCTATACGGTTCTTCAAAATATTTCTTGACATTGTTAGGTGCAAGAAATAAGCAAATTTATTAATAAAACAATAATTATTAACTAATTTTCTTAATTAATTTCAAACATTATTAAATAATTTCTAATTAATTTTGCTTAACAACAATGTGTTTTCAAACGTGAAAGCTGTTTTCGATTATTCTGAAGAATATCCCTTTTTCTGCTGTGTCGTTTTACGAATTAATGTGCGATAGATCATTTAAACTTATAAAATGAATTGCATAATATTACATGAAATTTACATTTTTTATTTAAAAAATAATTACGAACTTTAGCATGAAATTATTACGAAATAATATTTTAAAACAATTTTTACGTGGTTCAAAATATTTCTTTTTATAACTAATGACCAGTAATGAGCTAATTTAAAAATTCCAAGTTAACATTTATATTTATTAAGCTTAATTAATATAATTATTTCAGCTACAATTAATAGTAGCATGATGAATAATAAAATGCGATTTAAAATAGAATTGAAAGCACTAATAAATTGTGTACTTTTGCTTCAAATACGATTTACCTTGCAAAATCTTCATTAATAGTAATGCGAAAAATGCATTAGTTGCAATTAGAAAACGAAGTTCGGAATAAATTTAAGAAATTATGCTAGATTTTCCCCCCTCTCAGCACTTTGTTTAATTATAAATGTTATTACATAAAACAATAGTTATTACATTATATTTTTCTGAATAGATTTTTCGTAAATTGTGTAAAATATTCTTTTAAAAAAATAGAAAATGAAATCTGTCTAAAAAATATAATTATATGTTATTTATTTTCGAAAAATCACAGCGTCCCAATTTTGGGACGCTAATCATTTGGAGTTATCTTAATCGGTATTTTACATTTTTAGAAATATATTGTGGTATCTTATTTTTCCACAAATTGCATCCGAAAACTCGAGTGCACTGCTTTCTCAAAGAAGGAAATTGCTAAAACAGTCAACCTCATCCTCATTCTGAGTGAAACTTAACTAAAATATAGCACATAATCATTATCATGAACTGATTTTTTATTTTTATTTATTTAATTTAGATCATTTTATTTTATTTTATTTTGTAGCTTAACTTTATCTTAAGTTAACATGCCTTGCTCACATGCCAGCTTCGGAAAAGTTATTGGAACAGGTTTTTTTTTTTTTTTTTTTTTTTTTTTGGAAGCTATGGTGAAATAGCGATATAAAAAAGGATACTTTAATAAAATAATAAAAGCAGGCAAAATCATCACATTTTGAAATAAATAAATAATTTCAAACCAATGCTATGTAATTTTGTATTCTGTTATACGAGTATAAGAAACAACGGCACTTCTCCATTATCTCGTCGACCACTTGCTATAATAATAATAAAAAAAAAAAAAACATTATTCGCCAATTTATAACGCCCAATAAACAAAGGCAAGATGTTGCCATTGGAATTTTAAAAAAAGGTGCAAGAAATTCGGAAAAGCCTCGCTTACAAAGTGTCAGCTATGAATAACAAACAATAAAATTTACAATATATTAATGAAACAGGAAAAAATGTTGGAAATTTATTTGATTTACATTATTTTTCGTAATTATCCCGCTCGGAAAAGTCTTCTGTAATTCTCGGCAAGTGAATGTTTGTGGCATCAACATGCATCGCAACATTTTTTCACAATGTTTTTTTTTTCTTTTAATGTCATGACGTCGATATATAAAAGCGTAATTGTTATTTTAATTAACGCAACAACTAATAAATCAGTAAAACATCGTTAAAAATTCAGATAAACGTCGAGTTAAAAATCAATTGATGATATAACAAACACGTGTAACGAATCTGCCGTCAAGTGAATCTGACGACACGTTCATGCATTTTTGACGTTAAAACCCATAGATAATATTTTTTTATTATCTTTAAATGGATAGTGGTCGACGGGATAATGGAAAAGTGCCCAATATATCTAACATAAATGAGACATTAAATTTTAATATTTTATTTGCTAGTTGTACAAAATTATATTTAATACAGTAAAAAAGAACTAACGTTGATTTTTTTTTTCTATTACTTCCAGAAACTTCGACAACGACTGAAAAAGAAACACACGATCCTGGATAGAAAATAGTTCGCTATTTTCTATGTGATGGTTGACTAGTGGATTTGGAGTAGCTATGTGTTTCCGGACCTTCAAAGATAGGACAACAATCCCAATCTGGAGAGATCTGCTATTTATTATCTTTGTTATTGTCTTGTAACATTATTTAAAACGTTTAATAAAAGTTTAAAAACTTTTCAACATGATTCATAAATCAAAAGCTTTACTTGAAAAGAGACTTTACTTATTTAACTTTTTGATTACGAGCTAGGACTGCGAGTATTTTTATATTCTCTCGTACCACAATTTACAAAAAATATTCTTCGTTGTAGATTTCTCTTGAACTCTGATCCTTGTATAAGGGTAGAGATTACTCGAGGCAGAGTAATTTTCTGATGCGAATAGAATAAATAAAATAGTCTCTGGGACGACATGTGTCCCAAATAGTATTGCCAGGTATGCCGCATAAATCAGGTCTCTGAATGCTCTGGACACCAGTAATTTCTTACAGTTTATTTCGAGATCTTTAATCGCAGATAATTCTGCCATTAGATAAAGCGTAAAAAATTATTTTAAAATACTAGTGTCCAGAGCATTTGGAGCCCCGTTTTATGCGGCACGCCTGACAACACTAGTCCCAAACTCGTAATCAAAAGGTTGACAACTGTTGTGAAATT
Source organism: Maratus speciosus (assembly GCA_963932465.1). Classification (NCBI taxonomy): domain Eukaryota; kingdom Metazoa; phylum Arthropoda; class Arachnida; order Araneae; family Salticidae; genus Maratus; species Maratus speciosus. The sequence goes on from OZ010793.1 coordinate 179,641,718, forward strand.
ACGTGTAAAACAATTGACATGCACTTTTATCTCGAGAACTACTGAAGCGTTTTCAATACTCTTTTTAATATTTTTTACAACAGATGAACTATAAATTGTTCGTACATCAAAAAGTTAAAATAAAAAATGTAATAGTTGCATTAAATTAAAAATGAAAACTGGATTTCTTTCACTTACGAAATTGCGTAACTACCGTATTTTTTATTTCTTGCCTAATCATCAAGTTACAGTTTAGCTAATCAATGTCATCTGTTTTACATTTGATTTCGCAAACGTTGTTACCTCCTTATAAAACAATTAACAATGAAATGTTATTTAACACTAGAAAAACCGAGAATTTTACTCAAATTTTAGAAAAATATTTTACACCAGAATTTTTATTTTAAATTATTAACTTATCCATTTAACTAGATTTTTTTACCTGTATCGTTTTAAACTAGTTTTATATATAAAAAAAAAAATCTGGTTCGAACCGAGATATATTCATCTGGTGGCAGTCAAAATGACTGCTCGCGGTCTTCCCAGGGTTGCCAGATGGGCTACTTTTTTTAAATTCAAATTGTTGATAGACACCACTTTCTTGAAATGGTAAAATGGGCCATATTTAATGACATATTAAGGCGAAAACAAAGGTAATTTTACTGTTTCAAAAAAGTGGTAGCAATCAAGAAATCTGAATTTAAAAAAGTAACCTACTGGCAACACTGGGTTTTTCTAGTGTTAATGTTTCTAATTTAAATTGTGGTGTAGATATAAACTTATCAGAATAACAACGAAACAAGAGAAAACCATTTTTGTTGTTGTTTAAAGATAGCATCGAAGAAATATGAAGTACAATATGTCTTCTTAAAAATATACATAAAGAAAAAAAATTGAGTATTTTTTATTCACAAATTTTATTTAAAGACTATTTTACTCTAAGGCTACTAAATACTTTTTACTTTTTAAGTTACTTTCATTCTGAATACTTTATATACTATCTCAGGGTTGACGAACCTTTTTATAGTCGCGTGTCAATTTTTTTTTCAAAAAATATTTTACTTGACCTTGACGTACCAACTAAAAAACAAATTTAGTGGATTGAAATATAATGAATCAAAAGTACTTGAAAATTACTTATTAAGGTATTTTCTAAAATGAGTAACATACATGTAAGTATTACACTGCAATAATTATAGAAACAATTAAATTTTATAAATTAATTAAAAACATAAAGTGATTAATTGTTGTATCTTGGATGAAAAATAATTCATATCATATTAATGCTCAGTTTATTTCAACAGAATTAAAACTATATGAATTTATATGGCAACCATTCTCTATTTGATTTTTTATATTATAAATTTGCGAAAATGATGATTCACAGATATAAATAGTAGAAAAAATTATTAAAATTGAAAAAGAAAGACAGTTTATTTAAATAGTTCTGAAATTAATTTCCAAGTTGCCATAATTCACCATCGGTAATAATCTTTCTTTTCTGATAGTTTGATAGTTTGATAGTTTTCAAATATTTTCTTTGTTTTATAAATTTTCGAAACCATATTGAATAAGATTAAAATTCTTCAATTTGCAATTAATCGAATTCAGAATCGAATCATATCATCTAAGTTCGTGTATTTTGTGTAAAATCGCTGTTTATAGACATAATCAACGCCGCGCTGTGCCAAAATTATTCTTTGGCGTCCCACGGTTCGCCGACCCTGCATTATCTGAAAAACTCGTTGATATAATACACTAAATTATTCCTCATTTGTTAACAAATAATTTTCCGTACTCCTAAAAAATATGTTTTATCCGTTAATTCTTCCCGAATGTCTGAAGCAGAGGGAGAAATTCCGCTCACTCCTAGCACACATGCCTATTGGCTCTATTAATCCGAATTCATTTTTAAAATGAAAAACCAAACATTCTATAAATTAATACTTCTAATATAATAAAAAATAAATAACTAAAATAAAATAAACCAACAACAAAAAAAAGAAACGTTTTCGAATTTTAAAATAAATCAACTATTCATTTTCTCATTCATTTAAAAGTATTCACAATTTATTTTTTAAAGTTATAAAAAAATATTAGCATTTAAAACATATTTTAATGGATACAATTAAAATAGATAATTAATTAAAATATTAAATGGAAAAAAATCGATTTTACTCAAAAAAAAAAAAAAAAAAACTTGCATAAAAATATAATATTTATATTTTACATCTAGCAATATTTTATATAAAATATTTACAATTTATACTTTTATCCTTTTTAGGTGCGTTCGTAATTATATAAATACGTAGCACCTATAGTCGTCGTTCAGTCCGTCTGTCTGTCCGTCCGTCTGTCCGTCTGTCCGCATATAACAGAGCAAAAACTACCAACCGAATGGTCTGAAATTTTAAATATATGCTTGTTGCAAAATTTTGTCGAGCCATTTCAAATTTTATGAAAATCGGATGTATAGTTTAATTACAGGGACAGTCAAAAGTTTTTCTTTACATTACGGCCAATGGGGAAAATTATTGCAAGTGCATTTGAATGATATTACAGCCCTCCGAATGGTCTGAAATTTTAAATATATAATTGTTGCACAATTTTGTCGAGCCATTTCAAATTTTATGAAAATCGGATGCATAGTTTAATTACAGGGACAGTCAAAAGTTTTCCGTTACATTACGGCCAATATGAAAAAAAATTATTGCAAGTGCATTTTAATGATGTTTTAGCCTTCCGAATGGTCTGAAATTTTAAATATATAATTGTTGCAAAATTTTGTCGAGCCATTTCAAATTTTATGAAAATCGGATGTATAGTTTAATTACAGGGACAGTTAAAAGTGTTCCGTTACATTACGGGGAATGGGGAAAAATTATTGCAAGTACATTTTAATGATGTTACAGACTATGCACTTATGAAGTGCAAAAAAATATACATTCAGTACAATATGGGGTGCAAAAAATAATTATAAAATTAGTTATAGTACGAACGCACCTCATTTGCCACGTTTGACGAGCAATTTCCAACTTGTTTAATACAGTCGAATCCGGTTAATACGCGGATTTTTTCTGAGCCCTTGATTATCGCCCATAACTCTAATGCAAAAATAGCACGTTTAAAACGCGAACCCGCTTAATACACGATAGATTTTCGGTCCTTTGAGTAAAAAAAGTACGCTTAACCCCTTGGGGACGAACGACACGTATACGTGCCGCATGAAGTGCTCAGTATCCTTGTTTTTCCTCACCAGTAAAATTTTACTGTAAAATTTGCTTTATTTAATCGGCGCTTTTTCTCGATTCAAGAAGACATAAATTTTTGTTTTTAAAAAACGGTGACAAAAGATTAAAAATTTCGTAAAAGGCTCCCGTCCCGAAGGGGTTAAGACGCGAATTCATTGATAATGATGCGAATTCCTTCTATCTACTCCAGTGTGGCCAATTTAGCGGATATTTTTTATTCAGATAAAAAGCATTGTTTCCGAATAGTAATATTTACTTTATTTAATAACAGATTAATAAAGGCGAATATTACTAATCGAAAATAGTGGCAGATATTTTAATAAAAATATCCCGCTAAATTACCAACACTGCCATTCTTCTTTGATCCTGCGTCCTAACATTTTTTTTTTCTTTCGTGTATGTTTTTAGTGTAGTAGAGAGATACAGACGAATTCGGGATAACCAGATACGTCATAAAAATTATTATGATTAGAGATGACTATACCTGTTGTTAGTGAGATTTTAAAGGTACGTTATATCATAACTATGTTTTATAATACATTAAAGGCAAAAAAAAAATAAACTCGTAAAGATTAAACACATGTGACTGCGGTTGTATAATTCTTTTATGTTTTCAATGTTTCCTTTACTTTTTGCTATGCTACCCAAAGATTAATAACTATAGTTTTTACTTGTATAAAAAAGGACAAATTATAATGGTACTCGTTGTCACAATCACAAGTACTAAATATGAATTTAACTCATTTAAACGATTAGATGTGTAAATAAGCCCAGCTCATGCAACATTATACAAATCACGTTTAATACGCTATCCCACTTAGGCCAATGTCAGGCGGACGTTTTTATGCACGCTTCTTTACTTACGTTTTATCCATTCACAATGCTATAGCACTGTGAATGGATAATACGTAAGCAAAAAAGCGTGCAAAATGACGTTCGTCTGACATTAGCCTTAATACGCGACTTTTGTCCACTCCCTTGAAACGAGTCTTAACCGGGTTCCACCGTACTAAAGTATTAAAACCCCAGACACAATCTCCTTAAAGACGAAATCTTTCTGAAATTCAAAGCTTTTTAAAGAAATTAATCAAGTCACACCCATCTTTGGCAAACATGCTTACTTCAAACTGTTTCGCTACTGTACAACGTTAGCCAAGTGGTTAGAGTTCGACTCCAAGGTCAGCAATTTTTATTTCATCCCCATTTTCTTCAATTGACATATGTTTTATTTCCTGTAACGGAGAAAAAAAAAGAAACGGATATTCGTCTATTAACGGGAAAATCTGGTAGCACTACTGCCAGAAAAATTTCCGTGAATAGAAGAAAGTATTCTGAGAATTTAACAGACTATTTACCTGCTGTGTTACCAATTTATCACATTTTTTTTTATTCAATATACCTACCAGAAATTTTTAACAGTAATTTTTAATGACAAACATTCCAGGAATACATGCATAAAGCAAAGATTATTATTCAAAGTTTCTGCTAGATGATTCAAACTAAAGGCATTCTAAATTAGTATCGAGCGTATTCATCACCGGTACACAAAGTGTTAACCCTTTAGAGGTGGTGGTATGTTTATGAAACCACTTAAATTTAATTTCCAACTGCCACAATGGCACCAGGATTTTGGTTACATTTTTTTCCGTTTATAACGCATTTGAAAAAAAAGCTTTTTCTGATTTTCAAATAAATTTGTACGTAAATTCCGGTGTTGTTCATTCATCTCAACATTTTAGCAATGAAAGAGCTTTTTTCCCGTTTATAATGCAAGTGATAAAAAGCTTTTTCTTATTTTCAAATAAATTTATACGTAAATTCCGGTGCTATTCATTCATTTCAACATTTTAGCAATAAAAGTGTTTTGCCCCTGAAAGGGTTAATACATTGTCTCTATACTATAGGCCTATACACTTGCATCAATCCCATATGTTTATATGCGTACTTAAATATAACTGTCTATACAATAGGTACACAAAAAACTTTTTTTTTCTTTTTTTTAACAAATGAAAGTTAATCCTACCATATGAATATATTTCGATTCGAACCAGAAATTTCTTTATAAAATAAGTTTCAAAGACACAAAGAAGAAAAAAGTTTAATAAGTTAAACAGTTTTAAATAAAAATTCTAGTGTAAAATATTTTTTATAAAACTTGAGTAAAATTTCCGGCCTTTCTAGTGATAACTGACATGATTTTTTTTTCTTTTTGGCTATTGTAATATATAAGCCTTTAATGAATTTACAAATTAAGGAAATACATTTAAAAATTCTAATCAAATACATCTATCTATCCGTTCAATCAAAAGACATTTTCTAAAATCTAGAATGGCTAAATATATAAGTAACAAAAAAATAGTAAGGCTATCCTCCCTCATGCAAGAGAATAAAAGTTTTCTTCGCGGAACAACGGAATTCACCGCCTCCCCCCCCCCCCCACACACACACACCCTACAGAGATTTAAAAAAAAATTTATTCCAACACTCATGAAATGTCTTTTTACCCGACTGAAAAGAAGGGTTATGTGTTTCACGCGTATCTGTGTATGTGGATTTCTTTATACCCTCGAAACATCCCAACGGCTGGATGGATTTTAATGAATGAGGTATCTATCAATTCGTCTTAACGGCCCGAAAGTAATAGGCTAGGTTTTGTTTTTATAAATTCAAAATGGCGGCCGTAAAATACAAAATTGGTGGTAGAGACGAAAAAAAAATTACGAACCCTATTGAATGGCATATCATTGGATAGGTCTTTCAAAATGAAGACGATGTTTCATTGACTATTTTACAGTCAGAAGCTCCGTTAAAATATTATACAACCTGAAAGTTGTGTATGTAGGAGCTCTAGCTTTACTGCAACTCTAACCATCATAGACATCTATAGACCTCTTCAAAACAGTGTTTATAGATAGGAACTAACAATTAAACACAACTCAAAAGTCATCAAGTAAATAAAAAAATAGGTAAATAATATAAACAAGTAATATAAAAAAAAAATTTAAGTCAATTCCTACTTAGGTCAATAAGAGAATTTTTTTTCTCCCATTCTTCTTTCTTCTTGAGTGGCGATTAAAATGCCTTAATCAAGAAGAGGGATCTCTCGGTCTTAAAATACCTTGATCAAGAAGAGGGATCTCTCGATTATTGAAAGTTAATTAATTTAATTTAATTAATAAATTAATATTTGAAAAAACTGGATTAACATCAAGTGTCATCCACTACAAGTTTTAAAAAAATATATTTGAGCTTGATTGGATGAATAATAAGTATTTTATTAACGATTGAAAATTTGAACAAGATATATACAGGGTGTTCCGTTAAAGGGGTCCAATATTAATAGGGGTAATAGAGGAGATCACACGGAGCATAAATCAGTATATAATGCCTGGCCGGATCTCAATAATTTTCAAGTTACAGCAAATAGAATGAAAAATCGGAAATTTGTAAAAAAAACCTCATTGCTAAACTATCGATAATGCTACATAAAAACGAAGCACATATTTAGAAAGAGCAGAAAAAATCCTACGAAATGACATAAGTTGTTTTAGAATATTGAGAATTAATGGCGATTTACAAGCTCTGAAACAGTGAAAAAATACAAAATCAAATATTTAGCAAAATAGTTAATCGTTAATTCCAAAAATGCAACTCTACCTACATCAAGGAAAATGTTATAAAATTTGGTCCATTCCGAAAGCTTTCGAAGAAGCTGACAATAAACCATATCAGTTTAATTGTATGGGAGAAATCAAGCAGTTCCCTAGTTACAACTCTGTACTGTTGCACGCTCGGAAAGGGCGAAACTCCGCCCATGACGATTGTAAACACCCCGTTTTAATATCTTTCAATTATACATTTCTGATCAACCTCTATCAATACCCTTTCATTATTCAGTCTGGTCAAGTGAATGACATATTGTGCAGCTCTCGCCTTGTCTTAAAGCAAACTCCGTGACTGCTGCGTTTCCTCCATGAACTTTCAGGATGATGAAGAAGAAGTACATTTTATGCAAATTTTCTATGTGTATAGGAAGAAAAGTGTAATAAAACAGTCATCAGTGGGCGTTATGTTAAAACGAGGCTGTTGTAAGTGGGATTGTAGTAAGTTGATGTATAATAATTATGCCGGAATACTCTAACGAAGAATATGCGGACATGCATCTGATGTACGGGCAAGCTCATGGAAATGCATGTCTAGCACAGCGCATGTACCGTGAGCAATTTCCAAGGAGACGTTGCCCAAGTTCGAAACTCTTCATAAAAATCGATAGACGATTACGGGAGACTGGATCGTTTAATACAGCAAGCATTGATGCAGGGAAACCTCGACATGTACGAACACCTGCAATGGAAGAAGATGTACTGAATATTTTTAAAGATAACCCCTCCACGAGTACACGAGCTGCTGCGTCTGAAGTCGGTGTTTCTCACCAAAGTGTGTGGCGTGTTCTGCGTGCAGAAAACATGCACCCCTTTCATGTGCAGCGGGTACAACTGTTATCAGTAACAGATTGTGCTCAGCGGGCAGAATTCGTACGCTGGTTGCTTAATGTAACAGAAAATAATCCACAATTTCTGGAAAATATTTTATTTACTGATGAAGCAACATTTACGAGAGAGGGCGTGGTAAACACGCACAATATGCACACATGGTCATATACAAATCCGCACACTGTTTTCCCGTCGAACGCACAACAAAAGTTCAGTGTGAACATATGGGCGGGTGTCCTCGGCGATTATCTCATAGGACCATATTTACTCCCAGATGTACTCAATGGCAGTACGTACTTGGTTTTTCTACGGGATATCTTACCGCAGTTACTGCAAAATGTGCCAGCAACATTGCGCCACAATATGTGGTTTATGCACGATGGCGCACCAGCACATTTTTTCATAGGTGTTCGCAATCACCTCAATTCAACATATCCTGGGAAATGGATTGGACGCAGTGGACCTGTTGCTTGGCCTGCACGCTGTCCAGACCTCAATCCTTTAGACTTTTTTGTTTGGGGACACCTTAAATCGCTGGTGTATGAAACGCCTGTGGATACACCGGAGGATTTACTAGCGCGAATCGTTGTCGCTGCAGGAGACATTCCCAACTCCGTCGGAGTTTTTCGGCGTGTTCGCCAATCTTTACGACGTCGCTGTCGGCTGTGCGATTCTGTTAATGGGCGCAACTTCGAACACCTATTATAATAATGTCCGTTCGTCTGCCTTCCGACATTGAACTGTGCAGCGCAGGCCAGAAGACTATGCTTCACATATGTCATAAAGTACGTGGAGTGTAATTCTTTATTTGTCATTTTTCTTTTATTTTCAACACTTTTTGGCACAGTATTTTGTAAGTCACAGACTGTGGTGTACTCAAATTGTAAATTACAAAGTTTGTATGAATTAATTTAAAATTTAGTGTCTTTTTTAAATTTATAATTAATAAAATTATTATGCTATTTGTTATTATTATTTCCTATCATAAATTATGATGCACATATACATACAATAATTGTCCATGTAAAACATGTACTGAAACTTCTTGCATAGTTACAAATCGCAATATTTTTAATTATTTCCGAATTTTCACCACCAGTTTAATTTTAAAGAATTTAACTTAAGCTTTATATCAATAAAAGACCACTTTAAAATGTAGACTATTATTGTAAAGTTATTTTGGTTCATTCAACTCTTGAATAATTAAAAATGTTGCATCTCAGAAGAAGCATGATCGAAAATGTATAGTTGAGAGTAATTAAAAAGGCGGTGTTTTCAATCGTGATGGGCGGAGTTTAACCTTTGCTAGTGTCAAAGAAAGCGGAGTTGTAACTAAGAAACTGATTAATTTCTCTCACACTATTAAACCGATATGGTTCATTGTAAGCTTTTTCGAAAGTTTTCGGAATGGACCAAATTTTACTACATTTTCCTTGTTGTAGCTAGAGTTGTCTTTTTGGAATTAACGATTAACTATTTTGATGTATATTGGATTTCGTACTTTTTTCACTGTTTCAGGGCTTGTAACTCGTCAATAAATATTGCTATTTTAATACAATTGATGTCATTTTGTAGGTTTTTTTCTGTTCTTTCTAAATATGTGCTTCGTTTTTATGTAGCATTATCGATAGTTTAGCAATGAGGGTTCTTTTACAATTTTCCGAATTTTCATTCTATTTGCTGTAACTTGAAAAATATTGAGATCCGACCAGGCTTTATATACTCATTTATGCTCCATGTGATCTCCTCTATTACCCCTATTAATATTGGACCCCTTTAACGGAACACCCTGTATAGCGAGAGTGTGTGCTAATAATAGAAATTGAAAAAAATAGTTTCACATTGATGAGAAATAATTAATTAGTTAGCTTTTTATGCAGTCGGGTTTTTTTTTTAATTTAATTGTTTATTTCTTGACTCCTGTCGTGCATTACCACACAGCACCTTCCCCTACGCTTTTGAGATTTCGATAGAATAATTATCTCAAATCTCTTCAGAAGATTTTAAAATAATTGGGAAGTACGCTCTTAGCAAACAAATCAACAACACTATTGGAAATTTTTTAAAGATCTTTGATTAGCATTTATTTTTTTTTTAAGTCTTTGTTGGGTTTGTTTTTTGCCATGCATTAATTAATTCAAGTTGTGGAAAGTTAAATCAATTAGTCATTTACAGTCAGAATGATGAAATGATCGAGTTTATAAAACTACTTCACCAACTATTTTTAACATACGAATTGTGGTATAGTAATTGAAGCGTGTTCAATCAGAATGTTCTTTTGTATCCCCTGTTCTATTCTTCATGTAGTCAGAATTGCAAAAATATTAAAGCAGGTTTTTGCATATTTCCTTTTGATCTCTACATATAAACTAAGGTGAAAAAAACGTTACCCATCGGAAAGGAGCTATTTAGGCTCAAATGCTAAAGTACGGGTGGGAGGAGGGGGGGGGGGGGGGAGAAGTGAATAGCTCAAATTACAAGAATATTTCTTCTTTTTGTTTTCTTTTAGTTCAAGATTTAGACGCTTAAAATAAAAATAACATATACACATGAAAATCTATTTATTATCTTTTTTTCTTTTTTTCTTTTCTTTTTTTTTTTTTTTTTTAACCATTTGGTAAAATGGTTATTGTTCTCGTCAGGATGGGAAATCAAAAGCATATCTGAAGGTTTTTATTGGTTTAATCCGCAGTTTATTCGTTTTCTGATTGGTCTATTCAGTAATTTGTATTTCCCTTTACTTTCAACAGAGATGGATACCTTCTGTTGCCTCTATGACAAAAAAGTAATAAAAACTAAAAAAAAATTAATAACTCAGAAACAAATTGAGATACAGCTTTCAAACGAATTGCATTTAAAAGTACATTTTTTTCTCTATACGACGGTGTAAAAAGTAATATTGTGGGATGTTTAGAAGTTTAAGAATGAAATTTCATTTAAAATGGGTTCCAGATTTCCAAGAAATCTGATGATAGAAAAGCCTTTTCCCGAACAGCCAATGAAATGCTTGGATAATACATAAGTTTCAGGTGGATAATACGTACGAGTCGCAGGCGATTTTTGTCGCTTGGAATTTTTACGTGTAATAACACTATTAATATTTAATTCATGACGTACGTAATGTACGATCAACTCCGTGCGATTTTTTATGTCTTACATTTTAGTCTTCGAAAAATCAGTTTCCAAATGGTCGTTGTAATTTGATAAATTGCTTTTTCTTAATTTTGTTGTTGTTGTTGTTGTTGTTGTTTCTTTCGGTTATTATAGAAATGTCATCCATACTCTGCTTTATCTTAAAAGTAAATAATCGTAACAAATTATAGCTTATTTTTGCTAATTAAAATTATTGTTTAAGCAGAAAACTTCTACCTGTAGATATTGAATGACTCGATGGTGAGTAAAACTGGATTAGAGACATGCGCGTAGACCAGTGTTTGCCAACCTTTTTTTTTGTCGCGCCCCACCAAAGCATTTCTAAAGTCATGATGTCCTCCCTCCCTTCTGTATCATATAAACCTTATTACATAAAAAATAAACTTCTATTTTACCAAAAGGATCCGAAAATAGCATTAACACTGATAAGGGATTTCACATTCTTCAATTTATCAAAATCAATTTTTTTTAATTACAAGCATGTTTTTAACATAACCCTATGCATGCAATGAGGCCACGGATCTTCGCATTTACAGTTACAAAAGTTTTGTCGTTTTTCAACAACTTCGCTCAAATTTAAACGTGATAATTAGTCAACATTTTGATCTTCGTAAAATTTCTTTAAATCTCTCTCATATTTTGTATTACATTTGATAAAATGGATATATTTTGTAATGGATTTTAGTACTTCATAAAGAAAGAGAGATATTTGTTTATCAGCGAGACTGTATGGGTAACATAATTCACAAGTAACATTAGTGATGGGCGATAATGAGATGTTTTTCTCGATTTTCTCGATTGTATGGACATCTCGATATTTTTCGATTGTATAAATTTTTTCTCGATGACTACAGTTTGCAAATTTCTTTTATAAATCATATATTATGTATTATATACGTCATACATTTATCAAGAATCGTCTGCGGGTGAACTGGAATGAGTCTATGTTAATAAAGACTAGGTGACTTCGACCGCTAGCAGGCCCCTCCTTTAATCGGGGCCCCTAATTTATACGTAATCTTGTAATATGAAATCACGAACAGGTTACCCGCTATATACGGCACTGATATATGATAGCAGGCGGGTGTGGTGTGCACGCACTAGAAAATCTTGTAAAAAATATAATATCGAAACGAATGAACGTCGGACCAGATCTCTTGGGGGAGGGGTCAAAGCGAGCGGAGGGGCACAGCAGCTGCATAATATGATTAAGTCGTCACAGGTCTTTAGGCCTTTCCAACTATATGTCACATGAGAAGTCTGGATCTGAATTTATAAAAATGCCCTCCCCGTGGGGGGGGGAGGGGTGCGGGAGGTGGATGACATGAGTAAGTGGTCATAAGCCTTTCCAACAATATGTCACATGAGGGGTCTCGGCTAAATTTAGAAAAACACCCCCGTGGGGGAAAAGTGGGGGGGCGGTCACCGGAGGTGCATTACATCAATGAGTAGTCACAGACCTTTCCAACGATATCTCACATGAGGGGTCTTGGCTAAATTTGAAAAAGTGCCCCCGGGAGGGGCAAAGTGGTGGTGGGGACACCGTAGGTACATAACATCAATAAGTAGTCACAGGCCTTTCCAACGATATCTCACACGAGGGATCTTGACTAAATTTGAAAAAGTGTCCCCCAGGGGGGGCAAAGAGTGGGGGGACTGTCACCGGAAGTGCATAACATCAATAAGTAGTCACAGACCTTTTCAACGATATCTCATAAGAGGAGTACTGACTAAATTTGGAAAAGTGTCCTCCGGGGGGGGGGGGGAGTGGAGGGGGGCGGCCACCGGAAGTGCATAGCACTAATAAGTAGTCACAAACCTTTCTAACGATATGTCACATGAGGGGTCTTGGCTAAATTTGGAAAAGTGTCCTGAAATTTCATATATTATAAATAATATTTAGCGTAGGGTTCCATAAAAAAATCCGATCTAAAATGATAAAAGCGGAAAAAACTACCCTCGCAGTGGGGGCCAAATTGGGGAGGTGAGGAAGAAAGTCTCATAATATGAAAGAGTCATCCGAGAGCTTACCGATGACATATCACATGACTGCTCCAAAAAAAGTTTGAAAATTGCTCCCCCTCTCTCCCCCCGTGGGCTCACTCTTTCACCCCGGAATTCACACAGAACGCCACTTTAAAATTTTTATGTTCAATAAATAATATTTACCGGAAGACTGCATAAAAAACCCATATTTAAAGTGATATTTAAATTTATTATAGAAATCGGCTACGGTTTTAAAAATTTGTTCGCCCCTTCCCCACCCCCCTTTGAGCGAAGAAAGGTTCATAGTATGAAAGAGTGGTCAAAGGGCTTTTCGATTATATGCCACAGGAAGGGTTCGGTAAAATTTTTAAAATTGCACCCCATGAGTCCACTCTCACGTCCTCCTCCCTCGAAATCACCCGACCCAGCTTCCTCTTTGAAAATTTTATATTTAATAAATAAATTTTATCGGAGGGTTCCAGGTATGTGACATCTTGGTAGGGCTAAAATAACAGAAACTTTGAAAATTAAAGCTTCATTTCACAGCTCTTTGTCATGCCTTTTTCTCTATCTCGTCCCTTGGTACTCTCGATAAATTTTCTTACTTTTCTTCTCTGCCGAGGACGAGAGAAATCCTCGAAAAGCTTCTCATAGCGAAATGTTGAAAAGCGCGAGAGAAATCCTCGAAAGGCTTTTCATTGGGAGATTTCGAAAAGGACGAGAGTAACAAGCGAGAGGCTTCCCATCGAGAAAGGTTGAAAAGGGCGAGAGGAAACTCTCGAGAGACTTCCCATCCCAAAAGGTTTAAAACCGCGAGAGAACCACCCATCGAGCAGCTTCCCATCTGGGAGCGTCGAAATGCTGGAAAAATCATCGAGATGAGATTTGCCGAAATGCGAGATGGAAATGAAGCTTTCAGAGTCAAACTTACCGCATTTCTGGTTTAAGACATAATTTCTCAAAGGAGTCCATCTGCTTATCCAATCTCTTTTTATCTCACAGGCTATCTAAGCCTGAGAGCTAATGTACCCGTCATTAAAATGTACGATTTGCTTTAATTTTTTTTATGTTCATTCTGATAAGGCGTTCCGCTGTTTAGTTTTGACGGTTCATTGATTAAGGATAAAGGGAGGGAAGGGGACCTGGTCCCCCCCCCCCCTCCTTAATTTAGATAAATAGATTTTTCATGCAGAATTCTTCGATTTGCTCCAAATTTCGTATACCGGTTTATTATGTTAAGGAGCTTCCCTGATTAAACTTGGAAGTTCATTAGTTAAGTATGAAGGGGGAAAAGGGGGATAGACCCCCTCCTTAATTTAGATAAATGGGTTTTTCATGCAGAATTATTCGATTTGCTCCAAATTTGGTATACCGGTTCATTATGTTAAGAAGTTGCCTTGATTAGATTTGGAGGTTTACGGGTTAAGTATAAAGGGGGAGAAGGGGGCTAGACCCCCCCACCCTTAATTTAGATAAATGGGCTTTTCATGCAGAATTATTTGATTTGCTCATAATTTGGTATACCGGTTTATTATGTTAAGGAGCTTCCCTGATTAAACTTGGAAGTTCATTGGTTAAGGATAAAGGGGGAGAAGGGGGGCTGGTCCCCCACTTAATTTAGATAAATGGGTTTTTCCATGCAGAATTACTCGATTTGTTCCAAATTTGGTATACCGGTTTATTATGTTAAGGAGCTTCCCTGATTAAACTTGGAGGTTCATTAGTTAAGTATAAAGGGGGGAAAGGGGGGTAGACCCCCTCCTTAATTTAGATAAATGGGTTTTTCATGCAGAATTATTCGATTTGCTCCAAATTTGGGATACCGGTTTATTATGTTAAGAAGCTGCCTTGATTAGATTTGGAGGTTTATGGGTTAAGTATAAAGGGGAGGGGCTAGTCTCCCCTTAATTTAGATAAAAGTGTTTTTCATGCAAAATTATTGGATTTGCTTCATATTTAATATACCGATTTATTCCGATATGGCGCTTCCTGCATTAGATTTGGAGATTCATTGGTTAAGTATACAAGGGCGAAAAGGGGGCAAGTCCCCTCCCCTTAATTTAGATAAATGGATTTTCATGGAGAATTATTCAATTTACTTTAATTTTTTTTTCTATGTTTGTTCTGATAAGGAGTTTTCCGATTAGATTTAGAGGTTCATTAGTTAAGTATAAAAGGGTTAAAGGGGTTAGACCACCCTTAATTTAGCGATATGTTTCTTTTTTTCATGCAGAATTATCTGATTTGCTTCAAATTTGATATACTGATTTATTATAGTTAAGGAGTTTCCCTGATTAGATTTGGAGGTTCATTGGTTAAGTATAAAAGGGGCAAACGGGGGATATTTCCCTTCATTTATTTTTTGAGGGACATTATTCTTTGAAATAAGAGTATAATATACAGTTAGCGTTAATAACCCGTGAGCTCAATGCCATCAGTTTAACTGGCACTTATTATTTTATTGCTATTAACCGATGTGGGTTATGAAGCATAGTGGTTTATGTATTCAGTTCTGTATAGTCCTAGTTTCAAACTTTACTGTTAAATTTAGTGTCATTTTGCCACGAATTTTCAATGTTTCTCTTATTTTAGCTCTGCCAAGCTGCCCCATACCTGGAGACTCAGATAAATACTATTTATTAAATATAAAAAGTTCAAAGAGGAAGGTGAGTGAATTCTGGGGTGCGCGAGAGTGCACAAAGGTAGGGGGGGGGGGTAATTTTCAAACTTTTACCAAACCTCTCCTTGACATATCATCGGAAAGTCCTTTCACCACTCTTTCATATTATGAACCTTTCTCCTCCCAGAGTTGAATTCCGGAAGGGGTTCGGGGGGGGAGGGGAGCGGTGCTGGGGTGACTTTTTTTTTTTAATTGTAGAGATTTCTACAATAAATATCATTAAATGAGGTTTTTTAATGGAGCTCTCCGATAAATATTATTTATTAAATATAAAATTTTAAAAGTGGGGCTGCGTGATTTCCGGGTATATTCTAGGATAAAAGAGGGAACCCACGTGGGAGGGGTAGATTTCAAACTTTTTTTGGACCAGTCATTTGATCTATCATCGGAAAGTTTTCGGTTATCATCGCAAAGTTACTCTTTCATATTATGAACCTTTCTTCTTCCTTCCTTAGTTTGGCGCCCCGAGAGAGGCACTTTTCGAACTTTTTTGAAATCGTAGCGTTTTTAAACATTTTAGATCGGATTTTTTTACGGAGCCCTCCGATAAATAATTTTTAATATATGAAAATTTCAAAGAGAAGGATGGGCAGGGTATATTTCGGGGGGGGGGGGGGGCACGATAATTGGAATCCTGGGAGTTGGGACTCTTTTCTATCTTTTGCTGACACCCCTCATGTGATATATCGTTGGAAAGCTTTGTGACTACCATTTCATTTTATATATCGCCCGCGCCCCTCCCCCTTACTTTGCCCCCAAGCGGGGGCACTTTACTAAATTTAGCCGACACCCCTCATGTGCCATATCGTTCGAAAGTCCTGTGACCACTTATTCATATTATGCACTTTCCTTGCCCCTCCCTCCTACTTTGCTCCGCGCGGGAGTTCGTTTAATGTATTCCAGTCGAAGACTTTATAAAAATGGGGAAATTAAAGATCCAATCTCAAATGACGTAGAAAAATCAATAAAAATTTTTGATCCCTTTTATCATCCTTTAGTTCATATTTTTGCCACTAGGGGGTGCTTTTGATTCTTATTTCTTTGGCCATTTTGGTACTAATTGCCGAAAAATTCTAATTTTTGATACTTAAATTCCCCTTACCGCTTCATAGCTACTCGCGTTTTTTCAGCTTTTTTCAACCAGGGGGCACCCTTACAAGACTTTTCCAGTCTTATGGCTCCTTTATAGTTTCCCTTTGGTTTGTTGTTTTTTTATTCCATCTGTTTTCAGTTACCCTATATTTAATAAAATCTGCCTTATATATATGTAAAAACAATGATTTCAATAATCGATTCTAGAACATCTCCTTTGTAGATTCTCGAAAGTAATCGATGACTGTATCGATTGTGTATTTTACGATAACGATTTTTTTCGATTGGTAAATTTTCGAGAATCGCCCATCACTAAGCCCTATCACTACTATGAAATTGTCGGCCAGAATAATAGCTAAGTTTTCCAATAACTGTTTTTAGCTTTTCTGGTTATAATCGATTGTAAAACATCTCGATTGTAGATTCTATGAATTAATCGATGGCTGTATCGATTGTGATTTTTTACGATGACGATTTTTCTCGATTGTCGAATTCTCGAGAATCGCCCATCACTAAGTAACATTTCAGAATTCACACTTTCATTCATTTTGAGTAACTATTTTTCTTTCTCCTCATAACACACTTCTTTCACAGGGTTTGTATGCATCAAGGTATTCAGGGGATTTTAAATGTTTCAGTACCAGAAATTTCATAAAATATTGGTCGCTGCACCTGAAGATAGATTTTCTTGTCATTAAATAAGCAAATATTACTTTACAAAAATTCCGGTAACAGGTCCTTGTAGCGTACAAACTCTGTTTGATAGCAGGCTTTCTTTTTCCCATTATTTTTATTTGGCCACAATGTTTTCTCCGATTTTAAATTTTAAAATGCAAGTATCATGAAGTATTTTTATATATTGTGTATGTAGTCTGAAAGAGCCATAAGAAGTGTACTTTCTACCCATTTCCTTCCGTGATATGCATGGGGATTTATTAATTTCATAAATGTAGAACTCACTTCGATAATTCAAAACATTTTTTAGTTTAAACATGTCCAAATAGTCCATTTTAGATATACCCTACAAATTTTATATGTAAAAGTTCCTTCATGGTGCATATTGCACTGTGAATAGATGTACAAGTTTTTTTTTTTTTTTTTTTTTAATAAATAGTATAAAAAAGAGGTGTATTTTATTAAATAATATTAAAACTAGGAAAATTAAAACGATATTTCAATATATAAAAGGTGTCAAAATATCTAAATGAAATGTACATAATTATTTTGGTGTCCGTGTGTTTTGAAGCTTTAAATGGGAATGTTTCAAAAAATAATTTTTATTCAGTTATTTTTAAATTTTTCATCTATTGTTTCTATTTTTAGACTACGACACTACTTTCATTAGAAAAAAAAATTACAGAAACTGTGTTCATAAGAAATCCGAAATTTCCCCCCTGAAAAGTCATATTGCCCCCCCTGTGGGGCGTACGCCCCACGTTGGGAACCACTGGCGTAGACCAATAGGTTCTACATACCGTGATAAAAACATTGTTAACGAAACCCATGCAATACTTATAGAAGAAATACAGAAATAATTGGTCTTTTAAATTAATTAACAGATCGATGAAAGTCATATTGACCATTATGTGCCACGTTTATTATATCAAAAATATTCGGTAGGACTAGTTGATAAGTATAACCAGATAAAATAAAATTAAAGCATTTCGAATTCAATAGCATAGCTTGATTAATTTTTAAATTGTGCCGTTTCTCAGTGATATAACATATTCCTACATCTATAATATTAATATTGCTAGATGAGCTTTCGGTAACAAAATGTAAATAATGTAGTGATAAAAAGTTCTTGAAATAAAACAAATAAAACGTTTTAACAATTCTGATAACACGAGTGATTTTTGTTATAAATTACTCAAACCATTTTTTTATCATATAGAACGTTTTAAATCGAAATTGATTTAGTAAAAAAATATTAATTTATAATTAATTTATAATTTTTTCTAAAGTTTATTTTCTTGTTCTACGTGATTCATTGCGACAGTGGTTTGAACAAGGTAGAAGCAGAAAGATAGCTTCACGAAAGATATATCATGTGTTCACCACTTACAAAAAGGGGACATTTTTATAGCCAACTTTAAAATAATTTAAATCTGCAGAAAATCTATCTATTACACAAATAAATTCAATCTGATATGAAAAAGCACTTTCACCTCTTCAGTTCCGAAGCTAAAATAATAATACAAATGCTTATTCATTGGGTTTTTTTAAACAAAATGACATCGTAAATGGCAGAAAAAATATCTTTTCTGAAATTGATCCTTTAGGCGCTCAGTAATTTAGGTTCAAATATATGGTTCTAAAACTACAAACCCCCTTAAAACATCAGTTTAATAACCATTCACCTTAATTAACGCAATCACAAATTTAAGAGCAAACACAAATTTAATAACCTACAAATCCTCAAAATTTTTTATTGAAAAAGATTTAAGTTAAATATGAAAATTTCTCACTTTCCTGGTCATGCTCTCTTTCGGGCATTTTTAGGCTTTTTGCAAACTCAGATGAAAATAACATTTACTTTATGTGGGAATCAGCTTACATGCTGCCTTTTATTCGTTTACTTTGAACTCAAAAAGCATTCAGCTATTAAAAAATGATGTGAAAATGCAAAAAAATCGGACATTTTAGTTTTTATAAGGAAATGAACAGAGGTCCCCGTTTGGGGACCCAGGGACTGGAGAGCATGTGGCGGTGAATTCGTATATCCAGGTTCACAATATGAGTAAGAGAAAAAAACTCCAACACAAAAGTTTAGAGGACTTACATCTTTATTATGAAACACCTTTAATGCAGAGCCGTGAACAGTATGGCGGAACGGGAGAGTTTCAATAACTGCCCGACGGCGGACGCCCCACAGAGGGGCTTAATTTGCAGACTACATAGCTCGAGGTCAGGATCAAAAGAGGCTTTGATTTTGTTACTATTACATACAGATTGGCGAATATTATTTAACCATATGTAAGATGTTTGGCGAAAAACAAATTGGGTAGACAAAACAATCCAGAAGTTTTACATTCAATTGAAAACTATGCCATGGCGGGCTCTTTAGGGTTACTATAAATAACATTCCAGCGGTAAGCAGGGAGACTTAAAGAAATAGGAACACGTGATTTTATATGCACGTTACAGATATAATGACAGCTGCAAATTAGTCAGCAAAGGGGCATATGGTTTGTATCCGACAAAATACAAGAGTGAGAATTGAATACTAATGCAAGCGCAGATGCTGAGAAAATATAGATTACATATCGTCGGCTGCGAAGCGAAAAAGACATTCACTTGTATTTTATTCTTTTATTTTATTTCGGCGGAAAACGCTGCGGTTAAGATCTTTTTCTATCCGTGTGAATTTGAAAGACAGAAAAAGGAACCGAGATAAATGATGTCTGCATTTAAAGAGAACTTTAAAAAGTAAAAGTGAAACTTACAGTAGTGAGAGGGGGGGGGAGAGAATGACTAAAGACATAAGAAATTAAGTATAAAATGTCAAATTTAAACTAAATATTTTATTTGAAGGGGGGGGGGGGGTATAATGACAATTTATAATGAACCAGTACGGTTAAAAGTTAATTTTTGAGGGGAGAGGAGGAATAATGCATATATAACGGGAAAACCGTTATAGAGCAAGCAGACTTGTATAAAACCAAAAACTTTCTGCGCACATAAATATTGGGTCAAAAACTTTCTGCAAATTAATTTAATGTTTAATAAAATAACGTGTTATATTATTTTGACGATATGAATTAAAAACAGTATTTTTAAAATAATTACTATTTAAATTAAAAAATAATATTAATTACAGAATAATTATGTTAGTTAAAAAATTAATAAAGCTAAAAAGCCATGATAAGAAAGGGATCTTATCAATTATTCTGTCAATAAATTTAGAAACAGCCCAATCCTTTATATTGTGAGCTCTTCGCACAAAATGCCAGTCTTAATATTCACAGAAATAATGTGACATTGCTTCTGAAACAACTGAATCATATTTTGTAAGGAGAGGTCCATTGATAGGTATCATTAAAGAGACCGGTGAGTTTTTATTGCGGCCGACGAAATTCCTGTTTTTCCGCGATCTTTTGACGAAATTTGCGTTTTTTCGCGAACCTTTGACGAAATTCACGTTTTTTCCGTGGCGCTTTGACGAAATTCGCGTTTTATTTCGCGATCCTTTGACGAAATTTGCGTTTTTTCGCGATCGTTTTCCGAAGTTTGCTTTTTTTTTCCTCGATGCTTTGACGAAATTCGTGTTTTTTCCGAGATCATTTGACGAAATTTGTGTTTTTTTCGCGATCCTTTGACGAAATTTGTCTTTTTGCACGATATTTTGACAAAATTCACACTTTTTCCGCAGCGCTTTGACGAAATTCGCGTTTTATTTCGCGCTCCTTTGACGATATTTACGCTTTTTCGCGATCCTTTGACGAAATTTGCATTTTTTCGCGATATTTTGACGAAATTCACGCTTTTTCGGCAGCGCTTTGACGAAATTTTCGTTTTTTTCGCCATCCTTTGACGAAATTAGTTTTTTCCGCGATTCTTTGACGAAATCTGCATTTTTTTCGTGATCTTTTGACAAAATTCGCGCGTTTTTCGCTATGCTTTTACGAAATTCGTTTTTTCCTGCGCTCCTTGGATTAAATTTGCTTTTTTCTGCGATTTTTTGACGAAATTCTCTTTTTTTCTGTGATCTTTTGACGAAATGTGTTTTTTTTTTCGCGATCCTTTGACGAAATCTGCGCTTTTGCCGCAGTCCTTTGACGAAATTCGATTTTTTCCGCGATTCTTTTACGAAATTTGCGTGTTTTTCGCGATCCTTTGACAAAGTTTGCGCTTTTCCCGCTATGCTTTTACGAAATTTTGTTTTTTACCTGCGCTCCTTTGACGAAATTTGCGTTTTTCCTGCGATTCTTTGACGAAATTATCTTTTTTTCTTCACGATTCTTTGAAGAAATTCGCGTTTTTTCCACATTCCTCTTAGAAAAAAATTTGCGTTTTTTCCGCGATGTTTTGACCAATTTGGTGACTTTTTTCTGCGAACGATTGACAAAATTAGCTTATTTTCGGCGACCATTTATTGAAATCCGCAATATATTTCAGTCATACTTTTTTTATGTCTGAATTTTCGGGCTGATGGCCGATTTTTTTTTATTTTCGGAACCGAATGCCTTAAATTTTCGGAAAATTCGGAACAGAGTCCCCCCTGGCAAACAATAAATAAATCATACATAAATTTGGGGAATATTTTTAATTTTTCGGTATTTAAAAAAAAATACCAGAACAAAAATTACGTTTTTTTTCCTAAAAAGTTTCCGCAAAGTTCCGAATTTTGCGGAAAATTTTCCGCGCACGGCGTGCGCGTGTGCGTCTATATAATAGAACTCTGCTGAAATGTTAAAAAGTTTTCAGCTATTGAAGGAAATTAAGAAGATTAAAAAAATGTGAATGATATTTAGTTATTTATAAAACTATTTATATTTTTTTAATGATAATTTTAGATTTTTTTTTTTTCGAGTTACATGACGCAGTAAAATTGTACTTGGCTAAATGCCAATTTTCTGCAAAGCTATTTAAACAGACGCATTCCGAAGATATTCTTATTATACATTAATGATATTTGTTCTCGTTGCAGTTCATCGCTTCCATTTGCGGAAACTTATGCATAGCTCTAAGTAAACTGTAATTTCCCATCTTCAGTTTACGGAGATAGATACAGATTTCACCCCAATTACATCCCATATGTTGATTTTAAAAAAAAATCAAGAAAGAAAAATCATACGTCAAGCATAGATTATGAAACACTTTCCAACACCTTCAGAATAATTTAACAAAACTTCATAGTTAAATATAAGTTCATAGTTCATAAGTTAAAATATTATGTGTAATTCAACCCTATGGAAACTCATAACACATTTGAAAACCCAATTTCAGCTGTTCCCATCTACAATCAGGAAATTACCCGAATACTTTGAGCAGCACAGTATATGATTAAAACAGTTAAATTTAAAAGCGCAAGACGAAATTGAAAACGCACATCAGCAATTATTACTCAAAGGCAGTATTGTAAACAATTTCTTTTGTGTGACCCTGTAAAGGAACGACAAATGCTATGAATATCCTATTCTGTCGTAATCATCTTGTAGTGAAATTCAGTGATTTATATCAGTTTCAATACATTTGAAACAGCGAAATGTCACTAAAATACTCTGCAAACGATTTTTCCCCATGTACCATTATGTAATGGAATTGATTTGGGTAGCCCTATAAATGAAATATTAATCCCACATACTTCATATGCAATACCAAACATGGTTAGGTGACCCTAAATAAGGATTATCAATTGCATGAAAATCAGAGTATAATTACGGGAGTTAGAGCTTGGACAGACAAACCGAAAGCATAAACACTTTTCAACTTTGTTGGAAAGTGTTAAAAAAGAGTCAATAACAGAAAAAGAAGCAGTTACTTATATTGGATTTCTCTGCGCCCTAGATGTGTAAATATCCAAAACTTTCAAACAGTGATTCTCAAAGCCTTTAGGCCTGGCATACCCCTTGAAGAGATACTTTATATTCATGGCGTAATTCTTTTCACCCCCCCCCCCCCCCCACACACACACACACGCATATCTTTATTTTGTAAGATTCGCAAATAATTAAAAGTAAGAAAAAAGAATGTATATTTTTCAAAAGAAACTTTTATTTTGCAGTATATGATATGATATAAAGACATCACTTTACAGGTGAAAAGATTTCAATTATTAGGCGCGTTTATAGATTGAATTTTAATGTAATTTATCCAAGAGTATAGACGTAAATAAACATTTTCACTAACCGATTCAATTGCTTCCGTATGTATCTTTAATGTCGAATGGAACAGACTCGTCGCATGCTCCTGAGACTTATTATGCACACGTACACCTAACGGGTATGTGAAGAGGGGTACGCATATACCATTTTAAGAAACTAACATTATTCTTATTCTAAAACCGTTAGGCGGACGGTGAACGTTCAAATTAAAAATTTTATCTTTTTATTTTAAAGCTCTGTAAATTATGATTGGCATCAAGCAAAAATTTTATAAGTGCATAGAGCGTATTTTGAAATAAAATATATAAATTTTCTGTACCAGAAAAATGTTCTTTAAAGAAAATAATAGATAAGAAATACATATTTAACAAAGCTCCGTTCGATCTCTAAATTATTAGGATTCAATGAATATTTTAATATAGGCTCAATGCAAAAAAACAATCAAATCTGTGTATTAGTTTTGATATAAGTCAATTATTACTCAAACTGCAGCATTTTTTTTCGCATGTTGGGCAGTTTTTTTCGATTTTTGCCCTGAAAATTGCATTTGATGACACTAACTTGGATAGTTAACATGTCTTTTGCAAGCGGATACCCATTTATTTATTTAAAAAAAGAAAAAAAAAACATTGACGTGATTGTAAAATACCAAAGTGATTGTATGAAAATTAGTTTGCATGACACATTTTAATCTCTGGTTACAAATAAGATTTTAAAACTGTGTAAAATTAGTTAAATTCTTGATTAGATTAAAATCACGCTCGGAGTTATTTAAACCTTTCAGGGGCAAAGCATTTTCAATGCTAAAGTGTTGAAATAAATGAATGGCACCAGGATTTACCAACCAGTTTATTTAGAAAAAAGAAAAAGGCTATATTTCACATACATATTAGATGTAAAATATTTTACCAAAATTCTGGTGCCAACGTGGCGTTAGGGAATTAAAATTAAGTGGTTTCATAAACATACCGCCGTCCCTGAAAGGGTTAAGGTGAATAAAGAAAATTTATCAAGCAGGATTCGTACAGATCCAAGAATTTTTAAACGAAGAAATTCATCGGTATCAGTATTTTCTTATAGAAAATCTCTTCTTAAATAAGGCGAAATTTCGCGCGTTTAAACTAGATTTATTTTTCTCTAAAAAAAAAAAAAAATACGGTACCCGTACGAACCCTTTCAAGGGAAGATTTAACCCTTTGCACTTGAGAGGTGACTCTCACTCGCAGATAGTGTTGTCAGGTGTCATTCGTAAATCGGGACGTCAAATGCTTTGGACACCACTAATATCTTACAGTTTATTTCGCCATCTTTTATCACAGATTATTCAGCTATTTGATAAGGTGAAGAAAATTAGTTTAAAATACTGGTGTATAGAGCATTTGGAGCACCCATTTACACGGGACATTAATGGCCAGTGAAAATCACCTCTCGAGTGCAAAGAGTTAAACCAAACACGGATTTTTTGTTGGTTTTTAGCTCACAGGCTATCAAAGCCTGAGACTTAATGTGCCCGCCGGTTCTGTATTTACGTATGAACGTATGTACGTAAAGCGATAACTCAAGATAGAAACATACGATTTGCTTCAATTTTTTTTTCTAGGTTCATTCTGATAAGGAGCTTCCCTGATTAGTTTTGGAGGTTCATTGGTTAAGGATAAAAGGGGAAAAGGGGGTCTAGTCCACCCCCCCCTTAATTTAAATAATTGGGTTTTTCGCGCGGAACTATTGGATTTGGTATACCGGTTTATTATGTTAAAGAGTTTCCCTGATTAGATTTAGAGGTTCATTAGTTAAGTCTAAAGGGGGGAAGGGGAGCTATCCCCCCTTAATTTAGATAAATGGGTTTTTCATGCAAAATTATTCGATTTGCTCCAAATTTGGTATACCGGTTTATTACATTAAGGAGCTGTCTTGATTAGATTTGGAGGTTCATTAGTTAAGTATAAAGGGGAAAAGGGGGCTAGACCCCCCCCCCCTTCCTTAATTTAGCTAAATGGGTTTTTTATGCAGAGTTATTCGATTTTCTCCAAATTTGGTATACCGGTTTATTATGTTAAGGAGCTGCTTTGATTAGATTTGGAGGTTTATTGGTTAAATATAAAGGGGGGGGGAAATGGGCTTGACCCACCCCCTTAATTTAGAGAAATGGGGTTTTCATGCAGAATTATTCGATTTTCTTCAAATTTGATATACCAGTTTATTCCGATATGGCGCTTCCTTCATTAGATTTGGAGGTTCATTTGTTAGTGGGGCAAGTCCCCACCCCTTAATTTATATAAATGGATTTTCATGCAGAATTATCCAATTTACTTTAATTTTCTAGGTTCATTCTGATAAGGAACTTTCCTGATTAGATTTGATGGTTCATTGGTTAAGCATAAAGGAAGAAATGGGGGAGTCAATAACCCCCTTAATTTAGCGAAATGGTTTTTTATGCTGAATTATCTGATTTGTTTCAAATTTGGTATACCAGTTTATTATGTTAAGGAGCTTCCCTGATTAGATTTGGAGGTTCATTGTTTAAGTATAAAGGGTGGGAAACGGGGGCCAATCCCGCTTCATTTATTTTTTGAGGGGCATTATTTTTTGGAATAAGAGTATAGTATACAATTAGTGTGAATAGCCTGTGAGCTCAATGCCATCAGTTTAACTGGGCATTTTTCTTTTTATTAATTTAATTGATACTTTTTTAATTTCATTCTTAAGTCCACCATCGCCTTAAAAAGACACGCAAAATTACAACCACATGCTTAAAAGAATTTATACTATTGCATTCTGTTTTATATTCTTCATAGTGTATATTGTGTTAGAATTAAATGCGTAATGTGCGAATTTCATTACCATCTTTTTTTTTTTTTTTTTTTTTTTTTTTCATAATATCCGTAATCTTAGCTCTTGCAACCTGCCTGTTTATTTAATGACCGGTGATTCTCTGGGTATTGCATTAGTTTCCCGACTTCCAACACATTATTTTCAAGACATGTTATGAGAGAGCATCACCTAATCTCTCATAACAATGGCTTTCAGCCTTTGTTTTTTTCCTTTTCATCAAGTTTGAGAAACAAGACCGTCACTGAAGCAATGGAATACGTCAATATGGAATTGTGATACATGCAGTGTGTTTGGATATTTTGGATGTACCAGAATTTCAAATTCTTTTCTAGTATTTTTATTAGCAATATTTCATACTCAAAACCAAACATGTTAATTATTATTGTTCGATTTATGTTTGTACTTCATGATAATAATTCTTGTGTGTGACAGTCATTGATAATAACCTAAGTTGGAGGTTTTAAGTCACATTTTATTGAATGTGGATAAAGATATTTGGAGGTGATCTATCAGATGGTAAAAAAAAATACCAAAATTCAAGTTATTCTTAAAGAGGTGAGGTATTATTTTTAATATCTAGTATATTTTTATTTAATAATTTAAATAATAATTAATCATTTTTACTGTTTAAAGATTCAGTGTTAACAAGTTTCTCCGATAAAGTTAAGTACTGTCTGTTAACATTTTAAACATATGGTGCGAAAAAATAAAAATAACAATACTAAACTTTCACTTCAGTTTTCTCGAAGTTTGATTTACATTACATAACATTTTCTTCCACTTAGCAATCAGATCTTCAATTATGAAAAGATATTTCGAAGATTTAAGTAACACGTTACAGCAAATGCAATAATTATGCGATTTAATTGTGATGGACTTTATTTTTGTAATTCAAGGTGAACTACTTTTAGATGTGCATGAACCTGAAGATTTTTTTTTTCATTATTTCGAAGGTCTTCGAATACATTTTGTTAGTCATGTTACTATTTCATTTCTCTTCTTTTTCATAGATACATGAATAAAAACTCAAATAATAAATTTTGATGTTTGAGCTGGAATTGAAATTTAATGGAAGAATTACAATTTTTTTTCTTTTTTTTTTTACGTTTTAAAAAGAAGCAAATGTTGTACCTAAGATTAAAAAAATACTTATACTCACGTGATAGTTTTATCGAAATCGAAATTCAGCTTTTATATTCATGTGATGCTTCCGTTGTAATAGATTATTGTAAGCTTAAATTCGTGTGATACATCATATATGCTTTGTCGTCTTAGCGATTGGACAAGTAGAACCTGGATATTGTCCTTGACCCAAATTCAGTCATTTAAATGTAAGTGCATTTTCCTTATTATTATTATTATTATCATTATTATTATTATTATATTCAAGCTGTGTGCACTCGTTAGAATTTCCAATGAGTATTGCACCACTATTTCAGATTAGAAATATTTATCTAACATTTTTCATCCGGAAACTAATAATAATTTTTCTGTGATTAAATAAGGTGCAAAATTCTATTTGAAAATAATGATAAAATTGTACGCATCCTGTTTATTTTAATGATTTATTTCTTGAAGAGCGTTAGAATATCTTTATCTCATTTACATTTAATGAAGATTTCTACCACGATTTTTTATAAGAATTTCCTTTTGTAATTTTGGGTAGAAGTGTATGCGGCAGAGGTATTAGACCACCGCAAAAAACCAAAATATTCCGTAATTATGGATGTTAAGGGACCTGAGTTCTTCACCTTCACACTTGTCATTCTGTACTTCTTGTTTTATTCTTATCATAAGTTATAATTACCTTTTATTTAAAAACAAAACTTATTTGGTAACAATATATTATACTTTACTATTACTCTGTAATGTAAAAATATATGTATATATACGAGGGTTGCTCAATAAGTTTTGCCTCCACGTCTGTAACTATTTTATTAACTGAACAAAATGAAATATTTTACATTCACAAGTAAGATTAAAATGACCGCCTTTGAAGGAGCAGCTTATTTTTCAATATAGTCACCACTGGCAGCGATGCATTTCCGCATCGATAGACTAGTTGTTGCAAGTCGTCACAGAAGAATGTGACCGCTGTTGACGACACCCAGAACGCACCGCATGTGTGACTTGTTCGTCAGACACGTATGACTGTTTACACATCAGTGGCCCCACCTGCAAAGTAAAAGCATCATGAAATGAAGGTCATCTCAAAGTTGCTTGTCAATGTAAAATATTTCCTTTTGTTCTGTTAATAAAGTAAGTACAGACGTGGAGGCAAAACTTATCGAACATTCCTCGTATATATAATGACTCTGAAAAATGCCTTTTTTTAGACCGTTGACCTAGCAACTGTCACTACTTGACTGGCCTGCCCTTACCAGCCTTTACCGAGCATTATAGTTTCTTAACTACGCTTTTGGTATATTAATTTAAACTTTTATTCCTTTTTTGAACTTAATTATCTTCTATTTTTCCATAAATTTAAAACCACAAAATTTTTAATTATGCTCCAACTTAATTATTATATCACCTTTTTTGTAAGGTATTAATCTTTAAATTAAACTTAAAACCTTTACGTTGTTTGTAAACTACAGCTAGACTTTTTATTTCCCAATGGCTACTAATAATAAGACATTATATCATATACAATATATTACAATATATTATCATATACATTATACAATATATGATTCATAGACCGGGCGTAAAGTTGCTGTCAACTCGGAAGCCCCTCAAAGACTTTACATGAATTTTATTCGGTTGACACTACTTTTTGTCAAATAATTAAATTTAGTTTATCCATCAAGAAAATGTTTTAATTAAATAAAGAAAATTTTACATTTCTTTTTTAGTGGTATCAAAAACAAGGGCTGTAAGCATCTTTTGAAGATGCATATATGCATCCATGGTCCCGAAGGGGTTAAGCACTTTTAAGGGGGGAGATACTGTAAAACTATACTTCTTTATTTTCAAATAAAGTTTTTCGGAAATTGTGGTCTGAATAATTCAGTACTACAGAAATACAATGGCCTCTAAAATGGTTTAGCCCTTAACGGACGTTAGCTTTTAAAGAAAAAGAAATATATATATAGGGTAACTCCGGGAGTATCGCCGCATACGGGATAGATGCCACACCCCTTGTATTTCTTATAATTATCGATAGATGGTCATCAAACGCACAGTATAGGTGCGCAATGAGATTATTTTAACCAGTGTATAGCGTGAATCCCATTTCGATGTTTACTTGTAGAAGTACAATCCTTAATTTGACGTAAGTGCATGATTTCACTCTCCAAACTTTTAAACACGTTATGTTTAAATGCTTTTCATACACTAATTACTAAATGCAGGCATGATTTTAAAGTCAAAACTAAATGTAGCGTTTGTATAGAGTACTGTGTGTATGGTTACGACCTTCTTCTTAGCGATGGCAGGTAACTGTGATGGCCGACGTCTGCACCATGCAAAATGGGATGCATGCCGCACTCCTATTCCCTATATATATTCCCTATATATATATTCCCTATATATATAATTACCCTATATATATATGCATATATAAATGTATGTATGTATGTACTAAATTCTGTCTGCACGATAAAAATCGCAATTATGTACGGATCGTCTTCAAACTCACCAAAAAATTTTGAGATGTCTAATATCTCGGTGGGATTGCAAATCGGCAAAATCGACCCAAAGGGGTGCAAATTGGGTGGGTGGGGGGTGGGGTGGGGTGAAAATAGAATAAAGCTCATAGCTTTTTAATTATAATACATATCAAATCAGTTTAAAGTTATTATTACTTCTGGAAAATGAGCCAAAAATTTATGTATGACAGATTTTTGAAGAATTAAAAATGGGCTCAAGGAGAGGAAAACATAGGGTTTTAGGAAGAAAAAATCACAATTTTGTCAATTCTCAAGATATCAAATAACATTTAATTTATTATAAATCTTCTTGATATTATCTACCACTTTTATATTGGCATGTTTTTGATAGGACCAACTCTTACAGAAAAGAAAAATTAAAACGAAAACAAACAAAAAAAAGGGGGGGGGGCGAAGAAGAAAAAAATTTTATAACTTCGTCAATTCATAAGATATCAAATCCGTTTAAATTTATTATAAATCTTCTTAATATCATCTACAACTTTTATACTGACAAGTTTTTGATGGGACCAAATCGTACAGCAAGTACAAATGAAGAATACGAAGCGGTTAAAGAAAAAAATATCGTATTAACATGATTCTGATAAAACCAGCTCTTAGAAGAAAAATGAAATTAAAATCTCGTCAAAAGCAGCCAGATAAAATTGTTAAACCGAGTTTATCTCTAATCTTCATTTAGTTTTTAGTGATGAAATTAGTGCTTAACTTCGAGATCTACCTGCGCCTGTAGGCCAAGCCGGCAGGGATTTTTTATTATGTAAGCTTTAATGATATGTGGTATATTTTTAGTTCTTATTAATTAGTGCAACTTCTTTACGCGTATTTTTAGTCTAACAAATACAGAATGACATTCGTTTATTATTTGTTTACATTATTATCCATTTTATGCTCTACAATTTTAAAATGCCCATGTTTATAGTTCACGTATTTAAAAAAAACGTCAACAATTTCGATTGTTTAATAATAAGAATTTGTATAACATCTGAAATGCAATTTATTCAAAGTTACTAATTCTTTTTATTATTATTATTATTATTATTTTAAAAGCTTTTTTTCAGCTTATTCTAATATTTTGGTGCGGTATAAAATTTCTTTTAATAATACTATTCAACAGCAGATGGTTTCGCATGTGCAATCTTATAGTAGGAGAGCTGTTGAACATTTTTGAGTAGGTATTTGAGGCACCCTGAAAATTTGTGCAACAATTCTTTTGTAATGCCTGAATACAAAATCGAATGTCTGGCTGAAGGATCGTGGCCCAAAAACTGTGCCAGACACGTGTCTGGCACAGTTTTTGTGCCGACTAAAGTGTCTGTCATTTTCAAAATATTTTTTTCTAAGCATAAATATTATTCTGCCTCAATCTCAGCGTGCCTCAAATACCTTTTTTGGGTAGTCAAAAAATGGCACTTGACACGTGTCTGGCACAGTTTTTGGGCCGACTAAAGTGTCTGTCGTTTTCAAAATATTTTTTTCTAAGTATAAATATTGTTCTGTCTCAATCTCAGCGTGCCTCAAATACCTTTTTTTTGGGTAATCAAAAAATGGCACTTGACACGTGTCTGGCACAGTTTTTGGGCCACGATCCTTCAGCCAGACATTCGATTTTGTATTCAGCCATTACAAAAAAAGTGTTGCACAAATTTTCAGGGTGCCTCAAATACCTTCCCTAAAATGTTTAACAGCTCTTGGACTATTAGTTTAACCCTTCACTGGATCACGTGCCATATCTGGCACATACCTAAAAACATTATAATTCTCATTATGGGCCCGTTCAAGTATTACGTAAGCATATTTTTAGTCATTTTGTACCCCTCCCTCCCCCTTGTAAGGAAAAATAAGCAAATGCTACCCCCCCCCCTTTGTTTACGTAAGATTTTATGACATTCTAACATCAACACTGTTCGCCATAAAAAATTACAGTTAGTGTTAAATTACGTTATTAATCCAGCAAATTTACATAAATAGACATATAGGGGTTGTGATATCGAAGGAAAACAAAATCGGTTTAATATATTGTTACTCACTGCATTAAACAATTCATAGAATACAAAATTGTTTTTAATATATTATTATTTATCGCATTGAACAAAAACAAATTTAAGAAATACAACAGGCCCTAACTGAATTAGGCACATAACTAAAAATTTTAACAATAATCATAGGAATATTATGTGTTTGGCGTTGGCATTTCTAGTATGGTGTCCAAGATCTTTGAATTCATGTTTCTGCATTGTCTATCATTACGTTTTCAATGTAGTCGTGGGCTGGAATGTTCCTCATTTACAGTCCTTGTTTACTCCATATCTTTTTTCTGAGGTCGTTCAACTTCCGCGGAACGTTCATCCAAATCATGCTCTTTTGCTCTTTGTTGTTAAACTATAGTTGCTTCGTTGTCTAATGCTTACGTAAGAATTCTCATGATCCTCCCCCCCACCCCTTGTCAGTAAAAATAAGCAGACACTGGACCCCCCTCCCCCCATTACTGTTTACGTAATACTTGAATGACCCCTATGTGCCATGAATCTGGCCAATATGATCTCTGTCCCTGATCAAGAACAATCCAAAGAATGGAATAACACTTGTTTTGTGCATATCATATAGCTGCATTTGTCAAAAAATTAGAATTTGTTCTTGACTAACAAAATTTCGATCAAGCTGTTAAGGTAAGATTTACTTTCATTATTTTTACTGAATACTAAAAAAAGATTAATATAAAAAAGTGCAGAGTGTTAAGCAGATAAAATTAATTAATTTAAGCTCATTTAGTTGTAAAATATAGCAAGAGAATATTTTAAAACCCTAATTGTGTACATTTGACACATACTATAAAATATCAAATTTTAGCTGAAAATTTGAAATTTAAATTATTTTACTATTTTTCCCATTATTACCCCGATATATAGATTTCAAATAATTTTTTTTTCATGAAAATAGAAAAAAATCGTGCAGTAAAGGGTTAAAAACTTTTGTTGTAAAAGTTGTTTGAATTTTTGAGTATTATTATTGAACGTATTTAATGCTTTTCATTTATGTGAAATTTAAAATAAATTAATTTTGATTAAATCAATTTAAATATTTGACAATCTCAATATACGTAATAACAGACATGAGAACCTTTGAAAACGTAAAGCAAGATTTAGAAAAAATTAAGAGAAAATGAAAAAAAAAAATTAATAACGTTACTTGGTTTTAACCCCTTAAGGCTCGAGACCTTCACGGGCAAACCTGTATGAACAAATTTCGTCGCGCCCGTAACACTCACGGGCTGGACGTCTCTTGACTTTAGCTATTTTTTTCTGGTATTTACTTTGCATTTTTCTTTCCCGAAAATATTTTTAAGCATTGAATACGTGATTCTATTTTTATATTCAGTTCGCACCACTATATTTTTAAAGTATAGGGTTTAGCAAATTTCTTTTGGCTTTTCCTGTCGGAAATCAAATATAATTGTTTTTTTAAATATAGTGGTGCTCAAAAAAATAAATTGTCTTATGTCGATATTGCAGCATCGGTCCGTTAAGGAAGGCTTAAACGCTTAAAAGAAGGGAAACTCAGAAATGACAAGTTTGTTTTTAAGATCGCAATGCTTAATTTAAGAAATTGTATGAGTTGAAACACATTTTTTACTTGTTTCAAATCTGAATGCATCTAGGTAACCGTTTTATAAATTTCTATGCCGGGTAGCTCAAGTGAAGAGAAATATTTTAGTGTTGGGATATCTAGAAAGGAATCAGAAGATTCCATTTTTTCAGATGTTTTTGACTCCGAAAAGATAATGATGATGACCCAATATTACGCACCTCCATGCTTGCAATTCAAATCGGAGCCTAAGATTAACGTTTAGTTTGAAGCTATTTCGGGTATTCTTCAGAACTATGACCATTTTGTAAATAATGAATTGGCGGATAATATTGTAATAGAAACTAATCGCTATGATGAGAAATAGGGAAATGTTGTTTGAGAAAAAAAGAGAGAAAGGCAGATTGGAATGGCAAACTATTTCTTAAAATAAAATGCTGTTGTTTCTTACTCTTACTACTGTTGAAAAAATTGTAAAAAAAAATAACTAAAAGTAATACAGTGGACTCTCTCTATCTGAACACGCTTTAATGTGAACACCTCGGAATTATGGACACATTCCGACGGCCCCGGCGAAACTCCATAGATTTAACATAAGATGAACTCTCTATATTCTGAACACTCTCTAATGTGAACACCTCGCTATTATGATCGCTACTTTTGATCCCCATTCTACTCCGCCTCTCTGTAAACTGAACGTGTGTTTGTAATTAAAAATTCTGGGAATTGTTGCAGAAGAATAAAAATTTCAATAAACTCGATTTAAAAATAAACAGACAGAATCATTGCCAGATTTTAAGTATCTGCTCGATGCTGTAATTTGTTTGAATAATTGAGATAAAATCTTCAGTTAACAAAACATATGTTATAACAAAAAAAGAAAAAAAAATGAAAGAATATTTTTCAAACAGGTATGCCTTTACGTGTTCTACATCTAAACTAGCTAGAACATTCTTATATTTTTAATAAACGAAAAAGTCCAGATATAAAACTGTTTCCATTTCACAAAAAGTAAATCATGTTAATCAGATAAATAAAATGAACAAAACAATCAATTTTTATGCAAAGGGATACAAAAAAAAAAAAAATAATAATAATAATAATAATGTAAAAACCATGTCAGGAGAGTCCCCCTCTCCGGAGCCGAGATAAAAATAGAAAGATTATGCAACAGAAAGACCCCGCCCCCAGTGACAGATAAAAGTCAACAGGTATTAGAGGGAGTGGCTAAAAAAGGATTATGGTTTCTTTTCCGCACACCTCCATGGAGACTATCGCTACTTTTGCTCGGCAATGGTAAATTTTTGTTCGCTGTTTCTCTACAGTTGCAGGGTAAGAAGCATTGCACTTATGCAGCTATAT
Organism: Maratus speciosus; assembly: GCA_963932465.1. Classification (NCBI taxonomy): domain Eukaryota; kingdom Metazoa; phylum Arthropoda; class Arachnida; order Araneae; family Salticidae; genus Maratus; species Maratus speciosus. The sequence goes on from OZ010793.1 coordinate 179,676,626, forward strand.
TGGAAATAAGTAGAAAAACGGAAAGAAAGGCTTTAGGAGAAATACGAAGTTGTTCAAAAATTAAAATCAAACGCAAGTCGAAGGAAAATTGCATGTGAGTTTGGAATTTCAGTAGGTTAAGTCAACACCATGAGCAAGAAAGAGAAAAAAATTCTAATCGCTTTTAAACAAATCAAATGAAATTTCCTCAAACTGTAGAATTTTAAAAAAGAAAATGGGAAACAAGAACATAAACAATCGCGTCTGAAGTTTTATTGCCAAATGAGAATGAAGAATCTTCTTGTACGAGACCCTTGCTAAAGAAGATTGCTCTTAATTTTACAGAAAAGGAGAAAATAATGGAATTCATGGCATAAGAATGATGGTTGACTCGCTTCAAAAATCGGTATAACATCGAATTCAAAATAATCACTGGTGAAGCTGCAGACGTAAATATCGACACTGTGAAGGAATGGAAAGAAATCTTCAGTATATATTGAATGATTTCGACGCGTTTAACATTTTCAATGCCAACGAAACCGGTCTTACAAATAAAACCCTAACAGAAGCAAGCGAGAAAGGTGTGGGCTGAAAAATGTCAAAAGAAAGACTTGTGATGCTCAGTGCCAGCTTTATTTGTGAGAAGCTCTTACCACTTGTGATCGGAAAAAGTGAAAAACCACGATGTTTCTAAAATGTGAAAATCGCATCATTGCCTGTGATCATTGCCTGTGTAAATTAAATTGAACAGCCATGATGACATTCACAAATTTCTCACAATGATTGGAGGGTAGTAACGAAATGATGAAGAGAGAAAGAGAACAATTCTTCTTTTTGTGGATAATGCCAGATCACACACAAACATGCAGCTGAGCAACGTGAGTCTGAAGTTCCTGACCACCGAATTGTACTTTTATAATCCAACTATATAAAGGAGTAATCAAGACCTTTAAAGCTCACTACCGAATCCATTTTTTGAAGGCAACCAAACTAACGAAGAAGGTCAACGTTATGGATGATATCCATTGGATATCAACAACTTGGAATGAAGTAACTTCCAACGCATTCCAAAGCTGCTTCTACAAACCTGGATTCCAATGTGAAAATGAGCAATTCTTATAGAGGAATAAGAAGCAACAGGTGTGAGTGACTTGGGGTCAATTCTCTAAATGGTCTATACTGAAATTGAACCTGGAGTTTATCTTGGAGCCGACGGAATTCTTCCAGTTTGCGATAACAACATCGTTGAAGCGGAAGAGGATAGTGAAGAAAACGTAAAGTCAGAATAGACCGATGAAACTAGAAGTACGCTTACCTTCAAGCAATATGGGCAAGGGATTTAAGACCTGTTGAACTATGTAACTGAACATCACCGAAGTCTTTCCACTTTTTAACCCCTTAACGGTCGCATTAAATTGCGGTTTAAAAAATAAAATTTTTTATTGGCACCAGTTTTTTGAAAAAGAAATATTCACCTTATTTAATGACAGGTAAAATGATACCATAATAAAGCCAATTGCACTATTTTATAAAACTGGTAGGAATCAAACAATCTGAATAAAAGACGCAGCCCGCGAATATCACGGGAACGAGAATTATGGTGTTAAACAACTGGCTAACATGTACACTGCACAAGCACGCACAGTGCAAAAACAAACTAAAATTACTCACTTTGTTAAATAACGTACAGATTTTGTTTTTAAGTAATATATTGTATATATGTATGTTTAGTAAAACTTTTTTAATTAAAAAAAGAGACGGTAGATTACAGGTTCGACTGTATTCAGTTTGACATTGCACTAGCCGCCAAATCTAAATTCAGTACGTCCATCTCGGTAATTGGCATTTTATACAGTCTATAAACTCAATCATTGTAGTAGTAATGCATTTATTTCGCAATCTCCCTCTATAATGAACACCCCATAATCTGAACATTTTTGGTCGGTCCCATGCGTGTTCAGAATAGAGAGAGTCCACTGTATTAAAATTATTGCAGTTTGAAGAATTCCACCAAGTTGGGTAGTTTTTTGGCAATTCAGCATTGTCCACAACACTATTGTCAACATTTTCTAGATAAATAAATTGGTCGAAATTAGGTCCTCGTTTTCTTAGAAAATTGATTTTACATTCAGATGATAAAATCTTCTTTTAAATTTTTCCTACGAAATGACTAATTTTCTTCTTTCCCAGAAATCGTACAATGACAAATTCATTTTCATCAATCGACAAATTTTTTGGATCTTCAATAAATCATCAGAATGTTCATCAAGTGGATCTGGGTCGCATAAACGCTATAACAGCTTTTATAACTTTCTGAAGATTCGGGTCTTTCATTTTTAGTGTTTTTACTTTTTTTCTTCAGATGAAATGAATGTTTCCCGGTTTTTGTTTTTTATTCAGTTGGCGATCTTGTATTTCTTCTTTTTTCTGTTTTTTAGTTGGTATGCTGGTCAAAATTCTTGAAGAGCCTTTTTTCATTTCTTTAGATTTTCCCGTTTTTGGTAATGAAAATTTAGGGAAGGCTTGTATGTCTTCTGGTGTCACTATGTTTGGTTTAACTATTTGGTTTTTTTTTCTGCTTGTTGGAGTTCATGGTTGATTTGAGACGAAACATGATAAAAAATTATCTTCAGAAATTCCTATTTAAGGGATTTCCAGTGATTTTAAATCCATTTATTATGTTAGTTGTCACTATGGCTTTAGGATAGGCAATTTCGATCAGTTCACAGAGATGAGAGCTTTCCGACCCAAATGACCGATTACTACCACTAAATTTTGTAATATAACTAAATAATAGCTCGGAAAATCTTTAAACTATTTTAATGTATATGAACTCAAGCGCGCGATATGTACAGCATGGTTACAAGCTTAGAAAATACACAATAACAAAGCTAGCCTCGAACCCAGAGTTCCCGATAAGTTCTTTTAAAACTGTTGTCAGATGCATTACATCATATCTCGCCTTTAAAAGTCCTCTTCAATAAGTCTTGAAGGAGCACGAACAGTTCTGCCGCTACGAGTCTTAAATGGACTGGCCTGCTTAGTCTCTGGAACTGCAGCATTAGGAGAATAGGTGATGCTAACAGGATCATTCATAGATGTTGTATCCTGGGAACTGTCTTTCTCGGATGTATCATCAGGAACGGCGTTCTCTTTCACTGGGGTGTCGTTATCCTCCCATCTGAAGGATTTTGGAACAGTAGAAGGATGCAGATATATACGATTCCTTCTTAGGATACCTCGAGGAGTTTCAACCATGTATGACCTAGGAGCTTCATGAGCACTTTTTACCTTTCCATACGTCCTCATGTCGGATATCCATACCTGCTGACCGACGTCTAATTCTGGTAGTTGTCTAGCTCGATGATGACGATTGAAGTAATACTTTTGCTTCTCGATCCTTTCCTGTTCCTTTCTGAATAAGGATTTCTCGTCTAATACTTTAGGCTTTAACTTATCATTCACTATAGGAATAGGCGTTCGTAAGCGTCTTCCCATCAAGAGTTCTGCTGGACTAAACCCATTTTCTAGTGGGGTTGATCTTAATGCAAGTAGCATAAGATATGGATCATCGTTTTCCGCTTTCAAGTAATGTAACTTAAAATTTTTCACCATCGACTCTATGAAACCGTTGCTTTGAGCATGCTTCGGACTGGATGTTATAATGGAGAACTTATAAAGGTTGGCAATTTTTTTGTATTTAGAATCTACAATTCTTTGCGAAAACTGGGTACCATTGTCGCTTCTCACCACTTCAGGAATACCGTGACGTGCAAAAATGGACTTCATGTGATTAACGACTGCCTCGGAAGTAAGATGATCTAATTTTGTCACCTCAATATATCTAGAATAGTAATCCGCCATTATAAGATACCAGTTACCACTAACTTTGAGAAGGTCAGCTCCGACTGTTTGCCAAGGTCTGTTTGGGAATTCTGATGGGAGTAAAGGCTCTTTGAAATATTTATGTTGCTGAATACACTTCTGACAGTTTGAGACTAAATTCTCAATTTCTGACGATAATCCCGGCAACCAAACAGACTCACGAGCTCTAGCTCTGCACTTTGTTATCCCAAGGTGACCATCATGTATTCTATTTAATATTTCTTCCCGTAATTTCAAAGGTATAATAATTCTCGCATCTTTCATCAACAAATCATTTTGTATAGAAATTGAATGCCGATGTTCCCAGTATTTTAAACATTCTTCTGGCACTTCATTTTTCCCTGGCCAACCATCTCTTGAAAATTTAATCAGTAATTTGCAGATGGAGTCTTCTTTTTGCAACGCCCATATTTCAGCCAATCTAGAATCTGATGAATGAAAATTTTCTATAATAATTTGCACATAAGCAGTTATTTCTTCGGTTAATTCTTCCTTTCCATTTTCCGGTAAAGGGCTTCTGGATAATGCATCTGCAATGACAAGCTTTTTCCCTGGAGTATATTTGATGGTATAGGAATATCTCATCATTCGGAGTTTCATACGCTGGAGTCTAGGAGTTAGATTGTCTAACGGTTTCGACATTAAAATGGGTACGAGAGGTTTATGATCCGTTTCTATGTGAACTTGTAGGCCGACAATAAAATCATGAAACCTTTCACAAGCCCACACAATAGCTAACGCTTCTTTCTCTATTTGTGCGTATCTTTTCGGATAATGTCCGCGATGCATAGAAAACTGGACGTAAATGACCATTATCCTTTTGACACAAAACTGAACCAAGGCCGTAAGATGATGCATCGGCTGATATAAAGGTTTCTTTCTTTCTTTGGATCATATAATGCTAATTCAGGAGTATGGCAAAGTTTCTGCTTGATATCTTCAAATGTCATTATTTGAGATTTTCCCCAAATCCATTCAACATTATTCTTCATTAACTCGTAAAGAGGTTTTGCAACATCAGAAAAATTGGGAACGAATTTATTCAAAAATCCAGCCATTCCTAAAAATCTTTTTAATTCAGTCACATTCCTAGGTGTTGGAATTCTGGAAATAGCTTTTGTTTTTTCAAGATCAAGTTTTATTCCCTTTTCAGAAATTATATGACCAAGAAAATGTATGGAATCTTTTGAAAACTGGCATTTTTCATCGTTCAAAGTCCACCCAGCCGCTTGAAGTTTTGAAAGAACTTTATTTAGTCGTTTATTGTGCTCTTCCTCAGTAGAACCAAAAATTACATATTCATCCATAAGACCCACTATACCAGTACCTTCTTGAATAGTTTCGAGAATTCTTTTTTGGAACACTTCAGTAGCTGTCTTAATTCCAAACGGTAAACGATTGAACATAAATCTTCCAAAAGATGTAATAAAGGTAGTTAACTTTGCAGAAGCTGGATCGAGACTTATTTGCCAAAAACCTGCATTTGCATCAATAATACTAAACACTTTAGCATTACTAAATTGACTTAAAGTATAGTCAACTGAGGCCATGGGGAAATATTCTCTTTCAATGTTCTCATTCAGAACTGATAAATCAACACAAATTTTTATGTCACCTGACTTTTTTGGAACAATAACCATAGGCACACACCATTCTGTGGCTTCGTCTACTGGTTCAATAATTTTATTCCTTGTCATTTCATCTAACAATTTTTTTAATTTACCCCTTAAAGCTAATGGAACTCGCCGTGGTACAGAAATTGCGTAAGGCTTAGCATCATTCTTTAATTTTATTTGATACGGCTTCTCAACCTTTCCAATTCCGCTAAATAATTTTGGAAATTTCTTGACAGGATCTAGTTTTGATTTCAATTCAAATATTCCCTGGATAAGATTCAAATTCTCACTAGCTGTACAGCTTAGCAATGGGTGCTGTAAATTATTTATTACATACACATCTTCTTCAAAACTAAAACTTTTGTTCTTTAATTTAACGCGAATGATCCCAGCTATCTTCAGATTTTTCGCATCTGGACTGCAAATGACTTTACTTGATCTCTTTAATTTTATATGTTTCAATTTCGAATCATAAATAGCCTTAGGAACGACCGTCACATCTGCTCCTGTATCGATCTTAAGTTCTAGAGGAGTCTTTTCAATCAATACTTTAGCATTCCAACGGTTATCCGATATTCTAACAGGGTTATTTTTATCTGAAGTATTCATTTTGTAACCTAAAAAATCAGAAGAATTCGTCGATTTTGTTTTTCAACTTCGTTAACTTGCATTTTTGATTTACAAACTTTAGCATAATGACCAACCTTCTTGCACCGGTTACAAATCGCTTTACGCGCAGGGCATTCCGATTTCGTATGTTTGTTTTGTTTTCCACACCCAAAACACATTTCTTTGTTCTTAATCGAATTGAAAGAATCAGATTTTTTATTTTGTTTGTATTTCTTATTCTGTGGTATCGCTACTCTGTTAGCTACCTTAAAAGACTTAGTATCACTACTCAATACTTGTTGTTGACTTTTAATTGTTTCAGCCTGACGAGATGTTGTAATCGCTTTTTCAAGTGTAAGTTTCATATCTAGTTGCAGATTTTCAAAAACCTTGTTATCGCGAATACCGCAAACAATTCTATCTCTAATCATTTCTTCCTGAAAAGAGGTAGGAAATTCGCAAGTTTGCACTAATGTATATAACGATGTGATAAACTGTTCCACCGATTCACCTTCTTCTTGTGTTCTCGTGTAGAATCTATATATTTCGTATATAACATTGCGTGTAGGAATAAAATGCGTTTCAAATTTATTCTTTACAATGTCAAAATTTTTAATATCGTCTGCATTTAAATTAAAAGATGACAATATTTCTTCGGCTTGAGAGCCCATTAAATAAACCAAAGAGTTTACCTGTTCTTCCGGTTGTTTCGTTTTCAAACCTGATGCAGATCTGAAACGTTCGAATTTGTCAATCCATTTTTGCCAGTCGTAGGGCGAAAGGAAGATTGTTCTGGCTCAGGTATTTGATACATCTTTCTTTAACAATAAACACTGCCACCATGTAATATAACTAAATAATAACTCGGGAGATCTTTAAACTATTTTAATGTATAAGAACTCAAGCGCGCGGTATATACAGCATGGTTACAAGCTTAGAATATACACAATAACAAAGCTAGCCTCGAACCCAGAGTTCCCGATAAGTTATTTTAAAACTGTTGCCAGATGCATTACATCAGTATCAGCAATAGTATTCTTTGCTTTATTAAATCTCAGAAATTTTGTCATTAAAGAATGCAATAAATACTATTAAAATTTAGTGGTAGTAATCGGTCATTTGGGTCGGAGCACTCTCATCCCTGGTTCAGCAATTTGATAATTTGTTGTCCTTTGAGCAGGAAGATTAGCCATCCAGTCTTGAGCAGACACATTAAAATATCTTTTAAGTGGTCCATATACAGCACGATCCAGAGGCTGCAATGTGTGGGAAATGTGCGGTGATATTTTTAACAAAATTATTCCATTTTCTTTGGCATAATTCAAACTCTCATTGCTTATATGGTTATCATGATTATTCATTATGATTAACACTTTACTGTTTTGATTATAATATCTTAAATTCTTTACGAAGTGCTGTAAAAATTTTGCAAAGTTAGACGTATGTCTCACACGTGCATTCCTCTACCATGTGCTTGCTAACCATCATATGCAGCTAGAGTTGCAAAGGGTGGAAAAAACCTGGTTTATTCCCGGGAATAAACCGGGTTTTTTGGGAAGGAAATTTTTTAAATTCCCGGGAGTTTTCAGAAAGTCTTAGGCATGGACAATTTTAAAGTATTATTTGTAATTTTTTTAACAATTTTCATTTTTGACAAAGTGAATAAAATGTTTTTTTAGAAGTGTTAACACTACCAATAGCATAAATATAGAAAAATAGCACAATTTGCCTGAAAACTAATGAAATGCATGCTTAAGTTTCAGAAATATTAAATAAGAGAAATTAAGATATCGTAATTTTATATTTTAATCGTCGTAGTAAAATGTGATAAAGGCAGATGATAGAGTCTTCTTGCCTGTTCTTTGAATCAGCCAGTCTAGACAACAACAAAAAAATTAATAAAATTAAAAGAAATCAATCAAAAAATATAAACTCGCTAGAAAATTAATGTAGAGTATATCTGAATAGAAGATATGGCAGCTAACATAAATTAAGAAATTTTAATTTCTAAATAAACATTCAAATCCTCACCAATTCACAGCCGCCATTGTTGTAAAACTAATGAGTTTTAATAAATTATAAAAACTTGAGCGCCAAATCATAAGATTTGTGAATTCATAAAGAAAAAACTAACTTCAAATTTCAGAAGAGTGTTTGACATTTCTTAAAAATAAAATTTAAAAATAAAAGATTTTGTTTAGCTTCAAAACTCGTTCAAAATTTCCAATATTCCCCAAAATTCCTGGTTTATTCCCCAAAATTCCCGGGTTTATTCCCGCCTTCCAAAAACTATGGGTTTTTTGCAACTCTAAATGCAGCCACATATTAACTTTCTATCTTTGTCAACCTTCTAAAATCAAGGCAACCATATTCTAACTAATAAAGATAATATCTAAATGTCACAATGAGAAAAGGGGGTTAATAAAATTTAACATTAATTTAGTTTAACTTTGGTTTGGGGACACTCGATCCCCAGGATCAAGTCTCCCCATACCACAGGGATCAAGTGTCCCTAATGTGCATGTTTGGGGGAAAAATTGCTAAATCAAAAATAAAGAAACTGTATTGGATTTAAATAACAACATTTAAGCAATAAGGGATGTTAGAATATTATATCAATAAAATTAAGTAATTTAGTTATATTTAGCAAAAAATATGAAACACAAACTATTTACTCAAAAAGAAGTTTGATTGTGAAAAAACAGAGATTCCTTTCTTACAACAAAAATAAAAATGGTTGAATAAAATTATGTTGCTAGATCTGTTGATAAGGAATCACTTTATTAATGTTTCCAGTTTAGGAGACATAATTGCGTTTTTTGTCTGGTTTGAGACCTAGGGATCAAGTCTCCGCTACAAAAAAAAGCGTTTAAAGATTCTCGTCTTTATCAATTTTGAGTAGCTTTTATTCCGCATCACAACACATTTTCTCTGTTTTCCCTTTCCAGTATTGTTGTCTTCCATGTATTATCTTTGATTTCCTATGATTATCTATGATTTTAAAATTGAAAATGTATATGTCATCATATGAATTTATTTACTGTGTAGAATACCTGCACTAGCGCCATATGTATTTACTATCTACCCATTTCATTTCTTTTTCTAATGCTATCTAGAATTTTATAAAGTTGGCTATTTCATTCTTCGTTAAGCTATTTCATATAGTTTTTAGGTGTATATGTTCAAGACTGTCAGTTTTTAATTTTAGTACTTTAACTTGGAAAATGATTCTTTGTGTAACATATAGCAAAGCAAATAAAAGAAGAAAGCTCATTCAATAAACAATTGAAAACGTTACAAAGAATTACACTCGTAGAATACAATAACAACCATAATATTTATAGAAATTTTATTAATAGGAAAATGTGTCAAAAATTTTAACAGATTAATCATACAATTATTCCGGTGTTGATTCTATTTTTCATTTTTTTGAACATTTGATTTAAAACATTTTAAAAATTCAGTAAATTACTGATTTTTTCAAATTTGCTTCTATTTCATTTATTTTTAGTTGACAACATACATTTTTTAAGAAAAAAGAAACCGATAGTGAATCAATGACTGAGTAACAAATTTGGAATTGCCCCCTAAAAGTTCAAATTGCCCCCCCCCCCCCTGTGGGGCGTACGCCCCACGTTGGGAACCACTGTTATAGAAGCTACATACTTTGAGAATATTAACAACTTTTTGCTTATTATGAATCAACTCATTGAGAATGCTTTAGAAAACAAAAACGATGTTTTGAATTCCTTTTTTCAAAATGGTAAAACAATTTGCTGTGATACATTCAAAATCTTATATTATAATGCGAGCAAAAATTGTGTGTGTCTTAAAAACGGTTCTAACGGTTTTGACTAAATTTTGTATTTTACCATTTTCGGGCACGAGAAGACCATTGGGCTAGGTCCTGTGTTCGAGAAAATTCGATTAGCGGATCATTTTGGGTCAGGGTCAAGCTAATAGTATAAAAAAAAAACCGGATCAAAACATTTTGACAAAATTTTGTATTATATCGTTTCTGAGCATAAGACTATTGGGCTAAGTCACATGTTCGAGGAAATTCGATTAGTGGATCATTTTGGGGTCACTGTGGGTCAAGCTAATTGTATAAAAAAATGGCTCAAAATTTTTTGACAATTTTTTTTATTACATTGTTTCCCAGCACGAGAACACCATTGGGATAGGTCACATGTTCGATAAATTTAGATTAGTGGGTCCCTTTTGGGTTACTGTGCGTCAAGCTAATTTTATTTATAAAACGACTTTAACGATTTTGACTAAATTTTGTCTTCTATCGTTTTCGGGCTCGAGAAGGGCAGTGGTTTGGTCGTATTAAAAAAAAAAAAAAAATCGGTTAGTGCGTCATTTTGGATCACTATGTCTCAGGATCATGCCAATTGTATCTAAACAGCAAGAATGATACAGTGAGAATAAAATATAGAATTGAACACAAGGCTAATTTTGACCGACCTAAGTTCGGTCATCCCTGCTAGTTAAATTAAACCAAAGAACAATTAAAAATTTTCAGATTTATTCATTTAATTTTTGCTATTGACATTTTTCTTTTTTGACGCGTAAAAATGGTAATACACTTTAGATTTAAAAAATACTTAATTTCGCATCATTATCTTAAAAGTCAATAACTTACTTGCTGTAAAATATTTAATGTGTGGAAATTTGTTTTAGTGCTTTTTATTTCTTTTTAACTCTAACTGTATGACGATAAAGTTAAATGCATAAATGGCAAAATTCGGACGATTCGGAACGACGAAACGATTCCACGCCTTTTTTAAGTTTTAAATGTCAAAAAGCTAACTCGCACAAGCCACACATGGAGGAAAGCGATAGATGGAGATGCAGTAAGGTGGCTGGGGGTGACGCCAAAATAGTAACCCTAAAATCCGCTAGAGTAGGTCCAAACACAAGAACGTTCTTTCACGAAAAAAAAGAAAACTTTTAGTAATATAGTTTTTAATTCATAATACAATGGAATGCTGCTTTAGAATGCTTAAAAATAAGCAGATCACTTTCATTTAGAGAAAAAAATGCACGGGTGATGTCAAAGAATTCGGTCCCTGTTTCGTTTAGGCCGAGTGACAGAGCATTTAAATTTGAGCGGTAACGCGCATCATATTGCAAACCGATTTTATGGCATACTGCATCTCCATCTATCTCTTTCCTCCATGGCACAGCCCTATAAAAACAATATACGGGATGTTGCCGAGTTCGACCGACAAATTCAGAAGGGTGATAGTAGGTATCAAGAGGATGAAAAATTACCATAGAACATGGGGTCGCAAACCATGTTATTTAATAAAAAAATACAGGCTGTTTTACCCCATAGATTAACATACAAGATGGGACATTTCCATAGAGCGTAATGGTAATGCGATTGCGATCGTAGCGCCTTTAGTGACAATGGGGAAGAAACTCCCCATCCTTGTAAAATTTTTATCATTGAGCATCTACCTTATTGTGATCTTTCTTTTTTTAATGTTTCATGTTTACGTTTTCAATAGAATCTTACACCAATACATGAACATAGAATAGATATTCTATTTTATATATCTAATATCTATTCTATGTTCATGCACGGATATATGCTTTTTTTTTTTTTTTTTTACATGATCAGTGAACGATATAAGTGCAACGAAAAACAGGGTAAAAATTTCGTATATGAAGTAAATATGATATAATTGAATTTAAAGCTACATAAAGTAATGGTGTAATATAAAAATATACGAAGTATTGCACTCTACAAATCTCAGAAAATTTCATAAATATTCCCATTCGGTAGGAAAATTTTTATAGCCGATGTTTTATTAATTTATGAAGTTTAATGTATTAAGCAATCGTTACAATAATCTTTTAAAATTTACGCATTTTCACTTTCTTACAGATAAAATAAAAATATTGTTTTTAATGTACATAACGTACAATCAATTCAATAATATTTATATTAACATATAAGAATATAAATTACAGATGGGGAGAAATTCATTTCGACAAATCTTTCAGTGTTGCCAGATAGTCAAAAGTCAATTTCTCCAAAATTTCTGAAAATTTCCCGAAATCAGTGTTTTTTTTCAAAAAAGTCTCCAACTCAGTTTTTACTCAAAAAGGGAATTTTTAAATTTTCAATTTACCCCTATAAAAAATATTTAAGTAATTTAAGCTCAAAAATTTTCCCCAAATAAGGCCTTTTTTTGAAAAAATTCCCCATTTACAAAAAACAAACTTTTAAACTGGACTGAATGCATATTCTGTAGCTACATTATAAGATTGAGAGATATATTTTGCAGTGACAAGTTATTTTACATTTGTTTTTAAAAGTATTGCCTAACAATGTTGGACAATTGTTACATTTAGCTCCGTAGCTTTAGACAATCTCTTATCAGTTGGAATTTGAATGAATCCGAGATGGTAGCTGTTTTAATTTTTTTGTCATCCCTATACTGAAGTTCATGATCAGAATGAAAAGTATTTTCGCTGTATCAATCTATGTGCTTTTGTATATCATCAGAGAAAAATATCTGCTTTCCACATATTTATATTTAAAAAAATTTTAAGTACGGCGAAAGAATTTTTCGTATAAGTCCTTCAGATTTAGTCACGTGCAGGTTTAAGCTGCTTAAGGCTTAAACTTATAAAGAGTCTGATGCACCTATGATACGTGTGAACTGTAATGTAGTAAACAACGAACACGACCACATCCGGGAGAATAATGATTGATATTTCCGATTTCTGGATTGTATTTTCGTTTTTCAAATCAAAATTGAGTTTGAGACAAATTTTTCAAGTTTTTCTACAGGTCTACAAGAAATCTTTACAGAAAATAGTTTTAAAAAAAATCCCCAAGTTTTTCCCCAAAATTGTTTGTAGTCCCTAAAAATTTCCCCACGAACTACTTGTCCCCAAAAAATTCCCCTAGAGGTACAAAATCCCCAATCTGGCAACACTGAAATCTTTAGAATTATATAAATCTAACAGTTAAAAATAAATAGAGGTATTGACATTACTCTCAATAAAGAGTAAAGTTTTATTCGATACGAATAAATTAACACAATACCTGAATTTGATTTTTTACAATTTAATCTCATAAACTTACATATTTACATTCTTAACAGAATTTTCTAAGTTAAAGATGAACAATACAAGTACGGTAAAAAAAAAAAAAAAAAAAAAAAAAAAAAAAAAAAAAAAAAGCAGTTAAATAAATAAAGAAAGCATGAATAGAATATCGTCTGACACTTGCTGACCTGCTTCGTTTTAGGAAAGAATAGATATTCAAAGCATAGAGGGTAAACATATCTCTTCAACATAGGTAAATTTCAGAGGCTTGTTAATTCTTCCCCCTTGTCGGTAGTGACGCTAGTACTGTTGCCATTACAGATTTTGCCGTAAATGTCCCATCTTGGTCCTTAATCTATGTTCTACCCTAACTCAATTTGGGTTGACGGTAATAACTTTCAGAAAACGGGAGTACATTACAACAGAACTTTAATAGACCTTTATTGCAAATGTGATATCAAGAAAAAGTGGTAGAAGTTTCCATTGTACGCGCGATCAGTATCACTTGATGCTCCATTTTGGGACTGCGTTTACCAGTTCATACGGCATCATTGATTGCTTGAGCACCCTGTTTTTCAAGAACTTTTCGTCATGTTATAACATTTCACACAAAACAAGGTACATATCATTGTATTTTCATTGGAATGTTTTTATTTTTTACCAGACTGCCAAGAAGGATTATGTGTTTCATGCGTATCTGTGTATGTGGATTTCTTTATACCCTCGAAACATCCCAACGGCTGGATGGATTTTAATAAAGGAGGTCTCTATAGATTTGTCTTAACCGTTCGATGGTTATAGGCTAGATTTTGTTTTTATAAATTCAAAATTGGCGGCTGTAAAATACAAAATGGCGGTAGAGACGAAAAAAACCTTTTTGCGCACCCTATTGAGTGGCATATCATTGGATAGGTCTTTCAAAATGAAGACAATGTTTCATTGACTATTTTACAGTCAGAAGCTCCGTTTAAATATTACACAACCTGGAAGTTGTGTAGGTAGGATCTCTAGCTTTAATGCAACTCTAACCTTCATAGACATCTATAGGTCTCATCAAAACAGTGTTTATAGATAGGAACTAACAATTAAACACAATTTAAAAGTCCTCAATACAAGTAAATAAAAAAAATAGGTAATATAGAAAATAGTTTCACATTGATGAGAAATAATTAATCAGGTCGCTTTTTACGCAGTCGGGTTTTTTGATTTTTCAAATTTAATTTTTACTTGTTCTCAAAATTATTACTGTCTACCCAAGTTTAGTTATAGGATGAATCACACTGTATTTGTGACTAAATAAGTGGATTGCAACCCCAACCCCATGTTCTATGGTATTTTTTCATCCTCTTGATCCCTATTACTATTACAGCCCTCTGAATTTGTCTGTCGAATTCGACAACAACCTGTATAATAACAATGAGGAAATTTCATTAGAACTTTTTTCATTCTTATCGAGGTGTATGAACATGTTTGATTATCGTCTCTCAAATCTTCCATTCCATTTATTTCACATTTCTTCTAGGGTTTTGCTGGTGTCACATTGGAAATAATTAGTAAAGATTAATACACATTTTAAAAACCGAAACCGAATTTCGTTAATCTTCCTATTTTCGGCCGCAAACGAAAATGTCAATTTTTTTAAAGTAATTAATACATACAGAAATATACATAATTAATTAGGTGTGTAATTAACCATGTGGCCCAAGCTTGCACTTTGTGCTTCAGATCAAAACTTTTCATTTTCATATAAAATAAAATGTAATTGATTCATCAACGAAACAAATGGATTTTCTAATTATACGAATTTCAACTAATTAAAAAATGTTTAATTTATACATTCCTCGATTTATCTTTGTCTGTTCTACTAGAATCTGTTATACTAGAACTTTCTCAAAGTATTCGAAATACTTCTACGGTTTCAAACTAAAAAATTTTCTGTTACTGTTAAGTCTGCAGCTTTTAATGAGCACTTGAAAAGTGTCTTAGTTTAATCATATATACATTTCTTGCTTTATAATTTGCACTCACGTCTTCAGACAGTCAGTACTGATAATTATAATCAATGAAGTTCACATTAATAAATGAATAGAGTCGCATTTGACTTGATACAGCTTAAATCAATGAGTAATGTTGAAATTTCCAAAAGAAAAAAACGAGATTTTGGAAATAGATGGTTCGGAACGGTTAAATTTTCGTTTTCGGAGTAACTCGGATTTTGGACCGAAAACGTATTTTCGGTCGATCTCCAAGCGTGGGGCGAGCTGTTTGCGATCAATCAAAAACTGTTTCACGATCGACTTGTTGATCATCATTCATTTATTTTGCAATCAATGGTGTAGTTGTAGAAAGATGTGCGACAGAGAGTATATGCTATAGCTTTATTTAAGAAATTGACTTTACACGGGCTTTCTTAAGGCTGTTCTCAAATGCAAAGGGACAATTTTATGACATAAGTTTTAATTCATTTTTGTTCGGAAACACGTGAAACTGCCAGGTGTTGTTATTCAGAAACTATGTAATCGAAAGAAGTTTTCCTTTTTTTAAACGCAATAGATTTTTCAGCTAATACTGTCAAAGTTACCGTTTTGAACAGAAATACAAAAATGGTAAACTCATTTTGATTCCAAATCGCTTTCATAGTCAGACCTGCCAATTTTATACCTTTACGTTTAAAAATGAGTCCATCATTGTATCAGAAAGTTTCGCGCTTGTTGAGCAGAGAACTTGAGAAAAGCCTTACGAAAACAAGGAAACTTCAAACTCTTTTTTTTTTTTTTTTTTACTTTAAATACTGTGGTATTCTCACAATCTTTTGACTTTTGGGGGAAAAAAATCTGACAAAATTAAACTTGCTAAAATAACATTTTAATCTGATAGACGAATGCCTTAATGATTCAAAATAAAGAAAAAATGGTCAGCAGCGAAATTTTTTTTATTTAACTGAGGTTTAAGTTAAACTTGCGAGTTTAATTTTACTTACCATTTTACCCCTATAACTTTTTTATTTTCTTCTAAATTTTTAGTGAATTTGCATAGTACCCACAGGACATTCGAATAAGAAATAATAACAATGTAGTACTTTTAATACAGAATTTTTGTATAACACTGTCTTAAAGGGGTGTTAAAAAAGCGTCGGTAAGGTTAAAAAAAGGGGATGGTGTTGGAAAAAAGGGACGGTAAGGATAGAACGGCAAGGAAAATTACCATCTATTTTTAGGAAAATCATGTTAAGACTAAGTGATAGCCACAATGTTCATTGATTTTTAGAAACAGTTGCTAACATTGTATTAGATATATATATATTTTTTTTTATTTACCTCGAAAAGTGCAGGAATAAACCTTGGGGACGGTGAGACTACCAATGAAGCCACGATGCTTGAAATTGATATTTAAATGCTGATTTAAATTCTACAGTAAATTTCCTGCCAAAGAATTTTAGGAATTATTTCTCTAGCATGCTTCTGCATGAGAAAAAAACCTTGAAAAAAATTCTGTGGCTGCATCTGAAGTGATTTTCTGTATAATTTTAGAAGAGGGATGGTAAGGAATCTAAAACCCAGGGACAGAGTTAAAAAAATAATAACAACCCTAAAAATGTGTGCAGGTTAATTTTTAGCTACATATTTATATAAAACAATAGTTCCAGCTTCAGAAAAAAATTACATCGAATTATTTTTATTGAAACAATTTTATCTAGACAGCTCCAAACTTAAAAATCAGTATCAGGGACAAGGGGCGGTAAAGGAATTTTCCAGGTGTTTGGACCCCCCAACATCTTCCAAAACTTATTTATCTCGTTAATATTGTTGTGCAATCATGCAATGGGATGTTCCCCAGTATATGAAATAGAAAAAACACAAAAAAGTGTATTAAAATAAAAATTATTATTCTGGGACATGAAAGTCAAAAGATTGTGAGAATGCCCCACTATATGCATTATGGCACATATCACACAAGAAACTAAAAAAAAAAAAAAAACGCTTTTGGGAGAAAAATAAGGAATTTTCCAGAATATTATAAGCGTTATGAAGAACTTTTCAAAATGCCCCATGCACATTCAATATCAAAATCCCCAATATTTTTTTTTTAAATCAAAGTTTGTTTTACATATACAAATAAAACTCTGCATCTAATTTTATATAGTATTTGAATACAAAAGGTAAAAAAAAAATTCTAAATTTTGTGAAATTTTCAGCGTTTTTGCATCATATTTCTGCAGTTAACTACTTTTAACTTTAACAATTACATTTAGTTTTTTTAAAAAACTACGCACAGCTTTATGACATATATAATGACAAACAACTATAAAAAATTTCAAATCATTCAGAGGAAAAATTATGCGCTTGGAGCATTTTGAAATTATGAATATCGAAGAATTCTTAAACTGAGAAAAACGAATTTTAAGATTTAGTACAAGAACAAACATTAAAATATACCCTTTAATCGACTAAATTTAAATATAACAATAGCTTCAATAAGTTTATTGAGTAATTCCATCAAATTAACGGTTTATACATTTTAAATTTATGTTTTGAGAAACATAATTTTCAGTTATATAAACCAACTTCAAAGTTGAGGCTGAAAACTTCAACTGAACAGGAATCGCAATTCTGTTCCAAAGCTATCTTTCTCTTCCTTGATCGGAAGTAACAAGCCTTGACGACTTTCCACGTATTCAGCCTTCGAATGGCCTGGAGAAAATAATTCTACCTCAGAGTTAGGACTAATTACAACCAAACTGGAATCTCAAATTTATACCAAAGTGAAGAAAACTACCTAAACATGCTCCAGCATTTCCTTATATTATCTCAGCATTCCCGCCAAGAACAAAGACTATTTCTCCTAGCCACTCAGATCACTAGCACATGTCACTAACAAACTTCAACCTTATAGGACGACAGAAGGATCAGTGACCTCATGATGGAAAAAGTTTCAGTTTCAACTTCGAGGATATGCGGGTGGTCTCACACCAGGATGAAAGAGAGGTTTCACTTCCCTACTCTTTGTAAAACTACAAAGCTAGTGTCTATTGAGATGATTGGTTATGACTGATCAAAATCTTTTAAGTCTTGTGGCATATTTCTGGACTTAGACAAAATATCGAGCAGAGATGATTTTACATGGATTTTTCCTATGCTGATTTCTGATCAGTATTTAGGGGTTTCTAAGTGAGATTATATAGAAGATCTCTCACACTGTTAATGGGCCCGATAAGCAACAGTATAATTTTGAAATTGCCTTCAAGTATGAATTTCAACGAAACGGTAAAAAATTCTAGAAAAGTAAAGTTTTTTAGACTTATTTTGAAAATTTCAGAATTCATTGAATGTAACATCTAAAAATCCTGAGTTAACTGGTATTGGAAGTTTTATTTCATAATAGTTTAAAAAGTTAAAACAGGTTTGGAAATTTCCTTACTTATGCTAGACATTTGGAATATAGTTATTTTTTTAGTTTCTGTAATGGATTTACATGAATAACTGATCAATGAACAGTTAATAAAACTTGGGTTATCTTAGAACATATTTGAAAAATCAGGTACATTAAGAGGTTAAAGATTGAAATTTCATTGTTTCATGACAAATTTATTTTGCCAACATTCTTTTTTCATTTGGCGAACGTTTTTTATTTCTGATTAAACAAATTACTAATGTTGGTAAAAAGTCAGCGAGAACCCTGAATACAGGGTTTCTTAAAACAGACTGGCAGTTTTTAAAATGCAATAACAAGCTATTGAAGTTACTAATGAAGAAGATTCATGTATAAATTCAGAAATTTATTTAGTACACTTTCTTATTTTAGTCACACATACCTCTTTGAGCATTATTATACTTTGAGACAGTATTTTGGATATTTTTTACTCCTTAACTTTTACACCCCTTTGCAAAAACTCACCCCTGCCCCATTCTAAAGCGATCGTGAAACACTTAAAAAATAAATGTTTACAAACACAACCTCTTAACATATATGAGCAGAATTACTTCCTTACGCATGTGCTGAATTTTCATAATATTGCTTTGAGCTGTAATAATAATTCTTATTACAACAATTGTATTATTAACTTTGGCTTGAGTACTTAAAGTTCTCAAACAAATTTTAACAATTATGCTAAATGTACTGCATTCCATGACGTCTTAATGACTTATCAAGAAAAAAAGAAAGAATTTAAGCCTGATAATCTAATCATACTTAAAATGGTGCTCAGTTTTAAAATGGTAATTGTGAAATCTTGTATAAATGTACATGTAATTATTTTATATGTATTAAAAATTAAAACCATTCAAATATAAAGAAATATTTTATTTTAGACAATACAATAAAGTCAGTTTTAAAAATAAAAGATAGGAAATAATCTATTTAGAGATTCAAAAACAGTATTCAGGTGATTTAAAGTAAATGCTAATTTACAAAACAAAATTAAATAGATATTTACAAAACATTCACCAAAACATATTTTTCCCTTTGATTGAGCATCATATTGAAATTTACAGCACCTAATAAAGATAAAACCTACTATGCAAACTGATAAAAACAAAATACATGTAACAAAAACAATGTAAAAGATGCAAAGACACATAATTCTTTCTTAACCCTTCAGTTTCTAATGAACCCTCTAGGGTGAGGCTTTTTCTTTTTTGGCTCCATAATTCTAAAAAATCATCACAAGCAAGTTCAAGTCCATCTATTGGCTTCTTGGGAAACTATTAAAGATGTAAATACCTAATCAACAATTGGTGCTATAATCAGATACTTTTTGTATGTTTCTAAATTTCCTTGTGCTCTTTTGACTTGTGACTATTTGACATTGACTAATAGATTTGTTTTTAAAATGACTTGTAAAAGTCAAATACTGTCATATTTTTGTGATTTATCATTAGTATAATAGATTTAGGCATCTATATAATCTATATGAAAACTGGGTACTTTTATGTTAGCCAGGCACAAATCTCACCAACAGCAGCATTAAATTTTTGCTTGTGTAATTAGAAGCAGTCCTTTGATGTTGAAATAAAATAGTCATGGTTTATGATAATATTTGTTTATTATTTTTAATTTATATTTTGAATTAAATGACAGAGTGTCTACAGAAATTGTAAAAAAAAGTTCCCTGATTTTTCCATGATTTCCCTGACTATCTTTATCAGACTTCCCTGATTTCCATTATTAACAAAACACATACGGTATTTTTTCATGTATGCCGATTCATCATATAACACACTTATCCAGCTTGCTAGTATCGCATTTGGGAGACAAACATAAAAAGTGCCTAATATTCATTAAATATTGGTTGACAGTTTTATAAATCCAAACTCAAAATTTAGTCCAACAACTTTATACAGTAGCCAATGGATACATGGTGACCAAGCGATGACCGCCTCGGGAACTCGGCTTTCGCTTTAGAGTGTTAGTGCAAAATTTCCGCATTTTCTGAAAAATATTCAATTCTAAGACTTATCTACATCTGATGGGATAGCTAATTGGATTAAGCTGGTCACCTGGTCAGGTTATGCTAATGTATCATTTAAAAATGGGTAAATTGCCTTCAATATAACCGCTATCTACAGAAAATGAGGAAATCTGATCACCTTAATTTGTGTTAAATATCAAAAACTCATATCATGTGCACCTTTTTAAAAATATTGGGTAAGACTAATCAATATGTGAAAAAATATGGTATATAAAATAGACGAATCAGTCTCGATGGCAAGGTAAAAATGAAAATATTTTCGCATACAGACAAATTTCCCTGAGTTTCCAGATTGATAAATCTCCCTGATTTTTCCATGATTACCTGATTTCCAGATTCTGTAGACACCCTGAATGAATAAAACGTATGTATTTTTAATGTATTATATAAAAAAGTTATTTTAAATAAAATGAATGAAAAATTTATATTTCAAATGAAATGAATGGAATACAAATGATAGCGATGGGAACGATACTTGGTGATTTATCACTTGCACCTAGCTAACATAAAATTAAACTGTACAGAAATTATTGCTCCAGTGTTCAGTACTATAATAAAATAATAATAAACATTAAAAGAAAACTGCACATTTGTTTTATTTAGAGACTAAACTACTAAAAACAATTGAAAATTGCTTTGGTAGGCATTATGTGAGAACTGAAAGGTTAAACAAGTAAAATATACACACATGGAATATTGGTGAATATAAGTACAAACAAAACATCTTACAATTCATAACTGGAATTAAAATTCGTGCCAGATCTAAAATGGAATGTTAAGTACAAAACAGATTAAAGCACATAACAACAAAGATATGAGACACAGAAGATATAATGTTAGTTAATGTATTTGTATGTCAGATCTAAAAATAATTTAAATTTTAGGTACACAACATTAATATAACGAAAACATGCAAGGAATACTACATGGCATAAAATTAAAGGCAGGATGGTAGAATTAACACCTGTAGTTTTAAAATACTCTACAAGAAAATTTAACAGGGGAAATCTGATTTTTGGAATAACAATCAAGTGGGAAAGACAATGTAATGATTATTATGAAATTAAGGCAACAAAAACTTAATAAAACCCAATTAATAACAGACTTCAAAGAAAGGAAATTACACAATTCATTTGCATATTTTAATATATGTTGATACACAAATCTTGAATTAGAATTCATAATCCTTTCCCAGAAAAAACATCAAGCTCCTTACCCAAATTCTAAGCACCTTTCCATAAATTTTGAAAATAAAAATTGTAATACTACAAAATACTGTACAGTGGTAACTATCAACTACAAAATACTGTGATAACTATCAACGTGAAAAAAATTGTCAGTTTCAGGTGATTTCATTTTTGCCAGTTTCCAAGTGAACATAAAGTCTTGAATGAAAAGAGTTATGAGCAAGCGTCTGAAAAATTATAGAAAATCATTTTACTTTCTACTTTGAAAGTTGCTTTTGCCTAATAAAAAGTACTTTTTTGCATTGTTATGATGACATTAAACATTAGATAAATTTACTTATTAGATATATAATTTACAACTTTGCAGAGATTATACAATAGATTAATTACAAAATAACTTGGAAAAAAAAATGTTGATTTTTTAAAATAAGTTTTATTCCCTACTCAGTTTCTCTATTTAATTCTTAATGTCTGAAAGCACCTATCAAAGAAAATGAAGCACCTTTTGTAAAATTTAAAGAAATTCAAGTGCTTTTAAAGACTCTTTTGCCTTCCACGTTGTTTAAATACTCAGTATTAAGAAACATTCTTAAAATAATTATCTTTCTCTACATAGTACTTTTACAGAGACATGTTAACTCCTTCGGGACGGGAGCCTATTACGAAATTTTTATTCTAGTGTCACCGTTTTTTAAAAACAGAAATTTGTGTCTTCTTGATTCGAGAAAATGCGCTGATTAAATAAGGCAAATTTTACAGTAAAATTTTACTGGTGAGTAAAAACAAGGTTTCTGAGTGCTTCATGAGGCACGTATACGTGCCGCTCGTCCCCAAGGGGTTAAAAATTTTAATACACGATCATCACTTACATGTCAAAATGAGCGATAATGGCAACAATGTGATTAAAAATGAATGTGAACAACAATAAATGGCCAATACAAGAAACTTTCTATTGTGTCAAATCACTTTTGCTAAATTAAGCCATCTGCCATGCAACTACATATATATCACAGACCTGCCAACTTTTGAAAATGAGAAATCGTAGCACACAAAATTGAAATTAATCTGGAGGTTGGTTGGTTGGTTTTTCGTGTTTCACAGCCATCTTTTGACATTCGTAAAAGGAATAAGGTTTCCGTCTTTCAACTCAGTATAGTAAATATTTTCCTCTGAAAAGTTTTATAGGATTTTTAGAGTTTATTTTGTTTCCCAGCGTTTTCTTTTTTACATTTGTAAAAGGAGCCTGGTTCCAATTTTTTAGCCCAGTGCAGTAAATTTTGACGGAATTCGCCATTTTTTTCCCGCCATCATTTCAGGATATTCACAATTTTTTCCCACAATCGTAATTCACATTTTCCTATCACGATTCTTTGTTGAAATCCGCACTGTTTACCATGAAGTTTTGACGAAATTCGCATTTTTTACGCGATCCTTTGACGAATTTTCGTTTTTGTACCACGATCCTTTGACTAAATTAGTGTTTTCTTTCTGCGATCTTTCGGTGAAATTTGCGTTTTCTTACTAATCTTTCGATGAAATTTGCATTATCTTACCGATCTTTTGACGAAATTCGTATTTTCTTTCTGCGATATTTTGACAAAATTCACGTTTTAACCACGATTCTTTAACGAAATTTATTTTCTTCTGCGACCAAATGACGAAATTGATTTTTTTTTACACGGTCATTTGTCGAAATTCGAGATAGTTCATCGCAAATCGTGCGATTTTGCACACTATTTCAAACCTTGCCCCTCAAGGAACCCACTCCAGAATTCTTAAAATGGCACCCTTGTTTCTAAGGAAGCGAATTCCTGTATAAATATTTACAAAAACACAATTAGAGTGTTTTATGTTAAGAAGTTTTTTTTGCAGCGTAGAATTTTTTATTTTTCTCATGAGCATTTTTTAATGTCCGGATTTTCGGACTAATGGCCAATTTTTTAAAACTTTGGGAAATGAATACTTGGAAATTTCGGAACAGAATCACTCCTGAAAAATATGCTGCGCAGGATAAAAATTGCAACTAGAAACAAAAAGTGCTTTTGTGTTTTTTGCAAAACATCGTAGTTTAAGACCGATTTTCGTAACATCGTAGTTTATAGGTCCAAATCGTAGCAACTACGATTTTTTCGTAGCAGTTGGCAGGTCTGATATCATTGGGGCAGTCAGTTGAAGTCAATTTCATTTTCTCCTTTAAAATAATTCATTAATGGCACATAATAGGTTAAAATTTTCTACATTCTTGACGTAAATTCTTTCAATGGTACTTTGCCATGTGTTACATTAATTTAACCCTGTGCCTGAAAAAGAGTTTTTTGCACCTTCAAACTGAAAAGGGTTGTATGTATAATTGACCCAGTGCTTAAAAATACTAATAAAATCATTTTAAAAAATTAGAAAAAAAAAACCAACAACTCTGCATTATGTTTAGATTTTGTACTTTATGATAAAATTATAAAATATTATATATATATATATATGGTTTTTTTCCAAAATAACTGACATTTGAAAATTTGGCCCTGGGCCAGATTTACAACATTTTCCAGGAATCAGATTACATAACATGTTAAAATATATGCATGGTTAAAGATTTTATGCAATTTTCTCACCCTCTGAAACAAGCCCATTCCTCACTGTAATGTTTGTTGATAGGGAGATTCCACTCAAAAGAAAAAAAAAAATGGCAAGCCCTGTAACATAGACAAGCCATACAAACCACAAATCTTTAACAGAATCAAATATCAAAACTTAGAAAATCACATTTTAGAAACAACATATTCAAACAACTAATAATACAGTTGAACTCTATTACAGTGGGTGATCGGTTAACAAACTGTTCGGTTTATGAACAAATCAGTTAACAAACATTTTCACGAAAGATTTTTATGTTCGGATAACAAACACCTCCCGAAACAAAGCCAAGAAGAAGCTACGATGCGTTTCAGATTTGCCGAACTGTAAATAATTGCACATGTTTTTGAATTAGAGAACATTTTAACATTTGTATACGTTTGGCCTAATTAATTCGTGGACTACTAGGGTTTCGGGCCCTACATTTTGGGGTCCCCAAATTAGAATGAACAGATTAGAAACATTTTTATATTTTGGGTCCCTTTTTAAAGGAATATTTTTAATTGGTAATTATTTTAATTGAAATTTAGTTCACAAATTAATTAACAGGCTCTAGATTCCACTTTAGCTTTTATCAGTCGCTGCAGAAACACGATCTTTTAGAGAACAAAGGAGTTTTTGAAAGGTGAAAGTGACAAATTGATTAAAAGTTTTTACAATGGGCATATAACTTTTTTTTAAAATACGCCACAACACGGTCAAAAACATCAAAATAAATACAATCTGTTCATTTTAAATAAGGATGTATATTAATCCTATTATAAAGGGATAGGGAAGATTTATATTATTTTTTACACATTATCAAAAGGTAAAATATCATTATCACTTTTTGATATATTATCATTAACTTCATCAATAATTTCTGCTATTTCTGATAAAATAATGATAATATCTGTTTTGTTCCCGCCATCATTATATGAATCTTTATTAAAAATTCTTTGAAGACCTTCCTCGAACGTAAAGTATCTGTTTGAAGCAGTTCTATGAGCACAGAATAAGAAAAAAATCCACAGAGTCGAACGATACAAGTATTGGAACTACCCTTTTTCCGCTGACGTTTGGTAAACGCAACACCTACTTTCTCTTCCTCCCCCACTAAAATAAAAGCAACTGATTCGTTGAATGTTCTGATGTACTTTGACCTTGTCTAAAAATAGATTTACTCTAAAGCTTACGTTTGTCTAAGTATATTTCTTCTGTGAAAACGACGTGGTGAAAGTTTTTGTTTAAAAATGCTTTAAGTTTCAAACTTGTTATTAAATAGAAAAAAAATGTTGAAAGAAAATATTTTTCTATTGAATTAGTAACCGTAATATACCCTACTTAAATATTACTATTAATATAAAATTCATTTCATAGCTAAATTTTTATACGCATTTATTTTGACTGTTGCGTGAACACAACACCAGCGGCTAATGGGTTAAGTTTGTTAACCAATCACCCACTGTACATCGATAACAAAGGTAACGGAGCATTTTCTTATTATAGCTAAGTCCTTCAATAACAAAATTAACTCTTTATGTTCAGATGGTATTTTAAAGTACAATTTAAGATGAGTTCTAAATACTTTATCATGTCCAAAAAGCATTACTTGTTGTACAAAGCAAAAAATCTAAAACACTTTTAAATTTATAATTTCTTTTCAATAACTATTCAACTTTCTTGATATTGAAAGACATAGAGCACAAAATTTCAATTATTAAAAAAATCCATATTTATATGTAAGGACACTTTATTCATATTTTTTTAATTCTATAAAATACTGAAAAACAATATTTTATAGAAATTATTTGGGTAGAATCGTAAATCAGTATTGTAGGAATTCTATAAATCCCCTACAAATACAGATTTAGTTTATTCATTTTAATATTTGAAATGTTCCTAAAATTTATTTAATAATTGCACAACTTCAAATATACTTTAAAAAATTCAGAAAAAAAAAATGCTTTGGAAGCTGAAATTTTCATTAAGAAGTTCTCAAATCTCCCACATAAAATTGGCATGCCTGACTATTGAAGTGATTTGGAATCAAATAGCATTCCAAATTTTTTGATAAATAACTTATACAGTTATAGGCAATTCTTGACATATGATGACAAGTTTTCTCCTTTCTCAGACGGAATTTGGTTTAAAACACCCACTTTGACAGTATTTTTTGAAAGATCTTCAGTTTTTACAAGAAAAAGGAAAATGCCATTCAATTACATGGTTTCTGAATAAGAATAATAGTCAATTTTATGTGTTTCCGAACAAAAATGAATTTAAAAATGTGGCAGAAAGTAGCTTCTTTGAATTAGAAAACAGCCTTAATTTATATATAATTTGGGACATAAAACATTAAGGATTTGCTATTCTTAAAATAAAGAAACAAATAAAAGTTAAAAAATACATAAATGATCCCTGAACCAGCAAAAACTTAATGTTCTTAAACTGCCCACTTAAAATTAAGGCTCCTATCACTGCAGGCGAAGACACTTGCTAAATCTATGGGAAGGTTATTTTCTAATATCTCGTTTGCATTTTGACATTTTTAAAAACTTTTTTTTAATATTATTATTGGATAGCTGATGTCCATCTCTACATCGCTCCTTTTTTACTTTTTCGATTTTGGTTGCAGATATTTTTTATAAAATTACTTTCACTTTCGAAACTTGTTCGGAAAAGGAAAGTGTCATTCTAAAAAATATCTGCTACCAAAATCGAAAAAGTAAAAAAGGAGTGATGTAGAGATGGACCTCAGCTATCAATGCAAAAGAAAAAATTACTTAAAAATTTCAAAATGAAAATAAGATATTAGAAAATAACCTCCCCATACATTTAGCATTAGCTCACGAGTGCCTTTTCATGCAAGGACAGGAGCCTTAGTATGCTACGTCATTGATTACATAATTTTAATTAATGACATTAAACATATACAAAAAGGGAAAAAATCAAGGCCCTGGTTTAAAAAAAAAGAAAAGGATAGAAGTAAGTGCCTTTCAGTAAATATATTAACTTACCAATAAATATAATGTTATATCACAAAAGAAAAAACTAAAGTTATTATACAGTGCTTGCTAACTAAAATAAACAGGTGAAATAATGAAAAATCTTTCAACTTTGATATGTGATGGTCTTCTAATGATTCTTCTGTAAAATATTGAAAAGAAAGCCATAAAAAACACAAAGTAATAAGGGAATTGCATAACAAGGTACCAAATGAAAAGTAAAAAAAAATTACACATAATTTTCATCAAGTAAAATAGATGACAAATCTTCTAAATTTAAATAAATAATTTACATTCTTATTCTGGTATCCAAATCGGATGTTAACATTGAAAAATGCAAAGTGTTGTAATTAAAGCAATTCTGGGGTGGTCTTCTAATTAATAATCAAATGATTTTTCTTCATTTCCACTTAAAATGTATTTGTTTCATTATTTTCATATAGTAATCTTTGTCTTATTTAATTTAATCATGAATTTTTGCCATTAAATAAAGCAAATATTTCAAGTTGGAAAGATCAACATATCAATATATCAAAGTTGAAAGATTTTTCATTATTTCACCTGTTTATTTTAGTTAGCAAGCACCATATAATAGCTTTTTTTTTTTTTTTTTTTTTTTTTTGTGACATAACATTGTATTTAATTGTGGGTTTTATTGGTAAGTTAATATATTTACTGAAAGACACTTCTACCCTTTTTTTTTTTTTTTTTTTTTTTTTTTTTTAATCAGGGGCCTGATTTTTTCCCCTTTTTGTTTATACTCAAAAACTAAAAGGTGTAGGGAATTTGAAAAAACAAAATATTGGAAAAAAAAAAAAAAAAAAAAAAATTACTGTGCACTTCAATATAACAGAATATATTTATTTCAGTGAATCCCTATTTACTTACTCTTTAACTAAATCTAAGTAAATTCTCTTTGTATAATGCTAAATGCCTATTTAGAGTAATACCTAAATAATAGATAGCTTAAAAAAAAAAAAAAAAAAAAATGCAAGTGTTTTGAATAGACTCCCTTTTCAGACTAAAAACTAACAATCAAAATTAATTAAAGTTCATCTTTTTATAAAATTAGCATAGAAAGTCCTTACTTTTTTTAAAAATAAGTTATCTAATATTTATCGGTTGATGTTTTATTTCAACTTTTGACGATATCATCTAGTACAGTAGATTCCTGACTATCCATGATCCATATACTATTCGGCTTAGTTTAAAAATAGTCTCTGTAATAAAATAAGGAATTACCTTGCAAACCACAAGAACTGAGTGTCTGTATGATCTTCCTACATGCCACAGGCTGTTTTACATTAATGTTTTATTTTTAAACTGTTTGTAATGTATTTATAATGTGCAGGCTACATGATTTTATGTTTCTTGCAGTCAAGTTAGACATTATAAAATTTACATTTTTTAAAAATTCTTGCACTTGAATTTTTAAAATGTCTAGTTCAGTAGATAAAAAAAAACATTTATAAACTACTGACTAGTACATAAAGAGTTCAGAAAATATAAATAAAAGCAAGCTTTGATATAAAAAAAAGTGTGTTTTTGATTATATGGGAGGCAGGAAATAGAACTCCAGTCTATATCTGATTTTTTGTTATCCAACCTGCAATTCTAGAACATTAAGATGACAAGTTGAGAGTCTACTGTACACGTAAAATAGAATTTATAAATTTCCATTAAAATTATTGCTAAGAAAAGAGTGAAGTCTGATTAAATAATTTATTTTTGAAAATGCAATAATTTAAAAACAGACGTAAAGTAAGAATGTCACAGGGAAAATTCAACAAATAATTGTTTAGTAGTGTAAAATCACTAAAATAGTTTTTAAAATAGCAGCTTAAAAATAAAAAATAGTTACAAAAATAGTACTCAATAACAATGATTATAATAATAAAGGCAATATTGTATATATGGACGGAGTTCAACAAGTTCATATAAGCACTGACAATTGCCGAAAAGCATATGTATTGATGACACAAGATAATGCACACTTGGCATACAGGATTTGAATTACATTAAAAATTTTTTGATTCTGTCTGACTCATAAAACAGACAGACAACAAGAAAATGAGTCAATTGACAAAAATCACAAGACCATTTTTAATAAAACAAAATAAAAAAATCTGTATTTATTATTGCACATGTATTAATATGTGCTGTTATTGAAGACTCAACAGCATAAGTAACCATTAAAAAATTATAATAAAAAATCCCATATTACTTTTGTCAAATTATAATTTCTTCAAAACCCTCACGATATGAAAATCAGGAGACAGTTTTGTCACACATACTTAAAGACATATCATAGTAAAAAAAGGCAAAATATATATGGACAGAGATCAACAAGCTCATATAAGCACTGACAATTGCTGAAATGCATATGTATTGATGACATAAGATAATGCACATGTGGCATACAGGATTTGTATTACATTTAAAATTTTATGATTCAATCTGACTCATAAAACAGACAGACAACAAAAAAATGTGAGTCAACTGACAAAAATCACAAGTCCATTTTTAAAACCAATACAAAAAAGTCCGTATATTTATTAAAACATTGACACATATTAATATGTGCTGTTACTGGAGATTCAATGCATAAATAAACATTATAAAATTATAACAAAAAATCCAAATTGCTCCAAAAAAACCTAAATTAGACTTAAGCATTTCAGAAATTCAGTAAAAAAAAAAAAAAAAAAAATTCAAATTAAATAAGTGAAAACGAACAGTTTTTGATTATTCAAATGTTTAAATTAATGTATATTAAAAATAAATAATCTGGGAATGTAAAACTCAAAAAGCAATTCTGTATTTTTTTAAAAAAGGAAAGAAAAATGAAAATGGTTGAAAATATTAATATATTTTGTAGTGGGACTAAGGAACTCATTTTACATTCAAAATGCACCAGGATAATAATATGCTCAGTAATTTACATTATTAGAAGCATATATATTTAAAAAAGTGGATGAAGAAAAACATTTCTACTATATATAAATAACATTGTATATATTGAACTATTAAAAAAAATATATATATATATATATTTTATATTACATTGATGAAATTTTACTGAACTACTATTGTCAGTTTTTATTATTATTATTTTACCTAATTAATGACATCATTGTCTGCAGTTTTTTTCTGATTTTTGACTTGCAAATTATTAATTAATGTTAAGTTTTGTTTGTTGATTCTAAATATATATATATATAAAGTGCTTCATTCATTAGCTCAAAAAAGTTAATAAAAGCTGACAACGATAGCCGGTAAAATTTCGTTAGATCAAACAACAGAGTGAAGATTTTAGAATCAACAAACAAAACTTAACATTAATTAATAATTTGCAAGTCAAAAATCAGAAAAAAACTGCAGACAATGATGTCATTAATTAGGTAAAATAATAATAATAAAAACTGACAATAGTAGTTCAGTAAAATTTCATCGTAAGATAGAGCAAGAGAGTCAGGAGAGAGAGAGAGGGGGGGGGGGGTAATGTAAAACATGATATTATACTTCACTCATTAGTTCAAAAAATATGACGTTAGCAGTTCAATAAATTTAGATTATACAGAACAACAAGGTCACATTTTAAAATCAACAAACATAACATTAAAATTTTTATAATCGAAAAACAGCAAAAATGGATGGTTGATAAACATAAAAATTTGTGTTTCTCATCTAAACCATGATTAGATCATTAATTTGTATTAAAATCATGAAGCAACACAATCATCGCTTACACAAAATTGTGATATTACAATATTAAAAGTGTATAATATCCAGTATAAAACAAAACAAATGCACACATATACAGAAAGGTGGAATTTTAAGAAATGTATAAATTATGATAAATATATAAAAATAGATGGTATCTGTGTCGCACTTTTGTAATTTCTACAAAAATTTGTACAAAGTATTTAACTCAATATTGGAAATTTACTTTAGCATCATCCATGCTATGCAAGATAAGACGGATAAAAGTATCACAGAAAGAGATTTTGAGATGGTACTGCTACCATTACAACCATCACTAGAACAAGTATAAACACAAGATCTGTATTCCCTTTCATCTCCAGGTCTTTTAACATATTCACAGTAGTTACCGTGATGCCTTGAAGAGCAAAATCGACGAGTTCCAATGGCCCCTGTATAAATACAGGTATAAAAGGAGAATTAGAAAGAATAACGATAAAGCTGAAGATAAGCAATTTTTTTTATTATCCACTGACCAGTAGATGGCACTTTTTTCAGCTGACAGTTTTGGCCAGTACTTACTACTTACTTACAAGGAAACATTTATAATTATAACTAGTAAATCTGCAGATCAGGAGCCACAACGTCAGCTCTGCAAGTCATTGTTTTTAGACACACTTTGGTAATATTCAGTTTCCTGCAAACCGCAATTTAAAGTTTTCAAATTATGTAATTATTTATAAGAATAAAAAATACGAAGTTTTCAGACATTAGAAGCATTAAATTAAAAACGTTATGGAAGGATATTTCGAAATTTTCATGAGCTGTTAATTCTGGTATATTTTTTAAATAATAAAGTAGATTTCTTCAGGGGGGTGGAGCCCCCCTGAACCCCCCGTGGTCTTATTAATTTACATATGCAACTTTTTATTGATTGCGCCAATGGTTAGCGCAAATCTTAGATTTCTTTTTACACTTCCGAGCCTTATTTTTCAATATTGGTAACACAGAAAATGATTTACATTGACGCAATTATATTAAACGTTTAGGTTTTATGAATGAAAATGTAATTTCCTTTAAAAGTAAAATAATTTTCATTCATATTTTCTGATATGAGGCGGCATTAAGAAGTAACACCCGTCAAAAAACATTTTTTCAGGCAATCTAGTTAATGCTTGGTTTTAAGGATGAAAATATTTATTTCAAGATACAATGACATCATTTTCGACAGCGATAATTTTGCGGTGCATAATTTTGATATTTACTATATATTTGCTTTTCAAAAGTTTTTTTTTTTTTTCTCATTGGAATTTTTGATTAAGAATTAACATTTCTGTTAGCTGTGTGCAGACGATAAACCATGAGATATTAGTAACATTTTTTTTAATAATAAGAATTATATCATAACACAAGCCCCTTTTATTTCAACCTCAAAGCGTATTGGTTTTATTTTTGATATATGAGATCAAATTCACCTTCTTTTCGTATTTTCACTTTATTTCTAATATGAAGGCGTATTCATGTCTATTTTTTATTTCATTTTCCTCTCGCACATAAAAAATCTTTCAAATCAAAAGTAACTGTTTAGCATAAATTTTTATTCCGGGATTGAATTTTCGTGGCAATGGCCAAAAAAAAAAAAAAAAAAAAAAAAAAAAAAAATGATTGTTAAATTTCATAGCAAAATGTCGATTTTTTCCTTATGAAAATAATGAACTTTTTAATTTAAAAGAAAAATATTTGAACAAAATAAATAGAACATAGTCTTTCTTTATTTCTGTGGTAAATTCCATCTATATGTAAAGACACAAAGGCATTAATTCGTCCCTTTTGACTTTGATTTAACTTCAAACAATTACACATACTTTCACATTTACGATATTTTTAGGTGTAGTTCGCTGCTAGGTAACAGTTAAAAGATAATAAAAACAATTAAATATGTGCTTAAAAAGAAAATTTATATTAAAAAAATATTTTATATTATTGAAACACATATATTAAATCCCTCGATAAAAGTTATACACCGAATTTAAAAACTCTGACAAATGTATACACAAAATTTCAAATTAATATGAATAATGTATGGTTCTAATTAGGAAATTTCATCATATTTAATTTAGTATTTAAATCCTTCAATCATATGAGCCATTTCTTTTCAACAAATAAAAATGGAAAAATCGCCTGAATTGCTATAGGAAAGCATTAAGTCGCAAAATAAAATGTTCTATATATTCCGAACGAATGAACCAAAAACTATACAGCTAAATCCGGAGTTATCACCAACATGCATCCTTAATTTTAAGATAATCGGATGCTTTTTACGGCAGTTATCGCGGAACAGACAGACAGACAAACAGAAACCAAAACTTTTCGTGTCTCCACAGTAAGCCTTCACTGACGTTTCGGCAATAAAAAATCATGTTTTTTTTTTGCGTCCTTTGTCGATTTTTTTTTTTAATTTGCAGTCATTTGTCGAAATTTGTGTTTTTGATCACGATCCTGCATCGAAATTTGCATTTTTTTGCTGCCTGTTGATGAAATTCGCATTTTCCCTCCGACCCTTTAACGAAATTCACGTTTTGTTTTCGCGATCTTTTGACAAAATGTGTTTTTTTTTTGTGACCGTTTGACAAAATTCGTGTTTTCTATATTATCTTTTGTCGAAATTTAAGATTTTTTTCTGCAAACGATTGACGAGTTTGATTTTTTTACGGCTACCATTTGTCAAAATTCCTGATTTTTTTTGCGTCCAACTTTTGGTGAAGTTTGTGCTTAGCACTAAGACCTGGTGCATTTTATATCCGTATAGGCCAAAGTTAGGGAACCAATAAAATTTGTCTACAAAAATTGTATTTATTAGATTAACTTAACAGAATTGTTAGCTGATTTTACAGCAGCATAACTTTCTGAAAATGCAACTTTTGAGACCACTTATTGAACTGCTATCATAGAAGTTTTTTCTTCTTTTTTTTAAGTACTTTAAAATACAAATTAGTTAATAATAAAATATTGAAATAATTCTTTCAAGAATTTATAAATTTAATTTTGAAAAAGTACAACATTAATATTTTCCTTAATAGGCAAAACATATATAAATAGCATTTAAAAACTGAAAAAAGTATAGAAATTTCTTAAAACTGTTGTATCACTAACTGTTGTATCTTAAAATTGTTTGTAGTTAAATCACAGAAGAAAATTAATAAAATTTTAGAAATAACCATTAAGCTGAATTTTGCGAATAAACTTTATTCTTACAGAAATAATATGACAAATGATGATTGAATAGGACAAACTTTTGAATTTTGATGGAATCAGCTCCTTTCTATTTTCTTTCTTTTTTTTTTAAGAAACATATACAAGCACATATCTTATTACATTTACTTAATGATAAAAGTAGAAGGCAACAATTTTTATATTATTTGAAAATGTGAAAATTCTCCCTTTTCCTTTGTTGAAACTAGGTAACACTACAAGTAGCACGGCTACAGTAATAGATACTTTTTCTGGAAGTTTGTAGTGTGCATGTTACATTTTGAAACATGTAATGTAGCAAATAGTGCAATACAAAAAATCAGTAATTTGTAGGGAACACTGATACTATTTCAAGGGAAAAAAGTGTGCCATTCTTCTAGTCACATGATCATAACTTGTTTCTTTTGTGCAAAATTCATTCTGCGAAGCAATTTGTAAATGTCAGTAACTAGGTTGCAGTGTTTAGCAACACATTGTAGAGATGAGTTTGGGCTCACTATTCGGAGCCCGGTCCACCCAAGCCCAAAAAATTTTGTGTCACCAGAGCCAGAGCCCGATATCGAAAATGTGCAATCAAAAAAAGCATAATATTTAAAAGTTGTTTTGAATGTAATATCTGATTTCTAACAACTTCTTACATGGAAATAATTATTAATACCTAGCCCATAATCAGGGATGAGACTGAGAAAAAAGCAAAAAAGAGGAAATGATGTGTGAAGTAAAAATCGAGCAAAAAGTTAAATAACGCGTGAAGTAAAAATCAAACAAAAAAGTTAAACAACGGGCGAGGTAAAAATCAAGCAAAAATGTGAAAATTTGTGTCATTATTTGAATTCAAAATGAAACATATATATGAATACAAAAATACATTAAAAGGAAATATGAACACTAGTAAATATAATAAGAATGGAATTCAAAATTTTATTCAATAATTTACTGTAAATGACAAATATGAATATTTCTCAGAAATGTAAAACTGTTGTTTAAAATTTGTATAAGTAAATACATTTAAAAATCTGCATTCAAAATAACTTGTCATGAATCTTTCAAAAATTTATTTTAAAATTAATGAAATTGCAAATATGTTATGAACAAAAAGGTTATAAAAAAAATTTTTTCTTTTTTCATTTTTTAACTTTTGCTCTTTAACAACAGAAGTATTCACTAAAAATTAATTTTTAACATAATAGGTAATGCAAAAGAGTAAATGATCGCTAGAAATACATTAAATAAAAAAAAAATAAATAAATAAAAAAAAACGATGGAATGAACTCCTACCTTAAAAATAATAATCAGTAAATATTTGTCTGGAATTTTGGATGTCTTAAATTTGGTCTCATATTAAAACAACTGCTTAATATTTTCAAAAAAAAAAATGTTCATTACTGAAATTCCGAAATATTTACTTTAAAACTGTGGCCAAAACATGATCAGAATGGTACTTTAATGAGATTATTCGAAATAAATAAGCAAATTCTTTCAATGAAATGCTTCCCTTACGTATAATATACGCTATAATTTCAGAGGCCATAATAAAATATTTGAAAATCCTAAATATCGATAAATATAAATAAAATACATCAATAACTTTCACTTTTCATTCGAAATAAATAAAACGAGAAAATAAAATTAAAAGAATTAATCAACTTTCACGTAAAGCACATGCTCAAACGATATTAGCTAATCCAAAATAAATAGCGGACCAATTCTCTTCTGTATTTTCAATCTCCTTGATATCCCAACGACTCCGAACGACTGAGCATATTGTTTCACGCATATCAGATTGCACGCCGCGCTTTCATTGCGTTGGAAGCAGTGACCCGGAGCCGAACAATTTTTGATGCTCCAGCTCCGCTCCTAGAGAAAATACCGTGGCTCCAGCTCGGCTCCGACTTCGCGTTTTTAATTTATACGTTTAATTTTTTGCTCACAAATACTTTCTATCTTCATTAAAGATCTGACAAAATGCATTTTTCTTCTCATCAAACTTGAAATGCTTGTTCAGAAAATATGACATCTTTTAGCTTTTGCTTTTAAAATAGAAAGTTTGGTAGAATTTTAAACACAAAAATCTTAAATTTCTTCTACACTTTTCGAACAGCCAAAATTGTATGACTACACATGTAAACAACAGGCGGCCATATTTGTTTTCAAATAGTGTTGTCACTTAGTTCAAGTAGAAAGTAGAAGTAAAGTAGTGTTGCCATTTTTTGAGAAGTTTTCCTTCCCTAATAATAATAATAATAATAAAAACCTAAAAAATGATATAATTAAAATACTGAATAATGATGTAATTAAAATATTTTAAGCCTAGAAATTTAAAAGACTGAAAAAAAAAAAGATATAAAAGAATATTAAAAACTAAAGGAGACCTGGAGCTGTGGAAAATTTAGAGCTCCAGCTCCAGGAAAAACACAGCTCCGGAGTGCTCCGGCTCCGGGCTCCAGCTCCCTGGTTGGAAGCAGATGAAATGTCAACCACTCCACCTCTCTTCTGAGCCCACGATGTTTGCTTGCTACGTCAGTATGGATGCGCGGAAGATGTTAGGAAATATTAACAAGCTTATTTCCCAGTTCTCAATGCCTCTAATTATATTCAATAGTACATTAACCCTGGTAGTATAATTTACAGTTCGTTATTTATAAATCTTTATTTTTATTAAGGTCATTTCATTTAAATAGTATAAGTATAAAGTATTCTGTATTTAAAAGTATTCTGAAATTAAACTCACCTTTTATCTTGCGTTCATTCTTTTAATCCTTTAGTTATTTATTCAGCTTTACGTTTCTTTAGTTACAGTTCATTGATAACGCCGTATCTTTATTTTTACAACTTCAGATGTTTACGTTTTCCACGCGACATAGTAGAATTTACGAGAGCATATGACGTGGTGTATTTTTCTCCCGACAGATGGCGGGAACGGATTTATGAATGAATTAGTTGACGTAGTTCGTCACCGGCAAATCACCATCTCGTAGATCATTCTGGAGAGTGGGCGTGTCGACACGTGCCGTTCCAGCTGCTGTATTTAAGGGGGTTATTTGGAAGGAATTGTTACTTCGCTTACTTGTTTTATCTACCAATGCTCTCGATACGAGAATTGCTTTAAGCGTTCTCGGGATGCTGTATTTGATCTTGTGGTAAACATTTAAAATCATGCGGCTTATTTTTATTTTTCGTTCTGTTTTTAAAATCATCTTTTAAAGTTACGATATTTAAGCTTTTCTGTTCTTCATGGCTTCTGAGGTAAAGTGTTTAAAATGGCTGTTTTGATTTAAAGTGATTCATTGTTTATTCATCAATATTTGGTTTATTTTTAAAGACTGTTTTTATCAAGATATTTTACTGTGAACTTTGGATCTTAATAAAAGAAGTTTAAGCCTGGAGCTTTATCTCACCTGTCAATTTACTTCATCCACTTTTTAACATTTCTTCATTCAACGTACTTCATAATTTTTTTCTCATTTGCCTATTTTTAGAAATCCATCCTCCGATCTACTTTCACTGTTGAGCTCTGCTTTATCAACATAATTTTTAATCAGTGTTACAAGTGTAAGATGTTGGGGAATTGGTATTAGTGCTAATCCCTAACAGTTTAGGTTATGGGCAGATAAGTCCAGATTTGAGGATATGGATCAATGGAGAGGATTGAATTTGATAATCTTCAGTTGGCCCTTTACCCTTTATAGAGGTCTATGAGAAATATTTAAGTTAAAAAGAATGACGCAGCGTGATTAAAAAGAGGGGGGGGCCGAAGATTTAGTACGTGTCTGAAAAAAAAAAAAAAAAAAAAAGAGAAGAAAAAAGAAAAAAAAAATTTTTTTTTGAAGAAGAAGATTATGAAGAAAGTTTTATATTTTTAAATTCTAGTTTTATCATTCATCTTCATTTATTTATTTTTTTTTGTTGATGAAAAATGGCCGGCAACACAATAGAAAAGCTGAACTCCACGAATTATGCTGGATGGAGTATTGACATGAAATATGTCCTAATTGACAAAGGACTATGGGACATTATAGAATCTGGTAAAGAGGAGCTGGTCCCGAGTAGTTCAGTAACTGAATCAGATGCAAGCATTTTTAAACAGCGTTCAAGGCAAGCTCTTTCGGCAATATTTTTGAATATTGAGGGAGAATTTAAGCGTGTAATTGCTGAATGTACAAATGCTGTTCAAGCTTGGAACAAAATTAGGTTACATTTCCATCCCGACTCCAGGTCATTTTTGATGAAGTCATTTAGTGAATTGATAGAGTGCAGAAAGAAGGAGAGCGAGTCGATAAGTATCTTTGCAACTAGATTAAGGAGGCTTATGAGTATAATTAAAGAACAAGATAAAGGGTTTAACGAGATTTATTTAAGTTTTCAATTAATACGGTATTTACCACGGAAATATGATGGTATTGTGCAGAGTATCTTGAGGTGGTCCGAAGACGAGTTTAAGTTTGAAAAGATAGTTTTAGAATTAGTGTCTGAAGAGACCAGATTGACTGTTCGTGATCAAGATAGTTCTAAGTACGTGCCATCAGCTAATAGTGTAAAATGTAAGAAGAAACCTCGTTTTTATAAGAAATGTTGGCATTGTGGGGTTTCTGGTCACGTTCGAAGCAAGTGTCGCAAGTATCTGAACTCTCGTTATAATCCTGATCGACAGAGCTATCCAACTTATGCAGAATCTTCACCAAAATCCAGGAGTTCTTCTGATTTTTCTCCGACTGTGCCCAGAGGTAGAGGATCTCACCGACGTGATTATCGTGACTCATCGACTGATTCCACTGCTGGCCGGAGTTTTTCTCGTGATTCCAGACAGTATCCTAGATCTCCATCGCCCAGGCCTTACAGAAGATCCCGTAATTTTGGAAAGAATCATGTATCCAGACAACAGCCCAGAAAGCATGGAGCAGATATAGAGGACTTTCCTGACAGCTCACGTAAGTCAACTTATGTTGTATCTCAAGCCAGTTTATGTAATGCATCGGATGTTGACACCTGGATCTTTGATTCAGGTGCTTCACATCATTTCTGTTCTAATCGTAGTTTATTTGTTAAATTTTGTAATGTTTCAGATGAACAAATGAATGTGGCTGTTAAGGATATATCTTTTCCGATTGAGGGTAAGGGAGAGGTAAAATTACGCTTTGGACAAAGAGTGTTCACCTTTACGGAGGTGATGTACTCGAGCCAACTAAGACGTAATCTAATCTCTGGCCCTCAGTTGGATAAGAGAGGCTTAACTTTTCTGGGTGGTGGAGGCGTAATTGACATCATGAGGGGAGACATTATTTTATTCAATGCATTTTTGAAAAATGGGTTTTATCAGCTTTTCCCTAGGACTCCTAAACTTTTGAAAAATGTGTCTTTTGAATCTAATTCTGCGGGTAATGCTAAACGTATAAGTAAAATGCAATTATGGCACCGCCGATGTGGGCATATTAGTCCCTCTGTTTTGATTCATACATGCAAAGAAAATGGGGTCCGGGGATTGGTTGATCTGAAAGATAACGATTTTCATTGTGAAGTCTGTAAGTTGAATAAGTTTATAAGACCTTCATTTAAACCCATTGGCAGCATTCGTTCTGAACATCCCTTAGAACTTTTATTTGCGGATGTTTGGGGACCTTGTAGAACTGTTGGGAGAAATGGGGAAAGGTATTTTCTTTCAATTATGGACGACTACTCCCGTAGAGTTTCAGTATACCCAATGAGATTAAAATCGGATGTTTTTGATATTGTCAAATCTCATATTACTCGTGCAGAAAATTTCTTGGGTAGAAAAGTGAAGAATTTTAAGTCTGATAACGGGGGTGAGTTCGTCAATGATAATTTTGAAATATATTTTGATGAAAAGGGAATACATCACGAGTTGACAAATCCATTTTCTCCCCAACAGAATGGGGTCATTGAGAGGTTTATGCAGACAGCTGTCAATGAGTCCGTACTATTTTGGCTGAAAGTAAATTGAATCCCAGGTTTTGGCCAGAGGCCTTAAAATATTTTTGTTATACCTGGAACCGGGTCTGTCCTAAGTCTTTAACGAAGACTCCTTTTGAATTGTATGGGGGCCGAAAACCATCTGTGAGGCATCTTAAACCTTTTGGGACAACTGCTTATGTGGGAATTCCTCACCAGAAACGTAATTCAAAGTTAGATCCAAAGGCAAAAAAGGGCTATCTTGTGGGTTATGCTTTTAATACCAAGGGTTACCGGATTTGGATACCTGAAAATGATCAAATTGTTGAAACTATTAGTGTTACATTTAGAGAGATTCCTGAGGATGTTCCTGGAGGCAGTGGATTCGTGATGGGCCCGGGATCTTGTGATCCTTTCTCCATTGACTCCGGTGATAATCAGGGTGAAGATGCTGGAGGAGTAGATTCTTGGGGACCCTTGAATCCTCCCGGCATACCACCGGATTCCCGGGTTAATGGGGAGGGGGTTGCGGATTCCGAGTCTGATTCCGAAGCTGAAGACGTTAAGACCCCTATTTCCTCCAAGCGAGAAGTTAGGTGGTTACGTAAACCCGTAGAGCGATCTTCCAGGGACAGAACAGATATTTACTATTTTGAGGAAGGTAAAACTAATAGATTAAGATCACCTGCAGAAGTTGAGAGGTATTGTAATGTAAAAGGTATTAAGTATGATCCAAATCTTTTTGATTTCAGTGGCTCAAATACGTATGCTGGTTTAGTCCCTATACATTCTGAATCTGATGACGAGAATTCTGATAATCCTGAATCTTCAAATATATCTGCATGACTAGACAATATAATAATTCCTAACTCTTTTAAGCAGGCTCAGAAATCTCCGCAGCGTGCGATGTGGTTTGATGCAATGCGAAAGGAAATCGGGGTTATGAACGAACGGTCGGTTTGGCATTTGGAGAATTTGCCAGGAAACGTGACCCCAGTGGGCTGTCGGTGGGTATACACGGTCAAGAGGGACGAAAGAGGACGAATCGCTCGTTTTAAGGCCCGTTTGGTGGCCCAGGGATTTAAACAAGTGAAGGGCGAATTGTATGAGGAGTCCTTCAGCCCTGTTGTAAACTTTGGAGTGATTCGATTTTTCTTTTCCCTCTTAGTATCGTGTTGCGGATGGTCACACGTTCAGTGTGACGTAACAAGCGCCTACCTATACGCCCCGCTACGGGAGTCTGTTTTTATGTCACAACCGCCCGGTTTCGTTATCCCCGGTAAAGAGCATATGTATTGCAAACTGGATCGAGCGCTGTATGGGCTGCATCAAAGTGGCCGGGAGTGGTATTATGAGATCCATAAAGTTTTATTAAAGATTGGTTTTAGGAAATTTGAGTCATGTAACTGTACTTACCTTTTTGATTCTGATATAGTTCTGCTACTATACGTTGATGACTTCGTAGTTTTTGGAAAATTTAAGAAGAAGATTGACATAATCCTGGATTTGCTTGGAAAGAATTTTGACATCAAGCTTTTAGGAAGAACACGTAAACTTTTAGGGGTCGAATTTGTTGAAAAGGGGAATTCATTATGCATACACCAGTCTAGTTATATTGATGAGGTGTGTGATAAATTTAAGAATTTTCGAATTCCTATTTCATCTCTCCCTATTAGTAAGGGTGTTATATTATCTAAAGTTAATTGTCCTTCTTCTGATTCCGAAAGGGGGTACATGGCTCGTTTTCCTTACAGAAGCTTACTGGGTTGTTTATCATTCATTGCCAGTAGAACCAGGCCAGATATTAGTTATGCGGTTAATATATATAGTCAGTTTCAGTCTAATCCGGGTATTTCACATTGGGACGGATTATTACGGTTGCTTGGTTATTTAAAGTATACTCGACACTACCATCTCCGGTTACGGTGTAACGAGGAGAAGTTGGTTGCCTTTTCTGACGCTGATTTTGCGGCGAATCGGGATGACCGAACATCGGTTGGTGGGCAAATAGTCATGGTTGGCAGTTCCCCCGTGGACTGGCGTACCTTTAAAGAAAGGTGCGTCAGTTTATCCACAATGGAGTCGGAATTTGTCGCCATGACTGAGGCCTCCAAAAACCTGGTTTGGTTTGACCGGATCCTGCAGGAGTGTCGGGATAGAGCAATCATACGCGATTTGGGTATCAAGTCGAAGCTTTATGCAGATAACCAGGCGGCCATTAATTTTGTAAAATCACCTATAGAAAACTATAAATCTCGTCATATAGATGTCAAGTTATTTTTTATTAGGGATTTAATTTACAGTGAAGCTTTTGATTTAGAATATATTCCTAGTAAGTCAAACCTCAGTGATGTCTTTACGAAGCCTCAGACCAAACACGATTTGTTAATTTTTGTTAGAACTGTATTTGATACAGGTTTTTAATGTTTAAATAGTTTTTCAGATTGTTTTTAGATTTTTGTTTGAAGTTTTTAGAAATCATACTGCGTACCACCATTTTTCTTCAGTATAAGATTTACGTGTATTAAGATGTATAAAGTTTGTAATCCTGTGTACGTGGTGAGTGGCCATAGCCATTTACATGGTTTAAGCAAACGATGTTTAGCAAGTTTTTATCTAGCTTTTTATGAAGTCTCTTGATCACAATTGTTTTTCATTACCTTTTTCATCTAGCTGTTAAGCATTTAATTCCCATCCAATGGTGGAAATGGTGCCTCTTACCATTCTATTCTTGGGGGTTCGAGCAGCCCACAGTACCGTTTCGGGTAGGTGGTCCCTTGGGAGACAAATGCCAGAGAACTTTCTGAGGTAGTTTGTGTGAGAGGTAAC
The DNA here is from genome assembly GCA_963932465.1 of Maratus speciosus. Taxonomy (NCBI): domain Eukaryota; kingdom Metazoa; phylum Arthropoda; class Arachnida; order Araneae; family Salticidae; genus Maratus; species Maratus speciosus. The sequence continues at coordinate 179,719,749 of OZ010793.1, forward strand.
CGCCACTGGCGGATCTGCTGCGGGCATTGTATTTTTGATTTTGTGAGTCCCTAGTTTTTATATATGAGAATGTCACTAGTCCCCGTTTATCAGTTGGTTGAGAGAAGTATATGTAACTTAATTTTTAAAATATTTGGATATATCTATTTAATAGTTTAAAGTTTCTGATTAATCTGTTTTAAGTTTAAATATATATTAAATTAAAGTTAAAGTAATAGAAATTAAGAATATGAATTTTTGTTTAGGAAATCCAGTTTCTCTCCTTTGTAGCAATAGTTTTTTTTTTGAGGTTTTATGTTTTTAAGGTTGTTATACCTTTGTTAAGTCTTAAGTTGGATTTAGTACTGTTATATTTATATAGAAGTTTTGTTACAGGAATATATCTTATGATAATGGACTATTTTTGTATTGATTATGTTGTTTCTAATAGATCTTTTATTTGCAGGCATCTGATATCTTCAATGTGAATATTTGTGCGAATGTAGGTAGAGAAAATGGATATTGCTGTAAGATGTTGTCTGTAGATGGATAAGTGTACAGCTATTTATTGTTATGTCTTATTAATCAGATGCCAAGTTATTGCTTAAGTTTGTCATTTTTACTGGATTTTGGAAGCTACTGGGAGAGACTGATGAAGTTACTCTAATTAATTTTTCTATCTTTGTTCTTGTTAAATAAAAGTTATTTAAGTTTTGTATAAATTTGCATATTTAGCTGTGGTCAAGATGACGGAGTGGGCTAGTATGTATAGTTTCAAATTGAAACGTTACTTTTGTAAGTTGGTACGTATGTTGATTTTTCATTGTGATATTTTTCAATTTGTTAAATGTTTGAATTGTGTTTATATTGTTAGAAATTTAAATTTTGAATTTTTGTAAAGAGGCCATGAATGGATTTAGGCGAGTTTTTATGCTGGATCTTTTGGCTTTTGACTTTGAAGTTTTTGATGGTTAATTTGTGGGATTTCGTTTGGAAATTTTTGTTGGGCATTTCTCGGTTTTTAATGTTAGTTGTTAAATTTAAAGCATTGGGAGTTTATTAATGCTTAATTCTTGTTAGTTGTTAGCCATTATCAGGCGTTTCGCATGTTAAGTGTTAGGATTAATATTTCGTTTAGTTTTGTTCATTGTTTTTAACCGTTTTTATTGAAAGAAGGTGTTCCATGGTCAGTGAAGATTTTTAGATCTTTTATTTTTCGTTTTCGATTGAGACATTGAGAGGGGGGGCACTTGTTAGGAAATATTAACAAGCTTATTTCCCAGTTCTCAATGCCTCTAATTATATTCAATAGTACATTAACCCTGGTAGTATAATTTACAGTTCGTTATTTATAAATCTTTATTTTTATTAAGGTCATTTCATTTAAATAGTATAAGTATAAAGTATTCTGTATTTAAAAGTATTCTGAAATTAAACTCACCTTTTATCTTGCGTTCATTCTTTTAATCCTTTAGTTATTTATTCAGCTTTACGTTTCTTTAGTTACAGTTCATTGATAACGCCGTATCTTTATTTTTACAACTTCAGATGTTTACGTTTTCCACGCGACATAGTAGAATTTACGAGAGCATATGACGTGGTGTATTTTTCTCCCGACAGATGGTGGGAACGGATTTATGAATGAATTAGTTGACGTAGTTCGTCACCGGCAAATCACCATCTCGTAGATCATTCTGGAGAGTGGGCGTGTCGACACGTGCCGTTCCAGCTGCTGTATTTAAGGGGGTTATTTGGAAGGAATTGTTACTTCGCTTACTTGTTTTATCTACCAATGCTCTCGATACGAGAATTGCTTTAAGCGTTCTCGGGATGCTGTATTTGATCTTGTGGTAAACATTTAAAATCATGCGGCTTATTTTTATTTTTCGTTCTGTTTTTAAAATCATCTTTTAAAGTTACGATATTTAAGCTTTTCTGTTCTTCATGGCTTCTGAGGTAAAGTGTTTAAAATGGCTGTTTTGATTTAAAGTGATTCATTGTTTATTCATCAATATTTGGTTTATTTTTAAAGACTGTTTTTATCAAGATATTTTACTGTGAACTTTGGATCTTAATAAAAGAAGTTTAAGCCTGGAGCTTTATCTCACCTGTCAATTTACTTCATCCACTTTTTAACATTTCTTCATTCAACGTACTTCATAATTTTTTTCTCATTTGCCTATTTTTAGAAATCCATCCTCCGATCTACTTTCACTGTTGAGCTCTGCTTTATCAACATAATTTTTAATCAGTGTTACAAGTGTAAGATGTTGGGGAATTGGTATTAGTACTAATCCCTAACAGAAGAAACCTCTCTATGCATGCTGTGCGCAGCGCAGTGCAGTGCCATGCCGTAAAGAGAAGGGAATCATTTATCGCGTTTTGCATCTGTTGGCACGGCGGCCATCGTATCTCCTATGTTGCGAGTTAAAAACGAAACTTGCGTGGTCAAAATTAAAAAAATCCGGAGATATTTCACGATAATCCAGAGACTAACTTATAGACGAAAAAGCTGGAGTCTCCGGTCAAAATACAGAGACTTGGCAAGTCTAACATAAATAAAATCTTTAAAAAAAAAAAAAAAAAAAATCCTTTTGACATTTTTAAAGCGGAAATCCGCGTTTCCGCGGAAAAGTGGCATGCCTGCATAATTAATTTTATGAAATTTACATTCAATCTTATCAAAAAATTAGTATCAAATAAAAATATACTTCATTAAAAGGATTCTCATATTTTTCTCTCATGAAAAGCAAACCTGATAGAAACATTAATAAAGTGCATTTAATGAATGAAATATGTGAAAATTACTATTCATATGCCGAAGAATCAAACAACGTTTTTCTATTTCCCATAAATTATTCTTTTAAAAAATCTTATGTAATTCTTGTGTCCTTTAAAATCAACATAAATTAAAAATTTAATGCCGTAATATAAAGATCCAGTGCTTTTGTAAAGAGAAAAAAAGAGGAAACATTGCTCGATTGATTTCTAACGGAATAACAATGCATGCCAATTATTTCTAGTTATGAATAAAAGTGACTTTGTGAATGTGAAGAGCAGAAATGCAGCATGAGCAGAGTTCACAATGAAAAATGGATGAAATCACTAACATTAAGTTTATATAAAGAGTGATTACGAATCGCACACAATAGAATAAAAACAAAAGAAAATATTCATTTTGCGTTAGAGCTCTAAAAATCAAATAGTCCAAGAGCTGTTAAACATTTTAGGGAAGGTATTTGAGGCAGCCTGAAAATTTGTGCAACACTTCTTTTGTAATGGCTGAATACAAAATCGAATGTCTGGCTGAAGGATCGTGGCCCAAAAACTGTGCCAGACACGTGTCAAGTGCCATTTTTTGACTACCCCCCCCAAAAAAAGGTATTTGAGGCACGCTGAGATTGAGACAGAATAATATTTATACTTAGAAAAAAATATTTTGAAAACGACAGACACTTTAGTCGGCCCAAAAACTGTGCCAGACATGTGTCAAGTGCCATTTTTTGACTACCCAAAAAAGGTATTTGAGGCACGCTGAGATTGAGGCAGAATAATATTTATGCTTAGAAAAAAATATTTTGAAAATGACAGACACTTTAGTCAGCACAAAAACTGTGCCAGACACGTGTCTGTCACAGTTTTTGGGCCACGATCCTTCAGCCAGACATTCGATTTTGTATTCAGGCATTACAAAAGAAGTGTTGCACAAATTTTCAGGGTGCCTCAAATACCTACTCAAAAATGTTCAACAGCTCTCCTACTAAAATAAACGTTCCAATTAAAAATTATCCTAATGACACCATATCAACAGTTCATTGCTGTCAATGCCAGACATAAATCTGAAATTCAGAGTATCACGGTACTAAAAATAAAGACCTAAAACACTGACGTCTCGTGATGAAAGAGACCTTATCTGAGAGTAGAAAAAGAAAGATTCTACAATTTCAAAGGTCCGAATACAAGCAGGGGTAACATGTGTCACGTCAAACTGTATATAACTATAGAAAAAAATTCAAAGTCTTCATTTTCAAGAAGAGACAACACCATCCAAAGTGGACAAAAATGCATCTCGCTAACTGCTTCTCTTGGGCGAGAGACCACATGTCTTGCACCACGGAATGGACTTCTGTCATTTATTCAGATGAGAAAAAATTCAATTTAAATGGTCCTGATGGATATCAGGATATATTGGCTTTGTATTGAGAATGAGGAAGAATGTTATTCCACTTGACATATGGCAGGGGGAGGTTGATGGCCTTGCAAGCAGTCGGATATGGCAGAAAAACGAGTCTGGTCATTTTGAATGGTAGACAGAACCATAAAGATTAAATGTGATAGTTGGAATTTGAACTTTTTTATGGTACAGAATTAGGTGGAGAAGATTAGATATTTGAACAAGATGGAGCAGCGACAGCTATTTGTGTTAAAAATTGATTCCACACAAATTAGGTCTGTGTTTTGCCATTGCCAGCTAAACGCATTTACCTGAACATATTTGAAAATATATGGACGATATTAGTTCATTTCGTATACAATGGAGGAAAACAGTATCAATCTACTGTTGAGCTTTTGAATGCACCTAACGATGTTTGGGACAAATTTTGCCAAGAGAAGTATAAGCACTAACACCAAACAGAGTCTTTCAAGCGACAAAGGCAAATGTAAAGAAAACCTCTTATTCACACTTTAATTTTCATACAAAATATTTATGTGTCCTACTTTTTTTTTTTTTTTTAAACAGAGTTTCATGTAAGCAACAGAAACTATGTTATGAAAAACAAATTATTTTCGTAATTTATTTTTTATTACTATGATTTTACAATCATTTAGTTGTAAAATGTTACACAAATAAAGAATTTTGTGCTAACTTAATCAATTGTGTTTTTCTTAGAAAAAAATTTTAGTATTTGTCTACTTTTTTTATGCAGTGTACAGTTACACACACCCCCTTCTTCACAAAGAAACCTTTATACGGTAGGAAGCAAAAATACAACCAGGAATAATGAAAGTATAATAACCAGCAAGTTTCATATAATCAGATAGCAAACATTTTAAAATTAGTAACTTTTTGTAGGTACATAGCATATTGATTTATATTAAAATATCAATTCTTATGCTGATCTTTTTTTTTTTTTTAATCTTTCATTTTTATAACAAGCATATAAAATGTGCAGCTGTAAATTTTGATGAATTATCTTGTATCAAAAGTGCATGTTATGCATCAGAACATACTGTATTAATAACGAATAATTTATAAAAAGCAAATTCATGAAATGAATATATATAATTCTGTCAAGCAGCATACATAATGCATACATTTCATTTTTTTTTTTTCATAATTGGAAAATTTAAAGAAAAATCTATGATAAAAAGCATAAAGCAAATTCATTATGAAATAAACACCAAGCGATTAGAGAAAAAAAAATAAAACCTCATGTTTTAATTAGTATTTACGGAGTAAAAAATATGGTAACTAACTTTTCCTTATTTTACACAGAGCATTATATCCACTGTGTATATTTCTCATGGATGTCAAGAGTTGCATAATTCAAATAAATGCAGTCTAAGACCAAAGAGTTTAAAATTTTCAATGATCATGGATTAAAATAGATTTTCAAAGGCTTAGATTAAAGCTAAACTATTTTTGGTAACTGTTGCACTTAATTCTGCAACAACAGCAGTTCAAAAGAAATTTTTTACATTAAAAGCCCCACTTATTTAAAAAATGACATTTTTAAAGTTGTCCCAATCTCGAAGTTAATGAGAAATATACTTATGTACTTCTTCCCAGGCAATGACGAACATCAATAATTATAATTTTTAACATGAAAATATCGAAATCAATTCTTTTCGAGAAATCCATTATAGCCACCAAGTTCTTAATGAAATCACTCTTTAGATAAACACAGCAAACGGTAAGTAGCATAAACAAATAAATAAGATTATTAAATAAAATAATTTTCACACAAATTAAGTAAAAATATAAATTAGTAACATTTCTAAATGAAACTTTGATGAAATAATAATGCATACATGAGATTAGAATGAGATAATTTATAAATTTAAATGAAATACTTTTACAGATTTATAAACAACAGCCACAATAATATTTCAAATGAAGAAATGTATAACACAAGTTAGACAACAGGCAGTAAAAATAATCAAATTCCTAAATATATCATCCTAAAGAAAAGTTGAATCAGCAAAAGAAATGAATTTATTTTACAATATCAAGTTCTCATGATAACTTTCAAGAAATTATTACATATGATTAATAATATGTTGTAAACGAAAACTTTCGCTGTGCTTTATGGGAAATTGTTTAATAATTAAAAATGCATAGAGTATAGATATCAACTGTACAGATATTATAAAATTAAATTATTTTTATCGCATGATAACTGTATTAAAATTGTGATATAATGACCTACATAAAAAAACAATGTCATTTTTTAAAGACAAAATATTTTAATGCAATCCATTTAGTACATTTTTATTGCAAATTTTTAATATCAAACTTACTGGGAACAATGGATTTATAAAGAAAGACAATTTTTAGAAATTTCAAGCATTTTTCAAAATAAGTAAAAAATTAAGAAGTTATGAAAAGTTAATACTACAAAAATGTCAACTCATTGAAATTAATAAACAGTCAAGTGCGAGTATTACTCATGTTCAGAGGGTTTCATACAATAAATACATGAATTATTAACTGTATTATTTAAAAAAATCATTGCCAAAAGAATAATAAGACTTTGTAGAAAGCTATACAACATAGGGTTGGGTATCGCTGTATACATTAGAAAAGTATGAATGGGTATACCATAAAGGTTCAAAAATTTATGAAGCCTAAATAATATCAAATATTACTATTCTGTATAACTCTTTTTTTAATCTTATCCTAATCTGTTTTTGATGAACTTAAGTGGTACAGACCATAAAAGTAGTGTATATTTAAACTTCATTTGGCATTTCATAAACCTAAATCCAGCATAGTAATATTTTCTTTTTAAAGTGTAGCTAAAACAAAACCCTTGTTCAAAGTTTAAGCTTGGCATTGTGCTAAGTGCGCTTCGAAAGGAGGTTGCAAAGTTGCAACACTGCTTTGGTCCATGCCGTGTTTTTTCAGATAGGTTTTCAATTAGATTTTAGAGACACGGGAAGCATATTGAGAGATCTACTCAATGCAAATTAGTCACAAATCCCATAGTAATTATGTGATTAATTCTAATCAAATTAGTCTGTTTTTAACAATTTGACGTTTATTGCTTTTATACTGCTACTGGGCATTACATTACACAAATATATCATTGAAAGTTCTTATGTAAGTTTTAAAAAGCTGATGGTACATAGAGTATGCCATCTTTAAAGGTTAATATCTCGGCTAATAACTGATGATTTTTTGTAAAATTCATTATCAAAAATGCTTCTATACTTCTGCTATGATAGGTGCTTCCAGCGCTCCTCAACACCTTTGCTAAATGCCTGCAAATAGGAATTTGTGTGTAACGGAAAAATATGTTTTTCTCAAAAACAATGTGACCGAGGGTAATCACTATAGTTTTCCTGCAAGGTTCAAATTAACATCTACTACCTCTAATTTTTTCATAATTTTAGTTTCAGTAGATTCAGAAATAGAGGAGGGGGGAACATATTTTTGTACTATATTTTCGACGATATCTCTGAAAATACCTAAAATTTAAAGAAATGTATTTTTGGGTTCAGCGTTACGAAAGCTTGCACATGATAACCCCACGAGATATACAAAGGAAAGATTTTATTTTTCAAGTAACTTAATTAGCCCCTCTACATTTTTTTTCTAAATATATTTGTGAACATTTAATAATCTGTAAATATGTGGGTCAATAGTCTTTATTACTTCCCCCAATTTGAACTTTCCACGTTCCATAGTTTACGAGTAAAATGTCTGTGACAGTCAGACACAGGAGTGATCTTATAATTGTTCGGTTTTTACTTTTTAAGTATGGAACCCTAAAAAAATTAGATTTTTTCCCCCCCAGGGGTAAGAAATCTTAATATTTCAAAAGATAAATTTTAATGGTTCAAATAAAAATTATCTTAAAATGAGTATTAAAAATTTTAAAAAGAAAGAGACATATTAAACTTTTTACAAACAATTACACACAGAGGTAGTGAATTTTACCTTGTCTAAATAAAAGAATAATTAATAACCAACATGCTGAAAAAATGATACACTGAAATAAATGTTAATGCTTTTCATATAAACAATTATTTAACACCAAAATTATACATACTATAACACACTTGGCAGTTCTCATCAATAAATAGGACAAAATATTTTCTTTGACACTATCCAAAACTTTTATTCATTTTTAAAAATTGAGATCATTTATGGATGAGTGTCTAAGCTAAGACATTATTTATACACGAATATGCAAAAAAGAAGGCTTCAAGCAAAATTCGAACCTAAAACTAAAAAACATAAAAAAATTTCTGACAGAAAAATCAGAAATAAACCTAACGCGTTTTTTCAGTTGCAGAATTGAACCAAAAATACTTTTCTGCAGCAGAACTCAGCCAAAATTAGTTTTTCGAAATAGAACTGAATCATTCAAAAATATTTTTATTTTTAAAATTCAGTTTATAAAATTTCAGTTATTTGAAAGTTCTGCTTTTTAATTTTTCGGGTTGGGTTGGGGTTGACTTTTCATGACCAATTATCAGCTCGAGGGATAAAGGCCCAGGGGGAGTGCCCTTTGAGGGGGATCTTTCTAAGGGAACCTAACCCGTATTTACGCATGGAAATTCATGGTTAGAAGAAAACCGCGAAAACTCTGAACGATTAGGCCAGACTGGGTTCGAACCCAGCACCCTCCCTCTACCAGCTTCAAGAGCAGAACCTCTCGGCCACTGGTGGGGCCTGATTTTAATTTTTCGGTATAAGGCATGTTAAAAGTTAAATTAGAAAACATGCATTTTGAAAGTAATTAAAATTAAACTGCCAAAAATGGAAGTATTTATTAACTAAGGTAAAGGAATGAACATTGTTATTTTAACACGTTAATTTGGAAACAAACTAGCATAGTTTGGTTGAAATGGTTTAAATAAAATGGTATGAACCATCAGAGTTTCCCCCCTTCCATTTAAAACAGGTCAGGATATTTTTAGTGGGAAAAGGGTACATTTATTACTGTTAAGGACACTTTTTTTTCGGGTTCTGTATGTAAAAAGTAAAAAAGGAACCATTATAAGATCACACCTCTGTCTGTCTGTCACAGCCATTTTACTCGTAAACTAGGGAACGTGGAAAGTTAAAATTTTCTTAAGTAATAAAGGCTATTGACCTACGTATTTATAGGTTAGGAAAAATGTAGAGGGGTTAATTAAATAACTTGAAAAAAAAATCAATTTCTTTGTATATGATGTGAAAGCTTCTGTAATGCTGAACTGAAAAAAATACATTTCTTTTAATTTTATGTATTATATTTTCAGAGATATCATCGAAAATGTAATGCAAAAATTTTTCCCCCCTCCTCTATTATTGAATCTACTGAAACTAAAGTTATTCAAAAATTATGGGTAGTAGAAGTTAATTTAAACCTTGCAAGAAAACTATAGCGATCCCGATCACACTTGGTTACATAGCTTTTCAGTAAATCACATTTTTTCATTACACACAAATTTCAATATGCAGGTGTTCAGCAAAGGAGTTGAAGATCTCTGGAGGTGCTTATCATCGCAGAAGTATAAAAGCATTGTAGATAATGATTATCAAAAAAATTGCCAGTAATTAGCTGAGATATTTTAACCCTTAAAGACACTGACAGGTTGGACATACATAAACACGGGTGGCACTCTATGCAACATTGGCTTTTAAAGCCTATATATCAACTTTTAATGACATATTTGTGTAATGCAATGCCCAGTTACTAATTCATATATTTATTGTACAGAGCCTTCTGTGTGTGAGTAATACTCACACTAGACCAGTTATTTATTCTTAAAAATGTGCTTTGGATTCTTAAGGGCACATTTTGAATACTTGAGGGTGTTTTTCAGATTCTTGAGTGCACATTTAGATTTTTGAAGCTACTTTTAATATTTAAAAGTCAAGTCACTCTTTCAAAACAACAATGAATCATTTTTACTTTGTAAGCAAATTCTTTAGGTTTGAACTTACTTCTTTATAACAATAATTCAAATGTGACATTTTCTCTGTTCTGCAATTTAAGTCATTCAAATCAAAAATATGAACAGCTTGTACTTTTATTAAATCGTGGTCAATACAAAAACATATGCGAAAACAAATCTAAAAAATATTCAGAATTTAATATTAAATATTTAAATTATCATCAGATTTTGTTTCCCATGATGCTAAAGTTGGCCAGTATGTTTGCTGTTGTTAAATTATAAGTCAGAAATTTGTTTTTATATGCAGGTGTTAGATTTTGTTATTAAAAAAGCAACCATGGTTATTGGAGATTCTCACATACGTGAACTGTAATTCAAAGTGACTATATCAACACTAAGATACATCCTTATATATTTCTTATGTAATTAATTATATTAACAAATGTTGATTTAAAGAACAAAAAAAATTCTAAAAAAAAAAAAAATAAATATGTAGGTTAATGTTTAGAACATGTTCCTCACTTCTGTGAATCTTTCAATTTTGAAAAAGTATATTTCAGAGAAAAATGCTTAAAAAGAGTTTATAATGACTGTAAATAAAAAAGATAGTTTCAAAACTTTAAAACAGAAGAACTGAATAACATATAAAAGATAGGTGATGAAAAGAAGCTCCAGATAGGAGATAATTTTTTTGTGTTTTTTTATATTCATTCCAAATAAATTCATTACGCATTTTTATATAGAATTGCTCCTTAGTTACATATCTAATAGAATAAATAGTTTTTTATGCTTTGTCTTACTGCACATACATAACTATGACATAAAGTTCACCTCCGTGAATGATGTTAATAAAAAATACTGTTTCTGAAAAAAATAAATATGATGTATCTAGGCCATTGCTGATTTTCACTTGCAGCAAGTGATAAGTTTCTAAAAATGATAACATTTGTCTTAAAAACAGATTTTTCTACAGGAAAAATTTGTATTGAAAATGTACACTTTTTGGGAGAATGACCCTCTTCAGATTTATTTCTATTATTAAAATACAATATTCGTTAAAATGTGTCAAAAAAGTAAAAATTTTATTAAATATTTTTCTACATGATAAATTTGATGAAACATAAATTATCTAATGAACAAAATAAATTTATTAAAATAAAAACTTCTTAAAATCAATTTTCCTGAGATGAATCATTATCAAGTCTATTACATTTAAAAAAAATAATAGCTCACAGTTGAAATACCTCACTAATATATATATACATATATAAGTGTAGTGGAACCCAGTAAAGACATGTTTCAAGGGAATGGACAAAAGTCGTGGAATAAGCAAGATCGCATATCAAATGTGATTTGTATACTGTTGCAGAAACTGGGATTATTCACTTTACACATTTAATTGTCTAAATAAGCCATAGAGCTTTCATGTATATGTTTACAGTCATATATTGTGTCTTTTATGTACATTTAGATTACGTACATCCGCATACAATTATTTTTGATGCCGACATCCCTTTTTATATGCGCATACAAAATGTACAATGATGAATAAGGTATTATACAAAATATTTTAAAGGCTTTTGACATAGTACACACATATTTTGTTAAAGATTTAAAAAACTGCTGTTATTTATCTAATATATAAAAATGAAAATTTGTCTGTCTGTCTGTAACGCTATACAAATCCAAAGTTTGGAAGCCAGAATTGTGAAATGTTATGTACATGTGTATTAAAACATGGTCGAAGCAACTAAAGCAATCCGGAATTGAAATAATTTATAGTTAACTTTTAATTAATAAAAAAACCACCCATTTAACGGCAATTTCCTATCAACTTTAAACATTTTCCATTATAGCAGTTGCCAACAATTAAAAATTCACAATAAAATCCTTTTTTTGTTATGTTCAATTCATAATCACACAAGTTCTTTAACCAATGCGAGATATACACATTATGTACGCCACGCTGCAATACTAAAAAGCTCCAGCGGGTATTATGATGATTCTTTTACCTCACATGCAAATAATTAGAGATTATTTTTTAAAAAATTGTAATAATTAAGTGCAATTAAATAAAGACAAACATTTTATCGGAAACATCAACAAAAGTTTTTATTCTATTTATCCCTTTATTCCAAAAATATCATTTCATCGTCTGCTGCTATAGTAACATGATAAATTAAATTTCATTTAAAAAAAAAAAAAATGCACAATAGTCGAAAAATATTTTACTAAATCGAATAGTTACTTTTAATTTTGGTTTCAGAATTATACTCATGAACTCATGTGCGTAGAACAGGTTAAACAGCTAGTAAATTAATGAAAATTTTTTTAGAAAATAATCTCAATGATTGTAGTGTGAAAGCCAAGCACATATTGCAACTCACTAAAGTGGAATCTTGGATCAAATGCAAGAAAATTTTACTCTCTATTTGTCAGAAAAGTAGACTTAAGGTCAGTGATAGAAATTGGGAAGTAAAAGCTAGGCGTCAAATGACGACTACCGTAAAAATCTTAGGCGTCAAATTAAAATTTTTAGTTGCAATTTCTAAAATTCGTTACTGTAATACTGTATGATACTTTTAGAAAAGCCCAAAGACTTGTTTTAATTTAAAATTATCGAAGTTATTAATCTCTAAGATTATAATTATAATTATTATAAACAACTGTAAAACTGATGAAAAGAGCTTTTCTAATTAATGCTATATTTAGAAATTAGAAGAAAAGTGCACTTAATCTGTAAAACAAAATTAAAACTTGGTAACTTTTTAACTTGATAACTAACAACAACAAAATTTTATCCAGTATTGATAATTAAGGTTGAATTTAGTAAAAAAAAAAAACCCATAATGCATCTGCATTTGAAACAAGGTGTGATTCTGAGTAAAAAAAAAAAAAAAATTGTGAAATTCACAGATTTTCTGAAAGGTCACAGCAGAGGGAGTAGGGCTGGGAATTTCCTCCCCCCCCCCCTTCCCGTCACTAATTATGCGTTTTTCCCACGATCCTTTGGCGAAATTTGCATTTTTTTTTTTTTTTCTCGATCGTTTGATGGAATTTGAGGGTCTTTTTTTTCACGATTCTTTGGCAAAATTTACATTTTAGCGTGATTCTTTGATGAAAATAGCATTTCTTTTTGCGATCTATTTGCATTTTCTGCGATCCTTTGAAGATTTTTTTTTCTTTTTGCGATCCTATGACGAAATTCGCATTTTTTCCACGATTCTTTGGCAAAATGTGCGGGTTTTTTTGCGATCCCATGTCGAAATTTCCATTTTTTTTCTGCGACACTTTGGCGAAATTAGCATTTTTCTGCGATTCTTTGACGGAATTAGCATTTCTTTTTGCGATCCTTTGAAAAAATGTGTGTTTTTCTGCGATCCTTTGAAGAAATTTGTGTTTTTTTTTTCGCAATCCTATGACGAAATTCATGTTTTTCCCGCGATTCTTTGATGAAATTCGCAGTTTTTTTCTGCGATTCTTTGAAGAAATTCATGTTTTTTCCATGATTCTTTGATGAAATTAGCGTTTCTTTTTGCGATCCTATGACGAAATTCGCAGTTTTCTGCGATCCTTTGAAAGATTTTGCGGTTTTTTTTTCCCACGCTCCTTTGACGAAATTGGCGATTTTTTCTGCGAACGATGGACGAAACTGATTTTTTTCCGCGATCATTTGTCAAAATTCACGATATTTTTTATGCCTGAATTTTCGGACTGATAACCAAATTTTTTAATTTTCGGTACTGAAAGTCTAATAAATATATTTTTTAAAAAGCTAGGCGTCAATTTTGACGACTGACAATAATTTTGTAGTCATCAAATGCAACTAAATAATTGCATTTGACGACTAAATACCGCTAATTTCGAACACTGCATAAGGTGGCTGCTGACAGACAACTTTTTAACAGCCCTTTTTTTTTATTTGGTGATTCAGTGGCTGGCACTAATTTTGCACTTTCATAAAAACAATTCTAACCAGAAATCATGTGTAGTGTCATATCTGACACTTTTGGACTAGTGTTGACTCTAGAAAAAAAGGAGTGCCGGGTGGGAATTTTTCAAAAAGGGAACACTATTCTAAAAAAGGGCACATTTTTCAAAAAGGGAACACTATTCTAAAAAAGGGTACATTTTTTTCAAAAAAGAACACTATTCTAAAAAGTCCTTCCGGCCAGTGCCGGGAGGAAGAGGTAGCTTTCATATTCCTTATTTTTAAAAAGCCAACTTATATTATTCAAACACACGAAGCTCAATTAAGTGGAAACCGAATGTAGGAGATTCAATACTAATTTTTATCAATACTAAATCATTATGAATGAGAATTTCGCGAAATTAGTCAGCTTTATCCAAGCTGCTTTTATTTAAAGTCACTTATATTTGGCTGCCAAATTCGGCGATTTCTTAAAGTGCCTGCCATTTTAAGACAACATGGTAGATGAGGCTAATCAGTGAACTTTGTCGAGACCTTAGTAATTGCTGTGCACATGCTCATTCATATCGGAATCGGTTGATATATACGAGTGCTGTCGCAGGCAAAAAATCAGATTTTTCAAAATGTCACCCACTTTAGAAATTGAAACTGCTATATCTGAGCCATTTTTTAAGATAAAGACAAACAAAAAATGCTCCTGAATCCTTATATCAAGGTCAAATACTTAAGAAAGAAACCTTTTTCAATTTCTAATTTTTTTGCACCTCACTTTAAATATAATTTTTTTTTTTTAATTTAATGGCCGCCATTTTGAAACAAGATGGCTGATGAAGCTGACCAGCGAACTTGGTCGAGATATTGATGTATACTATCCACATGCCTTCTTCCATCGAAATAGGCGAATAAGTGTGGTATCGCGTGACAAATACAAGATCGTTTCAAAGTGTTAGCCATGATAGAAATTCAAAGTGCTATAATTCAACCATTTTTTAAGATATAAACAAAAGAACAAATTTTCAGAAACAAAAACTGCTCCAGAATCTTTCTATCAAGGCCAATCACATAAAAAAATCTTTTTCATTTTCCAATTTTTTAATACCTCATTTTAAATTCTAAATTACATTTTTTTTTTTAAATGGCAACCCTTTTGAAACAAGATGGCGAATGAAGCTGGCCAACGAACTCGGTCGAGACATTGGTATGTACTATGTACAGACCAAGTTACATTCAAATCGGTTCATAAATACGCCTGATATCGCGTGACAAAATCAGGTCGTTTTAAAATGTCAGCCACAATAGAAATTCTAAATGTTATAACTCAGCCATTTTTTTAGATGTAGACGAAACAAAACCTGTTCCGGAATCTTTGTATTAAGGTCAAACACATACAAAAAAAATCTTTTTCATTTTCCAATTTTTTGGTATCTCATTTTAAATTTATTTTTTTTTTAATTTTTTTAAATGGCCACCATTTTGAAACAAGATGGCGAATGAAGCTGGTCAACGAACTCGGTTGAGTTATTTGTATGTACTATGCACACACCAAGGTACATCCAAATCGGTTCATAAATACGTTTGTTATCACGTGGCAAAAATCAGGACGTTTCAAAATGTCAGCCACGCTAGAAATTCAAAATGCTATAACTCAGCCATTTTTTAAGATATAGACGAAACAAAAACTGCTCCCGAATCTTTTTATCAAGGTCAAACACATAAGAAAAAAATATTTTTTCAATTTTTTGCTACCACATTTCAAATTTAAATTTTTCTTAAAATTTTAAATGGCCGCCATTTTTAAAAAAGATGGCGGATGAAGCTGGCCAACGAACTCGTTCGAGACATTGGTCTGTACTATGTATAAACGAAGGTACATCCAAATCGGTTCATAAATACGCCTTTTATCGCGTGACGAAATTCAGGACGTTTCAAAATGTCAGCTTCGCTAGAAATTCAAAATGCTATAACTCAGCCATTTTTTAAGATATAGACGAAACAAAAACTGCTACGGAGTCTTTGTATAAAGGTCAAATACATAAGAAAAAAATATTTTTCCATTTTCAAATTTTTGGTACCACATTTCAAATTTTAAATTTTTTTAAAAATTTTAAATGGCCGCCATTTTGAAAAAAAATGGCGGATGAAGCTGGCCAACGAACTCGGTCGAGACGCCCCCCCCCCCCACCCACCCAAGGAATTTGATATTTCAGAAAATTTATCTGTCACTAGGGATGCACCGAATAGTGATTTTGGCCAAATACCAAATATTCGGCCTACAGGTAAACTGAATACTGAATATTCGGCCTACAGGGAAACTGAATACCGAATATTTGGCCTACAGGTAAACCAAATACCGAATATTCGCGTAGCCAAATACTGACTGTTGGGCCGAATACCGAATATTCGGCTGGCCGAATTCAAAGTTTAACGATATTAAAAAAATTAAATTTTAAAACAATTTTTCATAATATTTAACACAGATAGTTCTATTTTGATAAACAAGACCTTTTTACAAGTAAACTTTACACACACACACACCCAATTTCCGGCATTTCTTCTCATGATATCATATGTCACAGAAATCAAAGTAACTTTTTTGAAAATATAGTGACGATATCTTCATTATTTTTAAAGTAACAAATGAAAATCTAAGTTTGACCTGAAATGAGATGAGATACACTGTATTTTTGATTTTGACTGATTAAGCGGATTGCGATACTGGTTTCTTGTGCAAAAAGGGTCTGTCTTGATGTCTATTATCACATCTGAAAGTTTTCCCATTTTCTTTAGAAACACTCTTTTTGTGAAACAGCAAAAGACAGATAATTCACAAGACATTGTTCAGAAACTTCCATTTGTGCATCATTTATTTCTAGGCAGGTCACCATTAATGGTTATTTTTTTTAAGTGACACTTATCAAACAACAAATAAATAATGTAACAGCATTCTCTTTGATTTAAATATGATTCTGTTTCCAATTATTCTGAATATCTTTATAAATTGACAGTTAAAAGTAAAAGTTGCGTAAGAATTTTTAAAATATTTTTCAAAAGATTTTTTTAAATATTCGGTTTGGCCGAATAGTTTGATATTCTGCCTAACTGAATATTTGGTAGCAAGTCCGAATACCGAATAGATATCGAATATTCGATGCATCCCTATCTGTCATCACAGGTTAGACTCAACATTTTTTTTTTCATAAATTCCTCAAAAGCTAAAGTAACTTGTCAGATTTTATTACAATAAAAACACATGCAATAAACCCTTTATGCACAGAAACTGATAATTATCAAAAACATTTTCTAAAGACTTTACTATTCCAACACTCTCAAGGTGAGACATTTCTCACTGATGAGTATTTTGGCTAATTTTAAAAAAGATATGTGACAAAAAATTCTATTAATTGCTTCCCAGCCGTGTGCAAAATGATCAAAGAAAACTCGTCCCCCTCAGGGCTAGAATTTTCGAGGTGAATTTCCCCTTTAGTCCGAAATTTAGAGGATTTTTCTTTTTTTTTTTTAAAGGGGGTTATAATTCAAGTTCTTAATTATTGGAATTTTTTATTTTGCATTATTAGTGTCACATTATATTTACTGCAGTCATTACAACGCTATCAAATCATTTCTTTATTAAATCATATTATATATAGTATGTTCTTAATAATCTCCTCAGCCTGATACTAGAGTTCTGCACGGATCGGGTTCTACACTATCCGAACCTGACAAAAGTCGTTAACGCGAAACACAACTATGCAATTTTTTGCTATTGCATATTTTCGGTATCGGGCTCTGATGACACAAAATGTTTCGGGCCCGGGATCTGAAAAGAGCCCGAATTCACCTCTAATGCAGACTTCTACCTGATACCAAATGTTTTGCAAATTTCTGAATTGTGTGGAATTTATAACATAGTTTGAAAAGGAATGCAGAAAATGATTAAGGAATTTTTTTACTTGCAGAAAATCATTGGTGAAAATTTCATATCCCTATGAATCACAAAATTTGCAAACTTCTTGACGTGTTGACTATGTTTATGTGCTAATTATCTCATGACCGATTGAATTTCACGATTTTTTTCCCCGACGATTTGACGAAATTCACGATTTTTTTCCGTGATCGATTCACGAAATTCACAATTTTTTTCCGTGACTATTTGTTAAAATTTACTATAGTTTTGCGACGGCTAACGAAATTTGCTATTTCTATCAGAGATATTTTGACGAAATTCGCGATTTTTTCTACGATCATTTGTTGAAATTCCTTTTTTTTTCTCTCGCAGCCGACTGACAAAATTTGCAATTCCTTTGCGCGATCGTTTCACGAAATTTTTGAATTTTTTGCGCGATTCTTTGACTAAATTCGTGATTTTTATGCGAAACCTTTGACAAAATTCTCGTTTTTTTCCTTAATAGGTATTCGAAATTCACAATTTTTTTTTTTTTGCGACCAAATGTTGAAATTTGCATTTTTTTTCCGCAACCGATTGGCAATAATCGCTGTTTGTTTCCACGATCTTTGCAATATTTTTTCACGGTCCGTTTAGGAAGTAATATTTTTTTCCGCGACTGATTTGCCAAATTGACTATTTTTTCCAAGTCCAATTAGCAAAATTTAAGATTTTTTTTTCGCGGTCGATTGGTGAGTTGATTTCGCGTAGCGCCGCAAAAAAAAAAAGAAAAATACTCGGTCTTTCACGAAAATTAAAAAATGTTCCTGGAAGAATCCCATGGTTTTAAAAGACATTAAGAGGGCAAAATCCCGTACACTGTTTCAAGCCCTTCCCCTAAAAGAAAACTTTGTTCCAACCTCCAGGAACCTCTTGAAATGGCTCCCCACCCCTGAAGCAAACCTGAGAAGTCGAAAGGTCAGGGGA